>CAKXYN010000036.1:11697500-16697500 GCA_935064755.1 Tragelaphus eurycerus | reverse complement strand
GAAGTCAAAAGGAAAAGAGAATTCAAACTTGAAGCCTGGGAAAAGGAGACCTCAAACACAATAAGTTTTAAAAAAGTAATGAAAAGACAGAGAATACTACACAAGAGAAGAAACAAACTAGAAACACAGAGTCCAAATAAATGAACAGGAAATAGGGAAACTACCTGAAAAAGAATTCAGAATAATGATAGTAAAGATGATCAAAAACCTTGAAAACAGAATGGAGAATATGCAAGAATCAGTTAACAAAGACCTAGAAGAATTAAAGAATACACATACAGAGACAAACAACACAATTACTGAAAATAAAAATACCCTAGAAGGAATCACGGAGAAAGCAATGGCACCCTACTCCAATACTCTTGCCTGGAAAATCCCATGGATGGACGAGCCTCGCAGGCTAAGTCCATGGGGTCGCTAAGAGTCGGACACGACTGAGCAGCTTCACTTTCACTTTTCACTTTCACACATTGGAGAAGGAAATGGCAACCCACTCCAGTGTTCTTGCCTGGAGAATCCCAGGGACAGGGGAGCCTGGTGGGCTGCCGTCTATGGGGTCGCACAGAGTCAGACACGACTGAAGTGACTTAGCAGTAGCAGCAGAAGGAATTAATAGCAGAATATCTGAAGCAGAAGAACAAATCAGTGAGCTGGAAGATACACTGATGGAAATAACTTCTGAAGAGCAGAATAAAGTAAAAAGAATGAAAAGAACTCAGGATAGTCTCAGATACTCCTGCTGCTGCTGCTGCTGCTGCTGAGTCGCTTCAGTCGTGTCCGACTCTGTGCAACCCCACAGACGGAAGCTCACCAGGCTCCCCTGTCTCTGGGATTCTCCAGGCAACAACACTGGAGTGGGTTGCCATTTCCTTCTCCAATGCGTGAAAGTGAAAAGTGAAAGTGAAGTCGCTCAGTCGTGTCCGACTCTTAGCGACCCCATGGACTGGAGCCTACCAGGATCCTCCGTCCATGGGATTTTCCAGGCAAAAGTACTGGGGTGGGGTGCCATTGCCTTCCCCGAGGATTCCCAGAAAAAGAAGAGAAAAAAAGGGGGGTATGAGAAAATTTAGTTGAAAATTTCCCCAACATGGAAAAGGAAATAATCAATCAAGTCCAAGAAGAGCAAAGAGTCCCATACAAGATAAACCCAAGGAGAAACATGCCAAGACACATACTGATCAAAATAATAAAGACTAAACACAAAGAAAGAATATTAAAATCAGAAAGGGAAAAGCAACAAGTAACATAAAAGGGAAACCCCACACATTTAACAGCTTATCTTTCAGCAGAAACTCTGCAAGCCAGAAGGGAATGGTAGGATGTATTTAAAGTACTGAAACGGAAAAATCTACAACCAAGATTACTGTACCCAGCAAGGATCTCATTCAAAATTGATGGAGAAATAAAAAGCTTTTAAGACAAGCAAAAGAGAATTCAGTACCACCAAACCAGCTTTACAACAAATGATAAAAGGACTTATATAGTCAAGAAATACAAGAGGAGAAAAAGATCTACAAAATCAACCCCAAACAATTAAGAAAATGGCAATAGGAACATACATGTATATCAACAGTTACCTTAAATGTAAACGGATTAAATGCTCCAATGAAAGATACAGACTGGCTGAATGGATACAAAAACAAGACCCATATATACGCTATCTACAAGCAACCCACTTCACACCTAAAGACACATATGGACTGAAAGTGAGAGGATGGAAAAATATATTCCATGCAAATGCAAAGCAAAGGAAAGCTAGAGTAGCAATCCTTATATCAGACAAAATAGATCTTAAAGATTACAAGAGACAAGGAAGAACACTACACAATAATCAAGGGATCAGTCCAAGAGGAAGACATAACAATTGTAAATATCTAAGCACCCAACATAGGAGCACCTCAATGCACAAGACAAACACTAACAGTCATGAAAGGAGAAATTGACAGTAATACAATAGTAGTAGGAGACGTTAACACCCCACTAACACCAATGGACAAATTATCAAAACAGAAAATTAATAAGGAAACACAAGTCTTAAATGATACATTAGATGAGATGGATCTAATCAATATCTTCAGGACATTCTATACAAATGATGAAGAATACGCCTTCTTCTCAAGT
Source organism: Tragelaphus eurycerus (assembly GCA_935064755.1). Taxonomy (NCBI): domain Eukaryota; kingdom Metazoa; phylum Chordata; class Mammalia; order Artiodactyla; family Bovidae; genus Tragelaphus; species Tragelaphus eurycerus. Next base: position 16,695,379 of record CAKXYN010000036.1, on the reverse strand, counting down.
GCACATGGAATATTCTCCAGGATAGGTCTACCCACATCTTGGGTCACAAATCAAACCTCAGTAAATTTAAGAAAACTGAAATCATATCAAGCAAATTCTCCAACCACAACACTATGAGACTAGATATCAATTACAAGAAAAAAAACTGTAAAAAACACAAACCCATGGAGATTAAACAATACATTTCTAAATAATCAACAGGTTACTGAAGAAATCAAAAAATTTCCAGAAACAAATGACAATGAAAACATGACAACTCAAAAGCTATGGGATGCAGCAAAAGCAGTTCTAAGAGGGAAGTTTATAACAAAACAATCCTGCCTCAAGAAACAAAAAAAATATCAAATAGACAACCTAACTTTACACCTAAAACAACTGGCAAAAGATCCCCCCCAAAAAAAAATTAGTGAAAGGAAAGAAATCATAAATATCAGAGCAGAAATAAATGAAAAGAAATGAAAGAAACGATAGCAAAGATTAACAAAATTAAAAGCAGTTTCTTTGAGAAGATAAACAGAATTGACAAAACTTCAGCCCGACTTATCAAGAAAAAAAGAGATAAGAATCAAATCAACAGAATTAAAAATGAAAAAGGAGAGGTTACAATGGACAATGCAGAAGTACAAAGGATTATAAGAGACTATTATGAACAACATTATGAACTACAGGGCAATAAAGTGGATACCCTGGAAGAAATGGACAGATTCTTAGAAAAGTTCAATCTTCCAAGACTGTACCAGGAAGAAATAGAAATTATGAACAACCCAATTACAAGCACTGAAATTGAAGCTGTGATCAAAAATCTACCAAAAAACAAAAGCCCAGGACTAAATGGATTCACAGGAGAATTCTATCAAACCTTTCAAGAAGAGCTAATGCCTATCCTTCTAAAACTCTTTCAAAAAATTGCAGAGGAAAGAATATTTCTAAACTCATTCTATGAGGCCACTATCACCTTGATATCAAAACCAGACAAAGACAACACAAAAAAAGAAAATGACAGGCCAACATCAATGATGAGCATAGATGCAAAAATCCTCAACAAAATTTTAGCAAACAGAAATCAGCAACACATCAAAAAGCTCATACACTATGATCAAGATGGGTTTATTCCAGGGATTCAAATTGCCAACATCTGCTGGATCATCAAAAAAGCAACAGAGTTCCAGAAAAACATCTATTTCTGCTTTATTGACTATGCCAAAGCCTTTGCCTGTGTGGATCACAATAAACTGTGGAAAATTCTGAAAGAGATGGAAATACCAGATCACCTGACCTGCCTCTTGAGAAACCTGCATGCAGGTCAGGAAGCAACAGTTAGAACTGGACATGGAACAACAGACTGGTTCCAAATAGGAAAAGGAGTACGTCAAGGCTGTATATTGTCATCCTGATTATTTAACTTATATGCAGAGTACATCATGAGAAACACTGGGCTGGAAGAAGCACAAGCTGGAAATCAAGATTGCCAGGAGAAATATCAATCACCTCAGATAGGCAGATTACACCACCCTTATGGCAGAAAGTAAAGAGGAACTAAAAAGCCTCTTGATGAAAGTGAAACAGAGTAAAAAAGTTGGCTTAAAGCTCAACATTCAGAAAACGAAGATCATGGCATCTGGTCCCATCAATTCACTTCAGTTCAGTTGCTCAGCCTTGTCTGACTCTTTGTGACCCCATGAACTGCAGCATGCCAGGCCTCCCTGTCCATCACAAACTGCCAGAGTCTACCCAAACCCACGTCCACTGAGTCAGTGATGCCATCCAATCATCTCATCCTCTGTCATCCCCTTCTCCTCCTGCCCTCAATCTTTCCCACCATCAGGGTTTTTTCAAATAAGTCAGCTCTTTGCATCAGGTGGCCAAAGTATTGGAATTTCAGCTTCATGGCAAATAGATGGGGAAACAATGGAAACGGTGGCTGACTTTATTTTTTGGGCTCCAAAATCACTGCAGATGGTGATTGCAGCCATGAAATTAAAAGACACTTACTCCTTGGAAGGAAAGTTATGACCAACCTAGACAACATATTAAAAAGCAGAGACATTACTTTGCCAACAAAGGTCCCTCTAGTCAAGGCTATGGTTTTTCCAGTGGTCATGTATGGATGTGAGAGTTGGACTGTGAAGAAAGCTGAGCGCCGAAGAATTGATGCCTTTGAACTGATGTTGGAGAAGACTCGAGAGTCCCTTGGATTGCTAGGAGATCCAACCACTGGTTGGATCCATCCTAAAGGAGATCAGTCCTTGGTGTTCATTGGAAGGACTGCTGTTGAAGCTGAAGCTCCAATACTTTGGCCACCTCATGCGAAGAGCTTACTCATTTGAAAAGACCCTGATGCTGGGAAACATTGAGGGCAGGAGGAGTAGGGGACTTCAGAGGATGAGACAGTTGGATGTCATCACCAACTCAATGCACATGAGTTTGGGTAGGCTGCAGGAGTTGGTGATGGACAGGGAGGCCTGGCATGCTGCAGTTCATGGGGTCGCAAAGAGTCAGACACAACTGAGCGAATTAACCGAACTGACTGAGAACATGGAAGCAACCTAGATGTCCATCAATAGACGAATGGATAAAAAAGTTTTTGTACATATACACAATGGAATATTCCTCACATAAAAAGGAATGCATTTGAGTCAGTTCTAATGAGGTGGATGAACCTAGAGCCTATTATACAGAGTGAAGTAAGTCAGAAAGAGAAAGATAAATATCGTATTCTCATACACACACACACACACACAATCTAGAAAAATTATATTGAAGAATTTATTTACAGGGCAGCAATGGAGAAACAGACATAGAGAATAGACTTATGGACATGTGGAGTGGGGAAGAGAGGATGAGATGTATGGAAAGAGTAACATGGAAACTTACATTACCGTGTGTAAAATAGATCGCCAACAGGAATTTGCTGTATGGCTCATGAAACTCAATCAGTGGCTCTGGATCTACCTAGAGGGGTTGGATGGGGAGGGAGATGGGTGGGAGTTTCAAAAGGAAGGGGATATATGTACACCTATGGCTGACTCATAATGAGGTTTGACAGAAAACAACAAAATTCTGTAAAGCAATTATCCTTCAATTAAAAAATTAATTAACTTTTTAAAAAATTACTGAGGGGGTAAATTATGAGTATAAGGTTAACAGACATGCACCAACATATAAAATAAACAGCAAAGATTTGCTTTACAGCTCAGGCAACTATATTCAATATCTTGTAATAACCTGTAATGAAAAAAAATCTGAAAAAAGTATGTAAATATATACAACTGAATCACTTTGCTGTACATTTGAAACACATTGTCAACCACCTCTACTTCAATAAAAATATTGGTTCTAATGTTTGATACACAGGTCATGATTGTTCTCAGCATGAGTTTTGGTGGAATGATGGGGTTCAGAAGACAGACTAAGGTGGAATAAAGGGCAGAGATCAAGAGGACAGGGAAGCTCTCAGAGGAGTTTGACCATGCTATCAAGGGAGGGTTGTGTATTTTTCCGAGATAGAAATAAGCTGAGTGTGATGAGCAGTTCAGGGGCACGATCCAGTGGGAAATGAGAATCGATTATGGGGTCAAGAAGCTAATGGACGGACACTAGTAGACATTGTACAAAGAGAGCCTGGAACCATGCTCCTCAGCCAAGGTTTTCTCAAGAATCCACAATCGGAGGACCTCCCTGGTAGCTCAGGGATAAAGAATCCACCGGCCAATGCAGGGGACACGGGTTCCATCCCTGGTCTGGGAAGACCTCACATGCCATGGAGTGCCTAAGTCCACGTGCCACACTACTGAGCCTGTGCTCTAGTGCCCAGGAGCTGCAACTAGGAAACCCATACACCCTAGAGCCCATGCTTGGCAGTAAGTGAAGCCACTGCAACGAGAAACCTCTGCACCACAACTAAAGAGTAGCCCCTACTCTCCACAACCAGAGAAAAATTCCTCGTAGCAATGAAGATCCAGCACAGCCAAAAAGGAAAAAAAATTATTTTTTTAAAAAGAATCCATAATCAACTGATATTGTTTTCCTTGATTCCCCTTTTGACCTGCTCGAGGACAAGAGGCTCAGACTGGCCATCTTTTCTGGCTGCCAGCTAATAGTTTATCCCGTCAAAAGTGCAGACAAGATCTACTGTGTACAGACCATCTACAGTGCTTCCTAACCTACTCCACCTGCAAACACATGAGGAGACACTTCACATATGAAATAACCAACATGCAAACTAAGTAAACGTTTTTGTTATTTTTTGAGAAAGGAAAGAAAGGCAGAGGATGCAAGAAGAAATGGTGACAATGGTGAAGCAAGATACAGAGAAGGCAGAAGGAGATTGGGCCAGAGATGCCATGTGAGGTTGCCTATACGTAGGAAAAAAGGTGCCCCTTGTTCTCCCCCTAAGGAAAGCCAGGGAGCATGCAAAAGGTGGTGGTGGGGAGTGTGTGTGGAAGGGGTGAGTAGAACAGAAAGTTAAAGGGTTATCTAAGAAGGAGAAATACCTTATGACATTCCTCATGTGTGGAATCTAACAAGAAATGACACAAATGTTACAAAATAGAAAGAGACTCACAGACTTAAAGACCAATTTACGGTTGCCGGGTGGAAGGATAGAGGAAAGGGATGGTTAGGGAGTTTAGGACAGAAATGTACACACTGCTGTATTTAAAACGGATGACCAACAAGTCCTACTGTATACCAGAGAGAACTCAGCTCAGTGTTATTTGGCAGCCTGAATGGAAGGGGTGTTTGGGGGAGAATGAATACATTTATAAGTATAGTTGAGTCCCTTCGCTGTTCACTTGAAATTATCACATTTTATTAATCAGCGATGTGTGCTAAGTCACTTCAGTCCTTTCAAACTCTTTGCGACCCTATAGACTGTAGCCCGCCAGGCTCCTCTGTCCCTGAATTCTCCAGGCTATACTCCAATGTAAAATAAGAAGTTCTTTTTTTTTTTTAAAGTTAAAGGGCTATCTGCTAAGAATGAAGAGACCACGTATGTAAGGGATAGTAGAAGTTTTAAATCATTGAAAAGAATGGGAGATGGACATGACAAAATCAAGAAAAAGATTCCTGGGTATCCACAGTGACCCCCTTGAGGTTGAGACCCAAATAACAGTTTGCCTGGCTCTGCGATTTCCTCCCACAAAGTGCTGAGCTGCTCAGAGGTAGAGAGAAAGGGGGCAGGTATTTTGTTGGGTGGGTGCAGGAGGCAAGGAAATGGAGAAGAGAGAAGCTCAGATGACCACAGGGCATGAAAAGGGAAGGGAAAGAGGCACAGAGGGTACCTATAGGGTGTTCTAGTTAGAATCCACTTCTGCTGACTTAGACAGAGAGGGATATACACAGCTCAAAAAAATCACCGAGTGGCATCAAGAAATAGCCTCTAGTTGGTGTCCAGGAATGACTCTCCCCAACACACCACAGGCCTGGTCCATCAGATAGGCTGAGACTCCAACCCTAATCATTAAGCTTTAGCTCCAGGGTGCCCACCACAGCTGCCGGCTATAGAACCAAATGCCCCTAACAGCCTGTTCCAAGGAAAACAGAGGCCCCTACTCAGCCCTCTCTGGGTTAATATAACTCAGTTTTGAGTCAAAGTCTCTTACAGATGCATTAGGTTGGTGGAACTAAACCAGGTCTCTGCACCAGGAAGCAAGGGAGATTGAGGACTGAACTGTGTGTTGCACACATGACTGGCAAGGTCTGTCCTTTCTAAGAAGACAGAGGTGCTCCTTCTTCCAGGGGACATGGCCCTGCCCCTGTGTACAGCTTCCCGAGCAACGTGTAGATTGGACTTCAGTCCACCCTTCACCCCTACCTCTTCAGGTGGCAGATTTCATGCAGAACAGAAAGGATACACCCTTTCTGGGGCTTACTGATCCAGGAGAAGTCTTACAGGAGTCAAAAGTGAGTCTCCACAAAGTCAAGAGTACTTGTGTGATGGGAAAGAGACCATGGGCTGAGGTAGGGGGAGGTGGGCAGAGCAGTGGGTATCATGGTCACAGCACAAAACACAGAAGCAGGGGGTATTCAGTGTGGTAACAAGAAGTTCCTGTTGGAGGTGAGTGAAGTACACGAGAGTCGAGGAAGCCTTGACCTCAACGAAGCTGTTGGAGAGACACAGCATCTCTGTGGATGTTAAAAACCGGCCTGAAGGAAGAATAGGGGAGTCGGATTCCACAGTCTCTGTGAGAAAGTGATAGGGAGACAGGCTGATGGCAACCAGCAGTGACCTCAAAATAGGAGGGGCTTCCTGCAAGGACAGACGTTGCAGCAAGGAGCAGACAAATCACCACAACATCCCAGCTTTCCTCTCCTCGCCCCCTTAGGCCTTCATTTAAGCAAATACTTAACCAAACTTACAAGTCTTAGCTCTGGCAGCCATAACGAAACACCACAGATGGGGTGGCTTAAACAACAGAAATGGATCACTTACAGTCCTGGAGGTCTGGCTGCAGGTCTAGAGAATGGACAGTACTGGCCTGGTCAGGTTCTGGAGAGAAGAGCTCTGTCTTTCCTGCCTCTGCCCCACTTCCCCGTGGAGGAAGAGCGGCAGGTTCTCAGGTGTTTCTTCTTATGAGGACGCTAATCCCCTCGCAGGAGCCTCACCCTCCTGACCTCATTTAACCCTGATTACTACCCAAAGCCCCACCTCCTAATATCACTGTACTGGGGGGTTAGGATTTCAGAATATGAATTTGTGGGCCTCCCTGGTGGCTCAGTGGTAAGGAATCCGCCTTCCAATGGAGGAGATGAGGGTTCAATCCCTAGGTCAGGAAGATCCCCTGGAGAAGGAAATGCAACCCACTCCAGTATTCTTGCCTGGAGAAGTCCATGGACAGAGAAGACTGGTGGGCTATAATCTATGGGGTCGTAAAAGAGTCAGACATGAGTTAGTGACTAAAAAACAACAATATCAATTTGTAAGGGTCACAAGTTCCACTCCATTGTCTGTGAACAAAGTCCCTATTCTCATGGAGTTTATTTATGCAGGGAGGCAGACAATAAATAAACAAAAAAAAACTGGAAAAATAACTGCCATATGACCCAGTAATCCCACCGCTGGGGATACACACCAAGGAAACCAGAATTGAAGGAGACACGTGTACCCCAGTGTTCACCGCAGCACTGTTTACAACAGCTAGGACATGGAAGCAACCGAGATGTCCGTTGGCAGATCAACAGATAAGGAAGTTGTGGTACATATACAAATGGAAAATAACTCAGCTATAAAAAAGAATACATTTGAGTCAGTTCTAATAAGGTAGGTGAAACTGGAGCCCATTATACAGAGTGAAGTAAATCAGAAAGAGAAACACCAATACAGTGTATTAATGTGTATATATGGAATTTAGAAAGACAGTAATGACGACCCTATATGCAAAACAGCAAGAGAGACACAGATGTAAAGGACAGACTTTTGGACTATGTGGGAGAAGGTGAGGGTGGGATGATTTGAGAGAATAGTCTTGAAACATTATATTACCATATGTAAAATGGATGACCAGTGCACGTTCGATGCATGAATCAAGGCACACAAAGCCTGTGCTCTGGGGAAACCCAGAGGGATGGGGTGGGGAGGGTGGTGGGAGGGAGGTTCAGAATGTTGGGACACATGTATACCCATGGCTGATTCATGTCAATATATGGAAAAACCACTACAATATTATAAAGAAATTATCCTCCAATTAAAATAAATCCACAGATGAATGGATAAGAAAGCTGTGGTACATATACACAATGGAGTATTACTCAGCCATTAAAAAGAATACATTTGAATCAGTTCTAATGAGGTGGATGGAACTGGAGCCTATTATACAGAGTGAAGTAAGCCAGAAAGAAAAACACAAATACAGTATACTAATGCATATATATGGAATTTAGAAAGATGGTAACAATAACCCTGTATATGAGACAGCAAAAGAGACACTGATGTATAGAACAGTCTTTTGGACTCTGGGAGAGGGAGAGGGTGGGATGATTTGGGAGAATAGCATTGAAATATGTATAATATCATATTTGAAATGAGTTGCCAGTCCAGGTTCGATGCCTGATACCGGATGCCTGGGGCTGGTGCACTGGGATGACCCAGAGGGATGGTATGGGGAGGGAGGAGGGAGGGAGGGTTCAGGATGGGGAACACATGTATACTTGTGGCGGATTTATTTTGATGTATGGCAAAAGCAATACAATATTGTAAAGTTAAGCAAAATAAAATTTAAAAGTAAATACATTTTCTAAAATGAAATTTTAAATAAATTTATATATATATATATATATATATATATATATATATATATATATATTATGTTAGGGTCACCAGTGCTATAAAAAAGTTAGTTTGGTGGGGAGAGGGGAAGCCAGGGTATTATGGTGTACAGAGCAGATATGTAAGAAGGGAGTAGGGCATCAAATTAATGTTGGAAGGGTACCAAGTGCAAAAGTCCTGAGACAGGACCAGGTTTGACTTGAGAAAATGGAGTGAAGAGACGGGAAAAGAAGACAGTGGTAGGGTTTACTGTGGTTGGAGTATAACAGGGGCGAGCCACAGAGGGACACTGTAAGGACTTCAGCTTTTCCTCAGTGAGGTGAAAGCCACCACAGGTTAGTGAAGAGAAAAATGACACGACCCAGAAATCGGAGGATGGAAAACTTACAGTGGAGAAAAGCTACACATGTGGTGTTGCAAGGAAGCAGGCGGGGTCGGGGGGGAAGCCAAGAGTGGATTGAGGAGGCTGGGCACACAGAGGTGAGGGCTCACAGGGCCCTGTGGACTCAGAGGTGGGGAGGATAAAGGTGGGAGGGTGCCTGGGAGATCCAGGGTAAAAGGGTGAGAGGTGGCACCAGGCCAAGATGCTCTGAGGCAGGATGGGGCCAGAGTCGTAGGGAGATACCCGGGATCGGCGGGGAGAGGGCAGAACGGACTGTCCTGTGGAGCTGGGTTCTGGGCAAAGGCTGTGGTAGATCATGGAAGCCACCATGAGAAGTTCCCATGTGGCTTCAGGACATCTAGGGGGATGTGAGAGGTGGGGACACCTCCCAAAAGTGCAGCATGGTGCTCTGGGTTCCAGGAGGTCAAGAGACTGTCTGGCCAACATCTCTCTTGTGGTAAATGTGGGGAGGTGGGAAGTAGAAATAAAGGAAACCTGGAAAGCTGTCCAGCCCAGTAAAGTCCTCACCCTGTGATGACTGATGAGGAGGGAGGAAGAGCTTTGGGGAGAGAGATGCTGAGCCAGGAAGGGAAAAGGGAAGTGAAAGGCTGCAACCTGGGATACTTCCTCCTCCCGGCTTCACCCTCCCCATGACCTAGACCCAGCGAGGACTCACAGGGAGGAGGCCACAGATTGTGGAGGCAAAAAGCCAGCGTGGATCTGATCAAGAACCAAGCTTCCAGAACTTCATTTGCAATTCGGCTGCTCCTTTGGCAAAAGGTGCCCTGTGCAGCTGTTCCACCCAGAGAGCCTCTGCCAGGTAAACTGCACGATGCCTCCCCATTGCCAGCCTGATGGCTACAGAATGTCGCCCCCCTCCCAGCATTCCTAGCTCCGGGTAGGCTCTCCGGCCAGAATTACAGTGGACAGCAGGTGAGGGAGGGGGCCCAGGCTCAAGCAGGGAGCACTGGCTTGCTCTTCCTCGCCTGGTTGAGGCAAGCCCCAAAACGCTCTCTGATCTGAGCCCTCTGCCAGTTCTGGAAGGGTTGGGCTTGTCACAACTCCAAAAAAGAGCAGGAGGCTACTTAGCTATAGATGAATAATAACTGGGCCTTTGTCTAACAGCGACTGTGCTGATGAATAATTAAAATTTTTATTACAATTGAGAAGCACTCTGCCCACATGGATGGTTCTGTGGGCTGTGCCAGGGGAAACACAGGTAATGAAAGAGTACCTTCCAGGTTCTGAAGTCACAGTCATCATTGTTTTAGATGGTTGGGGTCTTCAGAAAAGTTATGGATAAAGCAGACCCAAACACTCTCTTCCATTCCACTTCTTTTCAGGATTTAATAAGATAAATCAGTTCAAGCAGAACATGGGCATGCAAATGGCTGAAGTAGCTAGAAGTGAAAATCAGGAGGCAAGAGTTAAAGAGAAATAGGCTGTTAGCCAGACAAATATCCTTGAGTCATAGCCGATGATAAGGATGGTGATGATGGTAAGAGGGCACAGCAGGTGTATAATGGGAGGCAAACTGACCTCAGGAGTCAGAACACCCAAGTTCAATAGCTTGCCTACTTCTCACCTGTGGCCTTGGGCAGACTCAACTCCGCAGACCTCCCTTTTCGAACCTATGCTGCTAAGTCACTTCAGTCGTGTCCGACTCTGTGCGACCCCAGAGACGGCAGCCCACCAGGCTCTCCCATCTCTGGGATTCTCCAGGCAAGAACACTAGAGTGGGTTGCCACTTCCTTCTCCAATGCATGAAAGTGAAAAGTGAAAGGGAAGTTGCTTAGTCGTGTCCGACACTTAGCGACCCCATGGACTGCAGCCCACCAGGCTCCTCCATCCATGGGATTTTCCAGGCAGGAGTACTGGACTGGGGTGCCATTGCCTTTGAACCTATAAAATGGGGAAAATACTAATCAGTCCTTGTGATATCCTGAGGGCTTAACAAAGTAGTGTTAATGAGAGTATTTGGTGATTCTAAAGACAGTGAATACAAGTAATTATAGCTTACAAATCAGAATTAAAGACAACTGAGTCCAATCAGCTTGAGTTGTGATAGGCTGAGTGAATCAGGATTCAGAAATAGTGGAAAAGAAAATCTGTAGTATCTGGATTAGATATGAAATTACTGCAAAATTCTATAGGGTTCAACTTAAATGCATTGAAAAAGGTAAATAAATCTCTCTAGTTGTTAAACAGCATTTCATCTTTCTCTAGTTTGTCAAGAGGATAAAATACTTAAAGAGGGACCACTAGATGTTAATTATTTTTATGGAACAGTGCCTACAGAATTCATACATCCACCAATATAGTCACACAATGGGAAGTAACCATGGGCAGGAGGAGCTATTTTTGTTAAATGTATAAAAACTGAACACAGACCATACATCATCTCCTTTAATGCTCATAACACAGAATGAAACTAAGGCTCAGAGGAGCTCAGGTAACAAGATCAAGATCCCAAAGTTACCTACGCATAGACCCACAATTAGAAGTTTATTTATCTCTTAAAAGCCATCAAAACATTCACTACACTATTCTTCATAATTCAGGTGGAGAGGCACCATTTACCATCACATGGTCCCTTTCCCTTATAATTTCCCACGAGAGATGACAGTGCAACAGATGAATTCAGCAAGTATTTATTAAGTTCCTTTGTTCAAAGTGCTGGGGAAACATTGATAAAGGAAAGAGATGAAACCCTGTTCTTGGGAGCAGCTATGAGGTGAGGGCCAAGTGCGTGGTCTAGACCCAGTGCTGGAGATCCTGAAAGCCCCTCACTACCCTTGGTGGTGAACCCTTACATTCTTGCTATTAAGGGGTGTAGCTACCCCACCCCCACCCCAGGATCCCCCACCAGACTTGAGCATCCAGAGCTGGCTGACAGCGGGCAGACCAGCATGGAAATGGACAGAGCAGGGATCTGAAGTCCTGTTCTGGCTTCACCATTAGTGGGTCTGTGAACTTCTGTCCACTCCTCATCCACTGAACCAGTTTCCTTGTTTGTAAATGTGAGTATTGTTGACTAGAGAGGGGCTGGTAAGACATAGTCCAAAAGGACTTGAACAAAAATACTAAAAGTTCACTTGTATTCACTGGCAACCCACTCCAGTCTTCTTGCCTGGGAAGTCCCATGGACAGAGGAGCCTGGTGGGCTACAGTCTACAGGGCTGCAAGAGCCAGACGTGACTTAGTGACTAAACCACCACCACCATTATCCCTTTATATTTCTGTTAATCAAACTCAGGGTAGTTGGTTCTTAGCCATCTGTGGGGCTCCATCAAATACAAACTTCGAATATTCCAAACTGCTCCTATGTAGCAGGAGGAGTGTCTATTCCATAAGGAGTGGGTGCAGAAGTGAAGGACCAGAAAAATGAGGCATCTTTTCAAGCCAGCTCCTTCCACCTCTTCTTGGGCACAGATCTATATAACATATGCTGGAAGTCTGGGTAGCTGCAATTAACAAAGGGTCAAATGGGAAGAGGAGGAATTTCTAAAACTTTTGATAGAAATGCTGAAGTATAGACAATGGAATACTACTCAGCCATAAAAAGAATGAAATGATGCCATTTGGAGCAATATGAATGCAAACAGATACGATTACATTAAGGGAAGTAAGTCAGAAAAAGACAAATACCATGTGATACCACTTATACATGGAATCTAAACTATGACACAAGTGTTTCTGTTTTGTAGAGAGGTTCAGACTCATGGACATAGAGACATCAGACTTATTGTTGCCAAGGGGAAGGAGGTTGAGGGAGGGATAGAGTAGGAAGTTGGGGTTAGCAGATGTAAGCTATTAGACATAGAATGGATACACAACAAGGTCCCACTGTATAGCATAGGAAACTATATCCAATATCCTATGGTAAACCATATGGAAAATAAAAATAATATAAAGAATAAAAAGAATAGCTAGTGGGAAGCTGCTATATAACACAGGAAGCTTAGGTGCTCTGTGATGACCTAGAGGGGTGGGATGGAGGAGGGGGAAGGAGGCTCAAGAGGGAGGGATATGTGTAGACTTATGGCTCATTCACATCTTTGTATGGCAGAAACCAACACAACACTGTAACGCAATTATCCTCCAATTAAAAATAGCATTAAAAAGTGCGAAAGGAAAAAAACATAAAAAATATAAAGAAAGAATATATATATGTGTAATTGAATCATTTTACAGCAGAAATTAACACAACATTATAAATCAACTATTTTTCACTTAAAAAAAAAAAAAAAAAAGATCTGCTGAAGCATTTAGCTACACTGGAACTTCCTTGACGCCAGGAGCTGCCCTCCTGTGACTATGCCCAAACCATTGAGCTCCATGGCTTGGAAATGCTGCCTCATCTCACAGAACAACAGACCAGCTGCCCTCCCACCATCCAAATGGGCCTGGACATCTGGCCCATGTCGCTCCGAAGGGCCCCATCCTGAGCAACCCTCAAGTAAAATACTCCAATCTGCCATGTGGACTTGGGCCAAGGCTGCATGCTCAATGGTTGGCCGCCAGCCGATGAGCTCCCCTCGACACAGGTCATGAAGAGTTGGCTGGTAGCTCAGTCCTTCTAACAAGGAAATCAGATGTGACAGACAAGCGGTCAAATTTATTTGTGCAGCTCTCAACTCCTGTACTTAATCAGAAAGAAACAGAAACCAACCCTAAAAGGTGAACTTGGGGTGTTATGTAAACATGGCCTTCGTTGTTCTTGCTCTTTCCTTCTAAGCTGCCTCAAGTTATCTGAATGGGGAGCTAGGCAATCTGCCCACAGGTCTCCAGGGATGAACCCGGATGAATGTATGCTACCATTTTACTGAATTTTCAGGCTTCTCCTGAAATTCAAAAACATTTGCAGTTGCCTGGGCTTCCCTGGTGGCTCAGTGGTAAAGAATTGATCTACAGTGCAGGAGACACAGCTTCGATCCCTGGGTCAGGAAGATCCCCTGGAGTAGGACATGGCAACCCACTGCAGTATTCTTGCCTGGGAAATCCCATGGACAGAGGAGCCTGGAGGGCTACAGTCCATGGGGTCACAAAAGAGTCTGACACAATTTAAGGACTGAACAACATCTCATGCACATTGTCCCTACAGCATCACAGTGGGAGACTGTGATACTCGTGTCCTCAGCCCCCATCCTAGTGCCAGTGGGAAGAAGAGAGAGGAGACGGGGCTCTGAGAACAGGGGAGAGGGTCCCTGCCATTCAGAGACTCTGTCCATCCCTGGAGCTAGACCTGCTCACACAACCTCCTCCAAACAGCAAACCTGAAACCACCTAGGACGTCATCACAAGAAGCCTCCTGGTGACCACTGTGTGAAGCAACACCATGACTTCATAGGCATCCGATTATTTAAAACAAACTTCTTTATATTGACATGAAACCAGCTTCTCTAGTACTTTCTTTCATTGGTACGTTAGATATACCATATTTATATCAGACCTTCAGAAAATATAAGTGACCAAAAGAAGAGAAACAGGGGCCTTGATGCTCCCTTGCAGATCCTCCTCCTAATCCATCCCCACAGAGGCATTTTAACTTCTTTCTTGAATTGTTTTGCAAAGTCAGATCCTCAGACTCACATCTTGATCAGTTATAAAAGACTTTCCCTTCAGGGCACTGCTTTTCCTGGGCCTCTCATCTGTCTCCCTGGAAATCACGTAACCCTCCAATCACTGCAATCCAGCCCATGGACACTGGAGACTTCGAGGCAAAGCCCAACATTAGTGACTGTGAACATCAGAAACACAGTTGTGGCTGCTTTTCGATGCTTATTAGGGGCAAAATAAAACCCACAATGATAAACTTTCCATTTCCCAGTGGTGAGATCACGTGGTTCAATCCAGCAATGGCTTCTAGCTTTAACTTCTCTCCAAAATTATTTCTGCAAACATGTCAAGTCAGTTCAGTTCAGCCACTCAGTCATATCTGACTCTGCAACCCCACGGACTACAGCATACCAGGCTTCCCTGTCCATCACCAACTCCCAGAGCTTGCTCAAATTCATGTCCATCAAGTCAGTGATTCCATCCAACCATCTCATACTCTGTCGTCTCCTCCTCCTCCTGCCTTCAATCTTTCCCAGCATCTGCAAACATGTCAAATGCTGCTCTAAATGATAGGGGTATACTCTATGGACCTGAACCATCATCAGAAAAAAAATCACCCCCTCTTCTCACAGTCATCTCCATCTGCCAGTACACTCCCTCACCTTGAGAAGGGAGATGGTAGAGAGCCAAATAGTAACTAGTTAACAATCCTGGGGGCTTCCCTGGTGGTCCAATGGTTAAGACTTTGCCTTCCAAAGCAAGGGGTGCAGGTTCAAACCCTGGTTGGGAAGCTAAGATTCCATATGCCTCATGGCCAAAACATGAAACAGAAGCAACATTATAATAAAGACTGTAAAAAAAATGGTCCACACACATAAAAAGGAAAACTCCTTCACTCCACACATTTGCATGGAACAAACCTTTTGTTTTTAGAGCATTAAGCAGCTGAGAAAAAAGATCTTATAAAATCATAACCCATATCCATACATTCTGGAAGCTCTGTGGTATCTTTCAAGTGGGAAAGGATTCTTTTATTATTGATGTGGATGATATTTTTGGCTCATTTTATGTTATCCAGTATTTCAATGTGGAGAGCAAAGTACAAACTGTAAGAAATCAAATATTATCTGTGTATCCAACACCCAGCTTTCATATTATTAGCAAGTTACCATATATTGTTCAGGCTTTTTCTCTTCTTTTTGTAAAAGAAAGAAAGCATCTAGGTACATGTAATGCTCTGTGAATGTTCTTCCCTGATCCCATGCACTTCCTTCCACTCCAGCAGGTAATCATTGGCCTGAGGCGAATGGTATCAGTCCCATAAAGACCTTTACAAAATACTTACTACATATATACACATATGGGAATGATGATGGGGCTTCCCTGGTGATCCAGTGGCTGGGAATCTGCCTTGCAATGGAGGGGACACTGGTTCGATTCCTGGTTCGGAAGATCCCACATGCTAAGGAGCAACTAAACCCTTGTGTGACAACTACTGAAGCCTGTGTGACCTAGAGCCCATGCTCCCCAACAAGTGAAGTCACTTCAGTGAGAAGCCCGTCCACTGCAACTCAAGAGTAGCCCCTGCTCACCGACCACAACTAGAGAAAGCCTGTGAAGCAAGAGTGTAGCCAAAAATAAAAATAATAAATTTTAAAAAGAAATGATAGGATTTGGAGTGGGTATTTTACATTTTTAGTAAAATTATATCATTCTGTATGTACTATTTTGTACTTGCTTTTTTCACTGCACATTATGCTTTTGAAATGTATCCATAATGGTCCATGCAACTCTAAGCCACATATCCCAACTGCTATTATTTCTATCTTTAAAAACAAAATTTTCATTGACTTTGCCAGCAACTTGCTTCCCTGTCCTTTGCTCTCTTTACCCTTTTGGCAATAAAATTCCTTGAAACTGTTGTCTACTCTCACTGACTCTAAGTTTTCTCTCGAACTATTTCACTCCATTGCAGTCAGGTCCTCGACTCCCCTAGCAAGAGACCCTGATGTTGACAGCTAAAAATCCTTCTCTCAAGAGTGGCTACCCTGCTTCATGAGTGGCCAACAAGAAGCCTCTCATCTCAGCATCTGCTGGTAGCCCCACAGCTTTAGGGAGACTCTCTTGGCTTCTCTGTCTGGAACTTTCGGACCTGGGGCCACACACCTCTGCAGGCTGGCTCACCTCAAGAGAGCATCATTGCAGTTTGGCTGCCTCTGCTGCTGTGTGATTGTCCTAATAACACTGCACAAGTGAAGATGCCCAGTCTAGAAGTCCATTGTGATATCTTCCAAGGACTTGCAGAAACATTATGTTGAGTTTTCCCTTCCTTTGTGGACACTGTCCCCTGAGAGATGGACAAAGAGCCTCTCTCCAGGACCTCCTACCCTCAGTGGCCCTTGGCTTCCACTCAGCTGGCCAGCAAAGCCCCTAACATCTAGAAGGCTAGAGGCCCACAGGTGGGCCAAGAAGATTTTCCAGCCCATTTCTTCCATTCCTGAAAACATACTTCGTCGCAGTTTGCACTAAGGGTCTATGAACGCAGGCTTAGATCCCCATCTACGAGAGGACTTGGAGCTCGAAAAGGAGCAAGAAGGAACCATTTTCAGAGAATATCAAGTGAAAGGACACCTTTCTCATCCATGCAGATGCTACCCGGACCTTATCTGTGCACCCCACTCATGGAGAAAGATGGAGTCATGCACCAGGAAAGGCTTCCCTGGTGGCTCAGATGGTAAAGAATCTGCCTGCAATGCAGGACACCCGGGTTCGATGCATGGATCAGGAAGATCCCCTGGAGAAGGAAACAGCAACCCACTCCAGAATTCTTGCCTGGAGAATTCCATGGACAGAGGAGCCTGGCTGGCTACAGTCCATGGGTTCTCAAAGAGTTGGACACAACTGAGTCCCTAACACTGTATACCAGGAAGCCTAACTGTACTGATAAATTGCCTAGAGGCACTAGCCAGATTCATGGTGCTGACAAGGCAGTTTCTTTCTTTTTCTTTTGTTCTGTTCAATTGCTTGGCATCTCAATTTGTACTGAGATATGGGTAGATACGCCTGAGTTCCAAGAGTCCCAGTGTCCTGCTAAGGAAATGTTGTAGAAAAACAAAACAGACACTGTAAATATTCTCTGCGAAGCCCAGCACTGAGAAACAAATTACCTGTGCAGAGAAAACTGCAAATAGATGCTGTTTATCCTGTCAATATGTTTCCTAGACTGATCTTTGTTTTGCATTACGCTTTTCATAAAATGCATCCTAAAAAGATTTTCACAATGAAGCATGTAAATGTCATAAGGACTGCAGAGAGAGGAAAATAACAAGAGGTAGGGACAAAGAGAAAAATCTGAACCAAAGATTTTGGAAAGAAGGGTTATTGGGGACAAATAGAACATTTAAAAGTGGGTCCTATTTAATTAAATAATCAGAGAAGTAACTCAAGACAAGTAAATTGGCTTTCTTCTCCTTTCTGGACATTTCTTGCCTTGAGTTATTTCTCCCCTGGGTAAGACAGCCAGGGTTTGAGTCTTGGCTCTTTCACATGCTGTCTGTGACCTTGGGTGATTTATTTTACCTCCGTAAGAGTCATCCTCCTTATCTGTAAAATAAAAGATAATTACAGGGACTTCTCTAGTGATCCAGTGGTTAAGCCTTCGCCTTCCAATACAGAGGGTACTTAACCCTCTGTATTGTATCTTCCATCCCTGGATGGGGTGCTAAGATCTCACATGCCTTGCAGCCAAAAACCAAAACATAAAACAGAAGCAGTATTCTAACAAATTCAATAAAGACTTTAAAAAAAAAAAAAGGTAATTACAGCACCTATCTTTTTAGGTAGCTATGAGCATTATACTGAATGAAGCACACTGCCTGGCACATCAAATGAATTCAGTTCATATCACTGGTAATAGTATTAATAGTCCCTTCATAAATTTCTCAGCACTCATTTCCTCCCATTTTAAACCTCCCTTGACCCCTCATCCACTCCGTCTACCTTCAGCCTCCCACCTCATCACTGCTTTCATTCCCATCTCTCTGAGCCAGGCTGACAAACTCCTTCACAATCTTTTCCAATCTACCTTTCCAGCCACAGATACTTCCCTCGCTCTGTAAACATCCTCTGTGCTGACCACACACTTCTTCCCAGGCCTCAGTGAAGACAGCTCTGTAGTGGTGCTCTGTCCTTAACTCCTTTGTGCTCTTTCCCTGGAATGTCCTTCTCCTCCTGCCGTCTGACCCAAGATGATCAGTCCTCTCTCCAAGGCTCCAGGAACCCACCTCTGATACTGCACTTGTCTCTTTGTATTGCCAAGTTCTGTCTCTGAAATACACTTCTCACCCAAATTGTGAGCAGGTCACTATATATTGGGTTGGCCAAAAATTTCCTTCACATTTGTCCATACCATCTTATGGAAAAACCCAAACAAACTTTTTGGCCAACCCAATAGATCAAGATTGATAGACAGACAGACAGATAGATAGATGATAGAGACAGATTGCTGTATTAGTTGCTCAATCTCATCCAGCTCTTTGCAACCCCATGGACTACAGCCTGCCAGGCTCCTCTGTCCACAGAATTTTCTCAGCAAGAATACTGCAGTGGGCTGCCATTCCCTTCTCCAGGGCATCTTCCCACACAGGGATCTAACTGGGATCTCCTGCATTGCAGGCAGACTCTTTACCATCTAAACCACCAGGGAAGCCCTAGAGACAGATTGACAGGTGAAAAATACATGATAAAGACAGATCAATAGAGAGATAGGAAGGTAGGCAGACAGATAACTACATATATTAATCAATGTATCTCCAATCAGTAAATACTTAGACATGCTAATAGGATGACTGGGTGAGCAGGCTATTTCTTCCGAGCCATTCCAGTCTGTCCAGGCCACTTGGAAGAACTTCCAGGGACACACAATCAATGCTGTCTTCTCTTGTCACTTACAAAACCAAAGTATATAAGACCCTCAGATCATTCAAGCAAATGTTCCAGATTGAAAACACCAAGACTGCATTTGATTCTCAAGTCAGGGTGAGTCTCTTCTGAAGAGGAAAAGGAGACGAGGGGTGAGATGCCACCAAGGGCTCAATTCCCCCCTGTGAGATCCTCTGGTGACTTAAAAAAGTATCCTGGAAAGAACTACATGCCTCACCCACTCCGGACCATGACAAGATCAAGCTCTCAGCAGTCAGCATGGCTCCATCCTAGGAGGGGCAACGTGAGAGCAGAGATTTCCTGGAGACCCTGGAGATTCCTTATCATCTCAGTGCAGCTGTTGGGAACCCAGAAATGATCCACAGCTGAAGCCACTGTCCCAGATCAACATGTCACGTAGCCACTTAAACTGGATTGCATCCTGATGGCCACCTGGATGCAATCTATCCATACTTTATGAGGTTGTAAATATACAGTGAGTAGGAGTCCAGTAAAATCTTATCGTAGTGTTGATGCCCAGATGCTTGAAGAGTGCCCGTGATGGACGTTCCCTGATCTAGAGAAAGACGCACTGTCTACACAGTCCAGGGTCCTGAGTGAAAGGATGCCATTGGCTAGAAAAATGAGAGAGAGGAGAGATGCATTTTCCAAAGGAGAGAGAGGTGCATTTCTCAGTATATTTTTTGCCTTTTTTTTTTTTTTTTTTTGTTGTTGACTTTGTTTTATTTTACTATAATTCAGTTCTACTGGTAGCAGAATAGGACTTACACTTGAGGGGCACAGTTTCCCTGACTTTTAGTAAAAGATAGGTTAAAACAATGGCCTCAGAGCTTCCCTGATAGCTCCGTGGTGAAGAATCTGACTGCCAATGCAGGAGACATGGGTCCCATCCCTGATCCCAAAAGATCTCACAGCCTGCAGAACAACTAAGCCCCGACACCACAACTACTGAGCCTGTGCTCTAGAGCCTGGGAACTGCAACTGTGGAAGCCCACACAGCCTAGAGCCCATGCTTCACACCAAGAGAAGCCACCACAATGAGAAGTCTGCACACCGCAACTAGAGAAAAGCCCACGCAGCAATGAAGACCCAGCACAGCCACAAATAAAATAACTAGTTAAATTATTAAAAGGAAAAAGAAAAAACAATGGCCTCCATGGCAGCCTCAGAAATAATGGATTAGCACGTGAAAAACCAGGAAAAGTAAGTGACCCTCCCGAGGTCACCTGGTTAGTGGCAGAGTGGGGACCAGAGTCCAGGTGTCCTGGCCACTCACCACCAGCCCTCCTTCCTCTGACAAAATCCCTTCAAGGTCAGAGCTGGGAACCCAGGAATGGTGTCACGGGGTGGAGACGGGGCAGATGGGAGACGGAGGCAGCAGAAATGGCAGGGAAGTCACCCAGAAAGCCAGTTCTAGCATGAACTCCAACAGTCTGGGCTCCAACATTCCAGCTCTGCTTCTTAGCGGCTGTGAGTGAGACGTTGGGCCCACTTACTTCATTTCCCGTGCCTCTATTTCCTTATCTGGAAAGTGGACGGATGATAATCTGGGTCACTCTAAGGTCTGGGGGATTCATTAAAGCTTTGGGAAGCAGGCCTGACAAACAGTGAGGATGGTGTTAAGTGTTATTATTATGAAAGTGGCTTTACTCCTAGCCTCCTCCCAGTGGGGGAGAGACTGGCTTCCACCTGTTCCTTTCATCGTGGCCGTGAATTTGCTCTGGCATCCACACCCCAAGAGTGGGATCCTCTATTAACTTTCCCAGGCCCATGACCCATCTCCGCTTGGGAACTTCAGTGCCTGCTTGCTTACTTCTTCTTCTTTTTAATATTTATTTATTTAGCCATGTCAGATCTTGGTGGCACACAAGATTTTTGTTGTGGCGCACGGACTCTCAAGTTGTGGCTCAAGGGCTTAGCTGCCCCGCGGCATCAGTTGCCCCTACTTCCCCAACCAGGGATCAAACCCATGTCCCCTGTGTTGCAAGGCAGATTCTTAACCACTGGACCATCAAGAAATTCCCCCTACTACTTCTTTAGAGGTTCCCTTACACTGCTGGGAAACAGCACCTATTAGAAAGATTCCTCTGTCATTGGAGTAACAGGGATCTGCCTCTCTCTAACTTCTCCAGGATGGTCTTTTTTCTTTTCTTTTCTTTAGCTTATGGGATCTTAATTCCCTGACTAGGGATTGAGCCAGGGCCCACAGCAGCAAAAAAGCAGAGCTATTACTTTGATGACAAAGGTCAGTATAGTCAAAGCTACGGTTTTACCAGTAGTCATGTACGGATGTGAGGGACCATAAAGAAAGCTGAGCACTGACAAATTGATGCTTTTTAACTGTGGTGCTGGTGAAGACTCTTGAGAGTCCTTTGGACAGCAAGGAGATCAAACTAGTCAATCATAAAGGAAATCAACCCTGAATATTCATTGGAAGGACTGATGCTGAAGCTCCCATACTTTCGCCACCTGATGCAAGAGCTGACTCATTGGAAAAGACCCTAATGCTGGGAAAGACTGGAGGCAGGAGGAGAAGGGGACAACAGAGGATAAGACAGCTGGATAGCATCACCAACTCAGTGGACATGGGTTTGAGAAAATCTGGGAGATAGTGAAGGGCAGGGAAGCCTGACATGCTGCAGTCCATGGGGTCACCAAGAGTCCAGCACAACTTTGCAACTGAACAACACAGCAGCAAAAGCTCTGAGTCCTAACCACTGGACCTCCAGAGAACTCCCCTCCCCACTGGTCCATACTCCTGCCTTGCTTCTCATATTAAGACAAACGTTCTCCCCAGACACTTGGTGATGGGTTGGAAACATAAACTCAAACGGTAAATGTGGCATGTTTTCCTAATGAACCAAACTGAAACAAAGACTTAGTAGAAAGAGTAAGGGGGAGTTGGATTTTAGACTTGACCTTGTATGTCTTAATATTTTAAAAGATTTTCTAATTTAAAATGCTTTCCAAACAAACAAGCATATTTTCATGGATAACTATAAAGTTCAAATCATTTCTTTATCAGAGATGCCATAAAATTTTGCTTCCAACAGCCCTGCCCCAGGCCCCCAGGAGTATCTATTCACTTGCCTTTGACATTGGGAATTCCTAGATGGAAAAGCCTGAAACAGGCTGCTCTGCTGTGTAGCGCTACAAAGAACAAGTCTAATTCCTCTCCCATGGGACCACTGGGTGAAGTTTTCATAAAATCTTACAGCTGGAAGGAGACTCAGAAGTTGTCTAAATGTATCTTTCTTCTGCAGCAGGCCTGACAGATGGTCACCCAGCCTCTCCTGGAGCAGGCTCAGAGCAGAGACCACATGGTAAATGCTGCCATCCCATCACCGGCCAGCTCAAAATGTTAGGATGTTCTTTTCTTAAGCTGAGCAACATGCCCAAAGGCCTAGGAATGAGGCAGACCTGAGCTGGGCTTCAGGATGAGTCACTTAACTACAATGGGCCTCAGTTTCCTCAGCTGTAAAAAGGGGTGAATGGTGTTGGTTACCCCTCAGGGACACTTAGAAGTGAAAATGCATTTAAATCACTTAACATTCTGCTTGACACATTGAAGGACTCAGTAAATGCGCACCATCATCATCAGCACCATCTCCCTAAGAGCTTCCACCAGCTAACGTTCCAGAGCCCTCCTTGACACCTCTGCTCCAAAACCATGTTTTAGCTATCTGGTAACAGTTCATACACCCTAACTGTGCCTAAAAAGGCACTTTGCCTCACTTCACTTAAATATACCTCCACCTTCCTCAACAAAGCAACATTCAAATGCTTCAGTTAATGTCTCTTTATCAGAAAGCCACTTGAATGAAACTAGAATAGTTTCTAACACCATACACAAAAATAAACTCAAAATGAATTAAAGATCTAAACGTAAGACCAGAAACTATAAACCTCCTAGAGGAGAACATAGGCAAAACACTCTCCGACATAAATCACAGCAGGATCCTCTATGACCTACCTCCCAGAATACTGGAAATAAAAGCAAAAATAAACAAATGGGACCTAATTAAAATTAAAAGCTTCTGCACAACAAAGGAAACTATAAGCAAGGTGAAAAGACAGCCTTCAGAATGGGAGAAAATAATAGCAAATGAAATAACAGACAAATAACTAATCTCAAAACTATACAAGCAACTCCTACAGCTCAATTCCAAAAAAATAAAAGACCCAATCAAAAAATGGGCCAAAGAACTAAACAGACATTTCTCCAAAGAAGACATACAGATGGCTAACAAACACATGAAAAGATGCTCAACATCACTCATTATCAGAGAAATGCAAATCAAAACCACTATGAGGTACCATTTCATGCCAGTCAGAATGGCTGCGATCCAAAAGTCTACAAGCAATAAATGCTGGAGAGGGTGTGGAGAAAAGGGAACCCTCTTACACTGTTGGTGGGAATGCAAACTAGTACAGCCACTGTGGAGAACGCTGTGGAGATTCTTTAAAAAATTGGAAATAGAACTGCCTTATGACCCAGCAATCCCACTGCTGGGCATACACACTGAGGAAACCAGAATTGAAAGAGACACGTGTACCCCAATATTCATCGCAGCACTGTTTACAATAGCCAGGACATGGAAACAACCTAGATGTCCATCAGCAGATGAATGGAGAAAGCTGTGGTACATATACACAATGGAATATTACTCAGCCATTAAAAAGAATACATTTGAATCAGTTCTAATGAGATGTATTGAACTGGAGCCTATTATACAGAGTAAAGTAAGCCAGAAAGAAAAACACCAATACAGTATACTAACGCATATACGTGGAATTTAGAAAGATGGTAATGATAATCCTGTATACGAGACAGCAAAAGAGACACAGATGTATAGAACAGTCTTTTGGAGTCTGTGGGAGAGGGAGAGGGTGGGATGATTTGGGAGAATGGCATTGAAACATGTATAATATCATATAAGAAATGAATCGCCAGTCCAGGTTTGATGCAGGATACAGGATGCTTGGGACTGGTGCACTGGGATGACCCAGAGGGATGGTACGGGGAGGGAGGTGGGAGTGGGGTTCAGGATGGGGAGCATATGTACACCCATGGTGGATTCATGTTGATGTATGGCAAAACCAATACAATATTAAAAAAAAAAAAAAAGGCCACTTGAAAGTGTATTAAAAGATCCTTATGGATAAACTAGAGAAATGGTTGAAGGTGAAAAGTGCCATGGAGGGGGAAAAAAAGTGAAACAGCAGACAAAGTAAAAGAGATGGGAAAATCGAGGATGGGTGGGGATGGCAGAGATGAAATTTAAAAATATGTAGTCAGGCATACACTGTGCTGTGCTAAGCTGCTTCATTTCGTGTCCTGCTCTTTGCAACCCCATGGACTGTAGCCCGCCAGACTCCTCTGTCCATGGGATTCTCCAGGCAGGAATACTGTAGTGGGTTGCTGTGTGCTCTTCACAGATAGCTAGTGGGAAGTTTCTGTATAGCACAGAGAGCTCAGCTTGATGATCTGTGATGACCTACAGGGGTGGGGTAGAGGGGTAAGAGAGAGGGGATATAGGTATACATGCTGTGGTACAGGAGAAACTAACACAACATCATGAAAGCAATTGTACTCCACTAAATAAATAAATATGTGGTCAGGTAGCTCCAGAGCTCAAGAGACTGAGCTTTCTTATATCTGATTGGAGGACAGGGCTTGGATCAGAGTTGAGGGGGACATCCTACTCCTCGTGGGAGCTGCATCTGAGCACAACACTGGCCTGATTTACCCACCATGCTGCAGCTGATAGCAGGAAGGGATGGAGCAGAGTCCAGCTGGGGAAACCTAAGCCTCCTTGCTGTCCTGCTTCCAGAGTGTGGCTGCACAACGCCAGCCTCGGAGGAGAGGAGCAGAGGAGCAGGAGGCGGGGCACAGGCCTTCATCTTTACACCACACCTTGGCCCCTAAAAATCAGCCTGATGGGTTTGTCAGGCTCTCAGTCATTCAGTTAACTCCTCCTCTGGAATGGAGGTGTGACCTAGGTGCTATGGATGGGATTGTGTCCCCCTAACATTCACAGTGAAGCTCCTACTGCCAGTGTGACTGTACTTGGAGATGGAGGTGGGTAAATGAGGTCACTGGGGAAGCAGGGGAGGGTATCTGATTGAAATGTTGTCCTTATAAGAAGAGGAGAGACACAAGAGCTCTCTGCCCTGTCCCTGAGTGCCTCCCCGCTATACATTGCAAAGAAAAGGCCCCAACAAGAGGGCAGCCGTCTGGAAGCTAGGAAGAGAGCTGCCCCTGGAACCCAATCAGACCATACCTTGATCAAGGACTTCTAGCCTCCAGAAGTATGAGAAAATTAATTTCTGCTGCTTAAGCCTCTCAGTCTGCAATATTTTGTTACAGCAGCTGGAGCTGACAGATACACACAGCAGAGCAGGTCCCCAAGAGAGTGATACTGTCAGTGGGAGCTTTTTCCTTTATGGGTGGAGACAGAACACGGGGAGAGAAGAGGTCCCCACTGGAGGCAGAGTTAAAATAATTCAGTGCTGTGATTATAAAAGGTAAGAATGGAGAATAAAGCAAAATTTAAATAGTGTTAGTATGCCCCTAGCTATGTGCTCGATACGTCAATTTATTCTTGGAAAAGGAGAAAGTGAAAGAAAGCCTTGAACAGGTGAAACATAAAGAAAGAAAACCTTCAGTTAGAAGTACTCCTAGAAGGAAAAAATGTAGAAGCAGTGATGGATTTTATTTTCTTGGGCTCCAAAATCACCATCGTCAGTGACTGCAGCCATGAAATTAAAAGATGCTCCTTGGAAGGAAAGCTATGACTAATCTAGACAGTGTATTAAAAAGCAGAGACATTCATTTTGCCAACAAAGGTCAATGTAGTCGAAGCTATGTTGTTTCCCAGGTGGCATTAGTGATAAAGAACCTGCTCACCTGCAGGAGACTTAAGAGATGTGGGTTCAGTCCCTGGGTTGGGAAGACCTCCTGGAGAAGGGCATAACAACCCACTCAGTATTCTTGCCTGGAGAATCCCATGGACAGAGAAGCCTGGAAGGCTACAGTCCATCGGGTCTCAGAGAGTCAGACACAACTAAAGTGACTTAGCACACACATGGTATTTCCAGTAATCATGTATGGATGTGAGAGTTGGACCATAAAGAAGGCTGAGAGCTGAAGAACTGATGCTTTTGAACTGTGATGTTGGAGAAAACTCTTGAGAGGACAGCAAGGAGATCAAACTAGTCAATCCTAATGGAAATCAACCCTGAATATTCACATTCAGGACTGTTGCTGACGTTGAAGCTCTAATACTTTGGCCACTGCTTATAAAGAATTGACTCACAGGAAAAGACCCTGATGCTGGGAAAGATTGAGAGCAAAAGGAGAAGGGGATTGCAGAGAATTAGATGGTTAGATAGCATCACCAACTCAACAGACATGAACCTGAGCAAACTCCAGGAGACAGTGGAGGACAGAGGAGTTTGGTGGGCTACAGTCTAAGGGGTCCAAAGAATTGGACACACTTAATAACTGAACAGCAACCGTCTTTAAACCCATACTCAGATGATGCAAACCCTAATGGAAAGGTTTTGAGAAATATTTACTGATTGCCTGATGTATTCTTGGTGCTGAGCTAAGTGCAGAAGATACAATTAAAGAGTGGGATATACATCCTGCTTTCCAGAAACTTCAGTTTTTAAATGCAAATCTATCCTTCCATCCTCCCTCCCTCCCTCTCTCTCTTTCTCCATAATTTATCAAACATTTATTGAGCCGGACCTTGGCTGTACAGCACAAAAGGTATATAAAGGTAAGTTATTAGTCATACTCTTGAGGTATTCAAAGTCTCAAAACCAAACCAAGTTCAAAATAAGATCAGCCATTTTGATGTGGAAGGGCCATTAGCTTTACAAAGATGAAAAAACTTAAAGATGATTTCAAATCCCTCAGATGAGATCAGAGAAGAAGAAGAACATTCTGGGCAGAGAAGATGGCTTGAGCTCCAGGTCAGAGAGACCTGGACACACAGGGGTCTTCTGAGAAGCCAAGTCCAGTCCTAGGAGTTCTGGGTGGGAGGGGCTGACCCCTCCCTCAGTGGAGGTTTCCTCTCTGCCTTCAAAACCCTTCTGAGATGTGATTTTTGCCTGGAATGACTAACCTGATAAAACATCCAGAAATAGCTATTCTGATAAAAATAGCCAACCCCCCTCCCTTCAACAGCTTCTCCAAGGCTGCTTTGGTGCCTCCATCCTCCACGAACCCCCACCCCTTCCCAAGTTCATGACCGATAGCCTAAGCAGAGAGGAGCCAAAAGGGAAAACAGCTTAGTTTCTCTGCTCTGCTTTGCATCCCCTTTATGATTATAGTGTTTCCAGATCTATAAGCTGCCTATTCCTGCTGCATCCCTAACATCTACTCATAAAGTTACCTCTCTAAAATGCTGGGCACTTAAATATATTTTTAAACTGATATTCAAAGCAAGTCCAAGAAGTATTATTAGTCTTTTACAAATGGGAAGACTAAAGCTCGCAAGATTCAAGTTCACTTGCCTAAGGTTATAAAAGTAGCTGCTGTTGGAAATTTAAAACCAAGTCCGTCTGACTATATAGCTGTGGTTATCAAAGTGTGGACTCTGGGCCAGTTGCACCTCCTGGGAACTCCTCGCAGATCTACTGAATCAGAAATGGTATTGGAGGTGAGGCCTAGCAGTCTGTGTTCCACCAAGCCCATGGGGTGATGCTAATAACACTAATGACTGAGAACCTTTGCTTAAAGTGTATAGTCTTATCCCATTGTACAGTTCTACATTCCTACTATCCAAATGCAAAAAATCACCATGGGGGAATCGTCTAGAGAAATAGATCATTTTCACTTCTCTACCTTGATACTTCCAAGGAATTAAAGGTAACACTTCACTCTGGGGGCTTCCCACGTGGCTCAGTGGTAAAGAATCTGCCTGAAGATGCAGGAGAAACATGTTCAGTCCCTGGGTCTGGAAGGTCGCCTGGAGGAGGAAAAGGCAACCCACTCCAGTATCCTTGCCTAGAAAATTCCATGGACAGAGGAGCCTGGCGGGCTACAGTCCATGGGGTCACAAAGCGCTGGTCACAACTTAGTGACTCAGCTTGCACACTGCACTCTAAACTCAAACACCATTCTCAGTTGGCTATCCCAGATTACTCATCAGAAAAATCTGTCAACTGTTTAGGGTGGAGATCTGCGTTCCCATCCTGTAAGGAATTCCAGGACACTAGCATCTTAGCTTAGCTACTGAATCCAACCTGGTGTCAAGTTTCCTTTATTAGCACAACCCAACCCTCTGGAGACTAGCAGCTCATTCTAGGCACCACCCCAGAGGTGCTGCTCCAACTGCCCCCAGTCAATATTTACTGATTGAGTACTCCTCGGGGTGAGGTCCCTCGCTAGGCTAGCCCTTGAGATGCATCATCTCAATTAATTCTTACAACAGCCTAAGATGCAGATATTATCAGCCCCGTTTCAAAAATGAAGAAACAAAGACACAGAAAGATTAAGTAATTTTAAGAAGACTCCCAGCTAACAAATTGTTATTCTGAGACTCAAACTCAATTTTTTGTTAAACTTTTATACTTTGTATTGGGGCATAGCCAGTTATATAGACTATATAATCTAGACTACTAAAAGTCTCTTGGACAACAAGGAGATCAAACCAGTCAACCTTAAGGGAGATCAACCCCGAATATTCACTGGAAGGACTGATGCTAAAGCCCAAGTTCCAATATTTTGGTCATCTGATGCAAATAGCCAACTCATCGGAAAAGTCCTGATGCTGGGAAAGATCAATGGCAGAAGAAGAGGGAGTCAGAGGATGAGATAGCTAGAGGGCATCACCAATGCAATGAACATGAACTTGGGAAAACGCCAAGAGTTGGTGATGGACAGGGAGGCCTGCTGTGCTGCAGTCCATGGCATCACAAAGAGTTGGACATGATTGGGCGACTGAACAACAACACAGCTGATGAACAATGTTGTAGTAGTTTCAGGTGAACAGCAAAGGGACTCAGCCATACATATATGTGTATCCATTCTCCCCCAAACTCTCCTTCCACCCAGGCTGCCATAGAGAATTGAGCAGAGTTCCCTGTGCTCTACAGGAGGTCCTTGTTGGTTATGCACTTTATAGATAGCAGTTCAAACCCAATTTTTGTCCCCCAAGCACTACTGCGTTTCTAAAACAAGTCCTCTTTTTTGGTATGCTTCAGGCATAACCTCTATGTTTCAAGTTTCAAGCCCGCTTTGCAGCCAGGGGATCCAGTTTCCGGCTCAACCAGATTCTTCTCTGGCACCACTCTCCCAGCTGCCTTTCATCATCCCCTCCCCACCTGAGTGACACTCCATCTGGACCTACTTCCTGCTCACCAGGCTTTCACCCCCTGGTCACTCACTTTGCCTTCCTTCAGACCAGCTTAACCCCCTCTATGTGCTGCTCAGCATGGCATACATGCTAGCTTCTGCCAGTCCCCAGTTTCTAAGGCAATTTTTTTTCTTATCTTACCATCTCTGCTTTGACCAGACACTTGGTACAACTTCAAACATTGTCGCCTGTTGTCTGGCTGCCTCACAAGAAACTCTTGGCCCACTCTGAAGCCAGCTCTCTTGAAGCCACTGTCACATTTAGCACCCTTAATATAGACGTTGTCTACCACAGAGTGGGGTGCGCTGTGAAGACAGATGAGACTCTGGGAAGAGGCTGTTTCTCTGCTTGTGATTTCTAGCCTGGTGGTGAAACCAATGCTTCCCAGGAGGTGCAGTGGTAAAGAACCTGCCTGCCAATGCAGGAGACACAAGAGACATGGGTTCAAGCCCTGGGTTGAGAAGATTCCCCTGGAGGAGGAAATGGCAACCCACTCCACTATTCTTGCCTGGAAAATTCCATGGACAGAGGAGCCTGATGGGCTACAGTCCATGGGGTTGCAAAGAGTCAGGCACAACTGAATGTACATACATACACAGTGGAACCAATATTGATCTGGTGATAGAAACTGAAATGCCAAAAAAAAAAAAAAAAAAAAGTGTGGGGGGTGTGGAGGGGATCACAACTCCTCAGACTTGGCCACTGAGAGTTCACTGTAGATGCCCAGTAAACCAACAAAGTTGGGGAGAGGCCCCTTGGAGGGTCCTTTCCTCCAAGAATGATTAGGGGATAGGCCAGCTCAACCTTACAGGCAACAGGAAACTCTGCCCACAAACAAAAGGAAAAAGGAAGCTTCCAGAGTCCTGTTCCAAGTAGCCTCCCTAGAAGGACTTTATCTTTGGGGAAAATTCTGCAGAAGGAAACCTGAACTGAAGCTGTGAGTTTCCTTTGTTAAGAAAAGCAAATAACATGAAAAGAGAGAGAAGCAACGAGACAAAAGATTGGTCATCACAGATACAGATCTAATCTCTGGGATAAAATATATTGGAAAAAATCTAGATTTAAATACACAGAGAGGAGAGGTGGGAGAGGCAGGCAGAGGGGTTGAGGTGGGCAGGAACAGGGCAACAAGAACCAAGGCTCAAGACAGGATGAGCCTGAACTCCAAGAGGAGAGGGGGCAGGAGGGGTCCTGGCCAACCAGAGAGGACAGTACAGAGTTAAGTTAATCTGCAAGGACAGATTAACGTCCTGTGGTATCAGGATAGTGTTTACTCAACCCATGGGCCATAGAGAGTTCTGGCTCCAAGTATCTAGGAAATGAGATCAAAGCATAGTAGTAACAGTCAACATTTTTAAACATATACTCAAAACTTCTTAAGCCTTTTGCATGTATTAACTCATTTAAACCTGGCATGAAATAGATATCATTATTGTCATTCCCCTTTATAAGACACAGAAGGACTGACTCTCTCTCAAGTTCACAGTATGCAAGGCTCAGAAGGAGATGTGAATGCAGACCATCTGTTTCCAAGGTCCCTACTCTTGACCACCACAGTTGACAGCAAAGGAGTCCACAAAGTTAGGAAAGTCTATCATCTTCTCTCTGTTGAGAAGAATGCAGGCCACTCCTAGAATGCCAACAAGCTACAGCAGAAAAAACCTGGATTGGAATCCTAACTCTACAACTGGACCTTGGATCTTGAACCTTATAGGGTTGTTTGAAGTATTAAATGAGATTAGGCATGTCAAACCAGTCAATCCGAAAGGAAATCAACCCTGAATATTCACTGGAAGGACTGAGGCTGAAGCTCCAATACTTTGGGCAACTGATGGGAAAAGCTGACTCATTGGAAAAGACCCCGATGCTGGGAAAGATTGAAGGCAGGAGGAGAAGGGAGCAACAGAGGATGAGATGGTTGGATGAGTTGAGATGAGTTGAGTCCATCACCGACTCAATGGACATAAGTTGAACAAGCTCCAGGAGATGAAGGACAGGGAAGTCTGGCATGCAGCAGTCCATTGGGTTGCAAAGAGTTGGACATGACTGAGCAACTGAACAACAGCAGCAACAAGGCATGTCCCTGGCACAGTAGATGTAGATGGGAGATGGCACAGTAGATGCCCAGTAAATCATTACACTAGCTCATATTCCTTGATGCTTCTCACAGTCAGGTATTTTTTTTCAGGGGTTTAATACAACACATGTTTATTGTTCATAACAAAACTGAGAGGGTAACAGGCAGGAAGGCCAGTGGTCTCCAAACGGAGGAAATAGCCTGCAAGTGTCAGAAATTTTTATCTCTCTTAATCGGCAGAAGGAAACAAACTAGCTATATTTTTTCCTTCTCTATACAAATTTAAAAGGAGGTTTCTCTTAAAATACTGTGTTGCCATAATGGCACCTGGTTTCACCTGACGTTAACTATTCTCAAACCTTGAGACAACCAATGCATTTTTCTTATGGAAATGTTTGTCTTAAGCTATGCTAATGTACTATACATTTACCCCAAACTCTGTCTTCAAGTTGGTTCCACCTCTTGCCTCAGAACCTACTTGACAAACCAGTATGTTATACTCAGATATTGTTCCCCTAATCTATGTAAATGAAATTATTTGTATGGTAATCTGTCCTTCTACAAGATTCAAGTTAATCATTTTATGGCCCAGGATGAACTCTTTGGTGCCAAGATCATCCCAAAATGCGTCTTATGGGTGAGGGGCCTGGTGCCATTCTGAGTTTTAAGACATTCCTTTCTTTCATTAACAGACTGCTGGCTGCTGCTGTCATTTCAGTCGTGTCTGACTCTGTGCGACCCCATAGATAGCAGCCCACCAGGCTCCCCCATCCCTGGGATTCTCCAGGCAAGAACACTGGAGTGGGTTGCCATTTCCATCTCCAATGCATGAAAGTGAAAAGTGAAAGTGAAGTGGCTTATCGTGTCTGACTCTTAGCGACCCCACGGACTGCAGCCTACCAGGCTCCTCCGTCTATGAGATTTTCCAGGCAAGAGTACTGGACTGAGGCGCCACTGCCTTCTCTGTAACAGACTGCTAGTGACTATATAACATCCAGCTGAAGACTAGCAGGGGGATACTCTTTCTGCCCCCTTCTGATGCCTATGTCAGAAGCTTTCTGTATCTCCTTTATACTTTAATAAAACTTTATTACACAAAAGCTCTGAGCAGTCAAGCCTCATCTCTGGCCCTGGATTGAATTCTTCTCCTCCGGAGGCCAAGAATCCCAGCATCTTTTTGTTCAGCAACAACCTTTCAAAACCCAACATGGATTTTTCTAGATAAGTAGCTTTCTAGATCACTCTCTTCTGATTAGTGACACAGGGATCCATATTGCTTCTGTCTTGCAAGAGAATGGTCTTCTGCAAAAACCCTCCATGGTTTCACATTCCAGAAGGCAGCTGATTCAATTTTCATTTCTGTTTCAGGAAGGAACTGAAATCTCTTCTTTCTGATGAATCCAGGAGCCCTCAGAGCCTGTTGGGCTCTTGCACGTTGGTGGGTTCAGGAATGCAGGAAGGGCTTGCCTGGGTTCCTCTCTGATGGAACCTAGATACTGTACATGCCTTCTGAATTGAATTAAATGTGTGTCAGGGGGTGGTGAGTTTTATACCTGCTACACTGCAGGGCATGAAAAATGGTTCTGTTCAGCATCTTGCAAAACTGCTCAACACCTCACACTAGTAATAGTTGCTGACCCCCATACAGATGAGGCTGTCACGTCCATCCTCTTTTAGTAATACGTTAATGAATGAAAGAGGTTCAAAAGGTTACAGTCATAAAGCAGCTTTCTTTTTTTCTCCCACTGTCCTCTGTAAGTGGTTCTTTCTCTGGCATTAGCTGAGATTTCAGACAGATCTAAGAGCTCTCCTTTCCTTCCAAGGCACATGGGTCATTTTCAGTCACAAAATAGCCTCATTTCAGTATTTGAAATGTAGTATGGTAGTAATCACAATTCTGAACTTTTATCTAAATGAGTGCCTTTCTCTTTCTGGCAGGGCAGTATTTCAGGGCATTTAGGGTTTGCCTACAGATGGGGAGGGCTGTGGGGACATCATCTTTCTCCCTGTCTTAACCCCTCTTCCTGGGACCCTCTCCCACTCACCAGCTGCTACTTCTGACCCCTTCTGGTCAGAATCAAGGAGGATGGGAATTAGAGAAAAAGAGCATCTGTCTTGTATGGCTGGGACTAGTAAGACCTGGACTCGGGGCCATGGGGCCTGGAACACTTGTGAAGTTGACCGCTGTGTGTGAGGGGATACAGGTGGCTATGGGAACCTCCCACTCAGTTACCTTAACACCAGGGTGACCATATGGCCTGTGTGCATAGACAGTTCCAATTTAAACCAGTTGCCCCAGCATACCTGTTAATAGCGTCCCCTTTCTTTCTTTCTCAGAAATGGCCCCATTTTGATAATCCACAAGGACCTACTGTAGAGCACATGGACCCTGCTGCTCTATGTTATGTGGCAGCCTGGATGGGAGGGGAGTTTGGGGGAGAATGGATACATGTATATGTATGGCTGAGTCCCTTTGCTGTTCACCTGAAACTATCACTACTTTGTCTGTTAAACAGCTATATCCCAATGCAAAATAAAAAGGTTGTTAAAATAAAGAAAAAAATAAATCTGTAGATTGTAAAAAAAAAAATAATAATAATAAAATGAAAAAAAAGTGGTCCCATTTCAATGAAAAGCTAAATAATCATCCTACTTAACATGGATGACCACGTTTCAACTTCCCCCTGACCTACTGGCTCCCAACAGTCCACTCTACTGGTCACTGCGTCCTTCCAGTGAGTCCCCATGGATGATGTCCTCTCAAGAAACCTCCAGCAGGCTCACCATCCACATGGCTCACGTCTGGTGTCCACTGAAAGGGATCCCCTTTTTCAGCTGGCCTAAGAGAGGCAGCTCACAAGGACCACAGTCCCCTTGGCCTGCTGTCATTTCTCTCCCTTCTCAGGACTATCTTTTCCCCTACATCTTCACACTCCTCCTACTCTGGAGACTGTCCAGAACCACCCTGAAGCCCTTCCCACTTTGCCCTAAAGTGACAAGGAAACCCTTATTTCTCACTCCTGTGGTGGGAGTGAGCCCAGCACTCCAACAGCTGCCCTCTAGAGGAACCCTCAATCCAGGCTCTCCATTTCTGCTCTTTTTAAAGGCTGCCACTCGGAGAAGGCAATGGCACCCCACTCCAGTACTCTTGCTTGGAAAATCCCATGGACGGAGGAGCCTGGTAGGCTGCAATCCATGGGGTCGCTAAGAGTCAGAAACAACTGAGCGACTTCACTTTCACTTTTCACTTTCATGCATTGAAGAAGGAAATGGCAACCCACTCCACTATTCTTGCCTGGAGAATCCCAGGGACGGGGGAGCCTGGTGGGCTGCCGTCTATGGGGTCGCACAGAGTCGGACACGACTGAAGTGACTTAGCAGCAGTGGGTGACTATCAGTGCTGTCAGATCTGGTTTTACCATTTCTCAGCATGTCTTGAATAGTGATCCCACTTCATATTCTTTTATAACATGGTGTTACTTAGCACCTATTGTAATATTCTCAGACTTCAGGGACTCTGCCCATCTCCTAAGCAACAAGAAGAGTTGAATTTAACATCTAGTTATGTCTGATTTAATAAAGACGTGAGGGGAAAAAATACACCACCCAGGTCTCCTAAACTTTACAAAGACGGTGATTCGTGTAGCAGGCTGTGGCCCAAAGCAAGGTCAGCTGCCAGAAATGCAATATGGACAATCCAAGGAAGGAGCAGAGCAAGCGCAGGGTCCCCACCACCAAGAAGAGGAGACAGATTCCATCAGGGCTTAGGTCACTGTCCTTAATTATTGAATTTTGCCCAAAAAGTTTGTTTAGGTTTGGCCATACATTGGAACAGAAAAACCCAAATGAACTTTTTGGCCAACCCAATACTTGTTGAAGATGCCACTGCATGTAGAATCTGAAAACCTAAAGTAGGCCTCTGGCATTCCATGTCTGGAATAAAGGATCTGTGCAAATTCTGTCTCAGCTCTGAATGGGTGAACAGAAAATCTGCCTTAACACTACCCCTGTAATTGGGGAGAGCTGGCCACATTGCTAACTGAGACATGCACAGAGGTGTCAACCTCGCTGGTTCAGTTTTCAGACTTCTGTCCAATTCAAAGAGCAAAGAGTGAAGTAGAGGGAGGATTCCTCCTGTGTCTGCCGGGGGATCACAGAGGTACCCCTGAAAGCTGACAACAGAAATCTCCGAGTGTGACCTTATAGAGGCATCCCTGAGCTGTCTCCATTTTCCTGGGAGTAACCCAAGAGGCCTTGCGGGTCTGCCTGAGCCACAGGCTGGATCAGAGGCTTAGCCAGGAACAATTTGCAAGGCCTGACTTTTCGCCTCATCCTGATCACTACACAACTTAAGCTCTGTAGAGCAGAGTGTCTTCAGAAACAAAGGAAAGCTTTTAGGATAATCCCACCTTTTCCCACAAGCCATGTTTTTATAGGAGGTTTTGTTTTTCTCCCAGCAGCAAGGTAAAGCACGCAATTGAACCAACTTGTTCTTGGATCAATGACCCCATTGTGTGTCTCAGGGAGCCAAAGGGTTTTTTGTTGTTGGTTTTTTTTCCTCCTCTTTCAGTGTTGGTTTGGAGCAGGAACTAAACTTGGCCATGGGGTATGAGGAAAAAGAACTAGAGAGACAAAGCTTCTCTTTCTTTGGTTGGGATTTGGATTTCTGTAAAAATCTATAGGTTTATAACTAAAATGGCTACCAAATATGTATTCACTTATACACATATACTCTTTCAACCCTCCTTCCTGGTTCCTTTCCCTTACTCCTCACAGATGCACCAGCCAAGCTCTAGGACCCTAGAATACCCTTTATTAAGGTGCTAAAGTATTATGTGCCTGACATAGCTTGATCATCTTGCCAATAGAAACAGATGCAAGGTTACTGAGGTTCTGTCAAATGTTGGCAGAGAAGGGGAGATTCAAAAGTTCACATCAAACATGAACAAAGCTCCACATCAACATTCTAAAATGTCCTGATCCACTTATGAACTGAGGAAGGAAATGGAGTTGTTCAGTTCACTGTTTCTTTTCTGTTCACAGACAATGTGGGTAGATTCTACTCTCAGCTCTGAGCTAGTTTGAGTAACTGGTACGAAGACAATTCAGTGTGAAAGTCTTTTAGCCAAATGGCACTAGGACAACTGGATGTCCACATGCAAAAGAATGAAGTTGGATCCTATATTAGTCAACTCTGGACACCAGGACAAAATACCAAGACTGGGTGGCTTAAACAACAGAAATGTATTTTCTGTTCTGGAGGCAGAGAGTCCAAGAGCAGGGTGCCCTCATGGTCAAATTCTGATGAGAGCTCTTTTCCTGACCTGAAGAAGGCTGCTTTCTCACTGTGTCCTCACATAGTGAGTAAAGGGGGCAGAGAAAGTTATCTCTCTCTCCCTTTTCTTATAAGGCCACAGTCCTACCACCCTTATAACTTCATATCCTTAACTACCTCTTAAAGACTCTGTCTCCAGATTGGGGGTTACAGCTTCAACATATGAATTAGGAGGTGGACACAGTTCAGCCCACTGCAATCCCTTCCTCACAGTGAACACGAAAAAATGAATCCAAAATAGATCAGAGACCTAAATGTAAAAGCAAAACTATAAAACTTTCAGAAGAAAATATGGGAATAAATCTTTATGACCTCAACTTAGAAAAAAAACTTAGAAATGACACCAAAAGGATAAGTGGCAGGAAAAAAAGATAGATACATTGGACTCCATAAAAATTAAACACTTTTGAGCAATGGACACCATCAAAAAAAAGTGGAAGAACACCCCACAAAAAGACAGACATTTGCAAATCATTTATCTGATAAGTGATTTTTATCTAGAAGACATAAGCTCTCACAACTCAATAATGAAAAGGCAAATAGCCCAATTAAACATAGTCAAAGGCTCTAAATAGACATTTCTCCAAAGAAGATACAAAAATGGCCAAAAACCAGGTAAAAAAATGTTCCTCACCATTAAACATTCAGTTTGGTTCACTTCAGTCACTCAGTCATGTCCAACTCTTTGCCACCCCATGAATTGCAGCATGCCAGGCCTCCCTGTCCATCACCAACTCCTGGAGTTCATTCAAACTCACGTCCACCAAGTTGGTCATGCCATCCAACCATCTCTTCTTCCTCTGTCGTCCCCTTCTTCTCCTGCCCCCAATTCCTCCCAGCATCAGGGTCTTTTCCAATGATTCAGCTCTTCTCATGAGGGGGCCAAAGTATTGGAGTTTTAGCTTCAGCATCAGTCCTTCCAATGAACACCCAGGACTGATCTCCTTTAGGATGGACTGATTGGATCTCCTTGCAGTCCAAGGGACTCTCAAGAGTCTTTGCCAGCAAAACAGTTCAAAAGCATCAATTCTTCAGCATTCAGCTTTCTTCACAGTCCAACTCTCACATCCATACATGACCACTGGAAAAACCATAGCCTTGACTAGATGGACCTTTGTTGGCAAAGTAATGTCTCTGCTTTTCAATATGCTATCTAGGTTGATCATAACTTTCCTTCCAAGGAGTAAGCGTCTTTTAATTTCATGGCTGCAGTCACCATCTGCAGTGATTTTGGAGTCCCCCAAAATAAAGTCTGACACTGTTTCCACTGTTTCCCCATCTATTTCCCATGAAGTGATGGGACCAGATGCCATGATCTTCATTTTCTGAATGTTGAGCTTTAAGCCAACTTTTCCACTCTCCACTTTCACTTTCATCAAGAGGCTTTTTAGCCCCTCTTCACTTTCTGCCATAAGGGTGGTGTCATTTGCATATCTGAGGTGATTGATATTTCTCCCTGCAATCTTGATTCCAGCTTGTGCTTCTTCCAGCCCAGCGTTTCTCATGATGTACTCTGCATGTAAGTGAAATAAGCAGGGTGACAATATACAGCCTTCATGTACTCCTTTTCCTATTTGGAACCAGTCTGTTGTTCCATGACCAGTTCTTAACTATTGCTTCCTGACCTGCATATAGGTTTCTCAAGAGGCAGGTCAGGTTGTCTGGTATTCCCATCTCTTTCAGAATTTTCCACAGTCTCTTGTGATCCACACAGTCAAAGGCTTTGGCATAGTCAATAAAGCAGAAATAGATGTTTTTCTGGAACTCTCTTGCTTTTTCCATGATCCAGCGGATGTTGGCAATTTGATCTCTGGTTCCTCTGCCTTTTCTAAAACCAGCTTGAACATCAGGAAGTTCACGGTTCACATATTGCTGAAGCCTGGCTTGGAGAATTTTGAGCATTACTTTACTAGCATGTGAGATGAGTGCAATTGTGCAGTAGTTTGAGCATTCTTTGTCATTGCCTTTCTTTGGGATTGGAATGAAAACGGACCTTTTCCAGTCCTGTGGCCACTACTAAGTTTTCCAAATACTTTCACAGCATCATCTTTCAGGATTTGAAATAGCTCAACTGGAATTCCATCACCTCCACTAGCTTTGTTCATAGTGATGCTTCCCTAAGGCCCACTTGACTTCACATTCCAGGATGTCTGGCTCTAGGTCAGTGATCACACCACCGTGATTATCTGGGTCATGAAGATCTTTTTTGTACAGTTCCTCTGTGTATTCTTGCCACCTCTTCTTAATATCTTCTGCTTTTGTTAGGTCCATACCATTTCTGTCCTTTATCGAGCCCATCTTTGCATGAAATGTTCCCTTGGTATTTCTAATTTTCTTGAAGAGCTCTCTAGTCTTTCCCATTCTATTATTTTCCTCTATTTCTTTGCGCTGATCACTGAGGAAGGCTTTCTTATCTCTCATTGCTATTCTTTGGAACTCTGCATTCAAATGGGAATATCTTTCCGTTTCTCCTTAGGAAAATGCAAATCAAAACCACTATGACATACCATTTCACACCTTAGGATCACTAAAATCAGAAAGATGGATAATAACAAGTGTTAGCAACCACATAGAGAAATGAGAACCTTCATACATGCTTAGCAGGGACATAAAATGGTACAGTTACTTTAGAAAACTGTCCAGCAGTTCCTCAAAAGGTTAAACACAGAGTTATCTCAGATCAGATCAACCCCCCTCCCCCTCCGGGTCCTCCCGCTCCTCCCTCTCTCCTCTTCTCCCTCTCCCCCTCCTCCCGCTCGGTCTTCTCCTGTCCTCTTCGCGGGGGCTCTGGTTTCGCTGATCTTCCTTCTGTCGGTTGTCTCCTTCGGACTGGGATCTTCGCGTCGGCTCCGGTGTTCTCCAACACCACAGTTCGCATCTTCTTCGGCGCCGCCTTCTTCCTCCACTCCTCCTCACGTCCTGCTGCGCCTTTGTTGTCTCTCTTTTGATATGCTTCTGGTTGGTCAAGAACCAGCAATTTCACTCCTACCCAAGAGAAATGAAAACACACCTTCACACAAACATTTGTACACAATGTTCACAGCAGCATTAGTCATACTATCCAAAAAGTGGGAACAATCCAAATATCCACCAACTGAGAAATAAATACAATGTGGTAAGTCTATACAATAGAGTATTATACGGCAATAAAAAGACTGAAATAATGACACCTGCTACAAAACAGAGGACACGTGAAAACACTCGGATTCAAAGAAGCCAGTCACAAAAGCTGCACATTGTGTTAACAGGAGTTGATTTATATGAAATGTCCAGAGTAGGCAAGTCTATAGAGACAGAAAGATTAGTGGGTTTCCTAGGGTGGAGTGAGCTAAAGATATATAGACACACCCAACTTGAAAAACTGCTTTACCTGAGATTTGAAACAAAATAAAAATTTAGGAGAAAAACAGAAGGGTTTGACACAACATATGGGATTTTACTCACTCTGGAAAAAGCATCAAAATATCTGAAAGCTAGAAAAATTGAATTAGGGGAAAATATTCTCAGGAAAATGAAACCAGAGTTCAGATTATGTAAAGCTGAACCAAAGAAGACACTGATCTTGTTTAAAGGGCTGAGAGCACGGGGACATAGATTTGACCAAGCTCTGAATGCCTCTCGTTAGGAAGGAAATGGAACCCACACAGTCATGCCTTCCTTCCCAGGAAATGACCTCATCTGTAACATATGACTATAAAGAATAACAACACACTCTTTTTCCTGATAGTAAAAGTAAGGTATTTAAGATACCAGAAAAAGTACAGAGAGAAGAAAAAGATCATTTGATCCTATACTGGGCTTCCCTGGTGGCTCAGATAGTAAAGAATTTGCCCACAATGTGGGAGACCTGGGTTTGATCCCTGGGTTGGGAAGATCCCCTGGAGAAGGGCATGGCAACGCACTCCAGTATTCTTGCCTGGAAAATCCCATGGACAGAGGAGCCTGGTGGGCTGTGGGGTCCCAAAGAGTCTCCTCCTATACTAGCATTTAGCAGAGTTCTTTCCTATACATGTGGCTTCAGAGTCAAGCTCATACAATACATAAAATGTTATATTCTTATTTTACATTTACTATCAACATTTCTAGGCTTCCCTGATGTATCAGCGGTAAAATAATCTGCCTGCCAGTGCAGTAGACATAGATTTGAACCCTGGGACAGGAAGATGCGCTGGAGAAGGAAATGGCAACCCACTGCAGTATTCTTGCCTGGAGAATCCCATGGACAGAGGAGCCCAGCAGGCTACAGTCCATGGGGTCACAAGAGTCAGACACAACTTAGCAATTACACAACAATCAATATTTCCATTATTTAAAATTCACATAAGTATCACTTTCAACCAGAAGAATAAGCTGTCATTTATTTAACTAATTTCCTAATATGGGGAATTTCTCTTTTCAATCTTTTGCTGTCGTTAAAAACAAAATGAAGCAAAAGAAATTTTGAGCATAGGTTTAGGTCATATTTCAAATTATTTTCTGAGATATAAATAATTTTATAGTCAAAAGGTAGGAAACTGCTTAATGACTCTTGCAGTTTTTATCAAAAGTGTAACATAAACTCATCTATAAACAGTAGTGTGTTGACAAGCCCATCACATAGCATAAGGACTTTTAAAAGTAACTCCCATTCCCTTTCTGGGAAAGAATTCTCATCACAGCATTATTGATGATAATGAAAACTGGATGAATAATAAATACCCATCAAGAGTAGAAAAGTTCAATAGATCATGATGGGTTATTTTTCAATTAAAACCTAGTATTTTCAAAGAATATAAAACAGCAAAGCAAAGTGATTTCTACAAAAATTTTCAAATGACATGACATGTATGACAAACACCAAACTGCTGGTGAGTTCAGGTAACAAAAAAGCACACCCTCAGTGCCTACATCTGGTCTGTGGGATCACAGGTGACTTTGTTTTCTTTTTGCACCTTTCTGTATTTTCCAACTACCTAAACTGACAATGTGGACCATGTTTTAAAGTTCATCGCTTTAAAATACTAGCCTCATAAGTGAATTCCCATTCAGTGTGTATCCTGTAGAGAAAAGGTAAGGAAGGCCAAAAACATATGGGTACCAGTGAAAGTTGGGCTTCCCAGGTGGCTCAAGGTTAAAGAATCCACCTGCCAATGCAGGAGACACAGGTTTGATCTCCGGATCAGGAAGATCCCCTAGAGAAGGAAATGGCAACCCACTCCGTTATTCTTTCCCAGGAAAACCATGGACAGTGGAGGCTGGCGGGCTACAGTACATGAGTCACAGAAGAGTTGGACACGACGTGGCAACTAAACAGCAACCATTGAAAGTCAGAGCGGGAAGGTCTTGCTGCTCTGGTTTCTAGCTCAGCTCCAGCCCTACTGCTTGCAGGGGGTGCTGTATGTTGAGGCCTCACTTCCTCGCTGTTACAGGGAGCAATCTGATGACCTCCGTGTGCTCTGTCCGCAAGTCTGTGTCCTTGAGCGTGGCCCCCGACCCGGGACTGTGCTGCAGCCATCTAACGAGCATTAAGCATTGATTGCACACAAGGCAAGCATCCAAGAGAGTTCCACATTTCTTGCCAAGCACAGAAGGAGACGGTGAACCTTAGGGTAACACATGCATTTCGGAATCAAAACACGATCCTGGCTT
The DNA here is from genome assembly GCA_935064755.1 of Tragelaphus eurycerus. NCBI lineage: Eukaryota > Metazoa > Chordata > Mammalia > Artiodactyla > Bovidae > Tragelaphus > Tragelaphus eurycerus. Next base: position 16,652,821 of record CAKXYN010000036.1, on the reverse strand, counting down.
CAAGGAAACCTCTCAGCTTGGACAGAAAGTAAAATACACCCAATACCGCTGCCACTGTGTCTGTGAGTTTTCTAATACCATTCCCTCCAATGACCTCGGACTTGTCCAGCAGCCTCCTGAAGGTTAGAGCAAAGCTAAAACGAGAGGAAGGAGTTTCTCTGAAAAACAATAAGGTTGACAGAAAGTCCAGAGTCAATGGTATATTTGGGGCTTCCTGGCTTTTACACTGTTCCTAATGACTCACTAACTTTTCAGGCATTGACCACAAACTGAACTTCCCTGGACCTAGGGTTATAATATTAGTAATGTATTCCTTAACATATTCAGTTCCTTAATTGAAATGCTGGAATTCGTTTATAATCAAGGAGGAAAAGTTATATTTTCCCTGGATGCAAAGTCAGGCTGACCGTATTCTTTTCTTTCCAGGTTATCATCATCACATTTTTGGATGGTTTTTGCATATTTATTGCACACAGATAGGCAGAAATCTCTTATCAGCCAGCAAGGACTCTGGTGGGTCTGTTTAACAGACCTCGACCAGTGTACCAACCAGTTACAGTCTCAGGGAAGCTACACAATAAACCACCCCAAAACTCAGTGGTTTCAAACAGCTAGGATTTAGTCTCCTACTCATGAATCTGCAAGACTGATTATGGTTTGGCTAGTCCAGGCTGGGCTGGGCTGGGGGAACACCCTTCAGGCGGCCGTTCAGCAGCACTTGGCTCCAGACTACAGGCTGGGTTGAAGGCATTATATTTATTCTGGAGCCCAGGCTGATGGGGCAACAGCTGCCTGGAGGAAGTTCTCATGGTAGGTAACGGATATACAAAAATTGCAACCTGAGTGTACGGGCTCTTCAAGCCTCTGTAATCCCCCATCCACTAATATTCCCTTTGGCCAAACCCAAAGTTAAGGGGCAGAACGTATACTGCAACCACCCTTTCTAGGAGGCCATAGCAAGGGCATTGATGAATACTCTCTTTGAATGCTGTGAAGAATTGAGAACAGTAATTTGATTTTCCACAGCGGTGATTAAATCTCCTCATATCAACCACTTCTTCATCTTCTACCTACTGCTGGTTTTCTCTAGTTTCCCAGGCAATGTCTGCACCCCTGCCAACAGGTGAGCCAAACTGCCAAGAGGTCAGGATTATCCACCCAAATGGAGGAGGACCAACTTTTCTTTTGGACGGTTCTGCCCAATCTGCCACATGTCAAGCTATCTTCATGACTGGAAAGGGACACAGATACACAAAATAACAGAGCAGAAAGAACTCAGAGCCAAAAAAGAGTAAGGGGGAAAAGAAGATTCAGCCATCTGAACTAGAAATGAAGCTCAAATTAATCTCAACCAAGACATCCCAAGCAAAGGAGGGTCTCCTGGATCCCTTTTTCTGATTTTTGCTATTTTGTCAGAGAGGCAATAAATGTTCACTGTAGAAAAAAAAATCAGCTTGCCAAGCAGAAAACACATCATCCATATTTCTATCACCACAGTTGTCCGCTGCTCAATTTTTTCCTTGAACATGAAGTATAGAGGATTGGAAACCAAATGGACAGTGCTGAAACAGTGTGGTGAAAATGTTAAGGCCTTAGGTCCAGACCACATGGACACCAGAACCTTTTTTCAGCCCCCAAATACACATGTCTAGGTGAGTCCTCTCTTACAGATTTTTTTAAGGCTTCTAGTATATGCATATATACTTTTGTCTTTGCAAAAAAAGGATCATCTAATACATATAGTTTTAACCTGTTTCACATATCAGAATACTTTTTCATATCAACAAAGATGTATCTATATCATCATTTTATTTTTATTTAAGCATAGTTGATTTACAATGTTGTGTTAATATCTGCTATTGAGCAAAATGAGACCTATGTACACATTCTTTTTTATATTCTTTTCCATTATGGTTTTAAATGCTGCCTTATATTTTATGTGTGAATTATTATCAATTATCAAATCTCCATTAAGGAAATTTAGGTTATTTCCAATTTTTCAGAATTACTTTCTGCATGTATTTTAACCCACATCATTTCATATATAAACTAAGGCATTTATTTTCATTTTCCTATCTAAGCAATCTAAGAAGTGCCTTTATTGACAATAAATAGAAACCACCCTTGGGGGTGTTAGAATGTGGGCAGAAAGAAAGGAAACAGCGTGGTTGAGTGAGATTAGTCATTTTTGAAAGAGCATGTATGTGTATTTCACATATTGACTCCAATCCACTCAAAAGTTTAGAAGGCAGCTTAAGATTTGAATCAGCGTTAAGCACTCTTAAATTCAGATGTTCATTTGAGCCTCTCGGGTCTGCCAACCAGTTGGAAACAAAACAAGGGCAGCCTCCCTGTCTGCCTCCTGGCAATCCTGCCCTTGGAGTCATTTCTGGAAGGGCAAAGGAGTCCTACAGTCTCTTGTGCCACAGGGACAAAAACATCACCCAGCTCCTCAGCCCAGCTCCATCACCACAGCAGGCAGGGTAGGCCGGTCATTACTGCATTGGTCAGGAATCACTCAAAGCCAGTATCAAGCTGGCTGACTATAAGCAAATTCAGGCATTCAAAGGAAGGCTCTGGAAGGAAATAAGCCAACGAAACAGCACCAGAGACTAAGGGAGCATTGCTTTTCCAGCTCTCTTCCCAAAGAGCTAGCAAGGTGACATAGCCTTAAGTGAGTATTGAGATTATTCCCACTATGCCACAGAGTTTCAGGCACCAGGAGGATTTATTCTCTTCCTTCCACCCTGCTTTCCCCTAGAGTTTATTTTCACTCTTTCCCATGGTAAACCAAGATTGTCAAGCATGTTGATGTGGACAAATATGTTTGTTCCAAATATTGTAGTGCCATTCAGAAGCAAGAAAGAGCAACTCTTCCATTAGTCTTTTTTGGGGGGTTTTGCTTTGTTTGTTTGTTTGGCCATATTGCATGGCTTGTGGGATCTTAGGTCCCTGATCAGGGACTGAACCTGGGCCCTTGGCAGTCAAAGTGCCAAGTCCTAATCACTGGCCCATCGGGGAATTTCCTCATTAGTCTATTTTATAACCTTAGATCAAAGCTGTGACCTTCTTATTTTGAAATGTGGGCTCAAAATAATACATTTATAGAATATTGGAGCGTATGAGGTCCAAAGAGCTTTTATCCTATACCCTCATCCTTTTGGTGAGCAATAAAGGTCTCAGAGAGGGGAAAAGACCTTCCTGCAATCCCACAAAGCTGATGGCAGAGACCAAGACTCTCGGCCCCCAAGTACTCTGTCCAGACTCCAAACTGATGCTCCTGCCAATGTCCCACCATTGTAACAGCCTTTTTGCATGAATGCCTCCCAGGTGTGTCATAACTAAAGTACTCTCTGGCTGTATGGCTCTTGAATTGTTTGGATAAACACTGTGTGTCAGTGCCCTGATGGGCCCTGCTGCTGCTGCTAAGTCACTTCAGTCGTGTCCAACTCTGTGGGACCCCAGAAACGGCAGCCCACTAGGCTCCTCTGTCCCTGGGATTCTCCAGGCAAAAACACTGGAGTGGGTTGTCATTTCCTTCTCCAATGCATGAAAGTGAAAAGTGAAAGTGAAGACTCTCAGTTTGTGTCCGACTCTTAGCGACCCCATGGACTGCAGCCTACCAGGCTCCTCCATCCATGGGATTTTCCAGGCAAGAGTACTGGAGTGGGGTGCCATTGCCTTCCCTGGATGGGCCCTAGTGGGAACTAAAGCTGGGAAGAAATGAAGCCCACCTTGGCAAAAACCATGGACAGAACACTCACCCCAGAGCCTGAGATCTCTAGACACCCAGCAGGTAAATGACAGAGAGTTAAATCTCATCTATCAGTTAGGCTAAAAGAACAGTTAATTTCACACTTATCCACTTTACAGAAATAGAACCCAAGCTACAAGGCAGAAAGAACAAAAGGAACAGACCAGATACAGAGATTTTTCAGAAATTTTAAGCTACGGAAGAACAAAAAAATTTTTTCTTCAAAGAAAATTTGGGGGCAGGGGACTGAAATACATGCAAAGCTTATTTTTAGTGCCCTTTACAGATATAAAGTCATGCTGTTCGTTTAGGAACATAAAAATGCATTATGTATAACTTGTTTCACTCATAAAATTACCATGTTTTTGTATATTGATATATTTAGACTGAGAGAACTGAAAAAAAGTTTTTATCATTTCTTTCTTGGTTATTTTCTTGGGCAAAAGAGAGTTATGGGTTTTTTGGTTGTTGTTTTTTTTTAAGTCCTCAGTGGGAAAACTTTTCAGAATTTTCAGAAACTTTTTACAATACTTACAGATTTTAGAGGATCTTTTAGTTCTTCCAAATCAACTAGTTCAAGTCTTTTAAGTCTTCAAGTTGTTGAATTCACATGGGTTCAACCAACATTCTCTCTCCAGGCAAGAGGTTAGCACAACCTGGTTTAGTGATGGTAAACCACTGTGAAACTCTAAAAAGTCCATTTTATCAAAAGAAGTCCCACAGATTTAGAATTCACTTTGCCCTCAAAGGCAAATTTCTTCCCTTCTATCCACTGCAGCACTACCTAGAACACATTTCTAGATGTGAGCAGGAGAGACCATAAGTTTAGACCTAACAGAGGCACACATCCTCTGCTGCTGCTGCTAAGTCGCTTCAGTCGTGTCTGACTCTGTGCGACCCCATAGACAGCAGCCCACCAGGCTCCCCTGTCCCTGGGATTCTCCAGGCAAGAATAGTGGAGTGGGTTGCCATTTCCTTCTCCAATGCATGAAAGTGAAAAGTGAAAGTGAAGTCACTCAGTCATGTCTGACTCTTAGTGACCCCACCAGGCTCCTCCATCCATGGGATTTTCCAGGCAAGAGTACTGGAATGGGATGCCACTGCCTTCTTTGACACATCCTCTGGAAGGTCTACAAATGGGTGCCTGTCCCTTACTTCAACCACTGTCAACGTTCTAAGACCTAGTTGTTACATCTGATTATCTGCAGTCATATGTGTGTGATTGTCTGATCAACTTCTGACTTCCTCGCTAAAGCATAGCTTCCATCTTGGCAGGAGCCAGACCTTCTTGCTGACTATTTTGTCCTCAACACCTATCAGTGACAGGAGATGACAGCAGTAAATATGTGCTCACCACCTCTTTTTGACAGCTCTTATTACTAGGGTTTTCCTCTGTACATTGAACTCATATTACTCTCCCTGTATCTTCTACTCACTGGCTGGATTCTGCCCTTCTCATCCATCCAGACTTCACAAGACACCACTTCAAATATGTGAAGACACGGGTCATTACCAACTCTTCTTTCCTCTAAGCTAAAGATCCTCAGTTTCTTCAGCAGGTCCCTATGTGACATGATATTTTAGATCCTTTGTTATCTAGTGGCTCAGATGGTAAAGAATCTGCCTGCAATGCGGGAGACCAAGGTTCAATCCCTGGGTCAGGAAGATCCCCTGGAGAAGGGAATGGCAGCCCACTCCAGTATTCCTCCCTGGAGAATACCATGGACAGAGGAGCCTGGCGGCCTACAGTCCATGGGGTCACAAAGAATCGAACACGACTGAGCAGCTTCACTACTACTACTACTATCCTATCACTGCTCTGGTTCTACAGACCCACAGAGCTACCAGGGAAGGAGAGCAGTTATCAGAATAGTTTATTGACATATTAAGTGCTCTCCTGTCAAAAATGATTTCAAGGTCCAGGACTAGGTTGGAACTCTGTAATATTCTTCCTGAGAGAGCTGACTGGTGACCAAGACTGCTGGTTAACCCTCAATATATAATACATTCTTCTCTTTCTCTATGGCAGTAGGGACTTCCCTGGTGGAGATGGTAAAGTGTCTGCCTACAATGCAGGAGACCCAAGTTCGATCCCTGGGTCAGGAAGATCCTCTGGAGCAGGAAATGGCAACCCACTCTAGTACTCTTGCCTGGAAAATCCCATGGATGGAGGAGCATGGTAGGCTACAGTCCATGGGGTTACAAAGAGTCAGACACGACTGAGTGACTTCACTTTTTCTTTTTTTCTATGGCACTAGAACCCCTGATTTTCAGCTGACAAATAGCAGCCTACAGTAAAGGCTCTGTTCCTCAGCCTCTTGTGCTGCTAAGTATTACCACATGAAAAAGTTCTTGTCAATGGAATGAGTAGGAATGTACTGGACAACCCTTAAGGACCTTCCCTAAGAGGTGGTATATACCTGTACCCTTTGTCCAGCTTCTTTACATTTCTTTTTTTCCTTTACCTAGAATGTGAATGCCACCATCTTAGACTATGAGCTCAAGATCACACGTGGCTGAGAAGTAAGGTAAAGAGATCCTGGATCCCTGACACCTAGGAATGTCCTGTGTCTGAAAGAGAAATAAACAGCTATTGTACTTAAACCACTGTTACTCTGGGTTATTTTTTTTTTTTTTTTGGTCACACACAGCCAGATCCTAACGGATAGTCTATTGTTTTGTCTTCAACCTTATTCAAGTAGTCTTGTTACTGAACCAAAACATAGTATAATTAGGCTTGATCTTGCAAGCTGAGGACTCTCCCAGAACTTGTTACTTCCACAGGTGATGGTGGGTAGGGACACGTAGGGTATGACACGCTGTCTATGGCTTGACTGCAAAGAGGTTCCAAGAGCTGACTCTCTGCCCAGTTTAAAAAAAAAAAAAAAATGCAAAGTAAAAGAAAGGAAGAGGTGCAAGCATATGAAGAAGGCATAGATGATATTTATGCTTAAGAGGATTAAGCAAAAGAGGATATACTATTTTTCTTCTTCTCCTTCTGAAGTTTTGCTATGTAATGGTTGATTTCAAAAATTACTGAGTCAATAAGACAGCCCCCAGACAGAGAGGCTTACATGGAGACTTCCTTGGTAGTCCAGTGGTTAAGACTTTACCTCCCAGCGCAGGCCTGGTGGGTTTGATCCCTGCTTGGGAAACCAAGACCCCACATGCCTCGCAGCCAAAAGCCAAAACATAAAACAGAAGCAATATTGTAACAAATTCAATAAGACTTTAAAAAATAGTCTACATTAAAAAAAAAAAAAAAAACAGTGAGAGAGATGCTCACATGGAAACCACTGAGAAAATGAGCAGCAGGAGCACCATACCGCCAGTGTGGCTAAGGCTGGAGCCAATGCCATCTGAGAAGATGCCCCATCTTCGTGGGCAGAGATGACTTGATGGGCTCCCAAAGACTGGAGTTTCAGCTTCCGCGTGCCATTTCCTGACTTAACACCAGTTATCTGGTATTTCTTGCTAAAACTAAACTTTTATTACAAAACCATAACAATGGTCAAAGTATCAGTAAGATGCAAATTATATGACAATTCCAAATTTTAAAATATTCCCAGCTATTATGCTTCCATTTAAAAGGCAGAAATTCACAAGAGAATTGTTGCCCACTAACATTAACAACAAGCTAGAGAAGCTGCTGCTGCTACTGCTAAGTCACTTCAGTCATGTCCGACTCTGTGTGACCCCATAGACGGCAGCCCACCAGGCTCCCCCACCCCTGGGATTCCCCAGGCAAGAACACTGGAGTGGGTTGCCATTTCCTTCTCCAATGCATGAAAGTGGAAAGTGAAAGGGAAGTCGCTCAGTCGTGTCCGACCCTCAGTGACCCCATGGACTGCAGCCTTCCAGGCTCTTCCATCCATGGGATTTTCCAGGCAGGAGTACTGGAGTGGGATGCCATTGCCTTCTCCAGAGAAGCTACTAATCATAATTTTAAAATTCATCTGAATGCTGAGGACACAAGGAAATCTAAAGTAAATGATAAAAAATTGTAGAAAGTGATAAACACTTCTTAGGAGAGACCGTGGCTGTCTTCATCCCTGGGAGAGTGAAAAGGAGGAACAGAGAGACAGACTGTTTGAAACCAGTCAAACTTCACAAACTTCTAGCTCTGTGTGGACAAGCATGACAGATTAGAATCCCAGTGAGCTCCGGCCACAGAGCAAGGTGACACCACCCACCTGTTCTCCACAGGCCTTCAATGAGTGAGGGGCAGCAGGCAAAAAGCTGGAGGTGAAAAACTACCCCTACTTCCTACCCCACCAAGATGCACAAAGCCCTTTCCTACGGCAAGGCAGCACCTGCTAAAGGCTGAGAGTGGGGCTGGAGAGCCAAGGGGAGGCACCTGAGGCACTTCGCTAAGAACCCTGAGGGCAGCAACATTACCAAGGCCGGAGGTGAGGCTAGAGAGTGGGAAGAGACCCCTCCCAATTTCTCCAGGCCTTCACTGATTGTAAGGCAGAGTCCCTCAGTGGCTGGGGATGGCAGGAGAGCAGAAAGAAATACCTCAGAGGCACCCGAGTCTTTACTAACTATACTTCAGCAGCCTTCCAGAGGCCAGGAAAGCATGGGAGAGCTGAGAGGAACCCCTGCAAAATACTCTGAGACTTCACGGCCTACATTGCCGAGGGGACGGGGGCCAGGTGGAAAGAGATCTCCTCAGAAACTGAAAGCCAGAGAAATAGAGAGCAAAGAAAACTCCCAGACATGCAAAAAAGCTGGCAACTGGCTATGAAGTATAAGAACAAGAGTCTACCAGTGTTTAGGTCCAAGCATCTCTGAAAGGAAAGGCCCGCTCCTGCTTGGACCCTGAAGGTAATGGTGAACTGAGTCTAACTTAAACTATGACAAAGTAAATAAGCTACAACCAAGACCAACCCAAGTTCAGCTACAGAGCAGACCAACTCAGCTCCTTTAGTGATGTGACCTGCTGCCCCTGCCCCACCAAAAAAAAAAGAGAGAGAGTATATTTTTCTGGAGGTAAATATTATTAATTTTTATCCACTGCTCTTTGTTACACAAAGTCTAGTATACAATTAAGATTTATAAGACATGTGAGGAAAGAAGAAAATGTGAACCATGGTTAAGAAAGGAAAGGGTGAATAGAAACAGACCCTGAGATGGATTTCCAGATGTTGGAATGGTCAGACACAGACATCAAAAGAATTACAACAGAGATATTAAAGGATACTGCAGAAATGTTGGGCAACAAAAGTGAACAGCTAGGGAATTTCAGCAGAGAGATGAAAAATATTTTTGAAGACCCAAGTGGAAAGGCTAGAAATAAGTAAATAAATATCAATATCTGAAATTAAGAATTCACTCAGTGGTCTTAAAAATAATTCCAGTATTGCTCAAATGGAAAGAATGTGCTGCTAAGGCAACAATGCATAAAACTGACTTGGGTCTTCCAGAAAGGAAATGTTTATAAATGCTTTGTCTCCATTCTTTTTTTTTTTCTGGCAAACTGAAGCTGAGGAAAGTGCTAAGGTATATCCCTAACTCAATCAGCCACTAAAGAAATGTTTTATTCTGGCAAGTTCTTGATGAAGTCAGTAAAAAAACAAGAGTCTTACAATAAACTATAGACAGAAGTAAAAATTATTGGAAATTCATTTTAAATGTTTGGTTTATTTTGAACGTGCTGCATGGCATACGGGATGTTAGTTCCCTGACCCGGGATCAAACCGGAGGTCCCTGCATTCGAAGTGTGAAGCCTTAACTGGACTGCCAAGGAAGTCCTGGACATTTTTTTATATTAGGATATTCATGTACTGTTTTTCTTAAGGAAAATTTCAAATCCCATTAGCTGGCCAGGAATCATGTTTTTAGATGATAGATTAGATTACAAAGGAGGGCTGTGCACATTAACTCCTTATTCTTCCCTTCTCACTACTAAACGACACCCATCCAATCTGGGCAGGTTTACTCCTCTTTGGCTAAATTAAGGGGTAGGAAGAGCAAGCAAGGGCTTCCCTGGTAACTCCAATGGCAGATAATCTGCCTTCAATGCAGGAGACCTGGGTTCAATCCCTGAGTGTTGAAGATCCCCTGTAGAAGGGGATGGCTACCTGTGCCTGTATTCTTGCCTGGAGAATCCCATAGACAGAGGAGCCTGGAGGGCTATAGCCCCTGGGGTCGCGAAGGGCCGGACCCGACTGAGCAACTAACACTAAAAACAAGCAAAGCAACAGGCTTCCATGCATAAAAGCTAGTGACTGAGCAAAACCCCCAGGAGAATGACGACTGTCATCTCCTAGTTCAGGACTGCTTCCAAGCTGCCATGCTGACAGATGGAGCAATATGGATTTAGGGATTATTTATGCTGCTTCACCCACACTAACAGGAGAAATAACCACACAGGCCACATCCAAGAAGCTGTTGAGTTTGCAAGATCAATGTAATATCTCCTTTTAGCCATAATTTGAACACTTTCCCACGCAATCCACATCACTGACTTCAATACGAAACTCCTCCAAAAGTCCATCCAGAGCTTCCCTTTCTCTAGAGTCACAAACAAGTCAACACTACATGATCTTTAACTTTTTTTTTTTTTTTAAATCACATCTATCTCTCCAAGCATCTTGTTGAATATTATTGCTGATCAGGTCATGTTTGCCTCAGTTCAGTTCAATCGCTCAGTTGTGTTCGACTCTTTGCGACCCCATGAATCGCAGCATGCGAGGCCTCCCTGTCCATCACCAGCTCCCGGAGGTCACTCAGACTCACATCCATCGAGTCAGTGATGCCATCCAGCCATCTCATCCTCTGTCGTCCCCTTCTCCTCCTGCCCCCAATTTCTCCCAGCATCAGAGTCTTTTCCAATGAGTCAACTCTTCACATGAGGTGGCCAAAGTACTGGAGTTTCAGCTTTAGCATCATTCCTTCCAAAGAAATCCCAGGGCTGATCTCCTTTAGGATGGACAGGTTGAATCTCCTTGCAGTCCAAGGGACTCTCAAGAGTCTTCTCCAATAGCACAGTTCAAAAGCATCAATTCTTCAGTGCTCAGCCTTCTTCACAGTCCAACTCTCACATCCATACATGTTTGCCTAATTTCACTCATTTATTTTATTTGTGCTAAAAGCATAATATGTGAAATATTCCCAAATGAGTATTGCCACATTGTTGAATCTCTTGAAAAAGTTATTTCCCATATATATTACCTAATCAAACAATTTAATACCACATACATCAAAGTTAATACACCAAATCAATTATAAGATGCACCATTATCTTAGTGCCATAACATCTACATAATGTATTAAGAACAGTCACATTCACACAGCCTCTCGTTATTTCGAAATCTACAATTTGCCTATTTCTCCTGCCTTAGGCTGCACTGTTTAGTGTGTAACAATGTAGTCATAGTGTAAATCTTACTGAAGATACTTCAAATACCAGTTGAATTCAACATTTATACTCCTGAGTGAGCATAACCCAAGTGAAGTGGAGATATCATGAAAAGCTGTGAACTAGCTCACACATGGAGACAACAGTGACTATGTTCTGATCGCTGCCTGGCAGTGTTTACGAGACATCATTGCATACAAAACACTTGCTGATTTCCGGGAGGTTAAGATGAGCAAATCAAATGTGCATTTTAGAATCACTACAATATGAACAATAAATTTCCCTCCTGATCAGTACTAACCATCTGCCCTCATCTGTTAAAAGCATCTTTCTATATGTTTCAAGTAGCTATGTAAAGGATCCTGCACTTGAATTTCCCTTTCTCTTCTGATCAGTATACACATTTAGAGTTCTATCCTTTAGTGGTGATATTTTAAAACAAAGAGTAAAATGTGTGTAAAAGACAGTTGGGAGGCATATACCCCAAAATATAAATAGTTATCTGTGGGTGGTTATCTATGAGTAGTGTGAAAATGAGTGATTTTTGTAGTCTTCTTTTGGCTTATTGTATTTAATAATTGTCTATAAAAAACTAATATTACCTGGGTAGTTTTTAAATTATCTCGTACATTTTTTAAAACCATCTTTGGACTCAATAGAAAAGACACTGATTCTGGGAAAGATTGAGGGCAGAAGGAAAAGGGGGTGAAAGAGGATGAGATGGTTGAGTGGCATCATTGACTCAATGGACATGAGTTTGAGCAAACTCCGGGAGACAGTGAAGGACAGGGAAGCCTGGCATGCCGCAGTTCTTGGGGTGGCAAAGAGGCAGACACAACTTAGCAACTGAACAACAACAAAGGTAAACAAAGCCAAAGTCAAATGATAGCTGGGGAAAAAAATGTCTGCAACACACAACACGTAATATCCAACTGAATACAACAGAACTGACCATTCCCACAAGAAGAAATCCAAATGGCCAATGAACATATGAAAAGATGCTTGTCCTCGCTGGCAGGTAAGGAAAAGCAAATTAAAGCAATAAGGAGGGACTTCACGGATAGTCCAGTGGCTAAGCTTCCACACTCCCAGTGCAGGGGGCCTGGGGTTCAATCCCTGGTCAGGGAAACAGATCCCACATGCCACAACTAAGAATTTGCATGCTACAACTAAAGATCCCACATACTGCAACCAAGACCCAGCAAGCCAAATAAATAAATATTTGTTTCTTAAAAAAGCAATAAGGAGATGCTATTTTTTCCTACCCCTCAGATTGACAAAGAACATTTTTTTTAACATTTTTAAACTCAAAACATATAGCATTCTGTGCTAGCAACCACTCTCACATGCTGCTATTAGAACGGGAATTGCTACACTTTTTGGAATGCAAGCTGGCAATAGCTACTGAAAATTCAAATACATATAACCTTTGACCCAGTGACCCCATTTCAAGGGATAGGTCCTATGGGGGGAAAGTACTAGTTCATAATGATATATTTAAAGAATATTTACTGCTGCATCATTCCTAAAGGTGAAAACCTGGAAACTTTCTGAATATCTATCAAGTGGACATTAAATAGATTTTGGTCCATCTATACCATGGATTACTGTGAAGCTTTTAATAAGAATGGCTTAACTATATTGATCTAGATGGATATCCACAGAAAATTGTCATGTCAGAAAAACAGCTTACACAAAACTGTATACAGGGGGAGTCCAATTTTCAGGAGTCAAAATCACATCTACTTGCATTTACTTGGGAAAGATGTGAAGAGATACACAATAGGTCATTCTCCTTGTTTATCTTAGAGGAGCAAGAGGTGGGAATGGGAATGCAGGAATCATGAGAAAGATGTTTAATTTTTTGCCTTCTTTCTTCATATTATTTCACTTGTTATAGAGAACATATGTGAATTCTCTATTTTTAGAAATGGAATTTAATGAGAGATTTTTAAAATTGAAGAATGTGCGTCATGCATTCTTATCACTCTGGAACGACAAGATTAGGTCTCCCTCCAAGTGACAGAACGAATTCTTCCTCTGCCCAGATGATCACAGTCAGTGAGTCTCCTCAGGTAACCTGGTTCTCTGATTGATCTTTTGATGCATGAATAGTTTTACACTTTTATTTATTGAAAAAAATAACGGTGGCCAATGAACATATGAAAAGATGCTTGTCCTCACTGGCAGGTAAGTGAGGACAAGCAGGAAGTCACTCCATCATGAGGCTGGCTGGACACAGCATCTCTGTCTAAATCACACCCCACCCCCATCACATGTACCCCAGTAATTCCAGGAAGGGTGTTGTTCTGTGGTTCTGTGAGAAGGAATCCACGGCAAGAAATGAGGGGTGTTCCTGAAAGTGAACACGAGACTGGGATCTGACAACCATTCAAATAGGATCTTTTGGGTTCCTCTCATTCCAGCCCCTCTCTCCTGTTTCCATGAGCCACCACTGCAGTCCAGCCAAACCAAACAGCTGTACCACCGATAAGGATTTAAAGTGTCACCCACGCTTGCTGGCTGTGCTTCCCCATAGCTCTTCTGAAGATGCCAACGACTGCCATATACTCATCAATGAGAAAGGCCCTGACGGCTGTCACAACCATCCAGTGGAACCTGGCATCAAGGACCTAATTAAGAGATAATCCATCCATCCAGCAATCCCACTCCTGGGAATATATCCAGACAAAACTATAATTCAAAAAGAGAAATGCACCCCTATGCTTACAGCAGTACTATTCACAAAAGCAAAAGCATGGAAGCAACTTAAATGTCCATCGACAGATGAATGGATAAAGAAGATGTGGTGTGTGTGTGTGTGTGTGTCTATATACACTACATACACACAATAGAATACATTAATACTCAGCCATAAATAGGAATAAAATAATGTCATTTGCAGCAACATGAATGCAACTAGAGACTATCATACTAAATGAACTAAATAAGTCAGATAGAGGAAGACAAATACCATATGATATCCTTCAGATGTGGAATCTAATATATGACACAAACGAATTTATTCAAGAAACAAAAACAGACTCATGGACACAGATACAACAGAATTGTGGTTGCCAAGAGGGAAGGGATTGGGGGAGAGATGGATTGGGAGGTTGGCATGAGCAGGATGTAAACTATAACATATAGAATGGATAAACAACAGGGTCCTACAGGAAACTAAATGCAATATCTTGTGACAAACCATAACATAAAATATTATTAAAAAGAATGTAATATGTATATAACTGAAATACTTTGCTCTATAGCAGAAATTAACACAATACTGTAAACCAATTACACTTCAATTTTTTTAAATTTCAAAAAAAATAAAAGAGATAATCAATGAAGAGAAACTCTGATTGCTATCTGTCCAGCCTTTATGTGTTTAAAAAAAAAAAAATGTGGGCTTAACAGTAATCAAGTCTCTCTCAAAACTATGAAATCCTGTGGAAACAACAGCGATATTCTTGTACTTGTTCCTTTCATAGGAGTAAGGAACCAAAATTACTCTCCTCTGTTTTTCAGTCATAAGCAAATCAAATGGCCTGAGACATTCTGATAGCAAACCAGGAAGAGGACCACTGCCATATTTCTAGTTGATAAAGTCATCACCAGACACCACGCTGTGACTCCCATGCCTTCCATCTGGAGACAGAGACTGAGAAGAGACAAGGTACAGACATTTACTGGTCTCAGAATGGCCGGGTGCTAAAACACAGGCCTCCGCAGTTGAATGGTTCTATGAAGACCTACAAGACCTTTTAGAACTAACACCCAAAAAAGATGTCCTTTTCTTTACAGGGGACTGGAATGCAAAAGTAAGAAGTCAAAAAACACCTGGAGTAACAGGCAAATTTGGCCTTGGAATACATAATGAAGCAGGGCAAAGGCTAATAGAGTTTTGCCAAGAGAACGCACTGGTCATAGTAAACACCCTCTTCCAACAAAATAAGAGAAGACTCTACACATGAACATCACCAGATAGCCAACACTGAAATCAGATTGATTATATTCTTTGCAGCCAAAGATGGAAAAGCTCTATACAGTCAGCAAAAACAAAACCCGGAGTAAACTGTGGCTCAGATCATGAACTCCTTATTGCCAAATACAGACTTAAATTGAAGAAAGTAGGGAAAACCACTAAACCATTCAGATACAACCTAAATCAAATCCCTTATGATTATACAGTGGAAGTGAGAAATAGATTTAAGGGACTATATCTGATAAACAGAGTACCTGATGAACTATGGACGGAGGTTCGTGATATAACAGGAGACAGGGATCAAGACCATTCCCAAGAAAAAGAAATGCAAAAAAGCAAAATGGCTATCTGAGAAGACCTTACTTACAAATAGGTGTGAAAAGAAGAGAAGTGAAAAGCAAAGGAGAAAAGGAAAGATATACCCATTTGAATGCAGAGTTCTAAAGAATAGCAAGGAGAGATAAGAAAGCCTTCCTCAGCCATCAATGCAAAAAAAACAGAGGAAAACAATAAAATGGGAAAGACTAGAGATCTCTTCAAGAAAATTAGAGATACCAAGGGGACATTTCATGCAAAGATGGGCTCGATAAAGGACAGAAATGGTATGGACCTAACAGAAGTAGAAGATATTAAGAAGTGGTGGCAAGAATACACAAAAGAACTGTACAAAAAGATCTTCACAACCTAGATAATCACAATGGTGTGATCACTCACCTAGGGCCAGACATCTTGGAATGTAAAGTCAAGTGGGCCTTAGGAAGCATCACTATATATAAAGCTAGTGGAGCTGATGGAATTCCAGTTGAGCTATTTCAAATCCTAAAAGATGATGCTGTGAAAGTGCTGCACTCAATAGCCAGCAAATTTGGAACTCAGCTGTAGCCACAGGACTGGAAAAGGTCAGTTTTCATTCCAATCCCAAAGGAAGGCAATGTCAAAGAATGCTCAAACTACCGCACAATTGCACTCATCTCACACAATAGTAAAGTAATGCACAAAATTCTCCAAGCCAGGCTTCAGCAGTATGTGAACTGTGAACTCCCAGATGTTCAAGCTGGTTTTAGAAAAGGCAGAGGAACCAGAGATCAAATTGCCAACATCCACTGGATCATTGAAAAACCAAGAGAGTTCCAGAAAAATGTCTATTTCTGATTTATTGACTATGCCAAAGCCTTTAACTGTGTGGATCACAATCAACTGTGGAAAATTCTGAAAGAGATGGGAATACCAGACCACCTGACCTGACCCTTGAGAAATCTGATGCAGGTGGAAGCACCAGTTAGAACTGGACATGGACCAGCAGACTGGTTCCAAGTAGGAAAAGGAGTATGTCAAGGCTGTATATTGTCACCCTGCTTATTGAACTTATATGCAGAGTACATCATGAGAAACGCTGGGCTGGAAGAAGCACAAGCTGGAATCAAGATTGGTGAGAGAAATATCAATAACCTCAGATATGCAGATGATACCACCCTTATGGCAGAAAGTGAAGAGGAACTAAAAAGCCTCTTAATGAAAGTGAAAGAGGAGAGTGAAAAAGTTGGCTTAAAACTCAACATTCAGAGAACGAAGATCATGGCACCCAGTCCCATCACTTCATGGCAAAAGATGGGGAAACAGTGGAAACAGTGGCTGACTTTATTTTTTGGGCTCCAAAATCACTGCAGATGACTGCAGCCATGAAATTAAAAGACGCTTACTCCTTGGAAGGAAAGTTATGACCAACCTAAACAGCATATTAAAAAGCAGAGACATTACTTTGCCAACAAAGTCTGTCTAGTCAAGGCTATGGTTTTTCCAGTGGTCATGTATGTATGTAAGAGTTGGACTATAAGGAAGGCTGAGCACCGAAGAATTGATGCTTTTGAACTGTGGTGTTGGAGAAGACTCTTCAGAGTCCCTTGGACTGCAAGGAGATCCAACCAGTCCATCCTAAAGGAGATCAGTCCTAGGTGTTCATTGGAAGGACTAATGTTGAAGCTGAAACTCCAATACTTTAGCCATCTGGTGGGAAGAGTTGACTCATTTGAAAAGACCCTAATGCTGGGAAAGATTGAGGGCAGGAGGAGAAGGGGACGTCATAGCATGAGATGGTTAGATGGCATCACCAACTCAATAGACATGAGTTTGGATAGGCTCCAGGAGTTGGTGATGGACAGGGAGGCCTGGCATACTGCAGTTCATGGGGTCTCAAAGAGTTGGACAGAACTGAGCGACTGAACTGAACTGAACTGAACTGATAGGCTACCAAGACCCTGCTGGGAGACAAAGATCACCTGACACTAATCGTTCTTATATGCCTGATAGTTCAGGAAGATTGGGCTTCCCTGATAGCTCAGACAGTAAAGAATCTGCCTGCAATGCAGGAGACCTGGGTTCAATCCCTGGGTCGGAAAGATCCCCTAGAGGAGGAAAAGATTATTGGGGAATACCCCCTTCCCTGCCAAGCTTCAGCAGAGCCTATGAAATTGCTATTTATACCAACTCCCTACTCTGGGCAGTGTTTTCTGAAGACAGCAACAGGAGTGTGGAGTCAGCCCTGGTGTCAACCAGCCCCCAGAAACAACCCCACGCACCCCCTCCTACCCCATGTTTTCTGACCTTAAACAAAAAAAGTCAAAAGATTCCAGAGAACAGCAGGGTTCTAGAGCTGGGTTCACATATAGAGTAAACAATTTGGCTTGTGTCCTTAACATTCATCTCCCCTTCTGCCAACAGCCCCTAGTTTTTGTCTGGGGGCTCACCTCTCCTTCACTCTTAGTCAGTTAAAGCACTGCATTCTCTGGCCACAGCGAGCATAAAATCCCATAGCACCCATGAGATGAAATGGGACTTTTGTTGGGATTCTGGAAAAGGGGCTTTTCCCCTGAGACTTGAGGGCAAGAAGATGTGAGGTCTGGAGCTGGGCGGCCAATATGTCCCTGAAGTGAGAACCTCTGAGCGTGGAGAATCTCTGATGAAGGCGGGTAGAGTCAGGGTGCACACAGAGAGAAAGGGGTGTGATGACATTAGTGCGACAAGATGCCCCTGAAGCTAGCCATGGTCACATCAGTAATAAATTCCCTTTTTGCTTAAGCCATTTAGTTCGTCAAGGTTGTATATTGTCACCCTGTTTATTTAACTTATATGCAGAGTACATCATGAGAAATGCTGAGCTGGAAGAAACACAAGTTGGAATCAAGATTGCCGGGAGAAATATCAATAACCTCAGATATGCAGATGACACCACCCTTATGGCAGAAAGTGAAGAGGGGCTAAAAAGCCTCTTGATGAAAGTGCAAGTGGAGACTGAAAAAGTTGGCTTAAAGCTCAACATTCAGAAAATGAAGATCATGGCATCCGGTCCCATCACTTCATGGGAAATAGATGGGGAAACAGTGGAAACAGTGTCAGACTTTCTTTTTCTGGGCTCCAAAATCACTGCAGATGGTGACTGCAGCCATGAAATTAAAAGACGCTTACTCCTTGGAAGGAAAGTTATGACCAACCTAAACAGCATATTAAAAAGCAGAGACATTACTTTGCCAACAAAGTCTGTCTAGTCAAGGCTATGGTTTTTCCAGTGGTCATGTATGTATGTAAGAGTTGGACTATAAGGAAGGCTGAGCACCGAAGAATTGATGCTTTTGAACTGTGGTGTTGGAGAAGACTCTTCAGAGTCCCTTGGACTGCAAGGAGATCCAACCAGTCCATCCTAAAGGAGATCAGTCCTAGGTGTTCATTGGAAGGACTAATGTTGAAGCTGAAACTCCAACACTTTAGCCATCTGGTGGGAAGAGCTGACTCATTTGAAAAGACCCTAATGCTGGGAAAGATTGAGGGCAGGAGGAGAAGGGGATGACAGAGGATGAGATGACTGGATGGCATCACTGACTCAATGGATGTGAGTCTGAGAGACCTCTGGGAGTTGGTGATGGACAGGGATGCCTGGCGTGCTGTGATTCATGGGGTCGCAAAGAGTCAGACACGACTGAGCAACTGATCTGATCTGATCTGATTTGGGGTACAGCTATCTTTGTGTCTTGCAACAGATGCATCCTGGTTCACAAGACATGAAGTGCCAAAAAGCCTGAGTCAACACGAGGACAGCCACATGACCCTTTTGTTCCATTTGTTCCATTTTTTCCTGTGCATCGTGTTCACTATTCACACACCTGGGGAAGGTGTGACATTCTCACCTGGGGATGGGCTCCTTCAATTCTGATTAAACCTGCCCTGCTGCTGCTAAGTCGCTTCAGTCGTGTCCGACTCTGTGCGACCCCACTGACGGCAGCCCACCAGGCTCCACCATCCCTGGGATTCTCTAGGCAAGAACACTGGAGTGGGTTGCCATTTCCTTCTCCAATGTGTGAAAGTGAAAGTGAAGTCGCTCAGTCTCGACCCCATGGACTGCAGCCCACCAGGCTCCTCCGTCCATGGATTTTCCAGGCAAGAGTACTGGAGTGGGGTGCCATTGCCTTCTCCAAAACCTGCCCTAGGAGACATTTATTTTCCCGAACAAGATATTCTGGTGGGAAGTCAAAAGCATTGTTTACTGTCACTTTTATTTTATTCTTATTAAGAGTAATTATGACGCATCTCTCAGTGTTCAGCCATCATTCCGTTGGTCTAGCCCCGGCAGGAGGTTTGCATTCCCCAGTTGTAGAGCATTTTGCTGTGAGTCACCCACGTTCTCCCCCGGCCCCATGGTGACAAGGACAGACTCTGCACAACACTTATCCAAATCCTCCCCAGTCCTCCTGTGTGGTTTAATTAAATTGGCCACTGGACAGGAGCCATGTTTAGAAGACAGGATATTGAGAATTATAAACAAAAAAAAGGTGTGTGTGTGGGGGGGGGGGGTAGAATACAGAAAGTAGCTCTCTATTCTCTTGCTCCAGGCCCCAAGGCAGGATATTCTTTCAAACTGGTGTTGCTCAATTAGGATACATGAGGCATGAAGTTGTTAATGACGCCTCTCAAGTTACACTTGGCTATTGACAGAACTCTGTTCTTTTTTTTTTTTTTCTCGATTGCCTGCCTTTTTATGGGCAAAGTTATAAACATCAAGTTGGGTCTTGAAGATGATCCGATTAAAAAAGATGTGTCCCTAAGCATTCACCTGACCAGGGCTCACAGGAACTCCCATCCCATCCTATTGGCTAAGACGTGGTTGGCTTCTAAAAGGTCCCCCTCTCTCCTGGCCTTTCATTTGCTGGTTTCTTCTTACGATCCAGTCAGAGGAACTGAGAACTAACAGTGACTGGCCACACTGGTTTACTGTGCCAAGGTTCCTTTACCTCCAAGAAAAGGATTTTTGGAGGAGTGGGGTCTCAGTAAATAGGATAAATTATCTGCTAAGTGAGTCGCCATTAATGTCAAACCAGATCGTACCTCCTATTGGCACCAAACATGATCAAGGTGGCTTTTTCTTCATCTTTCTCCAACAGCAAAAGTCTAATAACAATATTCTGCAGGAAATTTCAGATCTAACTTATCTAAACCCTCCCAAACTGATACATGTATTCCATTCTCCTGCCCTTCTCAAGGGAAGACCATCACAAGAGCTTAATGAGATCTCACAGACATGGCAGGATGGATGGTGAGGATGCCCAATGGGATGAAGGAAAGAGACACCAGGTTCTTCCTCACCTGGTCCCAGTGTGTCCCACCAGCTTCAGCTCCGGAAGGAGCCCCAGTAAAATATATCTTCTCATTAAAAAACAAGAATTAAGGGGATAAGAACTAAGGCAGTCTCTTTAAACTCTGTAATCAGTTCAAAGACTCTGGCTCTATTTCTTGGTGCTGTCTCTCAAAGTGTGTAATACATACAATACTGGCAGTACAAGAAAATAGGCTAAGGTGGAAATTGAGAACTCTGAGATCAGCCTGAGACAAAGGAATCTTATGTCATTTTTTTCTTTTTTGGAAAATAATAATTAACAAAACACAGCAAAAGTATGCAAACCTATCAAAAGTATGAAAATCATAACATTATTAACAATCACAAATATTCTGGATTTCACACTCATGAAATTTACCATGCTCTTCATCATATTAAGTGCTTCCCTGGTGGCTCAGATGGTAAAGAATCTACCTGCAATGTAGGAGATCTGGGTTCAGTCCCTGGGTCAGGAAGATTCCCTGGAGAAGGAAATGGCAACCCACTCCAGTATTCTTGCCTGGAGAATTCCATGAACAGAGGTGCCTGGTGAGCTACAGTCCATGGGGTCCCAAAGAGTTGGACATGACTAAGCAACTAACACTTTCACTTTTGTCATCGTATTGTAAGATTTATGTAATAGCTATCCAAAAGACATGTACTAACATCCCCATTTTTGTTGAGAGGGAAACTAGGGACAAGAGGTTGCATGGCCAGTTCAAACCCAGGTCTTTCTGACTCCAAAATTCATGGTCAGTTAGACAATGCTGCCTCTTTTCAAAATATTCTAATCTGCTTGAGAAAAACCCAGCCCCGTCACTGACAGTCTCCTGAAGAAGGAAGACATCTTCTCCTACTTGGGACTCTTCAGGAAGGACCTCACCAACCATCACCAAGACCACACTGCCTGCAATGCTACCAGCCCCGTGTGCAGCTGTGGGAGGAACCCTGGTCTTGTCACCACCTTGAATACGTACATGCCCATAAGCATAACCCTCTGCATATGGTCCCTGCACTCCTCCATGAGTTCCCAACCAGCTGGCCTCTTCCCTGGTATCCACCCCTTTCCCAAAGCATCTCTGTTACTCCCTAGTTCAGGAGAAACCACCTTGTTCCTGTTGTGGCTTGGTCTTCCTTATGTTGGGTTTCCTACCCTGATCCTCTCAGATATCCTTGTGTTGGTGTGACAAGGTAGTAGCAACTCTAACCCAAACTAGCTGCCTCTACCTCCATCAAATCTTCAATCCATCAGCAATATCCACCAAATCCTGACCTTCCCAAGGTACACCCTGGCTCATTCTGGGAGCTTGGTTAAAGTTATAGCCAGTTTCCTTCTTCCCTCCCTCCAACGGTTAAGCATATATTAGAATGTTTTAATAAAACAAATGAGAAATTATAGCCTTCTGATGACAGTTGAATTTTTAGGGAACTGTTTAATTTTATGAGAACACTGAGATGAAAATAAAATAAAAATACTTTGTAAATAAAAACAGTAAAGATGAGTAATAAAATAATAGATATCACCCTACCATCATTAAACAAAGTATAACAAAAATAAAATAAAAAGACCACATCAAAAGCAGTAGTTAATTCTTTAAGAGGAAGAGAAGGATACTATTTTGGATAGAAGTAATGGTAAGTAATAAGCTTTTAGAACATTTGATAATCTGATTAATGAGAAGTGAATCATAAGAATAGAGGAAATATGTAAATTTCTTGCTGATTTGACAGAAAATGCTACTATGAATGAAGATAACATAAAATTCATAACATACCAGGAAAATGAGGACATGAGTGTCATCAATTCAAAGAGCATTTAAGATAGAAAATCAGAATAAAACCTCAAATGTCCTGAAATCTTACAGCTCCTCTATGAAAGAAACATGGTAGTGGTTTGCTTAGGTTTGACAATTCTAAACATTTTCTTGGCAATACTGCTCATGAAGCTGGAAAAACTTTTCTAAGCTCTCCACAATAAACATGAATATTTCATCAACTATACTAGGTAATTGGAGAAGGCAATGGCACCCCACTCCAGTACTCTTGCCTGGAAAATCCCATGGACGGAGGAGCCTGGTAGGCTGCAGTCCATGGGGTGGCTATGAGTCAGACACGACTGAGTGACTTCACTTTCGCTTTTCACTTTCATGCATTGGAGAAGGAAATAGCAACCCACTCCAGTGTTCTGGCCTGGAGAATCCCAGGGACAGAGGAGCCTGGTGGGCTGCCATCTATGGGGTTGCACAGAGTCGGACACAACTGAAGTGACTTAGCAGTAGCAGTACTAGGTAAATAACTGAATAATCTATTTTTTCTATAGAAAATGATCACAAAACTAATGTCAGATAAAACCACAAAACGTATGTTGCTAAAATAACTTTTAAAACAATGTTATAAAACTGTGTTTGGTACTTAGTTGACAAAAATATTATCATGATTTCTGTTCTCATTATAAATACTCACTTATCACACCTAACTTTGCATTCTTTCAAAGAGGGCTTCAAAAATTGTCAGAGCTTCAGCTCTATAAACCCTGGATTCATCCTCACAGTGAGATCTTAGATTTGCCCCTTCTTCCCTCCTCACCACTGGAGAAGGTTTTTTGAGAGTCCCTTGGACAGCAAGGAGATCAAATCAGTCAATCCTAAAGGAAATCAACCCTGAATATTCATTGGAGGGACTGATGCTGAGCTGAAGCTCCAATATTTTGGCCACCTTCTGTGAACAGCCAACCCTGGAAAAAGACCCTGATGCTGGGAAAGATTGAGAGAAGAATAAGAAGAGGGTGACAGAGGATGAGACAGTTGGATGGCATCGTGGACTCAATGGACATGAGTTTGAGCAAGCTCTGGGAGATGGTGAGGGACAGGGAGGCCTGGCATGCTGTGGTCTATGGGGTCACAAAGAGTTGGACACAACTGAATAACTGAACAACAACAACCCTCCTCAACATAACTCAGGGCTGACCTTCTTCCAGACAGACAGTGGCCATGACAGAACCAAAGCAGAATGAACTAAAATGCTACCAGTCGTGTTCTCCTTAAAAGTCAGACAAAGTCAACAATAAAGTAAATGATGACAGGATCATACGTATCAATAATTACCTTAAATGAAAATTGGTTAAATGCTCCAGCCAAAAGACAAAGACTGGCAAAATGGTTACAAAAACAAGACCCCTATATATGCTATGTCCACCTCAAACCCAGGGACACATACAGACTGAAAGTAAAGGGCTGGAAAAAGACATTTCATGCACGGAGACCAAAAGAAAGCAGGAGTGGCAATACTCATATCAAATAAAATAGACTTTGAAATAAACAGTGATAAGAGACAAAGACGGACACTGCATAATGATCAAAGGATCAATCAAAGAAGATATAACAATTATAAATATATATGCACTCAACATATATAGGAGCATGACAAATGCTAACAAGTACAAAAGGGAAAATTAACAGTAACACAATAATCAGATCAGTCGCTCAGTTGTGTCCGACTCTTTGCGACCCCATGAATGGCAGCATGCCAGGTCTCCCTGTCTATCACCAACTCCCGGAGGTCACTCAGACTCACATCCATCGAGTCAGTGATGCCATCCAGCCATCTCATCCTCTGTCGTCCCCTTCTCCTCTTGCCCCCAATGCCTCCCAGCCTCAGAGTCTTCTCCAATGAGTCAACTCTTCGCATGAGGTGACCAAAATACTGGAGTTTTAGCCAGTTAATGCCCCACTCACACCTATGGATAGATTAGCCAAACGGAAAATTAGCAAGGAAACATAAGCTTTAAGTGATACAATGGACCAGTTAGACGTAATTCCCATCTATAGAGCATTTCACCCAAAAACAATGGATTTCACCTTTTTATCAAGTGCACACAGAACATTCTCCAGGATGGATCACATCCTTGGCCATAAACCTAGCCTTGGTAAATTTTTAAAAATTGAAATCATTTCAAGCATCTTTTCTGATCACAACACATTAAGTTCAGTTCAGTTCAGCTCAGTTGCTCAGTCATGTCCAACTCTTTGCGACCCCATGAATCGCAGTATGCCAGGCCTCGAAGTCAATCACCAACTCCCGGACTTCACTCAAACTAATGTCCATCGAGTCAGTGATGCCATCAAGCCATCTCATCCTCTGTCATCCCCTTCTTCTCCTGCCCCCAACCCCTCCCAGCATTAGGGTCTTTTCCAATGAGTCAACACTTCGCATGAGGTGGCCAAAGTATTGGAGTTTTAGCTTCAGCATCAGTCCTTCCAATGAACACCCAGGACTGATCTCCTTTAGGATGGACTGATTGGATCTCCTTGCAGTCCAAGGGACTCTCAAGAGTGTTCTCCAGCACCACAGTTCAAAAGCATAAATTCTTCAGCATTCAGCTTTCTTCACAGTCCAACTCTCACATCCATACATGACCACTGGAAAAACCATAGCCTTGACTAGACAGACCTTTGTTGGCAAAGTAATGTCTCTGCTTTTCAATATGCTATCTAGGTTGCTCAAACTTTCCTTCCAAGGAGTAAGCGTCTTTTAATTTCATGGCTGCAATCACCATTTGCAGTGATTTTGGAGCCCCCCAAAATAAAGTCAGCCACTGTTTCCACTGTTTCCCCATCTTTTGCCATGAAGTGATGGGACTGGGTGCCATGATCTTTGTTTTCTGAATGTTGAGTTTTAAGCCAACTTTTTCACTCTCTTCTTTCACTTTCATCAAGAGGCTTTTTAGTTCCTCTTCACTTTCTGCCATAAGGATGGTGTCATCTGCATATCTGAGGTGATTGATATTTCTCCCGGCAATCTTGATTCCAACTTGTGCTTCTTCCAGCCCACCGTTTCTCATGATGTACTTTGCATATAAGTTAAATAAGCAGGGTGACAATATACAGCCTTTACATACTCCTTTTCCTATTTGGAACCAGTCTGTTGTTCCATGTCCAATTCTAAGTGTTGCTTCATGACCTGCATATAGGTTTCTCAAGAGGCAGGTCAGGTGGTCTGGTATTCCCATCTCTTTCAGAATTTTCCACAGTTTCTTGTGATCCACACAGTCAAAGGCTTTGGCATAGTCAAGAAAGCAGAAATAGATGTTTTTCTGGAACTCTCTTGCTTTTTCCTTGATCCAGTGGATGTTGGAAATTTGATCTCTGATTCCTCTGCCTTTTCTAAAACCAACTTGAACATCAGGAAGTTCACGGTTCATGTATTGCTGAAGCCTGGCTTGGAGAATTTTGAGCATTCCTTTACTATCATGTGAGATGAGTGCAATTGTGTGGTAGTTTGAGCATTCTTTGACATTGCCTTCCTTTGGGATTGGAATGAAAAGGGACCTTTTCCAGTCCTGTGGCCACTGCTGAGTTTTCCAAATTGGCTGGTGCATTGAGTGCAGCACTTTCACAGCATTATCTTTCAGGATTTGGAATAGCTCAACTGGAATTCCATCACCTCCACTAGCTTTGTTCGTAGTGATGCCTTCTAAGGCTCACTTGACTTCACATTCCAGGATGTCTGGCTCTAGGTGAGTGATCACACTGTCATGATTATCTAGGTAGTGAAGGGGTTTTTTTGTACAGTTTTGTGTATTCTTGCCACCTCCTCTTAATATCTTCTGCTTCTGTTAGGTCCATATCATTTCTGCCCTTTATCGAGCCCATCTTTGCATGAAATGTTCCCTTGGTATCTCTAATGTTCTTGAAGAGATCTCTAGTCTTTCTCATTCTGTTATTTTCCTCTATTTCTTTGCATTGATCACTGAGGAAGGGTTTCTTATCTCTTTCTCTTCGTTGGGACTCTGCATTCAGTGCTTATATCTTTCCTTTAATTACAGGGGGAAAAAACTATTAAAAATACAAACATATGGAGGCTAAACAACATGCTTCTGAATAAACAATAAATCACAGAAGAAATCAAAAAGGAAATCAAAATATGCATAGCAACAAATGAAAATGGAAACATGACAACCCAAAACCTATGGGATTCAGTAAAAGCAATTCTAAGAGGGAGGTGCATAGCAATACAAGCCTATCTCAAAAAACGTCAAATAAACAACCTAAATTTACACCTAAGCAACTAAAAAAGAAAAGATGAATCCAAAATTTAGTAGAAGGAAAAAAATTGTAAAAATCAGAGCAGAAATAAATGAAGAAGACTATAACAAAAATCAACAAAACTAAAAGCTGGTTCTTTGAGAAGATAAATAAAATAGACAAACCGTTAAACAGACTCATCAAGAAAAAAAGGGAGAAGAATCAAATCAATAAAATTAGAAATGAAAATTGACAAATCACAACAGACAACCCCAAACTACAAATGATCATAAGAGACTACTATGAGCAATTATATGTCAATAAAATGGACAACTTGGAAAAAATGGACAAATTCTAAGAAAAGTATTGAACCAGGAAGAAATAGAAAGTCTTAACAGACCCATCACAAGCACGGAAATCAAAGTAATCAAAAATCTTCCAACAAACAAAAGCCCAGGACCAGATGGCTTCACAGGTGAATTCTACCAAAAATTTAGAAAAGAGCTAACACCTATCCTACTCAAACTCTTCCAGAAAATTTCAGAGGAAGGTAAACTGCCTAACTGATTCTATGAGGCCACCATCACCCTAATACCAAAACCAGACAAAGATGCCACAAAAAAAGAAAACTACAGGCCAATATCACTGATGAATATAGGTGCAAAAATACTCAACAAATTTCTAGCAAACAGAATCCAACAACATATTAAAAAAATCATACATCATGACTAAACAGACTGTATCCCAACGATGCAAGGATTCTTCAATATTTGCAAATCAAAAAATGTGATACACCATATTAATAAATTGAAAGATTAAAAGCCATATGATTATCTCAATAGATGCAGAGAAAACCTTTGACAGAATTCAACATCCAGCCTCCAAAAAGCAGGCATAGAAGGAACATACCTCAACAAAATAAAAGCTATATATGACAAACCCACAGCAAACATTATCCTCAATGGCAAAAAATTGAAAGTATTTCCTCTAAAATCAGG
Organism: Tragelaphus eurycerus; assembly: GCA_935064755.1. Classification (NCBI taxonomy): domain Eukaryota; kingdom Metazoa; phylum Chordata; class Mammalia; order Artiodactyla; family Bovidae; genus Tragelaphus; species Tragelaphus eurycerus. The sequence goes on along the minus strand of CAKXYN010000036.1, from coordinate 16,625,057 downwards.
AACAAGACGAGGGTGCCCACTCTCACCACTACTATTCAACATAGTTGTGAAAGTCCTAGCCACAGCAGTCAGAGAAGAAAAAGAAATAAAAGGAATCCAGATTGGAAAAGAAGAAATAAAACTCTCACTGTTTGCAGATGACATGATCCTCTACATAGAAAACCCTAAAGACACCACCAGAAAATTACTAAAGCTAATCAATGAATATAGTAAAGTTGCAGGATATAAAATTAATACACATAAATCCCTTGCATTCCTATACACTAACAATGAGAAAACAGAAAGAGAAGTTAAGGAAACAATTCCATTCACCACTGCAATGAAAAGAATAAAATACTTAGCAATAAATCTACCTAAAGAAACAAAAGACCTATATATAGAAAACTATAAAACACTGCTGAAAGAAATCGAAGATGACACAAATAGATGGAGAAATATACCATGTTCATGGATCAGAAGAATCAATATAGTGAAAATGAGTGTACTACCCAAAGCAATCTATAGATTCGATGCAATTTCTATCAAGCTACCAATGGTATTTTTCACAGAACTAGAACAAATAATTTCACAATTTGTATGGAAACACAAAAAAACCTCAAAGAGCCAAAGCAATCTTGAGAAAAAAGAATGCAACTGGAGAAATAAACCTCCCTGATTTCAGACTATACTACAAAGCAACAGTCATCAAGACAGTATGGTACTGGCACAAAGACAGAAATATAGATCAATGGAACAAAATAGAAAGCCCAGAGATAATTCCACACACCTATGGACACCTTATCTTTGACAAAGGAAGCACAAATATACAATGAGGAAAAGATAATCTTTTTAACAAGTGGTGCTGGGAAAACTGGTCAATCGCTTGTAAAAGAATGAAACTAGAATACTTTCTAACACCATACACAAAAATAAACTAAAAATGGATTAGAGATCTAAACATAAGACCAGAAACTATAAAAGTCCTAAAGGAAAACATAGGCAAAACACTCCTTGCCATAAACCACAGCAGGATCCTCTATGACCCACCTCTCAGAGTAATGGAAATAAAAGAAAAAATAAACAAATGGGACCAAATTAAACTTAAAAAGCTTTTGAACAATGAAGGAAATTATAAGCAAGGTGAAAAGACAGCCTTTAGAATGGGAGAAAATAAGAGCAAATGAAGCAACTGACAAAGAAATAATCTCAAAAACATACAAGCAGCTCATGCAGCTCAATTCCAGAAAAATAAATGACCCAATTAAATAATGGGCTGAAGAACTAAACAGACATTGCTCCAAAGAAGACATACAGATGGCTAATAAACACATGAAAAGATGTTCAATATCACTCATTATCAGAGAAATGCAAATCAAAACCACAATGAGGTACCATCTCTCACCAGTCAGAATGGCTGCCATCAAAAAGTCTACAAACAATAAATGCTGGAGAGGGTGCAGAGAAAAGGGAACCCTCTTACACTGTTGGTGGGAATGCAACCTGTTGGTGGGAATGCAAACACAGTACAGCCACTATGGAGAACAGTGTAGAGATTCCTTAAAAAACTGGAAATAGAACTGCCATATGACCCAGCAATCCCACTGCTGGGCATACACACCAAGAAAACTAGAATTTAAAGAGACACTTTCAATTGAAAGAGACCCCAGTGTTCACGCAGCACTGTTTACAATAGCTAGGATATGGAAGCAACCTAGATGTCCATTGGCAGATGAATGGATAAGGAAGTGGTGATACATATACAAACGGAATATTACTCAGCTATAAAAAGGAGTGCATTTGAGTCAGTTCTAATGAGGTGGATAAAACTGGAGCCTAATATACAGAGTGAAGTAAGTCAGTACAGTATGTTAACACATATATATGCAATTTAGAAAGATGATAATGAAAACCCTATACGCAACACAGCAAGAGAGACATAGATGTAAAGAAGAGACTTTTGGACTATGTGGGAGGTGAGATTGGGATGATTTAAGAGAATAGCATTGAAACATGTATATTATCATATGTAAAACAGATGATCAAAGCAACTTTGATGCATGAAGCAGGGCACTCAAAGCCTGTGCTCTGAGACAACCGAAGAGGGATGGGTTGGGGAGGGTGGTGGGAGGGGAATTCAGGATGGGGGGGACACATGTACGCCCATGGCTGATTCATGCTGATAAATGGCAAAAACCACCATAATATTGTAAAATAATTAGCCTCCAATTAAAGTAAATAATTAATTTTTTAAAGTCAGACAAATTCATTTTTAAACAAGCAGAAAGCCTCATGAAAACGCAATAACCAACAACACCTACTGCATAGCACAGGAAACTCTGCTTAATGTTATATGGCAGGCTGGATGGGAGAGTAATTTGAGGGAGAATGTATATATATGGATGGCTGAGTCCCTTTGCTGTCCACCTGAAATTATCACAACATTGTTAATCAGCTATACCCCAACACAAAATAAGTTAAAAAAAAACACTTTTAAGTAGTTTTTGAGAAAAAGAAAGGAAAAAGGAAATTCAGAAAACTGTTACTCAAAATTCCAGGGACTATTGTTTTCACCAAATCACCTATTAACTCCACACAGATAATAGCTAGAAAGGAAAACCAAAACCATTTTTTAAAGCTATTTTGTTTTTTCAAAAGCAAATATTTCCCTGGCATAAGTTAGCAGAGTAAACACAGACTTCTCCTTCCCTGTCCGATGAAAACACAGGTGACCGAATGGATTTACATACTTGAAGAAGACCTGGCAACCTTCTCACTTTAATTTCAAGGATATTATTTATTTGGACTGAGGTCTCCTTTCTAAGAAAAAGCTCTTTGTGTCTTGAATAAGCATGTGTTGATACATTAGACAAACCAAAACAAACTCAAGCTAAGACTGTTGCACTATAGAAAGAGTTATCCTTTTATTTGATTATTTCCTTGATTCTTCTTTGCTTGTGGTTATGTCTCAGGAACTATTTCATTAACATAAAAATGCAAAGCTTTACCAAAGAATATAATTTTATAATTATTTCATTGATGTGTTTTTCACATCAATCAAATTCAAGCCTGCAAACACTGGTTGAGAGCCTTCCAGTGTGCTGGGCCCTAATGAATATAAAGATGAAGATTAATATGAGTTAAGGTGATAAATGCTGCTTTGGTGATAAGATCAAAATGTTGAGAGAACAGAGGAAGGAGCAATTAATCTTGCGTGGGCCAACTGGGAAAAGAAAAGTGGATTCAGAGTGAGGTTGGTGGCTTTCAAGAGCTCCAGGGAGCAGTCTCTGGGTGTTTTCTGGGACAGAACGGGGCTGGGGGGCAGGACGCCCAGTGCCCACTGTTGCTTCAATCCAAGTATGTCTCCTTATCTCCTTCCATCTGGTTTCTGGGTTGGAAGTCTGCATTAGACTTCTCTGACAAAATGCTTGTCTTTTTTTTTTTAATTTTATTTTATTTAACCAATACAATATTGTAAAGTTTAATAAAATGCTTGTCTTTTGAAAAGTAATTTTTTAAAACTACTAAAACAAGATGCCCTTTGATCTGAGCTTTCAAGGTTAAAGAATTTATCCAAATAGAGATGAAATGCAATGGTTTCGGCTCCCTTCAGATGTTCAAATTCCCAAGCCCACGTATTTAACCCTAACCTTTCTCCTAGCTCTAGCATCCCCCTTCTCCAGTCTACCCTCTATACTCTCTACCACATCCTAGAACTATCAATGGCTCCCCACTGCCTACCAGATAAAGTCTGGTCTCCTGACATGGCCTATGGTCTAAATGCCTTCCATCACCCATTTTCTCCACTTATCCAAAGATATTGTTGGAGACAGTTCTCCACAGGTCTTGCACATTTCTGTACTTTCTGCAAATGAAGGCACTCACACATGTTGTCCCAAAGTATCACTCCAAGAATGTTTGTTAAAGTGAGCAACCTTGGAAAACAGTGACAGTGAGTCTTCCCAGAGTGGAGGGAAAGTCTGCTTGCTTTCCAGTAAAGATAATATCTCCAGATAAATGACAAAGATGCGGTGCACATATACAATGAAATACTCAATTCAGTCAGTTCAGTCACTCAGTCATGTCCGACTCTTTGCGACCCCATGAATCACAGCACACTAGGCCTCCCTGTATATCACCAACTCCTGGAGTTTACTCAAACTCATGTCCATCAAGTCAGTGATGGCATCCAGCCATCTCATTCTCTGTCATCCCCTTCTCCTCCTGCCCCCAATCCCTCCCAGAATCACAGTCTTTTCCAATGAGTCAACTCTTCGCGTGAGGTGGCCAAAGTAAGAGTTTCAGCTTCAGCATCAGTCCCTCCAATGAACACCCAGGACTGATCTCCTTCAGAATGGACTGGTTGGATCTCCTTGCAGGCCAAGGGACTCTCAAGAGTCTTCTCAAACACCACAGTTCAAAAGCATCAATTCTTTGGTGCTCACCTTTCTTTATAGTTCAACTCTTCACTTCCATACATGACCACTGGAAAAACCATAGCCTTGACTAGACGGACCTTTGTTGGCAAAGTAATGTCTCTGCTTACAATGAAATATTACTCAGCTATTAAAAAAGGAACAAAATTGGGTCATCTGTAGAGACATGGATGGACCTAGAGTCTGTCATACAGAGTGAAGTAAGTCAGAAAGAGAACAGCAAATATATTAATGCATGTATGTGGAATTTAGAAAAATGATACAGATAAATCTATTTCCAGGGCAGGAATAGACATGTCGACATACAGAACAGACATGTGGACACAGGAGGAGGGGAAGAGAGGATGGGATGAGCTGGGAGAATAACACTGACATATACACAATACCATGTGTACAACAAAAAGCTAGTGGGAAGCTGCTGTGTAGCACAGGGAACTCAGCCGGGTGCTCTGTGACAACCTACAGGGGTAGGAGGGAGGCCCAGGAGGGAGGGGATATATGTACACATACAGCTGATTCACTTCATTGTACAGCAGAAACTAACACAACATAATATAGCAACTATATCCCATTCAAAAAAAAACAAACAAAAAAAAGATAGTATGTCCTTTCAGGACAAAGTTTGGGCAGGTTGGTTCTAGTCCATTATAAAAGACTTGGGTTTCCCGAGCTTGAGGTTCCTTGGCTGTGACACACACCCACTGGGTGCAGCATCCATCTGGGCCTGGAGGAAAGTGAAAAGCTGCCAACCACACACCCAGAAGGATTGAGAGTTGGGCTATTCCTTTCAGTAAGTCCACCCAGTGACCACCAGAGCACATTGGTCTCCATTCGCATGAGATGACAGGTCTTCATGCAAACCTGCTAAACTCTCTCAGGTCTGTGTGTCTGGATTTGCAATTTCTTCTTCCCAGAACACACTGCTTCTTCTGATTTCTTCAGTGTTCCCATACCTCTTATTACCTGGGAAGTTCCTACTATTTTTCAAAACCCAGCCTAAATATCACCTCTTTTTTAATGCTTTTTCTAAGCACCTTCACCCAGAAAAATCTCTTATTTATGCTTCCCTGGCACTCTATACAGTTCTATCAAGGCAATGAACACATTGTTTCATACTGACTCATGAATGTAAGGTCTTCCATAAACCAACATCTCCTGAGTAGAGAAGATAGAGATAAGCCTATCTTCTAAAAGATCATAAAAAGATGATTTTCTTTTTTTTTTTTTTAATTTTTTTTTATTTTGCTTAACTTTACAATATTGTATTGCTTTTACTATACATTGAGATGGATCCGCCACCAGTATACACGTGCTCCCCATCCTGAAACCCTCCTCCCTCCCCCCTCCCCACATCATCCCTCCAGGTCGTCCCAGTGCTCCAGCCCCAGGCATCTGTTATCGGGCATCATACCTGGACTGACGACTCGTTTCAGATATGATATTATACATATTTCAATGCTATTCTCCCCAATCATCCCACCCTCTCCCGGTCCCAGAGTCCAAAAGTCTGTTGTATACATCAGTGTCTCTTTTGCTGTCTCGAAAATAGGGTTATTTTTACCATCTTTCTAAATTCCATATATATGCGTTAGTATACTGCATTTGTGCTTTTCTTTCTGGCTTACTTCACTCTGTATAATAGGCTCCAGTTCCATCCACCTCCTTAGAACTGATTCAAATGTATTCTTTTTAATGGCTGAGTAATACTCCATTGTGTATATGTACCACAGCTTGCTTATCCATTCATCTACACTGTTGGTGGGAATGCAAACTAGTACAGCCACTATGGAGAACAGTATGGAGATTCCTCAAAAAACTGGAAATAGAACTGCCTTATGATCCAGCAATCCCACTGCTGGGCATACACACTGAGAAATCCAGAATTGAAAGAGACACGTGTACCCCAATGTTCATAGCAGCATTGTTTACAATAGCCAGGACGTGGAAGCAACCTAGATGTCCATCCGCAGATGAATGGATAAGCAAGCTGTGGTACAAAAAGATGATTTTCTTATCTTTATGCAAATCTATTATTTTTATTAAAATATTTCAAGGACTTCTATTACTTAAGATTAAAAGCAAAAACAAAATCCTTAACACATCTACAAAGCCCACAAAATCTAGTCACCTCCAGCCTTCAAACCCCACACTTTTGCTTCTGCCTGAAATCCCCTTGTTTCCCCATCCCCAGATCAGATCAGATCAGTCGCTCAGTCGTGTCTGACTCTTTGCGACCCCATGAATCGCAGCACACCAGGCCTCCCTGTCCATCACCAGCACCTGGAGGTCACTCAGACTCACATCAATTGAGTCACTGATGCCATCCAGCCATCTCATCCTCTGTCGTCCCCTTCTCCTCCTGCCCCCAGTCCCTCCCAGCATCAGAGTCTTCTCCAATGAGTCAACTCTTCGCATGAGGTGGCCAAAATACTGGAGTTTCAGCTTCAGCATCATTCCTTCCAAAGAAATCCCAGGGCTGATCTCCTTCAGAATGGACTGGTTGGATCTCCTTGCAGTCCAAGGGACTCTCAAGAGTCTTCTCCAACACCACAGTTCAAAAGCATCAATTCTTCAGTGCTCAGCCTTCTTCACAGTCCAGCTTTCACATCCATACATGACCACAGGAAAGACCATGGCCTTGACTAGGCGAACCTTTGTTGGCAAAGTAATGTCTCTGCTTTTGAATATGCTATCTAGGTTGGTCATAACTCTCCTTCCAAGGAGTAAGCGTCTTTCAATTTCATGGCTGCAGTCACCATCTGCAGTGATCTTGGAGCCCAGAAAAAGAAAGTCTGACACTGTTTCCACTGTTTCCCCATCTATTTCCCATGTAGTGATGGGACCAGATGCCATGATCTTCGTTTTCTGAATGTTGAGCTTTAAGCCAACCTTTTCACTCTCCACTTTCACTTTCATCAAGAGGCTTTTGAGTTCCTCTTCACTTTCTGCCATAAGGGTGGTATCATCTGCATATCTGAGGTTATTGATATTTCTCCCAGCAATCTTGATTCCAACTTGTGTTTCTTCCAGTCCAGCATTTCTCATGATGTACTCTGCATAGAAGTTAAATAAACATGGTGACTATATACAGCCTTGACGTACTCCTTTTCCTATTTGGAACCAGTCTGTTGTTCCATGTCCCCATCCCCAGCCTTGTCTAATTAACCCTACCTCATCCTTCATGTGAGCAGAAGCATGGCTTTCTCAGGTAAGTCTTCCTGCCACCCACCCCCAGCCTAGACCAAATCCCCTCCTTGGCCCCATTATAAGATCTCATGGTGCTGTAGACTTTCCCATCACTGCACTTGGTGTAGCTAGTATTTCACAGTTATTTGTTTGACCATTTTACTGTTTTTCATTCTCTCTTGACCTGAAGATATGAGTTCATAAGGGCAGGAACTTTGCCTGACTTTGCCCACCGTTGGATCAATAGCACTTTTGGTATATTGTCTGTCAAATGGTAGGACTCAACAAATACAGGGTGAGTAAATAAGTGAATGAGTGAATATAATAAGACATTCAATGTATGTGAGCTGGATTGAAGAATTCTAAGCAGAAGGGACAACAGAAAAGAAAAGAAGATGTGTACCACCTGCAAGAAAAACTCTTTTTGAATAAAAAGAATAGCCAAGGAGACAAACCAAACTTTTCATAAATCCTCCATGGTTTTCATCTCAGTTTAGAATCTGAATTCTGAACAATCAACTCAGCGGACACTGGATTTCCAGGAGAGCTTAAGGATTTAATCTCATCATTTTGCAACTTCCATCTCCACGTATAGTTTATATCTAACTCTTTAAACAAAAAGAGATCTTCAAAGCCTGTCACTGTCACTATCTAATATTTATTTGATAATTTACCACTTACAAAGAATATTCTCTTATGCTGCTATATTTTACACTAAACAACCCTAATAGTCAAGATTAAAGTCATAGGCTCTGACTTAGATATCTTTATGGGATAATCTTTGGCTATATTTGTGTAATAATGATATGACAGGTCAGGCAGAATAGAGGCCCCCGCCCAAAGGCAAGAAGAGCAGACAGCAGAAACACAGGGAGGAAGATCAGAAAACAAAGAATCAAAAGGGGACAGGATATAACCTACAAGTCATGCGGGGGTGGTCTATGCAGACGACTGACTGTGTCCCCTCTAAATCCTTAGGTCAAAATCCTAGCTCCCAACGTGAAAGTCTTAGAAAGTGGAGTCTTTGGGAGATAATTAGCTCATGAGGGTGGCCCCTCATGAATGAGGTTAGTGCCCTTACAAGAGAGATGCCCCTCCCCCCAGGGAGCTCTCTTGCCTTCTTTTTGCCTTTTGAGAGCACAGAGAAAAAACTCACAGTCTGGAACTCAGAACCATGCTCTCACTGGAACCCAATCAAGCTGGCAACCTGACTTTGGACTTCCAGTCTCCAGAACTGTGAGAAATAAGTGTTCATTGTTTAAGCCACCTGGTCTACAATAATTGATTATACCAGCCTGAATTAAGACAGCCCACAAAGTAGGGAAGAAGAGGTGGTGATCTTTGAAGTTGGCATCAGTAAGCTGTAGGGAGTGGAGACAAACAACTGTGTGGGATAAGAAATGAGTGAGCATCTTACTAAAGGGACAAGTCTTAGAGGGGCAAGTTCCTGAGGCAAGGAAGACATAGAGTCTATAGGGAGCTTATAGGGACAAGAACTTGTCAACAGGAACATAAAATATAGTTCAAGGTGGTGGTGGTGGTGTTGAGTTGCTCATTCATGTCTGACTCTTTGTGACTCCATGGACTGTAGTCCACCAGGCTCCTCTGTCCATGGGATTTCCCAGGCAAGAATACTGGAGTGGATTGTCATTTCCTTCTCCAGGGGATCTTCCCAACTCAGGCATTGAACCGGGGTCTCCTGCATTAGAAGGCAGATTCTTTACTACTGAGCCACCAGGGAAGCCCATAGTTTTAGGTGTGTGTGCCATTAACAGATTTCTTATATGGGTAGATGGGGGTTGGAAGTTTTACTTGCTGCTGCTGCTGCTAAGTCGCTTCAGTCGTGTCTGACTCTGTGCGACCCCACAGATGGAAGCTCACCAGGCTTTACTTAGAATTATAAAATTCTAGAGATTAGGTAAAAGGTCACAGAAAATGGGAATTAGTTATTACTGTTTGTCTTTGGGATTCCATCAGGATCTGGGGATGAGTAGTTGGGGAAATGAGCAACCTGAGAGTGTGTAGGTGAGAATGGAGGTGGAGGGTGGAGGACACAACAGGATCCGAACAGGCTGGCAAGCTGTGAAGTAGACGATAAACGTCCTACTCATTTCACTGAGATACACGCCATCTCCTGATGCTCCCAGGAGCTCTGAGCCACTTGTGGGAGGCTTGAGGAGACCCCAGAGCCCGAGCTGCCAACAGGGGGCCCCCATGGTCCTGGTTGGCATGAGGCAACCCTACTCCCCAAGTTGAGAGCCTCCAGCATGGCCAGCCCAGGGAACAGTATGACCTTCCAGCTCCTAGAAAACACCTGGACATTCTCCGTGACTTTTCTCTCACTTTTCTCCCCATATCAGGTTGATTCTATGTTCTTACATCCCTCAAATCTACCCATCTCTAGCTATGCCCACAACCTTAACACAGTTCAGGAAACCAGCCCTGAAGCAGGTTCAAACTTCCTCCCACCATCCACCTGGCTCCATTCCCATCTGTTTCTCATGCTGCAAAACTGCTCAAAGTCCCTTCTCTGATTACTCTTTGTGAGCTCCCTTTGACCCTCAGGATAATGTCCAAAGTTCCTAGCATGTCTTCAATACCCCTAGTGAGCTGGCCTCTGGTCCCACCTCCAGAACTGGGTCCCTCACCCGGCTTTTGCAGCCACACTGAACTACCTGAATCCCACCCAAGAGCCTTGCTATTTTTCACTCTTGGACTCGGAAAATGCTTCTTGCTTTCCCTGGAAATCCTCTTAACCTCACCTGCACTCCGTCCTGATTCCACCTGGTCAATTCCTACTCTTGACATCTCAGCTGTGATCTCCACTTTACAAAATCACCCCAAAATCTCTCTAGGCTGGTTAAGTTGCCCTGTCTATATGCTCCCATGGCACCTTGTATTTGCCAAAATCAGAGCATATGATGCTCTATGTTGTCAGGTTTTTGGTTGTTTTTTTTTTTTAAGCTTATCTGTATCTCCATCTAAATCAGTGAATCTCTACTCTGCATGGTAGAATCACCTAGAGACCTTATTAAAAAAAAACATGAATGCCAGTTAAACAAGAAATTCTTAAGGTGGATCTGGACATAGGTGTTTTGTTTTTGTTGTTCAGTCGCTAAGTCATGTCCGACTCTTTGCAACCCCATGGACTACAGCACACCAGGCTTCCCTGTCCTTCACGATCTCCCAGAGTGCTCAAACACATCTAATGAGTGGATGATGCCATCCAACCCCCTCATCTTCTGTCACCCCCTTCTCCTCCTGCCCTCAATCTTTCCCCACAACAGGATATTTTCCAATGAGTCAGCTCTTTGCATCAGGTGGCCAAAGTACTGGCCCTTCAGCATCTGTCCTTCCAAGGAACATCCAGGGTGTTTTGTAAGTGTCCCCAAATAATTCTAATGGGTAGCACCACCAGAATATCACACTCAGATGTGGGTAGCTAGGCACCACCTAGTAAACCATAATTCTTTGCTCTCAGAGAACATGCCAGATCAATATCTGCTCCCCAGCGCCCAGCAGAGGAGACAACTCTCAGTGTTTGTCACCCAAACAAATCTTTGATCGCTCCACTTGGGTCTGCAGGGTGGAAGCTCTGCTGAGCTGGTGTGGAGAAGAAGAGGTAGGTCTTGGAGGATACCCTTCCCCTTCAAGATAGAGTGAGTTGGGATGGAAATCAGTCTCTTCAGCTTGTTCTGGTACAAAAATCACACTCATATACAAGTCTGTCCTATTAGGAAAGCATTGAGGTCAAACGGCAACATATTTCCCTGCACAGAGGAGACAGTACCCTTGGAAGGATGAGTTTACTTTTCAGAGCTCCTCAGATGTCATTACCTCTCCAGAGAAGGCAGACAGATGGGTGAACTTAAGTTCCATGAGTGGCCCACACTGCCATCCTCTCTAGCACAACACAGAGCACAAATCCACAGATGACTCACCAAGAATCCTCAGCCTCACAGCAGGGGACACAGACCCACTACTTTCTTGCCTACAGAGTAGGGCTTGCCTACTGTGCCACCATGCCTCCCAGGGTTGATGGAGACACAGCTGCAGGGCAGGAATCTACCCAGGAAGGCGGCAGAGAGCCAGAGGAGGAAGAGGAGTTGGTACCTGAGTGACTCTTAATAAAAACAGGATCATGTTAGTTCCTCCTAAGGGAGGTAGCTGGAGATTTTATCAATGAACCTATGGGTCGCAGTGGGAACACTCCGGGGTCCGTCTGTGTGAGCCTGAGAGCCAAGCACTAGAGCAACCCAGCGAGGGATGGCGGCCACCGGGACCATGGCCACCACAGCCACGGACAAACTCCTGGTCGTGCTGCTGCTCGGGCTCACAGCTCCCGCCGCGGCGCTAGCCAGCTACATTGAGTCACAGGAGTGCCTAGAGGAGCTATTCCATGTTCAAGGTCAGGAGTCAGAGCAGTGAGGAGATACCAATTGTCCAAGGTAAGGAGCAGCGGCTGCTCCCATCTAAGGTAAGAGAAACCCAAGTAAGATGGTAGGTGTTGCAAGAGGGCATCAGAGAGCAGACACACTGAAACCAAAATCACAGAAAACTAATCAGTCTAATCACACTAGGGCCAGAACCTGTCTAACTCAGTGAAACTAAGCCATGCCCTGTGGGGCCACCCAAGACGGGTGGGTCATGGTGGAGAGGGCTGACAGAATGTGGTCCACTGGAGAAGGGAATGGCAAACCACTTCAGTATTCTTGCCTTGAGAATCCCATGAACAGTATGAAAAGGCAAAATGATAGGATACTGAAAGAGGAACTCCCCAGGTCAGTAGGTGCCCAATATGCTACTGGAGATCAGTGGAGAAATAACTCCAGAAAGAATGAAGGGATGGAGCCAAAGCAAAAACAATGCCCAGTTGTGGATGTGACTGGTGATAGAAGCAAGGTCCGATGCTGTAAAGAGCAATTATGCGTGGGAACCTGGAATGTCAGATCCATGAATCAAGGCAAATTGGAAGTGGTCAAACAGGAGATGGCAAGAGTGAACATCGACATTCTACGAATCAGCGAACTAAAATGGACTGGAATGGGTGAATTTAACTCAGATCACCATTATATCTACTACTGTGGGAAGAAATCCCTTAGAAGAAATAGAGTAGCCATCATGGTCAACAAAAGAGTCCGAAATGCAGTACTTGGATGCAATCTCAAAAATGACAGAATGATCTCTGTTCATTTCCAAGGCAAACCATTCAATATCACAGTAATCCACGTCTATGCCCCAACCAGTAACATAGAAGAAGCTGAAGTTGAATGGTTCTATGAAGACCCACAAGACCTTTTAGAACTAACACCCAAAAAAGATGTCCTTTTCATTATAGGGGACTGGAATGCAAAAGTAGGAAGTCAAGAAACACCTGGAGTAACAGGCAAATTTGGCCTTGGAATACGGAATGAAGCAGGGCAAAGACTAATAGAGTTTTGCCAAGAAAATGCACTGGTGTTAGCAAACACCCTCTTCCAACAAAACAAGAGAAGACTCTACACATGGACATCACCAGATGGTCAACACTGAATTCAGATTAATTATATTCTTTGCAGCCAAAGATGGAGAAGCTCTATACAGTCAACAAAAACAAGACCAGGAGCTGACTGTGGCTCAGACCATGAACTCATTATTGCCAAATTCAGACTTAAATTGAAGAAAGTAGGGAAAACCACTAGACCATTTAGGTATGACCTAAATCAAATCCCTTATGATTATACAGTGGAAGTGAGAAATAGATTTAAGGGCCTAGATTTGATAGATAGAGTGCCTGATGAACTATGGAATGAGGTTCGTGACATTGTACAGGAGACAGGGATCAAGACCATCCCCATGCATAAGAAATGCGAAAAAGCAAAATGGCTGTCGGGGGAAGCCTTACAAATAGCTGTGAAAAGGAGAGAAGCGAAAAGCAAAAGAGAAAAGGAAAGATATAAGCATCTGAATGCAGAGTTCCAAAGAATAGTAAGAAGAGATAAGAAACCCTTCCTCAGTGATCAATGCAAATAGAGGAAAACAACAGAATGGGAAAGACTAGGGATCTCTTCAAGAAAATTAGAGATACCAAAGGGACATTTCATGCAAAGATGGGCTCAATAAAGGACAGAAATGGTATGGACCTAACAAAAGCAGAAGATATTAAGAAGACATGGCAAGAATACACAGAAAAACTGTACAAAAAAGAGCTTCACGACCAAGATAATCATGATGGTGTCATCACTCACCTAGAGCCAGACATCCTGGAATGTTAAGTCAAGTGGGCCTTAGAAAGCATCACTATGAACAAAGCTAGTGGAGGTGATGGAATCCCAATTGAGCTATTTCAAATCCTAAAAGATGATGCTGTGAAAGTGCTGCATTCAATATGCCAGCAAATTTGGAAAACTCAGCAGTGGCCACAGGACTGGAAAAGGTCAGTTTTCATTCCAATCCCAAAGAAAGGCAATGCCAAAGAGTGCTCAAACTACTGCACAATTGTACTCATCTCACATGCTAGTAAAGTAATGCTCAAAATTCTCCAAGCTAGGCTTCAGCAATACATGAACCATGAACTTCCAAATTTTCAAGCTGGTTTTAGAAAAGGCAGAGGAACCAGCAATCAAATTGTCAACATTCCCTGGATCATAGAAAAAGCAAAAGAGTTCCAGAAAAACATCAATTTCTGCTTTATTGACTATGCCAAAGCCTTTGACTGTGTGGATCACAAGAAACTGTGGAAAATTCTGAAAGAGATGGGAATACTAGACCACCTGACCTGACTCGTGAGAAACCTATATGCAGGTCAGGAAGCAACAGTAAGAACCGGACATGGAACAACAGACTGGTTCCAAATAGGAAAAGGAGTACATCAAGGCTGTATATTGTCACCCTGCTTATTTCACTTATATGCAGAGTACATCATGAGAAACGCTGGGCTGGAAGAAGCACAAGTTGGAATCAAGATTGCCGGGAGAAATATCAATCACCTCAGATATGCAGATGACACCACCCTTATGGCAGAAAGTGAAGAGGAACTAAAAAGCCTCTTGATGAAAGTGAAAGATGAGAGTGAAAAAGTTGGCTTAAAGCTCAACATTCAGAAAACGAAGATCATGGCATCCAGTCCCATCACTTCATGGGAAATAGATGGGGAAACAGTGGAAATAGTGTCAGACTTTATTTTGGGGGGCTCTAAAATCACTGCAGATGGTGACTGCAGCCATGAAATTAAAAGACACTTACTCCTTGGAAGAAAAGTTATGACCAACCTAGATAGCATATTGAAAAGCAGAGACATTACTTTGCCAACAAAGGTCTGTCTAGTCAAGGCTATGGTTTTTCCTGTGGTCATGTATAGATATGAGAGTTGGACTGTGAAGAAAGCTGAGAGCCAAAGAATTGATGCTTTTGAATTGTGGTGTTGGAGAAGACTCTTGAGAGTCCCTTGGACTGCAAGGAGTCCATTCTGAAGGAGATCAGCCCTGGGATTTCTTTGGAAGGACTGATACTAAAGCCTAAACTCCACTACTTTGGCCATCTCATGCGAAGAGCTGACTCATTGGAAAAGACTCTGATGCTGGGAGGGATTGGGGGCAGGAGGAGGAGAGGACGACAGAGGATGAGATGGCTGGATGGCATCACTGACTCGATGAACGTGAGTCTGGGTGAACTCTGAGAGTTGGTGATGGACAGGGAGGCCTGGCGTGCTGCAATGCATGGGGTCACAAAGAGTCAGACACGACTGAGCGACTAAACTGAACTGAACTGAACTGAAGGCCCTAATTAACTTCCCAGGTGGCGCTAATGGTAAAGAATCTGCCTGCCAATGCAGAAGATGTAAGAGATGCGGGTTCAATCCCTGGGTCAGAAAGATCCCCTGGAGAAGGGCATGACAACCTGTTCCAATATTCTTGCCTGGAGAATCCCATGGACAGAGGAGCCTGGCTGACTACAGTCCATGGTGTTGCAGAGTCGGGTATGATAGAAGTGACTTAGCTCGCACACATGGTCCTAATTAATACTGGAAGATGGATGTCTGTCAACATCACACTGACTGGCCTCCCCCTCACCACTCTCCCAGGGGGGCTCACAGTTAGAATCCTGGGGCTCTCTTCCCTGCCCAGTGGGTGTGACAGAGGCTGGGCAAGCAGGCAGGGCCAGGGCTGTACTGACTTCTAGATGCCTGTGGGGCAGGATGGCTTTGGCAAGGACACACCTGAACGCAAATCCTGCCTGGCTCTGACCCTAAGCAGCGCTTGACCCTGAGCAAGTAAAGATCATGAATCTGGACTCTTTATCTCTTAGCAATGTCAGGATTTATTATTGTTGTCATTGCTGTTATTTTTGTTTTTACAAGGAACCCACTTTGCAGCTGCACTGAAAGCCCCTCATCCCAAAAGGGCAACAACAAACTATAAAAATGGAGAAGAACCCAGTGACCCAGCAAAGCTGCAAGTGAAACCAAACATGGTGTCTCGCTGTGGTTTGTGGTGTTGAATGCTCTTCCTCTGCTGATCATTGGGGAGGAGGTCAATGACCCTCCAAGGACCATCCGTGCTCCCTTCAAAGTCTCACTCTGACCAGGTGGCCCTGGGTTTGGCCACCCCCGGCTGATGCTGTGGCTCAGGATGCCTGGGACCTCGGGCAGGCACCACACATTTCCTGCCTGCCTGTCCCCACACGCAATGGCTCCTGCAAAAGCGGAACCAAGGGCCATCCAGAATCCTTCCATAGCTGACGACAGTTGGGTTCCTGTTCTGAGCAGCCAGGCCCTGAACGTGCTCTGCCACTTCTGTTCACAGTCAGCAGGGAAATGAGCGGATGGAGGGTTCCTTGAGCCACTGACCACCTCGGCCGTCAGGAAATAGAGACGGTGCTCCTTTAAAATGAAGGTGGTGGGCAGCCACCCATCTTCCCTAAACACAGACTCGCCTTGTTCTTCCATTTCTGGCTCAGTGATAAAAACGTTAAATGTCATTTCCTGTATCAGTGGTTAACCACGAGATGCTGGATCAGAGATTTACCAGAAGTGCTGAAGTTAAGGAAAAAAAAAAAAAGAAAACAACCCTGCTGTTTTCAATAACCCTTTCTTGCACCCTGTGGGAACTATTTAACCTTTCTGGTAGGTAGGTGGGAGGGGAGCGGGGGAAAGAGCGCGTTGCTGGATTTGGCCTGAGCAATAAACTTCGGATTAGATTGGCCAAAGTCTTCCTCGTGCCACAGACAGGAACTGGATGGAGGCATAATTCCACAGTTCTGCATTCCTCTCCAGAGAGTGAGTGTGTATGCAGGGAAAGTGGGAGAAGACAGGAGGAACAGTCTTCCACGAGCATTCAGCGCCCACCTCTCTCTCAGGACATCCGTGGTCATTTGGTTTTATTTACCCGATGTTTTTGTGGAGGACTGCGGCTCTGGTTACTTGTTTCCCCAGCTTCCTGCAGCAGCATCCAGTGATAAGGAAGCATCCCAGTGTCCGGAGAGAGAGATACTCCCAGGACCAGAACAAGCAGCTCTGGCCTTAAGGATGGAGAGTCCAGCTTGATTCCATGCTGTGTCTTCTTGGATTTCTCCATCATCTTCTTCATTTGTGGGTTAGATCCCTGGGTCTGGAAGATCTCCTGGAGGAGGGCATGGCAACCCACTCCAGTATTCTTGCCTGGAAAATCCCATGGGCAAAGAAGCCTGGCAGGCTACAGTCCATGGGGTCGCAAAGAGTCGGACACGACTGAGCATGGTTTCTCCATTCAATGAATTAAGTGCTTGGAAAGTGCAGCAGGGGAGGTTTGGCTTGGCCCCATGAAGACGTAGATGACTCACAGCTTTGCCTGAAGCCCCTCTACTCTGCTGGGCACTGTCTGCCCTGGGATGACCTCCATGGGGACACCCTCCAGGGCTCCTCCATGCTGCCCCCCAGGCACCCCTCTCAGTCTGGGCAGAACACACTAAAGAGCTCACTTTGCTCCAGCAAAAGTGTTTCCTCCCTCAACGCCCTCTAGAAAGTTCTGCGCACATACCAAGCAACCCCAGCGCTTCATGTCCATCTGGGGCAACCAACAGTCCAGCTCTGCCTGGGACTAAAGGGATTCAGAGGAGGCGGGGCTTTTGTTTTTAAAACTAGGAAAGTCCCTGGCAAACCTGAATGAGTTGCTCACCCCAAGAACGGTGTACATGCCTGCGTGTTAAGTCACTTCAGTCCTGAGACTCTTTGTGACTCTCTAGACCGTAGCCCGCCAGGCTCCTCTGTCCATCGGATTCTCCAGGCAAGAATACTGGAGTGGGTTGCCATACCCTCCTCCAGGGGATCTTCCCGACCCAGGGATTGAACCCAGGTGTCTCATGTCTCCTGCACTGGCAGGCAGGTTCTTTACCACTAGTGCCACCTGAGATAGTGTGTGACAGGCAAATACGCACTGTTTCTAAGCTGAAACTGATCATTTAGAATGGGATCCAGCCAGGTCAAACGGAAAAGGGATGTCATGGCAGTGTAAGAATTCCTTGGGGAAAATGATGTTTCACTGCTCCTCCACCACCCCCAGCACATTCAGCAGTTACTGGTGGAAATCTGAAATCAAAGTCAGAATTGGGAGGGAGGGCTTCCCTGGTGGTACAGCTGTCAAGAATCTGCCTTGCAATGCAAGGGACTCAGGTTCGATCCCTGATCCAGGAAGATCCTACATGTCATGGGGCAACTGTGTCTATGTACCATAACTATTGAGCCTGTGTTTTAGAGCCTGGAAGTCACTACTATGCTATGCTATGCTATGCTATGCTAAGTCACTTCAGTCGTGTCCGACTCTGTGCAACCCCAAAGATGGCAGCCCACCAGGCTCCCCCATCCCTGGGATTCTCCAGGCAAGAACACTGGAGTGGGCTGCCATTTCCTTCTCCAATGCATGAAAGTGAAAAGTGAAAGTGAAGTCGCTCAGTCGTGTCTGACTCCTAGCGACCCCATGGACTGCAGCCTAACAGGCTCCTCCATCCATGGGATTTTCCAAGCAAGAGTACTGGAGTGGGGTGCCATTGCCTTCTCCGGGAAGTCGCAACTACTGAAGCCCAAACACCCTAGAGCCTGTGCTCCACAATAAGAGAAGCCACCGTGATGAGAAGTGCACTGTCTGCAACTAGAGAAAGCCTGCACACAGCAAGGAAGAATCAGCACAGCCAAAAGTAAGTAAATAAAAACAAAATAAAAGAGTACATATATTTTTTAAAGTAAAAATTATATATTGGGCTTCCCTCCTGGTTCATCGGTTAAGAATCTGCCTGCCAATGCAGGGGACACAGGTTTGATCCCTGGTCCAGAAAGATCCTACATGCCAGGTAAGCCCGCACATCACAACTACTGAGGCCCAAGTACCCAGAAGCTGTGCTCTGTAAGAAGAGAAGCCATGGCAATGAGAAACCCAAGCACCATGACTAGACAATGCCCGCTCACAGCAATGAAGACACAGATCAGATCAGATCAGATCAGTAGCTCAGTCGTGTCCGACTCTTTGCGACCCCATGAACTGCAGCACGCCAGGCCTCCCTGTCCATCACCAACTCCCGGAGGTCACTCAGACTCACATCCATCGAGTCAGTGATGCCATCCAGCCATCTCATCCTCTGTCGTCCCCTGCTCCTCCTGCCCCCAATCCCTCCCAGCATCAGAGTCTTGTCCAATGAGTCAACTCTTCGCATGAGGTGGCCAAAGTACTGGAGTTTCAGTACTTGGATGCAATCTCAAAAACGACAGAATGATCTCTGTTTGTTTCCAAGGCAAACCATTCAATATCACAGTAATCCACGTCTATGCCCCAACCAGTAACACTGAAGAAACTGAAGTTGAATGGTTCTATGAAGACCTACAAGACCTTTTAGAACTAACACCCAAAAAAGATGTCCTTTTCATTATAGGGGACTGGAATGCAAAAGTAGGAAGTCAAGAAACACCTGGAGTAACAGGCAAATTTGGTCTTGGAATACGGAATGAAGCAGGGCAAAGACTAACAGAGTTTTGCCAAGAAAATGCACTGGTCATAGCAAATACCCTCTTCCAACAACACAAGAGAATACTCTATACATGGACATCACCAGATGGTCAACACCGAAATCAGATTGATTATATTCTTTACAGCCAAAGATGGAGAAGCTCTGTACAGTCAGCAAAAATAAGACCAGGAGCTGACTGTGGCTCAGACCATGAACTCCTTATTGCCAAATTCAGACTGAAATTGAAGAAAGTAGGGAAAACCACTAGACCATTCAGGTATGACCTAAATCAAATCCCTTATGATTATACAGTGGAAGTGAGAAATAGATTTAAGGGCCTAGATCTGATAGATAGAGTGCCTGATGAACTATGGAATGAGGTTCGTGACATTGTACAGGAGACAGGGATCAAGACCATCCCCATGGAAAAGAAATGAAGACACAGCACAGCCACAAATAATGTCTTCTTTTTAATTATATATTATATATTATTATATTAAAATTAGATATGATTATATATATATACACACACACATACATACATATATATAAAGAACTGGAAGGGAAAAGATTCTGGAGGAAAATATATTCCACCAAAGTTCTTGGAAGTTGATGAAACTCAAACCCATTCTCCTTTTCGTAATCTTGAGTGAAAGCACCCTCACCCCCAAGAAAGATACAGAACTCAGAGCACTGTCTCCTCAGCTGACCTCTGTCCCGACCCCTCGCCTCAGCTCCCCTACCCCAGGCTTTCAGCAAGCCCTGACTTTTCTCCCACCCTCTCTCTCTTCTCTCTCTTGCTGCTGCTGCCTGAGCTCAGCTTCCAGTGTCCCTTGGGGACCCTTCCGTCTCCCTCAAGCTCCATTCCCCCCGCTCCCTGACCTGTTCTACTTCCTCCTCTTTTCTAAAATTCTTTCCCACTGCACTTCACCTGTGTTTGAGAGGGTGGACTGTTCTAGGTCTTCTTTGCTACTCGCAGGCTATCTCTAGTTGTGAAAAGGAGCTTCTCATTGTAGAGGCTTCTCTTGTTATGGAGCACGGGCTCTAGGGTGTGAGGGTTCAGACGCTGTGCCTCCCTGGCTCTAGAGCACAGTCTCAACAGTTGTGCTTCATGGGCTTAGCTGTCCCACAGCGTGTGGGGCCTTCCCAGACCCGGGATCAAATCCGTATCTCCTGCATTGGCAGGCAGATTCTTGACCACTGAGCCACCAGGGAAGCTCTCTCCCTTTTTGTTAAAATTGAATTTGAGAAACATTTATTCAGTACCTAGATCAGGAATGATGCCATGGATGTCATTCTCTGGATTTCATACAACTTTGGACATTTCTCACGGGAGACTCTGTTTTCTCCACAGAATATCTCCCTGACATTTCCAGGTAAAGACAAGCCCTTCCCCCCAGCCTGCTGGTTAATTCATATTGCCTTTGAGCCCTCATCACATTGCTGGGATTACTGGTTTATATTGCGGTTGCATCTACCAGCTGTGAACCCCTAGTGTCTTATTTTTCTTGTTTTCCCAGAGTCAATCCCAGACCTTGATAGATTGTAGCCATTAAACAAGAACAGAAAATGAGGTGGTCAGAGTTAAGAAAAGAAAATATCATCTGGGTGCTTTGTACACTTAGATGGGTCTATAGCCATTTGAAAAGATAAAATCCAAAGGTTCTTGATCATGGTTAGATCAACCTGGTAAGTCTCTAGTGGAGACCAAAGGTCTCTCCCTACCTTCAGCCACATCCTAACCAATGGTTTTATAAACATCCTGGATGAAGGTATAAACGGCATTTGAAACAGATTAGCAGAAAAACCAACCCTGTAAGGGACCACTAATACATAGGATGTTAGAGTAATGTTGCAAAATTATCTCAGCTTTGATCAACAGACCCAAACTAAGAAGATAAAAACTCACACGAATAAATGTAAATGGTACCCGCCCGTGTGGTGACCTTATGCACTAGTCGATGATGCAGATCTGGTTTAGCAGCAGCTCAGATGAAAACTTCTAGCAGTTCTCACAGCTTTTGAGCAAGAAGAAAACCCAGCAACTCTTGAGTATGGAGACTCTCAAGTTTTTTGTTTTTTGTTTTTTTAACACCAGAATATTGTAATCGAACAGAATTTCACAGAGGCCAAGAAAAGAGATGTTTCAAAGGTACTACTCTGAGGAGGCACAGACAAGTAGGCCATGACCTCTCGCTTCCACCTTAGGAAGACCCCCTAAGGCATCTTCCCAAGATTCTAGGCTCTGCCAGCACTATTTGAAACAGCTGATCTGAATTGTCTCTTTGCTCAAAGGTGGAGTCTTGGTAAATTCTACACAGCTAGCTAGTGTCAGAACTCCTTCAATCCTTCACCCAGCTTTATATTTGCTTGCCTTTAATTTTATCTATTGTTTGTGTCCCTCTCTGGCATTATACTATCCATTTGCCCGTTTGTTCATCACCTGCCCTCTCGCTGGAGGTCCGCCATCTGTTTTGCTTACTGGTGACCCCTGTGCATGGTACAAGTGGGAGGAAACACTTGTTGGGAAGATGAATGAAAGAGCAGGAGAAGAACCCAGATGCCTTGACTCCCACCCAGTACCACTCTCCCAGAGGTGTGTCCCAAAGAGCAACAACACAAGTCAAGGTCATTAGGCTGCATAAGAAAGTGGTGTCCTCCCAATGTAAAAGTGGGCAGAGGACCTAAACAGTCATTTCTCCAAAGAAGATATACAGATGGCTAATAAACACATGAAAAGAAACTCAACATCACCCATTATTAGAGAAATGAAAAATTAAAACTACAAAAAGGTATCAGCTCATACCAATCAAAATGGCCATCATCAAAAAATCTACAAACAAGAAAGGCTGGAAAGGGTGTGGAGAAGAGGAAACCTTCTGGAACAGTTGGTTCAGTTCAGTTCAGTCGCTCAGGCATGTCTGACTCTTTGGGATCCCATGGACTGCAGCATGCCAGGCCTCCCTGTCCATCACCAACTCCTAGAGTTTACCCAAACTCATATCCATTGAGTTGGTGATGCCATCCCACCATCTCATCCTCTGTTGTCCCCTTCTCCTCCTGCCTTCAGTCTTTCCCAACATCAGGGTCTTTTCAAATGAGTCAGCTCTTCGCATCAGGTGGCCAGGAGTTTCAGCTTCAACATCAGTCCTTCCAATAAACATTCAGGACTGATTTCCTTTGGGATTGACTGCTTGGATCTCCTTGCAGTCCAAGGGACTCTCAAGAGTCTTCTCCAACACCACAGTTCAAAAGCATCAATTCTTTGGCTCTCAGCTTTCTTTATAGTCCAACTCTCACATCCATACATGACCACAGGAAAAACCATAGCCTTGACGAGACGGACTTTGTTGGCAAAGTAATGTCTTTGCTTTTTAATATGATATCTAGGTTGGTCATAACTTTTCTTCCAAAGAGTAAGTGTCTTTTAATTTCATGGCTACAGTCACCATCTGCAGTGATTTCGGAGCCCCCAAAATAAAGTCTATCACTGTTTCCACTGTTTCCCTATCTATTTGCCATAAAGTGATGGGACCAGATACCATGATCTTTGTTTTCTGAATGTTGAGCTTTAAGCCAACTTTTTCACTGTCCTCTTTCACTTTCATCAAGAGGCTTTTTAGTTCTTCTTCACTTTCTGTCATAATGGTCGTGTCATCTGCATATCTGAGGTTATTGATATTTCTCCCAGCAATCTTGATTCCAGATTGTGCTTCCCCCAGCCCAGCATTTCTCATGGTGTACTCTGCATATAAATCAAATAAGCAGGGTGACAATATACAGCCTTGGCATATTCCTTTTCCTATTTGGAACCAGTCTGTTGTTCCATGACCAGTTCAAAGTGTTGCTTCCTGACCTGCATACAGATTTCTCAAGAGGCAGGTCAGGTGATCTGGTATTCCCATCTCTTTCAGAATGTTCCACAGTTTCTTGTGATTCACACAGTCAAAGGCTTTGGCATAGTCAATAAACCAGAAATAGATGCACAATTGGTAGGAATGTTAATTGATATAGCCACTATGGAGAATAGTATGGAGGTTCCTTAAAAAACTAGGAATAAAACTACTACATGACCCAACAATCCCACTACTGGGCATATAACCTGAGGAAACCATCATTGAAAAGGACACATGTTCCCCAATGTTCATTGCAGCACTCCTTACAATAGTCAGGACGTGGAAGCAACCTAGATGTCCACTGAAACATGAATGGATAAAGAAGTTGTGGTATATACATACAGTGGAATATTGCTCAGCCATAAAAAGGAATGCATTTGAGTCAGTTCCAAATAGTTCCAGTAGGCTGAGGTTGATGAATCTACAGCCTATTATGTGAAGTAAGTGAATTCAGAAAAATAATCATATATTTACTCATATATATAGAATCTAGAAAGACAGTACTGATGAATCTATTTGAAGGGAAGCAGTAGAGATGCAGATATAGAGAACAGACTTGTCCTCTAGGGAGGGAAGTAGAGGGTGGGACAAATTGACAGAGTAGGACTGAAACATGTATATTACATATGTAAAATAGATAGCCAGTAGAAATTTGCTGTATGACACGGGGAGCTCAATTCAGTGCTCATGACGACCTAGAGGGGAAGATTGGGTGGGAGGTGGGAGGGAGGCGCAAGAGGGAGGAGACGTATGTATACCTATGGCTGATTCATGTTGATGTATGGCAGAAACCCAAGCCAATATTGCAAAGCAATTATCTTCCAATTAAAAAGAGATTTTTTTTTTACAAAGAAGGTGATTGTCCTTAGATGAAATAAGTACAGATGAAGCAATTATCCTCCGATTAAAAATAAAAATTTTTTATAAAGAAGGTGATTGTCCTAAGTACAGATGAAATTGCACTCTTCATCGTTCAAGTCATATCAGCAATTTGGTATTAAGTTCTGAAAGTGCCATCAAAGAAAGAAGAAAGGAAAGCCAGTGTGGCTGGGCTGAGATATAAATAATATTTGAGAGGCCAACTTTGGGCCGGGCGTATTATACATTCACGTGATTTACTCATCACAATTATGGTATAGAGTAGTTATTATATTCCTTTTATATCTGCGGAAATGGAGACTCAGCAAGTTGAAGTAATTTCTCCAAAGCAACACAGCTAAAGGCCCAGGATTATACCCCTGGCAGGGCTTGTATTTCTTCTGCTTCACTAAGATGCCCTGTGGAGGAGGTCCCCAAAAGGGCAAGCTGAGTGTGGAGGGTCTGGATACCATCACCGATGAGATCTCAGCCTGGAGAAGCCTCGGGATACATGCTGGGCTGGGTGGGGCATGAGAAGATGATAGCAGCAACCAAAGAGAGGAGGGAAGTACTGCAATTCAACGTCACCTGTCAGGGAAGGTGGAGAGGAGATGCTTGGGTGGGTAGGAAGTTGGTCCAAGTCACTCTAAAATCTGTGCATGTGGGTCTACCTGTTCCTTGTGGGGTGGAGACAGTGCCTTGTGCCCATTCCACACATTTACATCATCCTTTCATCCCCGCATTTTACGTGCTGCTGCTGCTGCTGCTAAGTCACTTCAGTTGTGTCCGACTCTGTGCGACCCCATAGATGGCAGCTCACCAGGCTCCCCTGTCCCTGGGATTCTCCAGGCAAGAACACTGGAGTGGGTTGCCATTTCCTTCTCCAATGCATGAAAGTGAAAAGTGAAAGCGAAGTCACTCAGTTGTGCCCGACTCCTAGCGACCCCATGGACTGGAGCCTACCAGGCTCCTCCGTCCATGGGATTTTCCAGGCAAAAGTACTGGGGTGGGGTGCCATTGCCTTCCCCGATTTTACGTGCTACTGCCTCTCAAAAGCTATGTGAGGGGTTTGTCTTCCTTGGAGAGTGAATGTTAAGCAGCAGCCATTTATAAGAACTGCCTGCAAGCTGTAGATGGAATCGTTTTTCACAGCTGCTTGGCTTCTATGGTTAAAGAAACAGCCCCAGGTGGAGCAGCTCACGCTGCAGTAAACAGGTACAGATCACAGCCTCAGGACAGTGGGCACCAAGGGGCAAGGCTGGGGTCCAAGTCAGAGACCTGGGCACTGGTGGGGGAGGAGTTGGGCCACAGGACCCCCTCCCCACAGGGCCAGCTTCTAATCCAGTGCTCTGCTCCAGGTTGTGGGCGTAAACTCTTGACTGGTCTAACACCCAAAAGCCAAGAGCTAGAGAAGGAATTCAGGAGAAAATGGCCTTTTCCCAACTAGAAGTCTACCGAGACCTTTCACAGAGGTTGGTCCTTGTCCCAAACCCACAAGAAGATCTGGCGTGAATCTGAGTTTTCAGGGACATGAAGGTGACTGCAAAAATACTGGCTCAACTTGTTGATCAATATGTAATTGTGACAACTAAGAAATGGTTTTCTGCTCTAATCTGGAAAGATACGTGCACCCCAATGTTCAAAGCAGCACTGTTTACAATAGCCAAGATAGGAAACAACCTGAGTGTCCACTGACAGATGAGTGGATAGAGAAGATGCGGTGCACGGACACAATGGAATATTACTCAGCCATTAAAAAAAGAATGAAACAATGCTATTTGCCGCAACATGGATGGACCTAGAGATTATCATACTAAGTGAGGTAAGTCAGACAGAGTAAGAAAATACCATATGACACTTACATGTGGAATCTAAAATAGGACACAAATGAACTTATTTAAAAAAACAGAAACAGACTTTGAGACACAGAAAACAACCCTAGGATTACCAATAGGAAAGAGGGTAGGGAAAGGATATATTAGGAGTTTGGGATTAGCAGATACAAACTATTATACATAGGATGGATAAACAATGAGGTCCTAGTGCAGAGCACAGGGGACTACATTCAATCAGATCAGATCAGTCGCTCAGTCGTGTCCGACTCTTTGTGACCCCATGAACTGCAGCACGCCAGGCCTCCCTATCCATCACCAGCTCTCGGAGGTCACTCAGACCCACATTCATCGAGTCAGTGATGCCATCCAGCCATCTCATCCTCTGTCGTCCCCTTCTCCTCCTGCCCTCAATCCCTCCCAGCATCAGAGTCCTCTCCAATGAGTCAACTCTTCGCATGAGGTGGCCTTGCCGGGAGAAATATCAATAACCTCAGATATGCAGATGATACCACCCTTATGGCAGAAAGTGAAGAGGAACTCAAAAGCCTCTTGATGAAAGTGAAAGTGGAGAGTGAAAAGGTTGGCTTAAAGCTCAACGTTCAGAAAACGAAGATCATGGCATCTGGTCCCATCACTACATGGGAAATAGATGGAGAAACAGTGGAAACAGTGTCAGACTTTATTTTTCTGGGCTCCAAAATCACTGCAGATGGTGACTGCAGCCATGAAATTAAAAGACACTTACTCCTTGGAAGGAAAGTTATGACCAACCTAGATAGCATATTCAAAAGCAGAGACATCACTTTGCCAACAAAGGTTCGCCTAGTCAAGGCTATGGTCTTTCCTGTGGTCATGTATGGATGTGAGAGCTGGACAATAAACCATAGTCTGGGACACAGTGGAGGACAGGGAAGACTGGCGTGCTGCAGTTCATGGAGTCACAAAGAGTCAGACATGACCTAGCAACTGAACAAGAAACCAGACCAGAAAAGAATATGTACATGTATAATTGAGTCACTCTGCTAAACATCAGAAACTAACACAACGTTGCAAATCAACTATACTTAATTTTTCTTAAAAGGCTAGCTAACAGGAATGGTTTTCTGCTCGGTGTCCTATGTCACCATCCTCTCACTTTCCCTGGCCCCTACCAAGGTACCTTTCTTGAGATCCCCGGGTTTCCAGCAACATACTTCTTAAATTACACTTCCCTTGGCTGAACCCATCCTATCAGGGCAGGGAGGGGCCAGATGGAGAATTCACAGGGAGAACTGATGCTCATGGAGAGGTAGGAAGACCTCAAATGTGAAGGCAGTGCCCTGTCTAGAATGTGAGAGCCACAAGGGCCCTCCAGTCATCTGGTCCAGGGACTGGCAAATTTTCCCATGAAAGGCCTGAGAGTGAACACCCTGAACTTTGCAGGCCACGTGTGGCTCTGTCACAAGCCCTCGCCTGGCATTGAAATACGAGAGCATGCACAGACAGTATGTAAAGGAACGGGCACGGCTGTGTCCTATGTCTGGTTATGAGCACCTAATTTTGAATTTCAGATAATTTTCACATGTCATGAAAATGGTGGTCTTGGACTTCCCTGGGGGTCCAGCGGTTGAGAGTTGATCTGCCAATGCAGGGAACACGGGTTCCATCCCTGGTCTGAGAAGACTCCATATGTCATGGAGCAACGAAGCCCATGCACTGCAACTACTGAAGCCCTTGCACCCCAGAGCCCCGTGCCCCACAACAAGAGAAGCCACCGCAAGGAAAACCAGTGTACCACAACTAGAGAGTAGCCCCTGCTCACTGTAACTAGGGAAAGCCTACTCACAGCAACGAAGACCCAGCACAGTCAGAAATAAATTAATTTTAAAAAGAAAAATGTTGGTCTTAAATTTTTTTTTTCAATTATTTAAAAATATAAAAGCCAGCCTTAGTTCACAAAAACAGGCCACAGGTTGGATGGAGCCTGTGAGCCACAGTCAGCCAATCCCTGGCCTGGTCTAAGCCCTTCCTGAAACATGACTCAGGGCAGCATAAGATGGAAGTCCACACGTGTGACTCTGTTGTGCTCTGAGCCCACAGAGAGAGGGGTCCTCTGAGCCCCCCTCCCTTGAACACCACGCGCCTCTGCTGCAAGGGTGGCAGCCTGGGCTCCGCCTGTTGTCCCCTCTGGAAAGAACACCTGGACATGTCACACTCCATGTCTGCCCATTTCCATACCCCTTCACGGGACGACTTGGGCAGTCGATCCCCCTCCCTGGACTCAAACAGAAAGTATACACGAGGGAACTCAAGGCAGTCATCTCCAAGCCGGCCCTCCCTCCCACATCCCAGCCAGCTTGCTGCCTCTCGCTGTCCTGGGACCTTTCAGTCCCGGGACAGCCTGGCCCCCTAACCAGTTGGTCCTGCCCACTGCCCTCACCAGCCACCACGGCAGCCACTGGTTGTGAAGTCACCAAAGGATAATGACTTCTGGGCAGGAGAAAATGCGAAACGAAAGCAGATGAAGTGCCTATTTTCATGCAGATGAAGCCGTGGGAGGCTACGTGATTCATGTGTGGCATGCTTTCTGAAGAACATGTTTCTCTCATTTTCTGGAAGACAGAGAGTTGGCTTCCCCTGGGGTAACTGGTGAGAATGATGTTTGGAGTTTCCTCTTTTAAAGGGGGGATTTGATTTGGTTTTGGTTGACATTGTTTGGTTGGTGTCTTAGTTTTTGTTGTGCTGTGATTTGTTTCCGAGAGGAGTTGGAGATAGAGAATCAAGGGAGAACGTTGAGCCCATGGATGCTACCTTCTGTCTTCACACAGAGAAGGTCCAAGTGGCCCAAAGTCATAGAGTCACATGTCTCAGGATCTGCCAAACACTAGATGCCTTAGGAAACTGGTAACACTTGACATCAGGGTTTCATGAGACTGATATTCAAAATTAAGAAAGGAAAAGGGGAGAGTCCTGGCATGGAGGCATGGTCTCATCCTTGCCATCACATTAAAGAATGTGGACACTCTCTAGTCATGCAGGAAAGCATGGCCCAGAGCCTGATCACCATCCAGCCCAGAGAAGTATTCAGCACTGGTTCCCTCTGCTATTCTTTCCCAGGGCATCCAACACCCAGAGAGGGTAGAGACCTTCAATTAGATATGAGATCACTGGATCTTCTCCGGACAGCTTCCCAGGTAGCACTAGTATAGTGGTAAAGAATCTGCCTGCCAATGTAGGAGATGCAAGAGACGTGAAGAACCCCTGGAGCAGGAAATGGCAACCCACTCCAGTATTCCTGCCTGGGAAATCCCACGGACAGACGAGACTGGCTGTCTGGCTCATCCATGGGTTTGCAAAGAGTCAGGCACCAACTGAGTACCAACACGCGCACACACACACACACATGCACACACACAACCCCCAACCAGGGTCTAGCTCATTCCTCCACCCAGACGCCTGAGAGTAAGGATACGACTAGGGCTCCCCCGCACACATCTGAGCCCCGTGGCTTATCCTCTGGGTAGGACACAGCCTGTGGTTATGTTTCATGTCCCCTTGGTTCACATCCATCAGATCACATTCAGATCGATTCCATCCCCAGGCTGGTGACTAACATGTATACCACTCAGCATCAATGTTGGAAAACTAGGTCCGTCCTGAGCAAAGCTGGTGAGTGGGTGCAGCCACCTTCAGTGAGTCTTCCCACCTCTTGCCCACAATTCCATGCCTATTTCTAACACTCTTCATTGTCTTAATACTGGCCTGGCCGTTCCAAAAGAGAACACTTCATCAAAAACCTTTGTAGTATCTTCCCTCCCTTGTTGTTGTTCAATCACTAAGTCATGTCCAACTCTTTGCAGCCTCATGGAGTGCAGCACGCCAGGCTCCTCTGTCCTCCACTATCTACCAAAGTTTGCTCAGATTCATGTCCATTGAGTCAGTGGGGCTATCTAACCATCTCGTCTTCCTTATGCCCCCCCATCTCTTGCCACAAAACAAGGGCTGACAGCCATCGCTTCACAAAAGGGTAAAGAAACAAGGACCCCCTCTCACTAGACATATATTCCCTTTATTTCTTTTAATCTTATTTTATGTATTTATTCTTTTTTTTGCCAAACATTGTGGCCTGTAGGATCTTAATTTCTTGACCAGGGATTGAACCCATGTCCCCTGCGGTGAAAGTGCAGAGTCTTAACCACTGGACCTCCAGGGAAATCCTTCTTTACTTCTTCAGACACAGTTCTCCCCTTTCTGTCCTGTGTTGCCCTGTCTACCACAGGGTTGAAGTTTTCCACCTGCTCTGAGTCCTTTATCACTATAGCTATTCTTTATCATTATCTCTATTGTATGTCCTGGATGTCATTTACTCCCCTGCTGCTGCTGCTAAGTCACTTCAGTCATGTCCGACTCTGTGCGACCCCAGAGATGACAGCCTACCAGGCTCTCCCATCCCTGGGATTCTCCAGGCAAGAACACTGGAGTGGGTTGCCATTTCCTTCTCCAATGCATGAAAGTAAAAGTGAAGTTGCTCAGTCGTGTCTGACTCTTCGCAACCCCATGGACTGCAGCCTACCAGGCTCCTCCATCCATGGGATTTTCCAGGCAAGAGTACTGGAGTGGGTTGCCATTACCTTCTCCGATTCACTCCCCTACCCTCTACCAAATCAGCTAAGGCAAGAAGGAAAAACAAAAAGCATCAGAAATCACTACCATTGAAATAGCAGTTTGTGATAACAGTAGCTTCCCAAAGCCCTTGATGAATTCTGATAACAATCCAATGCAGTTGATATACTCATTTTTATAAATGAGGACACAGAGGTTCAAAGACTTTATGGCTCATTCAATTATTAAGTAAAAGAGCCAGAATGGTAAGTTTTACTCATCAAACTCCAAGAGCAATGGCATAACTGGGGTACTCCCTAAGAAATCACCTAATGAGAATCTTCAGGTATATTTGCCTTTTAACAGCAGTGTCTTTAAACTAGAGCCTAACAATCCAGCCAACAACACTCTAAGGGGCCATCACCAGCCATGGCTGATGCAGTCATACAGACAACCCAGTGGGTCCTAAACATGGGATTCGCTTACTGGTAACACACGAACTAGATAGACAGTCACCAGTGCTGCTGACCATAAAAACCAACCATACAAGTAAACAATAAGCCTCAATCCCATGGGTCTGGAGACTGAAAAGATGAGGCCCACAAACCTAAATTCTGAATCAGAAATGGAGGCACAAACCCATATGCCAAAGTCTGGGCTTTCATCCACATCACTGAGGGAACCAGCATAGTAAGAGGTTCCCAAGGTTGCCCAGCCTCTGGGACAGCAGTCAGGCTGTGCCTTCTCAAGCCCTCTGTGGTCTGGGACCTGTGTTACAGAACCCAATTTCCAATTCATTTTGGATGAACCCAAAGTACAGATTTGCAGACCTTCCCAGAAATGAAGAGTAAGAAGTGTGAAGTAAGTGCAGACCACCAGAGGACTCTGATATATCTTAGAAACTTTACCAGTAAAAAGGGGTCCAGGTACTACAGGAACTTTCTGGTGCTTCCACTGGGAAGGTCCAATCTAATGGCCTTGTTCACAACTACATTATGACTCAATTCATGAGACTTAGGGAGTAATTGACTATCTTGTAGAGCTGTAGGCTCAGAGTATGGCACCCCACTCCCATACTTCTGCCTGGAAAATCTCATGGATGGAGAAGCCTGGTAGGCTGCAGTCCATGGGGTAGCTAAGAGTCGGATACGACTGAGTGACTTCACTTTCACTTTTCATTTTCATGCATTGGAGAAGGAAATGGCAACCCACCCCAGTGTTCTTGCCTGGAGAATCTCAGGGACAGGGGAGCCTGGTGGGCTGCCATCTATGGGGTCACACAGAGTCGGACACGACTGAAGCGACTTAGCAGGACTAATAATGGTTGAGCATTGTAGAGCTTAGACTGGGGAAGTAGGAAATTGAACAGCTATCAGAAAAGCTTGAATGAGTGGATATGTATGTATGTATAACTGATTCACTTTGCTATACACCTGAAACAAACAACATTGTAAATCAACCAGACTCCAATAAAAAAATTTTTTTTAAAGAAAAAACAAGCTTGAGATATTTTCCTGGTTTTTTCTATATACAATAAAGCCCTGCAAAAGAGAAAGCTCAAGAAATCATCTGAGTGTAATGTGAAGTCAATCTTTCAGCTACTGAGAATACAACCCTTACTACCTAATGTGTGTGTATGGCCTTTGCTGAAGAACAGCCAGGCAGACTGTTGAAGAGCAGGTCATGAAAACATGGAGGCTGGACCAGCTGGGCTGGATTCAAAGGTGCAAAACAAAAGGTGAGCTGGGAACACCTACCTGCTCAAATGGAGTCAAGGAAACTATGTGGGACTGGGAGGCAAGGGAAGGGGTTCCGCAGAGCTTCCGGAAGGGGAGGAAATAAAGACTGAGTTCAGCTGGTGATGGGGAACAATGGGGAAAGGAAAACCAAGAAAGAGGCCAGGGTATGGTGATCAAGTGCCCTGAGAAGACATCCAGGAAAAGATAACTTCTGATGAGGAAAGGAGCCTAAGAGATAAGCCTGACTCCAGGGGGAAGTTCTGTGAAGTGCGTGAAAGAAGAGGAGGAACAGCTATTCAAAGAGATAGAAAAGCTTGGCCAACACACTGTGGATGGATCCCAAGTCCTGGAGGAATGGGCGGAAAAAAGGACACAGAAGAAAGTAACTTTAAAAGGAGCCTTTGGAGACTAATTATATTTTCAACCAAAGAGGACAGTGAACAATTCAAAGTAAAAGCATGAAATTATCACTAACAAGAAGGCAAGCATTACTGCTCAAGAGGCTCCAGGGAAAGAACGAGGCATGAGTTTGTGCAGGAAGTAGTCTGGGTATGACCTGTTTGGAGCAGATTATTCTCCAAATGGAGAAGAGAAGAACCAGATCCATGGGTTTCCCTACCAGGCAGTTTAAAAGAGACTTTTATTTATAGTTTATAGTGGGAACTTTCCAAAGATTTGTAGGATCTGGAACTGATGACACATAATGATGCTTGTTAATTAAAGAAGCAATTGATCTGCTTCATGGATATGCATATCTCCCCCAAAAGAAATCCTTATAACCCCCAAAAGAAATATGAAAAAGAAAACCCATATATAAAACATCACTCATTTTCTAAATGCCACAAGAGGAGTACGAGGGCCAGGAGGAAAGGAAGATTTCTACCAGTTCTTCAGAAAAGAATGAAATGAGAGCGCTAAGAAAAGTTCCCCAACAAACCAAATAACCCCAACTATAAGTGCATAGAATTGAAAGATGTTTGTTTAAACACATTCTCCAACAGTTGGCCACATGATTATCAAAACAGAACCTGAGCCAGGAGGGTTGACATTATTCAAGTACAAAAAAGAAGAGAGGTGGTGACATGTAACGTAACTGACTCTCCGATTTTTATTTTGTGAAGGTAATAGCCAAAGTTTGCTACTCAAAAACTAGAAGTCTGGCAGAGGCATAAAGAAGAGGGTAGATGCCTGATGGAACAAGAGATTAAAAACAAAAGAGAAAAGATCAAGGGGAGGGCAGGCCTCTGATCTTTCCAGGCTGGCAGGGGTGGGTATGTTAGAAAATGACATGATATGAGGAAGTGCTCAAGGACAGTGGCCCTGAAACAAAGGGTTTTAAAGAGAAAACCAGACTCCCTCAAGTAGAAGCAATAAACAGAGAGGCCTGGTTGAAGAAACTGGACTAGAAATGATGAAATTTAAAGAACCACAGAGAGGTTTCTAGAGGAACTTGTACCAAGAACAAAATGAGGGAAAAGGAGAAAGACACAGCAAAAATAAACTGCATATGAAATTTTAGAGTATGCTAGAAATGTAAGGGAAAAAAGAATAATGGTAAAAAGAAGAGAGAGAATTGGACAGATTTTAGTGGCATGATTGAAATGGATCATAAGGGGATCTTTATGAAATTGTTTCCAGGAGAAGAAAAGTATAGAAAGAAAAAGCAGTGCGCTCATTCCAGTATGCCAAGAATAATAAAGAAATGCATGAATCATCATCCGACAACCCATAGCCAACAAGAACCACATTCAAGCTGTGTATGGAGAGGCAGCTGGGCTCCCCAGCCTCCCCCTGACTCCTCAGGACCTGGGCTCCTCACCGGGGCCTCCCTGACCACCTGTTTTCAATGGCATGTGAGAAAAGGGTGAGAAGATGCATGAAATGAAACTCATTTCATCTTTGGTTCAGTTAAAATGTATAAAGCTATTAGTCACTCAGTCATGTCTGACTCTTTTGCAACCCCATGAACTGTAGACCGTCAAGCTCCTCTGTCCATGGAATTCTCCAGGCAAGAATACTGGAATTGGTAGCCATTTCCTTCTCCAGGGGATCTTTCCGACCCAGGGATCAAATCCAGGTCTCCAGCATTGCAGGCAGATTCTTCACCATCTGAACGACCAGGAAAGTCTAAAATGTATAAATAGAAGTCTATATAGTGCTTTATGTCTAGAAAAAACAAGAATAAATAAGAACCATGACTAGATATTCAGACAT
This sequence comes from Tragelaphus eurycerus, assembly GCA_935064755.1. NCBI lineage: Eukaryota > Metazoa > Chordata > Mammalia > Artiodactyla > Bovidae > Tragelaphus > Tragelaphus eurycerus. The sequence goes on along the minus strand of CAKXYN010000036.1, from coordinate 16,590,384 downwards.
AAATAGAAGCAGAAAGGAGAGGGTAGATATTTAAGATACAAATTGTGCCAGATAGGGTGGAGCAAAGTTCAAAGCCATGAAAATGAGGGACAGTGGGAAATATGATAGAACTGAAGGTGTGATGGTGGACAAGAGATCACCATATAGTCTTTTTAAAGAGAGACAAGATGGAAAAGGAAAAGTGATGCAGAAAGGAGAAGTGATCGGAGAGCCCTAGAACCAGGCAAGTGTGGGCTCAGATGTGAGTCCCAGCCCTTACCCAGTTGGCCCTGGTGTGACCTTGAGCAAGGTCACCTATGGACCCTGACTCTCCAGTCCCTCGACTCTTCAAGAAACCAATAATGTCTAACTACAGAGTAACCTCTGGTGTCACCATGACAGAGTAAGCTTATTGGGCTCACCCTCTCATCATGAACAATAAAACTGGACAAAATAGATTGAACGACTGTTTTCAGGTGCAAAACTACAGAGGGTAGAGGGATGGGAACATCCCTTGAGAGAAGAGAAACAGAAGAGGTGAAATCCACATGTAGTCTAGTCTTTTGCCTGGGGGCTTTCCAAACCACAGCACAGGGAAGTAGAACTCAAACCAAGGTGAGGGGAAAAGGTGACCAAACGCTAAGGCAGTGAAGGGGCTGAAATTAGCAAGGAAGGTCTCAGAGGAGGAAGCTGCACAGAGAAAAACAGCCTGAGTCTTTGACTTCAAACAGAGTTGCAAGTGTGCAGAGTGAAATGCCAGAGCCTAGGAGAGAACAGTGGGGAAGGCAATGGCACCCCACCCCAGTACTCTTGCCTGGAAAATCCCATGGACGGAGGAGCCTGGTAGGCTCCAGTCCATGGGGTCGCTAAGAGTCAGATACAACTGAGCGACTTCACTTTCACTTTTCACTTTCATGCATTGGAGAAGGAAATGGCAACCCACTCCAGTGTTCTTGCCTGGAGAATCCCAGGGACAGAGGAGCCTAGTGGGCTGCCGTCTATGGGATCGCACAGAAGCGACTTAGCAGCAGCAGCAGCAGGAGAGAACAGGGCTTGAACAGATATCCTGAGGTCACACGGTGGGGGAGACACTGATGTCCATGGTGGGCATAAGGAAGAGAGTTTGATGAACACTCTGGTCATTCAATGGAGATCCAGGAAAGGCCACATCTTAGGAGCTGGGCCACCTGGTTCTGGAGATGGGTTCCACTGGACCTACTATAACAAAGCCAAAAGCCAGCACTCAGCCCCAGCAAGCTGACCCACCAATAAATCAGCTGCTACCAGAATAAAGTCAACACTCTTGAAAGGAAGACAATAAAGTCTAACAGAAAATTATGACATGTTTCAAAGAGGAAACAAAGCAGTCAAGAGATGATACAGATGGAATTAGAAGACAAAAACGTGAAAATGACTAGGATAAACATGTTCAGGAATTTCAAGGGAAAAAAACAAAAGACATAAGGAATGAATAGATGAATCATCTTATCAGAGAATAGAAACTATGAAAAAGAACCAAACAGGAACTGTAAAATTCAAAAATACACAATAACCGCAATAACTCACAGGATGGGCTTAACAACAGATTAAACACTGCAAAAGAAAAGATCAGTAAACTTGAAGACAGAATAATAGAAAGTATTCAAGTTGAAGCACACAGAAAAACAAGAACTGAAAAAAAGAACAGAGCTTGAGTTACATGTGGTACAGTATTAATCAGTGCAATAGACACACACATACACACACCTGAGGTCTCAAAAGGAAAGCAAAGAGGAACTGGGGCAGAATAAACATTTCACAAAAGGAATGACTTTCAAATCACCAAGCCACAGATCCAAGAATCTCAATTTACATACAGCAAGACAAACTAAACTATACTAAGCTTAGTTTATCACATCTAAGTATGTCATAGTCAAATTGCTGGGGAACAAAGAAACAATCTTAAAAGCTTCCTGGAGACAGAAGGGAAAAAAAAAACCCACCTTACTACAGGGGAACAATAATAAGACTTATCACCAACTTCTCATCAGAATCTGTGCAAACCAGAAGACAGTGGAAGGACCTCTTAAAGCTCTGAGAGGGAAAACCCTGTTAACCTGGAATTCTATATCTAGTGAAAACCTCTTCCAAAAATAAAGGCAAAATAAAGACATGTTCAGACAAACAAAAACTGAAAGAATTTATCACCAGCTGAACTGCACAATAAAAAATATAAAGTCCACCTGATGTGAAGAACTGATTCATTGGAAAAGATCCTGATGCTGGGAAACATTAAGGCAAAAGGAGAAAGGGGCAGCAGAGGATAAGGTGGTTGGATGGTATCACCAACTCAATGGACATGAATTTGAGCAAACTCTGGGAGATCGTGAAGAACAGAGGAGCCTGGCGTGCTGTAGTCCATGAGGTCGCAAAGAGTTGGACACAACTTACTGACTGAACAACAACAAAGGAAGGGAATTCCCTGGTGGTCCACCGATTAGGACCTCAGTGCTTTCACTGCAAGGGGCCCAGGTTTGATTCCTGGTTGAAGAACTCAGATCCTACGAGCCCTACAGTGTGGTCAAAAGAAAAAAACAAACAAAAACAAAAATCAAAAGATGTTACAGGGAATCTTTCCAGCCAAAGAGAAACGTTACCAGATAGAAACACAATCTATAATACACACTCTACCAAAAAAAAAAAAAAGTGCTGAAAATGGTAAATATATGTGGTAGATATAACACACCTTTTATCTCTTTTTTAAATTTATTTAAAATACATTGACTGTTTAAAGCAAAAATAATAACAATGTGTTTCTGGGTTTATAATATATGTGGAAGAAAAAGGTATACTAACAACATCACAGAGGACAAGACAGGGGCAAATGGAAGCGTACTGCCAGAAGGTTCTATTTCAGATGAAGTCTTATTAATCCACGTCAGACTATGAAAAACTAAAGATGCACATTTTCAGCAACCACTTAAGTAAACAAAAATTGTAGCTAAATAGCTAACAGAGGTGATAAAATGGAATGCTAACAAACACTTTACTAATCCAAAAGGAAACAAGAGAGGGGAAAGGAACAAAATAGATGGATAAAATCAAGAATAAATGGCAACGTGATATAATTAGACACAACCTAACTTACAAATGGACATCACCTAACTCTATACATGGACACCACCAGATGGTCAACACTGAAATCAGATTGATTATATTCTTTGCAGCCAAAGATGAAGAAGCTCTATACAGTCAGCAAAAACAAGACTGGTAGCTGACTGTGGCTCAGATCATGAACTCCTTATTACCAAATTCAGACTTAAATTGAGGAAAGTAGGGAAAATCACTAGACCATTCAGGTATGACCTAAATCAAATCCCTTATGATTATACAGTGGAAGTGAGAAATAGATTTAAGGGCCTAGATCTGATAGATAGAGTGACTGATGAACTATGCATGGAGGTTCATGACATTGTACAGGAGACAGGGATCAAGACCATCCCCATGCAAAAGAAATGCAAAAAAGCAAAATGGCTGTCTGGGGAGGCCTTACAAATAGCTGTGAAAAGAAGAGAAGTGAAGAGCAAAGGAAAAAAGGAAAAATATAAGCATCTGAATGCAGAGTTCCAAGAATAGCAAGAAGAGATAAGAAAGCCTTCTTCAGCGATCAATGCAAAGAAATAGAGGAAAACAACAGAATGGGAAAGACTAGAGATCTCTTCAAGAAAATTAGAGATACCAAGGGAACATTTCATGCAAATATGGGCTCGATAAAGGACAGAAATGGTATGGACCTAACAAAAGCAGAAGATATTAAGAAGACATGGCAAGAATACACAGAAGAATTGTACAAAAAAGATCTTCATGACCCAGATAATCACGATGGTGTGATCACTGACCTAGAGCCAGACATCCTGGAATGTGAAGTCAAGTGGGCCTTAGAGAGCATCATTACGAACAAAGCTAGTGGAGGTGATGGAATTCCAGTTGAGCTATTTCAGATCCTGAAAGATGATGCTGTGAAAGTGCTGCACTCAATATACCAGCCAATTTGGAAAACTCAGCAGTGGCCACAGGACTGGAAAAGGTCAGTTTTCATTCCAATCCCAAAGAAAGGCAATGCCAAAGAATGCTCAAACTATCGCACGATTGCACTCATCTCACATGCTAGTAAAGTAATGCTCAAATTTCTCCAAGCCAGCTTCAACAATACATGAACCATGAACTTCCAGATGTTTAAGCTGGTTTTAGAAAAGGCAGAGGAACCAGAGATCAAATTGCCAACATCTGCTGGATCATGGAAAAAGCAAGAGAGTTCCAGAAAAACATCTATTTCTGCTTTTTGACTATGCCAAAGCCTGACTGTGTGGATCACAATAAACTGTGGAAAATTCTGAAAGAGATGGGAATACCAGACCACCTGACCTGACTCTTGAGAAATCTGTATGCAGGTCAGGAACCAACAGTTAGAACTGGACATGGAACAACAGACTGGTTCCAAATAGGAAAAGGAGTACATCAAGGCTGTATGTATATTGTCACCCTGTTTATTTAACTTATATGCAGAGTACATCATGAGAAACTCTAGACTAGAAGAAACACAAGCTGGAATCAAGATTGCCGGGAGAAATATCAATAATATCAGATATGCAGATGACACCATCCTTATGGAACAAAGTGAAGAGGAACTAAAAAGCCTCTTGATGAAAGTGAAAGTGAAGAGTGAAAAAGTTGGCTTAAAGCTCAACATTCAGAAAATGAAGATCATGGCATCCGGTCCCATCTCTTCATGGGAAATAGATGGGGAAACAGTGGAAACAGTGTCAGACTTCATTTTTTCGGCTCCAAAATCACTGCAGATGGTGACTGCAGCCATGAAATTAAAAGACGCTTACTCCTTGGAAGGAAAGTTATGATGAACCTAGATAGCATATTGAAAAGCAGAGACATTACTTTTCCAACAAAGGTCCATCTAGTCAAGGCTATGTTTTTTCCTGTGGTCATGTATGGATGTGAGAGTTGGACTGTGAAGAAGGCTGAGCGCTGAAGAATTGATGCTTTTGAACTGTGGTGTTGGAGAAGACTCTTGAGAGTCCCTTGGACTGCAAGGAGATCCAACCAGTCCATTCTGAAGGCGATCAGCCCTGGGATTTCTTTGGAAGGAATGATGCTAAAGCTGAAACTCCAGTAGTTTGGCCACCTCATGCGAAGAGTTGACTCATTGGAAAAGACTCTGATGCTGGGAGAGATTGGGGGCAGGAGGAGAAGGGGATGACAGAGGATGAGATGGCTGGATGGCATCACTGACTCGATGAACGTGAGTCTGGGTGAACTCTGAGAGTTGGTGATGGATAGGGAGGCCTGGCGTGCTGCGATTCATGGGGTCGCAAAGAGTCAGACACGACTGAACTGAACTGAACTGAACTAACTTACAGATCTGTTGTGAAAGTAAAATGAAAGCATGAAAGTAGAACTCTGCATCAAGCTGGCCTCATAACAGATATGAGGTCTGAACAGAGGGTTTCTAGGTGGAGGGGAGGAGAGTAACCATTAAGGAAGTGGAAAAGTAAGCCTGGGAGGTGGGGATGTGAAAACTCTAAAAGAACAGGCTCTAAGTGGCTATGCAAGTTCCCATACTGATTTTTCTGGACACACACAGCCATGAACCACTTACACGAATGGGGCCTGGAGCTGGTTGATTGAGTGCCATCTTCATGAATTTATGGGACAATGGCATGAACTTGGCTTAGGATCTACCCCCATGGGAGGGGAAGCTGAGCTGGTCTGCAAGGACTGTACTGGAGAGGTACGGAAGGCAGGACATGAACAACCAAATCTGCTCGAATTAACAGTTTATGGGACAAGAGCATCCTATTGAAGAGAAAAAGGAAAAGGCTCTCTTCACTGAGAGGATCACATAAAAAGATGGCAGAAGAGAACAAAGGCAGCAAATCTAGGCAGAAAAATGATAAGCAAACAGGGACTTCCCTGGTGGTCCAGTGATTAAGACTTTGTCTTCCAGTGTAGGGGGCGAGGGTTCAATCCCTGGATAGGGAACAAAGATCCCACATGCCTTAAGGCCAAAACCCAAAGCATAAAACAGAAGCAATATTGTAATCAATTCTATAAAGATGTTAAAAATGGCCAACATAAAAAAAAAATCTTAAAAAGATAAGCAAACACATGACATAGGAAGCGGGTAAATGTAAAATTAGAATTCGACAAGGTACTTATCGGGCAAAAGAGCAATGAAAAGAGGACTCTCATGCGTAGACAAACCTCAGGTATTTAACTCAGGAAGACTCTAGAAGTGTAGACACAGCACCATCTCAACTAAATGTATTATCTCGTATTCGTAACTAGTCAGTAAATAGATGCAGCCAAGTGTGATTCAGTGCAGCTCACGAATTTCCTGAGGACTTTCCAACACTGGGCTATTGTGGGTCAGGAGCTGGGGGACCAAGATTACGGAGACCATATCTCTGCCTTCACGAAATACCCAGCTCTCATGGGGGAAAGGCACACGGAAACCAGTCAAAAAGTAGTGTGGTTTTGGTTCTTGTATCCCTCAGCCACTCACTGGCTGTGTGACTGTGGCTAAATGACTTAATCTTGGTTTTCTCATCTGTAAGATGGGGATAATAATTAGCAGCAGGCTAGACTATTATGAAGATCATTGTGACCACTAGTAAGAGAGCGCCTAGCACACTGGCTGGCCTGTAGTAACTCAACGACTCTCAACTTGACAGCAGGAGGCATGTTCCAATGTGGGCAACAAGGAGGGCCCCTAATCCCCTCAATGTCCTGACTCCACCAGGAGATGGTGTCCATCTATGCTGAGCCCATGACAAGCCCAGGAATAGGGTAAACTTTGAGAATCACTGTAAGCATCTAATTCAATTCAGTACTTACAAAGAATTTTCTGTATGCCAGGTTCATAAAAACACTATAGTTTGCATTATTGCAGCATAGTGATTGAAGAATACATAAAATGTTGCTGCTAAGTCTCTTCAGTCGTGTCCGACTCTGGGTGATCCCATAGATGGCAGCCCACCAGGCTCCGCCATCCCTGGGATTCTCCAGGCAAGAACACTGGAGTGGGTTGCCATTTCCTTCTCCACTGCATGAAAGTGAAAAGTGAAAGTGAAGTCGTGTCCGACTCTTAGCGACCCCATGGACTGCAGCCTACCAGGCTCCTCCGTCCATGGGATTTTCCAGGCAAGAGTACTGGAGTGGGGTGCCATTCCCTTCTCTCTGCATAAAATGTTAAGAGAGTACAAAAGGGACAGCTCCCAGCACAGGGTCGAGTAAGACCCAAAGACCCTGGCTGTTAGCCAGGCAAACAAGGGTAAGAACAGAAAGGCAGGAACGTGACTGTGTGCAAGGAACTACAACCCAAGCTTTAAATGGTTGGCAAATTGTGTGTCTGGTAGACAAGGGCAAATTCATGAAAGACACATATGCTGAGAAACTTACCTAACCCTGGGGAAAGTGAGTGTACCTGAGGGTATGGACGGTGTGAAAGGGATGCTCAGAGTTTGCGCTGTGTTCCATGTGGTCTGGGAAAGCAGATCGCAAGCGGAATGTAATGAGAGCATAGCCGGCCTCAGCTAGCCCAGTTTCAAAAGAAATTCCTCAAAGGTAGGGTCCTGCCGCACTCAGCTTGGCTTCCCAGACACCCACCAGAGTCTGACAAACAGGAACCATTCGGTTGAACAGAATCAAAATGAATCAACTTCCTTATCCAAACGTTTTGCATTTTAGACCTTATCTCCAACTCTGGGATTCATTCCATCACAGTTTTGTTAAGCCACCTGATGAGTGCACCCTCAAGTGGGGAGGGAAGATATGAAAGCAAATAATTACAATATAGTGAAATAAAGGTTATAATTCAAGTGCATGCAAAGTACTTTAGCAGATAGAAGTGGTTAGGGTGAAGCAATTCACTGTCAGAGAAAGCCAGGAAGTTTTCACTATAGAAGGAATATTTTAACAGGGTTCTGAGGGAAACATAGGAGTCTGGTAGTCAGTGACCTGCAGCCTGAAGATGGGTAGAAGGAGGCGGATGTGAGAGAAGAGCTGGAAGCATTCCAGGATGGATGATCAGTACTTCTATGCACTGGGGATTAGGTATAAGGAGAAAAAGAGCCTAGAATAGCGGGCTTACAACCTGGGCTGCACATTAGAAACACCTCAGAAGCCTATAACCATCAGATGCCCTAACCACCTTCCAAAACAATTAAGTCAAGACCTCAGGCTGGCAGCCAGTCATAGGGATTTTTTTAAAGCTCCCAGAGTGACCCAGTGTGCTGCCAAGTTTCAGGACCACTAGTCCAGAAAGAAGAGAGAAAGATTTGCAGCCATCCCTGGAGGTCAGGCCCTTGCCCCCACAGTCCAGGCACACATGCCCCCGTGGGAAAAAAAGACCAGCCAAACCACAGCCAGGGGCTTCCTCCTGCTGCCCCTCTTCCCCCACCAGCTCTGAAAAAGCAGTTCTCAAAAGTGTGGTCCCCAGGCAGCCTCAGTCTCACAGGAGAACTTGGTAAAAATGCAGTTTCCACCTGCCCCTGAGACCAAGGCCAACTAGAGCGAAAAGTGCGGCCCAGCAATCTGGCTTTCCAAGCCCCGCAGATGATTTTGCTGCCTGCTAAGGTGTGAGAACCACTTCTCTGGAACACTGATTCCTCCAAGTTGCAGCCCAGTAGCATCTAGGTGTAGCTCTGAAAGTGTGGAGGTGGGAACATCCCCAGGACCTGGTGGAATCTCTGCTTAATCAGCAGAGATGCTGGAAGCTGACCTGTGCCTGGAGTTAAAGGGGCCAGAGGGTGGATACAGCAGGCTGCTTTCTATCAGACCAGGAAAATGCTTTAGAGTAGGGAGGCATCAGAGAAGGCAATGGCACCCCACTCCAGTACTCTTGCCTGGAAAATCCCATGGGTGGAGGAGCCTGGTAGACTGCAGTCCCTGGGGTAGCTGAGGGTTGGACACGACTGAGCAACTTCACTTTCACTTTTTACTTTAATGCGTTGGAGAAGGAAATGGCAACCCACTCCAGTGTTCTTGCCTGGAGAATCCTAGGGACGGGGGAGCCTGGTGGGCTGCCGTCTATGGGGTCACACAGAGTCGGACATGACTGAAGTGACTTAGCAGCAGGGAGGCATGGGTTTTGCTTATTTTCTCCTTTCAATACAAAGTGGCCCCTTGTAAGCCTGCCAGGCTCCTCTGTCCATGGGATTTTCCAGACAAGAATATTGGAGTGGCTTGCCGTGCCCTCCTCCAGGGGATCTTCCCAAATTCAGCGTCAAACCCAGGTCTCCCACATTGCAGGCAGATTCTTTACCGTCTGAGCCATCAGGGAAGCCCCTTGTAAGCCAACTTTCAAGCTATTTTAAATCAGGACTGACAGGAAAACCCATGCTGTCCATGGGCCTGGATTTACCATACGCATTTTTCTTTTTGCAGAAAGGGGTCAGTTGGAGAGCTGGAGGGCTTCCCAGGTGGTGCTAGTGGTAAAGAACCTGTCTGCCAATGCAGGAGACATAAGAGATGCAGATCCAATCCCTGGGTCAGGAAGATCCCTGGAGGAGGACATGGCAACCCTCTCCAGTATTCTTGCCTGGAGAATCCCACAGACAGAGGAGCCCTGCAGGCAATGGCCCATAGGGTCAAGAGCTGGACACGACTGAAGCAACTCAGCACACGAGATGCTGGAAAGCCTTAGTAGGGGGAAGGGTGGGAAGGAAAAAAAGGCGCTGCTAGTTCACAGCTTCTTCCCTGCCCTCCTCACGGGTCCCAACCTGGCTGAGAATTCTCAATTCTTGGGAGGAAAATAAAGGAAGCAACAAAGGAAATGAGTTTTCTGTATAGAAATGGAAATTGCCTTTCCTCTTAAGGTCAGACGGTCAAACGTGAAGGAGTACACCTTGCAGAATGACCCCCGGCTTTCTTGTTGCTGGAGCCAGCCGCTTCCTGAGTCCCCACTCAGGGGACTTCCTGAGTCCCCATTGGAGAAGTCAGCCAGTTTCTCATTTACTCAGTGAATTCAAAGAACACTAGTGGATTCTCGGCCACACAATTAAAGAGTGTTCAGGGGGGTCGGAGGTGGGGCGTATACCATCTCCTTTCAGTTCTACTGGCCCATGCTGAAATATTGGAACCACGTGTTGTTTGTGTGTGTGTGTGTGTGTGTGTGTGTGTGTTTCTCCTGTTTCAGTAGATCAAATTCCCCCGACTGGGGAGGAAGAAAAGCGCATACACATTGTTAATCTGACAGCGAGTGTGTAGCGCCACCTGGTGACCACTACTTATCAGAACAGCTTTCTTCCCAGTTCTCTTGTTTATGTTTGTATCTGAGGCTCCAGCTTACAGACAGGTATACGCGTTCATATATCATGGCTGGTCTACTTTCCCGTGGGAATTTCAACCTTGGCTGAACACCTCCTGTGTTTTCACAGGCACAAGCCACAATATAAATAACCAGCTTTTTCTCTTTCCCTTAAATAACCAAGCATTTTAAATCTCCTAAGGTAACGAAAAGCTGGAGCTCCAATACTTTGGCCACCTGATGCAAAGAGCCGACTCATCTGAAAAAAGCCTGATGCTGGGAAAGATTGAGGGCAAGAGGAGAAGGGAGTAAGAGAGGATGAGATAGTTAGATAGCATCACTGACTCAGTGGACACGAGTTTGAACAAACTGGGAAATAATGAAGGTCAGGGAAGTGTGGCATGCTGCTGTCTATAGAGTTGCAAAGAGTCGGACATGACTCAGCAACTCAACAAGAACAAGGTACAAGTTAACTGATTGACAAAAGGAGAAAGCAATTTCTGGCTGTACCTATCAATCATGACAAATTGTCAGGGGGTACTTCCTCTCTTACTATGATTCCTGTGGTCCCAGCAAAACGAAGAGCTGAAGTATCTTTGACACTATATATCCTGGTTTTCAAGTTTCCAAAGCAACATATTGTTTTAATTGGGGTATAATTTACATACAACAGTGTTAGGTGTACAACATAACAATTTGATATTTGTATACAGTGCGAAATGATCACCACAGTAAGTCTAGTTTACGTCCAGCACCAGACATAGTGGCTTCCCTAGTGGCTCGGTGGTAGAGAATCCGCCTGCCAATGCAGGCGACACGGATTCAATCCCTGGGTCGAGAGGATTCCCTGGAGAAGGAAATGGCAACCCACTCCAGTATTCTTGCCTGGAAAATCCCGTGGATGGAAAATCCCACGGACAGAGGAGCCTGCAGCCCAAGGGGTCGCAGAGTCGGACATGACCTGGCGACTAACCACACCTAGTACAGTGTTCTTGTGACCAAAGAACGATCCGGGGCTGAGACAGAAGGGTGGTCTGCAGAGCTGCTGTAGGTAGTGGACCTTGCAGACAATGAGACACCGGGAGAAGTCAGTCCTTGTCTGGGCTACTGCTAACCTGCTGCGTGACCTTGGGCAGGAATACTTCATCTATTTGCAAACTTAGTGTTCCAGACATGTTACCCTCTTCACTGTTTTCCCATGATTCCAAAAGACATTGCCTTCCAAATGCAGCTCTAAATGTAGCTAACAAATTCTCTATCTTTGGGAATCAGATAGACCCATGTCCACTGGAGCTTCTGAACATCATAGAGCAACCAGAGTTACTGCAATGACTTTACATTCCAGACAGAAGCCGAGACACCATATCCCTCCTTATCCTGATCCTTGGTACATGTATGATTTCTATAAGGCTTTTAGAGTATCGAAACTAACTCACAGACTCTAGTTATGATGTTCCCAGGCCCTAAGGGCTGGGGAAGCCCAATGTGGGAACCAACACTGGATAATCTTGAAAGCAACTCGAGCTCTTATGAACTAACACAAGGGAATAAGACTGTGGTATGTGTGTACAGGTAGCATCTCGATTTAAGAAACATCATTACAAGGAATTAACATTTAAGAAATGCCCGCTCTGTGTTAGTCATCAATACAGAATGCCCATTTGTCCCTACACTAACCTCTGAAGTAGCCATGCAGATGAGGAAATAAGCACAGAAAAGTCAAATAAATTGCCTGCACCACACAACTGGGATCAGAACCAGGTCTAATTTCAGAGCACACAATCGTTTAAAATAGCCAACTTGTAAAATAAAACATAGTAATTCTTGAGTAGGAACCAATATCCCCACTTAAATCTCTTTGTTGAATGGATACCCTAGGCATTGCAAGTTCCCATCTTCTTAACATGGGTCTTTTTTGGTTTAGTAGTTACTGACAAACCTCTTGGATATCTATGCAATGTTAATTATTTTTTACTATCCAATCATTTACTGTAGTAAAGCCAGTTTCCTGACCTCCTGTCTACTTATCTGAACGCAAACTGTGAAGTGCTTCCATTCTACATCCTGCCAGTTTTTAGTGACTTGAGCTCATGTGTTATTTCAAGATATGAAAGCTCAGTTCTGGAATATTTTCTTCTATTATTCCTTTGATAATTTTTCTACCCGTTATCTCTGTTCTCTCTTTCTGAAATTCCTAACAGTTGAATATTGGACCACTTGAATAGATATTCTGGTTTCTTAACTTTTCTCTTTGTATTAGGGAATATGATTCAGCTAGGAGTAGAATATCCAATTAAACAGTAACTTAAATAAACTGGGTTTGTTTTCCCCACACAAGAAGTCAAGAGCTAGCTGGGCTGGTATTATTTCAGAGGCTCGAGAATATCCGAGCAAGGATCTCTGGAACTCTCTTGGCCTCTTAATCACGGCTGCACAACAATTGCTGCAGCTCCAGCCATCACATCCACATTCATATAGAATAAGGAGGAAGCAGAAAATGTTGCATCTGTAGCAAGAAAGTAAAGGTTTTCCAGAAATCCCCTGCAAACTTCAACTTTTGACTCATTTACTAGACACGTGTCAAAAGTCAAATCTAAGTATAGGACAGTCTAGAAAAGGAAGTTTAGTATCCCACCCCAACAGTGAGGGTAGAAAAGAGATGGGGCAGCATGGTTTGTAAAGGAGAAATGCACCAACCAGGTGTCCCACTTTACAGTATTTTCTTTTATACTCCTTTATGCAAGAATTCTTCAATTTCACCTTCCAAACTGATTTTTTTTTATTTCAGCTCTAATCATTTTAGTTTCCAAGAGTTCCTTCTTATTTTCTAATACTCCTTTATTTTGTTGTTTTAATGTCATCCATTCTAATTTCATGGCTGCAATATTTTCACATCTCTCTACTTGTAATTTTTCTTTAAATGTTTTGCCTCTTCCTTACAATATTTTCTTTTTCTTCAAATTGATAGTTTACACACACACACACACACACACACACACACACACTTGATCTCTGTCTTTCATGTTGGTGGTGTCTGATGATCCTTGGTTATTGGTTTATGCTCAAAAATGAGACACAAAGAAGTTGTTTGGAGATGCTGTGTGATTAGATCAGTATTGTCACCTGACAGCTTGCAGAAATATCAGGTGTTGAGCACTCTGTCATTAGGGGAGCACACATCTCTCCCAATTGTCATTCTGTGTAAGTATTTTCTGTAGGGCAATTAAATTTTTCCATTGACTTCCTCTGATCTTCTCTGACTTGATGGAGTTAAAGAACTGGGTCTGAATAATGAGCCTAGAGCCATAGACAGAGAAGGGAGTCTCATGGGGGCTCACCCTAGCATGTCCCAGAGCCAGAGACTCTGGTCAATTTCTCTTGAGAAAGAACTGTGTCCTACACTAATCAGGGACAGGTTGTCCTACGTTGGTGTAGGTCAGAGGTATAACAGATCCTTAGAGAAACTTTTAAACCATCTCCCTCTCCACAGTCCCATGAGGGGGGTCCCATGTGCCCCCGCCACTGTCATCCTGTCTTCAATTCTATACGTTTCCACGGTTCTAGCAAATAAATCTGCTGTTGATCCATCTTCCTCTCTACAGGCACTTGAGTTTTAGCCACCTCTTCTCAGCTAAGCCAGTTGCCATCCTTCAAAACACTTTTCAATTCTCAGATGCTATCATATCTCTCCCCTAATTCTTACCTCTCCTCCAATTCTCTCTGTCCTATGGATTTCTGCTCTTTATTCCTTCACTCTAATTTTGGATGAGGAGAGGAGAGGGAAGGTACAGCACAGAATATGTATGTATTCAATCTGCCATGCTTAACTGCAAGTATATATATATATATATATCCAATTTCAAAGCACATTTCAAAAAAAACCCATATAGTTATTTATTATGAATGTGGCACCAGGCTTCTCTCATAGTAATAATATGTCTTAGCAAGTTTATAGGCTTATACCAGGTTGAAACTGTTTGACAAACACTACTCTGAAAACCACATTTAGTTGATAATACCTATGGATTTCTCCAAAATAAATAATTTGTTAAAGAGGAAGAAGGTGAAACAAATTCAGATTGTGTTCATGTTTTGCAAGTCAAAAGTAGAGAGGGTTTTGAGAAGAAAACTCAGATCTTCCAATATTACAAGATCTGAAGGGCCAAGATAAAGTGAGCTGGGCTGGTATATTACCAAAATAGCTGAACATCTATTTTAAAAAATATGATTTCCAAGGAAAACCAAACTGTGAAATTTTATGAACAACCTCAAGATAATCAAACAAAAGAAAATCCATCTTCATATCTAGGAATAAACTTATCTAAGGAGAAAAAAGAACTATACACAAACAATTAACCAGTGAAAGAAATCAAAGACAACATAAACAGATAGTTATTCCACGTTCCTGGGTTGGAAGGATCAATATTGTGAAAATGACTATACCACCAAACACAATCTACAGATTCAATGCAATCCCTATCAAATTACCAATGACATCTTTCACAGAACTAGAACAAAAAATTTCAAAATTCATTTGGAAACACTAAAGACTCCAAATAGCCAAAGCAGTCTTGAGAAAGAATAATAGAGCTGGAGAAATCAAGCTTCCTGACTTCAGATTATATTACAAAGCTACAGTCATCAAGACAGTATGGTACTGGCACAAAAACAGAAATATAAACCAATGGAACAAGAAAGCCCAGAAATAAACCCATGCACCTATGGGTACTTTATTTTTTATAAAGGAGGCAAGATATACAATAGGGCAAAGACAGACTCTTCATTAAATGGTACTGGAAAAACTGGACAGCTACATGTAAAAGAATGAAATTAGAACACTTCCTAACACCATACATAAAGATCAATTCAAAATATATTAAAGACCTAAATGTAAGACCAGAAAATATAAAACTCTTAGAGGAAAACACAGCAGAACACTAGATGATGTAAATCAAAGCAAGATCCTCTATGCCCCCACTCCCTGAGAGTAATGGAAATAAAAACAAAAGTAAACAAGTGGGACCTGATTAAACTTAAAAGTTTTTGCACAGCAAAGGACACCATAAGTAAGGTGAAAAGACAACCCTCAGAATTGGAGAAAATAATAGTAAATGAAACAATTGACAAAAGATTAATTTCCAAAATATACAAGCAGTTCATACAACTCAATACCAGAAAAACAAACAACCCAACCAAAAAGTGGGGAAAAGACCTAAACAGACATTTCTCCAAAGAAGACATACAGATGGTTAACAAACACTGAAAAGATGCTCAACATCACTCATTATTAAAGAAATGCAACTCAAAACTACAATGAAATATCACCTCACACCAGTCAGAATGGCCATCACCAAAAAGTCTATAAACAATAAATGCCGGAGAGGGTGTGCAGAAAAGGGATCCCTCTTGCACTGGTGGTAGGAATGTAAATTGATATAGCCACTATGGAAGACTGTATGGGGATTCCTTAAAACTTGGAATAAAACCACCTTATGCCCCAGCAATCCCACTCCTAGACATATACCCTGAGGAAACCAAAATTGAAAAAGACACATGTATCCCGCTGTTCATTGCAGCACTATTTACAAAAGCTAGAACTTGAAAGCAACCTAGATGTCCATCAACAGATGAATGGATAAAGAAGTTGTAGTACATATACACAATGGAATATTACTCAGCCATAAAGAGGAATGCATTTGAGTCAGTTCTAATGAGGTGGATGAACCTAGAGCCTATTATACAGAGTGAAGTAAGTCATAAAGAGAAAGATAAATACCGTATACTAACACATATATACAGAATCTAGAAAAATGGTACTGAAGAATTTATTTGCAGGGCAGCAATGGGGAAACAGACATACAGAATAGACATGGACATGGGGAGAGGTGGGGAGAGGGTGAGATGTGTGGAGAGAGTAACATGGAAACTTACATTACCACATGTTAAATAGATCACCAACGGGAATTTGCTCTGTGTCTCAGGAAACTCAAACAAGGGGCTCTGTATCAAACTAGAGGGGTGGGATGGGGAGGGAAATGGGAGGGAGGTGTAAAAGGGAAGGGATATATGTATACCTATGGCTGATTCATGTTGAGGTTTGACAGAAAACAAATTCTGTAAAGCAATTATCCTTCAATTTAAAAATAAATAATTTTTTTAAAAAAAGAAAATGCATTTTCAGAAGCTAAGAGACACAGAGGAAAGAGCTAGCTGAACTATATGGAGAATATTGATGAACCAAGGACTCAGAGTGGCTTGTGAAGCTCAGCTTTTGATCTAACAAAACTAATTCTAGGTATCTGTGGTATGGAAACAGTTGCCCAAGTGTTTAGTTATGCTCACTCAAGTATGTTTATTTTGAAGTATTTAAAATAATAGCACAAAATGGAAACATCCTTTAGATCCTTCAGTAAGGCCCATGAGACCCAGAAGTCCATGATATTTGATACCTGGGGAATGATACCTGAACCCTGAGTATAAACGAAAGGACTATAAACCTGGGCCAAAGTTCAGCACCAGCAAGGTTTGTGGTGCAGCAGTGGGTGGTGTCTCACTGGGTTGAGCAAGGCCCATTCAACAGCAGAGGTTTAGGACTGCTGGTGCTGTCTCTCCAACTCTCTGCCTGGCCTCTGGAAACCACATTAACTTCTTAAAATTGAATAAATCCCTGGAATAGACCATGTGAGGAGCCAGGACTTCCTCCTCCACCTGGTGGTAAAGAGGAGTCTCTCCCTTCCCTGATGGGGTGATATCAAAGGAGGCAGGATTCTCACCGCTGCCCAAAGGTTATGAGACCCCTTCCCCATGGTGTCTGTGGGAGCCACACAGAATCTCAAGGACCCATGAAAGTGTTAGTTGCTCAGTCGTGTCCAATTCAACTGCCTGTGACCCCATGGACTTAGCCCACCAGTCTCCTCTGTCCATGGAATTCTCCAGACAAGAATACTGCAATGTGTTGCTATTCCCTTCTCCAGGGGATCTTCCCAACTCAGAGATTAAACCTGGGTCTTCCACATTGCAGGCAGATTCTTTACCATCTGAACCACCAGGGAAGCCCCCAAAGACCCATGGGATGATAATAAAAGATCTAATATTCATGTCATTGTGGTCCCAGAAGGAAAGAAGAAAGAAGGCAGGGCTAAAATAGTATTATCATAGAAAAAAATGGTTGAAAACTTACCAAATTTGCCAAGACATAAAGCTAGTTTCAAAGAGTTGAGTGAAACTCAAATAGAATAAACCCACAGATATCCACACCAAGGTATGGCACAGTTAAATTTCCCAAAACTGAAAACAAAGAAAATCTTAAAATCTTCCAGAAAAAACAGGGAATGACAGTTCCCTGTTAATGACAGTAGACTTCATATCAGAAACCACGGATGCTAAAAGGAAGTGGCAAAATGTTCAAGTGCTAGAAAAAAAGTACCAGCAACCCAGAATCTTATACTTGGGTTAAAAAAAAAAATCCTTCCAAAAATAAAGGGAAATCAAGATATTCTCAGATGAAAGAATACTAAAAGAATGTGTTACCAGGAAGCTAAGAGAATGTGTTAGCCTAAAAGGATGACTAAAGGAAGTTATCCAAATGGAAAGGAAATGATAAGAAAGAATCTTAGAACATCATGAAGCAAGGCAGAGCACATACAGTAAGCAAATATATGGGCAAATACAATAGACTTTCTTTCTTTGAATTTTCAAAATTACGTTTGATAACTGAAGCAAAATTGACTTACAACACTTAACACTGATGTAGTTCTCAATGGGCGTGAGGAAATATTTACAATAAATATACTATGTAAATAGAGAAGTCAAAGAGATGTAAAGGGGGAAGATTTATATGCTTCACAATAACCGATAAGATAATAATAGCAGTTGACTATGATAATTATATAAATTATATATATATATATAATTTAATATGTAGAGCAGCCACTAAAAAGGCTATACAAAGAGACATTTTAAAACACTATTGGTAAATCAAAATGTAAAAATGTTTAACCCAAAGGAAGGCAGGAAAATGTATAGAGAAACAAAAGTCAAGAAACAGAAAACAAAAACCAAAATGTCAAATCAAAATTGACAAACTTCTAGCAAAACTAACCAAGAAAAAGATGGATAAAACATAAATTACCAATGAATGAAACAGGGGATGTCATTACAGACCCTGAAAACATCAAATGAATATTGAAGGAATTCTACAAGCAACTCTACACACATAAATTTGAAAATATTTGATGAAATGGAACAATTCCTATAAATAACTAAATAAAAAACTGCAATTCACGCAATATGAAATAGGTAATTTGAATAGCCTTGTGACTAATAAGAAAATTAAATTCATAATTTTAAAACTCACAAGGAAGAAATCTCCAGGCCCAAATGGTTTTACTAGACAATCTACCAAATATTTAAAGAGTTAACACCAATTCTACATAATCTCTTCCAGAACAAAGATAAGGAAACATTTCCCAATTCATTTGATTTATACCACAACCAAAGGCAGAAAAGCAGAAAACTATAGACCAACATCCTTCTTGAGTACAAAAGTCCTTAAAAAAAAAGAAAAATCAGCAAATAGAATTCAGCAATATACAAAAAGAATTATACACCATGAGCAAGCAGGATTTATTCCAGGGATATAAGACTGTTTTAATATTTAAAAATCAATCAATGAGTCAATCACATTAACAAACTATAGAAGAAAAAAAATCACATGATCATATCAACTGACTGTATCAATATCAATATCCTGACTATGATACTGTACTACAGTTTTTGAGTGATGTAACCATAGAGGAAAACCAGATAAAGGGTACACAGGATCTCTTTTTATTATTTCCTACAAGAATCTGTGAATTTACAATTACCTCAAAATAAAATGTTTAATTTTTAAAAACTCATGCATGACATAGCAGAAGCATCACACCACTTTATTTTCCATAAATCTGCAAGGTTCAGCTGATGTAGCTGGCTCTGCTGATCTTGGGTGGCCTCACTGATGTGCATGCTTTTCAACTAATCTAGGCTGGGTCCCTCTAAGTCAATATGGGAGCTTGGTTCTGATCCATGTATCTCTCATCCTCAGCAGCCAGGCCTGGACGTGTTCTCCCAGCTACTGCAGAGGTGCACGAGAAAGCACGTTCTAATGGATAAAGGCCTCTCAAGCCTGGACTTAGTCATGGCTTTTACATTATGATGGTTGAAGCAAGTAACGTGACTTGAGTCCAGTCTCAAGGGACAGAGTAGTTTATTCTACTCATGGGAGGGTACTCGCAAGGTACAGGCATGGACACAGGGAGGAGTGAAAAGCTGGAGCAGTGATGGACTCTACCTCACCATCCCTGATCACCTCCAGGATTAAAAACACCTACTGCTATCTTCCTTCTCAGAGGCAGGCTGTGGTTATTCTCCACTGTTTCAAGGGTCATATAACAGGATCTGAGTGTCCCTTTGCCAAAGTCAGGTCACAAGGGAAGAGAATATATGATGTCTAATAACTTCCTGGTGGCTCAGAGGTTAAAGCGTCTGCCTACAATGCGGGAGACCTGGGTTCGATCCCTGGGTCAGGAATCCCCTGGAAAAGGAAATGGCACCCCACTCCAGTGTTCTTGCCTAGAGAATCCCATGGACAGGGGAGCCTGGTGGGCTACAGTCCACGGGGTCACAAAGAGTCGGACACAACTGAGCGACCTCACTTCACTTCAGTAACTTCCTACACTGAGCCAAGCTCCCTCTAGACTGTCCCACTGCCCTTGTCTACACCTTGCCCAACCCTGATCTAATCCTTATTCCATCTGTGCCCTATCGCTGATTCTCTTCTCACCCCTTAATCTTGTAGATTGAAGTTCCTCTCCTGGCATTCACCAGACTCTTTTTTTTTTTTTTTTTTAGAATCTCTGTCTAAAGTCATTAAGATCAGTCTTTTCTGGTCTCCATTTTCTCGTCTGTAAAGAGAGAATAATAGCAGTACCTACACTGCTCCATCAGAGGGTCCCTGTGGGGATGAAACAATACAACTCACGTAATGAGTTTACACTGCCTGGTATGCAGGAATCTCTCAATAAATTGTATTGTGGTTTTTTTTTCTTTGCTTTGCTTTCAATATGAGGTGAGAAGCATTCCCAGTCTAACTACAGTTACAAGAGAGTCAGCATTCCAAGTTGGAATTCTGAACATATTTTCCCATAGTAACACTGTTCTACACTGTGATGGTATTTTACACCACCACTACCACTCCTAAGGATTCCACAGTGCTGGTACTTCAGCTTACCCCTACAAGTTAAATGGGCTCTCCTGGACGGGTCTGGCAAAACTCACCACCATGAAGAATACTACTTCAAAAGAGAAATGTGAGTTCTAAATAAGTCCCTTACAAATGAACTTTTGAAGTAAAACCCACTCTTAAGTTTAGTGCTGGCTAGAATGTTGTGAAGCCAGATGCTTTGGAGACTATAGATGTATCAGGCTGACAAAAGGTAGATATTCTACAGACCTGACCTCTCTGAGCAAGAACCTTAGGGATGAGGCCAGACAGCAGAGACGCTCAGGGCCAACGGTGAGAATCAAAATTGTGTTGTGAAGAAAACTAGGTTGACCTTGGGGGTGGGGGCAAAATAGGGGGATAACAGGAGGTCACAAGTGATACCTGGGTATTCAGAGGTTGGGGAGATGTCTTGGAAAGGAGGTTCAAAAACAGGGTCTTGAGGGCAATGGCAAAGGAGTAGGTACATACTTGTTGGTGGGAGGCTGTGAAAAATGAAACATTTTTAACCAGAAACTTATAGAAATATATCTGGAATCCAAACATAGCTAGATCTATCACTTGAAAATGAAATGGAGGGACTTCCCTGATGGTCCATCGCTTAGGATTCTGTGCTTCCACCACCAGGAGCCCTGGGTTCCATCCTTGGTTGGGGAACTAAGACCCCACAAACTCTGAAGCTGTGTGCAGCAAAAAAAAAAAAAAAAGAAGAAGAAGAAAAGGAAAGAAAAATGAAAATGGAATGGAATGATCAGAAGAAATGTAAAAACTATAGCTCCAAGGCTAAGAGCCAAGAAGAGATAGATTTGGGGCTTTTATGTGGAATGCTTGTAAGGTCTGAATCACGCCATAACCTGATGTTAAAAGCTAAGCTG
Source organism: Tragelaphus eurycerus (assembly GCA_935064755.1). Taxonomy (NCBI): domain Eukaryota; kingdom Metazoa; phylum Chordata; class Mammalia; order Artiodactyla; family Bovidae; genus Tragelaphus; species Tragelaphus eurycerus. The sequence continues at coordinate 16,568,966 of CAKXYN010000036.1, read as the reverse complement.
AGAGTTTGGGATATAACTGAGACACTCAGGACACTCCTGAGTGTCTAGAAAGTTCACATGAAGGTGACCTTCTGGGTACACAGGATAGCAATGAGCAGAGGAGGAAAGGGAAGGAAAGAGATTCTGCAGAACTAGAGGTAGTAGGGAGAGGAGCTGGTTGTCTGTGGCAGTACAGGCCCTACACACCCTGGACTAGCAAAGCTAAGAATGAACCTGAGAAACATCCAAGGTCTCCCTGGGCAGTGCTGGGGTCCCTCTCAACCCTGCTGGACATCCTAAACCTCTCCTGTGTCTGCAACTACATGTGGACCCTAAAATGGCACCAAGATCTTGAGTGATGCTGAGCGTAGCTAGCGAACAGGGAACTTGGCAAATGTATCCTGTATTACTACTTACTTCGTCCCTGATAGTAGTTACCAAGCTTCCGTCTGAATATCTTCACTGATGGAGACTCACCTCTCATAAGGTCCCCCTTTCCTTATTAAGTGTCTGTCACTGTGAAGGGTTCTCTCCAGCCAGACCACATCTGCCCCCACCCTGGTCCTCCCCCTGTTCTCTGAAGCTAAGTAGCTAAATCCAATCCATCCTCCTCCTGAGAATCACTTCCATTCCCTCCAGATCTTCTCTCTTCTGAGAAATAGTCCACATTGCACAACCTTAATTACCAAGTCCAATGATCACGGCAGGATGGCCCATCTATGCAAAGCACCATGCACATGCTAAGTGGGATCCTAAAGTGAATAAATGATCTCCGTGTTCTTCAGGCAAACAGGGTGAAGACAGAGGCATGGACAAGGGACCCTAATACAAAGAAGACTGATAAGTACTATAATCAATGTTCAAAACCTGCTATGGTGTAGCTAAGGGGAAAGACGAGACCAATTCCATTCAGGAGCATCTAGAAAGGTTTCTAGGAAGAGGTGGGGTTTGAGCCGGAGTTTGAAAGACTTTGATGAGCAGGGGTGGGGAAGGGGTGGTCAGTGAAGAAAGCACACAATATGGACTTGACCCTGGTTTTTAACTTCCTACCTGACCTTGAGAATATTGAAAATGAGGGGACTGAATTCACTGATCAATAAAGTCTAGGGGTGGAGACCCAAAAGGGTATGAGTTTGAGCATTCCAGTTTAGGGAAGAATCCGAAAGTGTTCTGAAGCCCCTTCTGTATCACGGGAGTGGTGGGTGTGTTTGGGCCAAGGGTAAGGGGACAGGAGGAGGAGAATTTATTCAATATTCTGCCTGCCACATGGGTGTAGCACCCAGTACCATTCTGCTCATGTCATTGGGGGAAACTGCCAATGCCCTTCTTAGAATGGTGATGATACCACTACCACCAGCAGCAACAACACTTCTTTGGCAATTATTATGAGCCCAGATTTTAGAAGCATTTTATATGTTTACACTGACATCCCATTGAATCCTCATGACAGCCCTAAGAGGTAGGTACCAATTATATTATTCCTGTTTTACAGATGGGAAAGTAGAGGCACAGAGAGGTTGGGTAACTCAATCAAGGTCATACAGCTAGTCTCATGGTAGAGCTGGGATTTGAACTCCTGCTGTCTAGCTTCCTGCTTTATTTCCTCAATAAAAAACACAAGGGCGGAAATGACCCCAGCTCTGTAGGCATGTTCTGCCTCCCCAAGAGGAGAGTATAAATGGCACCATAAGCCTCTCTGCACCCCCATTAATTCAGCCTAAGACAACACTGACTTTTGTGGAAGCCATACCCTGCTGATGATTCACATTCATCGGGCAGTTGCCCAAAATCCCTAAAATGATTTTGATATGAACTGCTCTTAAGCCAGGTCAGTCTCATTCTGTTCACATGCAGTTGAGTAGTTAATCCTAAACGTTGGGCTTTAGGCTTTAGTAAGCCGGACTACATTCTAACTCTAGGCTCATAGTTTGGCCCTACAGTAATTTTTAAAACATACTCTGTTATCCTATGGAGAAGGCAATGGCACCCCACTCCAGTACTCTTGCCTGGAAAATCCCATGGACAGGGGATCCTGGTAGACTGCGGTCCATGTTATCCTATATAAATTCTCCCAATTTAGTGCTAATGTAACAATAAGAGCTAACAGTTACTGGAGAACTGTCTTTGGGCCAGGCACCTTGATAAGTGTTTTTTCATGTAGTATCTTATGTACTTATTTAGACTTTACATGGAATCTATTATTATTGTTACTGTTTTTATTATAATTCAAGCAAATAGAAAATCAAGGCTAGTGAAGTTAAGAAATCTGCTCAAGATCCAATTAGGAAGTGACAGACCCAAGGTTCATATTCCAGGACTGTCTGACCTTGGGGCTTAAACTCTTATTCATCCATGTGTTCCCTCACCTCTTTGTATCAACCATGTACTTGCCATTAGATAAGTCAATCATGAAAAATGTCAAACAGAATCAAGGACAGAACTCAGAAATAAATTACATCCCTGCAGGCATACGTGAACCAATTTCTCATGGAGTTATAAACAACTAGAGATTGAAGCATTTTTTATAGAATAGTGAGAACCAGGAAAGCTGAGCGATTTGCCCACACTCACACACCCAAGGCAATAAGGGAGATGGAGAAGTAAACAGTCCAGAGAATCAAGTGCTTCATTCCATCAATACACATTTTGAGTATAAAGGAAAAAACAGCTGAAAAGTTTTGCAATTACAGTATCATCTAAATTGCAATTTTCCAATTTGTTCACATTGATCTCATGAGATTTTTATTAAAAACCTTGCTGGAGTCAATGTTCACTTCATCAAAAGTGCCCCCCTGATCTGGGGAGATGGGATTAAACTGTCCCAACCAACTCACAGTGAACACGTGGAACTCCCTTCTCTAAAGGTTCATAAATCGTCTGCCTGATAATTCAGTAGAGGATTTTGTGGAGAATTAACATCTGTGTGAGGTTTTGCAAGCCTGCCAAGGCCTGACAACCATGCAAGTTATCCCCAGTCACCAAGCATCATCCAACAGTGTTACTGAGTCCAAGCTCGCACTGCTCGCCAAACTAAAACCATTTGGGTGTCGTTTCAGGGGCTCCAAAGAGCTCCAGTACCATAGTCCTTCATGTCTCGGCACAGAGAAGAATCCATCAAGAGCAAAGAGATAGATAAGAAGTGATTTATTAGAACAGGACACTTGTGAGGCTTAAAAGCAGGCAGGCGAGGGGGCGCCCCACCCTGAGAACTTACTGGGCTTTATAATCAAAGGAAAAGTGCGGAGGGGAGAAGAACGTCTGTCTTTCTTGAGTGGATGTCATGCTTCCATCATCACTTCCTCCTCCAGGTCTGGCAGGGGAGTTTTCTTATTGCTACATGGTCAAGCTAGGTCCACCAAATTATTGTCTTTCATGGGTGCAGAGAGCATGTCCTAGGGATCATTAATTTACTGAGCTTAATGGACAGGATACAGGCCTCATGTCACCATCGCTGTATTGTGGGGGTGTGGGGGGCATGTCTTGCGCTTCTTTTGCATGTGTTTTTTTTTTTTTGCTAAGCAAGCCTGCTTGGTTTTGTGGTTAAGCAAATCTGCTTTCTTGAGCAGTCATTAACCTATAGGGAATCTGCCGTATTTTTTCTAGTTATTAATACAATCCCCTAGTGGGATTAACTATTTAATCACCTATTTGTCCCTTCACTCTGTCCCTATCAAAATGACAAGTCAATAAATTGAGAGATGAGGTTTGTGGCAAGGAATAGTGATTTTCTTTGGAAAGCCAGCAGACAGAGAAGATGATGGACTAGTGTTCCAAAGAACATTTTACTGCCTTCTTCTATACCAAAACAGGAAAGAAATGTGGCTGATTGTTACAAGCTTCTTGGTGCAGGAATCCTTTGTTCTTGCAGCTGTCTGCATAGGTTTGATCACGATGTTCCTATAGATCTCCAACAGGACAAATGTTATTCTCTGTTCTGTAACTTTTTATCTCTATATGAATGGGGAAATGCTACCTCTTTAAAGGTCAGAGACCTGAGAATATGCTATCCTGTATATTTCAGGCTACAGAGAACATTCTTTTAGGAAAGATTCAGAGCCAGCATGACCAAGCACAGGAACACCACACAGGGGTTAGAGCTAAAGGAACAGATGCAATATGGAGTCAGATCTGTTCTTCTCTGTTACAAATGGTGGTTCTGGGTCTTCCTACTGTAGGCCTGAGATCTGCTTAAAGATACTCAACACATCTCTATCACCTAAAGCTCCAACTTCTCTCTGTCATTCCCAAGTGAGACTGCTTTCCTTGGTACAGAAGAGAGGAGTCAAATTGAATCAGAGTGGTTCTGTTTTCTTTCTGCCTTCTGTTGTTGTAACTGAATCTGAAAAACCCCTTCTTTTGTCATTTAAGAACCTTGGCTCAGTCTGACACTTAACTCCAGACCTATCTTTGCTTTTTGTCACAGTCCTTGTCAAAGACTGTCCCTGAACAAACTTTAGTCAGGTTCCTCTGAGCCCAGCTAGGTCCCATCATTGGGCACATTATCCAAGAGCCCAGTTTTGGCAAGAATCCTGCTAAGTCAGTTTAGCCAGAATCTCCCACCCTTGATCTCTGATTAAGTTCTTCATCCTTGATCATTCCTCAGGTAACATCTGGTTACCCTGGCTTGCCTTCACCAAGAATCCTATCAGGTCATTTTTAGCCAGAATCTCTCCTTACTCCTAATTTTTCCTTAGTAATTTTTCATCCACTGGTGCCATCGTCCCCCACCCCCCACTCTGCTCCTTGGCTATGAATTCCCACTTTTCCTTACTGTATTCGCAGCTAAGTCTCTCTTCCCTATGCAAAGCCCCATCAAAGTAGCCCCTGTACCTATCACAACAGTCCTGATCACAACAGTGACACAACACAAGAGACAGAATACGTTTTCTTTAATATCTCCTCCAGACATCTTTCATACATGTAATTTTTAAGCCCAAGAACTTCCTTTCAGCCTCAACTTCAAGTGTCTTTCTATTACTTCCTTCTTCAGAACACTCTCCCCTACCCCTCATTTAGTAAGAGTTGAAGTTGAAGATCAGTATTCAACTGCAAACCACCTTTGGAGCCTCAGCCTTTTACTGCTGTGCTATGCTATACCTATATTATCTGCAAATGTATCAATAACTAAGGCATTGATTAAAACACAGCCCCTAACAGAAGCTTGAGATTTCTACTCACCTGTCTCTCAGTCAGTTAAGCAGATAATCAAAGAATAGCCTGAAGGGAACATGAAGGTCCAGAGATTTTGAGTAATTTAATCAATGTTAGTAATTTCTTTAAAGGTTAAAATCATGACTCTGGCAAAGACAAACCCAGTAAATGTGGTAAGGACAGATTTTAATCAGTCATAGACTACGGCAGTAAAGAAACCAACGTGAACTGAATTTGGAGTTGTGCGTTTTGAAGGGAGAATGAGGGAATAGGGACAGAGTGGGGACTCGGTAGAGTCACAGGAGTGGTACATTACAGAAAATAGGAAGGGGAGGTTGGTCTGCACAAAACCATCTGGCTTTGTTAGTCTTCTCTCCTCCTACAGACACTGGGGAACAGGGACCCTACATTTAGGTGTTGGTTGGAACACACAGCAAATTATGTTCTCAGGTAGGCACTTGAAGGTGGGGGGTGGGATGATGTGGGGGTTGGGTCGGGTCATCCTAGGGATGTAGCTACGAGCTGCTAGTATTGTGTTCACATCTTTAAAGGACTAGTCAAGAAAGGCTCAGAATTTGATCAAGGCTAGAATCTTAGTCAACTCTCAGAACACGTGTCACACATTTTACTTAACTAATTAATAACAGAACCAATTAAAACGTTACAACCAATTCAAAGGAGAACTCACGCTACTGCACACTTATAGTCAAATAAGAAATACTGAAATGACTTTACAAATAGAGGCAAAACTGGAAAAACCAGTCCGTACCCATGGACTGGTTTTTCCCCACAATGATAAACAGTTGCATTCCACAAGAGACAATTTGCATTTTATAAAAGGAATTATTTGCATTACTATCAAATAAATAAAACCAGAAATCAAAGCGGAGACATTACAAGGGAAAACACAGAAATACTAAGAATCATAAGAAACTACTATAAACAATTATATGCCAACAGATTAGATAACTAGAAGCTGCTGCTGCTGCTAAATTGCTTCAGTTGTGTCCGACTCTGCGTGACCCCATAGACAGCAGCCCACCAGGCTCCCCCGTCCCTGGGATTCTCCAGGCAAGAACACTGGAGTGGGTTTCCATTTCCTTCTCCAATGCATGAAAGTGAAAAGTGAAAGTGAAGTCACTCAGTCGTGTCCCACTCTGAGCGACCCCATGGACTGCAGCCTACCAGGCTCCTCCATCCATGGGATTTTCCAGGCAAGAGTACTGGAGTGGGGTGTCATTGCCTTCTCCATAACCTAGAAGAAATAGATACATTTCCTAGAAACATACATCCTATCAATATTGAATCATGAATAGAAAATCTGAATAGAATAATTACTAGTAAAGAAATTGAATCAGTAAAAAAAAAAAAAAAAAAAAAAACTCCCAACAAACAAAAATCCAGGAACAAAAATCTAGTCAGGGAGCTAGATCCCACATGTGACAAGAGTTCAAATGCCGCAACTTCAAATGCTGGAAGATTCTGCATGTTGCAGCTAAGACCTGACACAGCCAAATAAATAAATGTTACATATAAATAAGCTGCTCATATTAAGAAAAGAAAAAAAAAGGACCATGCTGGAGAGGATCTCCATTATCCTTGGAATTATGCCTTCTGCTTCCTTCATCCATCTTGAGGCTTCCCATATCCTACTGACATACTGTACAAGCTGATAAGGAACTGGCAGCCTGCACTGAAGTGAAGTCGCTCAGTCGTGTCCAACTCTTTGCAATCCTGTGGACTGTAGCCCGCCAGGCTCCTCCGTCCATGGGATTCTCCAGGCAAGGATACTGGAGTGGGTTGCCATTTCCTTCTCCAGGGGATCTTCCCGACCCAGGGATCAAACGCACATCTCCTGCACTGCAGGCAGACGCTTTAACCTCTGAGCCACGAGGGAATAAGCCTGCAGTAACAAACCCCAATAAGGATTCTGAACTCTTAAAATAAAAAAAATATGAGGACTCTCCCTGAATTGAGGAAATTCTTTAATTATGGCCCTTCATTTTGTCTTTGACCAAGAAATGAACAATACCTAAGGAGGTATTGTTCTTAGGTATTATTCACCTGCACCTTGGGAGGTTTTAACAGGTAACTGTTTAACGGTCTCTCCAATGGAAAGGCAGTTCAGAGAATCAGGAAAATGTGAGTTTTCACATAAGGACGGACAGTGGGGAGAAACAGGTGGTACCTCTTATCTCCTGTGTAGCTCATTTTTCCCTAGCCTTCCATAACAAGCTTTTTAATGAAGTTATTTTGAAGCTTCAGAGGAGCTCTGTAGACCAATTAGGCAGACTTCATTTTTGGGGTTCTAAAATCACTGCAGATGGTGGCTGAAGCCATGAAATTAAAAGACACTTAGTCCTTGGAAGGAAAGTTATGACCAACCTAGACAGCATATTAAAAAGCAGAGACATTACTTTGCCAACAAAGGTCCATATAGTCAAGGCTATGGATTTTCCAGTAGTCATGTACAGATGTGAGAGTTGGACTATAAAGAAAGCTGACCGCCAAAGAATTGATGCTCTTGAACTGTGGTGTTGGAGAAGACTCTTGAGAGTTCCTTGGACTACAAGGAGATCCAACCAGTCCAGGAGATCAGTCCTGAGTGTTCGTTGGAAGGACTGATGTTGAAGCTTAAACTCCAGTATTTTGGCCACCTGATGCAAAGAACTGACTCATTTGAAAAGATCCTGATGTTGGTAAAGATTGAAGGCAGGAAGAGAAGGGGACAACAGAGGATGAGATGGTTGGATGGCATCGCCAACTCAATGGACATGAGTTTGAGCAAGCTCCAGGAGTTGGTGATGGACAGGGAAGCCTGGCGTGCTGCACTCCATGGGGTCACAAAGAGTTGAACACAACTGAGCAACTGAACTAAGAAGATGGCATGCTTGACTCTAGAATTTAAGAATCCAACGGAAAGAGACTCCTTTAGAGAATGAGTTTGGGGTGGGGGTGTGGGAAGGGACAGTTAGAGAGTTTGGGAGGGATATGTACACACTGCTATATTTAAAATGGATAACCAACAAGGACCTACTGTATAACACAGGGAATTCCACTCAATGTTACATGGTAGCCTGGATGCGAGGGGAGTTAAGGGGAGAATGGATACTTGTATATGTATGGGTGTCACATACCGTGTCCCTTCACTGTCCACTGTCAATCCCAACGTTGTTAATCTGCTATACTCCAATACAAGGTAAAAAGTTTAAAAAAAAAAAAAGAATTTAAGGATTCTGTGAGCTAAGTGTTTGGGTTGCTGCTGCTGCTGCTAAGTCGCTTCAGTCGTGTCCGACTCTGTGCAACCCCAAAGATGGCAGCCCACCAGGCTCCCCCGTTCCTGGGATTCTCCAAGCAAGAACACTGGAGTGGGTTGCCATTTCCTTCTCCAATGCATGAAAGTGAAAAGTGAAAGTGAAGCTGCTCAGTCGTGTCCGACTCTTAGTGATCCCATGGACTGCAGCCTACCAGGCTCCTCCATCCATGGGATTTTCCAGGCAAGAGTACTGGAGTGGGGTGCCATCGCCTTCTCCCAGTGTTTGGGTTACTTGGAGTCAAAGGAAAACCTAAAAGGGTACAAAGCTGGGTTGGGTATTTTGTGTGTTCTACAGTGTACCTTGTTGCACGGAAGTTTCCCTGAGGTTGGCAGGTAACCTGTAGGTCTAACCTATTCTAAGATCAACTTGTCTCAACACTGGAGTTTTTGATTTAGGCAGCAATGGTTCACCTGTGCCCACCAATTACTGCAGCTTTTTGGCCTCTGAGAGCCCTGCTAGCAATAGCATTTACATAAAACAAGACAAACATGTGCACTTTGACATACCAGCAGTGCCCAAGAGATGCCACTGTGACCTGGCCCAGAGAAGGCCTGTGAACCACAACAATTTCCACAGAACCTTGACCAGGCAAAAGGACTGAACCAACAATGGGGATTTAACATGTGAAACTGCAGCCTGGGGCCTCTACATGGACAGAATCAATGGGATTTTTGGGGTTTTTCCACTTAAAACCTGCAAATTGTCTGAAAGGCTAGCGGCTTAACTCAGTTGGCTGGGGGGTAGAACCACTCACCAGCAGAAGCTGACCTCCTCCATATGCCAAACAGATCAGGAGCTGGATGCAAAGAGAAAGGGATGGGACTTCTCTATTGGTTCAGTGGTCAAGACTTTACCATACAATGCAGAGGGTACGGGTTCGATCTCTGGTCTGGGAACTAAAATCCCACATGCCTCAGAGCCCCCAGAATCAGAACATAAACAGCAGAAGCAATACTGTAACAAATTCAATAAAGACTTTAAAAAAAAAGAAGAAGAACCGAGAGGGAAATTACCCACAGCCCTCAGAAAGACAGTGAGCTCCAAAAGAGTCTCACAGGTACCTCACCAGTGTTTTTCATCATCCATGAAGCCATCAGGAGTCTCCTTCATCCCTCTGCTGCCGTCACATCTGTTAAATAACAAAAAGTCAACTGTTAAGGCTCTAATTGGCTTTATTGAATGATTCATGAACCAGGCAGGATCCCATCTAGCACGTAAAGAGGAACTCTATTGAGCTGCAGAAAAGGAAAGGTTTTCAAAAGGCAGCAAGGGAGCAGACAAAAGGAAATTATCAGCAAAGATGTATTGTTTTAGGCAAGGCCTCACTCCTGAGGGGAACAGAAGGGTCTATCTGCAAATTTCCCAAGACTGACCAGGAAATTCCAGCGTGGCTGGAATCACATTCCTCGGAAGGCTGAAATTATAATCAACTTAGGCATCAAGTCCTGGTCTGCTGCCATGGGCCCAACACAAGTGACTCCATTTGAGGTCTGTTGTTTCCTTAACAAGGGGCAGGGGTCACTTGATCCATGTGACTGCAGGGGAGCATCCTGGTAGATGCATGACTGAGGGCAGTATGCAGAGGACGGGCAGTGGGCCACACAGACACCTCAAGGGCAGCAAAGTGATACTGTCCCAGAAGGAAGGAATTACACCAAGTTTTTAATTATGTATCACCGGATGACTGGATCATGGTGGTCTTATTTTAGGTATGCTATTTTTTGTTTTACAAGTTTTCTGCAAGAAATGTGCATTTATTTTATTTTTACAGTGTTGTGTTGGTTTCTGTCATACAACATCAGCCATAATTATACATATATCCTCTCCCCCTTGAGCCTCACTCTCTAATGTGTATTTTCAGAATCAGAAGAGAGTAGGTTTTGCTTCGTCTATTAATATATAACGTGTATTGAGCCCCAGCTACTTTGTGCTAGTGTGTTGGGGGTGGGAGCCACAAAGCTGAATGATTAATGAACATTCTGTCTTCAGTGAGCCTGACTCCCGGTGTTCATACTTCCTTGTGCTAGTATTTACCTGGCAAGACCTCTGAACGGTTTCTGTCACCAGTGTCCTTACGGTATGTAGCTCTCAACTCCAACAACAACTGTCATCCCTACTACATGATTCACTTAGTGATTACAAGCATTTGTTGATTCTTAAATTATTTTGAATGAATATATCTTTTTTTCCCAAAAAAAGACCAAGTTGTTTTTTTTTTTAAAAAAAAAACATTCAATATTTCTTTAATATCTCTCAAGTTGACTAGACTGCTATACATTATGGACAATAATATGAGTTTGCTGGTTAAAATTCACTTCAAATCACCAAAAGGACTTTCCCATAACCGTGCACACTTCCTTCATCTTTACATTTTGACTAGCCAGAGCTCATGGATTTCAGTCAAGAATCTGGATAGAGCACAAAATCACATGTTTCTTTTTTCTTTTACATAGGAAATTCTATCCCTAAACTGTGGCACATGGCCTTTTCAGTGTTTGTGGCTTTCACTATGGCTGGCGTTGGATTCGATTTTAGAAGTGTTTCCAGTGGTCCTATTCAAATACAATCTATGCTATAGTGTAAAGCCAAAAAGACCTAGCTTTGGATTTCAACTCAGCTGATGGGGGACCACTAGCAAGATACTTTAGCTCTCTGAGCCTCAGTTTCCTAGTATATAAAATGGTAACGCTAACACTTGCCTCTTGCCGTGAAGAATAAACCCGTGTGACCATACCTGCCACAGAGATGATCAGTAAACATTTGCTTAACTGATGAAGGCTTCCCAGGTGGCATAGTTGGTAAAGAAACGGCCTGCCAATGCAGGAGACTCAAGAAACACGGGTTCAAACCCTGGGTCGGGAAGATCCCCTGGAAGAGGAAATGGCAACCCACTCCAGGATTCTTGCCTGGAGAATTCCATGGACAAGGAGCCTGGTGGGCTACAGTCCATGGAGTCGTACAAGGGAGCACCCACACGGTTGATTCAACTTGATTGAAACTGATGAAAGGAAAAGTAAAGTCCTATGGGGGGAGGGCATCCACATAAATGTCCCCGTCTAAAGGGCAGTGAGAGTCCCTAATAAAGATGCAGAACTCCTAGAGTCAAATTACTTGGGCAAAGGTCAGTCCCTCCTTCAGCTAAATAGCTGCGGGCAGGGCTTAACAAGGAAGTGACTCCCTTCCTAAGCCTCCCTCCAGCCTCAGTCCCAACCTGAACAGGCTACACTCGGGTGGTGTCTTAGATCACAAGGGCCTTCTGAAATTAGGAGCCAAGAAGACTAGGCCACAGTTTCCTCTTAAGTTTTGTGGAGAGAGACTCACTATAGACATATCCTTACAGCCACCTGACTTGAAGCAGGAGCAACCACTGACAGCTTGAAGACCAGGTAACACCAGGAGAGATTCAGCTTTCCCAGCAGGACATGGGGGAGCGGGTTGGGAAACTACAGTCCTGGATGTGTTCATTAGGCGCTGTAACTGGGGGCTGGTAAACCTAATGTTTACTGCGTTTGTTTAGGAGTTCTGATCCTGTAAGTCTCAGGAAGCAAAAGTAAGAATCTAAAACTTAAAAAACTAAAAGCTAAGGTACAGTTTATTAGGGGGTTTCAGGCAAGAGAAAGAGAGACATGTAGGTTTCCCTTTCATTTCTGCTTTGCTCCAGAATGGCTGGGGGAGTTAAGAAAATATAACTGGCTGAATCATTTTAATATTATGCAGACCTGTCTCACTGAGTACGTGACCGCATGACAGAAGCCTGTGGAAACACTAGGTCCCTCCTCCAGAGCACAAATGGGCTGAGGACAGGAGTCCCTGGCTTTGAGCCCAGAGCATCTCTGGGCACAAGGTCTAGGCCTCCTAGAGACTTCCTTCAGTACTGGGCTCCGCTGAAATGGGGAAGTCCCCCTCCCCTCTAGAAGGCTCCCTCCTGAGTTCCCTGCCCGCTGTGTTCTATAATCAGAGCCTGAGTCTGTGTTTAATTCATGAGACCTGAGGTTCTCTCAGTTTAGCTTCTATTGTAGGATGGTAAGACATTTTACCTCATTTCACCCGGAGGATTAAAGACCATGCCCTACTCAGAAATGACAAGTGGGGGAGAGATAAGGATCCCAGAAGGTCTGAAGTTCAGGGAAGAAAGCAGAGGGGTGGCCTGTGAGAGGGCAGAGAGTGTGAAAGGAGAGGCGCCAGACAACCAGACAAAACCAGCTCATCAGGTGGTCTACATACGTCCCTCTGGGATGAGCATCCTCCCCATCCCCGTTTTATACTCAGGCCTTGCCTGTGTGTCTAGAGCGATGAAGTCACCTCTGCAGCTGCATCTGTTGGGCCAAGGGGTGTTCCATGCCCATCACACCCAGGAAAGCCAGGGCAGAGTTCTGTCCAGTTTTCTGAGTCACAGCCTCTGTGCACAGGAATCACGGAGCACACGTGAGGGGTGTTTGCTCCACAACCTGCAACAGGAAGAGAAGCGACCACTGGGGACCCGGAGGACTTTGACCACTTTGGGGGTTGTGGGGGGTGGAGGGGAGGAGAAGCAAGTCTCCAAGAAAGAAGAGAGACCAGGAATAGATGCTGTGTAACCTAGCTCTGGGGAGTAGGTCTGCCAGAGTTTGCTCTAGATAAGGAAGAGGGTATATAAAGGAAGACTGGGTCAAAAGGGTAGGGCCACTGAGTCACTGAATTATAACAAGCCTCACAGAGAGCTTGTTATTCTGGAGCTATTCATAATTTCCACTCCAGGCTCTGAACTTACATTCTGGGGCCCCACCCAGGGCTTCATTTCCATCAGCGTTATGTATAAAACTCATCTGTACGTTTCCATTAGGAGAAGCTTGACTTTAAATAGGAACAGCAAAGAGCAGAAGGGCTGCAATTTGTGATAAAGAAACTCAATCCTTTGCTTTAAAATAAGACTTCACTATCCATTTAACAGCTCTCCCTTCATTCCCAACGCAGATTAATAGGAAAAATACCCTGTGCTTGTTAAGTGCATCCACTGTGTTTTAGCTGATACTTCGACAGCTGCAGGCACTTGCCCAGCCTGACTACCCTCCGCTCCTGGGGGCTGTCAGGCCCTCTGCTTCTCTAGCCCTTGGCCTGGCCTCTTGGTTGGGCCAAGCACTCAAATGCTTTCTAACCTGGAAAACCACAAAATCCTCTTTCACCAAGTAGAAGGGCTGTGTTCTCCACCTTGACCTCAGGTTTTCCCCTCTTTTCAGATGTTGCTCACACACACACACACACACACACACACACACACACACACACACACACACTGTTAGTCTTCACAGTATTTTAGAAAAGTTTGGGTTTGGTTTTTTGTTTAACTTACCTGGTTTCTCCTGAGCATAGTATGCTGGCTGCAAAGGCATCCAGAGTGGCCCAACTCAAAAGGAAGGTCTAAATTAAAACCCACATACCTGCTCTCCTGGGGCCTTCTGTGCTGCCCTCCAGCCCCTTCTACACTGAGTCACTCCCCCGAATCTGGAACCACGGGTCACGCTCTCCTCTCACTTTTTAACCACTCTTTCTCTGGTGAGACTTAGGTCGCTCAGTCTCCACCTGGGTCCACTTTACTTGCTTCCAACAATCTCAGATCTCAATTTTTATAAGCAGCATTTGTTAATCACAGAATTGCCAGATTTGCACAAAAATACAAGAGGCCTTGTTAGGTATGAATTTCTGATAAACAGCAGACATGCTTAGTGTAACTATGTTCCACACAATATTTGGGACTACTAAAAAATTATTTGTTGTTTACCTGATATTCAGATTTGACTGCTGCTGCTAAGTCGCTTCAGTCGTGTCCAACTCTGTGCGACCCCATAGATGGCAGCCCACCAGGCTCCCCCTGTCCCTGGGATTCTCCAGGCAAGAACACTGGAGTGGGTTGCCATTTCCTTCTCCAATGCATGAAAGTGAAAAGTGAAAGTGAAGTCGTTTAGTCGTTTCTCTTAGCGACCCCATGGACTGCAGCCGACCAGGCTCCTCCGTCCATGGGATTTTCCAGGCAAGAGTACTGGAGTGGGGTGCCATTGCCTTCTCCTAGATGTCTCATATTTTATCTGGCAGCACTGTATCATTTTTCTTTCATTCTTCAAATATTTACCAAGAAGTTACCATGTGTCAGGCATTATGTTAGGTGCTGGGAAAGCCAGCCAAGTTCCAGGCTTCATAGCTTATGGTATGTATACTTAACACACACACACACACACACACACACACCTATACATATATAGTTTCCTATAGTCATATATCGGGGAAGGCAATGGCACCCCACCCCAGTACTTTTGCCTGGAAAATCCCATGGACGGAGGATCCTGGTAGGCTCCAGTCCATGGGGTCGCTAAGAGTCGGACACGACTGAGCGACTTCACTTTCACTTTTCACTTTCATGCATTGGAGAAAGAACTGGCAACCCACTCCAGTATTCTTGCCTGGAGAATCCCAGGGACGGGGGAGCCTGGTGAGCTTCCGTCTATGGGGTCGCACAGAGTTGGACACGATTGAAGTGACTTAGCAGCAGCAGCATAGTCATATATAGGCTTCCCTGTGGTCTCAGACAGTAAAGAATCTGCCTTGCAGTGCAGGACATCTGGGTTCAATCCCTGGGTTGGGAAGATCCCCTGGAGAAGGGAATGGCTACCCACTCCAGTATTCTTGCCTGGAGAATTCAGTGGACAGAGGACCCTGGCAGGCTGCAGTCCATGGGATCACAAAGAGCTGGACACCACTGAGCGACTAACACTTTCACTTTTATGCACTATTTTAAGTGATTCACATGTGCCAGTTTTTTTTTCTGTCCACATACCCATGTTTTATAGGTTTAAAAACAATTTTTATTAAGATATAGTTGATGTACAATATTATATAAGCTTCAGATGTATAACAATTATTCACAATTTTTAAAGGTTATACTCCATTTACAGTTATTATAAAATATTGGCTATTTTCCCTGTCCTGTACAATATGTCCTTGTAGCCTATTTTTTGGAGAAGGCAATGGCACCCCACTCCAGTACTCTTGTCTGGAGGATCCCATGGATGGAGGAGCCTGGTGGGCTGCAGTCCATGGGGTCACTGAGAGTCGGACACGACTAAGCGACTTCCTTTTCACTTTTCACTTTCATGCAATGGAGAAGGAAATGGCAGCCCACTCCAGTGTTCTTGCCTGGAGAATCCCAGGGGCTGGGGAGCCTGGTGGGCTGCTGTCTGTGGGGTTGCACAGAGTCAGACACGACTGAAGCCACTTAGCAGCAGCAGCAGCTTATTTTTTTATACCCAATAGTCTGTACCTCTTAGTCCCCTACTGTTCTCTTACCCCTTCACCTTTTCCCTTCCTAACTGGTAAGCACTAGTTTCTTCTCTGTATTTGTGAATCTGTTCCTTTATTGTTATATTAGTTTGTTGCACTTTTTAAGAGTCTACATATAAATGATATCATACAGTATTTGTCTTTCTCTGTCTGGCTTATTTCACTTACTCTCCATGCTGTTGCAAATTTCATTCTCTTTTATAGCTTATGTAATAGTGTCTCACTGTGTGGAGGGGGTGTGTACACATACATACCACATCTTTTTACCCATTCATCTGTTGATGGACACTTAGGTTGTTTACATATCTTGACAACTGTAAATATTGTTGCTATGAACATTGTGTGTGTGTGTCTTTTTGAATTAGTGTTTTTGGTTTTTTTCGGATAGATACACAGAAATGAGATTGCTGGGTCATATGGTACTTGTATTTTTTTGAGAAACAGCCATACCGTTTTCTGCTGTGAACACACCAATTTACATTCTCACCAGCAGTGTATGGGAGTTCCCTTTTCTTGATATCCTTGTCAACGTTTGCTATTTGTAGACTTTTTGGTGAGAGCCACTCTGACAGGTGAGAGGTCATATCTCATTGTGGTTTTGATTTGCGTTCTCTGATGATTAATGATACTTTTGATATAACTAATAAGTTTTATTTTATAATCACATTTAGCAATGTACCTAACAACCGGAGCACACATATTCTGATCAAGCACACATGAAGTGTTTTTGAGAACTGACCATACGATAGACCATCAAGCAAGATTCAATAGATTTCAAAAACTGCATCACATACAGGTCATACTTTCTCACCATTAGATTGGTTTGCCATTTCTTTCTCCAGAGGATCTTCTCAGCCCAGGGATTAAACCTGGGTCTCCAGCATTGCAGGCAGATTCTTAACCATCTGAGCCACCAGGGAAGCCCAAGTCAGAAATTAACAACAAAGTATAACTATGATAGAAAATACTTTAATAGAGAAGTAACCAAACAACTGATTAGGTAAAATTCTTCTTTATAGAACAATTCAGCTATTAGATGCAGAAGTAATAATAGAATTAGCTGTTATTTTCAATAATTAATAAGATATGAATGTGGGCAACTATGATTATTAACAATGTTGTCTCTGTTCCTGTACCCATTGGCCATCTGTATTTCTTCTTTGAAAAATTGTTCAGGTCTTCTGCCCATTTTTTAATTGGGTTGTTAGTTTTGGGTAGGGAAGTTTTCAGGTATTATGCCTTCAAATATGTTCTCAGCCCCTTTCTCACTCTCTTCTCCTTCTGGATCCCTAAAATGCAAATATTTGTGTGCTTTATGCTGTCCCAGAGGTCTCTTAAGCCCTTATTTCTTTTCATCCTTTTTTTCCTTCTGTTCAGCACTAATGATTGCCACCCCTCTGTCTTCCAGCTTACTAATCCATTCCTCTGTATCATCTAGTCTACCGTCAGTTCCTTCTAGAGTATTTTTCATTTCAGTTTTGTATTCTTCATCACTGGTTGTTCTTTTTTTTTTCTCACTCTTTGTTAAAAGCCTCTAACTTCTCACTCTCCTTTCATTCTCCTCCCCACTTCTTGCATCATCTTTATGATCCCTACCCCGAACTCTTTCTTGAGTAGATTGTGCCGTATCTCCACATCACTCAGTCCTTCTGAGGCTTTATCTCATTCCTTTGTTTGAAACATGTTCCTCTGTTGCATCATTTTGCCTAACTTGTTCTTATTTCTATGTAGCCAGTAGGTTGGTTACATTTCCTGATCTTAGAGAAGTGGCTTTTTTGAAGGAAAAGTTCTCTGCCTCCCAGAATTCACTCCCTTCTCATCACTATGTGCTCCAAGGGTGCTCCCTATGTGGTTGCATGGGTCCTTCTGCTGTGGTGGGCTGGCTACCATGGGCAGTCTAGTAGGCTTGGTTGGCCCCCAACCCAGTTGGATGTCAGGCCCTGCCTTGTGCAAAGGCTGCCAGCTGCTGGTTGGCAGGGTCAGGTCACAAGGTGTCTGACTCTAGAACCCCAGGGAGACCCATGGTTATTGATGAGTTAACTAGAGGATTAGGTTAGGGTTCAGGAGTCCCTGGGACTGCTGCCTTCCCATTGGTGGGTGAAATCACATCCTGGGGCTACTGCCGGCTTACTGGTGGGTGGGGCCAAGTCTGAGGGTCCGGTTGCAGGGCCCAGGGACACAACCTAAATTCACCTATGGTCTGCTCTGCGCCTAGATTGTTCTAAGCCCCAGAATCCAATCACAAGGAGCCTGCACTTGCCTCTATTTGCAGCTCTCTGTTCCTCCCCCACCTCCTGTGTTTGCTCCAGTATCTTTGTTCAAGCTCCTAGCTCACTCTCTTGGTCTGGAGTTATCTATGTACACATCTCCTCATCTTTGCAAATCTGAACTTGCAGAAAGAACCCTGGCTTTTCCATCTCTGGCTACCCCCTGCCTCCCAGCACAAAGAGAATTTGTTCAGTCGCTCAGTTGTGTCTGACTCTTTGTGACTCCAAGGACTGCAGAAAGCCAGGCTTCCCCATCCTTCACCATCTGCCTGAGCTTGCTCAACTCATGTCCATCAAGTCAGTGATGCCATCCAACCATCTCATTGTCTGTCACCCCCATTCTCCTCCTGCCCTTAATCTTTCCGAGCATCAGGCTGTTTTCCAGTCAGTCAAGCTCTTAGAATCAGGTGGCCAAAGTATTGGAGCTTCAGTTTCAGCATCAGTCCTTCCAGTGAATATTCAGGATTGATTTTCTTTAGGATTTACTAGTTTGATCTCCTTACAGTCCAAAGGACTCTCAAGAGTCTTCTCCAACACCACAAAGAGAATAGGTGCTCAGTAAATGCTTACTGACTTTCACCCCGTCTCCCCTTTCCTACCAAGAGTAGGTAGCTCCCAGGTGGAAGGACACGTGTGATTCTGTCATTGCAGCCCCACCATGTGCACTGCCAGTCCCTGTGACCTGGAAGAGATCCCCCTGGATGATGAGGACTCAGACAGCTTGGAGTTCAAAATCCTGGAGTTCTATGCCAAACACCACGTCTTCCAGAACACCTCTGCCGTCCTCTCACCGAAGCATCTGAGAACAAGGAGTCTGTCCCAGAAAGGGCCAGAGCGCTGGCCAGAGGCATGGACGCAGGGGCCGTGGCCCTGCAGAAATTCTCAATCCAGCGAGAAGGCCATAAACCTCACCAAGAAAAAGTCATCTTGGAGGACCCTCTTCGGGGTAGCAGAGAAGGAGGAAGACTCACAGAGCTCACCTCCGGAAATCTGTGCCCAGGTACAAAGGTTGGGGGTACCTCAGGCCCATCCTTGGAGTCCGAAATGGCCAAGGTCCCGCTCCAGCGTGGACCAGCGCTTAGAGCACAAAGGTAAGCTTTGGGGGACCAGCTGCACTTTCTCTCCCACAGCCACTTCTTTCCCTTCTTTGTGTGCCTGGGGGTTCACCTCCTCCCACCCTGAGGTAGGGAACTCTTTGAACCTCAGCTTCCCAACCTATTAATACTCAATTCTTTTGTTGTTGTTTTTTTTTTAATTTTATTTACTTTTTATTTTTGGTTGTGCTGGGTCTTCATTTCTGTGCAGGCTTCTCTCTAGTTTTGGAGACTAGGGGCTACTCCCTAGCTGGGGTCTGTAGGCTTCTCATTGCTGTGATTTCTCCTGTTGCAGAGCACAGGCTCTGGGGCTCACAGGCTTCAGTAGTTGCAGCACATGGGCTCTAGAGCACAGGCTCAGTACTTGTGGTGCATGGGCTCAGTTGCTCCATGGCACGTAGGATCTTCCCAGATCAGGGATCAAATCTGGGTCTCCTGCATTAGCAGGCATATTCTTTACCACTCTGGTTGTTCGGTCACCAAGTCATGTCTGACTCTTTGCAACCCCGTAGACTGTAGCACTCGAGGCTTCCCTGTCTATAACCAACTCCCAGAGCATGCTCAAATTCATGTCCATCAAGTCGGTGACTCAATGTCCATCACCGACTCGATGGACATGAGTTTGAACATGCTCTGGGAGTTGGTTATAGACAGGGAAGCCTGGAATGCTACAGTCCATGGGGTCACAAAGAGTCAGACAGAACGAGCAACTGAACTGATCAGTGATGCTATCTAACCATCTCATCCTCTGCTGCTCTCTTTTGCTTTTGCCTTCGATCTCTCCCAGCATCAAGGTCTTTTCCAATGAGCTGGCTCTTTGCATCAGGTGGCCAAATTATTAAAGTTTCAGCTTCAACATCATTGTTTCCAATGAATATTCAGGGTTGATTTCCTTTAGGATTGACTGGTTTGATCTCCTTGCAGTCCAAGGGACTCTCAAGAGTCTTTTCCAATTCCACTGAGCCACCAGGGAAGCCCAATTCTCAGTCCTCATTGTCCTACTTTCCTTAAGAACTGAGCAGAAAGGAAAAGTTTGGTGGCAATGGGTGACAGGACTGGTTTTCTGGCTCCACCATCTATAATTAAGCTTGCTGCCCAAATTCCTAATCCTCGGTGCCAGAGACCAATACAAAGTGAAGATCCCCAGATGGGCTCAGGCTGTCCTTCCTGAGGGAAGTCAACTCCCATCTCTGAGCCTCTGCATTTCCATCTGTACATTGGCTTCTTGAAGGTGGATGGAAAGATCAGATAGCTATATTCAAAAGTGATTTCAAAGTTCAAGCCACTCAAAAATCCAAGAAGCATTTTGACAAAATCTTCTTTCAGCGGGACAAAACACATTGTATTGAACAGAACATTTTCATGCCAGGCTTTAACAGTGTTGCCCTGCATCCACAGACCTAGGCGTAAACATCTTCCCCTCTAACCATCTCTTCTGCCTGATGCCCAGATTTTAAAAGAAACCTGCTCTTCTGCTGAGCTGATTGGCCTGTGTCAATAATTAGTCAACAGGTGGCAGTAATGTCTCAAGTTTTAAATGTTGTGACTGTCAGGCTTATTGGAGAATCAGCACACACAATGACAGCACTTGCTGCAATCAAGGAAAGTTACATTTCCCATTAGACTTGTAAACTTTAGGGAGGAGAGGTTAAGGTTGGGATTATCTGAGGAAATCCTCCTCTGTCCAGGGGTTCTTCTGCTGGGGGTGGGATCTGAGGTCCAGAGCAGACAGAACAGTTTGGCTTGGTTGCCTGTGTGTGTGTTGTTGTGCCCAACACTTTGTGATTTTCACGGACGGTAACCTGCCAGGCTCCTCTGTCCATGGGATTTTTCCGGCAGGAATACTGGAGTGGGTTGCCATTTCCTACACTCCAGGGGATCTCCTCAACGCAGGGATCGTACCCAGGTCTCTTGTGTTGCTTGCATTGGCAGGCATATTCTTTACTACTGAGCCACCTCGGAAGCCCCATAGAACAGTTTCAGTTCAGTTCAGTTCAGTCGCTCAGTCGTGTCCGACTCTTTGCGACCCCATGAATCGCAGCACACCAGGACTCCCTGTCCATCACCAACTCCCAGAGTTCACTCAGACTCACGTCCATCGAGTCAGTGATGCCATCCAGCCATCTCATCCTCTGTCGTCCCCTTCTCCTCCTGCCCCCAATCCCTCCCAGCATCAGAGTCTTTTCCAATGAGTCAACTCTTCGCATGAGGTGGCCAAAGTATTGGAGTTTCAGCTTTAGCATCATTCCTTCCAAAGAAATCCCAGGGCTGTCCAAGGCACTCTCAAGAGTCTTCTCCAACACCACAGTTCAAAAGTATCAATTCTTCGGTGCTCAGCTTTCTTTATAGTCCAACTCTCACATCCATACATAGAACAGTTTCGAGGCACATAAATAGGTTTTTCTGCTTGTCCCGTTCTTTGAAGTTTGCCAGGAAACAGAAGATTTTACAGACTTTAACTTTCTGGCTTTCCTGAGGAAAACAATGTTCTGTATTTCAAGATTACTGAAGGGTCATTGGACCTTTGCTGATTTTCTAAAATTTCCAGGTCTCTGTGTAGACCTATAGATGTTCCTACAAAAGTGGAAATGGTTATCTCCTAAGGAGGCTTAGCTTTAATGATTCACTTAAGTTGATCCTCCCTCTCCCCTTTCTCTCTCTTTGCTTTCTTATTTAGGTAATTATGTGGGTGGTTAGCTGGTTCTATGCTGGGTGTGACCCAAGAGGGACTTGCCCTCTCTTTCTCTTTTGCCACATGTAAATCAGAACTCAGTAGTTGGTGTGCCCTGTGTTCTTTTAACTAAAGGTCACAATTTAGCCTGTGCTGCCATTTCAGACACCAGGCTGGACTAAGAACTATGAGATTATGTCCCAAGACCAAGGTCTAGTAGTGACAGGCCTTGGGATATAGAAAAACGAATGGCAATACCAATTTGAGAAACACCAACCCAGTTTTTCTGTGAGTCTCTTTTTTTCTCCACAGCTGTGATCTGCTGTAACTTCACTGACATAGAGATTTTTTTCTCTCCTATAAAAGAAAACCACAGTTTGGCAGTTCAGGCTTGATCTGCCAGATCCCCAGTCTTTAAGGATTCCTTTCTGTTGTCCCTTAGCTGGTGGGTTCCAACCTCAACGTCACCTTTAACCCCAAGATGGCTGCTCAGATTCCAGCCATCACGTCTACATTCTAAGCAGGGAGAAAGAGGAGGCAAGGAGAAGGACAAAAGGTTATCTTCTTTCTAGATAATTCAGCTCCCTTTAGAGAGCTTTCTTAAAACTGTAGCCAACTTCTTACATCTCAGTGCATACACCTTATTGCAAAAGAGGCTGAGAAATGTAGTTCTGTCAGCTTCCCCTGACATTTCAGGGGTCTGTTACTAAGGAAGATAAAGAAAAGGGATACTAGGTAGGAAATAGCAGACTCCCCTATATGGAATTCTCTCCCAAATGCCCTGTCCTTTCTCTTTAAAAGAAAAACCTCAAGCCAAATGCCTTCCCCACTCTCCTGCTCTCCTTAACTGCACAATGGGCCCCCAGAATAAATTCCAAAGGAAAGGCAGCCTTTCCATTTTCTCTCCACCCCCATCCAATGTTTCCTTGCCTATCAGATCAGACCAACTCTGACCAGAAGGAAATCTTTAAAAAAAAAAAAAATATTAGAATGGAAATTTTTTTTTTTTTTTTGGCCATACTGCAAGGTATGTGGGATCTTATAGTTCCTTGACCAGGGATTGAACTAGAAATTCCTGTGATGGAAGCACAGAATCTTAACCACTGGACTGCCAGGGAAGTCCCTGGAATGGGAATGTTTAACCAGATTAATTCATCTGAGTTTCAAAATGTGTTTGCTTATAGATTTTCCTGCACATATTTTGTCTGCATTCCTCTAATCCATAGAAACAGATACACAGGTTAGTCAGCTTGGGGACCACCTCTGTGTCCTCTGGTGGTCTCGTGACCACGTGGTAGAGGCTAGGAGATGGGGAGGGACAGCCATGAGGGCCTTCATTTGCCTCCTTTGAGGGCAAGGTGGGCAGAGTGTGACTCCTCCATGGAAAAGAACATGCTGATCACCCAACCAAGCACACAAGGTTAGAGAGGCAAGGCATCAAGCTTTCCTCTCCCAGCTCCTGCGGACACAAGGGAAGGCTCCCACTGGTTTGGGAATCCAGCTTCTTGCCACCTCCTTGCGTGGGTGGCTGGCATTCACGAGGAGGCTGGTTGGGCAGCAGTAAGGTGATTTAAAAGTGGAAAAGTATTTTTGGTTGGATTGTTGTTAAACGGAAAGGAAAAGCACTGATCCTCCACTCCTTGACCTCTCCAGTTCTTCTCTCTCTAATCCACTGCTGATCTGTTTTTGAACCCAATGGAGCACCATGATAAATGTGGCTTTTTAAGGAAGCCATTATGCCTTCTTTTTAAAAGGAAGGCATTGTGGACAGAGCATCAGTGGCCTGTCAGTGAACAGCCAGGAGGGTGATGGGAGAATCTGGGGAAAGAGAACCAGACATCACCTGGCAGCTCCTCGGGAGGTCACACCCACCTCTTCACATGACACCCACACCTTGCCTTGCTCATCTATCCTGGTTGACAAAGTCTGGGAGTTCCTCTGGGCACACTGACCTTCCGGCCCAAACCCGTTACTGTCAACAAGTCTTATGAATTAAATACTGTTGTTCTTAAACATTACATGATACAACTGCTCCATATCAAAGGCAGAGCTTGTACAAGCTTCTACGTGTTAAGAACATAGTGACAGATTAACAATGAAATTTTACTCCCAAATAACTCAGCAATACTGCCTGCCCTCCTATCCTAACCCCGTCCTCCACCAGGGGCCAAGCTGACTTATCCTTCACAGGCCGTGACGTTCAGGGGCCAGAGCTGTTTAAACCTTCATGTCCCCGGATGCTTTATTCTCCAGTTACGTGTGCAAACGCTTGACATAAGTCTTTTCTCCGATTGTAAATTCTTGAGGGTCAGGGGTTAGATTTTATGCAGCCTTGTTTACCTATCCACATTTTCTGCATGTTTCCCAGCAGGCGTGGAGGCGGGGAAGATGACACGTGACCACACCAGCAAGGGGAGTCCGTGTTTCCTTGATAATGGACTTGAGTCAGGAATACGGCCCAAGAGAAGGGATATTTCTCTCTTCTCAGTGACCAGCCCCCAAAGGCTTGTCACACTGCTGAATGCCTTCCAAAGTGCATAGAGGCCAGCTCTCCGAGATATAAAGCATGCCCCAAAAAAGAATAAAAATAAAAGCGTAATGAGCGTTCCCTCAAGCAAAGAACTAAGCACTGCCTTTTGTGTTGCAAAGGGGCAAGGGGACCCTAATTTTGCAAGACTTCCAAAAGAGGGTGCAGAGGGGTAATTGTTTCAAGGTGGCAATCATTCCTGTGTGCCCCTCCCCCACCCCAGCCTCTGCCAGGCAACTGCCCAGGCTTTCAGAAGAATGCCACCACCCCCACAAACGCACACTCCTGCTCGGCCCCAGGCCATTTCCTTTCCCTCTAGGCCCGGTGTTTTCATTTCGGGCAACCGTGCATACCAATGAGCCAGACAAAGTTCTGGGAAGGGCCTGTCAGCACCGTTTTGTCTTCTTTCAGCCGTGGACCCCAGAGTCGTTTCCATTGCCAACCGAGTCGCTGAAATCGTTAATTCCTGGCCGCCGCCAGAAGAGCTCCACAGCCAGGGAGGAGGCTTCAAGTCCAAATGGGTTCCAGTACTCCAGGGTCCCCAAGGGCCGTCTGGAGCTGAAAGTACCAAGAAAGGTAAACTTCCCTTCTGAGCATTTGCCCCAGGGTACGTGTTGGCCAAGCAGAGGTCCATGAGCACATATGTATTTATTCAGCTCAGGGCCCCGCCACTTAGGAGTCTCTGCTGACCCGCACTCAGGGCACCACAACCACACTCTGGAGGCGCTGACCTTTAGCTGGAGAACCCAGCCCAAGCCAAGGGGAGCGCGCCAGCAGAGGGAAGCAGCATGCCAAGCTCACTGCTAAGTCCAAAGAAAAGTCTCCTATTGAGGGGCAGGAGGAGGTACAAAGCGGGCGCTCAATCTTGTTCACAGTTGGGGGGCGGCGGGGGAGAATGCAGCATTACATTTCACCACGTGAGCCATGGCCCAGGCCCGGTGTGCTCAAGCGAGCGCACAGGCTGTAGGTGGAGCGTCCACCCAGGAGTTTACACTATTGCCTTGGCTCCCGTGAAGAAGCAGGGGGCTTGTCAGGCACAAGCCGAGAGCCAAACATGAAGCAGACCTGAGGAGCAGTGATCAGGCTGGGTCGGTTGTCACCCAAACTGGAGCAACAGCCAGGACTGTGGACCCCAACTGACCTGTAGAAATTCTAGATGTGAGGGAAAGGGAAAGTGAAGATGTTAGTCATTCAGTTGTGTCCAACTCTTTGTGACTCCATGGACTGTACTCTGCAAGGCTCCTGTGTCCATTGGGTTTCCCAGGCAAGAATACTGGAGTGGGTTGCCACGATCGCCCCGACCCGTGGGATGGAACCCACGTCTCCTGCGTTGGCAGGCTATTCTTTACAGTCTGAGCTACCAGGGAAGCCCAGAATTGAGAGAAACAGGACCAAGTGCCCGGGAAGAGGAGTTCAGTCTGACATTCCCTCACTAATGACTGTCCAGTCTGTGGTTCTCTTTCTCAAACCCCAGTGGACGATGAGGGGCCCAGCTGGCTCTTGAGTTTGCAGCACATCGAGCGACAAGGCAGAAGATTCTCCAATCATGGCGGTGCCCTCCAACCCCAGAACCAGACTGGTAAGTGTGTCCACCCTTGCTGTGCTGCCAGCACCACAGACTACCAAAGGGGCTTAGAGTGAGGAGCTGGGAGTGCAGGGACCCCCGGAGAGCAAAAACAAAAAAGAATCCAAAGTGTTCCCACTTTACTGCTACTTCATGTGTGTCTGAGAAGGAGAAGGAAATGGCAACCCACTCCAGTGTTCTTGCCTGGAGAATCCCAGGGGCGGGGGAGCCTGGTGGGCTGCCGTCTCTGGGGTTGCAGAGTCGGATACGACTGAAGTGACTGAAACCAAAGTGTTCCTACTTTACTGCTGCTTCGTGTGTGTCTGGGCCACATAAAGTGACGGCACCAAACCAGGCAGAAGCTCAGGCCCCCGTCCTCCAGGCACATGAGAAGCTGGGACTGCCGCTGCAGCAGCTTTCCCAGAAAGAGGCAACAGAGTCAGATCCAAGCTGCATATGGGTGGAGGAAGCATCCAGTCCTCCTTCTCCCAGGTGACTTGGGTCTCAGGCTTCCCACCTCGCTGCCCTTCACGCGACCTCGTGGCATGACTCTCCTGGCCTCTCCTCCCCTTCTCCTCTGGGACACACATGAGGACTTCATGACTTCAGAGACTATGCCCCAAGGAAAACATGCTGTTCCCTCAGCAACAGGCTCGTCTCTGTTTGGATTCAACGCTATAGCAATGACTGTTTTCCTAATATTATTTCACTGTTAGCACGTTTGGAGACAAGGGAAAGCAGACTCCACCTTCCCTGTTCCAACACACACAGCACACACCAACTGGAGGCATCTCTGTCTCCATCTGCCATGTTAGCCTTTGGGGTGGGAGAACATATTCACTGTATTTACTTAGACTCTACCCTGTTGTGAAGACACAGCATACAAAGTACATGTTTTAGTCCAATTTGAAAGATAATGTTTAAAAAAAATGTAGGAAAATAGGTGGGTTTAGGAATGACTTTAATTCCCCAAATTCAGGAAGACTGTACCTTCCTCTTAGGAGGTCACAGTTTGGCTCTGAGTTTTCTAGCAGTTAACACAAAGGATGAATATGATCAAATAGGGGTTTATGGTGTTTACATGGGAAAAGACCACCTGCTCAGGAAAAACCCAAAGGCCTGAGAGACATTTCTTCTAAGTAGCAGGGGGAAGGGATAGTTAGAGAGTTTAGGAGGGACATGTACACACTGCTGTATTTAAAATGGATCACCAACAAGGACCTACCGTATAGCACAGGGAACTCTGCTCAACATTATGTGGCAGCCTGGAACATAGGGGAGTTTAGGGGAGAATGGATACATGTACATGTATGACTGAGTTCCTTCACTCTCCACCTGAAACAATTACAACGTTAATCAGCTATACCCCAATACAAAATAAAAAGTTAAAAAAAATTCTTCTAAGTATCATTAGAGATAAGCTCATGCATCTTCAACAGCATTCTTAGACAAATAAAGTGAGTTTCATGGTGAGAATCAGGGGACTAGGGCAGGAAAGAAGGGGATGGAGAAGAGGGTGTTCAGAATGCTTTGGGTGTCATTAGAAGAGGTGAAGTAAGATTTACTTTGCTGGAAGTTACAAAGTGCACGGTCTTCTTCCCTCCCTAACCAGGCTACAAGCCTGTCCCTGGAAACATACAAGATTTTTTTTTTCTCTTCAAAGAAATAACTGTAATTTTCCCCTGACAGAAGGAGAAGACCAAATAATAGCCAGAATTGTTGAGCTGCTGAAATATTCGGGGGAGCAGTTGGAAAGAGAGGTAGGGAGCGTCTTGAACTAATGGGTTTTCTTTCTGTGTCCCCGCCCTGTACCGGGGAATGGAACTGGACTGATGGTTGGACTCCTTTTTCAAAGTTCTGGTTTCCACTTAAGTCCTAAATTTTATTTCCCTTGGAGTCAAAACTCTTCATGCTGGCAGGGTCTCAAAAATGAATCACTTTGGAAAACATAAGTAAACCTTCTGGAGCCTCCTCGGAATTTTTGGAAAGGAAAAAAGTCACCAATAAATTAAAATTCGCTGAATAGAATTATGAATCTAGTTCCCCATGTAACTGATCCTCAGGGAAGTTTAGACTCTTGTGTTTGCCCTGCAGCCTGAATATCTGTGTCCCACAGCTGCTCCAAGTCTGGGGTGTTGTCTGAAATCTCCCCCTAGAATGGCCAGACTGTTTTCTCTGAGCAGTTCAGCCAGGGGATGGGTTAGCGTTACCTGGAGAATGCTGGGTTTCAGGCCAGTTAGAAGTTGAGACTGGTTATTCCCATCAGGAATGTGCAAGGGTTGCCTTCAGGTAAGGAGGTGGTGGGCAGGCCCCCCTGTGGTCACGGCTTCTGAAGGCATCTCGTCTGTGTGTTACTCATAGATGAATGTGAGGTCTCCTGCGTCTGGCCATCCGGAGCTGGCCTGGGGACACACTCTCTTGTTTTGCAAGGATCCATGGGCAGGAAGTCAGGTCCGTGGGGCTCTGCAGGAGGGGTTAACGGCTAACTAGCCAGCCACCCACCCTAGTCCACCCCAGTGTGCTTGGTGGCTCCTCAATGCCCTTGTCAGAGGTGTCCCAGATGATGGTGACCAGGATGGGGGAGGAATATGCGATGGTGCAGAATGAGAAACATCGAGGAAACCAAGGCATCAGACCAAAGAAAAGAGGAGGAAATAGGAGAGCTTTGGGGCCATAGTAGAGGGTGGTCGGGGTACAGAGGAAGCAGAAAACAGAACAGGGCATGTGATGACCCTGTGTTTCTCCAGAACTAGCATCAGTGGACAGGAGTACGGGGCAAGTCATTTCTCCCCATTTGAAGGATGAACCTTGTAGCTCTCCAGGCTGTCCACTGAGACTTCTCTGGTGGTCTAGCTGTTAAGACTCCATGCTCCCAATGAAGGGGACATGGGTTCAATCCCTGGTCAGGGAACTGAGATACCATATGCCATGCAGCATGGCCAAAAAAAAAAAAAAAAAAAAAAAGCCAAGGGAGTATTGTTCTTTTTCTAAGACCATGATACTCTAAAGGAAGGAAAGCTAAGAAATACAACGTTCAAGAGAGGAGTATAAGGTAATATCAATTGAGTAGAACAATGGAAGGGAATCAATGGATTAGGTTTTGTTTTTCTTTTCACGTGAACTCAGGTAACTCATGAAGGTTTCAGCATCCTGGACACATGCTAACATTTCAAGAGCATTTCCTCCATGTTGGGCACAAAGCCAAGTGTTTCAAAATTACCCTGGGTTTCTCTGGTAGCTCAGATGATAAAGACTCTGCCTGCAGTGTGGGAGACCCAGGTTCAATCCCTGGGTTGGAAAGATCCCTTGGAGAAGGAAATGGCAACCCACTCTAGTATTCTCGCCTGGAAAATCCCATGGATGGGGAAATCTGGCAGGTTACAGTCCATCAGGTTGCAAAGAGTCAGCCACAACAGAGCGACTTCACTTTCACTTTTTTCATAGGGGCTGTTCCCCCAGTTTAGAGATGACATAACTGAAACTGAGAAGTTAAGTAATTTCTCCAAGATTGCACAGCTAATAATAAGTGGAGCAGGGGTTTGAGCCAAAACAGCGATTTCCAGGTTGTGGATTCTGCCCATTACACAACCTCTAACAAAGCACCTTTCACTGGGTTACACGTGTCAGTGAACTCTGAGCCCCTTGGGTGAGGACGCATCTGAATCGTTCACAGTACCACCTGTCGTAAGCGCTAGGAAACATTTGTTCAATGTCCTGTGAACGGGCTGTTCAGTCTGTATTGGTTCCCATGGAAGGAAATCACAGAGAAAGTCCATGCCTGTCTGGTCCTGCGGGATATGGTCCCACATTTGAGATTAGAATCCAGGGTTTTCCACTGGGTGTTTTAGTCGCCCAGTGTCCACCGAGAGAGTCTGCCTCCCCGGCCAAGGCTGATATATAGTTTCTCCTCTCATACACAGTTGAAGAAAGACAAGGTTTTAATGACCTGCTTCCAGGATGCGTTATCCTATCCTTTTGTCAAGACCATCGCAGACCAGTTCCTAAGAGGCGTGGACACCAGGGGAGAATCAGAGGTCAAAGCTCAGAGCTTTAAAGCTGCTCTTGCAATAGATGTCATAGCCAAGCTCACGACCATCGACAACCACCCCATGAACAGGGTGCTGGGTTTTGGAACCAAGTACCTGAAAGAGAATTTCTCACCCTGGATCCAGCAGCATGGTGGATGGGTAAGTGAATTCTATCTAAAAATGAAATCCTCCCAGAACTCAGGGGGCACAGTATGGAAAGGGTTTTTTTTCTGGGGGTTGTTTTTTTTAAATGAAGGGAACCTATCTTTGAAGCGGTTCTCATGGGTTTAGGATACTTGAGTGGCAAGAGATTTACCCCATTAATGGGAACATATTTTTAGTTATTATCTTCATCATCAATAAATATTTACTGAGCTCCCAAAGGGTATGTGGGGTATGTGAGTGAGAGGAGAGGGACTGGTCAGACAGAACAGGAAATGAAGAGATGCTGAGATATAAAATGTTTGGATAGATACAATTTCTGTTTTCACAAATTTTGCAGGCAACGGAAGTCTGGCAGTGAGACTAGGAGAAGCTCCTTATTCTCTCAGGGGTGTGGGAATAATCTTTACACAGAGGTTCAGGGCTTATGACATTTTGTCATTGCTGTTGGGACCCAGACATTCTGACAGGGGCATTTTGATATAAACTGAAGAGCAGTTTAATTTTCATCTATTTTTAAAATATCTGCTATCAGGCAAAACAGACATCTTTACCCTGATTCCTCAGCCCTTCCCCTACCCTTTTCCTTTGAGACTTCCTTAAAACTGTCCTGTTCAAATGGCCTCATAAGAGGAACCTTTTCAAACTGCTTTACCCCAGAGCTCTAAACCTCAGCAGGCATAGGACATTTTTGTCTGTTCCAGCCTTTCCGGAGTACATGCACTACTATCATGAGTCCTCTTTTTCCTAGGGTGGTCCAGAGGCCAGGAAAAGACCTGAGTCTGCTCTGGGCATAGCTAGCATGACCCCAGGGGCTCCAAACAGGCTTAGTCTCTTGGCTACCAGATGGGAAGTAGAGCTGATTTTGCCTATGGGGCTGATGTGCCCACCACAATCACCAGTTACTGCCCATTAAACTACTCAGACTTCTGTTCTTTCCTATTTCCCACCCTCGCACCAGATATGATAGCCCTTAAGTGGCTAATCTGAGCTTCCCAGGTGGTGCTAGTGGTAAAAGAACCTGCCTGCCAATGCAGGAGACGCAGGTTCTAGCCCTGGGTCAGGAAGATCCCCTAGGGAAGGAAATGGCAACCCACTTCAGTATTCTTGCATAGAAAATTCCAAGGACAGAAGAGCCAGGTGGGCTACAGTCCATTGGATTGCAAAGAGTCAGACATGACTGATGTGACTGCAGCAGCAAGAAGTGGCTAATGTGAACAAGGCTCTTGCTGCTAAGTTGCTTCAGTCATGTCTAACTCTGTGTGACCCCATAGACAGCAGCCCACCAGGCACCGCCGTCCCTGGGATTCTCCAGGCAAGAACACTGGAGTGGGTTGCCATTTCCTTCTCCAGTGCATGAAAGTGAAAAGAGAAAGTGAAGTCGCTCAGTCATGTCCGACTCTTAGCGACCCCATGGACTGCAGTCTACCAGGCTCCTCCATCCATGGGATTTTCCAGGCAAGAGTACTGGAGTAGGGTGCCATTGCCAGTACTCCAAATTCAAGCTGCCTTAACTCATGGAGGAGGATAGATTCCTGAACATCACTTCAGATTTAACAGCTCTAAGGCCCATCAAGACCAGGGCCCCCTCAAGTCCCGTCCCAGAGCCCCTCCTGAGTACTCCAGCTCAGGACCCTTACCAGCCTCTGAGCCTTTACAACACTTCATATTTGCACTACAATTATATACAGGAAATTACCATCATTGTTGGTCTTCTTAATATATTCTTCCAGAGGGACTGTAAGTATCAACTGGATTTACAACCCAGTTCTCAAAATCTAGTTAACTAATGTAACTGATGCCAAAAGTGTTCTATGAAAAATAGTGTTTCTATACCAAAAGTACAAACAACAAAAGAAAAAAATAAAAGTGACTATGTCAAGATTAAAAACATTTCTGCTTCAAAGGATACCATCAAGAAGGTAAAGAGACAACCCACAGGATGGGAAAAAGTAGTTGCAAATTATATATCTGATAAGGGACTTGTATTCAGAATATGTAATAAATTCTTACAAGTCAACAATAAAAGGACAACATCCCCCACCAATTTTTAAAATGGGCAGTCAATTTGAACGGACATTTACGGGACTTCTCTGGCGGTCCGGCGGTTAAGAACCCACCTTGCAATGCAGAGGATGTGGGTTCAATCCCTGGTCGGGGAGCTAAGACCCCACAAGCTGTGGAGCAACTAAGCCCATGTGCCACAACTACTGCGCCTGTATCCGCTGGAGCGCGTGAGCCACGACTAGGGAGTCAGTGCACTGCAACAGAAGACTGTGCATGACACCGTGAAGATCCCCGTGTCACAGCTAAGACCCAACACAGCGAAATGAATCCGTATTTTTTAAAAACAGACATTTCTCCAAAGAAGATATACAAACGGCCCATGAGCACATGAAAAGATATTTGCTTGACATCTTCATTTCACCATTCAGTTCAGTTGCTCAGTCGTGTCAGACTCTTTGTGACCCCATGAATCACAGCACACCAGGCCTCCCTGTCCATCACCAACTCCCGGAGTTCACGCAGACTCACGTCCATCAAGTCAGTGATGCCATCCACCCTTTTCCTCCTGCCCCCAATCCCTCCCAGCATCAGAGTCTTTTCCAATGAGTCAACTCTTCGCGTGAGGTGGCCAAAGTACTGGAGTTTTAACATTAGGAAAATGCAAATCAAAACCACAATGAGATACCATTTCACACCCACTTGCATGGCTAAAACAAAAAAGACAAGTGTTGGATGTGGAGAATTTGAACCCTCATACATTGCTGGCTGGATTCTAAAATGGTCCAACCCCTTTGGGAGACAACTTGGCAGTTCCTCAAAATGTTAAATGTAGGGTTACCAATTCCACTCTCTGTCTATACCCAGGAAAACAGAAAAAAGTGTTCGTGTAAAAGCTTGTACATGCATGTTCAGAGCAGTATTCATTATTTATAAAGGCCCCAAAGTAGAAACAACACAGAAGTTTTTCCATGATGAATAATGAATAGAAAAACCAAATGTGAAATATCCATACAGTGGAGTAATATTCAGCCATAAAAAGGAATTAAGTATGGACAGATGGATGAACCTTGAAAACATTATGCACAGTGAAAGAAGTCAGACAAAAAGGCCATAAATTGTATGATCCCATTTATATGAAATGTCCAGAATAGACAAATTCATAGAGGCAGTGACTTCCTAGGGCTTTGGGGAGAAAGAATGGCGTGTGACTGCTGATGGACACAGTTTCTTTCTGTAGTAACGAAAATATTTTAAAATCAGATAGAGCTGATGGTTGCACAACTCTGAACACACTAAGAGCCACTGAATTATATATTCTTAAAAGGGAGAATTTTATACTATATTTCATGAAATCTGTCATTAAAAATAGTGGTTGTAATTCTAATAAGCAAATAAAAAGAAAGAATAAGTTCTATTATTTTTTAATTTGGCTGCTAGTGCTAGAGAGAAAAACAATTCCAGTCAGATAAAACAGATGGATTTTTTGAGGTAGAAATAATAAAGTGAATTTTCAAAGGCTTTAGAATTTTGTGGCCCTAGTTCTTTATCACATGTATTTTCAATTCAAAATTATTAGTTTACTTTTCCAGGTCATCATAAATCCTAATCTTAAGTCTTGGCCACAGTTAGGTTTAATTTGGAGCACAAAGCTAGAAATTAGGAGAGGGAAGGGAAAAAAATAAAGGACTAATTTTTTCCAAAGTCAGAGACAGAGTTGCAAAAAATAAAGGATGCTGCTGAAAGAATATGAGTCGATATGACTATGGGAATGTGGAGAAGATGTGGACTGACACGTGAGCTCAGTTTCATTGAACAGGACTGAGGGGACACTGGTGGCCAGCCTTCCATTGCCCCAGGGATTTCAGTGGCTCTCGGGAGTGTCCCTGTAGTGGTGTGGAGGGAGAAAAGCTATTCCTAGGCATACCATTTCCAGGAGCCTTGGGGTTCCTAAGTATTATATCTCAGCATTCCACGCCGCACAGGAGTGCACCAAATCTTCCCAATGGAACCACAAGCCTATGAAGGCAGGGTTACATATTTCATCCCCTTCTTTCTCTCTTCTTTCCATTACCTTTACACAAGGCACAGATGCTCAGCCAATACTTGGAGAGCAATGTGGGTGTTAGTTTCTCAGTCATGTCTGACTCTTTAGAGCCCAGCAGGCTGCTCTGTCCATGGGATTCTTCAGGCAAGAATACTGGAGTGGGTTGCCATTCTCTTCTCCAGGGGATCTTCTTGACCCAAGGATAAACATAGGTCTCTCACATTGGAGGCAGATTCTTTACCGTTTGAGCCACCAGGGAAGCCCTGGAGAGCAATAATTAGTCAAATCAGTGAATAGTGACTCTATCCACAAAGCATGCCAAACAAGCCACAATTTGATTTTCATTTATTCCTTGGCCCTTCTTGCCTCACTTGAAGCACTACTCACATAGCTATCCTGTGGCCCTGCAACCTCAGCCCTTCTACCGTACCTTGAAAGGAGAGGTTAGCAACCTCCATAGTCATCAACCTTTTTGAATTTAAATACAGCATCAAAGACTCTTCCCATACTCAACGCTGAGTGTGCAATGTAAGTCCTTAGCTGGGGTTTTCCTTTCAGGCACACCAAGGATGCTAGTCACCTTTCCAAACCCTCCCCCAACTCTAACACGTCTCCTCGCCTCGGGTCAGGCTTGGGATAAGAAAGCAGAGTTAACAGGCATATGTTTTCACTTCAATACTGAATCAAATTTGGAATTCTAAAAATCTATTTCTCTTTTTTCCCCTTCTAGGAGAAAATACTTAGGATGCCACATGAAGAAGTAGACTGAAACATCAGAGGATTTGTAACCTGGAATACTCATGGTCCGGTTCTGGTCTCATGTACATCGGTCTCAGCACAGACTATGGGAGAAAACACAAATGGAAAAGGTGGATGGAGCACCAAAGGCTGAAAAGCCATTACTCCTGCAAGTCAAGAGGCATCAGGAGAGACCTTGACTGTTTCCGGCTCCTAGGATGTAGAGCATAGCCTCCGGCATCCATGTTTTCACGTTGTCCAGTGAGTATGCACGGAAGTCTAGGAAGACAAATGATACCCTTCTGTTCAAATGCTTACAACAGAAACCATCACCCAACCTCTGCTGGCCACTTTAGGGAAAGTGCGTGCCACACACTTGTTGACCTCATGAAAGTGAAATGATAAATGGCGCATGTGCTTACTCTCTGGTTTCTAGTACTGTTTATTTTTCAAAGTTCACTTGAGATGGTCTGACCTTGTTTCAAGCCCGCCTTTAGGCTGATGTAGCTGTTCATGTTGGTAGACAGAGGTCAAAGAGACTCTCGAGTTTATGGCCAGCCTGGGGAGAGACTGCCTGATCTGCCTTTTTTGGCTCCCTTCTCTGGACAATTCTTTGGCAGTTCGAAAAACTTCTATTTGGCAGAAAATGATTATTTCTGTCACCCTCAACTATCTCAGTGACCTCATCTCTACTTCTAGAGGTTTCTAGAACTTTGTTATTTTGGGGGCTAGTGTAATGATTAGTGCTTGGTAAAATAAATGCATGGAAAGACAACTGTCAAAAGAGTATGTTTATGGTTAAAATAAACTGTAAGTAAAAGCATATGATTTCTGTGAGGATCATAGAAGTTAATTTATATCAAGTGCTTAGAAAAGTGCTTATTTAATGCTGTATTTACTTATGTCAACTACTGTGTGCTGCCCTCTGCTAAGCTGAAAATGTCTTCTCCTCTCAAAGTTGTCACTAATTGTTTTTCTGAAATTGATACTGTTCCAAGTGAGGTTTTTTGGTATGTGAAGTATGTTCCATAGTAGGTGTTTAAGGCAAAAAACAATTTTTAAAAATACTATCAAATTATGGTCTTCCCTGGTGGCTCGAATAAAGAATCCACCTGCCAATGCAGGAGATGCAGGCTCCATCCCTGAGTTGGGAAGATCCCTTGGAGAAGGAAATGGCAACCCGGTTCAGTATTCTTGCCTGGAGAATTCCATGGAGAGAGGAGCCTGGCAGGCTACAGTCCATGGGATCCCAAAGAGTCAGTGCTATCAAATTAGTCTTACAACAAATTTCTGGCTCTCTAGTATCCAGCATGTAGCCTGATGTAAAACAAGAATTTAATAGACCTTTGATGAACAAATAAATGAATGAGTTAATCAAACATTTTCATCTTCAAGGGAAAGCCAGAGCTATCTATTATGGCATGTTTCACTACTTTACCTTTCTGGATAAAAATGAGTTATTCTCTTTTATTTTCTTCCCCCACACTGAAACTCAGACATTTTAGGGAGAAAGAAGTTTCCCTTTACAGAGAGAGACACTAGAGATCACTTCCTCTTTATTCCAAACTATCTGCAGTCCCCCAAATGTATGACATAACCTCGTACCTCTGAGCCTCATAACAGCATTTTCTCCACTTGGATTGTTCTTGTTGGTCAGTCCTCTTTCCCGTTTCCCCTATTGCAACTCATTCCAGCCCAGTTTTCCAAATTTGCGTCTTCATTTTCCCCAAGAAGCATTTACTAACCTTCCCTGGGCCACCATTTGGAAAGGCCATTTGGATGCCTTTCCTCATAAAGATGTTCCATAACACCCGGTAGAGAGACATTATACCTAATATATTTTATACGGATAAAAATAAGTCTTTTGCACTGGATTATATAAATTATTTTGTAAACAAGTATTATGTCTGGGCTTCCCTGGTGATTCAGTAGTAAAGAATCTGACTGCAATGCAAGACACCTGGGTTCAATCCCTGGGTCAAGATCTTCGGGAGAAGGATGGCAACCCACTCCAGTATTCTTGCCTGTGAAATCCCATGGACACAGGAGCCTGGAGGGCTACAGTCCATGGGGATGCAAAAGAGTAGGACATAAATCAGGGACTAAACAACAAGTATTAGGTCTAATTTAACTTTGTAAAAGCTTGGCACATTTTCAGTGCACAATTGCAGAATCACACCCTAGGCTCACTGCTATAACCTACAAATCAATAAGGACAAAGCATGGCCGAAGGTATGTGTACTTCTAACAACCATTCCAAGTGTTCCAGTATCATCTGCAGCTTCAAGATAAGATGAAGTACTAGTAACTGAATTTAATCTCTCGCTAAAAACAACTGGAAGAACACACGGGATATATGAAAGAACAGTTATCAACACATTGTGCATCAGTTAATGAAGGATTGGTCCCTGAGAGATAAGAAAAAAGTGAGCCCAATGACTGCCCTAGATTACTGCAGGTAAAGAGTTCCCAGGCCACGTTACAGAAAAGGGAGCCCTCAGAGGGCTGAGCACTCTCCCGGGAGAGAGAAGGCAGAGCCTGGAAGTGCAAAAAGGCCAAGGCAGATCAAATTTGCAGGGCAAATGGAGAGAAGAAAATGGCACACAAAGTTTTAGAGATCTGCAGGCAGTTCCCCTTAAGTTTTCAGATGAATACTCTTCAATACATGCGTGTGAAGTTACCCAAGGTTTGGGAAAGAAATGCCTGAAGATATAAAGCTGAATACTCTCTTCCAGGCTCACACAGGGTTGGGAGCAGGGCCTATTTCCACTAACCAGAAAGGAAAAACCTCAAAATTCTCATGCCAATAGGCAGAGTATAAAGAAGAATTTTGCCTCAGTAGTGGGGAAAAAATTAGCCGTAGACTAAACATACTTATAGTTCTCTCCAACAAAAGCGAAGAGCAAGTACCAAAAGGATTAAGCTGTTATCATGTAATTTAGCTATGTTCCAGAACAAAGCTCAAGAATCCTCAAAGGCTCACAAAAATATGCAACACCCAACAAGGTAACAATCACAATTTTTAGTATCTAATACAAAATGACAAGGCATGTAAAGAAGCAGGAAAATTAGACCCATATAATGAGGGGAAAGTTAAACACACACACACACACACACACAAATGATACAGTTGGTAGAATTATTAAAAGACATCAAAACCATCCTGATTGTGTTCTGTTGGTTCGACAAGCCAGAGGAAAGATAAATATGACTCAAATCAAACTCCTAGGGAAGAAATCTATAACTCCAAGATGAAAAATACATTGGATTGGATTAATAGCAGACTAGACACTGTAAAAGAATAGATAAGTAAACTTGAAGACAGAGCAATAGATTCAAAATAAAACACAAAGAAATAA
Source organism: Tragelaphus eurycerus (assembly GCA_935064755.1). Lineage (NCBI taxonomy): Eukaryota > Metazoa > Chordata > Mammalia > Artiodactyla > Bovidae > Tragelaphus > Tragelaphus eurycerus. Next base: position 16,530,747 of record CAKXYN010000036.1, on the reverse strand, counting down.
GACTGGGGGCGGGCAGAGGGGGTAGGACAACAGAGCAACAGTGACTTGGGAAGTGATTTCTACCAGCCTAACAGACTGGTTCCAAATAGGAAAAGGAGTACGTCAAGGCTGTATATTGTCACCCTGCTTATTTAACTTCTATGCAGAGTACATCATGAGAAACGCTGGGCTGTAAGAAGCACAAGCTGGATCAAGACTGCCGGGAGAAATATCAATAACCTCAGATATGCAGATGACACCACCCTTCTGGCAGAAAGTGAAGAGGAACTAAAAAGCCTCTTGATGAAAGTGAAAGAGGAGAGTGAAAACGTTGGCTTAAAACTCAACATTCAGAAAACTAAATCATGGCATTTGGTCCCATCACTTCATGGCAAATAGATGGGAAAACAGTGGAAACAGTGTCAGACTTTATTTTGGGGGCTCCAAAATCACTACAGATGGTGATTGCAGCCATGAAATTAAAAGACGCTTACTCCTTGGAAGGAAAGTTATGACCAACCTAGATAGCATATTGAAAAGCAGAGACATTACTTTGCCAACAAGGTCCATCTAGTCAAGGCTATGATTTTTCCAGTGGTCATGTATGGATGCGAGAGCTGGACTATGAAGAAAACTGAGTGCCGAAGAATTGATGCTTTTGAACTGTGGTATTGGAGAAGACTCTTGAGGGTCCCTTGGACGGCAAGGAGATCCAACCAGTCCATTCTGAAGGAGATCAGCCCTGGGATTTCTTGGGAAGGAATGATGCTAAAGCTGAAACTCCAGTATTTTGGTCACCTCATGCAAAGAGTTGATTCATTGGAGAAGACTCTGATGCTGGGAGGGATTGGAGGCAGGAGGAGAAGGGGACGACAGAGGATGAGATGGCTGGATGGCATCACTGACTCAATGGATATGAGTCTGAGTGACCTCTGAGAGCTGGTGATGGACAGGGAGGCGTGGCGTGCTGCAGTTCATGGGGTCGCAAAGAGTCGGACACGACTGAGCGACTGATTTGATCTGATAAACCTGCAGAGCCAAGAAACTCAATGAATGCCAAGCAACAACAACAACAACCCAAAAAATGTAGAAAACTACACTAAGGTACATCATAAACTGCTCAAAGCCAATGATAATGAAAAAAAAAATCTTAAAAGTAGACAGATAAAAAGGTACATTACCTACAGAGAAACAAGAATAAAAATGACAGCAAATTTTCTTGATAAACAATACAAGACTGAAGAAGATTAATAACTTTAAAGCATGAAAAGAAAAAAGCAAACTTGTCAGCAAAGAACTCTATACAACAAAAAGATGATTTTTTTTTTAATTAAACATTTTTTAACAGGGCAATTTCATTAATTTAACAGCATCTACAAAAATCCTATAATTATTAGGGTGCTAAGTTGCTTCTGTCACGTCTGACTCTTTGCAACCCCATGGACTGTAGCCTACTAGGCTCCTCTGTCCTTGGGATTTTCCAGGCAAAAATACTGGAGTGGATTGCCATTTCCTTCTCCAAGGGATCTCCCCAACCCAGGGATTGAATCCACATCTCTTAGGTATCCTGCATTGGCAGGCGGGTTCTTTACCATTAGTGTCGCCTGGGAAGCCCGATTATTAGGATACTGATGGTAAAACACAGGTTGCTTCCCCTTAGGTCAGCAAAAAGATGACTGTAAAAAGGCAGAAGGAAAATTATATCAAACAGAAATCTGTATCTCAAAGAACAGTGAGCGCTGGAAAGGATAAATATCATAAAATACTCTTATTTGAATCTCTTTAAAAGATAATGGACAATTTAAAGAAAAAATAAAAACAACGTATTGTAGAATTTATAATATATGTAGAATAAAATGCGTGATAATAATAGTACAGGGATGTGGAGAGAGAGATGGAAATATAATTGCAAGATTCCATGCTCTCCATGAACCATATAATTTCATTTGAAAGTAGCCTGTGGTAAGTTTAAAATGTATACTGTACATCTAAAAACATCACTAAAATATGCACATACACATGCACTTACACAAGACTTAACAGTTCATAAACTGACAGAGGACAAATCTAATTTACAGCAATTCTATTGTCTAGTAGTAGTCTGGCTATGGAGAAGGAAATGGCTACCCACTCTAGTTTTCTTACCTGGAGAAATCTATGGACAGATAAACCTGGCAGGTTATGATCCATGGGGTCGCAAAGAGTCGGACACGACTGAGTGACTAACACACACATTCTGGCTCAAGAATCTAGTGCTTTCTGCTGGGAGGCTATGGCTTGAGCCATTTGTTACTATTCCCATAGTAAAAAGAAAATTTAACAGTTGTAAGAAAAGAACTTGAGATCGTAAGGTTGCAGGTGGCAGCTCCCAGCAGACACTGCTTTGAGAATGGCTAGTAGCATCCCCGAGCCCGACACAGGTCACAAAATTCAAGTTCTCATCTCACCTCTCCATTCACATCCAAAACGGCCACCCAGCTCCACCCTGGATGCCTGAACCACAGCCACGCCACTTTGACTTTCAAATGAATTCCCTTCCTTGACGGCAGATATACAGTGCATGATGGACAGGCCACAAAATAGGCCACGCTGATCAGAATAAAGTTCAAGTTAAATCATGTATGAGCCAGAATGACTGATTTCCATAACTCAATATGTGAAGATTTCTTCGATCGTTTCCCCATGTTTGTAAATCTTTTGATATATCAGAATATTTGTCCCTCAGTGCTAGAGTGGGTGCTACCTGCCCTGGGTCCACAACATCCCTCAGGGATAGGCCATACGTATCTGCCTAGTCGTCCATGTTGGGGGAAAATTAATCAGAAACAGTGAAACCACACAGAGGTATGCTAATAGAAAAATATTTTATAAGCTATACATTTTACCAATTATGCTGAATTATAACACAAATATTGTATATGTGCTTTTAGCAGTAGACTTGCAGTGAAATATGTCATGAGTAGTTATGACAATAATTCATAATTCTCTGTGACAACTTCACTAGAGAATTTTCTTACCATCCTAAACATTGAGGGCAACGGTATGTTTAGAAGTAATGCATGTTTAGAATGCAACGTTAATGGAGAGACACACATTTGGTACATAGTTCAATTAGATTAGTGGGATTGGTTTTACCAGCATGGTCCAGATTGTGGGTACAACTGCCTACCGTTGCTGTTGTCTTCTCATCCTAGTGTGGGTCTGGGTTTGGGGGGTTCAGCAGTCCTTACCATAGACCAGTTCAATGCAGAGGCCCTTCTTAAGAGAGAAACACAAATTCAAGAGACAATTTCCTGTAGTTTTGCTGTGCATGAGCTCGTTAAGAGCACCTGGTAAATGTCCTTTTATCTGGGATAGATAAAGTCCTTTAAATGATGCCTTTTCCAGTATATATAATCTCCTGGCTGCAGGTCATGGGGCATCTGATCTTCATCCAAAGATAGAAGGCTGTGATAAGCTTCAGAAACAAACAAAGCATCCTTTAAATTATTCAGTTAAACTTTACGATTATGTAACGTAACAACAAGGAACTATCTGGGAGGTGAGTCTTAGACAGTAAATACAGACCTCAGCTAACAAATTTTAGAACTTAATATCTACAGAAACATAATCTTTCTTTCACTAAAAGGAAACCTGTCTGCAAAATAAGTCTAGTTTCAATAAACTTGGCCTGTTTATTTATATAGCTGTAATTGATGACATTGGGTTTCATTGTTTTTTTTTAATTAGTTGTGCTGGAACTTTTCATAAGGAATCTCAGATTGAATCTTTAAAAGATCTCAAGGCCAGAAAAACGACACCAATGGCTTGTCAGATTCTGCCTACAGATCTAGGTGAATTCCTGTCTTCTTGAGATCCTGAAAATATCTTGAGATTCCTGCACTATCAGGAAGGGGCCTTCTTTATTCACCTGATAAGGCTGTTGGGAACATGCATACATATATGCATGTGCAGTCGCTCAGTTGGGTCCAACTCTTTGTGACCCCATGGACAGCAGCCCACCAGGATCCTCTGTCTATGGAATTTCCCAGGCAAGAATAATAGAGTGAGTTTCCATTTTCTCCTCCAGGGGAACTTCCTGACCCAGGGACTGAACCCACATCTCCTGTGGCTTCTGCATTGGCAGGTGGATTCTTTATAATACCTGGGAAGCCCAAGTTTGGTTTCTAACTTCTAAAGGAATCAGGGAGAGAGAAAAGATAAATGTTTCCATCCTATTTACGAAAGTATAATTTACCAAGTCATTACAAGCCATAAGTACTTTGAGGGGAAAGGTTCCTTGTATTTGGAAAACACAGATTAAAAGCCAGTAATATTTCAGACAAAACCCATAAAAATTATAACTGTATTCACTCGAGCATTTCAGTTAAATTCAGTTCAGTCACTCGTCGTGTCTGACTCTTTGCAACCCCATGAACTGCAGCACACCAGGCCTCCCTGTCCATCACCAACTCCCAGAGTTCACCCGGACTCACACCCCTCGAGTCAGTGATGCCATCCAGCCATCTCATCCTCTGTTGTCCCCTTCTCCTCCTGCCCCTAATCCCTCCCAGCACTGGAATCTTTTCCAATGAGTCAAATCTTTGCATGAGGTGGCCAAAATACTGGAGTTTCAGCTTTAGCATCATTCCTTCCAAAGAAATCCCAGGGCTGATCTCCTTTAGAATGGACTGGTTGGATCTCCTTGCAGTCCAAGGGACTCTCAAGAGTCTTCTCCAACACCACAGTTCAAAAGCATCAATTCTTCGGCACTCAGCTTTCTTCACAGTCCAACTCTCACATCCATACATGACCACAGGAAAAACCATAGCCTTGACTAGACGGACCTTTGTTTGCAAAGTAATGTCTCTGCTTTTCAATATGCTATCTAGGTTGGTCATAACTTTTCTTCCAGCATTTAGTCTTATGTAATTAATCCTTTGTGTTATCAGTATTATGAAGCCACTGTATTTTGTCAGAATTCTTTCTTACCCAGTTCATTGGTATGTTCTAAATGTTACGAAAATCTATACTTGTCAAAAAGGCCTTTCTATGAATCTTCTTGAAGATGAAACATTTTCTTTTTGTAAAATACCAATAATAGCAAAACAACTCTATAAATGACAAGACTTTAAAATATACCATTTAACACATAATTACATTGTAATGGACAGAGAAACTAGGTTATTGATGTGACAGATATTTTAATAACTAGAATTGTGACTGATAACATAATACCAAAATATACCAGATTTTTAAAGTTTCATACAATTTCTAAAATCTTTATATTAATGACATTTACCCATATAAGCTAAGAAAATTTATTACCAATCACTTGACAATTTTGATACACCAAATAACCCTAACTATTTCAATCTGTCTCTGAGATGTTTTTGGTTTCCCCTGAAGCATTCTAAAGATAGCTGGGGATCAAACGCACTTCAGTTAGAATTTGATACTTGGAAAGTTTGTCAGAAACATGAAAAAGTTTCAGAACACCTGGTCGAATCAGCTCACAGGTCACTGTGAAATGATACTTATTTACTTAACCAAAGTGACAATAAAAGATTTTAAGAGCAAATTCAGAAAGTTACAACAAATTACTTAAGAAGTTAAGAAACTTTACAGTTTGTTATCAAAGTTTGATCAATATTCTAATAAAACTGTGTTCCCTTAACAGAAAAACATAATTCAAGTTTTGTACTGCTTTACTATCAATCTTAATACTCGGTTAAAGTCATTCTAATCCTAGTCCTGATCACACATAGAATTCCTTTTAAAGATTCTTTTTCATTTCTATAAATCTACAGCTTTCTTATTTCCTTTCCCATTTAGAAGTAACCAGCTTTAGGACAAAATTACTTTCTTTTCCCTTAAAAAAATACATTCCAATTTCTTATAAATTCTTTTAATAAAAACTCACCTCCAACTTTCCCTGCGTACTGAAATGCTTTCTTTATTAGTTTAGTAGTTTTACATACACATATATTACAAATTTTAACCATCAAAGACCTTAATCTCTAGTGAAAACCACAAAGTAAGCAACTGTGAACATTCCAACATTTCCTGATTGGCCAACTCATATATTCTATAACCTCTAGAAACCTCTAGAAACTAACATCATTTCCTGGCACAATTTCCTTCCTCATTGTGGTACCAGATATGTGTCTACCATATCTAACAAACACAAACATCTTTAGTTTTTCTCTCACAAGAAGACAAAGTAGGTAAACTTAGATTTATCTAACAATTAATGTTTCAGCATTTTACCTTATGTGAAAGGACCTGGATATTCAATAAATTTCCATCATTTAAGTTTCAATTTACCAAAATCTGAAGAGATGATTTTCAAGTACATATTCCCAAATTAAATACTCACAAAGACTACCACTTCATATAAAGTTTCATCATAACTTATTTTCCTTGCTGACAAATTTTGTAACAGGAATATTAAAATCTTACTGATGCTCAGTAAAACTAGGTACAGTAAAAATATTCTACTTAATGTCAATGAATCAAAAACATGTCTACATTAAATCAATAAATTTTAATACCAGAAATATTTAATACTAAATATTTCCCAGATCATGTGAACCTGAAATTCATTCAGGTGACTTTCTTTTATCATTCTGAGAATTTATGTATGTGCTTACTTTCCTTTAAGTCAATTAAACACATTTACAAATTAATTTTGATAATATCAACCAGAGGTAAAAATATAGCATCTTTGAAACGTACACATCCATCCATCCATATAAAGATGTCATAGTTTTCCTGAGAGAGTTAAAAATCCCTCTTTTTCCTTTTTTTCCCTTTAGTCTCAGGAATTGTGGATGTCAAAGTTTCTGAGTCCAATCAAAATGTTTATATCTCAAATGCACAGGGAGAGAAATGCAAGTTCCTCCTAGAAAACCTGCTTCCTCTATTTGCATTACAAAAGAAAAAACGAACAAAAAAAAAATTTCAGAATGTTAAAAGAGCTCCATCTTCATCATTTTTCTCTGGAGTCTAAAGGACTTTGTGGCCACATGGTATTATAGAAAAATATCTATGGACCCCAACTGAGGGTAGTCTAATTTTGTAGGATACATCATAAAGAGCTATTTTCAGGAAATGAATTTTTGTTTCTCAAGTCCACCAATCAAAACACTGCACCTTCTTTAATACAAATATACACTCACAATGCTCCCCCCACCCCCAATATGTAAGCCAAACCAGTTCCAAAAGGCTCAAAGCTAAACCATTCTCAAAAGATTTAATTAGACACAACAGCATAAAAAGCCTATGGATAAGGAATTTCATCACATTTTCCTTCCTTTTTATAAAACAGTTCTAGTTGAAAGATGATGTTATAATTTAGAGAGCCATTAGCGTCCACTGTTCTCCATATCTCAAGGAGTAACCAGTCCAAGCAGTTTTTTTCTTTCATGTGAGTATAGCTAAAGATTGCCCAGATCTACAAAATATACTGTAGGGGTCTACAAGATAGAGCTCGGGTTACCCATCATTAATGATCCACGGATGGTACTGTCAGATATCCACTAGTAAGTGCCAAAAGAAACACCAAGGCAATGAGGTCTCTCAGGATCATAGCTCCTTAGTTTAAGAGTGAGGAACCTCTTTTGCTGTTCTAGATGGTGATGTGTGGATCCTCGTCCAAATCAGAGATCTCCAGGTACCACCCCAGGTGGTACAAAAGGGTCAGAAAGACTCTTCAGTCCAAAAGGGAAAAGCCACTTAAAGCAGTGCTCCACTCACACAAAGCCAAATGACCAAGTCCCAAACACTAAAAAACTTCCGGTGAAGGCAACACAATAGGGAAGAAGACTCTGGTATTATCACACAAAAGACTTCTGCTACTCACCAGACACTTCAACCACCCCCTTCAAATGCCATGTTTCCTTCACCACAAATATCAAGAGCGTGTGGGCCAATGACTCCCAGTCAGTGGCAAGCAACAAATGTGCTCAGGCAGCTGCTAGACAGAATCAGAACCACCACAAACTAGGGTCTAAGGTGCCACATGAGACACACCCATGTGAGATGATGAGTCCCTATGTGGTTGCAGAAATTGTTACAAAATCCAACTTGGGTCTGCTCATAAAGCCAGCCTACAGACTCTAGGCTTTGGTATAGGAAAGTACAGCATTTATTTGCAGAGTACAAGCCAAAGGCAAAGGAGGAAAGAAAGATATGCCCATTTGAATGCAAAGTTTCAAAGAACAACATGGAGAGATAAGAAAGCCTTTCTCAGTGATCAATGCAAAGAGATAAAGGAAAACAATAAAATGGGAAAGGCTAGAGATCTCCTATAGAAAATTTGAGATACCAAGGGAACATTTCATGCAAAGAAATAAAGGACAGAAATGGTATGGACAGAGCAGAAGATACTAATAAGAGGTGGCAAGAATACACAGAAGAAATGTACAAAGAAGATCTTCACGACTCAGATAATCATGATGGTGTGATCACTCACACTCACCTACAGCCAGACATCCTGGAATGTGAAGTCAAGTGGGCCTTAGAAAGCATCACTACGAAAAAAGCTAGTGGAGGTGATGGAATTCCAGTTGAGCTATTTCAAATCCTCAAAGATGATATTGTGAAAGTGCTGCACTCAGTATGCCAGCCAATTTGGAAAACTCAGCAGTGGCCACAGGACTGGAAAAGGTCAGTTTTCATTCCAATCCCAAAGAAAGGCAATGCCAAAGAATGTTCAAACTACTCCACAATTGCACTCATCTCACACGCTAATAAAATAATGCTCAAAATTCTCCAAGCCAGGCTTCAGCAATACATGAACCATGAACTTTCAGATGTTCAAGCTGGTTTTAGAAAAGGCAGAGGAACCAGAGATCAAATTGCCAACATCTACTGGATCATCGAAAAAGCAATAGAGTTCCAAAAAATAATCTATTTCTGCTTTATTGACTATGCCAAAGCCCTTTGACTGTGTGGATCACAACAAACTGGAAAATTCTGAAGGAGATGGGAATACCAGACCACCTGACCTGCCTCTTGAGAAACCTGTGTGCAGGTCAAGAAGCAACAATTAGAACTGGACATGGAACAACAGACTGGTTCCAAATAGAAAAAGGAATATGTCAAGGCTGCATAGTCACCCTGCTTACTTAACTTATATGCAGAATATATCATGAGAAATGCTCGGCTGGAGGAAGCAGAAGCTGGAGTTTGCCAAGAAGAATATCAAGATTGCCAGGAGAAATATCAATAACCTCAGATATGCAGACGACACCACCCTTATGGCACAAAGTGAAGAGGAATTAAAGGGCCTCTTGATGAAAGTGAAAGAGGAGAGTGAAAAAGTTGGCTTAAAGCTCAACATTCAGAAAACTAAGACCATGGAATCTGGTCCTATCACTTCATGGCAAATAGATGGGAAAACAGTGGAAAACAGTGGCTGACTTTATTTTGGGGGGCTCTAAATTCACTGCAGATGGTGATTGCAGCCATGAAATTAAAAGATGCTTACTCCTTGGAAGGAAAGTTATGACCAACGTAGACAGTTTATTAAAAAGCAGAGACATTACTTTGTCCACAAAGGTCTGTTTAGTCAAGGCTATGGTTTTTCCAGTAGTCATGTATGGATGTGAGAGTTGGACTATAAAGAAAGCTGAGCACCAAAGAATTGATGCTTTTGAATGGTGGTGTTGGAGAAGACTCTTGAGAGTCCCTTGGACTGCAAGGAGATCCAGCTAGTCTATCCTAAAGGAGATCAGTCCTGGGTGTTCATTGTAAGGACCGATGTGCCAGCTGAAACTCCAATACTTTTGCCACCTGATGTGAAGAGCTGACTCATTTGAAAAGACCCTGATGCTGCGAAAGATTGAGGGTAGGAGGAGAAGGGGATGACGGAGGATGAGATTGTTGGATGGCATCACCGACTCAATGGACATGGGTTTGGGTAGACTCCGGCAGTTGGTGATGGACAGGGAGGCCTGGCGTCCTCTGGTTCATGGGGTTGCAAGAGTCAGACATGACAGAGCGACTGAACTTGATTCCTGTGATGTCAATCTTCCCTGGCTGATGAAACTCTCAGGGGAGGGAATTTATCATTTATGACAATTGTGCTCCTTTTAGATAATCTGTCTTTAGATAATGGGAATTTAGAGACAGCTTTTCTCTGCATTTGCTATTTTTTAAGGGCCTACTGATCAAAATAATCAAGATGCCAATGTAGCATATTTTGCAGTGGTATACTCTGCTACCCTTCTGAACCAGGAAAAGCAATGTTCATTTTTAAAGAGAATTTGGAGGAGGAGAAGGGGGTGGCTCAGAGCCTACATCAGGATGTCTTCCAGGAATTTACTAATAACAAGAGCATTCTGAAGCACAAATTGTGAAACTGAGCTGGAGCCTGTGAGGCCCTCCTGTTTCTTGCCTGCAGAATAAGGCTTCAGTCTCCGAGGTTCCTGAAGTTCCTGCTAATTAGGGAAGCAGGGGAATGTAGAAATAAAGGAAAAGCAGTCAAGCAAGAAAAATAAAGACAATAGCTCTGTGATAAAACAGCTCCTTCTCAAGGATATATATAACAATCTGATGCCTATCTCTGAGTTATTCCACAGAAACTAAACTCTCCCAACCAGGTAGACAATGGTGACTACATGCTGACCACAGGTGATATCACAAAGGTGATGACAGAGATTCCTGAAACACCACTGCTGCATTACCACCAACAAATCAGAACAATTTGTAAGCCCTCCTCAGACAACCATTTTGCCTTTTTGCATTTCTTTTTCTTGGGGATGGTCTTGATCTCTGCCTCCTGTACAATGTCACAAAGCTCCATCCATAGTTCTTCAGACACTCTATCAAATCTAATCCCTTGAATCTATTTCTCACTTGCACTGCATAATCGTTAAGGGCTTTGATTTAGGTCATACCCAAATGGTCTAGTGGTTTTCCCTACTTTCTTCAATTTAAGTCTGATTTTGGAAATAAGGAGTTCATGATCTGAGCCACAGTCAGCTCCCGGTCGTTTTTGCTGACTGTATAGAGCTTCTCCATCTTCGGCTGCAAAGATGTTGTTGGAAGAGGGTGTTGCTATGACCAGTGCATTCTCTTGGCAGTACTCTATTAGCCTTTGCCCTGCTTCATTCTGTACTGCAAGGCCAAATTTGCCTATTATTCCAGGTGTTTCTTGACTTCCTGCTTTTACATGTCAGTCCCCTAAAAAGAAAAGGACATCTTTTTTAGGTGTTAGTTCTAGAAGGTCTTGTAGGTTTTCATAGAACCATTCAACTTCAGCTTCTTCAGCATTATTGGTCAGGGCATAGACTTGGATTACTGTGATACTGAATGGTTTGCCTTGAAAATGAATAGAGATCATTCTATTGTTTTTGAGATTGCATCCAAGTACTGCATTTCAGGCTCTTTTTGTTGACTATGACGGCTACTCCATTTCTTCTAAGGGATTCTTGCCCACAGTAGTAGATATAATGGTCATCTGAGTTTTAAATTCACCCATTCCAGTCCATTTTAATTCGATGATTCCTAAAATGCTATTCACTCTTGCTATCTCCTGTTTGACCACTTCCAATTTACCTTGATTCATGGACCTAGCATTCTAGGTTCCTATGCAATACTGCTCTTTACAGCATTGTACTTTACTTCCATCACCAGTCACATCCAGAACTGGGTGTTGTTTTTGCTTTGGGTCCATCTCTTCATTATTTTTGGAGTTATTTTCCTACTCATCTCCAGTAGCATATTGGGAACCTAAGATCTGAGGAGTTCCTCTTTCAGTGTCACATCTTTTTGCCGTTCCATACTGTTCATGGGGTTCTCGAGGCAAGAATGCTTAAGTGGTTTGCCACTCCCTTCTCCAGTGGACCACATTCTGTCAGAACTCTCCACGGTGACCCGTCCATCTTGGGTGGCCCTACACGGACAGCATGGCTCATAGTTTCATTCAGTTAGACACGGCTGTGGTCCATGTGATCAGGCTGGTTAGTTTTCTGTGATTGTGGTTTTCAGTCTGTCTGCCCTCTGATGGAGAAGGTAAGAGGCTTAGGGAAGCTTCTCGATGGGAGAGACTGACTGAGGGGGAAACTGGTCTTGTTCTGATGGGTGGGGCCATGCTCAGTAAATCTTTAATCCAATTTTCTGATGATGTGTGGGGCCACAGGACTGGAAAAGGTCAGTTTTCATTCCAATCCCAAAGAAACACAATGTCAAAGAATGCTCAAACTACTGCACAACTGCACTCATCTCACATGCTAGTAAAGTAATGCTCAAAATTCTCCAAGCCAGCCTCAACAGTATGTCAACCATGAACTTCCAGATGTTCAAGATGGTTTTAGAAAAGGCAGAGAAACCAGAGATCAAACTGCCATCATCCACTGGATCATCAAAAAAGCAAAAGAGTTCCAGAAAAACATATACTTTGGCTTTATTGACTTATACCAAAATCCTTGACTGTGTGGATCACAACAAACTGTGGAAAATTCTTAAAGAGATGGGAATACCAGACTACCTGACCTGCCTCTTGAGAAATCTGTATGCAGGTCAGGAAGCAATTAGAACTAGACACGGAATAACAGACCAGTTCCAAATAGGCAAAGGAGTACGTCAAGGCTGTACATTGTCACCCTGCTTATTTTAACTTATATGCAGAGTACATCATGCAAAATGGTGGGGTGGATGAAGCACAAGCTGGAATCAAGATGGCTGGGAGAAATATCAATAACCTCAGACATGCAGATAACACCACACTTACGGCAAAAAGTGAAGAAAAATTAAAGAGCCTCTTGATGAAAGAGAAAGAGGAGGAAAGTGAAAAAGTTGGCTTAAAGCTCAACATTCAGAAAATTAAGACCATGGCATCCGGTCCCATCACTTTATGGCAAATAGATGGGGAAACATTGGCTGACTTTATTTTATTGGGCTCCAAAATCACTGCAGATGGTGACTCCAGCCATGAAATTAAAAGATGCTTGCTCCTTGGAAGAAAAGTTATGACCAACCTAGACAGCATATTAAAAAGCAGAGACATTACTTCGTCAACAAAGGTCCATCTAGTCAAAGCTATGGTTTTTCCAGTAGTCATGTATGGTTGTGAGAGTTGGACTATAAAGAAAGCTGAGCACTGAAGAATTGATGCTTTTGAACTGTGGTGTTGGATAAGACTCTTGAGAGTCCCTTGCATTGCAAGGAGATCCAACCAGTCCATCCTAAAGGAAATCAGTCCTGAATATTCATTGGAAGATGCTGAAGCTGAAACTCCAATACTTTTCCCACCTGATGCGAAGAACTGTCTCATATGAAAAGACTTTGATGCTGGGAAAGATTGAAGGCAGGAGGAGAAGGAGATGACAGAGGATGAGATGGTTGGATGGCATCACCAACTAAATGGACATGAGTTTGAGTAAGCTCCAGGAGTGGGTGATGGGACAGGGAGGCCCAGCATGCTGCAGTCCAAGGGGTCACAAAGAGTTTGACACAAGTGAGCAATTGAACTGAACTGAATCAGAACAAGGTCAAGCAAGTCCTTTGCAGTTCTTATCCCAAATGTGGCCTTTAAAAAACCTTTCCTGAAAGCCACAAGGGAGTTTGGATCTTTGAGCACAAACTTTCCATTCTTTTTACTTGGCACCCTGCAAATGAACGCGGTGCTTTCCTTTACCACAACCTGGTGTCATTAGGAAGGCGGTCCGGACAGAACGCTGCGGCCGCAAGCCCAGGCTTGGGACCTGCAGCGCGAGTCCCGCGCATGGCAAGATGAAGGTTGAGCGCCCCCCGCCCCCGGCCTTGAGCGAAAGAATGCCAAAGAATACTCAAACTACCGCACAATTGCACTCATCTCACACGCTAGTAAAGTAATGCTCAAAATTCTCCAAGCCAGGCTTCAGCAATATGTGAACCGTGAACTTCCTGATGTTCAAGCTGGTTTTAGAAAAGGCAGAGGAACCAGAGATCAAATTGCCAACATCCGCTGGATCATAGAAAAAGCAAGAGAGTTCCAGAAAAACATCTGTTTCTGCTTTCTTGACTATGCCAAAGCCTTTGACTGTGTGGATCACAATCAACTGTGGAAAATTCTGAAAGAGATGGGAATACCAGATCACCTGATCTGCCTCTTGAGAAATTTGTATGCAGGTCAGGAAGCAACAAGTTAGAACTGGACATGGAACAACAGACTGGTTTCAAATAGGAAAAGGAGTATGTCAAGGCTGTATATTGTCACCCTGCTTATTGAACTTACATGCAGAGAACATCATGAGAAATGCTGGACTGGAAGAAACACAAGCTGGAATCAAGATTGCTGGGAGAAACTCAGATATGCAGATGACACCATCCTTATGGCAGAAAGTGAAGAGGAACTCAAAAGCCTCTTGATGAAAGTGAAAGTGGAGAGTGAAAAGGTTGGCTTAAAGCTCAACATTCAGAAAACGAAGATCATGGCATCTAGTCCCATCACTACATGGGAAATAGATGTGCAAACAGTGGAAACAGTGTCAGACTTTTTTTTTTTCCGGGCTCCAAAATCACTGCAGATGGTGACTGCAGCCATGAACTTAAAAGACGCTTACTCCTTGGAAGGAAAGTTATGACCAACCCAGATAGCATATTCAAAAGCAGAGACATTACTTTGCCAACAAAGGTTCGCCTAGTCAAGGCTATGGTCTTTCCTGTGGTCATGTATGGATGTGAGAACTGGACTGTGAAGAAGGCTGAGCGCCAAAGCATTGATGCTTTTGAACTGTGGTGTTGGAGAAGACTCTTGAGAGTCCCTTGGACTGCAAGGAGATCCAACCAGTCCATTCTGAAGGAGATCAGCCCTGGGATTTCTTTGGAAGGAATGATGCTAAAGCTCAAACTCCAGTACTATGGCCACCTCATGCGAAGAGTTGACTCATTGGAGAAGACTCTGATGCTGGGAGGGATTGGGGGCAGGAGGAGAAGGGGACGACAGAGGATGAGATGGCTGGATGGCATCACTGACTCGATGGATGTGAGTATGAGTGACCTCCGGGAGTTGGTGATGGTCAGGGAAGCCTGGCGTGCTGCGATTCATGGGGTCACAAAGAGTCAGACATGACTGAGCGACTGATCTGATCTGATCTGGTGTCAGTAGATTGGGTTTGCTGTGCAGAGGATAAGCCGACTCAAATCTTCCTTATTTTGTTCCCAATCACAGGTATTGTCAACACTGCACAAAGCAAAGCCTTGCTCAAATCTCTCTTCCAAAGTTGTATTTTATTTGAAATGCAAACAATAAAGGTGAGTTCTGTGGTGTCTGAAACACAGCATTCATTTATCATAGCAAAGCACAACCGTTTCAATTTCTTGCTGAAAAGAAATGACACTTTTATTTTCCACTGTTTTATTATAAAAATCAACATTTCATTTGTTACAACTCAACTTATTGTAATAATCAAAAGGGGGATTTATACAAGGTATTTTTTATACAGTTTAAAATTAAAGCACTTATTTTACAAAAAGAGGGAAGTGAATAGTGGACAAGGGCTGACCAAATGTTGGTCATTAAAATATAATTACATCCTTGCAAAGCACCATCGTACCAAAGTCTGTGAACAAGAAACACCAGCTGACTTTAAGACAATGACGAAGATTAAAGCTTAAAAAATTTAAAAACACAGAGGATAAAATATCTGAAAGCAGCACCAGATCCTTCACTTGCAAATAAGGCTAGTCCAGCTTAAGCGTCTCAGTATCCTCTTTACTCTCATTAAAATGTTCTCAATTAATCCTAGATACTCAATTTCATGTAACCTTAGTTTAATCAGACTTGTTTTACTTTCTTTTTAATATTCTTACTTAGGCATTAGTATTTAGTGAGATATAATAGAGATCTCTCTCTCTTTCTATATATATATATATATCTTTCTATATATCTATACCCCTGCTCTGCTTATATGTGATTTTTTAAAAATTATTTCTTAAAGAATGGACAGTTAAGCAAAGCAGACTGTATAATTCTTTGGTGTTAACTTTTGGACAAACCCGAAGTAATGGGAAAATTAAAAGTTATTTCCATTTCTGAGTATAAGACATCACTTTCTTTATAATTGTATCTGCAAAGTCATGATGATTTTTTTTCAGCAGTAACTTAAGAATGGTTTAAGAATGGCTTATAAAAAAAGAAAAGGAACAATAAAGTTTACCTGAACAGAAGAAGGATGAGGTCAGTAATTTCATTCTAAATCATCTAGATAAACTGAAGAATCTTCCTCCCTCTCCATTCAGGTATAGAATTAGTTGAAAAAGAGGCAGAATCCAGTCAAATATCTCAAGTATATGGATTCACAATTTTAAAATCATGTTATGTGTCAGGGTCGAAAATCCTTTAAAACTTTTGAGAATTTCAAAAGCTAAAGTTTGAGCCCATTGTATAAAATGATGCAATTCCAGAAGTCAGAAACTATACATATGCTACAGTACTTTGTAAAATCATCTGTTATTTCTCTCGGTTCACTTTAGATGTGAAATAAGGAAAGGAGTACCAAACAAAATTAAATTTCTTGAGTTTAAGAATTCTGAGAATATATATTAAACAGTGCTTGATTACGAACTTCTTTAAGACTTGGTCCACGTCTGCACTTAGTCTGTAGTCTCATTTATTGATGCTCAAACATTTGACAGCCATCTGATAATCCCACATTCATATCCACACTCCAGGCATACTACTCATGTCATTATTGAGAATGAAGTACTATACATATTGAAAGTATGACATACTTGGGAGGTATGAAAAGGCCAAGTTTTTTTTTTTTCCTGAATCGTGTTAGATGTGTAACAGTAATAACCATCATGCTGCTTTTATGACATGCAAAATCAATTAACTAATAAGTTTTCCCCTGCAAGAGATAAAGCAATTTTAAAAACTATACTTTTTAAGAATCTAGTCTAGGCACAAAACAACAGCAGCAGACCTATCGCAGAGAGCAAGGCTTGCTTGCTGAAGGCAGGCCTTTCCTGTACCAAAAACAGTCTCTATACTATGATTATTGACATCAGGCCACATAAATATACACAGTTCATTAATAGGTTAGATAAGACACAGCTACTAAACCTACTGGCAGTATTCCTCATTAATGAGCCTTTATAGCAAAACAAAACAAAAATTATCCTGCCAAACTGACTGCAATCTAATGCAGACAGTGGCTATTTCTATAGCTTAGTATCAAATGAGTTGGTCTTGCACAAATTATTGACTTTGGAATATTTTAAAATGATGGACACAGTCATTCCTCTGCTCAAAGCCCCATCCCAATTAATGGTCTATATTAGATAAAAATGTATTGTAAAGTCTTCATTTCTAAATATGAGTCCTTCAGAACAGTTGTTCTCAAACTGACTAAAGGGTCAGATATCTTTTGGTGGTACATCAGAGTATTTTTGTATTAAAATTAAAATAATGATAATTTTCTACTAAACATGTAATATCTCATGATATGCTAGATTTACAGCAAGTGTCAGATGCATAATAAAACTCCCCAAAGAAAAATCAGTACTGAGAAAATTCTACGCCTTAACTGTTTTTTTGTTAACTGTGAATATGCCATTATCTGATATAAACAGCAAAATTCTTTGGGCCAGGGTTCAAAAAACCAAAGCTCTGCAGGAGCAAAGTTCAAGGTTATAAAAGTTTAGAAGTATAAAAGACCACTTTAGTGAAGAAAAGCTTACTGTAATGCACAGAAAGTATGCTATGCTAAAGTTCAATTCTCAGGTCATTTTAATCACATCACTAAGTGGGCACACTTCAAGATACACAATCACAACAAATACTACTATGTTTAAGGAATATAATGAAATTTTTATTCATTGCCCCTCAGCTGGCTAATGCATCTAGCAATAATCCAAATTCAAAACTGTATTCTTTTTCCCCCAATTTGTGCTCACATTAATTTTTTATCTTCCAATGAAAGATCTTGTGTTTAATAAATAAGATAGTCTACTTTAAAGCTTAACTGTCCATATAACCTGAAGACCAATAAATCCATCCTCAATTTTGACAATTCTCTCAAACTGTACCTTTCAAATATTCCCCAAAATGTTAAGACTCCATCTCAAACATTGAGAAAGAGGATTCTGAGACTAAGCTGAATTGCCTTCAAATAATTTCAAACAAATTGGCACACAAATTAGTATTTTGCAAGAAGAGGCCATTGCCATCGCAGTACAAGCACTTGAACTGAGATATAACAAGGCAATATTCTTCTTAGTTCATTATAGTGCAAGTTTCCACATGGGAAGCCCACCAGATAAAGATGCAAATTAAAAAATGTAAACATCGAGAATTCTTATATTTTAATTGATACCCAGTTATTGCTAACCTTTCCATCTTCATGTGAGCATCAAGTGCCTCTGTGTGTCACAGAATGCAACTTCAATTTCCATTCTGTTAGAACTTGAGCACTTTGTTCCGTCAACAGGAAGAGTTAATGCTCGTCTGACTGAAATGCAAGACACTGATGGATTACCATTTATTTATATGCAAAATCAAGTGCACCAGATTCATATAAGGTACCCCAATAACCGATGTGATATTCTGAAACCGCAGTTTTAAATTTTTTAAAAAGATTACTTAGGTATTTTTAATTGCTTAAAAAGTTAGTTCACCTCCACCAAAGTTATAAATCCTTTCTTCCATTGTTTTCTCTTGGGCCCTGAAATCTAGAAAGGGTGGCCTCAGCAAAACAGAACTAAAAAAAAAAAATCATTCATTAAGTAACTGACCAACATCTGTTAAGGTAAAAATACATTAGTATAAAAACACATTCAACTTTAGCAGAGAAATGCTGGAAACAGGTGAAAAAGCAGGAAACTGACTTCTGGCAAGGTGGCAGAGCAGTGCCAGCATTGTTTCACAGGTCAGCCCTGACAGCTGAAGCAGCAGCAGCCCCAGTACCACACGGGACAGGCAGAGCACAGAAGAGCCTTCCGTTATCCCCCTCTACTTGAGTTCCGACAGCTGAAAAGTTCAGTTTTCCTTCTCATGTAAGCCATATCGTTAAATTTGTTAAATCACCTTAATCCATAATGGAGTAAGAGAGAAGACACGTAAAAATATATGAGGTGATTATAAAAGTAATTCATGGATAATTTGAAAACAATCTAATATTCACATTAGGTTAACAGAAAGATACTGTATTCAACTCACGCCACACATTAGAAAGAGGTTATGTGTGTAGAGATCATTCTGAGAAAAATCAGCCTAAAGAACATGAAAATGTCACCAACAACTAATAAAGGGAAAACCTAACAATAACAAAAAAAAATCCTCTTTTAAAATAAATTGTCTCTAACCGGAACATATTTAAATGTTTTACTAGGAAAAAATATATATAAATGATTTCATACTGTGATATTATATGCTGAAAGTACTGCAAGGATATATGATTAATTTACAACAAAAACTCAATGGTTAAATTTGTAACTCTTAAACACTTTGTATATGTGCTGTAAAAAGACACTGTATTGAGCAATAAAACAATCTTGGAATAAAGAGGAACAGTAACTTGTCTAACCTTTGATCCTTATGTGGACACAGCAGTCCAACTGAAGAGCTAAGCTGACTGGGGAAGGGAGTTAGTAGAAATATTACAACGAAACTTTTATTTAGCAAATTCTATTTAATCAATCCCCAGATCTTATGGTGAATAAATTATGGTATCTTGGCAAAATGCAATGCTGCTAAGGGAGGAAGCAAGGCGAAATCACCCAGGGAATTACTGATGTGTGACAGGGGGGTGACTTCTACGATAGGGACAGAAGGCTTGCAAACAAAACGGCCCCATAGCGTCTTACCAGACAGCTCATCTCTCCCGCAACAGCAGCACCCCGAATGAATTTTTAGAATTATCTCTCTTCCTCATTAAAATTATTGGACCCCTAGAGAAAACAAAGCCTTTTATCCAAAATTAGTATTCTTTTCTTTTGCCTTTCATTTCTTAAACTTGTTGGTATTCAAATGGTAGTTAACATGAAGGCCACTGGGCTCCTTCCGAGTATATATGGTTTGCTGCTGAGATGGACTTTAATTTCTTTGCTTTTTAAAAAAAAAAAATTTTTGGTATCAATAAAACCCCAGACATTCCTGGTCAGTGATGCTGTTTTTTTAATTCCTGTTTCCTTTGTATTCAGTCACTTCACTGGGTTTAAGGCATGCTTTGTGTATTTAGTTTGCAAAAATAAAACTTTTAGTACAAATTTATTATTTATACAAATTTTTATGGCACAAGCAGCAAATCTGCTATTTTAAGAAAATATATAAATATCTTTTCCTTCTGTACAAATATCTCCAGTTTTCCCTACCCCATTTATAATTTTAACTGTACACGGTCTGCCTCATCCTTCAATAATAGCTCCCTCCCCCCCTCCAGATAGCAACCAAATTCGTATTTACACTTTTGTGTTGGAGGCAGTCAGAGGAGGAGGGCCCCTCCTCAGGAGGAGTCTGTACAGGGAGAGGGTGGCGGTGGGTAGAGGTGATGAGAGTAGCTCCTCTCCGTGTATGGAGAAGGCGGGCAGCTTTCATAGTTCTCTTCTGCTGACAAGTACTGGCTTCGGGGCGTGGGAGGTGGGGGCACAGGCTCTGAGTCATAGTTCAAGTCACTAGTGTAGCCCTTGGCCGTCACCACTGAGGTCATCCTTCGGCTAGGAGCGTAGTCACTGTCACACACATCTGTGCTGCAGGGCGTGGTGGGGGGCGCAAAGTGCCGGTAGCTGTACGGCCTGTAGCTGATACAGAGAAGAAAGCAGGAGAAGAAGAATTAGTTTTATAGAAGAGTGGTTTCTCTATCCAAATACAGAGGCATTAAATGTAAACATGACTTGGAAGATAACCAACTATGACAATTTAAACTGGCACCAACCAAGAAGCAATTTTCAAAGGCAGGCTGAAGGAGGAAGACAGCATTATCTTGTGAATGATGAACTCATTCTAACCTCTGGATGTGTGCTTATGTATTTAAGTTGGGCTTCCCTGGTGGCTCCACAGTAAAGAATCCGCCTGCAATGCAGGAGATGCGAGTTCAATCCCTGGGTTGGGAAGATCCCCTAGAGGAGAAAACAGCAACCCACTCTAGTATTCCTGTGTGGGAAATCCCATGGACAGAGGAGCCTGGCGGACTACAGTCCATGGGATCATAAAGAGTCAGACTAGATTTAGTCACTAAAAAACATCATCTTTAAGTAACATTGTATCAATAAGAAGGAACTATCCAAAGTTGTATTTAATGGTCATCTTTGGAAAAAACCTCTCATTTTGCTTTTAGTCTGTATCAGATCAGTCGCTCAGTCGAGTCCGACTCTTTGCGACCCCATGAACTGCAGCATGCCAGGCCTCCCTGTCCATCACCAACTCCCGGAGGTCACTCAGACTCACATCCATCGAGTCAGTGATGCAGTCTGTATAGTGGACATCAATTTCTGCCTTTCCATGATCTGTGAGAAAGTGTCTTTATGATTTTACATTACTCAAACATGTGAACATTCCCCGAACATTCCTCAAATGCTCTATGATTTACCTGATGAATAATTTAATGATGACCGAAGACTTCATTACTCTCTTTACTTCATTCTCTCTTGTACAAACACTGTACAAGCCAGGCTAAATTCTGGTAGACAGCCTAAGGAACGTATCTATCCCCTCACTAATACTATCAGTACAGAGAAATTACCGTGATTTGGGGGAAGAAGTGTCAATTTCCTATGCTGTATGTAGACAAGCATGTTGTCATAAGAGCAGCTCTAACTGAACACCAAGACGACAAATTTCAGGTATCCATACAGAACCAGTGAGTTTTATAAAACATATTTCAGAGACCTAATTTACTTCTGTATACTCTTTAAGCTATCTTTTCAAGCAATCTATAACTGTTAAGTTTGTAGTGTGGCTAACTAAAGAAAAAGGCACACTGGAAAGAGAAATGTACTAGTAAAATTAAGAGCTGACTTAAAAAGTGTTGATTTTTCCATCATTTCTACTGTAACTTCTTATGCCATTTTATAGTCTTAAAGTATAGTAAAGTTGATCTTATTTCATATTTATCCCAATCAGGATTTATTTATATGCTTTCTCATCAAATAAAATGACTGCAACAGTGGGGCAAGAGCAAGTGTAAAACTGAAGCAACAATTTATCAAACATCTAACGATGTGCCAGGTAACACACCTCAGGATTCATGCCATTTGAGGCAAGCCCTCCATATCAAAAGAAATGGCTATAAAAGACCAAAAGTTACATGACCTGCTAAGCAGGTTCTCAAGCACTTTTACTGCCAGTATTGACATGATGTCACAGTATTTTTTAGGTCTTATCTTTCTGTCCAATCAGGTGGTGAGCCTTGGTGAAATTTCTTGGCTCAACATTTAAAAGGCCCAATACTTCCATTTCCACAGGAGAGGAGGAAAAAACAAAACACCAGAGGAGAGAAAGGAAATAGATTAACAAAATGTATTAAGTTTTGCAAACTTTCTCCCCACCCCCAAGAAAATTTAAACGAGAAAAGTTTCACTCTGAAGAATTAAACTGGGCTTAATTTGAGATGTGGGAAACAGTTAAATAAGAACTGTTTTTCAGAGACAGACAGACAGACATAGAGAACGAACTTAGCGCTGCTGGCGGAGGTAGGGGGTTAGAGAAACACAACACGGGCCATGGGAGGAAAGTACAGATGGAGAGTCTGGGATGGACGTGTACACGCTGATATATTTAAAATGGTTAACCAAGAACCTCCTGTAAAGCCCAGGGAACTCTGCTCAATGTTATGTGGCAGCCTGGATGGGAGGGAGGTTTGGGGGAGAATGGAAACAGGTGTCTGTACGGCCAAGTCACTCTGCTGTGCACCCGACACTATCACAGCGTAACACTGTTAATCAGTTATAGTCCAATACAAAACAAAAAAGCTTTCATAAAAAAAGAACTGTTTTTGATGCAATTATGTCTATCTGAATCAAACAGTGTTTAAAGAAATTGTTTAAAAGTAAAATTTTAGCTCTTTCCTTTTGTTTTTTTCATTTTTCAGGTTTCTGCCTTTCTATTTTAACTTTTTAGAACAAACCTGGGGTAGGGAAAGCAACACTTTAAGTAAAACATAAAATCAATCAGTTCAGAGTCAAACCTATCTTATCCATAAAGTGACATAAGATTCTGAATGAGATACTGCATAGTTTCCACTTCATTTCTACACATCTATAAGGTTATATATATAACAGGACAATCGACTGGAATGCCAGGAAACACCTTATTGAGAAGATAATGGGCACTTGAGTAATGCCAATAAACACGGGCACTAAGTGTCTGAAGAGAATGTAAGTTTTTGACTTTCTGTTGGCCTGTCCAGTAAGACAAAAGAGTAAGGACGACACACTAGGACTGAACCTGTTCACTCTGCTCCACAGTCACAATTCAGCACAAAGGCATAATATCTCCCCTTTTCTGGCTTAAAAACACATTGCAGTTTACTTTAATGAGTCATGATTTATTCCATGCAACTGTATGAGAAACCTTTCACTCCAGATTGTAATAACAACATATGTAAGCAAGAGCTGAACTTAAGCTTCTTTCAGCTTCTCTCAAATTCTGTGCCCTTAATACTTCTGCTATTTTAGAACTCTCCTAACTCTCCGGACCTTTGTCTTATCCCAACATTCCACTGAGATGATCAATCAAACCTAACCTCAGCAGTAACATATTCTGAAATCAAGTCACTTTGGGGGTAACTTTTCCTTAGAATATTGCCAAAGCCTGGAGGCTCTATCTTAATATAACAAAAGCCAGCCACAAAAAAAATTGCGGCTCCCTTTAAAAAATGTAGAGTTCCCTGAAGGCCTGAACAGACATTTTTCCAAAGAGGAAATGCAGATGGCCAACAGGCACATGAAAAGATGCTTGATGTGGCTATTTATCAGCAAAGTGCAAATCAAAACCAGTGAGTTATCACCTCACAGCAGTCAGAACGACTATCACCAAAAAGAACACAAATAACAAGTGCTGGCAGGATGTGGAGAAAAGGGAATCCTTTTACACTGTTAGTGGGAATGCAAACTGAGGTAGCCATTGTTTCTCAAAAAACTGAAATAGAACTATTATATGACCTGACAGTTCCACTCTGGGGTATATATCCAGAAAACTGCAAACACTAATTTGAAAAGATACACACACCCCCAAATTTCCAGCAGTATTATTTACAATTGCCAAGATATGGACACAGCCTAAGTGTCCATCAACACATGAATAAAAAAGATATAGTGTGTGTATCGGAGAAGGCAATGGCACCCCACTCCAGTACTCTTGCCTGGAAAATCCCATGGGCAGAGGAGCCTGGTAGGCTGCAGTCCATGGGGTCGCTCAGAGTGGGACACGACTGAGTGACTTCACTTTCACTTCTCACTTTCATGCATTGGAAAAAGAAATGGCAACCCACTCCAGTGTTCTTGCCTGGAGAATCCCAGGGACGGGGGAGCCTGGTGGGCTGCCATCTATGGGGTCACACAGAGTCGGACATGACTGAAGAGACTTAGCAGCAGCAGCAGCAGTGTGTGTGTGTGTACACACACACACACACACACACACACAATGGACTACACTCAGCCATGAAAAAGAAAGCAATTTTGGCATTTGCAACAACGTAAGATGGACTTAGAGGATATACACTAAGTAAAATAACTCAGAGAAAGATATATACTGCATGATATCAATTATATGTGGAATCCAAAAAATACAAGAAACCAGTGAAAATAACAAAAAAAGAAGCAGGGTTAGAGAACAAACTAGTGATCACCACTGGGAAGAGGGAAGTGGGAAGGAGAAATCAAAGGACAGGGGAATGAGGTACAAACTGTTAGGTGTAAAATAAGCTACATGGATATACTGTACAACACAGAACTATAGCCAATATTCTATAATAACTACAGATGGAACAAAACAACCTCTAAAAATTGTGAACCACTAAATTATACAACTGCAACTTACATAATATTGTGCATCAACAATATGTTAATTAAAGGAAGTCTGATGCCCTGAAAGAAAAGGGTTTGTGGTAGAGGCAACATCAGCATTACCCGGACAAGATGCCTGTTCTCTCTACAAGATACCTGTTCTCTCTTGGTGGCCATCATCTACTCAGCCAGGGCCACAGCAAACTCACAACTCAAACACTTCCTTCTAATAAACATGTGGACTGACACTGGAGGAGGATGTGTGTTACCTGTAGGACCTGTGAGTGGAAGGGCTGTTAGAAGAATAACCGAATTCCATGGTGTAATGTGATCGCTCTGTGGCTGGGGATGGTGGAGGGTTCAAAATCTAAAAGGAAAGAAAACCAAATGATTGAAATAAGAATAGTCTATCCAGACAGAGACTATTAGCCTTTTCTCAACTTCTCTTCCTTCATCTCTGTTCATATTCTTCTTCACTTCCTCTTTTTCAAAGAATTAACCTAAAACAGCACTTTAGGACTATGGCTCTCCACCCCTCAAGACATAATTTCATTAGGGGTAAATAACACAATAAAACAGCACTTTAGGACTATGGCTCTCCACCCCTCAAGACACAATTTCATTAGGGGTAAATAACACAAGGTGATGAGAAGGAAATCTGCAACCTACAAGTTACTGGTTTAACGTGTAGCACAACTGGATTCTGATTTTTTAAACTGTAAGTGTTTAGAGAAAGATTATTTACTTAGTAGAAATACCACGTTCTTCTTTTGGGAGGTCACAGAATGACGGTACTTAGCCTCTCAGGAGGTGCTATTCAACAGTTCTACTTTCACCTGGTATATGAAATTCATGTCTGATACTTTCAAATATGCTGGGTGCTACACAGTCATTAAGCTGAGCACATTCTAAGTGCTCACATGGTGGTGGTAAATCCTTTGGGCCTTGTATGTCTAAATTCTATATTAAAACCTTTTATACTATCATCACTAAGTACCCATATTTAATAAATAAGTTAAACATCTAAGATCTTATTTATCTCGGCATTCCAAGTGAACAGAGGAAAACAGGCTACTTACTGCAGGGAAGTAAGTGCCTTTGGTGCTTGATGAACTACTTGACGATGCTCCTGTGACATGGGCTCGGTCATAAGGGGGTCCACTGCTCCCCCCCATGATACTGAGGGAACTGATCATTGATTTACCACGAGACATTCCTAAAATGAAGGATAAATACTGAAGTTGAGTGCAATCTATAAGAAGGCATGAAATCATTTTATTTAATCCTAGAATTACAAATATCAATATTCAAATAGCTCCATTTTCAAACAACGTATGCCCTCTTTTCCCAATAGTAACTGAAAATACTTAATGGAAAAGGCAAACAAATGTTCTCTAGAAGTGGGGACTTCCATTGAGAGCTGGCCTATAACACAAGGCCAAGAATAGCTCCTGGCCCTTCCTACTCGCCAGAGTGCAAGCAGCAGAGCTCTTCAAGACAAGAGGTTTTCAGTCTCTTAGAGGACCTGAGAAAAAAAGAACTGTGAAGATCAGAAGTGCAAAGCAGGCTAGACAAAGCAATAGGTCTGCTCAAAAGAAAAGTAAACCCATTGTTAAGAGCATAAATTCAATGTATGGGAAATTATTTCTTTATCTACTAGATGCAAATGTTGTTGTATTCACAACCACAATGCTAAAGAAGAAATTCTATTTTTCAAAAGTGACTTCCAAATTCCACCTTTAACAAACTAGGTATGGCAACAGGGAATCTATTAACAATTTAAAAACCATCTATTTCCTTACAGCTAACAACCAGAGTAAGTTATTTTCACAGGGTTTTTGGCCTGATATCTCTTTCTCCATATTCATTACAAGAAAGGCTTCTTTTCATTAAGGGTACCAAAAGACATTGAAAAGAAAGCTGTACTTCCCTAGAGGAATGCAGTCTTCCCCAAGGACAAAACATCTGGTACCCTGGCCATGCTTGAATAAACCCTCCTCCCACTGTCTTCATCTAAGTTAGGAGAAAACATAAGATGATGTATTCCTCCCTGCTATCAATCAGGCAATTCTAAATCTGTGGAAAAGGAAACCTCATCTGTTTTTTCGGCCTCCTCTAATTCCTGGGCTCCGTAGTACAGGTCTCTTGGTAGTGAACCATATGAACTGTGGTTTGTGATTCTTTTCAACAAACGGCCAGTTGATTAACTTTAGTAGAGCACATCCAGAAATGCAGAGTGCATGCGTGCTAAGTCACTTCAGTCTCTTTGTGACCCCATGGACTGTAGCCCACCAGGTTCCTCTGTCCATGGAATTTTCCAACCAAGAATACTGGCGTGCATTGCCATGCTCTCCTCTAGACTGTCCCGACCCAGGGATCGAACCCGTGTCTCCTGCATCTCCTGCATTGGCAGGCAGGTTCTTTACCACCAGCGCCACCTGGGAAGCCCAGAAATAAAGTGTACATGCAGTAACTGTATGATATATTAATATAAATGCTTTTATGTACATGTATTCGCTTTGTATCCTTTGCCAATTTCTATCAAACCATACCTAAGGTCTTCTGTGTAAAAAGAAGGTGCTAAAAGTAAGCGAACATTTGTCCTTGGAACTGTTTAAACCCAAAATAGTCTACACTGAAGTAGACTGTAGGCAGTATTCTGTTTCCATAATAGAAGCTTGGCAATCTTGCCAAGACTTGATTCTCAATGGGTCAGTCCTGGCTCACCTGGAAGAGATCCTGACAAAGAACTGGGGTGTGGCACGTAACCAAGGGGCACAGAAGCTGGTCCGTGAACTACATAGTCATTAGTCATGGTTTCCCCATCGCCCTTCATCCGTGGACACAACATCCTCTGGCAGATAAAGTATATGGTTCCAGACACAAAGATGGTAACAATTACTCCAATAACAGAACCCACTGTATTGGTGGCCTGTGGTGCTGGCTCCTCAGTTGGATCTAAAACGGGAATGCAGTACAGTTACATAATGGAAAAACAACTGCATGTTCAAAACAGTAATGGAAAGAGGGTGTGCAAGCAGAATTTGAGCCTAATGAAGACAACTCACACACATTTTTCCTTTTTATGAATACATACACACCATGCCCCATGGATACACAGAGAGATAAATGTCACTGTTAGGAATCAAAACGAATGACTCCTAGGTGAAAACAGACATAGGACAATACATTGGAAAGTATAACTGTAAACTGGTAACAAAAATGTTAAGTGAATTATAGATTAAAACAACATTAAGAAGTTTAAAAACACATCTATAGACAAAATCTATCCTACTTCATTCTGTATATCATAAAAATCAATATTATTTGGAGATATCTAAGAAAATTTTAGGGTCAAACGTTTTACCTGGAATGGTAAAGAAGCCAAAATCAGCTCTGAGCTTGATTTTAGATCTGAAAAGTGACATTTATGCCTGGTGAAGAGAAATTAGAAGCTACCGATAAGCATCAGCTCTCAGGCCCAATATGCTGCTGCCTTAAGGGTGAGTCTAGCTGCCCGAGGGCAAGGAACATAACATCTCTGGTACCAGAGTAGCTGAGGACTCAGAGAAAAAAGCTGGAGCATGAGAAGACCATGTCAGCAACCTTCATGGGATCCCCGAGCTATCTAAGACTTTAAAACAGGGCACCAACATGAGAGATAGGGGAAAATACAGCAAAAGAGCTCATCAAATGCAGAACATTACTCTTCTATTGAGAAGGAAAATCCTTCCGTTGTGAATAGTCAGACTGTATTTCACAACTGCATATCTCTTAAAACTTTCCTTTTGTTCCACCTCACCTCCCATCCACATAGCTAAACTCATCTTATGATTAAACCTAAGAATTGAAAGAAAACGACTTCACCAAGTTATATACCATGGAGGGGCTGAGGGTCACATATTATATCACCTATGGGCTCTGAGCCCATATGCAACCAGCCCATCTTTCTCATTCCCCATCTTTCCCTCCCACCCCCCTCACCCAGGGCCTTGGCATTCTCCTTCTAACACCAACTTTCAAGAAAGAATAGTTAACACTCACTGTCTTCAATTTTTTGTCTTTGGGTCACATTTTAACTCATTGAAAGTAGACTTCTGTCCTCACTACCACAATGAAACTAGTCTGGTAAAGGTTAAAGTTCTCCTATATGCCATAGTCAATACACTCTCCATCTCACTGACAACTCTATACATTCAGTACTGCTGGCTCCTGTTTTCTCCTCAAAAATGTCTGATCCTTTCCCCCTCCAGGACACCATTCTCTTAGTTTTACCATCTCTGATTATTTGTTCTGTTTCCTCTTGTTGGCGTCATTCTCTTCCATCTGCCTCAAGTACAGGTGCTTCCTAGAGTTCTGTTTACCTCCTGCTATTTTCCTCCTCTGCTTCCTCTCCCTCAGAGATTTCATCTACTGCCTCAGCTGTAATTATCAAGAATAAACTGAAAAGCCCATCTCTCTCTCTTGAGCTACAGACCCACAGAGTTATTAACAGCTTTCTGAATAGCTTCAATGGGACACCCAAGAGGGCAGCTTCAATGCCACGTAATCCAAACTGAACTTACAGTCACCACCATTTGTCAACATTTCCTAGATTCCAGGGACAAAGCAGATCATGAATAGATAATGGCACATGTGGCAAATTATAAACATTTAAATTTATATAAAAAATAATTAAAAACCTACATCAGCTGAACATGATACACAATGATACACATTGATACACATTGTGTATGTGTGTATGTATTACATAATGGAAAAACAACTGCATGTTCAAAACAGTAATGGAAAGAGGGTGTGCAAGCAGAATTTGAGCCTAATGAAGACAACTCACACACATTTTTGTGTGTGGGCATGGTGTGTATGTATTCATAAAAAGGAAAAATGTGTGTGAGTTGTCTTCATTAGGCTCAAATTCTGCTTGCACACCCTCTTTCCATTACTGTTTTGAACATGCAGTTGTTTTTCCATTATGTAACACATCATGATACACATTGTGTCATGATACACAATGATATTTTGGTTTTTAGTCTCTGCCACATGGTCTCATTTATGAGTGTAGTCATTCAATGAGGTTACCTGCTAATTCAACCTAAACTCATCACCTCTAAGCTAGGTTACAAAAACCTTTTCATTCTACTTCTGAAATAACTTTGAAATCTATCTGCTCCCTCCTCTCCATCAGTGCTGCTTCCCTTGATTTAGACACCCACCATCTTCTGCTGAACTACAAGTCTCTGAAACATTTTAAAGGTACAGCCTGCAAGTCTTTAGTTGGTAAAAACAATTTAATGTGTTGAAACCATCTTTCTGAAACAGAAAACTTCAGAATGCATTCCACACAATACAGGTAAATACTGTTGCATGACTCTCATTTCTTTACATGTACATTCACATCTTTGTATTCTTCTCCACGTGGTCAAAACATTTGAAAGCACCCAAGCTAACAGATTTCTTTGCCTATCATCTTATCACCTCCAATCCATCCACTTTACTACTTTCACAATTACACAGCCACGCCAGTCCTCCACTTCAGGCTTTTAATGGCTCTTCATCATTCTGGGGGCTTCCCTGGTGGCTCAGACGGTAAAGAATCTGCCTGCATTGCGGGACACCGAGGTTCAATCCCTGGGTTGGGAAGATCCCCTGGAGAAGGGAACAGCAACCCACTCCAGTATTCTTGCCTGGAGAATGCCATGGACAGAGGAGCCTGGTGGGCTACCATCCATGGGGTCACAAAGAGTTGGACACGACTGAGTGACTAACACAATAACAACAACGTTATTCTGGAATACTGTCCACAGACTCTTTAGAGGAAAAGCAAAGTCCCTTGTGATCTCACCTTTACATATATCAGCTTCTGCTGACACACCTCAAGAGAGCAGCCTATATTTCAGCAGTCCAATTTACAGGTAATTTCTCAAAAGTGCCCATTTCACTCTGGTTTTGGGCGGGACAAGAGGGTCCCTCTACCTAGAATGCAATCTCTCCACTCAACTGCATAAGTGCTATCCACTGATCAACACCCACCCAACCTTACTGCATTTTTCTAAGATGTTTTCCTTGCTGAAGCCCATCTTCGTTTCTAAAGATCTGGCCATTCTCTTTGTGCTACTCCTTGCACAGATCTCTATTACAACACATTTATCATTACTCATCACACTCCTTTATCAATAACACCTACTCTGATTTAAGCTGTTTCATATACATTAAATCATTTAATCCTCTCACAATCACCATACTAAATATTATCTTCATTTTAAAGATGGAGAAATTGAGGTCTAACAAGAGCAAATAATTTACTGGTGGAGTTAGAATTCAAATCCATCTCTGCCTGGCCTGAACATCCCTCTTCCGACCCTCCTCTGGCCGCAGAGAACTCTTGAGGAACCTGGTACAGGTGCAATGTGCCCTCAGCACGTATCAAGTACTCAGCAAGGTCTGCTGAATAAATGCAAACAGATCCCAGTAGTCTCAGTGAGGATCCCACTTGAATTTTGTAAAAACATCACCTTGAAGTCTTTGTCATAATTAAAAGAGTTTTAAAATGAGCTCTGTCTAAATTCCACAAAATCAGTTTCGACAGGGGAGACCTGTCTTGCGCTGAATGTCATTTGTCAATACTTGACAAATGGAATATTTGTCAACTGGGGATACATTTCATGTTAGAACATTAGTCAGTAGTTGTGTACCTTGAAGAAACAACAGGCTATTTAGCCTAAGGTTTTTAGGCTCAGGAATATATATGTGGTGGCTCAAGTATTCTCAGGCTGTGTTTTAAGGAAGCTCTTAAAGTCACTGAGAGACTGGTAGAAAATTACGCAAGAAAAAAAAAATGGGAAATTTTAAAATTTTAAACGTGTTAACGTGCAGAAGGGGCTTCCCAGGTAGCTCAGTGGTAAAGAACCCACCTGCCAATGCAGGAGATGTGGGTTCAGTTCTTGGGTTGGGAAGATCCCCTGGAGAAGGAAATGGCAACCCACTCCAGTATTTCTGCCAGGTAAAGCTCATGTAAAGAGAAGCCTGGTGGGCTACAGTCCATGGGGTTGCAAAAAAGTCATATACGACTTAGTGACTAAACAACAAATGTTCAGAAATTCTTAAGTTTAGACCACTAATTTCCACATATTGAAACTGAGAATTTCCTAACCTTGGTTTTCACAAAACAATATTCCTTTCTGATGCTTTGCTAAATGTTTCTGTGAAGATTTTTGAACATAAGAAAACTACTATCTTTAAGAAATGATTACATGTAAAATGTAAGAAATTTCAGGTACAAATAACTAATATCAATAACTTGCTTCCTAATAAGAAAGCACTGGTCGTAAGTGAACCTCACACATAATGAAAAGGAAAAGAACATTAAAAATTCTCCCTTATCTACCTGCAATGTGGGAGACCTGGGTTCGATCCCTGGGTTGGGAAGATCCCCTGGAGAATACCCACTCCAATATTCTGGCCTGAAGAATTCCATGGACTGTATAATCCACAGGGTCACCAAGAGTCGGGCATGACTGAGCAGGCTTCACTTTCACACTTTCAAGATTTATAATGTTATTTTAAAAAAGAAAATTCTACCTTAAGAGTAATACAAGGTTTTCATCATACTTACAACAATCCAGTTCATCTGATTTGTCACTGCAATCCAAATTATGATCACATTTCTTGTGTTTTCCAATGCATTGACCATTGGCACAGCGGAACTGATCAATTAAACAGAGTACTGTGGGGGGAAAAAATGTAGTTTTCTTAGTTTTGCTATCATGTAAAGTCTGGCAGTAGTCAAAGAGAGCATTCCGGGCACACATGAAAAATCAGACTTTTAGAGAAAACTTACAAATAATTCTCTGGGGATTTCAACTGAGAGATAGAAAAGAGAAGAAAGAGCAATCTAGCAGGAAACTTCCTATTTTGTCCTTTATATTAAATTCCATCTTTCACTAACAATTCTGTTAAGGATTAAAAGAATTCTACATGCATTTCTAGACACTAAAGATTTCCAGAGAATATTTTTGTTGTGGTTGTTTTATATTCTGTTAGAAGTTAGTGGATGAGAAAACAACATGAAATTACTTTATGTTGTTAGTAAGTGTGTCATGTGTGTGTGCTTAGTCATTCAGTCATGTCCAACTTTTGCGACCCCATGGACTGTACCCCACCATGCTCCTCTGTCCATGGAATTCTCCAGGCAAGAATACTGGAGTGGGTAGCTCCTCCCTTTTCCAAGGGATCTTCCCGACCCGGGGATCAAACCCAAGTCTCCTGCATTGGCGGGTTCTTTACCGGCTGAGCTACCAGGGAAGCCCCATTCAGAGATCACTGCAAACAAGTACCATTTTTACATACTGAAGGGCTAATCTTTTGGTGTCATTTCTCAACTGCAAAGCTTATTAGTGTGTATAAATCTTACACACATTAAGCGAATTAAGACAATTTAGAACATGCTACTATGTTTAGAAATAATAAAGTCAAACACACTTGAAAAACCCCAAATCTACCACTGAATGAGCCTAAGCAAAACTCTGAATTTCAAACAACTTAATGGAAAAAGGAAATCTGTAACCAGGCCTAGGAATCGCGGATACCTTCACAGTTCTTCTCATCTGACTTATCCTGGCAGTTCGCATCTCCGTTGCACCGCAGGGCACCATCAATACACTGTCCACTTGCGCACTGGAACTGGGACTCTGAGCACACAGGACAATTGAGTTCATCACTGTGGTCTTCACATTCAGTAAACCCATCACACCGCCAAGCCACAGGGATACAGTCAATTTCTCCCGTGAAACAAGTAAACTGCTGAGGAGAACATGTTGGGGGTTCTTCAAATGAATAGGGGGAGGGGAACGAAAAACACAGTCATGTCACACAGAGGCACTGACATTTACACCTGAGTGAAGCCCATTTCATGATAACATATACAAAACACTTTATAACACATAGAATCTATAACTTATTTTACTGAATCGGAAAAGAGATATAATTTTTATACTACTTCACTGAGATTCACTAACTTACAAAACTATAAGGCAGAAAGAAGTTTTCTTATATAATTTAAGTAGGAGTACTGAATTTGCAATCTGTTATAATCTCACACATAACCCAGGAATTACCATTATAATCATCCACCTTCAAATATTTTAAAGTTATATTAGAATTCATAACTTTTCCAGCCCTGAGGTTCTCAAAGAATGATCTACGAACCCCTGGGGGTTCCTGACCTGCGACCTCTTTCCAAGGAACTGACAGACAGTATTTTACAACAATATTAATTTATCACTTGCTTTTCTCCCTACACGTGCACTGATGCCAAGGAAGGTAAAACCCTTGGCACCTAAGCAGACTCAGGGCAAGGGCCCCAGACTGTACCAGTAGTCACCGCATTCTACATAGTCATATACCATACATACACTTGGTGGTGGGGGGTGGGGCAGTTTCATTCAAGAATGTTCTTGATGAATCAGTAAAAAATACCAGTTACATTAAAATCAATTCTCTGAGTACACATCTCCTCAATACTGTTTTTGACAAAATGGAAAACATGTACAAAGCTTGGGCTGCATACTTCAGCATGAAGGTTTCCAAAGAGACAAACTTTGAGCTGTAAACGCAACCCAAAACGTGACACCCTTTTAATGTGAAAGAACGAGTGGCAGATAAACTATTGATATTTGCACTTGGGTATTTTGTGGGAAGATTTTAAAAAATGAACCAGTGATTTCAAACAATAGCAAACCATAACATACTTGTGTGGCAAATTAGACAACACTGGAACTTTCTATCAGAAATTGTCATTTTAGAAGACCTGTATCCAACACTGTTAGCTTGACGGATTCCTAGTACTTAAATATTCTTATGATGAGATTGGTGGTAATATTAATGTGATTGTTTTGATACTGTATAATGAAATGCATCAAAACCTGATGATCTGGGAATTTCTGAATGGAATTCTAGTATTTCCAAATGACCAAGATGCATAAGGTTACAAAATAGTGCATGAATAAAATACCCATTCACGGTACAAAATAATCAATGGATTTCAATATGAGAGACTATAATAGTGAACTGATATGGTTTCAAGTTCCACAGTGCAACTAACACTACAGAAAACTATCATATGTCAAGATCTGGTGTAGAATTCAATATGCATATACATAACTATTTGAAAAGGCTATTTAATTACAGCACTCCAGTTTCCAACTACTTATCTTTGAGGCCAAAATTCTTCATATAGTTCAATGAAGCTACATACTACAACAGACTGAATGCAGTAGACAAGAGAATCCAGCTCAACACTCAAAAGATTTTTAAAAATGTAAAAACAATGCTATATTTCTCACTAAAATTATTTGCTTTAGAAAATACCATCAATTTTCTTGAGTTTTAACTTGAGAACATGTAATGTTTTATTATTATTTTTAAAAAGTATTTTTTAAAGCTCTTGGTTTCAAATCCTACCACAGTAAACATAGATATACATAATCTACACAAACAAAACCTCTCCTCAAAAATTTTTTAAAATGTAAAAATATGGTGAGACCAGCTTGAAAACACATTCAGACTGGCAGAAGTACAAAATGAGATGATGGGGAGGTAACACAGGCTCAAATGAAAACACAACTTGAGAAGGACAAGCAGAGAAATTCAGATTGTGTATTTCATTTGCCTCCACTGTAAAATCTGAGCTTCCCAGGTGGAATTAGTGGTTAAGAACCTGTCTGCCAATGCAGGAGGCATAAGAGATGTAGGTCTGATCCCCGGGTCAGTAAGTTCCCCTGGAGGAGGACATGGCAACCCACTCCAGTATTCTTGCCTGGAGAATCCCAGACAGAGGAACCTAGCAGGCTCCACAATTCATGGGGTCGCAAAGAGTCAGACATGACTGAGGCATGCATGCACGCATGTAAAATCTACATTAAAT
Source organism: Tragelaphus eurycerus (assembly GCA_935064755.1). Taxonomy (NCBI): domain Eukaryota; kingdom Metazoa; phylum Chordata; class Mammalia; order Artiodactyla; family Bovidae; genus Tragelaphus; species Tragelaphus eurycerus. The sequence continues at coordinate 16,494,935 of CAKXYN010000036.1, read as the reverse complement.
CACAAGAAAAATCTCGTATATAAATTCAAGATTTATTGAATTCACAATTCACTGCAGTTTCACTCTGAATAACAAAAACTGAAAACAATTAAAATGTCCCTGAACACAAGAATAATAAAACTGTGGCTTATTTGTATTGATACAATGAAACACACTATACAGCAATAAAAAGAAAACCACAGACTGCGGCACTCCACTCACTATAAAGATGAATCTTAAAATATTACAGTAAGCAAGAGAATCCAGACATAGAGTACATACATCATGATTCCTTATGTAAATTACGTTCAAAAATAAGTAAAGCTAAATCATGGAGATAAAAACTACTCCAGGAAGAGAACTGGCTGCCAAGACACAGGGAACTATTCTTAATGACAATACTGTATGTCTTGATCTGGGTGGGCTTCCCTGAGAGCTCAGTTGGTAGAGAATCCGCCTGCAATGCAGGAGACCTTAATTTGATTCCTGGTTCGGGAAGATCCACTGGAGAAAGGATAGGTTACCCATTCCAGTATTCTGGCCTGGAGAATTCAATGGACTGTACAGTCCATGGAGTTACAAAGAGTCAGACATGACTGAGTGACTTTCACTTTACTTCGCTTGAAACGGGTGCTGGTAACACACAGTACACATCTGTTAAAGCACACTGACTATTCAGTTAATACATATGTTAAAAACAATCACTAAACATGAAGAAAAAAAATACTGGTCTTTTAAAATTTAAGACATTTTCTAAATGAAAGGTGATATCATTGATTCAGTTTTATCTGTGTCTACATAAAGGCATATTTTTCTAAGACTTGCCTTACTGGAGCAATAATCTAGCATTCTGACATGGAAACACTTGCTTTTTTTTTTTTTTTTTAATTATGGCCCTGTGGCTCAGATGGTAAAGAATCTGCCAGCAAGGCGGAAGATCCAGGTTCAATCCCTGGGTCAGGAAGATCCCCGGAGAAGGGAATGGCTACCCACTCCAGTATTCTTGCCTGGGAAATCCCATGGACAGAGGAGCCTGGTGGGCTACAGCCCTTGGGGTCAGAAAGAGTTGGACACAACTCAGCAACTAACACACACTTTAAGCAACTAGATTCCGTTTTGGGGGCTTCCCTTATGGCTCAGCAGGTAAAGAATCTGCCTGCAATACAGGAGACCAGGGTTTGATCCCTGGATCAGGAAGATCCTCCGGAGGAGGAAATGGCTACCCACCCCAGTATTCTTGCTTGAAAAAAAATCTCACAGAAGGGGAGCCTGGCAGGCTACAATCCAAAGGGTCATAAAGAGTTAAACACAACTGAGCAACTAAGCACACACAAAATACCATTGTATTGTATTTTGGTAATACCATTGGTTTACCATTTTAACCAATTATAAATGTACAGATCAGTGCATTAAACATATTTACATTATTGTGTAATACCTGCTATTCTGGGGACAGATACTTCAAGAACCAGAGCTTAACTTTCCCTGTGCACAAAGCTGATCTCCCCAACAAAACTGCATTCTCTGTGTCAAAGGTCTTCACATCTCTTGCTACTCAATACATGTTATTTATTTTTTTAAAAAAACTTTAAAGTTAGAAAAATATTCTTATAATACCACCTTATCAATAATTTTTATATTTTGAATGTAAACCCTTTCCATCTTTTTTTCAGAGATTTATTTTTTATGTAGTTCTCAGTACTTTTGCCTGGAAAATCCCATGGACAGAGGAGCCTGCTGGCTCCAGTCCATAGGGTCGCTAAGAGTCGAACATGACTGGGCGACTTCACTTTCGCTTTTCACTTTCATACGTTGGAGAAGGAAATGGCAACCCACTCCAGTATTCTTGCCTGGAGAATCCCAGGGACAGGGGAGCCTGGTGGGCTTCTGTCTGTGTGGTCGCACAGAGTCAGACACGACTGAAGAGACTTAGCAGCACCAGCAGCATGACACAATAGAACACCATTTTAATATTTTTTTCCCACTTGAGCCAACTTTGGGCTACATTTTTACATCAGTTTACGATCATAATTTTTAACAGCTACATAAGTTCAGTTATTTTATTAAATCATTTTCCTATCATTAGAAATTGTTTTGAAATTCCCGCCACTGTAGAAAACAGTCTTTTCCTTTGGTCGAATTCAAATAGAATTATCACCAGCAGGAGAATTTCTGAATTAAGGGAATAAATATTATAATGCATTTGATGTTACCACACTATGCTTTAACAAAGGGATGCACCTTTGTTGTGGTCCTATGAGTAACTGAACCAAGTTCACTACAACATTACTACTACTCAGTTCAGTTCAGTCGCTCAGTCGTGTCCGACTCTTTGCGACCCCATGAACCGCAGCACGCCAGGCCTCCCTGTCCATCACCAACTCCTGGAGTTCACCCAAATCCACGCCCATCGAGTCGGTGATGCCATCCAGGCATCTCATCCTCTGTCGTCCCCTTCTCCTCCTGCCCCCAATCCCTCCCAGCATCAGAGTACTTTCCAATGAGTCAACTCTTTGCCTGAGGTGGCCAAAGTACTGGAGCCTCAACTTCAGCATCATTCCTTCCAAAGAACACCCAGGACTGATCTCCTTCAGAATGGACTGATTGGATCTCCTTGCAGTCCAAGGGACTCTCAAGAGTCTTCTCCAACACCATAGTTCAAAAGCATCAATTCTTCGGAACTCAGCTTTCTTCACAGTCCAACTCTCACATCCATACATGACCACAGGAAAGACCATAGCCTTGACTAGACAGACCTTTGTTGGCTAAGTAATGTCTCTGCTTTTCAATATGCTATCTAGGTTGGTCATAACTTTTCTCCCAAGGAGTAAGCGTCTTTTTATTTCATGGCTGCAATCACCATCTGCAGTGATTTTGGAACCCCCCAAATTAAAGTCTGACACTGTTTCCACTGTTTCCCCATCTATTTGCCATGAAGTGACAGGACCAGATGCCATGATCTTCGTTTTCTAAATGTTGAGCTTTAAGCCAACTTTTTCACTCTCCTCCTTCACCTTCATCAAGAGGCTCTTTAGTTCCTCTTCACTTTCTGCCACAGATCAGATCAGATCAGTCGCTCAGTCATGTCCGACTCTTTGCGACCCCATAAATCACAGCACGCCAGGCCTCCCTGTCCACCACCAACTCCTGGAGGTCACTCAGACTCACATCCATCGAGTCAGTGATGCCATCCAGCCATCTCATCCTCTGTCGTCCCCTTCTCCTCCTGCCCCCAATCCCTCCCAGCATCAGAGTCTTCTCCAATGAGTCAACTCTTTGCATGAGGTGGCCAAAATACTGGAGTTTCAGCTTTAGCATCATTCCTTCCAAAGAAATCCCAGGGCTGATCTCCTTCAGAATGGACTGGTTGGATCTCCTTGCAGTCCAAGGGATTCTCAAGAGTCTTCTCCAACACCATAGTTCAAAAGCATCAATTCTTCAGCGCTCAGCCTTCTTCACAGTCCAACTCTCACATCCATACATGACCACAGGACAAACCATAACCTTGACTAGACGAACCTTTGTTGGCAAAGTAATGTCTCTGCTTTTGAATATGCTATCTAGGTTGGTCATAACTTTCCTTCCAAGGAGCAAGCGTCTTTTAATTTCATGGCTGCAGTCACCATCTGCAGTGATTTTGGAGCCCAGAAAAAAAAAAAGTCTGACACTGTTTCCACGGTTTCCCCATCTATTTCCCATGTAGTGATGGGACCAGATGCCATGATCTTCATTTTCTGAATGTTGAGCTTTAAGCCACCCTTTTCACTCTCCACTTTCACTTTCATCAAGAGGCTTTTGAGTTCCTCTTCACTTTCTGCCATAAGGGTGGTGTCATCTGCATATCTGAGGTTATTGATATTTCTCCCAGCAATCTTGATTCCAGCTTGTGCTTCTTACACCCAGCGTTTCTCATAATGTACTCTGCATAAAAGTTAAATAAGCAGGGTGACAATATACAGCCTTGACGAACTCCTTTTCCTATTTGGAACCAGTTTGTTGTTCCATGTCCAGTTGAACTGTTGCTTCCTGACCTGCATATAGGTTTCTCAAGAGGCAGGTCAGGTGGTCTGGTATTCCCATCTCTTTCAGAATTTTCCACAGTTTATTGTGATCCACACAGTCAAAAGCTTTGGCATAGTCAAGAAAGCAGAAATAGATGTTTTTCTGAAACCCTCTTCCTTTTTCCATGATCCAGCGGATGTTGGCAATTTGATCTCTGGTTCCTCTGCCTTTTCTAAAACCAGCCTGAACATCTGGAAGTTTGTGGTTCACGTATTGCTGAAGCCTGGCTTGGAGAATTTTGAGCATTACTTTACTAGCATGTGAGATGAGTGCAATTGTGTGGTAGTTTGAGCATTCTTTGGCATTGGAATGAAAACTGACCTTTCCAGTCCTGTGGCCACTGCTGAGTTTTCCAAATTGGCTGGCATATGGAGTGCAGAACTTCCACAGCATCATCTTTCAGTATGTGAAATAGCTCAACTGGCTATTCCATCATCTCCACTAGCTTTGTTCGTAGTGATGCTTTCTAAGACCCACTTGACTTCACATTCCAGGATGTCTGGCTCTAGGTCAGTGATCATACCATCGTGATTATCTGAGTCGTGAAGATCTTCTTTGTACATTTCTTCTGTGTATTCTTGCCACCTCTTCTTAATATCTTCTGCTTCCGTTAGGTCCATACCATTTCTGTCCTTTATCGAGCCCATCTTTGCACGAAATGTTCCCTTGGTATCTCTAATTTTCTTGAAGAGATCTCTAGTCTTTCTTATTCTGTTGTTTTTCCTCTATTTCTTTGCATTGATCGCTAAAGAAGGCTTTCTTATCTCTTCTTGCTATTCTTTGGAACTCTGCATTCAGATGCTTATATCTTTCATTTTCTCCTTTGCTTTTCTCTTCTCTTCTTTTCAGAGCTATTTGTAAGGCCTCCCCAGACAGCCATTTTGCTTTTCTTTTCCATGGGGATGGTCTTGATCCCTGTCTCCTGTACAATGTCATGAACCTCCATCCATAGTTCATCAGGCACTCTATCTATCAGATCTAGCCTCTTAAATCTATTTCTCACTTTCACTGTATAATCATAAGGGATTTGATTTAGGTCATACCTGTTTGGTCTAGTGGTTTTCCCTACTTTCTTCAATTTAAGTCTGAATTTGGCAATAAGGAGTTCATGGTCTGAGCCACAGTCAGCTCCTGGTCTTGTTTCTGCTGACTGTAGAGAGCTTGTCCATCTTTGGCTGCAAAGAATATACTCAATCTGATTTCGGTGTTGACCATCTGGTGATGTCCATGTATAGAGTCTTCTCTTGTGTTGTTGGAAGAGGGTGTTTGCTATGACCAGTGCGTTCTCTTGGCAAAACTCTATTAGCCTTTGCCCTGCTTCATTCCGTATTCCAAGGCCAAATTTGTGTGTTACTCCAGGTGTTTCTTGACTTCCTACTTTTGCATTCCAGTCCCCTATAATGAAAAGGACATCTTTTTTGGGTGTTAGTTCTAAAAGGTATTGTAGGTCTTCATAGAACCGTTCAACTTCAGCTTCTTTAGCGTTACTGGTTGGGGCATAGACTTGGATTACTGTGATATTGAATGGTTTGCCTTAGAAACAAACAGAAATCATTCTGTTGTTTTTGAGATTGCATCTAAGTACTGCATTTTGGACTCTTTTGTTGACCATGATGGCCACTCCATTTCTCTAAGTGATTCCAGCCTGCACTAGTAGATATATGGTCATCTGAGTTAAATTCACCCATTCCAGTCCACTTTAGTTCGCTGATCCCTAGAATGTCAACATCACTCTTGCTATCTCCTGTTTGACCACTTCCAATTTGCCTTGATTCATGGACCTGACATTCCAGGTTCCTATGCAATATCCTCTTTACAGCATCGGACCTTGCTTCTATCACAAGTCACCTCTACAACTGGGTTCTGTTTTGCTTTGGCTCCATCCCTTCATTCTTTCTGGAGTTATTTCTCCACTGATCTCCAATAGCATATTGGGCACCTAATGACCTGGGGAGTTCATCTTTCAGTGTCCTATCTTTTTGCCTTTTCGTACTGTTCATGGGGTTCTCAAGGCAAGAATACTGACGTGGTTTGCCATTCCCTTCTCCAGTGGACCACATTCTGTCAGACCTCTCACTATGACCTGCCCGTCTTGGGTGGCCCCAGTGATACCTTAAAAATTTTTTTTTCCTTTTTATTGGCTAGATAAGTAAGAGAAACAACAGGCAACTGCTGATAGATCTGAACAGAAGAGTATTCTTTTCACTGGAGACATTCGCAGCAATGACACATAAACTGACAGAATTTAGTAAATTAAGATTACAGGAGGTGGAATTAATTCTTGTTACCCTTTGAGGGAGCAAAAACTACTTTGTTATTAAGAAATACACTCATTTACAGTTACGAGTTTCCCCCCAAAAGGGCTCTTCTGCCTTAGGCCCAGGGTCAGGTTACACCTATCTCTTGTCATGATGAATTCAATCTTAGAATATCCCAAAGCCTAGGATAGTGCAGATGTATGAAATACAAGGGACCAATCAAGTTAGGAGAAATCAATTTCACTGTCAAAGAATGCTAGACTAAGTTTTGGAACATGTGACTGGAATTACACTTTTAGAAGAAAATAACAACATATTTACCTCCACATAATAGCTCATCCTGAAGAAGAACCAAGTGCATGGGGCAAGAACACCTTGTAGTACCATCTCCCTTTACAAGACAGATATGTGAACAGCCACCATTATCCTGAGCACAAGGGTGCTGTCCTGCAAGAAAAGAGGAAAGAGAAGAGAATGAGAGAGAGACAAAAGAAAGGGAAAAGAATAGCAAGGGAGGGAGGGAGTAAGAAAAGCCCAGCCAAAATCAATTATTTATGAGTTAACAAGAAAATCAAATTCAAAATTCCTTTGGACTTTATTTCCACTGAATATAATTACTCACACCATCTCTACACAATCTACAAGAAAACAAGGACAATTTAAGACATAAAATATTTATATGTAGCCACTATCTTTACATATTTATACATAAAATATTTTAAAGTATTTAAAGTAAGGTAATTGTACATGTTAATTTTTGTAAGAAAAGCTGATTACTCAAAGTAAAAAAAAAATTGCTGGGGAGAATGTTGAAACCTGGATCTTATTCTGCTTAAAATATAAAAATTCTTCTAAAGATTTTTAACTCAGAAATTCTACCTTTCTGAGAGACATGATGATTTTGCTCAAAAAGTATATTCTAAGGAGGAATCTGCTAAAAATTAAGAGCTGTTAGAAGAAAAAACAAGTTCACATGAATTCAACCACTCAGAGACCATCAAAATTATTTGCTTGGTCAACCGCAAAAGACCTTGTAATGTTACAAACGTTTGATTTCTTCCTATTTGGGTTAACTAAATAAATATACTGTCAGGCACATTTCAAAGCCTGTCTCATAAGTTATATTTAATGAAATCATTGCTTTGACTTTTCTACTTAGCTCACGTCAAAAGCAACTTGACAGCTATCATCCCAGAATGCCAACATCAAATGTGGCCACCCGTTGATTATCTGACTCTGTCAGTAACACATCAGTCCTGCTTCAGCGTGTGTTGACAAGATGGAGAGAGTCAGCTATGCACAAACGAGCAGAGGTGTCATACTACACAGATGTCCCAAAGCAGACATCAGTCCTGGTATCAGAATCTACAACCTATACAGCAGTGTTTCTCAACCTTTTAATTCCAAGACACTCTTGATAAACAATCTCCTTTTCTTTAATGTTTTTAGAAACCTTATTTGAAAAATAAAGTTTTTCTAAATATAAACCATATTTAAGTGTTGACCTTTAAAAAGGATACTCCCCCTGAAATTCTGAAAACATCCATAGATTTTCTGCCATAAAAAGCTCATGTATCAACTGAATACTTAGCCATTACAGCATCTCTATCTTATTTCTATTAAATACTCAGCATGAATTACATGTCATAACATAGAATGACAATTCTAACTATTAAATCTCAAATACCTCTGATTAACTTCTAAGTTCATGAACAGTGACAACACAACAGAGACCTGAACAAGCTATGGTGTTCTCATTCCTGTTTCCTTCTTAAATACTCCAATTTGACTGGAAAACATTGTGCTGAGAAGTTCAGGAGTGAATACTTCTCTCACTAGTCCTCCATTTTCACATCTGCATTCCTGATATAACTGTGTAAGACCTACAGTAGTGATTGCTGGGAGGGTACATCTGATGAGAGATATAACAGTATTATGTTAATAGAGTTAATAGTATTAATTACTGTTAATGTTAACTTATTAATAATGTTGATACTAAAATATTAATACTAACTTAATATTAATACTATATTAATAGAGTTAATAGTATTATATGAACACATATTAACTAAGCCAAGATGACTAGTCATTTTTAAGTTTTCAATAATTTATGGCCACTTTCCTAAGCTGTGAATTGAAAAACTTAACCAAAAGGGGAAAAAGCAAGCACTTATTAAGCATAGTCTTCTCTAAGTTTATACACTAATTTTTAGTTTGTTTTGTTTTTGCCAAAGAATAGGTTTATTTTCATGATAACTATATTCATCATTATATAAATGTTAACTTCTGCTTCTGTTGAAACCATGGGGATGTACGTGAAACAAAAGAAATATTAATACAGGCTTTACACCAGTATTCTTCAAACGCTGAAGGAGAGAAAGAGAAAACACGAAAAGCAAGTCCTTGCTGTTCCTGGGTGGGGAGATTTTTGAAAATGAGACACACCATTTCTTTCTCTAACTGTTGTTTTATAGGAAAAACAAATTTATTATGAAAAAATTTCCAGGCGAGTCTAAGGTTTTAAAGACATGAAGACTTTTTAAAAATGGTAAAACTAGAAGTATATGAAAATCTTAAAATAGAAGACACACAACATCTTAATTTTTGTCCCTTCTAATAACAAACATGAATCTTGGGACTAGCAATACACCATCAGCACTTACTATATTCCTGAAGATTCAGCTCCTTTACTGCGTGAATGTCACTAAGCTGGGCAATTCGAGCCTGGACTTTGGTTCTACCCTCTCGACCTGTCATGTCAATTTTTTCAATCATTTGCTGCTGCTTATCGATCCAGTACAGCCAGTTTTCAAACACAGTCAGTCCCACAGGCTGTAGAATGTTGGTGTCTTCTAATACTATTCGGTTGGCCCCTTGGAAAGGAGAATGTTCAACAGAAATGATTCATGTGGTCAAGTCATACATTCAACAGCTATTGACTGAAAACCCATTAAGATTCTAGAAGTACTGAGAAGAAAAATATAAGCTCTCTAGCAGAAAACTTAGAAATCTTTCTCAGAAGAAAAGATATATACATACCCAATAACAGACTAGACATTTAAGTGCAATCAAGAGCAAATAAGTGTCCAATACACAGTAAATACTGAGTTCACAGAAATATAGAAAAGAACTTAAGAGCCATTTTCAAAAAAAATTTTTTAAACCAGTCCATTTTTTTTCCAGTTAAATCTTTTGAGGATCTCTAATACATAAAATGTACAAAACAGTGCTTCTCTATATGAAGCAGTGGTGGTGGGCAGAGCACTCTGTGTTGTTGGCCACCCACACCTGCTGAGCACACTCAAGGCATCTGTGGAGAACAACAGCCTCGCTCACTCAGCCACTCAGAACACTGGAAAAGACTCATACATTACCTGGTTCAAGCTTCGCCTCAAAATAAGTATTTCTACAATACCCCAGACACAAAGCCAGCCAGATTCTGGAAAGGCAACCGATTCTGTTACTGAACTATGAGAATGTTCTTTCATACCATATGCTGAAATCTGTGCCCCACTCCTCACCACCCCAATTGCTTCGTCCTCATTCAAATAGAAAACATGCATCCATTCGTTCCCTCTTCCTCCTAATCATCCTTCATACATCTATAGAACTTTTCCCTGGTTCTTCATTGATGAGTTCAATCAAAGAAAGATACTAGCTTAATACTTTGGAAATATCAGGGGAAGTTCCAGGAAAGAGCCAAGCATAGATAAAAGTGGAGACATACATATGAGAAGGCACTAAGTCAACACTCAGATCCAAGGAGAGCTAAATACAAGTCTACTTACGTGCCCTCCTAAAAATCTACTAAAATGATAGTGAACAATTAAGGCATAAGTAGGCATAAGGAAAAATAGGACATAAGAGTAGAAAAGCAGTATAAAATTTACAAGCTGGATAAGAGACAAGCAACAGATCTAGAATATTAATTTCCTATGAACCTCCTTTCAAGTAGCTAGTAGAGGATGCAATCTCTCAGGGAAAAGGAATGAACCAAAGAAACAGAAACTAGGAAACAGCAGGTTCAGCACAAAGAAGATTAGCAAGAACACACCCAGGATAACAGTGAAAGGAGGCTGGCCTAGAGCAAGCCGATCCAGACTGACTAAAACAGAATGATAAAGAGGTATGTCTTCAGTGAAACAGAAAAAAAAAAAAAAAGATAGACTGGTTGCTGCATCTGCATATACTGAAACAATATTTAAATTAGACAAGAATAATTTCAGAGAGGAAAAAAGCTGCAGAAAGAAATGAAGGTGATGGCTATATTTCCATACCCATAAATAACAAATAATTATGAGCTTAAAATTATGATTTAATTTTTTTTAAATCATAGTTTTTAAGTTGAGTGGGATAATTTTTTAGCTGGGTGGATGATAGAAAAGTTCATATGGGTACTCTACTGATATATGGTTTAAGACAACAAATCCTCATCTTCCACCAAAAAAAGTCAAATTGTGATGTCTAAAATTTAAATATCAAGAAGCAGCTGTTTTAAATCACTTAATTTCCACATTTACATGTATTATTTTAATAAAAATTCAATTTAAAACAGCAGCAGAAAGAATCATTTAGGAAAAAAAAAAAAAGATGAGTTGTTGGTAGTGTACGGATGGCCTCAACTGAACAACTGGGGAAAATGAGGAGAGGTCAATAGTGTTGCTGGAGGATCCAAGATCTACTCTGAGAGCAGTTAAAAAACACCAGAACCAGCAATGAAAAAACATACTTATTCAACAGACTAAAGCATATACTAAATCTACTCCAGTATAAAAGACTCTAGGTAGAAAGACAACCCATGACAAAAGTATAGGATTATCTGTGAATATATAAAAGGAAGGGGTTAAAAAAAAGAAGAAAACCCTACCAACATTAAATCAACCTTTTTCAGAAAACAGGAAAAAAGGAAATGTTTCTTTTTATGAGGCCAATGTAACCTTGATGGCAAAACTCCAACAAGTGCATTATATTAGTAAGAAAGGAAAATCATGGGGTAATCTTTCTCATGAACACAAATGTAAACATCTTAAACAAAACCAAATCAAATTCAGCAATATAAAAAAAGGATAATGTATCAGACCAAGTTTGATTTATTCTACAAAACTAACAAGAGTTCATTCAGTTCAGTTGCTCATTTGTGTCCAACTCTTTGCAACCCCATGGACTACAGTATGTCAGGCTTCCCTCTCCATCACCAACTCCCGAGTCAGGGATGCCATCTAACCATCTCGTCCTCTGTCATCCCCTTTTCCTTTTGCCTTCAATCTTTCCAAGCATCAGGGTCTTTTCCAAAGAGTCAGCTCTTTACATCAAGTGGCCAAATTACGGGAGTTTCAGCTTCAGCATCACTCCTTCCAATGAATATTCAGGACTGATTTTCTTTAGGATGGACTGGTTGGATCTCCTTGCAGTCCAAGGGACTCTCCAGAGTCTTCTCCAATACTACAGTTCAAAAGTATCAATTCTTCGGGGCTCAGCTTTCTTTATGGTCCAACTCTCACATCCATACATGACTACTGGAAAAATCATAGCTTTGACCAGAGTAAGTTGCCTAGGTTGGTCATAGCTTTTCTTCCAAGGAGTAAGCATCTTTCATGGCTGCAGTCACCATCTGCAGGGATTTTGGAGTCCAAGAAAATAGTCTGTCACTGTTTCCCCATCTATTTGCCATGAAGTGATGGGACCAGATGCCATGATCTTAGTTTTCTGAATGTTGAGCTTTAAGCCAACTTTTTGACTCTCCTCTTTCACTTTCATCAAGAGGCTCTTCAGTTCCTCTTCACTTTCTGGCCTAAGGGGTGTCATCTGCATCTCTGAGGCTATTGATATTTCTCCTGGCAATCTTGATTCCAGCCTGTGCTTCAATCCAGCCCGGCATTTCACATGATGTACTCTGCATATAAATTAAATAAACAGGGTGACAATATACGGTCTTGACATACTCCTTTCCCAATTTGGAACCAGTCTGTTGTCCCATGTCCAGTTCTAACTGTTGCTTCTTGACCTGCATACAGGTTTCTCAGGAGGCAGGTAAGTGGTCTGATATTTCCATCTCTTGAAAAATTTTCCAGTTTGTTGTGATTCACAGTTCCAGACTTTGGTGTAGTCAATAAAGCAGATGTTTTTTGGAACTCTCTGGAGTTTTTTCTATGATCCAACAGATGTTGGCAATTCGATCTCTGGTTCCTCTCCCAAGAACAGAACTTCCTTAATCTGATTTTTAAAAGTTACCTACAGAAAAATCTTAGCAAAAACCTAATCATGAAGTATTGGATGCTTTCTCCTCAAATCATGGAAAGCAAATACAAAATGAAACAAAAATATCTAGGGATTCTATTATTTTGTTCAATATTGTATTGGGGGGCGGGGACAGGGAGTGATCCCCAGTCAATGTAGTAAGGCCACAAGGAAAAAAAGGACTGAAAAAGAAAAAAACTTTACTCATTTGTAGACAAATGATTCCATAACACAGAAAATTCTATTAATAATTTAGCAAGATGTTTGGGAACAAACTCAATGCACTAGGGTAAGAGAGGAAAAGAAAAACTGTATTTCTGTATTCCAGCCACAGCCAAAAAATGAAATATTAAATATTTAGAATATTCTTTATCACTAGCATTCAAAAGCATTAAATGCCAAAGAATAACTCCAAAGAAAGATAGGCAACCTCAATAGAGAAAATTACAAAACACTAAGGGAAATTAAAGTCTTAAATATATGGAGGGATATACCATGTTCATGGTTTAGAAGACTAATATTATAAAGATAACAATTTTTCCTAAATTGCTATAATCTTAAAGCAAGGCCACTCAGAATTCTACTAGGTGTTTTTGTTTTTGGTGGAAACTCAGAGGCTGATTCTAAAATGTATATGGAAATACAAAGTGTCAACAACTGCCAAGGTAATCTTTGGGACGAAATATTAAGGTAATACTAATCAAGGTAAGAAATACTAAGGACATACACTGCTAGATAAATCTGCTATAAATTAAGACAATACAAAGACAAGGTGACCCAGGGAACATCAGGGTCCAGAAATAAACTCATACAAATATAGTCACTTTATTTACAATAAAAGTAACAGGAAAGAAGAGTAGGGGAAGAATGGTCTTCTCAAAAGAGATGGTACTGAATCAGTCACATGGAAAACAAAATTAAACCCCTGTCTCACATCATACACAAGAATAAGTTCCAAATGAATTAGAGATCTAAAATAAGACAAGTTAAACAAAAAAAATGTTAGGAAAAAACACAAGAAAATATCTTTGTAACTAAGTAGTAGGCAAAGATTTCTTAAACATAACATAAAAGGCAGTAATTGTACAGGGAAAAAGTAATAAGCTGTGCAACATTAAAATATGACTTCTTTTCATCTAAAGATACCACTGGGAGAGTGAAAAGGTAAATCACAAGCAAAGATTTATATAAAACATATCTTTCTCTATAGAGGCAAATATAAAGATGTACAAAAAATTATTACAGACGACTTTTAAATGGAAAGATACACCAGTCATAAATGAAAAGACTGAATTCTTTAACCATGACAATTCTCCCTGAATATGTATGTAACTTAATAATGCATTAATACACTGAATAAAGAATTTCTAGAAATCAGTAATAGAAAAATGGGCAAAAACTAAGAATTGCAATTCACAGAACAAACATGAGTGACCAATAAATTTCAATATCAAATAGAAAAGTTTGTATTTTATTAATAATCAGATATACCTTTAAAATTATTGGATTGGTAAAAATTCAGAAGTCTAATGGTACCAAGTACTAAAGGAAAAACTCATATACTTCTGGAGAGGATTTTAAACTGATAAGATCACTTTGGAGAGCAGTCTGAACAGATATATTCAAGTTGAATATAAACACACCACATTACATGGCAATCCCACTACTAGGTTTAGACTACTGCTTTTAATGGCAAAAAATTGGAAACAGCAGTTTAGATAGCAGAATAGAAATAGAGAAACTGTAGAATGATCATACAACAAAACCACCATTTAGCAAAATAACTAACATAGATTTGTGGATCAATAGGGATCATCTCAAAACTGATATATCTGAAAAAGGCAAGTGACAAAAGAATACATGAGACTATATTAAGTTTAAAAAGTAAAAAAGCTTAAATTTGTATCAGTATACACAGTAAAAAATACACACACACAGAGCAAACCATGCATGACAAAGAAACACATCAAAAGCTGCCTCTTAAGAAAAAGGAAGGAAAACAGAATTGGGAAAGGAGACGCAAGAGCTTCAAATTCTCCCTATGTCTTTTTTCAAGAGAGGAGGAAGGGAGGTTCAAAAGCAAATATGGCCCAACACTAAGATTTGACTAAGTTGGATGGCAGAAATTCTGTACTTTCTGTATGTTAGAACCATGTCATAATTAAGAGTGGAGAAACTAACAAAAAATATATAGAAAAAAATATAGAAAAAAAGAAAGCTAATTCATTCAAGTATCAATAGTATCAATAATGATAGTGTTTTGGATTTTCTTCTTTTTTATTTTCTAAACTGTCTAAAGAACATGCATCACCTCTATTTAAAAAAAAAAAAAAATCCTAAATGAAGAAAAAAGAGAAAAGGAAAAGTAGGGGAAAAAAACCCACTGACTTATTCAGATCAGTTGCTCAGTCGTGTATTAGTAAGGGCTAAAACATGTATATAAGTAACTATTAAACAAATGAGATGGGATACAAGGGATACAGGTGGTCAGTTAAAGGAAAGAATATACTGTGCAAGATGTGTGCCTAACAGTTTGGAATCAAAGAAGACATAATGGGAGTCTTTTGAACCTGAAAGGAGAACTTGTTAGTTTTTTGAAAAATTATAAATACATTGAAATACATAAAACTTTAAATGATACAGAAATACTCTTAACATATTAGCATGCTAAACTTTTAAATCTTTCTCAAGATATATTTGCTGGCATATTTTTCAGGGAATACACAAACATACATGTTTATTAATAGTATATACATATATTATATGTGTAATGTATATATAATATAATATATGTATATACTATACATGTTTATTAATAGTATATACATATATTATATGTGTAATGTATATATAATATGTATATACTATACATGTTTATTAATAGTATATACATATATTATATGTGTAATGTACATATAATATAATATATGTATATACTATTAATAAACATGTATGTTTGTGTATTCCCTGAAAAATATGCCAGCAAATATATCTTGAGAAAGATTTAAAAGTTTAGCATGCTAATATGTTAAGAGTATTTCTGTATCATTTAAAGTTTTATGTATTTCAATGTATTTATAATTTTTCAAAAAACTAACAAGTTCTCCTTTCAGGTTCAAAACTGTGTGGATCACAATAAACTGTGGAAAATTCTGAGAGAGATGGGAATACCAGACCACCTGATCTGCCTCTTGAGAAATGTGTATGCAGGTCAGGAAGCAACAGTTAGAACTGGTCATGGAACAACAGACTGGTTCCAAATAGGAAAAGGAGTACGTCAAGGCTGTATATTGTCACCATGTTTATTTAACTTATATGCAGAGTACATCATGAGAAATGCTGGACTGGAGGAAGCACAAGCTGGAATCAAGATTGCTGGGAGAAATATCAATAACCTCAGATATGCAGATGATACCACCCTTATGGCAGAAAGTGAAGAGGAACTCAAAAGCCTCTTGATGAAAGTGAAAGTGGAGAGTGAAAAGGGCGGCTTAAAGCTCAACATTCAGAAAACGAAGATCATGGCATCTGGTCCCATCACTACATGGGAAATAGATGGAGAAACAGTGGAAACAGTGTCAGAATTTATTTTTCTGGGCTCCAAAATCACTGCAGATGGTGACTGCAGCCATGAAATTAAAAGACGCTTACTCCTTGGAAGGAAGGTTATGACCAACCTAGATAGCATATTCAAAAGCAGAGACATCACTTTGCCAACAAAGGTTCGCCTAGTCAAGGCTATGGTCTTTCCTGTGGTCATGTATGGATGTGAGAGCTGGACTGTGAAGAAGGCTGAGCGCCGAAGAATTGATGCTTTTGAACTGTGGTGTTGGAGAAGACTCTTGAGAGTCCCTTGGACTGCAAGGAGATCCAACCAGTCCATTCTGAAGGAGATCAGCCCTGGGATTTCTTTGGAGGGAATAATGCTCAAGCTGAAACTCCAGTATTTTGGCCACCTCATGCGAAGAGTTGACTCATTGGAGAAGACTCTGATGCTGGGAGGGATTGAGGGCAGGAGGAGAAGGGGACGACAGAGGATGAGATGGCTGGATGGCATCACTGACTCGATGAATGTGAGTCTAAGCGACCTCCGAGAGCTGGTGATGGATAGGGAGGCCTGGCGTGCTGCGGTTCATGGGGTCGCAAAGAGTCGGACACGACTGAGCGACTGATCTGATCTGATCTGATCTGATATGTGTAATGTGTGTGTGTGTATATATACATGTATGTCTCTCTGTGTATAGGATATATTGCATTTTTGGAGGCAATCTGCCAGTATATATAGTATATAGTGTGTGTGCATATATATATATGTCTGTGTGTGTGTGTGTATATATATATACACATTATAATATAGTCTTAAATTTTAAATAAAACTAAATCGTAATAACATTACACACTTAATTTTAAAAAATCATCCTTCTATGTCACTAAACACCTCATCTATTGAATGACTAATATTTCACACACTTAATATACTCAGATGTATTTCTGTGTACATATTACAAAGAATGCTGAGCACATACCCCTGTACGAGTGGTTCAGTATGTCTGTAAAACAGCTCTGTGAAACGGAAATTCACCAGCACATTTCCCTCTGAAAAGGTTCTACCAATTTCACTTCACGAAAGTATATGAGAGCATGCCAGTTGTTACCTTTCTGGCCAATGTTGGGAATAATCAACTTTCTATTTTATGGCTCTCCTATAGTGTATTATTTTAATTGCATTTCCTTGATCACCAGTAAGGCCACACAGAGTATTTGGACTTCAGAAACTGGGGGTATGGGAACAACTGTGATTGCAAACAGAGGATCAGAGAGAAATGAAAAAGTACATTTGAAGATCAACAAATTATTTAATTGCATTAAAACACATCAGGAATGTTAAGATCATTTGCATTTATGATGAGTTTGTGAAAGACCAATACCAACTTAAGCATTCAACCAGACTTTTTTCTTTGGGTTATGAGACTACCCTGGAGGGTTTTTTCAGTATGGCAGTGACATAATTAGAAACCATGCCTTGGAAAATTAATTTAGGAACAGTGTGTAAACTTCCAGGGAGGAAAAATCAACAGGGAGACTAATCATAGGCTAAAATTTAGGCCAGAGATGATGAGAAGAAAAGTAGAGTGGAAGAATTAGAAAAAGAGAAGAGATGCATTAGAAACATACTATTTACAGAGCCCAAATCAAGAAAATTGGCACGTTATTAGATAACAGATGGAGTAAGCATGTTGATGGTTAAAGAAAAAGTGCTTCCCAACCAACTTGCTGCTGACTACTCTTAGCGAATAAAACTGTAAAGAAATGTGTACAATACAACAGAAGGAAAATACAAATGCTATCAGTGAATCATCTCTTTTATTGAAACAAGTAATATTTCTTGGGTACCTGAAAGATCACTGCTTTCAATTCGCCGGAGATCTGAATCAGCCCAGAAGAGTTTGCCCAATCTGCTATCAAGAGCTAAAGCAACTGGTTTACTTAAACCACTGAAAAAGAGGACCTCTCGTTCTGTTCCATCTAAAGCAGCTCGTTCAATTTTGGGAGACCTTTCCTGAAGATTGGTAAAATACATATACCTGAAAAGAAAGGAGGAAACTCTAAGTTTACTAAAGTAAGAAACCACACAAAATGAGAATATTTCTGTTAAGACAAAAGGAAGCAGTCTTTTTTTTTTAAGGTTTTTAAGGTTTTAGAGTATTTTTTAAAGATCATGGAATACATTTCTTAATTTCAAAAATAGTAACAAAGGTTGCACAGAAGTTCTCAGGGAGTTAACTTTCAGGAATTAATAAAACAAAATGTTAGACACAGGCACACTTATGCTTTTGGAATAATACGATAAATAAAAGATAACAGCAGTAATCAGATTTGGACACAAACTTTTAAATTTATTTTCTAGTCCATTTCATAACTGAAAATAAGTCGTATGTGAATTATTTCTTATATTTAACTTCTTCAGTTCATCTCTTTCCTGTAACTCTTCTGAAGTAAGCTACTTTCCTTGCTGAATTCCTTATCATTCATTCATAGTCAATTAAGTACTATTAATTGAATGCAAAGCTCTGTATTAAAGACATACTGCTGCTGCTGCCAAGTTGCTTCAGTCGTATCCGACTCTGTGCGACCCCATAGACGGCAGCCCACCAGGCTCCCCCGTCCCTGGGATTCTCCAGGCAAGAACACTGGTGTGGGTTGCCATTTCCTTCTTCAGTGCATGAAAGTCAAAAGTGAAAGTGAAGTCGCTCAGTCGTGTCCGACTCTCAGCGACCCCATGGACTGTAGCCCACCAGGCTCCTCCATCCATGGGATTTTCCAGGCAAGAGTACTGGAGTGGGGTGCCATTGCCTTCTCTGAAAGACATACTAGTTCTTATCATAAAGGAACCTGAAGCCAAGAAAATATAAGCCTGAAAATAATCAAGTATAAGGTAAACTGGAAAGGACTAAAGAGGCACAGACATACACTAATGGGCATCTAAGAGAGGAGGATGTCACATTTGGGGGAGGGGGGCACAGGGGAGATGAAGGGGAAATTATTGGAGGACGACATAGTTCCAACAGTTCTGGAGGTATGGGTAGAAATGACAGATAAAGCAGTAGTGCCTAAGGAAAAACATTCTAGGCAGAAAAACAGAGAAAGCAAGAATATAAATGGGATAAACAGGAAGGCTGATGAGGGTTTCAGATTCCCCCTTGGTTAACATACCCTTTTTCTGGGTTTACCACAATGGCTCGAGGTCTGTCTTGCTCGCCCTTTAGCACTACTCCAATTGATCTCCCATCTAATCTGGTTACATTAATGACATTGGTGGCCTCGCAAGTCCAATAGATGTAGCGGCTATAAATATCAATGCTGAGATCATAGGGCTGGATTTCTAGGTTCTGATTCGGAACTGAGCTCACAACCACAGTAAAGCCCTAAGGAGGGAAAAAGAAACATACACAGAACATGAGACTCCAAGCCAGACAGCCCTGAGATTACTCACAATACTTACACGCATGTAGTCACACACCTGAGTGGAACTCTTAAGTATCAAGGGACATTTCTTAGTGAACATTTCAAATGTTCCCTTGGTTATTATGACATAAAGCAGAAGAGAGACAGGCTGTTTTAGTTGCTCTAAGAACATGACAGTGCATTAATGAGACATGGGAGTGAGAAGGTGGCAGCTGCTTCCTATAAACTCAAGACAGCTGTGGCTAGAAGAACACTCTAGAAATAGCTCTAAAGCAGTGGTGCTCAACCAGGAGCAATTCTGCATTTGTAAGTACCCCTGGAGAAGAAAATGGCAACCCACTCCAGTATTCTTGTCTGGAGAATCCCATGGACGGATGAGCCTGGCAGGCTACAGTCTAGTCTATGGGGTCACAAGAGTCGGACACGACTTTGCAACTAAACCACCACCTACCAGGGACACTGGTCAATGTCTGGAGACATTTCTGACTGTTACACCTATGGGGGTATAACTGGCTTTTAAAGGGGCAGAGGCCAGTGCATGCGTGCCTAGTCAGTCATGTCCAACTCTTTGCAATCCTTTTGGACTGTAGCCCACCAAGCTTCTCGGCCCATGGGATTTTTCAGGCAAGAACACTAGAATGGGTTGCCATTTCCCTCACCAGGGGATCTACCTGACCCAGGGATGGAATCTGTGTCTCCTGCACTGCGGGTGGATTCTTTACCTGCTGAGCCGTCAGGGAAGCCTTGCTAAACATTCTTTAGCCTTGCTAAAATGTGATGTGTAGGTCAGACCTCCCCCACACAGAATTATCCAGACAAAAATGTCAACAGTGTGTAAGTTGAGAATCTCTGCTCTAGAGACAACAGCAGTTAGTCAGGGCTACAAACCACATCCATCAGTCATGTCCTCTAATCCGCAAATCTACCCCCCCCCAAAACAATTAAAAAACAAAAAACAGGCACTGTTCATCTGTTTTATCTGAATAAATGGTATTTTATTTACTCGGCATCTCCAAGGTAACACTCCTTAATGAGGCTGTCTGATTTATTTGCTATGTCTTTGGCTATATAACAACAGTTACAATTTCTATCAACTAGGTATCAGCCAATCAGTCCCGACCTACACGGTGTAAACTGCATCTGTAATATACAGCTATAACTATACCTTAAATTATCTCTCAGCAGACCTAAATACATTATCTCCTCGCTCTTTTGTCAGATCAGATAAAAAAAAAAAAACTAGCAATCTAATTTTCATACATTAAAAATCTAACAACATTAATGCTACAAGGAAGATGACAAATAATTATTTATAGTGATCCCGGTGTAATACTGCTTGGACACAGAAAGGAAGCAAATTACGGACAGTGGTGTGTGACTCATGATTAGAATGTAAGCACAGATAAGAAGTGTTGATAATATTTTCATTCCTATGCCACAGTCACCAAGTAATATTTACCAAAACAAAAACAAAACCAAAAACCATTAGATTAATAACAACATATCTTAGATGCTTTTAATTTTACTGAGATTGTGTTTTATGTTTCCCATTCTCTGAAACTTTTAAATAGTTACTAGTAAAAGAACTATTATTTATAGAGAACCTATTGTGTAATACATAATGGGCTATGTGCTTTACATTCCTTTCACCTAAAGATTCATAAGAATCCTAGTGAGTGACAGAGCTGAGATTAGAACCAAGGGTCTATTTGCTTTCAAAGTTTCCAACACTCCATGTAAACGAAACAAAATATAAAATGGAATATAAATGGATATGGGTGTACTGACAAAGTCATTCTAATATATGAGCAGAAGTTATTTTAATACAATACAATCTTCATTTCAATAGCACTAGCAAACAACTGTTTACTCAAAGATCATTTAGGAGAGAAAAAATGCTGCCAGGTTCAGAATTCCAGAATTCCAGTTTTACACACACACACACACACACACACACACAAGCAGAGTCATGATAGGATGGTTGGGTGATCCAATAACTACACAGAAGAACTGGATTTTGAACTGAGCCCTGGATTACCTGGCTGCCATCTTCTTGTGCTTTTCGGATCATGTTTTGTCGTGAATCAATCCAATAGAGTTGCTTTTCCAGGGGGTCATAGTCAATGGCCCGGACATTCCGAAGGCTGTGGATAGGAAGGATGATGTCAGGGCTCTGCTGTTCATCAATCACCATGCGGTTGATGGCGCTCTTCTGACTGAAGAGCAGGAAAGTAGTTGGAGCTTAAAGAGAGAAAAAAGCAAATATGAAACAGTTATCCTAAGTCTCAGATCACTCAAAGATTTGATTGGCCTATTGTCTGTATCTCACAAAAAACAGACATGTATGTTGAAGACTTGTATGAGACAAAGCCTTTGGAATGCCTTCAGAACTCTTAGAGGAAACACTGATCACACTCTGGTTACTAAACCAGTTATGAATTTATGCCATGATACAGCCAACTAGCCAGTTTTTCTCTGTCCGATGTCCACAGTGGCATCAGCACAGGACACCTGATTTCAATGAAGCATTTGACAAAATTCCCCTGTCTACCAAGTAAATAATCTTAACTCCTCCCTCATCTATTCTTGTGGGTGAAAGGAAGTCTGGGTCTCCATAGGTCAGAAAAGAGACTGCAAGAGTGGTTTTAGTCTCAGTTCTCACATAACTTAGTCACTTGATCTGAACTACAGCCTTCAACCTCTTTGGATCAAAATTTACTCAACTAGAAGGTTATAGTTATGCTGTCCTGCTCACTGAGTTGCTGTAAGTCTTTTATAACATAAGTAAAAATTAAAGGTAAGGTATTATGTCAATTGTACAATGTTGTTGTTTAGTCACGAAGTCACACCTCTTTTACAACCTCAAGGACTGTAGCCCGCCAGGCTCCTCTTCATGGGATTCTCTAGGCAAGAATACTGGAGTGGGTTGCAATTTCCTTCTCCAGAGGACCTTCCTCATCCAGGGACTGGACCCACATCTCCAGCATTGGCAGTAGGATTACTACTGAGCCACCAGGGAAGCCCCAATTGTACAATACCTGAACAAAAAAACTGTAAGGCATTATATAAATGTCAAGTAAAAATAGCTACTGCTTCTTCTTATCAGTAGTGGCAATAATAAATGTGGTGTTAGTAGGAATGAAACAAACCCTCATGGGTTGTAGATATATAGGCTTTGTTTTACATTGTGGGGATGTAATGTTTGCAAGGAGAGAGAACCATTAAGGAAAAAAAAAAAGTCACACACTAGTTGATGCCTGAAGTCTACAAAACAGAGAAATGCAGCCAAGACAACACTTCCCTGTCCCAGGGACTAGGCCTCTGATTACTATGCAGTCATCTTTAATGGACGAGAGTATCTAGAAAAGAACACCATCTGACAAAGCTAGCAAAACTTCAAAGTCTAACAGTCTTTTTAAAAATCTTCATTAAAAGAAATGTAAAAATCCTCAAATTATACTCTCTTCTCTTGTTGCTCAGTCATCACCTAAATTCAGCAGAATTTTGTCCTTATCAGGGATATAAACATAAATGGCCAAAACAGAACTCCTTGCTTTATCTCCCTCTAAATCCCATTCTTCACAGTGCCCTTACTTGTGGTTCCCTGGTTGATGTTACACCTACACCCAAATGTATATCAGCTTAAATCTTGAAGAAATCATTGCTTCTCACAAAGAAACTTGGTATTCACAACCCTGAAATACTGCTTTAAGTTCCCCACTGGCTGAAAGTCCACACCTAGCTCAGAAGATTTAGAAAATATTTCAGTGACCCCACTGAACTCTCCACTGTATAGAGTCCACAGCACACTGATTTAACAACTTTCAGCAATTTTAGTAGAACCAACACCTTAAGTAGTAAAAATACATGTCACAACAGAGTAGGTAGCAAGTCTCCCATTTTAAAAAAAAAAAAAAAGAATTATTTTTTGGCAGTACTACTTTCTTATAAATCAAGAAAATAGGGAAAAAAAAAAAGGTCCTGAATAGTAAGCTTCAACAAAACACCATATTAAGACATACAATGAAACTCAGAAGACCCCATAGTTTTAGCTGCCAAATTTTCCTGCCTGGGAAATAATTAATCAAATATATATTGGGCTCCTAGTTATGTTTCACTTTGTACTGTTTTCTTCTTTCTTTGAGTCAAATTTTAATCTTTAATAAGCTTTCACAATTAGGTATTCTAGAAACACAGATGATGACAAAGCCAAATATGGCTCCAAATAAACACTCATTTCAAAAAGTCTATGGGTGACATTAATTACAGTTGGCTAAACAGTTCCAGGAGAAAGCTGACGTTCTGACTTATTTACAAAAGGGACAAAGAATATACAGTTTTGTAAGCCTAAACCCATGCTAACTTATATCACCTCTAACCACCATTCCCTCATCTCTTGCAGAAGGCTTTCAAAACGGTCCTGTCGGGCTGTCTCAGCGTTGCACTCCCACATGCAGAAGCCGGAGGAGGTGTATGCAGGCAGGAGCTTTTCAGCTCTCCTCCGAAGACACAAATGTTCACCCAAAGCTTAAACAAAGGTATCATTCTGGTATAAGAACATTATAAGTGACAAGCCCAAGCCCACCACGTTGGACTGTGCCATCTCTGAGCTGTGCCAAAGGCCTCGAGTAGGGACTGAAGTCCAGGCCACACCTGGGTAGCCAAGTCAAGCACCTGTACAGCTGCATGTGCCCAGAGGAAACACCTTTTCTCAATCTGCACAAAGCTGCCACAGAGGCCAACTGCTTCAGTACTGAACACAGGATCACACAATGTGGCCTCCTGCTTCCTCTCTGACTTAATCTCTTTACACTCTGTTCCAGAGACACTGGCCCCCAGGTGTTTCTCCAAAGCCCAGACATGTTCCCCGCAGGGCCTCTGTATTTGCTGTTCCCCTCTGCTTGACAGGTCTTCTCCCAGAGAGCCAGCACAGCTCATTTCCTCACCTCCCTCAGTTCCTGACAGTGTCACTTTTATGCCAGGACTTCTCCCATGATCCTATTTAACATCAAGATCCTCCTACTCACCCTTTCCTGCTCATAATTTTCTCCATAACACTCATCTCCATCTACTTCATGATATAGTTTACTTATTTAGTTCATTATCTATCCTGATGGAACATAACCTCCACAAGGGCAGGGATTAATGTCTGTTTCATTCAGCAATACATTCTTCATTGGCTCAAATAATGCCCAGTGTGGATTAGCTGTTCGGTAAATATTCACTGAGAGAATACATGAGTAAACAAATGAAGAAAAAGCATGAGATGACATCATTAAGGAGAGCCCTGTAGCCATGATTTTGAAAGAAAACAAAATCATTTCCAAGAACTGGGGGAAAAAAAGAAACAAGCATTTACTTAGAACTTCCAGCATGCCACACATCATACTAGATGTCTTCTAGTCCCCCAAATTATTCCACTTTACAGGTGAGCAAACAATAGTTAACTAATTTTTAAAGACAGGTTAAGAAATTGTTTTCAGGTCACAAAGCTGCTGAATAGAAAAGCACCTGTTTTTCCAAATCCTGTCTTGCTTCTTCATTCTTCTACTGAACAATGATTTCTTGAATGACTATTGTTTACCGAAAACTATTTTAGGCACCTTAGATATACATCAGTTAAAAAACAGGAAAAAAAATTGCTTCCTGGAGTTTACATTTCAATAAACAGACAGTTAAGTAATAAATATAATAAAAACGCTACAGCATATAAGTACTGAGTTATACAGTATACCAGAGAGTGATTCAAGAGTCATGGGAAAAAGAATTGTAGGTAAGGGGCACTGGCAAAGCGAGACAGGGTGGAAGGAGGACTTGCAACTTTAAAATAGGGCAGATTAGGCCTCTCTGGGGAGGTCATGATTAAGTCAAGACATGGAGGTGAAGTATATGCATGCAAGTATTTGCAGGACAACATTCCAAGTAGAGGAACTACACAGTACCACAGTCCTGAAGTAGGAGTAACTGGCACATGTGAAAAGAGCACTGAGGCTAGTGTGGCTGCCATGGAGAGAAAGAGAAACAGTAAAAGCTGAAGTCAGAGAAGCAAGGGAGTGGGGAGGCTGTGAAGGAACAGATCGTGCAGGAACTTGTACGTCATTAGAAGAACGAGGTTTTCACTCCCCGTGAAATAGGAGATTTTGAGCAGAGAAAGGCCATGATCTGATTTAGCTTTTGAAACACAGGTCCAGGAGTAAACAACACAACGTTAGAAAACTTTCTGAGGGCAAGTACTTTGTGTTAAACTTCTCTTGTAATCTCCTTTGGGATTTACTACATCTCTGCTGCAAATATTAAATAATACACGTTACAAAAAAAAATATATGGACAGGAAGCCTCTGGAAACACTGCTGATCATCTCAGAAACAGCCCAAGACAGACATTAGGGACACTTAGCAGTGATTTCTCATAACCTTCATTTACCAACTAGAACACACTGGTATAAACATCCCAAACAATGACCTCGAAAGGCCTTTCCATATTCTTCTATCTCCATCCTCCATCACTTCTTACCCCTATTTCCTCCTTCCAAAGTCAAACTCCTTTAAAAAAAAAAAGTCTACATGACACACACACACTATTATCCCCTTTCTGTGCTCCATTCACTTGCTGATCTATTTCCATCTTTCACTGTTACTTTCCTGAAATTATGTTCTTTCAGGATTATTAACAACCATCCCACCCGAATATCCAGTGGATATTTTAGGCCTCACCTCACTCAACCTCTCAGCAGCAATCACAACACAGTCCTACTTTGAAAGAACACAGTCCTACCCTGAAACAATCTTCTCCCCCGCCTTCTGGGTCCTATCCTCTGACCTCTCTGGCTGCTGCTCTACAACGTCTACTGAGAACTTCCCCTCCTCAAGCAGAGCTCCTGAGGTTACCAGACCCCTTCTTTTCTCCAGACCAGGAACTGGCAAACTATGGCCCACAAGGTCAATCTGGCCTGCTGCCTGTTTTTACAAAAGTTTATCAGAAATGATCCAATTTTAAAAACATATCATCTGTGGCTGCTCTCACATCGCAGTGGACAGGGCTGAAGAGGTATGTGAGAGACTATAGGCTTCACGAAGCCTAAATATTCACTCTCTGGCTCATTAAAGAAAAAAGTTTGCTGACCGCCAGGTATACACCTTCTCCCTAAGTGCCCATTTTAAATACATGCTGGCATTTCTAAAATTTATGCCCCTAACTTCATTTCTTTTTCTCTGAGCTAGAGATTACTCTAATTACCTATTTAATGTTTCTCTTTCCCATAGGAAAATCAATATAAACCTGACTAAAATTCATGTTGATGTATGGCAAAACCAATATAATATTGTAAAGTAATTAGCTTCCAATTAAAATAAATAAATTTAAATTAAAAAAAAATCTGACTTGCTTTAGCAAAACACAAACTAATGTGTGACAGAGACTCCAAATCATTCAACTATAAACTGATGTTCTTTCTTTTTCAGAACTAAGCCTTGTGTGAGAACACAGTAAATCCTTGCCTATGTGACCTCCTATACTTTCAGGCACAGAATAAAGTAATTTCAGTCATTCATTATATCCAATATCCTATAGCAATTGTTACCTTCTAACATAGTGAACCATACCCTATCTTTCTCCTACAAATCTACTTTTCCTGATCTAATTCTCTATTTCTTTATCATATCTACCAATTTCTAATTTGTTCTTGTGTACCCAAAAGAACGTTCACATACATGTGAGTCATAAATCAGGATTCCCCAAGCCAACAATGTTTTGTTATACACTGCATCCTCGTGTTCCAAGCAGAGAGAGAGAGAGAGAGAGAGAGAGAGAGAGAGAGATGTGTGTGTGTGTGTGTGTGTGTCTTTGTGTGTGTGAACCCAGATTTGTGGCTAAATGAGATGACCTGCTACCATTAGCTAGAATAAGGTGGCAACTACTCACTGTGTTCAGAGCCTGTGCTCTCTCGTTTGCCTCCCCATCTACTTACTATTGTTTCATACTGACTACATTTACTCATAAGCCTGGCCTCTTGCATACTTACATTTTTCATCTTTCGCCTATTCTGCGAATTTCAAAGGACAAGGAGATTATATTTTGTAGAGTCTCTTTGTTGTACTATTTGTACTATTCTTTCCTTCCTTCACCATGAATAAATATGAATTATGTCTAGCGTACATGCATGTTCTCTCAAAGAAGCTATGCAAATTTTGCTATTCATATTTAATCCCCAAGGATAAAATACTTACTTTTCCTATAATATCAATTTTTCCATAATATCAACCAGTTATCACTGAACAAAAGTAACAAAAACCTGCACTTTTTCACTTTCAGTCCTTCCCTTTTATACAAACAAATGATCAACTCTGACTTTGACAACTTCTCCCTTTAGAAAGAATATGAACTACAGTGTTTTCAAAAGTCTGCTTCCTTCTCTAACTTTAGTTTGCGTTGAGGGGAGAATGCAGCTTACCACTGCAAGTCCTGTTGTCAGCATTCAGAGAGTAGTGGGCAGGGCATCCACAAACGAAACCTCCAACTGGCACAGCCAAGCAGAGGTGGGAGCAGTGCCCGTTGCTGGAAGCACACTCGTTCCATCCTGCCTGCCGTGAGGAGTGAAACACGAGGATGTCCATCACATAATCCAAGTGGCCTTGAATGATGGTGCGGTTTTGGCCACTGGTTTTGTTGGCACGCTCAATGCTGCGTCGGCTCCAGTCCGTCCAGTAGATGTAATCTTGGTACTGAGTTAAGCCAAAAGGATGAGGCAAGTCATCTGCTATAACTTCACGGTTGAGTCCTATTTTCAGAAAGGCAGCAGACAGGGGAGATGCAGAAAGATGTAATATGTGAGAAAGTGAGAGTCTTGTTGGCAAAGAAAAAGAAAAGGCAACATTTAAAACATTACTTTTGTAAGCAATTTAAAGTAGAACAATTCCTTCAAAAGCAATTCTTAAACCAGACAAGTCTTCTGAAATCAATCCATCTACAGTCTGACCCCACACCTCAAACTAATATTTTTTTGTTCTAAAACTCACTGAGTTTGTTTAAACTCATGTAGATGGCCTATTTTGATTGTGGTCTTATTTTCCCTCCAGAAAGGTCTACAGTTCAACTCTTTTTCCTTCCATAAAAAGATGGAAATGTATATATTGTATTTTACTGCTACAAAAAGTCACTTCAGAAATATCCAGGGAGTTATAAATTTCAGTATAAGCCCAACAGTAATGAAATTTTCACATATTAAAGCGATATGAATCCAAGTCCTTGGCCCACTATTAATGAATAGGATAAAATGTGAGACAGAGGATGAACTTAGACATTCATATGAAGTTTTATGAACAGTATCATATCTAACCTATGGTAAACAGCTGCCACTGATTTTTGCACAGAAAGGATTATATACTATCTCTCTGAACAAAACAGAAGAATACAGCTTACCAAGCATATTTGAAGACTCTATTAAGTTGGTGTCCAGGTCTGTCCAATAAAGCCTCCTTTTAGCATAATCAATGGTCAGGCCGTTTGCCCGCCCCACATTGGGAACCAGCGTAGTACGTTCACTTCCATCCATGGCAGCTCTGTCTATCTTAGGTTTTCCACCCCATTCGGTCCAATACATAAATCTAAATTCAAACCAATGGATATTTAACATTTTACTTCTGATTATTTGGGAGAAACGATCATATTCATGAATAGTAAATAAGTAAATTTAAAGAAAATATACACTAAATCAAGGAAATTGGCAAAGCAAAATCAAAGCTATTAATTTTTTTCAATTACATTGGCAGTCTCAACTAAATATTTTTTCTCATATCCTAAAAAGGAAGTGAGTCAGCTTTCCTTAGTGTTTCCAATGAATCTGTTCCATCCAAAACCTAGGAATTGGAAACAAACCCATGGTTTCCTTATTGCAGCACTGCATTTATAAAACTAATATCAAGAAGATAGCAAAGGATTAAAGTGCTAGTCTCAGAATTTGACTCATTTCAGAACAAAATACATGTATTTCTGAAGACAAGTTAATTCGAGTTTTTAAGTTTTTAAAACTTACTTTCTGATTTGTGTAAATCACTCTCAAAAACCAAGCTGCAGCAGTGCATCAAAGGTACAACTTAACAACTGTGAACTGAGGTTTAAAAGGAAAGTTTGAAATGCATTTGGTCACATTGTCCAAGGTAACATACTACTGAATCACACGCACACCTTAGTGTGTCAGCTGAGCAATGAACACTACTACTACAGCCCCTGTGAATGTACTCTTTTCAGTTTTTCACGTTAACTGTAGAGCAACCACACAGTACAGACTTCTGCAGATGAGGAGGACAAGGCCCTACAAGAAGTGCAACTGATCTGTCTAATGTCTTCAAGCCAGTCATAGGGCAGAGCTAGAACTAGAAGGTAATTCTCAGCCAAATGTCTTTTGGACTGAACCAGTAGTGCTAGTTTCAAGCCGCTTTGAATACTGGGTCTAGGAAAGTTCTCCGCATGCCAGGTCTCATCAGCTACCCAAAGGAGACATTCATTCACCAGCCCATCAGCTGATGGTTGACTTGGTAGCAATGTATAAACACACTATGCTGAAAACTCAAGTTGTCTTGGGTTTTGTTTGCATTTGTACTTGTCAGCTAACAGGCATAAGTACATCCCAAGAGCCAAAGAGAAAACAACTGTGGGAGAAATGTCACAGTTGCCAGCAGCCACGTAAACTAGAGTCCTTTGTCCCAACTACTAAATTTATCTGTCTGGTAACTAATTGAAGAAGGAAATGGCAACCCACTCCAGTATTCTTGCCTGGAGAATCCCAGGGATGGGGGAGCCTGGTGGGCTGCCTTCCATGGGGTCGCACAGAGTCGGACACGACTAAAGCAACTTAGCAGCAGCAGCAGCAGAGTAAAAATCACCATAAACCAATCACAACATGTCAGCATGGAGATGGTGCCTTTGGTATGACTTTCTAACTACATGGCCAGCAGGCTAACCATGGAATTAACTGATTCAGCGAAACAACTTTTCAATATGGCCATGGTCCAATGTGCTGGTATGTTTACAAGGTTAACTTCTGCTTTTTAAAATGGAGTTATTCTTCAAAATTCAGCTTTCTTACATGATGGATTTTTTCATTGTTGTTCAGTTGTCCAGTTGTGTCTGATTCTTTGCGACCCCATGGACTGCAGCACACCAAGCCTCCCAGTCCCTCACCATCTCCCACAGTTTGCCCAAGTTCATGTTCATTGCATCAGTGATGCCATCCAGCCATCTCATCCTCTGACACCCTCCTCTCCTTCTGCCCACAATCTTTCCCAGCATCAGGGACTTTTCCAGTGAGCCGGCTGTTCGCATCAGGGGACCAAAATACTGGAGCTTCAGCATCAGCATCAGTCCTTCCAATGAGTTTTCAGGGTTGATTTCCCTTAAGATTGACTGGTTTGATCTCCTTGCTGTCCAAGTGACTTTCAGGAGTCTTCTCTAGCACCAGAGTTTGAAGGCATCAATTCTTTGGCATTCTGTCTTCTTTACAGTCCAGCTCTCATGACCATACGTGACCACTGGGAAGACTATATCCTTGACTATACAGATCTCTTTTTAAAACTTGTTAAATCATGTAAGAAGGATCATCTATCCTTGAAAAACATGTCACATTGTAAATAAATTTATCAGAAAGTTCACTGTTTAATATCAAAGTTTCTCCAAGTTTATAATAATAACTAATGATCCATTTTTGAATTAATGAACATTCCAAAGTAGAGCTTTTTAATGTAGTTATTTCTTAGCACACATTATCTCAGTGGGTTTACTTTCACAGGTTTAGAATCTGGTATAACTTGGGAGAGAATGCATGCAAATAGATTTCATGACACCTTTCAAAAGGGTGTCTACTTAGCATATAAATACAATCATTAACATTTAACTAATAACCCATTTCACTAATTTTTATTCACCTAATGCTAATAATGACAAAAGTAAAATTTAGCTAATTCTAAATCAGTGAAATCTCAACTAATGATTTTAAGATAAAACCTATCTATAATTTACCTGTCAGCTTCCTAATAAGCATGATTTAAAGACATCAAGAACACAATCCATAACTAGGCCATGCGCAATACAGTTGCAAAGAACACATATGAAAAGCTGTTTACCCTTCAGCGGGGTCCAACGCAAGAGCTCTGGGACTATCTAGGTCTTTCCACACCAAAACTTGTCGGTGTTGCCCATCCAACTTTGACACCTCAATTCGATTGGTTCCCGTGTCTGCCCAGTACAAGTTCTTCCCAAGCCAGTCTACGGCCATGCCTTCTGGATAATCTAAGCCAAATTCTACCACGTGTTCCAGGGCACTGCCATTCATAAAGGCTCTGCTGATAGTCTGCAGAAATAAGATTAACAATATCACAGGGCTTAGGTACAAAACCCTAAGGTTTTAAGGGAAGATACAGAAGAGCCAAAGGCACAGTTTCTCAATACAATTCAATACAATACAATACATTTTATGAGCACAGTAAAAAAAAAAAAAAAAAATGATGTCAACCTCCAATGAACACAACTGCGACCTCAAGGTTTATTGTCAATTCAGGGAGAAATTTTTCAAAGTCTTAAGAACCAGAAATTTATTCTAGTAATACAGTGGAGTGACTATTCTTATAAAACCTATTATTAGTAATCAAGTGAAAAAATGTGACCAGAGTATTGCAGACTTTTAACTGGTAGTCAGTTTCCTGACTTCCAGCCTGGTGGCTCAGATGGTAAAAAAATCTGTCTGCATTGCAAGGGGCCCAAGTTCGCTCTCTGGGTCGGGAAGACCCCCTGAAGAAAGGAACAGCAACTCACTCCAGTATTCCTGCCTGGAGAATTCCATGGACAGAGGAGCCTGGCAGGCTACAGTCTATGAGGTTGCAAAAAGTCAGACACGACTGAGTAACTAACACACAGCTTCCTAAAGGTGCTTGACAGTATGCAAAGTCATTGCATCAACTTAGGAATAGCTCAACCTTATACCTCATAAAATGCATATGACACTACTCATATCATTACCATTGTGGCTATGAATCACCTAAAAATTAAAACAGTCTTAACTTAAGCTATTAATAATAGCTCCTACTTCATGGAAACTACCATCCTAAGTGCTTGGTGTACATAGATTTTCTCATTTAATGCTCACAAAAGCCCTGCAAGATAGGCATTATTTCTGCTTTCAAGATGAGGAAACTCACAAGCCCACACAATAAAGCATTTATTTACTTACTCATTTAATAGATTTTACTGACCACCATTGGAGAAGGAAATGGCAACCCACTCTAGCATTCTTGCCTTGAGAATCCCAGGGACGGGGGAGCCTGGTAGTCTGCCAACTATGGGGTCGCACAGAATCGGACACGACTGAAGTGACTTAGCAGCATTACAGTCTAACTGGCTCTAATACAATTTTTGCATATTAGACAAAGTTTTACATAAACTATCTAAAACAGGTCCAAAAGAATCTGGAAGAAGGAAGAATTATATTCCAGACTTTCTGGTCAAGAGCTCCTCCTTACTGTCTCAGTAAGCTTGTCAATATTTATTCTAGGGATGGGAGGGGTGGGGGAGAGAAGGTATGCTATAACTCATAATTGGCATTTTCTACCTCAGTCAGGTGCCAAAAAATTTTTTTTTAATAAACTAAGAGTCAAGTCTCTGTAAGCCATCTGTGAAGCATACAAGTGCTTATTACTCTCTAGTTGAGGAAAATGTCATTTATGTATTCAAATAGAATGAAGGAGAGGAAGATTATGTCTTGCAGATTTAGAATACTCAAACTATCTTGCACTAAAAGCACTAGAGATACTTAATAAAATACTGAATGGGCCTTCTCCTTGGCTTCCTTTAAAACGTTAAGGGTTTTTTGCTGAACTCTTGCCTATTAAGTATGAAGGAAGCTGGTAACAAGCAAGAAGACTCAGAAATTCTTGAAGCTCTCCCCATTAGTCCCCAGTTTTAATATTTCAATTCTCTGGCTAACCTTGAGTGATATGTCAGTCCAGTAAATCCGGTTGTCTGTCACGTCAAAATCCAAAGCAGAAGCTTCTTTGACACCAGTGAGTGGAATAGCCACATTATTATTATTAGTTTCCAAAGAAATTCTCCTGATGTCAGCTCTTCGTGAAAACAGAAGGAAAGCCTCTGGGACAATGCAGGTCTTCATGTCACTGATGAGTTCAAAGCCAATGGGGCAGGCACAGCGAAGGCCCTGGGGTCTATAGAGGCAGAGATGGCTACATCCCCCATTATCCTCAGCGCAGGGGTTGGAACCTAAAATACAAATTCATTATAAAAGGACACACAATCGACATAATCAACACATTTTCAATTTAAATGACCAAGCATTTGTTTGAAAAAGACATAGGATTGTATTTGCTCCCAAATCTAGAGTTTCAATTCTAGTCTCACAAAGCATTATGAGGATTAACAGGGAATAAAAGACCAGGCACAGTGGTGTAGGCCTGCAGTCCCAGCTACGCCAGAGGCTGAGCAGGATGGTTCCAGCCCAGGAGTTCTGACTGGAGCTACACTAGGCTGACTGGGTGTCTGACTAAGTTGGTGGCAGTATGGTGACCTCCCAGGAGCAGTGAATTGGCCCAAGCTGAAAATGGAGCAGGTCAGGAAGCAACAGTTAGAACTGGACATGGAACAACAGACTGGTTCCAAATAGGAAAAGGAGTACATCAAGGCTGTATACTGTCATCCTACTTACTTAACTTATATGCAGAGTACATCATAAGAAACACTGGGCTGGAGGAAGCACAAGATGGAATCAAGATTGCCAGGAGAAATATCAATAACCTCAGATATGCAGATGACACCACCCTTATGGCAGAAAGTGAAGAACAACTAAAGGGCCTCTTGATGAAAGTGAAAGAGGAAAGTGAAAAAGGTGGCTTAAAGCTCAACATTCAGAAAACGAAGATCAAGGCATCTGGTCCCATCACTTCATGCAATTAGATGGTTAAACAGTGGAAAAAGTGTCAGACTTTATTTTTTTGGGCTCCAAAATCACTGCAGATGGTGACTGCAGCCATGAAATTAAAAGATGCTTACTCCTTGAAAGAAAAGTTATGACCAACCTAGACAGCATATTAAAAAGCAGAGACATCACTTTGCCAACAAAGGTCCATCCAGTCAAGGCTATGGTTTTTCCAGTGGTCATGTATGGATGTGAGAGTCGGACTATAAAGAAAGCTAAGCACCGAAGAATTGATGCTTTTGAACTGTGGTGTTGGAGAAGACTCTTGAGAGTCCCTTGGACTGCAAGGAGATCCAACCAGTTCATCCTAAAGGAGATCAGTCCTGGGTGTTCACTGGAAGGACTGATGTTAGAAGCTGAAACTCCCAATACTTTGGCCACCTGATGAAAAGAGCTGATTCATTTGAAAAGACCCTGATGCTGGCAAAGATTGAGGGCAGGAGGAGAAGGGGACAACAGAGGATCAGATGGTTGAATGGCATCACTGACTCAATAGACATGGTTTGGGTGGACTCCGGGAGTTGGTGACGGACAGGGAAGCCTGGCATGCTGCGGTTCATGGGGTCGCAAAGAGTTGGACACGACTGAGCGACTGAACTGAACTGAACTGAAAACGGAGTGGGTCAACTCTTGTGCTGATCAACTGGGAATAAACGTATGACAAATTACTTTCCTGTGTACTCATAGGAGGCTTTAAGCAAACTGCATTATTCATACAAAAGAAGTTCTTTTTCTGACACTGTGTGGGTGTTAAGTTTAGCCCTTCAATTCAAACTATACAGCCAGTATTGAACCAACATTTAAAGGTCCATCCTTGCCAATCAATCCAATGACTTGTGTTCTCATTTGTCCCTGCGTAAACACTTAAAGAAACTTCTTGATTCAAAAATTAATCATGGATACCTAGATGGTACCCAGCACTGGGTCATCCACAAGTATCAGTGAACTTGGCGATATGCTGAAAATTGGTCTGGGGGTTTCAGGAACCAGAAGAAAGTGATTTGGAGTATTTCTTCCTGGGACATTTATTTGGGTTTGACCGTGAGATGTGGGAGGAAGTTGACTGATATTAGCCTTGGAAAGAAGGTAATTGTCTAAAAACTGCTCACTGTCTTCCTTGACTTAGCCACTATGAAACACCATGCAATATGAAGTGAAAGGCAACAAATTTTTAAGAAAAATGTAAAATGTACTTGTACCACAAAGAATTTATTAACTTTGTGAGCTTCAACAAATTAAATAATCTCCTTAAAAGTGAAAAAAAAAAAGGTCCATTTCTCATTACAGAAAGCTTAACAGATGATTTTTACATCCACTCAAAACATCAACAATTTACACTGCTGACTTTATAGGCTGCTAACTATATCTTTTCTCATTCCTGGTTCATCCTCTAAGAGAACTGTGAAATTACCTACCAATGACTCGATGAACATTTGTGGCCTTCAGGCCCATGAGGTCAGGGAGCTGATCTATGATGACTTCCCGCTCTGCGCTTCGTTTGTGTACTCTTTCGATGCTCCGCCTCTGCCAGTCAGTCCAGTAGACATAGTCACCCAACAAGGTAAACCCAAATATGTGGGGGATTTTGTCTTCCACGAGCACTCGTCTCCCAGTCCCATCGGTATTCATAACCTTCAAGTTTAAGTTTAAAGAGAAGGAAGAGAAAAAGATGTGTACTTATTCTTTATATATGTAAAAAACGACAAAAACCAACCATGCTTTTGTCAAAATCCAAGCGATCTTAGTTATTTCTATTACAATGCTTTCACAAAATGACAACATGCTGATTTAATAAGAATGATTTCAAAGACTCAATATAGGCTCATATTTAACTTCTATTTCTCCATTCTCTTATTAACCTTCCTTCTAGAAATTCTGACATTAGATTTAGTATGCATCTCCTATATTAAATGAACAAACAGAAGTACAATATTGTCACCTTAAGTTTGCTTGTCCATCTGTCTTCAAATTAGTGTACCTTTGCAAACATTATACCAGTATATATTTTGTTTTATGACACATTTTATCCTGAGAGTTTTGCTTTTTTTTAATATCTAAGGAAACAGATTCAAATAAGGTCACACAGCTTGTAAACAGAATTGGTGTCTTTTTTAGGGCTCCTCCTACTTAGTATATTTCTTATTTCACTGTTTGAAGATTTTTTTTTAAACTACACATAACAGGATTCTCAATAATCCCTCAGTCCTCTAAGGTTCTAATCACAAAACTGTCAGGTGTTTGACACTCTAGATACTCTCTCCACAACTAAGTTTCAAATAACTAGGCCATATCTACAGTAACATGATTAAATTCACCCTGACACTTTCATTACGCACAGAAGCAATTTCTCTAGAAGTGGCAAAGGCATCTAACCTGTCTCTGACACTGCAGAAACACGTACTAATCTTCTGTTCTAAAACACAGGAAGTCTTCCGAAGCACCAACTTTTAAGTTCCCAAATGAGAACATTTCTACCATTAAAAGTAGTCTGGGGATCTCCCTGGTGGTCCTCTGGCTAAGATTGCGATCTCCCAAATAAAGGCAACCTGGGTTCAATCCTTGGTCAGGGAACTAAATTTCATATGCTTCAACTAAAAATCCCATTAGAAACAACTAAGAATCAGTGCAGCCAAATAAATAAATAAAAACTTAAAAAAAAAAAAAAAGGTAGTCTGGGTGCCAGGCAAATCAGCCTTCAGAAATGTCATTCTGTGGCTAAAAACCTGTGCATACAAACATCTGTCACCCACTCACCTAAAAAGAAGTATGAGGTATAATCTTGGGCAAGTACTAATTTTTTATCCATAAATTATATTCCATGTAAATCAATACTATGATGCCTAGCTGGAATGACAAGCAAATACTATCTTTCTCTCTCCTCTCTAAAAATTTTAAAATACTTGCTGACCTTTCCAAAACAGCCAACTCTTTGAAACAAAATATTTAAAATCTGAGCAAAATTGTGCTATATTCTTATATCTTCAACTGCAAATATTGACTTATATCTGATGGAAGAGAGATTATATTAAATGTTTGTATCTGATACAACAGGACTTCTATTAATCCAACTGAATAAATCTGTCTTTAAACAGAATGTTTCTAAAAGTAAAAAACATAGTTCAAAATAATTAATTACTACTCCAACCTCTAATATTAAAAACTTTTTAAGGTTAATAATTTCTCCTTAATTAGAGACATGAGTTTAGTTTTTTTATATTCACATTTTCTTGCAACAGACCATTCCTGGATATATTTCATGATGTCTATGGCTTATCTTGAAGTTATTTTGATGTTTAATAAAAGTAAAATGACTTAGCGGTCACTTTTGATAATCTGTTTACTTATCTAACTAGAAAGTCATCTCAAGAATACCAGGAACCTAATTCATCTACTTCTTTATTACATCGTTCATAGCTACGATTAGTCTCATGAAGAACTCAATAAATATTTTTAAAACAATTTTTAAAAAGAGAGCAGTTTCCTAAGACACTCAAGAAAGCTTCTTAAAAATGGAAATGAAAATGTATAGAACAGTTCTTATCCTCAGATCCTAGTTTGGCCATGTGCATGAATAAAAATTATCCTTGCTCAAATTTTAAATTCATATAAAAATGCACACTGCAGTCTACTTTGGGAGAATGAATACATTCCTGATTCCCTCCTATAACCAGAGCTCCAAGAAAGAATTTCTGGCCCTATTTTACTACTTACTGCCTGGAAACTGATCAGGGTGAAAAATCTTTCCTATATAAGATCTAATTTAAAAAAAGACTGGCATTTTGAAGGAAGGCTTATGCGTATGTATTTAAAAGAAGTATTATGTGAAATTTTATAGATTTTAATAAGGTATATTAGCATATTTTTTGTTGTTTCATCACTAGGTTGTGTCCGACTCTTTGCGAGCCTGCCAGGTTCCTCTGTTCATGGGATTATCCAGGCAAGAATACTGGAGTGGACTGCCATTTCCTTCTCCAGGGGATCTTCCCAATCCAGGGGTCGAACCATGTCTCCTGCCATGGCAGGCAGATTCCTCACCGCTGAGCCACCAGGGAAGCCCTATTAGGATATTAAAAAACATAATTTACAATAGTCGTTATTATAGGTAGGAAAAGCTTATTTTAAAACTTGGTCTTTTTGCTTTCATTGTAATATGGAGATTATCTCTTAACTCTGGTATCTTCCTCTATCCTCCTTGCAAGAATTTCCTCCCAATACTATTTCCTTCCTTACCAGTAGCTCCAATTTCTCCCTCTCCATAAAGTCCTTCTTGTTTGCCTTTAACACTACAGCTTCCACCATCTTAGAAAGATGTTTAAAAGCTGAAAGATTCTGTTTTTATTCTTTGACAGTGATCTGTAACTGCTGCCTCCACCTAACACCACTCAATTCCTTTACTCCTACAACCGGCTGACAACCTGTGACTCAGACAAAGTAACTACTGAAAACGATCAATGACTATTTCCTTGTTTTTCTCAGCTTTTGTTAAGTTTGCCTCTTTTGACTCACTGAAACTCTACACTGGGTTTTCATGGCAAGGATCTGATGTTACTTCTTTTTCTATACAAAGACTGCTTTCTATCTCTTCATTTCACTGGTTCCTCTTTCCTTTTTCAAACCTGGCTGGGGATTTTCCAAGATTTCCTGAGTTGTTCTCTGTAAAATATCATTTAACAAGACAATCAAGTCTTATGCCTTTACTATTTATTACCTTCTGCAGAAAAATTACAAATATGGCAAGCTCTGGTCTAAGGTCTCATTAGTCTCTGCTGCAGTATTTCCCAAGGCATCTCTCAGAAAATGTACTGTTACCTCACCCAAAATGTCATATACGGAACAGGAAACCTATCTCCTCCATTAGGGGCAGGAGTTCATCATCCTATTAGGTAGCATCTAACACAGACCGCTGAATAGTCTGTATTTTAGAACCCTAAAATAATAGTTTCTTATAAGTACATTAAAACATGTTTGATATTATTTTATTCCTAGATTCAGTATTGTCTTGCATCAGCTATTTTACTTTTAATAAATTAACACTAATTTTGCTGATTACTATGCTCAAATACTGGCCTTCCTGTTAAAATTTACTTGCTGATTTAAATGCATATACCAGTTGCCCAATACTGAACTTGTTTTTAAAAATAAAAGCTAAATTTCTACTTCAAAAATGCTACAGGATTAACCAACTCTCTTTTTTCAGTTATGTGTCCTGCAACATTCCTGATGGTTCATTTTGATAAATTAACAATTTAAACACAAATAGCTGATTAAATATGAATTCAGATAACAGGCAAAGAATAAAACTGAAAATCACAGGGAGAAATATAATAAAGAAACAATTCCAAAAGATTCTCCTGGTTCACAAAACCCAGCATTTTCTCTTTAGCATTTACTCTTCATTCTTTTGCTCTCTAAAAATCTCTTACGGGGAAATTCACTGGTGATCCAATGGTTAGGACTCTGCTTTCACTTCAGGGGGCACAGGTTCGATATTTGGTTGGGGAACTAAGATCCCACATGCCTCATGACTTGGCCAAACGCAACAAAACAGAACATCTTTTATGATTA
Organism: Tragelaphus eurycerus; assembly: GCA_935064755.1. Taxonomy (NCBI): domain Eukaryota; kingdom Metazoa; phylum Chordata; class Mammalia; order Artiodactyla; family Bovidae; genus Tragelaphus; species Tragelaphus eurycerus. Next base: position 16,454,894 of record CAKXYN010000036.1, on the reverse strand, counting down.
TCTAACAATATTCTGGCAGAATTCAACAGATTTGGATTTTAAATATAAACCCTATCACTCTTGAGTTAAGGTAATTTCTCATACAAAAAACAGGAGAACATATCATGCTAAATTATTTAATGAATAAAGAATGTTTACTTATTAGCACAGTATCAGATGTGTAGTAGATGTTTACTAAATGCTGTTTTTCCCCTTCGTTGTTTTTAGTAAAATGCTTTAGTCCCTAAAAGTAAATAGCTACACTTAAATGACTACATTTAATTTAGCAAAATATAGCACTTCAAAATAAAAATAAATAAATATAAAAGCATATGTGGAAATAAAAAACCAAACCATCACACACTTTTAAACAGAATAAAAACAACAGAGACCTTTCTGTATCCTGGCAACTAGTGGGAAACTGCAAGGCTGCAGCCTTATGCTCATTTCTAATGCCCATTTTTACTGTTTGCTTATGCAACTTAGATGCACATTAACTAAAACAGTAAGCACAAAGGAGCAAACAGTTGGACAACTTAATTGCAATATATTTTCTTTTTTTTTTTTAACTTTACAATATTGTATTGGTTTTGCCATATATCAACATGAATCTGCCACAGGTATACACATGTTCCCCATCCTGAACCCTCCTCCCTCCTCCCTCCCCGTACCATCCCTTTGGGTCGTTCCAGTGCACCAGCCCCAAGCATCCAGTATCAAACCTGGACTTTCACTGTACTATGAGACCCTCATTGCAATCCCCAGAATCAATGACCATACTTATTAAATGCAAATCACATGAAAAACATGATGACTGCTGAGAAGTTTACAACAGGGCCCCTTCTAGCTAATGGTTACAATCCAATTGAGGAGGTAATCTACATTTATACTAAAACCACACATATACATCCTTCTCTGGTCTATAGCTGATCAGAAAACACTTGAGCAAGAAGTAGCTTGCTCTACCACCTCTAAGAATTAGAATTTTGACAAAGAAAAAAAAGAAAATGATTTAAATGAATGAAAAAGGAATTTATTTAAATGAATAAAAAAAAAGTAACACAGTCCAGAATGTCTTGTTTGACTAAAAGAAACGCTTTGAGGTAAAAAGAATACATACAAAAGGGACTCAAAGAGACAGCTTCAGGCAGATATCACCTGATGGCCAGGTATGAAATTCCAGATAAGAAAACTACAGAAAACAAGAAACTTATGAAAGCCACTTTAAGGAGAGTGACATAACACAGCTGTGTTTCAGGAAGACCTCATGTAGCATATCACTGTGTCCTCACTGTGCTAAAGATAACTATCTCAAATGCAGAATTATGGTTAACAGGGCATTTCTAGTGGCTCAATAGTAAAGAATTTGCCTGCCAATGCAGGAGACAAGGGTTCAATCCTTGGTCCAGAATCCCATTTGCCACAGAACATCTAAGCCCATGCACCACAACTATGGAGCCTGTGCTCTAGAGCCCAGGAGCCACAACGACTGAGCCCATGCACCCCAACTACTGAAGCCGGTGCGGCCTAGAGCCCATGTTCCAGAACAAGAGAAGGCACCACAATGAGAGGCCTGCACACCGCAACTGGAGAGTAGTCCACACTCATCACAACTAGAGAAAAGCCTGCACAGCAACAAAGACCCAGCACAGTCCCCTCCCCCAAAAGTAAGTATTATAGTTACAATTTTCGTGGGATGATAATGTGTGTGTGCGGGTCTGAATCTTTGCGATTCCACGGACTGTAGCCCACCAGGCTCCTCTGTCCATGGGATTTCCCAGGCAACAGAACTGGAATGGGTTGTCATTTCTTTCTCCAAGGGATCTTCCCCACCCAGGGATCCAAACCCAAGTCTCCTGTATTGGGAGGCAGATTATTTACCACCACACCACCTAGGAAGCCACAGGATAATAAAGGTCCAAAAATCCCTTTTCTGAAAGCCTTGGGGTTAATTAGCCCTGTTTCAGAATTCAGAATTTTTTCTTGAAATATAGAAAAGTTAACACAATGCACACAGCATATCACCTCTACCTGGGTCCAGGGCAACACTTCATTGCCAAGCATAATAGTATTTTTGCTGAAAGACATACACATATTCCCACAAAGGAGCATAAATAGAGACTACAATTAGTCTTACACTGCTTCAAGCCAGGGTCTTCACCAACTTAATTAACAAAAACAATTTTCAGTTTCGAGAGCTTTTTAGATTTCAGGATTGCACGTAAGGACTGCAGGTTAGGAGTGCTTTGCTGACCTTTACTCCGATCCTCTGACAAAACTGAGGCTTAGATCAGTGTTAATGCTGTTCTAAGTGCAAGCAAGGGTCTCAGGAAAAAGAAAAAAACATGCAAAGGACATGCTTAAAAGGTAAGGTAACTTTTAGCAACATCTGGCAAAACAACAACAAATGATAATCTTTAGAATAGCAGAGTCCAAGGACTCAAATACAGTTCCCTAAAAGCCACAGCTAAGGATTCTATATAGCTTTAGCACATTAGAACATTAGTTCCTTCTAGCTAGCTATTCCTTCTTCTCTCACTTGAAAGGCAAAACTAAAAATCTTTTGTTTCGTTTTGTTTTTGTGGGGGGGTAGTGGAGTACAGTACTCACTTAAAGCTAGATGTAGCAGCTCTATTTCAAATTCAACAATGTAACTAAAATATGCTAAAGACACTTTCAATATAACTTTGTAAGCACACCTGTCTCCTTAACTACTCCCCTTAACTATCTTCCCATTCTTGACTGCTGTAGCTTTTTACAACAGAGCTGAGTCTAGAATAGTGCTGTCCGAACAAAGTATAATACAAGTCACAAATGTGAGTCCTGTGTAATTTAAATTTTTCTAGAAGCTAGAATTTTTTAAGTTTAAAAAAATATATACTTAATTTATTCAAATATATCCAAAATATTTTTACTTCAAAATGTAATCTTTAGAACTTTTGCTGAGATTCTAATACTAATATTTACAGTCTTCTCAGTATGCATTTAACACTTCAAGCATCTCAATTCAGAGTAACCACACAGTAGGTGCTCTGTGGACATACATGGCCACTGACTCCCACAGTGGACTGTGCAGGATTAGAATTTAATGGTGGTGACTATACAGCCCACAACAAAGTTAATTTATTCCTGTTTTAAATTGCACCTCCATCCCCTCTCAAACTTGCCTGCCACCTTCGAGGCTGCCCTAGACTCTCAGGCTCGGTAGAACCACAAACAAATGTTTTCCATTTGAGCTTTCTTCAACCCCCAGCTAAACTAAATTCTAATACGGGTTAAAATTACTTCAAAAAATGGCTTCTCATGAGAAGAATGAACAAAACTCTACTTGTTTCATCTTTTATCACATTTGCAAGTTTACATTTCAAAGTACCAGCTGAGATTTGTTAAGAATAAGGACAAAGGCCTGATTTCATTTCTTTCTGGTTATTTCAAAACAGAAGTATTAAAACCACATGTATTGATTACTGCAGATGGTGACTGCAGCCATGAAATAAAAAGACACTTACTCCTTGGAAGGAAAGTTATGACCAACCTAGATAGCATATTCAAAAGCAGAGACATTACTTTGCCAACAATGGTCCGTCTAGTCAAGACTATGGTTTTTCCTGTGGTCGTGTATGGATGTGAGAGTTGGACTGTGAAGAAAACTGAGTGCCAAAGAACTGATGCTTTTGAACTGTGGTGTTGGAGAAGACTCTTGAGAGTCCCTTGGACTACAAGGAGATCCAATCAGTCCATCCTAAAGGAGATCAGTCCTGGGTGTTCATTGGAAGGACTGATGCTGAAGCTGAAACTCCAATACTTTGGCCACCTCATTGGAAGAGCTGACTCATTGGAAAAGACCCTGATGCTGGGAGGGATTGGGGGCAAGAGGAGAAGGGGACGACAGAGGATGAGATGGTTGGATGGTATCACCAATTCAATGGACATGGGTTTGGGTAGACTCTGGGAATTGGGTGATGGACAAGGAGGCCTGGCGTGCTGCGATTCATGGAGTCGCAAAGAGTCGGACATGGCTGAGCAACTGAACTGAACTGAATCTGCCATTACATTTATATCTGCCATCTCCTTGGCTCTCCCCATCTCACTGGCTCTCACTAGGGAGAGGCTAGGTGGTTCCTGAGTATCTTTACTCCACTTTAATATTGGCTTGAAATTTTCCGTAAGTAAAAAAAATTGAAAAAAAAAAATGGAGGAAAGATAATAGTCCAAGGGCATGTGAATAATGTTATTAACAAATGCTGCTATCATTTTTGTTATTCATACAACGTAGGAAGCAATTTATAAGAATAGTCTGAAGAGATTAAGGGATCAAAAGTTTAAACAAAACGTGACCATGAGACCTCGCACCTAAAGAACTCTGTATTTCTCTTTATACTGAGTCTAAGGATTACTTTGTGAAATCTGTTTCCTTCCATTACTTTTGCAGAGTTGACACTTCTTAGCAAATTGGCTTCTACCCTAAACATTTCTTTTATCAACCACACAATCTCTCTTCTAGGCAAAAGCAACACAGTAAAACAAGAACATGTTGCTTTGTCTCAAAGAAAATTACTATTACATTCTCATACCCAAGGAATAACAGTTTTGGACAGGTTACTAGGTTTGTAAATACCATTTTAAGCCTCTTTATGTTTAAAATAACAGCCCAAATCCTGGTAAAAGACTGCATGTACACTGTGAACCCAGAACAAATGAACCATTTTAGCAGATTCCAAAAGATTACCCTTATGCTTTAAAAGTTGAGCCAACACTAATTAAATCTTCTGGCAACTCTTGAGGTTGTGCTTCATCGTATTACCTCAGAGTGGTTTAATTAAACTGAAATTAGGCTTCTGTCACTCCTAAAATCTACCTCCAAATCTGAACCAGAGTCTCCAGTGGTTTCAGCTGCTTCAACCGCATTGCGGTAGGGATTTAACATTCTGAGGCATTCCCAAATATTACAAACCACACTTAGAATATGGGCTACAACAAGAAACAGATGTGGGTTAACCAGAACATTATCTTCACAGATAGGAGGTAATGGCAAACCTTCTGTAGACATGACATCCGTTTTTGAGCAGTTTCGTCAGCTCATTAAATGTCAACACAGGATTACCCATCTTGGAATGCAGCCAGTCTGCTACCAAAGTTGCTGCTATGCAACTTCTCTTGACTAGACATGTCCGAGAAATAGATGACAACAGGACAATCAGGCACCCATCACGAAATGAACTGGGGATACTATCAAGTTCCAAAAGGAAATTCAAACGAACCATTCCTCTTATAATAGCCCAGCCAATATGCAAAACTATCAGTGAATTATTAGTTTATATATATAAACAATTATATATTACATAGGTTAACATAATATATATTAATATATAATTTTATATATATATATATATGACAAATAGGTATCATTGGGGTTGATTCATACACTCCATAGGGTATAAAGTATAATTTCACAGAAATGGCATTTTTGAAAACAGAAAACAATATATATTGATGACAATAACATTTCAGTCACGCAGAATCTCACTGGAGTGAGAAGTAAAGAGAAGAGAAACGCTTTGCAGAGGGATATTCTGCATCTGTTTAAGACAGCAGTAAGAACAAATTCAGTGCTGCATTTAAAGACTTTAACCTACTTCAAGACATTTTAAGTCTGAGTAAATACAAGTGACTTTCAATATGGAAAAAGAAAGTATCACACTTGCACTAAGTAGTTTTACAGTATTTTTACAAGGAGTCATGCTTAGAATACCAAACATCTGCAGTTACTATGTTCTTTTACAGACAAGAGCTACAGATTGCTATTGTGACCAAAGCATTCTAAAACAAGAATTACTCGGCAAAATTATAAAATTGAGAACAGATTTTGAGCTGAAGGTATCGTTAAGATGAAAACCAAGACCACCTTAGCCAATTTCCTCAACTGCTTCAGAGACACCTCTGAGAACCCCACTGTCCTGGAGGCTTTACTAAACCCTACTGGGAGAAACACCAGTATATTAACAAGTAAAAATTGATCCCTTTCCTCTCACTCAAGAACAACTTATGTACACTCTATTTGGAGTCTTAGTAGGGAAAAAAAATGACTCTAACATCTTAGTAATTAAGGCAAATTACTCCAGTACCAATGAGCATGCCTTATGTCCAGATTCTGGTTTTTAAATACTGCTACTGCTAAGTCACTTCAGTCGTGTCCAACTCCGTACAACCCCTAGACGGCAGTCCACTAGACTCCTCTGTCCCTGGGATTTTCCAGGCAAGAATACTGGAGTGGGTTGCCATTTCTTTCTCCAATGTATGAAAGTGAAAAGTGAAAGTGAAGTCACTCAGTCGTGCCCGACTCTTAGTGACCCCATGGACTGGAGTCTACCAGGCTCCTCCGTCCATGGGATTTTCTAGGCAAGAGTACTTAAGTGGGGTGCCATTAAAAAGAACCATGGCTCCTTGGCATGGGAAATAAGAGAAAGCTGGACTATACTGTTGTTTCAAAAAGTGAGTTTAAAATGATGGAGACTCCTTAAAAAATTAAAGTCCCATATGATCCAGCAATCCTATTTCTGGTACAGATTGCAAAATGGGATCCCAAAGAGGTATCTGCACCTCATATTCATTGTGGTATGGTTATTCACAATAGCCCAGAGGTGGAACCAACTTAAATGCCCATCAAAAGATGAATGGTTAGAGAAAATGTAGTATATGTGCAAAATGGAATATTATTCAGCCTAAAAAAAAGATGGGAATCCTATCACATGACACAAACATGGATGAACCTTGCGGACATTATGCTACATGAGATACAGCCAGTCACAAAAAGGTATCAGCATCAGTTCAGTCACTCAGTCGTGTCCAACTCTTTGCGACCCCACGAATCGCAGCACGCCAGGCTTCCCTGTCCATCACCAACTCCCAGAGTTCACTCAGACTCACGTCCATTGAGTTGGTGATCCCATCCAGCCATCTCATCCTCTGTCATCCCCTTCTCCTCCTGCCCCCAATCCCTCCCATCATCAGTCTTTTCCAATGAGTCAAGCACTGCTCCAGTTTAAGAAATGAAACCTGGGTTAGAGAAAATAAATGTTTGCTTGAGTATAGGGAAGTATCCAGAAACCATCTGATGATGATATCTAAACTGTCTGAACATGGCTTTTTTCCCCAAAGACAATGATACTCTGAAAACACATGAAATACCATTTCCTTACTATCTGCAGACTAATGAAATCCACTGTAACCCAGAAGAGTTTGGGATTTTCTCCCCCATATTTTAAGAACAACACTGTAACTAACACAAAAACAGTATTATAAATCTCAACCAGACATAAAAACCAAGTCATAAATCAATCCAAAATCAAAAATGAATGAACAACAAAACTAAATAACTCTGAGCAAGGGCTAGATTAATAGCAAAGCCTCTAATTTCAGTCCTACTTACTAACTACAATCCTGGCAGATTTCAGAAGCTCAAAATAATAAATGAAGTAACAAAACACTAGTCTACTGAAAATCTCAGCACAATAAGAGGGATTCTAACTCCTTCCCTGAGATTATTATTTCAGATCATATCTACCAAAAAAACAATCACAGTACAATGAATGAAGAGTCTGGGAACTCAGAGTTCAACCAAAAAATTAACAAGGCCTGCATTATAACAAGGAGAAGGCAATGGCACCCCATTCCAGTACTCTTGCCTGGAAAATCCCATGGAGGGAGGAGCCTGGAAGGCTGCAGTCCATGGGGTCGCTAAGAGTCAGACACGACTGAATGACTTCACTTCCACTTTTCACTTTCATGCGTTGGAGAAGGAAATGGCAACCCACTCCAGTGTTCTTGCCTGGAGAATTCCAGGGACGGGGGAGCCTGGTGGGCTGCCATCTATGGGGTCACACAGAGTTGGACACAACTGAAGTGACTAAGCAGCAGCATTATAACATTCTTAACATTTATAACTGAAAACTACATTTAAAGTTGGCGGGGGCGGGGGAAGAGACTGAAAGTGAATCCTTTGCTCATTATGGATAACTTTAGGAATGACTATTACACAAATTCCTTAAATAGCTGGTGATAACTTAAGGTGAAAATACTTGTCATTGTTAACACTGTTCAATGTTTTGCAAATTCCCTCCCAAGAAGTCCCAAAATTGTGGTCCTCGCTATTTATATGACTGTTTACCCTTTCCAAATCTAATAACAATAAAAATAAAATATCTGTGACCCCTTTAAAAGTATATATAATAGCTTCCAAGTTACAGGGAAATAACCTCCTGAAAAATGTTTTACATGGACTCCATTAACATCTACATGTTTGGCAAGCTTCAAACAACAGCTTTCAACATTTATTTAAACCCGTCACATATGTTAATAATGAAATAGTCTGCACAGAGGTCAGTGCAAAATCTAAATGAATAGCTTACCAGAAGTTAATATCAGTAAAACTGAGTTACAAAGATACTGAACCTTCAACACACCAAGTTTTCCTTAGGTGAGAGGAATTACAGGCACAGTATATAAGGAAAAATTTTAAGGAAAAAAAAAAAGTCATGTCATCTGTGATATACATTCCTTCTTGGCAATTCTCCCAGGCAAAATGCTTTATTTGTTCTTACCCTATGATATGCAATCAGTATAAAAAGCACCAGAAAATGTTAAAGCTGGAAGGAACATCAAGATGATCAGCTTCAAACGATCTCAATGGTCAAAATACAAAGACCAGCAATTATGTGAATTATCTATAGTCACCCAGGTAAATGTCAGGATCATGTGAGAACTAGGTCCAATATTACAAAATGATTCAATAAAGATCTAGAGATTACCTCCGTAGGAACTAAAAACTGTTATAAATTGTAAAGAGGTTGACCTCTCTTCTCAAGAAAGTGGGACACTGCAAGTCAGCACTCCTACTACAGGGGTAGAGAAACCAAAGGGACAAAACAGCCACTGTCAAAATAATCAGACGGCAACTAATAACAGCTCCCCACATATTAAACGGCTTAATACCAAAACATGAGATGAAAACGTGTAACAGGATAATATTTAAAAAATGATACAAGTGCAAGTTCAAACTTGGTCACTAAAATGCTTTCTAAGTACCAACGTGTATCAGATTATCCTAATTTACACAGATAAAATTATTCTAACTCCAAAGTGAGGTAAATGCATCTTGCCTGGTGAGACTCACGGGTCTGTTGCAGCAGTTCAGGAAAAGTATGATTACATCTATCATCAGGCAAGCTTCTCTCATCATAAATATGTGCAATAATTATTTTAGAGCCAAAGTAGAGTGGATAATGAGATGACAGAGCTTATAATTGGATGATGTACTACTACTCTGCCTACTGCAGATTGTAGTAACAAGTTTAAAAATGTTGTTAGAACTGTACATCAACTTTCATATAGGTACAGAAGCTTAAAGATGTACATAATCATTAAGCTACATCCCAAACAGAAGAAATATAATGGGAGAGCATCATGTTTACAACTCATTGAATACAGGCCCCAAATCCAGGTGTTCTATTTGAGCTAAGGAATCTAACAGTGGAATTTATCAGTATTTTTCTGTTATAATATGTTGAGAATACATGGGGAAAAAATCTATATATTCACATACATATAGACTACGGTAAAGTAGTAGGAATGGGCCAAGATTCAGATTATTTAAGTTCATAATCTTGAACCTTTCTCTAAAACTAGAAGTAAAATTAATTTTATAGAACAGTGTTATAAACTGGCAAAGATTTAAAAGGAAGAACTTGTTGGTACTTGTCATATACTCAGGAGAGCTTTACCTCAACAGATGAGATGATTACCCCAATAATGATTAGATTATTATAATTTCTTAAGGAGCAATTAATCTAAGAAACAAACAATAAGGAAAACCATCATAAATGGTCCTTGTGTGTTTCAACAGACTTTCACAATACTCAGGCTAAAGATGCCAGACAAAGAAATTACTTTAAAAAGAAATCTGAACACTTGGGAAACAAATTTCTTTATAAGAGTACTGATTAAATAGAGGAAGTTGTCATGAGAGGAAAGTGTAGCCCTGCATTTTAGCCTTGCATCTTAGCCCTTCAGGCTTAAGACTATGAAACAGAACATTCACCAAAGGCCAAGTTTTCAGTACACAGCCTACACAATAATACCCTCTTTATTCAAAAATTCCCTGGTACTCAATAATCTCTGTTTCTCTTTCCCAGCAGAATTGTGCCAGGCATAACTAGATTTTGGAGAAACTATCTATGGACGCTGTATTCTCTAAAACAGGGAAATTTACAATAAGAGATTTGAAAAAAAATTCTACATGTCTTTGACATAGATCAGAAAATCTTTATCTCCACTAGCTCTTGCTGCATTTGTCACCATAAGCTCTGAAATAAAAAGGGGAAAAAAATAAGTATATACTGAGAAAATAAATCATGAGAAAATCTCAGAGATTTTAATTAAAATCACTATGATAGTATTATTATTTTCAATAAAACCATTGATTGAAATCACATTAATAATGTCAAGTTAAACTGGTATGTAAAAATCATCCTCAAGAAAATACAAGTTAACAGTATATTCTTAATTTTATATAAATATTTTAAACTTATAAATTTTCTGTGATATGTCTTCACTATTGGTAAGCAATACTGCAGGCCAGTAGTGCAACAAATGCTTAATGCTTAATGCTTAATGCCAACAAAGGTCTGTCTAGTCAAGGCTATGGTTTTTCTTGTGGTCATGTATGGATGTGAGAGTTGGACTGTAAAGAAGGCTGAGTGCCGAAGAATTGATGATTATGAACTGTGGTGTTGGAGAAGACTCTTGAGAGTTCCTTGGACTGCAAGGAGATCCAACCAGTCCATTCTATAGGAGATCAGTCCTGGGTGTTCTCTGGAAAGAATGATGCTAAAGCTGAAACTCCAGCACTTTGGCCACCTCAAGCAAAGAGTTGATGCATTGGAAAAGACTCTGATGCTGGGAGGGATTGGGGGCAGGAAGAGAAGGGGACGACAGAGGATGAGATGGCTGGATGGCATCACTGACTCGATGGACGTGAGTCTGAGTGAACTCCAGGAGGTGGTGAGGGACAGGGAAGCCTAGTGTGCTTCGATTAATGGGGTCACAAAGAGTTGGACACTACTGAGTGAGTAAACTGAACTGAACATAGATGTGACTTGAAAAATTCCTAGAAAGAAACCAATGTTTTATTTACAATCTAAACAGTCATAATAAGCTAAGAAAGATAAGATCAAATAGGGAATTTTTAAAATCCCTATGAAATAAAAAATCACGTTCTCTTCTCTGATGTAAACTATGTGCTCCTGCCTTATGTGCACACAGTCCTCTGGGACACACGGGCCAAAACTGTTTTTCTAAGAGTAGTAACACATATACATTCATGGACAGTCCAGGGTGGATCAACAATTTGCGATTCGTGAACTGGAGGGGAATGGTGTGTGATCTGTACCCCAGTGATGCTCATGGCCTGTCTGAAAAGTAAACTCACAACCTCTGTCTCAGCAGCACTGTACTCTAGCTGCTAAAAATTCCAACACTAATGTGGATTTAGAGGGGGTGGGGGCAGTGAAACACTAACAACAGGAAAGACATTTGTATAGTCAAGTCTATGCAAAGCTTTCTATTAATGGAAACCAGCTGCAAGAGCAGAAGATGGTTTTCAGGATTTAAGCCCAGTGGAATGGGTTTTTTTTTTCCTATTCCAAGATTCCAACCTTAAATGAAGGCCCTTTATCTCATTATTCCCTGAGAGTCCCTGTCACTCCCAAGAATTATCTTTCTAAAGTAACTGCTCTATAGCCCAAATTATCTATTACGAGATGCATGCCATGGCTTTGAAGAACCATTCAAACCTACACCTTATATGAAATCATGTGTTCTCCAAAGAAATACTGTGATCAAAACTCTGTTTTTAAGTATGTGACCCACAAGACCTCTAGTAGAGCCCAATTTAAAGTTGTAGAATTCAGACTTCACATTCATTATCCAGGATTTTTACCCTTTACAAAACAAAGTAATAAAATATTCACATATAGTGGCTGTTTCCACCATAATTCTATTCTGACTGCCGCAACATAGTTCTATGATTTGTTAAATATTTTCCCTCAAGCCCTGGCTAACTAATTTTTCTCCCACATAGCTCATAAATCAATTTAAAAACTGTTTGCATGTAACCATCTTAATGTATACCACCACCTTCCCCAACACCAACCAAAAGTATGCTTTGTTTTCCTGACAATGACTACCAGCTCTTCCAGTATCAAGTTTATTTAACATCTGATTTGCGCAAACTGCCCCTAGGAAATTCAGGCAGTGGTCTTACCAATAATGAGAAAAATCATTCACATAAGCTTTTTAGACTAGAAATAGATGAACACCTATTTCTCATGCAAGTTTAACTCAGAAATCTTCTGGTGAGTTGGAAGAAAAGATGTTAATTCCTAGAATCCTAAAAGTTGATTAAAATACAAGACACCTCTGGCATCCCATTGAAGAGACAAGAATATCTGCATCAGATCACCATCAACTCAAAAACCCTTATAAAAGTGGTTTTAAAGTGAAAAAGCAAGAAACAAACCTCAATTTTGTCTGTTTTGGCATCTCCCCAGTATATTTTGCCTTCATCATAATCCAAGGCTAAACCATTTGGCCAACCAAGAGAAGTGTTAACCAACACTACTCGATCAGAACCATCCAAAGCTGCTCGCTCAATTTTCGGAATTTCTCCCCAGTCAGTCCAATACATGTACCTACAGAAGTATACAGAGTATGAGCTAAAAATGGACAATAAACTGTAAATTTCAGATATCCTAAAGGTGAGATCCGACCCTTTTTTACATTGTTTACCAGTTAACATCTACAGAAGGAAAAACATACAAAGAGTCTGTTTAAGACATTTATAACTGCAGTGTATAAGCCTGTAAAAAGTTTTTTCAGATGAAACAGTGTTTTCTAGGAGTGATAATGAAAAATGCCTTCCAATAATGAGATTCTATGTTTAGGTTTTTTTGTGTTCCTTAGCAGGAACAATATTCTCTCTCTTGCTAGCTTATCATCTCTGACCAAAAAAAAAGGTTATCCCAGTAGTAATATTCAGATGGAAAACCAATTTCCCCAAATAACTAACTCTTCTCATAGCGCTGATTCTTATGGCTCCTGAAAGTTTAAGGGGCTCAAAGGCATTGGCATGCACTGAAGTGTAATAATCTGTCATTATGTTCACCCTCAGGATGAATCTCACAGTAACAAATAATGTTGATGAGTATGTAGAAAGCTGTGTTTCCCTGGATCATGGTCAGGGTGTAACAACCAAAAAAAAAAAGGGAAGACAGACCAGGCATATAGCTACACGTCCTGACCAAGTTTTAGAAATCAGGCCATTCATATATTTAGGGACATTTAAAGAAACATATTTAAGAAACATATTCTTTACCAAATCATCCTAAAAGTACTGAAAATGAGATGAAATTAAATTTTCTAGAGGAAGAAAAAGAGTTCTCTCCAAATTTTTCATGGTCATGATACAACCTTGGCAAAATCTACAGCCAACACCCAAAGTCAGCAAAGTATGGACTTAATTTAGAAAGAAAATGTATTCAAAACATTCAAGGAAAAAAACTAGCAATTCATTAACTTGAGGTTTTATTCCAATCACTGTATTCTAAAAATGCACAGTCATTAAAGAACTATTTATTGGCAAGCAACATATACTTCACGTTGTTTTTGTCAATGTTTTGGGTACCTGCAGAAATAGAAACCCCTGGCAAAATTTTCTATCAGTAGAGCCTCTTACCCAACCATGGGATCTAGCACAATAGCCCGGGGCTCCTCTAAGTCCTCTGAAATCAAGATCTTCCTCATGGTCCCGTTGAGCCTTGTCACTTCTATCCGATCAGTGCCAGTGTCTGTCCAATAAAGATTTCGGGCAACCCAATCAACAGCAATACCATCAGGATGGGCAATTTGGGCAGTGACCACAAACTGACTGCCAGATCCATCTATAAAGGAGCGGCGTATGGCCCTCACTTCATCATCAGTCCAGTAGATATAGCCTTCCACGGGATCATAATCTATGGCAATGGCATGGCGGATGTCTTCTAACTGTAGAACAATGTCAGTGAAATCTGGTGTATCCAAAGAAATGCGTCTCAAGTCTGTCCTTCGGGCTAGAAGCAGTAATTCAGTGGCACCTAGAACAAAAAAGTGAAAAACAGTGAAGAAAAAATGGAAACCCACAGGCCAAATTTAGTTTCTAAATAAAGAATGCAGAACTTTTTCAGGAACTGAAAAGCAATGAGTATAAAAGGATACTAGGGTCTACTTCGAGTAGAACAGAAAGTAATGCAGTAAAACAGGAAGAGTTGGAGTAAGAGGTCATGCTCTGTCCTGTTCATGCTCTGTCCTGTTCAATGGCTGAACTCTCCAAACCAACTGATTCTCTCTCCGGCTTCATTCATTATATAGCCCCTGGAATTAAGAACAGCCACTTAAAGGTTAAATGAATATAACTAAGTAATGACTAAGAAGCTAAGTAGCTAAATATTAGACGAAGTATAGGATATAGGTCTTTTGTTCAAGAAAGATGTTTAAAAAGGTAAGGAATCCAGGACAAGGATCTTCTGTGATTAATGAGAATGTTCTAAAATTGGATGGATTGTGATGATTGCACAACTCTGTAAATTGACTAAAAATCACTGAATTATATACTTGAAAAGGCTGAAATTTATGATATGTAAATTACCTCAGTAAAGTTGTTTTAACAAAAAGAACTATAGGGCAATGTCTGACAGAATTAAGGACAAAAGAGGCTACAAAGGAGGAAACAGTAGCAGGAGAGAGGGAATGTGAGGGGAGGTAACCAAATAAATGTGACCCAGTGGATAAAGGTGAGAGCTGTGTGTGTAACAGAACCAATTCAAGCAGTTACACAAAGTGAGGCAAAACACCTCATCTCTCTAAGCCTGATACCTTCATCGATATCTCATAGGGTTGCTGAGAGACTTGGAGGAAATAAATATAAAACTCAAAAATGTACCAAATACATAAGTACTCAATAAATACTAGCTAATACATTATTTTCTAATAAACTCTTAAATTTTTATTTCACTGAGTTTTTTAAATCAGATTTATGAAGTGTTTTAAACCCAAAGCAGCAATCAATAAAAATACAGCTCAGAATGAGAACATTAACTCAATCTTGTTTGTTTTGATTTTAAATGCTCAAGTCAACCACCAGCAAAAAATCATTTAACATTATATAAAAAGCTAACAAAAAGACAGCAAGCAAGTTGACATTTGGAAAACAATTCCCAACCAAAGAAATGAGTCTGAAAGAAAATACTGATGTTAAACTTCAAGCATTAATCTGGAATTATAGTAGAAAAAATTAAGGAGAGAAGAAGTTCTCAGCATCAGCTTTTTGACTCATGGATTAATTATAAATAAACCCTACCTTGGAGAGAATACATCCCTAAATGCCACAGTGGGCACCAAGTAGGAATAACTTGATAAAATTCACTGCCTCCGCTAAAAGGAGCCAGCCATAAACTCTTCAAACAAAGAAGTCTTAGAAAGTGAAGCTGTTAATTCGGCAAGGTGATCAAAACAAAATAGTTAACTTAAGGCTGCTGCTGCTAAGTCGTTTCAGTCGTGTCAGACTCTGTGCGACCCCACAGACGGCAGCCCAGCAGGCTCCCCCATCCCTGGGATTCTCCAAGCAAGAACACTGGAGTGCGTTGCCATTTCCTTCTCCAATGCATGAAAGTGAAAAGTGAAAGTGAAGTCGTGTCCGACTCTTAGCGACCCCACGGACTGCAGCCTTCCAGGCTCCTCCCTCCACGGGATTTTCCAGGCAAGAGTACTGAAGTGGGGTGCCATTGCCTTCTCCAAACTTAAGGCTACTACATGCCAAATGTATATCTAAAATTAAGATGCTCATTAAACAGGTACATTTGCACTGCTCTAAGGCTGTAAACAGACCGCTATGGCTAAAATAAATCCACTGTTTTAAAGTCAGGCTACATTTTTTTAACAAAAAAGCAACATTACATAAACCTTTTGTTTTAAATTGAAACCAAATTATTGTTTGCCATGGAAACCTCTCACAAGAATCAGCCAGTTTCACCTCTGACTAGGAGGATGATTTACAAATGCCAAGTCATGACAAATATCCTGTACACCAACTCAATCCCATCTCTCTGACTCCCTGATCCCCTTGCCAGGAACTCTAACCCACTCCTAAAAAAAGGCTTCTACTTTTCAGAGTTAGATAAAGAAGCCATTGCTACGTCCAACAATTTTCTTACCAGGTCTTGCTGGTGGCTAGAGAACCAGATGGTGATACATATGGTTAAGAATGAAGAACAACATTCTCTTTAAGAAGAAAAAGAGAACTGGCATTCTCCCAAACCAGAAGGATCTTGAAATGTCCTAAATCAGAACATTTCTCCACCATGCCCTCTCTACAGGGAACTGAGAGCAAGGAGAAGAGGCAGTGTGGTGGTTAAGTATAGCAACGGGGTGCTTTGAGCGGAACAATAAGGAATTCTTTTCTTCTTCTGAAGGCACTTCTCTGTTGTTAAAAGGCAATTAAAAATATCATTCAATCATTTTTCAGAAAATTTATCTATCCCATGATAGTCTTTATAATTAAAAGTTTAATATACATCTTTTCCTTGCAAAGGTTCTTTACTTACAAATGTTACCTGTTAAAAATATATTCTTTATGAGAATATTCATTTCCACAAGAAGCAACTGTGATATTCATGACTTTGAGATCTGACAGAGAAGAGAAATGGCACCTATTTCTTTCCCAAAACACTGCATGTTAAAAATTCAGCTAAAATACTAAAATAATTTATAAAACAACATTCAAGAGATGCCATAAAATGCAAAACACTCCTATGACATAAGCAACTGTGAAGACTGAGGGATTAAGTGACTAGTCTCCCAAAGCAGTGTAACTTACAGAGTTTATTATAGAGAAATAAAATAATCATATAGAATCCCAATTGCTATCTAAAATTCCTCCTTCTTGGCAACCAACTTCTTACCATCTTTGCAGGTTTTTCCATTCTCCAGGAGTGTGACCCCAGTTGGACAAGCACACTGATAAAAAGGCTTGACTGGAGACATCAAACACAAGTGGGAACAACCACCATTATCAATTCCACATGGATTTGTAGCTGTCAAATATAAATCACACTGATTAATACCAATGATTATGGATGACCTCCCCCACTCTAGGTACACAAAGGTTAACAACCATAACATGAGCACCTCTGATAAACCAAATTATTACCAAATGTCATCTGGGTGCATGACCAGACCATCTGCAAGGAAGGGAATTAAACAGTGAAAAATCTACTTAGCATTCTGTATCCAGAGAGGAATACACAAGAAGCAGGCTGTCCCTGCTTTACTTCCAAAAGAGCTTGCAATCCAGCCAGTAAGCCAAAATTCATGAACAGTAATAATGGAAAACAGTACAGAACAACGAAATGGAGATCTTGCACATTCAGACTGCAAGTAAGTATAGAGTCAAATGGGAAATAAAGCACTAAAGGATTGAAGAACTGGAGAAAAGTTTCATAGTAGATACAGGACATGGCAGAAGCCTTAAAAGACAGGAAGGACAGATAGAAGGACATTCAAGTGTGGTAAAACCACACGAATGAAAGCTTGGAGGCTGTACACTGTGTGAAATAGTAAGGTGATCAGAGTAACTGAAGATTAACATTTGACTAACAACAATAAAAGCTGAATGAGCACAGAGAAGGGAATGTCTGTGGTGGAGGCACGGAGAATCAAGCAAAGCCACACTGTGGAAAGATTTACATGGAAAAGATAAGCATACTGGATTTTAAAAGGGGAAACTGAGAACCAGAGATTAATTAGAAAATCTGAAGAAACAATAGAAAAGGATGAATTTAAACAATACTCAGAGAAAAATCAACATGGAAACAAAAAATATGAAAGATAAAAGGCAGTATCACAGATAATTGCAAATTCTCAAACAAGTACAACATAAAGGATCAACAGTGCCATTAAAAAGCCAACAATGAGAATAAGACATTTATACAAGTGACTAAACATTCTCTTTTTTACAAAAGAGTAACACAAACATTTTAAAACATTTTTATGAACTCATGATCACTGGATTCCAATATGACACATTCAATATTTGACTATCTCCCCTTAAATGGAAAGAGCTAATACAAAGTAATGCATAATCCAAAAGCCCTGCATTTTTGGCTCTAGAATACAATCTGAAATACACTCAGACACATGTCAGACATTTATTTACACACAAGTGCCAAACACTTAACATTCTCTTGCAAGAAACTGTTGTCAGCAGTCACAGTCCAAATCATTATAAAGAGTGAACAGAAACAGAAGAAAAAGGAGGGGGAGATACTCACAGAAAAGGGATAAACAAGTACTTTACTGAAGCAACCTGAGGTACTGAAATGAACCAGTTACATTAATAATTACATTAATTAATAATTAAGAGGTTTCAAGGAAAGTGTCTGTTTCTAAACATACAATGGACGAAATCACTCATTAGTGAGAAATAATATGAATACAAAATGTATTTGCACAGAATCTTAATATATGAGCTATCTCAATTTTTTTTTCCTCTCTCTTCTTTGCCTTCATAACCCCAGACTAAAACAATGGGCTGAGGTGGTCTACAGCGATAGATACTAAGCTACAAATGGTTTAGACTATTGTCTACCTTGAATTTTGACATTTTCACAATTTTTTATTCCTTCCCACTCTGAATACATCCTCTCTCCTCTTGCCCCCTCACTAAAGCCAGACATCAGAGCGCTACAAAGCTATTCCAACTTGCAATTTAAAAATCAAGATCACTTACCATTTGGCTGCCTCTGTTGGCTGAAGACATGTATATCCATGGGAGAGAAGATGTTAGAATGGATTTCACGCAGCCCCTCGCCAGTGTACTTGTTGCAAGCCAAAATGGAATGTGTGTTCCAGTCAGTCCAGTACAACGTGTCCTCAAATAACGTCAAAGCAAAAGGATGTGGAAGGGAACCTTTAACCACCGCCTGCCTAGGAACCCAAAGAGAAAAGCGCAAACATTTCTAAATTTTCTTTTTTAATCAAAACTTTATTGCTCCCACTGAAATGGTTTATAGTCCACATTAACACATACAAATCCTGGGTAACACATACCTTAAGGTCAAATATACCTATGAAAAATAGTCACAGAGTAAATTCAAATTTATTTGAGTTCATGGTGTGTGAATTCCCCAATCAAGATCGGTTTCTAGCTTGGCACTGGGCGCCAGCGCACTGCAGGCAGACAAGTGAGCGCTAACGTACCAGCACTGCTGTCAGTTTCCATCTCCCACCCTCCCACATGATTCACGTCATCAGAAGGAGGAAGGTGGCAACATGAAAAATCCCAGGGTTTGAAGAAGTCACTGTGAAGTAGTTTTAATTAGCAGTAAGTTTCTCCCTTCTTGATGTGGAAGAACAAAGAATCTGAGCCTGTTTCTTCGGTCACTTTTTATGGCTTTCATAAGTGAAGAGTAAAAACATGCACATGAGGCTAAAAAGTCATTCTGGGAGAGCTTTCTCTGCAAAGCCCAGATCAGCTGCAGCAAATGATCATCTTAGCTGGCTTTCCGCTGTATGGTTACTTCATCCCCACAAGCCAAGGGGCAAAGAGGAAGCCCAACCACTGGCTGAATGTGTTCAAGAGACAAAGCAGATCCCCAAATTCACAAGCAATCCTAACCATATGGAAGGAGAGGTAGACAGCCTGACCCGTACTCAAGACACAGAACTGTGCAGTCTCATGGAGAGTTATGTGATTAGTAAATAAGAAAATTCCTGAATAATGAATAAATCACATTTAAGCCACAGTAATAAATCAAGAAAATAAATGCTTTGATATTTTCGTAATACCAAATCTTAATATTTTCATAAATCACTCAGCGAGGAGAGAAAGAGGAAGATGTAAGCAATTAAAGAGAAATAAAGGATAACACACTCAAAGACGATCCAACTTTTAGGTCCATAAGGTTATTTGATGATCTCTAAGACCTAACAGACCACCTATACTAAATTAAAGAACAGTAAGATCATTTTCATCTAAACAGAATTACATGGAATGATTCTAGCCTAATGTGTTTAAAATTTGAGCCAAATTTTTAAATAACTGAATTCAAGATTAGAATGACTAGTTTCACAAATTTTCTATTTTAAAACCTCACAACTATGCCACCCATCACCACAATTTTCTCCTCTCATTTTTCTTAACTCTCACTTCCCTAGCATATTACTTTCTCTCTCATTTCCCAATAACAACTGTCACAATGTCTACTTCTGAAGTGGACTTTCACTTTTTACATGAACAGCTTTATAACATTTACGATTGTTACTATGTGAGTGATATCATAGTTCAAGTTCAAATTTAAATAGGCCTGCATATTTTACACTTAAGTATTCCAAAATTCATTATGGTAAAACATAAACAGCTGCCAACAAAATAAAGTAACATGATTGAGAAATATAAGTAATACCAAAGATGAAATTACTTAGGCTTTCATTAGACATCTTAAAGTATCAGAAATTACATAATCAGTTCTTTGAAAGACTTTGGGGAGGAAAAAAAGTCTAAGTCCTTTGTATACTATTAAATAAAAAGTTAAAATTCACTCTAATGAGCTTAACACAGAAGAATAAACAGATAGCAATAGCCAAAATCCCTCCCTAAAAGATATACGCATTTTACAACCTGACTGAAAGCATTTATGTACTGATAAGAAATGAGCCTGGCATGCTGCAGTCTGCTGGGTTGTAAAGAGATGGACTTGACCTGGCAACTGAACAAGAAATGAGACAGAACTGAGTTCAAATGTCCCCCTGCACTTACAATAACGTATTCCCACAAATTCTGTTTTCCTCACTTGTTATTAAAAGATGATAATCTAACCTGAGTTACTGTGAAGAGTAAATCATAATATATGAAAAAGCATTTAGGCATTATGCTTGGTACTTAATAAACATTTCATAAATGGCTCCTCAACTTTAGGATGTCTGTTTTCAGTATTTTAGTATTTCTGATTCAGGGATAATATTTTACAAGTTTACTAAACATTTCATGTGCTAGTTTTTAAGTCAATAAAAAGCTTACTGCTGCTGCTGCTGCTAAGTCGCTTCAGTCGTGTCCGACTCTGTGCGACCCCACAAACAGAAGCCCACCAGGCTCCCCTGTCCCTGGGATTCTCCAGGCAAGAATACTGGAGTGGGTTGCCATTTCCTTCTCCAACGTATGAAAGTGAAAAGCGAAAATGAAGTCGTTCAGTCGTGTCTGACTCTTAGCGACCCCATGGACTGGAGCCTACCAGGCTCCTCCATCCATGGGATTTTCCAGGCAAAAGTACTGGGGTGGGGTGCCATTGTCTTCCCCAAAAAGCTTACTAGAGTCAAGTAAATACTAGACTTTGGCTTATTTATATTCCCAGGATCTCACACAATACAGTATGTATGAATTAGTTAGATTCATTAGTATTATTACATACTCAGTGAATGCCTGATAAAATGAAACATTTTAAATGAAATATGAAATTAACAAAAAGCACAGCTAAGATGGCTATCACTCATTGTCATATTCTTTGGTAATTTGTCTAGCCAATGGTGATCTGTTCCTCAAAGTACAGATTAATGTATACTGTTTTCACCCGTCTTCTCTCTGGTTGGGATTACTGTCCTGGAAACTCAAGTGAAAAGGAGTTGATCACGGATAGTGGGAACAAATGTGGCAGGCAAGATTGAAGCCCAGTTCTTCAGTAGTATGCCTCAACTATAAGAGGAATTAAAAAGTGGATCACTACAATGGGTGCCAAAAGAAAGAAACCAAGACCCCAAGTGATGTTATGCTTTAGTGCTGGCAACCCCTAAGCATCATCTCCTCCACCTGTCCATCATTTTCTTAAGAGTTCATTCTCGCCAGTATCCCAAGAACAGGTGTGCACTTGCTATCTATTTCAGATTCCATGGCTGACAGGTGCCTCTTTCAAATTCTGCACCAACCAGACTTACCCTTTATAAAACACCTGTGCACTTGTATTTACTTTCTGTTTCTGGACCTCCTCCCAAAAAGTTGTCCTCTGCCCCTGACTCAGAACTCCCTATCTGTGTATGAAACAAATCTACTTAATAACATCAAAGTACTACTATGATAAATTCTGACATCTGAACCTAACCTTAGAAGAGTTTCTCCACATCACAGTGAGGTTTTCTTAACACCTAAAAATATGACAACAGCGGTAGCAGTATATAGTGTTTGAAAAAATCTCTACAAGTCTTTCACAGGAAAACAGAACAACTAGGAAGGAAAACCAAAACCTCATGGACAACACTTACAACCAAGACAGGTAAGAAGGTATTACCTCAAAACCCTAGACATAGAAAGGAAAACTACCAACAGCTGTAAGATCTGATTAGCATCAGCACTTCTGCAGGAGGAATCAGAAGGGAAAAAATAGGGCATTTGGCAGATCCAGGCCCAGGAAAACACACAAACAGATAGCAATGGAAAGCTTCACAAACAAATCTGAGAACAGCAGCTGACAGGAATGGTTCTGGCCACTTGGAGAGTGAGTGAATACAAAGACTGGATGGATGGTACGGAAGGGACTGGCATACTAACAAGGAACTCTCTCACTGGCCCAACAGAGCTCCCTTCCAGACAAAGGCCCAATCTGACCTACAGGGAACAGAAAGAAAGTGAGGATGACAGTGCAAGAGAAATAATGGAAAATAAGGTGCAGAAAAAAGTGGCAGAAGGAAACAGAGCTAGGAGTTTTCACAAAGCAAGCTGCCAACTTTTCAAACATACACACTCAAGACTTCTGTGAAGTGAATGAAGTTATGATAAACTCTGCCGCCTTCAACAAGTTCCAGAAAAACAATTTCATGTGAAAATATAAAAATATATTAAGATGAAGCCCCATTTTAAAAGTTACTTTTAAAGGGACTTCCCTGGAGGCCCAGTGGTTAAGACTCTATACATCCAATGGAGGGGGCACGGGTTAAATCCCTGGTCAGGGAACTGACATTCCACAGGCCACAGATGTGGCCAAAGAAATAAAAAGTTAATATGAAAAAAAAAAAGAAAGAAAGAAAATAACATCCCTAAAGACAATACAAACATGCCAGAAAAACTGGCCCTAGAACAAACAGTTTACAACCTATTGCAAAATACTTTAAATGCTTTAAAGTAGTATACTAAAGATAAAAGAACAACAAAAATTTAAAATTTAAAACCTCAAACTGAGGTGAAAGAACTAATGAAAGAGTCAGAAGTCACTTCAATGAATTATCAACTAGAAATAACACAAGAGTGAATAAACGGAACTGATACGGAAACAGAAACATCTAGTGAAAACAAAGAATTTTTTCCTTTTTCGTGATTTTTTTCTGTTTTATTAAGAAATAATTAACATACTGGGTTGACTAAAAAGTTCATTTGAGTTTTTCTGCAAGATGTTAAAGAAAACATCTTCAGTTCAGTTCAGTCGCTCAGTCGCGTCCGACTCTCTGCGACCTCATGAATCGCAGCACACCAGGCCTCCCTCTCCATCACCAACTCCTGGAACTTAGGTGATAAATAGTTAATTTCAGTCAGTTTCAGCTCTGGTACAGCAGCAGGTTCTCATCCTCCACTCTAGCCTCATGGCAGGCCACATACACATTTCTTGATTAACCTACACACAGCGAGTGGGAGCCATGGTGAGCAAAAAGGACACTGTCCTCCAAATATTGGGGATCTGTGCTCTGATTGCTGCTGCTTCTTTTCATTTTTATTATAGTTGATTTACAGTGTTGTGTTAGTTTCAAGTATACAGCAAAGTGAATTAGTAATACATATCTATCTATCTCGACATATATCCGCTCTTTCTTAGATGCTTTTCCCATATAGGTCATTACATAGTATTGAGTAGAGTTCCCTGTGTTATACAGTAGGTCCTGTTTTATATCACTAGTGTGTATATGTCAAGCCCAATCTCCCAATATATCCCTCCTTCTCCTTTACCCCCAGTAACCATAAATTTGTTTTTTATGCCTGTGACTCTATTTCTGTTATGTGAATAAAATCATTTGTATCATTTTTATTTTTTTTAGATTCCACCTATAGCAATGTCATGATATTTGCCCTTGTCTGACTTACTTCACTCAGTATGACAATCTTTTAGGGCCATCCATGTTGCTGCAAATGGCATTTGACTGCAGTTTCTGCTCACAGAGGTGCAAAGAGGAGGGCAGCTTTTGTTGCTTCTTCCCTTATTGTTACAAGCCATTATCCCTCTGGCTCAAATGATTCCCAGGGGATTTAAAGGACCAGTACTCTTTTTCATACCATTTTTCTTTCTCTCCTTTTGGGGCCAAAACAGTAAACTAGGACATTCAAAAACAACTGCATATATGGGGAAAATGAGAATGTGACTGCACATATCCAGGGAAAGATGAAGGCCCAGAAAAGACCTGAGGAGACCTTAGATTTATATCTCAGGCTGACGTTTGATAGAGAGATCAGATCAGATCAGTCGCTCAGTCGTGTCCGACTCTTTGCGACCCCATGAATCACAGCACGCCAGGCCTCCCTGTCCATCACCAATTCCCAGAGTTCACTGAGACTCACATCCATCGAGTCAGTGACGCCATCCAGCCATCTCATCCTCTGTCGTCCCCTTCTCCTCTTGCCCCCAATCCCTCCCAGCATCAGAGTCTTCTCCAATGAGTCAACTCTTCGAATGAGGTGGCCAAAATACTGGAGTTAGAGCTTCAGCATCATTCCTTCCAAAGAAATCCCAGGGCTGATCTCCTTCAGAATGGACTGGTTGGATCTCCTTGCAGTCCAAGGGACTCTCAAGAGTCTTCTCCAACACCACAGTTCAAAAGCATCAATTCTTCGGCGCTCAGCCTTCTTCACAGTCCAGCTCTCACATCCATACATGACCACAGGAAAGACCATAGCCTTGACTAGGCGAACCTTTGTTGGCAAAGTAATGTCTCTGCTTTTGAATATGCTATCTAGGTTGGTCATAACTTTCCTTCCAAGGAGTAAGAAAACATCTTACATACTATTATACATATTGTGTGTGTGCATATATGTATATAAAAGGCAAAGGTTGTTAAACTGGGTAAAACTAAACAAGATTCAACTGTATGCTGTCTACAAGAGGCACACATACCCAAAGACCCAAATTTACTGAAAGCCAACAGTAACCATAAGTGAGATGAAGTGGTCTATCAGACAAAACATACTTTCAGACAAAAAAATATTACTAAAGATAAAGCAGCATGTTTTAGAATGGCAGTCAAATCATCAAGAAGATATAGCGATTATAAACATACACAAGAAAGCCCCAAACAAAGCAAAACCTGACAGAACTGAAGGAAAAAATAAAACAGTAACAGTCTGAGATCTCAAAATCCTATTCTCATTAATAGGTAGGATAACTAGACAGAAAATCATCCAGGATATGGAACTTTGAACATTAGGACAAGTATC
Organism: Tragelaphus eurycerus; assembly: GCA_935064755.1. Classification (NCBI taxonomy): domain Eukaryota; kingdom Metazoa; phylum Chordata; class Mammalia; order Artiodactyla; family Bovidae; genus Tragelaphus; species Tragelaphus eurycerus. The sequence goes on along the minus strand of CAKXYN010000036.1, from coordinate 16,429,369 downwards.
AATTAATTTTAAAAGACCTGAAATCATACAAAGTATATTCTCTAAGATCCTGTTCAATGGCAAAAAAAAAAAAAAAAATCACTGCTTTCCCCCAAAGGTCAGGAACAAAGCAAGAATGTCTTCTATTCAGCAGAGGGTCTAGTGAGTATTATGAAATAAGACTAAAGGCAACCAGATGGGAAGGAAAGAAATAAAATAGTCATTATTCACAGATGACATGATTCTGTATGCAGAGTACACTAAAGAATTTAAAAAAAAAAAAAGCCTCTGACATACTTAATTCGACAAGGTTGCAGCATACAAGATAAATATATAAAAATAAATTTCTACAGACTAGTAGTGAAAAACACAAAAAGTGATACAGCCAACTAATATTTAGCAAGGGAACCAAGAACAGCCAATGAAGAAAAAGAAGTTTCTTTAATAAATGGTACTGAGAAAAACAGCAAAATTGAAATTTATTAAATAACTTGTTCATAACACCATAAACAATAACCAAATATTCGGAAGTGAATAAAAGAGTGTAAGACATCATACATAAAGTGGATCACAGATCTAAATGTTAGGAATTAAAAAAATAAAACTCTTAGAAGAGAAAAGCATCAATCCTTGTGATTTTGGTTTAAGCAAAAATTTCTTAGTACTTCAAAAACACTTTTAACAACAACCAAGAAAATCTAATAGATTGAACTTTTATTTCTAAGTAATATATCCAATGAAAAACTCATATCTAGAATACATAAAATTCTTACAGCTCAATAAGAGAAATCAAATCCCTTATGATTATACAGTGGAAGTGAGAAACAGATTTAAGGGCCTAGATCTGATAGATAGAGTGCCTGATGAACTATGGAATGAGGTTCATGACATTGTACAGGAGACAGGGATCAAGACCATCCCCATGGAAAAGAAATGCAAAAAAGCAAAATGGCTGTCTGGGGAGGCCTTGCAAATAGCTGCAAAAAGAAGAGAAGCGAAAAGCAAAGGAGAAAAGGAAAGATATAAACATCTGAATGCAGAGTTCCAAAGAATAGCAAGAAGAGATAAGAAAGCCTTCTTCAGCGATCAATGCAAAGAAATAGAGGAAAACAACAGAATGGGAAAGACTAAGGATCTCTTCAAGAAAATCAGAGATACCAAAGGAACATTTCATGCAAAGATGGGCTCGATAAAGGACAGAAATGGTGTGGACCTAACGGAAGCAGAAGATATTAAGAAGAGGTGGCAAGAATACACAGAGGAACGGTACAAAAAAGAGCTTCACGACCCAGATAATCATGATGGTGTGATCACTGACCTAGAGCCAGACATCCTGGAATGTGAAGTCAAGTGGGCCTTAGAAAGCATCACTAGGAACAAAGCTAGTGGAGGTGATGGAATTCCAGTGGAGCTATTCCAAATCCTGAAAGATGATGCTGTGAAAGTGCTGCACTCAATATGCCAGCAAATTTGGAAAACTCAGCAGTGGCCACAAGATTGGAAAAGGTCAGTTTTCATCCCAATCCTAAAGAAAGGCAATGCCAAAGAGTGCTCAAACTACTGCACAATTGCACCCATCTCACACGCTAGTAATGCTCAAAATTCTCCAAGCCAGGCTTCAGCAATATGTGAACCGTGAACTTCCTGATGCTCAAGCTGGATTTAGAAAAGGCAGAGGAATCAGAGATCAAATTGCCAACATCCGCTGGATCATGGAAGAAGCAAGAGAGTTCCAGAAAAACATCTATTTCTGCTTTATTGACTATGCCAAAGCCTTTGACTGTGTAGATCACAATAAACTGTGGAAAATGCTGAGAGAGATGGGAATACCAGACCACCTGATCTGCCTCTTAAGAAATCTGTATACAGGTGAGGAAGCAACAGTTCGAACTGGACGTGGAACAACAGACTGGTTCCAAATAGGAAAAGGAGTACGTCAAGGCTGTATATTGTCACCATGTTTATTTAACTTATATGCAGAGTACATCATGAGAAATGCTGGACTGGAGGAAACACAAGCTGGAATCAAGATTGCTGGGAGAAATATCAATAACCTCAGATATGCAGATGATACCACCCTTATGGCAGAAAGTGAAGAGGAACTCAAAAGCCTCTTGATGAAAGTGAAAGTGGAGAGTGAAAAGGTTGGCTTAAAGCTCAACATTCAGAAAACGAAGATCATGGCATCTGGTCCCATCACTACATGGGAAATAGATGGAGAAACAGTGGAAACAGTGTCAGACTTTCTTTTTCTGGGCTCCAAAATCACTGCAGATGGTGACTGCAGCCATGAAATTAAAAGACGCTTGCTCCTTGGAAGGAAGGTTATGACCAACCTAGATAGCATATTCAAAAGCAGAGACATCACTTTGCCAACAAAGGTTCGCCTAGTCAAGGCTATGGTCTTTCCTGTGGTCATGTATGGATGTGAGAGCTGGACTGTGAAGAAGGCTGAGCGCCGAAGAATTGATGCTTTTGAACTGTGGTGTTGGAGAAGACTCTTGAGAGTCCCTTGGACTGCAAGGAGATCCAACCGGTCCATTCTGAAGGAGATCAGCCCTGGGATTTCTTTGGAGGGAATAATGCTCAAGCTGAAACTCCAGTATTTTGGCCACCTCATGCGAAGAGTTGACTCATTGGAGAAGACTCTGATGCTGGGAGGGATTGAGGGCAGGAGGAGAAGGGACAGAGGATGAGATGGCTGGATGGCATCACTGACTCGATGAATGTGAGTCTGAGTGACCTCCGAAAGCTGGTGATGGATAGGGAGGCCTGGCGTGCTGCAGTTCATGGGGTCGCAAAGAGTCGGAGACGACTGAGCGACTGATCTGATCTGATCTGAACAGTGGGCAATTCACTTGAATAGTGTCTTAAATATTTAACTGAACCTCACGTGAAGGAAGACTGAACTCAACTGTATTCAAGAAGATTATAGGCAAAACAGACTGAAGGAAAGTTAATAATGTATCTTCTGGAGTAGAGGCAAAAGAGGAACCTAAACCACACTGGCAAAATCTGGCATTACTTTCTCCAAAATCATCATTTTCTCCTGAAATACGTAGAGTATATATATGTTCACTAGAAAAAAACTGGAAATAGAAATACAAAGTGTATCTTCCCATTCCTTTATTAGGTGCACGTGTACAATGTGTACACGTATGAAATGAAGACAGGTCATTATGATGCACTAAATGCTGGACATTTACAGAAATTCATAATGACCTGTCTTCATTTCATAATGTAAAGATTTTAACATTATTAAATATTGGTTTCATATTAATTTTAGAGGCTATATAACACTGCACTGAATGTGCTATAATTAAAAAACCCATATGGCCAACATTATATACTAAATAAAGCATCTTTAAACATAAGCATATATTTTAAAAATTATATAATCATCAGTTGACAAAAATTTTTTGACCACAGTCTAGCAGAAACCTAATGGTACTTGTCCTGAGAGCATGGTTCATTACCCACTGCATTTCAGTGTTCTGCCAACACCAAGAACTCTGCTGATACCATGATCCTGCTTATTCTCTGGCACCACTGAACTCATTCACAGCCAGCTTTAACTACACCTCTGATCTTTGCCTAACATGTTCAATCATGTCAAGTTTGGTTGCCATAAGGTGCACGTCCTTTAGTGTCTGGTATATTCAGTATTTAATCCAGATGAGGCCCATCTTTCACCCTATCCCTCCTTCCTCTCACCAGCCTCACCTTCAGCCCTCCATCTCTAGAGCTGTGGTTATTACTGTTTATGTGGGTAAATTTCTTCAATTTGCTTCTGTGGGAAGCAGATTCTTCACAAGCTCAGTAGATGACCAACTGTGCTGATCTGCCTGGGTCTGAGGGTGTTCCTGGAAACCAGGCAAACGGGGATGGCTGATCGGGAGCAGCTCAGACTGGGACAACACTCAGTCTTGAAGAAATTCTTCAACATATCTGGTATGTGGTTGTTATCTCTGCCTAAGTCTCTAGCACTGATGCAAAATACCCCTATGTTTACAGTCCATGGCTTTAACAACCATTAACTTGGTAATGGCTATAAATCTAAGTCTCCCTCTGAGACTACTCTGCTGAGCAGCAGGCTCATCCATCCAAAGCTTCCCAGACTTCATCATCATAGTTTTCCATTAGCAACTCAAATGCAAATGCAAACGTGTCCAAATTTGAATTCAATCTCATTCTCTTTCTACATTAAAAAAAAAAAAAAAGAAGGAAGGAAAAAGAATCTGTCTTCTTTTCCTGAATTTTCTATCTCACTGAATGGCATTTCCATTGAATTAAGCCATTCAAAGCAGAAACCTAGGAGCCATCATAAACACCATCAGGGAGCCACAAATGGTTTGACAGGATTGGGGCATAGCAGACAAGGGTAGAAGTGGTAAGAATATTGTGTAAAACAAGGTAAATAAATGAGATCATGTAAATTACAGTGAAGAGATTGTACTTTTCTGGAGAATGATGATGACTAACTGGAAGACTTAAGGAAATGAAATCATTAGTCTTCATTCTCTACACAACTACCAAAGGTATTTCTAAAAGACAAATCCATCCATGTCAATCTGCAACTTCAAAATCTCCAGTGACTCAAAACCTACAGGCTAAAATTCAAATGCCTCATTTTAGAATAGTAGACCCTGTGTGATCTGGCTCTTAGCCAGTTCTCTACACTTGCCTCCAGCCATCCCTTACATTTCCAACTGCAGCTGAATAGGAGGAACACTAACAAACCAAAGAGTTAATAACCTACATAACTTTAATAACCATAACTTGAAAACCTGACTCTGGTCATCAGGAATTTAAAATTTTTCACAGAAAGAGCTTATATATTCCTCCCAGTTTTTAAAGTTTATTATCTTTCTTCAGTGTCTGTCAAGGCCAGTTAAAAGTGTGTATTTATCCAAGATATCCAAGATACCTATGTCACAAAGTCAACTAACCACATACACGTACGCTACCTTCTGAACCCTATTCTGTTCCACTTACATTTATGCTCAGATTTAGTACCTCACTGTTTCAACTACTCTGGCTTTACAGGAAGCCCTGAAATCAAGTGCAAAGTCATAGTATCCAAAGTCCACAGTTTACCTTAAAGATCAGTCTTGGTGGTGGTATACACATATACCTATCATTATACTACAAGTTTTCTCACTGTCCTAAATTTAAATCCTTTGTGCCTATTCATGCCTTCAACCACCCTCTTTTCAGTCTCTTTTTAACTGAAATATTGATACAATTGATTTACAATATTCTGCTAGTTTCAGGTGTACTGCAAAGTGATTCAGTTATATATATATGTAACATATGACTCATTGGAGAGGACTCTAATGCTGGGAGGGATTGGGGGCAGGAGGAGAAGGGGACGACAGAGGATGAGATGGCTGGATGGCATTACTGACTCGATGGATGTAAGTCTGAGTGACCTCCGGGAGTCACCGGCCTGGCGTGCTGCGGTTGATGGGGTGGCAAAGAGTCGGACACGACTGAGCGAATGATCTGATCTGATCTGATCTGATATGTATATATATTCTTTTCAAGATTCTTTCCCAATATAAGTTATTACAAAATACTGAATATAGTTCCCTGTGCTATACACAGTAGGTCCTTGTTGGGTACCTATTTTATATATAGTAGTATGCATATGTGAACCATGAACTTCCTGACGTTCAAGCTGGTTTTAGAAAAGGCAGAGGAACCAGAGATCACATTGCCAACATCCGCTGGATCATGGAAAAAGCAAGAGAGTTCCAGAAAAACATTTATTTCTGCTTTCTTGACTATGCCAAAGCCTTTGACTGTGTGGATCACAATCAACTGTGGAAAATTCTGAAAGAGATGGGAATACCAGACCACCTGATCTGCCTCTTGAGAAATCTGTATGCAGGTCAGGAAGCAACAGTTAGAACTGGACATGGAACAACAGACTGGTTCCAAATAGGAAAAGGAGTTCGTCAAGGCTGTATATTGTCACCCTGCTTATTTAACTTATATGCAGAGTACATCATGAGAAACACTGGACTGGAAGAAAAACAATTTGGAATCAAGATTGCTGGGAGAAATATCAATAACCTCAGATATGCAGATAACACCACCCTTCTGGCAGAAAGTGAAGAGGAACTCAAAAGCCTCTGGATAAAAGTGAAAGTGGAAAGTGAAAAGGTTGGCTTAAAGCTCAACACTCAGAAAACAAAGATCATGGCATCTGGTCCCATCACTTCATGGGAAATAGATGGGGAAACAGTGGAAACAGTGTCAGACTTTATTTTTCTGGGCTCCAAAATCACTGCAGATGGTGACTGCAGCCATGAAATTAAAAGACGCTTACTCCTTGGAAGGAAAGTTATGACCAACCTAGATAGCATATTCAAAAGCAGAGACATTACTTTGCCAACAAAGGTTCGCCTAGTCAAGGCTATGGTCTTTCCTGTGGTCATGTATGGATGTGAGAGCTGGACTGTGAAGAAGGCTGAGCCCCAAAGAATTGATGCTTTTGAACTGTGGTGTTGGAGAAGACTCTTGAGAGTCCCTTGGACTGCAAGGAGATCCAATCAGTCCATTCTGAAGGAGATCAGCCCTGGGATTTCTTTGGAAGGAATGATGCTAAAGCTGAAACTCCAGTACTTTGGCCACCTCATGCGAAGAGTTGACTCACTGGAGAAGACTCTGATGCTGGGAGGGATTGGGGGCAAGAGGAGAAGGGGATGACAGAGGATGAGATGGCTGGATGGCATCACTGACTCGATGGATGTGAGTCTGAGTGACCTCCGGGAGTTGGTGATGGACAGGGAGGCCTGGCGTGCTGCGGTTCATGGTGTCGCAAAGAGTCGGACACGACTCAGCGACTGATCTGATCTGATGCATATTTTAATCCCAAACTCCTAATTTAATCCCTCCTCTTGCCCTTTCCCCTTTAGTAAATTTCTTTTCTATGTCTGTTTTAATCTCCAAGTTCCCTTATCATCTTTGCAGTTTATCTGTTCACAACCCCTGTCATTTGCCCTGTGTGTCTGAATCTGCTGATGCATATCCATGGTGCAGTCCAATGTTTCCCTGTCCTCTACTTTCCTACACATTTCCTGCAAATAACAAGTCTGATCAGAATCCTAATGGATTGATCCTTTTGGCAAGATAAAGAGGGTGACGCTCTTTTCTTCCATCAAATAGGGTCTGTTCTTTTCCTTGTGATGAAGCAGCCAGATGTCCAATGCCTAGACTGAACAGTTCACTGGAAGAAATAAACACTGATATTCTAATTATTCCTCATTTGCTAGCTGGAATAGCTTTTTTGTATCTACTAATTTGTTAGCTACTGGTAGATTCCTATAGAAAAGGGGGATAAATTGCTGGATTCTTTCTCTTTATTACCAACATTCAAGCTAATGAACTGGTTGGTTCCCTTTCATCCTCTTAAAGTAACTACTTCATTTTCTTAAAATTAAAGAAAGAAAATCAGTATGAACTCAAGGATTTAAACAAACTTGGTGAGTTTCAATCAATCTCTGATCAGAGAGTGACTTTTCAAGTTATTTCTCTGGGCTTTATGAAATGATGCTAATATTGCCTGTAACAGCTTCCATGCTATCCACTATGACATAACATCCCAGCTCAACTTGGATATTTCCTGTAAGAGACTTAGGGTTACCCAAATCATACCTAAAAGGTATGATTTCTTTTAAGGTGGAACAGTTTTCCAAGAATACAGTCTGGGTCATTTTTTTTTCCCCCTAGTCCTCATCAGTGGTCATAAGAAATAAACATACATATTTGTGTATATTTTTATAACTTACAATAACTAGTGAGCTCACACCAGTATTCTCAATTAAAACTCACAATTATCAATTTCTCTTAAAGTCCAGAATACTACATCTATACATCTTTTCTTCCACACAGAGTTCTACATATTCATTGGCATCTGAACTAATATATCCAAAAATTACTCACTTATTTGATCCAAAATTAAAAATATTAATACCAATACACCGATGTAATTACCATAAAGAGTTAAACAAAATCTCTGTATATAGTACCTGTACTTCTCACTCTGATTTTTTATTTTACTCCATTTTTTCTTTTTTAGCTATGCTGCAAAGCATGCAGGATCTTAGTTTCCCAACCAAGAATCAAACTCATGTCCCCTGGAGTAGAATACGTGGCACCCAGGGAAGTCGCTTCATTCCAATTTTTCAGAATGGTACTTTATTTACCTTATCTAAATATACAGTCATTACATACCATACTCTCAATTTTAATCATCCTTTAATTTTCATACAAGTTAATTATATGTTTACTGCTCTTCACTAAGCCTTATTTTGTTATCTTGCTCATCACTGTGATTATCTAAAGCTCAGCCACTAGTCCATTTTCACAATGACTCAGGGCAATAGTATTTCTTGATTTCTTTCATGTTCATAACAGTTCATCTATAGCTTTATATAAGGAAAGTCAATTTTGCTGGGGGGAAAAATAATTGACTCAAACTTTCCCTGAGTATCTTTTAAAAATACTACTTCACTTAATTCTGACAAGGAGTGTTGCTGTGAGAAAGCCTAATGTGAATCTAATTTTCTTTTCCATTTGAAAAGTTATTTATTTTACTCTTAAAGGCCCAGAGAATATTTTCCTTTTTCTACAGAATAACTTTACTAGAATATACCTTGGTGCTGTTTGCTTTAACTTGTATTACTGAGTACATAATGTTCTCTTATCAATCTGTAGATTCGAATCTCCTTTTAAGAAACTTTTCCTGAATTACAGTTCCTCATATTTGTTCTCTTACTTTCCTTAGGTTATCTTCCTAACAGGGTTTTTTATCTATGTGTTTTTCCTTCTTTGCCTATCTTTAATATTTGTCACTTTCTCTCAAATTCTTTTCATCTTTTTCCATTTCTTTTTAGTCCTTAATTTTTCCCCTTTACAACTTCAATTTAAAATCTTTTCGGATTAGTCACTCTTGTGTCCCTTCTAGTTTAGCTGGCTTTTCTGAAATTAGTTTTTTCTTTTATTTATAATTCTTTCCTCAGTTCTGGCATCTCATCTCTGAACTTTCTCATTCTAACTTATGTTGGTCTTTGATATGTGATATGTTGGTGTCTCAATTAGTGATAGTGCATTTTAAAGTGGAGGTTTGATCTGTTCTGGGTTTCTCTGGTAGCACAGTTGGTAAAGAATCCACCTACAATGCAGGAGACCCCGGTTCAATTCCTGGATTGGGAAGATCTGCTGAAGAAGGCATAGGCTATCCATTCCAGTATTCTTTGGCTTCCCTGGTGGCTCAGCTGGTAAAGAACCTACCAGCAATGTGGGAGATTTGGGTTCAATCCCTGGTTGGGAAGATTCTCTGGAGAAGGGAACTGCTACCTACTCCAGTATTCTGGCCTGGAGAATTTCATGGATTGTTCAGTCCATGGGCTCACAAAGAGTTGGACACAACTGAGAGCCTTTGGAACAACAGACTGGTTCCAAATAGGAAAGGGAGTACGTCAAGGCTGTATATTGTCACCCTGCTTAATTATTTGCAGAGTACATCATGAGAAACGCTGGGCTGGATGAAGCACAAGCTGGAATCAAGGTTGCTGGGAGATATATCAATAACCTCAGATATGCAGATGACACAACCCTTATGGCAGAAAGCAAAGAAGAACTGAAGAGCCTCTTGATGAAAGTGAAAGAGGAGAGTGAAAAAGTTGGCTTAAAACTCAACATTTAAAAACTAAGATCATGGCATCCAGTTCCATCACTGCATGGCAAAAAGATGGGGAAACAATGCAAATAGTGAGAGACTTTCTTTTGGGGGCTCCAAAATCTCTGCATGGTGACTACAGCCATGAAATTAAAAGATGCTTGCTCCTTGAAAGCAAAGTTATGACCAACCTAGACAGCATGTTAAAAAGCAGAGACGTCCTTTGCCAACAAAGGTCCATCTAGTCAAGGCTATGGTTTTTCCAGCAGTCACGTATGGATGTGAGAGTTGGACTATAAACAAAGCTGAGTACCAAAGAATTGATGCTTTTGAACTGTGGTGTTGGAGAAGACTCTTGAGAGTCCCTTGGACAGCAAGGAGATCCAAACAGTCAATCCTAAAGGAAATCAATCCTTAATATTCATTAGAAGGACTGATGCTGAAGCTGAAGCTCCAATACTTAGGCCACCTGATGAAAAGAACTGACTCATTTGAAAAGACCCTGATGCTGGGAAAGATTGAAGGCAGGAGGAGAAGGGGACAGAGGATGAAATGGTTGGATTGCATCATAGACTTGACAGACATGAATTTGAGTAGGCTTCAGGTGTTGGTGATGGACAGGGAAGCCTGGAATGCTGCAGTCCATGATGTCGCAGAGTTGGACACAACTGAGTGACTAAACTGAACTGACTGAACTGAGCGTCTTTCACTTTCATATTTTTCTGGGGAGTTTTCTACCTAAGGACATTATTCTGTTTTTCATTCTTTTTTTTTTCCCCCAGCTTTACCAGCTATAATCAACAAACAAATCTGAATGATAAACTGTATACAGTGATGATACACATATGCAAGAATACTCATCCAGCTATTTACAATATCTCACACACTGACTGGGGTTTCCTTTTTCGGGTTTTTTTAAAATGGGAACATCTATTTCCTCCAACTCCTTGACAGCCAGTTTTCTTTTGTTTCTATGAGTTTGTGACATTTTTTAAGATTCCACATATATGTGACACATCCAATATTTGTCTTCCTTTATCTGGCTCATTTCACTGATCATTAGGGCCTCAGAGTCCATGCATGTAACCACAAACAGTAGGATGTCCTTCCTTCTCATGGCTGAACAATATTGTACTGATTGTGTATATAACCACATCTTCTTCATCCATTCATCCACTGACAGACATTTTGATTGTTTCATGTATTAGATACTGTGAATAATGCCACTATGAACATGAAGTGCAGATATCGCCTCAAGATTGTTTTCATTTCCTCTGGATAAGAATTCCAGAAGTGGGATTATTAGATCATATGGAAGTAGTATTTTTAATTTTTTGAGGAGGCACCATACTGTTTGCTTGAGGTTTCAAACACATGCTCACAAAATCATAACCAACACCAATGTCAAGGAGCTTGTCTCCTGTTTCTTCTCTTAAAAAATTTATAGTTTCAGGTCTTATACTGACGTATTTAATTCATTTTTAGTTGATTTTGTGTGTGGTATAAAACAGGGATCTAGTTTCATCCTTTTGGGTGTGGATATCCAGTTTTCTCACACTATTTGCTGAAGATACTACAGAAACTGTAACGAAGACATTAGTTTCCCCACTGAACATTCTTGGCTCCTCTGTCATAAACTGACTGACCAAATATGCATGGGTTTGTTTCTGGGTTCTCTATTCCATTCCACTGACCTAGTGTCTGTCTTTACGCCAATACCATACCACTTTGAGTAATACAGTTTGCAAATATAGTTTGAAGTTAGAAAGTGTAATGCCTCCAGCTTTATTCTTTCTCAAGATTCCTTTGGCTATTTGCACTTTTTTGCAATTCCACACAAATTTTAGAGTTGTTTGTTCTACTTCTGTGAAAAGTGCACTGGAACTTTGATTTGTGCACTGGACTGCACTACATTTGTAGATGGATTTCCATAGTATGGATGTTTTAACAAATTAATTTCTCTAAGGTGTGAGTATGAAATATCTTTCAATTTATTTGTGTCTTCTTCAGTATCTTTCATTAGCATCATAGTTCTCAGTGTATAGGTCTTTTACTTCTTTGGTTAAACTTATTAGGTTATTTTTTTTGTATGATGCAATAAATAAGATGGTTTTCTTAATTTCTCTGACAGTTTGTTACTAATATATACAGAATATAGGTGATTTTTGTATATTGATTTTGTATCCAGCCATCTAACTGAATCTGTTTATTAGTTCAAACAGTTTTGTGGTGGAATTTCCAGGATTTCCTATGTATAACACGAAACCATCTGCAAATAGTTTTACTTCTTCCTTTTTACTGAGATGCATTTTCCTTCTTTTCCTTGCCTAACTACTCTGGTTAGAACCTCTAGCACCATGCTGATTAAAAATGGCAAGAGTAAACATCCTTATCTTACTCTGACCTTACATGAAAAACTTTCAGTTTTCCACTTTTGAATATATTATTAGTAGTGGGTTTGTCATACATAGCTTTCACTGTTGAGGTATGTTCCCTCTATACCCACTCTGTTGAGAATTAATCATGAATGGATGTTGAATTTTATCAAATGCATTTTCTGCACCTATTGAGATGATCACATGATTCTCATCCTTCATTTTGTTAATGTGCTGAATCACATTAATTTGCATATACTGAACAATCCTTGTATCCACTTGATTGTGGAGTATGATCCTTTTAATGTGCTGCTGAATTCAGTTTGCTAGTTCTGAGTTGAGAACTTCTGCAGCTATATTCATTAAGAATATTGGCCTGTAATTTTCTTTTCTTGTAGGTTTCTTGTTTGGTTTTGGTATCAAGATAATGCTAACCACATAAAATGAGTTTTTAAGAATTCCCTCCTCTTCTATTTTTCAGGAGACTTTAAGAAAGATTGGTACTAATTCTTTTTCAAATGTTTGGTAGAATTTGTCAGTGAAGTCTTCTGGTCCTCTACTTTTGTTTTGGGGAGGTTTTAAATTACTGATTTAATCTCCTTATAAATAATTGGTTTGTTCAAATTTTTTATTTCTTCATAATTCAGTCCTGATCTCTTTCTTCTAAGCTGTTCAATTTGATGGCATATATTGTTGACAGTAGTCTCTTATGATCCTTTGTATTTATAATTGTAATGTCTCCTCTTTCTGATTTTATTTCAGTCTCTTCTCTTTCTTATTAGGTCGAACTAAAGGTTTGTATATTTTCTCTTCAAAAAACCAACTCTTGCTTTTTCACTGATCTTTCCTACTGTATTTTTAATTTCTATTTCATTTATTTCCACTCTGATTTGTTATTCCCTTCTTTGTGGCAACTGTGGGCTTAGTTTCTCCTTCTTTATCTAGCTCTTTGAGGTTTAACATTAGGTTGTTTATTTGAGACTTTTCTTGTTTCAAATGTAAGCATTTATCACTATGAACTTACCTCTTAGAAACCCTGTAAGTTTTGGTATGTTGTATTTCTATTTTCATTGGTCTCCAGATATTTTTTATTTTCCTTTGACAGCCTCCTTCAACCATAGGTTTTTCAGGAGAATCTTGTTTAATCTTCCATGTAATTTTGAATTTTCCAATTTTCTTTTGTTTTTAATTAAGGTATAATTGACATACAACATCAGTTTCAGGTTTACAACATAATAATTTGATACTTCTATATAATGTATAATGATTGCAACAAGTCTAGTTAACAACCACTGCATACCTTGCTAACTTGAAAAGACACATGCATCCCTATGTTCACTCAACATAATTCACAACAGGAAATGAAAAGGAAACAACCCAAGTGTCACTGATGGTAGGATGGATAAAGAAGATACGCTATATATGTACAACAAAATATTAGTCAGCCATACAAAAGAATGAAATATTACTAGTTTTGACAATATGAATAGACTTTGAGGGCATCATGCTAAGCGAAACAAGACGGAGAAAGAGGAATACTGTATGATGTCACTTATATGCTGAATCTAAACAACAAACAAATGAACTAAAAACCAAGCTCAAAGATAGAACAGATTGATGGTTGCCACAGGCAAGGTATGGAGGTTAGTGAAATGGCTAACAGGCGTCAAAAAGATACAAACTTCCAGGTATTAAAAAAAAAAGTTAAGTCCTGAGAATGTAATCCATAGCATTGCAACTATAATTAATAATACTATCTTACATATTTCAAAGTTCAGTTCCGATCAGTCGCTCAGTCGTGTCTGACTCTTTGTGACCCCATGAACCACAGCACGCCAGGCCTCCCTGTCCATCACCAACTCCCAGAGACCACCCAAACACATTTCCATTGAGTCAGTGATGTCATCCAACCATCTCATCCTCTGTCATCCCCTTCTCCTCCTGCCCTCAATCTTTCCCAGCATCAGAGTCTTTTCCAATGAGTTAGCTCTTCGCATCAGGTGGCCAAAGTATTTGAGTTTCAGCTTCAACATCAGTCCTTCCAATGAATACCCAGGACCGTTAGCTCTTCGCATCAGGTGGCCAAAGTACTGGAGTTTCAGCTTCAACATCAGTCTTTCCAATGAACACCAGGACTGATCTCCTTTAGGATGGACTGGCTGGATCTCCTTGCAGTCCAAAGAAGTCTCAAGAGTCTTCTCCAACACCACAGTTCAAAAGCATCAATTCTTCGGCGCTCAGCTTTCTTTATAGTCCAACTCTCACATCCATACATGACCACTGGAAAAACCATAGCCTTGTAACATTTCAAAGTTACTAAAACAGTAAATCTTAAAGGTTCTCATCACAAGAAAAAAATAAAAATCGTGCAACTATATATGGCAACAGATGTTTTCACTTTGACAAATTCCTTCAATTATCTAAGGCTTTCTGTTTCTGCTGGGGTCTTAAAATGAGAGCACTAGAAACCCAAATAATCTTCCAAACACAAGGACATCAAGTATCTTTAAAAATATGAACACAACAACTGTAAATCAACTACTTTTGAATAAAAAACTTAACTAAATAAAAAAATTTGAACATGATCTGAGTGGGAATTCCATGTTTATATGTCTCTGTCTTCTTTGGATACCAGGATACAGCAAACACGCAGTAGGTTTTCTCCTGATCTAGACGTCAGCAAACCAGAGTCCACTGGCTCAAAAATGTTTTATGGAACAAAAGCATGCCCATTCCCTTAAGTATTCTATATAGCTTCTTTCACACCACAATAGCAGAGGTAAACAGTTGCAATAGAGATATGGCCCACATAGCATATAATGAATGACTTGGCTCTTCATGGGAAAAATTGGCCAACACCTGGTGGGCTCTGTGGGCAATTCTGAAGGATGAACTCTTTGTCGAAATAGGAGTCCAGCACATGACAGAATGTTTAGTATCCCTGGCCCGCCAGGGAACTAAATGCTAGCAGTACTCCCAGTCTCTGTGTCAACCAAAATTCCCCACACATTTCCAAACACTCTGGAAGAGAGTGGAAGTTCTATCCCTGATTGAGAACCACTGAAGAACTAAATTAGCTCAGAGTAAAGGAGGAGAAAATACAGTCCATAAATTCTAAATGCCACCAAGACAGATGAGAAACGTCATTACTTTTATAGAAAGCAAACTAAAAATCTATTCTTCTTCCCCTTTGACACTTAAGCCAAAAATATGTTAACAACTTCTTGATAAAATTAGGCTTTATAATTTGATTACTCTATCATGGGGCTGACTTAAAGTTTAAAAATATAAGGCAATCTTACCGATTTGTTCCATCCAGATTTGATCGGTGAATGAAATTAAGTTTTGCATCTGCCCAGTAAAGCTTCCGTTCCTCATAATCCAAAGTCAGTCCATTTGGCCAGTAAATTTCAGTGTTTATTATGACGAAACGATCTGAACCATCCATTCCAGCACGTTCTATCTTTGGTACTTCTCCCCAGTCTGTCCAGTACATGAACCTAAAAAAAAATATGAAAAATAAACCCATGACATGAGCAGGTTAACTACCAAGTATCTTACAATCATCACTACCGGATCAAGAAAGCTCTCTCAGAAACACTAAAACTGAAATTCCTAGAAACTGTTATTGAAATTTTAATCATCTATCTTTTTGCTTCCATGATGGTAAAACTGATTCAAGTCCAGCATCATCCAATACAAGAAAACCATGTGATCAAAGCTTCTGGGGGAAAAGGGGATTTACACTG
This sequence comes from Tragelaphus eurycerus, assembly GCA_935064755.1. Lineage (NCBI taxonomy): Eukaryota > Metazoa > Chordata > Mammalia > Artiodactyla > Bovidae > Tragelaphus > Tragelaphus eurycerus. The sequence continues at coordinate 16,413,578 of CAKXYN010000036.1, read as the reverse complement.
TTTCGGTGTATCTCCCCATAAATTAACAAAAATGTTAAGAGAAAATAAACTTGGAGGACAACATCTTACTCACATCATCCATCATCAATTAAGGAAAACACTAGCAATTTGTTGGGAAAAAATGTACCATTTTTTATGTTAAGTTCTCTTACACAGTATTTCTGTACAAAAATGCACAACTTGAACAAAATTATAAAGGAAACAAACTATCAAATTAAAGAACATTCTAGAAAACAACTGCCTTTGAACATACCAATGTTAATAAAGTCAAAGAAAGGCAGATAAATTAATCTGGGTAAAAGGAGAACAAAGAGACATAGTAAATACTGCATACAGTGTAACAAACTGATCTGATAGGTTGGGGAAATGGCTGCTGCTGCTGCTAAGTCGCTTCAGTCGTGTCCCACCCTGTGCGACCCCATGGACAGCAGCCCACCAGACTCCCCCATCCCTGGGATTCTCCAGGCAAGAAGACTGGAGTAGGTTGTCACTGCCTTCTCTGGGGAAACTGTTACAAAGATATTATTGAGAAACTTGGCAAAATCTGATGGTATGTCAAATTCTATAATAGAAATGTATTAATGTTAATTTATTAGGTATGATCATTTTATTGTGGTTTGGGTAAAGAGAATTTCATTGTGAGAATGCAAGACTTCCCAGTTTCCAAACAGTCTTAATGCAAGATAACCTTACTAAATACTTTTCTAAAAAAGACTGCTTAAGGTGATTATTATAACACAGTATTACACAATATTAGAGCTTTATATACAGAACCATAATATATGACAACAGTAGCAAAATGGAGAAGGAAAAACAAAGATTAGTACTGAAGCAAAGTTTCTGTATTTTACTGGAATTAAATTAGCATTAATCTGAAGTCCATTGTGATTAAAAATGATATTATAATCTCTTAATAAATACTAAGAAAATATCTTAAAAAATTATAGCTAAAAATTTAACCAAGAAATTAAAATTATACCCTAGAAAACATATGCTTAATGGAGGCAGTTAAGTTGAAGCAAAATAACAAAAAAGCAAGACATAAGGAAAATTTAAATTGAAGAAAGTAGGGAAAACCACTACACCATTCAGGTATGACCTAAATCAAATCCCTTACGATTATACAGTGAAAGAAAGTGAAGTTGCTCAGTCGTGTCTGGCTCTTCTCAACCCCAGGGACTGTAGCCTACCAGGCTCCTCCGTCCATGGGATTTTCCAGGCAAGAGTACAGGAGTGGGGTGCCACTGCCTTCTCCAAAAATTCTCCTAGCCAGGCTTCAACATTACGTGAACTGTGAACTTCTAGGTGTTCAAGAAAAGGAGGTTTTAGAAAATGCAGAGTTACCAGAGATCAAATTGCCAACATCCATTGGACTATCCAAAAAGCAAGAGTTCAAAAAAAACATCTACTTCTATACTTCACTGACTAAGCCAAAGTCTTTGACTGTGTGGATCACTACAAACTGTGGAAAATTCTGAAAGAGATGGGAATACCAGACCACCTGACCTGCCTCTTGAGAAACCTGTATGCAGGCCAGGAAACAACAGTTAGAACTGGACATGGAACAACAGACTGGTTCCAAATAGGAAAAGGAGTAGTCAAGGCTGTATATTGTCACCTTGCTTATTTAACTTATATGCAGAGTACATCATGAGAAACGCTGGGCTGGAAGAAACACAAGCTGGAATCAAGATTGCCAGGAGAAATATCAATAACCTCAGATATGCAGATGATACCACCCTTACTGCAGAAAGAAAAGAAGAACTAAAGAGCCTCTTGGTGAAAGTGAAAGAGAAGAGTGAAAAAGCTGGCTTAAAGCTCAACATCCAGAAAACTAAGATCATGGCATCTGGTCCCATCACTTCATGGGAAATAGATGGAGAAACAGTGGAAACAATGACAGACTTTAATTAGGGGGGCTCCAAAATCACTGCAGATGGTGACTGCAGCCATGAAATTAAAAGACGCTTACGCCTTGGAAGGAAAGTTATGACCAACCTAGACAACATACTAAAAAGCAGAGACATTACTTTGTCAACAAAGGTTCATCTAGTCAAGGCTATGGTTTTTCCAGTAGTCATGTATGGATATGAGAATTGGACTATAAAGAAAGCTGAGCGCAGAAGAATTGATGCTTTTGAACTGTGGTACTGAAGAAGACTCTTGAGAGTCCCTGGACTGCAAGGAGATCCAACCAGTCCATCCTAAAGGAGATCAGTCATGAGTGTTCATTGGAGGGACTTATGTTGAAGCTGAAACTCCAATACTTCGGCCACCTGATGGGAAAAACTGACTCATTGGGAAAAGACCCTAAAGTTGGGAAAGACTGAAGGCAGGAGGAGAAGGGGATGAAAGAGGATGAGATGGTTTGATGGCATCACCTACTCAATGGACATGAGTATGAGTAAACTCTGGGAGTTGGTGATGGACAGGGAAGCCTGATGTGCTGCAGTCCATGGGGTCGCAAAGAGTCAGATGTGACTGAACAGAAGGAAAACAAAATCACAGATATAACTACATTCAGGTAAATAATAACAATAAAATATAAATGGATTAAAGATTACATTGAAAAAAATAATCGCACAGGGTAAAGCCAACAGGTATTTGGGAAGAAAAAACTGACAGGACTTGGCTTGAGGAGTGACAAAGAGCAGGAACTAAAGATGATTTCTAGGTCTCTTGTCAAAAAAGGGATGCCTTAAAACAGGTAAATATTAATAAACATTAAAATAAATACACAGCTATTAAAGTAAAAGATGTTCAGCCATATACCACCAAGCGGTATGATGTCATATTTGAGATATCACCATAACAGGAACTGTTCTTTTGAACTCTTCAATTATAAATCATATAATTTATAACTACAAGAAACGCTGAAGAAGCTGAAGTTGAAGAGTTCTATGAAGACCTACAAGACCTTTTAGAACTAACACCCAAAAAAAGATGTCCTTTTCATTATAGGGGACTGGAATGCAAAAGTAGGAAGTCAAGAAACACCTGGAGTAACAGGCAAATTTGGCCTTGGAATACGGAATGAAGCAGGGCAAAGACTAATAGAGTTTTGCCAAGAAAATGCACTGGTCATAACAAAATCCCTCTTCCAACAACACAAGAGAAGACTCTATACATGGACATCACCAGATGGTCAACACCGAAATCAGATCGATTATATTCTTTGCAGCCAAAGATGGAGACGCTCTATACAGTCAGCAAAAAGAAGACCGGGAGCTGACTGTGGCTCAGATCATGAGCTCCTTATTGCCAAATTCAGACTGAAATTGAAGAAAGTAGGGAAAACCACTAGACCATTCAGGTATGACCTAAATCAAATCCCTTATGATTATACAGTGGAAGTGAGAAATAGATTTAAGGGACTAGATGTGTAGAGTGCTTGAAGAACTATGGAATAAGGTTCATGACACTGTACAGGAGACAGGGATCAAGACCATCCCCATGGAAAAGAAATGTAAAATAGCAAAATGGCTGTCTGGGGAGGCTTTACAAATAGCTGTGAAAAGAAGAGAAGCGAAAAGCAAAGGAGAAAAGGAAAGATATAAACATCTGAATGCAGAGTTCCAAAGAATAGCAAGGAGAGATAAGAAAGCCTTCTTCAGCGATCAATGCAAAGAAATAGAGGAAAACAACAGAATGGGAAAGACTAGGGATCTCTTCAAGAAAATCAGAGATACCAAAGGAACATTTCATGCAAAGATGGGCTCGATAAAGGACAGAAATAGTAGGGACCTAACAGAAGCAGAAGATATTAAGAGGTGGCAGGAACACAGAACTGTACAAAAAAGATCTTCACGACCCAGATAACCACAATGGTGTGATCACCCACCTAGAGCCAGACATCCTGGAATGTGAAGTCAAGTGGGCCTTGGAAAGCATCACTAAGAACAAAGCTAGTGGAGGTGATGGAATTCCAGTGGAGCTATTTCAAATCCTGAAAGATGATGCTGTGAAAGTGCTGCACTCAATATGCCAGCAAATTTGGAAAACTCAGCAGTGGCCACAGGACTGGAAAAGGTTAGTTTTCATTCCAATCCCAAAGAAAGGCAATGCCAAAGAATGCTCAAAATACTGCACAATTGCACTCATCTCACACGCTAATAAAGTAATGCTCAAAATTCTCCAAGCCAGGCTTCAGCAATATGTGAACCGTGAACTTCCTGATGTTCAAGCTGGTTTTAGAAAAGGCAGAGGAACCAGAGATCAAATTGCCAACATTCGCTGGATCATAAAAAAAGCAAGAGAGTTCCAGTAAAACATCTATTTCTGCTTTATTGACTATGTCAAAGCCTTTGACTGTGTGGATCACAATAGACCGTGGAAAATTCTGAAAGAGATGGGAATACCAGACCACCTGATCTGCCTCTTGAGAAATCTGTATGCAGGTCAGGAAGCAACAGTTAGAACTGGACATGGAACAACAGGCTGGTTCCAAATAGGAAAAGGAGTACATCAAAGCTGTATATTGTCACCCTGTTTATTTAACTTATATGCAGAGTACATTATGAGAAACACTGGACTGGAAGAAACACAAGTTGGAATCAAGATTGCCGGGAGAAATATCAATAACCTCAGATATGCAGATGACAGCACCCTTATGGCAGAAAGTGAAGAGGAACTCAAAAGCCTCCTGATGAAAGTGAAAGTGGAGAGTGAAAAAGCTGGCTTAAAGCTCAACATTCAGAAAACGAAGATCATGGCATCTAGTCCCATCACTTCATGGGAAATAGATGGGGAAACAGTGGAAACAGTGTCAGACTTTATTTTTCAGGGCTCCAAAATCACTGCAGATGGTGATTGCAGCCATGAAATTAAAAGATGCTTACTCCTTGGAAGGAAAGTTATGACCAACCTAGATAGCATATTCAAAAGCAGAGACATTATTTTGCCAACAAAGGTTCGTCTAGTCAAGGCTATGGTTTTTTCCTGTGGTCATGTACAGATGTGAGAGCTGGACTGTGAAGAAGGCTGAATGCCAAAGTATTGATGCTTTTGAGCTGTGGTGTTGGAGATGACTCCTGAGAGTCCCTTGGACTGCAAGGAGATCCAACCAGTCCATTCTGAAGGAGATCAGCCCTGGGATTTCTTTGGAAGGAATGATACTAAAGCTGAAACTCCAGTACTTTGGCCACCTCATGCGAAGAGTTGACTCATTGGAGAAGACTCTGATACTGCGAGGGATTGGGGGCAAGAGGAGAAGGGGACGAGAGAGGATGAGATGGCTAGATGGCATCACTGACTCGATGAATGTGAGTCTCAGTGAACTCTGGGAGTTGGTGATGGACAGGGAGGCCTGGCGTGCTGCGATTCATGGGGTCGCAAAGAGTCGGACACGACTGAGCAACTGATCTGATCTGAGAAGTACTTTAAGTGTGGAAAAGTTGGATTAAAAAAAGATAGTGTAACGATGATGTAAAGCAGAGATTCCAGAGCTAGGGTGCTCAGGCCTGCCACTCCCAGACACATGATTTTCAGCAAGTTATTTCACCTTTCTGTCCCTCATATTCCTTATAACACAAGGATTAAAAACAGATGCATGTCAAATGGTTTCTGTCAGAATATAGCAGTTAATATATGCAAAGCACTTAGAAGCTCTATCTATGCTCTAGCTATTGTTTTTTACATCATAAATCTCTTGTTCATGGTTTCACTTTTAGAATGAACGGCAAAGTTATTAACACAATCTTTATACTATCTGGCTCCTACCCATCTCTTCAGCTTCAATTAACACCACTCTTCTCTTCATCACCTTGGGCTTCCCAGGTGGTAAAGAATACACCTGTCAATGCATGAGATGAAGGAGATGTGGGTTTGAACCTGGGTTGGAAAGATTCCCTGGAGTAGGAAATGGCAACCCACTCCAGTATTCTTGCCTGGAAAATTCTATTGAGAGATGAGCATGGTGGGCTATAGTCCATGAGGCTGCAAAGAGTCAGATACAACTGCGCACATGCACATGCACACACACACACACACACACACCTTATTTATTATATGCCAGGTACCTCACACACACACACACACACACACACCCTTATTTATTATATTCCAGGTACCTCACACACACACACACACCCGTATTTATTATATGCCAGGTACCTTACACACACACACACACACACCCTTATTTATTATATGCCAGGTACCTCACACACACACACACACACACACACACACCCTTATTTATTATATGCCAGGTACCTTACACACACACACACACACACACACCTTATTTATTATATGCCAGGTACCTTACACACACACACACACACACACACACACCCTGATTTATTATATGCCAGGTACCTTACACACACACACACACACACCCTTATTTATTATATGCCAGGTACCTTACACACACACACACACACACACCCTTATATATTATATGCCAGGTACCTTACATACACACACACACACACACACACCCTTATTTATCATATGCCAGGTACCTTACACACACACACACACACACACACACACACACACACACACACATACCCCTTATATGCCAGGTACCATACTCTCTGGCAGTACAGGGCTTTACCTATTATCTTCTCTTTCAGAGTTCAACTTAAATCAAGTTTTCTCTAACAGACCTTCTTTAAATTACTAATTAGGTCATATAGTCCCTTATAAACTCTCAGAGTACTTCACATTCGTAGCATTACAACTATATCTGATCATTTGCTTACTGTTTATTACCTCTAACTTACACATTTATGTTTTTGGAAATTTCTGAATTAAGAAAAGTTTTTTTTAAGTAAATGAGGAAAAAATTTTCCATTTGCTGATTTCGTAAAGTATTCCTTTTGCAGAGGCAGAACTCTTGTCTACAACAGCCAGCAGAAAAGAAAACAACAGGTTCAAAGAACAAACTGGCAGAGAAACTGACTAGAGATTTCCCATGATCACAGACTGAATCTGGTGGCAGTATTTCTTCACGTACTTTGACATGCTAATTTCATGTCTCAGTGCCAACTGTTCAAAGGTCATTCTATCAGTAAATATTTTAGTAATGTTCTAGCTAACAGCTCACCTCTGGTTTATATCTCATAAAATCAAACGTAAGAAAGCTAGAATGCAATTATCCTAAGAATTCAGATCTCTCATTGTAAGAGTTTTAAAAAGAAAGCAACCAGTCAATGACAAAATACTAAATCAACCCATGTATTATTTGTTCTTTTATTACTATACAATCCAGGTCCAAAGTTTTCCTATCCTAAATGTTTTTTCCTTCCTTAAACTGAAATATAACTGACACATAACATCATGTGAGTTTAAGATGTACAACATGTTGTTTTGATACTTATATACTGACATATGACTACCATAGCATTAGCTGATACACTTACCACTTCACATGATTACTTTCTTTTCTTCAGTGGGAACAATTAAGATCTCATTGTTTATAATACAGTATTGTTGACTATAATCACTACATTGTGTATTCGATCTCAAGGACTTATTTATCTACTAGGTCTAGGTTTGTACCCTTAAACAACATATTCCCAGTTCCTCCAGCTCCCAGCTTCTGATAACCACCAGTCTACAGTTTTTGTAAGTTTGGCTCTTTTCGATTCCACATGTAAGTGATGCTATACAAGATTTGTCTTTCTCTGACTGACTTATCCCACTTAGCATAGTCCCCTCAAGGTCCACCTATGTTTCCACACATGGCAGATTATTTTTTCTCAATGGCTAATGTTCCATTGTACACATATACGGCAACTCCTTTATCTAGTCATCTACTGAAGAACATGTAGGTTGTTTCTATATCTTAGCTATTGCAAATAACTAACAATGAATATAGGAGTACATACATCTCTTCAATTCCTGTTTTCATTTCCTTTGGATATACTGCTGAGCTGTGAACAACAGAAATTGAAACTGCACAGGTCCACATACAAATTTTCTTTTCAACAATAAAATACTACAGTACCATACAATCTAGTCAATCTTAAGAGAAATCAATCATGAATACTTGTTGGAAGGATCATCTGGTGAGAACAGACAACTCAATGGAAAAGTCCCAGATGCTGAGAAAGATTGAGGGCAGAAGGAGAGGAGGGTGTCAGAGCATGAGATGGCTGGATGGTGCCACCAATACAATGGACATGAACTTGGGCAAATTTGAGGACCTGGTGAGGGACAGGGAGGCCTAGCGGGCTGCAGTCCATGGGGTCACAAAGTGTCAGACACAAATGGGTGACTGAACAGCAACAACAGTTGACAACCACACAACCCATGGTAGATTAAATCCACAAATGCAGAACCTCAGATACAGAGCAATTATGTATATACAAAAGGAAGACTATACGTTACAAGTGTATTTTCAACTGCACAGAGGGTCGGCACTCCTAAACCATGCTGTTCAAGCTCAAGTATAGGACCTCCCTGGTGGTATAGTGGTAAGAATCCACCTGCCAACGCAGGGGTTAAGGGTTCGATCCTGGTCCAGAAGATTCCACATGCCACGGACCAACCAAGCCCAAGCACCCTACAGTCTGTAAGCTGCAGCTACTGAGCTACTGAGCATGTGTACCTAGGGCCCATACTCCACAATAAAAGAAGCCACAGCAATGAGAACCCTGAACACCAAGAGGAAAAATAGGCCCCACTTGCCACAACTAGAGAAAGCCTGCATGCATCAACAAACACCCAACATAATCAAGATAAATTAAAAATAATAATAAGCTCAACTGTATATCCAGAAGTGGAATTGCTGAACCATAAGGCAGTTGCATTTTTTTAAATTTTTTAAAGACTTTCATACTGGTTTCCATACGAACTAAACCAATTTACATGCCTAACAACAGTGTACAAGAATTCCCTTATCTCTACATCCTGAGCATCACTTACCTCTTGTCTTCTTGATAATAAACATTCTAACATGTGAGAGGTGATATCTCATTGTGGTTTTGCCTTGCATTTCCCTAATGATTATCAATACGGAACACCTTTTCATGTAGCTACTGGCCATTTAGGTTTATTTTCTTTTGAAAAATATCTCTGTCGTTCCTCTGCCCATTTTTTTTAAATGGATTGGTTTAAGTTGTGTAAGTTCTTACTATATTTTGGATACTAACCATTATCTAATATATGACTTACAAATATTTTCTCCCACTCTCTAGGGCTTGGCAGGGGGACTATTTCCTTTGCTGTGCAGAAATGCTCCAGTTGCTTGTGCTGATCTGATTTTTTTCACTTTTACCTGTGAGTTTTTTCACTGTTCTGGATCTTGATAAACAGCAGGAAAAAGAGGCAGGTGTGAAGATAAACTGAATACCTATGTTTATCTTTTCCCAATCAGCTAGTATCCCCATAAATTAATTGCTTGGCTAAGAAGCAGTCTTATGTATATGGACAACAACATAAAAATGGCAAAATCATATAAAAGATTTCTTCCAAAAAATCTAAATTTAAACTCTATCTGTACCAAAATACACAATTTCTCAAACTTTCTTTAGGTCATCATTGGATATAGCATGTAACAACTCAGAAGCAGATTTACCATAAATGAAGCATAAGCAAACTTCAGGATCCTTCACGTAGGTTCACTCCAGTACCTTGTCTTTAATTCTGCACAGGAAGTCATTGCTTTGCACGATTCCACCATAGATGAATTTCAGTTAAATAACATCACCCCACATACACACAACATGGTCAAATTTCAGTTATGGTAACCACAAATTTCACTACCAGTTCCACAAATCACCATGTAAATGACAGATGTGTTTCATGATCCGTCATCAATCACACTCCTCTTTCAAAGTCTATGACTGGTCTCCACTCAACTGTTATTCAGCTCACACACAGACAGCAAAGTGTATGCCCATGCTGCCTCTTTGTGCTGATAAAAGCTATGTGACATTCTATGAAAATATATTATCAAAAGAAAATTGGCCAAGAAAGATGAAAGTGCAGCAAAGAAATGAAAAGTGATAAGTACGGGAGATGAAATCTGAACTGAATATAAATGGAGTTATAGAAGAGACAGTTGACTATGGGATGTTGACACCACTGTCATTCAAAATTCTAGATAGATACGCAGCCAGGAGAATTTAGTCAAAGCCAGCTTACCAACATAAATAAGCAAAGTGGTTGTGCCCAAAAGGATAAACACATCCTAGAGTGATGCCACCAAAAATAACTTCATGCTGAAGGAACTCTCTCAGATAATTCACAACACTGAAAACACAAAATTAAATATTAATTATTAATATTAAATATTTTGAAGGCTTGTTCCAAACACAGAGAGGAATATTATAATTCACCAGGGCACAGAAAAGATGCTTGCTCTGTACAGTAAGTTATACAGTAAGAGAGCAGCATTCTCTGCTCAAACTATTTTTAATGATACTTCTAATATTTTATAGATGTAATATATGTAAATACATACTAGTTTTACTGTTTTTCTACTTCACTATACATTTACATCAGACAGTAATATTTAATATTTTGATGAAAACTTTTAAAGTCATGAAAGAACTGTAATTTATATACTAATTAGTAAGATTGCTTTATGTAGTTTGGGCTTTGCATGGAGTTCCCCCCTTTTTGTTTTAAAATTTTTTTTTAATTACTTATTTTGGTCTTCCCTGCTATGTAGGCTTTTCTCTAGTTGTGGTGCACCGGCCTCTCATTGTTGTGGTTTATCTTGTTACAAAACACAGGATCTAGGGAACGAGAGCTTCAGTATCCACAGTACAAAGGCTCAGTAATTGTGGTTCCTGGGCTCCAGAGCATAGGTTTACCTGCTCTGAGGCATGTGGCATCTTCCTGGACCAGGGATAGAACCCATGTCCCATCCAGTGGCAGGTGGATTCTTTACCATTGAGCCACCAGGGAAGCCCAGTGTTGCACACTTTAGCATTTGTCTCCATAAGAAAAGTTTTCTAAATTAATTTTTGTTTCATTTTCAACACTTCAGTTCAACGCAGTAGAATTAACACTGAGCACCTCAGTTCAATTCAGTTCATTGCAGTCGCTCAGTCGGGTCCGACTCTTGGCTATCCCATGGACTGCAACACGCATGGACTGTCCATGGGCTGTCCATCACCAACTCCTGAAGTGTACTCAAATTCATGTCCATTGAGTCAGTGATGCCATCCAACCACCTCATCCTCTGTCGTCCCCTTCTCCTTCCGCCTTCCATCTTTCCCAGCATCAGGGTCTTTTCAAATGAGTCAGTTCTGCCCATTAGGTGATCAAAGTATTGGAGTTTCAGTTTCAATATCAGTCCTGCCAATAAATATTCAGGACTGATTTTTAGGATGGACTGGTCGGATTTCCTTGCTGTCCAAGGGACTCTCAAGAGTCTTCTCCAACACCATGGTTCAAAAGCATCAATTCTTTAGCGCTCAGCTTTCTTTATAGTCCAACTCTCACATCCATACATGACTACTGAAAAACCATAGCCTTGACTAGACGGACCTTTGGTAGCAAACTGATGTCTCTGCTTCTTAACATGCTGTCTAGGTTGGTCATAGAAATTTGGAAAACTCAGCAGTGGCCACAGGACTGGAAAAGGTCAGTTTTCATTCCAATTCCAAAGAAAGGCAATGCCAAAGAACACTCAAACTACCACACAATTGCACTCATCTCACACGCTAGTAAAGGAATGCTCAAAATTCTCCAAGCCAGTCTTCAGCAATACGTGAACCACGAACTTACAGATGTTCAAGCTGGTTTTAGAAAAGGCAGAGGAACCAGAGATCAAATTGCCAACATCCGCTGGATCATGGAAAAAGAGGGTTCCAGAAAAACATCTATTTCTGCTTTATTGACTATGCCAATGCCTCTGACTGTGTGGATCACAATAAACTGTGGAAAATTCTGAAAGAGATGGGAATACCAGACCACCTGACCTGCCTCTTGAGAAACCTATATGCAGGTCAGGAAGCAACATGCAGAACTGGACAAGGAACAACAGACTGGTTCCAAATAGAAAAAGGAGTACGTCGAGGCTGTATACTGTCACCCTGCTTTTTTAACTTCTATGCGGGGTACATCATGAGAAACGCTGGGCTGGAAGAAGCACAAGTTGGAATCAAGATTGCCGGGAGAAATATCCATAACCTCAGATATGCAGGTGACACCACCCTTATGGCAGAAAGTGAAGAGGAACTCAAAAGTCTCTGGATGAAAGTGAAAGTGGAGAGTGAAAAAGTTGGCTTAAAGCTCAACATTCAGAAAATGAAGATCATGCATGGCATCTAGTCCCAACACTTCATGGGAAATAGATGGGGAAACACTGGAAACAGTGTCAGACTTTAATTTTGGGGGCTCCAAAATCACTGCAGATGGTGATTGCAGCCATGAAATTAAAAGACACTCATTCCTTGGAAGAAAAGTTATGACCAACCTAGATAGCATATTCAAAAGCAGAGACATTACTTTGCCAACAAAGGTCCATCTAGTCAAGCCTACAATTTTTCCAGTGGTCACATATGGATGAGAGTTGGACTGTGAAGAAGGCTGAGCGCCAAAGAATTTAAGCTTTTGAATTGTGGTGTTGGAGAAGACTCTTGAGAGTCCCTTGGACTGCAAGGAGATTCAACCAGTCCATTCTGAAGGAGATCAGTCCTGGGTGTTCACTGGAAGGACTGATGCTAAAGCTGAAACTCCAGTACTTTGGCCACCTCATGCAAAGAGTTGACTCACTGGAAAAAAGACTCTGATGCTGGGAGGGATTGGGGGCAGGAGGAGAAGGGGATGACAGAGGATGAGATGGCTGGATAGAATCACCGACTCGATGGACATGAGTTTGAGTAAACTCCAGGAGTTGGTGATGGACAGGGAGGCCTGGCGTGCTGTGATTCGTGGGGTTGCAAAGCGTCAGACACGACTGAAATGAACTGAGGTTGGTCATAACTTTCCTTCCAAGGAGTAAGCGTCTTTTAATTTCATGGATGCAATCACCATCTGCAGTGATTTTGGAGCCCTGAAAAATAAAGTCTGACACTGTTTCCACTGTTTCCCCATCTATTTCCCATGAAGTGATGGGACCAGATGCCATGATCTTCGTTTTCTGAATGTTGAGCTTTAAGCCAATTTTTTCACTCTGTCATCAAGAGACTCTTTAGTTCTTCTTTGATTTCTGCCATAAGGGTGGTTTCATCTGCATATCTGAGGTTATTGATATTTCTCCAGGCAGTGTTTTTTTTTCCCAGCTTGTGTTTCATCCATCCCAGCATTTCTCATGATGTACTCTGCATAGAAGTTAAATAAGCAGGGTGACAATATACAGCCTTAACTACCCCTTTTCCTATTTGGAACCAGTCTGTTGTTCCATGCCCAGTTCTGACTGTTTGCTTCCTGACCTGCATACAGATTTCTCAAGAGGCATGTCAGGTGGTCTGGTATTCCCATCTCTTTCAAAATTTTCCATAATTTGTGATGATCCACAGAGCCAAACATTTTGGCATACTCAATAAAGCAGAATTAGATGTTTTTTTGGAACTCTCTTGCTTTTTTGATAATCTGATGGATATTGGCAATTTGATCTCTGGTTCCTTTGCCTTTTCTAAAACCAGCTTGAATATCTGGAAGTTCACAGTTCACACGCTGTTGAAGCCTGGCTTAGAGACTTTTGAGCATTACTTTACTAGCATGTGACATGAGTGCAATTGTGCGGTAGTTTGAGCATTCTTTGGCATTGCCTTTCTTTGGGATTAGAATGAAAACTGATCTTTTCCAGTCCTGTGGCCACTGCTGTGGTTTCCAAATCTGCTGGCATATTGAGTGCAGCACTTTCACAGCATCTTTTAGGGTTTGAAATAGCTCAACAGGAATTCCATCACCTCCACTAGCTCTGTTCGTAGTCATGCTTCCTAAGGCCCATTTGACTTCGCATCCAGGATGTCTGGCTCTAGGTGAGTAATCACACCATTGTGATTAACTGGGTTGTGAAGATCTTTTTGGATAGTTGTTCTCTGCATTCTTGCCACCACTGTCCTTTACTGAACCCATCTTTGCGTGAAATATGCCCTTGGTATCTCTAATATTCTTAAAGAGATCTCTAGTCTTTCCATTCTATTGTTTTCCTTTATTTATTTGCACTGATCACTGAGGAAGGCTTTCTTATCTCTCCTTGCTATTCTTTGGAACTCTGCATTCAAATGGCTATATCTTTCTTTCTCTCCTTTGCTTTTTGCTTCTCTTCTTTTCACAGCTAAATGTAAGGCCTCCTCAGACAGCCATTTTGCTTTTTTGCATTTCTTTTTCTTGGGGATGGTTAAGGGATGAGCACCTACCAAGTGACAAACATCCCTTGAGGGATGGTCCTAGCATTCAAGGAGTTCTCCGAATTGACAGTTTTCAAATATCATAGGGCTTTAAGACAGGTAAACATGACCTCTCTGCTCTGATAGCAACAGAAGAGGGACCATGAGGCCAATCAAGAGATAATCACACCTGAGCTGAGCTTTGAAGAAGCAGCAGGTTGGATTATAAGAAATTAGAAGTTAAAAACATTAGAGTGAAGCACAAATTGTATGTGAAAGGAACTACATGCATTTCAATATTACTACAGCATAAAATGAAAACTCTGAGGTCAGGGATGAAATCTACTCCAAGACCCTGAGCAAAGCAGTAAATCAAAAAATCAAAGTATTACAAATGCACTCTTTCCACTGCCATATACATACTATTTTATTGTGAATAGTATTATGGTTCCAATCAAACTGAGTCATTATTTTGAGACCAATCACTCAGAGTTCACAGAAAAATGAATTGCCTAGGTTAAATGTAAATATGACTTCATTAAAAGCCAAACAATGTTTATTACAGCTTTCCAGGTGAAGAAACACACAAAAACTGGGAGACTAACAAAGCTTTCTCCAGCTGACATTACTGAATTCCTCCTACAAGAAAAGTCAATAAAAGAAATCATAGTGCCACCAATTTCCCAAGATACAGTAACATGAAATTTAAAATTTAGCTGCAAACTCAAACACAGAAGATCATCTAAGAAACTGTGTCTTCACCTGGTGGTGGTGGTGGTGTAGTCATCAAGCTGTGTCTCACTCTTGTGACCCCATGGACTGTAGCCCACCAGGCTCCTCTGTCCTCCATGCATGGGATTTCCTAGGCAAGAATACTAGAGTGGGTTGCCATTTCATTCTCCAAGGGATCTTCCTGACCCAGGGATCAAACTGGGGTCTCCTGCATTGCAGAAAGATTCTTTACCAAATGAGCGACCAGGGAAGCCCCACCTTACATAAGACTGGATCTAAGGAGATGGCCAGACTTCTGTTTTGTTTGTTCATCAGGTGTCAGTACCAACTAATCATCAAAAATCTATGTGAATATTCAGATCAATAAACATTCAAAGTGTTGAATAACTCTGCTGAATTGCACAGATTGCCCTGAATGAACTGTCTTTATTGTTGTTGTTCAGTAACCCAGTTGTGTCCTACTCTTTGTGACACCATGGACTGCAGCACACCAGACTTCACCATCTCCCAGAACTTGCTCACGCTCATATCCATTGAGTCGATGATACCATCCAAACATCTGTTGTCCCCCTCTGTTATCCCCTTCTCTTCCTGCCTTCAATCTTTCCCAGCATCAAGGTCTTTTAAAATGAGTCGGCTCTTTATCAGGTAGCCAAAGTATTGGAACTTCAGCATCAGTTCTTCCAATGAATATTCAGGGCTGATTTCCTTTAGGATTGACTGGTTTGATCTCCTTGCAGTCCAAGCAACTTTCAAGAGTCTTCTCCAACACCACAGTTCAAAAGCATCAATTCTTCAGCACACAGCCTTCTTTATGGTCCAACTCTCACATCCATATATGACTACTGGAAAACCCATAGCTTTGACTAGATGGGCCTTTGTCAGCAAAGTAACGTCTCTACTTTTTAATATGCTGTCTTGGTTGGTCATAGCTTTTCTTCCAAGGAGTAAGTGTCTTAATATCATGGCTGCAGTCACCATTTGCAGTGATTTTGGAGCCTAGGAAAAGAAAGTCTGTCATTGTTTCCAGTTTCCCCATCTACTTGCTATGAAGTGATGGGACTGGATGCCATGATCTTAGTTTTCTGAATGTTGAGTTTTAATCCAGCTTTTTCACTCTTCTCTTTCACTTTCATCAAGAGTTCCTCCTCACTTTCTGCCATAAGGGTGGTGTCATCTGCATATCTGAGGCTATTGATATTTCTCCCAGCAATCTTGATTCCAGCTTGTCCTTCACCCAGCCCGACATTTCTCATGATGTACTCTGCATATAAGTTAAATAGGCATGGTGACAATATACAGCCTTGACATACTCCTTTCCCAATTTTGAACCAGTCCATTATTCCATGTCGATTCTAACTGATGCTTCGTGATCTGTATACAGGTTTCACAGGATGTAGGTAAGGTGGTCTGGTATTCCCATCTCTTTAAGAACTTTTCACAGTTTGTTGTGATCCACACAATCAAAGACTTTAGCATAGTCACCGAAGTAGAAGCTTTTCTGGAATTCTCTTGCTTTTTCTATGATCCAACAGATGTTAGCAATTTGATCTCTGGTCCCTCTGCCTTTTCTAAATCCAGCTTAAACGTGTAGGAGTTCTTGGTGCACATAGTATTGAAGCCTAGCTTGGAGAATTCTGAGTATTACTTTGCTAGCATGTGAAATGAGTGTAATTGTGTGGTAGTCTGAATATTCTTTGGCATTGCCCTTCTTTGGGTTTGGAATAAAAACTGACCTTTACCAGTCACTGTGGCCACTGCTGAGTTTTCCAGATTTCCCAGGCAAGAATATTAGAGTGGGTTGCTATTTCCTTCTCCAGGGGATCTTGCCGACCCAGGAATTAAACCCATATCTTCTGCATTGGCAGGCAGATTCTTTATCACTGAGCCACCTGGGAAGCTCCCTGAACTGCCTACCTGTGTTGATATTTGCACTGATGAAAAAGCAATGATGGGTAAAACTGTAGGGAGTGACAATCAACTGTATGAACAGTCACTGCATTTATTCTTCACCATCAGATCAGATCAGATCAGATCAGTTGCTCAGGAATGTCCGACTCTTTGTGACCCCATGAATCACAGCACGTCAGGCCTCCCTGTCCATCACCAACTCCCGGAGTTCACTCAAACTCACGTCCATCGAGTCAGTGATGCCATCCAGCCATCTCATCCTCTGTCGTCCCCTTCTCCTCCTGCCCTCAATCCCTCCCAGCATCAGAGTCTTTTCCAGTGAGTCAACTCTTCGCATGAGGTGGCCAAAATACTGGAGTTTCAGCTTTAGCATCATTCCTTCCAAAGAAATCCCAGGGCTGATCTCCTTCAGAATGGACTGGTTGGATCTCCTTGCAGTCCAAGGGACTCTCAAGAGTCTTCTCCAACACCACAGTTCAAAAGCATCAATTCTTCGGCGCTCAGCCTTCTTCACAGTCCAGCTCTCACATCCATACGTGACCACAGGAAAAACCATAGCCTTGACTAGACGAACCTTTGTTGGCAAAGTAACGTCTCTGCTTTTGAATATGCTATCTAGGTTGGTCATAACTTTCCTTCCAAGGAGTAAGCGTCTTTTAATTTCATGGCTGCAATCACCATCTGTAGTGATTTTGGAGCCCAGAAAAATAAAGTCTGACACTATTTCCACTGTTTCCCCATCTATTTCCCATGAAGTGATGGGACCAGATGCCATGATCTTAGTTTTCTGAATGTTGAGCTTTAAGCCAACTTTTCACTCTCCACTTTCACCTTCATCAAGAGGCTTTTTAGTTCCTCTTCACTTTCTGCCAGAAGGGTGGTGTCATCTGCATATCAGAGGTTATTGATATTTCTCCCGGCAATCTTGATTCCAGCTTGTGTTTCTTCCAGCCCAGCATTTCTCATGATGTACTCTGCATATAAGTTAAATAAACAGGGTGACAATATACAGCCTTGACGTACTCCTTTTCCTATTCTTCACCATATACAAAAGAAAAGCCAGTATCAATGAATACTGATATTGGTAAGGTAGAAAATTATTAATTTCATTAAGTCTTTACCTTTGACTCTGTATTTAATATTCTGTGTGACAAAATGCAATCTACAGAGAAAGGACTTATGCTGTACATGAAAGCAGAATGGTTGTCTTGAGAAAAAACACCTGGGCAACTGAGATAGACGTTTTCACAGAATGCAATTTCTCACTTTAAAAAAATTAATGACAAACCATGATTAATAAAACTTGGGTAATAGGCAGATACTTTCATGGAAATAGATGAAATGACCTTGTCACTTCAATTTGTTGCCAGTAACAAAATCTGAGCTGTCTGCATTCAATCTGTTGCAGCACATTATATATATCTGACAAAGGACTTATATTTACAATGTATGAAGAACCCCTAAAATTCAATAGATGACAAACAACCAAATTAAAAACTGAGCAAAAGATCTGGACAGACAAGACATACAAATGGTAAAGAATCACACAAAAAAGAGTCAACATAATTATTCATCTCAAAAATGAAAATTTTTAAACTCTAATGAGATACCACTATGTATCTATCAGGATGGATACACTTTAAAAAAAATAGACAATACAAAGTACTAGCAAATATGCAGAGCAACTAAAACTCTTATACACTGCTAGTGTTAATGCAAAATGGTACATCTACTTTGGAAAACCTTTGGCAGTTCCCTGTGTTAAGTAAACATTCCCATAAGATCTAGTGACCCCATTACTCTTTTCAAGGGAAATTAAATATAAGTGAAGTGAAGTTGCTCAGTCGTGCCCGACTCTTAGCGACCCCATGGGTAGTAGCCTGCACCAAGCTCCTCCATCCATGGGATTTTCAAGGCAAGAGTACTGGAGTAGGTTGCCATTTCCTTCTCCAAGGAATCTTCCCAACCCAGGGATCAAACCCAGGTCTCTCACATTGTAGACAGACAATTAAATATGTATTCACACAAAAATCTGTATGATAATATTTATAGCAAATGTATTCACAGTCACCAAAAATTACAGAATGTTCTTCAAATGGGGATAGACAAACTGTGGCACATTCGAACAATGGAATACTCTATGAAAAAACAAACACTGTAATAAAAAATAAAATTAAAAAAGACATAAGGAAAACCATTTTAGCTGTTAGAAGTCAAAATAATGGTTATTTCTGGGGAAGGAATGGAACATGGGGGGGCTTCAAGAATGCTGGCATTGTACTGTTTTTTAATCTATATGCTGCTCATATTGGTGTGATCACATTTATAAACTTAATTTGCTCTCTTAATATGATGTGTACATTTTCTATATGTTATAATAAATGTTTATAGTTTTAAGGAAAAGAACCACCAACACACACAACAACATATATAAACTTCAAAAGCTTTATAGTAAGAGAGAGTAACTGGAGTCAAACACTAGAAGATACATGATTCCATTTACATTACTTTCTGGAAAAAATAAAACTGTGTGGAGTCAGAAAACAAATCAGTGGTTGCCTTGAGCTGCAGGTAGAGGAAAAGGTTGATGACAAAAAGGAAAAATGGGGGAGCTCATGAATTACTCTCTATTTTAATTATGTCAGTGATTACCCGAATACGTGTGTGTGTGTGTGTGTGTGTGTGTGTGTGCTCAGTCCCTCAGCCATGTCTGCCTCTGAGACCCATGGATGGTAGCCCACCAGGTCCCTCTCTGTTCATGAAATTTTCCAGGCAAGAATACTGGAGTGGGTTGCCATTTCCTACTCCAGGGGATCTTCCCGACTCAGGGATGGAACCAGCATCTCTTGCATTGGCGGGGGGATTCTTTACCACTGCACCAATGGGGATCAACACCCAAATGTACGTATTTGTCTAAATTCAGGAATGGCCAACAAAAAGCATAAATTTAATGTATTCAAATTTTACTCTTTTTTAATAGGTAGAAGACTTCACTAAATACTTCACACAAGAAGATACATGAATGGCCAGCTGGCACATAACAAGATGCTCAATCTCAATCATTACAGAAGTAGAATAAGATACCACTTCACACCCACTAAAATAGCTAACATTAAAAAGATCAATAATTCCAAGCGTTGGAAGGATGAGCAAATGAAACTCTCATATACAACTAGTATAAGCTTTGAAAACTAGTTTGGCAGTTTCTTACAAAGTTAAATGCACACTTAACCCTATGAACCAGTAATTCTAGTTTTAGGTATTTACTCAAGAGAAATTAAAACATATCCACACAATGATCTCTACATATAAGTTCAGATAAGTTTTTATTCATAATAACCAAAACTGGAAATAACACAAATGCCCATCAAGAGGATAATAAACCAACTCTGGCATATTCATACAACGGAATACTACTTGGCAATGTAAAAGAACTACTCACATATTCAACAATAAGGATGTCTTCTTAAAATTATGGTAAACAAAAGAATTCAGTCTCAAACAAGTACCTACACAAGGACTCCATTATATCAAGTTCTAGATTCAGCAAAACTAACCTACAATGATAGAAGTTAGATCAGCACTTGTGGCAGTAGAAGTAGGAATTGACTTGAAACTGACTATGGCAGTTTTCTGGACTGACGTGATAAAACGGGTTTGTTTGTTGTATTTTTTTTTAAGGGGGGTAATGGTAGATACACACATATATGAAAACTCATCAAGCTTTAAATATTAAAATATATATATTTTACAGGTAAATTTTATCTCAAAAAAGTTGCTTAAAACACAAATAGGAAACAGACTATTTTTTGAGTTACACAAAGATAACTTCTTCTCTATAGAAGCTTTTCCCAGCTTGTCTAGACAAAGCAGAGTTACTCTCTCATGTGTTCCTAGAGCTTGTTTTGCTATGTTAGAATATTAACACTTATCATGGTTTGTAGACAAACTATGAAGAACTCATAGTGGTAG
This sequence comes from Tragelaphus eurycerus, assembly GCA_935064755.1. NCBI lineage: Eukaryota > Metazoa > Chordata > Mammalia > Artiodactyla > Bovidae > Tragelaphus > Tragelaphus eurycerus. Next base: position 16,392,720 of record CAKXYN010000036.1, on the reverse strand, counting down.
ACCATAAGCCATTTGCACACTACCAAAATGCAGATAGGAAGTAAGCACTATTGTCCTTTCTGTATAATTTACAGAGGTCTCACAACTGTCACTAAGCTTGTCTAAAGAAGCACTAAATTTATAAGAACTCAGTGTCTAGTTTATGACATAATAAAAAGTTGTCACAAACGAACTAGTCAGCTCAAGAAGAATTTTAGCAATAAAATTATCTGCATGCCGCTGCTCATCAAAACTAATAAATAATACTTCTGCTACTTAATACTAAGAAATATATCGTGTCATGTTACTTCACACATCACCGTCTTATAAAGGCTTCAACTGCAACAAATGAAAATGGATTAAAGAGCTAAATGTAAGACCAGAAACCATAAAACTCCTAGAGGAAAACATAGGCAAAACACTCTCTGACTTACATCACAGCAGGATCCTCCATGACCCACCTCCCAGAATATTGGAAATAAAATCTAAAATGAACAAATGGGACCTAATCAAACTTAAAAGCTTCTGCACAACAAAGGAAACTATAAGCAAGGTGAAAAGACAGCCTTCAGAATGGGAGAAAATAATAGCAAATGAAGCAACTGACAAACAACTAATCTCAAAAATATACAAGCAACTTCTACAGCTCAATTCCAGAAAAATAAATGACCCAATCAAAAAATGGGCCAAAGAACTCAAGAGACATTTCTCCAAAGAAGACATACAGATGGCTAACAAACACATGAAAAGAAAAGATGCTCAACATCACTCATTATCAGAGAAATGCAAATCAAAACCACTATGAGATACCATTTCACGCCAATCAGAATGGCTGCTATCCAAAAGTCCACAAGCAATAAATGCTGGAGAGGGTGCGGAGAGAAGGGAACCCTCTTGCACTATTGGTGGGAATGCAAACTGGTACAGCCACTATGGAGAACAGTATGGAGATTCCTCAAAAAACTGGGAATAGAACTGCCTTATGATCCAGCAATCCCACTGCTGGGCATATACACTGAGAAATCCAGAATTGAAAGAGACACGTGTACCCCAATGTTCATAGCAGCACTGTTTGCAATAGCCAGAACGTGGAAGCAACCTAGATGTCCATCCACAGATGAATGGATAAGCAAGCTGTGGTACATATACACAATGGAGTATTACTCAGCCATTAAAAAGAATACATTTGAATCAGTTCTAAGGAGGTGGATGGAACTGGAGCCTATTATACAGAGTGAAGTAAGCCAGAAACAAAAACACAAATACAGTATACTAACGCATATATATGGAATTTAGAAAGATGGTAAAAATAACCCTATTTACGAGACAGCAAAAGAGACACTGATGTATAGAACAGACTTTTGGACTCTGGGACCGGGAGAGGGTGGGATGATTGGGGAGAACAGCATTGAAATATGTATAATAATATATCTGAAATGTATTAATTGTTCAAACTAATCACTGTCATGTTACAATTTGTTCATATTAGATGTTTGTAATGTTTCTGATAATCAATAAAAGAGATTCTTGATACCTATAAAAAAAAAATTTAGAATTTTTAAATGAAGCTTGCTGGTATTTTCATTTGTTCTAATATTTCAAATTTTAAGTAATAAATTTCATCTATAAATACTAAACACTTCCATGTGTAATGTGATTAACTTTTAAATTAGAAATTCATTACAAACTTAATAGAGAAAGGGAAAGAGGAACAGGTGGCAGAAACAGACAATTTTATAAGTTACTAAGGTATTAATTTTTTTTAATGTATTGAGCGTCTATTAGGAGCTTATTGGCATCATGCCTGACATGGTAATACAAAAACAAGCAAGGCAAAACTATTGGTAAAATTATCCTTTTACAAAATCACTGATGATTACATTGAGGTCCTGGTGAGAAGGAGAAGCAATTAGAGAAAGAGAAAGCACAGAACTTCTCAAATATTTCAAATGAGAACTGATGAAGATAAAAGTTGATGGATGGATCCATGTGGGAGAAGAAAGATAAAGGACAGGGTAGGCCAGCAGTCCATATTGGTGTCACTCAACAAATATGCAATATAAACAGAGATTACAAGGCAACGTATCAAGTTCAGATAAAGATGAAATAAGCACACTGATTTCACTGTTCTTCCTTCTATTAATATAGTCTAAGAATCAGCCAAAGAGTAACAAACAAACAACAAAAAGTGCAAAAATTAAGGAAGGGCTGGACTGAAAAAGCAAATAAAATAAAAAGTAGTTAACGGTCACTGAAGTTGAACTATAGTATTAACAAGGCAAAAGAAACAATTAAGAGTTGCATATGAAACCAAGTGAATTCCAAAGTATACTTAAGAGTCAGGCCACCTTTTAAGGACACAATGTAATAGATATACGGTAAAAATCTAACTATAAAGGGCCATGGGGGCCTCAAGAACATTCTCCTACTATAAAATCTGTTTTGAGAAAACTTCTAAAATCACATCCGTAATTAATCAGAGACTAAAGCCAGTGAAAACAATTCTGACCTAATGAGAGTGAAAAAAAAAGGGCCATGTAGAATTCACACAGCATTCCGCTTCTTCATCCCTGAAGCAGTTCCGTTCTACTTTGTTTAGGTAGCTATCTCTTTTCAGTGAAATTTTTACAGAGAATATATAGTAACCAGATTAAAAAAAAAAAAAAATTCTATTACTGAGGCACAGGAAAGAACAAAGGTTCTATTAAACACAATCCTTGCTCTGAAAATATATATGCATCATAATGGAATTCTGCATGTATAAACTGATTACCCTGGAGAAAAATGATCCTCAGGCACCTAGTCTGGCTGACAAATTTAAGAGTGGAGACAATACAAAGAATATATTTAATTCAGAAATAACATCGATGTAATACTACTGGAAAATAAAGCTTATAAATCTGAATTAAATAACAGACCAAATCAATTTAATTCCCTACTCTTATCAAAGAAAATGTTAACTACAGGAATTCTACCAAACTGTTGTTATCCACATTCCTCTTTCTGAACAAAACAAGGTGATGCATTTTGAACTCCTTTAAATATAATAAAAATGATACATTAACTTCTGGAATGTCACCTTCCTCCTTCCAGACACTCACAAATATGCTGAAATGTCACCACACCTAAGTGAAAGCATTGCATGAGTCCCTCAAGCACACCCTCCTCTGTACTCCTCCAGTGCTCTGTACATTTCAAACACATGATCTTAGAATGGTTTTCACATTTCCTACCCCTCTATACTCCAGGGCTTTGTTTCATTCCTAACTGTATCCCCTATCCCAAAACCATCTAATATAATGGCAAGCATACTTATATCAGCACTCAAATGTTTAATAATGGTCTGCACTCATCAGCTCTTGGGCCATCTCGTATGTGGGTCTCATTAGAGATGATATTCTTGAAAAATACAGGTAAGCTTTTATTTTATTGAATACCATTATTCCTCTACTATGCTCCAGTAACAACAGATCAGATCAGATCAGATCAGTCGCTCAGTCGTGTCCGACTCTTTGCGACCCCATGAACCGCAGCACGCCAGGCCTCCCTGTCCATCACCAGCTCCCGGAGGTCACTCAGACTCGCATCCATCGAGTCAGTGATGCCATCCAGCCATCTCATCCTCTGTTGTCCCCTTCTCCTCCTGCCCTCAATCCCTCCCAGCATCAGAGTCTTCTCCAATGAGTCAACTCTTCGCATGAGGTGGCCAAAATATTGGAGTTTCAGCTTTAGCATCATTCCTTCCAAAGAAATTCCAGGATTGATCTCCTTCAGAATGGACTGGTTGGATCTTCTTGCAGTCCAAGGGACTCTCAAGAGTCTTCTCCAACACCACAGTTCAAAAGCATCAATTCTTCGGCGCTCAGCCTTCTTCACAGTCCAACTCTCACATCCATACATGACCACAGGAAAGACCATAGCCTTGACTAGGCGAACCTTTGTTAGTAAAGTAATGTCTCTGCTTTTGAATATGCTATCTAGGTTGGTCATAACTTTCCTTCCAAGGAGCAAGCGTCAGTAACAACAAGCTGTTTGTTATTCCTTGAATGTATAATGAATGGCATGACAAAAGTCTGGTACATAGTGTTCCTACTGACTAAAAGCTATTAGACATTACCATACCTTGTCCCTCTTGCCAACAACTGCTCCCCTAGAAAGCACAACCTGAAACAGCCTCCTGAGTAAAACTGATTACTCTCTCCACTGCACAGATTTCCAAAGCGACACCTACAAAGCTTTATTACACACCTTATTTCCCTAAATTTAAAACTGCTACTGCTAAGTCGCTTCAGTCGTGTCTGACTCTGTGCGACCCCCACAGACGGCAGCACATCAGGTTCCCCCTTCCCTGGGATTCTCCAGGCAAGAACACTGGAGTGGGTTGCCATTTCCTTCTCCAATTTAAAACTAAAAAAATTTTTTTTATATTTTAAAACTGCTGCTGCTGCTGCTGCTAAGTCGCTTCAGTCGTGTCCGACTCTGTGCGACCCCATAGACGGAAGCCCACCAGGCTCCCCTGTCGCTGGGATTCTCCAGGCAAGAACACCGGAGTGGGTTGCCATTTCCTTCTCCAATGCATGAAAGTGAAAAGTGAAAGCGAAGCCGCTCAGTCGCGTCCGACTCCTAGCGACCCTATGGACTGCAGCCCACCAGGATTCTCCGTCCATGGGATTTTCCAGGCAAAAGTACTGGGGTGGGGTGCCATTGCCTTCCCCGATTTTAAAACTAGTTATACCTAATAAATCTATGTAATTAGTCTCATCTCTGTGCACATTTTGTTACTAGGTCACCTCAGAGAATGTATTGGAATATCTCATTGTTCAAACCCCAAAACTATATATATAGCTTCACTGACTGCTTTTTTAATGGCCTGGTGAAGAGAAAAAAGGTAAAATTATTTCAATCATGCCCTGTGAGGACTTCAACTACATGTCTGATGTACTACAGGAATCCCAAAACTAAGTTTCTAGGAGAATCTTGCCCTTGCCCTTGAGTGCTCAGTTACATTTCTAGCTCCCCTTACCTGCTTTTACTGAACTGCACTGTGTCCTGATGCTGGGAAACACTGAAGATAGCAGGAGAAGGGGACGGACAACAGAGGATGAGAGGGTTGGCTGGCATCACCGACTCGATGGACATGAGTTTGAGCAAGCTCCGGGAGCTGGTGATGGACAGAGAAGCCTGGCGTGCTGCAGTCCATGGGGTCGGACACGACTGAGGGACTGAACTGAACTGAACTGACCTACTTTTACTAAACTGCACTATGCACTGACGCTGCAGGACAAAGGCCAAACTAATGTGTCCCTGGTGATACTACAAGGGTGTTGTTCACTACTTTATACAGCAGCTTCTTTATGAGGACTACAGGGCAGAAACTGGTTTCAATAATATGAGTAAAGATGATTTCTCAATGAATGGTATTACTCTTATAATCAGTAGTCTATTCTTTAGATTGGCTTAGATAATTCCTAAGGCCTAGTTCACTTCCAAATTTTATATTTCTATTAAATTCTTCTTCTTTCATATATATCATCACACTCCACTCATTCTTTCAACATTAGAAAGGAAAATAAATATAATATTCAAGGCATGGGACACATACAGACAAATCCTATGACTATTCACTTACAAAATGTGCTGTCGTGGATCAGATCAGATCAGATCAGTCGCTCAGTCGTGTCCGACTCTTTGCGACCCCATGAACTGCAGCACGCCAGGCCTCCCTATCCATCACCAGCTCTCGGAGGTCACCCAGACTCACATTCATCGAGTCACTGATGCCATCCAGCCATCTCATCCTCTGTCGTCCCCTTCTCCTCCTGCCCTCAATCCCTCCCAGCATCAGAGTCTTCTCCAATGAGTCAACTCTTTGCATGAGGTGGCCAAAATACTGGAGTTTCAGCTTGAGCATCATTCCTTCCAAAGAAATCCCAGGGCTGATCTCCTTCAGAATGGACCGGTTGGATCTCCTTGCAGTCCAAGGGACTCTCAAGAGTCTTCTCCAACACCTCAGTTCAAAAGCATCAATTCTTCGGCGCTCAGCCTTCTTCACAGTCCAGCTCTCACATCCATACATGACCACAGGAAAGACCATAGCCTTGACTAGGCGAACCTTTGTTGGCAAAGTGATGTCTCTGCTTTTGAATATGCTATCTAGGTTGGCCATAACCTTCCTTCCAAGGAGTAAGCGTCTTTTAATTTCATGGCTGCAGTCACCATCTGCAGTGATTTTGGAGCCCAGAAAAAGAAAGTCTGACACTGTTTCCACTGTTTCTCCATCTATTTCCCATGTAGTGATGGGACCAGATGCCATCATCTTCGTTTTCTGAATGTTGAGCTTTAAGCCAACCTTTTCACTCTCCACTTTCACTTTCATCAAGAGGCTTTTGAGTTCCTCTTCACTTTCTGCCAGAAGGATGGTATCATCTGCATATCTGAGGTTATTGATATTTCTCCCAGCAATCTTGATTCCAGCTTGTGTTTCCTCCAGTCCAGCATTTCTCATGATGTACTCTGCATAGACGTTAAATAAACATGGTGACAATATACAGCCTTGACGTACTCCTTTTCCTATTTGGAACCAGTCTGTTATTCCATGACCAGTTCTAACTGTTGCTTCCTGACCTGCATACAGATTTCTCAAGAGGCAGATCAGGTGGTCTGGTATTCCCATCTCTTTCAGAATTTTCCACAGTTTATTGTGATCCACACAGTCAAAGGCTTTGGCATAGTCAATAAAGCAGAAATAGATGTTTTTCTGGAACTCTCTCACTTTTTCCATGATCCAGCGGATGTTGGCAATTTGATCTCTGGTTCCTCTGCCTTTTCTAAAACCAGCTTGAACATCAGGGAGTTCACGGTTCACATATTGCTGAAGCCTGGCTTGGAGAATTTTGAGCATTACTTTACTAGCGTGTGAGATGAGTGCAATTGTGCGGTAGTTTGAGCACTCCTTGGCATTGCCTTTCTTTGGGATTGGGATGAAAACTGACCTTTTCCAATCTTGTGGCCACTGCTGAGTTTTCCAAATTTGCTGGCATATTGAGTGCAGCACTTTCACAGCATCATCTTTCAGGATTTGGAACAGCTCCACTGGAATTCCGTCACCTCCACTAGCTTTGTTCCTAGTGATGCTTTCTAAGGCCCACTTGACTTCACATTCCAGGATGTCTGGCTCTAGGTCAGTGATCACACCATCATGATTATCTGGGTCGTGAAGCTCTTTTTTGTACAGTTCTTCTGTGTATTCTTGCCACCTCTTCTTAATATCTTCTGCTTCCGTTAGGTCCATACCATTTCTGTCCTTTATCGAGCCCATCTTTGCATGAAATGTTCCTTTGGTATCTCTGATTTTCTTGAATAGATCCTTAGTCTTTCCCATTCTGTTGTTTTCCTCTATTTCTTTGCATTGATCGCTGAAGAAGGCTTTCTTATCTCTTCTTGCTATTCTTTGGAACTCTGCATTCAGATGTTTATATCTTTCCTTTTCTCCTTTGCTTTTCGCTTCTCTTCTTTTTGCAGCTATTTGCAAGGCCTCCCCAGACAGCCATTTTGCTTTTTTGCATTTCTTTTCCATGGGGATGGTCTTGATCCCTGTCTCCTGTACAATGTCACGAACCTCATTCCATAGTTCATCAGGCACTCTATCTATCAGATCTAGGCCCTTAAATCTATTTCTCACTTCCACTGTATAATCATAAGGGATTTGATTTAGGTCATACCTGAATGGTCTAGTAGTTTTCCCTACTTTCTTCAATTTCAGTCTGAATTTGGCAATAAGGAGTTCATGGTCTGAGCCACAGTCAGCTCCTGGTCTTGTTTTTGCTGATTGGATAGAGCTTCTCCATCTTTGGCTGCAAAGAATATAATCGATCTGATTTCGGTGTTGACCATCTGGTGATGTCCATGTATAAAGTCTTCTCTTAAAGTGCTGTCGTGGATAGTCAGCATCTAAACTACCCTCCTATGGCTGAAGAATCCTCACCTTATGAGGGAGAACCACTAACTGGAACTAAAGAAGCTGAAAACACCAGCTGTTTGCCTTCCAAACCTTCCTTGCAATTGGGACAGGTGCATGAGATCTGGGTTGACCAGTCAGGCAAATCCAGGAGAGGGGAGGAAACAGCTGCAGGAGCAGCAGGGACCACAGCCACCCATTCTGGTGAGGCTGTGGGTAAGAACAAAGACTAGTTAAATCCAGTTTAAGCTAACTCATTCAGCTAACTCATCCAGGGGCTTCCCTCTTACTTTAGTTGGTAAAGAATCTGCCTGCAATGCAGTAGACCTGGGTTCGATTCCTGGGTTGGGAAGATCCCCTGGAGAAGGAAATGGCAACCCACTCCAGTATTCTTGCCTGGAGAATCCCATGGATAGAGGAGCCTGGCAGGCTACAGTCCATGAGGTCATAAGAGTCGGACACGACTGAGAGACTAAACCACCACCACCATCCTTCTTTTACCCCATTTTTCAAGGGAGCACTGGCATCAGTTTAAGGCATACCTGTTCCTCAGGTCAGAGAGAGAGTACAAAAAGTAGTGAGTATGTCATCCAACAGGGGTGCCTTCACCACACCAGGCATGTGCTATGATCTGTTACATAGCTCCTGGATGTGGATTCCAAGTCTGCTTCTTCTACTATTTAGGAAATTCTATGAGTAACCCAATATCTTCTTTAAAAACACTTTTTCTGTTTAAATTAGAGGAATCTTCCATCTGTACACTGAAACAGCAACTTAATGAAAACTGATGAAAAAGCAACAATCTGGAAAAGCCAACTTAATGTTAAAACATGATATGTATGTCACGAAACAATAAGACATAAAACAAAACTTAACTGAACAGTTTGCTTTATCTACGTGTTTATAACTTCAAAATCCAATAATCATTAATATATAATGACCATGAGATAATCAGTTCTTGAATATTCAGAAACTAGAATTGTATATTTAACAGTTCTTATATGTACATATAACATGTAACGGTTATGCTATGGCCTGAAGGTTCCCCCACCCTCTACAACCATACGTTAAAATCCAAACTCTCAAGGTAACGGTTATTAGGAAGTATGGCCTCCGGGGTGGAGCCCTCATGAATGGAATTAATACTTTTATTTAAAAGGCCCCAGAAAGTTCCCTTACCCCCTCTACTATGTGCAGTCAGAGTAAAAAAAAAAAAAGCCGACTAGGAAGCAGGCTCTCACCTGACCCCAAACCTGCCAGTACCTTAATCTGGACTTCCCAAACTCCAGAACTGTGAGAAATAAACTTCTGTTGTTTATAAGCCACCAGTTATTTATGGTACATTGTTACAGAAGCCCAAACATACTAATGCAAGTTATCTTGAACACCATATTTCTTAGTTATGTACCCCCTTCCCCACACAGACACAACAGTAATAAAAATAACAGTAACACGAATACCACTACCAACAACAGTAGCAGCAACAGCATGATATACCTAATGCATAAATTGTTTAACTCTGGTAGCATTTGAGAATTATCTGAAAAACCCTCTATAAAAATATAGACTAACTTGGGTTCCTCCATCAGAGATTCTGATTAAACTGGTCTAAGTTGGGGACCAGGCATCAATATTGTCTAAAAGCTTCCAAAGCAATGTTAGTACACTCGGATAGGTTTAGAAACAGTAAAGAGAAATCTGGCTTTCCCATCTGCCTGTTTATCCATAGCACTCTGTTCTCATACAGGTGGTGCTGATGTGTTTAAATCATTAACCAGCTGACCCTAAATATTAGCTAATAACTAGCCCCAGATGGTACTCAACTCAAGCTGCGGAAGACTAATGAGAAATAAAGTACCAAACAAATTCCTTCCCACACAATAGCTTTCCATGTTTCTTTCAAGTTTTATTATGTAAGAACTGGGAGTTTGAAAGTTCACAATTACTGTTTAAATTGTACTAAGAATAAATATACAAATATCTGTGAGGATAAGAATGAGTTTTCAAATTTCTTCTAAAACTTTTCAAGCTTTTGGTATCCAATTCTTTATATACACTGGCAATTCTTCACTGGAGGTTTAAATTTGCTAATTCATTCAATATTACACATAACATGGTCTCTTTCTACTTATATGAAAAGTATGGAGGTTCCCAAAAAGTTTCTTAAAAACAGAAAATAGAGTTACCATCTGATCCAGCAATCCCATTCCTGGGCACACATCCAGAGAAAAACATGGTTTGAGAAGATACATGTGCACCCAATGTTCATTTCAGCACTCATTACAACATCTAAGACATGGAAGCAACCTAAACATCCATCAACAGAGGACTAAAGAAGATTTGGTATGTATATACAATGGAATACTACTCAGCCATAAGAAAGAATGAAATAATGCCCTTTGCAGCAACATAGATGAAGATTATTATACTAAGTGAACCAAGTCAGAGAAAGACAAATAGCATATGCTATTGCTTATATGTGAAATCTAAAACTAAAAAATAATACAAATGAACTTATTCACAAAACAGAAACAGACAGACTTAAGAACAAACTATGCTTACCAAGGGGGAGAAACAGATTGGGACTTTGGGACTGACATGTACACACTGCTATTCTTAAAGCAGATAACCAGCAAGGACCCTACTGAATAGCACAGGAAACTCTGCTCAGTATTTTTAATAACCTAAATGGGAAAAGAATTTCAAAAAGAATAGATACATGCATACATATAAATGAATCACTTCACTACACACCTGAAACTAACACATTGTTAAATCAATGCTCTAATATAAAATAATTTTAAATAAATAAAAAATAAAAAGCCACCATGCCTTAAACAAAACTGCATTGTTCAAAAAACATTTTGTAATTCTGAATTTGATATGCCCCAAAGCTAGCCCCCTTCTTTTAAGTATATGTGGAGGCATCATTAAGATTCTTTGACTAAATCAGAAATTTCTGCCCAAGAACCCAAGAATCAGAGTGAAACAGCATCTAGAGGATCTACAGTTGTCTGATACATGTCAGTTTTAGAGCTACCTGGATACTACCTAGTGCTAAAAGTTACATCCAATTTCACCTAGAGGTCAAGCAAGTCCACAGAATAAACATCAAGATAACCACCAAAAACACATCAGAAATACTTATCTAAAAAATAAAAATAAAAACCACCAGAAACATGTATTTTAGATTTACTCTCCAATTAGAAAAGGAACTAAGTAAAGATTATTATTTTCAGTTCAGTTGCTCAGTCGTGTCCGACTCTCTGCGACCCCGTAAATCGCAGCACGCCAGGCCTCCCTGTCCATCACCAACTCCCAGAATTCACTCAGACTCATGTCCATCAAGTCAGCCATCGAATCAGTGATGCCATCCAGCCATCTCATCTTCTTCTGTCATTCCCTTCTCCTCCTGCCCCCAATCCCTCCCAGCATCAGAGTCTTCTCCAATGAGTCTACTCTTCGCAAGAGGTGGCCAAAGTACTGGAGTTTCAGCTTTAGCATCATTCCTTCCAAAGAAATCCCAGAGCTGATCTCCTTCAAAATGGACTGGTTGGATCTCCTTGCAGTCCAAGGGACTCTCAGGAGTCATCTCCAACACCACAGTTCAAAAGCATCAATTCTTCAGTGCTCAGCTTTCTTCACAGTCCAACTCTCACATCCATACTTGTCCACTAGAAAAACCATAGCCTTGACTAGACAGACCTTTGTTGCCAAAGTAATGTCTCTGCTTTCCAATATGCTATCTAGGTTGGTCATAACTTTCCTTCCAAGGAGTAAATGTCTTAATTTCATGGCTGCAATCACCATCTGCAGTGATTTTGGAGCCCCCCAAAATAAAGTCTGACACGGTTTCCACTGTTTCCCCATTTATTTCCCATGAAGTGATGGGACCAGATGCCATGATCTTCGTTTTCTGAATGTTGAGTTTTAAGCCAACTTTTTCACTCTCCTCTTGCACTTTAATCAAGAGGCGTTTTAGTTCCTCTTCCACTTTCTGCCATAAGGGTGGTGTCATCTGCATATCTGAGGTTATGGATATTTCTCCCGGCAATTTTGATTCCAGCTTGTGCTTCTTCCAGCCCAGCGTTTCTCATGATGTACCCTGCATAGAAGTTAAATAAGCAGGGTGACAATATACAGTCTTGACATACTCCTTTTCCTATTTGGAACCAGTCTGTTGTTCCATGTCCAGTTCAAACTGTTGCCTCCTGTCCTGCATACAAATTTCTCAAGAGGCAGGTTAGGTGGTCTGGTATTCCCATTTATAAAGTATTGGGTGAAAAATTAATTTGTTAATAAACCCTACACAAATATTACTTAAGATGAACAATATGTTTGAGTAGGCTATCCATTAATCTACCAGAGGGGGAAGCAGGTGAAACAGAAAAAGGGTAAAACAACTGAAAGCTAACAGAATGAACTTTTTCCTTAAATGAAATAACTGAGAAAAAGAAAATGGCACTAGATTAGGAATTAATTTCTAATCCAAGTCTCAATTTATTCAAATTAAAATCCTAATATGCATTTTAAAAGCTCTTGGTTGGAGCAGCTATTTATAGTCTCATTCTACTTCACACTCCCCAAAACAAAGAACAAATGTATGATATAGAGGAGGCAACCAGTACAGGGAGCAAACTGCACTGGTAACGTTCTATTGCTTAGCTGATATAGGAGGCACGGTGTTCACTATGTTATTCTTTTTATCTTCTTGTATACATGAAATGTAAGTATGTGAATGGTAATATGAGGTTGGTACAAACATAACTGTGGTTTCTGATCATGAATTTTAAACAATCATTACCAGGGTCAAACACATCTTTATTAAGCAAAATAGCAACCATTAATATCAACACAATTTTGCCAATGATAAATAAGTTTGTTTATTCCTGCAGCATAAAAATTTTGCTTTGGGAGTCAATGAACTCTTGGAAAGTATTTTTTGCCTCCTGCTGACTGTAGAAGCATTTTCCCTGCAAAAAGCTGTCAACATGCTTGAAGTGGTAGTCAGTTGGCGAGTGGTCAGATGAATACTGCAGATAAGGCAAAACTTCGTAGCCCAATTCATTCAACTTTTGAAGCACTGGTTGTGTGACATGCACTCAGGCGTTGTCAAGCATGCATGCATGTGCGTGCGCACACACACTCACTCACTCACACACCCGGGTTGGTGGGGAGGGAAATGGCAGGAATACATTACTGTATGAAGAGATAATTAATGAACATGAAGATGATTCTGGATAATCTTTCATGTTAAATACAAATGGGAAAAAAACGGATTTGTAAAAGACAGGTCGTCATGAAAAAATACATGGAAGAGTAAGGAAAACAGATGTCTACTTAATAGTTCTAAAAGAAAATAAAGGGAGAAAGGCAGTATTTGAAGAGAATTTTCTATAGCTAATGAAAGACATCAGCCCACAGATCAAGAAACCCAACATATTCCAAGCAGCAAAATAAGAAAAAAAAATCTAGACAAACTATATAAAACTGTAGTCTGTAAGAACAACAGATTATTTTTTAAAAGAAAAACTACAGAAAGAGACACATGTACCCAAATGTTCATCACAGCACTATTTATAACAGCCAGGACATGGAAGCAACCTAGATGTCCACCAGCAGATGAATGGATAAGAAAGCTGTGGTATATATACACAATGGAATATTACTCAGCCATTAAAAAGAATACATTTGAATCAGTTCTAATGAGGTGGATGAAACTGGAGCCTATTATACAGAGTGAAGAAAGCCAGAAAGAAAAACACCAATACAGTATACTAACGCATATATATGAATTTAGAAAGAAGGTAATGATAACCCTGTATGTGAGACAGCAAAATAGACACAGATGTATTGAACAGTCTTTTGGACTATGGGAGAGGGCGAGGGCAGGATGATATAGGAGAATGGCATTGAAACATGTATAATATCATATGTGAAATGAATCACCAGTCCAGGTTTGTGCTTGGGGCTGGTACACTGGGATGACCCAGAGGGATGGGATGGGGAGGGAGATGGGAGGGGGGTTCAGGATGGGGAATACGTGTACACCTGTGGCGGATTCAAGTCAATGTATGGCAAAATCAATACAATACTGTAAAGTAAAATAAATTTAAATAAATAAAAGAAAAACTACAGATTATTTCAACAATGAAGAATGCCAGTTCAGTAGAACGTTGCCATCAACATGGTAAAAAAAAAAAAAAAAATCTATTGACTTGGAATGAGGGCATATCAGACAGACAAAACCTGAAGAAAGCCAGCCACCAACACACCTTTACTAATGTAAATTCTAAAGATTCAGAAAAATTATCTCAACTGAAGGTCTAATATGCAAGATGACATGATAAATCTAAATTTTAACAATGTCTAGTGAGTTATAAACATAGAAGCAGAACTTAAATGCATGGTAATGACATTATATAAGACAGGAAGGTAAAAACCAGAGGTCAAGTGTACTAAGAATTCATAAGTATACATGTGAATAATTTCCAGAGTATCTTCAAAAAGAACAGAATGCATACAATTAATTGGCATGAGAGTAGAGGTGGGAAACTGAATGAAAAAATGTAATCAATACGAAAGAAGCCACAGAAGAACAGAAGAAGAAACAGAAATGGGCAGGACAAACAGAAAGCTCAAAATAAGATATGAGAAGTTAATCCAAATACACTTGTAACTATAATAAGCACAAATGGACTAAAAACTTCAGTAGAAGACAAACTGTAATGAACTTAAAAATCAAACCACAAGCTACATAAAAAAGAAATACCAGGAAAACAAAAGCACAGAAAATTTAAAAACAGGGAACTATCAGGCAAAATGAACCGAAACAAACTGCATGTAGTTAGTAAAACTAAACAAAACAGACCTTAAGTCAAAATGCGCTGGTTATAATAAAGTCAGCCACTAAATAACAGTATGTAGTATAAAAGAAGACTATCTACCTACACTTCAAAAAAGCCTCAAAGCCCACTTTTAAAAAGCAAAATAAGCAGATGGATAGATAGACACTGTCAGATCAAGATTTTTAACACATTTCTCAGCAACAGATAAATCAAACAATCATAAACCAATTAGACAATTTCAACTCAACACAACACACATGCTTGATTTAATGAATACACCCAGAACACCGCAGTCAAAAACTGTAGTACAATCTTTTCAAGCATACATGGACTATTTTAAAAGTCTAACCACACACTGGGCCATAATGCAAATCTTAAATATTAGATGACTGATGCACGTCACACAGGATGACTGCAATGTAATTAAGCAAGAAATAATAACTAAGGGAAAAAAAATCCATATATGTCAGAAAATTAAAGATCACATTTCTAAAATAACAGAGTTCAAAGAAATAAATCTTAGTGGAACTTATGACAAGATACTAAATTATTAGATGCAGACAACAGAACCCATGAGGTACAGGTAAAACAGCACTAGAGTGTGCTCAGTTGCTCAGTCGTGTCCAACTCTTTGTGACTTCATGGACTGTAGCCGTCAGGGTCCTCTGTCCATTGGATTATTCCAGCAAGAATACTGGATTAGGTTGCCGTTTCCTCCTCCAGAGGAGACAGGGATCGAACCCATGTCTCCTGCAACTCCTGCATTGGTAGGCAGATTCTTTACCACTGAGCCACCCAGGAAGCCTTAAGACAACACTGAAGGTGTTTAAACTGGGAAAGCTGAAAGGTTAAAAAGAGCTAAGCCAAAGAAAGTGTAAGAAACATAAAGAAGGGAGAAGAAATCCTTAAAGTTTAAAAAAAAAAAAAAAAAAAGGAAAAGCACCACAGAGAAAAGTGAATGGCAAAAAAATGTGCTAAAAAAACAACTGTGTCAAGATAAAAGTTTTAAAAACCTGAATCAGATCAGATCAGTTGCTCAGTCGTGTCCGACTCTTTGCAACCCCATGAATCGCAGCACGCCAGGCCTCCCTGTCC
The DNA here is from genome assembly GCA_935064755.1 of Tragelaphus eurycerus. Classification (NCBI taxonomy): domain Eukaryota; kingdom Metazoa; phylum Chordata; class Mammalia; order Artiodactyla; family Bovidae; genus Tragelaphus; species Tragelaphus eurycerus. The sequence goes on along the minus strand of CAKXYN010000036.1, from coordinate 16,376,841 downwards.
ATCACCAACTCCCGGAGGCCACTCAGACTCACATCCATCGAGTCAGTGATGCCATCCAGCCATCTCATCCTCTGTCGTCCCCTTCTCCTGCCTCCAATCCCTCCCAGCATCAGAGTCTTCTCCAATGAGTTAACTCTTCGCATGAGGTGGCCAAAACCTGAATAGAGCCTACTAAAAGAGTGGTTCATCTTTTCCAGAGGGAGAGAAACAGGGAAAACAAAGCCCAAATATTTACTGGTAAATTCTATAAAAATTTGAAGGACCAAATAACTTAAACAAAAATATGTCAGCATACAGGAAACGAAGACACCTCAAAACAGCAGAATAAACACTCTTCTCAAGCACATATGGAATATTCAGACATGAGCCATGCAACTAAAAAGAATTAAATTCATTCAAGTATATTCTCTGGCCACAAATACGTAAAATTGATCTCGGTAAGAGAAAAATATCTAGATAAGCATTAAAATTTCAAAATTAACTAATATACTCTTCTGAACACATGTAGGCGGCAAATTATTAACTTTGACTTTGGCCCTCAGCTACTGGCAGGTCATGTCTAAACTGTTGGACCGTCCTGCCGGGTAAGTGTGCTTTTGCTTATCTGGAGCCCTGGGCCAGCACAGACCATCTATGCTAACAGTGTGATTTATGGTGGGTGCTTTGGGCCACTCAGTATCAGCTCACTGTCTTGGAGGGGCTGGAGTAGACTAAAAGGTCAGTCAAGCAGGCACTCTGTCTGCCCCAAGAAAAACTGCACTAGGGGCCTCAGGTGAGCTTCTCTCATTTGCATTACTCTGCATGAGGTCACATAACTCCACTGAGAGAAGACAACTGGAGGCTCTCTTCCCTTGGGTGACTTATTTGAATGCTTTCATTGAAATAGAGCAGAACAGGCATATTACAATTTGAAGTGATTCTATGAGTTATTCTAATTCTCTAGTGAATAACTAAACCTAAGAGTAGTATTAAGGACTCCAAATTTGCATCTGGTATCAAAAGTAAGAGTGGTTTGGGGGACTTCCTCCAACTTCTCATAAGAATCAAAATAAAGTAAAGGAAATTAGAAAATGTTTATAATTTAATCAAACCATCAAACCAGAAACACATCGTATCAAAATAATATGGTGCAACTAAACATGTTCAAAGAAAAGTTAAGATTCAGATCAGATCAGATCAGTCACTCAGTCGTGTCCGACTCTTTGCGACCCCATGAACCGCAGCACGCCAGGCCTCCCTGTCCATCACCAGCTCCCGGAGGTCACTCAGACTCACATCCATCGAGTCAGTGATGCCATCCAGCCATCTCATCCTCTGTCGTCCCCTTCTCCTCCTGCCCTCAATCCCTCCCAGCATCAGAGTCTTCTCCAATGAGTCAACTCTTCGCATGAGGTGGCCAAAATACTGGAGTTTCAGCTGTAGCATCATTCCTTCCAAAGAAATTCCAGGATTGATCTCCTTCAGAATGGACTGGTTGGATCTTCTTGCAGTCCAAGGGACTCTCAAGAGTCTTCTCCAACACCACAGTTCAAAAGCATCAATTCTTCGGCGCTCAGCCTTCTTCACAGTCCAGCTCTCACATCCATACATGACCACAGGAAAGACCATAGCCTTGACTAGGCGAACCTTTGTTGGCAAAGTGATGTCTCTGCTTTTGAATATGCTATCTAGGTTGTAAATGCTTATATTATAAAAGAATAAAGTTTCTCAATCAATGACCTAGGCTTCCACCTTAAAAAACTAGAAAAAAATTAAAATTGAAACATAAGGAAGGAAATAAAGATAACATAAATCAATGCCATTGAAAACAGAAAAAAAGAAAATCAATAAAACAAAAAACCAAGGCATTTGAAACTATCAGTAAACTTGATAAAACTTGAACTAACCAAGAAAAAAAAAAGCCACATTCCTACTAATGTCAGGAACAAAGGAACTATACAACACACCAGATAAATATTAAATAGCTATCAGTTACAACTTAATTACCCCAAGTTTGACAAACTGAAGACACAAACTATGAAAGCTCTCCTATGAACATTTAATATGTCTATTAAACAAAAGAGCCTCACAATTTAAAGTCTTCCAGTAAAGAAAACTCAAGGACGGTCTAGATGGCTGAACTGGTGAATTCCATCAAAGATTTCAAGACTAAATACCAATTTGACACAAATTCGCCCCCAAAACAGGAGGGAAAAACAAATATCCAATGCATCTTATGAAGTCAGCATGACCCTGATCCCCAAATCTGAACATGACAAGAGAAAAAAAACCTGTAAACCAGAATCTGTCATGAAGACAAACACAAAAAGGCTCGACAAAATTTTAGCAGATCAACCTAATATATAAGAAGGGTAACCGTTGTTTAGTCACTAAGTTGTATCCAACTCTTTTGTGACCCCACGGACTATAGCCTGCCAGGCTCTTTTGTCCATGGGACTTCCCAAGCAAGAATACTGAAATGGGCTGCCATCTCCTCAAGGGGATCTTCCCAACCCAGAGATCAAACCTGCATCCCCTTCACTGGCAGATGTGTTCTTTACCACTGAGGCACCAAGGAAACCCCTATAAAAAGTTTCAAACCCCTAGATTCAGTATGTGAGATGAGCAAGATCTCATAGTAGAAAGTTAATATAAAAATCAATTTATTCTGTACAAAAGCAATGAACTATTAAAATTAAAATTTTGAAACAGTATCATTTACAGTAGAATCATAAAACATAAAATTTTTTAGTAAAAATGCAATAGTGTGTATGACCTATGTGCTGAAAACTACAAAACAGGGATAAAAAATTCAAAGACCTAAATAAAGATAATCTATGTTCATGGATGGTGATTAATATGTCAATTCTCCCAAAACTAATTGGGATTTACAATCACAATTCCAACAAGATTTAATTAGAGTTTGACAAGCTGATACTAATATTCATTCAAAATATGAAAGACTAGAGTTGCCACAACAATTCTGAAAATGAAAACAATCTTGGAGAACTCACAATAACTGCTTTCAAGACTTACTATCTTGACTACAGTAGTCAAGAGAGAATGCTATTGACAAAACAATGGACACAAAGATCAATGAACAGAGTCCAAAAACAGACTCACATATTTGGTTTAAAGACAATTTAATGGAAGACAGTCTTTTCAACAAATGATGCTAGAACAACTGGATATTCACATGCCAAAAGATGTACTTCAATCACACCACAAATTATACACAAATTTTAAGTCAAAATGGGTCAGAGAGTTAAATGTAAAATCTAAGACTTCTAGAAGAAAACACAGGAGAAAACTGTTGTGACCCTAGATTAGGCAAAGGTTTCCAAGATTTAGTGTCTGTGTGTGTGCACGTGTGTTTGCATGTGCATGCTCAGTCATGTCTGACTCTTTGCAACCCCATGGGCTATAGCTCCTCTATCCAAGGGATTTCCCAGGCAAGAATACTGGAGTAGGTTGCCATTTCCTCAGTGATCAATGCAAACAAATAGAGGAAAACAATAGAATGGGAAAGACTAGAGATCTCTTCAAAAGTTAGAGATATCAAGGGAACATTTCATGCCAAGATGGGCACAACAAAGAACAGAAAAGGTATGGACCTAACAGAAGCAGAAGATATTAAGAAGAGGTGGCAAGAATACACAGGAAAACTACACAAAAACGATCTTCATGACCCAGATAATCACGATGGTATAATCACTCACCTAGAGCCAGACATCCTGGAGTACGAAGTTCAGCGGGCGCTAGGAAGCATCAATGCTAACAAAGCTAGTGGAGGTGATGGAATTCCAGCTAAGATATTTCAAATTCTAAAAGATGATGCTGTGAAACTGTTGCAGTCAATACGCCAGCAAATTTGGAAAACTCAGCAGTGGCCACAGGACTAGAAAAGGTCAGTTTTCATTCCAATCCCAAAGAAAGGAAGTATAGAATGCTCAGCCTACCACACAATTGCACTCATCTCACATACTAGTAAAGTAATGCTCAAAAATCTCCTTGCTATTCTTGCTAGCAAAGATATACAAGTAACATTAAATATAAAAGACAAGTTCACCATCATTAGCTATTAGAGAAATACATATTAAAACCACAATGAGATCACAATATACGTATAAGAATAGCTCAGTTGGTAAAGAATCCACCTGCAATGCAGGAGATCCTGGTTCAATTCCTGGGTCAGGAAGATCCTCTGGAGAAGGGATAGGTTACCCATTCCAGCATTCTTGGGCTTCCCTTGTGGCTCAGCTGGTAAAGAATTCGCCTGCAATGTAGGAGACCTAGGTTCAATCCCTGGGTTGGGAAGACCCTCTGGAGAAAGGAAAGGCTGTCCACTCCAGTATTATGGACTGGAGAATTCCATAGACTGTATAGTTCATGAAGTCACAAAGAGTCGGACACGACTGAAAGACTTTTACTTCACAAAGGAAATTGACATTATAAATGCCAATGAGGCTGCAGAACAACTGAAACTTTCAAAGACTGCTAGTGGGAATAAAATACAATATAACCACTTCAGGAAAGTTTCCATTTCTTATGAAGTTATTTACAGTTACCACAGAATCCAACAATCTGACTTCTAGGCATTACCCAAGAGGAGGAAGAGACATGAAAACTAATGTTCACACAAAAACCTGTACATGAATGTTACAATGGATTTGTAATTACCAAAACTGGAAACAACTCAAAAATCCTTGAACTGATTAATGGACAAACTAATAGATCAATATCATAGGATACCACTCAGCTACAACAAAAACTACAGCTACTCACAACAACATAGATGAATCTCAAATGTATTATGCTGAGTCAAAGAAGCCAGTCTCAAAAATCTATATCTTTTCATTTACATCATTTCATTTACATGACAGTCTGGAAAAGATAGAATAATAGGAACAGAGAACAAATCAGTAATTACCAAGAGCTGAGGATGGGACAACAAGATAAGTACAAAAAAGCATGTGGAAATGTGGTGGGGTGGGGTGGGGGGAGCAGGACGATGACAGAACAGTTCTACATCTTGACTGTTTGACTGTGGCGGTGATATGACAAAGACTTTAAACTCTAGCCGGCTCCTGAGTACTTTCTCAACTATGCCTATTAAGACTTATGTCTTTATGGCTGATAAAGACTCGCATAAAATGCTAACAGATGCTCCCCCCTGTAAGACTTGCATAAAACGCTAACACAGTTTCATGGCTGCATCCTTAGGATGCCCCAATGGCTGATAAAGACGCATAAAACGCTAACACAGTTTCATGGCTGCATCCTTAGGATGCCCTAGCTCCTCTGAAAGCACCTGCCTGAAAACACTCAAAAGCTGCAAGAATTTACTGTTTGTTCCAGCAAACACCTGAGCTTCTTCTGTTTCACAGGATGTGTGGGATGGGGAGAGCTTCTGATGGGCAACAATTAACCAATCCAGGTAGTTTCACATAAACCAACAACAAAAAGCTCCTCTTCCAGTTTTTTGTTATCACTTCCCTGACTCCAATGAATCCCCACTAATCCCTTCTCAATTGCATTACTCTTCCTTTAAAACCCCAACTGCTGTACAAATAAAAGTCCAGTTCCATTCACACTGTAGTCTCTCCCATAATGCAATAATAAATTACTGATTAAAATCTGTGCTTACAATTTTAACTAGGGTCCAGCTTTGTTCATCTTAAAAAGTACACAACTATATTTTGTTAAAATTCATAACACCATACAATAAAAATGATAATTTTATTGTATGTAACATTATACCCCTATTAAAATGAGAAACTTTTGTAAACAACAAAGAGCTTCTGAACCATCAGCAATAACGCTTTGTAAATGTAGTCCACAGACCAACAGCCTCAGCAAAATCTCAGGCTCCATCTAAAACTACTAAATCAGAATTTGCATTGTAATAAGAGAATGAAACCACAGTATTATCTTTCCTTATATATGTATTTTTGTGACATAAGAAAATACATAGTAAAACATAGTAATAGTAGTATACACAACTCTAGAAAACACTAAGCAATATTCCTAGGATAAATCTACAAAGCATTTGGCAAAATGCTCCTCGGTTAATTTGGAAAAACCATCCATTAAATTTCAATCATATTGTGACTATTTTCTGAACCCAAAATTATAGCTGACACAGTCCAACACCAAGATAAAATATTTTAAATCATTCTTCCCAAAAATGTGGTTAAGTATTCAGGCCATTAGCCAAGCATAAAAATTATAAAGACACTCCAAGGTTTTAAAGAAATATTTCCCCAGTCATTTCATGCAATGAAACCCTTCCTTTCATCAAAAGAAAAAATTGAACCTGAATTTTCCCAAACCTTTATATGCACGTTACAGACATTTATCTCAGCCTCCCAGAATGACTAGGAAATGGCCATTCTACAATCTTTCCACAAACTGTTTAACTGAAAATTACATACAAGTATTAGCTCCATTCAAACACCGTTGCTGTTTCCCCCTGAGAATGAGAGAGAGAGAAGGAAGGAGCATATCACATATATTTAATAATAATTTATATAAAATTATAAATACGGCAACATACGATCATAACTGTGATCAAGGAATTGTATTTGTATCAATACAAATCTCTAAGAAATCATTCAAGAATATGGCTATAGTACTGGCCAACACTTAGGTCTGGATTTAGGACTCTCTAATTCTGTAAGATGTGAAAAATCCCACAATAGGTATTGAGGCAAACACCTAAAATATTAGCTACAATATACTTTTCAACTACTCCCACTTTGATTATTAAAAAACCATTCATTCTAGAAATGAAATTTCTGTTTTTGATTGCTCTGAGGCTAATGAACTAAACTCATATATGATGCATACTTGTATCAACATTAAGTTAAATGTGAGCTCATACTAATGTCTCCAATTCTAATCCATGACCACATGGATCACTGTAGCCTCCTTCCCTTGCTTGTCTGTAACCTCCTACTCCAACACTGAGAAACCTTGTTCCCATCACCTACCACCTATCTTCCTGACTTGGTGAATTCTAGTATAGAAACAGAATTGTTAACTATTCCTCTGTGAGAAGAAACACATTGAACTTGAGGACACTACTTATGTGCTGTTCCTTTTGCCTTCAGTCTGACAGGTTCCATGCATTTCCAAAGTTACTTAGGTGAGCCCCTTTCTGCCCCCATTCTATTCAGATTTTTTTCATACATTTCTAACAGAATTAGATTTGTTTGGCTCTATCTGCATTTTATCCTGGGATCCTCCAAACACCTACAAGGTTGGTTTTTTTTTTCTTTTTAATTTGCATACGTTAAGGTTCTTTCTGCTGTAGAGTTCTATGAGTTTTGACAAATAAACAGTGTGCTCTTTGATGATGCTTCTCATCTTCTATATACATACAACAGCTTACAATTTTACTACTTATTCTTCAGGCAAACACACAAATGTCCAGAGTCCTCTTTAATTCTACTAAACAGAGTATAGAGTCTCCATATTGCAGGCTTATCTCCATCTATATACCACTGTTTTCACTCTAGGAGGAGACATTTCAGAAAACTTTCAGAATACAAACAGTTGTCTGCTCATGATTAGGCTTCAAAGGAAAATGTCACAGAGTTGTAAGAAAACAGATTTCATATCTTATTTTACAACCAAGTTCTGAGAATTTCACTTAAGCCTCTATCATTAATAAATTAATGAAAACTTTAAAAGACATTTATAGGGGTGGGAGGGGGGTTCAGGATGGGGAACACGTGTACACCCGAGGCGGATGCATGTTGATATATGGCAAAACCATTACAATACTGTAAAGAAAAAAAAAAAAATAATAATAATAAAAGACAGGAATTCATTTCTCTGCTTTCACTTCCACTTCGGTTTTCTTACATATAAACTAAGATGATATGCGTTCACTTCCTTAGTTCAGTCTCACCGTAAGGATTCTTAGTCGGTCTAGTCTAAAAATGATAGACAAACAATATGTAATAAAGAAAGTTATCAACGGACCCATTATCAATGGATTAGGAAACTAGACCAAGATTAAGGATATAAATAAGATATATAAGCATATAGGTTCTATTCCCTGGATGTCTGCCCCAATCCAAATTAAAATTCCTGAACATGTCTGAAACTCATCTATCAAAATTATGTAACATTCTGCTAGTTAATAAATACTGTATTACTTAAGATTTATGTATTTGGATTTTTAATACAAAAAAGCAAAGTCCTAACTTTCGATTTCTGGTACAGCATGTAAGAAGCTTAGAACTCATCACTCCATCCTAATGACAAACAAAAATCTGAACAAACTGAAAAAATATCAACAATTCTTAGATCCATCAGAGAAATGGGTTAGAGAACAAACTGCTGATCCAAAAATTGGAGAGACAAGCAGATACAGACTAATAATTTAGCAGGGCAGAAACCCGAAAGGAGAAACCTACATGGGAACCAGAACGAGGGCAGTGAAATCTAAACTGTTAACTGATGAGTTGCTACAGGCTTGGTATAAACAAACCTCAAAAACTCCAGACCACCAGTCATGAGGTGAGCCTCACACTCTGGAGAGTCCTCCTCTAGCAACTCTGCCAGGCGGTATTGTGCAGACCAAAGCGAAAAACTCTCACCCTTCCAGCAACGGCCAAGACAAAAATAATAACTTTTGAACTACATCAGTATTCTATTATTCTTAACAAGGCCGGCCCTCAAGATCAAGAGAGACTATCCCAATCAATTGCATGCTTCATCAGAGCCTTCCAGACCTGAGAGAAGGGAAAACCAAACTCAGCACCTCCGCTGCTCCCAAGGGGATGAAAATCATCTGAGATGTATTTGTGGCGCTACCAGCCCAACAACTAAAAGACTCACTAAAAGACCGAGACCTACTCACAGAACTACAGAACACACTCCCTCTCCTAACACTTCAACACATTCAGTTCAGTTCATTTGCTCGGTCGTGTCCGACTCTGTAACCCCATGAATCCCAGCATGCCAGGGCTCCCTGTCCAAAACCAACTCCTGGAATTTACTCAAACTCATGTCCATCAAGTCGGTGATGCCATCCAGCCATTTTATCCTCTGTCGTCCCCTTCTCTTCCTGCCCTCAATCCCTACCAGCATCAGAGTCTTCTCCAATGAGTCAACTCTTCATAAGAGGTGGCCAAAGTACTGGAGTTTCAACTTTAGCATCATTCCTTCCAAAGAAATCCCAGGGCTGATCTCTTTCAGAATGGACTGGTTGGATCTCCTTGCAGTCCAAGGGACTCTCAAGAGTCTTCTCCAACACCACAGTTCAAAAGCATCAATTCTTCGGCGCTCAGCCTTCTTCACAGTCCACATCCATACATGACCACAGGAAAAACCATAGCCTTGACTAGACGAACCTTTGTTGCCAAAGTAATGTCTCTGCTTTTGAATATGCTATCTAGGTTGGTCATAACTTTCCTACCAAGGAGAATAAGCATCTTTTAAATTCATGGCTGCAGTCACCATATGCAGTGATTTTGGAGCCCAGAAAAAGAAAGTCTGGCACTGTTTCCACTGTTTCCCCATCTACTTCCCATGAAGTGATGGGACCAGATGCCATGCATGATCTTCATTTTCTGAATGTTGAGCTTTAAGCCAACTTTTTCATTGTCCACTTCACTTTCATCAAGAGGCTTTTTAGTTCCTCTTCACTTTCTGCCATAAGGGTGGTGTCATCTGCATATCTGAGGTTATGGATATTTCTTCCAGCAATCTTGATTCCAGCTTGTGCTTCTTCCAGCCCAGCGTTTCTCATGATGTACTCTGCATAGAAGTTAAATAGGCAGGGTGACAATATACAGCCTTGACGTACTCCTTCTCCTATTTGGAACCAGTCTGTTGTTCCATGTCCAGTTCGAACTGTTGCTTCCTGACCTGAATACAGATTTCTCAAGAGGCAGATCAGGTGGTCTGGTATTCCCATCTCTTTCAGAATTTTCCACAGTTTATTGTGATCCACACAGTCAAAGGCTTTGGCATAGTCAAGAAAGCAGAAATAGATGTTTTTCTGGAACTCTCTTGCTTTTTCCATGATCCAGCGGATGTTGGCGATTTGGTCTCTGGTTCCTCTGCCTTTTGTAAAACCAGCCTGAACATCTGGAAGTTCACAGTTCACGTATTGCTGAAGCCTGGCTTGGAGAATTTTGAGCATTACTTTACTAGCGTGTGAGATGAGTGCAATTGTGCGGTAGTTTGAGCACTCTTTGGCATTGCCTTTCTTTGGGATTGGAATGAAAACTGACCTTTTCCAGTCCTGTGGCCACTGCTGAGTTTTCCAAATTTGCTGGCATACTGAGTGCAGCACTTTCACAGCATCATCTTTCAGGATTTGGAATAGCTCCACTGGAATTCCATCACCTCCACTAGCTTTGTTCGTAGTGATGCTTTCTAAGGCCCACTTGACTTCACATTCCAGGATGTCTGACTCTAGGTCAGTGATCACACCATCATGATTATCTGGGTCGTGAAGATCTTTTTTGTACAGTTCCTCTGTGTATTCTTGCCATCTCTCCTTAATATCTTCTGCTTCTGTTAGGTCCGTACCGTTTCTGTCCTTTATCGAGCCCATCTTTGCACGAAATGTTCCCTTGGTATCTCTAATTTTCTTTAAGAGATCTCTAGTCTTTCCCATTCTGTTGTTTTCCTCTATTTCTTTGCACTGATCGCTGAAGAAGGCTTTCTTATCTCTTCTTGCTATTCTTTGGAACTCTGCATTCAGATGCTTATATCTTTCCTTTTCTCCTTTGCTTTTCGCTTCTCTTCTTTTCACAGCTATCTGTAAGGCCTCCCCAGACAGCCATTTTGCTTTTTTGCATTTCTTTTCCATGGGGATGGTCTTGATCCCTGTCTCCTGTACAGTGTCACGAACCTCATTCCATAGTTCATCAGGCACTCTATCTATCAGATCTAGGCCCTTAAATCTATTTCGCACTTCCACTGTGTAATCATAAGGGATTTGATTTAGGTCATACCTGAATGGTCTAGTGGTTTTCCCTACTTTCTTCAATTTAAGTCTGAATTTGGCAATAAGGAGCTCATGATCTGAGCCACAGTCAGCTCCCGGTCTTCTTTTTGCTGGCTCTATCGAGCTTCTCCATCTTTGGCTGCAAAGAATATAATCAATCTGATTCCGGTGTTGACCATCTGGTGATGTCCATGTATAGAGTCTTCTCTTGTGTTGTTGGAAGAGGGTGTTTGCTATGACCAGTGCATTTTCTTGGCAAAACTCTATTAGTATTTGCCCTGCTTCATTCCGTATTCCAAGGCCAAATTTGCCTGTTACTCCAGGAGTTTCTTGACTTCCTACTTTTGCATTCCAGTCCCCTGTAATAAAAAGGACATCTTTTTTGGGTGTTAGTTCTAAAAGGTCTTGTAGGTCTTCATAGAACCGTTCAGCTTCAGCTTCTTCAGTGTTCCTGGTTGGGGCATAGACTTGGATTACTGTGACATTGAATGGTTTGCCTTAGAAACGAACAGAGATCATTCTGTTGTTCTTGAGATTGCATCCAGGTACTGCATTTCAGACTCTTTTGTTGACCATGATGGCCACTCCATTTCTTCTGACCATAGCAATGTATAAATAAAAAAGCTCGCCACTGATTCTAGGTAAAGGAAGGTTTTCTGCTTATGTTGTTAACAAACTACCAGAAATAGAAGGTCTAACTTTTAAGTTTTTAAATATTACCTTTTCTTCTTGGGAATATATGTGCATGATAGTTGGGAATTATTCATACTTAGTAATACCTGTGCTAATGACTTCTTTTAATTATAGGTAGGATTATATAAGTAACTTCAAGGATCATGGAGTGATTTATGACCTAATATAGATCTGGTTCACTTAGTTTTTATGACTCAATTCTAAATGTTGTCTTAATTATCCACCTTTGTATATAATTACATCTTGTAAAGGATGAAAATTTATCCCTTCTGTTCAGCTTTATTGAAAGTTAACATTTCTAAGTATTTTTGTTAGGGGAAGCTGGATTCAGATTAAGTATACATGCTAGATTAGGAGTTTGTGAATATTTTGGAAAATTTATTGTTTTTTCCTTAAATAATCTTAGAAGTTACATGCTTGGGATTGTAATAAATTTGTATAAAATGGCTGCTATCTAGTCTGATTGACATTTGAGATATTTTTATTTTATTGGCATAAGAAATTTTGGTTGACATTTGAGATATTTTTATTTTATTGGCATAAGAAATTTTGGTATCTTGAAAAGTCAGTGTTTACTTACATTAGTTATTTCCTAATTAAACCCTGTCTTCCTCCCTTCACTCCGTTTAAAAATTATTTTCCAGAAAGCATTGCAAATGGGTATCATGCCAGATACAGCAGTAAAATTACATTTGTGTGGAAGCTAGTGAACATAACAACCTAGAACTGGTTTTCATGATTTTTGATGGATGGCAGATGTCCATACTACTGCAAAGTAGAGTTGTAACCACATATATTTAATTCTTCAGTGTCAAGTAAATACGTTTATATTCTCTTAATTCAAAGCCAGGATAGAACCCATAAGCCAAAATAAGAGGCCCAATAGGCTATGTAATTGGAAAGTTAGTGATAATTGTTGCTGAAGAAAGAATTCTCTTATATCAATGAGCCTGTTGCTTGGCTTTTACGAAGCCATGGGAGATATTCATCAAACACTTAATGTATTTCCTAGAGAATACTTTAGGTATCCTGTTGGCTTTTAAATATGATGCTGATAAAAAAAGTGTTTGCAGAATATATTACACAGCTAGTTAAATTTAGCAGCTTTACTGTTAAGTGCTTTTAGGTAACCCTAGGTTACTAAGCCAGATTAACTATCCAAACAAAAACAAAACAAGCGAAACCAAACTGACTAGTTAGTATGTGTGCCCCAGTTTGTTTTTATTTTTGGCAAGAGTCCAAAATAAAATGAGGTAGTCCAGGAGTTTACCTGGTAGTCTAATTTTTAGGCAGCTGGGTTAAGGGTGGAGGTTTTCAGGCCCCAAAGTTAAATATTATTCATTCTAATGGAAGGAATGATGCTAAAGCTGAAACTCCAGTATTTTGGCCACCTCATGCGAAGAGTTAACTCATTGGAGAAGACTCTGATGCTGGGAGTGATTGGGGGCAGGAGGAGAAGGGGACGACAGAGGATGAGATGGCTGGATGGCATCACTGACTCGATGGATGTGAGTCTGAGTGACCTCCGGGAGTTGGTGATGGACAGGGAGGCCTGGTGTGCTGCGATTCATGGGGTCGCAAAAAGTCGGACACGACTGAGCAACTGATCTGATCTGATCTGATATCATATCCTCCAGATAATCTGGAGAATGTTTTTCTTCTTCTACTTCAGGAATTTTCTTTTTTCTCTTCATCATGAAGTCTCTAGTCTGCTAGCAGTCTTGATGTTCTCCATTCTACTAGCTGGTCTTTAGATAAAAAGTTTATGCCTTTCTTTTACTGGCTGGTGCCCACCCCCCTTTAAGGAGTAACTGTTTTAGAAGAAGTAGCCTCTAAATATTGTTCTTTATTAAATCTAATGCCTTTATTAAATCTAGTATCTATGACATTCAAGCTTTTAGAAGGTGCCCTTTACTATATCAACCTAATTTCTTCATATTGTTTTATGCAGCTTAATAGTTAAAGCAAGAGTCGGTATTCATGTTACATATTTTAGTCCTGGAAATGACATTCCCTCACCTCTCCAGTGCAGATACAACTCTTGATGGCTTATTTGACATTCATTATCCCCATGATGCTTTCTGTTGGCAGTGGTCTTCTAGCTGTGTAAAGTTTCTGGGAATTTTGAAGTCAGAATCATCTTGAAAAACAACAAACTTGTAAAGGGTTCAATTTTGTTTTAATTTATATAATATATAATAAATTAATGTGAAAAATCGTGAAGTTAAAACTGGTAAAGTTTAAATCTCTTTTGTAGACTTTACTTGGAATTTTTCTGAGTTATATAATCTTTCTGATACATAGAATAAACCTTAAGTTTCTTCCAGTACCTAGAATACTAGGGTCTGTTATATTTATAGAGATATTGTATATTTATGCCATGTCTGGATTACATATATTTGAAAGCAGAGCATACTAGTCTTGTGTTGCCTTTGTACTAAGGGATGTAAATTGATACTCATTTAACAGTGTTAAAATGTTGTAACTCAAACTTTGTCCCCTCACCTGGACCAAATAATGCTCTTAGATAATCACACTCAAAATACAGAGTAGGAAATCCTCTGAATCTACTTTGGATAGAGAGGATACTTTGATTTTGGAGGAAAATACCAGTGGGTTGCTTCCCCCTCTCCCCCAAGGATTTTTCTCCTCCCGTCAAGTTGAATGATGAGTTTGGGTTTACAGAAATGGAATTCCTGGTGACGAGATCAGCTGTTGTATCTGTCCAACATCACATACCTGTGCAAGGGTCTTGAGCACAGGGCTCAATAGCTTCCATTCATTTGAATCAGCTTCAGTGCTTCATCCCCAAGTGCCACGAATGCTGCCTTCCTGGCTCGCTAGGGCCCATTGCCATTTTTTCCCTGCACTCCCCGGACAAGGACAAAGTCTCATAAAGCACATTCTGAGGCTGAAACCCAGGAAAAACTGTATTGAGGAGAAGACGCATCAGAGAGCCTCATTCTGTAGAAAGGTCACTGCATTGACTGGAGACATTTTAGGAATGACATTTAATCTCTTCAATCTCTCTTTCTTATTCTTTGTTTTGGATACATAATTTAGCTGCTTTTGGGAATATTCAGAGAATGAAGATTTGGTACCAGTCTTACCACTAAAAATGAGTACCAGGGTTTATACAACAGTAAACTGAAGCAGAAACAGCTTTGCCTTTTTGTAAAAAAAATAGACTTTATTTTTATAGCTGTTTTAGGTTCACAGCAGAATTGAGTGGGACAAATATTCCTAATTCCTTTTGTACGTTACATTACTGCTGTCCTTTGTTTCACACACATAAACACATATATAACATTATCAAATACATTGTTGCTGTTGTTATTTTGAACAAATTGCTCTCTGTTTGATCAATTAAGAATAAGTAAAATGAAAAGAAAGAAAAGTTTTTTTGATACTCATTTATTCCTTCTCTAATACGCTTCGTTTTTTAAAGATGTAGATCTGAGTTTCTTACCTGTATCATTTTCCTTCTCTCTGAAAGAATGTCTTTTCTTACAAAGTAGGTCTCTAGATAATGAATTCCCTAAAGTTTTGTTTGTCTGAGAAAGTCTTTATTTGTCCTTTACTTTTGAAGGATAATTTTGCAGGGTACAGAGTTCTAGATTTTTATTGTTAGGTTTTCCCCTCTCAATTCATTTCTTCTGCGTGCTCTTCTCTGAGGTTCTTGGGTGTGTGGTTTGGTATCTGACACTAATTTGGGAAAATTCTAAGTTAGTAGCATTTTTTTCAAATTAGAATATGTTTCAAGTAATTCTTTTTCTTTTCTTTCTAGAATTCCCGTTATGCATATGGGTATGAAAGTGAAAGGCAAAACTCACCCAGTCCTGCCCGACTCTTTGCGACCCCATGGACTCTTCAGTTCATGGAATTCTCCAGGCCAGAAGACTGAAGTGGGGAGCTGTTCCCTTCTCCAGAGGATCTTCCAGCCCAGGTGTTGAACCTAGATCTCCTGCATTGCAGGCTGATTCTTTACCAGCTGAGCCACCAGGGAAGCCCTGCATATGATACACCTTTTGTAGTTGTCCCACAGTTCTTGAATATTGTATTCTATTCCCCCCAGCCCCCTCAGACTTTTTATTCTTTCTCTGCTTTTTAGCTTGGAAATCTGTATGGACATTTCACAAATTCAGAGATTCTTTATTCAGCTCTGTCCAGTCTACTAATGAGCCCATTGAAGACACTTGTTTCTGTTACAGTGTTTTTGATCTCCAGTGTTTCTTTCTGGGTCTTTCTTAGAATTTCTTAGAATTTTTCTGGTTATTCCGTCTGTTCTTGCATGCTGCCTTTTTTTTTTTTTTCCCCATTTGAGTCCTTAGCATATTAATCAGGGTTCTTTCTAATTCCTGGTCTGATAATTCCAACTTTGCTGCCATATCTAAGTCTGGTTCTGATGCTTGACTTTGTCTCTTCAATCTTTTTTTCCCTTTTAGTAAGACTTACAATTTTTTGTTGTTGTTGTTGAAAACTGAACATTGTATACTGGGCAAAAAGAACTGCAGTAAATAAGTATTTAGTAATGTGTTGAATGTGGTCCACTGGAGAAGGGAATGGCAAACCACTTCAGTATTCTTGCCTTGAGAACCCCATGAACAGTATGAAAAGACAAAATGATAGGACACTGAAAGAGGAACTCCCCAGGTCAGTAGGTGCCCAATATGCTACTGGAGATCAGTGGAGAAATAACTCCAGAAAGAATGAAGGGATGGAGCCAAAGCAAAAAGAATACCCAATTGTGGATGTGACTGGTGATAGAAGCAAGGTCCGATGCTGTAAAGAGCAATATTGTATAGGACCTGGAATGTCAGGTAAATGAATCAAGGCAAATTGGAAGTGGTCAAACAAGAGATGGCCAGAGTGAATGTTGACATTCTAGGAATCAGCGAACTCAAATGGACTGGAATGGGTGAATTTAACTCAGATGACCATTATATCTACTAGTGCGGGCAGGAATCCCTCAGAAGAAATGGAGTGGCCATCATGGTCAACAAAAGAGTCTGAAATGCAGTACCTGGATGCAATCTCAAGAACAACAGAATGATCTCTGTTCGTTTCTAAGGCAAACCATTCAATGTCACAGTAATCCAAGTCTATGCCCCAACCAGGAACACTGAAGAAGCTGAAGCTGAACGGTTCTATGAAGACCTACAAGACCTTTTAGAACTAACACCCAAAAAAGATGTCCTTTTTATTACAGGGGACTGGAATGCAAAAGTAGGAAGTCAAGAAACTCCTGGAGTAACAGGCAAATTTGGCCTTGGAATACGGAATGAAGCAGGGCAAATACTAATAGAGTTTTGCCAAGAAAATGCACTGGTCATAGCAAACACCCTCTTCCAACAACACAAGAGAAGACTCTATACATGGACATCACCAGATGGTCAACACCGGAATCAGATTGATTATATTCTTTGCAGCCAAAGATGGAGAAGCTCGATAGAGCCAGCAAAAAGAAGACCGGGAGCTGACTGTGGCTCAGATCATGAGCTCCTTATTGCCAAATTCAGACTTAAATTGAAGAAAGTAGGGAAAACCACTAGACCATTCAGGTATGACCTAAATCAAATCCCTTATGATTACACAGTGGAAGTGCGAAATAGATTTAAGGGCCTAGATCTGATAGATAGAGTGCCTGATGAACTATGGAATGAGGTTCGTGACACTGTACAGGAGACAGGGATCAAGACCATCCCCATGGAAAAGAAATGCAAAAAAGCAAAATGGCTGTCTGGGGAGGCCTTACAGATAGCTGTGAAAAGAAGAGAAGCGAAAAGCAAAGGAGAAAAGGAAAGATATAAGCATCTGAATGCAGAGTTCCAAAGAATAGCAAGAAGAGATAAGAAAGCCTTCTTCAGCGATCAGTGCAAAGAAATAGAGGAAAACAACAGAATGGGAAAGACTAGAGATCTCTTCAAGAAAATTAGAGATACCAAGGGAACATTTCGTGCAAAGATGGGCTCGATAAAGGACAGAAACGGTACGGACCTAACAGAAGCAGAAGATATTAAGGAGAGATGGCAAGAATACACAGAGGAACTGTACAAAAAAGATCTTCACGACCCAGATAATCATGATGGTGTGATCACTGACCTAGAGTCAGACATCCTGGAATGTGAAGTCAAGTGGGCCTTAGAAAGCATCACTACGAACAAAGCTAGTGGAGGTGATGGAATTCCAGTGGAGCTATTCCAAATCCTGAAAGATGATGCTGTGAAAGTGCTGCACTCAGTATGCCAGCAAATTTGGAAAACTCAGCAGTGGCCACAGGACTGGAAAAGGTCAGTTTTCATTCCAATCCCAAAGAAAGGCAATGCCAAAGAGTGCTCAAACTACCGCACAATTGCACTCATCTCACACGCTAGTAAAGTAATGCTCAAAATTCTCCAAGCCAGGCTTCAGCAATACGTGAACTGTGAACTTCCAGATGTTCAGGCTGGTTTTACAAAAGGCAGAGGAACCAGAGACCAAATCGCCAACATCCGCTGGATCATGGAAAAAGCAAGAGAGTTCCAGAAAAACATCTATTTCTGCTTTCTTGACTATGCCAAAGCCTTTGACTGTGTGGATCACAATAAACTGTGGAAAATTCTGAAAGAGATGGGAATACCAGACCACCTGATCTGCCTCTTGAGAAATCTGTATTCAGGTCAGGAAGCAACAGTTCGAACTGGACATGGAACAACAGACTGGTTCCAAATAGGAGAAGGAGTACGTCAAGGCTGTATATTGTCACCCTGCCTATTTAACTTCTATGCAGAGTACATCATGAGAAACGCTGGGCTGGAAGAAGCACAAGCTGGAATCAAGATTGCTGGAAGAAATATCCATAACCTCAGATATGCAGATGACACCACCCTTATGGCAGAAAGTGAAGAGGAACTAAAAAGCCTCTTGATGAAAGTGAAGTGGACAATGAAAAAGTTGGCTTAAAGCTCAACATTCAGAAAATGAAGATCATGCATGGCATCTGGTCCCATCACTTCATGGGAAGTAGATGGGGAAACAGTGGAAACAGTGCCAGACTTTCTTTTTCTGGGCTCCAAAATCACTGCATATGGTGACTGCAGCCATGAATTTAAAAGATGCTTATTCTCCTTGGTAGGAAAGTTATGACCAACCTAGATAGCATATTCAAAAGCAGAGACATTACTTTGGCAACAAAGGTTCGTCTAGTCAAGGCTATGGTTTTTCCTGTGGTCATGTATGGATGTGGACTGTGAAGAAGGCTGAGCGCCGAAGAATTGATGCTTTTGAACTGTGGTGTTGGAGAAGACTCTTGAGAGTCCCTTGGACTGCAAGGAGATCCAACCAGTCCATTCTGAAGGAGATCAATCCTGGAATTTCTTTGGAAGGAATGATGCTAAAGCTGAAACTCCAATACTTTGGCCACCTCCTGGGAAGAGTTGACTCATTGGAAAAGACTCTGATGCTGGGAGGGATTGGGGGCCGGAGGAGAAGGAGATGACAGAGGACGAGATGGCTGGATGGCATCACTGACTCGATGGATGTTAGTCTGGGTGAACTCCAGAAATCGGTGATGGACAGGGAGGCCTGGCGTGCTGTGATTCATGGGGTCGCAAAAAGTCGGACACGACTGAGCGACTGAACTGAACTGATGGTCTGAATGTTTATGTTTCTTCAACATTCCTATGTTGAAATCCTCCAAGATGATACTATTAGAATGTGGGGCCTCTGGGAAGTGCTTGGCTTGAACGGCAGATCGATCAGGAATGGGATTAGTGCCTTATAAAAGAGAGATCCCCTAGGCTCTCTACCACTTGAGGCCACAGAAGGAAGGTGCATGAACCAGGAGGAGGGCCCTCACCAGAAGGGGACCAAGCTGGCACCTTGACTTTGGACTTTCCAGCCTCCAAAACTATAAGCAGCAAAATCTCTGTTGTTATAAGCTACTCAGTCACTGAGTAGCTTATGGTGTGTTATAATTGGTCAAATGGACTTGATACATATATATGTGTGTGTATATATATATATATACACACAAAATAAAAATACATAAACACTACTTTAAATGTACAACTGAAGTATGAACGCAGGGGAAATCAAATCTCTGAAGAGCCAAAAGTTAATCAGATCAAATCAGTCGCTCAGTCGTGTCCGACTCTCTGCGACCCCATGAACTGCAGCACGCCAGGCCTCCCTATCCATCACCAGCTCTCGGAGGTCACTCAGACTCACATCCATCGAGTCAGTGATGCCATCCAGCCAAAAGTTAATAGGGAAGTAAAAAGAAGTACTTAGCAACTAAACAACACCACCAACAAATCAGTACACGCTTGATGCTACGGCCACCCTGAAGGACATTCTCAACCCAGTAACTTCTGTCTCAACGGCAAAACAGGAAACTAAGGCCCTGCCACACAAGAAGCAAGCACTGTGTTATAACTAAGATTTTTGCACAAAGCACAGACCTTCCGGGAACAACAGAGTACAGAAACCTGCCACTGGTAGAAGGAGGCAAAGAAATTTTCTGAAATTTAAGCTCTGAATAGGTAGGAAAAATCACCAAAAACTTTGTAATCACAATGCCCTCACATAGGTTTAAGCGTCTGAATTTATTCTGTCTACACTGTACGGGAACTCCTAACTCCAAAATTAAATACAAAAAATCTTCTCTGCTTGAGCTGGGTGGTAATACAAGTATATACATATATCAAAACAGCACAGAAAACCTGTGCATTTTAGTACATCTAAGTTATACTTCAGTTTAAAAATAAAGTGGTCTCTGGAAACACCTGTAGTGTGCATGGAAAAAACAAATCTCTCTCCGGAGTAAGAGAGGTTTGTTTTTCATGACCCTCTACCTGAAGCCACTCAGGATTCACACAAACAACCCCTCTGAAGATCAACTCACAATTTATTTTATTTTTTTTTAACTTTTATTTGTATTTATTTTTTCCGGCATTTATTCCCGGGCCATACGTTTTTGTTTCTTCAGTTTCTTCTGGGATATCTTTTTCTTCTGTGCAACCTCCTCTTCTGGTTTAGGAACAATCTGTTCTTTTTCATCTCATCTCAATGTGGCAGGGAAAGTTCACATAGGGGTTGATCCGACCGTGAGCTCTCTAAGTCCTGCGCTGCATCTTGGAGGCTTTGTTCACTTGGATGTGCTCAATGACCAGAGAATCTACATCTAAGCCCTTAAGTTCAGCATTACTCTCTGCATTTTTGAGCATGTGTAGTAAAAATTCAGCACTCTTTTTGGGCGACCAACCCTGCGTCCGGCCCCACTGTTTGGCCTGTGCACACCTACCGACTCCACCACTGAGCGATGGAATGGCACACACTGCTTCTTTAAAGTGACATCCTTCAGATACTTGGTGGCTTTCCAGATCTGCAGACCCTTTATGGCCTGGGCAGTTTCACAAGTGCTCTTAAAGTGAACACGAAGATTTGAACCTCTTGATTTGCATGATTTTGTGGGGTTTTCTGCGTCAAGTGAATAGCACACCGTTTTTAGGGGTCACCTCAGGCCACTTAGTGGAAAAGGAAGCCAACTCACAATTTAAAACTATAAAACATCTAAGGAAACAGTTCACCTTAAGAATCAGGAAATTTAACAAAGAACAGAAGTGGATTTCTAAGAACTTCAGACAACTGAATAATCTGGATAGAGACTGTAACTATTTTAAATTACCAAAACACATGAAAGATAGACTAAACCACATGGGACAGACATCATAAAAAAGTAACAGACATCCTTAACAAAACAAGAAGTTATAATCAGTGGATGTTAAAATAATCAGTAGACAAGGAACTGGATATTGGCCTTGTACAAAAGGATCATTCCACAGATTACTTGAACGATATAAAAGGAAAAGCGCAATATTATAATAAAAATATAAACTTTCATCATCTATTGAGCCATCTTAACATCGCTATAGGTAGAACAAAATATTATGCACTTTCTGATGTGATAAAGTACTTAATACTACCTATGAAGCACTTGTGCTAAGACACTGAATTCACTAACCGAGTCTCCTATCATAAATTATAATTTTTACAAGAAACGTAACGGAGTAAAAATAAATCAAACAGCCCAAGTATCTCTTAGAAAACCCCAAATCTGTAACATTCTACAAAACAACTATAGAAAACAAAACAACTTCTCAATGAAAGCATGAGAAAAAAACAGATAGGGAGGGACTATTCCAGAGAAACTTAAGAGACATCATCAAGTGCAATCTGTGAACCTTGTTTTAAGTCCTAATTCAAGTATACCAACTATAAAATAGCATTTCTGAGGCTATGACAGATATCAGAATATGGACTGAGTCATCTATAATATTAAAGACTTGTTCATTTGGGGTGTGTGGAAGAAGATGGTATTGTGGTTATAGAGGAAAATACCCACTTTTCAGCATGAAATGTCACTAGGTGGATTTGCTTTAAAACACCTCAGCTAACAGAACAGGAGAGTAGCTGAATACATTATGCTATAATCACACAATGGAATACTAGGCAGTCGCCAAAACAAACAAACAACAAAAAAAAACGAGGACGATCTCTACGACTTCGTAGAGATAGAGTGATATTCAGGATACACTGTTAGTTAAAAAAGAAAGTGCAAAAGAGCATCTTTAGTATGTTCCTCTTTCATGTAAAAAAATATTAAAAAATTTATATGTATCAGCTCATCTGTACAAAAAGGAATTCAATTAAATAAAACTAGAAATAAATAATAATAAGATATCCTAGGGGGTAAATGGGGAGGGACAAGCTGGAAAGAAAGAGGAAATGGGACCATCGCAGAAGAATCAGAAGGAAGGACACTACTGAGTTAAAGCTTTCTGTGTTATTTCTAACTCTACGAAACATGGCAATTGCTTCACACAACCCAAAAATAAATTGATAATTAAAATCAACCAGGATACAGGCAGATATTCCAAACAGAACACAAACAGTAATATATTACAAATGCCACACTGCAACTGATGGGAAGGAAATTTACCTAAATACATTTGGAAGACAGCATTCGGACTGACAGGATTTTCACAGTAGTGTATTTCAGACAAAAAATTTGTTTCTCACAAGAGTACAGGTTGGCAATTCTGAAATCTGTACACTAGAATTGAGGAAATAAGAAAATACATTGTGGACAATGAGAACCCCGTTTCTCACTATCATAAACTGGAATAACAAAGAACAGGTTTTGGGGAGAAAGGGGAGAAGACTAACATAATTTTGTAAGTGGTGGGTTGGAATTGGAGATAAACACAAGCTCATTTTTTTAATATGTAGATACAATATACACATACAAACTAGGTGTGTATATATATATACACACACACACACACATACTTCCTACATGTATCTCTCAACTATTCACTGCAATGAAAATCCAGTGTGAACACACCCAGCTCCCAGATCTTAGTTTCTCAATACCATCTTCCAATAAAAGAGACAGAGCTCCTTGGAGAAAGGGTTGAGTCAAAGGGTGAAGCAAAAGGACAGGATGAATGTGGAACATCCTGTGCTTTGCAGATAGTAAATAAGTGTTTAAAAATGAGGAGGGCCTGTCAAAAGAACACAGGAGCAAACCTGAAGGAACTCCCAATGGCAAAATCTAGGACAACCTGAGCAAGAAATAAAGACAGTAATGGATTATAACTTATAGAATAAACAAATGCCCCCGAGTCCATATTCATATAAATTATTGGCTAAATGCCTAAGTAGGAAAGGCAGGACAGTTCTTCCTTAAGGTAGAATTCTAACTAATAATGCATGTTTAAGAGGAACAAAGGAACTGCAAATATCACCATTTGGCAGAAAACCACAGTATTAATTGTTGCAGGCAAAAAAGAACAAAGGTTGCTTAAAAGTAATATAAGAAGTGGACTTCTCACGTGGCTCAGTACTAAAGAATCCTCCTACCAACGCAAGAGACTTTGGAGACGTGGGTTCAAGCTTATGTGGGTTCGCTCTCTGGGTCAGGAAGATCCCTTGGAAGAGGAAATGACAACCCACTCCAGTATCATTCCCTAGAAAATTCCATGTACAGGGGAGCCTGGTGGGCTACAGCTCATGGGGTCACAAAGAGTCAGACATGACTGAGGATGCAGGCTGTAGCTGTATGATAAGAAACAAGATAGCTGCACAGTTTCAGGCAGTTATTATAAGAGGGGAAAATGTAAACACACACACAAAACCTGGCAGAGAAAGCCATAACCAAGTGATCAAATAATACATCACCGTATCCGCATCACATATCTGCTGATACGATGCCCTGAGGGGAGAACGTCACGTGACCTCTGCTATGCCAAAAACCTGTAACTGATCAAAGGAAAACCTCAGACAAATCCTAAATGAGGGACATTCTGCAAACTGATTGGCCAGTAACCTTCAAAAGGTCATGGTTATGAAGACAAAGACTGGTAAAATG
Organism: Tragelaphus eurycerus; assembly: GCA_935064755.1. Taxonomy (NCBI): domain Eukaryota; kingdom Metazoa; phylum Chordata; class Mammalia; order Artiodactyla; family Bovidae; genus Tragelaphus; species Tragelaphus eurycerus. The sequence continues at coordinate 16,352,785 of CAKXYN010000036.1, read as the reverse complement.
TCCCAGATTAGAACAGACTAAGGAAATAACAACTTAATACAACACGGAACCCTCGACCACAAAAAGGACCTTTGTGGGAAAATTAGAGAAATTCAAGTACGGTCTAGAGATCAGTTAACCATATTGTATCAACATTAACTTCCTGATCTAGATAACTCTTCTATGATTACATAAAATATAATATTAAGGGAAGCAAGGTAAAGATTATGGGCTTCCTAAGTGGCTCAGGGATAAAGAATCCACCTGTCAATGCAGAAGCCACAGGAGATTCAAGTTCGATCCCTAGGTCAGGATGATACCCTGGAGAAATGACAACTCGCTCCTGTACTCCTGCCAGGAAAATCCCAAGGACAGAGGAGCCTGGGGTTACAGCCCATGAGGGTCATGGAGAGTTAGACAAGACTGAAGGACTGTGCATGCAGGTAAAAGTTATACAAGAACTATCAACTATTTTTCTAACATTTTGTAAGTCTAATATTATTGATACAATATTTCTTCTTTTATGTAGGGTAACGATCTCATAGTAAGTTTTAAATGAAGGGCATAAAGAAATTCTACAAAAGCAAAACACTATCACTGATACTAAGCTGCAAAATTAGGCATAGCTGAACAAAGAATTATGTGGAAGGCAGGTGCAAAAAATAACCACAAGCCCAGAGAGACAAAGTGAGAGAAGATATGAAAGCAAGATTAAGGGGCATGGAGCATAAAATCAGGTGGTCCACAAACATCAAACAGGAATTCCAGAGAAGACTAAAGAGAATAAAGGAAAAGTAAGAAAATGATGGATAACTTTCTAGAATAAATAACAATGATGATTATATTCTAGAAACAAGGGTTCTAAGCAGGATAAATAAAGTACAACCACATCTGGACACAAAGTGAACAGAGCTGCAAAGTACCAAAAATTTAGGAATGCAGGGATTGCTTTTAAGAAACCAGAAAAAAATTAATTACAAAGCAACAATAATTAGAGAACAGACTTCTCACAGCAACAATTAAAAGTCATAATACCCTCGAAGAACTGAGTGAAAATAACAATCACCGAGAATTCTATAATCAAATAATTATCTTTCCAAGAATGAGGACAAAATAAATATATTTGCAGACAAACTCCAGAAGCTTATCATTAACAGACTTCTGCTGAAATATTAAAGAACATACTGCAAGCAGAAGGAAGCTAAAACCAACTGGATTAAGTGGGATGCAAAAAAATAATAAGAAATCAGTACAGTGAGTAAATCTAAAAACACAGAATTTATAAAATCCTCTTTTAAATAAAACAACCAGGTTGCATTTTTTAAGTAATTCAACGTGCAAAAAAAGAGGAAAACAAAACAAAACAAAACCATAGCTTCAGCAGAACACTTTTCATGGGGGAAAAAAAAGGACCTAATGTGGAATTGGAAAATCTCAACCAAGAATCTGACTTTCTCTTATTTTACCCAAAGGACTGGGTTTGTTCAGCCAAAAAGTGAAGGTCATTTATCAAGAAGATCCTTAAAATTCCCTACTGCTCCCAGGATTTAGTTGGCAGAAAACAGGCTTCCCCAATTGACCAAGAGGACACCTTTCAAAATTGTACGTTATTGAGAGTTCAGACAGAGCAAGAGCTTTCATACACAGAACCAGTGCTTCAGGATATGGAACTTTATGGATAATCAGCTATCTGCTTCTATGCAAAAATGATGGGAATGTATATGATCTTAGGGAAAGAATAAACAATATACTTTTAAACTTAAGAGTTATTAAGAAAGGAAAAGTGTGGTCCAAGAGGTAGGAAAGCCAACAATATAAAAATCAGAAAATCTTGCGAAGAATTTCTAAAAGAAATATGGTATAATATCAAATGCTACAAAAAAAAAAATACTAAAGACAATCATTTCATTTCTACATCACAAATTAGCTGTCACACACTCCTCCTTCCAAAATCTTAAAGATTCAATAATACAAATATCAGGTGTGCTCAAACTAATTTGCTAAAATTTCTAAAGAGCCAATCACACTGAAATACAGCAAGGATATATAAGCACCAAAATGCAGAGAACTCAGTTAAAGGTATCCTATATTCATTACTCTCATAAAATATCATTCTTCTCTTTTGCTAGGATAAATCAAAAGGTCAATGTGCAAGCAAAGAAAGCTTTTATTTACTGATAAAAGGCAAAGAAAGCTATTAAGAGACTAGGCTACTTAGAGTCATTTAGTCATACTGCAAATACGCCCTTTAAATATTCCCTCAATAAAAATAGGCCTGGAGACACAGAATATAAAAATGGTAAACCACACAATCAAAACTCAATGAGACATGATATGTATCACTAGATATAAAGGATTAAAAGCTGGATGACACTCGTAAGAGGAAAGATCGACACTAACATTTGAGAATACATACAGTTAAATACACACATTTATTTATTTATTCTTAAAAAAAAAAATTTTACCTTCCATGGGCCTTGATCTCTATCCCAGAGGCTAGTAAAGTAAACCTATAATACAGGTTTTCTGGATTCGTGGCTTTCCAACACACTCTTTTTAGGTAATTTCAAAAACACCTATCTCCAAGCATATCTGAATATATATAACCTGCTTGAAAGTAATGGGCCACATTTTCCATTCTTCATACAAAACATATCCTTTGATATTTTAAAGTACTTTTCAGTTTACAAGTGGAACTGGAAAAAAGGTTTAAGCTAGTTTTAGAGGTGAACCAGCTAAAAAAGGAGGCTGAATGTGACAGCGTGTGCAATAACGGCAGTAGAAACAAAATCTAAAGGATCTGTTCTGAAAAACACAATTATAAAATATCTAAATTAGACAATGTGTAATTGTTAAATACAGTTTTTAAAATGAGAGTACTTTCTTTAAATGTCTGGCTTGTAAAGCTTAAATAATGTCTTTAAAATGAGATAGAGTACTTTTTTTAAATGTCTGGCTTTTAAAGTTCAGAAGTGAAAGGAACTCATTTTAGAAATGAGGAAACTGACATCCAAGAAAACAAAGTAACTTGCTTGCTAATTAACAAAGCTAGATGTGACATGAAACATTCTCCAATGAATGTATCTTTAAAATACAATTTTGGTAACTTCTAATGAAAGACTAAAAATCTTAACCATGTTTCAAATTAACAATTGCAATCAAAGCCATACTGATTTAGAATTCACAAGACCACACTAAAGTTTACATTGCTTAGAAAACAAATGTCCCTCACAAGAACAATTAATAGAGGATTATAAAAGAAATATTTACTGAAATTTTTACTGAACATCTACTATGTGGCAGCAACTATTTTAATTATCTGGGATACACCAGTATAGAAAATACTTTTAAACATACTCAAGTTATGACAATTACACGTACTTAACTGACAGGGAAATTATAAATCATTCTGCAGCTCCTGAACATCTCTAAGATTAGAACAGTCGCTGTGGATCAGTTTCAGGAGCTCCACCATGAGAAGCAGCCACATAAGAATCACCTCTCACCATAAAGCAAGGGTACTGCTTTCTGTAACTACGATTGTTCACTTCTGGAACGATTTTCATACATATGTTTTTCCCGTTCCTTATTTGGAATTCTACACTGCCAGTCACTCAAAAGAAAGAAAGAAGAAAAAAAAAATCTCAGGCTAATAGAAGCCAAATTTAGAGAGGGAAATGAAAATCTTCCTTCAGTCTAGGCTAAATGAACTGACTGCACAAAGAACTCCATACATCCGAAAGCACACAGATGTCTGCACCAGTTCCCAGGGCTCAAACAATGCCAGTCTTTCAAGAGCTTTCCTTTTACATAAGCTGATGTGAGAGCGCTCAGTCAGCTCTTCTGAACCTCATAACCCAGGATCCCGGAACTCTGATAAAACCACCACTTTCCTCAGCTCTGTTTTCATGTATTTTCTCTGGTAAGCAAACTTCATTTTCCCTCTAAAAAATAAATCTGGAAATCATCTCTCCTGTTTGCTATTAACTGATATGAGTGATATAATTCAATCCAAAATTACTATTCCATTAAAACTAAAAGTGTTAACACAAATCTAAGATCAATACTGAAAAAACTATTTGAAAAAATATATTTTTAAATGCAGAAGTTTAAAATATAATTTTAAACATGCTTCATCATGCTAAGTATGAAATGACACCATTTGGCTGCATTCTATCTGCTTCCAGTTGCACAATGTAAAAAACAGCCATACGACACTAACTTCCCAAAAATTAAAAGAAACTTTTGGAGAACTGCTAAAGAGTTGAAAAACTGAATTTACACATGCACACTCACACATCAGATCAGATCAGTCGCTCAGTCGTGTCCGACTCTTTGCGACCCCATGAATTGCAGCACACCAGGCCTCCCTGTCCATCACCAACTTCTGGAGTTCACCCAGACTCACGTCCATCGAGTCAGTGATAGCATCCAGCCATCTCATCCTCTGTTGTCCCCTTCTCCTCTTGCCCCCAATACCTCCCAGCATCAGAGTCTTCTCCAATGAGTCAACTCTTCGCATGAGGTGGCCAAAATACTGGAGTTTCAGCTTTAGCATCATTCCTTCCAAAGAAATCCCAGGGCTGATCTCCTTCAGAATGGACTGGTTGGATCTCCTTGCAGTCCAAGGGACTCTCGAGAGTCTTCTCCAACACCACAGTTCAAAAGCATCAATTCTTCGGCGCTCAGCCTTCTTCACAGTCCAACTCTCACATCCATACATGACCACAGGAAAAACCATAGCCTTGACTAGACGAACCTTTGTTGGCAAAGTAATGTCTCTGCTTTTGAATATGCTATCTAGGTTGGTCATAATTTTCCTTCCAAGGAGTAAGCGTCTTTTAATTTCATGGCTGCAGTCACCATCTACACATATGCAACACTAACTACAGACATCAAAAATAATGAAAGGTATTTGACTGTTTGACCAGTCAAACAGTAAAACCTCATTTAGTCCTCAGGAAAAATATTTTTCAGTGAATGTCCCTCAGAAGCTTAAATAACAGTACTGTCACCTTCAAAGTACATTACTATTGATTCTTTCAATAATATCCTTTACTTGCTGAGTCTGGCAAATTCAAGATTCAAACATTAGTAAATATTTAAGCCACAGAAATGCTAATGTACTTTTTCATCACATGGGAAACTTACTTCCTAAGACACTTATCAGACCTGCCAGCAAGAAGTAAAGCTCAAGTTTTAAGGGACAAAATGAGAATGACTCATTTAGTTATTAAATTATTAGATCCTGAATAGTCAAAAGAGTTGCCTATAAATTCACCTCCCTTAACTATGTACTATCCTTAAGAGATTTGTGGCTCTTATAATTTAACACTATTTCCCTCTCCACATACATACTACATAATGCAAATAAACATGTTCTGAAGAAGGAAAAGCTCTCTCCTAAGTTTTCTCTCCTTAAATAGTAAATCCTTAAAGATATTCCCCATCTCTCTCCAAGAAGAACACAAAAAAGCAGAGCTCTGAACATACTAACCATTTAATAGATATTTGGGAAAATTTCCATCATCCTTAGAGTTATAAGACTGAATATATCAAAAAGGAAGGGAAGAACTATTTATCTTTTCATCAAAGTATTACTTCTTAATAAGCATGGAAAGCAACAAAACCCTGTATGTTCTACAAAGCAGTAACCTCAGAGATACTTCAACACTCCCTGAGACTTAACAACAAACTCTGTGGGCAAAACAGATTCCATTTCTCAAAAACACCTTGCAAGTTGTCAAGAACCAGATTGTTCAATCAGGACACTTTACCATACATTCAACATCTATGACCTTCTTGGAACACACAACCCTGTTTCCTACCACTAGAGTCAGTACAATATTTTCTGATGCTTTTTATTAAAAGAACATCTGACTTTAGCAGACACCTCTTAATGTTCCTCTAAAAATAATTTTTATATATTATATAAAGTATATATATATGCTTTCTAGAACTTCTCACTCTAAAATTTCACTCACTATTGCCCATGTTATCTTTTATAGTCAGACAGAGCTTTTCATTTTCCTATAATATGGCATTAAGACTTTGTCACCAAAATGACCTGATATCGAGACAAAAAAGCATATATAAACTTTTCATTTTTTCCCAAATTTTAACTTATCACATAATATTAATTCACTCCCTCCTATAAATGAGTTTTAAAGCATTCCATTATACTTGGAAGTCAAAGAAGAAGTGCTAAAAGAGTTATTCACAGGTATTTATCTTTAGATTTTTACCAATTAATAGAAGTTCATTTCAGGTCCACGTTTTATCTACACCTGGCCATGACAGACTCTGGCATGACACTGTGTTCAACAGAGACACAGCAAGGAATCGTATAGGCAGGACTGAAACATGGTAAGAGAGAAGCACCTGGGGACCAGTTCACATTCTATACAGTAAGGTTTGCCCACAGTTTTAAGTTTCTTTTATTAGAAAATAAACTTCATGATAAATACATGTTTAGTGAACCAGACATGAGTTAACAACTTATATTTCATTCAACACTGAAATACTAAAAAATCAGCTTAATAAAAAAACACTAGTATTACAAAATAATGGTGTATATAATAAAAGGTATAAGACTCAGAAGATTCAAGCTATCACATACCACTCTTGTTATCATTCCTTCTTCTCTGCCTTCTAATTATTCTCTCATAATTATAAAATATGCAGAAGATAAAACAAGAACTATAAACATGGCTATCCCCTAAATGATACTAGAAACACAAAACTATTTATAGACACACCTTACTTTAAGAACATGACTTAACTTCCCACATTCAAGTCCACTTGACAAAGAAGTCCAAAGAACCTAAAAGTTGGGTCTAGTGTTTCTTTTCTCTTGGAAGTGAGGGGTGTCTATGCTAATGGAAAGAAAACAGCCAGGAGATACAATAACCTTTGTACATTATGCAAAACTTACCCACTTGAAGGATCTAAGGCAATTGCTCTAGGTTGATCCAATTCTTGCCAAAATAAAACTTTTCGTAAAGATCCATCTAAATTAGAAACTTCAATACGATTAGTTTCAGAATCTGTCCAGTACAATTTTTCTCCAAGCCAATCACATGCCAGCCCATCAGGGGACAATAATCCAGAAACAACAACATTCTGTACACTCTCAGTTTTGTTGAACTCTATTCGTTTAATGGCTTCTTCGCTGACATCACTCCAGTATATCAAGCCATGACTAAACACAAAGTCCAACGCAGCTGCATCCTCCAAGCCTCCAACTACAATCGTAGCATTCTCTTTGCCATTTGCAGCATCAACCAATCGCAAGTCCCGTCTGTTTGCATAAAGCAACAAAGGGGCCGCTAGAAGGAAAAGAGAAAAGTACGTAAGTCAAAATGAACAAAATATATTGATTCCCATAAACTGAGTTTCAAATCAGCGATGGTAAGCAAATACTATCAAAGAGTAAATAAATGTACAGGAAAACTGTCGAAATCTTTTCACAAACAAAGCATTATTTCTGCAGCATTTTAAATACAAAAGACTTGTAAGAGGGGGAAATCAATTCTACCAGGATAGTCTTTTCTTATTAAAACAGTCTGTCAGATAAAATAAAAAAGCTTGATCATTTCAAGAATTTACAAGGATATGGAGCCAGTGGACCACTCATACTTTATTGAGGCGGGGCCTGTAAAATGGTGCAGCATTTTTGGAAAGCAGTTGGGCAATTTCTTAAAAGAGTAAATAAACAACCTACTATATGATCCAGCCATTCTGTCTAGATATTTACTTCAGAGAAATAAAAGTGTAATGTCAGTACAAAGACCTATGTATAAAGTTCAGAGCAGCTTACTTATAATAACCTAAGCTGGAACCAACCCAAATGTCATCAACAGACTAATGGATGAATAAACTGTGATATATCCATACAATAAAAAGTAATTAACTATTGGGACTTCCCTGGCAGTTCAGTAATTAAGACTCTGAGCCTTCACTGAAGGGAGGCTGGATTCAATGCCTGGTGGAAAAACTACTGATAAAACCCCACATGACACAGAGCATACCCTCGCCTCCCAAAACAGTAATGAAGTATCTGTTCATGTAACTTGAGTGAATCTCAAAATAGTTATGTAGAATGAAAGAAGCGAGACAGAGAAAAGTATATACTGCATACTCCATTTATACAAAATTTTAGAAAACTGAGATTAATTTATTGTGACAAAAAGCAGTTCAGTGGTTATCTGGAGGTGGGGAGAGAAGGTGGAAAAGAAATGGAGGAATGATAACAGGGCATGATGAAACCTTTGTAGGTGATGACTATATTGTAGTGACTGATGATGGTTCCAGAAGTGTATACATATGTCAAAAACTTATTAAACGTTACTTATGTGTAATTTATTGTATTATCAAGTATACCTTAATAAAACTGTTCAGTCTGGCAGATATAGTACTTAATACAATTATTTTTTATTGCTTTATATTATTATTAGAATGACCTTCAAATAAAGCCTATCATAAGAGACAGTATTTAACTCTGAGAAAGCAGAGCCATCAGGACTAAAGCAGTATAAATGGTGTTTGTTTTTTCTTTAACCAAAATATTGGTTTGGGTTTTTTTTTTTAAAGCATTTATTCCAAGCTTCTGACATTTACTTTCCTGGTCAGGTCAGATCAGATCAGTTGCTAAGTTTTGTCCGACTCTTTGCGACCTCACGAATCGCAGCACACTAGGCCTCCATGTCCATCACAAACTCCCAGAGTTCACTCAGACTCATGTCCATCGAGTCAGTGATGCCATCCAGCCATCTCATCCTCTGTCGTCCCCTTCTCCTCCTGCCCCCAATCCCTCCCAGCATCAGAGTCTTCTCCAATGACTCAACTCTGCATGAGGTAGCCAAACTACTGGAGTTTCAGCTTTAGCATCATTCCTTCCAAAGAAATCCCAGGGCTGATTTCCTTCAGAATGGACTGGTTGGATCTCCTTGCAGTCCAAGGGACTCTCAAGAGTCTTCTCCAACACCACAGTTCAAAAGCATCAATTCTTCAGCGCTCAGCCTTCTTCACAGTCCAGCTCTCACACCCATAAACCATATGGTTTATCTCACACTGGAAAAACCATAGTCTTGACTAGACGAACCTTTGTTGGCAAAGTAATGTCTCTGCTTTTGAATATGCTATCTAGGTTGGTCATAACTTTCCTTCCAAGGAGTAAGTGTCTTTTAATTTCATGGCTGCAGTCACCATCTGTAGTGATTTTGGAGCCCAGAAAAATAAAGTCGGACACTGTTTCCACTGTTTCTCCATCTATTTCCCATGAAGTGATGGGACCAGATGCCATGATCTTCGTTTTCTGAATGTTGAGCTTTAAGCCAACTTTTTCACTCTCCACTTTCACTTTCATCAAGAGGCTTTTGAGTTCCTCTTCACTTTCTGCCAGAAGGGTGGTGTCATCTGCATATCTGAGGTTATTGATATTTCTCCCAGCAATCTTGATTCCAGCTTGTGTTTCTTCCAGTCCAGCGTTTCTCATGATGTACTCTGCATAGACGTTAAATAAACAGGGTGACAATATACAGCCTTGACCAACTCCTTTTCCTATTTGGAACCAGTCTGTTGTTCCATGTCCAGTTCTAACTGTTGCTTCCTGACCTGCATACAAATTTCTCAGGAGGCAGATCAGGTGGTCTGGTATTCCCATCTCTTTCAGAATTTTCCACAATCTATTGTGATCCACACAGTCAAAGGCTTTGGCATAGTCAATAAAGCAGAAATAAATGTTTTTCTGGAACTCTCTTGCGTTTTCCATGATCCAGCGGATGTTGGCAATTTGATCTCTGGTTCCTCTGCCTTTTCTAAAACCAGCTTGAACATCAGGAAGTACACGGTTCACATATTGTGAAACCTGGCTTAGAGAATTTTGAGCATTACTTTACTAGCGTGTGAGATGAGTGCAATTGTGCGGTAGTTTGAGCACTCTTTGGCATTGCCTTTCTTTGGGATTGGAATGAAAACTGACCTTTTCCAGTCCTGTGGCCACTGCTGAGTTTTCCAAATTTGCTGGCATATTGAGTGCAACTTTCACAGCATCATCTTTCAGGATTTGAAATAGCTCAACTGGAATTCCATCACCTCCACTAGCTTTGTTCATAGTGATGCTTTCTAAGGCCCACCTGACTTCACATTCCAGGATGTCTGGCTCTAGGTCAGTGATCACACCATCGTGATTATCTGGGTCGTGAAGATCCTTTTTTGTACAGTTCTTCTGTGTATTCTTGCCATCTCTTCTTAATATCTTCTGCTTCTGTTAGGTCCATACCATTTCTGTCCTTTATCAAGCCCATCTTTGCACGAAATGTTCCCTTGGTATCTCTAATTTTCTTGAAGAGATTAATCTTTGAAAAATTAAAGTCTTCAAAAAGAGTAAAGAAAAAAGTGATGTTTAAGCCAGTTTATGGGCTGTGTTGGCCAAACAGACTTATGAAGGCCACTATTTTCATCAGTAAGCACAACATGAACTTTCCTTCTAACTAAGTCTAAATCCAACTTTCTTAGTTAAAAACAAATGGGGGGATAGCTTTTTCAAAAAAGCGACAGCCCTTTCTACTTGTTTGTGTACCTATAGCTGCTATTGGCAAATTAGTAAATTTCCATCACAGATTCACTTTTGGCTCATTTCAGCCCTTAATACATCACACTATTTATCAATCCGCATTGTGTTCACTGCACTATCTAAAACTGAGTCCCTCATACTATGTGTCCATTATAAAAACCAGGAAAAAGGTCATGTTAGTCAAGGATATAACGCTAAGTGCTGCATAAGGCTAAGAAATAGCCTCAAAACATTTACAATTTAAAATGCAAGGGTGGTAATAATCCGATATTTATTGGGCACCTTTCTTTATGGTACTTTCCTTGGAAAACTATACAAAATCTGCATACGGCATTAAGGGGCAGCTAAATGCCTTTTGTGACTTTCAAGTCAAACATTATCATTTCTACTAAACATCTGCTCTACAAAATCCAAAGAACCTTTCTGGTCATTTAAGGCCTCACAAGCCTTAAGAGTAACCAAAAAAAAAAAAAGGAGTGGGGGGAGGAGTGGACAAGTCAATTTAAGTTAGCAATACTGATTACAACTGAGGACTTCTAAAGGACTATGCATAACCTTATACACACTATTAAAATGAAATCCCGGAGTTCATCCTGTCCAAACATCCTTCTAATACTTGAATACTTTCTACAATATTGTCACCAATATCTATTTAGGAATATATTAAATAGGATATCTAAAAGGTGTAATTTATTTCCAATACTGTTTTAATCTACTAAAGAAACACGCTGGATCCCCACACACTTTCCCTGAGTTGTAGCATATATGCCATGCATTCAATATTTTCATTCCAAGGAGCTTATCTTCAGACTTCCTAATATCCAGACTTACTAACTCAAATAATCACCACTATATCTCTTTAGTGAACCTTCAGAAGACCTCAGAAATCCTTCTTTTCCTTTACTAACTTCCTACCCATCTTTCTCTAGTGCCATTCTAACCTTCTTCTGCTTTCCTGAAGACAAATTCCATGCTCTGAATCCTTCATCACACATCATCTCACAAAGTAATCTCAGTGAAGCACAAAGTGAGGTAAATATTATACATCCCCAACATCTTAAACCTCTCCAAAATCTCTTTATATCCCATCCATCCTCCTCTATGTTGTCCTCAGTCTCAAATGACAAGCTTCCTTCCCTCCTTTCTCAAGCTATACCTATATTTGAAACTAAAAGGCAGGTTAAGCATGATCAGAAGAATTAACACTATATTATAAGGAGAACATTCTACATAGGTGGGACTATAGTCAACATTTTTTTTCCAACTGGAAATAGACCTTTTAGGAAGCTCAATGATCTCATCCTCTCATATACCCTCTCATTTGAATGGTATATATATATTGGTCATTCTGTGAAATCTTATTTCCTTTGTATATAAAATAAGTTACATCATTTATATTCAACAAAATGCACATATACATATTTAAAAAGTGTACAGTTCAATAAACTTTAATCAGATCAGTCACTCAGTCGTTTCCGACTCTTTGCGACCCCATGAACTGCAGCACGCCAGGCCTCCCTGTCCATCACCAACTCCCGGAGGTCACTCAGACTCACATCCATCAAGTCAGTGATGCCATCCAGCCATCTCATCCTCTGTCGTCCCCTTCTCCTCCTGCCCTCAATCCCTCCCAGCATCAGAGTCTTCTCCAATGAGTCAACTCTTCGCATGAGGTGGCCAAAGTACTGGAGTTTCAGCTTTAGCATCATTCCTTCCCAAGAAATCCCAGGGCTGATCTCCTTCAGAATGGACTGGTTGGATTTCCTTGCAGTCCAAGGGACTCTCAAGAGTCTTCTCCAACACCACAGTTCAAAAGCATCAATTCTTCGGCGCTCAGCCTTCTTCACAGTCCAGCTCTCACATCCATACATGACCACAGGAAAGACCATAGCCTTGACTAGACAAATCTTAAACTTTAATAAATGTATGCAACTATGACAACCACTCCAATCAAGACACAGAATATTTCTATTACTCCCCAAGTTCTCTGTTCCTTTGCCATATATCCCGGTTACTCCTGGCCCCTGCAACCATTGATCTGCTTTCTGTTGCTATTGATTAGCTTTGCCTGTTATCTAAATTTTTGCGGAATCTTGTAGTGTGTACTCTTTTGTTGACATATTTTTGAGAGTCATCCATTTTGTTGTATGTATCAACATTATTGTTGAGCAGAATTCCATTGTATGTATATACTAAAATTTGTTTATCCATTTTCCAGTGTGTATACATTCAGACTGTTTACAGTTTTTAGGTATTATTAATGAAGCTGCTATAACAATTCACGTACAAATTTTTGTGGAGTCATACACTTTCATTTCTCTTGAATAAACCACTAGGAGTGGGACTGCTGGGTCACATACGAAGTTCGTATGCTGATCAACATTTTTGAATGCTGCAAAAAAGTCAAGAATGAAGGACAGATAAGGCAAGTTGGATTTGGTTATGACAACTTGGAGAAAGGAGTTTCAGTTGAGTGATAGGTGGGAAGTTGGACTAAAGGAGTCAATAGCTAACAGGTAGTTAAATGAAGTGTACATCACTATTGTAAGATTTTGTGGTTAATTATTCTCTTGGTGATAGAAAGGTTAGCTTTATTAAAAACAAAATATTTGATAGCAGGGACCTGGCAGGAGCCATTGCAGATGTAAGAAACAGGATGGTGAGATGGCCAACAAGAAGTTATATGGGTAGAACTGAAACTCGGGCTGGAGATGAGTTGAAAATCACTGGACTCGAGCTGCTTGTGATCAGGTAATCTTCTCTTTCATACTTCCGTACTTAAAAACCATGGACAAGAAAATTTTACAAGTTGGCCCTCTCTCTCTGCCATAAAATTCAATTCATCACCTTTCTCCCACAGGAAACCCTCAAGAGTCAATGATACCACGATTTTCCTCATTTCTCTGTTGTGTCATGGGGCCATCCTTGACACCTTCCTTTCCCCCTTCTCTCCACCCCTCCGTCTGCAAATTACAATCTTCTTGATTCTTCTTTAGCAGGTCCTTATCTCTGCCTCTTGTTTTGCACTTTTAAGACCACTACCCTACTCTAGCCCTTCATTACCCCATGCTAAACTACCTCAATAGTAAAAGATCTCAAAACTCTCTCCCTTCCCTTTTCTACTTCCTGTGTGTGTGTGTGTGTGTGTTAGTTGCTCAGTCGTGTCTGACTTTTGTGACCCCATGGACTGGGTCCTGAGGGGTCCTGCCAGGATCCTCTGTCCATAGCCTTCTCCCAGCAGGAATACTAGAATGGGTTGCCATTCCCTTCTCCAGGGGATATTCCCAACCCAGGGATTGAACCTGAGTCTCCTGCATTGAAGGCAGATTCTTTACCATCTGAGTCACCAGGAAGCCTACTCCTAATACTTGTTATTTTATCCAATTCAAAAAGGTTTCTGATTTCCTTTGCCTAAAATTAAAAAGCCTCAATTCCTCAGGGCTCCACTAGGTGACTTTTACCTACAACTCAGAGAAGGCGATGGCACCCCACTCCAGTACTCTTGCCTGGAAAACCCCATGGACGGAGAAGCCTGGTAGGCTGCAGTCCATGGGATCCCGAAGAGTCGGACACGATTGAGCAACTTCACTTTCACTTTTCATTTTCATGCATTGGAGAAGGAAATGGCAACCCACTCCAGTGTTCTTGCCTGGAGAATCCCAGGGACATCAGATCCTGGTGGGCTGCCGTCTATGGATGTGGTCGCACAGAGTCGGACACGACTGAAGCGACTTAGCAGCAGCAGCAGCAAGCTTAAGCAAGCCAATCCAGAAGGCCCTCTCTTTAAGCAAGCCAATCCAGAACACCCTCTCTTAAGAATTCATTTGAAGTATCAGCTGACCACACACACACACACACACACACACACACACCGCCCCAACACACCCCCCTCCTGTTAAAACTGCCCGAGTCATGTCATCCACTAACCTCTAACCACTTGTCCCACTTTCCCACAAAGATCCTGCTGGTACTATTCACTGAAAGCTCTTTTTGTTTTTGATTCTGAGATACCTGCATACCTTGTGGTCAGAGCAATCTACTAATTGCAAAAGCCTTTTCAAATAAAATCTCTCCTTGCCAAGTAGGAATTTATTTTTGATATCTGTATAGTAACATGACTTGGATGAGGACTGGCCCTCAGCCGTGCCATCCCCACCTCAATAATCATATTTCGAGAGTCATTTTAACTCCTCTCCTGCTCAGAGATTCCGGGGAAGGCAATGGCACCCCACCCCAGTACTTTTGCCTGGAAAATCCCATGGACGGAGGATCCTGGTGGGCTGCAGTCCATGGGGTCGCTGGGAGTCGGACACAACTGAGCGACTTCACTTTCGCTTTTCGCTTTCATGCATTGGAGAAGGAAATGGCAACCCACTCCAGTATTCTTGCCTGGAGAATCCCAGGGACGGGGGAGCCTGGTGAGCTTCTGTCTATGGGGTCGCACAGAGTCGGACACGACTGAAGCGACTAGCAGCAGCAGCAGCTCAGAGATTCAGGTATCTTTCCCTGAATTTAAATCCTGAACCAGTGCTATAGACATCTTATCTACTACAACATGGTAAGAATTTACTTTAATATTTTCTGGCAAAGAATTTTTTTGACTCTCTGACCTCAACACACCTCAACCATCACATCCCAACTCTTGAGTGGGAATATTCCCAGCTCTTCTGTGAGGCCTCTTTCCTGACTCCTACAGTGGAGATGACAGAAGGGAATTTCCTTGGCTCCTCACAAAGGAATATTCTTTCCTAGCTCTTTCAAATTCTTATGTCTGGTTTAACTATCTAATCCCATAGGTAATTCTCACTCCATTGAGCGCCCTTCCATCTTATCTGACATGCTTCACCATTACAGCACTAATTCAGTCCAGTAGCTTCAAAAATAGCAAACTTTTACTATGACAATTTAGAATTTCCATATCCTCCTTAAGAAACAGGATGGATCTCCCTAAAACCTCCCCTTTTCCATCATCCTCTCTCTTCCTTTTTACCACCCTCAAGCTTCCCTTCAGCTCCTCCTGAATCCTTAACTGTCCTCCTTTAGTACCCCAATCTCCTCCACCCCTCTTATCTACTCTTCTCACACCAACCCCTCAGCTCCCTGTAGTCACTATCACTTTAAGGCTCCCTTTAACCCACTAGGGACTCTTGGACCCGGAGTCAAAAATACAAATTGGAAACAGGCTAGATCTTTTATCCACTCAAATGAGCTTCTGAGACAACCAGACAGCCTGTGGTCTCTCTTTTGTCCCTCACTCAAAATGCAGTCCACAGTCTCCCTGAGATTACATGTCAGGAAAAAGAAAATCCAAAAGGTCTCCTCCACAAATGATGGTGGAAAGACGGCAGCCTTCACAGTGACTGAGTAAGTAACCTCAACCTGCCCTATCTACCAGAAAAACAATTAAAAATAAAGGAAGGAAGAGAACGAGCTCTTCTATACGAACCATCAGTGAGCTGAAACTTTAAACTTAAGCTGTAGTAAGCTATTTAAGCGTTCCTATGTTTTTTGAACTGTGGTGTTGGAGAAGACTCTTGAGAGTGCCTTGGACTGCAAGGAGATCCAACCAGTCCATTCTGAAGGACATCAGCCCTGGGATTTCTTTGGAAGGAATGATGCTAAAGCTGAAACTCCAGTATTTTGGCCACCTCATGCGAAGAGTTGACTCATTGGAGAAGACTCTGATGCTGGGAGGGACTGGGGGCAGGAGGAGAAGGGGACGACAGAGGATGAGATGGCTGGATGGCATCACTGACTCGATGGATGTGAGTCTGGGTGACCTCCGGGAGTTGGTGGTGGACAGGGAGGCCTGGCGTGCTGCAGTTCATGGGGTCACAAAGAGTCGGACACGACTGAGCGACTGATCTGATCTGATCTGATGTGTACATACGTATGCGTGTTATATGTATATGTATACATATGTACGTATATACGTACATACATATGTATATGTATCTATATATGTGTGTGTATATGTATCTATATATAGAATGTGTCTATATATACGCATACATATAAAAAATTACTTCCCTACCTTTAGTTGGTATTGCCAAGTTTAATTTTACATTATGAAATCCCTTAAAGGAGTTCTATTCTGAGCCAGCAAATTTGGAAAACTCAGCAGTGGCCACAGGACTGGAAAAGGTCAGTTTTCATTCCAATCCCAAAGAAAGGCAATGCCAAAGAATGCTCAAACTACCGCACAATTGCACTCATCTCACACACTGGTGGCACAGAGGTTAAAGCGTCTGCCTGCAATGTGGGAGACCTGGGTTCAATCCCTGGGTCGGGAAGATCCCCTGGAGAAGGAAATGGCAACCCACTCCAGTATTCTTGCCTGAAGAATCCCATGGACAGAGGAGTTTGGTGCACTACAATACGGTCCACGGGTCACAAAGAGTCGGACACAACTGATCGACTTCATTTTCACTTTCACACGCTAGTAAAGTAATACTCAAAATTCTCCAAGCCAGGCTTCAGCAATATGTAAACCGTGAACTTCCTTATGTTCAAGCTGGTTTTAGAAAAGGCAGAGGAACCAGAGATCAAATTGCCAACATCCGCTGGATCATCAAAAAAGCAAGAGAGTTCCAGAAAAACATCTATTTCTGCTTTATTGACTATGCCAAAGCCTTTGACTATGTGGGTCACAATAAACTGTGGAAAATTCTGAAAGAGATGGGAATACCAGACCACCTGATCTGCCTCCTGAGAAATTTGTATGCAGGTCAGGAAGCAACAGTTAGAACTGGACATGGAACAACAGACTGGTTCCAAATAGGAAAAGGAGTTGATCAAGGCTGTATATGGTCACCCTGTTTATTTAACTTATATGCAGAGTACATCATGAGAAACGCTGGACTGGAAGAAACACAAGCTGGAATCAAGATTGCTGGGAGAAATATCAATAACCTCAGATATGCAGATGACACCACCCTTCTGGCAGAAAGTGAAGAGGAACTCAAAAGCCTCTTGATGAAAGTGAAAGTGGAGAGTGAAAAAGTTGGCTTAACGCTCAACATTCAGAAAATGAAGATCATGGCATCTGGTCCCATCACTTCATGGGAAATAGATGGGGAAACAGTGGAAACGGTGTCAGACTTTATTTTTCTGGGCTCCAAAATCACTGCAGATGGTGACTGCAGCCATGAAATTAAAAGATGCTTACTCCTTGGAAGCAAAGTTATGACCAACCTAGATAGCATATTCAAAAGCTGAGACATTACTTTGCCAACAAAAGTTTGTCTAGTCAAGGCTATGGTTTTTCCAGTGGTCATGTATGGGTGTGAGAGCTGGACTGTGAAGAAGGCTGAGTGCCGAAGAATTGATGCTTTTGAACTATGGTGTTGGAGAAGACTCTTGAGAGTCCCTTGGACTGCAAGGAGATCCAACCAGTCCATTCTGAAGGAGATCAGCCCTGGGATTTCTTTGGAAGGAGCAATGCTAAAGCTGAAACTCCAGTACTTTGGCCACCTCATGCAAAAAGGTGACTCACTGGAAAAGACTCTGATGCTGGGGAGGGATTGGGGGCAAGAGGAGAAGGGGACGACAGAGGATGAGATGGCTGGATGCCATCACTGACTCGATGGATGTGAGTCTGAGTGAACTCCGGGAGTTGGTGATGGACAGGGAGGCCTGGCGTGCTGCGATTCATGGGGTCGCAAAGAGTCGGACACGACCGAGCGACTGATCTGATCTGATCTGATTCTGAGTAGAAGTGATGGTGGTGGTGGTGGTACAATCCTGTGAAAAGACTAAAATCTACCGAATTATACACTTGAATTGTATGGTACGACTAAAGCTGTTAAAATGAAAACAAAAAGTGCTCATAGAAGAGATTTCCAGAAATTAAGGAAATTAAAATTCTTAAAGTTTCACAACTTTAATTATAGAAACTAACCCAAATGTATTAAGAATCCAAGTTTAAAAACATTTAGGCAAATCTTTGGTATGTGAGACTAGTTTGATATCATAGGTTTAATAAAACAGCCATGTCTTCTGAGTTACAGGCATTAAGTATAACACAAGAGTACATTTTTATTCTACTTGAAAACTCTCTTCCTAAACATTTACAGGTTTATTGATAGAATAAACTAGCATTATATCTATATCTGTATTTAGCCAAGGTGAGTCATTATTTGATAAACTGTATTTTGAGAGTAATTATTTCTTGTAATAGGCCAACTTGAAGATGGTTTCCAAAATCTTTTACCATAAGTCTAAGGCTTTAAGTTACTAAGTTAGTTCATGAATATTCAATAAATACCTAGGTCATTTCTGTGTAAGACAGAACACTGAGGCATAAGCATTTCAAGTTTATATAGGCTTCTGATTCTTACTTTCATGGCACCAAGAAGCTATATATATTTGACTCTATTAAGAAATAAATTCATTTCTGCACACTGAGAAGACTTTCAGCCTTCTTCACAGTCCAGCTCTCACACCCATACATGACCACTGGAAAAACCATAGCCTTGACTAGGCGAACCTTTGTTGGCAAAGTGATGTCTCTGCTTTTGAATATGCTATCTAGGTTGGTCATAACTTTCCTTCCAAGGAATAAGCGTCTTTTTATTTCATGGCTGCAGTCACCATCTGCAGTGATTTTGGAGCCTAGAAAAATAAAGTCGGACACTGTTTCCACTGTTTCTCCATCTATTTCCCATGTAGTGATGGGACCAGATGCCATCATCTTCGTTTTCTGAATGTTGAGCTTTAAGCCAACCTTTTCACTCTCCACTTTCACTTTCATCAAGAGGCTTTTGAGTTCCTCTTCACTTTCTGCCAGAAGGGTGGTATCATCTGCATATCTGAGGTTATTGATATTTCTCCCAGCAATCTTGATTCCAACTTGTGTTTCTTCCAGTCCAGCGTTTCTCATGATGTACTCTGCATAGACGTTAAATAAACAGGGTGACAATATACAGCCTTGACCAACTCCTTTTCCTATTTGGAACCAGTCTGTTGTTCCATGACCAGTTCTAACTGTTGCTTCCTGACCTGCATACAGATTTCTCAACAGGCAGATCAGGTGGTCTGGTATTCCCATCTCTTTCAGAATTTTCCACAGTTGATTGTGATCTACACAGTCAAAGGCTTTGGCATAGTCAATAAAACAGAAATAGATGTTTTCCTGGAACTCTCTTGCTTTTTCCATGATCCAGCGGATGTTGGCAACTTGATCTCTGGTTCCTCTGCCTTTTCTAAAACCAGCTTGAACATCAGGAAGTTCTCAGTTCACATATTGCTGAAGCCTGGCTTGGAGAATTTTGAGCATTACTTTACTAGAGTGTGAGATGAGTGCAATTGTGCGGTAGTTTGAGCACTCTTTGGCATTGCCTTTCTTTGGGATTGGGATGAAAACTGACCGTTTCCAATCTTGTGGCCACTGCTGAGTTTTCCAAATTTGCTGGCATATTGAGTGCAGCACTTTCACAGCATCATCTTTCAGGATTTGGAATAGCTCCACTGGAATTCCATCACCTCCACTAGCTTTGTTCGTAGTGATGCTTTCTAAGGCCCATTTGACTTCACATTCCAGGATGTCTGACTCTAGGTCAGTGATCACACCATCATGATTATCTGGGTCGTGAAGCTCTTTTTTGTACAGTTCTTCTGTGTATTCTTGCCACCTCTCCTTAATATCTTCTGCTTCTGTTAGGTCCATACCATTTCTGTCCTTTATCGAGCCCATCTTTGCATGAAATGTTCCTTTGGTATCTCTGATTTTCTTGAAGAGATCCCTAGTCTTTCCCATTCGACCCTAATAGGAGAAACGATGACAGGAAGGAACAACTCTGTATACAAGTTATGCAAGATGTTGCTTTTATGGATAAATAAAATAGTACTAAAGTAAAACGACTAAAAGTGTTTCAGAATGAGAAAAAGGAACATGTATAGAACAAAACCTGAATAGGAACAGAAAAAGTTATAACAAATTCATGAAAAAAATAATTTTGTCATCAAAGCCAGCTAAGACTTTACAGGTTTATTTGTAAGATTTTCAGAAAATCCTTCACTATCAAATATTATACTTGTATAAAACTAAAAGCTGATTTTCTACTAAAATGACAAAAATTTTTTGGGTTATTGATCTGCTCTTAAAGAGGTTATAAAAGGTTTTTCTTTGCCTTCTGAATTACCAATCTCTCAGGAAGCCAAAAATTCGGTGTCTTTTCAGAATTTCCTGTACTTGGTCTTAATTTTATCATTTCTTACTATTTTAAAAAGTCTTCTCACTTTTGAAAGAGCTAAGGTTGCTTCCTATGTTCACTTTCAAAAAAAATTTGTTTTTGACACTGATCCATGATCCTATTTAATAGAATGTTCAAATTTCCTGACAGTTTTTGAAATTCTGTCTTTTCAGAATAAAATACCAAATGATGTGTTTTGCACCTATAACTCTTTACAATTTCCTAAAGGGCCCCTGGAAGTTCACAAAGGATTAATCCTTTCACCTTGTAAAAAGAGAGGCATTAAAAATAATTGGTTTATTTGATCAATGTTTTGCTTCCAATGTTATAGGAAGCACAGTCAAGTCAGAAGAGATGCTTACTCTCCCTAGATTAAATCTGCATGCATAAAATATCAATATGATAAAAAGTTGAATGAGGTTCCTGGAAATTTATCATTAGTCTCAGTGTCCACAACTTGTTTCTACTGATCAACGGACTTAGTGGTGCTTTCTCCAATATTACACAACAGTACAGTGTCGATTACAATTTTCATTACTCTTTCTTTTATGATTTTTTTTTAGTATTATCTTGGTCATAACTTCATTTCTTTAATTTGAATACAGTATATTCTTGGTAGACCAGTGAGGGTTCTCCATCAGGGATTCACACAACTTATTTATGGAATTTGATTAGACAGATGTTCAGGACTTACTCCAGACTTAACTAAAAAATTTTACTTGATAACCCTGATATTACTCTTCATATGCTCTCACTATCTGCTTCAAGATACATTATGTCTCAGGATTACTACATACCTTTAAGTCTTCTTCTCTGCAAAGATTATATTCATTTATACTCATGAATCAATGCAATATCTACTTTTTAAAAATAAGATTAATCATTATGTTTACAGGTATTTTGCCTAAAACTTCTCTGAACTTATTTTGGTGTGCATGCCATAAAAACAACCAAACTTACTTATCAACTGCATTATTTTTTATAACAAACTCTCATCAGATCTTTCAGTTTTTAAATTACCCATAATAAACTATCCCCACCACTTTAAGTCTTGTCATTAGAGTGCTGAGTGTTGTTTTACTTGGATGTTTCTCTGAAAGCACCTGCAAATCAGCTACTGGCCAAGCATTTGTCTTCAACAACAAAACAAGTATTGCTGAAAGAGGACTGTATTCTTGGACACAAGCTTCTGATGGCATCACTTAAATAACTTTGAGACTATACTGAGTCAGGATTATGGATCCATGAGACTGCTAACCCAAGATCTAGCAGAACAAGAATTAATCACTCAGGACTGAATAAACTGACAAACAGTGACTGTGGATTTTAAAATACTGCTGATGCTTTAATGTCCTATTCTCTAGATATAAGGAATTTTGTTTCTCTTTTCTCTTAAGCTACCTGTAATTCAATGACAATCTAAGTAACCTACAATGCAAGTTTACTTCTATAAATGAAAATAAGACATTTATCTTTCTCTCCCTGATTCCACCATTCAAAAACAAAACTCAGGTATTAACTGAGTTTTCTTATTTTCATGGCAATATGGTTATTTGCATAAATTCAATAAGAGTCTGTCCTCCAGGCTGGAAACATTATTATGCAACCAAGGCTTTGACTGTATGTCATATTTGAAAGTCATGTTCCTTTAATCTAATACCACCAGACACTTTTAAGGAGCTGTGGTTGATTTTATGGAGCAATGCTTACAGTCCTCTTGGGAAAACTACACTGATACTTGGCTTACAGAGTTCTCAGACTTAAAGGTAAAGTAAGCAAAGTTAATTTCAGGCAGGAACCCCAGAATATTCTGGGGACTTAATTCACCCAGATCTCTAAGTACTGCAAGTGAAATCCAATGGTGAGTACCTGACTTGGCTTTCTTGGCCTCAAGAGGCTTTTAAAGTTCACTCCAAGATTCATTATAAAAAAATCCCACTGAAGCAAACTTAAAATGCCTGCTACTGTTGCTAAGTCGCTTCAGTCGTGTCTGACTCTGTGCAACCCCAGAGATGGCAGCCTACTAGGCTCCCCTGTTCCTGGGATTCTCCAGGCAAGAACACTGGAGTGGGTTGCCATTTTCTTCTCCAATGCATGAAAGTGAAAAGTGAAAATGAAGTCACTCAGTCCTGCCCAACTCTTAGTGACCACATGGACTGCAGCCTACCAGGCTCCTCTATCCATGGGATTTTCCAGGCAAGAGTACTGGAGTGGGGTGCCATTGCCTTCTCCGTAAAATGCCTACACCTACATAAATAATCAGACCAAACTTACAATGACTTTAGCCTACCTTGTTGTGGACTGAATGTTTGTACCCTTCAAAATTCACATGCTGAAATCCTACACTCCCCCTCAAGTGAATGTTATCAGGAGGTAGGGCCTTGGGGAGGTCATAAGGGTGAAATCCTCATAAATGGGATCAGTACCCTTATAAGAGTCCAGGGAGAGCTCTCTTCTCTCTGCCCTGCTGCTGCTGCTAAGTTGCTTCAGTTGTGTCCGACTTTGTGCAACCCCATAGACGGCAGCCCACCAGGCTCCCCCGTCCCTGGGATTCTCCAGGCAAGAACATTGGAGTGGGTTGCCATTTCCTTCTCCAATGCATGAAAGTGAAAAGTCAAAGTGAAGTCGCTCAGTTGTGTCCGACCCTCAGCGACCCCATGGACTGCAGCCTTCCAGGCTCCTCCATCCATGGGATTCTCTAAGCAAAAGTACTGGAGTGGGGTGCCACTGCCTTCTCCTCTCTCTGCCCTGAGAAGATACAAAGTGAGGTCTTAGCTGTCTGCAACCTGAATAGAGTCCTCACCACAATCCGACCATCCTGAGACCCTGCTGTTAGGCTATCAGCCTTCAGACTGTAATAAATGAAGTTTTGCTGTTTATAAGTCATCCACTCTATATTTTGCTAGAGCAGCCTGAGTGGACTAAAACATATTTCTAAGACTGACAAATTTTGTTTTAAACAACAGTAGGACTGACCAAGTCCTCAAAATTGCCCTTGCTTAGCCACTGACTTGACTCGACCAAAAAGTCTAACTTTAGTCAGATTTTTCTCTTTCCTACAAGCCCCTAAAGTTTGGTTACCCCTAAATGTAAGCAAGCTAATGTTAGGTCCCCTATCAGCTCTTTTCCAACTGACTCTGACTGCAGGAAATTAGAAACTCCAGTTTCACTTTCCTGATCTGGAATCTGCTCACCATCACCCACTCAGCAAACACTCCTACAAAGTTCCTGCTAGACTGCTCACCCCTCTTCATAAAAATTTTTTTGTGTTTTATTTTGAAATGCCTGCAGATGGTGCAGTCAGATCATTCTCCCTATTGCAATTGTCTTTTTGAATAAAGTCTTTCCTTACTCAAATCTGGATTGGCTTTTACTTATCAGTAATATGACAAACCACCTACATGCAAACTCCAAAATTTAGTTCAGTTCACTCACTCAGTCGTATCTGACTCTTTGTGATCCCTAGACTGCAGCCCATCCAGCCTCCCTGTCCATCACTAACTACCGGAGTTTACTCAAACTCATGCCCGTTGAGTCGGTGATGCATCCAACCATCTCAATCCCTGTCGTCCCCTTCTCCCGCCTTCAATCTTTCCCAGCATCAGGGGCTTTTCCAATGAGTCAGTTCTTCGCATCAGGTGGCCAAAGTATTGGAGTTTCAGCTTTAGCATCAGTCCTTCCAATGAATATTCAGGACTGATTTCCCTTAGGACTGACTGGTTGGATCTCCTTGCAGTCCAAGGGACTCTCAAGAGTCTTCTCCGACACCACACTTCAAAAGCATCAATTCTTCAGCACTCAGCTCTCTTTATAGTCCAACTTTCACATCCATACATGACTACTAGAAAAACCATAGCTTTGACTAGACAGACCTTTGTTGGCAAAGTAATGTCTCTGCTTTTTAATATGCTATCTAGGTTAGTCATAACTTTCCTTCCAAGGAGCAAGCGTCTTTTAATTTCATGGCTGCAGTAATCATTTGCAGTGCTTTTAGAGCCCAAAAAATAAAGTCTGACACTGTTTCCCCATCTATTTCCCATGAAGTGATGGGACCAGATGCCATGACCTTAAATTTTCTTAATGTTGAGTTTTAAGCCAACTTTTTCACTCTCCTCTTTCACTTTCATCAAGAGGCTCTTTAGTTCTTCTTACTTTCTGCCATAAGGGTGGTGTCATCTGATGCATATCTGAAGTTACTGATATTTCTCCCAGCAATCTTGATTCCAGCTTGTGCTTCTTCCAGCCCAGTGTTTCTCATGATGTACTCTGCAGACAAGTTAAATTAGCAGGGTGACAATATACAGCCTTGACGCACTGCTTTCCCAATTAGAGTGTCAAGGCTGTATATTGTCACCCTGCTCATTTAACTTATCTGCAGAGTACATCATGAAAAACCCCGGGGCTGGAAGAAGCACAAGCTGGAATCAAGATTGCCAGGAGAAATATCAATAACTTCAGATATGCAGATGACACCACCTTTATGGCAGAAAGCGAAGAAGAACTAAAGAGCCTCTTGACCTCCAAAATTACAATGATATTTATTTTCCCCTATCAAAAGTGATTGGTATCACTTTCAAAACCATATTAAGGTACAGGTGAATTTAGGTGCGCACAGAAGGCACTGTGTGTAAAATTACTGTCCAGAGTACAAGCAATCTGGCCTTAGGTCAGTCATTCATCTTTCTAGTGTCAATTAGCAACTTAAAAGTTCACTATTTTTTTTGCCTAAAAGTACAGATATGACAGGGTGTGGTCCGCTGGAGAAGGGAATGGCAAACCACTTCAGTATTCTTGCCTTGAGAACCCCATGAACAGTATGAAAAGACAAAATGATAGGATACTGAAAGAGAAACTCCCCAGGTCAGTAGGGGCCCAATATGCTACTGGAGATCAGTGGAGAAATAACTCCAGAAAGAATGAAAGGATGGAGCCAAAACAAAAAGAATACCCAGCTGTGGATGTGTCTGGTGATAGAAGCAAAGTCCGATGCTGTAAAGAGCAATATTGCATAGGAACCTGGAATGTCAGGTCCATGAATCAAGGCAAATTGGAAGTGGTCAAACAAGAGATGGCAAGAGTGAATGTTGACATTCTAGGAATTAGCGAACTAAAATGGACTGGAATGGGTGAATTTAACTCGGATGACCATTATATCTACTACTGTGGGCAGGAATCCCTCAGAAGAAATGGAGTGGCCATCATGGTCAACAAAAGAGTCTGAAATGCAGTACTTGGATGCAATCTCAAAAACGATAGAATGATCTCTGTTCGTTTCCAAGGCAAACCATTCAATGTCACAGTAATCCAAGTCTATGCCCCAACCAGTAACGCCGAAGAAGCTGAAGTTGAACAGTTCTATGAAGACCTACAAGACCTTTTAGAACTAACACCCAAAAAAGATGTCCTTTTCATTATAGGGGACTGGAATGCAAAAGTAGGAAGTCAAGAAACACCTGGAGTAACAGGCAAATTTGGCCTTGGAATACGGAATGAAGCAGGGCAAAGACTAATAGAGTTTTGCCAAGAAAATGCACTGGTCACAGCAAATACCCTCTTCCAACAACACAAGAAAAGACTCTATACATGGACATCACCAGATGGTCAACACCGAAATCAGATCGATTATATTCTTTGCAGCCAAAGATGGAGAAGCTCTATACAATCAGCAAAAACAAGACCAGGAGCTGATTGTGGCTCGGACCATCAACTCCTTATTGCCAAATTCAGACTGAAATTGAAGAAGGTAGAGAAAACTACTAGACCATTCAGGTATGACCTAAATCAAATCCCTTATGAGTATACAGTGGAAGTGAGAAATAGATTTAAGGGCCTAGATCTGATAGATAGAGTGCCTGATGAACTATGGAATGAGGTTCGTGACATTGTACAGGAGACAGGGATCAAGACCATCCCCATGGAAAAGAAATGCAAAAAAGCAAAATGGCTGTCTGGGGAGGCCTTACAAATAGCTGTGAAAAGAAGAGAAGCGAAAAGCAAAGGAGAAAAGGAAAGATATAAACATTTAAATGCAGAGTTCCAAAGAATAGCAAGAAGAGATAAGAAAGCCTTCTTCAGTGATCAATGCAAAGAAATAGAGGAAAACAACAGAATGGGAAAGACTAGGGATCTCTTCAAGAAAATCAGAGATACCAAAGGAACATTTCATGCAAAGATGGGCACAATAAAGGACAGAGATGGTGTGGACCTAACAGAAGCAGAAGATATTAAGAAGAGGTGGCAAGAATACACAGAAGAACTGTACAAAAAAGAGCTTCAAGACCCAGATAATCATGATGATGTGATCACTGACCTAGAGCCAGACATCTTGGAATGTGAAGTCAAATGGGCCTTAGAAAGCATCACTACGAACAAAGCTAGTGGAGGTGATGGAATTCCAGTGGAGCTATTCCAAGTCCTGAATGATGATGCTGTGAAAGTGCTGCACTCAATATGCCAGCAAATTTGGAAAACTCAGCAGTGGCCACAAGATTGGAAACGGTCAGTTTTCATCCCAATCCCAAAGAAAGGCAATGCCAAGGAGTGCTCAAACTACCGCACAATTGCACTCATCTCACACGCTAGTAAAGTAATGCTCAAAATTCTCCAAGCCAGGCTTCAGCAATATGTGAACCGTGAACTTCCTGATGTTCAAGCTGGTTTTAGAAAAGGCAGAGGAACCAGAGATCAAATTGCCAACATCCGCTGGATCATGGAAAAAGCAAGAGAGTTCCAGAAAAACATCTATTTCTGCTTTATTGACTATGCCAAAGCCTTTGACTGTGTGGATCACAATAAACTATGGAAAATTCTGAAAGAGATGGGAATACCAGACCACCTGATCTGCCTCTTAAGAAATCTGTATGCAGGTCAGGAAGCAACAGTTAGAACTGGTCATGGAACAACAGACTGGTTCCAAATAGAAAAAGGAGTACGTCAAGGCTGCATATTGTCACCATGTTTATTTAACTTATATGCAGAGTACATCATGAGAAATGCTGGACTGGAAGAAACACAAGTTGGAATCAAGATTGCCGGGAGAAATATCAATAACCTCAGATATGCAGATGACACCATTCTTATGGCAGAAAGTGAAGAGGGGCTAAAAAGCCTCTTGATGAAAGTGAAAGTGGAGAGTGAAAAGGTTGGCTTAAAGCTCAACATTCAGAAAACGAAGATCATGGCATCTGGTCCCATCACTTCATGGGAAATAGATGGGGAAACAGTGGAAACAGTGTCAGACTT
The DNA here is from genome assembly GCA_935064755.1 of Tragelaphus eurycerus. Classification (NCBI taxonomy): domain Eukaryota; kingdom Metazoa; phylum Chordata; class Mammalia; order Artiodactyla; family Bovidae; genus Tragelaphus; species Tragelaphus eurycerus. The sequence goes on along the minus strand of CAKXYN010000036.1, from coordinate 16,324,795 downwards.
TGTTTTTCTGGGCTCCAAAATCACTGCAGATGGTGACTGCAGCCATGAAATTAAAAGACGCTTGCTCCTTGGAAGGAAAGTTATGACCAACCTAGATAGCATATTCAAAAGCAGAGACATTACTTTACCAACAAAGGTTCGCCTAGTCAAGGCTATGGTCTTTCCTGTGGTCATGTATGGATGTGAGAGCTGGACTGTGAAGAAGGCTGAGCGCCGAAGAATTGATGCTTTTGAACTGTGGTGTTGGAGAAGACTCTTGAGAGTCCCTTGGACTGCAAGAAGATCCAACCAGTCCATTCTGAAGGAGATCAATCCTGGAATTTCTTTGGAAGGAATGATGCTAAAGCTGAAACTCCAGTATTTTGGCCACCTCATGCGAAGAGTTGACTCATTGGAGAAGACTCTGATGCTGGGAGGGATTGAGGGCAGGAGGAGAAGGGGACGACAGAGGATGAGATGGCTGGATGGCATCACTGACTCGATGGATGCGAGTCTGAGTGACCTCCGGGAGCTGGTGATGGACAGGGAGGCCTGGCGTGCTGCGGTTCATGGGGTCGCAAAGAGTCAGACACGACTGAGCGACTGATCTGATCTGATCTGATCTGATGATTTCATTTCACATCCCCAAGCTCCTGGCCCTTCCAAGCAAGGTATTACAGAAACAAAACTTAGCACTGAATTACTTACAGTTTTCACCAAACTGAGCCCAGGTACATTTCAAAATTTGCCAATCTTTCATGTGAATAACTTAAACCTTTTGTGAGAAAAGTCACTACTGGCACAAATAACACTAACAGCTTGAGAAACAAAATCAGGTACTAATAATAACAAATAACATTTTTCCTTATATTTATGATGAATTATGGAGAAGGCAACGGCACCCTACTCCAGTACTCTTGCCTGGAAAATCCCACGGATGGAGGAGCCTGGTAGGCTGCAGTCCATGGGGTCACTAAGAGTCGGACACGACTGAGCGACTTCACTTTCACTTTTCACTTTCATGCATTGGAGAAGGAAATGGCAACCCACTCCAGTGTTCTTGCCTGGAGAATCCTAGGGATGGGGAGGCCTGGTGGGCTGCTGTCTATGGGGTCACACAGAGTCGTACACGACTGAAGTGACAGCATAGCATAGCATAGCATGATGAATTATGTTTTAAATGAATAATCTCAAAGGCAAATATTCTATTCTTTAGGTTGCCTAGTCCAGGTATCTGACTAAATTTCCAAGTTATTCACAAGAAGCAGAATTCTATTCATTAAGGGGAGGCTCCTTTTACAGAAGAAATATATAAAGACTCTCTCATATAAAGCATGAAACATACAAGGTAGGAGCTCAGTATAGTATTTACCCACCCTAGAGGGAGAAGTCCATCAATCAAATGATTTTTTTATAAACAAATAATACAATGAGAAATACTTTATTTTCTCCACAAATATGCGCAACTTTAAAATAAATATCATAATCAACTATTTATTCTTATTTATAATAATCACATAAAAGGTTCAAGTAAAAATCCCTTCAAATCAGATCAGTCGCTCAGTCGTGTCCAACTCTTAGTGACTCCATCAATCACAGCACACCAGGCCTCCCTGTCCATCACCAACTCCCGGAGGTCAATCACACTCACATCCATCAAGTCAGTGATGTCATCCAGCCATCTCATCCTCTGTCATCCCCTTCTCCTCTTGCCCTCAATCCCTCCCAGCATCAAAGTCTTTTCCAATGAGTCAACTTTTCGCATGAGGTGGCCAAAGTACTGGAGTTTCAGCTTTAGCATCATTCCTTCCAAAGAAATCCCAGGGCTGATCTCCTTCAGAATGGACTGGTTGGATTTCCTTGCAGTCCAAGGGACTCTTAAGAGTCTTTTCCAACACCACAGTTCAAAAGCATCAATTCTTTGGTGCTCAGCCTTCTTCACAGTCCAACTCTCACATCCATACATCACCACAGGAAAAACCATAGCCTTGACTAGACGAAACTTTGTTGGCAAAGTAATGTCTCTGCTTTTGAATATGCTATCTAGGTTGGTCATAACTTTCCTACCAAGGAGTAAGAAACTTTTAATTTCATGGCTGCAGTCACCATCTGCAGTGATTTTGGAGCCCCAAAAAAGAAAGTCTGACACTGTTTCCACTGTTTCCCCATCTATTTCCCATGAAGTGATGGGACTGGATGCCATGATCTTCGTTTTCTGAATGTTGAGCGTTAAGCCAACTTTTTCACTCTCCACTTTCACTTTCATCAAGAGGCTTTTTAGTTCCTCTAAACTTTCTGCCATAAGGGTGGTGTCATCTGCATATCTGAGGTTATTGATATTTCTCCTGGCAATCTTGATTCCAGCTTGTGCTTCTTCCAGCCCAGCGTTTCTCATGATGTACTCTGCATAGAAGTTAAATAAACAGGGTGACAATATACAGCCTTGACGTACTCCTTTTCCTATTTGGAACCAGTCTGTTGTTCCATGTCCAGTTCTAACTGTTGCTTCCTGACCTGCATACACATTTCTCAAGAGGCAGATCACGTGGTCTGGTATTCCCATCTCTTTCAGAATTTTCCACAGTTTATTGTGACCCACACAGTCAAAGGCTTTGGCATAGTCAAGAAAGCCGAAATAGATGTTTTTCTGGAACTCTCTTGCTTTTTTGATGATCCAGCGGATGTTGGCAATTTGATCTCTGGTTCCTCTGCCTTTTCTAAAACCAGCTTGAACATCAGGAACTTTTAAGTAGATAGAGGCCATGTTGTTTATATAAAATAAAATAGAAAATATCAAAGCATTTCATGTAGTTCTAGTTGCAGAATAATCAAGTTCAAAAATTACTGGCCTAAAACAGTGCCCAGAACATGTTTTGTCTTTTCTGAGCATTAATATTTCTTTTAAATTAGCCGTCTTAACAATGGTAACTCTTCACGCAAAATCTACTACTGACCATGCATTACGCTATCTACCCCTTTGCAAACAAACCATGAGTTCTCACAGAAATCTTGGAAGATACTATCCCCATCTAATAGTAGGAACCAAAGCTAAGTAACCTGTCCAAGGGTGCCATAAAGTGGTAGAAGACTTAAACTTGGTTTGTCAATAAAGCCTATAGCTTTCTCCTACAGTGCCCCTCCGTACAGTCTTCTCAGAATATGTTTGCAATAAAATTTCCATGATAAAAATCAATTTTCTCAGAGTACTTACCCATGGCCTAAACATAGCTGTAAACTGCGTTACTTATTTTTCCATTATGTTCAATTTATAAATTCACACAGAATATTTTCCATTTATATACTCCTTCAAAACACCTTCCTTGATACTCAAAAAAAGACTAACCTTTCTGATAGTCAAAGCATATACAACTAACCATACAGCAAAGTATTTCAGTTCAGCAAATGGAAAAATTTCAATTAAAGAAAAGAAAAATTCTCTGAAAAACTCAACCATGGGAAATTAGATAGGCCTGATGAAAACAATGAGCTGAAACCCAAAAGTTTCATAACCAGTCAAATTATTTCCTAGCCAGATGAGCAAATCTAAAGCCAAGTAAGTAAGCAGGGATTAAAGTATCAAATTTAATTATATGAAACTGTCATCAAATATCAATTCACATGACTCACCCTAATGCTTAAAAGGCTACCTAGCTCAGGTTCTCTCTACATGTGTTCTTGGAACACAGGTTCAGCAGAATATTACAAAATTACAGAATTCACCAAAAAAAAATTTCATTGTTGAGTTTGGGAAACAGTAGATTTCAACAAAGTTAAAACTGGTCTCTACCCCATAACTTCTCAGAGCCCTTAGTGCATTAATATGAATTAAGAACCTGCAAAAGAAGGATTCATTACCCTAATGAAGCTAATGAAGGTGTACAAAGATTAAATGACCTATCCAAGGTCACACAGCTAGCAACTGGCAAACTTAGAATCAAATTCTGATTCCCACTCCAAAATTCATTCTATCTTCCTAAGATCTCATTATACTGGATATTAAGCAATTTGCCAAGGACCACCCCTATAAAAATTTGAGATGGAAAACACTAGTGGCTTGTGCTGACAGTATTTACCACCACCCCACCAAAACAAATTAACAACAAAAAAAAAAGATAACTAGCAAAGGATTCTTACAAAACAACAAAGTCTTCTCAAAATATGCTCGAACACAGTATTTATAAAATTTACACATCTATGATATTCCAAAACTTATCAGTTCAGTCGCTTGGTCGTGTCCGACTCTTTGCGACCCCATGAATCACAGCACACCAGGCCTCCCTGCCCATCACCAACTCCCGGAGTTCACTCAAATTCACGTCCATCAAGTCAGTGATGCCATCCAGTCATCTCATCCTCTGTCATCCCCTTCTCCTGCCCCCAATCGCTCCCAGCATCAGAGTCTTCTCCAATGAGTCAACTCTTCGCATGAAGCGGCCAAAGTACTGGAGTTTCAGCTTTAGCATCTTTCCTTCCAAAGAAATCCCAGAACTGATTTCCTTTAGAATGGACTGGTTGGATCTCCTTGCAGTCCAAGGGACTCTCAAGAGTCTTCTCCAACATCACAGTTCAAAAGCATCAATTCTTTGGCACTCAGCCTTCTTCACAGTCCAACTCTCACATCCAAACATGACTACTGGAAAAACCATAGCCTTGACTAGATGGACCTTTGTTGGCAAAGTAATATCTCTGCTTTTGAATTTGCTATCTAGGTTGGTCATAATTTTCCTTTTCTAGGAAATCAGAGCTATAATCTTTTCTAATCAGTAACTGGATATAAGTTAAGGATGGCAACCTAGATGGTGAAGTCCATCAGAGCAGGGCCCATGTTGATTTTGCTCACCAATGTTCCATCAGAGTCTGATACACAGTAGATATTCCATAGCTAATTGCTTCAAGAATGAACAATAAATCCATGCTCTAATATTAATCACCTGTAAGATTTTGATCAAGTTATAATCTCTCTGAATTTGAGTTTCCCCACTTGCAAATGAAGTGGTTAGACCAGAAGGATCAAAATCTTTAACAACTTGTGAATCTCATAAAAATTAAATCTCAAATTCCTGGTATTTGAGGATATGTCCACCATCGAAAATTGTAACAAAAAATAACATTTGCAAATCACTTTATATTCAGTATTTCATTTAATATGCCCAACAAATTTGCAAACTAGCTTGGTAATACTACCCACATTTTACAGATAAAGAAATTGGAGCCCAGAGAAACTAACTAGATCAGAATCATAAGGTTATTTGGTAGTGACGCAAAGACTTTAGGAGAAGGCAATGGCACCCCACTCCAGTACTCTTGCCTGGAAAATCCCATGGACGGAGGAGCCTGGTAGGCTGCAATCCATGGGGTAGCTAAGAGTGGGACACGACTGGGCGACTTCACTTTCACTCTTCACTTTTATGCACTGAAGAAGGAAATGGCAACCCACTCCAGTATTCTTGCCTGGAGAATCTCAGGGAAAAGATTCTGTGTCTATGGGGTCACACAGAGTCAACTGAAGCGACTTAGCAGCAGCAGCATGGAATTTAAACTCAAGGTTTGGGTGCTGAAGTCCCCCAATCTTTCCATTACACCTTGTCCTCTGATGACAGGGATGAGAACACAGTCCAGATAATGACAGCATTATTTCCTGGCTTTCAGCTATTGATTTGACTGGGCCAGAGGACCAAAGGTCTCCCAAACTCTCCCATCATCCCATCTTCCCAATGTTAAACCTCCAACTCTTCTGTGAATAAAAGTGATCTTAATACAACAAAGTAATCACATTTCTCCCTGGAGTTCAAGATTAATAACAGAATTTTAACAGAAAATGACATTATCAAGGAATGAGAAGAACCTAAATTATGAATAAAAATCTTTTACAGTAAAAGAGTTTTAGTTCAAATATATACCCATGGTTAAGTATGTTAAATTCAAAGGCCACCTTAAACCATGATTAGACTATATTTAAATTAAGAGCTTCACTTTCAGAAATTCTGTTGGTAGAAATAAGGCAATTTGAACTATTAACTTTTCTAGGTCTTCTTATATAATATCATACTTCACAATATTATTTCAAGCGTAACTTCTCTTAACTCCAATAATGAATAAACTCAATTCTGGGCTCAATCCTGGTGTTAAACAAGTGGCATTTACAACATAACCTTCTCTTCCAAGAAATACAATTGGGCAACCAGAAGCATCTGGGTAATGGAATGCAATTTCACCAAGGCTTTAACCCAACAGGGGACTCTATTTGTTAATTCTATTAACCTTCTGTCTTAAAATATATCCATATTCTATGTCAAATAAAATTGTTTCTCACAATTATAGCAAAATCCCCTTCAATAGGGACTATATTATACTAAAATATATACTTACTAGACCTCTCAATTACATACCACTACATTCAATTCTCTGCCAAGAAAATAAAATAAGCGCTAGCTTTCTAAAGTTTACACGTGTAAATAGTTTAGAATATGCTTACAGTGAGTTGTAATTAAGTATAAGTAGATAAAACAGGCCGACCTAATAATCCTGCTGTTGCAGCTGCTGTTTAGTCACTTCAGTTGTGTCCCAGTTAAATCAACAGCTCTTTTGCGACCCCCAAGGACTGTAGCCTGCCAGACTCCTCGGTCCATGGGATTTCCCAGGCAAGAACACTGGAGTGGCTTGCCATTTCCTTCTCCAGGGGATCTCCCTGAATAATACTGAAGTGTAACAAAAGAAAAAAATTCCTCCTCCAAAACAATGTCAATCACGCTCAACCAATAAACATATACTCAGAAATGGCATATCTGGCTCATTTATAACACAAGACTGTTACTACTGTGTTCTGGAAACTTCAGTAAGTGTGCATACTGAACATAAATTTAGCCTATTAAATTAACAGCTAAAAATCTCCTTAGACCCAAGAGGCCCCATACCTTAAAAGAACTGACCGCGAACACAAGTGAGAATTGTTAACTGAAACCAAAGCTTCAAGTCATTCCATCAATTGGTACTTAAATTCCTCTGCTGGTAAATGCCCCATAGCATCAGTCATCACCACTTCACCCCTCATGTGAGAAGAGCTGTTGAAATCTCGCGGGCCAGTCAAAAACCTCAGTGAACTGTCACAAAATAAAAGTTGCAGGATATGTGACAGCTTCGCAGGCCAATCTAAAAAACAAAACCTGGGACCATCGAATTTACACGATTCTCGATTCTCGGGGTAGATTACCTAGAATAGCCTATCTTATTTACCAACGTGCCACGCAGTCTGCAGGGGAGCGCACCAGATGGTAACTTAGGTCCCAGGACAGGCTCCTCTCCACCAAGGATGACTTTCCTACTTGGTGCCAACTGTACACTTGCATGCTCCGAAAATAGGGGCAAGTCCTGAATGCCAGAGGTTGCAAGGGCAACGTTTCTATTTTATTTCGGACTGGAGCCCAGGCGATTCCCCAAGGCTGAAAACACTCGACCTATAACCTCGGAGTCCCTTTCCAACTGTGCTCTCACCCACGATCATTACATCCTCCACGGAAACCAGTTATTAGTTGTTACAAGGCCTGGAAAAAATAGTAAGAGGGTTCTAAAAGTTCACGGGACCCACAGGGAAAAGGTGGGGGCTTGGAGGGAGAAATCCAAACACTGAAGCATCTTGGGCTCCAACGTTCCGAGAGCCAAGATCCATACAAAGCCCCTTGTCCCCGGTGACTGCAGGCAGGGGACCCACCGATCTACAGTCACTCGGACAGGATGGGGCTCCGGGGGGAGGTCACCCCGCCAGGCAGCCCGGACGAACACTCTGTCCGGACGCGGTGGGCCAAGCGAGGCGGGGGCTGCAGCGTGGCCGGGCGGAGCGCGCAGCCCCTTCTCCCGGGCCCCTTGCTCCCTCCTTCCCCACGACCAGGCCTCTCCCGACTCCTCTTCCCCAGCTTCGCCTCCCCCCTCCAATCCCCCCCGCAGACACAACAGAACGAGACCCCCTCCTTCCCCCCGCAAACCCCACCAACTTTCCCGTGCCCCCGCTTTCTCTCCCACCTCTCAGGAGCACGCAGAAACTGCAGGCCAGGAGGCTCCTCAGGACGGCCCCCATGTTCCCTTCTAGCGTTCGCTTCTCTCACCGGCGAGGGGCGGCCCGAAGAGGGGGAGGCGAGGAGCCGGGGCGGCCGCCGCTGCGGCAGGTCTGCACGCTCATGCTTCCCAGCTTTCCAGAGAGAGAAGAAAGAAAAGGGGGGCCCGTCAAGGCTCCGTGCGCGCCGGCGCCGCCGCCGCCGCCGCCCTCTCTACCGCGCCGCTCCGCCCGGAGCTCGCGCGACGCCAGCGTCTGCTTCCATCCCGCCGCCTCCTCCCCCGGCGCCCCGCTTCCCCCGCGCAGCTCCTCATTCAGCCTCTTCCTCTCACGCAGCGGCGCAGGGATACGCCTCCTGCCGTCACGGATCGCCGCCGAGGTCTCCCTGCGCGCGGGCGAGCCCGCCCCCGCCTCGGCGCCGCCTCCCGGGCAGGTTAGAAAAGGAGAGGAGGCCGTGCGCACAGCCTCGGCGAGGAGACCCTGGGAGATCTGCGGGGCCAGTAGAGGCGGGCTGAGGGGGCAAGGCCGCCTGGCGGCGCATTCCGAAGGGATTCTTTCCCGGGCCGGCCCCTTCAGCCCCTCCCCGCGGAGGGCGTGAAGCGACGTCGAACAACATCGGGAGCCGGCGTGGTCGGGACTACTTTCTGCGGCTCGGCCCGGCAGCCGCCTGCGCCGCTCTTTGTGCGGCCGCCGCCGGCCGAGCCAGGTGGGGCTCCCGGTCCACGCCGGCCGCCACCTGGGCCGGGGCCAAGGTGGGCGGCAGGAGACGGCTGGCTGGGCCTGCAGAGCCGCAGGTCCACGCTCGGAGATTCACCTAGATCCTATAAGAGCCATGAGTTTAGTCCCAGGGTTGGAAATCTGTTTAAGCATCTTTTTATTTTTTTTTAAAGAAAATAAAAACCAATATTGCTCCCATCGGCTTTCAACATGGATATGGTGAAGGGTATTCAAACGCCAACACAAAACTGGATTTTTTTACATTTTCTCCCGGTTTCCCAGAACTACAGATTGCCCCCCAAAATTAAGTCCGACAAGGACTAAAGGATTTCTAAACCGGCAGATAAAATTCCAAGATAAATGCGTCAGCACCTAACAGAGTAAAGGGACGGTGGGCAGAACAGTGCCAGGATTTTGCAAACTGCGTTTAGTGATGAATGTCTGGCATGTTTTGACGATCCGCTCTCAGATTGAGGACGAAAAGATTCCTCGGAATCTCGGACTCTCGATTTTGCACAGCCTCTGGCCGGCTGCTCGCCGCCTCGCACTGGGCGTTCGGGAGTAACGGCCCAGAAGCCCTTGGAATCACGTGGCAGCTTCGGGGTGGGGAGGTGGGCGGGTGAAGTTGGGATGGCACCACGGAGAATTAACCGAAAGGGGCCATCAGCAGCATTCTACCTACCTGTCACTCACCCTTACCTGTGGGCAGGTGGCGCGGAGCTGGAGCTACTCCAGCAGTGGTACTCAATATCGTAGTAACACTGAAGTTCACCAAGTGCTGCTCACACTCAGATTTGACACTCATAACTACCCTGGGGTAAGACAGGTTGTGTCACTTGGCATCCTCATTGCATCAGAGGAGGAAAATGGGAACCTAGGGGATTCAATGATTTTCCCAAGGTCACTCACGTAGACCATAGCAAGTCCTAACCTAACCCAAGTCTTTCGACCACAGATGTTCTGCTGCTAAGCCGCTTCAGTCGTGTCCGACTCTGTGTGACCCCATAGACGGCAGCCCGCCAGGCTCCCCCGTCCCGGGATTCTCCAGGCAAGAACACTGGAGTGGGTTGCCATTTCCTTCTCCAATGCATGAAAGTGAAAAGTGAAAGTGAAGTCGCTCAGTCGTGTCCGACTGGTTGTGACCCCATGGACTGCAACCTACCAGGCTCCTCCGCCCATGGGATTTTCCAGGCAAGAGTACTGGAGTGGGGTGCTTTCTTGCCTTCTCTGCTACTTCTAGGAAATAGACACCGAGCCAAGGTAATGCGTGTCTGTAAGCGGATTGTTTAGCCAATCAGTCGTGTCCGACTCTTTTGCCATCCCGGAGACTGTAGCCCACCAGGCTCCTCTGTCCATGGGATTTTCAGGCAGGCTAGAAAGAGCCAAATCTCTCTCCTAAATGCACCTGTGAAAGTCTAGCCACCACTGATCTAAATTACCTTCTTCCATGAACCATGTCAGGATTCTGCAAGTTTTGTATTCTGTCATCTTCAAATCACTAAGAACCGGTTTTCAACAATACCTTAGAAAACATTACCTCGAAGCTATGAGGCTGTGGAGACACCATGATGTAGTCAGGAAGGTATGAGCTTTGGAATAAGACCAGAAGGATCCAACCCTTTCAGTCACTAGATGTGTAACTCTGAGCATATGATATAAGCGCACTGCACCTCCGTTCTCTCATCTGTAACATGGAGATTTTAGTTTTCAGGCTTGTGGTAGGAATTAAATTTAAAAATATATAGAAACTGGTCATTATGTAATAGGTGCTCAATAAATGACCATTTCCTTTCCCAACTCTCGCAAGGCAAATGGGATCCTGGTAACTAGGAATCCTTTAGACATCATGGAAGCAAAAAGAAAAAAAAAAAATTCATGCTCAAAATGTTTAGTCCAGGATTATGTCTAGTTGGAGGTCGATAACTGCAAAGCTAATGAATCCTTCAGGACTCCCTTCCCACTTTCACAGGCCCCGTGAGACACAACGGGTTCACATAGTCCTATTTGCAAAAGTAAGATAATTTTTTGTTCTTTTTCTGAAAACATCACTCAAAATTGTATAAATTTCAGGTTCACAAAACCTGGATCTATTCCTATTTATAATAGAAAACTGGGTATAACCTAAGTCTCATTTAGACTATCAACCTTAGTAGGGAGTTGAGATATTTGTAGTCCTGGAAAATAATAATTTAGAGGGCTATAAAACTGTTAGAAAAATGTTTACAGTTCGTTAAGCTTGAAAACTTTTTAAAATGCTTTTTTAAAAAAATATTTATTTATTTGGCTGCACCGAATCTTCGTACAGCTTGTAGGATCTTTAGTGTGGCATGCGAAGCCTTAGTTGTGGCATGTGGGATCTAGTTCCCGACTAGGGATTGAACTGGGGTCCCCTGCATTGAGATCACAGAATCTCAGCCACTGGACCACCAAGGAAATCCCAAAGGGTATGTAGATTTTAATTGCTGCTGCTGCTGCTAAGTTACTTCAGTCGTGTCCAACTCTGTGCAACCCCATAGATGGCAGCCCACCAGGCTCCACCATCCCTGGGATTCTCCAGGCAAGAACACTGGAGTGGGTTGCCATTTCCTTCTCCAATAGATTTTAATTACAGCTATATAAAATATAAATATATACATACATGTTTAAACATAAACATATTAATATCACATGTTTGAGAAAAGATGAAAACTAAATGCACTAAAACAGTGACTAGAATAGTGAAATAATAGGAAATTTAGTTTTCTGTTCTTAAATTTGCTTTAATGTATTATTTATTTTTTGCAGTTTCTTTAAAGCTGCTGCTGCTGCTGCTGCTAAGTCGCTTCAGTCGTGTCCGACTCTGTGCGACCCCATAGACGGCAGCCCACCAGGCTCCCCCGTCCCTGCGATTCTCCAGGCAAGAACACTGGAGTGGGTTGCCATTTCCTTCTCCAATGCATGAAAGTGAAAAGTGAAAGTGAAGTAGCTCAGTCGTGTCCGACTCTTAGCGACCCCATGGACTGCGGCCCACCAGGGTTCTCCGTCCATGGGATTTTCCAGGCAAGAGTACTGGGGTGGGGTGCCATTGCCTTCCCCATCTTTAAAGCTACTTAGGTGAAAATCTATAGCTTAAGTTCAGTCAGGTTGCTGGTCTTAATAATTTGTTTCACATGCATTCAACTGCCTATTAAAAACATTCAAGGCCAGTCTCAGTAAAGTGCTGGGCTTGCAAAGATGGATTAATCATATAGTCCCTACTCTCTAGAAGCTTACAACCTGGTTTAAAAAATCCAATTAATGAAACAAAAATAAATAAATAGTTAAAATTACTGTAGTGCGTGTTTGTACCATATCAACAAGGAACTCAAGTACACAGCACGTATGGCTAACTGAACAATTTAAAGAAGGGAAAATAACCCTGCAGTTGAGTCTTGAAATTTAAGTCAGAGTTTGTCAAGCCATCACGACTGACAAGGAATTCCAAGCAGAAGGAGAGCAGGTGCAAAGGCACTGAATTATTAGAGAGAGAGCTTGGCATGTTGGGAATTTGAAAGTAGATCCATATATCTGAAGCCTAGGGCGCTTTCAGAGAATATCAGGAAATGAGGCAAGACCATTAAGTAGGTATTGGATAATAAAGAGCTTTTAAAGTCATGCTAAGAAGTTTAGATTTTCACCTCTTGACAGTGTGGATATTGAAGGATTTTTCTCATGGTGAGAATTGATTTGCATGTTAAATAATTCCTCTGGCAGCAGTGTGGGTAACAGAAGGGAGGCAAGGCAAAAAAAAAAAAAAAAAAGTAGGAAGACCAGTGATGAAGTTATTTTTAGTCTATGAAAGAGATGGTCAGGACAGCAGCACTCGAGTTTGAAAAGGGGTGGTGAATTTCAGGAATATGAGATCAAAACTGCAGGACTTGGTGACTGAGAGAGACAGAAGTAGACTAGGATGAATTTCCAGGTTTCTAAATTATGCATCCCAGTGAATGGCAGGCTTATTTACTAAGAAAAGAAATGCATAAGGAGCATTTCAAGAGGGGCTGATGGTGAGTTAAACAATGGGCCTTTCATACTGGCAGTGTTAAACACCGAGCTGCAGCTATCCAGGAGAATGTGTTGTTCTATTTTTCTTAAATTTTTATTGGAGTATAGTTGGTTTACATATAAGGTGATGTTAGTTTCAGGTGTATAGCAAAGTCAATCAGTTATACATATATCTACTCTTTTTTAGATTCTTTTCCCATATAGGCAATTACAGGGTATTGAGTAGAGTTCCCTGTGCCATGCAGTAGGTTCTTATTAGTTATTTATTTTATATAGTAGTATGTATATGTCCATCCCAGTCTCCCAGTTTATCCCCCCACATACCTCCTGGTAACCATAAACTGGTTTCTACATCTATAGTTTTGTTCTGTTTCTTTTTTTTTTAAAGAGATTCCACATATAAGCCATCAGTTCAGTTGCTCAGTCATGCAATATCATATGATATTTGTCTTTGTCTGATTTAATTCACTCAGTATGACAATCCCTAGGTCCATCCATGTTGCTGCAGATGGCATTGTTTCATTCTTTTTTTAGGGCTTCCTAATGGTAAAGATAGTAAAGAATTTTCCTGCATCGCAGGAGACCTGAGTTCAATCCTTGAGTCGGGAAGATCCCGTGGAGAAGGGAATAGCAACCCACTCCAGTATTCTTGCCTGGAGAATTCCTGCAGAATTCCATGGAGCCTGGTGGGCTATAGTCTATGGGGTTGCAAAGTCGGCTGAGTAACATTCCACTGTATGTATGCACCACATCTTCTTTATCAACTGCCTTGTTAAACATATAGGTTGTTCCCATGTCTTGGCTATTGTAAATAGCGCTGCAGTGGACATTGGGGTGCCTGTATCTTTTCAAATTATGCTTTTCTCTGGATATATGTCCAGGAGTGGGATTGCTGGGTCATTTTGTAGCTCTATTTTTAGTTTTTTTAGGAACCTCCATACTGTTCTCCATAGTGGTTGCACTAATTTACATTCCTACCAACAGTACAGGAGGGTTCCTTTTTCTCCTCGCCCTCCAGGAGAGCGTTTTGATATACAAGTTTAGACTTGGGAGAGGAATGGAGAACACAGCTATCAATGGTGATTGTGGAGTGTATACACCATACAATCCAGGGGACATACTATAGAATATTAAATAGTAATCAAGAAGTTATTACCACAATTTTCTGGATAATGATTGTAAGACATCTTCAGGAAGGGAAATTCTTTTCCAGTTCAGGTGAAGTCACCTTGGGGTCAATTCATTGGCAAGCTGAGTGCAGAGATGGTATAGTTGAAACCATAAACTTCCCTAAGGAGAGAATAGAACAGTTAGTGTGACTAGAAAAGTAAATCTTGGCGGAACCATGGCAAATCTTGGAAGCTAAGCAGAGTTAGGCCTGGTTAGCACTTGGATGGGAGAGGTTAGGGCAAGAGACAGAAAGAGCCAAGTGGAAAGCTGGTTGAAAGTGATGCCAGGATAAAAAGTGATTAACAATAGCAAACACGGTGGTGGTTTAGTCACCAAATTGTGTCTGACTCTTGTGACCCCGTGGACTATAGCCCACCAGGGTCTTCTGTCTATGGGTTTGGGATTTTCCAGGCAAGAATACTGGAGTGGGTTGCCTTTTCCTTCTCCAGGGGATCTTCCTGACCCAGGGATCGAACCCTAGTCTGCACTGCAGGCAGGTTCTTTACCGACTCAGCCACCAGGGAAGCCCAGTTGGCCTTCTGTATTCCGGGTTCTGCATCCAGATTCAACCAACCCCGGAGAGGATGGTGAAGCAGAACCGGGGATGAGGAAGGCTGACAATACTACACCACTTTATATAATGGACTTGAGCATACCAGGATTTTGGTATCCAGTGGAGTCCTAGAATCAACCCCTGCAGATACCAAGGGCCGACTGTACAATTTACTGTGAGGTCTGCTAAGAGAAGCACTGAAAAGAGGTCACTGTGACGTATAACTTCCCCAAAGGCTGTTGATGGGAACATACTTTATGTCACCATTTTAGGAAAGCAATCTAGGAGTAAAATATATACACCTTTAACACTACAGTTCCACTTCTTAGAATTTATCGGCAGAAAGAAAAGATTATAGAGATATGCACAAATAGATATTTATTATAACATTGTACGTAACAGAAAACAAACAAAAAAAACAAGCCTACAAAAGTGGCACTTTTATATGTTTCAACCTACTCAAAAGAACCTGAATGCACTCCAACAGGGTATAGTTGAGTCAACAACAGTATACCCTGGGAGTTCCCTGATGGTACAGTGGTTTAAAATCTGCCTTGTAATGCAGGAGACATAGGTTTGATCCCTGGTCGGGGAACTAAGATCCCAAATGCTGTGGGGCAACTTAGCCCATAAGCCATCATAACTACTAAGCCGGTATGTCACAACTAAGACCTGACTCGGCTAAACAAATATTTTTTAAAAAGACAAAACAGTGTATTTTTAGTGTGGGATACTATACAACTGTCAAAAAGAATTCTGTAGATTTATATCTGTTGGTTTGTAAGTGTAGCTGTGACATATTACTAATTGAAGAGAAAGAATAGAAGATTCAGTGTGATGAGATTTATGTTCTGAAAAAAAGAAGGAAGGAAGGGAAGGAGAACAGGAAAGGAGAGAGAGAGAAATCCTATGTAATTGTATATGTGTTTGTTTTAGATGTGGATGAACAAAGCAAAAAGTAAGGAGAACTAACAATTTCTAAACATGAAATTGTTAAGAATAGGCATTCCAAGCCATGTACTTAGTGGAGGTAATGGGAAACTTAATTCTATTTTAGACACTTCACTGTTTGAGATGCTAGGAGGACCATTACTTTTTTTAATTCCACTGCTTGGGTTGTTATTGTTGTTTTTAATCACTAATAAACTTAAAGTGAACAAAATAGTCATTGATGACTTTACCCAAACCTATTTCAGCCAAGTTATGAGGGCCAAAGGAAGAGTGCCATGAATTGGAGAACAGGGAGAGAGGCCAGTGGTTTTCCCAGAATTTTGTTGTTAAAGGCAAGGGAGCAAATTGGGTGGCTAGAAAGGAATTTGGAGATGGAGCAACTGGGGAGCTGGGTAGGGGTGGTTGACACTGTTAGGATTGATTGGCTACTTTGTTTTTAAGTTTGAGAGGAACAAGGTCACATTTATAACCTGAAGTCAGTGATTCAATAAAGAAGGAGGAAAAGAAAGAGTGAATCAGAGGCTTCCCAGAAGATCTGGAGCTTGACAGGGTCGGTGGCCCTGGGAGGAGGATGGGGAAGAAGGGAAGGAAAAGGGGAGGGGTGGGGAAGGGGGAGAGGAAAGAGGAAGGAGAGGGGGGAAGATGGGAAGGGAAAGGGGAGGGAATGGGGAGGGGGAGACCAGAGAGGGAGGGGGAGGAGGAGGGAGGGAGGGGGAGGAGAAGAGGAAGAAAGGGGAAGATGGGAAGAGAAAGAAGGGGAGGGGGAGGAGGGGGAGGAGGGAGGGGAGGGAGAAAGCGGGGAGGGAAGAGGGAGGGGGCGGTGGGGGGGCACTTCTGGGTAAAAGGAGAATCCAGAATAGAATGTGTGTGCCTAAGACTGCTGAAACCCCAGCACCCTTCCTCCCATGCCCATTTTCTATAGACATCTTCCAAAGGCCCTCCGAGGGACCCTGGCAAAGATTTAACGTGCTCACATGTTTTTACAAACTTTGCAAAGGTAAATATTTTTGCATCCATTTTTTTAAAAAGTTCTCCTTTCTCCAGTTGTATCTGCTCAGGCACCACAAAACTTCAGTCTTCCCCTAGTGGCTGTTAATAGGTTTAGGGGAGAGTGGAGACTGAGAGAAGTTGACATTTGTTTGCCTGCGTTTGCTTAACAAACAAAAAGCAAAGTTAATCTCTTCAGAATGAAGTTAGAAAGAATATAGTGGGGACTTGAGGAAAGTAATGAAGATCTGGAAAGCTGCTGAAGGTGTGGATGAGAGTGCTGACCAAGAATTCCCCAAATCACATAGGGTGCTGCTGCAACTGGTTACCATAAATTTTGTGGGTACCATGGTGAGTGGCTTTCTTCCTCTATTTTCCTGTCACTGAATGGAAATCATATTTGTTCCTAGCTACACAATGAGAGCATTTCGAGGGGCAGGGGGGATACCCAAGAAGAATTCATGAGAATTTGAAAAGAATTATACTTCGTTTCTAGTAGTAGTTTTTCTTATTTCAAGATCAGCTATATAAACCCCCAATAAAACTAATACAATTAAAACATGAACAGTAAATAAAGTACTTAGTCCCAGCAGAAGCAGACGACATCTGCAGTACAGGGTAACCCTGCCATAGGGAACCAGAGTCAGAGAAAGAAGAGGATGTTCACGCAGGGATGGGGATAATGGTGAAGTTAGAATACTGGGTACATACAGAGGAATTGGGGCTTGCCAGGTGGTGCTACTGATAAAGATCCTGCCTTCCAAAGCAGGAGACATAAGAGACATAGGTTCAGTCCCTGGGTCCGGAAGATCCCCTGGAGGGGGAAAAGGCAACCCACTCCAGTATTCTTACCTGGAGAATCCCATGGATAGAGGAGCCTGGCGGGCTATAGTCCAGGGGGCTGCAGAGAGTCGGACATGACTGAAGTCACTTAGCACACGTGCACAGGGGAATTGATCAAGTAAATAAGCGCACTAAGGACAGTGGAAGCCACGTTTCTAACTACTGGAAAAGGAGTTGCAAACACAAGGGAGATGTATTGCTGCCAAAGTCAATGAACATGGTAGAGTAGCTCTCTTAGGTCCACTGAAAAAGCCTGGCAGAAACTGTCAGTAGCAACTTCATCAGAACTTCAGAAGGTCGTTAAGGGTTTACAGAAACAGAGCAAATGCTTGATTGGGAAAAGGGCCCCTGAAGCATGGTAGAGCAGTGGCATTTGTCGTGTTTTTCTTTGCCCTTGCCCAGTCTTGCCTCCTTGGTGTAGCAGCATTCTAGAAATCAGCATCCAGTGTTCCCCGAGTGCATTCCTTGTTCTGAAGAGACAAGAGGATACTTTGTGCCCAAGGAACTGTGTTTTTTATGCTTTGACCTGTTTAGAGGCTCCCTGAAGGACTGAAGCAAAAGGCTTGCCTTTGCACCACCTAACTCAGGACCCTCTTAATGAAGAGAAGTGGTTGTCTGGAGGGGATGCTTTAAAAACATGGAAAGACAGGACAAACCACAGACATGTAGAAACCTGGGAGGAAAAGCTGAGGATTGATACACTTTGGGAATAATAGTTTGAAAAGCTTCTGTATATTCAGGGGAATGGGGAACACTATACACATGCTCAGGACATGTCCTCAGGAAAGACATGGAAAGGCCACACAGTTTCACCTCTGGCTGACCTTCAGGCTTAGCACAAGCAAGAGTGAAGGCTAAAGCCAAGTTACAAATGGCCTGGCTAAGCACTGAAGCATTGGCTGCAACACAGCCAATTTGCAAAGACCTGGAGAGGATTTATTTATTTATTTTGGCTCCAGGAGTTTAAGAAAGTCTGTTAACCCATCAGTTGACCACCAGGATAAAAAAATAGAGACTTCAGAGACCCCGCAAGACAAAGAAAATGACCTTTACAAAACTAGTTTAGGAAAGTCACTCAACAAACAACTGCAACCCACAGCAAGCAACAACAACAAAACCTGGGAAGGAGGAGAATTTGATTTCCGGAGTAGTTGGGGGTGTCAATCAAGCACGCTTCCTGTAGCAGGAGATTGAGTGACACATATTTATAGCCATCACAGCAGACCTGGGAGCGTGAGAGACTAGTAGAAAGGAGCACACTTAGTGTTGAGACCTTGGCATCTAAATCACAATTTTCCTTTGAAAGGAACCAGAGCTTCCTAGAGAAATGACTGATCTCACAGTTGAGGCAGGGAAAGTGTGAGTCTGGAACATCCTGTTGGGACAGAAAGCAAGGAAGGGCTTAATGAGTGATGTGAACATATCAAAAGGACAGGGATACCAATTGAAGAGACTCCCTCTGGCCTCATAAAGAACAATTCAAGCATCAGAATATTAAATGACAGGGAAACTTCCCTGGTACTCCAATGAATAACTCTCTAAGCTTCCAATGCAGAGAACATGGGTTTGAGCCCTAGCTGGGGAACTAAGTTCCCACATGCTGCATAGTGTGTTAGTCAGTCATGTCCAACTCTTTGCGACCCCATGGACTGTAGCCCACCAGGCTCCTCTGTCCATGGGATTCTCCAGGCACACAGGTGTAGCTAAAAAAATTTTTTTTAATTTTTTTAAAGGATAGGAAATATTATCACTCATTAATAAAATAAGAAAATTTAAGAACAGACATAAATAAATGAATACAGCAATATTTGATGAAGAATGGGATGTTTACAGGTTTCAAGAGAAAAAAGAATATATTCACAGAGAATATGCCTGGCAGAGACCACCTTAATCAAAGGATCAAAGGAAACATCATTAGAGGTGGGACAAATTGAAATCGTGAGCCACCCAACAGGATATAATGGGAAGAAAGCAGCATCACTTGTACGATATATCTGGGAAACACCAGTAAAGCTCCAAACTAAGGGACAAATTACAAAAGAACTAACCCATCTTCTTCACAAGTCCCAAGGTCAAGAAAGTCCATGAAAGTCCAGGGAATTATTCCAGGCTGAGGGAAACAGGAGAGACATGACAATTCAATGCCATGTGCGATTCTGAACCAGATCTTGTTGCTAGAAAAGATTTTATTGAGACATTTGGTGAAACTTGTGTGGACGCGGAGAATTAGGCAGTTGTCGTGTTTTAAGTGGTAAAGATCCACCTACGAGGACTTCCCTGGGTAGTCCAGGGAAGACTAAGACTTCACCTTCCAGTGCAGAGAGTGTGGGTTTGATCCCTGGTTGGGGAGCTAAGATCCTGCATGTCTCACAGCCAAAAAACCAAAACAGAAAACAGAAGCAATATTGTAACAAATTCAATAAAGACTTTAAAAAAAAAAAAAAAGAATCCACCTACCAATACAGGAGATGCTGGAGACAATGGTTCAGTCCCTGGGTTGGGAAGATCCCCTGGAGGAGGAAGTGGCAACCCACTCTAGTATTCTTGCCTGGGAAATCCCATAGACACAGGAACCTGGTGAGTTACAGTCCATGGGGTCACAAAGGGTTGGACTCAACTGAGCAAACATATATGTATCAGCGTTAATTTTCTGGTTTTAATGGTTGCCTCGCACTTATGTAGGAGAGAGTTCTTATTTGCAGGAAATAACATGAAAAAGTATTCGAGGATGTTGGGGCATCAGACCCATCAGATCAGATCAGATCAGTCGCTCAGTCGTGTCCGACTCTTTGCAACCCCATGTACCGCAGCACGCCAGGCATCCCTGTCCAGACCCATACTTCCTTTCAAATGGTGAAGGATGAAATATTCTTTGAATCATGCTGTGTTGTATTAGTTGCTCAGTCACGTCTGACTCTTTGCCACCCCATGGACTATAGCCCGCCAGGCTCCTCTGTCTGTGGGATTGTCCAGGCAGGAACGCTGGGGTGGGTGGCCTATCCCTTCTCCAGGAGATCTTCCTGACCCAGAAATTGAGCTGGGGTCTTCTGCACTGCAGGTGGATTCTTTACCAGCTGAGCTACCAGGGAAGCCCCTCTTTGTATTGTGCTTAACTTTTATTTAAAACTTTTTGAATGTTTTGAAATAAAAAAGAAATAAAAGTACTTACACTATTTGAAAGATAAATGTGTTATAAATATAACATGTCATAAATATAAGGTTTTATCATTTAAATCCAAAGAGCCCTTGAACATTTTTTAACGGGATGAGTAACTACCCCCTTTCTTTTCTCCTCATCCAAGATTACTGCAATTCATTTATGAGACTAAATGGAATCTCAACATTTAAATGCCTAATCGCTTGCTTTCATCTCTGGCACAAGTGAACTGGATTTCCCCACACGTATGAGTCACCTGATAACAAATTTCCCGGCTTAAATAGCTTTAAAAGGGCACTATTAGTTATGCAGCATTATGAACTGTGTCTCAGAGTCAAGGATTTATAGGAACAATGTGTTTTTAGCATTCATGTTCTTTCTCAACGTACACATTTTTCTTTCATGCTATAAAAAAGTTTTTCTGATGCTGAAAAGTGTTTTCTGCAACTATTTCAGAATGAAGCCCCTCTCCTTCTTCTGGCTCCCAGAAAAATCAGACAGCCTGATGTGTTTTTCGCTTTAATCTGAATTGTAAAACACTGCATTCTTGCAGTTTTCCCACAAACCGGAGTGAAAGAAATATGCACTTGCTATTTTGGGGGGCATATGTCTGGGTAAATAAAACATGCTCCCAACCTCCTCTCTGCCTTTGTGCCGTTTCTGAGAGTGAGAAGAGGGAAGAATTCTGTCTTCAGGGAAGGACAAATTCTCCTTCACCATTGTTAGAATCTATCCCCTTTGTAGGCATATCAACCAGCTTTTTGCCTTAGAGATAAAGAGAGAAAAATCAGGCTACCAAAATTTGCTATATCTGAAAATGTTTCCCAAGATCAGTCCTTCTCAATGGTGGGGAAAGGAAATAGGTTCCACTCCCCCTCCCGCAAACTTTTAGCACTGCCTAGAGACATTGTAGGTTGTCAAAACTAAGGGTGGCAGATGCTACCGGCATTTCATGGGTAGAAGCCAGGGATGTTGCTAAATATCTATGGTCACAGGACAGTCTCCACAACAAAGAATTGTTACTGCTGGCTTGAGAAACCCTGCCCAAAATGAATATAGAGAAGACACGGGAGGGACAAGATACCAACAAACACAAACACAAAACACAATTTAAAATTCATATTCAAAATCTACCATATGACCCAGCAACCCCACTATTGGGCATGTACCTGAGAAAACCACAGTTCTAAAGGACACATGTCCCCCAGCGTTAATTGCAGCACTATTTACAATAGCCAGAACATGGAAGAAACCTACACGTCCATTGACAGACGAATGGATAAGGAAGATGTAGTGCATATATACAGTGGAATATTACTCAGTCATAAAAAGGAACAAATTAGAGTCAGTTCTAATGAAGTGGATGAACCTAGAGCCTGTTATACAGAGTGAAGTAAGTCAGAAAGAGAAAAACAAATATCGTATATTAACATGTATAAATGGAGTCTAGAAAATGGTATTGATGAACCTATTTGCAGGGAAGGAATAGAGACCCAAATACAGAGGAGGGACTTGCGGACACAGTGGGGGAGGGAGAGCATGGGACAAATGGAGAAAGTAGCATCAACATATATATGCTGCTGCTGCTAAGTCGCTTCAGTCGTGTCCGACTCTGTGCGACCCCATAGACGGAAGCTCACCAGGCTCCCCCGTCCCTGGGATTCTCCAGGCAAGAACACTGGAATGGGTTGCCATTTCCTTCTCCAGTGCATGAAAGTGAATATATATGCTATCATGTGTAAAATGGATAACTGGTGAGAAGTTGCTGTATAATACACAGAGCCCAGATGGTGCTCTGTGCTGACCTAGAAGAGTGGGATGGGAGAGTGGAGAGTGGCTCCAGAGAGAGGGGACCTATGTGTAACTATGGCTGAAGCATGTTGTTGTATATCAGAAACCAATACAATATTGTAAAAATTAAAAAAAAAATACATATTCAAACTATCATTTGCACATAGATTTAGAAAGACACAGATTTTTAGGGATTAAATTACTATTTTGTGACCTTTCTGGATATAGCTAAGAGGCCATTAAAGCTAACTCTTTTGAGTTTTCCCATATATTTTTATCAATTCATTGATCAAACATTTCTTGAGCATCTAGTGCGCATCAGATACTAAGAACACAATGATGGATGAAGTTCTCTCTTTCCTGAAAAAGCTAAGAGATTTTAGTGGTTGAAATAAAACATTATAATACAAATGGCAAGATCCAAAAGGTCAAGTAACGGATTTATCAAGCATCTTCTCTAAGCAAAGCACTTCTGCTTATCCTGAGCAATTCTCATATCCACTCTCTCCAGTGAGTTTTATCCCTTTTTCACAAGGAAGAGAGTGTGAGACTAATAGCAAGAGCTAACTTGTGGCAAGTGCTGTTCTCTGTGTTTTTTTAATGCATGAATTCACTTTATCCCCATGACTGCCCTATGATATGATTACTGATATTATCATCCCCATTTTATATATGTGCATATTGAGAGACCAAGAGTTTGGTTCCAAGGTCCTGACACCAGATCATTTGGCTCCAGAATCTATGTAGCCACTTCTTTATGTGGCTATATAGCCACATCTTTATAGCTATGTATGAGCCTTCTTCAGTGATCAATGCAAAGAAATAGAGGAAGAAAACAGAATGGGAAAGACTAGGGATCTCTTCAAGAAATTCAGAGATACCAAAGGAACATTTCATGCAAAGATGGGCTTGATAAAGGACAGAAATGGTATGGACCTAACAGAAGCAGAAGATATTAAGAAGAGGTGGCAAGAATACACAGAAGAACTGTACAAAAAAGAGCTTCACGACCCAGATAATCATGATGATGTGATCACTGACCTAGAGCCAGACATCTTGGAATGTGAAGTCAAATGGGCCTTAGAAAGCATCACTACGAACAAAGCTAGTGGAGGTGATGGAATTCCAGTGGAGCTATTCCAAATCCTGAAAGATGATGCTGTGAAAGTGCTGCACTCAATATGCCAGCAAATTTGGAAAACTAAGCAGTGGCCACAAGATTGGAAAAGGTCAGTTTTCATCCCAATCCCAAAGAAAGGCAATGCCAAAGAGTGCTCAAACTACCGCACAATTGCACTCATCTCACATGCTAGTAAAGTAATGCTCAAAATTCTCCAAGCCAGGCTTGAACCGTGAACTTCCAGATGTTCAAGCTGGTTTTAGAAAAGGCAGAGGAACCAGAGATCAAATTGCCAACATCCGCTGGATCATCGAAAAAGCAAGAGAGTTCCAGAAAAACATCTATTTCTGCTTTATTGACTATGCCAAAGCCTTTGACTGTGTAGATCACAATAAACTATGGAAAATTCTGAAAGAGATGGGAATACCAGACCACCTGATCTGCCTGTTGAGAAATCTGTATGCAGGTCAGGAAGCAACAGTTAGAACTGGTCATGGAACAACAGACTGGTTCCAAAGAGGAAAAGGAGTACATCAAGGCTGCATATTGTCACCATGTTTATTTAACTTATATGCAGAGTACATCATGAGAAATGCTGGACAAAAGTTGGAATCAAGATTGCTGGGAGAAATATCAATAACCTCAGATATGCAGATGACACCACTCTTATGGCAGAAAGTGAAGAGGGGCTAAAAAGCCTCTTGATGAAAGTGAAAGTGGAGAGTGAAAAGGTTGGCTTAAAGCTCAACATTCAGAAAACGAAGATCATGGCATCTGGTCCCATCACTACATGGGAAATAGATGGAGAAACAGTGGAAACAGTGTCAGACTTTATTTTTCTGGGCTCCAAAATCACTGCAGATGGTGACTGCAGCCATGAAATTAAAAGACGCTTACTCCTTGGAAGGAAAGTTATGACCAACCTAGATAGCATATTCAAAAGCAGAAACATTACTTTACCAACAAAGGTTCGCCTAGTCAAGGCTATGGTCTTTCCTGTGGTCATGTGTGGATGTGAGAGCTGGACTGTGAAGAAGGCTGAGCGCCGAAGAATTGATGCTTTTGAACTGTGGTGTTGGAGAAGACTCTTGAGAGTCCCTTGGACTGCAAGAAGATCCAACCAGTCCATTCTGAAGGAGATCAATCCTGGAGTTTCTTTGGAAGGAATGATGCTAAAGCTGAAACTCCAGTATTTTGGCCACCTCATGCGAAGAGTTGACTCATTGGAGAAGACTCTGATGCTGGGAGGGATTGAGGGCAGGAGGAGAAGGGGACGACAGAGGATGAGATGGCTGGATGGCATCACTGACTTGATGGGTGTGAGTCCGAGTGACCTCCGGGAGCTGGTGATGGACAGGGAGGCCTGGCGTGCTGCGGTTCATGGGGTCGCAAAGAGTCAGACACGACTGAGTGACTGATCTGATCTGATCTGATCTGATGATCTATAAAGCCAGTCCAGAATCTGGAGTGGCTTTTCACAACCCACTCCAGGGTACCTCTTGTGGGTATAAATGTCAGATGGTTCTTCTGGGTATAAAAGTCAGAGTGACGGAAAACACAGTGCTCTCTCATCTGCTCCCCAGCATAAAACGCAATGCTCTCATCTGCTACCTAGCATCCCATACCCTCCCCTGTACTAGCAGAGCGCCCAAGGTCATACAGGCGCCCTGATGCTTGACTTTGCCTGGGGAGACCAAGGAGGACTTCTCACTGGAGGTAGCATGTGAACCCATATTGGAAGTCAAGGAGGAAAGTCAGGGAGAGGGACAGCACAAGGGCAGCGCAAGCCAGAAGAAACCAGGAAGGACTTCACTGTGTTTAGCAGTTGGTTGTGGTTGGAATGTAGTACATGGAGGAAGGACTAAAGAGAACCTGGAGAGGTAAATAGGGGCCAGATCAAGAAATGAGGACTTCCCTCATGGTCCAGCAGTTAAGACCCTGTGCTTCCACTGCAGGGGGCATGGGTTCGATCTGTGCTTGGGGAACTGATATTCCACATGCTGTACAGTGCGGCAAAAAAAAAAAGTGAACTTTGTCCCTTAGGCATAAGGAAATGATGAAAAGGCCATAAGCAGGGTGTGATCTGACTTGATGTCAACTTGATATCAACCCTTAGAATGGTATTTAGAGATCTAGAACAAATCTCTTCCATTCCTTTCTCTCCCCACACCCCATTCTTGCTCTCTCTATTTTTTAATTGAAGTATAGTTGCTGTGGGCTTTCCAGGTGGCACAAGTGGTAAAGAACCTGTTGGCCAATGCAAGAGACATAAAGATTAGACGTGGGTTCAATCCCTAGGTCAGGAAGAGTCCCTGGAGGAAGGCATGGCAACCCACTCCAATATTCTTGCCTAGAGCATCCCACGGACAGAGGAACGTGTGGACTATAGTCCACAGAGTCACAAAGAGTCAGACACGACTGAAGTGACTTAGCATGCATAGTTGCTGTACAAAATTATACAAGTTACAGGTGTACAATATAGTGATTCACAATTTTTAAAGGTTACATTCTATTTGTGGTTATTATAAAATATTGGCTGTATTTCCTGAGTTGTATAAGATATCCTTGTAGTTTATTTCATACCTAAGTTTGCACCTCTAATTTACCTACCCCTATGCTGTACCTCCTTTTTCCCCTCTCCACACTGCTAACCACTAGTTTGTTCTGTCTCTGTGAGTCTACTTCCTTTTACATTCACCAGTCTGTGGTATTTTTTATATTCCACATATAAGTGATATATACAGTATTCATCTTTCTCTGAGCTTTCACTTAGCATAACGCCCTCCAAGTCTACATATGTTGCTGCAAATGGCAAAATTTCATTCTTTTTAATGGCTGAGTAGTATTTCATTGTCTATATATATCACATCTTTTTTTAAAATTGAAGGATAATTGCTTTACAGAATTCTGTGGTTTTCTGTCATATATCAACAAGAATCATCCATAGGTACACCCATGTCCCCTCCTTCCCAAGCCTCCCTCCCATCTCGCCCCCCACCCCATCCTTCTAGATTGTCACAGATCTTCATCCATTCTATATACCATAGCTTTATCCATTCAACTGTTGATGGACACTTGGGTTGCTTCCGTATCTTGGCTATTATAAACAGTGCTGCTACGGACAGGGAGGCCTGGCATGCTGCGATTCATGGGGTCGCAAAGGGCCGGACACAACTGAGCGACTGATCTTATCTGATGAACATTGGGGTGCACAGATCTTTTTGAATTCCATTCTTGCTCTTTCTAATTGTACTTTACCAGGTTTGAATGTTTATGGTTGGAGGAAGAACAGAAAGAATCTGAACTGCCTCTTCTTCAGCAATTCTCCCCATCAACTCTCAACCCCTCTGAAGCCAGCTGACTTAGAAGAGTTGCTGATGGTGACTCAGTGCTGGGGAACAGCAGGAAGCACAGCGATGCAATTACAACCAAAATCACACTCTCAGGGTTGATGTGGTTGGACACATTCTGAGTATCATAGTAGTCCTATTAGTAATACTCGTATAGTGCTTTATAGCTTACCAAACCTTTTCATACACACTCTCTTGTTTGATCATCAAAACAAAACAAGGAGGTAGGTATTATCCCATTTCATAGATATAGAAACTGAAGCTCACAGAGTGTGTCTGAGTAAGTGGAAACAATGAACTCCCAATTCCAGAATTCAAGTCTTAAGCTCCCTCTCTGGCTTCCTGCCTTTCCTTCCTTGTCTTTAACAATGTCTCTTTATGTGTGTGTTGATTTTCCCACTTGTGTGGGACAGCAAAAGCCAGGAATCTTGACTTCGCTTTCCTTTCCCTGTGGAGGGTTATCCCACCTGGGCACTGTTCTTGTGAACACAGCCCTGTAGAGTGACAGTCGCTCAGTCATGGCCAACTCTTTGTGACCCCAGAGACTATAGCCTGCCAGCCTCCTCTGTCCATGGGATTCTCCAAGCAAGAATACTGGAGTGGGTAGCCATTCACTTCTCTAGGGGATCTTCCAACCCAGGATTGAACCCAGGTCTCCTGCCTTGCAGGCAGATTCTCTACTGTCCGAGCCCCCATAAGATGTTCCCAAGTTTATCCTCTCACCTTCAGTGACTGTTCCATCCTGATGGATCAAGTGTGAATTCCTTTTTTTTTTTTAAAGAACAAACTAAATCTCTAATGGATTTCAAATAAAAAAATTAAAGACATGTTACAAAAGTAATATAATATTGTTAACCATACTCTATGATTTTAATATTATTAACACAAAATTTGAATTAATCATGAAAAGTAAAAAAGTTATCTTATTTAGGGGAAAAAAAAATCTCCCTCAAAGAATCCTGCCTCTTTTTATAACTTTGAGATCTTTACTTACTTACTTGCTTAGTTACTTGAGGGCAAGGACTATAAAAAACTGATGGTAAGTTTGGTTTAAAAGCATTTGTTTTTGTCTTCATTTCTTGTTTATAGTTTCATCACATATAAACGGAGAGTCTGAAGCTGTTCATTTTAATGCTGTTGTGTTTCTCTTATACTTGGTCAGAAAGTCTGAACAGATAACAAAACTCTGAGTGACTCAGGGTAGTAGCTAATTATACTTACACAGACTGAGGGGTCTCTTTGTAGACTCTGGGGTTTGTCTTTTTGCATAAAATAAATAACTGGATCTCTGAGCTTGGTCTCATGACTTTTCAATATATTGAAATAATGGTATTTTACTAATTACTAGTATTTCAGTATTTAAAATTAGCTTTCCATACTAAAACAACAGCCTACGAAAAAACTAGTATTAGAATCACTAATGCAAATCCTGGGGCATTCTGATGCAACCTGTTTAACTTCCAGGTGAGTTGCTGCTACTGCTGCTAAGTCACTTCAGTCGTGTCCGACTCTGTGCGACCCCATAGAGAACAGCCCACCAGGCTCCCCCGTCCCTGGGATTCTCCCAGGTAAGAACACTGGAGTGGGTTGCCATTTCCTTCTCCTGAATTCCTTTTCATGATCTTCTGCTTTCTGGCTCCCATCCTACTGTGAACACCCACCCTGGTTTGCCCAGAAAGGCACCAGGGATTTTCTGTGCTGAAACTGAGTTCTGGGGAAAGCCAGATGGCTGGTCACACTCTAGCTCCTTCATCAGCTCCCTGATCTGCCACTCCCCGCTCCAGCTTCAGAGAATCTCTATGTCCAGCCTCTGCTGTCTGGGTTTTACTCCCTATCTTCAACAACGCTATCACACGCTAGTAAAGTAATGCTCAAAATTCTCCAAGCCAGGCTTCAGCTATATGTGAACCGTGAACTTCCTGATGTTCAAGCTGGTTTTAGAAAAGGCAGAGGAACCAGAGATCAAATTGCAAACATCCGCTGGATCATCAAAAAAGCGAGAGAGTTCCAGAAAAACATCTATTTCTGCTTTCTTGACTATGCCAAAGCCTTTGACTGTGTGGATCACAATCAACTGTGGAAAATTCTGAAAGAGATGGGAATACCAAACCACCTGATCTGCCTCTTGAGAAATGTGCATGCAGGTCAGGAAGCAACAGTTCAAACTGGACATGGAACAACAGGCTGGTTCCAAATAGGAAAAGGAGTTCATCAAGGCTGTATATTGTCACCCTGTTTATTTAACCTCTATGCAGAGTACATCATGAGAAACACTGGACTGGAATAAACACAAGTTGGAATCAAGATTGCTGGGAGAAATATCAATAACCTCAGATATGCAGATGACACCACCCTTATGGCAGAAAGTGAAGAGGAACTAAAAAGCTTCTTGATGAAAGTGAAAGTGGAGAGTGAAAAAGTTGGCTTAAAGCTCAACATTCAGAAAATGAAGATCATGGCATCCGGTCCCATCACTTCATGGGAAATAGATGGGGAAACAGTGGAAACAGTGCCAGACTTTCTTTTTCTGGGCTCCAAAATCACTGCAGATGGTGATTGCAGCCATGAAATTAAAAGACACTTACTCCTTGGAAGGAAAGTTATGACCAACCTAGATGGCATATTCAAAAGCAGAGACATCACTTTGCCAACAAAGATTCGCCTAGTCAAGGCTATGGTCTTTCCTGTGGTCATGTATGGATGTGAGAGTTGGACTGTGAAGAAGGCTGAGCGCCGAAGAATTGATGCTTTTGAACTGTGGTGTTGGAGAAGACTCTTGAGAGTCCCTTGGACTGCAAGGAGATCCAACCAGTCCATTCTGAGGGAAATCAGCCCTGGGATTTCTTTGGAAGGAGTGATGCTAAAGCTGAAACTCCAGTACTTTGGCCACCTCATGCGAAGAGTTGACTCATTGGAGAAGACTCGGATGCTGGGAGGGATTGGGGGCAGGAGGAGAAGGGGACGACAGAGGATGAGATGGCTGGATGGCATCACTGACTCGATGGATGTGAGTCTGAGTGAACTCCGGGAGCTGGTGATGGACAGGGAGGCCTGGTGTGCTGCGATTCATGGGGTTGCAAAGAGTCGGACAGGACTGAGCGACTGATCTGATCTGATCTGATCCTGTAGTCAGAAACACATATCTCTACCTTTTGTTTTTCCTTAGCTACTTCCTACTTTTCCTTCAAGATTATGTTCTAAAGTATAGGTACAAGTTTCAAAATTGATGCTTTTGAACTGTGGTGTTGGAGAAGACTCTTGAGAGTCCCTTGGACTGCAAGAAGATCAAACCAGTTCATCCTAAAGGAAATCAGTCCTGAATATTCATTGGAAGGACTGATGCTGAAGCTGAAATTCCAATACTTTGGCCACCTGATAAGAAGAACTAACTCATTGGAAAAGACCCTGATGCTGGAAAAGATTGAAGGTGTGAGGAGAAGGGACAACAGGGAATGAGATGGTTGGATGGCATCACCAACTCGATGGACACGGGCCTGAGCAAACTCCAGGAGTTGGTGATGGAGAGGGAAGCCTGGTGTGCTGTAGTCCACGGGGTCACAAAGAGTCAGACACAACTGAGAGACTGAACTGAACTAAACCAGTTTCTCCAGGAAACCTTCCTTGACTTAAACATCTTTTCTTTGTCCTTCTACATCACCCTACCCAGACTTTTGTGATAGCATTGACATTTACTGTATTTAGGGACTTCCCTAGTGGTCTAGAGGCTAAGACTCCTCACTCCCAATGCAGGGGGCCTGGGTTCAATCCCTGTTCAGGAAACTAGATCCCACATGCTGCAACTAAGAGTTTGTATGCTACAACTAAAGATCCTGCAGGCTGCAACTAAGATCTGGTGCTGCCAAAAACAAAATTTACTGTATTTAAATTACCTGTGTCATTGGTCATCTCTTCTAGAATATATTTTACTCCTCTGTAAAGCATCTATTTATCCCTATACCTAGTAGACTTCCTGGCTTACAGTAGGCAGGTTATAGAGGTCTATGAGCAGATCAAATGGTACTAGAACTCTGTAAGAAATTTCTCAGTTCCTTCCACATACTTCTTGCCAAACAGAAGAGGTCCCCCCTCAGGATCTGTGCTTCAACTGCAGGGGATGCAGGTTCAATCCCTGGTCAGGGAACTAAGATCCCATATGCAGCACGGTGTGGCCAAAAAGAAAAAAAGAGTCTGACTCTTGCCCCATAGGCACAAGGGAATCATTAAAAGACTATAATTGGGATGCCATCTGACTTGGCAGATGGTCAAGAAGTGGGCAGAGGCAAAGTCACAGGAGACTTGACCTTCCATTCTCAGGAGTACAGACTTTCATGGTTTAGCAATGGAGACTCATTCACGGAACCGAGACACACATAACACAATCAGTGGGCTTTTCTCTCTGAACCCAAGAAGAGCCTGAGTAAGAATAAAGGAAACATGGGTAACCAGCCCAGCTGGAATAGAAACAAAGATGCTACATGGAAGACTTCCTAGTCTATCCGGAGTTCTGCACACCCTCCTCAGGGGCAGAAGCACCTTAAAGTGTGTCTACCTGGGCCCACAGGTATACCTGGCTGGAGTGAGCAGCGAAGAACAAAGGGGGAAACATTTCCCAACAGGAAGATCTCAAATAGTTCCGTTGCAGAGGCACGCAGAAAGCAGATACTGTATAAACAATTTCCTGGCACAGTGGTTCTCAAACTCCGAGCGTGCATCAGACTCACCTGTGGAGCCTGTTAACACAGAGATGGCTCAGCCCATCCCTGAAGATTCTGAGTGGGTGGGTCTGAGGTGTGGCCAGTGAATTTGCCCTTCTAAGTTCCCAGGAGGTGCTGCAAATCTGGGGACAACACCATGAGGACCACCGCCTAGCATCCACTCCACGTCTCTTTCCTCAACAGGCCTGTCCTTTCACAGAGGCCAGCAAGGTCTCCTGTGAGCCAAGACTTAACCTCTGTCTTCGCTAACAATCTCCATCATTTTCACCAACTCATTCTCCTCTCCACATTGTCAGATCTCTGCTACGGGGGTTGAGGGGGCAGGGGACAGATAAGAGCACCTTCCCTTAATAGCAGGGATGGACAGTTACTCCTTGACTGTCACTCTATTCCTCTCTCTTTTCCTTGCAAACTTTTTTTTTGGCCATGCTGCATGGCTTGTAGGACCTCAGCTCCTCGACCAAGGATTGAACCTGGACCATGGCAGTGAAAGTCCAGAATCCTAACCACTTGGCCACAGGGAACTCTCTTTTGCAAACTTTTAAAACTGTTTACAGCAGCTATTTTTATTTCCTCATCCTTCATTCTCTCTTTAATGTCCTGTAATCTTTCTCCTACTCACATCCCCCACTTTACTGATCATCAGAATATTTGTAACTTTATGATAACCAGATTCAGTTGTTGTTTTTCAAATGCATTGTATGATACAGATTTGATTTTATCGACCACTCCTATTTATAAGAAAAAGCTCTGTGTTTAGAATTTTCCCCATATGCCTCCATCCCTTCATTAACTCATGTTACTTCTGCCTACTTGCTTCCCTGAAATATAGGCTCAGTGGTAAAGTATCCACCTGCCAATGCAAGAGATGTGGGTTCGATCCCTGGGTCTGAAAGTTCACTTGGAACCCACTCTAGTATTCTCGCCTGGGGATCCCATGGACAGAGGAGCCTGGCGATGTTATGGTTCATGGGGTCTCAAAAGAGTTGGAGACAACTTGTGACTAAACAACAAGAACAAGATACTTACCTGACACAGATGAATGCTCCTTGATAACAGAACCCCAATTCGGTTCAGGTGTCCAGATGAGAAAAGTCCCCCTATCTCTGGGGGATAAACCATGATTGAGCTAAGCCACCTCATTAATCGCTTTGCCCACTACCAGTGACTAGTTGATCATTCTGCTCTGGCCAATGAAACAAAGGAGAAGCCTGGTGCAGAACTCCTGGGAAATATTTTTTTTATTTTTAAAAAAAAAGCACAAGGAGAGATTACTTTTCAATGAGGGTGTGATGGAGCTGCAGCAACCATTCTGTTACAACGAAGGGTTATGCTGCGGCTGCTGCTAAGTTGCTTCAGTTGTGTCCGACTCTATGCGACCCCATAGACGGCAGCCCACCAGGCTCCCCTGTCCCTGGGATTCTCCAGGCAAGAACACTGGAGTGGGTTGCCATTTCCTCTCCAATGCATGAAAGTGAAAAGTTGCTTATCGTGTCTGACTCTTAGCAACCCCATGGACTGTAGCCTGCCAGGCTCCTCCATCCATGGGATTTTCCAGGCAAGAGTACTGGAGTGGGGTGCCATTGCCTTCTCCATGAAGGGTTATATCCGAGGACAATAGCGAACACATGGAAGATGTGAAAGCAGAAAGTTGGAAAGCGTGTGGGTTATCAGCAACATCATTTTGCGAGTGAATTCACAACCCCCAGAATTATCTATCTCCAGACGTCTGCTATGAGAAATAATAAGCCCCTCTTTGGTCTGAGCAAGTGCTTCTCAATCTTTAATGTGCATATGAGTCATCTGGGGTCTTAGTAAATGCACCTTCTGATTTAGTAGGACTGGGGTGGAGCCTAGCTTCTGCAGTTCCATTAAACGGCCAAGTGATGCCTCAAGGACCACATTTATGAGTGGCAAGGATCTAAGGTGTTATTCTCAAGCATTCTGTCACTTGCCACATAATGCATCCTGCTGCTGCTGCTGCTGCTAAGTCACTTCAGTCGTGTCCGACTCTGTGTGACCCCATAGATGGCAGCCCACCAGGCTCCACCGTCCCTGGGATTCTCCAGGCAAGAACACTGGAGTGGGTTGCCATTTCCTTCTCCAATGCATGAAAGTGAAAAGTGAAAGGGAAGTCGCTCAGTCGTGTCCGATTCCTTGCGACCCCATGGACTGCAGCCCACCAGGCTCCTCTGTCCATGGGATTCTCCAGGCAAGAGTGCTGGAGTGGGTTGCCACTATCCTGACCTCTTAGGAAATCTGAGTATTTGTTTACAAATGCAGTTGAAGTCCTCCTCACAGATTCATTAAAAAAAAAAAGAAAGAAAGAAAGCTTAAAGGCCCAAATCAAAGGAAAGGAAAAAACAAAAAAAGAATTTTGAAAGCCATAAGATCCAGGATAGTTCGGGTCCTGGGTATATGTTAGTCAGACACAGATGACTGTATCACTGTATTTGGGGTGACCATGAATGAGGTTAAGGACTAATTTTTTTTTCTCATTGCTTAGGCAGACTTCTGAGAAACATTTCTCTTCCTGTTTTCAGATAGAGAAACCTAATTTCTCCGTGCTTTCCCCCCACCCCATTGGAGTTAAAAATAGCATAGATCTATTTATTTTGTGCCAATTTCCCTTAGGATGTCTGCAGATGGTAGCAGATACTTCAAAGTCGATAAAGGAACCTCAGATTTTCACATTGGAGTGGGTGGAGAATGGAAGCCCTTGATCCCTATTAATTAATCTAGCTGGGTGCCACCATCGTTTTCACTGCTAAGAAATTTTTCTTTAATGAAAAATATGGATATTTAAATTTTAATGGCAGTTTTATATCTACAGTAAACTTACAGGCATTATGTATACTTCTCAGAACCAAGACACACAGGCCATTTAACAGGATACATTTAACAGAAGAATAAATTAGACAAGCAGGAAAAATGAAAATTACATCCATCTAGAACTGCAGAAAGGACTTCAAGTCACCAGATTGCATGTTACTGCCAATTTTTTTAAACATTAAAATAAAATACTTTTATTTATATATTTATTTTTGGCTGTGCTGGGTCTTTGTTGCTGCAAAGGCGTTTCCCTAGTTATGAAGAGTGGAGGCTACTCTCTAGTTGCAGTCCACGGGCTTCTCTTTGCAGTGGCTTCTCTTCTTGTGGAGCACGGGCTTCAGGGCACTTGGGCTTCAGGAATTGTGGCTCCCCGGTTCTAGAACACAGGCTAAATAGTTGTGGTGCACGGGCTTACTTGCTCCATGGAATGTGGTATCTTCCCAGATCAGGGATCAAACTCATATCTCCTGCATTGGCAGGCAGATTCTTTACCACCAAGCCACCAGGGAAGCCCAGCAATTCTTGATTAGTGATATTTGTGCAGTCAATTCATTTATTGATTCATTAAAATCTTAACTGAGCACCCCTTCATACACAGAAATGGGTAATACGGATGAATACAAAAAAAAAAAAAAAAACAGAGTTTGAAGTCAAATACATTTAAGAGAAGTGTAGTGTAGTTGAAGACATTTGACATATGCATAGGAAAAACCAATTAATAATTCATAATGGAAACAACAATATAAGACATTTTGAGAAGCAGTGTGCCATCTGAGTGATGAGGACAGTCAGTGCTTGGAAATAATAGGCACTAGCTCCTTCATGACTTCATGAAGTAGGTGAGATTCCTTCACAGGAAATAGAGGGGGAAATAGAGTTAGAAAATATCTAAGATTTCATCAACCAGTTCCCTGGAAGAAATCAAGATTGGAAGGTTAGTGTGATTGATCAGCGTCTAGTAAAGATGAAAATGCACATCTCATAGGTACCGCTCAGTGTCTTGGCACAAAAAATGTGCCCTCAGCCTGGGTCTTTGCAGAGAGTTCAATAAAAGGACTATTTACAGGGACTTCTCTGGCAGTCCAGTGATTACTTTGTTTTTCCACTGCAGGGGACATGGGTTCAATCCCTTGTCAGGGAACTAAGATCCTGCATGCTGCACTTGGGGGAAAAAAAAATTATTTACAGACACATGAATAGGGTTAATGGAAACTTTAAAAAGCAATAGTAGGGTAGTAACAGTGGGGAGTTTGGGGAACTTCACTGCTGCCCTTCGGCCTGCAGGAACAAAGAAAGGAGTATCACCAGATCCAGACCCCAAGGGTCAGCGGCCCTGGGGAGCCTCAGGGAGGGGAATGCTGTCCATTTACAGACATCCAGCAGGAAGGGAGCCAGGAGGATAAATACTCAGATCTCACTTTGCTCTTCACCCACCCTGCTTTCCTGATGATATTGCCCACTGGCCAAGTGGCCAACAGGAAGCTGGAAAGGAAAGGGAATTCACTGGTGCAATCCATAGAGGTCAGCGCAAGTGGAGGAGAGAGTGGCTCTGAGGGGCAGATGGAAATACCATGCAACCCACCTGGGTGGGTCATGTAAACCATGACCCAGGTTTACACCACATAGAAAGTCTTCCAACATGTGTACAAAAGGACATGCTTGGATATTGTCTTGCAGAATTGTTCACAATATATAGAGGGCAAACCGTTCATTAATAAATGGCCAGATAAATTGAGATATTTTGATCGGCTAAAATATCATGAAGCCGTTAAAATGAATGAACTATATATACATATATAGTTCATGTATATATGAACTTACATGTATACTTACATATACTTACACATGTAAGTATGTATGTACAAGCTTATGTGTGTGTATTGTACAGAGATACATGCAGTACGATAGATGCTGTTGCTGCTAAGTCACTTCAGTCGTGTCCGACTCTGTGCGACCCCATAGACGGAGCCCACCAGACTCCCCCGTCCCTGGGATTCTCCAGGCAAGAACACTGGAGTGGGTTGCCATTTCCTTCTCCAATGCATGATAACTGTATACAAATACTTATATTTGTAGAGAAGTAGAGAAGGCAGATGTTTACACCTATGTATATGCCAAAGCCTTTGACTGTGTGGATCACAATAAACTATGGAAAATTCTGAAAGAGATGGGAATACCAGACCACCTGATCTGCCTCTTAAGAAATCTGTATGCAGGTCAGGAAGCAACAGTTAGAACTGGTCATGGAACAACAGACTGGTTCCAAATAGGAAAAGGAGTACGTCAAGGCTGCATATTGTCACCATGTTTATTTAACTTATATGCAGAGTACATCATGAGAAATGCTGGACTGGAAGAAACAGAAGTTGGAATCAAGATTGCCGGGAGAAATATCAATAACCTCAGATATGCAGATGACACCACTCTTATGGCAGAAAGTGAAGAGGGGCTAAAAAGCCTCTTGATGAAAGTGAAAGTGGAGAGTGAAAAGGTTGGCTTAAAGCTCAACATTCAGAAAACGAAGATCATGGCATCTGGTCCCATCACTGCATGGGCAATAGATGGGGAAACAGTGGAAATAGTGTCAGACTTTGTTTTTCTGGGCTCCAAAATCACTGCAGATGGTGACTGCAGCCATGAAATTAAAAGACGCTTGCTCCTTGGAAGGAAAGTTATGACCAACCTAGATAGCATATTCAAAAGCAGAGACATTACTTTGCCAACAAAGGTTCACCTAGTTAAGGCTATGGTCTTTCCTGTGGTCATGTATGGATGTGAGAGCTGGACTGTGAAGAAGGCTGAGCGCCGAAGAATTGATGCTTTTGAACTGTGGTGTTGGAGAAGACTCTTGAGAGTCCCTTGGACTGCAAGAAGATCCAACCAGTCCATTCTGAAGGAGATCAATCCTGGAATTTCTTTGGAAGGAATGATGCTACAGCTGAAACTCCAGTATTTTGGCCACCTCATGCAAGGAGTTGACTCATTGGAGAAGACTCTGATGCTGGGAGGGGTTGAGGGCAGGAGGAGAAGGGGACGACAGAGGATGAGATGGCTGGATGGCATCACTGACTCAATGGATGCGAGTCTGAGTGACCTCCGGGAGCTGGTGATGGACAGAGAGGCCTGGCGTGCTGCGGTTCATGGGGTGGCAAAGAGTCGGACACGACTGAGCGACTGATCTGATCTGATCTGATCTGATGTATATGTAGTAGATCTTCCCTGGTAGCTTAGTGTTAAAGAATCCACCTGCAATGCAGAAAACTCAGTTTCGATCCCTGGGTCAGGAATCCCCTGAAGAAGGAAATGGCAACCCACTCCAAAATTCTTGCCCAGGAAATCCCATGGACAGAGGAGACTGAAGGGGCTAGAGTCAATGGGGTCACAAAAGAGTCGGACACAACTTAGTGACTAACCAACAACAATATGTAATAGAAGTACAAAAACATGAGAAAAAGAGTATGTGAAGTCAGAGAGACCAGAGTTGGTTTCCTGTGGTAGCAGAGGAAAAGGGAATGACACTGGGGATAGATGGACTAAAGGACCTCCATCTATATTCTTTACTTTAGAAAGATGCAAAGCAAATATGGCAAATATGATAACTTCCAGGAAGGGCAAAGAGGAAAAAAAAAACACAGAGAAATGAGACAGAGAATGATGGTGGATAATACTTAAAATGTAGATAGAATGATTATAAACGGCCCCTCTGGGGAGGTGACATTGGAGGGGAGATGCAAATGAAGGGAAGGAAAAGCAGGCAAACGCCCAGGGCAGGTGTGCTGCAGGCTGAGAGCACAGCAAGTCAAACACTGAGGGGGCAACAGGGTTGGCCTGCTCAAGTTCAAGGCCAAGGTCAAATTTTTATAGTCACATTATTCATAACAGACAAAGGATGGAAACAACCCAAATGTTCATCAGCTGGCAAATGGTTAAACAAAATGGTCTGTTGTCATTGTTCAGTCGCTAAGTTGCATCTGATTGTGACCCTATGGATTGCAGCACGCCAGGCTCCCTGTCATTCACTATCTCCCAGAGTTTGATCAAATTCATGGTCTGTCCATAAATGAATATTACTCAACCATAAAAAGGAATAAAATATTGATACATGCTACAACGTGGATAAATCTTGAAAACATACTAAATGGAAGAAGCCAGTCACAAAAGACCATGCATCATATGATTCCATTCATATGAAATTTCCACCACAGGGAGATCTACAGAGATTGGAAGCAATTTAGTAACTGAGGAGACCCAGGTGGCTCTAGTGGTAAAGAACCTGCCTGCCAATGCAGGAGACGTAAGAGACGTGGGTTCGATCCCTGGGTCAGGAAGATCCCCTGGAGAAGGAAGTGGCAATCCATTCCAGTATTTTTGCCTGGAGAATCCCATGGACAGAGGAACCTGGCCGGCTATAGTCCATGGGGTCACAAAGAATTGGGCAGGACTGAAGCAACTTAATGCACAGAACAAGGCTGAGGGTGCCGGGGATATATGGAGGTGATGGCCAAAGGGCATGGATTCAATCCAGTGATGATAAAATGTTTAAAAGTTGACTATGGTGATGGTTGCACATATTTGTGAATACCTGAAAAACCACAGAATTACCCACTTGAAATGGGTGTATTGTATAGCCTATAAAATATATATTCAGATCAGATCGTCACTCAGTCGTGTCCAACTCTTTGCGACTCCATGAATCACATCATGCCAGGCCTCCCTGTCCATCACCAGCTCCCGGAGTTCACTCAGACTCACGTCCATAGAGTCAGTGATGCCATCCAGCCATCTCATCCTCTGTCGTCCCCTTCTCCTCCTGCCCCCAATCCCTCCCAGCATCAGAGTCTTCTCCAATGAGTCAACTCTTCGCATGAGGTGGCCAAAGTACTGGAGTTTCAGCTTTAGCATCACTCCTTCCAAAGAAATCCCAGGGCTGATTTCCCTCAGAATGGACTGATTGGATCTCCTTGCAGTCCAAGGGACTCTCAAGAGTCTTCTCCAACACCACAGTTCAAAAGCATCAATTCTTCGGCACTCAGCCTTCTTCACAGTCCAACTCTCACATCCATACATGACCACAGGAAAGACCATAGCCTTGACTACACGAACCTTTGTTGGCAAAGTAATGTCTCTGCTTTTGAATATGCTATCTAGGTTGGTCATAACTTTCCTTCCAAGGAGTAAGTGCCTTTTAATTTCATGGCTGCAGTCACCATCTGGAGTGATTTTGGAGCCCAGAAAAATAAAGTCTGACACTGTTTCCACTGTTTCCCCATCTATTTCCCATGAAGTGATGGGACCGGATGCCATGATCTTCGTTTTCTGAATGTTGAGCTTTAAGCCAACTTTTTCACTCTCCACTTTCACTTTCATCAAGAAGCTTTTTAGTTCCTCTTCACTTTCTGACATAAGGGTGGTGTCATCTGCATATCTGAGGTTATTGATATTTCTCCCAGCAATCTTGATTCCAGCTTGTGTTTCTTCCAGTCCTGCGTTTCTCATGATGTACTCTGCATAGAAGTTAAATAAACAGGGTGACAATATACAGCCTTGACGAAGCTCCTTTTCCTATTTGGAACCAGTCTGTTGTTCCATGTCCAGTTCGAACTGTTGCTTCCTGACCGCATACACATTTCTCAAGAGGCAGATTAGGTGGTCTGGTATGCCTATCTCTTTAAGAATTTTCCACAGTTTATTGTGATCCACACAGTCAAAGGCTTTGGCATAGTCAATAAAGCAGAAATAGATGCTTTTCTGGAACTCTCTTGCTTTTTCCATGATCCAGCGGATATTGGCAATTGGATCTCTGGTTCCTCTGCCTTTTCTAAAACCAGCTTGAACATCAGGAAGTTCACGGTTCACATATTGCTGAAGCCTGGCTTGGAGAATTTTGAGCATTACTTTACTAGCATGTGAGCTATATTAGAGTTGTTTTTAAAAGGGAGGGGAGAGATGTTAGAAAACAGAATTTTGAAATCATGAGTGACTAGTTATGGGGCTGGAGAAAAAGGAGCCAGAAAATGCCTAATACCAATCCATAATGACAGGGAGAATGTGATAGAAATAGGGCAGCGTGGAAACAGAGGGAAATAAAAAAATGCAGTTAGGAAGAAGAGCTCTAATAAGGTTAAGGAAAAATATCAGCACACTCTTGTTTTTAGGTTGATTTGAATTTTCCTAGCTTCTTTCCCAAAAGCTCCCATAAAATGTCTTTTTCATATATTTTTATACCGCATGGGCCTATGTTAAGTCATGGCCCTGGACCAAACATCAAATCAATCTAGGTGTGACTCAATTGCCACACTTCCCTTTTTCCACTTAA
Organism: Tragelaphus eurycerus; assembly: GCA_935064755.1. Taxonomy (NCBI): domain Eukaryota; kingdom Metazoa; phylum Chordata; class Mammalia; order Artiodactyla; family Bovidae; genus Tragelaphus; species Tragelaphus eurycerus. The sequence goes on along the minus strand of CAKXYN010000036.1, from coordinate 16,284,244 downwards.
CAGAACCATCACTTGCTCCAGTTTTAGCTGAGAACATGGCCATTTCCCAGCTTCTCTTTCACCTGTGACTGAGTTCAGTAGGGAAAATGATGTTCTACAAGTTCTAGATCATCTCCTTAAGAACAAAAAAACTGCTGGCAGTGAACTCTCTCTGCTCTTCCTGCAGACTGGAACGTGGACATCAGCCTCCCCTGCAGAATACGTAGTTTTATGGAGAAAGGGGAACATTTTAATGGAAAATCAAGATGCTTTTCCAAAGAAGAAGAGGGGATGGACACTACGCCACCAAGAGCAGAAACTGTTTACTAAACCCTAGATCAGGGTTTCTTACCTTCGGGGCTGTCATCATTTGGGGCTAGATAATTGGGCTTCCCTGGTGGCTCAGCCGGTAAAGCGTCTGCCTGCAAAGCGGGAGACCTGGGTTCCATCCCTGGGTCAGGAAGATCCCCTGGAGGAGGAAATGGCAACCCACTCCAGTACTCTTGCCTGGAAAATTCCATGGATGGAGGAGCCTGGTAGGCTACAGGTTGCAAAGAGTTGGACACAGCTGAGCAACTTCACTGGTTCACTGGAATTTTTTTTTAATTGGGTTATAGTTGCTTTACAATATCGTGTCAGTTTCTGCTGTACGATGAAGTGACTCCACTATCAGTATACATATATCCCCTCCCTCTTGGACCTCCCTCCCACCTCCCCCATCCCACTCACCTAGGTCATCACAGAGCACCAAGCCGAGTTCCCTATGCTATACAGCAGCTTCCCACTAGCTACCTATTATTAATGCATATTTGTGGAATCTAGAAAAATGTTTCAGATGAATGTATTTGCAGGGCAGGAATAGAGACACAGACATAAGAGAATGGACAGGTGGACACGAGGAGCAGGGAGGAGGGGTAGGATGAATTGGCAGATTGGGACTGATGTATATACACTACCATGTGTAAAATGGAGAGTTCTTTATTGGGGCTCTTTATTGCCCTGTACATTGTAAAATGTGAGCTGTACCATAGGCCTCTACCCACAATATACTCTCCGGTTATGAAATAAAACGTGTCTCTAGATACTGCCAAATGTCCCCCGGGATGGAGTGGGGGCAAAAATCTCCCCTGGTTGAGAATCACAACTCTAGAAAGTTTTGAAGCTGGTTTTCTGCCTCTCGTTTTTAGTCTTTTTCTTCCACAGCTGGTACATAAACATGTTATGCTTGGAAATGATTTTTTTCTGTGTACTCATAGCACAAAATCTAAACTTTCAAGCGAGGCCTACAAAAACGTTTCCCCCAAAACTACCTTGCTAATCTTAAGTACAATTTTATTCCCATATACCCATTGCTCTGGGGCTTTCCAGGTGGCTCAGTGGTAAAGAATCTGCCTGCCAATTCAAGAGATGCAAGGGTCTCAGGTTCGATCCCTGGGTGGGGAAGATCCCCTGGAGGAGGGCGTGGCAACCCACTCTAGTATTCTTACCTGGGAAATCCCATGGACAGAGGAGCCTGGCGGGCTACAGTCCATGGGGTTGCAAAAGAGCTGGACACGACTTAGCAACTAAACAACAACACGCTTTGCTCTAGTGATATTGAATTTCTCACTATTCTCAAAGTTGCCCTGCTTTTTCTTTCTTTCTTTTTTTTAAACAAATATGCCTTTGTATATCATATTCTTTCTGCCTAGAGTACCAGTCTCCACTTTTCTCTTAGGGGAACTCCCCTATACTCTTCAAGACCCAACTTGAACATGCTTCCTGTGTTCAAAAAAAAGTCTTTAATTTTCTAAGAAAACTGTCTCTCTGCACAGCTTTGCTGCTCCCTCTAGGGTCATGTATGGCACAATTTGTTGTAATTGTTCATTCATTGTGTTTTTTTTTTTTTGGGGGTGGGGTTCTGGCCACACCACAAGGCATGCTGGATCTTAAGTTCCCCCAACAGGGCTTGAACCCGCGCCGCCTGCAGCGGAAGTGCAGTCTTAACTGCTGGCCCTCCAGGGAAGTCCCCATTCACTGGGTTTGAATCTCTGGTTCCTCACACAATGCCTGACACAGAGAAGGGGCTCCATCACTGCTTGGTAAATGGATTCATGAAGTGAGGAAAACCATCTCAGGTCCTTTTGGATTTCACCAACACAAACGGCAGCTCGGCCAGAGATCACTGGCTTTTAGGAACTCAGAGAGTTTACAACAGGTGTCTCTGCCACTGAACTGGAAAGCAGGTGGGAGGTGAACCTCGGGATGTGGAATTAAATACTTTCTGCCCTGCGTCTTGGTAGCCTATGGATCAGTGACCATGAAATGTGCAAGCAGGCATTTCCAGCTGCTGCTGCCAGGGAGATAGTGAACGATGTTCCCCAGCGAAGACCATGGTCTAGTTTGTTACGGGGGAATCTCTATGAGACAAAACTGGGCACAGTGTGTGCATTCTAGAGCACAGGCTCAAACAAATCCATGTGTCCATTATCTTTTAAAGTCTTGATTTATTGATATCTTAATTATTCATTTGGCTGTGCTGGGTCTTAACTGAGGCATGCGGGATCTTTAGTTACATGCAGCATGTGGGATCTGGTTCCCTGACCAGGGATTGAACCCAGGCCCCCTGCATAGGGAGCATGGAGTCTTAGCCACTAAACCACCAAATCTTGATTTAAAGAATTTAAAATATACGTTTTGGAGATACGGAGAAGGTGATGGCACCCCACTCCAGTACTCTTGCTTGGAAAATCCCATGGACAGAAGAGCCTGGTAGGCTGTAGTCCATAGGGTCGCGAAGAGTCAGACACGACTGAGCGACTTCACTTTCACTTTTCACTTCTATGCACTGGAGAAGGAAATGGCAACCCACTCCAGTGTTCTTGCCTGGAGAATCCCAGGGACTGGACGGGGCCTCGTGGGCTGCCATCTCTGGGGTCGCACAGAGTCAGACACAACTGAAGCGACTTAGCAGTTTTGGAGATAGGACAAGAGGAGTCCTACATCAGTATCTGAATCATAATTCTAGTTTCCATGTAGCTCTATAAGTCCAAGAGTGTGCCCTTTCACATACTCACAAGGCTGGTTTTAATACTATTGCATCTTAGGTCTGTCTCCACTAGAGGAGAGGTTTCCTAGTAGAAGGTGCCCACGACAACCTAGAAACAGCCTCCGAACTGCCTTTGCTGCTTCTCGTCACTAGTCTTCTCGCCAAGCTGGCAGAATAACATTCCCGTTAACACAAATATGCCATGTTTGGGAACTGCAGAGTCTGTTTAGGCTAACACAAACCCAAGTCGGGTCTGAGAATAATAAAAATGTCACAAGTGATTCACCAATTCTGGTAAGTTTTTATAAAAACTAAAAATCTTCATTCCGTAGAACTTTACAGCACAACTCTCCACTTTATAACATGGATAAGCCAGATGGAAATTCAGTGAGAAGATGGAGAATGGGCAGGGGGTAGGAGAGTCCCCTGAATTGGTGAGAGGTAGGCAATCCCAGGGTCCCACTGTCTCAGCTTGATTGTCCTGTCTAGTGGATCTCAACCTGTCTTCTGCATACTAGGACCACCTGGGGAACTTAAAAAATAATGATGCTCCTGCCCCTGTTGAATCAGAATCTCAGGGCATGGTGAGTACAGCCTCTGCTTAAATGTCTAATCATATAATATCCGGAGTCTGAAAAGTTTTGTAAGCAGAGTACTGTGAGAGTTCCCCCAAGTCTATATGGGGCCAAGGAGGCGTTGACCCTCTGACCCCACCCTCTCTGATCCCCTAAGTTCACCAAAAAATAAAAAGGATAGTGTTACCCAAGAAGTAGAAGAGATGCTGGGCAAGGAAAAAAAAGAAAACTAATTACTATAGATTTTATAATTTTGCTAGGGTGTGAAGTTCATAACACTGGGCCCAAGCAGAAATTACTAGCTTCCTTAGTCCTGAAGGCTCAGTGGCAAAGAATCCACCTGCCAATGCAGGAGACGGTGGTTGGATCCCTGGGTCAGGAAGATCCTCTGGAGGAACAAATGGCAACCCATTCCAATACTCTTGCCTAGAGAATCCCATGGACAGAGGAGCCTCGGAGCCACAGTCCAAAGGGTTGCAAAGAGTCAGGCACAACTTAGTTACTAAACAACAACAAATCCTATTTTTAAATGGTTCCAAACTTGCATGGATTTGCGCTTGAACTTCTAAGAAAACAAGGCTGGGAAGCAGAATCTGATACAGGTAACAGCAAAAGGTGTGGGCTTATTTTCTTAACTTTGAGTGAAGGGCATAGAAATTGGTAGGGGAAATTCCCCCTTTTTTTCCTTTGTTATGGTTCTATCTTATAATGTCGGAAATTTGAAGGTAAACATTTATAACACCTCAAAAAAGGTTATACAAGTTCTAGTCAACTGGATTAAGGTATGATTCATAACTTACATGTATAATTCTGTTTCTTAATCCAAAAAGGCATGATGTTTGTCAGCATTATAACTTAAAGCTTAAGAGAAGAAAGTGAATGCTGCTCTGGCTGTCTCCTATTCCAGAGATACAATAATGAAGACGGTAAAGCTTCATTTTGTGGCTGTGTATATGGGTGTGATGCAGAGGCGGTGCTGACCCTCCACATGAGAAGACTGATAGCCAGCAATGTCACTATGAATCACCCTTGACCTAGGTTCCTGTCTGGATGCCACCTGGATGATATTTTTAAATTTTTTATTTTTATTTATTTTATTATTATTATTGGCTGCAGTGGGTCTTTGTGGCTGCACATGGCTTTCTTTAGTTACAGTGCAAGGGTATCTCATTGTGGTGGCTGCTCTTGTTGCAGCTCATAAGTTTAGGATCCCAAGGCACATGGGATCTTCCTGGACCAGGATCGAACCTGGGTGCCCTGCCTTGGCAGGCAGCTTCTTAACCACTACACTATCAGGAAAGTCCGCACTCAAGTGGTCTTTAATGAAGAATGTCTAGGCTTTGTGTTAGGCAAAGTGTCACCTGAGGAACCATAATTCTTACTCACATATGCCCAAGCCCATTTTATGAGAGTCAGGAAAGGCAGAACAACAATCATAAATATAACAACAATAATGAATATAAACAGTAATGTGCCTTGGATTTAGTTGTACTGTGGGGGCTGTCTGCTGAATATTTCACCTGCCATATTTCATTGAATCCCCACAATAACCCTGTGAAGCAGAAATGAGATCCAGGTCACTTGTCTGAGTGAGGTCTTTCAAATGTGTCTATGAAACCAGGCTTTCCCACATTTATCCATGGCCCCTTGAATTGGGGACAATAGCACTAGCTCCTTAAATGCCTCAACTCACCCCTGGGATCAATGCCTGACACCCTATCACCATATCTCCCTGTTGCCAATGGCTTCTTTGGCCTTCTTCCAATCACCTGCCATTGCCTGCCCCACCCCAGCTCTGGCTGACTCTCAGATTCTACAGGGACTTGGCTTATAGAAGTGAGAGTCCATCTATCTTTTCCCCTCAGGCTTATCTTTTCATCTTGCCATTTTCTCCAAAGCCTATGTCCTTAGTCATACATCTATACTGAGGTCAATGACCTCTGCCCGTTTCCCCTGGTGTGACTGATTTCTGGACTTTCCCATGGTAGTTTACAAAAAGAGGTGTTTTATGAAAGAGATGACTTTTCAGACTCCAGGCACATAATTCTAATTTAAGCAATAGTTATGTATGCTTTTGGCTTCCCTGGTGGCTCAGTGGTAAAGAAACTGCCCGCAATGCAGGAGACGCAAGTTCAATCCCTGGGTCAGGAAGATCCCCTAGAAAAGGGAATGGCAACCCACTCCAGTATTCTCGCCTGGGAAATTCCATGGATAGAAAAGCCTGGTGGGCTATAGTACCTGGGGTCACAATGAGTCAGACTCAACTGGGCGACTAACACACAAACATACACATGTACACTTTCATGCTCATTGTAGCAAATGCTTCTTCTCCCAAAAATGTAAATTATGGATCTTTGTCCTTTGGGAAGGTTAGATGCTTCTGTATTAAAAATATAAATGTGATGTTAAAAGTGTTTTTAAAAATGACTTCTGCATTTTTAAATTATGTTGTTATAACAACATTATAACCTCAGATATGCAGATGATACCACACTTACAGCAGAAAGTGAAAAGGAGCTAAAGAGCCTCTTGATGAAAGTGAAAGAGGAGAGTGAAAAAGTTGGCTTAAAATTGAACATTCAGAAAACTAAGATCATGGCATCCGGTCCAATCACTTCATGGCAAATGGACGGGGAAACAATGGAAACAGTGACAGACTTTATTTTCTTGGGTTCCAAAATCACTGCAGATGATGACTGCAACCATGAAATTAAAAGATGCTTGCTCCTTGGAAGAAAAGCTATGATCAACCTAGACAGCAAATTAAAAAGCAGAGACATTACTTTGCCAACAAAGGTCTGTCTAGTCAAGACTATAGTTTTTCCGGTAGTCATGAACATATGTGAGAATTGGACTATAAAGAAAGCTGAGCGATGAAGAATAGATGCTTTTGAAGTGTGGTGTTGGAGAAGACTCTTGAGAGTCTCTTGGACTGCAAGGAAATCCAACCAGTCCATTCTAAAGGAAATCGGTCTTGAATATTTATTGGAAGGACTGATGCTGAAGCTGAAACTGAAACTCCAATACTTTGGCCACCTGATGTGAAGAGCCAAATCTCTGGAAAAGACCCCGACGCTAGGAAAGTATGAAGGCAGGAGAAGGGGACAACAGAGGATGAGATGGTTGGATGGTATCACCGACTCGAAGGACATGAGTTTGAGCAAGTTCCGGGAGTTGGTGATGGACAGGGAAGCCTGGCATGCTGCAGTCATGGGGTCACAAAGAGTCGGACACAACTGAGTGACTGAACTGAATTATAACATATTTTTAGTTTCTTATCAGATCAGATCAGATCAGTCGCTCAGTCGTGTCCGACTCTTTGCGACCCCATGAATTGCAGCACACCAGGCCTCCCTGTCCATCACCAACTTCCGGAGGTCACTCAGATTCACGTTCATCGAGTCAGTGATGCCATTCAGCCATCTCATCCTCTGTCGTCCCCTTCTCCTCTTGCCCCTAATCGCTCCCAGCATCAGAGTCTTCTCCAATGAGTCAACTCTTCGCATGAGGTGGCCAAAATACTGGAGTTTCAGCTTTAACATCATTCCTTCCAAAGAAATCCCAGGGCTGATCTCCTTCAGAATGGACTGGTTGGATCTCCTTGCAGTCCAAGGGACTCTCAAGAGTCTTCTCCAACACCACAGTTCAAAAGCATCAATTCTTCGGCACTCAGCCTACTTCACAGTCCAACTCTCACATCCATACATCACCACAGGAAAGACCATAGCCTTGACTAGGCGAACCTTTGTTGGCAAAGTAATGTCTCTGCTTTTGAATATGCTATCTAGGTTGGTCTTAACTTTCCTTCCAAGGAGTAAGCGTCTTTTAATTTCATGGCTGCAGTCACCATCTGGAGTGATTTTGGAGCCTAGAAAAATAAAGTCTGACACTGTTTCCACTGTTTCCCATCTATTTCCCATGAAGTGATGGGACCAGATGCCATGATCTTCATTTTCTGAATGTTGAGCTTTAAGCCAACTTTTTCACTCTCCACTTTCACTTTCATCAAGAGGCTTTTAGTTCCTCTTCACTTTCTGCCATAAGGGTGGTGTCATCTGTATATCTGAGGTTATTGATATTTCTCCCAGCAATCTTGATTCCAACTTGTGTTTATTCCAGTCCAGCGTTTCTCATGATGTACTCTGCATAGAAGTTAAATAAACAGGGTGACAATATACAGCCTTGATGAACTCCTTTTCCTATTTGGAACCAGCCTGTTGTTCCATGTCCAGTTCTAACTGTTGCTTCCTGACCTGCATACACATTTCTCAAGAGGCAGATCAGGTGGTCTGGTATTCCCATCTCTTTCAGAATTTTCCACAGTGGATTGTGATCCACACAGTCAAAGGCTTTGGCATAGTTAAGAAAGCAGAAATAGATGTTTTTCTGGAACTCTCGCTTTTTCCATGATCCAGCGGATGTTGGCAATTTGATCTCTGGTTCTTCTGCCTTTTCTAAAACCAGCTTGAACATCAGGGAGTTCACGGTTCACATATTGCTGAAGCCTGGCTTGGAGAATTTTGAGCATTACTTTAATAGCGTGTGAGATGAGTGCAATTGTGTGGTAGTTTGAGCACTCTTTGGCATTGCCTTTCTTTGGGATTGGAATGAAAACTGATCTTTTCCAGTCCTGTGGCCACTGCTGAGTTTTCCAAATTTGCTGGCATATTGAGTGCAGCACTTTCACAACATCATCTTTCAGGATTTGGAATAGCTCAACTGGAATTCCATCACCTCCACTAGCTTTGTTCGTAGTGATGCTTTCTAAGGCCCACTTGACTTCACATTCCAGGATGTCTGGCTCTAGGTCAGTGATCACACCATCGTGATTATCTGGGTCGTGAAGCTCTTTTTGTACAGTTCTGTGTATTCTTGCCACCTCTTCTTAATATCTTCTGCTTCTGTTAGGTCCATACCATTTCTGTCCTTTATCGAGCCCATCTTTGTATGAAATGTTCCTTGGGTATCTCTGAATTTGTAAAATACAGGTAAATGTAATGAAACAAAATCACCTGAAGTCTAATGACCCAAAGATGGATAATCGCTGTTAGGTTTGGTGTATCTGGTAAATTGTCTTTAAGCCTTTACAAACCCATAAGACAACATATATAAAAAATTGGGATTATACCTAATATAGTTTCATATTTTATTTAATATTTTCCTGCTAACATTTACCCATGTCATTAACATTATCTTTCCCAGATTTCTTGAGGGACAATTAACAAATAAAATTATATTTAAAGTGTACAATATGATGCTTTCACATAGATATACATTGTAAAATTATCACTACAAACTGAGTTTCCCTGGTGGTCCAGTGGTTAAGAGTCTCCCTTACAATGCAGGGGACTCAGGTTCCATCCCTGGTCAGGGAACTAAAAATTCCATATGCCTTGGAGTTACTAAGCCTGTGGGCTGCAATTAGTGAGCCCGGAGCCACAACTAGAGGGTCCCCACACTGCAAGGAAAGATTTCCCTCTGCTGCAATTGAGACCCAATGTACACAAATAAATATTTTTTAAAAATTACTACAATCAAAAAATTTACAAATTCTCCACTTCACAGTTACCTTTTTGAACGTACATGAGAATGCTTAAGACTCACTGTCCTAGCAAATTTCAAGAGTACAAATTTAGTTGTAGCATACAGGATCTTCGATCTTCATTGTGGCAGGCAGGTTCTTTCCTTGGGGCATAGGATTTATTAGCTGTGGTATATTATATCTATAGTTTCTTGACCAGGGATCCAACCCTGGTCCCCTGCATTGGGAACACAGAGTCTTGGCCACTGGACCACCAGGGAAGTCCCCAAGAGTACGAATATTATTAATCATAGTCACTATGCTACACATTAGATTTTCAGAATGTATCCATCTTGGATTTGAAATTTGTTCTTCCCTCTCCCCACCCCTCAGCCCCAACCGGCTTTTTTGGTCACACCACTCAGCTTGCTCAGATCATTGTTTCTAGACCAGGAATCAAACCCATGCCCTCTGAAGTGGAATCATGGAGTCTACCACTGGATTGCGAGGGAATTCCCTGAAATTTGTACCCTTTGACAAACATCTCCCTGTTCCCCCAGTGCCCCCAACTAATGGCACTACCATTCTGCTCTGTTTCTGTGAGTTCAACTCTGTTTGTTTGTTTTTAATTTTATTTTTTAACTTTATAATATTGTATTGGTTTTGCCATATATCAAAATGAATCTGCCACAGGTATACATGTGTTCCTCATCCTGAACCCTCCTCTTCTGTTTTTTAAGGGTCCATATATAAGCGATCACTGACCTAGAGCCAGACATCCTGGAATGTGAAGTCAAGTGGGCCTTAGAAAGCGTCACTATGAACAAAGCTAGTGGAAGTGATGGAATTCCAGTTGAGCTATTCCAAATCCTGAAAGATGATGCTGTGAAAATGCTACACTCAATATGCCAGCCAATTTGAAAACTCAGCAGTGGCCACAGGACTGGAAAAGGTCAGTTTTCATTCCAATCCCCAAAAAAGGCAATGCCAAAGAATGCTCAAACTACTGCACAATTGCACTCACCTCACACGCTAGTAAAGTAATGCTCAAAATTCTCCAAGCCAGGCTTCAATAATATGTGAACCATGAACTTCCTGATGTTCAAGCTGGTTTTAGGAAAGGCAGGGGAACCAGAGATCAAATTGCCAACATCCTCTGGATCATGGAAAAAGCAAGAGAGTTCCAGAAAAACATCTATTTCTGCTTTCTTAACTATGCCAAAGCCTTTGACTGTATGGATCACAATAAACTGTGGAAAATTCTGAAAGAGATGGGAATACCAGACCACCTGATCTGCCTCCTGAGAAATGTGTATGCAGGTCAGGAAGCAACAGTTAGAACTGGTCATGGAACAACAGACTGGTTCCAAATAGGAAAAGGAGTTCGTCAAGGCTGTATATGGTCACCCTGTTTATTTAACTTATATGCAGAGTACATCATGAGAAATGCTGGACTGGAAGAAACACAAGCTGGAATCAAGATTGCCAGGAGAAATATCAATAACCTCAGATATGCAGATGACACCACCTTCTGGCAGAAAGTGAAGAGGAACTAAAAAGCCTCTTGATGAAAGTGAAAGTGGAGAGTGAAAAAGTTGGCTTAAAGCTCAACATTCAGAAAACGAAGATCATGGCATCTGGTCCCATCACTTCATGGGAAATAGATGGGAAACAGTGGAAACAGTGTCAGACTTCATTTTTCTAGGCTCCAAAATCACTCCAGATGGTGACTGCAGCCATGAAATTAAAAGACGCTTACTCCTTGGAAGGAAAGTTATGACCAACCTAGACAGCATATTCAAAAGCAGAGACATTACTTTGCCAACAAAGGTCCGTCTAGTCAAGGCTATGATTTTTCCAGTGGTCATGTATGGATGTGAGAGTTGGACTGTGAAGAAGGCTGAGCACCGAAGAATTGATGCTTTTGAACTGTGGTGTTGGAGAAGACTCTTGAGAGCCCCCTGGACTGCAACGGGCTCCGACCAGTCCATTCTGAAGGAGATCAGCCCTGGGATTTCTTTGGAAGGAATGATGCTAAAGCTGAAACTCCAGTACTTTGGCCACCTCATGCGAAGAGTTGACTCATTGGAAAAGACTCTGATGGTGGGAGGGATTGGGGGCAGGAGGAGAAGGGGACGACAGAGGATGAGATGGCTGGATGGCATCACTGACTCGATGGATGTGAGTCTGAGTGAACTCCGGGAGTTGGTGATGGACAGGGAGGCCTGGTGTGCTGCGATTCATGGGGTCGCAGAGTCGGACACGACTGAGCGACTGATCTGATCTGATCTGATTTAAGTGATAGCATACTGTATTTGTCTTTCTCTGACTTATTTCACTGAGCACAATATCTTCCAGGTTCATCCATGCTGTTGCAGATAGCAGAATTTCCTTTTTTTCTAAGTCTATATAATATTTTATTATAGATGAATAGATAGGTAAGTGTTAATAGATACCACATATTCTTTTTCCATACATCTGTTGATGGATATTTAAGTTGTCTCCCTATCTTGGATTTTGGAGATAATGCTGTAATGAACATGGGGGTACAGATATCTCTTTAAGACTGTGATTTCACTTCCTCTGGATGAAAACGTGGAAGCAGAATCACTAGATCAAATGGTAGTTTTAATTTTTTGAGAAACTTCCACACAAGTTTCCATTATGGCTGTACCTGTCTACATTCCCAGCAACAGTGTACAAAGATTCCCTTTTCTCTGTCCATCCTTACCAGCACTTATCACTTGTCTTTCCGATAATAAACCCCCTAGCTGGGGTGGACTGATACTTCATTGCAGTTTTTATTTGCATTTCCCTAATTAGTGAAAGCTGGACTGTGAAGAAGGCTGAGCACCGAAGAATTGATGCTTTTGAACTGTGGTGTTGGAGAAGACTCTTGAGAGTCCCTTGGACTGCAAGGAGATCCAACCAGTCCATTCTGAAGGAGATCAGCCCTGGGATTTCTTTGGAAGGAATGATGCTAAAGCTGAAACTCCAGTATTTTGGCCACCTCATGCGAAGAGTTGACTCATTGGAGAAGACTCTGATGCTGGGAGGGATTGGGGGCAGGAGGAGAAGGGGACGACAGAGGATGAGATGGCTGGATGGCATCACTGACTCGATGGATGTGAGTCTGAGTGAACTCCAGGAGCTGGTGATGGACAGGGAGGCCTGGCGTGCTGCGATTCATGGGGTCGCAAAGAGTCGGACACGACTGAGCAACTGATCTGATCTGATCTGAATTAGTGATACTGAGCATATTTTCATGTGCCTGCTGACCATCTGTATATCTGCTTTGGAAAAATGTCTATTTAGGTTCTCTACCCATTTTTTAAAATCTGATTGCTTATTTTTTAAATTTTGAATTGTATGAATTCTTTGACTATTTTGAATATTATCCCCTTATTGGATATATCATTTGCAAATATTATATTCCCATTCAGCAGACTGCCTTTTCATTTAGTTGATGATTTCCTTCTCTATGCAAAAGCTTTTTAGTTTGATGTAGTCCCACTTATTTATTTTTGCTTTTCTTGCCCTTGCCTGAGGAGACAGATCAAAAAAGATATTGCTGAGACTGATATCAAAGAGTTTACTGCCTGTGTTTTCTTCTAGGAGTTTTATGGCTTCACGTCTTAAATTTAAGTCCTTAAGCCATTTTGTGTTGATTTTCTTATACAGTGTAAGATGAGGGTCCAATTTCATTCTTTCGCATGTGGCTATTCAATTTTTCCAACACCATTTATTGAAGAGATAGACCTTGTTCCATTGTGTATTCTTGGCACCTTTGTGAAAATTAGTTATCTGTACCATTAAAATTCTTTGCATGTTCACTAACTATATAATACTCTACCTTATAAATGTAGTATGAATTATTTAATCATATTCAGATTAACTAATCATATTCAGTCTTAGGTTGATTCTACCAATAAATGTGCTGCAAGAAACAAACTGTGCATACATTTTTATGTGCAATTCTATGTCCTTAAATGGAATCCTAGATGTAGAATTATTAGATGAAAAAAAGGATAAGGTAATCTAAAACAGTGGTTAATGGATATTTTGGTCTCAGGGTACCTTTGCACTCTTAACTATTGTCGATCTATAGAGATTTTGTTTATATTGGTTATAACTACCAATATTATATTAGAAATTTTAATGAGAAATTAAAGATTTATTACTTCATTTAAAACTACAACAAAGTCTCCCTGGGTGGTCCAGTGGTTAAGAATCCACCTGCCAATGCAGCAGACGCTGGTTCAATCCCTGGCCCGGGAAGATCCCACACGCTGAGGGGCAACTAAGCCCATGCACCACAACTAGTGTGGAACCCTGTACATCCCAGGGCCCAAGTTGTGCAATAAGAGAAGCCACTGCAATGAGAAGCCCCAGCACTGCAACTAGAGAAATCCCTCACGCAGCAGTGAAGACCCAGCAGAGCCGAAAGAAAGATTAAAAAAAAACCCCAAAGCCCAAAACCTTACAATAAGACACCCATTCTTTTTGAACAAATGGATGAATCAGTGGAGGTACAAGTCAAGCCTGCAAACTGCCTGCAAGGAACAAAAGAAATTTTTAAGTTTCTAGTGATCCTATTTACAAAGATGGAAAATGGAGATGCAGCGAATTCCCTGGTGGTCCCAGTGGTTAGGACTCCGAGCTGCCAATGAAGGGGGCACCAGTTCAGTCCCTGGTCAGGGGACTAAGATCCTGGAAGTTGAATGGCGTGGCAAAAAGAAAAAAAGAAAATGGAGGCACAGAGGTGTGGGGACGAGGCAGCCCTAATGGAGACAGAGGGGGGACAGGTGGGGAGTCTGCAAGAGAGTTAGCCTGTCTTCCCACAGGACACACAGAAAATTTTCAAGACTCCAGCCCATGAAGTGAAACTTCAAAGGCTTAAGCTACAGTCTTCCTTCTCAAACTTCTAAAATGCCTTATAAAATACCTCCTTTACAGAGTTTTAAATACCTGCTTTATAGGATTCTTTTACAAACATGAAGCCACTTATTCTCAAAACCCAACAATGAGATAGCCTAGACAGATAGGAATTCTCCCTATTCACAAGAAAACTGAAGCCCTGAGAGGTTACCTCACTCGGCTCAGGTTCCTGGGGTGTTTTGGGGGGAGGACTAGAGTCACCACCCACCCATCCGCCCTCCCCACCCGTCTCATTGTTCACCCAGCCATGGTGCCCACTTATTTCCCAGAGTGAAATTGTTGGCTCATCAGTCTGGCTTCTAAATCTGCTGCTTCTAAAAGTGAAGAAAAGGTATAAAAAATACAAGTTATTCCCTAGGCTACTCGGCAGGTGTCTAGTTTTGATCTGGAGTGATCAGACCCCTCTCACCTTCTATTTTCCACTGAGAGACAGAACATACAAATAGACAATGGCCAAACTGTCTAAAACAATAGAACTCTGACTCACAACTTTTACCATAACTAGCTGGGAAAACCAAAGCAGTCAGCTTCCAACTCAGGAGCCCCAGTGCCAACCTGAGAAAGCCAAAGATGCCCCCCAAAACAATCACACAGCATGCCCCACTTTTTGGTAGCCCAAGTCCACCCTCCCCATGCCAAGGATCTCCAGCCGAGCACCTCCAAAGCCTTCCCTTTCTCTCATTACGAAACTTCACCCCTCTCTCTCTGCCCTGAGGTTCTGCCTAATGCAAGTGGCGGTGGCTGCCTTCCTCCCCACAGCAAGCTCCATATAAATAGCCTCTGTGTTCATTTGGCTCCTCAGCTTATTTCCACACCACCGAATGGGTAATGAAGGATGTTACAAAACCCAGTTATGAAAAAAGCATCAGTTCTTCAACATTTGTAAAACACTTTACAGTCGTCTTAGTATGACTTACAAAAACCCTTTGTGAAGTCCTGCTAGCCCCATTTTAGAGCTGAGAAAATTGAGAAGGAACCAGAAGATTAAGCCCTTTGGCTGATTTGCTGGAGCTGGGATCAGAACAGGACACCCCCTCCCTCCCACCCCCACTGTTGTCTGAGGTCTGTTGTTTATCCACCGAGCTCAGCCTGCACTTTGGGATCATTACCATTTTAAAGCATTTTACTCTGGGTTGAGTGAATATTAAGAAGGAGATCACATTTCAGCCTGGCAGGCGCTAAAGTATTGTTTTTAGTTTGTTTTTCTAAGTCTTAGTAGACGCCATATGGGCTCCATTAACTTTACTATGTAGCACAATTTGGAAGATGGTTTCTTTTCCAAAATATTTTTCACCATCATTTAGCATTTTAAAGTTCAGCACACACATCAACCCTTGATACTTGTTTTTCTCAAAGCTGTGCCCTTTTTCTCTCCCCGGCAAGGGGGGAGGGAGGGAGGCCATAAATCCAGCCAAGGGTATATTGTGTTATTGCGGCTGGGTGGGGTGATGGAGGGGGAGTGTAACCTGCCCTCTCAGGACAAAGTTCTCTGAATGCAAAGTCTTTCCTTTTTTAAAAAAGAGAGTAGGTTTTGGCTTCCCCTCTCCCCTGACCCGCTTCAAGGCCAAAGATTGCTGATGATGTTGACTGAAGGAGATGAGAAGAAAGCCAAGATGCTCAGAAAACTGACTTGAGTTTCGAGAAGGCCTGCCTGGAAGGCAGGGGCAGGAGGGACTGGATAATTGTAGTTCCATGCCAGCTCCCCAAAATGCAACAACCCTTGTTCCTCTTCACCTGGGGGCATCCAGAAAGGAGGCTGTGTGGCAGCAGTGTTTGGTCTGTATGCCGCCGCACCTGGTGGGCCCAGCGAGGGACACTGTAAGTGCTTTGCTATGGGCTGAGGCTGATACATTTTGCACCATGTATAGTTTCATTAGTGCTTCCCTGATAGCTCAGTTAGCAAAGAATCTGCCTGCAAAGCAGGAGACCCTGGTTGGATTCCTGGGTCAGGAAGATCCACTGGAGAAGGGATAAGGCTACCCACTCCAGTGTTCTTGGGCTTCTCTTGTGGCTTAGCTTGTAAAGAATCCACCTGCAATGCAGGAGGAAAGTGAAAGTGAAAGTGAAGTCGCTCAGTCGTGTCCGACTCTGTGTGACCCCATGGACGGCAGCCCACCAGGCTCCTCTGTCCATGGGATTCTCCAGGCAAGAATACTGGAGTGGGTTGCCATTTCCTCCTCCGATGCATGAAAGTGAAAAATGAAAGTGAAGTCACTCAGTCGTGTCCGACTCTGTGTGACCCCATGGACGGCAGCCCACCAGGCTCCTCCATCCATGGGATTTTCCAGGCAAGAGTACTGGAGTGGACCTGGGTTCAATTCCTGGGTTGGGAAGATGCCCTGGAGAAAGGAAAGGCTACCTACCCCAGTATTCTGGCCTGGAGAATTCCATGGACTGTAGAGTCCATGGGGTCACAAAGAGTCAAACACGACTGAGCCACTTTCACTTTCACAGTTGCATTAAATATTAAACAATGAGATCATTTGTGGGCTAATGGTTTGTCTGGAATCCTCTCATTCACCTATGCACCCTCATTGTCTCCCTAGCCACATCTTAATTGCAGCGTGTGGGATCTAGTCCCCTGACCAGGTATCGAACCCAAGCCCCCTGCATTGGGAAGGTGGAGCCTTAACCATTGGACCACCAGGGAAGTCCCCTTCATTCCCTCACTTCTTATATGCTAGCTCCTACTTCTATTTTTTTATATTATCATTTTAGATTTCTTAGGCTTTGGGTTTTTAAATTATTATTATGTATAAAAATGCATCAAGGGGATTCACTGGTGGTCTGGTGGTTAAGACTATGCTTCCACTGCAGGGGTGCAGGTTCCATCCCTGGTCAGGGAACTCAGATCTTACATACCATGAGGTGTGGCAAATAAAATGTCTGCAAACGTGTGTGATCAGGTATGTATTGTGATGGCTGGTCAGGGCTTCCTTTTACCTCTGATGGTGGGAGTGAGTTTTCAGCGATTGTGAGAACAGGCCAAACACTAAGGTGACACGGGGTAAAGAACCCGCTTGCCAAGCGAGAGACGCAAGAGGCTTGGGATTCCTTCCTGGGTCAGGAAGAACACCTGGAGAAGGGAATGGTTATCCACTCCAGTATTCTTGCCTGGAAATCCCATGGACAGAGGAGCCTGGCAGGCTATAGTCTATGGCATCGCAAAGTGTCAGACACAACCACAACTGAGCATGCACACACACACACACACACACACACACAGATCAAAAACAATAAAAAGTCTAGAAGAGGTTCAATCTAACTGACATTTACTGGCAACTTCTTCAACGCACGAGCTGGCAATACTTGTCACAGCATCAAAAGCAAGGATGGAGAGGCAGAGGAGACTGGGCAAGGCCTTCCATTCCCTGAGCTGTATCTTTCTTATCCCTCACTGCACTGTAGTTAGGACTGATGAGAAGAAAATAGGCCTGAGCGCCAGCTGCAGGTGGCAAACAATAAGTGACGCTAGTAGACAAAGGGGCAGAAGCTGGGAGGACCCCATGCCCAAAGGGCAGTGGCCAAGAGGAGTTACCCCACTTCCGAGGTCAGGGGCGGCAGCTCGGAGGAGATACCGCATGCCCCAAACCTGAGGCCAGGGGCGGCGGGTGGGAGGAGCTACCCCACGCCCGAGGCCAGGGGCGGTGGCCAGGAGGACCAACCCCACGGTCCAAGGAGCCGTGGCTGCGCAGGCGCAGGAGGGCCTAGAGGAGCTATCCCACGTTGAAGGTCAGGAAGGGCGGCGGTGAAGAGAGACCCCTCGTCCAAGGTAAGGTGCGATGGCTGTGCTTTGCTGGAGCAGCCATAAAGAGATACCCCACGCCCAAGGTAAGAGAAACCCAAGTAAGACAGTAGGTGTGGCAAGAGGGCATCAGAGGGCAAACACACTGAAACCATACTCACAGAAAACTAGTCAATCTAATCACACTAGAACCACAGCCTTGTCTAACTCGATGAAACTAAGCCATGCCCGTGGGGCAACCCAAGATGGGCGGGTCACGGTGGAGAGATCTGACAGGATGTAGTCCACTGGAGAAGGGAATGGCAAACCACTTCATTATTCTTGCCTTGAGAACCCCATGAACAGTATGAAAAGGCAAAATGATAGGATACTGAAAGAGAAACTCCCCAGGTCAGTAGGTGCCCAGTATGCTACTGGAGATCAGTGGAGAAATAACTCCAGAAAGAATGAAGGGATGGAGCCAAAGCAAAAAGAATACCCAGCTGTGGATGAGAGTGGTGATAGAAGCAAGGTCCGATGCTGTAAAGAGCAATATTGCATAGGAACCTGGAATGTCAGGTCCATGAATCAAGGCAAATTCGAAGTGTTCAAACAAGAGATGGCCAGAGTGAATGTCGACATTTTAGGAATCAGCGAACTCAAATGGACTGGAATGGGTGAATTTAACTCAGACGACCATTATATCTACTACTGCGGGCAGGAATCCCTCAGAAGAAATGGAGTGGCTATCATGGTCAACAAAACAGTCCAAAATGCAGTACTTGGATGTAATCTCAAAAACAACAGAATGATCTCTGTTCGTTTCCAAGGCAAACCATTCAATGTCACAGTAATCCAAGTCTATGCCCCAACCACTAACGCTGAAGAAGCTGAAGCTGAACGGTTCTATGAAGACCTACAAGACCTTTTAGAACTAACACCCAAAAAAGATGTCCTTTTCATTATAGGGGACTGGAATGCAAAAGTAGGAAGTCAAGAAACACCTGGAGTAACAGGCAAATTTGGCCTTGGAATACGGAATGAAGCAGGGCAAAGACTAATAGAGTTTTGCCAAGAAAATGCACTGGTCATAACAAACACCCTCTTCCAACAACACAAGAGAAGACTCTATACATGGACATCACCAGATGGTCAACACCGAAATCAGATCATTATATTCTTTGCAGCCAAAGGTGGAGAAGCTCTATACAGTCAGCGAAAACAAGACTGGGAGCTGACTGGCTCAGACCATGAACTCCTTATTGCCAAATTCAGACTTAAATTGAAGAAAGTAGGGAAAACCACTAGACCATTCAGGTATGACCTAAATCAAATCCCTTATGATTATACAGTGGAAGTGAGAAATAGATTTAAGGGCCTAGATCTGATAGATAGAGTGCCTGATGGATGTGAGAGCTGGACTGTGAAGAAGGCTGAGCGCTGAAGAATTGAGAAGGCTGAGCGCTGAAGAACTGATGCTTTTGAACTGTGGTGTTGGAGAAGACTCTTGAGAGTCCCTTGGACTGCAAGGAGATCCAACCAGTCCATTCTGAAGGAGATCAGCCCTGGGATTTCTTTGGAAGGAATGATGCTAAAGTTGAAACTCCAGTACTTTGGCTACCTCATGCGACGAGTTGACTCATTGGAGAAGACTCTGATGCTGGGAGGAATTGAGGGCAAGAGGAGAAGGGGACGGCAGAGGATGAGATGGCTGGATGGCATCACTAACTCGATGGATGTGAGTCTCAGTGAACTCTGGGAGTTGGTGATGGACAGGGAGGCCTGGCGTGCTGCGATTCATGGGCTCACAAAGACTTGGACACGACTGAGCGACTGATCTGATCTGATCTGATGTGAGTAGAGAAAAAGAAGAGTGAGATGGAGTGCTGGTTTTCCAGTATTTCTCAGTATTGCTGGGAAAACAGACTGTCCGTATAAAAAGGTGAACACAAATATAATGTTACAGAATCATGCTGCTGGCTTTTAACAAAGACAGCATTTGCATATAAGCACTGACACAGAGTTTAGACTTTAACCAGTCCTATGCATCCTCATTTTCGAATATTTAATTGTAAATGGAGATTTCTCATTGAGAACAGATGGAAAACAAAGGTTTACTGGGATTTCCTGTTAGTCCAGCGGTTAAGACTCGTTGTTTCCACTGCAAGGGGTCCGGGTTCAATTCTTGGTCGGGGACCCAAGGTTCCACATGCTATACATGCGCACTTGCTGGGTTGCTCAGTTGTGTCCGACTCTTTATGACCCCACGGACTGTAGCCCACCAGGCTCCTCTGTCCATGGGATTCTCCAGGCAAGAATACTGGAGTAGGTTGCAATTCCCTTCTTCAGGGCATCTTGCCCTTCATTGCAGGCAGATTCTTTACCGTCTGAGCCACCAGGGAAGCCCATGAGGCACAGCCCCCCCAAAAAAACAATGTTTACTAAAGATATTATAAATTACATAAGATACAATGAGATTGAAACTCAAAATTTAACACCTCTTTCCCCAATGTCTGGGTATGTGTATTACAAGATGTGCTATTTCCATAGAGACACAGTCCTGCTCACAGTAGGACAGCTTGGTGGAAAGAATATGAATTAGAAAGTTTTAGTTTTGACTCTTTTGCTAACCAACATTATAACCTGGGGACAGAAAACTTAGATTCTGGGCTTTATTTTGGCAATAAATGTGCTTTAAAAGTTGCCTTAAAATTAAACAAAAATGTAGCCACTGTGGAAAAGAGTATGGAGGTTCTTCAGAAAGCTAAAAATAAAGCTGCCAAATGATCCAACAGTCCCACTCCTTGGAAGATATCTGGACAAACTTATAATTCAAAAATATACATGCATGCTTATGGTCATAGCAGCATTATTCACAATGGCCAAGACATGGAAGCAACCTAAATGTCCACCAACAGACAAATGGATAAAGATATTGTGTACACACACACACACACACAGGAATATCACTTAGCCACAAAGAAGGCAGTAATGCTATTTGCAGCAACATGGAGGGACCTAGAGATGACTATACTAAGTAAAGTAAGTCAGAAAGATGAATACCAAATGACATCACTCACATGTGAAATCTAAAATCTGACATAGATGAACTTATCTATGAGACAGAAACAGACTCACAAACATGGAGGTCAGCAGTTGGCACAACACTGTGAATCAACTCTTCTTAAATAAAATAAACTTTAAAAAATTCACCAAAAATATAAAAGTGCCCACACAAACCCATTCTGGCAGCTCACCCTCTCTGAAGGCTAAGTAAACTGCACTACCTTAGCTCTAAGAAGAGAAATAAACAAAATCAAAATGCTTATCTACTGATTCCTCAGCACATGGTCTTCATTAAAATAAGAGTACACATTTCATCACTGTGCACCTGGATTGTATTCCATTCTCCTAAAAACGATGCATAGAAGTGCAGTCTTGCTGGATTTTCTCTTCATGATATAGAAGCTGTTACACATCCAGTCGATTACATTCCTGCCGGTTGCTGAAAGGCGTGAACTTCAAGGAACAGGTTTTAAAGTTCACTCATGATCATTTATTGGGTGTAGTGAGTTCCAGGCACACAATGAATATAAAAGAATCAGAGGAGTATTGCTCTCAAACACATAATATTATATATAAACTGATACACACAAAGAGACCATGGAAATGTCCTGCTTGATGGTATAAATCAAGAACCGTGCCAGAAATCCAAGAGGAAGAATACCTCTCCTGGGGTATGCTGGGAAGACTGCGGTGGAGGTGATGTTTGAGTTGAGTCTTGAAAGAAGAGTGGAAATTTGCCAGGTGAAGGGGGGCTATTTACAAGCAGAGGGAATAGGATGTCTCATGAAGTGCCTGGCACTTTTGTGAAATAGTGAGAAGGTGTGTGTAACTGCAGCCCAGGTTTTATGGGAGGGCAGGCAGCCAGAGGACAGTTAGGTTGGGGCTAGAACACGGGAGCCTTGTTAGGCTACATTCAGTGGGGGATCGCCCCTACAGGTAATGGGGCACAGAGGTGTAATGAATGATGTACTGTGTGTGTCGTGCTTTTAAGGGAACTAGAGGTTGAATGGAGGGAGTACGTAATTTGGGAGCAGAGGAAGGAGAAACAGGTTAGGGAGACCAAACAGGAGGCGGCAGTGGGGTCGACTTTGAGAAGCATTTTTGAAAGAGAATAGATAACACATGGTAAACCCCTGGCTCTGGAGGCTGAGGGACAGGGAGAACCCAAGTCTGACTCGAAGCTGCTCAGTACTGGGGAGACTTGGTGGGTGGTATTAACCCAGATGCGAGAACATGGACATGATGGATTCTCTACTCAAGAGTGTGCCCCCAACTAAAGAGTGACCACTAACTTTGGCATAGGTGGCCAGTGACCGATCAGGAAAACAGGACAACGGCAGCCAAGAAGCCTGCTCCAGAATGAGACCTCTGGTCTCTTAATTTCCATGCTCTGGCTCATGGTATCTATTATTTGGTTTGATACTATTTGAAAGCTGTTATCTAAACTATATCTGATCTACTGCAAACTTCTTTTGTTGTTGTTGTTACATTGCTTATCTTTCCAGTTATAAGACTGTAAGAGTGGGGACTCTGGAGCCAGATCACCCAGCAAGTTGTTGCTGTCTTAGTCGATCAGTTGTGCCCGACTCTTTGTGAATCCATGGACTGTAGCCTGCCAGGTTCCTCTGTCCATGGAATTCTCCATTCAGGCAAGGATACTGAAATGGGTTGCCATTCCCTTCTCCAAGGGATCTTCCCAACTCAGGGATCAAACCCAGGTCTCCTGCATTGCAGGCAGATTCTTTACCATCTGAACCACCAGGGAAGACCTCACCCGGCAAGTAAGCTCAGGCAAATCAGTTAAGCCTTTCTGTGTCTCAGCTTCCTCATCTGCAAAATGAGGATAAAAATTCCTCATGAGGTTGTTACAGGAACAAAGGAGTTTACATACGTAAAAGGGCACCTGGCATACAGTGTAAGTATCTTGTGTCTGCTATCCTTATTAATAAGTAATGGAATATTTGACTGGAAGTAGTACACATCAGTTCAGTCACTCAGTCGTGTCCAACTCTTTGCGACCCCATGAGTCTCAGCACACCAGGCCTCTCTGTCCATCACCAACTCCTGGAGTTTACCCAAACTCAAGTCCATTGAGTCAGTGATGCCATCCAAACCATCTCGTCCTCTGTTGTCCCCTTCTCCTCCTGCCCTCAATCATCTTAGAGATTTATTTTCACAGAATAAGATTGGAAGTGGGCAGTTACAGGTTGGTGCTGTTGCTTCACCAACTTATCAAGGACCAGACTCTCCACATTCCACTCTTCACTGTCAGTTTGTTAGTGATTTCTTCCTCATGGTGGCAGAAAGGCTGCAGTAGCTCCAAGTCGTAAGTCCTCACATGAGCATCATTCCAAGCAGGAAATAGGGGCTTTTTACCTTGTGCAAGCCTCACTTACCAAGGAGGATAACCTTTCCTAGAAGCCCCCAGTAGGCTTCCTTTCAGCTAGAAGTGTTACAGGCCTATCCCTAACTGCAGGAGGGGCTGGGAAAGAATCTGGCACTTCCAACCAATAAACAAATGAGGCAAAAGTGGACCTGGGCTACCTGCTGCAAGGAAAATCTGCAGTGCTCCCCCACAGTCTGGAAGCCAAAGATTTCAAGGCTGCCTCACTCAGGCCAGGGGGAACTGAGAAATAAGAACATAGCGGTATTCATCCAGAGTCAACAAGCTTCATAGGCTTTATCCTTCAGGTTTATCCTTTATTCCTTTATCCTTAGGCTTTCTTTTTTAAAATAATTGTTGTTTGTTTATTTATTTATAGCTGTGCTGGGTCTTCGTTGCTATGTGGACTTTTCTCTAGCTGTGGCGAGTGGGGACTACTCTCCAGCTGTGGAGTGCGGGCTTCTCACGGCAGTGGCTTCTCTTGTTGCAAAGCACGAGCTCTAGGGAGCCCAGGCTTCAGTAGTTGGGCTCCAGAGCACAGGCTGAGTAGTCGTGGTGCACCAGATTAGTTGCTCCATGGCATGCGGGATCTTTCCAGACTAGGGATGGAACCCATGTCTCCTGCATTGGCAGGTGGATTCTTTACCGCTGAGCCACCAGAGAAGCCCTGGTCGTTAGCTTTTGTAAGAGTTTGCTTTTTAACCTAGGTGAGTAACTTGATGAAATATGGAGAGAGGATATCTTTGAGCTGGGGGACCTTCCTAGTCTTCTCGTCTGTTCTAGGCTGTCACTTTCCTTCCCTTGAACCAAGGAAAGGTACATAAATTTAGTTTACTTGGTCAAGAAGCTTGGATAGGCCAGTCACTGTGAAAGGTATGTCAAAGGCAACAGATGCAGGCTTCTCCCCCTTTGACTGCCCAGTGCAGCATCTCACCCACAGTGATGGGTTAATAAGCAAAGAATTATGTCAGAAGAGCTACTCTTTCTCCCAGGAAAGGACATCTCAGCTCAGTGGTCCCCCTACAATCCAAACCCTCACATTCACAGCCAGAGGTGTGGCCCATAGCATCTCTTGTCCAGGTTCCCAATTCAGGTTCTCCATCACAAGAAAGACTGCAAGCTGGGTGGAGAACTACAGAAGAACCAGGAGAAGGCCTTCATAAAAGCCATTGAAAGCCTTATTTCCACTATCCAATTCTGTTAACAAAAAGAGGAGAAATGTTCAAATTCCAAGGCACTTAGTTACTAATCTGATTCTGGTCTACATGTGGATATTCAATAAATACTTGTTAAATTAAATTGAGTCAAGGTTTTATTTATTCAACCTACTTAAAGCTTATGTAAACCCCTTGGAGATTTGTGTCAAGCTGTTAAGTTGGAAAAAATATGAAAAGTAGTATTTTCAATAGGCCAGCTTTCCTCTTAATGAGCTTTATGAGCTTAGTGTAAACCAGGGAGGAGGGGGAGGGGGGTACCAGGCAAGGGGATGGGAAGGAGGGAGGAGAAAAGCCAAGCCTGCTTCTGTCTTTGTCTACATTTGCCTTCCTGGGCTCTGCTTATTAACCAGCTACTGCCCTCTAGCGGTCACTGTATAAATTCTCACATGAATCCTACGTTTGTCTTTAAAAACCCTGATGACACCAGGAAGGGACCAAAATCTCTTGCTTTGCAAGTAAGTAAATTAAAGTCCAGAGAGGTGAGGTGTCAAAGTGACCCAGGCAGCCTCCTGGATTCCCAGTTACCCCAGTTTCACTTCAGACGCTGTCATAACTAATCAATAAAATTTACAGCATACTAATCAAAGGTCCATATAGTCAAAGCTATAATTTTTCCAGTAATCATGTATGGATGTGAGAGCTGGAGCATAAAGAAGAGTGCCAAAGAATTCATGCTTTCAGATTGTGGTACTGGAGAAGACTCTTGAGAGTCCCTTGGACTGCAAGAAGATCAAACCAGTCGATACTAAAGGAAATCAACCCTGAATATTCATTGGAAGGACTACTGCGGAAGCTGAGGCTCCAATACTCTGGCCACCAAGAGCTGACTCGCTGGAAAAGACCCTGATGCTGAAAAGACAGATTGAAGGCAAAAGGAGAACGGGAAGATGAGATGGTTAGATAGCATCACTGACTCAATGGACGTGAATTTGAGCAAACTCCAGGAGATAGTGGAAGACAGAGAAGCCTGGTATGCTACAGTCCACGGGTTCACAAAAGAGTCTGACATGACTTAGCAACTGAACAACAGCAAAATCATTCAATAATGCAGGCAGCCCTCAGAGATGCTGTGGGTTTAGTTCCAGATCACAGCAGTAAAGCGACTACAGCAAGAAAGTGAGTCACACAAATTTTTTTGTTTCCCAAAGCCTACAGAGTTACGTTTACACCATCCTGAGTAGTAAGTGCAATAGCACTGTCTAAAAAAAAAAAAAAAGTATACACCTTACTAATATTAAAATATTGCTAACCATCATCTGAGCCTTCAGCAATTCATAGCAGTAATATCAATGATCATTAACTACAGATCCTGAGAACCAATACAATAATTATGAAAAAGCTTGAAATATCATGAGAATTAACAAAAATGTGACACAGAGACAGGAACTGAACGAATGCTGTTGAAAAATGGTGCCAACAGACGTGCTTGAAGCAGGGTTGTCGTAAATCTTCAATTTGTAAAAAATGCAGTGTGCACACTGCTTGAAGCAGGGTTGTTGTAAATCTTCAATTTGTAAAAAATGCAGTGTGCACACTGCAAAGTGTGATAAAGTGAAGAACAATAAAATGGGGGTACGCCTGTCATTTTAAGTGTTATCTCTTATTTCCATTGTTATTCCAAATAAAGCCAAAATTGACTATTGGTCAAGTTTAGATAAGGAATTATAAATCATACTGTTACACTTGAAACTTACTTAAGTTTAGAAAATGCCTGTGTATTTTATTTCTTTGAAAAAAAAAATAGCTAGAACAGACCCAAAGTAGATTTGGCCATGTATCAGAACTCACTTATCATTGTCTCCATGCAGGCTAATATTCTGCTAGAATTCTCCCTAAGGACTCCCTTTTGCTCACTGATGGGAAAAGGGGGGCGGGGTGTCATTTTAACTTAGAACACATATTTTCATCATTTAATCATTTTGCTAGTGGGAATAAATTTAAAGTTATCCAACTGGATGTGTCATTTACAGGAACATTACTGAGTACCAAAAGATTTATTCAAATATTTAATTGGAAGGAACTACATCTGGAATAAGTTTTATTGGAATTCTTATAAAAAGGAAAGTAAATCCATTAGAATTAATATCATAAACAGTCAACTTTATCTGGAACCAGAAACATTAGTGAAGTGGAGCCTAGGAATCCTAACCCTTTTTCTCTGTAAAAGAGCCAGTCGCTTTCCAATTTATGTGGCAATTATTCTTTATTGCTTTAGGTAGAGCTTTGTTTTCATCTAATGGTTTAGAGACAGATCACTCAGGCCACCCCATTTGTTTCTTTGCCCCCTTTCTCTTTAAAGAACAAGCAAAAAGAACGCAGTTAAGAGGCATCTGCCTGTCTTCAAAACACTTGAAAAATCCTGCGAAGATCAGAAAGTCAGCAGAAACTCGCTGCAGTGAGGCCAGTAATAACTACACGAATTAAGAGACAGCTAATGTTCTCCTTAGATGTCAACGTAGATGCCATTGATCAAATAATCAAGCCTCGAGTAACGTTTTCTGCGGAGGGATTCTAGGAGCATTCTGCCCAAGAGGGCCAGGCCTATGGCAAGAAAGAGGACCCCGAAGAGCACAGTCCCAATCAGGAGCCATTGCTCAACGGCAAAGCCTTGCTGGCTTCCTGGAGCACTGCTCAGGGAGGGGTCGCCTGGACTGGCCTTCCCATTCTCCTGGGAAGCTGTCATATTTGTAGCGGGAGAATCCACATTTGACAAAGGAAATGTAACAGAGGCCCCGGCATCCTCTGCGCTCCAAGTCAGATTGGTGATGTCTCGAAAGGGCACCGTGGCGGGTGGGCCTCGCGAGTCTGTGGATGCCCTAGAGAGGGAAGTCGAAACCACAGTTGTGGTCGTGCTAGTGATCATTGCTAGGGTTGGGGCAGAGGTGGCTTTCTGAGGCTGCCAAGTCAGAGATGGCATCACTGCCGTGTTGGTGGCAGGGAGGGATGCGGAGAGAGACTTCGGAGTGGCCAGGATGGTGTGCAGAGAAGACACTGCCATCGTAGAGGGGAACGCCGTCACATTTTCAGGCAGCAGATTCGCTATTGCTGGTCCTGAGGAAGACTGTGATGTCTGAGAGTGGCCTTCTTCTTTATAATCAGATGACAGTGGGCTCTCTGGATCAATCTTGAGTAGTTTCTCCAAGTGATCCGAGGATCCAGACGTCTGAGAAAATGAATCTCTCCGTAAGACCATGGGTTCTGAGTCACGGGTTGGAAGCTGGTGAGTGGGAGTGATGGCATGGGAAGACCCGCCAGGGAAGATGGAGTTTTCCTGAGCTACCCCTGGGCTTGGCAAATCAGTTCTGGCCAAAGATGGGAAATCTGAAAATGGAAAGAAAATAATAGGAAGACTGACATTTTCATATGAAGGGAGGACAGAAGAGACAAATGTTATCAGCTTATTCAATAAGACCTCAGACTGTTGCTACCTGATATTTCACGGTACGTGCATGGGGGCTAAGTCACTTCAGTGGTACCCGACTCTTTGTGACCCTATGGACTGTAGCCCGTCAGGCTCCTCTGTCCATGGGATTCTCCAAGAAAGAATACTGGGGTGAGTTGCCATGCCCTCCTCCAGGGGGTCTTTCAGATCCAGGGATCAAACCTGAGGCTCCTGCATTGCAGGTGGATTCTTTACCACCAAGCCGTCAGGGAAGCCCAATATTTCATGGTGCAAGGACCTGGCCTCTCCTGCAGAAGCTCTGGTTTATTTCTAGAGTGATGGCACACAGGTTTATTTCTAGAGTGATAGCACCTTCCTTCTAGAGGAAGGAGGAAGTGGGAGGGGCCAGGAAAGATGCTAAGAGGAGTTCAGTGGTGGCAGCACGGGCTTCCCAGGCGGCACAGTGGTAAAGAATCTGCCTGCAATGCAGGAGACAGGGGTTCAATCTCTGGGTCCGGAAGATCCCCTGGAGGAGGAAATAGCAACTCACTCCAGTATTCGTTCTTGGATCTTAGTTCTCCGACCAGGAATGGAACCCATGCCCCTAAGTGTGGAGTCTTGATCACTGGATCACCAGGGAGGTCCCCTCCTTTTGACTCTTGAATATTAAAATTCTATAGCCAGTATCTCAGGTTCTAAAGACCATAGACCAGTATTTGAAGTCATGCTGGCCACGTGGCTGACATAAAAAGCACACAATCACAGTCCCAACTCCTGCAGAAGAGGAACTAGCCTCAGATGCTCCTCCTGCTTGAGAAAGGTGAGAATTTTGCTCTTGTCACACATGCTGTTTATGACAACTCGAACTGAAAAGGCAGTTAAAGCAATCTGGGCCAGGGAAAGGCCAATTGAATTGCACCATATTATTCTGCTACTTAGGACTTCCCAGGTGGCATTAGTGATAAAGAACTCACCTGCCATTGGAGGAGACATAAGAGACTTGGGTTCCTGGGTTGGGAAGATCCCCTGGAGGAAGGCATGGCAACCCACTCCAGTATTCTTGCCTAGAGAATTCCATGGATAGAGAAGCCTGGCAGGCTACAGTCCATAGGGTTACAAAGACGTGCACACAACAGGAGCAACTTAGCACACGCTCACTCTGCTACTGGGCTAATTATTACACTTCAGGAAGAACTGCAGAAACACAAGGAAGGATGCAAAGGAATTTTCTAGAATTCACTGGTTCATTCTCCTCTGTTCTCTCTTCCCTCTTCTGTTTCAACTCCCCTCAATACCAATTCTAAACCAGCCGTCACTCTCCTCTCTCCTAACAAATAGATCCAGAGACACATTCACACTTGTGACATCTTTGACTACTCTCTAAACTTTACACCACTTGAGGTCCTTTAGAACCATCACTTATTAATCCATCTAGGACAGGGGTCAGCAAACTACGTCCTGAGAGCCAAATCTAGCCTGCCATCTCTCTAATATTTTTTTTATTGATTTGCCTGTGCTGGCTCTTTAGTTGCAGCCCTCGAACTCTTAGCTGCAGCATGTTGGATCTAGTTCTCTGACAGGGATCAAACCCAGGCCCCCTGCATTGGGATTGCAGAGTCTTAGCCACTGGACCTCCAGAGAAGTCCCTGCCACCTCTCTTTATAAGGCTTGCAGGCTAAGAATGGCTTCTACACTCTGAAATGACTGAAAAAAAAAATCAAAAAGGATATTTTGTAACACATGAAAATTATATGAAATTTACATTTCCATTTCCATAAATAAAGTTTTATTGGCACACAAGTATGCTCATTTGTTTACATATTGTCTATGGCTGTCTCTACTGCAAGGACAGAGGTGAGAATGTATGACAGATTGCATATGGCCCACTAAGCTTAAAAGACTTGCCTGAAAAGCCTAAAACACTTATTATTTGGCCCCTGACAGAGAAAAGTTTGTGGGCACCTGCTCTAGTACACTCTCAAATAGAATGCTGATGCCTGAAATTCTTCCAACAAAGCTGAAGAGAAGAGTTTCTGCTGCAGGTGATATGACATTGGCAGGCATAGTGTCACCGTGAGATAAACAGCATCTGTATTTTTAGGCTGGGTCAGATATTTTTAAAAAGAGCAGGACTCATCATATTTCATTTTAAAATTAAAAAAAAAAAAAAGACCAAGTAAATGCTCTGTGATGTATGTGAACTCTGAAGTTAAGCCCATTGACAAGAATGACCAAAACAGCTGTTTCCTTTCTCAAGAATGCAAGGTTATAAATAAAACAAAGCGAGGGCTAGTCCCATTTCTTGATAAGATTCATCTGTTGGCTAAGAGCCTAGAACCACGCTGGGATCCTCCACACCTGCTCCATTTACCTCACCCTCTGCTGTTTGCCATTGGGGTGTGGTGGTTTCCCTCAGTCACACAGACATGGGCTACAGAAGGCACTGGGAAACAGCCCTGTATACTCAGCCCCTCTTTCGAGTTTCATATGCAAGCAACTTCACTAGATAAAACAATTTAAGTATTGACTATTAACTTGGAGACCAGCTGAGCCAACAGACTCTCAACTTATTCTATTTATCAATTCCCCTATTCTAGTCTATTCTAGTCCTTGGTGGCATGACAGACCACCAAGCCGCAAAAACAAACTGACATTAAATAATGTCCAGCTGCGATGGTTTTACAGAATGAACAGGGTGCACTATCATCTTTCGAACTTTTGGTCTGTAAATATTAGTCAATCCCAGGAAACTGAGTTCATCTCTAAAAAAACCGCCAAAAATATCTATTGGATTTCACTCTAACCGGGAGGCAGACAATTCATTTTTATGGGGTAATCTCAGTCCAGCGACATGGGCAGATTCAGAAATAGTAATACAAACACAATGCATAAACATCTGTGAATACAGACAGGACACCAAGTCTGGCATAGGTGAGTTTGCCCCTAGGTATCAACCTGCTCTGGGCTGGTGGTGCCCCCTGGTGGCTGCCACAGGAACTGTTGGATTCTAATTTCACTTCATTACCTTCACAAGTAAGTAAGGCTCTTACTCCTTGGAAGGAAAGTTATGACCAACCTAGATAGCATATTGAAAAGCAGAGACATTACTTTGCCAACAAAGGTTCGTCTAGTCAAGGTATGGTTTTTCCTGTGGTCATGTATGGATGTGAGAGTTGGACTGTGAAGAAAGCTGAGTACTGAAGAACTGATGCTTTTGAACTGTGGTGTTGGGGAAGCCTCTTGAGAGTCCCTTGGACTGACTGCAAGGAGATCAACCAGTCCATCCTAAAGGAGATCACTTCTGGGTGTTCTTTGGAAGGAATGATGCTAAAGCTGAAACTCCAGTTCTTTGGCCACCTCGTGTGAAGAGCTGACTCATTGGAAAAGACTCTGATGCTGGGAGGGATTGGGGGCAGAAGGAGAAGGGGACGACAGGGGATGAGATGGCTGGATGGTATCACCAACTCGATGGACATGAGTTTGAGTGAACTCTGGGAATTGGTGATGGACAGGGAGGCCTGGCGTGCTGCGATTCATGGGGTCGCAGAGTCGGACACGACTGAGCGACTGAACTGAACTGAACTGAAGTGGTGGCTTAGGCGGTTAAGTGTTTGCCTACGATGTGGGAGACTGGGGTTCGATTCCTGGGTCACACGAAGATCCCCTGGAGAAGGAAATGGCAACCCACTCCAGTACTCTTGCCTGGAAAATCCCATGGACACAGTCCATAGGGTTGCAAAGAGTCGGACACGACTGAGCGACTTCACTTTCACCTTCACACTGAACCCACTCCAGTATGGCTTGAAAAATCCCATGGACAGAGGGGCCTGGCAGGCTACAGTCCATGGTGTCGCAAGAGTCAGATATGACTTAGCGACTAAACCACCACCACCACCTTTACACTGGCCCTTAAAAAAATGGTTTCTGCAAGAGCCAAGCTTTCCCTCCCACTTCCAGTGGAGAAAATCTTTACCACTGCTCTCTGTCTCTAATATAGGTATTATCAAAGTAACAACATGACAGAGGTATTATGAAAGTTATAAAATAAACTCGACTATCATGTCCATCATGATGCCCCAGCAACTATTAATATTTATGTATACCTTAAAACTAAAATTTTTTTCATGTAACTTAAGAACAATTGGGTGTTTTTCACCTTAAATCTAAGTGACCTTTTACTTATACATCTCAAACTTATTTTTTAATATCTGCATCATATTCCCTTGGGTGGATACATCATGTTTTACACCCTACCATTCCCTAGCATGTGGACATCTGAGCTGTAGAAACTTTTAAACCAATTTCCTTTAACAGTCACTCCCAAAGTGCTGCTTTCACTTTTGAAACTAATTACACAATAAAAAGTTTCATACCAATGCCTTTTTCTTTGATATAGATTTTATGGATCAATGATCAATGCAAAGAAATAGAGGAAAACAATAGAATGGGAAAGACTAGTGATCTCTTCAAGAAAATTAGAGATACCAAAGGAACATTTCATGCAAAGATGGGCACAATAAAGGACAGAAATCGTATGGACCTAACAGAAGCAGAAGATATTAAGAAGAGGTGGCAAGAATACACAGAAGAACTGTACAAAAAAGATCTTCATGACTAAGATAATCATGACGGTGTGATCACTGACCTAGAGCCAGACATCCTGGAATGTGAAGTCAAGTGGGCCTTAGGAAGCATCACTACAAACAAAGCTAGTGGAGGTGATGGAATTCCAGTTGAGCTATTTCAGATCCTGAAAGATGATGCTGTGAAAGTGCTGCACTCAATATACCAGCAAATTTGGAAAACTCAGCAGTGGCCACAGGACTGGACAAGGTCAGTTTTCATTCCAATCCCAAAGAAAGGCAATGCTAAAGAATGTTCAAACTACCGAACAATTGCACTCATCTCACACACTAGCAAAGTAATGCGGAAAATTCTCCAAGCTAGGCTTCAACAGTACGTGAACTGTGAACTTCCAGATGTTCAAGCTGGATTTAGAAAAGGTAGAGGGTAGAGGAACCAGAGATCAAATTGCCAACATCCATTGGATTATCATAAAAGCAAGAGAGTTCCAGAAAAACATCTGCTTTATTGACTATGCCAAAGCCTTTGATTGTGTGGATCACCACAAACTGTGGAAAATTCTGAAAGAGATGGGAATACCAGACCACCTTACCTGCCTCCTGAGAAATCTCTATGCAGGTCAAGAAGTAACAGACATGGAACAAGGACATGGAACAACAGACTGGGTTCCAAATCGGGAAAGAAGTACGTCAAGGCTGTATATTGTCACCCTGCTTATTTAACTTACATGCAGAGTACATCATGAGAAATGCTGGACTGGATGAAGCACAGGCTGGAATCAAGATTGCTGGGAGAAATCTCAATAACCTCAGATATGCAGATGACACCACCCTTATGGAAGAAAGCAAAGAAAAACTAAACAGCCTTCTGATGAAAGTGAAAGAGGAGAGTGAAAAAGTTGGCTTAAAACTCAACATTCAGAAAACGACAATCATGGCATCTGGTCCCATCACTTCATGTCAAATAGATGGGGAAACAATGGAAACAGTGACAGACTTTATGTTCTGGGACTCCAAAACCACTGCAGATGGTGACTGCAGCCATGAAATTAAAAGATTCTTACTCCTTGGAAGAAAAGCTATGATCAACCTAGACAGCATATTAAAAAAGCAGAGATATTACTTTGTGAAAAAAGGTCCATCTAGTCAAAGCTATGGTTTTTCCAGTAGTCATGAACATATGTGAGAGTTGGACTATAAAGAAAGCTGAGTGCCAAAGAATTGATGCTTTTGCACTGTGGTGTTGAAGAAGACATTTGAGAGTCCCTTGGACTGCAAGAAGATACAACCAGTCCATGCTAAAGGAAATCAATCCTGAATATTTATTGAAAGGACTGATGCTGAAACTCAAACTCCAATACTTTGGCCACTTGATGTGAAGAACTGACTCACTGGAAAAAACCCTGATGCTGGGAAAGATTGAAGGTGGGAGGAAAAGGGGATGACAGAGGATTATATGGTTGGATGGCATCACTGACTTGATGGACATGAGTTTGAGCAAGCTCCGGGAGTTGGTGATGGACAGGGAGGCCTGGCATGCTGCAGTCCATGGGGTTGCAAAGAGTTGGACCCGACTGAGTGACTGAGCTGAACTGAACTGATAGATATTATGGAAGTATAGAATTACTGGGTTGCATTATAATTTCCAGAATATTCCATCATTTCTTTAATATTCTGCTTTAATCGGAGAAGGCGATGGCACCCCACTCCAGTACTCTTGCCTGGAAAATCCCATGGATGGAGGGGCTGCAGTCCATGGGGTCGCTAAGAGTCGGACACGACCGAGCGACTTCACTTTGACTTTTCACTTTCATGCATTGGAGAAGGAAATGGCAACCCACTCCAGTATTCTTGCCTGGAGAATCCCAGGGACGGGGGAGCCTGGTGGGCTGCTGTCTATGGGGTCGCACAGAGTCGGACACGACTAAAGTGACTTAGCAGCAGCAATCATGAAATAGATGAGAGAAAAGACACACAGTGACAGCGGAAGAAAGGACACAATGAGGAAGAGGCAGTGAGAAGGGATCAGAGAGATGGATGTGATGGCCCAGCTTCCAACTGATGGGAGCTCTTGAAAAAGAAAAACCAACAATCCAATTAGTGTCTTGAGCCCTGCCACCTTTGGAAACTCAGACCAAGGTGTTCAGGTCCTGCTAGATACCATCCCTGGGTGTTCAACAGGCTCTGCAGTGTTCCAGGTGATGAAAAAGAGGACCAGCTATATCCACACATTACTGCTGGTCCTGGTGTTTTCATCCAGGATTATATATAGACACAAAGAAGCCAAACAGTTAGGGGCAGCTGCCCTGGCCAGTGTGAAGCCCAGAAAGTGCAGGAGGCGACAAGACTCTTTCCATCCAAGGTAAGATCCTGGATGTTCTGAGAAACCTAATTTGTTTGGCTATCATTTTTCACAGCTGTCGTAAAATACACTTCATACAACACACTACTTAAACCCTTTTTAGGAGAACAGTTCCATGGCATTGAATGTATTCACATGGTTGTACAACCATCACCCTTATCCACTTCCAGAGCAAAACTGAAACTCTGTACCTTATCTGCCAATATTTTAGGACTTGGGCTTCTATCACTATGTAGGAAGAATTTACACAAGCAATCTGTGCTTTATGCTCCTATTCAAAGGAATGGTGGATATATCAAGCTTTCCTAGTTCATGAACAAAACTCAGACACAGCCTCATCCAGGGAACAAAGCAGGGTCAGTGTCCGGGTGCCCTGGGCAGCACCATGCCCCAGAAAATCTTCATTGCACTCTCCCTCCAACCCCCAAACTGCTTCTCTTCAAATCTTCCCTAGTTCAGCAGACAGTGCTACTGTCCAGCTAGATGCTCAAGTCAAGAACTACAGCTCCGGGCTTCCCTGGTGGTCCAGTGGTAAAGAATTCGCCTGCCAATGCAGGGGACGTGGGTTTGATCCCTGGTCCTGGAAGATCCCACATGCCAAGGAACAACTAAGCCTGTGCATCATAACTACTGAGCCTGCACTCTAGAGCTTGGGAGCCACAGCTACTGAGACCATATGCCCTAGGGCCTGTGCTCCACAGCAAGAGAAGCCACTGTGATTAGAATCCCATGCATTGCAACTAGAGAGTAGTCCCCACTTTCTACAATGAGAGAAAACCCACTCACAGCAACGAAGACCCAGCACAGCCAAAAATAAATAAATTGAAAGAAAAAAAAAGAACTAGGATTCAGCTTCATTCTTCTCTTTTCCTCATTCCCCACATCCGCGCCAACCAGTAAGCCCTGCTGACACTACCTCTGAAATGGCCCGTAGTTTACTTCCCTCCATCTCCTCCACCGCCTCCCTGGTCCCCAAGGCCATGGCCTTCCACTATGATCTTCATCCCACCTCCAAGCCAGCCTTCCCACTTTCCCTCTTGCTGATTCATGCTTGTCCATTCCGAATAGAGCAGTCAGGGTGAGTTTTGAGAAGTCACCTTTAAAACAGCAGGTTATGGAACGGGGGATGAACTGGGAGATTGGGATTAACATATACACACTATTGATACTATGTATTAAATAGATAACTAACGAGAACCTACTGTAGAGCACAGGGAACTCTACTCAAAGCTCTGTGGTGATCTAAATGGGAAGGAAATCCAAAAAAGAAGGGATGCACGTATACCTACAGCTGATTCACTTTGCTGTATAGCAGAAAGTAACAGCATTGTAAAGCGACTATGTTTTTGTTCAGTCGTTAAGCCACATCCGACTCTTTGCAACCCCATGGACCGTAGCCCACCAGACTCCTCCGTCCATGGAATTCTACAGGCAAGAACACTGGAGAGGATGGCCCTTTCCTTCTCCAAGGGATCTTCTCAATTCAGGGACTGAACCTGTGTCTCTTGCATTGGCAGGCGATTCTGGACCACTGAGCTACCAGGGAAGCCAAAGGAACTACACGCCAATAAAAACTAATCAAAACAAAACAAAAATCCAGCATGTTACTTACCTCCTGAAAAACTCCCAATGGCTTCTTATCACGCATTTAAATAAAAACTCCCTACCCTCTACCAAGTTTGACGGGCTCGCCCCACTTTCCTTCCTTCTTGCATATCACTCCTTGTATGCTTCACTGTGAGTCAGCCACTGAGATTGCAGTGTTTGAACAAACACTCCCAACCATTCTGCCTTAAGATACTGGGTCAGGGTGTTTCCTCGGCCTGGAAGGTCTTCCCACTATTTCCTCACATCTGGCTCCTCAGTGTTCAGATCTCAGCTTCGGGGTTACGACTTCGCAGATGTGTCCGCTGATCACCTAATCGAGACGGTCCACTCAGTGATAATCTATTATGTTGTCTTAGCTTAATTATCTGCTCTTGAGACTCTCTTTTTTTTTAATGGGAATTTTATGTTTTCAGTTTCTCTGCATTGAAAATATATTCTTATATAAAGGCCATGTTTCATTTTTTCATGATCATTAAGTATTATTTTTTAAAATGGAGGATAACTGCTTTACAATGCTGTTAGCTTCTGCTGTACAACAGCTGTAAGTATATATTGATATATATCCTTATAGTTCAGCCTCCCTCCCACCCCACCCCAAGCCCACCCTCTAGGTCATCACAGGGCACCAGGCTGAGCTCCTCATGCTATACAGTCACTTCCCACTAGCTATTTCACTAAGTACTATTTTTTAATTTAAAATTTCTTACTGAAGTATAGTTGATTTACTATGTTGTGTTAATTTCTGCTGTACAGCAATGTGATTAGATTTTGAATATAATACATTCTTTTTTATATTTTTAGTATACATTTTATATTCATTTACATATATTTTTATATTCTTTATACATTTTTATATAAAATGTATAATCTTTTATACATTTTTATATTCTTTTATTTTATATTCTTTTATAATACATTCTTTTTTATATTCTTTATACCATTATGATTTTTCATAGGATACTGAATATAGTTCTCTGTGTTATACAGCAGGACTTTGCTCTTAAAACGGTTAAAGTAGTGCATTGTATATAGGACCTTATGCTGTGTATCCATTCTATATACAATAGCTTACATGTGCTAGCCCCAGACTCCTACTCCATCCCTCCCCCAAAGCCATACTCCCTAGCAACCACAAGTGTGTTCTCTATGTTCATGATGACTCTATTTTTTAAAATTATTTATTTATTAAGGTTATTGTCTCTCTCTCCTAAAACATTAGTGCCAGAAGTGAGAACTTCATTTTTCATGTTTAATATCATATCTTTGTATCCTTAGGGTATTAAAAATGCTTGGCACATAAGAGATGTCAAGTAAACTTTGTTGCTTCTTGAATAAATGAAAAAAAGATAATATTATTTCTACCTAAGGGTATAAGGATAAAAACTTTCTAAAACTTAAAGGAAACTTGAAAGCAATGCATCCTGAGAAATTAACAAGCCAAAGTCTCACCAAGACAGATCCAAACGATTGTATTATTTTTACTTGTTATTTTCTGTATTCTGAGCAAATACGTAATTTCCAAGTATAGAGACTGTATCTCCATTGCCTTGCACAAAACTTACATATGGCAGATTCTCAAGAGCTTCTTAAATGCGCTTCTTTTCAGGTCTGGATAACAAAATCCAGTAAGTTTGATTTCAGTGAATGTGATAATAAAATAGCTGTACCTAATAACAAATGGAATTTTATATACTGTATTTACACAGGTTTTAACTCTTTCAAAATAGTCACCCTGGAGACCTGTACACTTATTCCAGTGTTACTGGCATAGTTTACAGAGGTGTTTCAAAATGTTTTCAAGAAAGGTCTGTGTGTCTTTTATCTTACGAAGAAAAACAAACAAAAACAAAATACTATCACTCATAAGTCTTTCACTGGAGAAAAGAAAAGATGTTTGGTTGAATCAACTGAAATTTAAATCATGAGATTTTTCTGATGTGCCTCTGTATTTGTGATCCCCTTTGGTAGTTTTTCTTCAACTCTTTGGTAGAAAACCTTTCTAAGTGAATCATATCCTTAAATAATTCCAATCACAAAGACAAAGAACAAGGTTCTTATTACCTCGAATTATCCTGTAACTCATAAGTCCCTTTGCTGGCTTCAGGGGACAGGCTTCCTCACTGGGACAGAAGAACAGGTAGCAGTTGGGTAGTTTAAATTTTTTTGAGTGTCGAAGATCATCAGGTTACATGCTTTGTCCCCTGTAAAGAAAGGTTTCACAAGTAACTATTTTGATATAGGATTTTCCAAAGAGTATGGAGAGCAGAAAAACTTCATTTATTCTAGTAGCCAACACAAAACCCTTTTTGTTTGCTGCCTGCTGAGTCATTTCCTTTTCCTTAGTTTAGTCACGGAAAGCAATTTTTAAAGACCTTGGGTTTAAAACTCTGAATGAAGGTAACTTTGGCAAAGCATATTAAATTTTTTTTTTAATTAAAAAAATTTTTTTGGCTGTGTGGCATGTGAGATCTTAATTTCCCAACCAGAGATTGAATCCCTGCCTCCTACCATTGAAGCTCAGAGTCAATCACTTGGCCACCAGGGAAGTCCTGGCAAAATACATTGTTTTTTAATTATGAAAGTACAATAACACATTAACAGGAGGCTTGGAAAATACAGAACACAGGTACATATAGTTCTCCTATATATTACAATTATGTTTTTAAGTAGATAAAGATTTTTAGTTGGAGTTTTAATATCAGGCTCTCAAAAATTAATAGAAGAAATAGAACAGTAGAAGGATACAGTAGACTTGAAAAAACCCCAATTCAACCTAATAAAGATTTATACAGTTTTCACACAAGAGCAGGATACAAAGTCCTATTCAAGTTTCCAGAGATTATAAATCAGGAGACACTGGAACACATCCAGGGACATAAGACAAGTTGCAAAAACTTTCGGGTCTAAAGGTGTTGAAATCATACAGAATCTGTTCTCTTGTCACTGTGGAATGATGTCAGAAATCAATATCAAAAGATCTTTGAAAATAAGACACATTTTCAAGTGTAATGTGATATTTACCAATTGAGATCATCACAATAGTAAGATGCTGGCAAAACCCATTTTTAAAAGTACATTTAATTCTTTAGAAAGAAGCCTTCCATTTGCCAAAATATTTATCAAAACGCACATAGAAATACTGACTCTACAATTCAGTACTGAGTTGGACTTTAGGGAATGGATTTAACCCCAATGATTTTACAAGTCTCTTGCACCCTGAAGGCATCTTAGATGCCTATGAAGCCATCAGTTCCGGTTTTCTTGAGGGGGGTAGAAATTTTAGCCTTATATATATCATGCCTCCTTCCAATGAATGAAGCTGCAAAGCTTTACTTTTATCAGTACCATTCTTCTTTTGGGTCTTAGAATTTCTACTCTTCGTTATCATTTTTGTTTGTTTCCCAATCAGGCAGAGGTCAGAGATCACCCTTGATTCCCTCAATGGGAAATAAGACCAAGTTCGCTTCTACAGGGGTTTTTATCCTGTCGTCTCTCCACTACCCAGATAACAAGAAAGGCACTCCAGTTACTCTGACTTTCCTTCTCCCCGCAATGTGATAATCCTGCAGTACCATTCATGGTGTCACTTAGGTAAAGGGGAGGGTCCATAGGGTCCACATTGTACACAGAATTTTGTGTCCTTTGCATCTGTGAGCATTTTTCTAGAGTCTGTGGCTATGAGCAAATTATCAAAGTGTTTTTTTGAGCCCCAAACAGTTAAAAACCAATGCTTGGTAAAAGAAGGAAAAGTTGGAGATCCTTTAACTGAGACCCACAGTTACCTCTAACTGAGACCCACAGTTACCTCTGCTTAGGGCATGGCAACCTACTCCAGTATTCTTGCCTGGAGAAACCCATGGACTGAGGAGCTTGAGGGGCTACAGTCCATGAGGTCACAAAGCGTTGGATATGACTGAGCATGCACGCATGCACAGTAAAGCAGCAACAGCGTTTTTGCTTGTAGAACAAAGCCGTAAACCCTAACTTCTTACTGAACACCCCTCAAGGAACTGAAGAGAAAGGCCAGGTATCCTGTGTGGCCAGAAAACGCCCACGTGGCATTCAGTCCTATTTGCCGGCTGTGTTTCTATTTCACATAAATGTTGGTGTCAACATTTAGAGAAAAACTGGAAGTTTAAATGAGAGCTCTATCCATTACTTCTCTATAAAGAGTATCCAAAAACA
This sequence comes from Tragelaphus eurycerus, assembly GCA_935064755.1. NCBI lineage: Eukaryota > Metazoa > Chordata > Mammalia > Artiodactyla > Bovidae > Tragelaphus > Tragelaphus eurycerus. The sequence continues at coordinate 16,243,693 of CAKXYN010000036.1, read as the reverse complement.
TGCTTGTCAATTTGAGATCACTGAAGGATTTGTTTCCTCCTGACAGCAAATATAGGTGCTTTCCAGGTGGGGCAGTAGTAAAGAATCCACCCGCCAATGCAGGAGACACAAGAGATGCAGGTTTGATCCCAGGGTGGGGAAGACCCCCTGGAGGAGGAAATGGCAACTCACTCCAGTATCCTTGCCTAGGAAATCCCATGGACAGAGGAGCCTGGTGGGCTACAGTCCATGGGGTCGCAAAACAGTTGGGTACAACTGAGCAAGTGAACAGGCATGCATGACAGCAAATATATGGTGTCCTTTCTACATGAATTCTCTAGTTCTCTAACACCAGTGGGGTGTCTTACAATTCAATTCAATTCTGATACTAATTGCCTGGAGTGTCAGACCCCACAGGCCTAAGGCTCAGTCCCAAAGACTGTTCCCACTCGGACGCCAGTCACAAAGCACAGTCACAAGACGCCCCAGGTCACTCACGCATACGCCCAACTAGGCTACCACCTCCCATCCCAGGCTCAATAATTTCCTAGGACTCTACTCACAGAGCTGAGGAAAATGCAGTACTTACTGTTACACTTTATTATAAAGGATACAAATGAACAGCCAAATGAAGAGGTACACAGGGTGAGGTCTGGGAAGGTCCCGAGTGCAGGAGCCTCCGTCCCTGGTGGGGCTGGGGTGCCTCTCGACACATGGATGTGTTCACCAACTTGGAAGCTCCCCGAACTCACCATTTAGGGGTTTTCATGGCAGTTTTATTATGTAGGCAAAATGATTAAGTCATTGGCCATTGTGACTGAATTCAGTCTCCACCCCATTTCCCTTACCTGGAGGTGGGTGGGGAGACTGAAAGTTTCAAGTTTCTAAGTAAAGCTTGGTCTTTCTGGTGACTAGCAACCCTCCCAAAGCTATCTGTGCTGGGCGTAGTCGCTTCAGTCATGTCCAGCTCTTTGTGACCCCATGGACTCTAGCCTGCCAGGCTCCTCTGTCCATGGGATTCTCCAGGCAAGAATACTGGAGTGGGTTGCCATTCCCTTTTCTAGGGGACCTTCCCAACCCAGGGGTTGAACTTGCATCTATTATGTCTCTGGTAGGTGGGTTCTTTACCACTAGAACCACCTAGGAACCCCACCTATGTAGGACCCCCCTAAGAGGCACCTCATTAGCATAAGCTCAGGTATGGTGGAATGGGGCTCATTATGAATAACAGAAGAAGCTCCTTTGCTCAGGGAATTGCTAGGGTTTTAGGAGCTCTGTGCCAGGAATCAGAGACAAAGACTAGAAATAAATATGCAAAATCTGTGTCCTTCAATTTCGTGTCCATATATATTTATATTACCATACCACAATCATTATAGAATGAAAAGGAAATAAAGATCTAAGAGAAAGCATATGATTTTGTTGGTTGATAAATCAAGTAAGGATCATGACTCCAGTGTTCGCTAGCTCTCCTAGGGTCCTTGACAATGGGCCTTTTCCATCTTATTAATGGTTTATCTCCACCACCTAGCAAGCCATTCGATGCTCAATAAATTTAGGTGGTTTTTTTTTTTTTTTTTAATTTAGAGAATTAGGACAGGATCATAATGAACTAAAAAACGATCACTGTTTTCACATAGATACATACTTCCATTTTCAGGTCATATGTTTGGAACCTGAAATGTCCAAGGACGTGGTTCAAGCCTGTGGGCCTCAGTTTTCTCTTGTGTATTGCAAATGGGTCACTCCAAGCCCTTCCCGTGCCTCTCAGAGTCCTAGAAGCTGCAGTGAGTGGTCAGTGGCTTTCTGACTCACCTATGCCACCAGCTCCAGGAAAGGGAGGGGAAATGGAAATTTTGTGCTTCCACTTAAAATGCAAATGCTGATTTTCCTATGAGATGATTTAAAAATTTTATTTTTTGTCTCAATTCCCTTTCTGTTTAAATGTTCTTTCTTTTTTTAAAAAAATTTATTATTTTTAATAAATAATAAATTCATTTATTATTATTATTATTATTTTGGATTACAGTGTGACTTTAACTTTATTTAGTTATTGGCTGTGCTGAGTCTTTGCTGCTGCTCACAGGTTTTCTCTCGTTGCAGTGAGCGGGAGCTACTCTCTAGTTAAGGTCTCACGGGTTTCTCATTGTGGTGGCTTCTCTTGTTGTGGAGCACGGGCTCTAGAGCGTGTGGGCTTCAGTAGCTACAGTGCACAGGCTCAGTAATTGCAGCTTGTGGGCCCTAGAGCGTGGGTTTCATTGCTCCAGGGCATGTGGCATCTTCCCAGACCAGGGATTGAACCCATGTCCCCTGCATTGGCAGGCTGATTCTCAACCACTGGATCATGGGGAAAGTCCCTAAACATTCTTTCTAAAGTCACACTGGGGTTTCCCCAGTGCCTTAGCAGTAGAGGATCTGCCAATGCAGAATACCTGGGTTTGATCCCTGGTCCAGGAAGATCCCACATACCATGAAGGAACTGAGTTCGTGTGCCACATCTGTTGAGCCTGTGCTCTATGCTCTAGAGCCTGGACACCACAACTACTAAGCCCACGTGCCCCAACTACTGAAGCCTGTGGGCCCTAGAGGCCACACTCAGCAACAAGAGAAGCCACCACAAAGAGAAGCCCACACACCAAAACTAGCGAGTAGCCCCCATTCACCACAACTAGAGAAAAGCCCAAGCAGCAGTGAAGACCCAGCACAGTCAATAAATAAACAAATAAAACTAAAGTCACACTGTATTTCCAATATTCCATGATAATGATAGACAAGCATTTAAACAGGATTTTTGGTTTTACTATCTTAGATGCCTGTTAGACACCAGTGGTTTTCAACCTTTTTCTACCCAGACACCTAATAATACATATACACTCAGAGGCAACTTTGACTCAGCTCACGGGAGAGGAGAGAACACCGTGGAACATTCCTGAGTGACTGTGCCACCCATTTTTCTACTCCGCTGAGAATCCCTAGTACAAACCAGCCTCATCGACTAGGTACTTATATCACAAAACACATGGAATAAAGAGTCATCAAGGCCTTGTTACTTACCTGATATATTTTTTGTTGAGCAGCAAGAATTAACGCAGTCCTGAGGAGTTAATGTATGTATGGGCTCATTGCCTCTGATTCCCTTGGAAAGAGACAGCTGGATGTCAATGACCACATCTTCAAGGCTCTCAGTGAGGCAGTTCTGACTGGTGGACAGTCTTAGCATCAGGAAACAAATCATTACAAAAGTGTAAGTCAAGCTCCATCCTCCCTGGAAGAACATGTTAAATTTCAGCTTAGTCTCAGTCTTCAAAGGTCGAATAAACTCTCCCTTCTGCTTGAGTCTGCTTCAAGAAGATAGTACAGATGATGGAATTCTCTAGAACAAAAATAGGAAATCATCAATGAGTTTTGTTTCTTTGAATGAACCTAGAGAAGCTACATTTCATTTCCTTCAAATCAATGTAAATGACTTACAATTCATAGAAGGCCAGAAACAAACAAGTTTTTTTTTATTCATTTCACTTTTAATAGATTTGAGACAACCTTTCATTAAAAACTTGGCAAAAAGCTAGTAAGCGCACACACATATATTGGTTTGGCCAAAAAGTGCATTGAGGTTTTTCTATAGGATCGTACAGGAAAACCCTAACGAACTATCTGGCCAACCCAATGCTATCCTATTAATTATTAAAATTTGACAAATATCTAAGAAAGAGGAATAAAATATCATAGTAGTCTGCCTTTCAGTTTTAGAATCCTTCCTCTTCCTGTCTCTCCTAACAAGAGGGGAAGAGACATAAAATCTGCAGTCATTGATGAAGCAGTAAATGATCACTGATCATTGGTTTGGACATATTTTCTCTCTCAGTAATAACAATTAACATTTTAAATCATCTACTGAGTGGAAGGCAATGTGCTAAAATTTATATATATTATCCTAGTTAATTCTTACACCAGCTCTGCAAAAAGGCTATTATTTTTCTCATTTTACAGATGAGGAAACTGAGGCTGCCTTTTTTATTGCTGTCTCTTTTTAAGTATCACACCAGAGACAGGTTAATGCTAATAATCTAATTCTAGGAATTAGCCCATCAGCAGGGTGATCTGGCTTCATCTAGCTTAGTTGAAGGAAAGTGTAAGGGCAAGAGTTCTTTTTGACATCCCTAAAAACACAAAGTCCTAATACATATTAATCCCAACTCCATTGATGAGCTGGTTCTTCCAGGAAGAAAAATAAAGTTAAACTGGCAAAGCTATACCAGAAACTATCCTCATTTCCAGAATACAAATTGTTCACTAGTGATAGCCTAGATCAGAATTCCCGATTAAGTTTTCTTTTTAGGTCATGAAGCCTTTGGTAACCTTTCAGTGATGCACCCTTTGGTACTCTGATGATGCTTAGGTTCTCTTCTGACATGTTTTAAAATGTATAAAAGACATGTTTTTAAATGTATAAAATGAAATACATAGGATCACAAAGGAAGATCGTCCTATTGAAACGTAATCATTGAAGAGTTGTTTTTTTTAAGTGCCTTTACAAATCTGATGAAAGATACCAAGAATGATCTAAAGAAATCAAGAGATATTCCATGTTCATCAACAGCACTACTCAATATTGTTAGGATGTCAGTTCTTCCCAACTTGGTCTACACATTCAATGCAATTTCAATCAAAATCCCAGTACATTATTTTATAGATCTCAACAAACCAATTTTTTAAACATTTTTTTTAATTTTTGGCTGCGCTGTGTGGCTTGTGAGATTTAGCTCCCCAACCAGGGATGGAATCCTAGCCCTTGGCTATGAGAGCGCAGAGTCCTAACTACTGGACCACCAGGGAATTCCCTCAACGAGCCAATCTTAAAGTTTACATGGAAATGCAGAAAGGCCCAGAACAATCAACACAACACTGAAGAAGAACAAAGCTGGAGGACTGACACTTCCTGACTTCAACACTTAACCATAAACCACCAGTAATCAAGACAAGGTGCTATTGGCAAAAGAATAGACAAATAAATCAATGGGACGGAATAGTGAGCCCAGAAATAGACCTGAACAAATATAGTCAACTGATCTTTGACAAAGGAACAAAGGCAATTCAACAGACAAAGGATAGTCTTCTCAAAAATGGTGCTGGACAATTGGGCAAAAAAAAAGAAAAAAATCTAGATACTGACCTTACGCCTTTCACAAAAATTAACTCAAAATGGATCACAGACCTAACTGTAAAGTGCAAAACTATAAAACTCCATGTAACACAGAATAAAGTCTCTGTGACCTTAGACTGGATGATGAGTTTCTAGACACAACACTAAAAGCACAATCTGTGAAAGAAAAAATTGGTAGGTTGGATTTCATTAAAATTAAAAACTTCTGCTCTGTGCAAGACACTGTTGAGAGAACGAACAGCTAAGCCACAGGCTAGGAGAAAGTATTTTCAAAACACATATTTGATAAATAACTGGTAGCTAAAATACACAAAGAATTCTTAAAACTTAACAAAAAGAAAACAAACAACCCAATTAAAAGTGGGCAAAAATCTGGACACCTCCCCAAAGAAGCATATAAAAAGGTGCTCAATCTCACTGTCATTAGGGAATTGCAAATTAAAAGAATGAGATGCAGGCTCAATGGTAAAGAATCCACCTGCCAGTGAGGGAGACAAGGGTTCAATCTCTGTTCTGGGAAGATTCCACATGTTGTGGAGCAAATAAGACCATGCACCACAGCTACTGAGCTTGTGTTCTAGACCCACGAGCCACAACTACTGAAGCCTGTGCACTCTAGAGCCTGAGCTCCACAACAAGAGAAGCCCCCTCAGTGAGAAGCCCGCACACCACATCTAGAGTGTAGCCCTCATTCGCAGTAACTAGAGAAAACCTCGCACAGCAACAAAGACCCAGCACAACCAAAATAAATAAATAAATAAAATTACTTTTTAAAAAATAATGAGATGTCACGACACATTTACAAGAATGGCTAAAATTTTTAAAAAACCTAAATTTTGTCAGGATTTAATACTAAATCCTGACAAAACCCACATACAAATATTTATAATAGCTTTTTTTTTATAATTGCCAAAAAAACTAGAAATAGCCAAGATGTTCCTTACTAGGTCAAGGGATAAGCAAATTGTGGTATATCCCTATAGTTGAATATTATTCAGCAGGAAATGAGTTATCAAGCCACAAAAAGAGGAAACTTAATTGTATATCATTTGGTGAAAGAAGGAAATGGCAACCCACTCCAGTATTCTTGCCTGGAAAATTCCATGGACAGAGGAGCCTGATGGGCTACAGTCTGTGGGGTCACAAAGAGTCAGACAGGACTGAGTGACTAACAATTTCACTTTAAGTGAAAGAAGCTAGTATCTGATTCCAACTCTGTGACATTCTGCAAAAGGCAAAACAACACTGACAGTAAAAGATCAGTCGTCTGGAGGAAAGGGTGGAGTGCAAAGGATTTTGAAAGCAGTAAAACTATTTTATATGACTCTGTAATGATGAAAACATACCATTACATTTGTCAAAACCTATCAAGCTGTAAGTGGAAGTGAGAAATAGATTTAAGGGCCTAGATCTGATGGATAGAGTGCCTGATAAACTATGGAAGGAGGTTCGTGACATTGTACAGGAGACAGGGATCAAGACCATCCCCATGGAAAAGAAATGCAAAAAAGCAAAATGGCTGTCTGGGGAGGCCTTGCAAATAGCTGGAAAAAGAAGAGAAGCGAAAAGCAAAGGAGAAAAGGAAAGATATAAACATCTGAATGCAGAGTTCCAAAGAATAGCAAGAAGAGATAAGAAAGCCTTCTTCAGCGATCAATGCAAAGAAATAGAGGAAAACAGCAGAATGGGAAAGACTAAGGATCTATTCAAGAAAATCAGAGATACCAAAGGAACATTTCATGCAAAGATGGGCTCGATAAAGGACAGGAATGGTGTGGACCTAACAGAAGCAGAAGATATTAAGAAGAGGTGGCAAGAATACACAGAAGAACTGTACAAAAAAGAGCTTCACAACCCAGATAATCATGATGGTATGATCACTGACCTAGAGCCAGACATCCTGGAATGTGAAGTCAAGTGGGCCTTAGAAAGCATCACTAGGAACAAAGCTAGTGGAGGTGACGGAATTCCAGTGGAGCTGTTCCAAATCCTGAAAGATGATGCTGTGAAAGTGCTGCACTCAATATGCCAGCAAATTTGGAAAACTCAGCAGTGGCCACAAGATTGGAAAAGGTCAGTTTTCATCCCAATCCCAAAGAAAGGAAATGCCAAAGAGTGCTCAAACTACCACACAATTGCACTCATCTCACACGCTAGTAAAGTAATGCTCAAAATTCTCCAAGCCAGGCTTCAGCAATATGTGAACCGTGAACTTCCTGATGTTCAAGCTGGATTTAGAAAAGGCAGAGGAACCAGAGATCAAATTGCCAACATCCGCTGGATCATGGAAAAGGCAAGAGAGTTCCAGAAAAACATCTATTTCTGCTTTATTGACTATGCCAAAGCCTTTGACTGTGTAGATCACAATAAACTGTGGAAAATTCTGAGAGAGATGGGAATACCAGACCACCTGATCTGCCTCTTGAGAAATCTGTATGCAGGTCAGGAAGCAACAGTTAGAACTGGTCATGGAACAACAGACTGGTTCCAAATAGGAAAAGGAGTACGTCAAGGGTGTATATTGTCACCATGTTTATTTAACTTATATGCAGAGTACATCATGAGAAATGCTGGACTGGAGGAAACACAAGCTGGAATCAAGATTGCTGGGAGAAATATCAATAACCTCAGATATGCAGATGATACCACCCTTATGGCAGAAAGTGAAGAGGAACTCAAAAGCTTCTTGATGAAAGTGAAAGTGGAGAGTGAAAAGGTTGGCTTAAAGCTCAACATTCAGAAAACGAAGATCATGGCATCTGGTCCCATCACTACATGGGAAATAGATGGAGAAACAGTGGAAACAGTGTCAGACTTTCTTTTTCTGGGCTCCAAAATCACTGCAGATGGTGACTGCAGCCATGAAATTAAAAGACACTTACTCCTTGGAAGGAAGGTTATGGCCAACCTAGATAGCATATTCAAAAGCAGAGACATCACTTTGCCAACAAAGGTTCGCCTAGTCAAGGCTATGGTCTTTCCTGTGGTCATGTATGGATGTGAGAGCTGGACTGTGAAGAAGGCTGAGCGCCGAAGAATTGATGCTTTTGAACTGTGGTGTTGGAGAAGACTCTTGAGAGTCCCTTGGACTGCAAGGAGATCCAACCGGTCCATTCTGAAGGAGATCAGCCCTGGGATTTCTTTGGAAGGAATGATGCTAAAGCTGAAACTCCAGTATTTTGGCTACCTCATGCGAAGAGTTGACTCATTGGAGAAGACTCTGATGCTGGGAGGGATTGAGGGCAGGAGGAGAAGGGGACGACAGAGGATGAGATGGCTGGATGGCATCACTGTCTCGATGAATGTGAGTCTGGGTGACCTCCGAGAGCTGGTGATGGACAGGGAGGCCTGGCGTGCTGCGGTTCATGGGGTTGCGAAGAGTCGGACACGACTGAGCGACTGATCTGATCTGATCTGATAAAGCTGTAAAATACAAGAGTGTACCCTAATATAAACAGGTAGACTTTAGTTAGTAAAAAAAAATCAATAATTAAAAAAAAAATATTATATGGTAACAAAGCACAATACTTTCCTTGCTAACTGTTATGTCTAACTTCCCAAAGCAGCAAAGTGAAAATAACACTGTTTCTTTATGTAAGCATATCACGTACATTGTCATTTAATCCTTACATGAATTCTAGAAGCTAAATCCCATTAGCTCCACTTTCAGTTAAAAAAAAAACTGTGTGATAAATGACAAGTGGTACATCTAATCACTGCCATAATTTTTTGAATGACCCATTTTAAAATTAATTTTTAATGGAGTATAATTGTTTTACAATGTTGTTCTAGTTTCTGCTGTACAATGACGTGAATCAGCTCTAAGTATACACGTATCCCCTCCCTCTTGAGCCTCCCTCCCACCCCACCCCTCTAGATGACCACAGGGCCCCGAGCTGAGCTCCCTGTGCTATAAAGCAGCTTCCCACTGGCTGGCTATTTTACACAGGGTAGTGAATATATGTCAATCTATTCTCCCAATTCGTCTCACATTCCCTTTCCCCCACTGTGTCCACTCATTGGTTCTCTACACCTGCATCTCTATTCCTGCCTTGCAGACAGGCTCGTCTGTACCATCTTTTTAGATTCCATCAGATCAGATCAGTCACTCAGTTGTGTCCGACTCTTTGCGACCCCACAAACTGCAGCACGCCAGGCCTCCCTGCCCATCACCAACTCCCGGAGGTCACTCAGACTCACATCCATTGAGTCAGTGATGCCATCCAGCCATCTCATCCTCTGTCGTCCCCTTCTCCTCTTGCCCCCACTCCCTCCCAGCATCAGAGTCTTCTCCAATGAGTCAACTCTTCACATGAGGTGGCCGAAGTACTGGAGTTTCAGCTTTAGCATCATTCCTTCCAAAGAAATCCCAGGGCTGCATACATATGTATTAATTCACATACGGTATTTTTCTCTTTCTGACTTACTTCATTCTGTTTGACAGACCCTACTCAGGTCCATCCACATGGACACAAATGACCCAATTTCATTCCATTTTATCACTGCCATAATTTTGAAGTAGTGTCGAATGTAATGATTTTGAGACATATTCAGTAAGGAATGCAATACAGAAATAAGTACCACTTCTGCCAGAGGCAAATCAGAGCTACCCTACCACTAATCCCACTGTGGCTTTTGCCTACACGCCTCTTAATGGAAATACGACACTGCATTTAGAGGTTAGCAAAATAAACTTTTCCACCCAAGTTCACAGATTTTCTGAATGCTGTCCATGGACTCCCCCACCCCAGGGTAAGAATCCTGGCACAAGTTACTTCGTATACTACCACACTTTGCAAATCTTTTCTAGTCATTGGAAGGAAAAAAAACCCAACAGAAACAAAAATAACAAAAACCAGACCAACACTTGGCTTTGAATGGATTCTGAGTCTGTCCTGAAGCTGCTGCAATGAAACGAACTGTGATGTGGGATGCAGGAGGAAAGCCGGGCTTCTAGTAGCAGCATCTTTTCTGTGTCTGCAAGCAGGAATGAAGAGCTTATCTCATAAACGATACCCGACCATTACTAGGTAAATTAATTCTTTCAATCCATTTATTACTTAGGCCTTGAAGGTCCAAAGAGGAACAGATTTTTAAATGTGGCACACACATGCAATAGAATATTATTCAGCTACAAAAAGGAATGAAATTCTAATACATGCTCCCTCCTGAAAACATTATGCTAACTGAAATAAAATGGATACAAAAGGACAAATGCTGAATGTGTGCACTTATACTAAGTATCTGGTTTCCCTAGTGGCTCAGATGGTAAAGAATCTACCTGCAACACAGGAGACCGAGGTTGACCGAGGTTCAATCCCTGTGTTGGGAAGATCCCCTAGAGAAGGGAATGGCAACCCACTCCCGTATTACTGCCTGGAGAACCCCATGGACAGAGAGCCTGGTGGGCTACAGTCCATGGGGTGGCAAAGAATTGGACATGATTAAGGGACTACTAACACTAATGCACCAACTATCTAAAAAAGGCAAAGTCATAGAGATAAAAAAGTAGAATTGAAGTTACCAGAGGTTGGTTGAGGAGGGAGGGGGAGCTATTGTTTAACAGGTACAGAGTTTCTGTTTGGGGGTGCCTCAGATACCCTGTATGGCACCCCACTCCGGTACTCTTGCCTGGAAAATCCCATGGACGGAGAAGCCTGGTAGGCTGCAGTCCATGGGGTCGCAAAGAGTCGGACACGACTGCGTGACTTCACTTTTACTTTTCACTTTTATGCATTGGAAAAGGAAATGGCAACCCACTCCAGTGTTCTTGCCTGGAGAATCCCAGGGACAGCGCAGCCTGGTGGGCTGCCGTCTATGGGGTCACACAGGGTCAGACACGACTGAAGTGACACAGCAGCAGCAGCAGATACCCTGAAAATGGATAGTTGTGGTTCGGGCTTGGGTTGGAAAACAATTTCCAGACATGAGACAGAATGAGAGGGAAATAAAGTTTATTAGATTGGGAGACACTGTTAGAACAGCGGGCCAGCTCAAGGGAGAACCCATGTTGAACAGGGGTCCTTAGTCCACTTTTATACCCAGCATACAAGGAGTGGGATAGGGGTCTTGTGGGTCATTTGCTGATTGGATGAGTCACGTATACTGGGTAGAGGGGAGAGTGAGGCAAATATCTTCTCCCTATGGGGTAAGAGCGGAGAAGGCAATGGCACCCCACTCCAGTACTCTTGCCTGGAAAATCCCACGGACTGAGGAGCCTGGTAGGCTGCAGTCCATGGGGTCGCTAAGAGTCGGACATGACTGAGCGACTTCACTTTCTCTTTTCACTTTCATGCATTGGAGAAGGAAATGGCAACCCACTCCAGTGTTCTTGCCTGGAGAATCCCAGGGACAGCAGAGCTTGGTGGGCTGCCGTCTATGGGGTCACACAGAGTCAGACACAACTGAAGTGACTTAGCATAGCATAGCATAGCATGGGGTAGGAGGGGAGCCAGGTTATACAGCTCAGGAGGACTTGAAATCCATTAATAGTTATCATGGGGGAGGGAAGGATGATAAGGGTCTGGTTTTTCTGTTCCTGCATTCCAAGACCTCCTTGGTTTTTTTCTGCTATTTCGTCCTTGGGTCACCACAGTAGTGATGGTTACCCAATAATGGGAATGTACTTAAAGCCACTAAACTCTACTCTTGAAAATGATCAAAATGATATATTTTGTTACCTGTGAGGGAGTGAGTGAAAGTGGTCAGTCCTGTCCAACTCTTTGCCGCCCATGGACTTTAGCCTGCCGGGCTCCTCTGTCCATGGGATTCAACAGGCAAGAATACTGGAGTGAGTTGCCATGCCCTCCTCCAGGGGATCTTCCTGACCCAGGGATCCAATCCAGGTCTCCCGAATTGCCTGCGGGTCTTTATTGTCTGAGCCACCAAGGAAGCCCTTGTTATGTGTATTTTACCACAATAAAAAGATCAAAACAAGCATATAATTAAACAAAAAAAAAGGTTCAAAGTGAAGTTGAATTCTGTTGAAAACCAGTGGGAAAGGGATACAGGTGGGAAGAAGACGCACCTGTGCTTTCATACCTGCTGAGTAGAGTCATGGGATCTTACCAGCAATCACTCGGTCAAATATTGTAAATCATTTTTTTCTCCTAGCATAATCTCACTTAATTTATCAAAGTGTTTATAACTGCACACACACACACCTTACAGAGTATTGGACAATTAGCAGGTTGGATGAATACCGGAGACAAAGCATACAAGAGAACAAGGGGAATTTGCCCTTTCCTTGAGGAAGTGTACGGGGCTCACGAAATGACTCTTCTGCGGCACAGCTGGCTTGCCCGGAGACCCCCTCGAGGATACAGGGGTCACCAGCATCCGCTCAGCCCCTCCCCGCTCCAGCCCGGTGGTCAGAGCTCCCGGAGGGGCGGGGGAGCCTCGCTCCGGGAAAGGTGGTCAGGCGGTGATGCAGTCCGCGGGGGCTGGGGGCGGGGGAACGATGGAGAAGAGCCTTTACCTGGCAACGGGAGACCGAGGTCCTGCTGCCCTCCACCTTCAGGGCAGCCCCGCACGTTCCGGGAAGCACGGGCAGGTCTGCGAGGGCCTCCGGGGCGCCGCGGCTCCCGCTTAGCTTCGGGTTTGTGGTTCCCGAGTTCCTGCTTCCGTTGCGGCGGCCGAAAGTTTGCCGGAGGGGGAAGGGCACGTTCCCGCCCTGCAACCCGGAGCTGCTTCCCAGCAACCTGGAAAGGTCCCCTGGGCACCGCGGAGAGCCGGGAGCTCCTCCCACACCTCCCCACTCACCCATCGATGCCCGGGGTCCAGGCTGTGCGTGCAGCCAGGACGGGGGCTCAACCCTGGTGTATGCTTGAGGATCTGCATCTTCGGATTTCCTGAGAACAGGGCAAATAACCCATGATGGAAGTCAAGCACTACAAAATATACATCATCAAACGTACCTCCTTTGATTGCACTTAGCAGATTTTGCATTAAAAAAAAAAAAACTGAAGGTTTGTGGCAATCTTGCCTGGAGTGAGTCTATTGGTGCCATGTTTCCCACAGGATCTGTATCTCTGTGTCACCTTTTGGTGATTCTCCCAATAGTCAAAACTTTTTCATTATTATTTTGTTTATTAGGCTTGTCGGGGAAGGCAATGGCACCCCACCCCAGTACTTTTGCCTGGAAAATCCCATGGACAGAGGAGCCTGGTAGGCTCCAGTCCATGGGGTCGCTAGGAGTCTGACACGACTGAGCGACTTCACTTTCACTTTTCACTTTCATGCATTGGAGAAGGAAATGGCAACTCACTCCAGTGTTCTTGCCTGGAGAATCCCAGGGACAGGGGAGCCTGGTGAGCTTCCATCTATGGGGTCGCACAGAGTCGGACACGACTGAAGCGACTTAGCAGCAGCAGCAGCATTAGGCTTGTGATTTGTCATCAGTGATCTTTGATGTTACTGCTATGACTTGCTAAATGTTATGATGATTGTTATTGTTTAGTCAATAAATCCTGCCTGACTCTTGCAACCCTGTGACTGTAGCCCACCAGGCTTCTCTGTCCATGGGATTCTCCAGGCAAGAATGTGGCATGGACTGCTGTTTCCTTCTTCAGGGGATCTTCTGGACCCTGGCATGGAACCCACATCTCTGGCATTGGCAGATGGATTCTTTACCACTGAGTCACTAGGAAAGCCCAAAGGTTATGATGATAGCTAGCATTTTTTTTAGCAATATTTTAATATTAATGGACGTATATTTTTAGATGTAACACCATTAAGTACTTAATAGACTACAATACGGTGTAAGCAAAATGTTTATGTTGCTGCTTCTGCTATTTGGTTGCTAAGTCGTGTCAGGCTCTTTGCAATCCCACAAACTGTAGCCTGCCAGGCTCCTCTGTCCCTGGGATTCTCCAGGCAAGAATTCTGGAGTAGGTTGCCATTTCCTTCTCCAGGGGATCTTCCCCCCACAGGGATGAACTCTCATCACATGCACTGGCAGGCGGATTCTTTACCACTGAGCCACCTGGGCTTCCCCAAACATAACTTTTATAGGCACTGGGAAACCAAAAAAAATTATGTGACTTTATTGAGCTTATTTGCCTTGTTTTGGTGGTCTGATACTGAACTGTGCTGAATGCAGATACACCTGTTGAGTGAAAACCGTGCCTCTCACCCTGTGTCCCAATCTAGTTCTCCTCCCTAGAAGCAACCTCTGATCAAACCTTCTTCACATTCAAGAGTTTGCAGTGCCTTCTATATGAGGCATAGTTAAGAGAATCCTATTCAATCGTTCAAAGCATGGAGAGTTCTTCATTAGGTTGGCAATACTTGAGCTAATGCGCAAATCAAGACCCCAGGAAGGCACTGGGATTTGGCAGGGTTTATTGTTTATAGGTATGAATAATAATGATGAAAACAAAGGTTGTTTTTCACTTGCTAAGTCATGTCTGACTCTTTGTGACTCCATGAACTGCAGCATACCAGGGTTCATTGTCCTTCACTATCTCCCCAGATTTGCTCAAACTTATGTCCACTGAGTCAGTGATGTCATCCAACCGTCTAGTCCTCTATCGCCCTCCCTCTTGTGCCTTCAATCTTGCCCAACATCAGGTTCTATTTCAATGAGTCAGCTCTTCCAATCAGGTGGCTAAAGCACTGGAGCTTCAGCTTCAGCATCAGTCCTTCCAGTGAATATTCAGGATTGATTTCCTGTAGGATTGACCTGTTTGATATCCTTGCAGTCCAACGGACTCTCAAGAGTCTTCTCCAGCACCACAATTTGAAAGCGTCAATTCTTTAGCCCTCAGCCTTTCTTATACTCCAACTCACGACCACTGAAAAAACCATAGCTTTGACTATATGGACCTTTGTTGGCAAAGTGATGTCTTTGCTTTTTAATATGCCATCTACGGAGAAGGCAATGGCACCCCACTCCAATACTCTTGCCTGGAAAATCTCATGGATGGAGGAGCCTGGTAGGCTGCAGTCCATGGGGTCGCTAAGAGTCAGACATGACTGAGCAACTTCACTTTCACTTTTCACTTTCATGCATTGGAGAAGGAAATGGCAACCCACTTCCAACAAAGTTTTTTGCCAGCTTTTCACTCTTCTCTTTTACCCTCATCAAGAGGTTTTTTAGTTCCTCCTCACTTTCTGCCATTAGAGTGGTATCATCTGCATGTCTGAGGCTGTTGATATTTCTCACAGCAATCTTGATTCCAGTTTGATTCATCCACATTTTGCATGATGTACTCTACATATAAGTTAAATAAACAGAGTGACAGTATACAGCCTTGTCATACTCCTTTCCCAGTTTTGAACCAGTTAGTTGATCCTTGTAAGGGTCTAACTATTGCTACTTGACCTGCATACAACTTTCTCAGGAGACAGGTAAGATAGTCTGGTATTCCCATCTCTTTAAGAGTTTTCCACAGTTATTTGTGATCCACATGGTATTTATTATTGAAAACAATGGTGTCTATTACTAAAATGTCACCGCTAATTTTTAGCATGGTACCTGGTACATAATGAGGGCTTCCCAGGTGGTACAGTGGTAAAGAATCTGCCTGCCAATGCAGGAGACACAAGAGACTCCGGTTCCATCCCTTGATGGGAAAGATCCTCTGGAGAAGAAAATGGCAACCCATTCCAGTATTCTTGCCTGGAGAATCCCATGGACAGAGGAGCCTGGCTACAGGGCTATAGTCCATGGGTTTTGCAAAGAGCCAAACATGACGGAGTGACTAAGCCTGCACTCACACACTGGTACATATAATAGGTAAATATTTTACACATATAGTAAATAGTTAATGAAAATATATTTGTTGATTGCATGAGTGGAAAAGAAGGACTAGGTTATAGATTTGATAAGTGTGTTTCTAAATCAATGCTCGTTCCACCTACCTCCATATACAGGAGAACAAGTGCAATGTTATTAAATCTTTGACACTTAACTTGCTGAGGTTCTAGCCTTTCACAATATCTCTACTTTGGTCAATATGAAAGAGCTTTCCAGCCTAAGGCACCGTGCAGCTGTAGATTGTTATTCTAGACCTAAGAAGCACAGCTCTGTTGCTGCTGCTAAGTTGCTTCAGTCGTGTTTGACTCTGTGTGACCCCATAGACAGCAGCCCATCAGGCTCCTCTGTCCCTGGGATTCTCCAGGCAAGAACACTGGAGTGGGTTGCCATTTCCTTCTCCAATGCATGAAAGTGAAAAGTGAAGTCACTCATTCGTGTCCTACTCTTCGAGACCCCATGGCCTGTAGCCTACCAGGCTCCTCCATCCATGGGATTTTCCAGGCAAGAGTACTCTAGTTTTAACCAATAGCTACTGGAGACATGTGGTGCTAGAGATGCCTGTGAACAATGGTCCATTGTGTGAAACTAACTCGACTAGTTGTATCCAAAGGATGACCTGCTCTTGAATGTCAATAACATTGCAGATATTTGTTTTGAAAGGTTACCAAAGGAAACTCCGGAGTGAATTACCGTTGGAGCAATTTTCCTATTGCAATCAGTGACTGATGTGCTCAGTAAATTTTATCTCCATATATGATATACATGTGGGTCCAGTACCTAGCGAGGTCACACTCTTGGACTCTCCTTTCACAGATGATCCACTCTAGGAGCTAAGTAGATCTTTCCCCACTTAGAAACTTCAGATTTGGGGGAAGGGGTAGCAGGAGCCATGTCGGGTCGCAAAGGTGGCAAGAAGTAGCCCCTGACCCAGCCCACGAAGAAAGCCCAGGAGATGGATGAGGAAGATAAGGTATTCAAGCAGAAGCAGAAGGAGGAGCAGAAGAAACTGGAGGAGCTAAAAGCAAAGGCCAAGGGGAAAGGGCCCCTGGCCACCAGTGGAATTAAGAAATCTGGCAAAAAGTAAGCTGTTCCTTATGCCTGAGGCAATGATGACCCTTAGTTCCATTCCTGTTTAATCACCTGGGTTCCTTGCCATAATATCTGTTGCCACCTATAGCTAGAATGACATATTGTGTTGGAACCTATTGTACATTTAAGAATAAACTTTTGTAAAAAAAAGAAAGAAACTTCAGATTCAAGGCTTGGATACAATGAATGGTAATTGTTAAGTGATTTTTCAGTTATGACAGTGAACAGAAGACACTGATGAAAATAATGATTAAAGACAAATTTTTCTATTGATACAGAGCAGGAGTTTATAAATGCCACCTCATTGCTGAAAAGATTCTTGTTTTGACAATAATTTTTATTAGAGTATAGTTGCTTTAGAATGTTGTGTTAGTTTCTGCTGTACAGCAAAGTGAATCAGTTATGTGTATACATATATCCCTCTTATTTGGATTTCCTTCCCATTCAGGTCATCACAGAGCATGAGTAGAGTTCCCTGAGCTATATAGAAGGCTCTCATTAGTTATCTATTTTATACATAGTATCAATAGTGTGGACAAGGGAAAGGCAACCCACTCCAGTATTCTTGCCTAGAGAAATCCATGGACAGAGGATCCTGGAGAGCTACAGTCCATGGGGTCACAGAGTCAGATATGACTGAGGAACACACACACACACACACACACACACACACATCAATAGTGTATATGTGTCAATCCCAATCTCCCAATTTATCCCACCCCTTCCTTCACCCTTGGTGTCCATACATTTGTTCTCTATGTCTGTGTCTCTATTCTTGCCCTGTAAATAAGATCAGGAGATGCGAGTTCGATTCCTGGGTCAGGAAGTTCCCCTGGAGAAGGAAATGGCAACCCACTTCAGTATTTTTGCCTGGAGAATCCCATGGACAGAGAAGCCTGGCAGGCTACAATCCATGGCTTCGCAAGAGTTGAACACGACTTAGCAACTAAACCACCATACTATTTTTCTAGATTTCATATATATGCAATAATACATATTTTTCTCTTTCTGACTTATTTCACTGTGTATGACAGTCTCTAGGTCCATCTAGGTCTTTACAAGGAACAATTTTTTTCCTTTTTATGGCTGAGTAATAATGGCTTCCTGGTGGCTCATATGGTAAAGAATCTGCCTGCAATGCAGGAGACAGGTTCAATCCCTGGATTGGGAAGATCCTCTGGAGAAGAGAATGGCAACCCTCTCCAGTATTCTGGTCTGGAGAATTCCATCAACAGAGAAGCCTGGTGAGCTACAATCCATGGGGCCGCAAAGAGTTGGACACGACTGAGTGACTGACACACACATACCATATACCACTGTATACGAAGAGAGTCTTAATCCTCTTCTGCCAATACATACCTCTCCATTTATGTTGAGGCAGATTTTTTTTTAAGGTGTTTTAGTCAGAAAATATCGGAGAAGGCAATGGCACCCCACTCCAGTACTCTTGCCTGGAAAATCCCATGGACGGAGGAGCCTGGTGGGCTGCAATCCATGGGGTCTCTAAGAGTCAGACACAACTTCACTTTCACTTTTCACTTTCATGCATTGCAGAAGGAAATGGCAACCCACTCCAGTGTTCTTGCTTGGAGAATCCCAGGGATGGGGGAGCCTGGTGGGCTGCCGTCTATGGGGTCACACAGAGTCGGACACGATTGAAGTGACTTAGCAGCAGCAGCAGCAGCAGTCAGAAAATATACATTAAGCACCTGCACTGGGAAATTAAAGACCAATAAGACATGCACCTGTTAACAAACACAAGTTCATGTGCCTGACGCACAGTGAGACCAAACAAACCAAAATATCAGAGTGTGGAGTGTGGAGCAGAGAAAGGTGTATGGCAGGGCCATGCTAGGAAAACAGGTGGCTTGTGCCCCCGAACCCCACCAAAATTCCCTAACTCCCCAAAGGATTTCAACAAAGCATTTTTAAAGGCCAGGTGGTGGAGGGTCCCAGGGTGTGTGATCGTTTGGGCATATTTCTCTGATTGGCTGATGGTGAGGTAACATTATCAATCCTTAGGTGCCAAAAGGATTAAGAGCTATTTGCTTACTATCATCAAGTAGTTAATTTCTTCCATTCGGAAGAAATTGGTGGTGGTTTTTAGCATCTGAAAACCTCATGAAATATGCCTGAATTACCACAGAGGATGTCGAGGAGGGGCCTGTCCTGGGAAGGCCCCAGAGGGTCCTGCTCAGCTACACACCTACCTTCAAGATCTTTATAGTTCAGTTATAGTTCAGTGGGGAGAAACACATACTTATAGTTCAGTTATAGTTTGGTGGGGAGAAACACAGATAAGTCAATGATTGTGTAAAGACTACACGTTATAATAGAAAAATCTAGCTAAGGAAGCTCACGAGGGGGACGTCTAATCTGGACTTCTGGGAGGAGTGCATAAGTTCAAAAACTGTTAAGACTTTGTATTTTAAGAGCACCTTTGTTGTTTGGTTGCTCAGTCATGTTGGACTCTTGGCAACCCCATGGACTCCAGCATGCTAGGCTTCCATGTCCTTCACCATTTCCCAGAACTTGTTCAAACTCATGTTCATTGAGTCAGTGATGCCATCCAACCATCTGTCGCTCTCTTCTCCTCCTGCCCTCAACCTTTCCCAGCATCAGAGTCTATTCCAATGAGTCAGCTCTCCACATCAGGTGGCCAAAGTATTGGAGCTTCAGCTTCAGCATCAATCCTTCCAATAAATATTCAGGATTGATTTCCTTTAGGATGGACTGGTTTGAGCTCCTTGCAGTCCAAGGGACTCTCAAGAGTCTTCTCCAACATTACAATTCAAAAGCATCCATTCTTCGGTATTTAGCCTTTTTTATGTTCCAACTCTCATATTCATACTGGATATGAGACTACTGGAAAAACCATAGCTTTGACTATATGGACCTTTGTTGGCAAAGTAACGTCTCTGCTTTTTAATATGCTGTCTAGGTTTGTCATTACCTTTCTTCTAAGGAGCAATTCATGGCTACAGTCACCATCTGCAGTAATTTTGGAACCCAAGAAAATAAGAACCCCGTGAACAGTATGAAAAGAGCAACTTTAGGTTCATAGCAAAATTGAGAAGAAGGTACAGAGATTTCCCATAGGCCCAACCCCCACCCATGCATCAGATCAGATCAGATCAGATCAGTCGCTCAGTCGTGTCCGACTCTTTGTGACCCCATGAACTGCAGCACGCCAGGCCTCCCTGTCTATCACCAACTCCCGGAGGTCACTCAGACTCACATCGATCGAGTCAGTGATGCCATCCAGCCATCTCATCCTCTGTCGTCCCCTTCTCCTCCTGCCCCCAATCCCTCCCAGCATCAGAGTCTTCTCCAATGAGTCAACTCTTCGCATGAGGTGGCCAAAATACTGGAGTTTTAGCTTTAGCCTGCTCTATTACCAACATCCTGTAGAAGAGAGGTATATTTGTTGCACAGATTTCCCAAGTGGCCCTGTAAAGAATCCAACTGCCAATGCAGGAGATGCAAGGGACACAGGTTTGATCCCTGGAATGGGAAGATCCCCTGGAGTAGGAAATGGTAACCTACTCCAGTACTCTTGCCTGAAAAATCTGGTAGACAGAGGAGCCTGGCATGCTATATAGTCCATCAGGCTGCAAAGTCAGACACAACCATGCAACGGAGCTCACACACATGCACGTACAATGAACCTATACTCACCCATCAAAATCCTTCCAAGTCTATAGTTGACTTAGGTTCATTCCTAATGTTGTATATTCTGTAGGCTTGGACAAATACATAATGATACGTATCCACCGTTACAGTTTTCTACAGAGTATTTTCACTGCCCCCCAAATCCTCTGTGTTTAGCCTATTCATCTCTTCCCCTTTTCCTAAACCCTGGCAAACACAAGTCTTTTTTACTATCTCCAAATTTTTGCCTTTTCTAGAATGTCATGTACTTGGAGTCATATAGCATGCAGCCTTTTCAGACTGGCTTCTTTCACTTTCTAATATGTGCTTGAGGTCCCTCTGTGTCTCTTCATCTTTCTCTTCCAATGTCTAGACCAGAGGTTGTTTCTATACCCACCTAAGAATATCTTGGGCTTCCCAAGTGACTCTAGTGGTAAAGAACCCACCTGCCAATGCAGAAGACATAAAAGCTGTGGGTTCAGTCCCTGGGTGGGGAAGATCCCCTGGAGAAGGAAATGACAACCCACCCCAGTATTCTTGCCTGGAGAATCCCATGGACAGAGGAACCTGGCAGGCTGGAGTCCATGGGGTTGCAAAGAGTCAGACATGACTGAAGGGACTTACCAAGAATACATTAAAAGCTTCTTCGCTCAGTCGTGGCTGACTCTTTGTGACCCCATGGACTGTAGCCTATCCGGCTCCTCTGTCCATGGGATTTTCCAGGCAAGAGTGCTGGAGTGGATTGCCATTTCCTTCTCCAGGGGATCTTCCCAACCCAGGAATCGAACCCAGGTCTCCTGCATTGCAGGCACACACTTTACCGTCTGAGCCACCGGGGAAGCCCATTGGGAAGGATACATAAGTGGCTTCCAAATTTTGGCAGTTATGAATAAAGCTGCCATAAACACCTGTGTTCAGGGTTTTGTGTGGACAGAAGTTTTCAACTCTAAGTTAAACATTGAAGGATGAAGTTCAGTTAATGAGATGGACAGAGAAAAGCTAAATATTCTAGACAGAGAAAACACAGCCTGACTATTCAGGGAATTGCATCCTGATCAGCATGAAGTTTAACTGTATAGAAAGAATAGAACAAGAGGCTGGGGTCAGAGCAATGAGGTTCTCACATGCTAAATCTGAAACTTTATCCTGAAGCCATGAGGATTATTGAAGGTTTTTAGCAGGGCAGTGACAGGTTCAGAGACCTGACTAATATTCTAGAAAATTCTCTGTGCCAGTCACATGAATGATGCATTGAAGGAAGTGCGGCCAGAGGTCTCCTGCCTTCCAAGGAATGAAAGAAGTCAGGAAGCCCTGAACTGTGCATGGAGACAAAAGATAAATTAAGGAGAGAGGCTTTTCAGATGTGGTGACAGGTTGTATATGGTAGTGAGGTTGACCAGATTTCTGGCTTGGGAGCCTCTAAGGCTTCTGGCATAGAGTGCCCAGCAGGATAAAGACACAGGAGAAGGAGCTAGTCTGGAGTAGATAGAGGCATAATGAGTTTTAGAAAACTTGAATCCTGGTTTTATCACTCAGGAGCTGTGTGATCAAGAATAAACCCTTTGGGACTTCCCTGGTAGTCCTGCGGTTAAGACTTTGCCTTCCAATGTGGTGGGTGTGGTTTCAATCTCTGGTCATGGAACTAAGATCCCACAAGCATTGTTGCTGTTGTTTAGTCACTAAGTGGTGTCTGACTCTTTGGGGACCCCTATGGACTATAGCCTGCCAAGCTCCTCTGTCCATGGAATTTCCCTGGCAAGACCCCTTTCAGTTCCATCAGCCTGCTGGTTTATATAAATCTCAAGGGATGATTGTGTTGTAATGGTGAGCAAAGGAAGGAGCATGAGATTTGTAATCAGAGAGTCCTAAATCCTAGTTTCACCACTTACAACCTAGTTACCAGGAAGAGGTTATCTTTTTATGGGCATCAGATGAACTTAAAATATATAAAAAATATAAAACAATGGAATATTACTAAGCCATTAAAAAGAATGAAATAATGCCAATTGCAGCATCATAGATGGACTTAGATATTGTCATACTGAGTGAAGTAAGTCAGGCAGGAAAAGAGAAATATATGATATCTCTTATATGCAGAATCTAAAAAGAAATGATACTTTTATCATTTCTTTAATATACTTTCTTTAATATACTTCTTTAATGATACTTTTATCACTTCAACATAAATGAACTTATTTACAAAATAGATACAGATTCACAGACCTAAAGAATGAATTTATGGTTGCCAGTGGGGAAGGCCGGGGAAGGCAATGGCACCCCACCCCAGTACTTTTGCCTGGAAAATCCCATGGACGGAGGAGCCTGGTAGGCTCCAGTCCGTGGGGTCGCTAAGAGTTGGACACGACTGAGCGACTTCACTTTCACTTTTCACTTTCATGCATTGGAGAAGGAAATGGCAACCCACTCCAGTGTTCTTGCCTGGAGAATCCCAGGGACAGGGGAGCCTGGTGAGCTTCTGTCTATGGGGTTGCACAGAGTCGGACACGACTGAAGCGACTTAGCAGCAGCAGCAGTGGGGAAGGGACAGTTAGGGAGTTTAGGATTGACATGCACATACTGCTATGTTTACAATGGATAACTAAAAAGGACCTACTGTATAGCACGGGGAGCTCTGCTCCATGTTATGTGACAGTCTGGAGGAGAAGGGAGTTTGCAGGGGAGAATGGATACGTGTATATGTATGGCTGAGTACTTTTGGCGTCCATCTGAAACTATTAAAACATTGTTAATCACCCAAGTCACTTCACTTGTGTCTGACTCTTTGCAACCCTATGAACTATAGCCCACCAGGCATCTCTGTCCATGGGATTCTCCAGGCAAGAATACTGGAGTGGGTTGCCATGCCCCTCCTTCAGGGATCTTCCCAACCCAGGGATAAACCTGCAGCTTTTATGTCTTCTGCATTGGCAGGCGGGTTCTTTACCACTTGTGCCACCTGGGAAGCCCAATTGGCTTATACACCAATATAAAAAAAAAGTTTTAAAAATTAAAAAAATTAGATTTAACTCAATTTGTAAATATATATATATAATGAAATCATAGTTTATTTGAAAACTCAGGGCATTAGCTAAAATTTCATGAAACAATATGATCTGTAAAGTTCTGAAAATGCCATAGCCACCCAACTCCTGAATGGGAAAGCATTGCTACCTTGACATCCTTGACCTGCCAAAGTTGATAGTCTCTGTTACACATTATCTCTACTTCCTTATTGCCTTTTCTACTTTCAGAATGCCTGTGGGTAAATGTCAAGATTCCCAGAAAGTAGACTTGTGGCATCCACTTTCTTTTGAAGATGCACAAACACCCTAACACAAGAATCAGCATTTTCTATTCATTCTTCTCTCATTTCCAGCTCCTTCCTTCACCATCTAGTGTTTTTTTTTGTTGTTGTTGTTGTTGTTTTTGTATTGTTGCCACTGCCAAACTCCCAGCTTTGGGAATTAAAATAGAAACTTTGTGCTTTGATGTTGTGGATTTCAAACCTATCCAGCACCTCTCTTTTTCCATCTGTAAAAGAGGATTTAAAATTTTGCAGCATAAATATGCAAATATCGAGTCATAATGTTGTACATCTGAAACTAATATAATGTTGTATGTCAATTACATCTCAATTTTTAAAAATATCAAAAGGGTTTCCCTAGTGGCTCCGATGGTAAAGAATCCGCCTGCAATGCAGGAAACCTAGGCTGGATCAATGGGTTGGGAAGATGCCCTGGAGGAAGGCATGGCAACCCATTCCAGTATTCTTGCCTGGAGAATCCCCATGGACAGAGGAGCCTGGTGCGTTACAGTCCATGGGGTCCCAAAGAGTCGGTCAGGACTGAGTGACTAAGCGTAGCACAGTGGCTTAGT
The DNA here is from genome assembly GCA_935064755.1 of Tragelaphus eurycerus. Classification (NCBI taxonomy): domain Eukaryota; kingdom Metazoa; phylum Chordata; class Mammalia; order Artiodactyla; family Bovidae; genus Tragelaphus; species Tragelaphus eurycerus. Next base: position 16,219,175 of record CAKXYN010000036.1, on the reverse strand, counting down.
GGTAAAGAATCTGCCAATCAATGCAAGGGGACAGAGGTTCAATCCCTGGTCTGGGAAGATCCTACATGTTGTAGGACAGCTAAGCCCATGCACCACAATTACTGAACCAGTGATCTAGAGCCCAAGCTGTGCAACAAGAGAAGTCACCTCAATGAGAAGCCCAGGCTTCTCATTGCTGCTGTACCACACAACTAGAGAAAGCCTTCCCGCAGCAAGGAAGACCCAGTACAACCAAAAATAAATATAAACAAATGTCATTTAAAAAAATGAAAAAGAGCAATACATTAAAAAAAAAAAAAAACCCGCAAACACAGGTAAAAACAAACCCCTCAAAAACCCATTAGTAAATTTCTAACTATAGAGGTAACTTGCCTAGCTTGTAGATGATGCTTAAAGGTGACTCGCATCACTACCATAGGAACCAACTCAATCTTAGGAGCGGCTCTGCATTTGAGGCGATCTGGCCCTTTAAGGCTACGCCCGCTGTTCTGGGTAGCTGGTGTCTCCCCGCCCTCCCTCGGGCAGGGGGCGGGGCACTCTAACCCGGAACTGACCGCCGATCGCAGCCGTCGCTGCCAATCCGCGTCGCGGAAGGAACGAACCTGCGGCCCCTGGAGCGAGTGAGTGATTGCGGCGCCGCCCGCCGGTCACAGGCGTGGCTGGTTCCCGGCGTTCACCCGCCTCCTTGCCTTTGGTTTCCCCAAAGAAGGCGGGCGGGCGAGCGGCGTGCATCCCCGCGGTGCCTCCCTGCCAGCCTTTCCCCAAATAGGGCCTCTCGGTCCCCCACCGTCCGCGCCCCCGCGTGGGCTGGGCACGCCATCCCCACATCGCAGCTGGTGTAGCCTCCGCATCTCGGTCCCCCGGCCCCTGCTCTGTCGCCCCTCCGCCTGAGCGGTCGCCGCCCGTTCCGTCGTTCCTCCGTTGCCACCGCTGCCGGCATCATGGGCAGTGAGCAGAGCTCCGAGGCCGAAAGCCGACCCAACGATCTGAACTCCTCAGGTCGGTGTCCTAATTCCACCCTTCTCCAGCCAACCCTGCCTGCATGCCGGGCGGTCTGCCTTCCCAGCCTGCTGGGGACTGGGGCCGGCGGACGGGTACGCACAGAAAGCCCTCGCCGTGCTTTTTTTCTTAAAAAAGCAAAAAAAAAAAAAAAAAAAAAGCCATCATCTGTCCTAGCCTTAATTCCCCTGATGGAAACCAGTGCTGTGATTGCAAGCTAAACCAGCGTGGGCGCCCAAGTCCATTTTTGATTTTCAAAACAGCTATTCCTCTCAGCTGCAGCTTACTCCTTGAAAGACTATCTAATTAATATTTGGCTTTAGTATTCATGACTGGCAGGGTGAGATTGGGGTCGCACAGTGGATGGGTCATAGAACCTCAAAGAACAGATTCCTCCTTAAAAGTGGGTCCTAGAACTTCCTTTAGAGAAGGGGCCTGTGGCAGGTGTACAGTCGCTTTGAACCCTTGAGTGCGAACATGTCCAGAAACTGCATCTTCCCATGGGAAGGTGTCTCGCCTCCCTTTCTCATATAGAAGTTGGCCATGAAGGCAAGTTCTGATGTTTTGCCCTACTCTTTCTGCATCCGTAATTTTTAGATTTCTCTTCAAGTTTAATGTAGAAATGGGACGATTTTTGTTCCTGTAATGTAGTGAGTGCTCAAACAGCTGATGCTTAATTGAGGGTCGTTTTCACCTTTATTTCTTTATTTGTTACACACCAAACCCTAGGACCACTGGGGCTGCCCTGGCTAATAAGCTCTGGAGTGGTTAATCCAAACTGGCTTATGACTGGGGCCTAAAAAGAGTTCTGGTCATAAATAGGACTGCTCTGACTTTGGTAGAACGTGTAATTCAGAAATGTAGACGTTAACAGATCTAGAGGTATTCCACACTGAAATGTGACCTTCAAGGCTAGTTCAGACCATTCTGGGGGCTAGATTGAGATAGCTTTTAACTGTGAATGGTATCTGTGGCTACATTTTTATTTCTTTGGAAGATCCAGAATGCAGGTTCTTATAACAAATACGGTAATAATTGTTATCCTTTACTTTCTTGCCTCTGTGTCAGGCCAGAATCATGTTTTGCAAGAAGTGTGTCATCTTTTTAATAGGCTTGTTTGCCTTCTAACCAACAGCATGGGTTCTGACCAGTACCAGAGCATACTAACCAATACTGCCAAATAGTATAGGCTAAGTGTGTCACATGTGTTCATGTTTAATCCTCTCAGTAGCCCCATTTTACAGATAAGTAGTAGAGGCTACCTCGGAGAAGGCAATGGCACCCCACTCCAGTACCCTTGCCTGGAAAATCCCATGGACAGAGGAGCCGTCCTTCTAAATCACTTCCTTCTAAATGGCTGCCGTCTATGGGGTCGCACAGAGTCGGACATGACTGAAGTGACTTAGCAATAGAGGCTACCTGGAATCTAGTGAAGTCTGGTATCCTCTGGAGTCTGGGAATAGAGGAATCACTTTGTCCCAGGAAAGATTTCTGGCTTGAGATTTGTAAAAACATTAGATAAATTACCAAAAGAGGCTAAGAGAGATTTCCTGAAGAGCAGTGAAAGCAGCTGAGATTCTAAGACTGAAGGCCACGCCTCCAGAGACTTTAGCCTGCAGGAGGCAGGATGGTTCTATGGCATGTTTGGATCAACCTTTGAGACATGGTTATGGTAAGCCTGCAAATACTACCTTCTAGAGTGTAAAACAATGAAGATTCATTCTTGTCCCAACCAGAAGATGTTTGGGAACGCGGGATGTCTTGGTCTGGGGCGTCCTTAAATCACTTCCTTCTAAATGGCTTACATTTGCTTAGAAACCTGAAATTGATCTGCCTCTTTAGCAGTCCTTCAAATTTCTTAATTTTGGCTCAGCCTATCGTTGTCCCACTGGTTTTTTCTGCCCTGTGACTTTAAGGGGCGAGGAGGCTGGTGTGGTCATTTAGGGTTGAGAATCAGGGTTTTTTTTTTTGCTGTAACTAGGATCTATTCAACATACCAGGCTTACTATGGTAGGGTGGCTACAGCTTTGCAACCCCAGCATGGCAGGGATGGGCCATGTATACCAATAATCCATTTACCTCCCATTCCCTTCTTAACTCTAGCACTGTTGACCTTGAGCAAGTCACAGCTAAATCTTGTACCCTTATTTTCTCCAGAGAAGGCAGTGGCACCCCACTCTAGTACTCTTGCCTGGAAAATCCCATGGACGGAGGTGCCTGGTGGGCTGCAGTCCATGGGGTCGCTGAGGGTCGGACACAGCGACTTCACTTTCACTTTTCACTTCCATGCATTAGAGAAGGAAATGGCAACCCACTCCAGTGTTCTTGCCTGGAGAATCCCAGGGATGGGGGAGCCTGGTGGGCTGCCATCTATGGGGTCACACAGAGTGGGACACGACTGAAGTGACTTACCTTACCTTACCTTATTTTTTCATTGGGAAATAGGGACAAACATCAGGAGGATTAAAGAAACAAAAATTAAAAACAGTCTGCTTATTTTGTGTGTTGAATAAACTTAGTTACAAAAGCACTTTTATGGATGGCATGTGTATGTTAGTTGCTTATTCGTGTCTGACTCTTTGTGACCCCATGGACCGTAGCCCACTAGGCTCTTTGGTCCATAGAATTCTTCAGGCAGGAATACTGGAGTGGGTTGCCATTTCCTTCTCCAATAGATGGCATATGTTCCTGTAAAGTTTGAGGATTTTTTAACACCATAGAAAACAGGTCCTCTGTAATTAATTCATCTCCCCTACCCCAGCCCCCACCACAGAGTAAGTACGGTTAGCATTTTTTTGTGTGTAAGAATGTCCTTTTTAATGACTACAGTGAAAACAGCCTTGTTGAGACAGAGGTGGCTAAATAACATGCAACTCCTGAGCGATGTAACTTTATTTTCAGTGACGCCTTCTCCAGCTAAGCATAGAGCCAAGATGGACGATATTGTGGTTGTAGCTCAAGGCTCCCAGGCCTCAAGGAACGTCAGCAATGATCCTGATGTCATCAAGTTGCAAGAGATTCCAACCTTCCAGCCACTTTTGAAAGGTAAGGATTTGCATTAAAGAAAATTTATTGACGTATAGTTGATTTACCAGATTGTGTTAATTTCAGGTATACTTCAAAGTGATTCAGTTATGTGTTTGTGTGTGAGTATATTCTTTTTCAGATTCTTTTCCATTATAGGTTATTATAGGATATTGAATATAGTAAGTCCCCCACTGACATTAGGGATGGACCTTCCAGACAGAAAGTCAGTAAAGTAACAGAGATCCTAACTGACACAATAGAACAATTATACTTAATTGATATCTATAGGTCACTCTGGGCTTCCCTGGTGGCTAAGATGGTAAAGAATCTGCTTGCGATGTGGGAGACCTGGGAAAGACTGGGAAGACCCCTTGGAGAAGGGCATGGCCACCCACTCGAGAATTCTTGCCTGGAGAATTCCATGAACAGAGGAGCCTGGTTGGCTAGAGTCCATGGGTCACAAAGTGTCAGACACGACTGAGCAGCTAGCACACTTACAAAGTATATGTGAGTGTCCCAAAGACCAGTGATTTTCTCTTAACTGAATGGGATATCTGCTGTAAGAATCACTCTTTCTGTCTTCCTCTCCTCACAAGAAATGAGGAACTAAAAATGATTTAGTTGACCTTCCCTGGTTTTCTTAACCTGGTCCAGTATGATAGAAAACATCTTACATTTATAGAACTATTTATATTAAAAGATTCCTTCCCCTACACAACAGATATATTAACTCTTTAGTTCTTACATCATTACATATGTTTGAATGATTTGTGCCTGATCAGACAAGTAGCAGATAGTTAACAGGAAGAAGAGGCATGATCAAAAAATGAGGAACCATAAATGATTTGGTTGACCTACCCTGGTTTACTTAACCTGGTATAGTATAATATAGAAAACATCTTACATTTGTAGAACTGGATGAGGCCTGTGTGATCTATTTTTGTCCCCACTTTAAGAAGTGAAAGTGTCAGCCATGCAGTTGCGTCTGACTCTTTGTGACTCATTGCACTGTAGCCCACCAGGTTTCTCTGTCCATAGGATTCTCCAGGCAAGAATACTGAAGTGGGGAGCCATTCCCTTCTCCAGGCGGATCTTCCAAACCCAAGGATAGAACCTGGGTCTCCTGCATTGCAGGCAGATTCTTTTACTGTCTGAGACACCAGGGAAGCCCCCGTCCCACTTTCAGTTCAGTTCAGTCGCTCAGTTGTGTCCGACTCTCTGCGACCCCATGAATCGCAGCACGCCAGGCCTCCCTGTCCATCACCAACTCCCAGAGTCTACCCAAACCCATGTCCATCGAGTCGGTGATGCCATCCAGCCATCTCATCCTCTGTTGTCCCCTTCTCCTGCCCCCAATCCCTCCCAGCATCAGGGTCTTTTCCAATGAGTCAACTCTTTAGGGAAATTCTGAAAGCAAACAAAAAACTAAAAAAACAAACAAACCCAGAACTTTGAGATATATTTAATATTTTTCTGGAATTACTATTTTTTTCTTTGAGCATTTGAACTAACTCATAACTTCATGATAAATTGACTAGCATGGGAAGCATCTACAAGAAGGTTTCGTGTTAAGGTAAGTTAACCTCAGATTTAAAATCGTCCCTGGGAACTCTGGGAGTAAATAGTTAGTGCACTGCAGTTAATGCAACACAGCTGGATGTGGTTGCATTGCTCCTTGGATTTTATTATTTTTTATCCAAGTGTAGTTGATTTGCAGTAGTCTGTTAGTTTCAGGTGTACAGCATAATGATTCAGTATTTTGTTGATTATGTTCCATTATAGGTTATTTCAATATAATGGGTATAATTTCCTGTGCTATGCAGTGTATCCATGTGGCTTATCTATTTTATGTATAATAGTTTGCATGTGTTAATTTCATACCTCTAATTTGTCCCTCCCAACTTCCTCTCCTCTTTAGTAACTACAAGTTGTTTTTTTTTCTACATCTGTAAATCTGCTTCTGTTTTGCATATACATTCATTTTTATTATTTTTTAGATTCTGCATATACGTGATATATAGTATTTGTCTTTTCTCTGTCTGACTTCTTTCATGAGGCATAATATTCTCCAGGTCCATCCACATTGCTGCAAATGGGAGTATTTCATTCTTTTCTAAGGCTAATATTCCATTGTATATATGTTACCACATCTTAATCCGGTAATCTGTTGATGAGCACTTGTTTGTTTCCATATCTTGTTACTTGTAAATCATGCTGCTGTGAACATTGGGGTGCATATATCTCATCAATTTAGTGTTTGTTTTTTCTGAATATGTGCACAGGAGCGGGATTGCTGGATCGTATGGTAGTACTATTTTTAGTTTTTTAAGGAACCTCCATACTGTTTTTCCATAGTGGCTGCACAAAATTATATTCTCACCAACAGTTTACAAGGCTTCCATAACCTGGATTTTAATTGGGACTTGGCTTCCAACTGGCTCTGTTGCCCTGGCTTTATTTTTCACCTCTTCGAACCTTGGTTGTTGAGATCATTGAGAACAGGTGCCAGAGAGAGGAAAGCTTGTGAAAAGTAGCTTGTAGTTAAGAGGAATTTTGGGATTTGGCTACTGAAGGTAGAAAAATCACTTTATGAGAGTGCTGAGAGCGATGTGAAAACAGAAATGGCAACAAGAGGCAGTGGCCAGGCTGCCAGGAAACAAAAAAAGCCAATGAATATTTATGAATATTTAAGTTACCGCTCGTGCTTCACTCGTGAAGAAGAAACGTCTCTGACAGTGATTAGGAAAGGTAGGCCAGGGGGTCGGTTGTGTGGAAATACAAAGTATAATCATGATATTAACAGTAATTGTAGCGAATCCTTACCTCCCATACTATGTGTGACCTTTTTTCCTTTCCCTACTTCCTCCCTTCTTTCTTTCTTCACTTCCCCCTTTCCCTCCTTCCCTTTTCTTTCCTTCCTTCCTTCCTTCCTTTTGCTGCAGAGGGTCTTAGTTGCAGCATGCAGTTTTCCTCAGCAGTATGTGGGATCTAGTTCCCTGACCAGAAACTGAGCCCTGGGCCCCCTGCATTGGGAGTGCGGCATCCTAACCACGTGACTACCAGGGATGTCCTTGGTTCTTTCCACTTTCTAGATCAAACATTGGCATTTAGAGAGCTTCAGTTCATGGCCTGGAGAACTGCCATCTCAAGTTGGTATCTGGATATCGAGTTTTAACTATTTTGTATGTGGAATAACTTTTTCCAAAAAAAAAAAAAAAAAAAAAAGTTATTCCACATACGCTTCAGCAATATGTGAACCGTGAACTTCCTGATGTTCAAGCTGGTTTTAGAAAAGGCAGAGGAACCAGAGATCAAATTGCCAACATCTGCTGGATCATGGAAAAAGCAAGAGAGTTCCAGAAAAACATCTATTTCTGCTTTATTGACTATGCCAAAGCCTTTGACTATGTGGATCACAATAGACTGTGGAAAATTCTGAAAGAGATAGGAATACCAGACCACCTGATCTGTCTCTTGAGAAGTTTGTATGCAGGTCAGGAAGCAACAGTTCGAACTGGACATGGACCAACAGACTGGTTCCAAATAGGAAAAGGAGTTCGTCAAGGCTGTATATTGTCACCCTGTTTATTTAACTTCTATGCAGAGTACATCATGAGAAACGCTGGACTGGAAGAAACACAAGTTGGAATCAAGATTGCTGGGAGAAATATCAATAACCTTAGATATGCAGATGACACCACCCTTATGGCAGAAAGTGAAGAGGAACTAAAAAGCCTCTTGATGAAAGTGAAAGTGGAGAGTGAAAAGATTGGCTTAAAGCTCAACATTCAGAAAACAAAGATCATGGCATCTGGTCCCATCACTACATGGGAAATAGATGGGGAAACAGTGGAAACAGTGTCAGACTTTGTTTTTCTGGGCTCCAAAATCACTGCAGATGGTGACTGCAGCCATGAAATTAAAAGACGCTTACTCCTTGGAAGGAAAGTTATGACCAACCTAGATAGCATATTCAAAAGCAGAGACATCACTTTGCCAACAAAGGTTCGCCTAGTCAAGGCTATGGTCTTTCCTGTGGTCATGTATGGATGTGAGAGCTGGACTGTGAAGAAGGCTGAGCACCGAAGAATTGATGCTTTTGAACTGTGATGTTGGAGAAGACTCTTGAGAGTCCCTTGGACTGGAAAGAGATCCAACCAGTCCATTCTGAAGGAGATCAGCCCTGGGATTTCTTTGGAAGGAATGATGCTAAAGCTGAAACTCCAGTACTTTGGCCACCTCATGCGAAGAGTTGACTCATTGGAGAAGACTCTGATGCTGGGAGGGATTGGGGGCAGGACGAGAAGGGGATGACAGAGGATGAGATGGCTGGATGGCATCACTGACTCGATGGATGTGAGTCTGAGTGACCTCCGGGAGTTGGTGATGGACAGGGAGGCCTGGCGTGCTGCGATTCATGGGGTCGCAAAGAGTCGGACACGACTGAGCGACTGATCTGATCTGATGTGGAATAAGACTCTGTTTCAGACTCATACATGCAGAGAATGCATCGGTGGTTGCCAGAGGGGAGGGGAGCTGTGGGGGAGGTTAAGAGGTACAGACTTGCAGTTATAAAATAGACAAGTCCCAGGGTGTAAAGCACAGCATCAGGAATATAATCGGCAATACTGTAATAACTCTCTGTGTTAGTAGATGGTACCTAGATTTATCATGGTCATCTTTTTGTAAGGTATAAAACTATCAAATGACTGTTGTACACCTGAAACAAATATAGTATTAGAAATTAGTTATACTTTTTTTTTAAAAAAAAAAAAAAGACAACTCAGTTTCCAATTCTAGGGAAACCCATGGTAAAAATCACCAGGCTGTAAAGAGAAATAGGGTGATGGACATCAGCTGGTTTGGATTTTCAGGGGCCTTGTTCCTTACAGAGCCTCCTGCCTTTTTTTTTTTTTAATTATTTACTTATTACTTTTGGCTGTGTTGCGTCTTCGTTGCGGTGTGCAGGCTTAGTTGGCCCATGGCTTGTGGGATCTTAGTTCCCCTGACCAGGGATGGAGCCCGCGTCCCTTGCATTGGAAGGTGGGTTTTTAAACACTGGACCACCAGGGAAGGAAGTCCTGAGCCTTCTGCTTTGACGTGGTTCCGCCTGGTATAAAGCCCCATATCTGCCTGCGGGACTGGGCAGGGGTGACTCATCACTGTTGCCTTTATTCCTAATCTCTTTTATTCCCTCCTCTGCTGTTTTCGGGATGAGGCTGTTTCTCAAAGTAGTAAAAGGGCCACACAGTGAGGGCTGTACCCACAGGTTTGATTTCAGAACGCTTTATTCAAGTTAATGACAGTGTATTCTTTCAAAACAATATATTCAAGCCGTGCACAGAGTTCAGTATTGTTCTGTAATGTCATCTGATACAGTGCTAATGCTGGTGGGTGATCTGCGGAGGCTGTGCCTGGGCGAGTTCGGGGCGATTCTCTGAGGTAATGTGTGCATTTTTCTTTTTTTTTTTTTTTTAATAAGCAAGCAGATTCTTTCTTTGGTCTTAACCCTTTTGGGTAAACATCGCAGGGTATAATTTATGCTCCACACAAATGCCAAGTAACATTACATTAGCAAGTTTCCTCTTTTAAAGCCTAAAGACTTTCCTTTCTTTTCAGACTTTCCTAGAAGTCTCTGAAGTAGCAGCTTATATTGAAATGTAACACACTGAAGAGAAAAGCAGAAATTAAAGAATTAGAAAGTAGCAACAAATGACTGCGACAGAGCACAAAAGCAAAATGTAGATTTGATGCAAATTAGATTCCCAGAGGACTTCTTACTTAAAATTCAACCACTCATATTTTTTAATGAATCTCACTGTTTTTTATGTCATTCTACAGAAATGAAATACGAGAGAAATGCAATATTGATGTTTTGTATATCAAAGTTATAAGACTGTTCACTCCTGGTGATAAATATATGCGCATGGGAATGAGGACATGATAGTGCGTACACATATGATGTTTTTCCAACTGACCTTGGATACAAACATTAATATTGTCTTGTTGCCTAGGAAGGGGACAGTCTTATTACCAACATATATAGTGTAAAAGCTTCAGTGGTACTAAGCAAATCTGTTGGGAGGTCTGTGCTTGGTTGTTAAGATGATATAAATGAAGGAGGTTTGACAATTAAAAAGAACCTGAGGCTTTCTTTGGTGGAGCAAAATCTCGCAAAACAGCAGTGAGAGTTCTGAAATCATGTGTAATGTTGAGAGATGGTGCTGGAAGTTTACGTGGAAGACGGTGGGTGAGAGAAGCATGAATCGATGGAAAAGGTTGATATGAAGAACACAAGGGAGCTGGATTTCAGATGATCAGTTTATTCATGTCTTTCTCATTCACCCACCTATTAGCCAGACAAATAAAATAATAAAGGAAGTTGGCCCTGGCATTCATCAGAGACCTGCCTCTGCCACCTGCCAGGCCTTCCCTCCACATTGGAAAGTGGAGTGACAAAGGAGGCAACCAGGGGTGAGTCTCAGTCAGAGCCACAGTCTTCTCTGAGTGACCTCCAGACCCATGGTTGATCTTAAGAGTATAGTTTCCCCCCAGGTACTATCTTTGAAATGTTGATAATTCATTCCTTTATTACCTGTTACATTGTGTGTGTAATAGCGCTTCAGTTAACCTTTTAAACGTGGCCTGTTAACCAGCGAAGTGTGGGTCTTATTCAAAAGAGTGGGACATCCCAGGAGAGTGGTCACTGTAAACCACAGAGAAGATTTGTGAGAGCAAGCTCACTTTGTTCCGCACTCCAATAAATGTCTGTGCCTGTATCTGCTCTTGTTTCTTTCTATGAAGTCTCTAAGAAGGTGTGTCTGTGCCTTTTATTAAAGACCCTTAAATAATATCTTTTAAAGAAATTAAGAGAAGATAAACCTATATATAGAATATTTACTTGTGTGCTTATCATTTCAGGAATTCTTAATCCCTTCCTATAGACTGAAGCGTCCTTTGATGAAATTTGTTCTTAGTTTAAAGAACTTCTTGTAGCATTTCTTATAGTGCAGGTCAGCTGGAAGCAAATTCTTTGTTTTTATTTATATAAGAAAGTGAGTTTTGCCCATTATTGTTATAAGGCTTTTTTCTTTCTTTTTTTTTTTTTTATGATGACTATGTTTTTGAGGAAATATTGTGAGACTGTGTAATTTTGTTTTTCAAGACCATTTCTTTCACCAGTTATAATATCTATTGATATTTCTTGCTTGAATTAATTATACAGTGATGGTTTCCAAATAGTGGTTTTCTGACTTTGTCATTCCTTCTACGTTTATTGGTTTGCATTTTACTGTAAGGAAGACCCTTTTCTTCTCCTCAGTATTTATTCATTTATTTATTCAGTGTGGAACAGTGAATTCCTATTTTATTCAGTGGGTTGGCCACCTCATGCGAAGAGTTGACTCATTGAAGAAGACTCTGATGCTGGGAGGGATTGAGGGCAGGAGGAGAAGGGGACGACAGAGGATGAGATGGCTGGATGGCATCACTGACTCGATGGATGTGAGTCTGAGAGACCTCCGGGAGTTGGTGATGGACAGGGAGGCCTGGCATGCTGCAGTTCATGGGTTCGCAAAGAGTCGGACACGACTGAGTGACTGATCTGATCTGATAATCTGTTAAAGTCATTACATTCAGCCTTCCACATCTGTGGGTTCTGTACCCACAGATTCACCTAAGGGCAGACTGAAAATATTCAGGAAAAAAATTCCAGAAAGTTCCAAAAAACAAAACTTGAATTTTTCTGAGCACCAGCAACTACTTACATAGCATTTGCATAAATTTCCATAGCATTTGCATTGTATTAGATACTATAAGTAATCTAGAGATGTTTTAAAGTATATGGGAGTACTGCATAGGTGGGGGAGGGCAATGGCACCCCACCCCAGTACTTTTGCCTGGAAAATCCCGTGGACGAAGGACCCTGGTGGGCCCGCAGTCCACGGGGTCGCTAAGAGTCGGAGACGACTGAGCAACTTCACTTTCACTTTTCACTCTTATGCATCGGAGAAGGAAATGGCAACCCACTCCAGTGTTCTTGCCTGGAGAGTCCCAGGGACGGGGGAGCCTGGTGGGCTGCCGTCTATGGGGTCGCACAGAGTCGGACATGACTGAAGTGACTTAGCAGCAGCAGCAGCAGCATAGGTTATGTACGAATATTACACCATTTTATATAAATGACTTGAGCATCCAGGGACTTGGTAACTGTGGGAGTCCTGGAATCAGTGCCTCCATGGACACCAAGGGATGACTATTTATTTTCAGTCTCAAAATGCTCCAAGTTTGGCCAGTTGAAATACCGTCAGTTTAGCTTCCTGTGTCCTTTTCGTGTGCTCTCATTATTCTTTGAGCATATTTTAAATTTTTGGCACAATATAATGTTCCCTGGCCCCAGTGCTAGAACTGAGTATTTCTTTAGGAGTGCTGTTCTTTCAGTGGAGAGGGGTGTTTAGAAACCACTTCCATACCTTCTCAGTGTTTAAGCAGGAAATATACATGTGTATATATACAAACTCACACATTAACATCAGTATTTATTTTTATGTTTACTTATATATATTGAAAGAGGAGAGTGCAAAAGTTGGCTTAAAACTCAACTTTCAGAAAACTAAGATCAGGGCATCTGGTCCCATCACTTCATGGCAAATAAATCCGGAAACAATGGAAACAGTGACAGACTTTATTTTCTTGGGCTCCAAAATCACTGCAGATGGTGACTGCAGCCATGAAAGATGCTTACTCCTTGGAAGGAAAGCTATGACCAACCTAGACAACTTACTAAAAAGCAGAGACATTATTTTGCCAACAAAGGTCCGTCTAGTCAAGGATATGGTCTTTCCAGTAGTCATGTATGTGAGAGTTGGACTACAAAGAAAGCTGAGCACCAAAGAATTGATGCTTTTGAATTGTGGTGCTGCAGAAGACTCTTGAGAGTCCCTTGGACTGCAAAGAGATCAAATCAGTCAATCCTAAATAAAATTAACCTTGAATATTCACTGGAAGGACTGATGCCAAAGCTGAAACTCCCAATACTTTGGCCACCTGATGCGAAGAACTGACTCATATGAAAAGACCCTGATGCTGGGAAAGGTTGAAGGCAGGAGGAGAAGGGGACATCAGAGGTTGAGATGGTTGGATGGCATCACTGACTCAATGGACATGAGTTTGAGCAAGCTCCAGGAGTTGGTGATGGACAGGGAAGCCTGGCGTGCTATTGTCCATGGGGTCACAAAGAGTCAGACACAACTGAGCGACTCAACTGAGCTGATACATATTGAAAAAGATGAGTTCATGCTTATGGGCTCAACACGGTCTTTGATCTGTAGGTTTATAGCTTTTTAGCAAATACTTTGGCCATTATTTCTTCAGTATTTCTCCTATTCTTGCCTCTCCCAGTTTCTATGTTTGACTAGTTTTGGTGTTTTCTCACAGGTCGCTGATGCACCCTTTTAGTTGTTTTTCTTTCTGTCCTGCTTTGGATAGTTTTTATTGCTATGTTTCCAGGTTCAGTGGTCTTTTTTTCTGTTGTGTCTATGCTGCCCTTAATCCCATCCAATGTATTTTTGGCGGTGGTGGTGGTTTAGTCACTACGTCGTATCTGACTGTTGCGTCCCCATGGGCTGTAGCCTGCCAGGCTCCTCTGCCCAGGGGATTCTCCAGGCAAGAATACTGGAGTAGGTTGCCATTTCCTTCTCCAGGGGATATTCCTAACCCAGGAACCGAACCCAGGTCACATGCATTGCAGGCAGATTCTTTACCGACTGAGCTATCAGGGGAAATGTATACAATTTCAGATAATTGTTTTTTTCAGCTTTCAATGTCACTTCCCCCTGTAAAGAAAACTTCCATTTCTTTATCATGCTTATGTTTGTTTGTCTCTTTTTTGAACATATCAGATATTTTTATATTAACTCTTAACTCTTGTCAGTCTGTCCTTTCTGGATCTTTCTTTTTTCCTAAATGAATGAGCTTTCCCATGTCACATTTTCCCATTTTCCTACTTTTTTCATGCCTGGAAATTTTTTACTGTATGCCAAACATTGTAAATCTTGTTTTTAGGTGCTGGATTTTGTCTGATTCCTTTAAAGGGTGTTGGACTTGGTTCTGGCATAAGTTGTCATCAGTTTGGTTCTTTCTAGGCTTGCTTTTGCAGAGAAAGCAATGGCACCCCACTCTAGTACTCTTGCCTGGAAAATTCCATGGATAGAGGAGCCTGCTAGGCTGCAGTCCATGGGGTCACTAAGAGTCGGACATGACTGAGCGACTTCACTTTCACTTTTCACTCTCATGCATTAGAGAAGGAAATGGCATCCCACTCCAGTACTTTTGCCTGGAGAATCCCAGGGATGGGGGAGCCTGGTGGGCTGCCGTCTATGGGGTTGCACAGAGTTGGACATGACTGAAGTGACTTAGCAGCAGCAGCAGCACGCTTGCTTTTGAGTTTGGTTAAGGCTTATCTAGAGCAGCCTAGCCTGGTTTATTAAGCCTCCCTCCTAAGGCAGTACCCTTCTGATCATGCTACCCACTGCCTCGTGTATTACGACGTCTTTCCACTCTGGCTGCTGGGACTCTGAGCCCTATGTGAGTTTCAGAAATTGTTTGGCTTACTGCTGTCCTGGGGCTTTCTCCAGCCTTGTGAAATTTCAGCCTGTGAATTCATAGGTTAGTTCCAAGGGTTTGGGGGTGCCCTGTGCACTTTCAGAGTGTGCTCATGGAACACCCTCCCCTCCCATCTTTTGTCCTGTAAGTGCTAGACATCTCGTCCTGGCGAGCTCTGTCCCTCTTCAACTCACTGTGGCTGCTGTTCCTCCCTGGTTTGCATCCTGGGAGCTGCCTTCCAGCAGGAAACTGGGGAAGTAATAGAGCTCACTTGTCTCCCTTCTCACGGGGCTCACAGTAGCGCACTGCCTGTTACACAATATCTGAAAAGAGTGTTTTGCGTATTTTCTCTGGTTTTCTAGCTGTCTATGGAAGGCATAGTAGCAGGTAATCCTTCATGGGCAGAAGCAGAAATCCTCCCCAAAGATGCTTTTTAATCTGTGTTTTTCTGTCAGGTGCCACTTCTTCATTTTACTTAAGCCCCTCTTGCCCGCAGCTTTTGATTACTACACTGGGCATTCATTCCTGGAAAATCCTGGTAAACTCCTGTCCAGGTTCTGTTAATCCTCCAGAGAGTGGAGGTACTAAGAGTGTAAGACACAGCTGCTGCCTTTTGAGAGCGTGTCGTTTTGTTGGTTACTATTTCGACAGGTGAATAACTCGTAGTGTTATAGTATGTGTGATACTGGCCAGGACCCAACAGACTAGGTAGGCGCAGAGGAGAGACTCATTAATTTGACCTGAGAATTTAGGGTAGGCTTCACAGAGGAAGTAACACTTTAGCTGGGCTTCCAGAAATGAATGGAAGGTAGCCACCTTGAGAAGACAGGGTCAAAGAGGGGATTCATGGTTTAAAATCTTTCAAGTAAATATTGGTTGGCCGAAGGTTCACTCAGATTTTTTCCCCAATGAACTTCTTTGGCTAACTTACTAAAGAGAAGTAAAAGATGCCTAAAGAGTTCTTGAATAAAATTACATCTCAAACATACTGCTTGAATTTTCTGTTCTTACCCAATGTATGCAGTTACCCAAATGTATGTGGATTAAATTCTGATTTTAATTTTAAGCCATATGACATTAATGTACTGGAATAATTATTAGATAGTTTATGTACTGACCATTCTGTTCTGTTTCTTTAAACTTTTAATTTGTGTTGTGTTATGATTTGAAACAAAATATACATGGTTTATTTTACTTTAGCTAGAACCCAAGGATATATCCTTTGGCTTCGGGAGACGATGAAGGACAGGGAGCCTGGCAGGCTGCAGTCCATGGGGGCGCAAAGAGTTGGACACAACTTAGCCACTGAACAGCAACGAAGGATCTCTCTTTCTGAGCAGTAACTTTTCCTGCCTGAGTCAGCCTTTTACCCTGGAATATGGCTCTGAAGATGGGTGTACAGTATATATTTCCTTTTAAGTTCTAGTTTTGTTAGTAGTTTCTGCTAAGTGACAGCCTAGACAAAGTCCAAGGCTGAACAGTATAAAATTTTGTTAGTCATTTTCAATTTTTCTTTTTTTCTAGAAATCACATATAAAAATTCTTCTGTTTTAAACACTCTGGCATTTTAAGACTGAAATGGTTTTTCAGGAAAGTCAAAGTTTAAAAGGTATTCGCAGAATTTTGAAAAAATTTGATTTCTCCCAGCCTCCAAATTTTAACTGATTATTAGACATTACTTTGATGTTCATTTAATCATATTTGAAATTGGTACTACATAAGGTTTCTCACTCTGAGCACAAGTGGAAGCCATCTGCTTTTTTTTTTTAGAACTGTATACTTCATACATTTGCTTATTCATTTAACCAAATTCATTAAGCTCTTGCTGTTGATCAGATATTGTTGGGCTAGACACAAAAATAAAAACCAATAACTCCTTCCCATGAAGAGCTCACAGGTTTAGTGAGGGAAATGTATATTTACATATATATATGTGTGTGTGTATATATATATAGTTTTTTAAAGATACATATTGTTCTTGTCTTTTAAAAAGTATTTTATTGTAGTATAGTTGCTTTTCAATGTTGTTTCTACTGTACAGCAAAGTGAATCAGTGATACATATACATATATCCTCACTTTCTTGGATTTCCTTCCCACTTAGGTCTCCAGAGAGCACTGAGGAGCATTCCCTGTGATATACAGTAGGTTCCCATTAGTTATCTGTTTTATACATAGTATCAATAGTGTATATATATCAATCCCAGTTGAGGGAAAACTATTGGATTGTCCAAAAAAGTTCGCTTGGGTCTTTCCATTACATCTTACAGAAAATCACAAACACACTTTTGGGTCAACTCAATATATTGTTAGCAGATAAATTGTGACCCACGTGGTAAGCAGTGTAAATAAAATGAACCTAATGGGTGGAACCATCAGAGAACCTAAGGATGGAACAACGTACTGTGTCTGAAAGAGGCCGGAAAGGTTGACTAGAATCAGAACAACTTAGAAGAATTTATATTTGTGGTCTTGATAGTAATTATTTCCAGAACTTTATTATGCATAATAAAGCCACCTGGAAAAACTTTTTAAAAATTGCTGATTTTAGAGCCCCAAAACTCAAGGGAGTCTGAATCAGTAGGTTCAGATGTAAGACAACCATCTGTGTGTTGAGCTAGGGATTCTGAAATGGGTTCATAAACAACACTTTGGAAAACAAGGAGCCAAAGTTTATGACCTTGAGTCCTACTTGAAATCACAGAAACTAATAGATCATTTAACTAAATGATTTAAACATCTTTTTTTTAAAGAGATGTGGTTATCAAAAGGTATTTTGGAAAATGTTACTAGGTTTTTCACTATTTTTAAATGAAATCAATTATTAAAACAATGATTCACATTTAATACTTGTGCATTAAATTTTAAATTCATCGGTAATTCATTGTTTATAGAAGAATATGATAAAAGTCACAGATTTTTGATAATGTTTAAGTGTTTTTATCTCCACCAAAATTCAGTTTCATAGAAATTCAATGAAATGCAAAGTGATATTTTAAAAAATGAGTTTGGATAATTATTTATCTTATATAGGCAGATGAAAATCAGTAACAAAAGTTTCTAAACATGTTTACTTATATATGAAATTGTCAATAAACAAATGTATAGAAATAAAAATGCAGTTTTGATTTTCCAGATTTTTGGAACAGACATACAACCATTGGGGATTTCTTTGTTCTTTATTTTAAATTGAGGGCTTTTCTCTAACTTATAATTAAAATATTAGTATCATTTATTTATTTCAGTAAATTTTATGTCAAAATTAATATTTAAGCAGCTGCAAGAATGGGCTTTCCAGATGGCTTAGTGATAAAGAATCTGCCTGCAGTGCAGGAGATGCAGGAGACACGGGCTTGATTTTTGGGTCCTCAAGATCCCCTGCAGGAGGAATGGCAACTCACCCTATCTAGTATTCTTGCCTGGAAAAATCCATGGACGAGAAGCCCGGCGGGTAGCAGTCCATGAGGCCCAGCTGAGTGACTGAGCACCCATGCATAGCTTCAAGAGAAGGAAAAAATGATAAATTCTAGTGAGAGGGGTTAATAATTAAATAGGCCAAAAAGCCATTAAAACGTTTTTTAATGCTGGTAAGTATCACAGTTCTTTCTCATATTTTGCTACTTGTTTTCATAAGATGGCTTCCCTGTAATGTGGTTTAATTTATAGCAGTGTTGTTTTTGACACTTTTGCCGCTAGATGTCACTAGACTAAAACAGTTGGCAAGCTGGTTAACCCTTGCTACAACCTGTGGCAATATCTGCAAAAGCCTTTGGTTAATTAAGTTTACTCTGTACCTCCTCTGGATTTCTCATAAAACCAGGTCACGGCTTGCTTCAAGCACAGGCTGGTTGAAAAATATACATGTTCTGTGACACATCAGTAATCTATAATTAGTTATTTTACTGCTTATCAGGACAGAAAAAGAAAAAAATTACTACTGCAGGAAACTTTCAGTGACCTTAAGTTTCTGGAGAGAAATTCCACGTTCAGTCTGTCACTGTACTCAAAGAATTACTTATTACATCAAGAATTTCTGAAGAATTAAGATTGTGTCTTAATCATCTCTAATTTCTCAGTGACTCCCAAAAGCTTTGGGCTTCCCTCATAGCTCAGTCAGTAAGGAATCTGCCTGCAATGCAGGAGACCCGGGTTTGATTCCTGGGTTGGGAAGATCCCATGGAGAAGGAAATGGCAATCCACTCCAGTATTCTTGCCTAGAAAATGCTATGGACAGAGGAGCCTGGCAGGCTACAGTCCATGGGGTCGCAAGAGTCAGACATGACTTCGCGACTAAACCACCACTAAAAGCTTGGCAATTGGTAGGTATTCAGTAAATGATGTTAAGCGTTGAGGTAGTATGTGCTATTGCTGCTGCTGCTGCTGTGTCGCTTCAGTCGTGTCCGACTCTGTGCGACCCCAGAGATGGCAGCCAACCAGGCTTCCCATTCTTGGGATTCTCCAGGCAAGAACATTGGAGTGGGTTAGTATATGCTAAGTCTCTTCAATCACTAAGTCTCTTCAATCACGTAACTCGCTGCAGTTGTATGAACCATAGACCACCAGGCTTGTCTGTCCATGGGATTCTCCAGGCAGGAATGTTGGAGTGGGTTGCTGTGCCCACCTCCGGGGGATCTTCCTGACCCAGGGTCAAACCCGTGTCTCTTAGGTCTCCTGCATTGACAAGTGGATTCTTTATGACTAGTGCCACTTGGAAAGCCCCTAAGGTAGTATATATGGGAGATGTCAAAGGCAAAGGAAGCCACACATCCTGCTCTCAAAAAGCCTGATTTGGGACAGTCTGCAAAAACATATGCCTATAGCTCAGGGTGGTATATATGTAGCAAATGACTAGTGTAGTCATTAAATTCAGTGGGATTTCAGTGGATCAGTAGCTCTTGGGAGCTAGGGGCAGTGATTAAAGGTGTCTTCAAGAAAAGGTATTTGTGATGAAAAAGGAGGGCAGGTATAAATGAAGAAAGCTATGAACCAGGGTTCATGGGTAGGAAAATGGGGGCTGTAAAGATTGAGACGGATTAACAACTTAAGGGCTCTGAATCTGAGGCTTATACTTGGACTTAATATTTTCTAGCAGGGTAGGGAACATGAAAGGATATTGCAGTAGGGGAATAATAATCTGTTTGGTTATGCTTTGTAATTTACAAAACACTGGTGCTTGAAGAAAGGTGAGTTAAAGGTGATTACTCTTTGATTTTTAAAATGCTTCTGCTGTAAAGTCTGTTAAAAACACTTATTTAGAAAGATGATAGAGGGCTCAGCATTGTGCCTGATACTTAGTAAACCCTCAATAAAAGATTCTTGTTAATAGTATTATTAAACAAGAAAAAAATGTTAGGGACACTCTGTAAAGTAACTGACTACTGTTCTTCATAGAAGTCAAAAGTCATGAAGGACAGGAGTGACTGGAGAATTGTCATAGATTGGAGGAAACTGATAAAGCTGAGCACCGGAGAATTGATGCTTTTGAACTGTGGTGTTGGAGAAAACTCTTGCGAGTCCCTTGGACTGCAAGGAGATCCAACTAGTCCATCCTAAAGGAGATCAGTCCTAGGTGTTCATTGGAAGGACTGATGTTGAAGCTGAAACTCTAGTACTTTGGCCACCTGATGCGAAGAGCTGACTCATTTGAAAAGACCCTCATTCTGGGAAAGATTGAGGAGGAGAAGGGGACAACAGAGGATGAGGTGGTTGGATAGCATCACCAACTCAATGGACATGAGTTTGAGTAATCTGTGGGAGATGGTGATGGACAGGGAGGCCTAGCGTGCTGCAGTCCATGGGATCGCAAAGAGTTGGACACGACTGAGCGACTGAACTGAAATGAACGACCTGGAGGAAACTAAGGAGACCTAGTAATGTGGTCCTGAATTGGATCCCAGAACAGAAAAGGACATTAGCAAGAAAAAAACGGGAATGTGAGTAAGGTGTTGTAGTTTAGTTGATTGTATTATACTGATGTTAATTTCCTGGTTTTGATCATTGTACTATGGTTATGTACTATGTTAACATTAGAGGAAGCTCTAAAGGGCAGATAGGAATCTATACAACTTTTCTTAAAGGTATTTTAAATATTTAAAGTTTAAAAATATAATGATGGCTTATAAAAGATTGCAATTCCATGTTTGAACTAGGTGTTCCATGTTTGAACTAGGTGTTCTACTGAGAGTTGAGATATTGGAAGTTTTACAGTCTCCTACCTTGTAGAATTTTTAGGATGAACTTCTACTAGGATGGCTTAAGTCAAGAGTGAGTTCCCTTGAAGACAGGGAAGTAGAGCTTTTGAAGACCCTAAGTCCATTTTAACCCCTGTAGACGTATTGTAGCTAATACATGAAATTGTTCAATGTCTTGGCCTTTAAGGTAACTTGAATCTTGGCTCTTCAGACTGCAGTTTAATACCCTCAGTGCCCCTTTGCAGAATGTTCACAGTAATCTAATGAGACTTCCCAGGGATTTGCCATCAATCCCTTTGTTGCTTTTCAATACAAAATGATTTCTTATAAGCACTCTGCCTGTGAGCCTTTGTTATGTGTTTTCATCATCTTTACTCAGGTTCCCTGTGGGCCCAAAACAACAGTGGACGAACATCTCGTGTTTGTAGAGCTGTTGGGTGTAATTAAATCAGTGTAAGAATCTTATATATTATTGGGTTGGCCACAAAGTTTGTTCTGGTTTTCCATAAGATGTTGTGGAAAAGTCCAATCAAACTTTCTGGCCACCTCTATACTTACAACCTTGGGAAAAACTTTAAATCATCAGTAAAGCATACTTTCAAATATTTATGCTTCTGTGCTCTAGATGTTTAAGATAAGAGGAAAATCTACATGGATATATCTGGACACCAGAACTTAGGAACCTAGCATAAATAAGGGATTAGTTTCTAGTTTTTTTCTTCCTCTTGTGATTCCTTTGCCATGAGGGAACACTGGATTCGTGAAATCAGTTGGGAAGTACTTCCTCCTTCCTTCTCTGTAAGAGTTAATGCAGGATTGGTTTTATTTTATCTTTAAATATTTGATGTAATTCACAGTGAAGCCCCTGGGCCTGAGACTTTCTTTACTTCCTATAGATCTGTTCAGATTTCTGTTTCTTCTTGAGTCAGCCTTAGTACTTTTTGTCTTTCTAGAAATTTAAGTCACTTACTCAATATGCTACTGGAGATCAGTGGAGAAATAACTCCAGAAAGAATGAAGGGATGGAAGCAAAGCAGAAAGAATACCCAGCTGTAGATGTGTCTGGTGATAGAAGTAAAGTCCGATGCTGTAAAGAACAATATTGCATAGGAACCTGGAATGTCAGGTCCATGAATCAAGGCAAATTGGAAGTGGTCAAACAAGAGATGGCAAGAGTAAATGTTGACATTCTAGGAATTAGCGAACTAAAATGGACTGGAATGGGTGAATTTAACTCAGAGGACCATTATATCTACTACTGTGGGCAGGAATCCCTCAGAAGAAACGGTGTGGCCATCATGGTCAACAAAAGAGTCCAAAATGCAGTACTTGGATGCAATCTCAAAAATGACAGAATGATCTCTGTTCGTTTCCAAGGCAAACCATTCAGTGTCACAGTAATCCAAGTCTATGCCCCAACCAGTAACGCCGAAGAAGCTGAAGTTGAACGGTTCTATGAAGACCTACAAGACCTTTTAGAACTAACACCCAAAAAAGATGTCCTTTTCATTATAGGGGACTGGAATGCAAAAGTAGGAAGTCAAGAAACACCTGGAGTAACAGGCAAATTTGGCCTTGGAACACGGAATGAAGCAGGGCAAAGACTAATAGAGTTTTGCCAAGAAAATGCACTGGTCATAGCAAATACCCTCTTCCAACAACACAAGAGAAGACTCTATACATGGACATCACCAGATGGTCAACACCGAAATCAGATCAATTATATTCTTTGCAGCCAAAGATGGAGAAGCTCTATACAATCAGCAAAAACAAGACCAGGAGCTGACTGTGGCTCAGACCATGAACTCCTTATTGCCAAATTCAGACTGAAATTGAAGAAAGTAGGGAAAACTACTAGACCATTCAGGTATGACCTAAATCAAATCCCTTATGATTATACAGTGGAAGTAAGAAATAGATTTAAGGGCCTAGATCTGATAGAAGTGCCTGATGAACTATGGAATGAGGTTCGTGACATTGTACAGGAGACAGGGATCAAGACCATCCCCATGGAAAAGAAATGCAAAAAAAGCAAAATGGCTGTCTGGGGAGGCCTTGCAAATAGCTGCAAAAAGAAGACAAGCGAAAAGCAAAGGAGAAAAGGAAAGATATAAACATCTGAATGCAGAGTTCCAAAGAATAGCAAGAAGAGATAAGAAAGCCTTCTTCAGTGATCAATGCAAAGAAATAGAGGAAAACAACAGAATGGGAAAGACTAAGGATCTATTCAAGAAAATCAGAGATACCAAAGGAACATTTCATGCAAAGATAGGCTCGATAAAGGACAGAAATGGTGTGGACCTAACGGAAGCAGAAGATATTAAGAAGAGGTGGCAAGAATACACAGAAGAACTGTACAAAAAAGAGCTTCACGACCCAGATAATCATGATGATGTGATCACTGACCTAGAGCCAGACATCCTGGAATGTGAAGTCAAGTGGGCCTTAGAAAGCATCACTAGGAACAAAGCTAGTGGAGGTGACGGAATTCCAGTGGAGCTGTTCCAAATCCTGAAAGATGATGCTGTGAAAGTGCTGCACTCAATATGCCAGCAAATTTGGAAAACTCAGCAGTGGCCACAAGATTGGAAAAGGTCAGTTTTCATCCCAATCCCAAAGAAAGGCAATGCTAAAGAGTGCTCAAACTACCGCACAATTGCACTCATCTCACACGCTATTAAAGTAATGCTCAAAATTCTCCAAGCCAGGCTTCAGCAATATGTGAACCGTGAACTTCCTGATGTTCAAGCTGGATTTAGAAAAGGCAGAGGAACCAGAGATCAAATTGCCAACATCCGCTGGATCATGGAAAAAGCAAGAGAGTTCCAGGAAAACATCTATTTCTGCTTTATTGACTATGCCAAAGCCTTTGACTGTGTGGATCACAATAAACTGTGGAAAATTCTGAGAGAGATGGGAATACCAGACCACCTGATCTGCCTCTTGAGAAATCTGTATGCAGGTCAGGAAGCAACAGTTAGAACTGGTCATGGAACAACAGACTGGTTCCAAATAGGAAAAGGAGTACGTCAAGGCTGTATATTGTCACCATGTTTATTTAACTTATATGCAGAGTACATCATGAGAAATGCTGGACTGGAGGAAACACAAGCTGGAATCAAGATTGCTGGGAGAAATATCAATAACCTCAGATATGCAGATGATACCACCCTTATGGCAGAAAGTGAAGAGGAACTAAAAAGCCTCTTGATGAAAGTGAAAGTGGAGCGTGAAAAGGTTGGCTTAAAGCTCAACATTCAGAAAACGAAGATCATGGCATCTGGTCCCATCACTACATGGGAAATAGATGGAGAAACAGTGGAAACAGTGTCAGACTTTCTTTTTCTGGGTTCCAAAATCACTGCAGATGGTGACTGCAGCCATGAAATTAAAAGACGCTTACTCCTTGGAAGGAAGGTTATGGCCAACCTAGATAGCATATTCAAAAGCAGAGACATCACTTTGCCAACAAAGGTTCGCCTAGTCAAGGCTATGGTCTTTCCTGTGGTCATGTATGGATGTGAGAGCTGGACTGTGAAGAAGGCTGAGCGCCGAAGAATTGATGCTTTTGAACTGTGGTGTTGGAGAAGACTCTTGAGAGTCCCTTGGACTGCAAGGAGATCCAACCGGTCCATTCTGAAGGAGATCAGCCCTGGGATTTCTTTGGAAGGAATGATGCTAAAGCTGAAACTCCAGTATTTTGGCCACCTCATGTGAAGAGTTGACTCATTGGAGAAGACTCTGATGCTGGGAGGGATTGAGGGCAGGAGGAGAAGGGGACGACAGAGGGTGAGATGGCTGGATGGGATCACTGACTCGATGAATGTGAGTCTGGGTGACCTCCGAGAGCTGGTGATGGATAGGGAGGCCTGGCGTGCTGCAGTTCATGGGGTCGCAAAGAGTCGGACACGACTGAGCAACTGATCTGATCTGATCTGATCGAATTTACTGGCATAAAGTTTTTCATAATCCCTTTTAATCCTCTAAATTTCATAAGGTCAGTAGTGATGTTCCTCTTACATTGCCGATTTTGATCATTTGAGTTGTTTCTCCTTTTTCCTTGGTCATTCTGGCTACAGTTTTATCGGTTTTGTTGATCTATCAGATCAGATCAGATCAGTCACTCAGTCGTATCCGACTCTTTGCAACCCCATGAACCGCAGCACGCCAGGCCTCCCTGTCCATCACCAGCTCCCAGAGGTCACTCAGACTCGCACCCATCGAGTCAGTGATGCCATCCAGCCATCTCATCCTCTGTCGTCCCCTTCTCCTCCTGCCCTCAATCCCTCCCAGCATCAGAGTCTTCTCCAATGAGTCAACTCTTCACATGAGGTGGCCAAAATACTGGAGTTTCAGCTTTAGCATCATTCCTTCCAAAGAAATCCCAGGGCTGATCTCCTTCACAATGGACCGGTTGGATCTCCTTGCAGTCCAAGGGACTCTCAAGAGTCTTCTCCAACACCACAGTTCAAAAGCATCAATCTTCGGCGCTCAGCCTTCTTCACAGTCCAGCTCTCATATCCATACATGACCACAGGAAAGACCATAGCCTTGACTAGGCGAACCTTTGTTGGCAAAGTGATGTCTCTGCTTTTGAATATGCTATCTAGGTTGGTCATAACTTGCCTTCCAAGGAGTAAGCGTCTTTTAATTTCATGGCTGCAGTCACCATCTGCAGTGATTTTGGAACCCAGAAAAAGAAAGTCTGACACTGTTTCCACTGTTTCCCCATCTATTTCCCATGTAGTGATGGGACCAGATGCCATGATCTTCGTTTTCTGAATGTTGAGCTTTAAGCCAACCTTTTCACTCTCCACTTTCACTTTCATCAAGAGGCTTTTTAGTTCCTCTTCACTTTCTGCCATAAGGGTGGTGTCATCTGCATATCTGAGGTTACTGATATTTCTCCCAGCAATCTTGATTCCAACTTGTGTTTCTTCCAGTCCAGCATTTCTCATGATGTACTCTGCATATAAGTTAAATAAACATGGTGACAATATGCAGCCTTGACGTACTCCTTTTCCTATTTGGAACCAGTCTGTTGTTCCATGACCAGTTCTAACTGTTGCTTCCTGACCTGCATACAGATTTCTTAAGAGGCAGATCAGGTGGTCTGGTATTCCCATCTGTTTCAGAATTTTCCATAGTTTATTGTGATCCACACAGTCAAAGGCTTTGGCATAGTCAATAAAGCAGAAATAGATGTTTTCCTGGAACTCTCTTGCTTTTTCCATGATCCAGCGGATGTTGGCAATTTGATCTCTGCTTCCTCTGCCTTTTCTAAAACCAGCTTGAACATCAGGAAGTTCACGGTTCACATATTGCTGAAGCCTGGCTTGGAGAATTTTGAGCATTACTTTACTAGCGTGTGAGATGAGTACAATTGTTTGGTAGTTTGAGCACTCCTTGGCATTGCCTTTCTTTAGGATTGGGATGAAAACTGACCTTTTCCAATCTTGTGGCCACTGCTGAGTTTTCCAAATTTGCTGGCATATTGAGTGCAGCACTTTCACAGCATCATCATTCAGGACTTGGAATAGCTCCACTGGAATTCCATCACCTCCACTAGCTTTGTTCGTAGTGATGCTTTCTAAGGCCCATTTGACTTCACATTCCAAGATGTCTGGCTCTAGGTCAGTGAT
The DNA here is from genome assembly GCA_935064755.1 of Tragelaphus eurycerus. Classification (NCBI taxonomy): domain Eukaryota; kingdom Metazoa; phylum Chordata; class Mammalia; order Artiodactyla; family Bovidae; genus Tragelaphus; species Tragelaphus eurycerus. Next base: position 16,192,718 of record CAKXYN010000036.1, on the reverse strand, counting down.
CACACCATCATGATTGTCTAGGTCTTGAAGCTCTTTTTTGTACAGTTCTTCTGTGTATTCTTGCCACCTCTTCTTAATATCTTCTGCTTCTGTTAGGTCCACACCATCTCTGTTCTTTATCGTGCCCATCTTTGCATGAAATGTTCCTTTGGTATCTCTGATTTTCTTGAAGAGATCCCTAGTCTTTCCCATTCTCAAAGTGAAATAAGTCATATACTACTGATTTTTTCTATTGTTTTCCTGTTTTCTTGCTGCATTTTCAGATGTGAAATACATTTATAATTACATCTTACTAATGTAGTCACTCTATCATTATGAGATGTTCTTTTTCTCTATTAATACTTTTTGCCTTAAAGTCTGTTTTACCTGGTTTTAATGTAGCCATTCTCCATTACAGGCCTCTGTACAGTATTTATCTTTTTTTCATCTTTTCACTTTCAGCTTGTGTCTTTTAATCTAGAGTGTGTCTCTCATAGAAAGCATTAGTTGGATCTTGCCGTTTTATCCAGTCTGACACACTCTCCCTTTTGGACTTGCATTTGCCTGTTTACATTTCTTCTCCATACGTTCTCTTCTTGTCTATTTTGTCCCTTTATTTCCTCCTTGATTGCCTCCTTTCCTGTAAAATATGTATTTTTTTGTAGTGTACTTTAACTTTCCTGTTAATGTTTTTTAAACTGTATATTTCTTGGAGTTGTTTCCTTAGTGGTGCATCTTAATTTATCAGACTCTGCTTCAGATTAATACTAAGTTAATTCTGGTAAAATATATAAGCTTTGCTCCAGTATAGCTCCATTCTTAATTCTTCTTTGTGCTATTATATATAATATTTATCTATGATATAACATGTTAAAAATATAAATATATTTTAATATATATCACAAACATCAAAATGCACTGTCAAATTTACTACTTTTAAAATATTTACATCTTTCGAGGATATTAAAATAAATGAGTAAAAACATATATATATAGAATCTTCTATATTAACCCACACATTTACCTTTTTTTGGTGTTCCTCATTTCTTCTGGTGACTTCAAGTCACCAGTTGTTGTCACTTTTTTTTTTAAACCCTGAACAGAATTCCTAACCTGGAATGCAAAAGTAAGAAGTCAAGAAACACCTGGAGTAACAGACAAATTTGGTTTTGGAGTACAGAATGAAGCAGGGCAGAGGCTAATAGTTTTGCCAAGACAACTCACTCTCTTGGAGAAACACCAAGAAACACCCTCTTCCAACAATACAAGAAAAGACTCTACACATGGACAACACCACATCGTCAATACTGAAATCTGATTGATTATATTCTTTGTAGCCAAAGATGGAGAAGCTCGATATAGTCTGCAAAAACAAGACCAGGAGCTGACTGGCTCAGACCATGAACTCCTTATTGCCAAATTCAGACTTAAATTGAAGAAAGTAGGGAAAACCACTAGACCATTCAGGTATGACCTAAATCAAATCCCTTATGATTATACAGTGAAAGTGAGAAATAGATTCAAGGGATTAGATCTGATAGACAGAGTGCTTAAAGAACTATGGATGGAGGTTCCTGACATTGTACAGGAGACAGGGATCAAGACCTTCCCCCAAAAAAAAGAAATGCAAAAAAGCAAAATGGCTGTCTAAGGAGGCCTTACAAATTGCTGTGAAAAGAAGATAAGCCAAAAGCAAAGGAGAAAAGGAAAGATATACCCATTTGAATGCAGAGTTCCAAAGAATAGCAAGGAGAGATCAGAAACCTTCTTCAGTGATCAGTGCAAAGAAATAGAGGAAAATAATAGAATGGGAAAGCCTAGAGATCTCTTCAAGAAAATTAGAGATACCAAGGGAGCATTCATGCAAAGATGAGCTCAATAAAGGACAGAAATGGTATGGACCTAACAAAAGCAGAAGATATTAAGACGAGGTGGCAAGAATACACAGAAGAACTGTACAAAAAAGAGCTTCACCACCCAGATAATCATGATGGTGTGATCACTGACCTAGAGCCAGACATCCTGGAATGTGAAGTCAAGTGGGCCTTAGGAAGCATCACTATGAACAAAGCTAGTGGAGGTGATAGAATTAAAATTGAGCTATCTCAAATCCTGAAAGATGATGCTGTGTAAGTGCTGTACACGATATGCCAGCAAATTTGGAGAACTCAGCAGTGGCCACAAGATTGGAAAAGGTCAGTTTTCATTTCAATTCCCAAGGAAAGGCAATGCCAAAGAATGCTCAAACTACCGCACAATTGCACTCATCTCACACGCTAGTAAAGTAATGCTTAAAGTGCTGTCTGGGTTGGTCACTAAGATTGGATAATTTCTGCTTTCAGTTTCACTGACACTTTCTTCTGCCATCTCAAAACTACTGTTGAACTAGTCTAGGAAATTTTTTTATTTCAGCTACTGTACTTTTCAACTCCAGGATCTCTATCTCCTTATGGGCGATCTCTATTTGTATATTCATTGTTGCCCTACTTTCCCCCCTTAATTTCCTTTCATTCTGTGAACTTATATGTAGTAACTTCTTTGAAATATTTGTCTGCTGTATCCAGTGTCTGTGATACTCAGACGTTTCCTATCAGCTTCTCCTTTTCTTGAGTGTGAGTCACACTTTGCTGTTTCTTGTGTCTTAATAATTTTTTTTTGTGAGAACTGGACATTTTTGATGAGATATTTAAGCAGCTCTGGGTTCTGATCTCAAGATTTTTGTTTTGTTTTTTAAATTGAGGAATATCTAACAAATTTGAAGTATATAATTAGGTATACATATTCACTATGAAATAATCACTACGTGCAAGCTAATTAACATATCATATTATTGGTTTTTCTTTGTTCACTGTTTTTTTGTTTGGTAATATGTTTGCTAAACCTGTAAAATCTCTCTTCCCTGTGATTTGTAGCCACTGATGTCAGTTTAGTCACTCAGTCATATCTGACTGTTTGTGACAACCCAAAAAAATAAAGTCAACCCAAAAAAGTCAGCCACTGTTTCCACCGTTTCCCCATCTATTTGCCATGAGGTGTGGGTAAGTAGCACATTCAAAGTTCAAGTCATTTTCAAGACTCCCATCTTTTGCATACCATTGGGTCCTTTCACCTGTCCTCTTGGCATACACACAGCCTCACTTTCAGCCAAGAGTTTGTGACTGGTTAGACCCTCTTGACTTTATTTTTCTGGGCTCCAAAATCACTGCAGATGGTGATTGCAGCCCTGAAATTAAAAGACACTTACTCCTTGGAAGAAAAGTTACGACCAACCTAGATAGCATATTGAAAAGCAGAGACATTACTTTGCCAACAAAGGTCTGTCTAGTCAAGGCTATGGTTTTTCTAGTGGTCGTGTATAGATGTGAGAGTTGGACTGTGAAGAAAGCTGAGCGCCGAAGAATTAATGCTTTTGAACTGTGGTGTTGGATAAGACTCTTGAGAGTCCCTTGCACTGCAAGGAGATCCAACCAGTCCATCCTAAAGGAAATCAGTCCTGGGTTTTCATTGGAAGAACTGATGTTGAAGCTGAAACTCCAATACTTTGACTACCTGATATGAAGAACGGACTCATTTGAAAAGACCCTGATGCTGGGAAAGATTGAGGGCAGGAGAAGAAGGGGACGACAGAGGATGTGATGGTTGGATGGCAACACCGACTCAATGGACATGGGTTTGGGTGGACTCTGGGAGTTGATGATGGACAGGGAAGCCTGGCGTGCTGTGGTTCATGGGGTCGCAAAGAGTCAGACACTACTGAGTAACTGAACTGAGCTGACACCCTCTTGGATCTTTGCTATAAATGCATGCAGCCTTAGCCAGGAATAAATTTGCCCTAGTCATGACCACAGGGCTTCCCAGGTGTCTCAATGGTAAAGAATCCTCTTGCCAGTGTAGGAGATGCAAGAGATGTGGGCTTGATCCCTGGGATAAGAAGATCCCCTGGAGAAGAAAACGGCAACCCGCTCCAGTATTCTTGCCTGGGAAATCCCGTGGATAGCGGAGCCTGGCAGGCTACAGTCCATGAGGTATCAAAGACTAAGACACAGCTGAGCACATGTGCCATCATGACCATTACCTTGGGCTGGTAGAGCCTTTAGCCCTTCCCACCTGCCCGTCTCTGAGATCGTGAATTCTGCTGACACCGTCACAGGGCATGGGTGTTGCCCACTGCTCCAAATCAAGTGAACCTCTTTCTCCTGCAACAGAATAATTGCTTATTTTCAACCTGTCCCATTCTGGCACAACATCTGCTTCAACTGAGGCAGAAGGGATAGGAGAAGCTCCAGGTTAGAATGCCACAGATTCCCACTGTTCTTGTCCACATTCTTCTGTTTTTAGGCATAAATGCTTCTCAGATTATTGTACGCCTTTGGTTGATTTCTCAAGCTTCAAAGTGATTGTTTTTTTAAAATTTGTCCAGCTTTGTAGTTGCTTTTTATGGAGAGGACTTGTTGATCACCTCACTTAACTATAGTAAGAAATCATGCCTGGCCCATTCCTTTGCTTTTAATCTAAATCTGTTCTTAAATTTCTTATTGCTTTCTTATTCATGTTGAAAAGAGCCTTGCTTTCTTATTCATGTTGAAGAATCTCTGTCTTTTAAATGATATCTTTAACCTTCTTATATTTGATACAATTTCAGCATGATTGGATTAAACTCATCACCTTTCTGTTTTCTATTAACTCAACTTGTTCTTTGATCCTTTCCCCTTCTTTTCCTCTCTACTTTAGCATTAATCACATCTTGTTATGACTCAGTTTTTATCTCCGCTGTTGGCATATCATTAAAATCTTAAAAGCTTTTTGTGTGGTTGCCTTTGGGTTTATAATGCACGTCTTTAATCACTGCTTCACACAAAGTGTAGCGTTTTTATCGCAGGAAGGTATTTATACTTAAGTTTCCTCTTCACATTTTGTGCTATTGTTGTTGTACATTTTTCTTTTACATATGCTGTAAACCCATAATACATTGCTATTTTTGTTTTAGACCAAGGGTGGCAAACTTTTTCCTATAAAGGGCCTGATAGTAAGTATTTTAGGCATTGTAGGCCATCTGGTCTTTGTCTCAACTACCCAACTCTGTCATGAAAGCAGCCATAGACAATACATAAAGGAATGGGTGTTACTGTGTTCCAATATAACTTTACTTACAAAAACAGGAAGAGGGTGCGATTTGGCCCTTATACCATAGTTTATTGACCCCCTGCTGTAGATGATCATTATTGAGAGCTATTGAAAATAAGAGAAAGGGTAGTTCATATTACCTTCATTTCAGCCATTTCTGGAGAACTTTCTTTCTTTGTATTGATCTAAGTTTCTGTTTGATATCACATTGCTTTTGCCTGAAGAACTTCCCCTTAGCGTTTCTCATAGTATGGATCTGTTGGAAATATGTTTTTGTTGGTCTGAACAAGTCTTTTTTCTTAATTTTTAAAAGACAGTTTTTATTGTTCTTCTCTCTGTAGTGTATTTCTTTTTACTGGCTGCCTTCAAGATTTTTGTTTTTTTCCCCCTTTTTCTTTCAATTAAGATATAATTTAAATTTGGTAAAATTTACTGATGTTTTTGTTGATCTGAACAAGTCTTTTTTTTCTTAATTTTTAAAAGACAATTTTTATTGTTCTTTTCTCTGTAGTGTATTTCTTTTTACTTGGCTGCCTTCAAGATTTTCTCTTTTTTTCCCCCTTTTTCTTTCAATTAAGATATAATTTAAATTCGGTAAAATTTACTGATGTTAAAATAACAGTTCTGAGTGTGTCGATGTATCTAAACAGTTGTATAGCCACCCAAACAATCAAGATATGAAACAGCTTTATCATTCTCCCAAACTCCTCCCATATTGCTTTGCAATCAGTTTTACTCTTCACCTGACTACCGTAGTAGTTCTACTCCTGTAGTTTTGCCTTTTCTAGAATATTGTTTAAATGGAATTACATGGTATGCAGCCTTTTGAGTCTGACTGCTGCTCTTTTTTTAATTGGCTGCACCCAGTCTTAAGGGCTTCCCTGGTGGCTCAGTGGGTAAAGAATCTGCCTGCATGCAGGAGACATAGGTTTGATCTCTGGGTCAGGAAAATCCCCTGAAGAAGGAAATAGCAATCTACTCCAGTTTTCTTGCCTGAAGAATCCCATGGACAGAGGAGCCTGGTGGTCTACAGTCCATAGAGTTGCAAGATTCGTCCAGATTAGCGACTAAACCACCACCATGTGGGATCTTTAGTAGCGGCATGCAAACTCTTAGATGCAGGATGTAGGATCTAGCTCCCCGACCAGGGATCAAACCCTGGCCCCTGGCATCGGGAGCATGGAGTCTTAGCCATTGGACCAGGAAAATCCCTGAGTCAGGGATTTTTTTTTTCTTTCACTTAATAATAATGCTTCTGAGATTCATTCATATGGTTATATCAGTAGTTTGTTCCTTTTTTGTTGCTGATCTATATTCCATCGCATGAATCTACCATGTTTTGTCTATGAAGCCATTATAACAGCAGTTTCACATCTGTCACAACGTATGGCAGGATTGTTTTCCAAAGATTTAATAAGCCAATTTATAGTAAAACCAGCAGGGCCTGGACATGTTAGTTTTATAATATCCTCTTTAACACAGGGCATTATTTACATATTTTTTGACCCAAAGTGGAAATGTCTTTTAATCTGACCATAAAAGTCATACGTGCTCATTTAAAAATTATAGACCAGGCTCTTCTCTAGACAAAACAGTTTCAGTTCCTTGTATAAAATGGCACTGCCTCTTCCAGCCCTCTGAACTGAAACTCAAACATCCATTTTCCCTTTTCGAGTGTGACCGCCAGCACTGAATAGAGTGGTGAGGGCCAGCCTACTGCCTGCTCTGCATACTGTATGTTTTTTAAGACAGCCCAAGTTTAAAGTTGCCCTTGTGGCATCCTCATGCAGTGGAGTCACACTGAATCATCTAAAATCTTAAGGCATCTTTCAAATGTGCTAATATGAAGCCGTACCTCCCTCTTTCTGTATTTCTCCAGATAGTCATTTGAGCCTTCAGTGAAAGACTTTACACGCATCCATAGTTCAGTGTCAGATGTAGCTGTGTCTCAAACTTCTTGAGGCTATTTTTGGATCCCCACGATTAACAGGCTTTGCAGGAGCTCATTCAAGTCATTGAAAAATCTTAACAGGATGGGACCCACATCAGAGAGCTAGAGAAGAGTTCAAGCCGTTTTACAGTCAACAGACACAGAACTCTTGCCATCTGTTAAGGATATATGCTGCTGCTGCTGCTAAGTCGCTTCAGTCATATCCGACTCTGTGCGACCCCATAGACGGAAGCTCACCAGGCTCCCCCATCCCTGGGATTCTCCAGGCAAGAACACTGGAGTGGGTTGCCATTTTCTTCTCCAGTGCATGAAAGTGAAAAATGAAAGTGAAGTCGCTCAGTCGTGTCCGACTCTTAGCGACCCCATGGACTAGAGCCTACCAGGATCCTCCGTCCATGGGATTTTCCAGGCAAAAGTACTGGGGTGGGGTGCCATTGCCTTCCCCGGTTAAGGATATATATATATATATATTTTTTATTTTCTATTTAGTGTTCTTTGGGATAAAGAGACTGCCACCTTACATGTAATTAGTGAGAGGTAATGTTCAATATTGTAAAATTTATTGAATCTCATTTTGGCATCTTTTTCTTAGCGCTGTGTTTTATTATATATGTCACTGATGCAGAATTTATTATGATATCCTACGTGTAACCCTATGTATATTATTACAGTACTCATTTAAATTGTTGAGATGTTTTTCCTGAGACTTTAAACCCCATTGAGGACCATGCTTTCCAAACACATAGTGAGAGTCACCAGAGAGATAAGAATTGTATGTACCATTGAGGGGAGAAAAAAAAATCCTATTTTAAGACTTGCCCCAAACCTGAATAGGCTAGTCTTGTCAATGGGTGCCACTCATTTAGAATACATGAAATCAACAAAGAGTAACTGCCAGCCAGGTATAGTTAATATTCAAAAGCAAAAGAAATATATCTGTCACTAAAGAAGTTAAAATGTTTCATCATGACATCTACTGTTTTCTTTGGATGTGGTTGTTGAGCAGTAGTAGATAAGGGTATTAGTAAAACCACTGTGACACTGTTCCACAGTAATGCAGCAAGGAAAAATAGGCAAGGTGTGAGTAATTATGGAAGGGAAACGAGTCATGAGTGGCACATATAAAAGAAGGTATGCCTCATTTGGTAGTCTGGTCCAAGGACCAGAGAGGAAGACTAACATTAACATTGTGGCCAGATGGGCTTTATCTTTCTGCTGTTCTTTCCATTTCCTGCCAATGTACTGGAAGAGATGGAAACACAATATCAAGGCAGTCACACACATTAGAAGAGTGAGATGGAAATGAAAAAAAAAAAAATCCCAGATAGGAGTCTAACTCCCTTTGGTTAGACAACTAAGCTATTCTTCTAGCAAGTTGAAACCAGCCCTCTTTTGACTTACAGCAAATCCTAGCAAGAAGCTGCAGATCTGGGTCCTCTTTATTTTGGCTTTGTTTGATCCCTCCTTTTGTTTTGAAAACACTCAATGACTTACTCTTTCCAACACGGGGACAGGACGCAGGTTGCTGAGACACATGTTACAGGTTCAAACAGAAGGTATGTTAGTTGCAGCATGTGACAGCTGCAGCATTTGCGATCTTTTAGTTGCGGCAGGTGACACTGAGAGTCTGCATGCCACAGTGAAGACAAAGGTCCTGTGTACGGCAACTAAGACTCGGCGCAGCCAAATAAATACATTAATTTAAAAAATTAAAAACAACAGAAGAAGTATGTTGTTGTTGTTTTAGTCAGTCATGTCTGACTTTTTGCGACCCCATGGATAGTAGTGCACCAGGCTCCTCTGTCCATGGGATTCTCCAGGCAAGAATACTGGAGTGGGTTGCCATTCTTTTCTCCAGGGGATCATCCTGACCCAAGGCTCAAAGCTGTGTCTCCTGCATTGCAGGCATATTGTTTACCATCTGAGCCACTAACTAACTGTCCCTAGCCAGATATTTTCCCCTAGGCCCATTCAAACAAATCCATTTTAAATGAGCATTTTTAATTCTTTCTAATTAATTACGCACACCTCCTGCGAGAATCTTTTTAAACCTAGCTCAAGTTACGTGATTCCTGCTTAAAGGATTGGGTTGCTCCATACTGACAGCCAGATTCAGATCTGAACTCCTGGGCTCGACATGAAGATTCTAAGAGGTTTTTGTTGTTAAGTTGCTAAGTCGTGTCCCACTCTTTGTGACCCCATGGACTGCAAGATACTAGGCTTCCCTGTCCTTCACTGTCTCCTGGAGTTTGCTCAAACTCATGTCCATTGAGTCGACGATGCCATCCAACCACCTCATTCTATGTTGCCCTCTTCTGCTCTCGGTCTTTCCCAGCATCAGGGTCTTTTCAACGAGTGTGTGCATGCTAAGTTGCTTCATTCGTGTCCAACTCTTTGCAACCCTATGGACTGTAGCCTCATCTATAATTCTTTAGCACAGAAGAGGTGCTGGAAGCTTAGACATAGAAAAATGTATTTTCACTAAAATGTGGAGGGATGAAGGAAGATGGGGCAATTGAAAGAGGGAAGGTAAATCCAAAATTTGGGTCACTGTAAGATTCTATCCAATGCGAACTCTTTGTACCTACAGAGCTCGCTGCCTTTGAAAATATGGACTATTGTGCCTTTATCAGCCTTGTCTTTTGCAGACTAAACATTTTCAAGATAAGCGCACAAGAAGATTGCAAATAAGATGCCACAAGGTTCTGCCTTTCTTTCTTCTTCAACATTGTATCAGTTATTTAGCTCCTATCAAAAGACTCTGGGCATACTGTATAACTCAGTAAAGATTTGTCGACTGACCTTAAATAAAGAGGTAGAAGCGTATTAATCACACTTGCAGATGATAAAATGTTAGAAGGAATATCTGACATGATGGAGGACAGATCCAGGGATCCAGGGTTCAAAATGATCTCAGTAGACTTGAAAGATGGGCTGAAACCACAATGACATTTAAAAGCAATAAATGTCAAGTCCTGCATTTAGATGAAAAACAGTCAATTGCATAAGGACAGGGTGTGGGAAAATAGGCTCAACGGCAGTTCAGTGGGGGTTTCTAGCAAGAGCAAGATGTGGAAGTGATAAGTCTCCGGCTGAGTACTGTACCTGGTTAGGCCAAGCATTAATAGGATTGTTGAGTTGAGAGTGTTCTGGGTGTTGCATTTAAGGTGTTTATTTATAAGCTAAGGTATATCCTGAGTAAACACCCAGAAGGGTGTTGTTTGGAAACCTTGTCATGTAAAGAAGTCTTGAAGCAGATATGAGTTTTTAGGTTGGAAAAGAAATGAATTAGGGGAATACATCTCTTCTAATATTTTTTAAAAATTAATTTTTTTAAATGACTTAAAAAACATTTTTTTTTAAATTGAAGTATAGTTGCTATGGTCTTTTATTTTTTTAGGCTGCACAGTGCTGCTTGTGGGATCTTCGTTCCCTGACCAGGGGTCAGACCTGTACCCCCTGCATTAGGAGCAGGCACAGAACTGCCAGGGAAATCCCTACTCTCTCTTTTAATACTAAATGGCTGCTGAGCAGATGTGTGATTAGATCTTTTGTGAAATCCCAGTGATCAGAACTGAGGTCAAAGGGGAGAAGTGATTGGGAGATGGAGTTTGGTTTGATGTAAAGGACTTTCTTTATTAAACAGTTGCAGTACATCAGGCTGTGAGCTAAGCACTTTTCGTGCAGCCTCTCACATTTAATCTTCATAGCAACCTTGTCATATGAGTACATTTTAGTTCCATTTTATAGATAAGGAAACCTGTTCAGTGAAACTGGTTTGTTCAGTATTGTGCAGCTAAAAAGTAGTGAAACAGCTGTTCATAACCTAGATTTGGCTGGTCTCGAAACCCTGTGCTCATAACCGCTAAGCTGTCTCACAAAGTCATGAACTCTCCATTTCTAGATTTGTATAAGTGGAACTGAAAGAATCTTCTCGCATAACTTAGGATCACTTCTTACAATTCACAAGGGCCTGGAGGGGCAGTGTGGCATGATGGAAGAAGAACGCTGACTTTGGAGTTAGCTCAGGGATGGAAAATGTCACACACGCCATGTGATCTTGGGAAAGGCACTTAACCTCTCTGAGCCCCATATAGGAGGATTAATCTATGTAAGCAGCGTAGCTTATGTGTTATATTTACTTGGTACATATCAGGGACTTGACAAATAATTGCTTTAGTCATGCAAAACATTCTTTTGACTTTTTAACATTTGTGATCATTAGACTTAGACAACCATCATTTTAATTTTGTATGTTTCTGTATTTTTTAACAGAAAGAAATTTATCTCTGAGATACTTTATCTCTGAGATAATACATGCTAAATACCTGAATTAAAACAGAAGCTTTGGTTGCTGCTGCTGCTGCTGCTAAGTCGCTTCAGTCGTGTCCGACTCTGTGCGACCCCATAGACGGAAGCCCACCAGGCTCCCCTGTCCCTGGGATTCTCCAAGCAAGAACACTGGAGTGGGTTGCCATGGAGAAAGGGAAAAGTGAAAGTGAAGCTGCTCAGTCGTGTCCGACTCTTAGCGACCCCATGGACTGGAGCCTACCAGGCTCCTCCGTCCACGGGATTTTCCAGGCAAAAGTACTGGGGTGGGGTGCCATTGCCTTCCCCGGAAGCTTTGGTTACTAGACTTGATTTTGTTTACCTTTTTGTACAGATCAGGTGTGTATGTTTACTTTTTATACTTTTTCTGTTATCTCCTTTGCTGATAAATAGCAGCCACCTCCTAATTGCTACTGTCAGCTTGGAAACCAAAATAAAAATCAATAGGCCCTCAGGGGCCATCTGAAGGGCTTCCTGTTAATAAAAAACATAGGCATTAATGTGGGGGATTTATAATAACTGTTTGGGCAACCTGTAAGCCATTTTATTTTGTTTTTCCTTGTTTTCTTGGCTTTCTAGGGAGTTGAAATTACTAAATAAGTGAGGTGCAATTGGATGTGACAGTTTTGCTCCTGGCTAGTTTAACAATGCAGTAGAAAAATCAAAGCACAATTACTGACTTAGAGCCTAGAATCGGAGAAGCATAGTTGCTCATACGGTACAGTGTGATGTTGACACCTGCCGTTTGTGGAGCGCCTGCACCGTGTGTGCCAGCTACATAGTTGGTCTCCATGCTGAATGTTTTGGGTTTTTTTTTTAATCTGCGAAACAGTCTTATGAAAGAAGCATTAATGTCATCCTCATTTTGTAGCTAAGAAAGTTGAGCTATGAGAAATTAGATAACTTGGTCAATTTTCCACAGAGATTGAAACTTAGGTCTATCATAATCCAAAGACCCAGTTCTTTTAATCACACTTTTGGACGCGGCAGGCCATGGTGCTAGGAAACAGGCATGCAGAGGAGTTATTAATTGAGCCGCACCTATGGGAACAGGCCGGATTGTGGTGGGATGTGTTGGCTTTGTTGGGCGGGGGAGTGGGGTGGGGGGAATTCCTGGGTAGGTGGGTAGTGTGAGCAAAGTGGGCCTGAGTCTGCTGCTTTTAGGGAGCTGGAGTGGAGACAGTGAAAGAAACGCTTGAGCAAAGAGAAAGGTACACACATCCTAGGAGGAGTAAGAAGTAAGGTCTGAAAGCGAAACCATGGCCAGATCATGGGTGCTCTTGAAACGCATTTGAGAAAGGAATTTGGAGGTGATGCTGTAAGAAGCAGTTGGTGTTTTATATTTGCTGGAGTAGGGAACAGGGTGTTGGCAGGTTGAGAGCTGTGTGTTTTGGATGCTAAGTATGGCAGTAACCAGAGATGGACACACCAGTTACGAGGCTGCTGTAGTATTCTAGTTTTGAGGAGCTGATGAAAGTCCAGACTGGGATGGGGACAGTGGAAGGAGGAATGAATTTGAGAGACATTTTCAGGGAAGCAATGACAGGACCTGACAGATTAGGTGCAGGAAATAAATAAAAGGGAAAACACCTGTAGGGTCGCTTGACCGGGAGAGAGTGAAATGACAGAATTGGGAAGGGAAATTCCTCTTTTAAATTGGCCCTGCAAAACCACAGCCAGGAGAGGCATTTTAGTGCTGCACCAGAACATTCCCTGGCTGAGCACCATTCTAGCACCCCATCTGGTCCTGGAGAAGCCACTTTAGGAGGAAGTGGTAGGGTGGGGGGTGCAGGAGGGAGTGGAGGGGCAGGTGTCTTTCAGAGTTTGCTCTGGTTGGACTTCCCTGGTGGTCCAGTGGCTCTGACTCTGTGCTACTACTGCAGAGAGCGCGAGTTTGATCCCTGATTGTGAAACTAAAAATCCACATGCCGCATGGCACAGCCAAAACAAAAACAAAATCTGCTGTTTTCCTGACTTGATTGCCTGTGGGTCCATTGAGTTCAGTCAAGGCAAATGCCTCCATGCTGATGTGCGTGAACACAGATGTGACGTTTTGTAAAAGGCAAGCTAAAAATCTTGGGCAGGAGTCGGGGGGGTTATGACTGTTGAGGTTATTATTTTACTGCTCAGGCCAAGGACCAAGTCTCTCTTCTAGGTCTGTGTCTTCAAACAGAGTGAGAATTTACAGTGCTCAGGTTGGAAATTGCCACCCTTATTTAGAAGCCATTAACCTTTATGTTGATAAAATATTATTCTTCACTGAGCATTGAAATCTGCGCCGAACAGCTGCAGCCTTTCCGGAGCACTAACTTAAAAAGCACTTGTCATAGTTTTGGAAAATAAAAAGCATGTGGGTGGGATGAAGTCACCTGAACAATCTTCTATAATTACAACTTTCAAGGCCTTTTCCTTTGTGTTTTTCTGGCTGACTTCACATACACACACACACGTGAGCGCACACACACACACATTCCCAAAGCTATGATTTTCTTTTTCTTTATAAACCTTTTGCGCTTGTTTTTGTTAAATAGTTGCAGTTCCCCAGGAAGGTATACACTTCCTTGTTCCTCTCCTGTTTTTTATTTGATACCTGGCATCTCCGAGGGCTGGAAACCCCCAGACAGATCTAGCTGTCTATCTAGACTTCTGAGCTATGAGGGACCCCTCTGAAAGTATGTCTGAGTGCCTTGGAGCAAATGCCTTGATAGCCTAGACAATGCACCAGGAAAATGTGAGCGTCATCACGCGTTTTGTGTGTGGATTAGGTTCCTCAGCGCCATCCTAGTCAGCAAGTCCTGGAATGTGACAGAATTGGCAGTCGTGCCGGGGACCAACCCACACTGGGAGTTCCCGTCTGTGTTCTGATAATTAAGTGAGGTTAGCTGCTCATATTCCCCAAAGGAAGGAGAGTGAGGGAATTAATATTGTTTCCAATCATATCTTTTAATTAACCGATGGATGGAATGGGAAGGGTTTTAAGAACGATTTCATGAGGGACGATTAGTACCTTACATAGCTCAGTAGTTCCATCACAGTTGGACACACTTTAGAAATAAATACCAGCACTGACTTTTCCAGCAAACTAACTGAAAAGAATTCTGAATTGTAGCTTATTTTATGTGTGTGTTATGTATGTGCTAAGTCACTTGAGTCATGTCCGACTCGGTGCAACCCTGTGGACCGTAGGCTGCCAGGCTCCTCTGTCCGTGGGATTCTCCAGGCAGGAATATTGGAGTCAGTTGCCATTTTCTTCTCCAGGGGATCTTCCTGACTTAGAGATTGAACCCAGATCTCTTAAGTCTCCTGCATTGGCAGATGGGTTCTTTACCACTAGTGCCACCTGGGAAGCCCTATTTTATGTGTAGAATATAATCATTACAACAAATAAAATTGTTGGCTTTTCAAAATTGTGCGTTAAGTAGTGTCTTGCCAGAGTGATGTTGAGCAGAAAGTAGTATAATACGTCTGTCTTATTATTTTTTTAATTTATTTTTAATTGGAAGACAATTTTGTTTTAAATATTGTGTTGGTTTCTGCCATACAAGAACATGAATCAGCCATAAGTATATCTATATCCTGATGCTGAAGCTCCAATACTTTGGCCACCCGATTCGAAAAGCTGACTCATTGGAAAAGATCCTGCTGCTGGGAAAGATTGAGGGCAGGAGGAGAAGGGGGCAACAGAGGATAAGATGGTTGGATGGCATCATCGACTCAATGGACATGAGTTTGAGCAAACTCCTGGAGATAGTGAAGAACAGGGAAGCCTGGTGTGCTGCAGTCCATGGGGACTGCAGAGAGTCAGACAAGAGTGACTGAACAATACCTATATCCCCTCTCTCTTGAATCGCCCTCCTCCCCGCTCCCACCCTGCTAGGTTGTCACAAAGCACCAAGCTGAGCTCCCTGAGTTACAGAGCAGCTTCCCATTAGCTATCTGTTTTACGTATGATAGTGTATGCGTATCAGTGCTACGCTCTCAATTCGTCTCACCCTTTCCTTCCCCCTCTGCGTCCACAGTCTGTTCTCTGTGTCTGCATATCTTACTGTAAAGAATGTCCAGTTTTTCTCTTTTTTCCCCCTAAGTAACAAAAATTCTTTACCTGGAATAGACTTTTGGGGCTCGCATTTTCTCTAATATTGATAGTTCTTTCATGTTACTGAAAGCAGTGGTATTGTTTTCAAGGAGGTTAAAATGATCATATTACCTTATCAAGTTCTCTTTTACCTTAGTAACAGAGGCTATATTTTGTCTTCCTGAAGCTGTTAGAAAAAAATCTCTGTATACAGGTACAGTGCCTCAGGTCATAGAAATGAGGTGTTAATGTCATTTGCTTCAGAAGATGGCCATTGCATCAGAAACAGCGGCAGGGCAAACAAAATGCAGTTCGTAATCTTGCTTCAGAATGAGTAAACGTTTAGGAAGAGCAAGTTCTCACTGGACATCACTAAATAAGAATGAGTTGATGTCACACTTGGCAAGAGGCAGCTCCGAAAAAAATTTTTTTTTCCAAACAAATAGTACCACATGGTGGGGAGGAGGGATTTCGGGCAAAGGGTAAAGAATGAGGGGGGAAAAAATAAGCTGGAGAAGGAGTGGGAGAATGAGTTACTTGTTACAGAAACATTACTGTGATGGAAAAGCCATGTTTGCTTTGTCAGAAGGCATCTGAGTTGGAACTTGAACTGCTGAAGGAGAGAGAGGTCCCTGGGG
Organism: Tragelaphus eurycerus; assembly: GCA_935064755.1. Taxonomy (NCBI): domain Eukaryota; kingdom Metazoa; phylum Chordata; class Mammalia; order Artiodactyla; family Bovidae; genus Tragelaphus; species Tragelaphus eurycerus. Next base: position 16,176,622 of record CAKXYN010000036.1, on the reverse strand, counting down.
CTCTTCCCACACTCCCTTTGAGCCTTTTGTGCGCGGATCCCTGGGGGAGGGGGTTGTGTAATCGCCTTGACTCATTTGCAGGGAAGAATGGCCCCTGTAGCTGTTTTGGCTCTGTAGAAGGCTGTAGCAAGTGTGAGTGAAGACATCCCTGCAACCCAGTAATAGCAAATGCAAAACATCCTTTTTGTTAGGATTTGCAGGCACCTGGAGGTAACACTGCAGACTGTGTGGGGTATGTGACACCCCCTTCCTCCATCTTCCCAAAATACTATACAGCCTTGAGCAACCTGATGACCAATTTCACATATTCCTAAAAGCTCCTATTCCGTGGAGAAAGGAATGGCTACTCACGCTAGTATTTTTGCCTGGAGAATTCCACAGACAGAGGAGCCTGGCGGGCTACAGTCCATGGGGTTATAAAGAGTCGGACATGACTAAGTGACTAATACTTTCACTTAAAAGACTCTCTCAGGTACTGCTAACCAACTCTTGTGTCGTCTTGAATTCACGTGACACATTTTAAAGAAAGCACCAAATTCTGATGAACCTTACCTTTCCAGCAAGGTTGAAGAAAATCTTTCTAGAGGTGTCTTTTTCAGTATACAAAATTCCAGGTTATGAGGTGTGATGTTTAAGATCTTCATCTCCTGAGAGCATGCTGTGAAAATATGACTCTACCAAAGATAGTTATTAAAAAAAAAAATTATTCATTTGGCTGCACTGGGTCTTAGTTGCAGCACGTGGGTCCTTCAGTCTTTGCTACGACATGTAAACTGCTAACTGTGGCATGTGAGATCTACTTCGCTAACCAGGGCTCGAACCCAGGCCCCCTGCATTGGGAGCACGGAGTCTTAGTCGCTGGACCACCAGGGAAGTCCCTCAAAGATGGCTATTTTTAATAGAAGCAATTAAACCTTTATGGTATTGAAGTATATCTCCTTTTATCAGCTGCATATCAAAAGGGGCAGCAGCTAGATGCATTGGATGTCCCATGATTGTATCAAAAGGTGATAGCTTTTTAGTTCAAAAAGTTGAGAATCTGAAATTTAGAAGGTCCAGTGGTAATGTTTTTGGCCAAAGTATTTGAAGAGTCCTCACAGATTTTGCCTGTTGAGTCTTAATAGTGCTATTAGTGCATTCGACTAACCATGGATCCATATGTAGTCCTTGTTCTGAGATCTAGTGCCTTAAATATTGAAACTGAGTTTGAGCAAACTTTTATTTTTCTTTGGAGACTTTAAGCTCCCTCAAAGTCAAAAGTTGTTGTGTGTTTTTTTAAAAATAATTTTCATTGAAGTATAATTGATTTACAACGTTGTTAGTTTCAAGTGTATAACAAAGTGTATTCTGTTATACATATATCCACTCTTTTTTAGAGTATTTTTTCCCATATAGGTCATTATAGAGTGTTGAATTCCCTGTTCTGTACAGTAGGTCCATATTAGTGATCTGTTTTATATATAGTAGTGTGTATATGGGGAAAGGCAGTGGCACCCCACCCCAGTACTTTTGCCTGGAAAATCCCATGGACGGAGGAGCCTAGTAGGCTCCAGTCCATGGGGTCGCTAAGAGTCGGACACGACTGAGCGACTTCACTTTGACTTTTCACTTTCATGCATTGGAGAAGGAAATGGCAACCCACTCCAGTATTCTTGCCTGGAGAGTCCCAGGGACAGAGCCTAGTGGGCTGCCGTCTATGGTGTCGCACAGAGTCGGTTACGACTGAAGCGACTTAGCAGCAGCAGCAGTGTGTATATGTCAGTCCCAGTCTCTCAGTTGGGATTCCTTGGTGGCTCAGACGGTGAAGAGTCTGCCTTCAATGTGGGAGACCTGGGTTCAATCCCAGGGTCTGGGAGATCCCCTGGAGAATGAACTGCAACATACTCCAGTATTCTTGCCTGGAAAATCTCATGGACAGAAGAGCCTGTTGGGCTGCAGTCCATAGAGTCGCAAAAGTTGGACACGACTGAGTGACTTCACTTTGCCTTTACAACCTCTCAGTTTATCCCTCTCCGTCTTCCCTCGTAGTAACCATAAGTTTGCACTAAGCATAATCACTGGCAGTAATAGGTACTGCCATGAAATTTTAAAGCTGATAGAAAACTAAGAGAAAGACAGATTCCATATGATATCATTTATATGTGGAATCTTAAAACATGGTACAAATGAACTTATTTACAAAACAGAAATTGAGTCACAGGTGTAGGAAGCAAAAGTTTTTAAACAAAATTTTAAAAATTTATTTTTGGCTCTACTGGGTCTTCGTTGCCACTTGGGGGGCTATTCTCTAGTTGTGGTGTGGGTTTCTGATTGCAGTGGCTTCTCTTGTTGAGGGGCGTGGGCTCTAGAGTGCAGGTTTCAATCGTTGTGGCGAGTTGGCTCAGTTGCTGCGCGGCGTGTGGAATCTTCCCAGGCCAGAGATGGAACCTGTGTCCTCTGCATTGGCAGGTGGGTTCTTAACCACTGGATCACCAAGGCCAAAAGTTTTAACAGGTGGATGCTTTCTTCTTGTGAAGAGGTTTGAGAAGGGGAACAGAGAAGCAAATAATCTATGTATTGTAACAAAGTCAAGTCTGCAAAAAACTATATCATCTAAATCAGCTTTCAAGATTTGTGAAAAATTAGAGGGACTTTGTAAAACCTTGGGGCATAACCAGGTGTACTGCCTTTCTTGTCAAGGAAAAGCAAAAAGGTATTGGTTAGCCTTATCAGCTGGAATACTAAGGAATGCACTGCATAAATCACTTGGAATGGAACATAAGCTTTCAGCGGAATGAATGTCAGTAGCATGTTCAGGCTAAGAGCAACCAGCTGTCAGGGGATAACCATATTTTTCTTGCTCATAAGTTCTGGACAAACCTCCATCCTTGGCCACTGGGTTTTTTCACAGGTGAAATGTGGGATATTACAGGGGCTAGTAGTGATACTATTGTGGCCTTGGGCCTTATAATTCTCTATTATGGGCTTGATGTATTAAATGTCTTATTTTTTTTTTTCTTCAAGATATTGGTTAATTCTGGGAGAGGTTTTGAGGGATCTCTTTGAATCTGGTAGGAGATGAACTGTGAATTCTGCCAATATTAGTTGATGATTTTGCCCATAAAGAGGATAGCAGCTGATCCATTAGGGACAATTGATTAGTGTCCCTATTGATTAGACAATTGATCAGAAATGGAGCAAATAAAAGATGTCAAAGGATCATTTAGTTCATTTGGTTGGCTATATTAATTGTTACTGTCAAATTCTAGATTTACTTCCCCCTTTTGGGAGAAAGTAATTTCAGGATAAAACTATTCTAAGAGGTCTCAGCCTCTTGGTTACTTTAGGAAACACTTTGACTATGGCTTGCAATTTGGCCTTCGCCCAGGGAACATAAGATATTTGGGATTTATTTGGATCCTCAGAAGAGTTAAAGGGCCACATTCTGATAGGCTCAGAAGGGGAGGAAATGGAGAGAGGCTCAAGGGGAAGTGTGGCGAAAGAAGTGAATTTGAAAACAGGGTGTGGAGGAGGTGGAGGTGGTGCAGAAGGAAAGGGGCATGAGGGCCCTGGAGGTGGAGTCAAAGAAAGTAGGGGAGGTGAAAGAGAGACCTCAGAAACCTTTTTTCCTTCTTTGTTTGTTTGCCTCAGTTAATTTATAATTTGCATTTTGCAGAGAGGCAGTTTTAGGCTCTTGATAGTGTTTGAAAGCCTCAAAATACCAATCAAAATAGGCATCTCATTCAGTTTTAACCATTTTAGAGCCATGGCTGTCCAATTCTGTTTTAAGAAAAGTAAGTCAGGGGAGTTTGGAAGTTCTCTAAGGTGGCCATTTTTGTTCTCAGTTATTAATACTTTCAAATTAAGTTGTTGCATTTAATTAGAAATGTGCGTGAGGCAGGACTGTAGTTTTAAAACAGAAAACTGATTAAGGTTGCCAAAGAGGAGGCACCCTCAAAGCATTTTGATGACTGGGATCTGATTTCTTAGATGTTTTTCTCTAGAGCAAAAAGAAAAATTCCTAAACACCAGTTTCAATAAGAAGAGCCTAATTCCAAGAGGAATTGGATCAAAAGCCAGCATAGTTCCAATAGAAACAGCCCTGTTCCTAAAGGAATTGGGCCAAAAGCCCAATAGTAGTCTCAGAAAGGACAAGGCCTATAAACAGATTCCAAATAAAGCCAGGAGAACTGAAAATGCAAAGATAGCAAAGCTCAAAATCCAAGAGAACTTGTATTTGAACCTTAAACCTTAAACTTGAATTTGGCCCTGAAACTCCAAGGTTGGTAAAAAACTAGTGGGCTCAGTTGGCTCTGTTCACTTACCAGCCTCAGAGGTTTTTGGGGGGTTAATTTCTGAATCCCACTTCTGACACCAAGTAATGTTGACCTTAAAAATGAAAGTCAGTTATTTAACCCCCAAAATGGGTTTATTCAGGAATAGTAAGGAGTTGGAATTCAGGACAAGTAAGCCACTGCAATCAGATTGATTATATTCTTTGCAGCCAAAGATGGAGAAGCTCTATACAGTCAGCAAAAACAAGACCAGGAGCTGACTGTGGCTCAGACCATGAACTCCTTATTGCCAAATTCAGACTTAAATTGAAGAAAGTAGGGAAAACCACTAGACCATTCAGGTATGACCTAAATCAAATCCCTTATGATTATACAGTGGAAGTGAGAAATAGATTTAAGGGCCTAGATCTGATAGATAGAGTGCCTGATGAACTATGGAATGAGGTTCGTGACATTGTACAGGAGACAGGGATCAAGACCATCCCCATGGAAAAGAAAGGCAAAAAAGCAAAATGGCTATCTGGGGAGGCCTTGCAAATAGCTGTGAAAAGAAGAGAAGCGAAAAGCAAAGGAGAAAAGGAAAGATATAAGTATCTGAATGCAGAGTTCCAAAGAATAGCAAGAAGAGATAAGAAAGCCTTCTTCAGCGATCAATGCAAAGAAATAGAGGAAAACAACAGAATGGGAAAGACTAAGGATCTCTTCAAGAAAATCAGAGATACCAAAGGAACATTTCATGCAAAAATGGGCTCTATAAAGGACAGAAGTGGTATGGACCTAACGGAAGCAGAAGATATTAAGAAGAGATGGCAAGAATACACAGAAGAACTGTACAAAAAAGATCTTCACGACCCAGATAATCATGATGGTGTGATCACTGACCAAGAGCCAGACATCCTGGAATGTGAAGTCAAGTGGGCCTTAGAAAGCATCACTACGAACAAAGCTAGTGGAGGTGATGGAATTCCAGTGGAGCTATTCCAAATGCTGAAAGATGATGCTGTGAAAGTGCTGCACTCAATATGCCAGCAAATTTGGAAAACTCAGCAGTGGCCACAAGATTGGAAAAGATCAGTTTTCATCCCAATCCCAAAGAAAGGCAATGCCAAAGAGTGCTCAAACTACCGCACAATTGCACTCATCTCACACGCTAGTAAAGTAATGCTCAAAATTCTCCAAGCCAGGCTTCAGCAATATGTGAACCGTGAACTTCCTGATGTTCAAGCTGGTTTTAGAAAAGGCAGAGGAACCAGAGATCAAATTGCCAACATCCGCTGGATCATGGAAAAAGCAAGAGAGTTCCAGAAAAACATCTATTTCTGCTTTATTGACTATGCCAAAGCCTTTGACTGTGTAGATCACAATAAACTGTGGAAAATTCTGAGAGAGATGGGAATACCAGACCACCTGATCTGCCTCTTAAGAAATCTGTATGCAGGTCAGGAAGCAACAGTTAGAACTGGTCATGGAACAACAGACTGGTTCCAAATAGGAAAAGGAGTACGTCGAGGCTGTATATTGTCACCATGTTTATTTAACTTATATGCAGAGTACATCATGAGAAATGCTGGACTGGAAGAAACACAAGCTGGAATCAAGATTGCCGGGAGAAATATCAAGAACCTCAGATATGCAGATGACACCACCCTTACAGCAGAAAGTGAAGAGGAACTCAAAAGCCTCTTGATGAAAGTGAAAGTGGAGAGTGAAAAGGTTGGCTTAAAGCTCAACATTCAGAAAACGAAGATCATGGCATCTGGTCCCATCACTACATGGGAAATAGATGGAGAAACAGTGGAAACAGTGTCAGACTTTCTTTTTCTGGGCTCCAAAATCACTGCAGATGGTGACTGCAGCCATGAAATTAAAAGACACTTACTCCTTGGAAGGCAAGTTATGACCAACCTAGATAGCATATTCAAAAGCAGAGACATCACTTTGCCAACAAAGGTTCGCCTAGTCAAGGCTATGGTCTTTCCTGTGGTCATGTATGGATGTGAGAGCTGGACTGTGAAGAAGGCTGAGCGCCGAAGAATTGATGCTTTTAAACTGTGGTGTTGGAGAAGTCTCTAGAGAGTCCCTTGGACTGCAAGGAGATCCAACCAGTCCATTCTGAAGGAGATCAGCCCTGGGATTTCTTTGGAAGGAATGATGCTAAAGCTGAAACTCCAGTATTTTGGCCACCTCATGCGAAGAGTTGACTCATGGGAGAAGACTCTGATGCTGGGAGGGATTGAGGGCAGGAGGAGAAGGGGATGACAGAGGATGAGATGGCTGGATGGCATCACTGACTCGAATGTGAGTCTGAGTGACCTCCGAGAGCTGGTGATGGATAGGGAGGCCTGGCGTGCTGCAGTTCATGGGGTCGCAGAGAGTCGGACACGACTGAGCAACTGATCTGATCTGATCTGAAGCCACTGCAAAAACCATAAGCAGGTCTAATAAATAAAGGTGCGGGAAAAATGTTACTTTGTAGAGAGAAAAAGAAGGAAGTTGGAAAGGGTTGTTTTGAATGAAAGTCCATTGGAGAAAAATGAGAGTTCAGGGTGATGATGATTTCTCACTGGTTGCATTGCTAGGGTAGTTAATTTCTTGTAGGAGGTGCAGTGTACCTCTTTTCCTGTCTGGTCCTGTAATGGATGATTCTTTCCTGTTGGTGATACTTTCCTGTTGGTAATTCTTGAGTTGAGATTTGAAATTGACAGTTCTTCCTGTGATTGATGTCAAGTGGGTACCACATGAAATTCACCCGCCCAACTCCATATTAGTGAAGTTTCTCTTTATTAATTTTCACACCCAAAAGAGTTTAAGGATGTGGATAGAGAGCCTTGCCCTCAATAGAGATTGCCAGCTGCTACCTAAAAAAATTTCTTTCATTTGAAATATCGGTTCAGTTCAGTTCAGTTGCTCAGTCGTGTCCTACTCTTTGCGACCCCATGAACTGCAGCACGCTGGGCCTTTCTGTCCATCACCAACTCCCAGAGTTCACTCAGACTCAACGTCCATCGAGTCAGTGATGCCATCCAGCCATCTCATCCTCTGTCGTCCCCTTCTCTTCCTGCCCCAATCACTCCTAGCATCAGAGTCTTTTCCAATGAGTCAACTCTTCACGTGAGGTGGCCAAAGTACTGGAGTTTCAGCTTTAGCATCATTCCTTGCAAAGAAATCCCAGGGCTGATCTCCTTCAGAATGGACTGGTTGGATTTCTTTGCAGTCCAAGGGACTCTCAAGAGTCTTCTCCAACACCACAGTTGAAAAGCACCAATTCTTTGGTGCTCAGCTTTCTTCACAGTCCAACACTTACCTCCATACATGACTACTGGAAAAACCATAGCCTTGACTAGACAGACCTTTGTTGGCAAAGTAGTGTCTCTGCTTTTGAATATGCTATCTAGGTTGGTCATAACTTTCCTTCCAAGGAGTAAGCGTCTTTTAATTTCATGGCCACAGTCACCATCTGGAGTGATTTTGGAGCCCAGAAAAATAAAGTCTGACACTGTTTCCACTGTTTCCCCATCTATTTGCCATGAAGTGATGGGATCTGATCTGATGGGACCAGATGCCATGATCTTAGTTTCCTGAATGTTGAGCTTTAAGCCAACTTTTTCACTGTCCACTTTCACTTTCATCAAGAGGCTTTTTAGTTCCTCATCACTTTCTGCCGTAGGGTGGTGTCATCTGCGTATCTGAGGTTATTGATATTTCTCCCAGCAATCTTGATTCCAGCTTGTGCTTCTTCCAGTCCAGCATTTCTCATGATGTACTCTGCGTATAAGTTAAATAAGCAGGATGACAATATACAGCCTTGATGTACTCCTTTTCCTATTTGGAACCAGTCTGGTGTTCCATGTCCAGTTCTAACTGTTGCCTCCTGACCTGCATATAGGTTTCTCAAGAGGCAGGTCAGGTGGTCTGGTATTCCCATCTCTTTCAGAATTTTCCACAGTTTATTGTGATCCACACAGTCAAAGGCTTTGGCATAGTCAGTAAAGCAGAAATAGATGTTTTTTTGTAAGTCTTGCTTTTTCCATGATCCAGAAGATGTTGGCAATTTGATCTCTGGTTCCTCTGCCTTTTCTAAAACCAGCTTGTACATCTGGAAGTTCACGGTACACGTATTGCTGAAGCCTGGCTTGGAGAATTTTGAGCCTTACTTTACTAGCATGTGAGATGAGTACAATTTTGAGTAGTAGTAGTTTGAGCATTCTTTGGCATTGCCTTTCTTTGGGATTGAAATGAAGATGGACCTTTTCCAGTCCTGTGGCCACTGCTGAGTTCCAAATTTGCTGGCATATTGAGTGTAACACTTTCACAGCATCATCTCCTGAAACAGCTCAACTGGAATTCCATCACCTCCACTACCTTTGTTTATAGTGATGCTTTCCAAGGCCCACTTGACTTTGCATTCCAGGATGTCTGGCTCTAGGTGAGTGATATATCTTAGCATGTAGCAGAAATAGCAAACACCCGAGTCTTTATTTACCAACTTTGTCAAACTTTAATATTTTGATATATTTGCTTCAGATCTCTCTCTCTTTTTAGCCCTCACGAGAAAAAATATTTCAAATGAAGTTAAAGCCTCCCTCACTGTCGCTTGTAAGCTTCCTTAATATTCTCTCTTTGCAAGGAATCATTGATCTGACTGGTGTTTATTATGCCCATGCATTTTTTTCATTGCTTTACTTTTTACCAAATATTATGTGTCTCTAGACAGTATCTAATATATTCTTTAATGTGTCTATATGAAGTGCATTGTATAATGTTTCCTTCATATAGTTTTATAACTTTTTTTGGTTTATATTTTTGATATTTGTCTATGTTGATATACATTATTTTTTACACTGCTGAATAGTATTCCAATATTTCACAGTTTATCCATTGTCCTGTTAATTTTGGAGTTTCAGACTTTTTTAGAACTATTAAAAACTGTTTTTCTGAGGGCACCTTGTATGTCTCTGTGCACATGTGTGAGAGTTTTCTTTTTTTAAAAATTTTATTTATCTTGCTTTTGGCTGCACTGAGTCTTCGTTGCTGTGCAAGGGCTTTGTCTAGTTGCAGCAAGTGGGCAGGGCACCGCTTTCTAGATGTGGCGCTCAGGTTTCTCACTGTGGCAGCTTCTCTTGTTGCAGAGAGTGGGCTCTAGGGTGCTCAGGCTTCCATAGCTGTGGCATGCAGGCTCAGTAATTGCGGCTTGTGGGCTCTAGAGCTCAGTCCTAGTAGTTGGAGTACATGGGCTTGATTACCCTGAGGTATGTGGAATCTTCCTTGGATAAGGGATCGAACCTCTACCCCTGCATTGGCAGGCAGATTCTTAACCACCTGGACCACCAGGGAAGTCCGAGGGTTTTCTCTAGGGTATGTAGCTAGGAATAAATTGCTGTTGAGTAGATCATGAACTCCTTATTGCCAAATTCAGACTTAAACTGAAGAAAGTAGGGAAAACCACTAGACCATTCAGGTATGACCTGAATCAAATCCCTTATGACTATGCAGTGGAAGTGACAAACAGATTTAAGGAATTAGATCTGATAGAGTGCCTAAAGAACTATGGAGGAAGGTTTGTGACATTGTACAGGAGGCAGAGATCAAGACCATCCTCAAGGAAAAGAAATGCAAAAAGGCAAAATGGTTGTCTGAGGAGACCTTACAAATAGCTGTGAATAGAAGAGAAGCGAAAAACGAATAAGAAAAGGAAAGATATACTTATTTGAATCCAGAGTTCCAAAGAATAGTAAGGAGAGATAAGAAAGCCTTCCTCAGCGACCAGTGCAAAGAAATAGAGAAACACGATAGAATGGGAAAGACTAGAGATCTCTTCAAGAAAATTAGAGATACCAAGGGAACAGTTCATGCAAAGATGGGCTTGATAAAGGATAGAAATGGTATGGGCCTAACAGAAGCAGAAGATATTAAGAAGTGGCAAGAAGACATAGAACTATACAAAAAATATCTTCACGACCTAGATAATCACAATTGTGTGATCACTCACCTAGAGGCAGACACTCTGGAATGCAAAGTCAAGTGGGCCTTAGAAAGCATCACTATAAACAAAGCTAGTGGAGGTGATGGAATTCCAGTCGAGCTATTTCAAATCCTAAAAGATGATGCTATGAAAGTGCTGCACTCAATATCCAAATTTAGAAAACTCAGCAGTGGCCACAGGGCTGGAAAAAGGTCCATTTTCATTCCAATCCCAAAGGAAGGCAATGCCAAAGAATGCTCAAACTACCACACAATTGCACTTATCTCACATGCTAGCAAGGTAATGCTCAAAATCCTCCCAGCCAGGCTTCAACAGTACATGAACCGTGAACTTCCAGATGTTCAAGCTGGTTTCAAAAAAGCAGAGGAACCAGAGATCAAATTGCCAATATCCACTGAATTATCAAAAAAGCAAGAAAGTTCCAGAAAAATATCTATTTCTGCTTTAATGATTATGCCAAAGCCTTTGACTCTGTGGATCACAATAAACTGTGGAAAATTCTTCAAGAGATGGAAATACCAGACCACCTTACCTGCCTCCTGAGAAACCTGTATGCAGGTCAGGAAGCAGCAGTTAGAACTGGACATGGAACAACAGACTGGTTCCAGATCAGGAAAGGAGTATGTCAAGGCTGTATGTTGTCATCCTGCTTATTTAACTTATCTGCAGAGTACATCATGTGAAATGCCAGGCTGGATGAAGGACAAGCTGGAATCAAGATTGCCAGGAGAAATATCAATAACCTCAGATATGCAGATGACACCACGCTTATGGCAGAAAGTGAAGAAGAACTAAAGAGCCTCTTGATGAAAGTGAAAGAGGAGAGTGAAAAAGTTGGCTTAAAGCTCAACATTCAGAAAACTAAGATCATGGCATCTGGTCCCATCACTTCATGGCAAATAGATGGGGAAACAGTGTTAGACTTTATTTTTTTGGGCTCCCAAATCACTGCAGATGGTGACTATAGCCATGAAATATGATGCTCCTTGGAAGAAAAGCTATAACCAACCCAGACAGCATATTAAAAAGTAGAGACATTACTTTGCCAACAAAGGTCCGTCTAGTCAGATCAGATCAGATCAGTCGCTCAGTCGTGTCCGACTCTGCGACCCCATGAACTGCAGCACGCCAGGCCTCCCTGTCCATCACCAACTCCTGGAGGTCACTCAGACTCACATTCATCGAGTCAGTGATGCCATCCAGCCATCTCATCCTCTGTCGTCCCCTTCTCCTCCTGCCCCCAATCCCTCCCAGCATCAGAGTCTTCTCCAATGAGTCAACTCTTCGCATAAGGTGGCCAAAATACTGGAGTTTCAAGTTTAGCATCATTCCTTCCAAAGAAATCCCAGGGCTGATCTCCTTCAGAATGGACTGGTTGGATCTCCTTGCAGTCCAAGGGACTCTCAAGAGTCTTCTCCAACACCACAGTTTAAAAGCATCAATTCTTCGGCGCTCAGCCTTCTTCACAGTCCAGCTCTCACATCCATACATGACCACAGGAAAGACCATAACCTTGACTAGGTGAACCTTTGTTGGCAAAGTAATGTCTCTGCTTTTGAATATGCTATCTAGGTGGGTCATAACTTTCCTTCCAAGGAGTAAGCGTCTTTTAATTTCATGGCTGCAGTCACCATCTGCAGTGATTTTGGAGCCCAGAAAAAGAAAGTCTGACACTGTTTCCACTGTTTCTCCATCTATTTCCCATGTAGTGATGGGACCAGATGCCATGATCTTCATTTTCTGAATGTTGAGCTTTAAGCCAGCCTTTTCACTCTCCACTTTCACTTTCATCAAGAAGCTTTTTAGCCCCTCTTCACTTTCTGCCATAAGGGTGATGTCATCTGCATATCCGAGGTTCTTGATATTTCTCCCGGCAATCTTGATTCCAACTTGTGTTTCTTCCAGTCCAGCATTTCTCATGATGTACTCTGCATATAAGTTAAATAAACATGGTGACAATATACAGCCTCGACGTACTCCTTTTCCTATTTGGAACGAGTCTGTTGTTCCATGACCAGTTCTAACTGTTGCCTCCTGTCCTGCATACAGATTTCTCAAGAGGCAGATCAGGTGGTCTGGTATTCCCATCTCTCTCAGAATTTTCCACAGTTTATTGTGATCCACACAGTCAAAGGCTTTGGCATAGTCAATAAAGCAGAAATAGATGTTTTTCTGGAACTCTCTTGCTTTTTCTATCATCCAGCGGATGTTGGCAATTTGATCTCTGGTTCCTCTGCCTTTTCGAAAACCAGCTTGAACATCAGGAAGTTCACAGTTCACATATTGCTGTTTGGTCATGTATGGATGTGAGAGTTGGACTGTGAAGAAGGCTGGGCACCGAAGAATTGATGTTTTTGAACTGTGGTGCTAGAGCAGACTCTTGAGAGTCACTTGGACTGCAAGGAAATCCACCCAGTCCATCCTAAAGGAAATCAGTCCTGAATATTCATTGCAAGGACTGATGGTGAAGTTGAAGCTCCAATACTTTGGCCACCTGATTCAAAGAACTGACTCATTGGAAAAGACCCTGATGCTGGGAAAGATTGAAGTCGAGAGGAGAAGGGGAAGACGGAGGATGAGATGGTTGGATGGCCTCACTGACTCGATGGACATGAGTTTGAGCAAGCTCTGGGAGTTGGTAATGGACAGGAAAGGCTGACGTGCTGCAGTCTATGTGGTCAAAAAGAGTTGGACACAACTGAGTGACTGAACTGAACTGAAGGGCACAGGTATTTTCAACTTTACTGCTGCTGCTGCTAAGTCGCTTCAGTCGTGTCTGACTCTGTGCGACCCCACAGACGGCAGCCCAACAGGCTCCCCTGTCTCTGGGATTCTCCAGGCAAGAACACTGGAGTGGGTTGCCATTTCCTTCTCCAGTGTGTGAAAGTGAGAAGTGAAAACGAAGTCGCTCAGTTGTGTCCGACTCTCAGCGACCCCACGGCCTGCAGCCTTCCAGGCTCCTCCATCCATGGGATTTTCCAGGCAAGAGTACTGGAGTGAGGTGCCATTGCCTTCTCCGTTTCAACTTTACTAGATATAGTCAACTCTTCAAAGATGGTGTCGATTTATATCCGTACTAGCTGTGTATGAGAGTTCCTGTTGTTCTGCATCCTCAATCACACTAGATATTGTCCCAGCTGTTCCTTGTTTACTGATTCATTTAAAGACAGTTCTGTGCTTAGCAACCAGCTCAAACATGGGTCAACAGATGCAAACTTATTTTTTTATATCAGCTTTCCTCCTTTTAAAGGAACTGTTTTCATCTCAGAGTTATAGAATCAAGGTAACTATAACAGGTTACTTTGCTCACATTTATTTTTAACAATTAATGTTTTTATGATCACAAAGTGAATGCATAGTTATTTTGGATAGTTCAGAAAACAGAAGTTTCAAAAAATAAGATTAAAAATTCCACCACCTAGACATAGCCATTGTTAACATTTTGTTATGTATTTCCTTGTATTGTAAACATATATGTGATATACATTTACAATTAGAATCATGCTAAATTTATTTTATATCATAGTTTCACTTAAGATTATATTGTGGCATTTCCTGTCATTGACTATTATTTTAAAATAACTATTTTAATAGCTGCATAACATTTCTTTGTATTAATGTTAAATTTAAGCATTCTACTCTTAGAGGACATCTTTGACATTAAAATAATACAGCAGTAAACAGTCTTGGTATAAAAATCTTACGCATTTCAGGTTGTTTCTTTGGGATAGACTTCTAGAAAAGGTCAGTATATGTGTGTGGAGTTAGATTGAAGAAAGAGATTATAAGAAAGGCATCCATAACAGAAGAAAAAAAATCAGTTGAGAGAGGAAACAGGGGTGTCATGAGATCTATTAATTTAGCTTCTCTTATATTTGAATTGAGTTAAGTCACTGTGTGTGACTCTCTGCAACCCCAAGAACACTGGAGTCGGTTGCCATTTCCTTCTCCAGGGAATCTTCCTGACTTAGGGATCGAACTCTGTCTCCTGTATTGGCAGGTGGATTCTTCACCACTGAGCCACCAGAGAAGCCCCTTGAATTGAGTGGCAAATCTTTAATTGAATCTGAATCTTTCTCTTAATAGGGATGATTTTAGAGGTGAACTCCCTGGAGAAGGAGATGGCAATCCATTCTTGCCTGGAGAATTCCATGGACAGAGGAGCCTGGTGGGCTACAGTCCATGGGGTTGCAAAGAGTCAGACAAGACTGAATGACTTTCAGTTTTAGAGGTGAACTCTACCTGACCATGGGCACCAGAGAGTTTCTTGTACATTGTAGTGTCAAGGTTTATAGAATTTTAGAATTGGGAAGGACTTTTAAAACTTTATCGCCTAGTCTTCTACTTGCAGAGTCCTAAAATTGAGTGTATTTTGTAGACTATCTCATTAAATTAGACTTACAGGTTTGACTTGCTAAATATCTAATTCCAAGCAGATTGTTGCCACATAAGGCAATTTGTTCCCTTATTGCTCAACTTTGATTAGTTAGTTGAATGTGGTTCTGTCACTTAAGCCCAAGTTTGATTTTCTTAACTTTCACTTACCATTTCATTTGTTTTTTTAATGAAAGGCTCCCTAAAAGTATTGCTGGAAATTCTTCACCTTTATTTATTTGTTAGCTTCTACTATAACTAATATGAAAACAAACATATATTTGACCTACTTTTCGTCTTGTTTCTTTCCGAGATATAATTTAGCTTTATCTTGACTTTGTAGTGAAAATTACATATGTGAACACAGGTAGGCTAGAAGAACCTTCCACATATTTTTATACTTGATAGAAAAGTTCCAAAGTGTCTATAGGGACTATTCGTTTTATTATTATTTCTAAGTTGCATATAAGCAGAGATTTTGGTTTATATAGTCTCATTTTTCCACTAATAATAATAGCAACTTTGATCTTTCATTCTTTCCCACAGAGGTGTTACATGTATTACTTCCTTTAAAACCTGTCTAACCTCTTTGAGTGGGCATTTTCCTTATTCGGAAAATGAGAATGCTGAGGCTCAGAGAGGTTTAAAGACTTTTTCTATCACATAGCTATTAAAAGTAGTGCCAGTTTTAAACTCGGGTCTGATTCTCAAACCTGTATATTTTAACCATTTTGCAAGTCTGTCTCTGTAACATTTCTATTAACTTTACCATCATATTTCATTAATTACATCATAAAATCAGATGTATTTCTGTTAAAGGATGTTCGCATCTTTGGCGTACCCAGTTGGGGTATCGTATTGGTAGTGTGGCATGATTATCGGACATGTGTTGCTTCTGCTTGCTTCCCATTTGATAACCCCAGCCCCTCGATCCATGGTTTGGACACACCAAGGATTTCCTTCCTATGATAGCCCATCTCTCCCTAGTGCCCTGTGGGGCTCCTTCCTGTCTCTAGGGAAACTGAAGCATAGGGTGAAAAAAAGTCACAAATAATTACATTTTTTTTTTTTTTTTTCCTGAAAGCTGTCAGCTGATATGTTCCGTAAAGAAGGATGTTTTCACAGCTGTGTGCTTTAGGGGTAGCGGAGAAAGTCTGAATTTTTATAACTTGGGTGTCTTCTACCACAAAGGGAGGGACGCACACGGCTTGATGAACTTGGAATGTGGAAACCCGTACTCTTGGCCCTGTCATAGTGACCTTGCATTGTGGTCACATTGGGATCCAGACATGTCACCTTAGTGAACTAGAGACCAAGGGTCAGGAGACCGAGGAGGGGACTTGTTGAGTATATGGTTTAATTACACTAGATCCGTCAAGCTTTGACTGAGTGATGACAGGGCAGAGTGTGTGTGTGTTTCAGTAGTTGCTAGGGGAGGAGAACAGAGTTTAATCTGCGGTTTTGTTGACCTTTGGTATCACTTTTATCTGTAGTTCCATAGACCTGCCTTTGCCGAATTTTCAAAAGACTGCAGTCAAGTGATTTACAGATTAAGGTCTCATGTACTGCTTGCACAAGAGGAGCCTATATCTTTCAATACGGGTGACGTAAGTTTACTTTAGAGGCAGGAATGAGTTCATTTCTTTGGAGAGAGATATGAACAGAATGTGCGTCTCTTGCTCTCATGAGAAGTAATTTTCTTTCTTTTTTTTTTTTTGGCAAGCACACTTGAAAGGTTTTTTTTTTTTTTAACTGAATAGTGTATTGGTTTTAAAACTTTATTTATTTTTAATTGGAGGATAATTGCTTTACAGTGTTCTGTTGGTTTCTGCTGTACAACATGAATCAGTCATAACTATATATATATATCCTCTCCGTCTTGAGCCGGCCTCCCCACTCCCATTCCACCTGTCTAGGGAAAAATAAATTTAAATCAGAACTTGGCTTTGAGGAAATGGAATGAAGTTACTGAGCCCTCAAGCCTCTAGAATTTGGGAGCTTCAGCCAAGGCCCAAAGGGGTACCAATTGTGTGTTTGCAGAATTCATACAAAAGTGAGCATTCCTCAGTATATGAAACAGCAGATATCTATGGAGTACTACTTTGTGTATATCTGTGAGCTACTTACATGCCTTGGGACTGAAGTTCAGAGACAAAAGTACATGATTCCTTCCTCAAGGACCTTACCCAGTAACTGGAAAGAAAGCAAGAAGGTCAATAACAATATACAAAAACAATGCTGTGATAACTGCCAAAAATGAATCTTCAACCAGAGCTCCAGCTCCTTGAAGAGTAAGATTTAGTTATAAATGAGCTATGTTGTGGCTGAAAACATTTTGACTCCAAACTATAACCAAGTTTCAAATAAGCAAAACTGCCTTAAGCATAAATCAGAAGGAAAATGGTGTTTTAAATTAATTTCTCAAGTGAGTTGCCAAATTTAGGACACTAGAATTTCAAGAATTGGCAACTCTACAGTCTCATGGTTTGGCTATTATCTCCTTTAAATTACAGTAGTATTTCTGTCACCAAAAATCATTAATTTACAGTATTTCTTCTTTGTTAATCCCATCACTGTGGTTTGCTGTCATGATTATTATTACTGTTTATTTACTTTCTTAGTAGAGAAGGTACTAAAATCTGTCTCCTAAGGCCATTCTGACAATTAAAACATATAATATGATTAGCACATATTATAAACATATGTTTAGCACAGTGCTTGTCTAAGAGAATGCCATCATTAATGTTAAGTGTTGTTTTTCTTGAAATTTAATGCTTTATACAGTGACTGCCATATAGTTAAGTTTTAGTAAATTTTGATACTACGTGGTTATAAAGGGCTTTCACATATCTCATTTAATCCTCTCAGCTGCCTTCAAGGTACATAGTTTTACCCCTCTTTTACTGCTAGAGAAATTGAAGTTAAGTGTATCAGCCAGATTTTCCATCTGATTTAAGCCGAGAAAGAATTTACCAAAAGGATAGTGACTGGTTTACAGAGTCTCTTGAAGAACTCTGGCATCAGGTTTTGGACAACCTACTCAAGCAGATGGCCAAAATCTGGCCACAGAACTGACCCGGTGAGGTCACTGTGGCTGTCATGACCAAGCGCTCCACACACCTTGTACCACTAACAGTGACGGCTGGCCGTGGAGACTGGACTGGCCACTCGTTCTGTTTCTGTTGCTTCCTCAGAAGCACTGGTTCTCCAGAAACCGGAGAATGGACCTCTTGGAAGGCCCCTATTTTGCAACATTTGCTCCCTATTTAGTAGCTGGGGCGGGTGGACAGATGGGTGGAACTTCAGCCATTGAGCTTGTGTTCTGGCTGCAGGGCAGGTGGGAGAAAAAGAGGCTTTTTTGGCTCTTCAGTTTGGGTGTAATAGGCGACTAGGCTCTCACGTGTGACACTTTGCCTTATTGCCAGGTCCTCGGGTCCTAACTCTCTGTGTTAAGAAAAAAAAATACTGTTTCCTGTTAATTGTATATAAGCTGAGTAGAAATCAAGACTGTTTTCCTTATTAGTAGGCCTCATGTGTGGAAAAAAATCAGTTTTTCTCTAAAATCCATCTCGTTCTTAGAAATTAGCTGTTAATTTGTAACAGTATTGCCTGAGCATTTTAAGCTACTAGTGAGTGTGAGAACATTCTGTCCATTCAGGGTGTTTTGTTCAGTGTAAACAATTTATTCAATGTGTCCCCTACTCCGTGGGACAGAGTATGTGATCCTTCAAGGAAGCCGTGAGTTAACACCAACAAGAAGGGTGACTCCTCTGAACAAAGAAGTCCTGACATTAATATTTCCGATATCTTTTTCATTGCATCCTTTTCTTAGTACTTCATTTGTTTTTGTATAAAGCAAGACTGTGATTGATCTTTCTGAAAACCTTAAAAAAAAAAAAAATTCAGGTCCCCAACGTGCTTTCTGTTGACTTTATAAAGACCCTTGCAGAGTTTGTACTGTGAGGAGCTGCGTACACACACCTCCAACTAAGTGTCAGTGGAATCAAGTGTTAGATGCTAGTGTTTAAAAGAACACTTTGTTCCTTAAAGTAAACTCTTCTAGAAAGGGAAGAAGCCCTTGGTGCTCCCAGAAAAACCAACCTTACTTTGTCTGGAAAGCTACATTTTGAGGGTATTGATGTTTCAGTAAGTGGAGA
Organism: Tragelaphus eurycerus; assembly: GCA_935064755.1. NCBI lineage: Eukaryota > Metazoa > Chordata > Mammalia > Artiodactyla > Bovidae > Tragelaphus > Tragelaphus eurycerus. The sequence continues at coordinate 16,157,834 of CAKXYN010000036.1, read as the reverse complement.
ACACCTGGGCATGGTGGATGCTTGGTGCCAAGTTGACGGAGGACCCAGGTGCCCAATTTACAGGCTGGCATTCATTCTTCAGAGGAGGGAGACAGAATGGGCTTTCTGCATTCATTCAGTGAGAGATACTGAAAACCTGTGGCATCCAAACTACGTATGTTCATTGGTTCAGTTCAGTTCAGTCGCTCAGTCGTGTCCGACTCTTTGCGACCCCACGAATCACAGCACGCCAGGCCTCCCTGTCCATTACCAACTCCTGGAGTTCACTCAGACTCACATCCATCGAGCCGGTGATGTCATCCAGCCATCTCATCCTTTGTCGTCCCCTTCTCCTGCCCCCAATCCCTCCCAGCATCAGAGTCTTTTCCAATGAGTCAACCCTTTAGACTGCATTTCTCTGATTACAGTTTTAACTTTTTATTTTATATTGGAGTGTAATCGATCAGCAGTGTTGAGATAGTTTCAGGTGGACAGCAAAGGGACTCAGCCATATACATGCATGTGTCCGTTCTCCCCCTTCATTATCTTTTATTTTCATACTCAGAGTAAGAGTCTTCTAAATTTAAATATGTTCCTTTCTGCAGATAATTCTAAATTAGTCTTAACTTTGTTTTTTTTGAAGAAGAAGCATGGTATAGCAGTCTAGAATAATTCTCTCTCTCTGCAGAGAAACTTGGAATTTTTGAAGTTTAGACTTGGAAGCAAACATGGTTCAACTCACTCAATTTTCAGAGAAGGAAATGAGACTTAGATGTTTTTCCTTGGTTTATCCTGTTATAGTTTTCCTTTTATTCCCTATTGGCCACACATTTTTGTCCACTTTATTAGGTATTGTGAAATATTTTTATTGAGCAAAAGTGAAAATCAACCTACCATCTTAACCCTTTTTGAGTGTGCATTTCAGTGGCCGTAAGTACATTCATATTATCGTGCAACATCACCACCATCCATCTCTAGAACTTCATCATCCAAAATTGAAATTCTGTACCCATTAAACGGTAACTTCCTATTATCTCCTCTCTCAGCCACTGGCCACCATTATTATTCTTTCTTCCTCTATGAATTTGACTATTCTTTGTACCTCATGTAAGTGGAATCATACAATATTTGCCCTTTTGTGTCTGGCTTATTTCACTTAGCATAATGTTCTCAGGGTTCATCCATGTTGTAGCATACGTCAGAATTTCCTTCCTTTTTAGGCTGAATGATATAACATTGTATGTATATACTACTTTCTGCATATCCATTAGCCTATTGATGGATGCTTGAGTTGCTTCCGTTTCTTAACTCTGATGAATAATGCTGCTGTGAATGTGCGTGTACAAATATCACTTTCAGTCCTGGCTTTCAGTTCTTTGAGGTACATACTCAGAAATGGAATTGCTGATAATCATACAGTAATTTTTAATATTTTGAAGAACTACCATGCTATTTTCCACAGTGACTGTACTACACATTTTACATCCCCATCAGCAATGGTAAAAACACTTTGAAGGGCTCCAACTCCTCCACGTTCTCACCAGCTCTTATTGTTTTCTGCTTTTTTGATAGTAGCCTTACTAATGAATGGAAGGTAGTATCTTATTGCGGTTTTGATTTGCATGTCCCATATGATTAGTGATTTGACCATCGTTTCATGTGTTTATTGGCTATTTATATATATCTTCTTTGGAGAAATATCTAGTCAAGTCTTTTGACCATTTTTGAACCAAGCTGTTTGGTTTTTAATGTGAGTTTTAGGAGTCTTTTTTTAATGTATTCTAAATGTTAACCCCTTATCAGATATATGATTAGTGTGTATTGTCTCCCATTCTGTAGGCTGCCTTTTTACTCTGTTGTTAGTGCCTTTTGTTGCGTAAAATTTTTAAATTTCCATGAAATCCAAAATTTTATCTTTTGTTGTCTGTATCTTTCATGTCATAGCCAAGAAATCATTGCCAAATCCAATATTGTGAAGCTTCTGTCATTTCCTCAAAGAGTTTTATAGTTAAGTCTGATCCATTTTGAATTAATTTTTGTATGTTGTGTTAGATAAGAATTCAGCTTCATTCTTTTGCACATGAATATCTAGTTTTCTCCTGACCATTTCCTAAAAAGACTGTTCCTTTCCCCATCAATGGTTTTGACACCTTTGTAGGAAATCGTTCAACCATATACATGAGGGTTTGTTTCTCGGCTCTCTGTTCTATTCCTTAGGTCTTCCTTGGTGGCTCAGTCAGTGAATGGTCTGCCTGCAGTGCGGGAGACCCAGGTTTAATCCCTGGGTCAGGAAGTTCCCCTGGAGAAGGAAATGGCAGCCCATTCCAGTATTCTTGCCTGGAGAATTCCATGAACAGAGGAGCCTGATGGGCTACAGTCCATGGGGTCACAAAGAGTCAGTCAAGACTGAGTGACTAACACTTTCATTTTATTCTAGTCCATGGATTTATATGTCTGTTTATGCCAGTAGCACATTGTTTTGTTTGTTGTAGCTTTTTAGTAAGTTTTGAAATCACGGAGTATGAGTCTTCCACTTTTGCTCTTCTTTTTTAGGATTGTTTTGCTTACTGAGGTTTCTTTGAGATTCCATATAAATTTTAAGATGTACTTTTCTATTTCTGCAAAAACTATTGGAACTTCAGTAGGCATTGCATTGACTCTGTAGATCACTTTAAGTAGTATTGATATCTTAATAATCTTTCTTTTAGATCATGAAAGACGAGTTGTCTTTCTACTTATTTATGTCTTTTTCAACTTCTTTCACCTGTGTTTTGCAGTGTTCATTGTACAGATCCTTTGTCTCCTTGGTTAAGTCCTAAGTATCCTTTTTTCATACTTCATTAAATGTAATTGTTTTCTTAATTTCCTTTTTGGATTGTTCATTGTTAGTATATAGAAATGCAACTGATTTTTGTGTGTTAACTTTGTATTCTGCTACTGTTCTGTCTCTCTGCTGAGGATCAGGGCTTCCCAGATCTTTTCTAAGCCTGCACCTTTCCTGGGCATACACAGTGAATTTCTGACTTCTCCCATATATGTGGTTGCTTTTGATTATTCTCATGGCCAATGTCTAGCTCCAGATGTTCTCATGTTCAATATCTAGCTCCAAAAGGGAAAAATGAAAGGGAAGAAAAAAGGTGCCAGCACTTTAAGTCCCCAGAAATCACTTCAGCTGGAGGGTGAGAGGCCTTTCAACAGTGCAGAAGGTGCACCACAAGTGGCCTCCTTGTCTGCCCTTTGTGATCAGAACAGGAACCCCTGGTGTTTGGAGGGACCAGCTCTTTATTGCCCACCCTGGCTCCTACAAGCTGTGTGTAAGTTGTTCACCGCTGCCTGCCACAGGGGTTTGGGAATGGTAAGATGCTGCTGTGCTAAAAGGTTGAAAGTGACTGAAATCAAGCACAGTTTACCATCCAGACCGTCCCCTGGAAGTTGAAGCCTTCAGTAGACTCCAGAGTTCCAAAACAGTTACATCAGACAGATTCTGCCAGTGCAATTGTTGTCTAGGTGGAGAGACCGATTCCTGTGCATCCCATTCTACCATCTTCCCAGATTCCTCTCTGTTTAATTTTTAAAGGAACTACCATATTGTCTTCCACAGCGGGGGTGCCATTGTACATTCTCTCCAGCAATCCCTAAGGGTTTCAATTTCAGCAATGTTTTGAAACATTGTTTTCAAAACATTTTACATCAGAACTTATTATTTTCTATTGTTTGGATAATAGGTGTTACGTCAGTTACACATGGATCTCATTGTGGTTTTTTTTTCATTTTTTTGCATTTCCCTAATAAAGTTATGACCAACCTAGATAGCATATTCAAAAGCAGAGACATTACTTTGGCAACAAAGGTCTGTCTAGTCAAAGCTATGGTTTTTCCTGTGGTCATGTATGGATGTGAGAGTTGGACTGTGAAGAAAACTGAGCGCCGAAGAATTGATGCTTTTGAACTGTGGTGTTGGAGAAGACTCTTGAGAGTCCCTTGGACTGCAAGGAGATCCACCCAGTCCATTCTGAAGATCAGCCCTGGGATTTCTTTGGAAGGAATGATGCTAAAGCTGAAACTCCAGTACTTTGGCCACCTCATGCGAAGAGTTGACTCATTGGAAAAGACTGATGCTGGGAGGGACTGGGGGCAGGAGGAGAAGGGCATGACAGAGGATGAGATGGCTGGATGGCATCACTGACTCGATGGACGTGAGTCTGTGTGAACTCCAGGAGTTGGTGATGGACAGGGAGGCCTGGCGTGCTGCATTCATGGTGTCGCATAGAGTCTGACACGACTGAGCGACCGAACTGAACTGAATGAGTAGTGATATTGAGCATCTTTAATGTGCTTAATGACATCCTTGTATCTTTGGTGAAATGTTTACTTAAGTCCTTTGCCCATTTTTGAACTGGTTTTTCTTGTTACTTTTCATTTGAGTCCTTGTTCACCTCTGTGTTCTTTGTATTTAAGTCCTGCTGCTTCTGGTAATCTGCCTGAGGAGGGAGATCACTTTTTTGGTTATTTTCCACAGTCCTGATGTATATAGTATATATAGAAGGCAGTGCTAGCAGATACTCGTATGTGGTAGGGCTGGCCCTGCTTATTTGATTACGGCAACAGTGGTAGTTGGGGAATTGGGGGCGTTGAGGACATTAAGAAAATTCACATGAATTGAGTGCCTATTCTGTGCCTTACACTATGGCAGGCGTACCTTGGTGTAATTCTCTCAGTACTCCTTTAATGTAGGTAGTATTTAATTTGCAGATGAAGGGTTTGAGTTCAGGGAAGTTAAGCATCCACTCTCCCATGACACAGGTGGTAAATAGCAATTCCTGGATTCAAATTCCCAGGTCAGACTGATTCTAAAGCTTATACTTTCTTCATTATGTCAGGCTGCCTCCTTTCCTTGCCCTGTAAGTTCAATAAGAGTGCAAGGCTTTGAGCCTGGAGACTATTGAAGAAGGATAATGAGTTGAACTTTTATTTAACTCTTTGGGAGGAAAAAGTGGAGGAGATTATAAAAAGCTAAGTTCATCCTAGTGGATAGGATTCCTTGAAGATAGTGAGGTGTCTCATTTGTAGGTACTGATCATGCTTGGAAAAGTTGTATCTGCTTTGGGTTGTTGACATTCTCTGTTCTTGTTTTTTTAGTACCATAAACCAGGGCATTGACCATGGACAAATGAGTGCCTGAACCTGGAGGGGTGAAATGCTTTCTGTGCCCTACCGCTGATTCCCCCCAAGCCTGAGTACCCCTTTACCTCCTGAGTCTTAAGACAGGGAAGATGAAAGGGAACAGATATTTACCAGGATCCTACTGTATGCTAGGTAAATCCTGAAAGGGAACTGATTATTGTCCCAGTTTTACATGAGAAAACTGAGGCTCAGAGTATAAGGTAAATTGTCCAAGTTTACACAGTTCATAAATAATGGGACTCAAATTAACTTTCCCCTTGTTCCCTGTCTTGGTCCATTTGGGCGTCTATAACAAAATATAATGAACTGGATGTTTTCAATCAACAGAAAATTATTTCTCCCAGTTCTGGGGGCCGAGAAGTCCATAATCAAAGCGCTGGCAGATTCAGTGCTGGTGAGGGACCACTTCCTGATTCACAACCGGCAGTCTTTCTCCTGTGTCCTACATGGTGAATGAATCAGTTTCACCCTCTGGGGTTTCCTTTATGAAGGCACTAATCCCGTTCGTGATGGCTCCACCCTCATGACCTAATCACCCCCAAAGTCCCTGCCTCCTCATACTCTCACATTAGGTTTCAGCACATATATTTTGGGGGGATACAGACATTTAGTGTGTATGTAGCACTACCTCAATGAGGAATTTCTTTCTTGGTCCTCTGGTAGTTAGAACCCCTGGTAGAAATTATTAGGAGGGAGCATTCTCTCCACACTGAAAACTGTGATAGATTGGCTGTTACACTGGGGCTGTCTATACTTGCAGTGTCTTCTGCCACATGGATTAACCAAAACAATAATGGTAGCCATTCTGGGTGGCTACTTCTCCTGAGTGAGATTGGTGTGCCTCTGATGTGGACATAAAAGTTCCTCAGGGAACCAGTCATAGAGGGCATGCTTTTCCGAATACCGCAAAAGAATCGATCACTAACGTACATCATAAGATCCTGTTTAAATGGGTAGGTGTTTGTAGACCTGAATGCCTTTGGGATCTAGAGTTTAGGTAAATAATACACATGGCTTATGTACTTCTGACTTTGAAATATTCTGTGACCAATAGAGTAAAAAATCCTTGATTTTGTGGGGAGGTGATTTTTTTTTTTTTTTTTTTAATCTGTTGGTTAGTTGTACCTTCACAATAGCTGTTGTCAAAGTTGCATAGCTTCTGCTTTCTGGATTCTGCAAAACAAAATGATGTTTATTATGCTCTTTCCCAAATTTGAGTGGTATTACTCATAATACTGATTCCTACTCCTGAAAATGACTAAGTTAAGGAATTCAGCTTGATGATAGCATAGGTTAATAGCCATATGGCTCTGTACTATACTTTAGAAAAACTTTTTTTTTTCCTACCTGACATCTCAGAAAGAAAAAGATTTCTCAGCAAAAATCTTTTCCAAATTTCTAACCCTGATGGTTTTTCCACTCAACACTTTACACAGAGAGGTAGGTACAAATGGCAAGTTGCTGTATCTGTGTAATACTCAGACGTGGTCCTCACCCATTCCCCAGAGCCCGCTCTTCATTCCTGTATAAACAGAGTGGTTTCAACAGGATCTTAGAGTATGCCTCTTAGTATTTACCATGCAAATATGGAATCTGTTAAATCACGTCTTCAGCCCAATAAACATCTACTTTGTGTATATCACTGTGTTAAGCTAAAGAAGAGTTAGAAAGCTGAGGGTAATGGCCCTGTTCCCTAACACAGTAAGGAAGACATAATTTAGAAACTTTTGTTTAACATGAAAAACTAACCATAAATCCATAAAAGAATAGAATATCAGGGATGAAGTGTCATGACTGCTAATTTTTTAATGGCTTAGGAAAAGACAACAAAAGGATGAAGTATTAACAGATGTGATAAAATGTCAGTGGCCGATTCTAGATCGTATTTGGGTATATAGTTTTTTTTTTTCTGTATATTTGAAAATTTACATAATAAAATGTAAAAAAGGGGAAAAAAGACTTAACCATAAAGAGCATTTATGAAACCATACAAGAGATCATTTCAAGAGTATATAGGGTTCATTGTCTGTTACCTAAGCTAAAGGTTTAGGTTATCACTAGAGTTGGTAAGTAAGACTCAAAATAGAGGTATAAGCCTAGAGGCCCTCAGAGGCTAGGCAGGTAATGTGAATGAGGGATGCAGGTTGGCTGTGTTCAGGTAGAGGTTGACAGAGCAGGAGAGCACACAGTTAAAGCATCAGCAATGTTTAAAAATGAACATGTATTCCAAATAAAAACCTCTTGGAGGGCAGGCAGTATATGGTCTCCTGCAAATGAAAAAAATTACCATCTCTGAATGTACCCAGCTTTCTGTCTGCTCTCCTCCTTTCATGAGAAGATATAGGGGTGCTTCAGGCATCAGAATGGGGGAGCTGAGTTCCTGACACTTGAGAACCCGGGAAAACTTTGTTCTCATTGCCTGCAGGACCAGCCTGTCTTGTTGGAACTCTGTAACTTCAGGAGTAGAAAAAGCGGCCCATCTTTTTTTTTTTTTTCCTCTGTCTTGCTCCTTCTGTGTCCTGGAGCTGGATTTATGGGCTGATTTTCAGAGATTCCTGTGAGTGTAAGAAGCACATTCTGATAATAGACCTGGGTACCTGGGCTTTGTTTTTAGGTGTTTAGGGGAGGGTACAGTTGCAGTTTATAAGGGTGATTTCTTTTTTAAATTTTATTTATTTATTTTTCGGCTACACAGCATGTGGGATCTTAGTACCCCAACCAGGGATAGAAGCCATGCCCCCTGCTTTAGAAGTATGGAGTCTTAACCACTGGACCACCAGGGAAGTCCCTTCAAGTGTGATTTCTCTGGCCTTGGACTTGCTGAGTGGCTTCCTTTGAACACCTTAGGGTGCCTTCTAGACTTGGCAAACTTTCCCCCCACCTCCCCTATTTTTTGTAGGAAGAAGGGTCAGGGTTTTGATTGAAGATCTGTCGCTGGTTTAGAGGCTCTCTGCTTCAGCCTCTGGTGCCATGAGCCAGCCCTGGCTGGAGCTCTCCTCCCTGCCACTCTTCAGGGCAGGCTCTGGAATCTTCCTCACTCACCTTGGAGGAGCAGATGCAAGCTGAGAGCAGGCCTCACTCTGAAGTATAAACACAGAGCAGGGACCCTGAGAAGCCTTTCTCCTCCTGCAGATTTCCTCAGCTCGCTCTTTTTTTTTTTTTTTTAATTAATTAATTTGGCTGCACCGGATCTTAGTTGCAGCATGTGGGATCTAGTTCCCTGATCGGGGATTGAACCCAGGCCTCTTGCACTGTAAGCCTGGAATCAAAACCACTGGGCCACCAGGGAAGTCCTCCATTCTTGATAATTAAAGTAAACTATTTAAATATGGTAAAGACTATTTAATAACTACCAGTAGCAATTACACAATGAACAGCAAAATACTTAAATCTTTACATTTTAATTCAAGAGCTTGACTGAGATTCTAGCAATTAACACTTACATTTAACTGTCTAAGAGAGTCTTATAAATACAATAGGGGTATAAAATGAGTACTATAGACATTGTACATAAATGAAAAAAAGTTTTTAAAGATATCACCTGAAAAAGCCAAGATACGCTAGGAAAACTTTATTAATAAGACAGTTTGAACATGATAAATTCACCAAGGCAATATATTTTCTTAATTTTTTACATACCTTTCTTTTATAACTTCATATCCTTGGGAGATTTTTTCCATGTGAATATGTATAAGCCTTGAGTTTCCCCAAGGATAGTAAAGAATCTGCCTGCAATGCAGGAGGTCCGGGTTCGATGCCTGGGTTTGGAAGATCCCCTGGAGAAGGAGAGGCTACCCACTCCAGTATTCTTTCCTGGAGAATTCCATGGACAGAGGAGCCTGGTGGGCTACAGTCCCTGAGGTCACAAAGAGTTGGACATGACTGAGTGACTAACACACACACATGTATAGACCATCTTCATTTTTTTCCGTGGCCATGTAATACCATTTATGGATGTACCTTGATTGATATTGATAGCAAGCTCCCTTGATGGATATTGAGGTATTTGCTTTCCTTCTATTATTATAGTCACAGCTACAATGAATAATCATTTAAATAATGGAACATCATTTAGCATGTGTGCTAACATATAAATTTCTAGTAGAGAAATTGCTGCATTAATGGCTTTATGCATTTGTAATTGCATAAATTGATATCTTTGCCACATCACCCTCTATGATGACATTAGCAGCTTACATACAAATCAGCAATGCCTGTTTCCTCATAGTTCCACCCATAGAGTTTTTAATCACACTTTTGAATTTTTACCAGTTTAAGAGAAGAATGCACTTCCAGTGAAGTCTTCTTTTGTATTTTTCTTATTATGAGTGAACTTTTGCATCTTAAGAGTTGTGGCATTGGTATTTACTTTTTTGTGAAATGCCATTCATATCCTTTGTCCGTCTTGCTTTTGCGATTTTTTGCTTGCCAGTTTCTAGGAGCTCTTTATCTAATAGGAAGCTTACCCTTTAGGATACATGTAGCAAATATTTCTTGCAGGTTTTTTGTTTTGTTTTAGCTTACACTGCTTTTTTCCATGAGGAATCTTGATTTTTATCTTTTGGATATATCAATGTTTCCTTTATGGTCTTTGTGTTATCATGGCCTGCTTTTTTTTTTTTTTTTTAATCCTGGCCCACTTTTGATAGCACAAAATCATTTAATTCCTCTTCTCACAGTTTGTCTTCAGTCTTTTTACGACTTCAGTCCTGGATTGACAACAAAATGCTCTAGGTGCCTTTCTTCCCAAGTCTGCATTCCAGAAACTGTATTCTTTGTCAGTAGTGGCATAGCCATTGATAACTTTCTTAGGAGATTTTAGTGGTCTGAAAAATCGCACATTTTCTCGGTATGGACACTCTAGAAAAATGTTTGACAGTTGCTTATAAAACTGAACGTGCAGTTGTCATGCAACCCAGCAATTGTTGTTGCTGTCCAGTTGCTTAGTCGTGTCCGCCTCTTTGCAACTGCATGGATTACAGTACACCAGGCATCCCTGTCCTTCACCATCTCTAGGAGCTTGCTCAAACTTATGTACATTGAGTCAGTGATGCCATCCCACCTTCTCATCCTCTGTCATCCCCTTCTCCTCCTGCCTTTCCCAGCATCAGGGTCTTTTTTAATAAGTTGGCTCTTTGCGTCAGGTGGCCAAACTACTGGAGCGTCAGCTTCAGCATCAGTCCTTCCAATGAATATTCAGGACTGATTTCCTTTAGGATTGTCTGGTTTGGTCTCCCTGCAGTCCAAGGGCCTCTCAAGTCTTCTCTACCACCGCAGTTCAAAAGCATCAATTCTGCAGCACTCAGCCTTCCTTATGGTCCAAGTCTCACATCCATACATGACTACTGGAAAAACCATAGTGTTGACTAAATGGACCTTTGTTGGCAAAGTAATGTCTCTGCTTTTTAATACTCTGTCTAGTTTTGTCATGGCTTTTCTTCTAAGGAGTAAGTGTCTTTTAATTTCATGGCTGTAGTCACCATCTGCAATGATTTGGGAGTCCCAGAAAATAAAGTCTGTCACCATTTCCACTGTTTCCCCATCTATTTGCCATGAAGTGATAGGACTGGATGCCATGATCTTTGTATTTTGAATGTTGAGTTTTAAGCCAGCTTTTTCATTCTCCTCTTTCACTTTCATCGAGAGGCTCTTTAGTTCCTCTTCACTTTCTGCCATAAGGGTGGACTCATTTGCATATCGGAGGTTATTGATATTTCTCCTGAGAATCTTGATTCCATTTTGTGCTTCATCCAGCCTGGCATTTCTCATGATGTACTCTGCATAGAAGTTAAATAAACAGGGTGACAGTATACAGCCTTGACGTACTCCTTTCCCAATGTTGAACAAGTCCATTGTTCATGTCCAGTTCTAACTGTTGCTTCTTGACCTGTATACAGATTTCACAAGAGGCAGGTAAGGTGATCTGGTATTCCCATCTCTTTAAAAAGTTTTCCACAGTTTGTTGTGATTCCCACAGTCAAAGGTGTTAGCATAGTCAGTGAAGCAGAAGTAGATGTTTTTCCACAATTTTCTTGCTTTTTTGATGATCTAACGGATATTGGCAATTCCACTGGTTCCTGATTCCACTGCCTTTTCTAAATGTAGCTTGAACATCTGGAAATTCTTGGTTCATGTACTGTTGAAGCCTGGCTTGGAGAATTTTGCTAGCATGTGAAATGAGTGCAGTTGTGCAGTAGTTTGAACATCCTTTGGCATTGACTTTCTTTGGGATTTAAATTAAAACATCTTTTCCAGTCTTGTGGCCACTGCTGAGTTTTCCATATTTGCTGCCATATTGAGTGCAGCACTTTCACAGCATCATCTTGTAGGATTTGAAATAGCTCAGTTGGAATTCCATCAGCTCCACTAGCTTTGTTTGCAGTGATGCTTCCTAAGGCCCACTTGACTTCTCATTCCAGGATGACTAGTCTAGTTGAGTGACCACACCATTATGGTTATCTGGGTCACTAAGAGTTTTTTTGTATAGTTCTATGTATTCTTGCCACCTCTTCTTAAAATCTTCTGCTTCTGTTAGGTCCACACCATTTCTGTCCTTTATTGTGCCCATCTTTGGATGAAATGTTCCCTTGGTATCTCTGATTTGCTTGAAGAGATCTCTAGTCTTTCCCATTCTGTTGTTTCCCTCTATTTCTTTACATCGTTCACTTAGGAAGGCTTTCTTATGTCTCCTTGCTATTCTTTGGAATGCTGCATTCAGATGGGTATATCTTTCCTTTTCTCCTCTTCCTTTCGCTTCTCTTCTTTTCTCAGCTATTTGTAAGGCCTCATCAGACAACTAGTTAGCCTTTTTGCATTTCTTCCTGCAGATGGTTTTGATCACCACCTCCTGTACAGTGTTACAAACCTCTGTTCATAGTTCTTCAGGCACTCTGTCTATCAGATCTAATCCCTTGAATCTATTTCTCACTTCTACTGTATAAGCGTAAGGGATTTGATTTAGGTTATACCTGAATGGTCTAGTGGTTTTCCCTACTTTCTTCAATTTAAATCTGAATTTTGCAGTAAGGCGTTCATGATCTGAGCCACAGTCAGCTCCCGGTCTTCTTATCTTTGCTGACTGTACTCTTTGCTTTGTTTTGCAGTCGTACTCTTGGGCATTCATCCCAGAGAAATGAAAATCTATGTTTACAGAAAAACCCGTATGGCGACTGTCCATAGCATCTTTCTTTGTCATAGCCCCAAACTGAAAACAACCCAAATGTCCTTCAACAGGTGATTAGTTAACCAAACTCTGAGTGATACATACCATGGAGTACTACTCAGAAGTAAAAATGAACACACTACTCATACATGCAACAAGTAAATGAATCTCTGAGGGATTATGCTGAGTGAAAAAAATCCCAAAAGGTTACATTTTGGATTTTTCCCTTTTTGAACATTTTCGAAATGGCAAAATTTTAGAAATGGTGAACAGATTAGTGGTTGTTGGAGCTGAGGATGGAAGAGGGGTAGTTGTGGTTATAAAAAGCAACAGAACTTCTTGTGGTGTTGGAATGGCTCCGAATCTGACTGTGGTAGTGATACACAAACCTAGGCATATGAAAAAACTGTACAGAGCTAAACACATGTCCCAAAAAAGTGGAGATATCTGAGCAGATCAGTAGGTCGTACCCATGTCAGTGTCCTAACTATGATACTGTATTATAACTTTGTAAGATGTTGCCTTTGGGAGAAGCTAGGTAAAGGAATACACAAGGTCTTGTACACAGGATCTCAATAAAAACGTCAGATCTAAAAAATAAATCCTTATTTCTGCCAAAGTCAACCCTGTCAAAAGCTCCTGCGGGGAGGCAGGCTCCAAGGAGCTCCAGGCTGTCCCTGCCAGGGTCGGCAGTGGAGGCGGGGGAGCAGGGCCCTGCGGGGCGCAGCCTTCATTCTGCTGTCAGGCCAGAGGAGGAGCTGAGAGAATTCTCTGGAACAGCTCCATTGGGTTAGCCAGTCTCCAGCTTCTTTAGGGGATGAAGAACTTGGCTTACGTCCCAGTTCCTCAGAACCAGTGGAGGTTTGACATTGGTGGTTGGGAGGCAGGAGTGGGGAAGGCTTCCCAAGACCAGCTTGGATGCGTGCGAGTCCATCCTGATGGTGCCCAGCGCATGCGCTTGTCATGTTTATTTCGGATCTGCGCTGTGCCATTGGCTCTGGTGTGAGTGTACTGCTCTGGGTGTGGAACGGGGTCCCCGAGATCCCCAGACTCCCAGTAGGGATTCTCAGAGGTCAAAACTATTTTCACAGTAATACTTAGATGATTGTTAATTACTCTCATCCTCTTACAGAAGTGTACAGTAGAGTTTTTCAGAGGCTTCATGATGTAAAATAGCAACATATTAAATGCAGAAGCAGGTCTGGGACTCTAGCTGTTTGCTCTGAAGCCAAGACAGTGAAAAGACTTAGAAAAATGTAAATGAATGCCACTCTTCTCACTTCTGTTTGGGAAAGTAGTTATATCCTTTAAAATATGTTATTTACATGAATACATAATGGGGTTATTATTATTATTTATGTATTTTAATTGGAGGCTAATTACTTTACAATATTGTGGGTTTTGCCATCCATTGACGTGAATCAGCCATGGGTGTACATATGTCCCACATCCTGAACCCCCCTCCCAGCTCCCTCTCCATCCCATCCCTCAGGGTTGTCCCGGTGCACCGACTTTGAGTGCCCTGTTTCATGCATCGGACTTAGACTGGTTTATCTGTTTCACATATGGTAATATACATGTTTCAGTGCTATTCTCTCAAATCATCCCACCCTCGCCGTCTCCCACAGAGTCCAAAAGTCTGTCCTTTATATCTGTGTTTCTTTTGCTGTCTTGCATATAGGGTCACCGTTACTATCTTTCTAAATTCCATATATATGCATTAATATACTGTATTGATGTTTTTCTTTCTGACTTATTTCACTCTGTATAATAGGCTCCAGTTTCACATACCTCATTAGAACTGATTCAAATGCATTCTTTTTAATAGCTGAGTAATATTATTTTTAAAAATGATAAGTGTTCAATAATTTTCTGGTTTTTTTTTTTCCATTTTTTAATTGGAGGACGTTTGCTTTACAGTGTTGTGTTGGTTTCTGCCATACATCAACATGAATCGGCCATAGGTATACATATGTCCCCTCCCTCTCTTCTCCCACCCCATCCCACCCCTCTGGGTTGTCACAGAGCACCAGATTGAGCTCCCTGAGTTATACCAGCGACTTCTAACTGGCTATCTGTTTTACATACGGTAATGTTTCAGTGCTACTCTCGATTCGTCTCACCTTCTCCTCCCTCTGCTCAGTTTTAATTTTTAACAGCTTTGAATATTGCTTTAAACTACATACACAAGTGCTTTGGGGTCCTCAATAATTTCTGGGAGGATCAAAGTGTCCTGACACCAAAAAGTTTGTGAACCTTTGAGTTGGAAGGAAGCACTTGATCAGAAATCAGGGGACGTGAGTTCTGGTCAGAACTTTGTTGTGTGACCCTTGGCATGTCATTTAAGCTCTGTAACGGATATTTCGTCGTTTGTAAATGCTAATAATTATCCTGGTCTACACACCTTAAAGAAAGGTAAGGTAATTCTGTGTGAAAGGCTTTGAAAAATAATGTCCTGTTCAAATTTAAGGGAATTTAATAGTTATCCAGCTAAACTGATGTTGGAAAAAAATGTAAAGGATGAGGCTCACGGCATGTTAGTGGACATCCTGCTCAGGTTTTACATGTCTTCATGTTTGTATTTCCTTCTAACAGTTTCCTTATATATATATTTTTTCTTCTGTTTCTCAGACATTTTACAGTTCTTTTGGTCAAGAAGGGATTTATATTCTTAATATCTTAAAGTAGTTCCATAAGGTCAGGTGCTGTGTCTTGTAGAAACCACTTACTGTGTGACTTTAGGTAAGTTACTTAACCTCTCTGAATCTTGGGTTCCTCACTTATAAAATGCAGCTAATGGTCATTTACTTTCCTGGGCAATTATAAGTCTGAAAAATAACGCCCAGGAGGCACTTTGCCAAGTGCTTGGTTCATACTAGACGCTCCAGAAATGATAGTTGCTACAAAAGATGCAAGGTTAAATTTAAACCTCTTACTCTATCTTCCATGAACTTGTTATTAAACTACTTTATTCACAGGTTTACTAGTAATTTGTCATTTCATTTGTTTTGTTTTGTTTTTTTCTTTTTTTCTGCTTTGAAGGGCTGTTGAGTGGCCAGACCTCCCCAACAAATGCCAAACTGGAGAAACTGGATTCTCAGCAAGTGCTGCAGCTATGTCTCCGCTATCAGGACCACCTCCATCAGTGCGCTGAGGCCGTTGCTTTTGATCAGAATGCTTTGGTGAAACGAATCAAAGAGGTAATGGATCTCGAGAAAGTAGCATGGCTGACTCAGTCTTGTGATTCCCTGTGACTCCTGAGTCCTCTTCTCCTGGGGTGTAGCGCCACTGACCCCATTTTTTGGGAAGTAGTCATTTTCTGTTTCAGTGTCTTGACATTTGTCCCCATGACTTTGGGAACATTGTCTTTCTCAGCAGTAAAATGTGGTGATGGAAAAGAGTGGTCTGTGGAGT
This sequence comes from Tragelaphus eurycerus, assembly GCA_935064755.1. Taxonomy (NCBI): domain Eukaryota; kingdom Metazoa; phylum Chordata; class Mammalia; order Artiodactyla; family Bovidae; genus Tragelaphus; species Tragelaphus eurycerus. The sequence goes on along the minus strand of CAKXYN010000036.1, from coordinate 16,142,095 downwards.
AGACTAATCTGAAGTTTGAATCCTGGTTCCCCATTTATTTGCTTGGGAAGGTTACCTCCCTTCTTTTGGTCTCAGTTTCCTCATATGAAAAATGGGTCTAATAGTAGTAACCTTGGGCATCCCTGGTGGCTCAGATGGTAAAGTGTCTGCCCGCAATGCGGGAGACCCGGGTTCGATTCCTGGGTTGGGAAGATCCCCTGGAGAAGGAAATGGCAATCCACTCCAGCACTCTTGCCTGGAAAATCTCATAGACAGAGGAGCCTGATATGCTACAGTCCATGGGGTCGCAAAGAGTCAGACACGACTGAGCGACTTCCCTTCACTTCACTTCCCGAAGGGTTGAGTGAAGATTAAATTGCTCGGTAAGTGATAACTGTTGTTAGTGTGTGTGAAGTCCTGCCACACTAATTTGCTTTGACTGACACTTCAACTCCTTCCTGTGTGTAGTTTATATTTTGTTTTTCAATCGAGTATCAGTTCTTTGAGAGCAAAGCATCTGACTTCTTCCTCAATTATATTTTTCATTGTGTTAGCAGGAAGAGCTCAGTGATTCTTATTGGTTAGATAAAAACAATTGTGCCTACTTAACCCACAGGGTTTTTGTGAAGAAAGACACAAGATAATTCACGTGAAAGTACTTAGTAAATGAAAGAGTATGTGGTACACATGTTAAGTAATTATGAATAGTAAGTGGATACTTCTTTCAAACATTTAAATATATAATTGACTGGGCCAACACATTGCACAGCTCTGGGAGCACCAAGGTATAAGGAAGTATGTTTACAAAAATTTTCAGTCAAGAAATTTCTCTTCTGATACCTTGAAGTGATGTCATATAAAGAAAAGGTAAGGCGCTGTAACTTGGAGAAACCACCTATGTGAATGGCATTTCCTGGCATTTAACAAATTAGTCCTGGTCATTGACTCTGGCAGGAGAAGATGGACATGAGGAAACACAAAGGGAATAAGTGGAGAATCACTGCAAATTAATGATCAGTTAGTAATACAAGTACTACATCCTTGAGATGACGAAGTAGTTGTTAGCTCCACTGATAGATGTAAGTGTGCCAGCGCCTCCATTATTTTACTATTTACTCTCCGTAGAATGTTGTGTGCATATATGCTTTTCTTATGGACTAAAAACTTTTATATGGAAAAGTATTAAATATGACCTTTTTTATTGGTCAGCATGCATGTGGCCTTTTTGATATTAGACTTATTTTACTACATTATGGTCGGCAGAACTTGAAGTTCCAAACATGACTATGTATTAGAATCACTTGGATTTTTTTGTTAGTTTTAGTGTTGAATTCTTGTCTCCTCAGCATGTGGTCTGTGTCATTATTTTAATAAACTTATTGAATGGTACGAATGCGATTCTCCATTACATGGGATTTGGGGACCACTGATCTAGAGCATTATCTTCCAAGATAAGTTCTGTAAAACTGGTTCCATACAAAGAAGGTCAGAGTTCTTGCATATTTTATTACCATCCTTAGAAAGTCTCAATGCATATTATCTTATTAAAAGTTCTTAGCAATGTTACAGTAAAGAACATAAGCACTTTTCAAACTTATTTGATTTCGGGACCCTTATCTTAGATAGCATCTGTTAACATCTTATATGAATCAGATCAGATCAGATCAGTTGCTCAGTCGTGTCCGACTCTTTGCGACCCCATGAATCACAGCATGCCAGGCCTCCCTGTCCATCACCAACTCCCGGAGTTCACTGAGACTCACATCCATCGAGTCAGTGATGCCATCCAGCCATCTCATCCTCTCGTGTCCCCTTCTCCTCTTGCCCCCAATCCCTCCTAGCATCAGAGTCTTCTCCAATGAGTCAACTCTTCGCATGAGGTGGCCAAAGTACTGGAGTTTCAGCTCTAGCATCATTCCTTCCAAAGAAATCCCAGGGCTGATCTCTTTCAGAATGGACTGGTTGGACCTCCTTGCAGTCCAAGGGACTCTCAAGAGTCTTCTCCAACACCACAGTTCAAAAGCATCAATTCTTCGGCGCTCAGCCTTCTTCACAGTCCAACTCTCACATCCTTATATGGATAGTCTTTTTTTTAAAGTTGATCTTTAGCATCTTCACAGTACACATACCCTCTGACTTGTCTCTCTCTCTCTCAAAACAACAACAGTATTTATTTGGTTGCGTAGGGTCTTGGTTGCATCGTTCAGGGTCTTCATTCCGGCATGCAGGCTCCTCACTGCAGCATGTGGGCCCGATTGCCCTGCATGATATGGGATTTTAGTACCTTGACCAAGAATTGAACCTGAGTCTCTTCTATTGGAAGGCAGATTCTTAACCACTGGACCACCAAGGAAGTCCCAGGAGTGGTGTTTTTTAGAGCCTTCTTTGGGAAATGCTTCTGTAGACGTAAGACTTTACCATTTTTGACTGTGTTAGAAATTAACTATGTCATTAATTTTCAGATTTTAGAATAAATCAACATTTTACTGTTTCCTATCTTCTTGATAGGGTCCTCTACTCCATACCTGTCACTTCATAGTTTAGGAAAATGTGGTACAGAAAGATTAAGTGACTAGCTCACTGTCAATGATCTGGGCAAAGTATTTTGTAGTTGATAGTACCAGACAGACAGAATTCATTATACCACACTTTCAACTCCAGAGTGGTTTCTTGGGCCCAAGTGAGTGTTAGAATCACCTGGGAATTTTCACTCCAATAAATGTGGTGGAAAACTTTACGCACACACTGAAGTGAACAAATACTGGGGCCTGTCCCGTCCTCGCCGTGACTGTCCTACCTGGCTGCTACAGGCACCAACTTGTGAAGACCCCTGTTTCATCCACACCCCCACTCACTCCCTTCCGCATCCCCAGCTGGTCTGTTTTGCAGGAAATCTCAAGCATATTATTTCATTCATGAATATTTAAGCATATATATCTTTAAAAATAGAAGACCCCTTTAAAAAACTGTTTAATTTGAATTACTTTCAGCCTTAGAGAACAGTTCAAAGCATAATTCAGAGGATCCCTTATATGCCTCTCATTGCTTTGTCTAAAGCAAGCATCTTACAAAGCCTTAGCACAATGACAAAACCAGGACATTCACATTGGTACAATACCATTAACTAAATGGAGACTTTTTTTTTTAAACCAGTTTTTCCATTGACAAAGACTTCTTTTTGAAAACACAGCCAGAGTGCCATTATCATACTTAAAATATCACCTTCATTCATGCAGTATAGCTGAGACGCTTTTAAGTGACATGTTGATTTCACTCCAAACCAGTTAGATGGAAACTTTTGAAGGGAGGTGGGTGGAGAAGGGAGAAAGCCAGGCCTTGGTGTTCATGAACACGCTCTGGATAATTCTCAAGTACCAGGGTTGAGCACCAGTGCTGTGGAGCGTTCATTAAAGACATCTAAACTAAGTTTAAAATTCTGCGTTTGAGGAGCCTTGGAATTCACTTTGAACCGTCAGCAGTGGCCAGAATTGTTGCCAAGCAGAGACAGCAGTGCCCCGTTAACTCTCTTAGGGCCACAGAGGTGAGCACAGTTTGTAGGATTTCAACAGAGACGTGCCATCTCTCTTGGTGCAAACTCCTGAAACACACGTGTCTGTGTGCATTCACTTCAAACCCCAGGGTTGAAATTAGTCACTTCCAAAGGAATAAAGCAGAGGATGTCGTTTTGATCAAACACCAGCTCGCTTGTATTATTCCAGATGTTTCCTGGAAGTTGGCTTGCAAGTGTAAGGAAGTAACATAATGCTATATGTGTGGAAAAGTCAAGGAACTTAATAACTGTGGAGAATGTGTATTAGTGGAAGTACAACCTGCATCAGCTAGAAGCCCTGAAAGCTGCAGCACTTGGGATCACTTCCGTTTGGCTCAGAGGGAAATGTGGCTGTAACCACTGCTGATTCAGATAGAAGAAAACCAAGAAGTTAGCCGGGCTTTCCTAATGCTAAATTTGGATGATGCTCTTGAATAAAAAGTTGATAGGAATTTGTTTTATCAGAGAGGAGTGAAAGCTAGGGGGGCCTTCCTTCACACCAGAGAGTCTTGTCCATTGACCACTCGTTTCCCTAGTAGCTTCAGGCTGACCCTCAGCCAGCCAGCATGGCCGAGCAGCTATTGTCAACTGACCTAGAGTGAGAGGCTTTAAGGGCGATAGAGAAGCGTGATATGGTCCCTGCTCGCTGAGAGCTTCATCTTGGCGAGGGAACGAAGATACACAGAACAGTAAGATGAAAGATTGGTGCCATCAGTGTGGAGCACTCAGTTGTGGTTCACAACCGAAGTCCTGGGAAAGTTCAAGATTCTAATATTCTGGATTGGGTGAGGCTAAAGTCACGTCTTCTAGGAAAACTGGGATTTGGGAAATGAATGGAGAGGGGAGAGCATTGCCAGCTGTGGGACCAGCTAAGAGTCTCAGAAGAAAATTAACCTCAGGACTTCAGGGAACAGTGGAGAAACTAAACTTGTTCCAGGAAATCTCTCCAGTAAGAAGCAGATGTCAGAACTGGAAGGACCTGAGAGAGCTTCTGGTCCAAGGCCCTTGTTACGCAGATGCAGAAATTGATACTATGGAATTAAAAGTGGATGAAGATCAAATGAGATTTGGGTTTGTATTTTTTTTGGCCGGTAGTATATTAGAACAGGCTAGTGGGTTGAGAAGGCAATGGCACCCCACTCCAGTACTCTTGCCTGGAAAATCCCATGGATGGAGGAGCCTGGAAGGCTGCAGTCCATGGGGTCGCTGAGGGTCGGACACGACTGAGCGACTTCACTTTCACTTTCATGCATTAGAGAAGGAAATGGCAACCCACTCCAGTGTGATTGCCTTGAGAATCCCAGGGACAGGGGAGCCTGATAGGCTGCCGTCTATGGGGTCGCACAGAGTCGGACACGACTGAAGTGACTTAGCAGCAGCAGCAGCCTCAGTGGGTTGAGGGTGAAGAGATAGAAGAGAAGAGGTGGTGGATAAAGGATACAAGGTGAATTCTGAGAGTGAGGCTCCTGAGGTAGCAAGAGCCCGGGGGCATTTGTTTTGAAAGAACAGGGGGGAACTAGGCAGGTTTTTAAAAAGAGGGCCTCGAGCACAGAGCAGCCTGTGTGTTCTCTCTGAAGGAGGGGTTTGTTGAGAGTGACTATTGAGTAGTAGTGCAGTTGTGAGTCCAGGAGTTACTGAGGGCTCAGCGGAGGTGGAAAGAACTTGGGCCTTGATTTTGTGAGCAGTTCTGTGTGGTGGTTCTAAGTGTGAACTCCAGAGCCTCATTCCCAAGTTCAGACCCTGCCACTGCCTTTAATGAGCTATGTGACCTCGAGCAAGTTACTTGATTCTTCTTATTTTTAAATTTGGCCGTGCCCAGTTGAGGCATGTCTCTTAGTTGAGACACGTGGTATCTTTCGTTGTGACATGCAAACTCTCAGCTCTGACACGTGCATGAGATCTAGTTCCCCAACCAGGGATGGTTTTCCCCTTGCATTGGCGAGTGCAGAATCTTGGCCACTGGACCACCAGGGAAGTCCTGCAATTGATTCTTCTAAGCCTGTTTCTTCTTCTGTTATATGAGGATAAAAATAGTAGTCTGCCTCAGAAAGGCTCTGGTGAGGGTTAAATGAGTTACTCTGTATAAAGTATGGGACCATGTCTGCCATATAATAAACACTGTGGTATTAGCTCTTGTTATTGTTTTGAATAAAAATAATGACTAACAGAAAAAAAATAACAACAGAAAATAATGACTGAGAGAGAAAAGCCTAAGCTTACTGCCCTGAATTGGCCTGTGTGAACTTTGCTGATACCAGCAGCAGCCTAAATATTGACTCATCTTAAATACTATCGACAACCTGAGTATCACCAAGAACTACGCAGAGGCACGACTCATCATTTTTAACCCAGTCTGCAAGCCCTGCCTGATTTCCTTCATGCCACAGATACGTGCTGTCTGGAGTTTTTGTAGTTAATTTAACTGTTTATTCTGCTCTGTAAAAAGCAAACTGGAGCCTGTGGAGTGTGGACCATGAGAAATGCGAAGCTGGACGTGGCACGTGAGCGGTCCTCGGCCTCTAAGCCATGAATGTCTTGCCTCTGATCGTTCCAGTGATTTCTGTTGGCATCTCATCGTTTCTAGTTAAGGATTCAGGTTGGCAGGCAGACACTTTCAGTTTTAGGTCACATCTTCCACTGAAATCGGGGTTACTGAAAGGTAAGGAAGAAAGGAACGTGCGTCCTCCTAACGTAAGGGCTTTCCGCAGGGGCCGGGGGCGTGGGGAGGAAAGCCAGTGGCAAAGACCTGGAAGGAAGCCCAAGGAAGACGCAGTGGAGACAGCTGAGCGGCTCACAGTCACCGACCTGGGTCTCGTTCCTGCCCCCGCTCGTTGCTGTCGGTGAGGGAATGTGTTCCTGTCTAGAAGCCACTAGGTTAGCTTTGTTACAGTTTCTGTGTACTTGCTTAAAGGCCTTAAAACTAAATTCATGAGTGACTCTGGTAGCCTCTCTGTGTTTTATTGTTACCTGTGTTGAAAGCATGCTCCCTTAACATTAATCCAAATGAAGCATTTTCAGATGGACACTTAAGCCACATGATTACGTGGGATTATAAAGATAACCTCAGATTTCTCTAATTCAGCCCTTTCATGGCACACTGAAAACCAAGGGTCCCTGAGTTTATTGGAGATTTGTCCAAGCTTTTTCTCCGAGTTAATAACTAAGACAATAGAAAATGAATCTTTCTGATTTCCCGTCCTCTTTTTTTGCTTTACCTTACTACTTACATTCCACTTCCACGGAACCTTATCATTGGGTTTTTATTCCTTTTTCGTGCTGTAGGCTCTTAACTAGTGTTGGAAGGAGTGAGCTCCTGTTCTTGGGCAGGGATTTCTTTCAGTCAACAATACTGTAATGTTTGAGACCCAGCTGGAGCCATTTTCCAAGTATTTGACCTGACTTCCTGTACCATGTTTCCTCCTGTGGGGCTGGGAGAGAGGCTGACCAAGGTTAAGTGAGTTTCTCACAGTTTGAACAGAGAATCCGTGTCCAAATTGGTGTTAGCATTCACTCTGAGCCCCTTCAGCAAGAAGCCTGCTTTGTGTGAGCCGCGGGCCAGGTGAGGATGTTACCCTTTGCCTGCCACCTTGAACCAAATGTCCTCCCAATGACAACACTGTTAGATTCCTGTTGCTGCTTTTAAACATACCCTGGCATTGGTCACTGCTTGCTCGACTTCACATTGTAAAATGGGTTTGGCAGCATTGGTTAAAGCTATAAATTTTGACAAGAGCATTGAAATGTTGGGTTTCTTTTTGCTGAAAGGCCGAGGGCGAGGCATTTCTGGAACATTCCGGGTTTCCTTTCTGTCTGACAAGCTACCCTGGTGTGAATTTCAGGTTGAGCCCTTGGGACAGAGTTGTGCCCCCTTCTTGTCCTTTGGGCAGCCTTTCTCTCCAGTAAGAAACACAGCTGGTCCCCTGCGTGGCAGGAAATCCAGCTAAGAGATTGGGCACGTTCTGGTGTATCTGGCTGTAAGGGATGCCGTACAGCACTTCCTCAGACCTGGCCCCTCACTTCCTCTGCACCAGCACTGGCCTGCCAAAAGGCAGAAATCCTGGACGAAGGCCCAATCGAGTTTATTACTCGCCTCTTAGAAATGTGGGCCTGTGTGTTTTGGCGAGGCCCAAGCAAAACCCAGTTATGCTTCTGCTTTGAGATTCCCCTCCATCAGGCTCTGGATCCTGATGTGAAGCATGTGTGAGCAGCAGCCCCGTTTGCCTCCAGGTCAGCTGCCCTAGTCGTGCCCCTGGACAGCCGGCTCAGCCAGCTTTGCTAGTACAGGCCTCACGGGCCAGGCACTGGAGCCCCATTCCACTCTCTCCCCCAGCTCGTTTTCCAGCCTGTGAGGATGGGTGATGTTGGAGGCCCCTCAGCCACCTCTCTCATGAGGAAAGCCAGAGGAACTGCAGTCTGTAAGCCAGCAGGTGAGCAGTATTCCGGGCACATGGTAACGGAACTGGAAGTAGGACCAGGGAAAGACAGTCCTGTCCTGTGCCTCTTTCATACAGAAAAATAAGGAAGTGTAACACATTATTGGCCAGAAATGTATAAATAGGTCTTTTGTTACCCAAACATTACTGACTGGAGACTTTCAGTCTTCACTTGCAAAATAAATCACCAGCCAGAGGTGTTAGCTTCTGCAAAAATCTCCCGATCAATAATGTGTTAATACATTTGAATGTTGCTGCGATGCTCAGCACATGCCTGGCACATAGTAGACATTTAATAAATGCTTGTTAAATGAACAAGTTAATATATTCTTCACATGTGTCAATGTCTTTATCATAGTGACTGATAAGCTTTCTTATTCTGTTACAGAAAATAAAGGTTACGAGAGTTCTGTTAGGTAAGTGTCCTGATGGCTCAGCGGGGTAAAGAATCTGCCTGCCAGTGCAGGAGACAAGGGAGATGTGAATTCGATCTCTGGGTCAGGAAGATCCCCTGGAGGAGGGAGTGGCAGCCTACTCCAGTATTCCTGCCTGGAAAATCCCATGGAGAGACAAGCCTAGAAGGTTACAGTCCAAAGGGTCACAAAGAGATGGACACGACTGAGCAATTAAGCACACAGCACACGCATTAGGTAAATGTAGGCTAGACTGCAGCTATAAATAGACTCAAGAATGTGTAATGGCTCAGATGCTGCTGAAGTTTATTTTTTGCTCATATTCAGGGTGAATGTTTCTGATTAGCAGGTGACTCCTCCATTGAGTTAGGAATTCAAGGCTCCTCCTGTTTTATGGCCCTGCCATATCCAAAGGCCACATTGCTGATAGCATTCCAGTTGGCAGGAGGAGAAAACAGTGGAGTAGCACAGATGCGAAGTTCTCCTAGATCAGACCTATAAGTGTTGCAGGTCACTTTGGCTGGAACTCAGTCACATGGCCACAGCTAACTCCAAAGGAGGCTGGGAAATGTAGTCTGTCATGTGCCCAGGGTAGTTTGGGGCTACATTTTTAACATCTCATTATCTTTTATAAAAATTTCTTTCTAGTCTTTTTTTTTTTTTTTTGTAACTTTATTTATTTTTGACTGTGCTAGGTCTTTGTTGCTGTGTGAGCTTTTCTCTAGTTGCAGTGAGCGGGGGCTACTCTTCTTTGCAGAGTGTGGGCTTCTCAATGCAGTGGCTTCTCTTGTTCCAGATCACAGGCTCTAGAGTGCTCGGGCTTGAGTAGCTACAGTTCCTGCGCTCTGGAGCACAGGCTAAATAGTTGTGGTACATGGGCTTAGTTGCTCTGTGGCATGTGGGATCTTCCCAGACCAGGGATTGAACCTGTATCTTCTGCATTGGCAGGTGGATTCTACCACTGAGCCACCAGGGAAGCCCCTCTGTACCATCTTTGAACTTACAATTCTAAAATGCATCTTCATTCTAACTTTGAGATTCACAGGGGTTGGTGCAAGGCCCCAAGATCCCAAGTAAATTTCACTTGATTTAGGTCCTCCTATCAGTGAAAATCAAGTGATATTAAGCAAACAGTTAAATCATTAAGTGGAAAAAATTAATATACATTATATAGTTAATAGGATTTCAGATATGTTAAATCTCTTTTTTAAAAAGATTAGAGGGAAATATGTCAGCCATGGTTGCTAACTTTAGTGATGAGATGACCAGTATTTGCTTTTAGCCTGGTTCATTTTGTTTTCCTTTTTAATGAATCTCTATCTTGAATGTGCATTTTTCCCCCCTCAACTTGGAGTAATTCTCTTCTCTTTTTCTCATTTATATGAGCCTTATTAGGGTTCTGTCTCCCTGGCTGCTGCTTTTTCACTCACTGAGATAAGAATATGCTTTGCAGAATACTCTATGCATGTACTTCTACATATTCGCTTCATTTCTGAACTCATTCAGCTCTGGGCCAGGCTCTGCTCCAGGTGGTAAGGATGTATCGCTGAACAAAAGAGACAGACTCCCTTCCTCATAGACCTTAACGTTCCATTGAGGAAACAGATAATAAACAAGATGAAAAAAGTAGTTTTACATATCACATGTAAGCAAAATGCCAAGGATAAAAATAGAAAGCAAGAAAAAGGATTTGAAATGTCAGTGGGGTGTAAATTTTAGGTAGGATAGGCCCAGAAGGTCTTATTAGAAAAGGACCATTGATATAGTGACCTCTTGGCTAGTATCCTCACAGCTGTCTACACCTAAAATTTATCAAAAGTGTTTCGACCAATGACAATCACAGTACCTACTCATTTGCTGTCTCTATTGTTTCTTGGGAGGACACTTGCAGAGCCAAACTCCTTTTAAAAACATCCCATTCTTTTAGGTCTCAAGGATTCCCAAAGGTTTTCTTGAGGCAGTGTTCCTAGAGCTTGAGACAACAGTTAACTTTTTTTCTGCCCTTGTTGACAGACTGTATTTTGGTATTGTGAGATGTTTATATTTTTTAATTTAGTTTTTAAAATGCCCCATCATTTTATTTTCTTTCAGCCTCACCATGTGGCACGTGGGATCTTAGTTCCCTGACCAAGGATCGAACCTGTGTGCCCTGTAGTGGGAGCGCAGAGTCTTAACCACTGGACCACCAGGGTAATCCTGGTATCATGAGATTTTAGATGCCGTCCTGGCCTCGCTCCCCAGGGCTCATTCTGCACATGAGTAGAGAGCTTGACACTTGTCCAGGGACGTATCCAACCATTGCTAGACCTGCTCTTGCAGAAAATTAAGGCGACAGCCAACTTGCATTCCAGAGCAAATGGGACAGTGAAGATGCAAGCTTTCTGCAGGAATCTAAGGAGCTGTGTAAATGAAAGGATTCTTTTAGTGAGTAAAAGTCATTTCTTTAAAATGCAGCAAGACCACCACCAGTGGGGTTCTTATAGGATCTTACTGTAGAAGAATGAGTGTTAGTGGCACAATTAAAATAGCGTTTAGTGGGGATTTATTCCCGCATCCTAGCACAAAGTGAAAGTCGTTTAGTCGTGTCTGACTCTTTGCAACCCCATGGACTCTACAGTCTGTGGAATTCTCTAGGCCAGAATACTGGATTAGATAGCCTTCCCCTTCTCCAGGGGATCTTCCTAACCCAGGGAATAAACCCTTCCCCTTCTCCAGGGGATCTTCCCAACCCAAGGAACAAACCCAGGTCTCCTGCATTGCAGGTGGATTCTTTACCACCTGAGCTATCAGGGAAGCATCCTAGTACACCTCAGCTGTTTTATTTTTTTTTAATTTTCTATCAAAATATAGTTGATAACAATGTTGTAGTAATTTCAAGTGTACAGCAAAGTGATTCAGTTATACATACATATACATACATATATATTCTTTTTCCAATTCTTTTCCCTAATAGGTTATTACAAAATATTGAATATAGTCCCCAGTGCTATACACTATCTATTTTATATATTGTGTGTATATTTAATCTTTCTTTGTCTGACTTCACTTAGTTTGGTAACCTCTAGGTCCATCTATGTTGCTGCGAATGGCATTATTTCAGTCTTTCATCAGTCATTTTCTCTTTCACCCTTGCTGAGACCAAGACTCCCTGCACCACATGCCTGCCTTTCCGTCTTGTAATTGTCACAGCTGTGTGCCACAGAATCCACTCAGTTCAGTTCATGGTCCTCTGGTCTCCATGCTCAGTCCGTGTCCTCTGTGTGCTCCCTTCTGCTGGACTCTGCTCCCATCTCTGCCCGGTGCATCTCCATCCCCCTCTGGATATGCCAACAGCCTGTCTAAAAACACTCCTGCTCTGCCCAGACAAGGGGTCTCTGCTTCATTTCTCCCCTCGTGCTGAGGAAGTGTTCACTGCATGAGTCTGTGTAGGGGAGTTGAGGTGTCAATGACATGGGCCTCTGGACTCTGTGCCAGGCACTTGCATGTCAGGAGAGGTCACCTGGCACAGTGTTTAAGAGCATAGACTCTGGCGTCACTTGAGGTCGACCAGATGATTATGTTAGTATAAACTTTATCATCAGCATCATCACTGTCTCATCTTGGGTATCTCTGGTTCTTTCCCCAAGCATAGCATAGAGGATGTTAAGTGTAAAATATTTACCTGCACACTGCCTCCAAAGTCTGTTTCCTAAGTCAGAGAAAAGGTTATTTTCATGTCCAATTTGCATAAGTGAGGGCATTATAGAGCACATTATTAACCCAGTTTTACACTGGTTGGTTGCCTTAGCTCAGGTTTTAAAATAGTGAATGTGTTGCTTAGGTCATACAAACTTCCTTTTATTTCCCTATAATCTTGGACACTGGGAAGGAGAGTCCAGGTTGCTGTGTGCCTGCCAGATTTTCTTCACATCCACCCACTTCCATCTATTAGCAGGGCTCCTTCAGCTCTCTCCTAATGTGGGATTGTAAGAGTCATTAATAATAAGACCACTGTAATTTCTTTTACGTGTTTACCATGCACCAGGTCTAGAGCAGGCATTTGATGCACCTTGTCACAGACTTCTGATAGATACAAACCAGGGTTCAGAGACCTGAAAGGCAAACCGTTTAAGGGCATGTGGTTGTTAAATGGTGGAGCTGGACACTCAAATCCAAATCTGAAATCCACATGGAAGACTCCAGAGCCCTTGCTTTTTCTACTCTTTTTTTTTTTAAGATTTTTTTTTATATGGACTATTTTTAAAGTCTTTATTTGTTACACTTTTGCTTCTGTCTTATATTGTGGTTTTTTGACCGCTGCTGGTAAGTCACTTCAGTCGTGTCCGACTCTGTGCGACCCCATAGACCGAAGCCCACCAAGCTCCCCCGTCCCTGGGATTCTCCAGGCAAGAACACTGGAGTGGGTTGCCATTTCCTTCTCCAGTGCATGAAAGCGAAAAGTGAAAGTGAAGTCACTCAGTCGTGTCCAACTCTTAGCCACCCCATGGACTGCAGCCTACCAGGCTCCAGAAAATGGGATCCATCCATGGGATTTTCTAGGCAAGAGTACTAGAGTGGGGTGCCATCGCCTTCTCTGCTAGGCAAGTGGAATCTTAGCTCCCCGACCAGGGATTGAACCATGAAGTTCCAGGTTCCACCCCTGGAAAACGAAGTCTTGACTACTGGACCACCAGGGAAGTCCCTCTCTTTACTTCTTTATCCAAAGGCTTTTTACTCCCAACTCCTCTCCTTGATCACACTTAATGCTCTCTTTCCCTGATCCCATATTCCTTTCTAGTATTCTCTCCATGGTTTCACAGCACCCTTTTTTATTTCAAACACAGTCCTTATGGGATGCAGCCACACTTAAGAAAATAACCCTAAAGACCCCACGTATCCATCTCGAAGATGCCAGCTCTGCCGATTTAAGGCTAACTTTTCCATGCTCCTGATCAGTCATTTTTTTGAGAAAGGGGTTTTTACCAATATCTCAGAGGACTGTGGCAGAAATGAAGGTGGACAGAGGGATGCCATCAGGGAAGCTGGACAGTGGTTTTGTGCTGCCCCCTCTCCCACTCAGGAGGGCTGCGGAAAGTGGGGCTTTAATGAGAGAGAAAGCAGAACGGGGACTTGCCAGGGAGGCAGAAGATCCTCTGGGACTGTGGTCCCCAACCTTTTTGGCATCAGGGACTGCTTTTGTGGAAGACAGTTTTCCCATGGACCGGGGGGCAGGGGAGAGCGAGATGGTTTCAGAATGATTCAAGTTCCTTATGTTTATTATGCCACTGATGATCTGATAGGAGGTGGAGCTCAGGCAGTAATGTGAGTGATGGGGAGCGGCTGTTAATACAGGTGAAGCTTTGCTGGCTGGCTTGCCTGCCTGCCCACTGCTCATCTCCTGCTGTGAGGCCCTGTTCCTAACAGGCCATGGACCAATACCGTTCTGGGGCCTGGGGGTTGGGGACCCCTGTTCTAGGATGTTTATGGCCCTGAATTAGTATCTTTTGTAGAGTCCAGGGAGAGTCTCCCAGCGGGGAGGGAGGAGTGGAGTCTCTGCCCCTGAGCTTTGATTTTGACCCTGATGTGTTTCTCTTCCTTTTTGGCTGCCTTTCAGTGTCATTTTCTAGCCTATTTCCAAGGCAGGGCAGAAGGGTGCGAGGTGATCCACATGACATTGATGTATTGAGCTTTGAGACCCACTTAACGGTTTTGAGGTTTCTTCCCTCCCATCCTGCCTGGGAAGAAGGCACATGGGAAGTTGGACAAGTCATAAAATCATTACTAGGGCAAAGTGATGCAATTATTCCTGAGATTCCTCTTTTCATTCTCTTAAAGACCCAAATAGAATGGGTTCCTTTGCTGAGACATTTAGATACATTGTTTGAACAAAGGAAGCAGGGTCACTGTGAAATGTCCATTATGTGGTAATCGATGCCATTCAGCCTGTGGTGTAATTAATGGAAACACTGGCCACCTTCTGCCCATTGTTTGTCGCTTGCACAACAGGAAATGGCTGACTGCTCAGGAGCAGGCGGGGGCTTCTGTGGTTCCAGAAGGACCCAGAGACTCCGCACCACTGTGAGTGATACCCTCCTAGCTGCAGGTTGAGGCCACCTGAGCATGTTCCTGTTCCTACCGGACGTGGAGACGCTTGACTGATTGGACCCTGTCATTTGATTTTGACATCAATTCACAATAGGCTTTTATTTTCCTTTTGGCCAGAAATGGTGTCTTGAGAAACTTTCATTTGTTTATATATGTATTTCTTTATGATGAACGTGTAGACCAAGCACGCACATCATCACAGTTGGTTTGCGGTCTTGTGTCTGCTCTGCAGCAGTGATTCAGTTACATGCTCTTCTATATTCTTTTCCATCATGGTTTATGCCAGGATATTAAATACAGCCCCCAGCGCTATACGGTAGCACCATGTTTATCCGTCCTGTGTGTGCTAGTTTGCATATGCTAACCCCAAACTCACAGTCCATCCCTCCCCTTCCCCTCCTGGCCACCGAAGTCTGTCCTCTGTGTCTGTGAGTCTGGAAAACTCCTGTTTTAGGTCACGGTTGTGACACACACTGACAGTCCATTTGACCAGGTAGAGCTCGCTGTGGAAAAGCTAGTGGTAGTGTGGTGGGGTGGCCCTTCCATCAGATTTGGAGTCCGGCCCTGGCGCCGGCAGGCCCTGCCGTGTGGACTGACCCTCTCCGGGGTGGCCTCCTTCTGTAAAGTGAGGAGGGGTGGGACGAGATGATCTCTGAGGCCCCCTGCTGTGCTAAAACTCCATGTTCTGAGCCCCCTCGGTGAAGTCAAGGATTGTGAAATGCTTGTGTAAATGAATGTCAGAGTACAAAATGTACAAACAGACTCTGCCAGAGAAAATGTCACTCAAGTTTATCTGCTAGTAAATAGTGTATTCCCTGTGGTCTCCTCTTGGTTTTTGTTTTGTGAATGTTCGTGTTAGGTCTGGCAGCTTGTTCTCCTTGTTATTAAAAAAAGAAATGGTGGTGCTTAAATTAGGAACAAAAGTGTCCTTTCACTCTACTGGAAAACTGTGAAAATTGCCATATTAATGCATCTGTCAAGGATATCAAGAAGGTCCCGAACACGTGGCCCAACACGGTATATATTTCATTGAAGTGAATCGACATTTGAATTAATGGGCTCTGAAGAAAAGATGGGGGAGATTAGGCTGAAAAACATAGGTTTGAATTCTGACTTCACTGCTAGGATGAGCTGTGTGACCCTGGACACATTTTATGATCTCTGACCCCTGATTCTGCAGCTCTACTGGGAGAGTATTTTCCCTACAGGCCTCTTGTGAGAAATAAAGATAATATATCTGTGGTATATAGTACAGTGCCTGACGTTTCATTGGTACTCACCCAGGTGGCGCTAGTGGTAAAGAACCCACCTGCCACTTCAGGAGACTTAAGAGACGTTAGTTTGATCCCTGTGTCTGGAAGATCCCCTGGAGGAGGGCATGGCAACCCACTCCAGTATTCTTGCATGGAGAGTCCCCATGGACAGAGGACCCTAGGGGGCTACAGTCCATGGGGTTGCAAAGAGTCGGACATGACTGAAGCAACGGAGCATGCATCCACAGTGGATAGAAGTTGTAACTGTTAAACATTATTTTATTTTAAAAAATACTTTTATTTATTTGGCGGCATCAGGTCTTAGTTGCATCATGCGGGATCTTTCGTTGCGGTTGCAGTACACGGACTCTCTAGTTGTGATGCTCAGACTCCGTAGTTGTGATGTGTGGGCTTAGCTGCTCTGCAGCATGTGGAATCTTAGTTCCCCAACCAGGGATCGAACTCATGTTCCCTGCACTGCAAGGTGGATTCTTCAACACTGGGCCACCAGGGAAGTCCCTGTTATTATATGACTTTATTACATTAATTAAAATATCTAGGGAATTACTAAATTATATATTGTGTTCTACCTTCCTGCTGCTGCTGCTGCTAAGTCGCTTCAGTCGTGTCTGACTCTGTGCGACCCCATGGACGGCAGCCCACCAGGCTTCCCTGTCCCTGGGATTCTCCAGGGAAGAACACTGGAGTGGATTGCCATTTCCTTCTCCAGTGCATGAAAGTGAAAAGTGAAAGTGAAGTCGCTCAGTTGTGTCCAACTCTTTGCGACCCCATGGACTGTAGCCTACCAGGCTCCTCTGTCCATGGGATTTTCCAGGCAAGAGTACTGGAGTGGGGTGCCATTGCCTTTTCCGGTTCTACCTTCCTAGTTATCCTAATATGATGTACAAGATTACTGAAAGAAACAGTCCAGTTAGTATGGATTTCAGTTCCTGTTTTCAGTAGACCTTGTAGACTGAGATTTGCCAGGGAAGGATTTCCCTGCTTGTCTGACTTACAGATCAAAGGTGTGATATGAGAATAAGTGGCAAGAGTTTACTCTTATAAGCTGTCACCATAAACAATTGCCTTTGGAAACAGTCACTTCAGAACATCCAGTGTGTGGTAATTGATGTCATCGAGCCTATGGAGTAATTGATGAAAACATCTGCCTGTCATCTGTCTGTTGTGCAAGAGGGTGGCACCCCAGAGAAGATTCCCACAGAGAGCTCCTGGTCCTCTTCGGGGATGGTCGTCTGGAGAAAGGTCGGAAAGTCAGAAACCATAGAGTTGACTCAGAAGAGTTTTTGTTGCAACAAGGCAATGGCACCCCACTCCAGTACTCTTGCCTGGAAAATCCTATGGATGGTAGGCTGCAGTCCATGGGGTCACTAAGAGTCAGACATGACTGAGTGACTTCACTTTCACTTTTCACTCATGCATTGGAGAAGGAAATGGCAACCCACTCCAGTGTTCTTGCCTAGAGAATCCCAGGGATGGTAGAGCCTCGTAGGCTGCCGTCTGTGGGGTCACACGGAGTCGGACACGACTGAAGTGACTTAGCAGCAGCAGCAGGAAACCCTCACTTTTATAATCTGTCTGAATCCCCATGAGAATGGATGGATGATGGTGGGCTAGAATGGGCCAAACTTTGGTTGACGGCAAGGGGCAGTCCATTTTCTGAAGCGGAGACAGCTGATCATATGGGTCACAGGCAAAATCAGGAGGTAGCAAATATGTGAAAGCTCAAGCAATGAGGCCACAGCATCAGGTTCTTAGAGCTGAAGAAAGACCTCCGGAAGATGCTTCCAGTCAGAGTGATGTTAGGAAGGCGGACATTACGGGGTCAGTGCAGGGAAAAGTCAGGAATGCAACTTCCCTGGTGGCTTGGTGGTTAGAGACTCAGCACGGCCACTGCAGGGGATGTGGGTCCCACCCCTCGTTGGGGAACTGAGATCCTGCATGCCATGTGGCATGGCTAAAAAATAAACAAAAAAAAATTTTAAAAAGAACAAATCCTAAAGGAAATCAGTCCTGAGTATTCATTGGAAGGACTGATGTTGAAGCTGAAACTCCAATACTTTGTCCACCTGATGAGAAGAATTGACTCATTGGAAAAGACCCTGATGCTGGGAAAGATTGAGGGCAGGAGGAGAAGGGGACCACAGAGGATGAGATGGTTGGATGGCATCACTGACTCAATGGACATGGATTTGGGTGGACTCCGGGAGTTGGTAATAGACAGGGAGGCATGGCGTGCTGCAGTTCATGGGGTCACAAAGAGTTGGACACGACTGAGCAACTGAACTGAAGGAAGGTTCCAGGCAATGATTAAGAACTTGAGTTTGAGGTACCTCTCATTGTTTTATAGGATACACTTCAGTGGTTTTTGGTGTATTCACAAACTTGTGCAGCCAGTATCACTATCTAATTCCAGAACATTTCATCACCCCCCAAAATAAGCACTGTATAAATTAGCCATCACTCCCCACGCCCCATTCTCCCACCCCTGGCAACCACAATCTCCTTTCTGTCTCTGTGAGTAACTTTTTCTGGGCATTTTACGTACATGGAATCATATGTATGTGAATCATATGTATGGAATCATATGTATGGAATCATATGTATGTGGCCTGGTTGTGTCTGGCTTTTTCACTTAATATAGTGTTTTCAGAGTTCATCCATGGTGTGGCTTATATCAGTATCGCTTCCCTTTTTATGAATAAGCACTGTTCTGTTGTATGGATATATCACAATTCGGTTTATCCATTTCCCAGTTGATGGGCATTTGCGTTGTTACTGCTTTGTGACTTTTATGAAATAATGTTGTCATGAACATTTGCTTGCAGGTTTTTCTGTGAATAGCCGTTTCAATTCTCTTGAATGTTTTATATATATATATAAAAGAGTAAAATTGCTGGGTCGTGTGGTATTTAATGGTCACCCTTTAAATGGTGAAGAATTAATGGTTTAATTCTTGGAGAAACTAAAGTGTGCCATAGCATTCACATTCCCACCAGCTGTACATGAGGATTCCAGTTTCTCCACGTCCTCCACCAGCACTTACTGCCTAGCTTTTATTTCAGCCATCCTAGTGAGTATCAAGTTGTAGCTATTTGTGGTTTTGATCTTCATTTTCCTAGTGACTGAAGATGTTGAGCACCTTCCTGTGTGCCCACTGGACAGAATTTCAAGCTGTATTTTTGCAGCCCCAGATTTTGCCCTTGGGACAGTACTAATTTACTTGGTTATGTCAACTGCTCTCTAATCACAATCAGTAGTTCTGAGATTCAGAATGGGAGAAAGAGTGAAGCTTTTTATAAAGCACTGAAGTAGTTTCTTTTGAATGTGATCATATAATTGGGGAATTTCTTAGTTTTATGTTAGTACTTATGAAAAACAGATCTCCAAGCAGATTTGGCCATCCGATGGTACTTCTTATAATAATGTAATTTTACATTTTTATAGTTCTGGTCTCTTTTTAGGTCATTTTCAATATATCGTCTCATTTGTAATCTTCATAACACTACCGTAAAATAATAGGTGGATGATGGACGGGTATTACTACTCCCATTTTTAAGAAGTAGAAACTCAGGCTCACACAGATCAGATCAGTCGCTCAGTCGTGTCTGACTCTTTGCGACCCCATGAATTGCAGCACTCCAGGCCTCCCTGTCCATCACCAACTCCCGGAGGTCACTCAGACTCACATCCATCAAGTCAGTGATGCCATCCAGCCATCTCATTCTCTGTCGTCCCCTTCTCCTCTTGCCCTCAATCCCTCCCAGCATCAGAGTCTTCTCCAATGAGTCAACTCTTCGCATGAGGTGGCCAGAGTACTGGAGTTGCAGCTTTAGCTCACACAGATAGTAGGATTTAAATTCAAGCCTTCTGACTTCTATCTTTCTATAATAGTGAATTATTAGCCAAGTCAAGGATTGGGGGGTGAGCCTGCATTGCTAAAACTCAGTGATATGCCCATCTCCAAAAAGACATTAGAGGCTTGGCCACATCCCTATAGATTGTTACAGACCTGAGAATTCATTATTTGGATATATGTAAACTAGAATGAATTCTCAGTTTTCCATTTAACCCCTCTAGCTAGAAACAAAAATTATAATAAAAGAGCAGAGTTGTGTACCCCTGTATATTCATTACACTTGGGGGCGCTGAAGGATATCTATACAAAGGAACAAAGCTGGGACTGGATTTGAAATGTGAGGAGAGGGCAGAAAGCCCTTGGTTCGCTGGCCTCCAGCTCCCAACCCCCATATTCCTAAACTGACCAACTTGGGAAACCAGAATTTAAAGGCAGAATGAATACAGAGAAAGTGGACTATTTGAGATCAAATAAAAATTGACCTTAAAGCTTAAGTTAACTGAGACATCACATTAAAAGCTGAACATTACTTTTAAAGGATGGAAAAAATGAGTGACTTTTTAAAACAGAGTCTCAAGTTCTTGAGCAATCTTTTTTAAAAAATATTTATTGAGGCTGCATTGGGTCTTAGTTGCATCATGTGCGATCTTGTGCTGGGGGTGCACAGGCTCACTAGTTGCCATGTGTGGGCTTACTTGCTCCGAGGCGTGTGGGATCTTAGTTCTCCGACTAGGGATCAAACTGTGTCTCCTGCAGTGCAAGGCAGATTCCTAACCACAGGACCACTAGGTGAGTCCCAAGTCCTTAAGCAGTTTTTTTTAACAGTTTTTTAAAAAGACTTAAGTAACTTAAGAAGAGGAGGAAAAGCAAGAATCTGTTGATTGTATAGAGTTGAATTTTGTTAACTGTGAAACACAGTTTTTCTACTCATTTTCTTTTGATCTGTGAAAAAGTTAACTTTGTTTTTTACCATCTTGAACCTATCTACAGCTTAGGGTTTTTCTGAAGCTCTTGCTGTTGTCATGCATCTTTTTTCTAACTTAGAGCTGTTTACTCTTAAAGTATCTATCACTACTTTGACAAGGTTACCTTTACTTTGAAAGGGAAGTTCCATGAAGCATTTAGACAACTTCCATGGGATGACCTACCTTTCCCAAACCAGCATCAAAGCTTATTCTATTGAGAAATTTTTTAAAATAATTTTTGAAGCAGTGTACTCTCACTAGAGAGGATATCGTCTATTGAAGCTCTTCTGCTTGCTTTCAAAATATTTTTTGAAAAATTGTATATACACATGCAAGTATAGGTATATATTTTTATTTTACCATGTTGGTAGCACCAAACAGTGGTAATAGTAATTCATTCTCATGGCTGAACATATAAATCAAAAACATACGGAAAGACTTGTAGGTAAATAATGATTTCAGTTATTACATAGTGTGAAATGTTTCTATAAGGGAACTGGGTAAGTAATGTGACTATGTTGTAAGATTTTCAGTAGCAGAAGTTCAGAACAAAAATAAAACTTACCAGCAAAAAACGCAATGATAGATTGTCCTCTTAGTGATTGTGAAAACCTTGAAGATAGTGTAATAGTGTTGAGGCATAAAAATTGCTCACCCGCCTTTAAAATTCCTTTTTTTAATGTTTTTATTTCTTTATGTATTTGGCTGTACTGGGTCTTAGTTGCAGCATGAGAACTCTTAGTTGCAACATGTGGGATCAGTTCCCTGATGAGGGTTCAAACTCAGGCCTCCTGCATTGGGAGCACAGAGTCTTAGCCACTGCACCACCAGGGCCTTTATAAAACAGAGATAAATGCGCCTATGTGGATATCTTCAAAGGTCATCATTTTCTCTGCCCGTTTTTACTTAATCTTGCTTTTCTATTTCTCATGAGAAAGAGGTTTCTAGACATAGTTTCTCTTTCAGTTCTCGTGTTTTTGGTAATGTGTTTATCTAGGGCTCATCTGTGTGTTTTGTGCATGTTATCTCATTATTCCTCACATTAATCACATGAGGTAAGTCCTAAGATTATGCCTAGTTTAAGGGTGAAGAAACTCAAGCTCAAAGAGGTTAAGTAATTGGTTCAAGGTCACAAAGATGATCAATCATATGCACAACCGAGATTTTGACCCAGTTTTGTCCTTCAGCACTGTCTTCAGCTGCAAGCTATATACAGTCAGCTGTAAAGCTAGAATGGTGACATGCTCATAGTAATCCTTTATTTTGTTGCTTCTACTGAAGCCCCTGCCCCACTTCTGAGAGAAGCCCACCGCTCTCAGAGCGACTTGTGAGTCACTCAACTCCAGCTCAGAAATGCATCAGATATCTGAGCAGGTCATTTTGCAGGGTCTGGATGGTCAGTTCACACCTTAGGTGAAAGCTCTGGCAAAACCTTAGGAGGTCAGCTATTGAGGGTTTAAGCCAATGGATCTGAAAACCACTGAGTGCTTTTCTGCCACCCCAGCTCAGCAAGGACAGGAGCATCTGTGAAACAGGTCCCTCCCCAGTGAAGTGCTCAGCCCCGTGGGCACTGGTGTCATGAGTAGCCACTTCTCATCTAGGAGCAGTAGCTATCTAGAGACATAGATAGCATAGACATAGATAGGGGTGGCATCCAGGGTCATCTTGATCATGAACAAAAAGCCTGCAGTCTCTTCACAGTGATATGGCCATTGACCACAATGTCTTCTTTCCACACTGTGTCGGGGCTTCCCCCTGGAGTTCTGTGGAAAATGTTGTCTGGTTAATATCTAGCTTCTCTTTTTCCTGATCTGTAGTCCACCTTACTTAGCAGTGCCCATGGATTCAATCTTCAGGCAAGTTTTACTTTTTTACCCAAGAGATCCAGATTCTATTTCAAGCTCACCTCCTGCAAGCTCACCTACTTCAAGCTTTCCCTGGGCTCCCAGACCATTTCCAGTGGCTCCCCTCCTTTCCTTCATAATAAATTCAGTTGACATTCAGCTGATCAGTTGGAGGCTCACTTTCCTGGAAGGGATCTTGATTCTCCTTTTTAGGGCTTCCCAGATGGCTCAGCGGGTGAAGGATCTGCCTGCAATGTAGGAGACTCAGGAGATGTGGGTTCAATCCCTGGGTCGGGGAAATCCCCTGGAGAAGGAAATGGCCACCCATTCCAGTATTCTTGGCTGAACAATCCCATGGACAGAGGAGCCTGGCGGGCTACAGTCCAAAGGGTCTCAAAGAGTTGGATACAACTAAGTGATTAAGCATGCATGTAAAAAGATCTTAAAAGCAGATTTTCTTTAGAAATTCAATGAATGTTTTAATGAGACAGAGGCCCAGGTCAGTTCTCCTGAGGAAAAAAAAAAAAGAAAACTTGGATTTTTTTTTTCTTAATATTGAGTTGTAAGTGGTCTTTACATATTCTGAATATATGTGTGTGTATATATATACATGTATATATATAATACCTTAGTCTTTGTCTGTGTCTTGCCTTATCATTTTCTTAATGATATCTTTCAAAGAGAAGTTTTAAATTTTGATGATCAGTTTAACCATTTTTTGTTTTATAGTTAGTTTTTCGGACCTAAGAAATCGTTGCTTTCTATAGGATAGCAAAGGTTTTTCTCCTGTGTTTTCTTCTAAAAGTTTTATAGTTTTAGATTCTGTGTTTACATCTGTGATTCATTTCATGCTAATCTTTGTGAAGGGAGTGAGATGTTGGGGTTCAGGTTTTTTTTTTCTTTATAGATATCTAGTTGTTCTATAAATTGTTGAAAAACTTTCATTTCTCTAATATATTACCTTGGAATCTTTGGTTAAAAAAAAAGTCAACTGACCACATATGTTCAGATCTATTTCTGTACTCGTTTCAGTTACACTGGTCTATATATGCCTATCTCTGTGACACTACCACACTATTCTGATTACTGTAGCTTTATATTAGGTCTTGAAACAAGTCCTATAAGTCTTCCAAACTTTGTTCTTTTGTGCCTTTTTTGGGGGGGCCACACCTTGCACAGCTTGTGGAATCTCAGTCCCCTAACCAGGGATTGAATCTGGGCCACTGCAGTGCAAGCCTGGAATCCTAACCACAGTACATCAGGGAGCTTCCCAAACTTGATTCTTTTTCATACTTCTTTTGACCATTCTATTTAGTTACAATCAGCCAATCAAATCTTTACCCCTTCCCCCCAAAAAAAAAGCCATCTAGAATTTTGATTTAGATTGCAAATGAATCTATAAATCGTTTGGTAAAAATTGACATCTTGATATTTAATCTTCCATGAACATGGTATATACCTCTCCATTTTTTGGGATCTCCTTTAATTTTTCACAGCAGGGTTTTGTAACATCAGTGTTCAGGTCTTATACATATTTTTTTGACATTTTCTCTAAGCTGATGTTCATGCAGTTGTTAAGTTTTATATATTTTTTTCATTCCATTGTTGGGTTGTTCACTGCAAATATGTAGAAATGCAATTGATTTTTGTATATTAACTGTGTATCTTGCAAACCTGCTAAATTCACTTGTTGGTTTTATTAGGTTTGGGGTCTAAGTTTCCATAGGATTTCCTAGGCACACTATCATGTCATCTGTAGATTAAGACCATTTTATTTATTTCTCTCCAGTGCCTGAGCCTTTTATTTTCTTTGGTTGTCTTATTGCACTGGCTAGGATCTCTAGTACAATGTTGAAGAGAAGTGGCAAGAGTGGGAAAGAATCCTTGCCTTATTCCTGCTCTTAGGGAGAAAAGTGTTGTTTGCCACTAACTATGATGTTACGTGTTGGTTTTTCATAGACACCTTTGTCAGATTGAGGGAGTTTCCTGCTGTTCCTAATTTGCTGAAATGTTTTATAATTGAATTTGTCAAGTGCTTTTTCTGCATTGATTTGAAATGATTGTGATTTTTAATCTTTATTATATCAAAATGACAAACTTTGATTTTCAGATGCTGAGAAAGCTTACATCCTTTAGATAAACCCTACTTGGTAATGATATACTGTCCTTTTTGCATATTGCTGCTTTGACTTGCTAATATTTTGGACCCATTGCTGGCAATGGACCAGCCAGATGGGCAAATCCACATCAGGTATTTGCAACAAATCTGAACCCCTTCTACAGATGTCTCATGTCTTAGTAAAGCTTGTACTTGCACAAATAATCTTATCTCCTTTTTCACCTGCCCTTTGATATATACTACCACCAGTGACAATGTGTGAATATGTAGGGCAAGTTTTAAAGTATGAATTTAAGAGTAAACAGCAAGTTCTAAGGGTAGGGACTCTATCACATTCATTCTGTCAGTGTAAGATTAAATCCCATTGGTTTACCGAGACCTGGAATTACAGTGGCTCATACAGAATGGCGATTTGTTGTTCTTTCCCACTCCTGGTACAAGTTGCATTGGGCAAAAGTCCTCATAGGCCCAGACTTCATCTGGTTCACCACTGTGCCAACCTGAAGATAATAACCTCATTATTCTTGTGACCCACGAGGACTGCATCTGCCTTTGAGCATCAGCAGAGGGAGGGAAGGGATGAAGGAGAAGAGGAGGAGCAGGCCTGCTAACTTTTAAGGAAGACGTCTGAAAACTACATGAGAGACTTCCTCCTGTACATGCCACTGACTAGTCCTTAGTCACGTGGTCACAGCAAGGCCAGGGTTTTGAGGCAAGAGTCATGGGGACTAGTCATTCTCTGCCTGTTGGAAAAATCTAATGGTTTTTTTCTTGAATTTAAAACATTTTGCTGAAAGTTCCTGAAACAAGGTTATGTGCAACATTCCTCCTTCTGGCCCTGAGTTTCCTAGAATAGTAAAGTCATGTTAACAAAGAGAATGGAAGAGAAAAGTCATGTTAATGTACACAGTCTGCTGTGTGGGTGTAAACAGTTGATTCTCAATATCCATATCGCTAGGACCGCACATGATGTGTGGCAGTAAATGTCTGCTGTCTCTGTGTTGTATTTACGCTTCCTTGTTGGAATCTCGGTGCCAGAATAAAAATGGGAAAGGTAAAGATGCTCCAGTTTGTCCAGATGGTAAGACGCAGGGCAGAGTCTCTCTGCTGTGCACCTGAAACTATCACCACATTGTCAGTCAGCTGTACTCCAATACAGAACAAAAAGGGTTAAAAAAGTGGTTAAGGTTCCAAATTGTATTAGATACTGACAGTGCCTAAAGCCGTGTCAGATATGCTAGAGGAAGTCTGTACCTGGGGCTCATGGGTACATACTACAGTAGGGATTAGGGCTTAGTGGTCAGGAGCAGTGGCAAGAGAGTGAAGGCCAGGCCCTCTTAGAGGTTAGAGTGTTTTGTGCTTGTCTTTATCACACCATGCTCGCAGGCTCTGTGGAAACAGGCGTTGAGCGCCTGCCAGCACTTTGCCTGATACCAGGGCTAGGAAGGGCCTTGCTTCTGGGAGACACAAGAAGGAACGACTGAGGGACCATCTGTGCTTTGAGACAGAAACTTGAGTCTTGGTGGTGTGATTGTTTCTTCCCTGGTCAGGGAGCAGCAGCAGGCAGAGAAGGAGTGGATGCGGGCCCGTGCAGAGGAAGGGTATGGGCATCTGACACTCTGGTGGTATGCTCTCCCTGTTTTTATCCAGATGATCGGTTCCAGAGAACCCCATTAAGGGAGGAAAAGAGATCCCAGAAGGGGAGCCCAGAACCCCAAGTTTGTTTGACTGGAGGGAGGGTGCATGAAGCAGTCCTCTATTTACCTCTCGTGGTGTTGACATTTGTGGTTCTGGCAGAGAGTGCCAGTCCCTCCAGGCAGCTCATGTAGATTGACTGTGCTCCGCAGCAAGGACGGAGGACCAAGCGAATTGTAAAACACCTCAGTGCCAGGCTGAGTCTTGAGGTGCGGTGGTGGTGGTGTTCAGTCCCTAAGTCATGTCCGACTCCTTGTGACCCCATGGACTTCAGCCTGCCAGGTTCCCCTGTCCTCCACTGTCTCCATGCACATGTGCGTGTCTGCTAAGTCGCTTCAGTTATGTCTGACTCCCTGCAACCCTGTGGACTGTAGCCCGCCAGGATCCTCTGTGCACGGGATTCTCCAGGCAAGAATACTGGAGTGGGTTGCCATGTCCTCCTCCAGGGGATCGCCCCGACCCAGGGATCAAACCCATGTTTCTTATGTCTTCTGCATTAGCAGGCGGGTTCTTTACCACTGCACCATCTGGGAAGCCACCACTGTCTCCCAGAGTTTGCTCAAATTCATGTCCATTGAGTCGGTGATGCTATCTAATCATCTCATCCTCTGCCACCCGCTTCTCCTTTTGCCTTCAGTCTTTCCCAGCATCAGGGTCTTTTCCAATGTGTCAGCTCTTCACAGCAGGTGGCCAAAGTATTGGAGCTGGTGTGTTAGCACACTTCATCTCATTTTGTCCTCTGTAGGGTTCTACAGATCTGCCATCAGTCCCCTCATTTTTGCAGATGAGAAACCTGAGACAGGTTTCTCAGGATGAGAAGAATAAGTATTAGCAACTCAAGTTGTTGTCATTCAGTTGCTCAGTCGTGTCTCACTCTTTGCTACCCCATGGACTGCAGCACCCCAGGCTTTGCTGTCCTTCACCATCTCCCGGAGCTTGCTCAAACTCATGTCCATTGAGTCAGTGATGCCATCCAACCATATTCATCCTCTGTTGTCCCCTTCTCCTCATGCTTTCAGTCTTTCCCAGCATCAGGGTCTTTTCTAATGAGTTGGCTCTTCGCATCAGGTGGCCAAAATATTGGAGCTTCAGCATCAGTCCTCCCAATGAATATTCAGGACTGATCTCCTTTAGGATGGACTGGTTGGATCTCCTTGTAGTCCAAGGACCTCTCAAGAGTCTTCTCCAACACTACAGTTCAAAAGCATCAATCTGAGGTACTCAGCCTTCTTTATGGTCCAAGTCTCACATCCATACATGACTACTGGAAAAACCATAGCTTTTGACGAGAGAACCTTTGTTGGCAAACTAATGTCTCTTTGTTAATATGCTGTCTAGGTTTGTCATAGCTTTTCTTTCAAGGAGCAAGCATCTTTTAATTTCATGGCTGCAGTCACCATCTGCAGTGATTTTGGAGCCCAATATAATAAAATCTGTCACGTTTCCATTGTTTTCCCATCTATTTGCAATAAAGTGATGGGACCAGATGCCATGATCTTTGTTTTTTGAATGTTGAGCTTTAAGCCAACTTTTTCACTCTCCTTTTTCACCCTCATTAAGAGGGTCTTTAGTTCCTCTTCTCTTTCTGCTATAAGGGTGGTGTAATCTGGATATCTGAGGTTATTGATATTTTTCCTGGCAGTTTTGATTCCAGCTTGTGCTTCATCCAGCCCAGCATTTCACATGATGTACTCTGCAAAAAAGTTAAATAAGCAGGGTGACAGTATACAGCCTTGACATACTTCTTTCCCAATTTCGAACCAGTCCATTGTTCCATGTCCGGTTCTGGCTGTTGCTTCTTGACCTGCATACAGGTTTCGCATGAGGCAGGTAAGGTGGTCTGGTATTCGCGTCTGTTGAATTTTCCACAGTTTGTTGTGATCCACACAGTCAAAGGCTTTAGGGTAGTCAATGAAGCAGAAGTAGATGTTTTTCTGGAATTCTCTTGCTTTTTCTGTGATCCAGTGGATGTTGGCAATTTGATCTCTGGTTCCTCTGCCTTTTCTAAATCCAGCTTGTTGATTCATGTACTGTTGAAGCCTGGCTTGGAGAATTTTGAGTATTACTTTGCTAGCATGTGAAATGAGTGCATTTGTGTGGTAGTTTGAACATTCTTTGGTATTGCTCTTCTTTGGGTTTGGAAGGAAAACTGATCTTTTCTTGTCCTCTGGCCACTGCTGATTTCCATATTAGCTGGAATATTGAGTGCAGCACTTTTCACAGCATCATCTTTTAGGATTTTAAATAGCTCAACTGGAATTCCATCACCTCCACTAGCTTTGTTCATAGTGATGCTTCCTAAGGCCCACTTGACTTCACACTCCAAGATGTCTGGCTCTAGGTAAGTGATAACACCATCATGGTTATCCGGGTCATTAAGATCTTTTGTATATAGTTCTTCTGTGTATTCTTGCCACCTCTTCTTAATATCTTCTGCTTCTTTTAGGTCCATACTGTTTTGTGTCCTTTATTGTGCCCATCTGTGCACGAAATGTTCCCTTGGTATCTCTAATTTTCTTGAAGAGATCTCTATAGTCTTTCTCATTTTGTTGTTTTCCTCTATTACTTTGCATTGTTCACTGAGGAAGGTTTTCTTACCTTTCCTTGCTTTTCTTTGGAACTCTGCGTTCAGATGGATATATCTTTTCTCCTTTGCCTTTCGCTTCTCTTCTCAACTATTCGTAAGGCCTCCTCAGACAGCCATTTTGCCTTTTTGCATTTCTTTTCTTGGGGATGGTTTTGATCACTGCCTCCTGTACAGTGTCATGAACCTCTGTCCATAGTTCTTCAGGCACTTTTGATCAGATCTAATCCCTTGAATTTATTTCTTACTTCCAGTGTATAACCATAAGGGATTTGATTTAGGTCATACCTGAATGGCCTAGTGCTTTTCCCTACTTTCTTCAATTTAAGTCTGAATTTTGCAAAAAGGAGTTCATGATCTGAGCCACAGTCAGCTCCCAGTCTTGTTTTTGCTGACTTATAGAGGTTCTCCATCTATACACACTGCAGAGCCAGAGTCAAACCCCATCTGCCTGATTTCCCAGCCCAGGATTCTTTCTATAGAGAAAAAGAGCTAGAAACTCCCTGGGCCTCACCTAGGACTAAGTGGCTCACACACCCAGAACGGGAGCTGGAGGCCTTCACCTCATTCCACCTGCAGAGGGTTCTTGCCATATTCGGGAAGGTTTTTGTCCCCCATGCTTCCACTTCCAGGAACGCTGGTCATCCCCCACGTGGCCCGTGGTCTGCACCTGTTGCTCACCGCCCCACCCCCATCCTCTCACCGGGACTTGTTTCCACAGGATTGAACGTGTCTCACTTCTCTCGCCCCTGCAGATGGATCTGTCTGTAGAAACCCTCTTTAGCTTCATGCAGGAGCGCCAGAAAAGGTACGCCAAATACGCCGAACAGATCCAGAAGGTCAACGAGATGTCAGCCATCCTGCGTCGCATCCAGATGGGCATTGACCAGACGGTACCACTACTGGAGCGGCTCAACAGCCTGCTGCCCGAGGCCGAGCGCCTGGAGCCCTTCAGCGTGAAGCCCGACCGCGAGCTCAGGCTGTAGCCAAGTCCCCCGGCACCGCCAGGGCCACGGGGCCTTTGGAACCAGAGACACAGGAGGTGACCTAGGTCAGGGGAGTGTGGTGCTCCCCGAGGGCACGGGAGGCAGTCCATTGCCCTGGAGACCTGTGATACCTCAGCCCTCCCCTTGACACGCTTTACCCTGCAAAGCCAACCAACCTGCCCTCCATGGTCTCCAAAGTGGGAATATTTGAACTCTTAGGAATTCTGTACAGAACCCTGCTTTGGGAATTATAATTTTTTTAATTTAGTTTGCTTTTTTAAAAAATTGAATGTATATTATCTAATCTAGCTTGCAGACTGAAACTATGAAGAGAAGAGGGAAGAAGATTTGAGGAAGCCCTGTGTCCCTGATGCCTCTGTGACATTTTTCTCCACAGGCTGTCCGGGTTGCATACATAAAGCGCTAACTTAATCCAGGTGTGCGTGTCATGTTTCCATCGCAGCCAGCCTCCGTCCGGCCTGGCAGGGCGCTGGCATCGCTCCTGTGTCCGCTTAGGGTGTCCCTGCCGTGTCGTCACTGGAAACTGAAGCCTCCCTTTCCACAGCCTGGTTGGGTTCGTCTCCCACTGATAATGAGTTTCCTTGATGCAAACACAGTTTAGGTTTCCTCTTGTGACATCAACGTTGGCAGGACTCCAGTTTCTGAAGCAGGTTTTAGCCAGCATTGCTTTACTAGTTCCACAGACATATGGAGCAGAGAGGAAGAGCGCGCACCCAGCAGGCATCCATGGGGCCCACTGCCTGGGCCAGACACTGTGTCTGCATACAGAAAGGGCTGTGTAGTGCCTGGCCTTCTTTCTTGAAGAGAAAAAAACAACTCAAGCGCTGCTGAATTTCTCTGGGGGGTTAGGAAATGAAGCAATTTGAGGAGCCACAGAAGTTCTTAGCACAGTACTTTGCACGTTATAAAGGTTCTAGTGGAAGAGAAGACTGCAGAAGCCAAGAAATGGAGTGTAGGACCGACCCAGGCCGGCAGACGGAGACCAGGAGCTGGGGATAGAGGGAGGTCACTGGGGCCCACGGGGCTCCCGAGGTCTCCAAACCGCAGAGTGTGACTTATGTGTCCCAACAGCCTTTAGTATATTTATAAGGTTAAAATTGATCCCACTTAATTTAGCATCTCTCAGGTAAACGTCATCTGATTCTTCTAATCAGATTTTGATCGAATTTGATCGAACACTATCCTGTAAGGTTCTTAGAACCCAGAGTAAAATGTAGAGCATAAAACAGCTGCATGATGGCTTAAGTATAAACATCCCAAGCTCAATGGAAAATACAACTTTCTAAAATTTTAAACATGGTATAAAAATCAACAGCTTCTAGAATTCTCTAAGGTCCAAAACATATGAAGATGGTTCACTCTCTCAGAGCCGGTTTGGAACCCAGAGCCAAATGAAGAGGCCACGAGGGTGTCTGCCTTCCTCAGAGGGCACCCTTCTGGGAACCATTTCTTTGCACCATGAGGAAAGTGGGTAGACACCCAGCCCAGGAAGGTGAAGTGGCCTGAGGGAGCCAGGGAGGGGTTGGAAGCCCTGCACTGGGAGTGGGGAGCTAGACTTGCAGAGGTCAGAGGTTTGGGGGCCATTCTCGTGAAGGAAGCTCTTCTTTTTCTTTCCAAGTTGTATTCCCTCCTGTTTTTTATTTATTTATTTATTTTAATTGGAGGGTAATTACTTCACAATATTGTGGGGTTTTTGCCATACATTAGTGTGAATCAGCCACAAGTATACCTGTGGTCCCCCCGCCTCCCAAAGCCCCTTCCCACCTCCCTCCTCACCCTGTCCCTCTAGGTTGTCCCAGAGCACCGACTCGGGGGCCCTGAGAAGCTTGTCTTTATAAATGCCGTTGATGGTCGGGATTTTAGTGGGGCTTTAAACCATTTCTAGAGCAATTCATCAGAGTTCACATCAGGAAAGATGTTCTGTAATTTTAGAAGCCTGTTGAGTAGCTAAGGTTATTCTAGGAAATGTCACGGATGGGGAGGCCACATTTGTTAACTAATGCCCCCCACCCACTGCCACATTGCAGTGTACCTCTCATGTATTAAATTTTCATGTGATTGAGAATCTGGTGTTGGACTTTATTTGAATCCATTGATCTTTGTCTTCATACTGTTTCATGCTTTTTTTTCCCACACTTTTAATATTAAAATTTCATAATATATTTTAGTATCTGATGTGGCTACATAAACACCCCCTTTTTCCTAACTTCACATTTTTTTTTTTTAACTTCAAACTGGGAGAAAAGCTGAAAAAAATAATACGAGGCATTCTCATCTTTCCTTCCACTAGACTGACAAAACGTGGCATTTTTCAGCCCTCACTGTCATTGTCTTTTGAGTTCCTGTGATATCAGAACCTGGTTCTGAACACCAAGTAGCTTGTAGCCTTCAAAGAAGGAAGGGCTGGTTGTCTACCGAGCTGTAAGAACAGCTCAGGCGTCAGGTCCCATTATCCTCACTGCACATAATACAATTTATAAGTAAAAGCACATAACACAGTGACAAACCATGTCACTAGGCCTATGAGGACAGCACTTTCTCACTGTCCCGTCACAGCTGAGATGATCTGTACGGGGCAAAAAGGCAACTTTGCACCACGTGCAAAACTTCTCTCCCAGCCAGCTCTCCATCCAGTTCTTTTCCTTCTTATAAAGATGTTAGACAAAACATGGTATTAACTTAGATTTGGGTCCACAGGCTACTCATTACTGGGAAGAGGCAGTAAGAACAATAGGCAGATCTGATGTGTTTTGAAATCTAGTTAATTTAATATTTTCATGGTATGTGGTGGTTTTGCAGTGTTGTCAACTTTGGCCAAATTGGATTACGTTTCCCGGAATTCCCTTCCCTGTCCCTTTTCGATTCGGGTTGGCCACAAGAGAAATTTTTATGAGATTTGTTAATGGCAGTAA
The DNA here is from genome assembly GCA_935064755.1 of Tragelaphus eurycerus. Classification (NCBI taxonomy): domain Eukaryota; kingdom Metazoa; phylum Chordata; class Mammalia; order Artiodactyla; family Bovidae; genus Tragelaphus; species Tragelaphus eurycerus. The sequence continues at coordinate 16,109,380 of CAKXYN010000036.1, read as the reverse complement.
AGCAACATACATGTGTGCTTGATGAAAGTCACTGTCGGTCAGGCCCTGTTGCATCTCGTGCACATTTTCAGGGATCTGTTGCACCTATGGTGTGGGCAGCAGCCGGGCCAGCTCCCCAGAACTCTGCCTTCAGCTTTTCAGCATTGGGTCAGGTATGAGCACCAGCGTCTCTTTAGGTCTTCTGCAGCACAGAGGATGAGGGCTTAGAGAAGGGATAAGGCCAACGTGGGTTCTGGTGGAGACAGATGCTGGTTCTAGCTTGTTGCAGGCTTCAGGTGTCCGGGCTCTCCCCCACCACCCATTCCTCCATCCTCCACTGCCCATCCCTCCATCCCCATCACCCATCCCTCCGCACCCCACTGCACATCCATCCTCCCATCTCCCACTGCCCATCCCTTCATCCTCCACCGCCCATCCCTCCATCCCCACCACCCATTCCTCCATCCTCCACCGCCCATCCCTCCATCCCCACCACCCATCCCTCCATCCCCACCACCCATCCCTCCATCCCCACCACCCATCCCTCCATCCCCACCACCCATCCCTCCAACCCCACCACCCATCCCTCCATCCCCCACCACCCATCCCTCCATCCCCCACCGCCCATTCCTCCATCCTCCACCATCCATCCCCATCACCCCATTCATCCCCATCACCCCATCCATCCATCTTCATCCATCCATCCATCCATCTCCATCACCCCATCCATCCATCCCCACCACCCATCCAGCTGCTTTCCCAACCACCTGCCTAGCAACTTTCCATGAAGAAGAAACAGCTGAACCAGGACTCTGACCAGCTCCTGTAATTAATTGCTTAAGGTAAGTCTCTTGAACAACCTCCTTATTCTATACCATTCCTAATGATTCTTCATGGATTGAACCCTGACTGGTAACATTTTACTTTTTCCTCCTCAATGCTTTACTTTCTTCAACAGATTTTGGGAATGTAATGGGTTTGCTGTTTCCTAGAGTAATTGAAAATTATATCTTCCTATTTTGTTTACCCCTCAGCTAAACCCGGATATGTAGTACTTACTCAGTCAGAAATTACTTGAAATGTTGATGCTAAAAACTGAAGGGCAGAGTAGAGAGAAGGGAAATGTTTTCTTGTGGAATTTTTAGGTGTAGGTTTTTTCTTAATTGTGAGAGAAGTAATTTTGCTTTCCCCTCACCCTGACTTTCATTCCTTTGTTAAGAGCTACACAGTGCCTAAGAGATGTCATTGTTGTTTTCTGGTTTGTGGTCGGTAAAACTGAATTTCTTGCACACACATGAGGCATGTACCTCCCATGCAGATGTTGGGACTACAGAAGAAAAGGGTAACCAGAAAACTTAATTATTCCCATGCTTCAAACCATGATGTTAAAACCTTTTTGGCAACTAAATATAGTTGCTTATTCGTATAAGCAGTACTTATGTGGTGGGCTGGCTGTGTGTGTGTGTCCATTACTCTAAGGAGTTCAGAGTCATCAGTGTCAACATAAGACAGGATGGAACTTATTGATGATTCAATTTTCTTCACCAATCAAGGCAAATTCCTGTTGCTTTTATTATATAGTGAAGCAAGATTTATGATAAAAGCTTTTAATACCGTCTTTGAAACTGTCATACTTCCCCTGACCAGAGAAGCTAGGCCACCACCGAGCTAATAACCCTCTCCGTTATCCTGTTTGCTTGTGACACCCTCCTCCAAAGTCATATTCTGCATGTCCTACAAGAAAACATTTTGAACCGACTCTAGTGTGTTAGCCAGAACCAAAGGAATGAAACTTGTTTTTATTCCTTTGATATAGATAACCAGCTTGGTATCTGTGTACGTAAACTCCAACAATATGATTGACTTGCAAACTTATTCCAAGTTGGTGCTGTGGTAATTCTCATGGTTGATTTTTGCAACATTTCAAAGATAATCAGATCAGATCAGATCAGTTGCTCAGTCATGTCCAACTCTTTGCGACCCCATGAATTGCAGCACACCAGGCCTCCCTGTCCATCACCAACTCCTGGAGTTCATTCAGACTCATGTCCATCGAGTCAGTGATGCCATCCAGCCATCTCATCCTCTGTCGTCCCCTTCTCCTCTTGCCCCCAATCCCTCCCAGCATCAGAGTCTTCTCCAATGAGTCAACTCTTCGCATGAGGTGGCCAAAGTACTGGAGTTTCAGCTTTTGCATCATTCCTTCCAAAGAAATCCCAGGGCTGATCTCCTTTAGAATGGACTGGTTGGACCTCCTTGCAGTCCAAGGGACTCTCAAGAGTCTTCTCCAACACCACAGTTCAAAAGCATCAATTCTTCGGCGCTCAGCCTTCTTCACAGTCCAGCTCTCACATCCATACATGACCACAGGAAAGACCATAGCCTTGACTAGGTGAACCTTTGTTGGCAAAGTAATGTCTCTGCTTTTGAATATGCTATCTAGGTTGGTCATAACTTTCCTTACAAGGAGCAAGCGTCTTTTAATCTCATGGCTGCAGTCACCATCTGTAGTGATTTTGGAGTCCAGAAAAATAAAGTCTAACACTGTTTGCACTGTTCCCCCATCTATTTCCCATGAAGTGATGGGACCGGATGCCATGATCTTTGTTTTCTGAATGTTGAGCTTTAAGCCAACTTTTTCACTCTCCACTTTCACTTTCATCAAGAGGCTTTTTAGTTCCTCTTCACTTTCTGCTGTAAGGGTGGTGTCATCTGCATATCTGAGGTTATTGATATTTCTCTCGGCAATCTTGATTCCAGCTTGTGTTTCTTCCAGTCCAGTGTTTCTCATGATGTACTCTGCATAGAAGTTAAAAAAACAGGGTGACAATATACAGCCTTGACCTACTCCTTTTCCTATTTGGAACCAGTCTGTTGTTCCTTGTCCACTTCTGAGTGTTGCTTCCTGACCTGCATACAAATTTCTCAAGAGGCAGGTCAGGTGGTCTGGTATTCCCATCTCTTTCAGAATTTTCCAGTTTATTGTGATCCACATAGTCAAAGGCTTTGGCATAGTCAATAAAGCACAAATAGATGTTTTTCTGGAACTCTCTTGCTTTTTCGATAATAACCAAGTATAATTTTGCTGTATAAGGATGAATGAGCCACACACAATGCAAGAAATAACTCACTTTCCTCTTTGAGAGAAGCAGAAGAGTAATATTTATAGAGAAAAAGCCCCTAGACCTAAATTTTGTTTACTAGACCGAAAACATTTCTGCTTAGTGTCAGAAAAGGTAAACCACCAGATGGGAGCATCTAAGACAAAATGACGGTGAGGGTCCTGATGATGAAGTTCTTGTCCACTTGTCCCACTGTGTACGCCTGATCCTTCACATCTGCACCTACCCTGCTTCCCCTTAGCCTGGGCCCTGGTTTGGTCATGTCACACCCAAACTAGCCCTTCAGTGCCAGCCTGCTATGGCTACGGCTGGTGGTCCCCAAGAGGCCCTCAAGTCTGTCTAAGTCGTAACTGGCTTGACCTTCGGGCCTTCCAACAACCTCTAAGTTCCCATCCAAAGCCTCTCACTGAGGCACGTGCTCCCTCCTGCCACTTTACATCTTAAGGCAGATTTATTCCTATGCCTTCCCTGGTGGCTCAGACAGTAAAGAATCTGCCTGCATTGCAGGAGACCTGGGTTTGATCCTTGGATAGGCAAGGCATGGCAACCACTCCAGTATTTTTGCTTCGAGACTCCCATGGACAGAGGAGCCTGGCGGGCTACAGTCCATGGGGTCACAGAGTCACACACAACTGAGCGACTAACACTTTGTCTTTCTGTTTCTCTGTCCCACGCCCACCTCCACTTTTTGGCAAGGTCCTAGCCAAGACAGCTCTTTCTGGTCTTCACTCACTCTATCCAATCCTTCTTTTAAATTTCCTTAAATCTAACTCAGAAGCCTTTCACAACCAACTGAAATGATGTCGCCTGTGATTATCAGTGTCATTAGTATCCTGTCTGCTGGCACTGAAGGTAAATGTTTTATTCGTTTAATGCATCATCTTTTTTTTTTTTTTTTTTAACCTAACAACCTGATGAGGTTGAGCTTCTTGTCTCATGAGTCGTCATGCCTGGTGTCATCACTTAGAAGCAGAGACGTCATTAGGACGTGCATGAGGATGGAGAACAGATCTTGAAATAACTACTTTCCTTTGGTTTTTCCTACAAGAATTCTAAAACTGTACAAAATGCACCATGAATGTTTTGTCTATTTTCTTCCTACCCTGCACCATTCTGGATTCAGCCAGTCAGCAAATGTTTACCTTTGAGGTTTCTATGCCATAGTGTGCATCTGATGTTCCCATGAAAGGATTAAGATGACAGCAGTAGACTGTTAGCTCTGACACGTGTTCCCTGTGCAAGGCGGAGCCTGTGACACAGGCTGAAGACTCAGCATTTCACCTTGAGCTGAACCCTCTGATGGGAGGCCAGCAGGCCAGGCCCCACTATGGCCTCCCTAACCCCTTGGACATGCTACAGAGAGAGGTCCCTTCTCATGTTTATGTATAAACAGGTACCAGTTTTGATTTTATTTCATCATATTAACATTCATGACACATCAGAATGAGAAATGCACAATTATAACCATTCAACAGCTTGCCTTACTCCAAAAGAACACTATATTCATATTAAACATTTATACAATCTTCCCACCCAACTTTACAAATGTCTTAAACCATTTTCCAGCATTTCTCACATCGAAGTCTAGTTCTGCTGTTTAATATCACCATTCTGTATCATCTGGTAGGCTCCAGTGCTCCCCCTCCAATTCACGGTGCAGAGAACCAGCCACCCAGGGCCCATGGACACCCATGTGGCTCCAGGGCTGTCTCCTCAGCTGGGAAGTCTCCAGATTATTTGACATTAGTGACCAAGAACTAAAAGCTGTAGCATAGGACCACATTGGTCACAAGAAGGAAGGGGACCATGGCCAAGAGAAATCCCGAACGTTGGAAGGCCAGTTCAGCCCAAAGATCTCATTAAAACCAAATCCCACAACCTTCCTGAAACATACAGCATTGGAGCCATTGCTTTCACGTCTCAAAAATGTTCCACAGTTGTGACCAGACTCTGGAAGCTGTTACATGGTTGGTATGTGTGTACATAACACATCAAAATCAATGTGTGAAACCTTGATAATTGGGTCTGATTACACCCAGAATTTGCATGTATAGAGAAAAGCTAAACTTAGCAGAACCTTTCCAGTATGGTAACAATGCACTCCCTACACAGCTTACTCACTCCATTTTACACCCATATCACAGCCCATTATTTGTGCATAACCAGTTATGTTCTATGAAGCTCAGAATTGTCACGATCAAGTCAATTTTGAATCATGTCATTCTATGCTGGTTTTAGCAGTCACCATAAGAAACATGAAGTCACATCCGACTCAAAGGACTGTCCATTTCTCACACGTAGAAAAACCTGAGATATGAGTCAGCAACTAGCTACACTTACAGTAAAGAACAACACGAACACCCACCCACCACCCTTAAAAAAAAAAAAAAAAATGCTGCTGACGTGAATTAAGGCTTCAAAACAGGACCAGACTGTAGCTGACAAAACTCAAGCCAGGAAGTTTAAAAGCAGGTGAGTACTCTCAATTGTTTACTTGTTCTAATCACCTAGTTTCAGCTGCCAGGGTTGGTTCCATACAGTGATTGTAGGTACGGACTGAGACCACTTGGTCCCGCTCCATTTTGGTGTCCCTTCTACTAAAAAATGCCGGGGGTAGTTTGAGAATAGTGTGGCTGTGTCTTTCCACTCTGCTTGCGATGACACAAATTTCGTCCGCCTCCTCCTCACCTTCCTATACCGTTTAGTTCTGAGCGTTCCTGGCTTACCAGAACCTCTCAGCCCTAGCAGCATGAAAGCCTAAGGAAATTGCAGAAAAGACCACCTTCGTCACATGTAAGGGGGGAAAAACCACTGAGAAAATAACAGCTGCCTGCTGCTCCTCAGTAGTTTGATCTTCTCTTATCCTTCCACAGTTTTCTGCCTCTTGGTAGTTTGCAATAAAATTCCACTTTATTGTTCCATTTTTACAAAATACCTCTGTGCAGTGAAACGAAAACAGAAAATACCTAGTTTGGCTGAGACCTTGAAGGGGGTGCTGCTCTGCTACCAAATAAATTCACATCTGGCTTGAAACCAGGTTAGTTTCCAGGATTAACAAGCCCATCTTGAACAGTTCTTTTGATTTAGAAAGAGGGAGGTAGACTCATTTAGCCTCCCAACATTAGCTTAAATCACAATGCTGCCAGATTCCTGGCTGTTCAGTTGATCTCAGATAGCTTCACCTTCCTTCTTCACAAAGCCGAGAAGAGGAGGAGCCGGACCACTTCCATCCAGGCCTAACTGGAAATGCCTGCAGAGACCGTCTAAATTGGTCGAAAGGTGTGACTAGCTAGCTACCTACCTGTTCACAATGCCTAGAAACCGGGCCACCAGACCTGGTAGTGGTGAAAGCCCCGACTTTCTGTCTGAGGTACTGGGGTTGCTCTAAAGTAGGTCTTGGCAAGGCCCCCTAATGGTCGGTCAGCAGAATGACGCTGGCCAGCTCAGCGGCTGGTGGGTGCGCTTGGATCTGTGCATCAGCTTTGGACACGATGGTTCCTTGTGGATTTACCATTAGGTTTTGTTCCTAACGGGGTCTCCCCGCCCGACCCACAGGCTGGCTCAGTCTCAGCGCTAAGGTGCACTACGGAAGGGACCAGACAGGACTAGGATCTGAGATCTCTGTAGCACAACGAGAGAACGGTGGGGGCTTCCGTCCTCCAACTCCAAGCAGAACTCAATCTAGTAAGAACGGGAGGATGTGCAACCCATTGCATAGAACTGTGTCACGTGTCTGGGGGAAAGCTGGCCTGGGCCCTTCCATTTGTGTTGAGAGAAGTATTAGCTGCTCTCTCAATTGCAGATGTTGAAAAAGAATGGTGTGGATCCATGTGTTGTTTTTACACCATAGCTCCATTTTCCAAAAATATAATATGTACATATATATATTTCAGATTTACAGGGAATTAGTTTTCGTGAACAAGACAAGCCCTGTCCACGGGAGTCACAAGTGTCCTGCTCAGGAGACCTCAATGATTTCCATGCTGCCTGAAAAGCTTGACTGGCTGCCCACCTTGCCCAGTTCCTCCCGCGACCGGTTCTCAGACCTGATGCTCTCACCGAACTCCATCTGGCAACTTCGACGCTTGAACTGCTTCTCGAAGGGGCTCTCCTCGTGCCAGCTGCGCCGGGAGTCGGCCCTGTCGCCGGGCTTGTGGCGCCGGCGCACCGAGTGCCCAGGGTCCCCGCCGCAGGTGGGCAGCTGGCTGCAGCTGAAGGCAGGGTGGCCCGCGCGGCCCCCGTAGACTGCTGAGGCCGAGTAGAAGTGTGGGGGCTCTGGCGCGAAATACCAGCTCTTGGTCAGGGCCGGGGCGGAGGTCTGGGGGACCAGGAGGTCCGAGTGCCAGCCCTCCAGGCCCAGCCCCGTGGCCGATGTGGCCAGGTGCTGCTGGCTGGCCGAGAGGCCGAAGAGGAAGCGGGGCTGCCCGCGGTCCTCCACACTCCCGCTGCGGTGCAGGGGCGACCACAGGGGCCTCCCCGGCCGGGGCCGCGCTCCCTGGCCGCTGCCGTCAGACGGCCGGGGCGGCGGGGCCTCCCTCGCGGTCCGGGCTGGCCTCCGGTGTCTGCTCCGACACCTCTTGCACCGGAGAGAACTGGCAGGGCTTGCCCGCGCCTTCCAGGCCGGAGGCGGCGGGCTTGTAGAGCTCCAGGGCGGCCTCGGGGGATGAGAGCCCGCCGGGCGTCGGGGACACCGACTTGATGTCCAGGGAGAAGGAGCGCTTGAGGCGGCCACTGTCCTCCAGCCTGTCTGCAGGCAGGTGGAGCCCGTTGAGCGCCTGGACCAGGGGGCCGTCGTCTGGGGCCGTGCTGGGGGGCGCAGGCCGGGGCCCCGCCCCCTCGGAGGGAGTGGGAGCCGGGCGGCCGTGGGGCGGCCCCAGGGGCAGCTGGGTCCCCTGTGCGCCCTCCGTGGGGCCGGGCCCGGCGACTGACTCGCTTGGCTTCTCCAGGGGCAGCAGCTTCAGTTTGCTCTTGGGCCCAGAGGCCCCGGTCTGGCTCTTAATCCTCTTCTCGTAGTCCAGGAGCTGGCCCAGGAAATTGAAGTTGGGAGATATAGTAGGTCTTTTCTCTTTCACAAATCTGTGAGGAGAGGGAAAAACCAAAAAGGCTTGAATCTGACAGCTGACCTGTTAAAGTGATTAAGCTACAGTAAGTGAAGTGGTGAGACGGAATTATCAGAGGTCCTCCCAGGACCTTTGGAAGATAGCTGGTTTAAAAGTTCAGGGAGCAGGTGGAGGAGGAGGTGAGGGCCTCTGCCTTGGGGAGCTTTGCAGGACGACCCTCAGGATGTTAGAAAGCAGGGCACCCAGCCCCAAAAGTTCTAGGTTCATCCTCCATGTTTTTAAGGACTTAAAGCCTCCAGTGGGCTTCCCTGGTTAGTTCAGCTGGTAAAGAATCCACCTGCAACACAGGAGACCCCGGTTCGATTCCTGGGCTGGCAAGTCTCCTTGGAGAAGGGATAGGCTAACCACTCCAGTATTCTTGGGCTTTCCTAGTGGCTTAGATAGTAAAGAATCCACCTGCAATGCAGGAGACCCCAGTTCGATCCCTGGGTTGGGACAATCCCCTGGAGGAGGGTCTGGCAACCCACTCCAGTACTCTTGCCTAGAGAATCCCTGTGGAAGGAGGAGCCTGGTGGGCTATAGTCCATGGGGTCACAAAGAGTCGGACACAACTGAGCGACTTCAGCATGCACGCAGTGTTTCCAGTGCAGCTGGTAAGAAATGATTCTTTCCTCACCACCTGGGACACCCTCACCCCTACCCTGCCCCTGCACTGGTGTTCCCATCAGAAGTATAGCTTAACAGCCATGCCACCTTCAACTGTCCAATGTCAGAGTCCCCACTGTGACTTTGAGACATTTCACATTTTTAATTAATGACCAAAAGAGAGAGGGTATCAGATGGCCAGAGCATCAAAGCACACATTTCCCAGTTCCCTGCTCTTTGTATTTAATGCGACAGAATAACTAGTCACACAGTGGACTCCGTCTGCTAAGCATGATGTTAATGCACTAACAAGAGTATTAGCTCAATCAGCCCTCAAAACTACCCTCCATCACAGAGGTACACACAGTCCTTATGTGAATTGCCCCAGTCACACAGTTATTAAAGTATGGGGCTGGGATTCAAAACCAGGTCTAACATCTGGATTCATTCCTGTAACCACCTTGTTAGAAGAGTTACCAAGGGATCAAAACTAGTAGTAAACAGCTTTTCCATTTCATTGCAGAAACAAAGACTCAGAAATAGTAGATACGTTCTTTAGTGGCCCCTCTCACGGACATGCCTCAGAAGATGAAAGAGTGAAACTACCCTAAGAATTTAAATAAGGAAGGAAAGATAAAACTCAAAAATAAACTCCTTAGAAATATTAACAAAGCCAGAAATAACTAAGGCAAATTAACAAAGCCAGAAATAACTGGCTCAACTGTGACAAGTGTAAATAGAGTCTTCATGCTAAGACCCCCATGAGGATGTGAGGGTGCCTTTCCTGCTGGTTTGTGTGGCATTCAGGAGGACCTTGGGGGGCTAAGCCAGAGGGGAGGACCTGCCTCCCTACTTACTTCCTCCCCACTTCCTTCCTCCAGTGAGAAGCTGTTTGAGTAGCTCATTTCTTTGTTCCAAATTTTCCAATTTGAGAAAAAAATCCTATTGTTACAACAGGCCTGGTTCTTTGTGCATATATTTACTGATCTGTTATCACCTGGAGACTATCCATCTCTATCCAACAAGATGCACAGAGGGCTCTGCTTCATACGCGCCTCAACACACCCCAGTCCCTGGTGCTGCTGGCATTGGTTGCCTTCTGTCTGGAGAATGAGACTGGGGGCAACCCAGTCTAAATGATACACTGCAAAACCTGGGCAAGTCTATGGATGGCCACATGCAAATCAACGAGGTTAGAACACACCCTCACATCATACATAAAAAATAAACTCAAAATGGCTTAAAGACTTTAAATATAAGACATGACACCATAAAACGAAAAGAAAACATAGGCAAAACATTCTCTAACATAAATTGTACCGATGTTTTCTTAACACCGTCTCCCAAGGTGATGGAAATAAAAACCAAAATAAACAAATGGGACCAATCAATCTTAGGAGCTTTTGCACAGCAAAGGAAACCATAAAACAAAAAGACAACCAAGGAATGAGAGAAAATATTTGCAAATGATGTGACTGACAAGGGCTTAATTTCTAAAATATACAAACAACCCAATCAAAAAATGGGTAAAGACCTAAATGGATATTTCACCAAAGACATACAGATGGCCAATGGGGACATGAAAAAGATGTCCGTCATCGCTAATTAGAGACACGCAATCAAAACTACAGTGAGATATCACCTCCCACAAATCAGAATGGCCATCACTGAAAAGTCTGCAATAGCACATGTTGGAGAGGTTATGGAGAAAAGGGAATCTGCTTACACTGTTGATGGGAAGGTAAACTGGTGCAGCCACTATGGAAAACAGTACAGAAGTGCCTCAAAAAACTAAAAATAGAGTTGCCATATGACCCAGCAATCCCACTCTTGGGCATATACTCCGACAAAAGTATAATTTCAAAAATACATTCACACCAGTGTTCACAGCAGCACTATTCACAATAGCCAAGACATGGAAACAACCTAAATGTTCACCAACAGATGAATGGATAAAGAAGATGTGCACACACACACACACACAAACACACACGACTATTACTCAGCCATGAAAAATAATGAAATAATGCCAGCAGCAGCAACATGGGTGGTCCTAGAGATTATCATACTAAGTGCAGTCAGAAAGAGAAATACCATACGCTGTCACTTCTATGTGGGATCTAACGCACAAGTGAACATACCTACGCAACAGAAACAGACATAAGAACAAACCTGTGATTGCCAAGGGGGAGGAAAGTTGGGGAGGGAAAGACCGGGAGCTTGGGGTTAGCTGGTGCCAACTATTATATATAGGCTGGATAAACAAGAAGGTCCTACTATATTCAATATCCTATGATAAACCATAATGGAAAAAAATATGAAAAAGAATATGTGCCTGCATAGCTGAATCACTTTGCCACACAGCAGAAATTACCAACACTGTAAATCAATTATACTTCAATAAATATTAAAAAAAAAAAAAACTGGGCAAGTCTAGATTGTGAATGCTGCTGCTGCTGCTGCTAAGTCGCTTCAGTCGTGTCCGACTCTGTGCGACCCCATAGACGGAAGCTCACCAGGCTCCCCCGTCCCTGGGATTCTCCAGGCAAGAACACTGGAGTGGGTTGCCATTTCCTTCTCCAATGCATGAAAGTGAAAAGTGAAAGTGAAGTCGCTCAGTCGTGTCCGACTCTTAGCGACCCCATGGACTGGAGCCTACCAGGATCCTCCGTCCATGGGATTTTCCAGGCAAAAGTACTGGGGTGGGGTGCCATTGCCTTCCCCAGATTGTGAATGGAGTTTGACAATTATTTGGTTTTATACTTACATATACTGGACTTTATCCTCAGTGATAGCGAGAGTGAGTCTGAAGCACAGTAGGAATTCTATAATGAGTATTCTCCTGGAGCATTTTTTCTCATGTGTAAATTAGAACAAATGATATTTCTCCAACTAGGGAAAGATCTCTAGATTTGCTGTTTCTTAAACTGAAAAAAAACTCAGGGCTTCCCAGGTGGCTCAGATGGTAAAGAATCCGCCTGCAGTGCAGGAGACCCAGGTTCGATCCCTGGGTCATGAAGATCCTCTGGAGAAGGGAATGGCAACCCACTCCAGTATTCTTGCCTGGAGAACCCCATGGGCAGAGGACCCTGCCCGCCTACAGTCCATGGGGTCTCAAAGAGTTGGACATGACTGAGCATCTAACAATTCACTTTTTTCAAACTTAATAAAGCAGGTGAGGATGAACTTCATACATGGGAGGGTAGAATTAGTGCTAAATTATAAAAATACATTTTTCTCCAATCTTTAAACATTTAAAAATCAAGTCACCTGTAGAGTGTTTACTAAAATAATCGTGGTCACCCACTCATATCTCCTCAGGATTCAGGTCAAAGGAGAAGCCACTCGCATAGGGTGTGCTCCTGCCCTCACCTGTAAGCTTCATCCAAGGACATATCCATCCTCTTCATGATGTAGGCGATGGCGATGGTGGCGGAGCGGGAGATCCCCGCCAAGCAGTGCACAAGGACACATCCATTGGAGGCTTTTGCTTTCTCTGTAGGAGTCAAATTCAGAAAAGATCACTAACAACAACTTTGTTCAGCAGTGAATGGTGTTTCCATTTACTCACACAATGTCCTTCACCTGCCGATGCAAAGTAAAGCCTCTCTCTTGATACTTACTATTTTTCCTTTCAGTACTCTTTTAAGGAGGTAGGGGAACACAATTTCCCCACCATTATTCACAGAGAACATAGAAGGTCCCCACATGTGTTAGTAAGCAAGTTGTCCGTAATCCAGGTTGCCTCTCATTCAATACATTTCACTGCATTTTTTATATTATGTATCATTTTAATTACTCTCCCTGAGTATAAATCATACATTGTGATCACATGATTCTACTTGCCTGGCATAGAAAACTTAAGAAATACAGAATAGTATAAAAGAAAATAACATCCAAAATCCTAAGATTTTAGCTAATATTTTGTTTATCCACGTTGTCTGACACTTCAGCTTTTTGCTAATTACATAAGAGACCTTTTTCCAGTTTTGAGGAATCAATTGACATATAATGTTGTATTTTAGGTGTATGACCTAATGATTTAAACATATGAGATTAAATTTTAAAAGCACTTTTTCATTTTAAACATATGTGATACACATTACTGTGTAAAAAGCAGGGTGGTGGGGAGGGGAGAGACCTAGTCACAGTGACACGATATCAAATGTAAAAAGATGCCAAGTCAAGAACTTTAAATGCCAACTCAGAACCCACCTTCCTCATAGAAAAAGAGTTTCCCCATTTTTCTCCAGGAGACTTTTTGCTACAACATTAAGTGGCTCACTGAACTTTATTTGCTGAACTCAAGGAGAAACCATGTGTGCGCCGTGATTCAGGCCTAGTAGGTCACTTTAATGAGGACCAAGGGAACTTTGACCTCTGAGGTCATACTGTGACATTGCGTCATGCTAATTGCCCATAACATGGTAGGACTCTGTTAGAACCAAGAACCAAGTAAATTCAATCTCACAGTCCTGCCACCTCTCACTGTAGATGAGCTTTAAAAGCTTTCTCATGGGTAAGGATGAAGTTACCCCAGAGCCTGGAAGCCACCACCATTTCAGTCGGTACTATGCCTGCCTCAGTTCTGAACAGTTTTCCTCTGTGCTGACCTGCTGCCATCAAATTCCCTTTTCATTCCTGTTTTCACTGATTAACTATCAAAAGTTCACCAAGCCTTATGTTAATATTCTTGTAATTAACAGGTATCCCAGGGACTCTGCTCTGGCAGTTGAATAATACAAGGCTACTCCAGTCTCACCACCTCTGTTAAACATATTACAAACATCTAACCTACATGATGTATTATTTGTTATGTATAAAACACTGAAGGGCTTTGAGGTAGTACATGAACAATCCAGCAGCTTCCCTTTAAATAGAGAAATCAAACACAATAAAAGATTAACAAAGGGATACAAGACAGCATTGAAACAAAGAAAGAAGGACATATAAACGCATGTCCACGAAGTCCACGGCTCCTGGGGCCTCCACAGCGCTCTTCCTCCTCTTGACTAGGCAGTATTTGGCCTAGACTGCTCTTATTACTTCCTTTTTAACCTCGGCTACTGAGAAGCTCAAAGCCAAGGTTTTCACTCAGTTTCAATAGGGAACTGTGACTCGGATTTTACTGTACCTCTGCTAGCCACATATTACTTGGTTCTTGATCGTCCATCCCATTTTAATGGTAATATGGGTGAATGTGTGTTACCTTCTGATCCCAACCTCTTCCTGTAAGCTGCTTCAAATTCTTACTGGAAATAGGCTGGCTTGAAATATTTTTAATATTTTTTTAATGTTGACAGTATTCTCTCATTTTTAATAATTATCTCAGAACTAAACTCAAAGGGCCAAGAAGAGTTCCTATGAACCCTGCACACACAGGGTGGCTGGCCGATACATATTTTAAAGGTAATCTTTATAAAAAAAATTGAAAAAGGCCGTAAGGAAATGATGATGATAACAGATGCGTTAGGATGTTGAGGGTTTAGGTTTTCTTTTCTCTGTTTTTCAACTTTTCTGTGTGGTACTTATACTGCTTTTACAATTACAACTGTTTGGATGATGTATTTTAAAAATCTAATTAAAAAATGATTATACTGAAGTGGAGCTCATTAGAATACATTTCTTGTCAGAACTGTGTGCTAAACTGAGTCTCTTAAGGCAAAGGAAGGAATGCCCATAGACCTGAAGGAGAGAAGCGAAACATTCAACAAAGACCCACAGTGGGGCTGGACCACTGCTCAGGAAACAGGCCTGCCTGGTGCGTGCTGGGTGGGAAGGGACTGAACAGGAGGTTCAGAGGTGGGGAGCAGCCGCTGGAGAGTCTGGAGAGTCTGGGAAACTTGGGCAAAGGACCCAAGACACTTAAGTAGCCTCTGCAGCAGGTGCTGAATAGGGGCAATAAGAAGGCATGGATGGGGAAAACTGGAAATTAAAACAAAAGCAGGCTGCCACTACAACAATCCAAGGATAAGAAAAAGATAAATATATTTCAATTTTGCCTATTTTTTTCTTTTATCAATTCTAGGTTAAAAAAGAGGTTAAAAAAGAGGAGGTGGGGGGAAGTTCAAGAGGGAGAGGACATATGTATATATCTATGACTGATTCATGTTGATATCTGGCAGAAACCTACACAATTCTGTAAAGGAATTATCCAATTGAAAAATGAATTAATTTAAAAAAAGATAGCAAATGAAATGGATGAAGGGGAGAAGTTACAAAGGTGAAAATGGAGGAAGTAATAACTGAGGGGAGAGTACACCTCTAAGGGGAAAAAAAAAGGCTTCTCAGATAATTTTTTAATTCAGCTACTATTTAAGAGCCAGTTACAAGTCAGGCACCGTGCAAAGTGTTTATATGTCTTATCTATTTTAATCCATACAATATCCTTATAAGGTATATACAGGTATACAATATACCTTATAAGACAAATACATTGTCTTCAGTCATCAGATCAGTAGACTAAAGAACAGAGAATTTTTAGTAACTCACCCAGAATCACTTAACGGATAACCAAGGAGGCAAGACTCAAATACAGTTTGGCTCCAAAGTATATCCTCTTAATTACCTCCCTGTATTGCCTACAAAAGCCCTGAGTTTGCTGTGGGTGAAGCAGGGCAGGAGTCTGTACCAAGAGGCAGCTGGCCTGGGGGCCTGGACAGGGGCCCAAGCACAGACAGGCAACTGCGCTCACCTCTGCCTCCCTCTCCTAAAAACAAAGGCAACACTCAAACCTGAGCCTTTCCAACAAACCCAGAACTTACTGAAATTTAATCTGAATAATAAAAAGTACGAACCTGTAAGTTACTAAGTCCCGGTATGAGGGTACATCTTTATATTCTCTGCCATGACTAACCAAGGCTTTAAATGGCCTGGAGGAGACTAGCACCTCTAGTGAACACAGGCTGAATTCCACAGTGGGCTGGAGGTATTGCACTGAAGGTCAGGGTGGGACAAGGGTGGTGACCCTAACAGTAAATAGGGCCAAGCAAGTGAACTATGGTAAGTAAAAATATCTTCAGATATACAATTACAATATATATTTGGGTATGTATCTCACCAACTTGGAACATAGTAAAGTTCCTTTTGTATGAATTAAAAGCAGGCAATAGCTCCCATGAAGCCAAAGAAAACTGTAAGCTGGAGGCAAAGTTCTCTCTTTCCTACCAACCCTCCTAAAGCTTAGACACTGTCATGATTTAACAGAATCAGGTTTTCTTCTGAATAGACTCTGAAACCGTACTTTTAGCTGAAATCAGAACAAATTATCTCCGGATCAATGTGACATTTAATGGGAACATTAACTATAACTGTTGTCTTTCAAAGAGGCAAACACTGAATGATATGCTAAATACTTCCTAAAAGTAGAATGGCGGTAAAAATTAATTACGGGAGTTTTGTTTGTGATGATTTTCATGCGAATTATCTAAGCCATTTACCTTCTGGTGTTTCACAGGATGCATGCCTATTAAAGAGGAGAAGTCTTGGCAATCTGAAGTCGTGAGAAAAGGGGGATCTGTTTCAGAATTACCCAAAGTTCCAAAAGCACTGTCTAGAAAATTCCTCTCACAGATGAAAGGATAGAGTGAGGGGCTTAATTTACATAGTTACATTGTTTAAAAGGAATCAGTTCTTTTTAAAAAAAAAAAAACAAAAAACTTTCAGTAACCAATTCAAGAGTATTTAATTCTGGATGAGGGTGCTCCAGCTCATGACTAGGGGGAAAACCAACGAAAACTTCTCACATGGACATCAAGAGTCACACCTAGTCATGCTGCTCAGGAGCAACGAACCCATCTCGTTGGTTTAGCCATTTTCCACCAAAACCACATTTCAAGTAAACGTCACTGATTTCCTACCAGCAGACCTGATTTCAAGGCACCAAAATTGTCATAGCAGTGCCAGAAGCTGGGAGCTGGGGAGGCTCCAGGGCTGACGGGCCCAGTGAGCAGAACAAAGTACCATCCAGACCAGACTGTCACAGTCATTGCCAAGGACCGATCACACGAATGTGAGTGTGTGTGTTGGAATTTCATTAGACCCAATACTATTAATACTTGAAATTGCTGGCACACAGACGGAGGCTTAGGAATCTTGTGACATAAAAACTTTAAATGTAACGGGATTAGTTTCCACAGGACTTGGCTGTTCTCCGGGGAAAGCACAGCAGCAAGGCAGAAACAGGTTAAGGAATGCCACCAGAGTTTCCAAAAGTCTTTTATAGGATCTGATGAAGTGGGTGGCAAGTTTAATCCCAGCAAGTTTAACCCATTTTCAAACACTCGCAAATCTGTAATCACAGATCCCACCAGGCTTAACCCTGGGAATGTTCGAGTTAGCTAAGATGTCACAAGGCCAGTCCCTTAGGGACAGCACGGCACACACACGTCACCTGGCCACTGAATGAGATAAGCAGCATCATGTCTGTTTTCAGACTTTTGAAAAAATCTGTGAAGTAGGTTCCTTTTCTCTAATGAGAGAAAAGGGGAGGGAGGGTATACTCATACGTGAGACTATAACCCAAAGGATTTGTAATATCACTTGAGCTACTTACCAATAAAATCCACTGATTTGTCCAACCACGGCAAAATTTTCTCACAAAAGCTATCATTCACAGGCACTCTCAGGAAATGAGATTCGGGGATAAAGTCAGGCTTGGGGCAGGTATTGCTGGCATTTAAAACATAACCAATCCCGTTCTGTTGCATCAGCTCCTAGGGAAGGAAAGAACAATTAAAGTAATGTAACATAATAGTATGATCATTTTTAAAGAGAAAAACTTAACATTATGATTAAAATGACTAGTTTCCTTGAAGCAATCAGATTTCATTCAGTCAGTAAAATCCAAAAACCTAGCACGATGTCATGTGAAGACAAGTTTAAAGCAGAATTCTTAAAACTGAAGTATAGTTAATGTATAATGTTGTGTTAGTTTCAAGTGTACAGCAAAGGGATTCAGTTATACATATTACATATTTTTTTTATAGTTTATTACAGAATACTGAATTTAGTTCCCTGTGCTATACACCAGGTCCTTGTTGTTTATCTATTTTATGTATTTACATGCTAAACCCAAATTCCTAATTTATCCTCTCCCTCCCAGCTTTCACCTCTGGTGACCAAAAGTTTGTTTTCTTCCATCTGTGAGTCTGTTTCTGTTTTGCACATAGGTTCATCTGTATCATTTTTCTTAGATTCTACATATAAGTGATATGAGATGATATGTCTTTCTCTGACTTCATTCAGTATGATAATGCCTAGGTCCATCCATATTGCTGAAAATAGCATTATTTCGTTCTTTTTTATGGTTGAGTAGTATTCCATTGTGTGTATGTATATGTATATACATACACAAGCATTATATATATACACATCACATCTTCATCCACTCATCTGTTGAAGGGCACTTGGATCGCTTCCATGTTTTGGCTATTGTCAATAATGCTACAGTGAATATTAGAGTGAATGTATCTTTTCTATTTATACTTTTCTCCAGATATATGCCCAGGAGTGGGGCTGCAGGATCATATGGTTAGTTTTTTTAAGGAACCGCAATACTGTTCTCCATACTGGCTATAACAATTTACCTTCTCAGCAACAGTGCAGGTATTATTTGTAGACTCTTTAATGATGTCCATCCTGACTGGTGTGAGGTGATACCTCGTTGTTTGGATTTGCATTTCTCTAGTGATTAGCAATATGAACATCTTTCCATATACCTGTTGGCCATCTGTAGGTCTTCTTTAGAGAAATGTCTAGGTCTTACACCCATTTTTTATTGGGTTGCTTTTTTGATATTAAGCTATATGAGCCGTTTGTATATTTTAGAAATTAATCCCCTGTCTGTGGCATCATTTGCAAATATTTTCTCCAGTCTGTAGGTTGTCTTTTCATTTTGTTTATGGTTTCCTTTGATGTGCAGAAGCTTTTAAAAGTTTAATTAGATCCCATTTGTTTGTTTTTATTTTCCATTACTCTAGACTGCTACTGCTACTGCTAAGTCACTTCAGTCGTGTCCGACTCTGTGCGACCCCATAGATGGGAGCCCACCAGGCTCCTCCGTCCCTGGGATTCTCCAGGCAAGAACACTGGAGTGGGTTGCCATTTCCTTCTTCAATGCATGAAAGTGAAAAGTGAAAGTGAAGTCGCTCAGTCATGTCTGACTCTTAGTGACCCCATGGACTGCAGCCTACCAGGCTCCTCTGCCCATGGGATTTTCCAGGCAAGAGTACTGGAGTGGGGTGCCATTGCCTTCTCCAATTACTCTAAAAGATGGTTCCAAAAAAAGCATTGCTGCAATTTATGTCTAAGTCTGTTCTGTCTATGTTTTCCTCTAGGAGTTTTATGGTTTTCAGTCTTAAATTCTTTAACCCATTTTGAATTATTTTTGTTTATGGTGTTAGAAAACATTCTGATTTCATTCTTTTACATGAAGCTGTCTAGTTTTCCCAGCACCATTTATTGAAGAGACTGTCTTTTCTCCATTGTATATTCTTGCCTCCTTGGTCATAGATTAATTGACCATAAGTGTGTGGGTTTATTTCTGAGCTTTCTACCCCATTCCACTGATGTACACATGTGTTTTTGTGCCCTACCGTTTTGATTACTGTAAATTTTGTAGTATATTCTGAAGCTATAGTCGAGTTCTCCAGCTTCATTCTTCTTTCACAAGATTGTCTTGGTTATTCTGGGTCTTCTGTGTCTCTATACAAATTTAATTTTTTTTTGTCCGAGTTCTGTGAAAAATGCCATTGGTAATTTGACAGGAATTGCACTGCATCTATAGATTGCCTTGGGTAGTATGCTCATTTTAACAATAGTGATTCTTCCAATCCAAGGACATGGTGTATCTTTCCATTTTTGCTCTGTGATTTCTTTCATCAGAGTCTTACAGTTTTCAGAACACAGGTCTTTTCCCTCCTTAGGTAGGTTTATTCCTGGGTCTTTTATTCTTTTTAATGCAATGGTTAGTGGTACTATTTCCTTAATTTCTCTTTCTGATACTCTGTTGTTAGAGTATAGAAATGCAACCTAAGTTTGTATATTAACTTTGTATCCAGAAACTTTACTGAATTCATTAATGAGCTCTAGTAGTTTTCTAGTAGCATCTTTAGGATTTTCCATCTATAGCATCATGTCATCTGCAAATAATGACAGTTTTACTTATTTTTCTATCTGAATTCCTTTTATTTTTCTTCTTTGATTTCTGTGGCTAGGACTTCCAAAACTATGTTGAATAAAAATGGCAAGACTGGGCATTCTTGTCTTATTCCTGATCTTAGAGGACAAGCTTTCAGCCTTTCACTGTTGTCTATAATGTTAGGTGGGGAGGTTGTCATATATGGCCTTTATTATGTTGAGGTATGGTCCCTCTATGCCCACTTTCAACACCCCCCCCCATTTTTTTGATTGTGCTGTGCATGTGGGGGGTGGATCCCACATTTCTTGACCAGGGATCAAACCAGTGCCCCCTGAAATGGAATTGCAGAGTCCAGAAAAACATCTATTTCTGCTTTATTGACTATGCCAAAGCCTTTGACTGTATGGATCACAATAAACTGTGGAAAATTCTGAAAGAGATGGGAATACCAGACCACCTGATCTGCCTCTTGAGAAATCTGTATACAGGTCAGGAAGCAACAGTTAGAACTGGACATGGAACAACAGACTGGTTCCAATGTATATTGTCACCCTGTTTAACTTATATACAGAGTACATCATGAGAAACGCTGGACTGGAAGAAACACAAGCTGGAATCAAGATTGCCGAGAGAAATATCAATAACCTCAGATATGCAGATGACACCACCCTTATGGCAGAAAGTGAAGAGGAACTAAAAAGCCTCTTGATGAAAGTGAAAGTGGAGAGTGAAAAAGTTGGCTTAAAGCTCAACATTCAGAAAACAAAGATCATGGCATCTGGTCCCATCACTACATGGGAATTAGATGGGGAAACAGTGGAGACAGTGTCAGACTTTATTTTTCTGGGCTCCAAAATCAGTGCAGATGGTGACTGCAGCCATGAAATTAAAAGATGCTTACTCCTTGGAAGCAAAGTTATGACCAACCTAGGTAGCAATATTCAAAAGCAGAGACATTACTTTGCCAACAAAGGTTCACCTAGTCAAGGCTATGGTTTTTCCTATGGTCCTGTATGGATGTGAGAGTTGGACTGTGAAGAAGGCTGAGTGCCGAAGAATTGATGCTTTTGAACTGTGGTGTTGGAGAAGACTCTTGAGAGTCCCTTGGACTGCAAGGAGATCCAACCAGTCCATTCTGAAGGAGATCAACCCTGGGATTTCTTTGGAAGGAATGATGCTAAAGCTGAAACTCCAGTACTTTGGCCACCTCATGAGAAGAGTTGACTCATTGGAGAAGACTCTGATGCTGGGAGGGATTGAGGGCAGGAGGAGAAGGGGACGACAGAGGATGAGATGGCTGGATGGCATCACTGACTCAATGGATGTGAGTCTGAGTGACCTCTGGGAGTTGGTGATGGACAGGGAGGCCTGGTGTGCTGCGATTCATGGGGTTGCAAAGAGTCAGACACAACTGAGCGACTGATCTGATCTGAACCACTAGACTGCTAGGGAATTTGCTTCATTTTTCAACTTTTTTGTATGCCTACTTTCCGAAGAGTTTTTTTTTAACCCATAAATGGATGCTGAATTTTATCAAAAGCTTTTTCTGTATATGAGACACTCATGTGATTTTTATTCTTCCGTTGGTGAATGTGGTAGATATGATATCTGCAGATACTGAAAAATCTTTGCATCCTTGGGATAAATCCCACTTGATCATGTTGTCTGAACCTTTTAATATACTGCTGGAGTCGGTTTGCTAGTATTTTGTTGAGGATTTTTGCATCCATGTTCATCCGTGCAAAGCTTTTGTGTGTGATCTTTGGTTTCGGTATCAGGGTGATGGTGGTGGACATATAGAATGAGTTCAGAAGTGTTCCTTCCTCTGCAGTTTCTGAAATAGTTTCAGGATAGGTGTTAACTCTTCTCTAAATGTTTGTTAGAATTCACCTATAAAGTTACCCGGTCCTACACTTTTGTTTGTTGGGAGTTTTTACTGATTCAATTTTTAGTATTGGTAATTGATTTGTTTGTATTTTCTTTCTCGTTCAGTCTTGGGAGATTGTACCTTTCTAAGAATCGGTCCATTTCCTTCAGATTGCCCACTTCATTGGCATACAGTTGCTCACACTAGTCTCTTATGATCTTATTTCTGTGGCATTGGTTGTAACTTCTCCTTTGTCACATCTGATTTTATTGTTTTGAACTCGCTTCCTTTTTTTCTAGGTGAGTCTAGCTAAAGGTTTATCAATTTTGTTTATCTTTTCAAAGAACCAGCTTTCATTCATCTCTTCTATTGTTTTTTTAGCCTCTATTTCATTTATTGGGCTTCCTGTGTGGCTCAGCTGGTAAAGAATCCACCTGCAATGCGGGAGACCTGGGTTCAATTCCTGGGTTAGGAAGATCCCCTGGAGAAGGGAAAGGCTACCCACTCTAGTATTCTGGCCTAGAAAATTGCATGGACTGTATAGCCCATAACGTCACCAAGAGTCAGACACGACTGATCGACTTTCACTTTCATTTATTTCCTCTCTGATCCTTATGCTTTATTTCCTTCTACTAACTTTGGGTTTTGTTTGTTCTACTTTCTCTAGGCATAAGGCTGCTATCTGAGACTTTTTGTTTCCGGAGGTAGCTTGCATCACTATACATTTCTCTCTTAAAGCTGCTTTTGTTATATTCCATAGGTTTTGGATCGCTGTTTTCATTTTCACTTATCTCTGAGTTCTTTTTACTTTTCTCTGACTTCTCCAATGATCCATTGGTTGTTTAGTAGCATATTGTTTAGCCTCCACATGTTTGTTTTTTGTAGCTTTTTCTTGTACTTGATTTCTAATCTTATAGCATTGTGGTCGGAAAAGATACTTGATATGATTTAAGTTTCTTTACATTTATCAAGACTTTTTTTAAAAATTGAGGCTTTAGGCGAGGGGCTAAGATGGCGGACGAGTAAGATGGGGAGAATACTTTCTCCTCCACAAATCCATTAAAAGAACATTTGAATGCAGAATAAATTCTATAAAACAACTTCTGAATGCCGGCAGAGGACATCAGGCACTTAGAAAGATAATTCATTGTCTTCAAAAACGAGAAAACGAGCCCTGCAGTAACTCCTTTTGTGGAGAAGTGGCACGGACACCAGCATTTGCTATTGGCAAGCGGGGGCTGGGCTAGGAGGAGCGGCGAGGCCTGCATCGCTTTGAGAAAGGATTTGGCCTGGCTATCTCGGGCGCTATCTGAGCAAAATAACCAGACTGTCGGTTATCTACTACATCAAAAGCCAGCCCTAACTTAAGACCCCACCACGGCTACGTACGGAACAAAGGGCTACACAGAGTTGGCCGGCTGCAGGCCGTCCCACTCCGGTGACAGGCAGCCAGGGCCGGAGGCGGGCAATCACAGCCCTAGAGAGACACTTTCTACGGAACTGTGAGTAGGTTTCTGTGCTGACTCACGCTTCTTGGGGCTCTGGATGGTCAACACCTGCCTGAGAAAGTGCGCCGGTTGTATACCCAGAAAACTGAGCGGCGGGGAGGCAATAAGTCACAGCAGCTGTGCGCGCTAAACACTTCATCACGTGTGCTACTCGGATCTGGGAAGGGCATAAAACGCAAACTCAACCAAGTCTGTGCTTCTGAGGATTATCCAAGTGCCTGAACCTGGCCGGCTTAGATTTGGGTGTTCATCTCTGCCCCCTCTGTAACAGGGCAGAGATCAGATATTGAAAAGACCAGTAAACCGCCTCAATAAAGAGAATTCAACAAACTACCAGAATATAGTAAGGACACTCTAAACTTGGCAATTTTAACAAAATGAAGAAACAAAAGAATGCCCAGCAGCTAAAGGAACAGGACAGATGCCCACCAAACCACACCAAAGAGGAAGAGATAGGAAATCTACCTGATAAAGAATTCCGAATAATGATAGTGAAATTAATCCAAAATCTCAAAATCAAAATGGAATCACAGTTAGAGTCTGGAGACAAGGATTGAGAAGATGCAAGAAAGGTTTAACAAGGACCTAGAAGAAATAAAAGAGTCAACACATAATGAATAATGCAATAAATGAGATCCAAAACACCCTGGAGGCAACAAAAAGTAGAATAACAGAGGCAGAAGATAGGATTAGTGAATTAGAAGATAGAATCCTAGAAATAAATGAATCAGACGAGAAAAAAGAAAAACGCATCAAAAGAAATGAGGACAATCTCAGAGACTTCCAGGATAACATTAAACGCTACAACATTCGAATCATAGGAGTTCCAGAAGATAAAAAGAAAGACCATGAGGAAATACTTGAGGAGATAATAGTTGAAAACTTCCCTAAAATGGAGAAGGAAATTACCACTCAAGTTCAAGAAATGCAGAGAGTCCCTAACAGGATAAACCCAAGGCGAAACATCCCAAGACACATATTAATCAAATTAACAAAGATTAAATATAAAGAACAAATATTAAAAGCAGCTAGGGAAAAACATCAAATAACTCACAAGGGAATTCCCATAAGGATAACAGCTGATCTTTCAATAGAAACTCTCCAAGCCAGGAGGGAATGGCAAGACATAATTAAAGTGATGAAAGAAAATAACTTACAGCCTAGATTATTGTATCCAGCAAGGATCTCATTCAAATATGAAGGAGAAATCAAAAGCTTCACAGATAAGCAAAAGTTGAGAGAATTTTGCACCACTAAACCATTTCTCCAACAAAAACTAAAGGACATTCTCTAGATAGGAATCACTAAAAGAGTGTATAAATTCGAACCCAAAACAATAAAGTAAATCCTATTTATCAATAATTGCTTTAAACGTTAATGGGCTGAATGCCCTAATCAACAGACAAAGACTGGCCAAATCGATACAAAAACAAGACCTCTACATACCTTGTCTACAAGAGACAACCAAAAAACTAAAATGGGTCAAATGGATACAAAAACTAGACCCCTATATATGTTGTCTACAAGAGAACCACCTTAAAATAGGGGATATATACTGACTGAAAATGAAGGGCTGGAAAAATTTTCTATGCAAATATGGACCAAAAGAAAACGGGAGTAGCAGTACTCATATTAGATAAAATTGACTTTAAAGATCCTGAAAAGGAGACAATCAAGGTTATACATAACGACTTAAAGGAACAATCCAAAAAGAAGTTATAACAATTATAAATATATATGCACCCAACATTGGAGCATTGATATATCTAAGACAAACATTAATTAATATGATAGAAGAAATATGCAACAATACAATAATAGTGGGAGACTTTAATACCCCACTCATATAATCTGGCTGTAATAGACAAAGTTAAGAGGAAAACATATTCACTTATGAGCCTCAAAAAATTCAGTTCACTCAGGAGAGTTTAAAAAAAAAAAAAAAAGACTTATTTGTTCACTCTGTAAAGGTTTATTGACTATTTTATGGGTCTGGTACCACTTTGGGTAGCAGGGAAGAAGAAGTGACAAATGTGATCCTGTCCTAAATAATATATTGTGGTAAAGATAGACCTACCAATACAAAATACCAAGATGTGCCTAAGATGAGGACACCCAAACTGGACTTTTAGTTTCCTGAACTTTTCATTTCCAGATCAAACCTCCTAATATAGGATGAATTCAATATGATTTTTTTTAAGTGTTCTTTGTGATTAAAAACAGAAAGCCATTGGATAAGAAATTACATATACTCCTCCCCACCATCACTCCCCTTCTTTCTTCCCATTTCCCTCCCACCCTCATTGATCCTTTCCTTTGTCCATTTTCCCCTGCAAAAAAAAATAAATAAAATAAAAAAAAAGAAGGCTTGCACATAAAAAAAATAAATAAAATTGAGGCTTTAAAGCAGAACTTTTTAAGGACAAAAAAGGCTGTTTAAAACATCACACATCACTAATACGGTCAACTCTGTATTATCTTCGTTACTAGAGAAGTGGAACAAAGAATACAGAATGAAACCATGACAGTTTACTATGACTTCCCCCTCCTTGGCAACTATGTAAATTTATTATGACCATGTTAGATGTAATCCCCAAAATGCATGAATAAGTGCATTGATTTACAAGATTTGGGAGTATGCTAGAATACTTTTGTTTTGTACTGTGACTTCAGAACATATGCACACACAACATGAACATTTCCTTCCCAAACTGAACACGGTGGCTGTTCTCTAAGATACAGTCCTGGGCCATCTCCTGGCTCTACATACTCTCTCTGAAGGCTATTTCCATGTCTCTACATGCTGATGACTCTTAAATAAATACACATACACACACATACACACACACACACACACATACACACACCTTCAATTTTTGATCCATATTTCCAGCTGCTTCCTAGATATCTCTATTCAGATGTCCCTCAAAACTTTCAAACTCAGAAACAGCACATTCTCTTTCTCCCTTCTCTGCTTCAAATTCTTGTTTCCTCTCTGTAATCCAAATTGGGTTTGGTAGTAATATCCACCCAGACACTTGAGCTAAAAAATGGGACCCTTTCATCCCGTTTCTCTTCCTCACCACTCTCCTCCAAATGTGGTCAAACCCTTGCAGCATCAACCCCTCCCATCACCCCTTCCCTCTATTCTCATTCGCTGCTCAGCCAGCAGCCCCCACCATGAGAGCAGAAAAGCTGCCACGGATCTCTTAAATTTGCAGTGTTCTCCTCTCCAAACCTGAACTGAACAACAACCACAGTATCCTTTCTTGTCATTAAACAGGGGCTATGTGTTTTATGCACACTTATTTTCACCATGTCTCACTGCCCGCTCCTGTCCCATACAACCTTCGAATACCCAGAGAACATGTGCACCCAGCCTTCCTCAATGTTGTTCACCCCAGTTCCGAGCAGGCCCTATTCTTCCTGATGACTCTAACACTTTTCTGCTTTAACCTTCCTATGAACCCCTTCTATTGGTGCATAATTAACCATTCTGTTCTCTGCCTATCCAAAGGACTTTGGACATGCTATTAGCAAAATACAGAACATACTGTGTTATCACTAGCAGATAATTCTTGTCTATCCTATTAAGTACTGATATCTTGGACTAAATCTTGCTTGTTTTTCTACCTTTAGCACCAGGTACGTAGTTGTGGTCAGTATGTGTTTGTTCAACTATCATCCCTGTCTGCCATTTTCCAGTCAAGCCTACAGGACACTTCTTTTTGTCATTCACTGCTGCCTCTCAGGAAATGTTTCAGCCTGAAATCATTCTCTTCTCAGCAACCATGGGCACTTCTTTTCTAGGAATGCTACCTCCTCTACAAATCTTTTTGTTAGGTCATTTTCAACCATGGTCTTGAATTTGGTAATTTTCTTCCTATTTTAGCCTCCTGCTAACTCCCTAATCCCTTCATTTACCACACTGGCACAACGAATATATTCTGTTTTACATAAAAGGTAGACTGAGCAAATCCAGGTCAGGTATGAAACCCTCTCATCCGTGAGATAATAATGTCAAGAAGTAGTTTTTGGAGCTAAGCGAGCTCCAAGTGATTGACCCTCATATTCGGAAGGTCTCAGGGGCTGCTTCGGGGCTAAGAGTCAGGCTGTGACGATCTCAGTGCTTACTATGGCAACATCTGCACATGAGCGAAGGTTTTCTGCCACCATCTGATCACCACAGTGTTCCCGACCAATAAGAGCCTTTTGGGCCTTTCTCACCAATGCTCCTTAAAGAAAGGAACCTTTTTACATATCCTTCTCCTTTCTGTCAATAGTACTTCAAAGCTTTATTAAATGAAAAGTAGTCCAACAGTAAAGACACAGGCGTTTCTGAGGAGAGAGGCTGACGTAGGCAATGTCACCCACTCTATACAATCACAAGACCACAGGCAGTGCTCACCAAGGACAACACTGAGGTGTAATGAGTCATAGTGAGCATCATGTACAACTTCCCCACAGAAAAATGGGAACCATGTACACTTCTGACAAGCAGCCACAGGACTTCCCTTGTGGCTCAGCTGGTAAAGAATCCACCTGCAATGTGGGTTCAATCCCTGGGTTGGGAAGATCCCCTAGAGAAGGGAAAGGCTACACACTCCAGTATTCTGGTCTGGAGAATTCCACAAATTGTATAGTCCATGGGGTCGCAACGAGTCAGACATGTCTGAGCAACTTTCACACTCTACAGAAATGACCACTTAACCTAAATTAAAAAAAAAAAAAAGACAATCTGTAGGGCACCTTTGTTATAGGCCTATTAATAATATACTTTTATGGCACAAGGTACATATATAACAACATCCAACATGCTGAATGCCTACTATTTACCTGGTACTGTGCTAAACTTTTT
Organism: Tragelaphus eurycerus; assembly: GCA_935064755.1. NCBI lineage: Eukaryota > Metazoa > Chordata > Mammalia > Artiodactyla > Bovidae > Tragelaphus > Tragelaphus eurycerus. The sequence continues at coordinate 16,081,201 of CAKXYN010000036.1, read as the reverse complement.
TATTTTTTTGATTTATTTTTGGCTGCCCTGGGTCTTTGTTGCTGCACAAGCTGTCTCCAGTTGTGGTCAGCAGGGGCTACTCTTCCTTGCAGTGTGCGGGCTTCTCACTGTGGTGGCTTCTCTTGTTGCAAAGCACAGGTTCTGGGCACATGAGCTTCAGCAGTTGTGGCTTGCGGGCTCTAGAGCACTGGCTCAGTAGTCGTGGAGCACGGGCTCAGCTGCTCCGCGGCATGTGGGATACTCCTGTACGGGGGATCGAATCTGGGTTCCCAGCATTGGCAGGCAGATTCCTAACCACTAGACTACCAGGGAAGCCCCGGTGCTAAACTTTCAAATGGACTGCCTCACTGAATCCTAACAACCACCCTTTGACATGGGTACTATCATTATCCTCATTTTAAAAATGAAGACACTAAGACTTAGCAAGTTGACATGTTTCCAAAGTTACACAGCTACCAAGTGGTCCAGTGTCAAAAGTCAAATCCAAATATATTCATCTCTAGAATATGTCTTCTTTATTGCTGCACTCCACTGAAGTTCTTTTTAAAGCAAATTAGATGGACTAATGCTGATGCTAAAGCTTCAATACTTTGGCCAGGTGATGTGAAGAGCTGACTCATTAGAAAAGACCCAAATGCTGGGAAAGATTGGAGGCAGGAGGAGAAGGGGACAACAGAGAATGAGATAGTTGGATTGTATCACCAATTCAATGGACGTGAGTTTGAGTAAGCTCTGGGAGATAGTGAAGGACAGGAAAGCCTGGTGTGCTGCAGTCCATGGGCTCATAAAGAGTCAGACACGACTGAGCGACTAAACAACAAAGATGGAGCAATTAAGTAAAGTAACTGCTGATGCTGCTAAGTCGCTTCAGTCGTGTCCGACTCTGTGCGACCCCATAGACGAAGTTCATCAGGCTCCCCTGTCCCTGGGATTCTCCAGGCAAGAACACTGGAGTGGGTTGCCATTTCCTTCTCCAATGCATAAAAGTGAAGTCGCTCAGTCGTATCAGACTCTTAGCGACGCCATGGACTGGAGCCTACCAGGCTCCTCCGTCCATGGGATTTTCCAGGCAAAAGTACTGGGGTGGGGTGCCACTGTCTTCCCAAGTAAAGTAACTACACACAGATTTTTATGGTTTAACCAAGTGAAGTAATATAGTTTCATCCTTTTTTACCCTTTTAAACTGTAACCAGTTAGAAAGTACAGGAACACCCCTCTGGGCATGGTTCTCTCTGAACGGACTCTTGGAGTAACTCAGGACACCAGAAAGCTATTGAAGGAGACTCATCAGTTGTACTTTGCCTCTTTTTTCCCAACTGTTGCCTCAGTTGCAGCCACAGGCACCACAGCGTGGCCCTGCTGCCGACACGCACATCTCCTGGCCTCAGGCAGGCTGCTGCCGGTGCCCAGTGGCCATGGCTGAATCATGAAAAGGAGGCAGTTCTGACCTCATGGAAGAAACAGTCATCCAAGCCCCCAATAGTTTATATCTCAACAACATGCTCCATGTTTAAGACAGTATGCCATAAAAGATGCATGTAAGTAGTAGCTTTATTTATAACTGACAAAAGGGAGACACGCTTCCCTGGTGGCTCAGACAGTAAAGAATCCGTGTGCAATGCAGGAGACCCAGGTCCAATTCCTGGGTAAGGAAGATCCCCTGGAGAAGGGATCGGGTACCCACTCCAGTATTCCTGCTTGGGGAATTCGATGGATAGAGAAGCCTGGTGGGCTAAAGTCCATGGGGTCACAAACAGTCAGACACAACTGAGTGACTAACACTTTCTAAGGGAGAAGGGGACATTATTGTATTGAAATGAAGTGATAACAACTTAAATGCAAAATGAAATGAGAAAAAAAAAGTGGCAGTTACTACATCAGTAAAACTGAGTTAAAGGAGGAAATCACTAAAGATGTTACATATATACGTAAAACATTTTAATACAAATAAATGTACATTAAATCACTAACTTCTGATGCAGGACCTTGGTGTTTTGGTTTTTTTTTTTTTTTTTCAGTAGCTTAGCTGACTGGAGTTCTTTAGAAAATTACAACCAAATGCATCTACCACTTATAGTTTCCATTCTTTAAAGAGCAAGAACTAGTAAATTAATAAATCAGGACAGAATGTTCTAGATTTACAGCTGCCTTTCCCCATCTCTTAAGACAGAAAAAAATATGTAGAGCAATTTGTCTTTCCTGACAAATGTCTTTCCTGTCTTTTGAAAATGCTTAGCTCAGAGCATAGGCAAACAACTCTTTCCCCCCATTCATGCTTCATTCATGTATGTGATACTTTCATGAATGTACATCATTATAGTAACAAGTACATTGGCCTAAACAGTCTGAGAACAAACACAATTGCCTCCTGGTGAGCAGACTATTCAAATGCAGCAAGTAGCCCTGCGACAGCCCAGAGTCCACTGCAGCCCAGGGAACACTGCTGCCCAGGGCCCACTGTGGCCAGGAGGTGGGCTTCCACCTGGGCGGCCAAGCGGAGGGTCAGCAGCTGCTGTTAGCTGAGGAGTCACATGACTATTCTGTTCCCTTCTTTCTTGATTGTATTTATGGCCAGGCATGCAAGTGCCCAAGAGTGTGTCTTATGTCACAGTTCCTGAGAGCAGAACTGAGATGGAACCACAAGTGTGAAGAGTGTATACGTATTATAGACTAATGATTATTTTTACTCACAGATGAATGTGACTTCCTAAGGGGACAACAGAGGATGAGATGGTTGGATGGCATCATCAACTCGATGGACATGAGTTTGAGCAAGCTCCAGGAGTTCGTGATGGACAGGGAAGCCTGGCGTGCTGCAGTCCATGAGTCGCAAAGAATCAGACACAACTGAGTGACTAAATTGAACTGATGAGGAATTTACGTCACTCACTCAGTGTTGTTTCCATGTGTTGTGGAAAGCATACACAACTCAACAGTCCTTTGTCCCCTAGTTAAACATAGGCTTCCAGAGAGCAGTCATCTTACTCTGTTTAATATTTAGCTCAAATTTGTGCTCAGTTAGCTAATACATGTTTCCTATGGATAACATAATCTGTCTTCTCTGGCCTTTCAGATACCCTTCTGACACCCTGGCCTCTAAGTTCTCTGAGCACCTCACCTTGACCACTCCCTCCCCGGGGCCTGGTCTGGTCTCTGCTGCTACCAATAACCACAACCACACACAACCCACTGCAGGACTGCGCCTCCTTCCCACCAACTTACTCTCCTCCACCTCCATGGCTGGAGTCCCTCAGTCCCCTCAGGACCTATAATCTGTTGCTCCTACCGTCTCTCCTCTGTCCTTCCACCTTACAATGTCTATCTTTCCTTCTGGGCCCAACTTAAATTCTGTGGTCAGTCGTGACACAGTTGACCCTTGAACAACTCAGTTTTGAACTGCGCAGGTCCATTTATGATTTGGATATTTTTCAACAGTAAGTACTACAGTATTGGGCTCCCTAGGTGGCTCACTGGTAAAGAACCCACCTGCCAATGCAGGAGACCTAAGAGACATAGGTTCGATCCTGGGTGGGGAAGATCCCCTGCAGCAGGGCATCTCCACTCCAGTATTCTTGCTTGGAGAATCCCATGGACAGAGAAGTCTGGTGGGCTACAGTCCCGGGGGTGGAAAGAGTCAGACAGGACTGAAGTGACTTAGCATGCACGCAGGCACTGCAGTATCACAGAACCCACTAGTGCTGAACTGGAGGATGCAGAGGCCCTGCAGACGGGGAGAGCTGGCCATAAACAGTAAGAGGAGTAACCCCTGCACTGCTCAAGAGACAGAATCCCTCCCTCACTTTCAACCTCAACTTTTTAATATTTTTTTTTTTTAGCTATACCAAGTGCAGGATCTTAAGTTCTCTGATCAGGGACAGCACCCGTGCCCCCTGCAGTGGAAGCACAGAGTCTTAACTGCTGGGCTGCCAGGGAAGTCCCTCACCCTCAATTCCGGTGTCCCTCTGTCTTTGCACTCACTTGGCAAGATCACAATAAATCTGGATAAATCTGTCTCGCCCCCGAGCCTGCATCTGCACTGGGCAGCTGGACGGGCCTGAGAGAAACACTCAGCCACGCTGCCAAGGGGCCCCCTTGGGTCCCACGCATCGGCAGGGGACCGTATTCCCTCAGTCTCCTGGCCTCCTCTCTGGATGCCGTTCCACCCCTTGCCCTTTCTCTTTCACCCTCCACACGCCCTCCCTCGCCCTCTCTCTCTGCTCGTGGATGATCTTGGTTCCTACTGCTCTGAGAAGATAGAAACCACTAGAAGCAAACTTTAATAAACTTCCTCTACCACCATCCCTTCTGCCAGCACACAGGTACCAGTCCCAGGAAACTGAGAGCACGGCTCAGCGCGGGACTGTTCATTATCCGAATCATCTCTCTAACCTCCCTCAGCTTTAATTTCATTACCTGAAAAATAGAGCTGATGACGACTATTCTGTAAAGCTATTATGAGGATGAAGTGACTTATGCACAATATACAAGTCTCATTAAATGTTAGTTCCCTTAGTTTCTCTTATTTTTTTAATTAAAAAAAATTTTTTTTTGGCTGTACCACATGACATGCAGGATCTTGGTTCCCCAACCAGGGATCAAAGCTGGGCCCCTTGCAGTGGAAGTACGCAGTCTGAACCACTAGGAAGGAAGCCCCACCTTATCTTACTTTTAAAACAGTTAGTGGGAACGTAAACTGGTGTAGCTACTATGCAAAATGGTATGGAGGTTCCTTAAAAAATTAAAAATAGAACTACAACACACTTAGTCGCTTGGTCATGTCTGATTCTTTTCAACCCTATGGACTGTAGCCCACCAGGCTCCTCTGTCCGTGGGATTCTCCAGACAAGAATACTGGAGTGGGTAGATATTCCGCCCTTCTTCAGGGAATATTCCTGACACAGAGATCAAATCTGGGTCTCCTGCATTGCAGGTGGTTGTCTTACCATCTGAGCCACCAGGGATGTCTAGAACTACCATATGATTCAGTAATTCCACTTCTGGGTCTTTACCCGAAGGAAACAAAAATCCTAACTCCAAAAGACATATGCAACCCTGTGTTCACTGCAGCGCAATTCACAAAAGTTAAGACATGGAAACAACCCAAGTGGCCACTGACAGACGAAGGGATAAAGACGACATGGTATTACTATACAATGGAATATTATTCAGCCTTAAAACAGAAGGAAATCTTGCTACTTGAGGCAGCACAGATGAACCTTGAGGGCTTTATGCTAAGTGAAGTAAGTCAGACAGAGAAACACAAATACACCATATATTTCCATTACGTGCAGAATCTAAAAAGCAAACAAATATCGAATTCACAAATACAGACAAGAGACTGGTGGCCACCAGAGGCAGTGGAGGGGAGGGTGACAGGTGGTCAAAAGGTACACACTTTCAGTTATAAAATAAATAAGTCATGGAGAAGTACTGTACAGCATACTGATATAGATAATAATACTGTATTATATATTTGAAAGTGGTTAAGAGAGTGAAGAAATGTGTAACAATGTATGGCAGTGTATGTTAGCTAAATTTATTGTGATCATTTAGCAGTATATACAAATATTTAATCATTATGTTGTACAGTTGAAACTAATATAATGTTATACGTCAATTATATCTCAATAAAAAATAGCCTGTAAATCATATAGTGTATGAATTATATCTCAATAAAGTTGTTGCCCACACCTCAACCCCCAAAGCTTGTAATGTATATTTTTCACTAATTCAAACTGTCCCTCCTCCTAATCGGCCTTCACTAGGGAGATGATGGGCTTCCCTGTTTTCTCAGTAGTCAAGAACCCGCCTGCCAACGTAGGAGACATGGGTTCGACCCCTGGGTGGGGGAGATCCCCTGGAGAAGTAAATAGCAATGCATTCCAGTATTCTTGCCTGGGAAGTCCCAAGGACAAAGGAGCCTGGCAGGCTACAGTCCATAGGTCACAAAAACAGCTGGACATGATTTAGTGACTGAACATCAACAAAGGAAAATTACACTGAATGTAGCAGGTTGGGTATAAAAAAGGGTTCAGCTGTAAAGCAGAAAATACGACCCCTAATAAATTTTTTTTAAAGATTCTAGTTTCAAAACACAATTAAGAAAATGTTCAAAAATAATTTTTTGTGAGTGAAAAAATAAATCTTCATTTTACTACTATGGTTTGCAGTTACTACTTTTTTTCCCATTTAAGTTTCTTTCTCTTAAACCGTGAAATAAACTTTCTTCAATAGTTGGACTAATTTCTAAATGTGGGCTCTGTGCTCTTGTGACATAGACTGTGGAGTAATATATGGAATATAGATTTAATATATAGCTTAAACTGCTCTATTTGGTCAAGTTTCCCATGTTCACTTAGGCTGAGGACAGAGGTCTCATTAAATCATGCAGGCACTGCAACCATAAGGGATTGTAATCTTTCTTTCTGAAGTCAATTTAATAAGTTTGTATTTGCCACTCCTTTTGCCTTCAGAATTGACCTACTTCCTCCAGCGAGCCCTCCTCAACCAGCCTACGCACTGTATCTACCACTCACCCTAGACCTTGGTGTACTCCACCCACTGGTGACAATAACAGAGTCCCCTATAAACCAGGAACTGTGCTCAGTACCTGGCATAATGCCTGGTCACTGGAGCCTCACGTGAACACAAGGAGGCAGGAGGCGTTTCAGTCTGCAGGTGCAGAAGCGGATTCCGTCACCTGGCTCAGGTGCTCTGCCCGGTGAGGCCAACCAGCTGGGATGCAAATCCACCCCGTGCAAAGTCAGCCCTCACTCAAGCCCTAAGTCACCTGTCTCATGAATCACTGACTCATGAGCAGGCCTTGTCTAACCAACCTGCACTCTATATGGTGTTATACACACAGTGGACACTGAATAAACATTTTTACTGACTGCCTTGACGACATGGCCCTTTGTCTTCCTAGATCACAGAGAAACCTGAAAGCAGTATTTGGCTACATGGTATCCAGGCTCCTGCCTAACTCTCAGATGGAAATACCAGGGAAAGTGGCAGTAATCCCGGTGAAGGCAGAACAGCAAGGCAGCAGAGGAAAGCCAGCTCTGCACATTGGAGGCTGAAACAAGAAGCTACCCAGGGACTTCCCTGGCGGGCCGGTGGCTAAGACTCCAAGTGAGGGGCCCTGGGCTCAATCCCTGGTCAGGGAACTAGATCCCGCATGCTGCGACTATGCCTGGTGCAGCCAAAACAAACAAATATGAACAAAAAAGAGGCTACCCAAAGAGGGCTGACAGTAGCCTGTTTAAAAAGGGGAAAGAGGGGTAGAGTTGAGTTGAGTTGGGTGAAGAAGCTGAACAGGTTCAGGCTCAAGAACGAGGCGCAGTAGGTAATTCCATCACACATCCCATGAGTAAGGGTGAAGCAGAAGTCCACTTGGAATTTTAACTGATAAGAGAGGAGAAAACATCAAGAACTTTTGTCTTGAACATTTTAACTACAGGACTCTGATTCCAAGTGGAGTCAGTCAGATAAGAACTGGGCACCTGCAAACTGCTTTAGTACAACTGCTATTCCTGTTTGAACTCCAGTACAAAGACCAGAGAGGAGGGGAGAGTGTCGGAACAAAGCACACGTCTGAGGGGAAGCGTGTTCTTTTCACTGCCAATGCCTGCCTACAGCCTCCTACAGAAGAGCCACGTCTGAGACAGAAGTGAACACGGTCACACGCAGACAGTATGGACCTGCACAGTCTGAGGGGGAACCTGGCACGTGTGGCTCATCCACAGCAAGAGGAGCAGTGGCCACAGCACACACACGCGGTTTCCAAGACCTAGTAACGAAATATGTAAAGTGCCAGTAAGTTTTATATTCATTGCAGGCTGAAATAATACTCTTGCTATAGGGTGATTAAATGTTATTAAAATTGATTTCACGGGACTTCCCTGGTGGTCGAATGGTTAAGACTTTGCACTTCCAATGCAGGGGGCATGGGTTCAACCCCTGGTCGGGGGAACTGAGATCCTGCATGTCAAGTGGTGCAGTCATAAAATTAAAAATAGATAAATATATTTTAAAAATTAGTTTCACTTTTTTTTTTTTACACTTCTTAAAAAAAAAGGCTATTGGACCACTTTGGATTATATGTGTGGCTTGCATTCTACTTCTATGGGATGGTTCTGGTATAGACTATGCTGTAGAAAAAGAAGGGGAAACAAATGTCAATTAGATTCAATAGACCATTAAAATCTCAGTCCTTTGTTAACAGTCTGTTATGGAGATTTCCATTTTGCAGGAGATGAGGATTTCTGGTGTTCTATAAACACAGGACTCAGAGCCAGAGTAGACTAGGTTTGAGAACAATCTCTGCCACTGACTAACTCTGAAGTCAATGACGTTCTAGTCACAGCATTGTGGGTAACCAAGTCATACAACTCAGGGCCAACCTGCCTCTAAATCCAATTATGAGGGTTAAATGCAGTAACATAAAGAGTATAGCACTTTATTTTCTTTTTTTGAGCCTATCATTTTAAATGTTAAACACTATTATCCTCCTAAAAAAATTTCTATGACATGCTTTTAAGATACTTTGCTGGCAATCTGTTAAAAATAAATAAGAAGACTAATAAAATTAGTGATTTCGTGGTGTTTGTTCTCAAAGACTTCATCTTCTAAATTTGACTAAACAGGAATACACTATTAGAGAAGACGATAATATCTCCATCTTTGGAGAGCTCTGGAAATCAGCCACTATTTCTCCTGGAAAGTTTAAACCAGAGAGTGGAGCAGAAAGGTGAGTTTATGCTGCCTGAGAAAGAGAGGCAAGTTTAGTTCTAAAACTCTTTGACAGGGTGATGGTGTGGAATTCGTGTAACATTTCTGGAATATCGGTTTCCTCATTATTGCATGAAGGAGGCTAAGCGGTCTTTAAGATCGCCTCCAGCACCAAGTTTCTCAACTATGAATCCAGAGGTTACGTACACAGGCGTTTCCATTCACCACCTGGAGCACACCCTTATGTCTCACACATCTGCACGTAGGTAGGTTCCACTTTTCTCAGGGTCTTGCAGAACGACCTTGCTCAAGCTGTTTACCACAGCTTCCATAAGCCCAGCCTTCATTTCCTCTCAAGGCATCAATGGGCAGATCCGGTTTTCCATACAGACATTTAGAAACCAATTAAAAATAGAAAACTATCTCCCCCTCCCACCACCTCAACTTCAGGTTCCAGTTTCACTCCTCTGCCCCTGCGGGTGCTCACTTAGCAGTTAACTGATGCATCTGTTAAACCTGGAGAAGGTATGCAACATAATCAAGGTACCATTTCATTAAATACTGAAAGTAACAAAAATGACCCGTAATGCAATTATTTGTAAAATCACCTGCCTGCCAGCTGACTGGTGAAGTTTTACAGAGGGCAATTGTGGACAGGATCCATAACTAGGAATTTCACTTCATTTTATTTTCTGATCTGAGGATTACATAAAGCATCTCCAACTTTGCCCTAGGGATGTGTCTGACTGCAGGAAATTAACTTTGTTTGCTGTGACAAAGAGCTTCCCAGGGGGCACTAGTGGTAAAGAACCTGCGAATGCAGAAGACATAAGAGATGCAGAGTTGGGAAGATCCCCTGGAGTAGGAAATGGCAACCCACTCTAGTATTCTTGCCTGGAGAATCCCATGGACAGAGAAGCCTGATTGGCTACAGACTATGGGGCCACAAAGAGTAGGACACAACTGAAGTGACTTAGCACGCATGCTGTGACATAGTTTGCTTTTTTCTCAAAGAGGACTAATAAGAATCACATGCTTAAAGACATCATGACCCCACCAGAAAGGCTCCGTACAAGTACGCACTATCAAATTTCAAATGCCTCATAGTAAGAGTAGATGTATTAACAATGGTGTCCAGGCAAAATTTTGAAGATGCAGGGGTTTTAAGAGCAAAAAAATTAAAAAAAAAAAAAAAGAGTTGTGAAAAGAATGCCTCCTTCCTGCCCAATGATAGGATGTTTTTGCTTTCCACATGCTAAAGCAAGCCCGCCTGGAAGTTTATTTTTATAGCCAGTCCAATTCTTTCAGCTACTCAAGGAGAAATATTCAGGCACGGCTTTTCACATAAGAAAGCAGCGCTTGTAAATCACCAGCAGCTGAATTAAGATCTCTGATTGCTTTTTCAATAAGAGGTGGTATAAATAAGACATTTAGGGCCTCCCTGGTAGCTCAGTGGGTAAAGAATCTGCTTGCAATGTAGGAGACCGAGGTTCAATCCCTGGGTTGGGAAGATCCCCTGGAGAAAGAAATGGCAACCCATTCCAGCATTTTTGCCTGGAAAAATCCCATGGACAGAGGAGCCTGGCGGGCTATAGTCCATAGGATCACAAGAGTCGGATATGACTTAGCGACTAAACCACCACCAAATAAGAGGTTTAGAGACAGATCACTTTCCAGGCAATTAGGGGCCTGTGTTCTAGCAACACTGGTTAAGAGCATATAAACTGTGGAGACTGACAGACCTTAGTTCTACTGCTGTTACGTGTGTGCCGTTAAATACAACGGCCTCCGCCAATCAACAAGGCTCCTCTGTCGGGCACACCTGGCTCAGAACGGCCCACCTCCTTTACATCCAGGATTCACGTTCTTCCCTCTTCTGTCTCCACCAAACTGCTTCAAGGAACCTCAGGCAGGGCATCTGCACTGCATCCTCTTAGCACGGGTCCTCACCATCTTTTGACCCCCTCCCCTGCCCCTCTGGAAGGGGGAAGTCATCGTGAACTCTTCCTCAATCCCAGCCACTCTGAGTTCTTTTCTAGTTGATGCAGCAAATGCACACATTTCTAGGTGTGAAATAATCTAGATGATATTAGCCTTCCTGAGTGTGCCCAGTTACTGTAACAGAACATCTAAGAAAATGGGGCAGAACTTCTGAAAATCCCTGTCCTGTCACAGCTCTCTTGGACCTGTAAGAACAGCACATCTGACAATGGCTTAGGTCTCCGACGGCAAACGGAACATCACAGCCGACAGCACGGGGAAGGAGGTAAGGTTGCTGGGCTGCTGCTGGGGAGTTGCTTTGAGAACATTTGTATCTGAAAGGATGGCCCACCGGTGCCTCTCCGGCTGCTGTCAAGAAATCCTGCAATGAAGGATATTTTCAAAGCACCCACCTTGTTGAGGACATCTCGCTGGCAGCCAAGATAGAGATTGGGCAGAATTCGGGTTGGCCCGATGTTGGCAACAGGTAAGCAAGGCTGAGAGATGCAGGTGGGGACTAGGGTGGACTTTCCTTCACAGAGGCCAGGGAAACAGCGGGAGAACTCGGCAAACCCACCTAAGGATAGACATGGTAAAGTTACGCCGTGCACAGAGATGAAAATCAGCCTTCTGGGAACCAGTCAAATAAAGCTGTCTGAAAAGAAAAAGCAAATCCCACAAATGCAAGCGGATCCTGCCGTACACGGATCCCTGGCTACAGCTGCTTGCTCTGGGGTACAGGCCAGCAACAGCCCTGGCTTGCAGGGCCTCGAAAGGCGCCCAGGCCCTGAAAGTCCCCCATCCTTTTCTGTGTAACTTAAAGAGGATGTAAAGTAAGCAGCAAATAACCATGCAGAAGTAAAATGGGGCTATAACGAATCCTCAACAGAGGCCAGGTGTTATTTCTTCAAAGCACAGTGGATCAACTTAAGTTTCTTTCAGAATGAACTTTTTAAATCTTCCTACTATATGAATTTTAATTTCAAAAATACCACATACACCCTCTACTCTTACAAATATTCTCTGTATCAAGGGTTTCATAATTACTCGTGATTCCAGGGTCTCCTGTTTCTTTGCTAAGTGCTCACTATAAACAAGGGCCGACAGACCCTAAATGCTCAGGGTATATACGGAGGCCTTGGGGCAAGATTCCTGGACTCAGGGGAATTCTGTTTTTTCTAGTCCTGTCCTTATAATGACCTACTCCATGACCTTTATTAGATCACAATCTTGCTACTGTTAATGATGAGAAACACATTGGATAAGGAGATGCTCACCTTCTCTGGGAAAAGAAAAGATGAATAAGGTCTTCACTGGTTTTTCCAATCTAAATACTCTTTGTGAAGCAAATCTGAACCCAGGAACTGAATACATTTTGATACATTTTCAGATAAATCCCTCCCTATCCAGCCCTCACTATGTACAAACTCAGGAACCAAAGAGACTCAGAATATGTGAATGTCTGTGTGTGTATATTTAAAAATTTTTATTTTGTACAGAAGTATAGCAGATTAACAATGCTGTGATAATTTCAGGTAGCCAGCAAAGGCACTCAGCCATATGTACACACGTATATATTCTCCACCAAATGCCCCTCCCGTCCAGGCTGCCACATGACATTGAGCAGTGTTCTCTGTGCTATACAGTAGGTCCTTGTTGGTGAGGCATTTTAAGTATAGCAGTGTGTACATTTTTAACACTATTAAATTAAAAAACAATTCACTTGTTGAGAAGATAGAGCAGTCCCACTCTTACCTCTTTAATCAAGCTTTAAAAGGGACCTGAAAATCTCATTAAATATCTACCTCCATCTCCTTGAGCTACATTCTACACACCTTTCCCTCCCTTCTGGATACATACGAAACACACCCTCATGCGCTGCACCAGTGCAGGGAGCTGACACCTGCAACCGCAGAAGGAGAAATATCACCCTTTTTATCCCCTGTGTTGTTCAGGGCAAGTGTCAGCAGGACCCTCTGGACACCCATGTGCATCCTCTGTGCTTAGCATGGCATGCACCGTGCAGCCAGCTGGATGGCAGCAAGTGAGTGACAATAACCAGTCCACTTGCAAAATGTAAGTGTCCATCCTGAGCCTCCAACCCAGGGGTCTGGACTGCTTTTACTCATAAGCAGTTTGCTTGTAAATTTCTTGCAGGAACATGGGAGACAGAGTAGGAGGTTCCATTACAGAAACTCCACTTCTTTTGTGGAACCAACAGGGTCCTCAGGGTCTGCACCTGCTCAGAGTGAAGATTTCATGTCTTGCCCTTTCCAAACATCCTTCCAGCCACACAAAACTCACTGTCAACTGTACATGCTGTTCTCTCACCACCACCAGCCTATCCCGGGCATGTACACACACAGGGCATACAAACCAGACAGACACACACACACATACAAGGCATACAAACCACACACACAGAGCGCATACAAACCACATACATGACCGAACATCAGAGGGAAGAAGAACACAGGCCCCTGTACCGAGTTCACATCCTGGCTTCACCATGTTCTAGTTGTCAGGTTTGCACAAGTGATTGACGCCCTCTGGCTGTTAGTTTTCCTGTTCCTAAACTGGGAGAAGTGACCAGACCCCCTCACAGAGCTGTTAGCGGACGGAAAGGATGGGGCCAGTCGGGATGCCTGAGAGTTTGTGCCTGCAGAGGAAGCCCCGCAGGGCACAGGCAGCAGCCATCCAGTTCCCAGCCTCGTCCGTCGTCTTCCCCCATCGCTAGTCTGCAGCTATACCTCAGCAGGATTCACCTGAAACAGAACGGAAGCAGCAGTGCTTCGAGGGCTGCATCTCCAAGTCGGCTCTGGAGCACCGACATCCTGCAGGAAGCTGGCAGACGGGACACTGGGACATGAAACGCTACATGTCATTTCTCCCTAGGAGACTCACAGTTCGCATACTAAAAGCTCTCTGAGGAGCCTGAAAACCTCTAAGGAAACGGGTTTACTTTCGTTTAATTCAAGGTTCCCAAACTTATTTGACCATGGAATTTCCCCTCCCATTTCCCCCCTAATATCTTTTAATAGCTGGTGGAACTCACACTTAAGGAAACATCAAGATAAGGCTGTTGCAACCATTGAAATAGAGTAAATCGTCGGAATTTCCACACTTAAAGTATAACCCACCAGCTATCTCAAAAAGAGATCAGTTAATACAGGCATTTCCTGGTGGCTAAGATGGCAAAGAATCTGCTTGCAATGCTGGAGACCCAGGTTCCACCTCCAGGTCCAGAAGATCCCCTAGAGGAGAGAATAACTACCCACTCCAGGATGCCTGCCTGGAGAATCTCATGGACAGGGGAGCCTGGTGGGCTACAGTCCATAGGGTTGCAAAGAGTTGGACATGACTTGAGCAACTAACATGTCCACTTTTTTCCCTTTAATACAGGCATATGTATATGCCTGTCATGATTCAGGATTTATAATTTTGCTTCTATTAATGTTTTGTCCTTTTCAGTCTCTTAATGGCATAATACAATCATTTAAGGTGAGTTTTTTTCCCTCAAGTAATTCTTATAAAAACAAACATTAAAGAATCTGAACATTCTTGGCCTATCTTACGCTTGCTTACCCAACACAGTAACTGACAGCCGCAATTCTGATTACAATTTAATTGAATGGGTTTAAATTTTAACTTCCAGTAACTTTTGTGGTTCTGGTGTTTCTCTAAGAAACTGCTGTCATATTTTTTTTTTTTCCTATTTTGGCTTCAAAACAGTTCAGGGGATGGTCTCTCTCATTTAAATCCAACAAAATGGGAGTCTAGGAAATGTTCTCAGAAAACAGAGAAACCAGACCATCCAAGGAATTCCATTTTAAACGTATAAGTCATCATATTTACAAATACGTCATCCTAGAGTTAAGAGTCAGAGATGACTGAGCAACTTCACTTTCACTTTTCACTTTCATGCATTGGAGAAGGAAATGGCAACCCACTCCAGTATTCTTGCCTGGAGAATCCCAGGGACAGAGGAGCCTGGTCGGCTGCCATCTATGGGATCGCACAGAGTCGGACACGACTGAAGCGACTTAGCAGCAGCAGCAGCAGAGTTACTGAACATGTACTATGTGACAAGCATTGCTCTAAGCACTTCACAAGTTTTGTTTGATCGTTACAACCCCTTGAAGGAGGTGCCTGGGTTGTTCCCATTTCACAGATAAGGAAACTGGGGTTCAGAAAGGCACAGACTGATAACCAACAGGGCTGGGACGTGAGCCCTGGCAGCCCAGCTTCAGACCGTACTCTCATTGGGTGCATTAGACCACATTTCTAAAATGCCAAGGAATTACGTGCCATGTTGCCTAGAATGTGGGCAACATGTCTGCTGACATCTCTGGGGTCCTGCCCTCATTTTAGCCTCATTTCACTAGGCTGGAAATGGCCATGGCCTCTCCCAAACAGACAGAAGAGCCTTGCTTCCCCCTAAGCCACATGGTTCAGAAGTGTTGATGAGGCAGAGAAAAGAGAAGGAAACCTGACCAGAGACATAAGAACTCTGTAAGCTCGAGTCACATGAGTCCAGTAACAAAACTGAGGATGGACTAGGGGCTCACGGCTGGCTCACGATCGCAGTCTGTGAACTGGTAGTGAGGCTGTCACTGCGTCTTGGTGACTTTCAGCCCATTCCCTCCATCAAACTATGTTCAGAGGGGACAGAGTCTTCAATAATCGTAAAGTGAGAGCTGGCCAGCCTGGGCTGTTCCAAGTCCAGCTCTATCATTCACGCTATCCTCAATCACTTCTAACTTCAGTGGGTCTAAAAAAGTAAAATATGAGTGTGGCGCTAGAAAATTCTAATACAGAAAATAGAAAGAAAACAAACCACTATTTAGCAACAAAACAACCCCCCAGAGCCAAACAAAACAGCAATAACATGTGGTAAAACACATCATAAAGCAAACAGAACCCCCTGCTTTTTTAAAACAAATGTTTACAACTAATTTTTAGCAGCACATACCCAAACAGCCTTAAAATATTTAACAAATTTCACTAAAATCAGTGCTCAGTCTGGCTTGAAATGTCCCAAACCAGGACTCCTGGTCACTTCCACAGGAATCTACCTTGGCAAAGAGTGCATTTCCCCTGATCTTTATCTCTGACAATGTTCCACTCTGCTGACATGTGCCTTTATTGACAGTTTTTTCCATTCGCTGACCTTTCATTCATCGCTGGACTCCAGTGACCCTGGTTTCATTTCATTAATTAATCACAGATGAGACACCTCCTGATCTACCCAAACCCTCGAGAAACTATCTGTGGTTCCATCAGCAACTCAGTTTTGAAATATGTCTAAAATGTCCCTCTTCTTCTATTAACTAGATCCACACAAGGAGAACAGTACAATTCATCTACGGGAACCTTCTGTGACAAGGGGATGACAGACACAGAATAGAGAGACGTCTCGGCCCTCGCTCCTGGCTCTGTGGTCCCCGGATCCCAAGTTAGAGTCTATTACGACAAGAAGGCACAGTGTCGGCTCACGATCCCCTTGTTTACTGTAAGAGCAGCACTGGAAAGCTGTCACGCTCTTTTAAAACAGTTTTAAAATAATTTTTAAAGTTGTCAAGGATTTGACTCAACCGTCCAATCTAGCCAAATTTCTCCCATCTTTGGATTTTATGCTGCTTATTGTCTAGGAATGGAGAAAACAGAGTCAGACAACCCATATGTTCTTCCCTAAGACAGACCTGAATCTCGGAACGTTGCACCCACTAGGGCCTCTTGTGCTAGGAATGCTTGTTTTTAAGAGGAAGGAAGACACATATGCAGAGAGCCTGGCCTGTAGAGAAATGGCGATAGGGAGACCAGCAGACAGACATACAGACATCACTGGCCTCTACAGCTCTGGATAGACAGCCAAACAGACTGCAATGTTAAAAATCCATATTCTGTCTGATGTCCACTAATTCACCAGGAGAATGCATGTTTATAAATAAAAACATACATATTACTTTGGAAAGAGAAAACATTTGGTACAGCTTAAAGGCATTCGTGATTTGTATGTTGCTTTCTTCTCACTCAGCCAAGAAAACAGTTCTTAAGAACACCTCCTTCATAATTCCAACCATAAATATAATTTTCTGTAAGAGCCAATGTTAACCACCATCACATTTTCATAGGGAGAAAAACTGCCAAGTAAAATAAAACATACATAAAGAAACACCACTAAACAATTCTAACTGGTCATCTTTCTCTTCCTTCTGACCCCGGCAGTTATAAACCACAGTGGTGTTTCTTAAAAGTATATTTCCATAATCAACAAAAGTAGCACTGTACTACAGATGAGTGATGTTAATTTTCAGATCCGAGTTCTAAAAATGTATCCCTATCCTTGAAGTCAAACCAGAGATAAACATCAACTCCATGATTCTGAAGACATTTCACTGCAGGGAGAAACAGAAGGCTGCTCACTTATGCTTCAGTTCAAACAGGCAGCAGGTCTAAGAGCTTTATCAGCTGTGTGTGCACTAAGTCACTTCAGTCGTGTCCGACTCCTTGAGACCCCGTGGACTACTGCCCACCAGGCTCCTCTGTCCGTGGGCTTCTCCAGGCAAGAATACTGGAGTGGGTTGCCATGCCCTCCTACAAGGGATCTTCCTGACCCAGGGATTGAACCTGTATCTCCTGCAGCTCCTGCACTGCAGGCAGATTCTTAACCCTCTGACAGCTGCCCAAACTGCGAAGCAGGATTCGAGGCAACCCCTTCCCACACTGGGGATGGAGTCCATGGCTATGTACAGAAATCTGTTTACACAAAACTCTACTTCATGCAACACATTCTTCTAAGAAGTCACATGCAAATTTAACTTCCACTCATTAAATCATTCACAGTTTACATAGTCTCATAGTTTTTCAATATAGTTTTCATGTAGTTCAATCCCTCTGTAAAACAAAGTCCCCTTTTCTGTGACATAAATATGACCCATTCATCTACTTATTCTAGAATGTATGTGAAGGACTGAAATGGAGTATTCCTGTGTCTGTATAGAACAGCTCTTTCCATACTCAAAGTAAAATCTGGGCTTTGCTACTGCACAAAGGAGACAACCCTAATATCAAAAACTGAAATGTGGAGATGTGTATCTTGGAAGTACTAGGTTGGCCAAAACGTTTGTTCGGGCTTTTCTGTACACTGTCATGGAAAAACCCAAATGACGTTTTTGGCCGACCCAGCATGTTAACTGCTCTTAAGAATAATTACTTTGCACTTTTAGTCTGAAGTGTCTGATTCAGCCAACTTTCTTCTCTAATCATTTAAAAATATTCAAGCATGGTCACAATTCTCCTGGGGTCTGCAGACAGTATATATGGAGAGTTGAAACTGCTGCTGCTGCTGCTAAGTCGCTTCAGTCATGTGCGACTCTGTGAGACCCCATAGACAGAAGCCTACCAGGCTCCCCTGTCCCTGGGATTCTCCAGGCAAGAACACTGGAGTGGGTTGCCATTTCCTTTTCCAATGCATGAAAGTGAAAAGTGAAAGTGAAGTCGCTCAGTCGTGTCCGACTCCTAGCGATCCCATGGACTGCAGCCTACCAGGCTGCTCCGTCCATGGAATTTTCCAGGCAAGAGTACTGGAGTTGGGTGCCACTGCTTTCTCCAGAAAAGAAGAAGAAACGCAATGTAATTATACACCTGCAGAGAAAGCAAGCAAAAATATGTAACTGTGGGAATACCCTGGTGGTCCAGTAGTTAGAACTCCCGGCTTCCATTGGAGAGGGCATGGGTTTGATCCCTGGTCAGGGAACTAAGCTGCGTGGGCAAAAAAAAAAAAACAAAAGTAACTGTACTTTTCCAGTGTACAAAGGTTGGTGTAGGGAAGCCCAGCCACACAGAAGGGCAGAGAGCCGGTACACTTTTCTTAGCAGCATCAGCAGCAACTATGTCCTACCTAGTTAACTGTCTGCTGAGCAGCACAGAAGAGAAAAAAAAAAATCCCGAATGACGTGGAGCATTGATTTTAAACTCGTATTCCACCCCTCCACTCCCTCAAGAGGAAGGGGGCAGACATGCATTTCTGTGAAGGCCCTCCCTCCAGGAAGCCTGAGAAGCCGCCTCCATCTCATGAAACCTGCCCCATAAATGACACTTCCAACAAGCTCCCTCTGTATGAAGCCACCAACCATCTGGCACGGTGGGGATGGGACATTCCAGCGAAGTTTTGGATTAACATCGTTACCCAACACAATAAACGAATTAAAAATTTTCAAAATACTAGCATAAAAAAAATCACTAAATACTAAAAGAGCGTAACTTATCAGAGTTCTTATGACTCATAATTTCTAAATTTTACATTCCTCAAGATAGTGTTATCTAGATCGATTCAACTGGCAAAATCCTGAAGTGTTGTTTAGTAAAAGAGTTCTCAGAAGATGTTGACTGAAATTTTTTTTTTTAACTCTTTCACTGATGTTTTTAAAGTTATTATTCATTTATTTTTTGGCCATGCAGAGCAGCATGTGGCATCTTAGTTCCCAGACCAGGGCTTGAACCTGTACCCTCTGTATTGGAAGCAGAGAGTCTTAATTACTGGACTACCAGGGAAGTCCCTGGGCTTTCAAATTGGTAATACGTAAGGATGCCCAGCGGGGAGGGCCATGGCACCCACTCCAGTACTCCTGCCTGGAAAACCCCAGGGACGGAGGAGCCTGGAAGGCTGTAGTCCATGGGGTCGCTAAGAATCAGACACGACTGACTGAATTCACTTTCACTTTTCACTTTCATGCACTGGAGAAGGAAATGGCAACCCACTCCAGTGTTCTTGCCTGGAGAATCCCAGGGATGGGGAGTCTGGTGGGCTGCCGTCTATGGGGTTGCACAGAGTTGGACACGACATAAGTGATTTAGCAGCAGCAGCAACGATGTCGAGACATTTTCTCTTAAAACACACACAGAGACCTAGGCAGGACTCTTAATAAATCCTTTCACACAAAGATTGTTCTGAAGAGTACAGTCAGAACAACCAATCAAAAGGAACTATGGCCAGAACCCACCCTGGGCTGAGTGAAGGCAGTGAGCACTGTAAGCAGGAGAGAGGGTCAAGAGGCCACCCGCTGGGTCCTCCGGAGACTTCAAGACACAGCCCTGCGAACAGCAGCCGGGGGCTTCCTGAGGAGGCAGGATGTAGGCCTCTGAGGTGGTTCAGGAGATCACCTTTGCTCTGATGGTGGTGGTTTAGTTACTCAGCTGGGTCTGACTCTCTGTGAACCCATGGACTGTAGCCTGCCAGGCTCCTGTCCCTGGGATTCTCCAGGCCAGAATACTGGAGTGGGTTGCTATTTCCTTCTCCAGGGGATTTTCTCGACCCAGGGATCGAATCCGGGTGTCCTGCATTGCAGACGAATGGGCCATGCTCTAGTTCTCCTGAAAGTCAAGACTTCCAAGGTTGCATTTGGGAACTTGAGGTCCCAAATTCCAATCTAACATTTTCAGCCTTCTTTTGGGCATTTGCACTTGAAAGACTTATTGACATTTTAAAAATAAATTCCAAGCCAACATCTCGTCCTCTCACTCTCTATCCCTGTACCTGTTGGCCCCGTTCTCCCAGTCGCCTTAGCAGCATCCTCCTGGCATGGCAACACTCGGATTTGCCTTTGCGACGTCTGTCTGTCTGTCCCTACCTCCCCATCTCCCCCACCCCAACCCCTGTCCATGAGCTCTGAGCTGCATCACTGGATAAATTCAGCAACACCTCTCTTTGATCCGCCTGTCCTTTCCCCAATTGGCTTCCACTCTGTTGCCCAATTAAGCTAAGATAGTTTTGATGTAACCTGTGCTCCCAAATGCCCACAGAATACAACCCAAAATTCCTGGTTAGCCACTCAAGCTCCTTCATCATCTGACCCCACTCTACTGTCCACCTCCACTGTCCTACTCCGCCAACCACATCACAGGTCCACTCGTCTTCCTCCTGTTTTCCCAACACACCTGTGTGGTCTCATCGCCAGCCTTTGGCCATTCAGTCCTTAAGAACCAGAGGCAGGCATGGATCACCGCTCTTCTCCAGCTGCATACGGTTTTCTTACCATGACCAACAGCACACACATTTTACCTTCTTATCACCCACATTCACTCACCACCAAAACAAGTTTCATGATACAGTCCTCTCTTACCATGGAGCTGCTCTCTAGTTTCAATTTTAATACTCTGTTGCGTTCTTAAAATTCTGCTGTATTAAAAACAAACAAACAATCTTCCCTGACCAGTGTATCTAAATATGGTCTGGCCAACTTAGGACTTCTATAAAATACACAGCCACAGTACTACCCCGACAAGCTGGTGGTTACAGCCCCATGCTTCCACCTCAGGAATCACGGTTCCACCCCAATCGGGGATCTAAGACGCCACAAGCCGTGCAGTGTGACCAAAAACACACATATACGCTGTTGTTGTTTAGTCGCTCAGTCATATCCGACTCCTTCGTGATCCCATGGACTGTAGCCCACCAGGCTCCTCTATCCATGGGATTCTCCAGGCAGAAATATTGGAGTGGGTTGCCATGCCCTCCTCCAGGGAATTCCTGACCTAAGGACTGAACTCGCTCTTCTGCTTGGCAGGCAGATTTGTTACCACTGGGAAGCACATACATACATATACATATGAATGTATACACAACCATCACATGGCAGTATTTTCCACTGACCTGGTCACTGTGAATTCTCATTCCGTGTTTGTGGTGACCTATCTCTCCAGCTATAACATGCTGTGAACTGTGTGTAAGAACTGTGTCTCACACTTGTTTGCAATCATCTCCGCATTTAGCACAGTGCTTAGCATGTAACTAAATGTTTACTGAATCCTTTCTTGTCACAATGAATAGCTGTTGATGGACATAAATCTTGTGTATGCTTGGTGTTCAAGAGGATTTCCTGATTCCACTCAGCGCTGAGAGCTCTGTGGGCCTGAGTGGGAGCCAGAACCTCTTCCTACTCCTCCTCTGAGGCCCCAGAGGACCCTCAGGGTGAGTGAGGCAGCTGAGAGCAAGCAGAACATTTCTCTGATGTTAAAAAAAGAAGAAGGGAGACCTGGTAAATGCTGCCTGATCATCCAGAACCCCCGGTGAGTCCTCATGTGCTTCTGTCGTGTCTAGGGAACTTCCCTCAAGAGACAGGCTCAGGCCTCCAGACCCCGTGACCTCCAGGGCTCAGGGGACCAGGGGCAACAGCCCTGAGGAGACGAGCTGGACCAACGACAGACTGACCCCGGCTGAGGACGAAGTGGCTGCTATCTGTGCCCAGGGTGACCACCAGCGGGCAGGGCCTCCTAAGACCCCTCACCCCATCAGGAGACAATGCTGAGTCAAGGGGAAAAGGGAACAGGAGTCTGGTCTCCAGAGAAGGGCTCCTCAGAGCCCAAATGGCCTTTCCCCCGTGCAGCTCAGGCTTCTAATCCACACCCACCCCGAGCAGCCCTCCCATGCGCCCGCTTTGCTGTGTCCACTCTAGTAGCCATCCTCCTCTGGGGCCAAGTGTGCCGCCTCCCCAAGGATGCGGTGGAGCATTGGGGAATGAAGGGGCCCCGACTCTCACCAGACAATACCAGAGGCATCTGGTGGCATCTGCACGTGGCTGAGAGACATGCCCTGAACGCCTGCCGGGAGCTGGACTCGGGGCTGGGTTGACGGGACCCTGGTGATCATGACAGGGGCGATCTCTGGAATGAACACTTTAGCGGGACAAACTTCAGTCAAACAATCAGATGAGCAATTAGCTGACTACGATGCGTGGCCAGAGGAGTGTGTGTGACGGAGGACATGCACCTCTATCTGGGGACAAGGGGAGGTTGGAGGGCTGCCATGACTCAAGTGGGAGACTGACCCAGATATGGGGGAGAGGGAGCACATCAGGGCAGAGGAGAGCGCCTCAGGGCTGCAGGGCTAGGGCACCTGAGACCAGAGAGCTGAAATACACACACAGAGCAACCTGAGGATGGACAAGGGCCTGAGATGAAGGGGTGAAGGCGGGCAGAAGCTGCCACTGCAGGTCCCTGGAGTCAGGGAAAGATTATGGAATTTACCCCCAAAGTGCTGATGTGTATTAAAGCAGGGGGTGATAAAATCAGGGTACATTAAAAATATAAAAGAGATACGTGAGTAATGGGGTGGGAGGAGAGTGTGGACAGGGTGTGTGAGCAGTGAGGAGGCCCCTGGGCAAGTCTGGAGGGCTGGTGTTGGCTGGAGTTGGTAGCAGAAGCACAGAGCAAAGAGGCTGGAAGAAAGCTCTGGTGGCCGAGAGGTAACAGGTGTCACTGAGTCTCCAAGGCATCCCAGGCCACCCTAGCCTTACTGTATTTCCACTCAATTCCCCCTCCTCCCCGTCACAAAAAGTCTATTCTGTCTCCTCACTACTCCTAAAACCAATGTTCACTCATAATATCTGTAATCACGTTTCCCTTCCTTTCAGTTAGTCCACTGAGGACCACCCCACCCCCAAATCTTACTCATCTTTCAAGGTCTGATCAAAATTCCACCACTGTCACCAAATCTTCCGCAAGCCCGGCAGGCGACACCCAGTCATGCCCTTCACCACCTGGCGCACTGTCAACTGCACCTCTGTTTCGTCCACTTCGAATGCGGGACTCCAAATTAACTCTGCATTCTTAGGTGCAGGGTTGAGCCGTGTGTTTTCCCAGTATCCCATTCCCTGGTCACAGCCCAGGGCCCACCCAAGGAAGCCCTCAGACACTCAGAGGCTGGCTGACTGGATAGGACACAAATGACATGATCGGGTCAGGGGAAGACTGATGTCACCGTGGTCACCCACGGGGCCTCTGGGTGGCTTGTGCAAGATGTCACAGTGAAGAACCATCTCTAGCATGGTCTGTAGTCCAGCTGTTGAACAGAAGCAGCCTCAGGCAAGACATCTGAGGTCTGGGTCACTTAGGGAGTGACATAGCTATCTTGTTACCATAGCGGCAGGTAGCAACTGGAGAAAAGGGGATCCAGTCTAGATAATCACGTGCAAACTGAGAAGCGGAGCCAGCAAATACATAGCAACCAGGGTGAAATGGCACCGAGTTTTAGTCTGTTTTCAGTGGCTCTTGGTCACCGCAGCTTTTTAAACATGCTGCTGCTGCTGCTAAGTCGCTTCAGTCATGTCCGACTCTGTGCAACCCCATAGACGGCAGCCCATCAGGCTCCCCCATCCCCAGGATTCTCCAGGCAAGAACACTAGAGTGGGTTGCCGTTTCCTTCTCCAATGCACGAAAGTGAAAGTGCAGTTGCTCAGTCGTGTCCGACTCTTAGCGACCCCACGGACTACAGTCTACCAGGCTCCTCCACCCATGGGATTTTCCAGGCAAGAGTACTGGAGTGGGGTTTTAAACACGAGAAGAGCCAATTCCTGACTAACTGCGGTACTTTGACTTGAACCCATTAACACCAATCTGTTTCACCAGCTACTGCAGGATCTAAAATGCAACGATTGAAGACTTCCCCTCCCTAGACACGGGGACAGAAGAAACGCCACGTGGGATAAGACAACAGCACACGCAGCAGATGTGTGAGTGGGAGGCTCAGTCCCTGCCCTGCTTCCACGTGGATGGATGGCAACCGGTGCCACTGAACCAAAGCGGCACATTTCTCCATCAACCCAACCCTGTTTAGCTTCCCAAATCAGACGAGATTGGACATGTTCAGAGTGGTATGGCAGTAAAAGCTGCACATTTTTGTACAGAGAACTGCTGACTGAGTCTAGATTCCCATTAAACTGGAAGTGAGTGAAGAGTCAAGCACATTTTTATTTGCTCCAAGCTCTAACCACACTGATGCTGCTACTGCTGCTAAGTCACTTCAGTCGTGTCCGACTCTGTGCGACCCCATAGACGGCAGCCCACCAGGCTCCCTGTCCCAGGGATTCTCCAGGCAAGAACACTGGAGTAGGTTGCCATTTCCTTCTCCAATGCAGGAAAGTGAAAAGTGAAAGTGAAGTCGCTCAGTCGTGTCCGACTCTTAGCGACCCCATGGACTGCAGCCTACCAGGCTCCTCCGTCCATGGGATTTTCAGGCAAGAGTACTGGAGTGGGTTGCCATTACCTTCTCCAACCACACTAGCAACTCTGAATCAGAACAAAGAAATACATACTTAGTCTTTAGCAGACATTCATCAAAGACCTTAGCTGTGTTCAGAGACGAAATGTTTCTAAGAACCCTTAGCACGGCACCTGACACTGACCTCCATGGGTGAGTATCTTCTATCGTTACCCAGAGTCGTAGTTCAGCTCAGAACAGAATAGACTTTTATTTGATGATTCTCCCTGACTGAAAAAAATTAATGCTTAAAAATGTTATATACAGTATATTTTTATATCTTGCTTCTGAATATGACTCTGAAGTCCATAAAGAGGCTGAGAGAGGGCTACCACAAAAAGAAAGCACAGACTTGACCTGAAGTGGGCACCCCTGATTCTCAGTCCAGCCTCCTCAAGGAATTCCAAAAGACTGGGCACACTGAGCTTGGGGAGGGCTGGAGAGAGTCATTACTAGTGTTAGTCGCTCCATTGTGTCTGACTCTTTTGCAAACCAATGGACTGTAGCCCACCAGGCTCCTCTGTCCATGGGATTCTCCAGGCAAGAATACTGGAGTGGGTTGCCATTCCCTTCTCCAGGGGGTCTTCCTGACTTAGGGATCGAACTCGCATCTCCTGCATTGGCACGCAGATTCTTTACTTCTAGCACCACCTGAGAAGCTCAGGGAGAGTCATTCCTCATTTATAAATGAAAGGGCTGAGAACTGTGATTCAACTTCAGGGTTTTTTGCTTCAAGACTATGCTATGCCTCATCATAGGACAGAAATGAGGGCTGCGTGGACCTCTGCTCAATGTTATGGGGCAGCATAGATGGGAGTGGGTTTAGGGGAGAGTGTGTGTGTGTGTGTGTGTGTGTGTGTGTGTGTGTGTGTCGCTCAGTCGTGTCTGACTCTTTGCAACCCCATGGACTGTACAGACTCCTCTGTCCATGGAACTCTCCAGGCAAGAGTACTGGAGTGGGGTGCCATTCCCTTCTCCATTGGGGAAGAATGGATACATGTATATGTATGGCTGAGTCCCTTCACTGTTCACCTGAAACTACCACAACACTGTTAATCAGTTATACCCTAATACAAAAATTCAAAGTTTAAAGTTTGGGGGTGGGGGGAAGAAATGAGTGCTGGAGAATTAACCAACTGCTGTGGGTCCCTTTTGCTTTTACCCAGAGTTACAACAGCAAAGAAAGAGAAGGAAATAATAGAAGAGCATTTTTATCTGTAGGTTGATCTTTATTTCTAGTCAATTAACCCATTTATTCTCCATTATGTTAGCACACACTAAAATGTCCAAATTCAGAGGCTTTTCTTTTTTTTCCTAATATATTTATTTTCAATCTGGCACCCTTAGAAATATAATAGACAAAGGCAAGGAGAATTAAGTGACATGATGAATAATTAAAGGCCAAGAAACAAGATTAGCTTTTAGAGAGTTTCCTGGAAGTTAACAAGATGAAAAAAGTTGATCAATAAGTCAATATTGGCAACTGTTTATACCCATCAATGATGAGGGAGAACTTTCCAAAGGGATCCAAGTTCATTCTTTTTGGCTAAGATGAGGCTACAACTCACAGTAAAATGCTTTAATCCTCTGAGGGGTGAGACAATGCTGTGGTTTAGTCGGCTTGGTTACTGGAAGACTTTGTTGTTGTTTAGTCACTCAGTTGCGTCCGACTCTTTTGCGACCTCATGGGCTGTATGTAGCCAGCCAGGCTCCTCTGTCCATGGATTTCCCAGGCAAGAGTACTGGAGTGGGTTGCTATTCCTTCTCCAAGGGATCTTCCCAACCCAGGGATTGAACCCATGTCTCCTGCATGGGCAGGTGGATTCTTTACCACCAAGCCACCAGGGAAGCCCAATGGGAAACTTATTAGTGGCTAAATAATGAATTGACTTAATATAAACATTTGCTTCAACCAGCCTCAATTCATGTGGATCCAAGGCCGTTTCTCTTCCTGTGAGTGGCGTTAGGTCTTCTAAAGCTGTCAGTTCCTTGCCACAGTTCAGTATTTAAGCACTGCTTAATTGTACCAGGGTTTTTATTAGATCTTAAAGCCATGCTGAAATCTACTTAAACGATGGAAACATTTTTGTGTTAGATACCTTTCCCATAACAGGTGTGTATTTCTTAAAAGGCTTATTTTATTAATTATTATTTGGCTGCACTGAGTCTCTGTTGCTGCACGAGGGCTTTCTCTAATTGCAGACAGTTGCGGTATGCGGGCTTCTCGTTGCTGTGGCTTCTTTTGTTGTGGAGCACGGGCTCCGGGGTGCACAGACTTCAGGAGCTGAAGCACATGGACTTTAGGGCAGAGGCTCAATAGCTGCGGCGTGTAGAATTTAGCTGCCCTGTGGCAAATGGGGTCTTCCTGGGTAAGGGATCAAACCTGTGTCCCCTGGGTTGGCAGGCAGATTCTTAACTCCTAGACCACCAGGGAAACTATATTTTTGCTTTACCTGAATGAAGACAACTTGCCTATCATTTATTTCAAAATACTTCAAGTTCTTGCTACACTTTCCGATTCGTTTCATCATTTAACATAATCACTTATTCTAAACTAAAAAAATAAGTCGTATGAAATACAAACAGTCTAAACCTGTGAGCTGTGAGATAATTTATATATCAGATATTTATTGAAAACTGAAAAAGTGCTTGGCCTTGTGGGGAACACAAGATGAACAAGGACAAGGTCCTTAGCTTGAAAAAGAGAATCCGGTAGGGGAGTTAGGCTACAAATGAAAAAGATACGTGACAACACAGGTTTAAGTAAGATTTTAAGATAATAATCAAAGATGTGCATATGGCGGATAGCTATCAAATATTAATCACTTGGTTTAGAATACTGGCTGGGTTTAAAAAGAGGGAAAGTTGATCAGGCCAGGGTCAAGGTCCCTGGCCAAGCAGGCCCACAAATGTAGTCAATACAGGCTGAGTTCATTGCAGAATCAGGTCAAAGTTTCAAGATTGGAAAGTCTTACTGATAATTAGCTGTCAAAGTGGCTTAACAGAACCCCTTTCCCTGGCAGAGAAGCTAAAGTTTACCAAGCTAGCCCATCCCAGGGCCGGACCTGCTGTTCCATACGGAAAAATTAAGCCCAGAGCTCCGGTACAGCTTCCACCATCAGGAAGCCCTCACTGTTAATGTCCATGTAACTAGGTCTCATAGGTAAGTCTGGGTCTCCTCTTGCTTGAGGGAAAGAGCTTATTAAAATACTTCTTCTACCAGCTCCTTGGGGAGGTCCTCTTGTTCCCCTTCTCCAGAGTCATGACTCTCTGGGTAAGGTGGCCCCAAAAAGGAGAATAGAGCAATTCTGAATGGCCACAATTCCTCCCCTCATATATGATGACTATAAAAAGCCATCTCACGTGTCTGATACTTTCTTTCTGAGCAATCTCATAATAGCTAAAAGCTCTAACGTGATGGAGAGATTACTATGAGAAGCCACTGTGTCTTTCCATTATCAAATCGCCATGGAGCCAACAAGCATATCTAACTGCTGAAAGCATCAAGGGGCAGTGTGTAGTGAAAACTGTCTCCAGCAACCCTGTCATTTCCCGCAGCACCTGTGGGGCGCTAGTGTGCTTGTCAATTATTTCCCTTCAAACAAAATTATTTAAGAAACACATGTAGAGGTGTCCTTCTACCCTGTATCCCTGGGATGTCCTCCCACCATCTGGACCTTGGCAAAAAAAAAAAAAAAATGAGCCAAGAACTGACAGCCCTGCCTTCCCCACCACTCTTCCACTAACTACATTCTTCTGTCTACTCTGAGGGACAGATGCACTAACCAAGACAATGTCCAGCTGGCCAGACGCTTTGGGATGGCTGGGGACGTCTTTAATCATCCAGAACCCTCTCTGAGGTGTCCTAAGAAATCTGGCTGCTCAGAAACTCCCAGACAAGGCCATTCAGTCCTTGAAGCCACCTTTGAAGCTAGGAGAAATGCCGGATTCTGGGGTGTGGATGGTGACACGGAGATACACATGAGTGGTTCCTGGAGTTGCCTCAGTGAGCCTCCGTTTAGGCCCACCTCCTGTGCAGAGGGGAGACGCTGAGGGTTCTGACCCAGCACCGGCCCACAGGTCCCTAGGGCTGATCTAGATGATCAGAATGAGTCCTTTCACTTCCTTCCTTTCCAACGAATGCCCCTCCCAAAGCTGGTAAGTACGTGGCTCATAAGAACCTTCCAGGTAACAAGGGCATATTCCTGGAGAAAGGGGAGGAAGTTACTTGAGTAACTAAAACTCGACATGAGCTCATTCCTCCAGGAGCATCTGCCCAGCCAAGTTTTCAGGTCAGAGGCCTGCAGGGAAAAACATCTGAAACAAGGGCCAGGTGGGATAATCACTTTCCACGTTTGCCCTGTTTAAGAAAAACCTTGGTACTGACAATATGATTCTGAGGTAAAGTCCCACACAATGGCCCCAAGAAGCATGAACTGCAGTCCTAAACTCAGCAGCTGAGATCAGTGGAACTCTAGTAACAGTAAGAAGGCTGAGCATTGGAACTGATACTTTCCAACTGTGGTGCTAGAGAAGACTCTTGAGAGTCCCTTGGACAGCAAAGAGATCAAACCAGTCAATCTCAAAGGAAATCAACCTTGAATAGTCACTGGAAGGACTTGCTTAAGCTAAAGCTCCAATAATTTGGCCACTTGATGTGAAGAGCCGACTCACTGGAAATAACTCTGATGCTGGGAAAGATTGAAGGCAGGAGGGGAAGGGGACAACAGAGGATGAGATGGTTGGATGGCATCATTGACTCAATGGACATCAGATCAGATCAGATCAGATCAGTCGCTCAGTCATGTCAAACTCTTTGTGACCGCATGAACTGCAGCACGCCAGGCCTCCCTGTCCATCACCAACTCCCGGAGTTCACTCAGACTCACATCCATCGAGTCAGTGATGCCATCCAGCCATCTCATCCTCTGTCGTCCCCTTCTCCTCTTGCTCCCAATCCCTCCCAGCATTAGAGTCTTCTCCAATGAGTCAACTCTTCGCATGAGGTGGCCAAAATACTGGAGTTTCAGCTTTTGCATCATTCCTTCCAAAGAAATCCCAGGGTTGATCTCCTTCAGAATGGACCGGTTGGATCTCCTTGCAGTCCAAGGGACTCTCGAGAGTCTTCTCCAACACCACAGTTCAAAAGCATCAATTCTTCGGCACTCAGCCTTCTTCACAGTCCAGCTCTCACATCCATACATGACCACAGGAAAGACCATAGCCTTGACTAGACGAACCTTTGTTGGCAAAGTAATGTCTCTGCTTTTGAATATGCTATCTAGGTTGGTCATAACTTTCCTTCCAAGGGGTAGGCGTCTTTTAATTTCATGGCTGCAGTCACCATCTGTAGTGATTTTGGAGCCCAGAAAAACAAAGTCTGACACTGTTTCTACTGTTTCCCCATCTATTTGCCATGAAGTGATGGGACCAGATGCCATGATGTTCGTTTTCTGAATGTTGAGCTTTAAGCCAACTTTTCACTCTCCACTTTCACTTTCATCAAGAGGCTTTTTAGTTCCTCTTCACTTTCTGCCATAAGGGTGGTGTCATCTGCATATCTGAGGTTATTGATATTTCTCCCAGCAATCTTGATTCCAACTTGTGTTTCTTCCAGTCCAGCGTTTCTCATGATGTACTCTGTATATAAGTTAAACAGGGTGACAATATACATTGGAACCAGTCTGTTGTTCCATGTCCAGTTCTAACTGTTGCTTTCTGACCTGCATACAAATTTCTCAAGAGGCAGATCAGGTGGTCTGGTATTCCCATCTCTCTCAGAATTTTCCAAAGTTTATTGTGATCCATACAGTCAAAGACTTTGGCATAGTCAATAAAGCAGAAATAGATGCTTTTCTGGAACTCTCTTGCTTTTTCCATGATCCAGTGGATGTTGGCAATTTGATCTCTTGTTCCTCTGCCTTTTCTAAAACCAGCTTGAACATCAGGAAGTTCACGGTTCACATATTGTTGAAACCTGGCTTGGAGAATTTTGAGCATTACTTTACTAGCATGAGTTTGCACAAACTCTGGGAGACAATGAAGGACCCAGAAGCCTGGTGTGCTGCGGTTCATGGGGGCTGCAGAGTCAGACATGACTTAGTGACTGAACAACAAGTAACAGTTGTCAGATTTAACACAATTACACTCCCAGTAAAAGAGTGTGCCTACCATTCATTGTGCTATGATTTCTCCATTACAGAGTTC
This sequence comes from Tragelaphus eurycerus, assembly GCA_935064755.1. Lineage (NCBI taxonomy): Eukaryota > Metazoa > Chordata > Mammalia > Artiodactyla > Bovidae > Tragelaphus > Tragelaphus eurycerus. The sequence goes on along the minus strand of CAKXYN010000036.1, from coordinate 16,050,246 downwards.
TGAGACCTACATTCTGAGACACGCTGGCTTCACTTAAGGAAAGAATTACAGCATAGAGGAAACACGTGGCAACAGATGACCTGAAAGTGACAGGTAAACTACGCTTGTTCTTAAGAACAGCAGCAAAAGCTAGTGAGAGAGAACTGGAGACCCAGAAATCTTATTTAAGCCTTCAGAGAGTTTAAAAGTGATAATATACCTGTAACTGATGATTCCCGACAACTGAAATACCTGTACATCTAACACATAATTGCCAACATGATCAAGGTCAACGGAACCTCCTTGCAACAAAAGACAAAAGGTGTGAAAGTGATCGTTTCTGTCAATATTTCGTTTTCCTTGGGTTAGATTTTTGAAGGTCACTTGCTAATCACCGTGGTAGAACCCACTGTACACACAGCGGCTTGTGGCAGAGGTTACCACGCACTGTCAAACTGTATTTCCCGCTCTGGGAGATCATGCAAGTGGAAGGGCTTTAGGACCATCTGCCAAAGGGGAAGCCAAGGATGAACAGTCGGCTTTGGAATTCAATGGGACAGAACTCCCACACCACCCTCCTTGAGGGCAGATATAAAACAGCCTTTATCATGTACTTTATAAAGTCATCTGGTTGCTTAGCATTTGCAAGTTGAGACTTAGTTGTGAAAACAAACCACGCAAAAATATGTAAATTAGTTTGAAAATATTCCCCCTAATTATTAGAAGAAATATTCTATGCACATTCTCTTCCTATCTTGTTGTACAAAATGTCCAGGATAGGCGATCTTATCACCAAGAGTCCAGTTTAACCAAGGTTCACACTGAGCACTGGTCAGGTTCTTGCCTTGGGGTGGGAGCTGAGATGCAGATTACGCTGTGTTCAAAGATTGCAAGTGAAAGGAAAAGTCCCAGATAGAAGCAGCTGGCTTTGAGCCATCTGTACGGGCACACAGATCTACGTGGCTTTCTGGCTAATAAATACCAAATGAAGAGGCATTTGAGCGAAATAAAAAATACACTGGCCAATGGGGAAGAGCAACCATATTCATGTTAGGTAGAACAGTCTCATCAGTCAAAAGCTACAAATAAATCGTTTAATATGATGACCCCAAAGCTTCATCCATCAAGGGGCAGAGCTTTGAGCCCGCTGTGGAATCCTGCCTGCTTCATCCATCAAGGGCAGAGCTTTGAGACCTCTGTGGAATCCTGCCCGCTTATAGGATTCTTGAGATCCTGAGTCCTCTCACTCCTTCCCCAAGCCTTACCTGCGAGCAGGTGCACAGAGCTGAAGCTCTTCTCCAGTTTACCCAGGAGGACAGTGAGAAAACAGTCTGAAGCCAGAGAGGCCACATCCTGGGAGCTCTGATCGTACACGACAACCTTCTGACTGCAGTCAAGGTCGACCTACAACGTAAACGTGAGGCTGTGAGGAAGGAAGGCCAGGAACATAGTCTCCAAACCGCTGCCACTGGGGCAAGTGAACTGCTTCCTGTTTTCATTCATAACTGAATATCAGAGGGAGGGGATATAGGTATATTTATAGCTGATTCATGTTGGTGTATGGCCGAAACACAACATTGTAAAGCAATTATCCTCCAATTAAAAAAAAGCTTTTTAAATATATTAAAAAATATTTGAATAAAAATGAGCCCTGGTCAATGTGCTGGATAAACCAGGCATACAAATGGTTTAAATGCTTGTGAAAATCAACTTTTATAAGGCAAACTTGATGCTGTTTCTGTGTAACTGTGCTCACAACTCCTTAGTTTAAAATCCATAACCTATAAAAAGGGTATGAAAAGCATGTACAACACAACAGTATGCAACATAATGATTCTTGAGCTGAAGAAACACTTCAAAGTGATTTCTACATAGTAACATACCAGTTGTTGAGTAGAACTAAAGCATGAACTCATTTTTATTCCTGAACAAAAGAAACTGCCTTACCTATCACAACATGAAATTCTGGTATTCTAAGAAAAACTTGCCTTGAAGATCCTTAACTTCTGATCATTACCTTCCCACAAACGAAAAGTACTTCTAAAATAATTAGTTTCTACTTCTTTTCCCAGGGCACTTGAAAACAATGACTCCCTTTCATTATGTTTGTAAACAACAAAAAACAATGCGCTGTGCATGCTCAATTGCTCAGGTATTAATTATTAATAACAATATGTAATATTATACATAATTACTAATTGAGCATTAATAAAATGTATTAAACATAACTTACTTATGACTGAATTAATAAAACAATTTTTTAGCATTAATAGGAAAACACAGCACGTGCTCAAATTAAAACAGGTTACACCTTTCTGTACAGTTCAGAAAAATTCTGAGCAGGAACACTATTTAGAATTAGTGAATTATTTTGAGATATCATAAGGTACCAAAGTTTAAAAAAAGCAACCAAAACTTCCCCAAATTACGTTCTCCCCTTAAAAGGGGAGCTTCACTTAAAATAGATGCCCATTCAATATGTCCATTTATTTTCAAAAGGAAAAAAAAAAAAAGCAAGCATGTACCTTATGTTTGGCCGAGTGCTGGATGAGCTCCGTAATTAACACTTTGTCCTGTTGCAACCTTCGCTTCATAAGCTTGGAGCAGTTGATATTAATGGCTTCCAAAATGTGGGACGTATTGTATTCCACGAATGGCCGGCTATCAATTAGCAGCACTTTTTCCGTTCCACTTTCCAGCAGAGCCACCAGCCTCTCAGTAACAATTTGAGTTCCAATCATCTCATGGGCCATGACAACAATAAGTCCTCTTTTCCCACCTCTTCCTTTAATTTGCCACGATGATGTAATGGTGGTGTGCTCAAAGGCTCAGCCACTCCATTGTACTGAAGTGTATGAGGTCAGGCTGGTGGTGACTGGCGAGAGCAGAGTTAAACCCATTTTCGGAGAGAGCCCTCCAAGTGAATGTCTCTTTCTCTTTCCCGTTGATGTGTTCTCGCAAAGGCCTCCGTCCACAAAGCAGCCCCTCACATTTGATTCATAAAGAGATGACTGGAATAACCATTCCAACAAAAGATGCTTTGGGGCGGCCAGTGCATTACATCATTCTTTACCTCTGTTCCCTCGCTCCAACAGCTTGCCACGGGGCTGAAAAGCCTACACGGAGAGAGAATGACAGACGGAAAACAAAACACGGGGGTCAGGGAGAGAAAGAGCAGCGGATTAGAGGGACTGTATGATTCATAATATTTACTTCATTAATCTAATTCCATACTTGATGCACTGTTTCATGTGAACAAACAAACAAAGGACAAGTAGGTATGGCTTCAGAAAACACACTAACGATAACTCACTTTCACCTCAAAATATAAAAACTCAGAGATGACAAAAGACGACATAGTCATGAATTATAACCACCTGGGGGCCCAGAATTGATGGACTTACGGTACGAAATTAAAAAGAGCTATAAAAAGCCACTTCGGGTATCTTTATTCCAGATGGGTTTCCTTCATTTTATTTGCTTATTTCTTGAAAAGAGCATAAAGAAGAGCAGCCAGGGATCAGGTTAGCAATCCCGTGTTATCAGGACAAAAAGTCTTTTCTGATAATGGGTGTGTGTGTGTGTGCTGTGAGGATTCCTTTAAATTGTCCTCTGGGAGAAGAGGCAGTAACCCGGGAGGTTCTGTAAATTTTGGCCACCTTTTAAGGAACACGGGGGACAGAATGACCAATATGCTTGTCACACCAAGTGCTGAACTTGTTGCTGGGGGTCTGTGATGTTCTCGCTCCTCTCCCGGCAGACCCACAGCTAAGACCCTGGCGTGGTGTCCTCCCAGCATCTCGCAGTTCTCCCTTTGTTGTCCCTTGTTTTTACGAGTCTCATGGACTCCCAGCCTCAGGAAACTTCACACCTTCACTGTGGACTCTGAACCTAACAACCCAGCAGACAGAGTTCTAAATAGTGGCCCTGACACCTCCTATCCTTTTGTCGTTCCGTCACTCAGTCGTGTCTGACTCTTTGTGAACCCACGGACTGCAGCGCGCCAGGCTTCCCTGTCCTTGACTATCTCCCTACTCTTCCTAAATCCTAAGACGGACCGTTTCGTACTAACACTAATTGGAGTTTTGTGCCCACCGCTTAGACCTCACCCTTCACTATTCTCCTGTTCCTATCTCCCCAGTCCATCTCTGCCATCTCTGCTTCTAGGAAATGCTCTGCTACGTTAAACGAGATATCCACTGTTGGCATTCAACTTCTAGAGGATAAACTATCTGACAGCAGATGTTTTGTATTATATTTCTCACCTCCACAATGCTGTGCACAGAAGATATTCAATTAACACTGTTACAAGTAAAATTCTGTTCCAAAAATGACTTAAGATACTGAATAATTCATATTTGATTAACTGATAGTAGAACCCCTCAGGGCTTCCCAGGTGGGGCTCGTGGTAAAGAATCCACCTGCCAATGCCAGAGACTTAACAGACATGGGTTCAATCCCTGGGTTGCGAAGATCCCCTAGAAGAGGAAATGGTAACCCACTCCAGTGTTCTTGCCTGGAGAGTTCCATGGACAAGGAGCCTGGCAGGCTACAGTCCACGCGGTTGCAAAGAGGAGGACACGACGAAGGGCCCTGAGAGCACTGAGAGCCTCTCAATCATCACTGAGTCCTGTTCCCCAGTCTCAGACTTACAAATCACTGGGCTGGCCAGAAGGATCATTCAGGTTTTTCCATAAGATCTTAAAAAGATCGACAAACTTTTTAGCCAACCCAATAGGAACTGAAGCCTGGAGAAGCAGGAAGAGGTGGGATGGAGAGAGGAGTGGTCTTGCCCTTAACTTCGGACAAATCATATTAACCTCTCAACCACATTCTCCTCACATACAAAATATAGATATATAACACTGGCCCTGTCACCCCACAGAGTTTGTTTTGAGGATGACATTACCTCAGTAATCTCAAGTGATTAAGTCAGAAAGCAACCCGTCATCACATAGAGGAAGGAGGGAGAATGCTGCAAAGATGCCAACGGTGAACACAGCTGCCTTGCAGCTGGAATTTGAAAGACATCCCTCAGCAGATAAAGACAGAGAAACTCCATCCTCCTCTCGTCCAGCTTTAGCCAGGCTGTGCCCTTTCTCACAAGAGCCAGACACACATGGAGTCAGAAGGCACCTGAGGAACCACCTCGTCCACCCTCACTTCTTACAAATCAGCTCCATGTAACACACGGTTTCTCTGTTTCTCATCTTCATTACAGGAATGCATTGCTTTTAGTACAGCCTAAATGGCAGTCAAGCACAAAGTCATCTCTACTACAAGCGAAGACATCAGAGCAGAGCATTTGTCCTCGTCGACCAACTAATATCTGTTTGCAAAGCACCTACCCAGGGAGTTTCTGAATCACGTCCTGCCTGGCTGGGGACACAGTTCACAGCCATGGCAGGTCCTCTGCTCAGACGGCCTGACTCCCGCACTCCCCAGGGCTCCTACTCCCGAGTTACCCCATTTTCCTAAGAATCCGTTCCCTCCACGAAGCTGCACTGAGACAGTGACGCGTCTAGTCCACAAGGGAGCCCAGGCAGCACAGGGGGTGGAAACCTAAGAAAGGGAGCAAACGGACACCAACAATGGTCTGAGCCTCGGAGCCAGGTCGGCTCCTCTCAATGGCGCAACACTCAGGACAGAGCAGTATCTGGGTTAGCAGATCCAGGCACGAAGGAAGAAGAAGATGGCAAAAATGTGAAAACGGAGTTAGAAAGTTCTTGTCTTTGTTTCCCTTCAGCCCAAAGCCCAGATCACTGAACCTGAAGGCAGCTTGCGGTCAACTGGTCTACCAGGAAGCAAACAGTCATTCCAGACACAATGACCACAGTCTGTAGTCCCAGACAGAAAAAGACCCTTTTCCTTACCGGGAAGAGGTCTGGTCAAAGTAGCCCTGACATGAGGATGTAACGGAAACAAAGAATGAAGGTGAACTGAGGATAAGTTATACCATTTACATTGTACAGCAGCCAGCTGGAGCTCTCTGATGGCACCTTTACGGGCACGTCTGATTTTCTGTGATCCCAGGTGACTAAGGAAAGGCTGAAGCTGCCAAGGGGGTGTGGAGGGAGGGATAACAATAGCCTTCAACCTCGTTTACTTGCAGCTAGAGAATTCTGGGGAAGTCTTTACCCTGTGCTACAATTCTAAGTTCAAAATTTTTATGAGGGGTGGGATGGGGTGGGAGATGGGAGGCACATTCAGGAGGAAGGGGACATATGTATACCTATGGCTAATTCATGCTGATGTATGGCAGAAACCAACAATATTGCGTTTGCTGCTCTTTCTGAAGAATGTCAACACTCTGAGATCAGGAACACATCTGTGACAGGTTTGCTCTCAAAATCTTTGGCATCAATTAGGATTTAAAAGGGCTTCCCTGATGGCTCAGCAGGTAAAGAATCTTCCTGCAATGAAGGAGACACTGGAGACACTAGTTCGATCCCTGGGTTGGGAAGATCCCCTGAAGAAGGAAATGGCAACCCACTCCAGTATTCTTGCCTGGGAAACTTCATGGACAGAGGAGCCTGGCAGGCTGTTACATTGCAAAGGGCTGCAAAGAGTTGGCCAGGACTGAGTGACTGAGCACTAAGCCACTAAGGATTTAAAAGATAACACACGGGACTTCACTGGTGGGCCAGTGGCTACGACTCTGTGCCCCAATGCAGGGGGCTTGTTTGATCCCTGGTCAGGGAACTGGATCCCACATACCACAGCTAAAAGATCCTACATGAAGGTCAAAGATACCACGTGCCCAACTAAGAGCAGATGCAGCCAAATAATAAAAGAAAAATACATCATTAAGAAGGAAAACCTCTGTAAAAAATGAATAAAATAAAAGATGGTAAGACAGTATTTGATTGTTACAACACCAAAAAGCTCATCTTAACCTAAATCTCTTCAAGACATCAACAGGAATAAAAATTTTCAGATGGAACACAGCAGCCCAAGTACGTATAGCAAACCCTAGACTAAGCCTTGCTCGGGGGACTTGTGCTCAAGTTCAGATTCTCAGAGAAATTATGGAAAGGATAAAATCAGATAGAAGTTTATTGTTATTAAACTCCAAATTGGTCTTAATTTTTTTTTTTCCTCCAATAAAACTAAAGAAATAGGCAACAAGATACACCAAATAGGCTTTCAGTAGCGGTTTACAAATAGAATTTCTTTCTTAAGAATTTCACCTTCCTCTTTTTAAAAAAAAAATTATTTTTATTTATTTATTTTGCTGCACAGGGTCTTCGTTGTGGCATATGGGTTCTTGCAGCACGTGGGATCTAGTTGCCTAAGCAGGGATCGAACCTGGGCCCCCTGCATTGGAAGCCTGAAGTCTTAGCCAACAAGCCACCAGTAAAGTCCTCACACAGACCTTTCTTTTAAATTTATTTATTTTTAATTGGAGGGTAATTGTTTTACAATATTGTTGGTTTCTGCCATACAAGAACATGAATTAGCCATAGGTATACATATGTCCCATCCCTCTTAAACCTCCTTCCCACCTCCCATGCCATCCCACCCCTCATAAAAAAAAAAAAAAAAAAAGTGAAAAAACTCAAAAGGGGAAAAAGCAGCCCATGATGTCTGGAAGCAAGACCGTCCTGGACTCCAGCCATCTTAGTTCTACATTGGTTAAAGATACTCTGCCTCATGTGCTGTGGGTTAACCCTGATAGAAATTCTGAGGTCTAGTATTTAGTAAAATATATTCAACAGAGAGGAGAGGAGCTACCCCACGGCCGAGGAAGGACGACGGTGAGGGCCAGCGCACTAAGCACGGCCGAGAAGAGCTACCCCACGACCGAGGTCAGGAAGGGCGGCGGTGAGGAGAGACCCCTCATCCAAGGTAAGGTGCGATGGCTGTGCTTCGCTGGCCGGGAGCAGCCAGGAACAGCCGGGATGAGATACCCCACGCCCAAGGTAAGAGAAACCCAAGTAAGACAGTAGGTCTTGAAAGAGGGCATCAGAGGGCAAATACACTAAAACCATTCTCACAGATAACTAGTCAATCTAATCACACAAGGACCACACCCTTGTCTAACTCAGTGAGATTAAGCCATGCCGGAGGGGCAACCTGGGATGGGCGGGTCATGGTGGAGAGAGATGACAGGGTGTGGTCCGCTGGAGAAGGGAATGGCAAACCACTTCAGTATTCTTGCCTTGAGAACCCCATGAACAGTATGAAAAGCCAAAATGATAGGATACTGAAAGAGAAACTCCCCAGGTCAGTAGGGGCCCAATATGCTACTGGAGATCAGTGGAGAAATAACTCCAGAAAGAATGAAAGGATGGAGCCAAAACTAAAAGAATACCCAGCTGTGGGTGTGTCTGGTGATAGAAGCAAAGTCCGATGCTGTAAAGAGCAATATTGCATAGGAACCTGGAATGTCAGGTCCATGAATCAAGGCAAATTGGAAGTGGTCAAACAAGAGATGGCAAGAGTGAATGTCGACATTCTAGGAATTAGCGAACTAAAATGGACTGGAATGGGTGAATTTAACTCGGATGACCATTATATCTACTACTGTGGGCAGGAATCCCTCAGAAGAAATGGAGTGGCCATCATGGTCAACAAAAAGAGTCCGAAATGCAGTACTTGGATGCAATCTCAAAAATGACAGAATGATTTCTGTTCGTTTCCAAGGCAAACCATTCAATGTCACAGTAATCCAAATCTATGCCCCAACCAGTAACGCTGAAGAAGCTGAAGTTGAAAGGTTCTATGAAGACCTACAAGACCTTTTAGAACTAACACCCAAAAAAGATGTCCTTTTCATTATAGGGGACTGGAATGCAAAAGTAGGAAGTCAAGAAACACCTGGAGTAACAGGCAAATTTGGCCTTGGAATACGGAATGAAGCAGGGCAAAGACTAATAGAGTTTTGCCAAGAAAATGCACTGGTCATAGCAAACACCCTCTTCCAACAACACAAGAGAAGACTCTATACATGGACATCACCAGATGGTCAACACCGAAATCAGATCGATTATATTCTTTGCAGCCAAAGATGGAGAAGCTCTATACAATCAGCAAAAACAAGACCAGGAGCTGACTGTGGCTCGGACCATGAACTCCTTCTTACCAAATTCAGACTGAAATTGAAGAAAGTAGGGAAAACCACTAGACCATTTAGGTATGACCTAAATCAAATCCCTAATGATTATACAGTGGAAGTGAGAAATAGATTTAAGGGCCTAGATCTGATAGATAGAGTGCCTGATGAACTATGGAATGAGGTTCGTGACATTGTACAGGAGACAGGGATCAAGACCATCCCCATGGAAAAGAAATGCAAAAAAGCAAAATGGCTGTCTGGGGAGGCCTTACAAATAGCTGTGAAAAGAAGAGAAGCGAAAAGCAAAGGAGAAAAGGAAAGATATAAACATCTAAATGCAGAGTTCCAAAGAATAGCAAGAAGAGACAAGAAAGCCTTCTTCAGTGATCAATGCAAAGAAATAGAGGAAAACAACAGAATGGGAAAGACTAGGGATCTCTTCAAGAAAATCAGAGATACCAAAGGAACATTTCGTGCAAAGATGGGCACGATAAAGGACAGAGATGGTGTGGACCTAACAGAAGCAGAAGATATTAAGAAGAGGTGGCAAGAATACACAGAAGAACTGTACAAAAAAGAGCTTCAAGACCCAGATAATCATGATGATGTGATCACTGACCTAGAGCCAGACATCTTGGAATGTGAAGTCAAATGGGCCTTAGAGAGCATCACTACGAACAAAGCTAGTGGAGGTGATGGAATTCCAGTGGAGCTATTCCAAGTCCTGAATGATGATGCTGTGAAAGTGCTACACTCAATATGCCAGCAAATTTGGAAAACTCAGCAGTGGCCACAAGATTGGAAAAGGTCAGTTTTCATCCCAATCCCAAAGAAAGGCAATGCCAAAGAATGCTCAAACTACCGAACAATTGCACTCATCTCACACGCTAGTAAAGTAATGCTCAAAATTCTCCAAGCCAGGCTTCAGCAATATGTGAACCGTGAACTTCCTGATGTTCAAGCTGGTTTTAGAAAAGGCAGAGGAACCAGAGATCAAATTGCCAACATCCGCTGGATCATGGAAAAAGCAAGAGAGTTCCAGAAAAACATCTATTTTTGCTTTATTGACTATGCCAAAGCCTTTGACTGTGTGGATCACAATAAACTATGGAAAATTCTGAAAGAGATGGGAATACCAGACCACCTGATCTGCCTCTTAAGAAATCTGTATGCAGGTCAGGAAGCAACAGTTAGAACTGGTCATGGAACAACAGACTGGTTCCAAATAGGAAAAGGAGTACGTCAAGGCTGCATATTGTCACCATGTTTATTTAACTTATATGCAGAGTACATCATGAGAAATGCTGGACTGGAAGAAACACAAGTTGGAATTAAGATTGCTGGGAGAAATATCAATAACCTCAGATATGCAGATGACACCACTCTTATGGCAGAAAGTGAAGAGGGGCTAAAAAGCCTCTTGATGAAAGTGAAAGTGGAGAGTGAAAAGGTTGGCTTAAAGCTCAACATTCAGAAAACGAAGATCATGGCATCTGGTCCCATCACTGCATGGGAAATAGATGGGGAAACAGTGGAAACAGTGTCAGACTTTGTTTTTCTGGGCTCCAAAATCACTGCAGATGGTGACTGCAGCCATGAAATTAAAAGACGCTTACTCCTTGGAAGGAAAGTTATGACCAACCTAGATAGCATATTCAAAAGCAGAGACATTACTTTACCAACAAAGGTTCACCTAGTCAAGGCTATGGTCTTTCCTGTGGTCATGTATGGATGTGAGAGCTGGACTGTGAAGAAGGCTGAGCGCCGAAGAATTGATGCTTTTGAACTGTGGTGTTGGAGAAGACTCTTGAGAGTCCCTTGGACTGCAAGAAGATCCAACCAGTCCATTCTGAAGGAGATCAATCCTGGGATTTCTTTGGAAGGAATGATGCTAAAGCTGAAACTCCAGTATTTTGGCCACCTCATGCGAAGAGCTGACTCATTGGAGAAGACTCTGATGCTGGGAGGGATTGAGGGCAGGAGGAGAAGGGGACGACAGAGGATGAGATGGCTGGATGGCATCACTGACTCGATGGATGCGAGTCTGGGTGACCTCCGGGAGCTGGTGATGGACAGGGAGGCCTGGCGTGCTGCGGTTCATGGGGTCGCAAAGAGTCGGACACGACTGAGCGACTGATCTGATCTGATTCAACAGAGAAACAAAAATAAACCAAAAAACTGTGCTCAACAAAACTAAGGAGGCAGTATGAGCTTAACGTGTCTTTCAGTCACCTATTCCTGCCTTGACTGTATTTTCTTACCCCAAAGCAGAGGTGGCAACCTGACTAGCGGCGGCTGTAATGGGTTAAAGGTCGCCTGAATCACTGTCTAGACAGAACTAGGCATGGAGACCACACTTGTCAGCACCTTAAAATCCAACCACCTTGCAGCAACTCCTGGTGCAGAAGGAAGAACCCATGCTTGGAGAGGCTCAAGCTGTCTATACGCATCTCAAGGATGTTTACAGGCATCACCAACTCAATGGACATGAGTCTGAGCAAACCACAGGAGACAGGGGAGGACAGAGAGGCCTGGTGGGCTGCAGTCCATGAGGTTGCAGAAAGTTGGACATGACTGAGCGACTGAACAACAAAGATCCACAGATAAAGGTTGGAAGAGTAGCCATCCTGCCAAGACTAAATTCAAGGCCTCTGCTTCAGATGTGGGCCCCCCTAGGCAGAGTCCAGATCTGTGACAAGCCTTCACCTCGGTCCTACTGATGAAGACCTCTGTGCTCCTGGCACTGGCTCAATGGAAGCCTCCTGTTCACAGTCGCCTGTTCCACCAGCTTCCCCCTTCCCTGACCACCTGAGCTCCCCTCCTCTCTCCTGCGGCCACACCAGGTATCCATCCCAGACACACTCCTGCCACAGGGCTCCCGCATTCACCCTCTGCATTTAATGCTTCTTCCCGGGGCCCTGCCTGAAAACAAGGACTGTCCCCCAATGGAAGTGATGGTCCTGAGGAAGTGAGAATGAAGGATGCCTGGATGGACTGGCTAAGCAAGAGAAATGTGGCCTGAGGCTGCTTTATTGTTTATTTATTTTTGGCTGTGCTGGGTCTGCATTGCTGCTCTAGGGCTACTCTCTAGTTGTGGTGTGCTGGCCTCTCATTGTGGCGGCTTCTGTTTTTGCAGAGCACAAGCTCTAGAGCTTCAGGACTCAGCAGTTGCAACTTCTGGGCTCTAGAGCACAGGCTCAATAGTTGTGGCACATGGGCTTAGCTGCCCTGAGGCGTGTGGGATCCTCCTGGACCAGGGATAGAAACCATGTTCCTTGCATTAGCAGGCAGATTCTTTACCAATGAGCCACCAAGGAAGCCCTGAGAGGTTGATTTAATTTGAGAGCTAAGGAGAACTCGCACCCCACTCCAGTACTCTTGCCTGGAGAATCCCATGGACAGAGGAGCCTGGTAGGCTGCAGTCCATGGGGTCGCTAAGAATCGGACTGGACTGAGCGACTTCACTTTCACTTTTCACTTTCATGCATTGGAGAAGGAAATGGCAACTCACTCCACTGTTCTTGCCTGGAGAATCCCAGGGACAGGGGAGCCTGGTGGGCTGCTGTCTCTGGGGTCGCACAGAGTCGGACACGACTGAAGTGACTTAGCAGTAGCAGCAGCAGCAAGGAGAACTCATTTTGGAAGGATATTTGCAATAAAGGTGGGCTGCAGCCAGGAAAGAAGACTCAGAACATAATATGGGGAGTAATTAGTACATCCTGGTTTTCTTGAGCATCTGTCAAGCCTACTGCAACTCATTCAGTCAATTCACAAATGGTTACTGGGCACCTAATAGGTGCCAGGCACTGGTGTGGAAATGCAGCAAAAATGAATGAGGCAAAAACTCTTATCCTCCTGGAGCTTCTAATTTAATTATGAGAAATGCATAACAACAACAAAACATCATATGAAAGACAGTGATCAATGCTATGGAGAAAAAATTAAGTAGGGAAGGAAGGGCTTGTGGTTAAAGTTTAAACAGAGTAGTCAGAGAAGGCCCCGTTCTGATGGTTGAGTAAAGACCATGAGGGAGTGAGTGATGGCTACATGGATGCCTGGGAGACTAGTCTCTATGTCAGGGCTGGAGGCCAATGAATATATGTTGATCAGAAATAATGCTGAATGGGGTAAACTCCAAGAAAAGATGTGGCAGGTGTTCAGTCTTTCTTCAGAACTATGTTATATCTTTTAGAAATGAAGCATTTTTAGCCACTTGAACTTCTAACTTAAGCATTAAAAAAAAGATATATATATATACACACACATACAAGAAGATATATATACACACATATATAAGACACACATATATAAAAGATATATGTATATAAGATATATAGTTTATATACAAAAAGTTTAGTATAGTTGCTTCTTTAAAACTACAAAGGAAGAAGCTGTGGTTCCTATATTAGTGCATTATCTGGCAAAGAAACGAAAAGAAACACTGTAATAAGAAAGTTCATGGCATCCAGTCCCATCACTTCATGGCAAATAGATGGGGAAACAATGGAAACAGTGACAGACTTTATTTTCTTAGGCTCCAAAATCACTGCAGATGGTGACTCCAGCCATGAAATTAAAAGATGCTTGCTCCTTAGAAGAAAAGTTATGACCAACTTAGACAGCATATTAAAAAGCAGAGACATTACTTTCCATAGGTCTATCTAGTCAAGGCTATGGTTTTTCCAGTGGTCATGTATGGATGTGAGAGTTGGACTATAAAGAAAGCTGAGCACCGAAGAATTGATGCTTTTGAACTGTGGTGTTGGAGAAGACTCTTGAGAGTCCCTTGGACGGCAAGGAGATCCAACCAGTCTATCCTAAAGGAAATTAGTCCTGAATATTCATTGGAAGAACTGATGCTGAAGCTGAAGCCCCAATACTTGGGCCAAGCAATGTGAAGAACTGACTCACTGGAAAAGACCCTGATGCTGGGAAAGATTGAAGGCAGTAGGACAAGGGGACAACAGAAGATAAGATGGCTGGATGGCAACACCGACTCTATGAACATGAGTTTGAGCAAGCTCCGGGAGTTGGTGATGGACATGGGAAGCCTGGCGTGCTGCAGTCCATGGGGTCACAAAGAGTCGGACACGACTGAGTGACTAAACTAAACAAGAAAGATTACTCTAAATGCTGCTGCTGCTGCTAAGTCGCTTCAGTCGTGTCCAACTCTGTGCGACCCCATAGACAGCAGCTCACCAGGCTCCCCTGTCCCTGGGATTCTCCTGGCAAGAACACTGGAGTGGGTTGCCATTTCCTTCTCCAATGCATGAAAGTGAAAAGTGAAAGTGAAGTCACTCAGTCGTGTCCGACTCCTAGTGACACCATGGACTGCAGCCCACCAGGCTCCTCTGTCCATGCGATTTTCCAGGCAAGAGCACTGGAGTGGGGTGCCATTGCCTTCTCCGACTCTTAATGCTAATTTAATACAATTCTCCAGCTCTACAAATGTGTAGTTTCTAGTAAGAGAATCTTGGCTTTGTAACACAGAATGTAGTAAAAAAATCAAAGACACATTAAACAAGATGCATGTTTGAATACAGCTATACAACAAGGAAATCATTTAAAGGAGCTTCACATTAAAATAAAGAAAAACATTTTCAAGGAGCTCTCCTTGTCAGAAGGTGTATCAAATATGCACCCAAGACCTTTGTCAGCCAGACTGCTGTAGGCAGGGGGTTGGTGATACTAATGCAAACTTATCATCTTTATTCATGCACCAGTTAGCTCACCCTCCCCTCAACAACAAAATTCCACTATATAAAAGGTGTGCTGTCCTGACAAAGAGCCCTCATAGCTCAGTAGGTAAAGAATCTATCTGTGATGAAGGAGACCCATGTTCGATTGCTGAATTGGGACAATCCCTGGAGAAGGATATGGCAACCCACTGCAGTATTCTTGCCTGGGAAATCTCATGGACAGAGGAGCCTACTGGGCTACAGCCCATAGCATCGCAAGAGTCGGACACCGCTTAGTGACTAAACTACCACCATTATGATTAAAGTAAACAACCAACAATGAGAGAAGATCATGATATGTAAAGAGAGTAAAATCAAAGTACAGAACAGTAGATAAAGCAAAACCTCAAACATCCATATATATACAAACACACAAACATATATATTAAAAACATCATAATAATTTTACTTGGGTGAAGTAAATGTAATACGTATCACACTCTTTTCTTTCCCATTCTTTCTTTCTGGAAAATGCATGAAAAAAATTAGAAAAAAGGCATGACATCCATGCAGACTTGGGTCCTCAGTGGATCTAGTCCTCCTTAACAGCACTGTCGAGAAAACTGGCGGTCTGGGAGAAACAGCAGATGAATAAACAATACAGGAAAACTGAGGTTTACCCTCAAGGTAAAAAGCTGAATCTCTACTTCACACAAGGACTTACAAAGGATTATTTAATAATAATAATGCTGGGGGGGTGAATAAAATTAAATTTTAAATCACAAACTTGTGACTATAAAACTGGACTTTTAAAAGAGGTCAGCTGATATATTTAAAATGGATAACCAACACGGTCCTGCTGTAGAGCACAGAACTCTGCTCAACGTTATGCAGCAGACTGGATGGGAGGGAAGTCTGGGGGAGAATGGATACACATATACGTATGGCTGTGCTTTTTAATTGTGGTGATGGAGAAGGCTCTTGACAGTCCCCTGGACAGCAAGGAAATCAAACCAGTCAATCCTAAAGAAAATCAACCCTGAATATTCAATTAGAAGGACTGATGCTAAAGCGCCAATACTTTGGCCATCTGATGCAAAGAGCCGACTCATTGGAAAAGACCCTGATGCTGGGAAAGACTGAGGGCAAGAGGAGAAGGGGGCAACAGAGGATGAGATGGGTGGATGGCATCACCAACTCAATGAACATGAATTTGAGCAAATCCTGAGAGACAGTGAAGGATAGAGGAGCCTGCCATGCTGCAATCCATGGGGTCACAAAGAGTCGGACACGACTTTACAACAAAACCAACATATCTAGGGCTGAATCCCTTTGCTGTCCACCTGAAACTATCACAACACTGTTGTAACATAATGTATAAATATTACTGGAGTACAATCAGCTATACTCCAATACAAAGAGCTTTTCAAAAGACCAACAATATTAAAAAAAAAAAAAAAAGAAGAAGTCAGCTGTGGTATGACTCTTTCAATACAGGTTTTTTCTGTATACAAAGGACTCATAGCTAGCTTTCTCTTTAAAATTAATATATTCCCTAACACTCTTAACCTGTATTTTAATTCATAAAGTTTCCAAAACAAATCTACTTAAAGCATCACAAATGAAACACAATGTGACTTTTACTCCTCTCGGTGGAAAAGCACAAAGTCTTCTAACAAAGTCTCTGAGTGGCCCCGTCACTGTCCTCAGCTCCAAAACAGACATGCACAAGACTTGAACAGATTCCAGACGCGGCCTTCAAGCCTGGACCACACCTGCTTCCAAGGCCCCAAAGCTAAAAATAACCCTGGGGCCTCAAAAACGGGACACTGGCCAGGCTGGGGGAGCTGCCGGCCCCCGGCTCAGCTCCACCAACAGTGAAAGCCGGAGCTGCAAAGCTGGACAATCACAAGACCCTCCATCACAGGCTCCTGTCTGTCTCTCCGTGCCGACCACCCCCATCCTAGGCCAGCTCAGTTTCTTTTCCCCTGGATGCCAAAACCAACCCTAGGAGCTCAGAAACAAGTGGGCTTTAGGGTGCACTGATTTTTTTTTTATTAAAAAAAAACCCACAAAAACCTGTGGACCACAACTCAGGATACTTTGTTCCTAATTTCAGCTCCTTTACATAGATGCAAAAATGTCGTAACAAGAGATATATCCTCTAAAGAGAGAGATCCTCCAGCATATTGTTTCCTCACCTGTGATCATATAACACCGAAGGATTATTTCACTAGGAACATGATAAGATCAAGGATTCCCAAGTGGCTCAGTGATAAAGAATCTGCCTGCCAAAGCAGGAGATGTGGGTTCAATCCCTGGGTCAGGAAGATCCCCTGGAGAAGAGAATGGCAACCTGCTCCAGTATTCTTGCCTGGGAAATTCCATGGACAGAGGAGCCTGGTGGGCTACAGTCCATGGGGTGGCAAAGAGTTCAACACAACTGAGCAATTGAGCAACAAAATGATGAGCTCACCATCAGTGCATCTCAGGCCTTAAGCAAGCAGCCCTGACAAGGACAGAGCACAAGGGTTGATGTGATCCCTAAGCAGTCGTGTTGAGGAGCTACTTTACATCCCACAACACAGAAGTTACAATGGAGAACCCCTGGACAATGGCTCCACAAACAGCATGGTGAGCAGAGAATTTCCTCTGTGGTGGGGGATTTCCAGAGACAATGACTTCTGCTTCTCTGCCAGCCCCGGAGTTTGCAAGATTCCCCTCTGGGGCAGTGAGGCTACCACGTAAGGAAGAATGAGAGGGAAGGAGGCCGGGGAAGGGGCAGCAGCATCCCGCCAGGCTCCTGGGCTAATCTGAGTCACTGAATCTGTCTTCTTGCTTCCCCTCCTGAGGCCGGGGGAGTAACGGTATCAGGAAGCTGCTTGTGCTCAGTTCCTCAGTCAAGTCCAACTCTCTGCGCCCATGGACTGTAGCCTGCCAGACTCCTCTGCGCATTGGATTTCCCAAGCAAGAACACTGGAGTGGGTTGTCATTTCCTCCTCTAGGGGATCTTCCCAACCCAGGGATTGAGTTCGTGTCTCTTGCACTGCAGGACAAAGCGGGTGACAGGGCCAGGACCTGGGCTGAAGAATCACAACCCACAAGGAGACCGCAGAGCAGCCCAGATGCTCCCTAGACGGGAGTCAGACTGAGCCTATCCTCATCCCATAGTTCCTTTCTCCACTTGGTCCTTTCCTCCTCCTAGCTCTTCCCTATCATTTGACTCTTACGTCATCACCTCACAGCATCACCTGTGCCCTTACATGTTCTCAGAAGCCTTGACGTTTCCCTCTCTCCCTCTCTTCTTCTTAGTCACCTTCCTTTCTCTCTTCCTGATTAAAACAAAGCCTCTTCCTTTCTAAAGTTTACCCATTATCATTAATTCATTTTCTTTTTTCGGGAGGATCTGCCAAGGCCCCGAGTGTGTTGCTGTTATAATGAGTAAACCTAAGTGCTCAAGACTGCTTTGAGGTAGTCATCCGTGGACTCAGGTGTCTGGTCAACCTTTAAAATCTTTTGATTATTTACTACTGTAAAATAGTTTTATTTTGGAGGAGAGAGGTAAAACATTTCCAGTGTGGTGTTTCATATGTGGTCATCCTGAGTAGAGATGATTACTCTGGGATCTTACATTTTCATTAGCCCTTAAATGCCCTGATGATTTAGACTGTTGTTGCTGTTCAGTTAGTAAGTCGTGTCTGAATCTGCGACTCCAAGAACTGTAGCCCACCAGGCTTCTCTGTCCATGGGATTCCCCAGGCAAGAATACTGGAGTGGGTTGCCATTTCCTCCTCCAGGGGGTCTTCCTGACCCAGGGATCCTGAATCCTTACCACTGAGCCACCAGGGAAGCCATTCTCTATATTAGCTAAGTGAAAATTATTTTGTAGGCATCATTAACCAAAATAATTAACAGAATCATGGGATATATCCAACAGCAACTTATTAGTATGAAAAAATGAAAGAGATTTTCAAAATGTAGTTACCTATCTCTATGACAACTGTGTTTCAAGGCAAATGGCATTCAAATGTATTGCAGACAAAGCAACCTAAGTATATATGTTTTAGTACAGGGCCATGCTCCTTTTCCAAATGACCTTCAGTATCAAAGACCGCATATTCAAAACTAAAATTAAAAGCAAAATGATTACAAATATAGTAGACTTGTCACAAGTGATTTTAATATAAAGCAGACTACAGGATTCTCTATTAAGTAGTTCAATGACTTAAAAACCAAAATATCCAATTTCATCATCTCCTCTAAAATGCAGTCTATGGCATATATCCTAAGGATAATGTTCATAAAGCTCTACTGTTTTATCCCATTGTCCAGATTCCTAAATGAGTTTAAAGAAACCTATCACAATTGCTATTAACACCTGTAAGCATCACAGAGGACTAAGAACAGTGCAGTTAATGTTCATTTTTTTCTCCTGCAAAAGTGCTTGTTTCAAATTCTAGGATTGAGGACTGATCTGTAAAACTATCGGAAGAAAAATTAAATGGGTTAGTGGAATAGATGTGTTCATTTGTTGAGCACCTACCATATTCAATTTCCTATGGAGTAACTGCTCACTGCTCAGTTTTATCACAAGAATTACATAGGAGCTTGATTTAAAAAAAAAAAGATAAAAATAATCACTCAGACCCCACCCATGAAGCTGATTCTCAAGAGTCTGGAATGGAGACTGGGAATTTGCATTTTTGACAAATGCCCCAGAAAGTTCTTAGGATTGTTTTAAAATACATTATTAAGTTTGAAAAATGTTGTTCTCAAGACATATTCGTGTCTCTCAGTATTCACATTCAGTGAGTTGTCAAGCCCTACTGAGTGCCGAAAAAATGATGCTTCTTAACTGTGGTGTTGGAGAAGACTCTTTAGAGTCCCTTGGACTGCAAGGAGATCCAACCAGTCCATTCTAAAGGAGATCAGTCCTGAATATTCAATGGAAGGACTGATGCTGAAGCTGAAACTCCAATACTTTGGCCACCTGATGCAAAGAACTGACTCATTGGAAAAGACCCTGATGCTGGGAAAGACTGAAGGCAGGAGGAGAAGGGGACGACAGAGGATAAGATGGCATCATTGACTCTCGATGGACATGAGTTTGAACAAGCTCTGGGAGTTGGTGATGGACAGGGAAGCCTGGGATGTTGCAGCCCGTGGGGTCACAAAGAGTTGGACAAGACTGAGTGAACCGAATTGACTTTCAGTCTCTCTCACCTGGATGGTGGAGAGGGCAATGGCAACCCACTCCAGTGTTCTTGCCTGGAGAATTTCAGGGACGGCAGAGCCTGGTGGGCTGCCGTCTATGGGGTCGCACAGAGTCGGACACGACTGAAGTGACTTAGCAGCAGCAGCAGCAGCACCTGGATAGCATAAAGGTGTGAAAGCTGTGTTCAAAGTGTACATAATGGCAACAGTAGCAGCTGATAGAGGAGGAATAAGCAGTCAGCCAGACCATTCCACTCTCACAGGTGAAGCAGGACCTCCATTTAATCTACTGTGGGACTTTCGGTAGGTTAATAATATCCCTTTTACAAAATGAGAAGTATTTTGCCCAAAGTCACACAATTCATCAACGGGAGAACTGAAACCTGAGTTTCTATGACAGAGCCTTCCACAACGCTATAGAGCTTACCAAATATTTTGCAAATTTTAATGGGCTCCTTAGGCACAGAAAGCAACAGATTTCAGAGGCTTCTCTGGTGGCCCAGTGGTTAAGATTCCACACTCCCAATGGAGGGCTACATGGGTTTGATCCCTGAGAGGGGAACTAAAATCCTGAATGCCTCATGGTGCAACCAAAAGAAAGAAGGAAGGGAACCACAGATTTCAAAAGATGAAAAACAACTCGCCCCATTTGAACGCTTGACGTGTGTGGTTGTGAAGAGAAGTGGTCTCACCACAGGGACAGCCCGTCACACAAGCAGCCGTGTACAGAGTGGAGAACAAGACAGTGAGGCAACAAGCCCTCACAGAACACTAGGGAAGAAAGAGGAACCCTGGAAGCGGAAGTCTGTCTGTGTCATGGAGTCACTGTGAGAACACAGTATGCAAACGAACCATATTTGTACGTTGGAACATTCACTAAAAAGCTAGTAACTTAAAACAGGATTAATGAGAGGAGTATTTTGGTTAATACAGTAGCTCTGAACCTCGGCTGCACATGAAGTCACCTGTGTGTGTGTGCATGCTCAGTCGTGTACAGCTCTTTGCAACCCCATGAACTGCAGTTCGCCAGGCTTCTCTGTCCATGGGATTCTCCAGGCAAGAATACTGGAGTGGGTTGCTACTTCCTTCTCCAAGCCACCTGGGCAACTCTTAATTATCCCAAAGTACCTCAGACCAATAAATCAGAACCTCTAGGGAGAAGGGCGTAGGCATCAGGATTTTTTGCACAAACACTTAAAGGTGAATTCTTGACCTCCTCCTAGGGGTCACAAAAGACAGACCACTTGGAAGGCAGAGTTTAAAAGGGAACAAAGGAGAAACATGGTGATGCACACAGTGCTGCCATTCGTCTGACCTATTTCCTGAGGTATGTGTTTTATAACATCTGCTGCAGGCATGATGTTCTGGATATATTATCAGTAATAGATCAAGCTGTCAGTGCCACAGAGTCTTGAATTCCAGTAATAATAAAGGAGCACACGTCACTATGATCCCAACAAAAGGCCCTGAGGGTGTGCTGAGATACAGAATCCCACCGTGGCTTAATCAAACAGCTTATGGCTGAAGCAACCCAGTTTCCAATCTTCTCCCCTGTTTTTTCAGATGTAGATATATCCAAAAAAGGTTTTAAAAGTTTGGGAGGAGACAAGGTAAATTCAGTGTTCACCTGTAAACGAGTGAGTGCAGGTTAAACAGCTCCGCCCAGGAATTTCCCATTACTAAGGGCAAGTCACCACTACAAGCGCAGACAGTCTTCTGTAACTCCTCCCTCTAGTCCAATCCTGCAAAACTTCATTAAATAAGCTGATGATGGACACCAAGAATTGGGCCTCCAGCCAAACCATCCATATTACATTAAATAAAGGATATCCCCACCCATCTCAAGGTTTGCCAGCAGTTTTATTTTTAAAAACGTGGCATTCAACCAAGAGTCCAGCGTTTTTATTCATGATATAGCTGATTAACAAACAATAGAAGAAACTAGATGAGGAAGTGCTCACGGACTGTCTCCTTTGAATAGCAGGTCTCCCCAGGGCTCATTCACGGAACAAGTTTTTGAACACCCAGTCTGTGTGAGCCTCTTTGCTCAGGTACCTTGGGAGGACACAATTAAACGCAACGCCATAGAAAGAAAATTTGCGCACGGGTATTAATATCTGCCAGGCTCAGCAGGATGGGGGTGCTCCAAGAGGAGGAGATGGGAGGACTTGCAGGGATGACATCTGGGGGTCAGTGAAGAGGCAGCGATGGATCCCACCAGCACATATTTACTCTGGACGCTCTCCTACCCCAGTTCTGATGATGCTACACAAGCTGTATTCACGAACAACCTGCGGCCCCGGGAAGTCTGCAGGGAGCAGGGACGTCACTAGTGAGAAGACCCTTCTACGAATTCTGGAGGCAACCTCTTTTCATCTGGTCCCTGAGACTGGCTGCTTCCTGCCAGAAATATAAACAAACTCATCTTCAGGAGGCAGACAGGCTGCTGGTTCTCACTGTGGTACTGACCTAGCAGAGGGGGAAGCAGGGAGGGAAGAGGTGGTTCATCTTCCTTCAGACCCCAGGTGCGAACAGTCCCCTTCCCCAACACAAATACAAACACAGAGAAGAATGAATGGGAGGTACCCGCTTTACAACTCTGGTGGTTATCTGACAAGATTACACTGACTTGACTTCAGTCCAGCAGCATTCTGTCTACCCGAAAAGTGGAAGCAGGAAGAATAAAAAAGAGGAGTTTATTAAAATTAGTCCATTTTACTGGAAGATCCAGTAAGGTAGATGAAAGGCCATAAAGCACTCAGAAGCTGGGCAATCTCAACAGTCACAGACAAGAGAAGTGAGCCATCTAGACCTACGGTCCTCAGGCTTTTCAGTCTATAGACACTTGAAAAAAAAAAACAACTGCCCAGTCCACATCCCCCTAGCAATTGTTTCTCTGACTACAGGCATCCCTCAGTAAACACAGGGAGTGGCTCCCGGGGCCCCTGTGGATACCAAAATCCTAGGATGCTCAAGTCCCTTAAATAAAATGACGTTGTACAACAGATACAGTCAGCCCTCTTTATCGGCGGGTTTTGGATGTGGAAACTACTCATAATCCATCTTAAACTCTAGAGAAAACAATGGCCAAGAAAGATATACAGAGTCTACAGTGACATATGAAGCCTAGGTCAGAATTTAGATATGAGAGTACGCACAATCCTGTACAAGAATGTTTATGGCAGCATTATTTATAATGGCCCCACAGTGCTTCAGCTGATGAATGTGTATGTGTTTTAGTCATGCCATCACGTCTAATTCCCTGCGACCCCATGGACTAGAATGGATATGCAAAATATAGTCTATATGTCTATATCCACACAGTGGAATATGACTCAGTCATTGAAAGGAATGGATCTGATATCAACTGCAACATGAATCGGAGAAGGTGATGGCACCCTACTCCAATATTCTTGCTTGGAAAATCCCATGGATGGTCCATGGGGTCGCTAAGAGTCGGACACGACTGAGTGACTTCACTTTCAATTTTCACTTTCATGCATGGAGAAGGAAATGGCAACCCACTCCCAGTGTTCTTGCCTGGAGAATCCCAGGGACGGGGGAGCCTGGTTGGCTGCTGTCTATGGGGTCGCACAGAGTCGGACACGACTGAAGCGACTTAGCTGCAGCAGCAGCAGCAACGTGGATACATGTGGAAAACATTAAGCTAAGAGAAGGGAACAAGGCACAAAAGGCAGGGAGGAAGGTGATGGCAAGTGACTGCTAATATGGGAAGGGATTATTTGAGGATTAAAAACATTCTAGAGTTAGATAGTGGTGATGGTCACACAGTTCTGTCAGTATACTAAAACACTGATTTGTATACTTTGAAAGTGTAAATTTTATAGTTGCGAGCTTTATCTCAAATTCTTTGGAAACGTAAATTTTATGGCATGTGAATTATATCCCAATAAAGTTATTTTTTAAAAAAGACAAAGAAAGGCCAAGGGACTATACCAAATAAAAGGAAACTAAAAAGATAAGTGACAAGTAAATATGGCATCTGATGCTCAACTGCATCCTGTTCTAGAGGGAGACCATGCTATGAAAATCTTGGACTGATGGACACAATGGGAACAGAAATGGACTGAACAGAGGCATGAAGTCCATGCTAGTTCACTGGGCTTGACAGCTCTACTGGGGGTAGAATGTCCTTGTTCTTTGGAGACCCAGGGACGTGCTTGGGGACAGAGGGCCAAGATGTGCGCAAGTCATTTGCAAATGGAAAAATGTATCACGTATATATGTAAAGAGAGACAGCAAGTGATAAAACAGAGAGAGCAAACTGTTACCAGTAGATTATGATCTTTTAAGTGTAAAATTATTTCCAAACAAAAAGTTCAAAATAATTTAGGCAGCACTAGTGGTGAAAAACCCACATGCCGAGACAGCAAGTGATAAAACAGAGAGAGCAAACTGTGACCAGTAGATTATGATCTTTTAAGTGTAAAATTATTTCCAAACAAAAAGTTTAAAATAATTTAGGCGGCACTAGTGGTGAAAAACCCACCTGCCAATGCAGGAGACACAAGAGACTCGGGTTCAATCCCTGAGTGGAGAAGATACCCTAGAGGAGGGCATGGCAGCCCACTCCAGCATTCTTGCCTGGAGAATCCAAGGACAGATGAGCCTGGCAGGCTGCAGTCCACAGGGTTGCAAAGGGTCGGACATGACTAAAGCAACTGAGCATGCACGCATACATCCTGTAAGATCCAAAACTTCTACTTTCAATAAATTATCCTATATAAATATACTTGCTCAAGTACATTTTATGTGAAATATTGTTCACTGAAACGTGTTTGTGATTATAAAAAGTCAGAAACAACCTCAATGTCAATGAGTGATAGACAGGCTAAATATATTATACTTCACAGGGCTCTAAAAAAGAAAAATATCTATCTATAGGTACTGATATAGAATAGTTTCCAACAGTGTATTCTTTTCTGAAGAGAAAAAAAAACAGGGATACAGGAAGAATAGATTTATCCCTAGCAACAAAAGCAACAACAAAAAAAACTCAAGAAGCCTAGGAATGTCTTGATTTAGTTAGGAAAGAATTTAAGCCTGTTCTCTGTATTTATTTATGGAGCTCTCTCTATTTATTTGTATCTGTAGATACACATAATTTTCTATCTTACAACACTGATAATATGAACTCTACCAATGCAAAAAAACCCTAATACAATCTTGGATGCCATTCACTCCTATGGTTAACTCAAAATATTTCTTTTCATAAACTTTTTAAGTTCAAATATAACATATTTCCAAAAAGCATAAAAATCATGAATGTACAAAGAACTTTTAAAAAGTTAGCGTACTAATGGAACTACCATCCTGATCAAGTAGAAAACTCTAGAAGTTGGCCTCATGTCCCATCCGATCAACTAATCTCCCATCCTAAAGGTAACCACTATCCTGACCCCTATCAGTACATTAGTTTTGCTTGTTTTTGAACTCTTTTGTGTCTGAACTCTTTTCTTCAACGTTGAATTTGAGCCGTTGGTGTTGTCAATAGCAATAGCTTTTCCTATTTTATGTTATTTCATTGAATATACAACAATGTATTTCTCCATTCTTATACTGATGGACTATTTGGGTCATTTCCAGTTTGGAGTAATTATGAATTACACTATGAACATCCTTGTACATGGCTTTTGGTGAACATAAGCACATGTTTGTTGGGTATACAACTAGGACTGGATTTGTTGGGGCAGAGGCACAGTGCAAGTTTCAGCTGTAACACAGTACCACCAATTTTCAAAACAGTTGTACTAATTCATGATTCCCACCATCAGTGCTTGAAAGTTCTTGCTCCATATCCTTGCTGACATTTGATATTTTCAAGCTTTTCGATGCTATATTTTTTTTTAATTTATTTACTTTTAATTGAAGGATAATTGCTTTACAATACTGTGTTGGTTATTTGTGTTTAAATTTTAGCTATTCTGGTCACTGTGTAGTGGTAACTATAGTTTTATTCAGCATTCTTTGGTGACTATCATGTTGAGCACCTTGAGAACCTTTTTATTTGACCTCCTGTATTTAGATCTACAATTCAGTTGGAGTTTTTCTGTGTGTATGATATGAGGTAGGGGTTAAAATCAGTTGTTTTCAATATGGATAAACAGTTTAGGATCATTTATTGAAAAGATTTTTCTTTCCACATTGCTATATAACGTCATCTTAATCATAAATTGTGTCTATGTGCATGTGTATGTATACACGCATATACACACACATTACTTACAAGGGCTTCCCTGGTGGCTCAGACGGTAAAGAATCTGCTTGCAATGTAAGAGACCTAGAGTTCGATCCCTGGCTTGGGAAGATCCCCTGGAGGAGGAAAAGGCAATCCACTCCAGTATTCTTGCCTAGAGAATTCCATGGATAGAGGAGCCTGGTGGGCTAACAGTCCATTGGGTTGCAAAGAGCTGAACAACTATCACTTTCAGTTTCACAAATGCACACAAATACTTTTCTATACATGTGTTAAAAAAAAAAAAAAAAAAACGTGGATCTGCTTCTGGTTTCTGTTCTACTCCATTGATCCATTTGTTTATTCTACACTGTACAGTGAAGTGAAGTTGCTCAGTCGGGTCTGACTCTTTGCGAGCCCATGCACTGTAGCTACTACGCTCCTCTGTCCATGGAATTTTCCAGGTAAGAGTACTGGAGTGGGTTGCCATTTTCTTCTCCAGAGGATCTTCCCAACCCAGGGATCAAACCCAGGTCTCCTGCACTATAGGAAGACACTTTACCATCTGAGCCACTATCCAACAGTATAAATTCAGCAGTTTTGTTTATCATCAATATTACTACTTTGACTGTTCCTGCCATTTGTATTTCCATATAAATTTTAGAATCAGCTTACATAATGATTTTCGGAGACGGCAATGGCACCCCACTCCAGTACTCTTGGCTGGAAAATCCCATGGACGGAGGAGCCTGTTAGGCTGCAATCCATGGGTTGCTAAGAGTCGGACACGACTGAACGACTTCACTTTCATTTTTCACTTTCATGCATTGGAGAAGGAAATGGCAACCCATTCCAGTGTTCTTGCCTGGAGAATCCCAGGGACGGGGGAGCCTGGTGGGCTGCTGTCTATGGGGTCACACAGAGTCGGAAACGACTGAAGTGACTTAGCATAGCATATAATGATTTTAGACATCTTTCATTAGATTTAGTGCTAGGTTTTGATATTTTTTTGCTCTTACATGTCATCTTTCTTAAAATTTCATTTTCTGGTTACTACTGTTACACAGAAATACAGATTTCATAGATTGACCTAGTATCTAAACTTACTTTTTAAAAAATATTACTTTTAATTTATAAAAAGCAAAATTCATGTTTTTTTTGGTATATAGTTGTGTGAGTTTTTGATCAGTTGTATAATGTAACCCTCACCACAACCAAGACACAATGCTTCATTTGCCCAGAAAATCTCATGCCACTCCTTTGTAATCAGCACCTTCTCCCCACCCTAAACCCTGGCCACAACTGACTTGTTCTCCAATGCCTATAGCTTTCCTTTCTAGAATATGACTTAAATTGAATCATATAGCTTATTACCTTTTGACGGTGGCTTCTCTTACTCAACATGCTGCCTATAAAATTCATGCCTGTTGTTGCATTTATCAAGTTTGTTTGCAGGAATATACCACCAAGTATATATTCATTCACTAGTTGTAGGACATTTGGGTTCTTTCTAGTTTGGGGTGATTATTCCTAAAGCTGCATAAACATTCGTGTACAGGTTTTTGTGTGAACCTAAGTTTTAATTTTTCTTAAGTAAATACCTAGGAGAAGGACTGCTGAGTCACACGGTAAGTGTGTGCTTATCTTTATGAGAAACTGCTCAACTGCTTTCTGCAATAGCAGACCATTTGTGGTGGTGGTGGTTTAGTCACTAAGTCCTGTCCAACTCTTACGACCCCACAGCGCACCAGGCTCCTCTGTCCATGGGATTTTCCAGGTAAAAATACTGATTTGGGTAGCTATTTCCTTCTCCCAGGGAATTTTCCCCACCCAGGGATTGAACCCAGAACTCCCAAACTTCAGGCAGATTCTTTACCCTACTGAGCCACCGGAGAAGCCTACCATTTTGTACCCCACCAGCAACACAGGAAAGTTCCATTCACTCTGCATCCTCAACAGAATTTGGCTCATGTTTAGGAAGTCCCTATTCTTGTTTGTTAAGAGTTCTTTTATGACGAAATGGGTTTTAACAAATGGTTTGTCTGAATCAACTAACATAGTCATGATTTTTCTACCTTTTTACAGTTAATGAGATGAATTATATTAACTGATTTAAAGCTATCAAAACATTTTTATACATATATTCCCTATTAGAAAAGTTTACTTACTGATCAAATCGTTACTCTAATAATAGATTAGAAGTTATATAGATAAATGAAGTCTGATGATAGTCTAAATGCTACCATCTAGCCCAAACTCTATGATCCCTTCAGTCACATTTCCGAATAAGCCTTTCCCCACCAAATACAAAGCAGATCAGAGAAATGGGAGACCAAACACAGTCCTGGAGCCACATGAATCACTCTGATGTTTAGTATGTGGATTCTGAAACATCTAGAAGGAAAAAGAACTTCCATTACAAAAGATACTGATGCGAACCGTCTGCATAGCACAGGGAACTCAATGCTCTGTGGTGACCTATATGGGAAGGAAATTCAAAAAAGAAAGGATATATGTATACCTGTGGCTGACTCACTTCAGTGCACAGCAGAAACTAACAACACTGTAAAGCAACTATGCTCCAAAGAAAAAAAAATAAACAGATTTACCATCAAATGCTTTTTTAAATAAATGATATTGATGTGGTAATAACAGTAACATTTTATACTTTAAGAAACCAGAAACCAAAGTATATAGAAATAAGTTACACTTCCCATGCAATAGAAATAAATGGATGAATAATGAAAACATGTCATAATTTTATATATTATAAAATTCATGAAATGCTACTATTTGGAGGGAAAGCCTTACACCCTTTTGAAAATGATGATGTTAATGGATTCTGGCCTACTAATTAAAAACCATGTTAGTTTTGTCTTTTCACTTTACCTGTTTTCTGGTGGTTATGTTTTTTCATAATTAAATGACAAGATCAGAGGGATGGTGATGACAAGCCCCTCAGGGTCTCGATAAACTTTTGCTATGAAACCATCATAATGTTACAAAAAGCATTTTCAGCCCTTGAGTGGACTGTACACTCGGGATTAAGAATAACACCAGCATACTCCCCTGGTGGTCCAGTGGCTAAACTCTGTGCTCCCAGTGCAGAGTCTAGGTTTGATCCCTGCTCAGGGAACTGGATCCCACATGTCTCAACTAAGAGCTTGAATGCCGCAACTAAAGATGCCACGTGCCACAAATGAAGGCTTCCCAGATGGCGCTGGTGGTAAAGAACCCTGCCAATGCAGGAGACATAAGAGATAGGAGTTCAGTCCCTGAGCTTGGAAGATCCCCTGGAGGAGGGCATGGCAATCCACTCCAGTATTCTTGCCTGGAGAATCCCATGGACAGAGGAGCCTGGTGGGCTACAGTCCATAGGGTCAGGGAGAGTGAGATACAACTGAAGCAACTTAGCATGCCAACTAAAACCTGATGCAGCCAAATAAATAAATAATAAACATTTAAAAAAAGAAGAAGAAGGACACTGGGTGGCTCTGAACATTTCTGTAGCTTCTCACAACATAGCTCTCTGAAGCGGCCTCAGTCTCTGTGTCACCTCCCCCACTCACACACTTATATTTAGTATTTGAGGCAAAAGAAGGGGCTGGTAATGTTCCACCAATACCTGACAACAAGCCAGAAGGCAAAGGAGATGCCACAGGTGTTCGAGGCTAAAGACACTGTTGGGCTAGATATCTTGGGTTCTACTACAAGCACTATCAGCACCTCACTCTTCCCGAGTCACCATGCTTGTCCCTTACCCATTCCTGAGTGGTTTACTGAATTCTGCCTATTTACCTTATCGCCCCATAGGATACTGTTGCCATTAGCATTTTAAGTCACAGTGTCTTGTGGCAA
Organism: Tragelaphus eurycerus; assembly: GCA_935064755.1. Lineage (NCBI taxonomy): Eukaryota > Metazoa > Chordata > Mammalia > Artiodactyla > Bovidae > Tragelaphus > Tragelaphus eurycerus. The sequence goes on along the minus strand of CAKXYN010000036.1, from coordinate 16,020,263 downwards.
TACCATAACTCCATATATTAATAACTAAGATCAGCTCCCTGAAGACTGGATATCTATCAGACAGTATCTATTAGACACAAAATATTTTTAAAATACCAAGTACTTGAAATCTAAAAGTAATCCTAAGCAAGTCATATCAGAGTCTATGGAAATTTTCAACATCGACCACCAAAATCAACACTGCCCCCCCCCCTTTTTTTTTAAACTATTACCAAAGTATCACTGTGAAAACCACAAAGAATAAACATATCAGTTGGGTAATATTTCTTTAAACCAAGCACTTAACACAGAAATATTGCTAGTTTTACCAAAATGAAAATTCACCAGATTTGGACTAGTTCTGCCTGCTCTATGTGTTCAAAACAACAACAAATCCACTGTCCAATGAACTTTGGCTTCTATTTCCTCGTGCCTGTGAACAGGCTTAAAACCAACAACACTGTATATCTCAGGGCAAAGTCCAAGCCTGAGCACCTTGCCGCAGGCCCACAGAAGGTCTTGTGCGGCAGCAGAGAACAAACTGACCTGTAGGCCCAGAATCTGGGGGTGACACCACACTATAAAGACCCGAAGGAGTGAGATTAAAAGTTAGCCAAGATGCAAAGGGCCTTTGGAGGAGAGCTGCTTACTAGCCATCAAAGATTTCTCAGTCTAGAAGTCAGACGTTAATGAGGTTCCAAGGAGATTGGAGATCTCTACCTAGAGGTCAGTTGGTAAAAGGCAGTACTCTCAAAACTCAGTATTTTAGAGCTGGAAGATACCTCAGTAATCATCTTGTCCATCCCCTAGTTTTACAGGTAATGAGGAGGAGGATGAAGAGGAAGAGGAGGATGAATCTGAGACCTCAAATCCTCACTGAGAGTAAAAGCTGCACTGGGACTTCCCTGGTGGTTCGTTCAGTCACTAAGACTCCTTGCTCCCAGTGCAGAGAGCCATAGTTCGACCCCTAATTAGGGAACTAGATCCCACATGCCACATTCCATGTGCCACAACTAAGAACTGGTGCAGCCAAACAAAAACTAAATATTAAAAAAAAAGAACAGACTGCACTAATAATGGTTAGAGACAGGTGAATCTCTCTGCTGTTACCCGACTCCACTCACTGCATTTCTGCACCCTGCACTAATTACCACCTGATCTATGAGCAGTTCTTCTCTGCTAATTCATATTTTAAAAAGAAAATGGCACCTTACAAGTCAAAAATAAAAAATTAACTGACCAAAAAATGGGCAAAGGACTGAAACATTACCCCAAAGATGATACACAAATGGTAAACAAGTAGATGAAAAGATGCCCATCATTACTAATCATCTAAGAAATGCAAATCAAAACCACAATGAGTTATCACCTCACACCTTTAGAACAGCCATTATTAAAAAAAAAAAAAAAAAAAACAGAAAATAAGTGCTGGCAAGGACGTGGAGAAAGTATCACCTTTGGGTACTGTTAGTAGGATTATGAAATGGTATAGTGAAAGTCGCTCCGTCGTGTCCGACTCTTTGTGACCCCATGGATATACAGTCCATGGAATTCTCCAGGCCAGAATACTGGAGTGGGTAGTCTTTCCCTTCTCCAGGGGATCTTCCCAACCCAGGGACTGAACCCAGGTCTCCCGCATTGCAGGCAGATTCTTTACCAGCTGAGCCACCAGGGAAGCCCATGAAATGGTATAAATGCTATATAGCACAGTATGGCACTTATCAAAAAATTAAAAAAACAGAACTACCATATGACCCAGGAACTCCACTTCTGGGTATTTATCCAACAGAACTGAAGACAGTCTCCAGGAGATATTTGTACACACGTGTTCCCTGCAGCCTTATTGACAATAGCCAAGAGTAACCCAAATGTCTATCAACAGATGAATAAACAAAACATGATTACACGTACAACGATAATACAATACGATTCAGCTTTAAAAAGGAAGGGGATCCTGTCACATGCGACAACATGGATGGATCCTGATGACAGCACACTAAGCAAAATATGTCTCAGAAAGATAAACGCTTATGATTCCATTCATATGAGGTTATCCAAGATAGTCAAATTCATGGAAACAGAGCACAGAATGGGGCCCACCAGAGGCTGAGGGAGGGAGAAAGGAGACTTCAAATACTCTACTGTGTAGAGTTTCAGATGCTGAAGATGTAAAAAGTTCTAAAGATCTGTTTCACCACAATCAGATCAGATCAGTCGCTCAGTCGTGTCCGACTCTTTGCGACCCCATGAACTGCAGCACGCCAGGCCTCCCTGTCCATCACCAGCTCTCGGAGGTCACTCAGACTCACATTCATCGAGTCAGTGATGCCATCCAGCCATCTCATCTTCTGTCGTCCCCTTCTCCTCCTGCCCTCAATCCCTCCCAGCATCAGAGTCTTCTCCAATGAGTCAACTCTTCGCATGAGGTGGCCAAAATACTGGAGTTTCAGCTCTAGCATCATTCCTTCCAAAGAAATCCCAGGGCTGATCTCCTTCAGAATGGACCGGTTGGATCTCCTTGCAGTCCAAGGGACTCTCAAGAGTCTTCTCCAACACCACAGTTCAAAAGCATCAATTCTTCGGCATTCAGCCTTCTTCACAGTCCAGCTCTCACATCCATACATGACCACAGGAAAGACCATAGCCTTGACTAGGCGAACCTTTGTTGGCAAAGTGATGTCTCTGCTTTTGAATATGCTATCTAGGTTGGTCATAACTTTCCTTCCAAGGAGTAAGCGTCTTTTAATTTCATGGTTGCAGTCATCATCTGCAGTGATCTTGGAGCCCAGAAAAATAAAGTCTGACACTGTTTTCACTGTTTCTTCATCTATTTCCCATGAAGTGATGGGACCCGATGCCATGATCTTCGTTTTCTGAATGTTGAGCTTTAAGCCAACCTTTTTACTCTCCACTTTCACTTTCATCAAGAGGCTTTTTAGTTCCTCTTCACTTTCTGCCATAAGGGTGGTGTCATCTGCATATCTGAGGTTATTGATATTTCTCCCAGCAATCTTGATTCCAGCTTGTGTTTCCTCCAGTCCAGCATTTCTCATGATGTACTCTGCATATAAGTTAAATAAACATGGTGACAATATACAGCCTTGACATACTCCTTTTCCGATTTGGAACCAGTCTGTTGTTCCATGACCAGTTCTAACTCTTGCTTCCTGACCTGCATACAGATTTCTCAAGAGGCAGATCAGGTGGTCTGGTATTCCCATCTCTCTCAGAATTTTCCACAGTTTATTGTGATCCACACAGTCAAAGGCTTTGGCATAGTCAATCAAGCAGAAATAGATGTTTTTCTGGAACTCTCTTGCTTTTTCCATGATCCAGCGGATGTTGGCAATTTGATCTCTGGTTCCTCTGCCTTTTCTAAATCCAGCTTGAACATCAGGAAGTTCACGGTTCATATATTGCTGAAGCCTGGCTTGGAGAATTTTGAGCATTACTTTACTAGCGTGTGAGATGAGTGCAATTGTGCGGTAGTTTGAGCACTCTTTGATATTGCCTTTCTTTGGGATTGGGATGAAAACTGACCTTTTCCAATCTTGTGGCCACTGCTGAGTTTTCCAAATTTGCTGGCATATTGAGTGCAGCACTTTCACAGCATCATCTTTCAGCATTTGGAATAGCTCCACTGGAATTCCATCACCTCCACTAGCTTTGTTCCTAGTGATGCTTTCTAAGGCCCACTTGACTTCACATTCCAGGATGTCTGGCTCTAGGTCAGTGATCACACCATCATGATTATCTGGGTCGTGAAGCTCCTTTTTGTACAGTTCTTCTGTGTATTCTTGCCACCTCTTCTTAATACCTTCTGCTTCTGTTAGGTCCATACCATTTCTGTCCTTTATTGAGCCCATTTTTGCATGAAATGTTCCTTTGGTATCTCTGATTTTCTTGAATAGATCCTTAGTCTTTCCCATTTTGTTGTTTTCCTCTATTTCTTTGCATTGATCGTTGAAGAAGGCTTTCTTGTCTCTTCTTGCTATTCTTTGGAACTCTGCATTCAGATGTTTATATCTTTCCTTTTCTCCTGTGCTTTTCGCTTCTCTTCTTTTTACAGCTATTTGCAAGGCCTCCCCAGACAGCCATTTTGCTTTTTTGCATTTCTTTTCCATGGGCATGGTGTTGATCCCTGTCTCCTGTACAATGTCACGAACCTCCTTCCATAGTTCATCAGGCACTCTATCTATCAGATCTAGGCCCTTAAATCTATTTCTCACTTCCACTGTATAATCATAAGGGATTTGATTTAGGTCATACCTGAATGGTCTAGTAGTTTTCCCTACTTTCTTCAATTTCAGTCTGAATTTGGCAATAAGGAGTTCATGGTCTGAGCCACAGTCAGCTCCTGGTCTTGTTTTTGCTGATTGTATAGAGCTTCTCCATCTTTGGCTGCAAAGAATATAATCGATCTGATTTTGGTGTTGACCATCTGGTGACGTCCATGTATAGAGTCTTCTCTTGTGTTGTTGGAAGAGGGTATTTGCTATGACCAGTGCATTTTCTTGGCAAAACTCTGTTAGTCTTTGCCCTGCTTCATTCCGTATTCCAAGGCCAAATTTGCCTGTTACTCCAGGTGTTTCTTGACTTCCTACTTTTGCATTCCAGTCCCCTATAATGAAAAGGACATCTTTTTGGGGTGTTAGTTCTAAAAGGTCTTGTAGGTCTTCATAGAACCGTTCAACTTCAGCTTCTTCAGCGTTACTGGTTGGGGCATAGATTTGGATTACTGTGACATTGAATGGTTTGCCGTGGAAACGAACAGAGTTCATTCTGTCGTTTTTGAGATTGCATCCAAGTACTGCATTTCGGACTCTTTTGTTGACCACAATGGCCACTCCGTTTCTTCTGAGGGATTCCTGCCCACAGTAGTAGATATAATGGTCCTCTGAGTTAAATTCACCCATTCCAGTCCATTTTAGTTCGCTAATTCCTAGAATGTCAACATTCACTCTTGCCATCTCTTGTTTGACCACTTCCAATTTGCCCTGATTCACCACAATGTATATACACAAAACAATATTGAACTATACATCTGAAAATGGTTACAATCTTTACATTGCCTTTACTACATTTTTTTTAAAAAGTAAACAACAACAAAAAAGAAAATGGTTGTTTTTCTTTTCAAGAGATCCTGGCAACAAGTATTGATATAAACTCCTTGATGACAAAGGCCACAGGCTACATATATTTCTTTGCATCTCTTCTAATACCTCACTCTCAGAAGTTGCTCAGTAAGACTTGTTCATGCCAATCACAGAGACATGCCAATGACCACGGGCAAAAAGAATGAATCTTTTGTCCACCAAAAAGGCCTACTGGGCTCAGAAGTTAAAGTGCTCATTTTCATACATGAACCAAGGTCATTTGTATAATAAAATACCTCCACTGACTTCACAATAATTTTTACTAAGAACATGTACACAATTACTACTTCCTGGTAGTGGATACCACACTGATTAACACTTGGTAACTGGAAATCCACCTCAGCAGCAAATACTGTATTGCCTTAAATTAACGTCCTGTTAATTACATCCTCTAATGAGATGGCCACTGGCAACATGTAAAGAGCCAGTCACACAGGTCACTTCACTGCCAAAAAAAATTGCTTGAGTTTGTCTTTCAGTTGGGACTGCAGTCAAGAGAAGAAGGGGTTTTCCACTGTACATGATTTTTATTGTTGGTTATAAAGCCAAGAAGCTATAAAATCAAGCTTCCTGAATATTTACATTAACGAGGCTCTTAGTCATCCACAAAATGAAAAATGAAAACAATTGCTTTAATTACATAGTTAAAAGGGTTTCAATGGAAGGAAAGGTTTCTGATATTTAGATATTCTAAAGTAGTGAAATTAGATGCTGTCCCTAAAGCTGTTTAAAACAGCTGTTAAATACATATACATACACTCATTTTATTCTTAAAAATAAATTCCAAACTGCAAATGACTTCCGGCCCCTTTAAATGCCAGAGTTAATAACGTTTATCTTCAGGGTCTCCCAATACTGATAAACCACAATAAACATTGCGAACCTTCTATAAGACTTCTGTTGGACAGAAGATTAATACATTTTTAGGTTAACATTTCAAGAGCCTATTCTATAAGCAGAATTTAATAGCTTTGCAAGTTTCTAGAGCTGAGAATGTGATTTTCAACTCACAGTATATTCAAATCATATAATCTTGACGGAATTCTATAGGAAGAGCCAGACTGTCACTCTCTCTGAAACACAGAAGAATCTCTCTCAAGATGAGACAAAGGTTCTGCCTCGTTCAAGTCGAGTTGCTACCATGAATGAAGGGAATCACTCTCCTTCAGTTGTCCTCTAATTTTATCTAAGGCAAATATGCTGTGCAAACATGATTAACAAATAAGAACAAATGCCCAACAAGCAAAAGGGGGTATTCTACCAGGTTTTAACCACCAGTGCTTAAATTTAGGACATGGTATTGGGGCTATGTTGAGTGTAGATTCTGTACATGTATGGATATATCCCCTACTGAAATAAAAATGCAATTAGTTTTCCACCTTCAATGGAAATTTGGGGCATAAGTCATATCACATTACTTAACTGCCAAAAAGCCAAAACCTAATTTTAGCTTTAACCTTCTATACCATCAAGATTGTTATTAGAGACATTGCCCAGCTATCAAGATGACTATAAAACACCATACACTTTCATTTCCTCTAATCCTGTCCACTTTTTTGTTTAAAAAAAAAAAAAGATACAAATGTGAAATGATCAAAAGACAGGAACACAAGGAGAGACAAGAATGTGTGAATCTGAAGGCACCTCCAAGATCATCGAACTGGTACCATATCTTTATTTCACAGCTGAGGAAGCTAAGACCTGCTGCTGCTGCTGCTACTGCAAAGTCACTTCAGTCATGTCCAACTCTGTGTGACCCCATAGACAGCAGCCCACCAGGCTCCCCCATCCCTGGGATTCTCCAGGCAAGAACACTGGAGTGGGTTGCCATTTCCTTCTCCAATGCATGAAAGTGAAAAGTGAAAGTGAAGTCGCTCAGTCATGTCTGACTCTTAGCAACCCCATGGACTGCAGCCTACCAGGCTCCTCCGAACATGGGATTTTCCAGGCAAGAGTACTGGAGTGGGGTGCCATCACCTTCTCCAAGCAAAGACCTAACTATCTCTAAATTAGCTCCACAACGAGCTGGGATTCACGTCTGTGTAACCTTCCACTAGAATAAGAAAGAAAAGGGAATCTGTGAGCAAGAAGGAAACACACACAGGATAGTCTCTGGACTCCAGGAAAGTTGCTGTAGCAGGCTGCTGGTTACTCTCTGTGCTTTCTTTTCTGCTTATCTGAGGCAGACACACAGCCAATCACCCAAGAGACATCTCCTCACCTCAGACTTGCTAAGAGTCCCGGTTCCTCCTGGACAGTGAGCAGCGTATCCAAGCCTAGGAAAGGATACACGATGTGCGTTACACCACCCCCGGTACCCACTCCTGTTAGACAGACACAGACAACAATGCAAGCAAACGAGATACCACAGATAAAGGGAATGGAAGCTTCTGGGAAAGATTTTGTTCTCCGTCAGGCAAGCACTGGAGTAGGAACTGCCGGCTCTTGTCTACTTCCTCCTTGCCCCGGAAAGACATGTGATGCCCACAACTGAGGCAGCCATTTTGTGACCTGATGTAAGTAAACACCCAAAAGATGGCTGACCACGTGGCCGAGGGCACTGCGGAGCAGCTTAATTACCTCAGACCACCTACCTCTGAAATTCCCTGAACTTTTCTGAACCACACAGTAATAAATGGCTTATGGTTTAAGCCTCTTTTATGGCTTTCTATTAACTGCCGCTGAAAGCAGTACTGAATTTAAAAAAAAAAAAAAAAAACTTTTTTCTGGGCAGTTCCCTGGTGTTCCAGTGGTTAGGATGAGCACTTTCACTGCCGGGGGCCCTGGGTTTGATTCCCAGTCAGGCAACAAAGATCCAACAAGCAGCATGGCACAGCCAAAATTTAAAAAAAAAAAAAAAAATGATGAAACAAAATCTTTTGTGCCCTGTTGTAATTTTCCTGCCACATCACTCCCATTAAAAGTGTGTATTCTGCTCATATACATGCCCCTAAAAAAAAGACAGTATTATATTTCTCTGGCATAATTAACAGCATGCATGCATACTAAGTCACTTCAGACATGTCCAACTCCTTGCGACCCTATGAGTTACCCATGAGGCTCTTCTGTCCATGGGATTCTCCAGGCAAGAATACTGGAGTGTGTTGCCAGTGGTCTCTACAGGGGATCTTCCTGACCCAGGGATCAAACTCGCATCTTATTTTGTCTCCTGCATTGGCAAAAGGGTTCTTTACCACTAGCACCACCTGAGAAGCCACACATAATTAGGAGAGACCAGTTTAATTACTTTATAGTTACAGCACATCTCAGTAATGACCCACATGACTTTGAGTCATATTTTTTCTTGATTATGACTTTGATCCTTCTTTGTGCCATTTTGAATCCTTTTTGGAAATGAGTATCACATAATAACAAACTGATGAATAAGATCTATCTGAACTAAACTCTTCTGCTCCTTTAATCATAACTGCTGCTTCAGTTGCTTCAGTTGTGTCCAGCGCTTTGTGACCCCATGGACTGTAGCCCGCCAGGCTTCTCTGTCCATGGGATTCTCCAGGCAAGAATACTGGTGTGGGTTGCCATGCCTTCCTCCAGGGGATCTTCCCAACCCAGCGACTGAACCCAGGTCTCCTGCATCACAGGCAGATTCTTTCCCACTGAGCCACCAGGAAAGCCCTTAATCATAACTGTAAGAGATTAAATATTAAAATTTCATTCTTGAATTTACAGCCCTCAAAGTGACCGAGTCAATATTTTCACATATGGATGCTTGTAACAGAAGCCTGGAGACTACACTACACTACACCAAATTCATGGCATTGCTGTTTTCTCCTTTAGAGGTTATAATAATAGAATTTGAATACTGATAAGACATTAAAAGTGAGACTACCCAGTACAGCTATTTCAATAGTTATTTTAACTGTATTTTGATGGAACTCTGTCAAATCTATGTTTACCTCCATGACCCCAGTTGCACCCACCTCTGTACTTTCCTAGGTCCCATTTTTCCGTATTCACCACACAATATTCCTCTGGCTCCCAACACTTGTCTCCACTCTGCCCATAGCCAGTTCCATTCTGCCTATACCAGCTCTGTGATCACTAACATCTACTCCACTCACAGCCTCTCTGGTTGAAAGAAACAGACAACATCCACAAACATCTCTTCTCTCAAGTGTGCCACCATCTCTACCCTACTGTCATTCAAAGAATAAAATGGCTGAGTACCTTGAGTTTGAGCACAGATAAAAATGAGTATGAATATACAGATTTATATGAATGACGTATGTGGGCTCAGTGCTTTCTTAAAAAAAAAAAACAGAACCAATGCTCTTTTTTTTTTTTTTTTCGGTAAGCTATAAAGCATTTTTGGGCTTCCCAGGTGGCTGACGAGTAAAGAATCTGCCTGGCAATGCAGGAGATACAGGAGACGCTGGTTTGATCCCTGGGTCGGGAGATTCCTGGAGGAGAAAATGGCAACATATTCCAGTATTCTTGCCTGAAGAAACCCATGGACAGAGGAGTTTGGCAGGCTACAGTCCATAAGACTGCAAAGAGTCAGACACAATTGAGCACACACACAAAAGCACTTTTATCGACTCCTCCTTTGTGTCTACCCTTTACCCACCACTCTCCGAGGTTACTTAATCTTCTACCCTTGTGGTTTCAGGACCACAAGGCTCATCCCACACAATAGCATATTTCCTTCTTCCCAACAAGTTAATCAGCTAAGATGGAAACATTATTTTATTGTTACAGATTGTCTATGTTAGACTACTCTAAAAATATGTTAGAACAAGGCACCAGTTCATATCAGCAATTTCAAATTCTCATGATTTACCCTGAAACTATGATGCTGGTATTTCCTCTGATGGCACAAAAGCAATGAAAGGCAAAACTGCTGGCCCTTTAGCATTAATTATGGCAAGGATCCAAACTGTACTGGCAGGAATTACATTCTTCACTGTCTGTCAATCACTTTTTTAAATACTGATTTTATATTATTTATTTGGCTGCACCAGGGTCTTAGTTGCGGCATGCAGGAATGGCATATGTGATCTAGTTCTCTGACCTGGGATCAAACTTGGGCTCCCTGAATTGGGAGCACAGAATCTGAGCCACTGGACCACCAGCAAAGTCCCTATCAATCTTTTTTTTTTTTTAATAATTTATTTTTTATTGAAGGATAATTGCTTTACAGAATTTTGTTGTTTTCTCTCAAACCTCAACATGAATCAGCCATAGGTGTACATATATCCTCTTCTTTTGAACCTCCCTCCCATCTCCTTCCCCATCCTACGCCTCTAGGTTGATACAGAGCCCCTGTTTGAGTTTCCTTAGCCATATGGCAAATTCCTATTCGCTATCTAGTTTACAAATGGTAATATACGTTTCCATGTTACTTTCTCCTATCAATCATTTTTAAAAAGCCAGTTTCACTTAACAATGTCCTTGATAAAATAGTAAAAGTTATTAATTATTAAATCTCACTCTTGAGAACTTGATCTTTTTAATAATCTGTGTGATGAAATGGGAGCCTTTCATCATATCTAATATGTACAAAAAGCATTTCTACATACCTAATACAATGGCCATCTTAAGGAAAAGCATTTATGCAATTGAGTTGTCAGCTGAACTATACACGTTTCCATAGAATACATTTCTGCTGAGAGAATGGCTGGGAGACAACTTATTATTTATGTATAGTTATTCAGACATAGGTACTTGGCAGACATTTTCTCTAAAGTAGATACAGTGAGCTTGACGCTTCAAGGAAAAAACTGACAATACCTGTTGCTGATGATAAAATGTGAGTTTTCAAGAAAAAATTAGAATTCTGGAAAACTTGAACTGGATACCAAAATCTTGATCTTGACTGCACCTCAATTCTAAAGACTTTTTGGCTGAGATTAATGGTTGCATTCATGAATGTGATTTGATGAATATTGTATAACCAAATGTGTCAACATTTGAAAGATCTGTAGAACTCAACGATTATTTTTTAAATGACCAACGTACAATGTTATAAAATCACAAGCTGGTCAAAGATCCATCCAAAGTGCAAGACGGACCAGTAGATTTTTCTGTGACAGAGTAGCACAAAAAATCCATTGACAATGTTCAGATTCAACACAACTAACTCTTAAGAACATCTTTCTAAAAAAAAAAAAAGGAGGCAAAGGGAGAAAAAAAAGAATCTACCATTTGCTGAGTCTTGAAATATTAAAGAATATATACAATTACATGAAAAAGACACTAAAATACCTCACCTTTTCTCTACTATGAATCTGTGTATAAACAGAGTTTCTTCATATATTTCAAACAAAGCAACATATCACAATAGGCTGAATGCAAAAGCAGTTATCAAACTCCAGTGGTCTTCTTTTAAGCAATGCATTAGACAGTGGCAAAACATAAAACCATCTCACACTTATCACTGTATTTTTGTTTTGGAATACTTTTTTCCATTAAAATATTAAAAAATTTTAATGAAATTAAAATTTCATTATTCATGTTAACCTTTCATGAGTTTATCATTTTTAAGTGAATAAGTATTTTAAAACATTTCAGACTTTTAATTTCTAATATGTTAAATATTGATATAGTCCACAAAAACAAAAGATCTTTGGGGCGTCAATAATGCAAAAGTGTCCCAATACCAAAACGTTAGAAAACGTTTGGTTTTCAACACCACAAAAAAAGAGTGCTTATATGTGTGTGTATATAAGAGAATAGGCACCTGAGAATGAGTCAGAAGGTCTTTGCTCCAGGTCCACTCGCTTTGGGATTTGAATAAATTAATCTAAGGTCTTAGTTTCTTCATCTGTGAAATGGGTTATTCATGTCTTGTTCTGAGGATAAAAGACAAAATATGTCAAAACAATTGATACAGTACAGGTGTACTGTTATTGTTACAAGATCTCAAAGTTAAGAGTTTTAACCTTGTGACTATATTTCTAAAAAATTCTCTATTCTTAAATTTTTTTGCTAAATGCAGAACTCACAGAAAATGCAAAGTGGAGATTTTTTGATTAGTCAATTAGCTCAAATGTCTAACCACATAACTTTACTGATTTAAATTTAGTATTTGACAGTTATAATCAGTAATGTGTATATTCTAATTATTACAGATATTTCCAAATACACACAGAAGTACAGAAAATTGTAACAAATGCCCATGTACTCTTAAAAATTACCAAAAAATTGCTAATATTATTTCATTTCCTGTGTGTGTGTGTATGCCTATTCTGATGTTTTTAAAAACAAGTATTTTCATCATTTCATTTTGTCTATAAATACTCCCATATGTATCTTTTTAACATATGAGAATTTAACATAACCCCAACACCATTAACATAGAAATGAACTTTATAGTTCTTAAATATCACCTAAAACACACGATGCTAAGTCGCTTCAGTCATGTCTGACTCTTTGCGACCCCATGGACGGTAGCTCACCAGGCTCCTCTGTCCATGGGATTCTCCAGGCAAGAATACTAGAGAGGGATGCCATGCCCCCTTCAACATAAAACATACTCCATGTTCTAATTTCCCGATTGTCTCCCAAAAAGAGAGTCTTCCATTAGTTTTTAGTTGTTCTGTAGGATCAAAATATTCTTAACAATTCAGTTACAAGTAATACAAGATTTTCAGCTAAAGATAAGAAGGAAGTAGAAATAACACCATGCTCCATACACATGTACGGTTTACAAAACCAAGTCAAGAACTATTCTCCAGGGAAATGTGCTGCTTCTCCAACAAAACAACAGACAAAAATGACAAGAGACATCCACCACAAAAAAAGCCCAAACTGGGGACACTTCCGTACTCCGAGAAGTGACCAGAAGGGGACACACTCAGCTGATCAGGAAGGGCAGAAACTGCAGGAAGCCACCACCTGCCCTTTCAGAAAAGGTGGGGTCCGGCCAGCCCCGTGGTCAGGCAGGCTGGAGGTAAGGTCAGTGCCTGGGTTCCAGAGTGACAGTACCGCTCAAACAGGCCCAGTAACCAAAAGGCCGGATGGCAACCACTTGCAGGTTTCAACTCAGAGCTCGAAAATCAGGGCTCCGGGACTTCCCTGGTGGTCCAGTGGTTTTAATACTCTGTGCTCCCAACACTGGGGGCACAGGTTAGATCCATGGTCAGGGAACTAAGATCCCACATGTCACATGGCACATCCAAAATAAATTAATTAAACACAAAAAGATAATTGTAAAAAAAAAAAAAGACAGTGCTCTAAGCTAGAAATACAATGCAAATATCATCAAAATAAACTACCTGTGACAATTCAATTTATTCAGCAAACATTTGTCAAAAAAGTCAATTCTACTAGGCACATTTTAGGATATGAGCTATAGTATTTTTGTGAAATAAAAGTGAAATAATAAGCAACATATACTTCTCTACATATTACTTTCCCCATTAATTTTAAGGGGAAGAATGGACAAATTTAATATTAATACCTTGCCACATACATGACAATTTATAGTGTAATTTATAGTGCAAAACCTGCAATTTGGCCCACCCCTCACTCAGACATTAAAACATATGAATTCTACTGCTGCTGCTGCTGCTAAGTCGCTTCAGTCGTGTTCGACTCTGCGACCCCATAGACGGCAGCCCACCAGGCTCCCCGTCCCTGGGATTCTCCAGGCAAGAATTCTACTGTCCTTCCCAAATACTTTTCAAGATTACATATCACATTAGCTTTTATCATATACATCACAGACGCAGAGCACTTACATCTACAATTCTTTTCTAAATGGAGTATTTAGTTGAAGATCGACATGTACACACTGCTATATTTTAAATGGATAATCACCAATGACCTAGTGTAGAGCACTGGGAACTCTCCTCAGTGTTACGTGGTGGCCTAGATGGGAGGGGAGCTTGGGGGAGAATGGATACATGTATATGTATGGCGGAGTCCTTTCAGGGTTCACCTGAAACTATCACAACATTGTTAGTCAGCTATACTCCAACATAAAATAGAAAGTTAAAAAAAAAATAAAAATAAATGGAGTATTCAGAAGGAAATCAAGGAAAGGCTAAAGAATCTCCCACCTCCTCTGAAAATCGTTTTCTTTTCCATAGGCTTATCCCAAGTGTGTCAGAATGAATTGCAGATGAAAACTGGTCAGATGAATATAGAAAATTTTAAGAGATGTGGTTCCATAGGCACATAAATCCTTTTTGGGATCCTTTACTTCAATTCCACCTATAAGGTTTTTTTGTTGTTGTGTTTGTTTAAGTTTAAAACTACAGAAAAAGTGGAGAAGGAGAAAACACATTTCTTAAAGAATGCTTAAGAAGTTACTTCATAAATGTGTTCCAAAACATGAAAGAGTCACTAAGGAATTTTTTAGCTGATGCTATAAAGGACATCTTGTCAATAACAACAAAGCGTGGCAGTCGGACAACTGCAGAGTCCAGACTTGCCCATTTCAAAACCGACACCTTTGTATCAGGTCTACTATCTGCAGAAGTTTAAGATAATATTTCCAGTGAGACCACTAAGTCCCCTACCAACCTGTAAGGAGAATGATTAAGTTCACAGAGCACCATGAACACAGCCCAAATGTACCATGCAGACGAGACCTGCAGGCAATGTCACCCTTGACCTCATTTTCTGGTAACTTCGCTGAAGAGCTGACTCATGCTTTCTGTCCACCTTCAGTTTTGTGTGCTCTCATACAAGGTGTCATCAAAACAAACTGTCCTGGGAGTTTAGCTTCCCTTTATAGCACTGTTGTGATTACTGTTCCTAATGGAGAATATATCTAAGTATACAGCCCAATACATCACAACTCTAAGTAAACTGGAAAGAATGACATTAACCTCACTGCAAAAACATGAGGTTCTTAGCAGACAACAGCAGCAGAATTGCATAAAAATTGTTAACGAGGAGTTGAAAACGCAAAGCCTGCATGTTTCAATCTACAAAATATTAAGTAGGTTTCTTTTTAAAAATTGGTTAAAGATGGAGTCAATGACTGTGTAGATGTCTATTCAAATTGGTTCGGGCTGCAAATAAATATTAAAAAGTTAAATCATTAACATTTCACCAGGCATATCACAGGCAAAACAGGTCATTCACGGAATAAGTAGGGCTGTAACTAGCACTCTGTAATTTCCTTGTCTCTGATCATTCCTATTTTCACAAGACATCACTCTCTGACATCAGATTTTCCATGAAGTGTTTACTTGTTTATTGCCCTTCTCCCACTAGAATGTAAATTCCGTAAGGGCAAAAACCTTATCTTACTTTCCACTCTTTGCCGGGTTCAAAGAACAGTGCCAAGCACACAGTAGAGGTTCCAAACAGATCTGCTGAATGAAAGGATGGCTGAATGGCCGCCCCCTGCCCCTCCCCTTCCTTTACTCCATACACAGGTTAACCATCCTTTGAGGTCAGGGTCAAATTCGACCTCCTCTATGAAAAAGATCTCCCATTCCTCCAATCTCCTTCTCCATCATACCATGAATGCCACCCCTGTCTGCTGTCTGATAACTGTTTATCTTTGCATATGTATATAGCTCCCTTAAAATTCTCATTATCCTCATTAAGGGCATGGACCCATGCCCCCAAGTTTCGGTATCCACCTCGGGACCTATACATAGTCTGCCACTAATAAATGCTCTGCTTGACTGACTCATACCTACAATTAATCCAGAAATCAATTGAGTTAATAGTTTCACCTTTTTATAACATAACCCTCCCATTCCAATAACTCAACTGAAATTGTAGTGGGTCCCCCTCTAGTTTAAATTTATTTTTGGCAACTTCAAATTCTCATATATGTAATTATAACTGCTCATAAGTCACTTTATCCATCCCTCCCCCAAGATTAATTTTTGTATGTAATTACACAAAAAAAATCTTGTGACTTTTTTGGTGATACCTTCAAATGAAGTATCTAACCCCAATCAAGAAGACGTTGGAGTTTCATTACTTTCTTCCTGTTGCTGAGGTACTGCAGGGTATTTTTTCTTTTTATGCTTTTTTCCTTTCATGTCAAGATGGATCCCATTTCCTTCTTTCCTGATCATAGCCCTGGCAAGCTTTTCTTATTGCTTTGTACCTGTCCTTGGTAATCTGCCTTAGATCCTCCTTTCTGAGCCACTCCCGCTTCCTCTAGTCACTTAGTTGATCAGATTTCAAACTTTGCAGTCAGCTTGTTTATGAGACTGGCCTCTTCTTAAAGCTTGAGCCTGCTTCTTTAAATCTGGCCATCCCTTCACAAAGCCAACCAAACCCCGGTTATCTGGGCTAAATGAAATGTACAAAAATATCAGATTATCCACAACACAAGAAAATCAGAAAAAAATTTGACATCTGGCTTTGGAATATACCATGTGGCTTTGGGCAAGATTTACTTTCTTAAAGTTTTTGCTTAAGCTATCACTTGTTAGTAACATTTTCTTTTACAATGGTGGAATATCTGTCTCAATTTTAAATTCTGATGCAGTTTTTTCAAAAAGCCAATCAAATATCAACTGAGGTTTTTCCTATGAAGTCTTTAACTCGTTTTTTCAATCTGTTGAAAACTATCATAAAATCTGGTTTCTGTTTCCTCTGATTTATTTCCTCCCTGTTCCTGGGCTTCTGATCCAAATCAGCTTACCCTATATTAATTTACTTCTTTAATTTAAAGTACCATTTGCTTGAGAATGAAAAGCATTGTAATAACACAAAACATCTAATGAAATTTTCAGTCCAAATAACACTGGATAGAAGACTTTTTTTTTTTTTTTTAAAGCTACTCCAGGAAAAGTTGGGTTTCTAGGATAAATTACACTGGTAATTCTAGCAAATTTATCTTTAGTGGGTTATTATGATTGGCTGAAAAATAGAAAAACATTAAACAGCTATGCAAGTCAGCTTTGTCAATATATAATCCCATAGGCCAAAACCTATGAAATTAAATTCTCAATACGGGCATTTATAGAAAAGAGCATCAAAACAAACTCACACATCAACCTTGCCCCTTTTCCTGACCCTAGCCTAAATTCTACACAATTTCACACTTGATTGCTGCTGCCTCACTTCCACAAATGACTTTCTAATGTTTAAGAAAAAGGAAAAGAACTAGGTTAACAGGTTCTTCTCCTTTTCCCCCTTTTCAGCTTCTGCCACTGAGCTCTTGGCCAAAGAGATCCCTAATCCTCAATTTTTACATGACTGTTTTCACTTTACAGGTATTCAATTATTTTACATTCAAATGCACATTTATATAGAGCTTGAACCTACTCTTTTTCATGCTAATCACCATATTACCAGCGGAATTGAAAATAAACTCATTTTTGCAGTTACCCCTCAAAGAACTTTGAGAAGTACAAATTATTTTACCTAAAAGTCAACTTTGGGGCTGGTGTCTTTTAGGCCAAGTTTTTATATAGGATGTTAAATGTTAACCTCCCAAAACTTTTTTAAACAACATTTCACAGTCATCAAACTCAGTTAAGTTCCAGAACTTTACTTAAAATACAAAAACAAACTCAGGATGCCTGGTCACACTTTGACTAATATACCCCAACAAAGCCCCAAATTCTTAATTTTTCAATGTACCTTCTCCAGGCTGCAGCACAAGTCTCAATTAACTACAGCCTCCCAAGCTGTTTGTCCACCCATATACATCATTTCTCAAGGAAAAATAAATAATTCACAAGTGACTGATTCAACTGGTAAGAATTCTTTCCTTCTTTTAAAAATTTACCTTAACTTCAAAAATCTCTTTTCTTGATGGAGTTCAGAATAGTATAAATCCTCTGAGGAAAACAGTTGTCACCTATGTGCGCTCAAAAGATGAGTGGCTTAAAGAGGCATTTTCTGACAGTCTAAGTTCCCCAAATACTAGTCATAAGGTCTTTGATGGATGGTAAATTTCACACACACACACACACACAGGAAAGAAAGGAAAGAAACATACCTGGTCATTTTCTAAACAGGTTTGATAGGTTTGGCTCCCTTGTAAGAGCAGAGTATTTACTTATAATCTTTTAAAGCACAAGTGGCAGCCAGGAGAGTGGGTAAATAAAACCTTCAGAGAGGTTTAAAAACCCTGCATCTTAACTCACTTCCCCTTGATTTCAGGGGCCGGTACTGCAACCCCACGGCAAATGAGATTATGTAACAGGTTTTTCGTCTCTCCACTTTATTCATCACGGTCTGATTGGAGGTGTGCTTTCTCCAAACGAGTTGAGACTCCTAGGATTTTATTTAGGACGGTTGAAGTTGAGGTTTGATATATTTCCTTAGGATTTTGCACGATCCACTCATTTAAATATCTATTTGTAGTTTTCTCGAGTGAGAAAACACAATAACCGTGTAGTTGCTGTTGTAATTTCAAGGAAATAAACGGAGCTGCACCTGAAAACTTCCGTTTTGCACAAATATTTTCCTCCCCTGTGTTTCATTCCATGAAGCTGCACATGATACACACAGACTTTCGCTCGTCTCCCGGGGCTTCTCCCTTTCTCACGTTTTACGGTTGGTGTAAATAAAGAAAAAGTCCCTGGCGCACCGGGCCCCCCAACACCCGGCTTCGCGGGGGGGGGGGTCCTCGGAGGAAAAGCGAGTGGGTTAAAGAGCGCAGCCCGGTCACCACTCAGGTGGCCCAGCCGCTCACACGGAAGGCGAGCTGGGGATAATGGGGACAGTCAGGCCGGGGCCCCTCTTGGCAGGCGAGTTGTGTAACAGTCGCGCCTGGAAGTGAGCAGCTTGGCCCGCGAAGGGACCGCGTCCGGCGGCGGCTCCTGGCGGCGGCAGCCGGCCGCCCGGCCCGCTCGGCCCGAGCCCGCGCACCCGCGGCCGCCGCCGCCCCGACCCCGCGCGGGCCGGGCCGGGCCCCTCCGACACACACCCCTCGCGCCTCCGCTTCCCACGCGCTCGCCGCTCGGGGCCGCGATCGCCCCTACCCCGCCCTCGACCCCGGGCCCGACCGCCCGGAGGGCAGCGCCGGCGGGACGCGCGGACCAGCGTCCATGCTGCCGGCGCGGCGGGAGCCCTGCCCCGCGCCCACCCGCCCCGCCGTCCGCGCGCCCACTTACTTTCGGGGCCGCAGACCTCGCGGCTCCCTCGGGGGGGCGGGGGGGAAACGAAAGTTGTCACGGCGTCTCCCCGCGGGGCCCCCTCGCCTCCCGGACCCGCGAGGCGCCGCGGCGGAGCCGGGAGGGCTTGCTGCGCTCCCGCCCGCGTCCGTCCCGTCGCGCTCTCCTCCGCCTCCTCTTCTTTTCACTATATTATCTTCTCCTGCTCGGAGGGGCGGGTGGGGGCGGGAGGCTTAGGAAGCGAGGAGACGTTTGCAACTTTTCTTCACTCTTTCTCTACCCCCCCACCAACCCCCCGATCAGCCTTGAAAAAACACTGTTGAAAGGGGCGAGGAACCTGGGGAGGTGGAGGTGGGGGGGACGCGGAGGGGGTCGGGAGAGGTGATGATAGTCGTTTGGAAAACTGACCAGAGCCCCCCCCCCCAAACAGAGATACCCAGAAAGAGGGGGAAAGGCGGGGGGTGGGGTGGGGTGGGGGGTTGGGGGGAAAGAGAAAGAGTCGCTGGTCAGGAAACTTCAAGCGCGGATGAGGTCATTGGTTTAAAAATAAAGAGATGGCGTCACTTGAAACCAATCCCAGTGAATGAACTCAGCGGAGCCCCGGGGAAAGGAGGAGACAGGCGAGGGCAGGGCGGTGGGCGACGGGCGGGGCCGTGCGCCCGCCCGAACCCGGAGAGCGGCTCGGCGCCTGGTCGCGGCCGCTCGGGGAGGGGTCGGGTCACGTTCCGTTCCGGGGCCCGGCGACTCCGGGGCAGGTTCCGCGGGCGCCGCTGGGAGGAGCCGGGTGGCCGGGGGAGGCGGCCCCGCGGCCTCCTCCTTCCGCGCCCTCGCGCCGGCTGCCCCCGGGGCCCCGGATCCCCGACCCTCGGGCCGGGTCTCGGCCGCGTAGGGCTGCGCCCCAACAGGTATTTCAGGGTTCCCGCCCCAGCGAGGCGCAGAGCCTTTTCCTCCTCTTTGGGCTGTTTCCAGCTGCCTCCCCAGGGTGAAGAAACGCAAACAATGATTTGAGAGAATTACAATCTTTTAAAAGTGACGAATCCAAAATGCAGGGCACTTCGGGCTCTAGGAGAGAGAGAATTTAAGAAAAATCACGCTCAGGTGGTCAGGCAGTCAGCTCTCCCTGTTTGTCATAGAAAGCCCCCACCAGAATGCTCCTAACATTTATGGTTTTACTGTGCTTCTATTTACTTATTTCTATTTACATTTGTAAATGTAACGAGCACGAGTAGCCTAACATGCTCTTGAAAAGTGTGTCCTTTTCAAGCACTGTGCGCCCTGTGCTTGGGCAACAAGAATCGTCTAAGTCAGACCAGAGGTTCACCACGTTTTGGGAGATGCAAGACCCCCGTTGATTTTACTTTACACACTTCGTGCATTTTAAAATTTGGATTGAAGTAGCTTTGTTTTGAAACGGCATTACACACTTTGGGAAAGAGAGACCTGAGCTGGTGACACAGCAGGACTTGGAATCACTGAGTAGGACAATCGGAGCTTTATTCTAGTGTTCTTTGAGCATTTGAGCATGAAGCTGCTTCTACTGAGAAGTACTCACGTGGATATCACATAACAGAGATGTGATTAATGACGGAAAAGCACACTCCGAGTGGACTGCTTCATGAGCCAGAATTTGTGTGTAGGAATAAAATATTCCATTTGCAATGTACTAGACTTGGGACGTTGGTTCCCCGAAGACATCTTTTTTGGGAAATGTCCGTTTGGACATTGCCTGAGGCTTTTTGTCGTCTTGTTTTCTGTGGGGTTGTTTTGTTTTGTTTTGTTTTGTTTTGTTTGCCAAAATAACTGAGAAGCATGTTTGGGGGTGAGGATTGTTAGAAAAGTGAACTTGTCTATACTTCTTTTTTGCCTTTAAATCCTGCAGCTAAAGCCCATTCGTTTCTATAATCTTTTAAGGTCAGTATTAGAGTAAGCCTCTAGGAACTTCCGGCCCATCTTTTTTAAGAGGAAAAGGAGCCCATCTAGAGAGGGGAGCGCGAGGGAGCCCTTGAGGCAGTTAAAGCTGAAGGCCATAGATGCAGAGCCGACTTTCTGCCTCTGTCTTTGACCTCGTTAAGCCTTCTGCAGGGGCGAGATGATCTCTTCCGCGACACGCTGTCCTCTGGTGGCCGGGGGATGTTACTGCAGCTCCCAGGTTAATACTACCTACGCTCTTACAGGAAACCTAAAATTCAACTGCCTATAGACCTGCTGTTTTCAGAACAGTTACCGAAGAGACAGTTGGAGAGGATCTGCATCTCCAGTCTGCTTGGTTAGAGGAGTTGAGATTCGGAGGAAGGAAGGAAAAGAGAATCCTTGTCCTAGACTAGATCCTGGATCTATTGGATGAAAAGATGGATCCTGCCTGGATGAAAGACCTCTTTACATGCAGCTCCAGTCGCCTTATTCTGACACGTCTTGAAACCTCTCTCTCCTCTTTCTTCATTGAGGCAATTAAATTGGAGCACCTTCCATGTGTGTGCTATTATGGGAGTCTCCCACTGTATATCATCTAATTAGGGAAACAACACAAATTAAAACCAATTAAAAACCAAATTAATGATTGAGTGGCATACAATATTGGTTTAAAGAGTCCAGTGAACTCTTCATGTTGTTGTGTGGCAAAAAACCACCACAATATTGTAAAGATATTATCCTCAAATTAAAATAAATTAAAATTTTTTTTAAGTAAAAAAAAAAAGTAGAGTCCAGCAGAGAAAAGGAGTGATGTTGGCTGGGTTGTCAGGGAAAGCATCTTCTGAAGCTCTTTGACTTCTTGCTTAAAGGATCGTTAAGATTCAGTTTGGTGCAAGAGGGTTCAGCAGAGAGGGACTATTGTAGACAGGAAATGGCAGAGCAGACAAGGAGATGGATTGCATAAAGGGTATACAGGTGAGGGATGAGTAGACCCCTCTAATAATAGTAGGGATTGGGGTGTAGCAATTAAGAATTAGGCCAAATTTGAAATGTAGAAGCACATTAAAGAGGTACATGAATGGTTCAATACATAGCTTGTTACTAGTCCAGCAAGTAAACACTGAACAAGTTTACTTCACTAAAGAGTATTTGCCTTCTTGTTCTACTGAGAGAGCTTCTATGCATGCCAACAAAAAGATATTTTAAATAGTACCATTTACAATTGCTCCAAAGAATGTGAACTACTTAGGTTTAAATCTAACAAACCATGTGCAGGATCTGTATGCTGAAAATTACAAAATATTGATGAACGACATTAAAGAAGACTTAAATAATTGGAGTGACTTGCTATATTCATGGCTTGGAAGACCCAATAGAGTAAATATGTCAGTTCTTCCAAAACTGACATAGATTTCACACAGTTTCTATCAGAATCCCAGCAAGGTTTTTAGGGTAGGCATAGCCAACTTAACCTAAAACTGCGTCCAGTATATTTAAAGGATTGAGTGAGTGCTAGATTTCCCAAAGGCAGGCAAAGGTCTCATGTACTTAGGACACCAGCAAAGCAGAGGCTCTGAGGTCTTAGAATCAGATCATTTGGGAAGAAGCTGTCTTTGTTGCAGTACATGTAAATGTACAGTTTAGTACTGGTTCTGCTGCTGCTGCTGCTGCTAAGTTGCTTCAGTCGTGTCCGACTCTGTGCGACCCCACAGACGGAAGCCCACCAGGCTCCCCCGTCCCTGGGATTCTCCAGGCAAGAATACTGGAGTGGGTTGCCATTTCCTTCCCCAATGCATGAAAGTGAAAAGTGAAAGTGAAGTCACTCAGTCGTGTCCGACTCTTAGCAACCCCATGGACTGGAGCCTACCAGGATCCTCCGTCCATGGAATTTTCCAGGCAAAAGTACTGGGGTGGGGTGCCATTGCCTAGTACTGGTTCTATTTAGAGTTTAATATAAGGGAGGTGCACCAAATATTTTAGCTAGAATTAAAGATGGAAGAGGAGCACCATAATCTTTAGTGCTCAGACCCCCTGTAGGCTTTAATCTGTCCCTGGCCCGGGGAATAAATAAGAGAGGCAAGGTCCCATCTCTCAAGGAACTAACATTCTAATGGGAAAAGAAGACAAAAACAGCCAGGGCTGTAACAAGATCCGTTCTACAGGAGAAATTGGGTGTTGTGATAGCGCATGTTGAAGAGGAGTTGAAGGTAATTGGGAGAGGCATTTAGGAGGAGGGGACACTTGAACTGAAACCTGAAGGATAGCCACCAGGGATGTGGTCTGAGCAGAGGCAGCAGGTCACTCTGAGACTGTTCAGCAAAACAGTGTGACTTGTAGAGAGCCAGTAATGTTTCCAGAGCAAACGGGAGGCCAGTGGAGCTCAAAAGTACGAAACTAGGACCCAGACCATATAGGCCTTTATAATGCACAGAAAGGAATGTGCATTCTGCTCTGGGAGATTTAAGCAGGTTAGCACATGACCTGATTTATGAAGAAGATATTTACAAGTAAGCATAATAGTTTAGTTTTGAAAAGAGATTCAATAATATTCTGTACATATTTTTTTCATTTTACAGCTCCCTTTTCCAATGGGAAGTAAGCATTTTTGATAATTTTGTTAATCTGCAGGGAAGATTAAAGTTCCCAAATCAAATATTCTTAGCTTAGGGTTCATGGATTCTTATGGAGTACATGGATGGGCTTCAGAAGGTCTGCCGCTGCTGCTGCTGCTAAGTCGCTTCAGTCGTTTCCGACTCTGTGCGACCCCGTAGACGGAAGCTCACCAGGCTCCCCAGTCCCTGGGATTCTCCAGGCAAGAACACTGGAGTGGGTTGCCAGAAGGTCTAGGAGCCCCCTAAAATTGTGTACTATATGCGTATGTATGTTTTCTGGTGGTCCCTAACTTTCAACAGATTTCCAAAGCGTTTTATCAGTATACACACAAATAAGACCTACTTTACCTTTCAGTCTTGGCTGTGTCTTCTTGGACAGTAACTGCTGCTATTGTCCTAGGGCTCGTTGCCCCACACAAACTAATTACAGTTCTGGAAGGAAGCAGGTTCTGCCTCAAAGAGGTGATATTATGTTGGAGGAGACACTATTCTATCGGAATTAGGAGAGAATATTCTGAGTTTGCCTCTGAAGGAAGTTATGGGAAGAAAATTGTACCTATGTGATGTGAAAGCTAGTAGATACCTAGGTCATTGCCTGATGCCATCCCACTCACTTTATATATAAGAAATCGAAGGTCCAGAGAGGTTAAGTGGCATGCCCAAGAATGCACAGCTAGTTAGGGATGAAACTGGGATTAGAAACAGGTTTACTGTCATTCAGTACAGAGCTCTGTGCTCCTCATCAGAAAAATGGGAATTAAGTGTTCAATCTCACTCAATTAAATTAAACAAGAGACTACAGAAAAACCTGAGCGAACTGTTTGGCCAACCCAATACATGCTCATTCTTAAGGAAATGGAAGAAAGGAGGGAGGTGAAGGAGTTCAAAATCATACAGTCCCTGCTCTGAAAGAGATGAAAAACCTCAATGTCAAATTAAGACATCTAACCAACAAATAGCAACAACACTGTTACCAGTGTATATCTGATCTTTGTGTAGCAGATATGTAAACAGACACCGCAAGTTACAAAAACCGGATGATTTTTCATTTATCAATTTGGCAAGGATTTTAAAGTGAGTAATCCCAGGATTGAGTCAAGAGTGCAGAGACACAGAAAAGTAGAAAGAAAAGCAGTGGATGTGGCTGTTACAGAAAGCTAAGAAGAGAGCATTTCAAGAAAGGAAAGAGTGTGTTTCCAGTGAGTTAATAGTTTAAAAAGATAAGGTTAAAAAAAAAAAAAGTCTTCCTTTGACTTAGCAAATAAGTGACTCTGAAGAGGATGGCTTCACCAAAGACGATCTTGCAGAGGCAAGATGGCAGTGAGTTCACCAGGGAAAGAGAAGGAAGGAAGGAAGTGGAAACAGTGAAATAGAAATGATCATTTCAGAAACTTCTAATCCCAGTTTTGTCCTTAACTAGCTGTGCATTCTTGGGCAATAGAAACTGTTAACAGGAAGTGAAAAGCATCCTACCCAGCTTCAGGCAGATGGAGAACATTTTAATCCCACAAAGATCCTACTGACCTCCTCAGTTTCCTCCACTGTTATTATGTGGGTTAAAAAGCCAGTATATACCTTGTACAAAGGAGCTGGTTGTTTCCATATTGGATCAACATGGTGATACTAGTTTATTTTCACATTCCATTTAATTTCTAGTTTCTTTATAGTCATGATTTGAGATGGTCCTAAAACTCAGTGATCTAAAGAGAACTAGAGTTTTTTCTTCAATACATTAAACTCTGGCTTTACACAAATTTTAAAAAGTACTTTTTAATCAAAATGGTATTTAGCTATTTAATCAGAATATCCTTGAGCTTCCCAGGTGGCTCAGTGATAAAAAATCTGCCTACCAACATGAGAGACACAGGAGATGTGGGTTTGATCCCTGGGTGGAGAAGATCCCCTGGAGGAGGAAATGGCAACCTACTCTGGTATTCTTGCCTGGGAAGTCCCATGGATAGAGGAGTCTGGTGGGCTGTAGTCCATGGGATCACAAAGAGCTGGACATGACAACACAAGCAGAATATTCTATCTTGCTATTTAACCACTGTTGAACAAGAGGTTCAGTTACTAAAGACTGTTCCTGAAGGTATTGCTTACATTTATAAAAATGAATTATTATGGAACGTTGTCATTTTTTAGTCCAGAAAACCAGTGAGCACACTGAGACCTATGCTCGCTTACTTGGAAAATGGAAAAACCCATCTAAAAATGGCTTATTCAGGTACCATTGGTTATTCATACCAACTCTCCAGAGCTTTTGTGATGTTCAAATGAATACCAAGGAAGACACCAAGCATACTGCATACTCCACAGGGCAGATACTCACTACAGACTGACTCCCTCCTTTTTCAGGAAAGGCTGCACGTTGAACAGACTAAGATCTTGTACAATAGTGTTAACTGGGATATTAAAAGAGAAGGGGAAGCCCATTCCAGGAAGAGAAAACACACAGTTGGAGACACAGCAGGGAAAAGGTGTTTAAAATAGTTTAACTGAAGCAGAACATTTTTATTCGACAATACATAAAAAATGAGCCTGGAAAGCATTTGGGGGCCAGAGTACAACAGGGCCTCGGTCAAAAAAATTAGCTTTCCTATTTTAAGTAGCAGGGAATGATCGATAATTTGGTTCCTTTTCTAAAATTATACTTCGTTGTTGTTGTTCGGTTGCCTAGTCATGTCTGATGCTTTGCAACCCCACGGACTGGTGCACACCAGGCTTCCCTGTCCCTCACCATCTCCTGGAGTTTGCCAAAGCTCATGTCCATTGAATCAGTCATGCCATCCAACTGTCTCATCCTCTGTTGCCCCATTCTCCTCATACCTTCAATCTTTCCCAGCATCAGGGTCCTTTCCAATGAGTTGGTTGTTCACATCAGGTGGCCAAAATGTTGGAGCTTCAGCTTCAGCATCAGTCCTTCCAATGAGTATTCAAGGTTGATTTCCTTTCAGATTGACTGGTTTGATCTCCTTGCTGTTCAAGGGACTCTCAAGAGTCAAAATTATGCTTTATCGGCCTTGCTGCTGCTGCTGCTAAGTCGCTTCAGTCGTGTCCTACTCTGTGCGACCCCATAGACAGCAGCCCACCAGGCTCTGCAGTCCCTGGGATTCTCCAGACAAGAACACTGGAGTGGGTTGCCATTTCCTTCTCCAATGCATGAAAGTGAAAAGTGAAAGTGAAGTCACTTAGTTGTGTCCGACTCACCGCGACCCCATGGACTGCAGCCCACCAGGCTCCTCCGTCCATGGGATTTTCCAGGCAAGAGTACTGGAGTGGGGTGCCATTGCCTTCTCGATTTATTGGCCTTATTTTCTATTACAAAGCAATATATGTCCATTGCTAAAAGTCTGTCAATTACAGAAAAGTGTAAAGAAGAAAATGTAAATCACCTTATTCAACGGCTATGCTTGGGAGAGAGACAAAAGTCGTTGTTGTTGGGGTTTTTGTGTTGTTGTTTTTTTTTTTTTCCAGTGGAGGGTTTGACATTTAACTGAGAACCATTTAACTGACATAGAAAAATATATTCACTGCTGTGGGCTGGGTCACATTATACCTTAACATTTGGAGAGTTTGATCCTTAAGATTTTACTTCACGTATGGAACTTGAGCAAATACTGCTCAACATTGTTGACATACAATTTTAGCATTTTGTAAGCTTTTTTCTTTTTATTATATAGAATGCTAAAATATTCTGAGGTCAACTATTTTGGGCTTCCCAGGCAGCACAGTGGTGAAGAATCTGCCTGCCAGTACAGGAGACATAGAAGAGTCAAGTTCAATTCCTGGATTGGGAAGATCCCCTGGTGGAGGAAATGACAACCCACTCCAGTGTTCTTGCCTGGAAAATCCCATGGACAGAGGAGGCTGGCAGGCTACTGTCTGTGGAGTCACAGAGAGTCAGACATGACTGAGCACGCACACACACACAAGTTGTTAGACTTCTCACTTTTCATTATTAACAACAATTCAAATATCATAATTTTATTTTGAAAAGCAAAGCATTAAAGGTCTCTGATTCCTTGAAAAACTTCCCTCAAAGCTTATAATGACATTATAAGTTATGACACAGATTGCCACTTAATAAAGAAGATAAGTTGCAAATATACATAAGTAATAATCCGAAGTGCCTTTCACTGCTCCTTGGTTATCGAACTAGTTAACTCATCTTAAAACTACTAGTTAAGGAGTACTCATTTGCTCCCTTTACCAGGGAATGGTAACAAATATTTACTGAGTGCCTGCTCAGCCAAGTCATTGTACTAGTTAATTTTTATAAACATCTCATTCTAGTCATTTAGTCTCAGACAGTTTTTTATTGTTATATCCTTTGTGGGTACTTTGATTCAGCTTTTCTTTTACCATATCCATTTGTTGTTTTGCCAGTAGAAATGAAGTTTATAAATTATGGAAACAGTAAGTAGGTTTCAGTAACTTTTTTAAATGCAAAGCTTTGCCTGTAAAAACTGGAATTGTGTATTTGGAATGGTCAGATGATCAGTGAGAACTCTTCAATGCCAGAACAAATGAAGTTTTACCCACACATTTAAAGGGCACCATGTTTGCTTATCTTTATTATGTATCTTGCCATATGATTTCAACCTATAGTTTTTAACCATTTTTT
This sequence comes from Tragelaphus eurycerus, assembly GCA_935064755.1. Taxonomy (NCBI): domain Eukaryota; kingdom Metazoa; phylum Chordata; class Mammalia; order Artiodactyla; family Bovidae; genus Tragelaphus; species Tragelaphus eurycerus. The sequence goes on along the minus strand of CAKXYN010000036.1, from coordinate 15,991,972 downwards.
CTTTTAACTTTAATACAATGAAGTTATTTAATTTTTCAAAAAAATATTGCCACCATCACACTGTCCAAGGATAACCTTTGGGAACATTTGGATGTATCTTCTCCAGTTTAAAAATTTGAACTCAGAAATGGATGGATGGGATAAAAGTTGGATTTTAGGTGGCTTAATTTGACCAAAGCATATTAGAAAGATCTGAGCAAGGGGACCATAGAACAAGAGAGACCATACTGAGCTACAGTGACAAGTCAGACATAAGTCAAAAAGAGCCAAGGCTGGTACCGGGGCAATGGATGTGGAAAGCAAGCAACAAATACAAGAAACAGTTCAGAGGGAGGATTAAGAGGACTTGGTGACTCATGAGCTCTGGACAGTGAAGAAGATAAGTCATTAAAGATGATGGGAAGGTGTCACCTTCGGCAATTTATATAAACTTCAATTTCCTTGTCTGTAAAATAGGGTTAACAATTGTACCTTCCTCATAGGATTGTTGGGAGGACTTAATGGATGACATCTAAAATGCTTAGCACAATCACTGGAATGTATTCCCAGTAAGGGTTCGCTGTGATTGTTTTTATAGCTGTTGAATCTAGATGACTGGGTTAATGATGAAACCCTTCAAAGAAATAGGAAAATCAGGGTGGAGGTCGGTTGAGCTATAATCTAGACCTGTGAAATTTAAGTGAAGCAAAAACATTCAGCAAGTAGCCACCACTGCCCAGTGATGTTTTTGACAACAGGTACGTTCTAGGAAGATTATAAGAAGTGGAGCTATGAAGAGCAGATACCCACTGCAAAGTTTTGTCTGCCCCTCTCCCCATGGCCTCCAGGGGATTAGTCAATTACCTTGACTAATGAGCAATCTCTGTAAGAACTGACTTCCTTATTGAATGGCTCTCCAGGTAAGACATGTCAAAAGTAGTGACGTATCTGGATTTTGGAATCAAGTCTATGTGACTCTTGACTCTTCTACTTAACTATTATCTGATTTTATAAAAATTGACTCTAGGAAATTCCCTGGCAGTCCAGCGGCTAGGACTCCATACTTCCGCTGGCGAGGGCCCAGGTTCGACCCCTGGTTGGGGAACTAAGATTCCAGAAGCCATGTGGTGCAGCCAAAAAAAGAAAAAAGAAAAACTAGTTTTCTAAGCTTCAGCTTTGTTTACAAAACATAAAATAAAAATTTCCACCTTATAGAACTGATGGGAGGATTAAATGGAAATATTAAGTGAAACTCTTTACACATTATAAGATGTGACATAAATACCAAGTATGGCTCTTAGTCCTCTCTTTCCTGTAGGTTATAAGTTGTATTTATACGTCTTCTCCCTCCTTTATGATGCCAAACATGAGAAGCATGCTCTACCAACTGCTGACCCCTTTGCCTCCTTGACCTTAGTCTTCAGCCTCTCCCTCTGTCTCAGTCTCTTTGGAATTTTGTTGCCCGTGATTGTGAGAAATTCCAGAATGCCGGGCAGGATCTGACATGAACTTGAGCAAACTCCGGGAGATAGTGGAGGACGGGGAGGCCTGGAGTGCTGCAGTCCATGCGATCACAAAGAGTCAGACATGACTTAGCGACTGAACAGCAGCCAGGCAGGATCTTTGGGGCAAGATGGTCAGTTGGCCTTTGTTTGGAGAGACTGTTAATTTTCTATTGCTGCTGTAAACAAATAACCACAAACAGTGTCTGAAAACAACACAGATTTAATATCTTTGCTCGCTCAGTCAAGTCCCACTCTTGCGACCCCATAGACTGTAGCTTTCTGGGCTCCTCTGTCCATGGGATTCTCCAGACAAGAAAAATGGAGTGGGTTGTCATTTCCTTCTCCAGGGGACTTCCCCACCCAGGGATCAAACCCACGTCTCCCTGCATTGCAGGCAGACTCTTTACCAATTGACCTACGAAGGAAGCCTTTTTATTATCTTATAGTGCTGGAATTTTAAAGTGGGTGTCAGTAGGCCAAAGTCAAGGTGTCGGCAGGGCTGTGTTCCCATCTGGAGATTCCAGGGGAAATGCATTTTCTTGTCCATTCCAGCTCCTGGAGGTGCCTGCGTTCCTTGGCTCCTGGTCCGTTCTTTCATCTTTAAAAGCAGCAGCAGTAGATTGAGTTCCTCTCACATCCCCAGCCTTCTCCCCTGGTTCTCCTCTTCCTGCTCTTCCCCTACTAAGGAGCCTTGTGATTACACTGGGCTCACCTGGACAACCCAGCATACTCCTGCATTCTTAAATCTGCTCATTAGCAACTGGAATTCTCCCTTGATATGTGGCCTGATATTCACAGGTTCTGAGCATTAGGATATGACTTTGAGAGGCCATTATTCTGCTGACTACAGAAAGGAAACTTCAGGGAGGTTTGCTGCTGCTAAGTCACTTCAGTTGTGTCCGATTCTGTGCGACTCCATAGATGGCAGCCCACCAAGGCTCCCCCATCCCTGGAATTCTCCAGGCAAGAACACTGGAGTGGGTTGCCATTTCCTTCTCCAATGCATGAAAGTGAAAAGTGAAAGTGAAATCGTATCCAACTCTTAGCGACCCCATGGACTGCAACCTACCAGGCTCCTCCATTCATGGGATATTCCAGGCAAGAGTACTGGAGTGGGGTGCCATTGCCTTCTCCGTCAGGGAGGTTTGCCCCTGCTTTTTCCCTCTGCCTTGCAGGAACTAATTGATTCATCAAATGATGGGCTGGCAACCACAACTGGAGATTGTAATAGTTACAGTTAGGAGGTATTCCACATTAAGATTTTTCTTCTGGTCTACTCCTGATTCAGCTCCATACTGAAAGATATATTTGCAGCCAAACACAATAAATAGTAGCTAACTAAAATTTTTCAAAGAAATATTGATCCCAGTGAATATTCTCCAGCATGGAAAAAAAGGTTTATGCTCAATTCTGTATTTTTTGGAGATTTTTTTTTAAAATATGGATCATTTTTTTAAAGTCTTTATTGAATTTGCTACAATATTGCTTCTGTTTTATGTCTTAGTTTTTTTGGCCATGAGGTAAGTGGGATCTTCACTCCCCCACCAGGGATCAAAACCACACCACTTGCATTGGAAGGTGAGGTCTTAACAACTGGACCACCAGGGAAGTCCCAATCTTTAATTTTCATAAGTGATATCCAGTTCATTTCTGACACATTTTTTATTTCTCTAGAAGAACTTAAACAGCAGTGTTGAGCTAAAGTATTTCACTTTAGCTCCAATTGATGATGAATGGACAGCAGACTATGGCTTAAGAAAGACAGGTGAAAAATATCAAATTGCAAAGCAAAGCATGTAAATATATCAGAGACTGGAATTTTTTTTTGTTTAAAGGGGTAAAAGGCCATCAGTCCTATTTTAGGAGCACCAGGAGTTCAAACACTATAGTTGGAAATGGCTAAAACCTCAATACCTTTGAATTTCACTCTGAAATTGAGTATTCCTGTCTTTTAAGTTCTTCCGTCTCTAATGTATATGTTGTTGTTGTTCATTTGCTAAGTCTTGTCCCACTCTTTGTGACCCCGTGGACTGCAGCATGCCAGGCTTCCCTGTCCTTCACTATCTCCCAGAGTTTGCTCAAATTTACGCCCATTGAGTCGGTGATATCATCCAACCATCTCGTCCTCTGTTGGCCCCTTCTCCTTATGCCCTCAATCTTTCCTAGCATCAGGGTCTTTTCCAATGAGTCAGCTCTTTGTGTTAGGTGGCCAAAGTATTGGAGCTTCAGCATCAGTCCTTCGAATGAATATTCAGAACTGATTTCCTCTAGGATGGACTGGTTTGATCTCTTTACTGTCCAAGGGACTCTCAAGAGTCTTCTCCAGCATCACAGCTCAAAAGTATTAATTCTTTGGTATTCATCCTTCTTTATGGTCCAACTCTCACATCCATACATGACTACTCAAAAAACCATAGCTTTGACTATATGGACCTTAGCGGGCTTATCATCTCAGTTCAGTTTGTCAGTTATGTCCGACTCTTTGTGACCCTGTAGACTGCAGCACGCCAGGCTGCCTTGTCCACCACCAACTCCCAGAGCTTGCTCAAACTCTTATCCATCAAGTCAGTGATGCCATCCAACCATCTCATCCTCTGTCATCCCCTTCTCCTCCTGCCTTCAATTTTTTCCAGCATCAGGGTCTTTTCCAATGAGTAAGGTGGCCAAAGTATTGTCGGCATATAGATGAGCTCAAAATGCTATGCTGTGCTAAGTCACTTCAGTCGTGTCCGACTCTGTGCGACCCCACAAACGGCAGCTCACCAGGCTCCCCGCGCGTCCCTGGGATTCTCCAGACAAGAACACCGGAGTGGGTTGCCATTTCCTTCTCCAATGCATGAAAGTGAAAAGTGAAAGTGAAGTCGCTCAGTCGTGTCCGACTCCTAGCGACCCCATGGACTGCAGCCTACCAGGCTCCTCCGTCCATAGGATTTTCCAGGCAAGAGTACTGGAGTGGGGTGCCATTGCCTTCTCTGAGCTCAAAATAAATGGGTCCAAATCTCCAGTGAAAGTAATTTTTAAAAATTTTAATAATTGATATTAATTTTCTAGGGGGGAAGAGGCTAGTCTTAGTATGTAACCAAAAGGATATTAAGCTTGACTATCAGAAGAGGCCGGAGAAGGCAATGGCACCCCACTCCAGTACTCTTGCCTGGAAAATCCCATGGACGGAGGAGCCTGGTGGGCCGCAGTCCATTGGGTCACTAAGAGTCGGACACGACTGAGTGACTTCACTTTCACTTTTCCCTTTCATGCATTGGAGAAGGAAATGGCAACCCACTCCAGTGTTCTTGCTTGGAGAATCCCAGGGACAGGGAAGCCTGGTGGGCTGCCGTCTATGGGGTCGCACAGAGTCGGACACGACTGATGCGACTTAGCAGCAGCAGCAGCATCAGAAGAGGCCAGCACTGAATTGTTTGATGACTTGGGCAGGACATTCAAGAGAGTGCCTACAAGTCCTGAGCATCTCTATTCCCAAGCACTGTGTTTACATACACTATCTCACTTAATTCTCACACCATAGGGAGGCATTGTTATCCCCATTTTAAAGATGAGGAATTGGGTCTCTAAGATGTGAGGAGACACAATCACAGCTAACAAGGGACAGCACTGGGATTCGAATCCAGTCCTGCCTGCCTCCCCAGCTTACACATCCTCTCTCCACCACCCTCAACTGCTCTTCCCCGAGCCCCAAGTTTTCTCAGCTACAAAATAAAGCATCTGAGTCACCCAGTCTCTGATGCCCCTCCCCTCTCTTACTGTATGACCTTCATGGTTGGGAAGGGAAAGGGCAATCAGGAAGGGGTCTCAGGCTCTGGGGAAGGGTGGCGGGGAGCATCTTTCTCTCCTAACTGGGAAAGCACTAAAAACTTGTGTCCTGCCTGTACCATCCTGACTCTACCTGTGAAAGGAGGCCACTGCTGACAATGGCACCAACAGTGACAGAACTCAATACCACCTCTATTAAAAGAAACAGCTCAGGACTTCCCTGGCAGTCCAGTGGTTAAGACTCTATGCTTCCAATGCAGGGGATGTGGGTTCAATCTCTGGTTGGAGAACTAAGATTCCACATGCCGTGGCATCCAAAAAAAAGAAGAAAAAACAGGTCTTCTAATTTTCCTTGGTGAAACCACTTTTTCTTTTTTTTTTAATGAATTTGCATTTCCCAAAACAAATTCATCAACACTTATTGTCGAGAATCTTCTCTTGCCCATACTGGGTTAAATTGTATCGAAAACTGGCCAGCAAAAAAGTACAAGAGGTAGTCTGTATTCTCAGGGAATTCACTGTTAACACCCAAAGCAATTTCTAGAAGACAATAGACAACCAGGACGGAACTGTGTAGTCTAGACAATACGTATTGGGTTAGCCAAAAGGTTCGCTCAGGTTTTTCTATACCATCATATGGAAAAACCTGTAGGAACTTTTTCTGGGCAACCCAGTAGTACAGGAACCAGATACAGGGGAGATCAATGTGGCTGTAGTACTCAGAGAAGGCTTCATGAGAACTTGGGCAAATATAATGTTCTTAACCTTGCCTTCTAGACTAGTCTTTCCTGGCCTCCTCTGTCATTGTGAAATCCTGGTATGAACCTTTCACATAGTTCAAAGATTCTTGGTTTTGGAGTACTCAGTGATGGACTACATATCACGTCATCTGAAGGCCGCTTCACCCTTATTGGCACATAGGGGAGGAGTAAAACCCCCACGGTATGCAAACACCGTCATGGAGACTTGCTCCGAGCCATGGGAGGTTTCATGAAAAACCAGTTTCTCAATAGGGCAAATGTTGTAAGATGTAAGAGGCTTGAGAAACTGGTTCAAGGCAAAGAGAAAGACGTAAGATGTAAGAGGCTTGAGAAACTGGTTCAAGGTGTAAGATGTAAGAGGCTTGAGAAACTGGTTCAAGGCAAAACCTGTCACAGCAAGAACCAGATTTGAATGGGGACACTTTCTTGTCTGTGTCAGCCATGGTCTGCCTCACCTGGACTCAAGAATTTCCCCAGCGCTTTGGCCCAGAGGCCATAGGCCCATCTCATCTGTTAGGAGCTTCTTACCTCTACCCCCATTCATCTGTCCACCCTCATGTGCCACTCTGTTGATAAGAGAAACTTTTTCAGAATTCCAGATCCTTTCTTACCCTCAGACAACTAAGTATGTGTCCCATTCTCCAAATTCCACCCTCAATACAATCTGAAAAAGAGTATTATCTGAAGAGATAGTCTGAGTTGATAAGGTCATCTAGTAGTTCAAACATTCACTACACTTACTCTGTATTCTGAAACAATGCTAGACTGAGGAATATTTTCCAAACTAGTTGAAGTCATAAAGCAAATACACAAGAGACAGCCCCTAAGAGTGTTGTTGTTGTTGTTGTTGTGTAGTCGCTAAAGCATGTCCGACTCTTTTGCCACCACATGGACTGTAGACCGCCAGGCTCCTCTACCCATGCATTCTCCAGGCAATAATACCGAAGCATGTTGTCATTGCCTTCTCCAGGGGACCTTCCCGACCCAGGGATCGAACCCACATCTCCTGCATTGGCAGGTGGGTTCTTTACCACTAAGCCATCTTGGAAGCCCATCTAAGAGTGTACCAGATGCTAAATTGAGGGTCACTGGTTTAGAAAAGTGAGAAATCAATTTGTACAGAAGCAATGAGGGCAAGTTTCATGCAGGCAGGATTTAGGATGGACTTTAGAGAATAGGATTTGGATAGGCAGGGAAGAGAAATTATGACAATCTGGAAAAGAGATGTACCATAACCAAAGGCAAGAAAAGTGGGAGACATATTCATGAAAAGCCAAGGTAGTCAGCCTGTCTGGAGGACAAGGTGCACAAGAACATCCATAGCAAGAACCAGTAGGAAATGAGATCATAGGCATAATATGAATTCATCAACAAATCTAGCAAACATTTATTAAGTGCTGATCAGGTGTCAAGCTCTGTGCTAGGTCTCTGGCACATAATAACAGCTTATACCCATTAGAGCTTATGTTGTGTCAGGCACTATGTTAAGCACTTTACATTCATTATCTCACTGAATTGTCACTATAGTTTTATGAAGTATTGCACTGGTTGTAACTTCATTTTACAGATGAAAAAGATGAAGCACAGACAGGTGAAGGAACTTGCTCCAGGTCACATAGTTACTGTGTGATAAAGCCTGGATTTGAATCAAGGCAGTCAGCTCAAACATGGTTTCTGAGCACAATGCAAACCTGCTTCGACACACATCATCTCATTAAATCCTTGTGAAATTCCATAGGTCACGGGCACAGTCATTCCCACTCTGCAAATGGGCACCCAAGGCTCCAGGAGTTAGTGAATTCCTCCAAGTGGTTCTGCTGAGTACAGAGCTGGGGTTTAAAAGCAGATCCACTAATCCCAAGTCCATCAAACTTTCCATTACAATATATAATAACTGCCTGGCAAAGCGATTATCTAGAATGGGGCAAATTAAAGGAAGTTTTAACAACCTGAAAGGGGCTTCCCAGGGTTTCCCCGGTGAGTCAGAGGTAAAGAATCTGTCTATAATGCAGGAGCTGCAGGAGACGTGAGTTCAATCCCTGGATTGGGAAGATCCCATGGAGGGGGGCATGGCAACTCACTCCAGTACTCTTGCCTGGAGAATCAATGGACAGAAGAGCCTGGCGGGCTACAGTCCATAGGGTTGCAAAGAGTCAGATGCAACTGAAGTGATTTAGCGTGCACACAGGGGCTTCCCAGGTGGCTCAGTGGTAAAGAATTCACCCGCCAATTCGATACCTGGGTCAGGAAGATCCCCTGGACGAGGAAATGGCTTCTTGCCTGGAGAATTCCATGGACAGAGGAGCCTGATGGGCTACAAAATGTAGCCATAGGGTCACGAAAGAGTCAGACACAACTGAGTGCACACACACACACACACACACACAACAGCCTGATAAGGACAAGCCTATGGGATAGGAATAGGGAAGAGTTTCAAGGTTAACAGCTGTGACTTAATGAATAAAGACAGATCTGGCATTGGCCTGGAACAGGGAATTGAATTAGGAAAGAGTGGACATGAGTGGTAGATGATATTAGAGGTGGTGATGACCTAGAAATGGGCATGGGGCAAGGGAGGAAGAGAAGAATAGAAATGATGATCAATATTTGGAAGAAAATCTGATTGTTCTTGGGGACTGAATGACTTAGGGCAATGAAAGGAGGTTAGATCAAAGAGGACTTTGCTTCTTGCTTGACTGACTTAGCCTATTATTGACAAGGGCTGAGAGGTTACGGGAACAGCTGGTTTGTGGCAAAAAATGAAGGCTGCTTTGGACAATCTGTCGCAATCTGTTTGGCAGGATGATGAGTGATACATTCCACAGGAAATGACCAGTATGCAGTCAGGGACGTGGGATTGGAGCTCAGGTAGAGAGCTGAGGGTGAGCGTTGCATCTGATGCCAAAGCTATGCAGGACCCAAGAAGGAGCAGACAAGTCAGATCCCAGGGAGAATAGGTTTTTCATAGTTAGAATAAGCCAGGAATCTGCTGAGAACAAAAATGCAGCAGAAGAAAAGAAAACAGGCCCAAGGGCAAAGCTGCGGGTCTGGACAAGTTCTTAGGGCCAAGACAGAGATACAAATTAAAGGGACATAACGGCAAGTGAGATCTTACCTGTATCAATGAAAAATGACCTCTGGGTAATTTTCCACTGAGTATGCGGTATATTGAGGGTGTTTCCCTATTGCAGGAGACAAACCTACCTTAACCAATGGGACCCGACTGTCTGACTCCGCAGGCCAATAAGGACCTTTGACAGTAGAGAATACACAATCTATTGTACATCAGCATAGAACTGAAGTCATCAAATATATCTCCCCACTGAATTACACATTCAAAGATGGTTACAAAAGTAAGTGTTAGGTTTTGTCTATTATACATGATTAAAAAAAGAAGGTCTCTCCCTTGAGAATATAAATGTCTAAGGATCCCACAAAGATCTGAGAAAGTCCAACTAATTTGGTATTTCCTGGACTTATCCCTTTTTGTCCAAGGTTTTCTTTCCTTGCCCAACTTGGTGGCTGTGCTGCTGATGGGAGGAAGGTACTCAGGCAGCCAGAGATGCTGTAGCTACCTGGCCCCTTGGTCGCCTCCAATCTGGAAAGAGAAGAGGGTGGTCAGTTGTTACTGTTTTCGGGGGCTACTCCTCTTCTGGCCTTTCTGCTACCTCTATTTCCAAAACATGATCTTTTTGGCCACAGCCCCACTCTCAGTGACCTCTTCCGCCTGGCAGAATGAAGAAAGTGAGACTTGGAGCAACTCAGCCCATACCTGGGAGGGACTTATGTGATGCAGGAACCCAGTCTGGGGATTTCGATTCTTGGTTATTGTCCTTCAGACACTCAAGTTCTAGGGTCCTTCTAACAGGCTTCACAAAGTTCACCCCCAAGCCTATACACAATTCCTTCCCCACTCAGTATATGTCCTAGGCCTCTGTCAGGGGTCCTCTGTGAACCAGGGCTGCCTAAAATGACTCCTCCACTCTCCAAAGTGGCCAGGTGGGATTCCGCCTCATTTTACAAGTGAGTAGACTGGCACCCAGGGGTGTTGAGAGGCTCACCCGAGGGTGTACACCTGGGCGACTGCAGAACGAGGAGATGCAGGTTGTTCGATCCACTCTCTAAATCTCTTGTAGTTAGACAAAGAGAGCCCTGCTGAAATATTTGGAATTCTATTTTTAGTAACGCTTTGCTTTTCCCATGATTGCTCTCTTTTGCCGTCTTTTCCCATGATTGCTCTCTTTTGCCGTCTTTGTCTCCAGGGATGTTTAAAATGCTGGAAAATGTAAGATGAGGGGACTCAGAAGAGAATGGCAGCAAGTGACAGAGGGAACAAGCTCACTGGTTGTTCACAAAACCATCTCAGGCTGCCTGTTGGGCTGGAGCCCCCCACCCTCCCTCAGCCCCAAGGCAGCAGAGCCTAGAAAGGGGGCCTGTGTCCTAGGGATCTCTAGTCGTTTCTGCCATGGTTTCATGTTGACCTTGATCTCTGAGTCTGAAATCCCTGATTACCCATGTCAATAAGCAGCCAGTCAGCTTGGGAGGGGCCCTTCAAGGCTATGGCAAGATAGAAGAACGACAGCACAGCTCATCATAAGCATATTTATCAGGCAAACTTCAGGAAAAACTGGTTGCTCAAGCCTGCCACCTCAAGAGAAAGAGTTTTGTGCAAAGCTTGACCTGGTGTGAAACAGATGTATGCAATTTTGTTCCACAGCCACGTGTGCTTCAGGAGGGCTCTGTGGGGGACATAGGCACGCAAAAAGATTTTTTCCCACTGGAGAGCACTGGGGCTGTACAGTTAAGCAGAGAAATGAATGATTTGTTTTCATCAAGCCTATATATCTTTTCTATAGTCACTTCCCGAAAATGCAGGAATTCAAGTTTAGGATATTAAGTCACAGACTCATAAATCATGAGTTGTATGGGACTCTCAAATCATCTCATCCAGGCCCTAAATTTGCAGATGAGGAACCTGAGGTTACCCGCTATTGGGTATTGTACTTCTACTATGCAGCCTGAGATCACACCCATTTCTCTGCAAGCCAAAAAATTGCACTGTTGACTCCAGAGAGCTGGCAGTTCACCTAAAATCCATGGTATTTTTCATATAAACCACTGTTCAGTGCAATTTTCCTTGTCCTAGGTTTACAGCCCAGATTTCCTAAAATCTTGTTCAGGCATTTACATGTTCTCTTTCCACTCAGTTTTGTTAGTTTTATCTCCATATTCCAGTCCATGATTTGGATTTTGGTTCTGCCTTAAGCTCTGTAAGCATGTTAGGGAATGGAGAGGATCACATGTGAAGTCACATTTTGCAGTGGGCTTGCTGTCTCATAGTTAACAGCTAAATTGTTGTACAAAAAGCATTTCATTTGATATGCATGCATGGTTAGTCACTCAGTGGTGTCCAGCTCTTTGTGACCCCATGGACTGTAGCCTGCCAGGCTCCTCTGTCCATGGGATTCTCCAGGCAAGAATACTGAAATGGGTTGCCATGTCCTCCTCTAGGGGATCTTCCCGACCCAGGGATCAAACCCAGGTCTTCTGCAACTCTTGCATTGCAGGCAGATTCTTTTACCACGGAGCCACTGGGGTATATGTTGTACACAGAACCTAAGAATTACCCCTGATTTCCTTCTCTCTTTCACCCCCCATATCTAATAATAAGAATAGCTAACATTTACTAGGTACTTATCATGTGCCAGATACTGTGGTAAGTAATTTATAAGCTCGACTGATTTAATCCTTACAATAAGTATCATAATTTTACAGACGACAAGACTGACACTTTCAAGAGATTAATTACTTGCTTGAACTCACATATCTAGGGATGGTGGGGCCAGATTTACACCCAGGTTATTGTGGGTCCAGAGCCCAGAAGCTTCCCCACTTAGTTCAGATTCTCTGGGGGAGCCATCAGACCGTGATGCAGGTCTGACCCTTATGAGTCATGGAAGGAGGAGGAAGGAAGAGAGGGGCAGAGGGAGGGAGGAAGGAAGAGAGGGGAGAGGAGTGGAGGGGAGGGGAGAAAGTTGGTGGAATGGAAGAATCTTAGACTGCAGTGCAGTTCTAAGAAAGTCCAGCAAAGCTGATGAAACATCCTGGAACTGCCACTGCTCAAGAGAAAAGTCCCACATTTCCCAGGAATGGGTCTTTCTCAGCATTGCTACCCTCCGCATCCACCTCCCGGCCCCACCACATTCAGTCATGAAGCAGCCTTTGGGAAGCATGACCTCAGTAAGAAGCAGGCATGGATTTCAGAGCAGAGAAGCTGAGGTTATCAGTCAATTGTGACTGTCCGTGAGAAGTACATTTTTCATTGCTGCCACATTGTGTGTGTGTTAGTTGCCAAGTCGTGTCTGACTCTTGCAACCCTGTGGACTGTGGCCCGCCGTGCTCCATTTCCATGGGATTCTCTAGGCAAGACTACTGGAGTGGGTTGCCAATCCCTTCTCCAGGGATCTTCCGGACCCAGGGATCAAACCCGAGTCTCCTTTCATTGCAGGCAGACGCTTTTACTGTCTGAGCCACTAGGGAAGCCCTGTCACATTATAGTAAACCAACTTTTTCAGCAAATCTGTTGATTCTGTCTTCAATAGTTGTCTCTAACTATAACCCTAGTTCAAGCCTAGACATGGCTTACCTAGGCAATTCCAACAGTACTTTATTTCTCTCCTTTCAGTCTCAACATTCCTAAAACTATCTCTTGCAACAGTAGCAGGAAGATCTTTCCAATACATAAATCCAATTATGTCATAATCCAGGTTGAGAAGCTAAGGTGGAGACTACATTTTGTCAATCTAAGAATAGGTATGGGACGTCCTTGGTGGTCCAGTGGTAAAGAATCTGCCTGGCAATGCAGGGGACAAGGGTTCAATCCCTGGTCTGGAAAGATTCCACATACCTTGGGGCAATTAGGTCTGTGTGTCACAACCACTGAGCCCACAAGCCTTAGAGTCCGTGTCCTGCAATGAGAAGCCCACACACCACAGCTAGAGAAAGCCCTTGCACAGCAACAAAGACCCGGGACATCCATGAATAAATAAAAATTTTAAGAAAGAATAAATATGATGATCTCATAGCATATAAATGACAAGAATTTCACCAGCATTCACTAATTAGGCCAAGTACAAAATTGCCTTGTATACTTTTTCGCTAAGCTCATCAGTATATTTATATAGAGAGTTAATAGGTCATTCATTTGTTTAAAAGCCCTTCAAACATTTGTAAGCTAAAACCCAAGCTTCTGATCATGGTACACCAGGACGTCTAGAATTTGGTTAGTCCCTACTTCTTTCCCAACATCACCCCTGCCATGTCTTACCTGGCATTTGATACTGTGAAAATATGGTACTAAATTATCTGCAGCTCCTGCTGTGCAGTATCATCACATCACCATCCCTTTGCTTATACTCTTCCCTCCACCTGGAATGCTGTTTTCTCTTCTCCTCTCACTGTTGTGCCTCATTGCATCTCATTTTGGTTTTGGCTCAGCTTCCTTGGGGAAGCTTTGCATGGCTCGTACACAGCCCAACTCGAAGATCATTTAGTTCAATCTCTACCCCAATACAGGAGGTCTATCTGAGGTCACCACGTAGAAGGTTATTGAAGGAAGAGTCTAAGTCTTCATAGGGTAACGGACTCTGAACTGTTCTCTTGCATGTGTGCATGCTCAATCGCTCAGTCGTGTCGGACTCTTTGCAACCCCATGGACTGTAGCCTAGCAGGCTTCTCTGTTCATGGAATTTTTCAGGCCAGAATACTGGAGTGGGTTGCCATTTCCTTCTCTAGGGGATCTTCTCCATCCAGGGTTCAAACCTGTGTCTCTTGCGTCTCCTGCACTGCAGGCAGATTCTTTACCACTGTACCACTGGACTGTGATCATGTAAACCAGTCAAAACCCCTTCTTATTATGTTTTATGAGGGAGTCTATCAGTTCCTGTTTCCCCAGGTTTTCTAGTACTCACCTGCAACTTCAAGATGGAGAGTTACAAGTTGGGAGCCTAACTGAGAAATTCTCTTGGCAGGTCCCTATAGAGGGGATGTCTAGCACTGAACTTTCAAATCCTGTCGGGGAGAGTGGATCGTGGTGAAAATGATGATGGGGAAGGACAGACCTTGCCAATAAGCCACTGCGCCATTTGCCTCTGCCTGTAATTTCTGAATTTTCTGGCTTTTCATTTACAAACCCTCCACCTGTGATTCATAGAGGTTTTAAGAGACCTTCTGAGTGCTGAAGGACTTCAAGAAGGGGAAGGCATGGGGAGAGGGAGGATAGGCCTTCGGTAAACCACACAAGGGTTAGAAATTCAGCTACCATGGCTACAGCTACTAAGATTCCAAAAGTTTCCTTAATAATCTTGGTAACTCTCGTTTTTCTAAGAATGAAATGATACATCTTTAAATATTACATAGATGGGAGATACCTGGCTTGAAGGAAAAGATAGCAAAGGCTAATTCTGGGACCCTGCATTTACTTGGGGCTGTGGGCAGAGAGGCAGGATGGACATGAGCTTTTTTCACCCACATTCTAGCACACGCCTTGGGTTTTCACCTTTCAACAGGCACTGCTTGTTTTTTGTGCATTTAAAAAAGTTCAGCATAGTGACTGAGTAAACACCGGGGCATTGTTAAACAGTCTCGAGCCAAAAGTTTATTTGGGGAAACACAAGAAGAAATTATAATACATACAAACACATCAGAAAAACAGATATGAATCAATGTTGTTCACACTGCAATACTGGAAATGCAAACAACAATAAAAAATCATAGTGGTTATTGACTCATTAAATTATCTTACCAGCCATTGTTACTGTACACGAACAGAGCATACAATTACATCTTTTATTGGCACTTGAGAATAGATCATCTGGAAATATAAGAAGGAGAACAGACACAAAACATTCTCTAACATAAATCATACTAATGTTTTCTTAGGTCAGTCTCCCAAGGCAATAGAAATAAAAACAAAAATAAACAAACAGGACCTAATCAAACTAACAAGTGTTTGCACAGCAAAGGAAACCATAAACAAAACAAAAAGACAACCTATGGGATGGGAGAAAATATTTGTATTAATAAGTGATACAACCAACAAGGGCTTAATTTACAAAATATACAAGCAGCTCACACAACTCAACAACAAAAAAACAAACAGCCCAGTCAAAAAATGGGCAGAAGACTTAAACAGACATTTCTCCAAAGAAGATATACAGATGGTCAAAAAGCATGTGAAAGATGGTCAACTTTGCTAATTATTAGAGAAATGCAAATCAAAACTACAGTGAGGTATCACTTCATATGAGTCAGAATGACCATCATTAAGAAGTCTACAAATAACAAGTGCTGGAAAGGGTACGGAGAAAAGGGAACCCTCCTACACTGTTGGTGGGAATGTAAAATGGTACAGCCACTGTGGAGAACAGGGCGGAGATTCCTCAAAAAATTAAAAATAGAGTTGCCATATGATCCAGCACGGGGAAGGCAATGGCACCCCACCCCAGTACTTTTGCCTGGAAAATCCCATGTACGGAGGAGCCTGGTAGGCTCCAGTCCATGGGGTCGCTAAGAGTCGGATACGACTGAGCAACTTCACTTTCGCTTTTCACTTTCATACGTTGGAGAAGGAAATGGCAACCCACTCCAGTATTCTTGCCTGGAGAATCCCAGGGACAGGGGAGCCTGGTGGGCTTCTGTCTGTGGGGTCGCACAGAGTCGGACACGACTGAAGCAACTTAGCAGCAGCAGCAGCAGCATGATCCAGCAATCCCATTCCTGGGCATACAGCCAGACAAAACTAAAATTCGAAAAGATACATTCGAAAATGTATCCCTATGTTCATCACAGCACTGTTTACAATGGCCAAGACACGGAAGCAACCTAAATGTCCATTGACAGATGAATGGATAAAGAAGATGTGGTGCATATACAATGAAATATCACTCACCCATCAAAAAGAATGAAAAATAATGCCATTTGCAGCAATACGGATGGTCCTAGCACTTATCATACTAAGTGAAGTATGTCAAAAAAAGAAAGACAAATACCCTATCAGTTCAGTTCAGTTCAGTCGCTCAGTTGTGTCCGACTCTTTGCAACCCCATGAATCGCAGCACGCCAGGCCTCCCTGTCCATCACCATCTCCCAGAGTTCACTCAAACTCACATCCATCGAGTCAGTGATGCCATCCAGCCATCTCATCCTCTGTCGTTCCCTTCTCCATCTGCCCCCAATCCCTCCCAGCATCAGAGTCTTTTCCAATGAGTCAACTCTTCACATGAGGTGGCCAAAGTACTGGAGTTTCAGCTTTTGCATCATTCCTTCCAAAGAAATCCCAGGACTGATCTCCTTTAGAATGGGCTGGTTGAATCTCCTTGCAGACCAAGGGACTCTCAAGAGTCTTCTCCAACACCACAGTTCAAAAGCATCAATTCTTCGGCACTCAGCCTTCTTCACAGTCCAACTCTCACATCCATACATGACCACAGGAAAAACCATAGCCTTGACTAGAAGGACCTTTGTTGGCAAAGTAATGTCTCTGCTTTTGAATTTGCTATCTAGGTTGGTCATAACTTTCCTTCCAAGGAATAAGCGTCTTTTAATTCCATGGCTGCAGTCACCATCTGCAGTGATTTTGGAGCCCCCAAAATAAAGTCTGACACTGTTTCTACTGTTTCCCCATCTATTTCCCATGAAGTGATGGGACCAGATGCCATGATCTTTGTTTGCTGAATGTTGAGCTTTAAGCCAACTTTTTCACTCTCCTCTTTCACTTTCATCAAGAGGCTTTTGAGTTCCTCTTCACTTTCTACCATAAGGGTGGTGTCATCTGCATACCTGAGGTTACTGATATTTCTCCTGGCAATTTTGATTCCAGCTTGTGCTTCTTCCAGCCCAGCGTTTCTCATGATGTACTCTGCATATAAGTTAAATAAGCAGGGTGACAATATACAGCCTTGACCTACTCCTTTTTCTATTTGGAACCAGTCTGTTGTTCCATGTCCAGTTGTAACTGTTGCTTCCTGACCTGCATATAGGTTTATCAAGAGGCAGGTCAGGTGGTCTGGTATTCCCATCTCTTTTAGAAGTTTCCACAAATACCCCATGGTACCACTTAAATGTGAAGTCTAAAACACAATACAAATCAACATATTATGAAACAAAAACAGATTCACAGATATAGAGAATAGACTTGTGGTTGCCAAAGAGGAGTGGAAGAGGGGAGGGAAGGATTGGGAGTTCGGGATTAGCAGAGGCAAACTACTACATATAGGATGAAAACCAACAAGGCCCTACTCTATAACACAGGGAACTGTATTCAATGTCCTGTGACAAATCAAAATGTAAAAGAACAGGAAAAAGAATATAATTAACACAATATTATAAAACTGTACTTTCACAAAATTTTTTTAAAAAGGATGAGAGTAGAATAATGAAAGGAAGTTAGTGCTGTTTGTTTTTAAATTCTTTGATTTTATTTTTTAGAAGACTTTGTTTTTCTAGAGCAACTTTAAGTGTATAACTTGAAGGGAGATGCAGACTTCCCATTTATTACCACCCCATACATGCATAGCCTCCCCCATTATCCACATTGCTCACTGAAATGGTTCTCTCTCTTTTAACCAGGAATGAACCTACCTTGACACACCATAATCACTCAACATCCATACTTTACCTTAGGGTTCACTCTTGGTGATGCACATCATACGAGTTTGGACAAATATATAATGACATACAGCCATAATAATATTATCATATAGAATGCTTTTACTGCCTTAAAGCCACTAGATTTTTAAAAATGCATTCTAAACCACATCAGTGAACAGTACAGTGCTGAAATAGGCAGGTCAATGGAAAAAAGTAGACAGTCCATATATAAACCCAAGTGCAAATGAAATAACTTTTATGATAAAGGGAGCATTCCAAATGAGTAGGGAAAATATTCAATAATCACCATTGACATAAATGGTCAGTCTTTTAGAAAAATAATAAAAGCAGAGATCCATTTTTCTCTGTACATCAAAAATAAATCCAAGGTGGAGAAAAGGTTTAAATATAAAAATGAAATTGTAAAACATACTTTTTTGTATAATCTTGTCATGGAGAAAGTCTTTCCTAACTATGACATAAAATCCAGAAGTCATAAAGAAACGATTAATAAATATGACTACTGGAAAATGGAATTAAAAATACAACCAACAAAGTCAAAGACAATCTGGGCAAAAAAGATGATTAGCGTATATGATACCAGCAATAATTTCTTGAATATACATATGGAGTTTTTAGAAATCTGAAGAAAAAGACCAATCACCTATAAAAGAATATGAACTGATAGCTCAGAAAACAAAATATGAAAGCCCCACCACATACACAAAGAATATCCAATCTCATTGCTAATTCAGTAAGTACAAAATAAGGTATCAACAAGATGCCAATTTTTAATATATTGAGTTGGCAAAACTTTAAAAGTGTGATAACAAACCATGTTGTCTGGTGAGGAAACATACAGGAAATGGAAAGTTCTGGTGGAAATAAATGCTTTGTAACTCTTTCTGAGGAAACCTTGGTAGTAACCTGCCAAAATTCAAGGGTTTATATACTTAATCTAGACGTTCTTCTTCTAGGAATCTGTCCTACAAATAACAGTCACACAAGAACAGAAAGATACATAATCAAAGTTGTGTGTTGTTTTTATTGTTTAGCTAGTAAAAATAAAGAGTAAAACAAAAGGTAGATTCTGAAAGAAAGGAAAGAAAACCAAGGCTGAAGAAGGAAAGAGCTCCACATTCAACAACAATGGAGTCATGTCCAGTACATATTGTTAATTGAAAAATGTGCACAACAGGGTAACTGAATACCATCTATATAAAAATGTGACGGAGGTACTTCTACTCTTTGTAGTGCGTTCAGCATTTCTGGAAGGCTAGACAGTGGCTACCTCTAGAAAGTGTGTCTGGGAATTTTACTTTTTATCTTACAAACTTTTTTGCTGTTGGGATATTTTAACCATGAGCAAATACTAATTTTGAAATAAAAAGCTACTTTTTTTTAACTTTTACAAATGAAAAAGAGAAATTCCATCTGTTTAAGGAAAGTTTCTGTGGACAACACAGAGTTTTAGTTTTTTACCTCTCTTAAATAATATATTTTCAACTCTATTGAATAAATGAAAAATTCTAAATTCAGTTTCTCTGTCTAGCATTCTATCTGCCCATCCATTTCTTCCTCATGATATACATCTGGTGTAATACATATATTACAAGTATGACATAATATAATAAAATATTATAAAATAGGAACTTTCCTGGTGGTCCAGTGGCTAAGACTCTGAATTTCCAATGCAGGGGACCCAAATCTGATCTAACTGGGAAGGGAACTAGATCCCACCTGCCACAACTAAGAGTTTGCAAGCCGCAACTAAATACCCATCATGCCACAACAAAGATCAAAGATCTTGTGCCCAGCAAGTAAAACCTGGTGCAGCCAAATAAATCCATATTAAAAAAACAAAAAAGTACAAGAGCTTCTCTGGTGGCTCGGTGGTAAAGAATCCACCTGCCAATGCAGGAGACATGACTTAGCTTCCTGATCTGGGAAGATCCCACAGGCTTCGGAGCAACTAAGCCCACGAACCACAACTACTGAGCCTGTGCTCTAGAGCCTGGGAACCGCAACTACTGAAGCCCATGTGCCTAGAGCCTGTGCTCCACAAGAGAAGCCACTGGAATGAAAAGCCCGTGTACTACAATGAAGAAGAGTACAGCTAGAGAGTAGCCTGCACAGCAACAAAGACCCAGCACAGACAAAAGTAAATAAAATTACTTTTTTTTAATATCATAAAATAACAGATACTGAGGAGCTGCCAACTGCAGGTGAAATAGTCAATTTCCCCCAAATTTGCCACTCTCCTGCTTAAACTCTCAATGGCTCCTGTGCTAAATTGCTTTAGTCTTTGTGACTCCATGGACTGTAGCCCGCCAGGCTCCTCTGTCCATGGGATTCTCCAGGCAAGAATACTGGAGTGGGTTGCCATGCTCTCCTCCAGGGGATCTTCCCCACCACAGTCTTTTATGTCTCTGGTATTGGCAGGCAGCTTCTTTACCACTAGGACTTCCTTGGTGGCTCAGATGGTAAAGCGTCTGCCTGCAATTTGGGAGACCTGAGTTCAATCCCTGGGTCAGGATGGTCTCCTGGAAAAGGAAATGGCAACCCACTCCAGTATTCTTGCCTGGAAAATCCAATGGACAGAGGAGCCTGGTGGGCTACAGTCCATGGGGTCACAAAGAGTCAGACACGACTGAGCGACTTCACTTTCTTTATCACTAGCACCACCTGGGAAGCCCAGTGGCTCCCAAGCGCCTTCAAATTAAGTCCCTACTCCCAAGCTAGACATTCATTCAATGTGCTTCATCATCTAGCTCCTGTATACATTTGGCCTGAGATCTTGACACTGCCCTTCCCAGCTCCTGAGAAGCCTGAATTACACTCAAACCAAATTATGTGTGGGTTCCCCATTGTAATTTCACACCACGATGCCTTTGAAAATGTTTTTTTTCTTGCTTTATACTCATCCTTTGAGACCTGGCTCAGAAATGAGATCTTCAGGAAAGACACCTCCTGCTGCTGCTGCTGCTAAGTCGCTTCAGTCATGTCCGGCTCTGTGCGACCCCATAGACGGCAGCCCAGCAGGCTCCTCCGTTCCTGGGATTCTCCAGGCAAGAACACTGGAGTGGGTTGCCATTTCCTTCTTCAATGCATGAAAGTGAAAAGTGAAAGTGAAGTCGCTCAGTCGTGTCCGACCCTTAGTGACCCCATGGACTGCAGCGTACCAGGCTCTTCCATCCATGGGAGTTTCCAGGCAAGAGTACTGGAGTGGGGTGCCATTGCCTTCTCCAAGACATCCCCTAGATCCCCTCTATATTTTATGTGTACCTTTATTATCACCCTTAACACACTATCCTGCACATACATAGAGAATCCCCCATCAGCGTGTAAGCCTCGTGAATCTTGGTGTGTCTAGCATACAGCACAAGGCCTGATGAGAAGGAGCTGCTCAATGTGTTTTTAAATGAATGGATGGATTTATAAAACATGGATGGTCCAGTGGTTAAGACTTTAACCTTCCAATGCAGGGGATACGGGTGCGATCCCTGGTCAGGGAGCTAAGATTCCACATGCCAAAAGAAACACTGAAATATAAAACAGAAGCAGTATTTTAACAAATTCAATAAAGACTTTAAAAAATAAAATGCCTTAAAAAAAAAAATCAGTTATCCTCTGCATACATTCTGCATCTCTCTTGGGTTCCATCTCCTCCCTACCTCAGTTCCCGTGCAACAGGCCTCCCCAAAGCATTATAGTGTGGTTCTCATAACAATGACTAGAGTGTCAACCATGCTGCCAGTGTGGTCTTATGTAGGGAAAGGGTCACTTAAAAATGCACCAAGTCATCCTGTATGTGTCATTTCCCTAGAGAAGGAAATGGCAACCCACTCCAGTATTCTTGCCTGGAAAATCCCATGGACAGAGGAACCTGGTGGGCTGTAGTTCATGGGGTCACAAAGAGTTGGATACCACTGAGCACATCTATCATTTAAATCTTGACAGTGTACGTGTAGGCAGATGCCTGAGTTTTTCTTCCTTCCCATAGTTAGCCTCTCTCCAAACAAGCTCAGATAGCAACCTGCTTTGTTTGGCAAATTGATGAATGGGGACATGATTCAATACGCCCGGTTGTATGACATAACCAATAGCATTGCCATTTTGTTTATGAGGTGCTGGGTAAAAATACCCAGGAATTTACTTCCAGTGGAGGGACCACCTGTTAGCTGGAAACATTCAAGAGGGAAATTGAGAAGTTCCATCACCAGCCTCATCCCCCTTCCCCACCCCCCAACCCTGCTCCCAACAAACTGCCTCTTCAAAGCTTGGCAACGCGGGTACCTTAGCACTTTGATCACCTGAGCTGCTCTGCCGGCACCTGGAGAGATGCCCAGTTAGCTCTTCCCCAACCTGAAGGAGGGCAGAGCTGGACTGGGTGTCAAGCGCTGCTTCGGTGGCCAGGATAGAAGTGGATCTTGATGTAGGGGTAGCAACTAGGGAGAAAAGAAGTGTGAATGAGAGAAGGGATGGGAGATGGGGAGGAAACGCAACTGTTGGGCAGAAAACTTGGCTAGTGCAGCCAGGACCCCTCCCACCTTACCTCCAGGCCTCCGTGGTGGATATGCGGGAGGGCTGGGAGGCTAGGGGTTACTACGAAGGAGGTGTGACCCTGTCGGGAAGCTGTGGCCGGGCAGGAACGGAGCTGCCTGTATTTGAGCCTTACCTGCAGCAGCCAGAACAGAGCTGATCAACAGACACCTTCCAACAGACACCTTCCGGGCTGAGCAGGAAAGGAGGCAATCGGAGGGCAACTCAGCAGAAGGCCTGGAGTTTTCCAAGGCAAAACAAACCAGAGACAATCCTACAGGTGTAGGGAAAGGATAACTCCTTCTCAGGACTCGCTGTCTGAAAACATGAAACAGCAAGAACAGAACACCAGGCAGGAACCGTGTGAGAAAGGGGAAAGGGTGAGACATGGAGGAGAGGGTCAGAGACCACGCTGAGGCCAGAGGCGCCAGACACTGCGGCAGAGGACCGGCACTGGGTGCACAGCCCCCGACGGCGTGTGCGCCTGCCCGGGCGAGTGGCAGGCTGGTCTAAGGCAGTGTCGCTTAGGACAAAAGTACTTTCTCTTCTCCTGTAGAGAAACATGTAGAGGCGAGAGCTGAAATGTAAAGTAAATCTGTAAAATCTGAAATGACACGCATGGAATACTGGTAACGAGGGGAAGGAGGCGGGCTGCTGTTCATGCCTCGACTCTCATCACTGTGAGAACAGCAGGAGCGTCAGGACAGGGGCAGCACCAAACTCCTTCAAGACCCTTACATGCCTACATTGCACGCTATCTTCACTTTGTGTTTGTGCTTTTTTTGTTCTGTTTTGGCTGTGCCATGTGGCATGCTGGACCTTGGTTCCCTGAACAGGGATCGAACCTGTGTCCCTTGCATTGGGAGTGAGGCGTCTTAACTACCGGACTGGCAGGGGAAGCTCCTATATCACACTCTAAAATGAGTCCTGTAACAAAATTAGCCAGTCATGCAACCAATGGTACGACTCAAGCCCAGAAACAGTGAAGACAGAATCACCGTGGCTTTTTCTTTTTTTACAAAATAAGGATCAAAGGATGTCCTTAGAAATTTGAGATATACTTACAGTACATATTTTAAAAGAATTATTTCACACAGCAAGCAGAAAAAAAGTCTTTAATGACTCAGACATATTTATGAATGACAGAGAGAGAAATGGCTACTCAGCAGACTGATGATAATTTTTAAGGACAGTCATTCTATTCTACCAAAGGACTGCAGTTGGGTGACAGGAACACCATTAGCACGTCAGTCAGCTTCCATGTGGCAATCCTTTAATTCCTATGAGACAAATTCCATGAAAATAGTTTTGGAAACCAAGCGGTATTACTACTACTACTATTTTATATGTATATTTAAAATATTTTATTTTCCTGGTTATACTCATTTATTTTTATTTAATTATTTGGCTGCACCGGGTCTTCGTTGTGACATGTGAACTCTTTATTTGCAGCATGTGGGATCTAGTTCCCTGACCAGGGATTGGAATCCCTGCCCCCTGCATTGGGAGCTCGGAGTCTTAGCCACTGGACCACCAGGGAAGTCCCCTAATATTCTCACAAAATTAGGTGCTGTCCCATTCAAGTAACACTGAATTGACCAAAGAAGATTGACATTAACCATATTCAGGCTAAAATGTTTTTGGAAACAACCCTATGCACAAGTGAAAAGGTTTAAAGATATATCCTGGAATGGAAGACTTCTTGTGTAGATAAGGAAGGCTTTAAAGGAATTGAAAATATGCTGTAAAAAATTCTTAAACATGTAAACGAGTCAAAAATAAATGAAGATGCATGATGCTAAGTTGCTTCAGTCCTGTCTGACTCTTTGGGACCCCATGGACTGTAGCCCACCAGACTCCTCTGTCCATGAGATTCTCCAGGCAAGAACACTGGAGTGGGTTGCCATGCCCTCCTCCAGGGGATCTTCCTGACCCAGGGATCAAACCCACATCTCTTGTGTCTCCTGCATTGGCAGGCGGGTTCTTTACCACTAGTGCCACATGGGAAGCCCAAAGGAAGATATGTGTGTTATGCTATGCTAAGTCACTTCAGTCGTGTCCGACTCTGTGTGACCCCGTAGACAGCAGCCCACCAGGCTTCCCCGTCCCTGGGATTCTCCAGGCAAGAACACTGGAGTGGGTTGCCATTTCCTTCTCCAATAAAGGAAGATATGTGATACCAAATAAAAAAATTACAAAATCTGTGATGTTAGAAGTAATGACAGAAAGAGTCAAAGGTATTTACTTCCAGCAGTAGATAATACTGAGAGACAGGAAATATTAATACTTAAATCCTCATAAATAGTTTGTGGCTTTTAAAAACATCTGGAGGGCCATATGTAAGTCTGGAGGCTTCCCTCATGGTCCAGCGTGCAATACAAGGGACACTGGGTTGATCACTTGTCGGGGAAGATCCCACAGGCTGCGGGGCAACTGAGTTCGTGAGCCACAACTACTGAGCCCGCGCTATAGACCCTGTGCTCTCCAAGAGAAGCCAGCGAAATGACAAGCTCACACACTACAGAATAACCCCTGCTCGTAAGAGAAAGCCCGCACGCAGCAGTGAAGATCCAGCACAGCCAAAAAGAAATAAATTATTTTGAAATTCTATTTTTTAAGTAAGTCTGATAGGGCCCCAGGGGTAAATTTGATTGCTTTTTTTTTCTCTTAGAAATGGAGAAAACTGAAGCAAAATTTGGAGACGTCACTTCATAAAATAAGAAATGGGTCCCCTGCGGCCCTTCTGAAGTCACAGGTACCAAAACCAAGGTTCCTCCTGGATTAGCCAGGATTCCAATCTTCTGGTCCTTAAAAATGCAAGACCTAGAAGAGGAGCCCTGTCAGATTTCCATTCAGCAAACAACTCAGAGTTTACTGAAACTTACACTGGAAACAACCTCAAAAGTGAACTCTGATGGAAGGTGTTTAAAAAAAAAATTTCTAAGCAAAAACGCAGGCTGAGTTTCTTTTGTTTTGATTTTTACTTACTCTATCACAAGTGCCATGGTAAGTTTAAGCATCTTCAGGTTTGAGTCAGTCGAATAAAATGTGCTTGTCTTATGTGTATCTGTTGGGTAAATCCTCAGGAGATTTGTGAAAGAAGGTACGTGGTCATTAACTGTTGGCTCTTCATCTATCTGTGTCCTAACCTCCACAGGCATCCAGGGTCTACTTGGCTGCTCTTTAAAAGCTCAAAGCCATAGCAGAGCAATCAGATCTACCCAGATCTCTCCCCTTCTTAGAACGCCTGTCCTTCAAAACTGTATACATATTCCTCTTTACTCCCAAACCTAAACCTAATCTTTAGGTAGCAAGTATGAGGCCAAAAAATAAAAAAGCAGCACCACATTCATACTAAAGTGTCAATGACTAATAGTGATGCTTCACAAGTCATCTCTTAGAAGGGGTAGCTTAGTCTTAAAGAGCTGCTTATTGGCCAAATAAGTATATTTTCCATTTTTTTCTGCAAACATGGGCACACTTTATTCTTTCCTGCCTGAGAGTTTTATAAGACTTAGTTATTTTCAGTAGAAACGGTAGTTGGGATGGTACTGAGAAAAGTTGTTGAGTTGGAGGTGACAGTTTCAGTACGTTGGTGAAGGGGAAGAGGTAAGGGAAAGTTTGAGCAGGGAAGGTTTTGGTTCCTTGAGCTTCATTTTCTCTTCCTTATTTTTATGCTGATCAGAGCTTTTTTTCCTTCCTCATCAACAGACTTTTTAGTCCTTCTTGGCCTTATTTCTTTTGCTCCTGCTAACAAGCTAGAAGCCGAATTATGTACTCATTCTGAAAATGTTCCTTTAGGCTCTTACTTCTGGACTTTCTAGCCAGTGCAGAGAGTAAGTAGGTACTGTGCTGTATGCAAATGTAGGCATATTTGTCCGTGTGGGCAAAAGGGGGAGGGGGCACTTTGCAAAATGCCTTTAGAACAAAACCAAACTTTTGAGATGGAATATTTTATAGCTTCATGACAATAAAGTCAAACTTTTCAGAAACAAAAAGCACAGAGGAATACTTATCTATAAAATACATTGGGGAAAAAGAAAACCACACACCAAACAAAACAGAGGACTAATACTTCAACAGTGAGTTCACCTCAAGCATTTCATGAATTTCACATGACCCACCCACTTTTCCTCTGTACCTCTGAAGAGTACCATATCAGCGGCAATGACACTGTTGTTCTAGTGCCAGATTTACATATCAACGTAGCCATGGCATTCCTGAGTGCAGAATATCGTACTGTTACCCTTGTTTGTGGTTTCTAAATAAGGTTAATTTTTGTTCCTTTACCCTCCTCACTTAATCTCATGCCACCCCCTGCCTCTCTTCAATCAGTGGTTTGTTGTTTTTTTTTTTTTCTTTGAATAGTTTTCCTCCTTTTCTTTCTGGGTCTCTGTGTCATATTTGGGACTATCCACAAATTCACCATATAACTCTGCTGCATTTTGAAAATCTTGATCACTCAGCCACAGACAAACAACTCTGAAAAGACAGGCCAGGGACAGAGAAGTAATGACGGGTCATACAGGGAAGGAATTCTGGGGTGACTCCAGGATACCTACTTCCCCAAATGTATGGTGTGTGTTAAGGTGGGTCAGAGGTTACCATGGTAGATTTCACAGACACCTTTCCTTCTTTCTTGGCAGGTTTTCTTGTTCATTATTATGATTTCTAGATGGGAAATGGGTCTAGCACCAATTTGCATGCCAGAATTGAATCAACCAATTTTTATTTCCATTGAACGTTAGGAAAGGGCTGGAGAATTTTTAAATTCTTAGACTCATGTGTCAAGCTTAATGGAAAGCCAGTTGGAGGCCAACAAGCTATGTTAATGAGCTTCCTTTCTCTCTGACGTTCCCCAGGGGCTATGTGCCAAGCAGGCCCATGTTGCCCAGGGAGTAACAAGATCATCTTGACTCTGTTTGGACACCTGTGCTCTTTTAGCCAAGCAGTAATGGGAACAGGAGAGAGAGAGAGAGGAGGGCATGGAAGGCATGCACATCGAGTGGGAGTGGGTGTGTGCCACGGTGCTTAGGAATTCACTACAAGGAACTCCCCAGCAGCAGCAGAGAAGATACACCACAGGCCATCAGTGCCTCTATGTGGATTGTCTGATGGGCCTCCCTGATGGCTCAGATGGTAAAGAATCCGCTTGCAATGCAGGAGACCTGGGTTTGATCCCTGGGTTGGGAAGATCCCCTGGAGAACCCACTCCTGTATTCTGGCCTGGAGAATTCCATGGACTGTCCATGGAGTCACAAACAGTCCGACATGACTAAGTGACTTTCACTTTCACTTTTCTGAGAGTACATGAAAAGCCTTGCAGTGTGTGTGTGTGTGTGTGCTGGGGAGGGAGGGATGGGGAGGGCAGGGAGGAGAAAATTATATGCATGTTTTAAAGGAATTGCATGCTAAACAGGTTCCCTTTGAGAAGGCAATATAGGACAAAAAGATTGCAAAGTATGGATACAAAATATGCCCAGGACCCTGAGATTAGAGTCTTCATCTAAGCTTCTTCCCACTCCTTAAAAAAAAAAAAAAAAGTGTTCGGTTCACTTTTCCTTTCCTCTGAATCAGCCTGATGCTTGGCTCTCCCTACCCACTCTGAACAACGTAACACAGAGACATTAAACTCGGTCTGTACCGTTCAGTGATTGTTCCTGGTCTCCTGTGTGTGTGTGTGACTTTCTCCTTCCTGGATTAGAGACTCCTTGAGGATTAAAATGTACAGAAGCAAATACTTTCTTTTGTCCTTCCTCACCTCTTTGTTACCAATTCTGGGTATTTCTCAGCAAATGATTAACATAATTTAACACAGCACTCCTTCATAAGATTTTATTCCCTTTGTTGTTCAGTCGCTCAGTCATGTCCAACTCTTTGCGACCCCATGGACTGCAGCATGCCAGGCTTCCCTGTCCCTTACCATCTCCCAGAGTTTGCCCACGTTCATGTCCACTGAATCAGTGATGCCATCCAACCATCTCATCCTCTGTCGCCCTCTTCTGCCTTCAGTCTTTCCTAGCATCAGGCAGGGTCTCTTCCAAATGAGTTGGCTGCTCACATTAGGTGGCCAAAGTATTATTCTCTTTACCAAGTCTTATCGTATGATACAATTCAGAGTTTTTTTAAAGATTTTTTGATGTGGACCTTTTTTTCATCTTTATTCTTTTTTTAAAAAATATTTATTTTATTTTTATTATTTTTGTTTGTTTGTTTTGAAGACACCTGAGTTTATTTATATTGTAAATATTATTTCACAGTTCAGTTAGTTACCTTGCTGGTAATAAAGACCCAGAAATTAAAATGACACCTTTTTCACAAAATTCAGCTGTTATTTTCATTACCATGAAGCAGCCGTGGTTGATATTAAAAAAAATATTTATTTTAAACTGAAGGATAATTACAGTATTGTGTTGGTTTCTGCCATACACGAATACAGATCAGCCATAGGTATACACGTCCGCTCTCTATTGAGCCTCCTCTCACCTCCAACCCTATCCCACGCTTCTAAGTGTTACAGAGCCCCAGTTCGAGTTCCCTGCATGCTAAGTCGCCTCAGTCGTGTTCAACTCTTTGCGACCCCATGAACTGCAGTCCATCAGGCTACAGACTCTGTCCACAGAATTCTCCAGCCAATAATACTGGAGTGGGCTGCCATTTCCTTCTCCATGAGTTCCCTGAGTCATACAGCAAATTCCCGATGTGGACCACTGTTACTGAATTTGTTACAATATTGCTTCTGTTTTAAGTTCTGGTGTTTTGGGCCTCAAGGGATGTGGGATCCTAGCTTCCCAACCAGGGATCGGACCACATCCCCTGCACTGGAAGGTGCAGTCTTAACCACTGGACTGCCAGGGAAGTCTCCTGAGATTTGTTTTTATAAATTCAGTTTTTAGTAAATAATTTAACATATTTCCACACGTTCTAAAGTGTGTTTATAGTTTTTTTAATTTAAAATCCTATTCTGTGTAATATTTCAAACATACAGAAATATGAAGGAAACAATACACCGTACCTCCACCAAGAGATTTCATATATTTGCTCCATCTCTTTAAAAGTTGTATCTGGGGACTTCCCTGGTGGTCCTATGGCTAAGACTCCACGCTCCCAATGCAGGGGGCCCAGGTTTGATCCCTGGTTGGGGAACTATATCTCACATACTGCAACTAAGACCTGGGGCAGCCAAAAAAAAAAAAAGTTAAATATGCAACTAACCACCCCAAGACGTTCTCCATCTAGTTCCTCTCTCCCTCCCTATAGAACATCACTCTCCTGAATCTGGTGTACACACTACTTTCCTGGGAGTGTTCAAATTTCCACTGCTGCTACTGCTAAGTCGCTTCAGTCATGTCCGACTCTGTGCGACCCCATAGACGGCAGCCCACCAGGCTCCCCCGTCCCTGGGATTCTCCAGGCAAGAACACTGGAGTGGGTTGCCATTTCCTTCTCCAATGCATGAAAGTGAAAAGTGACAGTGAAGTTGCTCAGTCGTGTCCGACTTTTAGCGACCCCATGGACTGCAGCCCACCAGGCTCCTCCATCCATGGGATTTTCCAGGCAAGAGTACTGGAGTGGGCTGCCATTCAAATTTCCACTATCTGGCTCAAAAGGTCTTTAGTCCTCCTCCCTGAGGGGCTGGCAATTGTCAGCAGGGATGCAGGGAGAGTGACAAAGGACTAATCTGGAAGAATGGCAGCTCCACTCCAAAAAGGGGGCTTAGCAGGGCGAGGGGGCAGCTGGGGACAAGGACTGAGGCCTTACTGGGCACTGAAGAGGAGGCTAGAAGGAGGTGAAAAGGGACTCAGACCAAAGGGGTAGCAGGTGAGGGAAGAGGAGGAGAGCCTGCAGGAGCACAGACTTGTGCTCCCCTAACTGTCAGAGAGGATGTGGCTGGAGTCTCTATGACTACCTGGAATACAGTCCCGGCTGGGCAGACCTCACCTCATAAGCCCATGGACTGCAGCACGCCAGGCAACCCCACGTCATGACCTGTTAGGTAGCATTTTCTTTTGAGGAACTGACCTGCTTTAGTTCCTCTGAAGCGTTACATAGATTTGATGGAGATGATTCTGCTTTTCTATTTTTATTCTTCCTCAATTTGAAGTTGTCGGATAAAATAGAAGACACTTTCTCACAGACTTAGAGAAAGAACTTATGGTTACGGTGGGTGGGGGCGGGGGGGGATAGTTAGGGAGTTGGGGGTGGACATGTACACACTGCTTTATTTACAGTGGATAACAACAAAGACCTGCCGTAGAACACAGGGAACTCTGCTTAATGTTACGTGGCAGCCTGGATGGGACGGGAGTTTGGAAGAGAATGGACACATGTATATGTACGGCTGAGTCCCTTTGCTGTGCATCTGAAACTAGTTCACATCATTGTTAATCAGCTATACTCCAACACAAAAGAAAAAATTAAAAAAAAAAAAAGATACCCAGTTGAGTCTGACTTTCAGAGAAGCAAAGAATACTTTTTTAAAGTAAAAGTGTGTCTCAAATATTGTATGGTCATACTTATACTAAACAGGTATTTATATGAAATTCAGATGTTAGTGTCCTGTATATTTATTGCTAAATTTGGTAACTCTACCTCAATTTGAATATAGGAAGGACTTGGCAAAGCACTTAGTACGAGTCTGAAGAGAGAGTCAAAGGACTCTTCAGAACATTAATGAAGACACCATCTTTGTCAAGTTCTCAATGGCCTGCTGCTGCTGCTAAGTTGCTTCAGTCGTGTCCGACTCCATGTGACCCCATAGACGGCAGCCCACCAGGCTCCCCCACCCCTGGGATTCTCCAGGCAAGAAACACTGGAGTGGGTTGCCATTTCCTTCTCCAATGCATAAAAGTGAAAGGTGAAAGTGAAGTAGCTCAGTCGTGTCCGACTCTTTGCGACCACATGGACTGCAGCCAACCAGGCTCCTCCATCCATGGGATTTTCCAAGCAAGAGTACTGGAGTGGTGTGTCATTGTCTTCTCCGCTCAATGGCCTAACACCGTTCAAAACAAGCTCACTGACTTTACTAAAAGTGGACAATGCCAAAACATTCTTCCTTATTTATTATGAGATGAAATTCTCATATCATGATATTCATTTAAAGTATACAATTCAATAGTTTTTAGTATAATCAGAGTTGTGCTGCTGTTGCTGCTGCTAAGTTGCTTCAGTTGTGTCCGACTCTGTGCAACCCCATAGACGGCAGCCCACCAGGCTCCCCTGTCCCTCGGATTCTCCAGGCAAGAATACTGGAGTGGGTTGCCATTTCCTTCTCCAATGCATGAAAGTGAAAAGTGAAAGTGAAGTTGTATCCAACTCTTAGCGACCCCATGGACTGCAGCCTACCAGGCTCCTCCACCCATGGGAGTTTCCAGGCAAGAGTACTGGAGTGGGTTGCCATTGCTTTCTCCAAGTTGTGCAGCTATCACTAACTCAATTTTAGAACAGTTTCATCACCTCAAAAGAAACCCAATACCCATCAATATGCCCCATTCCTGGCCCCCCACCCCCCACCTCCACTATATTCCCCCCACCCCCCACCTCCACTATATTCCCCACCCCCCACCTCCACTATATTCCCCACCCCCCACCTCCACTATATTCCCCACCCCCACCTCCACTATATTCCCCAACCCCATCCACTATATTCCCCAACCTCAGCCCCTGCCAACCACTCACCAACTTTTTGTTTCTTTAAAGTACCCATTCTGAACAGTTCATTTAAATGGAATCTACCATATGCGACCTTTTGTGTCCTGCATCTTTTACTCTTAAGTGTATTTTCAAGGCTCATCCACATTGCAGCAGGTATCAGAAGCTAATTCATCATGAATAATATTCTTTTTTATATAAATACCAGGATGGGCCTATCAGTTCATCCACCATTGAACGTTTGTTTCCATTCGTTGACTACTATGAATAACGCTTCTAGGACAAAAGGGACAAACTGTAGTTTCCGGTGGAGTTTTTGGCCATATGGTCTAACACTGGAAGGAACTGTCAAACGGTTTCTAGAAGCATCTACGATTTCACATTCTTTGTTGTTTTTAGGGGGTGGGGTGGGGTGTTATTTCTGAATTTTCAAAATAAACAATCTTCATGGTTTTCTCTGGGTCCGTGAGGAGGGCCTGCTCCCAGGGACCGTCCTTCAGGGTTGCCTCTGCCAGGCCCCAACGGTCTCCTCCCAGTCCCCAGGCCGCTGGAAACGACCGATCCAAACATTTCTGAGCGCACACTGTGGGAAACCTAGCTTCAGCTCCGCCCCCTCGGCGCTCCCCGGCAGAAAAACGGACGCCGCCTGGCTGAGGCTCTATGGACATTGTAGTTTCCTTTCCAGTCCACCGCGCAGAGACCGCGGTGAGGGAAACTACAATCCCCAGAATGATACGGTGCTACGGCAGCCGAGCGGGCCAATCCGCGCGACGCGCTCCAGCCCACCCTCCGGTCCGGGCTGCTCTCCAGGGCGTCTGTAAACACAGCCAGAGCCTGTCATGGAGGGGGAGGAGGAGGCGGCGGCGGGAGCGAAGGGAGGCGTTCTGGGCCGCCTCCAGGGTCCGCTCTGCCATTCCTGAACTGGTCCCTCGTCCCCGTGACTGTGGCATCAGGGAACCGAACTGTTAGGCGAGAGGAGGCGGTCAGAACCATATCCCCTTCTTCCCCCGGGGCGGGGCCGGGCCGGACCAGGCCGGCTGAGCCGGGGGAGGGCCGGCCTGTCTGCCGAGATGGATGACAGTAAGGTAAGAACTGGGGTTTGCAAGCTCCGCCGCCGCCGCCTGCTTGTCGCTAAGTGCCCGTCCCGCCGCTGAGCCTCAGCCCCGTAGTCCACCCGGCACCCAATAGACGTCTGCCTTAGACACCCCTGCGACTCCAGCTATGACCGCAGGTACCCAGACAAGAATTGAGGGAACAGCGGGCTGCGTTCTTCCTACAAGGGCCCACTCTGAAAAAATCACACTCAGGGCAAGCTTGTTGGTCAGCTTTTCCAGGCGGTGCAGACCCTAGTGCTCCCGAGATAAGTGAAGAAACTACTGTGCTTTTTGTTGTTGCCTTCCGTTGCCCCCAACCAGCCTTTTTCCACATCGGACACCTAAACTGGGGCACCCTGAACCGGCCCTGTTCCCCTAGACCGTCCCCTTTTCTTCTCTCAGGCTCCTTTACTCAATGCCCCATTCATATAATCTGTTCACTCCCCCTCTGAGCTATTTTCCTGTGGTTGGTTGGAACACTCTGCTAAATCTCCTGTTACTATTCTAGAGGAATCTAACCTCTAGAAAGCCTTCTTCCAGAAAAGAAGTGAATTCCTTCTTGTTAATCTATGCCCACTCCCTCTTCGCTTATCCTAGTCACTTATCCCTGCCACGTTAAGATAACAGACAATATTCATTATTGGTTAATTCATATAGTTTGTTTATAACCTTCCTGTCTTTCCACGTTAGTGTCATCTAGTTATGTGTCATGAAGATAGTGATGCTCAGTTAATTGATCATCAACTTATTGATGTTTTAGAATGTTTAGAAAGCTGGACTTTTTTTTTTTTTTTTAAGGCATCAGACTCTAGAATTTGCCAGTTTTCAAAGCAGATACCCCTTCCCTCTGCTTTACTTGCCACTATCTCTGGC
Organism: Tragelaphus eurycerus; assembly: GCA_935064755.1. Classification (NCBI taxonomy): domain Eukaryota; kingdom Metazoa; phylum Chordata; class Mammalia; order Artiodactyla; family Bovidae; genus Tragelaphus; species Tragelaphus eurycerus. Next base: position 15,958,150 of record CAKXYN010000036.1, on the reverse strand, counting down.
ATGCTGGTTTTGAGAGCTGTTCCCTTCGTGTGGGTACCTTTCCCCCTCCACCTAACCAGTAACACTGTGCTGCTATTAACTTTTTGTTTCACACATCCTCAGAGAGGCTGAAAAAAATCTCCATCTTCTCTGTGCTGCTTGTGTTATTCTCCATTATCTCCTCTTCCTATTCCCCTGGGAGGCTCTGAGAAAAGTGAGAGCCCAGGGCACTGCTCTGGAAGTAGGACTCACCTCTAGGAACCTTTACTTGGAAAGGGGTAAAGCCCTCCTAATAGGAAGTGGGATTTCCAAGTCAGAAAGAAGGAGTTCTAAAACTTTTCTAGAAAAATCAGAAGGTAATTTTTTATAACAGTCTTTTGCTAGCTTGATCTTTCAGTGTTAATTTTGAAATTAAGTTCGAATACTGTATCCATCGTCTTTCCTACATACCGCTGGCTGGGAAAGGATGCCAAATTAACATAGTCCTTAGTCTCCTTGGTTGGAGCCTCTCGTGGTATATTCTACAGAATTTTTGGTTGTTTCTTTTTCAGACCTTTGAAATATTTAATAACTTTCTCAAAGTCTTCAGTAATCTCAAATAAATTCAAGAAAAAAAAAACCAAACGGGGTTTTGAGTTATTTTACCTGCCTATAAAATCACATAGAACTTATTTCTAAAACAAGCAAGCTGTAGTGGAGGGTATGGTGTTACGGTTTTGCCTAAAAGAGTGAGGTTAAATTTTGCAAGTAGACTATTCGTAACGATTCACAAGTAACTTCTTAGATGGTTCATAGGTAAGCAAAATGAATTCAGTTCTCATTCTTTACTAATTCATTGTTTTTGTGACAGTATTTAGAAACCAGCAGTTTCTTTAATGATTTTGGAAAAGGAAATCCATTTCAGATGTCTGTGGATGGATACTGCTTCTGTGAATGCACTACTTTCACTTTGAATACATGTCCAAGCTATGGATGAGTAATATTTAAATGCCATGTACTGCAAGATTGGACTACTCTGAGGAGTCAGGCGGTATGAAACAGCCTTTTTAAAAGGCTCCCAATCCTGCCTTTCCCTGTGCTCTAATTGTTACAGTCCTGCGAAGTTGTATTATTCTCCCAATATATCCATACAGGCTCACACACACAACACATTTTCCCTCCCATTATGTATGGGTGATGGAGTCTCAGGTTCTGAAGGCAGCTGCAGTAGGGAAGCCGAGGGTTGGGGTTTGGAAGTGTGGTTGTGCCGGTGAGAGCATAAAAGATGACAGACCGACTGACAGAAAGGCCAGGGCAACAGGACGAGGACAGAGGGGGCAGGGTCAGCAGTCAGAAGCAGTGTTTGAATGAACAGGTCAGGAAATAGAATGACGCTGTGACGACCTCTGTTTATAAAGATTCTGTATTCTGAGTTGTTTTCATCAGTGGTGATGAGTGAGTCTGCAAGAGCGCTGCATATTCTGCTGTCTGGTTTCCTGGAATCAGAGCAGGACCGATTGGAATGGCCGGTGCAGCTTTGCCTCCCAAGTGTCTAGCAATGTGCCTGGTACATTACATCATAGAGTACTGGTTCACAAAGACTAAGCTGAATTGGAACAGAGAGGCATTAAGGAGACTGCTCGAGATGTAGCTGGGATTTATTAATATTCATCAATGTGCTCTGCTGAGCCAGAGTATACAGACTACAGCAAATGGGAAAAAGAAAGCAAGAGACAGAGTGGTATCTAAGACTGGGGGCTTGGGAAAGCGCTGAGTAGCAGATCTCAAATTCTGATTGAGCAGATCTCTACTTAACCTGGTTGGGAAGGAAAAAAAAAATTTTTGGCTAAGTTAACCTTTTTGACCTTCTGTTTTATCTGTTAAATGGTCAGTGCCTTTTTCCCAGGCTTTGTTGAGGATCAGAGATCATGCATAGGAAGCATCAAATACAGAGTAAACACATACTGCTGCTGCTGCTGCTGCTAAGTCGCTTCAGTCGTGTCCGACTCTGTGCGACCCCATAGACGGCAGCCCACCAGGCTACCCCGTCCCTGGGATTCTCCAGGCAAGAACACCGGAGTGGGTTGCCATTTCCTTCTCCAATGCATGAAAGTGAAAAGTGAAAGTGAAGTCGCTCAGTCGTGTCCGACTCTCAGCGACCCCATGGAGCCTACCAGGCTCCTACGTCCATGGGATTTTCCAGGCAAAAGTACTGGGGTGGGGTGCCATTGCCTTCCCCGAAACACATACTAGGCACCCAGAAATGTTATTGTTGCATTACGTGGCAGTGATGTCCTTGGTCTTTTGCACAGTGCAGCAGGCACCTGAGACGCTCACTGTAGTTATTATTAGGTGCGTGCTTTTTCGTGATATTTGCAGCTGTGTTTCCCCCATACTACCCTCCTTTCTTAACGATGGCCCCAAATGGGACAGGGACAATGGAATGGGACGTGAAATGGCCCTTACCTGTCAGATTGTGTGAGAATGGTAGTCTCCTGAGCCCACCTATGTGTCCACCATTGGAGAAAAGTGTTTCTTTTGTGAAAGCCTCTTCTCCCTAACCTGCTGCATTCAATTATAAAGAAAATTGAAAGGAGTCATTTTCAGGGGCTTTAATCATAGAGGGTTCTTATTTCCAATTTTATATTTCACTTTCATGTTTATCGAATGAATGAGTGACTCGAAATACCCTAGATCAGCTGTGTTCCTGCCACAGATAAAACTGGTAAAAGATGATGTTTCTGTATAGCTTAGCTATAATATATAATGTATAATACCCTATATGATGTTTAGGGCATCAGTTTCCACTTGAGGGACTGGTGAGAGAGTCTCTCCCTGGCCTCAGTATACTGATACTAGCTGCTGTTCTGCATACTTCCTTTCCACCTGAGCTCCACACAATTATCTTAAAATGCCTTAAACCTTCTTACCCCTTAGGTCTTTGTTCCATTCAGTTGTTCTGAGTAGTGCTGGTTCTCACAAAAATTTTTACTTGGCCAAAAAATCTCTTTGACATTCCCAGAACTCAGTTGGTAAGGAATCTGCCTGCAATGCAGGAAACCCAGTTTCGATCCCTGGGTCAGCAAGGTACCCTGGAGAAGTAAATGGCAACCTGCTCCAGTATTCTTGCCTGGAAAATCCCATGGACAGAGGAGACTGGTAGGCTGCAGTCCATGGGGTCACAAGAGTCAGATACGACTTAGTGAATAAACCAAACAAGAGCTGTCCTTTGGCCCCTAAAGTCCCTCCTCTTGGCCACTTAGCCATCCTTTGCTACAGCTGGAACTGCCTTCTTTGGGCAGTGACAGAGCTCAGACCCTTTCTACCATTTCTGTCCTGCTCCATCCATGCTTTCAACAAGACCAAGGCAGAAGAGCCAGCTCCTTTGCCAAACGAGACAGTTCTTTAGCATTTTAAATGTGCCCCTTTTCCTGTCTAGATCCCATGTACATTGGGGTACCTCTACAGATATCAGTTGAAATTGAAGTTTAAATAACCTTATTCAGAATGTTTTGTGCTTTAAGATTTTCACAAAAGTTTGTTCATTTATTCATTTCTCCATTCCTCATCAAACATTTGTTGGACACCTAATATGTACGAGACATTGTGCTAGACAGTAGAGATACAGAGATGAGTAAGAGTTTATAATTATTCTCAGGAACTGATGTTTCAGTGGACTAGATAAACATACAGAAAAATAACTACCGCGTGGTGAGGTGAGAAATGAGGGTAGTGACAGCAAAGTGCTTTGGGGGCACCAAGAATGGATGCCTATCTGGGTGTGTCAGATATGAGTTCACACAGTAGGCATGAATCTGTCAGGAATAATAGAAGTGCCCCAGAAAATAGGAAAGAGGGAATATCCTATACTAAAGCATATTGCACTGGAAAATAAGTATTTTGGTACAAGCTGGAGCAGGACTTAGGAGATTTTCTATAAAGGACCAGATAGTAAATATCTGTGGGCCATGTGATCTCTGTTGTAATTATGCAACTCTGCCATTGAAACGTGAAAGCAGCCATAGTGAAGTGAAGTCGCTCAGTCGTGTCCGACTCCTTGCGACCCATGGCCCACCAAGCGCCTCCATCCATGGGATTTTCCAGGCAAGAATACTGGAGTGGGTTGCCATTTCCTTCTCCAGGGGATCTTCCCAACCCAGGGATCGAACCCAGGTCTCCCACATTGCAGGCAGAAGCTTTAACCTCTGCACCACCAGGGCAGCCTGAAAGCAGCCACAGGCAGAACATAATGAATGGGTGTGGCTGTATTCTGATAAAACTTTATTTCCCAAAACAGGCAGCTGGCTGATTTTAGTTGGCCAGGTGGGCTGAAGTTTGCTGATCCTGAGCTGAGCATAAGGCACAAGTAAAGATGTGGGCAGAGACAAGGATGGAAAGATAACCAGGCGCCCGATCAGGATTTGCTTGGCAAGTTAAGCTAAGAAATTTGGGAAATCTTATTTCTACCACTTTCAAGCTATTATGATTTTGGACAGATTATTATTTTTTAAATTGAAGTATAGTTGATTTACAATAGTGCATTAGTTTCAGGTATACAGCAAAGTGATTCAGTTATATATATATTTTTTTCAGAGTATTTTCCATTATAGGTTATTATACGATATTGCATATGGTTCCCTGTGCTATACAGTAAATCCTGTTGCTTATCTATTTTAATCCACCTGCAACGCAGGAGACCCCATTTCCATTACTAGGTCGGGAAGATCCACTGGAGAAGGACTAGGCTACCCACTCCAGTATTCCTGGGCTTCCCTGGAATCAGATGGTATAGATGGTAAAGAATCAGATGGCCCACAATGTGAGAGACCTGGGTTTGATCCCTGGGTTGGGAAGATCCTCTGAAGGAGGGCATGGCAACCCACTCTAGTATTCTTGCTTGGAGAATCCCCATGGACAGAGGAGCCTGGTAGGCTACAGTCCATGGGGTCACAGAGAGTTGGACATGACTGAACAACTAAACACAGTGTGTGTATCTATTAATCCCATAGTCCTAGTTTATCCCTACCCACCTTCCTTTTCCTTTTGGTAATCATAAGTTTGTTTTCTGTCAGTGTGTCTGGGTTTGTTTGTTTTTTTTTTTTTGTATATAGGCTAATTGGTATTATTTTTTAGATTTTACATTAAGTAATATAATATTTGTCTTTCTTTGACTTACTTCACTAAGTATAATATTGAGTTAGAGTTTTCCTCTTTTCTGAATATATACCCAGGACTGCGGTTGCCGGATCAGATGGTAGCTCTACTTTTGTTTTTTTAAGGAACTATCATACTATTTTCCATAGTAACTGTACCAATTTACCTTCCCACCAACAGTGTCAGAGGGGTCCCTTTTTTCTTACACCCTCTCCAGTATTTATTACTTGTAGACTTTTTGATGATAGACATTCTGCCAGGTGTGAGGTAAGCACCTCATTGTGGTTTTGATTTGCATTTCTCTAACAATAAGCACCGCTGAGCATCTTTTCATGTGCCTCTTGGCTATCTTTGTGTCCTTTAGGTCTTCAGCCCATTTATTGTTTACCTTCTGATACTGAGTTATATGAACTGTTCGTATATTTTGGATAGTAACCCCTTGTCATTTGCATTGTTAACAAGTATTTTCTACCATTCTGAAGGTTGTCTTTTTTGTTGTTGTTGTTTCCTTTGCTGTACAAAAGCTCTAAAGTTTGATTAGTGCCATTTGTTTATTTTTGCTTTTATTTTGGGACACTTTTGCCTTGGGAGACTGATCAATGAAAATATTGCTATGATTTATGTTGAACAGATTATCAGAACTGTATTTCTTTACCTATAAAATAGATGGGTTAGCCTTATTCAGTTAGTGTAAGAGTTAAGAATGAAATGTTACATGTATTAAGAAAAAAAAAAAACATAGTGCATAAGGGGTTCAAAATAAATGCTTGTTCTGTGTGACTCCTCCTCACCAGCTTGGTTACACTGCTCACAAGAAAGACCTGAGCTGAAGACGAGGCTGGAGACTGTTAGAATATAGGTGTATGCAGCATGCATAAAATCCTTGAAGGATGAAGAAGGTGGACAGGAGAGAGAGCCAAAGAGATAGAACCCTGGCAGACTCTAAAGTGATCAGAAGAGGTGGAGGAATAGGATTCAACAAAATAAACTGAAAAGAAGAGGTTATTGACATAGGAGATCCACACACACACACACACACACACACACACACACACAAAGGATTATTATTCCATCTAAAGGAAGTAGGGAAAAAGTATCCACTGAATTTCAAAACTAGGAGGTGGTTTGTGAACCTAGCAAGAGAAGCTTCAACAGAGTGATGGTGCCGAAGCCGAAATGTAGTGGTTGAGGGAAAGTGGGTGGGAAGGAAGCAAAGAGACTCAGATATACTGTAGGTTCACTTACAGACTATTGCAGTAAAGTGAATACCACAATACAGCAAGCCTCATGAATTTTTTGGTTTCCCAGTGAGTATAAAAGTTATGTCTACACTAGATGGTAGTCTGTTAAGTATACAATAGCATGATCTCTTTAAAAAAAAAAAAAAAAAAAAGTACCTCATTGCTAAAAAATGCTAACCGTTATCTGACAATGCCGAGTTGCCATAAACCTTCAATTTGTAAAAAAAAAAAAAAAAAAATTCAGTAAAGTGAAGCACAATGAAATGAGAAATGCCTGCAGACCACTGTTACTGAGTCAGTCTATAATAGTTCTGGGGATTGCTAAAATATATGTATAATCGTATTACATTTAGCTTCAAACAGTTAACAGCAAGGGGAGGGGAGGATTAAGGGTTAGGCGAGGAGAGGCAGGGGTGAACACTCAATCAGAAATGCCTGCTTTATCTTGTTTCTCCTCTGTTGACTAGAAAACCTGGCAGAGAGGTTAGCAGCAGGAAGATGGGATTAGACTTTCTCTCTTTCTGAAGAGCTGGTAAATAAAAGAGAAAAAGCCTGAACAACAGCTGTGAAGGAAGTTAAAGGAGGCTTAACCCCAAATGAAAGTGTAGCTGCTTGTTTTTTTTCTTTAAAGTGGTAAAGCGCAATGTCTGGCCACACTCATATGTGTCTTATTTTTCTTTAATTGATGGCAGATAAGGTTTCACTTTATGTTTTCAAAAGAAAAGTGAAACAGGCTTTCCTGCTATTTTCCTTCTTAGCTGGGGCTGATGCTACCACTTCATGTAAATACAGTAGTTCTCGTACACTTAACAACTTGAAACTTTTATGAGTTGCCTTAAGAATTAGAGCATTAGGATGGAAATAAGTGCAAGAGGGGTGGTAAAATAATAAGAGTTATTGATTGGTTTTTCAGATTTTATATCCCTTATGAGAGAGGTTTGGTTTTCTTTTTTCTCTTTTTTTAAAAAAAAAATTTACAACTTTTATAAGCTGGTGGTAGTGGTGGTCATAGTAATACCAATTTAAATTAAATTACAAAATATTGTTAATTTTTCTTTGCATTTATTCATTCAGTCATCAGTCTTTGAATAAATATCTGGCTCTGAGCCAGATGTAATGGGGACTGGAGAAGAAATGGCACAGCTTCTGTGCCCGAGGTGCTCACATCACTTGAAGGCAACAGAACTTAAATCTGTGAGGCCACTATAACATACAACTCAGTGTGATACTGACTGTATGTTCCAGAAATATGGAGTTGAAATGTGAACAGAGGTGATTGTCAGCAAGAGCTTTGCAGAAAGAGGGCCAGGGCTGACTGTAACCAAAGAAAGCTTAGTATTTGCTGGTTTGGATGGTGAGGTGGGGATGGGCGGTGTGAAGAGGGAACATTTAGAGAATTGGTGAGGACAAGTAGGAATTCAGGGGGCAGGGTGAGGTTCCTAAGGACACTGGCATGACTTGCTGGAGTAAATGAAAGAGAAAAATGGCTTGGTGAGTGGGAGCCTGGATGTAGCATGCTGAAGAATGGCCTCTAGAAAGATATATCCATGTGCTAGCCCTGGAACCTGTGGATATCACCTTATATGGATAAAAAGGGAATACTACATGGCCCCAAATGTGATTTAGGCAAGGATTTGAGAGGATGAGTTTACCTTGGATTCTCTGAATGAGCTGTAAATCCAGTAATAAATGTCCTCCTAAGAGTGAGGCCAAGGGAGATTTGAGAAACAGATGTGGAGGCAGTGTGACCAGAGGCAGTGATTGGACTGATGTGGCCGCAGATGGAATGCTCACGGCCACCAGCAGCTCCTGCAAGCGGCAAAGGATGACTTCTCCCCTAGGGCCTCTAGAGGGAGTGCAGTCCTGCCAAGAACAGAGAGAATACATGTCTGTTGTTTTCAGCCACCAAGTTTGTGGTAATTGTTACAGCAGCCACAGGAAACTGGATTTGGTGACCTAGTAAGCAGAGCTGAGCCAGAGGTCTTCTCTTGAGCTGCAAAGAGACACAGCCTCAGTTCAGTTCAGTCGCTCAGTCGTGTCCGACTCTTTGCGACCCCATGAACAGCAGCATGCCAGGCCTTCCTGTCCATCACCAACTGCTGGAGTCCACCTAAACCCACGTCCATTGAGTCGGTGATGCTATCTAACCATCTCATCCTCTCTTGTCCCCTTCTCCTCCTGCCTTCAGTCTTTCCCAGCATCAGGGGCTTTTCAGATGAGTCAGCTCTTTGCATCAGGTGGCCAAAATATTGGAGTTTCAGCTTCACATCAGTCCTTCCAATGAACACCCAGGACTGATTTCCTTTAGGATGGGCTGGTTGGATCTCCTTGCAGTCCAAGAGACTCTCAAGAGTATTCTCCAAAACCACAGTTCAAAAGCATCGATTCTTCGGTGCTCAGCTTTCTTTACAGTCCAACTCTCACATCCATACATTACTACTGGAAAAACCATAGCCTTGACTAGACGGACCTTTGTTGGCAAAGTAATGTCTCTACTTTTTAATATGCTGTCTAGGTTGGTCATAACTTTCCTTCCAAGGAGTAAGCGTCTTTTAATTTCATGGCTGTAATCACCATCTGCAGTGATTTTGGAGCCCCCCAAAAATAAAGTCTGACACTTTCCACTGTTTCCCCATCTGTTTGCCATGAAGTGATGGGACCAGATGCCATAATCTTAGTTTTTCTGAATGTTGAACTTTAAGCCAACTTTTTCACTCTCCTCTTTCACTTTCATTAAGAGGCTTTTGAGTTCCTCTTCACTTTCTGCCATAAGGGTGGTGTCATCTGCATATCTGAGGTTACTGATATTTCTCCCAGCAGTCATGATTCCAGCTGTGCTTCTTCCAGCCCAGTGTTTCTCATGATGTACTCTGCATATAAGTTAAATAAGCAGAGTGACAATATACAGCCTTGATGTACTCCTTTTCCTATTTGGAACCAGTCTGTTGTTCCATGTCCAGTTCTAACTGTTGTTTCCTGACGTGCATACAGGTTTCTCAAGAGGCAGGTCAGGTGGTGTGGTATTCCCATCTCTTTCAGAATTTTCCACAGTTTATTGTGATCCACACAGTCAGAGGCTTTGGTATAGTCAATAAAACAGAAATAGATGCTTTTCTGGAACTCTCTTGCTTTTTTGATGATCCAGGGAATGTTGGCAATTTGATCTCTGGTTCCTTTGCCTTTTCTAAAACCAGCTTGAACATCTGGAAGTTCACAGTTCACATATTGCTGAAGCCTGGCTTGGAGAATTTTGAGCGTTACTTTACTAGCATGTGAGATGAGTGCAACTGTGCAGTAGTTTGAGCATTCTTTTGCACTGCCTTTCTTTGGGATTGGAATGAAAACTGACCTTTTCCAGTCCTGTGGCCACTGCTGAGTTTTCCAAATTTGCTGACATATTGAGTGCAGCACTTTCACAGCATCATCTTTTAAGGATTTGAAATAGCTCAACTGGAATTCCATCACCTCTACTAGCTTTGTTCATAGTGATACTTCCTAAGGCCCACTTGACTTCACATTCCAGGATGTCTGGCTCTAGGTCAGTGATCACACCATCATGATTATCTGGGTTGTGAAGATCTAGGGGCCCTTAAAGTTTATTCATTTCTGTAATGATTAGGTATTACTTTTTCACAATAAAGAAAAACACACTAAAGTTATTTTAATAAGTGGAAAAGAAAAGTTAATTTGGAAGTTCTTTGTAAGATAGATTAACCGAGGAAGTTAAGGACAGACATGGAGACGTGGAAGAGAGACCTGCCAGGAACCTGTGGTAATAGTCTGTAAGTAGGGTAGTGATGTAGGAGGAATAGAAAAGAAGAACTAAATCAGGGATTTTGTAAAGGAGTAAATTGGCATGACTTCATTGAGTGTGCATGGAGAGTTGAGGGAAATCTCAAAGAAGCATAAAGTGAAAACATTTGTTACTTAACCTCCTCACCACTCCCCCCATCAAGTGACTAGTGAGTTGGAATAAATGAATCTAGTCATTAAATGAGTGACTATTTAGCATTAATATAGCAGTGCATATAAAGCATCTGTCAGTTTTAGAGTCTCTTCAGGCAATTATGTGTTCAGGTTAATGAGTCCTGCCTGGGAATCTAGAAGGGAAATAGTCATGCTTGCTGAAAGTCATCTTGTGACAAGCTGCTATGATGCTAATCAGGGGACTTGGGTTCTAGGCTTTGCTCTGATGTTGAAAATCTTTGAACTAAAATTAGGTCATCCATGTGATGGGACAAGATAGAAAGCCCAGAAATAAACCCGTGCACCTATGGGTACCTTATTTTTGACAAAGGAGGCAAGAATATACAATAGGGCAAAGACAACTTCTTCAATAAATGGTGCTGAGAAAACTGGACTGCTACATGTAAAAGAATGAAATTAGAGCACTTCGTAACACCACACACAAAGATAAACTCAAAATGGATTAAAGACTTAAATGTAAGACCAGAAACTATAAAACTGTTAGAAAAAAACATAGGCAGAACACTAGACGACATAAACCAAAACAAGATCCTCTATGACCTACCTCCTAGAGTAATGGAAATAAAAACAAAAATAAAAAGTGGGACCTGATTAAACTTAAAAGTTTTTGCACAGCAAAGGAAACTATCAGATCAGACGCTCAGTCGTGTCTGACTCTTTGCGACCCCATGAACCGCAGCACACCAGGCCTCCCTGTCCATCACCAACTCCCGGAGTTCACCCAGACTCACATCCATCGAGTCAGTGATGCCATCCAGCCATCTCATCCTCTGTCGTCCCCTTCTGCTCTTGCCCCCAATTCCTCCCAGCATCAGAGTCTTCTCCAATGAGTCAACTCTTCGCATGAGGTGGCCAAAATACTGGCGTTTCAGCTTTAGCATCATTCCTTCCAAAGAAATCCCAGGGCTGATCTCCTTCAGAATGGACTGGCTGGATCTCCTTGCAGTCCAAGGGACTCTCAAGAGTCTTCTCCAACACCACAGTTCAAAAGCATCAATTCTTCGGCGCTCAGCCTTCTTCACAGTCCAGCTCTCACATCCATACATGACCACAGGAAAGACCATAGCCTTGACTAGGCGAACCTTTGTTGCCAAAGTAATGTCTCTGCTTTTGAATATGCTATCTAGGTTGGTCATAACTTTCCTTCCAAGGAGTAAGCGTCTTTTAATTTCATGGCTGCAGTCACCATCTGCAGTGATTTTGGAGCCTAGAAAAATAAAGTCTGACACTGTGGCAAGGTGAAAGGACAACCCTCAGAATGGGAGAAAATAATAGCAAGTTAAACAACTGACCACGGATTAATTTCCAAAATATACAAGCAGCTCTTACAACTCAATACCAGAAAAACAAACAACCCAATCAAAAAGTGAGGAAAAGACCTAGACAGACATTTCTCCAAAGAAGACATACAGATGGCTAACAAACACATGAAAAGATGCTCAATATTGCTCATTATTAGAAAAATGCAAATCAAAACTACAATGAAATATCACCTCACACTGGTCAGAATGGCCATCATCAAAAAGTCTACAAACAATAAATGCTGGAGAGGGTGTGGAGAAAAGGGAATGCTCTTGCGCGGGAATGTAAATTGATACAGCCACTATGAAAGACGGTATGGACATTCCTTAAAAAACTAGGAGTAAAACCACCATATGACCCAGCAATCCCACTCCTAGGCATATACTCTGAGGAAACCAAAATTGAAAAAGGCACATGTATCCCATTGTTCACTGAAGCACTGTTTACGATAGCTAGAACACAGAAGCATCCTAGATGTCCATCGACAGGTGAATGGATAAAGGAGTGGCGGTGCATATACACGACGGGATCTTACTCAGCCATAAAAGGGAACACCTTTGAGTCAGTTCTAATGAGGTGAATGAACCTAGAACCTGTTATACAGAGTAAGTGAGTCAGAAAGAGAAAGTTAAATATTGTATTCTAACGCATATATATGGAATCTAGAAAAGTGGTACTGAAGAATTTACTTACAGGGCAGCAGTGGAGAAGCAGACATAGAGAGCAGACTTATGGGCACAGGGAGAGGGGGAGGAGAGGGTGAGATGTGTGGAAAGAGTAACATGGAAACTTACATTACCATATGTGAAATAGATAGCCAATGGGAATTTGCTGTGTGGCTCAGGAACTCAACAGGGGCTCTGTATCAACCTAGAGGGGTGGGATGGGGAGGGAGATGGTAGGGAAGTTAAAAGGGAGGGGATATATGTATACCTATGGCTGATCAGGTTGAGGTTTGACAGAAAACAAAGTTCTGTAAAGCAATTATCCTTCAATAAAAAATAAATTGGGTCATCCATGAAATAAAGAGATCACTGTGTGTGTTGTGTGTGTGCCTGCGTGTGCTCACACATACACGCATGCATGCGCATCTCCTTACCAGCAGCATCTCTGTGTATTCTGATATCTTGCCCTTTATAATGTTGTTATATGTCTGCTGCATTTCACAAGTCAAAATACAGTAAAGGTAAGGATCCTGTCTTCTTGTATTAACATTTCTAGAGTTTGACAGTGTTTGGGGCAAAGCGAGTGCTCAATAAATGATTGTTGAATAAAGAAATGAATTTTCCCCTCCTTACCTGAAAAAGGTGAGGACAACAGTTTTCCCCTCCAGTGGTGTGAAATAATGTGAGCTGCCATGTGGAGGGTTAGGGTTTGGGCTTGTCAGCAGAGAGAATGAGTGCTATCTCCCTGCACACTCTGAGTTGGCTCTAAATTTGTTTTTGTTGTTTGTTCTGAAAACACTGAGAGTAAAATGATACAAAAATCTTTGGAATAGGACTTCTTCTGGACACTGGAGTCTTCCTCTTTTGAAGAAGCCCCTGAAGGACTTGCACCTAAGTCATGCCTCCTCTTTCCACGGAAATTAAACCCACTGACAGGGGAGCTGGTCGGAGAAGGCAGTGGCACCCCACTCCAGTACTCTTGCCTGGAAAATCCCACGGAGAGAGAAGCCTGGTCAGCTAGAGTCCATGGGGTTGCTAAGAGTCGGACACGACTGAGCGACTTCACTTTCACTTTTCACTTTCATGCATTGGAGAAGGAAATGGCAACCCACTCCAGTGTTCTTGCCTGGAGAATCCCAGGGACGGGGGAGCCTGGTGAGCTGCCATCTCTGGGGTCTCACAGAGTCAGACACGACTGAAGTGACTTAGTAGCAGCAACAGCAGCAGCAGCATGCTCAAACCTTCCACCCCCATCATGTTTTTTTCCTCCTCATCTGCTTGTGTCTCTGTGGCACCTTCGTTTTTCCTTTGCTGCTGTTTTCTGTTCTCTAAGGTTCATGTCATTTTAAAAATAGCCCATACTATAAAATTCATCCTTTACAAATATACAATTTTGTGATCTTTTTAGTGTATTTATTTAGAGTTTCCAGTGATCACCACTGTCTGTTGATAATTCTAGAACATTTTCATCACCCCCAAAGAATCCCTTATAAATAAACTGATCAGATCAGATCAGATCAGATCAGTCGCTCAGTCATGTCAAACTCTTTGCGACCCCAGGAATCGCAGCACGCCAGGCCTCCCTGTCCATCACCAATTCCTGGAGGTCACTGAGACTCACATCCATCGAGTCAGTGATGCCATCCAGCCATCTCATCCTCTGTCGTCCCCTTCTCCTCTTGCCCCCAATCCCTCCCAGCATCAGAGTCTTCTCTAATGAGTCAGCTCTTCACATGAGGTGGCCAAAGTACTGGAGTTTCAGCTTTTGCATCATTCCTTCCAAAGAACACCCAGGACTGATCTCCTTCAGAATGGACTGGTTGGATCTCCTTGCAGTCCAAGGGACTCTCTAGAGTCTTCTCCAACACCACAGTTTAAAAGCATCAATTCTTCGGCTCTCAGCCTTCTTCACAGTCCAGCTCTCACATCCATACATGACCACAGGAAAAACGATAGCCTTGGCTAGACGAACCTTTGTTGGCAAAGTAATGTCTCTGCTTTTGAATATGTGATCTAGTTTGGTCATAACTTTCCTTACAAGGAGTAAGTGTCTTTTAATTTCATGGCTGCAGTCACCATCTGTAGTGATTTTGGAGTCCAGAAAAATAAAGTCTGACACTGTTTCCACTGTTTCCCCATCTATTTCCCATGAAGTGATGGGACCAGATGCCATGATCTTCGTTTTCTGAATGTTGAGCTTTAAGCCAACTTTTTCACTCTCCACTTTCACTTTCATCAAGAGGCTTTTTAGTTCCTCTTCACTTTCTGCCATAAGGGTGGTGTCATCTGCATATCTGAGGTTATTGATATTTCTCCCAGCAATCTTGATTCCAGCTTGCGCTTCTTTCAGTCCTGCGTTTCTCATGATGTACTCTGCATATAAGTTAAATAAACAGGGTGACAATATACAGCCTTGACCTACTCCTTTTTCTATTTGGAACCAGTCTGTTGTTCCATGTCCAGTTCTAACTGTTGTTTCCTGACGTACATATAGGTTTCTCAAGAGGCAGATCACGTGGTCTGGTATTCCCATCTCTTTTAGAATTTTCCACAGTTTATTGTGATCTACACAGTCAAAGGCTTTGGCATAGTCAATAAAGCAGAAATAGATGTTTTTCTGGAACTCTCTTGCTTTAGGTATATCCATATAATGGAGGAGGTTACTCATATTATTTAGTGATTAAAAAGAAGCACATTATTAAGCTCCATAAAGGTGTGAAGGAACTTAAATGCATATTGCTAAGTGAAAGAAGCCAGTTTGAATAAGGTTACATACTATATGACTCCACTATATGACATTCTGGAAAAGGCAAAACTATAGAGATAGTAATAAAGGTCAGTGCTTACCAAGGTTTCAGGGCAAGGAGGGAGGAATAGGTAGAGTGCAGGAGGTTTTTCGGGCAGTGGAAATACTCTGTATGATACTGCAGTGGCATATTACAGGACATGATGTGTTTGTCAGAACCCACAGAATTATACAACACAGTGAACTCTTAAGTAAACTATGGACTTTACTTATTAATACCAACATGAGGCTCATCAGTTGTAACAAATGTACCATGCTAATGCAGGATGTTAATAGTGGAAACTGTGTGGGCAGAGAGAGAGAGGATATATGGGAACTCTCTGTACTTTCTGTTGAATTTTCTTGTAAACCTAAGACAGATCTTAAAAACAATCTATTCATTTAAAAAACAAACAATAAGCCCTTTAGCAGTCACTCCCTATTCTCTCCCTCCCCTTCTCAGCCTTAAGTAACCACTGATATGCTTTCTGTTGCTATACATTGCCTGTTCTAGACAGTCTGTATACATGGAATCATACACCCTTTTGTATTTCCACTTCTTTCTCTTGGCATGTTTTCAAGGTTCAGTCATGTTTTACCGTGTATCAGCACTTCATTCCCTTGTATGGCTGAACAATGTTCCACTGTTTGGATCCACCACATTTTGTTACCCATTCATCAAGCTTTGCACATTTGGTTGGTTTCCATTTTTTACCCATCATGAATAATGGTGCCCTGAACATCTGTGTACAATTTCTTATGTGGACGTATGTTTTCATTTCTTTTGGAGATAAACAAGACATAGAATTGCTGAGTCGTATGGTAATTCTGTGTTTAATATTTTGGAGGAACTGGCAAACTGTTTTCCAAAGTGGCCGCCATTTTGCATTCCCATCAACCATGTCTGAAGGTTCCATTTCTCCACATCTGTACCAGTACTTGTCCTTGGCTGTCGTTCTGATTACACAGCAGCAGCAGCAGCCATCCTAGTGGGTCTAAAGAGGTATCTCATGATTTTGATTCACATTTCCCTAATGACGTTAAGCATTTTTTCATATGCTTATTGGCATATGTCTTTGGAGAACTGTCTGTTCAAATATTTTGCCCACATTCTAATTGGATTATTTATCTTTTTATTGTAGAGTGTGAGTGTTATATTCTGGATATGTCTCTTATGTGATTTACAGTTCTTTTCCATTGATCTGTATGTCTGTCCTTGTGCCAGTACCACACTATCTTGATTCCTGTTGCTTTCTAATAAGTTTTGAAATCAGAAAGTGGGAGTCCTCTGCCTTTGTTCTTTTAAAAGATTGCTTTGGCTATTTTGGGTCCATTGTATTTCCATATGAATTTTATGATTATCTTGTCAATTTATGCAAAAAGTCATCTGGAATTTTGATAGAAATTGTGTTGAATCTGTAGCTCAGTTTGGGGAGTACTCATCTTAACAGTATTAAGTCTACCAACCCATTAACATGGACTGTCTTTTTATTATATCTTATTTAATTTCTTACAATGATTTTTGTGGTTTTCAGTATACAAGTCTTGCAGTTCTTTTATTAAATTTATTCCTAAATATTTTATTATTTTTGATACTATTCTAAATGGAATGTTTCCATAATTTCATTTTCAGCTTGTTCATTGTGTATAGAAACACAACTGATATTTTTATCTTGATCTTGTATCTTGCAACCTTGTTCAACTCATGAGTTCTAATAATTTTTTCGCAGATTCCTTAGAATTTTCTGTATATAAGATCATATCATCCTCAAATAGAAATTTTCCTTTATAATCTGAATGCCTTCTTTCTTTTTCTTGATTGCTGTGGCTAGAACCTCCAACACAATGTTGAATAGACATGACTGGAGAGGACAGAATCCTTGTTTTGTTTCTGATCTTTGGAGAAAGAATTCAGTCATTCACCTTTACATGATGTTGGCTGTGGGTGTTTCATAGATGCTCTTTACCAGGTTGAAGTTCCCTTCTATTCCTAGTTTTTTGAAGGTTTGTTTTTTTTAAATAATGGTGTTGTATTTGTCAAGTGCTTTTACTGAGTCTGTTGAGATGAACATGTAATTTTTGTCTTTTCTCCTATTGATACGGTATATTACACTAATTGATTTTTAGTTGTTAAACCAACCTTTTTTCCTGGGATAAATCATCCAGTTATGGTATATAATCCTCTTTATATGCTGTTAGATTTAGTTTGCTAGTATTTTATTGAAGATTTTTCCATCTATATTCTTAAGACATGTTGGTCTATAGTTTTCTTATATCTTGGTTTTTTGTTATCAGGCTAATTTTGGCTCATTGGATGAACTTGGTATATTCTTTCCTCTTGCTTTTTTGGAAGGGTTTGTAAAGAATTAGTGTTAATTCTTTAAATGCTTGGTTAATTTACCAATGAAGTCACCTGGACCTGGACTTTTCTTTATGGGAAATTCTTTTATTACTCTTTCAGTCTCTTTATTCGTCATTAAGTCTTTTTAGATTTTTTTATTCCTTCTTGAGTCACTCTTGCCACTTTGTATCTTTCTAGAAATTTGTCCATTTCAACTAGGTTATCTGGTTTTTTGGCATACAATTTTTCATAGTCTTCTCTTGTAATCCTTTTTACTTTGGTAAAGGTAATAGTGATGTCTTTTCTTTCAGTTTTGAGTTTAGGGTTTTGAATGTTTTCTCTAGTTCAATCAGTCTAGCTAAAGGTTTGTCAATTTTGTTGGTCTTTTTGAAGCACCAACTTTTGGTTTTATTGATTGTTTTTTCATTCTCTGTTTTATTTATATCTACTCTGATTTTATTATTTCTTTCCATCAACTTGTTTTCAGTTTAATTTGCTCTTCTTTTTTTCTAGTTTCTTAGGGTAAAAAGTTAGGTTATTGCCTTTAAAATCTTTCTTAATTTAGGTGTTTGTAGCTACTTCTAAGCACTGCTTTAGCTGTATCTTATAAGTTTTGGTATGTTGTATTTTCCTGTTCATTCATCTCAAAGTATTTTTCTGATTTCCCTTGTGATCTCTTCTATGATTCATTGGTTACTTAGGAATGTCTTCTGTGTTTTTTTAATTTTTATTTATTTTTTAATATATTTTTTGGCTGCGTGGCATGTGGGATGTTAGTTCCCTGATCAGGGATCAGACCCGCACGCCCTGCATTGTAAGTGTGAAGTCTTAACCACTGGGAAGTCTGTCTTTTGTGTTTTATCTGTCATATTTATTAAACATTTATTGTGAACTCATTGTGAAACCCTAGGTGGTAAAAAATGCTCAGTGGTAAAGAATCTGCCTGCCAGTGCAGGCAACACAAGAGATGTGGGTTCAGTCTCTGAGCCAGGAAGATCCCCTGGAGAAGGGAATGGCAGCCCACTCCAGTATTCTTGCCTGGAAAATTCCATGGATAGAGGAGCCTGGAGGGCTACAGTCTGTGAGGTTGCAAAGAGTCAGGACTGAGCGCATGCAACACGCAACTGAAATCTAACATCCCTAATATCCTGCCTTTGTGAAGCAAGTTTGCTATGCAGAGCAAGAAAAAGCATTGGCTAGCAGGTTGCTTTTCTTAATGCTGGGTGTTAGGGACACAGGCCTTGTGAGTGTTTCCCCTAGGACCTTCTGTCCTGAACTAACAAATATGTCTTGGGGAGGAAAAGGAGGTAAAATGGATGGTGGATAAAGTACACTGTTTTAAAAACAGCTGTTTAAACTTTTATGTGGCCCTGTGTTAGTAGAAGTGAAATTAGAACAGAAAAAAAAAGTTAAATTGGAGAGTTATTTTAATAGTTTTCTTTGGAGTTGGTGTTGTGCACAAATTAGTACTTTTATTTAGCCACATTAATGTGCTTCCTCAGAGAACAAGAGTATGTGGTTGTCTTTGAGTTTATGAAAATTTTAAGAAGCATTGGTAAGAATAACTTTTGTTTCAGACATATTTAAGGAATTTGTGGGGTTGATTTCAGTTTTAGTTCCTGGTTCCTTATTTCTAATTAACTTCCCTTATCCATCCCCCAAGGTTTACAGCTTATGAAATACGTAAAGTTCAGTTGTTAAGGCAACTATTATATTAACCTGTGTTTGTATGATGATAATCCCCTCCTTTTTTAAACAAAGTGCTTTCATACATTATTTTACTTAAGATTTACAATAATCGTGTGATGTGCTTGACTCTCTTGAAAACTGGTACATTAATCAGATTTTAGCTGGCACCAAAAGCCAAAATTTAAGTTTATTACTGACTGAGGAAAAATTAAGCTAGAGAAGTGGTGGTTGCTGCTGCTGCTGCTGCTGCTAAGTCGCTTCAGTCGTGTCCGACTCTGTGCGACCCCATAGACGGCAGCCCACCAGGCTCCCCCGTCCCTGGGATTCTCTAGGCAAGAACACTGGAGTGGGTGAAGTGGTGGTTATGTGGTCTTAAATGTAATTTTACAGATGATGTAAAGTACAGGAACCCTGGGTTTATTTACTGTGCCTTTCTAATTTAAAAAAAAGGAAATGGTTGCAATTTAAATATTTTACTTCCGTGAAAACTAAACAAAGGGTTATACCTTTTGTTTGATTTTTATGACTACACTAAGTTTGTGTAAAAAAAATCAGTGAAGTTTGTGTAGTACACTATGTCCTTCTGACTTCTCAAAGGTGCCATTCCTGAATTCCATTCCTCAATTAATTAATTAAAAACAGCAATATATGAAGGTACTGGTTTGTAATGGTGTGTGATTGATGACTCATTTTACTACATAAAGAATAGATGTGATTAACATTTATTTCACTAAGGACATGGGTGTAGGCTGTAAATATATTGTTTTTTGGGAGAAGGCAATGGCGACCCACTCCAGTACTCTTGCCTGGAAAATCCCATGGATGGAGGAGCCTGGTGGGCTGCAGTCCATGGCGTCACTAGGAGACGACTGAGTCGGACTTGACTGAGTGACTTCACTTTCACTTTCATGCATTGGAGAAGGCAATGGCAACCCACTCCAGTATTCTTGCCTGGAGAATCCCAGGGACAGGGGAGCCTGCTGGGCTGCAGTCTATGGGGTTGCACAGAGTCAGATACAACTGAAGTGACTTAGCAGCAGCAGCATATTCCTTTTAAAAACTATCAATAGCAAATATACTTTGTTTTAATGAAGGGTGATTTCAAAATAGTTTATTAAAATTGTACAGTGGATAAGCATAATTTAAAATTTAGCCCATAGTAATACTTGGATCAACTAGTTACCCTGCAATTGCTAATTGTATACTTGACTCTGAAGAAGAGTTCCCAGGTGTGTATATTATTATACTGAAATTTAAAAAACGTGATGATACAGAATAGGAAAGCTTTAAAAGACCAGTTTTTTAAAAGTTCAGACTTATTTTGGGAGTAGTACTGAAGCAGTTAGCTTTTAAGATGGTGGTAGAAAGGAAAGATTTTTTTTTCCCAAGAGCCTCGGAGTATTCAATCTCATTTCAGAGCCACTCTATAAAATGCTGGATCCAATGGTTAGCTGTCATATTATGACACAGGATTTGGTAAATGTAGCTGATTCACATATGAAATTTGGTTTTCCTGACCTAACCATGATACCAAGCAATGATCTGATCTTTACAAGGTACTGGGCATTGTTGGTATATAGTATTAATGGTGATTTCAAGCATACAAACAAATCAGAGTTTTAATATCCAAATGAAGATTGATCCTTTAAGTTTTGTTACCTAGTTAAGACTTCTACATTTAGTTCAATGATTTGACAGTGTTTGAGTTTTTCATCTTCTCTTTTAAAATTGCCTTTAAAGTGTCTGCCTGCAATGCAGGAGACCTGGTTTTGATCCCTGGATCGGGAAGATACCCTGGAGAAGGAAATGGCAACCCACTCCAGTATTCTTGCCTGGAGAATCCCATGGATGGAGGAGCCTGGTGGGCTACAGTCTACAGGGTTGCAAAGAGTTGGACACAACTTAGCGACTTAACTTTTTAACTTTTAAAGCCTCAGTGGTATTACTTTGAGTATACTGAGGTTGTGACATTTTTATTCTCTGAGGGTAATCCTCAGAAAGAACTAGACATCATTTGGAACCTCATTGGATAAACAAAGTGGACAATCAGATTGCTTGGGAATTTAAAGAATAATGTATTACTTCAAAGTAATATGGTATATTGTGTTGTGGCCTATAAGAAACTGGCTCCAAAAGCAGCTTTCAAAAAAGCTTATTCATTGGAATAAATGTACCCCTTTCAAAGTGACTCCTTTAAAGGAAATTCATTTGATATATAAGTTCAGGTTCATGTATTTTAAAATTCATTACCTTTATCTCATAGTTATATCCTGTGTAAGAACTTGAGGAAACTCCAAAGCTAAACAGTGAAGAAGATTAGATTACTTTGCCAGTCACCAAAAAACCATGCCTGTGCAGGTAACTGAACAGCAGGGGTATTGAGAGGATGTCTGTGACACCAGTGGGAGCAGGCAGAATCTCCTGAGACAATCCCAGGGTTATAATTATAGACTTCTAATAGCAGAAGAGAATTATCCCGAAAATGTCAGGATCTTCCTGTGTGTTCCTTTGGGCTCAACAAATTTGAAGAGGGAATTGAGAGCCAAATTGCTTAGGATACGTACTTATTTATATATACACCCAATTTTAAATAGAAATTTTATATTTTTCTAATTATAAATACTGAAAATAATTAAAAATACAGATGAGAAAGAAGCTTTTTCTAATCACACCTATTCGAGAAGTCCTCACTGACTTTTGGTTAAGATCCTTTCTTCTATGTGTTGTTTTGTGAGATTGAGATCATACTGAGAATTTTCAATACTGATTTTTGTTTACTTATGACTTTCTTAATAAAAGTAATTTGTGAACAAAATATTTAATGGCAGTTTCTTGTTATCCAGATGCTTATGGTTCATAAAGTGTACTATGAGTGTGTGCTTAGCTGCTCAGTCGTGTCCGACTTTTTGCAACCCCATGGACTATAGCCTGCCAGGCTCCTCTGTCCATGGGAGTTCTTCAGGCAAGAATACCGAAGTGGGTTGCCATGCCCTCCTCCAGGGGATCGTCCAACCCAGAAATCGAACCCACATCTCCCACATTGCTGGCAGGTTCTTTACTGTCTGTGCCACCGGAGAAACCCAAAGTTTACTATAAAGCTATGTAAAGTTTATTATGAAAAAAAGTTTAGAAGAAATAATGAACACTTACACTGTTTCTTCCCTATTCTTGGTGTGAAAAGTATCAGAAAAAAATATTTATTTATTTGTAAATGTTTTCCTTGCTAATATGCAGCCACAGTCACTTTTCTAGACTCAGAACTAAGAAAAAAAAAAAAATGACTACTTCTTTCTCTTGCTGAAGGTGGTTGGAGGTAAAGTGAAGAAGCCCGGCAAACGTGGTCGAAAGCCAGCCAAAATTGACTTGAAGGCAAAACTCGAGAGGAGCCGGCAGAGTGCAAGAGAATGCCGGGCCAGGAAAAAACTGCGGTATCAGTATTTGGAAGAATTGGTATCTAGCCGGGAAAGAGCCATTTGTGCTCTTAGAGAGGAACTGGAAATGGTAAGAAAGCCTGTCAGTAAATGTAAATCAGTAAATGTCATCAGTAAATGATGAAACAATCAACCTAAATTGTATTAAAACCTGAAGATACGAGTTCTCAGCTATCCAGTTGACGAGCATGAGAGAGAATATTTATCTATTAGCGAGAACATAGGGAAATACTCATTTTTCATATGTTCCTGGTGGGAGTGGAAAGTGACTATTTCACTAAGGCATTATTTATGATACGAGACAAAAGATCAGATCAGATCAGTCGCTCAGTCGTGTCCGACTTTGGAAAGTGACTATTTCACTAAGGGATTATTTATGATACAAGACAAAAGATCAGATCAGATCAGATCAGTCGCTCAGTCGTGTCCGACTTTGGAAAGTGACTATTTCACTAAGGGATTATTTATGATACGAGACAAAAAGAATAACCCAAATGCTCAACAGTCAGGGATTGGTTCAATAAATTTTACTACATTCATATATTGGTCTACTTTGCAGCCCATGAAAATCACAGTGCACATATGTATATACTGATATGGAAAGACACAATATATTGCTAAGTGGAAAAAGCAGTATAACAATATGTAACAATATGCATTGTACAGTACTGTTAGGCCTGCTTTTATTCATTCATTCAGATTTCAAGAGAATAGAAACCTCGATAGTACTGTAAGCTCAGGGGAGGAGGTGATAGGTTGGAAAAGAGAGAGATAATACTAACATTGTTAATATGGGGACAGGTTGCCCCAGCTTTTTAGAAAGTCAAGTTGGGGCATGGAGAGAGTCCAGATGCACACTATTCAGGAGACTTTTTTTTAATATGCTGAATTTAACTTATAAATTATTTTTTACCTCCTGCAGTGTAAGCCACTGGAGGACATAATCTTTGGATTGATTAATCTTTTATACCCCCAAAGTCTATAGTATACACTTTGGTAGAAAGTACATGTTTAGTGAATATTTATGAACTAGAGAAAGGAAATTACAAAGTTACTTACTTTAGGAGTGGAAATAATAATATGACAGTCAACACAAAGATGAATTTTGATGTGTGATACTCTACTGTTGCTGCTGCTGCTGCTAAGTCGCGTCAGTCATGTCCAACTCTGTGCAACCCCATAGATGGCAGCCCAACAGGTTCCTCTGTCCCTGGGATTATCCAGGCAAGAATACTGGAGTGGGTTGCCATTTCCTTCTCCAGTGCATGAAAGTGAAAAGTGAACGTGAAGTTGCTCAGTCGTGTCCGACTCTTAGCGACCCCATGGACTGTAGCCTACCAGGCTCCTCCGTCCATGGGATATTCCAGGCAAGGGTACTGGAGTGGGGTGCCACTGCCTTCTCTGGTGGCACTCCACAGGGAGGTGGTATTTTAGCCAGAGGGGCATTTTACATCTGAACAGTACTCCACCACATCACAAAGAAACTCAGTGGTAGTTTTTTACCCTCCTTTCTGAAGATAGCAGCCCTCATCCATGTCCTAGGTCATGAATAGGAATACAGTAGAAGGTGGGGTTCCCAGCAGCCAGTTTGACCTCTAGTTATGGGAGTTGTTCTGTCTAGGATTTTCTACCTGACTAGTAGAATTTTACTCAATTATATTTTACACATTTCAGTACAAGCAGTGGTGCATGGCAATGGACCAAGGTAAAATCCCTTCTGAAATAAAGGCCCTACTCACTGGAGAAGAGCAGAGCAAATCTCAGCAGAACTCAAGCAGGCACATGAAAGCTGGGAAGACAGACGCTAACAGCAACTCCTGTGAGTACAGTACATCGGAGAGTTTATCTTCAGAGGAGTGACTCAAAGTAGGCTTTCTGTTGACCGATTCCCCTGCTGTGTGTTTTCAAATAAAATGGCGATGTCATTTGTAATACACTGGTAACCAAGTGAAATGGCATTATATTCTAAATATTGAAATGTGTTATACATGGGGTCTATAAAGAGCAGCTGATAAATTCATGGCAGTTTTAAAAAGTAGAGTTAGTTGATAATTGAGAGTGTACCATTCTAGTAGTTGTCATTATTATTATTATTATTGGCCTCACTGCACAGCTTGTGGGATCATAGTTCCCCAATCAGAGATTGAACCCAGGCCCACAGCAGTGAAAATGCCAAGTTTGAACCACTGGACCACCAGGGAATCCCCTAGTTATTGTTAATAATAACAATACCTTTTATTTTGATTTAGATTTACAAAATACTTTCACTTATATTTATCTTAATTATTTCCTCCAATCACTGTGTTAAGCATAATTGTACTTTTTATCTTATAGATAAAGAAATAGTACAGGAGCTTGGTAAGGTGCCCAGGGTCATACAGCTATAGTGGTAGAACCTGTCCTCACCTAGCTTGCTGCTGCTGCTGCTGCTGCTAAGTTGCTTCAGTCGTGTCCGACTCTGTGCGATCCCATAGACGGCAGCCCACCAGGCCCCACTGTCCCTGGGATTCTCCAGGCAAGAACACTGGAGTGGGTTGCCATTTCCTCCTCCAACGCATGAAAGTGAAAAGTGAAAGTGAAGTCGCTCAGTCGTGTCCGACTCCTAGCGATCCCACAGACGGCAGCCCACCAGGCTCCTCTATCCATGGGATTCTCCAGGCAAGAGTACTGGAGTGGGGTGCCATTGCCTTCTCCAAGCTTAGGCTCTATCTATTTCAGTAGCCCATCACCGTAAGGATTTTTTTTTTAGTTAGGGAGAAATTCACATAACATAAAATTAATCATTCTAAAGTAACAATTGAGAGGCATTTGGGATTTTCACACTGTTGTACAGCAACCACCTCTGTCTATTTAGAAAACATTGTATCACCCAAAAGAAAATTCTAAACTCATTAGTGGTTACTCTCTGTCACCCTCCCTCCGGGTCCTGGTAACTATGAATCTGCATTCTGTCTCTGTGGAGTTACCTGTTCTTGGATATTCTGTATAAATGGACTCATACAGTTATGACTTTTTTGTGTCTGGCTTCTTGAATGACCTGGCATAATGTTTGCAAGGTTCATCCACTTTGTAGCATGTATCAGTATCTCATTCCATTTTATGACTGCATAATATTCTCTTACACATGTATACCACAATTTATTTATCCATTTATCCATTGATGGATATTTGTTTCTACCTCTGGCTGTTGCAAAGTGTTACTATAAACATGCGTGTATAAGTAGACATTTGAGGCCCGTTTTCAGTTGTTTTGGGTGTATCCCAGAAGTGGAATTGCCTGGTCATATGGTAATTCTGTATTTTTGAGAAGAACTACAAATTATTTCCCACAGCAGCTGAAATGTTTTACATTACCACCACAGTATATGAAGTTTCTCATTTCTATGCATCTTGCCAACACTTTTTATTTTCCATTTTTGAAAAATGTAGCCTTCCTGGTGAAGTGGCATCTGATTGTGGTTTTGATTTCCATTTTTCCTTAATGATGCTGAGCAACTTTTCATGTGCTTGCTGGCCATTTGTATATCTTTGAAAAAAGCGTCTGTTTATGTCCCTTGCCCATGTTTTAATTGAGTTGTTTTTCATTTTGTTGTTGAGTTGTAAGAATTCTTTATATATTCTGGATTCTAGACCTTTATCAGATATATGATTATAGATATTTCTCCTATACTATATGTTGTCTTTTCACTTTCTTGGTAGTGTCCTTTGGTGCACAAAAGACTTTAATTTTGAGGAAGTCCATTTTATCTATTTTTAATTTTGTTGTTCATGCTTTGGGTACCCTAACAATTCACTATGAAATCCAAGGTCGTGAAAATTTGCCCCAACGTTTTCTTCTAAGAGCTTTATGCTTTTGGTCTTACATATCATTGATCTATTGAGTTAATATTTCTATGTGGTATAAGATAGAAGTCCAGCTTAATTCTTTTGCATGTGAAGATACAGTTGTCTCAGCACCATTTGTTGATGAGGCTGTATTTTAGAATGAAGGTGTCATGTGTTGATTTCTTCATCATTGTGATTGTTTTTTATAAGGAAATGTTATAAATTTTTTACCCTTTAAAACAATTGTTATGAGAGACTCTCTGGTGGCTCACTGGTAAAGAATCTGAGACACAAGTTCAATCCCTGATCTGAGAAGATCCCACATACTGTGGAGTAACTTAGCCTCTGAGCTTTAACTGTTGAGCCTGTGCACTAGAGCCCAGGACCCACAGTTGCTAAAGCCCGACCTCCATAGAGCCCATGCTCCCTAAGAGCAGCTACCATAGTAAGACTCTTGTGCACTGCAACAAACAATAGCCCCTGCTCATCACAACTAGAGAAAAGCCCGCACAGTAACATAGAACCAGCATAGCCAAAAATAAATAAAATTAATTTTAGAATTTTTTATGAAATTGAAGGATTGGCTTTTTGATCACTTTTATTATATGAAGTAATATTTGCCTTAATCTAAATTGAATTAATGGGGAAAAAGTCACTCAGTTCAGTTTTCTTTCAGTCTGTATTTAAAAACAGTCTTCCTGTAGATACTAAATTTTAAAAATTTGTATTAAAACAGATTAACCAAACCTCTTTATCTTTAAAAACATTCTTACATTAGTAACTTTACTTTTCAGGGTGAAGATCATATAAAATGATGAGTCAGTGACTGAAGCCCATATTCTGACCGTGTGGAGGGTGAGATGGCAAGACTGTGCTTCTTGGCTCCGTTTACTACCTACTGCTCAGTCATCTCTGTAAATCTGCAGTTTCTACCAAAATGTGTGATCATGTATCTCAAAAGAATTTTGCTTTGATTTTCAACACTTAGAAAATTTACAGACATTCAGACTCGTTCTGGTTGGTATTGCCATGTTGCGATGCTTGAAAGCACAAGAAAAGAAAGAGTGAGTGAAGATTGTATTTTTGCACCTCAACTCCACATTGCTTTACTAGTTAATTTATATCCTTTCCATGTACGTCATGTAATTGTATTTGTATGTGTGTTTGGGTGTCATTTCCTTTCATGTCCTTGATTGCCCTACAAAGAGAAACCAAACGGGCTGATGACTAACTACTAGTCCACAGCCTTCTATGGACCTAATCTGATTGCTTTATATTTACTTGAGTCATGTTTATTTTCTGCATGAACCATGATTTCTCCTGTGAGCCATTCCAGCATAAGCTGTGAATATATAGTAACAAATATATACACTTCTATTTTTGTAATCCATAATGATATGCCTGTTTTAAATAATGTGCACAGTAACAAAATCCATCAAGAAAGTCCTTAAGATAGCTTCTATTTAAAACTTTAATTGCTGTCTTTTCAAACTGTATTTATACAAGTTTATTAGGGCCTGATCCATACTTGGAGAATAATCAAACTTTTTATTTTGAAACAAGAAATAACCTGTTAGGCATTTCAGCAGCATATATCATCTTGACAACCCAGAGTATGTATGTATGTATGTGTTTCTATTGTATGTGTTTCTATATGTGTATGGGGGAGGGCAGGAGTGAATGTTCACACACATTTCGTCGTGTAGTCAACTAATCAGGAGAATTTTTCTAAAGACAGTGGGATGAAATTAGCTGCTGAGATGGGAGTTTCTGCCTCAGGAGATCTGGAACCAAACGAGGGACACATTGCTGGTGGGTCAAATGGCTTTAGCTATAACCAGAACACTTAGTTTCTTCCCTGACTTGAGTTTCCTTATGAATGTATTCTGAGCCAGAGAGAAGTGCACACACTGCGGTGTGCATCCAGTTCGGCCCTGGCCCTGCCTCCGCTCGGGAGTGAAGCAGTGGAGCCAGAGTCTTACCCAGCACCGCCAGTCAGGGGGCCCGGTGGGAGGGGTGAGGGCAGAGGCGTTTTCTCCGATGCCCATCACAGCTGCCTTTGCTTTCTTCCTGGCTACCAAATGGAATGATGGTTGAGGAATCACACTCATATGATACACTCAGACCTGGGAATCTTTTGACATCCCCACTGAGACACTTTAACACTCTCTCTTTTCTTTCGCATAGTTAAAAAAGGAGATTGTGGTCTCCGTTGCTGCTAAATTGTAATTGTTCTTTGATGAAGCAAACATTTGGTTTCCAAATAAAATGTGTTTTGTCACAAAATAGTTTAGGAGGAGGCATTCTAGTCTAGCTTGTCTGTGAGGTGGAGCATGAGACGGACCACATATTTCAGGTGACAAGGTACTTCCGTCCCTTCTCTGAGGCCATGCGTTGGAATTAAGTGCCTCCCTGAGTTTAAAGTGCTCTCGTGCGTAGGTCACAGACTCAGATCCCAAGTCCAGTCCTTTGTGACAGCTGATAAACCACTAGCCCAGTCTGTTGGGTCTCTGTTCTGGAGGACTAAGGGTTTAAGAATATTTAATGTCTTTTTTGGATCATAAATATAGATAGATTGTTAATATTCAGGACTTCAGAATTTAAGTGTTTTAAATACAGTGTTCAGATTGTAATGGGTTATGTTTTTGCCATCTGGTCTACTCAAATGTGTATTTTTATTTTGCAAAACAACCCAAGATTTAACTCTCTGTTGTTTTGTTCAGTACCTTTTGAATTTCCCAGAAGAGTTGTTTTCAAAGCAAACATTCCAAATGAATGTGGCTCTTCTATGGAATGTCTTCATTGTGCTGCAAGTGTTTCTTCTCTGGTTGTGATTTTAAATTACTGGCTCCTTTAAGCTGTTCCCCTGCTGCCCTTTACAAGAAAGAGCACTGACTTTGTCCTCAGGTAGAGGATGTGTAATTTTGGGTGAAAGTAAATTATAATTTATTTGAGTTTATTCTGAAACCAGTCTATTTGGTATCTTGCAGTAGATCAAACCAAGAGAAAGTTCATTGGTCTTAAATAAGAATGCTCTGATTGCTTTGGGTACTGTGCGGGCTGCACCCTGGGCCACCTGAAGCATGTTAATAAACATCACTGATGAAGACAGCTGGAGCGTTTCTTGCCCCATTCCAGTTAGGGGGCAGCAAGCTGAAATCCTGGCATCTCTTACTTACCTGTAAGGACAACAGACAGACGGAAAGAGAACAAAAGAGGGGGAGTCAGTGAGCTCAGGCCTCTCTGAGTAGACAGAGCACTTTTCCTTTTTCCCAAAGGAAGGTAAGGAGGGAAATATATTTATGTATTCAGGCCAGTCATATTCTGTCATTAATTTAGCACAGACCTGATGTGTATTAGAGCAACTGAGTATAACATGGAGTAAGTTTGACTAGGTCAAATTTTAGCATATAGTTGACGTTCTTAAATTTTTTTCTATTTTATCTAAAATCTTTCTAATATATCTGAATCAGAATCTTACCTTGCTGCAGCAAATTCATATCACTCTTTACCAGCTAATTGACAGTATTTATCAGCATCACCATTTAGCATTTTATCGTCTTTGAATTGTAATAGACTTGATTTGACTCATTATAAAAAGTATAGATTTAAACTGGGCTCACCTTTAGTTAAAGGCTAATAAAAAATGAAAAACATAAATGTGATATATCAGAAAATCAGTTGCATACTATCAATTACATTTTTAGTTTTAAAAGGGAGGAAATTTAATTCTAAACCATGTGGTATTTGGGGGCATTGAAGGAATCCTTTTTCTGAAGAGCATTGTACAATTATATTTTTATGAAAAATAAAATATCTTCACCACAGCTATCTCAGGTTGTCTGTTTCATAGTACTGGGGTGTATCTGTATAAGCACAGTAAAAAGAGATTTAGGCAGAACTGGTCTTGAATTCATTTTCTGAGTCACCTTGAATTATTTAATCTCTCAGACTGTTTGCTCATCTGTAAAAAGGGGAAGGATGACTTTCCAGAGTTAATTTGATAGGCTAAATAGAGTTATGAGAAACTACTTCTTTAGTAAAGAACTACATTAAGTGCGCCTGGGTTTGACTGTTGTTAAAATGTCATTCGTTAAAGATAAATATATTTAATGGACTGGAATCTAAATATGTAGTGTTGTAGGTATTATGTTTCTGAAGCCTTTTTAGTTATATCATTATGTCTATCCCTGGAATGATGTAGCTGGAGGCTCTTTTTAGCAATAATAGCCTTCATGGCATGCTGCAGTCCATGGGGTTGCAAAGAGTTGGACACGACTGAGCGACTAAACTGATGACTAAAGAACAATTAATGTTCCACTTAGCAGTAATCATATGCATAAAGCAGGTTTTCAGGCTGCTAGGTAACCTGGTTCATTTTCCCCTTATTCCATCCACTTTACTTAATCACAGAGTATCATGAATCGAAACCAGGACTGCTACTGAATGTGGACTGCACAAGGGCACGCGGTTGAAGAAGTGATGGGCCTAAAATCACCTTCCCTTCAATAAGCCACGTGTGCAGGAAGGGTGCCTGCCACTGCTCACCAGCGCATACAGGTGGTGTAGGTCTGCCCGGAGAGGAGCCTTTCTTAATTTCTCCACCTGGAGGGTACCTTTTCTAAAACGTGCAAAACAACTGTGTGCTGCAGCTGGTGTATTGCTGGCCCTAGAGGAAAGCCAATAGTGTGCATCTAACCTAACTGCATGCTGAGTGACATCAGATGGGCAGCTTTTAATCAGTAATGATGGGAATATCGACACCACAGAAATCAGGGATTTCCCTCCCTGGCCAGAGAGTGGGTTTTTAGCACACCACTGAAAAAAGCCTGGTGTAGGCTGGAATGGCCCTGATCAGAGCAGGCACATTTGAGGTCCCCAAACTACATGACTGGAGGACACATGGAGCTTAAAAGGACTCTGTAAGTCTGTAGGCAGCTTGGTGTCCATATCAGATAAAGCTTACAAGACAGACAGATGATGGTTGTGATTCAGAAACTGTTCTGGGTTGCAGAGAAATACCCAGCTGGATTCTGGAAATGACTAGGAGGCAAATCAGCTGAATTCTTTCTTAAAGCAAGCCTTAGGGTCAAAGTGATAGAACTAGTTTACCAATTGTGACACTGCTCCTGGGCTGAGGGTTAGGCTGCAGTTTGACAATAAGCTCTGGCTTTGCACTATTTTGACTGTGCAGGAGGGTAAATATTTGAGCAGGGAAAATTTCCTGAGGTCCAGCAGAGCCCAGTTCAATCCTGCTGTGCCTCAGTGCCCCTTTCCTGAGAGGAAAATAATGTTTGACAACCGCTTTACAGCCCTAAACCCAATCAAGTCAGCAGACTAGAAATGATGACACCTGTGCCTCCACTAGATCGCTTTGGATAATGCTACTGCTGCTAAGTCACTTCAGTCGTGTCCGACTCTGTGCGATCCCATAGACGGCAGCCCACCAGGCTCTGTCCTTGGGATTCTCCAGGCAAGAACACTGGAGTGGGTTGCCATTTCCTTCTCCAATGCATCAAAGTGAAAAGTGAAAGTGAAGTCGCTCAGTCGTGTCTGACCCCTAGCGACCCCATGGACTGGAGCCCACCAGGCTCCTCCGTCCATGGGATTTTCCAGGCAAGAGTACTGGGGTGGGGTGCCATTGCCTTCCCCGGCCTTGGATAATAGTTCAGATTATTTCTACTTCTTGTGCGCAGAATCAACAGGCCAAAAGCCCATAGTGAATTCTGGATTTTTTTCACTTCAATGGAATAAAGACCATGCTTATTTATTTCACAAAAGCTTTAGGTTCATGATGAAAAGTAAATAATGATGTCCCTCAAACCTCAGGCCCTTAATGAACTGAATTCCAAGATCAGTCACATGAGCTTGGAAGCAAGATTCTACATCCATTGAACCTTCAGATGAGACCCTAGCCGTGGCCAACACTGATTGCAGCGTTGTGAATCAAACGATAGCCTTGGGAATCAAAGCTATGTCCAGACTCCTGACCCACAGAAGTTATGAGATTAAACAATGTCTATTTTTTTAATCTTCCAAATTTGGGGGTAATATGCACTAATAGGGGCTTCCCAGGTGGCGCTGGGAAGAACCCACCTGCCAATGAAGGGGACCTAAGTGATGCAGGTTCGATCTCTGGGTCAGGAAAATCCTCTGAAGTAGGAAATGGCAACCCACCCCAGTATTCTTGTCTGGAAAATTCCATGGACAAAGGAGCCTGACAGGTTACAATTCATGGGGCTGCAAAGAGTTAGACACAACTAGCAACTGAGCCACAAACATATGCAATAATAACTAATATAATTTTTTCATTTTTTTCCATATGAAATGCAGATTTCATACTGTTTATAAAAATAGGCTAGTTTCAAATATCCTTCAAAATAACAGTAAACAAAAACAATGACCACACTCCTCTTTTTTCAGATCCCTTATTCATCAAGCAACTTACAGTTGTACTTCCAGGTTCCCCATAATTCCAAAATTAGTAAGAATGTGCCCTGAATAAGTCATCTAAGCTTTCTGGTCATTAGAAAGGACTATACCCCTTGTAAACGAATATATTAGCTTCTGGTTAATATACTTCAATCTCCTATGAGGATGACTAGGGAGAGGAGAGTCAACTTTAGTCTATGGAATTTATTCTGGGACGGGTGAAGCCAGGTTGGGACCATCACACTAAGATCATCAGCAGTTCTTGAGGCCAGGTGATGAATGCCAGTCCCTCCAGCCTATGGTCCATCCAGCCTGTGGGCAGTCTTGGCTGCCAAAGGGCAAAGTCTCACTTTCACCTTGCAGAAGGTGTGACAGCTCAGATAAACAGAACAGAAATAGATGCTACTGGGCAATGGCACCCCACTTCAGTCCTCTTGCCTGGAAAATCCCATAGACGGAGGAGCCTGGTGGGCTGCAGTCCATGGGGTCGCTAAGACTCGGACACGACTGAACGACTTCACTCTCACTTTTCACTTTCCTGCATTGGAGAAGGAAGTGGCAACCCACTCCAGTGTTCTTGCCTGGAGAATCCCAGGGACGGGGGAACCTGGTGGGCTGCCATCTATGGGGTTGCAGAGTCGGACATGACTGAAGCAACTTAGCAGTAGCAGTAGCAGCAGAGATCTCTACCTAGTCTGTGAAATTACACTGAGTTTTAATATGTGGTCTTTTTTAGTTGAGAGTTCCTTTAAACCACAAAACTGATCTTCTTTTAGTATTTTCCCCTTTGTCCTTCCAATAGTATACATACTAACATATCTTTTCTTTAAAAAAAAAAAGCCACAAATCGTTTTACTGGTTTAAATTTTTCTTCAAAATAAACTTAAAAGTTCCTTACAATATTGGTGTTGATAAGTTTCAGTCTCTGGCTTTTCATTGTGTTTTTTTGCCCTTTCACTCCAGTTACCAAATAGCTTAAAAAAAAAAACAACCTTAAATTTCACTTGATTTCATTTAAATTTGTTTTTCTAATTACAGTGTGATTCACTTACAGTTCCACTGAAAATATACAATGGTTACATGTTTTTTATCTACAGAGTTGCCTACAATTAACTATGGCCAAGAGCGACTTAAGTCCTGTTTCATGGGTTTTTCATATTCTACTAGAATGAATAACAGTCGAAACTAATTTCCCTCCATCAGTTCTTTCTGTTGTATATGTGGAAATCCCAATTCAAGAATGATGATGAAAGTCTACATTCTCAAGTGTTCTCATATCCTGAATTTAGACCATGACTTATTAAGAAATAGAGCTTCCCTGGTGGCTCAGTGGTAAAGAATCTGCCTGCAATGCAAGAGACACAGGATACTCAGGTTCTATCCCTGGGTCTAGGAGGAGGAGGAAATGGCAACCCACTCCAGTATTCTTGCCTGAAAAATCCCATGGATTTAGGAACCTGGAAGGCTACAGTCCACGGGGTTGCAAAAAGTCAGACACGACTGAGCACACACAAGTACCTTCTTAAGAAATAGTTCTAGGGTGGAAAAAATCCCTTTTGGGGTAAGTGAATAGAAGTAGCTCTGCCACCTCCCTGCTTTCCATTCAAGTTCCTGCCCCCAATTCTTTCCACCTTCAGTGTGCAAAATCCTAGCAAGGCTAAAAAAAAAAAAAAACCAAAAAAACAGCTAAAGAAGGAAAATAATGCCACAATCTGAGAATGGTATTAAAAACCTGTTTCTACAAGAGTTAGCACATGGCAATAGGTACTAAATAACTTGAAAATGGAAACACCCATTGGGTTAGCAATGACTGAATTGAAATAACAATAGAAAACCTTTTTTGAGGGCTTCCCATGTGTTTAGTAACACACTGAATGAATGATTGACATGGATTTGGGCTCATTTTATTACTACAATAATTCTATTAGGCTGGAGCACTCAGTTACTTAATTAGACAGTAATCTAGGTGTTGTAGTGAAGGTATTTTGTAGTTGCCCTTTGATCTGCAGTCAATTGACTTAAAGAAGATTATCTTTGATAATATGGTTATCTAATTGGTTAAAGGCCTTAAGAGCAAAAAATGGTTTCCCTAAGAAGAAATTCTGCCTCAAGGTTGTAGCATTAATTCTGCCTAATAGCCTGCCCTACAGATTTCAAACTCAAAACTACAGCAGCTACCTGATTTTCAGACTGCTGGCCCACCATACAGACTTCAGCTTGCCAACCCCCTTTCTCATAAGAGCCAATTTCTTAAAATATTGTCATCTATCCATCTATCTGTCATCTATGTTCTATTGGTTCTGTTTTTCCCGGAGAACCCTAATACAGGTAGACATTTATTTCCCCCCATTTTAAAAACAGAGATGCTGGGATTTGAGAATTTGCTAGTTAATAGGTGGTAAGCAGAACCTGAGCTTCAACACAGAAGCTGATTCAAGAGCCCTTGGAAACAACCATCATACTTGTGATTAAGGAAGACATTGCTGTCTGGAGGTGTCACTGGAGTCCTGTGCCCAATTTCTACTCATTTTTAAAGGGTCATTCAAGTACAGTGCATCTGCCTGGAGAATCAGATAGCCCAGAAGTTTAAATGAATCTGAACTGATGAACAGCACATAAATCCATTCTTCTCAAGAACACAAGGGGCACAGTGTGCCCCTCCAACCTTTCCACCTTACAACTCTTCACATTTATCTACCTTTTTGCTGCCTAGTTATCCTAGCCAAGGTATGTCTAGCACACTCAGGGTCCTTCTAGCAGAACATAGTCTCCTTAAAGAGACCGTTCTTTGGGAGAGATCACAGGGAAATAGAACAGAGAGTGTTCATTCAAAACCCCCTTCATCTCATGTCTACCTGTTGTGGGCAAATAGCTGGAACTGCTCTAGTGACTGCCTGCCGCTGAAACCAGATGATGTTCTCAAGCTTCCAGATTGGCATCACAGTCCTGAAGCCAGATACATTACACATGCACTCGTCAGCAGAGCCCAGCATTTCTGGGGGTCATTTTCCTGCAGAACTAAAAACACATTCTTCAAATTATAGGTGAATCCTAATTCCATGACTCAGGGTTGGTTAGTTTTTAAAGCAATACTTTTAAAGAAACTTCTAAAAAAATAAACTTCTAGTAAGTCAGACAGAAAAAGACAATTATGATAACAGTTATATGTAGAATCTTAAAAAAAGATAACAAATGAAAGTATTGACAAACAAAAGCAGACTCAGACAACAAACTTAAATGGTTACCAAAGGGGAATGGTGGGATGGGACGGGATAAATGAGTTTGGGACTAGCAGATGCAAACTACTATATATAAGATAGATGAACAACAAGGTCCTACTGTACAGCACAGGGAACTGTACTCAGTATTCTGTAATAACCTATATGGGGAAAGAATCTGAAACAGAATAATTATGTGTATATGTATAAGTGAATCACTTTGCTGTACAGCAGAAACTAACGCAACACTAAATCAACTGTACTCCAACATAAAAACAACATTGTAAAGCAACTACAATAAAAATTAATAAAACAATAAGTAAAATTAAACAGACTTTAATCCAATAAGTGCAATAGAATTATCAATAAAAATTTTTCAGTTAAAAAAAAAACCCAGAAATAGATTGACAGACATAGAAAACAAATTCATGGTTACCAAAGGGGAAAGGAGGAGGAGGGATAAATTAGGAATTTGAGATTAACAGATACACAGTACTACATATAAAACAAACAATAAGGACCTACTGTATGGCTGACATGTATGTAAGATATATGCAATATCTTACAATAACTTATCCTACAATGGAAAAGAATCTTAAAGAGAATATATACATATCCAGTTTACTGTATACCTGAAACTAACACAATGTTGTAAATCAACTACACTTCCATTAAAATAAAATAATAAGGAGGCGTCTTCTGAGAAGATAGCTTTTGAACAGAAATGTCCAGCTGAGCAAAAAGTTCAGAATGGCCCAGATTGTAGGGGCTCAAAAAATTAAAGAGGATCTAAGGGAAGTGAGACAGGCTGAAAATAAATTTAACCTAAAATAAATTTAACTGCCTATTTACCAGGAACACAAGAACATTTACTTTTAGAGAAAGGCTAGGTTACACTGCTGTGGAATCCATGAATCCTCAAATGATAAAAGGAAAAAGAGAGAGGCCCCTGATGAGCGTGGGTGGTGCAGCTGCAAGACAATGAGGTTTTCGAAAATGCCACCATTTGTAAAATGAGTTTAAAATAATATTTTGACAAGACTTCACGCCTATAAAGGGTATTAATTAGTTTGGAATGTCCTGCAGTGTTTAGATGCTTTGTATTTTGAACACACGGACTGATTAGTTAATCTGCAGCTGCTGCTGGGTGCTCAGCAATTCTTACTGTCTTGTTGCTAGGAGATGAGGACTTCCCTGAAATCGCCAGAGTGATGGGTCCTGTGAAGAGCTGCTGGGCTGTGCCCACTGGCCACAGTGCCACCAAGTGGTCAATCTGTAAAACGGTGGGACCAAGTTTTCCACGGCTCTTGCTATGCTATGCTAAGTCACTTCTGTCGTGTCCGACTCTGTGTGACCCCATAGACGGTAGCCTACCAGGCTCCCCTGTCCCTGGGATTCTCCAGGCAAGAACACTGGAGTGGGTTGCCATTTCCTTCTTCAATGCATGAAAGTGAAAAGTGAAAGTGAAGTCGCTCAGTCGTGTCTGACTCTTAGCGACCCCTTGGACTGTAGCCTACCAGGTTCCTCCGTCCATGGGAATTTCCTGGCAAGAGTACTGGAGTGGGGTGCCATTGCCTTCTCTGTTCCATGGCTCTTAGCGATGGACATTAATTTGAGTAGGCTCCAGGAGTTGGTGATGGATAGGGAAGCCTAGCGTGCTGCAGTCCATGGGGTCACAGAGTCAGACACAACTGAGCAACTGAACTGAACTGAATCACAGCTCTCTGAGGTTGGCCCTAGTACTAAAGAACCCACTTGCCAATGCAGGAAACGTTAAGAGATGCGGGTTTGATCCCTGGGTTAGGAAGATCCCTAGGAGGAGGGCATGGCAACCCACTCCAGTATTCTTGCCTGGAGAACCCCACAGACAGAAGAGCATAGCAGGCTACAGTCCATAGCATCGCACAGAGTTGGAAACAACAAAAGCAACTCAGCACACAAAGGTCATCTCTGTTCCAGAGATTCAGCAGGTTCACTGAACAGTGGGGAATTGTTTACTCTCTTCATATTCTTCCCAACACAGTGAAGACTTTTTTTTTTCTCCAATGAACGCACCATGCCACAGCCAGCAGGATGGTGAATTTAAAGAATGTTGGACTGGTTGGCAGAAGGCATTGTAGTTTCCCCCTAATTTGACCTCTTTTGGACTTAATTTTCTCTTCTAAACAATGGGGGGGTTTGGGTTAGGTCTCCCAATGTCCCATTCCTTCTACTCTACAAGTCTAATTCTTTGCTTTTTTTCACATGTGGTTTTCGTAGAGGAGCATAACCTGGAAGCTGACTCTGGTCCAGAAGCTCTAACAGATCTTGCTTCTGTTGCTTCAAAGTGAGTTTGGCAGGTGGCAGCAAGGCTGGAGGGTGAAGGGAGGCGCTATGGCGACCAGGAGAGGCAGAAGTGCTGACCTTATCTGGCAACTGACTCTGCTCCCCACGTGCTTGGTGGGAGGCCCAGTGGGTAAAATTGTCCTTGCTGAGAGCACTGGCCATAGCTCCAGCCCTGGCTCCTGGCACCCGGGGGAAACCTGTGAGGGAAGGTCCATGGGAAAGCTGATAGACTCGGAGCAGCAGGCTGGTGGGACTGCCACTTGCACGGAAAATTAGGAGAAATCTGAATCCTACCTCAAAGGCTACAGCCCTGCCCCTTCCTCTGAGTTCATGGGCACCTGGAATTGGCTCCAGGGAATTGCTCTCCTTGGAACCTTGCTCCCCGATCATTAGCGTTCTTGAATTCCTATTTTGAGGCCATATGAATCCATATTCATGATGCACCTCATCATGTGCCTGGTAAGGAGACTGGAGCCGTTTTCTTACTCCCCACAATAGCCTGCCTCCCTGTGACTGGTGCTTGGCAGGTAAATATGAGTTATGGTGAACGTTGCTCTTGTATTGCTGAGTGCGTGCATAAGTTGCTTCATTTGTGTCCCACTCTGTATGACTCTCGGGGAAGGCCATGGCACCCCACCCCAGTACTTTTGCCTGGAAAATCCCATGGACGGAGGAGCCTGGTAGGTTCCAGTCCGTGGGATCGCTAAGAGTCAGACACGACTGAGCGACTTCCTTTTCACTTTTCACTTTCATGCATTGGAGAAGGAAATGGCAACCCACTCCAGTGTTCTTGCCTGGAGAATCCCAGGGACAGGGGAGCCTGGTGAGCTTCCGTCTATGGGGTGGCACAGAGTCGGACACGACTGAAGCGACTTAGCAGCTGTATGACTCTATGGACTGTAGCCCTCCAGGTTCCTCTGTCATAGGATTCTCCAGGCAAGAATACTGGAGTGGGATGCCATGCCCTCCTCCAGGGGAAACTTCCCAATCCAGGGGTTAAACCTGCATCTCTTAAGTCTGCACTGGCAGGCGAGTTCTTTACCACTAGTGCCACCTGGGAAGCCCTTGTGTTGCTGGGATTTATGAAAATCTTTATTAATTTGTATATTACATCCAGTTTCCTCCAAAATCAGCATCAAGTGAAACAACAGGAATCCTAAATATTAAACTAAAAAAGTACAGTGAATTAACAAAACGCTGAGAAAATATAGCTGAATTATCATGAGTCTTGAGACTTTAGAGCTCTTGCTTTTGTGATTTGATTAACTCTATTTGTTATTATTTGGGGGGATTTTTTTTTCTAAAAAACTAATCTCAGTAAGACTTTGCATAAGATCCTCTCACTGAATTTCCACCCACTGGGGTAACTCACAGAACATTAAAGATAGAATAGAGTTTAGTAATCATCTAGTTATTTTCAGTTTAACCGAGACCAAAAATATATACATAAAATTAAAGTAAATCAAATTTTTATTTTTTACAATTTAACTTTTAAAAATAAATAGAAGTACTGCAAGGTCTCGTCTACTTTTTAACAACTATGTATCATAAAAGTCAAGGGCCAAGCGACATCAAGCTCTGACTCACTTTGTCATTTTTGAATATCATATGTGGAGGAGAAAGAAAAGGAAAAAAAAAAAAACAAGGTATTCTTCTTATGTTTTGACCTGGTTGATTAAAGGCAGCACCTCCACTTGAACACATCAGCTCTATAATGTTTTGTGGATAGAATATTTTATTGTTCTCATTCTTTGCCCCCCAGAACCAAGCCCAATCGTGTCTTGTTTCCCTGTGTCTGCGAGACAGGACATACCAGTTTGTTTCCAATCTCAGATGTTCAGCACCACAAGCCCAGGAACGCAGCCACAGCCAAGGACAAGGTGGGAGCCAGCTCACCACATTTCTGTGCTCTCCTGTTAAGAACATCATGCTCTCCTAGACCTCAGATTTCCACCCAGGCAGCAGCTGTTAGGCCCACAGAGGTCTAGATGGGCTTGACTGCTCAAGTGTTCCCTAGAGAGACACCTGTCATGTCAAGGAAAGAGCCACAGACCTACAGCTCGGGGACTGAGTGTGAAAACCAGTTCAGCCACACTCTGATTTAAGCAAGTCCCATAACGCTGAGGTCCGATTTCCTCATCTAGAAAACAGATGATCATAAGAACATCACAGGCTTTTTTAAGAGGATAACATGAGACAATGCAGGTAAAGTTGCTGAACTACTGATATTATTATTTGCAATTCTTGTTAACTAGGGTGTGAAAATGCACACCAATCTTGTTTGTAAACCTGTTATTGTTTAAACAAAACATTTTTAAAATGTGCTTGTCCTGGATTTGAAATAATGGAGACCTGACAAGCAGAGAAGAAAATCTCAAGTTACCTCGGCCACAGAAGAGTGTGAGCTTGGCGAGGGTATGATCACGTGTCCTGAGAGAGAGATGAGGGACAGGAAGTACTGGCTGGAGAAGCGGCCTCAGGTCTACATGTTCAGGACAAAGAAAAAACTGCTCCTTGCCCTTGCTGTCCCAGAGTTTGGGGGCCGCGCCAGGCAGCCTGAATGGCAGAGCGCAGAGAAATGGCATCTGCATGACTCCCTTTGGCAGTTTCTGGGCTTGCCCAGCCAGGTTCCCTGCGCATTGCTTGAATTTGACTCAGAAGGGAGGCAGGCATCTTGGACACAGCCTAGATAGGCCTGGATGTGAGGAAAACAGCCCGGCGACTTCAAACGCTTCAAGGCATCGTCAGCTGGTTTTAAGAGCGAATGAGAATGAGAGACAGAAAGAGACAGAAATAGGCCAACGAATAAGCTTTCTTTCCCTAAGCATCTTCATTAAAATTCAATCACAGAAGGCTACCTGGGCAAGTTCTAGTATATTCCAACATATGGAGTGCTCCCCATTAACAGATCTGGACAGAAGGTAATGTAAAAACATATAAAATATTAACACTTCCTAAATGTTGCACAGCAGAAGAAATACAAGTCTCTGAAATGTGTCACACAGGAGATTTGATTTGGAACAGAAGCCTATAGTTAACAAAAATTCAGTAGGGAGGAGAAAAAGGAAACAGAATAAAATCAGGTTAAATCATCAATCAAGACTATGCCTTTTGGATCTAATAGTAAATAAAAAGTCAGAAAGCATTCTTTTTTTTTTTTTTTTTAATGCATGTAATAATATAGTAAAGGGACTGTGGACCATAAATAAGCTCAAGGTGAAAAGCTTCCTCTAAAACAAAAAGCAACTAAATTAAAAAAGACAAAAACTAAAATCAATAGTGAATGCATACTACATAATAAAACATTTCCCTCAGAAAATTGACTGAAAAAATACATAAATAGCTTGTTTTTATAGTTAAATTTTTAACCTCTGGTGCATAATAATTGAAAGAATTCTGAGAAATCAGACAAAGGTATTTGGCGGATTTGAATTAATGGGCCAAGCAAGCTTTTTTTCCTTGGCTTCCCTGTCAAACGAATCATAGATTGAGTCTTTGGTGATAGTTCTGGCCGATGGAGGGATTTCTGAGATGCCGACATGGTTTTTTTTGGCCATCCTCGAACTGGTTGTGATGGTATAGGCATTGCTTCGGTAACACTTCATCGAGGACATGCAGAAAGTCTCTTTCATGCCTCTCCTAAAATTGGCATTATAAATGGAATACAGAGTAGGTTTAGAGGCTGAGGAACTAAAGGATATCCACGTGATAGCAGTGAACACAAGGGAACTTTTCTTATAGTCTCGTTCATGGGGGTGCCACAGCTGAGCAACATGAAATGGCAGCCAGGAGAGCAAAAACAGCAGATTTAAAATGAGGAACATCTTGATTGTTTTCACTTTTGTCCTTGGGACAATGTTCATGGTCCGCCTCACAGTCCGGCC
This sequence comes from Tragelaphus eurycerus, assembly GCA_935064755.1. Taxonomy (NCBI): domain Eukaryota; kingdom Metazoa; phylum Chordata; class Mammalia; order Artiodactyla; family Bovidae; genus Tragelaphus; species Tragelaphus eurycerus. The sequence continues at coordinate 15,915,913 of CAKXYN010000036.1, read as the reverse complement.
ATCAGTGCCGATTCTCCAAATGTATTTTACGACTTTCTGGTAAAATAAGATTATGAGGATGCACGGGATCACAAAGCTCACCAAGAAATGGATGACAGTGTAGGCGGTTCCTTCCCAGGAGGAGGGAAGGAAATAGTTGCAGTGGTTGTCCCAGCTGGAGCCGTAGAAGAACAACACAGGGGTCACAAAGGTCGCCTCGAAGATCCAGGACGCGGCAATCATCTTCTTGGCTTTCTCTCTGGACACCTTGAAGCTAAGTGGGTAGACAATGGTGTAGAACCGGTCTATGCAGATGCACAGGAGCACGTAGATCTGGACACCCGGGGTGAGATACTGAAAGTAGCGCACGGCCCTGCACATGGCGCTGCCCAGGGTCCAGCGGCCGGTGGAGAACTGCAGCAGAACAAAAGGCGTGCTGGCCACGCTGACCAGAAGGTCAGCGCATGCCAAGGACACCACAAAGTAATTGGTGGTGGACTGAGTCCTCCTGCTGCGGTGGATGACCAGACACACCAGGGAATTGCCAAAGATAGAAAACAACCACAGGGCCCCAAAGAAAATGCTGGCTGTGGCCACTTCCCCAGGGTTCGGTCCGTACTGTGGATCTGTTCTGTTGCTCCTCCAGCTGTGCTCTGGGGAGAGCTCTGTCAGGTCTCGGCTCGGCAGAGGGGCGGCCGTCTCTGCGCAGCTGTGGTTGTGAAGAGGCACCAGCAGTGTAGGAACAACCAAAGGTGGCTTGCTGTTATCCATTCTGTGAGCAAAAACCATGTTCATTTTTCCCCTCTTAGTTCTGGATAAGGAAAGAAGAATGAGGCCTCCTGTTAAAACGGTGTTACAAGGATTGATTCCTAAGGTTAACAATGATTTAGGATGCTTAGGTCAGTTGTCATTTGTCAAGGAGGACTTGTGCATTGGTAGGAAAACATGACTACTACCCAGAAAAAGCTCTGGCTCTGCTTCTCTTTCATTTTAGGGCTGTTTCAGCTGAGCCCAGCTCAGGGTCTCCCTGGCCTGCCTCTCTCCTGACCTTCGTCAAATGTGGAACGCACAGCAAGCCCCAGTCTTCACTGACCCTTGTTCCCTTCACGCACTGGGGATCGCAGAGGGGTAGGAATCTCAGATCGGGCTCATTTTTAGGGTTTACCCCCAAATGAAGAACTGCTGGAATTCTGGGAAGCATATGAGAAGTTCCTGAATGTCCTAACTCTAAAGTAGTGAGGCTGCAAGGGAGGAAAACTTGGGCAGATGGAAACACAGACATCAGCTATGGAAATAGCTAACAGGAATCTGAATGCAGACTGGCTGGCTACTGGGAAGGACCGTGTCCTCACTTACTGCAGAATTCCCATTACAGAAGCATCGTGGGAGTACATGGAGCAAACCTAACACTTTCACGTGAACCAGAGGTAGCTCCTCATTTAATGACACAAAAACACAGCCTATTTTTCCCCAAAAGATGATGTGCCACCTATCGATGACATATTTGATGCTGCTGTTGCTACTATTTCATAAATGACACTGACTGAGAATGTGCAAGATGTCTCCTAACGAATGTAAAACCAGGCTGCTAGAAACCTCATGGCATTCAGATGATTATAAGCAATCAATTCTCGCTTTACCCAGCCTTTAACTTTTTCTTACTACTATTCAGTGAGGGGGGAAAAGTTAGACTTTTTAACTGGGAAAAACACTATATCATTGTGAGCCATTCAATTAAAATTGAGGTGACTTTGGCTGCAGTCATCTTTAAGGTTTAATTTGGTCTGAATCTAGTAAGCAGAAAGAGAAAGCACAGCCACTGAATCCCTAATAACCAGGGCTGGGGTACAGGGGAGGGCGCCCCAGCAACAGGCTCTGCCTCTTGCCCTTCCCCGGGGGTGGCTGTCACTACACACCTCACAAAGAAATGTTTCTGTGGGGTCAAAGGACAGTTCCTAATGACCCATTTTTCCTTGAAGGATATTTGCAGTGATTTGTGGTAGAGAGAGGATGTTAATATATATTGTCCTCACCATGAAACCCCATTCAACAAAAGTCTGAAGCTCAGGGTGATGTACAAATGGCCAGGTCCATGTTCCCTTCAAGGCTTTTTTTGTCCATGAAGCAGCCCTACTTTAATTTCTTAAAGAGAAACATAAGGTAATTAGCCATTTTAATAACTAAAAGACCTTTAAGCATGCCTGGCTGGTTGATAATAAGTCATAAGACTAGCAACCATACTTTCCATATAAAAAATTAGGACACAGTCTGAAAACAGGACATAAGATCTAAAATTAGCACTGTCCTTGAAAATCTGTAATGCATGTGTCATCCTTACAAAATCAAAATCACCTTTTCACTTTTATGTATGTAAAACCTACAACATTGAAAAAAAGAAAAAAAAAAAAAAACCTAAAGTTTTTTTTTTAAGATTTAAAGTTTAAAAGGACTGATACTGAAGCTGAAACTCCAATACTTTGGCCACTTAATACGAAGAACTGACTCTTTGGAAAAGACCCTGATGCTGGGAAAGATTGACGGCAGGAGGAGGAGGGGACGACAGAGGATGAGATGGTTGGATGGCATCACTGACTCAATGGACATGAGTTTGAGTGAACTCCAGGAGTTGGTGATGGACAGGGAAGCCTGGCGTGCTGCTGTCCATGGGGTCGCAAAGTCGGACACAACTGAGTGACTGAACAGAAAGCTTAAAAATACAAGAGACAAGCAACATTCCCAGAGAGAAAGAGCTGTTCTAAATTTGTGGGGGAATGCCTGTGGCCTAAATAAAACAGGAGCTGGTGGCACGGGCACTTTTCTGTAGTTCCACACATACTTTGAAGCCTCTGAACTTCCTTCTGCTTCTTTCTTCCTCTCATAGCAAAACTCTGCAGATGAAACTCAAAATCACCACCACCACCACCACTGATGTGCTGCGGGGGCCTTCTGTCCCTTCCTCCTGCAGCTTTACAACAAGTGTGTCCGACCCCCGCCATACACACACACACCCCCCCACACACACACACATACCCTCCTGGAAAGGGGACAAGGGAGGGGCTTCCCTTGTGATCCAGTGGTTAAGACTCCACACTTCCACTGCAGGGGAAGCATGTTTGATACCTTTCCAGGGAACTAAGATCCCACAATGGCACCCCACCCCAGTACTTTTGCCTGGAAAATCCCATGGATGGAGGATCCTGGTAGGCTCCAGTCCATGGGGTCGCTAAGAGTCGGACACGACTGAGCGACTTCACTTTCACTTCCTTCACTTTCATGCATTGGAGAAGGAAATGGCAACCCACTCCAGTATTCTTGCCTGGAGAATCCCAGGGATGGGGGAGCCTGGTGAGCTTCCGTCTGTGGGGTCGCACAGAGTCGGACACGACTGAAGTGACACAGCAGCAGCAGCAGCAAGATCCCACAAGCTGTGGGGTGTGGCCAAATAAGAAAAAGAAATGGGACAAGACAGCTTGAGGAGTTGTTGAGTCTAGGTCTCACCTGACCGATGGCATGACTTTTCTGATTGGACCTAAAAGTGCTGCACCTCTGTTCACTCATTCAGTACACCAAGAAACTATGCCAGGTGCTAGGAAAACCAATGAAAAGTAAGGCCAGTAAAAGGGTAAATGTATAAATAAGCTGTCTGCCGTATTATAACTAAATTCTATAACAATTATAATTGACAGATAAGGAGCTAAGTGGCAGAGAAAAACACGGACCCAATTTTGCTTGGAAAAGGGAAGAAAAGGAAAGGCTTCACTAAGGAGACCAAGGTGTTAAGCCAGGGACCTGGAGGATAAAGGTCCCTTCTTCAGGAAGACAGGGGTTTAAAAAAGAAAAAAAAAAAGTCCCAAACATTCCAAGGGAGAGAGAGAGCATGTGGAATAACTTGAGGGTCATCCTTCTAGGGCTGAGCTTTTGGGGGCCCTTTCCCCCTTCAGTTCAGTTCAGTTGCTCAGTTGTGTCCAACTCCTTCAGACCCCATGGACTGCAGCACGCCAGGCCTCCCTGTCCATCACCAACTCCCAGAGCTTACCCAAACTTATGTCCATTGAGTCAATGATGCCATCCAACCATCTCATCCTCTGTCATCCCCTTCTCCTCCTGCCTTCAATCTTTCCCAGCATCAGAGTCTTTTCCAATGAGTCAGCTCTTAGCATCAGGTGGCCAAATATTGGAGTTTCAGTTTCAACATCAGTCCTTCCAATGAACACTCAGGACTGATCTCCTTTAGGATGGACTGGTTGGATCTCCTTCTAGTCCAAGAGACTCTTAGAGGTATAGTTTTCTGCAGACCATACTGCCCAGACCATACAGTCTCTATTGTCCTACAATCAAACTGACCTACATTTTTCCTGTGGTCACAATGAGAAGTTACATTTTCCCCATTCATGGGCTGAAATGTAGTCACCCGGTGGATGAGAACATTAATATATGCAGAATGGCTGTGGTTCCCTTTCATAGAGCATTTTGTTACTCCTTTTCCCAGTTTGTTTTGCTTTAGAGCCATGCTGGACGTTCCCAGGGAGCTTTACAAAATGCTGATGCTGGGGTCCTTCCCTAGGGATTCCGATTTAATTGCTCTGGGGTGCAGCCTGGGCATCAGGAGGTTTCAAGAGTTCCCCAGGTGATCCCAATGTGCAGCCCAGATTAACAATCACTGCTTTAGAATTGCTTCCACATTTCTGTCTTCTCCCATTAACCATGGGTCCTGGGAAAAGGGCGTTATTCTTTGTCTATGCTCCACAGCTTCCTCTGAAGTTCTTTACATTAATAATCGCTTATTAGCTATTGAATGAATTGACTTCAGAAAGGCAGAGAGCTGAAATACAGGCCTCTTACTCTAGGTGGCTCTGCTAGGAGAATTAAAAGCAGAGATACAAAATCACTGTGTGTTCTCAGAGAGCTGGAACGCTGGTGACCATGGTGACGGGGGAAACACGGCTCCTGACAAGAGCAGGGCAGGTGAAACTGAAGTCACCCAGGTCAACTCTCGTTGAAGGGCGAGTAAAGGCAGTTTAGGCGACCTCAGACAGCCTCCTGTACCCACTCGCAAAAAACATGGTCTGCCATATTAGAATTCTAAAATAAATGTTAAGAAAGCTCTCCCCTGCTCCATTAATTTGGAAATAAATATATCTTTAAGGGAGTATTTCTGAAATACAGAGGCTACGTAATTAGTTGTTGTGTCTGGGTCATCCATATTCAGTAATTTTAGCAACAACAGGAAAGCCGTCTTCACCTCTTTCCAGCTCATCCTGTCTCTTCCCAACCAGCCCTGAGACTACCACATGACACAGCGGATTGAGTTGAGATTGAGGGTCCCTATTCATATAAACCTTTATATATGTATTTTTTTAATTTAAATTTATTTTAATTAGAGGCTAATTACTTTACAATATTGTATTGTTGATGTATGGCAAATTTATAATTTGCCATACATCAACATGAATCCGCCACAGGTGTACACGTGTTCCCAATCCTGAACCCTCCTCCCTCCCCATACCATCCCTCTGGGTCATCCCAGTGCACCAGCCCCAAGCGTCCTGTATCCTGCATCAAACCTGGACTGGCGATTCATTTCTTATATGATATTATACATGTTTCAATGCCATTCTCCCAAATCATCCCACCCTCTTCCTCTCCCACAGAGTCCAAAAGACTGTTCTATACATCTGTGTCTCTTTTGCTGTCTCGCATACAGTGTTATCGTTACCATCTTTTTAAATTTCATATATATGCGTTAGTATACTGTATTGGTATTTTTCTTTCTGGCTTACTTCACTCTGATTATATAATAGGCTCCAGTTTCATCCACCTCATTAGAACTGATTCAAATGTATTCTTTTTAATGGCTGAGTAATACTCCATTGTGTATATGTACCACAGCTTTCTTATCCATTCGTCTGCTGATGGACATCTAGGTTGCTTCCGTGTCCTGGCTATTATGAACAGTGCTGTGATGAACACTGAGGTACACGTATCTCTTTCAATTCTGGTTTCCTCAGTATGTATGCCCAGCAGTGGGATTGCTGGGTCGTATAGCAGTTCTATTTCCAGTTTTTAAAGGAATCTCCACGCTGTTCTCCATAGTGGCTGTACTTTTATCTATGTATTATCTAAGAGAGGAATTATCCATCTGTTGGGCTCTAAGAGATGTGTTTTAATATACAGGTGGGGAAAATGGTGGGCATGAGCTGACATGATATAGAGCTAGGGAGTGAGCGACCTCTGTAATGATGGGGCCTTGCGTCTATATATAAAATGATATGCCTGTCACTTCATATTGTAATTTTTATTTTGAGTGCTGTCTCCCCCTGTTTGGTTATGAATTCCTTAAGAACAGGGACCATGTCTTTACTTCTATATCCCTGCAGCACATAGATATTAATAAAGGTTTACTAAATAAATAAATGGGTAGATATGTTAACAAAAATTATCCATTATTTGAAAATAAGACACAGAGAGCATAGCATAATTTTTTAATATTATGCTAGGACACTGTTACGTGGGCTTCCCCAAGGATTATTTAATTCTCTGGAAGAATGAATCTGTTCTTGATTTTGCTATTTACAATATGACTAGCACCCAGATAAACATGCAAATTTGTTTAGTAGAAAAAATAACCCCCAAAGGTTATAGATTTATTGCCCTGTAGGATAATAACCAGTTTTGTGCCTCCTAGCAATCTCATGCTCACGTTATTTAAAGAAACAAAAAAATAGGAACACTCCCCCAAATCCCTATAAATATCCATTTATTCAAATGCTCTTGGAAGCAACCTTATTATCTCATCTGTTCCTTCAGTAATAAGTTCATGAATTTTTGACATTATGTTCATTTCTATGCTTGAATGAGAATCATGATGAATGAGAACCATGACTTTAACCTTTGGAAAACTGTATTTTGATGGGTATATGAATGATTAGATACTAATGAGAGGACCACAAAAAGGAATCAGAGGGGCACAGACGATAAACTTCACGGTTTGCCAGAGGCTATTCCCAGATAAGTGTATCATTGCTGGGTAGGTTTCTTCCAGACTCAGGAAAGCCTAACAACTCATTTATTTTTCCCTCCTGAAATTATACAGATTCAGAGATATTCCCATAATACAGGAAGACTATGGCAAATTAGAATTTTATGTTAAATTTATATGTGATTTGGTTGGGGAAAAAAATGAATGGAAACATTTTCTGTAGAATTAGCCACACATCTGTGGCTAATGAGCAGTGAGATTAACTGCAATGAAGACAGGAGTTATAGTAGCATCAATACCACCAAGAGTTAGTACTTTTTTTGCGTGTGTGCTTTTTATCTGTCAGGTATTTCATATGCAGAGACCTTCCAGAGACAGAGGTAATGTTATTAGCCTTATTTTTCAAATGAAAAACCTGAAGTTCTTCCCCAAGGTCATACAGTTGGAAAGTGGTCACCCAAGACTGCCTTGCTCCAAAGCCCATGCCTTTAACCACCACTGGCACTTCATCTCCCAGCGGAGCCACAGTGGGCTGGATCTAAATTTGGAGGGTCACACTGGCTGTACACAGACTTCTCAATCAAACACGAATATAAAATTCCCCCACAGACTCTTGCAACCCACAGATACATCTGTTCAATATGCTGGCTCAGAAATATGTGACACAGTGAGCATTTGGGGGGAAAACCACTCGCACTCTATACTGCAGGGAGGCTTCGCATCAAAAGTGCAGTAGACATGCTGGTCTGGAAACACAGCCTTTCTTCAGAGTAAAGAATGTGAGAGTGTTGAAAATTCATTATCAGATGACTGACTGCTGCCTTTTAAATGTAGAATGAAAGCAGAACTCTAGACTTCAGTTTGAATTGAAGTGTAGAAAAAGTCTGAACAATTCAGTATCACCCCAAGTAGGAAATTCTCTTTTAAATTTTAACTGTTGTAATTTAAGAAGTATGATGGTGGTAGATATTTTCCTTAAACCTTTCACTGTTTTGTAGGGTTGATTTGCCTACATATGAAATAAGATTGGAACAGAGATGGGCTGGGACTAGCTTGCATGGGGCTCCTCAGAACACATTCCTTCCCAATTCCAAGTTCAATGACATCATGTTGGCATCATGAATCAGCCAAGGTAGGAACAGTCGCACCATGAGACTGACAAACACCACAAATAGGCTCCTTCCCTGCAGAGCCAGTAGTTACCAGCCTACCACTTCCAATAGGGCACTTCACAGACCAACCTATCCAAAAGTCCAGAACTTACACACATTCCTGAATTTACAAATGGCTAAGGAGGTCACACAGGTTCTTTGGAAGCTTCCTGAGTTCCTATCTTGCTTCCTGGCTCTGAGCTATGGCTCTGAGCTAAGCACTTTATAGAACTACGTAAGGCCCAGGTAGCTACCAGTATGACTGTGGTGGGGGAACAGGAAAACCAGAAAGAGACAAGACATGTTCTCATAATGTGCCACACAGACAGGGTTGCCAGATCAAACACAGGAAGCCCAGTTAAGCGTGAATTTCAGATAAATAACAGATAATTTTTTAACATAACTATGTCCCGTCCTATATTTCTATTACCTAAATCTGACAAACCTATATACCTAGAACATAATCTTCTGCTGAGAGACACTTATTTTTCAGCTCACAATATAGGATTGTTGCAAAGTGGTTATGTGTACAGGCTTTAAAGCAGACTGAAGTAGGAGTACTATCTCTGTCACTCATTATCTAGTTGTGTGACCCAAAACAAGTTATCTAACCCTCTTGATTCCAGTGTTCTCATCTGTAAAATGAGAATCTGTTCAGTCGTGTTTTTGTGATCCCATGGGCTGTAGCCCACCAGTTTTCTCTGTCAGTGGAATTTTCCAAACAAGAATACTGGAATGGGTGCCATTTCCTACTCCAGGGGATCTTCCCAACCCAGGGATTAAACCTGCATCTCTTGGATTTCCTGCACTGGCCAGTGGATTCTTTACCACCGTGCCACCTGGGAAGCCCAGAAAATGAGGATAATTAGTCCCTATTTCATTTGATTATTATGAGGATTAAATGAGATAGTACATGCTCAGGAGTTAAATGAGTTATTACAAGTCAATCTGTCTGGTACGACACTCTCAGTAAGTGTTATCCTACGATAGTTCTAAAACACACCTAGCTTGGTGTCTGACACATAGCAAGTGCTGAAAATATTAGCACTACTGTTAGCCCATAAAAGTCTTCCAAGCCATATGACAAGCAAATTTTAGTAACCACAGTACACATCACAGCCTAGAGTCATATTACTAACACTGGTCACATAATTTAGCTTTGTGAAGGATGAATGGCTTTTGTCAAGGGCCTGAATACCTCATCATTGACAACACTGCTTTTAAGGGGAAAGTCACTGAGGTCCAAATAAACAAACATAATTTTTCTCCAAGTTTCTTTACGTTGGGGATTTTTGTGTGTTTGTGTGTGTGACATATTTGCCAGATGAGGGCTTCCCTGGTGGCTCAGAGGGTAAAGCATCTGCCTGCAATGTGGGAGACCTGGGTTTGATCCCTGGATGGGGAAGATCCCCTGGAGAAGGAAATGTACAACCCACTCCAGTATTCTTGCCTGGAGAATCCCATGGACAGAGGCGCCTGATAGGCTACAATCCACAGGGTCACAAAGAGTTGGGACACGACTGAGTGACTTAACTTTCTTTTTGCCAAATGAAACTTTTTCCTATACCCTGAACCAAAATATGTATTGATAATCTAACTAGATTGACTGTGTCTTTCTCAAAAGCATACAGACTCTATCCTGCTTAAATTATTTCCTTTAGATAATTCTGAATTGCAAAAGAACCTCATAATTCCAGTGAAAATTAAGTTTCTTCTCCACCATCTGAGACTCCTGGCATTGTGACTTATAAGCTTGAAATTCTCCCTAATGCCCTTCTCTCTTTCTTCTGGTTATATAATATATACAAGTATTTCTCCATAATATTTTCAGGTCTGTGCCTTTCAATCTGTTTCCCAACTGAGATCAAGCAGTTTCCTGAGATCAGATGTGGCACATTTTCTCTTTGTTTGAATATTTGTTCTGCTTTCAAGGAGAACATGATTTTTTTTTGAACAGGAAAGGGTTTTCAAAAAGCCTCTTCTAACATCACAAATGCAGGAGACCTGGGTTTGATTCCTGGGTTGGGAAGATCCCCTGGAGAAGGGCATGGCAACCCACTCCAGTATTCTTGCCTGGAGAATCCCAGGGCCAGAGGAGCCTGGTGGGCTACAGTCCATGGGGTTGCAAAGAGTTGGACACAACTGAGCGACTAAGCACACACACAACATCACAAAATATCCCAAAATAATGACATTGCTGGTGAGAAATTCTAGATATCTAGATTTAAGGAACTATATTTGTCTTTTGGAGAAGGAAGTGGGAACCTACTCCAGTATTCTTGCCCGGTAAATCCCATGGACAGAGGAGCCTGGTGGGCTACAGTTCATGCGGTTACAAGAGTCGGATATGGCTTAGCAACTAAACCACCACTACCACCACCATTCTTCTTTCATCACCTTTACCTTTTTTGTTGTTGTTGTTTTTCACATAAATTTGAAAATATTAGAAATAAACAGAGTCAGCATCCTTGGTGTGATTTCCAGAAATCAGGAAATCAGGAAACCAGAAATCAGGCTTCTATCCCCTCTGCTTCTCTCACCATTAGAGCAACATTCTTTTAGGGTCAAAGTCCCATTTTAGTATACATGCTGCTTAGTGAGCACCAAAGATCCATTTAAAATGTAAATGCTTCTTAAAGAGTAAATTTTAAAACATATTATCAGTAGAACAGTGGTGATATCTGAGACCCCTTCTATCTTGGAGAGCTATGATCTTAGTGAAAATGAAAACAGAAGAGATGCCAGAAAGCCAACGCCACAAGCGACAGTCAGGATCTGGAGACAATGAAGATGGGGTGTCACACTGTGGGAAGGGATGGGTGGAGGGTGAAAGGCTGAAGCTGAAGAAGATAAACACCACCGACTTGACAGTTTTGTGTGGGTATGGCTGGCACTGGAGAGATACTTGACCCACAGAAATCCAACAGAAAGGAGCCCAGGCTTCACCCACATGGAGATTTACACTGATCACAAGGGGCAATCCTCCCCAGACTCTGTGTAGACCTAGCTGCAGGAGGAAATGTTAGGTCATACCGGCTCTTTGGGGGAATGTATAAAGGACACGATCCAGTATTTCCCACCCCAACCGCCACTTAGTAGGGATCTATGTGGAAGCCTGAATAACACTTCCTGTCTCTCTACTGTTCTCACAAAGTCTGTGGTCAGATAAAATGCAAAAGAAACAAACAGCAATAAACTTCACCCTAAGAAATGACCACTTTGTTGTGACAGTATATACACAGCAGTCCTCAATCACGTTTATCTGATATTTTTTATCATCTAGGAGAAGCCAGGATTGGGCTAATTGCTGGAGATACAGAGGTAAACTAGAGCTCTCCTCTAGTGGGAGAAATAATATTACATAGCTAAATAAGAAAAAGTACACAATTAATAAATGGTTAGTGCCATGGAGAAAAACAAAGCAGAATGAAGGTCCAGAATGGGCAGGAAAGGGATGGCAAGTGGGTGGTTGGCTGGTCACCCAGTGACCATTCCCAACACCTCTCCTGCCTTCCTGTCTCCAGAGGCTGACAAGGAAAGATAATTACCTTCCACCAACCCTTGCAGCTAGGGGTGGTCATATCAACATCATTTCCTCTGGCCACTGAGACAAGAGAAAGCCTCCTTGTAGGGTGCTGGGAGGCTCGTGAAAAAATTTTCTTAATAAAAGGAAAAGGGCATGTCGGGAGTGTTCTTTTTTATGAGACTGGCTATCCCTCACTTTCTGCCTTTGTAAACTGTCACATAATGATATCAGTGCAATTGGTGGTATCTTACGAGGTCAAGGGAAGTCCTAAGACTCTCAAAGATACCACCCAATGCTTTGACATTATGGAGCTGCCAGAACACCTGCCTCCAGACTACTTATTAAGTAGTCCTTGACATCTTAAGCCCTTTTGAGTTTTCTGTTCAGTTCAGTTCAGTTGCTCAGTTGTGTCCGACTCTTTGCGATCCCATGAATCACAGCATGCCAGGCCTCCCTGTCCACGACCAACTCCTAGAGTTCACCCAAACTCATGTCCATTCAGTCGGTGATGCCATCTAACCATCTCATCCTCTGTCGTCCCCCTTCTCCTCCTGCCCTCAATCTTTCCCGGCATCAGGGTCTTTTCAAATGAGTCAGCTCTTAGCATCAGGGGGCCAAAGTACTGGAGTTTCAGCTTCAACATCAGTCCTTCCAATAAACACTCAGGACTGATCTCCTTTAGGATGGATTGGTTGGGTCTCCTTGCAGTCCAAGGGACTCTAGTTTTCTGTCATTTGCCTCTATATGCAGGGTCTTATTTCATATAGTCATCAGAGAAGGATTCTCTGAAATGATACTAGAGCTAAATCCCATTTACAGGAAGCCAGCCATGTGGAAACCAGAATGCATTCCAGGCAGAAGGACGAACGAGTCCAAAGGTCCTGGGGCAGAACAAGCTTGTTATGAGGCTGGAGTATATGAACGTGGAAGAAAATGGTGGTGGTGGTGGTTTAGTCTCTAAGTGGTGTCCAACTCTTGCAATTCCATGGACTGTAGTCTGTTAGGCTCCTCTGTCCGAGGGATTCTCCAGACAAGAATACTGTAGTGGGTTGCCATTTCCTTCTCCAGGGGATCTTCCCGACCCAGGAATCGAACCCAGGTCTCCTACGTTGCAGGCAGATGATTTACCAGCTGAGCTATGTGCTTCACATAGCTCAAGAAAGAAAATGGTACCTGATATAATCAGAAATGTAGGCAGGGATTAGGTCACATTTAGCACTGTAGAGAGCAGGTGTTATTCTTATTGCAGTGAAATCCACTGCAGGCTTTAAGCAATGGATGAATATGAGTATTACTGGATTTGTGTTTTAAAAATACAACTTTAGTTGCTGTGTGGGTAGCTGAAGAGTAGAAGAGGAGAGAACAGTTAAGAGGCTCTTACAATTACCTAGGTACATGATGACCAGGGCAGTAGCAGTGTAAGTGGAAAAAAGTAGATGGATATTGAAAACATATTGGAGAAAGAGACACCAAGATTTGCTGATGTGTGACAGGGTAGGGGCTGGAGATGATTCCTAAGTTTGAGGATCTGAGACACAGAAAAAGTTTGGGGAATTGGAAATCAGCAATTCTATTTTGGCTGAATTAAATTCCTATTGGATATTCAAGCAGAGCTATCCAGGTGGCACCTGGACATATAAGTTTGGAGAAATCTCTCTTCAGATTCTTTGCCCATTTTTATTAATTCATTCATCATTCCATAAACATATTGTAAGATCATACAATGCACCAGAATGTACTGTGCTAAGAACTGGATATACAATGGCAAACAAAACTGCGTTCCTACCCTCATGAAGGTCATAGTCTAATTAGTTGTGGAGGGGTGGAGAGAAGAGTAAAAAATAAGCACAAATAAAGACAGTAAGTTGTGGGCTTCCCTGGTGATCTAGTGGTTAAGAATCCATCTGCCAACGCAGGAGACATAAGGGACTCAGGTTCGATCCCTGGGTCGGGGAGATCCCTTGAAGGAGGGCACAGCAACACACTCCAGTATCCTTGCCTGAAGAATCCCATGGACAGAGGAGCCTGGCAGATTATAGTCCATAGGATTGCCAAGAGTCGGACACGACTGAAGCGACTTACCATGCATGCACGGGAAGATCCCATATGCCGCGAGGTAGCTAAGCTCCTGCACCATACTACTGAGCCCACGCGATTAATGTATTGAAGCCCGCACTCCCTAAAGCCCGTGCTCTCCAACAAGAGAAACCACTGCAATGAGAAGCCCGCACACCCCAACCAGAGAGTAGCCCCAACTCTCCAAGACTAGAGAAAGACAGCAACAAAAACCTAGCACAACCCCCCAAAAAAGACAGTAAGTTGTTAAAAGTTGTATGAAAGAAAAGAGCTATTGTAAGAGCTTGGCAGGAGGCCCCTTTCTTGGGCTTCGAGACTGGGGAAGCCATGGAGGCAGGAGAAGCAGGGACAGAGGCCAGGGTCCTCTGCAATAGACTCGCCAGGACTCCTGCTGCAGACAGAACACAGGCCAAGGAAATCCAGTCACCACTGGGTCCCCAGCTTCCTTTCAGATCCCAAACAATGTTTCAGGCTCCTTGGGGCCTGGCCTTAGGACTGCTCTTGTGACAGGCTGTTGTTCTTAAGGTGACTCAGAATTCTTTGCCCCATCACATGAGGGCAGGGAAGACAGAAAGGAGCGAGCGGGGCCTGGAGGGGCAGGGTACTTCTGGGCACTTCCTTTCATATGGTACCACAGCGGGGCTCCCCGTTCTCCCTCCCTACTCCCCATTATGTGCCCATTAGGTGCTCTGTGAGCAAAGAGAGGTAAGGAATCAGCGGGGAGAGAGGTCTGACACCCCTCTGAAGGTCACTGCTCCATGGGGTCAGTGGCTGCCCACTGGTAACTGCAACCGGAAGACCCCATTGCCTGGTATAGAGAGAGGTTAAGTCATTGAGACACTGATGTGCGTGCACTGTGCTCCTTGCTGGGACTTTTTTCCTGTCCTCTGCTGAGAAAGAACCCAGGGCTAACCACTCTCTTGTCTTAGAGGAGAGTTGTCTCACCAGGCCTGAGACAAGCCTGTTTCCTTGGCTTTTGTTTTCTGGATGCTGGGTTCTCTGGTTGGCGGGGGAGGGGTGGAATTTCTATATTTCTGTACAGGGGAGGAGGGAGAAACTAGGACCTCTGAAACAAGAGTGTGGCTGTGCTCCCTGAAGTCCTGCAAAGGGGAGTCCTGGATGAGCACAAGGGATCTTTTGAGGATGATGAAAAGGTTGTGAAATTGGATTATGTGATGGTTGTACAATTCTGTAAATGTTAACAAAAATCACTGAATTGTACCCTTAAAACAAGTGAATTTTATGGCATGTAAATAAAGCAATTAAAAAGAAAAGGCAGGCCTGGGACCCTTGCCTCACTTCCTCACTGTGCTCCAGGTAAGGGACAGGTGGTGATGGAGGTTTGCAGGTAGGGAGGCGGGTTCAAGAAATGGAGCTCCCCAGCTAGAAAAGAGGCCACTGCTCCAGGTCAGGGGTGGGGGTGCTATACTGATGCAGCAGCTTCACCAGCCTTCAAGCACACACACCAGTTCAGGCAATAATTCCATCTCTGCTATAATTAGAGGGGATCCAAGCCTAGAGGGGCCACCCTATCTTTTTGTAGTATGTAATAGTTTCGAGTCCTAGAAAGAGGATGAGAATCCAATTAATGTTTGTCACCAACTTTCCCATTGTCCTGGTAGGATGGAGCCTTGCCATTATTTAAAGGAACTAACATGTACAGTCCACAGGGTCACACAGAGTTGGAAATGACTGACGCGACTTAGCACACACTCAGACGTGTATAGTAGGCAGAATGCCACCCCCCACCAAGATGTCCATACCTCCACCCCTGTGAATGTTACACTAAATAGCAAAAGGGACTCTGCATATACAATCACAGTTATGCAATTTAAAACGGGAAGATGATCTTGAATTAGCCAGGGGGGCCCAAACTAACGAGCCCTTTCAGAGACAGAACTTTCTCGGCTGATAGCAGAGAGCTACAATAGAAGCCAGAGACAGATTCCAAGAGTGAGAAAGAACTGATGTGCTCTTCTTGCTCTGAGGTGGAGGGACCCACATGCAAGAACCAGGGGGAAGCCTTGGGGAGCTATGGGTGGCCCCCAACTGACAGCCATCAGAGAAACGTGCCCTTAGTCCTATAAGGACGAGGGATGGGATTCTACCAACCACAGACAGGAGCTTGGAAGGGGAATCAGCCCTGGAGCCTCTACAAAGAGTGCTGTCCTGTCAACACCTTGAAGCCTTGTGAGACTCTAGGTGGAGAAACCAGCCACGCCCATCCAGACTTCTCTGATCTGCAGAACTGTTACATAATCAATGGCTGCAACTGTGTTGGCCAAGTTTGTGTTCGTTTGTGACAGCAGCAACAGAAACATTAAATACAGATTTGTTATAAAACCGAGTGTGAACAATGAAACTCATACCAGCCATTCTATCACCTTCCACTACCCTACCAGTATCTAGGATATTAGAAACCCCCCAAATCTTAAAGAACGTAGTACTTTCTACTTCACCTTTAATGTTAGACTGTAGGCCAAGAAACCCAAGCTATAATTCTGATTATAAGCACTGAACAGCAAATTAAGAGACCCAGGTCTTATTTTTATATCAGTGTAAGGACCTCAAGTAAATTAATCTCCCTGAATCTCTGTTTCCATGTCTGCAACAAAAATGAGTTGGTCCAGATGATTTCTAAGGTCATGTTCGCTGTATGAACTAAAACTGACAGGCAGACATCATAACGAGCAACACGTGTTCATTTAACTGATAAGCCACCACCCTCAGCTGGTGGACAGAGCCTCCTGAAAGTGCACTGTGATGGGAGGAAAGGGAATCTGTTAAGGGATGCTGGGGTCCAGTCTAAGGTCACTAGTCTCGGTCTCCAAAGGAGAGATGAATTGTACAGAGGGGTCAACCAAGCCCGCCTCAGTAGTTACCCTGGATGTGCCAACAATCTCCTATAGAAGATTCCTCACCAGAAGTGGTCTGGTCTAAGAAAACCTGCCACCTATGTTTGCTTCCCATCCCAGGGAAGCGATCTACAGCCTTTTGAAAAGAAGGATTCATTAAGAATTGAGTATAAGCACTGAATAGTGAGTTACCAAAAACTTCTCTCTTTCAGAAGCATTTACATGCTGTCTCACATCAAGTTCACATCAACACTCTGGGTAAATTTTGATCTGCACCACTGTCCTCAATCATGGTTTTCCAAGAAAGCTACCTTCAAGTTCATGGAGAAGCTAGATTTGAATGTGCAGCACATGTATTTTTCATGGACAAATTATGCAACTATGTGCGTGATCAGATCAGATCAGATCAGATTAGTCGCTCAGTTGTGTCCGACTCTTTGTGACTTCATGAATCACAGCACGCCAGGCCTCCCTGTCCATCACCAACTCCCGGAGGTCACTCAGACTCACATCCATCGAGTCAGTGATGCCATCCAGCCATCTCATCCTCTGTCGTCCCCTTCTCCTCCTGCCCTCAATCCCTCCCAGCATCAGAGTCTTCTCCAATGAGTCAACTCTTCGCATGAGGTGATCAAAATATTGGAGTTTCAGCTTTAGCATCATTCCTTCCAAAGAAATCCCAGGGCTGATCTCCTTCAGAATGGACTGGTTGGATCTCCTTGCAGTCCAAGGGACTCTCAAGAGTCTTCTCCAACACCACAGTTCAAAAGCATCAATTCTTCGGCATTCAGCCTTCTTCACACGCCAGCTCTCATATCCATACATGACCACAGGAAAAACCATAGCCTTGACTAGACAGACCTTTGTTGGCAAAGTAATGTCTCTGCTTTTGAATATGCTATCTAGGTTGGTCATAACTTTCCTTCCAAGGAGTAAGCGTCTTTTAATTTCATGGCTGCAGTCACCATCTGTAGTGATTTTGAAGCCCAGAAAAATAAAGTCTGACACTGTTTCCACTATTTCCCCATCTATTTCCTATGAAGTGATGGGACCAGATGCCATGATCTTCGTTTTCTGAATGTTGAGTTTTAAGCCAACCTTTTCACTCTCCACTTTCACTTTCATCAAGAGGCTTTTTAGTTCCTCTTCACTTTCTGCCATAAGGGTGGTGTCATCTGCATATCTGAGGTTATTCATATTTCTCCCAGTAATCTTGATTCCAACTTGGTCAGATGTGATTAAAAATATGGTTGAACACGTATTTGCATTGTTTCACATGGTTAATAACATATCTTAGTGCCATATATTTTTAGACATTTTATCAGTTAAAATGCTACTGCTATCACTTCCCAGTGCTTATTTTAATCCTCTCTGCTTATAAGCAATGACTGACCGAAATCACTAACACCAGCAATTTTCAACTTATTCTTCGGAGGCAGGTGTGACATTGAGTCCATACATGTGATATAGTCCTACAGACACATCCAGAATTATGTGCAACACTTGGCACTCAGACCACAATCTTCAAGCCAAGAAGTCATGTAGTCATGTAGGAAAAAAAAATAATTATGTTGACATCCTTAAATTTATTATAAGTTTTTTTTAAAAAAATGAATAACCAGCAAACTTTGGTATTTTATTTAGCTAGAAATTAATTGCAACAGACACCCTGTGTTTGGGACATATTTTGACACTTTGGTTGATAAGCATTGCCCTGCTATATCATAAGTGCATGCTTGAAATCCCAATTCCTGAAGGCTAAAGGTGCATAGAACCATGGAAAAAGTAATGAGAGAAACACATTCTCCACACTGGGAAATGGTGGGATAAGATAAACCTATGACAAAAGTCCACTAATGAGCATTTTTCTGGAAGTAACTAATTTCCTACCTATGCTCTGTAAAGCCACTGACATCCCAGGCAGGTTTCATAGCCTGTATCCAAATTCAAAGGTGTATTTCTTTCTTGACATGTAGAAGAAAATACTCAAAACACATTTAAAATATGAAGAGGCTATGTTATCTCAACCACCATACATGGTTCAAAGCACGGGCTCTTAGACTAGAGGTCCAGAGGTCATTTTGCCTTCCAGGGAACATTTGGCAATACTGGGACGCTCTTGATTTTCACATCTCAGGGAGGAAACTGTTGATATCTCGTAGGTAGAGGCCAAGGATGCTGCTAAACATACTACAGTAAAGAGGACAAATGCTCCACTCCCAACACAGAACTGTCTGATCCAAGATGCCAATAGTGCTAAGGCTGAGAAACCTCGCTCTCAAGCCAACCTGCCTGGGTTTCAAATCACCTGTTACTTGTGTAAGTTACTTAACATCTACATGCTTATTGTCTTTACCAGTGAAATTAGAACAGGAACAGTCTCCGCACTTTATTGATATATTGTGAGAAAAAAATGACACAGAAAGGAGCTAAGAACAATGTCCAGAACAAAGCCAGAGCTTAACAGATGTTTACTCTTGTTATCACTATATGCACTGAAAAAGACTGAGAAGAAAAACACCAAAATTTTAAAATAAGTTGTTTCTAGGTGGACAGACCACAACTGATTTTTATTTTCATTATTCTTTTAAATGTCTTTATATTTTCCAAATTTTCTAGAATTGTATTTATTATTACTCTAGAGGAAAGAATTTTCCTTTGGGACATAGTGGAACCAGAAAGACCTGGATTCAGATGCTGGCTTTATTTGCTGTGTGTGTCTTTGGGCAGATTAGTTTTCCTGAGCTTCAGCTTCCTGATCAGAAATTGGGTCTAGTAACACATTATCAGTACTCTTGCCTGGCAAATCCCATGGATGGAGGAGCCTGGTGGGCTGCAGTCCATGGGGTCACTGAGGGTCGGACACGACTGAGCGACTTCCCTTCACTTTTCACTTTCAAGCATTGGAGAAGGAAATGGCAACCCACTCCAGTGTTCTTGCCTGGAGAATCCCAGGGACGGGGGAGCCTGGTGGGCTGCCGTCTATGGGGTCACACAAAGTCGGACACGACTGAAGTGGCTTAGTAGCAGTAGCAGCAGCAGCAACGCATATCAGAGAGTTTCCATCAAGATTAAACATGACAGTCATTCAGTGCCTTGGAAATATGCTGAATGACAGGCTCTGAGAGATGAGCGCTTTCCAAGTTTGGCCCAGGAAAAATGACGCTATAAACAGGGAAATACATTCATGATGGTGACTGCCCATTTGGTTTTTAAACTGTCCTCTCATCTCAACCCACTGTTTGTCTGGACTCAGAGGAGAAATTGCACCCATACACTGATCCTTGTCTCTATTCCTTCTACCTCCCCACGTATACATCCTAGGAAAGGATCTGATAATCTGGTGGGCAGGACAGACTAGCAGCCGGAAGTTACTGTGAGTGAAAGGCAGAACCCAGGTATCACTTTCACAAGCTTCACGCACCCTCACTATTCCTCTTCGTATTTCTTCCTTCATCTCCAGCCTTCAAGCTGAAAGTGTTCTTAGCAAGGTCTCTCCTCCAGGGGAGCCTCTCCACTTTCTCTCCTGTTTCTGTCTGCTCCTGTTCAGCTGGTTGAGAGGACTGCCCCCTTTTAGATTTGAGAAGGATGAGTGGAAACCCAGAGAGGCTTCTAGATCCAAGCCTCTTGTGTGCACAGCCCAGCTCATCTGAGGAGGCCAGCAAGCGTGCAGTGGGCAAGCAGCACCGGCCCAGCTGTACAGTGTTTCCAGCAGGGCTGTTTCTCTTCCACAACTCATTCACTCCAGGCCACACTGAAGGCTGGGAGGATGGGTAGAAAGGATTAAAGGACACACACCTTATCCACAAATTCCACTCTTCATGTTCTTAATGATCCTTAATCAGATGGAAAAAGAATTGTAGTTTAGTCCTAAGTCATGTCTGACTCTTTTGTGACCCCATGGACTGTAGCCTGCCAGGCTCCTCTGTCCATGGGATTTCCCAGGCAAGAATACTGGCTTGGGTTGCAGTTCCTTCTTCAGGGGTCTCCCCAACCCAGGGATTGAACTTGCGGCTTCTGCATTGGAAGGCAGATTCTTTGCCACTGAGCCACCAGCAGAGCCGGGAAAAAGAATAGAACAGGTTATATTTGTTTATGCTATCAGGAGGGGTAACTATTTTCAGCCTAGTTATTAACCTGATAACTTAAATTCAAATTCCAAGCAACCTTTAAAGATGCTCTGAGACAATCTCTTGTATTCAGGTCCTAATCACCACAGTATGGAAATGGCAATCTGGCTCAATCCATTCTGACTCTGAAGATCCCATGGTTCTCTAGGGAGGAGTCCTGTAGTCCAGTGGAATGGGATCTTGGTGCAATGTCCTAGTGATGGGAGGGATGGTTGGTTAGGACAGGACAGCCTGGGGCGGGAATTGATCTCAAGGCATTCTCTCTTGGCCCAAGGTGAACTATCTCAACGTTGGGAGATGATGCCAGGCCAAAAAAACATCAGAGGAAAATGAGACTGTTCAGGGTGCCTCCACCTAGATGTAAATACAAGTATCAGGAGAACTACATTCCAAATGTAAATTAAAATATCAGGAGGATTGGTAATCACCAGGAAAAAAATTTATGGATCTTTCTTGAACTCTAGTCTGCTCCAAGGTTGATCTGACTAGCATATGTAAATTTCAGACATAACTTTGACTGTTACCAAGTTCTCTCCTACTACACTTTAACCTCCTCAATACCCTTCCCCATAAAAGCATGCAAAACAAAATAGATATGGGACCCCAGAATGCTGTCAGAGTCTTCAGTCTTCCCACTCTTCATTCACAAGTGCATATTGAGATGATACCATAAACAAGCCAGGTGCTAAGTGCTAGAAATCCAGAGATGGAAGAAGTGGGTCCCTTCTGTCCAGAAGCTGACTTCATATGACTATGATAGTCTTAAGTGTACTTGTTCCAGGGAAACGTAGATTTCAGCAAGGATCAAAGGCTTAATCTGAGAACTAAAGTTCAGTAAAATTCAAGGTGTCAGGGAGACACCCTCCTCTCAAAGAGTTTTTCAGTGAAAGCCTGAAGGGAAACACCTTATACCATAAGGAATTTCAGAAATTTTGAATTCCTCCCCCTTTTCTTTCTCTCTGTATCTTTGACCCACCCAGTAATTTCTCTAAGTTTTCCCACAGCATATAAGAATGAGATGTCATCTTTTCTTGTCAGGAGGCAGAAAGGAAATGACACAGACCAAGAGGAGTAAACCAGAAATTTAAAAAATCCCTTTTTCCCATAAAACCTAAGATAATTTGTAAAAGAGAGGTCTATTCCCTATTTTAAAGTATGATAATGTTATTTTAAAGCAATAACTCTAGTCAGTTTGATAAAACATAGTTTGTGTTTATAATTTTATAAGTTTTTAATTAATTTATTTTATTTTGAAAACCAGGTAAGTACTGTTAAAGATAATATGGTTAGGCTGGTCTTGTTACTAGGTCCTGAGGATAGAAGAATGTTTCTGGGTTTGATTTAAAAAAAAAAAATCAACCATGATGTAATTTTACATTTCTTTTTCCCCTTTAGATATCATTTGGTCACCATAGCAACACAGTGTTTTACTACCAGATATCTATACAGCACAAGGGAAGAGAAGAACAGGCAATTACTTCCTGAGTTATTTGGGGGTACAGAATGTGACTACTGGGATAATTCAAAATTAAATACAGACTTCACTGGGGATCTGTTTTAGCCAGGCAAGCCAATTAAATGTTCTAGTAGTGTCAGCTGAACACAATTTGTAGCCGAATCAACTGTTGACATCATTTGAAATAACGGAAGGAGGGAAGCAACATAGTTCAGTGAAAAACAGCATGGAATCTAATGTCAAGTTTTTTCAGTCTAAACCCCATTTCTCCTACTTGATAGCTGTGTGACCTTGAGAAAGTTCCTTAACTTCTCTGTGCCTTAGTTTCTTCATCTCCAAAATGTGGGTACTAATAGTAACTCCCACAGAAGGTTATTATACAGATTAAATAACTGAGTGTGCTTAGAATGATGCCTTACACATAGCAAGAACTTTGTAAGTATTTGTTAAATAAAGACAAAATAAAATGTAAATTTGCTAGTTCCTCTCTTTGTGCTGGGTAGAAATAACCAAAAGGATCAAGATTTGAGTGCATGGCAGATTCTTTTAGCCTATAACTCTGGAAGATTCCTTTGAGAACTTCCTGGGAGCCTTCTTGGTAGCTATTCTGAAAGATATGAGATTTGGTGGACAGCCTACCATCCCTAACAGAGAGCTGAAAACAATCACAAGCACTCCTGGTATCAGGGACATCAGAAGGAAGATGATCACACAGCACAAAGAAACAGCGTGCTAGCCCACTCAGGCTCCCTCAGCCACAGCCAATTACCTTTGTGAACATGGACACAGAATAAGCAGCTGAAAAAGCATGAAACAGGATTTGATTGTAGTGACATATGAAATCTGGCTGGTGTCAGTAATATTATTTTTTCCCTCTTTCCAGGATTCAAAGAAAAAAAAATCTGTTTCAGCAGTGAGTGCTTTGTTTTATTCATTATCACTGTATACAATGTCCATCTCATTTTTCTTCAACAGGCAGTTACTGTGGTGAATTATGCATTTTACAGAACTACCTAGGCATCTTTTCTGGACCTGTGACAAATCAAAAGCCCCTAATCAGCATATAAGCCAAGACAAAATCTCCGAATGGCCTGGAAACTGAAGGTATCATAATCTCTGAGCCAAATTTCAGCCACGAAACCGCAGGGTCTCTAGCACATACCTTCATCTGGACTTGATTTCAGAGACGGTCTCCTTCTTGGTCAGGATCAGCCCTTGCAGAGGAGTTTGGAGGATGCCATAAACCACCACAGAAGCTTGGAAACACAGTCATATCTGTCCTCTGCCTTCCCCTTGGCTCACAGCCTGCTTCCTGGTAGGAAGACAAGATGACGCTGTGCAGGGTTGACTGTTAAACCATCTTCCCGCCCCCAGCCCCACTCTCCTGGTGCCCCTCCCTTCTCCTTTCCTGGGCTCTGGAATGTGTCACATGGGAAATGGATCATGTGGCTCACGAGGAGAATGTGGCCAGCTTCTCTCTCCCTTCCCCCTCACTTTTCCTTTCAGGAGCACAGAGGCAGAAATCTCCGACCTGATTGGCTCTAACCAAAAATCTCCATATGAAAAAGGGAAGATTCTACCATCCAAACCTCTAGCCTTCTCCACATTCTTTTTTATTTCTCATCTGAACACTTTATCCTGGACATGCAGAATTGCTTGGAAGGGAAGGAAAGGATGCTTTCTCCCCAGGCCCTCCCTTTCTTTCTTGTCGTCTGTACTCTAAGTTGGCAAGGTGTTCCCTAAGCTCCCTCCGGAGCTACCTTGGCACATCTGACAAAAATCAAGTGTTCAGCACCACGGACAGCATTATACCCCCTCAGCAGCGCTGATTTGTTTATTTCACTCTCAAGTAAATAAAACCATTTAAAAAATATTTCCCTGAGGTTTTGTGTCTAAATATACACCTGGTCATATATAAGTAGGACTCCAACTTCCCCTACTGTCAACTTACTGTTATTTATAAACATAATTTTTACATATCATCAAATGTCTGCCTTCCTACCCCCATCCCACCATTCATCCACACGCTTTAAACATGCTCCATGTTTCAGGGGTGGAGAGGAAATTCTCATTACACAGTTTACCATATGCCCATATATCTATGCGCACAGGCACAACCACAGAAATACGTAGGTTTCTTGAGTGTGCATGTTCAGATGTCTTTAGCCCCATCTCTAGGCCTCAGGCAGGGCTGAGTTAAGAGGCAGAAAGCGAGTCTGGTAGGAGCTGTTTTGTGCAGGGTCTTTCCTGCTTCGCTGACGTCCTGGTTGCCATGGTGCTAGGTAACTGCTGAAGGGGATGACTGCGTTCAGAACCAGTCACCATGGGACCCTGCTGACTAAAGAAAGAGGGAACAGAACTGAATTGCAGAGGAGGACTTTCAGTGAGCATTTTCAGAGCCAAATTTACCTAATGGGCCCCTTCTTTACTGAATTGTTGCTGACCCTAAATCTTGAAAGGATTCTAGGAATTAGTATGGACACTGTGATGGTGACTCCCTCCATCCTTCACTGCTTCTTTCCTTAAAAATCTATTTAGGTGCAACAGAATGAAAACGCCAGCTTCACAGAACGACTGTGGTGTGCCATCAGAAAGCAGGGTGGGGGTGGGGGTGGCGGTTGGAAGAACACAGGAAACACACTTCTCGGATTGCGGCTTCTGGCTTTTATGAGGCCATTCATCCAGATCTAACAGTCTTAAGTGGGAAATACACTAGATCTACACCTGAACTAGGAACAACTGTGAATGCTTTATGAGTTTACAGGAGAAAAGATAAATACCGTTTAATGTGACTTGCTGGATTATTTTAAATAAAGATAAATTTGAATAATAAGGTCAATCCCTTGCATAACATTTGGACTATCCCAAGTTAAGAACTAAATCTATACATTTGTCTCTTTAGGCATACACATAACCTGTTTGTTTCTAACTCAGAATTCTAAGCATAGCAATTCTGAATACTGTATTTCTATGGGGGGGTTCAGGTAGAAATACTGACTTTCAATGTGCAGTAATGCAAATTCTGCTACGAAAAGAGGTAGCAAAAAATAAAAATAAAAACAATAGCAACAGCAAAGACAAAAAACAAAAAAAAAAAAAAAGAAAAGAGGTAGCATAGAGAAGCTCCAGTATAATTTCATGAAATTGAAGCTCTTTTCTGGCCTAATGTCCATAGCTTAAGACATGTTTAGTTCTTTTATTCTAGCATAAGAATCAAGTTAATTCTAGTTTTTCCATGAAAGGCTCAGAGAAATTCAACTCTGTTAATTCTAACACTGGCCCCTTTCAGAAAATTAGTTTATCAGGAAAGCTGGACATGTGTTTGAAGAAATTCTTAAGAGAGTTAGTCAGATGGTGACTTAATATTATCTCTCTTTTCTTAGTGAATAATAAGAATAATAATAACAGCAACAACAGAACCAGCCAATTATTTATCATGAGCCATGATCTCATTTAACCCTCCTATCCAACCAGAGAAAAACTTAACTGTGTTTCTCTCATTTATTTAATAGACTCCTTGGAGGTTTAGCCTGACTTGGTAAAAGAAATTATTGTTTTTTTTAATAAAGCATTCATCACACTGGTAAAAAAAAAAAAAATATATTGGGAGTGGGGTGTGATATATTGTTTCTCAGCAAATTATGGTGGCTCAGACGGTAAAGATTCCACCTGCAGTGCAGGAGACCTGGGCTCGATCCCTCGGTCAAGAAGATCCCCTGGAGGAGAGCATGGCAACCCACTCCAGTATTCTTGCCTGGAGAATCCCCACGGACAGAGGAGCATGGCGGGCTACAATCCATGGGGTCGCCAAGAATTGGACACAACTGAGCACATCCAACCATAAGACAGGTACTGTTATTAACATTCCTGCTTTACAGACAAGGAAACTTAAGAAGGAGAAGTAATATGCCCACAACCACACCATTAGTTAGCACAGGAGCTAGGACTTGGGACTACTTAGCCTGACTCCAGAGCAGGTACACTATACTATACTATTCTATATCATAAATAATGGATTCATTTAAAATAACTTATTAACTTAATATGACTGATGTGCTTCAGTACTATAGGCCTTTGACAGAAGAAATCAGAAAGACTGCTTTAAATCATTTGAGAGCAAAAAAAGACCTAATTGTTCATTCTTTTTAGAATGACTGCACATGTATATCATAGCTTAATGATAAAATAATAAAAATTATTTCATAAGGAATCACAATCTGAAATATTATTAATACTGTAAAATGCTATGTAATACACTAATTCTATTAAAGATATATTTATAATCACCAAACTTATCCCCAGCCTTTTTGAAAAAACAGTTGTCTTCCATCCAAACCCATAAAATCCCTTAACTCCGTAATATTTGTGTAACTGGGGTCATATTTTGAAAATAACTTACGTGATTTTTTTTTCTCCTCTGCCTGCCTAGGGAATCAGTTGGCCTTGGGGATAGAGAATGCAGCACTCTTCAGAGTTACCAAAGTGATGAGAAAAAAAGAAAGAATAAATATTTAGCTTCCAAAATTTAAAACAGGAGTGTACAGCAAGACAATAGGCTTGAAATCTAAGCTACTGTTTTGAAAGCCATTCTCAAAATTCCTTTATTTGTCATCAACCAAATATAGAAGACTTTGCTCAGATTGTCTGGTACCATAGAGTAGGCCTTCAAACTGGGGCAGGCAAACATTTTCCAAAGGGTCCCAGAGTCTGTAGCCAGTTCTATGGGAATTAATTTTTAGATCCTTAACTTCCACAAACTGATCTTCCTGTGAACTGTTGCAGTCGAAATATCATGCTGGTTCTTGATTCCCATCTACAAGTTTTCTTCCCTTTTACCACAGACTGATGAACCTCTCACCCACCTTACCTCAAATCCTACCATGGTAAATTGCTTGGATTTTAAAAAGCCCCTGGGAGCCGAGCAAAGAAACAACTGGAAACACTGAGGATGCTATTGAGATATTAGTTAACTTGAGTTAACACATCCTTTTAAAAAACAAGAGCTCTCCAACTGCTTTAAACAAAGCTGAAAGCAAACCACTATCCAATTGTCCACTGAGAGATTCATTAAAACAGTTCTCTTAAAGGAAAGCTCTATTTACAAAAGAATGCCAGCTAATCAATGCAGAATATAATAGTTAGAACACCATTTTTGCAGGCCCCAGTGTAATAAATGATTCAGGCAAGGACCACAACAGATGTTCAAACTATGAGATGCAAAGTTGTTGGGAACAGGTTGTTTGTAGATTATTTATCAACTTTCAATGGTGAGACTGGGAGAGGGGGTCATCATCTTAACCAAGTGACTAAATTTAGCATCACTAGCAATGGTGGGCCACAGTCCATAGGTTCGCAGAGTCGGACATGACTGAACACACTTACAAAGGGACAACCTGAAATTAGTGCCTAACATAAAGCAATGTAACCTACCCAACATCACTAATGAAGTATTCTTTCTAAAAACATTTATCTGAATATAATCAAACCTCTATACAGTGTGCCTCAGGGAGGGGAGAGGGGTAGGGAAAGCAGTAGTTGGAAAAGCAAATCAAAGACATTATAAGAAAAAAATCAACCAAATTGAGAATATAGAATATTCTGCAAGAGAACTAGTCTGGACTTATCAGAAGGTCATTGTTTGAAAATAAGAAGGGTGAGCTGTGACAGATTAAACAGACTAAAGAAAACCAATTGCAAAGCACGTAATTTGATGAGATGCTGACTGAGGAGGGAGAGTTAAAATATATAAATAGTTAAAATATATGTATTTATATATAAATATATAAAATAGCTCTAAAATATTTTGAGGACAGTTGGGGAAATTTGTCTTGTGATTTGTATTAGATGGTGTCATGAAATCATTATTTCTATTAGGTGTGAGAAAGGAATTGTAGTTAATGGGTGGATTTTCTTATTCTTAGAAGACATTGAAGAAGTAAGGATGAAAGGTCAAGATGAATTCAAGTTACCCACATGTGGTTAAACAAGAAAAAATACGTACATAAATAATCAGAAAGGGAAAGTAACAACGGGCGAATCTAGCTGAAGAGTCTGTGGGTGTTTACTGTACTGTACTTCCAACTCTGTTGTCTGAATGAAAATGGAAAGTAAATTCTGCTCTGTGGTGGACAAGGACACGCCACACAGAGTAAGAGTCTCTCCCTCTAGATCTCAGGTTCAGAGAGAAAGAGAGAAAGGAGAATAAAGCAGCCAGTCACTGGACCTGACTCCTTCTAGACCAAAGAAGGATATGAGAGTATTCATTTTCTCTTGGTGACTCTTTCAAATTACTGCAAACAATGGCTTCAAATAACACAAATCTATTGTCTTATGGTATTACAGGTCAGAAATCCAACGTGGGTCTTAGGGCTCAGATTATGGTGACAGCAGGGCTGTGTTCTCTTCTGGAGACTACAGAGAGAGAATCTGTTTCCATCCATTGGCTCGTAACTCCCTTACTCCATCTTCAAAACCAACCATCTTGTATTTCTTTAACCATTACTCCACAGTCACAGAGTAATGGTAACTTTAGCCATTCCAGAGTCACTCCCTATGACTCTGACCTCAGATTGGAAAGTCACTAGGTTGGATCCACGAGATAATTCAGGATAATCTCCTCTCTCAAGGCCTTAACCTAGTCATATCTACAAAGTCCCTTTTACCCTGGAAGGTAACATATTCACAGGGTCTGAGTACTAGGGTGAATATCTATAGGTGTCCTAACTCTACACACCACAGTAAGTTACCTCCAGGTTGAGAGGAGCACTCAGGGCAAAAGATCTCTGCTTTTGCTCCCCTCTGGAGACAGCTGCCAAGGCCCCTCACACCTCATTCTGAACTTTGCACGGCCACTTGGGCCAATGGCAAATTTTCTACAGTGTACACAGGCATACAGAGCAGCTGACCATCCCAAGCATCTCCTGTTCCTTTGAAGCATGGATGATAAACTAACAGCCATAGGGCCTGCTGTGGTCAGGTGAAGTGACTCGATAGCAAGAGCCAAGGAGAAACAGTCTCTAAAGGGGAGAGGCTGTTCCTCCCTGGGAGATTTGCCTGAAGCTAAAAATGGGCCATGGATTCGTGAGATCCAGGCTTCTGCGTCACAGGCCAGCAGGTTCCCCAGTGATCAGGCCAGCAAGGGGCATCATGCAAGAACCTGCCAGTGCACACACTAGGTCCAGAATGAAGCCAGGGAATACCCCTTACTCATGAGTCCACAAGGATGTATCTGTTAACCCTCCCCACCCTTCATACAAATGGACATTATTGTCAGAGAAGATATTAGGACCTCCTTGGGAAACATCATGAAATAGGACACATTTTCATCCAAAGGAGACTTACACTACTTAAAGGAACCACTTAAATAATGAAATTGATTGAACTATATTTGAGACTGAACTGGACACTTAGTTGGTTCTGTAATCAAACAGTTGGGGTGGCTTTAAAATATGTCCACAAATTCTTTGATATGCCTCCCTTCAAATGATGACACCTAATAATATTTCTCTTGAACATGGGCCATCCTTACAACCTGTTTCCAGTGAAAATGATGTGGTAGAAGTGATTCTCTGTAATTCCTGTGGCTAGATCATCGCAAGGACAGTTTCTGCCTTGCTCTCTCCCTCTTGGATTACTCATTCTTGGGGAAGCCAGCCACCATGTCATAAGGACACTAATGCTGTACTGTAAAGAGGTCCACGCATGGAAAACTGAGGCCTCTCACCAACCAGTGCAAACTAGCAACAGGGCAATGAGCCACCCCGATATCAGATCCTCCAGCCCTAGTCAAGTGACTGCAGTCCACATGACATCTTTTTTTGTTGTTCTGCTGGGTCTTCACTGCTGCACATGGGCTTTCCCAGGAGGGCTAACTTCCAGTTGTAGTGCAAAGGCTTCTCATCGTGGTGGCTTCTCTTATGCAGAGCATAGGCTCTAGGGTGTGCGGGCTTCAGTAGTTGCGGCATACAGGCTTACTCACTCTACTTTGCAGTGCAGAAGGCAATGGCAATCCACTCCAGTACTCTTGCCTGGAGAATCCCATGGATGGAGGAGCCTGGTAGGCTGCAGTCCATGGGGTCGCAAAGTGTCAGACACGACTGAGTGACTTCACTTCACTCACTTCATACTTTATCACTGGAGAAGGAAATGGCAACCCACTCCAGTATTCTTGCCTGGAGAATCCCATGGAGAGAGGAGGCTGGCTGGTCACAGTCCATGGGGTCACAGAGAGTTGGACACGACTGAAGTGACTAAGCATGCACGTATTCTACGTTGTGGAATCTTCCTGGACCAGGGATTGAACTCATGTCCCCTGCATTGGTAGGTGGATTCTTATCCACTGTACCACTAGGGAAGTCACAGACAACATCCTGACTGCAACTTTGTGAGATCCCAGGCCAGAACTACCTGGTTAAGCTGTTCCCAAATTCCTCACCCACAAAAATGATAGGATAATGCTTATTATTAAGTTCCTAAGTTTGGGGGAATTTTGTTATGTAATAATAGATAACATATCCACATGAAAACTCTAGAAAACAATGAAGAGAACTACTTTTTCTTGACATATTTGAGCAGTAGTGAGTTAAGTAAGTGTCCCTGCTGCATATGTGTGTGTTCCTGTTGTGGTAAATTGTGGTTTTATTAATCCCAAAGGCAGGAAGAAAGGGAGAACACAACTAGCCACGTTAGAGAGCTATCTAAGGGGAAAAAAGAAAGCCACTGGTGTGGAGGTGGATTTATTATAAAGACTCAGAAGAAGAACTGCAGGGAACTCAAGAACAGGAAGTGGCAGTAAAACCAAAAATGGGACTGAAGTAAGGGACAGAAAGCTGTCAGAGCTGAGACAGCCACCGACTCCATCTCTTTCTCTCTTGAGGCTGCTGCTGCTGCTAAGTCGCTTCAGTCATGTCTGACTCTGTGCGACCCCACAGACGGCAGCCCACCAGGCTCTCCCGTCCCTGGGATTCTCCAGGCAAGAATACTGGAGTGGGTTGCCATTTCCTTCTCCAGTGCATGAAAGTGAAAAGTGAAAGGAAGTCGCTCAGTTATGTCCGACTATTCACGACCCCATGGGCTGCAGCCTACCAGGCTCCTCCGCCCATGGGATTTTCCAGGCAAGAGTACTGGACTGGGGTGCCATTGCCTTCTCTGTCTCTTGAGGCTACAAGACCTATTCTCTTCCATTTTCTCTCTCTTAATTGGCAGCATTCACCTGCTTCTCTTTTGCAATCAGCTTGTTCCAATTACTGATGCACAAATAGTGGTCTCAGCTCTCTGCAAGTTACATGACCTTACAAATTCAATGCTTCTATCTAAATGAACCAGTCTCAAAACAGAACTACAATATGATGCAGCAAGCCTGCTTCTGGGTATACTGTTGTTGTCTAGTTGCTCAGTCGTGTCCGACTCTTTGCAGCTCCATGAACTAGAACCCCTCAGGCTCCTTTGTCTATGGAATTTTCCAGGCAAGAATACTGGAGTGGGCTGCCATGCCCTCCTCCAGGGGATCTTCCTGACCCAGGGATCAAACCAATATCACCTGTGTTGGCAGGCAGATTCTTTACTAATAGACACCTTTCCAAGTCCACTTCTGGGTATATTACCTAAAGGAAATAAAACACTGTCTAGAAGAGATGTCTGCATTCCCATGTTCATAGAAGCATCATTCACAATAGCCAAGATATATGGAAACAATGTGTCTGTTGACAGATGAATGAGGAAAGGAAATGTGATATACAAATACCCACCCCGCTCACACCCACACACACTGGAGCATTATTCAACCTTAAAAAAGAAAATCCTGCCATTTGTGACAACACGGATAAACTCTACATTAAGTGAAATAAGCCAGACACAGGAAGACAGATACTGCATGATCTCATTCATATGTGGAAACCAAAAAAGTTAAATTCATAGTAACAGTGAGTAGAATAGTGGTTACAGGGCTGCGGGATTTCGATACAGGGAGAGATACTTACTGGTCAAGGGTACAAAGTTTCAATCATAAGATAAACAAGTTTTAGAGACCTTGTATATATAAAGCATGTTGACTATAGTTAATAACAGTGTATACTTGAAGTTTACTGAGAGAGATTTCAAGTGTTCTCACCACACATGCAAAAATGGTAACTATGTGAGATGGGGTATTATTTAGCTTGACTGTGGTCATCATAATGTATATCACAATGTACATATATCACATCACACTGTATACCTTAACGATACACAACTTTTATTTGTCAGTCATACTTCCATAAAGCTGGGGAGAAAACATATGACCCAGTCTCTCAATATTCTGATCCAAATTATTAGGAGGCAGTCAGTTTGACTCAGCTCAAGGAGAGCAAGGAGATCAAACTAGTCAATCCTAAAGGAAATCAACCCTGAACATCCATTGGAAGGACTGATGCTGAAGCTCCAATACTTTGGCCACCTGATGCAAAGAGCCGACTCATTGGAAAAAGACCCCGATGCTGGGAAAGACTGAGGGAGGGAGAAGAAGAAGGCAATGGAGGATGAGATGGTTAGATGGCATCACTGACTCAATGGACATGAGTTTGAGCAAACTCCAGGAGATAGTGAAGGACAGGGAAGCCTGGCGTGCTGTAGCTCATGGGGTTGCAGAGAGTCAGATAAGACTGAGCGCCTAAACAACAACAAAGTCAGATATAAAGTGGATCAAATCAGCTGGAGGCACGGGGATGCAGCAGAGTTCTTGTGCTTCTCCCTCAACATGCTCTAACAGATTGGGCAAATATTAAAGAGGAAGGACAAGGAAAGGGAGGAAGCGACTGACAGAGGAAATGACGGACATCTAAGTGTGTGTTTTTTTTAATTCCATGAACTCTCCACTGCCGAGCCTGCCAATAACCACAATATCCTGGCATCAGTAACAGCAGTAGTAAGGTGGTTTCAACTTCTGAATTACTTATATCCCTGCTGCTGCTGCTGCTGCTGCTAAGTCGCTTCAGTCGTGTCCGACTCTGTGCGATCCCAGAGACGGCAGCCCACCAGGCTCCCCCATCCCTGGGATTCTCCAAGCAAGAACACTGGAGTGAGTTGCCATTTCCTTCTCCAATGCATGAAGGTGAAAAGTTAAAGTGAAGTCGCGCAGTCGTGTCCGACTCTGAGCGACCCCATGGACTGCAGCCCACCAGGCTCCTCCGTCCATGGGATTTTCCAGGCAAGAGTACTGGAGTGGGGTGCCATCGCCTTCTCCTACTTATATCCCTAGAAACCTACAAAAAAGTACCCTTTCTCTTAGAAATTCAAATTCGTGACCCACACATGCCATCCCACCCAAGTGATTCTCTGCTCAATGAAAGGCTACAAAAACAGCCTCGATTCTCACTATTCTCATTTGAAAGTACTGACAACACCACTTGTGTAGTCAGAGCAGTGGTTCTCAACCTTGGCAGCAAAATGAGGAGCTTTAACAAAATACTGATATCTGAGTTCCACTTCCAGAGATTCTGACTGAATTGTCAAAGGTGAAGCCTGGGCACTAGGACTTTCTGAAGATCCCCAGATGATTCTAATGTGCAGGCAAGGTAAAGAATCTAGCTTAAAGTTCTCTGAATACAGATGCTACATTAAGCATGTACATTTTGCTGAGGAGATGGCAGGCATAAATGGTGAGAAGCTCAAGGCAGACACTCTTATTTATTAAATATACACTATAAGTTATGCTAGTAACTCATGCAGTTGTCAACAGTACCTTGTTTTATCTTTACAGTCATCCTATGAAGAAGACACTACTGTTCTAATTTGACACAGAGGAAACCCGAGGCTCAGAGAGGTCACACAGAGAGACTGTCATACCTTAGCATCAAACTCCAGGTCTGATTCTCAATTCTATACCCTTTCCGTGACACCGTGCTGAGAGGTCACACCTCTTACCATTGGATCCTACTCCCTAAAACCAAAATATGAAGGCATCAATGCAGAAACCCTATTTTATTGCATGCGTGAATTTTTTTTTCTGGAACATTTTCATGAATGACACACATGTGGCCCAGTTACTAGGTTACACTAGTGTTAACTGCTCAGTCATGTCTAACTCTTTGTCACCCCATGGACAGTAGCCTGCCAGGCTCCTTTGTCCATGGAATTCTCCAGGCAAGAATACTGGAGTGGGTTGCCATTTCTTAGGCTATATTGTAGGCTGCCAAAATGAAGTGAACTTGCTCTAGGGAGAACTTCTTGATAGGGGACTACCAGACTGGACCTTAATGAAGCATTTCCATTCTATTGATTGATACCCGGATCCTTCTCCTTCACTGTTAACTTAAGTCCTGTGGCTTTCTATACTGAGTTTTTCTTACAGATGAAGCTATATTGCTTACCTACAAGCAAATTCCTTTGCTGGTCGACTAAAATCACGTCTTGCATCGTTCCTTTGCCTTGTACTCCAGACAGTACATAAAAAATCAAAATATATTCAAAATCAAAAGTTGACTAGAGATTGCTGCCAATATCAAAATGGACTCTTCATACCAAATGACTCTGGGAGGCTAAAAGCAGAAAGTATGTACTTTTGTAACAAGCTGGTGTCTTGATAGCCCAGTTCCACCACTCCACTCCATGAAATCCACATTGCATCCTGCCTGAGGTGTGGCTGAAGGGACCCACAGGACGACACTTCAGGTGTGGGTAGTACCTTCAGACACCGCAGGAAGAAACTGAATGCTCGCGCAGGTGTCCAAAGTATCCTGAGAGAAAGAGGTCTGGTTAGTCAGTTCTCTCAAGATGCTTCCAGACTTCCTGACTCCTCTACTTCCTCATCCCAACCTCAGGACTCTGGCTTTTAGAATCCTCCTTGTCCCACTCACTTAGGGACTCCCCAATTTCCACCATACTCAAGAGGAACTAAATATGGGGGCATTTCTGTCTTTCTGTTTACAAACACGAACATCTTCACACTATCTGATGGGAAACGTTCTCTACTGCCGGAGTTCCCAACCTTCAGGCTCTAATGCTGGATGATCTCAGGTGGAGCTGATGCAATCATGATAGAAATAAAGTTCACAATAAATGTAATGAGCTTGACTCATCCTGAAACCATCCCCTCTCCCCCACCCACCATGGAATAACTGTCTTTCACATAAGTAGTCCCTGGTGCAAAAAAAAAAAAAAAAGTAGTGTTGGGGAACCCTACTCTACTATCAAGAGCCCTCTTTTCCTAGTTTCTCCTCCTCACTGGGCTGTGTAGTTACTGCCTTCCTTCGCCGCTTCTATTTTCCCATCTTCTCCTTCCCTCTGCATTACCTTTCTTCATAATCCCTCTTCGTCTCCAGGGGAAAAAAAAAATTTTTTTTTTCACGGTCCTTAAAATTTTACTCCTTCTGTCGCTCCCAGGGTTATCTTTCCAAATACATAAAGCCCATCACTCTGGTTTTAAAGCCTGAACGGCTCTCCCATGTCCACTCCTTTACTACTCGATTCGCTGAATTCTCAGAGAATTCACGGCTGACACACAGTAAGGAAAGGAGGGACGACCGTACAAGCATGTGGAGTAGACTGAAAAATCTCGAAGAATCTAGTGTTGTGTGCTTGAATCCATCGCGTCAACGTGAATTATCCTCCGACCTTTCTCGACCTCTCAAGCCTTAACTAGCTTGACTGTTATTTACCAAAAAGTTTCAAAATGTTTTCGCGCTTAAAAGAAAAAAAAAAAGTCAGGCGCATGCGCAACCGCACACAGTTGGGGGGGGGGCGGGGGTTGCTGTTCGCGCAGGCAAGTCTCGCGATGTTTGAGCCAGACCGGAGAGTAGCGTTTTTTAATGGTGGTGTGAGGCTTTTTCCCGCTTCCCTCCACCAGGTGCAGTGATTTAATGTTGCAATCAAGTTAAAAATATCAAGATTCCACGGCGAGAATAAACGAGGCTAGAAGTAGGCAACACGCCAGCGGCTGTTTTCCCTTCTAGGAAGGGCTTCTTGCGACGCCTCGAAGGCCCCACAAGTTCCTCAGAAACAAAAGTCAGAAGTATGTAAAAACAGAAGAAGCAAACCACTGTATCACCTTAGAGCGGCGTGGAGATTCTTGTTTTTCCACTTTTTACTGTACGAAAAATCCCATTGGCTGCTAGCAAACCAAGTTACACGCCTGTCGCCACTGCGCCTGCGCTAGGCTTTGTTTACTACCTCGGACGGCCGCTGGGTCCCGCCTCGAGAGCCTGGCATGTAAGGGCATGTTCTGGGGTGTAGCTGTAAGCCGGGGACACGGATGGGAGGTTGATACCAGGGACACGGATGGGAGGTTGATACCAGGACAGGTGAAGTGTAAGCCTGAAACCAGGGAAAATACGAGCGGTAATGAAAGCTCTTAAACACTCAGAAACCGTTGTCTTGTCAGATCTGTCGTACTGACGGTAATAAAGATGATAGCGCCACTCTTAAATAACTAAGAAGTGGTAAGCAGCAACTCTAACCCCCAAAGCGGGGGTGGAATTTAGGTACTTGTTAAAAATATGGACTCTGAAATGGAAAAGATGCAAATAACCATAACGCTTAAGCCCATCTTACTTAAATTTCGAGCAATACCTCCGTGGTTAAGAATGTCTCTTGCAGCAGAGTCAAGAAGGCAGCCATGCAAATTTTGAAACTGAAAACTGGTGGCTCTAGAAGCAATAGCCAGAAGAAGCACCAACCAACAAGCAAGTTTTTTAAAATGGCTTTAAGTTCCCTTCAAAATCAGTTTCAAATGGATGATACAAGATGAGAAGACCTGGTGAAACTTTGGTTATATTATAGGTATGACTAGATCCCTTTGAAAACAAGGCAAGTTAAAATTTTTTTAAGGTATTTTTGATGGAAGAATTTCTAATGATGCATTTTAATGTGCTCTAAACGGCCTTCAGTTGCTGGTAGATTCAGCTAAACCTACATCTGTATCTTTGAGTTGTATAATAGCATCTGTATCTTTGATATTTACAATTTGGACGTTTTATTGGACTATTTGTTAGGTTTCAAATAATGAATTTGAAGACTTTAATTTGTAATAGAAGAAACTTTCTACAAAAGGAAGATGAGATTTTTAGGTCACATGAAATTAAGTAAGGGAAAAGTATGTACATGTGTGCAAACGGGGCCAAATTTTCAAAGCTCTGGGCACTTCCACCATGGTTCTCAGAGAGCCTTAAGGTTACAAAATTAACCTCTAGATTTTTCTCATTATGTTTGATATGATAGTAAAACGTAGTAAATGTAGCAATTTGGATACTTACTTTAAAGGCAACAATTGGTACCAAAGTCAGAAGGAACTTAAAGTCCTGCTCCATTATCTAGGGTTGCACTCATTTGGTTGAGGTAAGGTGATAGCCAGTTTTCTAAGCAGGATTGAATTGACGTTTTTTTCCTGAAGGAAAAGAAATGTAGATAAGCTGAATTGATTCTTTGTTCACTTATTAAGGTGATTAAGACTGACTCATAAACACTGCTTACTTTGTCAAGGCAGTCAACAACTGTAAAAGAGACTGAATGCTTTTATTGCACATGATGAGATGGTGCTAATGGAAATAGAGAATGGAAATTGGATGAAGAGTTGATACAGAGCTACCATTCCTTTGAGACTACTGGTGCATTTACATGTGATGAAAACGTTAGTGTAAGACCAGTAACTGGTCAAATAAAACTTCTATCTTTGTTCACTGAAAAAAAATCTTTTAATGAGTAAAAGAAACTCAGCAGTGAATTGGTTACCCATTCAGTTTGTCATGCAACTCAGGAAATAGACTTCCAGAATTTCCACAATCAGTAGCTAAAAACGTTATCCATGGGAAAAAAATAGCTATCCATATTATTTATTTAGCAGCATTCTGAGCATGCTCTCCTGTAATTACCTTGACACTGTAAGGCAGTGAAAAAACCTCTGCCTTTTGGAGTCACATATTTATGTAAACGTGAGTTCTTGAATTATTGTGAACCCAACATAAGGAACTGCTGAACAAGGATCTTCTATGCATTCCCAATTACCCCAAATTTGTTGAATCAATACAATATA
This sequence comes from Tragelaphus eurycerus, assembly GCA_935064755.1. Lineage (NCBI taxonomy): Eukaryota > Metazoa > Chordata > Mammalia > Artiodactyla > Bovidae > Tragelaphus > Tragelaphus eurycerus. The sequence continues at coordinate 15,877,761 of CAKXYN010000036.1, read as the reverse complement.
ATCTTAACTGCTTCCCTTGTGGCTCAGCTGGTAAGGAATCTGCCTACAATGCAGGAAACGTGGGTTCGATTCCTGGGTTGGGAAGATCCCCTGGAGAAGGGAACAGCTACCCACTCCAGTATTCTGGCCTGGAGAATTCCATGAACTATAGAGTCCACTCAGAGGTTAAAGCGTCTGCCTCCAATGCGGGAGACCCGGGTTCGATCCCTGGGTCGGGAAGATCCCCTGGAGAAGGAAATGGTAACCCACTCCAGTATTCTTGCCTGGAGAATCCCATGGACAGAGGAGCCTGGCAGGCTACAGTCCACGGGGTCGCAAAGAGTCGGACACGACTGAGCGACTTCACTTCATAGAGTCCACGGGGCTGCAAAGAGTCGGACACGACTGAGCGACTTTCACTTTCAATCTTACTTATTAACTGAGTGATAGAACTTTTTTCATGACATAATTTTAAAGATTTTAGAAGTATTAAACATGTTACAGCCAAATTGCAGTGTTTGTGCACTGCAATTCCCTTTATTTGTGAACAAGGGACTGCCAGAGAACTGTGCTGCTGCTTCTAGCCCTGCACTCTTTCAAGTGTTGGGAGTAACTCTAGTACACTTGTCACACCTGAAGAAAAATATTGCAGTCAGATGGAAGAGAATCGTTAGCAAGGGGGTGGGAGTGTATGGGGAAAAAAGGGTGAACTTTGGTTGTGAATATTTAGCAGTGCCCATTAAGGACATCTCTGCTACAATACTCTTGGGACAGCTAGAGAACTCCACCTTAGGCTCTGCCATCCTCATCTTTGCCTGGCTGGCGTCTTTATTTGCATTTACATCTCCTTTCTGTTCTGCCATCCTCAACTCAGTAGTCTTCTGTCACAGTCTCTGGAGAAGACAATGGCACCCCACTCTAGTACTCTTGTCTGGAAAATCCCATGGACGGAGGAGCCTGGTAGGCTGCAGGCCATGGGGTCGCTAAGAGTCGGACATGACTAAGCGACTTCACTTTCATGCATTGGAGAAGGAAATGGCAACCCACTCCAGTGTTCTTGCCTGGAGAATCCCAGGGATGGGGGAGCCTGGTGGGCTGCCGTCTGTGGGGTCGCACAGAGTCAGACATGACTGAAGCGACTTAGCAGCAGCAGCAGCAGTCACAGTCTCAGGATGGCTGCCATAGCACCAAACATCATGTTCTCATATGAAATGTTCAAAGAGAAAGGAAGGGATAGAGGGAGGAAAAAAAAGAGAAAAGTGCTTTCTCTTCATGTCGTCCCTTATCAGGGTGAAAAATCTTTCCCATATGACTTAACAGACTTCCCCTCGCATCTCATTGCTCAGAACTATGTCATATGACTACCTCTAGCTGGGAGGAAGGGTAGGAAAGTATGTATATACAGAAAAAAAAAAAAGTAATTTGTTTAAACAGCACACTAGAAATAACAGGACTTACAGAAAATACAAGCTTGGAACAGACCACTCAAAACCTATGCAGTTTTGTTACCTGAGGACCATAAAAGTAACTAGGCTAATGAAAAATACCAGCACAATTAAATCTCCTCTGGTGTTCTCAACATCACAGTAATCTTTTAGAGCTATATTGTCTGTTTTGTCTATGTGAGGCTCTTGAGCATTTTTTAGTTTTCTTTAATGTGCACCATTTTTTAAGCCTTTAGTGAATTTGTTATAATATTGCTTCTGTTGTTTTATGTTCTGGTTTTTTGGCTTCAAGGCATGTGGGATCTTACCTCTCCAACCAGGGATGAAACCTGCACCTGCTGTATTGGAAAGTGAAGTCTTAACCACTGGACCACCAGGGAAGTTCCACTCTTGAGCATTTAAATGTAACAATCCAAATTGAGATGTGATGTAAGTGTAAGATACACACCAAATTTCAAAAACTTCAGTCGCTCAGCCATGTCCAACTCTTTGCAACCCCATGAACTGGAGCGCGCCAGGCCTCCCTGTCCATCACCAACTCCTGGAGTTCACTCAAACTCACATCCATTGAGTCGGTGATGCCATCCAGCCATCTCATCCTCTGTCATCCCCTTCTCTTCCTGCTCCCAATCCCTCCCAGCATCAGAGTCTTTTCCAATGAGTCAACTCTTCACATGAGGTGGCCAGAGTATTGGAGTTTCAGCTTTAGCATCAGTCCTTCCAAAGAACACCCAGAACTGATCTCCTTTAGAATGGACTAGTTGGATCTCCTTGCAGTCCAAGGGACTCTCGAGAGTCTTCTCCAACACCACAGTTCAAAAGCATGAATTCTTTGGCACTCAGCTTTCTTCACAGTCCAACTCTCACATCCATACATGACCACTGGAAAAACCATAGCCTTGACTAGATGGACCTTTGTTGGCAAAGTAATGTCTCTGCTTTTGAATATGCTATCTAGGTTGGTCATAACTTTCCTTCCAAGGAGTAAGCATCTTTTAATTTCATGGCTGCAGTCACCATCTGTAGTGATTTTGGAGCCCCCCAAAATAAAGTCTGACAAAAAATAAAGTCTGACACTGTTTCCACTGTTTCCCCATCTATTTCCTATGAAGTGATGGGATGGGATGCCATGATCTTCGTTTTCTCAATGTTGAGCTTTAAGCCAACTTTTTAACTCTCCTCTTTGACTTTCATCAAGAGGCTTTTTAGTTCCTCTTCACTTTCTGCCATAAGGGTGGTATCATCTGCATATCTGAGGTTACTGATATTTCTTCCAGCAATCTTGATTCCAGCTGTGCTTCTTCCAGTCCAGCGTTCCTCATGATGTACTCTGCATATAAGTTAAATAAGCAGGGTGACAATATATAGCCTTGACATACTCCTTTTCCTATTTGGAACCAGTCTGTTGTTCCATGTCCAGTTCTAAATGTTGCTTCCTGACCTGCATACAGGTTTCTCAAGAGGCAGGTCAGGTGGTCTGGTATTCCCATCTCTCTCAGAATTTTCCACAGTTTCTTGTGATCCACACAGTCAGAGGCTTTGGCATAGTCAATAAAACAGAAGTAGATGTTTTTCTGTAACTCTCTTCCTTTTTTGATGATCCAGCGGATGTTGGCAATTTGATCTCTGGTTCCTCTTCCTTTTCTAAAACCAGCTTGAACATCTGGAAGTTCATGGTTCACGAATTGCTGAAGACTGGCTTGGAGAATTTTGAGCATTACTTTATTAGCGTGTGAGATGAGGGCAATTTTGCAGTAGTTTGAGCATTCTTTGGTATTGCCTTTCTTTGGGATTGGAATGAAAACTGACCTTTTCCAGTCCTGTGGCCACTGCTGAATTTTCCAAATTTGCTATGAAAAAAATGTTGAATATCTCATTAATAATTTTTATATTGATTATATGTTGAAATAGTTCACCTGTTTCTTTTTTCTTTACTTTTTGAAAATATAGCTACTTGAAAGTTTAAAATTGCACATGTTTCTCATATTTCTACCAGACAGTGCTGCTTTAGAACCTTTAACCCTGGGACATGTGCTTTCTCCTTGGACATATAGGTCATTGAGGACATTTGATTCCAATTGAAAGCAGTTTCATCGAAATTAAAGGTCTGCTCCAGTGTATCATGCTCTTGGATTGAAAGAATTAATATTGTTAAGAATGGCCATACTAGCCAAAGCAATCTGCAGATTTAATGTGATTCCCTATCAAGTTATCCATGACATTTTTCACAGAACTAGAACAAATAATTTCAAAATTTACATGAAACCATAAAAGATCCAGAATTGCCAAAACAATCCTGAGGAAAAAGGAAGCCATATATTTATATCTGAAGTCAAGGTGAATATGTCATGAAGGCAGTGTATATGTCTATATGTGTTTAGAGGGATGGAGGTGTGTCTTTCTGAAGAGTAGTTTAGTGGAAAAGGATCAGGCTTGGATTATTTTTCACCAATTGCATGTGACCAGAGACAAATTACCTTTTATCTTTTTAAAAATATGTATTTATTTACTTATTTGGCTGGGCTAGGTCTTAAATGCTGCACGTGGTATCTTTGGTCTTTGTTGCTGCACACCAGATCTTCAGTTGCAACATGCAAACTCTCAGTTGTAGTACGTGGGATCTAGTTCCCAGACTAGGATTAAACCCCGGGCCCCCTGCATTGGGAGCGCAGAGTTTTAGCCACTGGACCACCAGGGAAGTCCCCACCTTTTTCCTTCATTTCTACTTACTCACTTGTTAAGGGTTATAATACTTTGACCGCGCAATGATTAAAAACATTCTGCTGTGATAAACTACATTAACGTTAAATTCAAATTATGTGAGTAATGTATGAAAATGATCTGAAAATGTTCAATAGGTAGAGTCTATGCAGATTTACAGTTCAGTTAAATTTGGTGGAATTGAAAACTCTTCTGTATGCATTTAGAAACGTAGGCTGTAAGTATGGTTATGGTCTGGAATATTTGCCAGATTGGGGCCGAGAGTTCTGGCCTTGTGCTGCCCTCCTGTGCTGTTTAAACAGCTCAGCGGGTCAGTTACATTCCTGCTTCATGAATGCTCTGCGGGGGAATTCTTATTACTTACCCTCTTCTGTCCTCATGTGGCGACAGAGGGCCTAACTATTCTGGATGTTTCTGTTTCTTTGGTGAAGGAAGCCAGATGGAAAACCACTCTGAAACATTTAGGTCAGAAATACAAATCCCAAGTTAAGGAAAAAGGCAACAAATTGCAAATTGCATTAGATACTAGAGATGTAATTGGTTCACTGATACAGGAAGATCTTAAGCAGATTTTTGAGGTTCGGAGAAAAATGCCATTATGACAACGTCAGAAAAGGCTTTTTGTCAAGAACAGAAACACAACTCAATGTCCTTTTATTATGCTAAGAATTTACAATAAAGCGATGCTTTTCTAAGCAGAACATTAGCCGGGTGAAATATGAGATTCACAAGCACAGCTCATTCAGTGCTAATTCTCTTAGCACAGCCTCCAAAAGTGATTCCTTTCCAAGAGGTTTAAGGTAATTTATCAACATGACAATTCTCTGGAAAGTTAAGAAAACACACTGAAGGAATGATAGAATGTGAAACCATACAGAGAAACAAGCAGAAGTGGTCAGTGGGTGGCACCTTCTTTACATGCTTAGCTCCCTATCTGCCGGTGCCCAGGCCCCATCCCAGGCCTGCTGCCACACTGGCCTCCTGATATTAGAACCTAGCCACCCTCTATTTAGATGAGGAATATGTGTGCATATTTTGTTCATGTGGGTATACAGCATGCAGGGACATTACATGACTTACCTTTTAGTTCACTCCTGCCAGGCTTTCATATCCTGCATTTGGCCAGAACTATTCTTATCAAGATCACCAATGACCTTCATGACCAAATCCAATGGTCAGTTTTCAGTCCTCATCTTACTTGACTTACCAGCAACATTTGAACCATTTGATCTCTCTCGTCCTTGAAACGTTTTGTTTTACTTGGCTTCTGAGTCACCTCTCTCTTGGCTCTCCTCCACTCCATCAGTGGCTCCTTTATATTCTCTTCTGTTTAGAGACTTCCCATCGTTTTGATTTCTAAAGGTTGTAATGCTCAGGCCTCTTCTCTATCTAAACTCACTCCCTTCATGATCTTATCTAGTCCCAAGGCTTTAATAGAATCTAAATGCTGAAAATTTCCAAATTTGTGTCTCCAACACAAACCTCTCTCGCCTGACTTCCAGACTCATATATACAACTGCTTACTCTATGTTTCCACTTGGATGCCCATGTCTGTCTCACACTTAGCACACTCGAAGCAAAATTTGTTCCTCCCTCAGTCAACCCCACTTCAGTATATGGCCAAACCTTCTTCAGTTGCTTAGGCCAAAAAGCCTTGGGGTCATTACGGACCCTTCTTTCCCATACACTCTACATTTTCAATCATTTGGCAAAGTTTGCTGGCTATATCTTTAAAAACATATCTGTCCATTGACAGATGAATGGATAAAGAAGTTGTGATACATACACACAATGGAATATTACTCAGCTATAAAAAGGAACACATTTGAATCAGTTCCAAAGAGGTAGATGAACCTAGAACCTATTATACAGACTGAAGTAAGTCAGAAAGAGAAACACAAATATCATATATTAACGCATATATATAAAATCTAAAAAGATGGTACTGACCATCCTATTTGCAGGGCAGCAAAGGAGATGAAGACATAAAGGACAGACTTTTGGACACAGTGGTGGAAGGAGTGGGGGAGTGATTTGAGAGAGTAGCATGGAAACATATACATCACCATATGTTAAATAGATAGCCAGTAGGAATTTGCTGTATGACGAAGGAAACCCAAACCCAGTGCTCTGTCACAAACTAGAGGGGTGAGATAGGAAGGGAGGAGGGTAGGTGGCTCGAGGCGGGTGGGGGTGGGGTAAGGATATATGTATACCTATGGCAGATTCACGCTGATATATGGCAGAAACAATATTTTACAATATTGTAAAATAATTATCCTCCAACTAAAAATAAGATAAAAATTTAAAAACCCAAATGTCATAACTCTACCCTTTTTTCCACATACATTGCTACCACCCTGATCTGAATCAGCATGACCTCTTTGGATTACTGCAATGGTCTCCCTACTTCTCTCGGGCTTCTTTGAAGAACGTCCCACACAGCAAAGTGATCAGAATTAGCCAAAGTCAAATCAAAACTCCCCGCTCAAAGATGGCTTACCTCAATTGGAATAATATTGAAAGTCTTTATCATATCTTATAACATATACGTATAACATAACATATACATGATCCAGGGCTCTAGTTTCTTTCTGATCTCATCTCCTACCTCTACAGACTCTAACTTGCAAGTCCCTTTATTGTTCTTTAGCATCCCAGGCACATTCCTCGGGGCTCTTGGATTTGCTATTTCCTCTGCCTAGAACACAGAAAATTATGTAGTCCATGCCCTCATTTCATTGAGGTCTCTGTTCAAATGTCATTTAATCAAAGAGTCCTTCCTAATATAGCACCTGTCTTCATTACTCTCTGCACCTCAATGACACCAGTTGAGCACCTTTAATGGCATGACACCCTATGCTTACTTATTTGTGTATCGTCTGCCTTCCACACTTGAGTATTAACTCCATTCCATTAAGCAGGACTTTGGCTGTCTTTGTTTTCTGCTATGTCCCCAGAGGGTCTGGCATCTGGTAAGAGCTCATTAAAAATTTAATGAATGAAGGAATGAACAAATATTCATGTGAACAGTTATTCAGAGAGTGGTCAGGAACAGAAAATGAGCACTTTCCAGTATTTTTTTAGCTGTAAGTTTGTGTAAAGTGAAGACTGAGATGGTCATTGAGCGAGGTTTTCTCCTTCATATCTTCTCAATGAATGTAGTTGAAAATGGTGAATTGGTGGTGAATATGTTTTTTGTTCCAAATTCCATATTCTACTCACGGAAGTTGTCCATTTATGTTTCAATTATGGAAATTAAGGTCGTGAAACCAGAGTTTGCTATTTCCCCTTCTTATGAAACCAGCAATACTGCATTTTCTTACTACATTTTACTTAAAAATGAGAATTTTTTGTCTAATTAATAATGCCTCATAAATTTTATTTTTTCTCTAAAGTCTGACCTAGCTCAGTTTTAAACCTTTTTTGAGTCGTTTCTTTCAAAGATGCTATTTTTCTTTTCAGAAATTCGAACCTCCTTTTCTCCAGAACCTTCTATTGATGAATAGTAGGTAAACTAAGCCAATGAAACTTCAGTGATAAAATTTACAAACTCTCTAAGTCATTGCATCATCTACAAGGGTCACCACAGTGGACTCTGGTCTCAGCTTCCGAAGGGCAGGCACACTGGTCCTAGCGCCTGCCTGTACCTTTTTGTGGCTTTGGAACACTCAGTCTTCTTAATCTTGGGGCCTCATCTGCAAGAGAGGATAATGGCGTTTGTCTTGCCATGGAGGTCTTATGAGGATCAAATGTGATGAAATCAAAGAAGCTGCTTTCAAATATGTAAAGTAATAATCAGGGATGTCTTGGGTTCTACTAATAGAAACCAGTAACAAACTATGTTGGAGCAAAATGGAATTGTTTTACAAACAGGCTGTCCCACGGAACTGAAATCCAAGTAGTTGGACCTCCCGGGTTGCAGGATCCAGAAACTGGGGAGTTTAGGGTGCCCAGTGTTATTTGTCTCTCTAAAACCCGGGGTCTCAGGACCTCCCTGGTGAGCCAGTGGCTAAGACTCTGCACTGCTAATGCAAAGGGCCCCAGGGTTCAGCCCTTGGTCAGGGAGCTAGATCCCACATGCCACAACTAAAGATCCCTCATGCCACAATGAAGACCCAGTACAGCCAAATGAATAAATAAATGTGAAAACCTATGGTCTCTCTCCTCCTCCTCTCTTTGAATGTCCCTTTCTTTCTTCTGACACTGCAGGCAATCTTATCTCCATCTCCATCACATATGGGCCAAATAGCTTTCTTAAATCTGCTCTTAAATTCCGAATCTGTATTACCTTATGCATCTCTAACTTACAGTTTACTAACTGAAGTTTTTGAGACCTGGTTTCTATTTCCAGGAGAGAGGATTTGGTCAGCCAAGTTCAAATCAGATAGCTACCAACTCTCCCCTCTCTGGTCATCTTCAAGAAGCAAATGGGAGCAATGTCATATAATCCCTTAGCAGAAAAGGCTAAGGGAGCAAACTCTCTGAGAAGGTTGTGTGGGGCAGTGAAGAAAAGAGTGTTGCCCAGGTCAGCTGTGATGAAAAATATGGAGAACATTCCACATATACTTTTCTCATACTTTTGAAAACTTTATGTGGGATCTGACCTGGTCATACGATTACTTTTGGCATATTTGTAAATACAGACAGGTCTCAGAGAGTCCTGCCAACCACACCATACCTTTACATTACATGTCAGATTCATGTCTCCAATATTATCTCTGTTACCCATTTTTGCTTGGGGCGGGCATTATAATGCCTGTTTAAAAAAATTAACTATTATTATTTGGTTGAGTTGAATCCCCATGGCTGTGTGATGGTTTTTCTAGTTGTGGCGAATGGGGGCTACTCCAGTTGCAGAGCGTGGGCTCTAGGGGTGCGGGCTTCAGTAGTCGCAGCACATAGGATCAGTAGTTGTGGTGCCTGGTCTTAGTTGCTCTGAGGCCTGTGGGATCTTCCTGGACCAGGGATTGAACCCATGTCCCCTGCATTGGCAGGCAGATTCTTAACCACTAGACCACCAGGGAAGTCCCTCTGTTACCCTCTTAAGGAACATAACCTCTTATTCTTTTTTCCCTCAAGGAAATATAGTTCGTTTCAATATATATACTGACTGTAACAAATCAAATTCTCAATCTTCCCTATTCTTTATCTCCCAGACTTTCCCATTTGTATTAGTTGTTGTTGTTCAATCACTAAGTCATGTCCGACTCTTTGCGACCCATGCACCGCAGCACACCAGGTTTCCCTGTCCTTCACTATCTTCTGGAGTTTGCTCAAACTCATGTCCATTGAGTCGGTGATACTATCCAATCATTCCATCCTCTGTCACCCACCTTCTCTTTCTGCCCTCCTGAATTAGTTAAGATTGACTATAAAATGTTATATAACAAATCGACCCAAACCAACATGGTTCGACAAAGTAGAAATTTATTTTCTTCTCTTGGGTCAAATCACTGATGGCGGCTCTATCATCTTTAACGTGTGGCTTCCAAGGTTGCAGTAATATTCACCTTAACAGTCCATGGGAGAGGGCAGAGAGAAGCAGAAGGGGAGGGATCATGTGATAAGTTTTATACACTAGGCTGGAAGACACATATCACTTTTTCCTACATTCTGCTGGAAAATACCTATCATCAGACCACATCCAACTACAAAGGAGGGTGGGAAATTTAATGGAGCTGGGCAGCTGTATGCCTGGTTACAATTCTGATACTGAGGAAGAAGGTGAGAATGGAATTTGGTGGACAGCATGCTATTTCTGCTGCATCCTCCCTTTGTGCTACTTCTCTTATTTAATGGCAACATTCTCTCAATTACCCTTAAAGTCATCCCCCATTTCTCCATCTTTCACCAGCCCTCGTATCTGTTCTGACTGTCTAGGCAAACCCACATTCATTCCTTGTTTTCCATTCCTTCCTCTGCGCCACAGCCTAGGGCCCTTGTATCTCTTGCTTCAGTAGGGGCCCAATATGCTACTGGAGATCAGTGGAGAAATAACTCCAGAAAGAATGAAGGGATGGAGCCAAAGCAAAAAGAATACCCAGCTGTGGATGTGTCTGGTGATAGAAGAAACTCCAGTATTTTGGCCACCTCATGCGAAGATTTGACTCATTGGAGAAGACTCTGATGCTGGGAGGGATTGAGGGCAGGAGGAGAAGGGGACGACAGAGGATGAGATGGCTGGATGGCATCACTGACTTGATGGGTGTGAGTCTGAGTGACCTCCGGGAGCTGGTGATGGACAGGGAGGCCTGGCGTGCTGCGGTTCATGGGGTCACAAAGAGTCGGACACGACTGAGCGACTGATCTGATCTGATCTGATCTCTTGCTTAGGGCTGCCCAGGTGGCACTAGTGGTAAAGAATCCGCCTGCCAGTGCAGGAGATGCAAGAGATGTGGGTTCAGTCCCTGGGTTAGGAAGATTCCCTGGAGGAGGGCATGGCAGCCCACTTCAATATTCTTGCCTGGAGAATCCCAGGACAGAGGAGCCTTGTGGGCTACAGCCCATAGGGTCACAAAGAGTTGTACGTGACTGAAGCGACTTGGCACACACACACCTCTTGCTTGCTGCTGCCAAGTTGCTTCAGTCATGTCTGACTCTGTGCAACCCCATAGACAGCAGCCCACCAGGCTCTCCTGTCCCTGGGATTCTCCAGGCAAGAACACTGGAGTGGGTTGCCATTTCCTTCTCCAATGCAAAGAAAGTGAAAAGTGAAAATGAAGTCGCTCAGTCATGTCCAACTCTAGTGACTCCACGGACTGCAACCTACCAGGCTCCTCTGTCCATGGGATTTTCCAGGCAAGAGTACTGGAGTGGGGTGCCATTGCCTTCTCCTCACCTCTTGCTTGGGAAACTGCAATCAGCCTTCAAAGTCACCTCCCTATGTCAGTGCCTCCATGCTCATCACAACCACCCTATACTCTGCTGTCAGATGCCATTTCTGAACCCAAACATCTGACTGTCCAAGACAGCTTGGGGCCCTTTAATTTTTTTAATTAATAAAAAAAACATGTATTGATTTGGCTGCACCAAATCAATTAGTTGTGGCACAAGAGATCTTTCAGTTATGGTATACAAACTGTTAATTGTGGCTTTTGGGGTCTAGTTCCCTGACCAGGCATCGAACCTGGGCCCCCTGCATTGGGAGCACATAGTCCCGTATTTTTTTAATTAATTTTTATTAGAGGTACTTCCTTGGTGGTCCTTGGGCTAAGACTCCATGCTCCCAGTGCAGAGGGCCTGGGTTCAATCTCTGGTCAGAGGACTAGATCCTGAGGGTTGCAATTAAAGATCAAAGATTCCCTAGTATCACAACTGAGACCCTGCGCAGCCAAATAAATAAATAACTTAAAAAATTTTATTGGTGTATAGTTGCTTTACAATGTTGTCTTCAACTGTACAGCAAACTGTATCAGCTACACGTGCATATATATATCCCCTCTTTTTTGGATTTCCTTCCCATTTAGGTCACCACAGAACACTGAGTATGGTTCCCAAAGCTATAGGTAGGTTCTCATTAGTTATCTATTTTATACATGGTACCAATAGTGTATATATATCAACCCCAATCTCCCAATTCATCCCACCCCCTCACCCCCTTGTTAGTTTGTCCTTTACATCTGTGTCTCCATTTCTAGGCTCCACATCTATACAGCTTGGGTCCCTTAACAGTTACCTCCACTCCTGGTCAAGGTGGTGATCACTGCATACAAAGTATCTGCAGCTATGCCTTTGTAACTCAGTAGCTCACACCAGACAGCCTCCTGTTCTCTGTTCCAAGGCCTCTTTCTCTGGTCTCCTGGCTCATGCTTCTACCCTTTTGCCTCACATCTGTGCTCTGTGCAAAACTCAGTTCCCTTTCGATTAAGGCCATAATGGGATTGTCCACCCAACTTTCATTTGGCTCCATCCCTAGACTCCGTTTCTCAGGGCACAGGCTTGTTCTTGGTCAGGAGACATGTTTGAACAGTGATCATGTTATTCTCTTCACCAAAAGCTCCTTTGCTTACTGAATAAAGCAGACTTTTTCACTAGCATGTCACCCCCATGCCTGTCACTGTCTGATCCCAACCCCTAATTACCACCCCTGCCAATACATCTTTATAATTTTTATGGTCTCTCTGGAGTCCTCAGAGCATTTCTCCAAGGGCACTTTTTTATTCTTCAAGATCTGACTCATATCACCTCCTTGACAGCTTCCTCTTTCTTTCTCCTTTGTACTCCATCTTTGAACACAGTTCTTCCATATTCTGCTTTCTATCTATGGAGAGGGTGGTCTCCTTATCTAAGATGAAAGTGTCAGTGGCTCAGTTGTGTCTGACTCTTTGCAGCCCCATGGACAGTAGCCCTCCAGGATTCTGTCCTTGGGATTCTCCAAGGAAGAATATTGGAGTGGGTAGCCATCCCTTCTCCAAGGGATCTTCCTGACCCAGAAATCGAAACCCAATCCCCTGCATTGCAGGCAGATTCTTTACCATCTGAGCCACCAGGGAAGCCCTCTAGGATGAATACTCCCTAAAAGGCAAGAATTGTGACTTCCTCATCCTTTCATTCTCCACACTGCTGAGAATACCACCTTGGGGAATACCTTACCCATGGTGAGAGGACATCATTCCAGTGCTTAGAACCTCCTACTGCTTCAGTGGCCTCCCCTGTCATTTAGTCATGATTAAAATCCTGCATAGGCCTACCTTGCTTTGTTTGAGCAGATGTTGCTACTGTTACTCCCTCCTCTCTCCCTTTTGTTCCTTGAAGACAAAATCACACTTCAGAACTTTTGTGTTTGCTGTTCGTCTCTATCCTCCATTTAAAAAAAATTTTTAAGTCTTTTGAATTTGTTACAATATTGCTTCTATGTTTTAGTGTTTTTGGTTTTCTTTTTTTGGTCAGGAGGCATGTAGGATCTTAGCTCTCCCACGCTGGATGGAACCCCCACCCCCTGCATTGGAAAAAGTCTTAACCATTGGACCACCAGGGAAGTCCTCTGCTGTTCCCTTTATGGGGACACTACATTGCTGCTGTCTCTGGAGTCCTCAGAGCATCTCTCCAAGGGCACTCTCTCCATGAAGGGCTTCCTGGACCACAAAAGTCACACTGGAACCTCACAACACTCTCTTTTCCCCTCCTTTTGTTATTCTCCATAGCATGTATCACTTCCTTCCGCGGTATGTATATTTCACCCATGTGTTACTGTGTATTTTCTGTCTCCTCTCCCCCTGCTGCTACTGCTAAGTCACTTCAGTTGTGTCCGACTCTGCGCGACCCCATAGACGGCAGCCCACCAAGCTCCCCCATCCCTGGGATTCTCAAGGCAAGAACACTGGAGTGGGTTGCCATTTCCTTCTCCAATGAACTAAAGTGAAAAGTGAAGTCGCTCAGTCGTGTCCGACTCTTGGCGACCACATGGACTGCAGCCTACCAGGCTCCTCTATCCATGGGATTTTCCAGGCAAGAGTACTGGAGTGGTGTGCCATTGCCTTCTCCTCCCTCTCCCCGTTCTAGAGTGTAAGCCGTCATCCTAGTGTAAATCTGCTTGTTTACCTCTGTATTCCCAGAGTCTCGGATATCAAGGCACTCAGTAAATATTTGTAGAAAGAAAGAATAAGCATATTAATAGAAAATGCTCAGTAAGTATTTATTAAGTTGAATAAAAAGGGTCAGAAACAGACTGTGACATTTCCAAACTCTAAAAATATGTCGGTTTAGGAGCATAGTGAAATTGAGCGAGCGTCGCCTCACCGTAAACATCCTCGAGGAAGGATTAAAATCTTGTGCTCGAGGTGGGAGGGGCAATGGGGCCAGTAAGCGTGCGCCTTCGCAGAAGTTTTGGGGGCTGCCTGACTTGCCCCTACGAGGAACTGCACCTGGGAGGCGAGCTTGCTGACCCGCCCCGCCGGGACATTCGGCTACCACACAGGTGTTTTCTTTTAAGTAATTTTGGTCTTCGTCTCTCTCCTAAGCTGTTAAAGGATACACACAAATCTTGGGTGGCTTATGAGCCACTTCTCAGCTCTAAGGAGAAAACTACCAAGAGTGAAACTAACAACAAAACATCACCCAGGACGAGATTCTGGGTCTTGGGGGCAGCCGAGCCCCCTTTTTCAGAGCAGCGCGAGTGTAACTTTCTGTCTTGTCTCCAGGCTCCGCCTTTAGGTTGTTTATTGGAAATTCTTCTCCCGGGTTCAGTCTTTTAAAGCCGCCGCCTACTGTCCACAGGAGGATGGCGCTCACAGCTCCGGGTTCTCTTCCCTCGGGGACTCCGTCCTATTTTTTTCACGCTTCGTCGCTACTACAGCAGACGCCTGCCCTCTCACTATTTGCCCCGCAGTTCTCCGGTGCCTTGACTGTAAACATAACACTTTAGATCATAGCAAGGTCGGAGTAAGCACAGCCTTTCTGCTGGCAGCCAGACGTCTTAAGGTGGCGTCACCGTGACTCGTTTGGTTTTCAAGATTAACAAAGCGACAAGATGGTGGTCCTACATACTAGTTAAAGAAATATTCAGGGTGCGTAGGGGATGAAAATATCCATTTTTAACTTTTCTGGAAGATATTAATTCCACGAATAAAATCAAACATCTGTGGCAAGGTGTAATACTCTAGGATGTCTCATTTACATAGATATGGTAGCTGTGTACTTGTGCATCTGAATTTATGGTTATATAGAATGCAGAATTTTGGTGTAGTCCAACAACTGTGTAAAGATTTCAACAACAATAATCTATAATTTCAGGAGTAGGGTATAAACTATGGTATTGAGACCTACCCTAATTTTTCTGTCCCTCTTCTCCATCTTCTCCAATTCAGTAACTTAAGTGGGGGCATTCGAACTAAAAGAAAGAAAGAAGTTGAGACCTTTTACTTAGATGCCAGGTGAAATATTTTCTCTCCATCAGGTAGGAAGTCCGGCCTTTGAAAGCACTGCCTCTCTGGCTGCTCTCTGGGTCTCACCCTGCCCTTTTGGAATCTGCATTTTAGTCATATTAAGTGCAAGGTCATACCAAAGGCCAGTGACAGTCGTGTTTAAATATCAGGGACCACAGGCCACATCAAGAAAACAGCTGCAAGCAGCCCAGAGCATGAGAAGGAGCCATTTTGAATCATTTATAGGAGAGGAGGACCTGCAAACTACAGACAGGAGAATCACTCTGGGTGATACCCAGAGAAACCTCTCTTAAGTCTGTTTCCTCAATGGTTAAAAGACAAGGTTGAACCACAGGGTTTCCAAGGTTCCTCCTAACTCCTACATTCTGGAGTGTCTGAAGCAAGGCAGGCACACAAAGTGGGCAAATACTATGTGGGTTAAGAAAACAAGTTAAATGTCAAACTCACCTGTAGCACAGATGCCTAAGAAAACTGTAGTGCACAACTGCTGTTGGGCACTGTTAGAACCGGAGATTACTTTCCAGTAAAATGTGTAACTTTGTTCCAGAACAAAAGGAGGATAGGGAGGGCAGTTAAAGACCCTTTGTTTCAGATATAACAGCCTGTGCATCCTGTTTTAACTTCCATCACCTTGATCAGGAGCACACTGTTAGGTAAATTTCAAGTTGCAAAGGGGAGCAGAGAAATGCTGAAATACTGGGTTGACCAAAAAGCTCGTTTGGGCTTTTCCGTAGGATCTCCTGGAAAAATCCGAACGAACTTTCTGACCAACCGAACAATCTCAGACGTTCGTGGACACAGTTGTGGTTGCTTTAGAAATCACTTCGCAATCCGGACTTTCCGATTCCTTTCACTCCTAGAAGACCCGCCGCCCTTTAAAAGCGTCACTCACTTGCATCTGAATGGTGTTCTGGGTGGGTTCCAAGAAGTTGGGTCTGGTGGGAGAGAAGGGTGGAGGAAGGAAGAAGCTGTTGTGTTTGGCGGCTGGACTCAGGTAGAGGAAACTGCTACAACCCGGCAAAGAATTGAAAAATACAAAGAGGAGACGAGTTCCCACACGCAGCCCGCGTCAGTGAACTGTACTTGGGAGGCAAGAACCTGGGCCAGGGGTTTAACCTCGCTTTTTTTTTTTTTCTAACTAAATGTGTCTGAGACAGCTACAAAGTTTACTAGGGACTTGGGAGACCAGTTGACTTTTTGATCTTGCAATCCTTTCTTATTTTCTATTGAGGGAGACCTTGGGTTCGGAATACATGATTAAGACTGCATCTATTCAAGGGTAATTTATAGAAAGACGTCCTCCTAGGCTTCTCCCCTAAGCCCCTAGCCTCCCCTAGAAATAGCAAAGACTTCTAGGTTAAGGGTGAACTAACCACTGCTCACCCCCAGCTTAAGGCACCCAGGCCGAGGGGCTCCCGCCTCCCCCGCCGTGTGAGCGATTGGGGGCCTCAGGGGAGAGCCCAGCTAGGGGGCCGAGCTCCCACATTGCGTCCCCCCATCCCCCGCTCGGCGAGTGCGGGGAAAACAAGATCGCCAGCCATGGGTACCACCACTGGCGGCCGAGCACCTTGGAGCTCTCCCCTGCTTTCCCGGGCGAGGAGCCGGGGAGGTCGGGGCTCCGTAGCAGTGGCGCCCGAGTCCGCGCAGCGCCCGGGATCAGAACACCCGCCGGCCGGCACCGCTGCCAGGCCCCTCCCCGGCTCCCCGGCCGTTTGGCGAGCTTGTTTGTCTTATTTGTAATTTCTCCTAGGCCAGCCGGAGCAGGTCTGCTGGCAAGCCGTGCGCTTCCCGCAGTCACGCGACCAGCCCCGGGTCCCGGCCGCGCGCTCGGCGGCGGCGGCGGCGGTGGCGGCGGCGGCGGCGCGCCCGGGAGGCGGGGAGGCGCGGCGGGGCCACCTTAAGGCCGCGCTCGCCAGCCTCGGCGGGGCGGCTCCCGGCGCCGCGACCAATGATCTCCTCCTCTGTTTAAATAGACTCGCGGTGTCAATCATCTTCTCCTTCGTCAGCCTCCCTTCCACCGCCATATTGGGCAACTCCAAAAAGGGGGCTCGTCTTTTCGGGGGTGTTTTATTTTCTTCCTCCCCGCTTTCCTCTGGGCTCACTCTCTCGCCGCTCCGCGACTCCGCGACTCTCGCAAGGTTTGGAGAGGGCGCTCGGGCG
This sequence comes from Tragelaphus eurycerus, assembly GCA_935064755.1. Taxonomy (NCBI): domain Eukaryota; kingdom Metazoa; phylum Chordata; class Mammalia; order Artiodactyla; family Bovidae; genus Tragelaphus; species Tragelaphus eurycerus. The sequence continues at coordinate 15,860,570 of CAKXYN010000036.1, read as the reverse complement.
GCGGGACCCGCGGGCTCGCGGCGGCCGGGACTCGGAGCGGCTCTGCCCCCCTCCTGTCTCGGCGGCGCTCGGCTCCCCCTCCCCTCCGCTCCCCGCCCTCCCGCTTGAACGGCAGGGATCGGGGCTGCCTGGCCCCGGGGGGCTGCCCCTCGCCCCCTCCCCCAGCCCCGTGCGCGCCTAGACGCTCGGGCGCTGACTCGGCTCGCGTTTGTTTCTCTTGGCTCCAGGGGCCGGCGCAGGGCTTATAAAGAGGGGCTCGGGCTGGGTCGGGGCGTTTTGTTTTGTTCGGTTTTGTTTGGCGAGAGAGAGCGAGCGCGCGCAAGAGCCTCAGTCGCCGAGACCCCCCACCCCCACCCCCACCCCCCGGGAGGAAGATGTCAAACGTGCGAGTGTCTAACGGGAGCCCGAGCCTGGAGCGGATGGACGCCAGACAGGCGGAGTACCCCAAGCCCTCGGCTTGCAGAAACCTCTTTGGCCCGGTCAATCACGAAGAGTTAACCCGGGACTTGGAGAAGCACTGCAGAGACATGGAAGAGGCCAGCCAGCGCAAGTGGAATTTTGATTTTAAGAATCACAGGCCCCTGGAGGGCAAGTACGAGTGGCAGGAGGTAGAAAAGAGCAACCTGCCCGAGTTCTACCACAGACCCCCGCGGCCACCCAAAGGCGCCTGCAAGGTGCCGGCTCAAGAAGGCCAGGATGCCAGCGGGGCCCGCCCGGCGGTCCCTTTACTTGGGTCTCAGGCAAACCCAGAGGACACGCATTTGGTCGATCAGAAGACTGATGCCCCGGACAGCCAGACCGGGTTAGCGGAGCAGTGCCCTGGGATAAGGAAGCGACCTGCTGCAGATGGTAATGACCCTTTCCGATGCCTAAAATGTCTGTCTGTGTCCTTGTGCCACGCTCCTTTCCCTGCTCGAGGGTCTTTAACCGCAGCTTTCTTTTCAGCGAGTTCTGACTTAGCTTTTGGGGCGGAGGCGGGGGAGCGCACTTTGCTACTCTAAGGTGCATGAGTACATGCTATTTATTTAGTTGCCTGCTTGTCTGTTTATGACTTTTAAGTCAGAAGCTTGAGATTGTGTTATCTGATCATTTCTCTTAACTGAAAACATCGCGGCTCCTCCCAGCTAGACAGCGGTAGGTATGTGACAACGTTGGGATGTTTATCAACTGCCTCCTTCTTCGCTTTGGAGAGAGAGCTTTGAAGCGTAGAAAATACACTTTCTGTTATGTGAAAACAACTTCATTTTGTGCCCTTAAAGGCCACTGGGAATGACGAACCCAGGATTGTGGGTGGAGGTGGTGGGTTTTTTGTCCCTTGACTCTTGGGCTCACTTCTGTCGGCCATTGTTTTTTTCTAATAAAGATTGTTTGTGTGTGTTCTTTTTAAAATTCCCTCTTGCCCTTAGATTCCTCTCCTCAAAACAAAAGAGCCAACAGAACAGAAGAAAATGTTTCAGACGGTTCCCCCAACGCCGGTTCAGTGGAGCAGACGCCCAAGAAGCCTGGCCTCAGAAGGCGTCAGACGTAAACCACTCGGTGGGTTGATGACTTGGAGCAAATAAGTGACACCCCAGTTGGGTTGCAGGAACTCGTGGGCTTTCAAGCCCCAAGATAACCCGATCTCAGTGGTGGCTGGCAGATGAAAACTTGTGGGCTTTTGTTTTATGCTTTGGGAGGACAAAAAGGTAGGAATGGGCAAGACTGGGAATCAGTGGGGAGGTACTATAGTTCTTCCCAGTTTTCACCTCCTGAGATTATTTTCCTTTGAAGCACAACTGATCAGAGCAAGTGTCCCAGGCAAGTATTTGTAACCAAGGCTCCGTAAGTAGGAAGGTCAGTTCCCTGAAGGTGCCATCAAAACATGTCCAGAACAATAGGTTCTTTTTTCATCTGACCAAGAGCGGGGTCTGCCTCCATCCCACTTCATGAGAATTCATCTGCCAGAGGACCACGTTGACTCAGTGACAGATTTTGAGCTCTACTTGGGCAAAAATGGCAAATAAATGATTTAATTCAAAACTTTGAGGGAAAAGTGAGGTACTTTTCCTCACTGAAAAAGTGGTTCATATCCAGATAATCAAATAGTTAGAAATGGCACAAGAGAAATATGTGACTTGCTTTTGTCTTTATCATTTTCATATGCTCTCACACTCTCTGGCTTCTGATAAGTTTGGAGGATGGAGAAGGAACCTGTGTGTTTAAAAAAATAAAACTGAAATGGAAGGCTCAAAAATACTAAGGTTCCTGAGGAATTTCAGATAACACTGAAGTTGCAAAGCAGAAGTTAGAGTGACTCTGCCAGAGTAAGCAATCCAGGAACACGTCAGCATGTGTATGCTAATCATGCTAAAACAGGAGAAGCTGGGTACTTGTAGAGGAAATGGAGAGGAGTTATCAGGGCTGGCAGGGGTAGGTGTACCCCCAACATTAGAAGTGGAGATTTTTGCCATTTACTAAAATATGATCAACATGAAAAGCTAATTTGAATAATCAGCCCCCAGCTTTACATGGATTGGTCTTCTTAAGGATCAAACTACACATATTCATAGTTTGTAAACTTCTTACAATGACTATGTCCTTTCTCTCTCCAAACACTCACTAGCCTAGCATATAAAGAGATCCTAAGAAATGTTTACACTAACTTTTAAAATCCTCATTTATAAAAATTTTAAAAAGGATGAAGGTGAGGTTCAAGTTTGTTGTGTTTTTAAATCAGTCTCATATATAAGACTTGGCTACATATACCTGATATTTTTCAGAGCTTATATAAAACAGTGCTGTGAAACTTCTACATCACAGCTTATATATATGAAGTAGGTAAATTGGATGAAAATGATTTCTGAAGTAACCCTAACACCTGCGGCTCTTGGTTTGTGACTTGTGGCATAGCTTGTCAAATGAGCAAATCAGACCTGCTGAATTTTGATCGGGCTCCATTCTCACATACAGAGAAGCACTTGTTAGTAAATATTGCCAGTTCAGAGAATACAGGAAATTGTAGTAAGGACCTATTCATAAGCATTCGTGTGTATATTTCTACATATGACTAAGACTAGATTTTGAGGGAAAAAAAAAAGTGAATGGAATTTTCTCTGGAGAGCCTTTATAAATATCATTGCCAGTTAATTTTCAAACAGAAAATTCTGCTACTCTTAAGTGTTACTGGTTTCTGAATTTTCCCATGTCTGTTCTTTCTCATCTTTGACCCCAATTCTCTAGACCAGGGTTTCTCAACCTCTGCACTGCTGATGTTTGGGGCCGAATAATTCTTTGTTGAGGGAGGCTGTCCCGGGCATTGTAGAATGTTCTGGCAGCATCCCTGATCTCTTAAAGCACATGCCAGTAGAAACCCCTCCAGTCATACCCAGTGTGACAACCAAAAATGTTTCCAGACATTGCCAAATGTCCCCCCCCGGGGGTCGGGGGGTGGTGAGGGGCAGGCAGCAAAATTACCCACTGTTGACTAATACTGCTGTTCTAGACAAAAGCTTATATAGCACAGGGGAGAGTGAAAAGCCAGTGAGAGAAATGTTGGTTGGAGATGACTCTAGTCACCAGCTTTTAGTATGTTCGTTCTTTGCCATTGCTCAGGTATTTCCCAGCTAAAACTAACAAAATAATTCCGGTAATATATTGGCAGTGTTATTCTAGTGCCTTTTCTTCTAATTCTTTCTCTTTGTTTCCTTTGCAGAACTAAGAGTATGTTTCCTTGTTTATCAGATACATCACTGCTTGATGAAGCAAGGAAGATAAAAATGAAAAATTTGGAATACATATCGCTGACTCCAAGAATGGACATCCTTTACAAGCACTGAACAGCAACAGACTTAATAACACTAAAGTTTTAGGCACTCTTAAATCATCTGCCTCTAAAAGCGTTGGATGTAGCATTGTGCAATTAGGTTTTTCCTTATTTGCTTCATTGTACTACCTGTGTATATAGTTTTTACTTTTTATGTAGCACATAAACTTTGGGGAAGGGAGGGCCGGGGGGTACTGAGGAATTGGCATGGGGGTGGGGTGTATTAAGAGCTTGCTTCCATTTAGAGCAAGGACAAAAATATTTGACTTGCATGAAGAGAAGCAGTTTGGGGGAAGGGTTTGAATTATTTTCTTTAAAGATGTAATGTCCCTTTCAATGAAAACTGATACTTCATTTAAAAAATTATCCAAATTTGAACACTGGCTGCAGATAATTGCTATTTATTTTTACGTGAAGTTTTTTTCTCATTTGGGAGCTCTGATGATTCCGTTATGTAGTAGCAAATGGCTTTTTTTTTTTTTTTTAACAACAAAAACTCAGTGCTCGCCATTAGTCTCCCTTACAATTGGCATTTCCCAGTATTCAGCAGTCTGGTAATCACTCCAGGTACCTCTAGACACTCTGGCATGTATGTGGGGAGTGTTCTGAATGCTCAGAATTGACCATTTAATTTTTATCAGATTTTTGAGAACATCTCTTAATTTTCTTTTCACTTCAGGGTGTGTAGACACAGTCAAAATAATTCTAAACCCTTGGATATTTTAAAAGATCTGTAAGTAACTTGACATAAAAAATAATGAAATAATTTTTAATTTACAGGTTCTCATTCTGTTTCTTAATTTGTCCAAATGATAGTGGTATTTTAAAGGAAAGTGCATATAGAGAAAAGCACCCGTGGGTTGGCGAAATGGATACTACATCTTTAAACAGTATTTTTACATTTCCTGTGTATGTGTATGATTCAAACCCATTTGAAGTGTACCTGTGTACATAACTCTGTAAAGACACTGAAAATTATACTAACTTATTTATGTTAAAAAGAGATTTTTTTTTTTTAATCTAGACAACATACAAGCCAAAGTGGCATATTTTGTGCATTTGTAAATGCTGTATCGGGTAGAGTAGGTTTTTCCCCCTTCTGTTCTTCTGTTAAATAATATGGCTATGCTTAAAAGGTTGCATACTGAGCCAAGTATAATTTTTTTGTAATGTGTGAAAAAGATGCCAATTATTGTTACACATCAAGTAATCAATAAAGAAAACTTCCAGAGCTATTCGTTGAGTTGAACTGTATGTAAATATACCTTACTAAGCTTGAGGTGTTTGACTTAGCATTCTAGTCATTTCCACAAATGTAATACGATGTGGCAAATACCTAGATAATTCAGGCCTACCACTCAGATGATGTTTATGTAGGACCGAATGTAGTAGTCACGCTTTTCCACTTAGTTCTGTTTGGGTGGACAAAACTTTAGAAGTGGAAAGTGGGAAAGCCACATTTTCATATTAATAAGATGGTAATATTTATATCTTCTAGAATATGAATGTGTCAGAACTAAAAATTCTTACATAAGTGTAGACTGGTCACACACTTGCAGGATTGAAAATGAAACTAACATGGTGACTTCTCTAAATTCTGTATTTACACACACAGAATGTTGTAAGGAGCTAGTGCAATTGTTCAGACCCTCTAAGCTACACCTCTCTTCCAAAATATTCAGATATATAGGTCCTTTAGCAGGGGGTGTGCATTCCACACTAATTTAGATAGAACAGGTATCCTTCAAATTGAACTGGCCAGCACGCAAATTCCTCAACTTTACATTTCCTGGTTACACTCTATACAACCTAAAACTGGTTAATCTGCATACCCAGTCTGAGGGTTTAGGGGTCCCATATCCACATAGCAAAGTTATTTTTTATTTAAATAAAAGTTAAACAGCATCTTAAAGTAAGATTTACTAAGATGATCCCTCTAATTTAAAATTCTTTGAGAAAATGGGGCTAAGGTGTAAAAGTAAATTATTTTTTCTAGGAACCTGCAAATGGTTAAATCGCAAAAATCTGGATTTGGATTAAATAGTTTCTCTTGAATAGTTGCATTTAATTTATTGCACCTCAAAGGAGGCTCTAAACAAGATAATTTCAGCTTATTTTGACCCGAAATTGCTTATCCAAAAAAAAAAAAAAAAAAGATTGTCTGTCTGCGACTGCCGGGAAGGGAAAAATAGGTCCTTTGGTGGCTGGGCCACATCTTCCAAGTTGGAGTATTATTTTAATTAAAGGCTAAAGGTGTTTTTGTGATTCTATTCAAAACACGAAGGCAGGGTGTTTTTCAGGAAGAGACTGAGAAAGCAAGAAAAACAATTCAAAATGGGGAGGAAGGAGTGGAGAGTCAGGAAATAATGAAATAAAGTCTCTCTGAGCCAAAAAGAGTACTTTAAAACGTGTTTCTACCACATGGGGGGCAAAAATCCTTTTCTAAAAACTTCTTCTACCCTCCACACCCGTTTCTTTCCCCAAGAGGCATCGTTAATCTAAATTTTTAGAGATTGCGTTTTAGGAGTACAGGGCCAGAAAGAAGTGGATGCTCGCCACGCCAGGCAAGTTCACAGGAACGCAGCCCCTAAAGTCATCGTGTCGGTCCTTCGCCCGTTCTGCGTCAAGTCTCTAAACGTGTCCCCGAGATTCTGACCGTCCTCTCCCCGACTCCGGACTGCCTGGCCCGCCGCGGGCGTCGCTCCGAGGGGATGCGGCCGCCGGCCCAGGCACCCCCTACCCCGCCACTCGGGCCACCGCGCCGTAGTCTCTCCGCCCTGAGCCGCAGCCCTACGATCGCCCGCCGCGGCAGTTGCGGGGTCGGGCTGACCCGAGCCTCGGCAAGAAAAGACTATCAAGTCTAGCTCCTCGTCTGCTACCGGCGGCTCCCGCAACTCCCGAATCGCTGCGCGCAGTTCCCGCGCCCGGGGCACCCGCAGGCCGTGAAGGGCGGCTGCGCCTCGGCCCGCGCAGCTGGACTGGGCGGTTTCTCCGAAACTTGCCTCTCTCATCATCTCCCCTCTGGGCTCAGAAAGAAGCGAAAACCCCCATTCCTCTCCACAATCAGACCCTGCCCATCAGTACCCCGTCAACTCCAGGGCGCTGGAGAGATGTGAGCGGAGGGGAGAACCTTTCCGAATTCGTGGACCCTCCAGGGCAGTAGTCCGCTCCCACCCCCACCCCAGGCTCCAATGATCCGCAGCCCCGCGCATTTCGAAAGGCTTCTCGGCTCGCCGGCGGCCCAGGAGGGCCGCAGCCGCGCGCTAGAGGGGCCGAGCGCCGCTGCCGCTCGCGGGGGTCGCTTCCTCGCTTACACCCGCTCTGCCAAGTCCCCCGGTCGCATCCCCGCTGCCCAGTGAAGGGGATCAGGGCAGAGCAGGGAAGAACTAGGAAACTGTGGGTCCAGGGGCGTGACTGCAGACGAAGGGGACCGTGGAAATCTACAGGAGGGGAGCGGGTCGCGCGGCCTTTCAGGCCACGGTGCGCCCACCGGCCGCGCGCCGGGACCTTTCCCGGATGCCGAGGAACGTTGCCTTCGCCATTTCATCTTCACCCTTGTTAGCGTAGACACTTGTTCTCCCGAAGCTTTTTCTGATTGGGAAAAAAAGTGTTTTAAAAGCTCATCTAGGATCTGCTGTCTGTTTTCCAGACTATGAGGTTTTTTTTTAAGTTTGCCAAGTCTTTCACCTGGGCCACACCCTAAGCTCGCTCCCCTCTCTCCCAGCCAAAATTAAGGTAAAAATCCTGCGCAGTGGGGGAGGGCAAGAGGGTCCACGGTCACGCTTGACCCTCCCTTCCCCCGGGTGTCGGCATGGGGGCGGTGGCACCGCCTGTATCTCGGCTTGCGTGGGGGTGGGGCAGGGTGGGGTCAGCGCCAGCCTGGACCCCGCAGAACCGAAAGTGTAGCCTTCACACGTCAATTCGAGGCCCCGTGGAGTGGGGGTGGGGAGGATGGTGGTGCTCTCCGCGTACTGGGCCTGTCCCGCGTGGGAACATACACAAGAGGGAGGCAGGAGTCAGTAAGTGAAAAGTACAAAAAGGAGTAGAGGCGGGCTGGGCGCGAAACATCGACGCGCCTCAAAAGGAAGGCGAAGAAAAGGCCGGGAGAAGGGCGCGCAGCTGGGGGACCGCGGGACCGGGGGATTGCATCATTGCAGCTCCCCCGCCAGAAAAAAATGGGCTCCGAACCGCGGCCACCATCATGGCGCTCAGGCCGGGCCGCGCTTCCCGCGCGCCTTCCCCGAGCGCACGGGGCCACGGGCGCTTCGCGTCGAGCGAGAGATCTGCGGACACGTCCCCCTTCCCTCTTTGGCACCCGGCCCCCACCCGCTCCTGTCTTTTGTGCCCTTGTGGACATGTGTGCGTGCCTCCCCGAGAGTGTGTGTGCAGACCCGAGAACTTGCAGATTATTTTTTTTTTCCTCTCTTTTTTCCCTCCTGTGCTGGTGGTTGTAAACTTGATTGGCATTGGCTGCGCCCACTGACCCCGGCGCCGAGTCCACTGAAGATTTAAGGTGGATCCGAGAGGCTGCAGCTTCGGGCGGAGTCTCGGGCTTTTAGCTAGTTTTGGAGGAAAAAAAAAACCCCAAACCGTGCGCCCGCCGTGTTTTTACGCATCCCCTGCGGTACCAGCCCTGGCGCCCGCCCCGCCCCGCTGGCTCCTCCCTCCTTTCGCTTCTTTCCCATTGGCCCGCGAGGGCAGTTTGAATTTTTTTTTCCTTGGGACGCTTGTTTTCTCGGGGGAAAAAAAGAATACTGCGCCCCAGATCGTGTGATGAAAGCTACCTCGGCGGCCGGAGGTGGGGTGTTGTAGCCGGTTTTGTGTAGGTGGGAGGGAGGTGGGTTGGTGGGCCGAGTTTCTAGTCCCAAATTTTCCTCCTAAGAGCGGTTGACAGTGTGCGCGCGGGTCTGGGGGCGTGGGGCCGCGGTAAACAATCTGGAGACGCTCGGGCTGGGGGGCACAGTGTAGTATAAAAACGTTAATGGATATCCAGGGCGCGTCGTTTCCCCGGCTGCTGGCCAGTGGCACTGGGACGTGCTGGCAGGAGCCCTAGAGAAGACGCACCTTTCCCCTGCCTTGGGGAAGCATCGGGAAGGGCGAGGGGCGGGGAGGTGAAGGTGGCCGGGAAAAATAGACCGTATCATTTCCTAGGAGGCTGGGGGTGGAGTGCGGTGGGCAGTGGTAAGAAACCGCAAAAGTACATCTATAGCAAAAATGTATTATTTCAAAGATCATCCAGTCGGAATCCCTCAAAATGCAGTCAGTGCCATTTTTTACTGAATTTGTGGGGGAAAATTGCTTTCTGTCTCTTGATTTCTAGGGTGTTTTTGAATAAGGAAAATGTTAAAATCGAGATAGAGATTGAGACTGAAAGGGCTTTTGATTTTTGAATCTGAAGTGAATTCTTTGTTTATCATGTAGGATACTGTTATTTGTAATGCAGGTCTAATACAAATGATCTCCTTCAATAATTTATATCCCAGTTGTGTTTTAATGTGAAAAATTTCAAAGTTTATAATAATTTGGGTTATTCTCCAAATTACTGTATTTTCAGATTAGTGAAGTTAGCATATATACAGCTGTTTTCCCTGTTATTTTTGTGGCAGTGTACCTGATGATTTTAACCAGCTATCCAGCCCCAGCCTTCAGTATAACAGTTCCTATTCTGTCCAACCTACAATTTATTTTTTTTACTACTAAACTTCCCCAATACTTCCTAACCTCACTAACCCCTTAAGGTTAGCCCAAACCACCTGAGCTTTTCAGACCACCATCAACCAATCTCCTTGTGCCCTTAGCAAGGCATTTTTGATGTTAAAATGCCTCCCCCTACCTCACCCCAATAGACAGGTTAGCATTAGGAAGCAGTGATCTCGTTCCTGGAAGTACTAGTCAAGCACTAGTCTCCATGGCCCCTTAATAGGGACATCGCGGGAAAGATTCAAATAGCAAGTGAAGATTAGGACTAGTGATTTTGTAAGTCTGTTCCAGACCTTTGAGATAGTGTACTTCCCGTCTTAGAGTTTCTGGATTCCTACTAAATTAAGCAGTTTTTCTCGTTCATTACCATTTTCTTTTCTTTCTTCTTCTTCTTCTTTTTAATATGGACCATTTTTAAAGGGGTTTTTTTTTTTTTTGGATTTGTCACAATATTGCTTTTGTTTTATGGCCAAAAGGCATGTGGGTCTTAGCTCCCCAATCAGAGATGGAACTTGCACCCCCTGCGTTAAAAGGTAAAATCTTAACCTCTGGACCACCAGGGAAGTCCGTCATTACCGTCTTCTAGTGTTATGTTATCCATTGTGGTAGCCAAAAGCCATATGTGGTTGTTGAATACGTGAATGTGACTAGTCCAAGTTGAGGTGTGCTATAAATGTGAAATACACTCAGGGCTTCCACGAATTAGTATGAAAAAGTGTTAAATATCTCATTAATAATTTTTATATTTATTACATGTTGAAATAATCATATTTTTGGTTATTGGGTTAAAATATTAAATTTAATTTCGTCTCTTTCTTTTTACCTTTTTTGTGTGTGGAAACTTGACAGTTTTAGTTTATAGATGGGACTCATCATGTTTTCATTGGACATTGCTGTTCTAGACCAACACTCCTGGTAACTTGAAGCCCCATCTTTGAGATCGGTAGCTGATAATACTGAGGAGTCGGTGTTAATATCTAGCTGTCATTCTCACTTCCCAAGTTAAATCAAGGCCCAGAGTGGCTTCAGGGACCCTTAAAGAAATCTGCCAGCACCTGACACCTACTGTTTAATCTCTAATACGTAGTATTGGTTTTGAGCCCAGACTATGGAAATATGGTACAATTCTGTGGCTCAGTGCTAAAAGAATCCACCTGCCAGTGCAGGAGATTCAGGAGCCTCAGGTTTGATCCCTGGGAGGGAAGGTCCCCTGGAGGAAGAAAGGGCAACCCACTGTAGCATTCTGGCCTGGAAAAGTCCATGGACAGAGGAGCCTGGCTGGCTATAGTCCATGGGGGCCGGAAGACTCAGACACGACTGAGCGACTGAACATGCACTGTGTGATGAAACCAGACTTGATCACAGCTTTCCACATTATGTAGAGAACCTGAGAAAGTCAATATGTTAGAAGTGACTCTGAAAAAAAACATATGGACCCCAAATGAAGTCCCCATGAGTATCAGCAGAGAGCATCAGCAGAGAGGAGGGTGGTGGGGAGATGAAAGTGTTCTCATTCTAAGATTGTATCTCTATCAGATCAGAAGATTTGAACAAATGAAAAGATGTGCCATATTTTGGGATAGGAATACTCAACATGATAAAGATGGCAATAAATTTATACCTTTGCACTAAATTCTAAGTTCTCATTCTATTTCATTCCATTGTTCAATCAGTTTAAACACTGAGAACCATTTTACTTTAATTACTGTAAATTTAGAATAGTTACAATTACTCATAACACTAATCCTCCACACCCCAACCAGTACCTTTATACTTTTTTTTTTTTTTCCAGAATTTTCCTGGCTTCTTTTCCTTGCCTTTTCTCCCCCACCCAATGGATTTAAAATGAATTTCATCTATATTTTATTTTGCAAATATAATTCCTATTGGGTTAAAATATAAATAAAATGGGATCTTTATCTCCTGCTTCATACTAGATAAATTCCTGAAGGATTAAAAAGCGAAAAAATTTTTTTTAATGAATCCATAGACATACCAGAAGAGATCTCAGAGAATTTTTAAAATATAATCTTGGAATGAGGATGGTCTTTCTAAGTATGCTTCTGCTGTTGCTGCTGCTAAGTCGTGTCAGTCGTGTCCGACTCTGTGCGACCCCATAGACGGCAGCCCACCAGGCTCCCCCGTCCCTGGGATTCTCCAGGCAAGAACACTGGAGTGGGTTGCCATTTCCTTCTCTAATGCATGAAAGTGAAAAGTAAAAGTGAAGTCGCTCAGTCGTGTTCGACTCTTAGTGACCCCATGGACTGCAGCCTACCAGGCTCCTCCGTCCATGGGATTTTCCAGGCAAGAATACTGGGGTGGGGTGCCATTGCCTTCTCTGACACAACATATAAAATCTATAACCTGAGTTTCCCCCAAATCATTACATTATTCTGGCTTTGCCTTCTTATTCATAAATCCAGTGACATAAAAGTGTTGTGTGTGGAAAGCTCACCATAGAAAGTCAAAAGACAGTGACTTGGTGGTGGCAGCTGCACAATGTGAATGGACTTCACTGAACTGTATGCTTAAAAGTGGTTAAGATGGGAAGTCTTATGTTGCATTGTAATAACTGTGTGCACTGAGGCTCAGTCTGTCTGACTCTTTGCAACCCCATGGATTGTAGCCTGCCAGCCTCCTCTGTCCATGGGCTTTTCCAGGCAAGAGTACTGGAGTAGGTTGCCATTTCCTACTCCAATAATTAACTATGATAGTAAATAAATATGCAACTCCAGTGGTCCCCCCTTATCCTAGTGGGTGTCTGAGTCTGAGGATAGTTCTGAACCCTGTATACACTGTTTTTTCCTAAACTAAGGAGTAGCTATGCTAGACGGGGATGATTTTTGTCCTGGGTGGGATGGGGCCAGACCATTGAGAGATTTCATCATGCTACTCAGAAGGTCCTGCAGTTTAAATCTGTGAATTACTTCCAGAGTTTTTCATTGAATATATCTGGACCCCAGTTAACTGAAATGAACTGAAACTGAGAACATTGAAAATCTGGATAAAGAGACCACCATCCTGGAAGAATTTATTTTTTTAATAGTTAATTGTTTTTTAAATTAAAAATTATTTTATTTGGCTGTGCTGGGTCTTTGTAGTTGCATGGGATTTTCTCTAGTTGTGGTGATAGGGGACTGCTCTCTAGTTTTGCACAGGCTTCTCATTCCAGAGACTTCTCATTGCGGTGGCTTCTGTTTCAGAGCACAGGCTATAGACCATTTGGGTTTCAGTAGTTATGGTTCCCGGGCTCTAGAGCACAGGCTCAGTAGTTGTTGTGCATGGGCTTAGTTGTTCCCAGGCATGTGGGATGTTACCAGACCAGGAGTGGAACCTGTGTCTCCTGCATTGGCAGGCAGATTCTTTACCGCTGAGCCACCAGGGAAGCCCCTGGAAGAATTTTTAAGTTCATCCATGTCCCACCTAAAAGAATCTCAGAAGATTCTGGATCCCATCTTTTTTGAGGCTCTGAAATGAGACTCTTCAGAGTAGAGTTACCCAACTTACTCCCTGCAAGGCCATTTTGGAAGTAACTTCACCTTCCCTGGTGGGTCAGGTGGTAAAGAATCCGCCTGCAATGCAGGAGACCTGGGTTTAATCCCTGGGTTAGGAAGATCCCCTGGAGAAAGGAATGGCCACCCACTCCAGTATTCTTGACTGGAGTGGACAGAGGAGCCTGGCAGGCTACAGTCCATGGGGTCACAAAGAGTTGATCACAACTGAGTGACTAACACTTTTCACCTTTTATAGTTTCTATTTCTTTAGCTATATAATGAGGATGCTTATAGTTCTCTCAAAGGATTATTAATACTGTTTGGTGGCATAATGTGTGTGCAGTATTTAGCATAGTACCTGGCATATAATAAATAATAATCATTGTATTAATATATACAATTAATAAGGACAGCCAGTTTGTTTTTTTTTTTTTTTTTTGTCCACACCATGTGGCATGCAGGATCTTAGTTCCCTGACCAGGGATCAAATGCATGCCCCTGCAGTGGAAGCTTGGAGTCCTACCACTGGACCACCCGGGAATTCCCCAGGACACCCAGTTCTTATTTTGGATTCTCAAGTAACCACAACCAGCACTGTACTAACCTTGTCAGTTTATTTTCTCATTTTTAATGACTGCTATTGAAGAAGGCTGAGTGCTGAAGAATTGATGCTTTTGAACTGTGGTGTTGGAGAAGACTCTTGAGAGTCCCTTGGACTGCAAGGAGATCCAACCAGTCCATTCTGAAGGAGATCAGCCCTGGGATTTCTTTGGAAGGAATGATGCTAAAGCTGAAACTCCAGTACTTTGGCCACCTCATGCGAAGAGTTGACTCATTGGAAAAGACTCTGATGCTGGAAGGGATTGGGGGCAGGAGGAGAAGGGGACGACAGAGGATGAGATGGCTAGGTGGCATCACTGACTCAATGGATGTGAGTCTGAGTGAACTCCAGGAGTTGGTGATGGACAGGGAGGCCTGGCGTGCTGCGGTTCATGGGGTCGCAAAGAGTCGGACACGACTGAGCGACTGATCTGATCTGATCTGATGATTGTTACCCTGAAGAAGAACAAATGATTTTAGAGGAGAGTGGTAATTTAATGAACAAAATGAATATATTGCAAAAACTTGTCGAAATGCTAGAGTTTAATGTGGGAGTTCCCTGGTAGCCTAGTGGTTAGAATTAGCTTTCACTGCCATAGCTTGGCGTTCAGTCCTTGACGGGATAAGTGAGATCCTTCAAACCATGCACCGAGGCCAGGCCAAAACAAAACAAAAAGGCATTTGTTTAGTTTGAAAAGTGTGTTAGTCACTTAAGTCATGTCCAACTGTTTGCGACCCCATGGACTATATAGCCTGCCAGGCTCCTCTGTCCATGGAATTCTCCATGCAAGAATACTGGAATGGGAGAAGGAAATGGCAACCCACTCCAGTATTCTTGTCTGGAAAAGTTCATGGACAGAGGAGCCTGGCGGGCTGCAGTCCAGGGGTATATGACTGAGCATGTGTGCATGAGAGTGGAGGGAGATGGGTTGGTAGCAATAAAGTGGTAAAACTTAAAAAAAGAATACTGGAATGGATAGCCATTCCCTTCTCCAGGGGATCTTCCTGACCCAGGGGTTGAACCTGGGTCTCCCTCACTGCAGGCAGATTCTTTACTGCTTAAGCCACTCGGGAGGTTTAGGGTTGTCATTTATTATCTTAGAAAGGACCTGGTATAGATTTGTTTGTGGTACTAAGTCAGCAACATTCACACCCATACAAAAGACAATGGCAAACTGGAAAAAATGCTGGCAGCCTATATATCAAAGATCTCGTTTCCCTGATAAGTAATTCTACAAATCAACAAGAAAAAGCAAACAAAGTGGAAAAGTAAGCAAAGTATGTGACCACAATTTTCAGAAAAGGAAATACAAGAGACTCTTAAAAGACATGCTCAGTTGTAGTTTGAGACTGTTAGGATATGTCATGTGCAGAATAGGTGAGTTTGGGTAAATAGAGTTACAGTTAGCATTTCTTAGATGCAAAGTTGACCGTTATTCTTTCTTGAGATTTTGACATTTGCTTCCCTCCCTTTTGTCCAAAGTTGAGTGATT
This sequence comes from Tragelaphus eurycerus, assembly GCA_935064755.1. Taxonomy (NCBI): domain Eukaryota; kingdom Metazoa; phylum Chordata; class Mammalia; order Artiodactyla; family Bovidae; genus Tragelaphus; species Tragelaphus eurycerus. The sequence continues at coordinate 15,845,481 of CAKXYN010000036.1, read as the reverse complement.
TTTTTTCCCAGCTTCACTGAAGATCAAGAAGCAAGGAATTTGCATTTGTGGAAGCCATGACCACCTTTCAAGTTGAGGGAGAAATCCCTCTCATTCAAACCATCTAATCTTTGGCTTTTGGCATCACCTTACTTTGCCTAGAAGTAGGTACAACGACCTTTGTCAACACGTTTCATTCATTCTTGCTTGCTTTTTTTTTTTTTTTGCCACACTACCATGTAGTTTGCAGGATCTTAGTTCTCCAACCAGGGACTGAACCTATGGCCCTGGGCAGTGAGAGCACAGAGTCCTAATCATCAAACCACCAGGGAATTCCTCATTCCTGGTTTTAATGGCTGTATATCATTGGATAATCTGAGTTTCTTCAAAAATCGTTGCCTTATTCTGGCTTTCCCTTTACTTTCTCTATTGTTGTAAAAAGGTTCAAGCAGAATGTATTATATGATAAATATGAAATGTTAAATAAGAAGAGAATGTGCTGTGCTGTGCTAAATCACTGTAGTCGTGTCTGACTCTGTGCAACTCTATGGACTGTAGCCTGCCAGGCTCCTCTGTCCATGGATTCTTCAGGCAAGAATCCTGGAGTGGGTTGCCATGCCCTTCTCCCGGGGACCTTCACAACCCAGGGATGGAACCCAGATCTCTTAGGTCTCCTGCATTGGCAGGCGGGTTCTTTACCACTAGTGCCATCAGTAGAGAATATTATGGAATAAATAGGTTTTAGCTAATCATGTGAATAAAGGGTTAAATCCCTCCTACACACATATATACATACTGCATTTTATGTTATTTACTGTAGGTTTAGTCTTTGATTTAGCAGTTCTACACATTTACTGTATAGAAATAATCACATGTGTGACTAAATGTGGGCTTCTCAGGTGGTGCAGAGGTAAGGAACCTGCCTGCCAATGTAGGTGACATAAGAGACTTGGGTTCGATCCCTGGGTCAGGAAGATCTCATGGAGAAGGGCATGGCAACCCACTCCAGTGTTCTTGCCTGGAGAATCCCATGGACAGAGGAGCCTGGTGGGCTACAGTCCATAGGGTCACAAGGAGTTGGGCATGACTGAAGTGACTTGGCACACATGCTATGTGTGACTAAATATATATTTACCAGAATGACTGTTGTTAAGTTATGTATTAAACTTCAAAAGGAAACAAAAAAAGTAAACAACCAAACAACCTCCCCTTTGATAGAGGATTGCAAGACTGATTATTTGATTGAACCAACTATAGAATATACAAAAAAGACACAGATTACAGCTACTAAAACACCCCAGGCGGCTTTGTTTGTATGAATAGGGAAAGTTTATAATATTAAACCTGGCACAGAACAATATTTATAGTATGATCCCATTTTTGTAAAAATATTTTTTAAATACCTGGTAGCTCAGACAGTAAAGAATCTGCCTGTTACGCAGGAGACCAGGGTTTGATCCCTGGGTTGGGAAGATCCCCAGGAGAAGGAAATGGCAACCCACTCAAGTATTCTTGCCTGGAGAATCCCCATGGACAGAGGAGCCTGGCGGGGTACAGTCTATGGGGTTGCAAAGAGTCAGACACAACTGAGCCACTAACACGCAGACATGCACACGTGCATAGACCCACATCTATGAAAGATTACCTCTTCAGTTTTTGAGAATGAGATTATGAAGCGATTTCGCTGTAGACATTTCATTATTGGTTGTAGTTTTTAGAATGGATTTTAACAAGAGACATGAAGAGATTTCAAATTTGAAAAATATCCTTATAATTCTTGAATGTGGAGTAAGTTTGTAAAAAAAAAAGTTTCTCTTTGTCTCATACAGTCTCTTTTCAGACATTAGCAGGGAACAAGGCATTTCTAGAATTCATGTCCTCTCCATTTTTCTATGTAGTTTTAGGTATTGTTAAATCTGTGAATGAGTTATGAGAAGTGTGTGAGTTTGGGTATATGGTTTTGCTTCCAGGGCACAACAGTGAGGTATAAATATCATTCCTATTAACTCAGGGGTAACTTAACAAGCCATGGAAAATTGAGCCTATTCCATCTTTTTGCCACATGGGATCCCATTGGTAATATTATCCCAAACCTCACATTCCTTGAACTTTGGCTCAGTTATGGATTCTGTCTGAAATTCAACAGATCAACTCCCTGCCGTAGTTTAGTTACTCAGCACCTAGTGCTGGGGATATCGTTTTAAATTTCAAGTGCGTAGACCAGTCTTGAGCTGTCGCTCTCCATGGGACTGACCTGGGGCAGAACTTAGAAATCTCATGATAACCGGGATGGGAGATCACCGAGTTCCATCTTCATTTGACAGATGAGGACATTTGAATCCATGATTTCCTGTAAAGTGGAAAAGTTAAACCTGATGATTTATAGGTTCCTTCTGGCTTACAATTCAGAGATTCCTGTTTCCTAGTCCAGATCACGCTTTCCATCCCTGTGGATCAGGTTATTTTCCAGGAAGCTAGATTCTTGATTTGTTGGCCACAAACCACATCTTCACCAGAGTCGAAGGAAAATAGCAGTTCACGAGTGCAGCCTGAACACTGAACATTTATTTATTTAACCTTTTTATTTTGTATTGGAGTATAGCCAATTAACAAACAAGGTTGTGATGGTTTTAGGAGAATAGTGAAGGGACTCAGCCACACATATACATGTATCCATTCTCCTCCAAACTCCCCTCCCATCCAGGCTGCCACATAACATCGAGCAGAGTTCATGTGCTCTACAGTAGGTCCTTGTTGGTTATCCATTTTAAATATAGCAAAAGAGGAGAGTATTTTTTAAATTAGTTAATTTATTTGGCTGCATCTGGTCTTCGTTGTGGTGCAGCATGCAGGATCTTAGTTCCTCTACCCGAGATCGAAGCTGCTTCCCCTGCGCTGGAAGTCCCCTGAGCACTGAACACTTATTATTTTACCAGAAAAAGGCATGTGAAGATACAATGTAATGGTTGCTTGGTGGTTCCAAACACTGCTTCACTGCTGCCTGAATATCATGGAGCCTCTTCTAAGGTCCAAGCTTTGTGTCTTCAACATGACAGATAGCAGCCTTGCCCTCATGAAGCTAGAGGAAGCTAGGACAGGGAATCAAAACCACAGTTACCTGTGAGTGTTCTGGACAGTAAGTGCAATGAAGGGACCTCAGAGCTGCTCTGTGCTCCGACAGTCTGAGCTCCACACAGAGGTGTCCAGTTGAGGGATCAGACTGGAAGCAGAAGTCCATGCCCTTTCCCCAGGCTGCCTTGTATTTGCCAAAAAGAAACAAGCCTTTAAAAATCCATCCTGCTGTGTGTGCTTCTGCAGCCCCCTGTGTTGTCGGGGCTGCCCTGTAGGATGCTGTTTGGAACAGAGGGTCTCACCTAGTGGTGGGGGCCAGCTGAAAGAAGAGTGGTCCAGGCAGAGCCCTGCCCAAGGCCCTGCATCCAGGAAGGCTTTTGATGATGTGAAAGAAGATGTTTGCGGCAGGTATGTAGCCAATGGGACAGCATGGCTAAGGGCTTGGACTGGAGTGATGGGCAAGTCTACGTGGTGATGGCCTTTTAATTTTGGACTTTACATCAAGAGCAATGGAGAACCATTGGATAACGGAAGAGAGAAACTTCAATTAAGCTTCAGTGAGACTCTCTCACTTCCTCCTTTTGTCTCATTCTAGTCAAAACCCTTAGTCTCATACTGGGATCATTCCAATAAGTGTGGGGGAAAAAAATTGCAGGCTCACACCTTTGTATTTATTTGAGAGGGTATTCAGCATGCTAAGGCTTCCCTGGTGGCTCAGACGGTAAAGTGTCTGCCTACAATGCGGGAGACCCGGGTTCAATCCCTGGGTCAGGAAGATCCTCTGGAGAAGGAAATGGCAACCCACTCCAGTACTCTTGCCTGGGAAATCCCATGGACGGAGGAGCCTGGTAGGCTACAATCTATGGGGTCGCAGAGAGTCAGACACGACTGAGCGACTTCACTTCAGCATGCTTGCTAAGTCACTTTAGTCATGTCTGACTCTCTGTGACCCTGCAGACCATAGCCCAGCAGACTCCTCTATCCACGGAATTCTCCAGGCAGGAATACTGGAGTAGGTTGCCATGCTGTCCTCCAGGGGATCTTCCGGACCTAGGGATCGAACCCAGGTCTCCTGTACTGCAGGCAGATTCTTTACCACTGAGCCACTGGGGAAGCCTGCTGCTCAACATACACAGTGTAAACGTTTTAAAGCTTTGATCTCAGGAAGTAAAAGAGATGTGAAGCCCTCGTACCATCAGAGCACGTGCTAGTCACAACTGATTTATTTCTGGTTTTGAAGGAGGACCCAAGCAAGTGCTATGGCCTGGCGTTGGGTGATCAACTAACTGACCCCCTTCCACTCTACCTTCTGGGGGTTCAGCTTGCATTCTCTTCATTATCATGATGAGTTGTGTGTGTTGTTTTATGGGCCAATCCATGTTTTACCCTCTCCTGGTACAGTTGGTGTGAAGCTTCTAAGCTAGTAAACAGCTAGGGATGAATATGAAATCATTGAAGAAATGATTCCATATTCCAGCATTTTATTTATTTATCTTGTTGCTCATCTGGACTGAGCAACCAGATCCAGTGTTCACAAATACTTTGGCCAAGTGATTCCTTATTTACATACTTGTTTTTGAAACGAGACTTCAGAAGAGGGATAATAAAAATGGACAACTCCCGGGATTGTCTCCCCCGCCCTGCCTTCAACTGAAGATCAGTAAAACAGAGACCTCTGCTGGTTAAACTGGTATAATAACCTAGCATTGGTCTGTGGCCATTAAGCTTTCACAGGTATTAGCAAATGGATTCCTCACAGTTTATTCATTATCTCAGCTCCCAACTTGGGTTCTTTTGGAACTAATCTAAGTAACAGCCCAATCACAGTTGTTTCTGCTTTTGTCTTCAGTGTTAGGCTTCCATATTTCTGAAAAATAATAGCCCTGAGTGTCAGCTGCAGCCAAAACCCAGACCTGAAATACCTCCCACATTTTGTCTTCTGTTTCCTTCCTCTCTTCTGCCTTTCACCTCTCTTCCTCCTCTCTGCCAGTAAAATAAAATGAAATACATCTTCACTCAAAAGAGAGAACTGCTGATGGAAAGTGAGAAGGAGGGAACAAAACTCTTATCTCTAGCTCATCCTTCCCTGGCTCTAGAGGCCTGGGGCCCAGGGTTGGGGTTATATACCTGAGAAGAGCTGTGAATCCCATTAGCATCTTCCGATGGAAACATGCAACTGTGGGAACGTGAGTTGTGTGTGAATGGAGACCAAGGATGCTGCAGAATATAGAACAGAGTTACGTGGTAGGAGAAAGGGGACTGTCTTCATAAGACCTTTTGTTTGTCAACAGTGCAAACCATGATTTGTACCTGCTGAGTGCCAGGCCCTGAGCCAAGCCGGTGATGTACCTTAATTCTGTTTCTTGCTTTTCCTCTCTAACTATTTTAACACCTTTCTATGAAAAAAAATAGAAGCGAAGGACTTAGTACAAGGCCCACATAAAAATAATCGCTGTGTGTGTGTTTGCTGTTTTAGGATTATATTTTTACTCTGGAATAAGTCTACAAGCATTATTCTACAATGCTATTATTCTACATTATTACATTATTATTCTACATTATTCTATAATGCTACAATGCTACAAGCCTTGCACAAGAGAGATGGCCTTCTTGTGCTCACTAGAGTATGCTCTAAGCTCACCTCTAGAACAACATCTCCAGCTCTTTGGAGCAGAGCAGAAGAGGTGCCTCTGGTGTGCCACATATCTTCTGCACAGTGGCCCCTATCTCCTGTTTTCCCAGGTCTAACCTACTCTCACTCCTTTATTTATTCTCGTACTTTATTTCTTTAAAAAAAAATTTGGCTGCACCGGGTCTTAGCTGTGGCACGCAGAATCTTCGATCTTCATTGCGGCGTGTGGGATCTTTAGTTGCAGCATGCAGAATCTTTTTTCTCAGGCCTCCTGCCTTGGATGCACAGTCTTAGCCACTGGATCACCAGAGAAATCCCCATTCTCATACTTTAAATAACCTCTTCTGGATTGACTGAAGCGCACATGTCAGTATCAAGTTATATTATTATAATATGCTAATGTTAGTATCAAGTAACGGAGAAGGCACTGGCACCCCACTCCAGTACTCTTGCCTGGCAAATCCCATGGACGGAGGAACCTGGTTGGCTGCAGTCCTTGGGGTCTTGAAGAGTCGGACACGTCTGAGTAACTTCACTTTCACTTTTCACTTTCATGCATTGGAGAAGGAAATGGCAACCCACTCCAGTGTTCTTGCCTGGAGAATCCCAGGGATGCGGGAGCCTGGTGGGCTGCCGTCTCTGTGGTCGCACAGAGTCGGACACGACTGAAGCGACTTAGCAGCAGCAGTATCAAGTAATGATCATTTTAATGCTCATTAATGCTTAGCTCGTCTAGCCCATACTTCTCCTCTGAGAAAACCGAGGTCCAGAGAGGTTGTCAGTGGCCCAAGTTTATCCAGTCAGCTGGTGGCTGAGGCAGGGCTGAAACCCAGAGCTCCTGGATTCAGCCCTTCCTGCGCTATCCTTGGTCTCCAGTGTACAAAAGATGGTTTTTACTTGTACTTTCTGCTCCTCTCTGGGGTTGCCTGTCACCCGGTTTTCTGGGCTCCCCAGTCTCCCCTGCTGCACGCAGGGAACCTGGGCCCTTCAGCACAATCACTTCTCTGACCAGCTCTGGGGCAGGCTTTCTCCTTTTCCTCAACCGCTCTGGCCTTTTTAGGGCACTAACAAATCACCTGAGTCACAAATTTACCAAAAGGTGTTTGTAGGCTTTTATCCTTCTCTGAAATGTCTCCTGACCTTGGCATTACTAGGCTGCTGGATAGTGTTGAGTACTTTGTGTGTGTGTGTGTGTGTGTGTGTGTGTGTGTGTGTGTGTGTGTGTGTGTGTGTGTGTGTGTGTGCTGTAAGTTTCCATATGTTACAAGTTGTGCGTGTGTGCTAAGTCGATGCAGTCATGTCTGACTCTACAACCCTATGGCCCGTAGCCCACTAGGCTCCTCTGTCCATGGGATTCTCCAGGCATGAATACTGGAGTGGGTTGCCATGCCCTCCTCCAGGAATCTTCCCAACCCAAGGATCAAACCCCCATCTCTTATGTCGCCTGTGTTGGCATGCAGGTTCTATACGACCAGCGCCACCTGGGAAGCCTGTGTTAGAAGTTGATTTTTACTTCTTTGAACTCTCCCAGCTCCCTCAGCGTAATACAGTAGCTTTTACTGGAATTATAGTCTCTTAACAGTATAAATCTCTCTCTCTTTCTCCCTCTACATATATTGAGCTTCCCTGGTGGCTCAGATAGTAAAGATTCTGCCTACAATGCAGGAGACCCAGCTTCCATCTGTGGGTCGGGATGATCCCCTGGAGAAAGAAATGGCAGCCTACTTCAGTATTCTTGGCTGGAGAATCCCATGGACACAGGAGCCTGGCGGGCTACAGTTCATGGGGTCCCAAAGAGTCTGACACGACTGAGCCACTAACACTTTCACTTTGACACACACACACACACACACACACACACACACACACACACGGAGCCTGGTGGGCTACAGTCCATGGGTTGAAAAAGAGACACGACTTGGTGACTAAACAACAACAGAAACATTTATCTGAATCACTTTGCTGTTGACTTGAAACTAACATAACACTGTAAATGAACTGTACTTCAATTACAAAAATTAGGAAAAACCCAGAATAATTCTCTACCTGGGGATTTTAGGTACTGTGGTAAACCAGTTATAGAGAGATTTTAAAGAGTTACAGTTATACCTTATAGTTTCTAATGTGGTGCCCTGGGTATACTGTTACAATCTACTGAAGTTTTGTAACCGATAAATCTCCCTACTTCCGTACTGCTGCCAAATTAATTCATTTGTGGATTGGGCAGTTATTTAAAGAGGGCTCATGAAGTATGCTGGACTGTGTTAGGCCCCGAAGGTGTTTGAAAAGAAGTTTGACATGTGCCTATCTGTCGCCTTCTGGCTGCCTAGAAGGTGGATATGATGGATGCAACTTGAGGAGGCATCCTTTGTTCCTGAGGATAGAAGGTGCATTGTGGAGCAGAAAGATACAGGAACTCTAGGTGATGCCATGCCAGCTCTGCTTCGCTTATCTCCAGAATTCCTTTAAAAGAAAAGAAACTTTTATCTTGTTTAAGCCACTCTTATTTCTGGGCTCCGTTACTAGCTGCCAAATGCAAAGCTTAACTGATATAGAAGTCCTTGAGGAGTTTTGAGGAAGGAATCGATTCTGATTGGTAGCTATGAGAGAGATGGATTTGGGGAGGCGGGGGTTCCGGGGCATACAAAGAAAGTTGGCTTGGCAGGTGGGGACAGATTGTGGGAATAGCCTCTGAATGAGGAGATCTTAACACGGGATCATTGATTTTGCTTTTTTCCCAGGACACCTCTGCTCAACTCCAGTTATATAATTGTTATTTAAATAGGTAGTTATTGAGTCCTTTGCATTCTGCTCTTGTCCAGTAGCCTCAAAGCTTGGGAGATTGAGAAGATGGGTACTATTCCGTGTCTTAAAAAGAAACAAGTGAAAACTGGAAAGGGAAAACAGTATCAGTGTTAACAGTAAAGTGAAGTTAGACCACCTTTTCAGAACTCCTGCAGACATTTTCAAGGAAGGGAACTTTTGTTACATGTGATTGTCTAACCAGGATTCAAAATGTATCCACTACTGGATAGCAACTGTAAACAATATTTTAAAAATACATCTTGGAGTACTTTGCTGAGAAAAGATAATTTTATGTGCTAAAAATTCCTAAAGGGGGAAATTTATATTTTGTTACCTTACTCTGAGCTTCATGTAATCACACAGTAGCGGCTGCCTCATCGTGTAAACTTGTCGCCTTGAGGATGGGTAGGTAATTTCACACCTCTTAGATTAGAGGACATTTAACTATTGTTTACATGGGTTATAAACATGATAATATAGCTACATAATAACACAGCTTTCCTCTGAACCAGATGTGCTAACAACATCACAATCTGTTTCCTTAAAAATGGGTTGGCATTTCCAAAGTTCCTTCTAAATCTGACGTGAACAGGGAATTAGAAGTCATAACGCAACGGCACCCCACCCCAGTACTCTTGCCTGGAAAATCCCATGGACAGAGGACCCTGGTGGGCCGCTGTCCATGGGGTCGCTAAGAGTCGGACACGACTGAGCGACTTCACTTTCACTTTTCACTTTTATGCATTGGAGAAGGAAATGGCAACCACTCCAGTGTTCTTGCCTGGAGAATCCCAGGGACGGGGGAGCCTGGTGGGCTGCCATCTATGGGGTCGCACAGAGTCGGACACGACTGAAGTGACTTAACAGCAGTAGCAGCAGCAGCAACGCAACTGCAAATGCCAAGGTCCCTTAAGGCAGCGGCCTTCAGCCTTTCTCCCCTCTCATGTGGAAGGGCTAGTGTGCCCAGTATTATCTGAAAATTCTTGCTCATGAATTATGTCTTCCCGCTCTTTCCCCTCTTTTGGAAAAAATACACCTAAAATGCAAGCAACTGAATAGATATTAGGCTATAGCCTGGACCATCTGTTGCGAACTTCCGTACTTTTTTCTACCAACTCAACTTTAATAGTCACATAGGATTATTCCCAGTTTACAGTGGGAAGAAATATTAAAAACGAGTCCAAATGTTAGGTTTTGATTTACACCTCCCTGAAGTGCCTGGGTTGCATTTTGCTACAGCCTGCATGCAGGAAAAAGCCCCCAGTAGTCTGATAAGCAGATGTTTTCTCTCTACAGTTAAATAATAACAGTGGCCAACATTTATGAAGCAGTGTGTGTTAAGGCACTTATCTACGTGATTTCTTTTAATCCTGATGAAATTCTGAGAAGTAGCTTTATCGATGAGAAAGCGGATTCTGGGAGCTATGGCTCGAGGTCACATTAAACCGCTGAAAAAGGCTCAAATTTAGGTCCTGCTGACTTTCAGGCTGTCTTTAGAGGCTTTTTTGTTGTTCTTGTAAATAATCTCAATATGAACAAGGCCAACTGGCTCAGGGTGACACGTGATCCCCAATCATTCTCTTTCACTTTCTGCCAGATTGGAAGACAGTCTTGTGATTAAATATTTCTGGCCAGCAATATCTTGCTGCCTACGGAAAAATGATATTCCTGAATCCTTGATAATTGTTTCACTGGACACAGAAACAAAGCTTGGAATGTCTACAGGAATACCACTGTTTCTATGTACCTGTCTTTCCTCCGGCAAGATGGAAAGAACGGTATCACTTTAGAAAGCGGCTTTGGGAAGAAGGAAAACCACGGATGCTGCTTGGCTATGATTAGTAGACACTTTGGGGGGCAGGCTACGCCTACCACTCGACATTTTAAAATTTGGAAGCCACTTCCTAAGGGATGAAGGCAGGAGAACCAGAGAAGGCCCAAACAAGGAGATTGGTTGGCTGCTTGATTGATTGACTTGAGATAGGAAGGACTTTTATTATGGGCCTGCCTCTGAGCTTCCCAGGTGGCTCATTGGTAAAGAATCTGCCTGCCAATGCAGGAGACGTGGGTTTGATCCCTGGGTCGGGAAAATTCCCCAGAGGAGGAAATAGCAACCCACTCCAGTATTCTTGTCTGGGAAATCCCATGAACAGAGGAGCCTGGTGCACTCTCCATGGGGTCATAAAGAGTTGGACACACTTTCACTCTGATTTAAATATATAGTGTACAACATATTATTATGCATTGTATATAATTTAATAACATTATATTATTATAACATCGTGTAATAATATAATGATTAATATTATTAAGGGCTTCTCTGGTGACTCAGTGGTAAAGAATGTGCCTGCCAATGCAGGAGACACAGTTTCCATTCCTGAGTTGGGAAGATCCCCTGGAGAAGGAAATGGCAAACCACTCCAGTATTCTTGCCTGGAAAATCCCATGGACGGAGGAGTCGGGTGGGCTGCAGTCCATGGGATTGCAAAGAACTGGACACAACTTAGTGACGAAACAACAGCAACAACAGTCTTCTCTTTGCTTCCCTAAAGAACACTCAGTAAGTACTGGATCTGTGGCAGACTGGTTGCAGGAAGCCCTGAGGCTGGTCCTCTGGGCAAAGGCAAGAGCAAGGTAACCCTAAACAGCCTGAGTGGTTTCAGGTGGTCAGAGTGAGAGGAAAGGAATGGGAGGATGCAAAGCAGTCTCTGAAGAGCAGGTCTTTCACTAGGGGTGGTTCACTCAGGACTCAGGAATTCTTCAGAAAGGATGCAGGAAGAAGCTACTCCTCAGGGGAGTCCAGGAAAAAGATCAAGGAGAGGACATCTGTCTTACCCCATCTTTAGTTCAGTTCAGTTGCTCAGTCATGTCTGACTCTTTGCGACCCCATGGACCGCAGCACGCCAGGCCTCCCTGTTCATCACCAGTTCCCGGAGTTTACCCAAACTCATGTCCATCAAGTCAGTGATGCCATCCAACCATCTCATCCTCTGTTGTCCTCCTCCTACCCCATCTGGGGTTCCATTAATTTGCTAGAGCGGCTCACAGAACTCAGGGGAACATTTCACTTACCAGGTTGCCTGTTTATATAAAAGGATGTAACTCAGGATCAGCCGAATGGAAGAGATGGGACAAGGTCGGGGAAAGCGGGTGGAGCTTCCATACCCTCTGCCAGCATGCTCCTCTCCCCAAATTTCCATGTGTTCACCAACCTGGATGCTCTCTGAATCCTATCTTTTGGGGGTTTTATGGAGACCTCATTACAAGGGCATAATTGATTACATGATGGCCATTGGTGATTGATTCAGTCTGGGGTTGGAGGGGTAGAGGGGAGCCTCGCCCTTCCCCCATAGGTCAGGGGAGTGTGACTGAAAGTTCCAACCGATCTGGTCACACAGTTGACTTCTCTGGCAACCAAACCCCTTGTGGCTCAGCTGTTAAAGAATTTGTGTGCAATTCAGGAGACCTGGGTTCGATCCGTGGGTTGGGAAGGTGCCCTGGAGAAGGGAATGGCTACCCACTCTAGTTTTCTGGCCTGGAGAATTCAATGGACTGTATAGTCCAAGGGGTCCCAAAGAGTGGGTGGCAACTTTTCAAAATATATCCCTACCTGTTCACTGTTATGCCTCCACATCTATTCCCATCAGTCCTTGCTCTCTCTCTTAATTTGCATAGTATATTCACAGACATTCCTCCATTCAGTTTTAGCAGCTGGAGCATTGTATTTGTTTTCCTTGGTGGTTCTGTTCTGGTTGGAGGCTACACATTATTCTTTGCTTGAGGAACACGGAGAACAATTCGAAAATGAGAGGAGCATATTGTAATACTGCTTAATAATCTGATGCAACGTGGCCCATGCTCAGAATTCGAAGCATGTTTTCTTCATGGCTGGTGTGTTAGACCTGCTTCCTAGGGCCAGTGCCTCATTCCTGAGCACAATGAAAGTGCTTCAGTCGGGTCCCTCAGTCATGTCAAACTCTTTGCCACCCCGTGGGCTATAGCCCATCAGGCTCCTCTCTCCATGGGATTCTCCAGGCAAGGATACTGGAGTGGGTTGCCATTCCTTTTTCCAGGGGATCTTCCCAACCCAGGGGTCAAACCCGGGTCTCCTGCACTGCAGGCGGACTCTTAACCGGCTGAGCCACCATGAGAGCCAGGCCATGCTGGTGTGATATAGCTGCATTAGTGCTTGGCATAATCTATTCTGTGGTCATATGACCAAGTCATTAAGAGAGCTAAAATAACATGTCCATGGTGCTCATACATGGTGCACCCGGGACTCCCGCATTGCAGGCAGACGCTTTACCGTCTGAGCCACCAGGGAAGCCCATACATGGTGCAAGGAGGCCCATTCGTACAAAGTTCAGGCAAATATCTATCTGAGAAGGAGTTTTGTTATGTCAGTTTTCTTTTTTCCCTTTTCTTTTAGGTTGCAATAAAAACATATTGAGGGCTCCTCTGGTGACTCAGTGGTAGAGAACCCGCCTGCCAATGCCGGAGACACAGGTTCCATCCCTAGTCTGGGAGGATTGCGCATGCCATGGGACAGCTAGACCTGTGGGCCACAGTGCTCTAGAGCCCACGAGCCACAACTATTAAGCCCAGGCATTGCAAGTACTGGAGCCCATGCACCCTAAAGCCTGTGCTCTGCAACAAGAGAAATCACTGCGATGAGAAGCCTGCACACCGCAGCTAGAGAGTAGCCCCCATTCACTACAACTAGAGAAAGCCCACACACAGCAACAAAGACCCAGCACAGCTATAAATAAATACATAAAATCTTTTAAAAAATGTATTGAGCGCCTACGGTATGCTAGGCATTAGGTAAAACACACACACACACACACACACACACACACACACACACTTAAGCCTTCCAGGAACTCAGAGGTGTGTGGTTTTGTGTGTGTGTGTGTTTGTGTGTGTGTGTGTGTGAAATCACAGTATAATGAGTTATGAACACTAAAATAGATTTGAACAACCTGCTGTGAGAGTATGCAACGGGAAAAGATAACTCTGCAAAGGTTTGGCTGAGGAAATGTGATTTTAAGTACTGGAGGATCGGTAGGAATTGGCCTGGTCAAAACCCAACAAACAAAAATGAAGGATAGTCCATAGGGCTGAACAGAATCCACAGAGGCACTAAGGCATGGAGGAAGATGATTGGGAAACATGATGCATAGGCTGGTGTTACTATGCTTGGGGTATGTATTCTAAAGTGAGTAGGAAGAGCTGTTCCATAAAAGAGGGAGGGGCTGACCCTGGAAGAAAGAAGAGCTGGACAAACAAAATGAGCAACATCCACCACCTTGCCCACCAGGCCTTGTCAGTTTCACAGAGCTCCTACGAAGATCCTGTTTTTACAGTTAAGAAAACTGTAGTTCTGAGAAGTTGTGTAACTTGCTCAAGATGACGTGTCTCAAGTGATGGAGATTTTTGGATTAAAAAAATAGATTTACCTGTTAACCAAAGCTAGAGTAATTGGGAGAGTGATGTATATTGAAAGGATAGACACAAAGAACAATGGGACAGAATACAGAGTCCAGAAGTAGATCATCCCCGTATTGTCAACCTGTTTTTAACCAAAAAGCAAATCCAATTAATGTAGGAAGGATGGTCTTTGCAATAAATGGTGTTGAAACAAATAACAACCATATGGGAAAAAAATGAGGAGGGGGAAGGAATGGGGAAGGAGGAAGAGGAAGTAGAGAAGGAGGAGGGGAAAAACCCCACAACCAATAATACCTTTTATCTTGTGCAAAAATCACCTCAAATGGATCACAGATCTAAATGTAAAATTTAAAACTATAAAACTTCTAAAGAAAACATAGGAGAAAAATCACTATGACTTTGGGTGAGGGAAAGAATTCTTAAATATGACACTGAAGGAATGATCCATGAAGGAAAAAATCCACAGTTGAACTTCATAAAAATTAACAACTTTTATTGTGTGAAAGACACTGTTAAGAGAATGAAAAGACAAACCACAGGCTAATAGAAATATTTTCAAATCACATACCTGACAGAAGACTTACATGTATAATATATGAGAACTTTTAAAACTTCCTATAGGAAAACAGCCCACTTAAAACTGGGCAAAAGATTTCGAACAGGTACTTCATGAATGGTGAATAAATGTATGAACATATTCTCAACATCATTAGTAATTATGAAATTGTAAATTAAAACCACAGTGAAATAATACCACATGGGTGTTAGAATGGCTATAAACCCAACCCAAATCAAACTGAAACAAAACAAAAAACAGACAATACTACATGCTGCCAAGGGTATTGAACAACTGGAACTCTAATACATTCCTGGTAGGAGTGCAAAATAGTATAGTCACTTTGGGAAATAATTCGGCAGTTTCTTATAAAGGTGAACATACACTTACCAAATAACCCAGTAATCCTAGGTGTTCACCCAAGCGAAATGAACATTTAAGTTCACACAAAAAGTCTGTACATGATTGTTTATTGCAGCTTCATTCATAATCACCCAAACTGGAAACCCAAATGTCCATCAACAATTGAATGGATACACTGTGGCAATGTATACAATGAAATACTACTCAGCAATAAAAATGGAAAAACTATTGATAGATACAATAACATGGGTGAGTCTCAAATGCATTTTGCTATGGGAAAGGAGCCAGATCCACATATGATCTGCAGATCATATGATTCCATTTAGGCAACTTCCTCAGAAAGCAGAAATAAAAGAGATGGATCAGTTGTTGCTGGGGGCTTGGTGTGACGAGATGTGCTGGCTACACGGAGGCAACACTAGGAGATTCCTTGAACTAATACAACTCTGTTGTACCTTGGTATCGATGGAGGCATACTGCTCCTTCACTTCTGAGTCAAGAGAAAAGATGCACACATTTTTGCAGTCTAGGGAGCTAATAGTAAGAAATTTTAACTTCTGTTTGTTTATTATATTGAAATAGTCGTACCTACCCGTTGAATTCTCTACAAGGGCTTTTGACCTCTTGCAGCACAAGTTGGAAATTTCAGAGTCATTGACAAACCTAGAAAATTCCATCACAGATAAGATGTGGCATGGAGAATAATGGTTGGTCTATGGGTTTCCCAGGTGGTGCGAGTGGTAAAGAACCTGCCTGCAGGAGACATAAGAGACTTGGTTTCAGTCCCTGGGTCAGGGATACCCTCTGGAGGAGGGCGTGGCAACTATTCCAGTATTCATGACTGGAGAATCCCAAGGATGGAGCCTGTCAGACTACAGTCCATAGGGTTGCAAAGAGTTGTGACTGAGTAACTTGGCATGCATGAAAATATGTCTATATTCTAATCCTTGGAACCTATAAACATGTTACCTTAAGTGATGAAAGGGTCTTCATGTTTCATGATTAGTGTTATGGATCTTGAGATGGGGAGAAGAGCATGGATTATCCAGGTGGGCTCAGTGTGATCAAATGAATCCTTAAAGGAAAAAACAGAGAACCTTTTCACTGTGGTCAGAGGTTGACATGACAGTGAAAGAGTGGTCCCTCCCTCTTTCACATCCTTGCTCTATTTTTCTCCACAGTACTTCTCACCACGTGGTAGGTAGAGTAATAACTCCCCAAAGATGCACGCATCCTAACCCCCAGATTCTGTGCTTATGTTTTGTCACATGGCACAAGGGAGATCAGGTTGCAGATGGAATTAAGTTTGCTATTTTGCTGACCTTCAAGTAGGAAGATTATTTTGGGTGATCCAGGTGGACCCAGTGTAATCACAAGGATCCCAAAATGTAGAAGAGGAAGGCAGACGAGGTCAGAGTGAAGTGATGAGAGGATTCAGTTTGCTCTCGTTGGCTGTGAGGATGGGGGAAAGGGCATTAGCCAAGGAATGCAGCACTCTCTGGAAGCTGGAAAAGGCAAGGAAAAGGAATTCTCAGGACTTCCCTGGTGGTCCAGTGGCCAAGACTCCACGCTCCCAATACAGGGGGCCCAGGTTCCATTCCTCGTCTCGGAATTAGATCCCACATGCCTCAACTAAGAGTTTGCATGCTGCAACTAGAGATCCTGCATACTGCAACTAAGACCTGGTGCAGCCAAGTTAAATAAATAATTTATTTTATTTTTAAAAATGAGGATTTCCCCCATCAACACCTTGATCTTGGCCCAGTGAGATGGGTGTCAGACTCCTATGCTATGCTATGCTAAGTCACTTCAGTCGTGTCCGACTCTGTGTGACCCCATAGATGGCAGCCCACCAGGCCTCCCCGTCCCTGGGATTCTCCAGGCAAGAACACTGGAGTGGGTTGCCATTTCCTTCTCCAGTGCATGAAAGTGAAAAGTGAAAGTGAAGTCACTCAGTCGTGTCCGACTCTTAGCAATCCCATGGACTGTAGCCTACCAGCACCAGACAAATTTGTGTTGTTTCCAGCCACCGAGTTTGTGGTAATTTGTTACAGGAGCAATAGAAAATGTATTATTCTTAAGCATAATGAGAAAATCTTGAGTAGGGAACTACTTGGTTTCCTGATACCAGCTGTGGGCATTCAGAATCATTGCCACTGGGATCAGTTCTATGGCTGCAAATTTAACGGGATGTTTAGTTTTTTACTTTATTTATTTGTGGCTGCGCTGGGTCTTCATTGCTTGGAGCAGGCATTTTCTAGGGGCAACAAGTTTGGGCTATGCTGTCATCGGCGTGGTTCTCATTGTGGCTTCTCTTGTTGCAGAGCGTGGGTTCTAGGGTGCACGGGCTTCAGTAGTTGCAGGACATGGGCTCAGTAGTTGTGGCTCATGAACTTAGTTGCCCCTCGGCATGTGGAATCCTCTCAGACCAGGAATTGGACCTGTGTCCCCCGCATTGCAGGTGAATTCTCACTAGGGAAGTCTCATGATGTTTATTGAGTATAAGATTTACTGAGTATTAAGTTAAACCGTGCCCATTGCCAGTAATATTACTGAAAATCCTTTCCCACCTCCTGTTCACAGGTGGTGTGGCCTCACTTGAACCCAGTTTTAGGTCACGTCTGCTCTGCATCAAGAGTGATGCTCCTGATCTGAAGTTTTCCCTTCACAGGATACCACTGCAAACTGGTCCCTACCTAGACCCATGCTGGTTTCACTCTGACATAGATTTATCTTCCTCCGCTCTTTGCTGGCTTGGAATTTTGCTTTATGCCTGTGTGACATGGGGAAAATGTTTTAAAAGGGTGTCCTGGCAATACCTCCCTTCTTGTCTACAAGGAAGAATGAATGCTTTGTGCAGTCCACTCACTAGAGGGCCTTTGTTGAAATAAGCAGGGTGATTGGCAGTGACAAGAATTACAATGCTGAGAGGAGACTGAATTGTTTTACCCACCAAGAGAATGAGGAAGAAAATATTAGTATCTTAAAGAGAAGAGGAAGTAGAGATGGGTGAACTTGAAGCTGTGGAGCTTTTGAGGAAAGAAACTCAAGGAATATTTCAAAGGAAGGTTTTCTCTGTTACGGGTAATGTCATCTCTTTAGGGCTTCCCAGGTGCTTTGTGGTAAAGAATTCCCCTGCAATGCAGGAGATGTGAGTTCAATCCCTGGGTTGGGAAGATTCCTTGGAGAAGGAAATGGCAACCCGCTCCAGTATTCTTGCCTGGGAAATCCTGTGAACAGAGGAGCCTGGTGGGCTACAGTCCATGGGGTTGCAAAGAGTTGGACATGACTTAACGGCTAAACAACAGCAGCAACAGTCTTCTCTTTGCTTCCCTAAGGAACACTCAGTAAGCACTGGATCTGTGGCAGACTGGTTGCAGGAAGCTGAGGCTAGTCCTCTGGGCAAAGGCAAGAGCAAGATGACCCTAAATAGCCCGAGTGGTTTCAAGTGGTCAGAGTGAGGGGAAAGGGATGGGAAGATGCAAAGTAGTCTTTGAATAGCATGTCTTTCATTCGGGTGTTTGCTCAGGACTCAAGAATTCTTCAGAAAGGTTGCAGGAAGAAGCTACTCCTCAGGGGAGTCCAAGAAAAAGAGCAAGGAGAGGGCATCTGTTAGCCTGCTTCTTCCCATTTCCCTTTCCCTTGGCCAAAGTTCACCCTAGGAAGACCTAAGTCCTCTGATCTCCCAGGTGGCAGAATCTGGCCACTCTGTGACCATTTGGGAATTTAACTTCACACCATGTGGTGTGGCCACTTTATTCAAATCTGGAAGTGGGGAGTGACTCTAGTTGGTTTTGTCAAAGTAGGCTTTGCAGTGCACCCTCATCGCTTCGTGGTGGGTGCAAAAAGAAAGGAGAGGAGGGGTAATGGAGGGAAGCTGAGAAGGCTAAAAACGTTTGTGTCTGTAACTGAGAAAAAGTTGTGTTTAAATCTTTCTTAAAATTAATTTGTTTTGGATTGTAGTTGCTTTACAGTTTTTTTCCCTGTTCTATGGCAAAATGAATCAGCTATAAGTATACATATAGCCCCTCTTTTTAAATTTCCTTCCCATTTAGGTCACCACAGAGCACTGAGTAGAGCTCCCTGTGGTATACAGCAGGTTTTATTTAGTTCTCAGTTTTATACAGAGCAGTGTATATATGTCAATCCCAATCTCCCAATTCATCCCATCCCCTTCGTCCCTTAGTGTCCATGTTTGTTCTCAATGACTTTGTCTCTATTTATACTTCGCAAATAAGATCATCTATACCATTTTTTGTGTAGGGATGTACGAGTTGGACTCTAAAGAAAACTGAGCACCGAAAAATTGATACGTTTGAAAAAATTTGAAAAAATTGATACTTTTGTGGTGTTGGAGAAGACTCTTGAGAGTCCCGTGGACAGCAAGGAGATCCAACTAGTCCATCCTAAAGGAAATCAGTCCAGAATATTCATTGGAAGGACTGATGCTGAAGCTGAAACCCCAATACTTTGGCCACCTGATACGAAGAACTGACTTATTTGAAAAGACCCTGATGCTGGGAGAGATTGAAGGTGGCAAGAGAAGGGGATGACAGAGGATGAGATGGTTGGATGGCCTCACCGACTCAATGGACATGAGTTTGAGTAGGCTCCAGGAGTTGGTGATGGACAGAGAAGCCTGGCATGCTGTGGTCCATGGGGTGTCAAAGAGTTGGACATGACTGAGGAACTGAACTGAACTGAATACCATTTTTATAGATGCCACATATATGCATTAGTATACGATATGTGTTTTTCTTTCTTTCTTCATTTTGTGTGACAGTCTCTAGGTCCACCCATGTCTCTACAAATGACCCAATCTCATTCCTTTTTATGGCTGAGTAATATTCCACTGTATATATGTACCACATCTTCTTTATCCATTCCTCTGCTGATGGACATTGAGGTTTCTCCATGTCCTGGCTGTTGTGAATAGTGCTGCAATGAACATGGGGTTGCAAAACTTATATTTAAATGTTGCTACAAATTGTGAATTGTGTTTTTAAGTTCAAGTGTTTTCATAAAGGCGCAGAAAACTATTTGAAAGAGTAGGAAATCATTTCCTTATGCTGCCAGAGAAATCTAAGCTTTAGACTTCCAGATTATAACTGTAGCATTCCCAGCCCACCAGGTAGCAGCTTCTACCATCTTTTTTTTTTTTTCCACCCAAGTCATACATACTTATATTTTACTATCTAAAAGAAAATTTAGACACAGCCTTTCAGGTGAAGGGAGTTGCATTAGTATGACACCTGGCTTTTGAGGGGGCCCTTTCTTAACTCTGCCCTGAACTGAAGGAGGGCATGGTTTAATTGGCAGATTTGTGGGGAGTAAAGTGAGCTTGCTCAGCTCATTCTTGTCCCCTTCCCTCTTTGGCACCAGCCAGCATGAGGTCTGCACTGGGAGCAGCTGATCCTCCCATCCCCATCAAGACAAGTGTACTTTAATCAAAGTTGTTGGCATCAGGAAGCTCTTCTCTCATAGTAAACCGAATCCTGCAACCCAACTTTATCAGGAATTAAGTGGTCATTTGGTTTTCTTCTTCTATTCTGTTATCTCATTTTTTAAATTTGCGTTGAACTCAGACAAGGAGGAAGGGTGCTTTCTACTGGATCCCCCTTCAGTGTTCCCACGTTTGAGGCACTGACTAGAAAACTGATAAGTGAGAAATGAGAACAGTCAGGGAGAAGCAAGTGAAAACACGTGGAGTGATCAAGGCTTCTGGAGTGGCTAAAGATTGGTGTTGGTCCTGGGGTCTCATTCTTGAGTGTGTGCAGGACATTGTGATTGTTTGTTTGTTTTAATTGAACATTGATTTACAGTGTTCTGTTTCATTACCTCTGTACAGCAAAATGATTCAGTTATGCACACACACCTTGGTCACTTGATGTGAAGAGCCAACTCATTGGAAAAGTCCTGATGCTGGGAAAGATTGAAGGTGGGAGGAGAAGGAGGTGACAGAGGATGAAATGCTCAGACGGCATCACTGACTCAATGGACATAAGTTTGAGCAAACTCCAGGAGACAGTGAAGGACAGGGAAGCCTGGAGTCTTGCATTCCATGGGGTCCCAAAGAGTCAGACCTGACTTAGCAACTGAACAACAGCAACAAATATGTATACATAGATATATGTACATAAGATTTTTTATATGGGCCATGTTTTTAAAGTCTTTATTGAATTTGTTACAATATTGCTTCTGTTTTATGTTTTCCTTTTTTGCTGTGAGGCATGTGGGATCTTCACTCCTCTACAAGGGATAGAACCCAAACTTCCTTCATTGGAAGGCAAAGTCTTAACCACTGGACTGCCAGGGAAGTCCCTATATATTCTTTACTTACATTCTTTTCCATTGTGGTTTATCACAGGATACTGAATATAGTTCCCTGTGCTATGCAGTAGGACCTTGTTTTTCTATTCAACTCTCTCTATAAAGGCAATGGCACCCCACCCCAGTACTTTTGCCTGGAAAATCCCATGGACGGAGGATCCTTGTAGGCTCCAGTCCATGGGGTCGCTAAGAGTTGGACACGACTGAGCGACTTCACTTTCACTTTTCACTTTCATGCATTGGAGAAGGAAATGGCAACCCACTCCAATGTTCTTGCCTGGAGAATCCCAGGGACAGGGGAGCCTGGTGGGCTTCCGTCTATGGGGTCGCACAGAGTCGGACACGACTGAAGCGACTTAGCAGCAGCAGCAGCAGCAGCAGCAAAAGCTAACATCCGCTAACCCTAACCTTCTTCTCCATCCTTCCCCCAACCCCCTCACCCTTGGTAGTCACTAGTCTGTTCTCCAAGGACATTTTGCTCTTGGCACTTTGTGTAGGCATATATTGGACCAGGTAGTTGTTTTTTTATGATGGTGCAGTTGGCTTTTAAGAGCTGCGGTTGGGGAAAAAGACCTTGGAAAAGCCACTCAGAGGTTGTAAGTGTCCTTGGCAGGGGCACAGGAACCAGGAGAGGAACTTAGCAGGGGCCAGCGAGCTGAAGAGGCCTTAATAAGCAGTTACAGCTGGGGCAAGGATTCAATTATAAGGAGAACAGTCCCTTCATATACTGTCCTTTTAGATATTAAAGGAGTGGGAAAATATTTGCCATTTTTTAAACTGTGGGGCAGCTGGGTTCTCTCTGGACTACAGAGCATTAGTGAGGGATTAGTTTTCAGTGTGCTAGTGCTAGGCCTAGGTAGGTAAGATAAACAAACAGCTCTACTTTAAATTCTGCTTTTATGTTGTTTTGAACCATCTTCAAGGGCAAAAGAGGGCGGGGTGGATGGACCTAGTTTGAATTCCTGTGGCCCAAGAATTTTTCCCTCTATTTTTGTCCTCAAGGCACTAGAAACTAGTTATTTAGATACGATAGAGAAATCCTCCCCAGGTAATGGTTTACCTGTGTAGTCACTCCGTCGTGTCTGACTCTTTGTGACCCCGTGGACTGTAGTCTGCCAGACTCCTCTGTTCATGGGATTCTCCAGACAAGAATACTGGAGTGGGTTGCCATGCCCTCCTCCAGGGGAGCTTCCCGACACAGGGATCGAACCTATGTCTCTTACACCTCCTGCATTGGCAGTTGGCAGGCGGATCCTCTACCACTAGCACCACCTGGGTCCTTCTGTATGTTCTACTAAATCTATCTTTAGGGAAAAAAGGTACATCACAGACTCGGCTGGTATTATTATTTTCTAACTGGGAGGCCCTGTAAGAACTATCCCCATTCCAAAGAGATGCAGCTTAACACATTATTGACTGGGGGATATTTTGCAGAAATGAATATCTGTGGCTGGTATTTGTTATGTAAGTAAATATTGAAACATTCAGGTATTAATACGTCTCTGGTCAATGAATTGTTAAATTGCTAGATGATCTCTGACTCCACTCAGGCATTGAAATCCTCTCCAGCTGAGAGCAGAACAGCAAGATGGGGGGATGAATTTTGGACTTTAATTTCTTTGAATTTTAACTCATAAAAGAAAGAAAATGTTATATTGAGCTTTACTTTCTTTGAACTTTAATATCTCATGATTTTGATTTCATTTTTTGGATGTTAATTTCTTCCTAGAAATTTAGTAAAGGGAAGAGGTTTATGTTAAAATTTTTTTCCCCTCAACATTATTGGCATTATGTTATTGTATTGAAGTTTCTGTTTTTTATTTTTTTTAGGTCTTCTTGGTTTATTAAAATCATGACTCTGAGAAGAAAGACTATGAAAAACTTGGTTATAAGAAAAACTTTGATGTTCTTATTTTATTGAGGTATAATTAACATGACATATTAGTTTCAGGTGTACAACCTAAAGATGTGATACTTGTAGACATTGTGAAATGAACACCACAATAAGTCTAGCTAACATCCATTGCCACACGTAGTTGCAAAATTTTTTTTTTATGATGAAAAAATTTAAGATCTATTCTCTTAGCAACTTTCAAATATGCAATACAGTGTTAACTATGGGTTTCCCTGGCAACTCAGTGGTAAAGAATCCACCTGACAATGCAGGAGACATGGGTTCAATCCCTGGATCAAGAAGATCCCCTGGAGAAGGCAACCCACTCCAGTATTCTTGCCTGGGAAATCCCACAGACAGAGGAGCCTGACAGGCTACAGTCCACAGGGTGGCAAAAGAATTGGACACAACCTATCAACTAAACAGCAACAATTATTAACTATAGTCACTGTGTCATATACACACCCTTAAGACTTATCTTTGGAAGATTGTATCTTTGACTGTCTTCACCCATTTCACTGAACCCCTACCTTGGCAACCACCAGTTTCTTCTGTCTATAAATTCATTAAAAACAATTCTACATGTGAGTGAGATCATATGGTATTTGTCTGACTTATTTCACTTAGCGTAATAGTCTACTTATCTCCCATTTTAAAAATTCATTCATCCATTGGTGGACCCTTAGGTTGCTCCTATGTCTTGGCTGTTATCAATAATATTGCAGTAAACATGAAGTGCATATATCTTTTCAGGTGAGTGTTTTGTTTCCTTCAGATAAATACCTGGATGAAATTACTGGATCATATGCTAGCTTTATTTTTAATTTTTTGAGGAACTTCCATACTGTTTCCCACAGTGGCTGTACCAGTTTACATTCGTACCAACAGTGCATAAGGGTTTGAATTCTTCTATATCCTCACCAATGCTTGTTACTTCTTGTCTTTTTGGTAAAAGCTGTTCTAACAGGTGTGAGGTGATATTTCATTGTGGTTTTGATTTGCATTTCCCTGATGATTATTTCCAAGTTTCCTTTTGCATGTTATTATTTGACTAGTATAATTTTGTTATTTAATCTCATTGATAATCCTCTGGTATGCTATATGGACTGCATTGATAGGCATAATAAAAAGTAATAGAAAAATGAATGAAAACTTAGCCTTGGATACTGAATGGCATTAAACCATTAATTTAATTAATAGGGAACTCTTTTGGAACTTTTCACGAGTAAGATCTCTTTCCTACCAGTGTCCCTGGGAGCAAACAATTGGCATAAGAGGGCAGTGAAACTTCTGTCACAGACTGAATAATGGTTCCCAAACGTGTCCATTGCAGTAGGAAATGGTTCCCCGCTCCAGTCTCCTTGCCTGGGAAATCACAAAGGCATAGGAGCCTGATGGACTGCGGTCCATGGGATCGCAAGAGTCAGATACAACTTAACGACTAAACAACAACAAAACATGTCCACGTCCTGACTCCCACACGCTGTGAATATGTCACCTTATACAGCAAAAAAGGACATTCTAGATGTGCTTAAGGATCCTGAGGTAGGGAGGTTATTCTGGATTACCTGTTTGTTCCAAGGTAATCACAAGGGTCCTTATAAGATGGTATAAGAGGGCTTAGAGTCAGAGAAGAAGGTGATGTGATGCCAGAAGCACAGATGGGAGTAATGCGCTTTGGAGATGGAGGAAGAAGCCATGAGTCAAGAAAAAGAGGTGGTCGTAGAAGCTGAAAAAGGCAAGAAAACAGATTCTCCCCAGAGGGCCTCCCAAGGAGCCAGCCCAGCCAACACCTTGACTCTAGCTCTGTGAAATGGATTTTGGACTTTTGACCTCCAGAGCTATAAGAGAATAAATCTGTGTTTGTGGTAATTTGTTACGGTGACACTAGGGCATGAATACATCTTAGGTGGGAAGATGTTTAGCACCTCTCCTGTGTTTTTGGAGAGGGTGACTTAATCTGATTGGTAACTTCTGGAATAATAAATAGGGCATCATTGGCTTCATTCTCCTTCCTCTTTGGGAGCCAGTCAGCTCAAGAAAGCACAGTTCTGTTTCTTCCAAGATAGGATGCTATCCACGTGATAAAACCTGTCTGTGTGGTACAGCTGGACCTGGATGGTTGAGGTTATATAATTCTGTGGTTCAGTATTAGTAAACTCATCTGGCCTTTGTGCTAAGCTACATTCCCCAGTAGCTGGATCAGAGTGAGGTGATATCTTGGTCAGGCAGAATCTATCTATGAAAACAATGACTTACATAAAACTAATATGCAGGATCTATAGGGAAAAGATGGACTCATATCAGTGATGCTGGGACAGCTTATTATACATAATTAGACCTCTAGCTCAGATCATATACTCAAAATGAATTCCAGATAGTGAAACCCAAAGTGAAAAGCAATTTTTAGAAGAAAAAAACCAAAATTTTTATGGTTATGCATTTTAAGGTGAGAGAAAGCCCAAAACCCAAACTACAAAGGAAGAAGTTGATCATTTCAACTACATTAAAATGAAAAAAATGTCTGTTTATTAAAAGACATCATAAAAATTGATTGTAACAAGTTAAAATGTAGAAGGAGACATTTGTAACATAAGGATTAGTATCCAGATTTTATAAAGAACTCCTACAAATCAATAAAATACAAATAACCTATTGTGGAAAAAGAGGCAAAAAATAAAAAAAATTCACAATAAAGAAAAACCAAATAACAAATCATAGGATGATGAACTTTATTAGGAATCATAAAAAGGAAAATAAAAATAAGTGATTCAGTTTTTCAGCCAGTTTGGCAAAAATAAATATAAAAGTGAAGAAACCAATTGCTGGGGAGACTATGGAATTATAGTTGGAACTATTATGTACCCCCTGAAAAGAATATAAATTGGTATTATGTCTACTTTTAAAAAAATATTTATTTGGCTGTGTCAGGTCTTAGTTGCAACATGTAGCCTCTTTAGTTACATCATGTGGGATCTAGTTGCCTGTTCAGTTCAGTTCAGTCGCTCAGTCGTGTCTGACTCTGCAACCCCATGAATCGCAGCACACCAGGCCTCCCTGTCCATCACCAACTCCCCGAGTTCACCCACTGGGAGCATGGCATCTTAGCCACTGGGCCACCAGGGAAGTCCTGATACATCTACTTTAGAGAGCAATTTGGTAATGTCTAGAAGGGTTCTTAAAAAATCAGTTAAAAAAATAGGGTTCTTAAAGCACATAATCTAGGGCCTAGGATTCCACTCAGAGGCATGTGCTTTGAAGAAACTCTTAGCATAGTAAGTCCACAAGACTTGGACAAGAATGTTCACAGCAGCGTGTGCTGTGCTGTGCTTAGTTGCCCAGTCGTGTCCTACTCTTTGTGACCCTACGGATTATAGCCTGCCAGGCTCCTCTGTCCATGGGATTCTCCAGGCAAGAATACTGGAGTGAATTGCCACACCCTCCTCCAGGGGATCTTCCCAACCCAAGGATCAAACCCAGGTCTCCCCCATTGCAGACAGATTCAGAACAGCATGCTGCTGCTGCTACTGCTGCTGCTAAGTCGCTTCAGTCATGTCCGACTCTGTGCGACCCCATAGACAGAAGCTCACCAGGCTCCCCCGTCCCTGGGATTCTCCAGGCAAGAATACTGGAGTGGGTTGCCATTTCCTTCTCCAATGCATGAAAGTGAAAAGTGAAAGGGAAGTCGCTCAGTCGTGTCCGACTCTTAGCGACCCCATGGACTGGAACCTACCAGGATCCTCTGTCCATGGGATTTTCCAGGCAAAAGTACTGGGGTGGGGTGCCAGAACAGCATAGTAAAATTAAAAAAAAATCAGAAACATATTAGAAATATTCATCAATAGGAAAATAAGTAGTTAACTTGTTGTCTCTTAATAAAAGACTACTACAAAACAATCTGATTCGATTATGATTAAACTGAACGACAACAAAAACCTGTGTTGGAGATGTAAGAGACTCTTGCATCGGGATCAATCCCTGAGTCGGGAGGATCCCTTGGAGTACGAAATGGCAACCCACTCCAGTATTCTTGCCTGGAAAATTCCATGGACAGAGGAGCCTGGCAGGCTATAATCCATTGTATCACAAAACAGTTGGACAGGACTCAGTGACTCCACAATGTGTCAGTGTAGGTACACCATTGTAATACCACAATATCTGGTAGATGTTGATAGAGGAGGCTGTGAATGTGTGTGCATGCTAAGTCGTGTCTGTGTTCTGTATAGCAATACATTTAATAAAGTGAACAATTATTGAAGACTACCTAAATTTTTAAAATCAAATCCACAAGAAGTAGAAAACCTGACCAGGCCAATAACCACAGAAGAAATGGAATGGTTGTCTAAGAAATACCCACCAAAAAGGCACACAGCCTAAATGTTTTACAATGAGTTCTCCCAAATAGTTTGCCGCTGCTGCCGCTAAGTTGCTTCAGTCGTGTCCTGCTCTGTGCGACCCCATAGATGGCAGCCCACCAGGCTCCTCCATCCCTGGGATTCTCCAGGCAAGAACACTGGAGTGGGTTGCCATTTCCTTCTCCAATGCATGAAAGTGAAAAGTGAAAGTGAAGTCGCTCAGTCCTGTCCGACCCTCAGCGACCCCATGGACTGCAGCCTACTAGGCTCCTCCATCTATGGGATTTTCCAGGCAAGAGTACTGGAGTGGGGTGCCATTGCCTTCTCCGCCCAAATAGTCTAGGAACAGATAATTCCCATGTTCTCTAAGCCTTTCCAGAACACAGAATGAAATGGAAAGCTATGTGATTCATTTCATCAGCCCAACTTAACTCTGATAACAGGGAGGACAAGGACAGCATAAGAAAAGAAACAGACCCAATCACGTATGGAACTCAGAAAAATCAATCACTCAAGAAGTAGATTTAATTTAGATGTATTCTGAATGAATAATGCATCATGACTGATTAGATTCAAGAAGAATCTTAATGAGAATGTGACTAATTCACTACGTTAACAGATTCATTCAACAGATGTTTATTGAGCTCCTATTACCTGCAAGGCACAGTTCTGGGAGTGGGCAGTAAACCAACAACCTTTAAAAAATTTTTTTTTAATTTAAATCAACTTTGTTTACAAAAACACTATTGTAAGAATCACAATTCTATAACTCACATTATGGAGAGTAATCTGCTTTACTTAAAGCCTATCAATTTAAATATAAATCACATCTAAAACAGAGTTTCATATCAACATTTAGACTGGTTTGACCAAACAACTGGGCACCAGAACCAAGCCAGGTTGACCCATAAAACTAACCATCACATCCCTCATTCATTAATTCATGGACCTTTGTTGTCAAGGGATTCAAGGGGACTTCTTCCTTTTGCTTCTCCAGAAAGCATGTAATGGACCTTCCAGAATCCTTCTCACTAAAGAATTTCCCCCTGGCCTACCACATCCTTCAGCAGCAAGGAGAAAGACCCATCCACCAAATGTTTGCTTCCCTGTATTCCCCCATGTTCTTCTGTGTATTCTTGCCACCTCTTCTTAATATCTTCTGCTTCTGTTAGGTCCATACCATTTCTGTCCTTTATCGAGCCCATCTTTGCATGAAATGTTCCTTTGGTATCTCTGATTTTCTTGAAGAGATCCCTAGTCTTTCCCATTCTGTTGTTTTCCTCTATTTCTTTGCATTGATCGCTGAAGAAGGCTTTCTTATCTCTTCTTGCTATTCTTTGGAACTCTGCATTCAGATGCTTATATCTTTCCTTTTCTCCTTTGCTTTTCACTTCTCTTCTTTTCGCAGCTATTTGTAAGGCCTCCCCAGACAGCCATTTTGCTTTTTTGCATTTCTTTTCCATGGGGATGGTCTTGATCCCTGTCTCCTGTACAATGTCACGAACCTCATTCCATAGTTCATCAGGCACTCTATCAGATCTAGGCCCTTAAATCTACTTCTCACTTCCACTGTATAATCATAAGGGATTTGATTTAGGTCATACCTGAATGGTCTAGTGGTTTTCCCTACTTTCTTCAACTTAAGTCTGAATTTGGCAATAAGGAGTTCATGGTCCGAGCCACAGTCAGCTCCTGGTCTTGTTTTTGCTGATTGTATAGAGCTTCTCCATCTTTGGCTGCAAAGAATATAATCGATCTGATTTCGATGTTGACCATCTGGTGATGCCCATGTATAGAGTCTTCTCTTGTGTTGTTGGAAGAGGGTATTTGCTATGACCAGTGCATTTTCTTGGCAAAACTCTATTAGTCTTTGCCCTGCTTCATTCCGTATTCCAAGGCCAAATTTGCCTGTTACTCCAGGTGTTTCTTGACTTCCTACTTTTGCATTCCAGTCCCCTATAATGAAAAGGACATCTTTTTTGGGTGTTAGTTCTAAAAGGTCTTGTAGGTCTTCATAGAACCGTTCAACTTCAGCTTCTTCAGCGTTACTGGTTGGGGCATAGACTTGGATTACTGTGACATTGAATGGTTTGCCTTGGAAATGAACAGAGATCATTCTGTCGTATTTTTGAGATTGCATCCAAGTACTGCATTTCGGACTCTTTTGTTGACCATGATGGCCACTCCATTTCTTCTGAGGGATTCCTGCCTGCAGTAGTAGATATAATGGTCCTCTGAGTTAAATTCACCCATTCCAGTCCATTTTAGTTCACTAATTCCTAGAATGTGTCGACATTCACTCTTGCCATCTCTTGTTTGACCACTTCCAATTTTCCTTGATTCATGGACCTGACATTCCAGGTTCCTATGCAATATTGCTCTTTACAGCATCGGACTTTGCTTCTATCACCAGACACATCCACATCCACTTACTCCTTGGAAGGAAAGTTATGAACAACCTAGACAGCATATTCAAAAGCAGAGACATTACTTTGCCAACAAAGGTTCACCTAGTCAAGGCTAT
The DNA here is from genome assembly GCA_935064755.1 of Tragelaphus eurycerus. Classification (NCBI taxonomy): domain Eukaryota; kingdom Metazoa; phylum Chordata; class Mammalia; order Artiodactyla; family Bovidae; genus Tragelaphus; species Tragelaphus eurycerus. Next base: position 15,815,520 of record CAKXYN010000036.1, on the reverse strand, counting down.
GGTCTTTCCTGTGGTCATGTATGGATGTGAGAGCTGGACTGTGAAGAAGGCTGAGCGTGGAAGAATTGATGCTTTTGAACTGTGGTGTTGGAGAAGACTCTTGAGAGTCCCTTGGACTGCAAGGAGATCCAAGCAGTCCATTCTGAAGAAATCCTGGGATTTCTTTGGAAGGACTGATGCTAAAGCTGAAACTCCAGAACTTTGGCCACCTCATGCGAGGAGCTGACTCATTGGAGAAGACTCTGATGCTGGGAGGGATTGAGGGCAAGAGGAGAAGGGGACGACAGAGGATGAGATGGCTGGATGGCATCACTGACTCGATGGATGTGAGTCTGAGTGACCTCCGGGAGTTGGTGGTGGACAGGAAGGCCTGGTGTGCTGCAGTTCATGGGGTCGCAAAGAGTCGGACACGACTGAGCGACTGCTCTGATCTGATTCCCCCATGTCCTATGTCACTCCACTGTCTGTTTATTCTGACAGTGGCTTCTCTTTCAGGCTGAGTCAGCTTTCAATCAAACCATCTACTGAACTAGAGACCTGTTTTTAAAAATCTTCTTTCAAAATTAATTTTGAATTGTGGCTCATTTTTAATTTAGGGAATTGCTGTTACTTAAGGGATTATGTGTGTGTGTCATGTCTGACTCTTTTCCACCCCGTGGAATATAGCCTGCCAGGCTCCTCTGTCCATGGAATTCTCCAGGCAAGAATGCTAGAGTGAATAGCAGTTCCCTTCTCAGGGGATCTTCCTGACCCAGGGATCAAACCCAGGTGTCTTGTATTGCAGGTCGATTATTTACTGTCTAAGCCACCAGGGAAGCCCATACACAAAGGAAATAATGAGCAGATAATCCATACAGGAGTATATGGGGGGAGGGTTGGAAACCAAAACAAAAGTCACCTTAAATATATGAAAGGTGCTCAGTTTGCTCATAATCAAGGAAGTGTGTTTTATGTTTGTATTTTTGAACTTTTTATTTTGTATTGGGGTACAGCTGTGAGATAGTTTCAGGTAAACAGAAGGGGGACTCAGCCATACATATAAATATACATGTATACATTCTCTCCCAAACCCCGCTCCTGAGGAAGTGTATCTTAAAACTGCAGCATAAAACTGTATAGTATGGATGTACTGACATTTAACCATTTCCAGACTGGTGGAAATTTAGATTATTTTTAGCTTATTACATACAGTGCTCAATGACTGTCTTGACTTCTCGAATCTATGTCTGCTTTTGAGATATTAAATCTTGTAAACTTAAACCTAGAATGTAACAGCAAACACCTTGTTATCTGGGCTCCAAATGGAAGCAGCACATTATGTGAATGTGCTCTGAAACTTACCGTCAGAATGTTCTTTGGATTTTATTCTTAATCATGTGCTTAATCTAATACACTTAGGGACTACTGGAACTTTTTCTGGTCAGATTAGTTCAAACAGTCAGAAATTGTTCTCTTTCCTTGAAATAAAGCTGATTGAAGGATTACATTGTCTGAATAGCTGTAGGATTCAGAAACTCCTTTACAAAGACTGACTTTATTTTTAGGTTTAAAAATATCCACGATTTCTTTTGGACTAACGATCTAAACATGCATGTTTCAGCAGAGCCTTACTTTTTCATTCATCATAGCTATCGCTTGTTTGTTGCTCATTAAATATAAGTATGCTCTAGGGAGAGGAAATTGTTGACTCTCTGCCCAGGAGGGAGAGAAAATATTTATCAAGTTTAAAGTTAGTATGTCTTTTGTTGCAGTTAATTCCAATTTTAGGAATCTCTCTTACAAACATACTCACCAAGGGTATACACACATATACACATACCCACACACATATACATATACCCACACACAAGGATGGTCACTGCACCATTGTTTGTAGTAAACAGTGCAATTGAAAATATGACAGGGACTTAGCTGGTGGCACAATGGATAAGAATCCACCTGCCAATGTGGGGGACACAGGTCCAATCCCTGGTCCAGGAAAATTCCACATGCTGTGTGGGACAACCAAGCCTGAATGTCACAATTAATGAGCCTGTGTGCTGAATTACTGGAGCCCATGTGCCTGGAGCCCGTGCCTGACAAGAGAAGCCACTGCAACAAGAAGCCATGTATCACAATGAAGAGTAGCTCCTGTTCACTGCAACTAGAGAAAGCCTGTGTGCAGCAACAAAGACCCAGCACAGCCAAAAATAAATAAGTATTAAAAAAAAAAAGAAAATGTGATAAATGTCCATCAATAAAGGAAGGGTTAAATAAATCATGACTTGTCCATAGGATGAGTGACGGCTACACGTATCACCTTAGCAAAACATTTGTATAAGAGAGGGTCCCAGAAGGAAACAGGACTCACCCTAGATGGTTCAGTGAAGAGCTTTTAAGGAAGAGTTTACTTACAAAGGTTGGGCAGTGTTAAACAAACAAAGGGAGGAGGACGAACCTACAGACTAGCAACAGTGGAAAGTTACTACATTCTAGGGCTTAAGGCACAAGGGAGAGAACATTCTCCCAGAAACAGTCATAGAGAACAGACTTGCGGTTTGCCAAGGGGGAGGGAGTGGGGGAGGAAAGGGTTTGGGATTAGCAGATGTAAACTATTATATATTGGGCTTCCCAGGTGGCTCAGTGGTAAAGATCCGCCTGTCAATGCAGGGCACTTGGGAGATGAGGTTTCCATCCCTGGGTCAGGAAGATCCCCTGGAGGAAGAAATGGCAACCCACTGCAGTGTTCTTGCCTGAAAAATCCCACGGACAGAGGAGCCTGGTGGGCTACAGTCCATGGGGTCTCTAAGAGTTGGACGTGACTAAGCAACTGACTGAGGACTAAGGACTGCCAAGGGATGGGGGAAGGAAAGGACTAGGGGTTTGGGATTAATAGATGTAAACTATTACATGTGGGTTTCTTAGGTGGCTAAGCAGTAAAGAACCCACCTGCTGTTCAGGAGACTCAGGAGAGGTGGGTTTGATCCCTGGGTCAGGAAGATCCCCTGGAGCAGGAAATGGCAACCCACTCCAGTATTCTTGCCTGGAGAATCCCATGGACAGAAGAGCCTGGCGGGCTACACTGCATGGGGTCGCAAAGCGCTGGACATGAGCAACTAACACTTTCATAGTTGTTTACAATGTCCCTATCTCTATTGGGATGGGTCCCAAAGAGTCAGACGTGACTGAGTGATTGAGCATGAACAAACTATTACATATAGGATGGATTAAACAACAAGGTCCTACTGTATAGCACAAGGAACTATAGTCAAAATCCTGTGATAAACCGTAATGGAGAGTATAAAAAACGAGGACTTCTGTGGTGGTCCAGTGGTTAAGACTCTGAGCTGCCAATGCAGGGGGCGTGGGTTCCATCCCTGGTTGGGGAACTAAGACCACCCCCCCCCCCCCACCGCGACCATGCCACAGGTTACAGCCATTAAAAAAAAAAAAATAAAAGAATGCCTAATATGTATGACTGAATCACTTTGCTGTACAACAGAGATAGGCACAACATTGTAAACAACTATGAAAGTGAAAGTGTTAGTCATGTCCAATGCTTTGTGACCCCATGGAGCATAGCCCACCAGGCTCCTCTGTCCATGGGATTCTCTAGGCAAGAATACTAGAGTGGGTTGCCATGCCCTCCTCCAGGGACTCTTCCTGACCCAGGGATTGAACTCGGGTTTCCTGCACTGGAGGCAGACTCTTTACTGTTTGAGCCATCAGGGAAGCCCTAAATCAACAATACTTTGATTAAAAACTAAAATAAAAAATAATAAAAGGAGTGTGGTGAAATTTGGAACATAGAGGCAGGGCCACTCAGTGAAACTATAGCTCATGAGGGAATCTGTGACTGTTGTCCCTCCGTATCCATGGGGGATTAGTTTGAGGACCCCCTAAGGTTACCAAAATCTGCAGATGTTCTTATCACTTACAGCTGGTTCTCTGTATTCACAGGGATGAGGAACCTGTGGGTATGGAGGGGCTGCCAGTACTGTAAAAGGCAGAGCTGAAGCGAGGGAAAGCAGGGAAAGAATACTCTGATTTACTTCTTTCCCATTAGGCTCTCATCTCTTGCTGGTACCTCCCTTGGGTTGGACACAGTCAGCTGTGGTGGAGCGTGAGTGGGGCAACCTGCTGGGGCACAGAGCAGGCAGAGAGAAGGGGCAAAAACTAATATATGGAGATAGGGAGTGACTAGCACAATATTTCTCCTTTCGGAGAAGGCAATGGCACCCCACTCCAGTGCTCTTGCCTGGAAAATCCCACGGATGGAGGAGCCTGGTAGGCTGCAGTCCATGGGGTCGCTAAGAGTCGGACATGACTGAGCGACTTCACTTTCTCTTTTCACTTTCATGCATTGGAGAAGGAAATGGCAACCCACTCCGGTGTTCTTGCCTGGAGAATCCCAGGGACGGGGATGCCTGGTGGGCTGCCATCTTTGGGGTCGCACAGAGTCGGACACGACTGAAGTGACTTAGCATTAGCACAATATCTATGTCATATTTTTTCAGTGGAAAAAAATGTTGCCCAGCAATCCAGAAACACTATTTTGTAAAAGAAAATCATAACCATGTATTTATATAATTGTGAACATTATGAAGAATGCATAGGAAACTGTAAACCTTGATGCTACTTCTAGAGAGTGAAAACAAATGGAGAGGGAAAACCTAACTTTCTGTGTTCTTATACTATGTGAATTTATTACAAGAAGTATTTCTTTTGTGATTAGGAAAATAAAGTACATGTTCCATGAAAACAAAGTGCTGTTATGCCTAAGATGAAGACAAAGGTAGAGGAATCCTACTGCTGCTGCTAAGTCGATTCAGCCGTATCCGACTCTGTGTGACCTCATAGACGGCAGCCCATCAGGCTCCCCCATGCCTGGGATTCTCCAGCCAAGAACCTCTAAATGGCTATGAAACAGGTAATTCACTTAAAGTGAAAGTGAAAGTGTTAGTCACTTAGTCCTGTCCAACTTTTTTCAACCCCACGGACTGTAGCCTGCCAGGCTTCTCTGTCCATGGGATTCCCCAGACAAGAATACTGAAGTGAGTTGCCATTTTCTTCTCCAGGGAATCTTCCCAACCCAGGGATGGAACCCAGGTCTCCTGCACTGCAGGCAGAATCTTTACTGGCTGGTACTGTATAAACACCTCCAAAAATCTGTTATTATTGTTTTTTAATGTTAAAGAGTCAAATTTATATGCTGTAGTGTTGGTTAGTTGAGTTCTCTGTTGCAAAGATCAGAAAGCAAATCAAGATCATTTGAATAATAAAAGGGGAGTTAAAAAATAAGGATATAGGATGACTCATGGAACAGAAGGATGGCAAGACATGAAAATTTAGACTTTCCTTCTGTTTGCCTTTCAGGACTTGTCTCTTTATTTTTTTTTTTTCTCAGCAAACAAACTTTCTCTGCTCTGCGAGTGTGTGTGCTAAGTCATGTCAGACGTGTCAGACTCTGTGTGACCCCATGGACTAGGTTCCCCATGGACCCACCAGGCTCCTCTGTCTATAGGATTTCCCAGATAAGAATACTCAAGCTACCTAAGACAGTTGCAAAAAGGGAAAGAACATTATAAGTTGATTTTTAACATTATAAGTTAAAAATCACTTTTGGATGCCCCCATAGCTGAAAAATACAAATATTTCTGAGAGGGCCTCAGAAAGTCTATGCTGATTTAAAAAATCAGCTGATAAATAATATACTATCAAAATAGTCAAGTACAAATAATAAAGTATAAACAGTTGAACTATTTAAAAGTCATCAGAAATCACAAATAGTCACTGGTTTGAAAAAAGGTACCAATAACTCATGTTTGTACCTAAATTCCTAGGTCTCAAAAGGACTCAATGTTCATTTTCTAATTTAATCAAGAAAACTTTGTAAGGTCTCAGAGAGGTTCAGTGATTTGCCTAACACCACACAGGAGATGTAGACTCAGGATTCAAGCCCCACGTTATCACTGTATACACAGAGGTCTACCTTATAGAATCTGTTTCCCCTATTTTTCAAAGGTGATTTAACTTTTTTTTTTTTAGCATAGAAGAACCTGAATGAGGCTTGAAAAACTTCTAATCTAATTCTGAGAATATAAAGAAATACTCTGTTGTAAAAACAAACCCAGGAAATTAACATGTAATACAGTACTACTGACTAAAATACAGATTTTGTTCAAATTTCAAAAAAAATGGGTGGGTTGTACTGACATCGATTCTGGTGATATTCTATTATAGTTTTGCAAGGTTTTACCATTAAGGGAAACTGTGAAGGACAGTGAATTTCTTCCTTACATGTGAATGTATATTTTTTTCAGAATAAAAATTTTAACTTAAAAAATAAAGTAAAGGCAGAAATGCTTTTTTAATATTATAATAATATTTTATTTATTTATTTGGCTGCGCCAAGTCTTATTTGGAGCACATGGGATCTTTTGTTGCAGCATATGGGATCTAGTGCCCTGACCAGGGATAGAACCTGGGCCTCCTGCATTGGGTGCCCGGAGTCTTAGCCCCTGGACCACCAGGGAAGTCCCAGAAATAATTTTTAAAGTGCTAAGTTTAGGGGGAAAAGTAGACTACAAAAAAGTTATTTTCTCATCTAATTCAAAAGCAAATAAAGTTGAAAACCCTCAATAGTAACTATTTATTTTTTTAAAAAGCAAATAACTAGACCAAAAACAATCAACTTTCAGAGTATAGCAGCATACACTCTTGCTTCACTGTAATGTCCGATGTGAAATGACTGAATTCTTATTAAAAATAGGCTTTAAACAAAGTTAAAAAGGAAGACCAATATCTAACATTCTCTCGCCTGTAAGACACATGCTAAAAGTGAAACTTTTCAAATACCTGAGATTTGAGGGGGCCCTGAAGATTTCTTATGCCTCTCTACATATAGAAAAAGCAGGTGTTAGGATCCAGGTTGCAATGACTGTTATGAATGCCTGAGAACTTGGGAGAAAATGACTAAGTCTGGGAAAGGAAGAGACCAAGGTAATAGTTTGCCCATGTCCCCTGAGATAAGAGAAGGTTTAGGTTACCAAGGGGATGTAGACTCAGCTGTAGTCTTTGTGGCAGCAGAGGAAAAGGCATGTGGTAAAGAAGTTATACTATAATAGAGCCTGTGGGGCCAGTGCTTCTATATGAATGATGTAATGTATGTTTCACCCACATGATCCCAGGTGTTCTGTGCAAGTGTACACACCTGTGAAGGAGGAAGTGGAACAAACTTAAATTGGCTTCAGTTGATCATATTAGCGAGGTTACAGCAGTCAAAGAGCTCCCATTGTCAGATTTGTCCAGAAGAACAAGCAAGTAAAATTTTCCAGGAAAATGTGATTATGATAGATTCTTCCTTTAAAAATAAAAATGTTACTATGAAGCAGTGATTTTCAAAATTATATTATCTTGATTTTAAAAAGGTAAATTGATGAGTAAAATAGAATAGAGTTTCTAGAAGTAGATGTAAACAACAGTAACAGATCAAGAAAAGAAAAAGACAAAGACAGCAATAACTCATCTATAGAAAAGCATATTACTGGCTAAAAAACACATGAAAAGATGCTCAACATCACTCATTATCAGAGAAATGCAAATCAAAACCACAATGAGGTACCATTTCACGCCAATCAGAATGGCTACTATCCAAAAGTCTACAAGCAATAAATGCTGGAGAGGGTATGGAGAAAAGGGAACCCTCTTACACTGTTGGTGGGAATGCAAACTAGTACAGCCGCTGTGGAGAACATTGTGGCTGCTGCTGCTGCTGCTAAGTCGCTTCAATTGTGTCTGACTCTGTGCGACCCATAGATGGCAGCCCACCAGGCTCCCCCCTCCCTGGGATTCTCCAGGCAAGAACACTGGAGTGGGTTGCCATTTCCTTCTCCAGTGCATGAAAGTGAAAAGTGAAGTCACTCAGTCGTGTCTGACTCTTTGAGACCCCATGAACTGCAGCCTACCAGGCTCCTTGGTCCATGGGATTTTCCAGGCAAGAGTACTGGAGTGGGTTGCCATTGCCTTCTCCGATAACAGTGTGGAGATTCCTTAAAAAACTGGAAATAGAACTGCCATATGACCCAGTAATTGCACTGCTGGGCATACACACCGAGGAAACCAGAATTGAAAGAGACATGTGTACCCCAGTGTTCATCGCAGCACTGTTTATAATAGCCAGGACATGGAAGCAACCTAGATGTCCATCAGCAGATGAATGGATAAGAAAGCTGTGGTATATATACACAATGGAGTATTACTCAGCCATTAAAAAGGATGCATTTGAGTCAGTTCTAATGAGGTGGATGAAACTGGAGCCTATTATAGAGTGAAGTAAGCCAGAAAGAAAATCACCAATACAGCATACTAACACATATATATGGAATTTAGAAAGATGGTAATGATAACCCTGTATGCAAGACAGCAAAAGAGACACAGATGTATTGAACAGTCTTTTGGACTCTGTGGGAGAGGGCAAGGGTGGGATGATATGGGAGAATGGAATTGAAACATGTAAATTATCATATGTGAAATGAATCACCAGTCCAAGTTTGATGCATGATACAGGGTGCTTGGGGTTGGTGCACTGGGGTGACCCAGAGGGATGGATGGGATGGGGAGTGAGGTGGGAGAGGGGTTCAGAATGGGGAACACATGTACACCAATGGCAGATTCAAGTCAATGTATGGCAAAACCAATACAATATTGTAAAGTAAAATAAATTAATTTAAAAAATTTTAATTAAAAAAAGAAAAACATTATTATTTTAAAAGGGATTAATCTGGAAAAAAATTAGCTTAACTCTTATCTTAAAAGTGAAAGTGTTAGTCACTCAGTTGTGTCCAACTCTTTGCAACCCCATGAACTGCATTGCTTGTTAGGCTCCTCTGTCCATGGAATTCTCCAGGCAAGAATACTGGAGTGAGTTGCTGTTCCCTTCTCCAGGAGATCTTCCCAATCCAGGATCTCTTGCATTGCAGGCAGATTCTTTACCATCTGAGTCACCAGGGAAGCCCCAACTCCCACCATGCACTATAACAAATTCCACTTTCAGGGGCTGTGAAGCTGGGGAGGTACTGGCCAGCAGACAGATGTCAGATCTCATTGTCTTCCCAGCCTTTCAACCCTCCCCTGAAACCTCTCAATAAAATGGTTTGATTCCCCCAAAATAAATAAATTTCAGGTGACTTGCCTCCTGTGTATCCCTTCAGCCTCATTCCTGGACACCCGCAGCATCCACTTTATGCTCAGCCATAGAAAACTGCCTGCTACTGCTGCTGCTAAGTCACTTCGGTTGTGTCTGACTCTGTGTGACCCCATAGACGGCAGCCCATCAGGCTCCCCCCTCCCTGGGATTCTCCAGGCAAGAACACTGGAGTGGGTTGCCATTTCCTTCTCCAATGCTGGAAAGAGAAAAGTGAAAGTGAAGTTGCTCAGTCATGTCCGACTCTTAGCGATCCCATGAACTGCAGCCTTCCAGGCTCCTCTGTCCATGGGATTTTCCAGGCAAGAGTACTGGAGTGGGGTGCCATTGCCTTCTCTGAGAAAACTGCTTAAAGCATCCTAAATGCTGTACCACACCTTTGTCCATTCTGTTCCCTTAGCTTGCTCTCCTCTCCCTCCTAACTTCTGTGCAAATAACCACTTCTGTTCCACTTTCAAGTTTCAGCTCAATAGCAGCGCTTCTAGAAAGTCATAACTAGTGCTTCATAGGAATGTGCTTCTTTGGTGCACACACCTTTGGCACTTTCCACATAGAATTGAAATTATCTCTTCTGTATTTTTCTCCCCAGTGGATTGTCTTCATTCTGGATGGCAGACGTGGTATCTTACTCAGCTTTTTATTCTCAGAATCTAGCATGGTTTCTGACACACCCAGGTATTTGATACATGTTTGTGGAGCTGAAATAAGCCAAACAAATTAAGTAGTGTTTGAGTAGTCTCATAGCCTGCAGCTGGAATTTTTACAAAGCTTATCGCATTATATCAATAAATTGGTTTTTTGGAAAGCAATACAACAATATGCAACAAAAACCATGAAAATGTTCATTCTATTTTACTTGGTATTTTCCTGTTTGTGAATACTCCCCAAAGAAATGATCCCAAGGGGGAAAATTTACACAGATGTTCCCGGTAACTCTAGTTAAAATAGTGAAAAAAAACTGGCGGTAATCCAAGTGTCTAATAGGGAAATGACTAAGCAAACAATGGGATTATAACAGAGCTATTAAAAATGACAGAGTGAGGACTATGTCAACATGGAAAGTGTGTATCTGCAGGAACGTTAAGTAGAGAAAAGAACAGAGGCCAGTGTTTAAACACGAATGGTTAAGGATGTGTGTGTACATTAATGATCAGAGGCTAATCTGGAGAAATTGAAAATGGCTGGAGCTCAATACTTTCTTTCCTGTGCAATTCCATAAGTTTCTGGCAATAATAGTTTAGATCTCATGCGACATAGATCTAAAATACCTATATCAACAAAATATCTATTTTATTAATTTAAAAAAAGTTAAAAATTTTTTTTGGCTGTGTAGGTCTTAATTGCTGCACTCAGGATCTTCATTATGTCCAGTGGGATCTTTCAGTATCTTTCGTTGCTCGCACAGACTCTCTAATTGTGGCATGGCGTGGTTGCTCTGAGGCACATGGAATCTTAGTTCCTCAACCAGAGATTGAACCTGTGTCACCTGCATTGCAAGGCAGATTCTTAACCACTGGACCATGCTGCTGCTGCTGCTAAGTCGCGTCAGTCGTGTCTGACTCTGTGCGACCCCATAGACGGCAGCCCACCAGGCTCCCCCCATCCCTGGGATTCTCTAGGCAAAAACACTGGAGTGGGTTGCCATTTCCTTCTCCAATGCATGAAAGTGAAAAGTGAAAGTGAAATCGCTCAGTCGTGTCCAACTCTTAGCCACCCCATGGACTGTAGCCTACCAAGCTCCTCCATCCATGGCATTTTCCAACCAAGAGTACTGGAGTGGGGTGCCATTGCCTTCTCAATTCTCATCAAATTATGAAGATAGTGACACTTCTTTAAGAGAACAAAATACTTCACATTTACTTCACAAGCAAGTAATTTGAGTCTAATTATGTGCTATAGCACTTACATGCTCATGCAATTTACCAAAAAAAAAAAAAAAAAAATGGGTAAAGATCCTCAGGCAGTGGTGGTATTATTTTAATTTACTTTTGTTTATTTGGATGACTGTACCTTGGACTACAAGGAGATCCAACCAGTCCATTCTAAAGGAGATCAGCCCTGGGTGTTCTTTGGAAGGAATGATGCTAAAGCTGAAACTCCAGTACTTTGGCCACTTCATGCGAAGAGTTGACTCATTGGAAACTTTGGCCTAAATCTCACATTCACAAATTGTCTCAATTTTATACTTTGGATATTGTCTCCGAAAAGGGTTCTATGGACAGTCACTGTGATACACCAAGAGAGGCTAAAAGAAAAAAAGTCACCACTGGGGACTTCTCTGGTGGTCCAGGGGTAGGACTCCATGTCCCCAATGCAGGGGGCCCTGGTCAGGTAACTAGGTCCTGCATGCCACAGTGAAAATTGAAAGATCCCTTGTGTTGCAACTAAGACTCAGCACAGCCAAATAAATAAATATTAAATTTAAAAAATTTATTTATTTTTAAATGGAGGATAATTGCTTACCATATTGTGTTTGTTTCTGCCATACATCAGCATGAATCAACCATAGGTATACACATGTCCCCTCCCTCTTGAACTTTCCACCCCATCCCACCCCTCTAGGTTGTCACAGAGCACAAAGTGTGAGCTCCCTAAATTGGTGTCACACTGCCAATGTAATGTACTATTTTATAAATCAGTGATTATCTTATGAATAGAGAAATAGTGATATTGTAAGATCTGTCATATGGCAATTAAAAGAAATAAACCACACATTTTTATATCTCATTTTAAAATTTCTTTTATTTATTTTATTTTGATTGAAGTATAGCTGATTTACAGTGTTATGTTCATTTCTGCTGCAGCCACATGGATGGACTGTCATACTGAGTGAAGTAAGATAGAGAAATATCCTAGATACTGTTTGATGTGGAATCTAAAAAAAGGGTACAAGTGAACTTATTTACAAAAACAGAAATAGAGTCACAGATGTAGAAAACAAACTTATGGTTACCAAGAGGGGAAAGAAGAGGGGATAAACTGGGAGACTGGGACTAACATATACACCCTACTATATATAAAGTAGATAACTAATAAGGACCTACTCTATAGCACAGGAAACTCTACTCAATACTCTGTAATGCCCTATATGGAAAAAATCTAAAAAAGAGTGGATACATGTCTATGCATAACTGATTTACTTTCCTGTACAGCAGAAACAAACACAACATTATAAATCAACTAGACTCCAATAAAAATTAATTTAAAAAATTTCTGCTGTACAGCAAAGTGATTCAGTTATATTCAGTTACATATATTGGGTTGGCCAAAAAGTTCGTTTGAGTTTTTTGATAAGATAGTATGGAAAAACCCGAATGAACTTTTTGGGCCAGCCCTATATATACATTCTTTTAAAAAATATTCTGTTTCATTTTGGTTTCTCATAGTATACTGAATATAATTTTCTGTGCTATACAGTAGGACTTTCTCGTTTATAAAATTTCTTCTTTAAAAAAAAAATTATCTGAGACCCTTAAAAAAAATAGAGGTGGCCCAGACCTTTCTAGAACTCTGGGAGGCCTAGAACATAGTTATCACTTTATTTTTAAAATGTGATAATTTTAGCTAGGGGCCCCAGACTCATGAGTTGTTAATAACTTAACTGTGTAAACACCCGACTCACAAACCGCTATCTACTAGCCATACTGTTTCTGCTGCCATGTAACCAGTGGTCAGAGAATTCACAGCTTCTACAGCAGTGGTTCACAGCCCTAGTTGCACGTTTAATCTGAAGGTCAGTCACCATTTTCAATGTAATGTGTCTGGGGTGATGGGTTACAGGTGCCCAGAAAACAGTTTAAAAAAGAAATTTAAGGGTGCAGTGCCCAAGATGGGGGGACAGCCTCACTAACACTTTTGATCAAAATACCTTCAATTATTCCTCAAATTTCTTATTGTGCTTAAATATATGAAAGTAAATAAATACTGAGCCAAAAGTATTATGTTCATGTGTCCATTTTTAGAAATGATGTGAAGTACCAGCTTTTTATAGGAAGTAAAACGACAACAAACCCAAACTGTCAAATAAATGAATTCTTTTTGTTCCATTAAAAAAAAAAAAAAAAAAAAAAGAAAATGGATTTATAACAGAAAAACGAATTCTTGGATATTGGCTGAGGTCAGTACTGCCCATTCTCCTGGACCTTCTCCTCTTCATCGTACTTCTGTACTATGATTATTGATGCTCTGAAGATGACGATCCTCTCTGTATCCCAGCAACATTCACCCATTCATGAAATAAAGATTTATTTGTGTTCATCTAAACCCCAAATTGATGCTTTTGAACTGTGGTGTTGGAGAAGACTCTTGAGAGTCCCTTGGACTGCAAGGAGATCCAACCAGTCCATTCTGAAGGAGATCAGCCCTGGGATTTCTTTGGAAGGAATGATGCTAAAGCTGAAACTCCAGTATTTTGGCCACCTCATGCGAAGAGTTGACTCATTGGAAAAGACTCTGATGCTGGGAGGGATTGGGGGCAGGAGGAAAAGGGGATGACAGAGGATGAGATGGCTGGATGGCATCACTGACTTGATGGACATGAGTCTGAGTGAACTCCAGGAGTTGGTGATGGACAGAGAGGCCTGGTGTGCTGTGATTCATGGGGTCGCAAAGAGTCGGATACGATTGAGCAACTGAACTGAACTGAAACCCCAAACACGGGCTTCCCTGGTGTGTGGTAAAGAATCTGCCTGCCAATGCAGGAGATGAGGGTTTGATCCCTGGGTCAGGAAGATCCCCTGGGAAAGGAAATGGCAACCCACTCCAGTAATCTTGCCTGAGAATCCCATAGATAGAGGAGCCTGGCATGCTACAGATACCACTCGGTGACTAAACAACAAAACCCCAAACACAAGAAAATGTCCAGAGAAGCTGGAGGAGCAAATGAGAATTGAAGAATCAGGGTACACTGTCTCACTCCCTGCCTACTCTACCACCGCCTGCCCTCCTGCCCAATTCATCCTGCTTTACATTCCATTTGGAAATGACTATGTCTATGGGTTTCAATTGCACTCATCTCACACGCTAGTATAATGCTCAAAATTCTCCAAGCCAGGCTTCAGCAATATGTGAACCGTGCTTCCTGTGTTCAGCTGGTTTAAGCAGAGGAACAGAATCAAATTCCAACATCCGCTATCTGGAACAGAGAGTTCACATCTATTTCTGCTTTATTGACTTCAACCTTTACTGTGTGATCACAATAAACTATAAATTCTGAAGAGATGGATACAGACACTATCTCCTCTAATCTGTATCAGGTCAAAAACTGTCATGAACAAAACTTTCCAAATAGAAAGTCTCGGCTCATTTGTCACATTTATACTTTCAGTACATCATGAAATCTGGACTAAGAAACAAAGTTAATCAAGATTGCTGGGAGAAATATCAATAACCTCAGATATCAGATACACCACCCTTATGGCAGAAAGTGAAGAGGGCTAACCTCTTATGTGAAAGTAGAGTGAAAGGTTCCTCAACAACAATCATCATCTTCCCATCACTGGAAAAGTGGAATTCAGACTTTTTCTCTCATCACTCAGATGTACTCCTACCCTCCTTAAGAAGATGACAACTAGAACTACCACTACAAGATCACTTTCTCCTTTCTGTGGCTACTTGGAGCTACCTGGCTGCGGGGGGACTCGGGTCCTGCGGATCAACAGTCATTCGGGATCTCTGGTTCTGGGATGTGCTGCTGACTCAGTGCCACCCATGCGAGTGACTCTTGGGAGACTCTGATGCTGGGAGGGATGAGGGCAGGAGGAGAGGGGACGACAGAGGATGAGATGGCTGGATGGCATCACGACTCGATGGATGCGGTCTGGTGACCTCCGGGAGCTGGTGATGGACAGGGAGGCCTGGCGTGCTGCGGTTCATGGGGTCGCAGAGTCGGACCGACTGAGCGACTGATCTGATCTGATCTGATCTGATGGGTTCAGTGGAAGACATTTTCCCACCTCTTACCTCAAAAGCACAGGCAGGCACTGAAGGTGTCTGACTGAGGGTTATGTTTATCCTTTGAGGAGCTGTAGGCTGCAGTCCATGGGGTTGCTGAGGGTCGGACAGGACTGAGCGACTTCACTTTCACTTTTCACCTTCATGCACTGGAGAAGGAAATGGCCAACCACTCCAGTGTTCTTGCCTGGAGAATCCCAGGGACGGGGAAGCCTGGTGGGCTGCCGTCTATGGGGTCGCATAGAGTCAGACACGACTGAAGTGACTTAGCAACAGTAGCAGCAACCAGAATTTTTGGACATGGGTCAGATTCAGAAAAAGCAAGTTCAAAAGGCCCATGATTGTGAGTAGCAAAAAAACTGGGTTGTGTTCCTCAATACCATGTTTACTTATAAAGGTGGCGGACTTGTGTTCAAGAAAGATATGGTTGCTAAGGCTTTGCAGAGGAACCAGAGAATTGAGACAATAATTCGTATCTGGGAACCTGTGGCAGGAGTTTTCCTGGCTGAACAGCCAACACCTATCTGAATGTCTCAGAAAGCATCCACAGACGCTATTCTTGTTTTTCTCTTCTGAATGATCCAGAATATTGCCCTTCAGCCGGTGCTTCACTCCGTGGGGGTAGAATGCACTCATATAACTATTGCCTGGGCTGCTACAGTGGTTGCTTCCCATGAAAACCCAGGAAACAGAATCCCCGCTGCTGTTGAAAGTGTATAATTAGCTCCTCGTGCAGCCTGACCCCACTGATTTTTCTGACGCATTTGGCCCGAGGTGTGCCCTTTCTGAGACCTCCAAGAGCTTCTCTGCAGCTGGAGATGCTCAAAACTGCACGCAGCACTTCCTGTGGGCGTGGCTTTGCATTCTGATGGTTGCGCGCCTACTGAATCACGTGTTTCAAAGGCTAAGATTGACGATGCTTTTTTAAAAAAATACGGGAGTGGACTGTGAGTGGCTCTATCAGATATAAGAGTCTCTTCCCTTTTTCTTTTAAAAAAGTGGTTGTGTACTGGTGGCCTCCCAAGAAACACTATTGGTCAGTCTGGGGTGCGTTTTATGTCCTCTCAGATAACGTCATTAGCTATTTTCAGGAAAGGGAAGGCAGAGTATGCCCGCGGGACAATGACAGCAGTTGTTTCAAGTTGGGGAAGAGCCTGTGGTTCTTTTCCTGCGTTTGGGGGAAAGCGAACACACAATGTTCATTTCCTAAATACGGGATGTGCTGCGAGGCTGGTGGGTCATTTTCCACCATGTCATATCCTTCTGGACAAGGCAGCAGGGGCCAGGACAGGAAACGGCAAATTCTCAGAATAAGACAAGGCTTTCCCAGGGCCGTCATTGGCTCTCTGAAACTATAAAGCTTGCTCATCCAGAAACAGCCTCAGATTCTTCTTTCCTGGAGATAGCCAGAAGTGAGTGGTAAGTGGGGAGACCAGAGGGATGCTATCTGAAAAAATAGCCACTGGACTGGTAATACTGGGGTTGTATCCTTGGTCCGTAATATATTTGGAGTAACTTTGCCTCGTTTTTGCTCAGAGGTGTCTTTATCTGGCAGTTTGTCAGTGGTGGGTACGATTATGCTGCTGCTGCTGCTGCTAAGTCACTTCAGTCGTGTCCGACTCTGTGTGACCCCACAGACGGCAGCCCACCAGGCTCCCCCGTCCCTGGGATTCTCCAGGCAAGAACACTTGGAGGCATGCTAATACAATTAAGATCTAGGAGTCTAGAGACCAAGATTCTACACTGGGCTCTGTGAAGTATCAGCTCCAGGGAGAACTTGTCTGTGTTTCA
Organism: Tragelaphus eurycerus; assembly: GCA_935064755.1. Classification (NCBI taxonomy): domain Eukaryota; kingdom Metazoa; phylum Chordata; class Mammalia; order Artiodactyla; family Bovidae; genus Tragelaphus; species Tragelaphus eurycerus. Next base: position 15,798,593 of record CAKXYN010000036.1, on the reverse strand, counting down.
ATTTCCTCACCTTCCACATGAGAATAATGATTTTTGTTCTGATATCCCAATGGCTATGAAGGGAGAAATCTTTGGCAGCTAGAAAGGATGTACTTTTACTCAGGATGTACAGTTTTCTCTGTTAGTCATCTTCAGTTGGTTTCCGTTCAGCTTGGTACAGGTAGCCCTCAGTGAGCTGTTCAACAAAAATTCTGGCCCCTTTTAAAATTCTATTCAATTGTTACTCATTTTTAAAGGGAGCTTTCATCATAAAGGGACATACTGGTGCTAGTGTAATTTACTTCTAATTAAGCATGTATCAAAGAGTGAGATTTCTGAAGACCTGATGAGCTCTAGTTAAAAGAAACAGCACAAGCTTAAGAAATCTTAGGCTTGATTCTAAGATAAGAGCTGGGAAAAATAACAAGCAGAAGAGTTGCTTCAGGTGAGCATCTAACTTAGAAAAATTGGTTTCTTAACATTTGATGCTTTTTGAATTTTTGGTGATTTGTCTTTTTCACTCATCAGAGAGGGGGAAAAACTGTATTGCAAAACTCTTAAGATCTTAGTCTTCTTGTAAGGAAAGGGCTTTGTAAAGGGGTACTACCTACTGCTTGCCACATGTCATCTTTCAGAGATGAGGGCTCAGTATTCCGTGCCTGTTCAATCCTGGGCGGCTCTTTCTGATCCCATGGATTGTAGCCCACCAGGCTCCTCCATCCATGGAATTCTCCAGGCAAGAATACTGGAGTGGGTAGCCATTTCCTTCTCCAGGAGATCTTCCCCACCCAGGGATCGAACTTGCATCTCCTGCATTGGCAGGCTGATTCTTTACCACTTAGCCACCTGGGAAGCCCTTCAGTATTGCAGTAGACTTATAATATTAATAGCTGTTGCTGCTTCTACTAAGTCGCTTCAGCTGTGTAGGACTCTGTGTGACCCCATAGATGGCAGCCCAGTAGGCTCCTCTGTCCCTGGGATTCTCCAGGCAAGAATACTGGAGTGGGTTGCCATTTCCTTCTCCAGTGCATGCATGCATGCTAAGTCGCTTCAGTCGTGTCCGACTCTGCGCGACCCTACGGACAGCAGCCCACCAGGCTCCTCTGTCCATAGGATTCTCTAGGCAAGAATACTGGAGTGGGTTGCTATTTCTTCTCCAAATATTAATAGCACCACTCCCTTACTTAACAGATTAAAAAAAAAATAAATCCTTGGCATTCCCTGGGAGAAAAGTGGACAAGAGCATTATTCCTATTGGCTTACTCGGATTTAAGGTCCTGGGAAGTGGAAGACTTGTCCCAGATGACAGAACGGGTCTTTGAGAACCTGACACATGACTCACTGGAAAATGACCCTTTTCCCCTTGGGTGGCCGTAGCTGTTGCGCTCGACTTCGGGCTAACCGCGTGTCTCATCCCCGCAGGACATGGAGAGGCTGGCGGCCCGGGAGCTGCAGGGCGCGGATGCTCTGCGACGCTTCCAGGGGCTGCTGCTGGACCGCCGTGGCCGGCTGCACGGCCAGCTACTGCGTCTGCGCGAGGTGGCCCGGCGCCTAGAGCGCCTACGCCGGCGCTCCCTGGCGGCCAACGTGGCCGGGAGCTCTCTGAGTGCGGCGGGCGCTGTGGCCGCCATCGTGGGACTCTCGCTCAGCCCCGTCACCCTGGGGGTCTCGCTGCTGGCCTCGGCCGTGGGGCTGGGAGTGGCCACCGCCGGCGGGGCCGTTACCATCACGTCCGACCTCTCCCTGATCTTCTGCAACTCCCGGGAGCTGCGGCGCGTGCAGGAGATCGCAGCCACCTGCCAGGACCAGATGCGCGAGATGCTGAGCTGCCTCGACTTCTTCTGCCGCGGGCAGGGCGGTGGAGACCGCCAACTGCTGCAGTGCGGCAGGAACGCCTCCATCGCGCTGTACAACTCTGTATACTTCATCGTCTTCTTTGGCTCCCGCGGCTTCCTCGTCCCCAGGCGGGCCGAGGGGGCCACCAGGATTAGCCAGGCCGTGCTAAAGGCCAAGATTCAGAAACTGGCCGAGAGCCTGGAGTGCAGCACCCGGGCTCTGGACGAGCTGAGTGAGCAGCTGGAGTTCAGAGTCCAGCTCTACACGAAGAGCAGCCGCGGCCACGACATCAAGATCTCGGCTGACCGGCCCACGGGGCAGTTTTTCTGAAAACATCTTTTCCCATCTAATGACCGAAGCCAGAAAATCATCCCCATGGGATGCTCCATATTTGTATCTCCTCCAGGAAAACACGAAGTTGGGCTAGGAGCTGAATGCAAAGGATGAGAAAAACTATTCGAGGATGGGGGCGAGTGGGGGTGTGTTCTCCCAACTCTTCTTTACCCATCACTGACATCCTGCCAGGGGCTGAGTGCTAGGGACTTTTACCTGCCTGATCCTGGTGGGATATATGACCTGAAAAGTATTTTATATTTTATCATAACCGTTCAGTCTTCACACCCTTGGGCACTCCTGATTTAAAGTTGTTGCAACGTGCCTGTCCCCGCCTCGGCGGGTGATTTGAGCCGAGGCTGGAGAGCGGTGCAGACACCCCTACCCTCTGGGTCCTCTTCAAGCCCCACTAGGCTTTGAGATCCTCAAAAACACCCGTGAGAAGAGACACTAGCTTTAAAACCTCTCTGGCAGAGTTTCTGAGTACGAAGAACTCCAGAATCTAGAGCTAATCAGACTCCCTCTGAACTGTGTAGGAGGGTTCAGGACCCAAGGAAGGCACCTCCCGCTGATATGCGCCCCCTCCTCTCTCAGCGTGCCCTGCTCACAGATCCAACCTGGGGATGGAGTGGACCTTCCTAGGTGACTTCATAGCCAGACCTCCAAGGTGCTCTGAGAGGGGAAATCCACTAAACCGCCACCTAAGTCCTGCTCCCTTGCGGAAGGAACTGAAGGAAGAGGAAATGGTTAACAACAGCTTTGGATACTGACTTCATACTGTAGAGAAGGGAGCAGTGGCTTGAGTTAGTCCTGGGTTTATTCTGTGTGAGACTTGGCTTCCTAGTCTGTAAAATGGATGCTAAACCCCCACCTTATTGGGAAGTATTAAGATAAAGCCAAGCATAGTGTCTGGGTGGTAAAGAGTGGTCTCTGGGCTTGTAGCATCACCTGAGAACTTGTTAGAAATGCCAGTTCTTGGACTCAGCTCTAGACTTAAGGAGTCAGCAACACAGGTGGGGCTCAGCAAGCTGTGTTTAAACAAGCCCTTGGGGGTAATTTGATGCCTGCTCAAGTTTGAACAGCATTGCAATGGGTTTTAGTTTGTAATCCTCTGATGAGCGTTCTCTAAGTCTATAGCCTCTCTAGGGGGCGGCTCCATCTTTAGTATCATTCATGGACGGTCAAGGACAGACTGTGTCCCAGAAATAAAAGGAAAAATGTGCGTGGGGGCCGTTGTGTCCATGCTTCCTGGAGCAATTTCCCACTAGTTGAACTAAGAGATGTAACAGAATCAGCCCGTTAGAGGGCAGTGTTGCCTGCTCATTGTAGAAATTGGTACAGAAAGGAATGTGAATTTAATGAAAATTGACCTTTATTACCTTTTCTAAAAACCTCCAGACCATGTTTTTTAATTATTATTTATTTTAAGTTTATTATTTAATTACTGTTTATTATTAACATTTAATTTTATTTAACCACATTAGAAAATAATAGGAATAGCAAGTTTCCGAATGGGAGACTACTGAGATTCTTTTCAGGAGACTTAGTTGAGTTTGCCTTTCTAAAGTGGGCCATGAGCTGTAAACAGTATTGTGTTCCTTAAATAAGTCTCCTTCAGAGGGAAATTTTTTCCCTAGTGTTTTGAATGGTCCTTTTAAGTAAATGAGGGTGGTTCTTTTTTCTCTTGGATTTTTTTTTTTGGGGGGGGGGTGTTCCTGTTCTTTTTATAAGTAAATGAGGGAAGTTCTGAATAAATAGACCAGGAGCTGAATTTAAGCCACATAAATGGAGGCTTGACTTATCAGTATAGAAATGATGCAAGCATATCTATCCTGAAGGTAACTGGCCAGCAGATAACACTTGACCTGAAAGGCCCTCCCTATTTAGTTCAGGGGAAAGAAAACCCAAGTAGAGGCATATGAAGGAAACACTAGGAAGCCTGATGTCCTGCGAAGTTGGGTCTTAGGAGCGACAAAGTAGCTTGTGTTATGATGGTGATGTGTTATATTTTCACTTTGGGACCTGTAAGAAATCTGTAAGCTGTCTCTAAGAAAATACTTCCAATTTATTCAATTTCTATTGCTACCACTGTATTGCTGAAAAATATGTTGAAAAGTCTTTGGCATCACACATATACCCAAGCTAGGTCAAATTATGTAATTATCTAATGTGTTTAAATTTACCCAGTTGACCCCGCATGCTTATCAATGATGGCAGTGTGTCTGAGGAAGTGTAATTTCAGTGCTGGGAGAGGAGTTGGCATGTCTATATTTTTATTTTCCCTAAAATGGCAATTGATTTGTATCCTGATTTATTTTGAAATTGGTACATTAAAAAAAAATGGTGTCAAATTTCTTAGGTTACCTTGCACAGATGCTAGCATTTTAGATCACCGGAATGTATTTCACATTGTTATGTTATGTTATGAAGATACAATCACTGCCTAACTCCATCTTGTATTAAAGCTTAAGTTTGAATTATTCTTCCAAATGCCTGAGCTGTTCCTTAGAAATAAACCGGGCACTTTTGGAAGCAGCAGCAACAGAGACCATTTCATATCATTAGGGTATTTTGACTGTACCAGTGTCTTAAGCTCCTGAAATTATTATTTTAGTGGCCCACTGCCCACCTAAGGAAGGGTGTCTACTTTGGAACAGTACCTTGCACATTATAGGAGCATAGTAAATGTATTTGAATAATTTAATAAATTTTAGCTATATTAATAGGAGTTTGTTTTGATAGTGAAAGATCATTCATCCTCCTTTGTGTCTGTTATAGAGATGGAAGCCTCTACCAGGATTTAAGTCAAGTTTAGTTAAATGGATCCTAGAGACAAGTATTTTATTTATTTCTTTTGTGGGAATGTGAATAAGGGTTTTTCCTTAAGGCCATCGTTCTGTAAACAAACAGACTGAAATGGTATGTTGTAAAGGGAAGGAGAGAAAAGGGTATTTAGATTACAAGTGTACTTCAGAACAATATCCGAGTTGGAAAAATAAACACGTTCATATTGAAGGTTTAAGTGCTTCTGTTGGTTTCCGGGGTTTACAGTCGTTTGGATTGTTTTCTTTCACAAGAAAGGAGTTTCTTTTGCTTCTGCATCTCAAGGATTCAGTAAAACTACATTGTACTCTATTTAAAAAAAATAATTCTTAACAGACATTCTGATCCTAATCACTTTGATACGTTTGTCCTCAGGTGCCTGTCATTTCCAATGTGGCAAATGTCAGTGTCCAAAGTATTTACTGGGAGGAAAAAGAGAAAAGTGATGTAGAAGCCACCCTAGATCAGATATGTCAAGCAGTTTGTCGACTTAATGTATTTCTCAGTCGATGCCTTGGTATGAAGTGCAAGTAGAAGGAATAGAGACACTGGGATAAAGATATTGTGCAGAGAGAAATGGGATATATTTAAATTCAGCAGTTTGTAACCTCCTAATTTTTTTCCCCACTGTAGCAAAATCAGTCCTCTCCCTTTATTGAAATAAATTGCAAAATCAGTCCTCTCCCTTTATTGAAATAAATTGCAATTATTTTTTCTCTTTCTTTTCAAAAAATTTTTTATGATTCTTAATCTTTTAATTTTATTGAAGTAGAGTTGATTTACTCAAACTTCTTGATCTTCCTCTAATTAGTTACCTAATCTCATGTTTGCCTGTGTATAAATTAGTAACTTTGAGGAAAGGTAGAGGTTTAATCATTTTTACTTAGAATATTCAGCATCAAACTATATAAATCAATTTTTAAAGATTAATCAATTCATGTACAGCAGTTTCAAACCTTTGAACATAACTACAACCTGAGAAGTAACTGAAAAGAATGTTTGTTGTTCAGTCTCCCAGTCGTGTCCGACTCTCCGACCCCATGGACTGCAGCATGCCAGGCCTCCCTGTCCCTCACCACTTCCCGAAGTTTGCCCAAGTTCATATCCATTGCATCGGTGATGCCATCCAGACATCTCATCCTTTGACACCCTCTATCCCCTTCTGCCCTCAATCTTTCCCAGCATTAGGGACTTTTCCAATGAGTCATCTGTTCACATCAGATGACCAAAATACTGGAGCTTCAGCATCAGTCCTTCCAGTGAATATTCAGGGTTGATTTCTGTTAAGATTGACTGGTTTGATCTCCTTACTGTCCAAGGGACTCTTAGGTGTTTTCTCTAGCACCACAGTTAGGAGTCGTTAATTCTTTGGCACTCTGCTTTCCTTATGGTCCAGCTCTTACAGGCACATCAGGCTTCAGAAAACCCAAACACTAGAGATGTGTAGAGAGCGAGGACAAGAGACAGCCTCTACACAGGATGGCAAAACTTTCCCAGAAGTCTCCAGTGGTCTTCACCTGGCAAGTCACTAATTTTAATTGTGCAAAGCAGGCTGGGAAATATAGTACTTTTAGCTAAGAACTAACTGTTCCCCAAATACCTAGGTTTCTGTTTGTAATTAACTAGAAGGAGGATGGACATTGGTTGAAGAGGCCGACAGTCCAAACAACAAGCCTGTAGTGGTTGCTGCAGTCTGTTGACAACTATTGCTGGAGGTAATCTCATTATCTGAGTGCCAACCTGAAGCCCCACCTTGGAAACATCCCTAGGTCCGGATGTTGCACTGTTAATGACTGTGCAACAACAACAAACAAAAGAAGGCTGCCTTGGCAGGTTGGATCCTGGCTGTTTGCGAAGGCCAGCCATAAGCTTGGATTCTATCTTTGCTGAAGCATATGGTATTCCTGTCATAACAAGTATCCTTTTAGTTAACTGCAATAAATCTTTCCTTGTTGAGTTGACAGGGGGTTGGGATGTTGTTACTTTTTGCTCCTGGCAAACTCCTAAGTGGGAAAGTAAACCCTGCTGTGGTTGGGACTAGGACAAAGAGTGAGTCCTAAAATATGGAAATAATCTCTTAGCAAACAACAAGTTGCTAGGAGAGGGGGAATTGTGCTGGTGAAGCCCTCAGGGCTCAGGAATGAATATTAGGGACCTTCAGCATCCTCAGACTCTGACTGGCATTAGCACAGGGTGGTGGAGAGCAGGCTCTTCAACGTGGTCCTGCCTGCACAGGTAAAGCTTGTCCATATAAAGCTCACCGGAAAAGAGTGATGTTTACTTCCATTTATATTAACGTTTCCAACGTAACCCCACGGGGTGGGAGTGTAGGCAGGTCTGCAACCTGATTTTCACCAGAACTTTAGCAGTGAGTCATGGCCAAGGTTTCTGCCTCCCAAGTGTACAGGGCACCCATAACAGGACTTGTGCCAGCACTTGTGTGGATCCAGTTGCTAAACTAAACAAAACAGCTGTAATTGGGAGAAACTTTTGGTGTAAATGGAATTGGAGATGGGTAGTGGCAATGGCATCCCCTCCAGTACTTTTGCCTGGAAAATCCCGTGGACGGAGGAGCCTGGTGGGCTGCAGTCCATGGGGTCGCTAGAGTCGGATACGACTGAGCGACTTCACTTTCACTTTTCACTTTCATGCATTGGAGAAGGAAATGACAACCCACTCCAGTACTTTTGCCTGGAAAATCCCCTGGACAGGGAAGCCTGGTGGGCTGCCATCTCTGGGGTCGCACAGAGTCGGATACGACTGAAGTGACTTAGCAGCAGCAGCAGCAGCAGTGATATCTAAAATCTTTCATTTAGGCCCCAGATTTCTTTTCCCAGTTTCCCTGGTTGACATGGGGACATTTAGTAAAACTTGACCTTGTTACTTGGCTTCCCAGGTGGCGCTAGTGGTAAAGAACCTGCCTGCCAATGTAGGAGATATAAGATTCGGGAGTTTGATCCCTGGGTCAGGAAGATCCGCTGGAGGAGGGCATGGCAATGCACTCCAGTATTCTTGCCTGGAGAATCCCATGGACAGAGGATCTTGGCGGGCTTCAGTCCATGGGGTCGCAAAGAGTCAGACACAACTGAAGCGACTGAACATGCATGCACACAAGACCTTATTATAAAACTGCCCTGAACTTATTTACAAAACAGAAACAGACTTACAGATACTGAAAACAAACTTACTGTTAACAAAGGGGAAACGTGATGGGGGGCGGGGGCAGTGGTGGTGGGGAACGGATAAATCAGGAGCTTGGGATGGACATACACTACAGTATATAAGATAGATAACCAACAAGGACCTACTGTATAGCACAGGAAACTCTACTCAGTATTCTGGGATAACCTATATGAGAAAAGAATCTAGAAAAGAATGAATATATGTACCCGTGTAACTGAACCACTTTGCTGTACATTTGAAACTAATACCACATTGTAAATCAACTATACTCCAATAAAATAAAAATAAAAAACCTGCTCTGTCAAAATTTCATTAAAGAACAATACTTTCCTAAATACTTAAGTAAATGACATTTAGATAACAAAGTTATAAATGTGGATTTTTGAAAATAATAATCATAGTTAAAATTTGTGGAAGTTTTACTAAGTAGTGTCCTAAGTACAATTTGATATGGATTATCACGTTTACAAAAATCTTTTGAGGTAGGCACTATAATTACCCCATATTATTAAAGAAAAGAAAGAACTGGAAGGTTGTACAGCTAGCAAAGGCTGCCCCAGGATTTGAATCCTGGCAGCCTGACTCCAGGGTTATATTCTTAGTTCTTCTGAGAGTAAGTTTATTCCTAACATAAAATAAAAACTAACAAGAGTGACAACATTAGTTACAAGTCTGACAGGTTCATTCATTTAGAAAACATTTATTGAGTATTCACATGTATTGAGTATTCACTTGTATTGAGTATTCACTTGTATTGAGTATTCACTTGTATTGAGTATTCACTTGTATCTCCCACTGTCATTTGTGAGCAATACAGACAGGATTCTAGATTTTATGGCCCTGACAATTTGGGTGGGGTATACTCTAGTTTTTCCAGTAGTCATGAATGGATGTGAGAGTTGGACTATAAAGGAAGCTGAGTACCAAAGAATTCTTGCTTTTGAACTGTGGTGCTGGAGAAGACTCTTGAGAGTCCCTTGTACTGTAAGGAGATCCAACCAGTCCATTCTAAAGGCAATCTGTCCTGAATATTCATTGGGAGGATTGATGCTGATGCAGAAACTCCAATACTTTGGCCACCTGAGCTGAAGAGCTTACTCATTAGAAAAGACCCTGATGCTGGGAAAGATTGAAGCCAGGAGGAGAAGGGGAGGACAGGAGGATGAGATGGTTGGATGGCATCACCAACTTGATGGACATGAGTTTGAGTAAGGTCTGGGAGTTGTTGATGGACAGGGAGGCCTGGCATGCTGCAGTCGATGGGGTCGCAAAGAGCTGGACACGACTGAGTGACTGAACTGACTGGTACCCTGATGATGCCAGCAGGTTAATCAATAAGAAATTAGGGGAATTCCCCAGTGGTCCAGTGGTTAAGACTTTGACCTCTCACTGCAGAGGGCCTGGGTTCAATTCCTGGTCAGGAAACTAAGATTCCACAAGCCGCATGGTTTGCCAAATAATAAATAAATAAATAAGTAACCATGGGATTCTCCAGGCAAGAATACTGGAGTGGGTTGCCATTCTCTTCTCCAGGGAATCTTCCCTACCCAGGGATTGAACCTGTGTCTCCGGCATTACAGGCAGATTCTTTACTGTCTGAGCCACCAGGAAAACCCCTAATAAATAATAAAATATAATTAAAAAGAAATTAGAACATAGTTTTTCAAATGGCTAGTATTTGCTAAAAGCAACATGGGCCAATTTGAAAATGGTGAAACTTCAGCTCTGATTGTAAAAATTTGTGCATAGGTACTTTGTAACCCCGCCCCAATTGTCCAAAACATGGCAAGATTCTTGTGAATACAACACCTGAAATAAAAGGATGTGATTAATAAGAGCATTTTGCTAGCTACTGATATGCTGAGACAGAAGGTGTGGGCAGAGACCACACAGACATGAATAAAGGAATTACTGGTTCAATAGACCTTTCCAGATCTTGCATAAAAACCTCTGAAAATGAAACTTCTTGTGGTCATTCCATCGAAACCATCACTGAGACTCCTTGTCTCCTGTTTTCTTCCTGTTAGGGGTGTGTACTCAAGTTCTGTGTGGTGGCTATGGACTAAGAGGGCTAGACACTTGTGGGTGAGTAGGCAAGTGTGTGTAGGAATATGGTTCTAATAGTAATAAAAATGCATTATATAATCTATGCTCTTCTGTGTCTGCTTACTTTTAGTCAGCTTTCTGTTTGTGAGAGTCACTCATGCTATTTGGTTGTAACCTGTTTATTCCCATTACTTTATAGTATTCCATGTGACTACTATTTGTTTTTTGTTGCATTTGTGTAGGCAAATACCTGAAGTATATAGGAACAATTCATTGTGTTGATGCAAATTCATGGAAAAAGCCCTTAAAAGTACCCAATGTCTCTAATTCTAACTCTGTACACACCATGATGCAAACCTCCAATGTGTAATTTGCGACTCTACATGACTCTATCCATCTGAAAGGAGAACCCTGGGCTGATGGTCTAACAGTTCTGGTGCCAAAGATTCCCTTCTGCAAGTTAATAAATGAAAGTCTAGAAAAAAAATAGTAATAAAATTACTCAAAATAATAATGCTTTGTCTTCGAATGATTTGTTTTTAACACAGTTCCTTGAGATTTTGCATGGAGAACACTATTGTTGGATTTTCACTCTTTTTTTCCAACAACCATTTATTATTAATTTTCAAGACCTTTCAAGGAAGGCATTTCTGTTGGTTTTTCTCTTACTCAAAGGACCTTTCTTTGATGTTTGAGTACCTCAGGCAATTCACATTCTACCGTCATCTAGTTATCACTGGAGGGAATTCCCTGATGGTCCAGTGGTTAGGACGCCATGCTTCCACTGCTAGGGCCCAGGTTTGACCCCTGGTCAGGGAACCAAGATCCTGCAAGCTACGTGGCATGGCCAAAAAGGAAAGAAAAGTACTGGAGCAGGACTGGGCTTGAAGTCTTGGAAAATCTGAAGCAGATATCTTAAGATTGATGTGGCCATATAGAAAATTTTACTAACCTTTTAAATTGTGTTGATTCTTTTTATTTTTACCAGTGCTGGGTCACTGTTGCTGTGTGGGCTTTCTCTAGTTGCAGTGAGCAGAGGCTACTCTTCTTGGCAATGTGTCGACTTCTTCCTGTGATGGCTTCTCTTGTTGTGGAACATGGGCTCCAGTAATTGCAGCACGTGGGCTCAGTAGTTGTGGCTCCCGTTCTCTACGGCACAGGCTCAGCGGTTGTGGAACACGGACTTTGTTGCTCCAAGGCATGTGGGATCTCCTGGAATCAGCGATCAAACCCATGTCACCTGCATTGGCAGGCAGGTCCTTTACCACTGAGCCACCAGGGAAGCCCTCCTAACCTTTTAAACTACAATTTAATTTACATTTAAGACTTTCTGCCCCTAAGGAGAATTTTAGAATATATTAAATGTTTTAGGTGGCATTGTAAAAAATGTGAAGTAGTATAAGAAAATGACTTTATCTTTCATTTACTTCAGATTTATGTATATTATTTATATTTTTAACAGACAATAAAGAAAAAAGAAAAACATGCAGATGGTCAAATAATAGGACTTTTACTTTTTCTAACTTTTCTGTAGTTTCGACATTGTTGACTACTTAGTTCTTAGAAGACTCTGAATACACACCCCAGAGATGAGTTTCTGTGATGTTTGTTTCATTTTAACAGTGGGTTATGAAAGGTGATGTTGTGAAGGGCTAAGATGAACTTAATCCTGTGGTTTTAATGGAAAAAATAATGAAGAAGTTTATGGACTTTACAAAAAGGGCCAGATCTAGAAGTCTGAGAGTGGCAGTGGCAGGGGCTGGGGGGAGGCTTGGAAGGGGGAGGAAGATAGAAAGCAGAGGGTGAGCAGAAGCAATAAGCAGGATGGGCGGTGACTAGAGGAATGTCCTCCAAGAAACTACAGGTTTTCTGGCTTTGAGTGACCAGGAGGGAAGAATCAGATCACCACACACCAACTAACCAGTTTGCAGCACCTTTGATGGTGAGAAACAGAAGCAGCAAGGAAAGATAGTTGAAATTGATGTCTTACTTTCATAGGCTCTTAAACCTGTGTGGTTGGCATAAAAAAAGAATACATGCCCAGCTTTAGGTCAGCACTGTCCTGCAGCTGAATCATAAATCTATGGTGCTGACAATGGACTTCCTGATCTCTGATAGCCTTCCTCCCCTGGGAGTCCTCCTTTTAAAGGCGTGTAATCTGAAATGGAGAAGACTTTAGAGTAACCCGGGGTACCCTATCCATCCTCTCCAGTATGACCAGTTCTGTAAGCTTTGTTAAGTTGCTGATCCACATTTACCTCTCAGAACAGGACCAGGGGACATTTGTGTGCAAGAGCTGCCAAGAGAGGTTTTTTCCTTTCCACCGTCAGATTGAATCTTGTCACTACACAACTGCCTTGCACTTGGAAAGCTGCTCTTCTGTCCACACCAGGGATGAGCAATCTTGGCCCAGGGTGATAACCCGCTCCAGAAGCCCAATTTAGTTTATGATATCCTTTACGCACAAGCCTATGGCCTTTCTGTATCACAGTGGCTGGTTCATCTGTCCTTTCTCATCCCCTTGCATACACACTACAGACAACATGGATATTCCTCCATTCAACAAAATAGTTACTGGGGAAATATTTGCCAACTATTTGCTAAGTTTATTTCTAGGCACCGAGCCTTGCATGCACGCGTGCTCAGTAGATAAGTTGTGTCCAACTCTTTGCAACCCCATGGACTGTAGCCCACCAGGCTCCTCTGTCCATGGAATTTTCTAGGCAAGAATACTGGAGTAGGTTGCCATTTCCTTCTCCAACTGAGCATAGAGTAGTGAACAAAAACAGTCAAATGTCTTGACTTTGTATACTAGTGATGATAGGGAGCACAGACATAAAGAAAATAAATGTCTGGTTTGTGAGATGGTATGTATTTGTTTACGACTGCTGCTGTTAACAAGTTGCTGCAAGCTTAGCAGCTTAAAATAACACAAACTAATTTTCTTACAGGCAGAAGTCCAATGTGGGTCTCACTGGGCTAACATAAAGTAGCTGACAGGGCTACGATTCTATCCGGAGGATCTCAGAGAGGATTTGTTTTCTTGCCTTTTCTACCTTCTAGAGGCTGCTGCATTCTTTGGTTTGTGACCCTCTTCCACCCTCTCCAATGCCTGAAATGATAAATTGAATCTTTCCCTACTGTGCCATTCTGACCTTCTGCCTTTCTTCCACTTTTAGGGCCCTTTGGTTACAAAAATACCCCCAACCAACCAACCAACCAAAAAAACCCCAAAAAATACATCCTCAATGAGAGGAAAGGTAGGGAATGTTAACAGATGGGTGTGGTTACTTGTACTGGAAAACTTGAAGTTTCCTTCATTTTCCCATGAAATAGGAAGTGAAATCATGGAAATGACAGTGGAAGAGGAGCACTGGATGGTTGAGAGGACGTTCAGGAGAGAGAGGGAGAGAGTGGGCTGAGGAAATGCCCTGGGCTTGCCAGGCAACATGAAAGGCCGCTTACAGAGGGGTGATATGGGGCAGGTGTTTGAATGATATATCATTAGGGAAGCACCGGAGAAGGCAATGGCACCCCACTCCAGTACTCTTGCCTGGAAAATCCCATGGACGGAGGAGCCTGGTAGGCTGCAGTCCGTGGGGTCACTAGAGTCAGACACGACTGAGCGACTTCACTTTTACTTTTCACTTTCATGCATGGGAGAAGGAAATGGCAACCCACTCCAGTGTTCTTGCCTGGAGAATCCCAGGGACGGGGGAGCCTGGTGGGCTGCCGTCTCTGGGGTTGCACAGAGTCGGACACAACTGAACCGACTTAGCAGCAGCAGCAGGGAAACACAGTTCCTTTCTCTTAGCAGATTGGCTAGTCAGGTTTCTTACATTCAAAGAGTAGAAGCTCTTTCAACCAGTTAAGCAGAAAGGAAATTTATTAATTTGTGTTTAGCCTTTATGGCATCTGGTCCCATCACTTCATGGCAAATAGATGGGGAAACAGTGGAAACAGTGGCAGACTTTATTTTTCTGGGCTCCAAAATCACTGCAGATGGTGATTGCAGCCATGAAATTAAAAGACGCTTACTCCTTGGAAGGAAAGTTATGACCAACCTAGACAGCATATTAAAAAGCATTACTTTGCCATCAAAGGTCCGTCTAGTCAAGGCTATGATTTTTCCAGTGGTTATGTATGGATGTGAGAATTGGACTATAAAGAAAACTGAGCCCTGAAGAATTGATGCTTTTGAACTGTGGTGTTGGAAAAGACTCTTGAGAGTCCCTTGGACTGCAAGGAGATCCAACCAGTCCCTCCTAAAGGAGATCAGTCTTGGGTGTTCATTGGAAGGACTGATGTTGCAGCTGAAACGCCAATACTTTGGCCACCTGATGTGAAGAGCTGACTCATTTGAAAAGACCCTGATGTTGGGAAAGATTGGGAGCAGGAGGAGAAGGGGACGACAGAGGATGAGATGGTTGGATGGCGTCACCAACACAATGGACATGGGTTTGGGTGGACCCCAGCAGTTGGTGATGGACAAGGAGGCCTGGTGTGCTGCAGTTTATGGAGTTGCAAAGAGTCGGACATGACTGAGTGACTGAACTGACTATTGTTTGTTAATTTATTAAAGCATAATGAGGAAGAATCTCCAAGAAAGTGAAGGTCAAGTTTGGGGACCTTGCAGTCAAGAACAACGCCCAAACCTGGAGATCAGCACACCAGCAGAAACTCCACTGCTGCTGCCACTAAGCGAGGACGCCTTGGAGTACATGTTCCTCACACACTCTGGACACCAGACCCTTTGCCACGGCTGCCCCCTCAAGCTGGACACCTATGCCAATGCCAGGATCCACTTCTTTGTATTGCTCTGGAGAGGTGTGTTTGCTTGGTAGAGACACTTAGGTGCAAGGGTGGGTGGGAGAGTGAATTTCTGGTTTCTATTTAAGGAGAAGGGCTTGAACTGGGAGAATTTTGCTCATCGCAGGAAAACTGTTCAAAAGATGTCAGGCTATCACCAAGCATGAGAAATTGTCAAGGATAGCAGTTAACGTTTTATTTTATCTATTTATTTTGAACATTTAGACATCAAAACCCTTTTACTTAAATTCAAAGGCTTCCATTGGAAAGTGTGGCTGGAAGCTGCCATGTACTATACTTATTATGTAATTGTGGCAATGATATCTGGATTGACTTTTTACTTATTTACTTTTGGCTGCACTGGGTCTTCATTGCAGTTCATGGGCTCTTCCTTGCCACATGTCGGCTCTGTAGTTGCGACTTGAGGGTGCTAGAGCACAGGCTCAGTAGTTGCAGTGCATGCGGTTAGTTGCCCTGCATGCGGTTAGTTGCCCTGCAGCACGTGGGATCTTCCCCAACCAAGGATTGAACCTGTGTCTCCTGCATTGGTAGGCGATTCTTAACCACTGAACCACCACCAGAGATGTCCCAAGGAATTTCTTGCTGCTGCTGCTGCTGCTGTGAAGTTGCTTCAGTCGTGTCTGACTCTGTGCGACCCCATAGACGGCAACCCAGCAGGCTCCTCTGTCTCTGGGATTCTCCAGGCAAGAATACTGGAGTGGGTTGCCATTTCCTTTTCCAAAGGAATCTCTTAAACACCTCCATTTCTAGCAATCTGTTTTCTAAAATGTTGTGTATGCATTTAAAAGAACACTTGTATGAAAGGAATACCAAACAACCAGGAAATCAGGAAATGAGTCAAAGTTGCCTTTCCTTTATCACCCACTCCATAGTAAGAAGTGACCTTGAAACTCTAGCCTTTGTGGTTTATAAGAACTATAACATTTTAATTTCCTGCTTGTCGTTGACTTCAGGTTAAACCCTGTTTTCCCCAGATTTTATTTACATCTCGGTATATCTATGACATCATCATTGTAAATACCCAAAACCTCAGACATCAGGTTTTCTCAGGTGCTGGACGTGAAAATCTTTTATCCTAAAGACTTAAGGATGGTAGTGGACCAAGGGTTTCTCACCAATGTTCCAGGGGCCAAATGACAAGTTAGATAGAGAAGCTGGCTTTACTGCCATGTTGAGCTGCTCCTGGCCACTGAGGATGGGGTGGTGTCTACCTTAGGAGTGGCTGCAGCCTGCCTTGTTAAAATGACCACACTCCAAGGTCAGTTTCTCCGTTTTTTTGTGTGTGATTCAGAAATTCCCTATGATTCATCTAATTAGCAAATAAATAAATTCAGGGGATACTTATGCCAAGCATGCTCACAGAAGACTAATCTACAAACCATTCTCATTTATTCATTGAACAACAATTTACTGAATGCCTGTTCTGTGCAAGGCGCTGGGAATGGCAGTAACGACCAAGAAATCAGACAATGATAAAGTTCATTTTCTTTTTTTTATTTTTAAATTTTATTTATTTATTTTTTAAAATTTTATTTTATTTTTTAACTTTACAATATTGTATTGGTTTTGCCATATATCGAAATGAATCTGCCACAGGTATACATGTGTTCCCCATCCTGAACCCTCCTCCCTCCTCCTTCCCCATACCATCCCTCTGGGTCGTCCCAGTGCACCAGCCCCAAGCATCCAGTATTGTGCATCGAACCTGGACTGGCGACTCGTTTCATGTATGATATTATACATATTTCAATGCCATTCTCCCAAATCATCCCACCCTGATAAAGTTAATTTTCAACAGTGGTGGTAGTGATGGAAAGGCAGGAGAAGTAGAGGGACTCAAGATAAATGTAGGCAGCTGAGTCTACAGCACTTGCTGATGCGGAGGCTGAGAGATGCAGAGAGAAACAAGTGTGGAAGAGAAAGCCAGATGCTCATGTCTTAATGTTCATTCATTGGAATATGAAAGCGAAAGTGTTAGTCGCTCAGTGGTGTCTAACTCTTTACAAGCCCACCAGTTTGTAGCCCACCAGATTGCAGCTCTGTCCATGGGATTCTCCAGGCAAGAGTGTTGTAGAGAAGAAGCCAATCCTGACTGCATATTAGAACTGCTTCTTTGACTTGCTTTTCATTGCTTTTGTTACTATAATCATACAGAACAGCCTGCCTCAGAGAATCCTGCCCCTCTAGCAAACTAAAGTGCCTTTGTTCAGAACACTATCCACCAGTAGATGGCAAGGAAGAAATTAGCACATCCCTTGCCTGAGGCTTGTCATTCTAGGAGATGTTGGCAAGATTAATGGCCTTTTTACTTTGCTTCCTCATCTCGCCCCATCTCTGATCTATAAAAGAACCTGGCATCCAGACCCCAACAAGATGGTAATTTTGAGGCACTAGCCTGCCATCTTCTCAGTCAGCTGGTTCCCTGATTAAAGTCTCTTCCTTGCCTCAAACTCTGGTCTCTCGGATTCATTGGCCCATCGTGTGGTAAGCAGATAGAGCTTGGATTCAGTAACAAGAATACTGGAGTGGGTAGCCACGCTCTTCTCCAGGGGATCTTCCCAACCCAGGGATTGAACCCAGGTCTCCTGCACTGCAGGCAGATTCTTTACCATCTGAGCCACCAGGGAAATAAGGCCCTAAATATTCAGGTCCCCATGTATACCTCCATCATCATCATAAATCATCATATTATAATCTCTATACATTTCATTTGATTTTTCTCCACTGCAAAGCTTAGCCTGAAAGATTCTTTCTGCCTGTAAACAACTCTCTGCACCTTACACAGCCAGTCAATGATGCTCATCTTCCAAATTTCAGTTTAAAAGTCCCTTCTAGGGGGAAAATGTCCCTGCTTCTCAGAGGAAGGCCAGTTCATCCCATCATATATTGCTGTAGTATCTTGCTTTTCTCCTTTTAACCACGCATCGCACTTTTGATTCCTTCTTTTGCTTCTGTTCTTCCTGCTTGATTGTGAAGATTTATTTATTTACTGACTTTTGTTATTTAAAACATAGGCTGTCCCCCCTCACTGGAGTATAAATTTCATGCTTACTTCCAGTTCCTAGTGTGTGGTCCACAGTCTGCCATAGTGTTTGAGAATGTTTGTTAAACATAAAGAAAGACATACAGATTTTCTATATTTTAAAAACTTTCAAACTATAGGCCAAAAGAAGAAAGAAAGAAAGAAATAACCAGGACTAGTTATCTTTTTTTTTTCTCTAGACACAAATTGGTTAGATAACAAAGTATTTTATATGTCATCTTTTTATTGATTCCATGGAGACTGAAATCTTCTCTCTCTGTCCTCATTATTACATCATTAGTGTCCTTTCTTCCCTTGGACATACATATCCATAACAGAACTATAGAATTCATAAGTTATGGGGACTTCCCTGATGGTTAGAACTCTATGCTTCCACTCCACAAGGCACGGGTCTGATCCCCAGCCTGGGAACTAAGATTCTTCAAGATGCCAAAGATCTTCAAGATGTTTTTGGGACAGCCAAAAAAAATTTTTTTTTTAAATGAAGAATTCATAAGTTAAAGATCACTTTTTGATAGGTTAAATTTTGCATTGCTGGCTTCCTGATGAGTATAGAGCACTGTGTTAGAGGAAGCTTTCTCCAAAATGGACTATAGGGTATGTAGCTCCTGGGAAGACCTTGAGCAGAAACTGATTAAGAACAGATTCTTGTTTGAATGAAAAGCTTGTGTTACTTTGGTCCAAGAGCCACCTCTATCCTCGCAAGCTCTCACCCCACAGCAGCCCATGTCACTGGCCTGTTGAAGGCTTCCCTGTGGTCCTCACACCCTTCCCTTATCCACCAGGTGCAGGAGCCACTGTGCCTGGGAGCCCACTATACTTTTAGAGGCCCACATAAAGGTTTCATTTCTTTTAAAATATCAAATGAAAAAGATAACTTTTAAGTCAAATAAAATATTTTAATATATAATATTAACATGTTTATGTTAATACAGCCATAAACTATAGTTTTTAATATATATTTTTGCGTGTGTAGAGGAAGAGGTGCATGAAGGCCTGGAAAACCTTTCGGAGGGAGAGGGATAAATTAGGACTGTGAGATTAACAGGTACAGGGGAAGGACAGGGCGGGATGAATTGAGTAAGTAGCATTGACGTATATATACTATCATGTGTAAAACAGATAGCTAGAGGGAAGCTGCTGTGTAACACAGGGAACTCAGCCTGGTGCTCTGTGATGACCTAGAGGGGTGGGAAGCAAGTGGGAAGGAAATAAGGTTCAAGAGAGAGGGGATATATGTGTGTGTGTGTGTGTATAATGATGACTGATTAAAGTTGTTGTACGGCAGAAACCAACATACATTGTAAAGCAGTTTCCCTCCAATTAAAAAAAAAAACCCATATACACGCTGCTATATATAAAACAGGATAAACAACAAGGATATACTGTATGGCATGGGGAACTAGTCAATATCTTATAATAACCTACAATGGAAATGAATCTAAAAAAGAATATATATATATGCATATAAAACTGAATCACTTTGTTGTATACCTGAAACTAACCCAAGATTGTAAGCCATCTGTACTTCAACAAAAAAAATTGAAAGCAAAGAAAAAAACCTCTCCGGGGGAAGGGAGGTGGGGAAGGGAGGGGGGTCAGTCACTTTGACCTCTCCTCCTGGAGCCAGTGTATTGTTTCAGGGCTGCTTTGCCCCTTATTTTGAGTGTTTATTTGGATTTCCTCTTTAACGTTTCTCATTGTTCTGAAAGTACAGGATATGACACGGTTCAGTTATTAGAACTGCTGCTGCTGCTGCTAAGTCGCTTCAGTCGTGTCCGACTCTGTGCGACCCCATAGACAGAAGCTCACCAGGCTCCCCCGTCCCTGTCCCTGGGATTCTCCAGGCAAGAACACTGGAGTGGGTTGCCGTTTCCTTCTCCAGTGCATGAAAGTGAGGACCTATGTTATTTCCATGACCAGAATGTGAATATCCAAACTACTCCAGACTTAGTAGGAATAGTCAAAAGCCCACAGTCCTCTTGACTGGACCTACCTGTGCCCACCCTGTTGATCTGACATGACAATCAAGGTGGGTGCTGGCACCAGAGGAAGTTTGAAAAAGGGCCCATGTCTGAATTATCCAAGAACACACAGAAGTATACATGCATATTTATGGCTGAATCCCTTAGTTGTCCACCTGAAACTATCAAAACATTGTTAATCGGCTATCCTCCAATACAAAATAAAAAGTTAAAACAAAACAAGACAAAAAAGAACACAGAAGCGCTTTTCCCTTGGGTAAAGTGGGCAGAATTTGCTATGATAATAGCAGCTTTTTGGTTTGAATCTGTTTCCCTTTAGAGGAGCCCCAGAAAACACCCCGATGCTGGGAAGGATTGAAAGCAAGAGTAGAACGAGATGGAAGATGATGAGATGGTTAGACAGCTTCACTGACTCAATGAACATGCTGCTGCTGCTGCTAAGTCACTTCAGTCGTGTCCGACTCCGTGTGACCCCATAGACGTCAGCCCACCAGGCTCTCCTGCCCCTGGGATTCTCCAGGCAAGAAAACTGGAGTGGGTTGCCATTTCCTTCTCCAATGCATGAAAGCGAAGAAGTGAATGTGAAGTCGCTCAGTCGAGTCCGACTCTTAGCGACCCCATGGACTGCAGCCCACCAGGCTCCTCCATCCATGGGATTTTCCAGGCAAGAGTACTGGAGTGGGGTGCCATTGCCTTCTCCGCAATGAACATGAGGCTTGAGCAAACTCTTGAAGATACTGAAGGACAGGGAAGCCTAGTGTGTTGCAGTTGATGAGGTCAAAAAGAGTCTGATGCAACTTAGCAACTGAACGACAGAGCCCCAGAAATCTTGTGTGATTTTTTTTTGTTGTTGTTCCTGTAACACACTTTAACAAAACTTGGATAACTTTAGACCCTGTATTACATACAGTCCTCTCGATCATTTCCATCTGGGTCCCCTTTCCAGGCCTCTTTGCTCTACTGTCTCAAACTTTCCATTCCAGTCTTCCACCTTCTCCCAGAACTTTTAATTCCATTCCATTCTCCTACATGAAATCAGAGCATGAGACTCAGGGAAGCAAAGTAAATCCTTCTCTCTTTGCTTTTACAGAAAAATCTGTATGGCAGAGGAATTCTGTGCTGGTTAAAGTTGCTTGTGATTATGGAAAATGATATTTCTGAAAGTCTCTTCTTCAACAAACGAAGGTGTCAGCACTGCAGCAAAGGGTCCCAGGTCCCAGGTCCTAGCCTGTCTCATACTCAGGTGAATTTTGTTTTTTCATAACAGGAGGAGTGTTGCCAGCCAAAATCTAGGCCTTCTCTGCCCACCCAAGCCAAATAAGAAATACAAAGACAGAATTTGGAAGAAATAGAAAGGTGGCTTTAATTCTCAGCCAGCGGAGAGGGGAACACAGTAGGTTCTTGTCTCAAAAACTGTTCCCCCTCCATGAGGAGTCTAGGGCTTCTATAAGAGGAGGGCTCCTGGAGGTCAGAAGTTGGCAATGGGGAACAAGGGTATTAGGATCTTGATTTCTTCCTCTTGCATTGTTTCAGTGACAGTCATAGGCTGGCATCAGTAACCCAGTAACTGAATCTGGTATTTTGGTGTCTCTGCTGCCTTCTTTCTGATATGTAAAAAGGAGAACTATAAGGGGAAGAGTGTTGTAAGGGTCATATCAGATCAGATTAGTTGCTCAGTCGTGTCCGACTCTTTGCGACCCCATGAACCGCAGCACGCCAGGCCTCCCTGTCCATCACCAGCTCTCGGAGGTCACTCAGACTCACATCCATTGAGTCAGTGATGCCATCTAGCCATCTCATCCTCTGTCGTCCCCTTTTCCTCCTGCCCCCAATCCCTCCCAGCATCAGAGTCTTCTCCAATGAGTCAACTCTTCGCATGAGGTGGCCAAAATACTGGAGTTTCAGCTTTAGCATCATTCCTTCCAAAGAAATCCCAGGGCTCATCTCCTTCAGAATGGACTGGTTGGATCTCCTTGCAGTCCAAGGGACTCTCAAGAGTCTTCTCCAACACCACAGTTCAAAAGCATCAATTCTTCGGCGCTCAGCCTTCTTCACAGTCCAGCTCTCACATCCATACATGACCACAGGAAAGACCATAGCCTTGACTAGGCAAACCTTTGTTGGCAAAGTAATGTCTGCTTTTGAATATGCTATCTAGGTTGGTCATAACCTTCCTTCCAAGGAGTAAGCGTCTTTTAATTTCATGGCTGCAGTCACCATCTGCAGTGATTTTGGAGCCCAGAAAAATAAAGTCTGACACTGTTTCCACTGTTTCTCCATCTATTTCCCATGTAGTGATGGGACCAGATGCCATGATCTTCGTTTTCTGAATGTTGAGCTTTAAGCCAACCTTTTCACTCTCCACTTTCACTTTCATCAAGAGGCTTTTGAGTTCCTCTTCACTTTCTGCCGTAAGGGTGGTATCATCTGCATATCTGAGGTTATTGATATTTCTCCCGGCAATCTTGATTCCAGCTTGTGTTTCTTCCAGTCCAGCATTTCTCATGATGTACTCTGCATATAAGTTAAATAAACATGGTGACAATATACAGCCTTGACGTACTCCTTTTCCGATTTGGAACCAGTCTGTTGTTCCATGACCAGTTCTAACTGTTGCTTCCTGACCTGCATACAGATTTCTCAAGAGGCAGATCAGGTGGTCTGGTATTCCCATCTCTCTCAGAATTTTCCACAGTTTATTGTGATCCACACAGTCAAAGGCTTTGGCATAGTCAATAAAGCAGAAACAGATGTTTTTCTGGAACTCTCTTGCTTTTTCGATGATCCAGCGGATGTTGGCAATTTGATCTCTGGTTCCTTTGCCTTTTCTAAAACCAGCTTGGACATCAGGAAGTTCACGGTTCACATATTGCTGAAGCCTGGCTTGGAGAATTTTGAGCATTACTTTACTAGCGTGTGAGATGAGTGCAATTGTGCGGTAGTTTGAGCACTCTTTGGCATTGCCTTTCTTTGGGATTGGGATGAAAACTGACCTTTTCCAATCTTGTGGCCACTGCTGAGTTTTCCAAATTTGCTGGCACATTGAGTACAGCACTTTCACAGCATCATCTTTCAGGATTTGGAATAGCTCCACTGGAATTCCATCGCCTCCACTAGCTTTGTTCCTAGTGATGCTTTCTAAGGCCCACTTGACTTCACATTCCAGGATGTCTGGCTCTAGGTCAGTGATCACACCATCATGATTATCTGGGTCGTGAAGCTCTTTTTTGTACAGTTCTTCTGTGTATTCTTGCCACCTCTTCTTAATATCTTCTGCTTCCATTAGGTCCATACCATTTCTGTCCTTTATCGAGCCCATTTTTGCATGAAATGTTCCTTTGGTATCTCTGATTTTCTTGAATAGATCCTTAGTCTTTCCCATTCTGTTGTTTTCCTCTATTTCTTTGCATTGATCGCTGAAGAAGGCTTTCTTATCTCTTCTTGCTATTCTTTGGAACTCTGCATTCAGATGTTTATATCTTTCCTTTTCTCCTTTGCTTTTCGCTTCTCTTCTTTTCGCAGCTATTTGCAAGGCCTCCCCAGACAGCCATTTTGCTTTTTTGCATTTCTTTTCCATGGGGATGGTCTTGATCCCTGTCTCCTGTACAATGTCACGAACCTCCTTCCATAGTTCATCAGGCACTCTATCTATCAGATCTAGGCCCTTAAATCTATTTCTCACTTCCACTGTATAATCATAAGGGATTTGATTTAGGTCATACCTGAATGGTCTAGTGGTTTTCCCTACTTTCTTCAATTTCAGTCTGAATTTGGCAATAAGGAGTTCATGGTCCGAGCCACAGTCAGCTCCTGGTCTTGTTTTTGCTGATTGTATAGAGCTTCTCCATCTTTGGCTGCAAAGAATATAATCGATCTGATTTCGGTGTTGACCATCTGGTGATGTCCATGTATAGAGTCTTCTCTTGTGTTGTTGGAAGAGGGTATTTGCTATGACCAGTGCATTTTCTTGGCAAAACTCTGTTAGTCTTTACCCTGCTTCATTCCGTGTTCCAAGGCCAAATTTGCCTGTTACTCCAGGTGTTTCTTGACTTCCTACTTTTGCATTCCAGTCCCCTATAATGAAAAGGACATCTTTTTGGGGTGTTAGTTCTAAAAGGTCTTGTAGGTCTTCATAGAACCATTCAACTTCAGCTTCTTCAGCGTTACTGGTTGGGGCATAGACTTGGATTACTGTGACATTGAATGGTTTGCCTTGGAAACGAACAGAGATCATTCTGTCGTTTTTGAGATTGCATCCAAGTACTGCATTTCGGACTCTTTTGTTGACCATGATGGCCACTTCATTTCTTCTGAGGGATTCCTGCCCACAGTAGTAGATATAATGGTCCTCTGAGTTAAATTCACCCATTCCAGTCCATTTTAGTTCGCTAATTCCTAGAATGTCAACATTCACTCTTGCCATCTCTTGTTTGACCACTTCCAATTTGCCTTGATTCATGGACCTGACATTCCAGGTTCCTATGCAATATTGCTCTTTACAGCATTGGACTTTGCTTCTATCACCAGACACATCTACAGCTGGGTATTCTTTCTGCTTTGGTTCCATCCCTTAACTCTTTCTGGAGTTATTTCTCCACTGATCTCCAGTAGCATATTGGGCCCCTACTGACCTGGGGAGTTTCTCTTTTTAGTATCCTATCATTTTGTCTTTTCATACTGTTCATGGGGTTCTCAAGGCAAGAATACTGAAGTGGTTTGCCATTCCCTTCTCCAGCGGACCACACCCTGTGGACCACACACCTGATATGTAAAAAGGAAAACTATAAGGGGAAGAGTGTTGTAAGGGTAAACACCAGATATAGGATTTATTTAGCATAGAGTCAAAGGAAAGCCTGTCCGACTCTTTGTGATCCCATGGACTATACAGTCCATGGAATTCTCCAGGCTAGAATACTGGAGTGGGTGAAAATGAAAGTGAAGTTGCTCAGTCGTGTCCAACTCTTTGCGACCCCACGGGCTGTAGCCTACTAGGCTCCTCCGTCCATGGGATTTTCCAGGCAAGAGAACTGGAGTGGATTGCCATTTCCTTCTCCAGGGGGTCTTCCCAACTCAGGGATGGAACCCAAGTTTCCCGCGTTGCCAGCGGATTCTTCATCAGCTGAGCTACAAGGGAAGCCCAAGAATAATCTAGTGGGTAGCCTATCCCTTCTCCAGCAGACCTTCCCCACCCAGGAATCCAAACCGGGGTCTCCTGGATTGCAGTCGGATTCTTTACCAGTTGAGCCATCAGGGAAGCCCATCTGCCTGCAACGCGGGAGACCTGGGTTCAATCCTTGAGTCCAGAAGAGCCCCTGGAGAAGGGAATCGCAACCCACTCCAGTATTCCTGTCTGGAAAATCCCATAGATAGAGTAACCTGGCAGGCTGCAGTCTACGGGGTCGCGGAGAGTCAGACACGACCTAGCGACTGAAGACAAAAGGAGGGTAGACCCTGGTCATCAAATCCTTCTGCTTTTGGCTCAGTTCCACAAGTCCTAACGTTTATATCCATCCCCCCTTTTCAAAAAATATATGTACTTGTCCGCGAAGCCCCGCCTGCCTGGCCGGCTGGTGCAAATCCTGAGCAAACCCTCAGCGGGGCGCCCACAACCCGCCACCGCCGCCAGAGAGAGCTAAAACTACGTTTCCCAGAATCCTGCGTCCGCCGACCCACTTCCGGAGTTCGCGGACGGCATGGCGGCGTCCGTGGAGCACGATTCCCCGGAAAGCATTGAGGCGCCCCAGACAGCGGTGGAGGAGGAGGAAACGAAAACATTTAAAGACCTGGTAAGAGTGGATGATGCCAGCTTCCCTTTGTTCTTCCGGCGCCAGGAGCGGGCAGCGTCCGGTTGCTTTCCATCTAGGCCTGTGGTGTGCGGAAGCAGCCGGGGCCTAGCTCAGGTTTCCCCCGGGGTACCCGAGGCTCAGGTTCAGGACGAGGGCCGCCCTCACCTCCGAGTTTGGGTGGTGGGACGGAGGTCGGGCCCAGGAGTCCTATTTGCCCATTTCAGCTCCACTTGGTGTGGTAGCGCTGTGTTTGTGCAGGATATTGTCCAGTGCGACCTGTCCAATGTGGGTTTAGAATTCCAATGAGCCGGGTTTGAATTCTGACCCATAACTAGATGCAAGTTATCTCGGTTCCTGACCTTCCACCTCTGTAAATTGAGGATTATGATAAGTATTTTATAGAACTGTGAAGATTAAATGAAGTAACCCACGTAAACAACTTGTTGGCTTGGTCCCTGAGTGGAGAGTGATGACAACCTTGAGTTACTGTCCCAGTACTCAAAATTAAGGAGGAGACTGAGTCAGTTCAGTTCAGTCGCTTCGTGGTGTCTGACTCATTGGGACCCCATGGACTACAGCATGTCAGGCTTCCCTGTCCATCACCAACTCCCGGTGTCTACTCAAACTCATGTCCATTGAGTCGGTGACGCCATCCAACCATCTCATCCTCTGTCGTCCCCCTCTCCTCCCGCCTTCAATCTTTCCCAGCATCAGGGTCTTTTCCAATGAATCAGGTGCCCAAGTATTGGAGTTTCGGCTTCAGTATCAGTTCTTACAATGAGTATTCAGGACTGATTTCCTTTAGGTTGAACTGGTTGGATCTCCTTGCAGTCCAAGGGACTCTCAAGAGTCTTCTCCAACACCACAGTTCAAAAGCATCAGTTCTTCGGCTCTCAGCTGTCTTTATAGTCCAACTCTCACATCCATACATGACTACTGGAAAAACCATAGCTTTGACTAGATGGACCTTTGTTGGCAAAGTAACGTCTCTGCTTTCTAATATGCTGTCTAGGTTAGTCATAACTTTTCTTCCAAGGAGTAAGCGTCTTTTAATTTCATGGCTGCAGTCACCATCTGCAATAAATACCTTTTGAATCAAAATGTAGGAGATGCACGTGTCACCAGCAAGGCTCCCCTGACAGTCCTTTAGTTGTGTGGGAGGCGAGTGTGTGTTGTTCTTTGCTAAACTGTGTTTTTCTGAATTCTAAGGGTGTGACAGATGTGTTGTGTGAAGCTTGTGACCAGTTGGGATGGACAAAGCCCACAAAGATCCAGATTGAAGCTATTCCTTTGGCCTTACAAGGTAGGTTGAAATTAAGTATGTGCTCTGTTTCAGGTTCAATATAAAGTTGCACATTCTCAGTTAAATACTTAACACATTTGAGAGCTATTGTTTTGCCTACTTCAAGTGAAATAAAGTATGGTCAGTAAAGATAAAAAGTTTGTGGCTTTTTGAAAGGTAATTCTCCGGTGTTAATGAGCTTACTTTCTGCAAGGTGGTTTGTTGTCTTTTGCTTTTCCAGCATTTCTTTCTCAGTTTCTTCTGGTTCTTTTCCTTTGCCTTGCAGTGTTAATTCTAGCATCATCCTTTTTTACTCTCACTTTAAAACTCTACTAAGATTTCTCATCCAGTCCTGAAGCTTTAATGCTGTCTGCGTCAGTGAGTTTCAGCCAGTGCTCATTAGAATCAACTGTGGATCTTTTAAAACTCTAGTGATTTCTGGGCTCCAGCCTAGACCTCCTGAATTAGAATTTCCAGGTGTGGGACCTAGGCATCAGATCAGATCAGTCGCTCAGTCGTGTCCGACTCTTTGCGACCCAATGAACTGCAGCACGCCAGGCCTCCCTGTCCATCACCAACTCCCGGAGGTCACTCAGACTCACATCCATCGAGTCAGTGATGCCATCCAGCCATCTCATCCTCTGTCGTCCCCTTCTCCTCCTGCCCCCAATCCCTCCCAGCATCAGAGTCTTCTCCAATGAGTCAACTCTTCGCATGAGGTGGCCAAAATACTGGAGTTTCAGCTTTAGCATCATTCCTTCCATAGAAATCCCAGGGCTGATCTCCTTCAGAATGGACTGGTTGGATCTCCTTGCAGTCCAAGGGACTCTCAAGAATCTTCTCCAACACCACAGTTCAAAAGCATCAATTCTTCGGCGCTCAGCCTTCTTCACAGTCCAACTCTCACATCCATACATGACCACAGGAAAGACTATAGCCTTGACTAGGCGAACCTTTGTTGGCAAAATAATGTCTCTGCTTTTGAATATGCTATCTAGGTTGGTCATAACTTTCCTTCCAAGGCATATACAGATTTAAAACTTCATGGTTTACTCTGATGTGTCTGCCCCTGGGGGAGCACCACGGGTCCGATGCTCTTGCCTCCCACATCTGTATTTCTAGCCCATATTTTTTTGGATGAACTCCACAAACAAGTTTGTCCAACTGGTTTTTAGATACTTCTTTATAGGCTTACTGCAGGAATCTTAAGTTCCCTGTATCCAAACCAGAGTCTTTATTTTTCTCACCAGAACTAGTTCCTCTGTAGCCTGTATCTCAGTTTATGGCCTTTGAGTTTCCCAAGGTAGAAACCTCTGTGCCAATCAGATTTTCTTTCATTACTTTCTGTCTTTTATTTTTATTTTATTGAAATATAGTTGATTTACAGTGACTCTTCATTTTTGTTCTGTTACTTTCTGTCTCTCATTTCACCTGGCCTCCGTTCAGGCTACAATCATAGTTCCCCTCGTATCCTCTCTGAGGTCTCATTTTCCTGTGCTTTCCCCATTTTGGCCCTTGAGGTCACTTTAGAGTGTAAGGAAGAGAGTCATGTTCAAATTGTGTCAGGGAAAATTTCTAGATGAGGAATCCTCAGCAATCAAGTGTGGCGGTCATTACTTGAAGGAAACCTTTCCGCTGGGTGCTGAGACATCGATTCAATGTCCCAGTCTCTGGCCCAGGCCAAAGATCGCTGCCTTGGGGGCTACAGTGAACCTAGAGACAGTGGTTTTGGCTTGGGAATTAATTGCCAAATCTTCTCAGTTATGGCTTGATTGGCAATAACAGACCATTCTTAAGGAATTACTTCTGGCATTCTTCCCTCAGGAGGAGCAGTATAAACAGTGATTACTGTTAAGCTCCTTGGCTTCTCCTCATGCCATCAGGCCTGGGGTTTATCTTCTTAAAGAGTCATGTCATGTCATGTGTTAGTCGCTCAGTTATGTTCGACTCTTTGTGACCCCCGGACTGTAGCCCGCCAGGCTTCTCTGTCCATGGGATTTTTCCAGGCAAGGGTACTAGAGTGGGTTGCCATTTCCTTCTCCAGAGGATCTTCCCAACCCAGGGATAGAACCCAGGTCTCCCGTACTGCAGGCAGCTTCTTTACCATCTGAGTCACCAGGGAAGTCTTAAAGAGTGTTGATACTTAAAGATCATGATGTGAAGTGAAGTAAAGTTGCTCAGTCGTGTCCGACCCTTTGTGACCCCATGGGCTGTAGCCTACCACACTCCTCCGTCCATGGGATTTTCCAGGCAAGAATACTGGAGTGGGTTGGAGTGGGTTGCCATTTCCTTCTCCAGAACATCTTCCTGACCCAGGGATCGAACCCGGGTCTCCCACATTGTAGGCAGACACTTTACCATCTGAGCCACCAGAGAAGTCATGATACTCCCTGCCTAAGATCCTTCAGTTCCTCTGTCTTAAAGGAAGACATCCAAACTCCTTAGCATGACTGTGGGTTTCCTCATTCTTCTCTGTTTTCCCCCTTGACTTCTGTGTTCTGGCCATGTTGTACTTTTCCCTCTCCTTACTCATTCTGTGTTCTTTAAAGCATCTTTCCTCACACGAGACTGTCCTTTTTTTGCTGACCTCCAGATTTAATTTGCTTGTCACCTCTGTTAGCCTTTCCTGACTCCTCCAAGCAGTAAGCTACTCCTTTTTTCACCCTGTCCTACAGGGACCTATCATATTATTATGTATTGTGTGGATTTTGAGCTTATTCAGGACAGAGACCGTGTCTTCCGTCTGATCGACTTCCTCTTCCCCTCAATTCATCAAATATTTATTCATGGTCTGTGTTGTGCTCAGCATTTAGTCATATTCCCACCAATATGGGAATGGTGCAGAAAGCATTTCTTTGCTATTATGTATATTTTTTGTCTTCTAGGTCGTGATATCATCGGGTTGGCAGAAACCGGCTCTGGGAAAACCGGCGCCTTTGCTTTGCCCATTCTCAACGCCTTGTTGGAGACACCCCAGCGTCTGTTTGCCTTAGTTCTCACCCCCACTCGGGAGCTGGCCTTTCAGATCTCAGAGCAGTTTGAAGCCCTGGGGTCTTCGATTGGGGTGCAGTGTGGTAAGTGTTGGGAGGAAAGGACTCTTCACAGTTTCTTCACAGGTTGAGCATGAATGTGAAAGGGAATGAGAGGAAGTGATGTTAATATAAGTTCACCGACCTAAAGAGCTGATTGGGTATTTTAGCTTCAGGGAAAGTTGTCATTATAAGGGACGAGAATGAAAGTAGAAATCTGGCATTGGCTTTAGAAGATGTTCAGTGCATTATGGAAACAAAATTAAGGATCTCTTTTTAATATTCTTTTTATTTCTGTAGCTGTCATTGTAGGTGGAATTGATTCAATGTCCCAATCTCTGGCCCTGGCCAAAAAACCACATATAGTGATAGGTGAGTAACTGACACTGGTAAAAGGTGCTGGTGAGGATGAATTTCAGAAAAATCTACTGATGCTACATGTAATTTATTTGTGCGGAAAGTGTTCAAAGAGTGACTGTCTGTAACCCTGTTTAATGGTGTTTTTTTTTTTTTTTTTTTAATTTCTGGAATTCTGATTAGGAGGGGGAGGTCACTCCCTTTCTGTCCTTTTTCTTAAACATGTCCTCAACCTTTTTTGTTAGCAACTCCTGGCCGACTGATTGACCACTTGGAAAATACGAAAGGTTTCAATTTAAGAGCCCTCAAGTACTTGGTCATGGATGAAGCAGACCGAATCTTGAATATGGATTTTGAGACAGAGGTGAGCTCTTAACATCTTTCCTCCTCTTAGAACTTCTCAGGTGCCCCGTTTCAAAGTCTGATTCATAGCTCACTTGCTTTTTGGAGCACTTACCATTGCCAGTTAATTTAACATATCTGCTGCTTTTCTTTTTTATTGAAAGATGGTTGATTTACAATATTATATTGCTTTTAGGAGTGCAACGTAGTGCTTCAGTATCTTTGTAGATTATGCTCCATATACTCCATTTAAGATGATTATAGAATAATGACTCTGTGTCCCTGAGCTGATACAATATATCCTTGTTGCTTTTAAATTTAATTAATTTTGAAATTGCAGCATTATTGATTTACAGTGTTTCTGGTATATAGCAAAGTGATTCCGTTATACATATATCTACGTTTGTATTTATGTGTGTGTGTATGTTCTTTTCCCCATTCTGTTCCGTTATAGTTTCTTACAAGATATTGAAAATAGTTCCCTGTCCTATATAATAGGACCTTGTTGTTTATTTACTTTATACACAGTAGTTTGCATCTGCCAATCCCAAACTATTAATTTATCTCCCCCACTTCCTCTTGGTAACCTTAAGTTTGTTTTCTATGTCTGTGAATCTGTTTCATAAATAAATTGATTTATACTGTTTTTTAGCTTCTACATGTAAGTGATATCATAGGATATTTGTCTTTGTCTGACTTCACTTAGTATAATAATCTCTAGGTCTATCCGTGTTTTTGCAGATGGCATTGTTTCATTTTTAAATGGCTGAGTACTATTACCCTGTCTAACGTACCACCACTTTATCCCTCGTCTGTCGATGGACATTTAGCTTACTTTCATTTCTTGGCTATTGTAAATAGTCTCAGCATCCTCTTCAGAATATAGTCTGACTTTTGAGGGGGAGATAGATTCGGAATTCAGGATTAACATATACAGACTATTATATATAAAATCGGAGAAGGCAGTGGCACCCCACTCCAGTACTCTTGCCTGGAAAATCCCATGGATGGAGGAGCCTGGTAGGCTCCAGTCCATGGGGTTGTGAAGAGTTGGACACGACTGAGCGACTTCATTTTCACTTTTCACTTTCATGCATTGGAGAAGGAAATGGCAACCCACTCCAGTGTTCTTGCCTGGAGAATCCCAGGGAGGAGCCTGGTGGGCTGCCATCTATGGGGTCGCACGGAGTCGGACATGACTGAAGTGACTTAGCAGCAGCAACAGCATATATAAAATGAACAATAGGACCTACTGTATTTTGTAATAACCTGTTCTGGGGGTGCTTCCCTGGTGATTCAGACGATAACGAATCTGCCTGCCATATAGGAAATGTGAGTTTGATCCAGGGGTTGGGAATATTTCCTGCAGAGGGAAATGGCAGCCTATTCCAGTATTTTTGCCTGGAGAATTCCATGGACAGAGGAGCCTGGCAGGCTACAGTCTATGGGGTCACAAAAAGTCAGACACACGACTAACACACATGCACACATACACATAGTGGAAAAGAATCTGAAAAAGAGTATATATATGTGAGTCACTTTGCTCTCCACTTGAAATGGTGTAAATCAACTATACTCCAACTAAAAAACAAATAGTAGGGCAAAAAGCATATATATTAAATGTAGTCTGACTTTGATTTTAGAGATGAGAAATATCAAAACCAGATTTTCTTTTCCACTTCATTTGATTTCAACCTCTTCTATCTTTTCTTTGATAAGAAGTTCTTTATAACTTACTTAGTTGATTAATGCTTATTCTTTCCTTTTCTCTTAGATTAGCTATACTGTACTGATTTAAAATGTTCTTTTCTCTGATTAGCATTATTTTTTGATAGCATCGGGTGTGCTACCTGATCGTATATATTCAGAAAGTTTTAGCTGAATTGAATCGAAGGTTTGAGATCCCAAATCCCCATTGTGATATATTTAGTTTGTGATCCCTTATCTCCACAAAATACATTTGCAGGTTTCCAGTGTAAATGACATGTTGGTATCCTTTGCTCCTTCTGCCTTAGGTTGACAAGATCCTCAAAGTGATTCCCCGAGATCGGAAAACATTTCTCTTCTCTGCTACGATGACCAAGAAGGTGAACTTTTCTATGACTTCTCTTTTCTTCTTTATAAGAATTGATAAGTAGAAACAGTCCCAGTAACAAGAATAAAAACAGAGCACTTAGGAATCAACGTACTAATCTAGTGTCCTTTCACCAGGTGCAAAAACTTCAGCGAGCGGCACTGAAGAACCCTGTGAAATGCGCCGTCTCCTCCAAGTACCAGACGGTTGAGAAGTTGCAGCAGTATTATCTTTTTATTCCTTCCAAGTTCAAGGTAGAGTGTTTACTCTGATCATTCCTGCCTCTCCCTCTCCTCCTTCACCACAGTGTCTGAAAGTGTCAGCTCTTGATTAGCTAAGTACTGTTTGTTTTAGAGCTCATGCTGTGTTTACATTTATCACTGATAACACAGAGCATTCCGGGAATTCACAATGTATTAAACCAGAGTAATGAAGTCATGATATAATCCCTTCCTAACCCCATCCTTGAGGTAGTTTTTCTTTGGTCTGCTTATTTTGTGGCTTTTTTGTGGGCAGCGGACCCTAGTCTTGTCCTCTGGTGTAAGGCTTTGCCTGCTTGCTGAGCCCAGATCGCCTTGTGCTTGGTGTCAGGCTGCGTGTGTTACTCACGGTTCTCAGAGATGATAATGATAAAGCTGATTAAGGGGTGCAGGGCTGCCAGCTGAGCATCTGGGTAATTGAGAAGCAGCTAGAGGCTTAGTCTTTTATGTAGTTTGTATGCCCAGGACTCTGACTTTCTTCCAGGTTCAGTTACATATATTGTTTTGGCTTTGTGACTTAGGATACCTACCTGGTTTATATTCTGAACGAATTGGCCGGGAACTCCTTTATGATATTCTGCAGCACCTGTAACAACACTCAGAGGACAGCTCTGCTACTCCGAAACCTTGGATTCACTGCCATTCCCCTCCATGGACAGATGAGTCAGGTAACTGTTCTTCAGCATTATTAGTGAGAAAGATAAACCTCACGGCAGGAGGTTTCTGCAGTAGCAGCACGTGACACTAATGCATCCTTCTGTGGTTGTCCTGGTGTTACGGGCTTTAAAGTGTTGCTGTCAGTGCTGCTTCCTCCTTTCAGGATAGCAGGAGGCTCCAGTTAGAATATTCCACAGGTAGTTGTCTGGTATGGAGGCTGTAGAGTTGATTTATTCCGCATGTGTGCATGCTAAGTCGCTTCCGTTGCGTCAGATTCTGTGTTACCCCATGGATTGTAGCCTTCCAGGCTCTTCTGTTCATGCGATCCTCCAGGCAAGAGTACTGGAATAGGTTGCCATGCCAGGGGTCCTGGAGCAGGTCTTTTACATCTCCTGCATTGGCAGGCAGGTTCTTTACCACTAGCACCACCTGGGAAGCCCGATTTGTTCAGCCCTTGTGGTAAATTATTTCCCAGTTACCTTTCTGTCATGTTTGACAATGTTTTATGTTAGTGTTTTCTAGTTTTAGTCTTAGACTTTTTTTTTTCTTTGCTGTCATGTTTCCTTTTGACCTGTGAAGCCCAGTTAGACTGAAGGGGAAACATCATTTAAAAAATTTCTTTCTTGCTTCTTTTATCTATTTAATGTGTCTAGTTTATGTGTCTTGGATTTCCAAGATTCCTTAGATTTTCAAGATGAAAATTCTTTCCATTTCTGTTCGTCATTTCAGAGCAAGCGCCTGGGATCCCTTAATAAATTTAAGGCGAAGGCTCGTTCCATTCTTCTAGCAACTGATGTTGCAAGCCGTGGCTTGGACATACCCCATGTGGATGTAGTCGTTAACTTTGACATTCCTACCCATTCCAAGGTGAGTCTTGTTGCTGACCTGACTTTCTCACCCAAAATATTTTTCTTTACTTTTTCTTCCTTTTCCTTGCTTCCTTTCTCCTTTCCTTTCTTTCTCTCTAATTCTCTCTCTCCCGCCTTTCTTTTCTTTTTTTTTTTTTGAATTGAGGTGTAATTGACATGTAACACTGTATTAGTTTAGGTATGAAATGTGATGATTCAGGATTTGTATATATTGCAAAATGGTCACAGTAAGTCTAGGTAGCATCTGTCACCATTCATAGTTGCACTTTTTTTTTCTCTTTTGCTGAGAACTTCTAAGATATTTTCCCTTAGCAACTTTCAAATATCCAATACCGTGTTTTTAACTCTTGTCCGCAAGTTGTACATTACATCCCCATGACTTACTTATTTTATAACTGAAATTTGTACCTTTTGGCCTCTTTCACCCATTTCACATACACCCATCCCTGCCTTTGGCAACCACCAAACCTGTTTTCTGTATCTGTGAGCTCAGTTTTTTGTTTTTGTTAGATTTCACGTATAAGTAAGATCTCTGTATTTGTCCCTGTCTAACTTATTTTACTGAGTCGAATACCTTCAAGGTCTAGCCAATGTTGTCACAAACAGGAAGGTGTCATTCTTTTATATGGCTGAATAATAGTCCATTGTATACAAAGTGTATTTCTTTTATCATCTGAGCCATCAGGGAAGCCCCCAAAGTGTATTTCTTAATGTTTTTTGTCTTCCTTTAGTTACAGTATTGGGGTGTGTGTGTGTTTGTGTGTGTATGTGTGTCCTTGATTAGTTAAGTATCAGAAATTAGGAAACTCTTGATCTGTTCATTCTCCTCATCTTGCACATGCCTGTGGATGTGTTGTCAATGAACGTGAAGGAAGGAACCCAGGAGAGGGGCAAGGTGCTCACCATCAGGGGAGCAGAGGTACCACCTGCTGGCCTCTGTTGGTCTAACTGATGGGAATGGCAGCTTGTGGTCCTCAGTGATCCCAGGGTTTCTCAGCCTGGGCACCACTGACACCTCAGGCCAGGAGTTCTCTGTTGTGCAGCTGTCCTCTGCATTGTAGGATGCTTAGCATTCCTGGCCCCTGCCCACAGGTGATTGTGGCCACCAGGTATGTTTCCAGACAGTTCATAGATGCTCCCTGGGGAGGACAAAACTGCCCCCAGTTGAGAACTAGTGTGTCTCGATTTTGTATTAAACTGCTGTAGACAAGGTGCTCTCGCATAGGGTTTTCACAGTAACTCTGAGTTTGGCAGTGTGTTTGTGCCGCTGTCTTGTAGACAGAAACCACGGTTCAGAGAGGTTCTGGGACTTGCAGACAGTTGTGTCGTGGGTTGGGATTGGGGGAAGCAGAGCTGTGACCCAGGTCTACCTCTAGACCCAGGCCGTTTTCCTCTGTCTGTGTCTATGGAGGTGTGCTTTGTGGATTCATCTTTCCATAAAAGAAAGGAAAAGAGGGGGTCAGTTTTGTGCTGTGAGGAGAATTTAAAACGTGAGGCAGATATATTTCAATGGATTGCCAGTCTGTTTCTCCACGTTCTAGGACAGATCTGTTTTCTTTCAGAGGTTGGCAGGAAGACTTTACATACACAGTTTTTAATTCATATTCCAGCTGACTCAGTTACTTGCCCATTGTGTTTCAGGATTACATCCATCGAGTAGGTCGGACGGCTCGAGCTGGGCGCTCTGGAAAGGCTATTACCTTTGTCACACAGTAAGTGACCCGACTTCAGGGCAGAGCAATGTAGAGAAAGAAGCAGAACCCTGGGGCCAACTCACTTGGAACCTGACTTCACCTTTTATTGTAATAGGCACTAAGCCTTCCTCATCCCACCTTCATCATTTGTAAAATGGAAATAGTAGTACCAGCCTTGCAGGGCTTTAATGAAGACTGAAGACGTATATGTAAAGAGCATATACTGCGTGTGTGTAGCCGAGTCCCTGGTGTGTGAAAGCACATACACCAAAACCCTGTTCTTTTCACGTCTGGAGCCAGAGAACAGTGACCATTCCCTCAGCTCACCATATTACAATAACTGTTCTGATTTTGTTTTTAAAGGAGCAAACAGCCACGTGTCCTAGGCTTTTCGGGAGTCAGGGATGTGGTGGGTGGCTTTCTGCTGGGCTCTGCACAGCAGGTTGCATTTAATCAATATTCTGAAAAGGAATAATAGGTTTGAGATTACTGAAAACCGTGGCTCCTGTTGTGTCATCGTTTTGGGATGAACAGATGGACATGTACGTTGTCAGCCAGCCAGAGCCGTGTCAACTTTCCTTCCTCAGGTACGACGTGGAGCTCTTCCAGCGCATAGAGCACTTGATTGGGAAGAAACTGCCTGTCTTTCCAACCCAGGACGACGAAGTCATGATGCTGACGGAACGTGTGACCGAGGCCCAGAGATTTGCCCGAATGGTGTGCAACTCGTTCATTTGTTTATTTTTGGCTGCGCTGGGTTTTCAGTGTTGAAAAACAGGCTTTCTCTAGTTGCACCGAGCCCAGGCTACTCTCTAGTTGCAATATGAGGGCTTCTCATTGTGGCGGCTTCTCTTGTTGCTGAGCGTCGGCTCTGTGGTGCACGAACCTCAGTAGTTGTGATGCGTGGACTCTAGAGCACAGGTTCAGTGGTTGTGGCGCAGAGGGTTAGTTGCTCTGAGACTTGTGGGATCTTCCTGGACCAGGATCAAAACCATGTCTCCTGCACTGTCAGGCAGATTCTTTACCATGGAGCCACCAGGGAAACCCCTGCAATGCCTTTTCTCACCAGCTTCTATGCAACTTAACTGCATGCAAGACACTTTATCATGTTAATCCTCAATAAACGGTATTATTTTATTCCAAGTGTAAGATGAGTATGCTAAAACATAGAGATGCAGGCAGTTTGCTTTTGACCCTCTAAATAAATGGTCACATCAGAGTTTGGACTCAGTCTGATCACAGTGACTACATTCATTCCCAGCCACCGTCTGTGGTGGCAGGAACCGTGAGGCAGGAAAACCTTTGAACTTGAGAAGACACAGCTGTGAGTCTGCACAAGGTGTCTGACCTCTCAGTCAGTCCCTCACCTGTAGATGAGGAAGAGTAGTTACCTTGGAGACATGGTTTATGAGCATCAGATAAGCCGGGGAGGACAGTGTAGTTCCTGAGAGCAGCTGTAGGGGAAGCAATGGAGACAGAAGGGTCTAGAGGAGAATGCTCGCCAGTGCCCTATTAGGAGTGCTGCTCTGAGGGGTGAGGAGACTTAGTGCATGGGGCGCTTTCTGAGTAGCTGAGGTATGGACTTGTTTTTCTGCCCATATGGACGTCTTGGTGTTTTTGTTTATAAAAAATTTGATGTGTGTTGGAAAACATTTTTTAGAAAATACAGAAAGGGTTAAAATAGTGAAATACATAAGCCACTCCCCACAGAAAACCATTGATTACATTTGGCTGTTTTTCTTTAGCCATAATGAGACTTTTTCCAATTTGTATATGACTTTATCTAAATGTGTATTGTTTTTTCTGTTTCAACTAATCTAGATTCATGTGATCACGTTTTTTTCTTTTTCTTTCACATTTTAAACTCTACTCAAAAATCTTCATCTAGGTTGCATGTTAGCACTCATTTGATTCAGTTACCAAACTTGCCTAAACATAGCGGCAGGACTCATTTCTTAGAGCCACTGAAAGTTCCTTCACTACCTTCTGAATTGGCAAGGGAAGTCAGATTATGTGTTCTAGACAATTAGTAGTCTGAGGAGGATGAATTCAGTTTTTTTAAAATAGCACCACTTGTAGGTTTTAGAGACTGTTACCTTAGATGCTAGCTTCTTAAAATTATCATGCCATCCCTTCTTAATGATTCTGTTATGAATATATAACGTGCTTTCCATTGATATGTGTTCATGCTGTTCCCAGTTTTATATATTTTAATAACTGTTGAGCATCCTACTATGTACAGCTTTGCACACTTGTTTCCTTAGAATAAATTCCTAGAAGTAGAATCAATTGTTGAGAACACACAGTTCAAATTCATACAGAATGCCCAGTTGCTCTCCAGGAAAGCTATAGCAGCTTACACGATGTATGTGACATTGTATGTGGGACAGTGTCTGTGTCTCCCCACTGCCCTGACCAGTTCTAGGTATTACCATCCTCTTAAATCTTGGCGAATCTGCCATATGAAAATAGTAGCTTCCTGTTTTCATTTTTTTTATCTTTGATGACAGTTTTGTATATTGGGATTTTGGTTTTATTTCTTTGCTAATGTGAGGTGTTAGGGAATTACTTAGGGTTTGTTTGTTTTAAATAAATGAATTCTCTTAATTTATCAAGATTTTATTTATCTAGCTTGCCAGCTACATCAGGTTTCTTAGTTGCAGCATGTGAGGTCTATTACTAGTTCCCTGACCAGGGATCCAACTGAGCCTGCTGCATTGGAAACAGGGCCTCTTAGCCACTGGACCGCCAGGGTTTGACTGATGGAACGGAGACGAGGATGTGTTACCCTCAGTGACAGCAGCTCACGATCAACCCCATCCTTTCTGTTTGTTGCAGGAGTTAAGGGAGCACGGAGAGAAGAAGAAGCGCTCACGGGAGGATGCTGGGGACAATGATGACACGGAGGGTGCGATCGGTGTCAGGAACAAGGTGGCTGGAGGAAAAATGAAGAAACGGAAAGGCCGTTAATCTCTTTTATAAAGATTTGATTTCTGCCTTCTGTTCTGTGGAGAGGATTGAAGGAGAGAATGGGACCTCTTCCTCAGGCCAGTCTGTCAGCATGTGTCCGGACGGCCTGGCTCCTACAGTACTGGGCCCTCTTCTGTGTGTTCGAGCATTGTTGCTGTGGGACGTTGTCACAGTGCTGACGTCGAGACTCAGACTGGCCTTCCACTGTGGTTACTCATTCCTGATGAGGAGCACGTGCTCTCCTGTCCCTTCACACCCTTCACACTGTGCTTTTTTCAGCTGCAAATCAAGGACTGGGCTAATGAAGCCCTCATCCTGTAATTGTAAAGGAAATGGATGTTTATATCTAAAAAACAGTGGTACTTAAGCAGTCTCAGCTTGTGTTTCATGACTCTGAATGGGAAATAATAAATTTAAATATTATTATAAAAAAAGTTCAGACTCCTTCAAGACCTTTTTGTGGTAAAGACTTCATAGAAGGAGACTTTGCTGTGCGTGGATTTCTCTGGTTGCGGCTTGCGTGGGCTGCTCTTCACTGCAGTGCACAGCTTTCTCGCAGTGGCCTTGCCTGCTGTGGAGCACGGGCTCCAGGTGCCCAGCTTCAGTAGTTTCACCTCACAGGTTCAGTCGTTGTGGCACGTGGGCTTAGTTGCTCCAAGGCACGTGGAATCTTCCTGGACCAGGAATCAAACCTGTGTCCCCCGCATTGGCAGGCAGATTCCTAACCCATTGTGCCACCAGGGAAGTCTTCCATGTACATTTTAATGGAAAGTGCATGTTGTGTTTCTTGAAGTGTTTAGTAAGAAGTGAAAAGTAGATGTCACTAAAATTCTCTGTGGGAACCAAATGTGGATTGTTGATTGCAGGAAGATCTTTTTGTAAATATGGCGGGTGGGGTGCCCACCACTGGGGGCTACTTCTCCATTAGTGTATTTCCTGCTGGGACTCTCCAGAGCAGCTTAGATATTGGTAGCTCTGTCTCCTTCTGAGCCAGTGGATAGAAGCCCGTGGATGATTGCTATTTCAACTCAGTGGAAGACTTTAGAAGCAGACTGAATTTGAGTCAGGTTGTGGGTGGTGGGCTTCCCTGGTAGCTCAGATGGTAAAGAGTCTGTGTACAGTGCTGGAGACCCAGGTTTGATCCCTCAGTCAGTAAGATCCCCTGGAAAAGGAAATGGCAACCCAGTCTAGTACTTTTGCCTAGAAAATCCCATGGATGGAAGAACCTGACAGGCTACAGTCTATGGGGTCACAAAGAGTCAGACATGACTGAGCAACTTCACTTTGTGGGTGGTGCATAAAAAGAGATGAATTATTCTGAAGAAATCTGAACTTTTAAAATAGGATCCCAAACCTAGGGTCTGTGGACCCCTCAGGTACATGCATATTTATGCAGAGACTAAAACGGGTAGAAACCTAAAGCTTAGCTGCTTTCTCTGAAGTACGTTAGAGTATGCTTTGCTAGGTAGGGAAGATGGGCCACTAAGGGAAGAAAGGTGGATGATGTGTCTTCAGGCATATTGGTAGGTCCAGACCATAAACTAGAGTCTCAGACAGAACGAGTAGAGATATCCTTGTGAAGGGCAGCAGGCACAGAAATGAATGTGATCCATGTGCAAATGAGGACAAAGCTGTGGGTTTGTATCACTAATCAAGCTGTTTTTCATGCTCCCTGTCCGCCAAGGCAAGATTGTGAAGTCTTGAGTCTCCTGGGGCTCCTGTAACAGTGAGTTTCCCTGGTGGTACAGACAATAAAGACTGCACCTGCAATGCAGGAGACCCAGGTTCGATCCCTGGGTTGGGAAGATTCCCTGGAGAAGGAAATGGCAACCTATTCCAGTGTTCTTCCCTGGAGAATTCCATGGACAGCAGAGCCTGCTGGGCTAGAGTCTATGGGGTCACAGAGTACAATGTACATGTAACAAAGTACCACAGAGTGGGGCTTAAAAGAAGAGCAGATTGTTGGGTCACAGTTCTGTAATCTAGAAGTCCAGGATCAAGCTGTCACCAGGGCCATGTTGCATCTGAAACTTCTCTTCTTTTTTTTTTTTTTATTTATTAAATTTTATTTTGCTTAACTTTACAATATTGTATTGCTTTTGCCATACATCAAGATGGATCCGCCACAAGTATACATGTGTTCCCCATCCTGAACCCTCCTCCCTCCTCCCTCCCCCCATACCATCCCTCTGGGTTGTCCCAGTGCACCAGCCCCAGGCATCCGTTATCAGGCATCGTACCTGGACTGGCGACTCGTTTCAGATATGATATTATACATATTTCAATGCTATTCTCCCAAATCATCCCACCCTCTCCCATTCCCAGAGTCCAAAAGTCTGTTCTATACATCAGTGTCTCTTTTGCTGTCTCGTAAACAGGGTTATTGTTACCATCTTTCTAAATTCCATATATATATGCGTTGGTATACTGTATTTGTGTTTTTCTTTCTGGCTTACTTCACTCTGTATAATAGGCTTCAGTTCCATCCACCTCATTAGAACTGATTCAAATGTGTTCTTTTTAATGGCTGAGTAATACTCCATTGTGTATATGTACCACAGCTTTCTTATCCATTCATCTGTGGATGGACATCTAGGTTGCTTCCAAGTCCTGGCTATTGTAAACAGTGCTGCTATGAACATTGGGGTACACATGTCTCTTTCAATTCTGGTTTCCTCAGTGTGTATGCCCAGCAGTGGGATTGCTGGATCATAAGGCAGTTCTATTCCCAGTTTTTTGAGGAATCTCCATACTGTTCTCCATAGTGGCTGTACTAGTTTGCATTCCCACCAACAGTGTAAGAGGGTTCCCTTTTCTCCACACCCTCTCCAGCATTTATTGCTTGTGGACTTTTGGATCGCAGCCATTCTGACTGGCGTGAAATGGTACCTCATAGTGGTTTTGATTTGCATGTCTCTGATAATGAGTGATGTTGAGCATCTTTTCATGTGTTTGTTAGCCATCTGTATGTCTTCTTTGGAGAAATGTCTATTTAGTTCTTTGGCCCATTTTTTGATTGGGTCATTTTTCTGGAATTGAGCTGTAGGAGTTGCTTGTATATTTTTGAAATTAGTTGTTTGTCTGTTGCTTCATTTGTTATTATTTTCTCCCATTCTGAAGGCTGTCTTTTGACTTGCTTTTGACTTGCTTATAGTTTCCTTTGTTGTGCAGAAGCTTTTAAGTTTAATTAGGTCTCATGTGTTTATTTTTGATTTTATTTCCAATATTCTGGGAGGTGGGTCATAGAGGATCCTGCTGTGATGTATGTCAGAGAGTGTTTTGCCTATGTTTTCCTCTAGGAGTTTTATGGTTTCTGGTCTTATATTTAGATCTTTAATCCATTTTTAAACCTCTCGAGAAGGGTCTGTCCTTGCCTTTTCTAGCTTCTGGTGGTTGCTGGTGGTCCTTGGTTTGTGAAAACATAGCTCCATCTCTGCCCTGTCTTCACATAACCTTCCCTTCTGTGTGTCTGTGCTTTTGCATGGGCTTCTTGTAAAGATGCAGTTGTTGACTTTAGTTGTTTTTAGTTGCTAAGTTGTATCTGACTCTTTGTGACCCCATGAACTGCAGCACACTAGGCTTCCCTATCCCTCACTATCTCCTGGAGCTTGCTCAAACTGTCCATTGAGTTGTTGATGCCATCCAACCATCTCATCCTCTGTCACTCACTTCTCTTGCCCTCAATCTTTCCCAGCATTGGGGATTTAGGTCACACCCTACTGCAGTATGACCTCGTCTTTACTCATTATATTTACAAAGATCCTAGTTTCAAATAAGGTCACATACTGGTATTCCATGTAGACATGGATTTTGGGGAGACACTTCAACCCAGTATAGACTGTCTTTCTGGACTGCTGAAAAAGTTGGCTTAAAGCTCAACATTCAGAAAACGAAGATCATGGCATCTGGTCCCATCCTTTCATGGGAAATAGATGGGGAAACAGTGGAAACAGTGCCAGACTTGATTTTTGGGGGCTCCAAAATCACTGCAGATGGTGACTGAAGCCATGAAATTAAACGACGCTTACTCCTTGGAAGGAAAGCTATGACCAACCTAGATAGTATATTGAAAAGCAGAGACATTACTTTGCCAACAAAGGTCCATCTAGTCAAGGCTATGGTTTTTCCTATGGTTATGTATGGATGTGAGAGTTGGACTGTGAAGAAAGCTGAGTGCCGAAGAACTGATGCTTTTGAACTGTGGTGTTGG
Organism: Tragelaphus eurycerus; assembly: GCA_935064755.1. Lineage (NCBI taxonomy): Eukaryota > Metazoa > Chordata > Mammalia > Artiodactyla > Bovidae > Tragelaphus > Tragelaphus eurycerus. Next base: position 15,755,005 of record CAKXYN010000036.1, on the reverse strand, counting down.
AGAAGACTCTTGAGAGTCCCTTGGACTGCAAGGAGATCCAACCAGTCCATTGTGAAGGAGATCAGCCCTGGGATTTCTTTGGAAGGAATGATGCTAAAACTGAAACTCCAGTACTTTGGCCACCTCATGTGAAGAGTTGACTCATTGGAAAAGACTCTGATGCTGGGAGGGAATGGGGGCAGGAGGAGAAGGGGATGACAGAGGATGAGATGGCTGGATGGCATCACTGACTTGATGGACGTGATAGACGTGAGTCTGAGTGAACTCCGGGAGCTGGTGATGGACAGGGAGGCCTGGCATGCTGCAATTCATGGGGTCGCAAAGAGTCGGACATGACTGAGTGACTGAACTGAACTGAACTGACTGAAGATTGTATTGTGGAGTACAACTGGTAGATAGAGTTAATTACAAAGAAAGTGGAGAAAAGACAGGAGGTAGCTTCCCTAGTGGCTCAGTGGTAAAAATCCACCTGACAACGCAGGTGACGTGGGTTCAATCCCAGGGTCAGGAAGATCCCCTGGAGGAGGGAATGGCTACCCACTCCAGTATTCTTGCCTGGGAAAACTCATGGACAGAGGAGCCTGGCGGGCTATAGTCCACGAAGTTGCAGAGTCAGACACTACTGAGTATGCATGCACATAAGTCTTCAGAAATGGTAGGATGGCTAGAAGTACAGAAATTTACAATGGCATCCTTTTAAATGTAAATTGCCTTTGCAGTCAAGGTCCCAAAGGGTCTAGTTTTAGAAATGGGGAAGGAGGCCTCTAACCTTTCTTCTAGTCCCATCTTGGTGTAAGTTCTGCTTTCCTGATTTAGGACACTGAGGACTTTAAAATAATCAACCATCTTCCCCCACCTCCCAGTTGCAATCAATTCCCACACCTAACTTATATGACTTAGAGGGATTATCTTGCAGTAGTCAGTGACTCTGCCCCAGAGGAAATTCTCCCTTATTTCTCATCTGAATCATAGAGCCACTTTATACAGTATTCATTGTATCATGATTTCATGATACTAACCAACCTGGTTTTACTTCCTTCCTCTGTGCTGAGCCAAAGTGAAATGAGTAAAAATAAAATATCAAAGTAAAATATCTTTACCTTATGATGGGAGGGGTCTTAGGATCCCAAACAAAGCTATGCTTTTCCCAGCAGTCATGTATGGATGTGAAAGTTGGACCATAAAGAAGGCTGAGTGCCGAAGAATTGATGCTTTTAAATTGTGGTGCTGGAGAAGACTCTTGAAAGTCCCTTGGACAGCAAGGAGATCAACCCTGAATGTTCATTGGAAGTACTGATGCTGAGGCTGAAGCTCCAATACTTTGGCTACCTGATGCGAAGAGCTGACTCATTGGAAAAGATCCCAATGCTGGGAAAGATTAAGGGCAGGAGGAGAAGGGGGCGGCAGAGGAGGAGATTGCTGGATGGCATCACTGATTCAATGGACATGAGTTTGAGCAAACTCCAGCAGATAGTGAAGGACAGGGAAGCCTGGTGTGCAGCAGTCCATGGGGTCACAAAGAGTCAGACACGACTTAGAAACTGAACAACATGGGATCCCAGTGCTGGGGTTTCAGCCGAGTAGGCGGTTCTAAGCTTAAAGCAGGCCCGGAATTCCAGGCTCTCTGGAATTTAAGGGCAGTCTGAGAGGATTCTCGAAGTTGCTGGGAAGGATCTAGACACAACTAGATTATGATTATTATTTTCTCAGTCCTTCAAAAATGTGAGGAAGGACTTTCCTGGTCATCCAGTGGTTGAAAATCCACCTTCCAGTGGAGGGGACAGCAGGTTTGATCCCTAATCAGGGAAATAAAATATCACCTGCCACTGGGTAACCAGGTCCACATGCTGCAACGAAGACCCAGTGCAGCCAAGAAAAACGGATATCCTAGAACTTGGCTGACTCTGTAGGAACATCTGGTTTATAGCCAGAGTGTTTTCCAGGTAAGTTCCTACCTGCAGATCTAGCCCCAAATCCAAATCCGAGACTATCTGCCCCTGGCCCTTCAAAGCCCTGAGGAATGAGACCAGAAAGAACCACAGACTGTGGTGTTGGCTACAGAAAATGAAGGCGTCCACGTTATCAAAAGCAGGTAACAAAATAACATCAAGCAAGTATGCTCCAAAGACTTGAATGCAGAAGCAGAGAGTAGACAAGTTTTAATCCACATAGTTCTTAAGGTGAAATCCAGCCTCAGGGCTGATAATAAATCAGGGTGTGAGTCACCCCTCTTTAGCTGGAATGACAAGAGACCCAGACCCTGGCACTAGAGACTCAAGGGCTACCCACACCCACATTCCTTTTCATGCCTCACCTGTCCCAGGTATGCACTAAAAACACCAGCTAAAAATAACTGCAGAAACTTGAACTCTGAGAAATCGTACTAACCAGTCTCACCTAGAGGGAAGAGCTGACTTGTGTCAAGTGGAAAAGAGATGGGGGAAAAATATGGGCTCATGTAGAGACTAGAATCTCTAGGAGGTGGACCTCATATCTGTTCATATTCTTGAAGTTTTTATCTGTTCACGGTCTACCCAGTTACCTTCCCAAAATGTCATCCTTCGTTAACCCACGGGTGCCATCTAGGGACTGGAAGAAACTGGAGGGACATGGGGCACAGCGGAGTGTGGGAACACAGTCTCTGTCAGGAGACTGTGCGTAGCTCTGTGACCTTGTGGAGTTGTTGACCCTCGATTTCTCTCACTTGTTAACATGGAAATAAGAGCATCTCTCCCGTCTGCCTCACAGAGTCTTTTTTTAAAATTTAAAAAAAAAAATTATTAAAAAAATTTTTAAAATTTATTTTGGCTGTGCTGGGTCTTTGTTGGGGTGCCCAGCCTTCTCTAGTTGCAGCATGCGGGCTCTCTGGTTGGAGGTCCGTAAGCTTAGTTGTCCTGAGGCGTATGGGATCTTAGTTTCCTGGCCAGGGATTGAACCCACATCCCTCTGCATTGGAAGGTGGGTTCTTAACCACTGGACCACCAGGGAAGTCCTGCCTCACAGAGTCTTGAACCGGGTTTTATTTGTTTTTTTAACTCTGTCCCCTCCCTCTCTCCTTTCCAGTGTCTGCTCTCTTGCAGCCACTGTGGCAGGTAGCAGGAAGACAGTACTGAAAAGTTGGATGCTGTCTGGGCTGAACTCAGTCTTAATGTTGTATTGTGATTGTGCTCGCCCAGTGGGCAGGGACCACAGCCTTCTCGTAGATATGATTCTTAACATCCTGCAGAGCCTGGCACACAGAAGTTTCAATATCTGTCATATTCTGTAACAAAGTGTATCAGCAACTTCACACGTGTCTCTAGTTTCTTGAACAATCCTGAAAGGTGGGTATTATTGTCCCCATTATAAGCTAAGGAGCCAGACTATCCAGTTGTGAGACCTTGGGCAAAGTATTCAACCTTTTCTTGTTTCAATTTCCTTCTCTGAAGAAACACGGATAGTAATAAAGCTACCTTGTGAGGTTTAAATGAACGATACTGTGGCTCTTCCTTATAATGATTAGTGAGTGTTAGCCATTGTGATTGTCATTATTGTTAGTATTATTACAGATGAAGAGTGGATAAGCATTAATAGCTTGCCCATACAGCTTGTCATACAGCTCATAAGGGACCAAATTTGATGCCAAGTTTCTACTCTTTATCCTAAATACACTTTGTGTATTGTGTACATGTATAATTTCATATTATTCATTCAGCAAGTGCTTACTGATTAAAGATCAAATCATCACTTATAATACATTTTTTTCCTTTGAAAAAAATATATTCCACCTAACAAAGAAGTATATGACACAAAAGGGCCTTCAAACCCATCTGCAGATCCGAACTTCCAGATCCTTGCAGATCCTCCTTCTGTGGGAGGCTATGATATTTTCATTTTCACCAGTAGATGGCAGAAGGGAGAAAAATACCCCAGAATGGGAAGTTTTCACTTGGCCTATTTAAAGGGCTCTTTGTCTGCTATTTGGCCCACAGTGATGAAGGGCTGGGGGTCAGGGTGGCTATGAGAACCACCTTCAGGTATTTGAAGGTGTCAGCCTTCATGAGGATCTACTAGGTTGACCTAGAAGATGGGGACTGGGAGATAAAAATAAACTGAAATTCAGATGTTATAAGAAGAGAAAGTTGCATTCCTCTATTATCTCTTGCTTACAGTCCCAGCCAGCATTCTCCCTTTTTCGGCCCACAAGCAGCTTTGTTCTTTTCAAAAGCCTGCCCTTCCCTCCTAGGATTTTTATAAAATCCCTTGCTGTTCATTTATGCCCCCTGCAACCCCCACCCCGGACTTCAACGTCAGAGTACTGTTCATCTTTGCACACACCGCTCCCCCGTATCATCACTTACCCACTGCATGCTTATGTTTCTGAATGTAAATTTGCTGAGCCACGAATCCCTCTTATGTTGTGCGTCACTCAGTTTTGTCCAAGACTTTGTGACCCCGTGGACTGTAGCCCGCCAGGCTCCTCTGTCCCTGGAATTTTCCAGGCAAGAAGACTGCAGTAGGTTGCCATTTCCTCCTGCAGGGGATCTTCCTGACTCGGGGATTGAATCTGCATCTCTTGCATCTCCTACATTGGCAGGTGGGTTCTTTACCACTGTGCCACCTGGGAAGACCCCTTTTACTGCATATCCATCTAGTTCCTCATAGCTCAGTTGGTAAGTCATCTCTGTAATGCAGGAGACCTGGGTTTGATTCCTGGGTCAGGAAGATCTCCTGGAGAAGCAAGTGGCAACCCACTCCAGTATTCTTGCTGGAGAATCCCACGGACAGAGGAGCCTGGAGGGCTACAGTCCACTGATTGCAAGAGTCAGACACGACTTGGCGACTAAACCACCACCACCAAGTTTTGTTAAGCCCTCACTCCTTTGTCCAATAAGCCTGTTGCTGGTTAGCTAGTGAGTCACTTGCTGGTCCATTCTGTCCTGAAGACATGTCTTTCAGCTCCAAGTGATGGGGAATTGTCTTTTTGGTTCCAAAAGAGTGGTAGCAGCATGCAGGTGAGGTGTGCTAACTCCACTATAACTGATTTCTGTGCTGGCTTTTCCCACACATTCCTTTCAGGGGAGGAGTCCACAGGTGACTCCTGCCCAATACCCAACCTCTTTGAAACTCCTCAACTCAAGAGGTTCCCTCCAGTGCCAACTTCAAACCAACATCCTTATTGTGTTTTCTGGGTGGGTCAAGAGCATGGAGACCATGAAAAGGTTTCTTATTTGACATGCTTCTATTTGTGTATTTGTAATGGCTTGTTTGTGGTTCTTTACATAAGGATTTGGAGAGCCTGCTGTGTGCTAGGCATGTGCTAGCTGCTTGGCGTCTGTTATTTCAGTAACTGGATGTAATGAGTCATTTCTTGAGGAAATAGAAAAGCTTCTTTGTGGCATTTTGAAACCACAGCATGGTCACTCCTTATTCACTCCTTATTCTACATCTTCAGTGATTTTTTTTTTTAAGATTTTTTTTAAAAAATGTGGACTGTTTGAAAGTCTTTATTGAATTTGTTACAGTATTCCTTCTGTTTTATGTTTTGGTTTTTTGGTTCTTAGCTCCCCAAACAGGCTTCAAACCTGCATTGCTGCAAAATCGTAACCACCTGACCACCATTCTTAAATTCATCCAAGGATGTTCAGGAAATTAGCATGGTGAGCTTATACTGACAAAATGAAGTAGAGATTTGATCACATTCTAGTTAATCTGTGGCTTCTGTGTCCATTTCATTGATTTGAGTGGAATTCAAAGGGCTGAGGGTGAGGTGGGGAGTGTAAAAGATTCTCCTCTCCTCCGTAGCTTTATATTTTCAGCAAGTCTCTAGAAAATGAATAAATTTTAAGTTTGGACTCTGCCATAGTGTTCATGTGAAAGTATTAGTTGCTCAGTCCTGTCTGACTCTTTGCGATCCCATGAACAGCAACCTCCTAGGCTCCTCTGTCCATGGGATTCTCCAGGCAAGAATACTGGGGTGGGTTGCCATCCCTATCTTCCCGACCCAGGGATCAAAGCCAGGTTTCCCACATTGCAGGCAAATTCTTTACCATCCGAGCCACCAGGGAAGCTAATATTTATGTGAAATCTCACCCCAAATCAGAACTTTAGGGATGAGAGGACCTTGGTGACCAACCAGATTGTTCATTTTTTCCTTTGAGGATAATTAAAGGCAGTATGTGTACCTTTGTAGGTTTGTATATGTTTATAATATATAAGTTTATGTTTGTTTTATAATGTACTCACAAGGTTATAGCAATTTAAAAGGAGACACTATTTTTCAAAAAAGTTCTAATACCTGCCTAAGGGGAAAAAAATCTTTTGTTTTTCAGGATAACAGCTTTCGACTGAAGTCTCCTTTTCTCAGAGGCGTGGTGGAAGACGTTGAGGGACAAACATGTATTTTAGATGGCTCTGGTCAGTGTAATTTTCCTAACAATGCCAGTGTTGTCCCCAGCCAGGTTCCAGGTGCTATCTTGGGAGGAGTACAGATAAAGTCTTATTTCACAGCTCACCTCTTTAGTGTGTTTGCCTGGGTGAACTCCAACTGATGTGTGATCACCAAGGGCGGTCTGGAAGGAGGCCAAAAGCCCTGCCAGGACAAAGTTCAGGCCAGTACCTTACGTGGGAAAGAGAGCAGAGCCACCTCTGTGCTGGTCATCTGGGTAGGGCTCCAGAGGGAGGAGAAAGGAAAGGAGAGTGTGTGTCTCCTGAGACTGATATAGTCTGATGTCGGCTTGGAGTTTATGGTACTGAGCAGCAGTGTAGTCATTTCCTGCCCCTTCTCCCCGACTCTGCAGATTCCCTGAGTCACCCACAAGCCAGTGGCCTGCAGCCAGGGCTCATTTGTTTTCCCTCTGACCTAGAGGAGTTGTGGGCAGCAGATACTGGAATTTTTACTTCTAGTATCTGCTGGATGTATAAAAAATGAAAAAAAAATTTTACTTTTAAAAGTTCATCCTTTTCGGATTTCTATTTCTGTATATTTTTATAATGCACATAAAACATTATTTTAATGACAACTTGTGTACAAGGATGAAAGTATTTAAAAATATGTCAAATAGAGGTGCATATTGAGAAAGTTTGAGACTTATTCTGATAACAGCCTTTTTAGAAAAATTATGTTTCATTCTGAAATTAATTTTCAAACAAAACTCTGATATATCCTTATGGTTTAAAAAAAATTACTTTGGGAACTTTCCTGGTGGTCTGAGTTCCCAGTGCAGGGAGCTGGGGTTCAATCGCTGGTCAGAGAACTAGATTCCCTATGACGAAATCCAAGATTGAAGATCCCACAATGAAGATCCAGTACAGCCAAATAAAATAATTATTAAGAGCAGTTTTGATATGCAGATGACACCACCCTTAGGGCAGAAAGCAAAGAGGAACTAAAAAGCTTCTTGATGAAAGTGAAAGTGGAGAGTGAAAAAGTTGGCTTAAAGCTCAACATTCAGAAAATGAAGATCATGGCATCAGGTCCCATCACTACATGGGAAATAGATGGGGAAACAGTGGAAACAGTACCAGACTTGATTTTTCTGGGCTCCAAAATCACTGCAGATGGTGATTGGAGCCATGAAATTAAAAGACGATTACTCCTTGGAAGGAAAGTTATGACCAACCTAGATAGCATATTCAAAAGCAGAGACATTACTTTGCCAACAAAGGTCCATCTAGTCAAGGCTATGGTTTTTCCAGTGGTCATGTATGGATGTGAGAGTTGGACTGCGAAGAAAGCTGAGCGCCGAAGAATTGATGCTTTTGAACTGTGGTGTTGGAGAAGACTCTTGAGAATCCCTTGGACTGCAAGGAGATCCAACCAGTCCATTCTGAAGGAGATCAGTCCTGGGTGTTCTTTGGAAGGACTGATGCTAAAGCTGAAACTCCAATACTCTGGCCACCTCATGTGAAGAGTTGACTCATTGGAAAAGACTCTGATGCTGGGAGGGAATGGGGGCAGGAGGAGAAGGGGACGACAGAGGATGAGATGGCTGGATGGCATCACTGACTCGATGGACATGAGTTTGAGTGAACTCCAGAAGTTGGTGATGGACAGGGAGGCCTGGCGTGCTGCAATTCATGGGGTTGCAAAGAGTTGAACATGGCTGAGCGACCGAACTGAACTGTATTATTTTGTATAATAATACAAAAAAATTATTTTTAAGAGCAGTTTTAAGTTCACAGCAAAATAGAGAGGAAGGTATAGAGATATGCTGCTGTCCCCATATGTGTATAGCCTCCTCCATTATCAACATCCCCAACTGGAGTGGGACATACTTTACAATCAATGAAGCCACATTGACGCATCATAATTTCTTGAAGTCCATAGTTTACCTTAGGAGTCACTCTTGGTATTATACCTTCTAAGGGTTTGGACAAATGTATAATGACTTGTATCTGTCTACCACTGTAATATTTTATTTTCACTGCCCTGTAAATCCTCACTCCACCTGTTTGTCCCTCCCTGTGCCCTAAAAGCCTGGCAACCACGACTGTTTTTACTGTATCCATAGTTTTGCCCTTTTCAGGATGTCATATGGTTGGAATCATGCAGTATATATATATTTATTGCTATTTAGTCACTAAGTTGTGTCTGACTCTTTGGGACTGCACAGAATGCCACATGCCAGGCTTTCCTGTCCTTCACCATCTCCTGGAGTTTGCTAAAATTCATGTCTATTGAGTCAGTGATGCCAACCAACCATCTCACCCTCTGTCATCCTCTTCTCCTGCTGCCTTTCATCTTTTCCAGCATTAGGGTCTTTTCCAAAGAGTCAGCTCTTCACATCAGATGGCCAAAGTATCGGAGCTTCAGTTTCAGCATCAGTCCTCCCAGTGGACGTTCAAGGTTGATTTCCTTTAGGATTGACTGGTTTGATCTCCTTGCTGTCTAAGTGACTCGCAAGAGTCTTCTTCAGCACCACAATTTGAAAGCATCAGTTCTTCAGCGCTCAGCCTTCTTTATGGTCCACCTCTCTAGCTGTTGAGATTAGCTTTCATGGCATGAAAGCTTGTTTCTTAGGACTGAATAATGTTCCATTGCCTGAATGTATCATAGTTAATCCACTCACCTATCGAAGGACATCTAGGTTGCTTCCAAGTTTTGGGAATTATGAATAAAGTTGCTGTAAACATTCCTGGGCAGGTTTTTTCCCCTCCCACTTCTCCTTTAATGTGGTAAAATACACATAAAATTTACCATGTTAACTATTTTAAAGTATACAGTTAGGTGATATTATACACATTCACATTGTTGTACAACCGCTACCACCATCTGTCCGCACAACTCTTTCATCTTGCAAAACTGAAACTCTACCCATTAAACACCTCTGAATTCTCCCCTCCTCTCAATCCTACAGCAACCACCATTATACTATTCATCCTTATGATCTTGTCTAAGTACCTCGTGTAAGTAGAATCTACAGTATTTGTCTTTTGGTTACTGGCTTATTTCATTTAGCATAATGTCCTCAAGGTTGATCCATGTTATAGCATATTGCAGAATTTCCTTCCTTTTTAAAGACAAGATAATATTTCATTGTATGTATAGACCACTCATCTGTTAAGTACCCACTTGGATTGCTTCCATGTTTTAATTATTGTGAATAAGGCTGCTATGGACATGGGTATACAAATACCTCTTTGAGACCCAGCTTGCAATTCTTTCAGGTATATATACCCAGAAGTGAAATTGCTGGATCATAGATAATTTTTAATTTTTTTTTCAACTTTGACTTTCAGGTTTTTTTAATTTAATTTTATTTTTTAACTTTACAATATTGTATTGGTTTTGCCATTTTTTGAAGAAGCATTAAACTCTTTTCCATAGCAGCCGTACCACTTTATATTTACACAAACAGTGCACAAGCATTCCAATGTCCACATCCTCAGCAAAACCTACTGTTTTCTGGTTTTTTGTTTCTTTTTAAAAAAACATTTATTTATCTGGCTGCATCTGGGTCTTAGTTGCAGCATGAAGGATCCTTTCTTGCGGCACACAGACTCTCTCTTGGGCTTCAGTAGCTGTGGCACGTCGGCTTGGTTACTCCTCAGTCTCTGGGACCTTAGATCCTTGAGCAGGGATCAAACCCCAGTCCCCTCCACTGGAAGGCAGATTCTTAACCATTGGACCACCAATGGTTAAGAATGATAAGATAAAATCATTATCTTACCATTATACTGTACTTTGATCTATTTTTAGTCTTTCTGCCTCTTTCCTTCCTTTAAAAAAAAATATGTTTATAACTACAATTTCCCCCCAAAGCACCACTTTTGCCACTTTCCATAAGTTTTGCTAAGTTATGTTTTCATTTTCACTCGCCTGCAGCTACTTTCTAATTTTCCTTGTGATTTCTTCCTCGATCCATTGGTTGTTTAAAAATGTGTCATTTGGTTTCTCCACAATTTCATCAATTTCTAGCTTTCCTTTTGTTACCAGTTTCTAACTTTATCTGGTTATGGTCAGATATCATACTGAGACTGAATTTGTGGCCTGGCTTGCACAATGTCTCGCCTGCACTTGAGAATAATGTGTGTGCTGTTGGGTAGGGTGCTCTGTGTACTATGTCTGTTAGAGTTACTTGGTTTATTTTAAGTCCTCTATTTCCTTACTTTTGTCTGGTTGTCCTATCCATTATTATGAGTGGGGTATTGAAGTTGCCAATATTTTTTAGAACTATTTCTCTCTTAAATTCTGCCAGCTTTTGCTTCACTTATTTTGATGGTCTATCATTTGGCATGTGAATGTTTATAATTGTTACATCATCTTGCTGTATTGAACATTTTATAACATATAATGCTTTTCTTTGTAAACTTATTTGATTTAAAATCTATTTTGTCTGATATTAGTATAGCATCTCTGCTCTCTTTTGGTTACTCTTTGGATGGAATGTCTCTTCTATCTTTTTATTTTCGATCTCTGTGTCTTTGGAGCTCAAGTGTGTCTCTTGTAGACAGCATATGGTTAGATCATGTGCTTTTATCCATTCTGCTAATCTCTGTCCTTGGAGGGTTTAACCCATTTACATTTAAAGTAATTACTCATAAGGAGGGACTTCTGTTATTTTGCTATTTGTTTTCAGTGTGCTTAAGGGGGTTTTTTTGTCCCTTATTTCCTGATTGCTGTCTTCTTTTGTGCTTAGTTGATTTTTTGTAGTGAAGTGTTTACTTTCCCTTCTTGTTTCCTTTTAGCTATTGTCTTTTTGGTTACCATGGGGATTACATTTAAAATTCTGAAGTTATAACACTCTAATTTGAATTTATACCAGCTTAATTTCAATAACATAAAAAATTCTGCTTCTTTACAGTTCTGTCCCCAGTCCTTTCTGTTGCTGTTGTCACAAAATTACACCTTTATATCTTGTGTGCCCCAAAACATGAGCTAATAATTCTTTAAAATGCATTTGTTTCTTAAATTATGTAGAAAGCAAGATTTGAAGTTATAAACCAAAGTTATAGCAAGAATAGCTTTTACAAAATTTTTTTTCTTTAAATGTATTAGTCTCAACTCATGTAGAAAATAAAAAGTATAATTACAAAACATTGTTATAATAGTACTAGCTTTTATAATTTTCCATGTATTTACTTTCATTGATGTCCTTATTTCTCCCTATGGCTTCTATCTACTATCTAGAGTCCTTTCATTTCACCTTACAGGAATCTCTTAAACATTTCTTGCAGGGCAGGTCTACTGGCCACAAAGTCTCTTAGCTATTGTTTATCTGGGAATGTCTCAGTTTCTCCCTCACTTTTGAAGGACCGTTGCCACATATAGGATTCATAGTTGACAGCTTTGTGGTTGTTGTTTTAGCATTTTGAATATGACTATCAGTCCACTGTGTTCTGGCCTCCAGAGTTTCTGCTGAGAACTATACTGATCATCTTATTTTATTGAGGATCTATAATATTGCTAATCTTACTGTATGTGATGATTCATGACTCTCTTGATGCTTTCAACTTTGTCTTCGCCTTTTAAAAGTTTGATTATAGGGTCTTTCCTGTGGTCCGGTGGTTAAGAATCTGCCTGCCCAGGCAGGGGACACAAATTCGATCCCTGGTCTGAAAAGATCCCACATGCTGCAGAGCAGTGAAATAGCTGTGCACCACAGCTATTGAGCCTCTGCTCCAGAGCCAGGAAACCACAGCTATTGAGCCCACGTGATGCGACTGCAGAAGTCTGCACACCCTGGAGCCCATGCTCCACGACAAGAGAAGCCACTTCAGTGAGAAGCTTCGTATTACAGCTAGCACCTAGAGAGTATCCCAGCGCAGCCAAAAATAAATAAATGAATACAATTATTTTTAAAAATGAAGAAATAAAGACTTTCATAGTCAAACACTGAGGAAATTTGTTGCCAGTACATCTGCGGGTAATGAGGAAAGGAAACTCTTCATTATATATGTATGCCCTTAAGTAACTTCTGAGTTTTGAACAATGTGAATACATTTACCTATAAACAAAGAAAAATAAGTGATATGTAAATACTAATATAACTTACAGAATGAACATTCTCAGTCACTGTGGAGTACATAAATAATTAATCCCGATATTCCCCTAGTGGTCCAGTAACTTAGACTCTGCACTTCCAGTGCAGGGGGTTCGAGTTCAATCCCTGGTCAGGGAATTATTATACCACATGCTGCTCCCCAGAGTTTGAATGCTGCAACTAAAGATCCTGCATGCTGCAACAAAGATTAATGATCCTTTGCACAGCCAAATAAATAATAACAATAAAACCCAGTTACTCCCAGTGCTTACACTTAAGAGGATTACAGCCTAGTGATAGTAAAAAGATAAGTATGCAAGTTACTATAATACAGTGGATGCAGGGATAATTGGCTATATCAAAGAGATGAAAAACTATAGAGGCAAATGTCTCCCAAATGGCTTATTGTTAGTTATATGAAAGTGAAAGTTAGTCACTCAGTCATGTCTGACTCTTTGCGACCCCACAGACTGTAGCCCACCAGGCTCCTCTGTCTGTGGAATTCTCCAGGGAAGAATACTGGACTGGGTTGCCATTTCCTTCTCCAGGGGATATTCCCTCTGTGGAATTCTCCAGGCAAGAATACTGGAGTGAGTTGCCATTTCCTTCTCCAGGGGATATTCCCAACCCATGAATTGAACCTGGGTCTCTTGCATTGCAGGCAGATTCTTTACCATCTGAGCCACCAGGGAAGCCCTAGTTAGAAGTGGGTTAGTTATATGATCCATTTCCTAATGGTGTGGGACATTTACCTTTTGTTGATTAGCAGATTTAGGTGCTTAGGCTGATTTGGCTCTGTTCCAGACACCCCTTCCTCTCCCTCCACCTCCTGCTCTACCTCACCCTTCTTTCTAGTCTAGTAATTGGTGGAGCCATGCCATAATTCAGTTTTAGAACACTTACAACCCTCGTAGATTTCCTTATGGTCATTTGCCTTCTGTTCCTATCAGTTTGCCTTTCCTTGCATATTTTTTAAAGAAGAAAAAGTTCTGAATTCATATTGTTATTTTCAACTCAGTTTGTCCTGTAGGCAGCATCTTCTTTTGCCACACCTTGTGAGTCAGGATAGGTTTAGCTGATGTTGAACCTGAGCCTGGGACTGTGGCCATGTTAAATGGTGCGTGACCCTCCCACCTTTCTTTGGAACAGCTGCCTAAGTGGGTGCTGATACTACTCATTCACCTCCGCCTCCAGCTTTCTGTCGATTCATCTTGGAGTGGCCTGGCTCATTTTCGTCTTCATCACCTGACTTTGGAAAGAAAAAATGAGCCTCTCCTTTGTAAGTTAGAAGCCAAAATAAATACAATGATGCCACATTAAAGTTTTTGGATTTACCTTTTATCAGATGCCAAAGCAGAGCACTAAACCAAGTCACTAGCTGCAGGGGATGCAGTGGGATTATTGAAGCTGGGAAATTCCGGAAATAGATGGCGCCAGAGCCTGTCTGCGCAGAAGGCAATGGCACCCCACTTCAGTACTCTTGCCTGGAAAATCCCATGGACAGAGGAGCCTGGTAGGCTGTAGTCCAAGGGGTCACTAAGAGTCGGACACGACTGGGTGACTTCACTTTCACTTTTCACTGTCATGCATTGGAGAAGGAAATGGCAACCCACTCCACTGTTCTTGCCTGGAGAATCCCAGGGACGGTGGAGCCTGGTGGGCTGCTGTCTATGGGGTCACACAGAGTCAGACACGACTGAAGTGACTTAGTAGTAGTAGTAGTAGTAGAAGAGCCTGTCTGAGCCAATTCCGATGGTTGAGAGGTAAATATGGAGAGCAGCTTTGGCTCACTTCTGCACTGTGGAACTGCCGATTTCTGATGACAGTCCTCTCTTTTCACCTCTTGTTTTTCAAATTAGGAAACAGCAAGGGGAGAATTCAGGTGAGTTGCCTTAAACCTCTAGCAAGGTGGAGCAGAACACAAACTCGACTGCCCTGGGCCACACACTGCTGCGTGTGCGAGAAGGTGAATGGAGTCCTGTGTGGACCTAAGGCTGTGACAGAAACCATGAGTCCTCTATGCTTCAGTGACACGGCTGTGCTAGTGTGAGTTAGGTCATACTGGGTGTTTAAGCTCTATGCACTGCTGTGCCTTTCTTTCTTATAAAATGGGGGTGGCTGGACTTTCCTGGTGGTACAGTGGCTAAGAATTCACCTGCCAATGCAGGAGATGGGTTTGATCCCTGGGTTGGGAAGATCCTCTGAAAAAGAAAATGGCAACCCACTCCAGTATTCTTGCCTGGGAAATCCCATGGACAGAGGAGCCTGGCAGGCTACAATCGCAAAGAGTCGGATAAGACTTAGCAACTAAACAACAACAAATAACCAAAAATAGACACCAATAAATATTAATGATAATGATGACCCCATAGACTGTAGTCTGCCAGGCTCCTCTGTCCATGGGGTTCTCCGGGCAAGAATACTGGGGTGGTGTGCCATTTCCCTATTCAGGGATCGAACTTCGGTGTCCTGCATTGCAGGCAGATTCTTCACCATCTGAGCCACCAGGGAATCCCAAGAATAGACACTGGTAAATATTAATGATGATGATGATTTCTGTTTCTGGGTCCTGAGCAGTTAGTTTCTAAGTGCACCATGGCATCAGCTCTTCTTTTTATTTTAATTAAATTTTTATTTAAAAATATTTATTTATCTATTTTATTTGGTTGGCTGTGTCTGGTCTTAGTTGTGGCACACAGAATCTTCTTTGCCACATGGGACCTTTATAGTTTCACATTCAGACTCTTAGTTGCAATGTGCAGGATCTTAGTTCCCTGACCAGGGATTGAACCTGGGCCCTTTGTAGTGAGAGCACAGAATCCTAACCACTGGTTCTCCAGGGAATTCCCTCCTTTCTGTCTCTTGTTACATGGATGGTCAGTGGTGCAGGTCTGTGAGCACAGCGGTGCTGGGCCTCAGCAGTGTTCCCAGAAGATCTGGTCTCTTGGAGAACTTCCAGCCCAGTGACTGCCTTCCTGCAGCCCTCCCTACGTGGTTCTGCCCACTCCAGGCCTGCAGTGGTGCCCAAAGCCCCTCTGTCCTCCTGTCCACCAGCCTCAGCAGACCAGCACCCTGGGGATTTGTTTCCTGCCTGCCCAGCAGTTGTGGACCAACTCTGGCCCGATCAGTCTGGTGAACTTCACTACCCAGTGGGCTGCAATCAGTTTATCCAATGAGATCAGAAGCCCAGCCTTTGGCGGGGAGCTCCCCTCCACCTTTGTCTTTCCTTGGGTATTCTCCTTCAGCCTTGAAGTACACTCTAGAGGTCTTTTTACAACTTATAGTTGCACTCCTGTCATAGCTTCATAATTCTTTTTTTTTTTTTAATCTTCTGGCCATGATGCACAGCATGTGGGATCTTAGTTCCCCGACCAGGGATTGAACTTGCATGCTCTGCGTTGGCAGTGCGGAGACTTAACCACTGAACCACCAGGAAGTTCCCATAGTTCTTTATGTTAAACATTTCCTGTTGACATCGGTTTTTGCCTCATAATGAGACCTAGGTTGATATACATACATCTCTTTGACAGGGAGCTAACATGCAGAGCCTTCTCTTTTACAAGAGGTTCTTTGTCTCCTGACGTCTTGTTTGATCTCCCAAACTAGGATTCCTTTCATCCATGAATTGCAAATATTCAGTTATGGTCTTGAAGTCATCTGCGTACCTGGCCCTCATTCTGCTCCTGTTGTTCAACAGTTATCTCAGCTAGATTGCCTTCACCAGCTTATCTTACCTTTCAAAGTTTATTTACATATTTCCGTAACGATTGGAAGATAAATTCTGTGTGGCAGTGAAAGCCTTCTCTCTAGCCAATTAAGTGATACCACAATTTTCCTTTCTGTGAAAGATCAGCCCTGACTCCATGATACAAGTAGTGAGAAGCAAGGTGTTGAGGGAACGCCCTGGTGGTTCAGTGGTTAGGGCTCTGCACTTTCCCGGCCAAAGGTCTGGGTTCGCTCCCTGGCAAAAGAGAAAGAAACAACGTTTGAATGCTAGAGAGCGGTTTCAATCAGAAGTAGCTACATAGCCTGTATCACACATGGTTGTGAGAAGTAAGTGAGGTATTCTAGGTAACACACTCAGCCTAGTTCTTGCACTTTGTACTGTGAGTTAACCTCCTCCTTCATTCATTCATTCAGCTCATCCTTAATAAGCAGCCTCCTCATACTGGTGCTTTTATCAGCATGGAGATATGAGGCTGAACAAGATTCACTTTTGCCCTCAAAGAGTGGCTAGTCCAGTCTCCTGTTGATAATTTTTACTTATTTATGGTTGTGGTGGGTCTTTGTTGCTGAGCAGGGGCTCTAGGGTTCGTTGGCTCAATAGCTGTGGCTCCTGGGCTCGAGAGCACAGGCTCAGTAGTTGTGGCGCATGAGCTTAGTTGGGCGTCCCTGGTAGCTTAGCTGGTGAAGAATCTGCCTGCAATGCAGGAGACCCTGGTTTGATCCCTGGGTTGAGAAGGTCCCCTGGAGAAGGAATAGGCTACCCACTCTACTATTCTTGGGCTTCCCTGGTGGCTCAGATGGTAAAGAATCCACCCACAAGGCGGGAGACTTGGGTTCAATCCCTGGCTTGTGAAGATCCCTGGGAGGAGGGCATGGCAACCCACTCTAGCATTCTTGCCTGGAGAATCCCCTGGACAGAGAGCCTGGTGGGCTGCAGTCCACGGGGTCACAAACAGTTGAACACAACTGAGCGACTAAGCATGCACGAGCTTAGTGGCTCCTTGGCCTGTGAGATCTTCCTGGATTAGGGATTGAATCCACGTCCCCTGCTTTGGCAGGGGGATTCTTTACCACTGAGCCACCAAGGAAGTGCCTTAGTTTAACATGCACCAAAGTCTAAGGAATAATTCCTCTCTTTATGCTCTCCCAAAGTAAAGGTAAAATGGATTTTCTAGTAAATGGAATATAATGAATAAATTAATTCAGTTGTGGATGTGAAGTCACATGTCTAGAGGAAATTTTCTACTGTGTTAGTTTGACAGGAAGGTTGACAAGCTCGGGTTATTGTTGGACTGTATTCTTTTTCTGTAATTAGCCATGTGTGTGCTCAGTCACTCAGTCTTTTCTGACTCTTTGCGACCCCGTAGACTCCAGATGGGGAAGGATAGGAGTCTGGAATGGTAAGCGGAGGCCAGAGCATGGCTTTGTAAGTTGTGTGAGGTTGTTTGAATTTTATCCTAGAGTAAATGAAGAGATGTTGCAGATTTTAAACACGGGAGGGTGGACCAGATTTGGGATATAGGAAGGTCTCTATACTGAAGATCTCCAGAGTGGCAGAGATTTGAGGGAAGAGAACTAGAGACAGAGATCAATAGGAAGCTGTGTGGCCCAGGAGAGGGACCCAGTGGCCTGGCTTAAGGTGACGGTTTCAGGGATGGAGAGAGGTGGCCCTGATAAAGGTGACGGTGCTGGTGAGTGACATGGCAGGGGCTGAAGCTGCTGACTAATTACACAGGAATTTCCTGCCAGGAAATTAACTTTTCTCACTTGTTTATTTAGGCACCAGTTAAAAGTGTACAATTTGATAGAGACAGATGAGTAGCTATAAGTAACTGGGTAGAGAGAGTTTAGCTAGGAGGTATAGGTCCCATTTCCACTGCTTATGCCTGCAATTACTAATCATTAATTGATGTGTCCTCCCACCTCCCTGCTCTCCCCCTCCACCACCCCTGGGAAACCAAGCAAGCTAAGTAATGATTCTCTCTGAAAAAGAGTTTTTTCCCCAGCTGTACTGAAAGAGTCACACCCCATCTTTCATAACTGCCTCATCTGTTCTCCTATGGGCCAGACTGGGAGTGTTTATTTGCTTTTTCTGGTTTATTTGGTATGTAAAACACTAGGAAGCTCTGATTAGCTACTCTGCTGGGGCATCCTTGGCGTTTCAGGTGCTGTGTTTCTCAAATATTCTTTGAGGACACACGTTGGCTGTGTAGCCCACAGTTCTTAGAAGTTCTGGGAACAGCTGGCAACAGGGGACTCCAGTGGCTGCAAAGGGGACCTTGGGCAAAGAATGAGCCTGGTGGTGTCTCATCCACTGAATTAGGAGATGCTGAAGTTCTAAGATTATGCTTCATTTTATTTTTATTTATTGATACTTATTTGGCTGTGTCGGGCCTTAGTTGCGGCAGCACACTGGGTCTTCGTTGCATCATGAGATATCTTTGGTTATGGTGCGTGGGCTCCAGAGCTCATAAGATTAGTACTTTCAGACATGGGCTTAGTTGCCCCGTGGTATGTGGGATCTTAGTTTCCCAACCAGGGATTGAACCCACGCCCCCTGCGTGGGCAGGTGGATTCTTAACCACTGGACCACCAGGGAAGTCCTAAGATTATGTTTTAAATGACTGACCTCTGACAGAACCCATGCTAACCTCTTGTCCAGGAACACCCCATGCTTGCTCCCGGTTCCACATGGGGCCTTAAATGACAAAGTCCACAGCTCACGCCTCAGATCTGCAAGAGCCTGTCCTCACTCTTTTAGCCACTGCGGGTCACTCCCCAGACCTCCGTCCCCCCAACCTTTAAAGAACCCCAGAGGAAGAGTGGGCGCCATATACCAGCACTTTCTCACACCCTGTGTAAGTTCTTCATCCAACAGGACACTACTCTAAGCATCTCCCAGCTTCACTGGAAGTCCCCTGAGGGTTGATGGTTTTCTGTCCCTGTCCCCACAGCACCTCTCAGAGTTTCCAGGGAACCACTGTGGATGGACAGATCTAGAAGTCTGGAAGAGGTGTTAGCCCCAACCTACAGACTGGGAAGCTGAGGAGGAAAGGGTTAAGCCACCCGCACAAAGTTGTGAAGGCTGGCCTGGGTTCAGGAGCTGAGCAGAAGGATCCCCAGCTAAACAGCTCCCTTCCATGTGTTGTTCCATCTTTCCAGAACCCTGGGCAGCCAGGCCTGGGTTCTGAGTTTGGGGAGGTCTGTGCCCTGATGTGGCTGGCACTTCACAGGTGTAGGCAGAGCAGACTCCAAATGGGGACAATATTTAGCAACCATTAGGAGAGGAGGGGACTTCCCTGGGGTCCTGTGGTTAAGACTCTGTGATTCCAATGCAGGGGGCATTTCACAGCAAACTAGCATTTCAAAGTAAGACTCTGACTGATGCTCATGGTCCACCTCCAGGCAGATGACAGGGTTCTTTCTGGCAGGAGATTTGGGGGTTAGATGGGCCTTCCTGACACAGCTCATGACAAAGGCTGGCTTTCACTTGGCCAGAAATGGGAGTAGACTTGAATTGGATTATAAAATGCTTAGGCTCGGGAACACCTGCTGTGAAGTGCCCTCCACCCCAGCCAAGATGTTTGCAATGTAAATTGTTTTTCTCACTCAGGAGAAAGGGGCAGGGCCCCTGATGCTTTGACTATGTGTTACTGCCATCGCAGAGAGGAAGACTGGGCATTTAGTGCTCAGCACCCACGGGTGTTAGATTAGCTAGTGTTGAGTGAGTGTTTCCAAGGAGGAGACGCCCCTCTGGAGGGTCAGCACGCACTGTGTCTTCTTTGTTACGTCTGGTCTTAGCTTATTGTTCACCTCATAAGTCACTTCTATTTTTTTAAGTGGAGTATAAATGCTTTACAATGTTGTATTAGTTTCTGCTGTACAACAACACGAATCAGCTATACCCATACTTGCGTCCCCTCCCTGTTGAGCCTCCCGTCCACCCCACCCCCACCCCACCCCTCCAGGTCCTCACGGAGCACCAGGCCGAGCGCCCTCTGCTGCACAGCAGCTTCCCACTAGCTGTCTATTTCACACATGGCCGTGTGTTTATGTCGGTGCTACTGTCTCAAGTCCACCCACCCCCGCCCCTTCTTCCTCTCCATGCCCACATGTCCATTCTCTATATCTGCCTCTCTGTTCCTGCTCTATGAATAGGCTCATCTGTACAATTTTTCTAGATTCCACATGTGTGTGTTAATATATAATGTTTCTCTTTCTCTTTCTGACTTACTTCACTCTGTATGACTCTAGGGCCATCCATGTCTCTACCAATGACCCATTTTCATTCCTTTATATTTCAGCTCATAAATCACTTCTGTGAAGCCTTTCCTGCCTTCATCCCTCCAGGATAAATCACCCTCTTTCTTTTGAATTCCCAATTATTTACTTCTTTGCATTTAACCCACTGTCTCATCTTAGGTGTCTATCTCTCATTAGAGTGCAAAGGCCTTAAGAACCAGGACCTACTTGACTTCTGTCCTTAACTCCACAGCCTGGTTCCAGATAAGACAATAAATGTTGATTAAATGCATGCATGAATGAACCGAATGGCTAAGCAGGGTGTCTGTTGACTTAAATTACAATATAAATATGTACGCGAGTGTGTCTGTGTGTGTATTTGTGTGTATGTACTTAAAATCGCTTAGTTTGATGACTCCTTTCACTCAAGGCAGTCTACCAAGGACACACACTAAACAATGATTTCTGAGAAGTAACAGTGCTTGGCAGTAGTGGTAAAGAACCCGCCTGCCAAGGCATGAGACTCAAGAGATGTGGATTTGATCCCTGGGTCAGGAAGATCCCCTGGAGAAGGGCATGGCAACCCATTCCAGTATTCCTGCCTGGGAAATCCCATGGACAGAAGAGCCTGGTGGGCTACAGTCCATAGCATCGCACAGAGTTGAATATGACTGAAGTGACTTAGCATGCACACATGCACAGGAATGAGGCTAAAGAAGCAGTCAGTTTCTGGGCCTTCCAACTCAGTCAGGTGCCTTAGATGGAGGAACTTGGATAACTGGTCCTTTTGCTCGAGAACAGATTGATGCTCCTTGAGCAGAGGGGAGAATGAAAGTGGGAGAGGGTACTTCTGTTCCCCAAGGTCATGGCATGCCTCCATGACAGATGGCAATAGAGAACGGGGACTTCATTTTTCTATGTGTTTACATGTTAGTTCATATGTTACTAATATTAGAACATATTAGTTAGACGTGTTTGTTCTTTTTACAAAGTATCTTAACATCTGAAGGCTTATAACAAATCTGTAAAGCAGTCATTCTGAATCATGAGCCAGTTGAAGGTCCTTGAAAATCTCAGAAAGGCATGAAACATCTCCCCTGAAAGATGCCAAGAAACATTCATGAACTTTCTGTAGTTTCAAGTTCAGCAACCTCCTTTGTGTAGAGATCTTTGTGTTGCAAGAGTAATATAATCCCTTCACACAGAAGGTGCTTAATAAGTACCATTGTGTTGTCAACTGAGTTGCTGCCACTGCTGCTAAGTCACTTCAGTTGTGTCTGACTCTGTGCAACCCCATAGACGGCAGCCCACCAGGCTCCACTGTCCCTGGGATTCTCCAGGCAAGAACACTGGAGTGGGTTGCCATTGCCTTCTCCAATGCATGAAAGTGAAAAGTGAAAGTGAAGTCGCTCAGTCGTGTCCGACTCTTCTCGACCCCATGGACTGCAGCCTACCAGGCTCCTCCATCCATGGGATTTTCCAGGCAAAAGTACTGGAGTGGGAGTGGGGTGTCATTGCCTTCTCTGGTCAACTGAGTAATGATACTGAAACCATTAGATGTTGTTTAGTAGGACTTCAAAGAGTTCTGGTACCATAGTTCTTTATGTCTCAGCACAAAAAAGAGGCTAAGTTCATTCAGGTATGACCTAAATCAAATCCCTTATGATTATACAGTGGAAGTGACAAATAGATTCAAGGGATTAGATCTGATAGACACAGTGCCTGAAGATCTTTGGACGGAGGTTCATGACGTTGTGCAAGATGCAGTGATCAAGACCATCCCCAAGAAAAAGAAATGCAAAGAGGCAAAATGGTTGTCTGAGGAGGACTTACAAATAGCTGAGAAAAGAAGAGAAGCTAAAAGCAAAGGAGAAAAGGAAAGATATGCCCATTTGAATGCAGAGTTCCAAAGAATAGCAAGGAGAGATAATAAAGCCTTCCTCAGCGATCAGTGGAAAGAAATAGAGGAAAACAATAGAATGGGAAAGACTAGAGATCTCTTCAAGGAAATTAGAGATACCAAGGGAACATTTCATGCAAAGATGGGCACAATAAAGGACAGAAATGGTAGGGACCTAACAGAAGCAGAAGATATTAAGAAGAGGTGGCAAGAATACACAGAACTATACAAAAAAGATCTTCATGACCTAGATAACCACGATGGTGTGATCACTCACCTAGAGCCAGACATCCTGGAATGTGAAGTCAAATGGGCCTTAGGAAGCATCACTACAAACAAAACAAGTGGAGGTGATGGAATTCCAGCTGAGCTATTTCAAATCCTGAAAGATGATGCTGTGAAAGTGCTACACTCAATATGTCAGCAGATTTTGAAAACTCAGTAGTGGCCACAGGACTGGAAAAGGTCAGTTTTCACTCCAGTCCCAAAAGTAAGGCAATGCCAAAGAATGCTCAAACTACCTCACAATTGCACTCATCTCACATGCTACTAAAGTAATGCTCAAAATTCTCCAAGCCAGGCTTCAACAGTATGTGAACTGTGAACTTCCAGATGTTCAACCTGGATTTAGAAAAGGCAGAGGAACCAGAGATTAAATTGCCAACATCTGTTGGATCACGGAAAAAGCAAGAGAGTTCCAGAAAAACATCTATGCTATGCTATGCTAAGTCACTTCAGTCGTGTCCGACTCTGTGCAACCCCGTAGACGGCAGCCCACCAGGCTCCCCCGTCCCTGGGATTCTCCAGGCAAGAACACTGGAGTGGGTTGCCATTTCCTTCTCCAATGCGTGAAAGTGAAAAGTGAAAGAAGTCTACTTCTGCTTTATTGACTATGCCAAAGCCTTTGACTGTATGGATCACAACAAACTGTGGAAAATTCTTAAAGAGATGGGAATACCACACAACGTGAGCTGCCTCCTGAGAAATCTGTATGCAGGTCAAGAAGCAACAGTTAGAACTGGACATGGAACAATGGACTGGTTCCAAATCAGGAAAGGAGTACGTCAAGGCTGTATATTGTCACCCTGCTTATTTAACTTATATGCAGGTACATCATGCAAATACCAGGCTGGATGAAGCCCAAGTTAGAATCAAGATTTCTGGGAGAAATATCAATAACCTCAGATATGCAGATGACACCATCCTTATGGCAGAAAGTGAAGAAGAACTAAAAGTGATGAAAGTGAAAGTGGAGAGTGAAAAAGTTGGCTTGAAAGTCAAGATTCAGAAAACTAAGATCATGGCATCTGGTCCCCATCACTTTATGGCAAATAAATGGGGAAACAATGAAAACAGTCGAAACTTTATTTTCTTGGGCTCCACAATCACTGCAGATGGTGACTGCAGCCATGAAATTAAAAGATGCTTGCTCCTAGGAAGAAGTGCTATGACCAACCTAGACAGCATATTACAAAGCAGAGACATTACTTTGCCAACAAAGGTCTGTCTAGTCAAAGCTATCGTTTTTCCAGTAGTCATGTACAGATGTAAGAGTTGGACTATAAAGAAAGCTGAGTGCCAAAGAATTGATGCTTTCAAATTGTGGTGCTGGAGAAGACTCTTGAGAGTCCCTTGGATTGCAAAGAGACCCAACCAGTCCATCCTAAAGGAAATCAGCCCTGAATATTCACTGGAAGGACTGATGTTGAAGCTAAAACTCCAATACTTTTGCCACCTGATGCAAAGAACTGACTTATCTGAAAAGACCCTGATGCTGGGAAAGATTGAAAGCAGAAGGAGAAGGGGATGACAGAGGATAAATGATTGGATGGCATCACTGACTCGATGGACATGAGTTTGAGTAAGCTCCGGGAGTTGGTGATGGACAAGGAAGCCTGGTGTGCTGCAGTCCACGGGATCAGAAAGAGACACGATTGAGCGACTGAACTGAAATGAACTGAACTGAATTAGAATAGGATGCTTGTGAGGCTTATAAGCTGATGGTTGAGGAGGGTGCCCTGCCCTGAGAATTTGCTGTGTTATAGTTTTATAATCCGGGGAAGGCAATGGCACCCCACCCCAGTACTTTTGCCTGGAAAATTCCATGGACGGAGGAGCCTGGTAGGCTCCAGTCCATGGGGTCGCTAAGAGTCGGATACGACTTCACTTTCACTTTCACTTTTCACTTTCGTGCATTGGAGAAGGAAATGGCAACCCACTCCAGTGTTCTTGCCTGGAGAATCCCAGGGACAGGGGAGCCTGATGGGCTGCCGTCTATGGGGTTGCACAGAGTCGGACACGACTGAAGCGACTTAGCAGCAGCAGCAGCAGTTTTATAATCAAAGGAAAAGTGGGGAGAGGGAAAATAACTTCTTTGTCTTTCTTGAGTAGACATCATGCTTCCATCATCAGCTCCTCCTACAGGTTGGGCAAAGGAGTTTTCTTGTCCCTGGGTGGTCAATCTAGGTCCACAAATTATTGTTTTTTATGTGTTCCGAAAGCGTATCCTAGGGATCATTAACTTACGAGCTCACTGGGCAGGTTGTGGGTCTCATGCACCCATTGTTTTATTGTTTTGGGGGCATGTCTCATGCTTATGTTGCCTGGTTTTGTTGCTAAGCAAGCCTGCTTTCTTGAGTAATCATTAACTTACAGGGGTCTCCCATATTTTTCTACTCACAATCCCCTAGTGGGATTAACTGTTTAATCACCTACTTTGTCCTTCACTCTGTCCCTATCAATACTGAGTCCAAGCTGGCTCTGACAGTAAGTCTACAGACAGTGTTGAGGCAAGGAATAACGACTTTATTTGGAAAGCGGGCAGACGAGAAGATGGCAGACTAATGTCTGAAAATCACCATCTTGTTGGGGCCTGGATGCTAGGTTCTTTTATAGAACAGAATTGAGGAGGAGATGAGGAATTAAAGTAAAAAGGCCATTAATCTTGCAAATATCTCAGAGCAGGTTTCCTGAGGTGGGTCATTATGCATAGACAGTACCCTTTTCATGAATGAAAGCAATGGGAAATAAAGGTTAAAGTAAAAGAAACCGATTCTTCCCTGTAACTATGCTTGCCAAGGGAACAACCTTGCAGAAGAGGAACAGGTGACCCTGCACCTCATAACATGATTCAACATCTCAAAGGAAGGCACCTCCCATCTATCAAACTAAACCAAACCACGCACTGCCTTCCTTAACTGGCTGACGAATACTTTTGTATTTACAATGACAGACTCAGCTTTGGCGGAAGTTCTGTTTCCACTAAAGTGTCCCAGGGCTAAATGACCCATTAAACTGTATCTGTCTGGTATCCCTTGCCAAGAATGTGTTTATCAGCTTCTTCCTGGGAGGGAAAAAGGATCGAAAGAAGGCCTATAAAGCAACTAATGCTGGGCCTGGCATCGCATGGTTCTCAACAGATGTCAGCTTAAAACAGAGAACAGAGACTACCCTGGTGGTCCAGTGGCTAAGACTCCTCACTTCCAATGCAGGTGCCTTGTTGGGGAACTAGATCCCACATGCTGCAACTAAGAGTTTGTATGTATGCCACAATTAAAGACCCTGCAATGAAGATCAAAGACCCTGTGTGTTGCAGACCCAGCACAGTCAAATAAATATTAGAAGAAAAAAACAAAACAGAAAACAAATGAAACAAAGAGTTCAGAACACAGAGGGAAAACGGGGAAGGATGTGGAATCAGTGGAGAGGGGAGGGGACAGGAGACCCAGGGCCCAGAGCATCCCCTTCTCTGTGTGTTCCAGGAGCCCTTAAAGTTACAGGTGAGCTGCCGCTAGGAAATGAGGTCCCTGATGAATACTCAGTTATGCCTCTCAGAATGTATAGAAATACAGCAAGGGCACCAAATCCTAATCACGGAAAACAAGCGGTGAATGGAGGCGTTTGCTAAGATGCCAGCCTGGCCCCAGTGAAGTCAGTTTGTCAGTTCTTTTCACCTGGGAAAGAGAGGAGGGGAGGAGCCATAGCTCCTGCCAAAGCTAAAAAAAAGCAAGCTGTTTAAGGCCTCAGGGCAGGACCAGCTGCAAATGAACTCAGCAGGGCGAGGCCGCCAGGGCTCTCAGGGAAAACATGGCGGTGACCCGGCCCTGAGGTCCCTGGAGAGTCAGCCACACATGGGCCGAGGGGGCCGAGGCAGGCGATGTCCTGAAAACGGCCTGACTGTGGAGTGAGGAGGGCCTGGGTGTGTGGACATGGCTCCACATTCTGAAGGTTGACCGATGTGCTGGCCACTTGCCTCTCCAAACCTCAGTCTGTTGTTCTCTTCCTACGTTGTGTCTGACCCTCTGCATCCCCACAGACTACAGGCTTCTCTGTCCTTCACTATTTCCTGGAGCTTTCTCAAACTCATGTCCATTGAGTCCGTGATGCCATCCAACCATCTCATCCTCTGTCGTCCCCTTCTCCTGCCCTCTGTTTTTCCCAGCATCAGGGTCTTTTCTAATGAGTCAACTTTTGGCATCAGGTGGCCAAAGTATTGGAGCTTCAGCTTCAGCATCAGTCCTTCCAGTGAATAATCAGGGTTGATTTCCCTTGGGATTGACTGGTTTGATCTCTTCAGTTTCCTCATCCTCATCATAAATTGAGGATAATAACACCTGCACTGGAGAGTTTCTGGAAACATAAAACATGAGACAGAAGACACAAGTGCTATGGAAAGTAGACTCTGGATGCCAGGTGTCACAATTGTGGAAAAGACAGTGAACTGGTCGTCCGAGTCTGCTGGGGTTGCCTTAACAAAACACGGCTGATGGGGAAGCTTAAATAAAAGAGGTTTATTTTCTCATGCTTCTTGAGGCTGGAAGTCCAGATCAAAATGCTGGCAAGGTCATTTTATTCTGAGGTCAATCCACCATCTCATTGTGTGCTCACATGACCTCTTTTTAAATTTTAATATTTATTTTTATTTATTTGACTGTGTTGGGTCTTAGTTGAAACACACGCGATCTTCGGTCTTCCCTGCGGCATGTGAGACGTTTAGTCGTGGCATGCAAACTCTAACTTCTGGTGTGTGGAATCTGGTTCTCTGACCAGGGATCAAATTGGGCCGCCTGCATTGGGAGCCCCTTGGTCTTTCTGAACTTCAATCCTCTTATTAGTCAAGCTTATTCCCACCTAAAGCTGCTAATCACTGATACTGTATGCATCATGGGCCAGACATACTATGCTGTTTTCCTCACCCCCAATTATTAACTAATAGTTCAACATTGCAAAGTGTGCACATATACCTAGACAGCATATTAAAAAGCAGAGACATCACTTTGCTTACAAAGGTCCATATAGTCAAAGTTTTGGTTTTTCTGGTAGTCATGTATGGATATGAGAGTTGGACCATAAAGAGGGCTGAGTGCCAAAGAATTGAAGCTTTTGGACTGTGGTGCTGGAGAAGACTCTTGAGACCCTTGGACTGCAAAGAGATCAAACCAGTCAATCCTAAAGGAAATCAAGGCTGAGTATTTGTTGGAAGGACTGATGCCAAAGCTGAAGCTCCAATACTTTGGCCACCTGCTGTGAAGAGCCAACTCATTGGAAAAGACCCTGATGTTGGGAAAGATTGAAGGCAAAAAGAGAAGAGGGCAGCAGAGGATGAGATAGATGGATGGCATTGCTGACTCAATGGACATGAATCTGAGCAAACTCTGGGAGATAATGAAGGATAGGGAAGCCTGGCGTGCTGCATTTCGTGGGGTTGCAAAGAGTCGGACATGACTTAGCGTCTGAACAACAACAATATCACATACATACAGTATTAACATGGAGGAGAGCCATATTTCTTTACAATGAGAAAATAAAATTTCCTAAAGTTTCAACCCGGAAATCTTCCTCAAGGGACCCGAGACAAGCCTTGGTTCTGGGAAACCGACTAGTCACCCCAGAAATACCTGGGCCTTCATCTTTACCAAAACGAGGTCGGCTTGGTCTTCTCCCACTTTCCGTTAACTTTGTCTTTTCTCAATGCTTACCTTTGTCGGTGCCTATTTACACTGTTCCCTCCCAAGGCCACGCCTGTTGTTTTCTTGAAAAGATGTTTCAAGCAGCGGTGGTTTGGGGTAGCACCAGAGAAATAAGGAAGTGGATGGCAGGCAGTGGTAGCTCCACAGCAGTCTTGTTTTACTCTTCCCTTGCCTCAGGCCAGGGCGGTTTAGAGGTGCCACAGGTGTGTGTCCCTGCTGGCGGAGTCCCCTGGGGTGTTGCCCAATGCCAGCCCAGAGTCTTTCCACAGGAGTTTCGCTCTAGTTTAAGTCTGTGTTTTCCTTGGAATTAGCCACTGATTGAGCAGCATATGGGAAATATGAGTGTTTGGGTAACTGGACATGAGGGAGAGACCTGACAAGGGCCAGATACCGAAGGACAATTTGGCCAGCTTCACGGTTTTTGCTTGTCTTTCATGCACAGACTCAGGAAGATGCCTTCCTGTCTTCAGGGCTGGAAATCCACGAGTGAGTGCATGCACATTACTGAGTTGCCAGTGCATCACACTAACTCCATGTGATGCTCCTGACAACACCATGAATTCAGTGAAATCAGCTCCCTTTGTTCAGATAAGGAAACAGATCCTGGAGCTGTTTATAAGATTCAGAGCAGATCTTCCCGACCCCAAGGGTCAAGTCATGGAAATTCATTCTAACGTGAGTCCCTCTGGTCACTGACTCCCTGCCCTGGGTTGAGCACAGCCAGAGAGAGAGACAGAGACAGAGAAAGGAGAGAGGGAGGTCAGGGCAGATCCACTAGGGAGGTGCGAGGGAGCTGGAAGGGGAGACTGGCAGTTGTATTAGGTTTCTCGCCACTGAACCAGTTTGGGCACTTAAAAGGGTTCTCCACTCCAGCTTTGGGGTCACTGGTGACACCTGTCTCATGTGGCAGCTTCAGCTCATAACTTACCTTGGAATCAAGACCCTGAATATGAGCCCAATATTAAATCCAGTTCCAGAGAAGGTGGGCAAGTATGAGCTATAACCCCTGCATTTTTAATGGTTTGATCACAAGAGGCAGGGCTGGAGGTTGGCCAGCCCACTGACTGAAAGCTCGGGTTCCCCAACAGGCTGCCTCCTAGGACCTCGAGTGTCGTGTCTCCTGAGTCACACGTGTTTACCCTCTGCACTCGCCACTTCCCCGCTTTGACCTCCTGGAGGTGGGAGGATGGAACCAAGGCCATGTCAAGACAAAGGCCTGGGTCTCCTGCTGCGCCAGGTCGGCTCCTCTCAGCATTTCACAGAACCTGCTGGATGATACACAGTCACCTTCATTCCAGAGTGTTTTCGTTCCCCAGGGCTGTGTAACAAAGGATGCCAGACTAGAGCAACAGAAGTTTGTTTGGGAGGCTGGAAGTCTGAAGCCCAGGTGTGGGTGGCGCTGGTTCCTCCTGGAGCACTGAAGGAGAATCTTCTGGAGGCTGTCGTCCATCCTTGATGCTCCTTGGCAGGTGGCAGAGTAACTCCAGCCTCTGCCTCACGGTGGCTCCTCCCTGTCCCTGCCTCGTCTGTACCTGTGTATCCCTCCACGTCCTCTTCCTTTTTTTTTTTGGCTCCAGGGCACAAGTGGGATCTTTGCTCCCTGTACATGTGGGCTAAGTCTCTTTAGTCGTGTCCGACTCTTTGTGACCCCATGGACCACAGCCCGCCAGGCTTCTCTGTCCATGGGGATTCTCCAGGCAAGAATACTGGAGTAGGTTGCCATGCCCTCCTTCAGGGGATCTTCCCAACCCAGGAATTGAACCCACGTCTCTTATGTCTCCTGCATTGGCAGGCTAATTCTTTACCACTAGAACCACCTGGGGAGCCCCCTCAGTTTCCCGATCAGCAACCAAACCTATGTCCCCTGCAGTGGAAGCATGGATTCTCAACCTCTGGGCTGCCAGGAAAGTCCCCTTGTCCTCTTCTTATACAGACCCTGGTCACTGCGTTGAGGACCCCAGCAGAGGCTGCCCGTCCCTGCCCACCTCAGGTGAGCTGCCTGCTTCCTGCTGCAGCGCCTGCCTGCTTCCAGGATGAGTCTGGCCCTCCACTCGCCCTCTGGCCACTGTCTGCTTGTCTGGCTTCATCGCCTGCTGCCCACACTTGGTGCCCATGCTGTGTTGCTGGGCAGGGTTGTCACAGCCTTTGTGCCTTTGCAGATTCTGTCCCTTTGGCCTGAAATATCCTCCCCCTCACTCATCCTCCTCCCTCTCCACCTGAAAAGCTTACTCATCCTTTAAGCCTCTCCCCTCCCCTACCTCCTGGGAGGGCTACTCTGCATGCTATGGCCTTTTGTGCCCAGCCGTGGCCCTGTGTGTTTCTTCGGTATAGCATGTAACACAATGCACACTTCGTGTTCCAAAGCTGTATTTTTTTCTCAATTTATTTATTTTTAATTGAAGGATAATTACAATATTGTGTTGCTTTTTGCCACACATCAACACATGACCCCTATGGGGTCAGCCATAGGTATACCTATGTATGTCCCCTTCCTCTTGAGCCTCCCACCCACCTCCCTCCCCATCCCACCCCCCTGCTGCTGCTGCTGCTGCTGCCTTCCGTGTCCGACTCTGTGCGACCCCATGCGGAGCTCACCGGCTCCCCCTCCCTGGATTCTCCGGCGTCCGGAGTGGGTTGCCATCTCCTTCTCCAATGCGTGAGTGGTGGTGGTCGCTCAGTCGTGTCTGACTCTGCGCCCCATGGACTGGAGCCTCCGGATTCTCCGTCCATGGGTTTTCGCAAGTACTGGGGTGGGGTGCCATTGCCTTCCCCGTCCCACCCCTCTAGGTTGTCACAAAGCCTTGGTTTGAGTTCCCTAAATCATACAGCAAATTCCCACTGGGCTACTTATTTTACATATGTTAGTATGTAAGTTTCTACCTACTCTCTACAATGCATACTTTTGTTTCATTATATCCATCTCACCTCCGGATGGAGCTTGTTAAAGGCAGTTTTCTTATGAATCCCCAGCATGTTATACAGAAGATTATCCCCGGTGGCTAAATGGCTAAAAAAAAAGAAAAAAAAAGTGGAGATTCCCTCCAGGGGTAGAGACTGAGTAGTGTCTTTCTAATACGTTTATTACATTCCCTCCGATGCTTGTGTAGTTGGCTCTCAGATGCTCCTTGTATGGTTTAGCAATTGGATGGAAAAGCCACGGTTAGCAGGAAGCTGGCAGGAGCTGAGGTTCAGTGATCCGTGCTGTTCCATGAGTGTAATTGACCTGAGGACACAGAATTCCCCTGGGTTCCCCCTATCCCGCCCTGCCCCAACTCAGATGCTTCTCCTCCTCATCCTCCTTCTTCTTTTGACCTTGCTGAGTGGCATGGGGGGATCTTAGTTCCCTGACCAGGATCAGGCCCATGCCCCCCGCAGTGGAAGTGAGGAGTCCTAACCGCTGGACCTCCAAGGAATTCCTCACTGCTTCTTAAATGGGATTTAATGGAGGTCTGGGGCGGTGGGGTGGGGGGGTTGGCAGGTGGTACCTTCCATCTTGCTGGTGAGGAAGGGTGGGCAGAGAAAAGGGCAGCCCCTAGGCTGAGGTTCTACAGCCCTGAAAGCTGAGGGGGCCTTGGTGAGAGGGTCCGAGCACCAGGACACTAGAGAGAGCTGCCTGCGTGACCAGTTCTGTCCTGCAGTCAAGGGTGGGGTCCTGGCTGGGATGGTCGGCCGTGGTGGGGTAGTGGTGAGGGAGGGGTCAGCAGGGACTATGTCCTTGGGCAAACCCAGGCCTGTTCTCATGGAAAGTGATCCCTGCCGGCCTTGGGGCTGAATGCAGGTCCTCTCCAACCTTGGGAACAAGCGCCCTTATTGTGAGTCTCTCTCTCCTCTCATTTCCAGTCACATGGGCTTCCCTTCTTGTCCCTCAACAATGCCACTGGTCACTCGAAGCTGGATAACACTCAGAGGAGCAGATTCCCATTTAGACTCCCTTTAGGCTTTTCTTCTCACTGATTTCTAAGGGCCTCAACTTTGCTCTCCTGACTATCAGCAAGTAAATTATTTCAGCTACTAGGTCCCTCCCTGTCTTCTTTGGGGGCATTGCAAAATCAATCAGCTAGTGACCTCTCCCCAGGCTCCCCCACCTCCCACAGAGCTGGACCCGCAAGGATTCTGGGGCAGGGCAAGGTGCCCAGGGCTCAGCATTTAAGGAGGCGCCCACTCTCAGGGCTGAGTTAGTGTCACCTTAAATTTTGTGCCCTGAGTGCCTCACCGCAGTCCTGGATGGACACTGGGCTGGCTATTGCTTTCCAGATGGCACAGTGGTAGAGAATCTGCCTGCCAATGCAGGAGACTCAAGAGATGCATGTGGGTTTGATCCCTGGGTTGGGAAGATCCCCTGGAGGAGGAAATGGCAACCTACCCCAGTACTCTTGCCTGAAGAATCCCATGGACAGAAGAGCCTGGCGGTCTACAGTCCATGGGGTTGCAAAGAGACAAGACTGAGTGACTGGGAACACGTGAGAAGAGAAAAGGAGGCTAGAAGGGAGAGTGTTGTGATTTCCCTGGTGGTCCAGAGGCTAAGACTCAGCACTCCCAATGCAGGGGGGCAGGGTTTGATTTCTGGTCAGGGGACAAGATCCCACATGCCGCAACTAAGATCCAGTGCAGCCAAATAAATAAATAAATATGAAAAAAACAAGATACTGTGCATGTTAGTCGTTCAGTTGTGTCTGACTCTTTGTGACCCCATGGACTGTAGCCAGACAGGCTTCTCTGTCCATGAGATTTTTCCAGGCAAGAATACTGGAGTGGGCTGCCATTTCCTTCTCTAGAGGATCTTCCCAACCCAAGGATTGAACTCGGGTCTCCTGCATTGCAGACAGACTCTTTGCCATCTGAGTCATCAGGAAAGATTCCAGAGAAATAAACACAAGATACTATTAGGGAAAAAAAAAAAGGAGAGCACTTAGAGGACTAGGTAGGAAATCTGCCGTAAACAGAAATGTGGAGACTGATGGGCACCAGTGACCATGGGCAGTGCTTCCAAACAGGCATGTCTACAAGGCTCCCCTGGACGCAGCCCTGGTCTGCCAGCCAGCCAGCCAGCCAGCCAGGAGCAACAGGAAAAAGAAAATGCACTCACGCTTTTCTCATTAGTCTTCCCATAATTTCTTGTGGGAGTTGGGGATCGCAGGATGTTGGGGGTAGGGAATCCCCAAAGTCATGATCCCCCTCTGCTTTTACCCCCTCTGTCAACTTGATATCTTTTTCTTGGTGTCATGAACCTCATCCTAACCTTGGTGATCCAGACCCCTAAAATGCTGGTGCCTGAAGAGCCCTTAGAGACCACCAGCCCAGGGCTTTTGAGTACAGAAACCGGGGCTGATTCAATTTGGCCAGAACTGAAAGTATAATATATTGCACTTTTGAGTACATAGTTTGAAACACGGCTGTAAAGCAGCTCATTAATATATTTTAAAAGATATCGATTACACGTTGAAATGACAATGTCTGGGATCTCTTGGGTTAAATAAAATACATCATTAAAATTAATTCCCCTCTTTTAATTTCTTTTAATGTGGCTGGCTGCTAGAAAGTTTAAATTATACCTGTGGCTGACCTTTGTGGCTTGAATGACATATACATGTGACAAGGATGAATCATGTCAACTTCTTCCTTTAACAGATGAGAAAACTGAGGTTCAGAGAGAAGACCTGGTTTAGCAGAGAGCACATGCTAAAAAGCGCCGTCACTTCCGGTCCCTGACAATCACACACACACACAAACACACAAGCACGTGTGTGTCAGGGCTAGGAGCCCGGGACAGGAGCCCGTGGACTTAGACCCTTGAGCTGCAGGCCTCAAGGGAAGTCTTCCAAGGTGCTAGACGTTGGCTGTGGTTTCTTGAGAGAGAAATAAAAACTTACAAAGCTGGAGTCACTGTCTCCAAAATACCAGCTTTAAAAAGCCTCTGGAGGGACTTCCCTGGGGGTTCAGTGGTTGAGACTTTGCCTTCCAGTGCAGCAGGTGTGGGTTCAATTCCTGGCCCAGGAGCTAAGATCGCACATGCCTCCTGGCCAAAAAAAAAAAAAAAAAAAGCAAAGCTGAAGCAATGTTGTAACAAATTCAATAAAAACTTAAAAAAAAAAAAAAACTCTGGAAAGTTGGGGTGTGAGGAGATGTGAGGAAAAAGTTGGGGAGTCCTAGACCTTCCCTGTTCAGTTCACTTACATGCATAGTACCCCAGGTGTGCTGACCAGGTGTGCAAACTAACCAGCACCTTAAATGCACCCAGCCCCCCTCTTGCATGGCAGTGGGGTAGAGCCTTGCCTGAGGCTGGCACCTAGGAGGCAGCCACTCAGGGATTGTTTGACAAGTCAATAAAAGCAGGTTTCAGTGGTGGAGGAGTGGGCAGCGGAGGGAGAGGGAACCAGACAAAAAGGCAAATTCCTTTATTTCATAATTTTATCTGGCATCCATTCTCTTCCACCTGCGTTGTCAAGGCTCTAAGAGGGGGTTAGTGAGGAAATGAAGACGTAAGGACCTGTCCTCTCCCTCTCTCTGCCATCGGGCAGCACTGGTGGGTCTGGGGACAGTTCTGACCGGGGGAGTTGCCATGCGGAGCTGGATATTTTTCTTGGCCTCCATCAGCCTTGACCGCCATGGCGGAGCACCCAGGCGCTGGCCAGTTCCTCCTTTCCCCGGCCTGGCTTCCCAGGGTACCCAGGAATCATATGGGACGTTGCAAACTGTCCAGCCCGTGTCCTGGGCGGACTGGAGTGCCCGGCGGGAGGGCGGGGTGGCTCTCTCCTGGAGGTGACAGCTGGCCAAACGGAAAGGAAGCATCTGCTCTCTGGCCCCTTCCTTTACCCTATGCCCTGGGACGTCCCAACCAGCTGATGCGCCGCACGCTGAGCGGAGTGGGTGCTCTTGGTCTCCCCTCCCGCCACCACCACCACCACCACCGCCACCACCCATTCCAAGGGTGACTGTGGTGCTGACGTCAGGCGGCTTTTGGCTCATGCCCTGGCCCTGGGACTTTATTTTCATAACAGCGCGCAGTGCCGTGGAACTGGAATAGGCGTGTCCTCTCCCCCTGACCCTCTCCCGCCCCTTGTCCCTCTGCTCACCTCCTCGCTCCCTCCTCCCTCTGCCGCCTTTATAACTGCTCGGCGCCGCGAGGCCGCGATCCCTGCCCACGGGCTCCCCCAGAACCTATAGGGGCTACAGTGCTCCCTCCGCGCGCGCGAGGCAGCGCCAAGTTCACGCGCCAAAGCCAAGGCATCAGGGTAAGTGAGGCGCACGGAGCCAGAGCGCGCTGGGTTCGGTGACTGAAATCCTCGAGGGTGGGCTTTGCGGAGTAGGGGAAGGCAGGGAGTGTTAGAGGCTGAGGATGCAAGAGGAGAGAAACCCCGGTAACGAACTGCAGCTGGCTCTGAGGGGAAAAAATAAATCCCAGGAAAGGAATTCCTGTAGTTTAACTCAACTCAGATTCCCCCGCCCTCCCCTGAAGTTCCCAGGCTAAGAGGCAGAGAGCAAAAAGATAATCAGGATAAATAGTTTCTGCTCAGATACACTGAACAGAGTAGGTGGACTCCTGGCCCCACAGGTGACAAGTTCTGGCCTCAGTCTAGGGAAAGAGAAAAGAGGAAGGAAGGTCTTAGAGGAATGACAGGGAACTGGCTGGGTGGGCAGGAAGAAGGAGATGGTGACCCCTGCTAGTTTACCCAGATACTGAGAAATGTCCATTTATTTTGTCCTTTCACAAGTGTGCCCTTCTGAATTTTGTGAAGTAGATTCTAGAAGCCACCTCTTCTCGTGACATGAGCGTGGCCATCAGCTCTGCAGCATTCTCCCGTCTGCTGTCCCTTGAGTTACTCTGGACTCCTGGGTTGAACATCCATTTGAGTATCCAGTAACAGCCCACCTGCAGGCTACAACCTGATGGGACTCAGCAATGACCCGCAACTGTCGGATATAGTCCCTTAAACCTCCCCGGGTGGAAGGAAGTTTTGGAAAGCCAGCTCAGGTTCAAGGAATTTGTAGGACTTTCCATTCCTGAGTTGTTTCCAGGCTGATGTTTGTACACGCCACACCTGCTGAAGGGTTTGATTGAATCATCCAGGGCTGTGGACTCATTCCTGAAGGGAATACTTGAGTTACTTGTGGCCCCTGGGAGGGGCGAGGATGGGGGTCAGAGCTTTGTCCTCTGGTCTGTGTGCTGGTACAGGGAAGGTCAACAGAGGTGTCATCTGGGAGATAGGTTCCTCGAGGTGTGGAGAGGTAGACAGGTACTTCAAGGGCACGTAGAAATGAATGGAACTCAGAACGAGCTAACGCTCTGGAAGTGCTCTTAGCCTTGAGCTAGGAAGCCCAACTTCTCATCCCAGCTCTGCCTGCTTGTAGCTGTGAAAAGGCTGAGCTGGACCTCCTAAGGGGTTCCTCCTAAGGGGCCTTAGGGTCCTCAGCTCCCTCCCAGGGCCAGGGCCAAGAGCCCCTCTCTATCTATATAGGTCTCTTTGAGCATCCTCTTTGGAGTATGCTGTATTCTACTCCTTAGTGAGAATTGAAAGTAACAGGGCGTGAAGAAGATTTTTGACTATGGTTTTATTCTCATTCTCATTCTGGGGGTTTGTCCTCGGGTTCATTGTTTTTTTTAAAAAATCTACAGATTGAGCTGAGGAAATGGGCAGGAAATGATGTGTTGGTATAATAGGGCCCTTCAAAACTAAGAATGGAAGAATAATTTTGCTTGAGGAGTCTTCAAATTTTCTGAGTAGTTTGGTGTGTTAGTTTCTGCTTATATTCCTATTTTGATTGCCTTGTGGTCAAAATATATGGTCTGTGCATTTCTTATTTTAGACTTTATTGTTATTATTTTTGTTGTCTAAAATATGCTGTTTTGTAAATGTGGCATGACCACTTCAATAGAAGAAATCATATAGAGAAGTTGGTCAACCAGATTCCTGGCCAAAAACATCCCACAGCCTGTTTTTGTAAATAAAGTTTTATTGGAACTCAGCCATGCTCATTTTGTCTATATATCATCTATGGCTGCTTTTGGCTACAAACAAAAAGACTGCAAAGCCTAAACTACTTACTGTTTGGCCCTTTACAGAAAATATTTGCTGATCACAGACATAGAGGATCTGAATTATGTCATTAATCATAGAGATCTAATGAAATATAAAGATAGAGCATATTTTGATTAAAGTAGCCATAGAACACTTTAAAAA
Source organism: Tragelaphus eurycerus (assembly GCA_935064755.1). Taxonomy (NCBI): domain Eukaryota; kingdom Metazoa; phylum Chordata; class Mammalia; order Artiodactyla; family Bovidae; genus Tragelaphus; species Tragelaphus eurycerus. Next base: position 15,717,525 of record CAKXYN010000036.1, on the reverse strand, counting down.
TTTACCTTATTGCTATTTATTTTTTCTATTTCATTTGCTGAGGAGTGATAAAGAAGTGTTAAATTCTCCTTTAACTGTAGTATTTCTTTTGATTTCTTTTTGTATTCCTGGCAGCTTTTGTGTTATGTATTTTGGTGGTATATTATTCATTGCATACAGATTTATGATGTTTATATCTTCAATGTGGAGCATTTTAATTATTATAAAAAAGTTTTTAGGTCAGCATAATAGCTTTTTGCCTTAACTAAACTTTGTGTGATAATAATAACTCAGTTCTCATTTTTCTTACCTTGAACAAGCTATTATTTAACTTTGTACCTGATACTTAATACTTGCTAAATAAATCTATCTGTCGTTGTTGCTTTTTTTGCACTTATTTTTCCTTTCCTTTCCACTTTTCTGAATCCTGTTGTTTTAGGTGGGGTTCTTATAGGTATAATATGGTTTGATTTAGTCTTTTCAAAATAAAAAACTTTCCATTTACATTTATTGTAATAATAGTTGCTTGCTATTGTCATCTAATTTTGGCTGCATAGTCTGGTCTCTCCGTCTTCTCCCACATTAGATAATCTGTACTGTATTTTTATATACACTGAGTGTATGGTAGTACCATTCTCAGGGTTTTTTTTTTTTTATTTTTCTAGAGGAGTCCATGTTTTTTCTGTTGGGCTTCAGCAGCAGCAGAACCACGTCAGAGTACGTTTTCCTCCAGAGCAGCTCTTCTGCTTTCCTCCCATAATCCACTGGGTGCAGGAACATGAGTTTAATGCAGACTTGCTGGACCATATCCCTGAGGGCCAGGACATGAGGCTTGAAAAGCTCTTTGTGGGCATTTCCTTTTAGAAGGAAATGGTCGAGATGCCGAGCTGCCCTGCAAACATCCTGGTAAAGGAGTCTGGCCTTCAGGGCTTCTACCTGGCTGCTCTCCATAGGGCTGGACTCTTCCCACGACACTGATCTGTGTCTTCAGAACTCTGTCTTCCTTGGAGGACATTTTCCATTCTCAGGGTTTAGAAATACAGGTTTGTAAGGAGAGATAGGTTTCAGACCATAAATATATCACTTTTATATGTGGAAGTAAAACACTTGAAAGAAGGTGTCTTTGAGGTGGTACACCAGAAGAGGACTTCATCTTATCCACCTATTTTCTTGATGCTTTTCACATCCTTAAATTCTAGGCATAAGAGATTTAGTAGTTTCACTCAAAATCTTAAGTCAAAAAAAGTGATTTCCTGTATTTTATTTTATGTTTCAGTAATTTATCTGAAGTTCACACGCATTGTTTAGAATAGAGGAATATGATAATACCTCCAAAAAGTGAAGAAATTGGGATGAACACTGTTTTTATTTTGGGTTGGCTAAAAAGTTCATTCAGGCTTTTCTGTAAGATCTTATGAAAAACCCAAATGAACTTTCTGGCCAACTCAGTGCTTGTTTGACTCTGCCTACGTGGGAATGTTGATTTATTTTCTCCTAGTTACTACTCAGAAACTCAACTCAGTGATGTTACTCAGATGTTGTTCACATGCTGTTGGGACGATGCATCACGTTTATGTCATCAGAATCCAGATGGCTTACCTGGAAGAGGGGATCTTGGACATTTTGTTGTAGATCCTTTCCATTTACAGCTAATCTTGCACCTATTACAGAGAAACTTCCGTGGGACTCCACCCTCATCTTAGAACTCAGCCTGGACTAAAACACACGGATTAGCACCACATATGCAGCTCCCCAAATCTTTCCTTTCCATTACTCACACTTACTAATGAATAACTTGCTTTGAGTTTTATTCACACTCTGCAAATCATTTGCTCAACAACCACTGTGCAGAGTACATAGTGAGGGGAATGCCAACGAATAGAAGATTTGCTCTATTTCCTTAAAAGTTTGCTATCTGATAGGTGAGTTAGCACTGATATTAATGTATACTGCATCAGGGGTGCCCCAACCCCTGGCATCTAATGCCTGATCATCTGAGGTGAAACTGATGTAATAGTAATAGAAATAAAGTGTATAGTAAATGTAATGAACTTGAATCATCCTGAAACCACCCCCCAACCACACATTGGTCCATGGAAAAATTGTCTTCCAAGAAACCAGTCCCTGATGCCAAAAAGATTGGGGACTGCTGTAATATATGACGTATCTATGGAAAGACTTGAGTGCTGAAAAATAGTTAATAACTACAATGAGATCACAGATTTAGAATGAGATGGGACTGATAACTAAAGAACCCCTGAGGCAGAGGTAAGTTTGGAGTCAAATTTCTCAGAAGCAGGGTACATGAATTGTGATCAGGGGGAGAAGGGTCCTTCTGGCGAGGAGAATAATGCGTGTGGTGAGGCAAAGAGCCTTTTTGTCAGAGGTCTTAGATGAGCTCCAGCTCCCTTCCAGAGAGAAAATGCTCCCGGAAGTTTTTCGTAGATGTGGGGATGGGAGTTAGGAAGGCTGGAAAAAGTAGGTGGGAGGACTAGTTGGAGAAAAGCCTCGAAGCTCAAATTGAGGTTAAATCTGTTTTAATAGACAAAAAGGAGATGATACGCTTTTTTTTTTTTTTAAGATGTTTTTGATGTGGACCGTTTCTGAAGTCTTTACTGACTTTATTAAAATATTGCTTCAGTTTTATGTTTCAGTTTTTTTGGCTGAGAGGCATGTGGGATCTTAGCTTCCCGACCAGGAGTTGAACCTGCACCCCTTGCATTGGGAGGGGGAGTCCTAACCACTGTATCACTAGGGAAGCCCCCTGGCAGATCCTTTTTTTTTTTTAACTCCTAAATCCAGAAGTCCATTTTCAGGTCTTCTCTTCTTTGCTGTCCTTGGAGCATCTTACTCCATCAACCACTCTGGGAAGCTGCTCTTTGGCTCCTAGGAGACCAGCTGGGCTTATTTCTTGTACTAACACTGGCAATCTCTTTTGAACAACCTCTGCTGATTCCTGCTTGGTTGAGACGGTGTTCCAGGGTTCTGTCCTCGGCCCTCTCGCTGCCATACGTGCTCTCTGTATGATCTGGTATCCACAGCCTTCCAATGCCTGCTGTGACCCCTCCGTGACCCCTGACTTGTGCTCACAGCCCACACATCTCCTGAGCCTCAGACTCACATGTCTGAGCACAGGGAGGTCAGCACAACCCAATGTCATGGAGCCTGGCTTTTATTTATTTATTTTTTTGGTTGCACTGTATGGCTTGTGGGATCTCAGTTCCCTAACCAGGGATTGAACCTGCGCCATGGCAGTGAAAACCCAGAATACTAACCACTAGGCCACCAGGAAACTTCTAGGAGCCTGGTTTCTAAAAGTCAGTGATCTTGGGCAAGTTATTTAATGTCTCTGTACCTCTGTTTTCTGCACTGTAAAAAGGAGGCATAATCTGGCATGAACACAGCCACACTACTATATATGAGTCAGAAGATAACCAACAAGGACCTACTGTATAGTACAGGGGACCTCTCCTCAATACTGTGTTAACCCATATGAGAAAAGAATGTAAAAAAGAATGAATCCATGTATATGTGTAACTGAATCACTTTGCTGTACACCTGAAACTGATGCAACCCTGTACATCAAGTAGACTCCAATGAAATAAAAAGTGGGGGCGTAATAACAGACCTGTTGTGAGGATTCAATGATGCCTCCCTGACCAGGGATCGAGGAATGGAATCCGTGCCTTCTGCAGTGGGAGCCGAGTCTTAACCACTGGACCTCCTCCAGGGAAATCCCTCCAATTCATCTTAGATTCAGCAGATCTAAACTGGGCATGTCTTCCCACAAGCCTGTATTTCTAAGCTCCATTGATTCTGCCCTCCTAAGAATCTCCCACCATTCCTTGCCCATCTTTCAGGCCTCATCTCCCTGCTTTCCTCTCTAAAGCCTTTTTTTAAACAAACAAACAAACCCCATTAGGGAGAGTGGGTCACTCTTTTCCATGTGCCCTCAAGATTCCCCCGAACACTCTGTAACCCTTATATGTGTGTCAGTGTGACTCTGTTGGTTGTCCTGGGGCAGCGGCCACACTCTGGGTCTGAGGGTCTGAGTAATTTATATACTTAACACAGCGCCTGACACAAAGTAGACCCTTAAGTGTTAATTGACAGGAAGATTGACCAATTGCAAAGTTGCTTACTTTGGCGACTTCTCAGATGTTGTTTAAATAGAGAGAGGCTTGAACAGACTTGTGGTTGCCAAAAGGGAAGTGGGGCTGGGGTAGGGATGAATTGGGAGTTTGGGGTTAGCAGATGCAAATTATTATATAGAGAGTGGATAAACAAGATGGTCCTATTGTGTAGCATAAGGTACTGTATTTACTATCCTGTAATAAACCATAATGGAAAAGAATATGAAAAAGAATATAAATATGCATAACCAAATCACTTTGCCATACACCTGAAACTAACACAACATTGTAAATCAACTATACTCCAATTAAAAAAATAAAAATAAGAAAATAAATAGAGGCTGGAGTCAGGGAGAAAAGCTTCAGGGAGCATAATAGTGATTTAGAGATGAAACAAAAGATTAAATTCTAATTAAGACTATTCATAAAGGAATAATCTTCCTTTGTTACACGGAATATATAAATTCATCTCTTCAAGAATCAGACTTATCACCTACAAAATGGGCTGTAGGAATATTAAATAATAAAATAGATGTAAAGCCATGTTAACGAGTGAATACACATGGAAACATATTAACTCTCAGCATCAAGTCTGGCTCTTAAGGGGACTCCATATGGGACAGTAATTGTCATTTGTATTATTCATACTTATATTGTGACTATTATTATTACTACTGATGGAAAGTGGCAATTCCAGAATAGAGAGAAAATTAAAATGTTAGAAAATTGCCAGTTTGCCTGGCTGGGATGGTATGAAGACTTGGCTTGACTTAACAAACACTTGAGTTATTTTTTATCATTCCCCAGGCAGTTATCCTAAGAGGTCATTATCATCCTCTTCTTTTTATTGAAAGTTTTTGTGTTTTTTTTTTTGCTGTTTTTACTGGAGTATAGTTGATTTACAATGTTGTGTTAGTTTCAGGTGTAGAGAAAAGGGAATCTGTTATATATATGTGTGCTAAATTACTTCAGTTGTTACCCCATGGACTGTAGCCCACCAGGCTCCTCTGTCCATGGGATTCTCCAGGCAAGAATACTGGATTGGGTTGCCTTTTCTTCCTCCAAGGGATCTTCCTAACGCAGGGATCAAACCGAGTCTCCCACATTGCAGGGGGAGTCTTCACCATCTGATGTCTTCTTCTTTTTAAATTACAGAATTAGATAAATCTTATATAAGGAGGAATGTAAGATCAGCTCTGGGCAAAATTCAGGGCCATGGGTAATTCCTGCTCAGATAATCTGGGGAGGGTCGCCTACAGCCAGCTAGGCAACCTACTAAGTCTGGATGTAAGTAACTCCAGACACTCTCCCCACTTCCCTGGGAAAAGAGGAGTCTCAGAGGTTGGAAAGGAGCACCTGAGAGACCCTTCACATGCTGGCATTTGACCTTGCATCCCCGTCAACGCCTGTGTCGGTCAGGGCCACTCTAAGGTCAGTCCTGCTCCAGTGACCCTGTGGCTCTGTCTGGCAGGCGAGTCTTCCCCTGGTGTCCTGAGGACCCTTCAACCTCACCTCCAGCCCTGGTCTGGAGTTTGGTTAGGAGTTTGGGGCAGAGATTCATTTAATGACAGGAGATGGGGCAGGAAGCAGGATGAGGGGATGGGAAGTCTCCCAACGAGACTTGGGAATTGTCTACAGGTTCTGGGCTGGACATGGGCTCAGAATGCCTAGTTCAGCACCCGGCTGCCTTTCATAGAGGAGAGAACGGAGGCTCCAGGAGATGGTGTCCACACAGAGAGGCAGCTGAAACCCCTCTGTCCTAAAGATCGGAGTCAGAGGCCTTGGAATAGAGCCCAGTGACTCCCTCCCTCCCTGCTTCCCTCTCGTCTTTTCCCCCAACCCCCGCTTTGGTTCTTTTTCTTTTCCCTCTCTCTTTCCTCCGTCTTTCGTTTTTTTAACCTTTCGGTCATGCACTGACTCATCTGGAAAGGGTTTAAGCCAGCACCAAGGGCTGTCGGGGTCTTGGCTGTGGGTGTTGGTGGATTACTAGATGGGCGTGGTTGGCTCAGCTGCTGTAATAAGTGAAGGGGGTCTCACCCATATGACTCAAGGTCCTTGCTCGTGTCTGGGGCTATGCTGAAACCTCACCATCTCCCTCCATAGTGCAGGGTTTAGTCATCAGAGAATTGGGTGGGAGCGAATGACTGGATTCCAGTAAAATCTCTGCTTAGATCTGCTTACTCAGGATCCAAGCTACCCGGAGGCCCCTGGAATCACTTAGTAGCCCAGCTGTGGCCAGACTCCTACCTCAGACCCACCTGAGGAGGATGGGTGAGAGGGAGTCAGAGCTGGGGACGAACACAGTGGGGGCTTATGAGGAAACCCGCCCCACCCCACTGTCTCAAGAGTAGCCCTGCTCCCCACCAGATTCTACTTCTATCCACTGCTCACTCATCCATCCTGGTTAGGTGCTTGCCCTTCCCTGGTGGCTCAGCTGGTAAGGAATACACCTGCAATGCTGGAGACCCCGGTTCTATTCCTGGGTCGGGAAGATCCGCTGGAGAAGGAAACGGCTACCCACTTCAGTATTCTTGGGCTTCCCTTGTGGCTCAGCTGGTAAAGAATCCACCTGCAAAGTGGTTTGATCCTTGGGTTGGGAAGATCCCCTGGAGAAGGGAAAGGGTACCCACTGCAGTATTCTGGCCTGGAGAATTCCATGGACCAGATAGTCCCTTGGGTCGAAAAGAGTCAAACATGACTGAGTGACTTTCACCTTCACTGTGTCAGGCGTGAGGCTAGTGGTCAGGGAGAGAATTTTAACAACTCAATTCCTGCTTTAAGGAGGCTTTGAGTTTAGAAGACAAAGACTCACCAAGAGGCACTACAGGATTTTGTGATAAATGCAGGCGATGTGGAGGCTCTCTGGGAATTTAGGGGATGGAGCGCTCATCAGGAGGGGGCTTCCCCGGTGGCTCAGCTGTAAAGAATCTGCCTGCTAATGCAGGAGACACAATCCCTGGGTTGGCAAGATCCCCTGGAGTAGGAAACGGCAACCCACTCCAGTATTCTTGCCTGGAGAATTCTGTGGACAGAGGAGCCTGGCAGGCTACAGTCTACGGGGTTGCAGAGAGTCGGACATGACTTAGTAAACAACAACAGCAATCTCTCATCGGACTAGGGCACCCAGGGAAACATCCTGGAAGAGGGGACCTCTAAAGTGAGGGATGTCAGGGAGAACGTCCCATGCAGATGGGGCGGCAGATTTGAAGCGAGATAGTGCGGCTTGTTGGGAGGACAATGAGAAGCACACATATGGGGATGAGGAGGAAGGCATGGTCAGCCATGAGGCTGGAGAGGGAGGCAGGGGCTGAGGATGTACAGGTGATGGCTCGTCCCCTGGCCACAAAGAGAGTGGCTCTGAGAGCCTAAGCCTGGGACTCCCCTGGTGGGCCAGTGGCTAAGACTCCATGCTCGAAAAGCAGGGGTCCCAGGTTCAATCCCTGGTCAGGGAGCTAGATCCCACATACCACACCTAAAAGATTCTGTGTGCCCCAACTAAGACCTGACACAGCCAAATAAATAAATAAAAATAAATATTAAAAAGTGATTGCAAGACTTAGACAAGTGAGTTGTATACAACCATGCTTGACCCATCGTGAGAATGAGTTATGAGACCTTCCTTCCTCTTCAGAGCAGGTCCAAGAGTGAACTGTCTCTTTCTGTCTTCCTCTGGCCTTTGTAGGAGCACCTGCTTTCTTGGTCGGACTCTAGGTCTCTCTGCCCACCCTTCCTTTTTTTTTTTTTTTTCTGACTGTGCTGTAAAGCTTGCAAGACTTCAGTTCCCTGACCAGGGATTGAACCTGGGCCACGGCAGTGACAGCATGGGTCCTCACCACTGGACCACCAGGGAAGTCCCATAGGTCTCTCTGCCCTTGACTCTGGGTGCGAATGATGACCGCATGACCTCTAGTCTTATTTCTCTTTCTGCTCCAGCCCTCAGGTTCTTCTCCGAGGCTGTTGCTTCAGCTCCTGGAGGTTTCTATTCTCAAATGGTGGTACTGCTCTTTTCTTCCTCAAACCCTGCTTTCTAAAGGACGTCAGCTCCTCAGAACCCTGTCCCTTTCCCCAGCCCCCATCCTGGCGGCTCATCTGGGCCATTCCCTGCGTGACCCAGTGCCTTCTCACTGCAGATCTGCTGTGAGTGAGTTTGTTCAGTTTTATTTCCCTCTGAGAAAATGTAAAGTGCTAGGGATATTTCAGACGCATTGTGCAATCGCTGTCATGTTGGGGAAAGGGTGGAGGAGGACTGAGAGGTGAAATAGGAAGGATAGTTTCAAAAAATTAGTCACTCCGATAAAAAAAAAAATTACCAAGAAGTTTTCATTTGAAAAGTTTTTCAAATTTTCTCAATTTGAGAGAATTGAGAACCATGAACCTTAATTGGATATTTGATATGAAAGCATCATTGTTAATTTCTAAAGTGGGGTTAAGTTAAAAAGGAGTTTTGTCCTTTACAAATGTATGCTGAAGCAGCTATGTAGAGACTGATGTCTGAGATCTGGCTAAAAATGATCTAGGGGGCCTTCCCTGGAGGTACAGTGGTTAAGACTCCTTGCTTTCAATACAGGGGGCCGGAGTTTGATCCTTGGTTGGGGAGTTAAGATCTCAGATGATGAGAGGTGTAGCCAAAAAAAAAAAAAAAAAATCGTTAATTGCTGAGACCTTATTCAAGGGCAAGTCTTATGGCCAGGCATAGATCACAAAATGGTTTAGGCTAAAAATGGTTTCTGTTATGTTAAGAAAGTCATACCTGGTTCTCTTTCTTCGGGGACCCCCACCTTGTGTGCTCGCAGTGTTGGACCCTGGTCTGTGGGTGTCAGGAGGCCCCAGCACACAAACCCTCCCTGTACAGCTGCACAGAAATGAGGGGGGTGGGTGTCTCTGCTTGACCACCCCTCTGTGCAGCACCACAACGTTCCCTTAGTGGAAAACCTCATCAGTCTCTCCAGATTGAGAGTTCAGAGTAAACTGGTTCAGAGTCCTTTATCATTATCAGATAATTATGACAACAATGACTTGTCAGTCAGCAGCACTGCCCTGAGGGGGGGGAAGGAGCAGTGCCGGGGAGGGGCACAGAGGGTGAGAGAAATACCTTTCCAGCTGGCAGCTTATGATTAATCTGAGAGGAGTGAGGCGGGGAGGTGGTGAGGGAGGAGAAAGTGGAGCCTGGTCCCTTCCTCTGTGGATGCTGCCCTTGAACTAGACCAGGCCCTTCCTCTTCTGCATCCTCAGCATGGACAGGGGGGGCCTGTCCCTCTCCCTGTCCTGTACCACCCATATCAGACTCTGGGGGGCCTTGTATTTCAGGGGGTTGCCTGTATCTGAAGCTCATCTGCCTTTCTTTGTCCTCTTGCATCTCATTCTGCACTGCCTTGCGGAGGTGGGACATAACCCATTCTTTGCTCTGTGCCCTGCATGCGGTTGGGGTGACCAGGGTGTTATATCCCTGGGTTGGAGTCCAGGTGACAGACCCCTGGCCAGGGCAGTCCATGGGAAGGCTATACAGCAGTGGCAGGTTGGATCTGTTTCTTCTACTATAGCAAGAAGCATGTCTGATGTCTGTTTCCCCTTTTCCAGTTGATCATCTGGAAGAATGATGGACACACAGTGGTGCTGGTTGAATGAATGGCCGGGTTACAAAGTGAAGCTTAGAGGGACTTCCCTGGGGCTCAGTGGTTAAGACTCTGCGCTTCTAATGCAGGGGACATGGGGTCCACCCCTAATCAGGGAATCTCACGTAGCACCCCTGCAACATAGCAAAAAGAAAAAAAAAACAAAACTCCATTAACAGCATACAACAAAATACAAGCTTTCTATTGTGTCATAGAACCTTAAAAACAGTCAAATAAGTCAGAAAAAAAAATTACAGGTCTGTTGAGAAGCTATTAGGCTCCTCTGTCCATGGGGTTTTCCAGGCAATAATACTGAAGTGAGCTGCCATTTCCTTTTCCAGGGAAATTCTCCTGGCCCAGGGATTGAACCTGGGTCTCCTACATTACAGGCAGGGTTTTTTTTTTTTTTTTTTAACCATCTGAGCCACCAAGGAAGCCCAAAAAGGAGCATTAGCTATTGGTAATATTTTCTGTTGGATCACCTCCTGTTTTCCAGGATGTTATTCCAGGATGTTATTCCAGGATGTGTCATCCAGGATGTCCCTCCTTACGAGTAGCTCATTAAGAGTTCACTATGGGGACTTTCCTGGTGGTCCAGTGGTTAGGACTCCACACTTTCACTGCTGAGGGCATGGGTTGGATCCCCGGTTGGGGAACTAAGATCCCACATGGCCATGCAGCACGGCCAACCCTATGACAGGGAAGACTGGTTCCATTTCTTTTGGGATCAGCAGTGCCATCCTCACAAATGTTAATTAGGGAGGGAAAATTATGTGTGGCAGCAGAGCTCAAGATGAGGGCTCAGTGGCTAAGAGGGGAAGGCTGACACTGCAGAGAAATCTATGGTTCAGATAACTCAGATAATACCTATGATTCTCTTGTCTGAGAGAGATTCGGAGGCTTACAGATAACATCTGTGGCTGGGCCTGAGGTAGAAAAAAACTGGAGACTGTTAATATGATTCAAAGGCTTGTGGGATCTTAGTTCTCTGACCAGGGATCGAACTCGGGCCCTGCCAGTGAGAGCACGGAGTCCTAACCACTGAACCACCAAGGAATTCACAAAGTATTAACTTTATGGCTAGATAATTCCATGTTGACCGTTCCTAAGAAAGCACTAGTCAAAAATATCAGGAACCCTGGCAAGTTCTTTGTGACATTATTTCTTGAGATGTGGCTCAAATACTACATTCAAAGTTCTGGGTTTCCTGGCTTCAGGGAAAATATTAATATAGTTAAATTGCATGGAGGGAGGTATGAGGAGTCCCTTCCCTTCACCAGCCTTTAGAATTTGCCATGAGAGGTGGAGATCAGCTAGTAGCTTGATCTAACGTTGTAAATTCAGGGGTAAAACCCTGACTGCCTGTGCTAAGTCTCTTCAGTCATGTCCAACTCTTTGCAACTCGATGGACTGTAGCCCACCATGTTCCTCTGTCCATGAGATTCTCCAGGCAAGAATACTAGAGTGGGTTGCCATTTCCTTGAATTTCCCTAGTAGCTCAGCTGGTAAAGAATCCACCTACATTGCGGGACACCTGGGTTCGATCCCTGGGTTGGCAAAAGGAAAGGCTACCTCCTCCAGTATTCTGGCCTGGAGAATTCCATGGACTGTATAGTCCACGGGGTCACCAAGAGTTGGACACAACTGAACAACTTTCACTTCACCTGCCATTTCCTTCTCCAAAAAACCCTGACTAGATATACAAAATTGTTTCTGAATTATTTCTGGTCCTCTGTGCCTGAGTTTATGGGAGAGATTCACCCCCAGCCCAACTTCACTTTCTTGCAGGACCAGAATGTCCACAGCAGCCCCTGATGGTTGCCGCTCAGACCTGGACCCCAGGTACTACAGACTCTGCGATAAGAAGGCAGCCTGGGGCATCGTCTTAGAGGCGCTGGCTGGCGTGGGGGCTGTGGCCTCCGCGGCCTTCATGATCGCCCTGCTGGTCCTCATTTGCAAGGTGCAGGACTCCAATAAGCGCAAACTGCTCCCCACACAGTTCCTCTTCCTCCTGGGTGTGCTGGGAATCTTCGGCCTCACCTTCGCCTTCATCATCACACTCGACGGGGGCACGGGGCCCACGCGGTTCTTCCTCTTTGGCGTCCTCTTCGCCCTCTGCTTCTCCTGCCTGCTGGTTCACGCCTTCAATCTGACGAAGCTGGTGCGAGGGAGGCAGCCGCTGTCCATGCTGGTGATGCTGGGCCTGGCCCTGGGCTTCAGTCTGGTGCAGGACATCATCGCCGTCGAGTATGTGGTCCTCACCATGAACAGGACCAATGTCAACATCTTCTCTGAGCTCTCTCCCCCACGGCGCAACGAGGACTTCGTCATGCTGCTCATCTACGTCCTCTTCCTCATGGCACTGACCTTCCTCACGGCCTCTTTCAGCTTCCAGGGATCCTTTACGGCCTGGAAGAGACACGGGGCCCATATCTACCTCGCCACGCTCCTCTCCATTGCCATCTGGGTGGCGTGGATCACCCTGCTCTTGGTGCCTACCCTCGGCCCCCAGTGGGACGACACCATCCTCAGTTCAGCCTTGGTGGCCAATGGCTGGGTTTTCCTGTTGGCTTACATTGCACCCGAGTTTCAGCTGCTCACGAGGCAACAGAACCCCATGGATTACCCTGTGGAGGATGCCTTCTGTCAGCCTCAGTTCATGAAGCAGAGCTATGGCGTGGTGAACAGAGCTTACTCTCAAGAGGGGATCATTCAAGGTACAGAGTGGTTGGGTGCAGAATCCTTTGTGGAAAAAAATGGATAAAATAAAATTGTAAGATATTATTACTGTAGGGAACATTCAGGACATGCTCCTGATAAAACATAAGTTCTCCAAAACTCAGGTCTTGCTTAAAATCATCCAGCTGGTTAGAGACAAATAGAACTAGCAGCCAGCCTCAGGAGTCAGTAGTATTTTTTCCTGTTTTTGATGTAGGTCATTTTTAGATTTCCCTGCTGGCTCAGTGGTAAAGAATCTGCCTGCAGTGCTGGAAATGTGGGTTCAACCCCTAGGTCAGGAAGATCCCCTGGAGGAGGAAATGGCAACCCACCCCAGTACTCTTGCCTGGGAAATCCCACGGACAGAGGAGCCTGGAGGGCAACAGTCTCTGGGGTCACAAAGATTCAGGCACGACTGAGCGCACAGGCACAGACCATTTTTACAATCTTTACTGAATTTATTACAATATTGTTTCTGCTTTATGTTTTGGCTTTTTGCCCGCAAGGCATGTGGGATCTTAGCTCACCGACCAGGGATTGAACCCATGCACCCCCTGCATTGGAAGGTGAAGTCTTAACTACTGGACCACCAGGAAGTCCTTATCTAGTACTTTCTATCCAATATCATGTAGGTTTCTCTGAATCAAAACAAGTTGGAGCAAAGGAATGGAAAAGGAGTGTTTAGAGAAATTCCCAGAGACAAGTGGGTGAGATGATGGTGTCCTTTATAAAAGACAATTGGGCAACTTTTGTAGAAATGTGGAGACTTTGTGGATTTTAAAATATATATATTTATTTAATTGTTGGCTGTGCTGTATCTTCATTGCTGCGAGGGCATTTTCTCTAGTTTTGGCCAGTGGTGGCTACTCTCCAGTTGAGTACAAGGCCTTCTCCTTGCAGGGGCTTCTTTTGTGGCAGAGAATGGGCTCTAGGGCACTTGGGCTTCAGGAGTTGCGACACGGGGACTCAGTAGTCGTGGCTTCCAGGCTCCCATGCGTGTTGACTCAATAGTTGTGGAGCACGGGCTAGGTTGCTCTCAGGCATATGGGATCTTCCCAGAGCAGGGGTGGAACCCACATCTCAGGCAGATTCTTTACCACTGAGCTACCAGGGAAGCCCCTGCTTTTGCAGATTTGAGTGCACAAAGCCCAGCCATGCAGGGACTGCAGAGCACAAAGTGGGGAGAAAACTCTTTTATCATAAACCAGCAGGAATCTCCATAAAGTTACTGAGGATTTCTGTGTAGCCTGAAGAGCTACATTTTCTTGTCCGTCTCTGGCCTGTGGGAGGGATTTTGCTCTTGTCTGGAACGGTGAGCAGCCAGACTACACTAATAGCCAGAAATTGCCTTTACTCATATGCCTCTGTGCATTGGTCTCTTGAGTTTATATCAGTCTCTAGACTTCCCTGGTGGCTCAGCCGGTAAAGCTTCTGCCTACAATGCGGGAGACCCAGGTTCAATCGCTCGGTCGGGAAGATCTCCTGGAGAAGGAAATGGCAACCCACTCCAGGATTCTTGCCTGGAAAATCCCATGGACAGAGAAGTCTGGTAGGCTACAGTCCATGGGGTCGCAAAGAGTCAGACACGACTGAGCGACTTCACTTTCACTTTCATATGCCTCTGTGCATTGGTCTCTTGAGTTTATATCAGTCTCTGGGAAGGGGAGGGGGTTGGGAATAGGAGAGAGGGTCCTCCAAGGCCAGGTTCATAGCTCCAGCTAGTGAATTTCTCTGCCCTTGGAGCCTATGGTACACAACCACAAGTCTATGGTATTATCTCTGTAGCCCTAGTCCCTCTCCAGTGCCCCGGAAAGTCTGAAGGGAGGGGGAGAGCCAGGGGGGCAGGGCAGAGGGGATATTTTCCCACCCATCTCCTCCTGTCCATTCCCCATGCTTCAGTCTATCACCTCATGCATGAATCCATGTTGCTGCTGCTGCTGCTAAGTCGCTTCAGTCGTGTCCGACTCTGTGCGACCCCATAGACGGAAGCCCACCAGGCTCCCCCGTCCCTGGGATTCTCCAGGCAAGAACACTGGAGTGGGTTGCCATTTCCTTCTCCAATGCATGAAAGCGAAAAGTTAAAGTGAAGCCGCTCAGTCGTGTCCGACTCTTAGCGACCCCATGGACTGGAGCCTACCAGGCTCCTCGGTCCATGGGATTTTCCAGGCAAAAGTACTGGGGTGGGGGTGCCATTGCCTTCCCCGTGAATCCATATTATGGGTCCTTAACTGGCCTTCCTTCCTTTAATCCTTTCCCTTCACTCCATGGACCACTGTCAGCTCCCTCTCCCTAAAATACTCTTCTGCCCACCCCCTTTCCGGCCTCTATGCCTCACTGGCTCCCCAGTATCCACTGCGTTTACCAAATCCTTGGTGGGCTTCCCAGGAGGCTCAGTGGTAAAGGATCTGCCTGGCAATGCAGGAGACATAAGAGATGAGGGTTTGAGGAGCCTGGTGGGCTACAATCCCCGGGTCACAAAGAGCTGAACATGACTGAGCAACTGAGCACACACTACCCATGAGGCTGTTCACAGCCAGAACCCCACAATCCCCAGAGCTGTGCTCTCAGTTCAAATAACCAAGTCCCCTGCACTTTCTTGTCTGCCTGTCTGAGCTCGAAGAGTGTCTGTCCCTCCTTATTCTCTTTATTCAAAGAGGACATGTCCCTCCTTATTCTCTCCCTTTTTCAGTGTCCCTACTCCCCAGTCTCGCTCCGTCTTTTCTCCACCCATCTAGCTCTAGACCTTGGAGATGCTGTTATCAGAGTCTGTCTCATCTTGGAGTTATTTGCATAGCTGTCAGATATTCCGGACTCTCCAGTGTCAGCCTTAGGGCAGGAATCATTCTGCTTAATCCTTCTATTTTCCACAATATCTCACATACCGAAGGTGCATAGGTATTTGTTGAATAAATTGAAGAGGTAAATTTGGTGGGAAATGAATGGATTGCTTTAAGTTGCATTGTATTTGTGTATTTATCTGCCCTGTGAAGAGCTGGACATGACTGAGCATGCACTCAAGCATGCATGGGCAGCTTGGGAGATCTTAGCTCCCCACCATGGGTCGAACGTGGGCCACAGCAGTGAAAGCATGGAGCCCTAACCGCTGGACGGGAAGGGAATTCTTTAAACAGTTTCTGTGATGAATGTGTGTGTTTACCGGTCTGTTCCTGAGTTTAAATCCCTCTGATTTTGGACTTCCCTGGTTGACCAGTGGTTGACCTGCACTGGAGGCAGCACAGCTTCCATCCCTGGTTGGATCCTCTCTGCCACTTGTCCATGAAAAAAAAAATCCCTCTGATTTCTCCCAAATAATAGAAAATGATTGCTCATAGACTCTATCCCTTCACAAAGAAAATCATGGAATTTCCACCCTTCCTTGTAGGGCAGGTAAAGAAGTGGGTAAATCCTCAGTAAGATTCCCTCTAGATATACCTCTGGTCAGATCTGTATCTAAAAACACTAGCTTCAAATGTGCTTTTGAAGTGACCTAGGACAAAGAGCCTCTGGAGGTTTTTTATTTTTTTAATTGAAGGATAATTGCTTTACAAAATTTTGTTGTTTTTGGTCAAACATCAACATGAATCAGCCATGGGTGTGCATATGCCCCCCTGGAGAGTGTTTCAGAAGGCTTTTCCCTAGTGATTATACGTAGCTAGTTGTTCATTTATTCAACCAATTTTGGGCTGACTCTGTGCCTGGTCCTAGGCTTGAGGACAGTTTTCTCTGGCACAAAACTGACCATTGAGGACTTCCTTGGTGGTCTGATGGTTAAGACTCTGCACCCCCAACGCAGGGGGCCCAGGTTCAATCCCTCATCAGGGAACTAAGATCCCAGGTACTGCAACTAAGACCTGGTGGAGCCAAATGAATAAATCAATATTAAAAGAATTAAAAAGAGAGTAAGAGAGCGCTTTAAAAACAGACAAACAACAAAACAAAACCCCTGATCATCTCCCAGGGAGACAGAAAATTAAATGGATATGCATCATGGTTTATACATGACTCGCCTGGGGTGAGCACAGATTGGGGCACAAAGGAGGGGACCCTGACATTTACCTACTCCTCTCTGTCTGTTTCAGGTACTGAAGAGACGGGGAGCACGCTCTATGCGCCGTACTCCACCCATTTCCAGCTACAGGTAAAGGAGCTCTTTCCCCTTTCTTGTCGGCAGTGTTAGCACCCCAGGAGCATCTGTCCTTAGGGAATAGATGATTTTGCCACTCTGATGGCCTCTGGATGTCACCTAGAAAGGGGGACGGGTCTACTTTTCCTGTAATCTGCCTCATGAGGTTAGGACAGGAGACCCGAGCACAGAGCAGGGGAGGGCTGAGAAGAAAGGGGAAGAGTGTTAGAATCCTGCCTGGGTTGGAGAAAGAGGTGCTGTGGAAATGGCCGGGAAGTGCAGTGAGTTGAACAAGACTACATGCTTCCTTTTCAGAATCGGGATTCCCCAAAGGATTTCTCCATTCCTCGGGTCCAGACTCGGGTTAGCCCTTACAGTGACTACGAAGGAAGGAAAGATGTCAGTTAACATGACCCAATGGGTGAGATGAACGTAGCACGTCAGCAGAACCAGCAGGGAGTCCACGAGATGCAGGCTGAGTCCTGAGTCTTCCCAGGAGCATCACAGGAAGACCTCTCCTCCCGCATCCTCTGTCCTGGGGTTAACGGGGCTGTGGGGACCACAGTTCTCAGCAGCACTGAGGTTGTTCCTTGGTCACATCCCAAGGCTACTTCTCTTGAGTGGGAGTCTTGGGCAACTCAGGGCAACTCTTACCATCCCTGCCATTTTACACGTGACTGAGGCTCTGGTCATCCGACCCACACGCTGACCTGTTCAGCCTCCGAAGCCAACTCTTCTGACTCTGGGCTGGCTTTGTGCCGATCGCTTGGCTCAGAGCAGAGTTACACATCTGAGCAAAATCCAGCAAAGGACCATCTCTCAGCCCACTCTGCCCACATCTACACTGGAAGCCAACTTACCGGTACCTCCTTTCTTGCCCCTCTGGGACAGGCTTAAAAGTCACCTGAAATTTTCACACCTCTGTGATGCCGCCTAACCAGGGTCCCCAGCGCCAGCTTTCTCAGATGTGCTATTGGTCCTCAGACTTACCTCCCTGCTGTGCCTCACCAGGGGCCATCCCTCCAGGCTGCACCAGGGTGTAGGAGCCCGGATTCTCTTTGCCAGGAGACTGTGCTGTTTTGCCCTGAGTTCCCATCCCCTTGCTCCTCAGCCTCTGTAAATAGACGTACCCTGTGTTCACCCTCTGCATTCTGGAAGTGGGTATTGTCCACACACAGGCAGGGGGTTGTTTCTTGTAAAATAAGTTATTTGCCATTCTTCCCTCCAGATGCAATAAAAGTATGGCCACAACCATGTGAGCGGTGGGTGCCTGACATTTGTCTTTATGTGGGAGCTGAAGTTCAAGGTTCGGTCCCACTGGGTGTGGACTTGAACTTTCTCCACGTGTCTCTCCTCCTCCTTGTGTCTACAAGTGTGTGTTGCCCAGTTTTAGGGGTGAGTGACAAAGGTGAGGGGGGAGCTGGGAAGGGTCAAGAGTCTGAGGTTTTGCTCCAAGTAAACAGAGGAGTGGCAACTTCAGAATGGAGTTTGGCAACCAGGGTCAGACCAGGAGGAGACCTCAAAGCCAGTGTCACATTTCATCTGAGGTTTAATTGTAGGAGGGGTTAAGTCCAGATCTCTAATTTAATAGAATTAGTTCATAATTCTATGAACTAATAGACATATTAGTTATTAGTTATTAGTTAGGAAGACAGGCTACCTAACAATTATCATTTGCTTAATCCCAGAAACAGTTTTGTTGGGTAGGGCAGTATAAAATTGCTTTTGGGTAAACAAGAAGGAAGAACTGAATGACATTTATAAGATTGATTGCTGAGTTAAGGATTTACCACCCAAGAGTCTGACGCTCTGCTTCTTGTCACAAAGAAAACCCAGTGTGGGGAGAGGTGTGGTGAGGTTGGAGGGAATTAATGACGCGCTGAATTAGGGAAATGGACATTTCACAGAGATTTAGCCGACTGCTTCTCACATGACTTTGCACTAACGTCAGCCTAGTTTTGTATTGGAAAGGTGAGTTACAGGGACTTCTCTGGCATTCCCTTGTGGCTCAGCTGGTAAAGAATCCTCCTGCAATGTGAAAGACCTGGGTTCACTCCCTGAACTGGGAAGATGCCCTGGAGAAGGGAAAGGCTACCCATGCCAGTATTCTGACCAGGAGAATTCCACGCATGTTATAGTCCATGGGGTCTCAGAGAGCTGGACATGACTGGGTGACTTTCACCTCACTCTGGCAGTCCAGTGGTTAAGACTCCACACTTAGCACTTGCCCCACAGTATGGCCAAATATATATATATATATGTAATATATATAATGTGTGTGTGTGTGTGTGTGTGTGTGTTAGTTGCTTAGTCATGTCCGACTCTTTGTGACCCCATGGACAGTAGCCTGCCAGGCTCCTCTGTCCATGGGATTTCCCAGGCAAGAACACTGGAGTGGGTTGCCATTTCCTTCTCCTGATCTTCCTGACCCAGGGATTGAACCCGCATCTCTTATGTCTCCTGCATTGGCAGGCAGATTCTTTACCACTAGCATCAGCTAGTGGTAAATATACACACACACACACACACACACATATATATATAATATATATATATATATACATGTAGGGCTTCCCTGGTGGCTCAGTTGATAAAGATCTGCCTGCAGTGCAGGAGACCTGGGTTCAATCCCTGGATCGGAAAGATCCCCTGGAGAAGGGAATGGCTGCCAACTTCACTATTTTTGCCTGCAAAATTCCATGGACAGAGGAGCCTAGTGGGCTTCTGCTCCCACTTGCCTTACAGTGTGGCCAAATATATATTAATATCTATTTGTAATATACATATATATGTGTAATATATATACATGTAATATATATGTAATATCTATCTATCTATAAAATACTCTACCCCCAAACAGCAAAATACACGTTCTTCTTAAGTTTGCATAGACCATTCTCTGGGATGGATCACATCTTACACCACAAAACTAGTATTAACACAGTTTAGAAAACTGAAATCATAACAGGAGTTTTTTCTGATCATAATAGGATGAAATAGCCAAACTTCCCACCCAAAGGAAAACAAAAGAAAAGGGGAAATTGCAAATGATGATTTGGACCCTTCTAGATTATTCTAGTTTTCCCAAAGAGGCCGTAACCCAGTTAGGTTTGTTGTGAGGAGAAAACAATATAATTTCATGTATATTATCTGTCACAGTGTGGGTGCTCAAGAAGTATATGTATTTCCTTCCCTCTTTTCAAAAATTTTTACTTATTTAGCTTTTTTCCTCTGTGGCTGTACTTTGAGGCATGTGGGACTTCCCTGACCGGGGTTGGAATCTGCGGCCCCTGCAGTGGGGGCTCGGAGTCTTAGCCACTAGGCCACCAGGGAAGTCCTCCTCCACTCTTTCCTTTTCTTCTGTTGGTGGCCTGTCAACCAAGCGAAGGGAGCTGAGTCAGGGCGAAGCCACCAAACACTCTGGATTTGCTTTCTTTTTAAGGAAAAAATGTGCCAGGCCTTTGTAGCCCCTCAGGGGTCATCCGTAAGTCAATCTCTTCGGAAACACAAGAGGGCATGAATATGGCACTTATCGCTAGAGACTGCTTTCTCTTCCAAGGGATAGTTTGGACAAGTAGACCGTCCTGTCTCTGAGTTCTTTTTCTTGCGGGTGGTGGAAGAATGTTCCCCATTCAGGCAGCAATTGTTGCCACCCCCACCCTCCCTTCCAGAGGCTAATCTGACTTCAGGTCTCTGTGTTCTGCACATAATTAAACTCTTTTATTAATAGGGACACCCCAGGGACTGGCGGTTTGGACATCTGAGAATCAGTGTGTGAAGGGAGAAGAGGGTTTCAGGGCCCTTCCTCTAGGTCTCCATCGCCACCTGGGCTGAAATAGAATGGGCAAATTGAGCCCAGCCTGGTCCTTGAATGATGCCAACTGATTGATGGCTGGAACCCAAGATGGCATTCTCCTTGGAACTAAACGAGTGATAATGAAATGAAGCTCAGCCACCTTCCCCTCATGTATCACTGTCAGAGGAAAAACAGACCGAGTCTCATCTCCGCCTCTCCCTTCAGGCTGAAGCCGTCGACAGCCGCCATACCCTCTGCTTCCACTGGATGGCGCTAAAGCCTCAGGCATCAGCCCTCAGGGACTCCGCAAACGTCCACAGCTATTCTTCTACGAAGGGCACCGGGCAGGGCTGCAGCTATTCAGCAGACTTGAGGCAAACGTGCGTTCCATTTCAAAAGGCTTGACCGTGTGAGCTGTTTGCATCCTCACTCCCAACGTCTTTAAAGAAGCCGCTCTCCATCTTTTTCGCCCGAGGTCCACTGCTTCGTGTCTCATTTTTGTGAAACACTTCAAGGCATTTCCAGCTCATTTGCAGGCAACCTGGCATCTTTACAGATATTGGTCTCACGTGTTAGTCTCTCAGACTCTTTGCGACTCTATGGACTGTAGCCCACCAAGCTCCTCTGTCTGTCCATGGAATTCTCCAGGCAAGAATACTGGATTGTTTTGCCGTTTCCTCCTCCAGGGGATCTTCCCCACTCAGGGACTGAACCTGGGTCTCCTGCATTTCTGGCAGATTCTTTACTGTCTGAGCTATCAGGGAAGCCCTTATTGATCTCATAGGCTGTTATTAGTGTTGAAGAGTATTTATGCAGTGAGAACACTCGGGTTTGTCGGGAAATGTTTACCAAAACCGGGAGTACAGTCTGGCCCTGAAAATACAGCAGTGAAACCCCGACCCGGTGCATTCTGGGTTTTCCGCCTTCACTTCTAGACTTGTCATCATCACAGGGAACTGAATTGCGCCCCTCTGACCTCCTTCTTCGGCCACTTTCCTCCTGTTGCTACCGGGTTTGCAGGCTTGCCACTGTCCCAGCCCCAGCCGGAAACATGGGATTATTTCAGAACTGGAGGCGGCAGCTTCAGACTACTCTTTCTCAGGTGTTGATGGCTGAGAGCCCGAATCTGGGAACTCAGGCTCCAGCGTGTAGCCTGATGCTTCTGGAAATTCCCTGGTCTTCCTCTGGTCACAGTCTCGCATCCCTTCCGTTGGGGCAGATAATGCTTGGTCCCCTTGGTGTCAGGTTACCAGGTATGCAGAGGAGTTTGTGTGGCAGAGGACTGGCATCTGACCCTGGTTTCTGCCACCTCCTGCTTGCCACCACTTCCTTGAGTCTTCAGAGTGGGACACTCCAAAGCCTAAAACGTTATCATTTGAAAAGCTCATGGAGCTTCCTTAGTTGGTCTCTGCAGCCCTCATTTTACAGATTTAAAGGACTTAAGTCGGGGAAGGCAATGGCACCCCACCCCAGTACTTTTGCCTGGAAAATCCCATGGACGGAGGAGCCTGGTAGGCTCCAGTCCATGGGGTCGCTAAGAGTCAGACAGGACTCAGCGACTTCACTTTCACTTTTCACTTTCATGCATCGCAGAAGGAAATGGCAACCCACTCCAGTGTTCTTGCCTGGAGAATCCCAGGGATGGGGGAGCCTGGTGAGCTTCCGTCTATGGGGTCGCACAGAGTCGGACACGACTGAAGCGACTTAACAGTAACAGTTAACAACAAAGGACTTAAGTAGACTCAGGCCCAGATTTATGGTTCTGTCTTCTTTCTAATGTCACACTTGTGTGGTCCGTGTTAGACACCCTTTTTTTTTTTTTTTTCCCCAAAGAGGGTGTTTGAAGAAAGACTCATATAAAAATGACCACAGTCAGTATGTATCTGCAGCTCTCCTCTCATCTTCCTTACCTGGGAAGTTTTCCTCTGCTGCTCCTGTTTTCTCCCCTGGGCGTGGAAGCTGTGGGGAGAGGGACTGGCTGAGGACCAACATTTTCTGGGTCACCCCAGGTCACTTGTCCACAATCTCCTAGCCACATGAGTCTTTGCCTCCTGGGGAGGGACTTCAGGGCGAGGCAGAGTTTCCCATTTTCCCATTGCTGTGGAAATTCTTCCACTTCCTTGCATCTCATCCTGAGTCAAAAACTCATGCATGGGGATTCCCCTGGTGACCCAGTGGCTAAGACCCTGTGTTCTCAATGCAGGGAGTCCGGGTTTGATCCTTGGTCGGGGAACTAGGTCCCATATGCTGCATCGAAGCTCGCAGATCCTGTGTGCTGCAACTAAGACCCTCAGCAGCCCCAAAATAAATATCCACCCCACCAACCCCAAAACCCATATCCAGCACCTTTTGGTTTCTTGTGTATTTATATCCCCCCTCAGCAATCTCTTACTCCTATGGGATTTCTTTTTCTGTTTAAAATTATTTATTTATTTGGCCATGTTGGATCTTCATTGCGGTGTGCAGGCTTCTCATTGCAGTGGTTTGTCCTGTTGGGGAGCCTGGGCTTCAGGGCACGTGGGCTTCAGCAGTCGTGGCTCCTGGGCTCTAGAGCACGGGCTCAGCAGCTGTAGGGCACAGGCTTAGTTGCTCCACGGGATGTGGGATCGAACCTGTGTCTCTTGCATTGGCAAGCAGATTCTTCACCGTTCAAGCCACTAGGGAAGCCCTCTTTTTCTTGTTTTAAAAAATTAAAGTATAATTGTCTTACAATATTATATTAGTTTCAAGTGTGCAACAGAGTGATTCCATACTTTTGTGCATTACAAATTGATCACTGCCCTATGTGGTTTCAGATGGCATATTTCAGAGGCAGTCCTTAGGAAAATGTGGTGAGGAACTGTTGTGTGTGGAGTGACCTGAGCTGTGTGTCCCAAGCACCGCACCAGATCCAACCAGGATCTTCAACAGAAAAGATGAAACTTTAATGGAATTTCCTTACTACAGCTTAACACCAAACTGTCTGGTCTCAGGTGCTTTGAGTCAGGTCCCCTTGCATAATACGATCTATCAAAACTGCTGGATTTTTATCAACTCGATTAGAGCTCTGAGAAGCCCATGTAGCTATGCCCCGAGCTCTGGGATGTGGTGGTGGAGGTTAGCATCATATCATGTGATTATGCAAAGCCACTACTTTTCTTTCTGCAGCTGCTGCTGCTGCTAAGTCACTTCAGTCATGTCCGACTCTGTGTGACCCCATAGATGGCAGCCCACCAGGCTCCCCAGTCCCTGGGATTCTCTAGACAAGAACACTGGAGTGGGTTGCCATTTCCTTCTCCAGTGCATGAAAGTGAAAAGTGAAAGTGAAGTTGCTCAGTTGTGTCCAACCCTCAGCGACCCCATGAACTGCAGCCTTCCAGGCTTCTCCGTCCATGGGATTTTCCGGGCAGGAGTACTGGAGTGGGGTGCCATTGCCTTCTAACAAGGAATAATTCGAGATGAACAGTTCTTTTACCCACAAGGAATCGAAATAGAAACAGTATACATTGTTTCACCATATCTTTATGAACAAGCTATCTTCATGAAAAAGGGAAGGATAATGATCACAGGGTTAGGTTGACTCATAAGACAAATATTCAAGAAAAGGTCATTTATTAGCTGGAGGTCTCTAGTGGTTTCCCACAGGGCTCTGTTTTTGGATCTGTTTGGATAACATTTTAACTGGCCACTTAGATAAAAATAAAGCATATTTCTCAAATTTTGCACAAGATAAAACCTTAGGAAAGACTGAAATAATAAAACCAGAATACAAACATACTGCAGTAGACTGGAACAAAGATCCCAGACCTAGAATTAAGTTTAATAGATGTAAATATATTCATGCCGCCAAAAGAAATGACATAAGTATAGCTTGGAAAGGCTTGGTTTGACAGTAGTTTTTATGGAAAAAAAAAAACCCAAACAAACCCGGTAGTTTTAGGTGTTGATAAGACTGATAAGGACTAGTGATGTGACTGAGCAGATAAAAAGCCAACTCAGTCAAAGGCAGCACTGATACCATTGTGAGGTCTGTGTCAAGGCAGGTGCTATCCCCACTGCACTGGGGGCAGGTTCTACCATGTCAGAACATCACATCACTTCCTCTGGGTCTCACTGTGTGGAGGAGCTTCTAAGGGAGGAGCTGTTTTTAGAACTACATGATCTACAGCATGGTTGATGGAACTGGAGATACTTCATCTGGAAAGAAGAAGACTTTGCAGTATGCAGGACCGTCATCACAGCTAACATTTACTGTGCTCTCCCTCGGTACCAGGTTCCTCTTGCCCAACACCTGCACTTTCTTTGCCCTCAGGTGAAAATAAGAATGTCTTCACGGCTTGGATGCGCCCTTACCTTGTAGTAAGTGTAATTTATTGGCTGTCATGATCCACCCCTGGCAGGTAGCTGTATTTTGCAGAACCCTTCTTCCTAGTCTTGCTTTGGAATGGAAGGTGCCTTGTGAGTAGAGTGAATAGATTTCCCCCTCCCAAAATATTTTCATTCAAATCAGTGGCAAATCAGAAGGCCATTGATTGAATCACTGACAAGGGATGCCTGCCACCAACTGTCTCCTGCTGACCCGTCCCTGTGACCTTGGTTCCCACAGTCTCACCCGTCCTTATGGCTGTGTCACAACACAATGTCATTACCTCATTTTCTTCCGCTTCCTAGGCCCATGCTTTCCCCAAGGTGTTCCATCGGCCAGAAATACTTTCCAGTCTGAAAAACTGGAAGATGGTCAAGAGATGTGAGCATAGAATCTAGATACCTAGCTGAGGTTAACCCCAGGTAGGTTTTCCCAAGTTGGTTTGGTTTGGACCTAAAGCTTTGTGAGTGCTCAGTTGCTCAGTCAGGGCTGACTCTTTGCGACCCCATGGACTATACTTCTCCAGGCTCCTCTGTCCATCAAATACTCTAGGCGAGAGTATTGGAGTGGGTTGCCATTTCCTCCTCCAGGGGATCTTCCCAACCCAGGATTTGAACCTGCGTCTCCTGTGTTTCCTCCATTGCAGGTAGATTCTTTACTACTAACCCGTCAGGGAAGTCACTAAAGCCTTAAGTAGGGCCTTCCAATCAGTTCACCTATTGGGACACTTGGGAGCTGATATAAATAATTGGAGACACATAGGGGTAAATGGATACATTGCAGAAAGAGCCAGTTTGGGCTCTGGTCTTCTCAAACTTGCCTGCTGCCCGTTGCTTAGCCCATCCTTGTCATCATCCCACTTTGTACCTCTCTCCTATCTCTGGTTCTGATCCTTCCACTTAGAGTTCTTAATGTTTTTTATTTGTTGTTGTTGTTTGGAGTGTGTGTGTGTGGCCATGCCTCGATGAATGGGTATCTTAGTTCCCTGACGAGGGATAGAACCTGTGGCCCCTGCATTGGAAGCTCAGAGTCTTAACCACTGGACCACCAGGGAAGTCCCTGTCTGTAATGTTTCAATCATTCACTTCTGAGATGAGTTTCTCTCTTAGTCCTACCCTCGAGGGAGCCCAGCTCTACAGGCCTCTCCCTGGAATCTTCCCCCAGCTCTTCCCCTTCACAACATTTGCATCTCAGCTCCAGTGTTGCTTCCTCAGTGAGGCCTCGCCCTGCCAGTCTATTCAACGCTAGTGTCCCTTTGCAGCGGATCTTCAGAGCCCCCAGTCTGTTTGCTTCAGAGCACTTATCACTTGCAGTTACATTTCTTTCTCATTTTACTTGTTTTTGTCCCACTATTCTGAAAGTTTTAGGAAGGCAGAGAATTCTTTTGTGTTCTCTTATAGCCCCAGGGCCTAGTTCAGTGCCTGCACACATATGAGAATTTGTTGCATGAACCAATAAACTTTGGGGGAGAAAGGTGATTTTTTTTGTTGTTGTTTATCACAGGCTAATTAGGATTCTGGCTCCACACTCAGGGGCTTCCCAGGTGGCTCAGAGGTAAAGAACCTGCCAGCCAATGTAGGAGACATGGGAGACTCAGGTTCGATCCCTGGGCCGGGAAGATCCCCTGAAGAAGGGAATGGCTACCCACTCTGGTATTCTTCCCTGGAGAATCCCAATGGCCAGAGGAGCCTGGAGGGCTACAGTCCATGGGGTCGCAAAGAGTCGGACATGACTTAGCAACTGAATACGTGCACACACACCTCACTTAGCAAACACCGCTGTCAGAGTCCCTCTACTCTGCTCTGGTGTGTTTCGGTGTCATTTATCTTTAAATAATTATGATGAATTTCAGTTGATCCACCATCAGATTTTTGTTTTTTTTTTTCCATACAAAAACAACACTTAAGTCCAATGTGATAAAAGCTATTCACAAACCTGAGGCTTGGAGGAGAGAAAGGAAATTCTTGACTTTGGGGGCTGAGTTCATTTCATCACATCCAAGTTTTATTTCCCTGAGGCTTTTCTTTGTCAGGCTTGGGAAAGTGCCATTTCCTAGGAGAACTACATAAGAACAAACTTCACATATGAGAAAAGCGAAAAGCAGCCCCCAAGGCAAAAATCAGAGAAGCATTTTAGACTGATCCCCGCTGAAGATCAATAGCAATCTTTTATTTTTCAAGTGCATTACTTTTCTAAACTGACTTGAACCAAATGGATGAACAAGGACCTTTCAGACTGCACAAACCAAACGGGAAATAGATGAGAGTGCCAGCAAAGAGGCTTGAAAGGATTTATCTTCCTACATTTCAAGGCAACTGTTGCTTCCAGCAACAGTTTCTCTTGGGAAAACTGGTGAATGTGTCCTGGATTGGGACTGGGTGGCAGCAGGCGAGGGTCAGTGGGGACGTGGCAGGCGTGGGCTCGGGCTGGGCTGCGCATTACACTGGAGACGGGGAGAGAAGATGCAAAGGGAAGCTGAATGTTCCCAGGAACAGGACTGACTCATAAAATCTTTCCATTGATGATGCCATATCAAACCAATCACTTTCTGCCTTTTTGAGCCAAATTGGAAAAACCTGGACAGTCTTCGCTCCAAACCAGAGCACAGAGGAAGGCTCCTCTTGTTTACAGAGCAGCACCTCCCAAATTCAGGCTGTCTAAAGAGTCACATGAAGTGATGTGAAGTGTGAAAGTCGCTCAGTCTTGTCTGACTCTTTGCAACCCCATGGACTATACAGTCCATGGAATTCTCCAGGCCAAAATACTGGAGTGGGTAGCCTTTCCCTTCTCCAGGGGAATCTTCCCAACCCAGGGATCAAACCCAGGTCCCCACATTGCAGGTGAATTCTTTACCAGCTGAGCCACAAGGGAAGGAAGCTTGTTAAAAATGCAGATCCCAGGGCCCTCTCCTGGAAGGTCTGATGTAGTAGATCAGTGGATCCCCGGTACTGGATCGGGGTCCAGGTATGAAAAGTTAGACTTGCAATAGGCATCCCAGCTGATTCTCCTGACTGGACAGGTTTGTTGTTGTTCAATCACTAACTCGTGTCTGATGCTTTATGACCCCATAGACTGCAGCATGCAAGGCTTTCCTATCTTTGACTATCTCTGGAAGTTTGCTCAAATTCATGTCCATTGAGTCGGTGATGCTATCTAGCCATCTCATCCTCTGTCACCCTCTTCTCCTTTTGCCTTCAATCTTTCCCAGCATTAGGGTCTTTTCCAGTGAGTCAGCTCTTCACATCAGGTGGCCAAAGCATCAAAGCTTCAGTTTTAGCATCCATCCTTCCAATGAATATTCAGGGTTGATTTCCTTTAGAAATGACTGGTTTGATCTCCTGGCAGTCCAAGGGACTCTCAAGAATCTTCTCCAGCACCACACATTTGGGGAAAGGCATCAGAGAGCTAGCCATCTTTGTCCACATTTCCTAATTCACCAATCTTCCAGGCAAACCCTACTTTTTGCCTTCCCTACCGTTGAGCTCAATCCATAGGAAGCCTCTCAGTCTGTTCTCCTGTCTGGGAGCCATAGTGTGGTTCTGCAAACAAGACTCCAGTTCCCTCCCCTGGAGGGATCTTGGTGGAGACCTCCCAGTGTTAAAGGTGAAACTGGACATGGAGACACAGGCATCAGGAGAGATACCCCTTAGGGGTGGAGCAGCCTTCTTCACGGCTAGGCATTCTGGGGCCCCTTCCTCCTGACCCGCCCCCTCCCCGCAATGATCACATCTCCTGCTTCATCACCCACCTCCACCTCTAAGCTCATTCCCCAACTTCTCTTTCTGTCTCCACTGCAACTTCACAGCCTTGTATTCTTTCAGGTGCTTCCACTTCCAACTCAGTTGGTTCAAAACCACTGATTTATTGTCCTCTCCACCTCCAGCTCTGTTTCTCCACCTGGACCCTCTACCTGGGGTTCCCTCTTTTGCAAACTGGAAGCATGGTCCTCTGAGTCACCCAAGCCAGTATACTGGCTCCTCTGTCTTCCTCATTCCCTACATCAAAACCTAAATATCTGTTTAAGGCTGTGGTTTGCAACCCTGGTTTGCTGCCAAACAGAATCATCTGGAAAGATTTTATAACATACGTATGCCTGCGCTCCACTCCCAGAAATTCTGATTTAATTGGTCTGTGGTGAGGTCAGGCCATGGACAGCTTTTAGAACTTCCCAAGTGATTCTAACATTCAGCCAGGGTTCCCACTCTAGCTTCTGTTCCACCCTTCCCCACGAGGCAGATCTGATCCATTCACAGGGTGGGGAGATCGAGGCTCTTAGCTCCAGCACAAAATTGAAGGGAGCGCCAAGATCCTCAGTCATCAAGATGGATTACAATATTAAAAAAAAAAAAAAGGAGTGCAGAAAGTCCATGATCCACAATACATAGACGTTTTATAAAAACAGGCTGCCATGGTTTGTTTCGTGACCCTGCTTTATTTCACAACAGCAACAATTATTTCCCATCAGGCTGCGGTTCCTGGGCTGGTGTGACTGTCACGTCCCTCCCAGGGGTTTATGAGGGTTGACAAAGGCATGTAAACAGATTGGGCAACGAAGAACTCTAGGTTTCTTTTTTTTTTTTTTGACTGGAGTGCTTTTAACTTTTTCCATTGGGTTCAAAACATGGGCGGATTTGTTGATAAGCCTGTGCCAGGGGTACACATGAGTGCCTCAACCCCAGCTTCCAGCTTGACTTGACACAGTGCTGCTGGTCGGGCGGCCACTCCTTTCAATGCCCTTCACACCCACATCCAGGTTCCTGCTTTTGGGATCTAGGTCCTGTGTGAGCCCAGGAAGCTCAGCTCTTCAGCCTCAACTCCTATTGCTTTCCGCTTTGTGTGATTCAATAAGGAATGCCTTGCAGCTCTCCGACGTGCCTTGGCTTTCCTTGCAGGTATGCTATTACAGGTGGCTCAGTGGTGAAGAATCTGCCTGTGATGCAGGTTTGATCCTGTGTGGGGAAGATCCCCTGGAGAAGGAAATGGCAACCCACTCCAGTATTCTTGCCTAGGAAATCCCATGGACAGAGGAGCCTGGGGGGCTACAGTCCATGGGGTTACAATAGATTTGAACTTGGCAACTAAACAGCAACACCATTACTCGGGGGTGTTTTCTGCTCTGCAAATCTGGGTCTTTGCAGCCAGTCGCATAGTTTTTGATTTCTGCACTGCTCAGAGATACCTGGCTGAGACGGTGAGTGGGGCTGGAATTCAACCTTGTTCCACTTACGGAGCCCCACACCCCATTGCTCCGCACCCTCCCCCCACAGTGTGCTTGGCACAGGGGGCTGTAGTCATGTTTTCCCATTCATCCACCCAGTGTTAGTTGCTCAGTCGTGTCTGACTTTGCAGCCCCATGGACTGTAGCCCGCCAGGCTCCTCTGTCCATGGGATTTTCCAGGTAAGAATACTGGAGTGGGTTGCCATTTCCTTATCCATTTCCTGACCCAGGGATCGAACCTGGGTCTCCTGCATTGCAGGCAGACTCTTAACCGTCTGAGCCACCTGGGAAGCCCATCACTCACCCAGCAGGGGCGGGCACGTTTTTCTACCTTGGACAGACTCCCTGTTAGTGGTGGCTCTGAGTATCATTCCCCACATCTTTGTCCATGAATTCTGCCCTCCCTCCCTCCTATGTAAGACAGAGCTCAAGCTTTGACCTCCACTGGGAAGTCTTTCTTGCCCTCGGTCTCTGAGACAGAGTGACTCTAAGTTACCACTTCATCTTCTGCATGTTCTTATGATGGCAGCTATCCCAGTGAAGTGTAATTATGTGGACAGCTATAAAAGCATACGCCTGCCACAGAAGTCTGGCCTGTATCGGTCAAGTTCAGGGTGGTTCTTCTTTAATCTAAGGATGCCTTTGAAGAATACTGGAATAACAAGTAGTAAAGTCAAACATTCAGGTGAGTACCTCCTTTGTTTTACTTCAAGGTACCAAACAATTGGCTGCATCAATCAGGCTGGGCATGGCTAGCTACGATAACAAATTGGGGGCTTACAATAAGAAAGTTCTATTTCTTATTCACACTGCATGTTCCTCATGGAACCCAGATGGATGGAGCAGTCACTGTTTGCAGCTCTGCTTGCCACTGTGGTGGAGGAAAAAAACTCTTGACAGTCTGGTACCAATAATGAATTGTTTCTTCCTGGAATCAGCTTTGGAAGTGACATAATTTCTGCTCCAACTTACTGGCCAGAATTAGTGTCATGGTCCCACCCAACCTCAAAAGGGACAAAAGGGACAAGCCTACCATGTTCCTGGAGGGCAGGAGAGCATGGAAACGTCTGGCAAACAGCACTGATGACTCCCAGAGTCAACACTTTCCATAAAATTGACTGACTTTCTTATTTCTCAAATAGCCTTTTCTACCAGTTGTTTTGGGATTCAGAAAAATGCCTTATCAACAGCAAGACCTGGCAATAACAACTACAGCTAAAACCCAAAGCACAGGTTTTTTGGGAAAATTTTCAGTTACATCTCTGCTCATAAATAAGGATTTTTTTGGAAGTATGTGTCTATTTTATTTTATAGTTCAGATTATATTGTAAAAAACAGCAGAATGTAGTGGCCCAAGTTCAGTTTTAGATGAGATTCTTAGTGTCTTAGTTACACAAATAAATGGCCTAACCCATCCAATAGATCAAATGAGATAGGTCGTGGATGTGAAAACCTTCTGTAGATTGTAAAATGCTGAAATGTAAATTCTATTTAAAAACATATTGTTGTTAGACCAATGGACTACCCATCCCAAAGACCTTTATGTTTTATTAATAAGTTCTTCTCCTGCCACAGGTATTTTTTTTTCATTTCTTTTCTGTTGATTTTCATGAGCTTTTAAAATAAAACCCTTAATAAGAACAGAACCACAGAAAACATTCTTTCAGTATGAATCAGCTATATATTCAAAACAAAACTTGAAAAACTCAGTTTTTCCAGGAACAAATTGCCCTGGGAATGATGCCACTGAATTAGATGTTAAGGAATTTAAAAATGAATTGCAGATGAAGTCTATACAAGTTTCTCCTAAATACATGTAAAGTCCACTTTCCCTCTGTAGCATATATTTTAAAAAGCCAGCCCCCCTCTGTATACACTGGTGGAAGATATACACATCCTTAACATTTTCCCCCAAATCTTTAACTCTTAAAAAAAACAATAATTTAGAGATGAATTTCAAATAAAAAAGAAAATTTAATTTCTTCCTTTAATTTTAATAAGTGCTCCCTTAGTGCATTTATATCACAGAAAGAACATGTTAAAATTCAAAAATGTCAGTTTTATAAATTGAAATATATACGCAATGCCACCTTTTGTCTCTTTTCTTTGCCTCTATTTTAAACCTTTTTAAATGAATATTCTTCTCTGTGTTTATAGCATAGACTCCTTTATCCTACAGTTTGTGGACAATTATACATCTGTCTACTGATAGATCCTATCAGTTACGTTTGTCTTGAATTTTGTGATGACACAGAACTTGTGTCTCCAGAATTTGTGACTATAATCATATGAAAATCCTGTTGAAAAATTATGTCTAATCTCCAATGAAAGAACTTAAGTGTGAAAGTGTGAATAAATCTCAGATCAAATGTCAAACGTTTAGATGTGAAAGGGTTTCTCCAAGTACAAAGAAAAGTCAATATCCTACTCTTAATTTTTACATTAAAAAAAATCTGCCCAGAGGATTCCTTCCAAACCAGATTTGATTTAACCACATCCTAAATGTGGTTCAAATCCTAATAGCTCCACTAGCTTTAGAAAAATCTAGAAAGATAGACAATAGTATTTCTAAAGTGTACTTGTAGTTCTTTGAGTGATGGATGAGATCAGTATTAAAAGTGTATCCTTTTCCTTGGCAAGATGGAGGGGATGATTTGACTACTAGCATCATGCACTTTTTGGATCAGCATCTAGTCTTTCCATTGCTTGAATTTCTCTCTGTAAAGGAGATTAAATACTGAAAAAGAATTGTCACAAGGTAAATGGGATCTTCTTAGTGATACCAATGTGGTAGGCTTTGCTATGGAAGTATAAAAATACTTTATTCTGAGGGTATTCCTCATGCATTGGGAGAGAAAAAGAACCACTATTGTTGCACAACTGAAACAGCTTCAGGTAGAAACTGAACCAACTGTGAAGATGTTAGAAGATCTAGAAACTCCAGGGCAAGTGCAGTCAGCCAGGGACGGTCAGATGCTGTTTGACTACTTGGCAGACAAGCATGGTTTTAGGCAAGAATATTTAGATACACTTTGCATGCTAAGTTGCTTCAGTCATGTCTGACTCTTTGTGACCCTATGGACAATAGCCCACAAGGCTCCTCTGTTCATGGGATTCTCCTGGCAAGAATAGTGGAGTGGGTTGCCATGCCCTTCTCCAGGGGATCTTCTTGACCCAGGGACTGAATCCAGGCTTCCTGCATTGCAGGCAGATTCTTTACCATCAGAGCCACTAGGGGAGGTTTACAGGCATGTAAAATGCCAATATGAATGCAGAATTACTCTGGAGCAGCAGAATATCTTTCCTTCTGTAGAGTGTTGGTTCCAGCAGTGGATAGAAATGCTTTGAATTCAGAACTTATGGTTGCAGGAGGAAAGGAGAAAGGATGTGGGGAAGGGATAGTCAGGGAGTTTGGGATGGATGTGTACACTCTGCTATATTTAAAATGGATAACAAACAAGGACTGACTGTATAGCAAGGGAATTCTGCTCAATGCTATGTGGCAGCCTGGATGGGAGGGAGTTTGGGAGAGAATGGATACATATATATGTATGACTGAGTTCTACTTCTGCTTTATTGACTATGCCAAAGCCTTTGACTGTGTAGATCACAATAAACTGTGGAAAATTCTGAAAGAGATGGGACTACCAGACCACCTGATCTGCCTCTTGAGAAACCTATATGCAGGTCAGGAAGCAACAGTTAGAACTGGACATGGAACAACAGACTGGTTCCAAATAGGAAAAGGAGTATGTCAAGGCAATATATTGTCACCTTGCTTATTTAACTTCTATGCAGAGTACATCATGAGAAACGCTGGGCTAGAGGAAGCACAAGCTCAAATCAAGATTGCTGGGAGAAATATCAAGAACCTCAGATATGCAGATGACACCACCCTTATGGCAGAAAGTGAAGAGGAACTAAAAAGCCTCTTGATGAAAGTGAAAGTGGAGAGTGAAAAAGTTGGCTTAAAGCTCAACATTAAGAAAACTAAGATCATGGCATCTGGTCCCATCACTTCATGGGAAATAGATGGGGAAACAGTGGAAACAGTGTCACACTTAATTTTTCTGGGCTCCAAAATCACTGTAGATGGTGACTGCAGCCATGAAATTAACAGACGCTTACTCCTTGGAAGGAAAGTTATGACCAACCTAGATAGCATATTCAAAAGCAGAGACTTTGCCAATAAAGGTCTGTCTAGTCAAGGCTATAGTTTTTCCAGTGGTCATGTATAGATATGAGAGTTGGACTGTGAAGAAAGCTGAGCACTGAAGTATTGATGCTTTTGAAGTGTGGTGTTGGAGAAGACTCTTGAGAGTCCCTGGGACTGCAAGGAGATGCAACCAGTCCATCCTAAAGGAGATCAGTCCTGGGTGTTCTTTGGAAGGAATGATGCTAAAGCTGAAACTCCAGTACTTTGGCCACCTCATGGGAAGAGTTGACTCATTGGAGAAGACTCTGATGCTGGGAGGGATTGGGGGCAGGAGGAGAAGGGGACGACAGAGGATGAGATGGCTGGATGGCATCACCGACTCAATGGATGTGAGTCTGGGTGAACTCCGGGAGTTGGTGATGGACAGGGAGGCCTGGCGTGCTGCGATTCAGCACTGAACTGAATTCAGAACTGAAGTGAATTGGAGTGCCTTTCCTATTCATCTGAAACTATCACAACATTGCCTGTTAATCTGCTATACTCCAATAGAAAATAAAAAGTTTTAAAAAAAGAAATGGTTTGAGTTCACTCTAGGAAATACTGACTTCAGAAATCTTAACACAGAATTGGGATGCATCCATGGAAGACCTTACGCAGCTCAAAGGGACCATAGATAATAATTCCACGTGTTCCCCACTTCAGTCGTTTCAGCCACGAACACGGCTCATTCATTGGTCTCTGTTTTCTTCCATCACCCCAAAGGGTGCCGTGACATTACTGATCCCCTCCTTTACCAGCCACAGTTGTTGTTGTTCAGTTGCTCAGTTGGGTCTGACTCTTTGTGACCCCATGGACTGCAAAATGCCAGGCTTCCCTGTCCTTCACTGTCTCCTGGAGTTTGTTCAGATTCACGTCCATTGAGTTGGTGATGCCATCCAACCATCTCATCCTCTGTCGTCCCCTTCTCCTCCTGCCATCAGTCTTTCCTAGCATCAAGGTCTTTTCTAATGAGTTCGCTCTTCGTATCAGGTGGTCAAAGTATTGGAGCTTCAAATTCCAGAGAATTTGAATAAAATTGGCTGGATTTCATTAAAGAAAATTCACCCCTAAACTCACCTCTCTGATCTGACAATTTGACCATCCTAGCAACCCAATCCTTCTGATTTTCCTGAGACATTCCTTTTTTATAGGTTACTTTTAAAATTTTATTTATGTACTTTTGGCTGTGCTGAGTCTTCGTTGCTGGGAGGGCTTTCTCTGGTTGTGGTTAGTATGGGTTACACTCTAGTTGTGGCGCACACGTTTGTCATTGCAATAGCTTATCTTGTTGTGGAACACAGGCTCCAGAGTGCGAGGGCTTCAGTAGCTGCAGCAGGTGAACGCAGTAGTTGCGGCTCCCAGGCTCTAGAGCACAGGCTCAAGAGTTGTGTCTCACGGGCTTAGTCGCTCTGAGGCTTGTGGGATCTTCCAGGATCAGGGATCAAACCTGTATCTCCTGCCTTGGCAGATGGATTCTTTAACTCTGAACCACCAGGGAAGCCTCCTGAGATATTCTTGAAGACAGTCCCTGAAAGGCCCTAATAATGTTTTAAGTAAAGGTGCATGTTTATGCCTTGGAAGTTCTTTGAATAAGTAAGTTCTGATATATGTTAAAATGTAAACTTAATTATAACTAATCTATCTTTGAAGATAGATAAACAAACAAGATCTGGCACTGGAGGCCAGCAGTTTGAAACTGGTCTGAGCCATCTTGTTGCTGTTCAGTCACTAATGTCTGACTAGAACATTTTAAACAACTCCAAGAGAAAGTCTTTCTTTATTCAGATGTCAAGCATGACTTCTTAGAAGTTAAGGATATTCACTCCCATTCATTGTTAATTGAAAAGCATTCCTTCATATCCAAAGTACAGAGGCTTTTGTATCAAGGAAGCAGAAAAAGATTTTCTAGTTTATTTCTCATGAATTGTGCACTTTTGAAATAGATGATTAGGCTTATTCTAAGGAAGAGGCTATAGAACGGATCTTGTTTACCATCTGAGTTTGAAGGAAAAAAGAGTTTCATTCTGCCACAAGTTGAGTAAGGCTTCATGTGAGACAGTCCTGTTGGCCCCATGTCTTCAGAGAGTTTCTGGGAAAAGGTAGATTTAGAACTGATTGTGGAAGGAGGAAAAGAAGGCTGGGAAGTCATGAATCTGGCCAATATGAAGTAGATATAATCCCAAGAAAGGGGAGCATTTGTTTAAAAGAAGAAAGAATAATGGCTATAGCGAATGAGGAAACTTCATCAATGTTGTGGTGCTTGGGCTCCAGAGTACGTGGGCTCAGTAGCTGCAGCTCATGGACTTAGTTGCTCTGCAGCATGTGGGATCTTATTCCAGACCTGACCACTGGCTAAAATAAGGCATAAGACCTTCTTAAAGAGCCAGCTTAAGACTAAATATTAAAAAAAACTAAGATCATGGCATCCGGCCCCATTACTGCATATGGCAAATGGAAGGGGAAAAGGTGGAAATAGTGACGGATTTCCTCTTCTTGGGCTCCAAAATCATTGCAGATGGTGACTGCAGCCATGAAATCAGAAGATGATTACTTATTGGCAGGAAAGCAATGACAAGACTAGACAGTGTGTTGAAATGCAGAGACATTACTCTGCCAACAAAGGTCTGTATAGTCAGGGCTATAGTCTTCCCAGTGGTCACATACAGTTGTGAGAGCTGGACCATAAAGAAGGCAGAATGCCAAAGAATTGATGCCTTCGAACTGTGGTGCTGGAGAAGACTCCTGAAAGTCCCTTGGTCAGCAAGGAGATCAAGCCAGTCAATATGAAGGGCGATCAACCCTGATATTCACTAGGAGGACTGATGTTGAAGCTGAAGCACCAGGATTTTGGTTATCTGATGAGAAAAGTCCTGATGCTGGGAAAGATCGAGGGCAGAAGGAGAAGAGGGCATCAGAGGATTAGATGGCTGAACGACATCACCAATGCAATGAAGATGAACTTGGGAAAACTCTGGGAGATGGTGAAGGACAGGGAGAGTCCAGTCCACGCTTTAGGCCATGGGGTTGCAGAGTTGGACACAACTGGGTGACTGAACAACAACAAGAACTTTTAAGCTTATGAGGAGTTCATGAAATTTAATGTGGAGGGAAACAAATCTCTGATGCTCTGGATCAGGAAAAAAAAAATAATCAAGATGAAAGATACCAATTTTACCTGGGAAGGTATTTCATTAGCTCCATGCTCTACTGAGCATATCAGGCATGCTCCACCAGGAAGGTGTTTTATAATGAATTTTTTAAATTTATAATGAATTTTTTAATTTTTTCATTACCACTTTCTTTTGGTAAATAAATAAAATCAGAAGATAATCTAAAATATTTAAGAAAATAGACAGCTTTCACATTCAGTAAGTGAGTTTGTTTATGGGTTTCCTTGATGGCTCAGCAGATAAAGAATCCCCCTGTAATGCAGGAGACACAGGAGATGTGGGTTTGGTCCCTGGGTCAGGAATATCCCCTGGGGGAGGAAATGAAAACCCACTCCAGTATTCTTGCTTGGGAAATCCCATGGACAGAGAAGCCTGGTAGACCATAGTCCATAGAGTCGAAAAGAGTCAGACACGACTTAGCACACACACACATATTTTATTTGGCTGTGACAGGTCTTAGTTGCAGCACATAGGACATTTGTTGTGTCATGCAGGACCTTTCACTGTGCCTCACGGACTCTCTAGTTGTGGTGCCTGGGCTCTGGAGTGCACAGGCTCAGTAAATGCAGCTCTCTGGCTTAGTTGCTCCTTGGCATGTAGGGATCTTAGTTCCTCCACCAAAGATGGAAAAGATGGAAACTTTCTCCCATCCCCTGCATTGCAAGGCAGATTCCTAACCACTGGACCACCAGAGAAGTCTCAGTAAGTGTTTAGATCTTCAAATACTACTTATTGAATTGATTAACTGACTGCAACATGCTAATCATGGGCTTCCCAGGTCGTGTTAGTGTAAAGAATCCGCCTGCCAATGCACGAGACACAAGAGATGTGGGTTCAATCCCTGATCCAGGAAGATTCCCTGGAGGAGGAAATGGCAACCCACTCCAGTATTCTTGCCTGGGAAATCCCATGGACAGAGGAGCCTGGCAGGCTACAGTCCATGAGGCCACAAAGAGTAGGACGTGACTGAGCAACTAACACAAGCTATTTATTAATAGTTTTATCTGTTCTTTTAAGTGGTTCCTCATGGATCCCAACTAAGAAGATGATTGGGGTGTTTAGCATTATGTGAATTGCTACATAAACTCAAAAGAATTGATATTTTCATAAAGATATTCTATAATTTTCATAAAATTATATTTTCCTGGATTCATCTTTCTGGAGTTGGTCACTCACGGTGCATGTTATTGCTCCCTAGCTGCCCCCAGGTGTCTCACTGAGGAAGCAGACATATGCAGTCAAGTCTGTACCACATGACCGCGCCAAACACAGCTGAAGGGACCAGTGGTGAGTAGCGGGGCCCAAGGGCAGCCGATGCACAGGGTGATTATATATTAACAGGTGGGCCAATGCAAAAGAGCGCCCAATCAGAGACACTGGCGAGCAGCTGAACCAATCAGAGTCTCTCTCAGGAATCTGAATTATGCCATACAAGGAGAAAATGAGTCGGCTGGATAAGTAAACATACCACAAAAGGAAATAGTGAGGAAAGTGTCAAAGTGTTAGGAGAGGGGTGGCTGTGGGACTGGGGAGAAAGCAGGGGCCCCTCAACACCCGACAGTGTTCCATCTCTGTGAAGCTGGCTGAGGGACTGTAGAGGGTTCCCAGAGAGGGTTTTCTCTCTTTCCTGAAAGGTGTAACCTTACAATTCCATTCCTCAGACAGCCCGAAGGAGACACTTTGCAGCCTTACAACCTCCCCAATCTAACACACACATGGTCCAAATTCTGATAAAATGAGGATAAGCCTCAGCGGCAGTTTGGTACAAAGAGGCTCAATTTTACCTTTACTAATTTTAGGGAAAACATCTTGGGAAACAGCATTAGTCACCCTAGATGTCTTTAATGGGTTTACTGAAATTTGTCAGCTGACTCAAACACCTCTCACCTTTGAAACAAAACAAAATTATGTTGAAGGTGTTGTTGTCATCATTTTGGGGATTAAAAACTAGGATGGGTGACAATGCTGAAATCCTTTATGAGCATCAACTTGGGTGGCTCTTACCTTGCTGTTACTGGTTCATCAAAGCAGGTCACTGACCTCAGTCGTGTCTACACCATACTTGTTGTCATGGGAGTTCTTAAGCTGTGGGAGGAACCTGCCGGACTGCAAGCCCATGAAATGTACAATTGTGGAGATCCTGAGGGTTCTGCTATGACATTTATTGCAAATTCTGAGTCAATCATATTTAGGGGCCCCTTATAAAAAAATGGCTAGAGGAGTAATCCAATAGTAAGTTGCTACTGCCATCTGTACTTTGGCAAATCTATACTTTGTCACATTAGCGTGACTCAGTTCATCAAACTGAGGTCTTTTGGTCTCATTAGTAAGAGGCGCCAATTTGTCCTAGCATTGCTGGGGAAGAGGATCTTTCAGTTACATGAATGAAGAAAGAGACACGTAGTCATGGTAGGGTGGCCAGAAAGATTGTAATTATGCTTGAAGGGCAGTGTCCTGATGAAGGGCCCCAGATGGATGGAGAGGGCCAGGAGGCAGGGAAGGAAGGATGCTCTGCTGGCAGACAGGCTTTCCACTTGCCCATCGGGATGACATTAGGATGATCTGGGTTTTCACGACTCATGTTTTCTGTGGACTTTATAATTGTGCATCTTGCTGGGGGCTTCCTTTAGCCCGTGGAATGAGATATTTCTGTGTGGCATCAACAATCTACAATGGAAGAAATGCCATTAATAGCTTTCTCAGCCAACACAGGGGATGATACTCTGCAGAACTATGCCTGAAATATTGTCATTTCACCATCATTTAATCCTTTGTTAATTAAACAAAAAAGAAAAAAAAATGTTGAGTCTACCCACATCATTTTTTCTCTTAGCCATTAATAAGAATCTGTTTGCAAAATTACTGGAAGTTGAAAGTAACCCAAGAAGTTCTTGGCAGGGAGAGTGAAGATTTTCTCATGGTGTAAATACCCTCAGGAGGCTTAATTACAGCAAATGATATGGCTATGTCCTGGCCTGTGTGTCATTCCAGGAAAAGGCAACGTCAGATAACAGACCAAAGGGCTTAACCTAGTTACAGCTGCCTCGTACAGCTCATTGAATGAGCAGTCTGGGCATAGCTTTCTCTCTTGGATCTTAGTGACTTCTGACCCCATAATACAAATGTGTCCCAAAGTGGTATTTTTGGCTGTTTGGCTTTGTTTGTCTTCAAGCCATCATGGCACCAATGTAGGTTACCTCTGGTTCTACTCAGCAGTGTCCCTGTTTTTGCAGGCATAAATAAAATGGGTGCACCCATCTGGGCGTCCAGATGATGCTGACAGACCCAGCCCAGTTCTTGGGGTGGCCCACACAGTGACTCAGAGAGGCAGCCAGCATGGTCCAGGAGATGCATTTAGACCACTGATGCTAAAAACAGTTCCTACACTCATGCATATTTCTGACCTTCCTCCCTCTTGTCCCCAAGAAGAAAAGCGGTGAGCTTGCTCCTCTTCACTCTCAACATGAGCCCTTCAAGCTGCCTTTTCTTTCAGGGACATTCACCTGCATCAGAATTTAGCAGTGGCAGTGGGAGGTTGGGAATGGTTTGGGAAGAAGCAAAAGGCACGATTTAGCTTCATTGCACTGCCCTGGTATGGATTCAGTCTGGATGGCTCAGGCTCCGTGTGTCTGGAGGAATGACCCTGCCCTATCTATCCTCTCTTGGGTCAGGAAAGCCACTGGAGAGGAAGCCTGACAGCTCGCCTGAGGAAGGCGGGCTTCCTCCGTCCCTCCTTGGAGAATGCAGATGAGCACATTTACCTGCAGCTGAGTGGGGGCTACCATACGCAGTTAATGCTACATCTTCCTCAGCGCCATCACTGTCTCGGGCTGAAAGCCAAAGGGGGGAAGGTCCGGGTTAGTGTCAGAGGTTCACCTGGAAACAGCACCCGAGGAGGGTGGGGCTCAGTGGCTTGCAAAGAGCCTCCTTCCTTTAAAAATAAATACTCCACTGAGGCTACTTTTTTTAAAAATTTGTGATTTAAAAAAAGAGCATTGTTAGAGCTTCGGAGGAAGGTTGCATACAGATCACAATTGTGTACGCAGGAGAAGTACCTCTGTGTTTAGTAATTGAAGGGGCTGAAGCCTCATCATCACTTTCTATGCTGAGCAAAAGCTGGTATTTGCGGTAAGGAAAATAATCTGAAGGGCTTGGGTTGGCAAGAACGTTTTTCTCCTGTTTTCCATCATTTGCTATTCATTGACTTGTTTTTTGCATTGCATAGCCTCGTTTCTGTCTTAATGCCTTCCAAAAAATCATACTGGAATTGTCTGTAGATATTTAAACAACGGATAGAAAAAATGCCCACAATAATGTAATTCTTTAACATGCACATGGGTCTTGGTTTTAGCGAACTTGATAAAACAGTATTCTAACTAATCTAAAACAGATAAAATAGGCACTACTAGAACAGGAGCTTTCCTTTCATAAAAAAAGGTTCATGGCTGATATTCTAGATTTTTATTGCTTTTTTTTTTTTGCCACATCCCAAGGCATGTGTGATCTTAGTTCCCTGACTAGGGATTGAACCCCCACTCCCTGCAGTGGAAGCGTGGAGTCTTAACCACTGGACCACCAGGAAGTCCCCTGACATTCTAGGTTTGGGATCTTTGCAAATGATGTCACACTAACAATTCTCAGTTAAAAGAGCAATTGATTTAAAAAATTCAGTTGATATGCAGTTTTTCAGGAACGTGTTTATATCTCAAGGCACAGACTATTTATACCCACTTGCTTGGTGTTTTGTAGTAATATGCCTGATTGGATTTTTATTCTTCATCTAGATGTTTTTATATCTTTGAACTAAGTGAACACATCACTTTAGAGAGAATCTTTAAAGACTAATCTTTTGAAAGACTTCCAGGGAAATGAAAGACTTAATCCCCTTTGCTGATTTATTTCAGTGTACCAACTCTTTGCATTTAATCTGAATGCTTCGCGCTTCCATTTGGGTCTATTTCTACCCTTCATCTTTAGCTGGAGACAGAAAACAGGACAACAGCCTCTTGGGGAGAAGTCATCATATGTGTGAAATTCTTTGCTAATCCCCTCTTGTCTTACTCTTCTTTTAACTGATTAATTCTGGTCTCAGAACCCAGTGGTAAATCAAATAATTATGTGACTGCAATCACAGCTATAAATCAGAAGAGTCACATGACAAATGCATGCCTCACAGACTGGAACAAAATGTGTTTTGGTACAGAATTTAGAGAGAACCTGAATGTTGGTGAGAAAGGCATCTAAAGCTTAAGAACTACCATCTCACTTTCATCTTAACCTTCCCACGTAGGTTTAATGTTATAACCCCTTCATCATCTTTGAGGTTTTCCACCAAACCTCTCCAGATCCCCACACTTTTCCTCAGTGGATCCCAGAGCTGGAATGGGTATTCTTGTCAGGGACTGACCGATGCTGGGAACAAAGGCCTGACTGTTCTTGCTGACCACACATCTGTCTACACAGCGCTGCGATTGTTTCTCGAGCAGACAAAAATAACACAGCTGTGAGTTGCTTTCCCACTGCCAGCTCTTGACCTACAGCAACACTTAGAATGTTTTACATTATTGTTATTACACTGTACTGCTCTGGTTCTTATCTATTTTGCATCTCTTTGTATATTTTTTCCAAGATAGGTGTCATTTTGTACATTCCTGAGTTTGAATCGTTCTTCTGATTTTTGACATCTAATTTTTCCAGGTAACCTCCATCCTGATTCCCTTCTCTAAGCTTAAGTTTCTGGTTATTCTGCCCAGTTTTGGATAGCAATCTACATGTTCTTTTCTATGCCACTGATTTGTCTTCCCACAAAATATCAAATTGCATTGACAATGACTATCTCTGGCAGAAATGGATTTTCTACCAATGCTCTAGTAATAAAGATAGCTATAAGGAAACACTGCACTTTTGAAAGCTCTTGTTTTTCCATAGGACATTTCTTAGAACACTTTAAATACCTGCCTAATTTTTTGGGGGTATCGAAAATTGATCGTTACAAGTCCCCGTGTGTTTTGGGTATTATGAAACACTAAGAACTCTCTCTCTGATTTTGTTTCCTAGAGACATATGACAGCAAGCAAAGCAGACATAGAAGTTTTATCTTATTTTTTGGTGAGAACTGTAAGAAGTCATTTCAAGAAAGATTGACTCTGCAATTCTGCCATGAACCTCACATCATCAAAAGCAATGAGAAACTCATATAGAAAGGATGTGTAGTCTCAATTTCCGATTCATGGTCAACTGAACTGAACAGAATTAATGGATGCAGCTATCTGAACAGGAATTAATTTGAATGTGTAATTAGCCATAGATTATAGCTCAAAAAGTGTATGACTTAACAGGAAAGCTTCTATTAATTTTTTTGAGCCTGGTGAACATAATGCGTGCTATGCAATATGTAAAATAACATCATCTTTGCACATTAGAAATACATTGTGAGAAATCAGATGCCTATTAAGACACAGAAATGGATGTAAAACTGTGATGTTGGGTTATGAATAAAGGGCCAGATGTTTCAGAAAGGAATTAATGAGTTTTGATGTATTTCCAGATCACTGATACTAGCCATTTATTCCCCCAGGTTATTGGAGTCCAAGTCACCTTGTTATCATGGATAATACATTTTATTCTTTAACAATGTATAGTCAGGTGACTTGGTCTTACATAAGGATTCAAATCTGACCCAGAAATTATTATGAAAATGTCACATAAGCAAGTTCTTTATTTCTATTAATGATTACACATCTGAGCCTCTGCTCAGAATTCTCACTTAATGGCACTTCCTGTCACTTTTTGTAAACCTTGAAGGCTCTCAGGAAGTGAATGGTTTGCAAAGTAGACATCCAGAAGTTATCGGGCTTTGTGATTCTAATGAGATGATGCATCATACGAATCAGTCTACTAGGATGTTTGGGGAAGTTAGTTTTGAGACTTAAATTTTAAAACTGTCAGTCACTGCTGCCAGGGGTGACTTCTGCACTTGATGGCCAAAACATCTGGACTTAGCACGCTATGTCATGCAAGGGCACAACCAAAGCCTAATTTGGGGCTGGTAAACTCATTTTATAGTGGGTGCCTTTCTTTAACCAGTAAGAATACTCAGAGCTACACCCTCTTTATTTAGGACCTCTGAGTCATTTCTGTCTTGGTCTCTCCTCATTAATCTATGTATTCTGGATGAACTGATTTTTCAGAAAAGTTTAACATTGACTCTGTCTGCCTCTCTAGGCTTGAGCTATTTAGTCACCTCCCTAGGTCTTCCCTGGTGGTCTAGTCAGTAAAGAGTCTGCCTGCAATGTGGAAGACCTGGGTTCAATCCCTGGGTTGGGAAGACCCCATGGAGGAGGAAATGGCAACCCACTCCAGTACTCT
The DNA here is from genome assembly GCA_935064755.1 of Tragelaphus eurycerus. Lineage (NCBI taxonomy): Eukaryota > Metazoa > Chordata > Mammalia > Artiodactyla > Bovidae > Tragelaphus > Tragelaphus eurycerus. Next base: position 15,672,868 of record CAKXYN010000036.1, on the reverse strand, counting down.
TGCCTGGAGAATCCCATGGACAGAGGAGCCTGGTGGGCTACAGTCCATGGGGTCGCAAACAGTCAGACACGACTGTGCGACTAACACTAGATCCTGACCATTCCCTTTTTGTTCCTCCCTGCTGTATCCTCTGGCCCTGTTTTTCCTCTTCCTTTGCTCACAGGAGAGCCTCCCCGAGTTCCCCAGAGAGTACCTCTTGAGAGTTCCTGGTTCTCTGCTCTGAAGCTGCGTTCGTAAGTCGGGAGTGGGCAGGCATTGCCTGGCAGGGGGCAGTTCTGCTGACACGATCGGTAGAGAATGCACAGCTCCGGGACAATGTACAGCAGCAGGAAAACCCACGCGTTGGTGACCAGGGCGATGCAGATGACGGGGTCGTCCCACTGGGGCTGCCTCTGGAGCTGTGTGTTGCCCCTCATGAGCATGGAGATCCACACCACCCAGATGATGATGGAGGCGAGCACGGTGACAAAGATGAATCTGCCGTGCTGCTTCCAGTTCTCACAAGGGCCACAGAAGGTGGTCTTGGAGACAAAGAACGTGAGGGCCATCAGGAAGAGGACATAGACCAGGAGGACCACGAAGTCCACGTTGAGCTGATAGGGTGTCATGTGCACAAACATGCCACCCCTGGTCATGATGAGAGTCACGTACTCAATGGCGATGATGGTCTGCAACAGGCTGACACCAATAGCAATGCACAGAATTGTCGTCCAAGAGAAGGAAACTCGACCCCGGACCAGCTTCACCAGGTTGGAGGCGTGAGCCAAGAGGCACGAGAAGCAGAGAGCAAAGAGGACCCCAAAGAGAAAGTAGCGGATGGGGGCAGTCTGCTGATTCAGCTGGATGATGAAGGCAAAAGCAAGGCCAAAAAGCCCCAGCACACCCAGGAGGAAGAGGAACTGAGTGGGGAGGACATTCCAGTGGGCGCAGTCTTGGACCCTTCTCATAAGGAAGAGAAACGCCAGGAGCAGCATAATGGTAACCACTATGCCAACTGCTGCCAGGGACTCCAGAACAATGCCCCATGCTCCCTCAGTGTCACAGAGGAAGTAATAGTCCCCCGTGGACTCCTTGCAGTCCTCATACATGGTGACTTGTTGGTGCCTCACTAGAACGATCTTCTGTTCCCCTGCAAAAAAAAAAAAAAAAAACAACAAACAAACCAAGATGAAACAAACACAACTTTACCCTTACCCACAAGAACGTCTGTTGGGTAGTCCTGGACAGGACACTATAATATCTCTGATTCCCAGATGAAGATGCCTGGACACATTGAATGAAATAGCTCAGAACTATCCACCCCTCAAAACTATCCTAGCTCTGTCCTGCTAGGAAAGGAGAACCACCTTCACTTGAGGACTCTGGATCATTCATGAATTTCATGTCATAATTTCCATCAAGGCTTTTTGAAGCCTAAGGCAGAATTTTTTTCATAAAGATGGGCTGTGTGACAACGTGTGTATGATTGCTGGACTCCAGTTATAGCAGACTCCAGAACAAGGGTTGTCAACATTAATGGACCATTTGATCATTCAAGACATGAAGTGCTCCTCAAAGGAGACAGGCTCTTCCCAGTCATTTTAATGACTGTTCCTTCTTTTAATTCAAGTCAATCTAACACATTATGCTTAAATATCCACTGTTCATTTGTCAAAGAATTTTACAAAGTGGTCTCTGTCCTCAATTAATTTTTTGGAGAGTGTAGCACCAAACTCTGTCTTGAGTAGGGTTGTCTAGAAAAAAATCACACATATTCATTTGGAAACAAGTACCTAGCAGCTGAATACCCCTAGTTCCACTCCTCTCTGGCTATTCCCAAGCCAGCTAGTTTGAGTGACCCAGGCTGACAGCTGAAGGCATGGTCCCTTCATTCCCACTTACCTCTTCTGTGTCCACGCTGGAGGCTGAGGCTGTAGTGGCTGCGAGGTTGTAACTGCCAATGAGTAAGAAAGAGACAACCTCTGAGTCTTTAATCTCTCCCCAAATGGGCGGAAGGATGGAGGCACCCACTGGGGTTCCTACAGCGCCTATAAAAAGAACTGGAAGGTCAGAAAGACACACCTATTCAAGTTTCCCAGAAGCCTGTCTACAGAGATTTCTTTGGTGAGAACAACTGTTTTTCATTTTATTGCTAACCAGAGGCACCTTGACCTTAGGGAGGTCCTAAAGGGGGTGTGCTTTAGGAAAGACTGCCTCTTCCCCACAGGTGCCGATGTGATGGGGAGCTGCAAAAGGCCTTCCCTTGACACGTCGTTCTTCTTCTGACCTACTCCCTACAAAGAGCTTCTCAAGTGGCTCGGTGGTAAAGAATCTGCCTGCAGTGCAGGAGACTCAGGTTCTATCCCTGGGTCAGGAAGATCCTCTGGAAAAGGAAATGGCAACCCACTCCAGTGTTCTTGCCTGGAAAATTCCATGGACAGAGGAGACTGGCGGGATACAGTTCATGAGGTTGCAAGAGTTGGACTTGACTTAGTGACTAAACTACCACCACTCCCTACAAAGCCATCTCCAGAGTCTTTACCACATCTTGATTTTGATCTTAAGATCCAAAGGAGCATCCTTTCGAAAGGAATCAAAGGGTGGCTGAGCCATAAAGGATTAGAAGGATCATGCACATTAAAAGGTCCACTGGTTGCCATTTCTGTGACTTCAGGGAAATGTGACTTTTCTACTCGGCCACTTTCCTCTCCTTTGGAGGTCCTTCCTCAAGCTTTGGCTGCCCATAAGGTGGGGGCTCTACCTGCACCAGCTCTTCCAGGATTGCCAAGGCCTTTGGTATAACTTCCCTCTCTCCTTGCTCCCCTCACCCTTATCTGAATGTACTCTTATTGGGTCTCATTCCATTGAGGCTTTCCAAGGGCCCAAGACAGAAGAATGTACAATTAACAGTTCCAGCTCATATTGGTATAACATATTCTTTTTCTCTTGTGCTGATGTATAATACAGCACGCAGGACAGGGTCCAGGCTATCTGACCACAGGCCACCCCTAATCCCCCCTTCAAATTTACTTACTCTTTGGTTCTTTTCCTAGATATTTGCATTTAAAAAAAAAGTGTGGAGGTTTTAGTTTCATTTTGCAAATTAATAATTTTTAAAATTTTAATTTAATCAAAACTTTTATTGGGGTATAGTTGATTTACAATGTTGGTTTTATGTGTATAGCAAAGTGAATCAATTATGTATATACCTACATCTTCTCTTTCTTTGGATTCTTTTCTTGTATAGGCCATTATAGAGTATTGAGCAGAGTTCCCTGTACTGTATGGTAGGTTCCTACTACTTATCTATAATTAATTTTTAAAAATTGAAAATATAGTTGATTTACAATGTTGTGTTATTTCATGTCTGAACCCCTTGACTGTGTTTATATATATTATTTTTCATATTCTTTTCCATTATGGTTTATTATGGGTTATTGAATATATGGATATTTGCTTCTAAAATATTATTTACTTATTCATTTTTTGGCACGTGGTATCTTAGTTCCTTGGCCAGGAATTGAACCTGCATCTCTGTAGTGGAAGCATGGATTAACTGATGAACCATCAGGGAAGCTCCAACAGAGGGGCTTCTGAAGACCCTCATCAGTAGTGGTTTCAAGTCTCCCCATGATCCAGCCCCTCCTTCCACCATCCAACCATATTTCTTTCTCCTCTCCAGGCCTTGTTTTTCATTCAGGTCAGTTTTCTCCCTCCCATCTGCTCACCTTTTCTTCGAGGTTGTCCCTGTCCTGAACTGCCTTTTATTCTATTCCCATTTATCCTCTGTGCTCGATTCCCACTGATCCTGCTTCTTACCCAAGTACTTTATCTGCCTCGGAGATCCAGTTCATCTTGTCTCCTCAGTGAGCGTTCTTTCCTGCCCTCATCACTCTGGCCCTCACTGATCACTCCCTCAGGGAACTTCACAGTCTGTACTGTCCAAAGTTATGGAAATAATATTTTCTGCCCATTTTATTTGTGTTGATAAATGTATGAATAACTATAAGAAATAAAATGAATTTAAATAATAAATAATAATAAAACAGAAACAGACTTGCAGACTTAGTGAAGGAACTTATGGTTACCAGGGGAGAAGGAGGAAGGGAAGGGATAATCAGGGAGTTTGGGACTGACATGTGCACACATATAGCACACGTGCTATATTTAAAGTGGATAACCAACAAAGTCCTACTGTAGAGCACAGGGAACTCTGCTCAGTGCTATGTGACAGCCTGGATGGAAGGGGAGTTTAGTGAGAATGGACACATGTATAGTGTGGTTTCAAGTTTCCTTGTGATCTGGGCCATGTAGGGCTGGGTCCCTTTGCATTCCCCCTGAAATTATCACAAAATAAAAAGTTAAAAAATAATAAATAATAATAAAAATAATTGTCATAGTTGTTCAGTTACTAAATCACATGTGACTCTGCAATCCCATGGACTGCAGCATGCCAGGCTTCCCTGTCCTTCACTGTCTCCTGGAGTTTGTTCAAACTCAAGTCCATTGAGTTGGTGATACCATCCAACCATCTCATCCTTTATCATCCCCTTTTCCAGCCCTCGATCTTTCCCAACGTCAGGGTCTTTTCCAATAAAAACAATACATTTATTAATTTCTTTTATTGTAATTGATCCCTTTGGTTAGATTTATAGCTGCTTGGGGGTTAGGCTCCACATTTTATGTTGTCATAGCACCTGGCCCTGCAGGGAGCACCTCCTAGGTGATGGATGAACTGATTAATGGAAGGATTCTAAGGATAGAATTCCAGGCCACGTGAAGTTACTTTTTGGTAGTGTGCTTTTCCAACCCATGCTTTTAAATGGAAGCCACCTGAGATAAGAATCTTAACAAACTCTGGACAAATTCATTCTGAAGTGGTATTCTATCATCTAGAATCTCCTTAACTTTAAAAAGCAGTGTCCCCCCACTCCCCCGCCCCTTTGAGAGAAGACTATTTTAGGGAGAAGCGTCCTCCCCTTTTCTCACTTTGGGCACAATCACAGTCTGTCTGAAGCTGTAAAAGCTTTTCTATAAAGTTTACATTAAGGGTAAAGGGATTTTCCAGATGCTGAAATATGACATCTGGGAGGATTCACCCAAAGACCCGTGTGAATGGTGAAGTTGCTGTTAGACCAGCAGGAGAGGATTTCCCATTAATTCTTCCAAGATGACCATTTTGGTGACCTTTGGAGGAGAGACATAGAAGGTCAACCCCTTTGGCTTTAGTCATGGGCATTCCTCACTGTTGTGAGGTTAGAGTTCCTGGCATACTTGTCTTCTAAGGACATTCCTCCTGACCCCCTGATGGCTTGAGGCAGGTGAATAAATGGGTTAATGACCACAAAGCCCTTTGAGCACCTTAGATAAAAGAACTGTCTCAAGTACTAATTATTGTTATTTTAAAATCTAGGGTAATAAAGTTAGCCCATCTTCTCTAGGCCCTAAGGAAAGAGGGCTCCCTTTGCCTACACGCATTCAAATTACTCACATCTCCTTCCTTTTGTCTTTTATGCTATGACAACATCACACCAAACAGCTCAGGCTTTGATGAATCAAAGTATATTGATTACAACAAGTCCATTAAAAACGGAGATAAAACTGTCAAAAGGCCAAACGCCTCTTGCCAAACATCTTTTTGTGTTGCTTCCTTCTCCTAGAAACAAGCTGGAGGGAATGTTAGAGGTGACCTAATCTAACCTTTTCATTAATAATAATAAGGAAGCCACCATGATAATAGGAGGATTTTAACAACAGGGAAGCAGAGACCCAGAGAGATAAAGGGAGGTACCCAAGGGGTGGGATGTTAGGGGAGACAGCCAGCATTGTCTGACTCCTGGTCCCATTCTTGCTGCTGTACCAGGTTACTTTCCTGATATGTTTCATATTTTGAGGACAAGCCCTAAGAGGAATAAGCCCTTAGATGTGGCAAATGGGTCAGGATCAGAAAGAAAGAAAAATGTTGATTAGGAGAATGCATCATATACCCTTTATCCCAAAACAGCTGTCATTGTTGTTCAGTCGCTTGGTAGTGTCCAACTCTTTGTGACCCCATGAACTGCAACATACCAGCCTTCCCTGTCCTTCACTGTGTCCTGGAGTTTGCTCAAACTTATGTCCATTGAGTTGGTGATGCCATCCAACCATCTCATCCTCTGTCATCCCCTTCTCCTCCTGCCTTCAATCTTTCCCAGCATCAGGAGCTTTTCCAATGAGTCAGCTCTTTGCGTCAGGAGGCCAAAATATTGAAGCTTCAGCTGTCCCGGTAAATATGTGAGGAGCAGATGGGTTGATCTGACTGGGAGGAACATCACTGATTCTTTTGCTCACTGGCCTTTCCAGGTCTGGCTTTATGGGATTGCCACCAGTGTAGTTGTTAAGGCACAATACACAGAGGGCTCCTGTGCTTAGAATCTAATGTCCTGCCATCACCTTCTTCAAACTCTTAATAATTTAATCTTGAATTTGTGTTTTATTAATTTTTTAATGAAAAAGCTATTGGCTTAAAAAAATTTTTTTAAGAAATTTATTTATTGCATTTGAGATTTTAAATCCCAAATGTGGGCTTGAACTGGTGTCTCCTGCAGTGGAAAGGTGGAGTCTTAACCCTTGAACCACCAGGAAGTCCCTGAATTTGTTTTATGAGTGAAGTCAGATGGAACTTGGAGCCTCGGCTCATGCATGATCCTGCCTCCCATCTCTTTTGTGTCTCATCACCTGTCTGTCTCCCTGGGACAGGTTCTTGGCCACCCTCTCTCTGCCACCCCTTGGGGTCCCAGGGTCCCTGGTTTCCCCATTTCTGCCCCTGTCCCTAGACTCCCTCCACACTCCACCTGGGCTCACCTGTCTGACATGGGTTGGGGTGACAGACCCTTGGAAAGGGGGGATTTATTTATGTGCAGGCAGGATATTACATTTTCATACTGGGTCATGCAAATTTTGCTTTTGAACTATGGTGTTGGAGAAGACTCTTGAGAGTCCCTTGGACTGCAAGGAGATCAAACCAGTCAATCCTAAAGGAAATCAGTCCAGAATATTCATTGGAAGGACTGATGCTGAAGCTGAAACTCTGGTACCTTGGCCACCTGATACAATTAACTGACTCAGTGGAAAAGACCCTGATGCTGGGAAAGATTGAAGGCAGGAGGGGAAGGGGATGACAGGATGACAGAGGATGAGAAGGTTGAATGGCATCACTGATTCAATGGACATGAGTTTGAACAGGCTCTGGGAGTTGGTGATGGACAGGGAAGCCTGGCGTACTTGAGTCCACAGGGTTGTAAAGAGTTGGACACAACTGAGCAACTAAACTGACTGATGCAAATTAGGTAACTAGCCCTGGTCATCTCCTTCAATTTTCTGGCATATGATAGCTAACTTGATCAATTCCCTATCAGGATGTTAATATTGTAGAGTTTAATTATATTTTTTAATGTGAAGTTATTAATAGTTATGAAGAATTGCAGTGTTTTACTTGGGTCAGGAAACTGTGAAAACTCTCAACCAAGCCTTATTTAATTAATAGGGGTATTTGGGGTAGGGAAGTTATCTGACATTCATTATAACATTTAAATTGAACTAATATGTTGTTGTTGAGTCACTAAGTTGTGTCCAACTCTTTGCAACCCCATGGACTGTAGCCTGCCAGGCTCCTCCGTCCATGGAATTTCCCAGGCAACAACACTGTAGTGGGTTGACATTTTTTTCTCCAGGGGATCTTCCCAACCCAGGAATCGAATCTGGGTCTCCTGCATTGGCAGGGGGATTCTTTACCACTGAGCCACCAGGGAGGCCCTAACTAATATACATTGCTATTATAGTCGGTTGTTTTATCATTATTATAAGAAAGCAGATGATGAGAAAAATATAGAGGTATGTTCAAGTTCAACTTCTGGATCTGGAAGTGTAAATATGACAATATTGAGAAAAATGTTGGTTAATAAAAAAATTTTATTTGAGCTATATTCTGAAAAGGAAGAAGTAGATGCAAGATCTTATAATGAAGATTATTTAAATGTGATTTTAAAAATATGCAAAACTTAAAAGAAGTGAGACTCAACATATAATTTATAATGAAATTTTTATAAATGAAAACTTAAAATCTTCAAAATTAAAAACATATCCAGGAAAACAACATGGTATCCTGTCACTAAATCCCACTCATATTTCCAAAGGTAAAATACATGAATTTATCAGTGATTTCTAAGTTGTTATCTACTATTAATTAAAGAAGCTTCTAATCATCTATTTAGCAATATACTGTGTGTGTGTGTGTGTGTGTGTGTGTGTGTGTGTGTGTGTGTTCAGTGGCTAATTTCGGGCTGACTCTGCAGACTCCATGAACTTTAGCCCACCAGGCTCTTCTGTCCATGAGGTTCTCCAGGCAAGAGTACTGGAATGGATTGCCATTTCCTTCTCTAGGGGATCTGCCTGACCCAGAAATCAAACCTGTGTCTACAGCGTTGGCAGGTAGATTCTTTACCACTGAGCCCTCAGTTCAGTTCAGTTGCTCAGTCATGTCCGACTCTTTGTGACCCCATGAACTGCAGCACTCCAGGCCTCCCTGTCCATCACCAACTCCTGGAGTCCATACAAACCCATGTCCATTGAGTCGGTGATGCCATCTAACCATCTCATCCTCTGTTGTCCCCTTCTCCTCCTGCCTTCAATCTTTCCCAACATCAGGGTCTTTTCAGATGAGTCAGCTCTTTGCATTCAGATCAGATCAGATCAGATCAGATCAGTCTCTCAGTCATGTCCGACTCTTTGTGACCCCATGAACTGCAGCACACCAGGCCTCCCTGTCCATCACCAGCTCTTGGAGGTCACTCAGACTCACATCCATCGAGTCAGTGATGCCATCCAGCCATCTCATCCTCTGTCGTCCCCTTCTCCTCCTGCCCCCAATCCCTCCCAGCATCAGAGTCCTCTCCAATGAGTGAACTCTTCGCATGAGGTGGCCAAAATACTGGAGTTTCAGCTTTAGCATCAGTCCTTCCAAAGAAATCCCAGGGTTGATCTCTTTCAGAATGGACTGGTTGGATCTCCTTGCAGTCCAAGGGACTCTCAAGAGTCTTCTCCAACACCACAGTTCAAAAGCATCAATTCTTCGGCGCTCACCCTTATTCACAGTCCAGCTCTCACATCCATACATGACCACAGGAAAGACCATAGCCTTGACTAGATGAACCTTTGTTGGCAAAGTGATGTCTCTTTGCATTAGGTGGCCAAAATATTGGAGTTTGAACTTCAACATCAGTCCTTCCAATGAACACCCAGGACTGATCTCCTTTAGGATGGACTAGTTGGATCTTCTTGCAGTCCAAGGGACTCTCAAGAGTCTTCTCCAACACCATAGTTCAAAAGCATCAATTCTTTGGTGCTTAACTTTCTTTATAGTCCAACTCTCACATCCATACATGACCACTGGGAAAATCATAGCCTTGACTAGATGGACCTTTGTTGACAAAGTAATGTCTCTGCTTTTTAATATGCTGTCTAGGTTGGTCATAACTTTCTTTCCAAAGAGTAAGCGTCTTTTAATTTTATGGCTGCAATCACCATCTGCAGTGATTTTGGAGCCCAGAAAAATAGGGTCAGCCACCGTTTCCACTGTTTCCCCATCTATTTGCCATGAAGTGATGGGACCAGATGCCATGATCTTAGTTTTCTTAATGTTGAGCTTTAAGCCAACTTTTTAACTCTCCTCTTTCACTTTCATCAAGAGGCTCTTTAGTTCTTCACTTTCTGCCGTAAGGGTGGTGTCATCTGCATATCTGAGGTTATTGATATTTCTCCCAGCAGTCTTGATTCCAGCTTGTGCTTCCTTCAGCCCAGCATTTCTCATGATGTACTCTGCATATAAGTTAAATAAACAGGGTGACAATATACAGCCTTGACGTACTCCTTTTCCTATTTGGAACCAGTCTGTTGTTCCATGTCCAGTTCTAACTGTTGCTTCCTGACCTGCATATAGGTTTCTCAAGAGGCAGGTCAGGTGGTCTGGTATTCCCATTTCTTTCAGAATTTTCCAGTTTATTGTGATCTGGTATTCCCATTTCTTTCAGAATTTTCCAGTTTGTTGTGATCCACACAGTCAAAGGCTTTGGCATAGTCAATAAAGCAGAAATAGATGTTTTTCTGGAATTCTCTTGCTTTTTCCATGATCCAGAGGATGTTGGCAATTTGATCTCTAGTTCCTCTGCCTTTTCTAAAACTAGCTTGAACATCTGGAAGTTCACGGTTAACATATTGCTGAAGCCTGGCTTGGAGAATTTTGAGCATTACTTTACTAGCATGTGAGATAAGTGCAATTGTGCAATTTGAGAATTCTTTGACATTGCCTTTCTTTGGGATTGGAATGAAAACTGACCTTTTCCAGTCCTGTGGCCACTGCTGAGTTTTCCATATTGGCTGGCATATTGAGTGCAGCATTTCAGAGCATCATCTTTCAAGATTTGAAATAGCTCAACTTGAATTCCATCACCTCCACTAGCTTTGTCTGTAGTGATGCTTCCTAAGGTCCACTCGAACCCTTAGGGGAGCCCAATAATATGTTAGGTGGCAAAAAAGACAACAAACAAACAAACAAAACAGGACATACAGGTGCTAAAAATTCACTCTTTCAGGATATATGTTGTTGTATTAGACGCTCAGTTGTGCCCAACTCTTTGTGACCCCATGGGATCACACCAGGTTCCTCTGTCCATGGGATTTTCCAGGCAAAGATACTGGGGTGGTTTGCCATTTCCTTCTCCAGGGGATCTTTCCAACCCAGGGATTGAATTTGTGTCTCCTGCAATGCAGGCAGATTCTTTACCAACTGAGCTACCAGGGAAGCCCCATGGAATAGTAGATATGATTTTTGAGGATAAAAATGATAAATCAGCTAACAATGAAAAATTATACCTCTTAGTATACCATAACAGTTCATCAAATCTGTATTACTACAGAACATAGGGAAGCAACTTTTTAATGCAATTATGGTATGATGTAGAGTCTGTGATTCAGCTTGATAAAAGCACTGTTGAAAATTGCCAGCACTTTTGGTGAGATTCAAAATGAGTGGAAAAAACAATTTTTATAGAGGATTTCTTGTGCTGTTTAATTTCATTCACACTGGATTAGGTATGATCTCTGAGTTGGAAAAATACATTGTTAATTCAACTGTTTAAACTAGAAAAACTGTAAAGGAGTTATAAACTTAGACAACAAATGTGACCAAAAATATGGCAGAGTTGTAAAAAATGGTTGAAAATGGCTAACAACCCTGGTTTATTCATCATGAAACTTTGCAACCTAAAGATATTTTACTTGAACCTCATGAATTTCTTGAAATCAAATGGAATGTCAGTGAGCAAAACTTTTAGACATATTTTGTTCACATGTTGGAACTGACTATATCCCCTTACTGCACACGGTGGAATTCCTGGTTGCCAGAAGGTACTAAGCTGAGCATAATATATAAACTCAGAAATAAGATGTCGATTTCTTGAGTTGAAAAACTATCTCACTTGGCCAATATTTACATGATATCTGGATAATAAAAACACATTTTTAACTGCTTTTTTGAACATTCTTGAGTACAATTTTGGAAGAAAACTATGGTATATTTTAACATGTCAAACACATTTGAAGATTCCAAGAAATGTGGCAGTTTTAAAAGAGGGTTGCAATTCATCAAGAGATGGGGTCGAATTCCCCTCCACTTGAAGCTCTGGCTGGCCTTAGTGATTCTCTTGTAACCAATAAAATGGGGTGGAGGTGATGATATGTGATTTCTGCCAAGGCTAGGTCAAAATGTACCTTCCAGCTTCAGTTTTGGTCCCTTGGACTACTCTGGATTCTTTCTTCGGAGACACAGCTTCCTTGTTCTGAGAAGCCCAAGCCACACAAGAGACTACACGCGGGTTCTCTGGTCAACATCACCAGCTGACGCCAGCCTCCCAGCAATCACGGCCAAAGGACCAGACATGGGAATGGAAGTCTGCTGGGAAATGGATTCTCTTGTTTCAGCAGTTCAATCAAATCTTCGCTGAACAGAATTTATGTATTTGTCAAATGCAAGACATACTTGCTTTGCTATGAATTTTCTACAAGTTCATTTCTAAAGAGTTCTAAAATAACCTCCCCCCCCCCCACCAAAAATAACCTAGTTGAAGCCAAAGGCACATATCCCTGAATGATCAGGTAATCTCAGGGGCACCAGCATTCCATCGAAATGGATTTTCATCCCAAAGTCTTTAAATTTTCTTTATAATTGGAGTAATTCTAGCTGATGTATATTTTCAACATGATTGCAATATAGAGAATGGAATGTTATAAAGTCAGTTTGAATGAAATAAAGTTACAGATATGCGTTTTTACATTTCGCTTTTCTCACATGGTCACAATCATAACTTTTTAGAGGAAAATATGAAGCTTGAAAGAACAACGTGCATAAAAGATCCTTGCTTTTCAAAACTACAAATCAATAATTGAACAAGGAAGAGAATAAATGACTCCACTTAATTCTTACACTACATTATGTTTATCATGTAGACTAAGATTAAAAGAAAAATTTCTGGTGCTAAATATTAAAGATTACTGTATTACCAATCACAACAACCTATTTGGGTGAATTTTTAGGGTTTTCAATTTTGGTTGGATTTAAAAAGAGAAAGACCCAGGTCCAATAGTGTACCAGATGTACATGTTATTGCGTCCTCAGGTAGTCCACTGGAATGAATTTTACACGCAGGTAAGCACATCTGTTCACTCCATAATGATCATGTCTAAATTTCTGTTTGTGTTATTTATTTAGAATTTTTACATTCTATATGTATAGCAATAAAATACTATGCAATGTTGTCTCCATCATGCCTTTTTTAAGTAGACTTAAATTTTAAAAATTTATTTATTTATTTATTTTGGCTAGGCTGTGTGGCTTGTGGGATTGAACCTGTGCCCTCGGCAGGCAGCGAGGGCATGGGGTCCTAACCACTGAGCAGTCAGGGAATTCCCAACAGACGTTTTTTTCAGAAGCAGTTTTAGTTTTACAGAAAAATTGAGTGTAACATACAGATTTCCCATTCTCCCCCTTTCTTTCTCCCTACCCTTGTTTCCCATGGTATTAACATCTTGAATTAGTTGGTACATTTGTACTATTGATGAACTAATATTGATATATTATTATTTTCTAAAGGCTTCCCTGGTGGCTCAGATGGTGAAGAATCTGCCTGCAACGCAGGAGACCTGAGTTCGATTCTTGGGTTGGGACTATCCCACGGAAAAGGAAGTGGCAACCCACTCCACTATTCTTGCCTGGAGAATTCCATGGACAAAGGAGTGGACTCTTCAGCTTCTGAGCCACCAGGGAAGTCTCCTCTGTCCATGGAATTGTTTTCTGAAGTCTATGGTTTATGATGTTCACATTTGTTTTTTCTGTTGTAAATTCTATGGATTTTGACAAATGTATAATAGCATATATCCATCATTACAGGGTCATATAGTATTTATTGTTCCACTACTCTAAAAATCACCTATACTCCATCTATTCACCCCTCCTTCTCTCCACGGCTGTGCTTTTACTTTACCATTGGTAGTAATGGAAAGTATTGCTTCATAAAACATGAGTTTCACATGTGTGAGTGCTTGTACTGGGTTGAAGGGTAAAACGTAATTCTGATTGTGGATTGGGGTAAGAAAAAGCTTGAAAAATACTAGCCTCATTAAATGAGTTCTTGCTTGCATTCTGACTTGAGTCTGGCTGTTTGCTATGAACTAGCTCTCTGCTGCTGCTGCTGCTCTGGTTTTGGGCAAATGTCTTGATCTCAGGATGATTTCTGGCTTTTTGACTAGATTGAGTTTGTGAATAGTGCTGCTATTCAGGGAGTCCAGGAAAACGGAGGAAGGAAAAGATTTGGGGGGATTAAAGAATCTGAACCAAAAGTTCCATTCTGGTTGTGTCATCTGAGAAATCTGAATTACTTACGTGAAAACGTCAAGCAAGTCGTTGTATCCATACATCTGGAGCTTATAGATTTATTTCTGCCTTTTTGTACTTTTCAAAAATGTTTAACTTCCTGTCGGCATTGTAGGTGTATACCAAGCTGGATGGCAAACAGGTGGGCTGGCTACCCCTGTCCATCCCTCATTTTCCAGCTTGCTTTCAGCTGCTGCATGAATTGGGAAACACATTCATTCATTTCTTCATCCCACATTCATACACTGAGCTTTTGCTGGGAGCTGAGGGTACAGAAATGAATCGTATTACTCTGCTTGGTATTCTGTAATAACCTACATGGGAAAAAGAATTTGAAAAAGAATAGATACCTGTGTTTAGGTATGACCAAATCGCTTTGCTGCACGCCAGAAACTAATACAAAGAGTAAATCAATTATGTTGTTGTTTAGGCGCTAGGTTGTGCCTGACTCTTTTGCAACCCCATGGGCCGTAGGCTTGTCTGTCCACGGGATTTCCCAGTTAACAATACTGGAGTGAGTTGCCATTTTCTTCTTCAGGGAATCTTCCCTACCCGCCTCGAAGGATCAGGATCCAGCGGGTAGAACCCGAGTCTCCTGCACTGACAGGCAGATTCTTTACAATTGAGCCACCAGGGAAGCCCTGCTGCTGCTGCTGCTAAGTCGCTTCAGTCGTGTCCGGCTCTGTGCGACCCCATAGACAGCAGCCCACCAGGCTCCCCTGTCCCTGGGATTCTCCAGGCAAGAACACTGGAGTGGGTTGCCATTTCCTTCTCCAATGCATGAAAGTGAAAAGTGAAAGTGAAGTCGCTCAGTCGTGTCCGACTCTTAGCGACCCCATGGACTGTAGCCCACCAGGGTCTTCCATCCATGGGATTTTTCAGGCAAGAGTACTGGAGTGGGGTGCCATCGCAAAAGGATAAATATAACTCACACTGATTGATGTCTGTTATATAGGAAATCCTAACAGTTATCATCAAAAGGAAAAAATATTTTTCTATTTGTTTAATGTTGTTTCTTTCTTTCTTCCTTCCTTCTTCTTCTTCTTTTTTTTTTTTTTTTGGTCACACCATGTGACTTTTGGGATGTTCCCCAACCAGGGACAGAACCCAGGCCCTGCAGTGAAAGCCCAGAGTCCTAACCACTAGGTCACCAGGGAACTCCCATTTAAAGCTGTTTCTATATGAGATGATGGATGTTCACTAAACTTATTGTGGTAATGACTTAATGACATATGGAAGTCAAATCATTATAGTGTACACCTTAAAGTTATACAGTGCTGTATGTCAATTATATCTCATTAAAACTGGAAGAAAAAGTCCCTATGTTGTAGACATTATTTAAGGAGGGATGATGGTCCCCTGTTAGAATTGGGGTCACAAGAACTTCTTTTATCTGACTTTTAATCAAGAGAGAGGATAGACAGGGCTGCTGATCTGACAGGTGGCTGCTGTTCTCTGTGCTGTTTCTAGAGTTATAAGCTCATGGAATTTGCTCGTCTACACTCCAGGCAGCGGCTTATGCCCTAGAGACACAGGGATCATAGCACTGCCACATTGGCTGAGCCTCAGAATAAATGATACAGGGAGGAGGGAGACCCACCTCCTACACTCACTTGTAGAGTCACATTCTGCCTCATTACCTTTCTTGCCAGACAAGGGAAACAGACACTGAACTGAGAGTTCATTGTATTTGGTCTTGGAGTTAAACTGCCTAAATTCAAATTCTGGCTCTGTTGGGTATCATCTGTGCAGCCTAGAGCACGTTAATGAACCTCTCTGGGCTGCCCTAGTTTATCTATAAATGGGGGTATTGCCTGTGACTCCCTCATAGGATTGTGGGGTCTAATAAAAAGGGAATGGTCAATTCTTATGTTAGCGATCAATAACTCTTAATTTTTAGGACTTCAAACCCAGAGGGCAGTATCTCAAGTAACCCTGAGAGAACTGGTCTGGGGAGGCAGAGCCAGGTTCACAAAAGTTTTGCAGTGAATTCTTAATAAATGTTAGCGATCAATAACTCTTAATTTTTAGGACTTCAAACCCAGAGGGCAGTATCTCAAGTAACCCTGAGAGAACTGGTCTGGGGAGGCAGAGCCAGGTTCACAAAAGTTTTGCAACAAAGGGCTGGTAGTCTGAACAAAGGGCAGGTAGTCAAGAGATTATTGTGAATTAAAAGGAAAATAAGTTAAGGAATTTAGCACTGTTCTTTGTATGGGAAGATGCAAGAGTCTGGGCTCACTAAAATCATTTATTTGATATGCTCCTCAGCTATCTGGGGCCAGCATCCTGTGTTTTCACATCCTGAGTGTCCTCAGGGCTCACCGTAGGGGGAGGCTGCCCTCGGATGGCTATTGGATGGCAGGTATTCTTTTCCTTCCTGAGTTCCCCCAGGGCTCACTGGCTGATGACCATTGTTTACTGATATGGCAGGCAGTATTCCCTTTCTTGCCCTCACTCTACGGGGTGACTGGGGACTATAAATCACTAAGGAAGAGGGATGTAACTGGAGACCGGGTCACAATGATCAGTGTTACAGCTCAGCTTTATTTAGAAAATAAAGGAAAATACATCCTCGAGGCATGAGGGCATGCCGACCCAAGAGAAGAGAGAGAGAGAGACCCCTGGCCCTTTGGCCCCTCTTTTTGTATGTTTTTTCTCCTCCCCCTGGGCCCTTCCTATGTAAATTGGGTTAGATGGGAGAGCTGTTTGTTCTACCTGAGGTCCTCACTCTGGTCCTCGGACCTTCCTTGGTTCTATTTTTGAGGGCTTTTCCCTTCCTTGTCTTTTAGCCACCCCCATTCTGGACTCCTCTGTCCTATTCTAACAGATTCAAAGACTCTTGAGCTGGGGCTGGGACTTGAAAGATGGGTAGAGGATAGATAGGGAGGTGGGGGGTGGATTCTAGGGTGTGGGAGGTAAGGCAAGCAAAGTCATGGAGCATGAAAGTGGGGGATATTGCAGGGGAACCAGCATTTATTCTGGTTCTGCTAGAGGGAAGGGAACCCAGGACAGAGGAAGAGGCACGATGTGAGAAAAGGCTGTGCTTGAGCCAGCACATAAAATAACTTTTTGATGAAAGTCTGGGCTTCCCAGGTGGCGCTAGTTGGAAAGAACCTGCCTGCCAATGCAGGAGATATAAAAGACAGGTTCGATCCCTGGGTCAGGAAGATTTGCTGGAGGAGGGCATGGCAACCCACTCCAGTATTCTTCCCTGGAGAATCCCATTGACAGCAGAGACTGGCAGACTACAATCCATGGGATCGCAGAGTCAGTCATGACTGAAGCGACTGATTGTTAACTCATTGCCAAGAAAAGGTGATTCAGATTTTACTCCATGTTTGATTATGAGATGACTATGCAGCCCACACCTTCAGTCTACTCTGGCCATTTTCCACCTTACATGGATTGGTTTCTGATTCTGCATGTGTAGATATTGCTTCAGTCTATCTTCTTATTCCTAGAGAATTATGGTTGCTATAGAAACCAAATACTTTAAAGGAAAACCTAGAGCTTGTCAAGGATATAAATTCGAAGGCAAAACCTATGGCATTCAATCAAATAAATACCCATCTGTGTGGCATGCTATGAAGCTTTAATTACAGTGCTCAAGATCAAAGAAACATTACTCAAGGGTGGAGAAGCCAAATGTAAACGAAGGTCTTAACCTGAGCTTAGCCAAGCATTGCACAGTACAATTACCTGATGGCCCCTAAGTATTTGTGTAAGCAGGAGAGTGTGGAATTATGTTGTGGTATACACAGGACAAAGTTTATTGGGTGTGATCACAAAACATACGAGGATAGTTTTTCTTTCTTGAGGGATGTTTTATTTTTCTAATCAATATTTTTTATTGAAGTATAGTTGATTTACAGAAATGTTAATTTCTGCTGTATAGCAATGTTATTCATTTATACATACATATGTGTGTATGTGTTAGTTGCTCAGTTGTATCTGACTCTTTGCAACCCCGTGTACCACAGCCCACCAGGCTCTTCCGTCCATGGCAAGAACACTGGAGTGGGTTGCCATTTCCTTCTCCAACATATGTATGTATATATGAAATGTATACTTTAAAAAAATATTCATTTCCATTATGGTTTATCATAGGATGTTGAATATAGTTCTCTGTGTTATACATTAGGACCTTGTTGTTTATCCACTCTTCAGCTTTTATCTGTTAACCTCAAACTTCCCACTCCATGCCTCCCTCAACCTTTTCCTCCTTGGCAACTACCAGTCTGTTCTGTTAGAGATTGCTTGTTTCATAGATAGGCTCATATGTGTCCTATTTTATATGCCATATATAAGTGATACCATATGGTATTTGCCTTTCTCTTTTGATTTACTTCACTTAGTATAATCATCCCTAGTTGCATCCATGTTGGTGCAAATGGCATTATTTCATTTTTAATGGCTGAGTAATATTCCATTGTGTGTGTGTGTGTGTGTGTGTGTGTGACACACACACATCTTTTTTTAAATACAAGTTTTGGAGTTTTTAAAAAATAATTTTATTTTTGGCTGTGCAGGTTCTTCATCGTTGTACAGGCTTTCTTCCTAGTCGTGGTGAGTGGGGGCTGCTCTCTAGCTGTGGTCCTTGGGCTTCGCATTGCAGTGGCTTCTCTTGTGAAGCGCATGCTCTAGGGTGTGAGGGCTTCAGTAGTTGCAGCACATGGGCTCAATAGTTGTGTCTTCTGGGCTTCAGAGCACTGGCTCAATAGTTGTGGCTCACAGGCTTAGTTGCTCCGCAGCAGGTGGGATCTTCCTGGACTGGGAATCAAACCTGTGTCTCCTGCACTGGCAGGAGGATTCTTTACCACTAAGCCACCAGGGAAGCCTCACCACATCTTGTTTATCCATTCATCTATTGATGGACATTTAGGCTGTTTCTGTGTTTTAGCTTTTGTAAACAGTGCTGCTGTGAACATAGGGGCTTTTAAATTTTAGTTTTGTCTGGATATTTGCCAAGGAGAGGGACTGCTGGATCATATGATAATTCTATTTTTAGCTTTCTGAGCAACCTCCTTACTGTTCTCCATGGTGGGTGCACAAACTTACATTCCCACCAACAGTGTAGGAGGCCTCCCTTTTCTCCACACCCTCTCCAGCCTTTGTTATTTATAGACTTTTTACTGATGGCCATTCTGACCTGTGTGGTACCTCACTGTGGTTTTGACTTGCATTTCTCTAATAATTAGTGACGTTGGACATCTTCTCATGTGCCTATTGGCCATCTGTATTTCTTCTTTGGAGAAATGTCTATAGGTCTTCCATCCATTTTTCGATTGGGTTGTTTGTTCTTTGTTGTTGGGTTGCATATAAGAATATTAATGGCATGGGAAGGGGGTTTGTGGTGGAATGCAGAGCATCCTTGTATGTGCAGCTCCAGAGAGCCTGCAGCCTTAAGGCTGAACCCGAGCATTACATCTACAGCACAGTTTGAAAATTTGCTAATATCTCTACTGTCTACTGTTTTACAACTTAATCATACAACAATCTAAATCTAAAATAATGGCCATATGTTCTACTCTAGGCCCAAGTAGAGGAGGAGAGGGATGAGCAAGGTCTTCTCATCAACCTCTATTTTGGCAAATACACGGACAAGAAAGGGGGCTGAAGTTGGGAAAAAAGACTGCTTTACTAGTCCATAGGTTGACAATCAGCCACCTTGGTCTCTGTCCTATTTTCCACTATTTAATCCAGAATGAAGATAAACAATTAATATTTCCTTGGCTCCTGTCCCTGTCTTTTCTTAATTCACTGTTTGACGCCATCCCATTACCTGTGTCCTCACCATGGGGCAGGAGACTGAAAGTCCTCCCTTCGTCATCTGATGATGCTCCACTGTTTGGGGTTTTTGGGGATAGAAGAGAAAGTAACTAAACAACAACAGGATTTGTTTCAGCTGTTTTAAGTCAAAGATCTTTATTTTTGGCTTCTTTTTAAAGAAAGCTCTTCTAAGAATTACATATGAAAGATCATGCATAAATCACACTTCTTCGTGGATTAATAAAAATACAGTTTTCATGATTTTTAAAAATCTGTTTTTAGGGGATCCAGAGAGCTGGAAAAATGCTGCTGGGTTTTTCTGGCCTACCACTGCATTGTCTATAAGTCAATTAGAAGGATGCATGTGTATTGCGGGTACATTATTTCCCACCAAGAGAAATAGAGTCTCAGCATCTGGACTGTGCTTATCTCAGGAAATTGGCAGTGACTGGCTCTGAAGGGAAGTTGGTTCTGCTGGAGCGGCACAGGGGCGCTGCTTCCTCCCAGGGGAAGTGGGCACAGATGCAGACACCCGCGGAGCTCGGGGTTCAGCCAATGACTCATTCACGGCTCTTCACCAGCCAGACCTCGTTGCGACGTCCGTAGGGCTTCATGGGAGGGTCATACCCGGTACAGAAGTAGAAGTCCGTCTGGTACGTGGCTGTGCTCTCCAGGGCGGACCGCAGCTGGGCGGCTTGGGCAGCGTAATCAGCTGCCTTGGCATAACCACCAAACTGCCTGGGGACACAGAGCAAGTTGCAGGTTAAGAAAGGGCAGAGTCTCAGAGAGGGGGGGATTTTCTTCCAAAAGTCACTCATCACTCTTATTTACAACGAGCAGGCTATAGTGGTAAGATTTCACATCTGCCCCTTTCTACTGGGGTGACTGAAGCTCATTGAGCCTCAGAGCATCCTGTGTAAAATTCGGGTGCATGTGTGCTAAGTCACTTTCGTCATGTCCAACTCTCTGCAACCCCATGGACTGTAGCCCGCCAGGCTCCTCTGTCCATGGGATTTCTCAGCAAGAATACTGGAGTGGTTGCTATTTCTTCCTCCAGGGGATCTCCCAGACCCAGGGATTGAACCTGAGTCTCTTATGTCTCCTGCACTGGCAAGTGTGTTCCTTACCACTAGTGCCACCTGAGAAAACAAAATTTGGGTATGTTTCCTTTTCTTTTCAATTAATTATGAACATTAACTACAATCACGGGTATAAAAAAACTAACAAGGAACCTGAAACACAGTACCATCGGCCCTCTGTATTGGTGGGTTCTGGGCCTGCAGACTCAATTAACAGCAGACTGAAAATATTTAGGGGAAAAAAAAAACCTTCCACAAAGTTTCAAAAAGCAAAACTTTCAATTTGCCACCTGCCACCAACTATTTGGTGGCTCAGTGGTAAAGAATCCCTGACTAAGAGACTTCACTTTCTTTTCCCTTTTCACTTTCATGCATTGGAGGAGGAAGTGGCAACCCACTCCAGTGTTTTTGCCTGGAGAATCCCAGGGACGGGGGAGCCTGGTGGGCTGCCATCTACGACTGAACTGACTTAGCAGCAGCAATGCAGGAGACTCAGGAAACAAGGGTTTGATCCCTGGGCCGGGAAGATCCCCTGGAGGAGGAAGTGGCAATCCACTCCAGTATTCTTGCCTGGAGAATCCCATGGACAGAGGAGCCTGGTGGGCTATAGTCTGTCCGTAGGTTCACAAAGAGTCACACATAACTGAGTGAGCACAATGACACATATCAACTATTTACATAGCATTTATAGTGATAGGTATTATAAGTAATCTAGAGATGATTTAAAGTATACAGAAGGATTATATGCCATTTTATACAAGTGACTCAAGCATCCTTGGTTTTGGTAATGGCGGGGTTCCTGGAACCAGTACTGTACTAAAGGCGAGCTTCCCTTCCCTTACTGAAATTTCCCCAAGAGATGGGAGGCCAACTTTTCCCAAGGCACATTATTCATTGTTTTCTCTAGCTCCCTCTGCTGCCCCAGCTGCCTCTCTGTCTCCAGCTGGGATGGGGGTCGGGGGACAGGTGGAGGGGATGGGGGAGGACCAGGGTTGTTAGGGTGGAGATGGAGCACTGGTTTCTCACACATCCCAACCGGGGTAAGTAGCAGCTTTGTTAAAATACAGAGCAGCCAAAGACAGGGACCCGAGGAAGCCCTGGGAGGGCTCCAAGCAAGCTTGAAGCACGCGCCAAGAAATCACTTGTAATAAATCCCTGCATGCATGCATGCTAAGTTGCTCAGTCATGTCTGACTCTTTGCGACCTCATGGACTGTAGCCCACCAGGCTCCTCTGTCCATGAGATTCTCCAGGCAAGAATACTGAAATGGGCTGCCATACTCTCCTCTAGGGGATCTTTCTGACACCCCTGTCTTTTACGTCTCTTGCATTGGCAGGTGGGTTCTTTACCACAAGCGCCACCTGGGAAGCCCAATAAATCCTTGTGTGTGTGTATGTTAGTTGCTCAGTCATGTCTGGCTCTTTGTGATTCCATGGACTATAGCCCACCAGGCTCCTCTGTCTACGGAATTCTCCAGGCAAGCATACTGAAGCGGGTTGCCATTTCCTACTGCAGGGGATCTTCCCGATCCAGGGATCGAACCTAGATCTCCTGCATTGCGGACAGATTCTCTGCCACCTGAGCTAACAGGGAAGACTCAATGAACTCCCTACTCCTGCTCAAATCAGGAAAGCCTTCATTTTCTAGTAAGTAAAGAGAATTTTCCTAAGTCAGGCATTTCTCTTGATGGTAGAAGGTGGAGACAGAGAAACAACAAAGTTCGTCTTTTCAAGACTATGACTCTCTCCTTACGTCATTGCCTCTGCTCCAAAAATTCATCCTGCGACCTCCCCTAAATATACCATTCTAAATCTGGGCTGCACTAAAATCTTTATTAGAGTCAAGGACATCCCCATTTCTAATGAGCTTTATGACTCAAAGGTCTGAATCCACACCAAGCCAAGACTGAGCCAAATGCATTATTTTTGGTGGGGTTTTCTGACTCACGCTTTGCTCTTTTATGAGTGGTTAAGTCAGGCTTGCTAAGCATTCAGCACGTACATCACAGGGCTGCTGCTGCTGCTGCTGCTAAGTCGCTTCAGTCGTGTCCGACTCTGTGTGACCCCATAGACGGAAGCCCACCAGGCTCCCCCGTCCCTGGGATTCTCCAGGCAAGAACACTGGAGTGGGTTGCCATTTCCTTCTCCAATGCATGAAAGTGAAAAATGAAAGTGAAGTCGCTCAGTTGTGTCCGACTCTTAGCGACCCCATGGACTGGAGCCTACCAGGCTCCTCTGTCCATGGGATTTTCCAGGCAAAAGTACTGGGGTGGGGTGCCGTTGCCTTCCCCGACATCACAGGGCTACTGATCTGCAAATACACAGGGCTACTGATCTGCAAATACCCAGGATTTCCTCTTGAAGGGGCTGGTTATTCCAATGTCTAGATAACAGCTACAGAACACAGGGCTGAGACCAATTTGGGAGACGTGACGGTTAGTTCTTCAAGTCTATGCAAGAAAGAGTGTAAGGCTGACGGAGAAAGATGAGTTCTAGCTTCACCGAGGCTCCAGTGAGATAAAACTGGATGAGGAGACAGAGGGTGAATATTAAGGAGGTACTGGTTTGGCAATAAAAGCCCGTAAGATGCTCAGGTTATTTTCAAAGAATGCCTATAGATTGAGGACCACCTGTCTGCAACCAATCAAATGCTGAATGGGGCGGGGTGGGGGGGGGGCAGGAATTTAGTGCCTCTGCGGCCCCCTCTCATATATTGATACTGAGCTGTTTTCTATGAAAATGGATGATGCTGGCTCTTTAAGCTACTGGTTTCTAGAAACATCCAAAGCAGTGGTTGGTTCTCAACCTTCCTCATTCATCAGCTGGAGGCAAAATGGGAGAGTTGTGGGCTCCCATCTGAGCCCTGCTATTGTCTGTCGGCTCCTGGTCTTGGGCAAGTGCTGTAATGTCTCTAGCTTTCTGGTCCTTCATCTGCTCAGTAGGGGTGAGGGTGTCAATCTCAGAAAACTTGCGTGAAGATGACAGACGAGAAGACCCTGCAAACGACTCAGCCTCATGCCCACCACAGAGGAAACTCACAGCAAACAGCGGGTATTGTTGTCACTGTACTTTATAGTCCGCTTAGAACAGGTGTTCAATTCCCTGACTCCCAGGGTGGGGGACAGGATGGCAAGTGAAAGTAAGATCCAGAACCCAGGCCCTAATAATGAAGACCTGGCTCAAACGACAATCTCATTTTCTCAGTGAGGCCTCCTCTCAAAATGCTTTTTATCATCTAATGGCACTCCCCTTCCCCATTCTTCCCTTACCCTTCCTCCCTCTGTTTCTTTCTTCCTTCTCTCGTATCCTTTTCTTTATTCAGCACTTCTCACCTCCTAACATATTGAATATTATATAATTTATTCTAACATGCTATATAAATTATTCATTGTTTACGGTCTGAGTTCTGTGGTAGGGAGACTCACACCCCATGAAGGCAGTGATCCTGGTCACTCTTTGTCCATCAGCATATTCTGACCTAACACATATATTAGACCCCTTGGGTAAATGAACAATTTTGTGATAAACAATCAAAGTTGTTGTCTTTAGGCTAATGGAGCTAAAGACGAGGGCACTGAATCTGTCGGCCTCCATATTCACTAACTCATAGAATAAAATCTGAAGCACCTACTAAGGGCACAGTGGTGGGAATGCAAAGCAAGTGGACTGACTAGGGTCATGTTGAAGGTCATGCTAAGGACTCTGAGCCTGACCTTAGATACAAAGATGGACTCAGGAAGGGGTTTTACAGTTAAGGGACTAGGGACTTCCTTGATAGTCCGGTGGTTAAGACTTGTGCTTCCACTGCAGGGGCACGGGTTCGATCCCTGGTCAGTGAACTAAGCTCCTGCATGCCACAACATGTGGCACCCCCTGCCCTCCGCAAAAAAGGGACTGCCATTATCAGACTGTAGTTTGAAGAGACCCCTCTGGAGGTGGTAGAGGGAAGGGGAAGGGAGACATGGAGGCTAGGAACAGCCAAATGTGAGACAATGAAAGCCTGGACAAAGGCAAGTCTGGGAGGTGAGCTGGAAGGTAGGGAGGCCAGGGTGAGGGGTGGGGAGAAGGGAGGATTCTCGAGGGCTTCCAGTTAAGTCTCTGAATGGAAACATGCCGCCAACCAGAAGAGGGATTCTGAAGAGTCCCTTTGGAGAGGAGGGGTGGGTGGGTTCATCATCTGGTTTGGGACATGTTGATATGAAGGTGTCTCTTATGAATGAACTACATTCATGCAATAGTCACTGTGCTCCTAAGCGCGTGAAGGGCATTGCGAAATCTCAGCCTCTGGAAACAACTGGAGTCAGAAAACAACTGGGGAAAAGGACGGGTCCAGAGACAGACACCTGGGTGTCACCCGTGAGTGAGTGCTGGCTGTGGTCGTGGCCAAGAGGCAGACGAGGCCAGGCGGTGAGCAAACAGGCGTGCTGTTCTCGGGAATCCTAATCCCCAGGTGGTGGGAGGAGGATGAAAGTGAAAAGTGAAGTCGCTCAGTCGTGTCTGACTCTTTGCGACCCCGTGGACTGTAGCCTACCAGGCTCCTCCGTCCATGGGATTTTCCAGACAAGAATAGTGGAGTGGGTTGCCATTTCCTTCTCCAGGGCATCTTCCCCACCCAGGGATTGAAACCGGGTCTCCAGCATTGTAGGCAGACGCTTTACTGTCTGAGCCACCAGGGAAGTCCAGGGAGGAGGATGAGGACTCAGAAAAGGCCACTGAGAAGGAGCCGTCTAGAGTTCAGGGAGACCCAGCAGAGTGATGTGGAGCACGTCATCATTCAGGGATTCTTTCATTCATCACCGGAACAAAAACCCTTGACTCTTGATATTTATTCCCAGGCCGACTGAGACGCTCATAATGAGGATGAAAATTTCCCTATTGCTTCATCGAGGAAACAAACAAAGCTGGGTGAGCTGCAGAAAGATCCATGTGTGTTCCCTGCCTTCAGTCTAACCATCCCTCCCAAACCTCCATCACAGAACCACACAAATAAGCCAGGACACCAAACCCTTCCAGGCCCAGGGTCCCAAGATATGAAGGAGCAGCTCTGGCTGCCGCACTCCTCAGAGCTCAGCTTCCATGCTGCACTTGGAAGATAATCGTGTGCTGCCCCATTCTCCAAGTCCACGGGCATGTTTGCACCTATTGCGGAATGCTGGTAAGCTCTTTGAGCTCCTCCAAAGAACGAAATGAGAAGTCTATACATTAGACTGTATACAAGTCTGTTAACAAGAGTCTAAGTCTCCATCTTCAAAGCTGCTCACCTCCAGGGCTGTCTTTTTTATCTTACTCAACGTCAGAGTTCAGTATTCCCGAGAATTTGGTTGCCATGGGAACTGAGAAAGAAAACACATACCCTGGATTCCAGAAATACAAAAGGAACTGACTAAAAGGTCCGGAAGAGTTGGGGTGGAGGGGGATGATGAAGGCGGGCTAGCAGATGGAAGCTTTGGTCCAAAGTTCAAAAAATGATCAAGTGTTATCTTTCAGGGAGTGCAGTGAGGAAGAGGAGAAATGGAATGACTCTGAGCCTGACCATTCGGTCTAGAACTTTTGTAATCTACAGGTCAGCACGGATTTGTGGAGAGTCTGCTATGCAGGAAGCTCCTGTGTTAGGCAAGAGAAGCCTAAGACAAAGAGCTGATAATTCCACGTCAATGGGAAAGATGCGTAACACCATATGGCATTCCATTTAATTGGATGGAACCAGGCTTAACAAGTTGAGCATCACTGAGCAGGAAACACACGCTTGACAACAGAGAGCTGTAAAGATGATGGGGAAGTCTTTCTGCCCCGGCAAGGTCCAACTGTAGTCACGACAGAAACACAAAAATTATGCAGGGCAGGAGAAAAGATTAGAATAGAGGTACATACGGAACACTCTTGGGGCAAAGAACAAGGAATGATTGGTTCCGACTTAGAACGTGAAGGGGAAGAGGCTAAGGAGGATGTGACATCAAGCTGTTATTGCTGGAGCATCTCTTGTGTTGCTGGCAATGAACAGGACCAAAATTCTTGCCTCACAGAGCGGCCAATGAACAGAGACTGGGGAGGGGCTGAGAGGCGCTCGGTGAGTGAGTGAAGGTCTGGTTGTGGATGTTGTACATGTGGGTTTAAGTGGGCTTTGGGAGATGGGGATGGGATGCTCTGAGGCCAGGTGGAACCCTGGAGTGGGGCTGTGTTGTATAGGACAGCATATGCCATGACAAGGCTCTTTACTCGGTAGGATTCACTGCTTGGTGGAAACTTTGGGGACCCAACCCAAAGTCTATCCCTCTCCCATCTGGTTTTACCACTACCCTGGGCTTGGTCCCAGCCTCGGGGTGTGCCTCAGGCAGAGGCAGGCGAGGCCCACAACCAGAGTCAAACAGAAGTGGGCGGTAGCGACATCGGTGGTCCTTAGCTTTAGGGCTGGAGGAGACAAAGGGACGAGTCAGAAGGGGCAGAAAAAGTGGAAGAACTAGAAGTGCTCAAGAGGCCTTGCAACAGTTCAAAGAGATGATGAAGACCATGGTCATAAGGATGGAGGGGCACGCACAGCAGGGGGTGATGAGGACTCGGCCAGCAACTGATGTGGAAGACGGAGGAGTCAGGATGGATCTGAACGGGATGGAGAGGATGCAGGGGACCTCTAGGAAGGCAGAAGGCAGAACTCAGAACACACAGTGGGAGGGAATCTGAGTCCCACTAGGGCATGTGGATTTGGGGGCTTCCCAGGTGGCACTGATGGTAAAGAACTGGGCTGCCAATGCAGGAGAAGTAAGAGACACAGGTTCGATCCCTGGGTGGAGAAGATCCCCTGGAGGATAGCACGGCAACCCACCCCAGTATTCTTGTCTGGGGAATCAATGGATAGAGGAGCCTGGCGGGCTATAGTCCTTTGGGTCGAAAGGGTCAGAAGCGACTGAAGCAACTGAACACAGCACATATAGCACAGAGGAGGTCAACTTGGCGATACCTCCCAGGAAACTTGGGACAAAAGACAGCAGCACTGGCCCTGCTGATTTGGGTTCATCCACCTGGAAATGAATGACCGAAGCCCCTTGTAAGCACCAGTTTGTAAAAGACCAGAGGAACAGCTGTTAACTCTTAATTCCTCATTGACTTCTATTCATTTAAAAAGCATTTGCTTTTTAATACATACTACTAATCAATGGACATCACAAAGTCACAAAACAGGAAGACTGAGATCAGGATGCACTGTGTATTTGAAGGGTTTCCTGGGTGGCAGTAGTGGCATAGAACCCGCCTGCCCAATGCAGGAGCTGAAGGAGACACAGGTTCGATCCCTCAGGGCATGGCAGTATTCTTGCCTAGAGAATCCCATGGACAGAGGAGCCTGGCAGGATATAGTTCACAGGGTCGCAAAGAATCTGACATGACTGAAGTGAGTGGCACCCCTGTGTATTTGAAACGGTTCTTGTGCCTTCGGCTATGTCATAAACTGCCTTCCACAGAAAGGTACTTTTAAATGCACACTTGACTATGCAGTGACACCAAGTGGCAAGTGGAGGGATGATCAGATACTAAAAGCATCAAAGATAAAGTCAAAGTGTTAGCTGCTCAGCTGTGTCCGACTCTTTGCGACTCCATGGACTGTAGCCTGCCAGGTTCCTCTGTCCATGGAATTTTCCAGGCAAAAATACTGCAGTGGGGTGCCATTCCCTTCTTCAGGACATCTTCCCGACTCAGGGACTGAAATCCAAGAAGGCCTATCAGAGATAATAAACAGGTTAAAAAAAAATTCACCAAGCTATGCTAGACACTCTCCTCTGTTTAGGAGAAGAGAGAAGTTCCTTTAAATTGCAGTAAAGGAAAATTCCACAGACCTGGCTTGAAAATTACCTTTTAAAGAGTCCCTTTTCCACCATAAGGGGCTTCCCTGGTGGCTCAGAGGTTAAAGCATCTGCCTGCAATGTGGAAGATCTGAGTTCGATCCCTGGGTGGGGAAGATCCCCTGGAGAAGGAAATGGCAACCCACTCCAGTATTCTTGCCTGGAGAATCCCATAGATGGAGGAGCTTGGTGGGCTACAGTCCACGAGGTCGCAAAGAGTCGGACATGACTGAGTGACTTCACTTTCACTTTTCCACCATAGGGTAGCAGGGTTTCTTGGTGAAATGGCTAATTTCAGCTCTAGAGCAAGAAATGTTAAGATGTGCTTAAAATATCTTGTCCTACCAATAACCAAGGAAGCTACTGGAGATTACCAGGGTCATGTCAAAAGGACCAAGAAACCAATGTGAAGAGGCGCTCACTGGCCAAAGATGGGACAATTTGAGCATCAATGAGAATAGTAACTGCAAAGAATTGAAACACATCAGTTATGTTTGAATTCATATATTTATATTGATACTCAGAAAACAGAGATAAACACTGTCTCCCCCTTTGGAGGATGTTAGGAAAAGAAGTCATTATTCTGGAAACTGATAAAGAGAAGGCATCAAGCTAAAGAGAGGGTATCTGGCCTTCTCTCTGTGACTCTGTCTTAGGGAAACCAAACAGTAGATGTGGGCAGGTTCTCTTTACCAAAGTATTCTGGCTAATAAGGGGCTTCCCTGGTGGCTCAGTTGATAAGGAATCCGCTTGCAATGCAGGAGAGACTTGGGTTTGATCCCTGGGTTGGGAAGATCCTCTGGAGTAGGAAATGGCAATCCTTTGCCTGGGAAATCCCATGGACAGAGGCGCCTGGAGGGCTACAGTCCACAGGGTCACAAAGAGTCAGACACGACTGAGTGACTTAACTTTCACTTTTCTTTCACTCCCAGGGCCTACCCTACATGTACTAGACAACGGTGAGAGTGAGTGCCTACCTAAATTTTGCACAACAGGCACCCCGCTTCCCCACCTTACTTCCTGCCCTGTGAAAAGAGAGTCTTGACATTCTCTACGTAGAGTTTTCTTTCTCTGCAGCCTCTGCAGTGAAGGCTGGAAAGTCTGAATGAGGACTGCAGTGGGAGTTGGAGGTTCCAGGTCCAGCTGTCCAGCTGCAGTGCACACATTGTCCTCTGGGGGGCTCTGCATCACCCAGTCTAGGACTGCCCAGAGCAGCCAAGCTTACATTCTCAGCATTAGTGTACCGAGGAGCCTGGTAGGCTGCAGTCCATGGGGTCGCCGGACATGACCGAGCGACTTCACTTTCACGCATTGGAGAAGGAACTGGCAACCCACTCCAGTGTTCTTGCCTGCAGGACCCCAGGGACGGGGGAGCCTTGTGGGCTGCTGTCTCTGAGGTCGCACAGAGTCGGACACTAGTGAAGTGACTTAGCAGCGGCAGCAGCAGCAGTGTAGAAAGCTGCACCCTTGTGGGTGCAGCTGGAGCAGGGCAGATAAAAGTAACTTAAGTTTGGAGACCCGAGGAGTGGACAAAAACTGTCCAGTGGGAGATTTATTTGTATATTTTTCATAGAGCAGAACCCTGGTGAAGCTCCTGGTCTCACTCATCTGTCCATGGTTTCACACCTGTTACACAGGAGGATTTTAGCAAATGGGAAGTCACTGATTATCCTGAAGAGACTTGACCTCTTAGGAGAGGCTGAGGCCTAAAAAATAAAATTATGAAAACACGTGCGCCTGTTGTTCTCTACAGTCAAGAGA
Organism: Tragelaphus eurycerus; assembly: GCA_935064755.1. Lineage (NCBI taxonomy): Eukaryota > Metazoa > Chordata > Mammalia > Artiodactyla > Bovidae > Tragelaphus > Tragelaphus eurycerus. The sequence continues at coordinate 15,642,486 of CAKXYN010000036.1, read as the reverse complement.
CCTGGACCCCATGTGAGGCCCTGGAAATAGGACGAGAACAACAGGATGCACGTGCGCCCTGCTAAAAGCCCTCAGACCGTGAATAACACGCCCTGCCCTTCTGGCATTCAAGGGGAATGTGGGGCGTTCAAGGGTGGCTAGAGATGTCTCTAGCCCTTTACGCTCCCCAGGTATTCATGACCCCAAAATACAGACTGGCCTAGATATTCTGATTCTCCCAGAATTCTGCTGTGGCTAAGGTAGGTGTCCAGCTTCAGCTGGGGTTGGGAGGATATTCTCTATATCCAAATCAATTTGGCAACAGGCAAAGGCATTTACGTGGGCTTCCCAGGGAGCACAGTGGTAAAGAATCTGCCTGCTGATGCAGGAGACACAAGAGACGTGGCTTTGATCCCTGGGTCAGGAAGATCCCCTGCAGAAGAAAATGGCAACCCACTCCAGTATTCTTGCCTGGGAAATTCCATGAACAGAGGAGCCTTGTGGACTATAGTCCATGGGGTTATAAAGAGTCAGATACAACTGAGCAACTGGGCACACGTGTACACAGCACATAAAGGCGTTTACTTAGAAACAATGCAAATATTTGTGTGCTGTAGGCTGAAGAAATTCTGAGACAAACTGTTAGTACTGGGTATTTCTTACTTAATTCATCAATGAGTTTAGAAAGAGAAGTTAAGAAACAATCCCATTTATAATTGCATCAAAAAGAACAAAATACCCAGGAATAAATTTCACCAAGGAAGTAAAAGATTTTTACACCCAAAACTATAAAACATTAATGGAAAATCTGGAGCAGACAAAAATAAATTAAAAGATTCCAGGCTCATGGATTAGAACTAATATTGTTCAAGTGTCCATACAACTCAAAGCAATCTACAGATTAAATGCAATCCCTATCAAAATTTCAATGGAATTTTTTTTTAAACAGAAATAAATCTTAAAATTTGTATGGAACCACAAAATACCCTGAATCTGGAAAAAGAAGAACAAAGCTGAAGGCATAACATTTCCTGCTCTCAAGCTATATTACAAAGCTATCATAATTAAAACAGTATGATACTGACATAAAAACAGATGCATAAATCAATGGACCAGAATAGAACGCCCCAGAATAAACCCATTCATATATGGCCAACTAATTTTTAACAAAAGAGCTGAGAATGTACAACGGGGAAAGGTTAGTCTCTTCAATAAATGGTGTTGGGAAAACTGGACAGTCAAATACAAAATACTGAAATTGGACCACTATTTTTTTTTTTTAAACTTTTGCCCACACTGTGTGGCACGTGGAATGTTAGTTTCCCCACCAGGGATCAAACCCATGTTTCCTGCAATGGAAGCACTGAGACTTAACCAGTGGACCATCAGACAAGTCCCTATTTTACACCACAGACAAAAATCAACTCAAAGTGGATAAAAGACTTGAACATAAGACCTGAAACTGTAAAATTCCTAGAAGAAACCATAGAGGGTAACCTCCTTGACACTAGTCTTGACAATCATGTTTTTTTTTGGTATTTGACATCAAAAACACAGGCAACAAAAGCAAAACTAAACAAGTGAGACTACATCAAACTAAAAAGCTTCTGCACAGCAAAGGAAAAAGGCAAATTGTTAAATGGGAGAAACTATTTGCAAATCATATATATGTAATGGGTTAATATCCAGTATATGTTAAAAACTCCTATAACTTGAGACTAAAAAACTCCAAACAATCTAATTAAAAAAATGGGCAGAGGATCTGAATAGACATTTTCCCAAAGAAGACATACAAATGGGCAAAAGGTATATAATAAGGTGTTCAACATCACTAGTCAGCAGGGGAATGCAAATCAAAGCCACAATGAAATGTCACTTCACACTTGTTAGAATGGCTACTATGAAAAAGACAAGAAGTAACAAGTGTGGAGAAAAGGGAATCCTTGTGTAAAGCTGGTGGGAATGTAAACTGATGCAGCCATTATGGAAAACAGTATGGAAGTTCTTCAAAAAAATTAAAAATAGAACCACATGATCCAGCAATTCCACTTCTGGGTATATATCTGAAGGAAATGAAACCACTAACTTAAAGAGATAGCAGCACCCCTATGTTCAAAGGAGCACCAATTTACCAATAGCCAAGAAGACTCTTGAGAGTCTCCTGGACTCCAAGGAGATCCAATCAGTCCATTCTAAAGGAGATCAGCCCTGGGTGTTCTTTGGAAGGACTGATGCTAAGCTGAAATTCCAATATTTTGGCCACCTCATGCGAAGAGTTGACTCAATGGAAAAGACTCTGATGCTGGGAAGGATTGGGGGCAGGAGGAGAAGGGGACGACAGAGGATGAGATGGCTGGATGGCATCACTGACTCCATGGACATGAGTTTGAGTGAACTCTGGGAGTTGGTGAAGGACAGGGAGGCCTGGTGTGCTGCAATTCATGGGGTCGCAAAGAGTCGGACACGACTGAGCAACTGAACTGAACCGAAGATGTAGAAATAACCTGAGTCCACAGACAGATGAATGGATAAAGAAGATGTGGAATATATGTACAATGAAATATTATTCAGCCATAGAAAGAAGGAAATCTTGCCAACTGTGATGACATGGATTAACTTTGAAGGCATCATGCTAAATGAAATAGGACAGACAGAGATAGGGGAATACTGTATTATCTCACTTATATGTGGAATTAAAAAAAAAATCTGAATTCATAGATACACAGAACACACTGGTGGTTATCATTGGGTGGGAAGGTGAGGGGGTGGGAGATATGGGTAAAGGTGGTCAAAAGGTAGAAACATCCTGCTATAAGATAAATTAGCTCTGGGGATGTAAGGCACAGCAAAGTGACTAGAGTTAACAACACTGTACGTTACACTACATATTTGAAAGTTACTAAGAGAGTGGATCTTAAAATTTCTCATCTCAGGAAAAAGATTTGGAATTCTGTCAAATGAAAGATGCTAACTTCCATTGGTAATCATTTCATAAATATGTAATCAAAGCATTATGCTGTACACTTTAATGCAACATTATATATCAATTACAATATATCAATTACAGCTCAAAACTGGAAAAAAATAATTTAAATGCAAATGTTCATGGCAGATGATTCAAGAAGTGATTATGGAAATCAAGTGCTACCCTTGGATGCCCAAAGAATTGTCTCCTTACGTGGAATAGACAGTGATGCCTTCCCTGTCTTCGATCTTAATGCTGTCATCGCTGGGAGCTGGCGGGTCGCTTTGAAACTTGTTTGGAATCCGGAACCAGACTTTTAATTTCTTCTGTAGGTCCCCATCGTCACTGGGGAACACAGCAAAGGAAATAGGAACTGTCATCCCCATTCCGAGTCCTGAAAATACAGAACCCCACAGAGAGACATGGGTGTTAGAGACAGAACCTGCTGAGGCCCATATGGACCATCTGCTGGTCTCATTCTTCTTTCAAGACAATATTTGTTGTTCTTGAGATTTATAATAGGCATTTCAGGCATTAGCATGTATCACCACATACATACAAAGTACCTCTTAATTGTACATACTAGAGGTAGGAAGGCAGTGATTCAAACTCGTCTGGAAAAAATTATTTAGCAATATATATATCAAGATTATAAATATATCAGTACCCAATTACTTCCCAGGTGGTACAGTGGTAAAGAATCTACCTGCCAATGCAGGAGATGCATGTTTGACCCCTGGGTCGGGAAGATACCCTGGAGAAGGTACCTGGAGAAGATGCTCTGGCAGCCCAATCCAATATTCTTGCCTGGGAAATCCCATGGACAGAGGATCCTGGTGGGCTACAGTCCATGGGGTCGCAAAGAGTTGGACACAACTTAGCGACTAAACAACAACAGAGTATGTCCTGTCTAGTTGCTGATTTTATTTTAAAATTTTATTTAATTTTTCATTTTTGGCTGTGTTGGGTCTTCACTGCCGTGCACGGACGGGCTCTCTCTAGCTGCAGAGAGTTGGGGCCGCTCTCTAGTGGCGATGCTTGGGCTTCTCGTTGCAGTGGCTTGTCTTGTGGCAGAGCCTGGGCTCTGGGCACACGGGCTGCAGCAGCTGTGGTGCACGGGCTTAGCTGCCCCACGGCACCCCACTTGTCTGCATTGGCAAGCGGATTCTTAACCACTATACTACCAGAGAAGTCATAATTGTTGATTTTAATGAAATAATCTAAAATATGAAAAAGGCTATTTAGGGAATAGGATTTTCCGTACAGCAGAATTTATAATTGTGAAAAATTGAGATATGTTCAAAAGAGGAATATGTTTAAGTAAATTATAGGCACATGATGCAATACGATTTAGCTATGAATAGTCCTGCTTAGGACTAGTTAGCTACAATGGAAAATAATTATGAAATAAGGAACAGAAACAGGATATATTGCACAAACACTACGATTACATATTGTGTGTGAGTTGCTCAGTCATACTTAACTCTTTTCAACTCCATGAACTGTAGCCCATCAGGCTCCTCTGTCTATGGAATTCTCCAGACAAGCATCCTGGAATGGGTTGCTGTTTTCTACTCCAGGGGATCTTCCCGATTCAGGGATTGAACCTGGGTCTCCTGCATTGTGGGCAGATTCTTTACCATTTGAGCCACCAGGGAAGATGCTATTATGATTACATTTTAAAAACCTATTATAAAGCCCTAACAATACACTCAAAGATGACAATGATTACATTAGAAAAGATGGACTGGGGTGCTGTTTTGTTATTTTCAAAAATGTTTGATGAGTTTATAATTTGTACACATATTTTCTTCTGAAGAAAATTTATGACAGTGCTAAGAAGGAAAAGACTTCTTCATGACCTCCTACTGGTCGACTTATGTCCAAAGCCTGATTTCTTTGGTTCTAGCAAATATTACTAAGCTCAATATGAGCTTCTTTCTCATTTATCAACTTGAGATATATCCTAAATATTAAATACATTTTTTTTTCATCTTGTATATTGAATCATTTTGGGTTTGTACTGATTCTAAAGTGTAGGCCAAGTTAGAGAGCTTAAGAGTTAAATGAAAGTCGCTCAGTTGTGTCCGACTCTTTGTGACCCCATGGACTATACAGTCCATGGAATTCTCCAGGCCAGAATACTTGAGTGGGTAGCCTTTTCCTTCTCCAGGGGATCTCTCCAACCCAGGGATCGAACCTAGGTCTCCCACCCTGCGGGTGTATTCTTTACTAGCTGAGCCACAAGGGAAGCCCTTAAGTGTTAAAGTCCTATTTAAATATGGTTTACATGCAAACAGGTACACTCAAACTTCAGGCCTCTCATTTTATCATAAAAACATGGACTACCAAAGTCTTATTACTATTATTAGACCATGCCACGTGGCTTGCAGGATCTTAGTTCCCTGACCAGGGATCAAATCTTGGACCCCAGCAGTGAGAGCACTGAGTACTAACCACTGGACCGTCAGGGAATACCCATGGACTGTCAAGTGTTTCAGAAGGGGACTAAGAACTCTCAGGCTCTTTATTTGCCGGAACAGAGCTGGGGACCAGCCACACTCATCACTCACTGATCTTCAGAACCCCATAGAATCTGAGCTACTTGGGGGCTGATGAGATTTTTGGCCTGGGGCCAGAGGTCTCAAGTCAGAGGTGGACTTTGTTCTGTGGCCTGGCTTACCACGGACACACCTTACCCAGTTCACCACCAATCCAAAGATAAGCACTGTAAGGTTAAAAAAATAACAAATGAGTGAACAAAGCATGTGTCTTCATACCGGGGAGAGAAGCATGAACTCAGTGCTACTGAGCGGGCATGAAGTCAGTGGGTCTCCCCAGAGCCCCCCTGCCCACACAGTACAGCAAGGTCACAGGACACTGAAACACGTAGTGACAGGCGTCGTGGGGTCCCTTCCCATGTCTTCCATCGATGACGTGAGCCTGCAGCACTTGCCCGGGTGACCAGAGCCCATCCTTCAGGGACACTCACCCTTATCATTGGAGCCTCCCACGTACTTCATGACTTTCGGCATTGCCTCCCTCAGAGCCTCGTCCACAGGCTTATCTGTCACTTCAACGGTGGCAAACTTCCCGCCTTCACAGGCCCTCTCCTCGTAGAAGACATCTCCCTGGAGGCAGAGAAGGCACAGCACTGAAGAGGTGGAAGGTAGCAACCTGTGATGGCTCTGAAAGTGTTAGTCACCCAGTCGTGTCCGACTCTTTGTGACTGTAGCCTCTGTCCAGGGAATTCTCCAGACAAGAAAACTGGTGTGGGTAGCCATTCCTTTCTCCAGGGGATCTTCCTGACTGAGAGATCGATCCTAGGTCTCCCACATTGCAGGCAGATTCTTTACCATCTGAGCCACCAGGGAAGCCCCTACAAGCAGTAAAAGTCCAGCTAGAAGAGGCACAGATTGCTAAGGAACTTTCCATAATGAGCCTAACTCTGGTGACAGTGGAAGAGACAGGCCGGAGTATGAAGGACCATAAGAAATAGACTCAGAGTTTTTACAGACCTAGAGACAGCAGAGAGGGGATTGGTGCCAAGGAGGAAGGATTTGGGAGGAAGTGACAGGGCAGCTGATTTCTCAGGGGCACAGGGGTGTCGCTTAATGAGACGGGCTGGGAAGAGGAGTCATGTCTGGGAGTAGTGTGAACTGAATTACTCTGATTCTTCTCGAATTACAGCCTTGCTACTAGAATGAAGCTAGTCTTGGGGCCTCAGAGTTTTGTGGGATTGGCGCTGTATTGTAAAGCAGTGCCTTCAAACTTAAAATCACAATCCATAACAAGAAATATTTTTACATCATGCTTTATCAAGAACATGAAACAACTTCATATAATCAACATTCTCAGAGAAATAATAGAGGATATTACATCTCAAACCACCCAGAACAGCCCCAGAATGCTGTCAAAACAGAATAGTCTGAGAGCAAAGAGCTCTGGGAAATTAAAAATATAACAGAGGTGAAAAAATTCGGTGGAAAGGTTGGAAGATAAAATTGAAGGAAATATTTTAGAAAGTCAAGTAAAAAGGCAAAGATGTAGAAAATAGAAAAGGAAAAGGATCAAGCCAAGAGATCCAACATCTGAATAATAAGAGATCTAGGAAAAGAGATGGCAACCCACTCCAGTGTTCTTGCCTGGAGAATCCCAGGGACGGGGGGAACCTGGTGGGCTGCCGTCTATGGGGTCGCACAGAGTCGGACACGACTGAACTGACTTAGCAGCAGCAGCAGCAAAAGAGAGGACTTCCCAGGTGGTTCAGGGTTAAAGAATCTGCTGACCAATGCAGGAGACACAGGAGACCAGGGTTTGGTCTCTGGGTTGGGAAGATCCCTGGAGGAGGAAATGGCAACCCACTCCAGTTTTCTTGCCGGGATAACCATGAACAGAGGAGCCTGGCATGCAACAGTCCACGGGGTCGCAAATCGTTGGATATGACTTTGCGACTGAGCACGCATGCACACAGGAAAAGAGAACACAAAATGGCAAAGGAGGAAACAAACAACTACAATGACAATCCCACAAAACTCTGAGGCCCCAAGATTAGCCTCAGTCTAGTAGCAGGACGGCCTTTCAGGAAGAATCAGAGTAGCTCTGTTCGCACTGTACTCCCAGTTATGACTCCTCTTCCCAGCCCGGCTCACTAAGCACATCCCCTGAGAGATCAGCTGCACTGTCACTTCCCCTTCAAAACTTCCTCCTTGGCAGTGATCTCCTCCTGCATTGAGTTTCTGTGCTAAAGTCATTACTGCATTGAGTCTCTGTGCTGAAGTCATTATCTTTACCCTACAGACCCACACGGCTCTCCTCCAGCCCTCTTCCTCCTCCTTGCCCTTTGACGTCTCATTATGATATTGGGCTTCCCTGGTGGCTCAACTGGTAAAGAACATGCCTGCCAATGCAGGAGACATAAGGCATCGGTTTAACCCTTGGGTTGGGAAGATCCCCTGGAGAAGGGAATGGCAACCCACTCCAGTATTTTTGCCTGCAGAATCCCATGGACAGAAGAGCCTGGAGGGCTACAGTCCACGGGGATGCAAAGAGTTAGATATGACTGAGCACACACACACAAACTCGATATAATTTCGCATTCCCGAACATACAGTAAAGCAGTGCTTTCAAACTTAAAAAAACCCGACAATCCAGAACAAGAAATACATTTTCACATCATGCCCTATCGTGGACATACATGTCTGAAGCAAAGTATCACAAAATAACACTTTACCCTTATGGATTGGATGCATGGACTGTATACATGCCTTTTATTTTTTTAACTGGAGTATAGTCAATTTACAATGTTGTGTTAGTTTCAAGTGTACAGCAAAATGATTCAGACACACACACACACACACACACATATATATATATATATATCCTTTTTCGACACTAAAATCAGATTCATTATATTCTTTGCAGCCAAAGATGGAGAAGCTCTATACAGTCAGCAAAAACAAGACCGGGAGATGATTGTGGCTCAGACCATGAACTCCTTATTGCCAAATTCAGACTGAAATTGAAGAAAGTGGAGAAAACCACTAGACCATTCAGGCATGACTAAATCAAATCTCATGACTATACAGTGGAAATGAGAAATAGATTTAAGGGACTAGATCTGATAGATAGAGTGCCTGATGAACTATGGAAAGAGGTTCGTGACATTGTACAGGAGACAGGGATCAAGACCATCCTCATGGAAAAGAAATGCAAAAAAGCAAAACAGCTGTCTGAGGAGGCCTTACAAATAGCTGTGAAAAGAAGGGAAGCAAAAAGCAAAGGAGAAAAGGAAAGATATAAGCATCTGAATGCAGAGTTCCAAAGAATAGCAAGGAGAGATAAGAAACCCTTCCTCAGTGATCAATGCAAAGAAATAGAGGAAAACAATAGAATGGGAAAGAGTAGAGATCTTGTCAAGAAAATTAGAGATACCAAGGGAACATTTCATCCAAAAATGGGCACCATAAAGGACAGAAATGGTAGGGACCTAACAGAAACAGAAGATATTAAGAAGAGGTGGTAAGAATACACAGAAGAACTGTACAAAAAAGATCTTCATGACCCAGATAACCATGATGGTATGATCACTCACCTAGAGAGCCAGACACCCTGGAATATGAAGTCAAGTGGGCCTTAGGAAGCATCACTACCAACAAAGCTAGTGGAGGTGATGGAATTCCAGTTGACCTATTTCAAATTCTAAAAGATGACACTGTGAAAGTGCTGCACTCAATATGCCAGCAAATTTGGAAAACTCAGCACTGGCCACAGGACTGGAAAAAGTCAGTTTTCATTCCAATCCCAAAGAAAGGCAATGCCAAAGTATGTTCAAACTACCACACAATTGCACTCATCTCACATGCTAGTAAAGTGATGCTTAACATTCTCCAAGCCAGGCTTCAGCAATACGTGAACCGTGAACTTCCAGATGTTCAAGCTGGTTTTAGAAAAGGCAGAGGAACCAGAGGTCAAATTGCCAACATCCGCTGGATCATGGAAAAAGCAAGAGAGTTCCAGAAAAACATCTATTTCTGCTTTATTGACTATGCCAAAGCCTTTGACTGTGTGGATCACAATAAACTGTGGATAATTCTGAAAGAGATGGGAATACCAGACCACCTGACCTGCCTCCTGCGAAATCTGTATGCAGGTCAGGAAGCAACAGTTAGAACTGGACATGGAACAACAGACTGGTTCCAAATAGGAAAAGGAGTGCGTCAAAGCTGTATATTGTCACCCTGCTTATTTAACTTATATGCAGAGTACATCATGAGAAATGCTGGGCTGGAAGAAGCACAAGCTGGAATCAAGATTGCTGGGAAAAATATCAATAACCTCAGATATGCAGATGACACCACCCTTATGGCAGAAAGTGAAGAACTAAAAAGCCTCTTGATGAAAGTGAAAGAGGAGAGTGAAAAAGTTGGTTTAAAGCTCACCATTCAGAAAACTAAGATCATGGCATCTGGTCTCATCACTTCATGGCAAATAGATGGGGAAACAGTGGAAACAGTAGCTGACTTTATTTTTCTGGGCTCCAAAATCATTTCAGATGGTGACTACAGCCATGAAATTAAAAGACACTTACTTCTTGGAAGGAAAGTTATGACCAACCTAGACGGCATATTAAAAAGCAGAGACGTTACTTTGCCAACAAAGGTCTGTTTAATCAAGGCTATGGTTTTTCTAGTGGTCATGTATGGATGTGAGAGCTGGACTATAAAGAAAGATGAATGCAGAAGAATTGATGCTTTTGAACTGTGGTATTGGAGAAAACTTTTGAGAGTCCCTTGGACTGCAAGGAGATCCAACCAGTCCATCCTAAAGGAGATCAGTCCTGCGTGTTCATTGGAAGGACTGATGTTGAAGTTGAAACTCCAATGCTTTGTCTATCTGATGTGAAGAGCTGACTCATTTGAAAAGACCCTGATGCTGGAAAAGATTGAGGGCAGGAGGAGAAGGGAACGACAGAGGATGAGATGGTTGGATGGCATCATTGACTCGATGGACGTGGGGTTGGGTGGACTCCGGGAGTTGGTGATGGACAGAGAGGCCTGGCGTGCTGCAGTTCATGGGGTCAAAAAGAGTTGGACACGACTTAGTGACTGAACAACAAAAACATAAAGCTGCTAAGTGTTTGAAACTAGGAACCAGAATTTAAAGCCCCAGACTCTGGTCTAGGGGCTTCCCTGATAGCTCAGTTGGTAAAGGATCTGCCTGCAATACAGGAGATCCCAGTACAATTCCTGGGTTGGGAAGATCCATTGGAGAAGGGAAAGGCTACCCACTCCAGTATTCGGGCCTAGAGAATTCCATGGATTGTATAGTCCATGGGGTCACAAAGAGTCAGATATGACTGAATGACTTTCACTCAGTGGTCTAACACTTGTCACAAGGCTGTATGCTCCATGGGGGATGAAGTGAGTGTTTTTCAGCCTCTTTGTTTAGGTACAGAGGTAGGTATTTCTGACTGACATTTGTAGGCCCGTGTCAAACTCAGATCAAGGGCATCAAAAGTCATTCAAGGCAGTTCCCTCTCTTGCACATGGAGAAACCAATGACAGCTCTCTCCAGTAAGAGCTGGAAGGGTGCTTACAAATCCATCAGTTCATTTGCCTATTATTACAAGCAAGCAGTCCACTGTATAGTTGGACAAACAGGTCTGGAGCTTAGCCACTGCCTGGCTCAGTTGGGACGCATCAGCAGAGGGGTAACCAAAGCTGTGAATGAGGTTGTGTTGGCCAGGGAATGTATACTTGTGCTGCTGTGTGCTCAATTGTGTCTGATTCTATGCAACCCCAAGGACTACAGCCCGCCAGGCTCCTCTGTCCATGGGATTCTCCAGGCAAGAACACTGGAGTGGGTTGCCACGTGCTCCTCCAGATCTTCCTGACCCAGAAATCGAACCCAAGTCTCCTGAGTCTCCTGCATTGCAGGTGGATTCTTTGCCACCTGCACCACTTGGGAAGCCCCAGGGATGTATACAGAGCATTCTATATAAATTAATCATGTTCATGAATCCCCCACCTAAAAGCTGCCATTCACCAAGCTCTTTCCTGTGATGGCTCAGCCACCACTGAGTGTCTACCTACCTCGCCAGCCACGCTAGAGCACCTCCTCATTGGCCTTCCGCTATTTTTGTCAATGTCTTGGTCATTCCTGCAGAGCCTCTGTACCTGCCTCTCCCTCTGCCTGGGGGATTCCCTTCCTTTCTCTGCGTGATGAACTCCTACTCATCCAACAGGTCTCAACCCAAAAAGTCACTTCCTCAGAGAGGATCCCAGTTTCAAACAGGTACCCCATGATATTTTTGCCTTTTGTTCTTGGAGAATACAGGAGTGGTTTGCCTTTTACACCTCCAGTGGACCGTGTTTTGTCAGAACTCTTCATTATGACCTGTCTGTCTTGGGTGGCCCTGTACAGCATGGCTCATAGCTTCACTGAGTTATGCAAGCCCCTTCGCCACGACAAGGCTCTGATCCCTGAAGAGGATTCGACTCACTGAAAAAGACCCTGATGTTGAGAAAGACTGAAGGCAAAAGCAGAAGGTAGCAACAGAGGATAAGATGGTTAGATAGCATCACTGACTCAATGGACAGGAATTTGAGCAAACTCCGGGAGATGGTGAAAGACAGGGAAGCCTGGCATGCTGCAGTCCATAGGGTCACAAAGAGTTCAAAATGACTTAGCAATTGAGCAATATTGGAATATAATTACAATGGAAATGGAATAATAACATATTTAATTTCTACTGGCAATCATAAGCCCCATGGGGTCAGGGACTGTCTGCATTGTTTACCACTGTTATCTCTCAGCATCGAGGACCATGTCTTTAATATATATAGCAGGGTCTCTATAAGGATTTGTGGACAAGGAGGCTGTGGGGGTGAAACCTGGCTTTACTCTAATGACAAGGAATTCGGCAACCACAGATGGCTGGAGAGAGGAGCACTTAGCCTAACTATATATGTCTTGGAGGAAGGCTGCATTACACTGTCTGAAGGAGGTTCTCCAACAGGTACCCCCTGTTTTTACAACATTTATGTCTACAACTTCTCACCTAAACCGCTGGATCACTACAAAAATTCAGGTTTGAGAGATGGATATTATCCAACTACTCTGGTTCTCCAGCGAGCTGAATTTAAATAGGTTCTCTCTATTTCTGCAGAAAATAAAGCACCTAAGTTAACACTGTTAGCACATTTGATTTCTTCAAATTTAACACCTTCAGTGTATTTCCTTGCTACATGGAACAAAATAATGAACCCTTCCTGGCCCCACATTCAGCTAGCTCATGCTCCCAGTTACTAGATGAGGATTTCGGCCCGTGGCCACAAACACCAGTTTTCAACATTCAGTGGGAACCGTAGGCAAGTCCCAGACAGAGATGTTGAAAGAAGGCCTCTTGCTATGAGATGTGCAAGGTCCTTTGCAAGGCTGGTTTTTCCCCTTGCCACCTTGTCAGGGAATGTTTAACAGGAGGATTCCTACGTGCTGTTTCTCATAAATCCTCTGTTCCTTAAACTCTGACAACAGTTTCTGTTGTCAGAAACTAGTGCAACAGCAAGCTGCTCCCAGGACTGAGGTCATTAAGTGAGACAGGCCTGAATCTCCTTCAGTAAACATTCTCTTTTCGACAAAACTGCTTAGTCTCGATCCCCTTTCTTGAGATATAGATTGTCTCCTGACCTTGTGAACATTATTAATCCCTTGTTCCATTGGTAATGGTTGCTATATGTTTGGTTTTCTGATCTTTATCACTGTCCAAAGAAATTTCTTGAACAAGAGCCTATATATACTCACAGAAAGATCATTGAAGCCTTTGCTCCATCAGAGATTGGGTCCCTGTGTCTTTCTTTCTTTCTTCCTCTCTCTCTCTCCCTCCCTCTGGCTGTCTTTCACTTTCTTATCATCAACTCAGGACCATGAGGTTCTGGTCCATTAAAGGACCCCAACAAGTGGCTCCCAGAACAGGGACACTGACATACGTGGCATTTCGGACAGAGTGACTCCAGGCTTATTGAGGTCAGGACCTATTGAGGTCGGTAAGTACTAAGACATGGGTCAAATTGCTAGAAAGCCCCATCATTTCTCTGCTTTACTTCACCATTTGTTTAAAGCTCATGGACTTTTGGTTTCGTGCCAATCAATAGAGGCTGGCTTTACACAGTGGTTAAATGTAATCCTTGGTTCCCTGATAGAGGCATTTTGATTTACGAATTTGGCACCAAGTCAAAGAAAATGTTGAATGAGCCACCAGGCAGGGAAAAAATATTCCAGTTGATTTCTGGCCCCTATGGGGTCTCATTAAAGCTGTAATTCTGCCATTTCAAGGTAAATTCTAGCCTTCGCGATATTTGACAACAGAGAGAACCCTTATTGCATGAATATGAAGTAGATGATGAAACTTTACAAAAGGCCCAATTAGAACAACATAAAATATTTCAAAATTTTCCTACTAGCCCTGCCCCGGCTGCTCCAAATGCTCCTCTTCTGCCAGCAGGCACGAATCCAGAAGTCTTTCCTTTGTTAGAACCTAATGATTCTAATAATGACTCTCCTAAGATGTTTTTTGACACCAAAACTGGGAATGCTCGAGCTGGCACTCCCCAAAACCAAATTATTTTTGAAATGTTAACTGGCACCAGACAATTTGATACCATAGAAGCTCAAACACAATGCCCTCCCTTATTGCATGAACAATTAAAAACAGTAGCCTTTGAAGCTTGGGATCGAATTACTCCTCAAGGAGAACCTACAGGTAGCTACGCTAAAATATTACAAGGACTTAATGAAAGTTATGCTGATTTTTTAGCTAGATTAGAAACTGCTATTTCCGGTACTGTAATCGGAGAAGAAACCAAAAAACAGCTAGAGAAATTACTTGCTTATGAAAATACAAATCAGAAGTGTCAAAAGCTATCTTTCCAATTCATGAGAATGGGACTATTTCTGGTTATTTGAAGATGACGCAATCTAAGATTAGAAACTCAAAAGATGCAAATACTAGCTGAGACAATGGCTGCTATCTTTAGAAAGGAGAATGAAAGATGCTTTTACACATGGAGATAAACACCATTTAAAAAGGGACTGCCCTAAGAAGGCTAATAAAAAACCTACAAAAATTTGCCCTTGCTGCCATAGAGGAATGCATTGGGCCAAAGACTGTAAATTTAAATTTGATATTGAAAGAAAACCTATTCCAGGAAACTTCAAGCAGGGGATTCCCCAGGTCCCCTTCAACAAAAACCAGAGGCAAATTCTATCTTTTCCCTCAAACCCTCAATATCCGGTGGTACTGCCATTGATATACCAGCCTTAAATGATTTTTTCCTTTACCCTCAAGCAGTCCCTTCTAAAATACCTACCGGACTTTTTGGACCCCTGCCCTCACAAATCTTCAGTCTTTTACTTGGCAAGTCTAGTTTGACTTCTAAAGGAATTACTCTTCACCCTGGAATAATTGATTCAGATTATAAAGGAGAGATTCAAATTATGATGTCATCACAGATTTTATGAAAATTCAAAAAGAGGGACAAAATTGCTCAATTATTTCTTTTATCTTACATTTCTATTAACTCCTCTAATAATGTACGGACAGGAAGATTCAGCAGTACAGATCAAAAACCATCCTTATGGACATCATTGGTATCTGAATATGCCCAACCAAATATAAATATCAAAATTAATGGTAAAAGATTTTCTGGTCTTCTCAACACTGGATCTAATATTAATATTACTATTATTTCCAAACACTTAAGGCCCAAATCCTGGCCTATACAAAAAATCCTTGCCAAACTGCAGGAATTTCTCAAACCAAAGTACAAGAAATCTACCCATATGAAGGACTAAAAGGCCAGCAGGCAACATTAAGACCTTATGTGACAGATGCATCCCTTAATCTAATAGAAAGAGACTTACTTATGCAATGACAAACTCAGGTATCAGTTCAGTTCAGTCGCTCAGTTGTGTCTGACTCTCTGTGACCCCATGAATTGCAGCACGCCAGGCCTCCCTGTCCATCACCAACTCCCGGAGTTCATTCAAACTCACGTCCATCGAGTTGGTGATGCCATCCAGTCATCTCATCCTCTGTCGTCCGCTTTTCCTCCTGCCTCCAATCACTCCCAGCATCAGAGTCTTTTCCAATGAGTCAACTCTTCGCATCCAGTGGCCAAAGTATTGGAGTTTCAGCTTTAGGATCATTCCTTCCAAAGAAATCCCAGGGCTGATCTCCTTCAGAATGGACTGGTTGGATCTCCTTGCAGTCCAAGGGACTCTCAAGAGTCTTCTCCAACACCATAGTTCAAAACCATCAATTCTTCGGCGCTCAGCCTTCTTCACAGTCCAACTCTCACATCCATACATGACCACAGGAAAAACCATAGCCTCGACTAGATGGACCTTTGTTGGCAAAGTAATGTCTCTGCTTTTGAATATGCTATCTAGGTTGGTCATAACTTTCCTTCCAAGGATGGCTTCAGTCACCATCTGCAGTGATTTTGGAGCCCAGAAAAATAAAGTCTGACACTGTTTCCACTGTTTCCTCATCTATTTCCCATGAAGTGATGGGACCAGATACATTGATCTTAGTTTTCTGAATGTTGAGCTTTAAGCCAACTTTTTCACTCTCCTCTTTCACTTTCATCAAGAGGCTTTTTAGTTCCTCTTCACTTTCTGCCATAAGGGTGGTGTCATCTGCATATCTGAGGTTCTTGATATTTATCCCGGCAATCTTGATTCCAGCTTGTGCTTCCTCCAGCCCAGTGTTTCTCATGATGTACTCTGCATAGAAGTTAAATAAACAGGGTGACAATATACAGCCTTGACGTACTCCTTTTCCTATTTGGAACCAGTCTGTCTTTCCATGTCTAATTCTAACTGTTGCTTCCTGACCTGCATACACATTTCTCAAGAGGCAGATCAGGTGGTCTGGTATTCCCATCTCTTTCAGAATTTTCCACAGTTTATTGTGATGCACATAGTCAAAGGCTCTGGCATAGTCAGTAAAGCACAAATAGATGTTTTTCTGGACCTCTCTTGCTTTTTTGATGATCCAGAGGATGTTGCCAATTTGATCTGTGGTTCCTCTGCCTTTTCTATAACCAGCTTGAACATCTGGAAGTTCACGGTTCACGTATTGCTGAAGCCTGGCTTGGAGAATTTTGAGCATTACTTTAGTAGCATGTGAGATGAGTGCAATTGTGCGGTAGTTTGAGCATTCTTTGGCATTGCCTTTCTTTGAGATTGGAATGAAAAGTGACCTTTTCCAGTCCTGTGGCCACTGCTGAGTTTTCCAAATTTGCTGGCATATTGAGTGCAGTACTTTCACAACATCATCTTCCAGGATTTGAAATAGCTCAACTGGAATTCCATCACCTCCACTAGCTTTGTTGGTAGTGATGCTTTCTAAGGCCCACTTGACTTCACATTCCAGGGTGTCTGGCTCTAGGTCAGTGATCACACCATCATGATTATCTGGGTCGTGAAGATCTTTTTTGTACAGTTCTTCTGTGTATTCTTGCCATCTCTTCTTAATATCTTCTGCTTCTGTTAGGTCCATACCATTTCTGTCCTTTATCGAGCCCATCTTTGCATGAAATGTTCCCTTGGTATCTCTAATTTTCTTGACAAGATCTCTAGTCTTTCGCATTCTGTTGTTTTCCTCTATTTCTTTGCATTGATCACTGAGGAAGGGTTTCTTATCTCTCCTTGCTATTCTTTGGAACTCTGCATTCAGATGCTTATATCTTTCCTTTTCTCCTTTGCTTTTTGCTTCTCTTCTTTTCACAGCTATTTGTAAGGCCTCCCCAGACAGCCATTTTGCTTTTTTGCATTTCTTTTTCTTGGGGATGGTCTTGATCCCTATCTCCTGTACAATGTCACGAACCTCCGTCCATAGTTCATCAGGCACTCTATCAGATCTAGTCCCTTAAATCTATTTCTCACTTCTAGGTCATACCTGAATGGTCTAGTGGTTTTCCCTACTTTCTTCAATTTCAGTCTGAATTAGGCAATAAGGAGTTCATGGTCTGAGCCACAGTCAGCTCCTGGTCTTGTTTTTGCTGATTGTATAGAGCTTCTCCATCTTTGGCTGCAAAGAATATAATCAATCTGATTTTGGTGTTGACCATCTGGTGATGTCCATGTGTAGAGTCTTCTCTTTTGTTGTTGGAAGAAGGTGTTTGCTATGACCAGTGCATTTTCTTGGCAAAACTCTATTAGCCTTTGCCCTGCTTCATTCCGTATTCCAAGGGCAAATCTGCCTGTTATTCCAGGTGTTTCTTGACTTCCTACTTTTGCATTCCAGTCCCATATAATGAAAAGAACATCTTTTTTGGGTGTTAGTTCTAAAAGGTCTTGTAGGTCTATCATAGAACCGTTCAACTTCAGCTTCTTCAGCGTTACTGGTTATAGACACACAATTAGAATTAAAACATTCTGAGGAATCTTGCTCTCCTTGGAATTCTATTTTTGTTATAAAAAAGAAATCTAACAAATGGCAACTCTTAACAGACCTTAGAAAAGTTAATGCATCTATGAAACCTATGGGTGCATTACAACCAGGGATCCCATCACCTACTACTATTCCTCAAAATTGGCACATTATTATTACTGATTTACAAGATTGCTTTTTAAATATACCTTTACATCCTTTAGACTGGGAGAGATTCACTTTCTGTCTCCCTTATCCTAATCATATCGGGCCTCATAAAAGACTTCAATAGACTGTGTTACCTCACGGTATGCTCAACAGTCTTACCATTTGTCAAAATTTTGTAGTCAAGACTTAACATCCAATGAGACAGTGATTTCCTCATGCATATATCATTAATAATATACTGTAACTACAAAAAGGAGAAATGATATTTTTGACACTGAATGGCCATGATATTCTTTAGACTCCAGAGAAAACTGATTAAAATAAAATCTTTTTTGAAATTGCAAAACCGGTTCTTCTCACACATGCAGTTAGGAAAAGGTTAACTTGTTAAAATACCTTTTTGGAACTCCAATTCTGCCTGGAAACAAAAACAGACCTAAGAAAAAACCTAAAGTTAACTCTTATCATGACCTTGGGATACACAGTCCACTCTATCTAGGACTCCAGCCATAAACAAATTGGTGGAACTCAAAAAAAAAAAAAAAAAGATATTTTAAATTTCAAGCAGAAAACTATGCCTGTCTATCTAAAATTATCTATGTCTCACTATATGTCTTTCTTTTTGGATAATATGAAATTAATGAGCTCTATTTAAATTCAAGTTCACGTGAACTGAAAAATATTCAATATTAAATATAATGTTTATTTAAATTTAAATATAAATATAATTTAAATATAATTGTTTGCTAATCTAATTAAGACATGTCTTAAGTCATCAACATTATGTAATACTTTTATTATGCCTAGGTTTAAGGTAAACTAAATTTGTCAACAAAAAGTATCTCTTTATATATATAAATATATAAATAAGATGAAAACTTTTAGATAAACTCTATTAAAAATAATTACATTTTAGAAATGATAAACTAAATGATAAAAGTTTATTAAATAGCTAGGTCATTTCCAAATAAAGTAATAAGATTTTAAAACATTAATTACTGAACACTAACTTACTCTTACAAAAAGTTTTTCTTCCAGAAAAACTAGAGATTTTAAACTATTAATAAATATATAAATATATATTTATAAAGGCAATGCCAAAGAATGCTCAAACTACCGCACAATTGCACTCATCTCACACGCTAGTAAAGTAATACTCAAAATTCTCCAAGCCAGGCTTCAGCAATATGTGAACCGTGAACTTCCTGATGTTCAAGCTGGATTTAGAAAAGGCAGAGGAACCAGAGATCAAATTGCCAACATCCGCTGGATCATGGAAAAAGCAAGAGAGTTCCAGAAAAACATCTATTTCTGCTTTATTGACTATGCCAAAGACTTTGACTGTGTGGATCACAATAAACTGTGGAAAATTCTTCAAGAGATGGGAATACCAGACCACCTGATCTGCCTCTTGAGAAATGTGTATGCAGGTCAGGAAGCAACAGTTAGAATTAGACATGGAAAGACAGACTGGTTCCAAATAGGAAAAGGAGTACGTCAAGGCTGTATATTGTCACCCTGTTTATTTAACTTATATGCAGAGTACATCATGAGGAATGCTGGACTGGAAGAAACACAAGTTGGAATCAAGATTGCTGGGAGAAATGTCAATAACCTCAGATATGCAGATGACACCACCCTTATGGCAGAAAGTGAAGAGAACTCAAAAGCCTCTTGATGAAAGTGAAAGTGGAGAGTGAAAAAGTTGGCTTAAAGCTCAACATTCAGAAAACAAAGATCAATGTATCTGGTCCCATCACTTCATGGGAAATAGATGAGGAAACAGTGGAAACAGTGTCAGACTTTATTTTTCTGGGCTCCAAAATCACTACAGATGGTGACTGCAGCCATGAAATTAACAGACGCTTACTCCTTGGAAGGAAAGTTATGAGCAACCTAGATAGCATATTCAAAACAGAGACATTACTTTGCCAACAAAGGTTCGCCTAGTCAAGGCTATGGTCTTTCCTGTGGTCATGTATGGATGTGAGAGCTGGACTGTGAAGAAGGCTGAGCGCCGAAGAAATGATGCTTTTGAACTGTGGTGTTGGAGAAGACTCTTGAGAGTCCCATGGACTGCAAGGAGATCCAACCAGTCCATCCTGAAGGAGATCAGCCCTGGGATTTCTTTGGAGGGAATGATGGTAAAGCTGAAACTCCAGTACTTTGGCCACCTCATGTGAAGAGTTGACTCATTGGAGAAGACTCTGATGCTGGGAGGGATAGAGGGCAAGAGGAGAAGGGGAGGACAGAGGATGAGATGGCTAGATGGCATCACTGACTCGATGGACGTGCGTTTGAGTGAACTCTGGGAATTGGTGATAGACAGGGAGGCCTAGTGTGCTGCGATTCATGGGGTCACAATGAGTTGGACACGATCAAGTGGCTGATCTGATCTGATCTGACCACAATGAGATATTTTGACAAAGGCAGAAAAACATCTCGAGACATTGAAGGACACCTCCCTTCCTTTGCCCATTTGGTATCAAGATGGGTTAACTAATCAAGGGAAATCTAAAAAACTACTCTTACAGGGAAAGGGTACGCTTCTATTTCTCCAGATGGATCCAACGAACTCACATGGCTTCCTCTTCAGAAGATTCAACCTAAAGGGGCCCCCAGCATTCAAACTAGAGACGAAACAACAAAAACCCCAAGAGGAAGAAATTCCAATACAAGCCATGGCAGCTTTAAAAGTTTCCAAAAAATGCTGCACTTGACATCATCGACCTCAGGATCTCCCTACTTGGGGACAGATAAAAACCCTTACTAATCAAGCTGAAAATCTGATTTCTCAACAGGGGATGCCTGGGAATCCTGAAAATATTTTTGTCGCTATGCTTGCTTTTGCTTCCCCCGCTCAGGCTGACTTGATTGATCACACTTATTGGGCTTATATACCTAACCCCCCCTTTTATTATAGGTTATAGAATGGACAGATATAGGACCAACCGTATCCACTAATGACTCAACACATATGCCCCCTCCTTGGAGCTTGGAGGGGCCCTCTCATGCTGAGGAAGAAAGAAGACTAATTAACATTTCTCTAGGCTATGAAATCCTTCCTTTATGCATGGGCCCAATAAAATTATGTATTAATGTTAATTGACAAACATGGGCTTTTGTCCTGCCTCCAAAAAAGGAACTTCCACACATTGCTTGGACTGTTTACTGCCCTGTCCTTTTATAAAAACCATGTTAATACTACCAAAACTCTAGGAAAAGGACAAAAGTTAAAATGTAAGGGGTTTACTTATAAAGACTTTAAATATACTCCTGTTTATTGAGATAAATGTCAAGGTAAATCAGAGAAATTAATGTTTATAGCCAATTTCACCATTGTTGATTCGGGACACCATGGTATGTGGGTATCTAACTGCTCAGATGATATTAAAAGCATTATGTGTGACTATGCTACTCAAGTAGCATCAGATCAGATCAGTCGCTCAGTCGTGTCCGACTCTTTGCGACCCCATGAACTTCAGCACACCAGGCCTCCCTATCCATCACCAGCTCTCGGAGGTCACTCAGACTCACATCCATCGAGTCAGTGATGCCATCCAGCCATCTCATCCTCTGTCGTCCTCTTCTCCTCCTGCCCCCAATCCCTCCCAGCATCAGAGTCTTCTCCAATGAGTCAACTCTTCGCATGAGGTGGCCAAAATACTGGAGTTTCAGCTTTAGCATAGAAGACTACTAACAGTTCAATAAAACACTTCCATGAAAAGGACTCCTTGGCTGGCTTGATGGCGAAATGACACCTTCTCACCCTCAAATCATCCTTGATAAACAGATTGGGCCTAATCAATGGGACATCTGGAAACTTGCTGAGAGCACCGAAGAACTTGGGACTTAGACTGGACATTTCACAGGGACTAATCATAGTCATAGTAATTATTTCTTTTGCTATAATCAATCATATTTCATACAAGCCTGTGTTCCACTCTCTTTTGTTGTAGCTATAGGAAATTTACAATTCAATAAGACTTTACATTCTGTTACTTGTATAAATTGCAAATTATATACTTGTCTCAACTCTTCTGTTTCCTTAAGAAATGAATCCCTTTTGATTCTTCGATCTCGACATAGTCTGTGATTACCAATAAATCTCCAGCGGCCCTGGCAAGCCTGGGAAGATCTCATGGCTGGACTTGCTTCCCGGTTACTTACGAAATTGCTCTGGTGATCTAAACGATTCATTGGATGGCTGATTTTTGGCATTTTGGGATTAACAGTTCTTTGCACCACTGCTGCCGTCACTGGTGTTACTTTACAAACCTCAATTCAAACACATAATTTTAACTAAAATTGGACTAAAGATGCTCATACTATGTGGGCCACTCAGGTTCAGATAGATGAGGATATTCAAGATGAAATACAGGAACTAAAAACAGCCATCAAATGGGTTGGAGATCAATTAATAGATGTACAAAAACAGGTGATGCTAAAATGTGATTGGAATTCTCCTCAATTTTGTGTTCCTCCTGTTCAATTCAATAATAGTGCCTACAACTGGGAACAAATCAAATTTCATTTACAAAACATACATGATAATGCCTCTCTGAATGTACAATTATTAAAAAAAGAAATCTTTGAAACCTTTTCTAAAAATCTGCCCTCTTCCACTAATTTGAAAACTTTAGCTGAACAACTAGCTGATCAATTATCTGGGCTAGACTCACGCAGATGGTTTCAAAGCATTACTCACAACATTGGTTCTAGAACTAATTTTGGTGATTGTCTTAACAATTATATATGTTGTTTACCATTGCCTTCATGAAAAAATTGTTAAAACTAAACACACTCTAATGGTCAGAACCCTTTTTACAAATACTATAAATAAATAAGGGGGAATTGTCAAGGAATGTTTAACAGGAGGATTCCTACGTGCTGTTTCTCACAAGTCCTTTGTTTCTTTTTAAGCGGGAAAGCATGCTGCTCCCAGGACTGAGGTCATTGTGTGAGACAGGCTTAAATCTCCTTCAGTAAACATTCTCTTTACAACAAAACTGCTTAGTCGTGATCCCCTTTCTTGAGATATGGATTGTCTCCTGACCTTGTGACCATTATTAATCCCTTGTTCTATTGGTAATGGTTGCTATAAGTTTGGTTTTCTGATCTTTATCATTGTCGAAAGAAATTTCTTGTACAACAGCCTATATACATTCACAGAAAGATCATTAAAGTACCTTTGCTCCATCAGAGCTTGGGTCCTTGTGTCTTCTTCTCTCTGTCTCCCTCCCTCCGGCTCTCTCTCTTTCACTTTCTTATCATCGACTCCGGACCACCAGGTTCGGGTCCATTAAAGGACCCCAATACCACCTGATGTGGTGGGTACACACACTGATTTTGGAAGACAGGTTTCTCATTATAAGGGAATAACAATAATGATGATCAAGCTGAGTACTTTCTATGTGTCCTGTATTACTTTAAACATTTTATGTGGATCCATTCATTCAGTCCTCCAACAACCCAGTGAAATGTTCTCATCTTCATTTTCAGATGAAGCTGGAACACACAAGGTTAAGCAACATGCCCAAGATACAGTGGCAAGAAGTGGAGCCAGGATTCCGAGCCAGGCAGTGGGGTCCTAACCAATGTGCACAGGCTGGAAACAAATCCCATAAAGATATCGGTTAGTAATGTCAGTCCTGCACTGAGCACCCACAAGTCCCGCCCAAACCCACACAGAGAGGTGTAGGTCCTTCTCCCCCTCCAGGCAAGGCAGAAGGCACCTGATAAGGTCTGCAGCAGCCTGGGCCCCCAGCAGGTACCTGAAATCAGCCCTGAACATCTGGTTGAACCTAACCTCAAGCTACATGGGGCATTCCGTGTGCTCCATCCATTGACCCAGGACAGTGGACAACAGTTTCTGACTTAAGACTCTTTCCAAAGAGAGATCATTTCAGAAAAAGATTATCTGCACAATAACACCCTGCAAGTGTATATATTTTTAAAAAGGGTTATAAGAGTCATTGAATGTTTAATTCTCACACAAGGCACTGTCATTCTCATCTTACAGTTGAGGAATTTCAGGGTTCAGAGAGTTTGAGAGGTTAAGCCAAGTGAAGTGAAAGTTGCTCAGCTGTGTCCAACTCTTTGCAACCCATTGACTATACAGTCCATGGAATTCTTCAGGCCAGAATACTAGAGTGGGTAGCCTTTCCCATCTCCAGGGGAACTTCCCAACCCAGGGATTGAACCCAGGTCTCCTGCAGTGCAGACGGATTCTTTACCAGCTGAGCCTGAGAGGTTAAGTAACTTACCCAAATTACCTGTGCGAAAAGGAAAGTTAACAATCAAGTGCTAGGTATTCTGTTGCACAATTTATAATTGGGTCTCATTTAAATTTCAACAGAATCTTATAAGATGTGAAGTATTTTTCCCCCCTCATCACCATCAGAGAGGTTAAGCTACCCAGGACCATGAAGCTAGTGAGAGTGGAGTTGAGCTGAATTCTGACATAACAATATCACTATACTTTGTAGGGTGTTTTAGTTTATAAATCATTTTCATGTTTCTCAAACAAATGTAAAATTTCTGTCAACTCTGGGAGTGGATGGAGGAGATATTTTCATGTCCCTTCTAAGCTGCAGGAACTGAGGTTCATTCAGGTTAAAAGATTTGCTTCGGCTTGGTAATATAATACCCTGTATGGCCCCATATTCTTTTTTTTTTAATTTAAACTTTTAATTTTCTATTGGGGTATAGCAGATTAACAACACTGTGATAGTTTCAGGTGAACAGGAAGGGACCCAGCCATACATATACATGTATCCATTCTCCCCCTAACTCCCCTCCATGCTGCCACATAACACTGAGCAGAGCTCCCTGTGTTATACAGAGGGTCCTTGTTGGTTATCCATTTTAAATATGGCAGTCTGTACATATCCATCAAGGACTAACTTCTTCCTCCTCATCCTTCTCGCAGGCAACCATGTTTGTTCTCCAAGTCTGTGAGTCTCTTTCTGTTTTGTAAGTTCATTTGTATCATTTCGTTTTAGATTCCACATATAAGGGATGTCATATGATACTTCTCCTTCTCTGGCTGACTTATTTCACTCAGTATGGTAATCTCTAGGTCTACCCATGTTGCTGTAAATTGGCCCCATATTCTTACCAAATGTTGAGGAAAGATGCTTATCAGGGAGGTGCATTTATGCCCAGAGACAACAAATCCGTGGCAGGTGACTCTACTGATAAACGTCTAATAAGGAAAAAGACTTTTGAACAGAGGCACCTTGACTCAAGGAATTGATTTCACAGATACTAAAAAAGCTGAAAGGGGCTTCCCAAGTGGCGCTAGTGGTGAAGAAAACCAGCCTGCCAATGCAGGACATGTAAGATGCAGGTTTGAGCCCTGGATAGGGAAGATCCTCTGGAGGAGGGCATGGCAATCCACTCCAGTATTCTTGTCTGGAGAATCCCATGGACAGAAGAGGCTGGTGGGCTACAGTCCATGGGGTTGCAGAGTCAGACACGACTGAACAACTTAGCAAAAGAGCTGAGAAGCCCACCAGGGAAGAGTGAAGCAACCCAGAGGTTTGCAAGAGCCCTGCAGGGCTGTGGAGGGAGGGTGATCTGTTACCTGAGCTCAGATACCTGGGTCATGTGGTGAAACCTAGAACCATGGTAACCTGGCCAGCAAGAGTTGGAGCCCCAGAGAAGCTCCTGGTTCCAGAGACCTCATAGGGTGGAGAAGGAGACGAGAAATACCCTGGTCTCTCCCTTCTTCCCATCCTCCTGTCTCCTTCTAGTGCTTTCTCCCAGGAGACCAAACCCTCAGCTTGCATTGCAAACAATCCTGTACCCCAAAGACAAAGTGAGCCCAATTCTATTACAGAAAGGAAAGATCTCTGCGAGGTTTAAGTAACAGGCGGATTCTTCAGTGTCAAGGCCAACAAGGACCCTGGAGGTCACTGGGCTGAGTCCACAGATGGGTGTGCACACGGGCGACATCCCATCACAGACACCTCTTGCCCACCTGATCTGCAATGTTTACAAGCATTTTAACAGTTAAAACTGACACAGTTGCCCTACTCCAACTACAGCCTCAGCCTAACACTCTCTAATCCTTCCTCCCCTTTCCTGCTTTTTTTTTTTTTTAATCACAGTACTGATCACCACCCAATACATGAAATATTTGACATTTAGTTGTTCATTAGTCACTAAAACAGAAGCTCCACGAGGACAGGGATTTTTTCCAGTTTTGTTCACTATTTTATCCCACTGTCTATAAGACTACCTGACCCTCACTTGGCACTTAACAAACAGTTATTTGTTGAATGAATAAATTTTATATCTAGAGATTTCAGACAAAAGTCTGCATTGCTGGTTTTCCTTAAAAACCTGGCAACCCTGGTTCACATCGATGCATGACGTGTGTGCCCAGTCACTCAGTCGTGTCTGACTCTCCAGCCCCATGGACTCTAGCCCACGAGACTCTTCTTTCCATGGGATTCTCTCCAGGCAAGAATACTGGAGTGGGTTGCCATTTCCTCCTCCAGGGAATCTTCCTGACCCAGGGATCGAACCCACGTCTCCTGTATCACCTGTACTGGCAGGTGGATTCTTTACCACTGCATGACAACTGCCTGGAATCACTCTTTGTAGATGAGGACTTGAGTTCTCACTCCAGTTAGCCTCATCTTGCCTCAGTCTGTCACCCATTTTCATCATCAGATGCCTGGCTGCTTGTAGGCATCTGAAAGTCACCTTTGAAAGATCTAAACTGCTCATTCCACATCTGAGTAAGGAGACAGATAAAGACAAAGGCATAGGCCTCTGGCTATTAGCTGCTTAAACAGTCCAGACTCTAGTTGAGGGTTTTGTGTAATGACTGTTGTAATGGGTACCTAGCCTTGGCCGCCCAGACAACACAGTTTTTTAACAAAAGAAGCACTGGGTGGGGATCTGAGTTTCCAGCCAGGAGGAGCACAAAGTACCTGTCTGCAAGGAGCTTATCACCCAGTGGCAGATTCCTTGTTTTCCAGCAGTAGTCCAATCTGCCTAGGTGAGTACTGATGTCAATTTGGGGAAAAACTGCGATGATGCCTCACTCATCCTGTATTCTAGGCGCCCAGTTCTGGGAGTTCCATTGACCAAGACATTTCACAGCTCTGAGCCTTTGCACAGGTTCTTCTCGTTTCTGAGCATTCCTGCATATTCCCGAGGCCCAGCTGAGGGCCTCACCGTCACCCACTGGCAGAATTAGACTGCTCCTTGCTAGGTGCTCCTGGCCTTCCACAGTTAGCACCACGCGGCGCGGATCTTGTTCTTTTAAACTCTCCTCTCCACCGAGGACGGTTTGGGAGCTTCTTAAAGATAAGCACTTTTTCAGTCCTTCCTGCAACCGAAGACCTCGCAGTACACGAATATTCAGAATGTTTGTAATGTATAGATGGACCAGTGCATTCAACAGGCGCAGCCCATCTCGTTAAGCTGGGACTCTCCCCTCAAACCCATCCTGTCTCTCTGTCCCCCCTCCTCCCAGCAGAGCCCCCTTTCCGGTCCTCAACAGCCCTGTGGGCCTACCTTGTTCCCTTTGCTCAGGACCTGCCAAGGCCAAGTCTCCACGCTCCCGAACAGCGAGTTCTTGATCATGCCCAACATGGTGTCGCCGTGGTGCTCAGGACGCGCAGGTAAACACGGGGTAGGGGAAAGGGGCTGGCGCAGCCGGCGCGAGAAAGGATCCCGGGCGAGCGCGGGAAGGTGGGGCGCGGAGGATGGGCGTGGCCCTTATAGATGTGGCGCACTGGGCTCCGCCCCTCAGACCGCGCTCGGGGTGGCGGGAGGGCGGGGCGCGACTAGTGGGAGTGGCAACGATGGGCGGGGCATCTCGGCCTCCGCCCCTCCGAACGCGCTCGGAGAGGCGGGACGCGGCGAGAGGGGCGGAGCAGGGACTGCGCTCCGCCTCCGCCCGGCTGCCCGCCAGTATCCCGCGGGGGAACCGGTTTCTGCCAGTCCAATGCTCCAGTAATGACTGACTTCTCTGCCTGGACACAGATGCTTCCCAGGGCGAGACTTAGGTACCGGTGGTGAACACCTTCCCCCCACACCCCTAGTCTGTCCCCCGTCTGCGTCCTCTCTCTGGTACTTGGGCTGCAGACCCTCCGGATTCCTCGCGTGCTTTGCGGGGCCTCCACCCACCAGGCTCTGTACCCAGGCAGGTACTGTACCAGGTTCGCAGTCTTTGTAGCCCTCGGCCCTAGGGGCCCCCGACTGCCCCATCTCCACCAGTAGAGGTCCTGGTTTGCCTCCCACCTGTCCCCCTGCCCTTCCACCTTCCATCTAGACGATTGAAAACGCATATTATCTAGATTTCTACTTATCACTTTCCTTATCCAACCCATTTGAGTCACAGATTCTACGTTAATTTTCCAAATCACAGCTTTTCGGATTTACTTCTATTCAAAGTATTCTAACCAATTTTATTACCATTTATCGAGTGTCTGCTGTCCCTACCAAATATTTTACAAACATTACCTCTCCTCATCACACCACTAAACATCTTTTATAGTCATTTTACAAAGGAGGAACCCAAAGTTCCACATAATTATGCTTTTTGCCCACTGGTTACACTGTCATCGGAGAAGGCAATGGCACCCCACTCCAGTACTCTTGCCTGGAGAATCCCATGGACGGAGGAGCCTGGTGGGCTACAGTCCATGGACCCCTCGCTAGGAGTCAGACATGACTGAGCGACTTCACTTTCTCTTTTCACTTTCATGCATTGGAGAAGGAAATGGCAACCCACTCCAGTGATCTTGCCTGGAGAATCCCAGGGACGGAGGAGCCTGGTGGGCTGCTGTCTATGGGGTCATACAGAGTCGGACACGACTGAAGTGACTTAGCATACACTGTCATCTGGGATTGTCAACCTAATTGTTTGCCTCCTTTGTGCAGGCTTTTCTGAACCAAAACTGAGGAACCTCTTGCTGTACCTGTATCTTGGGATGGAAGACCTTGAACCCGAGTGGGGCATTGGGAATCAATAACGGTGATACTAATGATCTCCAGTTTTATGGTAACATATTAACTTTATTAACTGTGGGTAAAAAGGCTTTTTGACAAATATTTGCTGATTGTTAGAAAATAAGTGGCTACTTAATTATTTTATATTTTCTTGACTTTTATAAGATGTCATTGATTATAAGAGGCATGTTATTTTACATCCCATTAACATAGAACACAAATGCTAACAAGTTAACTGTGATGTTCAGTTGATTTTACAGCATCCAGAGATATTAAAATGTGAAGTAGCATGCAGCTTACAATTCATAAATTGTATGTTGCTCTCAAGAGCCGGTGAGAGGGGCTGCTCATAGCCATGTCCTTTTGTTATAAATGAAGATCTTCAAAGGTAAAGATCTATTTTGCTTTAGCCTTTTCCTCACTCACCACAGCCAGGGGTTGCATAATGATTGTCGAATGATTAACAAAGCTGGTCTTGATATTAGAGCTGATCATCTATTTTAGTTACTAAACTAGGTACAGTGAAAAGGGGCCTAATTCTTCATGTGGTCATATAGCAAAAACATTTAGGAATCAGAAGACATCTGTTCAGAAGATTGCAGGCCTCAGTTTTTAAAAAATATATATTTATTTATTTTTGACTGTGCCGAGTCTTTGTTGCTGCCTGGGCTTTTCTCTGGTTGCATGCACAGGCTTCTCATTGCTGTGGCTTGTCATGTTTCAGAGCTTGCTGGCTTCAGTAGTTGTGGCTCCTGAGATCTAGAGCACAGATTCAGTAGTTGTGTCATATGGGCATGTGGGATCCTCCTGGATCAGGGATCAAACCCATGTCTCCTGCACTGGCAGGTGAAATTCTTTACCACTGAGCCACCAGGGAAGCCCCAGGCCTCAGTTTTGACATCTGCAAAGTTGGGGTTTTAATGTCAACTCGCAGTGCTGCTGGGTGGATTAAAGAGCCTGTACTTAAAAGGTACTTAAAAGCTCCGTGTACATTGTTAAGGGCTAGACTCTCTTCCTACCAACTCCGTCCCACCCCCCAACCCCCTCTCCCCGCTCTCCGCCACCCTCCCTGCCACCTCACCCTTCCTACCAGCCAGTGAGTTGGTTTTGCTACCGAGAACTGAACCCAGCTACTTCAAGACTATACCAAAAGTTAGAGTGTAGTCTTAATAAAACAGCCCTGGCTTGGCTTGCTTTTTGATTGAATTAAGTTGATCAGCCCCTTACCTAAATGCCTGAGGGAAGAAAAGAGTCTCTCTTTGATGGAAAATATGCTATCTGTAATCTCTACAATTGTTACTTAAGCTACTGCTGCAATGACCATGCAAGTTAAAATCATGCCAAGTGATCTTACTATTTAATGGGAAAAATAACTGTTGCATGACCGTTAAAATGTGTTGTCAAAACATTCAAAATGCTTATTATCAGTTAGAAATGTATAGGGGAGCTTTAAAACCTAATATTTAGTACAATGTAATTTGAAACTTTAGAAACATTGAGAATTAACGTGTGCTATTTCATTGTTATAAAACACCAAAAAAAAAAAAAAAATCACTTGCACATTAAAAATAATGGCATTTTACTTAAATACTGATGATGAGTATATTAGCAATATACTAATATTGATGATGAATACCACCAGTAGCATCAATGCAATGAAAGCAGCCTCTCAACTATGGCAACTTTACTATGTGACAGTTATAACTTAGTTTCCCCTCCCCACGAAGAGAAAAAGTTGCTTTGAATGTGCTGGTAAATCAAGTTTTTGAGCCATAAAAGCTGAGACTGAGAATTAGGCTCAGGACTGTTGTGTCCAGGGGAGAGATGTAGGTTGGAGAAACAGGAAAGATGTCAGCATTTTTGGCTAGTCCCTGGCACCTTGGAAGTGATGAAATTTTCCCATGGTGTATATAGAACAAGAAAAGAGAGCCTAGGACAGGTCACTGAGGGATACCAGTTTTCAAGGGGACAGGCGATGGGGGACAACTGTATAAGGAAGAGATGAGGGAACATGGGGACACAAGGGAGGGGGCAATCCAGAGACCTGGTGAGCCAAGTCAGAAGAAGAGGATGTTCCTAGAGGAGTAATGGGCAGTGACGAATGCTGCCAAGAATTCACAGAAAAAGGGTCTGGGAAGTGGCCACTGGATGTAGCAATAAGAATGCCTTTGACCTTGGCCAAAAGAGTTACAGTGCAGGCTGGGGGATGCAGACCCCAGGAGTGACTGGATGGTAAAAAAGTGGACACAACACAGTTAGGTTGTTAAAAGGAGAAGGAGAATACACAGCAGCTTGATGAAGAGACAGGGCCATTATTATTATTTTTTTTTAACATGGGGAAATACTGAAGTGAGCTTTAATTTTGAAAGGAAGCAGCTGGGAAGAAGGAAGATGTTAAAGATTCAGGAGCAAGATAGTTGACTGATTGATGTTCCTGAGAAGTTAAAAACAAATGTGAGTCAGAACGTGAGAGGTTAGATATATATTTCTTTCTTTTTAAAAATATTTATTTATTCGGCTGTGCCAGGTCTTGGTTGTGGCATGTGGGATCTAGTTCCCTGATTAACAATCAAACTTGAGCCCCCTGCATTGGGAATGTGGAGCCTCAGTCACTGAACCACGAGGCAAGTGCCTGGATATATTGTTCATCATAAAAAGAGGGAAAGAGAGACTGATCCTGAGTAGTGTACAGACCTTAGTAGGTTGGAAGTAGAAAGTTTGGGGAGCTCATGTTGGAAGGCTTTCATTTTCTCTGTGAAATTGGTTATGGTGATGATGAAACAGGTAGCAGTTAGAACAGATATGGACTGACTGTTCTTTCCATTATCAGCAAAGCATAGGCAAATTAAATAATAATTTACAATAAGGCATCAGAATATGGTTGTTTATAATATTAAGCCTAGAATTTATTGCCAAGGTGATAGGGATCCATCTCACTAAGATTTTTACATTTTACATGGTTAAATAATTAGTATTCCTGCCTAACATTGGCAGAATGTCTTCTGATGTAACCAAAACTCTTGGAGAGGGAGAGTGTGAGATTTAAGGAGGAGGGAGCTCCCACTGTGTACCTGGTGTTGATCATGGACGTGATCTCGCCTTCCGGAGATACCAGCTCCCTGCTCATCACAGTGGCGATGGTTTCACCTCTGCCTCCTCTTGGAGCCCAGCATACAATCAGCACTACACACATCACTTCTCCAGGGAATCACCTCCTTTCATTTCTCCTTCCAAATTACAAGATGAAAGTCATCTCCTTTAATTCTCAGTTCTTCTTAAGGTCTGATTTGTTTAGTCTCAAATTCATTTCACATTTGTTCGTTTATTTATTTTAAAAATTGAAGTATAGTTGATTTACAATGTTGCGTTAGTTTCAGGTACACAGCAGAGGGTTATACATGTGTGTGATATATATATATATCTGTTTTCATGTTCACATTCTTTTCTGTTATAGGTTATTATAAGAACAGAATATAACTATATGAATATAGTTTCCTGTGTTACTGACAGTAGGTCCTTGTGTGTATGTGTTAATCCCAAATTCCTAATTTATCCCTCTCTACATCTTCCCCTTTGGTAAGTATAAATTTGTTTTCTAAGTCTGTGGGTCTGTTTCTGTTTTGTAAATAAGTTCTCATTTTTTAGATACAGATGAGTTACTTCACTTTCTCTGTCTGACTTAACTTCACTTAGTATAATCTCAGAGAAGGCAATGGCACCCCACTCCAGTACTGTTGCCTGGAAAATCCCACGGATAGAGGAGCCTGGTAGGCTGCAGTCCATGGGGTCGCTAAAAGTCGGACATGACTGAGCGACTTCACGTTCACTTTTCACTTTCATGCATTGGAGAAGGAAATGGCAACCCACTCCAGTGTTCTGGCCTGGAGAATCCCAGAGATGGGGAGAGCCTGGTGGGCTGCCTTCTATGAGGTCACACAGAGTTGGACACGACCGAAGCGACTTAGCATAGCATCAGATCAGATCAGTTGCTCAGTCGTGTCCGACTCTTTGCGACCCCATGAACTGCAGCACGCCAGGCCTCCCTGTCTATCACCAACTCCCGGAGGTCACTCAGACTCACATCCATCGAGTCAGTGATGCCATCCAGCCATCTCATCCTCTGTCGTCCTCTTCTCCTCCTGCCCCCAATCCCTCTCAGCATCAGAGTCTTCTCCAATGAGTCAACTCTTCGCATGAGGTGACCAAAATACTGGAGTTTCAGCTTTAGCATCATTCCTTCCAAAGAAATCCCAGGGCTGATCTCCTTCAGAATGGACTGGTTGGATCTCCTTGCAGTCCAAGGGACTCTCAAGAGTCTTCTCCAACACCACAGTTCAAAAGCATCAATTCTTCGGCGCTCAGCCTTCTTCACAGTCCAACTCTCACATCCATACATGACCACAGGAAAGACCATAGCCTTGCCTAGATGGACCTTTGTTGGCAAAGTAATGTCTCTGCTTTTGAATATGCTATCTAGGTTGGTCATAACTTTCCTTCCAAGGAGTAAGCGTCTTTTAATTTCATGGCTGCAGTCACCATCTGCAGTGATTTTGGAGCCCAGAAAAATAAAGTCTGACACTGTTTCCACTGTTTCTCCATCTAATCTCTAGGCTCATCCATGTTGCTGCAAATAGCAATTTTTCTCTTATATTTTTCAAGTTTTCTTTTACAGCTGAGGAGCATTCCGTTGTGTATATATTTTAATAGTGCATATTCTTTATTCATCTACTGATGGACACTTAGGTTGCTTCCATGCCTTGGCTTTTGTAAATAATGTTGCTATAAACATTGGGGTACATGTATCTTTCCAAGTTAGAGTTTCCATCTTTTTTGGAGATATGCCCTGGAGTGGGATTGCTGGATCACATAGTAGCTCTGTGTTTAGTTTTTTAAGGAACCTTCAAACTGTCCTCCATAGTGGCTGTGCTAATTTACATTCCCACCAGCAGTGTAAGAAGGTTCCCTTTTCTCCACACCCTCACCAGCATTTATTAATTATAGACTTTTTGATGATGGTCATTCTGACTGATGTGAGGTAGTATCTCATTGTAGTTTTGATTTGCACTTCTCTAATAATTAACAATATTGAGCATCTTTTCGATGTGCCTATTGGCCATCTGTAACATATGTTTATTAAAACAACACATAATACCTACTATGTTCTCAGGTAGGCTCTGGGGTTCTAAACTGCAGCAGTGAGCAAAACAGACAAAAATCCTTGCTTTCTTGGAGTTTGCACTTCAGTAGGGGAGACAGGCCATAAATAAAGACCCTGTTGTTGTTATTGTTGTTTAGTCAATAAGTCATGTCTGACTCTTTGCAAACCCATGGACTGTAACCCTGCCAGGCTCCTCTGTCCATGGGATTTTCCAGGAAAGAATACTGGAGTGGTTTGCCATTTCCTCCTCCAGGGGATCTTCCCGACCCAGGGATTGAACCTGTCTCCTGCTGTGGCAGGCAGATTCTTTATCACTGAGCCACCAGAGAAGCCAAAATAACTATACTAATAAATATAAAGTAGATCAAGCTCTGTGTGAGTGTATGTAGACACTGGTGTGCCAGTGTGTACTACTTCAAATGGAGAAGTGACCTTTGAACCCAGACCTGAAGAAATGAGGGCATAATCAAGAAGATAACTGGGGGAGAAGTTTTCATGTCACTGAGCAGAGCGTGTGCAAAGGTCCTGTGGTGGGAGGGTATCCAGAACATTGAGGAAAATGAAGAGGCCAGTGTGACTGGAGAAGGGGAGAAGGTATTGGCAAGAATAGCTCAGACTGGACCCTGGAGCCAAGCTGCCTAGGTTCAAGGCCCAGCTTCACTGCTTATGAGCTGAATGGCTTTGGACAAATTATTTGTCTTCTCTGTGCTTCAGTATTATCATCTATAAAATGAGGATAACAATAGTGTCTTCCTTGTAGGCTTCTTCCTAGGGTGAATAATTACAAAGTGCTCAGAACAGTGCCTGGCACATTGTAAGTTGAGGAAGATCTGTGTAGATCTGTGTGTTATATTAGTTCATTTCTCCAGCGAGTTCTGGCAAATACAGAAGGGGTGCAGGGCAGATCAGGTAGCACCTGGTGGGTGTGAAAGGAAAACAAGCATGGAGTTGGTATTGCTAAGAGAGCTCTCTAGTATACATGCTGCAGAATCAAGTTCTCTAAAATGGAGCTGGGGTGGGGCAGCAAAGGAGACACAGATGTAAAGAACAGACTTTTGGACCCAGTGGGAAGAAAGGGTGGGATGATTTGAGAGAATAGTATTGAAACATACATATTATCATATGTAAAATAGATAACCAGTGTGAGTTTCATGTATGATGCAGGGCACCCAAAGCCTGTGCTCTGAGGCAACCTGGAGGGATGGGGTGGGGAGGGCTGTGGCAGGGGGGTTCAGGATGACAGGGACATATGTATGGCTGTGGCCGGTTCATACTGATGTATGGCAAAAGCCATCACAATATTGTAATTATCCTTCAACTGAAATAGATAAATTAAAAAAAATAAAATGGAGCCGGAGGCCATCGAGGAAGTATGATTTATGTATGTCAGCCTGGATGGGAATCTGGCCTTTTGATCACTTATTTTCAATGCAGGCATCCAGAATATCTGCAGAATTTTCCAGAAGCTCAAGATACTTACCAATCCTTTCCCTAAAGCAACTGAGACAGTCTGCCCACTTATTAGACCCGTACCCCTTGAACGGCCTGCGACAGCCTATCCCTCAGGACAAATACTTCTTTTTTTATGTCAGACTGGCTTTGTGGCTTTTGCCTCAATAGGCCCCTGACTCTTTCTTTTTCCCAGAACACTCTTTCAGTTTGACTCAAATCTGTGTTTCCTGAATTACAGTTCTTAAGGCTCCCCAAATAAATGTTCTTCTTATCTGCAGCTTTCTGTGGGTTTTGTTTTGGGGGTGAGGTTCACCTAGATCATTCATCATAAGGACTTTGGCTTTATTTTGAGCAAGTAGAGAAACCACTGGAGGGATGAAAAAGGTCTCCCTTGCTACTATGTTGTTGAACACAGGTGGTGGGGACAAGGGCTGATGCAGAGAGACCAGGCAGCTGGCCCTGGAGTTGATGCAGAGAGAGATACTGATGCTCAGACAAATGTGGGAGCTGTGGGGATGGTGAGAAGTGGTTTTGCTCTGGATGAACTTGAAGGAACGACTAACAGGATTTTGCTGGTGTGATGGGCTGTGAGATGTTGAGGAGGTGTTTAGCCTGAGCAGCTGGGAGAATGAAGAACCTTAAAAATCCAGCAGGGGGACTTCCCTAGTGGTTCAGAGGTTAAGAACCCACCTGTCAATGCAGGGGACACGGGTTCAATCTCTGGTCTGGGAAGATTCCATATGCCACAGAGCAACTAAGCCACATCAGTCAGTCAGTTCAGTCGCTCAGTCGTGTCCGACTCCTTGCGATCCCATGGACTGCAGCACGCCAGGCTTCTCTGACCATCACCAACTCCTGGAGCTTGTTCAAACTCATGTCCATCAAGTCAGTGATACCATCCAGCCATCTCATTCTCTGTCGTCCCCTTCTCTTCCTGCCTTCAATCTTTCCCAGCATCAGAGTCTTTTCCAGTGTGAGCTTGACATGCCAGGTGCTGGACTAGAATCACGATCTTTCATGTGGGTTCATGATGCTTCTCCATCATGGAATTTCATGCTTCTAAGGATTGGTGAGAATTTACGATCCCTGCTCATAGACCGAAAGAAACTTACAAGACATACCAACATTATATGGACTCTATTTGGAGCTTGATTTAAACAAACTAAAGTTAAAAATTTTTTTTTTCCAAATAACCCAGAAAATTGAACCCAGGAATTATTGTCTGTGTTGCTGGGTATAAATGAATGTGTTTATAGTTAAAGGGTTCCTGTGATGAGGAGTAAGATACTTGGTGGTGGTGGTGGTGGTTCGTCGCTTAAGTTGTGTTCAACTCTTTGTGACCCCATGGATTGTAGCCCGCCAGGCTCCTCTGTGGGATTTCCCAGGCAAGAATGCTGGAGTGGGTTGCCATTTCATTCTCCAAGGGATCTTCCCCACCCAGGGATCAAACCCACATCTCCTGCATCACAGGTGTATTCTTTATTACCTCTGAGCCACCACGGAAACCTACTCACATGCTCTCAAGTATCTTTCCACAAAGAGTAACAGTGCAGTGGAGAAACTGGACAATACCTCTCCTAGATCATAATTGACCACAATTAATATAACCAACATGGGATAGCATGCCTCTGGATCAATACCCTGAGAACAGAAAAATCACCCCTGGGTCATTCATCCCAGCCATAGATTTATCACCTGAATCTAACCATAAAGACAACAGAAACCACATAAATACAAATTCTATGAAATTACGGACCTGTATTCTTTAAAAATGCCAGTATCTTAAAAGACAAGTGAAGGCTGAGGAATTGATCCAGGTTGAAGGAGACTAAGAGCTTCCCCAGTGGCTCAGTAGGTAAAGAATCTGCCTGCAAAAGCAGGATATGCAAGAGATGTGGGTTTGATCCCTGGGTCAGGAAGATCCCCTAGAGAGGAAAATGGCACCCCACTCCAGTATTCTTGCCTGGAGAATCCCATGGACAGAGGAGGGCTACAGCCCAAAGGGTTGCAAAGAGTTGAACATGACCAAGCGACTATGCATGAAGGAAACTAAAGAAACATGACAACTAAATGGTGTCTGCGATTGTGGACTGGACCTTGGTCTAGGAAAAAAAAAAAAAGCTATAAAGAAAGTACTGGAATAATCATTTGCATTGGAATGAGGACTGCAGATTAGATAGATATACCAGCGTTGGAGATCCCCATATTGATGACTGTATTTTGGTTGTGTAAGAGAACATTCTTGTTCTTAGGAAATATACACAGAGAATTTAAGGGGTAAAGAGGGCACGATCCGTGTAAACGGTGATGGAGTGGTGCAGAGGTGAGTTATCGTATGTACACATACACACACATAGTCTCTTTCTCTTCTAATATTTTAGTGTCCTCCTTCTAGTTTAGTATCCTCCACCTGTACCAGTCTTCTCTGCACTCCTCAAGAAGGGAATCTTGTTCGAGATCAGATCCCTCTTCCTTTGCTTGGAATATTCATCTGCTCAGGAGTTCACTTGGTTGGCTCCTCCTCTCACCTCTTGGCTTACCTCTTCAGAGAGACTTTGCTTGATGGAACCTGAACTGTTCCATCTCCCACAAAGCCCTTATTACTATCTAAACATATAGGATTCATTTCTATACTTCTTTTTTCTTTTGTCTGCCCCCTTTTACTAGAATGTACACAGCATGAGAAGAGGCACCTTGGTCAAGACTCTGTTCCCCAGTTACTAGAATAGCGCCAAAAACCTAGGTTCTCTATATGCGCTTGTTGAATGAGTGAAGGTGGGCTGGGCTGGGGTGAGAAAAGCTGGCAACATGAACATGATTATTGGAGAGACTGAATATGTGTCCATGTGTGTGCTGAATGTCTAGCATTCTCTCCTATACCAAGTACTTTTATTATTTAAATCAGTTTTTACTTTTTGGCTGTGCCACGAGGCATGTGGGTTCTTAGTTCCTCAACCAGGGGTTGAACTCGGTACCCACTGCATTGAAAGCTCAGAATCTTATCCACTGGATTGCCAGGGAAGTCCCCTAAGTACTTTTTTTTTTAGAAGAGATAAGGGAAAAATTGTGCATAGTTCGTATTTGAATCGTAAGGTTTATCACAATCAGCAGTTTTAGAGAAAAAGAGGAATCCAAAGAGAGGAACTCTATTGCCATGTCCATAACTTAATTGTAGTATCAGCTGTTTCTTTCTGATGGCAGGGTCTATATTAAAATTGCAGTTAGAATGGAGAAAGGATCTGGTTCTTACTTACATCTGCCCGGATAGATTGTCCTTTATTTTGAGAAGTTTCCCTTCCATCTTCTCCTGTTGAGAACAAGGGTATAATCTCCCCATTCTGAGGAATCAGTGCCTGGATCTCATCTTTGGCTCTCTTCCTCTTCATTTCTTTGTGATTCCTCTTTTATAATAGTTTTGTGTGTGGGCCTGTGATGGGGCTTTAGTTGCAGTGTGCTTCTTGCATCTCCTGTTTCACTTGGGAAGCCTGTTATCAATGCAGATTCTTTAGCCCCAAATCAGAATCTCTGGGAGGGGGCAACAGGGAAACTAACTTTTAAAATTTCATATATTTTTGGAGAAAACTACATATTTCAGACACTAAAAATGTTCTGAAGGATGTGTTGTAAAGAGTTTCCATCTGGCCCTTGTTTTCCAACCACTCACTTCCCTTTCTCAAAAGTATGTATTATTATGTTCATTTCATGTATATTTTTTCTGAAGATTTTTTTTTGTACGTAGACAGTTAAATACATGCATATATTTTTCTCCCTTCTCCTTATTACACAAATGATAGCCTACTATGCTCATGGTTCCTGTTCATTGTTTTCTTTTCATTTGCCTGTGTATCTTAGAAATTATGCCAGGTTTTGGGGGGAGCATTTTTCAGTTATCATTCCTGTTGTTCATGTCTGGTTTAATTCCATTATGATCTGAGAAATGCTTTTGTATGACTTTTAGTCTTTTAAATTTGCTAAGATGTGTCTTATGGCCCAGAATGTGTTCTTTTGAGGTGAGTGTTCCATGTGGGCTTGAGAAGAATGTGTATGCCGGCTGTGGTTGGATGAAATAATCTAACTGCAAATGATTAACTGGACCAAGTGATTGATAATGCTGCTCACATCAGTTATATCCTTATTAATTTTCTGCCTGCTTGATCTGTCAGTTACTAATAGGAATATGTTGGTGTCTCCAATTACAACAGTCAAAAGCAATTTGTCTATTTCTCTATTCAGCTTGGACTTGAACGGCTTGAAGATTGGTATATCTTCTTGGAAAATTGACCCCTTTATCATTATGCAGTGCTCCTCTTCATCTCTGAAGAGTTTCCTTGATTATGATTCATGATAAAATGTTTGGTCTAAATTTTCATCAAATCTATAGAAATATTTTTTTCTCTGGCATTTTTTAATTCCTTCTTTTTTTTTCCCCAGCTCCTCTCCTCCATTCCCCACCCCCCTTGTTATTTCTCTGAACAGCTGCTATGCTTGTTCCAATTTGATTACTCAGTTTTGAACGGATTTCCCACCCCCTCCCACCCCCATGGAGTTGTATATATAAGAGGTGAGTGTATTTCTGTCATAGATGCCATAGAAAGAAGTTTCAGGATGGAGTGCTTAAAGGCCTTCAGATACTTCTGCACAGTAAAACTTGAGAACCGTTGTTTATGATTTCCATGGAGCTCAAGAGAATCGGTGGGGTATTTGAACCCAACTAAGCTAGAGCTACGTTTCTTAGAATTTCCTTCCTTGTGTGGTTCCAGATTGGGGTTGATGATAGAAAATTTTGTGTAGGATCTTGAAAGGTGGAATGGAAGAAGCAGTCTTTTTTTTTTATAATTTAATTTTTATTGAAGTATGGTTGATTCACAACATTGTGCTGTTCTCTATGTCTGTGAGTCTTTTTCTGTTTTGTAGGTAAGTTCATTGGTGCCATATTTTAGATTCCACAAAGAGGTGATAGCATATGGTATTTGTCCTTTTCTTTCTGACTTACTCGACTTATATGATAACCTCTAGGTCCATCCATGTTGCAGAGAGAGAGAGAGAGAGAGAGAGAGAGAGACAGAGTTACACACTATACAGTTACAGTGTATACACTGTAACAGTTATAGTGTATAACTCCACTATATACATTCTTTTTTCTTTTTTCACTACGGCTTATCACAGGATACTGAATATAGTTCCCTGAGCTACACAGTGGGGCCCTGTTGTCTATCCACCCTACGTATGTATTAGTTCATGTCTGCTAATCCCAAGCTTCTCATTCTCCCCTCCTGCTTCCTTCTTCCCCTTGGCTCACAGGGCTGTTCTCTGTGTCTGTGAGTCTTTTTCTGTTTTGTAGGTAAGTTCATTTCTGCCATATTTTAGATTCCACATACAAGCGATATCATATGGTATTTGTCATTTTCTTTCTGACTTACTTAACTTAGTAGGATAACCTCTAGATCCATCCATGTTGCAGAAACAGCCATTTTTAAAATGCTCTCAAGGTCAGTGGAGGGCATCAGTTGCTATTGCGATGCAGACACATCATTACTGATTTGCTGGTTTATCTTGCTGGCCTCGAGCAGAAACTTGTAGCTCCTTCAGCTCCTGATGGACCTTTTCCTTTGACTTCTCTGTGCTTTTGGGCAAAGGGGAAAATATGATGAAAGATCACAGAGTCTGGAGAGTGAGAGCCACCCTGGGACAAAACAGAGAATGAGCAGCTTTCCATACTGCATTAAAAAAAGAGAAAGGCTTTTGGTCCTCTTATTGCTAGGGAATGAAAAGAATGTGCTTGTCAGATCAGTAGTGTGTACCCCGTGACAGATCTGTGTTGTTCTGTTTCAATAATGGAATCATCTCTGGTGTAGCACCTGTGATTGGGACAACTGTTACTTGAGTTTGTATCAGTTTGTAGTAGTAGCAGTTGTAGAGTTCCCTGGTGGCTCAAATGGTAAAGAATCTGCCTGCAATGTCGAAGACACGGGTTCTATCACTGGGTGGGAAGATCCGCTGGAGAAGGAGATGACATCTCACTCCAGTATTCTTGCCTGGAGAATCCCACGGACAGAGGAGCCTGGTCGGCTAAGTCCATGGGGTTGCAAAGAGCGACTAACACTAAGTGTGAACCAGCAGCTGTCAAGAAAGGTAAATTAAACTGGGATATGATGGGGACCGTCACCTCTGCCTCCTTTAATTCTTTGAAGGTGGTACTGATTTCTGTAGTTCTTCCCAGTATATGGTATTTCTTCTGATCCACACTATCATGGGTAGAAGAGAAGGCAGGAAATTTCAGAGGCTTTCACTTCGCCATTTCTACCCTAATGACTTTTACAGAACATGCCAAAGGAATAAATCCGAGAGCTTTTCCTGTTTTTAAGTATTAATACATCCATCCTAAGGATGCACCCAGGGACTTGCCAACCACTGGCAGGTCTGTGCACCCATTGTATATCCACCATGAGATGAACTTGGGCTAGGACACCATTTCTCTCCAGGCTTTATTTTCTTTTTTTTTTTTTTTTAAAAAAATCCCATTTATTTGTTTGGTCACACCAGGTCTTAGTTGTGGCATGTAGGATCTAGTTTCCCGACTAGGAGTGAAACCCAGGCCCCCTGCATTGGAAGCATGGAGTCTTAGCCACTGGACCACCACGAAAGTCCCCCTATTTCTTTTCTTTTCTAAGAAGAAAGAAAAGAGAATTTTGTTTGGGCTAAGTTGAAGATTATAACCTGGGAAACAGATTCTCAGAAGCTCTGAGAACTGCTCCATTGATCAGGAGTTAGAGATGCAGTTTTATACACTTTTGAGACAAAGAAATTATGTATCATATTGGCACGTTAACATTGTATCCATAGCTCAATCAACAAGGTTTTTAATTTTTCTTTTCAATTATGCATGTGCAGACACAACTTTGGTCAGTGTGACCCATTGTACCCTTGTATGAGATGAAAAAGAAATATAGTAATCATAGAATTACAATATTGCAATGCTGGCATCAGAAGAAAGGGGTTAACTTTTTCTCACAGATTTTTGTCCTCCTGTGTTGAGGAGATCTAGTTAATGTATAATAGAGGTGCACTTTGCACATTGGGAAAGGCCTGCCACAAAGCGGGCATGTCATTTGTCTTCCTTCCTTTTTCTTCCTGTTATAGTTTGATTGTCCTGCCACAGAA
Organism: Tragelaphus eurycerus; assembly: GCA_935064755.1. Lineage (NCBI taxonomy): Eukaryota > Metazoa > Chordata > Mammalia > Artiodactyla > Bovidae > Tragelaphus > Tragelaphus eurycerus. The sequence continues at coordinate 15,599,691 of CAKXYN010000036.1, read as the reverse complement.
TACTTATGATTTTCTTCATCAGGTTTCATCAAGTATCAGTTCCTAAAAGTCTAACCTGAATGTGTACTTCATCTCTCAGCCACAAATGCTATGTGTTTCTAGTTATAGCTTGGAAAATAGTCTAGGCTGAATCATCAATTTATGTTTCATAGGTAGTTTCATATAAACTGCTAATGATCTCTATTAAAATTTCAGTATTAGAATATTTCAAATTTCTTGTACCTTCTCCATCTTTATAACTTCTTCAGCTCCTGGAAATTTTTAAAATTGTTTTAGGAAGATCCCCTGGTTCTTCAGGGTGAATTGTTTTTCCAAATTTAACATGTTTGGATATGTGTTCAATACATGGACGGGGTTCGGAAATATATTTTTATGACATTGTGTTCCGTCAGTCATGTCTGACTCTTTGTGGCCCCATGGACTAGAGCCCACCAGGCTCCTCTGTCCATGGGATTCTCCAGGCAATAATACTGGAGTGGGTTGCCACGTCCTCCTCCAGGGGATATTCCTGACCTGGAAATCGAACCCGACTCTTATGTCTCCTGTACTGACAGGTGTGTTCTCCACTACTGGACCATTAGGGAAGTCCCTGTCTAACATCCTTGAGGTCCATTGCCATACGTCCCCAGTTCCTGTTGCTGCATATTGGCCAGGTATTCAGATTCACAGACTGCTTGCATATTGGCCAGGTATTCAGATTCACAGACTGCATATGCCATATGCTTCCAGAGGAGGAATTCCCCGCTTGGGTTCTGCTCAGACTTGCCCCTAGTCATTGGTTTGAAGGCAAATGGGCAAGATGGAGCCAGAGCTAGAGAACAAGCAGCATTTTGTGAACTGCCTGCCTCAGGTGTGGTCAGCTGGGGGATCTCCATTTGAATGGAGTCTGTACTCCTTTAGTAAGGGGGAGGGAGCAGCTTGGACCAACCTGGAAGATTAAGAAGTATTGGGGTTCCAGGTGGCTAGGCTCTTGCACCCAGATATCCCCATCTTAGGTCTTTGATTCTCACTATCATGACCTTGATTTTGACGTGATTTTAGGCTATTGTTTAATGTTCTTTGAGCTCTGCTAGCCCAGCAGTTTGGTATCTCTGGTGGCTCAGTGGTAAAGAATCTGCTTGCTAATGCAGGAGACGTGGGTTCGATCTCTGGGTCAGGAAGATCCCTTGGAGAAGGAAATGGCAACCCACTCCATTACTCTTGCCTGGAAAATTCCATGGACAGAGGAGCCTGGTAGGCTATACAGTCCATGGGGTTGCAAAGAATTGGACATGACTGAGCTACTTCACTTTCACTTTTCCAGGATTCTTGCCTGGAGAATCCTGTGGACAGAGGAACCTGGCCATGGAGTCTCACAGAGTCAGACATAACTAGTGACTGAACAACAACAACGACAGAAGCCTAGCTGTTAAATCCTGGACTTGATGTTCAGCTGCCTGTGAAAAAGGTAAGAACCTCATCCAACACTGCCATGGAGGCTTTCTCACTTTCACTGTAGGTCTAGAGTCGTTCGGTTAACCTGAGCCCATCTTTTAAAATTTTTGTCTTTTTTTTCTGCAATGCTTTTAAGACTATGAGCAAAAGTCAGCCAAAAACTATGGTCTTTCTTACTTACCACCAGTAATCGAGTCCTTACCGGGGTTTGACCTATTAGTGACTCAGTCCCATAGTCCTTTTTTGGAGGGACCAGTTGTTTTAGCCTGGACTTCCTGGTGGCTCAGACGGTAAAGCGTCTGTCTACAATATGAGAGACCCGGGTTCAATCCCTGGGTTGGGAAGATCCCTTGGAGAAGGAAATGGCAATCCACTCCAGTACTATTGCCTGGAAAATCCCATGGACAGAGGAGCCTGGTAGGCTACAGTCCATGGGGTCGCAAAGAGTTGGACACAACTGAGTGACTTCATGTAATTATTTTAGCCTAGGTGCTTCAGAAAGGCAGAGCCTTCCACAAGGACTTGGGTGATGGTCATTGTTCTGGAAAATGATCCTCCAGGGAACAGAAGAAGGGAGAATGAAGCAGGAAAGGAGGAAAAGGTGACCTGAGAGCACCTCAGTGAGTGGATCCCCTCTGGAGAACTAGAGCTTCATGCTGTGATGGATGCTGGGAAGTCACGCCGCAGAGCGCGCATAAGAACTGTTACTTGAAAGAGAAGAAAGCAATGTGTGTGCTGACTCCTATTCTTGTAGGAGGATTACCCTGTAGAGTATCAATTCTCTTGCATTTCCAGATTTTAGAAAAATTCGTTGGTTCTTTCGTATCCTCTAAAGGTGATCAATGAGGTTTTTTTTTTTTTTTAAAGTATCATTATAAACTTACGGATTTTCCTGTATTTTATATGTTTCTTTGTACCACAGTCATTATTCTCTTTTCTTCCAGTTTTATTGAGATGTCACGGACATCATGCTCATGCTCAGTTGCTCAGTCGTGTCTGATTCTTTGCAGCCCCAGTGACTGTAGCCCACCAGGCTCCTCTGTCCAGGATTCTCCAGGCAAGAATACTGGAGTGGATTGCCATTTCCTCCTCCAGGGGATCTTCCCAACCCAGGGATCGAACCCAGGTCTCCCGCACTGTAGACAGACGCTTTACCCTCTGAGCCACCAGGGAAGTCCCTTGGCTATTGGGAGCGCCTTCAAATTGTTTCAGTTTTGACCATTGGGAACTCATTCAAACTGGCTCCTGTGGACTTTTTGACATGATGCCAGTGAACTTTAAGAGCTTCCTTGTTTTCTAGTGTGACTCGGTATTGCAGGCTCATTCCTGCTCCAGGAATTTTCCCAAGCAGCCCTGGTTCCTTTCTGTGGGAAATGGTATTTAGATAATAGAGTCTGGCCACTAGGGGTCCCCATTGGGCTGGTCATTGCTTCTAGGTCGTTTGCCTGGGCAGTGCTACAAACATATATATAATATATATATATATTATAATAATAATATATATATATATTATAATAATATATATATATATATGTATGTATATATATATATATGAAAGTATCTTCTAAGTTAATACTCATATTTCCAATTCAAATAAAGCATCACATTTTCAAAACCTAACTTCTTTGATTTTATATTTGTGTTTCTTTACTCTTACTCATTAGCATCATTACTTAATTTGCTTTCACTTATTCTATGTCTGTATATAATAGTTTCAAGGATCATTAATGAATTATTTATTTGCTTTATCCTATTATATGTATATGGAGAAGGAAATGGCAACCCACTCCAGTGCTTTTGCCTGGAGAATCCCGTGGAGAAGGGAGCCTGGTGGGCTGCTGTCCATGGGGTCGCACAGAGTTGGACATGACTGAAGCACCTTAGCATGCATATATGCATTGAAGAAGGCAATGGCAACCCACTCCAGTGTTCTTGGCTGGAGAATCCCAGGGACAGAGGAGCCTGGTGGGCTGCCGTCTATGGGGTCACACAGAGTCAGACATGACTGAAGCGACTTAGCAGCATTATATGTATATATGTGTATTTAATAGTTTTATACTTTTATTATCAGCAATATGACCCCTGAATACAATTTAAGATAACTTTGCAATTCTATTTTTCCTTTGGACTGTGCACTATAGGAAAGGTACAAATTGCTGTATTTTCAAGTTATTGAATTAAATCATCTCTATATAGTTAAGCCATTATCTTGATATATTTGATTTTTTGTTCTCAATTTTCAAGGATTAATATTTTCTCATGTTGATTTAAATTTGGTTTTATGAGTACATAAACCATTTATATTGTTTTAAAGTTAAGAGCTATAAAACAAAGTATTTTCAGAGAAGTTTAGCTACTAACTCTGTTTCCTCAAACTGCCTGCTTTCCTCCTACAAGTAACCATTTCCCATACCTGTGTGCTCAGTCTCTTCAGTGGTGTGTGACTCTTTGCAACCCCCTATGGACTGTAGCCTGCAGGCTCCTCTGTCCATGGAATTCTCCAGGCCAGAATGCTGGAGTGGGTTGCCATGCCCTCTTTCAGAGGATCTTCCAGACCAGGGATCGAATCAGCATCTCTTACATCCTGCATTGGCTGGCAGGTTTTTTACCGCTAGTGCCTCCCAGGAAGATCTCAACCATTTCCCATTGCATTTTAATTTATTCTTCCATTTCTGAAAACATGCATTGTTTCATTTTTCCTCCTTTTTTTTGGTAAAGGTAGAATACTATACGTTTTATCTTGCACCTTGCTTTTTTTCACTTAGCTGTGTGTCATGGAATTTATTCCACAGTGGTACATAAGGAAACATTTTTTTTTTTTTTTCACAGCAGGATTGTTCTCCACTGTATGAATTTATCCAGATACAAATGGAAAACAGCACCAAGAGATTTGGAACCAGTAACTAGAAGGGTAGAATTATCACTTAGTGTAATGGGAAAGACAGCAAAAGGAACAGGTTTTGGGGGGAGTATCAAGAGTTTGTTTGAGGAGGCATTTAGTTTGAGAAGATGCCTATTAGACATCCAAGGAGAGTTATTAGTAGACAGTTTTGGCTAGATGAGTCTGAAGTTCAAGGTGGACAAAGAGGCAATCGTTGCTTCAGAGCAGAGTAAGGAAGAGGCTGGAGGAAATGTAAACTTGTTTTTGCTGACTTATTTCTGCCATCCAGTCTTCTGCTCTGGGCTCTAGCCAGCCCATCTGCCTCCACCCCTTTCAGCTACACTGTTTCCACCTCCCCAGAGGTCTCTTACTGTCCATGTCATTAGTTCCTGGAATTTATGTTCTCTTGAAGCTCTTCCTTGTTTGATTTTGGGGAAGGGAGCCAACAATCTGTGCCAGGAACCAGAAATTCTATTTGAGTTTTAAAATTAAATAAGGGAGAGGAATATTTATTTTTTCAAGAGGAAAAAATATGGGAGGAATTGCAGTTTATTGTCTCTTTTCAAGTATCTTATGAAAACATCCCAAAGAGACTGAACCTGGTTAGAGTCAGGTTCAGGGAAACAAAGGTTCAACAAAGCTGGAAACTACAAACTGAGAAAATAAAAAATTGACTCTTTATGAAGAAATGTTATAATACAAGGCCTCTGAAGTTCTACTGAGTAAACAAGTGTCATATGTCCTTAAGAGGTATTGCCCTAGGCTGTAGCATGCATGGGAAAAATTTCAGTTCGTCAGTATTTGATAGACAAGTTATAATCAACCTTAAATATGATCACTATGAACATAATAGGACGGGTAGATTATAAAATGAAACTAGGTGACATAATTTGAGGTCAATAAAATATAAAAAGATATTTTAAAATTTCAATGGAAATTAACATCTACATTGCCACGGTCCAGCCCCGGCTGATCCAGGGAGTTCGAGGCGTGAATGGCGTCGGTGAGGGTCAGGAAACAATTGCTTGAATAAATATTAATTAAAGATATAAAGAGTAATAGAATGAGGATAGCTCAGTAGGAAAATTCAATGGAGAAAAGAGGCTGAGTAGCTTGGTTTACGCGGGAGACCAATAAAACTTCAAGACAATAAGTTTGCACCAGTTATGTAGGCCACAGGCGTCCTTCCATTCTCCTGAAGGAGAGGAGACACTGAGGCCTCCCAGGTCCGATCTTAGAAGCCCAGGCATAATTAGTAAGCATGGTGGGTTCCGTGCTCCAGATGGAGACTCAACCAGAATTTGAGAGAGAGAGTGACATGGGGAGACCAGTCTTTCGAGGAACTGATCCCAATTCTTTATTTTCCATGGTCTACTTTTATACACTGAGATGGTATACAAAAGTCACGTGGGGTCAGCAGTCCTGACTTTTATCAAAGTCAGGTGCTTCATACAAATGTATACAGAGGGCTTAGGGGTGTTACATCATCTTCTGGCCAGGGGGCCTGCTGACAATTTATGACCCTCTCCTTGTGAGAGCGGTCAGTCAACCAGAACACTTATTTCTCCAGGGGTGATTATTCTTAAAACAGACTCCACCTTCCGAAGGTACCAGATAGAGTTACATTCCTATAGGGTGAGGGTGTTGTGAGTTTTAATTAAGGAAAGAATTTACTTAGCCTAAGGTCTAACGTGATTAATATCAAAGGTTAATACCTATCCCTTCTATATATTCATTAATGTGTGTAAGGGCAGGCGATGTGGAGACTTAGCAGCAAACATTGGCTCAACAAATGAAAAACCCTTCACCAATACAATTTCTAATCAGCTCACTAATAGTTTTCTAACTTCTCTAAAGAACCTGTTTTTAGAAGGTTAAAAGCATCTTGTGCCTCCCACGGTTGGGAGGCTGTGAGTAATCACATGTGGCTGGACAAGCCTGTCAGGTGGGCTAGAGAACCTTGAGAGGAGTTTGTAGGTTAAAACACTCCTGTCATGCCCAGGAATTTTTATTAACTGGAGCTCTAAGTTAATTCCTTCTCTGAAAGATGTGGTAGGGGACAGCCCCCCGTAAAGTCAGAGGTGTAGGTGAGAGCACAAAGTAGTTAAGTAGGCAGGCTCTGGTTATGGGGGTAGATGCTTGAGGATTTCCAGGGGGACTCCTGAGGCTCAGCCCTGCCTTTGCGTGTGTCAAGCCTCCTTCCTCATGACCTTTGCCGTGGGTGGAGGTACTCACGCCGGCTCCCGGCACTACATTTTATATAAGTTCTCTTGATTGACTCTGCTGCTGCTGCTGCTGCTGCTAAGTCGCTTCAGTCGTGTCTGACTCTGTGCGACCCCATAGACGGCAGCCCACCAGGCTCCCCTGTCCCTGGGATTCTCCAGGCAAGAACACTGGAGTGGGTTGCCATTTCCTTCTCCAATGCATGAAAGTGAAAAGGGAAAGTGAAGTCGCTCAGTCATGTCCGACTCCGCCTACCTGGCTCCCTCATCCATGGGATTTTCCAGGCAAGAGTACTGGAGTGGGGTGCCATTGCCTTCTCCGTGATTTGACTCTAGGTTCTTAGTTTTTTTTTTTTCTATTTCTGTCCTGGTAGCAACTTAAAAATTTTTTTTTACAAGTGTTAACCTGCTTATTATCCAGTAATACAAGTGAATATGGAGTCAAAAGTGAGAGTTCTCTGATAAAACTCTGCTTTCATGAACTCAAGACAATATACCTCCCAGAGATAAACATTCTTGGCAATTGTGTATTTCTCTTTCCTGTCTTAAGTCTGTTTAGGCTGCTCTAACAAAAATATCACAGATGGGGTAGCTTATAAACAACAGAAATTCATTTCTCACAGTTCCAGAGGTTGGAAAGTTCAAGATCAAGATATAGCAGATGAACCTGCCTCCTGGTTCATAGATGGTCATCTACTTGCCATGTCCACAGGCATCAGAGAGATGAAGGAGCTCTGTAATACTCTTTTAAAAAAGATGTTATTTATTTTCGTAGTTTCAGCACATTGGCTCTCTAGTTGTGGTTTGTGAGCTTAGTCGCCCCATGGCATGTGGGATCTTAGTTCCCTGACCAGAAATCGAACCTGTGTCCTCTGTATTGAAGGTGGATTCTTAACCCCCTGGCCCACCAGGGAAGTCCCTGAAGGGCTCTTTTGCTGCTGCTGCTGTCGCCCCAGTCGTGTCCGACTCTGTGCGACCCCACAGACCGAAGCTCACCAGGCTCCCCCGTCCCTGGGATTCTCCAGGCAAGAACACTGGAGTGGGTTGCCATTTCCTTCTCCAATGCATGAAAGTGGTGAAGTGAGTCGCTCAGTTGTTCCAACTCTTAGCGACCCCATGGACTGGAGCCTATCAGGCTCCTCCGTCCATGGGATTTTCCAGGCAAAGTACTGGGGTGGGGTGCCATTGCCTTTTATAAGGGCACTAATCCTAAGACCTTTCAAGGTCTCACCTCTAAATACCATCACATTGGGGATTCTTTCAACATATGAATTTCTTTTTTGGGGGGACCCAAATATTTAGTCCATTGCACCTTTTTATACACATTAAACCATTTTTACATGCACACACATAAAATAGATCATTATAAATTTATTTCTGAAATTTATCATGCGTATGTTCTCCTATTAGTACATTTAGATTTATGTCATTATTTTGAGTAGCTGAAATTCATCTTGTGCACATATTAATAAATTGTATTTTTATTTAATTGAAATGACATACAAAAAGATCAAATTGAAGTGAATCATGCCTTCTTTTATTCTTTTTTAAGATTTATTTTATACCTTCATTTAAAATTAAACATTGTAAACTGAAGTAGTACCTGGTCATGGATCCCAGTTGTATCTCTTCTTTTCTGAGTTGCCATTTTGTAAGTTCTGTGCCTTCCCTAAAAGAGATCACAAATCCACTTATCTGTCCTGTAAGTCTAAGGTGTGGAAAGCAGTGCTTTTTGTAATGGAAGCAAATAGACTCTTGCATCCCTTATTTTTAAGACTGGGGAGTAGAGGAAAATATTTTCAACAATTTTTCAGATAAGAAAACAGAGTGTAGGATTAAAATTAAGGTTAAAAAGAATTTGTTAGGGATTCTATGGGATAGGCAGAAAAACTTCATGCAAAAACCCTTTCTCTAAGGTGCTTTCTCTTATTTAAGGTCGGCCTAGTTAAGAAGAAAGGAGTTTCATTCTTAGACATGAGAACAAAACCTCAGGTCTTTGAGGTTAGCCCAGAAACAGAAACAAGGAGAGATTTCTGTGATGTCATAGGTCAAACTAGCTCCAGGTACATTCTCTTCTCTAGGTAATCCAATCTTGCTCTTCAATGGGCATTTTCAGCTTTTAGAATACATGTCTAAGGTCTTTAGAGATTTAAAGCCCAAGCAGTGAGAGAAAACATTTCTAAAGGGAAAGAGAAATTAATGCCATCAAAACCCTTCTCTCTAAGGAATATGAGGCTTGACTGCTGAAGGAGAAATTAATGTCAAAGGAAACTTATTGCATTGGGAAACAGAACTTCATGTACTTACGAGAAAGAGGAAGGAAGGGGAAGAGAAAATATTTTTGATAGAAAGGAGGAAATAACTTCAAGCAAAATTTCTTAAGAGCCCTGATTCAGTATTTCAGGCCTCAGAAGGGTTGCTATATGGAATGAGGATTAGGCCTTGTTTGCTGTGGCTTTGGGAGGGCAAATTAGATTGTGGGGTGGTGGTCATGGGTAACCATCATGACATAATCCAATAGTGGATTTCAGTTGCATAACCACTAGCTCTCAGGAGCTGATAATGTCCAAGCAGGGATGAAGTGACTGAGGATTACAGAAGCAATTCCTACTCGGTGGGGATTAGATTTGCCGACCTCTGAGACCTTCCAACATTGATACCAGCACTATTAAACACATACTTGAATCCCCTTCAGCTGGTCTGACACTGGACACGGTAGACAGGTCGGTGTTGGGGGTGTGTGGCTCTGTTGTCATAGACTATTGGTGAATGGGGTAGTGAGGACCTTAGGAAATATTTCTAGCAGAGCCTCATCAGTCCAAGCAGTCTGATTTAAAATATATTGCATGGGACTTGCCTGATGTCCAGTGGTTAAGATTCCACATTTCCACTTCAGGGGGCCCTGGTTCGATCCGTGGTTGAGGAACTAGGATCCCCCATGCTATGTGTCCAGAAAATACATGAAGTGAAGTGAAGTGAAAGTTGCTTAGTCGTGTCTGACTCTTTGTGACCCATGGACTATACAGTCTACGATCTCCAGGCCAGAATATTGGAGTGGGTAGCCTTTCCCTTCTCTAGGGGATCTTCCCAACCCAGGGATTGAACCCAGGTCTCCTGCATTGCAGGCTGATTCTTTACCGGCTGAGCCACCAGGGAAGCCCAAGAATACTGAAGTGGGTAGCCTATCCCTTCTCCAGCGGATCTTCCTGACCTAGGAATCAAACCGGGGTCTCCTGCATTGCAGGTGGATTCCTTACCAGCTGAGCTACTAGGGAAGCCCTTATATAAATATATATATATATATATACACACACACACATATTGCAAAATTCCTGGGTGTGGGTGGAGGCAGGGTCAGAGAGCTACCCTAAGAAGAGAAACTGGAGCTGGTGGGGCAGTGCTATGGAGTGGCCCATGTGCTGGAGGAGATTTAAAGCACTTCCACTAAGAAACTTCAAAGCCTGGGATGTCCTGAGGCACAGACCCCCAACAGAAACCCCCTTCATCCCTATCTGAAGGCTATTTGTCCTTTAGTCTGAAATTGCCATTCTAGATTTACAAGAAATTAAAGTTAGTGGATGAATAGCATCTGAGGCAAATACATTGAGTGTGATTAAAATTAAAGAAGATTTTTATTTATTATTCCATTTTAAACTAAATTTTTGGCCAATTATTTTCCTTTATATATAAGAACACGTAGTTTAGCATGTACTAGAAACTGGAAGAGATAGTGTGTCATCAATGAGATCAATATTTCAAAACCTGGGTAGTGATGTCATAGAAGACAGATTGAAAATTAAATTCTTATTCCACTTGGAAGTTAGTCAGTGTTAGTCGCTCAGTCATGTCCAGCTCTCTGTGACCCCATAGACTGTATCCCGCCAGGTTCTTATGTCCATGGAATTCTCCAGGCAAGAATACTGGAGTGGGTTGCCATCCCCTTCTCCAGGGGATCTTCCCAACTCAGGAATTTCACTTGGAAAGAATTATATAAAGCCAAAAGGCAATGAAATGAAATTCTTCAATGTGTAACATTTCTGGCCCTAGTTTCAAGGTGAAAGAGAAACAAGGTACACAGATTTTTCTCAATAAGAGAAGTCAACATTCAGTATTGAAGGCTGAAAAGAAATCTGTATTCTGAAAGAACAAGTTAACATTATATGAAATGTATCTATCAGAAATCTACTTGTCTTAAAAGATTTTATTACTGAAGGAGAGAGTGGTTGTCTGTAAATAAAAATCTCTGCAATAAGACAGTAGAGTTTCACTACTTTAAGGTCAAGGTATTAAAGAGAAACATAAAAATAAACATGTTTCACGGGAATGAGGAAGTATAAAAGAATAAAATCTTATCTCTTGGGGCAGTTGAATGAAAATGAAGTAAATGTGATGGTAACAAGTACTCAGTTGTGTCTGACTCTTTGTGACCCTATGCACTGCACCTAGAAAAAGCCAGCTCACAGCAACTGACCCAGCACAGCCAAAAATGAAAAACAGATACATTTTAAAAATTAAAAAAGTTCCCCATGGTCCTCCGCCCAGACTTGGTGTGTCTTTGTCCATAAGGACATGGAGGCGAGAGGGCAGTTGAGTGTCTGCAGGTGTGACCTGGTCACATGTCCAAGGACTTAGATTGTTTTTTACTCCATGTGGTAGAGCAGATACTGTGGGTTCATGGAGATGTGCCATGACATCCTCTACTTCATTTGGGTCACCAAAGGGCAAGTTTACTCCTGTCCTTTTAGAAACACGAAAACATACAAGCTCGGTGTTTTCTGGAAAGAGCAGCTTTTAACAGTATAAGAAAATCATGACACTTGGGTTTGCTGTTCAGCCTGGCTTCTGGGAAGAAGTTTTAAGCGCACCTTGCTTAAGTACAATAATTAGAAAAGTCTTAGTGTTAGTAGCTCAGTCATGTCCAAGTCTTTGTGACCCCTTGGACTGTAGCCCACCAGGTACCTCTGTCCATGGGATTTCCCAGGAAAGAATACTGGAGTGGGTTCCATTTCCTCCTCCAGGGCATCTTCCCCACCCAGGGATTGAACCTGTGTCTCTGGTGTCTCCTGCATTGGCAGGTGAATTCTTTACCACGGAGCCACCTAAGAAACCCTATCTGTACCTCCAACATTGGTTGTTAAAAATTGGACTAGAGAATAAGAAAAGTAGTTTGGGGGAGAATCTTTCTAAGAACAGGAAGAAGAGAAAATAATACTGGGGAAACCCATTGTATTTAATATAAGAGAACAAAACTTAACATCTATCAAACCAAGACACACAAAAAGATTATTTGAGGTTATTGAAGGCTTGGGGGGCCAGTAAATTCATACCCATGTTCCCTGCAGAGTTCTGATTCAAGGGAGAAGAGACCAAAGAGATGGGCAGATGGAGATTAAAATATCAGCTTCACTGTGGAAAGAAAGCTACACTGAATGACATAGCTTAGATCTGTGGCCAAAAGGGCTTGCACATTCTTTCTTTGAATTAGAGAGGCTTGCTTAGTCTGGCATAGCAGGAAAACTGCGGGTTCCTTAAGCCACAGCAGAGAGGAGAACAAAATGCACTCTCAGAAAGCAGGCATATCACTCCTAGTCTTCCCTTCCTTGGTTTCTCTGCAGCATTTCACCCCCAAACACTGCCTCCCACCAAATTCCCTTGGTCATCCTTTGATCTCACTGGCTACTCCCACTGGTTTCCTGGCTGGTTCAACCTGTTTTCCATGAACTATGATGCTGAAATGCTACAGGGCCCACTGTCTCCTCCCTTCGCTTCCCCTCCTCTCTGCTTTATACTCACTCGTTTATAGTGACCTCATTCAGTAATAAGTTATATGCTGCTGCTAAGTCACTTCAGTCGTGTCCAACTCTGTGTGACCCCAGAGACGGCAGCCCACCAGGCTCCCCCCGTCCCTGGGATTCCCCACGCAAGAACACTGGAGTGGGTTGCCATTTCCTTCTCCAATGCATGAAAGTGAAGTCGCTCAGTCGTGTCCGACTCTAGCGACCCCATGGACTGCAGCCCACCAGGCTCCTCTGTCCATGGGATTTTCCAGGCAAGAGTACTGGAGTGGGGTGCCATTGCCTTCTCCGAAGCTATATGCTAATGCCTCCGAAATTTACATCGTCCCTTAGGCATGTGTGCTAAGTAGCTTCAGTCCTGTCCAATTCTTTGTGACCCATGAACTATAGTTCACCAGGCTCCTCTGTCCGTGGGGATTCTCCAAGCAAGAATACTGGAGTGGGTTGCCATGCCCTTCTCCAGGCGATCTTTCCCACCCAGGGATTGAACCTGCGTCTCTTTGGTCTCCTGCACTGGTAGGTGGGTTCTTTACCACTCGCACCACCTGTGAAGCCCTGAGGGCTTCTCTCTGAACTCCAGATCCTTATATCAGCTGCCTAGTCCCTATTTCCACGCACGTCTGATTGGATGTCCAGTTCGGCACAACGCAGCACAAACCTCTGACCTTCCCTTTCCAGCCTGCTTCTCCTCTGATCCCCTTTTCCAGTTGCTCAGGCCAAAAGCCTCCTTGGTTCCTCTCTCATACCTCACATTCAATCTGTCAGCAATTCCCCAGGGGTCTACCTTCAAAATAAATTAAGAATCTTAATACTACTTTTCACCTCTGGAACCACCACCCTAGTCTGAGCCACCATCAGTTCTTGGCTGAATGATTGCTGTGGCCAAAAGTTGTTCATCACTCCTACCATCCTCATAGTCTATTCTCAGAACAGCAAACTGACCCAAAAGAATCCCTTTAAAACAAGTTTTATTTACTTATTTATTTTTATTGAAGCCTAGTTGATTTACAATATTGTGTTAGTTTCTGCTGTACAGCAAAATGAGTCAGTTATTCATATAAGTATATCCACTTTTTTGATTCTTTTCCCATATAGGTCATTGCAAAGTATTAAATAGAATTCCCTGTGCTCTATAGTAGGTCCTTAATACGTAGCGTTTTTACATATATTAGTGTGTGTATGTCAATTTCAATCTCCCAGTTTATCCCTCCCCCTATCCCTCTCCCCCTTGGTAACCACTAGTTTGCTTTCTGCATCTGCGACTCAATTTCTGCTTTGTAAATAGGTTCGTTTCTACCATTTTTTAAATTAGGTTCCACATCAGATCAGATCAGATCAGATCAGTCGCTCAGTCGTGTCCGACTCTTTGCGACCCCATGAACCGCAGCACGCCAGGCCTCCCTGTCCATCACCAGCTCCTGGAGGTCACCCACACTCACACCCATCAAGTCAGTGATGCCATCCAGCCATCTCATCCTCTGTCGTCCCCTTCTCCTCCTGCCCTCAATCCCTCCCAGCATCAGAGTCTTCTCCAATGAGTCAACTCTTCGCATGAGGTGGCCAAAATACTGGAGTTTCAGCTGTAGCATCATTCCTTCTAAAGAAATTCCAGGATTGATCTCCTTCAGAATGGACCGGTTGGATCTTCTTGCAGTCCAAGGGACTCTCAAGAGTCTTCTCCAACACCACAGTTCAAAAGCATCAATTCTTCGGCACTCAGCCTTCTTCACAGTCCAGCTCTCACATCCATACATGACCACAGGAAAGACCATAGCCTTGACTAGGCGAACCTTTGTTGGTAAAGTAATGTCTCTGCTTTTGAATATGCTATCTAGTTTGGTCATAACTTTCCTTCCAAGGAGTAAGCGTCTTTTAATTTCATGGCTGCAGTCACCATCTGCAGTGATTTTGGAGCCCAGGTTCCACATAGAAGTGATAAAATCTAACTCTTTTAAAATCAACACTTCTGTGCCCCTAAACTTTAAGTGAAGTTGCTCAGTCATGTCCGACCCTTTGTGACCCCATGGACTGTAGCCTACCACACTCCTCCGTCCATGGGATTTTCCAGCGAAGAATACTGGAGTGGGTTGCCATTTCCTTCTCAAGAGCATCTTCCAGACCCAGGGATTGAACCGGGGTCTCCCACATTGTAGGCAGACACTTTACTGTCTGAGCCACCAGGGAAGTCCTTTAAATCATTCCCTATTTAATATACACTAAAAGCCAGTTTTTGTTCATACCTGCAAAGTCCACATAACCTGTTTCTGCTCGGGCCCATATCTGAGCTCATCTTTTGCTAATTTCCCCCTAGAACCATCCTTTCCAGCCACATTCTTGCTGGTCCTCAAACAGTCCAGGTATGCCTTGGGCTTTTCACCTGCTATTCCTGCCATCTCCATGTTGGAATCCATGTTCAAATGTCACCCTCTTACTGAGGTCTTCTCTAACCATCAAATTCAAAATTGGAAATCTCCTCCCCCATTGCCAGTCACTTCCACACTTCATTTCCCCTTCCCTATTCTACTTTTATCCATGACATTTATCACCATCTGATACATTGTATATTTTGTTTATTTACCTATCTTGTCCCTGACCTGGCTCCACTATTTTGTTTATGGGTCTAGAATACAGCCCTGAAAGTAGCAGTCACTCAAATATTTGTTGAATGAATAAAAAGTGACTGAATGAATACAGAGGGGAAGCAGCCATGCTAATATGCTTTCCTTCCTTTTTGCTGATCTCACCAATCAGAAAACACTTCTTCCATGGTGCTCTAGCGGAAATGCTGCCATATGGAAATCTGGGATTGGGAATAAGTGTTCCTCCAAAAAGTGATGGAGAGAAATATAAAAAGCCATATCAGAGTGTCGGGGTCCAGCCCCGGTTGGGTCCAGGGATTCCCTCAGGATGACGGCGTCGGCAATTAAGGGATAGCAAAGGCTGAGAGATTTATTAGATGCTCAATAATAACTGGTTTACGCGGGAAATCAATAAAGTTCATGACACCAAACTTGCTCTGACCACGGAGGCCGCAGGCGCTCTCTTGAATAGCGGAAGGTGCCCCACCTTGGGCACCTTCTCGAGTGGGTCTTAGAAGCCCAGGCAAATAAATGGTCGCAGAGGACCCCCGCGTTCCAAATTATTTTGGCATGAAAGAAGAACAGAAGAGAAAAGGAGGAAAAGGAAACAAGAAAGAATGACATGGGGAGACCAAGCTTCGGTGAGCAAAGCCCGTAGCTTTATTTTCAACAGGGGCTTTTATACCCTAAGTTACACATAGAGGATAATGCTGCTGCTGCTGCTAAGTCGCTTCAGTCGTGTCCGACTCTGTGAGACCCCAAAGGGGATGCAAAGTCAGCAGTCTTTGATCCTTATCAAAAACCCGGGTTTCTTTCCTTCAAATTTATCGTATACAAATGGTTTAGGTGATTTACATCATCTTCTGGCCAGAAGGCCTATTAACATTTTATGACTCTTGACAAAGGTTTGTCAACCACAAGACTTATTTTCTCTAAGAGTAATCATTTTAGGGTTTGGCGCCATCCTCATCTGAAGGTGTTAGATAAAGTTGCATTCCTATAGAGCAGAGGCGCAGTGGGTTTACAACAAAGGAAAGAATGTATTACCTTAAGGGTCTAAAGTTGCTAGCACCAAGGCCACTACTTATTTTTCTACATACCAACTGTATTAATTAATACACATTCAAGGATACAATACAGGGGATGTGGAAACTTGGCAGCAAGCATTGGCTCATCAATGAAATCTTTTACTAGTTTTATTCTGACAGTTTCTAACTCTCTGAGAGGCTCTAAGCTATTTGAATATCTTAAGCTTCCCGTGCCTCTCACGGCTGAGAGACTGTAAACAATCGTATGCATAGCTGTAGGAGTCTGGGTAAACTTGTCGGGCCAGTTAGAGAGCTATCTGAGGGGTTTGGATTTAAACACTCCTAATACTCACTTTGACTTTTCACTTTCATGCATTGGAGAAGGAAATGGCAACCCACTCCAGTGTTCTTGCCTGGAGAATCCCAGGGACAGGGGAGCCTGGTGAGCTTCCGTCTATGGGGTTGCACAGAGTCGGACATGACTGAAGCGACTTAGGAGCAGTAGCAGCAGCAATACCCAGGAACTTATTAACTGGAGCTGTAAGTTAACTCTTTATCATAGAGAGAGATGGTGATGGGGGACAGCCCCTAGTAAAGTCAGGAGTGAGAGCACAAAGCAATAAAGTAGGCAGACTCTGGTTCTTTGCAGGGGGTAGATGCTCAAGAATATCCAGGGGGACTCCTGAGGCTTGATCTCGCATTTGCGTATGCCGAGCCTCCTTCCTCATGACCTTTGCCACGGGGGGAGTTCCTCTCACTGGCTCCTGGCATCAAAGTATCTCCTCAAATAAGACCAGTGCTGGATTTTAAGACTGCGGAAGGGGAGGAAAGATTAGTTTCATGCAAAGTTGTTTAAGTGAAGAATAAAACTCAGGTTTTCATGATTACCTCATACAAGGACTTCCCTGGTGGTCCAGTGGCTAAGACTCCATGCTCCCAATTCAGGGATCTGGGTTTGATCCCTGGTCAGGGAACTAGATTCCACATGCCACAGGATATCCTGCTTGCCACAACTAAGACCTAATGAAGCCGAATAAATAAATAAAAATATTTAAGACCGACTCATACAAAGAACAGAGAAGGCAATGGCACCCCCACTCCAGTACTCTTGCCTGGAAAATCCCATGGACCGAGGAGCCTGGTAGGCTGCAGTCCATGGGGTCGCTAAGAGTTGGACACGACTGAGCGACTTCACTTTCACTTTTCACTTTCATGCATTGGAGAAAGAAATGGCAACCCACTCCAGTGTTCTTGCCTGAGAATCCCAGGGATGGGGGAGCCTGGTGGGCTGCCATCTCTGGGGTCGCACAGAGTTGGACACGACTGAAGCGACTTATCAGTGGCAGCAGCAGCAGCAGTACAAACAAATAGATGAGCCAGTTGTGTTGGGAAGGAGAGAATACCTTTATGCAAAATTTCATCTATAGTCCCCACCTGTGGTCTCTAAGAATGGGGTGAGGGAATAAAAAGTAATTACTTAGATGAAAGAATAAAATGTAGAGATCTTGATGACTAAAATAAAAAGATTTATAAGAAAGAAATAAAATGAGATTTGAAGAACTGTATACATAAAAGGCCGGGGAAGGCAATGGCACCCCACCCCAGTACTCTTGCCTGGAAAATCCCATGGACGGAGGACCCTGGTGGGCCACAGTCCATGGGGTCGCTAAGAGTCGGACACGACTGAACGACTTCACTTTCACTTTTCACTTTTATGCATTGGAGAAGGAAATGGCAACCCACTCCAGTGTTCTTGCCTGGAGAATCCCGGGGACAGTGGAGCCTGGTGGGCTGCCGTCTCTGGGGTCGCACAAAGTCGGACACGACTGAAGCGACTTAGCAGCAGCAGCAGCAGCATACATAAAAGGCAGCTTTATACACACAGTTTCTGGAAAATTTTCTCAGAGCCTTTAGCTCTTTAAGGACAAGTGCTTAGAAGGAAACCAAAATAAAAGAAAAAAGAATGAATGAAAATATTTGTGGTGGCAAAGGTGGAGGAGATTCATTTGTTTCACAACCTCTGCATCGTCTATGACTACATACATCCTCTCAGCTCTGCCATTTTTCCTCTCAGAACCTCAGATAACACCCTGGAAATGAATTAAGCACCACATCAAGTTCCATGTCATAACAAACCCCAGGCTGATGAACTAAGCTTGTTGCCAAACCCAGAAGAATGGCCAGAAGTATTATACATGGCAATCAGGTTTTATCAGATTATATTAGAGACAGATTATAATAAAATATTTAAGGAATAAAAAGGTGATGAAAAATACTCACAAAATAATTTTTACGACAAATATTTGAGAAATAATTTTTAGGTTTAATGTAATTCAGAAGTTACCTTATTATATAGGCTTCCCTGGTGGCTCAGACAGTAAAAAATCTGCCTGCAATGCAGGAGACTCGGGTTGGATCCCTGGATCTGGAAGATCCCCTGGAGAAGGGAATGGCAACCCACTCTAATATTCTTGCCTGGAGAATTCCATGGACAAAGGGAACCTGGGGGGCTACAGTCATGGGGTCTCAAAGAATCCGACACAAATGAGCAACTAATACCTACATTATTACAATGTGCTTCAAATAAGGAAAGCTGAAACTGTTAATTGTATAGGAATGATAATGGCTGGGGCTCCCCAGGTGGCTCTAGGTAAAGAACCCGCCGGTGCAGGAGACATAAGAGATGTGGGTTCTGTCCCTGGGTCAGGAAGATCCCCTAGAGGAGGGCATGGCAACCCACTCCAGTATTCTTGCCTGGAGAATCCCGTGGACAGAGGAGCTTGGTGGGCTATAGTCCCTAGGGTCACATAGAGTTGGACATGACCGAAGCAACACCATGTGAATGATGGCTAGTATTCAGTATGATTGTATGTTAAGGAGAAATTACTTTTTATATACTATACCTCATATGATGGCCATTTACTTTTCCTTGTGACAGATCAATATAGAAGGAAAGAGTTTATTTCCATACGTGTGTGTTGGGCTGTCATCTAAGTCGATAGTGATGCCTGGGGCATCACTCAGGGCAGAGAAATCCAGGGAGCCATGGTGTCTGTATTGATTTGATTCAGTCCTCAGATGGTGCTTCCCTGGTGGCTCAGAGGGTAAAGAATCTGCCTGCAATGCAGGAGACCCGGATTCGATCCCTGGGTTGGGAAGATGTCCTGGAGAAGGAAATGGCAACCCACTCCAGTATTCTTACCTGGAGAATCCCATGGACAGAGGAGCCTGGCGGGCTACAGTCCACGGGGTTGCAAAGAGTCGGACAAGACTGAGCGACTTCACTTTCGCTTTTCAGATGGCTGTCCTGCAGGTGCCTGGCTGCTGGAGTGGCAGGCATGTGTCAGGCTAGAAGTAGATAACTCGCATTTACAGCCAGGCTCCTGAGAGAAGGAATGTGAGTTTTTTAAGTGTTAACAGGTTGTATAATAGAAAGATAAATAGTGCCCATATTTTCCTTCTTGCTAAAACAGAAAAGCAGGTAAAGAGTCAGAATTTGTGCCTGGTCTCCACTTCTGGCTTCCTCTAGTCTATTTTCTTCACATAGGAGCCAGCTAGATGCTATCTGGACAGTAAAAAAGGCTGAACACCGAGGAATTGATACCGACTTAGTAGCAGCAGCAGCAACTGTGGTGCTGGAGAAGACTCTTGAGAGTCCCTTCGACAGCAAGGAGATCAAACCAGTCAATCCTAAAGGAAATCAACCCTGAATATTCATTGGAAGGATCGATGCTGAAGCTCCAATACTTTGGTCACCTGATGTGAAGAGCCAACTCTTCGGAAAAGACCCTGCTCCTGGGAAATATTGAGGGCAGGAGGAGAAGTGGGCTACAGAGGATGAGAAGGTAGGATGGCATCACTGACTCAATGGACATGAGTTTGAGCAAACTCCTGGAGATGGTGAAGGACAGGGAAGCAGCCCATGGGGTCTGGTATACTGCAGTCCATGGGGTCGCAAAGAGTTGGACATGACTGAGTGGCTGAACAACAACAACAACAACAAGATGATACCACTTTTATTGATAAAAGTCTTTCAGGGTCAAGGCCTTGAGGTCATTGGTATGATCTGGCTCTTGTTACCTCTTACTTCTTACCACCAGCTCTTTGCACAACTGTCCTCCAGGCCTGCTGCTTTCCTCCAGAAAACCAAGCTCTGTTCTGACCTGGGCACAGTCAACTTTTACCCATTCTCTAGGTCTTAAGTGGGGGCGAAGAGTCATTTCTTCGCCCCAACCCCTCACTTAAACTGTGTTCCCCGTGTAACTGACTCGTGGTACTGGATTCCTCTCAGTCATAGTGTTTATCACCATTCAAAATGATAAGACTATTTATAAGTTGCTTGATGTCTGTCTCCCCTACTAGATTGCTAGGTCTTTGAAGGGAAGGATCTTGCCGAATTTGTTCACTACTTCATATCCAACCCTGGGGAAAGAATTGGCCAGGCATGGCCCTTGAGAAGGCTATAACCAGTGGACTCTAGGGCCCTTGGTAGCAAGTGTCAGTGTTGCTTATTCTCTATTATGATGTCTTGTGGAGATGCAGAGATGACCAGACGTGATTATTAGAAAAGCTGAGTCCACCTAACTGGATGGCCAGTTGGCAGTCCTGAGGCATGTGTGGAGTGTATAAGCATTTTTGAAGGCTACATGTACAGTGGGACTGGGTTTCCTGAAGTCAAACAAGATGGGTGCTTGGACATGGCACTGATACCAAGAGGTGCAGTGAAAGAATTTGAGAATATCTGGATTACAGGAATCAAGGAATGTGAACTTAAGAAGAAAACATTTATAAAAAGTGGTATCCCCTGATTAAAAATTGATTTTTTTCTAACTTGACTTTATTCTTCTCAATAATGTTATATTCATTCATGAATTCCAATTTATCCAACAGACAGCTGGGACAATGTGCTTTGCATTGTGTAGGACTAAAAAAGATGGAAAAAAAACTCACTTCTTTTCTTAAATAACTCAATGTTTTCTGGTAGACAGATATTCAAATCATTACAACACTGCTCCTTATGATAAATCCTCTGAGAAGGGGAGAAAAATGAAGTCTTCTAGTATATTAGTTATATAATCAGCGGTAGCGGTACCCTAACCTGTTGACTTTGAGAGCATTACTCAGGAGTCAACCAGTGAACAGGAAGTGTAGAACTAAAAAGACTTAACCAAGGTCTAATATAAATATTAACAAATCAGTACATGTCCTGACAAATCAGCACATGTCTGACTAATCAGCTAGGAATTCCCAACCAGTTAAAACAAATGTTGGCCAAATATCAGTAACTTTCAACACTAAATACCTATCAAGAATCAAGTACCATTTTGAAGGGGTTTTTTACTTTGGCTAGTATGCTATAAGTGAAGCAAATAGTTTTCCATTTTTTCTTGTTATTTAGTTGATCAGCCATGTCCGACTCTTTACGACGCCATAGACTTCAGTATGCCAGGCTTCCCTGTCCTTCACTATCTCCCAGGGTTTGCTCAAACTCATGTCCATTGAGTCAGTGGTGCCATCCAATCATCTCATCCTCTGTCTCCTCCTTATCCTCTTGCCCTCAGTCTTTCCCAGAATCAGGGTCTTTTCCATTGAGTCGGCTCTTCGCATCTGGTGGCCGGACTATTGGAGCTTCAGCTTCAGCGTCACTCCTTCCAATGAATATTCAGGGTTGATTTCCTTTAGGACTGACTAGTTTGATCTCCTTGGAGTCCAGGGGAGTCTCAAAAATTTTCTCCAGCACTGCAATTTGAAAGCGTCAATTCTGGTGGATCTGTCCTTAATTACTGTCTTTCTATTTTTTTGTAAACTTTTTATTTTATATTGGACAGCAGTTGGCTAACAATGTGTTAGTTTCAGGTATGATGACAAAGTGATTCAGTTATACCTATATATCCACATATACGTATCTATTGTTTTTCAAATTATTTTCCTGATTAGGCTGTTACAGAATATTAAGTAGAGTTCAATGTGCTATACAGTAGGTCCTTGCTGGTTATCCTTTTTACAGTTGTCACTCTTCATCATACGTGCCAGCTAGGGACTTGTTAAGACTTTGTTTAAATCTCAGGGCCCAGAAAGCATTTTATAGTCTTAGTTTATGCTAGACTAGTCTAGAAAGTTCTATTGATTAGAAGCCTATATGAGTTGAAGCTGGATGAGCCCTATTGTTTTATTTTTATGTTTATTTATTTTTGATGAGTGGGGAAACAACAGTTTTATTTTGAACATGTTAATTTTGATATCTATTACATTACCAAATACATATTTCAAGTAGCCAGTTGGTACACACAAGCTTGGAAGTCTATGGAGACGTTTAGATGGAAATAAAATGGGTAATAATAGATGTAAAGAAATGGACATACAGTTTCTGAGACAAGAAGAAAGATCCCAGGATTGAGCAATGAAATATTCCAGTAATTAGAAGACAAATAGAGGAGAAGACAATCCCCTCTTTGTCCCTAGTACTTACCGCAATACCACATGTCCAGTGATTACTGAGTTAAATTGTTCCTCCTCCATATCAGAGTAAGAACAAATTGTAGGATGACCTTGAGCCCCTATGTTTTATTAAGGGATGCTCTGGGACTATCCATCAACAGAAAATTGAATTAAAGATTTATTGAGCATGGCCCTGCCCATCAGAGCAAGACCCAGATTCCCCCACAGCCAATTCCTCCCATCAGGAAGCTTCCACAAGTCTCCTATTCTTATCCATCAGAGGACAGACAGAATGGAAACCACAATTACAGAAAACTAACTGAACTGATCACTTCGATCACAGCCTTGTCTAACTCAATGAAACTATGAGCCATGCTGTGTAGGGCCACCCAAGATGGACAAGTCATGGTGGAGAGTTCTGACAAAATGTGGTCCACTGAGAAGGGAATGGCAAACCACTTCAGTATTCTTGCCTTGAGAACCCCATGAATGGTATGAAAAGACAAAAAGATATATTGAAAGATGAACTCCCCAGGTCGGTAGGTGCCCAATATGCTACTAGAGAAGAGTGGAGAAATAACACCAGAAAGAATGAAGAGATGGAGTCAAAGCGAAACAACTCCCAGTTGTGGATGTGACTGGTGATGGAAGTAACATCTGATGCTGTAAAGACCAATATTGCATAGGAACCTGGAATGTTAGGTCCACAAATCAAGGTAAATTGAAAGTGGTCAAACAGGAGATGGCAAGAGTGAACATTTTAGGAATCAGTGAACTAAAATGGACTGGAATGGGTGAAATTAATTCACATGACCATTATATCTACTGCTGTGGGCAGAAATCCCTTAGAAGAAATGGGTTAGCTCTCATAGTCAACAAAACAGTCCAAAATGTAATACTTGGGCGCAGTCTGAAAAAAGACAGAATGATCTCTGTTTGTTTCCAAGGCTTAACCATTCAGTATCACAGTAATCCAAGTCTATGCCCTAACCACTAGTGCCAAAGAAGCTGAACAGTTCTATGATAACCTACTCAATATGCTAGCAAATTTGGAAAACTCAGCAGTGGCCACAAGACTGGAAAAGGTCAATTTTCATTCTAATCCCAAAGAAGGCAGTGCCAAAGAACGCTCAAACTACCACAAAATTGCACTCATCTCACATGCTAGTAAAGTGATGCTCAAAATTCTCCAAGCCAGGCTTCAGCAGTATGTGAACCGTGAACTTCCAGGTGTTCAAGCTGGTTTTAGAAAAGGCAGAGGAACCACAGATCAAATTGCCAACATCTGCTGGATCATCGAAAAAGCAAGAGAGTTCCAGAAAAACATCTATTTCTGCTTTATTGACTATGCAAAGCCATTGACTGTGTGGATCACAATCAACTGTGGAAAATTCTGAAAGAGATGGGAATACCAGACCACCTGACCTGCCTCTTGAGAAACCTGTATGCAGGTCAGAAAGCAACAATTAGAATTGGACATGGAACGACAGACTTGTTCCAAATAGGAAAAGGAGTACGTCAAGGCTGCATATTGTCGCCCTGCTTATTTAACTTCTATGCAGAGTACATCATGAGAAACGCTGGGCTGGAAGAAGCACAATCTGGAATCAAGATTGCCGGGAGAAATATCAAGAACCTCAGATATGCAGATGACACCACCCTTATGGCAGAAAGTGAAGAGGAACTAAAAAGCCTCTTGATGAAAGTGAAAACGGAGAGTGAAAAAATTGGCTTAAAGCTCAACATTCAGAAAACTAAGATCATGGCATCTAGTCCCATCACTTCATGGGAAATAGATGGGGAAATAGTGGAAACAGTGTCAGACTTTATTTTTCTGGGCTCCAGAATCTCTACAGATGGTGATTGCAGCCATGAAATTAAAAGATGCTTACTCCTTGGGAGGAAAGTTATGACCAACCTCAGATCAGATCAAATCAGTCGCTCAGTTGTGTCCGACTCTTTGCGACCCCATGAACTGTAGCACGCCAGGCCTCCCTATCCATCACCAGCTCTCGGAGGCCACTCAGACTCACATTCATTGAGTCAGTGATGCCATCCAGCCATCTCATCCTCTGTCGTCCCCTTCTCCTCCTGCCCTCAATCCCTCCCAGCATCAGAGTCTTCTCCAGTGAGTCAACTCTTCGCATGAGGTGGCCAAAATACTGGAGTTTCAGCTTTAGCATCATTCCTTCCAAAGAAATCCCAGGGCTGATCTTCTTCAGAATGGACCGGTTGGATCTCCTTGCAGTCCAAGGGACTCTTAAGAGTCTTCTCCAACACCACAGTTCAAAAGCATCAATTCTTCGGCGCTCAGCCTTCTTCACAGTCCAGCTCTCACATCCATACATGACCACAGGAAAGACCATAGCCTTGACTAGGCGAACCTTTGTTGGCAAAGTGATGTCTCTGCTTTTGAATATGCTATCTGGGTTGGTCATAACTTTCCTTCCAAGGAGTAAGCGTCATTTAATTTCATGGCTGCAGTCACCATCTGCAGTGATTTTGGAGCCCAGAAAAATAAAGTCTGACACTGTTTCCACTGTTTCTCCGTCTATTTCCCATGAAGTGATGGGACCAGATGCTATGATCTTCGTTTTCTGAATGTTGAGCTTTAAGCCAACCTTTTCACTCTCCACTTTCACTTTCATCAAGAGGCTTTTTAGTTCCTCTTCACTTTCTGCCATAAGGGTGGTATCAACCTAGACAGCATATTAAAAAGCAGAGACATTACTTTGCCAACAAATGTCCATCTAGTCAAGGCTATGGTTTTTCCAGTGGTCATGTATGGATGTGAGAGTTGGACTGTGAAGGAAGCTGAGTGCCGAATAATTGATACTTTTGAACTGTGGTGTTGGAGAAGACTCTGAGAGTCCCTTGGACTGCGAGGAGATCCAACTAGTCCATCCTAAAGGAGATCAGTCCTGGGTGTTCATTGGAAGGACTGATGTTGAAGCTGGAACTCCCAATACTTTGGCCACCTGATGCAAAGAGCTGATTCATTTGAAAAGACCCTGATGCTGGGAAAGATTGAGGGCAGGAGGAGAAAGTAACAACAGAGGATGAGATGGCTGGATGGCATCACTGACTCAATGGACAAGGGTTTGGGTGGACTCCAGGAGCTGGTGATGGACAAGGAAGCCTGGTGTGCTGCGGTTCATGGGGTCACAAAGAGTCGGACGTGACTGAGCAACTGAACTGAATTGAATGATGACCTACAAGACCTTTGAGAACTAACACCCAAAAAGATTTCCTTTTCATTATAGGGGACTGGAATGCAAAAGGAGGAAGTCAAGAAAGCAAGTTTGGCCTTGGAGTACAAAATGAAGCAGGTCAAAGGTTAACCAGAGTTTCACCAAGAGAACGTACTGGTCATAGCAAACACCCTTTCCAACAACACAAGAGACGACGACTCTATGCATGGATATCACCAGATGGTCAATAGTGAAATCAGATTGATTATATTCTTTGCAATTGAAGATGGAGAAGCTCTACACAGTCAACAAAAACAAGACTGGGAGCTAACTGTGGCTCAGATCATGAACTCCTAATTGCAAAATTCAGACTTAAGTTGAAGAAAGTAGGGAAAACCACAAGATCATTCAAGTATGACCTAAATCAAATCCTTTACGATTATACAGTGGAAGTGACAAATAGATTCAGGAGATTAGATCTGATAGATAGAGTGCCTGAAGAACTATGGATGGAGGTTCATAATATTGTACAGGAGGCAGTAATCAAAACCATCCCCAATGCAAAAAGGCAAAATGGTTGTCTAAGGAGGCCTTACAAATAGCTTAGAAAAGAAGAAAAGTGAAAGGCAAAGGAGAAAAGTCAAGATATATCCATCTGAATGCAGAATTCCAAAGAAAAGCAAGGAGAGGTAAGAAAGCCTTCCTCAGTGATCAATGCAAAGAAATAGAGGAAAACAACAGAATGGGAAAGACTAGAGATCTCTTCTCTGGAGAAGGAAATGGCAACCCACTCCGGTATTCTTGCTTAGAGAATCCTGTGGACAGATGAGCCTGGTGGGCTGCCATCTATGGGGTCGCACAGAGTCAGACATGACTGAGGTTACTTAGCAGCAGCAGCAGAGATCTCTTCAAGAAAATTACAGATACCAAGGGAACATTTCATGCATAGATGGACACAATAAAGGACAGAAACTTTATGGACCTAACAGAAAAGATACTAATAAGAAGTGACAAGAATACACAGAAGAGTTATACAAAAATGAACTTAATGACCTAGATAACCACGATGGTGTGGTCACTCACCCAGAGCCAGACATTCTGGAGTGCGAAGTCAAGTGGACCTTAGGAAGCATCACTAGGAACAAAGCTAGTGGAGGTGATGGAATTCCAGTTGAGCTATTTCAAATCCTAAAAGATGATGTGAAAGTTCTGCACTTAATATGCCAGCTGAGAAAAACTCAGCAGTGGCCACAGGACTGGAAAAGGGCAGTTTTCATTCCAATCCCAAAGAAAGGCAATGCCAAAGAATGTTCAAACTACCACACAGTTGCACTCATCTCACACACTAGCAAAGTAATGCTGAAAATTCCCCAAGCCAGGCTTCAACAGTACGTGAACCGAGAACTTCCAGATGTTCAAGCTGGATTTAGAAAAGGCAGAGGAACCAGAGGTCAAACTGCCAACATCCACTGGATCACAGAAAAGCAAGAGAATTCCAGAAAAACACCTATTTCTGCTTCATTGACTACACTAAAGCCTTTGAATGTGTGGATCACATCAATCTGTGGAAAATTCTTGAAGAGACAGGAATACTAGACCATCTTACCTACCTCCTGAGAAACCTGTATGTAGGTCAAGAAGCAGCAGAACTGGACATGAAACAATGGACTGGTTCCAAATTGGAAAGGAGTATGTCAAGGCTGTATATTGTCACCTTGCTTATTTAACTTCTGTGCAGAGTACATCATGCGAAATGCCCAGCTGGGTGAAGCACAAGCTGGAATCAAGATTGCTGGTAGAAATATTAATAACCTCAGATATGCAGGTGACACCACCCTTATGGCAGAAAGCGGAGAAGAACTAAAGAGTCTCTTGATGAAAGTGAAAGAGGAGAGTGAAAAAAGTTGGCTTACAACTCAACATTAAGAAAACTAAGATCATGGCATCTGATCCCATCACTTCATGGCAAATAGATGGGGAAACAATGGAAACAGTGAGAGACTATTTTTTTTGGTCTCCAGAATCACTGCAGATGGTGATTGCAGCCATTAAATTAAAACATACTTGCTCTTTGGAAAAAGCTATGACCAACCTAGACAGCATATTAAAAAGCAGAGACATTACTTTGCTAACAGAGATCCGTCATAGCTGTGGTTTTTCCAGTAGTCATGTATGTGTGTGAGTGGAACCATGAAGAAAGCTGAGCGCCGAAGAATTGATGCTTTTGAACTGTGGTGTTGGAGAAGATTTTTGAGAGTCCTTTGAACAGCAGGGAGATCAAACCAGTCAATTGTAAAAGAAATCAGTCCTGAATATTCATTAGAAGGACTGATGCTGAAGCTGAAGGTCCAATACTTTGGCCACCTGATGTGAAGAACTGACTCACTGGAAAAGACCCTGATGCTGGGAAAGATTGAAGGCAGGAGGAGAAGGGGACAAAAGAGCAAAAGAGGATGAGATGGTTGGATGGCATCACGGACTCAATGGACATGAGTTTGAGCAGGCTCTGGGTGTTGGTGACAGATAAGGAAACCTGCAGTGCTGCAGTCTGTGGCGTCTCAAAGAGTCAGACGAGATTCAGCGAGTGAACTGAACTAAACTCAGCACATAAACCTGTTTGTCTTTGTGATAAGCCATGCAACTCCTGATCAGAGAGTGAGGTTCTCTGTGATGAGAAGTAAATATGCCACTTGTACCTTCCCTTTTCAAACTTGCTGCTCTAAATGCAAGGCTGGTATCATAGGGTCCTTGGCATTTGTGTCTCATCCCCAGATTTTTGCTGAGCACTTCCTTTGCTTTTCTCCATCTCCCTGCTGTCATTTCTTAAACATTAGAGGGAGAGTGAGCTGTTTTTAAAAATAACTTATTTTTAAATTCTTGGTTATGCTAGGCATTTGTTACTGCTGGCATGCTTTTCTCTAGTTATGGAGAAGTGGGGTCTACTCTTTCTTGTGGTGTGTGGGCTCTAGAGCTCAGGGTCAGTAGTTGCAGCTTGGACTTAGTTGCTCCTTGGCATGTGGGATCTTCCCTGACCAGGGATTGAACCCGTGTCCCTTGCATTAGGAAGTGGATTCTTATCCTCTGTGCCACCAATGTAATCCTCATGCTATCACTGTTATTTGGTATAGTGAAAGAAAGAAAGAGTGAAACTAGCTCAGTTGTGTCTGACTGTTTGCAGCCCCATGGACTATACAGTCCATGGAATTCTTCAGGCCCGAATACTAGAGTGGGTAGCCTATCCCTTCTCCAGGGGATCGTCCTGACCCAGGAATGGAACCGGGGTCTCCTGCATTGCAGGCGGATTTTTTACCAACTGAGCTATCAGGAAAGCCTATAGTATTTTTCTTTTTTGATCTCATAGGTATTGCTCCCTGATTCAATCTCTTTGACACCCCTGTAGCAGCGGGGACAATACTCTGAGCCTGAGGCATGTCTGCCAGAGAGTTCAGACTGGTCCTGGCCCTGCTGACAGATGGAGGAATGGTCATCTGTGGAGAGGCTGAGGAGCCTTCCAGGAGAGCTTGTCCTTAGATGCAGCAGCAAGTCCTAACTCAGGACAACAAGCTCAGTTCCAGAGTGAAGCTTTAATCCCTGGAAAAGAAGAATGGTTCTAAGTAGAGCAGAGCCTGAAGACCCTCCCCAAAACCGAGGACTCAGGTCTGTATCCTGTAAAGATAGGGGGTGACTAGGGTTGTAGAGACTAGCTCAAAGCTCACCAAACTGCTTTTCCTTTCCTTCTTATTCCCATACCCTCCCTGGCAAACCTATTTTGCATCTAGTTAGTAGCTCAGTTGTGTTGACTCTTTTGCAACTCCATCGACTGTAGCCTGCTGGGCTCCTCTGTCCCTGGGATATCTCCAGGCAAGAATACTGGAGTGGGTTGTCATTTCCTCCTCCAGGGGATCTTCTCAACCCAGGGATCAAACCTGCATTGCAGGCAGATTCTTTAGCATCTCCGCCACCGGGGAATCCCATTTTGTTTCTAAGTTCTGGCTAAATAAATGTGGGCAAAGGTCACATATATTACCTCCAGTCCTGGCCCATAAAGCTTCCTGCATGATCAGAAGATACAGATGATGCAGTGGGGGACTCGGAGGCCCTAGGGAGGAAGAAGCAGGCAGAAGAAGCTCTGATTCCCTGAATGACCTGGAGGAATAGAGTCTCAGGGCTGATTATCCCCACCTTCACCTTGACCTTGCCATGAACAGAAATGACCTGATTCTTGAAAACCACTGAAGTTTTGATATTGTTGATAATGGCAATAATCTTGCCCCGACTGACTCACTGGGTAAAAACAAATAGCACTGTTTAATGAAAATATTACATTTGACCTTGAAGAAAGGCAGCATGGCATTTGTTTTTCTAATCAAGTGTAACACAGAAAGAAGAGGACAGTCTTCCCCACCTGCCACTGCCTTGAACAGCTTTGACATTTCAACAGTGCTCAAATATGAGGTGGCACTGGCTGGTGGGAGATACAGGAAGAATTAACAGTTTCTGAAAGGAGGCAGAAATGGCCATGAGGCTTGGGGCGGCTCCAGTGGTGCCAGGAGGGAGGGGTGGCAGCTGCTGTGGACACAGAGGTACTGATTTCAAGAGGAAATGGTGAAAGCTTGTAGGAGAGTCATGACCAGTAAAACGGAACATATTGTCTAGAGAATGGGAAGTACCAGATGATCAGATTTGCTTGTGAGTCCATGGAGGATGCTCGGAGATTTTTGAGCAATAAGCAGTGGCCACAGGACTGGAAAAGGTCAGTTTTCATTCCAATCTCAAAGAAAGGCAATGCCAAAGAATGCTCAAACTACCACACAATTGCACTCATCTCACATGCTAGTAAAGTGATGCTTAAAATTCTCCAAGCCAGGCTTCAGCAATACATGAACCATGAACTTCCAGATGTTCAAGCTGGTTTTAGGAAAGGCAGAGGAACCAGAGATCAAATTGCCAACATCTGCTGGATCATTGAAAAAGCAAGAGAGTTCCAGAAAAACATCTATTTCTGCTTTATTGACTATGCCAAAGCCTTTGACTGTGTGGATCACAATAAACTGTGGAAAATTCTGAAAGAGGTGGGAATACCAGACCACCTGATCTGCCTCTTGAGAAACCTGTATGCAGGTCAGGAAGCAACAGTTAGAACTGGACATGGAACAACAGACTGGTTCCAAATAGGAAAAGGAGTACGTCAAGGCTGCATATTGTCACCCTGCTTATTTAACTTCTATGCAGGGTACATCATGAGAAACACTGGGCTGGAGAAGCACAAGCTGGAATCAAGATTGCCGGGAGAAATATCAAGAACCTCAGATATGCAGATGACACCACCCTTATGGCAGAAAGTGAAGAGGAACTAAAAAGCCTCTTGATGAAAGTGAAAGAGGCTCCAATACTTAAAGCTCAACATTCATAAAACTAAGATCATGGCATCTGGTCCCATCACTTCATGGGAAATAGATGGGGAAACAGTGTCAGAATTTATTTTTGGGGGCTCCAAAATCACTGCAAATGGTGACTGCAGCCATGAAATTAAAGACGCTTACTCCTTAGAAGGAAAGTTATGACCAACCTAGATAGCATATTCAAAAGTAGAGACATTACTTTGCCAACAAAGGTCCGTCTAGGCAAGGCTATGGTTTTTCCTGTGGTCATGTATGGATGTGAGAGCTGGACTGTGAAGAAGGCTGAGCACTGAAGAATTGATACTTTTGAACTGTGATGTTGGAGAAGACACTTGAGAGTCCCTTGGACTGCAAGGAGATCCAACCAGTCCATTCTGAGGGAGATCAGCCCTGGGATTTCTTTGGAAGGAATGATGCTAAAGCTGAAACTCCAGTATTTTGGCCACCTCATGTGAAGAGTTGACTCATTGGAAAAGACTCTGATGCTGGGAGGGATTAGGGGCAGGAGGAGAAGGGGATGACAGAGGATGAGATGGCTGGATGGCATTACCGACTTGATGGACGTGAGTTTGAGTGAACTCTGGGAATTGATGATGGACAGGGAGGCCTGGTGTGCTGCGATTCATGGGGTCGCAAAGAGTAGGACACAACTGAGCGACTGATCTGAGGGCTTCCCTGGTGGCTCTGACAGTAAAGAATCTGCATGCAGTGTTCGAGACCCTGCTTCAGTCCCTGGGTCTGGAAGATTCCCCCCGACAGGGAGCTCCAGGGGTCAAGAACTGGACACGACTGAGGGACTAACACACTGGGCATCACAATGGTCATCATCACAGATTTGCCTGGAGAATCCCCTCCGGACAGAGGAGAGCCTAGGGCACATCCATGGGGTCATAGAATTGGACATGACTGAGGAAGACTAAACACACTGGGCATCACAATGGTCATAAAAATCAGCAAATACGGTTTTCCACTACAAAGTATTGGAAGCTTAGAAAGTTGAGGAAGAACAGTCCCACTGCAGATCCTTGTAGGGAGACTAGAATAGGTTCCGTGGCTTTAGCTGTGACTGTCAAGATATAGAATTTCTTCTCTTCATGGCAGGCACAGTGGTCAGACAGGGGGCTGTCCTCAGGCTTGTCTCCCCAGCCCCCCTTGTTTCACTCCTCCTAGAGAGGTCAGGTAAGAAAGCCAGGAAGCCCGGGTGTTTGCATTTTCCAGGGTGCCCTCAGTGTGGGGGGTGGGGTGGGGGGCGGTTTGCACAGCAAGGCACTTAAGTCCTCTAGGTGACTAGAGAGCATGTCACACGTTTTCTTTAGGTAAAAGTCAAGGATTCTGAATTGTTCGGTGGCTGCCTTGAATTTTTTCTTGTAATTGAACGAAAGTACATTAAATGTGAGAAACACTGTTTTAAGCTGTGGTTCCTGTGTTAAAATGTGGGGAAAAAGTGCAGGGGATGGGAGAGATTTCTGGAGTTAAGAGAGCCAAAGAGGAGGTAAGGTCAGGGAGCCAGGAGGGAGGGACTCCTTGGCATCTGTGTCCCCCTGAAAATCATTTTGGGAGAGCTGGGGTGATGATGGGGAAAGGGGGAATGCCCAAAAGATTAGGCATAAAAAGGGCTAGAGATGCTGTATCTGTGGGATGCATATACAATTACACACATTTATGTGCTGCACAAATGTAAGTGCTATGGGTGATGATAGTTTTTTTTTTTTTTTTTTTTTAATGCATGCTATTATTCTCTTTTCTTTTTTAGAGTTTTATTTTTATTTATTTGATTTATTTGGGGGGCCACACCTGTAAGACCTTAGTTTCCTGAAAAGTGAACGGGAAGGCGTTAGTGGCTCAGTGCCTCTGCATGGACTGCAGCCTGCCAGGCTCCTCTGTCCATGGGATTCTCCAGGCCAGAATACTGGAGTGGATTGCCATTTCCTTCTCCAGGGCATCTTCCCCACCCAGGGACTGTACCTAGGTCTTCTGCATTGCAGGCGGAGTGTTTACCCTTAGGTCCCTGACCCAGGGATCAAATCTGTGTCCCCTGCGATGCAAGTGTGAATTCTTAGCCACCAGACCACCAGGGATGTCCCAACAGTACAGTTTTAAGCAAAGTTTTAATCAAACTTTGTACAATTTAATTAAAAATTAAAAAAAAAATTTGGCCATACTGTGTGGCTTTTGGGATCTTAGTTACCTGGCTGGGGACTGAACCTTGGTCCAAGGCAATGAAAGCCTGAGTCTTCACCATTGGACCACCAGGAAGTTCCCTTGTACAATTTACTTTACTTTCATCACATAAAAAGGGGCTTTCACTGAGAAAAATGGACAGATTTTCTCCTTCCTTGGTCTCCTGTGTTTCTGGCTATTTCAGTTCACAGACATCCTCTCCCAGAAACTCAAGCTCCTATCCTACAGCAGAAACTGATTCTACTCAGCGTAAAGGTTATTTTTCTCAGTCTTTATATCTCAAGAATGTGTTCCAGTTAGCTAATCTGGTATCAGGTAAGCCTCTGCTGGTTTACTGTGACCTGTCATGGTGCTTTTCTTAGATGACACACACAGATGTCAAACGTGATTTTTAATCATACCTCCAGAGAAGTGTCAGTGGACGTTTTGGGAATGGTAGTACACACAAAGAATAAACAACTAATTTTACCAATCTCCTAAAGTATTATTAAATTTATTATTAAGTTATTAGGGGCTTCCCTGGTGGCTCAGAGGTTAAAGCGTCTGCCTGCATTGTAGGAGACCTGGGTTTGATCCCTGGGTCAGGAAGATCCCTTGGAGAAGGAAATGGCAACCCACTCCAGTATTCTTGCCTGGAGAATCCCATGGATGGGGGAGCCTGGTGGGCTACAGTCCACGGGGT
This sequence comes from Tragelaphus eurycerus, assembly GCA_935064755.1. Taxonomy (NCBI): domain Eukaryota; kingdom Metazoa; phylum Chordata; class Mammalia; order Artiodactyla; family Bovidae; genus Tragelaphus; species Tragelaphus eurycerus. Next base: position 15,565,858 of record CAKXYN010000036.1, on the reverse strand, counting down.
CGCAAAGAGTTGGACACGATTGAGCGACTGAACTAACTAAAGTATTATTAAGTTTATTATTAAGTAATTACATTGTCAAAAAGTAGTAAATCATTAATTAAAAAGGAGAGCTAACACAAAACACGCAGTGGCACACATGGTTCTGTGTGCTTTGCATGTGTCCATTTAATTCTCAGAAGGGCTTCCTTGTTGCCTCAGAAGGTAAAGACTCCACCTGTAATATGGAGGACCCAGGTTTGATCCCTGGGTGGGGAAGATCCCCTGAACAAGGGCATGGCAACCCACTCCAGTATTCTTGCCTGGAGAATCCCATGGTTAGTGGAGCCTGCATGGGGTCGAAAAGAGAGGAACGAGATTCAAGCGACGCAGCATGCATGCTCATGCAAGCACAGCCTGGCTCCAGAATCTTCCCTCTGTCGACATGAGTGATATTATATTTTTGTATGGTGTAAAGTGCAGTGGGGATAACTGTTAGAATGCTGGGACTACCCCCACAGGACAGTCCTAGGACTGTTTCTCATGCAAATGAGGCAGTCCAAGTGAGAGATCTCTTAGAACTTTTGTTTGCCACTAAGAAGTCACATCACCTTTATAGATCTCAGTTTTCTCTTCAGTAAAACATGGAGTCCCTAAGGTCTGCTTCAGTTCTAACATAAATAATGTCTTCAGCATTCCTGGACTAAAATGCCTACCTTTTGGTGCCTGAGGGGAAGAAACAGGTCTGATCTTGCGTCCTTAGACCCTTCAAGCGGGAAGCTGCGGGGTACGGTGCTTAGTGGATCCCTGTAAAGAACTGATAACCAGAGATGAAGCTTAGAGCTCCAGGGGAAACCTTGCCTTTAACTTGAGAAACGTAGAGAAACACAGTTACTAGGTGCCTGTTGTGTGCTACGCGTTTTAAATAGATTATGTAATATCATCCGCACAATATGCTCCTGAAGTAGGTGCTATTATCTCCATATCTAAGCTGAAGCTTAGTCATACAAGTGACTTGCCTTAGATGGCCCAGCGAGGGATGCGGGCGGAATTCAAACCCGTCTGACTCCAAAGCCCAAGCGTATTTCACAACCCTTGCCTCCTATTTCTCATTCCGTGCTCACTGTAAGCTCGTGGGCTGTATCAGATCCCCATTTCACGGAGGAGGAGAGTGAGGCTCAGAGCGGTGACGTGACCTCCCCAGTAAGGCATGTGTCCCGGAGGGGGCGGGGTGGAGGGGCAGGAGCGCGCACGTGGGCGCGGAGGAGGCAGCGGGCACCTCCTCCAGGCCCTGCCACGCCGCCCGCCTCCCACCTTTTCAGGTCCCGGCCCCGCGCACCTCGACTGCGAACTACACTTCCCGGCAGGACGCGAGCGCGCGCACGCGCACCGGGGCCTCCACCATGGCGACCGTGCTGTCCAGGGCGCTCAAGCTCCCGGGTAAGCTGCAACCTCGCGACCACCCCGCCCCCGCCGGGCTTGAGGGGGCGGTGGGGACTCCATGCTCCCGGGGGCGAAGCCTATCGGAGTCTGGCCCCAACCCGAGCGGAGCTGCAGGCGCGCGGAGGCGAGACGGTGCAGCCCCCCGCGGGCTGGGGTCCACGCGCCACCAGGGGGCAAAAGAGGCGCCCGGCGGGTCGGGGGTTGCCGGCGCGGGGCGAACCTGGGAAACGCGACGGGAAGGACCCTGAAGGCGCGCCGGGATGGTGGCCTGGCGCTGCGGCGGCGGCGGATGTCAGGGCGCGCGTCGCCGCCGTCCCCAGGGGAGGGCGATGAGGTTAGCATCCTTTCCCGAGCGCCGCGAAGGACCTACGGGAGGGTCTCCAACTCTTTCCTTCTTGGGCTGGACTGGGGGTTGGGGGCAAGAGGGCGGCAGGATGGCGAGTGACCCCTTTGGAGCAGCCTCTCCATTTAATGTCAACATTGATGCTGCGGTGAGGTAGGTGGAACAGGTATTTCCCATTCTAAAAAATAAATTATCTGTCAAATTGACTTGTCCAGGGTCGCACAAACGGCATAGCAAAAGCCTGGACTTGAACATACGGGGTCTTCTGACTTTAGATTCTGGGCCTTGGGTTCCACTTGTTCAGCCTCAGGCTCTCAAGCCTGAGCATTTATGAGGGTAATTTATTTGCACCCGTAAGTTGCAGATAATGGATGGAATATTCTTTAAGGAGGGACTAGTGGTGAAGTCAGAGCTAATTCAGTACTTGGGGGCAGCAGCTCCAAGTTTTTGTTTTTCCTTTTAAACCTCCAGAATAAACTGTCCTGCTAGAAACTTGCTATTTTAATAAAAGTATGTTTATTCTGCTCAAATAAATTTTAGATTTTAAGCCTTTAGAAAAATTTATGCTTTTATCTAAATAAGTTTTTTTTTTGTTGTTGTTTTTGATGTGGACCATTTTTAAAGTCTTTATTGAATTTGTTACAGTATTGCTTCTGTTTTATGTTTTTTTTTTTTTTTTTTTTGGGCTGTGAGGCATGGAGGATCTTAGCTCCCTGACCAGGGATCAAATCTGCACCCCCTGCTTTGGAAGGCAAAGTCTTAACCACTGGACTATCAAGGAAGTCCCACCTAAATACATTTTAAACATTAAACTATAAACTGTTTGTTTGCTGGTAAATTGTTAGTGAGAAACGCAGTTGCTTCCCCAGCATGGGTAGAAAAGGCTGGTTGGGTGTCTGGCAGATACCCAGTGGAGGGTCCCTGTTCTCAAGGAGTGTCCAGTCTGCTATATTGTGCAACTGACACTGGGTTGGTTGTGAATTTGATATGAATTTGCATTTCTGTTCCCAGATTTCATGACTTCAGACACTTTTTCTTTGCACATGGTCTCTTTAGAACTTTGGAAGGAACATTGATCTCTCTGTTGATCTCTCCAGTGTGTATGTAACACTGGAATAGAATGGGGATAACCCTTTACCTGCAGGATTTATTTTGAAGAGAGTAGTTGTGTATATCCTTAGTGTAGGATAGTGCCCTCCCATGGGCTTCTCAGGTGACGCAGTGATAAAGACTCCACTCAGGAGACTCGGCTTCAATCCCTGTGTTGGGAAGATCCCCTGGAGGAGGAAATGAGAACCCACTCCAGTATTCTTGCCTGGAGAATCCCATGGACAGAGGCACCTGGCAGGCTGTAGTCCGTGGGGTCACAAAGAATCAGACATGGCTGAGCACGCCTACATAGCATAGCATAGATATCCTCCCAAGGGGTAATGGGAGATCAGACATATTTAGCTTTGTTTCTCCTTTTCTTTTAGATTCTTTCCCCGCCTCGTACCCCCTCTGAAGTTAAGTGAAGTGAAAGTTGCTCAGTAGTGTCTGACTCTTTTCGACCCCATGGACTGTACAGTCCATGGAATTCTCCAGGCCAGAATACTGGAGTGGATAGCCTTTCCCTTCTCTAGGGGATCTTCCCAACACAGGGATTGCACCCAGGTCTCCTGCATTGCAGGCAGATTCTCTACCAGCTGAGCCACAGGGAAGCCCCTCGCCCCCTCTCATATAGCTAATTGTCATTCTCAAAGGCTGGAAATGCAAAACAAAAAATCTTGCTTTTGAAACTCTTGAGCTCTTTTGCATGCTGAGGCTTCATCGTTACTCCTGGAGTATTCAGATGCAGTAAGTGTGTCAGCTGACCGGGTGAGGGAAGCACAGTCTGGTCCTGGACCTGTGTGTGTGGACAGCAGTAGGGCCCTGAGCACTCAGGTACTCTTGACACTTTTAGGTCCAGGTTGTTGTTCTTCAGTCGCTAAGTCGTGTCCGACTCTTTGTGACCCATGGACTGCACACGCCAGGCTTCCCTGTCCATCACCAACTCCCGGAGCTTACCCAAACTCGTGTTCATTAAATTGGTGATGCCATCCAACTGTCTCATCCTCTGTTGTCGCCTTTCTCCTCCTGTCTTCAATCTTTCTCAGCAACAGGGTCTTTTCCAATGAGTCAGTTCTTCGCATCAGGTGGCCATAGTATTGGATCAGCATCAGTCCTTCCAATGAATATTCAGGATTGATTTCCTTTAGGATTGATTGGTTTGATCTGCTGGCTATCCAAGGGACTCTCAAGAGTCTTCTCAAACACCACAGTTCAAAAGCATCAGTTCTGCAGTGCTCAGCCTTCTTTATGGCTCAACTCTCACATCCATACATGACTACTGGAAAAACCATAGCTTTGACCACACAAATGTTTGTCGACAAAGTGAAGTCTCAACTTTTTAACATGCTGTCATAGTTTTTCTTCCAAGGAGCAAGTGTCTTTTAATTCCATGGCTACAGTCACTGTCCACAGTGATTTTGGAGCCCCAAATGAAATCTGACACCGTTTCCACTTTTTCCTCATCTGTTTGCCATGAAGTGATGGGACCAGATGCCATGATGTTCCTTTTTCGAATGTTGAGTTTAGGCCCAGGTACAAAGGCTGTATGTTTTTTTAGGTGATGTGGGTCTTTTGGTTTTTTTCTCATGCCTTTGCTTTTCTCCCTCTTGCCCTTTCTCCCTTCTACCACAAATACAACTGTTAGCTTTTATATTAGAAAGAAGTTGCTTTCTGAAAGCTCTTTTTGGGTACTCTGTAGTTGGGTCTGTGAAGCTGTTATCTTGTTTTGGCTACTGTATCATGTTACTTTAGTTAACATCCTCACTATTTTTTTCTTTTTTTACATTGAGTACCATTGACATATAACATTGTATTAGTTTCAGGTGTACGAATAATTTGATATTTGTAGATATTGCAAAGTCACCACAGTGACATCCTCACTATTTTTATGTGTAAGGAAGCAGAACAGAATGGTGGTGAAGAGCATGAGACCGACTGGGAGTAATCCACTCTTTATCAGAGTCTCTTTAACCTTTAGTTCCTTCATATGTAGTAATAATATTATTATGAAACCTTTCACTGTTAGCCACACAGTAGGGTTATTTGGCATAGTAAAAGAGATGGATGTGCTTAAAAAGTTTGTTGACCTTTGATATATGTTAATTATTCAGTTAGTGTCAGGCATTAATATCTTCATCATTAGCACCATGATCTGGAGAAGGCAATGGCACCCCACTCCAGTACTTTTGCCTGGAATATCCCATGGACGGAGGAGCCTGGTGGGCTGCAGTCCATGGGGTTGCTAAGAGTTGGACATGACTGAGTGGCTTCACTTTCATTTTTCACTTTCGTGCATTGGAGAAGGAAATGGCAACCCACGCCAGTGTTCTTGCCTGGAGAATCCCAGGGACAGGGGAGCCTGGTGGGCTGCAGTCTATGGGGTCGCACAGGGTTGGACACAAATGAAGTGACTTAGCAGCAGCAGCACTATGATCTTTACAGATGTGGTAACTGGAGGGAGGCCTGATGTAATGTGCTCATGGCCAGTGTCCATCAGCCTGGTGAAGAAAGAGCAGTCCCTGGGATGTCTTTCAGTTGCATATCCTTTCATCAAGCTCAAGATGGAAAGACATTTGGCCGACATGAGTAGAATGCGGTTAATTAGTAACAGAAGGACAATGTGAGATTCATAAAGCAGCTGGTGGGGCATCTTATCTCTTAAGAATATATATTTTTAGTCCATTTAAAAGTTTAAAGGTCAAACACTGAAGGGAATAGAAGAGCATAATGTTATTGTAATGGTTTGCTTTATTATGTGTAACTTGGAATGATTCTGTGCCCTTGGATAAACTAATTTATGATGGGAGTGATTTACCTTTAGCTGCAGTAGAGTGTAGGCAATAGTCTGTATAAAGTATAGTGCATGTCACAGAGTAGGATACACTATAGTATATTTTCCTGAAAACACTTGGGCCTGGTACAGTTGCATCTCTTTCCTATTGATATTTTCCTCTATCTCATCTCTTTCCTATTGATATTATCCTCTAGAGGATTGCTATTTGCCCAGCATCCTCTGTCTTCCTAAAAGTGACAGTTGTGGGAAGCTTATTTACACTGATGTATTCTGAAATTCGGAGAAGGCAATGGCACCCCACTCCAGTACTCTTGCCTGGAAAACCCCATGGATGGAGGAGCCTGGTGGGCTGCAGTCCATGGGGTCGCTAAGAGGCGGACATGACTGATCGACTTCACTTTCATGCATTGGAGAAGGAAATGGCAACCCACTCCAGTGTTCTTGCCTGGAGAATCCCAGGGATGGGGGAGCCTGGTGGGCTTCCCATCTATGGGGTCGCACAGAGTTGGACATGACTGAAGTGACTTAGCAGCAGCAGCAGCAGTAGCATTCTGAAATTGGGCTTCCCAGGTGAGACTAGTGGTAAAGAATCCACCTGGCAATGCAGGAGATGTAAGAGACACAGGTTTTATTCCTGGGTCAGGAAGATTCCCTGGAGAAGGAAATGGCAACCCACTTGGACAGAGGAGCCTGGCAGGCCACAGTCCATGGGGTTGCAAAGAGTTGGACACAACTGAGAGTCTAAGCAAATTCTGAAATCAGTGTCCTCTCTTTATTTTCTGAAAACCTTTCATTGACTAAAAATGTGGGTGGTGGCTGAAAGCAGCAGACAAGATGTTGGTAAAGTTCCCTGAGCTTTGAAGCATGGATTGGATGTTACTCCTCAGCCTGAGTATAACTTTAGGCAAGTGATGTACTATATATTTCACTCTTCTTCTGTGAATAGATAGAAAAAATATTTTACTTAGGACTTCTGTAATTGAAACTTGCTGTAATAATTAAGTGGAAGGTTGTTTTTGCACGTTTTGGAAAAATACATATAAATAGTAAAAAAGTCAATATTTATTTTCCTCTGTAATTTGGACAAGCACTGGTTGTAATCTGTGATCCCTTAAAAGAAAGCATATGTGATCTTTGGTGCTTGCCTCTGTACTTCAGAAATATCATGTCTGGGTCAGTTCTTGGATTTTGCGGTCTCATTTTCTTTCTTTGAGGATTTTTCCATATTGCCACACTATCATTTAGTAATGTGTTTTGCTGTGGAGAAGTCAGCCTGATTTTTGTTCCCACCATTTGTGACTTGCTTTTTTTTTCTCTTGGACTGACTGGCTGCTCATAGGATTCTGTCTTTGTCCTTGAAATTCTTTGCCTTTACTAGGATATATTTCAGTATTGATTGCTCTGTATCAGCTTTTCTTGAGACTCAGTGGACACCTTGTTCTGCAGTTTCAGGTCTGGCTCTACTGTAGGAACCTTTTTCGTATGGGCTTCCCTGATGGCTCAGATTATAAAGAATTCACCTACAATGCAGGAGACCTGGGTCCGATCCCTGGGTTGGGAGGATCTCCTGGAGAAGGGCACAGCAACCCACTCTACTATTCTTGCCTGGAGAATCCCATGGATAGAGGAGGCTGGTGGGCTACAGTCCATGGGGTCCCAGAGAGTTGGATATGACTGAGCAACTACCACTTAACTGCAGGAGCTTTATTCGTATGTCTTTTAAGTCATTTTTGGTTCCGTTCTCTTTTCTATTTCCTTCTTCAGTTAAGTGATTGGATCACTTTTATCCTCTATATCTGTCCTTTTCTTTCTAGTCCTTTTAAATACCTTGCTATTTTTCTTATGAAGTGCCGCGATAGTACAGCCTTCAAGCCACACTGCCTGGGACTGAATCCTTGTACTATCGCTTATTTGCTGTTTAACTATGGGCCTTAACCTTCCAAACCTCAGTTTCCTCGTCTTTAAAATGGAGATAATATTGTGTCTGCCTCAAAGAGTTGCTGTGATAATTTACTGAGCTAAGGCAGTTAAAGGGCTTGAAAGAGCATATAGTGAGTGCTCAACACTTCCAGCCCTAGTTATTTCCGTTTCCTCTTGCTTGATTTTCACAGTCTAACCTTTACATCTCTGATGCTCTTTTCAGCCATTTCGGCTCTTTTTGCCGATCCCAATAAGGATATCCTTTGTAAGATTGTTTTATTCTTTCCTTCCATCATTTTCCCGAGTCCTCCTTGTTTACTTTTCATCTTCTCTGTTGAATCATCATTTCTTCTTAGAAATGTTCTGTTTTTCCATGAGCCCTTTATTCAGAGAAGGCAATTGCTTGAATTTCTTGGATTCTAGGGGGAAGTATCTGTTCACTATTTCTTCCATTTTGTGGTATCACTTGTCCAGCATTTGTTCTGTAGCTAGGTTTTTGTTTGCTGGGTTTTGTTGTAATTTCTTTCTTGAGTGTTTGTAGAACTTTGCAGTAGCTTATGGACTGAGTACTAATGATGGCTGTGTTCTGATTTCTATTCGTATTTGGACGGGCGGCTGTTTTACAGCCAGCTATTGGCTGACTGGTGGGCAGAGGCCGAATGAATTTGGGCAGCTGAGGCTGGAACCTAAGCTAGGCTGTCAACTCAAATCCCTTTCCCACCAGCGCTCTTCCTTTGTGGATGTTGCTTTTGTCACAGGCTGGCATCTGTCGCAGGGCCTCAGAATGCTGGTTTAGCATTTACTTCTTTGTTTCTTATTGTGCATGCATGATCAGTCGTGTCGGATTCTGCAACCCCATGGATGGAAGCCCACCAGACTCCTCTGTCCATGGGTTTTTCAGACAAGAATAGTGGAGTGGGTTGCCATTCTCTCCTCCAGGAGATCTTCCCGACTCTCCTGTGTCTCCTGCATTGCAGGCGGATTCTTTACACTGTAAGCCCTTGGGGAAGTCCCTTGTTACTTGTGCCAGTTGTCAGTTTATTGACCCTGAGCTCCATGTTCGCTTTTGTTGTCTGATCTGTAAACGTGGATCTGGATCCTTTAAATTCCACATTTCTTCTTCTGGGCTACAGTCTCTCCATTCCATGATATCTTTTGGATTTCTCTTCCCAGATTTATATTTACTTTCCTTTCACTGTTTAATCAGTCTCTGCATGAAACTGTCCTGTTTGAATTAGTGGCTGGTTTCTGTCTCCTGATTGGACCAACACTGTCCAAAAAAATCCGCCCCTTGAGAACTGCCAATGTTACCTTTTCTAACCTGCTGCGCTGCCAGCCTGCTTCTTATAAAGAGAAAAGCTCGTTCTCTTTCTTCTTCAGTCTTATCTTGGCTGTCCATGCTGTGATGTTGAATGAGGCTCGTTGATGCTTCTGGGACCCCCAAGCTTTGTCTTTCTGAGCAAAAGATTATTTGGTTTGGCTTTACATCTGGGGAATGAGGGAGGCAGCAAAACTGATTGGTTAGAGCCGTGGGTTCTAATCAAATTGCCTGAGGTTGAATCCTGGCTTTTCTTGTTAATTCTGTGATCTCAGGCAACTGACCTCTTTATATTTTAATCTTCTTGTTGATAAAATGGGGATAATAATGGCACCTACCTCCTGGGGTGGTTGTGAGGATTAAATGCATTAACCCCTGTAAGCGCATGGACCAGTGCCTGGCGTGGTAGCTCTTAGTACATTTCCACTGGTCATCCATGTCATCACTATTATTAATTCTGTGAACTCAGCTCCTTGCTGGAGACCTGAGATATATGTCCCTATTCTTACGATACTTCCTCAGTTGGATGCAAGTTTCACTGCCTTTGGCAACGACTTTTCATAAATTACAGTTTGGGGATGTGGCTGTTTCCCTTTTTATTCTTTTTCTATTTTTGTTTCTTTTTCTTCCCCTCTGGTTTTAGGGAGAGACTGACAGAAAGGCCATCTTTTGCCATCGTTAACTAGCAGCACATAATCTTTTTAGAGGGACCAGTTTGACAGAGGCTTTGATTTTCAAACAGTGCTTGTAATTTATAGATTTATTAAAGAATTTACAAGTCTCTGAAGCATTTGCAGTCAAGTTCTCTTCTTCCCTGTGATAGTATATCATAAAATGAAAATGGATTTCCTTTAAACTGTTTTTTTCACTAGTATTACAGTCATAATTTCACTTTGGCAGAGATGCTGTTTTAGGCCATATTTGTTGCGGGCTGGAAACTGACTAGGAAGATGGAATTCAGTTAGTGTCCATGCTGAATTTTTCACCTGATGCTAAAAGTCGTGTAATTGTAGGACGGCTTGAGCATATGTAGAAAGTGCTTTGGAGTTTTAGTTCAATCAGTTGTTGAATCAGTTTTAGCTGAATCAGTGATGGGACGACCAAGAAAGCTAGCCTGATCCTCGGTGGTGGTGGTTGCTGTTCAGTCGCTAAGTTGTGACTCTTTGTGACCCCATGGACTACAGCATGCGAGCCTTCCCTGTTTTCCACTATGTCCAGAGTTTGCTCAGATTCATGTCCATTGAGTCAGTGATTCTATCTAACCATCTCATCCTCTGTTGCCCCCTTATCCTCCTGCCTTCAGTCTTTCCTAGCATCAGGGTCTTTTCCGGTGAGTCAGCTTTTTGCATCAGGTGGCCTAAGTATTGGAGCTTCAGCTTCAATGTCAGTCTTTCCAATGAATATTTAGGGTAGATTTCCTTTAGGCTTGACTGGTTTGATCCTAGTTACAGATTTTGAATTGTAGTGGCCCCTCTGCCCTCCCCTGGTCAGACTGTACCCCTGGGACCATATTCAGGTCTGGGAACTGTCCTTTGAAGAGCATGGACATGTTGTGTCCAGAGGAGAGGGACCAGGGTGTCATGGACACCTGAAATACTGCTTCTTTAAGTAATGGGTTGAAGAGGTGGAGATACTTAACCTGGGGATGAGGAGATGGGGCGAGGGCAGAGGAGAGATAGAATACCAACAATAATAACAGAAGCTGAAATTTATTGAGCTTGACTCTTACGTCAGCACCGAGAACCATGCGTGTATTATTTAATCCTCATAACAGTGGCTCATTGGTAAAGGATCTGCCTGCCAATGCAGGAGATGCAATGCAGGAGACACAGTTTCAATCCCTGGGTTGGGAAGATCCCTTGGAGAAGGAAATGGCAACCCACTCCAGTATTCTTGCTTTGGAAATTTCATGGACAGAGGAGCCTGGTGGGCTACAGTCCATAGCGTCGCAAAAGAACTGGACACAACTTAGTGACTAAACGACCATAATAAGCCTGAAATAAAGGCATAAACTCCTCCAGTTGCTGGCACTTAGGGCAGGGGGCAGCTTGGGAGGAGGAAGGTTTAACCCTCTCCACCCCCATAAATGTCTGCCTCCTGCCACCCCAGCAAAGACACAGTCTAAATAAAACTGGGGTGCTTATTGTGTAAACTAGTGTCAAGACAAGTCCTCTGTCTCCACATGCCTGCTAGATTCCACCACTCCAAGCCTGCAGGATCAGAATAGCAATTTTCAGGTAACCACTATTTACTGAAGCATGTATTGAAAGGGTGTTAGACTCTCAGGAAAGTTCTCAAAACTAAGTTTTTGGTAAGATGTCTCCGGGTGGCTTTCAGCATTTGACTTTTTTTGTGGTTTCCGTAGAAACAGTTGTGTGCTAAGTCGCTTCAGTTGTGTCTCACTCTTTGGGACCCCATAAACTGTAGCCCACCAGGCTCCTCTGTCCATGGACAAAGGCAAGAATACTGGAGTGGGTTGCCATTCCGTCCTAGAGGATATCTTCCTGACTCGGGGATTGAACCCGAGTCTTTACATCTCCTGCATTGGCAGGAGGGTTCTTTAGCACTGGTGCCACCTGCGAAGCCCAGAAGCAACTGGAAAGTCACACATATTGACCTGTGAGGAGCGGTGTGCAGAGAACAATGGTTCTAAAAGTTTAGAGGAATCATGGGACAGATTGGAACATCACCACTCTATGAAAATCAAAGGAAATATACACATTAGGTGTATGCAAGGTGTTCTTTGGAAGGAATGATGCTAAAGCTGAAACTCCAATACTTTGGCCACCTCACGTGAAGAGTTGACTCATTGGAAAAGACTCTGATGCTGGGAGAGATTGGAGGCAGGAGAAGGGGACGACAGAGGATGAGATGGCTGGATGGCATCACTGACCCGATGGACATGAGTTTGGTTGAACTCTGGGAGTTGGTGATGGACAGGGAGGCCTGGCGTGCTGCAATTCATGGGGTCGCAAAGAGTCGGACACGACTGAGCAACTGAACTGAACCAAACTGAACTGAAGGCCCATGGAAGAGCCATGGTCTTTTCGTTACTGAGAATCACACAAACTAACAGAACTTTTTAAAAAAAACTAGTATTTGAAGTTAGCTATTTTCTGTTTCTTTTCGAATGTTCTTAAACTCATGAAAGTGATAATTCTAGAACAGCAGTGCCCAACCTTTTTGGCACCAGGGACTGGTTTGGTGGAATACTGGATCCCTCTCATGGGCTGTTTACAGTAGGGTTTGCACTCTTATGAGAATCTAATGCTGCCGCTGATTTGACAGAAGGCAGAGCTCAGACAGTGATGTGAGTGATAGAGTGTGTATGTGCGTGCGTGCACGAGCGCCCAGTCATGTCTGACTCTTTGCAACCCCATGGACTGTAGCCTGCAAGGCTCCTCTGTCCATGGGATTTCCCAGGCAAGAATACTAGAGCAGGTTGCCATTCCCTTCTCCAGGGGATCTTTGTAACCCAGGGATTCGGCATCACTTGCATTGACAGGCGGGTTCTTTACCAGCTGAGCCATGGGGGAAGCTGAGTGATGGGGAATGGCTATAAATACAGATGGAGATTTACTTGCTCACCCACTTCTTGCCTCCTGCTGTGTGACCCAGTTCTCTGTTGGGGAGCCCTGTTCCAGAACACTGTGATTTTCTTTCTTTTTCTCCTCTATCCTTTTCCCCTTTCACTGGCATCTGTTTTTATAGATGGCTCCGCGGTCCAGGATTATCAGGCTAGACCTGTTCTGTTCTGTGTGTTCTCCTAGGTGTTTGCAGTTTCCATGAATTGACTGAGGGGTCTTCCTTGCAAGTCCCCCTTGACCGTCTGGCTTTCTGTCTTTTCAGGGAAGAAAAGCCCAGACCTGGGGGAGTATGACCCCCTCACACAGGCCGATAGTGATGAGAGTGAAGATGATCTGGTGCTTAACCTGCAGCAGAAGAACGGAGGGGTCAAGAATGGGAAGAGCCCGCTGGGGGAGGCACCGGAGCCCGACTCGGATGCTGAGGTTGCAGGGGCTGGGAAGCCACGTCTCTCCGAGGTCACCCCCGAGGGGTACCCCTTGGAGCCCCTGGGGGCCCTGGAACAGAAGGCAGCCTCCTCTGTCGTGTCCTGCGTGCGCACATCCGTCTTTCTGCTGATGCTGGTGGTCTCCATGGTCCTAGTGCTCGTGTGTGCTTTCCTGATCCCCTGTCCCCCCCGAGACCTGCACAGCACGTGGAGCCGCCACCTGGGTCCCCAGGGAGGTAAGTGGCTGGAGGGGGTAGGGTGGGGGGGAGTTTTCAGTCTGTAAAACTCCATTGTGTGTCATTCTGGAAAGTGCCTGATGACTCTGGAAAGTGCCTGATGACACTGAAAATTTCCTTCAAGTCTTTACATGTTAATGCGTGTCACCTACCATTTCTCTCGCTGTGTGCAGAGACAGTTTGGAAGTTGCTGCTGCTGCTAAGTCGCTTCAGTCGTGTCCGACTCTGTGCGACCCCATAGACGGAAGCTCACCAGGCTCCCCTGTCCCTGGGATTCTCTAGGCAAGAACACTGGAGTGGGTTGCCATTTCCTTCTCCAATGCATGAAGTTACGGTTGGACATAAGACAAAAAGATGGATCGATATGGTTCCAAAATCTTGCGAGCATGGCTGGCTGTGTTTCTACTGGGGAAGGTCTTATTTGGATGCAGAGAGGAGAAAGCCCTGGTTTGCTGGGCTCCAGATGTGCACCTGAGGCTGGATCAGGGGAGGGCAGAGCTGGGGGGAGGAGGATTCACAAAGAAAGTGAAGCTCCTGCCCCGGCCAGCCAGAGGCCTTGTAGGGCTCCTGTAGGGCACTTGGGCAGTAGCTGATTGTGGAAGCCTGGTCTAAATTGAATTTTCGAATACTTTTTTAAAATTTATTTTTTTATTGAAATATAGTTGATTTGGGGGGCTTCTCTGGTGGCTCAGAGGGTAAAGAATCTGCTTGCAGTGCAGGAGACCTGGGATCAGTCCCTGGGTGGGGAAGATCCCCTGGAGGAGGAAATGGCAGCCCACTCCAGTATTCTTGCATGGAGAATCCCATGGACAGAAGAGCCTGGTGGGCTACAGTTCATGGGGTCACAAAGAGTTGGGCATGACAGAAGGAATAACAGTTTCACTTTCATAGTTGACTTGTAATGTTGTATTAGTTCCTGCTGTACAGCAAAGTGATCCAGCTGTATCTATATATCTATCACTTCTTTTTCAGATTCTTTCCACTCTGGGCTTTCGTAGGATATTGAATATAGTTCCCTGTGCTTTACAGTAGGACACTGTTGTTTATGAAATAATTTCTTTTCCAGAAAAAGAGAGTTGCTTTCTTGCAGTAACTTTTTTTCCCAGCTCTTAATGGTTGGAATGGTGCTACCCAAGTAATTCTGGCTATTTGACTCATTTTGGAGCAGGTTTCTTTATTTTTTATTTTAATTGTATTTTTTATTGAAGGAAAGAGTCTTTAAATTTTACCGTGCTTTACAGTTTTCAGAAGTTTCTCACCTATAGTTTCCTATAATACCATCAGATCAGATCAGATCAGATCAGTGCTCAGTCATGTCTGACTCTTTGTGACCCCATGAACTGCAGCACGCCAGTCCTCCCTGTCCATCACCAACTCCCAGAGGTCACTCAGACTCACATCCATCGAGTCAGTGATGCCATCCAGCCATCTCATCCTCTGTCGTCCCCTTCTCCTCCTGCCCCCAGTCCCTCCCAGCATCAGAGTCTTCTCCAATGAGTCAACTCTTCGCATGAGGTGGCCAAAATACTGGAGTTTCAGCTTTAGCATCATTCCTTCCAAAGAAATCCCAGGGCTGATCTCCTTCAGAATGGACTGGTTGGATCTCCTTGCAGTCCAAGGGACTCTCAAGAGTCTTCTCCAACACCACAGTTCAAAAGCATCAATTCTTCGGCGCTCAGCCTTCTTCACAGTCCAGCTCTCACATCCATACATGACCACAGGAAAGACCATAGCCTTGACTAGGCGAACCTTTGTTGGCAAAGTGATGTCTCTGCTTTTGAATATGCTATCTAGGTTGGTCATAACTTTCCTTCCAAGGAGTAAGCGTCTTTTAATTTCATGGCTGCAGTCACCATCTGCAGTGATCTTGGAGCCCAGAAAAATAAAGTCTGACACTGTTTCCACTGTTTCTCCATCTATTTCCCATGTAGTGATGGGACCAGATGCCATGATCTTCATTTTCTGAATGTTGAGCTTTAAGCCAACCTTTTCACTCTCCACTTTCACTTTCATCAAGAGGCTTTTGAGTTCCTCTTCACTTTCTGCCATAAGGGTGGTGTCATCTGCATATCTGAGGTTATTGATATTTCTCCCGGCAATCTTGATTCCAACTTGTGTTTCTTCCAGTCCAGCATTTCTTATGATGTACCCTGCATATAAGTTAAATAAACATGGTGACAATATACAGCCTTGACGTACTCCTTTTCCTATTTGGAACCAGTCTGTTGTTCCATGACCAGTTCTAACTGTTGCTTCCTGACCTGCATACAGATTTCTCAAGAGGCAGATCAGGTGGTCTGGTATTCCCATCTCTTTCAGAATTTTCCACAGTTTATTGTGATCTACACAGTCAAAGGCTTTGGCATAGTCAATAGAGCAGAAATAGATGTTTTTCTGGAACTCTCTTGCTTTTCCCGTGATCCTCTTTTTAAAAAATCCTCTCTGTTGCTCTGCCCTTCTTTCCTCTTTTTTTTTTTTTTTTTTTTTTTTTTTTAATTTTTTTGCAGGGAAAATGGACAAAGGAAAGGATCAATGAGGGTGGGAGGGAATGGGAGAAAGGGGGAGTGATGGTGGGGAGGACTATGCATGGCTTTTATGTGATTATCTTTGGGGTTTGTTCTCGTGGTTCGGCAGTCGTTGGTGTCCTCTTGTCTTGTTTTGGTGTCTTCTTTTTTGGGTCTTTGTCCCTCTCCTCCTCCATGGTCCACAAGTCCGAGTGTCTTTTTTTTTTTTTTCTGGCTTTGTTCCTCTCTTCTCGGTGGTGTCTCTGCTTTGCTCGGGTCGGGGGGGGCTTCCTTTTTCTGCTTTGTTCTCCTCATATTTGTGGTCCTCGCTTGCTGTGTTTCTCTCCTTTCGTCTCCTTCCCTCCTCGTGTCAGCTGTTCCTTTTCCTTGGTCCTTTTTTTTTTTTTTTGTCTGGGGTCCTGTCCTTACTCTCTTTCCTTGTGGTTTCCTCCTTTTGGGGTTCTTTCTCTTCTCTCTTCTTTTTCTTCTTCTCTCCTTTCGGTGCGTTGTGTTCCTGGTTTCTGTCCTCATTTCTTTTGTCGTTTCCTCTCTTCTTTTTTTGTCTTCTTTCCTTCCTTCTTTCCTCTTTCTCTTTTCCTCGGTTTCTCTTTTCTTTCTCTTTCTTTTCCTTTCCTCTCTCTCCTCCTCTTCCTTCTTTCTCTTCCTCTCTTCCTCTTTTTTGGTGCATCTTCCTTTCCTTCCTGGTTTCTTTTCTCTCTTTTTGTCCTACCATTTCTTGTTTTCTCTTTGCAGTTTCAGGTCTTTTCTTCTTCTCTCCTTCGGGCGGAGATGCACCAATCTCCGGCCAGGTTCAGCACTCATTCCTCGCACGACTTGTGGTCTGCGTTCCTTCCTCCGGTCACAGGTGATGTCGCGCGCGGGCTGCGCTTCACCTCTCCCCGCTCATTTTCTGGGTTCCACGCACTCTCTCGCGGTTGACCATCGGCCCCAAAAGCGTGAGTCAGCCGCTCTCACTTCTGTTGCAGTGTCTCTCTGGGCTCCCGCCTCTGGCCCTGGTTGCCTGTCACCGGTCGCTGCCCAACTCTGTCCCCTTTGTTCCTGGTGTCCTGTTGTGTCTGTGGGCGGCTTGTGTGTGTGACCGACAGTCTGGTTTTTCCTCGTGCCCCGGTGCCAGGCCAATCCTTTCTCCGCGGCCTCCCTCCTCCTGCCCCCCCCACTTCCAATGCTGCTGGTGTCCGCCCCTTCTCCCAGGGTCCGCAGGGCTCGTTTCTCGTTTTGGATGCTGTCTTTCTCCTGATGTCCTCTGCGGCATTCAGGTGTTTTTGGTTTTCACATTCATTTCTTTTTGGATTTGTGGGGAGTTTTCCCGTCTCTTCCCCATCTTCTCCTCCCCCCTTCTTTCCTCTTAACCACTGGTAACCATTAGTTTGTTCCCTGTAGCTGTGAGTCTGCTTCTTTTTTCGTTATAGTCACTGTTTTGTTGTATTTTTGAGATTTTACATGTAAGTGATCCTGTACAGTATTTGTCTTTTGTCTGCCTTATTCATTTAGCATAATACCCTCCAAGTCCATCTATGTTGCTGCAAATAGCAAATTTCATTTTTTTAGTGACTGAGTAGTATTCCATTGTATATATGTGTGCATATTTGTATACAGGGTATATATCTCTTCTTTTTAAACTTTTTGTTATGTATCAGGATATATAGCCAATTAACAATGTTGTAATAGTTTCAGGTGAACAGTCAAGGGACTCAGCCATACCTACAGATGTACCTGTTCTCTCCCACACCCTCCTCCCATCCAGGCTGCCACATAATTTGAGGAGAGTTCCATGTGCTGTGTCTTTATTGAGATCCTTGTTGGTTATGCACTTTGAATATAGCAGTGTACCACATCTTAACTTTATCCATTCCTGTCGATGGACACTTAGGTGGTAAAGCAGGTTTCTTTAACACAACTTACTCTGAATCAAGTCTGGAGATTCCATCCAACTGTTAGTGTTGAGTGGTCCTGTCTCTTGTAAACTGTACCAGGCAGAAGGGGCTCAGAACACACAAGCCCAACTGTGGCACTTTGGCAGATTGGCTGTTGTGTGTTGAAGGCATTTGAACAACAGATGCAAGAGGGCCATTGACCTTTGAGCCTTCCTAAAAGCAGGAGATGAAACTCCCAGGGGAAAGAAAGATGCTCTCCCTATAGCAGGAGAAAAGAACAATCTTATCACCTGAGGTTGAGGCTGAGAAAAGTCTGTGCACATAGACCTTATAATTCCCCATATGTCCTTCACCTCCTCACCTTATCCCCCTCTGTCCACCAAAGGGTTCCACTATCCTGAGTTTCCTGTTGGTATTCTTTTACTTGTGTTTAAAGTTTTGCCACATAGATTTGTATCCCTAAATGATCCATCCTTTAATTTTACCTGTTTTTGAATGTCATATAAATATAATCATGCGATCTTCTGTGACTTGCTTTTTTGTTCAGCATATTTAAAGAAAATGTTTGAGGTTTATCTGTTATCAATGTACCATCACTAGAATTTCTTTATTTTCACCACTAATTTTCCATGATGTGAATATCCTGTGATTTAATGATCCATTTTACTGTTGGCGAGCATTTAAGTGGTTTCTATTTTTTAAAAGTAAGTAATACCAAAAAAAAAAAAAAAATAAGTAATACCACTACCCTGGAGAAGGAAATGGCAACCCACTGCAGTATTCTTGCCTGGGAAATCCCATGGACAGAGGAGTCTGGCGGGCTACTGTCCATGGGGTCGCAAAAGAGGTCGGACACGACTTAGCAGCTAAGCAGCAGCAGCAGTACCACTAAGAAGATTCTTGAATGTGTTTCCTGATGAAATCTGCAAGAATTTCCCTTGATATAAACCTGGGAGTGAAGTTGCTGGTTGGCAGGGTGTGTTGTATGTCTAGGCATGCGTGTGTGCTAAGTTGCTTCAGTTGTGTCAGACTCTTTCACAACTCTATGGACTATAGCCTGCCAGTCTTCCCTGTCCATGGCATTCTCCAGGCAAGAATACTGGAGTGAAAAAAAAAAAAATACTGGAGTCGGTAGCCATTCCCTTTTCCAGGGGATCTTCCTGACCCAGGGATCAAACCTGTGTCTCCTGCTTTGCGGGCAATTCTTTACCACTGAGCCACCCGGGAAGCCCACATGTCTAGGAGTTTAAACTAAATCATTTTCCATAGTGGTTGTACCAGTTTACACTTCCACCAGCCACATGTGAATTCTCTCTGAATTTGACAGTCAGACTCTGCACACTGTGTGTGTGTGTGTGTGTGTGTGTGTGTGTGGAGGGGTGATGCTGTCTACCTTGTCACTGCTCAGTGGAGGAGGAATGTGTGTGTGTGTGTGTGTGTGTGTGTGTGTGTGTGTGTGTGCGTGTGTGTGTGTGTAGGGGTGATGCCGCCTACCTTGTCACTGCTCAGTGGAGGAGGAAGTCCAGGCCTCTGAGGACACCAGGGGCGGGGGGCTGCCCCATGAATGCTTGGTGGAGGAAGGACTCTAGGCTTCCCTTGTGTGTGGAGGCCTGAGTGCTGCTGGGTGAGGATGAGAGGCCAGCCTCCTCACCCGACTTCTCTGACATGACCCTGGGGTGAGAGGGGCCTTGTTACCTGGAAAGGGTTTCCACCTGGCCTGTCCTGTGGGCCCGGGTGGGGCCACAGTTTTATCTGTGGTTTTCGCTTGGAGTAGAATGGTTATTGTTGAAAACTTCGTCTTGCTGGGCTGTGCCTCTCCTATCCTTTGGCTGGAGACCAGCTTTTCTGGGGCCTTCCTGTGTGTCCCTGTTGGCATTTCTGGGGTGCCAGCTTCTGCAGCACCCTGTCTGGGATATGTGAAGTCAAAGAAGGTCCAGGGGAACCCCCAGATTGTCCTTCCTCAGGGCTTACCTTCCCCAGCCCATCTGCCTTTTCTCCACCTTCCAGAATCTTCTCATGTTTGACTTACGTTTAATGCCTGGAGATTTCTAGCTGTCCTTAGTGAGAGGCACAGGCAGAACTGGGTCTGTGTATCTCATTTAGGAGCTGAGATCTGCCTGGCTTTTATGGAGCATTCCTTGTCCAGCCGGGAGCAGGGAGCTGGCCTGTGTCACTTGCTGAGGGCTCTGTGTCTCTTGTGTCCATCAGGTGGGGACCTGTCACCGTTGGACCTAGCGGATGTAAATGGAGATGGCCTAAGAGATGTGCTCCTCTCCTTCGTGCCGTCAGGGAACAGGAGTGCAGCTGGTAAGAGGGTGGCTTTTGGAGACCTGGGTGGGAGGAGCTGATTGATTGGAGGGTGTGAGATAAGGGAGGCACTGGGGTTGTGAGCTGATGGGCCTACAGTGAGGAGAAAGCCCTTTGCAATCCCCTGTACCTGATGAACCTGGTCATCCCTAGATAAGATACACAGACCCACTTCTGCCTGTGCCTCTCACTAAGGGCAGCTAGAATCCCTGGGTATTAAACATAAGCCAAGTTCATGCAGGAGCTTGTACGTAATGCCTATTTGAAGAAGTCATGGCAAGTGAGGGCTGCAGGGCACTTTCAGTGGCCGCCCCTGTTCAGTGATGACCCTGAGATCCAGAGACAAGGTTTCTTGGCCACACGCCTGTCCTAAATAGCACCAGCACTTAGGCTGCTTGAATTTTCCCTGAGTCAGTTGTCCCCGGCCTCTCAGATGATAATAAACAGGCTCTCAGCCCTGGCAGAAAGCTTTTACTGATGTTCTAACATATCCTTACGCATGTACGTCTTGCCTGGGTGTTTTCCTCTGACCCCATCTGCTTGCTCCTCTGTCTCTGCTCCTCATCCTATTCCCTGAAAGGGATGAGAAGGGGACCCGTATGCATTAAGTCAGCAGGTTCCCCGGTCTGCAGGCTTCCATTAGGTTTGGCCAGTGGGGAGCACAGGCCAGAAGCTGGAGGAGAGGCAGAGTAACCAGAGGGTATTATTTCCTGGGCTTTCCCCGCTGGGTCTCCTTTATCAGAGGTCAGTCTGTCTCAAGGTGGTCCTCCTACAGGCCTTCCTTTTCTGGCTTCTGAGACTCCTTTCATCCCCTGTCTCTTGGGCCCTGGGAGTGGTCACAGTTCTGAAGACTGTAGTGTCTCTTGTGATTTCTCTACACCCTGACCACATCTTTATGTGTTTATTAAACCTTCACAACTTACCCTACTTGAGTGGGCTGTATTTTTGGGGGACCCCAGCTGATACATGTCAACTGCAGAAACAAAAAAGTTACATTTTCAGTATAGATACATGGGGCCTTTGGGTTTGTCGTGCAGTCTTCATTTAAGTGGATTTGAACTGCAGTCTGTAAACTGATACAGTAGCTATGGTTGGAGGCAGAGAACACCCTCCTAGGGCTTCCCAGGAGTCCGCCTACTAATGCACGAGACATAGGAGATGCCAGTTCAGGAGATGCCGGTTCAATCCCTGGGTTGGGAAGATCCCCTGGAGGAGGAAATGGCAACCCTCTTCAGTAGGAGAAAATTGCCTAGAAATTTTCTCTTGCCCGGAAAATTCCATGGCAGAGGAGCTTGGCCCCGTTATAGTCCATGGGGTCACAAAGAACTGGACACGGCTGAGTGACTGAGCCCGCATGCACAACCTCCTAGCTACTTTTTATTCATTCAGGCCCTGAAATAAAAGTTTAGGTACATTGTAGAGAGCATTAGAAATATCTTCCTAGGGCTTGTGATAATGTAGAAGCAATTTGGGTATAATTTTTTTTTTTTAATGAGAAGAACCTCTAGCCTAGAAATTGACTTATATGATTGGACTTTAATTATATTTATATATTTTTCCCGCTTATGACTGATCAGCTTTTGAAGTAAAAACTCCTTCCGTTCAATTTTTAGAGATTTTTTTTTTTTTTTTAGTCATTTGGTATCTTGCATGGTTTGCTATATATCAGGACTCAGTGGTAAGGCCATGAGTTTAGACATAAGATGGACCAGCCCAATTTGGTTATAGATTATAAAAAATAATAATAAAGTGAACACATGGTATTTTGTATGTGCTATACACTGTTGTATATACATACTATGAATGGATTTGTCCCTCAGTGTTCCTATAAGACAGACTAATGTTATTATCCCTATTTGCAGATGGGGAAAACTGAGGCATAGTGAGGTGAAGGAACTTGCCTGAAGCCCCACAGTTGGCAGTAGTAGAACCGGGATCCAAATTGTACAGCCTGGAGATTTTGGGGAGTTCATGACCTTGACCCTTATGTCAGACTGCTGTGCCCGTAACCCCAGCCAGTGGGTTCAAAGATCTGTGCCACTGGATGTGAGGAGGACTGCGTTTCTATGACCTGCTGTGCTCCTTACATAGAGCTGCACTGGTTCTGTTGGGCTAACAAGGAGAGTGGTCTCTGCCTCAAGGAGTCATGGTCTGGTAGAGAAGGGATTACCCATCACCACCCAGAAAAAGATGAGTCACACAGTTGACGTGGAGTTGGTAGGGATGTGAAGAGGGAAGGACAGCCAAGTCTGTTAATGAGAAAATCTCTGGGAAGTCTGGGAGATAACATGTATTGCCACAATTTACCATGTAAATTGCTGCTTCTAGCAACAAGGTCTGAAAGAGTGAGCCAGTTTGTTACTTGCTTTTAGCTTGTTTGTTTATTTCAATTTTTTGACCACATTATGTGGCATGTGGGATCTTCGTTCCCTAACCAGGCATTGAACCCGTGTCCCCTGCAGTGGAAGCTTGGAGTCTTAACCACTCCATGCCCCCAGTAAGTCCCCTTGGTTGTATATATTTAATTAACAGTTTCAAGGACTAGGTACAGTGAAGCTGTAAAACCTACATGTCCAGTCCTTATTAGCTGTTGCTAGAAAAGGGGAAGTGAGTTGGGCCGTCTGCCTGTCCTGAAAGTGAATGTGAAACTGGCAAGAGTGAACATGATGCTTCTGATAGAGTTGCTGCCTGATGTAGAGGATTGTTTGTTAAAGAAGTGAGCTGCATTTATCCTTTATCAGCTATCCTTGGACCTCCGCACTAAGTTTGCCCAAGTATTCTTGCCTGCTGGGACCAGATCAGCTGAGTCCATGAAACTCTAGACCAGGGGACCTCCTGATATCATCGCTATGTGTCATCTTCTGGTTTAGTTTTAAAAAAGATTCTTTTCTGCTCTCAGGATTTGCTAGCAGTGATTACAATTCAGGCACTTTGCTCCCTTCTCTCCACATATTCTACATCAGTCTTAATTTTCGTGTTTTCTGGCCACACCATGTAGCATGTGGGATCTTAGTTGCCCAACCAGGGATCGAACCCACACCACCTGCATTGGAAGTTCGGAGTCTTGACCACTGGGGCACCAGGGAAGTCCCTAGATCAGGCTTGAATTTTTGAGCATAACCTTGCCTTCTGGGTTTTTTGTTTGTTTTGTTTCCAACCACTCCTTTTTCATGTTCTTGATTTTGCTCCTTTTATTCAGAAAGCAGTTAGCTGCTTTATGTGCCAGGTGCTTTGTGACGCACTGAGGATGCAAAAATGAATGTGACAGGCTTTAGCCTTAAGTATACCCCTGCTTAGCAGGACCAAGGTACAGACATGTCATAGGCATGTTGTGAGAGTGAAGGCGCACACAGGTCGCCTGGAGGAGGTCACAGCAGCTCACCTTACATAAGAGATGTGTTGCACAGATGTGACAGGTGCCCCGTTCGCAGACCTTTTCCCCAGAAATACAGGAGGGAGCTGAGCACGCAGGTCCGTTAGGTTTTCTGGTCCCCTGCTCATACCTCCTTCTCATCTCCTTGGCTTCCTCCCTTTGCCATCTCTTGTGTGCTTTTAGGTGTCTCAAGACCCCCTGCAGTCCTCGTGTGCCTTTCGGGGATGAACGGCAGCACACTGTGGTCTAGTCCCCTCCCCGAGGAAGCCCGAGATATTACCTGTTTGGATCTGACACCAGGGGACATGGCCAAAACTGTCTGCCTGGTGACGGGGACACACAAGATGCTCAGTGCATTCAACGGGACGTCAGGTAAAGATTGTTGGCCACGAGAGGGCCCTGCTCCTGGGAGCCCTCATTTTCGATTAGAACAGTCTGGTAGGGAAGGGACCATTCCACTCACCCATGGTGGGAGGTCTGATCTCCTGCTCTGGAAGGTGGATATTAAGGGAAATAAGAGACAGGGTTTAAGTAGAGTATCACATCCATGGTTCAACCTGTTTGGTGATAGGATAGGGCTAAACTGAGTTATCCAAATAGAAACTGCCCCAGGGCTTTCAGTTTTGAAATAATCTCCCTACTGTGTTCTTTGTACAGAAGACAGTGGGGCCTTGTCTCTTTGTATTTGATATATAAGGGTTCACATGGGCATTTTAACCCACACATGACCCATTTTAACTTG
The DNA here is from genome assembly GCA_935064755.1 of Tragelaphus eurycerus. Taxonomy (NCBI): domain Eukaryota; kingdom Metazoa; phylum Chordata; class Mammalia; order Artiodactyla; family Bovidae; genus Tragelaphus; species Tragelaphus eurycerus. The sequence continues at coordinate 15,541,906 of CAKXYN010000036.1, read as the reverse complement.
GGCATTGACCAGTTAAAAATAGGCCAGTGAAAAAACTTAAGGTTTGTGGAGGCGTGTTGGTTTGGCCTCTTCTCATCTTATCGCATTCAGACATATGTGACAAAAGAGATAGAAAAAAATCAAGTATTATGAAGGCTCCTTACAGAGCCATATACTTCCAGTGTGCTCTTAACCTTGGACTCAAATAAAGCTGGATAAGTAGCCTCCCTCCTAGGTGTAAAGATTGGAGTCTGGGAATGGGGTTCTTCTGAGTGAAAAAAACATTTTGCATGTGAGTTAACTCCAGAACTGAAGTCATCTTTTATGTTTTCTCTACTCCTCTGAACATGTGCCAGAAGGAGTGGGTTGGGCTTCCGTTTGGCTGTCCTTGGACAGTTCCTTAGTAGTTGGAATCATCTTTAACAGATCAATTCCTCCATTCCAGACAAGGGGGCTTTTCTTTCTTGAACAAACTTCATCATGTCCATATTACCTAAAAACCCCAGGTGTTGGGTTATTATATGAACTTAATAGCCAGATGCTTGCAGATTTCGGTTCACACTCCCTGCCTTTCTCCCCAGCAAGATACAAACTCAAGAGAAAAATGTGTAGGAGCTTCTGTCTGTTGCTCAGCCCGTGGAGTCTCTTTTCTGGCCTGGGAGCCTAGCATCTGCCTTTTGCAGAGGCAGAAAGCGCTCATTGTGATCAGCATATTGATCCTTCCCTAGGGAAAGCCATGTGGACTTTAAACCCAAACTACTTATCCAACGGGACCCTGGCCGCCCCTGCCGTGGTGCTGCCTGACGTGGATGAAGATGGTGTTAGAGACCTCGCGGTTCTTGCCATTGGGGCGTTGCAGGTATGTGCCACGCTCAGCGGTCCTTGTCTCTTACAGGGAAGGCAACTTTGGTCACTTCCTAGTATCACTATTAGAAACGCTGCTTGAAACCGCCTCATTACAAGGGCTTAGCTTTAAATAAATTCTCTCTGTGAGATCAGGTGAATAAATTGCCAGTATGCACCCATTCACCTGGTTCCATTGACGTGGTGCTTGGTGGAGCTTGGGAGCCAAATAGGTCTGTGTTTGAATTCCCGCTCTACTGCTCTGTGCTCTTGGTAAACCACAGAGCCTGTCCCAGCTCCGGTTACATCGTATGTAAAGTGGGGATGTTATTCTACTTGCAGGATTGTTATGAAAATTAGAGCTAACATATTTCAAATGCCTTGCTGCTCCTACTGCTGCTAAGTCGCTTCAGTCGTGTCCGACTCTGTGCGACCCCATAGATGGAAGCTCACCAGGCTCCCCCGTCCCTGGGATTCTCCAGGCAAGAACACTGGAGTGGGTTGCCATTTCCTTCTCCAATGCATAAAAGTGAAAAGTGAAAGTGAAGTCGCTCAGTCGTGTCCGACTCCTAGCGACCCCACAGACTGGAGTCCACCAGGCTCCCCTGTACATGGGATTCTCCAGGCAAAAGTACTGGGGTGGGGTGCCATTGCCTTCCCTGCAAATGCCTTGAGTGGTGCCTATTTTTCACCAAGAGTATGTATTGTATTGTTGATTTTACAGTGGAGCTTTGTCTCTTCGAATTTGACATACAAGGGTTGACTTGTGAACTTGGGCGTTAACCAGTTAAAAATGTGTCATTGAAGAAACTAAGGTTTGTGGAGGCATGTTGGTTTGGCCTCTTATCATCTTATCACATTCAGACATATATGATAAAAGGAATGGGAATATATTAATATGTTTAACTTTTATTGCAACTATAAATCGTGAGACAGACTGATAGAAAGTCCATAGGATATATATATATATAACATAGTAAGTGAAATAAGTAACAACAACAGGGACCAGAAAAAAAAGAGTTTTTGTTTAGGCTGTTACTGCAAACTGATTCTGATACAGTAGTCCCTAAATTTTGCTCCTCAATTTTTGCTTTGTTGGAATTCCAGTGCCTGGCAACTAGTTATTCTCTGCACAGATAAAATAATAGTATGTTCCCTAAATTACAGGAAAGAATATATTAATGGCCAGAATTGTCTCAGTTTTAAGTTTTTGTTCCTGAAGCTTTTCTCAGAACTTCTGTCAGACTTTCTCTTAGACTTTTTCTCGGACTGTCTAGCCTGAATCTGCCAGAAGAGTCTCATGGACAGAAGAATTGAACAATTGGCCAAGAATATTTGTGGACAAACGTGTCTATAGAACATTGTGGCTTATTGTCATTTGACTAGACCTCATGATTTTTGTAATGCATACATGGAATGGAGTTATTAGTACAAAAATATGCAAGTGAGATTATTTAGAATGGAATTAAATTTGTCAGTACTTTATGGTTTTTTGTTGAGAGCACCATAAACTAACTCAGAGTGCCCTATGAGTCACAAGTTTCAGGAGCCCTGCCCTAGTACCTCAGATGGTACTTTATGTTCATGAGATGAGAGAAAAGAAGAGAGATCGTGAGGGAAATTTCCAAAGATGAGTCACTTTTAGGGGTCCTTTCTGTTTGTTTTTCTTTAGTTGGCCAGTTGGTCTCAGAGAAGATTGAACCAAAATGTCTAGAATTCTGCACATAATCTTTTTTCATTCTAGTCGCTGTGAATAAAGAGACTGGGGAGTCGGGAGCATTTTAACAATTCCATTCATCAGGGAGTGAGTCTCAGAAGGTTCATCTGTCAGGGAGTGGGAAGTATGGGGAGTTTAGTTTTTGTTTTTTTGTGTTTTTAAGGAACTATGGTTGTTAGCCTTGACTAGACAGACCTTTGTTGGCAAAGTAATGTCTCTACTTTTGAATATGCTATCTAGGTTGGTCATAACTTTCCTTCCAAGGAATAGGCGTCTTTTGATTTCATGGCTGCAGTCACCATCTGCAGTGATTTTGGAGCCAAAAAAATAAAGTCTGACACTGTTTCCACTGTTGCCCCATCTATTTCCCATGAAGTGATGGGACCAGATGCCATGATCTTCATCTTCTGAATATTGAGCTTTAAGCCAACTTTTTCACTCTCCACTTTTACTTTCATCAAGAGGCTTTTTAGTTCCTCTTCACTTTCTGCCATAAGGGTGGTGTCATCTGCATATCTGAGGTTCTTGATATTTCTCCCGGCAATCTTGATTCCAGCTTGTGTTTCTTCCAGTCCAGTGTTTCTCATGATATACTCTGCATATAGTTAAATAAGCAGGGTGACAATATACAGCCTTGACGTACTCCTTTTCCTATTTGTGAAGAAGGCTGAGTGCCAAAGAATTAATTGATGCTTTTGAACTGTGGTGTTGGAGAAGACACCTGAGAGTCCCTTGGACTGCAAGGAGATCCTACCAGTCCATTCTGAAGGAGATCAGCCCTGGGATTTCTTTGGAAGGAATGATGCTAAAGCTGAAACTCCAATACTTTGGCCACCTCATGCGAAGAGTTGACACATTGGAACAGACTCTGATGCTGGGAGGGATTGGGGGCAGGAGGAGAAGGGGACGACAGAGGATGAGATGGCTGGATGGCAGCACTGACTCGATAGATGTGAGTCTGAGTGACCTCTGGGAGTTGGTGATGGACAGGGCGGCCTGGCGTGCTGCGGTTCATGGGGTTGCAAAGAGTTGGACACGACTGAGCGACTGAACTGAACTTAACTGATGGTTGTTAGCAGAAGCACAGTGAAACATCAGACAGATTTACCTGAACAAGGTTATAAATCTTGGCCTTATTATAAATTTATAATAAGACGGTCAAGATTTATAACCATCTGGCTTCTTGCTGGCCGGCAGCAGGGGACAGGACGATGGTTCGGACCTGACTGAGGGGCCCTGCATGCTGAGGAGACTCTGTTAGAAGAGTTGACTTCTCACCTGGTCCTACTCTGTGCCTGGTTTTTTTTTTTTTTGTTGGTGGGGGTAGGGGTGTGGATGTGGACCAGTCTCCATTCTGTCTGGAAAGTGATAGGCAGGAGTAGCAACGTCTTGGAGAAGTGGCGGGTTCAGAGCCATCGCTTCATCTTCAGACTGACCTTTCTAACTTCTATACCAGTGACAAAGAACCCGAGGAACACGCTTGCTGTCCGCCGTAGACGTGGAAAGGGGAATGAGGCGTGTCAGGTCTTTGACTTCGTGGGGTGGAATTCTTAGATCTGGGCTTAGAGAGAGGCGGCCTTGGGGTGTCTGGACCTGGCTGGGGCTAGAGAGCGCATCTGGACTAGCACATCAGAGGGAGTGGACCTTGGAAGCCGTGGCATTAACGCTCTCACACTGTGCTGTAAATCACTGATGCCCTGTTCCAGACACGTGGGCAGCCGTACCCTCTGAGTCCTCAGGCTGATGGCAATAGCACTGATTTGTGACATAGTTTATCTCATTCTTGGTTCGCTCTAGAAAATTCTGTCTTATGGGTGAGAAATCTGCTTTCTCCTAGCTTCCATTCGTTGTGCCCACATCGGCCCCGTAGAACACTCTGAATGAATCTAATCCTCTTCTACATGAACGCTCTTTTGCTGGAAGCCTGGCTTTTCTAAAGGCTGAAAAAAAAGAGGAAGTGTTAGTCACTCAGTCGTGTCTGACTCTTTGTGACCCCATGGACTGTAGCCCACCAGGGTCGTCTGTCCATGGAATTCTTCCGGCAAGGATACTGGAGTGGACAGCCATTCCCTCCTCTAGGGGATCCTTCCTGATCCAGGGGTCGAACCCGCATCTTTTGTGTCTCCTACCTTGGCAGGCAAGTTCTTTACCGTCTGAGCCACCAGGGAAGCCAGAATAGGTAGTTTCTTGTACTGTTCCTCATGCAACATGATCCAGACCCCTTTTTTCTTGATTTCTTTCATTTTTCACTCCACTTTGTCCATATCTCTTTTATGTGGTACCCGTAAATGAAAACAGTATTCTGTTTGTAATATAACCAGTTATATGAAATAAAGAAATTGTTACTTCTCCTGATATTGACTCCATATATGTATAAATGCAACCAAAGATGGTGATAGCCTTCCTATTTTTGTTTATAATCAGTTAAAACACCCATATCTTTCCCACTACTTCTTTCATTCTTTTTTCCTTCCAGTTTTATTGAGATATAGCTGACATAATAGCACTGTATAACTGACATATAGCACTGTTTAAGGTGTTACAGCAAAATATTTGATTGGACTTACATACATCATGAAACGATGACCACAAGAAGTTTAGTGAACATCTGTTATCTCATACTGATGCAAAATTAAAGAAATAGAAAAAATTTTTCCTTGTGATGAAAACTCAGGATTTATTCTCTCAACGTTCATATATGACTTATAACTTAATTATATTTATTATGTTGTACATTACATCTCTAATACGTATTTATCTTATAGCTGGAGTTTGTCAGTTTCCACTGCCTTCCTTCAATGCCCCCTCCTCCCACCCCCTGCCTCTAGTAACCATGAATCTGATTTCTTTTTCTATGAATTTGTTTTTGAAGTATAATATAATTAACCTGCAATACTATGTTCATTCCTGGTGTGCATCATACCGATTTGATATTTCTATATATTTCAAAATGATCACCACAGTAAGTCTTGTTACCATGAAATATCCATGTCTTTTAATTAACAGGCCAATTTTTTTCTTCCAGATTTTGACCCATCTTCCAGCCTAAGACTTTTTGGAATTTTCAGTTTGTCATACAGCATACTAGCTATCTCAGCTTTGTGATAAACCTGAATTCTGTTCATTCATGTCTTTGATAAAAGAATGAATAATAGGAATAAGATAATAGCTGGGTGAGGTGACATTCCACTAAAACTCCCTCTGGGTTGGTGTTGGCCCCTTCTTGGGGTACACTGAGAACCATATCTCTTTATCTTGTCCATAATTATTCATGACAATAAACTCAGTCAAAAGCTTTACTGAAATCAAGACAGCAATGTAGTCCTTGTATTTCTCAACCAGTGCCTTTATTCCCAAAAGAAAACCCTCTTGTGCAGGGGTTGGAAAACCATGGCATGCAGGCCAAGTTTGGCCCACTGTTTGTTTTTGTACATAAAGTTTTATTGTCATACCTGTTCATTCACATATTGTCTATGGCTGCTGTTACACTAGAGTGGTAGAAAAGAGTAGTTGCTGCCGAAATAGAGTAGTTTCTGCACAAACTACCTGGCTGGAAAAACATAAAATGTTTACTGTCTTGCCCTTCCCAGAAAAGGTTTGCTGATCTCTGCTTGAGAGTGAGGTTGATAGTGGCCAGGCCAGACGTGTGTGTTATAATGGGAGCACATGGCCTGCACTGATTCTTGTGGGACCAAGTATCACTGGGAATTTATGGATATAGAGGTGGGTAGTGACTGGTGGGTCCTGTATGTAGCTCTAGACTAGAGTTCTATGCTTCAGGAGACTGCTCCTCAGCAATAGCTGTACTTTGGAGAAATTGCCCAAATCACCATGCAGGTGCCCTTGGCTTGTATCTAACAAGGGAATGGGGCATTTGCTTCACTTTCTAACTTCCTGGGAAATACGGCAAAGCAGGTGTGGCCTTGGGCTTTTCAACTTTGGGAGGTATTTTTGACCCCTTAGCTAACTAGAAGGAATGTCCGTGGAGACATGACTTGATACGGTAACAACAGGGTTTCTATGGACTCAACCCCAGTCTTTCACTTCATCAGCCGGATCTGTGTTTTCTGCTGGTGTCTGGCCGGACGGGGAGCCCGGTGGGCCGACCTGTGAAGTACAACGTCGTGGGAGTGGGCAACCTGATCGGCCCTCAGGTTTACATCACCACCAGCGGGGCCACCTACATCCTGTTTGGCTTTGGTAAGAAGCGAGGCTCGTTTTTGCTGCTGTCCCCATGGGTGTGTGGTGAGGTCTCCCTGGGCGATGGGGAGAAAGCCTGGAATCTCTGACACCAGCCCTCTGCTGGGGACCCCCTGCCACAGGGTATTCACTCTGTTGTCCCTGGCTGCCTTCTCCAATGAGAAGACTGCCCAGCATCTGCTTAGCCACCTCCCTACTGGCTCCCTGTGTGAATCCATCCCTCCGCCCAGGCTCTGGGTCTCCCACTCCTGTCCTCCCCCTGGGAAAGTTCTGTTGAGTTCAGCTTCTCCATGTTGGTTCTTCTGTGCTGTTAGGTAACATCCAGGCTGTCGCCCTGCGGGATATTTTCGTTCAGGCCCAAAATCGAGACAGCTTACCACCTTCCCTGCAGACAGAGGAACCTGAGTGGGAGAAGCGGAGATCCGTCAACCTGTCTGAGCTCATTGATGTTTACAGGTGGGCAGCCGTCTGGTCCTGCCATGGTGAGACCTGAGCCCACGCATGCCTGGAATCTCGGTGTCTGGTGGGCTGGCAGACACGTGGGCAGAAGTTTGGGGGTAAAATTGGTGCCTGGCCTTCACGGACCACCTCCCAGTCTAGTTGCGGGGAGTTAGAAGTGCTCTTCTCCTGGCGACATAATGTGTTGATGTCTGTGTGTGGGTGATCACTTTGCACACAGTGGGCAGAGAAGAGTATTTGTTTGGAGTGGGAGTCAGAGCAGGGCAGTTGAGACTGGGGAACCTCAGGTAGGGAAATGGATTTATTTAACAGAACTGCTTGTGAAACTCTGCTGAAGGATCAGCCCTGCTGCGTTCCTGTGTTTTTCTCTTAAAGAATCATTGTGGCAGAGGCAAAAATAACATCCATGAAATCTTTTTTTTTTTTTTTCCCTTCATTTTTTTCTTAACTAAAAGCATGTTATTTGTTATAAGCAGTGGATGTTATCCATTTCACCCTGGGCCTGGGTAATAATTATCTTTGTTATTTTTCTACCAGAAGCTTCAGATCGCCTTCTAGCATTTTCTTTGTTGTTGTTTAGTGTTAAGTTGTGTCTGACTCAGTCCTATCCAACTCCTTGAAACCCCATGGACTGTAGCCCTCAGGCTCCTCTGTCCATGGGATTTCCCAGGTGAGAATACTGGAGTGGGTTGCCATTTTCTTCTCCAGGGCATCTTCTCGACCCAGGGATTGAACCCATGTCTCTTGCATTGCAGGTGGATTTTTTCACTGCTGAGCCACTGGGGAAACCCAGCATTTTCTTAGGCAGTATCATATTGTGTCAGTGCATTTGACAGATGTTAAATAGAGTGGTCCTAGTTGTACAAAGGAAGAAATATTGGGCTGGTCAAACAGTTCATTCAAGTTTCCCCTTAAGATCTTACAGAAAAACCCAAATGAACTTTTTGACCAAGCCAATAATTTGATGAAGTGTCGAGTGTGAGCTGGTGCTGAAGCTCCAATATTCTGGCCTCTTGAAGGGAGAAGCCAACTCATTAGAAAAGACCCTGATGCTGGGAGAGATTGAGGGTAGGAGGAGAAGGGGGTGACAGAGAATGAAATGGTTAGATACCATCATTGACTCAGTGGACATAAGTTTGAGCAAACTCTGGGAGATGCTGAAGGACAGGGAAGCCTGGTGTGCTGCAGTCCATGGGATCACAGAGTCGGATACAACTTAGTGACCAAACAGCAACAACGACAAGAGTATGAGGTGCTCTCCAAGCTTGATGACAGTTTCAGGCATCCTGTCCCGACCTCTGGCTCCTTCCCTGTGATTGTTCTCAGCTCTGTTATCTTTCCAGAACATCCAATATGAGGGGCACTTTTCTTGTCTTTCCCTTCTGAAATTGCATAAATTTTCTAGGGCTCCTTAATTTCTAAAGAAACCAGGAAAAAGAGATTCAAATGAAACAGCAAGAGTGCCCCTCTTTTTTTAAAAAAAAATTTTTTTTTTTTACACCATGTAGCATGTGGGATCTCACTCCCCCTACCAGGGAGTGAACACATGTCGCCTGCATTTTAAACATGGAGTTTAAACCACTGGACCACCAGGAAAGTCCCAAGACAAGATACTGGTAGGAGACTAATGCAAGGGTCTGTACAGGCGTCTGCGCTGAGAGGAGTAGCCAGAATGTGTGGGCAGGAATTTCACCCCAGCCTGAGACTATCGGGGTCTCTCGTTTAACTCAGCGATGGGGTGGAGCTCCTCCAGATGGTGAAGGCGCCGGATTCCAACAGCAGCAACCTCCTGATCACAACCACACAAGGCCTCGTCCTGCTTCGGGGGCAGAACCTCACCCCTTCCTGGACCTTGGGCCTCCAAGGCCTGCACAGGTTAGTGATGTGCTCCTACTCACTCAAAACCGCCCGGAACCATTGCTTGATGTTAATATCTGGAGCCAGTGCAAGGGGAGGGGGGTCTCATTCTCCCTTTTTGGTCCTTCACTTCCCATCACTCACATTGCTCTCACTTGCAGCCAGCCTACTCCGGGGTATTTCACGGATGATGAGACGATAGATTTCCTTCTGCAGATACCGAATGGAGTTGGGATGAAAAAGGTAAAACCTGGGGATGAAGATCAAGTCAGAACATATATCCAGGATGAACTTGGTGTCCAGGCCTGTGCTTGGCATCATGAAAAATAGAAAGAACCTGAAAACACAGTCCCTTCCTTCCAAGAACTCCCAAGTGTAGCTGGTTGGGTAAAATGAACAGTCACAATGCAGTGCTAACGTCTACAGCAGCAGAAGCTTTTCTCGCTGCCCTACTTTTTGTGTAGCAGTTCCTTGTGGATTCTGTGTCCATGTGCTTTCCGAAGTCTCTTGCTGGGGAAAGGCTGGTACCAATAAATGTACCATTTCAGTTTATATACTGCAATTTCAGAGAAGGTGGGCCACCTGGGGCAGTGGGTTGTCATGGAGGACTTCATGAAGGAGGGAAAGGTGGTCAGGGCCTGGCAGTTGAATTGCATTTCTAGAAGAGGGGCAGATCCACTCAGGAGCTCCAGAGACCCTGAGATGGATGGTGGCGTGTATTCCAGGGTCACCAGTGTTGTTATTGTTTGGTTGCTAAGTCATGTCAGACTCTCTGTGACCCCATGGACTGTAGCCTGCCAGGATCCTCTATCCATAGGATTTCCCAGTCAAGAATATTGGCGTGGGTTGCCTTGTTTTCCTGTAGGGGATCTTCCCGACCCAGGGATTGAACCCAAGTCTCCTGCGGCTCCTGCATTGCAGGCAGATTCTTTGCCTGCTCAGCCATCAGGGAAGTCCCTGGGATTTTGGCAAATGAGAAGCTGTTTTGTTCTAGAACTGTGTGATATGAGGGATTTGGGGTAATGAGGAAATATACATGCAGCCAGGGATTTTGAATTCCCTTTAATTATCTTTTGAGAGATACAACTGAGTGAATTTTCTCTTATTTATTTTTTGCCTGTTCAGAGTTTGCTCTTTTAAATTTGAGGCTCCCCTTGGTCTGAACTGCACCTGCCAGGACACATGTGGCAGAGTCAGACTCTGAAGCCCAGGGGATAGGACTGAGCTGTCACCTGATCGTGTTCCCCTAACTGTGGTTGGCCATGGTCACCAGCAGGAAGAGACAGAGACGAGGCATGGGTTTTAGCTTCTCCACAGTGGAATGGCTGCTCCGCCCAGGACTGCCCCAAGTACAGAGTAATGGGTGTCACTTCCTGTCTCTGAGCCTCTGTTTCCTCATCTCATGATGAGAGGAGGCCTCGATGATTTATAATGTCCCTTCCCTCTGGGAATTCTGCAGTCCTTTAGGCTCCATCTAGACTTCTGGTTGTTGTTCAGTTGCTGTCATGTCTGAATCTTTGTGACCCCATGGACTGCAGCACACCAGGCCCCCATATCCCTCTCTGTCTTCCAGAGTTTGCCCAAGTTCATGTCCTTGTCCAGACTCCTGGACCTAGTTGTTACGTAATGCTCCCTGAACACCCCATTGTTTGCATCTGGTTTAAGCTCCGTTAACGTATGTGGTGTTTGTGTGTCTGTGGGTTTTTGTCTGGTTTTGTGTTTGTGCGTTTTGCTGTCTCTCTGAGGATGGGTCGTACTCATCACCTTCTCTTCTGCAGGTGATGGTGGTGGACGGAGACTCTGGCCTGGTCACGTGGAGTTACAGCATCCCGTGTCACATGATAGAAACTCCAGCCACGTCAGCAGCCACTGTGGAACAGAAATCTGTCTTCCTCTTCTGGGCTGAAGGGCTGTCAGCTGCATCGCCCAGTCCCGTGAGTGAGCCTAATGTCAGGTGGCACCTGCTCTTGAGGCTGACTGGGTCTGGAGGTCTTATTAGACCTGCTGTCTTCCGAGTGATTGTGGGTAGAGACAGTGACCTGGATGGGTGGGAAACCCAGAAGGGAGGGTGTATGTGTGTACATGAGGCTGATTCACTTCACTGTGCAGCAGAAACCATCTCAGTGTTGTGAGGAAACCACGTTGTTGCTTCTAGTCGCTAAGTCATCGCTGACTCTCTCCATCGGCTGAAGATGAAGGTTCCCTGGGGGTTCACGGGAGACGTTCTGATGTGCAGAAGGCAGATTTGAGAACAGATTTCTTTTTGATTCAGTTACTTACTTAATTTTTGGCTGTGCCAAGTCTTTGTTTCTGTGAGGGCTTTTGTCCAGTTGGTGCCAGTGGGCGCTATTCTCTCGTTGCGGTGGCTTCTCACGGGCTCTAGGGTGTACTGGCTTTAGTAGTTGCAGCACGTGGACCCAGTAATTGTGGTTCCCGGGCTCGAGAGCACAAATTCAGATGTGGTGCATGGGCTCGGTAGTTACTGTACTCTGGCACGTGGGATCTTCCCAAACTAGGGATCGAACCCACATCTCCTGCACTGGCAGGCACATTCTTCACTTCTGAGCCACCAGGGAAGCCCTGAGAACATCTTCAGTACTATCTTGAGGGGCTTTAATGGGGTTGAGGAGATGGGGGTGCTGCCTCTGCCAGGTGCCAGGGGGTTTTGAGTAAGACTCACTCTGATTTAGTTCAGTTAAACCCAAGTTGACCAGCACCTACTGTGTGCCAGGGACCTCAGGGTAAACTGGGGACAGTGCTGCCATCTGGAGGACAAGCAGATGATCCTGGGTGATGGGGAGCCTGACGGAGGGGGAGTCCTGAGTTCATCAGCCATGCACTCTAGAACTTACCTTTTCTGAGTCTCACGCTCTTTATCCGTTAATGCAGATGCTAATATAGTCCCTCGCTTTAGGATCAGATTTCCAATGATGCTTGTCCTAACTCTGAAGTTCCCTGACAGCGGATGACCGTGGACATTCTACCTAACATTTAACTTCCTGGTTTCCTCATTTAATAAAATGAGGGACTCAGACCAGATGACTCTCAAATGTAAGCGTCTACAAATAAGCACAAAACAAAAGCAGGCTACAAATGCTCTAAGGGGGTACAGCTACAAAGTTTAGATGGAAACACAAAAGGAGGAGGGTCTTTGTTTTGTGGAGGCGGGCAGCGATTAGGGAGCTTTTCACGCAAGAGGTGACATCGAGTTGGAGACCTCGTGACAAGTGTTTTAATGTGGAAGTGGCTCTTGAGGATGATGTCCAAGGGGAAATGAAATTGGCCAAGGACAGGTAAAGCCTGGTGAAGTGTGGGCTTGTTTCACAGACCTTGGAGCATGGATGTGCAGGCACATAATCATAGGAGACTGGGAAAGGCTGATTTAGGTTACATGGTGTAAGACCTTGGTTTTCACGCGAAGGAATTTGGACTCCATTCTGTAGGCAATGAGGAGGGAGTTTGGCTATGTCCTTTCTTTCTTATCTTTTAAACTTCTAATTTTATATTAGAGTGGCACTAATATAAATAAATACAATATAAAGAGCCCACCTGCTAATGCAGGAGATGCGAGACCCGGGTTTGATCCCTGCTGGAAAAGGGCACAGCAACCCACTCCAGTATTCTTGCCTGGAGAGTCCCATGGACAGAGAGGAGCCTGGTGGACTACAATCCATGGGGTTGCAGAGAGTGGGATTCGACTGAGCAGCTAACACTTTTACTTTCACATAGTTGATTAATAACATGTTGGTATCAGGTGTACAACAGATTCAGTTATATATATACATGTATCTCTTCTTCTTCAAATTCTTTTCCCATTTAGAATGTTGAACAGAGTTCCCTGTGCTATACTGTACACCCTTGTTGGTTATCCTTTTTTTTAATAACTTTTTATATTGGCGTATAGCCGATTACCAATGTTGTGATAGTTTCAGGTGGACCGCAGAGGGACTCAGCCACACATGGTTATCCATTTTAAATATAGCAGTGTGTACATGTCAGTCCCAAACTCCCTAACTATCCCTGCCCCCTAGCCTTCTCCCCTGGTAACTTAGGTGTCTGTGACGTGAATAAGCTATTTTCTTGTCATGTGAGCTGTCCGTGGTGCTGGGATCCTAGATACGGGAAATCCCTCTTATGCTTTGTGGGTACTCGTGGGAGTGGGGTTGTGAGCTTCCCGCCCAAGTGACCCCACCCTGCTGACAGTGGAGGGGCAGGGCTGACATCACTCCACATGGTCCCGGGAGGGGAGGCACTGCATAACCCATTCATGGGGTTCCTGTGCTCTACGGCCTTGTGTCTGCAGAATATCAACCTTGCATGGAGTCAGATGGTGAAGAAAGTTCGTATGTGCATTGCTTCTGCCTTAGGGGGTCAGGAGACTGACACTGAGATCTTGGGATCTTGGTTTTTGTAATTAATGAGTGTCTGATCCCTGTCTTAGTTATTTCAGGAATAGATAAGATTTTTATGATTTTTTTTAGCTTGACACTTGCAGTTGGCTTTGCTATCCCGTGAAAGCAGGAATCTTCGGTTCACCGTGTTTTTATAAGCAGGCTTTCCCTTGTCAAAGCCCCTCCTGCTGCCAGGGGAAAACCGTTCCTGATACTCCCAGAGGCACCAGACTGTGAGGGCTCCATCATTTTCTCTCCTGGGGCATGCCTATTTTCTTTCTTCCTTTCTTTTTCCTATGAGGGAGAAAGCATTTTCCAGCTCTGGTGGTTTGATGAAGTTAGTGTTTAGTCAGTGTTTTGAGATTTGAAATGACATGTCTTTCGTACATGGAGTTTCTCTCACACACTCCCTGGTGTGGGATCTGATCTTGGCCTCGTCGGGGATGAGTAACCCCCACCGTCTCTGCCGTCCTTTCATCTGAGCAACATTGTATGAGGGAGTGTGGACTGACCTTTGCTCTCCCTGCTTCTCATTTCAGGATGTCGTCCTGGGAACTGAGCCACCCAGCCTTCACCACCTATACCTCCTGCATCCCACCTTCCCCTCCATCCTCCTGGATCTGGCCAATGCCACTGGCACTGTGACAGCTTCAGAGGGTAAGTCCCTGGGGGTGATGCAGAGGAGGGGAGGGGACGTGCTGGCCGGGTGAGGTTGATGAGGGTGTGTGCTGTGGATGAGAGCAGGACTCTAAGTTTTCAGTTGCTAAGTTGTGTCCAACTCTTTGCGACCCCATGGACTGCAGCACACCAGGCCTCCCTGTCCATCACCAACTCCCAGAGTTTGCTCAAATTCATGCCCACAATGCTATGCAATCATTTCATCCTCTGCTGCCCTCTTCTTCTACCCTCAATCTTTCCCAGCATCAGGGTCTTTTCCAGTGAGTCAGCTCTTGGCATCAGGTGGTCAAAGTATTGGAGCTTCGGCAGTCCTTCCAATGAATATTGAGGACTGATTTCATTTAGGATTGATTGGTTTGATCTCCTTGCAGTCCAAGGGACTCTTAAGAGTCTTCTCCAATACCACAATTTGAAAGCATCAGTTCTTCAGTGTTCAAGCCTTCTTTATGGTCCAGTTCTCACATTCATACATGACTACTGGAAAAACCATAGCTTTGACAGTGCTGACCTTTGTCAGCAAAGTGGTGTCACTGCTTTTTAATACACTGTCTAGGTTTGTCATAGCTTTCCTTCCAAGGAGCAAGGATCTTTTAATTTCATGGCTGCAGTCACTGTCCATAGTGATTGTGGAGCCCAGGAAAATAAAATCTGTCACTACTTCCACTTTTTCCCCTTCTTTTTGCCATGAAGTGATGGAACCAGATGCCATGATCTTAGTTTTTTTAATGTTGAGTTTCAAGCCAACTTTTTCACTCTCCTCTTTCAGCCTCATCAAGAGGCTTTTTAGCTCTTCTTTGATTTTTGCCATTAGGGTGTCATCTGCATATCTCAGGTTATTGATATTCCTCCCAGCAGTCTTGATTACAGATTATGATTCATCCAGCCTGGCATTTTGCATAATGTACTCTGCATATAAGTTAAATAAGTAGGGTGACAGCCTTATTGTACTCCTTTCCCAATTTTGAACCAGTCATTGTTCCAGTGAACATTGCATACTGGTAATTAAGAATCAAGACCATTTTTATGGTAACACCTGGTTTATAGAGGCAGAATAAACACTAACTTGGTACATAGCTTAGGCCACGAGGTACTGACAGTCTAGGAGTTACCGGAATTTCTAGTTTGTTGTGCTCTCTTTTCTACCACAGTTGGCCAGTCTCCCCACTTCCCGATCTTGGGCTTTCTCAAAAGTAGCTTTGGGACTTACCTGGTAGCTCAGTGTAAAGAATCCACCTTGAAATGCAAGGGACATGGGTTCGACCCCTGGTCAGGGAACTAAGATTCCACATGCCACAGAGCAGCTAAGCCTGTGTGCCACAACTACTGAAGTCTGTGCGCCACAACTAGAGAGTCTGTGTGCTGCAATGAAAGATCCCACGAGACGCAATGAAGATCCAACGCAGCCAAAATAAATAAATTAAGTAAAAAAAGGTAGCCGCTTTGGAGAAGCACAGGTACAGAGACAGGATTTGCTGCTTTGCTGGCCACCAGCTGCTCACCCAGCGTGCACCCATTGTCTAGTCGGTACCTTATGTTGATTAGCACTCAGTAAACATCTTGTGTGAATCAGCAGAGGAAGAAATGAGCGAATGAGTCTTGAGCCCAACCACTCTCCTGTGAGCCCAAGTCTTCTGTCCTCATTGACTGCTCTCCTTTGTATCCTTCCTCAGTTGGGATCAACGACCTGTGGAAAGACGCCTTTTACGTTACCAGGACCACAGGGCCCAGCTCTGAAGGGCACCCGGCACCCCTGGTGGTCAGCAAGCTCAGTCTGCGGTGGGCGCTGATGGAAGGCCAAATGGTCCAGCTGGAGGAGACCACTCCCAAAATCGGCCGCGGGGAGCTGCGCAGATTCCTCTCGAGGATAAAGTTTGTCGACTCTCCCTACCAGGTGACGAGCTTGGAAAAGAAAGTGTGTGGTTACTCTTGAGGGTGAAGGGCAAACACAACCAACTCCCAAGTCTGCTCTTCAGAAGGTCAAGCATGCGGGTGAGCACCTTCTTGAATTGCTAGGTATCAGGAAACAGCTGTTTTGGACCAGCATTATTTTGTAGGGGTGAGTGATGACCTTGAACTATTGCTTGGTTGTTCTGAGCTGGAAATGGTACCGTCTCTTAGAGAAGACATTGGGAAGTGGGGGGTCATAGCTTTTACTCTTACTCTGGGTCTTTCCTGGGTAAGGCTGGTGGTGCCAGCCTCATGCAGGGCTTGTGGCAGTTACCTACTGTGAAGAACTCTTATTGTTGTTGCTGAATTGCTAAGTTGTGTCTGACTCTTTGACCACATGAACTGCAGCCTGCCAGGCTTCCCTGGCCTTCACCGTCTCCTGGAGTTTGTTCAAACTCATGTCCGTTGAGTCAACGATGCCATCCAACCATCTGATCCTCTGCTGGCCTCTTCTTCTCCTGCCCTGAAGTCTTTCCCAGCATCAGGGTCTTTTCCACTGAGTCAGCTCTTCACATCATGTGGCTAAAGTATTGGAGCTTCACCTTCAGCATCAGCCTTTCCAATGAATATTCAGGGTTGATTTCCTGTAGGACTGATTGGTTACTTTGCTCAAAATGCACCCACCCCCTGCCCTCCTCAATGCGACAGCCTAGTTCAATGTTCAAGAATGTATCATGGAAAAAGATAAAAGTCTTTGGGCCTTTCTGGAGGGACGCTTGTAAACTTTGGAGGCTAAAACAAAAGGATAGGGAAATAGAGGGATATTCTGACCTTGAGAATCCTTCCATGTCTCTACCGTGAAAAAAATTAAAGTCACTGATTCGTGCCCTTTTCTCCCTAGATCTAGCCTACTGGACTCTTCAGTTGCAGAAGAAGTGAACGGAGTGGCACTGTCCCTCCCCAGCGGGTGTAAACATGGTTCTTGGAGAGGAGGACTTCTGTCACCCCTTCACCTCCTCTGTGTGACCGTCACCAGGCACCTGGAAAGGCACTTGGAATTCTTCAATAACAGCACCACCCGTTCGGCTGGGGTATCTTACCTGTGCGCCCGACCCCTGGATTAACCCTTTCTTCTAGGCACTCTGTGTGGATAGTTTGGAACTGTGAATCTTACTGTTTTATTTTTTGTTTGTCTAATTTATGAACCCTGGCTGGGAAATTCCAGTGAAGTCCTTCCCTGGAACATTTTGCTGTGCCTAACGCCCTGAGCGTGTATTTGTGTGTTCGTGTGGTGATGAAGTCTTTTCTAGATATGCACATCCTAAGCTCCCAGGGACCCAGGTTTTCATCCGTCTGAAATACATCTTGTTGGTTTGGGTCCTCTTGAGACAGGTCGCCAACCTCTGACTTGGAGGGCCCCTCGGCCTCTCTCCCCTATTCTGCCCCTGCTGGTACCTTGCCTGCCCCGACCTTGGCAGCAGCAAGAAAGATGGATGTGGGGATAGCACGAGCCAGCCAGAATTCTCCTTTCTTCCTTGTTTTACGCTTCCTGTCTCGTCTCCTCACTTATTCCTTCTCTCTAGATGTAGTGACCATAACAATTAACCCTGATTGGTGTGAGGTGATACCTCACTGTAGTTTTGGTTTGCATTTCTCTAATAATGAGTGAGGGCTTCCCTGGTGGCTCAAAGGTTGTTGAGCATCTTTTCATGTGTTTATTGCCATCTGTATGTCTTCTTCCTCGGAAAGACTAAAGGCAAAAGGAGAAGGGGGCGGCAAAGGATGAGATGGTTACAGAGCATCACCGACTCAATGGACATGAATTTGAGCAAGGAGATAGTGGAGGACAGAGAAGACTGGTGTGCTTTAATCCATGGGATTGCAAAGAGTCAGACACGACTTAGCAACTGAACAACAATAACATATCTTCTTTGGAGAAATGTCTGTTTGGGTCTTCTGCCCATTTTTTGATTGGGTTGTTTTTGTGCTGTTGAGCTGTGTGAGCTGCTTATAGATTTTGGAGATGAATCCTTCGTCAGTTGCTTTGTTTGCAATAATTTTCTCCCATTCTGACTATCGGAAGGGGAGCAAAAGTGGTTTAAATACCCCCTCCCCCTCCCCCCACCCCCTCCACCAACAAGGTCCAGAGGTTACGTCTCGGTTGATATCGTTCTGCCAGTCATGGTCATTTTTATCATGTTTACTTCGGATGTGCTTATGTGTATGCCATCCTCAGCTTAGAGGAAAACTCAAGTCAGGAACAACTGAGGCAGGCAGCCTCAGCCCCTTCATCTCCACTCTGCTTTCTCAGCATCTTCTCCTCATGGGCATCTTCCTTTCTGCTCTTTTATTCAGGGAAATTTCTGCTCTGCTTGCACGAGAGCCAAGCTGTTTCTGGACTTTGAGCCCAGCATGCAACCATTCTGCCGTGTACACTCCTCTTCCTTGCAGAGCCCTTGAAGCAGAGTATTTTGAGAAAATGTCTCTGTAAATACTATAGCTTTTATAAGTGGTGAAATTCTTTAGAATTATCTCTAGCACTTCCTTCTTCCTTCTTCTGTATGAATACATTACTTTATCAGGTTCTCTGTTAAACGTCTAGACCATTGTTCATACAGCATGGAATCCCACATGAGCCGGAGGAGAACCACTTTTGTTCTGAAATAATTTTGATAAGTCATCCCTGAGTATACTCAGGTTCTCTCTTGACTTAAACCTGTGTCTTTTTAGCTTGTGTTAATAGATTACTCGACTTTAGAGATTACAGAAAATTGGGATGCCAGATTTAAAGGGATATGTCTGAATTGCCCACTGGTAGGCCTTGTGACAGAAGTTGGTAGCCAGAGCTCTGAGCAACCCAGCCTGTAGACTGGTCTTTTAACCAGGTTTCTGTCCTCCCATCCCCTCTGCCTTAAGTCCCTGAAAGCAAATTTGGTTCTAGCTCTTTGAAAGGCATGTGTGGGTCCAGCTTATTGTGGGGAACAATTAGAAGACATCCAGGAGCATGGGATTGATTCCAGATTCACTTCTAGGGTTTGAATCTGCCTGGCTAGAAGGGTGTAGGATGAAGTTTGGTCTAGGAGAGAATTCTAAGGACTAATTCACAGTCAGGCGAATACTTAAAGCCTCAGTGGCCATCCTATGGCCCGGGGCTGGGCCACCTGGTGCCCTGCTCCATGGAGGCTTCCTGGGAAGCCACCCACTTTAGGCAAGAGTCAAATGCAAAGTTGTTTACTGAGGATCTGGTTTGAGAGGGACTGTTGAGGGCAAGAGACTGTATTTATGCTGGGTGTGTCCCAGAAATACATCAGTAGCAGTCAAGGGAAAAAAAAGTCCCTAAATTCTTTGTGGTGTGTTTGCAAACCAACTTAACAGAGACTGTTTTGACCCTGATCATTTTGAATCTCTCTCTGGCTAAAACAGTAGGACACAGGTTTCCTCTTTCTCTTGCAGCCAGTACAGTGGGGTATACATGGTGGATGGAGATCAAGGAAGCTTCATCTGACCAGTGTGGATGCTGGGCTGTTGTCAAACATGTCCCTGAACTTCCCTCTCTTCTCAGGCAACCCCCTGACCAGACGTCTAAGACAGGAAGGGCTCCTCTCCTCCCCTGCGCTCCACTTGGGGTGCCAGCAGAGCCCATCAAGCACTACTTAGAAACGGTACTGACTTCTGCGAACACAAAGCTGTTCATCTCCTTTTTATGTCCCTTATGAACCCCTCCACCCTAGATAACATCTTCCCCACCATCCCCCTCCCAGAGGGTCTCTGCCACCTTTCCTCGTGTGGTCCGGTGGTTCCCCCCGCCGCCCCTTTGAATGTGAATGGCCATCCTTAGTAACCGTGTTTAAGGAGAGCCGGCTGGTACGTTGTCAGGAAGAACTATTTAAAATGTGAACTGTTACAGAACAAATAAACACTGTGTATAGGAGCATACGTGTGTGCTGCTCACGTTCTTTCCAGCCGTTAAGGATGGTGTGTTCTCCCTGATGGAAGAGAGAAGGGGCGAGGGGGTGGATGTGAGCCGGAGGCTCAGAGAGGAGTGTCAGCTGCAGACTGGTCTCTGGGGAAGCGTCCCTTGGGTTCTCCACTGTCCTGTCCGCATGGCCTCGGTGGGCTGGTTTTTTGTTTTTGTTTTGCTGCACCCACTGCTTGTAGGATATCTCAGTTCCCTGACCAGAGATTGAACCCAGGCCATGGCACTGAAAGCCTGGCACCCTAAGCATTAGGCCACCAGGGGACTTCAGGGGGGCTGTTTTGGGGGTGGCTTGTCCCTGCAGGCTGTGGGAGCCTTCTCATGTGTCCTGGTCTCCTGGTCTCCCCAAGGATAATATGTAATTAACATAGTGTGATGTGGTCCCTACCACATGGGTGCAGGATGCTGTGGCAGGCACCCACTCTACATGGCATAGCTCCTAGTACTGCCTCCCAGTGTGTGGCTTTAAAGTCAAGTGCGCCACAGCTGAGCTGAGCCCCTATCAACCACCCATCTCTGTTCTCCTGACCAGCCTTGATTGCCCCTAAAGGGCAGGATCTCTATTTTACTCCTTTTTTATCTCCCAGAACCCAGCACATAATGAACAATCGAATCGAGAAGACCTTCTGAATGAGTGAGATGTGGGGTAGGGGCGGTGAGACTGAGCTGTGATGGAAAAGGGATCCAGGGCACTGGGTACCTGGGCATGCAGCCCTTGGACTTAGACTTTCAATACCCTTGTTCTTAACCTCCGGAAGTCACACTCAGGAAACAGACTGTGGCTTGAGCACGTGTTGATCACAGAGAAACGTGTAAGGTAGGGCTTCGGCCTGCTCTCCAAACCCCCTAACTCCTAACACTCCTCTACAGATGAGCCAGCTGCTTTGGCCTCAGGCTCCTGGCTGGTGCCTTGTTGAAGTTCCTTGTCATGTAGTTCTGAGTAGAAGTCTACCCCTTCGGAGATGGATCGGATGGGCTGGCAGTGGAACTGGGGGTAGCTGGTCACGGGGTCCCCCGGGTGGGCTGTGCACGCCAGCTGCTGCAGGAAGCACTGGTGGTGATGCGGTTGGCAGCCTGGGGCTCCTCGGAAGCTCTTACTGTGCCTGCACTTGAACTCCAGCACCAGCCGGGTGTAGGTGTTGAAGGTGGTGACCGCCGATGCCATGCAACAGGTAAAGGAGACCCAGGCTGTGCTAGGGACACACACACACAGAAAATGGGAACGTAAGACGCTTTCTTATGGGTTTGAAAGAAATATATCAAGGTCCCTTCCTGCTAGTCAACTAGGGGATGCCTCTTAGGGATTTAGGAACATGAGGGTGTCACCTTTCACGTGTAGATGAAGAGCAGAGGTCTGAATTTGGTCTGTCCTAGGGTAAGTTCTGAATGTTTTGTAGTAAAAACCCATGATTTATATGGGGTTAAAGTCAGGAGTTTGACATTCATTTTCATTGCACTGATCCATTGTAAGTGCTGTGTTCTTTCATACCCGGAGGCCTATTTTATGTGTATGTTTGTGTGTGTTGTTTAGGCACTAAGTTGTGTCTGTTTTCGATCCCATGAACTGTAACCTGCCAGGCTCCTCTGTCCATGGGATTTTCAAGGCAAGAATACTGGAGTGTGTTGCCATTTCCCTCCTCCAGAGGATCTTCCTCACTTAGCGATCAAACTTGCATCTCCTGCATTGGCAGGCAAATTCTTTACCATCTGAGCCACCAGGGAAACTCTGTGTATATGTGTATACACACACACATACACACACTCCCGCCCTACCACACACAATTTTTTGGACTACTGCAGTTTCCCAGGCTGCAGTTACCCTCATATAATCTCAACAATTCCACAGATCTGTAGCTCAGCTGACACAGTACACGCAGCCCAATGCACTACCTCTTTCCTTTCCCTGACGTGTGTGTGTTTGTGTATGTGTGTGAGTCGCTCAGTTGTGTCCAACCCCATGATATAGTCTGTCAGTCTACTGGAGTGGGTAGCCATTCCCTTCTCTAGGGGAATCTCCTTGACCCAGGGATTGAACCTGGGTCTCCTGCATTGCAGGCAGATTCTTTACCCTCTGAGCCACCAGGGAAGCCTGACACACATATTTCCTGCCAAAGATTTTCCTGCACTCAGATATCTCTTCTGTCTTCCTTGGTTTTCAGCCTAGCTATCATAGGGTCTCCAGAGTTGAGCCTCTGGGAGGCATTCAGGAAACCCTGAGTACACATCCAGAGGCATTAGTATAGACTTCTCTAGTGGAAACAAGGCCTACAATGCAAACAGTGTGGTTCTTGGCTCAAAGAAATTTGTAAAGGATGGAAGAGAAGCTGGATGGATTCAGCAAAGAGAAAAAAGACACCAGGGAACCATATCAAACACACTCCTGCTGCTGCTGCTGCTGCTGCTGCTGCTGCTGCGTAACTTCAGTTGTGTCCGACTCTGTGCGACCCCATAGACGGCAGCCCACCAGGCTCCCCCGTCCCTGGAATTCTCTAAGCAAGAACACTGGAGTGGGTTGCCATTTCTTTCTCCAATGCATGAAAGTGAACAGTGAAAGTGAAGTCGCTCAGTCGTGTCCGACTCTTCGCAACTCCATGGACTGCAGCCTACCAGGCTCCTCCATCCATGGGATTTTCCAGGCAAGAGTACTGGAGTAGGTTGCCATTGCCTTTTCCAAAACATACACTCCTAAGAACCGGGAAAGTCAAACCCCTAAGTGTCTCACAATCGTGGGAAGCCCAGGACACCAGGAGTTGGGGGCGTTGTTGAGGGTGGATTTCATGAGGCCGTGACAGTGGAAGGCCACGCGCTACTGCTGTGTGTTCCCCTCTGCTGCCTGTGATGGACTAAGATACTTTGGTGGGTGTTTTGAAGTCTGAGCCCTGCAGTTGAAATGCCAAGAATGGCTCGAAAAATGGACAAAAGCTGAGAAATGATGAGTCTGGAAAATGAGCTAAACTGTGGTAGGGTGGCTGATGGAAAGATCAGAGACCCCGAATCCAGTATCCCATATTATACCACAAGGAAAGGGGATGGGATCCTGTGACAGACAGGTATAGGCTTCCATGTACCTCTTCAGCACAGAAACTCAAGCCAGGCACTGTCTTTCCAGCACTGGTAAGAGCTTAGCACTCAGCCCAGATGGTTCATGAAGATCTAAGTTGGCATCTGTGTAGTGAATGGAGAGCGTCCCTCAAGGGAGAAGGTAAGAAACCCACATAAAGGGGATGTTACCCTTGAATATATGTGTTTCATTATGGTCTCTGCTTCCTTCTTTATAATAAGAGAAGTCTAAACTAACTGAGCCCTTAGTTCTTTAAGGGTTACAGGGAGACTGTTTCATTTCTAACACAGTTTGGTAGAATAAGAATGGAGGCAGGATGAACTTATTCATTATACGAGGAGACTGGGCAGCCATTCACAGAAATGGAATCCAGATTTCAAGTCTATTTCTTCACTTCTCTGTGTCCCAAGTATTTTGAAACATAAAATATTGGGTTGGCCAAAAAGTTTATTCAGGGCTCTCTGTAAGCTTTTATGGAAAAATCTGAATGAACTTTGTGGGCAACAGAATATATAAAATGTAGAGCCTCATTTCCATAAACCATGCAAAATCAGTCTCATTTCCCTAGGACGTCCTACATGTCAGGTGTAGAAGCACTTCTTAACAGTGCTTAGCAGTTTTTCTCAGCAGAAAAACTTGACAACGTCCTCACGAAAAATAAGCCGGAGGAATCCACTCTGTACCTCTCCTTGGAAGGTGGGGAGAGAATGGGTATGGCCTGCTGGTCCAGCCCTCTGGATGATTGACAGGTGTTTGGGATGAGGAATGGAGAGAAGGAAGGAGGACAGAGAGCAAGTGCCCAGTTGAGGGCTGCCATTAAATGGAGGTGGAGTAGGGAAGAAGATAAAGGTGGCGGAGGTGATAAGCACTTACTAGAAAGCCCAGCCATAGTTCCAAGCGTGTGGCCTCCAGTCTTCTGGACCCAAGTTGGCCGTTGCCTGGAAAACCTGTGAGTACATCATATGGCCCACCATCCCCAGAAGGCCTGCAAAAGAAACAGGGAGGCAGCACCCTTAGAGAAAGGCTGGCACTGCCATCTACCTATAGGGAATACGATTTGGGAGCAAATCGTATTCCCTATCTGGCATCAGGGCTACCCTGCACTGGGGGCTCCTCCTTGAAGGCGTGTTTGCTGTTGGTTCCCCAGATGTTCGGTTTTGAGCTATGGGAACATTTCTAGTCAATGCTGCATGCTGGGCTGCTTCTCCCTTTAGGTCCTTCCCATCTGCATCCCCAACGTGAACCCTCTCCTTCATCATCTACACTAGGGGCTCCAATCTCTGGGGTCTAATGCTTGATGATCTGAGGTAGATCTGATATAACAATAAAAGAAATAAAGTGCACAATAAATGTAATGTCCTTGAATCATCCCCAAACCATCCCCTGCCCCCAGTCTGTGGAAAAATTGTCTTCCATAAAAAACTGGTCCCTGGTGCCAAAAAGCTTGGGGACCACTGATTTACAGGCAATCCTTACTTGATCCAACAGAGTCCAGCAAAGCTGTATGTATGTCACGACTCAGAAGTAATAAACCAAACCGTATTGTACATAATGAGAAAACTTGCAAGTAGAAAGAACCCAGAGAGAAATCATTTTGCAAAGTATGTAATGATGTAATCTAGCATTTTGCATGCTGTTTCAGTTTAAAATTAAAGACGCCTGTGCTGTATCTCCTGGCTCCATTCTTTAGCTTTCTTCGGGGCTCCTTCCTTCCCTTAGGGCAGAGATTCCAGCTGCCAGCTAGGCTTCAAAGGCAACAGGGGACACCCAACCCTCTCTGTAGCTCTTGAGATCCTGCTCACCCGACAAGACAGAGGAGATGGCGGCAAAGGCGCTCAGCTTGAGGCTGCAGCCAGGGTTCCCCGTGAACAGCAAGTCCGTCAGTAGCAGGATGAAACTGATGAGTTCAAGTCCAATGTAGGCAAACTGGGCTCCCAGTGATAACCATAGGATCTCTGTCAGAAACCAGAGGAAGAAAAACCCTCACCCTGACAATTAAATAACTGAACGAACGGTGAACAAATGCTGCCCATGAGAAGTGGAGAGCCTCACTAGCACCAGAGGAGGAGACAGAGTTAAAAGCAGCTAGGACAGTCCTTGACCGGGGGCTCTTGGCTATCAGCTCTCACTCTACGCAGTATCCCATATACAATCAACCACGCTTAACTCACTGTAAATACTCTTAGGGAGACTGGAGAAGAAATCATCCAATTTCCACCAAATCTTTTAGGGATGTGACTTTTGCTACTTATTTCTGTTTCTTTTCTTAAAAAAAAATTTAATTCTGGAACCATCATTTTGTTTCTTTTCTTCCTCCCCTCCGGCCTTGACTCCTTTCTTTCTATGTTACAAAAAAATGTATTGCATCAGTGTTAATTTTGCATTGGCAGAGGTAACTTAACCAACTATCATTATGTTTTGGTACTAAGGGATATATACCTTTCAATAAAGTTACTGAAATGCAAAAAAAAAAAAAAGAAAAAATTGGAAAAGGAAAAATTCAAGCTTTCTACATGGTTACTTGGCAACAGGAGTAGGTTAGAGCTGTTGGTAGATTTCTGTTTGGGAACTTTATTTGTCCCTGCTGTTGCTTTTTTGCATTCCTGCCTAGGAATGAGTGTCAGCCAGGTGGGAGTTTGAATCAGCCTAGTGGGAGTTAGTGTCACCCTGTGAGGCTCAGAAGAAAAGAAAAGCAGGAGATCACAGTAGAGTTTAGATTCCCAGAGGCCCAACTCAATAGCAACTAAATTTATCATCAAACCCACATACTTGCCACAAGCCCCAAGGGAGGGTGGGAGAGGGAAGCCTTCTCCATCAACCGCTTCCCTCCAAATCGGAGAGTGGGGTGACGTGGGCCTTGCAACGTGGCAAATTCCAGTAGTCCTTTCTCACCTCTCTCGGTTGGTGGTGTGAGTTCAAGGAAACTTCGGCACCTCTCCCCTGAAATAGACAAGGTACAAGGTGGTGAGGTGCTGCCCTGGTCGAGGGACACAGGCTTTTCCTAACTGCATCCTGGAGGCCCGCCCAGCACATGAGAGGCAGGCCATAAATGTCTCTTTGCAAGCAGGGAAGGATGCAAGGATGGATGAACAAAATAGGCCAGAGTCATCCAAGATTAATTTCTGCCTCAAGTCCTGATTATGAAGAGGACATGCCCCCAGTCACCCAGGGGGTGTTTCCAGCGTTGGTTCACCAGCTCCTTCTGCTCCTGCTGCTGGCTTGAGTGGCTCTAAATTGTTTCCCAGACTAGAGTCACAGCAGTGCTAAATGGCACAATAATAAATATAAATGGAGTTCTCTCAAATCATCTCACCCCCTCTTTCTCCCACTGAGTCCAAAAGTCTGTACTTTACATGTATGTGGAAACGTACACATTACCACATGTAAAATGGATAGCTAGTGGGAGTTTGATGTATGATGCAGGGCACCTAAAGCCAACGCTCTGTGACAACCTGGAGGGATGGGGTGAGGAGGAAGGTGGAGGCTTCAGGATGGGGGGACACATGTATGCCTGTGACTGATTCATATTGATGTATGGCTGAAGCCATCACAATATTGTAAAGTAATTATTTTCCAATTAAAATAAATAAATTAATTAAAAATGTAAAAATAAATGGAAATACCCAAGAGTTTATAATCCTTTTCCATCTCCTTTTTGCCTTAGCCCAAACTGGGAGAAGCTGTAGACTGCAAATTGTACACAGTTCTGGGCTTTAGGAAAACTTCACCACAAGGGGGTCTTTGCAAGCTTTGAGCAGGGATAAGGGCGCATCCTCTGCTATTAGCCCGAGGACAAGCCCCTACCTAACATGCTGGCATAGTGCCTGCTTTGCGAGTGCACGCCCTGCGACTTGAGACCTGAGAGGGTCTGTCTGCGGCTCCTCTGGGGAGAACTTCCACAATGTATTTATCCTCCCTGGGCTTCACTTGCCCTGACTTTTCAGTGGTAACAATAACACTTAGAATGAGAACACGCTTCTAGGATGCTTTAAGGGCCATCTACTCTGATGCCTGCATTTCACAAATGAGAAAATCAAAGCCTGTAGGAGTGAAGTTATTCCTGTAAGGTTACAGCTGGTCAGATCCCAGGCTTTTTCTACCATAGTCTCCTTGTTTTGTCTCTAAATGGCAACTCTAGCTGGCAGGAATGGGAAGTCTCATAACCTTCAAAGTCTGCATGAGACTGTTGAAGGGGAATGCTGTTTGAAACCAGTGACTGGGGGTGAAATGCCAGATGGATGGAATTTGGACCTTATGACAAAGGAGTCTGATGTGAAAGGGATACAATGGAGAGCGGGGAGATGCTGAGGCTAGGGGTGAGCCCTGCCGGTGTGAACGAGGGCTACACACTTCCCTCTGCCGGGGAGGACAAGAAATCAGGCGGCTGGGGGCGAGGCAGCTACCTGGTTCTTCCATGATCTCCGCACAGGATAGCCACATGCCGCTCCGGAAGGCATGGAAGGTGAACCGGTCATCCCCGGTCTCCCAACTGTAGTGCACCACCTCCGGGGAAGATGCGTTGGTGCCGCCCCCATCCAGGGGCACCGGCACGTCAAAGCATTTGGCTGGTAGACCTTTCCCGCACAGGGGCTTGGGCACCTTCTGTGTGCCCACAAACCAGTAGTTGCTGAGCAGGGATGCTGTGGAGAGGCTGAGTGATAGCATGTTGAGGACGGCAGATAGGCGTGTCCGTTGGCTAGAGAAGCCCTTCGGGAACCCCATCTGTATTAAGACACACACACGCAGAGCCTGATGTTAGAGCCTCATCTGAGATCCAAGATCAGAGCCCTCTCCCGAGGGTCCCTAAACTCCATGGAGCTGCTTTCCTCCAACACAATGGGCGCGACCAGCCCTTAGGAGTTTTCTCCAAGTAGCCTTAGGCGAGCTCGGCTCCAGGAGTGGCCTAGAGCAGGCGCTGAAGCGATGATGTTTATTTCAGCCCGACCTTATTATATTAAAACGCTTATTGGGGATAATCTGAACAAGCATCAGATAGTAATGTGATTAAGCCACTGAGCTAGTGTGCATCTGGTTGAGAAAAAGGATTGGGCGATCACCAGATGTTCCTGCTGGTAATCTTTGGTTTTGTCTTCAGGGAAAGGTAGTGGGGAGGTATTTGTTGTTGTTACGAGGATTTACTTAAATAATACAAACAAAATGTTGGGCACTTATCTGACATATAATAATGGCTCACATGTTAAATTCCCCATTCCTCCAGTCTAACAAAAAATATTTGTACTCCTTTTAGTTATAAAAGGGTTTTAATTTGTGACTATCCTATATAAGGTTTTGGTGTCTTCCTCCCTGGTAGCTCAGATGGTAAAGAATCCACCTGCAATGCAGGAGACCCAGGTTCAACCCCTGGGTCAGGAAGATCCCCTGGCGAAGGGAATGGCAACCCAGTCCAGTATTCATACCTAGAGAATTCCATGGAGAGAGGAGCCTGGCAGGCTACAGACCATGGGGTCTCAAAGATTTAGACACGAGTGAGTGACTAACGCTTTCACTTTTCCTGTGTTAGATTCCTCTGAGAGGAGTAAAGGGGCATATATCCATGGGATTCTCCAGGCAAGAATAGTGGAATGGGTAGCCATTTCCTTCTCCATGGGATCTTCCTGACCCAAGGATCAAATCTGGGTCTCCCACATTGCAGGAAGATTCTTTACCATCTGAGCCACCAGGAAAGCCCATTTATCCTATTAATGAATGTTAAAGAGGATGCTCCCTAGGGGAGGAGATAGAGGCACCGGGCTCTTGAGGGTAGGAGGGCAGAGGACAAACTGGGATGCTGCAACCCTTGGAGAGGAAATAGAGTGGCGTGTTTTGAGAGAGGTGGAGATCTGAGTGCAGCTTCCACCCACTATGCCTGAACTGAGAGAATCTCAAATGCAAGGTGGCTGCGTGGTACCCGTGGAGGCTGGGCACCCGTTCCTGGGCACAAGGAACCTGCAGGTGCAGCCCCACAGCCCAGTGCAGTTGCAGTGCCCGGGGGTGATCCGGTGGGTGGCTGCAGAATAAAGGCAGCCCCCGTGGCTTTGGCTGGAGCCCTCAACCTTGTCATTTTTAACTAAGAGAAGGGTGGGATGAAAATGTCCAATGTTAGATGTTTCAGTGCTGGGGAGTAGTGGCATGGAGCCAGATTGAATTTGATTTATTAATAAAAATAAAGAGATCTGACAGGTCTCACACTTTGCATTACGAAGCAGTTTGTACTGTTATATTAATATATACTGAACGGAAAAGAAGCCCATACTTAGTTGCTGACAGACACTTCTTAAAGTAAACCATCTTGAGCTTTCTAAGGGGAATCACTTACATCAGAATTAATCAGACCCAAATCTGCTTAGTTTAAGAGATGTAAATAAAACCATAGCTAAATAAGACAGGCCCATAAATCTGCCTCTCTCATCATCTCCAGCTGAACATTTTCTACATTAAACAGGCAACTTTATCTTAGAATCATAACAGTTTGTTCTTTATAATTTTTAGGGACTAAAACAGTACATGCCACAGACAAAGTGCAGTTTTTTTATGGCAATAAGAAATATACAAGATTCATATGTAGATAGAAGCCAATAAGCAAAATGTATGAAAAAACAGCTTCTGTAAAGCAATTTGCTAATAAGATTTTTTTTTTAAAGCACTCAACAAATTAACTCCAGCAAGAATTGTTGGTTCAAGACTCTGGGTGACCTTGGTGAGGACTCAAAAGCCATGATACCTGGAAGCGGGGGTGGTCTTATATTGCCAGATATGGAAGTCATTATGAGCCCCTTTATTTCCCCGAAAGAATCTTTTCATTTTGTTTTTAAGTTTTGAAAATCCTATTGGTTTT
This sequence comes from Tragelaphus eurycerus, assembly GCA_935064755.1. Lineage (NCBI taxonomy): Eukaryota > Metazoa > Chordata > Mammalia > Artiodactyla > Bovidae > Tragelaphus > Tragelaphus eurycerus. Next base: position 15,512,023 of record CAKXYN010000036.1, on the reverse strand, counting down.
TGTCATTGTTCTGCTCCTCTTAATTAGTTACCCTTCTATTTTTATATCCATTGCTTGAATAGGAAACAGACTTCAAGGTACAACATTTTCATCCATTATTCTGTATAAAAATTGAACTAAGGATTCAGGCAATTCTACATTTTCGACAACTTTATTTTCAACCCCATATAACTTGGAGATTTAGCCACTATCCCATCACATCAGATTTTAATTTAACCCTTAATCCATTTAAAATCATACCTATTCACAAATTATTCATCAGGTTATTCCGAAATAAAAGTCATGAATCCCCTCACTACAGTACAACCACTTTATAGCAGCACTAAGGTGACAACCAATTTAAGACGTTGAAAAACAATGAACGAAAACTAGCTTGGGAGAATGAACTTATGGTTACCAGGGGGAAGGGTAGGGGGAAGGGATAGTTAGGGAGTTTGGGATGGACATGTACACTCTGCTATATTTAAAATGGATAATGAACAAGGACCTACTGTATAGCACAAGAAACTGTTTCATATTATGTGGCAGCCTTCACGGGAGAGGAGTTTGGGGGAGAATGGATACACATATATGATGGCTGGGTTGCTCTGCTGTGCACTTGAAACTATCAGAGCATTGTTAATCAGTTATACTCCAATATAAAATAAAAAGTTTTGAAAAGAGAAGAAAAAGAGCTTGGAATGAAGTCCAAAGACGCTGTTCCCAGGAGTGTCTACCAAGGACAGACTCAAGGAACCTCATTCAACGATTATCTTGATAACTGAATGAGAATCCATTCAAGAATCTTCAAGAATTGTCTTCAACACCCACACTGCCATACCCTCCACTACATATTTTATTCTTCCCCCTAAAAATGCCTTTCTCTTGATTTAGAAGAACAATCTAATTTGGCAGTGGTGTCCTTCAGGGGATCATGGAGAAGAAATAGCGGCCACAGACACGTTCTGTCTTTGCATGTACCGACAAGCCCAACCCGGGGGGACTCTTCGGTCTCTAAAAAAGGGACAGTGTGTGGCTTCAAACACAGGCTCAGACCACTAGGAAGTATATAGATTGAAAATATATACTTTTCAATAATTAATTTCTACCAATTTTCAGTGATTCTTCTTCTATCAACACAGGTTAATGGCAAAACCTCAGGATTAACACAGACTAGTAAGGAGAACAAATGGATGAGACTGGCACATCTCTTAAAAGAATCAGGAGCAAAACAGCTATGAAATGCATGTTCCAAACAATAAGAGAGGGAAGCTGGTTACCTTGACCATGGTCCTTGTCTCACAGCTTGTCCAGAACGACTGCAGAGCCATCTGTGCTCCAAATCCCTTTGGTTTAGTGTTGGAAGAAAGAAAACTCCCTTTCCATTCTCCTCCCACCTCCTCCCACCCCTCCCCTCTATCATATATATTGGAGTGCTTCACGATTAAATGCTGCCTTGCAGGGAACTTGGGCATTTAAAAATTGACAAGGCACTCATGGTCCAGTTGTCCTGAGCAATTACACAGAAGAGCTTGCCACTGGGGGTCTGGGATTCAGCACAAAGACGCAAGGACCAACATGTGCAGAGTGAAAAAACAACACAGTTCTGTAAAGCAATTATCTTTCAATTAAAAAATAAATTTAAAAAGTGCACAGTGATTGAGTGTCCATCGCACTGCCACTCCCTAGGAAACTGGTGGGAATGGACTGTGCTTGATTTTATGGCAGACAAAACATTGTAGAGTCACCATTGCTTTGTGGTAACTTTTGTCAGTTCTCATTCCCTTGTGTCGGGTTTTCCATCCCCTTCATAAGCCCTGTGATCTGCAATGTCAGGGGCCTCATAGAGCCATGGGTATTGAAAGGCTTCCTGGTGTCACGGGTGGTCTCCACTCTCCAGTGAGTGACATTAGTAAGGATTATTATAACATCCGAGACTATCTGTGTGTTAGGGAGTGTTGGGGATAAGCCTGAAGAGGGAGGAGGATTGGAGAGAAATAAATCCCTGGGTTAGCAATACTGTGGCTATCTACCATGTCTCTCCCAATCTTTGGGCAAAGGGATAAATTTTTTTTTTTAAGTACATTTCTAAAACTTAAACAAAAAGCAAACGAACCTGGCAAATCAATAAGGGTTTGATTGCATATCTTTTGTTGTCAGTCCCCTAGAAATACAAATGGTGCTTTCTGTCCTCAAAAACTGTGCCAATTGGATTGAGAAGGTAGAGAGACTTTTGTGTTCCCCTGAATACCCAAGGACGTCATCCTCCTCATCCTGGCAGATGCTCTTCCTTCCTTCTTTCTGGAATGTCTTTTCTTCTTAACCAAGGATTTGTCTCTTGTCAAGATGAACTCAAGTCACTCATTCTTTGAAAATGCTTCTTCCTAAGGACCATTCCCTCCTCTCTGTCCTTGTCCACTCCCACGATGCTTTCTATATTCCAACTGTTTGTCTTGATTGTAAAGTCCTCAAAGTTGGCTCCATATTTGAGAGCAGTAGGGGTCAATTCTGACTAGCATCAGAACAATCTTTGTAACTTTGGAAGATATACAGACTCCTAGGCTCCATCCTGAGCTGCCATAGTGGTTCTGGGGTGATGCCCAGGAATCTGTAATTTTAGAAAACTTTTTGCCTACACCCAGGGATGGAGTTCTGAATTTCCGGTTCCACATGTGAGGAACTTGGGAGTCACCACTCTGACCACACAAGTAAAAAAACTGAACAGACCAAAAACTATATAATTAGGGAATTAACGTGCCATAAAAATCACACCTGTTTGACTCACTTTGGGCTGACATTTAGCCACAGCCTCTCTGCCCTGCCCTGCCCTTCCGCCACGTCGACCAGATCTGCCGCCAACCGAGTCATGATGCTCCCATCCTGGGTTTGTGCAGTTGGTTTGGGCACTCAAAGGCAGGCTCCCCTTGGAGCATTTGAATTAGTCCACATTCTGCCAAATTAGTCTCCTTTGATCTTGATCCTGTCACCCGATATATTCTCTACTCTATTTTTAAAAAACTTTTAATTTCATATTGGGGTATAGCCCATTAACAAGGTTGTGATAGTTTCAGGTGGAAGGCAAAGGGACTCAGCCATACTGTATCCACTTCCCCCCAAACTCCGTTTCCATCCAGGCTGCCAGGTAACATTGAGCCGAGTTCCCTGTGCTGTACGGTATGGTTTTGTGATTTTCTATTTAAATATAGCAGCGTGTACATGTAGATCCCAAACTTTCCAACTATCCCTTCCCCTGATTCTTCCATTCCCCCATCCACCATAAGGTCTGTGAGTCTGTATCCGATTTGTAAATACGTTCATTTGTATAATTTATTTAGATTCCGCATATATGATTCCTCCTGGGTCAGGAAGATCTGTGGAGAAGGGATAGGCTACCCACTCCAGTATTCTTGGGATTCCCTCGTGGCTCAGCTGGTAAAGAATCTGCCTGCAATGCAGGAGACCTGGGTTCGATCCCCGGGTTGGGAAGATTCCCTGGAGAAGGGAAAGGCTACCCACTCCAGTATTCTGGCCTGGAGAATTTCATGGACTGTATAGTCTGTGGGGTAGCAAAGAGTAAGTCACAACTGAGTGTCTTTCACTCACTCACTATACAATTGCACATATAGGGGTGTTTTACCATACTTCTCCTTATTTGTCAGCCTTATTTAACACCCTGTTTGACACATGTGTGCTTCAGTCCAGGGGTGATGTCTGTATCACCCAAACGACCCTTTATTTCCCTCCTCTCCTTCGAGAAAAGGGAGCGGAGAATTTCTGATTCCTGTTCGCCATTGAATTGGCTGTTGGTTTCTGGCTGCAGTTTTCATCTCAACGCTGGGTGGCACTATCTTCCCATATTTTCCTTCTTCAATCACATGCTTGCCTCCACCAGCAGCAAAGGTGGGTGGAGGCGGCTGCCCCACCCCGCAGGCTCCCGCTCTCTTTTCTTGCCTTGGCCTCCTCCCCACACAGTAATCTATAGAAGCCATGCGTCAGCTTTCTGGAATTCAGGGCTCACAATGAACTCTGGAGCCATCCAGCTGCTCCCTCGAGGACATCTTGTAAGATTGTTTCCTGTGGCACATTTTTCTGTGGCCAGTTTTAGTTTTCAGTGACTCAATAGGTCCTCAAATACTTCCCATGGGAAATACAACTCCGAGGTATCAGAAAATACTGTTCAACAATGTTTCCTGATGAGTTTTGTGCACATTTTTCTTGACTTAATCGTATCCTCATTCCCTTTCCACCCCAGAACAGTGACCAATTCTTTTCCCTTGTCTCTGCTTCCACCCTGCAAATACTTGGAGACACTTCTCATATCCCGCTTGAGTCACCCTTTGGCACAGTCCTGTCTTTGGTTTTTATTACCTCTGCTCATAAACCGTGCCCCCTGTACCTTAATAGCCCGAAATATGCCCTCTCCAGGGAAAAGGAGATGGGAGCAGCAGAGTCTCCGTAACCATTGAGAGAGATGAGAGTCTGTAACCAAGAAGATGAGAGTCTCTGATAGGTTATATGAGGAAGTCTAGAGGTAGATTTAGAGAGTGGAGCTGATGAAACTTCAACTTTGTGGTCCCCCACTTACTCAGGCTCCTTCCAAGACGCTTATTATTTAATTTGTACTTGTCATTTTGTACTATTTTTTTAAAGAGGGCCTTCCAAATTATATTATTTTAGCCTTCCCAAAGCCCAGCTCTGGGCTTCTCTTGTGGCTTAGACAGTAAAGAATCAGCCTGCAATGCAGGAGGCCTGGGTTTAATCCCTGGATAGGGAAGATCCCCTGGAGAAGGAAATGACAACCCAATCCAGTATTCTTGCCTGGGACATCCATGGACAGAGGAGCCTGGCGGGCTACAGTCCATAGGGTCGCAAAGAGTTGGACACGACTGAGAGATTAACACTAAGGCCTAGCTCTGGAAGAGGAGCCTGGTGGGCTACAGGCCATGGGATTATAAAAAGTCAGACATGAGTGACTTAACATGCACATACCCGTAGGAAGCTGTGCATTTAGTGTGCGTGCTTGTTTGACTGTGTTCTCCCCCCATCCCCTCCTCAAGGACCCTGGGCCACAATGTCCAATTTCCTCTTTTTGACAAAGCATGAGTTTCTCTGCCTGACCACAAAAATCAGAGCGGAGTATCCCACTCACTTCCTTTCATTGTAATTTGAGCATGTTAAGTTTTTGTTCCTTCCCTTTCTTCTCTTAAAGTAATTGCTAGTCAATGACACATAAATATAATTTGAGTAGGCTCAGAAGCTCCTGACTCAACACAGATGAGAAGATTCCATGTCTCGGAACATTACTGAACTTTGGTGTGTTGGACCCTGACCCCCTCAGGACACCTCCACAGGGATGTATGTGCAACTGAACATTTGTGACATCACAAAGCCAAGGGCTGGGACCAAACTATCCCTGCTAAGGTCCTCAGTTACTGTGCCCTGCACTGTCCAAAAACACATTTACTAGGTATGAAAAAAAGAGAAATTGGTCTTGGGACACCCATACATACTTTGTAAATAGGAATTCAATTTGGTTTGTGACTACTCTGGAGATTAGAAGTGATTAAAACAATGGGTTAGAATGCTGAGATGCTGAACCAGTTCAGTTCAGTTCAGTCGCTCAGTTATGTCGGACTCTTTGGGACCCCACAGACTGCAGGCCAGACTTCCCTGAACCAGGGAAGACTGTAAAGCACAGCCCTTCCCTCAGGTCCAAGCTTTTTTTTTTTTTTTTTAATTCTCGCATATATCCATTCTGGCATCTTGTCTGGAGAAAGGTTTGTTTGGGACAGTTGTTCACTCACTCACTCGTGTCCGACTCTTTGCCACCTCATGGACTGCAGTACATCAGGCTTCCCTGTCCTTCGCTATCTCCCGGAGTTTGCTCAAACTCATGTCCATTGAGTGGGTGGTGCTACCCAACCATCTCATCCTCTATTGTCCCCTTCTTCTCTTGCCCTCAATCTTTCCCAGCATCAGGGTCTTTTCCAACTAATTGGCTCATCACATCAGGTGGCCAGAGAATTGGAGCTTCAGCTTCAGCATTAGTCCTTCCAATGATATTCAGAGTTGATTTCCATTAGTTTGGGACATAGATAGTATACTTTCTATTCCTCCCAGGAGTCAGATTTCTGACCCAGGCCCTATTAACTAATTCTTTTCTGTTACTAAGTAGGTTGGAATACAGTGTAAATGTTTCAGTTGTTATTGGCTCTGGTCTACACTGCCTTCTCCTGTAACTCATCACATGGTTTACTTGGCTGGTCTGTTCACTTGACTAACTTTCTAGATACAGTGGCAACTATTTCTTATTCATTGTTGATCCTCAGAGTCTAGCCCTAATAGCCACAAATGAATGGAATGAATGAATGAAGTGCATAATGGAAACCCGGCTCACAAATACAATTAGCAAGACCATGGCTGAAGATAAGATCTTAAAGAAGAGTCCAAACAGCCTCCTATGGTGAAAGGGACAGGAATCCTCCTGCTTCACATATAAAAGAGCAGGGAGAAGATGCAAAGAGGGTCCACAGACACACCCTAGGCCTTTCTACACAGGAGCACCTTTCTACACAAAAGTTTCATCAAACAGAACCTGTGCCAATACGCTTCCTCCCACCTGTGGAAACATTCCTGCTGTTTGACGCACCAAGCCCAGAAAACAGCAGTGATCTCACAAGCAAGTATTATCTTCAGTTCACAGAGACCAGGGTACAATCAGATTGCTCACAAGCCAGTGACAGACTGGAAATGTTATGTCCTTTCCCAATCCCTGTGATTCCCTCCTGGTTGGAGCCCTTTCGGATGGTAGATCTCGAATGTCCAAAGTTCTGAGGTTCTGTAGTCTTTATTACAATTGTTACTTCAATGCCTCACACATGATACATTTACTAAGGACGATTAGCAACGTTCGCTCAGGACATTTTGATATCCACTTCCCAGCCCTAGGGGAAGACTAACATCACTAAAATGCCCATGCCGAGTGTCCAAAATACTAAAGCCACTACAGGACATTGAGCTCTGGGGTTTCCCAGCTTCAGGTTAATTCCTAATGTAATCATGCTTTACGTTCACATGGCCCCAGACACTCACAGAATAAGAAAACGACTCCAGTTTTCCTAACATGGGCCCCGAGTTCTGGGAACACCTACTTCTGTGCAGTGGGGAGGGCCAAAGAAAATCATTTGTGGGGGCTCTCCTCTCTGTGGCTTTTCCCGTTCCTCTTTTTAATGGAATTGTTTGAGGGCTTTTGCGAATGCAGTCATTTCCAGGAGAGGAAGCCGCCTTCTTTCATGCCTCAAGCAGCTGGAGTGAATCAGAGGGGCAGTCCCATCTGGGCATCCTGTGGGGCAATCACTCACGCGGGGGTGACGGAGCTCTCGGGGGACTGCTGGGGCGGGGCGGGGTGGTGGGGTGTCGGGGACAGACTGGCTGGGCAGGGGCCTAACGGGAGTGGCCTCTCAAGGGGTGCCCCGTTTGCATCCGGCATGCGCCCCCCACCTCGTCCCTTCCTTCTCTACCCTCTCCCCCGACTTCCCCGGGCAGTCGAAGAGCCGGAACGTCGGGCTAGTTCCCGCGGGCCTCCTCCCATCCGCTAGTAACACGCCCGCCCTCGGTTTACTACGGCGCCCGGTCGCCTAGCAACAGGAGAGCGTTGCCAAGGTGACGCTTGGAGCCTGTTTTGAATCGTTTGGCTAGGCCCAGCCCAGCAGGAGCGCCGGGATGTCCCGAGCGGGTGGGGCTCCCCGCCCGGGGCCTCTCCATCTTCCTGGGGGGACGGGGACAGCGTCCCGAGGGTCCTCCCAGGCGGGGTGGGCGGAGGGAGTGCGGAGATCCCCGTTCATCCCCTGAATTCCGCTCACGAGTCGGTGGGCCGAGGGTCGGGAGGAGCTGAAACCCAAGTCTAAGGTCTCCGCGCACCCTGCCCCCTTGCCCTAAAGGTACGCCCAGGCTCCTGTTCTGCAGAAAGGCCTTGTCTCTGCCTCATTTCGTGGGTCCGAGAGACGGAACTTCGAGGCCACCAACCCACAGCAGATCTGAATTCTAGTCCCTGCCCCACCCCACGACTCTAAAGATTTTGGCCAAGTTCCCTAACCGCCCTGAGCAACTGCTTTCTCGGAGGCGAATTAAAGAGAGTGTGTCGTCCTCGGTTACCCCATCCCTGTCCTAAACGGTTTGGCAGTTCTTGCCTGGAGAATCCCAGGGACGGCGGAGCCTGGTGGGCTGCCGTCTATGGGGTCGCACAGAGTCGGACACGACTGAAGTGACTTAGCAGCCACGGACGTTTAATCCTCACTACCCGGAGAAGTCAGAACCCCAGTGTTTCAAGGACTCACGCAGAGTCAACTTGGAAACCACCTGAGTCAAGGCCAGGTCGCCCCTCGGTCAAGGCGAGGCCTGGTCACCCTTACCCGTGGCCCAGTTGTGAGAGCATACTCAGAATGAGGCAACAGATTGCCTCCTTTAAACTTCACGGGTGTATACTGATAAAGAGACTCTCCCATCATTTCCTTTGCATCTCTCCTCGTAAACCAATAAATTTTTTTTTTTCCACTAGGGCTAGTCCTAGATGTATTCACTTCTGAGGGTTGGCCTATTTATGATCTAATCGCTTAGAGAGATTCTGAACCAGGGAAGTGGGCTGAACCCAATAATCTGGTGGTTCTTCAGAACTGTGAGCTCTTCTCTGAGGCTCCAGAAGTTTTTTTTTTTTTTTTAAAGAAATTCCTTTTCTTCTGATATCTCTAACTTCCAGCCCATAAACAGTGCACCACATTGCTCTGTGTGTGTGTGTGTGTGTGTGTGTGTATTTTATTTCTCAAGCTCATCGTAAGTTTCATTTTTCTTCCCTGGGAAAGGTAAGATATAGGAGAGTGAACATCATTTTTTTTTTTTTTTTTCTTTTTAGTAACCCTGTGAGCTGCAAGTTGGGAGTTGCCAACTTTCTCAAAATGGAAGGCAAGTCACTTCCAGATGTGCCTTCTCCGCTAAACAAGCCAAGATATCTTTGTTGGCTGTGAGTGTCTTTCTGGGTCTGGAAGTGTCTCTGCAGATTTTGAGACCGGGAAGAGCCCAAGATTGTGCTGCCCTTTCTTGGTTCCAGCAGATTTCAGATTGGAGTCATGGGAATCCTCAGCATCTCTTTCAGTTCACTGGAGTGATAGACAGTTTATCACTGCTATCACTTCTGTGCCATTGGGCCTTTGCCAGGGACTAGATTTTGTAGTAGAAATCATACAGATGGAGAAGGAAAAAAGACCTAGAAGACATTAAGCTGCCCTGGGAGCAGAGGAAAGGTGTGATAAGAGACAAAGGAGGAAGAAATGGAAATTTTAATAGATGATGAAAGAACAAGAGGCCAAGGTAGGGCCATCACTGGGTTTATCAATAAAAACTGGGTTCAAGTAACACATTTTTACTCCATTTCAGATAATCCTACCGAGTGTTCTCAAGCTCCTTCCAATGAGTTAGTATAACCCATATTACACATCCAATGGTAAGAGGACTACACTTACTATTAGTGTAGTCATGAGATTTCAGAATGTAAGGTACCTACCTTCTGGGTGAGACAAACATTTTGAATCAGCTGAGAGGAATTGCTCATTCACTTTTGAAGTTATGAGGCAGAGGGGTTTCAGTGTTTCTTCTGTTATGTCTTAATTGGTTGCGTGGGATGAGCCTTGAGTGTGAAGATGAATCAGATTCCCTCTTGCCAGCAGAGGGGTCAGGTGGTATGAGGTAGGCTGGAGAGGGTGTCTTCTCATAACCAGGACACGCTGGGGTGGGGCTGGCTGACCCAGGAGGCTGCCTCTGTGACATCACAGTGGCAGGCAGGGGTCTCCCTGCCGCTCACTCTGCCTCCTGCCTCCACCCTCAGAAGGACTGGGGCCACTCTGGGGTTACCGCCCAGAGGCCGGCATGTCTCTTGTGTCCTCCAGATCTTATGCTTTTATTGCTGTGCATAAGGATCACCTGGGCATCTTAGTAAACTATCAGCTTCTGAAAGTCGGGAATGGCTCCCATGGGACACTGACCAGCCCTCACAGGGTTGTAAGACCCTAGACTAGTGCTGTCCAAGAGAAATACGATATAAGCCACAGATGTAATTTAAATTTTCCCAGTAGCCACATTAAAAAAAAAGTAAAACTGAGACACACACTGCAATCTAACAATGATATTTTATGCAGTGCTGTTGTTGATGTCAAACTCAGGCCTCCCTCAAACAATAAAGTTGAGTCCAATGGAAAAATTACGCTAGTAAAGGTTCTAGTTCATTTAGACTAGTTCGCTATTTTAATGAGTACATAACGAGGATTTAGGAGCTTCTATTAAATATTTTATTTATGGTTGTGTTGGGGCTTTGTTGCTGCTGGTGGGCTTTCTCTAGTTGTGGCAAGTGGGGGCTACTCTCTAGTTGCCATACATGGGCTTCTCATTGCCATGGCTTATCTGGTTGCAGAGCACAGGCTCTTGGGCACATGGCTTAGTAGTTGTGGCTCGTGGGTTCCAGAGCTCGGGCTCGGTAGCTGTGGTGCACGGCTTAGTTGCTCTGCACCATATGGGATCTTCTGGGACCAGGGATGGAAACTGTGTCCCCTCCATTGGCAAGCAGATTCTTAACCACTGGACCGCCATGGACGTCCTGCTTCCATTTTAAAAATTTAAATTAAAATGAAATAAAATGAGAAATCCAGTGCCGCAGTTGCACTCCTCCAAGGGCTTAAAGAGCTTGGTAGCTACTGGACAGCTCAGCTCTGGAGCATCCCCAGAGAAGGTCATGATGGACAGAAATTAGCACTCTAAAGAACTAAGAAACTAGTAGATATTCACTAATGTTATTTTAATAAGTACATCATGAGGATTGGAGCTGTTAACACTGAGGCTTGAAGAGTATTTTCCAACCAAGGGTCTGGCTGGGGGCTTTCTGCCCTGTGCAGTGTCATGCTTGGTCCACCTCTGAGCTTTTACCTAGGTACCCCTCACTGAGGTTCCTTCTTCTTCCTGTCACCCCACCTAAGTCCTACATGACCTCCAGGGCATATGAACCCACCCTAAAGTCTGTCCAAAGTCTTGCCCTGTTATTCTAGCCATCATTTCTCTGCCCGCCCTCAGAAGCTGCATTGCATGGATGGTGTCGCTGTGCTAGAGGGAGCTTTCTTCCATGGGCTCTCACACTGCTTGCTTTGTTTCAGGAATGTTAGCCCATCTCGCTTATGAAATTCTAAGCTGCTGGAGGACAGAACCTACTTCTTTATTTCTATTGTGCTTAATATAGTGCTAAGGGTGTAATAGCAGCTCAACAAATATTATTTTGTTGAATGGACTGATACCTAAGGGAATGTCCAAGATAAAACATCAGATCTAAAAGTAGCAATAACTTGAACAAAAGGAATAACACACCTTGTTCTTGGCACATCTCAATTTGATCAAGATGTCAGGTCTCCCTAAGTTAATTTATAAATTTAATGGAACCCTGATACAAATACCAAGGATCATTTAAAAAGAGCAAGACAGATTGATATTAAATTCCTATGGAAAAATAAATGCATGAGACTAGCTAGGAAAACACTGGAAAGAGAGCTCAGAGGGGGAATTGTGTGTGTGTGCTCAGTTGTGTCCAACTCCTTGTGACTCCTTAGACTGTAGCCCGCCAGCCTCGTCTGTCCATGGAGTTCTCTAGGCAAGAATATTGGGATGGGCTGCCATTTCCTCCTCCAGGGGATTTTCCTGACCCAGGGACTGAACCTATGTCTTTTGCATCTCCTGCATTGCACTGGCAGGCGATTCTCTACTACCTTGCCATTAGACTTTATAGCATGCTTGAACATGTCAGAGGGGGATTAGCCCAAACATATGGCATGCTACAAAGCTTCTACACTTAAAATAACGTGGTACTGACTGGTTAAACTAAACAGACCAGTGGAAGAGAAGAGAAAGTCCAGAAATAAGCACAGCTACAAATAAACACCCAGCATCTGACAAGGCTGATGTCTGTAATCACCAGGGCAAAGATGATCTTCTAACAAATAGTGTTGCCACAAACTGATAGCCATTTAGAAAAATATAAATTATATCCATTTTTATACCATATATAAAAACAAACTCCAAATGAACTAGAGATCTGAATGCAAAAATGAATTATACAAATACTAGAAGAAAGCGTGGGTAAATTTCTCTACAACTTAGATGTAAATAAAGGCTTTCTGAAAAGTGAAAGTGTTAGTTGCTCAGTCCTATCTGACTCTTTGTGACCCCATGGACTTTGCGAGCCCACCGGGCTCTTCTGTCCACGGATTCTCTGGGCAAGAATACTGGAGTGGGTTACCATTTCCTCCTCCAGGGGATCTTCTTGACTCAGGGATCTAACCTGGGTCTCCTGCGTTACATGCGGATTCTTTACTGCCTGAGCCACCAGGCTTTCTAACTACGTCTAAAAATACAGCTATTAGATAAAAGATGGATTTGACTACACTGAAAAACAAAATAAACTTCATGGCAAAAATCACCATAAACAAAATAAAAAACAAACTGGGAGAAGATATCTGTAATACAATGACAGATAAAAGATTAATAACCCTAATATATAGAAAAAATTATAAAAATTAAGGAAGGAAAATGGCCAAAATTCATATAGAAAAACTGGCAAAATTCAGAAACAGGCAAGGCACAAAAAAGAGACATATAAATGGCTCTAAATACATGAAAAGATGTTCAACTTCATTTATTGTAAGAGTCAGGTAGATTAAAACTGCAAGAAAATCATTTCTTATTTGTCAGATTGGCAAAACTGAAAAGTCTGACAATAAATCCCTTATACAGTGGATTATACAGTGGAAGTGAGAAATAGATTTAAGGGACTAGATCTGATAGACAGAGTGCCTGATGAACTATGGATGGAAGTTCGTGACATTGTACAGGAGACAGGGATCAAGACCATCCCCATGGAAAAGAAATGCAAAAAAGCAAAATGGCTGTCTGGGGAGGCCTTACAAATAGCTGTGAAAAGAAAAGCGAAAAGCAAAGGAGAAAAGGAAAGATATAAGCATCTGAATGCAGAGTTCCAAAGAAGAGCAAGGAGAGATAAGCCTTCCTCAGTGATCAATGCAAAGAGATAGATGAAAACAACAGAATGGGAAAGACTAGAGATCTCTTCAAGAAAATTAGAGATACCAAGGGAACATTTCATGCAAAGATGGGTCAATAAGGGACAGAAATGGTATGGACCTAACAGAAGCAGAAGATATTAAGAAGAGATGGCAAGAATACACAGAAGAACTGTACAAAAAAGATCTTCATGACCCAGATAATCACAATGGAGTGATCACTCACCTAGAGCCAGACATCCTGGAATGTGAAGTCAAGTGGGCCTTAGAAAGCATCACTATGAACAAAGCTAGTGGAGGTGATGGAATTCCAGTTGAGCTATTTCAAATCCTGAAAGATGATGCTGTGAAAGTGCTGCACTCAATATGCCAGCAAATTTGGAAAACTCAGCAGTGGCCACAGGACTGGAAAAGGTCAGTTTTCATCCCAATCCCAAAGAAAGGCAATGCCAAAGAATGCTCAAACTACTGCACAATTGCACTCATCTCACATGCTAGTAAAGTAATGCTCAAAATTCTCCAAGCCAGGCTTCAGCAATACCTGAACCGTGAACTTCCAGATGTTCAAGCTGGTTTTAGAAAAGGTAGAGGAAGCAGAGATCAAATTGCCAACATGTGCTGGATCATGGAAAAAGCAAGAGAGTTCCAGAAAAACATGTATTTCTGCTTTATTGATGATGCCAAAGCCTTTGACTGTGTGGATCACAATAAACTGTGAAAAATTCTTAAAGAGGTGGGAATACCAGACCACCTGACCTGCCTCTTGAGAAACGTATATGCAGATCAGGAAGCAACAGTTAGAACTGGACATGGACCAGCAGACTAGTTCCAAATAGGAAAAGGAGTATGTCAAGGCTGTATATTGTCACCCTGCTTATATAACTTATATGCAGAGTGCATCATGAGAAATGCTGAGCTGGAAGAAGCACAAGCTGGAATCAAGATTTCCGGGAGAAATATCAATAACCTCAGATATGCAGATGACACCACCCTTATGGCAGAAAGTGAAGAAGAACTAAAAAGCTTCTTGATGAAAGTGAAAGAGGAGGGTGAAAAAGTTGGCTTAAAGCTCAACATCCAGAAAACTAAGATCATGGCATCTGGTCCCATCACTTCATGGGAAATGGATGGGGAAACAGTGGAAACAATGTCAGACTTTATTTTTTGGGACTCCTGTCACTGCAGATGGTGACTGCAGCCATGAAATTAAAAGACGCTTACTCCTTGGAAGGAAAGTTATGACCAACCTAGATAGCATATTGAAAAGCAGAGACATTACTTTGCCAACAAAGTTCCATCTAGTCAAGGCCATGGTTTTTCCATTGGTCATGTATGGATGTGAGAGCTGGACTGTGAAGAAAGCTGAGTGCCAAAGAATTGATGCTTTTGAACTGTGGTGTTGGAGAAGACTCTTGAGAGTCCGTTGGACTGCAAGGGGATCCAACCAGTCCATTCTAAAGGAGATCAGCCCTGGGTGTTCTTTGGAAGGACTGATGCTAAAGCTGAAACTCCAGTACTTTGGCCACCTCATACAAAGAATTGACTCATTGGAAAGACCCTGATGCTGGGAGGGATTGGGGGCAGGAGGAGAAGGGGATGACAGAGGATGAGTTGGCTGGATGGCATCACTGACTCGATGGATGTGAGTCTGAGTGAACTCCGGGAGTTGGTGATGGACAGGAAGGCCTGGCGTGCTGCAATTCATGGGGATGCAAAGAGTTGGACACGACTCAGCGACTGAATTGAACTGAACTGAACTGATGAGTGCTTGCTCCCTTGATCACAGAAATTCAACTTCTAGGAATTCCCCGTTGAAGTTGCACCTCAACGGTATGAAAATAAATATACACAAAGTTCTTCACTGCAATGTTATTTGTAATTGTAAAATACTGGAAACTACCTATATCTCCAAGCATAGGAGATGGGTTGAATAAACTATGGTATATACACATAATGAAATACTGTGATCTGTATTTGAAAAAAAAAAACCCCACAAAATAAGGGCGATTACTCTGAACTATTAATATCAAATGATTTCTAGGAAATACTAACTGAGAGCATGGAAAGTACAAAAGAGGATACACAGTACGCCATCTTTTGTGTAAAAAGGGAACGGAAATAAAACATACGTATACCTTATTGTTATCAAAAGAAACACAGGAAAGATAAATCAGAAAACAATCAACTTGATTACTTACTGGAGGGAGGGGTTGGAAGTGATTCAGGAGGGAGTGACACTTCTCTGTGAATAATATTGTTTGTGTAGTTTGACTTCTGGAAGCATGTTAATCTTCTACATATTCAAAAATAATGTTAAAGCAAGACGGGAAGGGGAAGAAGAGTCTAAACTGAAAACGAATGAATCCAGTTGTATTTCAGTCACCCTGAAGGGGAAAAGAAGCAAAAGAAAGAATCTAGTAATTCATGAAAAGGTTGCTTGACTATTTACCTTCTGTCTTGATTGAGGTTGAGGAGGGTAGAACTGCAACCAACTCTTGAACTTGTTTTAGTATATATTCTTAATTATCTCTTGGTGAGGTATGTCAGCAATTTTGAAACTATTTTAGATGTACTGTGGTGTTGGGCAAATGAAGGAATGTGCTAACATAGTTGGGAGTGAGAAATTCCATATAGGAATGTGAAGTTACTCAGTTGTGTCCGACTCTTTGTGACCCCATGGACTGTAGCCCGCCAGCTTCCTCTGTCCATGGGGATTCTCCAGGCAAGAATACTGGAGTGGGTTGCCATTTCCTTCTCCAGGGGATCTTCCCGACCCAGGGATCAAACCCGGGTCTCCCACATTTTAGGCAAATACTTTATCATCTGAGCTACCAGGGATGCTGGTCAGTTAGTAGACATCAAAATGTGAACTGGAAAAGGCAGGAAGAAACCCTATGGGGGTAGATTGAAATTAGAGACATCAGGTTAACTCATGATTTTATGCATACATACACACATGCACACGTATGTATACATATACATGTATATACACATGTGCACATGAATATATACACACGTATATGTATTTGTGTACATGGATGTATAGGCTTGTCAGGTGGTGCATGGCACCCCACTCCAGTACTCTTGCCTGGAAAATCCCATGGACGGAGGAGCCTGATGGGCTGCAGTCCATGGGGTCGCTAAGAGTTGGACACGACTGAGCGACTTCACTTTCATTTTTCACTTTCATACATTGGAGAAGGAAATGGCAACCCACTCCAGTGTTCTTGCCTGGAGAATCCCAGGGATGGGGGAGCCTGGTGGGCTGCCGTCTATGGGGTCGCACAGAGTCGGACATGACTGAAACGACTTAGCAGCAGCAGCAGCAGCAGTAGTAAAGCATCCACTGCTAATGCAGGGTATGCAGGTTCCAACTCTGGGTTGGGAAGATCTCTGGGAGGAGAAAATGGCAAGCACTCCAGTATTCTTGCCTGAAAAATTCCATGGACAGAGGAGCCTGGAGGGCTTACAATCCACTGGATTGCAAAGAGCTGGACACAACTAAGCAACTGAACATGCACGCATGCTGCTGCTAAGTCGCTTCAGTCGTGTCCGACTCTGTGCAACCCCATAGACGGCAGCCCACCAGGCTCCCCCGTCCCTGGGATTCTCCAGGCAAGAACACCGGAGTGGGTTGCCATTTCCTTCTCCAATGCATGAAAGTGAAAAGTGAAAGTGAAGTCGCTCAGTGTGTCCGACTCTCAGCAACCCCATGGACTAGAGCCTACCAGGCTCCTATGTCCATGGGATTTTCCAGGCAAAAGTACTGGGGTGGGGTGCCATTGCCTTCCCCGACATGCACGCATATGTATGTATATATACTAGGTGTATGGGTATTATGTTTGTATGTATGTATATTTGTTGTTGTTTAGTCGTCAAGTCTTGTCCAACTCTTTTGTGGCTCCATGGACTGTAGCCTATCCATTCTCATGAGCATTCTTCTCTGTCCATGGGATTTTCCAAGCAAGAATACTGGAATGGGTTGCCATTTCCTTCTCCAGGGGATCTTCCCAACCCAGGGATTGAACCCATATCTCCTTCATTGGCAGGCAGATTCTTTACTTCTGAGCCACCAGGGAAGCCCATGTATGTATATAAATACATGTTTATTTTCTAGCTTTGTGTACTGAAAGGTCCTAGGAGCAAAGACTCCCCAGTAACAACGAGCACCTGACACTCAAACCTTGGTCTCTAATTCCTAGAGTTCTTCAAAGAAATGGCCAATTCCAGAGCTGGGACAAGGTAGGTACATGATGAACTTGGAAAATTTTGCCAGAAAGCAAAGAAATTCTTGAAAAACAAAAAATGATGAGGGGTATTCACAAGGACTCAGGAAGCACCTTGAAGGGATTCTTACCAGTTAAATCTGGTACAATTTGAGGCCAAAATAATTTAAGCATAGCATTGCAGGATAAACCACTGAAAAAACAGGAATTAATAAGTGCCCACTGATAAAAACATGGGCAGATAGATAAATAAATGACATTCTATTTTTAGACTTCCTTGGCAGTCCAGTGGTTAAGACTTTGCCTTCCAATGTAGGGGATAGGTTCAATTCCTGGTTGGGGAACTAACATCCCATGTGATGCAAGACGTGGCCAAAAAAAAGAACATTCTATTTTAAAAAGTTGAACTATGTTCCTTAAAAACTTCAGAGTCAACACAAAAGAAAGAAAATCTAGGGAAATATTTCAGATTAGGGGAATTAAAGAGACATGACAATCAAATGCAATCTCTGATCCTAGGCTGGGTTCTGTTCTGAAGGACAAAAAAAAAAAAAAAACCAAAACAACTAATGATAAACCAATTTATTGAGCCAATAGTATAATCGAAAAATCTGATAACTGATTAAATATTAAGTATTATATTAGTGCTAAATGTACTAAAGTTATTAATTGCATTATAGTTGTGTGAAAAAATATTCCTGTTCTTCCAAAATAAACAATAAAGTATTCAGGAGGAACGGGTCCTGATGTAAGCAATTTATTACCAGAAGGTTTAGAAAAATTTATTTATCTATGAGAGAGAGAATTTATTTATCAATGAGAGAGAAGACACATGATAAATTATACCAATAGATAAATTTGGGGAAAGATGACTATTCTTTGTATTATTTATATTGCAGTTTCCCCATTAATTTTAAATTATTTCTGTCCCCCTCTCCTCCAAAAAATATTAAAATTTCTAGAGACTCCTAAACAATTCTTGGCTATGCTTTGGGAATTGGCGTGAATACATCTAGAGTTGCCATTAAACCTCTTTGGAGTGATGGCATTTGTCCCTCTGTGACTCCTGGTCTTCATCCTTATTGATCTCTCATTTATATTGTTATTGTTCAAAGGAAAGTGGAACCATGGTTTCCTCTAGGTTACCTGGCTTACCTCCTAGTTTACCTTCTTGGGGGCAAAGAATTAAACCTTACTTGTCTCTGAAATCCCCACAGTGTACTTACTCAATTGTCATTTGCTGACATGAAATTAATTGAATGAGCTTATTCAATTGAATGAGCCTTTTTGGTCTATTGAGGTAGCCAAAAAGTTAGTTTGGGTTTTTCTATAACATCTTAAGGAAAGTCTGAACAGACTTGTTGGCCAACCCAGTAGTATTAGTATCTGACAATTTTGCGGGGTGGTCTGGAGAGAAACCTCCTGAAGGTCAAGCAGAGTCGTCTAGTCAGCAGCAGCTCCAAGATCTCCCCTTTGGGAGAGATCTGGCAAAAATGGTGTAAATAGTGCTGGGTGCAGTGTTTAGCAGATAAAGTGGTTGTGGTAGCCTCAAAATGCACCCCTCCCCCCAAAAGAGGATAGTTACATGGTAATCTCTGGAACCTATAAAATGTCACCTAATATCCTATAAAAAGATTTTGCAGATACGGTGAAGTTAAGAATCTTGAGATAGGGAGATGACCTTGGATCATCAGGTGAACCCCAAATGCAATCACATGACTCCTTATAGGAATATAAGAATATTGTATGATCTCACTTGTATGTGGTATCTAAAACAAAACAAACCAAAGTATGAACAAACAAACTGAGTTCATGGTTATAGAGAACAGATTGCTGGTTATCAGAGGTGGGGAGGAGAAATGGGAGGTAATGTGGGAAGTGGGTGAAAGGGGTGAAGGGGATTAAAGAGTGGAAACCCAAAGTTATAAAATAAATAAGTTGTAGATATATAATGTATAACTTGGGGACTATAGTTAATAATACTGTATTGTATATTTGAAAGTTGCTATAGCTAATAATCAAGATTGCTGAGAGAAATATCAATAACCTCAGATATGCAAACGACACCACCCTTATGGCAGAAAGTGAAGAGGAACTCAAAAGCCTCTTGATGAGAGTGAAAGTGGAGAGTGAAAAGGTTGGCTTAAAGCTCAACATTCAGAAAACGAAGATCATGGCATCTGGTCCCATCACTACATGGGAAATAGATGGGGAAACCGTGGAAACAGTGTCAGGATTTATTTTTCTGGGCTCCAAAATCACTGCAGATGGTGACTGCAGCCATGAAATTAAAAGATGCTTACTCCTTGGAAGGAAAGTTATGACCAACCTAGATAGCATATTCAAAAGCAGAGACATCACTTTACCAACAAAGGTTCGCCTAGTCAAGGCTATGGTCTTTCCTGTGGTCATGTATGGATGTGAGAGCTGGACTGTGAAGAAGGCTGAGCGCCGAAAAATTGATGCTTTTGAACTGTGGTGTTGGAGAAGACTCTTGAGAGTCCCTTGGACTGCAAGGAGATCCAACCAGTCCATTCTGAAGGAGATCAGCCCTGGGATTTCTTTGGAAGGAATGATGCTAAAGCTGAAACTCCAGTATTTTGGCCACCTCATGCGAAGAGTTGACTCATTGGAGAAGACTCTGATGCTGGGAGGGATTGAGGGCAAGAGGAGAAGGGGACGACAGAGGATGAGATGGCTGGATGGCATCACTGACTTGATGGATACAAGTCTGAGTGATCTCCGGGAGTTGGTGATGGACAGGGAGGCCTGGCGTGCTGCAGTTCATGGGGTCGCAAAGAGTTGGACAAGACTGAGCGACTGATCTGATCTGATCTGATAGCTAATAATTCTATATTGTATATTTGAAAGTTGCTAAGAGAATAGAACTTGAAAGTTTTCACAAGAAAAATTTGTAACTATGTATAGTAATGAATGTTAACTAGATTTACTATGGTGGTCATTTTGCAATATATACAAATATCAAATCATTATGTTATACATCTGAAATGAATATAATGCTACATGTCAATTGTATCTAAATACAAATAAAAATAGATTAATAAAAGAGAGAGAGAGAGAAAAAAAAGGGAGTAGAGGGTAATTAGACACACAGAGAAAGGAGGATGACAAGACCATGGAGGCAGAGACTGGAGTGATGTTCCAAGGAATGTTGGCAGCCACACCCTTGGAGCTGGAAGAGGCAGGGAAGGATTCTCACAGCCCCCCTGACATCCTGATTTTGGTCCAGTGAAACAATTTTCAGACTCGTGGCCTCCAGAAATCTGAGAAAGTAAATTTCTGCTGTTTTAGGTTTTCAAGTTTTGTGTTAATTTGTTAGAGGAGCCTTCAGAAACTAACACAGTGAAATGACTTCAATATCCATCCTTACCCTCCCATATTATACACATTCTTTCAGGAAGGTGTGTCCTCTCTTATGCTTTATTGCTTATTTATTTATTCATTAGTTTGAGCAAACTCTGGGAGATAGTGAAGGACAGGGAAGTCTGGCACATTGTAGTTCATGGGATCACAAAGAGTCAGACACAACTTAGTGACTGAACAGCACATTTATTCATTTGTTTATTTGACTGCACTAAGCCTTAGTAGACCTTTAATGCAGGATCTTTTGTTATGGCACGTGAGCTCTTAGTTGCGACATGCGGGATCTAGTTCCCTGACAGGGACTGAACCCAGCCTCCCTGCATTGGGAGCTCAGAGTCTTAACCCTGGACCACCAGGGAAGGCCCTGTGCCTTACTGCTTGTAATTTATAACATAGGAAAACAGAATATGTAGGGACATGCAAAGGTCTGCAAAATACAACCTCTTCATGCCAACCTTTCCTCCCTCTAATACAGAAGGTTAGGTAGTTCCCAACCTTGCCTTCTCTCTCTGATCCATCCAGACATCAGGGGCTCAAGGTGATCCAAATTGATTCTGTGAATAATTCTACCTCCTGTCTTTTTCTTTCTTAAATCATTATTTGGCTGAGAAGGGCTCTAATTCAGAATTTAAAAGAAGAATCTGATTGCATGTACTTATTAGTCATACTCTCCTTAATAAAAGTTAATATACTTAAGTTCCTCATCATTAATTTGGCTCATTGTCTCATTTAATCCCCACGCAGCAGCCAGGTAGGCTTATTAATATTGTTTTACTGGTGTGGGTGACCTTGAGGATATGACCATGAGGATGACTCATGCCCTTCTGATAAGTTACTGTAGGGTTGCAGATCTAGGTGGAGGGCTATGCAAGCATGATCTGGACACACATTTTGCCCAGCTTAGCTGGGTGATTAAAAGATTTGGCAGAAGTTCAGAGAAGGTGACTCTCCATGGAGGCAAACTGAGAGTGGACAGGGCTTGCGGAGAGGAATTCCAGTGGAATTTGGAGTCGGTTGAGTCATCAGTGATTTCAAAATAACCAGTTTAAGTGGATAAGG
Source organism: Tragelaphus eurycerus (assembly GCA_935064755.1). Lineage (NCBI taxonomy): Eukaryota > Metazoa > Chordata > Mammalia > Artiodactyla > Bovidae > Tragelaphus > Tragelaphus eurycerus. The sequence continues at coordinate 15,490,272 of CAKXYN010000036.1, read as the reverse complement.
GCTCAAGAAAGTGTGCTCAGGGTTCCAACCATCTCTGGCATCATGTGGCTTTGAGAGAGGCCAGGAGAGGAGTTTTCTCAAATGTAGGTCATTTCTAGCTTGGATTTGAAGATTCTAAACCATCTACATTCTCTGTTGAGTAAAGGGTAGAATTTAGACATTTGAAGGTGATATTAGCCATGTAGCAAAGAACAGTTTTTTAAAAAAAGGCATGGTTAAAAAATGCAGCTGAGGACATCCCTGGTCCAGTGGCTAAGACTTCGTGCTCCCAATGCAGGGGGCCCGGGTTCAATCCCTGTTAGGGAACTAGGTCCTACAGGCCACAACTAAGTGTTCAAGTGCTACAATTAAACATCCCACATGCTGCAGTGAAGATCAAAGATTATGTGTGCAGCAACTAAGACCCCTCACAGCCAAATAAATAAATCAGTGAAAAAATTATTTTTTAAAATGCAGCTGATACTTCAGTCTCCAAGTCCATTATAATAGTCTGTCCTTCCCTCTTGATATAAGTAGTTGCTGGCACTGTATAAAGATGATGGAATAGATCATAGGTAGAATGGAATTATAGGGTTAGTGCCAAAACTCTTAGGTTAAGTCATTGAAACTTTGACTAAATCTGTTTCCTTATCTTTAAAATGAGGTTACTAAAATCTTTCCTACTTATTTCATGAGTATGTTGTAAAGCTAAAATGAGGAAATGTGAACTTCTTAAGAGCTTTGGATTTAGACTGATCTGGGTTCTAATCTACTTGGTCTACTTATAGCACTTGGAGCTGGTTTATTCAAAATCTCTCTAGTCTAGTTTCTGTCTAAACAGTGGAGATCCTAGGGTCTTAGAGGCAATGAAATGAGATAACTCATACAAAGCATTTAATAGTGTCAGGCATAAACATCTCATTCATGAAAGCTATTAGTATTGAGTCATAATCGATATACAAGGAATTTAAATGGTTAAAAGGAATTGTGCAGCATCTTACTGATGATAGTAAAACCAAGCAGGACCCTATGATCCTTCCCCTCCATGTCCTATGCCTGCTTTTTGTCTGTGGAAAACATTAGTCAAAGAGTAAGTTTAATCAAAGAAATAAGACATACAGAAACAAAGGAAAACGGTCCAAGGAGACCAAGTAATAATAATGTAGTCATTAAGCATAGTCAAGGACCTTTAGTTCCTTCTTAAGGGTCTGAGCTATATCTTGTTAGCTGTCCTACAGATACTGAAACTCCCACTAGTTGGAGGAGTTAACTGCATGGTGACCAGAATGTAACTGTGACATCAGATCAGATCAGATCAGTCGCTCAGTCGTGTCCGACTCTTTGCGACCCCATGAACTGCAGCACGCCAGGCCTCCCTGTCCATCACCAGCTCCCGGAGGTCACTCAGACTCGCATCCATCGAGTCAGTGATGCCATCCAGCCATCTCATCCTCTGTCGTCCCCTTCTCCTCCTGCCCTCAATCCCTCCCAGCATCAGAGTCTTCTCCAATGAGTCAACTCTTCGCATGAGGTGGCCAAAATACTGGAGTTTCAGCTTTAGCATCATTCCTTCCAAAGAAATTCCAGGATTGATCTCCTTCAGAATGGACTGGTTGGATCTTCTTGCAGTCCAAGGGACTCTCAAGAGTCTTCTCCAACACCACAGTTCAAAAGCATCAATTCTTTGGCGTTCAGCCTTCCTCACAGTCCAGCTCTCACATCCATACATGACCACAGGAAAGACCATAGCCTTGACTAGGCGAACCTTTGTTGGTAAAGTAATGTCTCTGCTTTTGAATATGCTATCTAGGTTGGTCATAACTTTCCTTCCAAAGAGTAAGCGTCTTTTAATTTCATGGCTGCAGTCACCATCTGCAGTGATTTTGGAGCCCAGAAAAACAAAGTCTGACACTGTTTCCATGGTTTCCCCATCTATTTCCCATGTAGTGATGGGACCAGATGCCATGATCTTCGTTTTCTGAATGTTGAGCTTTAAGCCAACCTTTTCACTCTCCACTTTCACTTTCATCAAGAGGCTTTTTAGCCCCTCTTCACTTTCTGCCATAAGAGTGGTGTCATCTGCATATCTGAGGTTATTGATATTTCTCCCGGAAATCTTGATTCCAACTTGTGTTTCTTCCAGTCCAGCATTTCTCATGATGTACTCTGCATATAAGTTAAATAAACATGGTGACAATATACAGCCTTGACGTACTCCTTTTCCTATTTGGAACCAGTCTGTTGTTCCATGACCAGTTCTAACTGTTGCTTCCTGACCTGCATACAGATTTCTTAAGAGGCAGATCAGGTGGTCTGGTATTCCCATCTCTTTAAGAATTTTCCATAGTTTATTGTGATCCACACAGTCAAAGGCTTTGGCATAGTCAATAAAGCAGAAATAGATGTTTTTCTGGAACTCTCTTGCTTTTTCCATGATCCAGCGGATGTTGGCAATTTGCTGCCACAATTCCGAGAATTGGCCTCAAAGAAATGAAAGCAAACTGACTCCGAAACTGAAGATTAACTGTACCCCAAATAATGAGGATGATGCCGATCAGACCACCGATGACCAATTTGAAGATGACTGTCAGAGCTGACTGTGCTGTTTCTGCATGTAGCCCCTCCCTTAACCTATAAAAGCTCTCACCCTCTGCTTAGCAGGGTAGGGGGAGTCAGCCTTTGGATAGATGACTGCCCTTCCCACTCCAGTTGCCAGAGTCTGAAATAAAACAAACTTTCCTTTCCACCAATCCAGCCTGTTTATTGGCTTTTGGTGGCAATCAGCTGGATCCCACCTTTCTGTAACAGTAGCAGTAGTAGTAGATACAAGGCCAGCAATATCTAAGCAAGACTGTGAAACATGCTAACACATTTTTTAATCAATTATTGACAGTGAGCAAAGCAAAGGTGCTTGTTCGGGCAGTTAGCTTTAGATGTAGAAGTACGATCAAAACCCTAATTTAGACATTGTCCATCTGTATTTCGACTTCATGTATGCCTACTAATCTTGACATTTTGTGAAGCATTTTGCTCTGTGTGTAACTTGATATGCATCTTCTACTTGCTAAGACTGCAAATTCCTTGAGAATAAAGACAGCATTTCCTTGGTGGCCACTGAGCCAGGTGGGGCTTGGTGAGAATGGCATGGGTGTTCAATCTATTAATTACTCACTGGTGCCAGAGCAGAGCAGAGAGCAGAGACTGTCCACTTTTCTACCAAGTGTGATTCTGGGGAGTTGTGTGTAGGGGACGTGGGGAGTCAGCAAGGGAGATGCCAAAGACCTGCCAGGATTGTTGTTGTTGAGTCGCTCAGTCGTGTCTGACCCTTTGGGGCCCCATGCACTGTAGCAGACCAGGCTTCCCTGTTTGGGAGCCTCTTATTTGGGAAAGGACGCACTTCTCTCCCCAGGGTTATATCCACAGCGGTGGGAATGAAAGCAATTCTGAAGTGAAGTCCGAAGGACTAGGTATGCCTCCTTTCTTTCTTTTTTGAAGTAGTGCCTTTCATTAATTTAGAGACTAAAGTCTAGGCTCTGACACTCCCTAACTGTGGGAGCTGGAGTGTGTCATTAAGTCATTTTGAGCCTCCATCTTCTTATTTTTAAAGCAGGGGTGACAATGTCAGTTCTATTTGCTTCCTGGGGTTGTCCCAAGTACCAGTGAGAAGGCATCCATAAAAGCTATGTACACCGATACACAGGATGGGGTCCACAAAGGTGTGTTATGATGTCATCTACCCCTATGGGCATGGGTCTTTTTGGTGGCTTCTTGCCCAGAGATGATAATCAGCTACTTCTGAAGCATCGAGGACTCCACTGGTTCCCAGGAAGGGCTGCTATCCAGAGGGCTTCAGGGCTGTGCTCTCTCCAGCTCGCAGACTGTGCTATCAATTTTTCCAAAGCAATCCAGACCCAAACCTCATGTTTCAGCACCGACTAATCACTGTTCTGCTTAGTGTTGCCTGCGGTCAAGGGCAAGCATTTAGGCAGCACCTGGCTGTATTTGGGGGTGTAGTTGAGGAGCCCAGAGCAGAATTTCCTTGTGGGAGGGTAACCGTTCCCTCATTGTTCTGGCTTCCTGGTCTTTCACATACTTCTGCGAGTGTTTCTACCCTACACCGCTCCCCACCCGCCAGGCCATTCCACATTTCCTCAGACTTCTTCCAGATTCTTTGCTTTCACTCTTGGTTTGGGTGACCCACTTGCACACCTGGTGCTTGGAGTATGACCCCTGACCTGGCCAATGACAAAATTGGTGACTGATGTGTTGTAGGTCAATTATGTCTTCCTAGGTCCCTCAGAAGAAGGGATACTACTGGTTGTCACTATTATCACCCATCACCTCATTTTTCAAGGACATTTCCAGAAGAGAAGGGGATATCTGAGGTTGCTTTTGCTCCTCCCATTGGACATATAAGACAAAGATTGTTGTTTTTGTTTAGTCACTAAGTCGTGTCTGACTCTTTGTGACCCCATGGGCTGTAGCCTGCCAGGTTTCTCTGTCCATGGGATCTCCCAGGTGAGAATACTGGAGCAGATTGCCATTTCTTACTCTAGGGGATCTTCCCAGCCCAGGGATTGAACCCGTGTCTCCTGCATTGGCAGGTGGATTCTTTGGCACTGAGGCATCTGGGAAGCCCAAGAAAAGGTAGACAGAGGTAACTGATCCCCTGGAGAAGTCTAGAGACTTTTTGGGTTATATTTCTCATTGACTCTGTTCCTTTTTACAAATACACCAAGATGCTCATGAGACAAATTCCCTTCCTGCTACTCTCTCCATTTCCTCATTTTACCTGGAGGAAGATATTTCCAGGGCCATTATAACTTCCTCTAGGGACTTCCCTGGCTGTCCTGTGGTTGGGACTTCCCCTTTCAATGTAGGGGATGCTGGTTCGATTTCTGGTCAGGGAGCTAAGATCTCACAAGCCTTGTGGCCAAAAAACTAAAACATAAGACAGAAGCAATATTGCAACAAATTCAACAAAGACTTTTCAAATGAAAAAAAAATGGGGACATTATTTTGAAAAAATTATAATTTCCTTAAAGTTTGACTTGCTGAACTTCCGAGTTAGAAAGGGCCTTGCAAACAGCTGTCCTAAAAGTTTCATGTGAACACACATGGATTCAAAGCCTCGAAGAGATGAGGGGATTCAGTTAAAGCCTCATAACAAAGCAGGGGATGAAGTGGCTCCCAGCCATACACTCCTTGCTCTCTCACATTGTGAGTGGCTGAAATTCCTCCTTGCAATAATCAAAGCATGTTACTTACACTGGAAGGGAACCTGAGAGAGCTTTGGCTATACCTCTGGATTGAGGCAGCATCGACCTGGAACCCAGACTGGGTGCAAATCTATTTACTTCATCTTCCTAAATGATGTTCTGTCAATGAGGTCTCTTATAAGTCTTTCACTGTTTCTCTTTTTTGCTTGCTTTTTCTCTTAATTCCTCCCTCCTTATACACTGTAATTAAATATAACTATTCCATTCCCTAGGTTTATGATATATTTTCTTAAAAAAAAAAAAAAAAAAGCATGAAGCAAAACAAAGCTGTGCAGCCATGTGGCAAGGGAACTTCATCCCAAGTGCTGTTTTACGACAGGCATGTCAGGACACCAGGCTGGTCCCTGCTCATCCCTTCTGCTCATCCCTCCCATTTGTTTGGAACTTAGATTCTTTCACCAAGTTCCCTAGACCCCAAAGAACACCCTGTTCAGTGAGCCTGGTCTCTCCTCCGCCCTGCCTGCCACATGTTGTGGAATTCCAAGTCAAACAGTGCTTTCCTGCCTTTTCCATTCAGCACAACATTCCAGGGCTGTTTCCTCTCTTTGCTGGCAGGGAGCTCACAAATAGAGGAAAACGGAGCAAGCCTGTGAAGGAATGGGCTGAGCTACCACAATGGAAATGATGGAAAAGTCGATACGGAGTATATTCCTTATAGTTACAAATCATTCATAGGATTATTATCTCAAAAAGTTTGGTACATCCAAATTAAAAAATTACATGCTTGGAAATATTTTGCAATCTACCCAAGTTATCCAGGAGCCAAAGGGCTGTGTTCTCTCGCTCTGGTGACCAGTAATTTTGTTAGGGAACCATTGACCGAAACTGCCCGCCTTGGCCAGGCATGAAAATAACCACTTGCATGAGTTGTTCTGATAAGGGACATGAGGCTGCCACTGGAAAACTAACCAGGAAAACTTGGGAGGGGCCAAAAGAAGGGAGGAGAGGCCAACCCATAAGATGTTCTGCCAACCTCCCTAAAACACTCGTGCTGGGAAACATCTTGACTGAGAGATGTGTGTGCCAGCAGGAAGGGCCTTGAATTGGACCAAATGTGGGCACAGTCAACATGAGTGGCTGGAGAAAACCCAGAAAGCTAATCTCATCATCCTAAAATCTGTGACTGTGAGCCACATGGCAGAGCAGTTCTTCTGGGTTCTCTTGCCCTGCTGCCCTCTGCCTGGGTGCCCCTCCCCAATAAAACCTTTTGCTTTGTCAGTACATCTGTCTCCTTGGATAATTCATTTCTGAGTGTTAGACAAGACCCCACTCTCGGGCTCTGGAAGGGGTTCCCTTTGGTAACAGTTTAGACCCAACCCAGCTGAAAGAATGCGTTGCTATCGACGATGCCAGTGGTCTTCCGGTGTGTACTTAAATACAAGACTAGGTGGTGTTGCTGAACTCAAGTTCGTGTGCCTAATGCACAGTGAGGCCCAACCAACGAACTGAAACGTCAGAGTTTGGAGCAGAGATAGGTTGATTGCAGGGCCAAACAAGGAGAATAGGCAACAGATGCTCAAAAACCCCCCAAACTCTCTGATGGTTTCTGAAGTTTTTATAGGCAACATTTGGAGTGAGGGCTGCGGGGTATGTCATTTTCTTCCGATTAGTTGGTGGTGAGGTAACCAGGCAGCGCGCCAGGAATTGTGTGCCCAGCCAGAAGTTACCATCCTCCACCCCAGTGGGGGCCTCAGGTCCTGCAGAAGAACTCATAGATACGGTTGTGCACATCCCTGGAGGAGGGCCAAGACTCTACTCCATCATTGCATTATTGTTTCTTGACTACTTTGCCTTTGTTTCTTCATTCACTCCTTTCCCTAATTAGTAATTGCTTGAATCTGCCCTTCAGAACTCAGAGACGGTCTAGGAGACTGAAGCCTTTTCCCTACAGATAAGAAACTGAGACACGGAAAGTCTTTTGTACCTGGGAAGGCCCCATAGGGTCCTGCCCAGTTTTGGCAGTGCCATCGTCTCTGGGCAGCTCTGAGCATTAGCTGAAATCAGCTTCTTTGCCTCTGGGTGGGTTTTCTCCACTGAGCCATCAGGCAGGACCTCAACCGTCTTCCCACAGAAACAGCTCTGGTGTTAGAAGATAGTTCTCCTGTCCTGCTGAGTCTTTTCTTCATCAGGCTAGATCATTCTATTCCTTTGGCAATTTCTCATTTGGTGTAGTCTCCTGGTCTCTTGCTACCTGGGCTGCTCTTCTGAAAGAGCTTCACTTTGTCTGTATTTGAAAGTGCTTGCCTGGAACTAAAAGCAGTCCTTCTTTAGCCTTTAGCTATTAGATATCCCACCTTGACCTGACACAGCAGCTTCTTATACAGACCTGAGAACAGGCTCAGCAGATACCCTCTTATTTTCTTGAGCTTCCTCTGTTGCAAGAGAGAGCCAAGATTTTGGCTGGCAGCACATTCACATGCTTTCTTGGACATGGTGGGTAAGACTGGTGTACATCAGTGATGAGAACAGAGGTGCAGAGAGAGGAACAAAGGCTTAAAGACCACCTAAGCTGGTCAAACATCACTGACTTGATGGATAGGAGTTTGAGCAAGCTCTGGGAGTTGTTGATGGACAGGGAAACCTGGTGTGCTGCAGTCCATGGGGTTGCAAAGGGTTGGACATGACTGAGTGACTGAATTGAACTGAATTGAGCTGGTGAAGCCATTTATGAAATGGATAGGATTAAATAGCCTTGGAGAAGGCAATGGCACCCCACTCCAGTACTCTTGCCTGGAAAATCCCATGGACCGAGGAGCCTGGTGGGCTGCAGTCCATGGGGTCGCTAAGAGTTGGACACGACTGAGAGACTTCTCTTTCACTTTTCACTTTCATGCATTGGAGAAGGAAATGGCAACCCACTCCAGTGTTCTTGCCTGGAGAATCCCAGGGACGGGGGAGCCTGGTGGGCTTCCGTCTATGGGGTTGCACAGAGTCGGACACGACTGAAGTGACTTAGCAGCAGCAGCAAATAGCCTTGACTGATTTTTTTTGGTCAAGGGCTTGGCTTTCAGACTCAGCCAACTTAGATTCAAATCCTGTCTTGCACCATTTATAAGATGTTTAAACTCAAGCAAGTTACTTACTCTCTCTGTGCCTCAGTTTCTTCATCTGGAAAATGTAAAATCTTACTGCTGTTGTCAGGATGAAATTGAAGATGCTGAAGACAGCACCTGGTGACACGGAAGTCTCTCTGGTGCTATTATTATTATAAGCGTTTTTACTCTCTCTGGTTGCTCTGATGGTAAAGAAACTTTCTGCAATGTGGGAGATACAGGTTCAATCCCTGGGTCAGGAAGATCCCCTGGGGGAGGGCATGGCAACTCACTCCAGTATTCTTTTTTTAAAAAAGAAAAATTTATTTATTTTAATTGGAGATTAATTACTTTACAATATTGTCCACTCCAATATTCTTGCCTGGAGAATCCCCATGGATAGAGAAGCCTGGTGGGCTACAGTCCAAGGCATTGTAGAGTCAGACACAATGGAACAACTAACACTTCACTTCACCTTACTGTCTCTGCCCTTCTTTTTGCTTCATGCTGTTGGTAGAAGAGAGCTGGAGAGCTTTTCTGAAGCAGCAAAAAGCTCATCTGAGTGCTTCAGGCTGGAGACTCACCTTTGCCCCCCAGAATGCAGGTGTCTTAGTGGGAAGATAATAACACCGAAAGCCTGTCATTAATCCCTTTCAGGCTCCTGGAGCCTTTCATGCTAAAGAATTATTCCAAGGCCCTTGAATAAATGAAGCCAAAACACTCATTAAAACACACACATTTGCATGGCAGGTACAAGAAGTCCTTCTGATAGAGCTTATTATCTGTAATAATTGCTTGTTATCTGAAGTTTTTGTTTTAAAAGCTTATTCTAAGTAGTTTTTAAATTTTGAAGCTCAATCCAGAGTCTTTTTTTTTTTTCCCTTTCCCTTCTGGAAAACCAGAGACAAAGGTTTTGAGCACTCCCTTCAGCTCCATCTCCTCAGATGGGAGAAAAGGAAGGTGCAGGACAAAAGACGACAAAGGTAGTCACTTGGGATTCCTGCAAAATAACATCACAGACAGCAAAGGGAACTGTCCTTTCATCTTAAGATCTCACAGCCCTTTATTCTTGACATAGCTCTGCTGTCAGACATAATTGCACATAATTTATAGACAGAGTATTTTGACTTACCCAGGGTTAGCATTTCACCTCTTAGGCATAAACAACAACCAGCATGATATATTGGTTTGTGAGATCAGTCTCATTGTTTCTGATTTTTAATTAACTCTGCAAAGTTCCTCAATCAAGGAGATGCTGGAGGTTTGCTCTGGCCCCAGCTCTGGGAAGCATGGTTGGAAGGAAGTGACTGCACTGTTGATTGAGAAGGTAGAAATTTTCCTCTACCCTTCTTAGGTAGTTCTGGTTGGTCTAAGAATGAAGTTGACAAGAATGAAATCGAAACAAAAGTTTAATAACAAGTATACATGGGAGAGACCCAGGAAAACAAGGTAACTCACCACAGTGTTGGCCAAGGTCCTTCCCTTGCGACCCTATGGACTGTAACCTACCAGGCTCCTCTGTCCATGGAATTCTCCAGGCAAGAATACTGGAGTGGTCTGCCATTCCCTTCTGCAGGGAATCTTCCTGACTCAGGGAGGGAACCTGGGTCTCCTGCATTGAAGCCAGATTCTTTACTGTCTGAACCACAAGGGAAGCTGAAAGATGAAAGAGAATGTTAGGGATAGGGATTTGGGATTTTGAAGGAGAGGAAAGCAATTCACATGGAGTTAGAAAAGCAAATGCCTGGTAAACCATTGTTTGCTGGGCCATTCAGAAATGATGGGACCCAAAGTGGGCTCTGTTCTCCAGGTTCTGCAGAATTTACCCCACTCAGACCATACTCTTCACAGATGCCTCTGGTGACAGCTCTATTCCAGGAATAGGCCCTCTATCTAAATTCATCTTTTTTTTTTTTTTTTTGGCTCCACACAGCATGTGGGATCTTAATTTCTCTGACCAGGGATGGAACCCATACCCCCTGCAGTGGAAGCCTGGAGTATTAACCACTAGGCCACCAGGAAAGTTCCTCTGTCTAAATTCTTTTAGGCAGTTATGGGGAAGATCAAAGTTCTCCAGTCTTCTGTTTCCTAAACATAAGCAGCCTAAATTAATCCTCAGGCCAAAGAGGTACATTTTGGTGGAGGGAGCACATTTTGATTCCTTACATCTTAGTGGGTGATTTGGAGGTTGTCACATGCGCAACTGTGATGGTCAGAGGCTGTATTTAATCACATTGCAAATCCTTCATGATCTGGTGAAAGAAAGAGATGCTGAAATTCCATTTCCTGATGGCTCACGGGAACACTCCCAGTGGGATGTGTCATCTGCCGTTTGCCTGGGGATAGATAACCTGACCCTCTAGGAAAGATTCTATTAATCTGGGTGGATCTCTTCAGGCAGCAGACTTTCAAAGACATGTGTTCCCATCTTCAGTGGCTGGGTCTTCTCTTGCCCTCTGCCCCACGCATGGCTGGTGGGAACGAGCATTTGATGAAGTGATCTGTAGTTTCTGTCACTGTTCTCTTGGGTTTGGTGGCACATTCTTTGTTTTTTTTTTTTTTTTTAATTAAATTTTTTATTGTAATTTATTCTTTTTTGGCTGTTCCACATGGCAAGTGGAATCTTAGTTCCCTGACCAGGAATCAAACCTGTGCCCCATGCAGTGAAAGAATAGAGTCCTCACAGCTAGACACCCAGGGAAGTCCCTTGGGGTGTGTGTGTGTGTGTGTGTGTGTGTGTGTGTGTCTGATTCTTTGTGACTTCATGGTCTATAGCCTGCCAGGCTCCTCTGTCCATGAGATTTCCCAGTCAAGAATACTGGAATGGTTTGCCATTTCCTTCTCTAGAGGATCTTCCTGACCCAGGAATCCAACTCGTGTCTCTTGCATCTCCTGCATTGGCAGGAGGATTCCTTACCACTGTGTCACCTGGGAAGCCCAAGTACCTTGGTGGCACATTCTTATTCCTAAGTTTCTGGTTTCTTCAGTGATAAGAACAGAGAGAAGTGAATTAACATTTTGTGAGTGCTTATAATGAATCAGACATATTACGTATATGATTTCACTTAATTTCACAGGTTGTGACATTGCCTGAGAATCTTGGTATCTTTTGAAAATCCAAGTTAAGGAACATAGGAGATGACATGCACTTTAGACCAGATCACAGGAGGTAAAGGGACAGGAAGGTTCTCTCTGTAGAACCTCCTCAGTTCGCTCTGCTCATAGGTGAGGGAGATGCTGCCACGTGGTCAGAGTCTAACACTTGGGGAGTGCAAATCCTCCTTTGCAGGTTTGTGAAATGATAGACTCATATTACTTTGTGGATTATCATACTTGATGGCAGTAGCATTTTGCCTTTGTCCTGGTGACTCTGTAGAAATAACTTAGCATCTTTGCACAATTCATTGAAAGAACATTCTCAGTACTTCGTAAATCACGTGTCTGAGATGCATGACTGTCACACAGTGAGGCTGTGACTAGGGTACCTTTGCTCACCTTGCAGGACAAGTATCTCAGAGACAATAAACTGTCTTCATATCCTGAACGTGTATAATAATGTCAATAGCATAATAAATATTTGTAGTATCAGCTTAATTTTGGTTCCTATCGCCTTAGTTTTGCTTTTGTTCAGAAGAGGAATTGCTTGCTGACCATAATAGCGAAGAACTTAATTCCATTAACATTGTTTTTGAATAGATGACACACTTTGTAGCTCAGAGGTCCCAGGAACAGGGTAAAGATGTGGCTTCTGAGGTTTGACCCTGACTGTTTCCTGTGGGTGGGCAGATGGTCTGTTCCACATGAGTTGCTGAAAGGAACTTATATGAATTATTGCATTCTGCTTTGCATATATAAATACTTAAGTCTGAGCCTAATAATACCCTTGATGTAAATATCCCATGAACACACGAGCTGCTAAATCAGCCTTTCAGATAAGTTCAATGGGCTTGTCATCCCACAAACAGTTTTTAACAGCCTGCCCTCTCTCTGGGCTATAAAACCTGTATCACAGAGACAGTAAAACTGATTAAAAACAATTAACATTCTTTCTTATTGACTTTTCTTAAGCTTCTTCTGGTAATAGGTATGTAGAATGGTGACATCAATTTACAAATGTTTACTGGTCATCTTAACCATAAAGCTAAGTGCAAATTCTGGATCCAAAAGAGGTGGGAGATATTATCTCTGCCCTCTAACACTAATAAAGTCCAGGAGTTAAAAATAGCACTCGAGAAATAAGCATAAAAATGTCTGACGATATGAATAAATTATGTGACTAATCTCTGTCCTGGAGGGCTGGGGAAGGTCATCGTGGAGATGAAGAGATGAGCTGGAACTTGGAAAAATTGTAGAATTTGTGCTATTAATAATAATGATGGAGCCCACTGGTATTTAAAATGACTTCTTTTTACAATCTCTGTATTGTCTCTCTGAGACACATGGTGAAAGGAAGGCAAAGAATTTGTTGAGTAAATATGCAAAGTGGACCGGATGGTACCTGCACACAAAGTAGGTTTCATTACAGAAGAGAAATCTTGAGCTTGGGGAACCCAAATCTTTCATGATGGGGAATAAGACTTGATTTTTGTTCCAAAGGGAGACTTATCTTCCAAGGCTGTATGTTATACCAATGTCTTTGAAAAGATAAATCTGGAACAAGGAGTTGTCAGTGCCTCTCTCATATGATGTGCAAACTTACAAGAGACCCAAGAACTGTCTTCCATAGCTGTCTCAAGGTTACCCAGCTAGTTAGTATCAGGGCTAAGACTGGAACCAAAGCAGCTAAGATCACTGAAATGGTCTCCCTGGTTCCCTAAGATATCAGACTCAAATTTCTCCCAACACATAGAACCAGCCCTAATCCTACTTGGGGAGTTACGCTGCTGGTCTGGCTCATATGAAGCATCCCTCATCAAGGACTGGGCTCCTTCTTCACTCCTTGGAGCCAGGTCCTAATATTGGGCTCCATTCTTGTGAGGTTTCTCGCTTTGTTCCTCATTGCAGACGTGCCTGCCTTGATTCTCAACCCAGTTCCACAGCCTCAGAAACTCCATTTCCCACGCTTGGTCAGCATCATGACTGACTCTGGGTGTCTCCTACCCCACTGTATTTGGTCCAGTTGTCACAGTTGCAGGAGCTCCTGATAGTGACTTGCCTACCAAGAGCATTGTCATCTCATTCCCTCTACTAAGGCCACTTAGACCAGTTGGGCTTCTAATATCCTTTCCTGTAACATCTCCTTCCATGTGCTTGTATGACTGTCAAATGTGTTTTGTTTTTGGGTCATCATCCAGTTGCTTACTTGATTTCATTCCAGTGGGAGAGGGAGGAGGTGATGGGGAGATGAAGGATGAACAGTATGAGCAGAGTGCTGCAGGGGGATGGCAATATTGGGCCAACCCAGAGGCCAGGGTGATTAGCACCAGGGGAAGAGCGTCACAGAAGAGACTCTGAATGCCAGGTTGCAGAATACCCAGGGGACAACCACAAAATCATAGAGCATGGTAAGACTTGATGGTAGTGTGCTCAACAATTCGTGGCAAGAGCATGAATTTGGGAATCAAGCAGAACTGCGTTTGAATCCTGGATCTGCTAGGTACTAGAGGATGACCTTGGAAATTTTGCTCTATGTCTCAGAATTTCTCATCTGTAAAATGGTAGTAGTAACACCTGTTTCCGGAGAAGGCAATGGCACCCCACTCCAGTACTCTTGCCTGAAAAATCCCATGGACGGAGGAGCCTGGTAGGCTGCAGTCCATGGGGTCGCTAAAAGTTGGACATGACTGAACGACTTCACTTTCACTTTTCACTTTCATGCATTGGAGAAGGAAATGGCAACCACTCCAGTGTTCTTGCCTGGAGAATCCCAGGGACGGGGGAGCCTGGTGGGCTTCCGTCTCTGGGGTCGCACAGAGTTGGACACGACTGAAGTGACTTAGCAGCAGCAGCAACATCTGTTTCATGGGGCTGTGATACGGACAGTTGATAACATACATAAAACACCTACCACCATGACCTCAATTTTCAAATGTTTGATAAATGGCAGCTGTTATGTATTTATCATTATGGAACGTTTGCCCAGGGTAGACCTTAGAGCTTATTTAACCCGACCCTCTTATTTAAGTAAATGAATTAACTTATATGTTGAAGTACAGTTGATTTACAATATACTGTTAGTTTCAGGTGTGCAGCACAGCGATTCAGTATTTTTTGTAGATTATACTTCGTTACAGGTTATTACAGGGTTTCCCTCATAGCTCAATCGGTAAAGAATCTGTCTGTAATACAGGAGACCTGGGTTGGATTCCTGGGTCAGGAAGATCCCCTGAAGAAGGAAATGGCAACCCACTCCAGTATTCTTGTCTGGAGAATTCCATGGACAGAGGAGCCTGGCAGGCTACAGTCCATGAGGTTGCAAGAGTTGGACATGACTCAGTCACTAAACCACCACCACAGGTTATTACAAGATAATTCCTGTGCTCTGCAGTATGTCCTTGTTGCTTATCTATTTTATATATAGTACTTCATATGGTCTAACCCTGATGTAAACCAGTAGAGCGCCCCTGTGACACAGCCAGCCTCCAGGTACTTGAGCCGCACCCCCTTTCCTCCATTCCTCAAAAAATGCCTCACTCTTTAAAAAGTTGTCATTTATTTATTTAGTATTGGAGTATAACTGCTGCACAATGTTGTGTTCGTTTCTTCTGTACAACATAGTGAATCAGCTGCATGCACACACACATCCCCTCCATCTTGAGCCTCCCTCCCCGACCCCTCCCCATCCCATCCCTCTAGGTCACCACAGAGCACTGAGCTGAGCTCCCTCTGTTGTTCAGCAGCTTCCCACTAGCTATCTATTCTACACCTGGTAGTGTATATAAGTCCATACCAATCTCCCAGTTCGTCTAACCCACCCCTTCCCTCAGCTGTCGCCATACTGTATATCTGCATCTCTATTCCTGTCCTTCACATAGGTTCATCTATACCATTTTTCCAGATTCCATATATATGCGTTAACATAAAATATTTGTTTTTCTCTTTCTGACTTATTTGGTATGACAGACTCTAAGTCCATCCACATCACTACAAATGACCCAGTTTTGTTCCTTTTTTATGACTGAGCAATATTCCAACATTGCTTTACTCTTTGCAGCTGCTTAGGGTTAATACAACCAGCTAATTCCTCCCCACCCTGCAGGGCTCAGCCTAAGTGTCATTTTATACATGAAGCCTCCCCAGAGCCCCAGAGAGGCATAGCTGCCTGTCACATGTTCCTGTCACACCCCATGTTCTCCTTCATAATATTCCTTATGCTCCTGATGACATCACCAGCACTCAGCTTTTTCACTGGGTGACCTCTGTGAGTGCAGCAGTTGGTTGGTCTTGCCTTCTGGGACATCCCCAGAACTCTGCAGATGGTAGATGTTTAACGAGTGTTGGCTAATTGATTAAATAAGGTTTGCTAACTGTAGTCATTGTTCCAGAATCTTGGCCTTGTTGCTTGGAATGTAAAAAAATCATCTAAAAATGGGAAGATAATAGTCTCAGAATAAAGGAGAGTTCTTTGCAAGAAAGGCAGTTGGAAAACGTATACTGACATGGATAAAAGTATGTAATCTGTATATTATAGTCCACACACGCATGCGTGCACGTGCACACACATGTGCATATGCATTTTGCTTTGCCCTTATTTTTCCCATTTCATCTTGCCGTGGCACTTCATCGTGGACTTACTTGGCCTGAGGACTGGCATTTAGAAACTGCTATGCTAAAAGTCAGAACCATTAATTAACTGGAGCAATTTTTATTGCTTCACATTGCTGAGGAAAGCAAATTTCACAGTCCCAAAAGTTTTCCTGACCAAGGTATCAAATATACAGCTATCTTTTATTTCTTCTTGGTCCAATTTTTATCCCCTAGTTTTACTTCTCACATTTAAATTAAAACCCCACCCCATTGGCAGGGCTTACTTAGCTCCTGGGGCAGTGCACACCACCCAGGCAAGGGAGGTAGCAAGCAGCAAGTCCAGAAAAGGACCGCTCTTCCGGGAAGTGTCCTTTAACCAGAGTGAAACTTGATGCCCTATAGCCGCTGAAATCCCGTCATAGATTCATGATGTCCTCACTGGGGCCTGATCCTGCTCCAGGTGCCAGCAAGGGAACTGCGCTTAGGAAATGGGGCTGGGGGACCCCAAGTCCAGCTGTGCAGACTGCCCCCTGCCAGGAGTCCCCAGCTCAGGATGGGGGCTGCCTCATCAAGCTATGCATCCAAATGGGGCCTGGCTCTGCTAGGAAGACAAGGCCACGTGTCTCTAGGTCACACAGAGGAGAAAGGGCTGGAGGTGATGATAATTCATGGAGTTCGAAGAGTGTCTTGGTTTAGGGGATGTGGGCTTTGCAGTCAGGGAGACAGGAGTGTAGGTTTCTGCTCCATCACTTACTTTTTATGACTTTAGGCAACAGAAGCCTCAACATCCTTCTCTGTAAACAAGGATAACCACAGTGTCCCCTTTCATGAGGTTGATGGAAGGATTAAACGTGATAATGCATGCAGAAGCCTTGCAGGGTGATAGCATCATGTTCAGAGCTTCCTAAATGCTACCTCTGCTCATCATCGCTGGGGCCGTGATGCCCACGGCCATCCAGGAGGTGCTCAGGGACTGAGAACTCTTATGCACTTTGCTCACTTCCCCTCATCTCACTGCCCTGTCTGGATCCGTGCCTCCCCTTGATGTCCCCATCATTCTTGTTCACTAAAACCAGAACCCCCTAGCTGCCTCTCTTCTCCCTCACCTGTGACATCTGAGTGGTCTTGAAAGTCTATCAGCATCACCAGCTCAGCCTCTGTCCACTCTGCTCTCACCTCTGCTACCTGGCCCAGAAGAGCATCATTTCTCTCTTAGACTATGGCAGCACCCTACGGGGCTAGCTCCCACGCCCAGTCTTTCAGAAACACAAATCTGATCTCTTGGACTCTATTGCTTAAGACAATCTCTGTTTAGGTGGAGGATAAAGCTCCAAGGTCTTTGGGAATAATTATAGCTCAGCAAGACCTGGCCTGTCTCCTCCTGCTCCTACCTCCATTCCTGTGTTCCAGACACACAACATGGCCTGGGAAGTCCCAAGAGATTTGTGGGGTGCTCTATTTCTGTGCCTTAAACACGTTCCCCCTTTCTGGAATGGTGTTCATAATAAGGAGGAGAAGGATGAAACAGAGGAGGGTGGTAATAAGCATACCAGCCGTCGTGTACTGTTCTCAACACTAAGTGTTTTACATTCATGATCTGCCTTTCCCCAACTCATCAAATATAACTGTCATATATTTTTTGTAATCTCAGGAAATTTATTTATTTATCTATTTCATTTTTCAATGAAATAAATTTTTTATTTTTATTATTTATTTTATAAAAATATAAAATATTTTTATTTTATATTTATTTTATATTGGGGTACAGATGATTTACAATGTCGTGTTAGTTTCAGGTGTACAGCATATGTTCAGTTATGCATATACACCTATCTATTCTTTTTCAAATTCTTTTCCCATTTAGTTTGTTACAGAATATTGAGCAGAGTTCCCTATGCTACAGAGAGAACCAAGTCCTTGTTGTTTATCTGTTTTAAATATAGCAATGTGTACATGTCATTCCTAAACTTCCTAACTATCCCTCCCCATCACCCTTTCCCCCTAGTAACCATAAATTTGTTCTCTATGTCTGTGAGTAGGTTTCTTGTTTCATAAATAAGTCCATTGGTATAATTTTTTAAGATTCTGCACATAAGCAATATCATATGATATTTCTAATATAATTATCATCTTTTAAGATCTGTCTTTGTATTGGGAGCGCTTCAAGTACAATCCAGAGGACTTGACTTTGCCTGGGTCTCTTACCTACAGGAAGAGCCCATTTTGGCATGTGTGGTAATAACAGTGCTGTACCTGCTACTCATGTTTTTTTTTTTCCAATAGATTTTATTGTTGAGAGCAGTTTTTGATTTACAGCAAAACTGAGTGGAATGTACAGAAGGTTCCTGTACCCTCCATGCTTCTACCTTGCGGTTACCCCCATTATCAATGCCCACATCAGAACGGTACATGTATTAAAACTGATGAACCAGCTTTGATATACCATCATCATCCAAGGTCCATAGTTTAAATTAGGGTTCATTCTTGGTATTGTACAGTCTATGAGTTTTGACAAATGTATAGAGACATGCAACCACCAATGGAAAATCACACAGTACAATTTCATTGCCCTAAAAATTCCTTTTGGAAGGGCTTCCCTGATGGCTCAGATGGTAAAGAATCTGCCTGCAATAATAAAACCTGGGTTTGATTCCTGGGTTGGGAAGATCCCTTGGAGAAGGAAATGGCAACCTGCTCCAGTATTCTTGCCTGTAGAATGCCATAGACAGAGGAGCCTGATGGGCTATAGTCTGTGGGTTTTCAAACAGTTGGATACAACTGAGTAACTAACACTTTGTCTCTTCATCCTTCCTTCCTAACAATCCCTGGCAACCATTGATTTTTTTACTGTCTCTATAGTTTTACCATTTCTGGTATATCATATGGTTGTAATCATACAATGTAGGATTTTCAGACTGGCATTTATTTAGTAGTATGCATTTAAACTGTTAAGTGATACACTCAGTCATGTCCGACTCTTTGTGACACCATGGATGGTAACCTACCAGGCTCCGTAGTCCACAGGATTTTCCAGGCAAGAATACCGGAGTGGGCTGCCATTTCCTTCTCCAGGGGATCTTCCCAACCCAGGGATCGAACCCAGGTCTCCTGCATTGCAGATGGATGCTTTACCATCTGAGCCACTAAGGAAGCCAGAAAACGAAGATCATGGCATCTGGTCCCATCACTTCATGGGAAATGGATGGGGAAACAGTGGAAACAGTGTCAGACTTTGTTTTTTTGGGCTCCAAAATCACTGCAGATGGTGATTGCAGTCATGAAATTAAATGATGCTTACTCCTTGGAAGAAAAATTACGATCAACCTAGATAGCATATTCAAAAGCAGAGACATTACTTTGCCAATAAAGGTCCGTCTAGTCAAAGCTATGGTTTTTCCAGTGGTCATGTATGGATGCGAGAGTTGGACTGTGAAGAAAGCTGAGTGCTGAAGAATTGATGCTTTTGAACTGTGGTGTTGGAGAAGACTCTTGAGAGTCCCTTGGACTGCAAGGAGATCCAACCAGTCCATTCTAAAGGAGATCAGCCCTGTGTGTTCTTTGGAAGGAATGATGCTAAAGATGAAACTCCAGTACTTTGGCCACCTCATGCAAAGAGTTGACTCATTGGAAAAGACCCTGATGCTGGGAGGGATTAGGGGCAGGAGGAGAAGGGGACGACAGAGGATGAGATGGCTGGATGGCATCACTGACTCAATGAACGTGAGTCTGAGTGAACTCCGGGAGTTGGTGATGGACAGGGAGGCCTGGTGTGCTGCTATTCATGGGGTCTCAAAGAGTCAGACACGACTGAGTGACTGAACTGAACTGAACTGATGCATTTAAAGTTCCTCAATGTCTTTTCATAGTTTGATGGCTCATTTCTTTTTAGTGCTGAATGCTATTCCATTTTCTGAATGTACCATGGTTTGTTTATCCATTCACCTACTGAAGGGCATCTTGGTTGCTTCCTGTTTTGACAATTATGAATAAAGCTGCTATAACCTTCCACGTGCAGGCTTCTGGGTGCACATGTATTTTCAACTCCTGTGGGTGAATACCAAGGATTGTGATTGCTGGATTACTTTGTAAAAAGTATGTTTAGTTTTTAAGGAACCACCAAACTGTTGTCCAAAGTAGCTGTACCTTTTTGCATTCCCACCAATGAATGAAGGTTCTTTCTATTCACAGCCTCACCAGCAATTGGCATTCTCGGTGTTTTCGATTTGTGCCATTCTAGTAGGTGCATTGGAGAAGGAAATGGCAACTCACTCCAGTATTCTTGCCTGGAGAATCCCAGGGACAGAGGAGCCTGGTGGGCTGCCGTCTATGGGATCGCACAGAGTTGGACACGACTGAAGCGACTTAGCAGCAGCAGCAGCAGTAGTTGCATAATGGTATCTCATTGTTTTAACTTGCATTCCCCTGATGACATATGATGGGGGCGGGGCGTCTTTTCATATGTTAATTCCCCATCTGTATATCTTCTTAGGGGAGGTGTCAGATCAGATTTTTTTTGCCCATTTTTTAATCAGGTTGTTCTGTTCTTATTGTTGAGTTTTAAGAGTTCTTTGCATATTTTGGATAACGGTCTTTCATCAGACACGTCCTTGGCAAATATGTTCTTGCAGTCTTTGGCTTATCTTTTCATTCTCTTGAGTTTCTACTCATTTTTAAGGAGTAGCTCAGCGCTTACCTTCTGTGACATTTGGCCTGTCTCTTCCCTTCCCGAGCAGTTGATCTCTGTTGACTTTGTATTGACACTGCACCTTTTGCAAACATCCATCGTATTGCAAATATTTACCTAGCAGACTGTGAGATTCTTGAGGAGTAGGTCATGCCACTCATTTTTGCATTTCCAGAGTAAAGCGTAGTGTCTGACGTTAATTAGGTTGAGTGAACTCGTGTGTTGAGTGAACCGAGGTGTAACATGAGGACGTGCTGACCTGGGCACCTCTGCCTCCCTCAAAAGCACAGGGGGAGTCTTTCCTTCAGCAGAGACATGTGCTCTGGGAATGATGGACATTCTGGTACTGGTTACATCACATCTTCACCTAGACAGAGGTATTTTTGGCAGATTCTAGATGCAAGCCATCCAATCTACACCAGAGAAGCCACAGGGGGCAAGAAGCTGAATGCCCTCCCCCATCATGACAAAATATTTGTGAAATGCTCAGGTTCTCCCTAGGCAGAGAGCCTGTTCATCATGGACACATAATCTTTCAGAGAGTGTATCCCCGCTCATCCCTTCTACTCCTCTTTCCATGTCTGCCTATTTGCATAGACAGAAACTTCACTTTGATTTACCATTCCACCTGCCTCCAGAAGGGCTTCCCAGGTGGCGTTAGTGGTAAAGAACCCACCTGCAAGGCAGGAGACACAAGAGATGTGGGTTCTGATCCCTGAGTTGGGAGAGCACGACAACCCATCCCAGTATTCTTGCTTGGAGAATCTGATGGACAGAGGAGCCTGGTGGACTACATTTCGTGAGGTCCCAGCGAGTCAGACATGACTGAAACCCCCAGAAAGTCTCTTCTGGTTTCCTGAATGGAGCCAATATGCACAAGTATACATGAGAGCCAACGTGGTGAAATTCCACCTGAATTTCTTTCACAGATCAGAACGTTTCACCCTTTAAAATCAAAACCCTGTCCTCCCTCTCTGCTGTCTCTATTTCCCTCTTCCTTCTGTTTCTTCTCACTTCTCATCTCTGCCTCTCTTTCTTTGGCATGCAGTGTTTTTGTAAAACTGCCCCCTCCCTGACCCATCTACTCTCTGGCATTTAGCTCAGAATACAGAATCTTTTTCTTTCGGTGGAGTTTCTTCTGAGACCAGGCTTTGCGTCCAGGGTTGGGTTCAGCCCTCGGGCAGAGTAATTGGGAAAAGAAAGAACTTTCACATGGTTTATAGGCTTGTGACCATTTTAACGTAATCGACACGAATGCAGAGACATTCAGAGGAAAAGTAAAGAAAAATCCCATGAAAGATCACCAGATGTTTTGTCTGTGAGACTTCAGGCTTTTGTGTTTTAGGGATATTTAGAGAATAGTCATTATTAGCATTTTGGATCAATTTAGGTAATTTAAAAAGTTACCAAAGTTTGCCAACTTGTAAAAAATTCAAATAAGATGAGAGTCTACAGGGTAGAAAATTTCATGTCCTTCTAGATTCTTCTCCCTTCCCTCCAATTTTACTCTTTCCTAAGATGAATCACAAATTGACTTTCCTTTTGGACATTTTTTTTTCTGTGTATCTGCATATGTTCATAATTCTATTATTATTATTATTTTACGTAAATGGTCATTTTATACAATTCACTCTGTGATGTTCATGTTTTCAACAGACGTTGGGAATCTCACGTCAGTGCACCCAGAACTGCCTCCCTCATCTCCAGTACTGCCAAGGTTTCTGTGCCATGGAGTGCTAAGCTCCTTTAGTCGTTCTGTTCCATTTTGGTTTATCATAGTATGTGTTTTGTCGTTCAGTCATGTCTGACTCTTTGTGACCCCACGAAATGTAGCCCACCAGGCTCCTCTATCCATGGGTTTCTCCAGGCAAGAGTACTAGAGTGGATTGCTGTGCCCTCTTCCAGGAATCTTCCTGACTCAAGGATGGAAACCGTGTCTCTTAAGTCTCCTCTGTACCATGGAGATGTCACTAATTAAATACCTCCCCAGGGAGGGGTGTTTGGCTTGTTTCTTTCCTTCCTTTCCACCTTTTTTTTTCTTCTTCTTTTTATATTTTCTGTTTTAAACAAAAAAAAAATCAATAAATGTCCTTACACATATATTTTTCCTATGTGTGTGTATTTCTGTTGGATGTTATCAAGCCTTATAACTTGTTGCTGTTTTGAATGAGATTACACATCTCCCCGCCCCCTTTTTTTGGTCCATTTGCTTTTCTTTATTTCAAATTGTTAATTTGCTTTGTTTACTGTTCTTTGGAGTTATATGCATATTCTTATTTTCAGCGGCTTTCTCCCAATATTTATTGTGAAAAATTTCTAGCATACTGAAAAACAGAAAGAACTGTATAGCAGACATCCATGAACCCACCATTTAAAATTTATCAATTTAATTATCATTAACATTTTGCTATTTTTACTTTATCACTTATCTTTCCACCCATCCTTTTATTCATTTATCAAGTGACCTTATTTCTGTGCACTTCAAAATAAGTTGTCACTATCTGTACTCTAAATACTCTAGATGTTTATCAATAACAGTCTTTAATATTTGTTTACAGGCCTTCTTACTTTTTGAAGTAAAATTTACAAACAGTAAAATGTACACATCTTAAGGGTACAATTTAGTGCAGGGAGCTTTTTGTATATTAACAGTAGCAATCTTTCTATATATATATATATATACACACACACACGCATATATAAGGTGTTTTTTCCCAATCTGCTTCTTACTTTTTAACTTTGTTATGATATCTTTCACACACAGAAATGGAAAATTTACATAGTCAATCTATCAAAAAATTTCTTTATTCATTCTCAGTGCTATGTTTGCTTAGGAGGATGTCTCCCATTCTAGTACTACTTTTTACATTTCATATTTTCAGTGCTTTGGTAGTGTTATGTAGAAAAATTTAAATCCAAATTAAATTAAATTTTTGTATAGGGAGGGATACAGTCTAGCTTTTGCCAAGTGGAAACCAGTTTTTCCAAAGCCAAACATTCTTTTTAGAATTCTCTGCTGTAGTCTTTGACTGAGTTTGCTCCAAATCATAGAAGAAGCTGGGAGAATGAAGAGAGAAAAGGCAGAAGGTAGGGCAGAGGGGATGGAGAGAGAGTGGACGAGATTGTTGGAGTGGAGATTCTAAAGGTCTCTCTAAAATTTCCTGCAACAACTGAATGGAATGATTCCTGGCATAGAACAGTGGACATGCAGGGTTAGTTGGGTTAGTTGCATCTCCTAAATAATACTGTTTTCTAACTTAAACAACATGGTAAGATGATTCAGAGTTTGGGAATTGCAGCATCTGTACTTTTTAGTGGTGATGTCTGTGAATGAGTTAGAACTCAAATATTAAGTTTGTAGGATAAAACCTGTATTGTTATTGATTAATGAGTCTGTAGCCATGGAAACAAGAGAGAGAGAGAGAGAGAAGACAGCAGCTGAGAGCAGGCAAATGCGGGGTCTGGTCTACACCTTGTGGAGTCATTTTTGAGGTAGGGACACTGTACCTTTTGGCAAGGGGGTGTGATCCAGAGTTTGAGAAAAAAGGGAGCAAGAGCAATTTGAACATGTAGTTCTTCTGAGAAAACATCTGGAATATTTTATTCAGTCTTGGAGATGTCATTGTTGTGCAGGGAGAGATAATCGATGGGAGTGAATCAGAGAAACAGAAGAAGAAATTATTTGTGAGGATATGTTAAGACAACATATGCAAAGGCATTTTGTAAATTGCTTTGTGTAACACAAAAGCAAGATCTGTTATTATCATAATAAAAGGAAAGAAAGTATGCTTTTTAAGATTTCACGGTAAACTCTGGCAGGCATAAAGAGAACTATATTCAGGAGCTCCTGATTTTCTCCAAACACAATCTCTATTTTCATGCATGCATGCTAAGTCATTTCAGTCTTGTTCGACTTTTTGTGACTATATGGACAGTATCCCACCAGGCTCCTCTGTCCATTGGATTCTCCAGGCAAGAACATTGGAATGTGTTGCCATGCCCTCTTCCAGGGGAACTTCCTGATCCAGGGATTGAACCATAGTCTCTTATATCTTTTGCATTGCAGGCAGGTGGGTTCTTTACCACTAGGACCACCTGGTAAGCCCACAATCTCTATTTATTTAGGATCTATTCAGAACATAATATTATACCATATGAACTAGCCATTGTCCTCCTAAGTATTTACTCAAGAAAATGAAAGAATACATCCATGCAAAGACTTATACATGAGTGTCCATAACAGCTTTATTCATATCCCCAAACTGGAAACAACCCAGATATTTATAATACTCCATGAGCAAGCATGCTAAGTTGCTTCAGTCGTGTCTGATTATGTGTGACCCAATGGACTGTAGCTCCTCTGTCTGTGGGATTTTCCAGGCAAGAATACTAGAGTGGGTTGTCTTTTCCTCTTCCAGGGGATCTTCCCCACTCAGGGATTGAAACCACATCTCTTATGTCTCCTGAATTGGTAAGCGGGTTCTTTACCGCTAGCACCACCTGGGAAGCCCATAATACTCAAAGAGATAAACAAAAGTGGTATATCCATACAATGAAATATTATTTAACAATACAAAGGAATGAACTATGGTATACCAGACAACATGGAATAAATCTCAAAATAGTTATACTGAATGAAAATATTTAGGCAAAAGAAAGCACATGTTTTTTGTTCCTATTAACATAAAATTCTAGAAAATGCAAACTATGGGGGAAGGGAAGACAATGAGGGCTTACAAAGGGCACAAGGAAAGTTTGGGGGGGTGATGGGTATGTTCATTATCTTGATTGGGGTGATGGCTCAGTGGATGTATATCTCTGTCTGTACTTTTCAAATTGTACAATTTAAACAGTGCATTTTATTACATGTCAACAACAATATGGTTGTTAAAAAAGATGATAGCAGAAGATAGCTATTCACTTAGAAAAACATAATCATTTCTAAAAGATTCAAAATTTTAAGCAAGCACAGTTTACTCCTGTATTCAATCCAGAAAAATCTAGTTTATACCACACATTTTTAGAATTAAAAAGTTTTCAAAGAATTTTTGTTAGGGTTGAAGGAGTGGTGTTGATCATCTATAGGATGAAAAACGAATCTGAGGAAAACATAAAATGCTTATAAAGGCATCAGTTCACCATGACACTCTTAGGGTCATGGAATTAGTTCTCCAAAGGGAAATTATAGAAGCCCCATTACCACAGCCAAGAAAACCCAACTGTACAGAGACTCAGCTAAGAATAGGGCGTAAAACTTGTAAATGCCTTCATCCAATGATGTTAGCTTTTCCAAACACCAATGAACAAAGTCACCACCATCCTAGGACCTGATGGATACAGTCATCACTTCCTCTACAGACTGAGAATTGGACTCCAAAAGTGCTAGGACAGCCAGCCCGGGGTCAGCTGGTAGGGCGGTCACTGACAGTGCAGAGGCCTGAGTTCTGTGTCCTGGCCCTTCTCTCACTTATTCTGATCAACAAGGAACTCTCTGGCCCTAAACCAGACCATTGAGGGGGCAGAAAACTCATGCCTTAGCCAGTGTGCTTTGGAACCAAGATGATATAAGATGCACACCTAGGGTAGGGTCCAACAAGGCTGATACTAAGCTCACCTCCTCACTTCCTCCCTCACTATTTTGGGCCAGTTCTCTTCTGTCTTCATTGAACTTATTGTGAGTGAAAGAATGTATGATTGAAGCCTAAATAATTTCTTGGTGAACTCAAAATCAGGATTTCCACCCATGTGCTTTTCATCTGTTTTGTCTTTTTGCACAGAGATTCTCTCCATTCCATGGAAATTTGGGAAGTGCCCAGTACTGCTGGATTGATGGCATGATAAATGTGGAATCTCTGGGATACAGGGAGGGAAAACCTAGTAGACTCAAAGCACCAATAAATGGAAGATTGGGTTTACTTCTGAATTTTGAGGGTTCGTGTAGCCTATCAGGGACCCCTCGTTGTCTGGGGTGTGACTTCTGTTAGCTTTGGTTCATAAAGCCGGAAGAACCAGTTAATTTAGGTGTCAGATCCCATGATCAGAAGCATTCTTTTCCTGGATGGTTTGAGGTTCTAACCCATGAAAGATGCACTTACTATGAGCTTCTATCATCACTCTTCTGGTAATGCTTGACTTACCTGGGAGTTACTCATACAACAGACGCAATCATATGAAACACAGCTGAGAAACCGGAAGAAAGCAAAAAAAAAAAAAAAAGCAGGGGGAGGGGGGTTGGCTTGGGGTGGCCAATAGGGGCATCAAAAATCCATAGAGCGATTCCTCCTCTTTTAGAGACTATTTTGTTTTATTTCAGGCATGACTAATAAGCCTTATTCTGCTGTACAGCAGATTAGAATCAGTGCATTCATGGGACAGGGAGAAATTTTTAAAAACAGAAGCAAGAAGCTGGCAACTTTATGGTGAGGGAGGAGACAGAAGAATGATAAAAGCACAAATAAAAATGCAAGAAACATAATTCAAGGTAAAAGCAAATAGCTCTCTATAATTTGCAGGCCCAACAGTTCATTATTTTTGAACATCAAAGTTCACTACTAGAGGTTATAATCATTTATTTGTTCTACCAACATATACTGGAAGACTGCGTATGCCACCAGGTATGAGATACATAATGACAGGAATGGTTCTGTCCTTATCCCTGGTGGCTCAGCTGATAAAGAATCTGCCAACAATGTAGAACTGGGTTCCATCCCTTTGTTGGGAAGATCCCCTGAAGAAGGGAATGGCCACCCACTTCAGTATTCTGGCCTGGAGAATTCACAGTCCATGGGGTTGCAAAGAGTCAAACATGACTGAGCGACTTTCATTTTCACTTATGGAGGGTAAATATATTATTATCTGTTGTTTAGTTGCTAAGTCACGTTTGACTCTTGGTGACCCCATGGACTGTAACCCCCCCAGGCTCCTCTGTGCATGGGATTTCCCGAGCAATAATACTGGAGTGAGTTGCCATTTCCTTCTCCAGGGAATCTTCCCAACCCAAAATTTGAACCCGAGTCTCCCCCATTGGCAGGCACGTTCTTTACCACTGAGCAACCAGGGAAACCTATAAATAAATGATTGGGTGAGTTCTATTTAGAAATATAGAGAATGATACCATATATTTATAAAGAGTTCCATACTGATGAAAAATGTTGAAAGAATTTGAGTCCCCAAATTTTAGACTCTAGGAATCTGGGAGAATCAATTATGTAGAACAGTTCATTTCCCACTAGACCTAATAAATGAGACATGAATTATATTAACATGACATTGTTATTAGTTTGAAATTAAAAGCAGTGTGCATATGTGTTATTATCTAAAGACACAGATGTCTTTTTTGTCCTTTAATTATTGCCAACTCTTTTGACATTATATATTTCAGCTTAATTAAGGCAGCCCCGTACTCCTCCAGGTGAGGAGACCAGACACAAGCTTGCCGTTTGATGAGAGGTGGTGACATATTCAAGAGAGGAGAAAGAAAAGAGCATACGAGCACAAGGGACCCTCAAAACTCATCTGTTTATGGAGAATCTTCTTTTTTTAGCTTCTCTCCCTACCTCTCTCCCAAAGTGGTGTTACTCAGTCATGTCTCTATGGGACTCCATGGACTGTACCCTGCCAGGCTCCTCTGTCCATGGGATTCTCCAGGCAAGAATACTGTAGTGGGTAGCCTTTTCTTTCTCCAGGAGTTCTTCCTGACCCAGGAATTGAACCCAGGTCTCCTGCTTTGCAGGTGGACTCTTTATTGTCTGAGCATCAGGGAAGCCCCACCTCTCTCCCAGGCCCCTTTCTAATGCATAAAAAATAAAGGGCCAAAAGGAATAGATTCAATGGAATTAGAACAGAGGGCAGGGCTGCCTGGGGATGTACTGTGCATTTAAAATAAAACAACACATAATGCTTCTCAGTTGCCCAGGCAGGAAATTTCTGCCCAACTGGAAGGGCTGGTTGCTGGAATCCTTGAGGGGCCTTTCTGGAAGGGCTGCAGGAGGTGTGGCTGTGAGAGAGCTCCTCCAGGCATTCATGCCCTGCTGCAGCCTGGCTGGGGGAGTGAGTCAAGTACACCATCGGTGTCAGGACAGGGAGGTGAATCTGACCAAGCAGAGAGGGACTGGTTCAGAACAGGACAGCATTCTGGCAAGGTCATCCTTGTGTCAGGGAAGCCTGTGGGCCCAGGAGGCCAGAGAGGGTTGACCTGAACAGCTTGTGCAGAGCCAGGATTAGAACCAGAGCCAGAATCAATCTGGCACTTCCCTGGTGGCTCAGAGGGTAAAGAATCCCCCTGCAATGCAGGATACCTGGGTTCAATCCCTGGATTCAGACAATCCCCTGGGGAAGGGAATGACAACCCACTCCAGTATTTTTGCCTGGAGAATACCATGAACAGAGGAGCCTGGTGGGCTACACACAGTCCACGGGGCTGCACAGTCAGACATGACTGAGCAAGTAACATTTTCATTTTCAGAATCAATCTGTATTTCTGAAACTACTTGCCACTTCTGACTTAAAACACACACACACACACACACACACCAAGAAACAAAGCAAATAGTATTCCATCTCTTCTAGAGCTTCTCACACCATCATATCCAAGAAATTAATTAGATACTAAAATTGGGAGACACTGGACAAAAAATACCCAGATTATTATTATTGGCCATTACTTCACAAAAGTTTGCATTGAATAAAAATAAAACTTTTTTCCTAGTAAAGAGTTTGGTGGTTTCCTGTTATTAACTTATTTACCCTTAGTTATGAAGTATACACTCAGAAGCTTATGGTTAGACAAGTTTTAGCCTGAGGAGTTAGCAGCCTAATTATAATGAAGATAAACAAGCATAAACACACATAAGTGTCCTCTCATCAAAACAACCTGCAGGCAGGGCCTCTGCTTTGCGGCTTCTCAACACTTTTATCTTTTAAATATGGCGCCTAAGATGGCGGAGTGTTCTAGGCGTCCGTAGTGCTGGGTGACTGCATTTATGAGGGCAGAGTGGTGGCTCTGCATTTTTGGAGCCTGAGCTTTGAACCCACAGATGGGTAGTAGCGACCCTTCCCCACGGCTCCGTTGGCTGAAGTGTCAACGGCAGCCAGTCCACAAACCGTTAGTAGTCTAGGTCTGCCTACCTCACGGAAGGAGCTTGCCCCAAAAATGCCAACCACCCATGTTACTAAGCACACTGCTAGGTTCTACTGACATTTGAGAATAAGACCTCTAGATCAAAGCTTGGCCAACTTTTTCTGTGAAGGGCCAGGTAGAAAAATATTCTAGGAAGACTTCCCTGGTGGTCCAGAGGTTAAGACTCCACAATTCCACTGCGGGGGCGGTGGGGCACTGGTTGGATCTCTGGTAGGGGAACTGAGATCCCACATGTCCCGCAGTGTGGCCAAAAAAAAAAAATAAAATAAAAAATGCTAGGCTTTGCTGAACAGTCTCTATCACAACTAGTCAATGCTACTAAAATGGCCATAGATGACACGCCTCATACGGGTGTGACAGTGTTCCAATACAATAAAAACAAAACAAAACAGAAGTTGGTAAAGGCAGGAAATGGAAAGTGGGTTGAATGTGGCTTGGGATGGGGGAGACACAGTAGTTTGCCAATCTCGGCTTTATGTGAAAGAAGCTGTTTGTGATTACATTTTGGTGTGAGTTCCTCATCTTGAGTATCACTGGACTAGGCAATCTGTGGAGGCCACAACAGATGGGATCCTAAGGCCCATCTGTTGCTGGGGAGATCACGGACACAAATGTTACAGGGGAGGGTGGCAGCCTCGGTACACAATAATGTAGCAGATGGGAAATGCTGGAATTCTTCAATTTTTCTTCCAACAAACCTTTAGTGAGCATTAATTGTCTACCAGACACTGTTCTAAGCCCAGGAGACCCCAAAATGAAGAACACGAGTCTCTGCCCTTCAGAAGCTCACAGCCTGGAGCCCTTTGTCTGGGGATACTCAGAGAGAAGTCACCACAGGATGTTGTACAGAAATGTCACATCTTATTCAGAGATTTAGTCCAAAGTCAGCACATAACGTGAAATGACTAACGGAAGTCACCCCATAAAAATCCCTGAAACTGACTCTAAGAAACTTCCTGCATTTTTCTTTGCATTTCAGCTAGAACTTCCTTTTTTTAAATCCTATGAATCTAAGGTATATTTTGCAGGGGGTGGGGAATAAAAAAAAAATGTCTTTGTTTTCTTTTCCCTTTTCCTGTTTATGGAGCATGTGCAGTTACATCCTTGCAAGATATAGTGCATATGAGACAGCCTTTCGTTATCCCTAAGATGGAAATTTGTATGAACATACAAGGTGCTCTGAAAGCACAGAGGAACAATGTTTTAACATTGCCGTAGGAAGTCTAAGAAGGCTGCCCTGAGGAGGTGTCATTCGAACAGGTGGAGGCTTAAGAGCATTCTAAACACGGAGACTAGCATGCACAGACCTGTAGCTATGGGAGAACTGAGTTTCTTCAGGGATCTAGAGTTTATGTTTAGGACAGGGAGGATGGTAGTGGAGAAGATGGAGAGTTACTGGAGAAGAGAGGTTCATTAGGGCAAGACCATTAAGGACCAAAGCACACCAAGTGGCTAACATAGCTGGAGGGAAGAGAGATAGGAACACTGTGTTCGCTTCCTCCCAACTCGCCAACCTCCACCCTCCCTTCTCATCACTGGCCATTTCCCTCCGGGGTTAACTACTTCCTGAAACGGCCAGAGAAACCATTCTTTGCCTCAGTCCTGCTGTACCAGTTCTGACTCACTGTGTGGTGTTCTCTAGCCGAAAAGGACACGTTTCTATTTCCTAAGCCTCTTTCATCTAAGGGTCACCAAGTCATCTGGGAACTTTGAATCACTACTAAGGTCACTCATGCTCTAAATGTCGGTGGGTTTTGTGTGCTTATTTAGTAGTTAGACTGTAACACAGATGATCTCTGAAAATCTGTGGACCAGAGTTTGGCCTGGATGGGAGCCTAGATGATACACCACTTTCTGCTTTGTCTTTCAGACTGAGATGAGCATCTTCCGGAACCATGCAAATATGGCCTTTTTCACATCCCTGGAAAGAAAGGGAAGTGGATTTTCCTATTTAGAACCCTTGGAGAAATTAAGGAAATGACAAGGGAATTTTTGGACAAGAGTATATAAAGATAACTTAGGTGTTCTCTGGGGCTTCCCAGGTGGTGCTAGTGGTAAAAAAATCTACCTGCCAGTACAGGAGATGCAAGAGGCATCAGTTCGATCCCTGGGTTGGGAAGATCCCCTGTGGGAGAGCATGGCAACCCACTCCAGTATTCTTGCCTGGAAAATTCCATGCACTGAGGAGCTTGGTGGGTTACAGTCCATGCGGTCGCAAAGAGTCAGACATAACTGAGCACCTTATGTATTTTAGCTAAAGCCTGAAAGGAGGCTTTATCAATTAGACTCAGATCAGGTCACACATATAATAAAGAAACCAAAATAAGAGTGTTTTTTAAAAATAGAAATTTATTTTCCTTTTAAGTATGAGAAGTCTAGGGGTAAGCTGTCTAAGGTTGGTACAGTCATGCACAGTCTCAGGAACTCAGACTTTGGTCTTAATACTCTGCTATCTTCAGCATGTGGTTTCCATCTCATGACCCTGGGTGGCTGCTCAAGCACCAGCTATCACATCCACACTCCCAACAGCAGAAAGAAGGTACAATTAAGAAAGGTGGGGGGAATGGCACCTGGCCACTGTCCTATAGAGATTTCCTGGAAGCTGCCACTCACCACTTCTGCTTATAAGGCATTGGTCAGGACTTAGTGGAGCCTGGGAAATGCTGTCATTTCTCTAGTTGACAAGGTGAAAATAGATGCTACAGTAGGCAACTAGCAGCCTCTGGCGCAAATCCCAAAAGCAAGAATTCAGCACTGTACATGTGGTCAGAGTGAACACACCCTTACTTCTCTCCTCTGCTTCTTAACAAAGAGACTTGTGCCTCAGAGAATCATGGAGCAGCTGTAGGGGACCTCCAGAGAGTCACCAACCCCGCTATCAGTGTGATAATTTTAGCACTGGGCTTATTTAAATGCCAGGGAAAGGCGGGGCCAACCCATTTGCTACCAGCCTGGCACTCCAGGTTTCTTGAGAACATCAGCGTGACTGTTCCCAATTTCCCCTCCCAGACCTTCAGCTGTTTGAATGCCACACAAGAGGTACTGGGCACCTTTCTGAGCAATTGTGAATGTGAATTTCCTCTGTCACCTAGACAATACATTCTATGAGTGGCAACTGAGGACACAGGAGGGAAAGAGGAGGGGGAGGAAGCAACAGTTCAAGCAGAGCAGTGATGGTGGGTGGAGAGGAGGAAGGAAAGGGTGGGGCCAACCCAGCCCTGTACAAATATGTGAATGAATCCAGTTTCTTTCCAGGGTCCTTCCCTCTCCTTGGACATGATCCCCTTTCCTTGTTCCCCATGTCCTCGGCCTCCTCTAGTCACCCACCCTCAGGTCCTCCTTAGCTCTGCTTTCACCAGTCTCTCCCTGCCTTTGTCCCACTCCAAAGCATCATCTTCTGTACTGCATATTTAGGGATTCCCATAAGCAATAGCACTTAAATAATGGCCAATAATCATGGGCACTCAAAATATGTCATAGTTATTCACTCTCTCCTATGAGTCTGATAAGCTTGCTCACTTCCGGAATGATCAAGATAAGACTGTGCTCCTCCCAGAAGCCATATGTACACTGTAAGAGCGATTTATAAGCTTGAACTCAAAGATACATTGTGAAGTCGCTTAGTCGTGTCTGACTCTTTGTGACCCCATGGACTATAGTCCACCAGGCTCCTCCGTCCATGGGATTCTCCAGGCAAGAATACTGGAGTGGGTTGCCATTTTCTTCTCTAGGGAATCTTCCTGATCTAAGGATCGAACCCAGGTCTCCCGCATTGCAGGCGGAAGCTTTAACCTCTGAGCCACCAGGGAAGCCCGAAAGATACATTAAGCACCTTCAAAAGAATCCCAGTAAAGGGAAAAGAATTAGGTAGGAGGTGCTGCTGTGGGAGTAGGGTGGGGGCTCTGGAGCCCTAGTAGGTTAGAGGGAGCGGTAAAGTGGACTTCATTTTTGGCGCCAGACTGGGGTGTGCCCAGCAGTTCCAGCTCCACACTGTGACTGATCCAGGATGAATAAAATTGCGAATGGAGGTTTCATGAATAGACAGTTTGCAAAGCTGTGGGATGAGGCAGAGAACCAGGAAGGAAGGCTGCAATGTGCAGAATGAACATGGCTCCGCAGGAGGGAATGATTCCCTACTCTCCAATTTCTCATCTGTATCTCCCATTGGCCAAACCTGCTGGAAGCCAAAGGAGTCTGGGTAATAGCCTAAAGAGTTCAGCCTCTCCAGGAGAGGGTGGAGAAAGGTGAAAAGTGGACCTGGAGGGGTGAATAGAAAATATTTTAGCACATTGGCCTCTAGAAACTTATACTTTAGTGCAGGAGACTGGTATGCAAATAATTCTCAAAAGACAGATCCAATCCAGTGACTTGGCTGGAGAACAGGGTTTCCTATAGGAGCTGAAGAAGATTAAGTTAGATTGTTATTAGGAAGGTTGTTTTTAGGAGAATTTCTAGACTTAGGGTTCAAGAAACAGAAAGCAGCCATCAAGGTTGTAAGTAGAATGTATTATCTAACTCATTTGGGGGCTTCCCAGGTGGTGCTAGTGGTAAAGAAAGTGAAAAGTGAAGTGAAGTTGCTCAGTCGTGTCCGACCCTTTGTGAACCCATGGACTGTAGCCTACCACACTCCTCCGTCCATGAGATTTTCCAGGCAAGAATATTGGAGTGGATTGCCATTTCCTTCTCCAGAGCATCTTCCCGACCCAGGGATCAAACCCGGGTCTCCCACATTGTAGGCAGACTCTTTACCGTCTGAGCCACCAGGGAAGTCCTAGTGGTAAAGAAACCACCTGCAAATGCAGGAGGGATAAGAGACATGGGTTTGATCCCTGGGTTGGGAAGGTCCCCTGGAGAGGGGCATGGTAACCCACTTCAGTATTCTTGCCTGGAAATCCCAAAGACAGAGGAGCCTGGTGGGCTACAGTCCATAGGGTAGAAAAGAGTCGGAAATGATTGAAGGGCCTTATCATGCATGCACCTAATTCATTTTATAATTTTCAGTGGCTTCTGTCAGTCCCTTAGTATGGTCTGGAGATCATCAAATCCTTAAATCAGCTATAACTAGTAAGCAAAATAACTCTTCTTTCCTTCCTCCCTTTTCCCCTTCCTCCCCCTTCCTCCCTCCTTCCCTCCTTTCCTTCCTTCCTTCCTTCCTACAAATATAACTTGAGTCATTTGCACCTGAGAGGCACCAGGCCTGCCATCAGCTCCTGATTAGTTTCAGCCCTGGAGTGGATCCTTTCTCTCTGTCTTGCAGACTAGCTTCTCCAGAAAGCTAGAAAGACAACGATACTTCCTTGTTGCCGAGGTTGGAAAGAAGCAAGGGATGAAAGTTTTTCAAAAGAAATAAGCCATGCAGAATATGCATTTAACCTCAAGGGGAGTGTGGGAAAGATTAGGATGGTAGAAATTCTGGACTAGAAGGTGAAGGTTGTCCAGGGAAGCGAATGTCTTAGAAACTCAGTCTAGTGTCAGAGGGAATATCTTAAATGTTAACTCATGTTACATCCCTTTCTCCTCTTCCACCAAAATTCAGCACAAATATGGAAGACAAGCTGCCTCAGCAGGTGAAGAGAGAGCTCTCTGTCAGCTCACTTGATCCAGAACCAACCCTGGTTTTAGACCTAAACCAGGAATCCAGTAGTGTCCAAGTCCCATTCAAATCATCCTAGATCCATTAAGCAATGCAGACAGACTCCTGGATACTTGGTGTGAATGTCTGGCAATTCCCCTTGCCAACATGCCTCCCTCATCCTGTCTGCTAGAGCCTGCCTATTTATCTTTCCCTTGTTCTGCCAATAGTCAGTAATCTGATTTCATCATTTCTCTGGAGAACTCCTTTTCACTCTGTCTCTCCTCTGTCCTTGGAGCCACTGCTCTTTAATAGCCCAGTGTGTCCGGCCAGCCTATACTGAAGTATCTCTGAGGCATCCCCCTGGATTCCAACTTCTATTGAGTAGCTCCCTCTTTGCTAGACAATGTATTTTGTTGCTTTTACAATTTCCCCTCCCTTCTCTCATGAGTCTTGAAATGTCAACAGGGTCGCCATCTTGGTTTCCACTTTGAACAGGGCAGTCATCAAGATTACTGACATCAGCCCATCTGGTGTTGAAGTCTGCTCCTGCTATTAGCAGCACTGCGATCATGGATAAACCAGTTAACTACTTGGAGCCTTAGTTTCCTCATCTGTAAAATGGGAATGCTAATAGTTCTAGTTTTATAGGACTGTCGTGGGGATTAAAGGAGTCAATAAGTATAAGATGTTGGGACCTATGTTTGACCCATGATGAGTTCTCAATAACAGTATGCTTTTATTATTACCATTATTGGGGGCGTTATTATGGCCTGGGGCACCATATAGTTCTCTTTAAAGTACAGTGTGCTGATTCCATCTGTAAACTGAATTTTGTGCTCCATTACAGGGGTTTTCCAAGCCAAGAGATGACTTAACAGTTCTCAGGCTTATCTCCATGTAAAACTCCATCTTCTCAAGAGAGGGTGACTCGGGTAGGATTTAAACTGTGGTCATTAAAGGCAGAGAGAGCTTTCTTCCAGTCAAGGAATCAACTCTGGAGTTGGACCTGAAGACTGTTACAGAACTTTTAGTGCACACTGGGCATTTATCAGCTAAAAAAATGGTGTCTTAGACGTTATGATCACTTGCTGAAGGTCAACTGGCACCTAGGGGCAGCCTGGACTAGAAGCCTGGTCTCTTAACTCTCGCTGCAGTGTTCTTTCTACACCACCAGGGATTTTTATGTTTTATGGATTTCATATATGTCTATCATCTATCCATTTCACTTATCTAAATCTTTTCCCCTCAAATTAAATCTTTTCCTGAGCCCACGTTTATGAAGAGGGAAAGCTGTGTGTTCTGGCTGAAGGGAGATGAAGGGCGTGCACCCTGGTCTTTTCTTTGCCTTCTGCAGTACCCCTTGAGTCTGCCCACATCACTATCTTATCAGTACTTTTGCATCTTCTTCTTTGATATGGTGTCAAATTCAGTTTTTTGAACCATTTTTCCTGGTATATGGACTTTCAGAGCCTAGTCTGTCTTAAAGAGGGTTGTCAATTAATATTCTCTGTTGTAAGTGGAGAAGTCTGGGGACATATTACTTTGAACTTTGGTCACTGCAAGGAAGCCTGGAAGTCAGCCTGCTTCCATAAACATTGGCCAGAGTGCTAGAGGATGGGAAGGACCCTAAAGCAAACAAGCCTACACCCCACTTTCATCAACTTGAATATTTCTGTCCTCAGCTTGCAGCACACCCAGTCTCAAGTTCCAAAAATTCCATTTAATTTTCTTGGCTCCTGTATTCACTCAGTTACAAGTGTACCAGAAGGAGTCTTGGCACTAACAGCCTGCAAGGAAAAGGCTGTTTCTTTCAACTTTGTTGCCCAATTCTGCAGAACATTTTAGGTTCAGATAAGGTTTTGGGTGGCCAGTCAGTTCTCTCTATGTGTTGCTCTGAAATGGACCCAAACTCTTCCACCTTCTGAAATTCCCTGGTTGAATCATAGTAATAAGAAGCTGACATTCCTGATTTGGAAGCCAAGTTGCCCTAAAGGTTGTTTATGGTCCATGGTCTTTCTCTAGGCCTTCTCTTCATCTTCAGGTCATGGGGGAGTATAGTCTGAGCCTCTCTCTTTCTGGCCCTGAGAATGGCTTCTTGGAGACATCTGGGCGTGTGCTTTGTTGTTCAATTGAGAAATAAGAGGAAGCTTTTTTGGAAGCATTATCTCAGCTTTCTGGGCTATTGCTTATTTTTAAACCACCCGTGTCTGCCCTAGTCACTTGAGCCTTCCACTATAGGCATTACAAGGAGACTTAAGTGTGTATAAGGACAGTTAAGTGTGTGGTTTCTCTTCTATTCAGATGGCTGTGTGTGTATGACCCACCAACTACTGAGACAACTGAATGTTCACAAAAGTTATGAAATTGAACTCATCTCACACCACATACAAAAATTAACTAAAAACAGATCAAAGACTTAACTGTAAGAGCTAAAACTATGAAACTCTTAGAGGAAAACACAAGGGTAAATCTTCATGATCTTGAATTTGGCAATGGATTCCTAGATATGACATTGAAAGCACAGCCCATAAAAGAAAGGAATGAATAAGTTGGATTTCATAAGAATTAAAATGTTGTGCTTCAACAAACACTGTCAAGAAGGTAAAAGGACAAACCACAGAATGGAGGAAAATATTTGCAAATTACATATTTGTTAAGAGACTTGTGTCTAAAATATGTAAAGACCTCTTACACCTCAATATTAAAAGACAAATAACTCAGCTAATAAAAGGGCAAAGTAACTGAACAGATGGACATATCACTAAAGGAGATGTATAAATGACCACTTGGCACATGGAAAGATGTTCAACATAATTAGTCATTGCTGCTGCTGCTGCTGCTAAGTTGCTTCAGTCGTGTCCGACTCTGTTGGTCATTAGATCAGATCAGATCAGTCGCTCAGTCGTGTCCGACTCTTTGCGACCCCATGAACCGCAGCACGCCAGGCCTCCCTGTCCATCACCAGCTCCCGGAGGTCACTCAGACTCGCATCCATCGAGTCAGTGATGCCATCCAGCCATCTCATCCTCTGTCGTCCCCTTCTCCTCCTGCCCTCAATCCCTCCCAGCATCAGAGTCTTCTCCAATGAGTCGACTCTTCGCATGAGGTGGCCAAAATACTGGAGTTTCAGTTTTAGCATCATTCCTTCCAAAGAAATTCCAGGATTGATCTCCCTCAGAATGGACTGGTTGGATCTCCTTGCAGTCCAAGGGACTCTCAAGAGTCTTCTCCAACACCACAGTTCAAAAGCATCAATTCTTCGGCGCTCAGCCTTCTTCACAGTCCAGCTCTCACATCCATACATGACCACAGGAAAGACCATAGCCTTGACTAGGTGAACCTTTGTTGGCAAAGTGATGTCTCTGCTTTTGAATATGCTATCTAGGTTGGTCATAACTTTCCTTCCAAGGAGCAAGCGTCTTTTAATTTCCTTGCTGCAGTCACCATCTGCAGTGATTTTGGAGCCCAGAAAAACAAAGTCTGACACTGTTTCCACTGTTTCCCCATCTATTTCCCATGCAGTGATGGGACCAGATGCCATGATCTTCGTTTTCTGAATGTTGAGCTTTAAGCCAACCTTTTCACTCTCCACTTTCACTTTCATCAAGAGGCTTTTTAGCCCCTCTTCACTTTCTGCCATAAGAGTCGTGTCATCTGCATATCTGAGGTTATTGATATTTCTCCCGGCAATCTTGATTCCAACTTGTGTTTCTTCTAGTCCAGCATTTCTCATGATGTACTCTGCATATAAGTTAAATAAACATGGTGACAATATGCAGCCTTGACGTACTCCTTTTCCTATTTGGAACCAGTCTGTTGTTCCATGACCAGTTCTAACTGTTGCTTCCTGACCTGCATACAGATTTCTTAAGAGGCAGATCAGGTGGTCTGGTATTCCCATCTCTTTCAGAATTTTCCATAGTTTATTGTGATCCACACAGTCAAAGGCTTTGGCATAGTCAATAAAGCAGAAATAGATGTTTTTCTGGAATTCTCTTGCTTTTTCCATGATCCAGCGGATGTTGGCAATTTGATCTCTGGTTCCTCTGCCTTTTCTAAAACCAGCTTGAACATCAGGAAGTTCACGGTTCACATATTGCTGAAGCCTGGCTTGGAGAATTTTGAGCATTACTTTACTAGCGTGTGAGATGAGTGCAATTGTTCGGTAGTTTGAGCACTCCTTGGCATTGCCTTTCTTTGGGATTGGGATGAAAACTGACCTTTTCCAATCTTGTGGCCACTGCTGAGTTTTCCAAATTTGCTGGCATATTGAGTATAGTACTTTCACAGCATCATCATTCAGGACTTGGAATAGCTCCACTGGAATTCCATCACCTCCACTAGCTTTGTTCGTAGTGATGCTTTCTAAGGCCCATTTGACTTCACATTCCAAGATGTCTGGCTCTAGGTCAGTGATCACATCATCATGATTATCTGGGTCTTGAAGCTCTTTTTTGTACAATTCTTCTGTGTATTCTTGCCACCTCTTCTTAATATCTTCTGCTTCTGTTAGGTCCACACCATCTCTGTCCTTTATTGTGCCCATCTTTGCATGAAATGTTCCTTTGGTATCTCTGATTTTCTTGAAGAGATCCCTAGTCTTTCCCATTCTGTTGTTTTCCTCTATTTCTTTGCATTGATCACTGAAGAAGGCTTTCTTATCTCTTTTTGCTATTCTTTGGAACTCTGCATTCAGATGTTTATATCTTTCCTTTTCTCCTTTGCTTTTCGCTTCTCTTCTTTTCACAGCTATTTGTAAGGCCTCCCCAGACAGCCATTTTGCTTTTTTGCATTTCTTTTCCATGGGGATGGTCTTGATCCCTGTCTCCTGTACAATGTCACGAACCTCATTCCATAGTTCATCAGGCACTCTATCTATCAGATCTAGGCCTTTAAATCTATTTCTCACCTCCACTGTATAATCATAAGGGATTTGATTTAGGTCATACCTGAATGGTCTAGTAGTTTTCCCTACTTTCTTCAATTTCAGTCTGAATTTGGCAATAAGGAGTTCATGGTCCGAGCCACAGTCAGCTCCTGGTCTTGTTTTTGCTGATTGTATAGAGCTTCTCCATCTTTGGCTGCAAAGAATATAATCGATCTGATTTCGGTGTTGACCATCTGGTGATGTCCATGTATAGAGTCTTCTCTTGTGTTGTTGGAAGAGGGTATTTGCTATGACCAGTGCATTTTCTTGGCAAAACTCTATTAGTCTTTGCCCTGCTTCATTCCGTATTCCAAGGCCAAATTTGCCTGTTACTCCAGGTGTTTCTTGACTTCCTACTTTTGCATTCCAGTCCCCTATAATGAAAAGGACATCTTTTTGGGGTGTTAGTTCTAAAAGGTCTTGTAGGTCTTCATAGAACCTTTCAACTTCAGCTTCTTCGGCGTTACTGGTTGGGGCATAGACTTGGATTACTGTGACATTGAATGGTTTGCCTTGGAAACGAACAGAGATCATTCTATCGTTTTTCAGATTGCATCCAAGTACTGCATTTCGGACTCTTTTGTTGACCATGATGGCCACTCCATTTCTTCTGAGGGATTCCTGCCCACAGTAGTAGATATAATTGTCATCCGAGTTAAATTCACCCATTCCAGTCCATTTTAGTTCGCTAATTCCTAGAATGTCAACATTCACTCTTGCCATCTCTTGTTTGACCACTTCCAATTTGCCTTGATTCATGGACCTGACATTCCAGGTTCCTATGCAATATTGCTCTTTACAGCATCGGACTTTGCTTCTATCACCAGACACATCCACAGCTGGGTATTCTTTTTGTTTTGGCTCCATCCTTTCATTCTTTCTGGAGTTATTTCTCCACTGATCTCCAGTAGCATATTGGGCCCCTACTGACCTGGGGAGTTTCTCTTTCAGTATCCTATCATTTTGTCTTTTCATACTGTTCATGGGGTTCTCAAGGCAAGAACACTGAAGTGGTTTGCCATTCCCTTCTCCAGCGGACCACACCCGGTCATATCTCTCCACCATGACCCGCCCATCCCAGGTTGCCCCTCGGGCATGGCTTAATCTCATTGAGTTAGACAAGGGTGTGGTCCTTGTGTGATTAGATTGACTAGTTATCTGTGAGAATGGTTTTAGTGTATTTGCCCTCTGATGCCCTCTTTCAAGACCTACTGTCTTACTTGGGTTTCTCTTACCTTGGGCGTGGGGCATCTCATCCCGGCTGCTCCCGGCCAGCGAAGCACAGCCATCGCACCTTACCCTGGACGAGGGGTCTCTCCTCACCGCCGCCCTTCCTGACCTCGGTCGTGGGGTAGCTCTTCTCGGCCGTGCTTAGTGCGTTGGCCCTCACCGCCGTCCTTCCTCGGTCATGGGGTAGCTCCTCTCGGCCGCGCTCTTAGTGGTCATTAGGGAATTGCAAATCAAAACTACAATGAAATGTCACTTCACACTCAGTAGGCTAACTAGAACCAAAAAGTGATGAGTGTGTAGAGAAATCAGAATATTTATATACTGCTATTAGGGACATAAAATAATTTGACTCCTTTGCAAAACAGTCTGCCAGTTTCCCAAATGGTTAAACACAAAGTTACCGTATGATCCAGGAATTCCACTCCTATATATATATGATGGAGTAGACATATGCTTTCATTTCTTTCAAAAAGAAATGAAAGCATATGTCCACATGAAAAGTTATATATGCATATTTATAGTAACATTATTCATAGTAGGCAAAATTTGAAAATAATCCAAACGTCCATGAACTGATGAATGGATAAACAAATATGGTGTATCCATATAATGGAATATTATTCATCCATAAAAATGATTGAGGTAATGATACACACTACAACATGAATGAACCTTGAAAGCATTATACTAAGTGAAGAAAACCAGTCACAAAAGACCACTTTCTATACAATTACATTTAAATAAAATGTCCCCAAATAGAATATAGGTTACTAGTTGCTTAGGGCTGGGGAGTATGGGGTCATAGGAGGTAACACCTAAAGTTTCTTTTGAGGTGATGATAACGTCCTAAAACTGGCAGTGGTGATGGTTACACATA
Source organism: Tragelaphus eurycerus (assembly GCA_935064755.1). Classification (NCBI taxonomy): domain Eukaryota; kingdom Metazoa; phylum Chordata; class Mammalia; order Artiodactyla; family Bovidae; genus Tragelaphus; species Tragelaphus eurycerus. Next base: position 15,447,864 of record CAKXYN010000036.1, on the reverse strand, counting down.
TATGTGAATATACTTAAGAGACACTGTACACTTTAAATGAATTGTACACTTTAAATGGGTGAGTTGTATGAGATATAAATTATATTTCAATATAGCTGTTATTTGAGAAAAAATGTAGGGAGAGGCTGTAATTACCTGAATTCTTTGTAAGGACTGGAAAATCCAGTTTCAAATTGCTCCTGGCTGTTGTCAGAAGGCCCTTGTTCCTCATTAAGTAGACTTCTTCATTGCTGTGGAATTACCCAGCATTCTCCAGAGAACCAGAACCAATAGTTACACAGACACAGAAAGATATTTATTTTAATATAGGAATTGACTCATGCGTTTATGAAGGCTGAGAAATCCCAATATCTGCTGTCTGTAAGCTGGAGAACCAGGAAAGCCTGTGATGTTATTCAGAGCCCAAAGGCTTGAAAATTCAGGAGGCCAATGGTATAAATCCCAGTTTAAGCCTAAGAGCCCCCAAATGGGGAGTGTCATTGTCCACAGGCAGGAGAAGATGAATGTCTCAGCTCAAGCAGAAAAACCAAATTTGCTCTTCCTCTACCTTTTTGTTTTATTCGAGTCCTCAGTGGATTGGGTGATGCCCACCTGCATTGGTGAGGGCAATCTTCTTTTCTCGGTCTTTTAATTCAAGTGCTAAGCTCCTCCAGAATCACTTTTACAGACATATCCCACAATCATGTTTTACCAGTTATCTGGGCATTCCTTTAGCCCCATCAAATTAACAACATAAAATTAGGCATCAGAGCTGTTGAATGTTCTCATATGATGGCAGCTGGCTTCTCCCAGAGAGAGTGATCCAGGAGTAGGGTAAGGTGAAAGTTACAATGTCTTGATGAAGTGTGACACTCCATCATTTCTGCAACATTCTTATGGTGGTCAGCTCTATTCAATGTGGGAGTGGCTAAAGAAGTGCAAGAATGCCAGGAGTCTAGAATCCCTCTGAGCCATCAGGGGGTACCTACCATAAACACATGCCTCACCTATATAGCTTTCATCAAATGAGGCAATGGGTATAAAACATTTTATAAACTTCAACCTGCTATTTAAACATCAAATATTATCACCTTATTATAGACCCAGATTTTAAAAAATATTTATTTTTTTATTAGGTTGCACCAGGTCTTTGTGGCATGTGAGATCTTTAGTTATGGCATGTGGAATCTAGTTCTCTGATCAAGGATTGAACCTGTGCCCCCTGCATTGGGGGCACGAGAGTCTTAGCCACCAAATCACCAGCGAAGTCCCTGTTGACCTGGATTAATTGTCCAAAACTGAATGCAGTTTGTTTTTAATGATTCCTGCTTTAGGTTGTTCAAAATTCTTACAGTGTCTTGGAATTCTGCAACTGTCTGCAAAATAGAAGTAAGTTTTAGAGGCTATGTATCCTTGTTGGCATTTAGTTGACAGGAGGAAACAGATGTAAGGGAAAAGCTGGTCATTCTAGGATTTACCAGGAGTGGGATCCAAAGGACCATTTTAGCTCAGTTCTGCAGTCCTGTTTGTCAGCTCAGGATTGGTTTCCTCACAGCTTTATTGTGTGGGCTGAAAGTATGCAACAGAGTAAATGGCAAAATTAAACAATTGGACAAGGAGGAAAGAAACCCAGGACTGGGACCCAAGAAAAAATACGGAGTCTCCCTGGATTGTCCAGGGAAAGGTGCTTTGCATCCCAGCTTACGTGGAATCTGGTCTAGCTTCAGGCCAGCCCCAGGAGGGCAGTTTCAGACAGGATGGGGATGAGGGCGTGGTGGGACTGTAGCCAGGTAGCTGTCAGCAGCCAGCTCCCTCCCGCCCATGTTTACTACTTCTGGAACACCACACTCCCCAGACTGTAAAGCCCTTGACAGCGGTGGATTTTAGGCTCCCTTCTGATGTCCTTTGCTCATAATTCTATCACAGACAGCATGTAGAGTTTAGGCCTAATAGGATCATACAGATATAATCCCAGATTCCCAAATTAAAAAGCAGCATCTAATTATTTGGGTAGCTTCTATCTGGGATACATTAAGCCAGGTGCTTGCTTCCAACTTTCTGAGTCTAGTCCTTTTTTTTTTTTTTTTTTCTCCAGAGGCTCTCTTAGAACTCCGGTCCCTCCAGCTCACTCCCTTTGCTGTTAAGAAATCGATCCTTTCACCCACCCAGATATCTCTTCATAATATCACAAATATTAATTAACATCTATGTTAGACATTTCTGGAATATTCAGGTCTCTTCACTCATTTAATCATCAGTAATATAGGTAATATTATCATTTGGAGTTTGAGAAAACAGACATGAAAAGTTGAGTAGTTTATTTAATGGTGCACTGCTGGTGACTGGCTCCCAAATCCAGGGTTCTTGGCTTTCCCCAGACCCTACTTCTCCTTTCTTTAAAAAAAAATTTTTTTTTAATTAAAATTTGAAAAAATGTATTTTTTCACTGTCTCAGGTCTTGGTTGTGAAACGTGGGCTCTTTCACTGTGGCACACAGGCTCTCTAGTGGCATGCGGGATGTTAGTTCCCTGTCCAGGGATACAACCCACAACGCCAGCATTGGAAAGTGGATTCTTAATCACTGGACCACCAGGAAGTCCCTCTTCTTCCTTTTTTCAGCCCTGGTACTACACAGTTTCCCTTAACTTATAGCACCTTTGTTCTTTCTTGGGGAAGAGAGTAAAGTGCCACAAGTAAGTGGCACCTACTAGTCATATATAATGGTTTATACATTTCCCTAAATATTCTGTTCTGGCTTGAGTCATTCCCCAGAGCTCCTCTCTAGCCAGCTTAGAGGTTAATGAGAAGACAGAGAGAATCCTGGGAATGGTCAGAGATGGCTGTTAGATGAGCTGACAATAATTCTGGATTAAGGTTGACTCTGCAAGACTCAGATGGATTCTGGAATCATGCCTTCCTTCTGAGACTCACCCAGATGGGTCTTGCCCAGAAGGACCTGGCATTGGTTTGGGCTCCATCCTGGTGTGGATTCCTGCCTTGTGGTGGGGTAAAAACTAAACCATCCTCTGTGAGCGTGTGATGGAGGGAAGGAAGACATGTTTATGCGTTACGTGGAGATCTTCTCATACCAGTTATCTTGTGACACTCCTTGGCACCCAGCGCGAGTTAGGACAGAGCAAAGTGAAAGTTGCTCAGTTGTGTCTGACTCTTTGTGACCCCACGGACAATAGAGTCCATGGAATTCTCCAGGGCAGAATATTGGAATGGGCAGCCATTCCCTTCTTCAGGGGATCTTCCCATCCAGGGATAGAACCCAGGTCTCCCACATTGCAGGTGCATTCTTTACCATCTGAGCTATCAGGAAGCCCTAGGACAGAGCAGGTACTCAATAAATGTTTTTTTAACTTAATCAAATGGTAACCAATATTTTGTCTTGTTTTATCCCTCCTTTCAGGAAACCAATTCTACAAATGAAATATACTTAACTGAAATTTCTTCCTTTCTCTCTTACTTCCCCTTCTTTCTTTTTTCTGTCTTTCTTACCTCTTCCTAAGTATATTTTTTAAAGTTTGTACTTTACCCCCCTCTTTTTTTGGAATGGGGGTCATTTTTAATGTCTTTTATTGAATTTGTTACAATATTATTTCTGTTTTATATGTTTTCATTTTTTGACCGTGAGGCATGCAGGATCTTAGCTCCCCTACCTGGGATTGAACCCACATTCCCTGCGTTGGAAGGTGAAGGCTTAACCACTGAACCGCCAGGGAAGTCCCACGTGCTCCTAAATAGTGATGTGTACAAAATGTTACCATCTTCAAAGTGACTACCTGTCTCCTTTTAAGCCTTAAATAGAGAGGGGCAGAAAATAAACAGATAATGTGCTTCTCTCAAATGATCTCATTTGATCTGTTTCACCACTTTTACCCACAATGCATATCAAATGGAGCTTCCCAGGTGGTGCTAGTGGTAAAGAATCTGCCAGCCAATGCAGGAAATGCAGGAGACATGCATTCTATCCCTGGGTTGGGAAGATACCCTGGAGGAAGAAATGGCTACCCACTCCAGTGTCTTTGCCAGGAGAATCCCATGGACAGAGCTACAGTCCATGGGGTCACAAAGAGTCAGACGATACTGAGCCCCATCACATATCAAATATAAATTATTGTGAATTCATTCCACCCCAAATTCAAGTGTTTGTTCTATTTTATTTTTCCATTTCCTTCATTAAGAAGCTATTATTCACAGTCTTCCTCTCCCAGCCCTGAGGGGAGAAAAAAGATCTTGTTTTCTGTGGGTGGCCTCTGAGGGTTTCCAAGCAGATGTTTTGAGAATTAGATTTTGTCTCTAAAGGTTGTGTCTGAATCACTTTGGTAAGTTGTTAGTATTGAAGAATATATTAGTATTCAGTAAGCTGCTACCTGAGTATCTCTCCCTAGCACCTCTGTTATTTTCCCCCTTTCTGTTCTTTTCTATTATTTAAACTGAGCACACACAAGTACCTTTTACATTCTGAGTGTGTAGTGTCTTGCAGTAATAATATGTAAGGAATGTGCTCAGTCGTGTCTGACTTTTTGCAACCCCATCCATGGCCTGTAGCCCACCAGATTCCTCTGTCCATGGGATTTTTTAGGCAAGAATACTGGAGTGGGTTGTCATTTCCTCCTCCAGGTGATTTTCTCCACCCAGGGATTGAACCTGGGCCTCCTGAATCTCTTGCACTGCAGGCAGATTCTTTACCTCTGAGCCACAGGGAAAGCTCTAATGGTATGTAAGGAATATATCATTCATGATGTACAGTCAATAATATATTACATAAAAATATATGTCCTAATATATTAGGAAGATTTCAACATTATTTTGCTTATGTTGGGTTGATCAGAAAGTTTGTTTGGATTTTTCTATAAGGTGCTACAGAAAAGCCTGAAGAAACTTTCTGGTCAACCCAATATGTATATTGACAGTGCTTTTCTCATCTAACTCAGAGATTTTAGGGACATCAGAAAAGTGAAATTTACCCTCAAGAAAATGATACACCATCTCTTGATCAAGCTCCATTTTTCTTTGAATGACTTACTCCAAAATGTTCAATACAGAATGCAATAGTGTAGCCCGGCAGTTTCTGTGTCTCCCTCTGTGAAAGGGGATAGTGTGGAAGTGATACAAAATAAGTTCTCAGGCTCATTTAATGAAAAATAGCCCTTTATGGCAAGATGTGGAGAAGTTAAAGCACTAGATTGGAAACAGGACTTTTGATGTGATACTTATCTTCAGGGATAAAGTATTTACGATTTTAATTTAGCAACCTAGCTGATGCATTCTAAAATGTATGATTCTGAAGAACAGGAGGAAACCTGAAGGAGAGAAAGAATGAAAATCAACAAAGTGGATTCCAGTAGCTTAAAGAGTCTCCTGAGAAGGGTTTTTTAAAAAGACATAGACATCTAAGAGAACTGCTTGTTTCATAAGAAAACAATATGGTTTCAATAACATATGAAAAAACGATCTCAACCCATGAGAAAGCAGGGAAGGGTAGAAAGAAATTAACTTGGTGTGGCCAAGGGTTGCTGTAAAATGATCTCAGAAGTGGAAGTTTGCCAGGCTACCAGAGAAAACGATGGAAAAAAATGGAAATAATTTGCTGAGAAAACCAGAAAAGCCAAAGTAGGAAATGAAATGTAACTAGTGAAGAACGTTAGGAAAAAATAGCAGAAAAAAATGTATTGTTTAAATATCAAAGCCATAAATGAGAGATATAGAAAAAATACAACCTTTGTAAGAGAAAAAAGATGGCTAAAAATCTGATATACTTGAAGCCAAAGTTTAAAAAATGTTAATCATGAAAATATTTTCTTGCATCTAATCCTTCAATTATACATAACCACTTTGTATGCATTTTCTTCTAGACCTGAGCTATATAATACTTGAAATAAGGTTAGTCCAAATTGAGGTGTGCTTTAAATGTCAAATACATGCTGTATTTTGGAGAGTTAGTAAAATTTATTTATTATTAGATTTACTAATAATTTTTTTATTGATTATGTATAGAAATGTATAGACAGCATATTAAAAAGCAGAGATATTACTTTGCCAACAAAGTTCTGTCTAATCAAAGCTATGGTTTTTCCAGTAGTCATGTATGGATATGAGAGTTGGACTATAAAGAAAGCTGAGCACCGAAGAACTGATCTTTTGAACTGTGGCATTGGAGAAGACTCTTAAGAGTCCTTTGGATTGCAAGGAGATCCAACCAGTCCATCCTAAAGGAGATCAGCCCTGAATGTTCATTGGAAGGACTGATGCTGAAGCTGAAACTCCAGTACTTTGGCCACCTCATGTGGAGAACCCACTCACTGGAAAAGACCCTGCTGCTGGCAAAGACTGAAGGCAGGAGGAGAAGGGGATGACAGAGGATGAGATGGTTGGATGGCATCACTGACTTGATGAACAGGAATTTCAACAAGCTCTGGGAGTTGGTGATGGACAGGGAAATCTGGCCTGGGAATGCAAAGAGTCAGACATGAATTGAGCAACTGAATTGAACTGATGTATAGAAATTATAATATTTTAAAAAATTGTGTTAACCATAATATATTTTAAATGATTTTGTCTAAATGATATGAGTGGGTCACATTATATTTCTATGTAATGGTGCTATCTACTTTTTATTTCCTATACATAACAACCAGGAAGACTTTGTTAAACCTATAATCATTTGAAGTTACTCAATTAAAATGGGAATAGAAGTTTCATAAATACATTAAATTGATTAAATAAAGAGGTTGTGAGACTGAGGCAGCTCTAATGTTGAGGTGGCTTATGTAAAGAGATCAGAATCTCAGCCTGTAAATGCCCCAAGGTTACCAAATTGAAACGTTCAGTTCAGTTCAGTTCAGTTCAGTCGCTCAGTTGTGTTCGACTTTTTGCGACCCCATGAACCACAGCACGCCAGCCCTCCCTGTCCATCACCAACTCCTGGAGCCCATCCAAACCCATGTCCATCGAGTCAGTGATGCCATCCAACCATCTCATCCTCCGTTGTCCCCTTCTCCTCCTGCCTTCAATCTTTCCCAGCATCAGGGTCTTTTGAATGAGTCAACTCTTCGCATGAGGTGGCCAAAGTATTGGAGTTTCAGCTTTAGCATCAGTCCTTCCAATGAACACCCAGGACTGATCTCCTTTAGAATGGACTGGCTGGATCTCCTTGCAGTCCAAGGGACTCTCAAGAGTCTTCTCCAACACCACAGTTCAAAAGCATCAATTCTTCAGTGCTCAGCTTTCTTCATAGTCCAACTCTCACATCCATACATGACCACAGGAAAAACCATAGCCTTGACTAGACGGACCTTTGTTGCCAAAGTAATGTGTCTGCTTTTGAATATGCTATCTAGGTTGGTCATAACTTTCCTTCCAAGGAGTAAGCATCTTTTAATTTTATGGCTGCAATCACCATCTGCAGTGATTTTAGAATACAGAAAAATAAAGTCAGCCACTGTTTCCACTGTTTCCCCATCTATTCACCATGAAGTGATGGGACTGGATGCCATGATCTTAGTTTTCTGAATGTTGAGCTTTAAGCCAACTTTTTCACTCTCCTCTTTCACTTTCATCAAGAGGCTTTTGAGTTCTTCTTCACTTTCTGCCATAAGGGTGGTGTCATCTGCATATCTGAGGTTATTGATATTTCTCCCGGCAGTCTTGATTCCAGCTTGTGCTTCCTCCAGCCCAGCATTTCTTATGATGTACTCTGCATATAAGTTAAATAAGTAGGGTGACAATAAACAGTCTGACGTATTCCTTTTCCTATTTGGAACAAGTCTGTTGTTCCATGTCCAGTTCTAACTGTTGCTTTCTGACCTGCATACAGATTTCTCAGGAGGTGGGTCAGGTGGTCCGGTATTCCCATCTCTTTAAGAAAACCAATCAAGTCACTCAGGCTTCTGTTATAACCAATTTCCTTTCTTTGCCTCCAGGCTCTCTATGTCACTCTTTCCCCTGGCTTTTGACTTTGGAATGCTCCTAATCATTTCTGGTTTGGTGCTGCCTGATCCCAACAAATATTTGCTCCAATAAACTCTTAAAATTTTTAATATGGCTCATTTGTCTTTTAACAGTTCCTTTTTGTTTTTTTTACACTTTCAATTTTAAAGTTTTATTTACTTGTGTTAGTTTCTGCTGTACGACATGAATCAACTATATGCATACCTATGTTCCCTCACTCTTGAGTCTCCCTCCTACCCTCTATGCTAACACATGAATAGATAAGGAAGATGTGCTACATATATACAATGGAATATTACTCAGCCATTAAAAGGAATGAAATTAAGTCAGTTATACTGATGTGGATGAACCTAGAGTCTGTCATGAGAGTGAAGTAGGTCAGGAAAATAAAAACAAATATTGCATATTAACACACATATATGGAATCTTATAACAGTTTTTAAAAAGGATCCTTGTGATTTTTCATCTTGAAAGTGTAATGAAAGATGTAAGTTACTTTATCATAAGCCTTCTTAAAATGAAATTTAGGTTATACTTTCAACTATACACCAGTTCCAGAGAAGGCAATGGCATCCCACTCCAGTACTCTTGCCTGGAAAATCCCATGGACAGAGGAGCTTGGTAGGCTGCAGTCCACGGGGTCGCTAAGAATCGGACATGACTGAGTGACTTCCCTTTCCGTTTTCACTTTCATGCATTGGAGAAGGAAATGGCAACCCACTCCAGTGTTCTTGCCTGGAGAATCCCAGGGATGGGGAGCCTGGTGGGCTGCCGTCTACGGGGTCGCACAGAGTCGGACATGACTGAAACGACTTAGCAGCAGCAGCAGCATACACCAGTTCTTAGAATAAAATATCAATAAATAAAGTGACAGGGGAGGGGATTCGGAGATATTTTTTACAAAGAAAATGAAAGATAGTTTAAGACTACACATTTCGATTCATATTGGATTATTTTGAAACACAGGCTTAAAGATGACCAATTTTGAAGAAATGTTTGAAGAATTCATCAATTTCCTTAATGGCCTCTCAGAATATTTTACTAGTCAGATTATTCTCTTTTGTATGGCACATTTTATCATCACCCTTGTTAGCTCTATCTTCAATTTTATATTGATCTAACTCTCTGAATTCTTATCTGCTAGCAGCTTTGCAAGTGATTTTGTGCTCTCCAGACTCTCTCTCATTTCATTAAGTCTTGGAACTCTGATGACTTAGATTATGACTACTTAAACCCTGGTGTATGTTTATGTAGTGGGGATAACACTTTAAGACAGGTCTATACTATATTGCTACTTAATCCTAAGGACAGTTATTTCTCAATGTCTTTAAGAAATTTTTATAAACATCATTTAAGTAAATGACTACTAGTAGTCTATCTTACAGATAAATTATAATCTGTAATTTATTTAAACATTACCTTTTGGATATTTTCTGTTTGCTCCTTTTTGGCTTTTATAAATAACATCTCTGAGCACAAATCTTGTTTTTGCTCCTAATAAGTAACTAGGAGTATAATTACAAAGTAAAGAACTATGTACACTTTTATCCAAATTGCCAAATAGTTTTCTGAATATTAGTTATAATTCATACCTTTATCAGAAGTATATCAGCATTCATGGAATCATACCCTTGTTAATATTATTACCAAGAAAAATATTTCTGATAATCTAATGTGAGAAAATGGCATCTACTTATTTTTCTTTGAATTTCTTTGATAATGAGTTTTAAGGTATTATGAGCAAGATGTTTTTAAAGATGTTTTCATGTTTTAAAAATGTATATAAACGGTATCATACTGCATGTGTCATTCAGAAGACGATTTCCCTTTAATTTTTTGTTCCAAATTAATCTTTTTTTTAAGGATTTATCCATGTCAAAACACTTTAACTGCTAGAGATATTTAATCATAATTATTCATTCTTCTATTTAGCATTTTTTGTTTTTTGCTATTGCAGATAATACAAAAAATTTAAAATAAGCCTCCTGGTACACTAAGGCATATATACCTGGAAGGAGAATTGTTGGGTCCTAGAGAATCTACGTCCTCAATTTTGCTACTTACAGCCATATTTTAATCCATAGTGGATTGTCCCAATTTACATTCTCCTCAGCGATTAATGAGAATTCTCAATTCTCTGCACCTTTGAGAAGGTTTGGTCTTGAGAAGCTTTAATTATTTTTTTTAAAATTTCCATTTTCCTGGTTCTAGTGAAATTGAACATCATTTCATAAATACATTGGCCACTTGGATTTTTCCATCAGTATGTATCCTATTAGTATCTTTTAACCAGCTTTATGTTGGTTACTTCTTCTTTCATATTGAATTATGTAAGCATTTCATATTTTCTAGACGTTAATCCTTTGTTGATAACATGCATTGAAAAATATAGTCTTTCAGGCTGTGACTTGCCTTTTCACTTTGCCTTCATATTTGTAATAGTGCAAACTTTTGGAGAAGGTAATGACACCCCACTCCAGTACTCTTGCCTGGAAAATCCCATGGACTGAGGAGCCTGGTAGGCTGCAGTCCATGGGATCGCTAAGAGTCAGACATGACTGAGTGACTTCACTTTCACTTTTCACTCATGCATTGGAGAAGGAGATGGCAAACCCACTCCAGTGTCCTTGCCTGGAGAATCCCAGGGATGGGGGAGCCTAGTGGGCTGCCGTCTCTGGGGTCACACAGAGTCGGACACGACTGAAGCGACTTAGCAGCAGCAGCAGCAGCAGCAGACTTTTGGAACACCAGTTTAATCAAATTCCCTCATAGCTCAGTCTGCAGAGAATCTGCCTGCAATGCAGGAGACTCAGTTCAGTTCCTGGGCGGGAAAGATACCCTGGAGAAGGAAATGGCAACCCACTCCAGTATTCTTGCCTGGAGAATTCCATGGACAGAGGAGCCTGGAGGGCTACAGTTCATGGGGTCACAAGAGTTAGACATTATTTAGAGACTAAACCATCCCCACAATCCATTTTTTATAAAATAAAAATTCATGCTTTTTGTCTTGTTTAAGAAAATCTCTACTCAGATCAGGAAGACGTTCTCCCAATTTTCTCCTGAAACTTGTGAGGTTTTTTTTTTCAAGTTTATGCCTTAATTAACTTGGAATTTATTTCCGTGGTTGGTGGAAGAGAGAGAGATAATTTTGTGGGCAATTAATCATATCAGGATCATTGATTAAATATCCCTCTTTTCTTTAAATATCTCCATTTATTTCTTTTAAGGTCATTTATTTTGTATATCAAATTTTAATTTACACGTGTGCTTACTTTGGAGTTCTCTACTCTCTTCTATTGGCTTATATGTCCATTTTTTACTAATATACTCTCAATAATTTGACTTTATAGTTAAGTCTTGATCTCTAGTAGGGCAAACCTGTCTTTCACTTTATATCTAGTTTAGGAGTGTTTTAACCCTCTTAACCCCTTTCCCTTACATGTGAATTGTAGAATTGAATAAATACTTGAATAGAGTCTCATTTCTTTTATAGATTTATTCAGGGAGAATTAATCTCTTTTCAATATTGAATCTTCCATTCACAGACATATTTTATTTCTCCATTCATTCAGGTCTTTTCATATGAACTACACTATTGTAATTTTTTAAATAAAGATTTTACAAAATATTTATTCATTTCTAGATTTTGTTGACTTTACGGATGATATTTTTTCCATTAAGCTTTCTAATTGTCTACTACTTACAGACCTCTTCTGACTTTCTAGCAGCTTTTTTGAGATGTTATTTATGTATCATACAATTCATTCATTTAAAGTATTTATACACAATTTAATGTTTTTATACTATTCAAAGATATGTGCAATCATCATAACAGTCAATTTTAGAAGGTTTTCATGACCTCAGGAGAAACCCAGCATCTTTTAGTTCGCCTCCTAGGTTTCCATCTCACCCCCACCCCCTACAAGGGTTTTGGACATGTCTTCAGAATGAAACAAACATCCATCCAAGAGAGTGAATTAAATTAATAAGGGAAAGAGAATAAACAGAGCAGCACAGGCCCTGAGAACAAATGTCTATTTTCAGGAGGCAGTAAAAGGAAGAGGAATTATCCCAGGGGGACATGGGATCCACGAGAAATAGAGAAGAGGGTCATCCGTAGGAGCCACGGGGAGAGTGAATCCCATTGAATGAAACATCAGTATTGCAGAAGAAGAATGAGGCCAGAAAATCAGTCACTGACCTTTAGATAGCTCCTTGGTGACCTTTGGGAGAAAAGATTTTATAGAGCATGAAATGGGGTAAAATTTCAAGAAAAGAAAAGAGTGCTTATACAGCTCACTGATTTAAGAAGTGTAGCAATGGAAAGAAAATAAAAATAGGACTGTAAATTATGGAGAAAGCATAGAGGAACATTCCTCAAGTTATTAGAAGTCTTAACACACTTATAAGCAAAAGATAAAAAGTCTGTGGAGAGAGGAAATTGAAGGTGGATTGTGCCATGCTTATTGAGGGAGGAGGATTCAGGAAGTGATGAAAAAGGTATGTGGCTGAGTTGAGTAAAAGAGGATGTGCTTTTAAATTTTTTAAATTAATTTTAATTTTTTATATTGGAGAATAGTTGATTTACAGTGTTCTATTAGTTTCAGGTGTATAGCAAAGTGAATCAGTTATATTTATGTATATATATATATATATATATATATATATATATATATATATCCATTCATTTTCAGATTCTTTTCCCATATAGCTTATTACACAATATTAAGTAGAGTTTCCTACAGTAGGTTCTTCAGTTCGGTTCAGTTCAGTTGATTAGTCGTGTCTGACTTTTTGTGACCCCATGGTCCGCAGCATGCCAGGCTTCCCTGACCATCACCAACACCCAGAGCTTACTCAAACTCATGTCCATTGAGTTGGTGATGCCATCCAACCATTTCATCCTCTGTTGTCCCCTTCTTCTCCTGCCTTCAATCTTTCCCAGCATCAGGGTCTTTTCCAATAAGTCAGTTCTTCACACCAGGAGGCCAAAGTATTGGAGTTTCAGCTTCAGCATCATTCCTTCCAATGAACATTCAGGACTGATTTCCTTTAAGATGGACAGGTTGGATCTTCTTGCAGTCCAAGGGACTCTCAAGAGTCTTCTTCAACACCACAGTTCAAAAGCGTCAGTTCTTTGGCGCTCAGCTTTCTTTATAGTCCAACTCTCACATCCATACATAACCACTGGAAAAATCATAGCCTTGACTAGACAGACCTTTGTTGCCAAAGTAATGTCTATGATTTTTAATAGGCTGTCTAGGTTGGTCATAACTTTTCTTCCAACGAGTAAGCATCTTTTAATTTAATGACTGAAGTCACCATCTGCAGTGATTTTGGAGCCCAGAAAAATAAAGTCTGTCACTGTTTCCACTGTTTTGCCATGAAGTGACAGGACCAGATAGATGCCATGATCTTAGTTGAGTTTTAAGCCAGCTTTTTAACTCTCCTCTTTCACTTTCAAGAGGCTCCTTAGTTCTTCTTTGCTTTCTGCCATAAGGGTGGTGTCATCTGCATATCTGAAGTTATTGCTATTTCTCCCAGCAATCTTGATTCCAGCTTGTGCTTCATCCAGCCCAGCGTTTCTCATCATGTACTCTGCATATAAGTTAAATAAGTAGGGTGACAATATACAGCCTTGACATAATCATTTTCCTATTTGGAACTAGCCTGTTGTTTCAAGTACAGTTCTAACTGTTGCTTCCTGAGTGGCATACAGATTTCTCAAGAGGCAGGTCGGTGATCTGGTATTCCCATCTCTTTAAGAATTTTCCAGAGTTTGTAGGTTCCTATTAGTTATCTATTTTATATATGTTAATCCAAAATGCCTAATTTACCCTTCCCCCCACTTTTCCTCAGTTCAGCTGGTAAAGCATCTGCCTGCAATGCAGGAGAAGGCAATGGCACCCTATTCCAGTACTCTTGCTTGGAAAATCCCATGGACGGAGGAGCCTGGGGGGCTGCAGTCCATGGGGTCTCGAAGAGTTGGACATGACTGAGCGACTCCACTTTTCACTTTCCTACACAGGAGAAGGAAATGGCCACCCACTCCAGTGTTCTTGCCTGGAGAATCCCAGGGACGAGGGAGCCTGGTGGGCTGCCGTCTATGGGGTCGCACAGAGTTGGACACGACTGAAGTGACTTAGCAGCAGCAATGCAGGAGACCCCAGTTTGATTCCTGGATTGGGAAGTTCCCCTGGAGAAGGGATAGGCTACCCACTCCAGTATTCTTGGGTTTCCCTAGTGGCTCAGACAGTAAAAAATCTGCCTGCAGGTGTGGGAGATCTGGGTTCAGTCCCTGGGTTTGGAAGATCCCCTGCAGGAGGGTGTGGCAACCCACTCCAGTATTCTTGCCTGGAGAATCCCACGGACAGAGAAGCCTGACAGGCTGTAGTCCATAGTGTTGGAAAGAGTCGGACATGACTAAGCACAGCACAGCATCACTTTTCCTCTTTAGTAAAGAGAGACTGTTCTTAACTTCCATCATTGTCATGGCTAAATCTATATATTGCTTCCAATTAAAAAACAAAAAAGGAGGGTGCTCTTTCTGGAAGGAACTAAGTCTTTGGAGCTGGAGAAGGAAGGTTAGACATTTGTCTTAGGAGATGATCATTTCTCATCAAGACTGCTGAAGACAGTAGAATGGGAGGAAGAAGTGAGCGCTTGGAGCACCTGGAGTAAGAAGGAAGAGGTGTCCACATGCCAGATACCCTCCACTTGCACAAGCCCAGGAGGGGAAAAAAATGAGTTGCTGCCCTGGAGCAAGCTCCCTGTTTGCCAGGCCAGCAGTGACGCAGCCTCTTTAAACTGCTCCAGAAGTCATGAGAACCAAGCACGCACACAGAAACTCACACACACACACACACACACACACACACACACACACACACACAGTAGCTTCAGGGGCTGACTGGAGCAGCCCAGTGCATTCTGGGCTCCAGCCCCTTCGAGCCCTTGCCACGCCCCAGGCCACACTCCCTCCGAGAACTGTAGGACGCATCTCTTTCCTGTGTAGGCTGGTGGAGTAAATCGCATTCCCATCTCCAGCCCTGCCTCTGGCCCAGCCCATCTGCTGACACCCTTCCTTTGGGCTGTGAACTCTACTCCCAATATCAGACCTGGGGCAGATTGAAGGCAGTGAAGAAAATCCCTTACACTTCCTCTCATAACAATGTCAAACCGGCTTTCTCAAAATATGATGTCATTTCATTCTCATGGCACCATAGCATTACTGTCCCCAGTTTAAAGATGCCAATCACTAGGTATCTGGAGTGAGACCATGCAGCTGATATTACTATCTAGGCTTTTTGATTTGAAAACCCCAGCTCTTTCAAGCACCCCCAACATCTATACTTGACAGATCCACTTGAGTGTTGGGGAGGTAGGTTCTGGGAATTGAAAGGCAAGAATGAGGGGGAAAAGGTGAATGACAAAATCAATGACACAAAACTGCCACCCAGTCTTAGCTTGCTGAGGATGATTCCTTCCTCTGTGTTCAGGAAGCCATCTCCATGTCTACTGAAGGGACACCATGGTACCTAAAGTCTTCTGGAAATCAAAGGCTTAATGAGTTCTTAGAAGCAGTAAGGCAGGCAACGTAGGTGGGCGTTTGGTGATGATGATGGTAGTTGGGACATGGACAGGTGAAGGGTACTGTGTTACCTGAAACACAAGCAGGAAATGGGCTGTTTCCTCCTCCTTCCCCTTGGGTGTGGGCTGGTCTGCTCCCCATTGAAGGGCACTGGCCAGATATGTGACCTGGGTGAGTCCCTTCATCTTTCCAGGGTTGGGCTTCCTTTCGTGGATGACGAGATGGTACTAGGTGATTCCTAAGGTCTGACTAAACTCAAACTGTCTCTGAGTCCTTCGTTGGTAGGAAAACGGAAATCATAGAGCAGGAGAAAAATTTCTTCAGGCGGACTTCCTGTTCAAGGCCTCTTCTGATTTCCCGTGGGGGCAGTGAAATCACGAATGAGTCTGTGAAACATCATTTTCTCGGGGGTGGTTTGTGCCCTTGTGCTACTTACAAAATGAACAAACCTATCAACCAATGAACCAACTAAGTGAAGTGAAGTGAAGTCGCTCAATCGTGTCTGACTCTTTGCAACCCCATGGACTGTAGCCTACAATGCTTCTCTGTCCATGGGATTATCCATGCAAGATTACTGGAGTGGGTTGCCATTTCCTTCTCCAGAGGATCTTCCCAACACAGGGATCGAACCTGGGTCTCCTGCATTGTAGGCAGATGCTTTACCATCTGAGCCACAAGGGAAGTCCATGAACCAACTAACTACCCAACAAATCAACTGACCGGCCAACACATACCTGAATGGGTAGGAATGGAGCCCTTGCAAACATCCTCTTCTGTGAAAAACAGTGAATAATGCTGAAGTAGAGAGCATACTGAGATACCCCCAGCAATCCTGGACCTGCAGCCGTTCAGTGGACCCCACGTGTGAGTGACAGTAATGTACGTGGCCAGCTAGACTGGTCTTGCAGCGAGGCCAGTGTGCCTTGGAATGAAGTATTTCCAGGGATGGATTTTCTCTAAAGCTCCAATGTCTGGACGGCTGCCCTGGGGTGTTTCCGAACATGAACCTGTAAGTGTCTGGTGCTCCCAGGCTTGCAGAGCACAGGCGATTTTGGTTTCATGTGGCCCTGCCAACAGTGGAGAGGCCCCGAATGCACTTTCAGTCATGTGACCCGGTGACTCAGGCCCTTTCTGGTTCATGCTTGTTGGAGTGTGAGAACCAGGGAGGAAAGGTGAAAAGCTATACACCAGCTCTCTGGGAGGGTCTGGGCTTGAGTAATAGTTTGTTGTTATATGGCTCACCCTGAAGCCTTTTTATGCGAGTGTAATTAAGTTACAGCTGTAGAATCGCGATCTCCAAGTGAGGTTTCTAGAGCTCATATATTTTAGCTCCTGTCTCCAACAGGAATAAGCCAAAATCATCCACGGTGGGGGGGGGGGGGTAGGAATCTGCATTTCACCACTTCCTTTAATGAAATGGTTTGGTATTTAACCACCTCATCACCAGAAATACTTCTGTAGTCTTAACCTGAATTCACCCTGCCACATTTCAGCATTTTTCTTACTCTGGGAGACAGACTGGAAAATTCGTTTCATGGCAGCAGGAATGTCTAAGTAATCTTAAGGGAAGGTGCTTATTTCATTTCTCTTCCTCGCCAATCTATAGCCCCCTTTCCAAGCAGATTTCAAGCGTTGAGCTGCCTTTCTGAATCTTTCACTGTTGAACCCCTCTTGTCCAGCGAGACCAGAGCTCACAGGCTTGGAGCTGATTTTTTCATGCATTTGTTCTTGCTGATATGCTCTTTTGCACATATTCTATTTCAGGTCACAGTGCTCTGTATTTGTAAGCAGGATGGATTCTCTTTAATGCAACTCTGGTGCTCTGGAAAATGTCTGGGCTTGGAATGGGAAATATTGAATTTGTCACTCTCCAGCTGTTACTTGAGACACATTCTTCAGCCTTGAAGAGATTCAGTTTACTCATCTGGAAAACAGAGAAAATGGGACTTTAATTGCTGGGGTCATTGTGAAAAAACATCAAGGAAAATGTATGAAAGTGCTTAGGATAATGGCTAACACTTAACCGGTGACCCGCAGACACTGGCTCACGTTCTTTAAGGGCAGTGTCTCTAACTTCTGTTTCTATAGTAGTAGTAGCGCTCAGGCGCTCAGTTGTGTCTGACTCTTTGCAATGCCGTAGACTGTTGGCCACCAGGATTCTCTGTCCATGAAATTTCGCAGGCAGGAATACTGGAGTGGGTTGCCATTTCCTTCTCCAGAGGATCTTCCCTACCCAGGAATTGAACCCATGTCTCTTGTATTGGCAGGCAGATTCTTTATCACTGAGCCACCTGGGAAGCTCCTTCTGTTTCTATGATTTTCCTTGTTAAGGGCTCAGGGTGCTGTTTTGCTCATCAGAGAAGTTTCATCAGGACTGCTGACTGGCTATCTATCTTATTTGGTTGCTGAGGACACTCAGTGGGAAAGGCTTTAGGACCATGGCTTAGATGGTAAAGAATCTGCCTGCAATGCAGGAGACTGGGGTTCAATCCCTGGGTCAGGAAGATGCCCTGCAGAAGGGAATGGCAACACACTCCAGTATTCTTGCCTGGAGAATTTCATGGAAGAGGAAACTGGTGAGCTACTGTACATGGGGTCACAAAGAGTTGGACAGGACTGAGCGACTAACACTTTCTAAAATTTGTGGTCTGAAGTCTGGCAAAGTCCCAGATTGAGGGTTCCCATGCCAGGTGGGCTACAGGAAATGGAAAGATGGGATAGCACGTGTCTGCCAGGGAACCAGGTGAGGCCAGATCCATGAGACAGACATCTAGGGGAAAAAGGACTGAGGATTTTAGTCTGAAAGAGTAGTCTGGTGCAGGCATATATACAAGAAATGTTCCCATAAAACACTCTGTCTCTTGTAACTCCTCCAGCTCTTAGAGTTCACCTTTGTGCTGCCTTTTCTGTCTTACAACAAGTCCATTCTGATTCTTATCTGTGTGGGGGCGGGCCTTCTCTATCTAGGTGCCTGGTTTGATTACCTAGGAAGGTACACAAGTAATTGCTGAGAAAGTAATTTAGTTTTCCCCAGAAAACATGGGATCTTCCCTCCATCTGGTTCCTTAGAGCTTCTTTTGCATGAGGGTTGGAGACACCATGAGATGGCTGCAGTGAGGCTCAGGCGAGTTTAGGGGACAGAGGTGGGCACTAGTTTGATGTGACTCCGGGTAAAGTGGGCAGGGTTTAAACCTGAGTAGGGGTTGAGCAACCTGCTCCACAAGTGTTCTGGGAGGAAATGAGATTTGGGTGGGAAACCCTAAGCCTGGAGATTACTGAGGACTAGGGAGGGGTTTGTTTGTAGAGGGTGAGACCAGCTGAATGGAGGGGTGAGGAGGGAGGGGGAGGGGAGGGAGCCTGTCGGAAGGTCAAGGAAAGTGTCACCTCCCTGCACAGCTCACTTTTTGGTCAAAGCAAATGGAGCAGTCAGGTGGCTGCTACTCATTTATTTTTCTATTTCACATGCCTTGACCCATGATAGGATCCTCAGATACAGAGTTGAACACATTCCTCCGTTCATTCACAGGCTGTGCAAGGTCAGAGTCTGGTTTTATCTTGGTTGTTTCCCCCTTTATCCCTGATGATCACTCCCATTTCTCTTCCACTCCCTTTCTCATTTCCCAGATCAGATCAGTCGCTCAGTCGTGTCCGACTCTTTGCGACCCCATGAATTGCAGCACGCCAGGCCTCCCTGTCCATCACCAACTCCCGGAGGTCACTCAGACTCATATCCATGGAGTCAGTGATGCCATCCAGCCATCTCATCTTCTGTCGTCCCCTTCTCCTCCTGCCCCTAATCCCTCCCAGCATCAGAGTCTTCTCCAATGAGTCACCTCTTCGCATGAGGTGGCCAAAATACTGGAGTTTCAGCTTTAGCATCATTCCTGCCAAAGAAATCCCAGGGCTCATCTCCTTCAGAATGGACTAGCTGGATCTCCTTGCAGTCCAAGGGACTCTCAAGAGTCTTCTCCAACACCACAGTTCAAAAGCATCAATTCTTCGGCATTCAGCCTTCTTTACAGTCCAGCTCTCACATTCATACATGACCACAGGAAAGACCATAGCCTTGACTAGGCGAACCTTTGTTGGCAAAGTAATGTCTCTGCTTTTGAATATGCTATCTAGGTTGGTCATAACTTTCCTTCCAAGGAGTAAGCGTCTTTTAATTTCATGGCTACAGTCACCATCTGCAGTGATTTTGGAGCCCAGAAAAACAAAGTCTGACACTGTTTCCACTGTTTCCCCATTCATTTCCTATGAAGTGATGGGACCAGATGCCATGATCTTCGTTTTCTGTATGTTGAGCTTTAAGCCAACCTTTTCACTATCCACTTTCACTTTCATCAAGAGGCTTTTGAGTTCCTCTTCACTTACTGCCATAAGGGTGGTGTCATCTGCATATCTGAGGTTATTGATATTCCTCCCGGCAATCTTGATTCCAGCTTGTGTTTCTTCCAGTCCAGCGTTTCTCATGATGTACTCTGCATATAAGTTAAACAAACATGGTGACAATATACAGCCTTGACGTACTCCTTTTCCTATTTGGAACCAGTCTGTTGTTCCATGTCCAGTTCTAACAGTTGCTTCCTGACCTGCATACAAATTTCTCAAGAGGCAGATCAGGTGGTCTGGTATTCCCATCTCTTTCAGAATTTTCCACAGTTTATTGTGATCTACACAGTCAAAGGCTTTGGCATAGTCAATAAAGCAGAAATAGATGTTTTTCTGGAACTCTCTTGCTTTTTCCATGATCCAGAGGATGTTGGCAATTTGATCTCTGGTTCCTCTGCCTTTTCTAAAACCAGCTTGAATATCTGGAATTTCATGGTTCACGTACTGCTGAAGCCTAGCTTGGAGAATTTTGAGCATTACTTTACTAGCGTGTGAGATGAGTGCAATTGTGCGGTAGTTTGAGCACTCTTTGGCATTGCCTTTCTTTGGGATTGGGATGAAAACTGACCTTTTCCAGTCCTGTGGCAACTGCTGAGTTTTCCAAATTTGCTGGCATATTGAGTGCAGCACTTTCACAGCATCATCTTTCAGGATTTGGAATAGCTCCACTGGAATTCCATCACCTCCACTAGCTTTGTTCGTAGTGATGCTTTCTAAGGCCCATTTGACTTCACATTCCAGGATGTCTGGCTCTAGGTCAGTGATCACACCATCATGATTATCTGGGTCGCGAAGATCTTTTTTGTACAATTCTTCTGTGTATTCTTGCCACCTCTTCTTAATATCTTCTGCTTCTGTTAGGTCCATACCATTTCTGTCCTTTATCGAGCCCATCTTTGCATGAAATGTTCCTTTGGTATCTCTGATTTTCCTGAAGAGATTCCTAGTCTTTCCCATTCTGTTGTTTTCCTCTATTTCTTGGCATTGATAGCCGAAGAAGGCTTTCTTATCTCTTCTTGCTATTCTTTGGAACTCTGCATTCAGATGTTTATATCTTTCCTTTTCTCCTTTGCTTTTCGCTTCTCTTCTTTTCACAGCTATTTGTAAGGCATCCCCAGATAGCCATTCTGCTTTTCTGCATTTCTTTTCCATGGGGATGGTCTTGATCCCTGTCTCCTGTACAATGTCACGAACCTCATTCCATAGTTCATCAGGCACTCTATCTATCAGATCTAGGCCCTTAAATCTATTTCTCACTTCCACTGTGTAATCATAAGGGATTTGATTTAGGTCATACCTGAATGGTCTAGTGATTTTCCCTACTTTCTTCAATTTAAGTCTGAATTTGGCAATAAGGAGCTCATGGTCTGATCCACAAGACCAGCTCCTGGTCTTGTTTTTGCTGATTGTATAGAGCTTCTCCATCTTTGGCTGCAAAGAATATAATCGATCTGATTTTGGTGTTGACCATCTGGTGATGTCCATGTATAGAGTCTTCTCTTGTGTTGTTGGAAGAGGGTATTTGCTATGACCAGTGCATTTTCTTGGCAAAACTCTATTAGTCTTTGCCCTGCTTCACTCCACATTCTAAGGCCAAATTTGCCTGCCACTCCAGGGGTTAGGGTTAGGGTTAGGGTTAGGGTTCCCAGTCACTGACTCATATCTGATAGTCTTCAATCATATGACCTTGAACTTGTGTTCCTATGACTTCGGCAAGAGCATCCGTGAGCACATGTCCAGCACGGAGCATTGTTGGGCATAAGGTATATGACTACTTCATTTTCACTAAATACTCCTTGGTTGTTTTCTAGAATATTTGTGCCAGTTTGATGATGCTCCAGAAATGCATGGGCAAGTCTATTTCTCTGAATCTTCTCCATCACTTGGTATTACCCAGCCTTCTAATCTTTGTGCATTGTGTATGTGTATGTGAATAAAGTAGTATGTCACTGTTTAAAAGTTTGTATTTCTCTGATTTCTATGCTCTCCTAGAAATACATATCTCATCTTTGTTATCCATTCTCTAAATTGTGTATTACATGTTTTGTTCATTTTTCTCTTGAATTCCCAATCTTTTTCATGTTGATTTGCAAGAGTTTCTCCTATGAGTTAGATATATAATTATCTATAGTGTAAATAATATAATTTGTGCTGTTCTCATTCAGTTATGGAATCAAGGTTCTACTTACTAGCCTCATAAAGTGATTGACATTTTCATTTCTATAATGGTTATTTATCTATGCAAGTATTAAATTTATTCTTTGCTAATTTTACACTTTTATTTTTTAATGACTTTATTTTAAAATTTTAATTATTATTTTTCTGTTAAGCCACATAAAATGTCATTTTATTAAATTGTATATTTTCACATTCTTTAAAAAAATCTATTAAAGTATAGTTGATTTACAATGTATGTATCTATTCTTATTTAGATTATTTTACATTATAGGTTCTAGAAAAGGGAATGGCTACCCACTCCAGTATTCTTGCCTGGAAAATCCCATTGACAGAGGAGTCTGGTGGGTTATAGTCCATAGGGTCACAAAGAGTCAGACACGACTGTGTGACTAAGCATGCACTTTATAGATTATTACAAGATAGCAAGTATAGTTCCTGTGCTATACAGCAGGTCTTCATTGTTTGTCAGTTTTATATATAGTAGAGTGTATATTTTAATCCCAGACTGAATTGATCCCACTTCCCTTCTTCCTTTGGTAACCATAAGTGTGTTTTCTGTCTGTGAGTCTATTTTTGTTTTGTAAATAGATTCATTTGTATCATTTTTTTTAGATTCCACATATAATTTTGCACTTTTAAAATTCACTATAATGATTATACAGTGGAAGTGAGAAATAGATTGAAGGGCCTAGATCTGATAGATAGAGTGCCTGACGAACTGTGGAATGAAGTTTGTGACATTATACAGGAGATAGGGATCAAGACCATCCCCATGGAAAAGAAATGTAAAAAAGCAAAATGGCTGTCTGAGGAGGCCTTACAAATAGCTGTGAAAAGAAGAGAAGTGAAAAGCAAAAGAGAAAAGGAAAGATATAAACATCTGAATACAGAGTTCCAAAGAATAGCAAGAAGAGATAAGAAAGCCTTCTTCAGCGATCAATGCAAAGAAATAGAGGAAAACAACAGAATGGGAAAGACTAGAGATTTAAGAAAATTAGAGATACCAAAGGAACATTTCATGCAAAGATGGGCTCGATAAAGGACAGAAATGGTATGGACCTAACAGAAGCAGAAGATATTAAGAAGAGATGACAAGAATACACAGAAGAACTGTACCAGAAAGATCTTCATGACCCAGATAATCACGATGGTGTGATCGCTCACCTAGAGCCAGACATCCTGGAATGTGAAGTCAAGTGGGCCTTAGGGAGCATCACCATGAACAAAGCTAGTGGAGGGGATGGAATTCCAGTTGAGCTATTCCAAATCCTGAAAGATGATGCTGTGAAAGTGCTGCACTCAATATGCCAGCAAATTTGGAAAACTCAGCAGTGGCCACAAGACTGGAAAAGGTCCATTTGCATTCCAATCCCAAAGAAAGGCAATGCCAAAGAATGCTCAAACTACCACACAATTGCACTCATCTCACATGCTAGTAAAGTAATGCTCAAAATTCTCCAAGCTAGGCTTCAGCAATACGTGAATCATGAAATTCCAGATGTTCAAGCTGGTTTTAGAAAAGGCAGAGGAACCAGAGATCAAATTGCCAACATCCTCTGGATCATGGAAAAAGCAAGAGAGTTCCAGAAAAACATCTATTTCTGCTTTATTGACTATGCCAAAGCCTTTGATTGTGTGGATCACAATAAACTGTGGAAAATTCTGAAAGAGACGGGAATACCAGACCACCTGATCTGCCTCTTAATAAATCTGTATGCAGGTCAGGAAGCAGCAGTTAGAACTGGACATGGAACAACAGACTGGTTCCAAATAGGAAAAGGAGTACGTCAAGGCTATATATTGTCACCATGCTTATTTAACTTATATGCAGAGTACATCATGAGAAACGCTGGACTGGAGGAAACATAAGCTGTAATCAAAATTGCCGGGAGGAATATCAATAACCTCAGATATGCAGATGACATCACCCTTATGATAGAAAGTGAAGAGGAACTCAAAAGCCTCTTGATGAAAGTGAAAGTGGAGAGTGAAAAGGTTGGCTTAAAGCTCAACATTCAGAAAACGAAGATCATGGCATCTGGTCCCATCACTACATGGGAATTGGATGGGGAAACAGTGTCAGACTTTCTTTTTCTGGGCTCCAAGATCACTGCAGATGGTGACTGCAACCATAAAATTAAGAGACACTTACTCCTTGGAAGGAAAGTTATGATCAACCTAGATAGCATATTCAAAAGCAGAGACATTACTTTGGCAACAAATGTCCGTCTAGTCAAGGCTATGGTCTTTCCTGTGGTCATGTATGGATGTGAGAGCTGGACTGTGAAGGAAGCTGAGCGCCGAAGAATTGATGCTTTTGAACTGTGGTGTTGGAGAAGACTCTTGAGAGTCCCTTGGACTGCAAGGAGATCCTACCAGTCCATTCTGAAGGAGATCAGCCCTGGGATTTCTTTGGCAGGAATGATGCTAAAGCTGAAACTCCAATACTTTGGCCACCCATGTGAAGAGTTCACTCATTGGAAAAGACTCTGATGCTGGGAGGGATTGGGGGCAGGAGGAGAAGAGGACGACAGAGGATGAGATGGCTGGATGGCATCACTGACTCGATGGACGTGAGTCTGAGTGAATTCTGGGAGTTGGTGATGGACAGGGAGGCCTGGCGTGCTGTAATTCATGGGGTGTCAAACAGTTGGACACGACTGAGGGACTGAACTGAACTGATACTGTCATTAGGTTATGGATTCCTCTGCTTATCTATGTTGTATAATAATAACACTCTGAAAGTCTTTTCAATTCTTCTCTACTCTATACCTTAACTTTCACTTTTTTGTTTCTTTATAGAAAAAATAAAAATATATATGGTGTTTACTTACTTATTCTTAATTGACATAAGTCTCATGGTGAATTCTTCTTAGTGGAGTACTTCTTCCAAGAGAATATTAAGAGAAGTCTTATGTATGCCTGCTATACCATTAATTTTGTCCCCAATTTTAAATAGTTTGATTGGTGTTAAAATTCTAGGTTGAAGGTTCTTGAATTTCAACACTGAAAAAATTTATTCTCTTGGCTGGCATTTATTGCAGATATTAACAATTCCTGTTTCTTTTTAGGTGATCTATATCTTTTCCCTGGCAACTTTTAAAATTATCATTTTTGGTTTCCTAAAATACATTTACTTTCTTTACCTTCTGAGCCCCATGACATGACAGCAAAGGAACAAAAATGTAGTATAAACTTCCAGTGGCATAGACAACATGGAAAGAGTCTTCAGAAGATAGGCAATTATGTGACATGTGGTTTATAGGGAAAAGGAATTTGAGTCTATTGATCTGATGTGTGGCAAAGCCAATCTACTGCCACAGCACCATGGTGTCAGTGAAGTGTTTATCAAAGGGCACCAAGTAAGGAGATTAGGCAGCTTGTTCTCAAAAGGCCTGAACTTCCTGATGACTTTCAGGGAGGCACTTTTTAAGGCAACATTTGGGAGTGAGAGCTGTGGGGTGCATGACTCTCTTCTGATTGGTTGGTGGTGAGGGAACAGGGTGATGTTTGGGGAATCTTAATCATGAACCTTCTGGTTATCTGAGGTCTACGCACTTCTGATCAGCATGTGGGCTCCATCCTTCACCTGGTAGGGGGTCTTAGTTTCTGCAGAACAGCTCAAATATAATCTGTCAGATTGGTATTTTATCCCTTGAGGAAGAACTAGGACTCTTTGTTGCTGTGCTATTGTTTAAGCAATCATAATTTTTTTTGTTTGATTGATTCTTTGTTTCTGCATTCCCTCACTTCTCTGATAAGCAGAAACTCAGGGAGGACCTAAGAGACTAAAGCATTTTTCTGCAAATAATAAACAAGGGACTCAGGGGGACTTATATACCCAGGAGGGTCCTGTGGGGTCCTGTTCAATTTTTATTCTCTTTTTCTTTGATATCCCTCAATCCTGAGGGGAACAGGGGCAAGACAAGAAAGGGAATACAATTTTGGATAGAGAAGCTATTGTAAACCCCACCGGGGAACTTGGTCTTAGGGGAGCTTGGTTTCGGAGCTTGGTTTCGGGAGGAGGCTTGGGGGCTGATGAGCTGAGGTAGACAGAAGTAGGTGCTATGAAGAACATAAGCAGTGTGGGTGACTGTTAGTGGAGGTTTTTCTTGAATAATTCTAAAAGTGTTCAGGACTCGAAAGCTCTGGATTTGATGGTGGGCAAAAGGGAGATATGGGCTTCCCTGGTGGTTCATGGGTAAAGAATCCGCCTGTAATGCAGGAGCCACAGGTTCAATCCCTGGGTCTGGAAGATCCCCTGGAGGAGGGCATGGCAACCCACTCTGGTATTCTTGCCTGGGGAATCCCATGGACAGAAGAGCCTGGCTGGCTATAGTCCATAGGGTTGCAAAGAGTCAGACACAACTGATGTGACTTAGCAGAAAAGGGAGAGATAGGCTGAGAAACACACAACTTCTCCATCCTGAGGTCGTGGGGAAGGACTGAAACTGAGTAGCATCCTGAAAAACCCTTCCAAGTACAACCCCTACCCCCGACCCCGACCATGTCCCCGGTTTCTTTTCTGCGTGTGTGTGTGTGTGTGTGTGTGTGTGTGTGTGTACGCTCATTTATTTTTTAACCAATTTAACTGTGGTATATTTTACATACAATAAAATGCACTCGTTTCAAGAATACAATTCATTGAGTTTCAAAATTTATACCTTTATGTAACCACTACTGTCATCAAGACTTAGAACAGTTCTGTCACCCCCAAAATTTCCTCCTGCCGCTTTGTAACCAATCTCTTGTCCCTATATCCAGCCCCAGGCCACCACTCAACTATTTCCTGTCCCTATAGTTTAGATTTCCCTTTTTCAGAATCTCATTTGTATAGGTTATATTCTTGTTTGTAGGAAAAAGATTCTTGTCTCCTAGACCCTCCCTGAGTTCCCAAGGACAGATTCCAGCAGTGACTAATTAGAGAAGGGAGGCAGTGCAGAAACAAAGGAGAAGCAGCCCAGGAACAATAGTGCAGCAGTAAAGCAGAGTGCTGCTCCTCCTCAAGGGATATATGGACACAGAACAATCTGATACAAATCCTATAGAGTTCTTCTATTGGAACTAAGGTTCTTACCCAGGTGGAAGATGGTAATTTCAGGCTGAGCACAAGATTACTTGGACACCATCCAATTACTACATGCTAAATCGTTCAGTCTTTGTGACCCCCTGGTCTGTAGCCCATCAGGCTCCTCTTTCGATGGAATTTTCCAGGCAAGAATGCTGGAATGGGTTGCCATTTCTGACTCCAGGGGCTCTTCCTGACCCAGGGATTGAACCTATATCTCTTGTGTCTCCGGCAGTTGGCAGGAGGATTCTTTATCACTGAGCCACCTGGGAAGCACCAATCAGAAAAAAAAACCCCAAATTTTACCTTTAAAAACTCTACCCTGAAAATCATCAGGTATTTGGGTCTTTTGAGCATGACCTGCCCATCCTCCCTGCTTGACTCTTTTTCTGCCCCAAACTTTCAGTTCAGTTTAGCTCAGGCACTCAGTCGTGTCTGACTCTTTGCGAACCCAAGAACTGCAGCACCAAGTCCTGGAGTTTACTCAAACTTATGTCCATTGAGTTGGTGATGCCATCCAACCACCTCATCCTCTGTCGTCCCCTTCTCCTGACTTCAATTTTTACCAGCATCGGGGTCTTTTCCAATGAGTCAGCTCTTCGCATCAGGTGGCTAAAGTATTGGAGTTTCAGCTTCAGCATCATTCCTTTCAATGAACATTCAGGACTGATTTCCCTTAGGATGGACTGGTTTGATCTTGCAGTCCAAGAGACTCTCAAGAGTTTTCTCCAACACCACAGTTCAAAAGTACCAACTCTTCTGCGCTCAGCTTTCTTTATAGTCCAACTCTCACATCCATACATGACCACTGGAAAAACCATAGCTTTGCCTAGACTGTCGTTTGTCAGCAAAGTAATGTTTCTGCTTTTTAATATGCTGTCTAGGTTGCTCATAACTCTTCTTCCAAGGAGTAAGCATCTTTTAATTTCATGGCTGCAGTCACCATCTGTAGTGATTTTGGAGCCCCCAAAAATAAAGTCTGTCACTGTTTCCACTGTTTCCCCATCTATTTCCCATGAAGTGATGGGACCAGATACCATGATCTTAGTTTTCTGAATGCTGAGTTTTAAGCCAACTTTTTCACTCTCCGCTTTCACTTTCATCAAGAGGCTCTTTAGTTCTTCACTTTCTGCCATAAAGATGGTGTCATTTGCATATTTGAGGTTATTGATATTTCTCCCAGCAATCTGATTCCAGCTTGTGCTTCATCCAGCCCAGCGTTTCTCATGATGTACTCTGCATATAAGTTAAATAAACAGGGTGACAATATACAGCCTTGACATACTCCTTTCACTATTTGGAACTAGTATATTGTTATAAGTCCAGTTCTAACTGTTGCTTCCTGACTGGCATACAGATTTCTCAAAAGGCAGGTCAGGTGGTCTGGTATTCCCATCTCTTTCAGAATTTTCCAGAGCTTGTTGTGATCCACACAGTCAAAGACTTTGAAATAGTCAATAAAGCAGAAATAGATGTTTTTCTGGAACTCTCTTGTTTTTTTGATGATCCAGCGGATGTTGGCAATTTGATCTCTGGTTCCTCTGCCTTTTCTAAATCCAGCTTGAACATCAGGAAGTTCACGGTTCACATATTGCTGAAGCCTGGCTTGGAGAATTTTGAGCATTACTTTACTAGCGTGTGAGATGAGTGCAATTGTTCGGTAGTTTGAGCACTCCTTGGCATTGCCTTTCTTTGGGATTGGGATGAAAACTGACCTTTTCCAATCTTGTGGCCACTGCTGAGTTTTCCAAATTTGCTGGCATATTGAGTGTAGCACTTTCACAGCATCATCTTTTAGGATTTGGAATAGCTCCACTGGAATTCCATCACCTCCACTAGCTTTGTTCATAGTGATGCTTCCTAAGGTCCACTTGACTTCGCATTTCAGGATGTCTGGCTCTAGGGGAGTGATCATACCATTGTGATTATCTGGGTCATGAAAATCTTTTTTGTACAGTTCTTCTGTGTATTCTTGCCACTTCTTCTTAATATCTTCTGCTTTTGTTAGGTCCATATCATTTCTTTCCTTTGTTGTGCCCATCTTTGCATGAAATGTTTCCTTGGTATCTCTAATTTTCTTGAAGTGATCTCTAGTCTTTCCCATTCTATTGTTTTCCTCTATTTCTTTTCACTGATGACTGAGGAAGGCTTTCTTATCTCTTCTTGCTATTTTTTGGAACTCTGCTTTCAAATGGGTATATCTTTCCTTTTCGCCTTTGCTTTTCACTTCCCTTCTTTTCATAGCTGTTTGTAAGGCCTCCTCAGACAGCCATTTTGCTTTTTTGCACTTCTTTTTCTTGAGGGTGGTCTTGATCCCTGCCTCCTGTACAATGTCACGAACCTCGTCCATAGTTCTTCAGGCACTCTGTTTATCAGATCTAATCCCTTGAATCTATTTGTCACTTCCACAGTATAATCATAAGGGATTTAATTTTGGTCATACCTGAATGGTCTAGTGATTTTCCCCACTTTCTTCAATTTCAGTCTGAATTTGGCAATAAGGAGTTCATGATCTGAGCCACAGTCAACTCCCGGTCTTGTTTACGCTGACTGTATAGAGCTTCTCCTTCTTTGGCTGCAAACAATATAATCAATCTGATTTTGGTATTGACCCTGTGGTGATGTCCATGTGTAGAGTCTTCTCTTGTGTTGTTAGAAGAGGG
Source organism: Tragelaphus eurycerus (assembly GCA_935064755.1). NCBI lineage: Eukaryota > Metazoa > Chordata > Mammalia > Artiodactyla > Bovidae > Tragelaphus > Tragelaphus eurycerus. The sequence continues at coordinate 15,418,034 of CAKXYN010000036.1, read as the reverse complement.
TGTTTGCTATGACCAGTGTGTTCTCTTGGCAAAACTCTATTAGCCTTTGCCCTGCTTCATTCTGTACTCCAAGGCCAAATTTGCCTGATACTCCAGGTGTTTCTTGACTTTCTACTTTTGCATTACAGTCCCCTATAATGAAAAGGACATCTTTTTTTTTGAGTGTTAGTTCTAGAAGGTCTTGTAGATTTTCATAGAACTATTCAACTTTAGCTTCTTCAGCATTACTGGTTAGGGTGTAGACTTGGATTACCGTGATATTGCACGGTTTGCCTTGGAAATGAACAGAGACCATTCTGTCATTTTTGAGATTGCATCCAAATACTGCATTTTGGACTCTTTTGTTGACTATGATGGCTACTCCATTTCTTCTAAGGGATTCCTGCCCACAGTAGTACATATAATGGTCATCTGAGTGGCACCCCACCCCAGTACTTTTGCCTGGAAAATCCCATGGACAGAAGATCCTGGTAGGCTCCAATCCATGGGGTCGCTAAGAGTCGGACACGACTGAGCGACTTCACTTTCACTTTTCACTTTCATGCATTGGAGAAGGGAAATGGCAACCCACTCCAGTGTTATTGCCTGGAGAATCCCAGGGACAGGGGAGCCTGGTGAGCTTCCGTCTATGGGGTCGCACAGAGTCGGACATGACTGAAGTGACTTAGCAGCAGCAGCAGAGTTAAATTCACCCCTTGCAATCCATTTTAGTTTACTGATTCCTAAAATGTCGATGTTCACTCTTGCCTTCTCCTGTTTGACCACTTCCAATTTGCCTTGATTCATGGACCTAACATTCCAGGTTCCTATGCAATATTGCTCGTTACAGCATTGGATTTTGCTTCTCTCATCAGTCACATCCACAACTGGGTGCTGTTTTTGCTTTGACTCTGTCTCTTCATTCTTTCTGGAGTTCTCCACTGATCTCCAGCAGCATATTGGGCCCCAAACTTTGAGGTTCCCATTTGTTTGGCCTCACTGTGCAAAACACGAACTTGGGTTTGAAACCACAGGTTCGTCCCTGTCTAAAGAAAATGAACAATCTGTTCTTCGTGTGAGAGCTGATACCACATCTGGGCTCCATTTCCATTCACCCTGACATGGAACCTAATAGCCAACAGTGTCACATTGAGTTCACAGTCAGCTTTAATAATCCCACCAGTGACTAGGTACTTGAGGGAATTGTGATACATGAAAAGGAAACATTGTGGGATAGAGAAATAATCTCAAAGGAACACAAGAGATAGTTCAGGCTAAATAAGGAGCTTGAGAGAAACGAATTTGTATCCTCAGAGACATTTATGAAGACTCCACGTCAATTAAAGAAGATGCTATGAAAATGCTAATGAAAATGTTGGAAGATAAAATAGAGAAAACCAAAAGAAAAAGAGTATAAAATGATCATCAACAACAAAAACATTTAAAAATAACCTGGGGGCTCAATACCCAGCAGATGGACCATCCAAAAGAAAAATATGTGGGAAGAAATTTACAAAGAAATATTACAAAAGAATTTCTCAGAGTCGAAGGATATAAAAGTTAAGACAGAAGGGTCTACCTACCCACCATAATGAATAAAAGACAGCACAAGCATCATTTAAAAATTCGGAATGTTGATATTAAAAGAGAGATCTTAAGTACTTCCAGAGAGGGACAGATACAGAGACAGGGAGAGAAATGAAGAAAAAAACAACAACCCACAAATAAATGGGCACCGAAGGCTTGAGAGCAAGTTTAGATGATAGACTGTAATGAAACACTTCGTATTATGGAGGAACGCTCCTTTTCACCAGAATTCTATTCAGGAAAAATAACTGTGAATTTTGAAGGCAGAAGAAAAGACATTTTCAGACAAATGTAGTGTTGAAAAGGCTTGATTCCACACATCTTTGAAGGAAGTCATTTGAGGACACAGCTCTGCAAAAGGAGAGAGTAAAGCAAGCCAGAAGGAGACGTAGGATTCTGGAAGCAGTACCTGCAAGTTGGACAGGAGGGAAGAGAAATGTAGAATGTACAGCAAAAAAATGACGTTTTTGCTGTAGGTCTAACGAGAGATCAGTACAGATTTTACAGCCGAAGGAAACTCGGATTTGTATTTTCCGCCATTTATAAAGACGTTGTAAACCCAGGATTGTTAAGTCAGTTGAAGCTGGCAATCTGGACTCAATTAGTCTAACTTCAGAGAGTGAACACTTACTTTCTTTTAATCTTATGTTGCTTCTTCTCTTAACTTAAAAGTGATTTATGGTTTCCACCAAGAAAATAAAAATTTTAGTATGTGTCGCGTATGCTAAGCAGTCTTATTAGAGTCAGAATGCAAAAAAAAAAAAAAAAAAATTATACAAAATTGCTAAATTAAGAAATGACTTTCTAGAAATCCAGAAATAGTTCCTAGAGAAATGAATGTAACCACGAGGAGAGAAAATTTTAAAGAGTGAAAGGTGGTTTAGTTGAGGGAGTTCAGGGGCAGAGGGAAGAGGAGGGCAAGAGATTAAATTAATCATGTGCACGTATTCCTTTGAAAATTAAAAATTTTTTTGCTGTGTATTTAAAAAAATATTTAAGTAATTTATTTGGCTACACCAGGTCTTAGTTGCAGCATGCGGGATTCTTAATTGAGGCATGTGAGATCTTGTTCCCTGACCATGGATGAAACCTGGACCCTTTGCATTGGGAGCATGGAGTCTTCCCTACTAGAGCACCAGGGAAGTCCCTGTTTCTTTGTATTTTAAAAAGAATGAACAGAGCTTGTTTTGATGATAAACCAAATGAGGAATTACAGCAAGGCACAAAGGCCCAGAAGAGTAAAACGTTCTTGGCTTGGGGAGATCGGTATGGCTTAAGGGACTGAACTGGAGGATGGTTGGGGGCAAGTAGGAGAAGTTGGAGATGACTCTGGAAAAGTAGACCAGGGCAGGGCTGCGAAAAGCATCGAATGCCACGCTAAATAGATTGGAATTTCCTTTGTTGGCAACAGAATGATGAAAAGTTTTTGAGCCGCGTGATTCCATCTGTGTTCTAGGAGGCGCATCCTTATTGCGATGTGAAACCGGCGCTGAGTGTGGGAAGGCAGGAAGCTGGAGGATGAAGGACGAGAGCAACGCCGGGTACAACCGTCTACGGGTCTGAACGAAGGCCTTCATCCTGGGAGGAAACTGAAGTTCCATACCAGTGACTGGAGTCAAAAGTCCTCCTGCCACGTTAGCTGCCGCCGGGGCCTGCTGCTGTCTGCGGTTCAGCGCCCTCTCTCTGGTTGGATGGTCCCCGCCCCGGGATGCACTGATGGACCTTGTGTTGGGGACAGCGGGGTGGCCTCGTGGAATTGCAGCCCCTCCTGCCCCGGGAACTGCTAGAAGCCCACGCCTGGGTGGCGTCTCAGTTCAGCTTTTTAGACCTTCCTATAAAGTATTTTTTGGCTACTTTTAAAGCCGTGTTTTAGTTTTTCATATGGGATTTTTACCAACTTCTCTGCACCCCCTCCACACCCTTGAATGGTTCCCCTGGTTTTTATAAGCAGTTTTTCAGTTTTTTCCTCCTGTCTTGCCAACACATCTAAGAAGTAGGATTTTTTTTCTGCCTCCTTCTTTTATTATTAATAGCTTTAAAATAATTTAATGGAAAGAATGAATGTTTGTAAACTTCTGGCCTCCTGCTTTCTAGGTTCACACCCAGGGGTGCCCTCCCTCTGAGGCTAATTAACATTCCACGTGCTGGGTGTGGGTGTCTGTGTGGCTAGTAGCTCTCAGATGGTTTCAGCCCTATCTCCTCAGTTACCACGATTTCCTCCCTGACTTCTTACCTACCTCCTTGTCTGTCTCCTGCCTCTGGTTGCTAGGCAACATAGCTTAGGGGCAAAAGAGTTTGGTTGGAAGTGCCCAGGTAAGGCCCTGGGAATTGGGCAACATGCTGAAGGTCAAAGGCAGCCATCCATGGCTGCGGCATTCTCTCCTTTAGGCATGAACCTGACTCAGGAGGGGAAATATTTGAAGGCAAGGAGTGGTGTGAAGTAGGTAGCTTTCCCTTCACACCCAAGAGGCCATATGGTTGCTAGCCTTCTGGCAGAGAGGATCAAAATTGAGCTGAACAGGTCTTTGTGCATTTCAGGAATGTGTTCATTTCCCTCCAGGCTTCTCCTGCCCTTGACTGCAAAAATGACAAACTCACTTGTTAGTAGAAGTGGCATTTGAGGGTTGGGGATCCACCTCCCTATTACTATGTCATTCAAAATTTGACCTGGGGACTGGCAGCAGAGGAATCACCTGAGAGCTTGATAGAAATGCAAACCTCAGCCCCACCCCAGACCTGTGAGCCAGAATCTGCATTTTATCAGAATGGCTGGGTGGTTTGTGTGCACATTAAGTTTGAGACTTGGATCAGATACTCTGCTGTCAGTTTGGTTAGAATGAAGGCACCTGGCTGACAATGGGACTGGTGTCCCACAGGTCCTGCCTTTCCCTGGTCAGTGGAGCATCACAGAGCCATAGAATTGGGTCTTCTACGGATTTATGGAGAAGTCCGTGTGCAAAAGCACAGTCTCTCCTTTCTTCATCCACACTGATCTTTCCCAGGTTCCCCGACCATGCATGCTCAGATTCGTTCTCCCACCTCATCCTTGCAGAATCCTAGGGGGTAGCAAATTGGGGTTATTAATCTCATTTTAAACAGTAAGCCTCTGTTTTATGGATGAGAGAATGACTATCACATTCAAGGTCACAGAGCTGCTAAACTCTACTTACCCTTCTGATCGCCCAGCATCTCACTTCCAGACTAGACTTTCAGCCCTTTCAGCATGAAGCTAAGAAAAACTAATTACTATGGAGGAAAAAAAAAGCCATCAGAAGCATCATGTTGGATTTGGTTTGAATCATAAATTCCACCACGTAGGGCTGCATCTAAAGCCTTCTTCCCGAGCCTGTGCAAACGATTCCAGTGGTTCAGAGGCCCTTTGAGCAAGAGGTTACATGGATTGAGTTTCAAAGAAAAGAATGTCGAAAGAGATCTCCCAGATGAGGATGGAGTCCAGATGTGGACATGGCTCTTCCAGATGTGTGGGAGAGTTGGGTTGGGGAGCGAGTGGCCTCACTTGTCTGCAGGATAAAATGGAAAAACCGCTAACAGCCACGGGAGAAAGTAGGACGGGGGAAGAGGAAAGAGATGAGGGGGAACGGAATCCAAGCTCAACTCTGCAATGCAGGACTAGACGAATTTGAGGTGCCTGTTCCCACGTGAGCTGACATTTCCAATCTGCGGTCCGTGTGGAGGCCACACCTCATCTGTGCCGCTGGAGAGAAAACTGAGACGGTGTTGTGCCTTCAGGTTGCTGAATGAATCTGATTTGCCCCACAGAGGACTTTTCCACGTGAGGCTGCAGGGTAGGCCAGGCGCACCTAGAGTCTTGCACAAGGCAGAAGGGAACCCAAGGTTGGAATGCGGAAGAAGGAGCCAGAAACTGCCTGGTCCTTCCTTCCCCCAGCGTCTGAATCAGCAGCTCGTTTTCTCCGGCCTCACCTGTTTTTTTTCACCAGGGCTGGGACATCCCCTGTTTCTCAGCTGAGTAAATCTGCACAGAAAACAGAGATCTTGTGCACCGAGTCATCATGGTTTGTCACCTCTCTGAAAGCCAGTTGTTGTTGTTCTTCAGTTGCTAAGTCATGTCCAACTCACTGTGACCCCATGGACTGCAGCACGGCGGGCTCCCCTGTCCCTCACCATCTCCTGGAGTTTGCTCAAATTCATGTCCATTGAATCGGTGAAAGCCAGAGCCATTGTCCAACTCCTGGCTGCAGGGAATAAACCCCCTTTATTTCCCTTGATCAGCATCTTTCCCTTCTCCTGGAAGATGTGCCGGATCACTGCTCCTGGTGTGCCGTTGTTTCTCTGCACACCACTCCCGCCACCCTGCCCCGCCACTCTCCCAAGACTTCCTCTCCTTCCATGTAAGGACCATCCTCAAGTTTCTGAGTCCGTGTCACTCTTGGCCACGCATTCCCTCTTACCCTTCCCAATATGTTTCAGCAACACAAATAACTCACTCTGCGCTGGTCCCACTAGTGGGGTCCATGTTTCTGTTTCCCTCTAAGGGGCCCCAGAATCCGAGGAATACATTCCAACAAAATGAGTACATTTAAGTTGTTAATTATGTATATTATTAAAACACGTGCACATGTAACAACGTCTACCTACTGATTACACACACACATACACACACACAAACATAGTCACAATCTCTGGCCAATATGCTAATAACACAATGAATGCTCAGTTGAAAAAGATAATTGCCATAAACACACTGCTGCTGCTGCTGCTAAGTCGCTTCAGTTGTGTCTGACTCTGTGCGACCCTAGAGATGGCAGCCCACCAGGCTCCCCCATCCCTAGGATTCTCTAGGCAAGAACACTGGAGTGGGTTGCCATTTCCTTCTCCAATGTATGAAAGTGAAAAGTGAAAGTGAAGTTGCTCAGTCGTGTCCGACTCTTAGCCACCCCATGGACGGCAGCCCACCAAGCTACTCTGTCCATGGGATTTTCCAGGCAAGAGTACTGGAGTGGGTTGCCATTGCCTTCTCCCATAAACACACTGCTGCTGCTGCTGCTGCTAAGTCGCTTCAGTCGTGTCCGACTCTGTGCGACCCCATAGATGGAAGCTCACCAGGCTCCCCTGTCCCTGGGATTCTCCAGGCAAGAACACTGAAGTGGGTTGCCATTTCCTTCTCCAATGTATGAAAGTGAAGAGTGAAAGTGAAGCCACTCAGTCGTGTCCAACTCTCAGCCACCCCATGGACTGGAGACCACCAGGCTCCTCCGTCCATGGGATTCTCCAGGCAAAAGTACTGGGGTGGGGTGCCATTGCCTTCCCCGCATAAACACACTACTATATGTAAAATAGATAATCAATAAGGGCCTACTATATAGCACAGGGAACTCTACTTAATACTTTGCAATAACCAATATAGGAAAAGAATCTGAAAAAAAGAAAAGAAGAGAAGCGAAAAGCAAAGGAGAAAAGGAAAGATATAAACATCTGAATGCAGAGTTCCACAGAATAGCAAGAAGAGATAAGAAAGCCTTCTTCGGCGATCAATGCCAAGAAATAGAGGAAAACAACAGAATGGGAAAGACTAGGGATCTCTTCAAGAAAATCAGAGATACCAAAGGAACATTTCATGCAAAGATGGGCTCGATAAAGGACAGAAATGGTATGGACCTAACAGAAGCAGAAGATATTAAGAAGAGGTGGCAAGAATACACAGAAGAACTGTACAAAAAAGAGCTTCACGACCCAGATAATCATGATGATGTGATCACTGACCTAGAGCCAGACATCCTGGAATGTGAAGTCAAATGGGCCTTAGAAAGCATCACTACGAACAAAGCTAGTGGAGGTGATGGAATTCCAGTGGAGCTATTCCAAATCCTAAAAGATGATGCTGTGAAAGTGCTGCACTCAATATGCCAGCAAATTTGGAAAACTCAGCAGTGGCCACAAGATTGGAAAAGGTCAGTTTTCATCCCAATCCCAAAGAAAGGCAATGCCAAAGAATGCTCAAACTATTGCACAATTGCACTCATCTCACACGCTAGTAAAGTAATGCTCAAAATTCTCCAAGCCAGGCTTCAGCAATATGTGAACCGTGAACTTCCTGATGTTCAAGCTGGTTTTAGAAAAGGCAGAGGAACCAGAGATCAAATTGCCAACATCCGCTGGATCATGGAAAAAGCAAGAGAGTTCCAGAAAAACATCTATTTCTGCTTTATTGACTATGCCAAAGCCTTTGACTGTGTAGATCACAATAAACTATGGAAAATTCTGAAAGAGATGGGAATACCAGACCACCTGATCTGCCTCTTGAGAAATCTGTATGCAGGTCAGGAAGCAACAGTTAGAACTGGTCATGGAACAACAGACTGGTTCCAAATAGGAAAAGGAGTACGTCAAGGCTGCATATTGTCACCATGTTTATTTAACTTATATGCAGAGTACATCATGAGAAATGCTGGACTAGAAGAAACACAAGTTGGAATCAAGATTGCCGGGAGAAATATCAATAACCTCAGATATGCAGATGACAGCACTCTTATGGCAGAAAGTGAAGAGGGGCTAAAAAGCCTCTTGATGAAAGTGAAAGTGGAGAGTGAAAAGGTTGGCTTAAAGCTCAACATTCAGAAAACGAAGATCATGGCATCCGGTCCCATCACTACATGGGAAATAGATGGGGAAACAGTGGAAACAGTGTCAGACTTTCTTTTTCTGGGCTCCAAAATCACTGCAGATGGTGACTGCAGTCATGAAATTAAAAGACGCTTACTCCTTGGAAGGAAAGTTATGACCAACCTAGATAACCTATTCAAAAGCAGAGACATTACTTTGCCAACAAAGGTTCGCCTAGTCAAGGCTATGGTCTTTCCTGTGGTCATGTATGGATGTGAGAGCTGGACTGTGAAGAAGGCTGAATGCCGAAAAATTGATGCTTTTGAACTGTGGTGTTGGAGAAGACTCTTGAGAGTCCCTTGGACTGCAAGGAGATCCAACCAGTCCATTCTGAGGGAGATCAATCCTGGAATTTCTTTGGAAGGAATGATGCTAAAGCTGAAACTCCAGTATTTTGGCTACCTCATGCGAAGAGTTGACTCATTGGAGAAGACTCTGATGCTGGGAGGGATTGAGGGCAGGAGGAGAAGGGGACGACAGAGGATGAGATGGCTGGATGGCATCACTGACTTGATGGATGTGAGTCTGAATGACCTCCGGGAGTTGGTGATGGACAGGGAGGCCTGGCGTGCTGTGATTCATGGGGTCGCAAAGAGTCGGACATGACTGAGCGACTGATCTGATCTGATCTGATATGTATAGCTGATTCACTTTGCTTTACACCTGAAATTAACACAATATTGTAAATCAACTATACTCCAATAGAAGATAAAAATTAAATTAAAAATAATAAAATATTCAAAGAAATAAAAAAAGTTAATTAGTTTATTAGCTAATCTGTGTTCCTATGTAGTATCTAATCTTCCCTGGGTCTGCAGCCCAACACATTTTTCAAAGCCCACATTAGTCAGAGGTTAGATTATCCAGTTACAAGGTACTGAGGTCATTGCAGAGTAAAGTTAGGAGTGGTGCACCCTGGGTACAGAGATAAATGTCATTACTCTGGGAATCCAGTACCTGGAAGTATAGGACTGTAACCGAGCAGGGCCCTCTGAGGCCTTTCCAGAATAGACCCCTACCAATGTCCGCTGCCTGCCTTTTGTCTTTAGAGAAACTTTATAAAAAATAATAAATTTAATCAGAGAACTGAGGAAATGCAGGAAGAAAGGAAAACAGTCGAGCAAGACAAAAAATAGTAATAGTTAAGCCATTCAAAAAAGTTAAGGACCATTAGTTCTCTTTCAAGGATTATAGGTGACATTCTGAGTCATGTTCTTTGAGCTGTTGCAGAAATTGAAACTCCCACCAGATGGAAGAAGTTAACAATATGCTGCCCACAGCATGCAGACCCCAGATAAGTTGGAACCAGAAGGCTGAAGATGCGGACTCCCAATTACCTCACCACTAACCAATCAGAACAATGTCCACAAACTGATCACATACCTCCCAACCCCTCTCCCTCATCCTGTCTTTATAAACCTTTTCCTGAAACCCTTTGTCAAGTCCGCATCTTTTAAGCACTAGCTGTCCTGGACTCCTTACTTGGACCTGCATCAACCACGCACTGTCCTTCACCACAACCCATTGTCAGTAGGTTGACTTTACAGTGCAGAGGAAGTGGATCCAAGTTTGGTTCTGTAACAGTATCATTATCATTATCATCATCACCATCACCATCATTGTTGGCTAATTGCAAATGCTTTATTTCCTTCATTTTATTTATATATTTTTGGGCTGTGCTGGGCCTTCCTTGCTTCACTGGCTTTTCTCTAGTTGCGAAGAGCAGGGGCTACTCTCTAGTTGCAGTACTCAGTTTTCCCATTGTGGTGGCTTCTTTTGTTGCAGAGCATGGGCTCTGGGGCTCGTGGGCTTCAGTAGTTGCAGTGCATGGGCTCAATTGTTGTGTTCCAGGGCTCTAAGCATAAGCTCAATCGTTGTGACATATGGGCTTAGCTGCTCTGTGGCATGTGAAATCTTCCCAGACCAGGAATTGAACCTGCTGCTGCTGAGTCGCTTCAGTCGTGTCTGACTCTGTGTGACCCCAGAGCCGGCAACCCACTAGGCTCCCCCGTCCCTGGGATTCTCCAGGCAAGAACACTGGAGTGGGTTGCCATTTCCTTCTCCAATGCATGAAAGTGAAAAGTGAAAGTGAATTCACTCAGTCGTGTCTGACTCTTCGCGACCACATGAACTTCAGCCTACAGGCTCCTCTGTCCATGGGATGTTCGAGGCAAGAGTACGGGAGTGGGGTGCCATTGCCTTCTCCGGAATCGAACCTGTGTCTCCTGCATTGGCAGGCGGAGTCTTTAACACTGAGTCACCAGGGAAGCCCTATTTTCTTTGTTTTAGTATAAATTGAGTTAAATTCTCAAGCTACTATTTGTTTTATGTTTGATTCTAAGGGTAATGTGATATTCCAATTAGTACCTTGTTCAGTTTTATACAATTGATTCTGTCCCGGTTCACAAGAATGTACATCTTTAAGGTTTTATATGTAAACCCACTTAGAATTGGCTTCAGGCCTAGGCAAATAAAAAGCTAGGCTACGTTCAGTGTGTGGTTCAGAAAATGTCTACACTTCATCCTGGCTTTTAATCACCAACTTATGTATTTCATGCTTCTGAATTGGATAGATTTCTGTTTGGCATTTTGGGTGGCCCTGTTGGTCGAAAGTTCTTGTAAGCTGGTTTTATTTATTGTTATTTTAGAAAGATTCTAGAAAGCCTGGTGTTACAAGTAGTCTACCTTGCCCCCAAATACTGCCCTGTGGGTCCTTAATAACTGCATTTTGCTCAAGTTTTGGATTATTAAGCTTTTCCACCTTCTATTTCTGGGCTTTTCACAGAGTCACTCATCTGCTCCAGGAGTGATGGCATTTGGGTTTGCTTACTACCCTGGTTCGAGCAGGCCTGTTCAGGGAGATAGGATAAGGCTTTTCTCCTATCAGAACTTCCACCCTTGCTGGAGAGAGAATCCCAGCCCATTACTCCTCAGTGGTGACTAAGGATCAGAAGCCTAGCCCTTGTCCTTGGATGTCACCCGTGTAATTTCATTTGGAATGCACCTTTCTGTTTGCTTGTTCTCCTCCTTTCTTTTCACCTATCTGTTATGCTTAACTCTACCCTCGCATACGTGTCACTCTAATCCTTTGGTGACCTAAGCTAGAGAAATGCCTCAGGAATAAACTGTTCGCCATCCACGAGTTTTCTCCCCTGCCTGCTATTGCATCTCTTCTTCTGACATTAATGCACTGGTGTTACTGAACACACGTTCAGGTGCCTGACACACAGTGAGGCCAAACAAACCGAAACATCGGAGTCTGGAGAAGAGAGGTGTTTATTGCAGGACCATGCAAGGAGACTGGTGGCTCATGTTCCTAAACCCCCCAAACCCCCAAAGCATTCCAGCAAAACATTAGTAAAGACCAGGTGAAGAAGGGGTGTTGTTGGTTTTTGCAAACTTCTTGGCGTCAGAATTCTTTGTTCTTACAGTTGTCTATGTGTGTCCTGTCACAATGTTCCTATAAACCTCCAACAGGACAAATGTTATTCTCTGTTCTGCAACTTTTAATCTCTATATGAATGGAAAAGTGTTTTACCCTGAAAGGTGAGAACCTTCAGAATGGGCTTTCCTGTACATTTCAGGCTAAGACAACATTCTAAGTCATGGAACACAAAGGGTAAAGTAAAAGAAACAGCCAATCTGAAGTCAGATTTGCTCTTCCCTATTACATTGAGTTAAATCTATCATTTATTATATAACTATGTGCAAAGAAATTGACTCATGTTTATCAAATTTATTGCTACTAACAACCCAACCAGCTAGATGCTGTTCTCCCCATCTTACAGATGGAGGAAACTGAGGCTCAGAGTGGCTGAATGCCTTGCTCAAGTCCCTGCAGCTAGAAATCAGATGAAACCTGGTTCATGTGACTGCAGAGCCTCTTCTCCAAGGACTTTTAGTTCTAGTTCAGGGTTCCCCAAGAGGTTTTCTGTTATTTCAAGAAATTCTCAAATGGCCAAACCCATCTGTTTCAATTCAGTGTATTAATAAAAACAATAATGCTTATAGATCTCATAGTAATAAAGTCAAAGGAAGGAGAAGAGTGTTATAGCCTGAAAGGTTGGAAATCACCCTCTCTACACTGGAAGGAAGACTTCAGTTTACACATTAGATGTTTCCACTAGAGTGACTTTGCATAGGTGTGTGAACCTGCCACCACCCTTTCGTTTGGTGGATGGATTTAAGTCTGCAGCTGAACCTGATGGAGGAGATTCCTTCTAGGTTCATGACCCTGCTCTTGGGGATGCGGAGTCTTGAGATGGCAGGTCCTGAACGGCAGAACAAAGACCGAGTGAGAAGCACAAGAACAAGAGCTGGAAGTTCATTTCATCAAACAATTGAAAATGCAGATATTCTTTCTAGAACTTGTAGCAAAATGGTGCTTTCCATTGCAAGAAAATACAAAACACTTCTCCATCAGGGTTATTTCCTTGTGCATACCCCTGACACTCTTGACACTGATCCCTCTCAGCCTCTGGAGAACAAGCCTGTGTAAGTCTAGAGAAGCATGGTCTAGTGTAGGTTTACAGCTTTATCCTGCCTCCTTCACAGAGTACTCGAGGCTGCACAAATAATACTGTGAGGCTCTGGTGATGCCATTTTTCCCAGTGATAAGTTTGCAGACTTTGCCATGGATGACTCTGCTGAGGGTCCTGAGAGGGTCACACAGTCCTCTGACAGAAGCCCCAAAGCTGAAAGTTACAATCTAACTCTGAAGTCTTATTGTGAGAATTGGTATTTCTGGAGGATGCACAGGAAACTTTTCTCATGGCATCAAGGAGATCGAATCCAAAAAGACTTGAGGAAAGGGTTGAATTTTTCAGCCTTCAAAACAAACTTTTAGGAAAGCGCCTTATCATCTTTTGTGTATGCATGCTAAGTCACTAGTACTGTCTGACTCTTTGCAACCCTATGGACTGTTGTCTACCAGGCTCCAATGTCCATGGGATTCTCCAGGCAAGAATACTGGAATGGGTTGCTATGCCCTGCTCCAGGGATCTTCCTGCCCCAGGGATCAAACCCACATCTCCTGTGATTTTTTCATCCTTTATTAACTGCAAACCAAGGAGAGAAGGCCATACCCTTCCAGGATCTTCATTCTGGGCATTTTTTTTTTTTTTGCCAATGATGGGGGTGGTATTAAGAGAGAGAGACACTGAAGTCTCTTGTTCTTCAGGTTAAATGTGAAGTTTGCTCAGGAAGCATGAGCAAACATCTTGGAATCCTTATCACTCCATATAAACTGCTTTACTGGTTGACTCTACAGACAGTATCATATTTACAGAAATGAAATGATACCTTTGTGGAGAGTCTTTCATCATAGGATTTCTCGGCCTTGTCATCTGACCCCTAATTTGCAGAGATAAGAATAAAAACTGAGAGAGGTCACAGTTGAGGAATAAGTCATCAGCAGAACATGATGAGAGCTTAGCCTTCACTAACCCGGCATCCAGATCCAAGCCCTGGGCTCAGGACACGAGACTTGTTTGCCCTCCCAACCCTGGATAAGCAACCTCATTGCAATGAAGCATGTGTAGTCAGCAGAATGGAGTGAGTCTAATTGCTGTTGAATTAGTTGAGAGTTCAAGATCAGCTGGGTTCTTTCACCACTAAACATCATCCAACAATACTATCGAGCATCTATATGCCATGGATGGCACTGGACACCAAGCAGAGAAAGGACAGGCTGTGACATTTCAACATTTAACTTGTACAGAAGAAATGGCAGGCAGGGTCTCATACTTTTCTTTAGAGAGAAGGTCAGTAAATAAACATGAAGCCAGTAGAGAATGACATGAAATATGTCATCAAAATGGCAAAGAAAAGAGTATGAATGAACACTGAAGGGGATGAATGGGTGTTGGTCTCCAGGCCAAGGTTTGAAGGAAGGATGGACAAAGAATGGTTCAGAGAGAAGGGGAAGCTACATGGAAATGTTATTGTTCAGGTAAAGGAAGGGGTGAGAATCTCCGAGGTGCATGAAGGGCTGATAAGAAAGAAGCAGACTAGACCTGTAGGGCTGTTTGTGCTGAAGCAGGTGATGATTGGGTTAAGGAGTTCAGTTCAGTTGCTCAGTTGTGTCTGACTCTGTGGCCCCATGGACTGCAGCACATCAGGCTTCCCTGTCTATCACCAACTCCCGGAGCTTGCTCAAACTCATGTCCATCAAGTTGGTGATGCCATCCCACCATTTCATCCTCTGTTGTCCCCTTCTCCTCCTGCCTTCAATCTTTCCCAGCATCAGGGTCTTTTCAAATGAGTCACTTCTTCACATAAGGTGGCCAAAGTATTGGAATTTCAACTTCAGCATCAGTCCTTCCAGTGAATATTGAGGACTAATTGCCTTTACAATTGACTGGTTTGATCTCTTTGCAGTCCAAGGGATTCTCAAAAGTCTTTTCCAGCACCACAGGGTTAAAGGAGGAAGAAGCCATACACAGTTCCCGAATCAGGTACAAAATGGTTTTTGAAGCTAGTTATTCTCACCAGCTACATGTGGTATCATTTAATTAAAAAAATAAAAAACAAAATACTACTCATGTTATCACGTCTAGCAATAGACATGAGTTTGAGCAAGCTTCAGGAGATGGTGATGGACAGGGAAGCCTGGCATGCTGCCGTCCATGGGGTCACAAAAGAGCAACTGAACTGAACTGAAGAAGTTTAAAGGATGAAGCAGTGATGATACCTTTGGAATGGAGGAAACGACCTCAAAACAGGAAGTGAGAAAGAGAAAGAATTAGCAGGACTCAGCAAAAAGGGGGGAAAAAAGCTATGGAGGAGTGATATTGAGTGTATTTTGGCTGAATCTTTTCTGAATTTTTGAGTTGGAAAGCACTTTAGTCCAGTATCCTTTTTTTATAAACGAGGAAATCCAGGCCAGGTCAAATCTGTAAAGAAGCTGTACATACAGAATTCAAGTGGGCTAGTGAAGTTCAACCAGGCCCTAATTTTATTTAGAGAATAATGTAAGTTTTAAGATTCAGTCACAGAAACTTCTGTAAAATTATGTGAGGATCAGAGGAAGCAGAATGTAAGGTTTGAATTCATGACTTCTGCATTCTGAGTCTAGAAAGATCTGACACTTGGAGAACTTTGGTGGACGGAGAATTACTTTGCAGTGAGGCTAATCTGGATGGAGGGATTCAGGTCATCAAAAAGCCACTGGGAAACACGGTAGGCAGAGGATGGGGTAGGGGTTGGGGGGTTCCTGGAGTCATGCCCTGCTCCTGGGGGCTCCAAGATCCAGGGATGATCAGGCCTGTGTGAATGGTTGGATCTTTTCTGGGGAGCCCCACTCTGGTTGGGGACACCCAGCTTCCCATCCAGACTTGTGCTAGCTTCACACCATGTGACTTCAGCCAGCATCGTTACTCCACACCATATTATAACCAAAAAAAAAAAAAAAAAAAAAAGAACTTTCCCATGGATTAGGAATGCATTTCATCTAGCTTCATTTAAAATACATTGTTAGACTTGTGTTCACAAATTTGCCCAAGACTATAAATATGTATGAAATCGCAGAGGCTCCCACACCCATAGAAAGGCCAGTTTTTGCACGGCTAACAGACAGGGAGAATTTTAAGTACATCCTGTTTCACTAAAGCTTTATATTTTCCCATTTTGTCTCTTCCTCCTTCTTTTTACTCTGGCTCATCAACCTCCTCACCCTTGGCAATACAAGTTTTGCTATTAGGGCTGAGCTTGGGCAGAACTAAAGTTTTCCTCTTAAAGTGCTGCAAAAAATTTAAACTGTGATAGACTTAACAGCCCTCCCCACACACCCAACACAGCTCTCCTCTGTCAAACAGGAAACTAATGCCTGGGCTTGGTGTTTGCAGCTCTGGTTACCTTCCCCTCAGGGTCTTCCTGGCCATTCAACACGGTTAAAAATAGTAACCACCGGAGCCAGAAAAAAGATGATTTCATCGTCTGCCCACTGCCACTAGTGGCCTGATTTGGGTGGTGGCAGATGGAGCTAGCCCTCTGACTCGGCACCTTGTGAATTCTCATATAAGGTCAAGACTGGTCCCTCCCATAGGATTGCAACACTGTGGTGCTCCCCCAGGGGCCAACCCATCTTGGTGGTGGTGGATTGTGGGGGCAGTGAATCAGACAGAGCCAGCTTGCCCTGCACGTGCACACACAGACACACAGCAGGTGACACAGTCACGGAAAACTGCCATCCCCTGTGGCACAGCCAGTCCGTGTGCAGACCTCCTGGCTCCCTGGCTTGAGAAGGCAAGGCTGGGGCAAAACCTCTCTGCCCTCTGAGTTGGCCCCTCCTGCTATGGTTTGAGGAAAATGCATCCTACCTGGACCAGCCAGGTACAAAAATTTGTACAACTTACTGAAGCCTACTTGGCCTTAGGGAGCTGTCCGAGTGACAGGTGTCGTGGGGACCCAGTGATCTTCCAAGGCTGGGAGGAGAGCAAACTACTTTGAGAAGGAACAAAGGATTTGCTGGCAGTTAATCTTGGGGAATAAAGGAGAAATCAGTTTTTACACCCCACCTCCAACTGGTATGTCGCTGGTATGTGAGTTAAATCCTCCGAGCGTGCTCAGTTGCTCAGTCTTGTCTGACTCTTTGTGACCCCATGGACTGTAGCCCACCAGGCTCCTCTGTTCATGGGATTCTCCAGGCAAGAATACCGAAGTGGGTTGCCATTTCCTCTGCCAGGGGATATTCCTGACCCAGGGATCGAACCCTCATCTCCTGTGTAGGTGGATTCTTTACCAGTGAGCCACAGCCCTTAAAATTCTCTTAACAGAGGTAAAGTCACAATGCTGAAAAAATCTATGTCCCTCCGTAGAGGGCTTATGGTCCTCACTTGTGTTAATCTGTTACTCAGTCAATCAGGAAAGTGGGTTTTAAAATAACATCTATCTGCCTGGCACCTCCCAAAGAGTTGTGGGCATTCAGAAGATTTACAAGACCTGTTTTGCTATCTTTGGGGACTTTAATAAAGAAAGAACTAACTCAACTGCAGTCAGCTGGAAACAAAACATGCCAAGCACTCAAACTTGGCATTCCCTGGAGAATGTTGTGAAAAAAAACATGAACCCCCGCCCTCAGAGAGCTGATGGGCTAAAAAGGCAATAATGAGGAGAAATAAGTAAGGATATATAACATGCTGGAGAGGGTAATTGCTTAGGAGAAAAAGTAGTGAGGAAAAACATGAAGTGTTGGGACCTCCCTGGTGGTTCCATTCCCAATGCAGGGGATCCAGGTTTGATCTCTGGTCAGGGTACTAGACGCCGCAACTAAGTTCACAAGCTGCCACTAAAAGATCCTGAATGATGTGACTAAAAAATAAATCAATCAATAAAGAACCCACAGGCTGCAACAAACATCAAAGATACCGCATGCCACAGCTATCGGTAAGACTGGTGCAGCAAAATAAGTAAGTTGAATAAAGATTTTTGAAAAGAAAGATTGGAGGTGCTGAGGAGAACACATCTGCTGATTCACAGTGTTGTAATGCAGAAGCCAACACAACATTGTAAAGCAATACTTTAAAGAAAAATGATTATATTGCATAATTACACCCTGTGGATAGATACATCAGGATCTAGAAATTTACCAGGGACGTCCTGGGGTGCCCATCCTGACATCTGAGACTGGAAGGCAGTACAGGTGGTGTGAGCAGAAGAGCACAGGCTTTGTTCTCAGCCTTGGGGGCATGGGTTCAAGTCTTGCTCAACCAGTTTCTAATCCAGACATGATGCTTCCTTCTCTGAGTCTCAGTGTCCTCATCTTGAAATTGGGAATACCAGCTTTTTTTTTTTTTTAAACATAGCTGTTGTAAGAGATATACATAAAGTTCCATTATTATTAGTGTCATGAAATCGCATGACTATGTGAAATAAAGAGATAGGCTCTGTACGGTTGCTGTGGAATTTTGTCGTAAGTCTGAAGGATGTTAACAGTAGTCAGTGGAGAGCACTCAGCCTGGCGTGCGTGACTAAGTGGGGACAATGAGAGGTTAAATGATGCGCTGTTGACAGTAGACACTGGGGGTGAGGGTGGGGGAGTGTGTGGTTGGGTTGCACAGTCTGATCTGGGTCCTCAGGGAGGAAAGCATTCTGAGGGCCTTGACTCCACTGCTAATGAGAAAAGGCAGGGAGCGGGTAGACGGGATATCAGCCATGAGGCGGCGAGCTCCTGGAAGCCTTGACAGGTGCTGCTTCACCGGCGTCGCAGAGTCAGTGATCGCCTATCAGTCCTTCCCCGGGAGGGTCCCTCAGGATGAGGCCTGGTGGGAGCTGGCCTTGCAGTTTGGTCTCGCCAAGCACTGTCTCTTCCTCTCTCTTCCTGATCTTGACAGTTCACCCATGTGAACGTTCGAAAGCCACATGATAAAAACCTGATAAACCCAGCTGGGACACCCTGAGAAGTTTCAGGCACTTAAAACTGGCCTGGAGAAGGCCCGAGGGAAGCCCTAGTGAGAGAGTCAAGAAGGGCAGAGGGACTTCCCTGGTGCTCCAGTGATTAAGATGCCTCACTTCCACTGTGCGGGGTACGGGTTTGATCCCCGGTCGGGGAACTAAGATCCCTCATGTCTCATGGTTTGGCCAATAGATAACTAAAGAAAGAAAAAAAAAAAAAAGAAGGGCAGACAGCACTGGGAGGGTTCATACATAAAGCTTGGGGAGAAGAGAGTGGAGTGTTTCAGAGCAAAGGAAAAGTCCAAGGGGTCTGATGGAGAGGAGATGGTGACTTTCTGGGTGGTAGGAAAACCTCCCAACTGGGGCTCCCTGAATGTTTAAGCCACTTTGCCAACATGCGTGCTTACCACTGAGGCTTTGCACATGTCCCTCCCATGCACCATCCAGATATCCTGAATCATCATGGCGCCAGGGCCCCTCTTGGCTTCACACAGGTCTGTCTGACAGGCATTCAATTACTTGCTGATTCATTGATCGACAAAGCCGTTACTAGGGCTGCTTAACCCAGCATTTCTTTTTAACACTTACTGAGCACTTATTATGTGTTAGGCATTGTGCTTTGCCTGCACTATCTTGTTTTATTCTCATAAAAACTTTATGAAGCGTGTGCTCTTATTATATTGGTTTTGTAGAGAAGGAAACTGAGCTTTTAAGAGGTTACACAACATAGGCAGGCCTGAGGGTAAGTAGCCTCAGACACCAACGCCTGTGTGCTTGAGCAGAATGCTATACAGCCTTATCATCTACCATCGCTTCAGTTTTGACTTCTTTATGTCTGTAAAAGTGAATTTTTAGGTAGGAGATGAGTGATTTATTTCTTTTTTTTTTTTTTTTACTTCTTTTTTTTTTTTAAAGAGGGCAGGGAGATGAACGTATTTGTAGTACATTTTCAATCTTATATTCACTTATAAGCAAGTTTTGTTCTATAAAAATAATACAGCACTGGGTGAGAGGAGAGATCAGTTAGGAGTTTGGAATTAGCATATACACACTACTGTGTATAAAGTAGGTGAACAACAGGGACCCACTGTATAGCACAAGGAACTAAACTTACTATTGTATAATAACCTATAATGGAAAAAAAGTCTGAAAAAGAATAGATCCATATGTGTAAAACTGAATCTCTTTGCTGTATACTTGAAACTAACATGGAATTGTAAATTATGCTTCAATTAAAATGCAAAAATAATAATAATAGAACACCAAGGCAATGGTACCCCACTCCAGTACTCTTGCCTGGAAAATCCCAAGGGCGGAGGAGCCTGGTAGGCTGCAGTCCATGGGGTTGCTGAGAGTCGGGCACGACTGAGCGACTTCACTTTCACTTTTCACTTTCATGCATTGGAGAAGGAAATGGCAACCCACTCCAGTGTTCTTGCCTGGAGAATCCCAGGGATGGGGGAGCCTGGTGGGCTGCTGTCTATGGGGTCGCACAGAGTCGGACACGACTGAAGTGACTTAGCAGCAGCATGCTTAGGCATGGTTGATAATTAGTGAGGACTCATATTTTTTCTTCTGGCATGTGCAATCTCAGTTCCCTAAACAGGGCTCAAACCCATGCCCCTTGTCATGAAAGTGCAGAGTCCAAGGCACTGGACTAGCAGGAAATTCCCAGGTAATGAGTGAAGATTCAAACACGAAAGACCATTCTTGTCATCCAGGATCCTGCAAAGGAGAAGACTGACCAATAAATGGGTATTGTATCTCCTTGTGATGAGTGTTAAGACAGGTGTGCTTGGAAGCTGTAGGAGCTCCCAGGAGGGGTACCAGGAAGGACAGAGGGTATCTTTCTGGGGAAGTTGATGACTGAGCTGAGTCTTGAAGACCAGGTCAGAGGGAAGAAGCATTTCATCCAGATGGAGGGACCATGTGGCTGGGATGTGAGGCTTGAAGACCGAGATATGATCAGATAGGAAAGGCCTTGTGTGCTGCCTGAGTAGTGGGTTTGTGTTGTACCCTAGCAACAACAGTGGAGTGCCATGAAATGCCTTTCCATAGAGGAGAGACGTGGTGGCCCTGGACAGTCACTCAGAAAAGCAGAGAAGAATCAGAGCAGTGCACCTTTAGTGGGGAGGGATGACAAGATGGGGAGAGGACACAAGATAGGGAGTGACTGCAGAGATCCGGGTGAGTGACCAGGACCAGGGCCGTGCTTTGAGCAGGTTTGATTTGGGTAGAGAGCCTTAAACACTCAAGTTCCCTCTGTCCCAACTCAGAAAACACACACTAAGCCTTCATGTTAGTGTTATTAGCATTATCCTTAAATTCAAATTGGTATTTCTAGTGTTCTTATATCAAATACCCTTTGATCATCACCAATAGAGTCTAAGTCTACAGACATGATTGAGACAGTGGCAGTTCTGTTCAAAGTTTCCACTAAGGTCATGTCATTTCTCTTCCTCTCAACATTCTTGGATGGCTTTGGTTCTCTTCACTTTAGAAGTGAAGAAGCTGAGGCTTAGAAAGATGAAGAACTTGCTCAGAGTCCTTCAGAGTGACAAAGCTGGGCTTCAAACCAAGCCCAGTGCTCTCGGTAAAGTCCCATAATAGATTTTTGGTATTTGTTGGAAGAGCTAATTCTTCCCTTTCCTACCCACACCCACACTTTATAACTAACTGTTGGTTAATAATCCAGGTTCTTTAAGAAGTTCATTCTTGTACCCTCCAGTTCTTGTCATTGAATAAGGGTTCAGATTGTGTTGGGCATTGGATGGAAGGATTTATACTCTGTAAAATGTTGTCACCTGTGTTACCCGTATTGTGTGTGTGCTAAGTTGTTTCAGTCATGTCCGACTCTTTGCGACTCTAGGGACTATAGCTCTCCAGGCTCCTCTGTGCATGGGGTTCTCCAGGCAAGAATACTGGAGTGGGTTGCCATGCCCTTCTGCAGGTGATCTTCCCAACCCAGGGATCGAACCCACATCTCTTATGTCTCCTGCATTGGCAGGGGGGTTCTTTATCACTAGTGCCACCTGGGAAGCCCATTACCCATATTAGACCCTCATCTATTCCTCTGAGGTGGGAAAGGCATTATCTCTATCTCACAGATGAGAAAACCAAGGCTCAGAGAAGCAAAAATCATACAACTAAGTGATGCCGCTTACTGTTAATACTCTGAATTTATCTTTTTCCTTTTTATTGTCTTTTATGGACTGAATTTAGGTGCAGTGGCATCACCTGGTGATCTTTTGGAAAAAAAAATTGTTTGACTCTCTGCTTTTTGTTCATATCCAATTCAACTCATTCAGAAAACATGAATACCTACAGGGTCTAGGCACGGAGTGTTTGAGGATGCCCATCCTGGCCCTTAGGGAGTGAGTGGTACCCAGAGGGGATGGATACTGTGCAGTCAAAGGTGAGATGGCATGGTACATGCTGTCCTAGAGGTACGTGCAGAGCCTCCTGGCTCATGGGCAGGGATTACTCACACTGCTAGGGTGGGATGGAGGGATGAGGAAGGCTTCACCGAGAAACTGACATTTGAACTGGCTACAGAGGTTAAACAGCATTTCTTCAGGGCAAGAAGGGCTGGACAGCAACAATAACACCATGGGTATCACTTGCTAAACCCTGGCCCTGTGTTAAGAGATTTACAGATATTATTTCTTTGCTCCTCCCAATAAAACCATGAAGTGTCAACTGGTATCATCCTCCTTTGAGGAAGTGAAGGCTTAGGGAGGGTTTGTTCTTAAGCAGCCTGATTCCACAGTGTTCTTTTGATCACTGCAGCACAGGACCAGGTACTCAAACTAAAGAACAGAGCTTGAACACAGTCTCAGAAAACAAGACTAGCACCCTTGAAGTGGGGAGTGGGTTTGAGGAGGGTCCAGGCTTGAAAGGTGGGCTGGGCCAGTGTGTGATGGGTCTTGCCTACATGATTTAAATCTTGCAGACAAAGTTAAATTGCAACCATGTGATCTGATTTGTTTTCCACACAGACAACTGATGGCATGACATAGCACGGGCTGAAAATATCCATGCCTACAGGAGACCAGCCCCCTAAAACCCAAGGATCAGGCCTAATGGGGGAAGGGATGTCCCCTCCCCACTGAGGGTGGCAGGCTTCACACCTCCAGCTCTTTCCAGCTCATCTAGGCCCTTTGCTGCCTTTCCCTGTGATTTTTAAAGAGACCTTGGAAAACCAATGTTTTATTAGACATTTTCTGATTTTAAAGGTGAGGATTGTTTTTAGAACATTTTCTGGGCCAAATAAATTGTGTACGTGGGCTGTTAGTTTGTGATCTCCGGTGTGGAAGCTGGCTTGTAATACAGATCTTGTAGAGACAAGGAAACCAGTATCGGGAGGCCACTGTACTAGTCGAGACAGAGTAAGAGGCCTGAGCAAAGAGCATAGCGGGGGATATAAAGGGGAGGCAGACCTGAAAGATTTACTTTAAAATTGACTTAAATAGAACCTGGTGAGTTTGGGGACTTCCTTGGTGATGTAGTGGCTAAGACTCTGCCTTCCCAATGCAGGGGGCCTGAATTTGGTCCCTGGTCAGTGAACTAGATCCTATATGCCTCCACTAAGGGTTCACATGCTGCAGCCAAAAAAAAAAAAAAAGATCCTGCCTGCCGCAATGAAGACCAAAGATCCTCAGTGCTGCAACTGAGACTTGGTGCAGCCAAATAAATACAGTACATAAATAATTTTTTAAAATGAAGAACCTGCTGAGTTTGGATGTAGAGGCTGAAAGGAGGACTCCAGGTTGACCGGGCAAATGATGGACCCATTAATTCATTTAACTTGGGGATAATTAGATATTGAGTGTCTACTAGACTGAAGCTGAAGCTCCAATACTTTGACCACCTGATATGAAGAGCCAACTCATTGAAAAAGACCTTGATGCTAGGAAACATTGAGGGCAGGAGAAGAAGGGAGCAACAGAGGATGAGATGATTGGATGGCATCACTGACTGAATGGACATGAGTTTGAACAAACCCTAGGAAATAGTGAAGGACAGGGAAGTCTGGTGTGCTGCAGTCCTTGTGGTCACAAAGAGACAGACATGAATGACTGAACAACAACAAATCTAATAGATGCAAGATATTGTGTTGGGAGCTGAGATACAGCAAGGACTAAGACATTGCTTGCTGAGGACTAAGCTTGCTGACAGGAGCTGGAATTTAGAGAGGAGGCCTGTTGGAGGGAAGGGCACACAGGGACTTGTAGACTTGGAGGGGCACCTTTCCCGGTCTTAGAAAGGGAGATGTTGGGCTGGCTCTGCTGATAAAGGAAACCAGAGACGTGCACGTGCAAGAGAGATAGCGAGTCTGATTTGGAATGTGTCTGAACTGAAGCTTATCTACAGCCCATCTCCTCTGTGATCTGATCCTCTCTCTGTTGTTTTTTGCTTAGTGACAGCGAGAAGTCCAGACATACGACGACACATACCTTTCTTGCATCATGTTTTCCCTTGCCCTTTGTTAAAATGGTCAGCACAAGTGGGTACACGGCCGAGAGTACCAAAGATGCTGACGTGACCGGTGTCATCCACGGGTTCCTCTCCTCCCTTCCCTCTAGCTATTCATCTTACGTGTTGCAATATTTATAAAAGGAACCTGGGCTTGTTTTCTTTTTTTTTTTTCAGTTTGCTCATTGCTGTTGTGGTGAATGATCTGGTTTCTTTTAGGTATTATTACTATTATTGTGCTTCCCTGGTGGCTCAGTGGTAAAGAATCAGCTTTCCAATGCAGGAGATTCGGGTTTGATCCTTGGGTTGAGAAGATGCTCTGGAGAAGGAAATGGCAACCCACTCCAGTATTCTTGACTGGACTGGGAAATCTCATGGACAGAGGAGCCTAGGAGGCTACTGTCCACAGGGTTGCAGAGTTGGATACAACTAAGCAACTAAACAAACAATTATTATTGTATGGTTTTTAAATTTAAATGTTTAAGGGGAAAATTCTCTGTGCTGTTATTCACTCTACATCCTTCCTCTGCTCACCCCACATTCTTTTTCAAAATGCAGGCAAGGTTTCACTTCATTTATTCAGCAAATAATTATTAGGCCCTTTCTGTGTTCATTCAGCAAATAATTATTGGGTCGCAGAGGATGAGATGGTTAGATAGCATCACTGACTCCATGGACATCAGTTTGAGGAAACTCTGGGAGATAGTGAAGGCCAGGGAAGCCTGGCATGCTACAGTCCATGGTGTTGCAAAGTCAGACACGATTTATCAACTGAAAAACAATAACTGTTCCAGGAACTGTCCTAGGTGCTTGGAATGCATCCCTGAACAGAGGAGGACTTCTATGCTCATGCAGCGTGACTCCCCTGCAGCCTGAATGGTTTTGCTCTTGCTGATTTCTCTGTTGCTCTCTGGAGGTGTGCTTAGATGTATGGGCACCTCCCAGCCAGGAGAATGTTCCCTCCAGCTCTTTCTCAAGAGGGAGGCTGTGTTCTCCCTCATCTGAGACTCTCCAATCCTTGACCATGGATTGTCAGCAGTGTGCCAGGCTTCTTACCCAAGCAGCTGGAGTGCCACTGTTCCCAAAAGAACCTTAAGTACTTTGCCCAAGCTCTAAATATCAAGGTTACAGCCTTTTCCTGGACCATAACTAGAAGGCTGCTCCTCAAAATACTCTGAAAATGATTATGCTCTTTTGAGAAGACAATTTAACTGTCTTTGTTTAAAAAAAATATATATTGTATTTATTTATTTATTTTTGGCTGTGCTAGGTCTCTGTTGCTGCACAGACTTTCTCTAGTTGTGGTGAGCCAGGGCTACTCTCCAGTTGCAGAGCTTGGACTTCTCCTTGCAGTGGCTTCTTCTGTTGCCGAGCACAGGCCCTAGGGCGTGCGGGCTTCAGTAGTTGTGGCTCTCAATCTCTAGAGCACAGGCTCAGTAGTTGAGGTGTGAGGGCTTAGTTGCTCTGCAGCATGTGGGATCTTCCCAGATCAGGGATTGAACTCGCATCTCTTGCCTTGGCAAGCAGATTCGTTACCACTGAGCCACCAGAGAAGACCTTAACTGTCTCTTTAAACCCTCCCATGGACCAATTCATCAGATGTACCTTCTGTGATAAAGCCCTTATAGTCTTTCATTCTTTGCCCTCAAAGAAGAGTCTTTTCTAGGGGGGTGAAGGGTAGGTCTCCAGATAGTCCAAAGCATGCCTGGAACCCAAGCTTGAGCTGGTTCATTGATGTGAATTTGGTAAAGTAGGATACTTAGGCAAAGGTCCCTGGGGAGGCTGACCCCCACCAGATCACAGGGCAGGCAAGGTAGGCCCAGGATCACCAAGATAAGCCTGCAAGAGTCATTTGTGCTGAGGGAGTTCCTCACCCAGAGAACTTGAATTTAGAGACCTCTTGGACTCACAGCTGCTCAGTGAGTGTCTAGAAAGCTCTAATTTGGACAGTGTCCAATTGGAGTGGCTCAAAACCATCTCACATGTCTGGAAATCCTATAGCCTTTTGGGCCATTCTAGATCTGTAGCAGATCCTTTATAGCTTCCAAGAGCCACAAAAATCTCAGCAACATAGGGGAAAGAAAAACAGTAACAGTTAACAAAGAGTTGAAAAAAAAAAATAGACCTGGACTTCCTGGTGGTAGAGTGGATAAAAATCCACCTGCCAATGCAGGAGACATGGGTTCAATCCCTGGTCCGGGAAGATCCCACATGTTGCAGAACAACTAAGCTCCCTCTCCACAACAAGAGAGGCCACCTCGATGAGAAGCCCATGCACCAAAACTGGAGAGTACCCCACCCTCCACAACTAGAGAAAGCTCGTGCAGCAGCAAAGACCCAACACAGCCCCAAATAAATAAACACCTAAGAGACCCCAGAGCTATTCCTCAATAGTTCTGTGGTCTTCATCAAGCTATTAGGCCTCTGAGCCTCAATTTCACCCTTTAAATAACATGAGAAAAGGAAGATGTTAAATGCAAGGAAAGTATATTTAGAAGACGCTATGCAAATGTAAGTTTTTGACTGTTGTTTTCATCAACAGGCCTCTTTTCTGGAGTCCACAACTCTCTTGGACCTGAATCCTCAAAGTTGCCCAAGGGCTTCCCCTCCACTGGCCAAGGACAGCCCAACAGCCAGTGTCCAGCGAACCACCCCCTGCCCTGCTCACCAGCCGGCCAGCCCTGGGCTGAGGAAGCCATGCAGCTGTCACCTTGCCACCAGATCAGGGATCTTGCATTTTATTACTTCTGGGCTAAGGCTGGAAATCCCTTGGCAAGGGCTCCAGCAGCACAGACTGGTCTGTCTCCCTGCCCCCAGTTTGCTGAGGGCACCCATGGTACCAAGAGACAGTGAGCTAGAAGTTGGTCAGAGACAGATCACTGGCTCACCTCCTGTGGCCCCTCTAGAACGGTGTGTGCTGTAGCTTGTGTATCTAACAAGGGTCACACCCTGAAACCGGGGATGAAGGCATAAAATGGGTGAGGTGATGCCCTGAGCCTGGAATTTCAGGAAATGGGTGTCCTCCAGCTGAGAACACGAATGGAGAGGTAGCCAGAGCCACAGAATCTTTTAAATCTCAAATTCCTGGCAGCTACCCAGCTTTATATCATTAGGGTTGGGCAACCTGATTTGGCTCCATTTTTTTAGATGAAAGATCAGAAGAACAACAATATGAATGGTCCATCATTGTTTATGGGATAAAAAGAGAAGGCAGAGGCCAGAGAGAGCTGGTTGGCATCCATTCATACATGCCTTGCATGAGCTTTTAGAGTTGGGAAAGGGGCCATAAAATATTGAGCCTCACAGGTGCCCTCCGAATCATGAGCAACAGGATCCAGAGAGTTTCAAGACATTTTCTAAGTCTGCACACACTCCTCTGAAGGATGAAATCAATCCTACATGCCTGTCCAATGAATGAGGGACAGAATAGTTAATAAGATGGCAAATATGACATTCCATGTAGAGATATGCTATGTTCAAAGAGTTTTACCACAGTACTGCTTTCTAGTGACAAAAAAATCAAAGCAATATAAATATCCACTTATCCATTAATAGGGAATTGTTTAAATACTTCATAATAGAAGGCACGTGATGGAATATTTTGTAGGCGTTACAAATAAAGTAAGTCCCCTACCTACAAACAAATTCCATTCTGAGAGAGTTCACTTTGTTCGTTAAGTCCAGCAAAGTTAGCTTAGGTACTCAACTAACGCAATTGGCTACATAGTACTGTACAGTAATAGGTTTACACTACTTTTCACACAGTACATACAGAACAAGCACAAAAAATAAAGAAAACACTTTTAATCTTACAGTCAATGGCACTCCACCCCAGTACTTTTGCCAGGAAAATCCCATGGACGGAGGATCCTGGTAGGCTCCAGTCCATGGGGTCGCTAAGAGTCGGACACGACTGAGCGACTTCACTTTCATTTTTCACTTTCATGCATTGGAGAAGGAAATGGCAACCCACTCCAGTATTCTTGCCTGGAGAATCCCAGGGATGGGGGAGCCTGGTGAGCTTCCGTCTATGGGGTCGCACATAGTCGGACACGACTGAAGCGACTCAGCAGCAGCATAGTACCTTGAAAAGTACAATAGTGCCAGCTACCTCACCACTGCTTTTATGCTTGCTTCTAGACATCCTTGGCTGAAGATACTGTACTCCTGACTCTATACTGTGTGTGTGTGTGTGTGTGTGTGTGTGTCACGTGCGCTCCCATGCCGCTCCTCCGTCCATGGGATTCTCCAGGCAAGAACACTGGAGTGGATTGCCATGCCCTCCTCCAAGAAATCTTCCCGACCCAGGGATCGAGCCCTAGGTCTCCTGCACTGCAGCAGGACTTTTTAGCCACCTGGGAAGCCCTACTCTACACTGTGCTGTACAGCACACAAAAGCACCAGCACTTGTGAGGACACAAGCACACGGCAGTGCACGCCAGATGCATGAACTAACTTACGTGACTGGACACGTGAACATACACTTGCATCTTTGAAAGTTCCCAACTTGAGGGCTCCTATGTAGGGGACTCATGTGATGACTTTACTGCACTAAAACAATAAACAATTCTGTGTATCTACATTTATTGACATGGGGAGCTGTGGGGCTTAGCTAGAAGGTCACCTCCGTTGACTTTCTATTGTGTGACAATAGCAGGTGTCAATGCAACATATACATCACCCTGGGTAAAATTTTACATATGCATATGTGTGTGTGTGTGTGTGTGTGTGTGTGTCTCATTCGCTCAGTCATGTCTGACTCTTTGTGACCCTATGGGCTATAGCCCACCAGGCTCCTCTGTCCACGGGATTCTCCAGGCAAGAATACTGGAGTGGTTTGCCATGCCGTCTTCCAGAAAATCTCCCCAGTCCAGGGGTGGAACCCATGTCTCCTGCGTTACAGGTAGATTCTTTACTGCTGAGCCACGGGGGCAGCAAAGGAGTCTTTGTAATAATTATCTCAGAGTGAGGTTTTGGATGACTTCTAACTTTCTTATTTACATTTTCACGCACTGTCGGAATTTTGTTCAGAAATCATGTTTTTTTATAATCAGAGAAGCTGATTAAATCAGACATCCTCCTTGCTGTCATGGATCCTGTGAGGACTGCAGGAGGTAGTGAATGTCCCTCATCTGGCTGGTTTGGAGTTGCTCTCCCCTCAAAACTCAGCGAGTGCTTCCCAGCACACCATCCAGAAAAAAGAACTTTAGGGAGGGCATGATGGATTTTCAAATGGAAATTGTTATGACCAGGGGTAGATTAAGAGGTGCCTATAACATTGAGATAAACCTCCATTTAAGAGTAAAAAATTAGGAAGACTGGGGGTATTTGGTTTGAGTCTGTGGATGTGACCACTTTACAAAGAGTCACCAATGGGTGGCAGAAAAGATGTAGGTATCCCCCAACTGTAATTACGATGCTGGATCACAGACCAGAATGGTTAAAGTGAATTTATAAGTAGAAAGATGAAATGGAATAAATTGCATGGGATAGCCCTGGAATTTGGATGAAGCATAGTTGAAACCAAGGTGGGGATGATCAGCAAAGGGTCTGGAAAAGGAGCTCTGTGTTTGTCAGCATTTACTTAGCTCTGCTAAGGAAGAATGGCTGTGAATTCTGTGGCCACAAGCTCTGCCAGGCTCTAGATCCTTGATACACTTCTTACATACCACCCACAAAGAGTCATGTGGCCCTGGCGTCCATATGTTTGGAGGAGTAGATCACCTTGTGTATGTGTGTGTGTACATATGTACAAGTCATAAAGGTTTGAAAGAAATCTCTTTAGTCCTGTAAGACTTAACAGTTAAAAATATTATCCTAAGCAATTCTCCTAAAATTTAGCCAGAAAGAATTT
Source organism: Tragelaphus eurycerus (assembly GCA_935064755.1). Lineage (NCBI taxonomy): Eukaryota > Metazoa > Chordata > Mammalia > Artiodactyla > Bovidae > Tragelaphus > Tragelaphus eurycerus. The sequence continues at coordinate 15,388,105 of CAKXYN010000036.1, read as the reverse complement.
CCAGAGAGGCTGAATTATTGAGTCACTTTTGTTGTTGTTCATTCAATCAGTTGTGTCCAATTCTTTGTCACCCCATGGACTGCAGCATGCCAGGCTTCCCTGTCCATTTCCAACTTCTGGAGCTTGTTCAAACTCATGCCCACTGAGTCGGTGATGCCATCCAACCATCTCATCCTCTGTTGTCCCCTTCTCCTCCTGTCTTCAATCTTTCCCAGCATCAGGGTCTTTTCCAATGAGTTGCCTCTTGGCATCAGGTAAGTATTGGAACTTCAGCTTCAGCATCAGTCTTTCCAGTGAATATTCGGGGTTGATTTCTTTTAAGATTGATTGGTTTGATCTCCTTACAGCCCAAGAGACTCTCAAGAATCTTCTCTTTCTTTATGATCCAACTCTCACATCCATATATGTCTACTGGAAAAGCCATAGTTCTACCTAGACGGACCTTTGTTGGATTGAGTCACTTCACTTAGTACTTTTTTTTTTTCACCAAGAAATTATCTGGGTCTCTGAAAATGTTATAGCTTGGTCTCAAAGATCATTTCAAGAGGGTCCTTAAGTCTTGTGTGCTCTGCTGACTACACAATCCCAGTGGGAAATACATTCTAAGACTTTCAGGCTGGACTGTCCAGGTTTATATCCCCTCCTCTGACAGTTTTCTTCAGGAAAATTCAAAGGTATGTTCTAACTGCTTTTCTCATAGCAATGGGGGTTTAGCGAGCAGGTTTGCTCTGACCAGTATTGCAGTTCAAGGGGTAAATCTTGAAGGAGGATGTGAGATTCCTTTACTTGGGGATTGGACACTTTGTTGACTTTAATGGAACACAGGCTATGTGGTCGGCCTTTACCCTCTGGGCTTGCTGCCTTCAAGGCAAAGGGAGAGATAGTCAAATCTCTGATTCGTTGTAAATATTCAATCCTTTACTTGAAATGGTCCATTAAGCAGTAGGGATAATGTATTCATGAGAGGCCAAGTGGTGAAGGTGACATACCTTTACTATTTGCCTTCCAGAATGGACTACCATTGGCGTTAGTTGGAAAAACGCAGAATCTTTTCACTTTTTATTTTGATCACAACTGCTTATTTGTATGCTTGTTATTCTCTGGTTATGAATCTGTAACCAAGCAGCCACAGATCAGGAGATCTGTTCTTTTAGCCATTCTGACCATCCGTGCACATCCTGAAGAATAGATCACAACAATTTATAACAGTCTGGTAATTGTAATTATTCAGTTTCCCAGATGGCTCAGAGGTGAAGAATCTGCCTGCCACTCAGGGGATGTGGCAGGAGCCAAGGGTTCAATCCCTGGGTTGGGAAGATCCCCTGGAGAAGGGAATGGTAATCCACTCCAGTATTCTTGCCTGGGAAATCCAATGGACAGAGGAGCCTGGTGGACTACAATCCATGGAGTTGCAAAGAGTCTGATATGATTTAACAACTCAGCAACAATAACAGCTGTCCAAGGTGGCAGGGTCGGCTCACTTCCCCGGCCAAGTTCAGATGTCATTGTCAACACAGCCCTCCCTGTTCTATAACTATTAATACCTGCATCATACCACTTTGCTAGCAAGACTTTCCAAGCAGCTGAGAAATACTCAGCCAAGAGTCTGTACTCTTGGAAGTTCTTGGAGTTTCATCAGTTAAATCTTTCAAAAGTAGTTTCAGGATAAGCTTGCTCAGAGACAAAAAAGGGGAAGATGCAGGGGGTCCCTAGAGACCTCTCATTTCATGAAATCATATTCAAATATTTTACTGAGAGGAATATAGGAAAGTAAACAATAAGAACAGGAAGGAAAGAGTGGGTGGAAGGAATGAAGGCAGAAGCATAGCAGAAAGAAAGGAAGAGGGAGGAATATAACATTTTTGGTAAATCCTAAAATTTTAAACCAGAGTGGCAAGGAGCAACATTCATTTGATTTTGGAAGATACTATACAACTCTTTTGGGGGAAGGATTGAAGGCAAAAGGAGAAGATAGCTTCACCAACTCAGTGGACATGAATCTGAGCAAACCCCAACAGATAATGGAGGACAGGGGGAGCTTGGCACGCTTCTGTTCATGGGATTGCAAAGAGCCAGACATGATTGAGTGACTGAACACCAGCAACAACGTAACTTTCATTTACTTCTATTTACCTTTCAAACAGTGTTTGCTAAAATGTCATCAGACACTCTGTGCACATATAATAGCTTTGTTTGTGTTCAGTCACTTCCGACTCTTTGCAGTCCCATGGACTGTAGCATGCCAGGCTCCTCTGTCCAAGGGAGAATACTGGAGTGGGTTGCCACTCCTTCTCCAGGGGATCTTCCCAACTTAGGGATTGAACCCTCGCCTCCTACATCTCCTGCATTGGCAGGTAGATTCTTTACCACTATAATAGCTTTGGGGAACATGTCTGAGATTCTTTTTGGCTAACTGAGCAAGTTCAAGCTCTTATGAGTTTTCTTTTCTGAGAGCAACAAGGGGCCAGACCTAACTTGGATGATCTATCTTTGTATCTTGTCCTGAAAAGCCCTGAATTTACACATCCATTTAAAATATTTATGCCAGTTCATACTTGAAAATCTGCCCCAGATGGCATCGAGCCAAAAGCGGATGCCTGTTGCTTCAGAGGAGGAGGGGATGTATTCCTGTGTGTGAGCACAATGGTATGGCAAATGGGCAAGAGGGGACATTCCTTCCCAGGGCTTTACTGAGGTCAAACGAAACATTGCCCAGTTCTTTACCCATGTGGAAAACCAGTGTGTCTAAGCCAAGTGGGGGAAATGGGAACTGAGAGCAGACAGGCAGATCACCCTGAGTGATTTGAAACTGTGTGGCAGACAGAGTGGCATCCTTCAGCCCCACATGGTTCTATACCCCTTTACCATTCGCAGTCTCAAAGCTGTCCAGCTCATGGCCAGGAAGAGAATCAAGCTATTTTCATCACATCCAGAGGCAGAGTAAGCTGGAGCCTCCGCTGGGACAGATCCAGCGCTGCCTGGACTTGATAAATTTATAAAGAGAGCTCACTGACACGGCAAGGGTTAATTCCAAACCTTTAGAAATCGCTAGACAGGGAAGCCCAGCATGCTGCAGTTCATGGGGTCTCGAAGACTGAGCAACCGAACAACAGAAATCTTTGATTGGCATTCGTCTTTTAGAAATACAGTAGGTCATCTGTATCTGAGGGTTACACCTCCATGGATTCAACCAACCGCAGATCGAAAATACTCAGAAAAATGAAAAATTCCAGAAAGTTCCATAAAGCAAAACTTGAACTTGCTGTTTGCTGGCAACTATTTAGGTAGCATTTACTTGTGTTGACAGTGACTGACTTAGCGTTTACGTTGCGGTAGGTATTGAACCTGCTTGCCAATGCAGGGGATGTAAGAGGTGCCGGTTTGATCCCTGGCTCAGGAAGATTCCCTGGAGGAGGGCATGAAAACCCACTCCAGTATTCTGGTCTGGAGAATCCCGTGGACAGAGGAGCCTGGAATACTACAGTCTACAGGATTGCAAAGAGTTGGACACCACTGAAGCGACATGGCATGGCACACAGCACAGGTATTATAAGCAACCTAAAGAGGATTTGAAGTTTATGTGAAGATGTTCACAGAATATATGCAACAACTCAACATTCAGAAAACGAAGATCATGGCATCTGGTCCCATCATTTCATGGCAAGTCGATGGGGAAACAATGGAAACAGTGACAGACTTTCTTTCTGGTCTCAAAAATCACTGCAGATGGTGACTGCAGCCATGAAATTAAAAGATGCTTGTTCCTTGTAAGAAAAGCTGTGACAAACCTAGACAATATATTAAAAAGCAGAGACATTACTTTGTCGACAAAGATCCATCTAGTCAAAGCTATGGTTTTTCCAGTAGTCATGTATGGATACGAGAGTTGGACCATAAGGCAAGCTGGGTGCCAAAGAACTGATGCTTCTGAAGTGTGGTGTTGGAGGACTCTTGAGACTCCCTTGGACTGCAAGGAAATCAAGCCAGTCAATCTTAAAGGAAATCAACCTTTCTTAAAGGAAGTACTGATACTGAAGCTGAAACTCCAATAATTTGGCCACCTGATGTGAAGAACTGACTCATTAGAAAAGACCCTGCTGCTGGGAAAGATTGAAGGCAGGATGAGAAGGCGGTGACCGAGGATGAGATGGTTGGATGGCATCAAAAGCTTGATGGACATGAGTTTGAACAAGCTTTGGGAGTTGGTGATGGACAGGGAAACCTGGCGTGCTGCAGTCCATGGGTGTGCAAAGAGTTGGACACGACTGAGCAACTGAACTGAACTGAATGCCATTTTCTATCATGGACTTGAGCATCACAGATTTTGGTATCTTTAGGATCCTGGAAGCACTCTTCTTACTGGATCCCAAAGACAACGATATGTATGTATGTATTGAGATCAAAGCATTTAACATTTTCTTTCCAAGCTCTGAACGTCTCCCAAAGTACGAAGGAATGTGAGATTCACCAGGCCTACTTGGAAGCTATGACATGGGTTCATTTTAAGGTTGAATTGCAGGACAGCTTTCATTCCCTGACCCATCCCCCTGCCTCCCCACCGTCAGGTGGTGGGAGAGGAAAACTAGAACTGTTTTCTGAGTTCTGTCCTCAGAACTCCTTTCTTTTTCTTTCTGGCTGCACCCTGCTGTATGTGGGATCTGATCGAACCCATGCCTCCTGCAGTGAAAGGAGGAATCTTAACCACGGGACCATGGAGAAAGTCCCCAGAGCCGCTTTCTCAATCCACTGCCTCTCCTTTGCAAATCAAGTATGGGAATCCAAGAGTCCAGAAGGACCAAATGACTCCTCTGCTCAAGCACCGTGAGACAGGTTACTGATTTTTTTACCCTTTGTTTACTGTGAGAAGGAGGCAGGAGGGAGATGGTTCCCCCTCTGCCCACCCACTGTTCCCCAGCCCCAGATTTCTCTCTAAAAAAATGCAACCAGACCACATACCCCTCCCTCAGCATCCCTGGACTCTGCTCCTGGACCCAGCCCCCCTTCACGTGCCGGTGGGGCATGGGAAAGTTTGAAACTGGCAGAAAGCCTTGGAGGTGAAAGGCAAGCCCCAGAACTGAGGGGGGAAGGCCTGCAGGTGGGGTGGCCTGGTAAACTGCAACTCGGGGATGCTGTGCCTTCATTCTGCCCTTACAGCCCATGAGAATCTCCAGATCTCTTCATCAGACACCCCTGCTCCCTCGAGTTAGGCTGCTCTTGAACCACTGCTGGAGGAGTTTCTCAGAGAGGGATTTTTATTATCAGATGAGTGATGGAGTGTGTGTGCATTTGTGTTTTTTCTTCATCAATCATGTCAAGAAAGGATAATATTCCTTTCTAAATATTGAAAAAATATATCTTTTCTTAAAAACCAAAGTAATGTAGGTTCATGGCAGAAGATTTGGAAAATACAGAAATGCATCCCTGAAGAAACTAAAATCCACCTACGATTTTACCACCTTGTTTCATTGGCATTTAGTTGAACAATTATCAGTCCCTACTCTATTCTTTTATGGAATATAAATTCCAAGATGACGGAGATCTTGCTCACATCTGGGACCCTGTGCTCGGAAAAATGTGCTAGTGCATGGCTATGTGCAAATATATAGACTGGATCAGTAAACTCTAGAAGAATAGTTTGAATTGAAATAAGTTGTCATGATACAGTAGAGAACAGCAGAAATGGAGTTGCTTTGGGTGTGGCTGACCTGTGACTCAGCTGCTCCTGCTAATTTGCTGTTCTCCTTGGATCAGTTACTTCACCTCTCTGGGCCTGGGTTAATCTTCAGTAAAATACTCATTCTAGTTAATATTTATCAAGATGCTAAGCATGTGGTAAGCTCTCTATGCATATTTCTCACCATAACTCCATGAGAGGTACTGTCTACCACACTTATGCCCCAGGAAATAGAGGCATACAGTCACATAGCTAAGTGGACAGCAGCCAGACTCTGGGCTCCAGTGGATGCCTGGCCTTGGGGTGGCATGACTTCTAAAGGCCCCTCCCGGCTCTGGTGCTGAGCGAGAGAGGAGTGGGACAGGGAGATGGCTGGGACAATTATGCACGAGGCGCTCAATTGTGGAACAAGGTCCAGGTGATTATTACTTAGAGATCAGAGAGCAAAGTCCTGACCTAGACAACTTCCTCCTGACTACTGTGAACGTCAGAAGCCTGGCTGGGCATTCCTGGAGCCTAATTACAGGTCTGTTCAGCCAGCCCCCCATCATTCAGAGAGAGAGAGGCAGGTTTCCGAGGCCTCCTGGTGTGTTCCCCTTTTCACCCCCGCCCATCCCAGGAGAGTGCCCAGGGTCAGGCAGGGAAGTAATCAGAAGTCAACCTGATCATTCCTGACCATGAGCAGCTGTGGATGTGTTTGGTAGGAGAGGAATAATGGCACACTTGTGGGATGATTAGCTGGGATGTCAGTGAGCAGGGCACTACAGTCCCCCTGTTCCTGCCCCCACCAGATAAAAGTGTGGGCTGATCACCTGTGTTTTACTTGTATCCATGGCAACCCACTCTCCTTTATGGTGAGGAGGAATGGGCTTCGGTAAACAGATCTATTTGTTTGACTCCTGTTGCTCATTTGAAGCCATGTCACTCCTTTTTCCACTGTGGTCTGTGTGTCTGAGTCACAGGGAGCCTAAACTGGCTTCTCTGAATTGATGGCTCCCTCCCAGCCTGTCTTGACTGACTGCCAACTGAGCAGGGCGTAGCTTACCAACACTTTTTTTTTTTTAAGCCGGACTGATTCATAGAAACTCCTTTAAAACAGTAAAAAGAAACCGCCCATCACACACCCCAGCACACCAGCTCAGGAAACTTATAACCTTGGGAGGCCAGCCCTCTGCTCACTGTGGTCACAAACCTCCAGGAGAGCGGACGCCTGCCACCAGCTCCTGACACTCAGGGCGCCTCGGCTGGTCACTGGACCCTCAGGTAGGACAGTTTCCGACACTGCCAGGAAGCCCAGGGAACTTTCCTTGCTTCCCACTGCTCTCCTCCTTCTGACCTCACTGAAGCTTTTTCTTATTTCCTGTGCTATGTTTCTAGGACTCCTTGAATTGAGTCCTGCAAGCTTTTTAGCTAAAAGTGGGCATCGATACAACTCTTTCCCTTAAGGTTCAGTAAAATCTAGTTTGACGGGGGCCCCAGGGTCGGGGCAATCAGTCCGTCTGGGCCGTGATTATGTCTTGCAGGAATGGGGTTCTTGTTCTGAAAGTGTGCTGGGAGCAGGGACTTTTGAAACATGAGAGGATAGCATTTTCTTTCTGGAGGAAACCCGACGTACCTTTGAAACTGGACGGCACTTGGGCTGGTTGCCAGACTTAGTCAGTTGCTCTGTTGTGATTTAAATTGCTCAGGACTTGAATTGTTTCTCTGTTTGCCTGTCTTTTGCAGGTGAGGGTGGGGAGCATCTGCTTTTCAGTTTATTTTCCTGGTGGTTTTTATGGGGCTGTCCTTTAGCTTGTTCATTCACTTTTGTTGAAGTGTAAATTTTTTTTTTTTTTTTTTTTTCTTCTTTCCACCGGATAGAAGGAGAGCGGGGTGGGCTTGTTTTTAGAAAACCGTTAGAGGGAGAGAGGAAGGGAGAAAGAGGAAACTTTCTCTCTTTAAGTGGTGTTTGAAATGTAACACAGGAGGGGCTTCTGCTGCCTGATGTGGATTTTAGAGCTCTCTCCCTGGGTCAGATGTGGAGGGTGGGGTCTCAGGGAAAAGTTGGGTTTGGAGGGCAGGGTGGGGTTGGGGGAACTTCATCTGTTCTTATTAAAAATAAAACAAAACACTGCATCGTTTTATGCTTTTATCCCAGAAGCAGCCAAGTTCGGTGCAGAGCAAAAAGACAGCCTACCAGGAATGTTAAAATGATTTTTATTTCTTAGGTAGATGTGAGGTGTTTTTTTCCTCCTGCATGGCAGGCAGTGATTGTTTTGGAACATTCAACTTCTCACTCTTTCCAAAACATGGCCGTACAAACGCAAACACTCGTGCTAATCATGAAAGGATCTGGAAAAGGAAGAAGAGTGATTTCTATTTGCTTTTTCTTTTCAAGGTTATCATGTTGGTTGGTTGAAGTGTGGCCCGTTTCAACATAGATACTGGGGTATACCCCAGTGTAACCTAACCTGCCCCACCACCCCACTCTGCACACAAGACGAGGAGAAGGACAGGATGCAGCTTGCCTGATGAAATTAAGTTTTTTCTTTATAAATGTGGTTCGTTGGAAGAGAAGATTCAAACATAATCAGCCTGGATACAGGCAAGGAGCCTGCTAAAATTGCCCTCCAGGGGATAATTCAGTTAGTACAAGGGCAATTTTTTAAGGTGCAGGGGACTCCCACCTTCGCTTGAAGTGTTGATTATTTCTAGATTACATCGACCTGGATTGGGGAGGCCATTGTCATTAATGGTATCCTGAGAAGCTAGAAACAAATCTTGGAGTCTGTGTAGGCTAAAGCTAGTAAGAAAGATTTAACCAGTCAGGAAACAGAAAACACTGACAACTGTGGGCACATAAACTGTCCTTAATCTCACTATTTGTATGGTGTCACTTTACTCTGGAGTTTGATGTGGAGAAAAGCGTGCTGTGCGTTACTGCCTGGAGTTTGAGGGCAATTTTAAAAATGCTGTTCTTATTCCTGCTTTCCCATCTTCCTCCAACAAGTAGTGAGAGAGTTCCTTGGCTGTGGGGGTTTTTCTGGATTTCAGCTATGTATGCTCGACAAGACTGGACCTGGAGTTTTTTTTTTTCCTGCTACTGTCTCCCACCCTCGGGGGTAGATTGAATTCCACCCCAGGCTCTGAGGACTGGGGCAGGGGGTTTGGGGCAGACTGGCAGGATGTCTGGTCTGGCGTCCTGGTCTGAGGATGCCCCGGATTTTACATTGTTCGAGGATACAAAACTGTCCTGGGAGTTGGCAGGAGGCCATCGAGCACCAACCCAGGGCAGATCACATCCCAGGGCAGACGGTGGCTCCCGCCCAGGAGGGGAAGAGACGTCCTCAGGCCTCAGAGGGGAAGAGACGTCCCTTCCACAGACCGCAGAAAAGACTGGGGCTGCCTCCTCTCTTCCTGCTCCCCTCCTAGTCCAGACTTGGCCCGTCCAGTTCCCATAGACATCCAGACTCCGGGGGATTGCGGGAAGGAGCCCCAAAGTGCCCACCCTGGGGATGCAGACCGTCTTTGCTTGGTCTGCGTGGCTCTGGGATTTCAGCTGGTACTCGGACCCACTGGGGGCCAGTACCTCAGAAGGCTGAGAGATGAATCAAAACGGCTTTTCTGTAGGCGCCTCGGCATCAGATAGGGAATATATCTGAAAAACGGCCTCAGAAAAAGGCACGGGGCAAATATAGTTACGTATCATCCTTGATTTGTGTGTTGAGTTTGGTACAAATCTTGGAGGTCAACCCATTCATTCTCCTGCCATATGCAGAAATCTTATTTTCACACCACCTTGGATGGATGAGTGTTTTATGCTTCCCTAAAATTTCCAGAGAAGGGACTTGGCACCTTAGAGAGTACTTCCATGCCCACCCAGCTTCACTGGACAACTCACATCGCTAGAGTTTCTTAGATCCGGCAAAACTGGCTTCTCTATAACTTCTATACTTTCTTCCAAGTTCTCTAGTCCTGAAAATATCTATTCCATTTTTGCTGTTGCTATTGATCCATCCAGTGCTCCTTAGCTTCTAAACACTTGACTCTTATTTAGTATTTGATGGATAAAACTGGATAGATCTGTGCTGCTGTTATTATTATTATGACTACCTAAGATTCGGAAGGAGCCCGGAACCTTGTTGAGGTTTTGAGGCTATGTACATACTCATCCCTACCCACGTGATCTGATTCTGAGGTCTCTTTTTCTAAGCAAGGCATGTAGTTTCTTCTTGAACTGACTGCATACATAGCTGCCTAGCACAAAAGCTCAGAGCCACCTGGGACTCTCAGATATATGTACTCAGAGGGATACCCGGTGACAACCACGAGGTCATGGTTAAATCAATGCAATGTCAGAAACACAGGCCTCTAACTTGGCCTTGTGGGGCTGGTCCCTTAGTCCATAGTTCATGGAGCCCACGCCTTGCCACTGTTACTTCCTGTAATGGTAAGTACAGCAACAGGCTGCCAGTCAACATAACCTCGGTCTAATTGCCGGCAGGCAATCTGGATGTCCAGCTCCTTGGAAAGGGCTCATAATCCTTAAGTAGTGTAGAACTGGAATTTTCTGACCATAAACTTCCCTTTTCCCATACTCCTTTCAGTTCTGCCCAGATGACCCTGGATTCCTATTTAGTAACCAAGGGAGCCGAAATACGCTTCTAATGAAGAGTTTGTTTGGATTCCCAATACCCTATACCCCATACATACATGGCTCAGAACCACGCTAAGTGACACTTCAGCTACAAGTCATTTCTCTCCATTGAACTGGGAAATCCGCTGAAACTGAACCACAAAGACGAAAACAGAAGCCCATGTGGGGATTGCTGCTTCTCTCTCTTCATTTTAATCACAACATTTGGATCCACCTTTCCTTCTCTGCGGGCTTCCCTGGTGGCTGAGAGGTTAAAGCCTGCAATGCGGGAGACCCGGGTTCGATCCCTGGGTCGGGAAGATCCCCTGGAGAAGGAAATGGCAATCCACTCCACTATTCTTGCCTGGAGAATCCCAGGGGTGGAGGAGCCTGATGGACTACAGTCCATGGGGTTGCAGAGAGTTGGACGTGACTGAGCGACTTCACTTTCTTTGTTTCCTTCTCTGCTGTGGAAATGGCATTTCTCTGGACTAAATCGGACCCCTCTACTGGTGCCCCTGGCCTTACTGAGGATGTGGCGGTTTTCATATTTCCCAGGCCTGTTTCATGAATTCTCTCTTCCAATGGGGTAATTAAAATTGAGAACCCACTAGGCTTGGGTTGAAATTGGTGACTGGAACCCTCCAGTAGGTGCAAGATGGCTAAAATAGGAGGCTTGAGGGGCTTGGTCTTGTCCTGAATCTGCCATGTGATGTGGGCAGAACATTTGCCTTCTCAACGGAGGGAACAGAGCTTGGTGGTTTCCATGGACCCTTGTGGCCCCGAGACCCTATCGTTCTAAGATCCGATAGTTCCTGTTTGGAGAAGTCCCGTGTGTTATGCCAACAGCAAGTTTAATCCATAAACACTGGTAGGAAAGTGAAATGATGTAACATGTCTGCATGGAAACAGGAGGATGGAGGACCCAGGTGGACTCCTCTGCTTCATCCGCTTAGAGATTCTCCAAGTACAGGTGTCCGCAGGCTTTACTGCTAGGTAGCAGTGAGCATTCACCCAGCTCTCAGAAGGAAAGAAAGAGGTTTGATTTATGAAACCTGAGCAGTGCCTGGTTAGCGAAGCTTTGTGGGGACATTGACAACAGCAAGTGATCCACCAATGAACCCAGACCAGACTCCAGAGACAGAGACACAAAGGTGGCTCTGGGAAAGGAGCCTCACCCTCTTTTCAAGGAGGGTGTGGCCAAAAGGTGTGGATGGGAGTGGATGGGGAGCCAGGCTACAAGGAGGAAAGGGGGAGGTGCCAGGAGGAAAGGGGTGGGGAGCAAAGGGACTTCCCAAGGTTTCTTAGGCCTGTGTGCTGGCTGAGAGAGGGGGACAGATGGAAAGGCCTAGAAGAGGGAGAATTGATGCTTTCAAACTGTGGTGCTGGAGGACTCGTGAGAGCCCCTTGGACTGCAAGATCAAACCAGTCAATCTTAAAGGAAATCAGTCCTGAATATTCATTGGAAGGACTGGTGCTGAAGCTGAAGCTCTCATACTTTGGTCACCTGATTCGAAGAACTGACTCATTAGAAAAGATTCTGATGCTGGGAAAGATTGAGGGCAGGAGGAAAAGGGGGCAACAGAGAATGAGATAGTTGAGCAGCATCACCAACTCAACGGACTTGAATTTGAGCAAACTCTGGGAGATGGTGAAGGACAGGGAAGCCTGGTGTGCTGCTGTTCATGGAGTCTCAAAGAGTTGGACAGGACTTAGCCACTGAACAACAAGAAGAGAGAGAAACGGGAAAGAGGAAGCCAGGGAGAGGGTGCAAGAAGAGGGCAGAAGCGTGAAGATGCTGTCCCTCTGACTCCCTCCCCTCTGATTTGGGGACCACTCACCCTCAACGTCAGGATAGTCCTTGGGGCCAAGAATTTCGTTCTTTGTCTCACCTCTTCTTTCCCTGCTGTGAAGAACCTTCTGTTGTTAAGGAGGCAATGTTAGAATTTCTACGGATTACTTGTGCAGTGGTCATCTTTCCCTGGGGGCATTTTTTTTTTCCCCTTTCCAGAAGGGTCAGGTCAGGACTGACAGCAGAATGAGGTCCCTGATATTTTGATGTCTTCTTTCAAATAATCAAAGAACCCTGCCTGGGTGGCTGGATGCTGGGAGCTGGGGAGAGGTTGTAGAGGTCAGGCCAGCCAGGTGTATCCATACTCTAACGAAGCTGAGACCTCAAGCTTGCCTTGGCTGGCTGTGCTTCGCTGCTGGGGAGGGGGCCTTGTGCTGTGGGTGGGGGGCTGGGGTGGAATGTTTGAAGCTCCTCTGGGGCCAGCAGTGCTGGCAGGGTGGGCTGTTTTGGCCTGGGCTGGTTCTGCTGGTGGACCTTCTCAGCAACTCAGTAGGAAGAAGCAGTGACCCTCCAAAGGCCATTTGTTTATTTCCAGTGGCATCACTTTGGAGAGTCTGTGCTGACCCTCTGATTAACTAGGAGGGGTTGGAGAGGCAGAATGAAGCAATAGATCTGGTAGAAGTTCTAGAATTCTGTCGCAAGGAGGAAAGAGAAGCTGTGCTGCAGTGGGGAAAGCCTGGCCTGGAAGACGCGAGGGAGTGGGCTTCATCCTGATTCTTCTTTCACGCTGGGGACTTGCTTTCCCACTTTTGTCAAGGAAATGGACCGAGTAACTTCACCTCTGCTAAGCCTCTAAATAACCAACTGCCTGCAGAAAGAGCCCCAAGCCCACAGCCCACGCCAGGCACCGGAGTGCCCCTGGCTATACCCCCCGTCTGTCCCTGGGGGCCCCACTACCTCCCAGACTACAGCCTGCTGATTGAAGCCTGTTGCTGGTTGAAGCCTGTTGCCGCCACCTACTGTTAGACCCGCCCAAGCACCCCCCTGCCCCCTCCACCCAGGCCGGGCCACACCTTGAGTTTCTTCCAGAACCCTAGTTATTATCTTGGCAGTCTCTCCCTCGGAGATGGTCTGGCCGCCAAAACACTCCTCTTTTGTCAGCAGCAGAAGACAGCGAAGGTTCCATCTTTGCTCTGGGGACATCGCCTGATGGCCTGACCAGCTGCGGTCTGGGGCGGGGGCTGGCCTTGGTCACCCCACCCAGGTCTGGCCTTGGCCTTGGCAGATGTCACCCAGCCCCAGCCCCTCCCCGGACACAAAAGAGGACAAGGGGAAACCAGAGCGAGAGAGTGAGAGAGAGCGGTTATTCTCTGTGGGAACATTTGCCAAAACAAGATGCAAACTGCTTGTTTGCTTTTACCAGAGTTGCTGGCCCTCAGATTCTGCCTGAGAAGTTTCAAGCACATTTCCCTGGGTTAACTTTCTCCTTATCCATAAACGAATGAAAAGAATAACCAGCAGCCGTGCAGCCTTTGCTGTGTATCAGGCACGAGCCCTTTGATCCTCACGCTAAGGCTGTGAGGTGTGCAGATGATAGTTAAAAGGGGCTGGGGTCACCACGATGTATGCTTGAAATAGCTTACAATTTTATGTGCCAACTATACCCATTGAATCTGAACTTTTTTAAAAAAAGGAGTGCAGTCAGGAGTTGCACCCAAAATTCATGCTTTTTTTTTTTTTACTACTCAATACTCTGTCTCTCCAGGAGCTACTGTCCAGAGAGGATATGTCATTTTCCCAAACTCAGCAGAGTCAGAATTTTTTATGAGAACCTGGTTTTCAAAGAGGTGGTCTTTTTCTTTCTTGCTTTTGGTTACCCCTAAATAACATGCTTGTCCCACTACCCCCACCCCCAGTTCCTTATCCCTAACTGTGTGAGAATCATGCCAATCTATACCAGGGCCAGATAAGCACCACCCTTTCTATAATATACCCTGTTCACAGGTGGGAGGTGCAGTTCCCTCACCTCCTGGATGATGAAAAACAAGATAGTTGTTTTCTTTGGAGCATGTAGATTCCTGTTGCTTGTGCTGCTTGACTGCTGATGTTTCTGCTGGTCATAAAAAAAAAAACCTGCCCCGCATTTAAAAAAAACAGACCCCAATGTGAGTGTACGCAGTGAATTACAGCCCAAAGTTCTTTCTTGCCACACCAAACATCCAGACATCCAGAAGCAGGAGGAGATGGTGCTTTAGGATTCTTTCTTTCCACGTGTTTCCCACGGAGAAATTAACGCCCCACCCCCCTTCCCCACCCTCACGTAAAAACAATATTTAGAATGGAAAAGTACACTTGCTATAAAACAACAAGAACAATGGTCAGAAAACCTCATCCAAGGTCTCATTCACTGAGCCTGTCTTTAATCCCAGCCTTTTCCTCCTGCGGATACATCCTCTACGGCTGCTCCTCAAAGACAGTATTTCCTCTTCTGCTTTTGCGTTCAGTGGATATTCATTTTGCCAACCCACACGATCCTCACTGGGAAATAAACACATCAAAACAAACCAACAAGAGCAAAATGATCCTGACGTGTAGAGGACAGAAAGGCATCAGGGCCACCACCCTGTGCTGTGCTCCTAGGAGAAGCACAGCTGCAGTTTTGGGTGTGACGCCAAGGAGGATGGTCAGATGTGGGCTGACTCATGGAGATCGTACGACTGGGAGTGGCTCTGCCTTTCATCTTGTGCCTTGGAGAAAGCCTTGTGTCTTGGTCGGAGAAAGCGTTCTTCAAAGTCTACAGTTATCCAGTGGAGATGGGAATTTCACTGAAAGCATCAATGGACAAAAAGACAGAGTCTGTCTGGCAGTCGGGTCCTCTCAGGACTGTGTTATGATTTACTTGAGATCAGGGATCTCTGGCTAACTTTCTGATAACTTGGAAGTTCTGCTGGCAAAGTGACCACTTCAGACAAATGCTGTTAAGGAAGCATTAGACAAAGGGCAGAAGTAAGATGGAGGTAGTCATTCATTGTCAAGAGCTGCCTCTAATGCATTGTCAGGACCTTTCTGATGAAAGAGTGGGGAAGTTTTTGTAGATAGTGGGTGACCCGTGCCTAGAGAAGTTTAAGCATGATTTAGGTAGCTCCTGGTTATAGATTTGTAGATGAGTTTCATGTTCTGGGGAGGGATTTTAAAGCCTCCTTTCAGTCCAGAGTTTCTATAATTGAAAGAAGTAGATAGGCAAGTCAAATCTGTAGATAAAATAGTACTTAGAAGTTTAAAATTTTTTCTTTGCATTTACCTGTTTCTTCTTGAATAAGAGGGAACAAACACACATATAACCTTGCATATTCAAATGTCAAAGATACTCAGGAAATATTCTCAGAGTTTGCATGTAGGAAGATGTTCAATACATATTGTTGTTCAGTCTCTGAGTTGTGTCCGACCCTTTGCGACCCCATAGACTGCAGCTCGCCAGGTTTCCCTGTCCTTCACACTTTCAGTCTCCCGGAGTTTCCTCATACTCATGTCCATTGAGTCGGTGATGCCATCCAATCATCTCATCCTCTGTCATTCACTTCTTCTCCTGTCCTCAGTATTTCCCAGCATCAGGGTACAGAAATAATTTCTAAAAATAACACAGGACTAAAATTTACCTAGATTAAAAAAAAGTGGCGGGGGGGGGGCATCATTTCCTCTCAAGAATTCTGTTGTTTATTATGAAGACTTCAGTTATCTTGACATTCATTGTTTTTCTACAGGGAAGAAAATATTGCCTTTCTTGATTCTTTTATTTGCTGGCTGAACAGATACTTGGCACATGTCATAGACAAGATTCTACTTTCAGAAACTTAGAATCTTGGGGGTTGGGGAGCCAAACATTTCCACAAGTAATTCTGTTACGAGGTGAGCTACCACTAATGATTTTAATAACAGGAGAAAAATGACTACTTTTGACCTCTGTATCAGGGAGGGCTTCCTAGAGGAGGCAGAGTTTAAACTTCCTTGAAAACAATGTAATAGTTAACTGGAGAAAGGCTATAAAAACAGACCTTTAAAAAAATTTTGTTTCTAATCCTAGGATTTAAAATTCCTAGGATTCCCAGGGCCAGTGTGGAGCCTCTTTCCTGTTTGGTGGTGGGGTGGTGGTGTGTTTGGAGGATCTGAGGAGAGGAGTGACTTGGTCAGATAACCCAGTGGTACTGAGGATATACTCAAGAGGGAGGATCAGAAAGAGGATCACGGAGAGGCGGGTGGTCCCGAGCTAGACAATAACAGTGGGAGTGGAAAGTAAGGATGTGAGGGAGGTAGGTACTGGAGGAAGTATGCATGACCTGACTGTTATTTTCGGCAGTAAATCCGGGATGAGAGGAAGGAGCAATGCGGACTTTGGCAGCTGGTCACTATTGCTCCTGTCTCCCCAGAAAAGTCTGGGCTGTCTTGGCTGCCAGGGAAATGACTAAACTGTCTTCTGGCTCTTGAGACAGGTCCACGTGCTTCTCAGAAAGTTATCTTGTGCCATCTGGTCGAGGATGCTTCCACTTTGCCTTTGTCTGGGAGACTCTCACCCACTCCGAGTGGATCACAGACATTAGAGTTCTGTGGGACTCCCCCACTCCCATCACTCACACAAGTCCCCGACTCACTGTTTCTGATCGTGTGACACCCCCAGTCTCTGGCTAGTTCTTCAGTGACTCAAGCCCAGGATTTCTATCACTTCCTTTGCTGGAGAAGTAGGTCCTGGGGCTCTGTTCTGTTGTATCGCTCCCAATTACTGTTCCTCTCAGACTGCTCGAAGGCCCTGCTTCCCCCAGACTGTGGTGGCTGCTCAATAAACACACAGACTCCAGGGTTCGGAAGAAGTTATCAGTCAGCAATCTGACCCCCGGCTTACTGATCATGCAGCCAAATTACCAACATCTCGACTGTCCCTCTAGAAGTCGATGATTCTCAATGTCTCTGCTATGAGTTATCCATCAGAAAAGGAGAGGTGTCCACAGGGATCTGACTATTTTCTCATAGTTTTGCACGTGCGCCAAGTCGCTTCAGTCACGTCCAATTCTGTGCGACCCTATGGACTATAGCCCACCAGGCTCCTCTGTCCATTGAGTTCTCTGGACAAAAATACTGGAGTGGGTTGCCATGCCCTCCTCCAGGGGATCTTCCTGACCCAGAGATCAAACCCTCAATTCTTGTGTCTCCTGCACTGCAGGCAGATTCTTTGCCACTGTGTCACGAGGGAAGCCCTTCTCATGGTCAGACCACCCTAAAGGTGTTAGGTTGCCTGCAAAGGGTGAAGAAGCAATAGAAGGCAGCCTCAGGGCTTTATTCCTTTGCTTCTTTCATTTTGTGGGAGGAGATAAGAAACCAATAAATATTGAAGTGGATGGAGTCAGCTAGAGAGGGCCGTCAGCCCTTCCCCCACATCAGTTGGGCATTTACAGCTCCAGTCACCAGCAAGCATAATCTTCAGGTTCAGTGTCACTAACTGCAATGAATGTCCTATTAGCAAAGATCTTCATCCAGATCTGGAATGGTCAGTGGCTGTGACGCTTGTATCAGGGACAGGAGTGTAAAGAGACCACTGCTCTAGTGTGGTCTGAGCGATGTGGGAAGGAAAGGGGAAGTGTGGTCAGAAACCCGCGATGTGGGAAGGAAAGGGGAAGTGTGGTCAGAAACAAGGATGGCGGTGGAGGAAAGAGAACTGGTGGGCCTGTCTATTAGGGCAGAGAGAGGAACAGGAAAGGCATAACGAGAGCCTGTATGTAGCTCTAAGCAGTTGACCTCCATTTTTCTTGACAGTCACTTCTCTGCTAGAGTCAGCATTCATGCCTTCAATACTTTTCTCAGTTCCCCACCCAACCCCATGGAGTCCTGACCAACCTTGTTCTGTGTCTGTTGGGTGGGTGAGGGTAAAGGGGGATCCTACCCTGCTTCCAGTGGGGAGACCTGTTCCTGGCACCCTACACAGAACAGTGGACATCCTATCCCTTGAGAATGCTGTAGATTCAGTAGCTCTGGTGGCCTGGGTCCAACTCCAAGCACCACAAATAACATTGTTATGGAAGCCCCAACAGCAACATGACAAGTTTTGGGACTGCCTTGAGCTTCCATGCTCTATGAGGGGGTAGGTGTGTCTCTTAGATCTTCAGAAATGCCATGCTGTTTTCCGTTGCAGTCTGGTTGGAGCTCCCCAGCTAGGACAAAGTGTCTGCTTTCCACTGGAGAGGGCTGTAAATAGCATTCTTTTTCATTCTTAAAAGTTTTATTTATTTTTAATTGAAAGATAATTGCTTTATAATATTGTGTTCATTTCTGCCATTCATCAACATGAATCAGCCATAGGTATACATATGTCCCCTCCCTCTTGAACCTCCCTAAAGTGCTTCGTTTCAAATGCTATAAAATTATAATCCTTTAATTTCTAAATATACAATTGCAATCTTTGATAATTATTACTCAAGAACAGTTATGTTTTATGAGTATTGTTCAATTGTTGTCACCAATAGAGCGACACGCAGATGCATCCATAGCATTTTGAAGAGGTCAGAGAGAGAAATCAATGAACGCCTTAGTGAAACCTACTGCCAGGACAGAAAGTTGTAGCAGTCAATACTTCCAAAGATATAAATGCTCAGAAATGGTCTCTTTTCAGTACTTTTATATGAAGCAAGATTCACACGAGGGTAGAGAATGAGGCTCTCAGAAAGTGGCCCTGCATATGATGGGTGGGTAGATGTCTCAAGAGCCCTGGGTCCTCTGTTATTTCTACCCAAACTGCTCTCCAATTTGATAGGTCTCCCCTCGCCTGTTAAGTATGTGGGTTTCCCAGGCGGCGCAGTGGCAAAGAATCTACCTGCCAATGCAGGAGATGCAAGAGTTCCATTCCCCAGTTGGGAAGATCCCTTGGAGGAGGAAAGGGCAACCCATTTCAGTATTCTTGCCTGGAGAATTCCCATGGACAGAGGAGCCTGGCGGGCTACAGTCCATAGGATCGCCAAGAGTCAGACACGACTGAGCACACACACATTCTGGTCCCTAAAGATCTTAAGAATTACCTCCCATCTTCCCATCTCAGGGTTTCTCTGCTGGGAGGGGGGCAACCTATAGTATAGGGATAGACATTTAAGAAGATAGTTCATTCTGCTTCCAAATGTGTTGAGGAGGGCTACTGAAATTCAAGGAAGCCCTTCTAAGCTGGCAATGGATGATCCCAATAAAACCTGACAAATTTCAGGCAGTGAAAAGATGGAGAAGCTACTGCCTGTGTTATGTGATAGCTCCAGTAAACAGCTTCTACTTCTGGCTGGATACAACAGCCAAAAGCAGATAAAATTGTGTGTTCTGTGCACTAAGAACACTTGCTAATTCAAGGCATTTTGCTCCTTTTTTTGGTGGAAAGATATAGTGTGATTCAGTTCAGTTCAGTTCAGTCATGTCTGACTCTTTGCAACCCCAAGGACTGCAGCATGCCAGGCTCCCTGTCCATCACCAACTCCTGGAGCTTACTCAAATTCACGTCCATCGAGTTGGTGATAACATCTAACCATCTCATCCTCTGTCGTCCCATTCTCCTCCTGCCTTCAATCTGTCCCAGCATCAGGGTCTTTTCCATTGAGTCAGTTCTTCGTATCAGGTGGCCAAAGTATTGGAACTTCAGCTTCAGCATCAGTCCTTCCAATGAATATTCAGGACTGATTTCCTTTAAGATTGACTAGTTTGATCTCCTTACAGTCCAAGGGACTCTCTAGAGTCTTCCCCAACGCCACAGTTCAAAAGCATCAATTCTTTAGCGTTCAGCTTTCTTTATGTTCCAACTCTCACACCCATATGTGACTACTGGAAAAACCATGGTGCGATTACAGAAATCTAAATACCCTGAAAGAAAGTTGCTATCTTGCTTGATCCCCTCACCCACTCCTGCCTGAACCTCACAGGGGGATAGTGATCAGGTGAGGCTGTGGTTTAGATAAGAAGTGAGAACTGGTGGGCAGGAACTCGGGTATGTGGAGTGATGGTGGTGGTGGTGAGGCAGTAGACTAGCCAAGGGGGATGAGCAGGGTATTTGGAAAGCATGAATGTTCAAATGATCAAAATGGAGAGTGTGAGCAGGGGCAAAAAGAATCAGGCTCAACAATGGAGGGTTACGGAGCAGTCTAAGGGGACAGAGAATTCTGCTGGATCCCCAACAGTGTGTCAGAGAGGAAACTCCAAACATTCTCCTTGACCTCATATAAGAGGCCTTGCTTGGTGTATTGTATTCTGTCTCTGGCCCCTCAACCCCTATTAGGAGGAGGATGTTTGTCAATTAAGAGCAAAGGAAAAAAAAAAGTGATTTCTACAGCCCAAGGAGGATTAAGCACCATCTCGTTATATAATGTTTTAATTTCCTGCATTCAGAGAATTAATTCAGGCCTCTTTCCTTCCCTGTGAGGGGTGAGATCAGGATCTAGTGATGCTGTGAGTCTGGGGGGAGTGGGGAGGGTGACCAACACAGGGATGAGAAGAGTCAGTTTCTCCTCTTCATCCCCAAGGGTGATCCCTAGTGGTCCCTCGCTGCAAGGAGCAAGGATTAGGTGTGGAGATAATTTCTAAGAGGGCCAAAATGATTTTATTCACACTGCCCTGTGAACTGGATAGCAGGTATCCTATTGCTTCACATCGGGCAGCCTGGTGAATGGATAACTCAGTTGCTACTCAGTTTCATAAATAGCAATAACAATAATAGTAACAGTAACCCCATTAGTATCTGCCAAGCCCAAGCACTGTGTTGGGAGTTCTCCATCCAGGATTAAATGACACTGTAGGATGAGCATTGCAACCCCCACCTTCCATTGGAGGGAACTGACACCAGGAGGTCAAACAACTTTATGTGATTCTAACTCAACCTCTGTCTAATTCAAAAATCTCCTTTCACTGTGCATTAAAGTCAAGCAGAAAATTGAGGAGGTGTGATTGAGGAGGTGTGCAAGGATCTGAGAAAAGCAAAAATGCACTGGAACGTATGGGGAGATTATGAATAACAGGCACGAAATCTCTAAGCTCTGCCCTGAAGCCGAGCAGTAAACATTATCATTTTGATAATTTGCAATTGGAGAAATTTCTACAGAAAGAGTCTGGGTGGTAGGGAAGTGCTTAGATGGCGAAGGAGGGTGGGAGCGGTTGGAATGGATCAGGGTGGGCAGTGGAGGCCAGTGTCTGCCTTTCATTCTTGGCTTGTCAACAGCAACTTCCTCTCTCCCCTCACCAGGGTACAGTAGATCATTCTGCATTTGGAGCGCCTGATGAGGAAAGGGAGAGATCAAAAGCCCTGGAAGTGTTGGAAAGGTTGCATCCACGCTCTCCAATAAGTACCCTGTCTGAAGCGGAAGGGACTCAAGCTCAAAGCTTTAATTAAACGAGGTGGAGGGAGAGAGAAATGGGACACAGTTACTGGATGTGCACAGCCATCTCCTCCCTGGGAGGGGACAGCCAGGGACAGTCACACATCTACCCTCCCTAGGGTGTGAGTAACATGAGCCCTTTCCTTCTGAAGTTCCAGCAAGCCCGCACCGCCTCTTAACTGTCTTGGGTGTGACAAAGCATTCCTGCCACTGTCATCAATCAAAGTGGCCGCCCCCTCATGCATCCTTCACACTTCCTTTATGTTCTGGATTTGATGATCCATGGGCCCCCCCTCATCACTTCTGCTGAGATGATGACGGAAATGCTTCCATTTACCCATGCACATTCTTAATCTGTCAGTTCCCCATCCTCCCATCCACCGTGTGATGGATGCATCTGCCGATGGGCTGTACTGAGTCCAGAAGGATTGGCATTTGGGTAAACGTCACACACAAGCCAAAGGCACGTTTGGTCCCTCCCGCTGCATCCAGCCCTCAGAACTGTCATACTGAGTCGTAGGAAATATAACCCTCTGCCCCCAGACCAAAAGCAGAGTCCCTGCCATGATACAGCCCAAAGACTCAGGTGCAACACAAGTCTTAAATATTCCACTGGGAGATGATCAGACCATTAAACTGTAATTGGGTTGTTATAACTATTGAATATCCAACAGCATTATTATGTGGAAGTTGTGGCTCTCACATTTTATATTTCATACGAGATCAAATTAGCAGCCCATTTGGTCTCTGGGCATTGAGTAATAGTTGCCAGTCTTAGGAAGGCATCCGCTTCAATTAAAATCGCTGGGTGATCAGTTTGATAGAAGTGTGGACAACTTCCCTAGTGGAAAATGCAAATTTATATGACATTGTTGCATAGAGACCTGAAATGACAGCTGTGAAAGGCCTTTTAAAAGTACAATGCAAACAAAATAATAACAGTTACCATAAAATTTTTCCTGTTTTGAAACGGGCTGTATTAGAGGGATGAATATATAAATATATGAGGTAGAATTTTCTTTCTGTTTAGATCTATATAAACAGATGAACAGGCACTTGGGGAACTGGGCTAACTAATTAGGTGTTGGCAGGAATTTATGGAATCATGATGATTTTTACTGTAACTCCTCTTGATTTTAGCAGAGAACCCACCCACATGGGAAAGCTGAAATAACGCATTGAATGAGAGAGTAACCTCTCCTTTTCTTTTCGTGTTCTCCTTTCTTTTCAGAGCTCTCTTCACCCTCAGGCCATCAAAAAGCCAAGATGTTGGTGTTGCTGGCGAGTATCTTTGTGGTCCACATTGCCACCGTCATCATGTTATTTGTTTCTACCATCGCCAACGTGAGTCCTGTTCTTCTGTTCATTCATTCATTTGGAAGTTATTTGAATATTTACACAAAGTGCTACAAAAGATGTTTAAGCCATTGTGAATTTACAGCTTAGTTGTGGAAAAAATTAAACACATACTTGCACTTCAAACAATTAAATATTAATAACAAGTGTCTAAATGAGTGATCTCGCCAGGTTGGAGAATACAGTGACGCTTCTCAGGGGAGGTGGAGCTTGGAGGATGGGTAGATGGGTGGGGTTTCTCTCAGCTAGAGATGCAGAAAGGAACTTGGGAAGCATTCCAGGAGGTGTGCCCAGCCAGGGAGTACAGGTGGGAGGGACGGGCTTTGTTCAGGACATAATGAAGACACCATGTGTCAGGCCAAACTTCCTTCTGGGAACCTTGATTAGAAGGAGAAATGGGAGTGAGATGATGAGATGCTTTGGTGGTCCGACCAACAAATACAAGTTCTGAGCAGAGAGCAGCATGTGAGAGTGGAATTATGCGAGATTAACCTCGTTTGCCTGAATTAACTAAAAAAAAAAAAAAAAAAAAAAAGACTAAAAATACAGAGTAAGCCATAGGCTCTGCTCTCTGAATCTGGGGCTACTCTGACCTCTAGTGGTAGTTTGCAGAGTCCAGTTTGCTTTTCTCGGAAAAAACAAAAACAAGACAACTCCTTGGACCTAAAAACCAAGGCCATGCATCACTAGATAAATAGATATGATCCCGGAATCTCTGTGGGTCCTTGTTACAGTTGAAGGATAATGGTTTACATTTCAGAGAGAAGAGTTTTGCCAGCATAGGTGGGTACAATTATAAGCAAGATTCAGTGAAACATCACTATGATGACAGACCCCTTGCCATGTGGACTCCTCCAAACTTGAATTTAGCTGTTCTGTACACCCCCCTCCCCCACCACCAAGGCTCTCAGTTTACCAGGTCCAGTAAATGGCTTCAAACTGTTTTAATGGATGCCCAGTGCTGAAATCTGAATTATCAGCCGATGAAAGTGAAAGTGGAGAGTGAAAAGGTTGGCTTAAAGCTCAACATTCAGAAAACGAAGATCATGGCATCTGGTCCCATCACTACATGGGAAATAGATGGAGAAACAGTGGAAACAGTGTCAGACTTTATTTTTCTGGGCTCCAAAATCACTGCAGATGGTGACTGCAGCCATGAAATTAAAAGACGCTTACTCCTTGGAAGGAAGGTTATGACCAACCTAGACAGCATATTCAAAAGCAGAGACATCACTTTGCCAACAAAGGTTCGCCTAGTCAAGGCTATGGTCTTTCCTGTGGTCATGTATGGATGTGAGAGCTGGACTGTGAAGAAGGCTGAGCGCCGAAGAATAGATGCTTTTGAACTGTGGTGTTGGAGAAGACTCTTGAGAGTCCCTTGGACTGCAAGGAGATCCAACTGGTCCATTCTGAAGGACATCAGACCTGGGATTTCTTTGGAGGGAATGATGCTCAAGCTGAAACTCCAGTATTTTGGCCACCTCATGCGAAGAGTTGACTCATTGGAGAAGACTCTGATGCTGGGAGGGATTGAGGGCAGGAGGAGAAGGGGACGACAGAGGATGAGATGGCTGGATGGCATCACTGACTCGATGAATGTGAGTCTGAGTGACCTCCGAGAGCTGGTGATGGATAGGGAGGCCTGGCGTGCTGCAGTTCATGGGGTCGCAAAGAGTCGGACACGACTGAGCGACTGATCTGATCTGATCTCTGAACATGGGGCTGAACACACAGCTGCTTATTAAATCAAGAACAGGCAGGCGATTGGACATCCTGGCCCTGCTTTTCCAATAACCCGCATTTGAACAGACACTCTGTGTGGACTGGGCTGGGCGTTTGCTTTTCATCCCAGAAGGATAACTGTTTCTCTTGGGCCTGGAAGGAGGGGGCGCTGGCACTGTGGTGAGCCTCGGTGAATACATATTGGGTCGTTTTTCTACTTTCAGCTACCCCCACAGGATAGCTCTGACTGGACTATGTTATTATGAAATTACTTTTCATGTTGTGACAATCAAGGTTTATCCTTCTATTTAGATGACCATGGCTTATTGATCTCCCAGTCTCAAGGCTGTTTTCTTTGCTGCCTTTATGTTTCTTCCTTTTTTTCCAGCTGATCATTTTTTCCTTAACTTTTTTCACCTTCTTTGCCAGGCCTTTTATTGGAAACAGTCTTGGTAGGGTGTATGAATTGTACATCTTTAAAATCAATTTCCTCACGCAGCGTTTCCATTGCTTAGAGCCTTAGAATGATTTAAAAAAACCCAAAAACCCCAATGGTTGAATTACGTCTTTCTTTTTTAAGTAATGAGAGATGTGAAGTCCAGAGAGTGAGGTAACTTCTCCTCAGCTGTACTTTCTTCTTTCTCTTTTTTTCTTGGGACCTCTGCAACTTCAGTTTTAGCAAGACATTATTTCCACCTAGAGATGAGCTTCTTAGCCGTATTTATGGCTAAATATGGCATCTTCCATAAGATTTAGTCTAGACACAAGCTGATGATTGTTTCTTTTTCTTTCAAGCCAGGGAGTTAGTTTTTAAACAATTTTTTAAATTTCTTTTTTTTTTTTTTTTAATTGGACTGTAGTTGATTTACCATGTTGTGTTAGCTTGAGGTGTACAGCAAAGCGAATCAGCTATACATATACATATATCCACTCTTTTTCAGATTCTTTTCCCACCTAACAGAGTACTGAGAAGAGTTCCTTTATGTCTTTTTGATTTCAGGTCTGGGTGGTGTCAGATTTTGGAATGGGATCAGTAGGTCTTTGGAAAAACTGTACCATTGATGGCTGTGGTGACAACCTTTCCTACGCTGGTGAAGGTACGTGCCAGGATATTGTACCCCGTGCCCTGGAGGAATGGCCAGCCCCTTGGGGACTGGGTAGCCTGACACCCTCACTCCCCCTGCCCTCTGTCCACAGATGCCCTCAAGGCTGTGCAGGCCTTCATGATCCTGTCTATCATCTTCTCCGTCATCTCCCTCGTGGTCTTCGTGTTCCAGCTCTTCACCATGGAGAAAGGCAACCGCTTCTTCCTCTCCGGGGCCACCATGCTGGTGTGCTGTGAGTATCAGCTTCCTCAGAAAAAGCTTTCCTGTAGATCTTACCCTGGGGGCTCTCAGTGGCTTGAACAGCTGAGCACTAGGAGCAGTGAAGCTGCCTTGTACAATTTATTGGCTTGGTTATTTGTGCTCTTGGGGAGAACCCCTGATAGCTACTTGAAATAAGAACCCTGATCAGCTTCACTGTTTAAACCTGGGGCTCCTGGGCAGATACCAAGGAGCCGGGGTCTGCCCAGCTGTAGCGCTTGAATGGGTTCGTGCTCAGTCACTCAGTTGTGTCTGACTCTGTGACCCCATGGACTGTAGCCTGCCAGGCTTCTCTGTCCATGGGCTTTTCCAGACAAGAATACTGGAGTGAGTTGCCATTTCTTCCTCCAGGGGATCTTCTTGACCCAAAGATTGAACCTGTGTCTCCTGCATTGGCAGGTGGATTCTTTACCACTGAGCTACCTGGGAAGCCAGAGCTTGTATACAAGACAGTTGAAGGGGCAGGGGATGTGGGAGTCCTTAGATAGATGAAATTGCTGATGGCCATTCCCTCTCTCCCAATACACACAGTTTGATGGAAGGTGTATTCTTCTGCATTCCCCCAGGGCAGCCTGTCCTTGTGTGCTGGGATCTAGATGGAAAAGCCAGTGGAGAGGCGGTGGGGAAGACCAGAGAAGCTGTGTTTTACTTCACAGCCACACAAACCAGGGCAGGTGTGAGAACTCAAACACCAATGGTACAGCAACACAACCAGCAAGCCTGGTTTGGGGCCAATCAACAGAACCCCCGCTGGGGGCCAAATTTCAGATTTCATTTTCCCATCGCCCACGAGGAACATAGGATCTTTCTAAAGTTATAAATCTTTTTCTCGTTTTGAATGTTAAGAAACCAAACCAACAGTGAATCATTTCTCCCCACTGCAGGGCTGTGCGTCATGGTGGGGGCCTCCATCTACACTCATCACTATGCCAACAGCTCTAAAAACTACTTGGAGAGTCACCACGGCTATTCCTTCATTCTGACCTGGATCTGCTTCTGCTTCAGCTTCATCATCGGCATCCTTTATCTGGTCCTGAGAAAGAAATAAGGCTGGACACATGTATTGGGGACCTGGGGGGTGGGGAGGAGGGAGCCCTTGAATCTGGGAGGGGAGTGGAAGTTGCTAAGCAGGAAAAACCAGGAGAGGGATGGGGGGAGGGGGTGGAAGGGGGAGGGCTGAAACCCAAACATGATGGAGGGGGTCCTGTACTGTCCAGCCCCTGCCCTGGGAGAAAGCAGTTGGCTGGGACAGGTGCTCCCTGGATGTGGGCCAGGGGGCCTCCCTCCAGCCACCGGGCCTGGTCTCCAGCTGTTCTCCGTTACACACACTGCCTGGGGCCACAGCAGCTGCCACATCACTGGCTTCACTTCCGAGGGTGAATTCAGTCTTCAGACTCACTGCACCCAGTTAACACAGCGGTACAAGTTCCGGCCAGGGCAGATATTGTTTTTGTGTGGAATAAGCCAAGCCTGGAAGCCATCCTGCCCTTCTGACCCAAAGCAAAACATCACCATGTGAAGGGCTCGAGGGAGGACTTTGGCCAGAGTGCCAGGATCCCTCTTTGTTAAGCAGAGATTTAACTCTGTGGTATTTGTGACAAAATGGGAAGAAGAGACATAGTGATTAAGGTCAAGTTGGTGGCTTAGCTAAACTGAGAAAGGAATTTTCACAGTGGAAGGCCTGGGGCGTGGTCACAACCCAGACCAGGCCTCACACAGCTGTCCCTGGTGGAGACCTCTTGCCTCGGACTTTGCTTGGTCTCTCTTTTAAAGCCAAGGCAGCACTCTGGAATTTCTGTAAAGCCACTAACAAGCAATTCAGTGGTGGGAGCACCACACAAATTATGGGAAAAGGGGGCAGTCCTACAGCAGGATTATATCAGGGTTATGTTATTAGGAACCTCTCTCCGTGCAATCATGTTTAAGTATAAGATATGAGAGAGATGAACATAGATCCTTGCAACTCAATCTGTTACTCTCCCCCGAAATTATACCCTTCTGAGGAAGTTTTATCTAATTAGCCAAGGTGGGGATCAGGGCT
This sequence comes from Tragelaphus eurycerus, assembly GCA_935064755.1. NCBI lineage: Eukaryota > Metazoa > Chordata > Mammalia > Artiodactyla > Bovidae > Tragelaphus > Tragelaphus eurycerus. The sequence continues at coordinate 15,360,158 of CAKXYN010000036.1, read as the reverse complement.
CCTGGGCTCAGAGAAGGCTCTAGCTTTGAAATCAGCTGAAGGAATCGCCTTTCAGAGGTCCTGCTTGTCCCACAATATGGATGAGGCAAGGCAATTTTGAAGCTTCTTAAAACACATGCAAACCAAACCACACATCCTTGGGTGAAAGGTGCTATACAATTGTCAAGTATTAAGCATACTAGATTTCAGTCACAGTAAGAACAGAGTGACTGTACTTCCAGGAAAATTAGAAAATTTCTGTGAGAGAAATAAAAATATAGGTGATGGGCAGATATTTTCTTTAAGGGAAAAGCAAAAACCCCTAAAAACTCTTGTGGTGCCCAGTCTGATGGTCATTGAGCTTTTCTGTTGCCACAAGAGTGTTTCTTTGTAGGACTTAGAAGTATGGTATTTGTATGGTAATCCTGGTTAAGCAGTCATTGCTCTGGCCTGGCGCAGCTATGTTTAAGCCATCTCAGATTCTGGCTAAAGGGATTGTTTGTTTTGGTGGAAGACACTTCCTTTATTGATTTGAGAAGACCTACCCAAGGGAGAATCTGAGACATCTTGCCTACTTTTCTTCTTCTAGTTCCCCCTTCATTCCATTTCTTATATAGTTTTCCTTTTGGGGAGCTGTTATGCCACAGTTGCTGGTATTTATATAAAAGGATTATTACTAAGTTTATTTCCTTATGTTCATTCTGGTTAGGGGAATGCGGAGGGTGGGCCACCAAATTATCTGGACTGGGGTAAATGGGTTGGGAAGCAAAAAACTGTGGGATGATTTAACTTTTTAATTATGATTTAATGATCATATGATTATAGAAGGCTGTCTTGAGTGCAGAGGCAGATTTGCATATCAGATATATCCAAAAGAGATGCTAGCATTGTGTTAAAAAGTTAAACCATGACTGGAGTGAACCATATATTCCTTGGTCTTTTGTTTCTGTGCCATTTATGTCTCATGTAATTTGCATTACATTGGTGGGTTGTTCTAGTACTGTATTTGGCTTCTTCTTTAATAGATTGATATTTCATATACTATAATTGTAAATATTTTGATACAAATGTTTATAACTCTAGGCATATAAAAACAGATTCTGATTCCCTATATTGTGTGGGTGTTTTCTTTCTAAAAATGTATGACATTTTCCCCTAATTAAGTTGTCAATCAGTTTGATTTGGACAACTTGGCATTTATCCAATAAGCTACTTTCTGGTCATGCATTAGGCATTTAAACAATAACTCTTTCAGACAACTGAATGTTACTATACTTTCATCTTGCTTTCATTAAGCCTTTTAAGCAAAAAAAAAAAAAAAAGGAACTTCACAAACTATTAGAGAGAGGTTATTATCTTGAATTAGAATGGCTTATGATATTAAGAAATGAGACACTTGCTAATTTTCTTTGAAATAGCCAGCTCCACTGATGTGTCTTCAATACATAAAGCAATTCACAAAGGTGTGTATCACATACATTTGCACAAACCCATTCATTGCATAATCTAGGATGTACCTGTATGACAGAAGGAAAGCTTTGAGGCTTTCTGGGTGCAGTGAGGCCTGGGATCAAGAGTGGAAAGCAGAGTTGATGCTGCATACCCCAGTTTCATGGTGACACCAATATGATGAGTGCTTTCAATGTGGAGTAGGTCATCTTTTAGTCCCTGGTGGCCTTGGATGAAATCACTACACAGAGTAAAGCACACAGAAAAAGTCCACAATGAAAGCTGAAAATAAGACTTTGACATATTTTAAACTAAATTAATCAAATTGCATTGATTATTGATAGCCACTTAGAGACGTATGTGCGTTGGTTCCAAAAGTTATCTTCCTAAGCTGATTGTCTGGAACTCACAGCATATGGTCCATCAGATCAGATCAGATCAGATCAGTCGCTCAGTCGTGTCCGACTCTTCGTGACCCCATAAATCGCAGCATGCCAGGCCTCCCTGTCCATCACCAACTCCCGGAGGTCACTCAGACTCACATCCATCGAGTCAGTGATGCCATCCAACCATCTCATCCTCTGTCGTCCCCTTTTCCTCCTGCCCTCAATCCCTCCCAGCATCAGAGTCTTCTCCAATGAGTCAACTCTTTGCATGAGGTGGTCAAAATACTGGAGTTTCAGCTTTAGCATCATTCCTTCCAAAGAAATCCCAGGGCTGATCTCCATAGAGACAATTTGAAATGATCTTACTTATGATACGTGCTAAAATGACTCTTGTAAGGCTAGCCTGGGAAATAAGTCTAATAATGATTCAACTATTATTGTTATCTTCAGTGGGAAATGAGTTAGTCAGATTTTGAAACCTGGACCCCTCTGTTGCCCCTCCAGGCCCTTCATTACAAGAGGAGTATATCTGATAGAGGCAGAGATGGGAAATGAATAGGAATCAATGACCAAGGGGGCATGGCTGCCTGGGAATCACTCTTCCCTGGTCATATCAGAGTTTGCCATTGAATATAGGAGAAAGTGGTATGTAGCACGACTCTGACTGGCTTCAAATATATCATTTTTTAAACTGGAGGTTCTTAAACTGGGACTGCTTGTTCTATTCTGCAACTGCAAGATTTAGAATCAATCTTAATTTCCCCATGATTATTAGCATATCAATAACTTAAATCCAGTTTACCTAGGAACATTAGAATGATTCCTATTCCTTGGTACAATAACTGACAGGCTTTTGGAAATGATGAAATCTTACTATTTCAGTTTGATTTCACAACTTTCCCTCACTCTCATAAAATAATTACAAAGGGCACACATGTCTATAATTTTGAAGATGAATCAAAAGTAAACCTGTTTTGAGTATTTGAACACAATTTGCAAGAGCTCTTGAGGTAACTAAGCCTTGCAAAATCAAGTTGGAGAATTATAGCACTGGGTTTATGAGTGTGATCAATTACACAGATGAAGCTGACATTTGATCACCTTGTTTTTAAAAAGTTAAAATCATTCTGGTAGTAATATTTAAATACAGATTTGCTTCCATAAACCAAGTGGTCAAACTCACTTCAAAATGGCATACTTGAACTGACTTTACTAATTTCTTTCTCCATAGTAATTAACATTCTTTACCTCTCATTATATTTGAAGTTTGTCAGAGCTCCTGGAAGGCCAGATAAAAGATCAAAGCAGACAACTGCACTGGGTTGACCCAGAAGGATGGGATGGGGAGGGACGTGGGAGGGGGGTCAGGATGGGGAGCACACGTACACCCTTGGTGGATCCATGTAAGGCAAAACCACTACAATACTGTAAAGTAGTTAGCCTTCAATTAAAATAAATAAATTTATATTTAAAAAAAGTAATAGATCAATCACTATAAGATAAAAAAATAAAAAAGAATAAATTTTTATTGGAGTATAGTTGCTTTACAGGGCTTCTCTGGTGGCTCAGATGGTAAAGAATCCACCTACAATGCAGGAGACCATGGTTTGATCCCTGGCTCGATCCCTGGCTCAGGAAGACCCTCTGGAGAAAAGAATGGCTACCCACTCCTGGAGAATCCCATGGATGGAGGTGGGCTACAGTCCTTGGAGTCGCAGAGAGTTGGACACAGCTGCACACACACGGCTGCTTTGCAATGTTCTAGTTTCTACTGTACAGTGAAGTGAATCAGCATTATGTATATGTTATCCCCTCTTTTTTGGTTTTCCTTCCCATTCAAGTCACCACAGAGCACCAGGTAGAGACCTCTGAGGTGTACAGTAGGTTCTCTTTAGTTATGCATTTTATATTTAGTATAGTGTATATATGTCAATTCCAATCTCCTAACCCACTTGCCCCCTTGGTAGCCATACATTTGTTCTCAATGTCTGTGTCTCTATTTCTGTTTTGCAAATAAGATCATCTACACATCTAGATTTCACAGTTCAGTTCAGTTCAGTTCATTCGCTCAGTCGTGTCTGACTGTTTGCAACTCCATGAATCGCAGCAAGCCAGGCCTCCCTGTCCATCACCAACACCCGGAGTCCACCCAAACCCTTGTCCATCGAGTTGGTGATACCATCCAACCATCTAATCCTCCGTCATCCCCTTCTCTTCCTGCCCTCAATTTCTCCCAGCATCAGGGTCTTTTCAAATGAGTCAGCTCTTCACATCAGGTGGCCAAAGTATTGGAGTTTCAGCTTCAACATCAGTCCTTCCAATGAACACCCAGGACTGATCTCCTTTAGGATGAACTGGTTGCAGTCCAACGGACTCTCAAGAGTCTTCTCCAACACCACAGTTCAAAAGCATCAATTCTTTGGCGGTCAGCTGTCTTTATAGTCCAACTCTCACATACATACATGACCACTGGAAAAACCATAGCCTTGACTAGATGGACCTTTTTTGGCAAAGTAATGTCTCTGCTTTTGAATATGCTGTCTAGGTTGGTCATAACTTTCCTTCCATGGAGTAAGCGTCTTTTAATTTCATGGCTGCTATCACCATCTGCAGTGATTTTGGAGCCCCCCAAAATAAAGTCTGACACTGTTTCCACTGTTTCTCCATCTGTTTGCCACGAAGTGATGGGACTGGATGCCATGATCTTCATTTTCTGAATGTTGAGCTTTAAACCAACTTTTTCACTATCCTCTTTCACTTTCATTAAGAGGCTCTTTAGCTCTTCTTCACTTTCTGCCATAAGGGTGGTGTCATATGCATATCTGAGGTTATTGATATTTCTTCCGGAAATCTTGATTCCAGCTTGTGCTTCTTCCAGCCCAGCATTTCTCATGATGCACTCTGCATGTAAGTTAAATAAGCAGGGTGACAATATACAGCCTTGACATGCTCCTTTCCCAGTTTGGAACCAATCTGTTGTTCCATATCCAGTTCTAACTGTTACTTCCTGACCTGCATACAAATTTCTCAAGAGTCACGTGAGGTGGTCTAGTATGCCCATCTCTTTGAGAATTTTCCACAGTTTATTGTGATCCACACAGTCAAAGGGTTTGGCATAGTCAATAAAGCAGAAATAGATGTTTTTTTCGGAACTCTCTTGCTTTTTCCATGATCCAGCAGATGTTGGCAATTTGATCTCTGGTTCCTCTGCCTTTTCTAAAACCAGCTTGAACATCTGGAATTTCACGGTTCATGTACTGCTAAAGCCTGGCTTGGAGAATTTTGAGCATTACTTTACTAGCGTGTGAGATGAGTGCAATTGTGTGGTAGTTTGAGCATTCTTTGGCATTGCCTTTCTTTGGGATTGGAATGAAAACTGACCTTTTCCAGTCCTGTGGCCACTGCTGAGTTTTCCAAATTTGCTGGCATATTGAGTGCAGCACTTTCACAGTGTCATCTTTCAAGATTTGAAATAGCTCAACTGGAATTCTATCACCTCCACTAGCTTTGTTTGTACTGATGCTTCCTAAGGCCCATTTGACTTCACATTCCAGGATGTCTGGCTCTAGGTGAGTGATCACACCATTGTGATTATCTGGGTCGTGAAGCTCTTTTTTTGTACAGTTCTGTGTATTCTTGCCACCTCTTCTTAATATTTTCTGCTTTTATTATGTCCCTACCATTTCTGTCCTTTATTGAGCCCATCTTTGCATGAAATGTTCGCTTTGTATCTCTAATTTTCTTGACGAGATCTCTAATCTTTTCCATTCTATTGTTTTCCTCTATTTCTTTGCATTGATCACTGAGGAAGGCTTTCTTATCGCTCCTTGCTCTTCTTTGGAACTCTGCATTCAAATGGGTATATCTTTCCTTTTCTCCTTTGGTTTTCACTTCCCTTCATTTCACAGCTGTTTGTAAGGCCTCCTCAGCCATTTTGCTTTTTTGCGTTTCTTTTTCTTGGGGATGGTCTTGATTCCTGTTTCCTGTACAATGTCACGAACCTCCATCCATAGTTCATCAGGCACTCTATCAGATCTAGTCCCTTAAATCTATTTCTCACTTCCACTGTATTGTCATAAGGGGTTTGATTTAGGTCATACCTGATTGGTCTAGTGGTTTTTCTCCACTTTCTTCAATTTCAGTCTGAACTTGGCAATAAAGAGTTCATGATCCGAGCCACAGTCAGCTCCTGGTCTTGTTTTTTGCTGACTGTATAGAGCTTCTCCATCTTTGGCTGCAAGGAATGTAATCAATCTGATTTTGGTGTCGACCATTTGGTGATGTCCATGTGTAAAGTCTTCTTTTGTGTTGTTGGAAGAGGGTGTTTGCTATGACCAGTGCATTCTCTTGGCAAAACTCTAATTAGCCTTTGCCCTGCTTCATTCTGTATTCCAAGGCCAAATTTGCCTGTTACTCCAGGTGTTTCTTGACTTCCTACTTTTGCATTCCAGTCCCCTATAGTGAAAAGGATATCTTTTTTGGGTGTTAGTTCTAGAATATCTTGTAGGTCTTCATAGAACTGTTCAATTTCAGCTTCTTCAGTGTGTTACTGGTTGGGGCATACACTTGGATTACCATGATATTGAATGGTTTGCCTTGGAAACGAACAGAGATCGTTCTGTCGTTTTTGAGATTGCATCCAAGTACTGCATTTCAGACTCTTTTATTGACTACGATGGCTACTCCATTTCATCCAAGGGATTCCTGCCCACAGTAGTAAATATAATGGTCATCTGAGTTAAATTCACCCATTCCAGTCCATCTTAGTTCACTGATTCCTAGCATGTCAGTGTTCACTCTTGTTATCTCCTGTTTGACCACTTCCAATTTGCCTTGAACTTCCTGATGTTCAAACTGGTTTTAGAAAAGGCAGAGGAACCAGAGATCAAATTGCCAACATCCGCTGGATCATGGAAAAAGCAAGAGAGTTCCAGAAAAACATCTATTTCTGCTTTATTGACTATGCCAAAGCCTTTGACTGTGTAGATCACAATAAACTATGGAAAATTCTGAAAGAGATGGGAATACCAGATCACCTGATCTGCCTCTTGAGAAATCTGTATGCAGGTCAGGAAGCAACAGTTAGAACTGGTCATGGAACAACAGACTGGTTCCAAATAGGAAAAGGAGTACGTCAAGGCTGTATATTGTCACCCTGTTTATTTAACTTATATGCAGAGTATATCATGAGAAACGTTGGGCTGGAAGAAGCACAAGTTGGAATCAAGATTGCTGGGAGAAATATCAATAACCTCAGATATGCAGATGACACCACCCTTACGGCAGAAATTGAAGAGGAACTAAAAAGCCTCTTGATGAAAGTGAAAGTGGAGAGTGAAAAGTTGGCTTAAAGCTCAACATTCAGAAAACGAAGATCATGGCATCTGGTCCCATCACTTCATGGGAAATAGATGGGGAAATAGTGGAAACAGTGTCCGACTTTCTTTATCTGGGCTCCAAAATCACTGCAGATGATGACTGCAGCCATGAAATTAAAAGACGCTTACTCCTTGGAAGGAAAGTTATGACCAACCTAGATAGCATATTCAAAAGCAGAGACATCACTTTGCCAACAAAGATTCGCCTAGTCAAGGCTATGGTCTTTCCTGTGGTCATGTATGGATGTGAGAGCTGGACTGTGAAGAAGGCTGAGCGCTGAAGAATTGATGCTTTTGAACTGTGGTGTTGGAGAAGACTCTTGAGAGTCCCTTGGATTGCAAGGAGATCCAACCAGTCCATTCTGAAGGAGATCAGCCCTGGGATTTCTTTGGAAGGAATGATGCTAAAGCTGAAACTCCAGTATTTTGGCCACCTCATGCGAAGAGTTGACTCATTAGAGAAGACTCTGATGCTGGGAGGGATTGGGGGCAGGAGGAGAAGAGGACGACAGAGGATGAGATGGCTGGATGGCATCACTGACTCGATGGATGTGAGTCTGAGTGACCTCCGAGAGCTGGTGATGGACAGGGAGGCCTGGCGTGCTGTGATTCATGGGGTCGCAAAGAGTCGGACATGACTGAGCAACTGATCTGATCTGAATTTGCCTTGATTCATGGACCTGACATTCCAGGTTCCTATACAATATTGCTCTTTACAGCATTGAACCTTGCTTCTATCACCAGTCCCATTCACAACTGGGTGTTGTTTTTGCTTTGGCTCCATCCCTTCATTTTTTCTGGAGTTATTTCTCTACTGATCTCCAGTAGCATATTGGGCACCTACCAACCCGGGGAGTTCATCTTTCAGTGTCCTATCTCTTTGCCTTTTCATACTGTTCATGGGATTCTTAAGGCAAGAATACTGAAGTGATTTGCCATTCCTTTCTCCAGTGGACCACATTCTGTCAGACCTCTCCACCATGACCCGTCCGTCTTGGGTGGCCCCACATGGCATGGCTTAGTTTCATTGAGTTAGACAAGGCTGTGGTCCGTGTGATCAGATTGGCTTGTTGTCTGTGATTGTGGTTTCAGTCTGTCTGCCCTCTGATCCCCTCTCTCAGTGCCTACCGTCTTACTTGGGTTTCACTTACCTTGGATGTGGGGTCTCTCTTCACAGCTGCTCTAGCAAAGCGCAGCTGCTACCCCTGACCTCGGGCACGGGTTAGCACCTCTCGGCTGCCGCCCCTGACCTCCAGCCCCTGGTAGCTCCTCTCAGCCGTGCTCGTGCGCCATTGCAGCCACCTAGATTTCACATGTATGCATTAATGTATGACATTCATTCTTCTCTTTCTGACTTGCTTCACTCACTATGACAGTTTCTAGGTCCATTCATGTCTCTGCAAATAATGCAATTTCATTCCTTTTATGGCTGAGTAATATTCCATTGCATATATGTACCACATCTTATCCATTTGTCTATGTCCTGTCTATTGTGAATAGTGCTGAATGCAGACAACCCTTAATTGCAGACAACTCTTAACTTCATTTCAGCCACTCATTCCCATGACCTTTCCTTGAACCTTCCCATTCCTACCTCTAGTTTTTGAATTTCATGCTATCTTAATTCCTTAAGGATACTTTTTTGGCACATCCCTTCTTCCCGTTTTTCCAACCTCTTTCCCTCTCTTTACTGGAAATGTTCTCTTGTGGATAAAATATGTTTAATTTTATCTTGTTGTAAGCAAAAGAAAACGAAACACTCTTTTCTACCCTAATATTTTACCTCTTGCTGTCTGTGGGGCCCCAAGTGAGAGTACAAATGGAGGTCTGCACACCTTGCCTGAATATTTATTTAGCTGTGCTTTGTGGCTTGTGGGATCTTAGTTACCCAACTAGGGATTGAATTGCCCTTGGCAGTGAGAATGTGGAGCCTTAACCACTGGACTGCCAGAGAATTCCCATGTCTAAATATTTAAACGTTACACATCAAGTTAAAGTAAAGTTGCTCAGTCGTGTCTGACTTTTTGCAACCCCATGGGCTGTAGCCTATCAGGCTCCTCCATCCATGGGATTTTCCAGGCAAGAGTGCTGGAGTGGATTGCCATTTCCTTCTCCAGGGGATCTTCCCGACCCAGGAATCGAACCCAGGTCTCCCACACTGCGGGCAGACGCTTTATCATCTGAGCCACTAGGGAAGGTCCAAGTTAACGAGCTGCTAAATAAAGAGTGTATTCTATGGTTCTACCTTGGTAAATATATGTCTAGAAAGTCAGGATCAGGTTTAGAATTGTCAGAATCGTTGAGGTTCTGGAGTAGACCATGGTTTTGCAGAGGAGGCTTGGTGCTTGGTCTCTGCTTCCCAGCCTGCCTTCCTTACCCCTCACTTATGGCTCCATCCATCATCCTGAGGGTCCTTGAGTGCTTGACTGTGGAGACCCTGGCCCACACATCCAAGTCCAGCTTTCCTCTCTTCTCTATCCTGCAAATGGCCATCCCTCTTGGCCAGTTCTTGGGCCAAGAGCCTGCACACTCGTGACATGGTCTGGCCTCTGTATGGAGTGGACTTGAGAGGAAGCACAAGGGAGGGAGGCTACAAGTGAGCTTGGGGTCTTTGGGGCAGGGAACTTGGGGTCCTGAATAATCGGATATAATCTGGAAGGAGAGTGTGGGCTCCACTGGGAGTGCTCCTTTAACTCCAAGTTCAAGGACTTTTTGTCGACATAGACATGTGGCTAGGGGAGGGGCAGACAGAGCCATAATACACTGGCCTGGGAAAGGCCTTCTCACCTGGTCTAAGGGCACTGGTTTTCCAGCCTGACTCCTCACGCACTTTTTACAGTCTCACTCAAGCCAATCTGCTTCTCCCCTCATCATTCCGAAACAATTGGTCTCTTATGGGTCAGTGGATCCTTTAGATTCTCTAGTCCAGTGAACAATCTTTTTTTGTTTGGTTAGTCCGTTTTCCTTGACCCCTTGTTCCTTTTATCTCTGTATTCTGCATGAGAGACTTAATTAAAATTCATACGATGAATCACCACTGATCTTGTAATGATTTCAAAATCTGCATCTTGACTCAGACCAGTTTTATGGCTCCGGTCCCATAAACACCAAGAATTCCACAGAACCCAGTATATTCCTCCCCCTTGTGTGTCCCTAGTCTCAGGAAACAACCACCCATCGCTTAGATGCCCTTAGATGCTAGAAACCCGAGTACCATTCATGATGCCCCCTTCGCCCTCATTTTTTACATCCAATTAGTAACTGCATCTTGTTGATTTTAACTCCTAAATATTTCTAGACTCTTTCCCTTTATTGCTAACCATTTTGCTGTGATATTGGTTTAGACCTTTAATAGTACTTATTTAAAGTAGCTGAAAAGTCTCTTAAGAATTCATGGCTCTAACTCATTTTCCACTCTGTTGCAAAGATGATTGCTTATTCCCCTGCTTTTAATCCTTTCTTGGTGCCTTCATGTTGTTCATGATAAAATTCAGAACCCATCCATCACTACCTTTCCTCCCCAACCCCATTCTATCCTGGAACTAAAATGTACTACTTGCTCCACACTGTGGGGAGTCTTTCCCCATGCTACTCCCTTTTCCCTGCTTCCTTCGGATTCCTCAAGACTCAGCATATTCCTCATCTCTGGAAGAGTGGCCGGGCAAACCCCAGGCCCTACTGGGATGCCCTTTGTCAATGTCTTCATAATACCGTGTGCATATTCCGTCAGAATGTTTTTCACGAACTATTTTAATTGTGGGTTCAACTGCACGGTTTCCTTTCGAGGGCAGGGAATCCACCTATCATTTATTACTGTCAGCATGTAGCACTCTGCCTGGCAATTAGCAGATGTTTAATATATTGTGTGAGAGATGCCAGGGGAAGTGCTGGGGGCTAACGTGATGGGTTACAGACCCCATCTAAGGAGAACTGGACAAGTTGTTCCAATGCAGGCGTTGTGTGATTAATACTGAGAAGGAAGTGGGGATATAGGCTCTTGTGTGTTAGTTGCTCTGTCGTGTCTGACCCTCTGTGACTCCATGAACTCAAGCCTGCCGGGCTCTTCTGTCCATGGAATTCTCCAGGCAAGAACACTAGAGTGGGTAGCTATTCTCTTCTCCAGGGGCTCTTCCTGACCCAAGGATCGAACTCAGGTCTCCTGCACTGCAGGTGGGTTCTTTACCATCTGAGCCACCAGGGATGCCCAAAGATGCCCCTAGGTGGGTGTTTAAAAACCTTCTTGGGGTCATTAGCTGCTGCTGCTGCTGCTGAGTCGCTTCAGTCGTGTCCGACTCTGTACGATCCCATAGACGGCAGCCCACCAGGCTCCTCTGTCCCTGGGATTCTCCAGGCAAGAATACTGGAGTGGGTTGCCATTTCCTTCTCCAATGCATGAAAGTGAAAAGTGAAAGCGAAGTCGCTCAGTCGTGTCCGACTCTTAGCGACCCCATGGACTGGAGCCCACCAGGCTCCTCCGTCCATGGGATTTTCCAGGCAAGAGTACTGGGGTGGGGTGCCATTGCCTTCCCACTGGGGTCATTAAATTTGATTTAAAAAACCCATCTCTGCAAAATGTGCATACTTTTTTTTTTCATGAAATTTAGGATACTGACAACTTCCCCTAGAGCCATCGATGGATTTCCTATATAACACATCCCTTTAGACTGTCTTAGAGAAATCTGCTCTGACCCTCACCCACCTGTGCTCTGTGGGCTCATGCCTCTGAGGAGCATCTGAGATGAATTTGAAGGGAAGGTAAAATTTTGGAAGTTGTACTTATGGGAGAAAGAGGGAAGCTAGTTCAGAAGGATGGGCTGAAAAAAGCATGGGGGTGGGAAAGCTAGCTGGAACAAGTGACTTATTTGGAAAGGTAGATTGGGGTTTCTGCTGCAAAAGGGACCAACTCTGAGTTAGGAATTTGAAACTGATTGCATGGAATCATGGGAAGTAATTAATTTTTTTTTTTTTTGATGGGGGGCTTGACATAATTGGAGTGTTCTTTGAGAGGATGACTTTGGCAGATGATTGAGTGGGTTCCAAAGCAAAAGAAAGAAGATGGGGAAGGGTGGGTGCAGTGGTTGATGAAAGAAATACAACTGAAGAAACTGGACAGAGTGGATGGGTGGGGATGGAAGAGATTTAGGCAGAAGACATGGCTTAGTCACCCAGTGACTTAGCAGGAATTCAAGGAGAAGCCAATAAAGATTTTTCTGATGTCACAAGGCTGGACTTTGGGAAACTGGCCATGCTGTTAATGAAACAGAAAAGCTGGAAGAAGAATTAATTTGAGGGAGAAGATGATAAGCTCAGATCTGGACTTGAAAAGTATAAGGAGCAAGCTGGCCATTTAGGAAGCTCTTGACTTCACTGGGTCACAAAGAGTCAGACACGATTGAGTGTGCGCACACACGCGCACACACACACACACATACACACCTTTTCAACGCTAAAGAGGTTCTAGAAAACTCTGGGGAGCATGCATATTTTTCTGGGCACATTTGTCAATTCTGCATCAACTTGCTTGGGGTGGGGGACACTTCTTAATTCAGCTGTCCCTCATTAAAATTTTACTTTTAAATGATTTTATGGCCACATTTAGCTTCCTCAAATTAGTGTCATTTTTTTGTTTGTGTTATATCCAATGTTACTCCATGGGATAACAAAGCCACTGAGGTGGGGTAACCATGGAAGGATGACAAGAGGACAGGGCATGGATTCAGGGCACACTCGGAGTTTTAATTTGGCATCCTACAAAACTTCTTGTTAAAATATCTGATTTGCTTAAATTTGCTTATCAGAAGTGTTACCTTTTACAAACTTTCCCTTTGGACATGTTTAACATCTGCTTTTGTTTTAAAAGTGCTCGTCGTTTTTCCTTTTTAGAGACATCTTCTACTTTTGTCCAAATACTGTTATCCTCAAAATGGAGACAAAGTACTTTGGGACAAACTACTTTGATGTTAAGCTTCTGAACATCCATCTCACCAATGGGGGATCCAGAATGATGCCTAGACACAGGCAACAGGAACCTGGCGTGAACAGGAGTCAGGTGATGTGATGAACAAGCCCACGGGATACTAGGACGTATGGAGAAATGTGCAAATGAGTGCAATAGTTTCCCTGTATTCTGAATTAGTCAGATTATAGTCTGAATTAGAGGACCGTGTTCAGCAATGGTCACCATGGTTCAAAGGGATGTGAAGAGTTTGGTGTGACTGTAGGAACATGCAACAAAGATGATTAAAGGGTTGGAAAATAGGTACCAGGATGAAAGAGGAAAAGGTTTTTTGATGTCTTGAGACCAGAAGACTAAGGTGGGGCATGATTCTGAAAGGTCTTTACAAGGGATTTATAAGGGATAAGGGAAAAATAGAACTAGAATGCAAAATGGAGGAAGATTGGGAGCAAACTTGAGACGAAAAAGTGCCCCATCTTGGATAATTTAGACCAGAGTCAACATTTTGGCCTACTCTTGGCAGACACTACCAATTAATCACAACACCCTTTTTCTTTCGGTGAGGGGATGGTGGGGTGGAGTTCAGGAATTTTTTATTTGGTGAGGAAACAATCAGTAAAACCATAAATGATACTATTCAACTCACACAGGGCTGGGTAAAATGAAAAAAAACAATGTTTTCAGATGCCGGTAAGGAAATGGAGTGGCCAGACTTCTCATACACTTCTTGGGGGAATGGTATAAATCTTTCTGGAAGAGAGAAAAAACTAGATTCTCTCTGATTATGTCTGTTTTCAAAAGTTTTTAAGTTCATTTTTTCTTTATTGGAGTATAGTTGATTTACAATGTTAGTTTCTGCTATACGGCAAAGTGAATCAGTTATACATACACCCATCTTTTAGGATTCTATTTCCATATAAGTCATTACAGAGTATTGAGTAGAGTTTCCTATGTTGTCTCTCAGTCATGTCTGATTCTTTGCTATCCCATGGACTATAGCTCTGTCCATGGGATTCTCCAGGCAAGAATATTGGAGTGGATTGCAATTCCCTTCTCCAGGGGATCTGCCTGACCCAGGGATCAAATCCTTGTCTTGTGCACTACAGGCAGACTTTTTACTGGCTGAATCACCAGGGAAGCCCCAGTTTAGTTCAGTTCAGTCGCTCAGTAGTGTCCGACTCTTTGCGACCCCATGAATCGCAGCACGCCAGGCCTCCCTGTCCATCACCAACTCCCGGAGGTCACTCAGACTCACATCCATCGAGTCAGTGATGCCATCCAGCCATCTCATCCTCTGTTGTCCCCTCCTCCTTTTGCCCTCAATCCTTCCCAGCATCAGAGTCTTTTCCAATGAGTCAACTCTTCGCATGAGGTGGCCAAAGTACTGCAGTTTCAGCTTCAGCATCATTCCTTCCAAAGAAATCTTAGGGTTGATCTCCTTCAGAATGGACTGGTTGGATCTCCTTGCAGTCCAAGGGACTCTCAAGAGTCTTCTCCAACACCACAGTTCAAAAGCATCAATTCTTTGGTGCTCAGCCTTCTTCACAGTCCAACTCTCACATCCATATGTGACCACTGGAAAAACCATAGCCTTGACTAGACGGACCTTTGTTGGCAAAGTAATGTCTCTGCTTTTCAATATGCTATCTCCAAGTGGGTCTTTATTAGTTATTTATTTTATATATACTAGTGAATCACATCACTCTTGTCTGTGGAGCTTGGGCCAGCCCTCAAACTTCCTTCATTTGGAGTTCTAGGGAGCCTCTACCAGTCCTTTGAAATTTTTACGTAAGAAACTCCTTTCTGACTTTAGGTTTAGACATTTAACTTTCTGAGGCAAGTTTTAACTGATGCTTTTTCCAACCTCTTTCTATAACTTTGATTCTACTAAATCTTTGGTTAAATGAGTTTCGTGAGAACTGGACATAGTGTATAGGTGATAATGGATCTTGGCCCTTTGAGCAAAGTGGGACATCTCTGAAACACTTTTAGTTAAGGAATGGTGGGGGTTGGGGGGGTTGCCACTATGTTTTCATATAGAGTTTAGTTGTCCTCTCAAAAAAGCTCTTCAGAGTCGACCTAGAAAGTCTCATAATACTGAGAAGCTTGAGCAAAAAGAAATATATGGATTAAAAAATAGAAATATACTGGAGTTAGTTACAAGAGCTTCTGCAAGATTCTTCCCTTTTAAAATGGTCTAGGGGTTAGATGTTCCTGGTGGTCAAGTGGTTAAGACTCCGTGCTCCCAATGCAGGTGGTGTGGGTTCCATCCCCAGTGGGGAAACTAAGATCCTGCATGTCAAGCAGTGCAACCAAAAATAAAGAAAGAAATAAAAAAATAAAAAAAAAAAATAGAAAAACTGATTCAGGAGGAGAAAAACTGGCTTTAGGTTGACCCTGAATGCTGACTGGCTGGGGAAGGCATCATGACATGAAGCTAACTGAACTCTGCTTTTTCTGTAGCTTTTAATATGCTGTTATGAAAAGACCCAATGAACAGTGCTTTTCTGGCATCGAGTCTCTGGGAGATAAACAGTGATAAATGGCCGATCAGAAAGCTGAAGGGCAGAAATCGATACTTGCTGTTTACTCCGTAGTAAATTATGAGAAGCTCTGGATGAGAGGGACAGATGCTGGTTTTCAAATCACACTGCTTGAACTTTAGTTGTTTATACATTTCCTCTCTCCCCGAGGATCTGAGTTTCTATTTTTGCCATGTATGCCCTAAACATATGGGGCTATCCATCAGGACAATTAAAAATGTGGCATGTACTTCAACTTAATATCTGTATTTTCTTCTCTACTTTCTGTAGCTTTTCTAATGATGGCTAGCATCATTTGTTTTGTTGAAGGAAAGCCTTTGGATTGCAAAATGGATTAAACTAAAATAAAAAGAACTAATTGTGCTTAAAAAAAAAACAAACCATAAGAATTTCCTATTCTGAGTTTCAAGGGTGTCTTTCTCTGTGCCATTTGGCTCACAAACATACATTCTGGAGCCACTAAATTTGAAATACAGAGGGATTTTTTTAAAAAAGTATTTCTTCCAATGAGGTCAGCACAATTTTCACCATATTTTAGACAAATTCACCATGTTTGTCCAAGTGAGAGACTTACATATACTCACTTGAAATCTCATCTCTGAAAAATAATAAAGAAAAAAAATCAGTCTTCAAAGATATTTTTGCTGTTTTCTGGGGACAGTTGTTGACCTTTAGTGTTTATTGATTTTCCTATCTTTTCCTTATTTATATTCCTTGCATCCCCCTCCGGTTTTTAGAATTAGCTTCTTGAAATTTGTGGTAACGAGGCTGCTGTTAGGAAATTTGCTTTTTTTTTTTTTTGAAAGGCTAAAGAATTTATTACTTACATGCATGAAGGCAACACGCTGCGTCATAGATGCAGATCAGGCTGATCACCAGGAGAAGTGTATAAGATGTCATTGGAGGAGGCTTCTTGCTGCCCATCACACAGGTGTGTAGGGATATTTACCTGAAGTAGCTATTGGGTAATTTCTAGA
This sequence comes from Tragelaphus eurycerus, assembly GCA_935064755.1. Lineage (NCBI taxonomy): Eukaryota > Metazoa > Chordata > Mammalia > Artiodactyla > Bovidae > Tragelaphus > Tragelaphus eurycerus. Next base: position 15,343,490 of record CAKXYN010000036.1, on the reverse strand, counting down.
ACAATCAGAGTCAAGACTGCAGAGAGAATAGACCCAACCCTGTTCCCCATCAGGCAGGAACATTGTAACTCAGAGGGAGGGGGTTGGCATTCTTGCCTGACCTGTCCCCCTACCCACGCTGCCTGCCTATGGACCGTGGGCTCACCTGACCAATCTATAGACAGAGCCCAGAAGCTGGTGGAGCCTCCTACCAGGCTTGATCATGATTATTTAGACACAGAAAGTGAGCAAAATGTTGTAAAAAGCAACCAGGAGAGCCTTAGAGATCTCTGGGCTGTGAAACTGAGAAATAATGGTTTGAGGGGCTGAGTTGTGGCCATATCATAAAGACTACTGACACGTGATCTAATTAACCCAGGTATTTCTCCCCAACTTCCTCCCAACCCCCCTCCATCGCCGCTCTTGACTCTAAGTATCTGGAGTGCTTGTTCTTGTTCAATGACTTTTTGTTCCATTGTTTGCCTGCAGTCCACCACATTGCTTGGCTCATATAGAAGAAGACACTGAATAAATATTCATCGGACAGATTAAACAAGAGAAGGGATGAAAGAATTTTAACTTAAGATGAAGGAGAAATAGACTTCCATGGAAGCATCAGGGATACAGGCTATATTTGCAGGGGTTTCCTGGCAGGGAATATTGTTGAAGTCTGTTATGGGTTACTGAGTCAGTTTCATGTAATTTAAAGAGACCCGTGATCACATGTAAACTGTACTGAAGTGATTTCAGTGGGCTGCCTGGAGGAGGGCACAGACTAGTTACTCACAGCCTCTCATTCTTCTCTTGATGTTGGTTTTGATTCTCAGGAAGCTTCCCTTTTTCCCTGCTCCCCAAATTGGCTGTGTCTATTTCCCAGACCATTCTAATTTCCTTATGGTCACTGCAGTACAGGAGCCTTGGGTCCTGCAGCATTTTTGACAGAATGGTCCTGGCAGTCATTTGCAGAGCAGAGATGATACCGTCTCAAATACATCAATGATGTCATCAGCCAAGGAGGCTGAAGAACTAAAACATAAGGGGGCCAATGATCCCTCTGCTAAAAAATACAGTACATCATTACTGGTGCTAGATAGCAAGTGTCAAGAAACAGAAGTCAGAAACTACTCCCACCCATCTTTTTCTCCATTGACATCCATTGACCTATATTGTACATTCTGTAAAAATTCCATATAGCAGAGAAATCAAGAGTAAAAAGGTCAGGTGAAGGCAGAGAATGAGTTGGAGAGGACTCAGAATAAAAGGACCTGAAATAAGAAAACGGTTTATGAAGACAGAAGCCGTGATTTCTGATTTTTTTTTTTTCCAGTTAGAAGATAAGTAAGCCCAAAGGATGCTATGTCAGTCTTGGGTCAATCAGGCATATTTTACAAGAAAGCAATTAATGCATCTCCATGTTTCGGATCCCTCCTCGATCCTTCTGTCTTAGGGCTACCTGTCAGGTGTGAAGTTGCCAGCTGCTTCTTGATGGATCTCTCAGGGCTGGGGCCAAGAGCCAACCCTTAAGGAGTGCTCTGTGATGAGTATCTTCATCCTAAAGAGTGGCTGGTTCCTGGTCTGTTATTTCACACATTGACACTAGATGTCAGGGAAAGACTTAGCATTCTAATTTGCAGGTCTCACACCACTTCAGCAGAAAGGAAGCCTGCCTGCAGAGAGGAATCAGATGTTGAAGATTGGCAAATTTCCCACCGTGAGCCCCTAGGGACACCAGGGTTCTTATGTCAAAACATCACCACCCTGCTCGCGCTCTATTAGACACACTCTAGCTACAGCTGGATCTAGTTTGTAGAAAGGGTTAGATCAAGGTCATTTCAGAGAAATATATATATTTTTTGGGGGGAGTGGGAGAGGAGAACCATCAGTTCAACTTTATTACAAAAGATATTCAATTTTACTTAGGAAAAAACGACGGTAGATATAGCATGGTCATGTTCCTATAATCCTTTTAATTAATGAATTAGGAAACAGCCAAACCAATTAAAAATTATATGAAAGTCTCACAAGATCATTCCAATACTCTGTGGTAGTTCCTTTCATTTTGTAAAACTGGTATTTTGTTTTAAATGATATTAAGTAAAAATGTGGTTTTACTGCAGAATAGCTAAATCTTAACCTGCTTTAGTTATATCACCAGATTCCCAAAGCTCTCAGCCCCTTAGCAGGCTTTCTGATGTAATTAAAAAAATGTGCCTTTTCATTACTATGGATGCCCCATTCAAAAACATTTTTTTCTTTTTCTATTTTTCTTTTCTAAAATTTTTGACCTGAAAGAAGGCAATATGAGGGAACTGGAATCAGGCAGGACAGTGGCAAAGAACAAAGCAAGAAAAAGGGACATAGTTTTCCTCATTATGTACATTCCCCCCACCTCTAATTCTAAAGGGTCATGGCCACCGTGTTCTCAGCCACCCTTTGGAAACAGCCAGTCATCTACCCTCCCAAGTTAAAAATAGCACTCCCGCAGCAGGAGGAGGGTCTACCCAGACGTGATGTTGCAGCCTCGCCTGTGGAAAGACGTTCCAGGAGGCCTCTTGGTGATTCTGGAAGCCTTTATATCATCATCATCAAAAATAGCATTGTTAATGTCATATGGGTGTGTTCATTTATTTGTGAGCTGGATGTTGTACAAAGCACAGGGAGCATGGAAAAGAAAACAGAGCTTCTGTGAAAGCTCACAATGAAGACAGAGTACAGACATGCCAGCAAATCATTCCAAGTTCATGAGAGGTATTTACAACGATTGCTAGTTGTCCTATATAGCAATCTTGACAACTCTATCCTCCTGGAACTTTCAGATAAAAACCTGATGGGGACAAAGAGTAGAGGCAATTTCCCAGTGTAACTTGGATTAGAGGATTACTCAGACAAGAATAAAAATATGAAGGGTTACCAGTATTATTGATTTATTGATGGATTTGCTGACTGATTTACTGATTTATTTGTAAAAGACACACGACACATACTATATGCTAGGCATCATTCTAAGGATTTTTCCATGTCAATCCATTTCAACCTTAAAACAACCCTACTAAGTATATGGGGGCTTCCCAGGTGGCACAGAGGTAAAAAAATCTTTCTGCCAATTTGGAAGGTAAAAGAAACTCGAGTTCAATCCCTGGATTGGGAAGATCCCCTGGAGGAGGAAGTGGCAACCCACTCCAGTATTCTTGCCTGGAAAATTCCATGGACAGAGGAGCCTGGTGGGCTGTAGTCCATGGGGTCGCTGTTGGACCATACTGAGCACGCATGTATTACTAAGCATATGGGGACGGGGGAGCCTGGTGGGCTGCCGGCTATGGGGTCGCACAGAGTCGGACACGACTGAAGTGACTCAGCAGCAGCAGCAGCATGAGCTTGATGTGTTAGAGAAGTAAATGGTGGCAGAGATGTTAAGTAACTTGCCCAAGTATTGACAGGTATCTGGCGGGTTCGTTACACTTACATTTTCTTCTACCCAACCTGAACTCCCACAGGACCATCTATGCTTTTTCTCTTCCACCCAGAGATGGAGCTTTGTGTAGTTTAATGACAGTCTTTCAGGTTGTGAGGGCCCTCCAACAGGTCAATGAAGGCTCCACATAGTGACAAACCCTCCCGCCCACATTCAGCATCACCTCACCTAGAGGTCATGTGAGTGAGCGAGCCGTTTTACAAGCAGATTCTCAGCCCCAGTCTAACCTGATAGCAACTCTGGCTAAAATCTGGACCACAGTCTTATAAAAGACCTTGAGCCAGAACCACCCACCCTGGCTGCTTCCAGATTCCTGACCCTCAGAAACTATGTGAAATTTTAAGTATCACTGTTTTGGGCCACTAGTTTGTTACACAGCAGTAGGCAACTAATATACTTTTCCTCACCTATTCTTTCTGCAATAGGTCAATCAAGAATTCTGATCTCCACTTCTCACAGAACAGTCTATTCCTGATGTAAGTCTTGTGGATGAAGTTTGCTCTGCAGACTGAACTCAGGGACCACTGTGATGGAGCAATGCCCTCTGTTGCTGACAGCTGGAAGTGTCTTAGTTTCCTCATGCAGTTAACCAGTTTTCACTGGCATTCTGCTGCCCACTACATGTTAGTAGAGATGTCCCTTTGCAGGTATTAGAACTCTAACAGTGGATATGGATGATGAAAATACTTTGTGGTGTGGGTATCTGTGCCAGGGTGGAGGCAAGTGGTGGGGCTGATGGTTTGAAGGAGAACCCTACTAAGTCACTTTTAGGGAGAGGAATCCTGGGAGTATTAATTAGCAAGGACGTTTATGAGTTTACAATATAGGATATAAAAAAGAATTGTTTGAGGGTTTGAAAACCCTGAAAAACTGAAAGCTGTCAACACTTTTGGGTTGAGTACCACCTATGTTCCTACATAGATATTTTTTTGCCAGTTTGCAATTTGGGCCAGAAGCTTGTAAAGACCTAGGTGTTGGCCCAGAATGTCCAGCTCACCACCATTTAATTTCTGTGCTTATAGGATATCTGGGCACGTTAGACTTAGTGAACCCAAGTCTCAGAGGAGATCCCACTAACATGGTAAACATGTTTAGTGAAAAGCGGCTGGGAATTGAAGTCACATAGACCTGGGTAATATCCCTTTAGACTTGGACAACCTGGGCCCGTGTCTTGGGTCCTGAAATTCTAGAGGACTCTGTTCTGGGGGAAGTCCAAGGGGCCAAGAGGACATTCTTGCCTGGAGCCCAAGCCCCTCCTAGACCACACTTTGGGTATGAGGGACTTTCTGCCCAAAGAGACCTAAGCATCCTTCTTGGATGCATCCTCCCCATCACCAGGTTTATCCTCCCAAGGATGGACCACCTGGACTCTTGGCTTGAGGGGTGAGCAAGGGATGTCTCTTTGAGGGGACAGATGACAGAGCTTACATGTGGGGTTAAGGGTGTCTACACACATGTGTGTGTGAAACCACTTATGGTGCAGGATAGAGCAGAGTGGAAGAGAAATTTGGGAAGCTTGAGGCTTCCCCTTAATCCCCTGTCCAGGATTTCTCTGGTCGTTCAGTGATGATGAATCTGCCTGTCAATACAGGGGACATGGGTTCGATCCCTCATCTGGGAAGATTCCTCAGTGTCTCAGGGCAACTAAGCTCATGTGCCACAGCTACAGAGCCTGTGCTCTAGAGCCCATGAACCACGATGAGAAGGCCACCTACTGCCACTAAAGGTAACCCCTGCTTGCTACAACTAGAGAAAGCCCACACACAACAACAAAGACACAGTGCAGACAAAAATAAAATATATAAATAAAGTCTTGTCCTGAGCCCTGCAAATGTTGAGTATCGGCCCGGACACTTCTTATAAGTTTAAATGAAATTCAAATTCCTTATAATAGCCTATAGGACCTTTTGGGATTGGTCTACCATCTATATCTCCAGTTCAGCTACCAATCTACCCCTTCTCAACACACCCAGCCTATTCAGGCCTTTTTGTCCCAGGACAATGTCAAGTTTATTCCCTCCATGGGGTCTTTGGCCCTTGCTGTTCTCCCTGCCTGGAATCCTCTTTTCCTGGAAGGTCTTCAGTTCTTGGTCCATTCTCACCATTCAGATTTCAGCTCTATGGCCCCTTCACAGAGAGGATTTCATTTATCAACCTGTTTATGGGAAGTGCTTCTCTGTTGGACTCGATCACACTACCATGCTATTATCCGGATAGCAATTCTCACTATTCGAATCACTTCGTTCATTTGTTCACTTGCTTTTTTGACACTCACTCCCACCATGTCACATATGCCTCCTGAGAGACGGGGTTATCTCTCTCACTTAGTGAATCCCAAGGGCTTTGAAGAGTGCTTGACATAGTGTTGATACTCAATAACTGTCTCAGTGAATGAAATTTTCAGATAGATTTACTGGCTATAAAATGAGACTATATGTAGTCATCATGTAGAAATCGTGTATAGATTAGACATAGTGGAAAAGCACCAAGCAGGACTTCCCTGGTGGTCTGGTGGCTGGGATTCCGAGTGTCCACTGAGGGGGCCTAGGTTTGATCCCTAGTTGGGGAACAAAGATCCTGCATGTTGCTTGCTGCAGCCAAAAAATAATAAAAATTGTATATGTATATATGTATGTATATATATGTATAAAGAAAAGCACCTAGCAACTGTCTCTGGTATGTATCGAAGTGAAAGTGGCTCAGTCGTGTCTGACTCTTTGTGACCCCATGGACTATAGACCTCCAGATTCCTCTGTCCATGGAGTTTTCTGGGCAAGAATACTGGAGTGGGTTGCCATTCCCTTCTCCAATAGTGATATAAATTAGGAATTCAATAAATGTGATTTTCCATTCTCTCTTGCCCATATAACAAATCCATCTTAAGTTGCCTAAAATGATAAAATTCCATGCCTCTAGCTCCAAGTTCCCCCTAGATTATCCTACTCGCCTTCACCCCTTCCCATCTGTGTTCTGCTCCAGTTCTTGGCTCCTGTACCCACCCTGGGCCTGAGGCTTTTCTGTCCCAAATTGTCTGTGTGAGTGTGCCCCCTGGTGGCCATTGCAGAAATCACCCTTAAATTGATCTCCCGTTCACATTCTCCTCCCATCTCTTTTCTAAAGTTCATATTGTGTCACTCCATTAGTCTGCTTAGAAAACACTAGGTGATGCTCTATTGTATGAAGAACGAAGTCTTATAATCTCAGTCTGGCGTCCCAGGTACTTCAAAGTCTGGGCACAATCTGCCTTTCCAGTTACAGTCTCTTCTACTCACATGCCTTTTCTCGTACACATTCTCATGTGTATGGTACCTTGACTTTTCTCCAAAAACACTCCTCTATTTCATCAACTTTCATGTTGTTCTACCCATTGGAAATGCTCTCCCTTCATGTTCACCTGCCAGGTTAATCCCACACCCCTCAAAGCCAGTTCAAATGCTGGCTTTCATGAACTGATCACTCCTACCCTTGTGTTGAAATCCATGGTGCCCATACACCACTATTCATGCTTCCACCATCACAACTACATTATGCCTTATAATTGGTATGATTTTTTTTTACAGACTTGTCTTTGCCACTTTTCTAAGTTCCTTTAGTGCAGAGATGGTGTTTGCTTTGCCGATTACACTGATGGGCATAGCTGGTCAATGACACTTGCTTAATGTGTACATGAATGTAAGTGCTGAGATTGGGTTCCATGTCTTCTGGAGCCCAGCCAGGCTGGTCTAAGAAGTAAGAGGGCACATATGGTGATATTGGAACAGGATATTTGAAGACAGAAGTGCCTTTGGCAATTTGGTATACACAGTCACCCTGCACCGGAAGTCAAGTCTCCTCTGGGGTCCTGTGAGCCCTGCCTCCTTAAGGGGGTGATGAACACAATCATTTCTGAATCCCCTTCTTTCTACTGAAAGGAGGGAGGTGAATATCTGGGCATACTGTCTTCTATCCTCTGAGGAGCCAAAATAAAGGACAAATGTAAAAGGTGATATTATTAGGGTATTGATCACATATGTATGGGAAACTGCATTCCTGCAACACTCTATCTTTCCCCAAATTTAATTGAGTTTTGTATTTTTTCGCTTCATATCCCAAGGTAACTTTATATTACAAGTACTTGAGATGGACAAGACTTGCATTATGGTATAATCTCTCAACTAATCTTTAGACAAAGGACTCAGGAATATCTAATGAACACAACACAGTCCTGGAGAGTCAGTAACGAGATACATAAGTTTATCTTTTCCCTGAATCACTTTGTGGTGTCTCCTAATGACCTTTGTCTCAGTTTTCTCACTTGAAACTTGGAAATATCTGATTTCCAATATCACCAACAAATTAGGCTTCTAATGAAGTCATTGAAACACATCAACAAAACTGAACTTTTTTTTTCAGAAAAATGCCAATTATCTTAGAAAAAATCAAATATGATGTTATGTATTTGGGATCTGTATACTCCAAGACCAGCATCATATGGTGCATGGCCTTCTATCATTTTTCTTGGCTCTTAGGACATTTTTTTGGATTCAGACAACAGCCTTCCTACTGTTCTGATTGCTGACATACCTAATTTTTATGCACAAGATCCTCTTCTTGTTCATAAGGGAGCAGCAGGAGGCTAGTTGTGGAATACCCGCTGTCAGGTTCCACACACAGGGTAATATCAGGCCAGGTCCCAACAACACAACCTCAATGGGAGACCCAGACCATCTGGAGAGACTGTTGGGAGCCACTGAGCCAGTATTTGGGCTCTGTCTCCATTTCTGGGTGGAGAAATACACTTTCTCATGGACATGTCCTACTGGGGAGTAAAGGGGCCAACCATAGAGGCAACAGAGGATGAGATGGTCATATGGGATCATTGACTCAATGGACATGAGTTTGAGCAAACTCTTGGAGATGGCGAAGGACAGGGAAGCCTGACATGCAATACTCCATGGGGTCTCAAAGAGTCTGAGCGACTGAACAACAAATACTATATACAACCACTTGCCCCATGTGATGTAATGCGTGAGACATAACTACTTAGCCCTGTGACTTATAGCCATGTCAACTAAACGTGCACGTGCTAAGTAGCTTAGTCATGTCCAACTCTTTGTGACCCTATGGACTGCAGCCCGCCAGGCTCCTATATCCATAGGATTCTCCAGGCAAGAATACTGGAGTGGGTTGCCATTCCCTCCTCCAGGGGATCTTCCCCACCCAGGGACTGAACTTGTATCTCTTATGTCTCCTACATTGGCAAGCACTGGGTCCTTTACCACTAGCACCACCTGGGAAGCCCCATCAACTCAATACTTGAGTGTCATTTTTAGAGAAATTGGAGTCTGGTGGGTTTAAGGCAGGCTTCCACAGTCCCTTGTTTTTGCTTTTAAATAACCCCAAATCAATCTTGGATCTTAAGTACTTTGAAGGCCAGTTAAGCTTCTCTGTCTGTTCAGGAGAAATTTCACTTGGCAGTGATCTGTTGGAGACCCTGAAAATCATCCTTGGGCCAAGGTCCAGAGATCCTGGAGGGCATTAGCTGGAACTTGGCATCCTCAAGTTCACCACGATGTAAGTGCTCCCGAAGACCCACCCTGGATCAGATCTTTCATGCTTATGCAAACTTGTGGAAGAGTTATTCCAGCAGCCCCACTCTCTGCCCATAAGGCAGTGTATAACTAATACCCTGTTCCCAGCAGACACAAGCTCCTGGGCATGGCTCTGGAGTTTAGACCACCACCAGGAGGATCAAGCAGAAACCTCCATTTATAGCATTTCTGTATTCCCTGCCAAATGCTTCATGTCTCAGCACATTCTTCTTACAGCCAGATTGAGTCTATGAGAGAAACAGTTGTATGGTGTATGGTTATTCTGCTTTATTTGAAAGTCTCTTTCAAACACGCCACCCACCAGTACTGCTGTGGGTCCTGGAGTAACTGGGGCTGCTCGCTCCTAGGTTGTAGAGGAGCCAAGTTCAATAGCTTTCACGACTCTCCTCTGCGTTCAGGATCAAGGATACCCGCCAAGCACTTGCTGCAATGAGCTAGTCAACTGCAGAGCAAAGCAAGCTCAGTTAGATGAGGCTGTGATTCTAGAGCCAGTGTGCTCCATTTTGCAGGTGAAGAATGTCTTCCTTAAGACGCTGTCTTAGCCAAATGTGTATTCAGCGGTGTGATCCTCTCAGCCCTGTTCTAAAGATAATGCAGAGGACACAGGTTTGATCCCAGGAAGATCCCACATGTCGTGGAGCAACTAAACCTGTGCTTCACAACTACTGAGCCTGCCAGCCTAGAGCCTGTGCTCTGCAACAAGAGAAGCCACTGATATAAGAAGCCTAGGCACCAAGAAGAGTAGCCCCAGAAAGTTCACAGTGCAGCAACAAAGTGCAACAACAAATACCCAGTGTAGCCAAGAAAAGAAAAAGAAAGAAAACATTTGCATCTTAGAGCAATGGCTGCGGGATGCGTTCGCTCTTATGCCACCCTCCATCCCGTGTATAAGCTCCATGAATAGAACTTGTCACCAGCAGAGAATTTTTTTAAATTGTAAATTAATTCCTATGTCACCTTGAGCTTGGGTGAATGAGTGACAGACGGGTATATAGGAAATGAGGGAGAGAGAAGGGAGAAAGCAGGGAAGACAAACAGAAAGATGAATGAGGATGAATAATGGGAAGGAGAGATAAAAGAAAAGCAATAGAAAACGGAGAAGGGAGAGACATGAAGCAGTGGTTTCTGGTAACTGCAGAAATATATCACAGATATAATGGTAGAAAGGAAGGGATTAGAACAGTGAACAGAAACAGTGAGAGTGTGACTGTAGATGGAAGAAGGAAGATGAATCAAGTGGGGAAAAGGAAAAGCGAAAGGGAAACACTCAAGAAATAGGGAGGAAAGGAGATGTGCATTCGGAATTTAAATGAACTATGTTGTCTCCTAAGTTTCTAACGTACAATGTGTCCTGTGATGACAGTCTAATTCCAATTAAGATATGCTAATAAGGCTGACCATATACCATAGACTCACCCTGCCTGATAAGCAGTTTATTTTCCTTCTGGGTTGGGGGGAAGGCAGTTATCTTCACTTTCCACACCAAAGTTTCTCATTGGCATTCCTCCTCCACAGACACACAGGCAGTGAACACATATTATTCTGACCCATTTTGTTTAGGCCCACCACACTTCACCTCTGCTGAATTGACCATTCACTGCTCATACAAACCTCCTCTTCTTCCACCCGCTTTCAGTTTCCTTGATCAAAAGTCATATTTACATGAATCTTCTTTCTTAACGGGGCAAAACTGATTTTGTCCTGGTTGATTTATCTCTGTAGACATAGAATTATTTTTGCAGAATGTAAAGCATCTTAGGAGGCTGCAAAGATGCCTGAGAAGTAATGCTGATAGAAAAGGAGTCTCAGAGCCATCTTGCTGACCTGCCAGTTATCGACAGTGAAGAGGAGCTGAATCGTAGTAATTGAGTGAAAATCTGGATTGTTCTTCAAGGGATCTTAGAAAGAGCCTCCAAGAATGGCAGGAAGACTTAACATACATAGCAACCCATTACTGAGCGTCTGAGCCCTGTGACAGACATGATGCTGGGTCATCACAGTTCATGGGGCGGGACGGGGGTACTCGTCCGTTCCACCTGCAGATTCCTCCAGAGAAAGTCCTTGTTCACGTACTGCAGGATCTCAGCATCCTTCCGGAGGAGTTATGAGGTTCCCAGGAATTGCTTTTGTGTCTGTTGTTTTTTTTTTTTTTTTAATTAAATTAATTTTTGTTGGAGTAGAGTTGCTTTACAATGTTGCATTAGTTTCCACTGCACAGCAAAGTGAGTCAGCTCTACGTATACATATATCCCCTCTTTTTTGGATTTCCTTCCCATTTAGGTCAGCACAGAGCTTTGAGCAGAGTTCCCTGAGCTATACAGCAGGTTCTCATGAGTTATCTATTTATACATAGTATCAGCAGTGTATGTCAACCCCAATCTCCCAATTCACTGTACCCCCTTTCTCCAGGAATTGCTTATATTCTCTAATGTCATTGCCAAGCTCTTGCATCCAAATTAGCCAGGATTTCTCTGCCAACTCATTTCTACATCTCCATGGTGCACTAACATGTCTGGTACATTCCTTCCCAAAATGGCATCACAGACCCTCCCTTTATTTATTTCCCAGGCAAACATGACTCTAAACAAAGATCAGAAAGTAGCTCTGCAGTCAGACTTCAGGAGTTGAAATTCAGGAACTGACCCTTGCTGGTTGATGGTCTTAAGCAAGTAATGTCACCTTTCTGTACCTGGATTTCTTTCTCAGTGAAATGAGGATGATAATAATAGTTTCTTCCTGAGTTGCCATGAGGATTAATGGCTTAATAATATGTGGAACCCTTAGAAGAGCAGCTGGCACAATGTAAGCCCTCAATAAATGTTAGTTATTACTAGTGATAGGTTGTAACTGTGAAGAAACTTTACTGAAGACTTTAGGTTATAGGAAAATTATAGCTTTGGGAAGAACAGTGTGAAACTGGGTATGAGACACTGCTGCTGCTAGAATTCATTGGCCTCTCTCTAAAATTTGATTGAAGTATGGTTGATTTACAATGCTGTGTTAACTTCTGCTATACAGCAAAGTGATTCAGTCATACACATGTGTATTCTTTTTCATATTTTTTCCCTTACAGTTTACTATAGATTATTGAACATAGTCATCAGTGCTATATAATAGGACCTTGTTGTTATCCATCCTATATGAAGTAGTTTGTACCTGCCAACCTGAAGGTCCCAGTCCACCCCTCTCCCACCTTGGCAATCTCAAGTCTGTTCTCTGTTTTGTACATGAGTGCATCTGTGTCATAGTTCAGCTTCCCTGCTGGCTCAGACAGTGAAGAATCTGCCTGCAGTGCAGGAGAGCCAGTTCCAATCCCTGGGTAGGGAAGATCCGCTGGAGAAGGGAATGGCTGCCCACTCCAGTATTCTTGCCTGGAGAATCCCATGGACTGAGGATCCTGGCGGGCTTCAGTCCAAGGTGTTGCAAGGAGTCGGACACGACTGAATGACTAACACTATCACTTTCACTTAGATTCCACGTATAGGTGACATCATATGGTATTTCTCTTTCTGACTTACTTCACTTGGTATACTCATCTCTAGTCCATCACTGGCCACTCTCTTGATCCACAGATTCCAATGGGCTGTTTTTCTCCCTAGTCCTCAGCCTCCACAGTCTTCCTGGAGCCCCACACTTTCCTCATTTATATACTCCTTTCCACCTTCCTGGACCACAGGATCAGTCTCTGAGTTCGGAGGAAGCCAAGAATAAGGAAACAGCAGGAAGGTTTCTGCACTCAAGGTAGACAAACCTTCCACTTTTGCTATGTAGATGCCTTGGGTCTCCATGATCTTAATCCCTTCACCCAGTTTGGGGACCGAAGTACACTTTTGCATGACCACAAGTTCCACTTGAGAATTTCCCAAGCAAAACAGCAGTCTCTTGGCAAAGATGAATTCCCCTTGCATTCCCAGGATGGATCTAGGGCTGCAGGAAGTGGGAGACCCTCCAAAGGTTCAGGACTTCTCCACTAGCATTAATCATATCAAAATCATATCCCTTGATTGAGACACACTTATTTTGAACCCATGGAGCTTGTTTGATGTTGTTGATGATCATCACCTGGAGGAAAAATTTGAGATTCTTCAAGAAATGGTCTAGGGCTCAAAATTGGAGAAGGCAATGGCAATCCACTCCAGTACTCTTGCCTGGAGGATCCCAGGGGTGGTGGAGCCTGGTGGGCTGCCGTCTATGGGGTCGCACAGAGTTGGACTGACTTAGCAGCAGGGCTCAAAATAAGTGTGTGACCATGACTCTGAGATCTGTTCCTTGGAAACATCTGATGAAGCTGGAAATTGAAGCCATATGCTTCACTTTGCTACAAAACATTCTGTCTTCTAATCACCCAGGCTTGTAGTTCTATCACTTGGCAGAAGAGTTCTCTTGAAAACCATCAATATTCTGCAAGTTGCTATGTGGTACATCCAGCAGCCTTTTCTTAATTCACATCTTCCTCCTGGACCCTTCAGAACGCTGGACATGATTAAGATTCTGTTCTCTCTTCGCTCTCCTAGTCTTTCATCTCTTGCTTTTCCTTGACCCTCTGGTTGTTCCTTCTCTAACATTTTTGTAGCTTTCTCTTCCCACCCTTTTCCTCCAAATGCTGTTATTGCCTACGGCTTTATCCTTGACATTTTCCCCGTTTCCTACACTTTCTCCTCTAGTAACCTTATTTATTGTTACATTTTCAAATATAATTTCTCTGCAAGAAATCCCAAATTCCCGTCTCTAGCCTTGATAGCTCCCCTGACTAGACTCACTTTTTCAACTGCCTTTGCACCTTTCTATTTAGATATTCAGCTGAAACCTTAAACTCAAAGTTTTCATCTTCAAAGCCACTGGCATTTGTTAATGTCTATTTTTTTAAGATACCGGAATCTTACATTGATGCAGGTTAAAAACCTCTTACTCAATTGTCTCATTTTGTTTTATTACTGTATCCACTGTAAGAAATACATTTTACATCATGACTGTTATACATTCACATGTAACACACATACACGCGTACAACTGAAACAAAATTTCATAAAATAGTACTTACCCTTACTACATGTGTTGCTTTCTAATCTATTTTATTCTACTCTACTCCATTAAAAAAATCTGGTGGTGACCCATTAAATTGATTTTATGATCTGCCGGGAGCCAGTGTGAGGAACTCTGCCTGTGACAAAGGTCATGAGGAAGGAGGCTCGGCATACGTAAAGGCAGGATCTAGCCTCAGGAGTCCCCCTGGAAATTCTTGAGCATCTACCCCCAAAACCAGGGTCTGCCTACTTTACTGCTTTGTGCTCTCACCTACACCTCTGACTTTACGGGGGGCTGTCCCACACCACCTCTCTCTGAAAAAGAGTTAACTTAGAGCTCCAGTTAATAATAATTCCTGGGCGTGACAGGAGTGTTTCAACCTACAAACTCCTCTGAAGGTTCTCTAGCCTGGCTGACAGGTTTGTCCAGCCACATGTGATTGTTCACAGCCTCCCAACTGAGAGAGGCACGAGATGCTTTAAACCTTCTAAAAACAGATTCTTCTGAGAAGTTAGGATATTATTAGTGTAGTATAGTGGGCTGATTAGAAATTGTATTGCTGAAGGGTTTTTCATTTGTTGAGCTGATGTTTGCTGCTAAGTTTCCACATCCCCTGCCCTTATACACATTAATGAATATATAGAAGAAATAAGTATTAACCTTTGATATTAATCACGTTAGACTTTAGGCTAAGCAAATTCTTTCCTTTATTAAAACCCACTGCACCCTCACCCTATAGGAATGTAACTTTATCTGGTACCTTCACAAGGAGATCCAACCAGTCCATTCTGAAAGAGATCAGCCCTGGGATTTCTTTGGAAGGAATGATGCTAAAGGTGAAACTGCAGTACTTTGGCCACCTCATGCGAAGAGTTGACTCATTGGAGAAGACTCTGATGCTGGGAGGGATTGGGGGCAAGAGGAGAAGGGGACGACAGAGGATGAGATGGCTGGATGGCATCACTGACTTGATGGACGTGAGTCTGAGTGAACTCCGGGAGTTGGTGATGGACAGGGAGGCCTGGCGTGCTGTGATTCATGGGGTCTCAAAGAGTTGGACACGACTGAGCGACTGATCTGGTCTGATCTGATCTTCGGAAGGTGGCATCTGTTTTAAGAATAATCACCCCTGAAGAAATAAGCGTTCTGGTTGACTGACCGCTGTCACAAGGAGAGGGTCATAAATTGTTAGCAGGCCCCCTGGCCAGAAGATGATGCAACACCCCTAAGACCTTTGTATACATTTGTATGAAGCATCTGATTTTGATAAAAGTCAGGACTGCTGACCCCGCATGACTTTTGTATTATATCTCTGTGTATAAAAGCGGACCCTGGAAAATAAAGAATGGGATCAGTTCCTAGAAAGACTGGTCTCCCCATGTCGTTCTTTCTCTCACTTTCTGGCTGAATTACCATCTGGAGCGTGGAGGCTCGTCAAGCCCATTAATTATGCCTGGGCTTCTAAGATCTGACCAGGGAGGCCTTAGTGTCTTCTCTCCTTCTGGAGAGTGGAAGGACGCCTGTGGCCTTCGTAGGTGACGCAAATTTCTTGTCTTGAAATTTTATTGGCTTTCCATGTAAACCAAGTTATTCAGCCTCTTTTCTCCACTGAATTTTCCTGCTGAGCTATCCCTATTTAACCACTCTTTATATCTTTAATTAACGCTTAATTGATCTACTGTTTCCTGGTCGCTGACGCTGTCCCCACTTCGAATTCCCTGGATCCACTGGGGCTGGACCCCGGCAATGATCCACTAAAGATATATGAATGGCAGCTTTAAAAATACTGCCTTTAAATAATTTTTGATTCATCTTTTGTTTTAAACTCCCACATCTAATCTGTCATGAAGTAATGGACTTATTTTCAAAATGTCTTGCATGTTCAATCTCTTTTTCCTATTTTCTCTCTGGCTTTTCCAACTGTCTCCTCCTGTATTACTCAGCTCAGGCTAATCCCCCATGCTCTCAGTTTCTTTGGTTGTATCTCTCTTAAATTACTTAAGTATCACACCCCATAAGTTTCTGTTTTCTTATCTTGCTTTATTTCTTTCTTCCAAGACCTTCTCACTTGACAATATACAATGAATTTATGTTTCTTTAGTTTCTGCCTCTTTCACTGGATTGTGAGATTGAAGACACAATATATCTCCAACATTTAGAACTGAACTGTGCTTGAGACACAGATCACTGATACAACAAGGCTGCTGCTGCTAAGTCACGTCAGTCGTGTCTGACTCTGTGCGACCCCATAGACAGCAGCCCACCAGGCTCCCCTGTCCCTGGGATTCTCCAGGCAAGAACACTGGAGTGGGTTGTCATTTCCTTCTCCAATGCATGAAAGTGAAGTCGCTCAGTCGTGTCTGACTCTTTGCGACCCCATGGGCTGTAGCCCAGCAGGCTCTTCCGTCCATGGGATTTTCCAGGCAAGAGTACTGGAGTGGGGTGCCATTGCCTTCTCCAACAACAAGGCTGGATATATTTAAAATGGATAACAAACAAGGACCTACCCTATAGAAAGGGAACTATGCTCAGTGTTACATGGCAGCCTGGTTAGGAGGTGGTTTTTGGGGAAGAATGGATACCTCTGTATGTATCACTGAGTCCCTTCACTACATACATACTCACCTGTATGTATCAGGTGAGTCCCCATTCACCTGAAACTGTCACAACATTACTAATTGGCTAAACCCCAATATAAAGTAAAAAGTCTTTGAAAAAAACAAACAACAAGGCTGGAGGGAAGAATGAATGAAGGAATGACTCCCAGCAGCAAAGAGACCAAAGCTTCCTCCAGGGCTAGAGGGAAGGAGGGTCCTGCAGCTTCCTTTTGTTTATTCTATCATTATTATTTTTAAACTACCTCGAATCTTCTGCCCAAGGTGACATGTGCTAGAATTGATTGATCAGGGGATTGACATGTGCTAATTGACTTAATACCTCAACTCATTGCCCATTACTGAGTCAGGCACTGTGAATGGCTCCAATCAAGGCTAACCCTTATAGCCAAGAGTTGGGTGTGTTCAACCAAAATCCCTGAGTGTTTCATAGTTGGAATAGGGGAGGGGTTGAAATATACATATGTGTGTGTGTGTATATATATATACACACATTATATATATACATTATATATATACACATTATATATATACACATTATATATATATACATTATATATACACACATTATATATATATATATATATATATAATGTTCTTTCAGATGGCCTCTTTGGCAATTTTTAAAAACTGGCACCTTAAAAATTTTTTTATTTATCGACTGTGTTGGGTTTTTGTTGCTACTTGAGGGCTTTTTTTTTTTTTTCTAGTTGCAATGAGCAGGGGCCACATTCTAGTAGCAGTGCACAAGCTTCTCATTGTGGTGGCTTCTCTTTTTGTGGCACATGGGCTTTGTTGCCCCACAGCATGTGGAATCTTCCCAGACCAGGGATTGAACCCTTGTCCCCTGGCAGGCTTAACCACTGGACCACCAGGGAAATCCCCGGAATAGATATTTTTGAGAGGATGTTGAGAGGCAACCAAAATGCCCACCACAAGAGTTCAGACAAGGCCTATCAGAAAGTTGCTTTTTTTCTTTTTTTTCCAAAATTGACTTTGCACTGTCACCTGCTAAGCTGGCCCCTCTACAAAGTCAGTGAAATGACACATCCCTCCCTTCCACCCCCTTAGCCACTCCACCCCTCCTTCAAACTAAATTCTTTGGTCTAAAATATACTGCCTGTCATTCTCCAAAATACATTACATGATGCACTGTCACAGAGTTGCTTTGAATGGAATGAAAACACTGAGAGAACGAATCTATAGTTAAAAGTGTGTACAAACTATGCACCCAGAAAAACGGAAGTGATGCAGAACACTTTCATCTGTATTCAAAGGTGCCCTTGGGGAGAGATGGGGAGGTGCATTCAGACACATGCTAAGCACTGCTGGCAATGGTTGAGCTGGCAGTTGCTGAGAATTCACCCCAGAGAGGTCATTTCTGCAACTTACATGTGTTCGCCAGCAGCCGGGATCACTTTCTGTAAAAAGTGTTAATTGCAACCCTATGGACTGTAGCCCTTCAAGCTCCTCTGTCCATGGAATTCTCCAGGTGAAAATACTGGAGTGGGTTACCATGCCCTCCTCCAGGGGAATCTTTCCCTCCCAGAGATTGAACTTGCATCTCTTAAACGTCTTCTACCTTGGCAGGATGGTTCTTTACCATTACAGCCTCCTGAAAATTCAAAAAAGATTTAAAAAATGGTCCACATTAAAAAAATCTTAAAAAAAACATAGTATGATGCAGGATCTGGAGATAAGATGGTCGAGGGTGTCCACCATGGAGTAATTGGTGGGAATGGGAGACATTTGTTCCCAGATGTCTCCTTCAACCTGAGAATGTGAAAATACAAGCTTCATGACTCTTTTGGAACAAAGTTCAAAAATTCCGACATCCTCTGGGAGGGTTAACGCCTCAACACCACGGTTTGTTATCAACCATGAGTCCATCAGCAGAGACTGGTTTTCTTGGATGATCTTGTCTCTTCTGATACCAGGGCAGGCTGAGGCTTTACATAGAGTGTTTCACTGGATTTTCCAGACACCCTTACGTAGCAGATATTATATAGATAAGAAAATTGAGCCCTAAAGAGAGTGCAACTTTATTCGCTCATCCGTTGTTCTCTCTGTCACTCAGCCAGCAAGTTTACTAAATGCCTGCAAAGTAACAGATACTGTGCTAGAAGCCAGGGTACAGAGATGAGTTTAGATGAGATAAGGCCTCTGACCCCAAGGAACGGCCAGTTAAGTAGGAGAGAAAGATATTGGATTCACGCTGGTCATCGGACGTGAAGTTGTGTCCGTAGCTATTTAATGGATGAACTGGGATTATGACTCAGGTCTCAGAATTCCTAATCTAACTTTTTTTTTTTTTCATTACCTCAAACCATGGCTTTCATTGTAGCAACTGATTTCTTGATTGTGAAATAAAGCTCATGTGTGCGATGTGGAACAGCTAATAAAAATGATTACAGTTCACCTCTTGTGGAGGACTCTTTTGAACAGACTTAATGGGCCATATTAAATAAAAATAATAATCAGAACACTTTTCAAACTGTCCTGCAAGATTGGCACTGGTATTTCTCTACTTCTGATCATTCAGTGATGGCTCCTCTAATAGCAGTGAGTATTCACAGCCTCAAGAATCCTGGGCTACATTCTGTGGTTCATCATTTTGAGTTATATTAAAATTCTTCCTTTTGCAGAGTAGCATTTCTTTCCCAGTCAAAATAATTTGCATGGCTTTTGCTAATCAGCATGGCTGTCTAGCTTTATTAGAGGGGCAGGTAGAAGGAAGACCTAAGATGTCACCTGTCCAGAGAATTGAAAAGCAGCCTGAAGCAATGCCAGCAACATGCAGATGATAGTAATTCAGAATCACTGCTGACAATACCTGAGAGTCAGGTAGGACCTTAGAGAGATTATCTAACCCAACACTTGCGATGTAGCAAGGCTCAGGGCAATGGAAAGAACTGTCAGAAACACAGCAGTTGAGTGTCAGAGCCAAGACCAGGTTGAATGCAAGTCTGCTAATGCTTGGCCCTTGATCCTGATGCTGCCATGGCAGGAGAAAGGAAACATGTTCATCTGACCAAATGCTTCAAGAGGAGACAGAATCCAACAAAGAAGAATGAAGCTGTAGCAATCTAGGAATCCATTTTCACAAGTTATTATTTCTGGAACGTTACTGAACATGTATGTCAAGTTACCTGGGTCACAGAGCTGTAGTTATTGGCTGTCTTTTTATAATATTACCAAATGATCTTTTGCTAGCTAAAGTTTCTTTAAAAAAATTATTTGAAGTACATATGACAAATCCACAGCAATGGTGAAAAATTGAAAGCATTTCCTCTAAGATCAGGAATAAGACAAGGGTGCCCATTCTCACCATTACTATTCAACATAGCTTTTGGAAGTCCTAGCTACCGCAGAGAATGAAAAGAAATAAAAAGAATCCAAATCAGAGAAGAAGAATTAAAACTCTCACTGTTTGCAGATGACATGATTCTATACATGGTTAAAGCTTCTTAATCCTGTTTATCTATTTTCTTTGGATGGGGTTGAGTGTAGACTGAAGACATGATAAAAGCTGTAATCCTTTCTCTGGATATTTGTGCACACATTCACAATTTTACAAACATTTTCAAGGGTTTCATGAGCTTCTTCAATCTCACTCACAGCACAAGCACACATTCAGATATCTTTTTAAAAAAATATTTATTTTTATCATTCATTTGGCTGTGTTGGATCTTAATTGCAGCTTCTGGGATGTTTTGCACAGACTCGCTAGTTGGCGCATGTGGACTCAGCAGTTGTGACATGCAGGTTTAGGTTCTCTGTAGCATGTGGGATCTTAGTTCCCCAACCAAGGATCAAACGAGGATCCCCTACATGGCAAGGCAGATTCTTAGCAACTGGACCACCAGGGAAGTCCCTGGATACCTTTAAAGAGACTCTCTGACAAGATATGATTGTGACTCATCTCACTGTCTCCATGAGTCTCTTAATGGTGGGCAAGAAGGAATTCTGTCAGCAGACTGCCTCAGGACTCAAAGTGCGTACATCCTGTTGGTTCTATTTTCTGGAAAATCTTGACTGATACAGATTTTCCTCAAGGGGCATTGATGTTAAAATTGTGGCAAAAAGACTACGATGTCCAGAGAACATCTTGTTCCTGGCAGTGGTAGTTGTATGTGCCTCTGCCAAGGTGACAGATAAAATTTGTGCTCATTCCAATTGATCAATCTCCCAACTGTTCCTTGAGAAGCATTATTTTAGGGAAATCTGAGCAATGTGTTCACTTTAAAAAGCACTAGGATGATCAGACTAAAAAGATCAAATTCCTAGAATCTAGTTTGAGGGATCAAAGCATAGAGTGATCAGGTCAATCAGTAAGACTGGCCTCAGAACAGGATTAAATAAACTGACTGACAAGGAAGGAAGCTTGGAAGTTCTTCCCTAATGGGTTAGGGGAATGATGGCCCTAGAGGTCAACTAATCTCCTGGGTGGCTCAGTGGTAGAGAATCCCCCTGCCAATGCAGGAAATGCAGCTTTGATCCCTGGGTCAGGAAGATCCCCTGGAGTAGGAAATGGCAACCCACTCCAGTATTCTTGACTGGAAAATTCCATGGACAGAGGAGCCTGGTGGGCCATAGTCTATAGGGTCGCAAAGAGTTGAACACGACTGAGAGACTGAGCTTGCAGCACACACAGAGATCAATAATTTAAAGAAAGTATAGTTTTTCTGATTGTTTTTTAATTTTAATAGACTATTTTAAAGCAGTTTTAGGTTTACAGAAAAGTCATGTCAAAAGTATAGAGATTCCAATAAATCCCTTCCTCACTTCACATACATCTTGCATTAATGTGGTACATTTGTTATAATTGATGAGCTGATACTCATACTTTATTATTAATTGAAGTTCATAGCTTACATTAGGGTTTTGATTTTACCTTTTCCAGACGGTCATGAAGTTGGAATCATACGGTATGAATCCCATCTAGACTGGCTTCACTCACTCAGCAATATGCATTAAAGATTCAACCATGTAAAAAACAAAAAACAAAAATGGATTGAACTACTTGTGAGTGCCCAGGGCTGCCAAATGCAGCTTCCTGCCTTTGTGCCTTTGCACATGCTGTTCCTTCTGCCAGAATATCTCTACTCACACTGTGTACTAATCAGGGTTCTTCAGGGAAACGCAACCAACGGAAACAAAATATATCTATATACTGAAATATATACATATTTCTCCCTTCCTCTCTCATTTATTTATTTTTAAAATAGTGGGTTTTATTTTAAAGTTTATTGAGGTATAGTTGATTTACAATGTTAATTTCAGCTGTATAGCAAAGTAATTCAGTTGTATGTATATATATATATATACATATACATATAATATATATATATATTCTTTCTGCATTCTTTTCCGTTATGGTTTATCACAGGATACTGAATAGTTCTCTGCTATATAGAGGACCTTGTTTGTCTTCTATATATAATAGTTTACTTATTTTAAAGAATTGGCTCCTATGTTTATGGAAGGAGGTGGGCATGCCCTAAATCTGCAATGTGAAGAGCTGATGCTGCAGTTCAAGTCTGCAGGTCATCTGCTGGATGGAATTCCCTTTCGTTCAGGAAAATCAATCTGTTACTCTATTCAAGTCTTCATTGTATTGGATGAAACAGACTGCATTTTGGAGGACAATCTGCTTTACTCAAGGTCCAGTGATTTAAAATGTTAATCTCATCTAAAACATCCTCTCAGAAACATCCAGAAAATGTCCAACCACACATCTGGGCACCAAGGCCCAGCCAAATTGACTCATTCACTGTTTGCCTGTGAACTTCTCCCAGTTCTTTAAGGTCTAGCCTAAACATCTCACTCCCTTTCTATTTTGCCACTGAACCCAGCACATTTTTATGTTCGAATTCGTATTCCACAGTATTGTAATGATTTGATCACAGGGCTGTGGACTTGGCTAGACATTGAACCTTCTGAGGGCAGGCATTGTGGGGTCTATTGAAAGGGGTGTTACAAGATGACACGCTAGGCCTACCCAGGGCCTAGCATAGGGAGCTGCTTAGCATAGTTTATGGAATCAGGTGATACTTTAATGGAAGGACTTGGATGCTAGAAGCAATAATAGCCTTAAGTTATTTAAGTTCTGAATATCTGTTGCATCAGAGATATTATGGCCACCTTATCATAAGAACCCATGTACACATATACCGATATTCATTTTGACAGATCTTGAAAAGATCTGCTGAAGTCCTTAGAGATGCATTCAGTGATTAACCCTTCCTGCCTTCCTGGGCAGAAAGAATGAGGGGAAAGAATCCAGGGTTATAACTTTGGAAAGATTTGTCTTTGATTCATGTGGCAACTCCTTGCTGATTGCCTGGACTTGGATATGATTTGCATATTCTCAAAGCCTTTTAACATTAATCATATGAGAACAATAATAATGACACCTACAGCATAGTGTTGGTAGAAAAATCAAGTGCCTGGGCTTCCAGGACTCAGATGGTAAAGAATCTGCCTGCCAAGCAGGAGACATGGGTTCGATCCCTGGGTCAGGAAGGTCCCCTGGAGAAGGAAATGGCAACCCACTCAAGCATTCTTACCTGGGAAGTCTCACGGATAGAGGAACCTGATGGGTTACAGTCTGTGGGGTTGCAAAAGAGTTGGACATGATGGCGATTACACAACAAAAGCATAGAGGAGTTCCTTAGTAAACACTGATTCCTCTTTCTTTCTTATGTTTGAATTTATCTCTACTGGATAACTCTTGGAAGCAGCTAAGAACATTGTTGATGAGTTCTTAAGACAGTCTTGCTATCTCTTGATAATATAAGCTTCTTTTTTGTCTTCCTTCACTTTGGGATCAAGAGGGAGAATTTAGATTGTCTAGGGCAGTGATCCCCAACATTTTTGGCACCAGGAGCCGGTTTCGTGAAGACAATTTTCACATGGACCTGGGTGGGGGGAAGCTTTCAGGATGATTCAAGCATATTACATTTATCATGCACTTTATTTCAATTATCACTACATCAGCTCTACCTTGGTTTGGGGATGGTCCCACTTGAAGGAACATGGAAGAGGCCTGGTGTGTGCACCATTTTGCTTTTACTGCACCTAGTAGCTCCTAATCTTTTCTGGGACACGGTCACTTTTGAGGAGCTTCAGAAAGCAGAGGACTCTCTCCAGAAATATGCACATACATTGTGTATTTGCATATAATCTCAGAGATCCATGAATCACATATATTCCAGATTAAGGACCCTGGGTCAGAATCTCATCTGCTGTCTGTCTGTCTTCTGTCCCTTGCCTCACATTCTCCTTCTCTCTTTCTTTCCCTTGCTACCTATCAGTTCAGTTCAGTTCAGTCGCTCAGTCGTGTCCAACTCTTTGTGACCCCATGAATTGCACACACCAGGCCTCCCTGTCCATCACCATCTCCCGGATATTTTCATGTATTTAACTAATGTATTTAGGATTAGGATAAGGATTATGGATGGATAGATGGGTGAATGGATTAGAAAAGTAGAGAGCAAGAAAGAGCTATGGAGTTCGAATGGCCCCTTCTTTTTTCCTGGAAAGTTCACTAGTATGTCATGTTGGACATACCTCTCTGATCTAGTATAAAGCAGAATGTGGTGATGGTTACACTCTGGAGCTAGACTGCTGGGTTCAGATCCTGGCTGTGTGGGACTTAGGGCCATTAATTCTTCCTCTCAGTGTCCCTATTTTTAAGATGATAGTACCACCGCAGTGAATAGCTGTAAGATTTAAATAAGCAAAGACATACATGGGCTTCCCAAGTGGCGCTGGTGGTAAAGAACCCACCTGCCAATGCTAGAGGTGTAAGAGATGCAGGTTCGATCCCTAGGTCTGGAAGATCCCCTGGAGAAGGAAATGGCAACCCACACCAGTATTCATGCCTGGGAAATCCCATGGACAGAGGCACCTGGCAGGCTACAGTCTGTAGGGTCGTACAGAGTCAGATACAACTGAAGTGACTTAGTATCCACGCAAGACATATATGGCTTTTAGAATAAAATACTTTAGCAAGTGCTCAGTAACAGCTACTAGTGTCATCAATTCTGATAATTTAAAATTGCCAATAATATAATTACTTATTCACAAAGCATGATACATTACAAATAATAAATTCAACACCACTGAGAGGAAAACTGCAACTAGAAATCCTCTTTTCAGAAAAAAAGACCTTGCCTACCCCTAAGGTGACTTACTCTTAAATAGAAACTGTAGTTTAACAGGGTAGCTAGGAAACCATCCTGGATTTTTTCTTGAGACCTGGTGGGAAGAAGGAGATATTGTGCATAAGATGATTTTTTTTTTTTCATACTAACAAGGCTTTACTGTTAAGGAAGGAACCCAAGCCTACTTCTAGACATCGCTAGAAGAGTTTATGTCCTTTTGTCTTTTTCTTAGGAAGCATCTCTAGACTAAAATATTTCTGTGTGCATGCAAAGGGGCTTTGGTCATGTCCAACTCTTTGCAACTCCATGGACTGTAGTCCCTCAGGCTCTCCTGTCCAAGGGATTCTCCAGGCAAGAATAGTGGGTTGCCATGTCCTTCTCCCAATAATTATTCTTATCCTAAGGCAAATGGTGTATCATAACGTCAGGTTATGAAGCTGATACTTTCCCATGGGAGGTTGCATAAAAGAAAAAGATATGAAAAGAGAAATGTAAATGTGTAGTCATCACCAACACTTCACATTTTTAAGGTAAAAGATCGTCTAAAATGGAACCGCTTTTCCCTAATTTATAGGACTTGTTTACACGTGGCCTTTCATTCTTCTCTTGCAATATGTTTCTTGTTGCTTTTTAAATAGAAAATATGAATTCTTGGAAAACTGCAGCCGAACTGTCCACTTAATGGAGGGCTAGCAGGCGGGAGAAGACCCATTCATTCCAGGCCAGATCTTTTTAAAATATTGTTTTATTCCTTATTTTAAACTTTTTATTTTGTATTGGAGTATAACCAATTAACAATGTCATGATAGTTTCAAATGAACAGCCAAGGGACTCAGCCATACGTATACATGTATCCATTCTCCCCCAAACTCCCCTCCGGTCCAGGCTGCCACATAATATTGAGCAGAGTTCCCTGTGCTACACAGTAAATCCTTGTTGGCTATCCATCTTAAATACAGGAAGCCATAAGTTCATTATCCAAGTCTCTGAGTCTCTTTCTGTTTTACAAATAAGCTCATTTGTATCATTTCTTTTTGGATTCCACCTATAAGGGATGTCCAGAGCAGCTCTTGATCTCTGACCTGTGCCATTGGAAGGAGAAGGTGCAGCTGAGCCTGAGTCCAGGAGGTGGCGCTGCCTGCACAGCCCGGGAAGGAGGGGGTGGTCCCGTGCTGGAGAGTGGGAAGGGCCCTTGGGAGAGGGCTGGGGGAGGAGGATGGGAACCTAGGGTGGAGGGGTGGGGGGAGGACTGAGCAGTGGCCATGGCCTTGTTCTAATGGTTCTAACGAATTGTCAGTTTCAAAGAGGGTGTAATTGAATTCGAATTGTTTTGAGGTGGGAACAAGATCTAAGAATGTTCAGATAGGGAACATCTGGGGATGCCAGAACTGAATGAGCTGGGTCTCCTAATAGCCTATTTGCATGAGACTGAGGCCGCTTCTGGGACGAACTCCTCCCAAGGAAAGACAGAGTTTTGAGGAGCAGGACCAGCTTGGTCCTGGATCACTTTGTGCTTATTTGCATGTCCCAAATGTGTCCATACTCCTTGCCTAGCCCACCAGCTTCCTCTGCCTATGAAATTTTCCAGGCAAGAGTACTGTGGTGGGTTGCCATTTCCTCCTCCAGGGGATCTTCCTGACCCAGGGATTGAACCACCATCCCTTGCATCTCCTGCATTGGCAGGCGGATTCTTTACCACTGGTACTGTAGCACCAACTGGGAATCCCTGCTCATTGTTGGAATGACTTGAAAGTGGCTCCTGAATCATGAACACATGCCTGTGTCTTCCAGGGGCGAAGAGAGAGGAATCTGTTAATGTCCCCCCCACCCCACCGGAAGAGACGTTTACTAAAATCCCAGGAGACAGGGGCCATACAACCTTGGGGCTCTCCTGGCAGAAGCTGACACTGGGGTGGTGGGAACATGGTTAACAGTGGCTGTAATCACCATGTGCCCAGGACTTATTTTCTGGCTGACTCTTGCCAAAGGCTTTATAATCTTCTCTTATTTAGGTTTCAGAATAAACCTGGAAGGTAGATTCTATCTCCAGTCTCATTTTACAGAAGAGGAAACTGAGGTGGACTTAACTTGTGGGCAGATTGAGGAAGTTGCCGGCTGGGTTTGCACCAGGTGGGCCTGGCCTCTGGGCACATGGCCGCTGCTGCCCTTGTCCTGCGTGCCTGTTTTTACTTCTTCTTTTTTTCTGGTGCCTGTTTGAATCTGTGACAACGGGACTTGCCCATGGGATGCATCTAAGGAGAAGATGGGGTTGTTGGGGAGAATTCAAAGCAGTGCTGACTGGCATGGTCCTGAGGTTAACATGATGCTTTTGAGTTTGAACCAGGCCTTGATGGCTTGAGTTTGGGAAAGGAATTGAGCTTTCTTTCTTTTCTCTTCTTTATTCTTTTCTTCACTTTTTGCCCATATTTAGCAGCAGCAGCAGCAGCAGAGACGTGGGATCTTAATATCCTGACCAGGGATCAAGCCCATGTCCCCTGCATTGGAAGCACGGGGTCTTAACCACTTGGGCCACCAGGGAAGTCCCAGGAATTGAGCTTTTCAGGCAGGGGCCTGGAAGGAAGGAAGAAGTGGAGGCTGGAGAAGGTAAGGTGTGATCAGGGGCAGTGAGAGGCCTGTCTGAGTGGGTGAAGGGGTTGCGGGCCTCAAGGCCATGCAGGAGGGCTGGCTGACATGGCATTGTGGTGGCACATGTGGACACAAAGCACACAGTGAAAGGAGGGTGGGGTGGGCTTCACTTCCCTGTGTGTGTTAAGTCGATACAGTTGTGTCTGACTCTTTGTGACCCTATGGACTGTAGCCCACTAGGCTCCTCTGTCCATGGGATTCTCTAGGCAAGAATACTGGAATGCATTGCCATGCTCTCCCCCAAGGGATCTTCTTGACCCAGGGATCAAACCCGGGTCTCCTTGGGCTTCTGCACTGCAGGTGGATTCTTTACGTACTGAGCTACCAGGGAAGTCCTGGGGTCCCAGAGACTGTAGGTTGTCTTTGATTGAGGGCTCCCTCTCTCAGCTCTGACCAGCAGGTGTGGATTGTTAATGGGTCTCCATCAACCCAGCAGGAAGTCGACATCTCAACCCAGCAGGAACTCCACATCAGAAATGAATTTTTTTTTTCTTTCTGAAGAACGTTGCAAAAAAAATAACTTTATTGTCAATTCTCAATTATCTGTGAGGAAATAAGGTTAATTGAAATCTACAGATTTCAGTAGCTAATAGCTTTGCTTTCTTTTGCAACCCATCATTCACCTCAGCTTCTGGAAAATAGCACAATAGACTGATCAGATTTTTGCATCTAATTTTTCATGTTCTCTACCAGAAGTGTTAACAAGCAGTGAAATGGCCCAAAAGTGGACAGCAAGAGGGAGAGAAAGGAAAAGCAGGGGTCTGGAGAACTATCCACGTAGATGTTAAATTCCTAAGAAACTCAGAATGAGCTTTGCAATGTCTGTGTTCTTCCCATCTTGGCTGCCATTTTGGTGGGGACCAGGAGAAAGGGTGTGCTGTGTGTGTGTGTGTGTGTGTGTGTGTGTGTGTGTGTGTGTGTCCTTAGTTGCTCAGTCGTGTCTGACTCTTTGCGACCCCATGGACTGTAGCCCACCAGGCTCCTTTAACCATGGGGATTCTCCAGGCAAGAATACTGGAGTAGGTTGCCATGCCCCGCTCCAGGGATCTTCCCAACCCAGGAATCAAATCCCAGGAATCTTCTGTATTGCAGACGGATTCTTTACCAGCTGAGCTACCAGGGAAGCCCACGGAGAAGGGATGGGAGGTAGAATTCTGGGGCATAATAGGTGCAGATGTCATTGAACTTTAAGGTTCAAGGGCACCCTCCAAAGTCTACAGGTCTTGAGAAGCTTGACAAAATACCCTGTCGAGGAAACTTACATGGGGAAGGGGAACATGGGAACAAAATTGGGGTGAGCTAAACTGAGCCAGTAGGGTAAAGAAATTCAACAAACAACTTCACAACCATCATCCTTCCCCTCCTATTCTGTTCCCCTGGAGAGTGACTTCGGGTGGTAAATATTTATGTAATTATCCGAATTAGTGATGATATCATCCACGCTTGTGTAACTTAGGACATATTGTGATTTAGCTGGAAGTCCTTTATCATCTCTGGTTCTGCTGTTGTTGTTTCTGTTTAGTTCCTAAGTCGTGCCTGACTCTTTGGCAACCCCATGAACTGCAGCCCACCAGGCTCTGCTGTCCATGGGACTTCCCAGGCAGGAATACTGGAGTGGGTTGCTCTTTCCTCCTCCAGGGGGGTCTTCCTGACCCAGGGACTGAACTTGCGTCTACTGCATTGCAGTCGGATTCTTTACTGCTGAGCCACCTGGGAAGCCCCATATCTGAATTAATGGTGATGTCATGCGTGCCTGTGTATCTTAGAACATACTGTGATTTAGTTGGAAATTCCTTATCATCTTCATTTTTGCTAAGTAAGATGTATTCTTGATGTGAGGATGCAGGACCCTGGGAAGAATATTTAGATTTGAGAGAAGCCCTGGTGTGCAGTCTCATGAGTGCCTCTTCTTTCTTTTATCAGTAGAGGAAATGGGTTTTGACTAAGGAGGCTGTAAGTGAGGCTGGTATTCGTGCCTGGGAAATCCCATGGACAGAGGAGCCTGGTGGGCTACAGCACGTGGGGTCACAAAGAGTTGCACACGACTGAGCAACTAAACATACACACACATACACAAGTGGGGGTGATGGGGCTGCAGAGAGTAACTAGTGTTTTCTACCTTTTTTTACTTTTCTATTATTCTTTTTAAATTGAATTAATTAATTTATTGGTAGCACTGTGCGGCAGCATGTGAGAGCTTAGCTCCCAGACCAGGATGGGACCTGCGTCCCTGACATTGGAAGCATAGAGTCTTAACCACTGGACTGCCAGAGAAGTCCTCTACCTTCCTCGATGGTAGGGGCACACAGAGCTTACCCCAGATCCCAGGGAGATGCTCCGGGGCTGAAAGAACTGTTTGCAGCCAGGGCATGTGGAGAAAGAGGACCAGCCCCTGGCAGGAGGAGAGAGGCCAGGCTCTGTGTGGGTTCAGCCTCTGCTCAAACCCTTATCTGCTATTGGAACAGCACCTCACAGAAGAAGATGGTGCCACAGCTCCTTTTCTTATCTCATCGTGCGGCCCGTTCCTCCACAGCCTGTGATGGCTCACCCCTGACAGCTGCTCCTCAGGCCTCCTGCAGCCCAAGAGCCCATGAGCAATGCCCCGGCCATTGCAGTGATGTGCCACACCCAGCACAACCCTAGAGCACGATCTTCGGGGATCTCCAGATCCTGGAGGGACTTTCCATGGGCTGGGTGCCTGGGGCTCCATGTCACGTGAATCTGAGCCTCAGAGAAGAGAATCCCAGAGAACAAACCCCACCCAGGCTCATCCCACACTCTTAGTAACATCCCATCATCTCCTTTTGGAATGTGTGTGACTCTGAGGCTGGTGGAAAGGTGGAGTCAGGTGGGAAGTTTGAATGCTGTGTTTTAACATGGAGTGGGTGCTCAGCTTCTTAGTCCTGTCCGACCCTTTGTGACCCCATGAACTGTAGCCCACCAGCCTCCTCTGTCCATGGGATTCTTCATAGTGGAGTGGGCTGCCCTTTCCTTCTCCAGGGGATCTTCCTGATCCAGGGATCAAACCAGAGTCTTTTGCATCTCCTGCGTTGGCAGGCAGATTCTTTACCACTGAGCCACCTGGGAAGCCGAGGTAACTGGAGAGGAGATCCTTATATGAATTTTGGGCATGTCTGTTCCCTTGAGATCTCTTCAGTTATTCTGCTGCTTACTCTCGAGGTGAAGGAACTTCCCTACCTGGTTGGTTCTCTCCCATTTTGTGGAGGTAGACGTCAACTCTGACCGAGACCCTGGTGACCCCGAGGAGACTCGGCTCTTGGGTTGCTGGTTGGGAAATCCCAGTTTTGGTGCTGCGTTCCTGAAAAAGCTGGAACAGCTTGTTTACCAGGTTGTCAGGAGACTTAACTTTTGTTTCTGGCTCCACAAAGGGTTAGGTATGGCCACTAATGACACAGCCTTGGCAAAGTCATGCCACTGTCCTGACTTCAGTTTCTTTATCTGAGCAATGAGGGGGTTACATGTAGATAAGGTCAAAAGGGATTGTTCACATCTAATAGGTTTTTATTCTAAATCTCTGGACAGACAGCTTACATCTCTGACTCTCTTTCTTTCTCCACAAACAGAGGTCATAATACTCACCTCTACCTTCTAATCTATGTGAGAACACTTAGACTTCTGGGAAGGAAAAGCATTATTTAAATCCAGAGTAGAATTATGATTGTGTTTTATTTGTTCTCTCCTAGTTATTTGTCATGGCTACGCGCTACAATTAGGCCCTGGGGTGAGTTGTGTGAACAGTCATGCTGGGTAAGTTTATCAAGTGATGGAGGGTTCTGATTGTGGATGTGGAAAAGACACCCAAAGTCTGTTATTTAGTTATTTTTGAGTAGAACCTGCTATCTTTTTTGTACCCTGATGGAATAGATCACTATCTCTAGAATATAAGTTTTGTGGTTAATTTGGACTTTGGCTTCTTGCCAATGAAGGTCTGTGGGTGTTGTTTTGTCCAGTTCTGCCCTGAGGATGCATGGCATGGGTCCTCTTCAGCTCCCAGCAAGACCCTGCTAGTGCCCAAAACTCTGGTGGTGCCTCAAGCATAACCAGGGTTCCCATGCCTCGAAAATCTTTCTAACCCCCTATGCATAAACAAGCACTCACCTCACCCAGCTAACAAACACACACAGGTCTATAATTGGTTTTGTATTTTCCCATTGTAACCACCAGAGGCCTCCCAAATTGTGGTCGATTTTAGTGTCAGTGGAAATCTACTGGGAGTTAACCAAAAAAAAAAAAAAAAAGCATTTTAACATTGAATAGAATGCCTATGAAAGTTCAAAGTCTGTTACCTTGTTCATTCAACATCACTATTTATGCAAAATGTCATGCAAATCAGTCCTTATTTACTGAGCACTTTGCTTCAGTAACCAAAAAAAAAAAAAAAAAATGCTAAGAAAAAAAGCTGCTTATGTTTAGCCATCTATTTTTCCAAAAATAGGACTGCAATTAAAGTAGTACCACATGATGCGACTGATGATATCAGTGCAGGAAAAGAACACCATCTCAGTGGCTGGTGCTCACTGCTGATCATCGTCAGAGGCTGGGCCGTGTGGCCTAAAGAGAAGTTCTGTAGCACCAGAGCCATCAGCGATGTAGATGCTATGCAGGGCACGCAGTGATGAATGCATCCTTCATGTGATTAATCATGGCAGCTGTGCCTCCAACGGGGGACCCCAGGGACCCTTTGGGGACCAGATTTCATCCCTGCGGTGCTGTTTCTTTTTCTATAAACATGAGAGGATTGGGCTAGGGGATCTCCAAGTCTTTCAGAGTCCATGATTGTTTCCTAAGACATTCAGGAGGATTGGGCTAGGTGATCTCCAAGTCTTTCAGAGTCCATGATTGTTTCCTAAGACATTCAGGACCACTTACTGTGTGTCTGCCACATGCAATCACAAGCTGCTTTGCAAGTGTTTTCTTACTGAATTCTCAAGTCCATCCTTGGAAGTGAGAATAGTCAGCTCCATTTTCGAGATGGTGAAACTAAGCTCAAAGAAGTGAAGTCACTTACCAGTGATCACACAGGTTGTAAGTGACAAAGCCAGGATTTGTACTCAGATCAGTTTGCGTCTGAGACTTCTCACTGCCTTATCCTATGTGGCATGCCTTCTCAAACTGAGAGAATAAATTCAGTTAATCACATAGGGTTAATACAGGTAGTTACGTAGATGGAGTGTACTATTCCTTGCCAGTTACTGTGCCAGTTAAGAATCACACTAGTGCTAAGCAACAGGCCAGACACTAATGGCTTAAACATGCATGAATATTTTCCCTCTCATAAGTGAGGATGGGTTGTCTAGGGCAGACATGGAGACTGTTGAGTCATCAGAGACCTCAATGCCTTCTGTCTTTCTGCTTGACTATCTCCTAGGATGTTATTTCCATCCTTAGGGATGACTCATGGTACTAAATGGCAAATGGAGATCCAGCCATCACATTTGGGTTATCGGCTGGAAGAAAGAGGAAAGCAAACACAAACAGTTGGCAGGTCTCTTAAGCTGACTTAACTCCATTTCAACAAGATTTCAAAATGTCAACACAGCCCCCTGCTAACATCTCATTGGCCACAATTTAATGACATGGCAGTCACGCAGAGGGGTGAAAATGTAAAGCTGACCAACATTATCTTTATTCTGGTTGACTAACTGCCCAGTTAAGCACTAGGGTTTAATATTGTTAAGGAAAAAAGGGAAAATGGGTATTGGGAAGCAAGTAGCTATCTTTGCCGTAGGAATCAACTCTACAGAGACCCCCAGTTCTTTACTGCTCTTGGAGCCCTGATTTCATTCAGGTTTCTGCCTTTCCCCACGTTCTACAGCTGTATAGGTGGAGGCAGTCATGTCAGTCATGGTGGTACACTCTCCTTCCCTGTGATTGCTTGGGATTAGGCAGATCACAGGTGCCCAGCCTTTTTGGCCAGTTTCATGGAAGACAACTTTTCCATGGATGGAGGCTGGGGTGGGGATTGTTTGGGGATAAGCCTTTGACTGTGTGGATCACAATAAACTATGGAAAATTCTGAAAGAGATGGGAATACCAGACCACCTGATCTGCCTCTTAAGAAATCTGTATGCAGGTCAGGAAACAACAGTTAGAACTGGTCAAGGAACAACAGACTGGTTCCAAATAGGAAAAGGAGTACGTCAAGGCTGCATATTGTCACCATGTTTATTTAACTTATATGCAGAGTACATCATGAGAAATGCTGGACTGGAAGAAACAGAAGTTGGAATCAAGATTGCCGGGAGAAATATCAATAACCTCAGATATGCAGATGACACCATTCTTATGGCAGAAAGTGAAGAGGGGCTAAAAAGCCTCTTGATGAAAGTGAAAGTGGAGAGTGAAAAGGTTGGCTTAAAGCTCAACATTCAGAAAACGAAGATCATGGCATCTGGTCCCATCACTGCATGGGAAATAGATGGGGAAACAGTGGAAACAGTGTCAGACTTTGTTTTTCTGGGCTCCAAAATCACTGCAGATGGTGACTGCAGCCATGAAATTAAAAGACGCTTGCTCCTTGGAAGGAAAGTTATGACCAACCTAGATAGCATATTCAAAAGCAGAGACATCACTTTACCAACAAAGGTTCGCCTAGTCAAGGCTATGGTCTTTCCTGTGGTCATGTATGGATGTGAGAGCTGGACTGTGAAGAAGGCTGAGTGCCGAAGAATTGATGCTTTTGAACTGTGGTGTTGGAGAAGACTCTTGAGAGTCCCTTGGACTGCAAGGAGATCCAGCCAGTCCATTCTGAAGGAGATCAATCCTGGAATTTCTTTAGAAGGAATGATGCTAAAGCTGAAACTCCAGTATTTTGGCCACCTCATGTGAAGAGTTGACTCGTTGGAGAAGACTCTGATGCTGGGAGGGATTGAGGGCAGGAGGAGAAGGGGACGACAGAGGATGAGATGGCTGGATGGTATCACTGACTCGATGGATGCGAGTCTGAGTGACCTCCGGGAGCTGGTGATGGACAGGGAGGCCTGGCGTGCTGCGGTTCATGGGGTCGCAAAGAGTCGGACACGACTGAGGGACTGATCTGATCTGATCTGATCTGATCCTTATAAGGATCACACAACCTAGCTCCCTCATGTGCACAGTTCACAGTAGGGTTCGAACTCCTGTGAGAATTTGGTGCTGCTGCTGATCCGACAGGAGAGGGAAGGAGGTAGTACTGTGAGCCATGTGGAGTGGCTGTAAATACAGATAAAGCTTCGCTCAGTAACCTGCCACTCACCTCCTGCAGTGTGGTCCAGTTCCCAACAGGCCATGGACTG
The DNA here is from genome assembly GCA_935064755.1 of Tragelaphus eurycerus. Lineage (NCBI taxonomy): Eukaryota > Metazoa > Chordata > Mammalia > Artiodactyla > Bovidae > Tragelaphus > Tragelaphus eurycerus. The sequence goes on along the minus strand of CAKXYN010000036.1, from coordinate 15,308,699 downwards.
GTACTGGTCCATGGCCTGGGGGTTGGGGACCCCTGAGGTATATGACTAGTTTTGGAAAATGAAATATGAAAAGCTTCTGGAAAAGGTCTCTTTGCTCTTAAAGTTCGGTATTTGGGAAGAGATGGTTTTAATTTTTCTACTAGATTTTGTAATGCCTGGCAATGACATCTGAAAATGTGGCAACCATCTTTGTCACCATCTGGGGAACCTACTTCTGAAGACAAAGTCACACCTGGAAGATGGCAGAGGGAAGAGATGGAAAGAATCTCGGTCCCTGAGGATGTGACCAACTTTGGAGCTGGCCTACTTCTGGACTTCTTATGAAATAGATTTCATATTGTTTAAGCCAGTTAAATCAGGGCATTTTCTTACTTGCAACCAAAGGTAGCCTGTCTGATATGTGGGAGAAAAAAAGGAAGAGACCCACTCCTCTCTGCTCGTAGGCTGGCAAGCGAGACACCCATCTATGCCCCTGTATTTCTCTATTTCTTATAAGAAGTACCTTTGTTTTGATTTCCACAGAAAGGATACCTTTCTACAGAGTATTTAATAGGCTCAGGTTAGAATATTTTAGCGTATACAATAGATAACTAATGAGAACCTACTGTACAGCACAGGGAACTTTGTTTGATGCTCTGTGGTGACCTAAATGGGAAGAAAATCCAAAAAAGACGGGGTAAATGTATACGTATACCTGATTCACTTTGCTGTACAGCAGAAAATAGCACAACGTTGTGAAGCAACTATATTCCAATAAAGATTGATTTAAAAAAATATTTTAGACTTATAAGGGACTTATTCCCCTTGCTTAAGGCTCAAAGAGAGTCAGTGATTTCTCAAGGGTCAACACCTTGTTAGGGTAGAAATGGAGCTGGGGACCAGGTCTTCAGAAGATCCCCCAATTCAATGCTCTTTTCAACACAGCTCTGCCCCTCTCCTCTGCTTTCAGTTCAACCACTGCTGCAAGGTCTGAAATGCCGTGGATTCGTTTTGATAATGGTTAGAACCTTCCCAAAGAGAGGCCCCTTCTCCCCAGCCTTATCTCTCAGCCTCTTCCACATGACCTCTCTTGGTTCCAGGCTCCTAGGCAAGTCATGCCTGGAAGGATGACTTACAAGGATAAGCAGAAGATGGTTTTTGGCACTGACTGTTGCAAACCACATCAGCCATGGCTGTCACCCTTCCTCTCTGACTTCTCTTGCCAGAGCGTGCTGGAAATCGTTAAGACGGCCACACTTCCTTCCCTTGAAATTGGACCCCAAAGGGTTCTGTGCACTCAAGTCCCATCTGCTCTTCATTCCAGACCATGTCATGTCACAATTATTCCCAATCATGTCTCATTTGGCCAGCCAGGATGCACCTGACTGGGAAAAATTCCCTTAGTGAGAGTCAGAAGGGTGTGCAGCTGTCCAGGGCTGGGCTGGGGATGTTCTGGGACCCGAACGACAGACTCAGTCATGGTCTGTGGATGTTCTCCAAGACAGGCAGTGTGGCAGTCCTGGGCTGCGAAGTCACACCAACCCCAGCTCAGTCACCTACTGACTTAAGACCTTGGACAAGATGTTTAAATTCCTGGTGCCTCAGTTTCCTCACTTGTCTATTAAGTATAATGATAGCTTTCTTGTAGAGCTTGTGGCTCAGATGGCAAAGAATCTGCCAGCAATGCAGGAGACCTGGCTTTGATCCCTGGGTCAGGAAGATCCCCTGGAGGAGGGCATGGATATCTGCTCCAGTATACTTGCCTGGAGAATCCCATGGACACAGGAGTCTGGCAGGCTATGGTCCAAGAGTCAGACATGACTGAGCGAATAATACTAAATGATATAGCGTATATAAAGTACTTAGCAGACACTCAATAAACAATTTTTAATTGAAATTCAGGTAATTTACAATGTTGTGTCAGTTTCTGCCATATAGCAAGGTGACTCGGTTATGCATTCTTTTGAAAATTCTTTTCCACTATGATTTATCACAGGGTACGGATTACGGTTCCCTGTGCCATGCAGTCGGACCTTGTTGTTTATCCCTTCTATGTGTAATGGTTTGTATCTGCTAATTCCAAACTCCCAGTCCATCCCCCCACACCCCCAACCCTCTTCCATGGCAACCACAAGTCTGTTATCTGTGTCTGTGAGTTTGTTTCACAGATAAGCTCATTTGTGTTATATTTTAGATTGCACATCTAAGTGATATCATATGGTTTTTGTCTTTCTCTTTCTGACTTACTTCATTTAGTATGATAATCTCTGTCTATCCATGTTGCTGCAAATGTCATTACTTCATTCTTTTTATGGTTGAGTAGTACTCCATTGTGTATGTATACTACAGCGTCTTTATCCATTCATTTGTTATTGGACATTTGGGTTGCGTCCATGTCTTGGCTATTGTGAATAATGCTGTTGTGAGCAGAGAGGTGCATGTATCTTTCCAAATTATAGTCTTGTCTGGGTATATGCCCAGTGGTTGTACTACTGGGTCATATGGCAACTCTTTTTTTAGATCAGTAAGCAATTTTTAAAAGTATATAGAAGACAGTCAATAATTGATTAAAAAACAAACTTTCCTCATGGAGTCACAATAGCATGTAGGTTTCAACTTGCATCTTTTTTGTTTCTGAGCTGATGCTCTTTGCTTCTCTGACATGATACTTGCTGGTTCCCTGGGATCTGGGGAAGAGTGTCCCTCCTCCCCAGTCATAGATTCTTAGAGTTGAAAGGACCTTGGTGTTCTACATCCTGACATGCTTGGTCCTGGTCTCTTACATTCTCTTGCTGAGCAAACACGATCAATCCTACAGGTGGAACTTGAGTTGCTCTTATCCTAGGAGTTATCATCATCCTACCAGAAAATGCCTCCCAAGGGACTACTGAAGCACGGGAAAGAACCGTGTCCTATTATGGTGGCGGTCAGTCTGGCTCTATCCTGTCCTGTCTGGCTGTCTAAGCCTCCCTGAGCCTTCTTCTAGTGGGGTTGTCCCCTTTCCTCTGAGGTCCCCTGGGTCTCATCTGACTTTTCAAAGGGTAGACATCCTTTCCAAAGGGCAGCCCTGGGTATTGTCTTAACCACCCTTAGCAAGAGACGAAATTAAATAGAAATGGTATCACCCTTGCTCTGACCTCTGAGCACTCCATCTTCTGATGGATGACCAGCTATATGTACCCTCAGCAGGTCATATTATCTTTGATGTTTACCATCCTCCCTGGCTTCCCAGGTGGCACTAGTGGTAAAGAATCTGCCTGCTAATGCAGGAGACAAAAGAGATGAGGGTTCGATCTCTGGGTCAGGAAGATGCTCTGCAGAAGGGAATGGAAACCCACTTCAGTATTCTCGCCTGGAGAATCCCGTGGACAGAGGAATCTGGCGGGCTACAGTCCATAGGGTCACAAAAAGTCAGCCATGACTGAAGCAGCTTAGCACACAGCACACACTCCCTGGCAGTGAAGTAAGGGGAATTGAAGAGCTGAGTTCTCCCACGAGACTCTTAGATTTGAGCAACAATGACCTCATAATAGCTGGTAAATTTGGTTAATTCTATTAGTGTGCTCTGTTTAATTGCAGTGGTCCTATTAGCTTCCTGTTCAAACACAGCCATATCATTCAACTCTTGTGATTAGTTTCTTATCTGTACTGATGACTTAGGAATGCAGCCTCTGCTGTGAGGAGCATGATGGCTACACCAACACCCGCATTCTCCAGTCAACTGCATCATCATTCAGGAGATGCCTTTCATGTCTTCTAACTGCAAACAGGCTAAGGAGGTAGTAAATGGAAAAAAAAAAAAAGTTAAGCAGATTCTTAAGTGGGGAGCATTTGCTATTTCACGATTTGCATAGTTGGAGGACAGTTTAGTGTCAGGCAGTCATCCTGTCTTGGCGACACTTGAAAAATCTTCACGAAGCACTTGTTCTCAAGGTTGGCCTGATTGGATTGGACACAGTCTGCCGAGGTGGAGATTTCACGGCAGTGTCAAGAGGCCAGCCCCAGAAGACTTCTAGAAGCCTCTGGCCTCTCTTGGCCATCTGGTCTTAAATGCCAGAGGACATGCTGGAGCTGGTGAAGGACGGATAAGGATGTCCTTAGGAGCAGGGCTCTCGCAGGCTCTTGTGACACAAGTGGTTATCTGCAGTTTGCCCCCAGGAATATTCAGAGGGGGCTCTGCGTCGCGCCGATGTGATCATGGATCTGTGAAAGCCCGCTTGTGCTTCGAGCGCCACACTTTTCTTTAGAGGCAGCAGATGGCTCCCCTGGCAGTGCAGAGGACCAGGCTGCCCGAGATCTGCTGCCTCCTCCTCAGCTCACTCACTCCATCGGTTTCTTTGTTCTTTGTCCTGTTTTTCTCCTAATGTGTATTCATCAATGTAGGTTCTTCCTTTTATCTTTGCTGTCTCCTTAATTCTCTAATTCTCAGCAATTTTCTGGCCTTTTCTCTCCATCCTTACCCTGCAACCTGCTTTCTTCTCTCTTGTGCTTCCTTTCTTCTCTGTATCCTACCCACCATCTTATTCTCTGGGCTTCCAGTGAAGGAGACACCGGAGACACTAGTTTGATCCCTGGGTCAGGAAGATCCCCTGGAGAAGGAAATGGCCACCCACTCCAGGTTTCTTGCCTGGGAAATCCCATGGACAGAGGAGCCTGGTGAGCTACAGCCCAAAGGGTCACAGAGAATCAGACAGGACTGAGCGACTAAGCACACGTTATTCTTTATTCTCTCTCCCTTGTTATCATCTTACTTTCTCCATTTTGTTGTTTTTCTTCTCCACAAAGCTTTCTCGAAACATATTTTAAGACAGATGTCAGCATTCTGATAAAAACAAGAACTCAACTCAGAAGGATTTTACTGAGGAGCCTACCCCTCATCTATTCAACTTTGAGCCCCTCAGTAGCTCTCACGTCCCATCCCACGTTGCTATTCACCTGCCATCTGTTCAATGTGCTATTTCACTCCAGAATAAGATTGGTGCATTAATTCTTGGAGTGGGCCATTATTCTAGGTGAGGAAGCTAAATGGTAGAGTGTGATGTTCTACAAACTCTATAATGACCATGGTGAGAATTAGGGAGCACTCTGTCCGGGAGCTGGGATGAGGGGTGGAGGTCAGAGCTTTTGGGAGGTCCTCCCTGACTCCCCATGGTGGGTTAGATGCTCCACCTGCATTTGGCCCCCACCTCCCTGCCTGGATGCTTGGCTGTTGCACCCACCAAAGCATAACCTTGCACAATATCTGATGGTAGTTGGTGCTCAGTGTGAGGAATCCGCAGAAACCTGAGATTCTAGCAAGAGCCTCTCTCCCAGGAGTTTCTTTCCAGCTCACCTCTAGAGTGTGTGTGTGTGTGTAGGTTGTTTTCTATGAGTAGCCACATCGAGAATCCCCATGCCTATGTGAAACCAGAGAGCATTGCATTTAAAACAACTTTTTTTTTTTGACATGTACCCAGTGCTTTGACTTCCCTGGTGGCTTAGATGGTAAAGCGTCTACCTATAATGTGAGAGACCTGGGTTTGATCCCTGGGTCAGGAAGATCCCCTGGAGAAGGAAATAGCAACTCACTCCAGTACTCTTACCTGGAAAATCCCATGGATGGAGGAGCCTGGTAGGCTGCAGTCCATGGGGTCGCAAAGGGTCGGACACGACTGAGCGACTTCACTTTCACTTTTAGTGCTTTATTTTTTTTTCTGGCTGCGCTGGGTCTTTGTTGCTGCATGTGGGCTTTCTCTAGTTTCGGAGAGCAGGGACTACTATCTAGTTATGGTCCAAAACTTCTTCCTACGGTGGCTTCTCTTGTGCAGCACAGGGTCTAGGTACCTGGGCTTCAGTAGGTGTAGCATGTGGGCTTAGCAGTTGTAGTATACAGGCTTCATTGCTCTGTGGCATGTGGGATCTTCCCAGACCAGGCGTTGAACCTGTGTTCTCCGCATTCTAATCCAGTATGCCAGCAGGGAAGCTGATTAGGCATCCCAACGAACAGTTCAGCATTTCTTTCCAGCAAACACTTCTGGGCTTGAGCTAGGAAATACAGGTGTCAGGAATACCAAGTTAAATAAGCATGCCTCCTGTCCTTGAGGAATGGACAGTCCAGTGATAGGTTCTTCCTCAATCTTGAGTTTAACCTGACATCTGCTGGGTTGGCTCATGGGGCCTGGATAGCAGACTCACTTCTGCTAGAATTTTCCAATGTGTAGTTTACCCATGTTAAATACAAATGTATTTTCTTAACAAGCACTTGTGTAGAATATGTTATCAGGTACAGTATGTATTTTTTGGAGATTGGGACCCTAACATGATTTTTATTTTTAAATAGGTCCACAGCCTATTTATTTTTCCCCCCAGAATTATTTCCACAGTTGTGAACAGAGTTAAAAATCACTTGGTTGGGAAGTTACGTTTAAGTTCACAAAAATGTCATTGAGCTTTGCAGTGGTCACCAGAGCCACTTTTATCCACAAAGTCACCTTGCTTAGAAACTGGTCTGACTTTGGGAAATTAAAAATTCAAACTTTGGGGCATGACAAAGATGTTTATTATCTTGAGTGTGGTGATGGTTCGTGGTCGTCTGTGTGCGTGTGTGCACTGTTGATTCAGTTGTGTCCGACTCTTTGTGACCCTATGGATTGTAGCCCGCCAAGCTCCTCTGTCCAAGGGATTCTCCAGGCAAGGATACTCGAGTGGGTTGCCATGCCCTCCTCCAGGGTATCTTTCTGACCCTGGGATAGAATCTGGGTCTCCTACATTGCAGGCGGATTCTTTACCGCTGAGCCATGGGAAGCCCTCATGGATGTCTACATATGCCCAAACCTATCAGATTGACACTTTCAATACAGGTAGCTTATTGTATGTCAATTATATCTTGATAAAAGCTGATGAAAAAAAACCCCACTGGGCCCCAAATATGTCCCTTTCCTCTGCCTGAAATTTATCATTTTGTTTTCTTTCACTGTCTTTGACTTCTTTCATCAGATGTCATTTGATTCTATCAGATTTTACGAAGTAAATACTACTAGGGAAGGACAAGTACAGTCAACAAATTCTCACACTGTTGTATCAGTTAAATCAATTTACTTACTTTTTAACAACAGGAATCTAGAGCTATAAGCTGGAGTTCAGAGAAAGAGAAAAATAATTTTGGAGCCGGGGAAATTTGGAAGATGAGAGGACAGGGTGAAGAGAATTGGTGACCAAACAGATTCTAGGGAGGGGTCCCAGGGTATGAAAGTGTTAATTTCTGTGAATTTGCATCAAGGGTCAACTCTGTTATTGATCAAGAAATGTCCTTGCGTTCTTTTCTGTAGGATCCATGGTGAATCTACTGGAGGCTTTGAAGTCAGGCAAACATGGATGTGAGCACAGGTCCCTCACCAATTTGGCAAGTTTTTCAACTGACCTTAACTTCATTTATCTGGTGTGTCCAAAGGTATAAGAATATTTATCTTAGATGGATGTTGTGAGGTCAGAATGAGATTATATAAATGGAGAGTGTCACCAAATGCTCTGCATGTGGTAGGGCTTCCTTTCCTCACTTTAGGGACAATTTTACCATAGGTCTTTGTTTCTTAAGCTTTGATTACTAATTCTATAAATACATATGGTGTAGTTTCCAATGCACAAGTACCATAGATCTTTTGAAGCTTCATCAAGCCCACTAAACAATATGTGTATACATTTCTTCCCGAATCACCAGAAGTAATTCATTATAATGGTTTTGAAAGAATGCAGAATACAAATCAGTCAATGGACTAAAAAAAAAAAAAATCCCTTCCCTGTGAGTTAAGAGAAAATGTGCACCTGAAAATATAAACATTCAGAAATAATGTCATTTGCAGCAACATGGATGGACCTGGAGATGGTCATACTAAGCGAAGTCAGTCAGAGAAAGACAAATACCATAAGATGTCACTTATATATAGAATTTAAAATATGACACAAGTGAGCTTACTTGCAAAATAGAAACAGATTCACAGACATAAACAACAAGCTTATGGTTACCAAAGGGAAAAGGATTAATTAGGATTTGGGATTAGCAGATACAAAATACTATGTATAAAGTATATGAACAACAAAGTTGTACTGTATGGCAGAGGGAACTGTATTCTACATCCTGTAATAAACTATAAATGATAAGAAATCATTTATCATATATAAATGACAACTATATATGATAAGAAACTATATATATATATATATATACACACACACACACACATACATATATATGTAGGCTACTTGGTGGCTCAGACAGTAAAATATCTGCCTGCAATGCAGGAGACCCAGGTTCAATCCCTATGTTGGTTCAATCCCTATGTTGGTAAGATCCCCTGGAGAAGGGAATGGCTAGCCACTTCAGTATTCTTGTCTAGAGAATTCCATGGAGAGAGGAGCCTGGTGAACTACAGTCCATAGCATCACATTTATATCTGAATTACTTTTCAGTGCACCAGAAATTAGCACAACATTGTAAGTCCACTATACTTCAATAAAGAGATATAAGCATTCATTGTAACCCTTACAGAGCCCTGTTAAGGGTGAGTGGCTGTGGCTGGGTGGGTTATGTGACCCTGTGTCCTACCCTTTGGTCAGCTCTGATCTCCTTTTGATTCTGAAGATCCAGGCTGACACTTATTTTCAGATATTATTGTCTTACTTTGAACTCAAGATTAAAGAAAATTTGGCATCATTTTAGATTGCAGAGTTCAAGAATGCTTGCTCAGTGTGGAGGGCGGAGAGTGGATGTACCACGTGACTCAAAGCAGATCTTGCAGTTCTGCTGTTTCTCTTTTAATAAGGCCAGACCCAGAGCATCCAGTCTTACCCTTGACTTGTTTCCAAGCACAACAGAATTAGCCGCCAAGTTATCCCTGACCCTTCTCCTCCTTCCTCTCCTGCACCTTCTCAGTCACCGAATCACGCCTATTCTTTCTACACCTCAGGTCTGCTCTACCCTTTATGCTGCCTCTCCAATCATCACCCTACTCTTCTTTTTTCAAAATCTTACTTGCTTTATTTTTTATACATTTTTCATGGTCTTTTTCATTATGGTTTATTCCAGGATATTGAATATAGTTCCCTGTGCTATACAATAGGAACTGTTGTTTATCCATCCTAAAATATAAGTTTGTCTCTGCTGATACCAAACTCCTCCTCCACCTCTCCCTCACCTCTCTCCCCCTTGGCAATCACAAATCTGTGTTCTATGTCTTCATCACACTATTCTTTACACACACAACATCTTTGTCCTTTGTGAATCACTCCATCTTCAGGGGCATCAACCACTCCTTTAAATTCTTTGTGGAGTCATGTTATCAAGAGCTAGAAGAGACTTCAGGGTAATAGTTTTCTATTAATTAATTTTTGCTGGAGTAGAGTTGCTTGGCGATGTTGTGTTAGCTTCTACCGCACAGCACAGTGAATCAACGGTACTATGTATATCCTCGCCCTTTTGCAGAGTCATCTTATGTACTCCGCCCATCGTATCAGTGCTTAGTTCAAGGTCACACAGCTGGGGCTGCTGCACTGATGTCCTGATGCCCAGGGACAGGTGACCTGGAATGTGCTGGAGCAAGGGATGCACGGATCCATGGTGCTGGGCATGATCACCTGGAACCACTTACTCTTAAAGCAAGGAAAGGCTTGAGAGTCCCTTAATGTGGGCATTTTTGTGTATCACAAGGAAAAACCTTCTGGACAGTTTATCTGCTTGTGTCACTCTTAAACCTAAGAGTCTCCTGCTCACTTCCATTAAGGGGGATGATGAAGGGTTAGTCCCCTCAGAGTACCAATGCATCTCCTCACAGCCCAGAACAAGTCCCTTGCATCCCTGTCCCCAGACACAGGTAGCTGACTCTGCAGCCACACAGAAGCACTTTCCTGTCCAGGCACCTGCCTTTGCATCCCCTGGTCCCGCTGACTAGAATGCCCTTCCCACTTTTCTTATGTAGAAATGTCCAGTCCAACCCCCCTTCTGGGCCACCTTCCACGTTATCATGATCCCTTGACCACCTCGACAACGGTAATCATAATGCGATGATAACCACAGTTATGAAGATAGATTGAGGGTGGACTGTGTGACGGGCAATGTGCTCATACAGACTCGTTATTTCATTTCAACATCAGTTTGTTGTTCAGTTGCTCAGTCATGTCCAACGCTTTGCAACTCCACAGTCCGCAGCACGACAGGATTCCCTGCCCTTCACTCTCTCCTGGAGTTTGCTCAAACTTATGTCCATTGAGTTGCTGATGCCATCCAACCATCTTATCCTCTGTCGCCCCCTACTCTTTTTGCCTTCAATCTTTCCCAGCATCAGGGTCTTTTCCAATGAGTTGGCTTTTTGCATCAGGTGGGGCCAAAGTATTGGAGCTTCAGCTTCAGCATCATTCCTTCTGGTGAATATTCAGGACTGATTTCCTTTAGGATTGACTGGTTTGATCTCCTGGCTGTCCAAGGGACTCTCAAGAGTCTTCTCTAGCATCATCAAAAACAATTTAATTAGAATGCTACATTCATGGATGAGATGCTTGAAGCTTAAAGAGGTTTAGTTATTTACCCAAGGTTACAGCTTGAAGATGCTGCCCCAAGGCTGACAGTCAAGTCTGTTTGATTCCAGATCCTAAGTCCCTCACTTTGACATCACCTCTCACCACTGACCATGTTGTCTTAACAGTGATCTGTAAACTAGTCTTGCTGATTGAGGACAGGGACCATTGGCATATTCCCAGTGCCTAAAATAGTGTCTGGCATATTTTAAGTGTCCAGTAAATGTTTGTGGAATAAGTGCATAAACAGTTCATTTCAGTGGGGCCCCTCCCTGCTTCCAATAGTCTTTGAACCAAACCTGGTGACTTAGGGGGAGGGTGTTAGCCCACACCCAGGAACAGCAGCAGATGGTACTTCTGAAGACACTCCTCCCATAACTCCTGCCCTGAGCTGAACTTTCCATCTCCTCTCCTCCTCTGAAGAAGCCCCCCTGTTCCAGGAAGGTGGCCAAGTGAGGCCATGAGTCTTCCAGTGGGAAACACCTGGCTGGTCAAAGGTTTTTGCAAAGCTTTGTTCCCACCATTACCCATTTCTTCTCTATCCCTCTGAGATTTCAGGCAAGCCAATTGGTATCTCTTTCTAAACAGCTGAGAACACCAGATGGAAGGGGAGGGGGAGGTGCAGGCACAGGAAAAGGCAGGAAGGGGTCTGGCAGGGGCTGTGGATGAGGAGGACATGTTCTGAAACATGGGCTGTAGGGGAACCGCTGGACAGGCCGGTAGAGGAAGGAAAGGAAAAAAGAGCTGAGAAAGTGAACAGCTGCCATATGTGTGATGCACAGACACACAGGGCTTTCAACATACCATTAAAATAGAGACAGAACTGTTCTGGTTTCCGTAGCAACAAGGCCTATTGGTGCCTCAGCCAGAAAAACTTATTGGGAAAAAAGGCATTTGCCTGTTAAGGAGCCTGATGAATTGGGAGATAATTATACAGCGTTCTGCCACCAGTAAAGATACACAAATATCCTCCAGGAAATAGTTTAAAGAGCACGATTGTCACAAACCCATGAAGTCAAGGAGTGGGAGGGATAGGCAGCAGGCAAGGATAAAAGGCAGCTGGAATGATTCTAGGTGGACAGTCCTGGGGAGCAGGGGCTTGTGAAGGTAGGCTAGAATCAGTTGGCATGTCAGGTATCAGACACCCAGTGAGAGGCCAGAGCTGGACACAGCTCTGTATCTGATTCGAAGAAGCCAGCACATTGGGTCCTATTCTTTGTCCCTTCACGAAGTAGTGGGAGGATCTGGATCTGTAAAACCGAAACTATTCGATTCAATATGAGAGAGTCTGTTGACCAGAGCATTGGAATCTGCATTTATTAGGGTCCTGCCAGTGCCATGGAGTGAGTCATGTGAATCTCATGGCACATCTGGTCCCTGAGATGGGGTGGGGAGGGGCGGACAGAAGAGATTCTTAAAACTTGGGGCAACACAGACTCTTGCTTAGGGTAGGAGAAGGAGAGGAAATCAGTAATTATTTTGGACTCATAGCTTGGGACACAGTGCCAGGCATATGCTGCTGCTGTTGCTGCTAAGTCGCTTCAGTTGTGTCTGACTCTGTGCAGCCCCATAGACGGCAGCCCATCAGGCTCTTCTGTCCCTGGGATTCTCCAGGCAAGAATACTGGAGTGGGTTGGCCGGGCATATAACAATTGCTAAATATAACAGTGAATGAAGGGTTGAGTGAATAAATGGATAGATGGATGATTATATAAGAGAAATGACGAATGCATGGATAAAGAATCATGAAGAACTGGCTTCCCATCTTCTTTCCTCTTGTTTCTCCCTAGGAATTTAGCAGCAACTCAGTTTCCACCCCCAGAAGAAGGTGCAGGAGGGTGCACACTGTCAGCCCTGGAGAAGTAGAAGAGAGTCATGTCCCAAAGTTAGCCCTGAGGCCATTGGGACAAAAGGGTCCAGCATCTTTGGGAGACTTCGAGGAGTTGGACTTTCTGTACATGTCCCCCCACCATGGATGGTAGATCCTCTGATGCAACCTTCTAGGGACGTATCCTGAATTAGAGGGACGAGCTCGGCCCCCCGCCCCGTTCATCACAGCACCAGGACTACTTTTCATGGCTCTTGGGGCTCAGGAAAACCTTCAACTTTGATCTGAATCCATTTTCCATCCTCTGGTTTCCTGTAGTGCTGAGTGATGTCTTCATTTGACCCTTAACACCTGCTAGGAGAGGGGGATGACAGAGGACAAGATGGTTGGATGGCATCACCAACTCAATGGATATGAGTTTGAGCAAGTTCTGGGAGTTGGTGATGGACAGTGAAGCCTGGTGTGCTGTAGTCCATGGGGTTGCAAAGAACTGGACACGACTGAGCAACTGAACGACAACATGCTGTGTATAATCCTTATTTATTGCTCGGTTTCTCCTGTGTGCACATCACACCTCTCCAACTAGACTATGCTCTTGAGGGGCAGGGGCCTCCCAAAGAACCTCTTGTTCATGCAGCCCCTAGCAGGATGCCCTGCCTTTCAAAGCACTGCATGTTTGCAGTGCTGACACTGATCAGAGCTTGGGAAGCTGGTGAAAGGCATCAGGCTCCACTGCAAGCTGGGGTCAGCTCCATGCCAAGAAGCTCCGTGCTCACCAGACATGCCTGGGCTCGCACACCTACCATTTTGTGGGTGCTGTCCAGCCCCCAAGGCGTGGGCTTGAGGGCTGCGTGAACTGATGGGAAAGAAAGGGAGGGAATCAGGGAAAGTGATGGAGGACTCAGCTGCCTGTACTCATAGGCACTTGGCCTGTTCTTGAACTCGGTATACCACAGTTATGGCTCAAAGGGGTCCTGCCCAGGAAGAGAAGGCAGAACCAGCTTGGGGTAGCTTCTCCGTCCTGAATGTCGAGATGAGGGGAGAAGAACCACAGGCACCACTACTTCGTTGTCATCACAGTCCTGGAGGAGCATCTGGCTTCCTTTCCTTGACAAGAAGATGGAGGTTCAGAGAGGTTGAGCAAATTGCCCAAGGTCACACAGCTAGTGAGTAACCTATGTTGGACTTACACGCAGGCTTTATACTGTGGCTCCAGTGTCCAGGCTCTGGACTCCTGTCCTGTATTGGCTCCTATGACTCAGGCTCCCTGGAGGAAGCCAAAGTATGTTTGATTTCCCTGAATAGATGCGTCTTCCAAAATACAGCTGGTTTGCGAGTGTGAACGAAAAAAAATCGGATCAGAGCCCATTGCTAGTTGAAATAAAGAAGGAAGCAGAGTTCAGAGCAGGGGAAAACTTATACGTCTTATTTTGTGTAAGCATCATATTAAACAGATTCTGTTCCAACTGTAAACAGATTTTCACATTTCCACCTTCCTCCTCCCTGCCCCATTCCCTACATCAGCCCCCACCATCTCTAACAGATTGTTCCCTGCCTTCTTGTTTAGATTACAAGTAAGAAAAATTGGCTTTCTTTTCATTCTCCACCTCCCTGGCCTGCAGCATCTGCGGAGTGTGTGTGCGTGTGTGCGTGCGTGTATTTCTTACCCCTGTTTCTCTTGAAAATCCTCCCTTGGCTTCCTGTCCAGCTGCCCCGTTGGCTTCGGAAGCTCTGCGGAGAGTTTCTCCGGCGGCCGCCAGGGGTCGCGGTCGAGCAGGCGGAGTCTCCTCTCCGCAGGGACCTCTTGCCTGGAATCGCAAGCCCATCTCCGGTCGATCTCAGCGCGCGGCATTCATTAGGCCGCAGCTCTGCAGTGCTCCGCGAGGGGAGTGCGAGAGCAGGGCTGCGAACGGAGATGGGGGTTTATCAGGTACCTGTAGTCCAGCCGCCTCAACTCTCCCGCCTTGGACTCGGAGCAAACAGGGCTCCATCAAGAGGAGCGAGGCCAGCCCCTCTCCCTGGCCCAGGGTCGTGCTCTGCCTTTTCAGGATCCCTGAAGGGAATATAGGCGTGGGAAAACACATGGCCCGTGACTCTGCAGAGGGCAGTAACCCCGCCAGGCCTGACTTCATGGGAGAGGAGGGCTGCGCTTGCTCTAGGAGGGGAGGACATCTCTCCCAGCCCTGTCTTCTTACCGCCCCTTGGCATACCCATCCCGATAGACAGCCCGGGCCCCCAGAAGCGAAGTCCTGCTTTCCCTCCTTCACACACATGGACACTCGCAGCTCACCAGTGACTGCTCTGTCACCCCAGACAGACTTGGCCCAGCCTCGCCTGGTCTGCGCCAGAATTTTATCAGATGGGATGCAGAGGCGTGTGGAGAGGGGCGCGGGGGGTGGGGTGGTGGGGTGGTGTGGGGTGATGGGGTGGGGTGGGGTGGGGGTGGAGCACGTGCTGCCTTTAACATATGAATTTTTCAACACTACATTTTCATCTCTCTGCCCTATTTCTCTCCATTCCCTCCCACTGCTCTTTTCAGAGGTGGAGATGCTTAAGATTTCAGGCAATTACTGGGCTTCTAAGATGGAGGCACAAGGCGGGAGAGGGAGGAAAAGGAGCAGAGGGGAGCAGGGAGAATGTGGCTGTCCAGGATGCCAGTGGTTTGTCAATGAAGAGAGCCTGGGGGCTGGCCAAGGCTTTGCCAGTCCTGGGAAGCACTGCTGAGCGGTTTGATGCAAGACAGTGAGGTGAACCAGCAGAGCCACCTCTGCTTTCCCTTCTTTATTTCTCTGGTCCCTTCTTTATTTCTCTTCCCTCCTTCCTTCTGTTTCTTTCCTCCTTTTTTAGAGACAGATGTGAGCACACATATAGAAAATTATACAAGCATGAAGACATGTTGACACTATAAAATGAACTTTGATCTTTTAAGTGTGTGTGTGTGTCAGTTGCTCAGTTGTGTCTGTTGCTCAGTCTTGTCCAATTCTAAGCAACCCCCTGGACTGTAGCCCGCCAGACTCCTCTGTCCATGGGATTCTCCAGGCGAGAATACTGGAGTAGGTTGCCATTCCCTTCTCCCGGGGAGCTTCCTGACCCAAGGATTGAACCTGGGTCTCCTACTTTGCAGGCAGAATCTTTACCATCTGAGCCACCAGAGAAGCCCAGATAATATGTTTTAATGGGGTAAGGAGCTATGAGAATTTCCTTTAATGGAAGGCTCTGGGGACTTTGCCGAAATGAGTGACATATAAGTTGGATCTTGAGGGATGGGTAGGGCTTCTGCAAGAGGGAACAAGGCCTGTCTACAGGGAAAAAAGAGCTTGAACAGAAACTCAAAAGTGAGAGATTTCTTAGCATTTGGGGAGAGTAATGAGTAGGCAGCTGTGGTGCAGCAGCAGGTACAGAGGAAGGGATGGACTGACTGCAAGGAAGTGAAGGGAGGTTGGACCAGAAGATGGAGCGCTCTGCCTGCCTGGATGAGGAGTCAGGATTGCCTTTACACAGTAAAGTCTATCAAAGGTTCCCATGGCACAACAGATCTGTGGTTTAGGGGGATTCTTTCAAAGATGGGCAGATAAGGGACCTAGAGACTAGGAGGTTGCCAGGACGGAAGATCTGTTAGGAGGACATCATGGTGATAGAGCTGGAGAGAGTCAGGTCCTGAATAGAACTGTTGCACTAGGAGTGGAAAGAGAATGAGAGAAACCAAGAGCAGGGGCTTAATGCTTGCATTTCCTCCCCCTCCCCCGTCTCTTTCCCCTCTTCCACTGTCATTAGAGCTGGTGATCTCCCATCACTTTTCATTAAAACATGGAAACTATTGGAGGAGCGCTCCCTCTTCTCCCAGCCACCAGGTCAGTACCTCTACCTGTGTAGGTACCTTTGTCTCCATCTTTCCTCCTCCTGGGAGGCAAAAACTGCCCTCTGTCAGAGGTCGGTGCCTCCCCTCTGTTTTTTAAAAATTTTATTTATCTGGTTGTTCTGGGTCTTAGTTTGTTGCATGGGGGATCTAGTTCCCTGACCAGGGATCAAACCCAGGCCCTCTCTACTGGGAACATGGAGTCTTAGCCCCTGGACCACCAGGGAGCTCCCCTCCCTTGTGCTCTTTTGAAAGGTTTTTCTTCTCTGTGGTTCCTTTTTCTTGCATGATCAGTCTCTCCCTCTTTAATACTCATTCCTACCAATATACAAGCTTGCTCTGTTATTCCCTATCTCCACTAAGGCTTCGACTGATGCGACATTGCTCCCTGCTTCTAGCTCCATTTATAGTAAAACTTCTCCAAAGTATTGTCTGCACGTACTGTGTCCATTTCTTCACCTACAAATTGCTATTCAGTTTGCTCCAGTCTGGCTCACAGCACTGTGTTGCCAAAATTACTTTGCAGTCTCTATCCTCCTCAGCCCGAATGGGTAGTTTTCTGGCTTATTCTTGATCTTTGAGTAATATTTGGCATACTTGACCCCTTCCTCCTCATGAAACACTCTTCTTAGTTTTAAAAGAAGCTCTTCTGGATTTTTTCTGTAATCACAGCCTTCTTCTTCTCATGCAAGTTTGCCGACTCATCCTCTTTCCTTTCCTCTTCTCTTCCTGGCTTGTCTGTTCTCTTCCCTTCATCTGTGTGCTCCTGTGGTATAAATACCATCTCTACAATGATGTCTTCTAAATGGACCTCTCTCCATGGAGCTCCAGCTTGCTGTATCTAACCGTCAACTTGACATCACCACCAAGATGTCTCACTGGCATCTTAAATTTAGCATGTCTAAAACAGACTCTTCATTCCCTGCTGTACTCGACTGCCAGCTGGCCCTGTTCCTTCTTCTGTGTCCCCAACTCATGAAACAGCATTATCATCCACCTAGTTGCTTACACCAGAAGCCCTGAGTCACCCCGGATTCCTCCTTTCTCCCTATCTCCATATTCAGTTCATCAGCAAGTCCTATCAATTTCTCCTCCAACGTGTGTCTCAAATTGGTCCATTGCTCACCACGGTCACCAGCATCCTATAGTTCAGGCTGTCACTATCTCTTACCTGGCCTTATGGAAAAGCTTTGAATTTGCTTCCCTACTCCAGCCCCATAATCCACCTAATCCCCATCCATGGAAGTGAACTTGGAAAAGCATAAATCAGCTCAGACTCCATGCCCTACTTAAATGCTGCCATTTGAGTTCCTATCATATTTAGAAGAAAATGCAAATGCCTTGAGTGGACTCCAAGGCCCTTTCTGTTCTTATCTCAGGTCCCCCTCAATTTAATCTAAATATGACGACTCCCCCTTCCATAAGACCTGCCGTGAGGCACTCACTGCTGCTCCTTGGACATGGGAAGCTCCTTCTCTGCCTGTAGCCTTGGCATCTGTTGGTTCTGGAACCTGGATTGCTTGTTCTTCCTGGGTCTTTTGATGAGAGATTCCCTTCTCATCCTACGCAGATGCCCTTCCTGACCACCTTCATGGCCCCAATTATTCACATCACCCTGCTTCCTTCCTTCACAGCACTGACCACACTCTGCAACATGCTGCTTATTTACCTATCTATTGTCTGTCTCCCAGGAATCAGAAACTTACCTGTCTTGCTCACCCCTGTATTCTCAGGACCAAGTAAAGCTCCTGGCTATGAATGATAGTGTTAGCTGTTAGGTAGAAATGAAAGGTTCTGGTGAGTTATCCCAGTAGAGAAGGGAAAGGTTTTATTAAAGATGGAGGGACTGGAGAATGCTAATGCCTGCCCTAGGAGAAGGGACAAAGGAGAAAGTAGAGTCTCAAGTCGGAGAAGGCAATGGCACCCCAGTCCAGTACTTTTGCCTAGAAAATCCCATGGACAGAAGAGCCTGGTAGGCTGCAGTCCATGGGGTTGCTGGAGTCGGACACGACTGAGCGACTCCACTTCCAATTTTCACTTTCATGCACTGGAGAAGGAAATGGCAACCCACTCCAGTGTACTTGCCTGGAGAATCCCAGGGACGGGAGGCCTGGTGGGTTGCTGTCTATGGGGTCACACAGAGTTGGACACGACTAAAGTGATGCAGCAGCAGAGTCTCAAGCAGCGAGGTGAGTAAGGTGATGATTTCACATTGAGTGTGAGTTGCCTGTGGGACTTCCAGCTGTTCGATGAGGATGTGGGTCATTAAAGCTTGAGATGAAGGTTTGAGAGACAGCTATGCCAACATCATAATTAAACCACAGACATGGAAGAGGTGGATTGTGGTGGGTCAGGTGGAAGGAAAGCAGGAGAGACACAAGGAGGGGACCTTTGGTAGGGCCCATAATTAAGGGATGGGAAGAAAGGAGGAGTCTTTCAGGCAACCAGGGAAGCAGGAGGGAAGCCAGGGGAAGGAAGTATTCCTGAAGCTCAGAAAAGGTGAGATTTTAAGAAAAAAGGGTGGTAAAATTTCAGTTTAGCTCTACTAATATTTATTGTGTTATTCCTCTATGCCAAATGCCATACTGGACCACAGAGCTCCAAATATAAATAAATTCGCACTCCTTGCGGGGAGGAGTTTATAGAATCTTTAGGACAAATAAATATGTGAAAACAATTCTGTAAATAAAAAATATGTACAGACACAAAATAGCACTGTGTACTTTGTAAATGTAGGAAAGTGAAAAGTGAAAGGGGCTTCCCTGGGGGTTCAGACGGTAAAGAATCTGCCTGCAATGCTGGAGACCTGAGTGTGATTCCCTGGGTCAGGAAGGTCCCCTGGAGAAGGGAATGGCTACTTACCCCAATATTCTATCCAGATATAAAGATATATGTCAAATGTATTAGAGCTGTTTCCTGTGGGGGAGAACAGGAGTACAGAATAGAGATTAAAAGGTATCAGTACATAAATAAAACAAGAAAGGACTCAACCACACAAAGAGGTTAGAGTATCATGAACAGACTTCTGCCCACTCTCCAGATCTTTGCAGTTTTTCCTTTAGTATCAAAACACTTTTTTCTATTATAAAGTGCTATTTTTTTTTTTTTTTGGTAAAATCTTTAAATGGTAGAGAAAGAAAATAAGCATCTCTTGAGATCCCATTGCTCCAAAACAACCTACTGTAATGTTTTTGTAACCGTGTATCCATGCATGTGCTGCTGCTGCTGTGTCGCTTCAGTCATGTCCAACTCTGTGCGACCCCACAGACGGAAGCTCACCAGGCTCCCCTGTCCCTGGGATTCTCCAGGCAAGAACACTGGAGTGGGTTGCCATTTCCTTCTCCAATGCATGAAAGCAAAAAGTGAAAGTGAAGCCGCTCAGTTGTGTCCGACTCTTAGTGACCCCATGGACTGGAGCCTGGTGTCTTTACTTAGTTAAAATTTGCAGGGCGTTTTTGTTTCGCGTTACCTAGAAGCAGATCCTCTTCTGATGAAGAACCTCTTGCCATCTGTTCATTTCAACAGTGGGTCTAAGGGGAGTATACATTTGCCTGCTCTCCTAGGAGGAAAGCATAATACAATGCATTTCGGTTGCACAAGAATCAAAAGCCTAGATATGGAGGCAGGGGTGAAATCAGGTAGTGAACTTCCTTAATATCCTTATGCCTCCATTAATTTAAGAAGTCAAAGAGCCTTTAAAAAGGAGTCAGTGAGGCAAAATCAATAAATCAATAAATCAATAAATAAATAAATAAATAAAGGTGGGGATGAAGGGATGGGTGCATTCTATCCCCCAGGGTCTCATAAGCTAGGTCTGGCCTTTGCATTTTGTTATATGATTGAACATCAGTGGAAGATTTACACTAGCGATGACATGACCTGCTTATGTTTCTTATATGCACATCTAAAATTTTTCCATAAAAGGGGACATATGATCCACTGTCTTCTGTAGCTTGCTAGTTTTGCTCAGGAGTTTGTAACATCCAGACTTCTTGGGTGGTACAGTGGTAAAGAATCCACTTGCCAATTCAGGAGACATGGGTTTGATCCCTGGGTTGGGAAGATCCCCTGGAGAAGGGAATGGATACCCACTCCAGTCTTCTTGCCTGGGAAGTCCCATGGACAGAGGAGCCTGGCAGGCTACAGTCCATGGTGTCACAAAGAGTAGGACATGTCTTAGCGACTGCACATGCCTGGATGTAATATTTGGTCATATCTCTTTCATATGGGAGGTACATACCTTTGCAGAAGGGCCCTTGGAGCACAGAAGAGGGCATTTCCAGCCTTAAGGAATCAAGGAATCTTTCCTGGTAGAGATCCCTAAGCCATATAGATGATGAGAGGTAGCCAGCCTAAGAAATCAGTGAAAGGATGACATATAGGCTCAGAGGAGAGAGAGTGGGTAAGGCAGAGTGAGTAGGCACGTAGCTGCAATTGCAGAACAGGACAAAGAGGCCCATGGAGTCAATCTCTTTTATTGAGATGTAGTTGAAATATTATATTTGCTTCAGGTGTGCAAATAAGACTTGATATTTGTATTTATTGTGAAATGATTGCCACAGAAGTCTAGTTAACACCCATCATCATCCACAGCTATGATTTTTTTCTTGTGATAAGAGCCTTTAAGATCTACTGGAGTCCATTGTTAAGAGGTGATGATCAGCAACCTTGAAAAGAAATCTGCTTTGGGGATGTTGTGAGGATGTGGTTTCAACAGGCATTATCGGATTACAGGGACAGAAACCACTCAATTGAGAAGGGCAGCTGGCTATTTTAAGGATCTCAGACAGTCTAACAGATATCCAAGAACAGGATAGGTTAGGATTGAAACTGGAAAGTCAGGGACTGAAATCATTCTGTTTTTCATGGTGAGAATCTGATTGGCTGATCCGAGTCCATGACTGGACCTGTCCACTCCAGGTCCAGTTGTCTTGGGCAGATTGGTAATTCCAAAGCAAACAGCATGGGTTGAGCAGGCTTCCCAAATACGTGTCTGTGGCCATTCCAGAGGACAGACTCCAGAGCCAGAGTGAGGCGGAATCTCAGGGCTACTTCTTGCCAGCTGTGTGCTATAAGGTTTGGCTTAACCAGTCTGGATTCACTTTCCTGTACTGAAAAGTGAGGATGTTAATGATATATATATAAAACAATTATATATATATTATTATTCCTCTTCAAAGAGCATTCCTGTTGGGGTCCAGGTCTGTGGCTTTGGTCTATGTTGACAGCAAAGCTCCAGTTTTCACCTGTTTGACAGAGGACCCTGAATCTGACTGAGAAAACACCAGGACCTTCACTCTCTCGGCTCCACTCTGAGGTCCTGCTGAGGCCTTTTCTCCAGTCAGTCTTTCCTCTTACCTTCTTCTTGTGCGCACAATGCAGACCCTGCCTCGCACCCACTTCAGTGGCCTAGAGCAGCAATCCCCAACCAGGTACCAGGGACTGATTTCATGCAAGACAATTTTTCTGTTGACTGGAGATGGGGCGATGGTTTGGGGATGATTCAAGTGCATTATATTTATTGTACACTTTATTTCAAATCTGATGCTGCCGCTGATCTGAGAGGAGGTACCAATCCATGGCCTAGAGGTTGCAGATCCCCCCTAGAGGTTGCAGGCCCCCCCTAGAGGATCCACACTACCTCCTTCTGGCAACAGCATCTGTTCTCCAGTTATTTCTGAACCTATTTCCTTTAGTGTGAACATCCTTTGAGGGCAAGACTCATGCTTATTTCACTTGAATATCTCCCTTCTCCACCATAATATAGTCCAGGTAGTTCAGGGCTGTGAGGTAGACAGTGGGTGCTCAGTAAATGCAGGTTTTCCAAATGTGGAAAAGAAATTCTCAGTCTCGTTCCACTGATCTAATTCATCTCGATTTCCATGGTAACATCCTTTTCACAACACACACTGGCATTTTAAAAGACAATTTTACTTTCAAAATACATGTAAAGTTCTTGAAGCTCTATTGGAAAAGGGTCAACTGTGACTTCCAATTAGACATTTGGCCCCCAGTATTAGAATCACTGGGGATTCTCAGATGGTTCAGTGGTTTAAAAAAAAAAAAAAACACACACAAAAAAGTCTGCCTGCCAATACAGGAGAAATGGGTTTGATCCCTGGGTTGGGAAAGATACTCTGGAGGAGGAAATGGCAACCCACTCCAGTATTCTTGCCTGGGAAATCCCATGGGCAGAGGAGCCTGGCGGGCTACAGTGGAGTTCAGAGTGACTTGGGCCTGCTTTCCTCTCTGGAGGCACTTGGATGCCAAAGGCTGTGTATGGGAAGGAAGAGGTTTGTGGTTATTGGCAACTCAGGAAAAACTCCTGTGAATTGAGGAAAACTCAGCTCTCCATCTTCATCCTTCTGTTTTACCTCTCTGTACTTCATCTGTCAGATTGGATAATGACATCTGCAGAACTTGCCTACTTATGATTTTAAAATATCTAAGATGATGAAAATGCTTTGAAAAGTGCCAGGTGAGATGTAAATACCAGGCATTCTATTTCTGCCTGCACATAGATTTTAAGGTTTCAGTTCTGACAGGTATGTCTCAACCATGTGTGTGGAAATATATACTCAGACACACAAACATTTTTTTCCCCTTTATCTCAGAAGGATTTATTTCAAAGAAAAATTTATGAATACAGTTAAAATCCACTGGATACTCCTCCCTAATTTTGTTTCTCTCCTTCCTTTCTTAGAGGTAACCAACACCCTGAGTTAGGTGTTTATCATTCCACATTAAAAAAAAAAACTTTTACTATATATATGGTCATAAAAATATATGGACTTTATTTTCATATCTTAAATTTTATATAAATAGTCGTACACTGTATGTATGTTTATTTGTACCTCCACTGATACCAGCAAGGATTTTTTTTTGGTAAAGACCTGTTCATGGCAAGTGTTTATCGGGTATATCATGATGATTCATTTGTGTATCCTGGTGTAGTGGGATAAACTTGAAGTCTGCCCTGAACAGATCCAGTTAAGTTGTACATATATTTATTAGAGCTACTCATACTTATCGACTCAGATATACCATAGGTCAATCCTGTTCCCCACTGAACATAATAGTCTCCTATTGCCAAAGTCTGATTTAATAGTTAGCTTCCTAGGGCTTCCCTGGTGGCTCAGAGGGCTTCTCTGGTGGCTCAGATGGTAAAGAATCCTCCTGCAATGCAGGAGACCCAGGTTCAATCCCTGGGTTGGGAAGATCCCCTGGAGAAGGGAAAGGCTACCCACTCCAGTATTCTGGCCTGGAGAATTCCATAGACCATATGGTCCATGGGGTCTCAAAGAGGCAGACATGACTGAGTGACTTTCACTTCACTTCCTAGGGAGGTGTTGGTCCTATGTTCTCAACTGCAACATTTACTGAGAATTTCTTCTGCGTTTTCATCTTTTATTTTGGGCAAATATCCAAAATAAATTAGCACTAACTGTTGCACATCTATCTCTCAGAGAGCTCTTTATCTATCCTCTCTCCTGAAAGATAACTACTCACTTGCTCAAGAAAGTTCCTATGTTTTGGTGGGAACTTTAATTCCAGGAAGAGATCGCTGAGACTGGTTACTCCATACCTGGGAAACTCAAGTACACAACTTCTGACTTAGAAGCACACCAGGTTTATGATAAATGAAGATCCTACTTCCCATGACTGATTGTATTTGACAAGAGAAGTACAGACCAGATCCTGACCCCAATTAATGAAACTGCCAATTGCTATTTACAGAGGTGAGCCCCATGCCTGTGATATGTTTATAAAACCTCATTAATTCAGACTTCATTAATTTAGAATTTGGGTTCCTTTAGAGAGGGCTATCCTAGCTGCATTTATCCTTGTGTTAACTACAGAAAGGATTCTGCTGCAAGAGCTGGCAAAGTGAAAAGTTATTGTGGGGAGATATTTATCACACGTTGGCACAATTCCAGCAAACAGAACCTCTTCATAGTCTTCCACCAGCCTGGACTTAGTTGCTGCAAGACAAAATTGGGTGTGGGGTGGATGGAGCAGCATTGCATTGTAATCCTACAACTGTTGGATGAATTTGGACAAGTTACATGCACCTGCGATATCATCTCCACCAAGATTTTAAACTGATGCATCACTTCATGGAGATTTAAAAATAGAGTCTTATCAAGAAGATTCCACATGACGCGGAGCAACTAAGCCCAGGCACCACAACTACTGAGCCTGTGCTCTAGAGCCTGGGAGCCACAACTGCTAAAGCTGTGAGGTGCACCTACTGAAGCCCGAGCATCAAGAGCCTGTGCTCCACCGTGAGAGAAGTCACGGCAATGGGAAGCCCGTGCACCACAACTAGAGAGTAGTCCACGTTCACCTCAACTGAAGAAAGCCCGTGCAGCAACAAAGACCCAGCACAGCCAAAAACAAAAATAAATGAAATTATTTTTAAAAATAGAGTCTGCATGTCTGTGTGTGCCTGCATTTATACCAGTGAGGACTGTCTGTAAATATCTGTCCATGGCAACTGTATGTCAGCTCTATCATGATGAAGCTTTAATATGTTCTGGTTTAGCAGAATGAACTTGACGTCTGGCCCTGCACATACCCAGCTAAGTAAGGCTCTTTCTCCTCTCCTGTGACCACGAGTCTCTTGCTCGTGGTAACTCTTTCTCTTTGACATGGAGTCCTTTTTTCTTTTTAACCAGTTCTTCTGTCGGCCTATAGTGTTCTGGGGCTGGAGAGCTTCATTTTACACTTGCTCGTTGTGTTCTTACTGGCCCTAAACAGCAAATGCCCAGTCTTCCAGTGTTGTCTATTCCATCCCCTCCCACACAACTACTGTATTTTATGCAAAGTTTTGAAGGCTGTACACTGAGGGCCAGATCCATACTGATAGCCCTTGTCTCATCGGTCTTCCCTAGTTGGAAGGAGCTAAATGGTACAAGCTGTGGTCACTATATCAGCACAGTGCCTCTTATAATTTGGACACAGGGCAAGGCAGGCCAGGAGCCAAAGTAGTTGGTCCACTTGAGCCCAGGGAAGGAAACAGTAGTCCCTGTAGGGCGAGACTTCAGTTGTAGAAACAGTCACAGACTCACACAGCATACCTTAACCTTCTCTCGTCTTTGTTTGGGTCTAGTGTAAAATTGAAACCATTGACCTGGGGTAAGACCCAGGACCCCTGAAGTCCATGCTACCTTCTACTGTCCTTAAGTATCACTCTTGCCCAGTGATGTGCCTTCAGCCTTCTTCCTGTCTTCAGATTCTCCCTGAGAAATCTTACTGAAGCCCTGGATTTCAATCATCCCTATGCTGACCCAGAATGTATGCCTCCAGCCCAGCTCCCCACCAGGCTCCAAACAACAGTGTCCAGTTTCCTCCTGGTCATCTTATCTGTGTGTCCCACACATACCTGAAATTAGGTTTAAGCTAAAATTATTTTCTTGTCCTGAAATTTCTGCTTATATTTCCCAACCTCTTAAATTTTCCAGTTTAGGGACTGTCAAGAGCTACTCCCTGGTTGTCCAAGTCTGAAAAGTCCTAAGAGTTCTGAATCTTCTCTTTCTAGCTACCAATCATATCCATTCAGATTCAGTGCCTTCCAGGGACTTCCCTGGTGGTCCAGTGGTTAAGACTCTGCACTTCCAATGCAGGGGGAAAGTTCCCCCTCTCAGGGTCCTTGGACTTATTCACATCTACAGAGTCTCTTTTGCATTGGAAGACACAAAATCACAGGCTCCAGGGATTAGAATGTTAACATCTCTGCAGAGCCATTGTTCTGCCTAATTTTAACACATATTTATATATATGTATGTATTTTATCATCTCTGGTCCCATCACTACATGGGAAATAGATGGAGAAACAGTGGAAACAGTGTCAGACTTTATTTTTCTGGGCTCCAAAATCACTGCAGATGGTGACTGCAGCCATGAAATTAAAAGACGCTTACTCCTTGGAAGGAAAGTTATGACCAACCTAGATAGCATATTCAAAAGCAGAGACATCACTTTGCCAACAAAGGTTCACCTAGTCAAGGCTATGGTCTTTCCTGTGGTCATGTATGGATGTGAGAGCTGGACTGTGAAGAAGGCTGAGCGCCGAAGAATAGATGCTTTTGAACTATGGTGTTGGAGAAGACTCTTGAGAGTCCCTTGGACTGCAAGGAGATCCAACCAGTCCATTCTAAAGGAGATCAGCCCTGGGATTTCTTTGGAAGGAATGATGCTAAAGCTGAAACTCCAGTATTTTGGCCACCTCATGCGAAGAGTTGACTCATTGGAGAAGACTCTGATGCTGGGAGGGATTGGGGGCAGGAGGAGAAGGGGACGACAGAGGATGAGATGGCTGGATGGCATCACTGACTCGATGGATGTGAGTCTGAGTGACCTCCGGGAGTTGGTGATGGACAGGGAGACCTGGTGTGCTGCTATTCATGGGGTCCATCCAAATATATATATGTATTATCCATATGTAGCATCCATCCATATATATTATCCATTCACATACATATGTATTATCTCTATATATAATATGTAAGATATTTTGTTGTATAGTCACAGAGTCCTGTCTGACTCTTTGCAACCCTTGGACTGTAGCCCATCAGGCTCCTCAGTCCATGGGATTTCCAGGCAAGAATACTGGGGTGGGTTGCCATTTCCTACTCCATGGATCTTCCCAATCCAGGGATGGAGCCCATGTCTCCAACTTGGCACCTGGGAAACTTGCGTATGTATGTATGTATGTGTATATATACATATATTCACTCTTTCTGGAAAATTTTGATTCCTGTTTAAAAAAAATTTTTTTTTTGATTTGTGATTTCTGTGGAAAAGTATTAGTCACTCAGTCATGTCTGACTCTTTGTGACCCCATGAACAGTAACCTACCAGGCTCTTCTGTCCATGGAATTTCCCAGGCAAGAATACTGGAGTGGGTAGCCATTCCCCTCTCCAGTGGATCTTCCCAAACCAGGAATCGAAGTCAGAGCCACCAGGAAAGCCTTATGGTTCAGCACAATTCACTCCGCACCTCAGGGAAGTTATCCGTTTGCTCACTTCCTGAGCCCAGCACACAGTTGGTGCTACATTTTATTGGAAAGCCTTTCCACTCTCCTCGTCCTCTCTGTGGGCATGAGTGAGGCTGCAGCCGTACAGACACGGCCCCGGCCAGTAGGCAGCTCTCATAGGCTCCGCTGAGGGGAGCTGTTGGGGCCGCCCCGTGGCCATGTGTCCTCTATATGAGCACTGGCTGTAACCTCAACACCCAGGAATGTCTCACACATCTCGCAGGTATTTATTCCCCCAGCATTCGAGGGATGTGAAGCAGACTCAGGTGTGGAGAAAAAAACCAGAGACCCGAGGTCTTGGACTTTTCCAGTCAGCAGACACGAGTCCACAGAGGTCAAGAGAAATCCCACTGCTGGACCTCACAGCTCGCCTTCCTGCCATTCACAATCTGTCACACAGTGAATGGGTTCAGTGGCGGAAAGACAGACTGTGACGGGAGGAAGTCCACAGTGCCTTCTAGAAGCCCAGGGGAGCTTTTCAGGAGACAGTACATCTGGCATCGCTTAAAACCAAGACTGGCCTAGATTCTGCAATGAAATAAACAAATATGGTGGAGGCTTGTAACTTCTGGAGACCTTAGAAATTGTCAATGACTCCCTACTGCTCTCTGGATAAAGTCCTGAATCCTTAACAATATCATAGTGTCCGGGATGATCTGGGTCCTGTCTATTTCTCTGGTTTTCTCTCATCAATATTTTCCTGGCTCTCAACAGCCCAGCCAAGCCACTCATCCTCCAGCTCTACAAAGTGGCCATGGCCTTTGCTCACATTAATTCCTCTCCCTCGCTCATTCCCTTTCCCTTTCCCTCTCCTTCATCTAGTGAACTCACATTCCACTGTAGATCTCTGCCTAAATTTATGTTTTTAAGGAACACTTTCCTAATGCTTTTGAAATGTGGTGCTGGAGAAGACTCTTGAGAGTTCCTTGGACAGCAAGGAGATTAAACCAGTCAATCCTAAAGGAAATCACTCCTGAATATTCATTGGAAGGATTGATGCTGAAGCTCCAATACTTTGGCCACCTGATGCGAAGAGCTGACTCATTGGAAAAGGTCTTGATGCTCGGAAAGATTGAAGGCAGGAGGAGAAGGGGATGACAGAGGATGAGATGGTTGGATGGCATCACCGACTCAATAGACATGAGTTTGAGCAAACTCTGGGAGACAGTGAAGGACAGGCAAGCCTGGTGTGCTGCAGTCCATGAACAACAGCATAAAAGGAAGACTTTCCTGACACCCTGTCCTGCAATATTAGTCAGTGTTCTCCAGAGAAACAGAACCAGTAGGAGCTGTATGTAAAACAAATAACAAGTGTATAAGAAAGATACTTACTCAAAGGAGTTGGATCTCATAATGATGGAGGCTGAGAAGTGTCACATCTGCCGTCTGTGAACAGGAGACCCAGGAAGCTGGTGGTGTACTTCCAGTTTGAGTCTGAAGCCTGAGAGCCAAGAGCACTGCTGATGTAGATCCTCATTCAAGAGCAGGAGAGATGGATGTCCCAACTCAGTGAGCCAGGAGAGCAAGAACTCTCCTTTCCTTTGCCTTTGTGTTCTAACCAAGTCATCAATGGATTGAATGATTCTCACGCACGATATTGTTTAGTCGCTAAGTTGTGTCTGACTCTTTGCAACCCGCCAGGCTCCTCTGTCCATGAGATTTCCCAGGCAAGAATACTGGAGTGGGTATCCATTCCCTTCTCCAGGGGATCTTTCTGACCCAGGGATTAAAACTGGATCTCCTGCATTGCAGGCAGATTCTTTACCATCTAAGCGACCATACACCATAGGGAAGACAATCTGGATTAGATTCAGATGCTAAACTCATCCAGAAACATCTGCATAAACACACCCAGAAATAAATTTAATCAAATATCTGTGTACCCCATGACCCAGTCAAGCTGACACATAAAATGAACCATTACAATCCCCCTATTATATATAACAACACACCACAGCCATAATTGATCATCTGAAGTGGTATAATTACTACTTTATAAAGTCTGTCTTCCCTTTGTAGCCTACAAATTCCATAAAGAACTTATCTTGTTCACCATTTTATCCTCAGAGGATAGCACAGTGCTGGAATCGAGTTAGCACTTAATGAGAATGTTTTTGAATTAATAGCTTTTCAGGAACATCCTACTACTTGCTAAGGAAGATAGTACTAAAGCGATTGTGGGAGATGGAGAGATTCCAATTCCATTGCAAATTCTGAGGCAAAGCACTTTATCTCACAGTCTTTTATCCCTGAAAATTTTACCTCCCTGATTCCTTATTCCTGAGTCTTAGCAACTATTAAACAAATACTCAATGAGAGAAGGAAGAGAGCTAATGGTATGACACAGGGTGGGGAACTCAGAGAGCAGACGTGGGTCTGGGGCTGGTTTTGTTGATAACCTGGGAGATGACTGTGTGCAGTGACTTGACTTACTCCACTTCAGCTCTAAGCTTGGTCTGTGCCTCAGCCCTGCTGCTCTGTGGTCCTGAAGCAGAAGCATTAAGACGCCCTGACATTGCTCACCAACTTTACAAAAATGCAGATGGAAGTCATCTAATGGGGGAAGGATGAACCCAAGTGGTCAGGGCACAGCGGGATGGAAGATTGTGTCCCCTGAAAAACTGGAGTTGGTAGGAATCATCAAGTTTATCTAGTTCAGGTTCATATTTTATATGTGAGGCAGCTAAGGACTGGATCAACTCACTGGTTCATCCAAGATTAGGGACCAAGCTGACTCAGAAAGTGAAAGTGTTAGTGGCTTAGTCACGTGGGACTCTTTGCAACCCTATGGACTGTACCCCACCAGGCTCCTCTGTCCATGGAATTCTTCAGGCAAGAATACTGGAGTGGGTAGCCATTCCCTTTTCCAAGGGATCTTCCCAACCCAGGGATCAGTCGTGGGTCTTCCACACCGCAGGCAAATTCTTTACTGTTGGAACCACCAGAGAAGCCAAACTGACTCAGATTCACCTGCTTAAACTTCTAACTCTGGGTTCTTCTTACGCTGTCCCTCCCGTAGTCCAGTCTAAGGACTCATGGACACATCTGAACACAGACACAGGTTAAGTGGTGGACTTTATAAACCTCCATAACCCAGGTGCTGGCTACTTTGTTTGAAATGCAAATAATACTCATCTGGGACCCTCATTCCTTGGGCAGTGGGGCTCTACTTTCTCTCCTAGTTTCCCCAGATTTACTTATACAGAAACTTCCTCCTCTGCTGGTTACCTCAGACTCTGAGATCTTGCTTCCACTGACTTAATTCAATTTCTGGATCATCTGGGCCACCTGTGCATGCTGTCCCCCACCCCCAGAGCCTTCATGCCCTTCTGGCTTCCTCCTTGGCTGGGCGAGGCAGGGGCATGGGTGTGAAATCGGAGGGCAGGAAGCATCATCTTTGGGAAGGAGCCT
Source organism: Tragelaphus eurycerus (assembly GCA_935064755.1). Classification (NCBI taxonomy): domain Eukaryota; kingdom Metazoa; phylum Chordata; class Mammalia; order Artiodactyla; family Bovidae; genus Tragelaphus; species Tragelaphus eurycerus. The sequence goes on along the minus strand of CAKXYN010000036.1, from coordinate 15,278,041 downwards.
TAAGGCCAGTGGAAGCTTTGTCCCAAGAATGCTTGTGTTTTAGCCCCACCAAGATGGCTCCTGGCCCTTGCTGGCTTTGGGGAAGAGTGTTCAGAGGTTCCACCCTCCCTGTCTTCTCCATCAGAAGGGTGTGCAGAGCTCAGCTGTTGTTACTTAAGGCACATTCCCATTTGGGCGGCTCTTTCACTGAGATCTTTCTCTCCCGCTTTCTTCTCCACGTGTGCTCGCGTGCCTGTGCATTCTGGCCTCTTTCTCTCTCTTTGAAAGGCTGCCTGCCCTGTGTCATGTTGACAAGGAGAAGACATGCTGGGAAAATGTCACAGCTGAATGGTCCTGAGGGAGACAGCTTTGTCAGATGCCAAGCGTGTGGGAAGATAAAGGCCAGCTGAGGTCTGGGGAGGGAGGGATTGAGTGGAAGCCAGGGGCTGGCACCATTGGTGCCCCCAAGATGGCCCGAGCACTTGTTTCAGAGCAAGCTGAGGGCAGAGGCTTGGTGTGGGGGAAGAGTGGTGTGAAGCTCCTTTTAAACTTCCTGGCTTGGCCCTGCCAGCCTGGGCTCTGTGGGTGATGAGGTTGGCTGACGGATGAGTTTGGGCACGGAAGTTCTATAGCACATCCAGGGGTCTGGAGCAGCTTCCTCAACCAAGAAGGACACATCTGAATCCTTCAGTGGGGTTTTGAGCACACTTGATAAGAGGAACACATGCTGGCGGGAAGCTGAAAGTTAGACAGGATTTTTAGGACTCCTCCCCAGTTCTAAATTTCCAGTGCACTTTTCCTTGGACCTTGGAATTTTCCAGAAGCAAGTGAACACAAGCCCAGGTCCTTCTGTAAAACCATTGTACCTGTGGTGTTTGGACAGGAGTTGGTTGTGTTTGGGGCTTATCTTGAACCATACTGAAACCGAGCCCATGTGATAGACCGGGATTCTCAAGAGGCAATGTTCCTGCCTACGGGGAAATAGGAACGCTCTTTCTGAGAGGAGACATGTGTATGTATAGCTGATTCACTCTGCTGTACAATAGAGACTAACACAACATTGTAAAGCAATTATACTCCAATAAAAATTAGTTTGGGCTTCCCTGGTGGCTCAGATGGTAAAGAATCTGCCTGCAATGCAGGAGACCTGGGTTTGATGCCTGGGTCAGAAAGATCCCCTGGAGGAGGGAATGGCAACCCATTCCACTATTCTTGCCTGGAGAATTCCATGGACACAGGAGCCTGTTTAAAAGCAAACAAACAAACAAAAAAACAAACAGAAAAAAGGTTCTTTCTCTTCTTCATAGTAAAAGGTCATCTCTCATTTATTTCTCCCAGGAGCATGTCTAATGCTAGATTTACTAAGCAAAAGGCCACACCTCTCTTTATCCTGGCATCTACCCGGACACAGACTTGTAGGAGGAGACAGGCAAGGGGAACTCAGGAACCAGATAGAAGACTATACCATCATCCTCTACAACACTGATTTAGGCAGTGATCACTTCCTTTTGTTCACAGCTATTCCCCAAATTCATGAGGTGCCTAGTCATAGGAATAAGACACTGTACATTTTCTAATCATTCACTTATTCATTCATTCATTTAGTGAACATACTATAAAATTTCATTTTGTTCCATGATAGAGACTTTGGAGACATTTAGAAAGCCTTGTCTTTAGGGATATCATAGGCTCATGGCAGAAAGAAGACATGCAGACAAATAAGGACAATTCAATGGAAAAAGTAATTAGCAAAGGTTTAGGAACTTAAGAGAATGAAGTTACAAACTTCGTTTACAGGTGGGAAGTGGGGGGGTAAGGGAAAAGATGGGGGAAGGGATAGTCAGGGAGTTTGGGAATCGACATGTACCCACTGCTATATTTAAAATGGGTAACTGACAAGGAACTACTGTGTAGCACGTGGAGCTCTCCTCAATGTTATGTGGCAGCCTAGATGGGGGCTGGGAGAGTTTGGGGGAGAATGAACACATGTGTGTGTGTGACTGAGTCCCTTTGCTATGCACCTGAAACTATCACAACATTGTTAATCAACTGTACACCCAATACAAAATAAAAAGCTTTAAAAAAAAAAAAGAGCTGTGTATGCCCACTTCTCATCAGCTAGAAGCAAACTATGGCCTCTGTAAGCAAAAAAAAAAATTTGTTAAGATTGTGAGATCATAGATTAAGCTTAGAATGACAGAATTAAGACACAACTTTTAGGATTCTGCCTTAAGCTCTAACCACATTGTTTTGCTACTCCTTTCTCTTCTGCCTGTTCGTGACATTGTACAGGAGACAGGGATCAAGACCATCCCCATGGAAAAGAAATGCAAAAAAGCAAAATGGCTGTCTGGGGAGGCCTTACAAATAGCTGTGAAAAGAAGAGAAGCGAAAAGCAAAGGAGAAAAGGAAAGATATAAACATCTGAATGCAGAGTTCCAAAGAATAGCAAGAAGAGATAAGAAAGCCTTCTTCAGTGATCAATGCAAAGAAATAGAGGAAAACAACAGAATGGGAAAGACTAGGGATCTCTTCAAGAAAATCAGAGATACCAAAGGAACATTTCATGCCAAGATGGGCACGATAAAGGACAGAGATGGTGTGGACCTAACAGAAGCAGAAGATATTAAGAAGAGGTGGCAAGAATACACAGAAGAATTGTACAAAAAAGAGCTTCATGACCCAGATAATCATGATGATGTGATCACTGACCTAGAGCCAGACATCTTGGAATGTGAAGTCAAATGGGCCTTAGAAAGCATCACTACGAACAAAGCTAGTGGAGCTGATGGAATTCCAGTGGAGCTATTCCAAATCCTGAAAGATGATGCTGTGAAAGTGCTACACTCAATATGCCAGCAAATTTGGAAAACTCAGCAGTGGCCACAAGATTGGAAAAGGTCAGTTTTCATCCCAATCCCAAAGAAAGGCAATGCCAAGGAGTGCTCAAACTACTGAACAATTGCACTCATCTCACACGCTAGTAAAGTAATGCTCAAAATTCTCCAAGCCAGGCTTCAGCAATATGTGAACCGTGAACTTCCTGATGTTCAAGCTGGATTTAGAAAAGGCAGAGGAACCAGAGATCAAATTGCCAACATCCGCTGGATCATGGAAAAAGCAAGAGAGTTCCAGAAAAACATCTATTTCTGCTTTATTGACTATGCCAAAGCCTTTGACTGTGTGAATCACAATAAACCGTGGAAAATTCTGAAAGAGATGGGAATACCAGACCACCTGATCTGCCTCTTAAGAAATCTGTATGCAGGTCAGGAAGCAACAGTTAGAACTGGTCATGGAACAACAGACTGGTTCCAAATAGGAAAAGGAGTACGTCAAGGCTGCATATTGTCACCATGTTTATTTAACTTATATGCAGAGTACATCATGAGAAATGCTGGACTGGAAGAAACACAAGTTGGAATCAAGATTGCCGGGAGAAATATCAATAACCTCAGATATGCAGATGACACCACTCTTATGGCAGAAAGTGAAGAGGGGCTAAAAAGCCTCTTGATGAAAGTGAAAGTGGAGAGTGAAAAGGTTGGCTTAAAGCTCAACATTCAGAAAACGAAGATCATGGCATCTGGTCCCATCACTGCATGGGAAATAGATGGGGAAACAGTGGAAACAGTGTCAGACTTTGTTTTTCTGGGCTCCAAAATCACTGCAGATGGTGACTGCAGCCATGAAATTAAAAGACGCTTACTCCTTGGAAGGAAAGTTATGACCAACCTAGATAACATATTCAAAAGCAGAGACATTACTTTACCAACAAAGGTTCGCCTAGTCAAGGCTATGGTCTTTCCTGTGGTCATGTATGGATGTGAGAGCTGGACTGTGAAGAAGGCTGAGCGCCGAAGAATTGATGCTTTTGAACTGTGGTGTTGGAGAAGACTCTTGAGAGTCCCGTGGACTGCAAGGAGATCCAACCAGTCCATTCTGAAGGAGATCAGCCCTGGGATTTCTTTGGAGGGAATGATGCTAAAGCCGAAACTCCAGTATTTTGGCCACCTCATGAGAAGAGTTGACTCATTGGAGAAGACTCTGATGCTGGGAGGGATTGAGGGCAGGAGGAGAAGGGGACGACAGAGGATGAGATGGCTGGATGGCATCACTGACTCGATGGATGCGAGTCTGAGTGACCTCCGGGAGCTGGTGATGGACAGGGAGGCCTGGCGTGCTGCGGTTCATGGGGTCGCAAAGAGTCGGACACGACTGAGCGACTGATCTGATCTGATCTGATCTGATCTCTTCTGCCCAGGTCTGCTTGCACCAATCTTGCAATGCCTTTTTCTTAGAGTAATTTATAAGAGGTTGCCAGAGGTAGTGACATCCAAGCCTGGGAGGAAGTAGCTTACACTCCCCTTGTACTTTACCAGCTCACATTATTTCATATCTCAGGGGTGTCACTCCTACCAGCCTATTTCTGGGCACTATATCAAGGCAAGGTGGGTGAGTAACTACATGTGGCTTGGTCTGCTTCTGAGTCTGGGTGTGAAGGAGGGATCTGATAGAAGAAGAAACATGGAGGGGAAAGATGCTCAGGATAAAGGACCTCAAACTCACCTACAGATGATGTAGGTGCTCAAAGGGAGGAGAGGACTGGATGGTGGAATCAGAGAAAGTTTTGAGAAGGAGATAGAATAGGGAGTCTGCAATGAGACTGTCTCCCTCATAGCATCACAGGTATACCTGTACAGAAGCTCAGTCATTATACTTGATGATCCTCCCTTCCTTGGCCAGTGCTGGGCAGATGAGTTCAACAGCTGAAAGTCCATTGGGAAGGCTGACTCAGTGACACCTCCTTCCCTATCTATTGGGAATGGGATTAACTGGATGCTGGTTAACTGGCTGGTGGGCTTGGAGATGAGAAACATGGAAAAGCCTTTGGTGGCCATGTTTGGTCAATATATATGGAAAGCTAGAAAAAGCAGAGTCTGAAAGCAGCAGAGCAGACTCATGGGAGAAAGTAGAGATAGAGCGAGGAAGGAAAACTGGGGTGGGAGCAAGGGGCAGAGTGAGAGAAATGAATTGCTGCTCCTTGAGGCTTTCTTGTGTCTTTTTCTAGTCCTTTGTAAGATGTAATTGTAGTCAGTCCTTTTCATTTTCATGAGATATCCTTCAATCTTTCCAATCAATTCCTTTTGAGTCAATTTCTGTCCCTTGTTATTTTTGAAGGACAAGGGGATGTGGACCTGTAGAGATGGGCCAGAGGTGAGGAAGAACATTACAGGCAGCTTGAATAAAGCCTAAATAAAGGTGGGAGAGTGTGGGACTTAATAGGGAATGAAGAGTGAGAATAGTTCAGTTTGGCTGGTTCAGTCTGTAAACAAGGGCTAGGAAGTGGGATGGGAGAGTATGTAAGGTTAGATTGCAAAGACTAAGGAGTTTGGAAGTTAATTGGGATGTAGAGCTTCCCTGGTGGCTCAGATGGTAAAGAACCTGTCTGCAATACAGGACACCTGGGTTCAAACCCTGGATCGTGAAGATCCCCTGGAGGAGGAAATGGAAACCCACTCCAGTATTCTTGCTTGGCAATTCCACGGACAGAGGAGCCTGGTGGGCTACTGTCCATGGGGCTCACAAAGTCAGACATGACTGAACGACTAACACCTTCACTTTCAGGATTGAATCACCAAATTTTTGAGCCAGAAAATGAGTTCATCTGACCCGGTCTTTGGGAAGATCACAGTGAGTGGATACCACTTTTGTATCAAAAAAATGAGCAATGCTCCTGCTCTCCTAGGAAAGGAAGGGAGAGGATATCCCTTCTATGCCCCACTCCCATAAGATCTGGCCTGAGACAACTTATTTCATACTGGGTGTGTACTCCTTCTTCACCTTTTATGGTAAGTAGCACCCCCAAAATAACCCAGGATTCTTCTATTCTTCTTCCCGAATTAGTCACCTCTAAACTGGGTGTGAGGATTCACAATTGGAATTTTAAAAACTTGAGTGATCAAAATCTCTGAAAAGATCTCTTGTAAAGACAAATTTCCTCTTCCTGCCGCTGCTAAGTCGCTTCAGTCGTGTCCGACTCTGTGCGACCCCATAGACGGCAGCCCACCAGGCTCCCCTGTCCCTGGGATTCTCCAGGCAAGAACACTGGAGTGGGTTGCCATTTCCTTCTCCAATGCATGAAAGTGAAAAGTGAAAGTGAAGTCGCTCAGTTGTATCCGACTCTTAGTGACCCCATGAACTGCAGCCCACCAGGCTCCTCCGTCCATGGGATTTTCCAGGCAAGAATATTGGAGTGGGGTGAGATTATGGCTATCACACAAATCCAAACTTCTTATACCTTACAGAAAATCATCCCCCAAAAGGCCAACAAGGCGGTTAGCTCACAAACTCCGACAACATGTTTCGATCCAACACTTCATTGCTGATACAGCAGAAGGCCTGATACTGAGGACACAGCACCTCTGAGGCCCTGAGGTTAAGAAGGGCTGTCAACAGAGAGAGGGTCTCTGGTAACTCATAAAATGCATTTTGAAGTCATCTACAATGGAGGCTGCAATCTGCTGTGCTTGGGGGTCTGCCTCACTGTGCTCCCGGATGTCACACAAAAGCTGCAGTCCTTCTTCTTCAACTAACATTTTGCAGTATTTGCTGGGGTTTTTACTGCAGACATGATACATGGCCCATAGTGCCCAGAGCTGAACCTCTGGTTGAGAGAAGTTGCCAAGGAGCGGGAAAAATGCCTTGAAGGATCTGTAAGTGACCAAAGCTGTCATCTTACAACTTGAACTTGACCATTTCTGGATGGTTGCATACAGATCCTGGAGAATCACTGCCCTCTGGAGATCACAGGATATCCAGGGCTGTTTGTCAGATGTCAGGTGGGCTATGATGCCTGCAGCTAAATAGCTGATTTCCAATTCCTTGCTATGGAGCAAGCTGCTGATATGCTTTACCACATCTTTAGTAATCAGCTTGGAAAAGAGTTCTCTGACTTGAGCTATGTTGTTCAAAAGACCAAGTACTTTGCTTTGTATTGCTGTCTCTGAAAAAGTCTCCAAGACTCAGATGAAGATTGCCAATCCTTGATTTTCAATAAAGTGCCTACAAGCAGCTGGAGACTGTTCTGTAAGATTCCAAAGTGCTTTCAAAGTAAACAAGAGGGTGATGTCATCTAGATTCTCAGCAGTCTTCTGTTTTACTATTGCTAGAAGTTCCTTAACTGCCATGAAAACCTCCTCTTTGAGTTGTGCAGTTTGCTCAGGTGAGAGCTGCAGGGCTAGAATGGAGGTTATGCTCACTGCCACGGCTTGCATCTTAGGGCTTTCATGCTTACAGAGCCATCTCATAACAAACTTGGCAGCATCGAACCTGTTGAATGGAACATCCATAAGAATTCTAGAATTGGTTAAGGAGAGAAGACAATTCTTCTGTAATTGCTGGTAATGGGGGAAAGTTTTCAAAGCCTTGAAAAGTAGTTGGGTAACCTCTGACAACAGACGAACAGGCATCCCCCTGGCCAGGCCCTGGCGTGTTAAGTTGAGGGCACAAGCACTTCCTGTGAACTGCACTGTCAAATCCAATGGATGATTCCTCATTCCTACAGCCACAAGCTTTAAAATAGCAGGCATGGTTATTTGCGTTGAAAACGTCTCTGAAAAGAGCCTGTAGAAGGCTTCCTTCACAAAACATGATCTATTCCTGTAGCAGCTCAGTGCTTCTGAAATCTGACTTATATTTGCTCCTCCAGCAACCCTCAAGCCTTCTTTGCAGAAAAGAAGTCAGAATAACCAGCATCTGTAGCCAACAGTCCCACAAATCGCATCGCAGGCCGTTGTTGTGTAAATAGTTCTACAGCTCCATCAGTGATGTAATTACCCCCAGAAATGTCCAGGGACTCAATATTAGGCAGAATATCGTTCTGCTGTAGCAAATGAAAAGCTAGATCTGACTTGAGTTGCCTGTGATCAGAAATATCAAGGTGAAGCAGACATTTAAGTTCTCTAATGACTGTGAGAATCTGTGGTTTGGTCATGGTCAGACATTTTAGATAGTGCATTGTAAGAGATCTGAGTCAATCCTTACAGGTAAGGAGTGCACTTCTTGCACCTGGGCCTTTCGCCCCGGACCATCGTCCCTCTGGACGCTCAGAAGGATATACTAGGCTTCCTCGTGGTGCAGGAGGAGGCATCTCCCTACTCTTTGGTCAACATATGCCTGAACGTCCTGGTTGCTAACCTGGAGAAATTGTGTTCTGAAAGATCTGATGGAACACTCTGTCTTCTGGAGCATTGGTGTTTTCCTCAGGAATTAGCTGATTGATTCGCTGGGATGATGACTTTGCAAGGCAAGCTGACTGATAGAACAGCAAGCATTTTCCAAAGCAACCGAATGAAACTGAAGCTGGTCAACATTCAGAAAGCTAAAATATCCACAGCTGCATTCCTAAAAGCCTTCTGCCATCACAAACTCATTGAACTGGATGCTACTGCAGTACACACTGACAGCAGACATCCTAAGTGGACTCTGCAGCAATAGCTGGATCCAAGAAAACCTCCGAAGTCTCATCTTGGACTCAACAAGCATCCCTCAAGATTCAAGACTGTTGTTCTTTGGTCAGCTCACTGGTCTTCGTGTTTTAAGCGTTTTCAATGTTTGTTTTCGTACTGAAGACCTGGCTAATGTTTCGCAGTTACCCAAACTGGAAAGCTTGGATATCTCTAATACTCTGGTCACTAACATCTCTGCACTCCTTACCTGTAAGGATCGACTCAGATCTCTTACAATGCACTAAATTTCCTCCTATCTACAATAAAAAGATTATGCAAAACAGTGTGTTCTGAGATCTTCCAGTTTTGAGAAAGTTTAACAGTGAAAGTGAAAGTCACTCAGTCGTGTCTGACTCTTTGCAACCCCGTGGACTATACAGTCCATGGAATTCACCAGGCCAGAATACTGGGGTGGGTAATCTTTTCCTTCTCCATGGATCTTCCCAACCCAGAGATCAAACCCAGGTCTCCCACATTGCAGGTGGAATTTTTACCAGCTGAGCTACCAGGGAAGCCCTGAGAATGTTTGCTGCTGCTGCTGCTAAGCCGCTTCAGTCGTGTCAGACTCTGTGCGACCCCATAGGCGGCAGCCCACCAGGCTTCCTCATCCCTGGGATTCTCCAGGCAAGAACACTGGAGTGGGTTGCCATTTCCTTCTCCAATGCATGAAAGTGAAAAGTGAAAGTGAAGTCGCTCAGTTGTGTCCGACTCTTTGCGACCCCATGGACTGCAGCCTACCAGGCTCCTCCGTCCATGGGATTTTCCAGGCAAGAGTACTGGAGTAGGGTGCCATTGTTTGGGTGACTCCAAAAGGCAGAATAAAGTGGCCTAATGATGGAGGCTGTTCGTGATGTTTCTTATACTAATTGGACAGAAAAACATCTTCGTGCCTACCCCCAAACTCATGCAGCCAGGCAGAATCATCAAGGTGCGGATCTGAGGTCTTACACCTTGTATGTCACTGCACGCAGTCACTTTCATGAGTCCTCTGTCACAGGAAGAGAGACATAAGGAGTACAGAATCCGTGAGTACCAACTCATTTAGCAGCCAGTCTGCTCTCAGCAGTGATGGCTAACAATCAGGTTAGAAATAGGAGATAATTTTAAATAAAAATGATTGCCGAGGGTGAGTTGAAAGAATTCAGTAATGGCTTAGCTTAGGCAGATGAGTTCTGTGCTGGGCTGGGAGGAGGCTCTTTTAGATGGAGGTGGGGATTTTGTAGAGCTAGGAAATGAAGGGGTAAGCCAGAGGGACAGTAATCGTACACATCCCTATGGCCGCTGGCTGGATACATAGAAGTTCTGGCCAATTACCCACGGCTCTTTCCATTCCCCTGCTTGCCAGCGCTGCTAATGGTGGTGGGGTCAAGAGAGCATCCCGCCTTCAACATCCACCTCATCACTGCCTGAGTCTATTGACAGCAGTCAGTTCTGCGCTGACAGCTCTCAGCAGCCTATGTAGAGGTGCCCGTGGAGAGGGAAAAGTCATGAGATGGAAATGGAGACGGGTGAAAACAGTGGAAAAGTTGTCAGGAAGCAGAAGGTGAATGGAAGGTGAAAGGAAAGTGAAAGTGTTAGTTGCATAGTTGTGCCCAACCCTTTGAAACCTCATGGACTGTAGCCCACCAGGTTCCTCTGTCCATGGACTTCTCCAGGCAAGAATTCCATGGAGTGGGTGGCCATTCCTTTGTCTAGGAGTATCTTCCCAACCCAGGGCTTGAACCCGAGTCTCCTGTATTGCAGGCAGATCTTCTTTACCATCTGAGCCACCAGGGAAGCTCTACGAATGGAGAGCAGGTGGTCCATTTATCTTTGCCCAAGTTGTGTGGAAATGAGTCATTGCCATAGCACAAGAAAAGATGCTCCATTCTTGGTCTTAGTTCCATGCTCTCTGAACAGAAGGCTTCAGGGCTTATTCTAATGCTCAGGTGGTGTGAATGTATGGATTACTGAGCTCATTGGGGTTCATTCTCCATCACCTAGGGAGGATGCAGAAGAGGCTCTATGGCTGTGATGGAGGCCCTTTCTGCTACAGAGGCTTGGATCACAGTTTGAAGAGGAAAACAGGTGCAAAAAGCCTGACTGGTTTCCCAGGGGTTCCTACTTGGTGACAATCTGATTAATTGAGGAGAAAGCAAAATATTGCCTTGTTTATCTTCAAGTGTGGTCCAACAGGCACTACTCTTCCTTGATATCTGGGCAGACAGGGTTTGAACTCCGTCTAAACAAAGTATGTGGAATGGGAAAGGGGTCTTTCACCTTCATTTACTCAAGTTTTGAAAATTATCAAGTGTTTTTTTTTAAGTAGTAGTTTCCATATTGTGTTGGTGGATGTGATTAAAATTAAGAATGTTTCAACGAATCCAATCATCTCACCAAATGCAGAAATCCCACCCGTAGCTGATTCCTCCCTGCCTGCCATTCCCCCTCCAATAGACATGTTTAATATATGTGCTCAGGACAGGGCAATAAGACTGAATAGAAGTTCATGTGGTTCAATATATCCTGGGTGGGAGTGGGGGCAAGAACCACATAGACACAACATAATATAGACGAAAGCACAGTGTCTGGTTCATGATAGAGCTTACTAAATGAATTTGTGTCTAAAAACCAGAAAGAAAGGAATTAATACACCCTCAGTAGTAGTTTGTTTTTGGCTGTGCTGAGTCTTCACCGTTGCTGGACTTTTTTCTCTAGTTGCAGAGAGTGGGGACTACTCTCTAGTTGTGCTGCACGGGTTTCTCACTGTGGTGGCTTCTCTTGTTTTGGAGCACAGGCTCTAGGGCATGGGGGCTCAGTAGCTGTGGCTCCCAGGCTCTAGAGTACAGGCTCTATAGCTGTTGTGCACTGTCTTAGTTGCCCCGAGGCACGTGGGATCTTCCTGGATCAGGGACTGAACCTGTGTCTCCTGCATTCTTTACCACTGAGCCACTGGGGAAACCCACACCCTCAGTCTCAGTAGTTTTGCTCTCTGCTTTTTGAGGAAGCCTTTTCCACCACTGAATAATTTTCTCAGAAAAATCTTTCTTTCCTTATTGAAATGATTTGTGTTTCTGTCTGCTCCACCCCCCACCCCCCCGCACACAAATACACTGGCTGACCAGTGTTCGTTTTTTCTTCCTCTCAAACATTTTTTCATCCTTTATGAATGATTTCAAGAACCACATTAATTTGCCTTTCCCCTCTTATATTTCTATTTCTCTGTTGGCCAGGGAAGAGACTGAAATTACCCTTAGAAGATGCTCCAGAGAGTGAAAGTCTTGGGCTTGCTTGGCTGTCTGAATCTCCCTTACTTGGGTTTAGTTTAGTTTAGGGGCAAAGGCCCAAAGAGAACCCGAGATGCTCCCTAACTGGGTGTCCTGCACTGGGGCCAGTGCACATTGAACCTGTAATCTTGCAGCCTGGTTACAAAGTATCTTTGGAGGATGGTACAGATTTTTACACCCACCTGTACCTGAAATGCAAAGTCGTTGAATAGCCTAAGCCTTTAAGGATTTTGTCATAATTTAGGAATGGTGAAACGTTACAATGTATGAGCAAAGCCCCGAAACTTTAAGATTGTCTCTATCCCAAGGTGAACAGGAAATAGACACACTATCCAGTTTATAGCAGTGTTAGAGATTTGTGAAGGGGCCTCTCAGCAGTCATTCCAAAACTGGCTTGAGCATCTTTTTCTCCTGATTCTTCAATGTGACCTTTCTCTTCCAAGTTAATCTCCTCAGTGGCTCCTATTCCCTCAATAGAGTTTATGTCCATTGGCTACTTCTAAGGCAAAGTTTGTAGCCTATTTTTGATCATTTTAATTTCAGTGTTTGTGCAACTTGCCCGGTGGTCCAGTGGTTAAGAATCCACTTTCCAGTGCAGGGAATGTGGATTCAATCCCTAATTGGGGAACTAATATCTCACATGCCATGGGCAATTAAACCTGGGTGCCGCAACTAGAGAAACCTATGCACTAACACCCAATACAGCCAAATAAATAAATAAATGATTTTTAACATTTGTTCCCTGTAGCCTCTGTTTGTTTACTAGGTCACCAAGTTTGAAAACTGAGCAAAACATTTTCAAGTTTATGAGGCTGAAGCTTCTTGGCAATAGATCTGTGATTATGGCAGCAAAACAGAATCAAATTTTAAAACTTGCTTTGAGGTATTGAACAATTGTTTTTGGAGAGATTTTACAACCTTGTGAGCATTTATTTTGCAGTTCTCATTTCATGCCATAGGTTGGTAACTTTTATCTTCCCTATAGATTTGTCTTCCAACTTTGGTGTCTCAGCTGGGCACAGTAGTATCGCTTTTTTTCTTTTTCTTTTTTATTGTGGTTAAAGTTGCATAATATAAAGCATACTATTTTAACCACATTTAACTCTACAGTTTGGTGGCACTAAATACATTCACATTTTGTGCAACTCCTAAACTGAAACTCTGTCTCCATTAAACAGAACTCCCCATCCCTGCCTCATACTCCTCCCCTGGAGCCCCTGGTATCTACCAATGTACTTTCTGACTTCATGAATCTGACTGTTTTAGGTACCACGTATAAATGGAATCAAACTGTATTTTTCTACACCTAATGTATATTGGAATGCATTTTTAAGGTTAACTTAATAGATGTCCCACAGATTGTACCTTCCCTTTCACCCCGTGCTACACGGTACCTAGTCAGTGTTTAGTTGCTAAGTTGTGTCTGACTCTTGAGACCCCATGCATTGTAGCCCAACAAGCTCCTCTGTCCATGAGATTTCCCAGGCAAGAATACTGGAGTGGGTTGCCACTTCCTTCTCTAGGGAATTGTTCTGACCCAGAGATCAAACCTGAATCTCCTGCATTGGCAGATGGATTCTTTATTGCTGAGCCACCCTCTACTCATTAGTTATCTATTTTATACAGGAAAGTGAGACTGAAAGTGTTAGTTGCTCAGTCATGTCCGACTCTTTGCGACCCCATGGACTGGAGTCTGCCAGGCTCCTCTGTCCATGAAATTCTCTAGGCAAGAGTCCTGGAGTGGGGTGTCATTCCGTTTGGTGTGTATATGTCAATCCCCATCTTTCAATTGGGAGTATCACTTTTTGAAACAGGATAATGTTGCCTTGTTTCTTGCTCTCTAATCCATTATAGGCTATGAACAGATAAAGCCAGGGAATGCCACCCCTACAGATGGAGGAGACAACACCTCTTCAGGAAGGTCTACAGAATGAGACCCCCCTTTCCCTCTTTCTGGCCCCAAACATAGCTGGGCAGTGTTCTCTTTCCTCTTAATATAATACGAAGCTCCCAGTGTATCAGTCTTAATTAATAAGACATTGGAAGTCAGAGTCATGCATGTCTCATAAACTCTGAGTTTGGACTTTGCCTCAACTGGCTGGGGGAAACTCATCAAAGTGTAACAGAGAGGAAGGCAAGCTCAGACCAGGGCAAAGCCAGAGAAAGCGAGCTAAACTGAGTGGTATTTAAACTATTTGCATATGGTCTAGAGAAGAGCCTGCAGAAATACTAGCCATTCAGCTCTTGAAGATTTCAGCTTTCCATTTTGGTCTCTCCTCCCTTCCCTCAGCTCTTTATTGGCATGGGAAAGAACTTAATCCATAGGCTGATTGCTCTCCAGTTGGAATGACATCTTTACTCCAGATGTCAAATTTCCTTCCTCTCTTTCCCACTGGGTGACTAATGGATAACTCAGATTTAGTATCATCAACCCAAGATGCTGAGGTTCTTCTCCCATATGTACTCTCTTTGTAGTCTTCCCCATCGTAGTCAGTGCTAGCTTCAGCCTTCACGTTGCTGGAGTTGTTCCCGAAGTCTGTCTCACATAATCCGTATTGGTGACAACTGCAGTCTCATTAGCTTGACATTGAAACCGTGTCTACATTCTGATCATTTCCCATTACCTCTGCTGCTGCCGCCTTCATTCAAGCTGCCATGATTTCTCCTTTGGATTATTGTAATTGGTTCCCAACCAATTCCCCTAGGTCCACTCTACACCCTGTTCATGGCACAAGGGGGTTAAACGATCCTCTTAGAATTGTCAGACTAGGCCACTCCCCTGCTCAAACTTTACACCTGGGACCTAAGGGGCCCCACATGACCTGTCCCCTTTCCTCCCTGACTTACTCTGTTCCAGCCACTCAGGCTGCCTTGTTCTGTGATGGAGTGGGACACACTCTTGCCTCAAGGTCTTTCCATGTGCTTCCTCCTCTTCTTTGAATCCTCTTCCTCCAGAAATCTGAGAGACTTGTTCTTTCATCTCCTTTAGGTCTTGCTCCCATGTCACTTTCTTATTGAGGCCATCTCTGGTTATCTTCAATAAATCATGCTCCCACTGAAAACTGCCCTTTCTGTTTCCTTCTTTTGTTCTTTATCCCGGGACTTATTGCCATCTTGCCATTGTCTTCACACTGAAAGTTGGCTAGTGCTGAATATGAGGCTCTCAAGACTCAGTGACATCAGTCATTTATTTTTCATGCTTGCACATCTGTAAGTCAGCTGAGGCCGGGTTTGGCTTCGAGCTCTGCTTTCAGCTGTAGGTCCGGTCTGTCCTTCTCTTGGCAGGTAGGACTAGGTGTGTTCCATGTGATTCCATCCTGGGGCTTACATGGTTGGGGCAGTCAGGACCCAGGGAAAGCTCTTGTCATGCTGATGGCAGAGGTGCAAGAATACGAGCCCAGTCCACAGGCACATTTTGAAGATGTTTTCAGCCTACTCTAAAGACTGCTTGTCTGCAGTCAAACACCTTTCAGTGATGTGCTGAAGGTATCTTGTCCTGAGATGAAATGTTTATGTCAGCCAGATAGGAACTCTCCCATGGCTCACTCCATCATTTCTCTTGTTTAAATATCACCTTTTCAGAGTAACTTTCCCTGACAACTGTTTCAAACAGCATCCCTTACTCTATCTCTATTTCTGCTATATTTTAAAATAGCATTTCCCTCTACAGTATTTTTTAAATTCTTTTTTTATTGAAATATAGTTGATTTATAATATTGTGTTAGTTTCAGGTATGTATCAAAGTGATTCAGTTATGCACATATTGGGTGTATATTATGTAATTATATATACATATTTTTTAGGTTCTTTTATACTATAGGTTATTGCAAGACATTGAGTATAGTTCCCTGTATACACTAGGTCCTTGTTGGTTATCTATTTTATGTATGAAAGTGAAAGTGTTAGCTGCTCAGTCGTGTCCAACTCTTTGCATCCCCATGGACAGTAGTCCACCAGGCTTCTCCATGGAATTCTCCAGGCAAGACTTCTGGAGTGGGTTGCCATTGTCAACCCAGGGATCGAACCCCTGTCTTTTGCATTACAGGCAGATTCTTTACCATCTGAGCCACCAGGGATAAACTTCTTATTTATCTCTCCACACCCTTTCCCTTTGGTAACTGTAAGTTTGCTTTCTAACTACATCACATTAGAGTAAATATTTGTTTCTTTTTGTCTCTCCCAGAAGAATATAAGCTTCCTGAGGGGAGGGACTTTCTGCACAAATGAATTTCCAGCACCTTGAAGCCTAGAAGGCTTTCAGTTAACACTGCTGAATGAATTAGGTCTAAGTCTGTGTCAGAGTCTTCTCTGTGGAGGGGAGGGGCTTGCCCCTAAATTATATGGTGTCATTCTATGACATCCGTTTATTCAGGGCAGAGCTCTTTTTGACACAACATCAATATTTTTGATATTTGTGTGTTTTTTATTTGCTCATAAAACACTGTCTGTGCCCCTGTAAGAACATCTCTAAATTTTTCCTGATACTGCATGTGATGCTTTGATTATTTCTGAAGCCATTCTCTGAGTTGCTAATATATTTGTCTCTCCTGTCTGCAGATACTTTGAAGGTGGTAGAGTAGAGCTAAAAATATTCAGAGGTAGCAAAGCCATCAACTTTATTTCAACCTTGTGCACTGACTGCTTTTGTGTCTTATCCTAGCATCTGGTATAAAAACAAAAATCTTTAACACAGGAAGATATTTAAGTCCTCAAGCAATCTATTATTGTCACAGATAATGAACAAGGCAGCTTTTAAAAACACCAAACAATGTTCTCTAACCTGTCTTTCTAGACACCCACCTTGCTACCACAAAGAGAATGTTATCAGGTTCATCTCAAATAGCCTTACTTTTATATAACTTAGAATGTAATGATTTTTTTTTTTATTTAAGTTACACGTTTGTATAGTGTTTGTTCCTTTCTGGAGAAAATTCACATCAAGCATATTTTCCTTATATGTCAAAGCAGGCATGGCTGCTCCCATTTCACGTGGGACAAATCAGAGTTCATTGACATCCTTAGGTCATCTAGCTAACTAATGACTAAGTCAGGACATAGTCTTCAGACTACTGTGCTTACTGATTTTGAATGTTGAAGTAGTAAGGTCACCGCCTGTGATTCCCAGTATGCTTGCAAGCATGCTCAGTTGCTTCAGTCCTGTCTGACTCTTTGTGACCCCATGGACTGTAGCCCACCAGGCTCCTCTGTCCATGGGATTCTCCAGGCAAGAATACTGGAGTGGGTTACCATTCCCTCTCTGAGTGATCTTCCTGACCCAGGAATTGAACCTGTGTCTCCTGCATTGCAGGCAGATTCTTTACTGCTGAGCCACCAAAGAAGCCTCGATTCCCAGGATATAGGCTTCCTGTTTTCTAGATTTGAAAACATATCAGTAAGCTTACAAAAGAAACATCGAAGGAACGGAAGTGTGTTTGGTAAAGCTGTGACGCTTTACACTCTCCCCTTTGCCCCATCACCACATTTATGAGGATAAAATCAGGTGCTTTTACTGGAAGTGGGCACAAAAGGGCACTATGAAATGGGAGGGAAGTAAGGGGAGAGGGGTTCTCCCAGTGGTATACATAAGATGAGGACATGCGTATTAAGGCTCTAGGCTCCAACTCTGTCTTTTTCATTCCTCCTCCCAGAAGCTTAGCTCTGTCCAGTACACAAGCCAGTCTTGACCAATTGCTCACAGTCTCAGGCCACCAGGTAATGGGTTCCAGCATTTGCTATCATGGACCAAGTATCTGATAGGAGCTGTGGGAAATTCTATACCCATCAAATCCTTGCCCTCTTTGGCCTTCTTTGACTGCAGCGATCACTTTGTATGATTGGGTTTCCGTTCGGAGCCCTGGCCTGAATACTGAATCAATTATATGGGACCCTGATGTCCTGATGGCTCAAACAGTAAAGAATCTGCCTGTGATGCAGGAGATAGTGGTTTGATTCCTGGATTGGGATGATCCCCTGGAGAAGGGAATGACAACCCACTCCAGTATTCTTGCGTCAAGAATCCCATGGACAAGGGGAGCCTGGCGGGCTACAGTCCATGGGGTTGCAAAGACTCAGACATGACTGAGCACCTGATACTTTCACTGACGCCCTACCAAGCCCCCACCAGCTCATACCCTGAGGACAGGTGGCTGGGTTCTGCTTTCTGCAGGCTCAGGCCCTGGTTGGGAATATGAAGTTATCAGTTGCTGGTAACACTGCTCCAACTGCCTGCCTGACTTTGAGCATGTCCTACAGGGTTCATTGCTCAAACCCCAATACCTTCCATCCTACCTGGATGTAGTTGATAGTCAATGAATACATGAATGAGTGAACAGAAACACTTTCTGACTTCCTATGTCCCCTCAGTGGGGAGAGCCTTTTAGAAGGACACTTGTCTATCTGTATTAAAGCAAGTTCATGTACACTGAAGCCAAACAAACTGAAATGCTCGAGTACCAAATGAAGAAAGATTTTTTGCGTTTTTGTTTAGTTGCTAAGTCGTGTTTGACTCTTTTGCTATCCCATGGATTGTAACCTGCCAGGCTCCTTAGTCCATGGGATTCTCCAGGCAAGAATACTGAAGTGGGTTTCCATTTTCTTCTCTAGGGGATCTTCCTCACTGAGGGATTGAATCCACGTCCCTTTGTGTGTCTCCTGCGCTGGCAAGTGGGGTCCTTACCACTGGTGCCATCTGGGGACCCCAGAAAAAGGTTCATTTCAGGGTAATGCAAGAAGACTGGTGGCTCATGCCCTAAAAAGCCCCCAGTTCCCTGAAAGCTTTCTGCAAAGCACTTTTGCCAGAGGGAGGGAGAGGGGGTCGCAGGGCTTGTGATTGGCTTGTGCACAATTCTCTGATTGGCTGACGGTGAGGCAGCGGGTGGTGTCACAGGGGTGAACATTATCAGTCCTTAAGCTCCAGGAGGCCTGGGGCTATGTGCTCATGTCCTATGTTCTGTTCAGTTTAGTTGCTCAGTCATGTCCGACTCTTTGTGACCCCATGGACTGCAGAACGCCAGGCTTACCTGTCCATCACCAACTCCTAGAGCCTGCTCAAACTCATGTCCATCCAGTCAGTGATGCCATCCAATCATTTCATCCTCTGTTGTCCACGTCTCCTCCTGCCTTCAATCTTTCCCAGCATCAGGGTCTTTTCCAATGAGTCAGTTCTTCATATCAGGTGGCCAAAGGATTGCAGCTTCAGCTTCAGCATCAGTCCTTCCAATGAATATTCAGGACTGATTTCCTTTAGGATGGACTGGTTGTATCTCTTTGCTGTCCAAGGGACTCTCAAGAGTCTTATCCAACACCACAGTTCAAAAGCATCAATTCTTTGGCACTCAGCCTTCTTTATGGTCCAACTCTCATATCCATACATGGAAAAACCATAGCTTTGACTAGATGGACCTTTGTTAGCAAAGTAATATCTCTGCTTTTTAATGTGGTGTCTAGGTTGGTCATAGTTTTTCTTCCAAGGAGCAAGCATCTTTTAATTTCATGGCTACAGTTTCCATGGTCATCAAGTAGTTAACACCATCCATTTGTTGGAGATGGGAAGGATTTTTACATCTGCAAAACAACTCAGGAAATGTGCAATAAATACTGTTATCTAGGTACTTCAGAGAGGGGCTAGAGCAGAGGATGTAGTGAAGGGCCTGCCCTCCCACCCCAAGGCCCCATGGGGTCCTGGTACATCTGGACAAAACCTGAAAGACATCCTCCTTTTGGACTTTGAATCTTGGGCTCTCTATCGTTTGCAGCAATTCAGTTAATTCAGTTTTTTCGAGCAAGCATGTGCTTACAAGGGTCTCCCAGTCACTTGCCTCTTTTTTATCCAAGATGTCTGCCCTACCACCACTGTCTGTAGTATAGAAAGACGGCCCCTTCCACTTTGGGGGACTATAAAAGCCATTTCGGAAACCAACAAGTGTGCTTTCACTAAATGAATTCTAAAATTGCTATTTGAGGAGCAGGAAGGAGAAATCTCTGGCTCGTGCTCAGGATTTTGAAGGCAAAATTAGATTTGGCAGTAGGAAAAATTCAATTCCATTTAACAGAGATTTATTTAATTTTAAAGTACTTTTATATGCTGTGAACGACAGGAACGAAAAAGAGGAGTCAGTCATGTACTCTGCTCTCTAGGGAATGACAATCCGGTGACTGAGAAAGATCCACTGATAATTGAGGTAGGCACAATAATTCCAGTATCAGGCAACTTTAGCAAGCGGAATAATAGGGCAAAGGTGGATCCCTACAGGCCCTCAAATGGGGAAAGTGATAGACAGTTATGTATTTCTGGGAGATCAAGGGAGGGAGAGAAATTCCAGAGTACGAATAACTTTTCCTTGATGAATGAAATGAAGTAAATTGAATTTAAAATTTGGATTGGTTGATACACTCCGGTGATCAAAACAGTTTCAGGTGACACATAAGTCTTACTCTCACCAAGTTCCCTTCTAGCCCATCCCCTACTCCTAGTCCCTACAGCTAAGTTTTTGTATTGGTTTCTTGTGAATTTTCCCAGGGCTATTTTACGTAAACAAGGCAGATAAGAATTCATATTCTTATTCCATTCCTTTCTTACACAAAAGTTTACATTAAGTCCTGTTTCCATCCTGTTTTTTTTTTTTTTTTTCATCACAATATATCCTAGAGATGATTCTGTATCAATCAATAAAGAGCTTCTTCATTCTTTTTTTTTTTTAAAAAATAAATCCATTAAAAGTCTTGCAGTTTATTTAACCAACTCCCTTGTGGGGTGGGGTGAGGGGTGGGGGTTTCCAACAGTTTGCCATTAAAAGTATTGTTGCACCAACATACCCTGTTCAATTTCACTTGTATGGTACCTTCTAGAATAAATTCATAGAGTCAGAAAGTACCTCGGTAGACTCCAGGGGCCGGGGGTGGGTGGGTGGGGGATGGAGACGTAAAATGTTTAATGGGGACAGAATTTCAGTTTAGGAAGGTGAGTAATTCAGGAGATGGATGATGGTGAGAGTTGCACATCAATGTGAATGCACTTAGTACCCATGAACTGTACAGTTAAATCGGGTTAAATAGTATGTTTTCTATTCTGTGACTCTTACCACAATTAAAATTATTATTGCAACACTGCAATACTTCATTTCATATGTGTGCAGGTGTATGTGTGTATGTGGGAGTGGGGGTGTTAGTTGCTCAGTCATGTCCAACTCTTTGCAACCCCGTGGCCTGTATCCTATCAGGCTCCTCTGTCCATGGGATTCTCTAGGCAAGAATACTGGAGTGAGTAGCCATTCCCTTCTCCAGAGGATCTTCCTGATCCAGGGATCAAACTACCGTCTCTAATGTCTCCTGCATTGCAGGCAGATTCTTTACCTTCTGAGCCACCAGCAGGTGTATATGTAGGGCAAATACCCAAGTGGGCCTGCTCAGGATCTTCTCTTTTTCTTTTTCAGTCAGTCTCATCATTATACTCAGTCTCAGAGACACTTGCTTTGTCACAGAGACTCTCAAGGACTCTCAAGGACCAAAGGACCAAAGGGTGTCTTCTGGTTGAATTCCAATTCTAAGAGGAGATGTAAGGTGAGACCTTAAGAGACTTGCTACATCCTAAGATCTAGGAAGCCATTTATTTCCACAAGACCCACTTACTGGACTGACTCTATTATCACATCCTGACTTCAAATTCCATTAATATTTGTGTCAGCCTAGTCAGTGGCTTGCTCTGCCCTGATTCATCTGTGCAGCCAACAAATGTTTACTGGGTACTTACCAGACCTTAAGGATTCCTGAAAAGGGGAATGGCCACCTGCTGTAGGATTCTTGCCCCGGAAATTTCATGGGCAGAGGAACCCAGTGGGCTACAGTCCATAAGGTCTCAAGAGTCTGACATGACTGAGAAACTAGCACTAACACACTACCAGACCCTGAGCTCTGATAGATGCTGCAGTTCAAGTGGACTAATGCTTGGTCCCTGCTCTCTAGCTCACAATCTAGACAGAGATGGAAATGTCTAAGTATGCATTCAGTATGGCAGATATTGCTCTAAACATATGTGTAGGTTGAACTTGGCCTCCAGAATCCCCACGTCCTCTGTGTATGTTCTTGGCAACCTATTGGGATTCCTCACTCTCACTTGCCATGTGCTTCTCATAAAGCATTGAAACTTGGGTCAGAAAACTCTCATTTGGGTTTAACCTGTGTTACTTAATAGCTTCTAGTGTTTTGGAAAATCTAAACCTTCATTTGAAATGGATGTGAGTATCAAATGATATGAAAGCTTGAAAGTGCTTTGCAAATTATTGTTGGCATTTTTCCTCTCTTAGAAAATAGCACTGTGAGTGAGAACTGTCAAGGGTTGTGGGAATAATTTTAGTACTTGGCTCTGGATTGGGAGAACCTCTCAAATCGTCCTTCTTTTCTGGGTTGATTTGTCCAGGTGACCGGCAGTCAAAGGCAGACATTAAACTGTTCCTATAAGGGCAGTTGGTACAATTTCTCAGGTGGGCTCGGTGTGCTGCTTACAGAGGTGCCAAGTTGGCCCACCTGTCCTCGTCACTGTTGGTGTCACTTCATCACCACTGAAGCCCCGAGCTGACCATCTTTCTCTCACCTAGGTTGGGGATGGCTTTAGGAAATGATGTCCCTGGGAACTGTACCAGAAAAGAATGAGAGTAGTACCCGAAGTATTCCTGCATATAGATGACAGGTCAAAGTCAGCACGTGGTCAGAATCAGGCATCCACATTAGCCAGCATGTGACCAGGAAAAGAAAGCCCAGGCCAGGGGATCCTGCAGAAGAGATGTTATACGGGGAGTGCATGTCAAAGGTAACGGAGGGGCTGAGAAGTGAACTTGGAGAGAATAGAGAGACAACCTAGGAACAGTAACATTCACAGTCAGCCGCCAGCTCAGAGGGGAGAGAACGGAGGGCAGGAGGTAGTTATTATCAGTGGCCAGAAGACAGGCATACTAGTGGTCTGTCTTGGATCACATAGTAGCCCCAGCACAAGGATGGGAATTAGAGAGAGGGGGAGATTCTGTTTTCTTCCTCAATCCCTCTCCTCTAGTCCCTTGCTTGTACCTTCCATGAGCAGATCCAGCAAGAAAACCATTGGCAAGTGAGCCTGGGAAATAGATTTTGCGAGAGAAAGTTAAGGAATGCATAACAGGCAAATGACCAACACAGAATCTCAACTCTCTTAAAAAGTGTTTCCTCCTAAGTGGGGAAGGTTGCTTCCAACTTCCCTCTTTTTTTCCTGAAGCTATGTTCTTTTGTCTTGAAGCCTATCAGGTTTTATAAAAATTTAATTTTTCATTTTATTGGAGTATAGTTGCTTTACAATGATGTGTTAGTTTCTACTGTACAGCAGAGTGAATCAGCCATACACATATATATCCCCTCATTTTTAGATTTCCTTCCCATTTACATCGTCACAGAACACTGAATAGAATTCCCTGTGCTGTACAGTAGGTTCTCATTAGTTATGTACTTTATGTATGCATGCAGGCTAAGTTGCTTCAGTCAAGTCTGACTCTGTGAAACCCTATGGACTGTAGCCTGCCAGGCTCCTCTGTCCATGGGATTCTCCAGGCAAGAGTACTGAGGTGGATTTCTGTGCCCTCCTCCAGGGGATCTTCCCGACCCAGGGATAGAACCCACATCTCTTATGTCTCCTGCACTGGCAGGTGAGTTCTTTACTGCTAGTGCCACCTGGGAAGCTCTATTTTATACATAGTATCAAGAGTGTAAATGTGTCAATCCGATCTGTCAATTTATATCACTAGCCTCCTTTTCCCTTGGTGTCCATACATTAGATCTCTGCATCTATATATCCAAAGGAATATCACTTAGCCATAAAAGGAATGAAATCAGGTCATTTGTAGAGACATGGATGGACCTAGAGACTGCCATACACAGCTAAATAAATCAGAAAGAGAAAAATAAATACCATATATTAATGCATATATGTGCAAACTAGAAAAATTGTATGTGCACGCTCAGTCATGTTTGACTCTTTGTGACCCCATGGACAGTGGCCTGCCAGGCTCCTCTGTCCATGGAATTCTTCAGGCGAGGATACTGGAGTGGGTAGCCATTCTGTTCTCCAAGGGATCTTCCTGACCCAGGGATTGATCCCACGTCTCTGGTGTCTCCAAGACTGTAGAGATGATCTTATTTGCAAAGCAGAAATAGAGACATTGACATAGAGTCCTATCAGGTTTTAGATTCTTTGTTACTCTTTCTTCCTGCAGGCCCACGGAGTCTGGAGCAGAGAGTGCTTCCTGTAGGCTCAGTTGGGACCATCCTTCCACATTCCTGCCATTCTTTTCCATTCCTGCAGTTGACTAGCAAGTTCGTTCATCAGTTGCTTGGTGGGATGGATAGGTAGGAAGAGGAAGGCCAGGATAAACAAGTCACCTCTTAGCATCATCATCCAGAAGCCAGAGATTTATGAGAAGGAGCAAGATGATTGCTGAGGCTTCACCTCTGTTATCACCTACCACTCCTCTGGTGGTTACAGGAAAAAACTTTAAATCACTTTACTGTCAGCCACAGTCTTCTAGTCCTGATTAGAATGATAGCATTTTAGAGCTAGAAAGGTTGTTAGAAATCATCAGTCCCAATGTTTTCTTCTCCTTCGTTTTATAAACAGTGGAAATGAGGTCCAGCGAGGTTAAGTGACACAGTGAACATCATGTAACAACCTAGCTGTGTGAGCAGATTTAAAACCCTCTTTTTCCATCTGCTGGCATCAAATTTCAATCAAGTTCCATACTGATTCACTATCTTAATTCTGCTGCTGCTGTTTAGGCGCTAAGTCATGTCTGACTCTTTGTAACCCCATGGACTGTAGCCCGCCAGGCTGCTCTGACGATGGGGTTTTTTAGGCAAGAATAGTAGAGTGGGTTGCCGTTTTCTCCTCCAAGGGATCTTCCCCACCCAGGGATTGAATCTGCGTCTCCTTGGCAGGCATATTCTTTACCACTGAGCCACCTGGGATGCCCCACCATCTTAATAGATTCTTCCAAAAACATTTAAACACTTCCACGCCTACTACTTCAGAATTTCTCAGCATAGCAGATCAGTTTAGGTGGTCTTGGATCACTTTCGGGAGACTTTTATTTTCTCCTGCTGCTTCCGCCTCGCCTGATATAAATTGTTCTGAGTTGAGGAACATCGCCAGTGAGTTCAGGTTTGAACTGGCCCGTGGCTTACGGTAGCAGAAGAAGGCTTCCCCTTCCCCGATGTTGTTTGTGGTTCAAGTATGCAGGGGCTCTTTCTGTGAGGAGTTCTGCAATTTTATTGCCAGTAAAGTGGAAAACCAATACTATCATTTCCACTGTCGGTTTTATTTCCCTGGTGATACATGAAGAAATTGGTTCAGCAAAGAAGCCAGCTGGAAGTGTGAAAATCTGCAGAGCTCAGGTCCATGGGCGTGCCAGAGAGGATGTGGAATCCAGGGAAAGAGGAAGGTCCGATCCTTGGTGTAACGGCTGATCCCACAAGGCCTCTCCCCAGCTTCCGCCAGTGACTTCTTCAGTTTAGTTTTTAATCTGAGTCGAAAAGGAGAAAAAGATATACCAAGAGGAAAAAGAAAAATGAAGAGGGGAGAGGCACAATAGAAACAGAGAACAAAGGAAAAGAAGGACATAGGAGATGCTCCCACAGGAACAAAGAGCCGGGAGCAAATAAAAACCAAAGGGGACCACATAGCACCAAAAATTGCACGGCAGGGAAATGTGACTTTTTCTTTTTTTTGGTCTGCAGCACAAAGCTGAATTGGCTATTTTTATCAGTGTGAGGTAATCAGACTCAAGGCATGTTTCTTTGCAGAGAAATCAGGGTGATCAAAAGAATAGGTCACCCTGGTTTACAGCTGCAGGGAGTACCACACTGAGATCTTGCATGGGTGGGAGTTGAGAATCTGGGGACAGAGGACCACTGTCTTAATCCCCTGTGGATGAGGGTTCACTCATACTGGTCCTCCGAGAGTGCACTGGTTAAGCATTTACCCCTTCTTTGGCTACTTGCTCTGATGCAGTTGTGATGACACCAACTTAGCATAAAGAATAATTCACCCAACTTTCCTCAGTTGTTTTGAGTCAATATTTGGTTAGAGATTGGCGATCCTCAAGTTTAGAAAACAGAGCAGTGAGTGGGAGGCAAAACCTCCTGGGTTAACATCAGGGTGGGAAGGTGTTGTGGCTCCCCAGGTGGCTTAGTGGTAAAGAACCCACCTGCCAGTGTAGAAGACACAGGAGATGTGGGTTCGATCCATGGGTTTGGAAGCTACCCTAGAGAAGGACATGGCAACCCACTCCAGGATTCTTGCCTGGAAAAGCCCATGGACAGAGGAGCCTGGTGGGCTACAGTCCACTGGGTCACAAAGAGCCAGACACGACTGAGCATGCATGCACAGGCACAGGAAGGTGTTTGTTCTAGGCAGTAATGGAAGAGAAGGAATCTTCTAGAGTGGGCAGGTGCCAGAGGGTTGTATAAAATGGAAGCAACTGCACTGTAATCAGCTGGAAGAAGAGAAGGAATTGAGATACAGCTTGAGATCCTCAACGTGCTTTGCAATTCCATATGTTGGTGAGGCTATCAGTTGAGGTACTCCAGTGGACTGTCTCCGGGAACTTAGAATCATTGGCAGATGAAAAAAAAACCATTGGAGCTAATTCATCCTATGGCTGCACCCTGGTAAGTCCATCAATTGGCCTCTGTTACCTGGATTCTCAGAGTTGCTCTGGCTCCTGCCCTTCCCATATCTGTTCCATATTTTTATGCATTTCTTCAATTTTGGGAGCTACCACCCTTTCTTCCAAATCCTTCTCTTTTTTAAACTTCAATTCAGAAGAATCTGTTTCTGTTGCTTTTAGTCAAAGGACCCTAACCAAACCAATAGATGCTCTGACTTACCATTTTTTAAAGATTGTTTTTAACATGGTCCATTTTTAGTCTTTATTGAATTTATTACCATATTGCCTCTCTTTTATGTTTTGGTCCTTTGACTGTGAGGTATTTGGACTTCGCAGGTGGTGCTAGAGGTAAAGAACCCACCTGCCAATGTAGGAGATGCAGGAGATATGGGTTCAATCCAGGAAGATCCCCTGGAGAAGGAAATGGCAATGCACTCCAGTATTCTTGCCTGGAAAATTCCATGGACAGAGGAGCCTGGTGGGCTACAGTGCATGAAGTCACAAAGAGTTGGACATGACTGAGTACACATACGTATACATATACATGTGGGATCCCAGCTTCTTGACGAGGGATCAAATCTGTACTCCCTGGAACTAGAAGGAAAGTCCAAACCACTGGACCACCAGGGGAGTCCCAATGCTTTATCTTATTACCAAATCATGGACTTTCCCCAATCTATGTTTTGAATCTCTAGCTTTTCCAACAATAAATACTTTCTGAGAAGAATGGAACTGAAGGAATCAACCTGCCTGACTTCAGGATCTACTACAAAGCCACAGTCATCAAGACAGTATGGTACTGGCACAAAGACAGAAATATAAATCAATGGAACAAAATAGAAAGCCCAGAGATAAATCCATGCACCTATGGACACCTTATCTTTGACAAAAGAGGCAAGAATATACAATGGATTAAAGACAATCTCTTTAACAAGTGGTGCTGGGAAAACTGGTTAACCACTTGTAAAAGAATGAAACTATAACACTTTCTAACACCACACAAAAATAAACTCAAAATGGATTAAAGATCTAAATGTAAGATCAGAAACTATAAAACTCCTAGAGGAGAACATAGGCAAAACACTCTCTGACATAAATCACAGGGGGATCCTCTATGACCAACCTCCCAAAATATTGGAAATAAAAGCAAAAATAAACAAATGGGACCTAAATAAAATTAAAAGCTTCTGTACAACAAAGGAAACTATCAGATCAGATCAGATCAGTCGCTCAGTCGTGTCCGACTCTTTGCCACCCCATGAACCGCAGCACGCCAGGCCTCCCTGTCCATCACCAGATTTCGGAGGTCACTCAGACTCACATCCATCGAGTCAGTGATGCCATCCAGCCATCTCATCCTCTGTCTTCCTCTTCTCCTCCTGCCCCCAATCCCTCCCAGCATCAGAGTCTTCTCCAATGAGTCAACTCTTCGCATGAGGTGGCCAAAATACTGGAGTTTCAGCTTTAGCATCATTCCTTCCAAAGAAATCCCAGGGCTGATCTCCTTCAGAATGGACTGGTTGGATCTCCTTGCAGTCCAAGGGACTCTCAAGAGTCTTCTCCAACACCACAGTTCAAAAGCATCAATTCTTCGGCGCTCAGCCTTCTTCACAGCCAAAGCCTTTGACTGTGTAGATCACAATAAACTGTGGAAAATTCTGAGAGAGATGGGAATACCAGACCACCTGATCTGCCTCTTGAGAAATCTGTATGCAGGTCAGGAAGCAACAGTTAGAACTGGTCATGGAACAACAGACTGGTTCCAAATAGGAAAAGGAGTACGTCAAGGCTGTATATTATCACCATGTTTATTTAACTTATATGCAGAGTACATCATGAGAAATGCTGGACTGGAAGAAACACAAGCTGGAATCAAGATTGCTGGGAGAAATATCAATAACCTCAGATATGCAGATGACACCACCCTTATGACAGAAAGTGAAGAGGGGCTAAAAAGCCTCTTGATGAAAGTGAAAGTAGAGAGTGAAAAGGTTGGCTTAAAGCTCAACATTCAGAAAACGAAGATCATGGCATCTGGTCCCATCACTACATGGGAAATAGATGGAAAAACAGTGGAAACAGTGTCAGACTTTCTTTTTCTGGGCTCCAAAATCACTGCAGATGGTGACTGCAGCCATGAAATTAAAAGACGCTTACTCCTTGGAAGGAAAGTTATGACCAACCTAGATAGCATATTCAAAAGCAGAGACATCACTTTGCCAACAAAGGTTCGCCTAGTCAAGGCTATGGTCTTTCCTATGGTCATGTATGGATGTGAGAGCTGGACTGTGAAGGAAACTATAAGCAAGGTGAAAAGACAGCCTTCAGAATGGGAGAAATCATAGCAAATGAAGCAACTGACAAACAACTAATCTCAAAAATATACAAGCAACTCCTGCAGCTCAATTGCAGAAAAATAAACGACCCAATCAAAAAATGGGCCAAAAAACTAAATAGACATTTCTCCGAAGAAGACATACAGATGGCTAATAAACACATGAAAAGATGCTCAACATCACTCATTATCAGAGAAATGCAAATCAAAACCACAATGAGGTACCATTTCATGCCAGTCAGAATGACTGCTATCCAAAAGTCTACAAGCAATAAATGCTGGAGAAGATGTGGAAAAAAGGGAACCCTCTTACACTGTTGGTGGGAATGCAATTAGTACAGCCACTGTGGAGAACAGTGTGGAGATTCCTTAAAAAACTGGAAATAGAACTGCCTTATGACCCAGCAACCCCACTGCTGGGGATACACACCGAGGAAACCAGAATTGAAAAAGACATGTGTACCCCAATGTTCATCGCAGCACTGTTTATAATAGCCAGGACATGGAAGCAACCTAGATGTCCATCGGCAGATGAATGGATAAGAAAGCTGTAGTACATATACACAATGGAGTATTACTCAGCCATTAAAAAGAATACATTTGAATCAGTTCTAATGAGGTGGATGAAACTGGACCCTATTATACAGAGTGAAGTAAGACAGAAAGAAAAACACAAATACAGTATATTAATGCATATATATGGAATTTATAAAGATGATAATTGTAACCCTGTATGCAAGACAGCAAAAGAGACACAGATGTATAGAACAATCTTTTGGATTCTGTGGGAGAGGGAGAGGAGGAGGGAGAGGGTGGGATGATTTGAGAGAGTGGCGTTGAAACATGTATAATATCATATATGAAATGAATCTCCAGTCCAGGTTCGATGCCTGATACTGGATGCTCGGGGCTGGTGCACTGAGATGACCCAGAGGGATGGTACGGGGAGGGAAGAGGGAGGGGGGTTCAGGATGGGGAACACGTGTATACCTGTGGCGGATTCATGTTGATGTATGGCAAAACCAATACAATATTGTAAAGTAATTAGCCTCCAATTAAAATAAATAAATTTATATTAAAAAATAGATAAATACTTTCTGGGCCTGAAATAGATGAATATCCCATCAGTATAATGGTATATCTAATAAGCCCTATTATGGTACAGCTAATAAGCCTTAACCTCTCTGTTTCCCTTGTGGCTTAGCTGGTAAAGAATCTGCCTGCAATGTGGGGGACCTGGTTTTGATTCCTGGGTTGGGAAGATCCCCTGGAGAAGGCAACTGCTACCCACCCCAGTATTCTGGACTGGAGAATTCCATGGACTGTATAGTTCATGGGGTTGCAAAGAGTTGGACACGACTAAGCGACTGTCACTTTCACTTTCAACCCCTCTTAAACCCCTGAAGCTTCCATTCTATCTTTAAAGGCTACAAAAGAAGGTTTGCAAATGTCTATAGATAAACACATGGCTCTGGCCAGGAGAGGCAGCAGTCTCGTGTAAAGGGTCAATCCCAGTTCTGTAACCAGTAAATTGCTTCATCTCTCCAGCATATGTAATTTCCTTTCTATAGCATGAATTTCACAGGGTTGATGAGGAGACTGACTGAGCTCACCTAAGTTAGGGTCACTTGGCAGCTGGCACGTAATGGGTTGAGTCTCCACATTTGCTTGGGGCAATGCATTCAGTGACGTCCACAGTGAATGCAGATGAGGGACTCCAGAATACTTGGAAATGTGGGTCCTTGACCAAGGTCACTGAGCTCAAAGCTTCTGATAAGATGGGACAGAATGACACCTAGGAGCCTAAAAATCAGAGAAGCATAAAGGGGTCTTGATGCAGAGATGATAAAACAGAAGGAGGGCTTTAAAGAGAGAGAGTGTTACACCAAGACAAAGCAGAGCGTTGGAGAGGACAGAAACTTGTCCTCAGAATATGTTTCTTGAGTTATCTCTGCTTCTGAACTCCCACTTTGTTTCGTAAACTGAAACCTGAAGGCCAGATTATGAGACCATTGAACCAGAGCACCAGGTTGGGAAGACTGGAGCTGGCATGAAGCTGAGGCAGTCTGCATAAGCTACAGTTTCTGCAAACGACTAAGGCTCTCATTAAGCAAACTTTAATTTCTGTGTGTTCTCTCCACTGTACCTTAAAATAAATATATTCTTTATGATCTGGAGACGTGCCTACTCTTCTCATTTGGAAGAAATATAAATGTTGGTAGCATGGTCTCTGGAGGATGTTCCTACCTATCCTCATTAAGGGAGGAAGTAATGAGAGAGCGGGAGATTAGTTAGTTGGGGAATCAAGGAAGAGAGGGAATTGACACCTCGGGGCTTAATCTTGAAAATTGTTCTGGTACAGGCAGCAACATGCTGAGCAGAGGAGGAATGGGATGGGGGATGCCAAAAAAAAAAAAAAAAAGGAAGAAGGAAAAGAAAAAAATGATCATCAAAATAAAATAAAGAGACCTAGAGATTATCATACTAAGTGAAGAAAGCCAAAGACAAACATCATAGATACCATCAGTTCAGTCAGTTCAGTCGTTCAGTAGTGTCTGACTCTGCAACCCCATAGAATGTAGCATGCCAGGGTTCCCTGTCCATCACCAGCTTCAAGAACCAGCTCAAACTCATGTCCATTGAGTTGGTGAGGCCATCCAACCGTCTCATCCTTATAGTCCCCTTCTCCTCCTGCCCTCAGCATAAGGGTCTTTTCAAATGAGTCAGTTCTTCATATCAGGTGGCCAAAGTACTGGAGTTTCAGCTTCAGCATCAGTCCTTCCAATGAACACCCAGGACTGATCTCCTTTAGGATGGACTGGTTGGGTCTCCTTGCAGTCCAAGGGACTCTCAAGAGTCTTCTCCAACACCACAGTTTGAAAGCATCAATTCTTTGGTGCTCAGCTTTCTTTATAGTCCAACTCTCACATCCATACATGACTGGAAAAACCATAGTTTTGATTAGATGGACCTTTGTTGGCAAAGTAATGTCTCTGCTTTTCAATATGCTGTCTAGGTTGGTCATAACTTTTCTTCCAAGGAGCAAGTGTCTTTTGGGGCTGCAGTCACCATCTGCAGTGATTTTGGAGCCAAAGAACACAAAGTCTGACACTGTTTCCACTGTTTCCCCATTTATTTCCCATGAAGTAGGATTGGATGCCATGATCTTCATTTTCTGAATGTTGAGTTTTAAGCCATCTTTTTTACTCTCCTCTTTCACTTTCATCAAGAGGCTCTTCAGTTCCTATTCATTTTATTCTATAAGGGTGGTGTCATCTATGTATGTGAGGTTATTGATATTTCTCCCAGAAAACTTGATTCCAGCTTTCGTTTCACCCAGCCTAGCATTTCACATGATACACAAGTTAAACAAGCAGAGTGACAATATATAGCCTTGACTTACTTGTTTCCCAGTTTGGAACCAGTCCATTGTTCCATGTCCAATTCTAACTGTTGCTTCTTGACCTGCATACAGATTTCTCAGGAGGCAGGTCAGGTGGTCTGGTATTCCCATCTCTTCCAGAATTTTCCACAGTTTGTTGTGGTCTACACAGAAAAAGGCTTTGGAGTAATCAATAAAGCAGAAGTAGATGTTTTTCTGTAATTCTCTTGCTTTTTCTATGATCCAACAGATGTTGACAATTTGATCTCTGGTTCCTCTGCCTTTTCTAAAAGCAGCTTGACATCTGGAAGTTCACAGTTCACATACTGTTGAAGCCTGGCTTGGAGAATTTTGAGCATTACTTTACTAGCGTGTGAGATGAGTGCAATTGTGCGGTAGTTTGAGCATTCTTTGGCATTGCCCTTCTTTGGGATTGGATGAAAACTGACCTTTTCCAGTCCTGTGGCCACTGATTTTCCAAATTTGCTGGCATATTGAGTACAACACTTTCACAGCATCGTCTTTTAGGATTTGAAATAGCTCAACTGGAATTCCATCACCTCCACTAGCTTTGTTCATAGTGATGCTTCCTAAGGCTCACTTGACTTCGCACTCCAGGATGACTAGTCTAGGTGAGTGACCATACCATTGTAGTTATCTGGGTCATGAAGATCTTTTTTTTTTTTGTATAGTTCTTCTGTGTATTCTTGCCACCTGTTCTTAATATCTTCTGCTTCTGTTAGGTCCATACCATTTCTGTCTTTTATTGAGCCCATCTTTGCATGAAATGTTCCTTTGGTATCTCTAATTTTCTTGAAGAGATCTCTAGTCTTTCCCATTCTATTGTTTTCCTCTATTTCTTTGATGACTTTAGATGCCATATGTGGCATCTAAAAAAAAAAGATACAAATGAATTTATTTACAAAACAGAAAGAGACCCACAGACATAGAACACAAACTTACTGTTAACAGAGAGGAGAGGAAAAGGAGAGGGATAAATTAGGAAGTTGGAATTAACATAAACACACTATGGCACAGGGAACTATACTTAATATCTCATAATAACCTGTAAAGGAAATTAATTGAAAAAGAATATATATATGTCATTTAAAAGTTTTATATATATATAAAACTATATATATATAACTATATATATAAAACTATATATATAAAGCTTCCCTGGTGGCTCAGATGGTAAAGTGTGTGCAATACAGGAGACCCAGTTTTGATCCCTGGGTCAGGAAGATTCCTCTGGAGAAGGAAATGGCAACCCACTCCAGTATCCTTGCCTGGAAAATTCCATGGACAGATACAACTGAATCACTTTTCTATACATCTGAAACTAACATGACATTGTAAATCAATTATACCTTAACAAAAATTTTTAAAATATATAATAAAGTGCTAAGCTATTTTAAATAACAGCTTTGGTATGACATCTTTATTCAGTCATAGATGACATTTATTAAAAATGCTCCAATTTCTCAAGCTGTTTCAGCACACGAAGCAGAGAGAGAGAAGCCCAAGAGTTAAACTGGTGATTTAAACTCAAGAGTTAAACTGCAGCTAGATTCCTCATCTCTCTGTGCTGTGTGGGATGCCAGTCTGATGACAGCGACAATAGCTAAACAGATCTCCGAATTGGAATTGTCATAGGGCTCTTTGTTGAGTTCATCTACCTTACTTAGCATTTTAAGTCTCTCTGGCTTAATGAAATGTCATCTTTTCAAAGCCGGAGACCAAATAATTGTTTAAAGTGAATCAGAATGTGAAAGGTGGAGGTTTTCATAACTCGATGCTTAATTCATTGTGATACCGTGGATTGTGCTTCACACTCACTAAAGGATGTCCTATTTCAGGAAGCGTGACCTTTCGCCACTGCACGCTTCACCAATTACAGCACTTCCCTTTCTCTCGAGTAGCTGAGGGGAGGTGGTTTCAATTTCCAATATTCTGATTAACTGGATATGGACATAAAATCCAATTATCAGAGAATGAAAATTTCTTCTCTGGATGATGGCTTTACCTTTTCAACCTTTCTAGTTCTTCTACCCTTTCTTCAGGTTAATCTTCTTGAAGACCAGCTCATTTCTCCCCAGCTCAAATCTTTCAATAACAGGACTTCCCTGGTGGCTCAGTGGTTAAGACTCTGTGCTTTTATTGTGGGGAGCGTGAGTTCAATCCTAGGTTTAAGAACTAAGATGCTATGAGTTGAACAGACAAAGCAAACAAAAACCCTTCAATAACCTCCCATAACCCATAGAATAAAGCTGTCACTCAAGATTGCTCATGATCGCTCCTAAATGTATCTATTTTTACTCCAATTTCTGTGCCATCTGTGCCCTTCACACTCTTCTTCATAAATATCCTGACCTTTCGCCATGCTTGGTGTTCCCTCCACAGAAGAATTCCTTCTTCTCTGTTTCTGCATCCTCAAATCCTGCCCATTTCTGAAGACTCAGGTCAGTTCTCTCCTCTTTGGAAAGTCTTTCTCAACCTCTCCCTCTCCCCCACCTCCTGGTTTTACTAATATCTTCCTCTTCTGAAAAGTCATAGTCTTTTTTTTCTCTATAATATTTTCTTTTTTTAAAAATTATTGAAGTATATTTGATTTCCAATGTCATGTTAATTATGGTGTATAGCAAAGTGATTCAGTTTTATGTATATATTCTTTTTCATCATAAGTTATTACAAGATACTGAAAATACTCCCTATGTTATACAGTAGGACCTTGTTGTTTATCTATTTTACATATAGTAGCTTGTATCTCGGAGAAGGCAATGGCAGTCCTAACTCCAGCACTCTTGCCTGGAGGATCCCATGGACAGAGGAGCCTGGTGGGCTGCAGTCCATGGGGTTGCTAGGAGTCGGACACGACTGAGCGTCTTCACTTTCACTTTTCACTTTCATGCATTGGAGAAGGAAATAGCAACCCACTCCAGTGTTCTTGCCTGGAGAATTCCAGGGATGGGGGAGCCTGGCGGGCTGCCAGACATGATTGAAGAGACTTAGCAGCAGCAGCAGCTTGTATCTGCTAACCTCAAACTCCTAATGGATCACCCTCTGTTTTGGTAACCACAAGTTTGTTTTCCAGGTCTGTGAGCCTGTTTCTGTTCTTTTGTGTCATTTTTTTAGATTTCACATATAAGTGATATATGATATTTGTCTTTGACTTACTTCACTTAGTATGATAATTTCTAGGGCCATCTATACTGCTGCAAATGGCAGTATTTCACTCTTCTTCATGACTGAGTAATATTCCATTGTGTATCTGTATCACTTTTTCTTTACCCTTTCATCAGTTGATGAACATTTAGATTGCTTCTCTGTCTGATAATTGTAAGTAGTGCTACTATGATTTTTATGGTGCATGCATCTTTTCAAATGAAAGCTTTCTCCAGATGTATGCTAAGGAGGGGGATTGCTGAGTTATATGGTAGTTCTATTTTTAGGTTTTTAAGGAATCTCCATACTGTTCTCAATAGTGGCTTATCAATTTATATTCCTACCAAGAGCGTAAGAATGTTTCCTTTTCTCTACACCATCTCCAGCACTTATTGTTTGTAGACTTTTAAATTATGGCCAGTCTGACTAGTGTGAAGGGATACCTCATTGTAGTTTTGATTTACCTTTCTCTGGTAATTAGAGATATTGAGCATCTTTCATGCATCTACTGGCCATGTGTATGTCTCCTTTGGAGAAATGTCTTTTTAGGTCTTTTGCATATGAAATCTCATATTCTTGATATCTGCCTCTTTGGGGAAATGATTTTCCCTTTTAAGCCATTATCATTTACATCTACTTTATCTTACCAGTTAGTCACAATTTCCCTGAATGCATAATGTGTGACAGATACATCTCTGTCAGCCCCCTAGATATCGCCACATGTCTTGTACACAGTAGGTGTTCATTAAATAAATGAACCAACAGAACCATAATTTCATCACTAGGATGGGTCAGAAGGTGCTTTTCTCTTCCTTAGATAACTCATAGAATATTTCAGGATCTCACAGTGCTTTTGATTTATTATGATTAACATCAACCATCATTAGAGAGGCTGCAAATAAGTCTGGTATTTGAGTTTTCTGGTTTGGATTTCTGAACAAAACTAAGAGTAAGTACATTTAGCAACAGGGGGATGACAGAACCTAATGGAAAAATGCAAGGTTTCATTGACTTTATATAAAACACAGTAAAGGGGATTAGGAGAAAATTAAATCTATCTGGACAATGTGGAGTGACTGGGTCTGGAAGAATCTAATTAATCATGTCAGAGTGTGATCAGAACCTTGGCGTTACTACTACCCAGCATCCCAGTTCCCTGGGGATGATGACTTTAGGAAACACAGCCATCCCAGAAGACAGTAGCAGGCTTCGGGCAGAAGTTAGGCAGCTTCCTTCTTAATCACCAGAACCACGACTTGGACTGAAAATTTACTGTGGCTCTCTGCCCCCAAGGATTGAAGGACACGGCATTTATTTCAGGGCTGGTATAGTCTCTGCCCACAATGCCACACCTGCAGGCTGACAAGTGTCCATACAGAGTCATGTACTCCAGATGAAAATAAGAAAGAGGTTAGTGACCAGGCATGGGTTAAAAGGCAGCACCCTTGATGCCCGGCCATGCTGGGAGCAGCATCAGGTCAAGGGATCTGAGGAAGAGAGAAAAGGGAATGCAGGAGCTCAGGGAAGGATACGATCAGGTTAACGGTGGGTCAGCTGCCAAGTAAGTTAATCAGGAAGTGGAAGTCAGTAAGATATATAAGACCAGCCCAAGCAAAGAATCAACATCTCTGAAACCTTAAGAAGTTGAAGGAACAGAGCAGATAGGTTGTTGATACGGAGATAACTGGAGCATTTTGCCATTTTCTTTCCAGAAAACAGCTGCATGGCCCCAGAATTGAGGAGAGAAATGAGATGCCAGGGGAATTTGTTATTCCAGCCCCAGCTGCATTGATGTGCCCTCCAATGACACCCACTGTGAGGTCTCTTGTCTCAAGGGTTGGCAGATGATGCTAAATGAAGGCTGGCAGCAGGAAGTGTGAAGGTGATCCCTGGAGGTGCTTCTCTAGACAGAATGATTTCCCCAAAACAGGGGCAAGTAGTTGTTTGGAAATGGACCCTCCCCGGAGCATTAAGCTGATCAGGATATCTCCTAGGAATTCTCTTTCTTAGACTTTTATCTGATTTTTCCTCAAGGTTATGGGAACCCAGAGTTCACTTAAAATCCTCTCCAAGTGCTCCCTGTCTTGATCTTTGACACCGACTGATACAGTTGATTCCTCCCACAGCTGGTGGCAGTGGAGGCTGGGTTCACAAACCTCTGGAGCAGCCCAAGTCCATCCTACAGTAACTTCCACGTGGACAGCAAAGTGCAGGTGTTTGTGTCATGGAATCTTCCAAAGAATAGAGTCGATCATGTTGAAGCTGTGTGTGTGTGAGCACTAAAGTTGCTTTAGTCGTGTCCAGCTGTTTGCGACCCTATGGATTATAACCCGCCAGGCTCCCCTGTCCATGGGATTCTCCAGGCAAGAATACTGTAGTGCGTCTCTATGGCCTCCTCCAGGGGATCTTCCCAATCCAGGAATTGAACCCGTGTCTTCTGTGGCTCTTGCATTGCAGGTGCATTCTTTACCACTGAGCCTCTGGGGAAGCCCTATGTTGAAGCTAGAAGGAGACAACTTTGTAGTTCACACAGAGGGAAGCAAGCTCAGAGTAGTTAAGTAATCGGCCCAAGGTCATAGAGCCAGAACCAAGAGAGCCCAGAACTTCTGATTTCCTGTCTATGAAATTATTGAACGTGGCCATCAGAGACCACATCAATTCCAAGTCAGGCTTTTAGGTTCCCATCAAATTAGTGAACAGGAAATAGTGGGCCACTGTCCATGCAGTGGAAATTGATTCTTGAAGTAACTGTCATTGATAATGTGTAAGAATGGATGAGGATGTGTGAGCAATTTACCAAAAGTGCTCCGAGCCCCTACTTTCTTATTTGGAAAATGAAAACTTCTCGCCCCCCCCCCCCCTCAGCAGTTTACTGTGGAGATAAAAGGGATAAAAATGTAGGTAGAACATTAACAAGATGCACACTAAGTCCTTGCTTCTTCAAAAACAAAAATGATTCCAGAATGTTCAAGTTTGGCTGTGTATTTCATGGCTTTAGGATTTTGTAGGGTTTAGTTAACTCCTGCAGAGCTTTTTGGTTTGTCTATTTTTTTTTTTTTTTTTGCCATGGTCTGGAGAAAGAAGCACAATATGTGAATTATATGTGCTTACATGATCAAGAAACAAACATATTGAGGTGTCAGTTCTAGGTCTGCAACTTGCAAGCAAGCTGGATAATCCTGTGTAAACATTTAGAGTCTACGCTGTATCAAGTTTCCTCTCCTCTGCAGTTCAATAATAGACTGTGTTTTCTGTGTCTACTTCATAGGATTATTGTGAAGATCAGATAAAGTAACAAATGAAGAAGTGTTTTACCATTAACTCAGTGGCCATGTATCGAGTATGTCAGTTTCCATCAGTCCTTTAATCTGCACGGTAATCCCATGTAACAGACATAAGCTTGCTCTGTTTGAAAACCTGAGCTCAAAGAGATGTTCAGTCACTTGCTAAATCTTTGCAGCTACTAAGCAGACAGCCACGTCTCAGAACCCAGCCTCTCAACTGCAAGTGCTTTTCTGACTATTATGTGGAATCATATGAAACTGCAATTTTTGGAGGTAAAAAAAAAAAATCAAATGTCAGCAATTTCATATGGTTTAACCTGATATAACACTTCTGTATAAAGAACTATTGAAATTCAAGAGAGCGTAACTGTTGAGTAGAACTTAGGCTCTGATTAGCACCATTCAAGAGAGTGTGCCTTTATATCATGCAGAAGACCAGAAGGGGGTCATAAATTTCACATTTCATCCAAATGAGAATTGGCAGAACCCTGCTTTGGTTGAGCATATCCATTTAGTAGTTCAGCCACAGGTCATATATAGAAGACAAGCTGCATCAGTAGTGCTGTCCTTATACCGGGGCCCAGAGAGGCCACGTAATGCTGAATATCTACCCATTAGGAAAGTGTAAATTCATGACGGACCTGAATCCAAAGGCAAACTGAGATCCTAAATTATTTATGAATGTAAAGTACACACCTTTAGCAAATATGCCTTTATGAGATTGAGGCTTCTTTTTTTGACTATTGTTTTTTATTGTAGTATAGCTGATGACAATATTATATTAGTTTCAAGAGTACAGCAAAGTGATTTTTATTTACTTAAAAAATATTTTATTTATTTAAAAAATATTTTATTTATTTATGTATTTGGCTGTGTTGGGTCTTAGTTGCAGAATGCAGAGTCTTCCCTGCAGTGCGTGGGCTCTCTAGTTGTGGCATGTGGGCTTAGTTGCCACATGGCATGTGAGATCTTAGTTCCCCAACTAGGGATGGAACATATGTCCCCTGCAAGGCAGATTCTTTTGTTTTTCTTAATATATATATTTTATTGAAGTATAGTTGCTAACAATGTTTCAGATGCACAGGTAATTCAGTTATACATATTGGAGAAGGCAATGGCACCCCACTCCAGTACTCTTGCTTGGAAAATCCCATGGACGGAGGAGCCTGTTAGGCTGCAATCCATGGGGTCGCTAAGAGTCGGACACGACTGAGCGACTTCACTTTCCCTTTTCACTTTCATGCATTGGAGAAGGAAATGGCAACCCACTCCAGTGTTCCTGCCTGGAGAATCCCAGGGACGGGGGAGCCTGGTGGGCTGCCGTCTATGGCGTCGCACAGAGTCAGACATGACAAGTGACTTAGT
Source organism: Tragelaphus eurycerus (assembly GCA_935064755.1). NCBI lineage: Eukaryota > Metazoa > Chordata > Mammalia > Artiodactyla > Bovidae > Tragelaphus > Tragelaphus eurycerus. The sequence goes on along the minus strand of CAKXYN010000036.1, from coordinate 15,238,077 downwards.
ATGGCGTAAAGTTGCTTACAATGTTTCAGATGCACAGATAATTCAGTTATATATATACACATATATTATTTTTGAAATTTTCCATTATAGGTTATTACAAGATATTGGCTATAGTTGCCTATGCTACACAGTAAACCTTTGTTGCTTGCTGTGTATCTATTTTTTTAAATTAGAAATCTAGTATTCTATTCATACTAAGTCAAGTGGAGTCAAAATATCATAAATTTTTAAAAAACTATTTTATTTTACTTTGGTGTCACAACACAGCATGTGGGATCTTATTTCCCTGACCAGGGATTGAATCTGCATCCCTTGCATGGGAAGCATGGAGTCTTAACCACTGGACCACTGGGGAAGTCCCCAAAGTGATTTTTATAGTGAATTATGTAGATTATACTCTAAAGTATTATAAAGTATTGCCTATATTCCTTGTATTGTACATTACATCCTTGTCAGTTATTTATTTTATACCTAGGAGTTTATCTTATACCTGATAGTTTGTACCTCCTTAACCCATCTTGTCAAGTCCTGTTGATTTTTACCCTAAGATCTCTCCAGCATCTGTTTTCTTTTCGTCACTCCCTTGGACCCTTGGTGGTCCAGGTCACCAGCATCTCTCACCTGAAGAGCCTTCTAAATGATGAGATTGTTTTCTTAATATGAACTTAAATTGGTCTGTTCATGAAATTGCTGTATTTTGGGGGGAATCTCCAACTATTTGCTGATAATAATAGATCCTGGTAATCCTATGGGGGATGCTGGCTTGAGTTTCTCATCACTTATGCTGGAGAAAGACTGTGAATGGGCTCTAGGAGCTGACCTCGCATTACCCAGACTGGAGATGAGACATCCTCCACATGTCACACAGGATTGGACAGTTGACCTCTGGGGAGATATGTACAGAGTATCATGATGCTTTGATCACAAGGCTGGGTTATATCTCATAAATAAGGGTTGGAATTTTCCCTAAAGATAATATATATTCCTACTATTGGTTATCCTGAGGAAGGGAAAGAGGAGTGCTTTGGACAAAGGAAGGGAAATCTTCTCCCTGTGAGTTGAAGGGCAGCTAGGTGCCAGGATGGCAAATTAGGGAGGAATTTGGCTATTTCTGTAGGGTTGAATTCAGCCACTTACTTCCAGACTGGAAGGACTGATACTGAAGCTGAAGCTCCAGTACTTTGGCCACCTGATGCAAAGAGTCAACTCATTGGAAAAGACCCTGATGTTGGGAAAGATTGAGGGCACAAGGAGAAGGGAGCAATAGAAGAGATGATTGGATGGCATTGCCAATCAATGGACATGAGTTTGAGCAAACTTCAGGAGATAGTGAAGGACAGGGAAGCTTGGCATGCTGCAATCCATGGGGTTGCAGAGAGTCAGACAAGACTTGAAGACTGAACAGCAACAACATGGGAACATTCCCTGGAAAAGGGAATGGCAACCCACTTCAGTATTTTTTCCTGAGAAATCTGATGGACAGAAGAGCCTGTCCAGTACAGTACATGGGATCACAAAGAGTTGCACATGACTGAGCGATTAAACAACAAAAACATGGGTAGAATGACACCCTGGAGGCCTGCCCAGCTCTGCCAAGATGAGCAAATTCAAGTTAGTGCATTTTGAGTTTCACTGGTGACTTTTGGAAATTGCAACCAGTTCAACCCCTGGTGGGCAAGTCTTAGGGAGATGCCACGAGAAGGTGGGCAAGCAACTTCCAAATATGAGAACTGGTGATCAGAGCCTGGCCCCAGAAAGGCAGAGAAGGCCCCAGATTTTCCTACTCAGATGTTGATGAGGCAAGAGGCTGCAGATGCTGAATCCGGAGCTCTGGCTCTATTTGAAACAGAAACCCTTAGAAAGGCTCCCAGAACAGATATTCTGTTTCCAAAGTAGCAGTGTCAATGCCAAGTTTCTGGGCCAAGTAAAGGCCACAAAATCAAATAACATATCTGCTTTCAAAGGACAGCTAAGTTATTGGATGACTGCTGAAGCATGTCTATGGCAGCCACAGAAGCTGACAGGCCAGGATGGGTAAAAAACAGGCCATCCTTTGAGAGGTCCCTCATTTATCACTGCCCTGCATGGTCCATGATGTTGAAGCCCCAGCAGTGATCTCTGTCTTTGTTGTGCTGCTGTAGACAGAGAGACGAGTGCACAGCCATGAGTGTGTCCACAAGAAGACCGACGAAAGGCTTGGAGGCAAAAAAAGCCTCAACCAAAGGCCACGTGCAGAGTATGAACCTGGAGACAGACACAGAAGCCAAGACAGGATGTCTTCTCTTGGGAGTGGGTGCTGGTGTACTCAGGACAAATAATGCAAACCTTTTCCCTGAGAGAAAACTGAAGCCATCCCAGTGCCTGAGGGGTGGGACAATTTACAGTCATCATTCATTGCCAGGCTCTCCATTGTTTCCTGGTGGGTGTATGCTTCCCTGTATTCCTCATCTTGCTTAGCTTCTATGTTGCACACAGGCCTGAGTGCCCGCCTCAGGGGCCTAGCCCATCATGGCATGTGTGCTGAGTGTGCTTGAATAATTTGAGCAGTAAGAGGCTCAAGATGGTGCACAGAGATGAGTGTAATGTCATGACTCCTGCTCTTCCTTATAACCATTTCTCCCAAGCTGGATCCAAGGATGCTGGGCGTCTCTGCAACCTGAGGCTGCAGTGAGGGGGTGCATCTCCCCTGAGGTATCCCCGATCCTTCTTCAACAGGTTTGGCTGGGCTCCCTGACAGATAATGAGTGGTTGCCTTTCCCTATGCCTGATGTTCAGAGACTAAAGATGTGAATTTGACCTTGGACCACTGGATAGCAGTTTGTGTCTAAGAGGTCACCTGCAAAATACTAACTGATACCACAGAAACAGGAACAGCTCCCTGACTTTGTGAACCAAAAATAATGAGAGTTTTCATTTCTTCTGGAGGATAATTCTAGTTTGACTTCCCTAGTGGACCAGTGGTTAAGAATCCCCGTTTCAGTGCAGGGGACGCAGGTTCGATCCCTAGTAGGGGAGCTAAGATCTCACATGCCTCAGGGCTACTGAGCCCATGGGTGGAAATGAGAATACTGTGTGCTACAAGTAAGACCTGATGCAGCCAAATAAATAAATATTTTTTAAAAATTGCTGCTTAAAAAAAATGATCTGCTTTGTATGAGTTGTTGCAGATAACATAGATTCTCATCCTAAACTATTTTATGAACTTGATACAAGAATTTCTTTATATTTTCTGAAAAGGGCCAAATAGTAACTATTTGAGGCTTTGCTGGCCACATATGGTTTCCGTACTCCTTCTCCTCAACTTCGCCCCATCTTGTCCTCTTCCTTCCTTTCTCTTCCTCTCATTAAAACCATAAAACACCATTCTCAGCTCAAGGACTATAAAGAAACTGGCCTTGGGCTGGATTTGGCCCTCAGGCTTGGTTGCTAGAGCCCAATGTGAAGAAAATCATCTGGTGTCATACAAGGTAGCACTTGTTAAAATCTTAAGTTGAGTGGATCTAGGTGAAGAGCTCAAAGTAGGGTGTATTAGATTCCCCAGGGTACCACAGCAATGTACCACAAACTCATAAGATTGCCCTTTTCTCATGACACTTACCGTCTGGCAGATTTATCATTCTTCTCCAGACAAAGCAAACCATCAGCCTTTCTGGGAAAGGTAGGCATCTCTTTCCTTCCCTAGTTCATCATGAAGCCTGGATATTCCTCATAGTCACACATGATAGTTACTTATGGCCAAAGTATGGTACGCTCATGTAACAGAATTTCATATCTGTTTCTCCAAAAGGCTTGGAGAAGGAAAACAGGATGCACTCAGACAAGCCTGTGTCACCCTAGAGAGGAACTCACAGGTAAACATGCCTATAGCACGTAGCCATGTGGAGTCACCCAAATTGGCCCTCACCCAGGATACCTACCAGGCTTGGTCATGTGACTCTTTTGGCTGATGAGATGGAAATGAAAAATGACAGAAACTTCAAGAGCTAGCTTATGGGTCCTGATGATCTCTTCTTCCTCTGCCATGAGATTTTTTTTTTTTTTTCCAACCAGAAGTTCTCTGTCGACCTAGGACCTAGAGTAGAGATGGGGAGCACAGGGTTGTCCTTCTGGGGTGGACGAGTAGAATGGGTGAGAAAGAAACTTTTGCTACTGTAGACCAATGAGGAGTGGGGGTTGTTTGTTACCACAGCAGTGAGCAGAATCTAGCTCATTCTGACTCTCCAGGTTGACTGTGTATTTGTATGAGGCTTAGCTACATAGCTAAGGGCTTCCCTGGTGGCACAGATGGTAAAGAATCTGCCCGTAATGCTGGAGACTTGCGATCCCTGGGTTGGGAAGATCCTCTGGAGAAACGAATGGCTACTCACTCCAGTATTCTTGCCTGGAGAATTCCATGGATGGAGGATTCTGGTGGGCTACAGTCCATGGGATAGCAAAGAGTCCGGCAGGACAGACTAACAATTTCACTTTTCATTTTCATGTAGCTAAACTATGAAGTTAAGAGGTGGTAGACAAATTCATAATCAGGTTCAGTCTGCTCTGGTGCTTGGAGATCCTTGGGGATGCAATTGATGTATATATTTTAAATACTTACATTACTCGCATTTATTTATCTTGGTATCCAGAGTCCCCTGCAGTTTTCTAGTTCAGACATTCTGATCCATCTTGCATTTCCTGATCCCCAGAAAAGTAAGGATTGCCTGAAACCAAGTCGCAGGGATTGGCAGAAGGCCAAGTGGTATTATTGCCAGGCTAATAGTGCTTAATAATCAATTAGGCTTATTCATTAGTATTATTAACTCTCTCCCCCCAGCACCACCTGCAGTCATTTACACCATGGCAGACAGATGCTTTCCAGATGTTCACAAGGCCAGTTTCGTGGGTTTTCTTGACTAATCAGGCAGGCTGTGAAGATGCCTGAGGTGGAGAGAAAGTGGCTGGGAGTGGGGGCGGAAAAACTGGGAGAGCAAAGAATGAGCGCTAGTTTTCAGGGGCTGCTGTTAATTCATGTCGGGTTTGTGAAGAAAGCTGCGTCCAGGCTGCGGCAGACAGAAGGCACACCCCATCTGCGAAGCGCTCTGGCCAGGGAGGGACTGGATACAGGAAACAGCGGGTCCCTCCCGGTCCCCCTCCCCCGACCTGGTGAGCACATTCCACCCCGTATGGTGGGCTGGGAGTGGGATCCCTGGTGACTCCGCACCTTCCGGCTGTTTGGGAAGTGGGGACAGTGAACTTCTGGGTGAATCACGGAGGCATCATTAGTTTAAAGACCCAGGGCCAGCTTTTCAAGAATGTGAGAACTGAGGATTTTCCACAATCACAGCAGCTATGATAAATTAAACCCTGCTGATCAAAACCGCGCAGTAGGAGGGAAGGTATCTAGACTGGTGAGGCCGATTCCGCCGGCCGGATCTGTGTCTTTTGGGCCAGATGTGTGCCCTGTCTTTGGGCAAGTGGGGCCTGCGCTCAGAGGTGGCAGACTGGGCGGAGCTGCACCCTGACCACGCCCCCTTCTCTAGTCCGAGCCCGGGGGCCCCCTTTCCCAGATCCCGGAGGAAGCAGATGGAGAGTGGGAGGAACCAACAGCTCTCGCAGCCCTGGAGCCGGCTGCTGGACGGCTGTAGTAATTATAAGAAGAAGAAAATTGTCACGAGTTATTGAAGATTTAGCAGGCGCGCTTTTAACCCTCACAACAACCCCGTTGTTGAATTGTGGCATTATTGTTCCTATTTTACAGATGCAAAAACAAGTCCAGACAGTTTAAGTTCACACGCCCTTCATCTCAGTTCACATCCACATACGCTGCTAAAAGTTTCACAGTCGGAATTTAGACCTACATTGTCCAAATTCTAGCTGTGCCTTCATTTCCCTGTTCTACCAAAACTCTCCATTCTTGACCCTAGGACTGTGCCTTGTGTTTAGGTTAGGTTTGGCAGAAGGTTTAATTCAAGGGTTTTATTTTTGGTAGGCGAGTGTTCAGAATTAAAATATAGTGTAGTCAATGGGTGAAGAATTCTTTCAAGCTAAAGACTTATGAGCCTCTGTATTTCAAAGACAATTCAGAGAGCTTTACTTGTTAAGAATATTTGATTAGCAGCAAACAAACCATTTGTGAACAGAGAAACTTCAAAAGTGAAACTGGTCTGAAACTCAGAGGTATGATGTTACCTGACAACTTATAAAGTGAAAAGGAGAAAGTTATTTAATCTTTTTAATGATTGGTTATTACAATGGGGATTTCCAGATGGTGGGAGATTGGATCCAAGCGATTATCTTCTATCATTCCAGGAAAATAACCTAAGTTTTATTTATAATTATCAGATGCATTTAAAATAAATAGAGTAAGATTCACTTATGTTCATGAAATAGACTAGATTATTTTGCTTATTATGTTGCTGAACTGATTTTCTCTAGGGGATTTTAAAGCCTGGTCTCCTTTTTATTTTAACAGAAGGTAGGTTTAGGTAAAAAATTGGGGAAAGCCTGTTGGCACATATAATTTTTAGGGGTTAGACTAAAGAAACAACAAACACATGTGTTTGTGCACATGCACACACACACACACACAGTCTTTATAACTGAGTAACTGTTTTGGCTTCCTGATGTCATCAGCTGCATGGGAGCAAGATGGCCTCTGAGAACACAAGTTCAAACACAAGAGGGCAGAGAGTGTCTGAAGAACAGCTGGTTGTGTGGCTTGGAGACAAAGCCCCTGCCTCCAGGGCTGCCCTTCAGGCTCTCATCCTGGGGTTGTTCACCCCATCAGTTCCCTGGGTAAAGCCAAATGGGAGATGGCTCAGGGCGAATGTGCCCCTAGGCTGCTTTCTCACTAGAAAATCCCTCATATTTGTAACAGAGACTCTTCAGTGTCAGTAGGAAGTGCCAGGGATGGGAGGGCTGTGAACTCAGAGGCTTGCAATTGCTTGATTGAAGCCCTGATTCCCTCCACATGGAAGGGCTAAATGCTGAACTCCCAGCATACTTCCAGCCTCAGGGCTTGAGGCCCTCCAACAGACTGAGATATTTGCTGGGAATGCCTGATTTGCTCATTTCTACATCATTACCCTTCATGTGGCTAACATATATTAGGCACTGATAAACGTTGCTAGAATGAATTAATAAACATATAACACATTTCCGGAATTAGAGATCAAGCTGTGGGGAAACATTTCACACTATACTTAATAAAATTATTCATTCAGTGTCTGTTGAACTCTTTTTCATATGGACCCACGTAAAGCATTGTGAGGGATACAAAACTAAGACATTTGGTCTTATCCCTAAGGACTGGGAGCTGTAGTTAGGAAGGAAGTGTGTTATCACTGATAATTCTTCTTTAACCTGGATTCTTTTCCTTTAATCTCATGTCCAAATCTTTTCCATCCTTTAAGATCCTGTTCAAATGATGCCTCTTCCATGAACCTTCCCCCTTCTCTGCATCCTCAGAGTGTATTATAATGATTTCTGTACATGCATTAACCACTATTTTATGCTAAGCTTCTTCGGAATACCATTGGCATCTGAATCATGGATATATATTCTCATCTTAGAGCCTTGTTGTTGTTGTTCAGTCATTCAGTTGTGTCCAACTCTTTTTGATCCCATGGACTGCAGCACACCAGGATTCCCTGTCCTTAACTATCTCCCAGAGTTTGCTCAAACTCATGTCCATTGAGTCAGTGATGCCATCAATCATTTCATCCTCTGTCGCCCCCTTCTCCTGCCTTCAACTTTTCCCAGCATCAGGGTCTTTTCCAATGAGTCAGCTCTTTGCCTCAGGTGGCCAAAGTGTTGGAGCTTCAGCTTTAACATCAGTCCTTCCAATGAATATTCAGGACTGATTTCCTTTAGGATTGACTGGTTTGATCTCCTTGCTGCTCAAGGGACTCTCAAGAGTCTTGTCCAGACCTAAAACATAGCAAAAATCTCAGTGTTTTTAAAATTAATTATTAAACCCATGAAAATGTGCTAACAAAGAAAGCAAATTTTGAGGATGGCATAGAAATTGAGATAGGTAAAGAGGGAGGAAAGGAATCTATTAATAGAATGCTTGAAAGAGCCCATTCAAAATGTGAATAGTGCCGCCGCTGAGAAACCCTGAGTTAGAAGAAAGCAAAAAAGAATATGAGCTCCCAAACCAGTAAAATACGTTAATGTACTCAACTATAGATTAGTGTAAAAATTGGTAATGTATAAAAAAGTAGAAATACAGGAGAAGGAAGGGGAGGGTGAGACGAATTTCGAGAGTGGGATTGACATGTAGCCACCACCGTGTGTGAACTAGCTGGCCTGTAGGGAATTGCTGCAGGGCACGGGAAGCTCAGCTCGGTGCTCTGTGCTGACTGGGAGGGGTGGGGTGGGGTGAAGTGTGGGACGGAGGTTGAAGAGAGAGAGGACATATGCATGTATATAGCTGAATCACTTTGCTGTACAACAGAGAATCAAACACCATTGTAAAGCAACTGTACTCCAATTTTTTAAAAAAGACAGAAATAAATTCTAGCAGTGGGAGGTAGTTTTCAGTAGTTGGTTAAAGTATGGTAAAGTCTTTGTTTTGTTAAAGAGGAAGATAGAAATAATTTTATGCTTTATATAAACAGGATGTTTGTTAAAACAGTTGGGAATAACAATTTAAAAAAACAAACAAACCAGAAATATAATCTACAGGTTCCAAGGCGGTAAATGAGGAAAATTAGGACTAAGACAACTTTATTAATTTAACAAGAGGTGGAAAAGAGGGACAATGAAGCAAAAAAATACAAAAAACAAAAGAAGCAAAGTAAGATATAAATAAGCTCAAATATATTAGTAGATACAAAAATGAAAAGGATTAATCTCACCTATTATAGATCTCAAAAACATCATCTTGAATGGAAGAATCAAATGGTATGTTGATAAATACAGGCTGGTGATGCCATTTGTGTAAAGATTTTATATAAATGAATGTCAGTCATGGATAAATACATGCATAGTAAATATTTTAAAACATGAATGGAAAAAATACAAATTACCCTCAGGATACTGGTTTGTTGTGGGATGGGAGAGGAATATCACTGGAAAAAGAGAACAAAGGGGCCTTCAACCTTTCCTCTGAACTTCATTTCAAGAAAAGGAAAAATCTGAAGGGAAGATGGATGACATTTGGGTATTGAGTACACAAGTGTTCATTAGCTTTCATACTTTTGTGAATGTTTCAACTATTTAAAAAATCATTATAATTGGATTAAAAATGGAATACATTCCCAAGAAAAAAGGAAAAAGTCAGCATTGATAGAGTTTTAGAAGTATATGTGTTTTTTATGATGACACTTTCCTTTCAAATCTGGTTTCATTACTTATTACAAATGTCTAGTAATTGTTTTTAGATTGTATTTAATTGCATATTTATTTTTCTATCAGACAGTTATATAATTATATGTAAAATAAACCAACCAACAAATAGGTAAATAGACACATACATAAATAGGTAAGTAGGCTTTCCCTGGTGGCTCAGTAGTAAAGAATCCGTCTGTCAATGCGGGAGATCTGGGTTCCATCCCCGGTCCGGGAAGATCCCAATGCGATGGATTAACTAAGCCCATGCCCCACAGCTATGAAGCCTGTGCTCTAGGGCCCAGGAGTTGCGTCTACGGATGCCCTCATGCCTAGAGCCTATGCTCTACAACAAGGGAAGCCACCGCAATGAGAAGCTCACACACTGCAACTGGAGAGTGGCCCCTGCTTGCTGCAACTAGAGAAGAGCCCACGCAGCAGCAAAGATCCAGCATAAAAAAAAATTAATTAATTAAAAAATTTTATAAATAAATAGGTATGTACATAAATAAAATATCTTAAATTTCACCTGTAAGAGAATGCAGTGTCTGCAGGACATGTGGAAGTGAAAGGAAATCATAGACATAAGATGTGTAATGGAGAGGTTTGCACCTGTCCCCGCCCTGCCATGTGGAACTTTGGGCAAGCATGAATCACCAGGTGATGGGATTCTTTGTAAAAAATAAAAGAGGTTAATAATCCTTGTCTGATACAGTTGAAATGACAAGGAGGAAAGCACTGTGCAAAATTTAACAGGCAAAGTAAAAGATGTGAAATAAGAACAGATGTGAGCTGATTTGGCTGTGAAAATTCAGGTAGGGGAAATGCGAATAGAAGGTATGCCCCCCAAGGGCAGGGTATAGAAAGTGGCGATGCTTATAAAATAACCCTATACACCTTATACCTTAGGCCAAAGTGGACCAAAACTAATTGCAAACATTCCATCCCAGAGGGCATCTCCCTACTTGCTGCTGGAATTAGGTAATAGGCAGTGATGCAGGATGGGTCAATTGGAGCAGTTGGCTGCTGAATATAGATGGCCATGCACTTTACATATATATGTAATATAACTGACAAATGTGTCAGTATGCTGAGCAGGGTAATTGCTTTAGAGGCCACATCTCCAAATATTGACCCAACCTGGGAGACTTAGCATAACTATTGTCTCCTAATACCAGGGGAGATGGTAGGCATACTAGCCATAGGCTAAATGAGTTCTCACAAATTCTCTGGTCCCCATCAATCTAGTAGTTACTGCCATGCTGGTCCCTGTGGCAGTTGGGCAAGAAGTTATATTGGTTTAATATAGTTTGGAAATCTATAACACTTCATTTTCCTATGTATCCCAAAGCATTTAGTCTTTAAAGAAATGAAGTCAGAATTTTCTCAGGACTATCGTTGGAGCAGCAGAGAAGGAAAAAAACTTCAGTTGCTGTAACAAATATCAAAAGTGCTCTCACAGAGTCCCCAGTGATCCATGAAAACTTTTATCCACGCTTGGATAAAAGTTTCTCTCATTACCCCAAACAATAACCTCAATAACAACAAATATAATTTATTGAGTGATTAGCATGTGACATGCAATTGGCTGAGTGCTTTATGTGGGTTATGTCATTTATACCTTGCAACAATTTTATTGCTGCTGCTGCTGCTGCTAAGTCGCTTCGGTTGTGTCCAACTCTGTGCGACCCCATAGATGGCAGCCTACCGGCTCTTCCGTCCCTGGGATTCTCCAGGCAAGAACACTGGAGTGGGTTGCCATTTCCTTCTCCAATAACAATTCTATTAGGTGGTTATAATTATATTGATTCTTAGGTGAAGACATCAAAGGTTAGAAGTCATACAGTCAATAGTTAACAGAATGGGAATTTCAACCCCAATTTGTGGCTTTCCAGGACCTGAGCTCGTAAACACTATTTTAGTGTTTTTTTAACCTTAGGCAGCTAGGTACTCTCATGATTTTGTTTCAAATCCACATGTTGCCTGAATGATTATTCATTAAATATTTAACTCAACTTCCTTTCCCCAACATAAACATTTCGTAGATGAAAAACAGAGATGGAAAGCCACACAAACAAATGCATTAATTAATGAAGGCAAACATCTTTGAAATATATGTCAAGATCTATTTCTATGTTGGACCAAGAAATAGAACTTTGCTACCTAGTGGCTTAGTTGATAAAGAATCTGTCCACAGTGCAGGAGACCGGATTCAGTCCCTGGGTCAGGAAGATCCACTGGAGGAGAAAATGGCAACCCACTCCAATATTCTTGCTTGGAGAATTCCAAGGACAGAGGAGCCTGGTGGGCAACAGTCCATGAGGGTCACAAAGAGTCGGACACCACCGTGCAACTAACTTTCACTTTTCACCTATCTCAGAACCTCCTCCATGCTTTGTGTCTCAGCTGGAACTCCCTTTCCTTCTTCCACAAGTAACCACTATCTCAATTTTTTAGGTGTTTCCTTACAGTTTTAGCATCCTAATTTGTATCCCTGAACATAGGAGTCCTGCTCTTTATAGAAACATGATATGTCTTTAATGAATTTTTAAATCTATAGATTCTCCTATCATTCTTTTATTTTACTTAAAATTTACGGTTATAGATCTAGGCTCTTTGCCTGGTAGAGTTTTATTCAGTTTGTGTGTGTATGCATGCTGAGTCTCTCCAGTCATGCCTGACTCTTTGCTATCTCGTGGACACCTGACCTTCAGGGATGGAGAACTTATATATTTAATGCTTGTGTAAAAGGTGCTATAGTCATTTTGGTTGTCTGAAACTTGTTCTCTGCTAGATTTCTCAAGAGGTGCTCATGAGAACAATATTCTCTGGGTTCTTATATGTTACTAACAGTTTGTATTCTTCATCCTTGAAGGCTAGTCTTGCTTGACATAAAAAATCCTTGGGTCATTCTTTCTTTCCTTGACTATATTACTAATGTTTCTCCATTGTCTTTTGCTATCTTTTTTTTGTTGTTGTTCAATTTTTTAAAAGAAATTCGATTTATTGAAGTACAATTTACATGCAGTAAAATTCACAAGTTTTAAGTTTCTTAAATTTATTGAGAAGACTGCATCTGTCTTACATTACATACATACATTGTTTGAGAAGTCGGAGTTTAACTTGTTATTCACTCAGTGTAAATGATGGAGTTTTTTTGTTTTTTGTTTTTTTTTGGTCTGGCATTGCTGGCAAAAATCTGATAATGATCTAACTTTCTTTCCTTTGTAAGTCACTTGCACTTTTCATCTAGTTATTGCTCCTTCTCCCCACTCTCGTTTTTAAAGTCAAGTAATTGTATGAATATGTCTTCCTTGAGTTGATATGCTTAGATATGTTGTGCTTTTTCAATATTTTTTTCTAACTACAGTAAAGTTTCCTTGGATTATCTTTTTTTTCCAATTATGATGTTCTTTTGCTTTTCTTTCTTTCTTCAGGAATTTCTATTATCTGTATACTGCAGTTTCTTTGCCTATATTTAATGTTTTTCTCTTTATCTCGCTTTTCCTTTCTTTATTCCTATTTGCTTTAAAAACTTGCTTCTTTTTGCCTCTAATTTCTCTTAAGGAGATGTCTGTTGTACTTATTCCCCCATGTGTTCTTTCTTGTTTAGTTCTCACTGTTGAGAGGAATTATTCTTTTGTTATCATTTCCTAAGTTCTCTAGGCCCACTTCTGAGTTTTTCTGTAGTTCTGATTTATGTTATTCATTCATCTCTTTTATCACTTTTAAATGTCTTTCAGTTAGTTTTGAAATGGAAGGTTACAGTTTTGATCTCTTTGTGGGCAATTTTTTTTTTCCCCTGGAAGGCTTATTATTCTTGTCTTTATTCTTATTTTTTTTTTTATAATTATTTGTGTGGGATTTGACCTCAATACTTTTCATATGCTTTTATATATATGAAATTAGTTTCTCTGAAATTTGAGGAAAAAAGCTGTATTCAGGTCAAGATAGTCTTTCTAACTTCACAAGGCTCTCTCTTCTGTGGTTTTGTGTAGCTTGAAAAAATAGCACTTCACTTTCTGAAGTCTGCTGGCTGTGTTACTGTTTCCCAATTTATTTTGCATTTTTTTCTCTATTTTCCTTATTCTGCTCAATTTTAATCTCATCCCGGCAATTTCTCTTCTGTCTGACTCTCTCTTGGAAAGGATTGTAAAGTGGTCAGTTTTGCGAGTTTATAGATGCTAGACTTCTCCATTACCTTTGAACCTATTGCAGTTCACTTGTACTTACCCACAACTGAGAGGGAAAAATAAGTGTTTGTCTCAGGATCTCTTGTCACAAACTTTCCCATAAACACCTGTTAGTTATTTTAACATTCTCATATTGTCTGTGAACTCTTGGTTTTGCTGTCTAGTTTTTGTTTTAATGTGAGGACTCAGGAAGATTGAAAATAAAACAAAACAAAACTATGCTATTGCTGTCTTCTGATTTCCCCCAGAATATGCTATTAACTTTTAGTTCCATTAAAAAAAAATAAGGTGTATCAAGGTGAAATCTACATGTAAAAAAGTCATCAGTTTTGTATTTCTTGAGTTATTGGAAATGTTGCTTTCTCATTGTTGACTTGCTTTGCTGAGTTTTAGAGAAGTTGGAGGATAAATTGGTCTCCATAAATTGTTAATGACTTAGTTTTTATGTTTGCAGTCCCAGAAAAAAAGTTTTATTAACTTCAGTGTTTTAATAATTTTACTAGGCTATGTCCTAGCATTCATTACTTGGGTTCTGGTGTTTTGAGATATAACACAGACACTCTGCATCTAGTCAAGGCTATGGTTTTTCCAGTGGTCATGCATGGATGTAAGAGTTGGACTATAAAGAAAGCCGAGTGCCGAAGAATTGATGCTTTTGAACTGTGGTGTTGGAGAAGACTCTTGAGAGTCCCTTGGACTGCAAGGAGATCCATCCAGTCCATTCTGAAGGAGATCAGCCCTGGGGTTTCTTTGGAAGGAATGATGCTAAGGATGAAACTCCAGTACTTTGGCTACCTCATGCAAAGAGTTGACGGGAAAGACCCTGATGCTGGGAGGGATTGGGGGCAGGAGGAGAAGGGGACAGCAGAGGATGAGATGGCTGGATGGCATCACTGACTTGATGGATGTGAGTTTGAGTGAACTCCGGGAGTTGGTGATGGACAGGGAGGCCTGGCGTGCTGCAGTTCATGGGGTCGCAGAGTCGGATACAACTAAGTGACTGAACTGAACTGATAGACACTCTGAACATGCAGATTCAGTTCTTTTTCTTTTTTGTTTTTGGAAAGTTTTCTTACAATGTGAAAGAAAGTGAAAGTAAAGTCGCTCAGTTGTGTCCGACTCTTGGAGACCCTGTGAACTGTAGCCTACCAGGCTTCTCCGTCCATGGGATTCTCCAGGCAAGAATACTGGAGTGGGTTACCATTTCCTCGCCAGGGGATCTTCCCGACCCAGGGATCGAACCCAGGTCTCCTGAATTGGAGGCAGACGCTTTAACCTCTGAGCCACCAGGGAAGAACTGAACTGAACTGATAGACACTCTGAACATGCAGATTCAGTTCTTTTTTTATTTTATTTTTGGAAAGTTTTCTTGCAATGTAGTTTAGATATTTTTGTTTTGTTTGTCTTGCTTTCCTCTATGGAATCTTCAATTATACAAATGTTGGATCTTCTTTCTTTATCTTCCATTTATCACTTTCTCTCAAAAACTTTTTACCTATTTATTTTCTAATCATTCTCTTAGCTGTTTTCATTTCTCTTCTCAGTTTCACTTAATATCCTTTCAACCAAATCTATTTTCACCTGAACACTTTATAATCTAGTCTTCATTTCTGAGAAGATTTTGTCTGATTTCTTCAGTTTTTTTTTTTTTTTTTCCCGAGTTCAAGTCCAGCCAACTCTCATTTTATGTCTTTTTTTTTTTCAAAGTCTGTATTGAGATTTTGAATTTCTGTTTGAAAGAGATCTTTATTCCACAAGTGCTGTTTAAATGCTATTTAATTCACGTTGAACCACTGTGTTACAGTTTGCCTCTGCTTCATGGTTGATTTGGGGGAGAATTTTTTTTTTTAATCATTTGGAAGTTTTGACTTTCAACTTCTATTTTCTTTCTGCAGCAGCTCTGCATGGTGTTTCCTGATATTTTCCATTTAATTTTAAAATGTTTTGGAAGTTTTCTAGACTAGCAACAGCAGAGGTTTGTGTGGAGGATAGAGAGGAGTTGACTGACTTGCCATGTATCTTTGCTGTTTTTTTTTTTTTTAATAGAGTGAAGTACACTTTCTTTAAAAATCTTTCTATTTGGGGAGAGGGATGCTCTTGATTTTCTGATGAAGTCTTCCATTATTTCTGTAGAACTCTTTTCAACTTCTCACTTTTTACTTTCCCTTTACCACTAAGCCACTCCAAGGGACACTAGATAAGTCAGAAGATAAAAAAATGTACCAGTAATTGGAAACTGAAAACCTAATATAAAGAATTGTTATCTAGTAATAGGTAGTTAACTACTAAGGGATAAAAGAGGACTCTCAGGATTCTAGAAGAAGCAAGTTAAAGATATCAGCTACTACTTTTAGGCTGAGGAAAAATAGAAATATAGCAATTAAGGACTTAGAAGAACATCTTTATATCCTTCAAGCATGAGGCTCAGATTTATCTAAAGAGGGATATGCAGCCTGCCTGTAATGACAAGACTTGCTGGAATTCATGGGTCAAGTGGGGATGCAGTTGCCAAGAGTGTAGTTGCAGCTGCTGTGGAAGTAGCTCACTGGCACCAACCAGAACCAGTTGCTAAATGGGGAGAGGATGGTTTGAAGATGCAATTGGAGCTAGCAAAGAAGTAGCCCACTGGAGTGGGTCAAAAGTGATTACTAGATGGGGACAGCGTGGCCTGAGGGCACAATTAGAGTGGTCCATGACTGCCACTAGGCTGCAATGCTGGATAAAAACTGGCAAACTAGAATCTGGAAGAAGAATCTACTCATACGGCTATTACCTTGGTGTTAATCCAGCATCCTCTGTAGATAAAGCTTTATTTTGTGTCAGCTGGCAAAAGAGACATGTTTACAGGGTCTAGCTTCAGTATCATGAAGTGGGTCAAGGAAGAATGGGTTTGGAACAGGGAGACGGTAAATTGATAACTGATACAGACATGTTCTTTTTCAACTTGTCTTCTCTCCCAGAAGTTTTGTCTTTCCAATACTGCCAGCTTTGAAAATATATCCTTTCAACACCCTTATTTTCAGCTCTCAGTTGCCAGTAGTCTTATTTCCTATGCCGGACATTTTCTCAGCATTTCTCGGCTCAGGATAAAATCTTCATTTTCTGAAGTTAATATTTATATTTTTTCTGTCATCTCTAGGACACTGCACTCTTCTTTTCTTCATAATCTTCCCCAGAACCGCTGCTCTAGCATGAGCTACAGATGTGGTTCTGCTGGTTTAGATGTTTATTTTCCCACTTACTTGTAAAATGAAGCTTGCAACTTTCTTTTTGTATCACTAAGCTATTATCATGTAAGAAATCACTTATGTGGCAGCTAACAAAAAGTATTTATTTCTTGCTTACTGGTCGTTGGGTTTGCTGAAGTTTGGCTGAGCTTACTGTGGATTGGATCCAGGTCTATTCCATGTGCCTTTCATCCTCCTTGTGGCTCTGGAAAGCATGTCATTTCATGACAAAAGACAGGAATTCAAGAAGCCAAGCCCATCTATGAGAACATATTTCAAATCTCTACTTGCAACACACCTCACTAAAGAAAGGAATATGAGTGAATCCAAAATGAATGAGGCAGAAAAACTTGTTTTCTCTGTGGAAGTTGGAAAAGACAGGAAATGAATATTTTCTGAACACTAGTATCATAGGCTTCCTTCTTGTTCATAAATAAATATCTATGCCCCTCCCATATTCAGAATAAACTCACTCTCGTCCCAAGAGCCCCCAGATTCTTAACAAATCATGGTGTAAAGCTTGAAGTCCAGGATCTCATCAGATCAGATCAGTCGCTCAGTCGTATCCGACTCTTTGCGACCCCATGAACCGCAGCACGCCAGGCCTCCCTGTCCATCACCAGCTCCCGGAGGTCACTCAGACTCACATTCATCGAGTCAGTGATGCCATCCAGCCATCTCATCCTCTGTCGTCCCCTTCTCCTCCTGCCCTCAATCCCTCCCAGCATCAGAGTCTTCTCCAGTGAGTCAACTCTTCGCACGAGGTGGCCAAAATACTTGAGTTTCAGCTTTAGCATCATTCCTTCCAAAGAAATCCCAGGGCTGATCTCCTTCAGAATGGACCGGTTGGATCTTCTTGCAGTCCAAGGGACTCTCAAGAGTCTTCTCCAACACCACAGTTCAAAAGCCTCAATTCTTTGGCACTCAGCCTTCTTCACAGTCCAGCTCTCACATCCATACATGACCACAGGAAAGACCATAGCCTTGACTAGGCGAACCTTTGTTGGTAAAGTAATGTCTCTGCTTTTGAATATGCTATCTAGGTTGGTCATAACTTTCCTTCCAAGGATCTCATAGTCCACACCAAATCTGAATTCGGCTTCTTCTCTTGATCCAGAGATTTGTGAACTAAGAAGACAAATTGTTCTCTACCACCACTCCACATGTAGCCAGTATAAGGTGATGGACCAGAAGCAGGTAAACTGCACTCAAGCTGACTAACTACACTCCAAACATTCTAATTTTAAAAGAAAGAGAATAGCAATCACATAGGATGTTGTCACCGATCCATAGAAATTCTGAAATCCTTCTGGACTTGTGTTGTCAGATTCTTCTATATTGGAGGTGGCAATTTTCCTTCATTAGGCCTTGGTGCTCTCCTGTAAGAGGAGTCTTCAGACTTTTGTTCTTTAGTATGCTTGGCTCTACCCTTAGGGAGTTCCTTCTTGCTTTATCATTTGATTCCTATCAACACAAATGACAAAAGTCACACACACACATGATATATGCCTTTCTTTTTCTACACTTAAATTGCAGCAAATTTGGACCCACCATTCTACTATGGAATCATGTTCTCCAGTTTTATACTTGTCCTTTTTCTCAGTTGAAAAGATCTGACAGACTTTACTTTAACCTTTTTTGGGGATATGGCTTCATAGGTTGGTCAGTGGTAAAGAATCTGCCTGCCAATGCAGGAGACACAGGAAATGTAGGTTCAGTCCCGGGGTCAAGAAGATACCTAGGAGGAGGAAATGGCAACCCATTCCAGTGTCCTTGCCTGGAGAATCCCATGGACAGAGGCGCCTAGTGGGCTATAGTCCATGGGGTCTCAAAAGCGTTATCCACGACAGAGTGACTGAGCACGCACACATGCACTTAGGGATAAAATCAAGTATTATAGCCACACCTTTGATTTGATCTTTATCCTGAGGTCATGTTTTACTGGCAGTACCTGGATCTTGCATTTTCTTTGAGGCTGTCTCATAATGGTAGCACCTTTGATTTAGTAATAAGCACTTCTATTTTCCAACCCTGTAATTTTCTTCTAAATATTTCTTGGCAACTGGTAGTATTTTTTTCTGATCTAATCACTTTCATGCATTACTTTATCAACTAGTCCCAACCAGTTGACGCTTTCAATGTTCTACCTCAAAACTTCATCAAACATTAAATATTTATTAGGTACACTTTCTGCTTTCTAAGATACTGCGGGTAATATTTACGGAATAATATGCCACTGTATAACATAGACGCTATTTTTCATTGTCATTTTATAACATTTCCCTCATTTCCTACTTCCTGGCTTCCAAATTAATATAAAATATTTCAGGTTTTGGTTACAGCAGCATCTCACTTCTGGTACTAATTTCTTTAAAAAGGAATATACACACTCGATGGATGTGAGTCTCAGTGAACTCCAGGAGTTGGTGATGGACAGGGAGGCCTGGTGTGCTGCAATTCATGGGGTCGCAAAGAGTCGAATACGACTGAGCGACTGATCTGATCTGATATATATATATACACACACACACACACATATGTACATATGCACACATATTTGTAGTAAGTGCTTGTTGGTTATCTATTTTAAATATAGTAGTGTGTACATGTCAATCCCAAATTTCCAATCTGTTCCTTTCCCCAACCCTTCCCTTTTGAATCCATGAGTCTGTTTCTGTTTTGTAAATAAGTTCATTTGTATCATTTAAAAAATTTTCCTCTTACAAACAATATATATGATATTTGTCTTTTTCGGTCTGACTTACTTCACTTAGTCTCATAATCTCTTCACTTAGTATGATAATCATGTTTCTGCGATGGCATTATTTCCTTCTTCTTGATGGCTGAGTGGTATTCCATTGTTCATGGACCACATCTTTATCCATTCATCTGTTGATGGACATTTGGTTTCTTCCATGTGTTGGCTATTGTAAACAGTGCTGCAATGAACAATTGGGGTGCATGTATTCTTTTGAATCATGTTTTTCTCTGATATATGCTCAGAAGTGGGATTGCTGGATCATATGGTAGATCATATTGTCACCATGTTTATTTAACTTATATGCAGAGTACATCATGAGAAATGCTGGACTGGAAGAAACAGAAGTTGGAATCAAGATTGCCGGGAGAAATATCAATAACCTCAGATATGCAGATGACACCACTCTTATGGCAGAAAGTGAAGAGGGGCTAAAAAGCCTCTTGATGAAAGTGAAAGTGGAGAGTGAAAAGGTTGGCTTAAAGCTCAACATTCAGAAAACGAAGATCATGGCATCTGGTCCCATCACTGCATGGGAAATAGATGGGGAAACAGTGGAAACAGTGTCAGACTTTGTTTTTCTGGGCTCCAAAATCACTGCAGATGGTGACTGCAGCCATGAAATTAAAAGACGCTTACTCCTTGGAAGGAAAGTTATGACCAACCTAGATAGCATATTCAAAAGCAGAGACATTACTTTACCAACAAAGGTTCGCCTAGTCAAGGCTATGGTCTTTCCTGTGGTCATGTATGGATGTGAGAGCTGGACTGTGAAGAAGGCTGAGCACCGAAGAATTGATGCTTTTGAACTGTGGTGTTGGAGAAGACTCTTGAGAGTCCCTTGGACTGCAAGGAGATCCAACCAGTCCATTCTGAAGGAGATCAGCCCTGGGATTTCTTTGGAAGGAATGATGCTAAAGCTGAAACTCCAGTATTTTGGCCACCTCATGCGAAGAGTTGACTCATTGGAGAAGACTCTGATGCTGGGAGGGATTGAGGGCAGGAGGAGAAGGGGACGACAGAGGATGAGATGGCTGGATGGCATCACTGACTCGATGGATGCGAGTCTGAGTGACCTCCGGGAGCTGGTGATGGACAGGGAGGCCTGGCGTGCTGCGGTTCATGGGGTCGCAAAGAGTCGGACACGACTGAGCGACTGATCTGATCTGATCTGATGGTAGCTGTAGTTTTAGCTTTTAAAGGAACCTCCATATTGTTCTCCACAGTGGCTGTACTAATTTACATTCCCACCAACAGGGTAGCAGGGTACCCTTTTCTTCACTCTCTCTCCAGCATTTATTGTTTTTAGATTTTTTGATGATAGCTATTCTGATTGCTGTGAGGTAGTATCTTATTGTAGTTTTGATTTGCATTTCTTGAAAAATTAGCAATGTTTAGCATCTTTTCATTTGCCTCTTGACCATCTTTATATCTTCTTTGGAGAAATATTTAGGTCTTCTGCCCATTTTTGATTGGGCTGTTTATTTTTTGGATATTGAGCCACATAAGCTGTTTGTAAATTTGGGAGTCTAGTCTCTTGTCGGTTGCATCATTTGCAAATAGTTTCTCCCATTCTGTGTGTTGTCTTTTCATTTTGTTTGTGGTTTCCTTTGCTGTGTAATAGCTCTTGAGATTAACTTGGTCCTATTTGTTTACTTTTGTTTTTATGTCCCTTACTCTGGAGATAAATCAAAAAAGGTATTGCTGCTATTTATGTTAAAGAGTATTCTGCCTATATTTTCCTCTAAAAGTTTTACAGTATCTGGTCTTATATTTAGTTCTTTAATCCACTTTACATTTATTTTTTGTGTTCTAGTTTCATTTTTTTTTGTATGTAGCTGTCCAGTTCTTCCAACATCACTTACTGAAGAGACTGTCTTTTCTCCATTGCCTTGTTTGCCATAGACTAATTGACCGTAGGTGTGTGGATTTATTTCTGGGCTTTCTATTCTGTTCCATTAATCTATATTTCTATTTTTGTGCCAGTACCATATTGTTTGGTACTAATTTCTATGTCTGTCAACTATTGCTGCCAAATAAACAATCCTAGAACTCAGGAGTATAACATAATACTTATTTTTCACTTATGTTTTTGCATATTGACTGAGACTCAGGTGATGTAGTCTGTGTTTGGGTGGGTTTGGTTACAACCTGCAGGTTACAACCAGTTCTTCTTAAAGTGTCTCTCATCTTTTTTGGACCAGCTGCTAAATAAGGCATATTCTTTTCATGGCAAAAGACTAAATGCAACCATGTTAGCACACAACAAGTTTCTGCCTGCATCACGTTCCCCACATGTGATTGGCGGAAGCAAGTCACATCTCCATGTTCAATGTCAATGGTGGTGGTAGTGATTCTTAGTTGAGAGGGAGAGTGAATATTTGGTGAACAGTAGTCAAATCATCATGATCATGATCGCCTCCTCAGCGATCAATGCAAAGAAATAGAGGAAAACAACAGAATGGGAAAGACTAGAGATCTCTTCAAAAAAATTAGAGATACCAAGGGAACATTTCATGCAAAGATGGGCTCAATAAAGGACAGAAATGGTATGGACCTAACAGAAGCAGAAGATATTAAGAAGAGGTGGCAAGAATACACAGAACTGTACAAAAAAGATCTTCATGACCCAGATAATCACGATGGTGTGATCACTCACCTAGAGCCAGACATCCTGGAATGTGAAGTCAAGTGGGCCTTAGAAAGCATCACTACGAACAAATCTAGTGGGGGTGTTGGAATTCCAGTGGAGCTATTCCAAATCCTAAAAGATGATGCTGTGAAAGTGATGCACTCAATATGCCAGCAAATTTGGAAAACTCAGCAGTGGCCACAGGACTGGAAAAGGTCAGTTTTTATTCCAATCCCAAAGAAAGACAATGCCAAAGAATGCTCAAACTACCGCACAATTGCACTCATCTCACATGCTAGTAAAGTAATGCTCAAAAATTCTCCAAGCCAGGCTTCAGCAATATGTGAACCGTGAACTTCCTGATGTTCAAGCTGGTTTTAGAAAAGGCAGAGGAACCAGAGATAAATTGTCAAAATTCACTGGATCATGGAAAAAGCAAGAGAGTTCCAGAAAAACATCTATTTCTGCTTTATTGACTATGCCAAAGCCTTTGACTGTGTGGATCACAATAAACTGTGGAAAATTCTGAGAGAGATGGGAATACCAGACCACTTGATCTGCCTCTTGAGAAATCTGTATGCAGGTCAGGAAGCAACAGTTAGAACTGGTCATGGAACAACAGACTGGTTCCAAATAGGAAAAGGAGTATGCCAAGGCTGTATATTGTCACTTGTGTATTTAACTTATATGCAGAGTACATCATGAGAAATGCTGGGCTGGAGGAAACACAAGCTGGAATCAAGATTGCTGGGAGAAATATCAGTAACCTCAGATATGCAGATGATACCACCCTTATGGCAGAAAGTGAAGAGGAACTAAAGAGCCTCTTGATGAAAGTGAGAGAGGGGAGTGAAAAAGTTGGCTTAAAGCTCACCATTCAGAAAACTAAGATCACGGCATCCGGTCCTATCGCTTCATAGCAAATAGATGGGGAAACGTGGAAACAGTGGCTGATTTTATTTTTGGGGGCTCCAAAATCACTACAGATGGTGATTGCAGTCATGAAATTAAAAGACACTTACTCCTTGGAAGGAAAGTTATGACTAACATAGACAGCATATTGAAAAGCAGAGACATTACTTTGTCAACAAACATCTGTCTAGTCAACGCTATGGTTTTTCCAGTGGTCATGTATGGATGTGAGAGTTGGACTATAAAGAAAGCTGAGCGCTGAAGAATTGATGCTTTCAAACTGTGGTGTTGGAAAAGACTCTTGAGATTCCCTTGGACTGCAAGGAGATCCAACCAGTCCATCCTAAAGGAGATCAGTCCTAGGTGTTCATTGGAAGGACCGATGTTGAAGCTGTCCAATACTTTGGCCACTTTATGCGAAGAGATGACTCATTTGAAAAGACCCTGATGGTGGGAAAGATTGAAGGCAGGAGGAGAAGGGGACAACCGAGAATGAGACGTTTGAATAGCATCACTGACTCAATGGACATGGGTTTGTGTGAACTCCGAAAGTTGGTGATGTACAGGAAGGCCTGGTGAGCTGCGGTTCATGGGGTCACAAAGAGTCGAACACGATTGAGCGACTGAACGGAACTGAACTAAATTGAGTCAAATCATGTAATCTACTATATTCTGTCTCCTAATGATGTACTAAGACCACAGGTTTAGCTATACTTCTTCCACTTGTCCACTTGTTCTCTGAGGGATATACTAGAAGTTTAGATTTAAGCAGCTGCCATTATCCTATGAGAAACTAGAAGTTCTCTGTTTAAATAAACTCATTTTTTTAGACAAAATCTATTAAATAATAATAATATCCATTAACATTTTTCATGTGTTACATATATTTGTCACATGATTTTGCATATATATTATAATTTTAAGGAAAAAAAATTCCCTATACTATATACAATCTTCTGGTTTATTAGCTAGTGTACATGTATCAAACTTTTGGAAAAATACTGTATTACCCTGTAAAGTTTCCCAAAATCACCAATAAAGGTGTCCTTTGTCCTTTTGTTGTTTGTCCTTTCCACCAACATAAGCAATCCAAGTCCATTAAGTAATAGTATCTTGACCCTAAGGATCTTAATTGCCTGGGTGACAGGTTTGACTTCAGCACTTGGCATGCAATAATAACCAACACACAGCACTCACTATGTCACAGAGGTGTTCCTAGTGCTTTACATATTAGCTAATGTAATCATCACAACCACCCTCTGAAATTGGCACTATTATTATCCCCACTTTACAAGATAAGATAACTGAGGCACAGGAAATGTAAGTAATTTGCCCAGAGTCCCAGATTTATCTGATAGCTGTTTCGGGATTCACATCCAAGCAGTATGATTTCAGAATCTACATTCTTCTTTAAAAGTCATTCGTTCTTTTTAGCTGTGCTGGGGCTTCATTGCTGCACGTGGGCTTTCTCTGGTTGTGGTGAGTGGAGGCTTCTCTTCCTGTGGTGTTCAGGCTTCTCATTGCTGCGGCTTCTCTGACTGTGGAGCCCACAGCCCGCAGGTTTCAGTACTTGCGGCATGAATTCTCAGTAGTTGTGGTGCGGGGGCTTCGTTGCCCTGCGGCATGTGGGATCATCCAGGACCAGGGATCAAACCTGTGACCCCTGCATTGGCAGGCAGATTTTTAACCACTGGTCCACCAGGGAAGTCCCTAGAATCCACACTCTTAATGATTCACGTGTTCTACCTCTGATGGCAGGGGCTCGGTAAGGTTTATTGGGTGAATGGATGCACAAAATCCACTATATGGTTAACAGCAAAAAAATACTAAGTTTAGGGCCACTGTACGGCATTTAGATTCATAGGACACCTTATAGCACCCTTCACCTCTCTGAGATTTTAGGACCTCTTGTTTGTTTCATAAATGGCCCTGTCCCCCAACCAGCCATTAAAGCAGTACTCTATTTAAAAAAGAACTCAATGTAATGTGCTATTCATTTTGTACTTTGCCTGCAAGCAGGTGTTAACTCATCACTAGGCAGAAATGAACCTCTTTCTGCTCATGGTTCTGCAGCACTCCTTGCTACAACAGTATCAACTGCCCCTGTGCGAGATTGACGTGGATCCTGCGAGGGTGAAGAGCTTCAGGCACCATCCTAAGGCACCCTGAGGAAAGATGAGCTCTTTTCTTTTTCCTTTCTTCCCTGAGGCAAACATTAACTCAGCTGGCTCTTAGAATTTATTTGTGCTTAAGATAAATTAACTAGAACCAAAGAGCCTTTCTGAGGTGTTGGTACTGGACTAGAGTGCCCTGAAGACAGTAATCCATTTCAATTCCACTATTGCTGCCTTTTGGGGAACAAGTTGGAGCCCATGGTGTCTGCCATGGTCTTGGGCCAAGCACCCTGTAGGCTGCTGGAGCTGGAAGCTCCTTACACTTTGGGGCTTTGATATAGATTCCTCTTTCTGTTGCCCATATGGAATTGTGAGGGGCACCCGAGCAAGAAAGAGTAATGTGACCTTCCAGGACTGTGTAAACAATCGTGTCCTCTATGAACTTGGAGCTTGAGTGATGTTGCAAATTAGGGCTTTGGCTTATTCTTCAGGGTGAAGTATCCAGACCTTGAGAATATTTCATCATTATTTCTTCATACCCAGGAAGAGTTCTATCCCGCCCCCTTCTTAATTAAAGAATCCTTATAATAAAATTTCACTCTGAGCATTTATCTCCTACCCCACGCTTCAACTCTGCCCCCTCCTACCTCAGTGGTGGTAAAAATCAAAGGGCATTTCAGGCTGTTGTTTGTTGCTGTTTAGTAACTAAATCATGTCCAACTCTTTTGAGATCCCCATGGACTGTAGCCTGCCAAGATCCTCTGTCCATGGGATTTTCCAGACAATAATACTGGAGTAGGTTGCCATTTCCTTCTCCAGGGGATCTTAGTAATCTAGAGATTGAACCTGAGTCTCCTGGAACGGCAGGCCTATTCTTTACCACTGAACCACCAGGGAAGCCACATCTCAGGATGACCAAAAGTCAAACAAAGGAATTTACTTAACATTCACTTAATGAGTATTTATTGAGAATCTTCTAGATACTGTGAGAGTCTTAGCAAAGCCCTACAGCTTCATGATGGGTCCTGGGACAAAAAAGGAAAACCTGGATTTCATTTTGGGTCGAACTCTCTGATCTGGGATGATGAAGCTCTGGGTTGCTTCATCTGCAGGTTAGGGGTCACAATGGAGCTTTGAAAAGAAATACTTGATGTATGATGTGTCTCATAGAGTTCTCCTTTGATAAGAGCTCAAAAATGTTGGTACTACTCCAACATTTTGGTACTACTAAAATGGTACTACTACAATACTGCACTTGGTGTACAGTATTTCCTCCCTCTCCCCAGAAACAGAGGAAACAAAGATAACTAGGGCACAGTCTTTCTTCTTGGGAGGCTCATAGTTCAGTGGGGGGAATAGTTTTACAGAAATAACCTCTAATAAAATGTCTACAGAGGATGAATAAAGTGCCCTGGGAGTCCAGAGGAGGAAGGAACTTATTTTCTAGCAAAATGAAAGCTGGGGAGGTTTTAAAAGGTAGGAAAACTCAGCTTCCTTATTTTACAAGTGAGAAAATTCAGGCTTAGAGAGGTCATGTGACTTGTTCGAGGTCATATGACTTTTTCAAGGTCATGGTACATTCCTGGCAGAAAAAAATAAGTGTTACTCACTCAGTCACATCCAACCTCTTTGTGACCCAATGGACTGTAGCCCACTAAGGTCCTCTGTCCATGGGATTCCCCAGGCAAGAATACTGGAGTGGGTTGCCATTACCTTCTCCAGGGGATCTTCCTAACCCAGAGATCGAACCTGAATCTCCTGCATTGCAGGCAGATTCTTTACCATCTGAGCCACTGTGGCAGAAACGGAGAGTAAAACTCAGGACTCCACATCCCCAGCTTAGAGTTTATGTCACACAGACTATGAGGCAGTCACTGACACAGGAAAGATTTCTTACTAAACAAAAGCAGAAAGCTAGATTTTGAGTAGAAGGATCTAGAAACTGAAAAAAGGCTCTAGAGGAAAGAAAGCCAGAACTTCATCTCATGCTGGACAGAGCCCCTGCCTGCTCTGTAATTGGGAACTTGAGTACTGTTCAAGCTCTGATGATCCCCACATTCTCTCAGAAAGTAGGTATATTGTCCCAGAAGCCAGACCTGAGAGTGAATTCTGCAGGACAGCTCATTCTAAGGGAGGGTACAGCAGAAAAGGAGAACCAGGAGGAGAAGGAGGTTTGTCCCTGATGTAGGAACCACCATGAAGGGCCTCAAGAGCCTTGGTGTAGAACAGGAGCCTGCAACTGAAACTAAACCTATTTAAATCTGAAGCGAGAGGTTCATTTCATCTAGACCCAGGTCACGCTTTTGGACTATGCTGATGTTTAATGAATGTAATTTAAAAAATTAAATTAAATATTAAGATAACTTTAAATTTAAAAATAAATTGTAAAGGATTTGATTTAAATTAATTAAAATTAATTTTTAAAATGATATTTTAAAAATTTACATTTTTTCAGTCATATAGATTTATCTTCAGAGACTCTGATCAGAAGCATAATGCTCACCTTCTGCTGCTTGTTGCCTCCCCGACCGTTGCAGCCCCTGGGAGCTCTGGAGGGTCAGAGGTCCATCTATGGGAAGGGAGGGAGGGGTCGATGTGTGTGTTCTCATTGTTAACCAGTGGCTTTGGGATTAGCCTGAGATATTAAAGACCAGTTCACCTAAATCCTTCCTAGCCCACCAATGTTTCAATTGCATTGCGTGCTTTAAACTCTAGAGCAAAAGGAAAAAAGCATCCTAATGACCAGAGTGCTGGAAAAAAGAAATAGAATAATCCCCACCTTACAGTTCATGTCCTACATCTGGTTCAAATATGAGAGGATATTTACACTTCAGGTGTTCTAAGGAGGATGTGGTCTCTGTTTTTTATTTAGTAGGAAAAAGAAGATCAGAAATGAGTTGAGCCTCAAAGCAGAATTCCACAGACAGAGGAGCCTGGCAGGCTACATTCCACGGGGTTGCAAAGAGTTGGACACAACTGAGCAACTAACACTTTCACTTTTCGAAGCGGCAATAAAACAAAGCTGTATTCCCTGGGATCTTAAGTCCCTGGTGGGCAGGTGGTAATCTTAGGGGGTCTCCCCTCCCCGTAACTTCTTCCACTCTGTCCTCCCTCCCCACAGCAGATGAAGCAGAGGCTCTTGTCAGAATGGGGGGCTTTTTCTCTTTCTAAGACTTCGTTCTTCTTAAGACCAGGTCAGAGTCTAATTATTATTACTGGTCAATCTATTTATCTTAATTAAAAAGTCAGTGTATAATAGCAGAAATAAAATTATTTCTCTGGCTAGATTTTGCTGACCCTTAGAAGACTGTCTCATTTTGGGTCTATTTTAAATCAGAACATACTCATTTTCTGTGTCTTGGCTACAGTATTAACATGATAGAAGGTTTCCTGATGGGGGCGGGTAGGGGAAGACTGGGCCACTGAAGAGAAGCATCCTTTCAGATTTTAGTCCAAAGCTGGCGTCTGATAGCTGTTCATCTGGTGGTCCCGGGTGTGGACACGGTGACGTGCTCTCACACTCAGCTCCAAAGCCAAGTTGCACTCACATGGAAACTGACAGCCCTTTGTCACCCCAAACTGGCCATGTCCAGGGCTTCATGCTTGTGGGAATAAAATCTAAAACCAGAGTTGTAGAACTCAGTTCATCAGATCAGATCAGATCAGATCAGTCGCTCAGTCGTGTCCGACTCTTTGCGACTCCATGAACGGCAGCACGCCAGGCCTCCCTGTCCATCACCAGCTCTCGGAGGTCACTCAGACTCACATTCATCGAGTCAGTGATGCCATCCAGCCATCTCATCCTCTGTCGTCCCCTTCTCCTCCTGCCCTCAATCCCTCCCAGCATCAGAGTCTTCTCCAATGAGTCAACTCTTCGCATGAGGTGGCCAAAATACTGGAGTTTCAGCTTTAGCATCATTCCTTCCAAAGAAATCCCAGGGCTGATCTCCTTCAGAATGGACTGGTTGGATCTCCTTGCAGTCCAAGGGACTCTCAAGAGTCTTCTCCAACACCACAGTTTAAAAGCATCAATTCTTCGGTGCCCAGCCTTCTTCACAGTCCAACTCTCACATCCATACGTGACCACAGGAAAAACAATGGCCTTGACTAGACGAACCTTTGTTGGTAAAGTAATGTCTCTGCTTTTGAATATGCTATCTAGGTTGGTCATAACTTTCCTTCCAAGGAGTGAGCGTCTTTTAATTTCATGGCTGCAGTCACCATCTGCAGTGATTTTGGAGCCCAGAAAAACAACTCAGTTCATAGCAGCTATTTTCTGGGCTTGGGATTCAAAGAATGATAATTCAAATGTGCATTATCAGTAGTTGCTCCATGCAAAGGAAAAAAAAAAAACACCCAGAAAATTTCATCTATTCCCAAGATGACTCTGGTCTATTGAAAGTGGGGCCTTCTGAAATCCCAAGATTATAGGTAATAGGGCCTGGCCTAGTTGTACAGTTTATGAGGAGAACATCATTTTAAATTGCATTGGCCTTGGCCCTGCTCTTGTAGTCTAATACCCGGGTAGCATGATAAGGAGCGAGGGAACTAAATTTTCAAATATTAACAGTTATACAAGGAAACTGCATTTTCTGACGCTACACTTGACACATGCTTTCCAGAAAGCTTGCCTGTGGCTGACAGCCTGCTTGGCACATTTCTGCTGAAGTCCTTTGGTGATGAAGAGCAGGGCTGACACATGGCCAGATTCCAGACAGGCCAGTGAACTGGGGGAGATAGAGGCCTCAGAAGGGCATCAGCTGATAAATATATCTGATCTAGGGAAAGGAAGGTGCAGCAAAAGAGTCCAGAAGAAGCAGATTCAAAGAGCTTTGAAAAATTCATTTTCCTTTATTTAAAAAAAATTTGCTTTTTTTAAAAAACTTTTTATTTTGTATTGGGGTATAGCTGATGAATGATATTGTGCTGGTTTTAGGTGTATGGCACAGTGATTCAGATATATATATATATTTTCAGATTATTTTCCATTTTAGATTATTACAAGATATTGAATAGAGTTCCCTGTGTTCTACAATAGATCTCTATGGTTTATTTATTTTATGTATGGTTGTTTTTTATTATATAATATTTTAATATTAAAATACTAATTTATTTTTATTTATATATAGTTATTTATTTCATATATAGTTGTGTGCATCTCATACTCTTCTAATTTATACCTTCCTTGCTCCCTTTATCCTTTGGCAACCATAAATTTGTTTTCTATATTTGTGAGTCTGTTTCTGTTTTGTAAATAAGTTCATTTGTATTATATTTTAGATTCCACATGTAAGTGATATTTTATGATATTTATCTTTCTCTGTATAAGCCAGACTTTATTTAGTATGATCATCTCGAGGTTCATCTATGTTGCTGCAAATGACATTATTTCATTTTTTATGGCCAAGTAATATTCCATTATATATATTGCTTCCCTCGTGGTTCAGGCAGTAAAGAATCTGCCTGCAATACGAGAGACCCTGGTTTGATCCCTGGGTCAGGAAGATCCTCTGGAGAAGGTGATGGCAACCCACTCCAGTACTCCTGTCTGGAGAATCCCATGGACAGAGGAGCCCGGTGGGCTACAGTCCATGGGGTGGCAAGAGTTGGACATTACTTAGCAATTAAACCACCACATATACATATCGCATCTTCTTTATCCATTCATTTATCAATGGACTTGTAGGTTGCTTCCACAACATGGCTA
The DNA here is from genome assembly GCA_935064755.1 of Tragelaphus eurycerus. Taxonomy (NCBI): domain Eukaryota; kingdom Metazoa; phylum Chordata; class Mammalia; order Artiodactyla; family Bovidae; genus Tragelaphus; species Tragelaphus eurycerus. The sequence continues at coordinate 15,207,222 of CAKXYN010000036.1, read as the reverse complement.
TTGGAAATAGTGCTTCAGTGAACACTGGGGTGTATTTATCTTTTTGAATCTTTTTTGGCTATGTGCCCAGGAGTGGGATTGCTGGATCATATGTTAACTCTATTTTTAGTTTTTTTAAGTAGCCTCCATACTGTTCTCTATAGTGGCTGCACCAGTTTACATCTTCACCAATAGCATAGGAGGGTTCCCTCTGAAGAATTCTGAAATAAGGATACAGGATGATGCAGTCACCTCCACATTCCCCAATAGAAACTCACTTAATTCAAAGAGCTGGGCTTATTAGGAAATGTTAAGCACCAGCCTCCTAGGTATTAAGCACTTTTCTGTGTATAATATGATGGAAACCACTGTTAATTTCCCAGCAAATGCTGCATAATAGAATTTTAGCTGAGAGGTAATTATTCACCCAAGGACTCGTTTCTGGTTCTTTTTGGAACCAGGCATGGCCATGTGACAAACTCCCTCTTAATGTGAGCAGAAGTGACGTGAGCTCCTTTCAGATCTGGCTGTACACCTTGTTCATGAGCTCCTGCCTATCACCATACCACCCTGATGGGTGACAATAACGGGCTTCCCAGTAAACTTTGGGGGTCATGAGTTGGAGATGATAGAGCCACCATCTGTCTGGATCCCTTAAACAGTACTTGGAACATAATGCTCCCCAGCTTCCTGCTCTAGGTCATAAGATGAAAAAGAAAAAACCTTCCATTATTCTTGGGCTGTTGCATTTTGGGGTCCACCCACTGTAGAAATTTAGACCTCACTGTCCTAGTCCATTTAGGCTGCTCCAGTGTAACACTGGGAGATCTGAGGCTCATGGGGGAGGAGAGGGTTGGATGTAGGAACTGAAAAGGCTGGTGGGTATGAGATAAGATAGCTCATGCTTTAAGGGACATCTGCGTTTATGTTGGAGAAGGAAATGACAACCTACTCCAATATCCTTGCCCGGAAAATTTCACGGAGAGGAGAGCCTGGTGGGCTATAGTCTGCAAAAGAGTTGAACACGACTTAGCAACTAAACAACAATAACATTTATGTTATCTGATTGTTTTTTTCAGAAGTGAGGATGAAAAGAGTAAAGGAGAGAGAAGATGAAGGGAAAAATAGAACCGTGAGAGGTAATGATCTTGAAGTCTGATGTTGATCTAGTTCTGATGCTGAACTAGATAAAATTGTACCAGCCTCTACTTCCATCAGATCAGATCAGATCAGATCAGTTGCTCAGTCGTGTCCGACTCTTTGCGACCCCATGAACCGCAGCACGCCATGCCTCCCTGTCCATCACCAGCTCCCGGAGGTCACTCAGACTCACACCCATCAAGTCAGTGACGCCATCCAGCCATCTCATCCTCTGTCATCCCCTTCTCCTCCTGCCCTCAATCCCTCCCAGCATCAGAGTCTTCTCCAATGAGTCAACTCTTCGCATGAGGTGGCCAAAATACTGGAGTTTCAGCTTTAGCATCATTCCTTCCAAAGAAATTCCAGGATTGATCTCTTTCAGAATGGACTGGTTGGATCTTCTTGCAGTCCAAGCGACTCTCAAGAGTCTTCTCCAACACCACAGTTCAAAAGCATCAATTCTTCAGCGCTCAGCCTTCTTCACAGTCCAGCTCTCACATCCATACATGACCACAGGAAAGACCATAGCCTTGACTAGGCGAACCTTTGTTGGCAAAGGGATGTCTCTGCTTTTGAATATGCTATCTAGGTTGGTCATAACTTCCCTTCCAAGGAGTAAGCGTCTTTTAATTTCATGGCTGCAGTCACCATCTGCAGTGATTTTGGAGCCCAGAAAAATAAATTCTGACACTGTTTCCACTGTTTCTCCATCTATTTCCCATGTAGTGATGGGACCAGATGCCATGATTTTCGTTTTCTGAATGTTGAGCTTTAAGCCAACCTTTTCACTCTCCACTTTCACTTTCATCAAGAGGCTTTTTAGCCCCTCTTCACTTTCTGCCATAAGAGTGGTGTCATCTGCATATCTGAGGTTATTGATATTTCTCCCAGCAATCTTGATTCCAACTTGTGTTTCTTCCAGTCCAGCATTTCTCATGATGTATTCTGCATATAAGTTAAATAAACATGGTGACAATATGCAGCCTTGACGTACTCCTTTTCCTATTTGGAACCAGTCTGTTGTTCCATGACCAGTTCTAACTGTTGCTTCCTGACCTGCATACAGATTTCTCAAGAGGCAGATCAGGTGGTCTGGTATTCCCATCTCTTTCAGAATTTTCCATAGTTTATTGTGATCTACACAGTCAAAGGCTTTGGCATAGTCAATAAAGCAGAAATAGATGTTTTTCTGGAACTCTCTTGCTTTTTCCATGATCCAGCGGATGTTGGCAATTTGATCTCTGGTTCCTCTGCCTTTTCTAAAACCAGCTTGAGCATCAGGGAGTTCACGGTTCACATATTGCTGAAGCCTGGCTTGGAGAATTTTGAGCATTACTTTACTAGCGTGTGATGGACTAAATAAAAGGCTGGTTAAGAGGCTTTGAGATTACTTCTCTTCCAATCACCACTGGAAAATACACATGGTTCTCCCTCCAATTAGATGCCTGTTACCGGATATAGCTTAGTTGGTAAAGAATCTGTCTGCAATTCAGGAGACCTTGGTTCGATTCCTGGATTGGGAAGATCCCCTGGAGAAGGAAATGACAACCCACTCCAGTATTCTTGCCTGGAGAATCTTATGGACAGAAGAGCCTGGCAGGATATAGTCCATGGGTTCGCAAGAGTCTTAGTGACTTGACTTAGTGACTAAACCACCACCACCACCACCACCCAGATATCCAAGTTTTGCTGGGGAGAAACTTTGGCTCTAAAAAGTCAGATCTTTTTAGAGCTGGTTCCATAAACCACAAACTCAGGCCACACACAGAGCTCTCCTCTGGGCCTCTTAGACCTCTTAGATTGTGTCAGGTCCTAGGTTTATTGACACCAACACCTCCCCCGCCCGGACTCAACAACTTCTCCACAAGTTGCTAATCTCCCAAAACAAAGGGCTTGCAGGAAAAAAGTGGCAGAAAGATGGCAATGGACCAAAACCTAAGGGCAAATGTTGGAGAAGGTGCTGTATTTGCATCCTTTGTGAGTCTATGCCTTTGAGTTAGGGCTGTGGGTGTGGTCAGATAAAGACAATTCATAGTTATTGGTTTTGCTGGTGTTGTTGAATTGCTCAGTTGTGTCCAACTCTTTGTGACCCCATCGGCTATAGCATGCCAGGCTTCCCTGTCCTTCACCATCTCCCAGAGTTTGCTCAAACTCATGTCCATTGAATCGGTGATGCCATCCAACTATCTCATCCTCTGTTGCCCCCTTCTCCTACTTTCTTCTATCTTTCCCAGCATCAGGGTCTTTTCCAATGAGTCAGCTCTTCAAATCAGGTGATCGAAGTATTGGAGCTTCAGCTTCAGCATTGGTCCTTCCAATGAATATTCAGGGCTGATTTCCTTTAGGATTGACTGGTTTGATCTCCTGCTGTCCAAGAGATCCTCAAGAATCTTCTCCCAAGTTACTGGGTTCGGAGAGGGTAAGTCACAGGCCCCGGTGGCACTAGTGGTAAAGAAGCCAACTGCTAATGCAGGAAACATAAGAGACACAGATTTGATCCCTGGGTTGGGAAGATCCCCTGGAGGAGGGCATGGCAACCCACTCTAGCATTCTTGCCTGGACAATCCCATGGACAGAGAGGCCTGGCAGGCTATAGTCCATAGGGTTGCAAAGAGTTGGCCATGAATGAAGCAACTTAGCATGTACTCAAGTCACAGCCCAAGTCCAGATCTGGGTCGTTCAGACTTGGGAGGGCCCCCCCCACTCCTGTTTTTATAATATCAGCAAGAATTTTTTGTATAGATAAGATTATTCTAAAATTCACAAGGAAAGGCAAAGGAACTATAATTGTCAAAACAATTTTTCAAAAATGATATAGCTACTTTGAACATTGAATTATTCACTTGGCTGCTTTGGGTCTTAGTTGCAACACACAGGACCTTCCCTGCTGGCCCACAGGTTCTCCAGTTGTGGCACAAAGGCTCCAGAGTGTGTGGGTTCTGTAGTTTGTGACACATGGGCTGTCTAGCTGAGGTGCATGGGCTCATTGGTTGCAGTGCTCAGCATATTTGTCCTGAGGTGTGGGATCTTAGTTCACTGACCAGGGATTGAACCCATGTCCCCTGCATTGCAAGGCAGATTCTTAACTGCTGGCCTACCAGGGAAGGGCCCTCTTTTACAGCAGGGAAAGTCTCCAGGTTCCTGGCTGGAAGCTGTCCTAGGCCCATATCTTTCCCTTGGCAATCCTTCCACCAGGCTGGCCTTCCGAGGAGGGTGCCATCCAGACCTGGGTACCCCTGTCAAGGACAGCAGGAAGGGGAGGGCTCTGGTGCTGTTGGGAACCTCACTGCTGGCTCCAGTCATCTCTCCCAGCCCTGCCCTTTCCTTTGAAGGGATGCAGTTGACAATGGGCCTATTAGAGCCCTAATTGAATCGTTAACACACCAGCCATTAGCAGCTGCTAATGAGGGAATCCAGGGGATTACAGCATCAATTATCAAGTTTGACTTCTGAATGTGGCTCTGCCAACAGTGGGCTCTTGTGAGAGTCTTTAGAAAAATGTGACAGAGCCAGGGAGGAGCAGCACGTGCTCGTGGTATGGCCATGCCCCAAAGATGCTCTTACAGGGCCTGCTCTATGTGGCTGCACATCACAAGTCCTGAGGCAGCCGGTGCACTGTAGACAAGAGAGTGTCCCACACACAGGCCCGCATGCCTCTCTCCCAGAACTCTGCAGCCTCCTTGAAATGCAATCGCTTCTTTGCCCCCCACAGCTATTTTTTCCATAAATATTCTCACTCATACATGGTCTTCTTTAATGCCTTCAGGCAAAGTGAAAATGTTAGTCACTCAGTCATGTTTGACTCTTTGCTACCCCATGGACTATAGCCTGCCAGACTCCTGTCCATGGAATTCTCCAGGCAAGAATACTGGAGTGGCTTGCCATTCCCTTCTCCATGGGATCTTCCCAACCCAGGGATCGAACCCAGGTCTTCTGCATTGCAGGCAAATTCTTTACCATCTGAGCCACCTGGGAAGACTTGGAGCCAAAATCATTCCCAATTTCCTATCAATCCCATCCATTCTATCAGTCACTGAGCCCTTGGAATTCCAGCTTGTAAATATCTCTTGATTCCTCTTCCTTTCCCTCCCTATTACTTTAGTGCAAGAGCTTATCATCACCATAGAAATGGCCATCTAGAGAAATTGTTCTCTCCATCTCCAGTTCATCTCCTCCTCCCTGTCCAAATCATTCTCTTTCTAAAAAGTAAATTTGATTGTCCCTCCTCAAAACCCTGCAGGGATCCTTTTAGCTTACAGGAGAAAGAGTAATTCCTCACAGGACCTCCATGATCTTGGATCCTTACACCTCACCCTCGTATTCCCTTATTCCCTGCCTTTCAAATCTAGCTGGAGCCACAGTGCCCTGCTTGCCCTTTCCCAAAGTACTGAAATGTTGGGGCATTAGCTTACGTTGCACATGCAGATATGTCTGTCTAGAGTGCCTTCCCCACTGGGGAGCTTGTACCTGTCTATTAAGTCTTATAAATGAAGTTTTTCTAACTCACCTGTTCTTTCCTGGGAGTCCTTTACATATTTTTCTCATTGTACCTAATCATAGTAGAATTATAAGTGTTTACTTGTCTCCTCTGCTGGACTATGAGGTCATTAAGTGCATCAGCTTCAGTATTTCTTCCTGGAAGTGCATGTGTCCAACACATCAGAGATGATCAGTGTGCTACCACCACTACAGTGTGCATTTGACCATGGACTAGAACAATGATAATGCTTCTCCCAGTTCCTTTCATGGACCTATATTGCATGCATTTTTTTGTTCTATGTGGGACTGTTAGTTGTTCAGAGTCTAATTGTTTTGAACCCAAAGAGAAATGTTTTAGTTGTCAGAAAAATCCTCCCTCTACCCCAAGAGCTCAGTGCACAGCCTTTGGATCCATGAATACTTAGGGAATTGAACTAAAATCTGTAAGTGTTAACTGAACCACTTGTTCTACTGAGCTCTAGAAGGAAGTGCTTGGGGAAAATGTCAGGCTGAAATAACCTATATGGGAAAAGAATCTGAAAAAGAATGGATATATGTATATGTATAACTGAGTTATTTTGCTATACACCTAAAACTAACACAGTGTTGTAAATCAAACATATTATAAAATAAAATTGAAATTGAAAGAAATTTTAAAAGCCCTTGGGGGGAATAAACTAGAAGTTGAGGATTAACAGATACACATTAGTATATATAAAATAGATAACCGAGCACCTACTGGATAACATGGAAGTATATTCAATATTTTGTAATAACCAAGAATGGAAAAAAATTTGAAAAAGAATATATATATGTGTATGTATATAAACATCTATGTTTATGTATAACTGAATCATTTTGCTGTACACCTGAAATTAACACAATATTATAAATCAATTTTTGTTTCAATAAAACAAACAAACAAACAAAAAAACTGCAAACTGTTGCAACAGCCTCAGATGGTGTGTAGCCCTGTGCCCAACCTATATATGAGAAAACCAAATTCCATGGAAAGAAGCAAGAGGCAGAGCCAGGCTCACACCCATGTGCCTGCTGCCAGGGCTCCAGGCTCCCACCCGCAGTGACTCCTGCCTGGTAGCCGTATGTGGTTAATATAAATCAATCTCTCCATCTGGGAGGGACACTCTTTATGCTTCCTCCCATCCCCTCCATCTGTTAACGCTTTGCAATCCCATGGGTTGTCCACACATCAAAGCCTGTGAATTTGGACAAAATGAGATAACAATGCAGAGGCTAAACTCCTGTCCAAAGCTGTAGCCTTGTTGCAGCCCAGAACACTCTCTGGGAACTTTCTATATTTCTAATTTAATATTTCTCATTAGATATCTATTTTATACGTGTTAGTGTATATATGTCAATCCCAATCTTCCAATTCACCCCACCACCCCTTCCCCCTCTAAAAGTCATGAGACTTTTTAAATTGTCCCCAAATGAGGGACACAGTCCCAAAATGACATTTAAGCTCTGTGAAAGAAGAGAATTGTTCAGCATGGTCTTCCTATTATCCAGAAAAAATCCCTTGCACACAGTAGGCACTTAATAAATATTTATGGAAAACTGCAAATGGTAGAAACAGGAGCATCTGAGCTGAGTTTAGCAGGCCACGCCCATTCTTCTGCTGTTGACTCGTACAGGAACACTTAGTGTTACTGAGCCCCTGTGTGTATACTCAGCCCTGTTCTTCATCTGTTTCCTCCATCAGCCTGGAGTGGAAATCCTTAACACAGCTTGCATGACCTGAAGAGTTGGAGACTGCAGGCTGCCCACTTCCTGGAGAGCCTCTTCACCTCTAGTTCACTGAAAAGCAAAATTTCAAAGCAGGCTCGGGACTAGGTGAGCAGAGAGAGGCACCTGGATGCAAAATTCAAGGATGTATTGGCTCTCAATCTGACCAGGTGGTCTCACTCACCTTATTATATAAGGTCTCACTCACCTTATTATTGCTCTAAAGAAATTCATTCTTTAGAATGAGTGTGTGAGTGTGTGAAGTTGTTTCAGTCATGTTGGACTCTTTGCAACCCTGTGGACTGCAGCCCACCAGGCTTCTCTGTCCATGGGATTCTCCAGGCAAGAATACTGGAGTGGGTTGCCATGCCCTCCTCCAGAGGATCTTCCTGACCCAGGGATTGAATCCATATCTCTTATGTCTCCTGAATTAGTAGGTAGGTTCTTAGCAACATCTGGGAAGCCCAAATGGGGGTAAAACTGCCTGTTAAAAAATATACATATATATATAAATTTCTCCTAAAATGTATTATATTAAATCATATATGTTTGACCTCATCCTGGGTGAGTTTTTATTTTTTAAATTGGAGAATAATTGTTTTACAGTGTTCCGTTCGTTTCTGCTGTACAACTCACCCTGGGTGAGTTTATTTAGTTTTTGAAATGGAAAAACAAAGTCCATATTGTGATATTTAAATCATGCCATGTGGGTCCCAATCTTTCTTTTAAGTGAAATTTTGCTGAGATTATCATAGATTTACATGCAGCTTCCAGGTGGTGCTAGTCAGTGCAGGAGACAAAAAATTTGGATTCAATGCCTGGGTCAGGGAGATCCCCCGGAGGAGGAAATGGAAACCCACTCTGGTACCCTTGCCTGGAAAATTCCATGGAATTTTCCATGAAAAATGTAGCCATGAAAAGACTGTAGCCTAGTGTGCTACAGTCCATGGGGCCACAAAGAGTCAGATACTACTGAAGCAACTTAGCACGCATGCATGCCACTGAACATTTAGTCGGTCTACAGGCTAGCGTTCGGGATTGAAAATAATTGAAATGGATTTATGAAAAAATACAGAGAAACCCTATGTCCTTTATCCAGTTTTCCAGAACAGTAACATCTTGTAAAACTATAGTACAATATACAACTGAAATATTGACATTGGTACAATCCACAGGTTTTGCTCAGATTGTTTTCATTTTACTTGTCCTCATTTTTGTTTGTGTGTGTATTTAGTTCCATTTGATTGTGTGTGTAGGTTATTTACCCACCTCCATAGTAGGATGGTGAGCAGGCCCATCAACACGAGGATGCCTCTGTCTTCCTTCTGTAACCACACCCTCCACCCTCCATATACAGTTCCATGACTTTCCATGGTCTTTAACAATTTGAAGGCTACAAGTATTCCATTCTATGACTTTACTATATTTACCCAATCATTGAGAGTTAAACATTTTTTAGATGTATATTTTTGTTATTGTTGTTCATTTGTTTCACTCTTCTGGGACCCATTTCACTTAACCTTTTCACACATCCAGATTTATTTTCCTAGGATAAGCTTGATAAATCTATCCTTCCATCTTCTAAATTCTTAATTTGATCCCTCAGAACTGACTTCATATTCCTTTTGCTCCGAAGGAAACAGCGGGCTCTTCAAAATATTAAGTTCTTGAACAGTGGACAGAGCCTGGCCAGGACTAGGATCCTCAAAAGCATGTGCTTCATTTCCCTAAGGCAATTTCAAAAGAGAAACTGTAATAACACTTGGGAGAAATGAGAATGTTATTAAAATAGGTGCAGGTCACCGGTTTGAAGACAGCAATTATCTGGAGGTACAAGTTTGGGTTTTTAGACACCTTGCCTAGAAGCCTCTTTTCATATGATGGGGCAAAGGTAAAGAGAGCAGGTCAAGGGAGTGGATGAGGCAGGATATTAGCCAAAGATGATAAAGAGGGAGGAGGCTTGTCTGCAAACCCTGAGACACACAGCTCCCCTTGAGGGATAAAGAATGCCCCTGAATAGGAAAAGGTTGCCTGCACAGGACACAGCCTGGCGGAGGGAAAGATAGATGGGTGGATAGTCTGAAAATGCAACCAGGTCAGGTGTGGTCAGAGTCTGGATCAGGGACACAGGATAGGAATAAAAGCATCTGCAGCAGTTCCCAACCTTTTTGGCACCAGGGACCGGTTTTAGAAGACAATTTTTCCATGGATGCCTGGGAGGGGAATGGTTTGGGGATGATTCAAGAATATTACATTTATTGTGCACTTTACTTCTAATCTAATGCCACTGCCGATCTGACAGGAGGCACCTATCCATGGCCCGGAGGTTGGGGACGCCTGATTTAGAGGGTATTGTTGAAAGAATTAGAGGAGGAAAAACCATTCAGAATGAGAAAACTTGACCCACCCAGAGGACGGAGGAGAGTATTCATTGGCAGGAAAGAGACAAAAGGAGCTGGATCTTGCTCTCTTCTGAGGCTTGGGTGGCCAGAGTCTGTGGGTCTTACACAAACTTCCTGCCAGGCAACGGAGGTCTATGGAGAGAAGCTGAGACTCCCTGTAGAGGCTCCGCCCCCTGGACCAATGGGCAGAGGCCCTGGGCACAGAGACTTCCTTCCTTTTCTTGCATGGGCAGTGCTGTCCTAAGATCTGGGCAACCAGCCTCTGTCCTTGGTTTTGTAGTCCCCAGGGTCCCAAGTTAGCCCTCCTCTTGTTCTGTCTCTTTCACCCATCTCCACTCCCTGAGTGAGGGATTAACCAGGCTAAAGGGTGTACAGAGCCAGAGGCCACCTCCACTGCTATAACCTAGACCACCATGTGCTGTCATGCTTTACACCTGAAGCCCAGAATTCCCTGCCCAGATGGTCTCAGGCCCATGCTAGGGCTTCTGTAAGCCTCTTTCCAGGCTCTGTGCTGTGTGGGTGACCCATGCTTACAGGTATGCCCCTGTGCCCATGGCTCTGCATGGTGGGTATCGGTGTTGAACCTGGGGAAGGAGAAAAAACAGGGTACAGGTGAGTCCTTGGAGCAACTTGAACTAAACTGCACCCTGCCTCTCCCTGATGCCTGGAAATGCTTCTGATCTTATTTTGGTTCTGTTTGAAATGGAGAGTGCTTCATTTGTCACTCTGTCAGGTTCCCGAGCAATTACCCTTCCAGGATTCCAGTGGCCTCCCTCACCCTACAGTTTTCACTGCTGGCCATTCTGACATCCCAATGTGTTGGACAAAGCATTCCACCCTTCCCACCTCTGTGTCCTGGCAAATGAAGCAAAGTGTAAATACAGAGGGTTAGGGGATGCCTTAAAGGGAGGAAGAGGTCTCACTAGGGCAGTGTTCCATCTTATGTCATCATGATACTCAGAGAAGGTGCTTATTAGAAACCCTAATTTCTAGGTGCTATGCCTGGAGAGTCTAATTCTTTCAGGTTTGGGGGAGACTCAGGAACAGTAGTTGAAAGCTGGAGTCCCCTGGGGAGCTTTAAAAAGTTCTAAGGGCTGGGTCCCAACTCTAGAAATTCTGGCTCAATTGATCTGGGGTGTGGCTTAGGCATCAGGGTTTTTTTTTTTTTTTTTTTTTTTAAAGTGCCCTGAAGGTACAGAGAAGCACTGCTCAAGCGTCAAATGACTCTTCTGACCAGGTAAGGGTGGAAATTCTGCAGGTGGTCCTATAAAATACCACAGGGAAGAAAAGAATTACAGGCCAGATTTTCTACACATAGGAGGTCTTGTTTTTTTTGTTGTTGTTGTTTGTTTGTTTTTCAGAAGCAGCTGGCAAGCTCTTTTGTCCTCTGCCTCTTTCTCTCCAAGTTGTTTCCTTAATGCAGTAAGAGAATTGTTCCAGGGATTGAAAACTGTAGGAGTGCCCCTCCCATCAGCCTTTCCCACCCTTCTAGTAAAACCCTCCCTTTCTAGCGCACTAAACCCCATGGACAGAGGAGCCCGGTAGGCTGCAGCCCATGGAGTCGCTATGAGTCGGACACGACTGAGCGACTTCACTTTCACTTTTCATTTTCATGCATTGGAGAAGGAAATGGCAACCCACTCCAGTGTTCTTGCCTGCAGAATCCTAGGGACTGGGGAGCCTGGTGGGCTGCTGTCTATGGGATCGCACAGAGTTGGACATGACTGAAGTGACTTAGCAGCAGCAGCAGCAGCAGCAGCAGCAGCAGCAGCAGTGATGACTCATTTCCCCCAAGAAGTAGATGGAGTAGGTTACCCAGAGTCCTAACCTGGTAAATTTCAGGTTTTTGTTGTTGTTAAGTTGCTCAGTCATGTCTGACTCTTTGTGGCCCCATGAGTGTAGCCCACCAGGCTTCTCTGTCCATGGGATTTCCCAGGCAAGAATATGGGAGTGGGTTGACATTTCCTTCTTCAAAGTTTCAGGTAATTGTTTTTCCCCTGAATGAATGATTGATTCCCTTCATTTCTTTTCTTTTATTTCTTTATTTTTTGACCATGCCCAAGGGCATATGGAATCTTAGTTCCCTGACCAGGAATTGAACCTGAGATCCCTGCACTGGAAGCGTGGAGTCTTAATCACTGGGCCACCAGGGGAGTCCCATCTCTTTCCTATCATTTCATGGACTTTACTATTATTCCATGTCCCATCCTAGTCCGTCCTTGGAGACTCACATTCCCAACATGTGACCTGGCTAAGGAAGGATACTGCTGAAGACAGGGACTCAAGGCTTTGCAGGAGGGGACTGAGATTAACACTGACTCAAGACAGGAAGAATGGTAGAAATATCTGAAAGGTCAAATGCAGGATTCTAGGCTTTTTATGAGATTTCACTTGTCTTGTTCTCACCATCATTACACCAAGTGAATCAGAGGCCAGTCAGTGGTTAGCCACAAGACCTTCAAGGATAACTCACACCCATGCATTGCAAACTCTTTTCCCCCTAATTTGGGCTTCACTGTTGTTCATGGGGAGTCAACATATGGGCTGAAGTGTAACATACAACTTGGAGGGAAGGGCACACCTGTGTTGAAAAAGGCACCCGGCCTAACAGAGAAGAAGAGAGGAAGCAAATGACAGCGTCCTCACCAAATGTCTGCCACCATCCCTAATTAGCCAGAGGGGCAACGTATTCTCTAAGCTACAACCTGTGATCTTGATGCCAAAACATAGCCAAACGTTGTTACCGAAGGGTCACTTTGTAGCATGTGGAAAAAGATTCTATGATTTCATGGATCCAACCTGGATCTATGGAGGGCATACTGAAGCAGGACATCTTTCTCTGACAAGGTTGTGTTAGGCTGGTCAGTGAGGAACACGTGGACTTCAGTCAGCTGAGTGACAAGGACTCCCATGGTCTTGTTTCGTGGACCAGAAAGAAACACATGGTTGGATACATGGATATATCGACCTGTTGGTAACCAGCTGAACATCTGGGCACTGAAGGTACGATTTAATGAACATGAAGATAAATCATCTGTAGGTGTCTTGTTTGGAAGCTCTCCTGTTCTGTTGCATTCAAGTTTATCATCTATGACTTACGGTGACACAATGGTAAAGAATCCGCCTGCCAATGCAGGAGATATGAGTTTGATCCCTGGGCTGGGAAGATTCACTGGAGTAGGAAATGGCAAGCACTCCAGTATTCTTGCCTGGGAAATCCCATGGACAGAGGAGCCTGGGGGTCTACAGTCCACGTTGTGGCAGAGTTGGATACAACTGAGCACGCATGCCATGCCATGCCACAAAGAGTAATATACATTTTCAGAAGATGGGGAGCTGAGTAAAACCTCTCTCTCATACACACATACATACAGAGAGATAATTGATGGATGATAGATGGGAAGATTTTTGAGAGTCCGAGTTCAAGAGAGAAACTGGGCAAGCTGATATTTATCAAATGCCCCTAATAGTGTGATTGCAAGAGAGAGCATAGCTTGGCAGCATCTCATGTGGAAAGGCTTAGCAGTGTGTCCACAGAATCTGCAGTTGCTTTGTGAAGTCTCCTATAAGGTTGCCTGGATCTTGGACTGTAATAATAGAAGCAGAGAGTCCCCAGCTCAGGAGATGATCTTCCATTCTGTACTGTCCTGGTCCAATGTTATTGGGAATTTTGCCTTCCATTCTGGACATCATGCTAAGAAGCTGGGACAATTCGAAATGGTAGAGAGAAGCTAACTCTTAATAAAATGACCTGAAACACTCTCAATCAAGGAAGAGAAAAGAAACATCGAGGGGGCATTTCAGGAGTCACATGGAGACAGCATCGCTGTGTGAAGTTGTCTGAGATTTCTCTGATTTCCTCAAAGGTGGAAGGAGCATGTACGTGAGAAAGCTCTGGAGGACTGGCTTAGGGCTCAATGTAAAGTTCTCCAGAGATGGAGAATGCTGGGCTTGAACTAATCCCAACACACAAGGACAGATAAGTCAACATGCAGTTGATGTGGAAATTGTCAGAAGTCTGCCTTGCCGGTGGAAGGGGAAACTCTGTACTCAGGTTTCAGAAAAACTCCAAAAAAACCCTTTAATGGCCAGAAGCTTCTTTCTTGGCCATCCTAAAACTTCCCCATTTGTGAGCAGTCCCTGTAGATGAAGGCTTTGATTCCTGTTCCATACAAACCTTCTGGAGGTTCTATCAGAGAGTCCCTAAGACAGCAAGGAGATCAAACCAGTCAATCCTAAAGGAAATCAACTTTGAATATCCATTGGAAGGACTGATACTGAAGCTGAAGCTCCAGTACTTTGGCCACCTGATGCGAAGAGCTGACTCATTTGAAAAAGACTCTCATGCTGGGAAAGATTGAGACCAGGAGGAGAAGGGGGTGACAGAGGATGAGATGGTTGGGTGGCATCACCGACTCAATGGACACGAGTCTGAGAAAACTCTGGGACATAGTGAAGGACAGGGAGGACTGGAGTGCTGCAGTGTATGGGGTCTCAAAGAGCTGGACATGACTTAGTGACTGAACAACAACATATATAAATGTGAAGGAAGGAGAGAAGGGGGACTTTCCTGGTGGTCCAGTGGTTAAGACTCTGTGCTCCCAATGCAGGGGGCCTGGGTTTGATCCCTGGTCAAGGAGCTAGTTATCATATTCTGTAGCTTAGACCTGGTGCAGCCAAATAAAAATAAATATATTTTTAAAAGGAGAGAAGTGAGAAAATTTAAGGAGAGGAAAGAGAGGGTGTGAAGATAGGAGGCTGGAGGTAAATTGGGGAGGCTTTAAAGTGTGGAAACCTGGCTTCATTTCCATTTGCCTGGTCTGTATCCCCACTGCTGATGGACTCAAATGATCCCACGTCCACTGACTCAGTGGACTGTTCCCAGCCCAGGTCCCGGTGTCAGTATCTCTAGGCACAGGTGGGAGCTTCTGCTGCTGACTCAGGCCTGGGAGCAGACCATGTGCAGACTCCCCTGGCTCCTGCCCAGAAATCGATCCCCAGTCAGCAAAGCCGGACACGAAAACCCCACGCCAGGGAGAGCAGAGGGAGCAGGTGCCTGGCCCCCTGCACCACCCGTCCTGGCAGGCTGGGAGTCTGGCTGGCATCACGCCCGGCTCATTTCCAAGAGCTCGCTAGCTAGATATTTACTGGGAGGGAGGCTTGGCAAGAGGAGACAGCTGGGCCGAAATGGTGGCACAGGCTCATTCACCCAATGGGCTGCAGCAGCCCAGGTTCATTGCCCCTGATGGAGTTTGGTTTATGTACTTGGGCCGCCCCTCGCCCGAATGGTCAGGGGAAGGGGCGGAGCGGTCCTTCCATCACAGAGGCAGCACGGAACCCTTATTGGATTTCCCTAACTCTGGAGCCTGGGAAATCTGATTTATTTTAGAGTTAATCCATCACCCTCTGGCATCCTTTCAAGACAGGCCTTGAGCATAATTGCAGGATCTGGAGAAAATGGGGGAAGTCAAATTCAATTTATTCCATTAACATTTAAAAAACATTTAATTACGATAAAAACCAAAGAGCATTTAATGTGAATGGGACTGTGGCTTTACCTTCTGCGCATGTTCTTCCCACCCATCACTCTGTCCCTGCTGTCACTGGCCTGTTGGAATTTTGCGCCCTGGTTTTGGGGGGCCCACGAGCTGTGGCCCCACTGTCACCTTTGGCTGACTATGGTGGTGACGGGGTGGGGAAGGAGGTGATGTGTCCCCTCACTGCCTTTCTTGCAGATCTAGATCCATCCATTCCTTTCTGGATGGTCCTTGTGTAGTCTCTCCCTCTGCTGCACCCTACTTTGCAAATCTTCTCCCATCCCTCTTTTCCATCCAGGGCCAGAGGAGTAGGACAGGTGGGATGTGATTTTATTTACTTCTTTTTCTCTTTTTTAAGTTGAAGTACAGTTGATGTACAATATTATGTAAGTTACAGTTGTACAATATAGTGATTTACAATTTTTAAAGATTATATTCCATTTATAGTTATAAGATATTGGCTATAATCCCCATGTGGTACAATATATCCTTGTAGCTTATTTTATATCCAGTAGTTTGTACATCTTAACCTCTTACCCTGGACCCTCTCCCACTGGCAACCACTAGTTGGTTCTCTATATTTGTGAGTCTGCTTCTTTTTTGTTATATTCACCAGTTTGCTGTATTTTTTTAGGTTCTGCAAATAAGTGATATCATTTAATATTTGTCTTTCTCGGTTTGACTTAGTTTACTTAACATAATGTCCTCCAAGTCTATCCTTGTTGTTGCAAATGAGGAAATTTCATTCTTTTTTGTGGCTGAGTAGTATTCCATTTTGTGTGTGTGTGTGTGTGTGTGTGTGTGTGTGTGTGTGTGTGTGTAGTGTGTGTGTACATGTTTCCTCAAGGGGTGTGATTTTAGAAAAAACTACTATATTTCACTTTTTTTCAAGACCACCAAGGTAGATGAGAAAGACTAGCTCTTTGTCAGATTTCTTTATACTCATGATGAAGTATTGCTTTTACTTTTAATTCCATATGGGATTGTGGTGGGCTGTGTGTGTGGTCGCTTCACGTCTCCATGTTTCAGTTTCTCTATGTGTAAAATGGGCCTTACTATTCCTGCCCTCCCACCTCACAGAATGCCCAAGGAGGTTCACAGACCACAGGCATGAAGGTGTGTTGACACAAGAGAAGGTTGTATAATAAAAACGCAATGCACTGGTGAATCGTAGCCACCCTGACAAGACAGTCAGATCTTCAGCTGCACTGGGACAAAGCCTCATATGTGACAGGCGTATTGATAGCACTTTGGGCTTTCAAAGACCAGAGTTGCCACCTGCAATCGAGAATCTTCCTTCCGAAACCACCAAGAGCACTAACCACTCACACTCCCTGTGCCTGGTCCCCTTGGGCTTGGTCCCCCAGCCCCCGCTTGAGGCTGGCATATCATTCCCAGCAACCGAGAAGCTCTTTCATTTCTCTCCAGGAAAATAGCCCTGCACAAAAGCCCTGCAGCTCGAGAAGGGACTCTGGGCATTGCACAAAAGAAGCATCTGTACCCTCACGCTGAAAACATAATTAAAACACTTCTGCCTCCCTTATCTGAGACAGGGAAGAAAAATGAGTGGGATGATGAGTGAAAGAAAAAAAAGCCCTTATCTCTCCTTTTGTAAATAAATTTTCTTTTGGCTTCAGGGAAAGGGTCACTGTCAAATTGTGTTCATAGCAAGAGGAGGCCTGAGCATGCCAGGAGGGACGCGGTGCGTGCCTGGGATGGTTCTAGGCACCTTGGAGGCATGGCTGTAGGTGAGGCAGCCACGGCCGTTCTGCAGCTGCCACGTGGTGCCACAGACTGAGGCTTCGCAGCCTCCCATCCTAGACACGTTTCCTGCCGTGTTGCCAACACACCAGCTGCCTGGCCATTCCTAGCCCAGGGAGAGGGGACTCAGCTCGCCTCCCCTGAGTCTCCCTGCTGTGCCCCACCCGTCTGCAGGTTGTCCCCTGCCCCTTGCCACCCTACCTCATTCTTTTCGGAGCACTGAGAATTCAACCCCAGCCCAGGCGCTCTGAACATTGAAGTATTCCTCCAGTCATCCTGCACACAGCTGTTGGATCAGGATTAAGTGCAAAAGAAGAACAATACCCGAAAACAACCAGAACAAAAGAAACAACAACAACAGCACAGGAGAGGCTGTAGAAACATCTTCCCTCCCTCCCTGCGATGAACCAAGAGTCCCTCCGGAGATTTCCCCTCACCTCCCAGAAGATGCCGGTTCCAACACTGCATTGCCTGACTTGGCAGATCCCCGTGGAGAAAACCCGCCGAACACCCAGGTTTCTTTGGTCAGACCACTTTCTCAGCAGAGCAGGGTCTATGCAAGTGCCATGACATGGGGTGGCCGACCCATGTGGGATTCAAGAAAATCAACCTCACAAAGGATTTTCTGATGACTTAATGAAAATGTTCAGTCACAGAGTCAGTAACAGAAGCAAAAGAAAAAATTCAGAGGTGTGGGCACAGGAGAAGGAAATGCCTGGGAGAAGACTGTAGAGTGCAGGAGTTGATAAGGTCATGAGCTGGGGGAGAGGCTGTCCCGGGGGGTAGGAAGTCTGAGCACCCAGGTGGAGGCTGGAGCAAGCAGGTGGAGAACCAGATCCACACACCCTCCATGCGGCCCTGGGCACCAGGGAGCCCCGAGGAGCTCTAAACAAGGTTTTTGCATTGGTCCACCCAGAGGTCTGGCCGGAGGACCAAGGAATCCCATGAAAAAGCAGGACTAGAAGCCTGGAAGGAGGAGCCGGAGGGCTTAAGGCTGGAGTCAGTCAGGAGGTGTAGAAAATTGCAGTGGTTATTATGATAGGAAAACCATTCTGGCTGGAAATCAGAGAGAATGGGAAATGGGTCAGGAAGCTAAAGAACGCGTTTCAGCACATTTAGACTTTCGGCAAAGTACCAGGAAGCTGCTTGCTTCCTGCGGGGTCTTATTTTAATGAAGCCAGTAGATCAAGACCTTTCCTGGAGGGGGCTCAGCATGAGCGGCGGACCTCGGAGAGGTGCCTGCTCGTTTACCGAGCCCCGTCGATTCTATTGCCTTTATGCCCCTCCAGCTCCCACTGCTTTTCTACCTTAGTTCAGACTCTCATCTTTTTTTCTCCTGCATTATTAAAACAGCCCCCTAAATGGTCTCCCCACCTGTGGTCTCATCACCTTCCAATCCTCCCCTCCCTGCTTCCAGACTGATGCTTAGACATCCCAAATCTGATTTGCCTTATTCAGGGGCTTAAAACCCTCCCAGGCTCCCTCCTGCCCCCGGGTGTGTTCTCAGGCTTCCTTGATCATAGACACCCCTGAGATGGTTGCAAGAATGCAGATTCCTAGATCCCCTGAGAATCTAATTAATTAAGTTGGGGGTTGAGCTTCAGAATCTGTACCACCAGTTAGCATCCTAGTTGATTCTTCTGCCCGGGAACCTGTAGGAGACACTGTCTAGAGCTAATGCTGAACTCTCACTTGTGTGAAAGGTCCGTGCTGAGTGGCTGTGCCCCTCTCCACTCTTACTGTCTGTGCATCCCGACAGGTCACCTGCATCTCTGGGCATCACTACTTGGAGCCCAGCCAGATTGGGCTCTGAAATGGGGATCAAAAACCAAAGATGGGTTGAAACTACCAACCCCGGGCAGTTCAAATTCATCTGCAAGCAGTCCACTCAACTCTGGGCTGAGAGAAAGCAGGTACACCTGCTGTGGATAGATAGATTTTCTTTCTTAAAAAAATGAGAGAACTACAGGTAGACAGGGAAAAGTAATTCAAAAACCATATTATATGAAAAACTTGTGGTGGCCACTGCTTCCTGCTGTTCTGAGAGAAACAGTTTAGTAAGTAAACTGAGGTAAGACAGACATGACAAGTAACCATACTAATACAAGCTGGGCTGTGACTCTCCAAATTGCTTGCAGCTGAAATTTCCAAGCTCCAGATGGTAGAATCGTGACGTCAGCAGTTTGCCTGGATGTCCTCAAACCTCTCCCTTTGGCTTCTCCTCTTGCCTCAACTGTGCTTCCCAGGTGGCT
This sequence comes from Tragelaphus eurycerus, assembly GCA_935064755.1. Lineage (NCBI taxonomy): Eukaryota > Metazoa > Chordata > Mammalia > Artiodactyla > Bovidae > Tragelaphus > Tragelaphus eurycerus. Next base: position 15,187,926 of record CAKXYN010000036.1, on the reverse strand, counting down.
CAAGTGGTAAAGAATCTGCCTGCCAATGCAGGAGACGTGAGTCTGATCCCTGGGTTGGGAGATCCCCTGAAGGAGGAAATGGCAACCCATTCCAGTATTCTTGCCTGGAGAATCCCATGAACAGAGGAGCCTGGCAGGCTACAGTCCATGGGGTCACAAAGAGTTGGACATGACTGAATGATTAACGTTTTACTTTCACAAAATATTACTACTCCTATTCTTCCTCCAGTATAAACATCTAAGAATAAGAATTCGAATTCCTGGTGAGTTTGTTTGTTTTTTTCCGTCTCTTGTGCAAGTAGTATTCTCAGGCACCAACCCAGTTGGTGGGTTGGGATTTCCAGTTGGGATCTTCCCTTTTGCCCTGGTGGCACACCAGGATGGAGGGCTTTTCACTGTCCTGGATCATAACAAGCTTTGATGTGGATAGAACCCATCTTACTCCATGCTTAGTTTCCTAGAGCTGACATAACAAGGAACCACAAACTGAGTGGGTTGGAACAACAGAAATGTTTCCTTTCACAGTTCCAGAGGCTAGAAATCTGAAATCAAGAAGCAGCAGAGCCATGCGCTCTCTGAAGTTCCTGGGGATCCTTCTTTCTTGCCTCTCCTTAGTTCTGTGCTTACCAGCAACCCTGGGCATGACCTGACTCGTAGACACATCACTCAGAACTCTGCCTCTTTTTTTCACAGGATATTCTCCTGCTTGATTGTGTGACTATTTTCTCCTCTGGTAAGGGCACGAGTCATTGAATCACGGTCTACTATAAATGCAGTACGGGGCTTCCACAGTGGCTTAATGGAAAAGAATCTGCCTGCAGTGCAGGAGACCCAGGTTCGATCCCTGGGGCAGGAAAATCCCCTGGAGGAGGGTATGGCAACCCACTCCAGTATTCTTGCCTGGAGAATCCCATGGACAGGGGCGCCTGGTGGGCTAAAGTCCATGGGGTCACACAGAGTCAGACATGACTGAAGCAACTTAGCATAACACACACACAGTGCAGTATGGTATCCTCTTAACTAATTACATCTGCAAAGACCCTATTTCTAAATAAGTTCGTATTCTAAGGTTCTGGTTGGACTTGAATTTGGGGGAGGGGACACTCTTCAACCTAATACACTCCCCTTGGCATTTCTGTCCTTGCTTTTAAGCTCCTTGTAGGGCTCCAAAATCACTGCAGATGGTGACTGCACCATGAATAAAGACACTTGCTCCTTGGAAGGAAAGTTATGACCAACCTAGATAGCATATTCAAAAGCAGAGACATTACTTTACAACAAAGGTTCGCCATCAGGCTATGGTCTTTCCTGTGGTCATGTTGGATGTGAGAGCTGGACTGTGAAGAGGCTGAGCGCCGGTTGATCCTTTGAACTGTGGTGTTGGAGAGACTCTTGAGAGTCCCTTGGACTGCGGATCACCGTCCATTCTGGGGATCATCCTGGAATTTCTTTGAGGAATGATGCAGCTGAAACTCCAGTTTTTGGCCACCTCATGCGAAGAGTTGACTCGGGGACTCGATGCTGGGAGGGATTGAGGGCAGGAGGAGAGGGGACGACAGAGGATGAGATGGCTGGATGGCATCACTGACTCGATGGATGCGAGTCTGAGTGACCTCCGGGAGCTTGTGATGGACAGGGAGGCCTGGCGTGCTGCGGTTCATGGGGTCACAGAGTCGGACACGACTGAGCGACTGATCTGATCTGATCTGATACAGCGAAGCCATCTAAACACATATCCATCTCTTCCTATTTTCCCATCATACTTCTCTTTGCTAATGGCTTTAGGTTGTTTCCAGAGAGAGTGAAATATTCTTCTTCTGTTCTTCCCAGAGCAGGGGCTGGACACCCTTGGCCAAAGAAGCCTGGGACAGAGAGTGGTCAGTGTTTTAGAAAGCTGTTTTCTCACAAACCTGCATGTAGAAAATGATTGTGTTTCTTAGTTCATCTTGCATTTAGGTGTGACCTCTAGACCGGGCTCTAATCTATAGTTTGAGCAGAATCAAGTGCTGTACTTCCAGGCCAGGCCCTGGATCATCTCCCATGCAGGATCCTCCATGCTCTTTCCTTCTCTGTTGTGTGCTAAGTCGCTTCAGGCGTGTCCAACTCTTTGCAACCCCATGGACTGTAGCCCGCCAGGCTCCTCTGTCCAAGAGGATTCTCCAGGCAAGAATACTGGAGTGGGTTGCCATGCCCTCCTGCAGGGGATCTTCCCAACGCAGGACTGAACCCGCGTCTCTTATGTCTTCTGCACTGGCAGGTTTCTTTACCACTAGTGCCACCTGGGAAGCCCTCCTCTGCCAGCTTGAGGCAGTTGAGCAGTAAAGCCTTGAAAACTGAATGCTAAAAATTGCAGAGGCAGAAGATAAAAAGAACTGGATCTCTGTGTTATTTCCTAAAAGAGAGCTGCCTGTAGGTCAGGAACACCATTTTGGATTTTGTATGAGTAAGAAACACACTTTGCTTGTATTAAATCTGGGGGCTTGTTTGCTATAGGCGTTAGCCTACTCTGAGTAACCTGGAGGCTAGACCAAGCTTATATGGCCACACTGTTATTAGTGTCACAGACACAGGCTTTTAAAAATATATTCTTTTAAAATGTTTTTAATTGATTATTTTTGGCTGCACTGGGTCTTGAATGCAACCATGGGCTTCCTCTAGTTGCAGTGAGTGGGGGCTACTCTTCATAGCCCCCATACTCATGGAGGTGGCTTCTCTTGTTGTAGAGAGCGGACTCTAGAAGCTGGGGCTCAGTAGCTGTGGGGCACGAGCTTAATTGCCCTACAGCATGTGGGATCTTCTTGGACGAGGGATAGAACCCATGTCCCCTGCACTGAAAGGTGGATAACCACTGGACTACCAGGGCAATCCTTTAAAGTCTTTATTGAAATTGCTATAATATTGTTTCAGTTTTATGGGTTTTTTTTTTTTTTTTTTGGTCACAGGGCATGTGAGATCTTAGCTCCCTAACCAGGGATGAAACCCATACTCTCTGCTTTGGAAGGCGAAGTCTTAAACTTTGGATCACCAGGGAAATCCGTGTGGTCTCCTTTTTAAGGGCCTTAATCACTTCCCAAAGGGCCCCTCTCCTAATACCATCACAGTGAACATTAGGTTTCAAGATATGAATTTGGGGGAAGACACAACTACTTAGTCTACAGCACTGTATATTTGATTTTGTGATTTTATCCAACTATTTCAACTGAATTTCATGTTAAGTCCTTGTGGGCTTTCCTCCTGGTGTCAGTGTGTCCTTCAGCTTTCTCTGAAGAAGACTGTTCCACTTCAGTATGAAACCTCCTCCAGGCAGGCCTGGGCACCCTCGTCTAGCTCTGTTTTTTCACCAGATCCAAGATGTTTGGCCTCCATTCTCAGGAATCCACACACCTGTTACAGAGCTGTCATCGAGTGGAAATATCAGCATCCATCCATCTCCTAGGGAAAGACTCTCACAGGGACTGGATGGGACTACTAGAGTCAGCATTGGTGTAAAGTGGGGGCAAGGTGGCTTCCGTCTCTTCCTACCCTCCTTTATGGTTCCTAAAATAATTGCGATCTCTGGCTGCCCAACCCTCCAAAGATCTTCTCACTTCTGATCCTACCTTAGTATTTCTAGATTTGTTATGTGTTCAGATCAGTCGCTCAGTTGTGTCTGACACTGCGACGCCATGGACTGCAGCACCTCAGGCTTCCCTGTCCATCACCAACTCCCACAGTCTACTCAAACTCATGTCCATCGTATCAGTGATGCCATCCAACGATCTCATCCTCTGTCGTACCCCTCTCCTCCTGCCTTCAATCTTTCCCAGCATCAGGGTCTTTTCTAATGAGTCAGCTCTTCGCCTGAGGTGGCCAAAGTATTGGAGTTTCAGCTTCAGCATCACTCCTTCCAATGAATATTCAGGATTGATCTCCTTTAGGGTGGACTGGTTGGATCTCCTTGTAGTCCAAGGGACTCTTAAGAGTCTTTTCCAACACAACAGTTCAAAAGCACTAGTTCTTTGGGGCTCAGCTTTCCTTATAGTCCAACTCTCACATCCCTACATTACTACTGGAAAAACCATAGCTTCGACTAGATGGACTTTTGTTGGCAATGTCTCTGCTTTTTAATATGCTGTCTAGGTTGGTCATAGCTTTTCTTCCAAGGAGCAAGCGTCTTTTAATTTCATGGCTACAGTCACCATCTGCAGTGATTTTGGAGCCCCCAAAATAAAGTCTGTCACTGTTTCCATTGTTTCCCCATCTATTTGCCATGAAGTGATGGGACCAGATGCCATGATCTTAATTTTCTGAAAGTTGAGTTTTAAGCCAACTTTTTCACTCTCCTCTTTCACTTTCATCAAGAGGCTCTTTAGTTCTTGACTTTCTGCCATAAGGGTGGTGTCATCTGCATATCTGAGGTTATTGATATTTCTCCCAGAAATCTTGATTTAGGCTTGTGCTTCATCCAGCCTGGCATTTCGCATGATGTACTCTGCAGGTAAGTTAAATAAGCAGGGTGACAATATTCAGCCTTGATGTATTCCTTTCCTGATTTGGAAGTCTGTTGTTCTATGTCCAGTTCTAACTGCTGCTTCTTGACCTGCATACTGATTTCTCAGGAGGCAGGTAAGGTGGTCTGATATTCCCATCTCTTTCAGAATTTTCCACAGTTTATTGTGATCCACACAGTCAAAGGCTTTGGCATAGTCAATAAAACAGAAATAGATGTTTTTCTGGAACACTCTTGCATTTTTGATGATCCAGCAGATGTTGACAATTTGATCTCTGGTTCCTCTGCCTTTTCTAAATCCAGCTTGAACATCTGGAAGTTCACAGTTCATGCGTTGTGAAGCCTGGCTTGGAGAATTTTGAGCATTGCTTTACTAGCGTGTGAGATGAATGCAATTGTGCAGTAGTTTGAGCATTCTTTGGTATTGCTTTTGTTTGGGATTGGGATGAAAACTGACCTTTTCCAGTCCTGTGGCCATTGCTGAGTTTTCCAAATTTGCTGGAATTTTGAATGCAACACTTTCACAGCATCATCTTTTAGGATTTCAAATAGCTCAACTGGAATTTCATCACCTCCTTTAGTTTTGTTCATAGTGATGCTTCCTAAGGCCTACTTGACTTCACATTCCAGGATGTCTGGCTCTAGGTGAGTGATCACACCATTGTGGTTATCTGGGTCATGAAGCTCTTTTTTGTATAGTTCTTCTGTGTATTCTTGCCACCTCTACTTAATATCTTCTGCTTCTGTTAGGTCCATACCATTTCTGTCCTTTATTGTACTCAACTTTGCATGAAATGGTCCCTTGGTACCTATAATTTTCTTGAAGAGATCTCTAGTCTTTCCCATTCTATTGTTTTTCTCTATTTCTTTTCATTGATCGTTGAGGAAGACTTTCTTATCTCTCCTTGATATTCTTTGGAACTCTGCATTCAAATGGGTATCCCTTTCCTTTTCTCCTTTGCCTTTAACTTCTCTTTTTTCTCAGCTATATGTCAGGCCTTGTCAGACAATCATTTTGCCTTTTTGCATTACTTTCTCTTGGGGATGGTCATGATCACTGTCTCCTGTACAGTGTCAGGAACCTCCATCCATAGTTCTTCAGGCACTCTGTCTATCAGATCTAATCCCTTCATCTATTTGTCACTTCTACTGTATAATTGTTAAGAGATTTGATTTAGGTCAAACCTGAATGGTCTAGTGGTTTTCCCTACTTTCTTCAATTTCAGTCTGAATTTGACAATAAGGAGTTCATGATCTGAGGCACAGTCAGTTCCTGGTCTTGTTTTTGCTGACTATAGAGCTTCTCCATCTTTGGCTTCAAAGAATATAATCAGTCTGATTTTTGTATTGACGTCCATGTGTGGAGTCTTCTCTTGTGTTGTTGGAAGAGGGTGTTTGCTATGACCAGTGTGTTCTCTTGGCAAAACTCTGTTAGCCTTTGGCCTGCTTTGTTTTGTACTCCAAAGCCAAATTTGCCTGTTACTCCTGGTAGCTCTTGACGTCCTACTTTTGCATTCCAGTCCCCTATAATGAAGAGGACATCTTTTTTGGGTGTTAGTTCTATGAAGAGCTTGTAGGTTGTTATGTGTGTGTGTGTGCTAAGTGGCTTCAGTCGTGTCTGAAACGCTATGGACTAGAGCCCGCCAGGCTCCTCTGTCCATGGGATTCTCCAGGCAAGAACATTGGAGTGGGCTGCCATGCCCTCCTCCAGGGGATCTTCTTGACCTGCACTGGCAGGTGGGTTCTTTACCACTGGTGCCACCTGGGAAATCCAGTTTGTTATACCCATTATCCATTTTCTTTTCCCTCTTCTTGCTTTCTTTTATCCCCTTGATTAAAAAAAACAATAAAAAATCTTAAAGTTTATTTTTCTAAGCTGAATGCCACTTGGTTATCCTTACTTTGTTGAGTCTATTTGTATCATTATTCTCCTGTTCTCTTGCTTGTGCCAGCCCCCAGCTGAGCATGAACACATCATTTCTAACCACTTCCAGATCATTAATAAAGCTGTGAGAGAAGACAGGTTCTTACCCTAAATCCTGTGGCACCAATTAGATGCTTACCCCCAAATGGGCTCCTTGGCAATTTATCACCACCCTGTGGTCTTTCAGCCAATGTTTAATCAATGAGGCTGGGTTCTGATCCAAGCTGACTTTCAACTAAGTTTCCAAGGAAACTTTCTGGAGACCAGTTGGTTTTCTGAAGCTGTCTTCTCTCTTGCAACCCTTCCAAGCTGCTCATTTGGGAGCACAACCTGCCAGACCATTTATTTGGCTCTGAGGATTTTTGAGGGTGGTTGAATTCATCTGTCTTTACTTCTATCCGCCTTCCACTTTTTGAGGAGAGGAAATCATCTTGGACTGCTCCCTTCAGTTATTAAACTGTTGCCAGGATGGGGTTGGAAAAAGGAGGATGTCTTCTACTATGGGCAAGACTTTGATCACCAAATCCTGCTTCCCAGACATGTCCAGGTGCAGAACTTTATGTAAAAGGGGCTGTTCTAAAGAGCACCAATGACACGGGGTGGGATGCCCACCCATGCTCAGTGAATCTGAAGGTTAAATAATAATTATTGAGCACTGATCATGTTTTAAGAGTTGTACCAGAGATGCCCATACAAAGCTAGAGAAGCCATAGTCTACACCCTCAGATGACTTCAACTCTGGTCAAGTGGTGGTAGAATTGTTGGACTAAACAACCAGGTTGTTGTGTTCAGTCACTCAGTCATGTCCAACTCTTTGTGACCCCATGGACTGCAGCACAGCAGTCTTCTCTGTTCTTCACTATCTCCTGGAGTTTGCTCAAATTCACATCCATTGAGTCAGTGATGCCATCCAACCATCTCATTCTCTGTCGTCCTCTTCTCCTCCTGCCTTCAATCTTTCCCAGCATCAGGGTCTTTTCCAACGAACTGGCTCTTCGCATCAAGTGGCCAAATTACTGGAGTTTCAGCTTCAGCATCAGACCTTCCAATGAATATTCAGAGTTGCTAGCCTTTAGCAATATCTAAAGTTTATCACCTTTATCTCCTTTTATCTCCTTGGTTTTATCTCCTTGCTGTCCAAGGGGCTCTTTAGCGTCTTCTTCAGCACTGCAATTTCAGAGCATCAATTCTTCGGCACTCAGCCTTCTTTATAGTCCAGCTCTCACATCCATATATGACTTCATCTCTAACCTGAAAACCTAACAAATGGTTCCTGGTAGAAGTTAAGATATAAGCTGACCATGATAAATAGAAATACATTTGAAATTATATTACCTGCAACACAAAATTTTAATGTTTATAAGTTGTTATGACTGTCAGCTGGGTTTGGCTATCAGAGAATGGGATGTGGAGCAGACACTTTTCTTGGCGAGTTGCTGGGTGGTTAGCTAGGTACATCTTCAGCATTACTGGATGTGGACACATTTTCCTCCAAAGTAATTGCACTGATTTGCACACGATAATGGAGGAAGTCTGGGTGTCTGAATTAGCTCCAGCACCAGGCACATGAGGGACAACAAAGCTAGGTGGGCAGCTCTCCAACCCATCACTCAAAACCTGGTGCTGGATTCTCTGTACCACAGTCACGCAGATGATAAAGATGCAGATTTCTTCATCCCACCCTAGCCTTTCTCCATCACAGTTTCTGAGTGTGAATCTGCATTTTAAACTAGGAGGCTTAGATGGTTCTAAAGGAAGAGATTTAAACCTGGGGTTCACAGGCATGCTAAGAGAAGGTCCTCAAACTGCAGTGTGTAGAGTCAGTGGAAGAGTGAGAAGAGTGCAGACCCTGGAATCTAAAACTTACAGATTCATCTTCAGTATGTCTGGAGGTGGGGCAGAGAGCCTGACTGCACTTTTAACTGGCATGTCAGGTCTCTTTAATGCAGGTGGTTCTGGGTCTGCACTGGGAGAAGTGCCCAGGAGGTCTCAGGGGTTCTCTGCTCTGCGTCCCATCCTTCCACTCTCACTTCCTGACAACTTATACACAAACTTTTAATGTATGTGTCTCTGTGCCATTTAAAACACATATTTATTTATTTTGTTTCTCCAGGTCTTAGTTATGACATACATGATCTTCAGTGTGGCAGGCGGGATTTTTAGTGGTGGCATGTAAACTCTTAGCTGTGGCACGTGGGAACTAGTTCCTGACCGAAGATTGAGTTTGGGCCCCTACATTAGGAACTCGGAGTCTTAGCCACTGGACCACCAGGGAAGTCTCCTCTGTGCTGTTTTATAACAACAGTCTTTTATTTTTTCAGATCTCCGAAGTGAAAGTGATAAGTCACTCAGTCCTGTCTGACTCTTTGCAACCCCATGCACTACACAGTCCATGGAATTCTCCAGGCCAGAATACTGCGTGGGTAGCCTATCCCTTCTCCAGCAGATCTTCCCAACCCAGGAATCAAATCGGGGTCACCTGCATCGCAGGCGGATTCTTTACCAACTGAGCTATTAGGGAAGTCCAAAGAGATCTGAAAAAGAGTGAAAAAAAAAAAAAAAAGTTAAGATACACTGTTATAGGTACAGACTCTTCTTGCTTTCCCATAATTTCTTACATCTCTGTGTAAGCAATACAGAAAAAGAATGTGTCAGCCAGCAGCTGCAGACACTATCCTTCAGGTAAGCTATTTACTTCTCAAATGATGCATAAGTCCTGTCCCAGCAGAAGCCCAAGGACAAGAGCACAAGAAAAAATAAAAAGCATCCAGTCTTCAGGTTCTGATTCAATATTCTCCCTGACTAGCCTTCAGGCTCGATTTTAAGAAAGTCAGTTTTTAAATTAAAAAAAAAAAAAAACAATAATGATTTATTTATATTACTAAATGTGCTGTCCCTGGAAATATACTTTTTATGATCTACCAGACTTGGAACTTCCCAAATCCTCTGAACGGTCTCTCCTGAAGGACCACTTTTGCTGTGCTCTGTATTCAAAATGAAAGACAATCAAAAGCTGCATCTTCTCAATCTCCTATCATTTATAGTTAAACTGAGGCTCCCCTTTCCATTTTCTCATGTTTTCACCTGTGTTCACTTGAGCTCCAATTAAAGTCTCATAAGTTTTTGTTCGTTTTGCTTCCTTTTCTGTTTTCAGCTTGTGTTGATTCAAACAAGAAAAAAAATGATGTGCAGATGTGGCTTTATCTACTGGCCAGGTGGGTGGAAAAAACCAAACAAACATGTATCAAGGCCAGAATGTGGGGAGTAACCGCCAAGTTTCCAACCTAAATGGTCCAAGGACACACTGCATGCTGGAGTGGGCAGAACTCCAGCTTTGAAAAGTGCAAGTTCTCTGCAGCTTTACTTGTGTGACTCTGGGAGGGTAGCCTACACTCTCCGAGCCTCAGTTTCCCCAACTGCACATGGGCAGCCGCTTTGGCTCCACTCCTCCAGGCAGACTGATGTTTTCTCAGCTTAACCAATAGGAGTCAGTACCTCTTTCCAGTGGATTCACCCACACTGTAGAATTAGAGAGCCACTTGGAGTTTACTGAAGATTTTGTAGAGAATCAGAGGACGGTTTATATCACACACTTCTGCAGAAAACCCCTTGAGTTCCCACGATCAGATCTTCTCTTGCAAGTCTTTCCATCTGTTAATCCACAGCCTCTCATCTCTCTCTCTGCTTCACACAGAGCCCAGACTCACTCTTGGTCTCCCCACTTCCCACACCCCTGCTCCCTCCTCCAGTTCCTGTGGATCTCTAAGTCACTGTCCGCTTCCTTGTTGCTCAGACCTGCATTTCCAAATCTATAGTCATCATGTGCTCAGAAAACAAGAATTTTTGTCTTCCGCCCCTACTATTACCTTACTTTGGAAAAACAAAAACAATTCAGAACTGAAATATTATTTCCTAACCCCCTTATTTTTAAGAATCTTCAAATGAATGCCAGTCTTTTTTTTTTTCTTTCTTTAATGTCACATGTAACAAATGATAGCCTGAAGAGGTTTCCATGGCTAGAGCTACTTCCCTGGGCCTCCAGCCACCCCAACACCTGGGAGAGGGAGAAGGGGAGGCTGGTAGTACATCACCAAACCCCTACTCCATCTGAGGCACAGTCACACACCAATGCACACAGGCCAGGAAGCTTGGCCTCTGAAGACAGAGGGTATGAAGAGCCCCCATACATTTTCGCCTGTGAAAAGGGGCAAATGATGCCGATTGGATAGGGCTCAACTAATGACTAAATGAAATGAGACCTGTGAACCACCCAGCAAGTCTCCGCTATTAGGAGGAGATCAAGGAAGAAACTTAGTTAAACCTCAATTGAAATTTTTTTTTTAAATTTTAATTTATTTATGGCATGAGGGATCTGAATTCCCCAATCAGGTTCTGAACCCATGCCCCCTGCAGAGAAAGCACGGAATCCTATCCACTGGATCACCAGGGAAGTCGTTAGATTTTAAAAAGTTGATTCACTTTCCTGGGAAGAATCCCCTTTTTCTGGGAATGCTTTTACTTCCTTTATTTCTGTTTCATTTTTTAAAAAATGTCCATAAAATCTGTAAACTTATTTCTTTGAAGCCACACAGGCTAAGGTCAATTAGTTTCCCTGTTTGAAGGAATTGTAGTCCACTGGGCCTTGATTATGGTCTCCCCTGGGAGGAATTCATTCCTTCCACATTTGTATATCTTGACCTCATCCACCCTGCCCCCAGCCCTCGCCTCCTACCAGCATCCCTCACCATCAGTCCCATATCCATCCTCCCTCTATTGCCTCCCACTGCAGATGGCCTATGTCTCACGTCTCTTCATCGCATTTTGTCTTTTATCACCCACTCCTGGTTAAACACTCTGTTCCCTGGAATCAGGAAGGCTTGTGATTCTAACACTGTCATGCATTTTGCCTGCATGTCAATTTCAATCATGCATAATCTCCTTTGCAGATTTTCATGGAACCATTCGATTTTGTAGGTGAAGATACTTACAAAATCCATCATGATTGATCTTATCATTCTGTTTCTTACTTTGAACCACCAGGCTCCTTGCTGTTCTGCTTCTTGAATACAGCAGCACCCTGCTGCCTTGGAGCCTTGACTGCTATCCCCACAGCTGAATACTCTTCCCTCAGATCACCGCTTGGCCTACACACCCACCTGTTTCAAGTCTTGGCTCAAATGTCATCTTCTCCATGAGGCTTTCCCTACTGTGCCCCGGTGCCACCGAGTCCCTCCCTGTTTTATTGACATTGTGCATGCATGTGTGTGTGGAGAGAGAGAGAGAATGAAATGTATATAGTTTATAGTTAGCCTGCTCCCACTAGAATGAAAGCTCCATGAGGCCAGGAATTTTGTCTTTTTTGTTTCTTAGTATATATTCTTGTATTATATACATGTGTACTATACACTTATTATATTTAGTACTGCTGCTGCTGCTAAGTCGCTTCAGTCGTGTCCAACTCTGTGTGACCCCATAGACGGCAGCCCACAAGGCTCCCCCATCCCTGGGATTCTCCAGTCAAGAACACTGGAGTGGGTTGCCATTTCCTTCTCCAATGCATGAAAGCGAAAAGTGAAAGTGAAGTCGCTCAGTCGTGTCCGACCTTCAGTGACCCCATGGACTGCAGCCTTCCAGGCTCCTCCATCCATGGGATTTTCCAGGCAAGAGTACTGGAGTGGAGTGCCATTGCCTTCTCTGATATACATGTGTACTATACACTTATTATATATAGTACTGCTGCTGCTGCTGCTAAGTCCCTTCAGTCATGTCCGACTCTGTGAGACCCCATGGACTGCAGCCTACCAGGCTCCTCTGTCCATAGGATTTTCCATGCAAGAGTACTGAAGTGGGTTGCCATTGTCTTCTTGATATATAGTACTATATATATGTATATATATGGGAAGATCCCCTGGAGAAGGGAAAGGCTACCCATTCTAGTATTTTTGCCTTGAGAATCCCATGGACTGTATAGTCCATGGGGTTGCAAAGAGTCGGATACAACTGAGCAACCCTCACTCATATATACATATGGTACATATGTATGTAGCGGGCTTCCCTGGTGGCTCAAATGGTAAAGAATCTGTACTATCCATAATATGTGTAAAGTACATGTGTGTATAAGACACACGTGTGTGTGTATGTGTGTGTGTGTGTGTTTTAAGTTGCTTCAGTTGTGTCTGACTCTTTGCGACCCTTTGTACCATAGCCCGCCAGGCTCCTCTGTCCATGGGATTCTCTATGCAAGAATACTGGAGTGGGTTCCCATGCCCTCCTCCAGGAGATGTTCCTGACCCAGGGATCCAATCCACATCTCTTATGTCTCCTGCATTGGTGGGCAGATTATTTACCACTAGCGCCACCTGGGAAGCCCACATGTATATATAGTATATGGATTATATATACATTTTATATATATATATATATATATCAGATCAGATCAGTCGCTCAGTCGTGTCCGACTCTTTGCGACCCCATGAACTGCAGCACGCCAGGCCTCCCTGTCCATCACCAGCTCTCGGAGGTCACTCAGACTCACATTCATCGAGTCAGTGATGCCATCCAGCCATCTCATCCTCTGTCGTCCTCTTCTCCTCCTGCCCTCAATCCCTCCCCGCAACAGAGTCTTCTCCAATGAGTCAACACTTCGCATGAGGTGGCCAAAATACTGGAGTTTCAGCTTTAGCATCACTCCTTCCAAAGAAATCCCAGGGCTGATCTCCTTCAGAATGGACTGGTTGAATCTCCTTGCAGTCCAAGGGACTCTCAAGAGTCTTCTCCAACACCACAGTTCAAAAGCATCAATTCTTCGGCGCTCATATATCCCTTCTCTACATTTTATACCTAGAATATATCCCGTCACATAGTAGGTGCTTTGTATATAACTGTTGAATAGAATGAACCAGTAATCATTTATTTCAGACAATGGTGGAATGAATTTTCCAAGTTTACACAGTATCGAAGGTAGAGAAGGAAGTAACTCAGGTCTTTATGTGTGTTTGTATGTGTGTATGTGTGTGTGTGTGTGTGTGTGTGTGTGTGTGTGTGCGCACTTAGTCACTCAGTCATGCTCTTTGTGACCCTTTGGACTGTAGCCCACCAGACTCCTCTGTCCATGGGATTTTTCAGGCAAGGATATTGGAATGGGTTGCCATTTCCTTCTCCAGAGGATCTTCCTTCCCTATGGATTGAATCCACATCTGCTAGGTTTCTACAACACAGTTCAAAACCATTCTCCTTCCTCCACTGCCTCCATTATCAACCACAACCTATGGAACTGCACTTGGGTCACTGACCCTAGAGTGAAGTTAAGGAACGCTTGGGGTCTCTTCCTCAGCAAGGATTAAAGAATGCGGTGTTTTAAATGTATGTCCTTTACAAAAGTGGCTTTATTTACTATGTTTCAGCCATGCTCTTCCTTTAGTTCTCTAAATCAACCTCAGGGCCTTTGCATATGTGGTTCTCTGGAATGCTCTTTGCTGAGTTCTTCTTCATTTTTGCCCTTCAAGCCTTGGTTTAAATGTGCTTTCTTGAGGATCTGCCCCCAACAAGCCACATCAAATAAGTTTTAGTTATTTATTTTATAACATTTGTTGCTATTTGTTTGTGGTTATTTGTTATGTCATTCTCCTCCTGTAGGGCTGGGGCTAACTCTATTTTTTACACCTTTGTACAACAATGCTAACACAGCATCTGGAATGAACACATCAGTGGATAAATCTATTTCTAAATAAAATTCAAAGAATTTGAGGGGTAGGCCTTATTTCAAATTAGCCACCAAAGCCACATTTTGAGCACATGATGTCTATAGCAGCAGCCATCAGTGGGTACAAGCTAGTTGGTTCAAGCCCATCATTCTATGGTTGTTTATGTTTGCTTAGGCCTGTCTCTAACTTGCCAAGTAGATCCAAGGCAAGTGACTCAATATATCTACATAGCAGTAGAAACCCAGACTCAGAAAATATACGTCCTATGTGTATATGTAACATTGTAAGTCCCTACTTATAAACTAAGTTATACCAAGCTGTATAATACTTGTTTTTTTCCTTTAAAAAATCTTTATTGAATTTGTCACATATTGTTTCTCTTCTCTGTTTTGGTTTTTCGGCCACGAGGCAAATGGGGTCTTAGGTCTCCAAACAGGGATCGAACATACACCTCCTGCATTGGAAGGCAAAGTCTTAACCACTGGGCCACCAGGGAAGTCCCATCAAGCTGTGATAATGTATATGTATTCATATCCAATTCAAGTCTTATTGGATTATCTTGTCTAATGTCTGTCTTGTTTGATTATACCTCACTGAAAACTATTTCAGATCAATGGATAACTATTCAGTGGGAAGTTAACCAGTGCCTAGCCCTGAGAAGAATATAGGAAAATTCTAAGATAATGACCCATTCATCTAGTAGGATGAGCACAGTTTATACACAAGATGATGTAAACAGGATTCTCCTTCCTAATACACTCATTACTCAGGACAGGCAGTAAGTACAAGGCAATTTGCAGGGAGGAAAACATATATGTGCTGAAGTCTGAAGAGAAGGGCTTATGATTGAGGTGGTATTTAACAGGAGTTTGAAGGATGGGGGAGAATAAATCAACATATTTATTGAGTGCCTACTATGTGTAAGATACTAGACTGAGTAATATGGGGAATATAAAGACATAAGAATGGGTCTCTGCCTTTGGCAAGTGTTTTATCTAGCTGTGGAGACAAGACATAAATTAGTAAAAAGTAAATAACGTTATGAGAGTTAAATAGCAGCTTAAGACCAGAGCAACACAAGTGATGTCAGGAAGCATTGTGTGATGAATCACCCAGGGAATGCTACAGATAGTAAAAACTTTAGAAGTTCAAGAAAGGTGGGCTGGGAAGGCTTCTCAGAAGACTTAGGACTTAAACTTGTGTTGAAAGGATGGGGAAGACTGGTTAAGAATATGATGGAAGATGAGAGAAGACCTTATCAGGGAGGAAGAGTGGAAAATTACATAAAAGTAGAGGGGTAGGAAAAGAAAAGTGTATGTTTCAGGAAAACAAACGAACCAGATTGGCTGGAGTAGATAAAAAGTAAAAAAAAAAACAAAAAACAGAGGAGAAAGAAAACTTCTCTAAAAACAGAAGAGGATGATTAAGACCAGATTATGAAGGCAATGAAAGCTGTCCTACTGAGTTTACATATCATCCTCTGTGCAATCAAGAGACCAAAACTTCTGTAGGGGTGTGATGTTTCAGAATGATTTGTCTGGCAGTGAAATGAATGGCTTTGAAAAGAGCAGCTTGGGACTTCCCTGGCGGTTCAGTGGTTAAGACTTTGCCTTCCAATGCTGGGGGTACAGGTGCGATCTCTGATTCGGGAACTAAAATCCCACATGCCTCATGGCCATAAAACCAAAATATGAGACAGAAATAATATTGCAATGAATTCAATGAAGATTTTAAAAATGGTACACATCTAAAAAGAAAAAAATCTTTAAAAAAATGGAGCAGCTCTTCAAGAGGCTGATGTAGGGGTCCAAGCATGAGGCTAAGGGCAGAGGTGACTAGTCACAGTGGAAAGTGCATAGACATATGTGAGAAACAGCGAAGGAAAAATCAACAAGCTTCTCAGACCAGGTGAATATGGGCTTGAAAAGAGAGAAGGGTCAAATCTGGGTGTTAATTATTTTGTGCCTGGATTTCAGGAGGATTCAGTAACACCCACCCACCTACACACATACACTCACTGTCATTAACTGAATACCTGTGATTTACCAGATGCTGGGCTTAGAGGTTGAAATGCAAAGACAAATAAGACAAGACCCTGACTAGATTTCTTACAGCCTAAAATGGGATAATAATACATATTCAGTGAGCAGTATTAGAGTGCTCCATATATTCCAGGAATAACAACAAGCAATGCCATATAGGAACTTGGGAGAAGGGGAGGTTAGATTTCAGTTGTATGGAAAAGGAAGAAGCACTTCATTTAAATGCATAGAATTCAAGGTAATAAAAGGATTTTCACATAGAAATGTTCAGAGGCACAGGTACATGTAAAATTAAAGCTAAGTGCAAAATCTGGGCAGGGAATTGTATATTTGAGAGGGCTTTACTCAGAGTGGATGGCTGCCAAAAAGAAGGCATCGAGAGAGAAGAGATGGAGATCAAAGTCTGAACCTTAGGCTATGATTACATGTAGGGCTGGCAAATGAGAAATCAATCAAGATGGGATCAATATAATCAGAGCAGAGTTGGGGCAGTGTGTATCACTCAAAGGCAGAGAGGCATTGACAATTCAACTGTGTGGACTGTTCTGCAGAGGTCAACATGGGGGGAGTTAAGAAAAGGTTATGCTTGGGTAATATTCTATTGTATCTATGTACCACATATACATAAAAAAGCTATCTGTTTTACACAGATAGTGTAGTGTGCATATGTCAATCCCCCCATGGGTCATTGGGGGTCATTTTTAGAGATGTTGGACCTAGAGTCTGTCATACAGAATGTAGTCAGAAAGAAAAAAACAAGTATTATTTATGAACGTATGTATATGGAATCCAGAAAAATGGTACATGCTCAATCTGTAAGTCATGTCTGACTCTTTATGACCCCATGGACTGTAGCCCACCAGGCTTCTCTGGCAATGGGATTTCCCAGGCAAGAATACTGGAGTGGGTTGCCATTTCCTTCTCCAAGATCTTCCCCACCCAGGGATTGAATCCACATCTCTTGCATCTCCTGCATTGGCAAGCAGATTCTTTACCACTGAGCCATCAAGGCCTGAGAAATGGTACAGCTGAATCTATGTGCCATAAAGAAAACTGAGTGCTGAAGAACTGATGCTTTTGGATTGTGATGCTAGAGAAGACTCTTGAGAGTCCCTTGGATGTAAGGAGATCAAATCAGTCAGTTCTAACATTCACTGAAGTTGGTGATGGACAGGGAGGCCTAGCGTGCTGCAGTTCATGGGGTTGCAAAGAGTTGGACACGACTGAGTGACTGATCTGATCTGATCTGATCTGATTCATGGGAAGGACTGACGCTGAAGCTGAAACTCCAATACTTTGGCCACCTGATGCAAAGAACCAACTCATTGGAAAAGACCCTGATGCTGGGAAAGATTGAAGGCAGGAGAAGAAGAGGGTGACAGGGAATGAGACGGCTGGATGGCATCACTGACTCAATGGACATGAGTCTGAGCAAATTCTGGAAAATAGTGAAGGACAGGGAAGCCCGGTATGCTGCAGTCCACAGGGTCACAAAGAGTAGGACATGACTGAGTGACTGAATAACGACAATGATCTATTTTCAGGGCAGGAAAAGAGATGCAGACATGGAGAACAGATGTGTGAATACAGGGAATGAAGGGGAGTGTGGGATGAAGTGGAAGACTGGGATTGACATACGCACACTACACTATCTGTGTAAAACAGATAGCTAGCAGGAAGCTACTGTCTAGTACAGGCAGCTCGGCTCAGTGCTCTGTGGTGGCCCAGAGAGGTGGGACAGTGGGGTAGTGAGGAGGTCTAAGAGGGAGGATATACATGTATACGTATAGCTGAATCACTGTTGTACAGCAGAACTCAACAGTGTAAAACAACTATATTTCAAGGAAAAAAGAAAAGGCTATGGAATAGGTCTCATTAGCTAAGGAACCCTCTGGTCCTAAGGCTTTTGGTGAAAATCTGGATAACCATGTCATGGATATCACAGAAACTGCCCCACCATCACCACCAGCCCCCACATTTGGGAAGAAATTGAGTTAGATGAATAATTTTCAACTTAGGCGTTTCAAAGTGTTGTTATCAATGGTAAGAAAGTATCTACATTTATAAATGCTTTGCATTTGTATTTGAAAATGGACATATCTTCCAGCCTATGACATGCCCACTAATATTGGTGGCTCACCGAAATATCAGAAACACTGGTGTGTGTGGTTGAAAAATGCTGGGTGGCTTCAACAGATTCTAGTCTCTTTCGTGACTTCATATTTCTAGAATACTCTGATTTAACAATTAGAGGGCATAGGTTGTGAGCTTCTGGAGGGTGGGGACCTTGTATTGTACCTTTGCCTTGGTATCCCTCCCAAGATATGATCCACTTCATATCATTATGAAGTTAAGTACTTCATAATTTTGTATACGGATAAACTGATGAAGGGGCTTGCCACATGGCCCAGTGCTAAAGAACCTGCCTACCAATGCAGGAGACTTGAGTTAGATATCTGGGTCAGGAAGATCCTCTGCAGAAGGAAATGGCAACCCACTCCAATACTCTTGCCTGGGAAATCCCATGGACAGAGGAACCTGGCGGGCTACAGTCCATGGGGTTCCAAAAGAGCTGGACATGACTTAGTGACTAAACAAGAACAATAAAAATGATGAAGGCCTTCAGGAGTGCAGTGCAACTTCCACAGAATAGGAAGAATTTTTTAATATCTAGTCAGAAAGATGATGAAGAGATCAGAAAATAAAGATGAGATGGAAGGTGGTGGTTTTTATAATAGCTTCATATCAGTGAATGGTCATTGCAAGAGGACATATATCTGTGCTTTGATAAGAGTGACTTAAGTTGCATACAACAAAGCCATTCCTAGTCATAAAGGCTAATAGATACTGAGCAAAGACTGCCAAAGAGGATGTGGATGTTGTATCTTTGAAAGTGCTTGAAAAATGAGTCATCTACACTTGAGGTTCGCCTCTCTTCCTTTCCCTTCAATGGTTCAGTGATCCAAGCTGCCAAATACAATGTCTTTCCTTGAAACACATATTTGAGTTAATTTTTCATTTGTGAGAATTTTTATATTAACCACTTTTTGACAACTTTAGGGACCAAACTCAGTCTATTACATCTTCTAGAAAATGAAAATGATTCAGTGCATCTGCATGGAATGTTTAGCTGTGAAAGTCAGGGAATCAGATGTCACTAGCAAGGAACAATGAGTGTGTCTGAGAGGAGGTGTGTGTGTGTGTGTGTGTGTGTGTGATTATTTCAGCCGTTCTTCCATTCAGAGGCAAAATGTGCATCTTCTTCCTTGTAAGAGGACCCAGCATCACTGTTTACTGTGAATTCCAAACTCTATTTTCCATCCAAATACAGTAGGAATGGAAATCATGAACTTGAGTACATTATATTTCAACATTGCCCAATTCTCTTACCCTGCTCTCTGTTTACATTCATCCATTTATATATAACCTTGTATTGTGGCTAGACATTTATTGTAAGCACTGCTGGAGTCTTGAAAAATGATTGTCTTCACTTGACAGGTGATGCTTTGAGGAGAAAGGGCCAGAGGTACTTGAATTTGCTCCCTCCCCTCACTTGGCCTCAGTCTAGACTTTCTCTCCCATTCACTTTTGTCAATTTCCTGCTCTCTCATTTCTATCTTCTTGTCTCTCCCAAATTCATATTCAAAGATGCTTTCAACATAACACAACTACTGCCAGAGCTAATTATAATTGCACATGGTTTCTGCAACACGACAAACATTGTCTTCTAGCCTGAATATTTCAAGTTGACCTGTGAGAGGTAAAAAGAATTAATATGATCATTTTCCCAACCTCCCTCCCTCCCTCCCTCAGTTTCCATTCAGGGGAACTATTTTTTTCCTTCTGGGGTCTATTTTTATTCCTTGTCCCCTGAACTCTTATTTAAACCTACAATATTGATGAACTCTGTTTCAAACTCAGCATTCATTAGCAGGAACTACAGCTCAATTTAGTACAGGTGGATGCAAATTCCTCGGATTCCTTAGAGGCCAGAGGCAGTGAGATGCAGAGGCTAATGTGCAGAGAAAGATGACATGACCCACTGATTTTTTATCTTTATTTTTTTAGTTGAAGTATAGTTAGCTTACAGTGCTGTGTTAATTTCAAGGGTACACCAAAGTGACTCAATTATACATACATATGTGTATCAGTATAAATATATTTTCTTTCTTCAGACTCTTTTCCATTATAGGTACTTACAGGACCTTGAGTAGAGTTCCCTGTGCTATATAGTAGGTCCTTGTTTACCTATTTTATATATAGTAGTGTGTACATGTTAATCTCAACCTCTTAATTTCCTTTCCTCTCTGGTAACCATAGTTTGCTTTGTAAATAAGGTCATCGATATCATTTTTTAGATTCCACAAATAAGTGATACCATATGTTTCTTCTTTCTCTGTATGAATCGTTTCACAAATCCCGTACAATTATACAGTGTGTTGGGAAGCCCAGTACAAAATAGCTGGTTGGAGGAAGTCCTTGGGAAAATGGCGAAGGGCCAGAATTACCCCGGCTTGATACTGATAGCTGAAAAACATCTCCTGCCTTTGGCTATGCTCGGCGCTAAAATTTAGTGATTAAACATTAAAAATGTTGCTTGAGAAAATGGGTCATGGATAAACACACGGGTCGTTAAGAATGCCCGGTTCTTGAAGTATCTTTTACTGATTATTTCTTAGCCTTGTATGTGCTCTGCTGGCCGTATGCTCTAAGCTCTTTGTTCCTTGCTCCTATAAAAAGGCTTGACTGCAGAAATAAAGTTGTCAGTCCTCACAAGAGACTGTCCAAGTGTCCTTCTTTCAGGTTCGTCGCTTCCAAGTCCCGGGGAGAAAAACCCCAACACAGTGGAAGTGACAAATAGATTGGAGGAATTAGATCTGATAGACAGAGTGCCTGAAGAACTATGGATGGACGTTCCTGACATTGTAGAGGAGGCAGTGATCAACACCATCCCTAAGAAAAAGAAATGCAAAAGGCCAAAATGGTTGTCTGAGGAGGCCTTACAAAGAGCTGAGAAAAGAAGACAAGCTAAAGGCAAAGGAGAAAAGGAAAGAGATACATATTTGAATGCAGAGTTCCAAGGAATAGCAAGGAGAGGTAAGAAAGCCTTCCTCAATGATCAATGCAGAGAAATAGAGGAAAACAACAGAATGGGAAAATTTAGAGTTCTCTTCAAGAAAATTAGAGATACCAAGGGAACATTTAATGCAAAGATGGACACAATAAAGGGCAGAAATGGTATGGAACTAACAGAAGCAGAAGATATTAAGAAGAGGTAGCAAGAATACACAGAACTATGCAAAAAAGATCTTCATGACCCAGATAACCACGATGGTGTGATCACTTACTTAGAATCAGACATCCTGGAGTGTGAAATAGGGTGGGCCTTAGGAAGCATCACTGTGAACAAAGCTAGTGGAGGTGATGGAATTCCAGTTGAGCTATTTCAAATCCTAAAAGATGATGCTATGAAAGTGCTGCACTCGAAATGCCAGCAAATTTGGAAAACTCAGCAGTGGCCATGGGACTGGAAGAGGTCAGTTTTCATCCAATCCCAAAGAAGGGAAATGCCAAAGAATGTTCAAACTACTGCACAATTGCACTCATCTCACATGCTAGCAAAGTAATGCTCAAAATTCTCCAAGCCAGGCTTCAACAGTACGTGAACTGTGAACTTCCAGATGTTCAAGCTGGATTTAGAAAAGGCAGAGGAACCAGAGATCAAATTGTCAACATTTGTTGGATCATCAAAAAAGCAAGAGGATTCCAGAAAAACATCTACTTCTGCTTTATTGAGTACTCCAAAGTCTTTGACTGTGTAGATCACAACAAACTGTGGAAAATTCTGGAAAAGATGGGAATACCAGACCATCTGACCTGCCTCCTGAGAAATCTGTATGCAGGTCAAGAAGCAAGAGTTAGAACTGGACATGGAACAACAGACTGGTTCCAAACTGGGAAAGGAGTACGTCAAGGCTGTACATTGTCACTCTTCTTATTTAACTTATATGAAGAGTATATCATGTGAAATGCCAGGCAGGGTGAAGCAAAAGCTAGAATCAATATTTCTGGGAGAAATATCAATAACCTCTGATACACTGATGACACCACCCTAATGGCAGAAAGTGAAGAGAAACTGAAGAGCCTCTTGATGAAAGTGAAAGAGGAGAGTGAAAAAGTTGGATTAAAACTCAACATTCAAAAAACGAAGATCGTGGCATCCAGTCCCACTTCATGGGAAATAGGTAGGAAAACAATGGAAACAGTGAGAGACTTTAGTTTCTTGGGCTCCAAAATCACTGCAGATGGTGACTCCAGCCATGAAATTAAAAGATGCTTGCTCCTTGGAAGAAAAACTATGACAAACCTAGGCAGCATATTAAAAAATAGAGACATTACTTTGCTAACAAAGGTCCATCTAGTCAATGCTATGGTTTTTCCAGTAGTCATGTATGGATGTGAGAGTTGGACTATAAAGAAAGCTGATGGTTGAAGAAGTGGTGCTTTTGAACAGTGATGTTGGAGAAGACTCTTGAGAGTCCCTAGGACTGCAAGATCAAACCAGTCAGTCCTAAAGGAAATCAATCCTGAATATATATTGTAAGGACTGATGCTGCAGCTTAAATTCCAATACTTTGGCCACTTGATGGGAAGAACTGACTCATTGGAAAAATCCCCGATGCTAGGAAAGATTGAAGGCAGGAGGAGAAGGGGATGACAGAGGATGAGATGGTTGGATGGCATCACTGACTCGATGGACAGGAGTTTGAGCAAGCCCTGGGAGTTGGTGATGGACAGGGAAGTCTGGCATACTGCAGTCTATGGGGTTACAAAGAGTCAGACATGACTAAACAAGTGAACTACTAACCACTATCCTATGACTTGTTTCATTAAATATAATCTTTAGGTCCATCCATGTTGCTGCAAATGGCATTGGTTCATTGATTTATATGGCTGAGTAATGTTCCATTTTATATATCTCACATCTTCTTTGTCCATTCATCTGTTGATGGACATTTCTGTTGATTAAGCACTTATTTGAATGTTCTATGAACTTGAGGCATAGTCATGTGAGCAGGAGAAATTTTGGAAACAATCTGGGTGAGTTGTCTAGGTTGTCAGGATTCAGCGGCAGCATGTATGTGGTGTGAATTCCAAGGAAGGCAGGAAGTTACAAGGGAATGAATGTACGCTTTCAATCAGGCTGCCGATGTTCAAATTCTAGCTGCAGATCTTACTGGTTGCTTGATTTGAGGCACGATCCTTGCTGATCTAAGCAGCTTCCTATAAAACAGAGAAGGCAACAGTTCCTATCCAACAGAGCTTGAGGGAGAAACTAGAAAATGCTTACAAAAACATTCAGCACAGTTCTTGGCTTGTAGAAAATAATTGGCAAATAGCAGCAATCATTACGTGTCCTTTGATAATGTCCACCTATAATCAGCACACATTTCTTCAACTATCTCTATGAGACATTCTTAGTTCACAAGAATGATGTTTAAAACCTATCAGCCTTAGAAAACAAGAGTAAAGTCCCATGGACAATTCCAGCAATTCTGGATTGATATTAATTTATTGTCTTCTACATCATTCAAGATTTTAATCTGTTGTTGATTTGTCTCAGTTACATCCTAGTTGTGCGATTATGTCTATCTATCTGTCTAAAAGGTAATGCTCAAAATCCTTCAGGTTATGTTTCAGTGGTACATGAATGGAGAACTTCCAGATGTACAAGCTGGATTTTGAAGATGCAGAAGAACCAGAGACCAAATTGCCAACATTCCTTGGATCATGGAGAAAGTAAGGGAATTCCAGCAAAACATCTACTTCTTCTTCATTGTGCAAAAGATTTTGACTATGCGGATCACAACAAACTGGAAAATTCTTAAAGAGATGGAGTACCAGACCATCTTACCTGTCTCCTGAGAAAACCTATATGTGGGTCAAGAAGCAATAGTTAGAACCATACATGGAAAAACGGACTGGTTCAAAGTTGGGAAAGAAGTACAACAAGGCTGTATATTGTCATCTGCTTATTCAATTTATATGCCATTAAAAAGAATACATTTGAATCAGTTCTAATGAGGTGGATGGAACTGGAGCCTATTATACAGAGTGAAGTAAGCCAGAAAGAAAAACACAAATACAGTATACTAACGCATATATATGGAATTTAGAAAGATGGTAACAATCACCCTGCTTATGAGACAGCAAAAGAGACACTGATGTATAGAACAGACTTTTGGACTCTGGGACTGGGAGAGGGTGGGACAATTGGGGAGAATAGCATTGAAATATGTATAATATCATATCTGAAACGAGTCAGTCCAGGTACGATGCCCTATAACAGATGCCTGGGACTGGAGCACTGGGATGACCTGGAGGGATGGTGTGGGAGCGGGGGAGGGAGGAGGGTTCAGGATGGGGAGCACGTGTATTCTGGTGGCGGATACATCTCGATGTATAGTAAAAGTAATACAATATTGTAAAGTTAAGAAAAATTAAAAAAATAATAATAATAATAAAAAAAAATTTATATGCAGAGTACATTATGTGAAATGCTGGGTTGGATGAAGCATGAGCTGGAATCAAGATAGCCAAGAGAAATATCAACAACTTCAAATATACAGATGATACCACTCTTATGGCAGAAAGTGAAGAAGAACTAGAGAGCCTCTTGATGAGGGTAGAAAAGGAGAGTGAAAAACCTGGCTTTAAACTCAACATCAAAAAAACTAAAATCTTGACATCCGGTCCCATCACATAGCAAATAGAAGAGGGAAAAGTGGCAACAGTGACAGATTTTATTTTCTTCGGCTCCACAATAACTGAGGTTGGTGATCTCAGCCAAGAAATTAAAAGATACGTGTTCCTTGGAAGGAAAGCTATGAGAAACCTAAACAGTGTATTAAACAGCAGAGACAACACTTTGCCAACAAAGGTCAGTATAGTCAAAGCTATGCTTTTTCCAGTAATCATGTATGGATATGAGAGCTGGACTGTAAGAAAGGCTGAGTGCTGAAGAACTGATGCTTTTGAATTGTGTTGGAGAAGACTCTTGAGAGTTCCTTGGACTGCAAGGAGATGAAACTAGTCAATTTTAAAGGAAATCAACCCTGAATATTCATTGGAAGGACTAATACTGAAGGTCCAATACTTTGGCCACCTGATGCAAAGAGCCAACTCATTGGAAAAGACCCTGATGCTGGGAAAAGTTGAAGGCAAAAGTAAAAGGGGGCAGCAGAGGATGAGATGGTTAGATAATGTCATCAACTCAATGGACATGAGTTTGAGCAAGCTCTGGAAGATACTGGAGGACAGAGGAGCCTGGCGTGTTGTAGCCAATAGGGTCACAAAGAGTTGGACATGACTAAGAAACTGAATGACAATAACATCCATCTGTCTATCTATCTATTATCTGTCAGTCTATCCATCTATTTATCTACCTATCTGTCTGCCAGTCTATCTATCTATCTGTCCACCTACTGTCTGTCATATGTAACAGGGTGATGAGTAAAATGTTTCCTGTTGTCTTGGAATTTGTGTCTGGGGTGCAACAATTCCCAGATGTCCAGATTTCTCCATCAGGAGACTGGGGAGGTGTAGGTGATGCACAGGTCTGAGAGCTGGAGGACGCACAGTTGGAAGAGATCAAATCTGAGCTACATCTTCAATATCAAAGGGTTGTGCTGCCAAGGCGCTCCTAGGCCACTCTGAGGGACTCACATATGTGTCCCAAGTGACAGCCCTCAGCTGGGAGCCAGCTGCACGGAGGGCTTCCGTGGTCCACCTGTGGAACCTAGGGAAGCAGCCACAAGCAGCAGAGACCATGACAGTGGCTCAGCGTCAGAAAGAGACACTTGTTTTCCTTTGTCACATTTCCCCCGTCCCACCATCCCTGTAAGAGTCAGGGTTTGCAGAGTTGGGGCATAAGAAGTGTCTGAGTCAGATCATTGTCTTAGATCACAGTTCGTTGTGCATTGAATTTTACGTCTCCATAACATGTGTTGAAATCCTAACCCCAGCACCTCAGAACATGTTCTAATTTGGAGATAGGACCTTTACAGAGGTAACCAAGTTAAAATGAAGTCATTAGGGTGGGTTCTAATAATACAACCAGTGTCTTATAAAAGGGAAATCTGGAGACAGAGATCCACAGAGAGAAGACAAGGTGATGAGACAGAGAAAAAACTGCCATGTGAAGACTGGAATTATATTCTACGAGCCAAGGACTCTTGGCTGGTAGCCAAGGGGCTATCAGTGAGCACAGACCTCCTCACAACTTGATTTTGGAGTTCCAGCCTCTAGAACTGTGAGACAATACATTTCTATTGTTCTAAGGCACCCAGTTCATCAAACTTGGTAATGGCTTCCAGGTGGTTCCGACGGTAAAGAACCTGCCGGCAATGCAGAAGAACCGGGTTCTATCTCTGGATTGGGAAGATCCCCTGAAGGAAGCATAGCAACCCATTCCAGTATTCTTGCCTGGAGGATCCCATGGACAGAGGAGCCAGGTGGGCTATAGTCCATGGGGTCACAAAGAGTCAGACATGACTGAGTGACTAACACACAACAGCAGACCCAGGAAACTAAGAGCTCAAAACTGTGCTGGAGGGAAAGGAGATATGATTTAAAACCACTGCAACTTGAACCTGGACTGTACTTTAGGAGGCAAAAATGACCAGAAAATTATGGAATCTGCCCCCCATCTTGTTGAACGATGTGCTATGTATTAGGAAAAGGAGATTCTACAGAGCATAGACAGAAGCAGCAGCTGGAAAAATTACAATTATTTTATGAACACGCCCCACTGAGTTCTCACTGCTCAATAAACCAGTAACACACAGAGTCCAACATTCTCTGCCCATCAGTTGCTGGGGAACTTTGCCAGGAATGCTCTCAGACTGTGTGCTGGCTGCTACGACAATGTAGGTAAGATACAATCCTGTAACTTCCCCAGTTTACAGTATAGCACCAGTAGCACAGTGCCTCTAAAGTTTCTGATCACTAACGTTTTGTGTTGAAATCTGACATTTAATGATGAGCTCTCAGAATGACAAATCTCTGAAATCGGAGGGTGCTCCAAGGGTTATGACTGAGCTCCCTCAACTGAAGAGCTACTTCCCCAACAGCTTAGAGAAAAGACCCTCTTCCACATCTTGCTTTTGTCTGTAGAATAGCACGAGGAAGCTCCATACCCAAGAGAATCTCCACCATAGTCTAATTCCATTAAGCTCTACTGGGGTAATGGACTTAGTTCCTCATCTCTAGTGTATCCTGCTGATGTGTACCATTAAGTTTATGCTTGATCCTAAGAGGGTGTGGGCTGCAAGCTGAGTTTCTGGGGTGGATGGTTACTCAGGATCTCTCTCCCTCTCCTTTCTGGACACTTAAAGCAGGGAGCAAAGAACTTTGGCAGGATGGGAAGTTAGTTATGTTCATCCTGCTGGACCTCAGCAGGGACTGAGTTCACCCCTTCCCTACTTTCACGGATAGTCTGATTGACTGAAACCAGTCAGAACTCTCAATGACTGTTGTCCACAGTCACTGGTGTGTGAATGGGCATAGGACAGATACTCCAATCAGGGTGAATCTCAAAGCTGGCTTGGAATGTGGAGACAGAAGCACACACCCTCCTGCTAAGTGTAACTGATGATGTCTGTAGCCCGGATTGTAGCTGATAACCATGAGGGAACTTGGCCAAGGATAGGGTTTGCCTTTGTGGTTGATAGATGATAGAGGGAGAAAAAGGGCCCCTGCCCACATCGTGGAATCAGTCAGTCTGAAATGTGGCCTACTCCTGGAATTCTCATTTACATGTGACAACAAAAACCTTTTCTTTTTAAGCTAGCTCGAGTTTTGTGTTCTGCTATTTGCTACTAAGGCCTGACAATTATGACCCAGTAATTTCACTTCGAGGAATCTACCTTAATGAAAGAAACACAAATTCATACAAACAATTTAAGTACACCATTATTTATAAGAGAGAAAAGTGGGAAATGGCACGCACAAGTGTCCTCAAATGGGTGAAGGTTAAATAAATTATATTGTACTCAAAGGAAGGAATTTTATGAAATGATTGCAAATCATGTTTCTGAAGCATATTTAATGACCCTGGAAAATGCTCATAGTGTAAAGTATAAAAACTGAGATGCAAAATTGGATTCACATAATGTGATCTTATTATCTCATTTACATATAAAAAGATTAGAACCAACCAAAATATTAACCACTGTTTATGGGTAATTTTTATTGCCCTTTATGGGTTTGACACATTTCACTCTGAAAAATGTACACATATCACTTTTATAATCAGAAAATTTCAATCAACATTGTTAATATTTTTATGGTTTTGACTCTTTGCCAGAAACCCCAAAGGGTAATAACATTTGCTAATTTTCTATTTAGCCGAGGCATGTATTTGAATGTTGCCCTGGGAGGCTGGCACAAGGAAGCACATTTTAAAACTCTGTTACCCTTATCATAGGTCAGAGGCTTAATGGAGTGAGTCCTGGAGAGAAATTAGGCTTGGGTGGTGGTGGTAGTGTTTAGCCACAAGTCGTGTCTGACACTTTTGTGATCCCAAGGACTGTAGCCTGCCAGGTTCTTCTGTCCATGGAATTCTCCAGGCAAGAATACTGAAGTAAGTTGCCATGCCCTGCTCCAGACGATCTTTGCAACTTAGGGATCAAACCTGGGCCTCCTGGATTGCAGGTAGATTCATTACTACTGAGCCACCAGGGAAGCCCAGGCTTGGGTGGGACTGGAATCAAATCTGTCATCTAACAGAGAAGCAAATACTTCTCAGTCCAAGAAAAGAGTCAGTGTCTTACATACTTCTTGAAGCCACGCTGAATCTGATGCTCTGTCTACCCTTCCAGAAGCTTCCTGCTCTCTCTGGTCCCCAGGCTCCATCTCTGCATTTGCAGATGGGAAATGGAAATTCTCTGGGAAGTGAGTCAGTCACAGCCAGACTGCAAAAGAGCCCCAGAAACAGCATGGAACCAGGGCCATCTGCTTTTCCAGTTAAGGGCTTGATCCCCAAGGTAGCTGATCATGAGGGACTGTCTTCCCCCAGACTGCTGTGTGGGCAACATCCTGCATCTTGCTGCCCCCTCTACCTCTTCTAGAACAATCCAACTGGGAAAAGTTCTAGAACCTGAGGCCTGAGAAAAAGGGACTGCTTTCTGTTAACCACATGAGTGAGATTCAAAGAGGACCCTGAGCCACAGATGAGACAATTAGCAAATCTGGCTGAGACCTTGATTTAAGCGTTCTGAGACCCTGGTAGAAAACCCAGCCACATGGATGACTACACAGTGGTCCTACAGAACTGTGAGCCAGTGAACAGGTGCTGTTTTAAACTTCAAAGTGTGTGGCAATTTATCACGCAGTCATACACACTGGAATTCACAGTATTGTTCTTTGTAAACATTTGTACATCTGAACTACTTCATACTTCTTTAACACAGCTAGGATGAAGCGAAGTCATCTTGCGGAGTTCTGGGCCTGATCTAGAACTGGAAAATAATTACCTGAAAAGTAGGCTATATATTTGGCATATAGTAAAACCCCAGTAAGTACTGAATTGGAGATGGAGTGTGTCCATGTGACACTGCTGAGACTAACTTATCAAGTGGGTACCCCGTGAGTGAACTGGGTATAGATCATGAGAGTAAAGGTCTTTATTGGACCAGACAAGAGGGAGCTTGGTGAGGTTTTCTAGAAGTTCATAGGATCCTAACAAAACTCTACCACACTGGTTAGCATCTTGTGGTCTGTCTGAAGAATGTTGGGCTCTTAGGTCAAGTTATTCCTCTTGGGTTGGGATGGGGGAGTGGGAAGCAGGAGGTGTGAAAGTAAGTGGAGAGAGGAGACCTCCTAGGAGAGGCTGTGCTGTTAACCACATGAGTGAGCTTCAAAGAGGACCCCGAGCCACAGATGAGACAATTAGCAAATCTGGCTGAGACCTTGATTTAAGTGTTCTGAGACCCTGGTAGAAAACCCAGCCAGGGTTTTAATAAGGCGAGCCTGTATTAACCCATCCTGGGAAAAATGCCGCATCCTGCATCTGGAGTACCAACCAACCCCCACTTCTGTTCAATCACTCATCAAATCCTTATCTTCATCAAACTCATTCCAATTTCAAAATGTGATTCCTGGAGCTACATGTTTGGGACCACAGTTGTCTTTTAGGTTTGTGCCCTGGGATGACCAAGTCAGGCTATGGGAAATGGAAACAAGTGCGTGTGTGAACTGGGGCTTCTCTCTTCTTCCTTCTTTCAGGAGACATTGAGCAATGGATGATGGCTGCACAGAGGAACTCTGTGGTATCCCACTGGCCATCAAACAGTTCTGTGCAGGTGATCTCATCGTCTCATCTCCCACCCCTACCCTTCCCATCTCAGACGTGTACTTATAACATCATCATTCATCATTTCTGCATTAGAAACTAGGAGTTACCCAATCATTCCAATGATTTTCCGTATTCTATTCCATCCACTCCTTATAGTGGTCTAAAATTTGTCACCTCCTTTTTCTTCTCAGTCTTGATTTATGTACATATAATTTCAAACTGTACAGAAAAGTATTAATAATTGTGTAATTCCCATATGACCTGTGCCCAAACTGTTTGTGTTTTGCCTCTGTTTCTCCCTCTTTCCCTCCTTCTTTCTTTCCCTGTCTCTTACTCCGTGTGTGTGTGTGGTTTTTGCCTCTGAACCACTTGAGGCATCATGCCCCTTTACAACTAAATACTTCCCTCTGTATTTCCATATTTCCTGAGAACAAGAAGCTTTTCTTACATAGCCACAGTACAATCATCAAAAGTGGAAAATTGAATGTTGATATAACCCTGAAGACCCTGATGCTGGAAAAGATTGAAAGCAAAAGGAGAAGAGGGTGGCAGAGAATGAGATGGTTAGACAGCTTCACAGACTCAATGGACATGAATTTGAGCACGCTCCAGGAGATAGTGGAGGACAGAGGATCCTGGTAAGTTGCAGTACATGAGGTCACAAAGAGTTGGACAGGACTTAGCAACTGAACAACATGACAGTTGTATTTAATCTACACTCTATATTCAAGTTTCATCAATTGTCCCAATAATGTTCTTTTTATAAAATTTGTTTTCCCTGGTCCAAGATCGAACACATTACATTTAGGTGCCATGCTTCTTTCGTTTCTTTGAATTGGAAAGAGTTTCTCTGCTTTTCTTTGTCTTTCTTGACCTTGACATTTTTCAGAGTACAGGCGAGTTATCTGGTAGAATGCTACAGAATTTAAGTTTGTCTGATGTTTCCTCATGAGTAAATTCAGGCTAGTCGGTTTTGGCAGCAATATCATTTTGGCAGGGCCACAGTGTCGGTTTGTCCCAATACTGGCGATGTTAACTTTGATTACTTGTTTAAGGTGGCATCTGCCAGTTTTCATCTGTTAAGTTACACTTTCTTCCTTTGTAACTAATAAGTGATTTATGGGGAAATAGCTTGAGGATAGGAAAATTTCCTGTACTGTGCTGTCTGAGCTTAGTCTCTCAGTCATGTCTTACTCTTTGCAGCTCCACGGGCTGTAGCCCATCAGGCTCCAGCCCATCAGGCTCCTCTATCCATGGGGATTCTCCAGTCATCAGAATACTGGAGTGGGTTGCCATGCTTCCCTCCAGGGATCTTCCCAACCCAGGAATCAAACCCAGGTCTCCTGCACTGCAGGCAGATTCTTTACCATCTGAGCCACCAGGGAAGCCCAAGAATACTGGAGCGGGTAACCTATCTCTTTTACAGGGGTTCTTCTTGGCCCAGGAAGCAAACTGGGGTCTCTGGCATTGCAGGTAGATTCTTTACCAGCTGAGCTACAAGGGAAGTCTGGAAATTTTCTCTTTCATCAAACTTTTACCCACTAGTCTTTACATCCATTGATTTCCAAACTCTTTCATTCATTCTATATTTACTCATTGGGACTCTTTTTAAAGGAACATTTATTTATTTATATTCATAAAAATGTACAGATTCTTATTTCATTCAATGGGTTATAACAAATCTCAGTTATTTTTTGTTGTTGTTGTTTAAATTGCCCTAACTTGGCCAATGGAAGCTCCTTCCAGGAGGCATGCATGTCCTATGGATGTATCTCCAACATTGTTTTGAGAATTTTCTTACTTTCTTATGCAACAAGATGTTTCAGGCTTATCTTGTCTTTTCCTTGCCTGGAATCAACCCTTTCCTTTTAATAGACAATGGTATTTAGAAGCCAGAAGCTGGGTCTATATACAATTAGTGTTCCTGATATATAATTATTCCTAGGCTTTCTCAGGAGACAGAGCTAGAATATATATACATATATGATAGAAAAGTTGATTCGTATACACATACGTAGTAAAATCACGTGTCCTACGAGACATAGTCGTTCTCCTCTTTTTTTTACGTATGATTCTCTTTTCTAACAGTAAGAACCCTGGCTCTTATTATCCTCAATATATTTACTTGTTTCTTTTTCAAGCCTAGAATAAACAGAAAATTGTTTTGGAACTCCTAACCTGTGCCACTGCTGAAACTAAATTTACTAATTAGAGTTCAACATTTGTATTTTTTCAGGGAAATAGTCAAATAGTGCAAGTGCACAGAACTTAAGCATATAATTTATTGAGTTGACAAATGCATATACATCCCATACTCCTATCATGATATTATATATCCACCACCCCAGAAAATCCTCTCAAGCCCTTTGCAGTCAATACTACCATCTCCCATTGGCAACCATTTTTCTGATTTTTTTCACCAAAGATTAGTTTTTTCTGTTCTAGAACATTATATAAATGAGATAATAATACAGATACACTATTTCATTCTTTGGCTCAGGATAATATCTGTGAGAATCACTCATGTTATCATGTGTATTAATAATCCATCCTTTTTTTTTTTTTTTGCTGACTTGCATGCCACTGCGTGAATGTACCTCAATTTCTTTATTCATTTTCCTATTGATGAACATTTGGATTGAATGTGCATACTATGAATAATGCCACTATCAATATACGTATAAGAGTCTTTTTATGTACTTTTCATTTCTCTTGGGCAAATACCCGGGGGTGGAATTGCTGAATCATGGGGTAGATATGACAGATTGCATTTTCCAAATGTGACCTCAGAGTATCTTTAGTCCCACAGGCTCTTTTAGACACTTGCTTCTTTCTTCTCTACCAAGAGGTAGAATCTGTGTCTTCACTGCTTGAACCTGGGCAGACGTGTTTGACAACAAAAACGAAGGACACCGCATGACTGCTGAGGCCAGATCACACACTTCCCCTGTGCATTTCTATTTTCTCAAGGCTCACAGCCAGTGCTTGCTACTTTTGTTGCCTGAAAAATAGTTGTTTTGTGTATTTTCCAGTTTGGTAGTTTTTTCCCAATGGGAAGAAAAGTCTAGCACTGGTTATACTCTCATGAATGAAAATCTAACGTCAATGGCTTAAAACAATGCATTTCTCTGTATTATAATATCTACAGATGAAGTATAATTTAGTGGGATTAACTCAGGGCTTCCCAGGTGGTGCCAGTGGTAAAGAACCCTTCTGCCAATGCAGGAGAAATGAGAGACAATGTGGGTTCGATCCCTGGATCAGGAAGAGCCCCTGGAGGAGGGCATGGCAACCCACTCCAGTTTTCTTGCCTGGAGAATCCCATGGACAATCCCATGGACAGAAAATTCTGATGGTCTACAGTCCATAGGGTCACAAAGAGTCAGACATGACTGAAGCTACTTAGAAGGCACACAGGACTAACTCAAGGCTATCTCATCTGTCAGAAACATTCTCCACGATGCTGCTACAGTGACCCACCTAGGTGGTAAATCTAACCACCTCATCAAAATAAAGTTCACGTGTCTCAGCATTTTGACATCAATAATGACCTTCATGATCTGCCCTCAGTTTTTTCTCCTATCTCTCCCCTCTCTCCTTATTAAACTTTACCAACATCTCCATTTTCTTCATCTTCTATCTTTGCATGGAACAACCTTCTATCATGGTCCCACAATAGTCTTCCAAAGTCATTGTCAAGTGTCTTTGACATTTACCTCCTTCATGAAGTCTTCCCTAATGCCTTCTCCAAAGACAGAATAAAAAAGCTTCAAATTTCTTGCCTGCTTGCCTTTCTCTTCTGGTACATATGACGGTGTATATGTTCATCAGTTTATTTGTTTATCCTCTGCCCTAGATTGTGGTCTCTCTGATGGGGGATGCTTTCCTTTTTCTCTTTTCACCACTCTTTTTGCAGCACCTGGGAAGGTACCAGTCCATAGAGAGTGCTTATTCAACACTTTCTTTGTTGTTGAATTAGGGTTAGAACTATAGTCAAATACTGCTCTCATGCAATATTTAAAAATGAGAAATTCTAGCTTTAGAAAATGAAAGTGACTGACTGGTGAAGAAGATCTGAAAGATGATTCTGAGCCTTTTATGTGTTTTTTTTATTGGGTCTGAGTATCTCCTAATTCATTAATACTGAGGAAAAGGAAGAAGGCTGGCAGGTTTTTATTTTTTTTAATTTTATCTCAAATCATTATGAAAATGGAATATTTTTTCCCCAAAATATTCTCTGCGTGAAGCACAATTAGAGTTTGTCTGAAAAAGCAGCCTTCAGGAAATGACTTGGGTCTTGACCTCGTCCATAAAAAAATGAGACGGCGCTGTGGTTCGGCCTGGGGAGCCCATTCACTCTGCTCATATATCTTCCTGATGAAGACTTGATTCGTGGTACAGATTGAAAAGTGTGTGCAAAACGGAACTCCTACTCTTCCCTCTCAGCCCGGCGCCACCTCCTGAGTTGCCTATTTTTGTTAATGGTATCACCATCCTCCTCACCGCCCAGGCTCAAAATCTCCTTGTTATCTTTGCTCCCCTCTCTCTCTCCTTCCCCTGCACCCTGACCACCTGTCTGTTGTCAATTCTGCCTTCCTATTCTCTCTCAGGTCTCTCCCCTCCTCTGTCCCCATGGCTGCTCCCCAGGGCTCATTACCTCTTGCATGGCTACAGCAAAAACTCCCAAGCGGTCTCTCTGCCTCCCTCAAATCAGCCCTGCCTAGGGGGTTAATCTGCCCGAAGCACGGCTTTCATCATGTCCTAACCCAGCTAACAACCTTTCAATGGCTCTTCAGTTCCCTACAGAATCAAGTCCACATTCAAGGTGTGGCCTTTGCAACACAATTTCTCATTACTCCTTCCATGCTCCCTATGCTTCAACTAAATCAAAGGACTTTTCATTCACTCACTCATTCATTTATTCAATAGATACTTATTGAACCACTGGGCAAGGCACTGAAGATTCATGAATCAAAAACAACATTTTGGATCCCAAACTGTTTTCAAGCTCTGCCCTTTCCCATCTCTGGTTCGTTAACCTTTCCATCCCCCACACCTAGAATATTCTTTTCCCCCCACCCTTCATCTCTACCTGCCCCATTTCAACCCATGTTTCAATGCTTCCTTTCTCTTGATGCAAATATCACTTTCTTTCTGAAGCTTCTTCTGCCTGCATCTCTCTCTTTATCCAAGCTTAAAGAAATCAATTCTTCCTCTCAAAGGTTATGGCACATCACCTGCATTCTCTGCAGGTGATGTCTCCTTTTCTACAAACTATTTGCTCCTGAGAGAAAGATTTGTGTCTGTTTCACCTCTGCATCTGAAAGAACCTTCAAAACAATGCTGAGCAGATATATTAATTACTCAATTAAATGTAGTTTCATGAACACATTTCCCAGAAAAGATCCCAGGGAAATAAGGCCCCCATGAGTCTTAGATTGTAGAACTGGAAAAGAAGCCTTTTCTGTTCTTGGCTCTGAATTATCCCAAAGACTCTGGCCTTTTCACAGCCCCTGCTCTTTGTGTCCTGGGCACAGTGCCCAACCCCACATGCACTGGAAAAATCAAAGCAAAGCTCAGACTGAGTTCCTTGGAAACCTCCAGACCTTGCATTCCTGGGGAAGGGCTGTTTCAGAGTCACATGGTGGCTCTGTTCCTTGGTGACCTAGATTATCCAGGGTTTGCTCTATTTCCTCCCGGAGATATAGTGTACCTGGTTATCTGGAGATGGTCTCTGCACTTACACTTGGCGGCAAGAGGAAGATGACTGGGAGCTAGGAGATGGGTGCCCAGCAGGATGGGTGCTCCAAGTTTGTATATGAGGGCGAAGGGCCACTGGTGGGTGGCCAGAATCAGAGACTGCTATTGTTCCAGAACATTCCAGAGTCTACTGGGGCCTCAGTGAGCATCATAGCCTGGGGACAGGTTTGGGGGGAAGAATAAGACCTGAGAGTGAGCCCAGCTCAGTCCAGAGGTTTCAAGGGCTCCTGAAGCTTCACTATCTCTCCATCGATGGAAAACCAAGTTCACACCCT
The DNA here is from genome assembly GCA_935064755.1 of Tragelaphus eurycerus. NCBI lineage: Eukaryota > Metazoa > Chordata > Mammalia > Artiodactyla > Bovidae > Tragelaphus > Tragelaphus eurycerus. Next base: position 15,151,377 of record CAKXYN010000036.1, on the reverse strand, counting down.
TGGCATTGATGATTCCTCCCTGACCTGGCTCCACCTACTTCCATCATCCTAGCATCACCACACCTCCAGGCTCAGCTTCTCTTCCCCTTGTATCCTGTTCATTCCTGCCCTAGGGGCTCCCTCCTGCTGCCGGGCCCCATTCTCAGTCCATTGAAAGCCACTGTCTTCAAAGTCCCATGGAAATTCCACATCTCCTCCCTCTTCTCTTGAATATCCCACTGAAAATGCACCACTTGCTTCTCTAAGTTTAACACTTATTTTATTGTGCTCTATCTTACACATTGCCTTCCAGATCACTTAGCAATAAAGAATCCAACTGCAATGCAAGAGACACAGGTTCGATCCCTGGGTTGGGAAGATCTCCTGGAGAAGGAAATGGCCACCCACTCCAGTATTCTTGCCTGGGAAATCCCATGGACAGAAGAGCCTGACGGGCTACAGTCTATAGTGTCACAAAGAGTCAGATGTGACGGAGCACTCACATATGCATAAGACAATTAGTTGTTGATAAGTTTGTCTCCTTCAATGGATTACAAGAGCCTTCAAAATAGTCATATGTTATTCAGCTATATACCCCAAGGTCTATCACAGCTCCCCAAACACAGTGGACCCATGGATAGCCAATATACGCTTGTTAAGTAGATATCCAGATGAAATATCATCCTACCATTCCATAGAATTAGCGTGCTTCCAGACGGTTCTTTCACTTTGGGAAGAGTGAGGCAAACAAGCATGCTAGTTCCCCCAGAGCATGTTGCCCTGGTCCTGAGGATGTTTTCTGTCCTATTCAGTGCAAACCCCTCCATCAGATGTACCTGGTTAGGCTCTGCTCAGGGACACAGTGTGTTACTGATGTATGAGATCCAGTTCTAAGAGTCATCTCTCTTCCTTAGATCTCTCATCTCTGTCTTCCCTCTGACAATTGGGGCTTACCTGGTCCCTGCCACTAATATCTCTGATCTTGGTAATCAGTCAGCACAGAAAAGAGGTATAGTTGCTAGGGCCCCAGGGAGGTGAGGATGCGGAGACAGCAGACACTGCACTCCACACTCTACTTTCCAATCATCTCCTTTGACTCACACATTCTGCAAAGTGCTCCAAGCTCCCAGTGTCTATACAGCATGAAGCTATCACACCGTAGCTTTACCCATAGCTTCTGGTGGTCTCAAGTACATTTATCTCATTCTCAGCAAAACGTAAACTTCCTTTTTAAAAATGTTTTATTATTGTGGTGAAAATCATATAATATAAAACGTATTGTTGTAACTCTATTTAACTGGACACTTCAGTGCCACTAAATACATTGATACTGTACAACTCTCACCATCATCTGTCTCCTGGATCTTATCTTTTGTGTTCCTAAACTGAAAACTGTCCCCGTTAAACACTAACTCGCTGTTTCATCTCCCAACCCTAAGGGCCCAAGGCATCTACCAGTAAACTTTCTGACTCTATGGATTTGACTGTTCTAGGTTCCTCTTATAAGTGGAATCAGATAGTAATTGTCCTTACCTAAGCTAAGAGTCGGACATGACTGAGCAACTTCACTTTCACTTTTCACTTTCATGCATTGGAGAAGGAAATGGCAACCCACTCCAGGGTTCTTGCCTGGAGAATCCCGGGGATGGGGAAGCCTGGTGGGCTGCTGTCTATGGGGTCGCACAGAGTCGGACACAATTGAAGCAACTTAGCAGCAGCAACAATGTACCTTGGAAGGTATTTTTATGCTTAACTTATATGTCCTACCGGAGAAGGCAATGGCACCCCACTCCAGTACTCTTGCCTGGAAAATCGGATGGAGGAGCCTGGTAGACTGCAGTCCATGGGGTCGCTAGGGGTCAGACATGACTGAGCGACTTCACTTTCTCTTTTCACTTTCATGCATTGGAGAAGGAAATGGCAACCCACTCCAGTGTTCTTACCTGGAGAATCCCAGGGACGGGGAAGCCTGGTGGGCTGCTGTCTATGGGATCACACAGAGTCGGACACGACTGAAGTGACTTAGCATAGCATAGCATATATGTCCTACAAACAGATTGTACCTTTCCCCCTGTGATTCTCAATAGTTATCTGTTTTATACACAGTAGTAGTATATATATGTCAATTTCAATCTCCTAATTTATTCCACTCCCATTTTTCCCCTTGGTGTCCATGCATTAAAAGTGTAAACTTCTTGAAGGAGGGAATTGTGCCTTATAATATTCTAGAACCTGTAACACAGGGTTAAGCATATAGAAACTATACAATGAATATTGCTTCTTTTTACAAGTCAAGCTCCAAATCAGGGCATCCTCAGGAGTTGTGGGCAACAAAGTTAAACACTATGGTCTGTAATTAAAATATCTTCAGTGCCATGCTATTTATAATGACAAATAACTAGAAATAGCTTAATACCCAAAGATGAAGTAGAAGATTCAATAAACGGTGCATCTCTTGATCAGATAGTATGTAGTTACTAAAATGGTAATTATAATGTCTGTGGAGCAATATGAAAAATATTTATGATAGACTGGAACTGATTAAAGAAAATTAAAAATAGTCTGAAATTATCATTGTAACTACTACCTTCACTATAGCAAATGTGGTAAGGTGATATGCAAAAATAAATCCTGCATCAATGCTGTAGAAGTTTGATTGATTTTTTTCTATGTCTTTTAAGCTGTGGCTATATATTAAAAATTTTTTTATTTTGTATTGGACGATATCCAATTAACAATGTTGTGATGGTTTCAGGTGGATAGCAAAGGGACTCAGTCATACATATATATACATCTATTATGGCTGTATAATATTTTGAACAAAAATGTAGATGTATCTGTAATTAATATAAAATAAATATTTGCTTGAAGTTTAGGGCTATTAGTAGTGAGAAGTCCATCTGGCAAAAGAATGGAAGGATAAAAAGGTGATTTTAATCAATGCCATGAAATTAAAAGATGCTTATTCCTTGAAGAAAAGCTATGACCAACCTAGATAGCATATTAAAAAGCAGAGACATTACTTTGCCAACAAAGGTCCATCTAGTCAGAGCTATGGTGTTTCCAGTAGTCATGTATGGATGTGATAGTTGGACTATAAAGAAAGCTGAGTGCTGAAGAATTGATGCTTTTGAACTGTGGTGTTGGAGATGATTCTTGAGAGTCCCTTGGACTGCAAGGAGATCAAACCAGTCAGTCCTAAAGGTCAGTCCTGAATATTCATTGGAAGGACTGATGTTGAAGCTGAAACTCCAATACTTTGGCCACCTGATGTGAAGAACAGACTCAATGGAAAAGACACTGATATTGGGAAAGACTGAAGGCAGGATGAGAAGGGAATGACAGAGGATGAGATGGTTGGATGGCATCACTGACTCAATGGACGTGAGTTTGAGCAAGCTCTGGGAGTTGGTGATGGACAGGGAAGCCTGGCATTCTGCAGTCCACGGGGTTGTAAAGAGTCAGACAAGACTCAGCGACTGAACTGAACTGAATCAATGCCTAGATCCAATGTATCTTATGAAAGTGTTGGTCACTCAGTTGTGTCCAACTCTTTGCAAACCCATGGTCTGTAACCTGCCAGGCTCCTCTGTCCATGGAATTCTCCAGTCAAGAATACTGGAATACTGCCATTCCCTTCTCCAGGAGTTCTTCCCAATCCAGGGATTGAACCTGGGTCTTCTGCATAGCAGGCAGATTCTTCACCATCTGAGCCACCAGGGAAGCCTATATATGTTATATACCTACCAAATGTATTTTGATAACGATGATATTGCTAATAATAAAAGTGAAAGTGAAAATCATTCAGTCATGTCTGACTCTTTGCAACACCATGGACTGTACAGCCCATGGAATTCTCCAGACCAGAAAACTGGAGTGGGTAGCCTTTCCCTTCTCCAGGGGATCTTCCCAACTCAAGGATCAAACCCAGGTCTCCTGCATTGCTGGCGTATTCTTTACCAGCTGAGCCATAAGAGAAAGCCCAATAATCAAAAGAAAGCAATATTTCTTTGACTGCTGTCTTGAGATAAATATGGAAACTGAAAACAACCATGGCCCACTATGAAAACTATGCTAACTCTGGTAGGTTCAGGAGTTTCAGAGAAGAGTGCTGTCCTGACTTTGGGAATAGCTGGTCCCTGACTGCATGATGCTTAAAGATGGAATGAGAGGAATAGGGAGTAGAAACACTGAAAGGCTGGAATAAAGTCCCAGTTCTCATATTAAAGACTCACAGCATTTTGAAAAAGTCACTTAACCTCAATAGGTAACGTCCTTCAAGCATCTAGCCAGCTGACCCCATTCAACAAAAAACACAGTGAGTTCTCACTGGGAGGCAGCACCTAGCACAACCCTGGGCCATCCTTGGTTTCTGCCAGAGCTAGTTCACAGAGACAGGGGGAGGATAAAATGAAATAATGCATGTAGAGATTGTGTGGAAAAGCTGCTCTAAATAAATGTGAGCGATGATTAAGGAACACAGAAGCAGAGCAGATCTGCTTAGTTCCACAATGCTGACAGCTGATTCAGATCGCACCCAAATTGAGACAATCAACCAGTAACAAAGCCGGAGAAAACAAAGCCCTGATTGAAATGGGCTGCAGCTGATTTTTCCAAGCCTCCCAGCTGGACTCATTTGGATTCTCCCAGTGAACCTTGGTACCTCTATCAGAGCAGTGATCACCTGCCTAGGGCACAGTTCTGTCCTAGGCTCTCATCCCCTCTGCTAACCTGTCACCTCACCCTTGAGGGCTGCTTAGCAAACATTTGTCAAATCTGGTCTGTGTGTGTGTGTGTGTGTGTGTGTGTGTGCGCGCGCGCGCACACGCACGTAAGAGAGAGAGACAGAGAATGAGAGGCAGAGAATCTTCCATCTTGATGAGTAATATCGGACTTAGCATCAGGGGTGGGCAGTATGCCTCCTCTGAGCTAGCTAATTACTTTATTTTTAAAAGACACAAAATGGGACTTCCCAGGTGATGCTAGTGGTTAAGAACCTGCCTGCCAATGCAGGGGACATTAAGAGATGTGGGTTCGATCCCTGGGTTGGGGAGATCCCCTGGAGGAGGGTATGGCAACCCCCTCCGGTATTCTTGCCTGGAGAATCCCATGAACATAGGAGCCTGGCAGGCTACAGTCCGTGGGGTGACAGAAAGTAGGACATGACTGAAGCGACTTAGAACGCCTGCAAAGTGGAGCCTTAAGACTTGTGCAAAGACTTCTCAAAGCACAATATTTTTCAGTGGTAAAAGACCCCAAATGCCTTGATGCAGTCTTTTGAATGGACTTGGGCCTTTTTTTGAATACTTTACCTTCTTCTCATTTGGGCAGAAATGAGATGAGTTAGTCTAATGTCTCATGGAGGACATGGGGAGAAGATAGAAAGGAGAAGACAAACAGAAGAAAAAGAAAAAGAAATGGACAAGAAACCATGGGAAAGGCAATCCAGTCCCAGAGGACAGAGTCTCCTTTGTGGAAGGGGCACCGACCCCTCTTTGCACCTTGGCACCCCCTCTCTGAGAAGGGCTAATTAGGGACATTCAGGTGACATCTGAGTCCAGAACTTTAGTCCCTCCTTCTCCAAGACAAACGGCTTAGAGATGTTAGTCACAGCTAATGAGCTTTGATGTATGAGTCAATAACCACAGTCGCTGTACTTTCTTTACTGCTGAGTCACTTATTGGCATGTTGGTCAGTTGTAACCTCACCAGGCTTCGTGACCCCAACAGTTATCATGCAGGAGTACAAGCAGGTGGGAATACCAGCAGCAGGGCCCACTAGCTTCTCCTGAACTCGTCTACTGCTCTGCCAGTGTTTAAAGTGGACAAAGAGGCTCAGAGCTCTGTGTCTGCAAAAGTAGTTGTTGTGTTTCCTTTTATAAATTCCAAATTAGGACCATAACACTACTAATAGAGCTCATTAATCGAAGGCTTACTGTGTCCAGAGAGAGGGTCAAGATTTGTTCTTGTAACAGACTCAGACTTAGAGAGCAGACTTGTGGTTGCCAAGGAGGCGGGTGGAGGAGGGATGGATTGGGATTTTGGGATGAGCGGATGCAAACTGTTACACATAGGATGTATATACAACAAGGTCCAATTATATAGCACAGGGAACTATATTCAGTATCCCATGATAAACCGTAATGGGAAGGAATATGAAAAAGAATATATATATATACATATACACACATATTATATATATGTGTGTGTGTGTACATGAATCACTTTGCTTTACAACACAAATCAGCATTGCAAATCACCTATGTGTTCCTGTGTGCTAAAGTTGCTTCAGTCATGTCTGCAACCCTATGGACTGTAGCCTGCCAGCTCCTCTGTCTACGGGATTCTCCAAGCAAGAATACTGGAGTGAATTGCCATGCCCTCCTCCTCCAGGGATCTTCTTAACCAAGGGATCGAACCTTCATCTCCTGCGGCTCATGCACTGCATACAGATTTTTTAACACTGAGCCACCGTGAAAGCCCTGCAAATAAGCTATACTTCAATAAAATAAATTTAAGAAAGAGATTTGTTCTTGTACACTCTGTAGGGTCACAGAATAATAAGTTGTACAGTGAGTTTTCAACTCAAGTATGGGACTGTGAACTTGATAGGAAATGATCATATTGAATATTTATTTATTCAGTTGCTGGATCCTTATTTAGCAGCTACTGTAGGAAAAGTCCTGGGCTAGGCATTGTTGTTGTTTAGTCACTAAGTCCTGTCTTTATCTTTTGCAACCCCATGGACTATGAACCAGCCAGGCTCCTCTATCCATGGGATTTCCTAGACAAGAATACTGGAGTGAGTTGCCATTTCCTTCTTTGGGGGATATTCCCGGCCTATGGCTCGAACCCTGGTCTCCTGCATTGCAGGCAGATTCTTTATCACTGAGCCACCTTGAAGGCCCGGGCTAGGCATTAGGAGGGATATAAAAAGTTCTACAGCCTGACTGCCCTTCCTATCAAGCTTCAGGCTCATGTGATGCTCACAAAAGTCATGGGTTAAGATAGCATCTCCCATCATTGTCACCAGCACTGTGACCGTTACCACCATAGCTCTGCCACCATCACGAGCACCTCCACCTGCACCCTGGCCATCACCACCACCATCATAAACACCAGAAAACATTCAGAAAGCATCTGTTGTTTGCATGTGGCCATGTGGATTTTCTCCAAAGTGGCAGCTGGGTCACAGCTGGGGCGTGCTGAAGGATTAGGTGGTGCCTGAGTGAAGGTGACATGTGACAAACTCTCCTCCTCGCCTGGAGCAGGCTGCAGATGCCAGTCTCCCAGGAGCTGTCAATCCAGGACAGAACACAGTGCTTGCAGAATGGGAAATGAGCATGGTTTACATAATGTTTCTGGAGGAGTCAATGGCCGAGGCTTCAGTCTCCCTTTCTGTGAGCCTATTTGAGCTGACGTCTCTGTTGCTGATCAAAGGTCCCAGCAACCTGGCACAAAGGGTGCCCTGTCCCATCAGGCAATGCCTTACCTCTGCAAAACTGAGGGAGATGCTCAACGCACCGAGGCAGCATTGTCATGCCAACTGTAATCTCTTGAAACTCACAAGAAAGGCAAATGCAGAACCAGAGAGCTAAAGTGAGTCAGAGTCTGTCTACACTGGGGATTTGTATATAAACAGATTTCATGTACATAGGCACACTTTTCAGAAGCATCTATATTCATGATATTACTTTAATTTCAGAGTCAAATGAAGCCAATCACTCTTTCTGGCATATAAAACCATTTCCGTGCACATCTCCATGCTTTAGCTCATTTTCTACCTACAGCCTGAAATGCCTTTCCCTCTGCAAATGTCCAAATATTCCTTATCATGGGTAAAATGGTACCCCACAGAAGAGGCTAAAGTCCTAATGCCCAGTACTAATAAACGTGACCTTGTTTAGAAACCAAGTCTTTGCAAATGATCACATCAAGATCGCATCAAGCCTCATACATTGCAGCTCACATCTTTATAAGAAAGGGACATCTGGACTCAGATACAGCCATGTACAGAGGAAAGGTGATGTGAAGGTATAGGGAGAAGGCACCCTACAAACCAAGGGCTGCCTGGGGCTACCAGAAGCTGGGAGACAGACCAGATTCTGCCCCAAGTATGTCAGAAGGGACCAGCACTGCCAACACCTTGATTTTGGCTCCGGACCTCCAGAAGCGTGGGATAATGTATTTAGGTTTTCTTAAGCAACCCAGTTTTTTGGTGCCTTGTTACGTTAGACCCAGGAAACTAATACTATAATCAAACCTCAGGATCAATGGTCTTTCTACAGAGCATCTTCTCTGAGTGTAGCACAGTCCTACCTGTGATGATACAGATGTGCCATGACTTTACCTCCAAAACTTCTATTAAGGTGGAATGTAAAGTTGCCAAAAACAGATGTCCAGAAAGCAAGGAGAAAGGAGCTACACAGGGACGGTCTTGGGGAGGGGGTGGCAGGTTGTAAATTGGCTCAGGTAAAGATTACCCCCTTTCCTTTGACATTACAGTGAAAGTGAAAGTGTCAGTCACTCAGTCGTGTCTGACTCTTTTCAGCCCCCATGGACTGTAGCCTGCCAGGCTCCTCTGTCCATGGGATTCTCATGCAAGAATAGAGGAGTAGGTTACCATTTCCTTCTCAGGGGATCTTCCTGACTCAGGGATCAAACCCAGGTCTCCTGCATTGCGGGCAGATTCTTTACCGACTGAGCCACCTGACAACACAGGGACCCACACTAATGATCTAATGGTCCCTGCTCATGCCGCCATGTTTAAGTGGACCTTGAAGAGTCAGAGAAGGTGCTCAGCCTAGAGTCCTAGGGTGCTGCTGCCAGGCACGAAGAGGTAGGAGAGACGATCCTAGGTAGGCTCTGTGTGTTGCCTCCCCTTCTGGAAACCTCTCTGGCGCTAACATGGGATTGTGAGAAGGCTGAGTGTTGGGGCAGACCTGAAGGGTTCTTGCATACAGAATGTGAATGCTACATGGTATGTCTGTCACTTGCTTTCTTTGCTGCAGTGAAAACTCCACCATCAGAGTCTGGGCTGGGAGTGGAGAGTGGCTGACCATCCACCCAGTGCTGAATCTCAGTGATGCTTATCATCAGGGCTTTGGGAATTGCCAAGAATCTACCTTGGTCTATTTCCTAGTCTCAGAAGTTTAGAGTGCCCCAGGACTTGTCCATCTGGAATACAAGGCAGAGTGTGACATGCATCACAAGATGGGAAGAAAAGAAGCAGAATGGACAACACTGGTGGATGATGCAGGGGGTGAAGGAGGAGTCTCTCTTCGATGTTCTCCAGACATTCCTCAAGAGCTCTGTACACCAGACAGCATGTCCTTGGTTTGACCTCCAGGGCTAATAACTCAGGAAATCCGAACTCCGGTTCAGGATATTCACACTCTTCCCTGTGGCTGTCATTGTAATGTTGACCCTCCCCAAATCCTGCCACCTCCTCCATGAAGTCCTCCCTGATAATCTTAATTGGAGCAAATGGCCCTATTCTGGCATTTTAACTCCTGCTTAGCACTTATATCATCTTGCTTTATGGTCCAGTGAAATGTTGATCTCAAGCCCTAGGCTTGAGTGCCTCAAGGTTAGGAAACATGTCTGATTTGTGTTTTTCTCCTTCTGGAGGCTGCCACAGTCCCACTGGTTCAATGAGAGTCAATAAATAAATGAATAGCTATCTATTTATTGAGTGCCTATTAAGTCCTGGGCATTGTGCTCTGCTGGGGAGATCAATACTTGAACAGAAGAGTGTCCACAGATGAAATAAGATCTGCTCTTCCTCTTCACCCCTATTTCTCTTCCGCCTTCAGCTCCCTGACTTACTGACCAAGTCTGTGGACGTGGGCCACACTCAGCAAAAGGTGCATAAAATGCTATCTTATTGAGCTGGGAGTTGTCTGCCTTATGGATCTCCTGGTTGTATGCCTTATTTCTGTGGTCAGGACCACTCACTGGGTCCTTTCTGTGCCTTGCTTGCCCAGACCCCTAGTTCTCAACTGCTCATCTAAGATTTGGCTTCTTTTTAAAACTTTTACCTGTTTATTATTTAAGCATAGTTCATATACAATGTTGTGTTAGTTTCAAGTGATTCAAATTCTTTTCCATTATAGGTTATTACAAAATATTAGGAACAGTTCTTTATGCTATACAGTAGGTAGGTCTTCGTTGTTTACCTATTTTATTAATTAAAAATAGTAGTGTGTATCCTGGAGAAGGGCATAGCAAGCCATTCCAGTATTCTTGCCTGGAGAATCCCACAGACAGAGGAGCCTGGCAGGCTACAGTCCATGGGGTCACAAAGAGTCAGACACGAGTGAGCAACTAAGCACAGCACGGTAATGGGTACATATTAATCTCAGGCTCTTAATTTATTTCCCCCTCATGCCCCAATATTCCCTTTTACCCATAAATGTGTTTTCTATGTTTGTGAGTCTGTTTCTGCTTTGTAAGTAAGTTTATTTGTAATATCAGTTTTTAGATTTCACATGTAAACAATATCATATGATATTTGTCTTTTTTCAAGATTTGGCTTCTTGCAAAGGGAGGGGATGGGGTAGGAATGAATTGGGAGTTTAGGATTAGCAGATAAAAAGCATTTTATATAGAACAGATAAACAAGGTCTTAATGGGGACCACAGAGAAATATAGTCAATATCCTGTGGTAATCATAATGGAAAAGAATATCAACAGGAATGTCTCTATAACTGAATCACTTTGTTGTATAGAAGAAATTCACACAACACTGTAAATAAACTATACTTTAATTTTTTAAAAAATATTTGGCTTCTTGCATTAGCTTGACTTCTCTGACTTCTTTTATCTCACCTAACTCTGCCCCCAACTCTGCTTGACCATGGGCTCTCAGATTTCCCCCTTGAATCTGGCTCCATCAGGCCAAGTCACTGGTTTTCATTCTGTCTTGTCTCACCATCATCTCTGTCTTAGATTTCCAATCCTTCTGATGCATATCTTGCCCTCAGGCAGGTCTTCCTGCAAGAAGAAAGAAAGAGAAAATTTATGAATATGTGTTCCTATATAAGAGTATGTCACTGTTGAAACAACAACAGTAATATCAGATTGAAAAGAAGAAAAAGAATAGAAATATCCAATAAGATGGTGAGGGAAAATGGAGCTAAGTGTTGTAAAGTCTTTATACTATCTGTAACTTTAAAATTTTATACATTGAATTTTTTAGGGTAAGTACCAAAAGAATGGAAACAGTATGTATAACTCTCTAATAGAAGGAAAATAGAAATAATAAAAAATAAATAAAAAAGAAGACAATAAAGAAAAGGAAAACAAATGGAAGTAGGACAAATATAAGCATAAATTAAGATGTAGATTTTTAACCTGAAATGTTAGAACTTAAAAAAACTTGAATGAATTAAACTCTCCAGGAAAAAAACAACAAAAATTCCAAAGGTGTTCTGGCTATACATTTTTATATGTGCTGTTTTCAAGAGAAAAAATTCTAAAACATAAGGATACAAAAAGGTTAAAGATAATTAGATCAGATCAGATCAGTCGCTCAGTCGTGTCCGACTCTTTGTGACTCCATGAATCGCAGCACACCAGGCCTCCCTGTCCATCACCAACTCCTGGAGTTCACTCAGACTCACGTCCATCGAGTCAGTGATGCCATCCAGCCATCTCATCCTCTCGTCCCCTTCTCCTCTTGCCCCCAATCCCTCCCAGCATCAGAGTCTTCTCCAATGAGTCAACTCTTCACATGAGGTGGCCAAAGTATTGGAGTTTCAGCTTTAGCATCATTCCTTCCAAAGAAATCCCAGGGCTGATCTTCAGAATGGACCGGTTGGATTTCCTTGCAGTCCAAGGGACTCTCAAGAGTCTTCTCCAACACCACAGTTCAAAAGCATCAATTCTTCGGCGCTCAGCCTTCTTCACAGTCCAGCTCTCACATCCATACATGACCACAGGAAAAACCATAGCCTTGACTAGACGGACCTTTGTTGGCAAAGTAATGTCTCTGCTTTTGAATATGCTATCTAGGTTGGTCATAACTTTCCTTCCAAGGAGTAAGCTTTTAATTTCATGGCTGCAGTCACCATCTGTAGTGATTCTGGAGCCCAGAAAAATAAAGTCTGACACTGTTTCCACTGTTTCCTCATCTATTTCCCATGATAATAGGATGAAAAAATACAGGTGGAAAATAGTAATTAACAGATGTCTTAGGAGAGTTTATTAATATGAAATAAAAATTCCATAAGAAATCTGTATGCAGGTCAAGAAGCAACAGTTAGAACTGACCATGGAACAACAGACTGGTTCCAAATCAGGAAATGAGTACATCAAGGCTGTATATTGTCACCTTGCTTATTTAACATGTAAGTAAAATACATCATATGAAATGCCAGTCTGGATGAAGCACAAGCTGAAATCAAGATTGCTGGGAGAAATATCAAAAATCTCAGATATGCAGATGACACCACCCTTATGGCAGAAAGAGAAGAAGAACTAAAGAGGCTCTTGATGAAAGTGAAAGAGGAGAGTGAAAAAGTTGGTTTAAAACTCAACATTCAGAAAACTAAGATCATGGTATCTGGTCCCATCACTTCATGGGAAATAGATGGGGAAACAGTGGAAACAGTGTCAGACTTTATTTTTTGGGCTCCAAAATCACTGCAGATGGTGATTGCAGCCATGAAATTAAAAGACGCTTGCTCCTTGGAAGGAAAGTTATGACCATCCTAGATAGCATATTCAAAAGCAGAGATATTACTTTGCCAACAAAGGTCCGTCTAGTCAAGGCTATGGTTTTTCCAGTAGTCATGTATGGATGTGAGAGCTGGACTACAAAGAAAGCTGAGTGCCGAAGAATTGATGCTTTTGAACTGTGGTGTTGGAGATGACTCTTGAGAGTCCCTTGGACTGCAAGGAGAGCCAACCAGTCAATCCTAAAGGAAATCAGTCCTGAATATTTATTGGAAGGACTGATGCTGAAGCTGAAACTTCAATACTTTGGCTGTGAAAAACTGACTCACTGGAAAAGATTCTGATTCTGGGTAAGATTGAAAAGGCAGGAGAAGAAGAGGAGGACAGAGGATGAGATGGTTGGATGGCATCACTGAGTCGATGGACATGAGTTTGAGCAAGTTCTGGGAGTTAGACAGGGAAGCCTGGTATGCTACAGTCCATGGGGTCACAAAGAATCAGACATGACTGAGTGACTGAACTGAACTGAAACATTACTAAAGAGTATAAATTTTACAATGACACATTTTAATTAACAAAACAGTACAATTTAAAATATGTAAAAGTAAAACTAAAAAATTTAAGCTTTAGAGTATATAAAATAAAAATTGATAGAAAAGGAGAAATAATAACCATCCAATGGTAGACTGTAATGCTGTATATCTAAGTCATAGATACATCTTACAAGAAACAATCATAGTCATCTAGAACATTTAAACCAGATTTTAAAATTTTACATGATGGATGCTTATAGACATTGCATCAAACAGTTGCAGAAAACCTACTCCCTTTAGGCACATGTGTAATATGCATGTGAACCAACTGTTTCTGGACCTTGGGTCAATCTCAATGAATTTCACTGAATTGAAATCACATCAAGTGTGATCTCCAATAAAAATCCAATTAAGCTAGAAATAAAAAGCAAAAATGAACTAAAATATTTCCATATAATTGGAAATTTAGACACATGCTTCCATATAATCAAAGAAGTTCGGCTTAAAGAGAAAAGACAGTTTACATTTGAATAAAATGGGAGGGCACATTAGGGGAACTGATCCTCTGAACAATAAAAAAATCTATGGGTAGGTTCGCCACATCCATAGTTCCCCATCTGTGGATTCAATCAGCTGTAGACTGTGTTGAATTGTACTATTTACTATTGAAAAAATATATATAAGTGAGGTCATGCAGTTCAAACCAGAATTGTTCAAGGATCAACTGTATAGTGTTAATTAGAACATATTTTGAAAACAATAATGAAAATTCTATTTAAAATTTGAGACATACAGCAGAGGTAATACTAGAGTTGTCTTGCAAGAGCTGAAATGATAGATATTTAGGAATATTCCAGCTGGTTATTAACCCACTATTAGTCTGAAATCAGTTGTGGTGAAGCACTTAAACACAGAAATATAAAATTGGCGTGCTGTAAATCAGGACTTTTTCACTTCTTTTCATCCTTATTCCTTCCTTCTCTTTCTCTTCCTTCCCTCTTTCCTTCTTTCCTTATCTCCTTTCTGCCTTCCTTCCTTCCTATCTTTCTTTTGCAAATTAGTTACCAGAAGACCAAGAGATGCAGTTAAAATATTACATAGAGGGAAATTTATAGCCACAAAAGCATGGATTAGGAAAAAAGGAATGCTGGAAATTCTAATTCAGAAACTAGGAAAAACAAAGCAATGTAAAATCCAAGAAAGTAGAAGAAAAAAACAATTAAGAAGATAAATTAATGTCATAGAAAAGTATTACACAAAATAGAAATAATAAAGAGAACAAACCCCAAAGCTGGCTCTTTGAACTATGAATAAAATTGACAAACCGCTGATGAGGTTATCAAGAAAATAAAGAAGAAATGCACAAATAATCAACATTACAAGTGAAAAAGTGGACATTACTCCAGACACAGCAAATACTGAAAATATAATAGGATATACAAAAAACTTAACACCAATATGTTTGAAAATACCAGCAAAATGCATACATTCCTGGAAAAATATAACATACCAAAACCCTTCTCAAGAAGAAATAAATATTTTGAATTTTCTTTTAGTTAGTAAAACAAAAACTTCTTAACTAGAACTCTCTAGGCCCAGATGGTTTCACCAGTAGGTTCTATAAATGTTCAAGAAATATTTCCAATTTAAACACATTCCTTCAGACAATAGAATAAAAGGGCAAATCTTCCATTATGCTTTGTGATACTACCCCTAATTTTGATTCTAATGCTCGACAAAGCAAAATGAGAAAGAAAAATTAGAGCCCAATCTCATTCATGAATGTAAATGCAAAGCATGAACTACAATTAGTCAACTGAATCCAGCAATATACAAAAAAAAAAAAAAAATACATCATGACTAATTAGCATTTCTCTTAGGAATGCAAGATTATGTAACTTTGGAAAAGTAATTCATGTAATTCACCACAGTATAAGAAAAAAAACAGAAAAAAAATGGGGTGATTATCACAGAGATGCAGAGAAAGTATTTAAGTAAAATCAACATTCATTCATAACAAAACTCTTAGCAAAATTGAAATAAAGTGAAATTTCCTTAACCCGACAAAAGATGCCTATGAAAACCTTATTGCAAACATGACATCACATGTTGAAACTTTGAGAGCTCTCATTTTGAAATTTGGAACAAGAGAAAAATTCCTACGATTGCTGCTTCTATTCAACCTTGTCCTGGAGGCTCTTGCCAGCTCAGTGAAATAATAAAAAGAAATAGAAGGTATGAGAATTAAAAACTTTGGAGAAACAACTGTCATTATTCACAGATGATTTCATTATGTGTGGAAAATCCAAAGGATTCTGCATAGAGATTACTGTAATTATTATGAGGGTTTGACATGGTTTTACTGCTCACGTTCAATACTTAAACAATACATTTAATTCATATAATCAAGCAACAAATTGAAAATGAAATAAAAGAGCTACCATTGAGAAGAGCATAAAACAAGATGATATCCTTGGGAATAGTACTAACAAAATATTTTCGTCTGAGACATCCACAGAGAAAATTATAAAGTGTTTTTGAGAGATGGTAAAAAAGAAAACTAAGTCAAGAGACATACCAAGTTTATGAATCAGAGTAGTTAATTTTTATAAAGATGCCACTTGTCCTCAAGTTGAGTTATAAATTTAATGCTTACCCAAGCAAAATTCCAAAGTTTAAAAAAAAATTTGACAGGCTGTTACTAAAATTTATATGGACATGCAAAGGGTTAATAAAAAAAAATCCAAGATATTCTGGAAGAAGTAGAACTCTTTGTCTCTACCAGATTTAAAGATCAGCACGGAAAACAAAATTTTTTCAACAAAGTGCTGAGATGATTAGACACTGGATCTTTACTTTGCAAAGTAAAGAAAAACCTCAATTTCAGTGGATAAAAGACTAAAGCTGAAAGAAAAATCAATAAGGAAAGATATTGTCATGATCTTGGGGTAAAAATCTCTTAAACAGGACATAAAACCCACAAACTATAAAGAAAAAATTTTTTTCTACAGTAAAATCAAGATATCCTCTTCAGCAAATGTTATCAGGGGTAAAAATATAAACCATGAAGTTGGAGATAATATTTACAACATGCAAAACAAACAACAGACTAGTATTCAAAATACTTAAAAAAAAATTCCTCCATTTCACTAAGGAAAAGGCAGACAACTTAAATAGGAAAGATGTGTAAAAGGTTTAAACAGACACTTCACAAAAAGGAAATTTCTGGTTAATATGAGACTAACGATCTTTGAACTCAAATACAATAACAATGGAATTCTTTCCATATTCAATTCGACAAGAAACGCTTGAAGTCTGACAGTGAAGGGGTGATGGAACATTTTGAACTCTCCCTGGCTGCTGATGTCAATGAAGTTGGTACAACCACTTGGAAATCAGTTTGACTTTATTTAATATATGACCTCTAAATAGAAGTACCCAGAAATGTAGCCCTAGGTGTACACTCTAGCAAACCTTGTTCAGATGGGTACAAAGCAATCCAAGAATATTCATAGCAGCACTGTAAAGAATACAACTTTGATGCAACCCAAATATCCATCAACAATAGAGTAGAGGAATTACTCTAGTTTTTCACGCAGTGGAATAGCCCAGGCACAGGTATACCCAAGGATGAATCCCACAAGTGCAATGCTGAATGAAACACTCCTGACAGAACGGTACCATTTCTACAGACTTCAAAACCGAGAAGCCAAAGTTTAGAAAATGAAACGTATCACAGTCACTGAAGCTGAGTGAGTACATAGGGTTGATTCTTATAAGAAGGTTTATTATGCAAACCCCATCCTTTACAGGCATGCCACAATTATGGGTTGTATAACAAAATATTTTCAGCTTTCAGGGTCCCTGAGAGTATTCCTAGAAAAGATTTCTTTAAGTGTAAAAATCAATTTCATTACATTTTTACTAAGAGTCTACTATATGCAGGGGTTTCCCTGGTGGTTCAGTGAAGACTCTGCCTGCAATGCAGGAGACCTGGGTTCAGTCCCTGGGTTGGGAAGCTCCCCTAGAGAAGTAAATGGCAACCCACTCCAATATTCTTGCCTGGGAAATCCCATGGACAGAGGAGCCTGGCAGGTCGCAAAGAGTCGGACAGGACCAAGCAACTGAGGACGTGCAACTGAGCACGCATATATAAAATAGGTAATCGATAAGAACCTCCTGTATATAGCACAGGGAACTCTATTCAATACACTGTAATGACTTATATGGGAAACAAATCTGAAAAAGAGTCAATATATGTATAACTGATTCACTTTGCTGTACACCTGAGACTAACAGATTGTAAATCCATTGTATTTAAATAAAATTTTTTTTATAAGGGGAAAAAAAGTGTTTCTGTTGGGGTTCATGAAACATGGAAGCAGCAATAATGCTTTACATTTATATAGTATTTTTCCACTTTTAAACTCTTCCACAGATATCTCATTTGGTTTGAGACAGAGTAACTTGACCAGGGATTTTGCCTGGAGTCTCTGCTTGTGATCAACACTGTCCTGCCCACTATTAGCAGGCCATCTCTTTGGTGGTCTGCTGACACCTCTCTGGGGTTTATTAGAGGGTGGGGTAAGTTGAGACATTTTGTTCATCTTGCAGGATTACTGTGTGGCCTGGGAAACACAGTTGAGCCCCTCAGGGCCTAGATTTTCCCTTGAGAAATCTTGAAGTCTTGCTTTGAAATTTTAGCTGATTTTTTTTTTTTTTTTTTTTTTGGTACAAGGGCTTTTTTCAATAGAGTTATTGTCAAGAAAGAACTAGAAAAAGAATAATCCTGTGTCATTCAGGCTGAAGCAGCCAGAAAAGAAGGGCCACACAAGCTATTCCTCTAGGTTTACCTCAAAATGAAGAATAACGGGAGGTCTGTAATGCCTTCCACTTGTGGCAAAGTGTCCTGAAAACACCACTGAGTTTGGGAGTAAAAAGATGAGGTTTTAGCACTGACTGAATTGCTACTTAGCTGTGTGACTTTAGGCAAGTTATCCAACCTCCCTGAGACTCAGTTTTCTCATCTGTAAAATGGGGGTGAAAGCTTCTCCCCTTCTCCATCATTATGGCCAGAAAAGTGTTTAATGTCTATGCAAATCAGCTTGTCTCAACCAAGGAAATTACTGATGTTGTTCTTGTTCTTGTTTGTTGTTTCATAGCCTTTCTGTGGGACCTGCTTGGGAGGTCTGTTGTCAGGCAGAGTTTATTTTTTATGTTTTTGTTTCCTGCAAGGTAGCTCTGAATTCTGTCTCCCCCGAATAGCAAATTGCTACGTTACTTCTTTGTTGTTTGACACTTAGGTTCTCATCCTAATAGTCTGTTTACTTAAATATTTCAGAGTTTCTTTGCATTTCAAAAGAGTATTTTGAAACATTAGCTGTGAAAAAAAGAGGAAGAAATAGAGGCACAATTGCTCCTTTTTCTAGGCTCAGCAGTTATGGATTGAATTATGCACATACACAAGCAGAGAGAAAAACAAACAAAAAAAAAAATGAGACATGCGCTTGTCAACAGAAATTGGAATTATCTGTAAGTGTGTTAATCAGAGCCCAGCCTTGGTGGTTAATTTAAATACAGAATTTCACCCCTGCATGAAAGCCAGGTATGAAAATGACAACTCCCATGGGAAGCTTCTGTCATCCTTAGCAGCCATTCCAAAGAAGGCTGTGCTTCAATCTGGCAGTCTTGTTTCATGACACGTGGAGTGATAGGAGCTCCATACAGCTGTGAAGACTGGAAAAGAGGAGGTTCTGACTGACTTTGACATCTAGATCTACGCTTCCTTGTCTCTTCTTTTGTAATGTTACAGCCCCAGTGTGGTTCGATTCTAGAGAACATTTGATTAAAATGTTATTTTTAGTGAATACATGACTTGCTACATTAAAATTCAAAAACCCAAGAGGGCAGCTTAGGCTTGTAACTGTTGTGAGACTGTCGGTCACTGTTGTGCAACAAAATCTGACCAAGAGGGAAAGGGGGAAAGAACTGGTACCCAAAACACACCCCAGCCTTGAGAAAAAGACACCAGGGCCCCAGTCTCCCATACAGCACTTTTGCTGGTGCGAGGCAGTAAAACCATCTGCAGGAACCCACTGTCCAAACAATCTCTTTCATTTTCCAGGGTGGGGAGTGACCCCGCAGAGCGACTGGGGCCCAGATGCCAGGCATCTGGCAGGCTGCAAAGGGAAAGGAGGTGCTGAGGTTCTTGTCTCCATTGGCACAGTCCTAAATTTGCTGTGATACGATTCAGACAGTGTGCTGCCCAGGACACTGAACAGAGTTGCAGCTCTGAGTCTGCCTCAGGCACCGCCCCCTGCTCATGTCTCTACACGCTGTGCGGGGCTGAGCATCAGATGTGGACACCTGTGTCTCACTGGGGCTCCCTTGCTCCTCATGTCAGATCAAGGTCCTTGTTAGGCCTGACCTGTTGTCCCCAGCACATGCTTTCAAAGAGATGCTGGTCCAGTCGGTAGGAATCCCAAAGTCTCTGTTGTCTGTTAGTCTGAGTAATGGAGAGTTCTTTATGGTTAATTCAGATTATTAGAGGCTGAATTCAATCTATTAAGAAAGGTTTATCACTCATAGCATTTGAACATTTACATTTCAAGGGACTGAAATTAATCTACTATTCATTTTGTGTTTCTGGTAATAAGGATAGAGTTGTTGTTCAGTTGCTAAGTCATGTCCAACTCTTTGTGACCCCATGAACACGCCAGGCTTTCCTGTCTTTCACTATGTCCCAGAGTTTGCTCAAACTCAAGTCCATTGGGTCAGTGATGCCATCCAACCATCTCATCCTCTGTTGCCCCCTTATCCTCCTGCCCTCAATCTTTTCCAGCATCGGAGTCTTTTCCAGTGAGTTAGCTCTTTGCATCAGGTAGCCAAAGTATTGGAGCTTCAGCTTCAGCCATCAGTCCTTCCAATGATTATTCAGGGTTGACTTCCTTTAGGATTAACTGGTTTAATCTCCTTGCAGTCCAAAGGACTCTCAAGAGTCTTCTCCAGTACCACAATTCAAAATCATCAATTCTTTGGTGCTCAGCCTTGTTCATGGCATTTCTAAACCAACTATTTAATTGGTTTAGAAATCCCACTAGGGGATTAAAGACAGAAAAGGAATTTTAAGGGAGTTTGGTAAACTGTTAGAAACTAATGACCACTCAAGAAAAGGATTCAGTAGCCTAGCAATGATCACCAGAGATCCCCAACCTCTAGGATCTAACATCTGATGATCTGAGGTGTGACTGATGTAATAATAATAGAAATAAGATGCACAATAAATGTAATATGCTTGAATCATCCTGAAACCATCCCCCACCCTATCTGTGGAAAAACTGTCTTCCAGGAAACTGGTCTCTGGTGGCTAAATGGTTGGGGGCAGCTGACCTACCTTGAAGGAAGACCAGGTTCAGCCAAGGATCAGACACACTCAAGTCACAAACTTTGATTGTTAAAACACAAGAGAACAGATATGGCGTCTGAATCTTGTTACATGAAATTAAAGAGTTAATAGTCCTTGTGCATGTAACAAAGATAGAAATGTAGGTGAGAGGGGAAATAAACTATGTGAAAGAGGACATTATACCAAAACCTGAGGTGACTATTACCGTATTTTAGTATATGTTACTACCCTTAGGCTAATACACATATGATTTAAACAATGCCATGATAGTACTGGTTAAAACATACAAGGCCAAAGAAGGACCAATAAGCCTTGATGTCCCTCCAAGAATGCGATAGAGGGTGGTCTTCTCCCCTTCCCCACTTTCTCTTTGATTATAAAATGGAGTCCTCTTTGTTCTCAGAGCTACTGTTCTCCCTTGCTTGCTCTCTTGTATCTCCTGAAAGCATCCTATGCTAATAAACTATTTACATCTCATTGAATTCTTTCAGCACTAAGATGAAAGAAACTGAACTTCAGTTAATCCTGACACCAGGTGCGTGCATGCATGCTCAGTCGTGTCAGACCCCATGGACTGCAGCCTGCCTGGCTCCTCTGTCCATGGGATTTCCCAGGCAAGAATACTGGAGTGGGTTGCCATCTTCTTCTCCAAGAGATCTTCCTGACCCAAGGATGGAACCCATACCTCCTGCATTGCAGGTGGGTTCTTTGCCACTGAACTGCCTGGGAAGCAATACTAAAGCAAGAGAGAAAATAATTTAATCTGTTATTGCCTGCTCAGAAGATTTATTAGGATTTTACAGAACTCCAGGATCTTTCTTGATTACAATGTGCAGAAGCTGACTACCAGAGGGTGCCAGCTGAGAGCTGAGTCTCTGAAAGAAGACAGGGCTGACCACCTTTGTTTTAGTCCCCAGGTCTCCTGGTGGCTCAGCTGGTAAAGAATCTGTCTGCAATGCAGGAGACCCAGGTTCAATCGCTGGGTAAGAAAGATCCCCTGGAGAAGGGAATGGCAACTCACTCCAGTATTCTTGCCTGGAGAATTCCATGGACAGAGGAGCCTGGTGTGCTACTGTCCATGGGGTTGCAAAGAGTTGGACACAACTGAGCAGCTAATGCACTCCCTTTGGAGACATGAAAACTAAGCTATTTAAAAAATCAAATAAAAGAAACTTTGTTGGGTTAGTGAAAGGACCAGGGTATATGATTCTGGTCGGAGAAATAGTTCATCCCCTAGAGCCATCCTCACTCACTTGGTAACCATGGGTCACACAGGAAATAGCTTCATGCCATAGCATGAAAAATGGAACTAATAACAAGTCCTCTTGTGTGTAAATAAAATCAAGTCAGGGATAAGCACTATGCATATTATTCCTTATGCTCTCTGGAAGAAAATATTAAAATAGTTTCAAAGAATTATTATTATGATTACATTTGCCTGGAGACTCGGGGCTGATTTTTCAGTTCAGTGATTTCCTGGATCCTTCATGATGTCTTTGAAATGGAAGGAATCTTTCAGTTGGAATGAGCATTGAAAGAGGCCCCCTACTGGAGAAATGGGCTTTGGGATCAAAAGGCTTGGCCTTGAATCTCTGATCAATCACTTATTACCTGCACCATCTTTTTTCCCCTTTCATTAGAGAAATATATATTAAGATCCTATGGTGTGTTCTGATAAAGTATCTAAGTTTTCAGAGCCTCAGTTTCCTTATCAATAAAATAAAGATTAAAGTATAATTCTCCTAAGTTCACGATGTCTGGCATATAATACATGTTAGTTTTCCTCCTTTGATTAATGAATGAGGGAGTTAAGTAAGACATGGCTACTTAAGAAACTGAAAGTCTGTAATAGGAGGAGAGTCGAGGCACAATGCAACTAGTTTTGTGTGTGTGTGCTAAGTCGCTTCAGTCGTGTCCAGTTCTTTGCAACCCTATGGACCATAGCCTTCTAAGCTCCTCTGTTCATGGGGGTTCTCCAGGCACGGATACTGGAATGAGTTGCCATGCCCTCCTCCAGGAGATCTTTCCAACCCAGGGATCAAACCCATGTCTCTTATGTCTCCTACATTGGCAGGTGGTTATTCACCACCAGCACCACCTGGGAAGCCCACAGCTAGAGTTAGACGTGGGCAAAAAGGAGCTGAGACTGTCTGAATGGACAGGAGCGAACCAACTCAAGGAACAGGGCCCTGGTTGTTGAGTAGAAAATGTGAATGCTGATCTAGTGCTGCAGGCTACAACCAACAGGATGGTGTGAGGTGATGCAAAGAAGTCTCCCACATCAAACTCCGCCTTGTTTACCATTTAGTTTAACATTGGCATTTGGGGAACACAGGCGCATGCATTCAAGCGTTCACCCATCCTTTCCTTTGTTCATTTATTCATCCATTGAAGAAGCGTTTATTACCCTCCTTCTCTGAGTCAGGTATTTTCCTAGCGCTTGGAATACAACCAAAGTACTTACAGAAGAGTGGAGAAGAGAGACAAGTAAACAGACAGTTATAAATCATCACGATGAAGGCTAAAATGGAATGAGACACAGGCCTGAATACTTGCTGTTGTGTAGTCACTTGGTCATGTCTGACTGCGTCACGACCTGATGGATTGTAGCCCACCATGCTCCTCTGTCCATAGGATTTCCTGGGCAAGAATACAGGAGAGGGTTGCCATTTCCTTCTTCAGGGAATCTTCCTGACCCAGGGATCGGACCCGTGTCTCTGGTGTTGGCAGGCGAATTCACCTGGGAAGCCCAAATGCTTCCTGGGCGGTGGGGGCGGGGGGTCACATAAAACTGGGTGTTGGCTTTGGCTTTGCCACTCACTGGCCATGATACCCGAGGAAAGAGGATAAACTCTCAGTTACCGTGTCCCTTCTGCCCTCTGGCTTATTGGTTTGAAAATAAATTGAAATCATGTACTTAAAAGCTCTTTGGAATCTGTTATGCCATATAAATGCACATTTTAATATATTAACCATTAATGAATTCGTCATCTTATATTACCCCATCAGAGATCCTGTTTTAAATTTTCTGCAATAAATAGTGGCTGGCACACAGATTTTATTGTCATTCTTGTCATTTTTATTTCTTGACATAGCTTCTTTTGGAACGTCTGTAAACCTTATCTTCTGGTTCTTTCTACCAAGGTGGTTGTAGCCGCACCTCTGTGTTCTATGTCAGATAGAATTTTAAGGAAATCTAATAAGGTTTTCAGTTGCCTTTGGGAAGGGAGAAAGGAGACTGATCACTAATGAAGCAAAGACTCAGGCACAAAGATTAGAGGGGAGTCGCAAGTGTTCCAGAAAGATCACAGTAAGAACATGAAGGGTGGGGTTTAGCAGCATAAAGGGAACAGAGATGGAAATAAAACTGAGAAGAATAGAATGAGTTGAGAGAAAGGGTGGAGGAAGAGACAGAGGCATCCATCCAGCTGGTGGAGGAGAGGAAAAGGTGCCTCCCATTTTAAACAGCTTATCTCTTCCATCTGCAATATTTCTGCTGGTGTCTGAATAGAGAGAAAAATGTATGTGTGTGTGAATGTGTGTGTTTGTTAATAACAGGCATCTATTTATAGGCTTTAAATTATACGCCATGAAAGCCTCTCTGAGACAAGATGTGTTATTTGGTTGCCAGAAGGAAAAGTTAAAGAAAAAATATCTACCTCCAAAAAAGAGTTTCTAGATGTCTCTTTCTTCTCATCCTCTCTGTTCGTCTTCTCATGGTTAATGACAACGGTCAGTTCTGTGTTTTGGAGCCAAACTTCACAGAGGTGAAAGGAGATTGTTAAAGATCTTCCTCCAGGATAAGAGGCCTCCCTGGTTTCCTGAACACATCATTTTCCAGCTGAATCAGAAGGGAGATTAGACAGCATCCTTCTCGTTTCAGAGGATGTTCTTTCTATTAATCAGGGGGCCTGCCACACGATTGCCACTGTTTCCAGCTCCGGTTCCCTCACCCACATATGAAACAAGAGATTTCTGTTTCCTTTTTTCCTCTGACCTCATCTTTCTAAAGAAGGGGCTGAATTCCTTAATGGCCTCAGGATGACCTTAGGGTACAAGGCCTTCATACTTGGTTCCAAGTCCATAGAATGTAAAGAAGAGCATGAGCTTTCGATTCACTCAGGTCTCCCAATTACTTACTGTACAACTTTAGGTGTGTGATTTTTTTAAAGGTCTTTTCAAACATGCACCATTTTTTAAGTCTTTATTGAATTTGCTATAATATTGCTTCTGTTTTATGCTTGGCTTTTTGGCCATGAGGCATGTGGTATCTTATCTCCCCAACCAGGGATCGAACCCGCAACCCCAGCATAGAAGGCAAAATCTTAACCACTGAACCACTAGGGAAGTCCCAGTATGTGATCCTTTACAAGTTTCCTCACTAGTGAAATGAGGATAATAGCAGAACTCTCATGGGGACTGCTGTGGAAATCGAGTGAGTGATACACGTAAAGGACTTAGCAAAGAGATGGAGCATGTGGTGGCGGTTTAGTCACTTAGTTGTGTCTGACTCTTTGTGGCCCTGTGGACTGTAACCCACCAGGAACCTCTGTCCATAGGACTTTTCAGGCAAGAATACTGGAGAAGGTTGCCATTTTCTTCTACAGGGGATCTTCTCCACTAAGGGATCAAACTTGGGTCTACTTCATTACAGGCTGATTCTTTATCAACTGAGCCACCATGGAGCATAGTAACATCTAATAATTTTTGTTGTTGTTGTTATTATCATAGCATTTTAATGGTTAGAAAAGCTGACTCCACGGACAAGAATTTTGGATTGGAACCTTGAATGCAGCGGTCACTCCCTCTGAGAGGCCCTTCGTGGGCAAGGTACTGATGAAGGAGATGGTGATGGGCCAGTAACCCATCAATCAGTCTATAGATGGTCTTATTGAGGATGTCAGTGACAAGGGGAAAAGACAATCGTGGGAGGGATGGGGGAAAATGGCCAGGGGCCATCACTGAGAGTTAGATGAAGCCAGGCCTCTTCCTTTGATGAGAAAGAACACATGTCTCCTGTCCTTCTCCTCCCTCTACAGGCTGTGGGGGTGTCAATTTTGGATCTCTATGTTCCACCAGAAAGGACCCATTGCCGTGTTCTGTAGCCTAAAATGCCTTCCCCATGTCACATACTCGCCTTCTAACCTTCACCCGTACAAAGTCCGGCTTCTGTTCAACTTCTTGATCACCTTTTGCTAGCGATTTAATATTTTCTTTCATGAAATATTTATGACTATTATTTTATTGGATTCAATGGCTCTAACATGGTTGGAGAGCAGATGATGATTGCCAATTGTAGAGAAGTCAAATGTTTTCTTCAAGATCCAGTATTTAGTAACTGGCCTCCTAAGTCCTAAGATGGCAGGGTGTGTGTGTGGGTGGGGGGGAAGGCGGGTCAGAGTGTGTGTGTGATTTTCCTGCTCTATGACCAGGCTAGTTCCTGGCAATAACTTTCACTTTTCTTTTGCTCTCACATATACATTCAGATGAACATGGATCCACACTTTTGAAAAACACCAGGGACTTCCCTTCCCTCGTGGTTCAGTGGGTAAGATTTCATGCCCCCAGTACAGGGGTCTGGGGGGTCAATCCCTGGTCAGGGGATTAGATTTCACATGCTCCAGCTAGTTCACATGCTGCAACTAAGATCCCACACGGCCAAATAAATAAATACATCAGATCAGATCAGATCAGTCGCTCAGTCATGTCCAACTCTTTGGGACCCCATGAACTGCAGCACACCAGGCCTCCCTGTCCATCACCAACTCCTGGAAGTCACTCAGACTCACATCCATCGAGTCAGTGATGCCATCCAACCACCTCATCCTCTGTCGTCCCCTTCTCCTCCTGCCCCCAATCCCTCCCAGCATCAGAGTCTTCTCCAATGAGTCAACTCTTTGCATGAGGTGGCCAAAATACTGGAGTTTCAGCTTTAGCATCATTCCTTCCAAAGAAATTCCAGGGCTGATCTCCTTCAGAATGGACCGGTTGGATCTCCTTGCAGTCAAAGGGACTCTCAAGAGTCTTCTCCAACACCACAGTTCAAAAGCATCAATTCTTCGGCGCTCAGCCTTCTTCACAGTCCAGCTCTCACATCCATACATGACCACAGGAAAGACCATAGCCTTGACTAGGCGAAACTTTGTTGGCAAAGTAATGTCTCTGTTTTTGAATATGCTATCTAGGTTGGTCATAACTTTCCTTCCAAGGAGTAAGCGTCTTTTAATTTCATGGCTGCAGTCACCATCTGCAGTGATTTTGGAGCCCAGAAAAAGAAAGTCTGACACTGTTTCCACTGTTTCTCCATCTATTTCCCATGTAGTGATGGGACCAGATGCCATGATCTTCGTTTTCTGAATGTTGAGCTTTAAGCCAACCTTTTCACTCTCCACTTTCACTTTCATCAAGAGGCTTTTGAGTTCCTCTTCACTTTCTGCCATAAGGGTGGTGTCATCTGCATATCTGAGGTTATTGATATTTCTCCCAGCAATCTTGATTCCAACTTCTGTTTCTTCCAGTCCAGCATTTCTCATGATGTACTCTGCATATAAGTTAAATAAACATGGTGACAATATGCAGCCTTGACGTACTCCTTTTCCTATTTGGAACCAGTCTGTTGTTCCATGACCAGTTCTAACTGTTGCTTCCTGACCTGCATACAGATTTCTTGAGAGGCAGATCAGGTGGTCTGGTATTCCCATCTCTTTCAGAATTTTCCATAGTTTATTGTGATCTACACAGTCAAAGGCTTTGGCATAGTCAATAAAGCAGAAATAGATGTTTTTCTGGAACTCTCTTGCTTTTTCCATGATCCAACGGATGTTGGCAATTTGATCTCTGGTTCCTCTGCCTTTTCTAAAACCAGCTTGAACATCAGGAAGTTCACGGTTCACATGTTGCTGAAGCCTGGCCTGTAGAATTTTGAGCATTACTTTTCTAGCGTGTGAGATGAGTGCAATTGTGCAGTAGTTTGAGCATTCTTTGGCATTGCCTTTCTTTGGGATTGGGATGAAAACTGACCTTTTCCAATCTTGTGGCCACTGCTGAGTTTTCCAAATTTGCTGGCATATTGAGTGCAGCACTTTCACAGCATCATCTTTCAGGATTTGGAATAGCTCCACTGGAATTCCATCACCTCCACTAGCTTTGTTCGTAGTGATGCTTTCTAAGGCCCACTTGACTTCACATTCCAGGATGTCTGGCTCTAGGTCAGTGATCACACCATCATGATTATCTGGGTCGTGAAGCTCTTTTTTGTACAGTTCTTCTGTGTATTCTTGCCACCTCTTCTTAATATCTTCTGCTTCCGTTAGGTCCATACCATTTCTGTCCTTTATCGAGCCCATCTTTGCATGAAATGTTCCTTTGGTATCTCTGATTTTCTTGAAGAGATCCCTAGTCTTTCCCATTCTGTTGTTTTCCTCTATTTCTTTGCGTTGATCATTGAAGAAGGCTTTCTTATCTCTTCTTGCTATTCTTTGGAACTCTGCATTCAGATGTTTATATCTTTCCTTTCATCCTTTGCTTTTCGCTTCTCTTCTTTTCACAGCTATTTGTAAGGCCTAAATACACATATATATATATATATATAGTTATATAGAAATATTAAAATATCACCAAAGCATTAAATATTAAGAATTTCTGTCTTAGGGTTAAACAGAACAATATATTCTCTTATTTGCTTTCCTTTTGGGGAAGCACAAGCCCTAAAAGTCAAGTCTGAAAAGATTTGTTAAGGAAGGAATAAATGAAGCCTCTGTTAAAATTTCGCCTCTAAGCAAAACATTCCATTCTCACATTCTTTGTAAACAACCCAAGGATACCATTATTATCTTATGTATTTTATTTCCTATAATGTTTATGATGGTGCTTTGAACAAGTGTAGCATTTCAACAAGTGTAACAAATGAAACGGATTCAGAACATCTTAGAGTGTGAGGTGGGGCACGGAATCCTCACGGGAGGCCTCAAATGCTGATGTGGGTGGAAATGTCGGCCACATTAGTGGTTTTAACTGATTGTACAATGCTATGTAAGACATATTTACAAAAAGTATCTCTAGTTCTCAAAATCATCCTGAAAGATAGATATTGTTCCTGTTTTACAGTTGGGAAAATGGAGGCTCGGAAAGATTAAATAATCTGTCCAATTGACTAGGTAGCTGTGAGGCAGAGTAGGAACCTAGGACACCCTAGAATTTTGTTTCAGGATTTTTTTTTTTTTTTTTTTTCTTGATTTCCTTAGTTTTTTTTTCATACTGTTCATGGGGTTCTCAAGGCAAGAATACTGAAGTGGTTTGCCATTCCCTTCTCCAGCGGACCACATCCTGTCAGATCTCTCCATCCTGAGTTGCCCCACGGGCATGGCTTAGTTTCATTGAGTTAGACAAGGCTGTGGTCCTAGTGTGATTAGATTGATTAGTTTTCTGTGAGTATGGTTTCACTGTGTTTGCCCTCTGATACCCTCTTGCAACACCTACTGTCTTACTTGGGTTTCTCTTACCTTGGGCGTGGGGTATCTCTTCTCGGCTGCTCCAGCAAAGCACAGCCATCGCACCTTACCTTGGACGAGGGGTCTCTCCTCACCACCGCCTTCCTGACCTTGGAGGAGGGGTCTCTCCTCACCACCGCCTTCCTGACCTTGGACGAGGGGTCTCTCCTCACCACCGCCCTTCCTGACCTTGGAGGAGGGGTATCTCCTCACCGCCGCCCTTCCTGACCTTGGAGGAGGGGTATCTCCTCACCGCCCCCCTTCCTGACCTTGGTCGTGGGGTAGCTCCTCTCGGCCGCGCTCAGTGCGCAGGTCCTCACCGCCGCCCTTCCTGACCTTGGAGGAGGGGTATCTCCTCACCGCCGCCCTTCCTGACCTTGGAGGAGGGGTATCTCCTCACCGTCCCCCTTCCTGACCTTGGTCGTGGGGTAGCTCCTCTCGGCCGCGCTCAGTGCGCAGGTCCTCACCACCGCCCTTCCTGATCTTGGAGGAGGGTTATCTCCTCACCGCCGCCCTTCCTGACCTTGGAGGAGGGTTCTCTCCTCACCGCCCCCCTTCCTGACCTTGGAGGAAGGTTATCTCCTCACCGTCGCCCTTCCTGACCTCGGTCGTGGGGTAGCTCCTCTCGGCCGCGCTTAGCGCCAAGGCGCTTAGTGTGCCGGTCACAGCCACCGAGCAGCTTAGTGCGCCAGTCGCAGCCGGACTGTGAAGAAGGCTGAACGCCGAAGAATTGATGCTTTTGAACTGTGGTGTTGAAGAAGACTCTTGAGAGTCCTTGGACTGCAAGGAGATCCAACCAGTCCATTCTGAAGGAGATCAGCCCTGGGATTTCTTTGGAAGGAATGATGCTAAAGCTGAAACTCCAGTACTTTGGCCACCTCATGCGAAGAGTTGACTCGTTGGAGAAGACTCTGATGCTGGGAGGGATTGAGGGCAGGAGGAGAAGGGGACGACAGAGGATGAGATGGCTGGATGGCATCACTGACTCGATGAATGTGAGTCTGAGTGACGTCCGGGAGTTTGTGATGGACAGGGAGGCCTGGCGTGCTGCAGTTCATGGGGTCGCAAAGAGTTGGACACGACTGAGCGACTGATGTGATCTGATCTTAGTTTTTTTAATGTATTTTTTTTGAAATATAGTTGATTTATAATGTTGTGTTAGTTTCTGGTGTACATCAAATAAATCAGTTTTATATATGTATGCGTGCATGCTCTGTTGCTCAGTTATGTCTGACTCTTTGCAACCCCATGGACTGTAGCCCGCCAGGCTCCTCTGTCTATGGGATTCTCCAGGCAAGAGTACTGGAGTGGGTTGCCATTTCCTCCTCCAGGGGATCTTCTGGATCCAGGGATCAACACTGCATCTCCTGTGGCTCCTGCATTAGCTGGCGGATTCTTTACCACCACCACCATTAGCTGGTGGATTCTGAGCCACCTGAGAAGTCTAATACATATATTTATATATATCTCCACATATGTATTCTTTTTCATTTTCTTCTCCATTATGATGTGTTATAGGACATTGAATATGGTTTCCTGTGCTGTACAGTGAAATCTTGTTAATCTATTTTATATGTAGTAGTTTTATCTGCTAATCTGGAACTCCTAATTTCCCCACCCCCTTACCCCTTTAGTAACCATAAGTGTGTTTTCTGTGTCTATGAGTCTGTTTCTGCTTGCCAGTCAGCTCATTTGTGTCATATTTTAGACTCTCTGTGTAAGTGATGGTACTTGTCTTTCTCTTTCTGACTTACTTCACTTAGGATGATCATCTCTAGGTGGGATGCCCTAGTTTTGTGTCATTTTGTGCGGATCCAACACCATCCGCCACCACTTTCATCACACTGGTTCCTCCTGCACCTCTCACGTGTAGTGCTTCTCTCCACTGGCCTTGTGGAGTCATTGTGTGCATGCGTGTGTGTGTGCGCGTGCGTGTGTGTGTGTGTATGTGTTCAGAGGGCCCCTGCTGAGAGTTGATTCTGCAGCCTCAGTAGGAGGTGCCAGTGGCAGGCTGAGAGCAGGCAGGCGGGGCCTGTGTGGGAGTAGCTCTTGAGAGAACTTGAAAAGTGGGAGGGGGATCTTCTGTAACTAAGCAGGGATCTAAGAACTGTTGTCAAGGAAGAATTCCAGGCCTCCCACAAAAGGAAGGCCTCCTTCCTCCACTGGTAGCAAGTGCTACCTTGCACAGGGAGCCTGGCATTTCTCCTGGCCACCCTGGGGCAGCATTGGGAAGGAGGCCAGTGGGGTGGGCACAGGAGGAAGTGGCCTGGAACCAGCAGGCGGAACTTCCGCTGGAAGGGGTCTGTCAAGGAGCATCTGGTGGAGGGGGGCACCTTCAGCGAAACAGCAGAGCTGAGCTCCCCAGCCACACCTGGTGCAGGTCACCTGCCCTCCAAACTCATCCTCTCTGACCTGCCCCCCGAGGTCTACCTGGGAGACTTTCCCAGGATGCCACAACCCTGCCTCAATGTCCTTCAATGTTTGCTTATCATTATTGGATAAAACCCAGCTTATTTTTTAATATTTATTTATTCTTTATTTGGTGGCACCCAGGCTTAGTTATGGCACTCTGGATCTTTGGTCTTCACTGGGGCATGCAGGGTCTTTAGTTGTGGCTTGTGAACTCTTAGTTGCAGCATGTGGGACCTGGTTTCCTGACTAGGTATCAGACCCGGGCCCCTCTCCTTGGGACCATGGAGTCTTAGCCACTGGACCACTAGGGAAGTCTCCCAAGAAAGTGCTTTTTCCTGAGCTGACCTTTGCTTGCTTTATCTGCCCCTCATCCCAGGCTCTCTCTGGCTATTTCCAAGTGCTCATCTGCCTCAGAACAGGGCAGGCTTTCCTGTGCCTCTGGGCTTTGCATACAGTGAGTCCTCTCTCTGGTGTGCACCATCCGCTCACACAAACCAAAACCCTTCTAGGCCTGAAAAACACACTCAGAGTTTTTGCACAAACATCTCAGGTCCACAGCAGGGCTACCCCTCCTGTCAGTTATAACACTACCCTTGGCACCACTTCATTCTTTCTGAGCCCTGCTCCTGCCCTGCCCACCCCTACCCTCCTCCACCCTGGAAGAGCTAGACTTTGAAGAGACAGGTGGAGGGGGTATGTTCCCAGTTTAGACTGTGCCTCTCTGTTCGCTTCAAAACTGCTGATGAAAAGTGTAAGGTGCCAGGTAGCATCACTGAGCTTCCCTCTCTTGGGCCATTCAAGCTGGTATAACAAAAATGCCTTAGACCTGCCTGGGTGGCTTAGAAACAACAGAACTTATTTCTCACAGTGCTAGGATCCAGGAAGTCCACTATCAAGCTGCCAGCTGATTAGATGTCTGGAGAGGGCCTGCTTCCTGCTTCATAGACGTCTGTCTTTTCAGTGTCTTCATGTGGTGGAAGAGGACAAGAGAGCTCTCTGGGGTCTCATATAAGGGCACTGATCCCATTCATGATGGCTCCACCCTCATGACCTGATCACCTTCCAAAGATCCACCTCCTGAAGCCATTACTTGAGGTGTTAGGATTTAATATGTGAGTTTGGGGGCCCACAAACATTCAGTCTACTGTATTTCCTTACCTCACCTCATCCTGAACTTCCTGGGAAAAGCAGAGGATAGGAGGTGTAAATCAAGCTTAAAATCTCAGTTTTAAGTGCAAGTAATTAAAAAAAAGAAAAGAAAAAAATCTTAGAATGATGAAACAAAACCCAAGATGTTATTAAAAGGAAAGACACAAGGAGATTGGAAGGCAGGTTATATCTGACAGGGCTGACTTCCCTCAAACTGGCTACATTCCATTCTTACTTCTGATTTTGACTGACTCTGTCCCTTGATCACTCTCTCTAGCATATGTTGAGAGATGTTCTTCCAGGGAGTGTATAAACAGCTGGTGTCCAATGCACATACTTGCAGGGCTGATGACTCATCATCAACTTTCACTGTAGGTTTCCTGTTCATATTACAAACAACCAGGGAACACCTGTGCTGACGGAAGCATCTTCATCGTCTCCTGAATCCTCTCAACCACCTGAGGTCTGATTCTGCCCATTTGTGCTGAAGAGGCTCCGAGTTACGCTGTTTGCTCAAGGTCATGAAGCTGGCAAGTTCTGAGGCCACCACTGGCTCCGAGGCCCATAGTCTTTCTACGATGCTGCTGCTAAATTCAGCTTAAAAGGAGCATTTATGAAGAGCCCACTGTGTACCAGGAGCTGTAGACGCCAGCACCATGACCCTTCAATGAAGAATGCTTGCTCGATTCCTGCCTTGGTGCAGCTTGTGTTCTTACGGGGGAGGGCACATCGTGGAGAGGTCATTCAGTGTGATGTGGTGAAGATGGTGGTGACATGCTGCACGGGGAGTGGTTGGGGCACAGAGGAGGGACACTGAAATCTATCACGAAGGGGTGATGCCTGATTAAGGAGCTGGAGATGAGTTTACCCAGGGGAGGGGTTCAGGGGCTGGGGATGCTTTGCAGAGGAGATGCCCAGGTGCCCAGGCACCGTCTCTCCACAGGTGTGAATTGGGAGACCTTGTTGTAACGTCCCCTCCCCACTCTTGCTCTGGGGACATTAACGTTCATTGGCCCTTTAGTCTCAGTCTGTGCCCATGCCAAGTGTTTTTTGTTTTTTAAGTTCTATCTCAAAGTAAGGAACAGAGCATGTGGTCCAGAAGAAATGTCAGGTACTCTCCGGGCAGGGATGCAGGTGAGGAAAGATTATTATTATTATTTGCATAATCTTTACTGAAGGCAATACCTGTTTTATTTTGAGGTGAAGACTGACTGGACATCAATCTAATTCTCTTTA
Organism: Tragelaphus eurycerus; assembly: GCA_935064755.1. Taxonomy (NCBI): domain Eukaryota; kingdom Metazoa; phylum Chordata; class Mammalia; order Artiodactyla; family Bovidae; genus Tragelaphus; species Tragelaphus eurycerus. The sequence goes on along the minus strand of CAKXYN010000036.1, from coordinate 15,117,497 downwards.
AGCAAATCCACTGAGACTTTTAGAAATTGCCTTCAGACAACAATCTGGGGTGGATCAATAGACAGAAACATTTGTCATATTATCCTCATTTTAAGGATATGACATGACATCGAAGTCATTTAATGACTGAGTGACCAATCTTCCACTTTCAATAGCTGATTAACAATGTTGTGATAGTTTCAGGTGAGCAGCGGAGGGATTCAGCTGTGCATATACATGTATCCATTCTCCCCCAAATTCTGAGGGAAGCTTATTTTAAGGGGCCAGTGATCCATTTCCTGGATTGTATAAAATATGCCACATAGACCAATCCCTGTTGCACCTTCCCTAAACTGGTCCTGGGAGGTGCTGTCGGAGCAACACAGACCATCGAGGTGGTAAGACTGTGTTAAGGGTACCACGGCTGCTGGAAGGGAGAGGCTGGGTGCATCTCTATAGAAAAGCTCCATATAATCAGAAGTTGGATTTACTCAGGGATGTTTGGGTTTTACAGCTACCCACTCAGAGCTATAAAAAGGGTTTACTTTTGAAATTCCTGCCAGAGAATAACTTTTTTTTTTTTTTATTGAAAGGCTGAATTGCTTTAGTCTTTAACCCATTTTTCCCATGGAAACAATTGTTCTTGTGATACACTTTTTGAACTCAAGCTTTCTCAGCCACACAAATAAAATAGAACTAAAGAGACTTTCCATGATAGACTTTCATCCTGGAAGAGCTTACAAATTCGTGTAGAAGACAGAACGTACACAGTTGCTTCAGTTGTATCTGACGCTTTGTGGCCCCATGGACTGTAGCCTGCCAGACTTCTCTGTCCATGGGATTCTCCAGGCAAGAATACTGGAGTGGGTGGCCATGCCCTCCTCCAGGGGAGCTTCCCGACCCAGGGATTGAACCCATGGTGTCTCCTGCACTTTCTGCATTGCAGGCAGATTCTTTACTGCTGAGTCCCTTGGGAAGCCCAGAAGACAGAATGCACATGAAATAATGAACACTGCCTAGTAGTTGCCACTAAGTGCTACTATCTTTGATCTCTCAGCACCTAAGCTCTGTAGCTTCACATATGTGACTATGGTGTTTTCCACAGGTGGGCACATGTGTGACTGCAGTCTGTCCCCTTTGCTGTGATCCAGGTGCCATCCTGGTGCAGCCCATCCAGGACTTTTGCTCCAGCTACCAGGGCCAGCTCTGAGGCACTCACTTCCCTGAGTGGGAATGCCACAGGCCATTAGCACGGCAAGAGGACCCAAAGTGGGAAGTGGTTAAAGAAAGGAAAACAGATGGACAGATGCTGGGGTCCAGCCACAGTGGATCGAGGGAAATTCGAAGGAGAGATGGCATCTGCGAATACACTGGCTTTAATTAAATATTAATTAGAGATATAAAGAGTAATAGAATGAGGATAGCTCAGCAGGAAAATACAGTGGAGAAAAGAGGCTGAATAACTTGGTTTACGTGGAAAGCTAATAAAATTCCAAGGCAAGGAATTTATGTCACCTACGTAGGCCACAGGCATCCTCCCATTCTCCAGAAGGAGAGGAGACACTAAGGCCTCCCCGGTCAGATCTTAGAAGCCCAGGCATGATTAGTAGGCTTGATGAGCCTCCACGTTCCAGATGGGGATTCAGCCAGAAGGTGAGAGAAAGAACGACATGGGGAGACCAGTCTTTCGAGGAACTGATCCCATTTTTTATTTTCCAGAGTCTGTTTTTATACACTGAGATGTTATACAAAAGTCACGTGGGGACAGCAGTCCTGACTTTTATTAAAGTCAGGTGCTTTATACAAATGTATATAAAGGTCTTAGGGGTGTTACATCATCTTCTGGCCAGGGGGCCTGCTGACAATTTATGACCCTCTCCTTGTGACAGCGGTCAGTCAACCAGAACACTTATTTCTCCAGGGGTGATTATTCTTAAAACAGATGCCACCTTCTGAAGGTACCAGATAAAGTTACATTCCTATAGGGTGAGGGTGTAGTGGGTTTTAATTAAGGAAAGAATTTGCTTAGCCTAAGGTCTAACGTGATTAATATCAAAAGTTAATACTTATTTCTCTTATATGTTAGTTATATTCATTAATGTGTATAAGGGGCAAGGGATATGGAGATGTAGCAGTAAACATTGGCTCAACAAATGAAAAACCCTTCACCAATACAATTTCTAATCAGCCCTATACTATACTAATAGTTTTCTAACTTCTCTAAATAACCTGTTTTTAGAAGTTTAGTGCATCTCATGCCTCTCACGGTTGGGAGGCCGTGAACAATCACATGTGGCCGGACAAGCCTGTCAGGCAGGCTAGAGAACCTTCAGAGGAGTTTGTAGGTTAAAACACTCTTGTCACGCCCAGGAATTATTATTAACTGGAGCTCTAAGTTAACTCCTTCTCTGAAAGAGGTGGTGGGGGACAGCCCCCCATAAAGTCAAAGGTGTAGGTGAGAGCACAAAGTAGTAAAGTAGGCAGACTTTGGTTTTGGGGGTAGATGCTCGAGAATTTCCAGGGGGACTCCTGAGGCTAAATCTTGCATTTGCTATGCCGAGCCTGCTTCCTCATGACCTTTGCCACGGAAGGAGTTCCTCATGCTGGCTCCCACCAGACAGAGGCAGAACAATCACTGTGCACAACTCCAGGGGGCACCACTCACAGGGAACATATTTGAATACATTATGATGGATGCCCTCTGGAGTACCCAACAAAGTGGCCCATTGGGGGACTGAATTGGAAGATGAAGAGGAAAACCAAGGAGAGGAAGCAAACATAACTGCTTTGAGGGAGCTTTATTATTATCTACTGTTTTCTCTCTTTTTCCCTCTGACTCTCGGAATCTCAGCAAATGTCCCTCTTCCTCCCAGGGCTGCAGTTCCTTCATGTCTCTCTTTCTTGACTTAGTCCATCCAAGGGTCTCTCCCTGATTCCTCAGTCATCACTAATTTCCAGTCCCCCTTCATCTAATGCATTTACTATTTCTGTTTCCACTGCTTTCTCCTTTGTTTCTTTCCTTCCCCTGTTAGATTTCAAATATGGGCTCATAATTTTAGGTTGACTGCCAAAGAAAGACATAAATTGTGAAATTTTGTGCAAAAAGGTAAAGCTGGCCTAATGAAGATTACCCATAAATAACTCCTCTAGTTGAGAGCATTTATCCTGGACTCCTTCGGCTCTGACTCATGCCACCTCTCTGAATCCCCCTCCTGGGATGGTCAGTGTTCAAATGTCTGGCTCTGACTGTGTGTCTGCCTTCTCTTCAGTGTCATCCTGGATCCTTTGTTTCTCTTGCTGACCCAGGCTCTCTGTGATGAACTAAACATCCTCTCCTTTCTGGTCCCCTCTTCCCTGTCCCTATCTGTCACTTCCCTCTCTCTGTGTCCATGAAGCATCTCACTCCTGGACCAGATGCCCAGAGCTAGTCCTTATTGCAGTCCTGGATCTGCTCCTGCAGGAGTCTCCTGTCTCCTAGTGACTCATGTTCAGAAGCACCAGCTTCACCCTCAGAAGCCAAGCCCTTTGCCTCATGAAGGGTTTCCAAACAAGTCTAATTGCAAGAATCAAAAGGAATGTCCCTAACTCAGATTCCAGGGTTCTGCCCAGGTCTAAGGATCTAACAATCACACTATAAGGGAAAACCTTGGCCTGGTTTAAGGTCATCAGTATACTGGGGGGGTGGGGGTGCCAAGCCAGGGAGTGGGGGGAGGGCCAGGAGTAGGTCTGTAGCCCAAAGTCACATCTTCCCTGTCCCTCTGGGCCCCAGGTTAATTAATTCTGAAGCTGGGATGCAGAGAGGCCTGACCCCCACCAAAGCCCAGCTGGTTCTGAGATCTGAATCAGCCGGAAGCAACTGCTCTGGTCCCCAGAATCCGTGTCTCAGTTCCACCTGGCATCACCAATTATCTGTGCCTCTGACACAGGGTGACTTTTTTTTTCATTCCCTCGAAATAGGACTATAATTAAATCCAGAATTGTACTGGAGACTTTATAGTCATGGCAAAAGCAGAACACAATGTCTGCACACCAGAAAAAAAAAAAAACCTCTTTCAATAAAAATGAATTATTCTCAGCTCGTGTCCTAGTGCTGGTGGTGATGTGGGGAATGAATTCGCACGTGGGTGAAGTGGGGGGAGGGCCAGCAGGCACTGAATGGCAACCCCATCTCCATTCATGCCAAGCCCCACTGCACCTCCTCTACTTCCCTCCCTCTCTCTGAGTAACTGCGTGTTCTCTGCAGCCCTGGAGGTCACTGCTTTTTTTGTTTCCCTCCTTCAGGGTCTGAGAAATTTAAAGCAGCCATAGAAGGGCTGGGAGGGGTGAGAGAGAGAGGAGAGACAGGATACCAAAGAAGAGAGAGAACGTATGATCTGTCATTCCCATTCAGTCTCTCTTTCTTGTATGAAGAGAAATCCTCACTGATGGGGAACAAAGATTTTGCTGGCAGCTTGGGCCTCCTTCTTCTCTCCATGGGGAGTGTACACTCTCCTGCTCCCCAGGTGAGCTCTGGAGGAAGATGGGAGTCTGGACAACAGCCGTGTAACACCCCCAGGACGAAGCCCCCTGGGACTCAGGCTTTCCTTTTGTCCAGAGTGTTTGTCGGGATGTGCAATGGAGTCAGAGCAGAGTTCTGGGGTGTGCAAGCCTCCTGTGGAGCAAGTACAGTGAAAGATGGGAGAGGCACAGATGTGACCCAGGAAGCAGGATGTAGGGCGGGAGGCGGTGGGGAGGGGTGCGGGAGAGGGTGTCTCCCTCTGTAAACTAGTCATCAGATTTGACCAAGAAAAAGGAAAAGGGCTGGTAAAAACCAAAGTGGGAATAAAGCAGGGTGGGACACCTTCCAACTTAGCCGATAGTGTAGTCACTGAGAAGGGGGAGCTTGGTGTCAGTTGCTCCATCAGGGTCTTGGCTTTCTTCCTGCAGTAGATTGGGTCTTCGCCATCTGCTCTGCCTGGAGGAGGGTCCCACTAGACCTCAGGGAAGCCCGGGATCAGAGTGCCCAGGACTATGATGAGTGGTACAGAGAGTAAGGGGCTTCCTCAACAGGACACATCAGTGGGGCACCCTCTGGGGTCAGTCCCAGCCCCTACAGACACTGCCAGGCTCACTACAGGCACCTCACTCAGGCCTCCTTAAGGGGCTGGTCCAGATTTCAGGAAGCATTTCCAGCTTGGTAGAAGGTGGAGGTGGTGGGCAGGTAACGCTGTGAGGTCAGGAACAGGCAGGGACCATGGAAGCGTTGATGGGATGTTTCTGGAGAGGCTCTTAGATATGGAGGTGACCACAATTGTCCTCCAGTCCCAAGTTTTTCAAGATATTCCTAGGGACCCATGCTTTGGATAGAAGATTGAATGAAATGCTCTCAAAGATTAGGATTTGGTGATTCTGTTGAGTCAGATTCTCCCACATTAGGGGGATTATGCAGGAGACTTGGGTTCAATCCCTGGGTCAGGAAGTTCCCGTGGAGTAGGAAATGGCAACCCACTCCAGTATTCTGGCCTGGAAAACTCCATGGGCAGAGGAGCCTGGTGGGCTACAGTCCATGGAGTCAAAAAGAGTTGGACATGACTGAACACACACACGCACACACACACAAGGACCAACACATCCTCATCTCCAGCTCATGGGACTCCATCTCCTCTTCCAGTACCATTTCTGCTAAGGCAAAGTTTCCTTCTGCATCCCATCCCCCTCTTTTATCCTGTTGCAAAGCTTATTGAAAGCTCAGATACGTTGACCTGAGATGAGGCGAGGCATTGCTTCAACTTAAATGATTAAAAAAACTCTGTCAAGGCTGCCTGATCCTGAAAATTAAACAGTAGTATGGTAGGTCCCAGCCAAGGCAATAAGAATAAGAAAAAAAAGGACAATGATTGAAAAGGAAGAAATAAAGCCACTAATGTTGCAGATAGCATAACAGTTCATGTAGGAAAAAAATTTTTTTCAATCTACAGATAAACCACTGGAATGATAAGTAAAGTAAAGAATGTTGGACTCTGGATCAATATAAAATTCTTTATATTTTATATATTTATGCATAAAAATTTTAGCTAAATCTTTTTCAATATTTGAAAAACATTCACAATATAAAATACATAAGCATGAATCTTACAAAATGATACACTTGCAGCCTTAAAACTTTATTGAGGCAAATGAAGAAACCCAAACAAATAAAGGGATACATATCATGTTAATGCATTGAAATACTGTAAAGATGTGAATTCTCCCTAAATTGATCTATAGAGTCAACATCAGTTCAGTTCACTTCAGTTCAGTCGCTCAGTCGTGTCAGACTCTTTGCGACCCCATGAATTGCGGCACGACAGGCCTCCCTGTCCATCACCAACTCCTGGAGTTCACCCAAACTAATGTCCATGGAGTCAGTGATGCCATCCAGCCATCTCATCCTCTGTTGTCCCCTTCTCCTCCTGCCCTCAATCCCTCTCAGCATCAGGGTTTTTTCCAATGAGTCAACTCTTCGCATGAGATGGCCCAAGTATTGGAGTTTCAGCCTCAGCATCAGTCCTTCCAATGAACACCCTGGGTGTCCTGACTGGTCTCCTTTAGGATGGACTGGTTGGATATCCTTGCAGTCCAAGGGACTAGATTCAACATAGTCATAATCAAAACTTCAGCAGAGTTGTGTGTGCATGTGTGTATGTTTGTGTGAAGTGACAAACTGATTCTAAAACTTATAAGACTGCAAAAGGATGAGGGAAGGCAAGACATTCTCGAAGAAACACAAAGACAGAGCCCTTATACCACTGTGTATTCAGGCTTACTATAAAGTAATAATGAAAATAGTGTGGTATTGAGCCAGGATAAACAAATAGACAAATAGAATACAATAGAGTCTAGAAATATACAACAAATATGAGTTCACTTGATTTATCACTAAAGTAACAATGCAGGGTAGTGAGGAAAAATAATCCTTTCAGGAAATTTTTTTCTTTTTCTTGTGAGCTCAGTCATATCTAACTCTTTGTGACCCCATGGACTATAGCCTGCCAGGCTCCTCTGTCCAATGGGATTTCCCAGGAAAGAATACTGGAGTGGGTTACAATTTCCTCCTCCAGGGATCTTCTCGACCCATGGATCGAACCTGCATCTCTTGTGGCTCCTGCATTGGCAGGTGGATTCTTTGCCGCTGAGCCACCTGGGAAGCCCTTTCAGGAAATTGTGCCACCTTAATCGGCTATCTAAATGGGAAATATTAATTTTACCCCACCTTACGCCATACACAGAAAACCAATTCCCAATGGAGTGTAGCTCTAAATGTGAAAGGTAAAATCACAAAGCATCTAGAAGAAAAAAATAGGAAATAGTCTGCATTAGCTTGGCATAAGGAACAATTTATTAGATGGAAATAGAAAAACACAAATCACAAAGGGGGAAATGATCAATTGGAGTTTATAAAAATTAAGAACTTCTGTTCTTCAAAAATACTATTATATTAAAAGAAAGTGTCATGCATAGAGTGAGAGAACATATTCGCAATATACTTTTATATCTTTCTGTACCCAAGATATAGAAAAGATTCCTCCAGATCAATAAAAAAGATAACTATCCCCCAAAATGAATAAAATGCTTGAATAGAGTTTCACAAGGATGTCCAAATGACTCATAACCATTTGAAAAACAGCAAAATGTCAGCAGTTATCAGGGAATTGCAATTCAAAGCCACAATGAGATTTCACTATCAGATCAGATCAAATCAGTCGCTCTCGTGTCCACTCTCCCCCCTGTCCTCACCACTCCCGAGGTCCTCTCCTCCTCAGTCAGTGTCCATCCCCTCTCTCCTCTGTCGTCCCCTTCTCCTCCTGCCCCCAATCCCTCCCAGCATCAGAGTCTTCTCCTGGTCAACTCTTCACTGGGTGGCCAATCTGAGTTTCAGCTTTAGCATCATTCCTTCTGTTCCAGGTTGTCTCCTTCTGGACTGGTTGGATCTTCTTGCGTCCAGGACTCTCAGTCTTCTCCAACACCACAGTTCGCATCAATTCTTCGCTTCCCTTCCTCCTCCAGCTCTCACATCCTACATGACCACAGGAAAGACCTGCCTTGACTGCGCCTTTGTTGGTGTAATGTAGAGATGGGTCGCCCTGTCTGCCTCTATCTGTTCGGTCGGGCACAGTTGACTGGTCATGGGACAACAGACTGGTTCCAAATAGGAAAAGGAGTACGTCAGGCTGCATATGTCACCTGCTATTAACTTATATGCAGAGTACATCTGAGAAATGCTGGACTGGAAGAAACACAAGTTGGAATCAACATTGCCGGGAGAAATATCAATAACCTCAGATATGCAGATTTCACTATATACCACCATAATCACCAAATTGTATTAAGTACCCATTCATATGGGGCTTTTCAGGTGGTGCAGTGGTGAAGAATCTGCCTGTTAAAGCAGGAGATACAGGAGACAGGGTTTTGATCTTGGGATAGGGAAGATCCCCTGGAAAAGGAAATGGCACCCCACTCCAGTATTCTTGCCTGGAGAATCCCATGGACAGAGGAGCCCGGCCAGGCTACAGTCCATGGGGTCGCAAAATCAGATGTGACTGAGCATACACACACCCATTCACACAAAGGACAGATCAGCCAAACTCAATCTACGCTGTTAAAAGTCAGGATGTGGTTATCTTTTGGGGGCAGTAGCCAGGTGGTACTATAGTGGTTCATCCATGGTCCTGGGAAGGTTCTATTTATTGAGCTAAGTGCTGGTTATTCAGGTGAGGCCTCTTTGTGAAAATCCATTGAGTTAAACTCATGATTTTTGTTACACTTTTCTGTAAGTATCAAGAAAAATTCACTAAAAAAAAAAGTCACTTGAGGAAAGTCTTTAGATGAGGATAATCCTCCTGTTTGGGGGGGGTGGGGAATGAGAAATGGAGGCAGGGAGGTTAGGTCACAGGTTCAGGCCAGCCTTATAAGAAGGCAGAATGGGGACCTCCCACCTGGTACATTTTGAGGATCATCACACATGGTGATCACAGTGTCAGAAGTCCCAGCACTGTAAATCTATTCACTCCTTCAAACTTTCGGTAGCCCTCTGGAAGCTTTAGACGTTATGCTCTGTGATCAGCTAACATGTCAAGATTTACTGTCAGCTGGAACCCAGGTCTCCCACATTGTAGACAACATTGTAGACAGGACAGACGCTTTACCGTCTGAGCCACCAGGGAAGTGGTGGAAGATGGTCCAAGCTTCTAGAACATGGAATAAGCCCTGGGAGATCTAGGGCTGAGAGAAGGGACCACACGTGTGAAAGGGAGGCAGAAGTGTTCAGAGATGCTTTATCTACTCAGGGCTTCCCAGGTGGCACATTGGTAAAGAAACTGCCTGCCAATGCAGTAGACACAGATTCAACCCCCGAGTGGGGAAGATCCCCTGGAGAAGGGCATAGCAACCCACTCCAGCATTCTTGCCTGGGAAATCCCACAGACAGAGGAACCTGGTGGGCTACCGTCAATGGGACTACAAAGAGTTGGACACTACTGAGCAACTAAGGGCACACTACTCGGGGCAGCCGCTTACTATGGCCATTTCATGTCAATCACTTCTTCATTGCTTTATATACGATACATACTTATGAAGATGCTACTGTATTAACATGGTAGCAAATTACAGACGTGAACAAGATAGGCATAGCCTTTGCCCTTGCAGTGTTCAGTGTGCAGTCTGTAGACAGGCACACAAAGCTGAATTTCTAGTAGGTGGATAAGCTTACTCTTCAACAGGACAAGAACCTCACTGGGCTTCAGCTCCCAGTCCTTTGAGCCCTCATCTCACAAGGAGATTTCGGTGGGACTGAATGGGACTCCTCATCACGTAAGTTCAAGGGCCACAGGCTGGTTCTTCTCAGGGTTCAACTCAGAACATGAAAGCTTACTTTGAAATGGTGGAGGAGGCATGGGCACAGGATATTTGCAAATGGATTCTAGCCAATACTATGAAATTCCCATCATCTCACTTTATGTCATAATTACAGTCTACTTGCTCTTTACCATCAGCCAGAGGGGTTCTTATTGGAGTATTTGTCATTATAAATGTTATGTATATAATCATGGAAATTTGTCACTGAGGCAACAGAGGGAGAGTAATCCTACTGAGGAGAGACATAAAACCTACTAAGAAACACAAGACTAACTGGAAAAATATGCCTCAATATACCTCCCTGGTGACAGAACGCCTTCCCTCATCCAGGTTGTCACGGCCACATTGGAGCCGACAGCCAACCCTGCAGCTTAATTTGTCTTTGTCTTAGAAACTGAAGAAAGACCAGTTATCAGAGAGAGCAATTTCATCCAAATAACCAGAATAAGCCGTTAGTGCAGAATTCATGCTTAACCATGGACATTCTGGTTCCTTTTTATTTATCTTCCCATACCTGGGGTCAAACCCATATGCCCTGCCTTGGCAGACAGATTCTTAACCACTTGAACCCCAACAGATTCTGGAATCTCAGTCTGAGGCATTCTTGCATGTCTTCAGCATCATTCATTCAACAAATGTTTAATGAGCTCCTCCCATGTGTCAGGCGCCTGTTCACTACATCTGGGGCCCGTCCTCTGCAGCCACCCACCAATGACCATGAGGGCAATCTACAAATGACCCCTAATCTAACCTTCCAGACCTTTTCCCTCCATCTCTGATATTCATTCTGAATCATGTGTGAATATAGATCCAGAAGTGCACCATCCCACTTACTTGACTCTGTCGACTCTCACTAGCACACAGATGTGCCCGTAGGCCCTCAACACATGTTTGCTGGTTTGTTCTTTGAAGTAACCAGATGCTGACACAATTCCTCTGGCTAAAACCACATGTTGATACTGTACTCATGCCATAAATAGGACTCCCAGGTGGCGCTAGTGGTAAAGAATCCACCGGCCAAAGCAGGAGACGTTAAAAGACATGGGTTGCTGCTGCTGCTGCTAAGTCGCTTCAGTCGTGTCCGACTCTGTGCGACCCCAGAGACGGAAGCTCACCAGGCTCCCCTGTCCCTGGGATTCTCCAGGCAAGAACACTGGAGTGGGTTGCCATTTCCTTCTCCAATGCATGAAAGTGAAAAGTCAAAGTGAAGTCGCTCAGTCGTGTCCGACTCTTAGCGACCCCACGGACTGGAGCCTACCAGGATCCTCCGTCCATGGGATTTTCCAGGCAAAAGTACTGGGGTGGGGTGCCATTGCCTTCCCCGAAAAGACATGGGTTAGATCTCTGATTTGGGAAGATCTGCTGGAGGAAGGCATGGCAACCCACTCTAGTATTCTCACCTGGAGAATCCCATGAACAGAGGAGCCTGGTGGGCTACAATCTATAGGGTTGCAAAGAGTCTGACGCTACTGAAGTGACTTAGCACACACTCATGCATGCCATAAATACTGTGAGTTCATGCCTTTATTGGTGGTGCAGACAGACTGTCTTCAGTAGAATTTCCTTGTAATTCATGCCCAATTTAGCTGAGACTATGCTTCAGGGGTGTCTTTATATGTGCCATGGGACCTGCACATTGTTAAGTTAGTACAGTACGAAGGCATGCTGTGTTCCTGACAACACATCTGGATTCACAGGGAAAGAGTCCATAGCCTGTAATTCAAAGATCACAACAATATCATTTCTATTAACACCACCTGAGAAGTTTAATTGTCAAGCCTCAGGAGGCAGCCAGGGCAGGTGAGGCGCTTGGGGGTTCTTAAAGCATCTTGATCTTTTTTCTCTGAGATGAAGACATGGAAGCTGACACAATGATTCATGCCATGAGGAATGTGAAGAGATAGGATGCTGAGCCCACTAAGAGACGAAAGTAGAAAAGTAGAGTGAACCTTTCCCAGGTTTCTGAGGTTGTTGTTGTTTAGTCACTAAGTCATGTTCAACCCTCTGTGACCCCATGGATGGTAGCATGCCAGGCTTCCCTGTCCTTCACCATCTACTGAAGTTTGCTCAAACTCTTGCCTGTTGAATTGGTGATGCCATTTAACCACCTCATCCTCTCTTGCCTCCTTCTCCTGCCTTCAGTCTTTCTCAGCATTAGCATCTTTTCCAATGAGCCAGCTCTTGGCATTAGGTGGCCAAAGTATTGGAGCTTCAGCATCATATTCCTTCCAGTGAATATTCAGGGTTGATTTTCTTTAGGATTGATAGGTTTGATCTCCTTGCTGTCCAAGGGACTCTCAAAAGTCTTCTCTGGCACTACAATTTGAAAGCATCAATTCCTTGGTGCTTAGCCATCTTTATGGTTCAGTTCTCACATCTATACATGATTACTGGAGAAGAAGCCTAATATGCGGCACACAGGCAGCCTTAAATCTTAGGACATACTCCCCAGTGCTCAGTGGCACCACTGAGATCTAGGCTGATAACTATTCTGCATCTCTACAAATTCATCTGGTAAAATTTCAAAGAAAACCAAGAATTGGGCTATAGATAGAAGAGACTACAAGACATTCAATTTGAAATTTAAGTGAATTTATTATTACTATAAACAAAAGGCCACACAAGTTCTAAGCAATAACAAGATGGATGATAGAAACAATAGGTATAATTTTTTGGAAATGACCGAGGTCATTCAGGATGCTAGAGTCCCATGAGACATAAAAAATTTTATAGTCATCTTAAACATAATAGAGACTCAAGAGCTTATAATTTTAATCTAAACATACTGAATAACATTAACCAAATAACCTCCAAAGATAAAAATGTTTGCTATATACACAGAGAAAAAACATTAACTTGAGAATAACAAGGAGAAAAAGTGAAGGTCCTATAAGAGGTGTGAAGTGGAGGAGATGTGCTGTCAAGCTCAAGGAGAGAAAAGAAGCTTCAATCCTGGACCAAATAGGAGGACGTTTATCCACCGCTGTCCTCTAAGATTAAGCATGGGCTTGATACCAGTGTCTACTACCGGGAAATCAAGTGAGCATTAAGAACCCAAAAGAAGAGGCCCGGAGTCACTATTTGGGAGGTGACTGAAAGAAAGGCATTTAGCTGTTTTGGCCAGATCGAGAATAAGTGTAAGAATATACTTGAACTCTGCAAGCAGCTGTTGGGCTAAAGCCCAACAGCTTTAGCTTTTGGATTGATTGCCAAGACAGAAAGATCCCTTAGCTCTCACTTCTCTTTATCTCTTGGCCCAAAGTCTTGAACATTGATTGGAGTTCAAAAAACTGAGAGTGCCTGAAAGTTTTCTCAGTTTCCATATCCAAGGATAGATGTATGTATTATACATATGTATATACATATATAATACACACATATACAAATTTATTTAAATATGTATATTGTGTATATATGCATAGTTATACAAAATATGCATATGTAAATGAATTTTATAAATGTAAATTATATACATATAGAAATAGATTTGATTTAAGAATGTGTATATTACATATATATACATACAAGTTATTATTTATGGCTCAGTTTATTGTTTGATTAGCATTGAGGTAAAACTCACTGGACAATGGATCAAATTATTATAACTGATCAGTCAAAAATAACCTTCCCTACTCTGTGTTCCACATCCCCTCAGAAACACTCTGCTGAGCAAAACATGACACCCAAGGAAACAGCAGAAGAATCCCCAGTGTGAGGTACAACTCCCTAAAACGTGATGCCTCAAAACGCCTTCTTTACCTAGATTTAATGTGGCATGAGATTAACTAGTTATGTATGTGTATATATCAGATCAGATCAGTCGCTCAGTCGTATCCGACTCTTTGCGACCCCATGAATTGCAGCACGCCAGGCCTCCCTGTCCATCACCAACTCCCGGAGGTCACTCAGACTCACATCCATCGAGTCAGTGATGCCATCCAGCCATCTCATCCTCTGTTGTCCCCTTCTCCTCCTGCCCCCAATCCCTCCCAGCATCAGAGTCTTCTCCAATGAGTCAACTCTTCACATGAGGTGGCCAAAATACTGGAGTTTCAGCTTTAGCATCATTCCTTCCAAAGAAATCCCAGGGCTGATCTCCTTCAGAATGGACTGGTTGGATCTTATATATATATATATATATATATATATATATAGAGAGAGAGAGAGAGAGAGAGAGAGAGAGGGAATGGCTACTCACTCCAGTATTCTTGCCTGGGATTCTTGCCTGGGAAATTCCATGGACAGAGGAGCCTGGCAGGCTATATAGTCCTTGGAGTCACAAAGAGTCAGACATGACTGAGGAACTAACAACAACAACAACAAAAAGAATATATATATATATAATATAAAAAAATATATGTTTATTTACTTGTCTTGAATACATATAAGACTAAACACTTGCTGTTAAACAGAACCTGGGCACCAAGGAGTCATGGTTGGTTGATTCTAGTTCTGCAGCATGGAAAATTCAAGTTCTGTAATGTCTTGTAAGGAAATATCAGAAAGTAATGAATTGCTCAAAAATGGTGGGGAGGAACTCTGCTCAGTGTTACGTGGCAGCCTGGATGGGAGGGGAGTCTGGGGGAGAATGGATCCATGCATATGTATGGCTGAGTCCCTTTGCTATTCACCTGAAACTAACACAGCATTGTTAATTGGTCATACTCCAATATAAAATAAAGAATTTAAAATCTGAAAAAAAAAAAAACAAGAGGAAAAAAGTCGAGGGGAATGTGTTAAAAATACAGAGGAGGGGAATTGAAGTAGTCAATTTGGTAAAATTCAATCATTCACAAGAAAAGTAATACTGATGGGCTATAATAATACACTTAATAAAACAAGGAATCCCTGAATCCAGAACATTTCTACAAAAAAAGGAGGTGTTTTTTCTAATAGAAGAATCCCAGGGAATAGATACAGAAGAAATCATAGAGTTATAATGTAACCACTGTATAATCACCAAAATAAGTCAGTATCATCAATGGATGATAAAGTTACTGGGAGAATGTTATTGGAAAAGGATATTCACCTGTCTGAAAGTATCATGCCACTGACTACATATAAACTACAAATTAAAATATGTGACACTTTGCAATGGATAAATCCAGAAGTCACCCCCTCAACTAACTGAACACACTCAGCATCACCAACCAAGGGACAAAGTGACAAACTTCCAATTTGATGTACTAAGAAGTCACAATATCACCTATGTATATTCTTGGCAAAAATGTTTAATATATTTATGAGAAAACAATCACATAAATCTAAATTGTGGGACAATCAACAAAGTACATAACCTGAACTCTTTACAGTGGTCCCCAATGTTTTTGCCACTGGGGACCAGTTTTGCAGAAGACAATTTTTCCATGGACCAGGGGTGGGGAATGGTTTCAGGAAGATTCCAGCACAGGACAGTAGAAACTAACACAACATACTCCAATAAAAATTAATTAAAAAAAAAAAAACACTACTACCTTCAAAAATAAATAAAATGAAAAATTAAACCCACCTTCCTCACTAACAAGCTGTATGATCTTGGGCAATATGCTTTACTTTTTGAAACACACTTCTTTCATTTATAAATGGGGCTGCTGCTGCTGCTGCTAAGTCGCTTCAGTCGTGTCCGACTCTATGCGACCCCATAGACGGAAGCTCACCAGGCTCCCCCGTCCCTGGGATTCTCCAGGCAAGAACACTGGAGTGGGTTGCCATTTCCTTCCCCAATGCATGAAAGTGAAAAGTGAAAGTGAAGTCGCTCAGTCGTGTCCGACTCTTAGCGACCCCATGGACTGGAGCCTACCAGGATCCTCCATCCATGGGATTTTCCAAGCAAAAGTACTGGGGTGGGGGTGCCATTGCCTTCCCCGATATATGGGGCTAGTAATACCCATTCCACAAACTTGTGAAAAATAAAGTATGTGTGGTGGTAGTTTGGTTGCCAAGTCATATCCAACTCTTGCAACCCCATGGATTGTAGTCTGCAAGTCTCCCTTGTCCATGGGATTTCAGGGCAAGAATATTGGAGTGTGTTCCCATTCTTCCCTCCAGGGAATCTTCCCTAGCTAGGGATCAAACCTGGGTCTCCTGCATTGGAGGTGGATTCTTTACTGACAGAAAAAAATGGGAAAAGATCTTCTCCAGAAAACACATGGCTTGACTTGTGCCTTGTTTGCACATGGAGGAGAGAGTGCGTGTCTGGCTCTGCTGGTAAGTAGAGAATTTTGTTCCCTTGGATTTCTGCCCGCTCTGCCTCCTGGGCTGAAGAATCTCTCTGCTTGGTCAGCCCTGATGAAGATGACTGAGGGCGCCATGACCGTACTTCTATTGTTGATGTTCTAGAAAGCTAAGTGCAAGTTCCTACTAGCTTGGCATTTTTCTCAGCTGTGGCCTGATGTGCTTGCACTCCATTTGTGATGGGCCCCTCGTTGAGCATGAAAGCTGGTTTCCTTTTTCCTGCCAGAAATCCTGGCTCTCTCATTTGCCATATTTTCTGGGTCTGTTGGACTCAGCTCAGAAACGCCCCAGCAGAGTCTGTCTCTAGGGAAGAGCAGCCCCCAAGAAAGGATGATGAAAGACACTGTCTGTCTCTGATTCTTCCTGGCAGCCATGTGAAAGTGAAGATGTAGAAAAGGGCAAAGCCCACGGCTCACACACAACCTGATTGTGCAGCTTAGCAACTTTCCACAAGCACTTGTGCTGGTGATGCACTTGTACTTCAAGGAGACTTCCTCCTGGCCCCCGCTGGGAGAGGAGGATGGGGGTCATTTACCTCAATAGTGAGGGAAGTGTCCTACTTGCTGAGTCTGGAAAGGTGGGTGGCAAGAGTGGTGGTGCCCATTTTTTCTGAGAACACAGTTTGTCTCTTTGGCTCCATTTCCCCCTGGTAGCCTCCCTAGACAGGACAGTCCTGGACTTCAAGGTCATGGCTAAAGCCCTGTGAATCAAAGAGCACTCAACAGAAGGCAATCAGCAACACTTTAAGTGCAGTTTTCCCAGAAAACAGCATCAGTGGCTTTTGCATAGCCTGGAAATTCAGATTTAGTTCAGATATTCCGCAGAAATGGAAGGAAGGGTGAATCAATCTCAAAGTGTCTTTTACTCTTGACTATTCACTAAGAGTTAGATAGGAGTTGTCATGGAAAATATTGTCTAAGTGACTTATGAACAGAATCAGTTTTGAAGGGACTCCTCTGGTAGTCCAGTGGTTTAGACTTCGCCTTCCAATTCAGGAGATGCCAGTTCAATGCCTGGTCAGGGAACCAAGATCCCACATGCCTCGTGGCCAAAAAACCAAAACGTGAAACAGAAAAAGTATTGTAACAAATTTAACAAAGACTTTAAAAACAAATCACATCAAAAAAAGTCTTAAAAATGGGTTTTGACATCTCTTTATTGTTGTTGTTTAGAAGATTCTAAGAAAGATTTGAATACTACTTAAATTTCATATTTAATTTATAAAAGGTGCTACAAAAAAAAAAAAAAAACCCAACATCTCAAAAATGTCTTAGTCATTTATCTGGATTGATAAACATTGATTGTAGGAGTTATGTAATCTCCTGGAGAAGGCAATGGCACCCCACTCCAGTACTCTTGCCTGGAAAGTCCCATGGACGAAGGAGCCTGGAAGGCTGCAGTCCAAGCGGGTCACTGAGGGTTGGATACGACTGAGCGACTTCACTTTCACTTTTCACTTTCATGCATTGGAGAAGGTAATGGCAACCCACTCCAGTGTTCTTGCCTGGAGAATCCCAGGGATGGCGGAGCCTGGTGGGCTGCCATCTATGGGATCGCACAGAGTTGGATACGACTGAAGTGACTTAGCTTAGCTTAGTTTATGCAATCTCCAGTATGAAACATAAAACCAAAATAAAGATATCAGTGAACACTCCAGCACTTTTCCAGTTGGTTCCTCAAGATTCCTTTTATCATGGTCCCTAAAATATCAGATACTGTCTATTAGTGTAACTTAAACTTAAGAATATGAAATCCACGTCATAACTATTGTATCCATTCATTGAAGGCAATCAAGAGCTAAAGGTTGATGTTTATTTCTGGGAAGGGTAACCATTTTTATTTCCCTTTCTAAGTCAATTTTTATTATGATCTTCAGCACCCCAATTTTTATTTTTCAGCCAGTCAGTGAAATTATTGAAAGAATACACAAAATAAACACTTTGCCTAGGGGGAGGGTCCCTGTGCTCTTGGTGCTATTGAGAAATACAGAGGATCCTGGGGGCACTTTTCCCATATTCCTGTTCTTAGTCCAGAACTGTGTAACCAACACTTGCAAAAGCTTAACTCCAGCTGCCAGTACTCTTCTTCCTTAGCTCTACACATCCAAGTGCTGCTGATCCCCCTAATATTTCATGAATATTTTCCTTCCCTTCCATGTTCTCTGCCACTATTCTAGTCCAGAGGGCTTCCCAGGTGACGCTTGTGATAAAGAACCTGCTTGCCAATGCAGGAGACATAAAGAGATGCAGGTTCAATCCCTGGGCCGGGAAGATCCCCTGGAGAAGGGAATGGCAACACACTCCAGTATTCTTGCCCGGAGAATCTCATTGACAGAGGAGTCTGGTGGGCTACAGTCCATATGGTCACAAAGAGTCAGACACAACTGAAGCAATTTAGCGCGTGCACAAACACACACACACACACACACACACACACACACACCTAGTCCAGATCCTTAACACTCCTATCCTGGATGGTGGCATCAGTCTTCTGACTTATGTCCTTTCCCCAAAGCGGTAGACATCACTACTGCTCACCAGGATCATGCTCCCCTGGACTTGATGCCTCCTGAAAGTATTAATATATAAACGCAAACCTTTTCCTGGCCACCGAAATCTTAACAGAAGTCTGAACAGAAATGAAGTGTCTCCTGCTCTCTCGGTTCTATGATAGAGGGTTAGGTCATTCCAGAAAGTGAAGCCTGTGCCCATGGGGTCCCTGATGAGGATGTGGGGGAGCCCCCGCCAGTGTGATGCAGACATGCATAATGATGAGAAAGAAACTGTGCTGGTTTAAGCCACTGAGATTTGAGTTTTGTTTATTCATGCTGTCATTTACCTTAACCTAATATATTCAGTCTCTTTCTCCTCTGATTCTCTTTGTACATCTTGTCAGGGTCATCATCTTAAATCGCAAGCCAGCTTGTTCACCACCAACCACAAATATAAAGCCCCCCATTTCTGGCTTTCAAGAAACCATGAGCTCTGTCTTCAATTTCCTTTCCATCTTCCTCACCACACCCATATTTCCTGCCCAATGGGAAGACTTGCTGTGACCTTCAAATGCTCTTTTCCTGATTTTGGGGGAGCCTTTGCCTGTGACCACACCATGTTGAAATTCTACCATCCTTCAAGCACAGGTTCAAATGGTAAGATTTTCCTAACTCCCAGAAATGGATTAATACTGCCATTCTTCTGGGACTCCCTAGCAATTATATCTTGTCTATAGTATTTATCATTTTCTTTTATACAATATTAGGGCTTCTCAGGTGGCTCACTGGTAAAGAATCTGCTTGCCAATGCAGGAATCACAGGAGACACAGGTTGGATCCCTGGGACAGGAAGATCCCCTGGAGAAGGAAATGGTAACCCACTCCAGTATTATTGCCTGGGGAATCCCATGGACAGAGGAGCGTGATGGGCTATAGTGCATAGGGTCACAAAAAGTCAGACATGACTGAATAACTGAGCACATACTCACACTTGGCATAATAGAGGTATTTTAATCTATATCTCACCTCTCCTATTAGACTCTAAGCCACATTAAGGCATGTACCTGTATTACTTATTTTTGCAATTCCCTACAACACCAAGCTGTGCAGTTACTCAATCAATAATTTATGAATTAAATACTAATCTTCAAGGGAGGACCCTGGAGTTCTATTTTAAATCCCAAATGATCATAGTTTAGTAAGTGACTAGAAATGTCCCCCATAGAGTGGACATGCATTTTCCTGGTGAGTTTCCTCCTTTGGTGGAAGGTTCTGCAAGACCACCTCTGGGTGAGGAATCAAAGAGAGCCTGGTTCCCAGGAGATCTGATTAGACTTTAGCCCCACAGTAATCTCTACCCTGCAAGTAAGCTAAAAACTGGAGGAAATCCTAAGGCAATCAAAGAGAAACATATTATAAAAACCAAAAGAGTCTTTGAAAAAAAGACTTGGTAATTCCTGGGTTCAGAGGGACTTGCTGTATCAGGGACAGTTTCTCAAGGTAAGATAACACTGGCCATTGAAGTCTTATAGCTAGTTTTTGGGGTAAAGAGAAAGGAGAAAAGGGGAAGAAAAGACTAGCAGGGCAGGTGAGCTTGGAGCAATTGATGTTACTGAAGGAAAATAGCCTGAAAAATCAACAGAGGGAATTCTTCAGAATCATGGTACGCAGCAAGGAAGATACATGAAAAGCCAATCTAGAGAGTTACAGGTGGGGAAAGGTGGTACCTAAAAGGAAATATTTGTAACTTTGGTGCCATTGGGGTGTGACCTTTGTAGTTATGGCTTGAATCAGGAAGGGCCTTCCCCAACTAGAAGTCCAGAACCAGCTCAAGATCCAAGAGGAGCAGGCAGCTGTGGGGCAAAAATGAAGCCCTGGGACGGTGAAGAGAGAGAGACAGAAAAACACGAGGGGCTCACCTGGTCTGGAAGATGTGCCAATCCGAATCTACCTGGAGTTTGGTTATTTTTACCATCTGACCCCAACAACCTCCACAAAACCAGGGAGCCCACAGACTATGCTAATCCAACTCGTGTGTGTGTGTGTGTAATTGTAGGATAGTTGCTTTACAATGTTATGTTGGTTTCTGAACAACAACAACAATCAGCCGTTAAAGCATGCATATACCCTCTCCCTCTTGAGCCTCCCTTCCCTGCTCCCATCTCACCCCTCAGGTCCTCTCATCAGGAGCATCAGGCTAAGCCCTGGGTGCTGAGCAGCAGCTTCCTACTAGCTGTCTGTTTCACACATGGCAGTGTATGTAGGTCAGTGCTACTCTTTCCTTTTGGTCCACCCTCTCCTTCCTCTGCTGCGTCCACACGCTGGTTCTTTGTGTCTGCATCTCTATTACTGCCCTGGAAAGAGCTTCATCAGTACCATTTTTCTAGATATCATATATATTCTCTTTCTGACTTTCCTCTGTATAACAGGCTCTAGGTTCATCGACCTCAGTCCAACTGACTCAAATTCATTTCTTTTTACAGTTTCTATATACCATGTATATTCTCTTATTGACTTTACTTCACTCTGTATAACAGGCTCCAGAGTCATTCATCTTAGTCCAACTTACTCAAATTGGTTTCTTTTTATGGCTGAGTATATACATATATGGAGAAGGCAATGGCAACCCACTCCAGTACTCTTGCCTGGAAAATCCCATGGATGGAGGGGCCTGGTAGGCTGCAGTCCATGGGGTCACTAGGAGTCGGACACGACTGAGCGACTTCACTTTCACTTTTCACTTTCATGCATTGGAGAAGGAAATGGCAACCACTCCAGTGTTCTTGCCTGGAGAATCCCATGGATGGGGGAGCCTGGTGGGCTGCCGTCTATGGGGTCACACAGAGTCGGACACGACTGAAGTGACTTGGCAGCAGTAGCAGCATCAGATCAGATCAGTCACTCAGTCGTGTCCGACTCTTTGCGACCCATGAACTGCAGCACGCCAGGCCTCCCTGTCCATCACCAACTCCCGGAGGTCACTCAGACTCACATTCATCGAGTCAGTGATGCCATCCAGCCATCTCATCCTCTGTCGTCCCCTTCTCCTTTTGCCCCCAATCCCTCCCAGCATCAGAGTCTTCTCCAATGAGTCAACTCTTCACATGAGGTGGCCAAAATACTGGAGTTTCAGCTTTAGCATCATTCCTTCCAAAGAAATCCCAGGGCTGATCTCCTTCAGAATGGACCGGTTGGATCTCCTTGCAGTCCAAGGGACTCTCAAGAGTCTTCTCCAACACCACAGTTCAAAAGCATCAATTCTTCGGCACTCAGCCTTCTTCACAGTCCAGCTCTCACATCCATACATGACCACAGGAAAGACCATAGCCTTGACTAGGCGAACCTTTGTTGGCAAAGTGACGTCTCTGCTTTTGAATATGCTATCTAGGTTGGTCATAACTTTCCTTCCAAGGAGTAAGCGTCTCTTAATTATATATATATATATATTTCAATATATATTGCATTGTATATATGTACTACAATTTCTTTATTCATATGAGTTGAAATGAAAAAGTACCATGCAATTATAGAAATTAACAAATTTCTATTAATTTACATAGTACTACTTTCTGATGACAATTTTGTTTTCCTAAGAAAGTAGCCAGACCCCATTCCTCTTGAATTTAGGAAGAGGTGGTTTTCTAACCCCCTCCTTCTGCCCATGACAATAATTAGGGGAATTAGCACACACCTAGACTCTAGATGTGAAAACAGACATGTGATACGAGCTCAAATGCCTGGAAATGAAGTCATCATAGAGGACAGGGTAGCCGTGGGTCAGCTTTTTCTCCAGTGATCTCTGTTTTGATACAGTCTTCTTATTTATTGGAGCTGCTCATTCTCTTATTTCTCAGGGGAAATGGGTGCATTTCTTTTGTACACAGAATACTGTGATCTTGAAACAAGACATTGAGTCATCTCTGAGCACTTAAAATTTTTTTTACCTTTCTTTGGTCCCATCTATAAACTCTGGAAGTGGCAGGAAGTAGGAGAGATGAAGATACAGCAAAACACATGTGAGTAACTTGTATTCTTACAGAAATCAGTGAGATTTTTAAAGATTTTATTTGATGTGGACCATTTTTAAAGTTTTTATTGGATTTGTTAAAATGTTTCTTCTGTTTTATGTTTTGGTTTTTTTGGCCCGGAGGCATGTGGGATCTTAGCTCCCAGACCAAGGGTCAATCCCCTGCATTGGAAGGTGAATTCTTAACCACTGCACAACCAGGGAAGTCCCTCACTGAGATTTTAAATGGTTTTCCCTCAGTGGTTACATTGATCAGGCTAGACTTAGGACTTACAGGCATTGGGGACATAAATGTAGAACATGACAGACTGAGTCTAATGAATTCAGAGATGGAAAGACCAGACAAAACACTACGTCTGAAGTCCTTAGAGTCAACAACCATGTGGAAAACAAATTAAAATCACAGAAACACATGGACTTCAACAAAGCAGTGTAGTAGGAGGAAAATAAGATGGGCTTTGGAGTCATCTTGACCTGGTCCTGGATTCCAGAATCTTCCACCTACATTTAGCAAGTGGTTTGACATCTGTGATCCATTACAAGGGACTTTAATCATGAGGAACCAAAAGAAGGTCAGAAATTGATCCATCTTTATTCAAACATCGGCTAACAGTTCGAGTTATCTGTACACCGGGGGCTTGAGAAATAATGATGAAGAAACCAGGGGCCTACCTTAAAGAAACTCATAATCTATAGAATATGATAGTGAGAGAGCAGTGAAATAAGTATCAAGAAAGATATTTTCACAATACATGGAACTACCTTAAGAGAGAGGTTGATGGTAGAGCTTTTTGAGCTTGTGAAGAGTATTATGATAGAACACAGTCCTAGTTTGCTGTTCATCGTTGTCTTAGTGCCTTCAGGCTGCTATGACTAAGTACCGTAAACTGAGTGATTTAAGCAACAATTTCTTTCTCACAGTCCTGGAGCTGGGAAGTCCACAGTCATGGTGCTGACAGCTTTGTATGTGATGGGAACCCGCTTCCTGGTTCGTAGATTGCATCCTTGTCACTGTGTCTTCACATGGAGGAAACGGGTCAGAGAGCACTCAGAGATCTCTTTAATAAAGGCACTCAGTCCGTCAGTGGCTCAGTCACGTCTGACTATTTGTGACCCCATAGACTGTACCCCACCAGGCTCCTCTGTTCATGGAATGTACTTCCCTCGCATCTCAGATGGTAAAGAATCTGCCTGCAATGCAGGAGACCTGGGTTTGATTCCTGAGTCAGAAAGATTTCCTGGAGAAGGGAATGGCAACCCACTCCAGTATTCTTGCCTGAAGAATTCCATGGACAGAAGAGCCCGATGGGTTACAAAGAGTCAGAGGGGTCCCAAAGAGTCAGACACAACTAAATGACTAACATTTTCACTTTTTTTTTTTCAGGCAAGAGTACTGGAGTGGGTTGCCATGCCCTCCTTCAGGGATCTTCCTGACCCAGGGATCGAACTATCGTCTCCTGTGTCTCCTTGCATTGACAGCCAGATTCTTTACCATCTGAGCCACCTGGGAAGCCCAATAAGGGCACTTATCTTATTCAAAAGCCTCCACCTCTATGACATAATCACCTCCCAAAGTCCTCACCTAATACCATTACACTGAGGGTTAAGACCTCAGTGTATTGATTTGGGGGGGAGCACAAACATGTGGTCCATAACAATGCTGTTTATCATGGCTATTTTTCTTTGCAATGCTGCAGCTGTGCAGAGCTGCAAAATGGCAGATGGCATGCAGCCAACAGCTGTTTCCTGGAATCCTCAAGCATAAGAGCTACCAATGACTGTGATATCCAGGTCAATTCATTCATTTAAAGATGAGTAAACTGAGGAAGGAGGGTAATGTGACTGTCAGGCAAGTTGCCTGGCTGTTGTTTAAGTCAGAGCTAAAAAAGATCTTATGTTTCGAATAGTGCTCTTTCCTCCTTGTCATACTGCCTCAGACTGACCAATGGTATTCCTCAGATGCTAGAACTACTTCTCAAAAAAAATTATAGGAAGCAAGAAATCCCACAAAGATTTTTATGGATAGTCTATAACAATTTTCATGGATAGTAAGAGAATTTGGAGGCTATAGTATAAGCTGCTGCTGCTGCTGCTGCTAAGTTGCTTCAGTCGTGTCTGACTCTGTGCAACCCCATAGAAGGTAGCCCATTAGGCTCCTCTGTCCCTGGGATTCTCCAGGCAAGAATACTAGAGTGAGTTGCCATTTCCTTCTCCAATGCATAAAAGTGAAAAGTGAAAGTGAAGTTGCTCAGTTGTGCCCGACTCTTAGCAACCCCATGGACTGCAGCCTACCAGGCTCATCCGTCCATGGAATTTTCCAGGCAAGAGTACTGGAGTGGGTTGCCATCGCCATCTCCAATAGTATAAGCAATGCTGCCCAATAGAAATTCTGCGCTGGTGGAAATGTTCTATAGCTTCACTGTTTAGTATACTGGCCACTGGCCACAGGTGGTCACTAGCACTTGGCTAGTGTGACTGAGGAACTGTATTTTCAGTTGTATTTAAAAAGTAATAAATTGACAGTATAATTTCAATAGCTACATGTGGTTCATGTCTACCATATCGGACAGTGCAATTCTTAAGCATAGCCTATAAATTTAATTTATATATTAAATTTAAATAAATTAAATTTATTTCATTTAAATTAAATTAAATCGATAAACTTAAGCATTGCCTATCAGTTTAATTCCCTGGTGGCTCAGAGGTAAAGAACCCCCTGCCAATGCAGGAGATGGGATTGATCCCTGGATCCGGTCAATCCCCTGGAGAAGGAAATGGCAGCCCATTCCAGTATTCTTGCCTGGAAAATCCTATGGAGGGAGGAGCCTGGCCACCATAGTACATGCAGTTGAGAGACAAAAGAGTTGGACACAACTTGTAGACTAAACAACAACAATACCTTTAATTATGTCACTAGATGTGTTATTGTCCTTATCTAGTTATACTTTCTTTGTACACCCCCAAGCTCACTCGGAGAAGGCAATGGCACCCCTCTCCAGTTCTCTTGCCTGGAAAATCCCATGGGTGGAAGAGCCTGGTAGGCTGCAGTCCATGGGGTCACAAAGAGTCAGATATGACTGAGCAACTTCCCTTTCACTTTTCATTTTCATGCATTGGAGAAGGAAATGGCAACCCACTCCAGTGTCCTTGCCTGGAGAATCCCAGGGATGGGGAGCCTGGTGGGCTGCCGTCTATGGGATCGCACAGAGTCGAACACGACTGAAGCGACTTAGCAGCTTAGCAGCAAGCTCACTCAGTCTAGTCCCTGAGTTCTAACAATATATAATCGAACAGTTACTGGTGGGTGGAGTCTGGAATTAGTCTACTCCAATAAGTCCATTTCACCCAGACTGTATTTCTAGAAGAGTTCTTGTCATATTCTCCCATCATAATAAGGATAATCATAATTTTTAGCACTGTCTGTGCAGTCCTCATTCACCCTCTATGCTCTACAATATTACACTAATTGTGCTGTGCTCATTCACTTTAGTCATGTCTGACCCTTTGTGACCCCATGGACAATAGCCCTCCAGGCTCCTCTGTCCATGGGATTGTCCAGGCAAGACTACTGGAGTGGGATGCCATGCCCTCCTGCAGGGGATCATCCTGACCCAGGGATAGAACCTGTATCTCCCATGTCTCCTGCATTGCAGAAGGATTCTTTACTGCTGAGCCATCGAGGATCTCCCCATAAACCCATATGTTCTATTACTATTAACAAGTAACCAGAAGGCAAATCCATCTTCTTCCAAAATCCACGCTTTTTTCACTGTCCTACATGGTCTAAGAACTGAAAATTGGTGTGTAATCCCTGTAGACTGAGCAGGGGTGAGTTTTATTCACTCATTCAAAAATATTTATTAACAGCCTCTTAAGTGCCTGGCACTGTGCCAGGTAAACTGGCAAAAAAAGCCAGGGAGCAAATCGAATTATCCCAGCTGACACCCAGCTTGCCCTCTAGAAATGAAATGCTGGTTTTCTGAGAAAGAAATTTGGTAGATTCTGCCAAGTAGCTCAGAATTCGGTGTTTACATGCTGCAGACAAGCTCCATGTTTATAAAGGAGGTCATTTCTTTGATGTTTGAAATGTGTGGTAATACTCTCTCAAGGCTAGGAGTTTATTTTCTTTTTTTGCCATTAAAATATGAGGTTTCATTCACTCAAGAGTTCAAATCCTGGGATTTCATCATGAACTCCACATACAAGCTAATTTTACAAAAGGTCACCACAGAGATCCCCAAAATTAAAAGACGCTTACTCCTTGGAAGGAAAGTTATGACCAACGTAGATAGCATATTCAAAAGCAGAGACATTACTTTGCCAACAAAGTTTCACCTAGTCAAGGCTATGGTCTTTCCTGTGGTCATGTATGGATGTGAGAGCTGGACTGTGAAGAAGGCTGAGCGCCAAAGAATTGATGCTTTTGAACTGTGGTGTTGGAGAAGACTCTTGAGAGTCCCTTGGACTGCAAGGAGATCCAACCGGTCCATTCTGAAGGAGATCAGCCCTGGGATTTCTTTGGAAGGAATGATGCTAAAGCTGAAACTCCAGTACTTTGGCCACCTCATGTGAAGAGTTGACTCATTGGAGAAGACTCTGATGCTGGGAGGGATTGGGGGCAGGAGGAGAAGGGGATGACAGAGGATGAGATGGCTGGATGGCATCACTGACTCGATGGATGTGAGTCTGAGTGACCTCCAGGAGTTGGTGATGGACAGGGAGGCCTGGTGTGCTGCAATTCACGGGGTCGCAAAGAGTCGGACACGACTGAGACTGATCTGATCTGATCTGATTTGACCAAAGCTCTGTGATGATTATACCAGCTTATAAATTGTGCCTATGAAATGTAAATATGTGAAGAAAAGGACTGTGAAGGATACTTAAGATTCTAAAAACTTTACTGAATAATTAAGTCATACAAAAGAAGAGTGATGAGAATCCAAAATATCACATGCCACATTACATCAGCTCTAACAAATCACAAATTTTAAGGCACACCATAATTTTACATACCAGAAAAAAAGAGTGCTGCCATTTAAATCAGGACACAATGCATTGTTACACTGAATTTTTATTTAAGACTTCTAAAAAGTTTTTTTTTTTTTTTTTTAAAGCTCATTGAAACATACTTTTTCTTAGTGATATATATTCAGTTCAGTTCAGTTGCTCAGCTGTGTCCGACTCTTTGCGACCCCATGGACTGCAGCATGCCAGGCTTTGGTGTCCATCACAAACTCCCGGAAATTTCTCAGACTCATGTCCATTGAGTCGGTGATGCCATCCAGCCGTCTCATCCTCTGTCATCCCCTTGTCCTCCTGCCTTCAGTCTTTCCCAGCATCAGGGTCTTTCCCAATGAGTCAGTTCTTCACATCAGGTAGCCAAAGTATTGGAGTTTCAGCTTCAGCATCAGTCCTTCCAATGAATATTCAGGACTGATTTCCTTTAAGATGGACTGGTTGGATTTCCTTGCAGTCCAAGGGACTCTCAAGCATATTCTCCAATACCACAGTTGAAAGGCATTCATTCTTTGGTGCTCAGCTTTCTTTATAGTCCAACTCTCACATCCATACATGACTATTGGAAAAACCATAGCCTTGACTAAACTGACCTTTGTTGGCAAAGTAATGTCTCTGCTTTTTAATATGTTGTGTAGGTTGGTCATAACTTTCCTTCCAAGAAGTAAGTGTCTTTTAATTTCATGGCTGTAATCACCATTTGCTGTGATTTTGGAGCCCCCAAAATAAAGTCTGACACTGTTTCCACTGTTTCCCCATCTATTTGCCATGAAGGGATGGGACTGGATGCCATTATCTTTGTTTTCTGAATGTTGAGCTTTAAGCCAACTTTTTCACTCTTTCACTTTCATCAAAAGGCTCTTTAGTTCTTCTTCACTTTCGGCCACAAGGGTGGTGTTATCTGCGTATCTGAGGTTATTTCTATTACTCCGGGAATCTTGATTCTAGCTTCTGCTTCATCCAGCCCAGCATTTCACATGATGTACTCTGCATAGAAGTTAAATAAGCAAGGTGACAATATATAGCCTTGATGTATTCTTTTCCTGATTTGAAACCCTATATATATAGTGTTTCTCTGGCAGCACTGGTGGTAAAGAACTCGCCTGCCAATGCAGGAGACAATTGATGAAAGTTTGATCCCTGGGTTGGAATGATCCCCTGGAGAAGGAAGTGGCAACTCAAATCCAGTATTCTTGCCTGGAGAATCCCATGGACAGAGGAGCCTGGTGGGCTACAGTCCATAGGGCCACACAGAGTTGAACATGACTGAAGTGACTTAGCATGTACACATGCATACACACACACACACACACACACACACACACACACACACACTCAGGAAGAAAATATAAGATATATGACTTAGTTAAGAGATTCATAAATCTGTGACATATTGAGAACTTGACTTTTTAAAATGGTTTTCAGCTCAAAATTATCAATATCTGTGTTTTCCTGACAATGTCAGCCTCTGCGTCATCAGGGTCATTGGGATGTAGGATTTCTCAAGAGATTTTTCTTTGAGGATTTTCTTCTAAGCTGCTGAAATCCTTCTGCAAATTTTGAAAATGGTGCTTTCTGTGTTGATTTTTGTTCACACATCAATGAACTGACATAACTAAGCTTCGTCTACTGTTAAGTATCTTCCTTTCCCATGTCTTGGAGGGCACTTAGTGTTGCTTTGCAAGAAAACAAAGAATTGTGGTCACTCTTCCAGTATCAAACATTTGCTCTCATATTAGCCCATGTATCTCCACCATTCTGTTTCTATAGTGCTCTGTGTATACAAAATAAGTTTTCATTTCAAAGTTAGATCACTGAGACTGTTCTGTCTGTCTATGTTTTCCTCTAAGAGTTTTAAGTGTCTGGTCTTACATTTAGGTCTTTAATCCATTTTGATCTTATTTTTGTGTATGGTGTTAAAGAATGTTCTAATTTCATTTTTTTTCAGGGGAGAAGGATGAGGGGAGGGAAGTTAGGGAGTTTGGGATTGACACGTACATACTGCTATATTTAAAATGGATAACCAACAAGGACTTACTGTGTAGTACAGGGAACTCTGCTCAATGTTATGTAACAACTTAAACGGGAAAAGAATTTGAAAAAGAATATATGTAAAACTGAAAAAAATGTATTGTAAACCTAGAGGGTAAAATCACTGAATTGTATACTTTAAAGTGGTGAAATTTTGTGATACATGAATTATATCTCAATATAGCTGTTATTTAAGAAAAACATCAAATCACAGTGTATTCTGTTCACAAAAAGTAACAACCCATCAAAGGAGCAATACAAATAACAGAGGAACCTTATAAATGCACTGACAATGGTGTTTCATAGGTGCTGCCAGCCCCCTACCCCCTAAATTTATAAGATATCTTATTGGTAAGACTCCCCTGGAGGAGGAAATGGCAACCCAGTCCAGTATTCTTGCCTGGAGAATCCCAAGGACAGAGGAGCCTGGTGGGCTACAGTCCATGGGGTTGCAAAGAGGTGGACACGACTGAGTGACTAACACTAGACACTAGGTTGGTAAGAGGCAACTTGGTTTCAGATATTGTAAAATATGAAAAAAAAGTTGTCTTAGAAGATGAACAAAAATCCTCTCCTGGCATTGCTATAGAAGAGACTGACCCTTCCAGACTGGACTGACTTGAGACCATGAGGTTGAGCATCACGCGATGTCCACCCAGACATGTCCCTCACTGGCTTTACTTGTGCCTCATGCCGTCTGGCCTGAACCCTGAAGGCCTGTGATGAAGGAGAAGCTTCTTCCATGTGGGCTTTGTGCTTCCCAGACCGTCTGCTGGATTCAGAACAGAAATGGTCCCTCGTCTTCCAAGAAGATACAGTTCTTCAGGTAGAGTTTTGAGCTCACCCTGAAACTGGGTTTACATATATTTTTCTGACTAATAGAAGGAGCTTAGAGTTTAGTCCCTCCCTTCCTTGAATTTCAATTTCATCAAAGTAAGAATTGGATTCCTGCAGGTGCTAGACCGTGGTCCTCGGGTTTCAGAGGTATGAGAATGGAAACCAAAGCTTTAGCTTATATGCTGTCTTCTTACCCTAGTTTTACCTGGAATTGCCTGAGAGCTAACATAAAACTGGAAACTTAGTGGTACACGACGCTCCAAGGGAACAGGTTCCCCTGAGGTGTCCAGGCTGGAATTGAGGTCTCAGCATTCAGAACCCGCTCTGCTAACAGCCTACAGCCAGCTGCTTCTCTTGGAGGGTGGCACGCTGAGAGAGAACACAGGCATGAGAATCTCAGCTGTGCGGCCACAGACAACCTCAGAAGCTGGGAGGGGTCAGCGGCTCCCTGCAGGCTCCCCACTCAGTGGCTGGGCTGGGATGAGCTTTCTTCAAACCCGTACCAGTACAAGCTCTGCTGAGATACAAAACGCTTTGTGGGGAGAGGAAGTGGCAGAGCTCAGATTCTCATGACCAAGAATAGAGGCAAGAGGGAGCCAGTGGCTTAACCTTTCAGAAAGGAAAAGGGAGAAGTTAATGTGCCAAGATTTAGAAGAATGGGGAGACAGTTTCTGTTTGCCTGCTCCCCCAACATGGAGGGCATGGCCTTTCTGTGAGGATGAGGAATGCTGGCACCAGAGGCTTTCGTGTCATCAGTTGGTAGGTTGTAATGATCGCGTCATGGTTCTGTAGGGCCCTTGTGTGTACTTACCAGATCTTCAAGCCAGAGGAGATGTGGGTAGTGGGGAGCTTCCCTGGTGGTCCAGTGGTTAAACTTCTAAAGCAGCAGGCACAGGTTGGATCCCTAGCCTGGGAAGTAAGATCCCAATGCCTGCCTCCAAAGACCTTTCAAAAGAGAAAAAAAGAGGAGACATGGGCAGATCTAAGATAGAGGCATCTAGAAGGTTATAAAATCAGTGTTGATAATATTAATGTTGAAAGGTAAAAAGAGGCAAATACTGAATGATTTCTTTGTCAATTTCTTCAATAATCCTGTGACATTAGAGCCAAGGGACTATGTGTACTCAATACACCATTAACCCATAGTGGATGCAGAAGACTGATACATGGCCAGCTGGCAGATGGAAAAACTCACCATAACAACAGAGCTGGAACAAGATTCTTAATCTCCCCAATTCCTGACCAGAGCTATGTCAGCTGGCCACTCTGCAGTTGGAAAAGATGGTAAGAGAGATGGGAAAGAGGGAGTTTGGGAGAGCATAAGCAGAGGAAAGAGAAATAGAAGCTGAGTCCATGGAGGGGATCCAGCATGGCTGCCACACTTGACCAGGGTTGCCTGATATCGATGGCAAGAAGACTCTTCATAACAGGCTCACACTTGATGAACTGAGTGGAATAATGTCCCCCACATTCACATCTACATAAAACCCATGAATGTGACCTTATTTGGGGGTCTTTGCAGATGTTACTTAATTAAGACAAGGTGAACCCTACAGATTATACTACAGGTGTCCTCATAATAAAAAGGGATATTTCGACAGATGGACACAGAGACACCAATGCAGAGGAGAATGCCACATGAAGACAGCAGCAGAGATACGAATGCCAAGGATTGCTGGCAACCACCGGAAGCTCACTGGAAAAGACCTTGACACCGAGAAAGATTGAAGGCAGGAGGAGAAGGGGACGACAGAGGATGAGATGGTTGGATGGCATCACTGACTCAATGGACATGAGTCTGAGCAAGTTCCAGGAGTTTGTGATGGACAGGGAAGCCATCGCCATGCTGAGGTCCATAGTGTTGCAAACAGTCAGGCATGACTGAGCGACTGAACTGAACTGAACCAGAAGCTAGAAGAGTCCAGCAGGGGTTCTTCCCTAGAGCCTTTGCAGGGAGCACAGCCCTGCCAATGCCTTGATTTTGGACTTCTGGCCTCCAGAACTGTGAGGACATGTTTATGTTTTTTTTTTTTTTTTTTTTAATTTTTATTGGAGTATAGTTGTCTTACAATGTTGTTACTCTCTGCTGCTCATATAGCAAAGTGAGTCAGCTAGATAGATACATATATCCCCTCTTTTTTGGATTTCCTTCCCATTTAGGTCATCACAGAGCATTAAGTAGAGTTCCCTGAGCTATACAGTAGGTTCTCATTGTTTAGTCACTAAGTTGTGTCTGACTCTTTGAGACCCCATGGACTATATAGCCCACCAGGCTCCTCTGTGGGTTGCCATTTTTCCTCCAGGGGATCTTCCTGATCCAGGGATTGAACCCACGTCTCCTGCATTGGCAGGCCAATTCTTTAACACTGAGCCACCAAGGAAGGCCTTCTCATTAGTTAACCATTTCATACACAGTCGTGTATATGTCAATCCCAACCTCCCAATTCATCCCACCTCTCTTTCCCCCTGCCTGGTGTCCATACGTTTGTTCTCTACATCTGTGTCTATCTCTGCTTTGCAGATAGGTTCAGCTGTACTATTTTTCTAGACTCCACATATCTGTTGTTTGAAGATACCTAGTGTGTGGTGCAGTGTTACTGCAGCCCTAGGAAGAGATTACACCTGAATTGGGGCTGCATTTCAGCACCTGTCAGGGCTCTCTGCAAGGTGGCAGAGGTGCCAGTTCCTACTAATCTGTTCCTCTGGATAGACTGAGCTCTGGGTGATCTTGACTGATTTCTCTGTTTATGGCTCAGGAACCCAGCATCTACTCCTCATGTCTTGGAGATTCAGCACTAACGGAGGGACTATGAAAGCCTCTTTCCAGACATCACAGAGGCCTCCCCGATCGAAGTTGGAAGTGCCATACCATGACTTCTGCCATTTCTGTTGGTCACTTAGACCACCCGTGGCATGCGATGGCAGCGACTAAACAGGATCTCTGGGCACCATCTTGGGGGCTGATGACCGTACCCGCATTGAAACATTTCCTGTGTTTTCTGAGCCTGGAGCAGGACACAGATTACTTATGGCTCCCAGAGTCTCAGACCATGACCAACTCCACCATGTAGTCCTTTCTAGAGGATCCAAATGTCTCTATTTTTCAATCAGTCTTGATCTTTCCACTGGGATAGGGAAACTGTGTTACTTTGTTCATTTCTCTTTAGTCAGATTACCTGGATTCATGTCTTGCCTCCTCTGCTTATTAGCTTTGTGATCATGGACAGGTTACTCAACTTTTCTGTGCCTCAGTTTCTTTGTATGTAAAATGGGGCTAAAACAGTATATACTCCACAAGACTACTGCATGGCTTTAATGCTATAATACATGCGAAATGAGTACCACGGTCCTAAGTGTGTCTTGTGTGCTCAGTCGCTCAGTCAGGTCTGATTCTTTGTGACCCCATGGACTGTAGTCAGCCAGGCTCATTTGTCCATGGGATTTTCCAGGCAAGAATACTGGAGTGGGTTGCCATTTCATAGCTATAATGATCATTGTTTGAAAATATTCTGTTTTAGGAACCAGAAAGGAAGGAGAAGGGATTATCAGATCAGATCAGTCGCTCAGTCGTGTCCGACTCTTTGCGACCCCATGAACTGCAGCACGCCAGGCCTCCCTATCCATCACCAGCCCTCAGAGGTCACTCAGACTCATATTCATCGAGTCAGTGATGCCATCCAGCCATCTCATCCTCTGTCGTCCCCTTCTCCTCTTGCCCCCAATCCCTCCCAGCATCAGAGTCTTCTCCAGTGAGTCAACTCTTCGCATGAGGTGGCCAAAGTACTGGAGTTTCAGCTTTAGCATCATTCCTTCCAAAGAAATTCCAGGATTGATCTCCTTCAGAATGGACTGGTTGGATCTCCTTGCAGTCCAAGGGACTCTCAAGAGTCTTCTCCAACACCACAGTTCAAAAGCATCAATTCTTCGGCGCTCAGCCTTCTTCACAGTCCAGCTCTCACATCCATACATGACCACAGGAAAGACCATAGCCTTGACTAGGCGAACCTTTGTTGGCAAAGTGATGTCTCTGCTTTTGAATATGCTATCTAGGTTGGTCATAACTTTCCTTCCAAGGAGTAAGCGTCTTTTAATTTCATGGCTGCATTCACCATCTGCAGTGATTTTGGAGCCCAGAAAAATAAAGTCTGACACTGTTTCCACTGTTTCTCCATCTATTTCCCATGTAGTGATGGGACCAGATGCCATGATCTTCGTTTTCTGAATGTTGAGCTTTAAAAAGGGATTATAGGGAATGGTAAAACATCAAGGATTCTCCTTGAATATTTTGCTGCATTCGATGTAGCTTGGACTTTTTGAGGTCACTGTTACTCAGAGTAAAGGTTCTCATCCTTCCCTTCCCCTTCTTCTTATAAACACATTGCCATCAATTCCCATACATTTTACTGGCCAACTAAGAAGTCCCAACCAGTGGCAGCATGGGCACCTTGTTGCACCTTGAGTTGAATTTCCACCAACATTTCAAAGCCAGCTGTGTGCTGTGCTAAGTCGCTTCAGTGATGCCCAACTCTTTCAAAACTGGCAACCACAGTCATTCTTCCTTATGCTTTAGAACAAAGAACTCAGTGCTTCCCTTAGGTCTGATCCTTATAGATCAAGGCAGTTCCTACTGGCAAGAATCCTTAGGTTTCTTAACTTGTTAGTCTCCCAACATCTGACAACATAGTGCAGAATACAGTGGGTATTTCTCAGAAATGGAAGGTATGGGATAGATGCCTCCAGACTAGTAATGGCTCACAGATTCAGCAGTCAGGCCAGAGAAGCTGTGATAATAAACAGGATTCTTTTCCAACTGATTCTCTGCATCCTTTGCCCTTCTCCCCTCCAAAGACCCTGCTTCCTGACACAGAAATTCATAACAATGGTGGAAAATTGCCAAAGCCTGCAAATTTCTCCAAGCAAAGAACAATTCCAAAAAAGAGTGTTCAGGTTTGCAATAATTGTAATAATGAAAATGATCATATTTTATACACCTAAAGCACTTCTCCTCCTCTGGTCTACTGTTTAATATGTGAGGTTTGTGCATTTGCAGATGCCCAGAAGAGGACGTGCACAGTGTACTGAGTCCATAAAACGGTTCAATGAAACATTGCCCTTTGTTTGATTAATTTCCAACATTTATTCATCTTGCCCAGTTTAAAATTTTAATCCCAAATATTACATTAGCCTCCTCCCAATCTCATCAATTTGGGCCATTTACATTTTTAGTGTCAAAGTTATTATCTTTTAATACCCCATAGGGGCTTCCCAGGTGGCGCTAGTGGTAAAGAACCTGCCTGCCAATGCAGGAGACATAGGAGACGTGGGTTCGATCCATGGGTTGGGAAGATCCCCTGGAGGTGGGCACAGCAACCCATTCCAGTATTCTTGCCTGGAGAATCCCATGGACGGAGGAGCCAGTTGGGCTACAGTCCATGGGGTTGCAAAGAGTAGGCCACAACTGAAGCAACTGAGCACAATACCCTATAGATGGCTAAGAAATTGGGGGCATCTTCTTGTGAGAATGTCATTTCCTGCTCAGAAAAGCTGAAGCAGAAAGAACTTGAGAGACAGCAGTGGTCAAGACATTTTGACATAGGAGATTATGCCTGATTTCTGTGATCTGTCCCCATGCTCTGATGGCAGCAGCTCATAAGAACCAGCATGCTCCAGCCTGATTTTATTCAAGTTTAGACACAAAACATGAGAGATACTAAATTCTGCAGAGTTGGAGATCTCTGCAGCTACAGTGACTCAAGAACACAGCAAAAGAATTGTATTCCATTAGGGTTTTGGCCTCTCAGGTGGTACTAGTGGCAAAGGACCAGCCTGCCAATGCAGGAGACATAAGAGATGAGGGTTCAGTCCCTGGGTTGGGAAGATTCCCTGGAGGCAGATTTGGTAACCTACTCCAGTATTCTTGCCTGGAGAATCCCGTGGACAGAGGAGCCTGGTGGGCTGTGGTTCATAGGGTCTCAAAGAGTTGGACACGATGAGGTGAATTAGCACACACACCAGCCTTTCAAATAATCTGCTTTTGGCCACTCTTCTCCTGGTTGGGTTCTGCATAGGATGGCAGAGCCAGAACTATAGAGTTCCCCAAGCTCTGTGAAGACAAAGGCCAGTTTTGTGCAAAGGGAACCTGCTGTCTTACATGAGAAAATATCACTAGGTTTCAGATACTGACAAGGAGGGCCCGTGGTGGGTGGAAGCTTAGCTCTTACTGGCCCTTTCAGGATCTTTGATCTCTTCCTTGAGGATCGAGGGGAAGTGGGTGGATGGGAAAAGGAGAAGGAGAAGAGTTGTAGGAGGAAATCAGTTCAGTGAGCATTCACTGAGACAAAACTCCCTCAATTTCCTGCCACAAGAGGACATGCAAAGAGAACATTTCAGTACCAGATGCTACGAAATACGGTAAAGATGTGCTAGGGAATCCTGGGAGAAGAGCATGGGGTCACTGAAGTCATGTTGGTTTTTTTTTTTTGGCTGTACCAAGCGGCATGTGGGATCTTATTTCTCCAACCAGGGATGGAACCTGCACCCCTTGCATTGAAAGCCTGGGCGTCTGAACCGCTGGACCACCCGGGAAGTCCCACCTTGGCGGTTTTTAAAAGAAGTGTTCCTAAACAATTGAAAGCTGAGCTGAGAGCTAGCTACACAGGCAGAATGCATTTCTAGAGTGGTCTAGAAAATGTACCAGGATCCAAGAGAACATGGAAATGCTGGGGCTATGAAGTCCTAGCCCCTTTGTGCCACAGGGAGTGATGGAAAGGTAGACAGAGCCAGTTCCCTTGGGACACTGCATGCCATGCTAAAAAAGCTAACCTTATTCTTCTGGGTTTTATCTGGGGACAAATGGGGTCTGATCAGTTTTAGATGGATCATTTCACTAGCGGTATATATTGAAAGGGCAACACTGGAAGTGGAGGGGCTGGCTTGCAGGTGATTGGAATTGTTCAAGAAAGAATGGCAAAAGCCAGAACTAGGACAGGGGTGGCAGGGAGAAGATAGACTAATTTGGAGACAAAAATCAATGGAACCTGATTGGTTATTTGCCAGATGGGGGAAAAGGGAAAAGGAGAATGAGGAGGCTTCTGGAACCGTTGTTTTCAAAGTGTGACAGCTGGACCAGTAACATCAGAATCACCTAGGAACTCATAAGAAAATGCAAATTTCATGGCCTGTCCCAGACCTTCAAATCAGTTACCTCATTACTAACACTGATGCTGAAGCCCTAGAAATGCATGTTAAGAAACTCTGCAGGGGATTCAGATACAAGTTCAAGTATGATCACCAAACTTGGTAGAATAAACTCTAGGATTTTGCCTTGGGTTCTTGGGTAAATGAAGTTGCCTTCTGACTCAGACAATAATCTTTCTGCAATGCAGGAGACATGGATTCGATCACTGGGTTAGGAAGATCCCCTGGAGAAGGAAATGGCAACCTACTCCAGTATTCTTGCCTGAAAAATCCCATGGACAGAGGAGCCTGGCGGACTACGGTCCATGGGGTCCCAAAGAGTCAGTCATGACTGAGTAACTAACACTTTCACTTTCACTTTATGGAGGAGGCAATGGCACCCCACTCCAGTACTCTTGCCTGGAAAATCCCACGGATGGAGGAGCCTGGTGGGCTGCAGTCCATGGGGTCGCTGGAGTCAGACACGACTGAGCCACTTCACTTTCACTTCTCATTTTCAAGCATTGGAGAAGAAAATGGCAACCCACTCCAGTGTTGTTGCCTGGAGAATCCCAGGGACGAGGAGCCTGGTGGGCTACCGTCTATGGGGTCGCACAGAGTCGGACCCAACTGAAGCGACTTAGCAGCAACAGCAGCAAGGAAGACTTTAAAAGGAGCAGAGTGATTTGTCTTGTTTTGTTTGAGGATGAGAAGAAGACTGGAAGTTAAAGAAAGGAAGAGAAGTAGGATAGACAGAAAAAGAATTAGAGAGTAAGACAGAAAGAGTGGAAAGGAGGGAAGAGGTGACTTTCAGATCCTGCTTGAGGTGAGCGGCTGGCAGAGGGAAAATTTTGAAAGCTGATTTGTTGCTCCTGGAGTAGTGATGGAACAGAGAATTTAGCCTGAATGGTAATTCAGAAAAATTTTTTTATGAATCATTAAAGAAATAGGAAATAGGAAATGAAAACCTACTCCAGTATTCTTGCCTGGGAAATCCCATGGACAGAGGAGCCTGGCCAGTTACAGTCCATGAGGTCACAAAGAATCAGACACGACTGAATGACTGAACACAAAGAAATCTGAGGTTCCCACACTATTGATGGTTACATATCCTGCTTTTTATACCAAGGCACAGTAGCTACAATATGGGAGGATCTGATGGAGGTCTTCCTCCTGTTAGGTTGAAGAGATGGAAAGAAATTGCAGAAACATGAGACACAGGTTCACAAGTACTTTGTCTAGGTCTTTCTTGTGTCACGAGCATGGTGAACACTATGTTCAGACAGCAGTGTAGACCATGGCAAGACTTGGCCATCAGGTCAATAAAGCCCTTCTCAGGGGGATGAGATCTCAAGCAATTTAGCCCCTGAAGTTGTCTGTCAGTACACCAGGGTTAGAGCTCAAGTACACGGTACATGCATCCATTGAACTGGGGATGAGGGCGGGCAGAGTGGAAGACAAGGCACAGAGAGGGAAAGGGTGGTTCCCCTGCTCTACACAGCAGCCTAGGCTGGGGTCAGAGATGAATAAAGTGGCTGAGGAAAGGCAGGAGCCAGTGCATGGGGAGGTGGTCAAAGAAGAAAGTTCTGCCTGGATCCAACCCTGCAAAATAGAGAGAAAGATGAAATAGCATCCTCATTCCTTTGAAATGGAGTCACTTGCTGGGGACATTCAAGTCTGAAAATAGAAGCTTTAGTGCACCACGGAGGCCACCAAGTCAGTCATGACAGATGTATGGAAGCTTTCTCCTAATACGGTATCTGAAGATAAAAGCAGCTCAGGAGAGACACATATTTTAAGTGCTGTCCTGCTAATACAAATGCATCATCTGCTAGCCATGCTCTTTGACCACTGTTTCATTGCCGAGAATGGTTAGTGCTGATGAGTCCACATGTCCCGTGCCAACATTTCCAAGC
Source organism: Tragelaphus eurycerus (assembly GCA_935064755.1). Classification (NCBI taxonomy): domain Eukaryota; kingdom Metazoa; phylum Chordata; class Mammalia; order Artiodactyla; family Bovidae; genus Tragelaphus; species Tragelaphus eurycerus. The sequence continues at coordinate 15,077,914 of CAKXYN010000036.1, read as the reverse complement.
CCTTGGCTTTGCGACATCATGTTCCAACCAACTGTTCCCTTCCCTGCTCCAATTCCTTCTACATATCACTGCCCGATTGATTTTCGAAAGTAGGTCCCACATTGTTCTTCTGCTCAAAAACCTCCTAAAGCTTCCTCTTGCCTACACAATTGAATTCAAACTTTTCCACTTGGCCAGGGTATTGAGATTCCCATTGTTAATGGCTGCCATGCCTCAAAAGCCACAGTTGTATCAATAATAATGGAAGTATGATGACACGGGAAGGAGAACACATTCACTCATTAGCACCAGATGGGAAATTCAACAATGGGTAAATTTAACAGATGGAAAGAAAGCAGGCTCCTCGTAGACCTGGGATGGGCACTTTTCAATGAAGCTTCCTTCACACATTTAGGCAATTTTTATAATAGAAATTTCAGATGGCACTTATTGATGGAGAAGTAGGAAGGAGGACGGGGAAGGCAATGGCACCCCACCCCAGTACTCTTGCCTGGAAAATCCCATGGACGGAGGAGCCTGGTAGGCTCCCGTCCATGGGGTCGCTAAGAGTCAGATACGACTGAGCGACTTCACTTTCACTTTTCACTTTCATGCATTGGAGAAGGAAATGGCAACCCACTCCAGTATTCTTGCCTGGAGAATCCCAGGGACAGAGGAGCCTAGTCGGCTGCCGTCTATGGGGTCACACAGAGTCGGACACGACTGAAGTGACTTAGCAGCAGCAGCAGGAAGGAGGAAGGTGTAGACTAGAGCACAGTGTACTGCTGGGATGAGGAGGTTTGAGGTGTATTATGAACAGCTTTGGAGAAGGCAATGGCACCCTACTCCAGTACTCTTGCCTGGAAAATCCCATGGACAGAGGAGCCTGGTGGGCTGCCATCTATGGGGTCGCACAGAGTCGGACACGACTGAAGTGACTTAGCAGCAGCAGTAGCATAAATAGCTTACTCTACCCAGGAAGGGAATGGACCCAGAAACAACAAGAGGGGCCTCCCAAGGGCCTGGAATCCTTTGCAGGAAAGTGTGTGCAGCCCAGTTCCTCATTTCTTCCAGCTTCATCTTGCTGACCTTGGAAGATACTTCACCTTCTCTCCGTGTCTCTGATTCTTCATCTGTAAAATGGAGATTTTTCTCATAGGGCTTCAAGGAAGTCAGGGCACTTTGATCATTGCCTCCTTGGTATATGCTATGCTATGCTATGCTAAGTCACTTCAGTTGTGTCCGACTCTGTGTGACCCCATAGATGGCAGCCCACTGGGCTTCCCCGTCCCTGGGATTCTCCAGGCAAGAACACTGGAGTGGGTTGCCATTTCCTTCTCCAATGGATGAAAGTTCAAAGAGAAAGTGAAGTCACTCAGTCATGTCTGACTCTTAGTGACCCCATGGACTGCAGCCTACCAGGCTCCTCCATCCATGGGATTTTCCAGGCAAGAGTACTGGAGTGGGGTTCCATTGCTTTCTCCGCCTTGATATATATTAGCTTTTAAATATCTTAATTTTTAGTTTAATCGTCTTAGCTTTCCTTCTCTCTCCATCACCTTTCTCTACCACCCTCAGCCCATACTCATGTAATTTCTTAAAACTTTGGTACTTGATGTTCTAGAAAGAGTCAGGATTCCCTAAAGTCTTCCTTCTCACAAGTCCATTCTGTTTCATTTCTTGATCAGAGGGTCATAGATTTTTACAATTCTGATATTTGGGTCCCACCCCAGGGACTCTGATTTGAATCAACTGCAGTGGGGCTCAGACACTGTAATTTTTAAAAAACTCTCCATCTTATTTAAATGTGTGGTTAGCATAGACCCCCTGGTCCAGACTGATGGGAATCTGAAGAATGGAAGGAGGAGAAGAAACATACTGGACCACTCAACAAATCTACCAATGCCTCCTCTATAGGAAGTAATCATGGAGTCTTGGTAAATACTCCAGGTTAACTTTGGAAGAACTTTGTGTTTTTGGAACACTTATATTTTCTCGAAGCACCCTTGCCTTTGGCTTAACTACCTGTGGTGAGACTTACTATGGAGCCCTGCTCAGAGGTTCTGGGTTGGTGGGCAAGAGATGCTACTCTGGGGACATTGGTATTAAATTTTCAGTTACACTGTTGGAGAAATCACTTGGGATACAAAGGGAGAAATAACTCATCTCAAAGTGTTCCAGCTTCTGGACCAGAAACACTTAGTGTTTCTTTCTATATCCAGAGGCAGCTTTCACAGCCATTGCCAAAGCTTCTTTGCCTCAGGAGAAGGATTTTGGACTTTATTCTTTAAACTGTGTGTTAACCTATTTGGGGCAGGAAAGTAATATGGTGACAGTAGCATTTTAAGAGGATGGATGGCAGCGTGTAGAATGAATTGTATCAGAGACTGTCAGAAGGCAGCTGAAATCATGCAGGTGAGGAGTGTTGGGAAAGAAGAAAGGCTGTATGATGGGGTTCTGTGAGCATGGTCTGTTAGAGGTCAGTCTGGGGTTTTGAAGGAGAAGGAGACTTTTCCACATCACTGCCCCACCAAATTATGAATCCCCAAAGTCATTGTCTCATCTCTTGTGCAGGAAGAAAATACGTAGTCTCTAGAATATTTCCCTTAGCGTGCTGTGCCATGCTGTGCTAAAGTCACTTCAATCATGTCCAGACTCTTTGCAGCCCTATGGATTGTAGCCCACCAGGCTCCTCTGTCCATGGGATTCTCCAGGCAAGAATACTGGAGTGAGTTGCCATGCCCTCTTCCAGGGGACCTTCACGACCCAGAGATCAAACCCGTGTCTCTTACGTCTCCTGAATTGGTAGGTGGGTTCTTTATCACTAGTGCCACCTGGGGAGCCCCTTCCCATAGCATGATGCCAAGTAATGTATTTATTTTGTATTGTCTACCCTTTCCTCCCCTCCCACTGGGCATCAGGCTCTATACAAACTGTACTGATGTCAGGTGGGGAGGGGAGGAAAGGGTAAACTTTGCAAAATAAATACATTAGTGGGCATTATGCTAAGGGAAATAAGCCAGACAGAGAAAGGCAAATACAGATAGCACTTATACATGACATTAAAAAAAAAAATCAAACCCATAGAAACAGAGTAAAGAAGTGCTTTCCAGGTGTGAGAAGTGGGGAGAGGTTGATAAAAGGGAATAAACTTTCAGCTCTAAAATGTTTAGGAGCTGAGGATCTAATGTGAAAATGGTGAAAATAGTCAATAACATTGTATAGTAGACTATAAATCTGCAAAAAGAGTAGAACTTAAATATTCTTACCTTCCACCCCTAGAGATAAGCATGTGAGGTGATGAGTGTTTTAATTAACTAGATGGCAGGAATCCTTTCACAGTGTGTATGTCTATCAAGTCGTCATGATGTACACTTTTAATATCCTACAGTTTTGTCAGTTATACCTCAACAAAACTTTAGTAAATGAGTAAATAAATAAATAAAAAAGCTGAATGCCATGCAAAGAAGTTGAGCTGTGAGAATGGGAAGAAGTCCTTGATTGCTGGAACCTGGAGAAAATGCAATTATCAATGACAACAAAGTCAAAGGCATCAACCCAGTTCTCCTTCTGCTTCCATCCTTTTTGGGGGCCTACAACACAGCAGGTGGGCTCTTAGTTCCTTGACCATAGATCGAACTCTTGCTCCCTTCATTGGAAGCACAGTCTTACCTACTGGACTGCCAGGGAAGTCCCTTCTGCTTCCATTCTTACCTCTCACAGCCCTCATGACAGACACCATGCTCCTTTAAACCAGCATCACAATCTCCCATCTCCGTATCTCTGACTGTCTTTTGCTGGCTCCTTTTTCTTCAGGCTTCTCTTATTTAAGTACTGCTTGTTCCTCTAGTCCTTCTCAAAGGGATCCTCCTTTGCTCCTTTCCTCTCCCCACACGTGAATGTCATTAGCCAGAAGTTATTTTCATTGCTCTCTGATGGCTCAATGTATAACATTTATGTACTCCTTGTGGCTCAGAGAGTAAAACGTCTGCCTGCAATGCAGGAGACCTGGGTTCGATCGCTGGGTCAGGAAGATCCCCTGGAGAAGGAAATGGCAACCCACTCCAGTACTCTTGCCTGGAGAATCCCATGGACAGAGAAGCCTGATGACTATAGTCCTTGGGATGGCAAAGAGTCGGACACGACTGAGCGACTTCACTTTCACTTTATTACATATTGCCTTTTAGTAAATGAGATGCTTATTCTTGGATCTCAGCTACTCGACTAGGTTTTAAGGGCTCAAGGGCAAGGGCTGTCATTCCACAACTTGGTGTTCTGGTCCAGGCTGGGCTTAGTGCTTTCCTGCCGGTTGGAGCAGTACAAATAAAATATCCAATCTCCTAAGCACAGTGACTGGGTAGTAGATGTTCAATAAATGTCTATTGAGTTGAATTACTGTCTCAGTATATCAGGAACGTCATTTTCTATTTCTCACATGAACCAGCATTCCTGCATGTTCTCTTCTTTTTTTTACTTCCTTCCTTTTTAGGTTACGGCTGAGTCTTCACTGAAGTGCGTGGGCTTTTTCTAGTTGCTGAGAGCTGGCACCACTCTCCAGTTGCTGTTCGGGGACTTCTCACCGCAGTGGCGTCTCTTCTGCAGAGGACAGGCTCTTAGGCACAAGGGCTTCAGTAGTTGCAGCACGGGCGCGGTAGTTGTTGTACATGGGCTTAGTTGCTCCTTTGCATGTGGAATCTTCCTGGACCCACATCCCCTGCATTGACAGGTGGACTCTTATCCACTGTACCACCAGGGAAGTCCCTTTTCTTTCTTCTTTATGAGGTTAATAGCTCACGTCCAGTCCAGTTGTTCATTAGAGATCATAATAAGAATAATGTTGAAACTCGTATAATTCTTACTTTGTGACAAGCACTATTCTAATTTTTTTACATGTTTTAAAGACTTAATCCACATAATAACATCAAGAACTGAGTGTTTTTATTATTCTTATGTCATAGAAGAGAAAACTATGATTTAGAGAAGTTAAACAATTGTCCAAAATCACCCAAGTATCATAGTTGGCAGTAGAGCTAGTCACAACAAAATTTTTAAAAGTTCATGCTTTTAACCAGTGTTTTCTAGCTTTTGAACAGTGATCCATTGTAAGAAATATAACACTACCACTTAGGACAAATACACATATCTGAAATGAAAGAATCACAAGCTAATAACTCTCTTTGATGTATGCAATGCTTTTTTTTTTTTTTTTTTACATTTTATCCTATTTTAGTTCATTAAAAATGTTAGCTGCTGCTGCTGCTAAGTCGCTTCAGTCATGGCCGACTCTGTGCGACCCCATAGACGGCAGCCCATCAGGCTCCCCCGTCCCTGGGATTCTCCAGGCAAGAACACTGGAGTGGGTTGCCATTTCTTTCCCCAATGCATGAAAGTGAAAAGTGAAAGTGAAGTCGCTCAGTCGTGTCAGACTCCTAGCGAGCCCATGGACTGCAGCCTACCAGGCTCCCCCATCCATGGGATTTTTCCAGGCAAGAGTACTGGGGTGGGGTGCCATTGCCTTCTCCGCATAAGTTGAGACTTGCAAGCTGAAAAACACCGCTCTAACCAATGTGTTTAACCACCTCCCTTGGCTGCAATAGATGAATGACTTCAATCCTTCCCCACTTCTCCCAAGTCACTGGACCAAGTTTCATTTCTTTAAAAAAGGAAGTGTCCTAACTGGTATGTGTGGGAAACAAGACACATGAAGTTGCTGTTTAATTACACAATGTCGAGCGTAAGTTAAATGACATATTTCCTCATGAACTACAAGTAACCCAGCTACAGGACTGCTGCAGCATTAGTTAAGACTAATTGAACAAGAAATTCTAATTGAACAAGAAATATAATTAAAGAGAGGTCAACCGTCTGTGAGCCAAACTGGTTTCCCATCCTGGGATCTTTTCTCTTCCACACCACACTAAGTAACCCTTCAGTAAGTAGATAAATCCCTGAATTCACTTTTTTCTTGTTTAGTCCTTCATTTAGTTACTAGCTTGCTAACTCTTTTATTTGGAAAAGAGTCATTTAAAGTGCTTCAAAGCTAAGCACTGTGATTAGCTTTCATGATGGCTCCTGGTAATATGGAGATGTTTGGTTCCTGTCTTCTGTCAACTAAGAAAAGTTGAGAGTTAAGTTTTATTCGGCGGGAATTTTTTTTTTTTTTTTTTTTTTTTTTTTCCCCCCCCCCCACAAGGACTCCATACTATTCTCCATAAGACTTCAAACTTGGAAGGCAGTATCTCAAATAACCCTGAGATGACAGAACTGCTCCAAGGAGGCAGCGGGGGAGGGGACAGGGTTAGGATATATAGAAGCTTTGCAACAAAGAGCAGGTAGTCGGGAACATCAAAAGATTTATGGTGCTGTCCTTCAGTCGCTCAGTCATGTCTGACTCTTTGCCACCCCATGGACTACAGCAAGCCAGCTTCCCTGTTCTTCACCATCTACTGGAGCTTACTCAAACTCATGTACATTGGGTCAGTGATGCCATCCAACCATCTCATCCTGTCACCCCCTTTTCTCCCTGCCCTCAATCTTTCCCAGCATCAGGGTCTTTTCTAATGAGTCAGCTCTTTGCATCAGGTGGCCAAAGTATTGGAGCTTCAGCTTCAGCATCCTTCCAATGACTATTCAGGAGTGGTTTCCTTTAGGTTTGACTTGTTTGACCTCTTTGCAGTCCAAGGGACTCTCAAGAGTCTTCTCCAACACCACAGTTCAAAAGCATCACTCCTTTGGTGCTCAGCCTTCTTTATGGTCCAACTACTGGAAAAACAATAGCTTTGACTAGGTGGACCTTTGTTGTCAAAGTAATGTCTCTGCTTTTTAATATGCTGTCTAGTTTTGCCATAACTTCCTTTCCAAGGAGCAAGCACCTTTTAATTTCATGGCTGCAGTCACCATCTGCAGTGATTTTGGAACCTAAGAAAATAAAGTCTGTCACTGTTTCCATTGTTTCCCCATCTATTTGTCATGAAGTGATGGGACCGGATGCAACAAAACATTACCATTAGAGAAAAGCAGATTTGTCAAATTAAAGAATTTAGGGCTCTTTTATGTATAGGAAGATGCAGGAGTCTGGGCTTACTGAGCTCATTCCTCTGATATGCACCTCAGCTACCTGGGGACAGTCTCCTGTGTTTTCACATTTTGAGTGTCCTCAGGGCTCACTGTAGGGAGTGGCTGCAATCTGATGACTGCTGTGCTGTTCTTAGTCGCTCAGTCATGTCCAGCTCTTTGCAACCCATGGACTGTAGCCTGTCAGGCTCCTCTCTTCATGGTGATTCTCCAGGCTAGAATACTGGAGTGAGTTGCCATGCCATTCTCCAGGGGAACTTCGCAACCCAGGAATCAAACCGGAGTCTCCTGCATTGCGGGCAGATTTTTTTACCAGCTGTGCTCCCTGGGAAGCTGTCTGATGACTGCTAGATGACAGGTATTCTTTCCCTTCCTGAGTCTCCCCCAGGGCTTACCGGTTCACTAAGACTGTGACTTGGCCCCACCATTATTTCTTCTCTGGTGTCATTTCTGTCACCTTTTGGCCTCAGGCACAATTAAGGAAGCCTTCACTTTGCCCTCCTTCAGTGGGTGGGACATTTTTCCTTTGGGGCACAGATCAGATCAGATCAGATCAGTCGCTCAGTCGCGTCTGACTCTTTGCGACTCCATGAACTGCAGCACGCCAGGCCTCCCTGTCCATCACCAGCTCCCAGAGGTCACTCAGACTCGCATCCATCGAGTCAGTGATGCCATCCAGCCATCTCATCCTCTGTCGTCCCCTTCTCCTCCTGCCCCCAATCCCTCCCAGCATCAGAGTCTTCTCCAATGAGTCAACTCTTCACATGAGGTGGCCAAAGTACTGGAGTTTCAGCTTTAGCATCATTCCTTCCAAAGAAATCCCAGGGCTGATCTCCTTCAGAATGGACTGGTTGGATCTCCTTGCAGTCCAAGGGACTCTCAAGAGTCTTCTCCAACACCACAGTTCAAAAGCATCAATTCTTCGGCACTCAGCCTTCTTCACAGTCCAGCTCTCACATCCCTACATGACCACAGGAAAGACCATAGCCTTGACTAGGCGAACCTTTGTTGGAAAAGTAATGTCTCTGCTTTTGAATATGCTATCTAGGTTGGTCATAACTTTCCTTCCAAGGAGTAAGCGTCTTTTAATTTCATGGCTGCAGTCACCATCTGCAGTGATTTTGGAGCCCAGAAAAATAAAGTCTGACACTGTTTCCACTGTTTCTCCATCTATTTCCCATGTAGTGATGGGACAGATGCCATGATCTTCGTTTTCTGAATGTTGAGCTTTAAGCCAAACTTTTCACTCTCCACTTTCACTTTCATCAAGAGGCTTTTGAGTTCCTCTTCACTTTCTGCCAGAAGGGTGGTATCATCTGCATATCTGAAGTTATTGATATTTCTCCCAGCAATCTTGATTCCAACTTGTGTTTCTTCCAGTCCAGCATTTCTCTTGATGTACTCTGCATATAAGTTAAATAAACATGGTGATAATATACAGCCTTGACATACTCCTTTTCCTATTTGGAACCAGTCTGTTGTTCCATGTCCAGTTCTAACTGTTGCTTCCTGACCTGCATACAGATTTCTCAAGAGGCAGATCAGGTGGTCTGGTATTCCCATCTCTTTCAGAATTTTCCACAGTTTCTTGTGATCTACACAGTCAGAGGCTTTGGCATAGTCAATAAAGCAGAAATAGATGTTTTTCTGGAACTCTCTTGCTTTTTCCATGATCCAGCGGATGTTGGCAATTTGATCTCTGGTTCCTCTGCCTTTTCTAAAACCAGCTTGAACATCAGGAAGTTCACGGGTCACATATTGCTGAAGCCTGGCCTGTAGAATTTTGAGCATTACTTTACTAGCGTGTGAGATGAGCGCAATTGTGCGGTAGTTTGAGCATTCTTCGGCATTGCCTTTCTTTGGGATTGGGATGAAAACTGACCTTTTCCAGTCTTGTGGCCACTACTGAGTTTTCCAAATTTGCTGGCATATTGAGTGCAGCACTTTCACAGCATCATCTTTCAGGATTTGGAATAGCTCCACTGGAATTCCATCACCTCCACTAGCTTTGTTTGTAGTGGTGCTTTCTAAGGCCCACTTGACTTCACATTCCAGGATGTCTGGCTCTATGTCAGTGATCACACCATCATGATTATCTGGGTCATGAAGCTCTTTTTTGTACAGTTCTTCTGTGTATTCTTGCCACCTCTTCTTAATATCTTCTGCTTCTGTTAGGTCCATGCCATTTCTGTCCTTTATCGAGCCCATCTTTTCATGAACAGTAATACTAAATTTTAAATTGAAGTGATAAATGGAATATTCCCTGCCATATCTGAAAACAAAGAATGTCAGAGATTGCAGCCACAGCCTTTGGTGAGACAGTAAGCCCTGGGGGAACTCAGGAAGAAGAGAATACCTGCCATATCAGTAAACAAAGGAATGATGGTGGGGCCCTGCTAAGCAATAGGAATTTTCTACAGTGAGGAGCTAGAGAAGGTGGGGGGTGGTAATGGGGAGAAAGGGGTGAATGTTCCATGTAGAAGAAATCATGTGAAGGCAAGACCATCAGTGGAGCATCTGGGGCTGGGGAGAGAATGGAGCATAGAGCAAGGAGAGTGGACAGGTCTTGATTAGGAGGATTTGTGACTTACAAGGAGTTTATTCTGTATTTTGCAGGTGACAAGGGGCTGTGACAGAATGTTTGGCTGTTGAATGACATGGAGAATGTAATATTTCAGGAAAGCTTGTGGTAGTGTGTGGAGTGTGGGTGAAACAGATTCTGGAAGTGGAGGTGAGCGGTAGGTTTGAGAGCCATTTAGCAGCTGAGTGGACAGAGTGAGTGCCAGTGTGGAAGGTGTGAACAGTGGCTCCTAGCTTCTGCTTTGGGTGGCCTAGCAGATGACTGTGCCATTTGCTAAGCTCTCGGTGCAGGAGGAGCGGGGAAGGGAACAAATTAACAAATTCTATTTATTTTAGTAAAAAAAAATTTTTTTAAAAATTTCTTTGGCTACACCTGGTCTTAGTTGCAGCAAATATACTCTTGCTTTCAGCATATGGGATCTAATCCCTGACCAGGGTTTGAACCCTAGCCCCATACACTGGGAGCAGGGAGTCAACCACTGTGCACGTGAGCGAGTCCCAACAAGTTTTATTTTAGAGATGAAGCATTTGAGCCTACCAAGAGACCCCCAGGTATCCATGTAACAGGTGGGCAGAAATATTATTCTGGAGTTTAGATGTAGGTCTGCTTATAGGTATAGATTTGGAAATAATAGATTCTGATTGGCAGCTAAAGCATTAGATATAAATGAGTGTGTGTGTGTGTGTGTACGTGTGCACACGTGCAAGCTTGCACTTGCACAGGAAAAATAAGAAGGCTAAAGCCCCAGCAAAGATGGGCTCAATAAAGGACAGAAATGGTATGGACCTAACAGAAGCAGAGATACTAAGAAGAAGTGGCAAGAATACACAGAAGAACTGTACAAAAAGATCTTCATGACCCAGATAATCATGATGGTGTGATCACTCACCTAGAGCCAGACATCCTGGAATGTGAAGTCAAGTGGGCCTTAGGAAGCATCACTACAAACAAAGCTACTGAAGATGATGGAATTCCAGTTGAGCTATCTCAAATCCTAAAAGATGATGCTGTGAAAGTGCTGCACTCAATATGCCAGCAAATTTGGAAAACTCAGCAGTGGCCACAGGACTGGAAAAGGTCAGTTTTCATTCCAATCCCAAAGAAAGGCAGTGCCAAAGAACGCTCAAACTACCACACGATTGCACTTATCTCACACACTAGTAAACTAATGCTCAAAATTCTCCAACCAGGCTTTAGTAATACGTGAATCATGAATTTCCAGATGTTCAAGCTGCTTTTAGAAAAGGCAGAGGAACCAGAGATCAAATTGCCAACATTTGCTAGATCATTGAAAAAGCAAGAGAGTTCCAGAAAAAAACATCTATTTCTGCTTTACTGACTATGCCAAAGCCTTTGACTGTGTGGATCACAATAAACTGTGGAAAATTCTGAAAGAGATGGGAATACCAGGCCACCTGACCTGCCTCTTGAGAAACCTGTATGCAGGTCAGGAAGCAACAGTTAGAACTGGACATGGAACAACAGACTGGTTCCAAATTGGGAAAGGAGTATATCAAGGCTGTATATTGTCACCCTGCTTATTTAACTTATATGCAGAGTATATCATGAGAAATGCTTTGGGCTGGAGGCCTCCACCCAGACTGGAATCAAGATTGCCTGGAGAAATATAAATAACCTCACATATGCAGATGACACCACCCTTACAGCAGAAAGGGAAGAAGAACTAAAGAGCCTCTTGATGAAAGTGAAAGTGGAGAGTGAAAAAGTTGGCTTAAAGCTCAGCATTCAGAAAACTAAGATCATGGCATCCAGTCCCATCACTTCATGGCCAATAGATGGGGAAACAGTGGCTGACTTTATTTTTGTGGGCTCCAAAATCACTGCAGATGGTGATTGCTGCCATGAAATTAAAAGACGCTTACTCCTTGGAAGGAAAGTTATGATCAACCTAGACAGCATATTAAAAAGCAGAGACATTGCTTTGTCAACAAAGGTCCGTCTAGTCAAGGCTATGGTTTTTCCAGTGATCATGTATGGATGTGAGAGTTGGACTATAAATAAAGCTGAAAGCTGAAGAATTGATGCTTTTGAACTGTGGTGTTGGAGAAGATTCTTAAGAGTCCCTTGGACTGCAAGAAGATCCAACCAGTCCATCCTAAAGGAAATCAGTCCTGAATATTCATTGGAAGGTCTGATGCTGAAGCTTAAACTCCAGTACTTTGGCCATCTGATGCGAAGAGCTGACTCATTTGAAAAGACCCTGATGCTGGGAAAGATTGAGGGAAGGAAGATAAGGGGATGACAGAGGATGAGATGGTTGGATGGCATCACCGACTCAATGGACATGGGTTTGGGTGAACTCCGGGAATTGGTGATGGACAGGGAAGCCTGGCATGCTGTGGTTCATGGAGTTGCAAAGAGCTGGACACGACTGAATCACTAAACTGAACTGAACTGAAAGCCCCAGAATTTTTGGCACCAGGAACCAGTTTTATAGAAAAACAATTTTTCCATGGACTGGAGGTAGGGGGGTGGGGGACGGTTTCAGGATGATTAAACCAAATTCACTTATTGTGCACTTTATTTCTATTATTACATCAGCTCCACATCAGATCATCAGGCATTAGATCCTGGAGTTTGAGAGTCCCTGATGTAACTAAAGTTACTCTTAGTTTGCGTGCATGCTCAGTCGCTTCAGTTGTGTCTGACTCTTTGCAAGCCCACAGACCACAGTCTGCCAGGCCCCTCCATCAGTGGGATTCTCCAGGCAGGAATAATGGAGTAGATTGCTATTTCCTCCTCCAGGGGACCTTTCTGACCCAGGGATCGAAGGCTAGTTTACTGCCTTGTAGGAGGTTTCTTTGCTGCCGAGCCACCAGGGAAGCCCCCTACTCTTAGTCTGCCAGTCCCTAAAGTGGGTATGATAATAGAGCTGTCATAGAGGGAAAAAAAACGGTCCCTTCTAGGTTCTTCTGCTGTGTGCTATGTGCTAAGTTGCTTCAGTCGTGTGGGACTTTCTGAGAGGTCTAAGAATTAAACTGATGAGGAAATCAGACAAAAGTTTAATAACGTGTACACACAGGAGGGACCCAAGAAAACTGTGTAACCAAAATGTCTGAGGCCCTCCCTTTAAATAGCAGCTCCAGATAAGGACAAAAGCGGATGTTGGGGGTGGTGGTTTGGAACTTCAAAGGGGAGGAAGGCAACTGACAGAAAGATGGAAAACTAGATGTTTGGTAAACAAATGTTTGCTGGGCCCTTCAGAGACCACAGGACACAGAGAGGACACAGCCCAGAGAGGACCCTGGGCTCCAGGCCCTGCCCAGTGTACCCCATCACACCCAGCCCATATTCTTTGCAGATCTCTCTGGTAATTATCCTCTGGAAATTCTAGAACAGGCCCTCAATTTAAATTCTTTCAGGCAGTTAGGGCGAAGGTCAAAGGGTCTTCCTGAACATTTTGAGCCTTGATTGTTTTCAGCTTGAAATAACAGGCATGCTAAAGAGATATTTTGATGTGGCCAATTTTGTCCTAAGGTTCCTATCTCCCTGGTGGCTCAGACAGTAAAGATCTGCCTGCAATGCGGGAGACCCAGGTTCGATCCCTGGTCTGGGAAGATCCCCTGGAGAAAGAAATGGCCACCCACTCCAGTATTCTTGCCTGGGAAATCCCATGGACAGAGGAGTCTGGTGGGTTACAGTCTATGTGGTCGCAAAGAGTCGGACATGACTGAGCAACTACCACTTTCCCTTCACTTTACAGTTCCTATCTCACTGAGTCATTGTGAGAAACTGAAAAAAAAAAGTGTAAATCACTTGGCTCAGTGAACATAGCCTCATCACTGCTCAATACACATGAGCTAAATTCAGTGGCCACTTTTCCTGAGACTTGTCTGTGATGGAAATTAAGAGATCTGAGTATAGCTGAGTGTGGACCTAGGCCTGGAGGACAGGCGTTTCTCCATATAGGAGAGACTGTGTACCAGGAAGAGGCAGGCAGGCTGAGGAGAATCAGAACTGTCAGGAGGAGAGTCGGAGACCAGGGGAGGGGCCGTGGTCGCCTCTGGGTGAGCAGCTGAGCATCAGAGCTCCCTGTGGCTTCAGTGAGATGAAAAAAAACGACCCACTTTTGAGTGAATGACCTTGCACCTGAACTCCTGTACTCCTTTATCTTTCACTTTCTTCTTATAATCTGTTTCTGGGTCCAGGGCTTCCTTGTCACCCCTAGAGTAACCCCCAGGTGTGCTGTGGGCACACTTCACAGGGAGCAGCCCCACTGCTAGGGTGACCGTTCACCCCGAAGTCCCAGCACGATGTTTTTCATATCATCTTGGAATTTTCATGCTTCCTCCACTTCCCAGTGGGGTCTTCCTTCTCCAGATTCTGGAGGGGAGGTGTTACAGGAACACAGGGGCTGAGAAGGCAGACAGACCTGAATCCCAGCTCTGTTACCCACGAGCTGTGCAGCTGCAAAAAAGCTCTTTAATGTCTCTGAGCTTTTGTTTCTTCCATGGTGAACATGAGGATGAGAATACCTGCTTATAGCATTGTTGTTGCTGTTTAGTCGTTGAGTCACATCCAACCCTTTGTGGCCCCGTGGACTGTAGCCCACTGGGCTCCTCTGTCCATGTGATTTTCTGGGCAAAAATACTGGAGTGGGTTGCCATTTCCTTCTCCAGGGGATCTTCCCAGACCAGGGATTGAAGTGCATCTCCTGCATTGGAAGGCAGGTTCTTTACCACTGAGCCACCTGGGAAGGCCTGGGGTGGTAATCTCATAGCATTATTATGCGATTAAACTTGAAAATGCACAGTACCTAACCTGCTGTCTGGTATTCAGTTAAATACAGAATAATTATTTTTTTCTCATCTCAAAGAACCCCAAAGCATATAATCATTTAATGATATGGAAATGATAAACACAAAAGATCCATAGAGTATTATATAGCTGTTTACATAACACTTTCTCATCTAGAAAATGGGAACAACAACAGCAAAGCCTTGCCCACAGCATGGTGGGGATTATGTGACACAAGGATCTGGTGTTACATCTTTGTAGACAGTTTGACTGTGACTATCATGAAGGCAAAGGGCGTCCCAGGTGGCGCTAGCAGTAAAGAACCCAACTACCAATACAGGAGACATAAGAGACGTAGGTTTGATCCCTGAGTCAGGAAGATCCCCCGGAGGAGGGCATGGCAACCCACTCCGGTATTCTTGCCTGGAGAATCCCATGGACAGAGGAGCCTGGTGGGCTACAGTCCATGGGGTCACACAGAGTCAGATACAGCTGAAGTGACTTAGCAGAGCACAGCATCGCACATTATGAAGGCAAATATGAAAATGTTGAAGGCTTGAAGAGATCTCTAGTCTTTCCCATTCTGTTGTTTTCCTCTATTTCTTTGCATTGATCACTGAAGAAGGCTTTCTTATCTCTTCTTGCTATTCTTTGGAACTCTGCATTTAGATGTTTATATCTTTCCTTTTCTCCTTTGCTTTTCGCTTCTCTTCTTTTCACAGCTATTTGTAAGGCCTCCCCAGACAGCCATTTTGCTTTTTTGCATTTCTTTTCCATGGGGATGGTCTTGATCCCTGTCTCCTGTACAATGTCACGAACCTCTGTCCATAGTTCATCAGGCACTCTATCTATCAGATCTAGGCCCTTAAATCTATTTCTCACTTCCACTGTATAATCATAAGGGATTTGATTTAGGTCATACCTGAATGGTCTAGTAGTTTTCCCTACTTTCTTCAATTTCAGTCTGAATTTGGCAATAAGGAGTTCATGGTTTGATCTGAAGGCTACTTTCTATCAGATGAGAAATCTTGGTGCCAGATGCTGCAGTGAGCTGGAACACTTGAGTGTGAGTCTCCATTGACGGCCAGATCAGATCAGATCAGTCGCTCAGTCATCTCCGACTCTTTGTGACCCCATGAATTGCAGCACGCCAGGCCTCCCTGTCCATCACAAACTCCAGGAGGTCACTGAGACTCACACCCATCGAGTCAGTGATGCCATCCAGCCATCTCATCCTCTGTCGTCCCCTTCTCCTCCTGCCCCCAATCCCTCCCAGCATCAGAGTCTTCTCTAATGAGTCAACTCTTCACATGAGGTGGCCAAAGTACTGGAGTTTCAGCTTTAGCATCATTCCTTCCAAAGAAATCCCAGGGCTGATCTCCTTTAGAATGGACTGGTTGGATCTCCTTGCAGTCCAAGGGACTCTCAAGAGTCTTCTCCAACACCACAGTTCAAAAGCATCAATTCTTTGGCGCTCAGCCTTCTTCACAGTCCAGCTCTCACATCCATACATGACATTGTCTCTTAGTTTTAAGGAGGGCCAGATAGAAATCCTTAAAACTAAGAGACAATGTGCATCTAAAACTTCAAGCAGGGCTGTCTGCAGTCCAGCCAGCATCGCCAGGATTTGGACATAGAGATCCTGCACAGACTGACCCTGTGACATGGAGCTCTGGGTGATCAGACCCTCCTAGGCAATGATGGCTTTGCACCAGAATCATTGGTGTGAAGAGATTCCCGGTGGCTCAAGTGATAAAGAACCTGCCTGCAATGCAGGAGCCATGGGAGACTTGAGTTTGATCCCTGGGTCAGGAAGATCCTTAGAGAAGGAAATGGAAAACTACTCCAGCACTCTTGCTTGGGAAATCCCATGGACCAAGGAGTGTGGTGGGCTATAGTCCATGAGGTTGCAAAGAGTTGTACATGACTGAGCAGACACACAAACACTGGTGTGAAAGAGGTGGGAAGTAAAGATACATCCAGACAAGTGAAAGGTCAGGAGAGGCATGGGCAGAGCAGGCCACCGGGAAGATCTTCCCTCGTCGTATAAAGAGGGAACCCAAGATCAGGCGCCTGCCCAGTGTCAACATAGGAATCCAGCAATGACCCGTGTCCAAACATCCTGGTGCTGCTGGCATGGTCAACCCAGCTCTGTTGGACACAGCTACTGCATTGTCCCTGAAGTTTACAATGTGTTCCCTGCCCTTCACTAGCTGCAGGGCTTTCTGCCATTCCCTTTGGTTTCTACATTCCCATCTGATTTCCCTTTGCATCTAGATACTCTGCACCTGGGAATCAGTCACATTCCATATGCTGAAATGTCATAGCTAGAGAAAGCTGGACATTAATCCAAATGCTATGTTAGCACCACAATGAACTGGTAAATGGGGACTTTTCAAAGAATCTAGGCCCTCTGTTATATCACATACCCAGGGTTAGCGTGCCTTCCACTGACTGGGATGCAGGGAATGGGAGCCAGGCTTTAACCAGTCTAAGCCACTGGCACTGATGATACTGATTTCCTGCCGTGAAGGTGAGCCTCTCTTAGAAGACAGTGAAGGTAAAAGGGAAGAAGAGAGAATTCAAACAAACTCTCCCTCCTCTCCTTCCTTCTCACCCAGCATTTCCCACACACCATGCATATCCCATCCACTGAGCCTTGCACTGGCCATTCTTTGCGCTCAGAAACGTGAAAACTAATAAAAAGAAAACTCACTAAAATGGAGTCAGTAGGCCAGAAGGGGGCGCTCTCAAGCATATGCCGTTTGAAGTGCAAGTGACTGGGATACTTCCCCTGGGATACAGGAGAAGTGACTAGGATATAGTCTCCAGCAGGAAGTGACTGTACAACTGCCAGCAGGAGGAAGAAAGATTTTCTCCTACCCTGGCAACATCTCAGCCAATGAAAAATCACTATACTTCAACTTTCCAGTCTCCTCCAATAGACTTTTTGTTTACAACAGCCCCTCCCAACTTCCCCTTCTCCTCTATAATACAGTGTCCTCTCCTTTGCTTCACTAATCTTTCCTGTGGTTCTCAAAGCTGCATGTCCTGAACTGCAATTCTTTGTTGCTACTGAATAAACCCATTTTGCTGGTAAAATAAGTGGCTGTTTTCTTGTTTTAGGTTCACAGAATGCTGTTCCCTAAGATGCTGCATGGTTCATTTTTTTTCTCTGCTCTTGAGGAACCATCTCTGGGAAGCCTTTCTGGCCACTCCCTCTGGACTCGCTCCCCCTTTTCCTGTTTCCAACACAACATTAATTATCATTCAGTGAACTAAATCTCTCACATGTTTGGTTTATCTTTTGCCTCCTCTCACCAGACCTTAAGCTCTGCTGGAGAAAAAACTTTTGTCAGGTCTAATCACTGCTCTATCTTTAGCAACAAGCATTTACCTGGCATATAGTAGATGCTCAGTTATTTGTTGCAAGTGCAAACTACAAATTGGCACTTGCCAAGAGCATTTGCTATCTGCCTCTGCCAAAGACTGAGCCCTCTGCTGCTGCAGCTGTTGACCTTCAACATGCCCTGAAGAGAGTTCAGGGTGGAGAATAAGGAACTCTGCTCCAGGGAAATTGGTGGAATAGGTCTTTAGATAGATATTTTTGTGGTTTCATGATCCCAATCCTTTCATCTCTTCATATTTATAAAAGCACTAAATCCCTTCATGTTGACATCAGCTCCTTGAGATGAGCAGAAAACCTTTTGTAAAATAAGTGCTTGATTGCACTGAACTCCCCCTTCACCAAAATTATATTGACCTCCCCCACTACCTCGTTGGAGCACTTTCTCAGAACTATCTGGGGTGCTGTCTCCCATGCTGCAGTCTTCATTTTGCCCCAAATAAAATTTAACTCGAAACTCTCACATTTTGCATCTTTTTTTAGTTGACACAAGGAAGGAAATGAAAGGGATGATAAATGTATGAAAAAAAGGCAAAGTTGACATTTTTGCCCCCAAACTTTCCATTTAACTTAACAGACTCTGTTTCCATCTGTACTCTCTGCTGAGCCCCTGGTCACATCCTGGAGTAGTGAGTTAGTGGTCTCTCTCACTCAGGACCTCCGGATCTGGTTGCAATCTTTTTGAGAACAGGTGGGAAGCAAGTGGCATGAGAGAGATGTGGGATCACAGGAAGGAGAGGCCAGTGACTGGCTCAGTGGTAAAGAATCTGCCTGCCAGTGTCTTACGGAAGGCATTTTAGGTGGCATTTTATGGGATAGAGGAAGTAGGCTATTGTGATTTATAATAAGAGATGTATACTTGGTGTTCATCCCCTTACCTGGCGCAGAGCTTCTAAAACCTTAGAATTTCACAAGTGATCAGAGAGATAAAGGTGTCTTTTGTTATCCATAATACACATCTGAGTTTATGCTGGTGGTGATTTAATCGCTAAGTCATGTCCAACTCTTGGGATCCCATGGACTAGCCCACCAGGCTCCATGGGATTCTCCAGGCAAAAATACTAGGGTGGGTTGCCATGCCCTCCTCCAGGGGATTTTCCTAACTCAGGAATCAAACCCCGGTCTCCTGTATTGCAGGCAGATTCTTTACCAGCTGAGCTACAAGGGAGGTTTATGTTCATGAGATGATATTTACAAAGGCCCTAAAAACTGCAGGGTAGGAACCAGCTCTGTGACCAGAGAGTTGAAACTTTCTGAGTGACTTCATCCTCACCTCCATCTCTGGGAAGAGAGAGGGCTGGAGTCTGACTTAATCAGCAGTGGTCCATGTGTTTATCAGTCATGCTAGCCACGGTGAAAATGCTGAACAATGGTTTTTGGAGGGCTTCTGGTTTAGTGAACAGGCAGCAGTGCTAGGAGAGTGATCCTCTTCCCTGAGCATCTCTTCCATCCAGCTGTTCCTGAGTTGTATCTTTTTATAATAAACTAGTAATCAGGTAATTGGAGAAGGAAATGGCAACAACTCCAGTGTTCTTGCCTGGAGAATCCCAGGGATGAGGGAGCCTGGTGGGCTGCCGTCTATGGGGTTGCACAGAGTCGGACACAACTGCAGCGACTTAGCAGCAGTAATCAGGTAAATTCTTCCCTGGTGGCTCAGTGGTAAAGAATCCGCCTGCCAATGCAAGAAACGTGGGTTTGATGCCTTGGTTGGGAAAATCCCCTGGAGAAGGACATGGTGACCCACTCCAGTATTATTGCCTGGGAAATCCTGTGGACAGAGGAGCCTGGCCACGGGGGTCACAAAAGAGTCAGAAATGACTTATTGACTAAACAACAACGATTTGGTAAGTAAACTGCTACTGAGTTCTGTGAGCCACTCTAGCCAATTAATCAAAACTGCAGTGGAGTTCCTAGTAACCTCTGATTGATAGCTGGTCAGTTAGAAGCATAAGTGGAAACCTGGACTTACAACGGGCATCTGCAGTGGAGGGAGAGGACAGTCTTGTAGGGCTGAGTCTTTAGCCTGTAGGACCTGATGCTGTCCCCAGGTCATAGCATCTGAACTGAGTCGAATTGTAGAATATGGCTTGATGAGCGGAGATCCCACCCTCTGGTCACGGAAGTTGTCGGTGACAGAGTAGAGGAGAACTGACATACAGGAGGGCTTTTCCCTACACAGTGGGGGTTGGAGTGTACACAGGAATAACTGCATGAAAGCAGGCAGTACAGGGTGTGATTGAAGAATATGGATGCTAGACAGGAAGCCAGAGAGGGAGGCCAGGTTATGATGTCAGGGGAGAGGTCCAACTTCATTGGGAGGCAGTTAGGAGCTAGGTGGTTTCTGTTGGAAAACGGCCGGGGTCACTCGGTGCTGGAAGGCAAGCCTAGTAGGGTTTCTTTTTTTCTTTATAACATGGACCATTTCTAAAGACTTTGTTGATTTTTTTACAATATTGCTTCTGTTTCATGTTTTGTTTTTTTGACCATGAGGTATGTGGGATCCTAGCTCCCTGACCAGGGATCGAATCTGCACTGCCTAAATTGAAATGGGAAGTTTTAGCCACTGGGCTGCTAGAGAAGTCCCATGCCTAGCGAATTTGAAGGGAAGGTTGGCATGAGGGGCCCTGGCAGGGGAAGAGCCCTCAGAACATCACTGCCATTGTCCCTGGTAAATTTGGAGGGCCTGACCCGGACAAGGGAGGCCAGGGAAGGCATTTAAGCATGTTCCAGAAGCAGATGTGACAGAACATGATGACTGACTGACCCAGGGGCACAAGGAGAGTCAAAGACGACCCCGACTTTGAGCCTGAATTCGCAGAGGAACTGAAACTGAACGCAGGGAGGAAGAGGCAGAGGGTGTGCGAACTTATCTATCCCCAAAGTTCCAGGTGACTCACTCTCACTTTTTTTTTCCTTTTGCTCTGAAGTTAAATTTTAATCAAACACCACTAATAACCACACATCCATCCCCACTATACCAAGATATGCAGACATTATCGCTTTAAAAACACCCTCATTCAAGGCACCAGGGCTCTGCCTTGTGGCTCTCCTGAGACCCCCACCTCAAGAACCACTGCCCTGCAGCAGGGTCTCAAGAGCATAGCCCCCTCTGCACCTAAGTTCCAGTTCTCCCAAAGAGGGGAGAGGCCCCATCTCTGCTGGGAATTCATTCACCTCAAGGTCGAGGTGGGGACGGAGCTCAGTTCTAGTCCATTAAGCTGAAAGCCCCTTCGGGGGAACCAAGGAGCAGCTTTGCCTATTGAGCTGACGGGACTCACATGCTTCCATCTGGTTCACCCTCAGGTTCAGCAGAAAGCCTTAGGACTGGGATACCGAGTCAGCCACCCAGTCGGTTCACCCATCCAACCCCTCAGCCATCCTGGGGTACATGGGATGCAGTTACACAGAACGCTGGACCACGTGTTCCGAACCGAACATCTGTGTCAATGAGGCAGGACTGCCTCACTGCTGAACTGAACCACCTCTGACACGTCCCCGAACCCGGGATGCCTCAGTTTCTCCTTCTCCTTTCTCTCCTTTCTCAACCAACGCACAGGGCAGCATGAACGTCTAAAGACGTTTTCGCTGTGTGCATTGAACCCCCGGCCTCACAGGGATGTGGTGGAAACGCAGTTGGTCTGTGCACACAAAGGGCTTGTCCTGTTGGAGGGGCTATTTGTTGTGGGGGCGGGTCGGGGGCGGAGGGATCTCAGGATCGGGCCTGATTCCAGCCTCCCGGGGCCCCAGCCTCCATCGCGGTTTCCTTTGTGCTCCGCTTCCTTCTCGCTGTTGGCCTCCGGCGGTGGCTCTGCTCTGTTCTGCTGCAGATGGTCCACCCCCGCCAAACTCCACCCAGGAAGGGTTTGCATTTGTGATTGGAAAGAAAGGGCATTAAATGGGTCTGATAGACCCAGGCTGTGAAGCCCCAGGACACTGGAACACCCACCGCAGCGGCCCGAGCAAAGCAAGCTTGTTATTTTCCTTTCTCAACCATCCAAACAGGAAGCTACCTGTGGCATCTAAATTGCAAAGGCAAAACGTGGAGCCTGCGTTGGACCTATTGGTTTGGGATAATTGGGAAAAGAACAGGGAGTTATTATGGGTTGAATACCGCCTGCCGAGTCCCGGCCCCCATGTGATGCAGCTCCTGCTGTGATGGGGGTTCAGGAAGCCTGTTACTTTCCCAGTTGATGCCAAGGAATAAGCTTCAGCCCTGAGCAATGGCAGAAGATGGGAAACACTGTATCAACTACAGCCTGAAAACCAGGGCTTCCCTTCAATTGGCAGCGTTACTAAGAAGGTAGTGCAAATTGAAGGGAGCAGGGGACCAGGTTGCAAAGGAAGAAGCCCGAATAGGAGGCTCCATGGCCCTTTATGAAGCATCGCCGGAGTTAAGGTGCCTCCATGTTCGCAATGCGGCTCCCTCTTTTTCAGAAGCCAGTACTCCAAGGGCAAGAAGTCAGTGAGAGGGGAGAGCCGGTCTGACCTTCCCGCAGCCAGGCAGGGTGCCAGCTTGCACTAACAAGGAAAGCATTCCCTTGAGGTCTTGGGTCTGTCTGACTCTGTAACTGTGAACGCCCATCGGCTTCCTTCCTGGGGAATCTGACACTAGGATTCTCTCTTTTAACTCTCAACAAGTTCAGCCTAAGGCATGTTAGAGACAAAAGCTCAGAAGGAAGAGGAAGGTTTAAATAAAAAACAGAAGCCTGACCCATGTCTGACATTCACCTTTGTATGCAAAAGGAAGATTTGACTTTCTGTGGTTTAGTTTTGTTCTATTACTGGGAAGGGCACCTTAAGCACAGGGGAGGGTGGGTGTATGCTTGTGTCTACATTTGCTTTTCTTCTCCCCTCCCTTCTTCTAGCCTCACATAATTGTGTAGTGAAGCATTCAATCCTTTCCCCAAACTCTCTTGAGAAGATCCCTCTCCCAAGTGAGTTGTGGTCTTTGCTGTTCCCCTCCTGTCAATCATTTTTGCAAATGTTCCTTTGAATTCTGCTTCCCTAGGGTTTACCCCAGGTAGGTCAAAGCCATCATGGCTCAGAACCCACGGGGGTGAGGACAGGGTGTGAGAGCAATGGTGCTGGAGCAAGCCAGGAGCTTCATCTTCTGATACTTAGGGTTGCCTATATTCTCGGTCCCCTTGGTCATCAGTGTGCCTTGAGAGTATCTCGATGGCCGAGGCTGGGTTTAGGGAGGATGACATGAATCCTCCAGTGGCTGTGGGCAGCCTAGGGGCCCCTCATTCATTCCTCTTTCCCACTTAGACAGGAATGGCAGAGTCGCAGAGTGTCTTGGGAGAGAGGTGATTGACCACCAACCTACAGATGCGAAAGGGTGGGGAAGAGGTACTTTGGAACCGGAAATACCAGGAGGTTCTAGCAGGTCAGTGCCCTAGCAAGAATCTGGTACATTTTTAGCCCCTAGGACAACATCTATATTTGCTGACTTAGCAGGATGGCGGGGGAGCGACACTGGGCAACCAGGGACCTGAGGACAAGCTCAGATATGGGGAAGCTCAGGTTGCAAGATGAGCAGAAATGTGACTAAAATGCAGCCCTCACTTCACTGTTTCCCCAGAAACTTCTGTGCTGTTACATGCCAGCACCACAACTCAGAAGAGCCAGCATGACTTCTGTGGTTTCATACGATTCAGCTCTTGCGGGCAAATGTTTTGAAAGGATCTGCCAGGTTGTTTTCTTCATCTGAAGGCCTTGTAGTAGTGACTCAGTCAAAGTCATAAGGAAAATGTGCGTCTGTCTCCATCAGTTCAGTTCAGTTCAGTCGCTCAGTCGTGTCCGACTCTTTGCGACCGCATGAATCACAGCACGCCAGGCCTCCCTGTCCACCATCATTAACTCCTGGCGTTCACTCAGACTCATGTCTATTGAGTCAGTGATGCCATCCAGCCATCTCATCCTCTGTTGTCCCCTTCACCTCCTGCCCTCAATCTTTACCAGCATCAGGGTCTTTTCAAATGAGTCAGCTCTTCGCATCAGGTGGCCAAAGTATTGGAGTTTCAGCTTCAACATCAGTCCTTCCAATTAATATTTGGGACTGATTTCCTTTAGGATGGACTGATTGGATCTCCTTGCAGTCCAAGGGACTCTCCAGAGTCTTCTCCAACACCACAGTTCAAAAGCGTCAATTCTTCAGCGCTCAGCTTTCTTTATAGTCCAGCTCTCACATCCATACATGACCACTGGAAAAACCATAGCTTTGACCAGATGGAACTTGGTTGGCAAAGTAATGTCTCTGCTTTTTAATATGCTGTCTAGGTTGGTCATAACTTTCCCTCCAAGGAGTAAGTGTCACCATACTTGGTTCCATTTTATCTTCACTTCTGCCTCATCATCCTTCATCATCTTATGTTACATTAAAAAACAAAAGTCCTGCAATTGTCCATGTTAGTCAATCATCATGCAAGGAGCCTGGTGCCATGGAGAGAACACTGCGTTGGAAAACCTGGGACTCAGTTTTTACTCACAGCTTCACCTTGGAACACTCCCTTCTCCCCAGTTTTCTCATCCATAATATGATAATAATACTATCTCCCTGCCTATCTGTCAGGGATGTTGTGAGACTCAGAAAGACAACTGTGTGGAAGCAATTTCTCTTCCTATGTCACTTATCTCTTTCTATCTCCACCTCCCAATTCCAGAGTTCTTTACACTCATATATCAATATATCTATTTTTTCACTTCCATCCAGGTATGGTTTTATGGTTTTCATCCTTTGTTGTGGAGGTGGTCCTTAAAATGAATCTGTCTGGAAGAGAACCCCTTCCCTGAAGAGGAATTAATGCATCATTCCGGATGCAAAGGCTGATATCCCAGGAGCTGGTACTCCATTGGAGCTGGCACCCCAGGCACAGTGAACACTTCTTGTGAGCAGTATATGTGGGGCCAGATACAGTGTCCTGCCTGGAAGACAATCCGAATGTTTGTTGGGACCACATAGGGTTTTCCAAGGCTCTGCCCAATTAAGAACTAGCATGGGAGTTTCTTGATGGAAGGACTATTTTTCTTTTTTTGCAAGTTGTTTCTTCTTTAACTTCTAGAACAATGTCTGGTGTACAGCAGACAGAAAATGGATGAATTAATAAAAATAAGTAGAAGCAGTGGAAACCCAACTTTCCCCCCCTAGAACCTTCATGTAAGCCTCACCCATGAATCCTCCCCAGAGTCCTCACCCAAGTTTTGTGATCATTGTTGATTTGGAGCAGACTAGCTTTAGCAAGGGATTTCCAGGTGGCTCAACAGTAAAGAATCTACCTGCCAATGTCAGAGATGTGGGTTCAATCCCCAGGTAAGGAAGATTCCCTGGAGGAGGAAAAAGCAACCCACTCCAGTATTCTTGCCTGGAAAATTCCATGGACAGAAGAGTCTGGTGGGCTACAGTGAATGGGATCACAAAGAGTCAGACATAACTGAGCACAGAATGATGGAGAAGACAGCCTCGTTGAGTCAGCCTCCATCTGCTTTAAACCACTGCTTTTAGGCTTCCCAGGTAGCTCAGTGATAAAGAATCTGCTTGCCAATGCAGGAGACACAGGAGACTTCCATCCCTGGGTCGGGAAGATTCCCTGGGGGAGGAAATAGCAACCCACTTCAGTATTCTTGCCTGGAAAATCCCAAGGACAGAGAAGCCTGGCAGACCACAGTCAATGGGGTTGCAAGAGTCTAAACCACCACCACCACCACCAGTTTTAAGAAAAATTTCCAATAAGTTTACTCTAATAAAAAGAGACACAGACAAAATGATTAAGGCTTCCTTTTCTCTCCCCCACTGCCACCACAATCACCAGAATCAATATAAAACATGAAAGCATAAGCATTTACTTAAATAAATTATTATTAAGTCATGTAGAAAATTAATTATAAATTATATATTATGTAACTCATCTTATGTAAATATAATTTATATAAAGTTGTCAGGAAATAATGTCTCCTAATAATATTCAGCTTGCAAGTTAATTAACTTGAATTCTCTTACTGATGTGATAGAGCAATGGAAGCAAAGCAAAATTCTAGTGTTAACTGTCACAAAGAAGTCTACAGCTCATGGAGTCTTAACTAACTCAATTGAGTTAGATCCCCATATTCCGACAAAACCCAGGAGATTTTTTTTTCCAGAAATACAACATCTGTTATTTGTCTAAAAGGGACATGTTTATTCAGGCTTCACGGGGGAGCTTGTGCGAAGCTTTTCCTCCATCTCCACTTTGTGATCTGGCAGCCAGGTTATCAAGAGAGTGATGGACGCAGCAAACAAGTTTTTGATGTTAACCCAGTGCAGACATTGGGCTTCCCTGGTAGCTCAGCTGGTAAAGAATCTACCTGCAATGCAGGAGACTCCAGTTCAATTCTTGGGTCAGGAAGATCCCCTGGACAAGGTATAGGCTACCCACTCCAGTATTCTTGGGCTTCCTTTGTGGCTCAGCTGGTAAAGAATCCGCCAGCAATGTGGGAGACCTGCCTGGATTCTATCCCTGGGTTGGGAAGATCCCTTGGAGAAGGGAACTGCTACCCACTCCAGTATTCTTGCCTGGAGAATTCCTTGGACAGAGGAGCCTGGCAGGCTACAGATGGAGTCGCAAAGAGCTGGACACAACTGAGAGAATTTCACTAATGTAGCCATTGGGGTTCAGTAAGGAAAGAGAAGCCACAGCCAATTATCTAAATGGAGAAAACTGAACTTGAAGAATGTTTCCTGAGTAGCTGAGTAAGTTTCTTACATAGGAACCTTTAGGTTGTGAACTTTCAAAGGTGTGATCGTGCATGCCTACGTCTAGTCGTGTGAGTCACTTCTACTTGAGGAGGCTCTGTTAGTCTTTGAGGCATAGGTCTCAAATACAGAACAGCTCAGGAAGGACGCAGCAGCCATTCGGAATGCAGTTCAGTGCTACCATCCCATCTATGATGAGAGAGAAAGAGCTACTATCCAGACATCCCTGGATCATTTTTTTCAAGCGGCTAGACAGAACTGAATACAGCAAGGAACCAGAACCCGTGCCATCAACATCAGGCGTTGAGTGAAATTTCAGCTCGCCCTCCATCTCCTATTGCTGACGATCCTTCAGCTGCACCATCTCCCACCTCCTTCAGTCGTGACTCTTCTTGCCTGTTCACTTGATGTCAGTCCATGTGCTAGCTCTTGTACTATACTACTGTACTTTTCAAGATACTGCACTGAAAGATTAAAAAATTTGTGTGTGTGTGTTTTCTATGTATTATTTGTGTGAAAAAGTATTACAAACCTATTACAGTATAGTACTCTATAACCGATTGTCTTAGTTGGCTACCTAGGCTAATCTTGTTGGGCTTGCAAACATACTCTTGGAACAGAACTCATTCGTATGTAGGGGACTGACTATAATTGTTTACTGGGGAGTGGAAGAGAACCCTGAAGAGAAGAGCTTCTACCCCTGGGACTGAGGGGAGGGTGAACAGGGAAAGATTTTAAGGAGAGCCTGCAAAGCTGAGACTTAACCACTGTGGCTGCACACCCTGGCCGCATCATCGGGGAAACCGGCTACAGGAGGTTCCAGAACCCTGGGAACTGCCCAGCAGCATGGTGTAGACTTGGGGGTCACCTGCACACGGAGAGGCTGGCTTGCTGACTGAGCCAAAGAAGTCTTCTTCCTTCTCCAGCGCCCTCTACTGGCAGAGCTTAGCATCGGCTGGTTGGTCAAGGAGAAATGAACCCACTCAGATCAGATCAGATCAGTCGCTCAGTCGTGTCCGACTCTTTGCGACCCCATGAACCGCAGCACGCCAGGCCTCCCTGTCCATCACCAACTCCCGGAGGTCACTCAGACTCACATTCATCGAGTCAGTGATGCCATCCAGCCATCTCATCCTCTGTCGTCCCCTTCTCCTCTTGCCCCCAGTCCCTCCCAGCATCAGAGTCTTCTCCAATGAGTCAACTCTTTGCATGAGGTGGCCAAAGTACTGGAGTTTCAGCTTTAGCATCATTCCTTCCAAAGAAATCCCAGGGCTGATCTCCTTCAGAATGGACTGGTTGGATCTCCTTGCAGTCCAAGGGACTCTCAAGAGTCTTCTCCAACAGCACAGTTCAAAAGCATCAATTCTTCGGCGCTCAGCCTTCTTCACAGTCCAACTCTCACATCCATACATGACCATAGGAAAGACCATAGCCTTGACTAGGCAAACCCACTACGGAGTCACAAAGCAGCAAAGACGAGTGGAGCTTGGAGACAAGACTCCATAGCTCTCGCATACCCAGGGGCTCATAGGGTAAAAAGTATTTCTGGGTTTTATGTATTCTAGCCATGAAAACTTCTGTTTTCACTGGGCTGCGGAAACGTGTTCCAGCCTCTTTCCCATCTTGTGACCCTGATTTATTTGCTGGTATTAAATGAAACCACTTGTTCCCAACCCTGGCTCCAAGTTAGCATCATCCAATGAGCTTTTACAAATTACTGAGTACTCAGCACCTGCATTTTCGAAATCTGATCAGGTAACTCTAATAGGCAGCCAGAGTTGAACATTTCTGGATTAAGCAGTGTCAAGAAGGCAGGCTTCAGACTTCCCTGGTGGTCCAGTATTTAAGACTTCACTTCTCAATGCAGAGGGTGCAGGTTCAAACCCTGGTCAGGGAGCTAAGATACCACATGCCTCATGGTTTAAAAAAAAAAAAAAGAAGAAGAAGAAGTAAGGCTGCCACAAAAGCAATGTTTTTAGGGGCACTGGAAACCTTAGTGGGAGGATTTGGGGGTTATGTGGAGATGTCTACCTGTGAAATTCCAGACACATTAAGTAACCCCACTGAGCTTCAGTTTCCTTCCCTGTAAGATGAGAGATGAAAAGAAAAATATGACTTGTCCCAACATTATTAGAAAGAGCAAATAAGACAACACACGTGAAATATTTAGCACAGTGCTGGTAAATTAAATCCTCAATAGATTGGATTTAGAATGACAGAAGTAGTGGCTATTTTCACAGGCAAAGACCACTAACATTCTCAGAATGTCTACCAAATGTGACACTTTGGAAAAGCAGAGTGTTACAGCATCCAAAGGGGCAAGATTTTTCAGGAGCATTGCCTAAGTGAGTAGCAGTAACTAAGTTGAGTATCAGAAACAAGCAAGTGAATACCAAGCCATTAATAGATATGATAGCATGACCTTCCATTTATCTGGAGCATGCTTCTGTTTTCAGAATGGCTTCACATGTATTGTGTTCTCCTTTGAACAGATCTGTTAGACTATTTGACTTAATGGTGAGAGTGGGATGTTTGGGATCAGCTTTGCTGGCTTTGAACTGCTGATCTTTGACTCAGTAGCGTTGACACACATTTCTAAGCTCAGTATGGAGTTGTTTATGCTCAGGGAGGGGGGCATGTCAGTAAACCAAACCTTAGATAATGTTTGTGTCCCTGTGAATGCTCTGCTTGACAGCATATCTGGTCAGCCAATCTCCAAACACCAAGGCAGTTCTGGGCTCTAAACTTACGTCCTGTTTTTTATTCTTCATCCCATAAACATTCCCCTGCCTTCTGCCTCACTTTACAGTTCTCTGGACCTTTGGGAATGGAGACTGTCTGCTTCATGAGGTTTTAAAAAAGTTTGTATCACATAAATTGTCTTCTTTATCCATGATAGCTGTGTGCCTTTGGGCAAGCTGATAAATCTCTCTGAACCTCAATAGTAACATTTATGAAACTGGACTTATTAAGAGGATTATACGAGTTTTTTTTTAAATAAATTTAAAAAATATTTATTTTTATTGATTTTTTTGACCACACCAGGTCTTAGTTGTGTGATATATGAACTCTTAGTTTCGGCACATGGGATCTAGTTCCCTGACCAGGGACCAAACCTAGGCCCGCTGCATTGGGAGCACAGCATCTTAGCCACTGGACCACCAGTGAAGTTCCAAGAAGATTACATAAGTTGGTGAATAAAGGGCCTGGAACAGAACAGGTGCACATAAATGCTGGGTTTTTTTTAGTTCTAACTAAAGGAAAAAATACCTTCTCTTCTGATGTCCAGGAGGTTTTCTGGATAGGATAAAACTCACACTGCCATATGCACTGGGAATAAAGAAGGATCTGTCCAAATATTAAATTTAATCTCAAAAAGAAGCAACAGAGAAACAAAAAAAACCTTGATATTTAAAGTTATTGTGGGTATGTATACTTAAACGTTGTAGAAGGTCATATAGTGTACCATTTTATCAGTCATTGGTGGAACCTTGGTGCACAGAGAACAGGAGGAAAAACCAAACACTGTCACCACTTTGACTTGAAACAAGAAATGCTTTTTTTGTAGAGCCAGTACCACTTGTTGAGTATGTTGCAGCAGTTAGTAGATTGGACTTTAGTTAGTAGATCGGACTTGTGTATGTGTGTGTGTCGAGGGCAGATGACATGGAAGAAGGAGAGTGTGGTAGACTTAATTACTTACTAAGGTGAGACAAGCAATGGTAACTGACGGGGATTGTACAAAACCCAAGAGCAGATACTATCTAGAGGCATTTGGTCCTTAGAAGATCATCGATCATTCCAAATTTTGGAATAAATCCAGCAATAATGAAACATCCAATAAAACAACTTCCTAGAATAGGTGTCGGAGAAGGCAATGGCACCCCACTCCAGTACTCTTGCCTGGAGAATCTCACGGATGGAGGAGCCTGGTAGGCTGCAGTGCATGGGGTCGCTGAGAGTTGGACATGACTGAGTGACTTCACTTTCTCTTTTTCACTTTCATGCATTGGAGAAGGAAATGGCAACCCACTCCACTGTTCTTGCCTGGAGAATCCCAGGGATGGGGAAGCCTGGTGGGCTGCCGTTTATGGGGTCACACAGAGTCGGACACGACTGAAGTGACTTAGCATAGCATAGCATAGAATAGGTGTCACTCTTTGGTTTTCTTCTTGTGATCATGGGAATAGTCATTTTAATTTTTTTTAAATTTATTTTTAATTGGAGATAATTGTTTTACTACCATACATCAATGTGAACCAGCTGTTCATTTCAGTTCAGTTCAGTTGCTCAGTTGTGTCCGACTCTGTGCGAACCCATGAACCGCAGCACACCAGGCCTCCCTGTCCATCACCAACTCCCGGAGGTCACTCAGACTCACGTCCATTGAGTCAGTGATGCCTCCAGCCATCTCATCCTCTGTCGTCCCCTTCTCCTCCTGCCCCCAATCCCTCTCAGCATTAGAGTCTTTTCCAATGAGTCAACTCTTTGCATGAGGTGGCCAAACTATTGGAGTTTCAGCTTTAGCATCAGTCCTTCCAATGTACTCCCAGGACCGATCTCCCTTAGAATGGACTGGTTGGATCTCCTTGCAGTCCAGGGGACTCTCAAGATCTTCTCCAACACCACAGTTCAAAAGCACCAATTCTTCTGTGCTCAGCCTTCTTCATAGTCCAACTCTCACATCCATACATGACCACAGGAAAAACCATAGCCTTGACTAGATGGAGCTTTGTTGGCAAAGTAATGTCTCTGCTTTTGAATATGCTACCTAGGTATGCATATATCCCTTCACACTTGAGCTTCCCTCCCACCCCACCCCCACCCCACCCTCTACATCATCACAGAGCACTGGGCTGAGCTCCCTGTGCTATTCAGCAGCTTCTCACTAGCTAGCTATTTTACGTATAGTAATGTATCTGTTTTAATGCTACTCTCTGAATTCGTTCTACCCTCTCCTTCTCCCACTGTGTCCACAAGTACATTCTCTATGTCTGGATCTCTATTCCTGCCCTGCAAATAGGCTCACTAATTACCATTTTTCTAGTTGTCATAGTGTTTGTTTTGGGAATAGTTGTATTTAATGTATGTGCATGGATTTAAAAAGTCTGTGTTGAATGTCCTGTAGGTAGACAAACGTTTCAGTCTATCTCTATCTGGCCGTGGATTGTGTTGGTAGGCAAAATCAAAGAATTGGATTGTAAGAGTAAGCTGAGCCTTGCCTAGGTTCATTCTGTAGCTCTAAGAGAGGAGAAAACAGGTCTAGGAGTTCCAGAATGTGGTCATCTGTGACATGTGACATGAGTGGTGAGGTGGTCTGTAGTGAGCTTGAGAATGGGAACAGGCAGCAGGTATACCACACAGTTGAATTAGGAGTAAATATGAGACCTCCTGTCCTCCCCACACTCCGCTGCATATTAAAATCACCCAGGGAGGTTCTAAATGCCTGATGTCCAAGAAGCACCCCAGAATAATTGAACAAGAATCTTTGGGGGATGAGACTCAGGCATCAGTGTTTTATTCCCATACTCTTTTTTTTGGCCACACCATGAGGCATCTTAGTTCCCTGACCAGGGATCAAACCTGAGCTCCCTGTGATGGAAGCATGGAGTCTTAACCATTGGAACACCAGGGGAGTCCAAGCATCAGTGTTTTAAAAGCACCCTAGATGTCTCCACTATGCAATCAGAATTGAGGACCACTGCTCCAGGTAACCTGGGTTAGAGGAGTGCCGGGGCGGGGGCGGGAGGGGGGCGGTGCGGGTTGACGCTGTTATCTGGGCTGGAAGATGCTCAGAACCAAGGACCAGAAATGCTGACTTCTAGTCAAGACGTTGCCACATGTGTTAACTTGCTGAGGCCCCCATGTCATAAGATAGGGTTTTAGTAACTGTTCTCACTATAGTACTTTTCAGCACTAAGATTATAGGAGGAGCACATGGCTTTTCATAAAGTGATGCTGGAATGTGCTTTATGATTTTCATTTGAAAAGCTAAATATATTTCTCTTATCATCAGAAAAACCATTTAATTTGAATAATTTAGAAATCAAGGTACAGTTAAGGAAATCATTCAGTATCCTTACATATACAATTGAAGACAGAACTGGGACTAGAGGAGGAAGAAAAAGACCATGCAGGCAAATGTAATAGCTCAAAAGGACTGGTTGAAGAGCCAGACCGAGCACTGTTTCTTGTCTTGACTGTGAGAGGAGCTTGGTCACACCGTGACTAGATCCATCTAACTCCCAGTCACCTGGAAGAGGTATCTGAGTAGCTAATTCTTTGAAATGCACTGCACATTGGTTAAAATGCAAGTTAGTTTGCTTTCCGGATATTTCTGTGCAGTGGAAGAGAAATGCACCAAAGAGTAAGACCGAGGGCTTCCTGGTGGCTCTGTGGTAAAGAATCCACCTGCCAGTGCAGAAGGCAAGGGTTCAATCCCTGGTCCAGGAAGAACCCACAGGCCGAGGGACAAGTAAGCCTGTGTGTCACACCTACTGAGACTGTGAGCCGTAACTACTGAAGCCCAGAGGCCTAAAGCCTGTGCTCCATCCATAGCAAGAGAAAGCATTGCAATGAGAGACCCTCGCACCACAGTGAAGAGCAGCCCCTGCTTGCCACCACTGAAGAAGGCTCCGTGGGCAGCAGCGAAGACCCAGCGCAGCCATGAGTGAATAAATAAATCTTAAAAAAAGAAAAAAAGGTAAGAAAGACAGTTAACAATACAGACGACAGAGGAATGTGTTCGTCATGCCCTTGGGGATGCCACCCGCAAAATCCAGCTGCGGGAATGTCTTCAGGACAAAAGACTCCATGTCTTTAACAAATAGATTTCAAAAAATAAGCTGAGAGATGAAACTACAGATTCAAAAGAAATTTGAGAAATAGCAACCAATTGTGTGGACTTTATGTGGCTTATGATAAGAAAAAAACCTGAACTGTAAAACAGTATTATATTTGAGACAAGAAATTTGAACAGTAACTAGATATGTTATCAAGGAATTATTGCTTATTTTTTATGTCACAATGGTATTGTGATTACTCTAAAATAGAGGCTTTGATTTTTAGAGATATATGGCACCCCACTCCAGTACTCTTGCCTGGAAAATCCCATGGACAGAGGAGCCTGGTGGGCTGCAGTCCATGGGGTCGCTAGGGGTCAGACATGACTGAGCGACTTCACTTTCTCTTTTCACTTTCATGCATTGGAGAAGGAAATGGCAACCCACTCCAGTGTTCTTGCTTGGAGAATCCCAGGGACGGAGGAGCCTGGTGGGCTGCCGTCTATGGGGTCACACAGAGTCGGACACGACTGAAGTGACTTAGCATAGCATAGCATAGCATAGTAAAATGTTTACAGATTAAATTATGGAATTTGCTTTTAAATAATATAGAAGGGGGAAATATGGATATGGTTGAAATCAGACTGGCATAACTTGATAATTATTGAAGCTGGATGATGGCTATATGGAGGTTTATTATACCATTCTTTTTACTTTTGAATATGTTTAAAATTTCCCATGCTGAAAAGAAAAAAGTAGAAGACAGTTATTGTGTAGTAAGGAAAGAATGTTACGGAAACTAAAATGTTGCTTTAAGATCATAATTATTTAGCCTCTTACCAACCCCTTACCAACATAATTTTCAGTATTACCAACAATTTCAGCATCAGCCAGCAGAAACAGACTCCTAACTTAACTGGATTCACCAGTCCAGACTACCACTGACCATGAAAAACTGTTTAGGAAAGGAATTTTTTCTGAACAGGATCTTATTATAACAAGCTTTTCCAAGCCACAGTAAAGAAAGCACAGAGACTAAAAGGAAAAAAAAAAACACTGATTCTGATTTTTTTACCCTGATAATTTGTGGTAGGTTTCTTTATTTTTTGAATATAAAGTGACAGAAATAATTTGCCATTAGAAAAGAGAAAGAATCTTTGACTATTTACAGCTTTTATACATCACAAAGTTTTTCTTGTTTTTATGTTGTGTCTTTTTTAAATTCATTTTAATTTTTGTTCCTGCATCATTTTGAACAAGTCCAAACTGGAAATCTATACAGCTCACAAAAAAGCCCTCCACCCAAAAGACCCCCCACCCCCACCCCACCCCAATGAGAAACAAGATAAATTAAAAGAATGAAATCAACTTATTTCTTTTTTTTAAGGTAAGTCATTTGCTTATATATATACTTGTAATTATTTTTTTTTCAAGTTCAAACACCAAAATCCAAGAGAGAAAGGAAAAAAATAAAAAGACCCAGTCATCCGCCCCCTCCCCCCACTCCAGAATCTCAATTGACCCCTGCACGTCCAAAATAAGAAATATATATTTACAGAAAACAAAAACAAAACAAACAAAAAAGAGAACTCGGAGGTGGATGGGCTGGGGATCTGAGAGTCAAGAGGAAGGAGAGCCCACCCCAGGGAGGGAGGCTGGGCCTCACAGAGTCAAGGTAAGCCTGAATCCTCTGTTTTTTTCCCTGGGGAGGGTACCACACCAGGAAAGCTAGAAACGTGTCCCTTCTGCCATGGAGCCTCTGGAGGGCTGCGGCTCTGAGTTTGCAACCCAACCCTGCTGTGAATTTGTGGTTTGTGGTTTCCATCATCCCCCCTCACCCCCATGCTCACACGCATATGCACGCACAGACTCACGGGCACTCACACGCATGCGCGTCACTGTGGCTCAGTGTAATGAAGACGGTGCTGGAGCATCGGCTTCTGTCAAGTAGAGGAAGAGGTGCCCTTAAGGACGAGGGCTCACTGCCCCATCTCGTCCCTTTCTGATCTCCATTGTAACATGTCATCTAGCTCCCTCAAAGGTTTCCAGCTACTTGGAAATATTAATGCTGGGATGGTCATTGGGTAACCAAGCTCCTACTAAGATTTGCCCCTTGCTGGCACTCCTGCAAATGCTCTGAACAAACAGGTACACCCGCTGAATCAGGTGTGGGAGGCAACCTAAACTAGGGAAAAATCTGAGACCCAGGCACTGGAAACCACGCTGTTCCCTGCTCACCTTTGGAAGGTTCCATTCCCAGGTGTCAGAAAGCAAACAGAGGCTGTGACAACCCCGTCCCTGGCTTCCTTCCCTTGCTTCCTTCCTATATGAGGTCCCCTTAGTCTTCAGTGCATAAAGCACAATGTACCCCCTTGAGTTGGTCACAACATCCCCCCAATACAAGAACTCAAGACATGGGATCAGACAAGCCAGGGTGAACACAGTTGAATCTTTGGGGGAAAATGCCTGGCAGGGCGTGACTAAGCTCAGGGGTCCCTTCACTGGGGGACGGAGAGGCTGAATGAGTGGTAGCTGTGATGTGATGAAATTCATGCCTTGCTCAAGGTTCTGTGGCGGTTTGGAGAACTAGTGCACCAGAAATGGTTGAACAGCTTCTATCTGTTTTTCAGATTATGAAAGTTTTTTTTTTTTTTTTTTTTTAAGGGCACAGGATATACAATAGAAAGAGCACACCATCTGTGTCGGAAGCATGTTCCTGGGGACAGACTCCAGGTTGCTCTTGCTAAATCTCTAAATGCCGATGCAAGTGGACTATTTCCTCCTGCCTCCCTTGGTCAAATTTCTGATTTTTTTTGGCCCTTCTTAAAAGCCCTCACTTGTCCCTTTTTCATGCAGCCCCACTCAAAAGTCCTTTTATTCCTAACCCACTCCTGATCTTTCAAACCTCTCACCCAGGGTTTTTAGACTTTGCATCATTTCTTTATGTTCCTCTCCGTCACAAAATAAAATACTAAATAAAAACGATTCGTGAGAGAAAACTTTCATTGAGCAGAACTGGGCAGAAGCAAAGCTGCTTTCTAATCCTTTTCACTTTGAGTTTTTCTAAAGATAAATGAAGAGAAAGGTGAAGAAAGAATTATGATTTCCCTCAAGGAAACTGACTTTGTTGGAAACCTTGAAAATAGAAAGGACAAGATTTACTGGGAAAATGTGTTCATTCTAGGGCAAACAGTCAAAGTGCGGCCTCAAGCCACGATCACATTTGCTGACATCTATAAAAATAGATGTGGCCTACCAAAGATGGCAATGGGGTTTTTAGTGAACATTAAAAACAACAAAAAACAACACACACACACACCCCAAATCCTCCAGGATTGAAGAAGAGGCACCAGAATGCCACTCGGTTCCCTGGCCTCTACTCCTTCAATAATCTTTTCCTCTACATAACAGCAGCCCCCATCCCATACCAGACCCCTGACCAGTAATGCCAACCTCTGTAAAACTGCAGTCTCAAGCATGGCACGTTCTGACCAGCTTCCACCTTCCAGATTACTCTTTCTGGAAGCTAGCTCAATCATTCAGTGACCCCAGCCTGCATCTCAGTCCTCTCCCCCTACATTTTCATTATTTCCAGTCCCTTATGAAGCCTCACTTTTCTTTCACCTGGCTTTGATTCCAGGGCAAAGCATCATCACCATTTTGCAGTTGCCCTCAACCCTGTGTTTTGTGCTGTCCTCACTGAATTTGCGTGCTAAGTAGTTTTAGTTATATCCGACTCTTTGTGACCCCAGGGACTAGCCCTCCAGGCTCTTTTGTCCATGGGATTCTCCAGGCAAGAACACTGGAGTGGGTAGCCATTCCCTTCTCTAGGGGATCTTCCCAACCCAGGGATCCAACGTGGGTCTCTTGTACTGCAGGCAGGTTCTTTACTGTCTGAGCCACCAGAGAACTACTCGCTCTTAAATCTGCACTCACTAGATCTGTATGCCTAGATCTAGTATCATGGGTTCAAACACCATCTGGATGCCTCTAAATTTATATTTTCAGGCACCACCTCTTCCTCAAATTCCAGGTTCAATTATCCAACAGCCTAATCAACATTTCCATTTGGACATCTGATAGATATCTGAACCTCACTTAGAAGAAGGATCTCTTTCCCAGCCTACTTAACCCCCAAGATTCCCATCTCATTAATGGTGACTCCAAACTTCCAGTAGTCAAAGCCAAAAATTCTAGGCTCATCCTTCATCTTTTTCTTTGTCTTATTCAATATCTAGTGCCTCGACAAACCCTTCAGAATATTTCTGGAATCCAATCACTTCTCACCTCCCTCACTAACAACATGGCCCAAGCCCCTACATGTCTTACCTAGATGGAGGCAACAGCCTTCCTAGGGGTTCTGCTGCTTCTCCCAACGCCCACTCTCTCTCACAGGGTACTCCCAACACAGCGGTCACAAAGCTGCATTTGAAACTAAAGCCGACTTGTATTACTCTCTACTCAGAACCTTCCAGTGACTTCTCATCTTGCTCTTGGTAAAAACTCTTACGATAATGGCCTGTAAGTTCCGTACCCATAGGTCAATGCCAACTCTCTGACCTCGTCCGCCATACTCTCCTCCTCACCCATGGGTCTCTTGGCTCTTCCTCAAGTATGTTCCTCAAGTATGTTCAAGTTCCTTAGGTATGTTCAACTTCAGGGGCTTTGCTTTCTCTTTGCCTGAAAAACCAGTCATCTAGAAAACTCCAAGGCTTGCTGCCTTGTTTCCTTTTAAGCCTTTGCTCAACTGCCACCTTTTTATAGAAACTTTTCCTTTCCATCCTATACAATGTAGCAAGACCACACCTACCCTATCATCCCCAACCCCCTACTCAATCTGCCTCATTTTTTCTCCATGGTGCGTTGAAGTATCTGACATGAAATACGTTTATTGATTTCTTGCCTGTTTCCTCTCATCAATATGTAAGCTTCAGGAGGCCAAAGACCTCGGGTTCTTAAGTATCAATAAATATCAACACACGAATAAACCCTCTCTCCAAAACATACTCCTACAACTGCAGGCCAAGTCTCCTCAAAACAAGAGTTTCAGTCAAAAACAAAAATCTGGTTATCAACTCTAACAGATTTCTAAATGACAAGGGTAGAGCTCACTTTCCATAAGCTTTTCTGATTTAAGAATTGTCCTTGGGCTTACTGTGTTTTTCAATAGTTTAGGAAAAAAAAAATAACATTGAGTCTTAAAAATCTCTCTTTTGGTTGCCTAACACTTAAATTCCTTGGGGGTCTGGTAGAATTTATAGAGACTCAATATTTGGGAGGATTATTTAACATTTTTCAGCATTTCTGGTTTGCTCAGAACACACAGATCTACTGCCTTTCAATACTATTTTATTGCTTAGAAGATCATGTCTGAGTCAGTAAATTCCATGTTAATATGTGTAAGACTCAGGATTAAATCGATCTGTTTAAAAAAAAAAAAGCCTATTTGTAATTGAATCTACCAATTTCCTTCCTGAAGAAAATAGTAATCTGGTTAGAAACCTGGAGTTTTCACTGAGGATGGGAAGATATAATTTTATTTAAAAGATTTTCTTTCTCAGAGGTAACCTAAGTTTGTGATCCACAATCATTCCTAATTTGAAAAGCTTCAGCTAACTCTATTCCCCTGATTTATTTTGTTCTCCCCAGCACCCTTTGCCTTCCCAATTTAAGTCAATGTAACCATGATGGGGCTTGCACTGTTCTACTCAGAACAGTTTTGACTGGAGAATGGAAATCGTTTGAGAGGAGCCACCCTAAGGGTTTGTAGACCCATTTGGAAGAGTTAAGATGTAGTGTTT
This sequence comes from Tragelaphus eurycerus, assembly GCA_935064755.1. NCBI lineage: Eukaryota > Metazoa > Chordata > Mammalia > Artiodactyla > Bovidae > Tragelaphus > Tragelaphus eurycerus. The sequence goes on along the minus strand of CAKXYN010000036.1, from coordinate 15,038,805 downwards.
ACCCATGTCTACCTGGAAGGAAACCTATGTCTCTTTCTAAAGTCAATGTCCCCATTTTTTCTGAACAATCAATATCTGCACAGCTTCTCCTGCTGCCTCAGCTCATAGGGAACAGTAAACAAATCTTTTATAGAATATACCAGAGCATCTGTGTCACCATCTCTTCCCCCCAAACTATTCTACCCTGATTTCACCTCACTGCTTTTGGATTTTTTGAAATGCTCAGTAAAGAGCATTTTTGGAAGAAAGATTTTTTTTAATCTACTTGTTACTGTGTCTGGTTCCTAGTTCACCTTCTGTCTTTCATTCCAATACAGAGATAATGTTAATGATTAAAAAATATAATGTACAACAGCTCACTGGGTGTGATATTTAGAGTTTGTGGCCTTTGGGCCAGGGATAGCTGTGGAGAGGGTCATATCGCTGCAAGATTCAGACTGGAATGCAAGCATGCCCTGTCACATGGGCTTGTGCTCTGAGACAGTAAAAAAGAGAGATGATACCCACAACAACCATAAAATGCCTCTGTGCCCTTGATCAAAGCCTTGGTGCACATTCTCACAGAGGATGCCTGATATTCTACAGCACATCTCCCCTCCATTAGGTGAAAAAAAAAAAAAAAAAGTTAAAGTGAAAGCTGTTCAGTCATTTCAGATTCTGCGACCTCATGGACTGTAGCCCGCCAGGCTCCTCTGTCCATGGGATTCTCCAGGCAAGAATACTGGAGTGGGTTGCCATTCCCTTCTCCCGGGGATCTTCTCAAACCAGGGATCGAACCTGGGTCTCCCTCTTTGCAGGTCACTTGTGAGTAACCAGGGAAGCCCTTCTCCTCTAGGTGAACCTGAGGTTATCATTGGGACAGGCACACACTTTCCCAGCACTTGACCTTGAGTTGAAACATCTGGCAATAAGACACTTCTTATTTGTTTGTCCTTCTCCTTTTAAATCTTCTCCATCTCCCAAGTTTAAAAAAAATAATGAGAAAAAAACCATGAGAAATTACTAAAGGTTTCTTTGAACAATCTAAGAGTTTAGATAATGATGAAGCTTAAGGAATAGATCCCTCCTTAAGGAGGGGGATCCAAATCCGTGAAGAGGACCAGAAGAACCACCAAGATGGCTGAGAGGTGAGGAAGAGTTGGAAGAATTTCCATGTAAGAAATTTGAAGGGTTCAATGAGAAAAACCAGCTCGCAATGGCTAAAAACATGGGTATTTTGGTCCATTTCCTATTACAATCACCATTCTTTTTGTTCTGCACCAACCACTGAAATTGATTTTGGCATCACAGTGCCAGAAAAGGAAGAGAGTAAATGCCCCAAAGAAGAGATGGCTCTGGAGAGGAGAAGAAGATCCCAAAGACAGTCGGGATTAAAGGAAATACGCTGATACTATTGATTCTCTGTGAATTTCCCCACCAAACTCTGCCAGAAGGATATTTGATCAGTGATGATCAAGTAGATTTCCCTGCAATGTGGCCAAAGAAAATGAAAAATGAAAAAAAGGAAACCAGAAAAGGATGAACACAGCCCCAGAAGATCACAGTTCTGTGCTTGATCTCATTCATCTTTTCACTCACCAGGCTTTACCCAATTACCAGAATTATCATGCGGATAATTCTTTCAAGTCAGCTGCAGAAAGCAAGAGGCCATGTGAGCTGACCAAATGGACAACCCTGTCTAGAGAAGAAATCGAAACCATGCTACCAGAGGAACTTACATCCTACCCTAAGTCTCAGTGAGAAGGCATTTAAACTCACAAGGAGTCTGGTGCCCCAGGAAATACCTGGGCTCTGAAATGGACTCTCCTCTCTGCTGCTTCTCCATGGGACACCTAGCACCCAGGCCCACTAAAATCTACTCCAAATGAGAAGGTACATGTGCTCTTGGCTTAGCAACTCCAGTCTCGTGCAGATGTGGATTTTCTTTGTAAATTTTTGCCATTATAATGTTTCTTATCTTTTTCTATGAGCTATCTTTTTGGCAGCTTTGCTGAAGTGTTGGCTTTTTCATTTCTACCATAATCTTTAATACTAAGCACAACATCTCTGTAGTTTTGATTAAATAATTCTCTGTTATTTCTTGACCTGAGGATCCCCAGGAATCCTTTTATTCCCCTCCCTGCCTCCAATGAACAGAGCTGAGTCTAGCAGGGAATAGTCATCCCAGGCATGAAAGATGCTCTGAATGGTCAGCTGTTGGCCCTGCTACTCCTCATGAAGGGGCATCAGAGCCCAGTATCTGTAACATCACTTCTGTAAAGGATGACGCTCCCAGGGACTCAAGATGGAACCCCTGTCTCTCTCTCTGAGCTTCCTGTAATACTATCATGATTTCAGGCAGCCTATCAGGAGGCAGACAGGAGACAAAGGATATTGGTAATTGGCTTGATTCTAAACTTTGAGCTTAAGGAGGGCTCTAGTGTCATCCTCTAATCATCCTTGTACATGGGAATTAAACTCACCTCTTCTCTCTGCCCATATTCTCTCTCAGAGCCAGGGTCCTGAACCAGGCTTTGAGGAATAACCACACTGTGCAATTGATGTACACAACCCTTCCCCCACCCACTCCCTGCTGCCCCAGTCAGCTATTACTTTTCCAACGTCCTACTTCTCCTATCTTTCCTTTGAGGCAGGCTGAACTGATGAAAAAAAAAAAAAAAAAAAACAAACTTTCTACATTGAACTAGGACACTTAAGAGCTCTTTCATGGCTCTTGGTATAAGCCGAATGCTCTGTATGTGAACCAACATCTATTGTGTGACACAAACTAAAGACTGTTCTCTTTGGAAAGACTGATCATTACTTCCTGAGCTTGAACCATTCATCAGTGGGCCAGTGGATTGCAAAAGAGGATGGTTGCAGGATTCCCTGGCCCTTGTTTGCTTAAAGATTTTACCATTATAATCCTGGGGCAAGCTTCACAAGAATTCTCAGGAGACCTTCATTAGTCTTTGCAACATCCATGCCACCCTTCTTCTCGGCTTTAGGCAGCAATAATTATTATGGGGGATAACTCTTTCCTTCTGAAATTCATTGTATATGTGAACTTTCTTATGTTTCTATTTAGGCTTCCAGCACTAACTCCTGCCTTGAAATTAGCCTCCAGTTTGCTGTGTTTGAACTTGACTGAGTTACCCAGAAGAGGCTAAAAGGCTCTGTCTTGGGGTTGCCCTCTTCACTGTCAGCTGATTAAAACTGCTGACACCTTTAGAGTGTCATGGCTTCCTGACACAGATTCTAGAAGTCTCCTGTCCCCATGGAACACTCTGGAAGAAATCCCGTGTCTCGGTTTTTCTTGATCTTTTTATTTGAGTGGGTTTCATACTACATAAAAATTTTTTAAGGATAAAAAATTATTCACAATGTATCACCCCACAAAATTCAAAACAATTTTTGTGATTACCCTTCAACTCATCTTCATTACAGAAATTTTCATTCCTCCTTTTGAAGTTTTTTCCTTAGCTTTTTTCTGATCTCTGTAGACTCAAATGTGTGTGTGTGTGTGTGTGTGTGTATGGTGTGAAGATTTTTTTCTTCCATTAGATGCTGAACACAAGGTGTGGTGGACAATTCAGGCAACATTACTCTGTGACCTAGGCTGAGAGTAAGAAATTCAGACAAGTTTGGGTTCTTCCAAGAATTTCCTATATAACCTTAGTTTTAACTAAGCATCAGATTTTGCTATGCTTCAGCTTTCTCATCTATAAAATTAAAAGACAATTGTATTTCCATGCCAAAGGAAGCCATTCAGAGGGAAGGTTATGGTGGAGGTGTAACTGAGCAGCTGGTGATCCTGGGAACCACATCCTTCTCCAGGGAGGGGGAGCACAGTCAGACTAGAAACTGCCATAGCTCAGGGCCATTCACATGGGAATTAAGCTGAGAATGTTCAAGCAATGAATCCTCAAATTTCTATGTGCCCCATTTCTTGCACCTGCTACCAAGAAACAACCAGTGCACTTGCCCTGGTCACTGCCAGTGCCCAGGAGGAATCTAGTAATAAAGTTGTTCTCTTTTCTGGGATCCTAAGTACACGTGACGTGCACCAAGTGTGGTCCTTCATCATTCAGATGCAGTGGGGCTGATTGTACGAGGTTTGTTTGAAACAAACAAACTAGAGTACTAGGGCTCTGGTTTAAAACATGAATACCAAGCACACGTGACAGCCCTGTGCTCTCTTGGAGTCTCGTTCTAACACTGTATGTGTGCCTGGTGTGGCTGTTCTGGGGGTTAAGTTAGAATATAGAGCACCTTGAGATCCTTGAACTGAGAACAAGAATGTAAGAGGACATGTGAGCAAAGGAAAACATGGCTGTAAGTGCCCTGGCTGTCTTCCAATTGCATCCGCATGAAAGAAAGGGTATTTTTTGCCATTTCATGTTTTTCGCAATAAGAGTTCTGTCTGGATGCCTCTCTAGCCTCTTTGCTTCCTGCTGACATGAAGTCTTGATATTCTCCTGCTCTCAACCCTGGGAGAAGAAAGATTATTGAATCTCCCAAGGTATGTTTGCCATTTCTGTCCCCACTGAAGGGAGACCTCACCACCTCCGCTCATGTTGTTGTCAAAGAGGAGATGCGGGTACATGTGGAGATGCATTTATCTAAGCAGCAAGCCTGTCTGTCCTTGCAGAGAATGGCTTCTGCATCTCCATCCTCTTAGCACTGAGCACTAATGAGACATCAGAGGACCACACGGATTCCACAGGGTTCAACAGGGACCAGCAGCAGGGCAAAAACATTGTTCTATTAGGAAGAAATTCTCCCTTCACATAAAGCCTAGACACGCTGTCAAACCTTGAGGTAATAGCCATCCACAGGCTAGAAAGAGCCCAGAGAAATCACAGGCTGTAATACATCCATTGAGTTCCAAATGAACACTTTCATCTACCAAAGATGCACCTCTGCTCCCTGATAACATGAATGACGTTGGCAGTGTGAGGTCTATTTTTTAGAAGAGTGAGTCTGTGCATGTGTGTTTGTGATGTGTGTTGGGGAGGTGCACAAGCATGACAGAGAGACCAAATTAGGTGTCGTCATGCTGTTGGGGGGAGTCTGTGGAAGCAATTTATAAGCAACAAAGAGCACAGCTCAGACAGAGGGGGCAAGGCTGAGCCTCAGATTTTCGGATGGTTCTACCTCACAGCCAAAGGGAACATTCGAATAGCCCTTGATTTCGAAAGAAAATGATCAAAGACAATGAAAACGTGACTATGACATTGGGAGTTAACTACAAAGACAATTCTGTAGAAGACTGAGGTTTCAGGCAGGCATGTTTTAATCTTTCAAAAAATTAAAAAATGTCCCCTCTGGAAACAGGAAATATTCTTATCTGAGATCAGCGGGCAGCCCAGCGCACTCAGTCCTGGGGCTGCATCCCATGATGCTCTGCTCCTGGTAGATCTCGGAGACTGTGCATCTCAACACAAAGAAGGCTATGGAGCCACAGTGTGGGACTTAGGTTCCCTGTTACCCCATCTCTGCCTGGGGTTGGGCTTAGGGCTGGCTTGCGTGCCTTGACTGCCTGAGGACATCCCGATCGGCACACGTTTGGTGGCGCCCAGGTGTCTCCCTCCTCGGGAGGGACACGGTTACAGCTGAAGCCTGCTGTGATGGGGTTCTCACTTCCCTGGCACTGCCCTGCACAGCTGTTACCTTCCTTGGTATTTCTGGCTTTGGATCAAACAACTTCCAGGCTACACACGGGCAGAAAGCTGCTTCAGAAAGTGCTTCTGAACCTGCTGCATCTCAGATTACAAGTGGAGAGGGAAAATGAGAAGTATGATTCCATCTTTACTCCAATTATACCCAGGACATAAGCTCCAGGTTTGAATTTTCATGACCCAGGAAGGATCAGAGGAACAGACACCTAGAAGGGCATCAGCTTTGAGTCCTTTTCTAAAGCTACCATCAACACCAGTAACCAAGAGGAGGGGCCTGAGACTCAGGTGCAGTTCCGGGCATCTGATACAAAACCACGCTCTACTGGAGGCCTCCCGTGCTTACCCTTCCTCCTACGCTATCTTCCACTTCTGCATTTGTAGACAAAAAATTGACATGAACACCTCATGGATGTCCTGGATATATTCTGAGTTCCCTGGAAGTCTCTTCATTCCACTTGACCAAGGGAGATTCATTAATGTCCTTTTTCACGAGGATGGCACCTCTCAACCCTTCCACCAGCTATTATCAGACTATTTATTTCACTGGTTTTAAAAAAAGTGTCATAACAGAATGAGCTGGATTTTGCTCTAAAACATTAAACTATGCCCATTCCCTGAAATAGCACCATCTAGACTTAACGGGGCCTTTGAGATGAACACTTCTCCCCCAGACTTACATTTTAATTTTCATTAGGGTGCCTCCCAAGTTGTCTCATTCTGCCCCATCTTGCCCATAATAATTCCTCCAGCCCCTCCTATCTCAGTGAAGAATGGAATTTGTTCATTTTTTTGAAGAACAGACTTGTCACTGCCTGTAATGTATTTGAGTTTGGTTCTCTAAAGGATGCTTTAAATTAGCACACAGTGGCAGAAGATGCCTCCCACGGAAAAATAACTCATGCTCAATGGCAAAATGAGAGTTATAGAGAAGGCTGGTCCGGAGAAGGGAGCATGATTGGTCACCAGAGCAGCTTGAGTGAAAAGACAATACCAGCTCTAAGAGTTTGTTCAGGGGGTCAAACAACAACTGACGCTGACTGGAAAGAATAGGACAGACTGCTCACTGGACCACCAATGAGGTGGTGGGAAGGATGAATGGGGCTCAAAAACTAAACGAACAAGAGGGCCACAAGGTCAGAGGTGACCTTCCAATACTATGAATCCCTTCACATTTAGAGACATGGCTGGAAATTTGTGCATTAAGCTGAAGCAAAAAGTCAGGTCTAGAAGGGAATATTTAGACTTCATCCTCATCCAGAGAGTTGTTGAAGTTGTGGAAAACAGAAAGATTGCCATAGAAGCATAGAGGAAAGGAGAAGAGGGTCAAGCTCAGAACATCCCAGCAAGTCGATGCTGATGGGACAGGACTAAGAGCAGGAATCAGTGAGGGAACACACAGAGAGGGCCAGAGGGCTAAGTTCAAAATCAGAATGTACTGCTACAATTTATAATAGCTAGAACATGGGAGCTGTCCATTGACAGATGAATGGATAAAGAAGTTGTGGTACATATACACAATGGCATATTAGCCATAAAAAGGAACACATTTGAGTCAGTTCTAATGAGGTGGATGAACCTAGAGCCTATTATACAGAGTGTGAGAGTCAGAAAGACAAAGATAAATATCACATACTAACGCATATATACGGGATCTAGAAAGATGGTACTGAAGAATTTATTTGCAGGGCAGCAATGGAGAAACAGACATAGAGAACAGATCTATGGATATGGGGAGAGAGAAGGAGAAAGTGAGATGTATGGAGAAAGTAACATGGAAACTTACATTACTGTATGTAAAATAGATAGCCAATGGGAATTTGCTGTATGTCTCAGGAAACTCAAACAGGGTCTTTGTATCAACCTAGAGGGGTGGAATGGGGAGGGATATGGAAAGGAGGTTCAAGATGGAGGGGATATATGTATACCTATGGGAGAATCATGTGGAGGTTTGACAGAAAACAACAAAATTCTGTAAAGCAATTATCCTTCAACTAAAAAATAAATAAAATAAAAAAAGACTCTACAGAATGTGCTGCTACCCAGCAGTAAATTTAGGGTAGTATTCATGAGACCGAGGAGCAGAAATAAAACAAACAAACACAAAATGGAAGGTTGCCACAGTAGTTTAAGTGGAGTGACAGAATGAAGCCCGATTTTAGAGTTAAATCACAAGCATTAAGGGAGGGAATGAAGAAAGAAAGATGACCCTTCTGAGAAGCTTGTAAGTGAAAAAATTGGAGATAGGATAATAGGAATTCAAGGATCTAACTGTATTGACAAGTTTTGGTTTTAGAGACTGTTGCAGGATTTGCTTTTGGAGATGATGGTAGGATTGATTGTTTTTAGAGACGGTTGTAGGCAGGTGTGTGGAAAAGATTAAAGATGCAGCAGAAAGAATTGCTATTGGCTGGGGTGCCACAGAAGAGATCAAAGGGTGAGTAGCAGTACCGGGAAGAGGGGCACTGAGTTGGGAGGATGGTAAAGACGAATGAAACACAGGAGAAATTTAAAGGTAGACAGGCGAGATCATGTGAGAAATGTGTAAAATCTGGTACCTTTTGTTAGTAATACAGTAGGAAGAGATGAGGTGAAAATGAAAATAAAAACAAATTTAACAAACACTTGGGAGATATGATGGGGAGTCAAGATTGGAAAATAAAAAAAAGACGTCTGAGCTGGGTAGGGGTTAGGTGCAATTAAATGGATCTGAGCTGTGCACTCTGGCATAGGTTTTGACCTTCTGTTCTTGGAGATGGAGTGGATGTTGGGAGAATGGGATACAGAGTTAAAAACAAAGCAGGTGTGGTGAGAAGGTGAGAGGAAGAGACATTGCTGGGGCGGGTGTTGTTGATATGGGTGAACGCAGGGTGAGACCAAGGAGAGAAGTAAATGAAATCAGAGGGGTTTATGGACCAGAACAACAGAGGGACCTCGAAGAAAGGCAGACAGGATTATAGAAAAGGCTAGGTAGTGGACAGAGAGGAAATTTTCAGAGTTTAAGCACTGGGAGGCAGAATAATTCTGAAAGAAGGATTTGGGCGTGGCCACTATGGGGAGAGCTGGATCTCTGCAGTGTTTTTAAGATAATATAATGCATAATATATTTGACTCATACCTTGAAGCCAGAAAAAATTAAACTTTCATATATAAATCTACCCACTTATGCACACCTATTTATACATCCATAGTGCATACATTCAAATCCTATATGCTTTTGTGTTCACATATTATATATGAGTATAATATACTCCATTTTAAACTCTTTTATATTCTTCACAGCACCAGCCCAGGGGCATAATAGGCATTCAGTAGACACTGGTTTAATTGCACTAACACATTTAACCAGAACTTTTTTTTTTTTTTTCTCCTGTGTAGTATTGGAATCTACTCCACCCTGTAAATCACAATGCTAAAATAATTACAAAAAAGAGAGTTCAGGTTTAAACTGCAGAGACCAAATCTTTCAAGTAACAGATTTGTAATGGACTTGGTGTTGTGCTTTTTAATTGTACCCTTAATCCTCTCAGTGAGCTCCATTTCTTTCACTTTTGCCAAAGCACAAATTCTACACATGAGTCCCAAGGCTCTGGGGAATTCTACTCGTTTGCTCTGCTTTCTACCTTCAGTTCTCATCAGGAGTCCTCACCCTCATAACCACACCAGCAGTTCTATTGTAAAGCACAGAACAGACCAGAAACTCACTGTGATGAGCTCAAAGATAGATGCAAATGGACAGACTGGCAGAGAAACATGGATGACTCCTAATTCTGTCCACTTATGCTCAGGACTGCTAGCCTAATCCATCACCCTTTGGGCAAAATTCTCTTTCCTGGCTTCAGCATTGTAAATTAGAGGCCCCAAACTAATCTCTCCAAAGCATGGAAAGAGGACTGCTTTTCATTTAAGGTTCTTGGGGGTACACCTAGGTCATAGTACCCATTGGGCCCCTGTGTGATTAACTCAATGTGGTTGGAATGGGCTGAAGGGGGGATATATGCAGACATCCTGGGATTTTACATAATACTGGAATCTCCAAACTAGAATGAAACCCTAGACCTAGAATATTATTAGAAGTTCTCAGACTGACGAATCTACGTTTTAGTGATGTCCGAAACACCTGGTGGGTCTAAAAAAAGAACTGCCCATTGGTTAAACTGTACCTTGTCCTGGAACTCCTTATAAGTTAGTGTGTTTTGGGATCACCCCTCTATGGAGGTAGAAAGTGGAGAATCCAGAACAACCTGGTTACACGGGAAAATTAATTGAACTGGGACAGAAGATGGAAGCTACTGTCACTACAGTAACTTTTTGCTATCATAATTTGATCTTTCCAGCTGTCTACTCAGTAACCTGTAATAAAGGAGAAACATCAGTCTCCCACTGCCTACAGAAGGAGTCAAAGCCCTTGGCCTGTCCTACCCGGTATCAATGTTAGCAATTTATAAACTATACACCCATGTGACAGCTTATTGGAAATGATTCCCAACTGGGAGTCTTATTTTTGTGTCACATGAGCCTTAAATAAAAGCGAGAGAAAGATGAGATGGTTTATGTGTCTTTACACTCTGGAATCTATCTCTTTCCTCCCTACTCTATAACTCTCAGTGTTCTTTACCCTCTCCCTCTTCTCCTCTACCATCAGTTTATTCCCAGGAAAGGAAATGAGAACCCTAATGTAAGCTAGGTGTTTCAATATCTAAATGTCTAATATGGCTTAATATGGCACCCTTCCTGGGATGACTTTCACTTAAATGCCAGATGAGCAGCTTAGGGCTAAAGGGATAACTCTGTGTGGGAAGACAGTAGTTGGAGTGAGGCTGAGGAATAAAAAGGAAGGGTCTTCTCAGGACCCCTGAAGTCACACCATGGGCCATATGCCATTTGTAAGGCCAGACCCATTCCAGTGTAACTGCCTACCCTGAGCTGCTTCTCATCCACAGAGTTCCTTAGACAAGGAGGAGAGTCTCTTGACACTCAAGTGAAGAATTAAACGCTCAACCAGTATTTGGCAATCTACTGAGCACACATTTCTTATATGGCTTTGGGTTCAGACAGCATAGAATGTATGGCCACATACCTAGAAATCCCTAATGCATTCATCAATAGCACTGCAGCTGCATCATTTATGCATACATCTGAATCATTCTTAACACACCAGACACACACAGAGTGTCAAACAGATGGGGCTTTTTTTTTTTAGAGATGGAACTTAAAAGAATAAAGTGAGTTCTGGAATAGCTTTTTTCCAAAGGCTATTGCCCAATCTGGTTATTCTGTGCCTAAATCCTGAACTAAGCAAAGAGCAAACAAATTAAATTAAAAACAAAAATAAAGAAACCCTAGTTCTTAAATGAGATGTGCAGGTGACCAGCACGCTGCGTTTTGGCAACACAGTGTCTTCACCTCCCATGCAGAGAATTCACCCGTGGGAGACTCTCTGATGGCCACGGAAGACTGGGCGGGTGATATTCCCTTAATTTTCTAGACGACTCCTATTTGTATCACATTACACATGCGTTTTGGCACTACTGACACCACCAACATTTAATGGAATCATTTGGGAATTTTTCTCTCCCTCAATACAACATGGCTGTGGCCAGTACAGGGGAAACTCACATCAAGGATGTTTCCCACATTCTGGCTGAAGATACACAGTGACATATTTTGAAATTACAAGATCCACTGTACATGCGTCACTCTGAAGGGTGTGCACACTCTTAATTCAGGCAAATTCAAGGGTCAGATTATCTGAAGTCGGTAGAAATGCTGAAATTTCAGCATGGCCACCGAGAGGAGGGATACAGGACAACACCTACCAACTCACTTCCACAGTGGAAGGGAATGATGGAGGACACAAGAGATAGAAAGCACGGATTCTGAAAAACTTGGAACCATTAGCCCTCTTGAGGGTGTCTGTGGAATCTCACAGTTTGGATAGATTGAGTCTTTGTCCAGACCCATCTGTGGAAGAGATGGGGCTGATAGTGGAATTCATCCTCATGGATTTGGAAGAAAGTAACATCTAGAATTTGGCATTGCTCAGCCTTCCTATCTGTAAGATTTCTTGGGCAGGCTGTGAATATCTTATTTGGGCTCAATTCAAACATCCAGTTGAAGAGAAGTGACCAATTGGGGCCAAAGAGGGTTTTAGAGAAATGAAATTAACTAGCCAACAGTTTTTGATGAGGGGACAATTGGACAAAAATGTAATATAATATCCCAGTGAAATGGATTTGGAAATTTCATCCTGTGGTACAAAGAGAGAGAAGGCTGCCACCCTTCACAGAGACAACAATCCAGTGAAAGAAATTCTACTTGTCTGGTCAATCCCAAGTCAGGTTCTGAACACCTGGTTTGAGACAAACAGCACTTTCTTGATGGCGGAAGTGAGGACAAGGCAGATATAAAGTCACTACAGGCACCATCCTTCCTGGACTCACCCATCCACCTCTAAAACCAAATTTGTAACCCTTCTAAGAGAATCTCCTGGCCGCTGAGTTTGGAGCAGATCTGGTAATCTTTTCCAGAAAAGTATGCAAATTTGTAAGACACAGATCCAGAGTTACCCTCTATAACCAGATATCACATTTTTCCAGGAAGGAGACTTCATGGGAATTTTCCAGGTGTGCCTGTGGTGGTGATTTCTCAGGAGGAAGGAAGTGGGCAAGAAGAAGACTGGAGCCCAGGTACTAGGGAGAAAAGACTGAGCTGCGGGGAGATTTCTCAAGATGGAGCTTCCTGAAATCTCTTAGCCACATCAGGAAGGAGAGATTGATTTGACCTCAATTCTGGTTTAAGCCCTTTGGGGAATCTTTCCTACCCTAGGTGCCCACAGGAGATATATGGCGCCACCAGCTTGATCTGGCATGGATGCTGGTGATCTGTGGTCCACCTGGAAGACAGAAGCTGGGCCTGGGGTTTGCCTGAAGCCAAACTGGACCCAAGCCAAGCCCAGTCATACCCGCCATCTATGACTACCTCTCACAGGCCAGTGAGAAGACTGGTGAGGTGGGCGGCCAAGACCCACAGCCCTTCCCCAGCTTCGTCACCACTGTGGCCTCCATTTCCGCTCACTGTTCTCCAGACACCCTGCAGCCAAAGCCTTACAAAACTCCTCCCAAAACAGAAAATGAAACCCCTTAACAAAACACTTCCCCCTTCATTCCCATCCCCACCCCGCTCCCTCCAGCCAACACCCTGAATACTCACAAGAGAACACTTTATCTATACAAAATGAATTAGAAAACAAAATATTTACATATGAAATAAACACCATCTTGATTTCTATCACCAGCTGAGAAGACAGAGCCCCCTTTGTTCTAAATTGCTGTTCCCTATGGTTGATTTGGTTTTTTATTTGAAAAGGGTGAGGTAAGAGGAAGAGTGAGGGAGGAGCTCCTGACCTGGGATCCAGTCAGGGTGAAGAATGTTTGATGGCCCTTTGCCTTCCTCCTCCTGGAGACACCTCACATACTCTGTCCTCTCGCCCCAGTCTTTCCTTGAATCTAAGGTAAAGCACTCTGCGCCCCTCTCTCCAAATCTGTGAGAGGTTCAGCCCCTTGCCCCCAGGTTCGTTTTAGAAAGAAAACAAAGCTTTACAAGGCCTTCGGTTGGCTTGAAAATGAAAGACACTGAGGTAAAAATCAAGGAGGGCAGGGGTCGCAGTCAAGGACGGGGTGGGGAGGTGAGGAAGGGCGGTGAGTTGGGGTGGATGGGATTTCTCCAAGAGACATGGCAGCTTCCTTCAGAGGAGGATGAGCACCTTTCTGGTTTATGTGTCCTGTGTGTAACATGGAGATCCTGTGGCCAAGCTTCCAAACTGACCCGGCTCTTTGGCTGCCACCTGGGGAGAGGGGAGGATGGCAGAAGAGTGGAACTGACCCCCGGAACATGTCTACCCCAAGTTTCGGGACTGGCAGTGATAAGGAGTCGTTTCCCTTCTTAAGTTTCCAACTTTGAGTGAAGGGGGCTTCCTGTTTGCCAGTACCCTCATCCCTGGAGTTTTATATGTGTATATATATATATATATATACACACACACACATAATTTTTTATTCTTGAATAGTATGATCTGGGAGATGAAGGAGGTGCTGCAGGAAGGAGGAGGGGCTTCTACAGAGTGTCCACACTGGGCTCAATGTCACATTCTCTGGGAGCCAGACCCAACGAGGTAGCAGGGGAGTCCCTCTCCGCCTCCTGTCCCCTCTTGCAAATCTCTTCTCTTCCCTCTCCTGTCTCCTGAGCTGTACTTGAGGAGCAAGCTCAAAGCTCTGCACCGTCTGTTCCATATCACTTGTGGCCAATTCAGGGGCTAACAAGCCTGCTCTCCTAGCTCCAGGTTAAGTAAGAAGGGATCAAAGCATTGAAAACATCCCCCTCTCTCACTTACCCTATCATAAACAATGTCCCTTGCCCTTCAAAGCGTTCCTTTAGCTCCTTCCCGCAAACTGGCCAGCTGAGGGTCTCAAAAGCTCAAATGAGCTTTGCCCATTGTTATGCCCTCGGTTATATGCAAAAGAATCCTGGCTGCTTCTATTTCCTTTTAGCCTTTCTGGAAAGTTCTTGACCAGGACAGATTGAAAGTACTGGCAACCATGAAGGAATTATTTATGTATATGTTGCTCTTGTAGGAATGTTCACCCACATGTTTTGTCCAGGCCACAGAAACTTCTCATCAAGACCTTCCATTCTCCTTATTCAGGAAGGGTATGGGGGAAAGAGAGCCATAATTCAGATAACATAGGACAATCTTTGTTTGTATACAAGCCAAAAAAAGCCTGTTGCTTAGGGATACTGAAGAAACAGCTTTATGGGGTCAAGTTCACCTTCTACACAAATAGGCCCCTGAAAACAGGTGTGTATAGACAATAGGTATGCAAGTGTATATAGACACACATGCACAGGCAGTCCCTCCTTCGTTGCCTCTAATGTGCCACGAAACACTGCTCTAATGTTCTTTTCATCATCTGTCAATGACTTTTCACTCCAGTTCACCATCAGTAAGTCAAGGAATTGGAGAAAACTTTTTTTTTTTTTTGGCTTATATATAAACACACAAGGCTTCCCACCCTCTGCTTGGTGCCTGATCCCTAAACACACGCCATCTAAGCAACAAGAATTTAGCAAAAGCCTCTTTTCATTCACAGGCAGTACGCTAATAGATCTTATGGGAATTCTTTCGCTTCCTCACCTACACATACAGATCAGTTCAGCAAGAGGTATCCTGCATTCCCCGTGGCCTCCTCCTGCTTCTCCTTGGCTTCACTCCAACCGGGTGGCAAAGAGTCCTTCCACGCCAGGAGCAAGATCCCCTGCGGCCACTGCCTTCTCAGCTCCAGCCGAGCCAGCCCACGTATCCACTCTCCGAAACTGGGAACGGCAGCCTACCGTATCCTCTCGCGGGAACTGGGAATGGGGACAGGATGGACAGACGGGAAGGAGGAGGAAGTAGGAAGAGGGTGCTGGAAAGGGAGCAGAGATGGTGCTGGTCACCAGGCTTACCCTCAGAAGGAATCAGAACTCCAGGATCCCAAAAATAAATGAAAACGACAAGAAAGGAGCAAATGGGAACCAAGTTCACCCCCTTACCCCCCGTTTGCCCTCCGTGACATGCGTGCCACACGCCCACAGCCAGACCCTCCCGGACGCACCTTTGGCCTCTCTCTTCCCTCACTCAGACATCAGACTCAATACTAGACAGTTTCTCATACACATGCCCATTGCTGGAGCCATTGAAAGCCCTGGGGTTTTTGTTGTTAGGCACACAGGGGTTGGACTGGTTCCCTATACAGATGTCTTTCTGGAAGCGGCCCGGCACAGCCCCGTGCAGGGCCGAGACCACCGGCTTGTTGCTCACAAGGGCCCGGAAGTCTGGCCTGGCCTTCGGCGCCCCAGCCACCGTGGGCTGCCTGAAGAAGTAGGATTTGCTGCCGTGGAGCAAGCACTGGTCGTCCCCGAAAGTGGGGATGAAAGGGTTCTGCGTGACCCGGTCAGGGTAGAGCGACTTGCTGAGCATGTAGCCACCGCCGCCGCTGGGATTGCCATGGTGGTGATGTCCTGCGGCTGGCGCCGCCGCCTTGCCATCGTTGCTGCCACTGAAAGCGCTCTCGCCCGCCGGCATCTCGAACATGTGCGCGTAGGGGCTGCCGTCCAGGAAGCGGCCCTTGTCCTTGAGGCTCACGCTGCGCGGGGCCAGGGCGGCCTCTTCTTTCTGCAGGTCCACGAACGTGTCGTAGGAGTGTTGGCGCCGCAGCTTGTTCCGGGGCTTCTTCTGCGCCTTGGAGTTGGTGGGGCTCTGCGGGTATTTAGACGCGGCGGACGTCACGGCCGCCACCGGGGCGGCCGGCTGATCCAACTCCTGCAGGGAGTTGTCCTCGCTGATGTCATACAGGTTGCCGGCCTTCTTGCATGCCTCGCAGCGGATGCAGGCCGGCCTGCCTGAGTTCTGGCCAGCCACCACTGCCGTTGCTGCCGTTGTCGTCGAGTAGTTGTGTAGCTTGGATGGGCAGCTGCGGCAGAAGTTGCCCCCGGGGCGCTCCTCCCAGTCCACGTTGGTCAGGTTCTTCTCCCAGGGGGCCGGGACCCCGCCGACGACCCCCCCGCCATGCTTGTCGCCCGTGCCATGCTTAAGGTGATGAGCTCGGTTGGTACAGGGCCCTCCGCCACCCACCGAGTCGCGCTTGAAATCCTCGCCGCGCTCCTTGTAGAGATCGGTGAGGTCCACGTGCTCCCAGTGCGGCGAGGTCTCCTTGGCACGGAACTGGTCCAGGTAGAAGTCCCGCAGCCCGTCCTTGTCCCGAAAGTAGCGCTTGTGGTCCGGGGAGCGGGCGGCCGGCGGCGGTAGGCCAGCTCTATCTCGTCGAACTCGCGGCGGGACTTGGCTGAGGCCGGACGCTTCTTCAGGCTGTCCTTGTACTGCTGCTTCCGTCTCTTGGCTGCATTGCCCTCGATGTTGCCATAGGTGACCGTGTGGGTGGAGATGTCCGACACGTCAGAGCGGATCAGGTCGTCGTGGCCGCCGTAGCGGTCACTCTTGAACGAGAACTTGCCGTACAGGTCGCCGAGCTGGCTGTGCTTGGACGAGGGGAGGCCAATGTCCAGGGGCTTCTTGCCCAGGGCCCGGGGCTGCGTGGTGAAGGGCGGGTTGTCACAGTCGTAGAGCCCGTCTATGGAGCTGGCGCTGCCGATGCTGTGGGGCCGGTGGTGGTGGTGGTAGTGGTCCTGGTACACGTTGCTGTCCTTGAGCTGCAGGTTCCCGAAAGTCCTTTCCACCTCACTGATGTAGTCGCTGAACAGGTTCTCCTCGCAGGGCGGGTTGTTGTAGGACTTGCAGTCGGAGTGCGTGAAGCTGCGGCGGTGCTCGGAGATGTCATAGACAGACGACTCGCGGCGGATGAAGTCCAGGGCGCTCTGCGGTGAGCCATTCACACCCGACAGGTTGGCCATATTCTTGGCCGTGCGCAGCAGACGCAGGATATTGGAGTGCGTGTTGTTCATGGTGGCGGTGGGGGAGTTCATCACGGATTGGCGCTCCTCAATGGCCACGCCATGGATGCAGCTGTAGATACCCTGCAGAGAGGATGAGACGGGTTAGGTCTCTCCTGAGGCTGGAAGGGACCCTCAAGTGGATCCCTACCCCTGCTAACTGCCTAAATGGTTGAGATAAGTACAGGAAAACATGAAAAAGATGGTATTATAGACTCAAAGAAACCTGTGTCTAAAAGCTTGCCTGCCTTGTGCTGTGCTGTGCTCAGTCCTTCAGTCGTGTTTGACTCTTTGGGACCCCAAAGACTGTAGCCTGCCAGGATCCTCTGTTCATGGGATTTTCCAGGCAAGAACCCACTGGAGTGGGTTGCTAGTTGCTTGCATTCACCAGCATTTAGCAAATCTCATCATGAACCCTAGGGCTTTCCAGGTGGAGTGAAGTCGCTCAGTCGTGTCCGACTCTTTGCGACCCCGTGGACCGTAGCCCACCAGGCTCCTCCACCCACGGGATTCTCCAGGCAAGATATACTGGAGTGGGTTGCCATTTCCTTCTCCAGGGGGTCTTCCCGACCCAGGGATCGAACCCAGGTCTCCCGCATTGCAGGCAGATGCTTTAACCTCTGAGCCACCAGGGAAGCCCCTTTCCAGGTGGGGCTAGTGATAAAGACCATACCTCCCACTGCAGGAGATGTAAGAGACAAGAGTTCCATCCCTGGGTCAGGAAGATCCCCTGGAGAAGGAAATGGCAACTTACTCCAGTATTCCTGCCTGGAGAAACCCATGGACAGAGGAGCCTGGCAGGCTACTATTCATAGAGTCACAAAGAGTCGGACATGACTGAAGCAACTTAGAATGCAACACGCATCAAGAGATGGGGGTCTGATTAGGTAGGCTTGGCTCTCCAAAAGGGGCCTCAGTGCATACACCAAGTGATCTAAGCAAATGGTCTAGAATCGCAAGACATGAGATTCATGCCTCACTCCGCCACTGATTTGAACTGATTTTTCTTTCTACACTGAGATTTTTGTTTCACAGAAATGAGGCCATGATATCAACTGATAGCAAACAACACTGTCAGCCTTCTGGAAATCAACAGCAATGCTTTACAGATGTTGGGGCTGTTCTGCCCTGGCTGGTCACCCCTGGCTGGCAGTAAAGACTGGGGAGCCCAGGCGCTCACAACTGCCACTCTTTACCAGCTCTGACAAATTTTGAGCAGCTTTTAGGATTTTGATCATCAGCTCACAGCTGAGCAATTCTCTCCCTGAACCAAGCATGAACCAAATTCAACAGGACAATTAGGCAGCTTTGAGGTCAAAGAAGGATATTTCTGCGGCTGTGCCTTACACCATGGGAGGGAGGACCTGGGACAGATATTAAGGACTAAATAGCAATCATGAATCCCCCTGCTGGAGAGGAGTAGTGGGGGAGGGGTGGAGTGGGAATTTGGGGTTGGTAGAGGCAAACTAGTGTGTATAACATGGATAAACAACAAGGTCCTTCTGTATAGCACAGAACCATATTCAATATCCTGTAAATGAAGTATCCTGTAAATAACCATAATGTAAAACAGATATGAAAAAGAATGTATATACATGTATAATTGAATCACTTTGCTGTACAGTGAAATTTTATATTGGAAATCAACTATACTTCAATAAAATGAATTTAAAAAGAATCCCCTTGTTGAATGCTCTCCTTTATTCTCTTTAGCTCATGGTTTTTTTCTTCAAGTTTCTCACTCACTGTGATCATAAATAACTAGTATCTTAACATTAGTACTGACTGAGAACTCCCTGTGTGCAGCTTCTTGTGTAGAGCCCTAAAAAGCACTGTCTGGAAGAAGGAGAGGCTTGGGCTCAAGTCTAAAGTCAGGCCAACCTCCTGCCAATCTCTAGTTCCCTGCCTTGAAAGATGGACATATTTGGAACTTTTCCACCTGGCAAGGGAAGGTCTTTGCAGAAGAGGTTGTTTGAATAGTGTCTTTAAAACAAGGGGAATTCATTTGGAAAGGGGCTGTCCCAATTGAGGGAGGAGGATGAGAGGAGAGAAGATTCAAAAGTAGAGTGGCAGCTAGATGGGAAAGGATGGTTTGCCTGAGATGAGCATCCCTGCCCTGGAGGCAGCCACAAGATAAGAGATTTACAAGAGAATTGGGAGATTAATATATATATACACACACACACAATAGGGGCTTCCCAGGTGGCACAGTGGTAAAGAATCTGCCTGCCAATACAGGAGATGCAAGAGATGCGGCTTCAATCCCTAGGTCGGAAAGATTCCTTGAGTAGAAAATAGCAACCCACTCCAGTATGCTTGCCTGAAAAATCCTATGGATGAGGAGCCTGGCGAGCTATAGTCCATGGGGCTGTTAAAAGTCAGACATAACTGAGCGCAGAATAGAAGATGTATACACTGCTGCTGCTGCTAAGTCACTTCAGCCGTGTCCGACTCTGTGTGACCCCAGAGACGGCAGCCCACCAGGCTCCCCCATCCCTGGGATTCTCCAGGCAAGAACACTGGAGTGGGTTGCCATTTCCTTCTCCAATGCATGAAAGTGAAAAGTGAAAGTGAAGTCGTTCAGTCGTGTCTGACTCTTAGCAACCCCATGGACGGCAGCCTACCAGGCTCCTCCATCCATGGGATTTTCCAGGCAAGAGTACTGGAGTGGGGTGCCATTGCCTTCTCGGGTATATACACTACCATGTATAAAGTAGCTAGTAGGAAGCTTCTGTATAGCACAGGGAGCTCAGCTTGGTGCTCTGTGATAGGAGAGGAGTGAGATAGGATAGAGGAGTGAGATAGGGGTGGGGATGGGAGGGAGGTCCAAGAGGGAGGGGATATATGTGTACATACAGCTGATTCACTTCATTGTACAGCAGAAGCTAACACAACACTGTAAAGCAATTATACTCCCATTAAAAAAAAAAAATAGAGAGAGTTCCCCTGCTTTCTTCTCCTTTCTGACCCTTCTTGATTATGGCCAGGAGAAAACGCACTTGTCCTCTTCAGAGCCATTGATTATGTCGAGGGGCATCAAATAGGATTTCTACTACAGGCTTCCTGTGCTGTGCCCAGCCCCCTATCTGGGGTCTTGGGAAGCGCCACGAGGTGCAAAAAGCTGGCTTAGGGACCACAAGTCCCAGCCTCCTGCTTCCAGGTAACTGAAACGGCCTGAAGCAGCTCACAGCCAGAGAGGACATTTTTCTCTAGAACTAAAATACTATAGGAAAATGATCAAAAGATGAGACAACTTAATGAGTACTCCATTTTCTTACATAACCCCATTAGAGACAAAGTTGGTTACATCTGAAGCCTAGACCTCTATTCCAAGAGGACATCTGAGTTCACTTCTCGTGAATGAATCTCATAACTTTATTAACAAAATCAAAAAGTCTGCTTTTTTAAGTGAGGAAAAGAAAAAAAAAACTCTTCCCTGTGACCCTTTATTCATATTCAACACTGTGCTCCAAATCTCACTTTAGACTAGTCATGCAGAAGAGAACTAAATAAAGAAGGACTTGAGTGGTACTCTTGCTCCAATTAAGGAAGTTTCTGGAATGTAAATTTCTTAACAGGTCAGGACTTATTTTTGAAAGTTCTGTTAAGCTCCTCCTGAATGCTCCAAATGCATACATGGTTAAAATATAAAGCAGGATGGTGAAATGACCAATATACATTTGCATGTCAGAATAAGAGAGATACATGATTTATACAGAAATGTGATTTTTTAAAAGGATTAAATCATTAATCCAGCCTATGCAGAATTAACTAATAGTGATGAAAGGCGCCTGGGGAAAGGCCAAATGTTTCATTTTGATAGATCTGCCAGTTCTTTTTAAGAACCAAATGCCCAAACCCCACACAGAAAGCTATTTCTTAAAGGAAAAACAGCATCACCTGTTCTCTGAGCCACTTGAAATGATGTCATCCTATCCCCTGGGGAAATGTACATGATGTGGCTTCTTGCTTTCACAGCCTCAGGCTGGAGTTAGTGCCCCTCTGGACTCTCTGCTTTGCATGGTGCTAGGCTAAGCTTCCTTTCCCAAGTTCCAGGCACCTAAATCAAACCACTTACTCTGCTGATGGAGAAGACCATGCCAGGCTTGCCAGAACAGACACCCATAAAGCAGTGCCGGAACTGCCAATAGAAAAGGTGTTCGCAGATGAAGGTGATGAGGCTGAGAGCCATGGCCGCCCCCAGCATGTAGAAGACACCCGCCATGTTGTCGATGTCCAGCTGGCTACTCATGACTTCGTTCTTCTCATTGTGGCAGATGCCTGTAAGCCACAGAGCTTCCAGCTCCTCCATCTCCCCTGGGGGCCGGGCAGGAAGGAGAGAAGAGAGGGGGAGAGAGGGGTGTTGGGAAAAGAGAGGAAAACGTGAGAGAGAGGGAAAGAGACATAAAGAAAACCAAGAGAGAAAGTTAGTAATTTTATTAATACTGTTAAACTTATCACGTTATTCAACAAGTGGTCAATGAAAACACAATGTGGGTACCAGAGATGATACAAAGATAGAAGATATTACCTCTGTGCCCTGTATGAATGTGTGAAACTTTTAGTTGCTTAGTCGTGTCAGACTCTTTGAGACCCCATGGACTGTAGCTCCTCTGTCCATGGAATTCTCCAAGTAAGAATACTGGAGTGGGCAGCCATACCCTCCTTCAGGGGATCTTCCCAACCCAGAGACAGAACCTAAGTGTCCTACATAGCAGCAAGATTCTTTACCGTCTGAGCCAGGTAAGCCCTAGCTACCCAGTGTAAATGGTTATATAAACAATCAGTATGACAAGCTGTATGTAAGTAACAAAAGCTTCCCGAACTAGTCAGGGTAATTTTGTAGATGTGGTGGCCAGTGGATTTTCAGGAGGAAGGTAGGATTTGGAGGCGGGCATGGTGAATGAGTGAATTTTAATTGATATTGTACAAAAAGGCACTCCAGGCAGCAGAGATAGCATGATCAAGGGGAGGAAGGAGAAAAACACAAGTCGTATTTGAGAAAGGCTGGCAGAACAATTCAAATACAATAACAGTTGGTAAAAAAAAGCTGAATACAAAAGGTTGGTGAAAGATTGCTGAGCACCTGAGTATCAGACTAAGCACTTTGCACGGGTTTTATTTTTTTTGTAGACAGCGAGGAACAACATAATGGAAGAAGCGATTCAGAAAATTGCTCTAAAAAATGTACAGAGCAGATCGAGTTGGGGGAGGAGAGACAGACAAATCGGTGGAGAGATTGATTGATTCCCTAGAGGCCCTCAGACTTCCTGATCTCTTGTTGAAAACATAAATATTCACAGGAAAAGGGAGGAAGCTGGAATAAAATGAGACCACCAAATTCAGACCTGCCTCCTTTTAATGCTGCTTAGAGAAGTTTTGATTAATTCAAATCATGCCAGGTTACAACCACCTTGATCCACTTCAGTGGATACTAGGAACTAGAAAGGTAGAAATTGTAGGCAAGAGGAAAATAAAAGAAACCATGAGCCTGAGAATGCATCTAACTCTAGAGAAGCAAAAATCTGAAAATCTCATGAAGAAAATTGCCAGTTTGGCTTAAAACGTGAAATCCGTTTGCATAGTCTGACTGGAGCTCTGGTGTGTGTGTGTGTGTTAGTTGCTCAGTCGTGTCCAACTCTTTGTGACCCCATGGACTGTAGCTTGTCAAGTTGCTCTGTTCATGGAATTCTCCAGGCAAGAATAATGGAGTGGGTTACCTTTCCCTTCTTCAGGAGATCTTCCCAACCCAGGGATTGAACCTGGGTCCACCATGTTGCAGGCAGATTCTTTACCGTCTGAGCCCCTGGGAAGCCTATGAAGCTTTGGTAACTTTTGCAAATCATCTCTAATGCTGCTCTTCCTTGTGGACAGAGGCCCTGTTATTGCCTTGAAGTGACAGCTACATTACCATGACAGAAGCTCGTACACTAAAAAGGCTTGGAACACTCCACCTAGAACCCCATCCTCTTTCCAATGTTCATCAAATCACTTTTTGCTCATTTCTTGGATATAACTTGGATGATTTTCCTAACTGAACAACTGACCTCATCTGGAGTCTGCCAATCTAGCTATGTTGTCTTCTCCCTACCAGCAGATTCCGCAGACAGAACTGGGGGAACTGCTGGGTTGATGGCCTGTGGGGCCAAGTACAGTCAGGCTGCTCGTTGTAACAGGATTAGCTTCTGTGAGACTAACAGGAGAAGGAGGTCCTTTAGACAATAAGTGAAGCAGGGGGATGTGGAAGTTGTGAGCAAAATAAAAATAGGAGATTAGGTTTTCTCAAAGCAAGTTGTCTCTTCAAGGAATCACTCTGGCGAGTGAGTACCTTCCAGTGTCTGTCTCTGAGGACCTGGCCCTGCTTCCTATCACATCCACCAAGAGAGGCAAAATAGCAGAGGGAAGGATGAGCAAATGGCCATGAATGGATTTCTTTGCCCTTTCTCTGGGACCAGAGAGAGCAGATAAAGGTCTGTATAGTCAAAGCTACAGTTTTTCCAGTAGTCATGTATGGATGTGAGAGCTGGACCCTAAAGAAGGCTGAGTGCTGAAGAATTGATATTTCTGAATTATGGTGTTGGAGAAGACTCTTGAGAGTCTCTTGGACTGCAAGGAGATCAAACCAGTCAATCCTAAAGGAAATCAGCCCTGAATAATCATTGGAAGGACTGATGCTGAAGCTCCAATACTTTGGCCACCTGATGTGAATAACTGACTAAATAGAAAAGACCCTGATGCTGGGAAAGATTGAAGGTAGGAGGAGAAGTGGGCGACAGAGGATGAGATGGTTGGATGGCATCCATCACCGACTCAATGGACATGAGTTTGAGCAAAACTCTGGGAGATAGATAGTGAAGGACAAGGAAGCCTGGTGCACTGCAGTCCATGGGGTTGCAATGAGTCGGACACGACTAAGCCACTGAACAATAACAACAAGCTCATTACAAAGCTTTAGAAAACTAACATATACCACCCAATGTCCTAGCATACTATGAGATGCTTTATTGGAAATGCAGAGGTTAGAGGGACGGGGGCGGAAGAAGGGTTGATGTTTTGGACTGGCCGTAGGAAGAGGCCAAGCAGACACTTTCCCTTTCTTTAACTCACCATCTCCGAAGAGCTGCAGGATAGCAAGGTCCACCTGGCGCTTCCATCCAGAGTCTTTTTGGATGGCAATGCCATAGCCAGTGGAGGCAAAGACCTTCCCACTGCCAATGGTCACCAGCTTGCAGCCCTCATCTCTACCGGCCATGTAGTTCAGCACGGCTGCATCGTAGATGAAGGCATCCAGTTTCCTGTGCAAGAAAGGAGCAAACAAACCAAATCCAGTGAAGGAACTCGAGTCCCAAACTACCTATGGGGCCATTAAGAGGAAGAAGTAGGACTCCAGCAGACTATGGGGAGAACTGGTTCAAAGCAGGGCTCAAGGTGGAACTCAGCCAGAAGCTAAAGCCTAACTCCCAGGTGGTTCTTAGTGATTTCAGATTGAAAGGAGGAGTTTTTTCCCTCCTGTTGGGAATGATGAGAATACAAGTTGGGCCTGGAGCCAACTCATAAGCTGTGTCTGAAAAGGAGAAGGAGTAAAAAGGAATCAATAAAAATAATAACAGAAATAATGAAAAGGAACCATCACAATGATAGCAACAAATAGCATGGGTTAGACTTACATAACATTTTTCATTTCTCAGTTCATTACAGTCCAGAGTGGGGATAAGTGTAGGTGGACGAGGAGCACTGGATGGGCAATGCTATTTTGGTGGTCAAAAAGGTTTTAGTATTTTGTTTTGCAGCACAAGGAGAGGAGAGAGTTGCTGGAGGGTGGTGGCATTATAGGCTCAGGTCAACAGTGAATGTGTGAAACCACAGCCAGTGCAACATACAGGAGAATTCAGATGTCTCATGTTCCCAAACATATGAGAATCTCATTGTATGTACAGTGTTTTGCAAGGAGAAGTAGGCAGGGAGTGGGGAAAGACTAGGAGCAAGTTCAGGAAGGTACAGGTCAATATTTAAACACAATAAATGGAGAAGAAATTCAGATATATTCATATAGGCAATAGAGAGGTCTGCAAGAAAGAAAGGCAGGCATCATGACCTGCACTGTTCAAGTGCAGTTCAGTTAGCTTTACCCCTCCTTAAGAAAAAAGAAGCCCTTTCTGGCATGACAAAATACAGAACATTTTTTCCAAAGGTCCGTGAGTATCCTTTAGAAGGGTGTCTATCAGAAAGTCAAAGCTCTGAAGGGCTTGAGAACTGTGATTGTACCAGGGGCCAGATAACCCAGAGTCATCCGTTCCCCAAACTCAGATCCCACCTTCTGAAATCTGCTGTGACTTTATAATGATAAGACAGAGCCTAACAGTATGTAAGTAAACATGCCTCTGGGAGGCTCATTCCGAACAGGAGCCACCAGGAGGTCTAAGGGCTGTCAGTCATCTGACAACACAGGAAATCAGCTGTGAGACCTACACTCCAACAACTCTCATGCTCAACTGTCTGTCTTATTCCACAGCTGTGGCTTCTGAGGGAAGGAACCGCCATGGCTGAGATTATGTAAACCAACATATTTGCAGTTCGTGAGTTCTTTTGAATGAACAATCTACCCTAGATTATAGAGCTGGATCAAAGAGTGCCAATTTTGTTGGAATTGGAGATCAGTTAACATATTCTTACTGCTTGTTATCTAAAAGCTTTCACCCTTTTCATTGTTTCTTTCTCCCTTGTCCATAAGACACCAAAATCAATTTCACTTTCAGGTCAGCAGGGCTTTGTTTTGTGTGTAACACATGAACTTTAGCCTTGACTCTCCTCTTTGACTTTTATATTTATTACATTCTTATTTCACTGTTACATTCATGCAAGTAAAATAGAAATTGTTGAAAATATATATAAGTGAATAATACCAGTGGAATCACCATACACTGGTCTGAATTATACCATCAATTTAACCTGGAGACTCACAAAGTGCAAATGCAGTCTTCTTTGCTTGAACTTGGTATGGCACACAAAGATGGTGCATCTTATTACATGGATGTTTAAGAAACGTGAGCAACACAGCAAAGATTCTGAGCTTGGAAGCAGTTCTTACCCTGTTTTCAGGGAGAGCAGTGCATCATCGACACCTCTCTGGTTGAACTTCCCCATGTAGGCATGCATTTCTGCATAGTTATTGCGAATATTCCTCTCCGTGCTGCCGTTGGGCACAGTGCCAAAGCGGAAAGGGGGTGAGAAGTCATTAGGTCTCTGGAACTAAAAAGAGAGTTAAAGAGAGACAGAGAAGATGAATGTTTCAGAAACTGTGGAGAGATATTAAGTGAACATTTGTGGATTTATCATGGAAGCGACCAATGAGAGTTCACCAAACATTAGCCCTTGCTCAGGAGTAGCAACTGCTATCTGAAAGTGAACTTCAATTCAACTCAATTTAATCCATATTGTTGAGAGCTTTCTAACTGCCCACCCCTGACTTGAATCTGTCACTCTCATCTGCCCCATGTATGCACACTGCACAAAACCAGGGATGATGGGAATGAGCTATTAGCTTAACTGCAGTGGGCTGGTTGCCTTTATTTCTGAAAATTGTGTGAAATCTGCTTCCAGGCCCCATCATTGGACTATTAAGGCCCTAGGATGTAAGGCAAGCTACATCATACTCCTGAAAATCACTTGTTGGGTAGCTAATATGTTTTGCTAAGAAATTCTCTCTTTCCTTGATGCTTTAAAAGCCCATATGTATCCTACATGAGTTGTAGAAGAAATTGTAAAAGCAAATGCAATTTTAATTATGTTCCCTCTTGTGTTTAAGAACTGAGAGTGGATTGCCAGGGCAAAGCATAATAAAGGGAAATCTCTTGAATTTTCACCCCTATGACATCAGCTTTGTTTCTGGCTATTGCCCTGCAGTGAGCACTCTGTATATTGCTTCCTGAATGTACAATTCATGCATTTGTATCTTCATGGCCTCGGAGAGTCTGTTCCCTCAGCATGAGCTCACCTTTCTCCCTGGGCCAATTCATGTCCTTCACCTCATTCATGTAACTCAGGCCAATTTCTTCAGGACATTTTCTATGAGTTCTTTCTTTCCTCAAGTTTACCCAAGAGTGAGTCATCGGTACTTAGTGTTCTTGGTCTAGATCCTTGTAATTAATACTACAAATTCATTTACTTTCTAAATAAGCTGGCCAAGTTCTGAGAGCTGGTCTCTGAGGTAGTCAGGAAGCTCTAGATTGAGAGAAATATGGATTAAAGATCAGCTCTGAGTGTGTGTTAGTTGCTCAGTCGTGTCCAACTCTTTGCGATCTCATGGACTGTAGCCTGCCAGCCTCCTCTGTCCATGGGGTTTCCTAGGCAAAAATACTGGAGTGGGTTGCTAGTTCCTTCTCCAGGGGATCCTCCTGACCCAGGGATTGAATCTAGGTCTCCTGCATTGCAGGCAGATTCTTTACCATCTCAGCCAGCGAGGCAAGTAACAGAAGCTCTCTGTGCATCATTTCCTCATATATAATAAAAAGACAGTAATATCTACTTTTCAAGATTGTTGTGTGTATTAAATGATACAATGCATTGGAAGTACATGACACAGCATCTTGCACACAGTAAGTGCTTAATAAAGACTTCTTATATCAGTTTAAATTCATATCTACATTCTTTAGTAAACTTCATACTCTCCAAGTTTCTCATTCTATTAGGACAGCAATGATCAGCTAGAGTATGACTGGAGTTCACAGTTATATATGCTGTGCCCTGGTATAGGAAAGCCAATGTAGATATTTAAAGTCCACTTGGTTTCAGTATTAAGTGAAGTGCAGTGAAAGTCACTCAGTCGTGTCCAACTCTCGACCCATGGACTGTAGCCTGCCAGGCTCCTCTGTCCATGAAATTTTCCAGACAAGAAAACTTGAGTGGGTTGCCATTTCTAAGTGAAGGTATCTTAAAAATCTTTGAAGATACCTTTGAAAGTCTAACTTAGGAGTACTCTGAAGTTCTGGAGCTGTCTGGGCTTACAACCATTCTCCTTTATCCTTCCCTTGACCTGAGACACTTACAGCTTCTCAGAATATGGGGATTTCATGGGCCACTAAATGTCACAGCACCAGTAACCATAAATACCATCTTCATTGCTTAGAGTTGGCCGTAGTTAAAAGCAAGGTCATGCAGTGGGGTTAGGTAATCTGAGATGCATCAAAAGATCTCTACTTTTTGACTTACCACAGTGCTTTTTGCCATTAAGAGTTTTTGTTTAATTATTTTTTAAGGGGTTGTGATTTTTAAGAAAATAAAGATACAACAAAAGAGTCAAAGAATTTTAGAGTTGTATGAACCACTCAAGGTTAACTGGTCTAAATCTTTAATTTTACAAATGAAGACAGAGGCTCAAAGAGGACGAGTTATCTGCTCAATGTCATACCATGGCAGTGATGGCTAACAGATGTGATAGTCATCACATCTGATAGTGATGGCTATCAGAAATCAACTGGCTTAATTAATAGTACTTCTCATGGTTCCCAGCAGATAACAAGTTTAAAGTAAATATGAATATGCTTTATTAAAAAGACAGAATGCTATGCATAGAACTGCCAGTTGTAACACTTCAGATATTTGAAAGATGGTGTCCCCCAGTCAAAAGTAGAGTATTCATAAATACCATGGCAGGCAGCAATATAACCAAATGTGCTCTCTTTAATTAGTAATCTCCCATTTTGTTAGGACAGTGAGAACTGATGCTTACAATGACTGAGATACTCTAGGGTCTAAAGTATTTTCTGAAACATCAATGAAAGTTGAAATAATGTCC
Organism: Tragelaphus eurycerus; assembly: GCA_935064755.1. NCBI lineage: Eukaryota > Metazoa > Chordata > Mammalia > Artiodactyla > Bovidae > Tragelaphus > Tragelaphus eurycerus. Next base: position 15,009,867 of record CAKXYN010000036.1, on the reverse strand, counting down.
AGTACAATGTTGTATAAATTTTTACATTCTAGTTTTTTGAAAATCGATAGTCAACGTAAGATAGATATAATAATTATTTTTAAATGATGTATAGAACAGTCTTTTGGACTCTGTGGGAGAGGGGGAGGGAGAGGGTGGGATGATTTGGGAGAATAGCATTGAAATATGTATAATATCATATATGAAATGAGTCGCCAGTCCAGGTTCGATGCATGATACTGGGGCTGGTGCACTCGGACGACCCAGAGGGATGGTATGGGGAGAGAGGCGGGAGGAGGGTTCAGGATGGGGAACACATGCATACCTGTGGCGGATTCATTTCGATATATGGCAAAACCAATACAATATTGTAAAGTTAAAAAATAAAATAAAATTTGAAAAAATAAATAAAAAAAAATTTTTATTGAAGTAGAGTTGATTTACAGTGTTGTGTTAACTTCTGCTTTGCAACAAGGTGATTCAGTTATATATGCATGCTAAGTTACTTCAGTTGTGTTCAACTGTTTGCAACCCTATGGACTGTAGCCCACCAGGTTCCTCTGTCCATGGGATTCTCCAGGCAAGAATACTAGAGTGGGTTGCCATTTCCTCCTCAAGGGGTTCTTCCTGACTCAGGAATCAAACCTATGTCTCATGTCTCCTGCACTGGCAGGCAGGTTCTTTACCATCAGTGCAACTTGGGAAGCCCATTCATTTTATATATATATATTCATTTTCATTGTGGTTTATCACAGGATATTGAATGTAGTACCCCGTGCCATACAGTAGGACCTTATTTTTCTATTATTGTACATATAACAGTTTTCATTTGCTAATCCCAAACACTTAATTCTTCCCTTCCCCACTGAGCCCTTCCCCTTGGGAACCACAAATCTGCTGTCTATAGTTATGACAACTTTTGATTAACCAAATCAAATGGAATGTGATATCCAGAAGCCCTCATGTCCTGATAAAGCTAGATTATGGAAATTTTCAGTGCTACTCTTTATTAGCTTTGATTTCTAAACTATCTTTAGACTTCTAGATGCTGTTTTATATCTTTGAATACTTAAAAACTAAAGAAATAATGGAGAAACTGGAATATCCAAGATGATGTTGAAAAAGGAGGACAAAGTTGAAGGACTCATACTACTTGACTTTGAGACTTACAAAGCTGTAGCCATCATGACAGTGGGACATTAACACAGAGAGTACAGAGATCATGAGAACAGAGTGCCCTCAACAGATGGACACATACGGTACAAAGGCAATTCAGTAAAGACACAACAGTCTTTAACCAGTGGAATTGGAACTCTGTATGTAAAAAATAAGCATTGCAAGCATCATTCCACATCTCACAAGATATATGGAAATTAAGACTAAGTGGATCAATGTACCTAAATACAAGTCCTAAAACCCTAATATGTCCAGAAGAAAATATAAAAGAGAGGCTTTGTCACCTTGAATTAGACAAAGATTTCTTAGATTTGACACCAGAAGTATAATCCACCATCAAAAGCAAGTAAGTTGGACTTTGTTAAAATGAAGAACTCTTTGAAAGGCACCGTTAAGATCATGGAAAGACAAACTATTGGCGAGATAAAAATCTCTGAAAACAGTTTAAAACTATTAAAGAACTAAAGGATTATATAACAACACAGCAAGACTCTTATATGGTTACAGCATCTTCTGTAAGAAAACAGTCAGAAATAGCCAACACAAGAAGAATGGGAGGCACAGGCCTATGGAAAGCATTGGTCTTGAAGGCAGACAATTTGGATTTGAATTCCAGTTCTTTGCCCAACTGTATGAACATGGGCTAGTTCCTTAACTTCATGGAGCCCCATTTTACTGGAAGTATTATTTTTAATTACTATTATGATAATATCTAAGATCACTTAACACAGTATCTGGCACATGGTAAATTCTCAAAACTATTAACTGCTTCCACGAGGGTGAAGTTCTCATACCTAAAACTGTCCCATGTTAGATTATGTCCCCTAAGATGGAAAACTCCTGTTTCCTAATTTGTTCCTTAAACTTGGCCAGTTTGGGGACCAAATGGGTGAGTGTATCACCCCAGAATCAGCCAGAGCAGAAGAAGTAAGCCAGCCTTTTCCTCTGAAAAATTCTTGTCCCAGATTGGTGAAGTTTAAATAAAACCTATATTTTTAAAACACTGTCACTGGAACTTGAATTTCACTAAAATTAATGGCCACAGAGAACTTTATTTTCCGTAAAGAAGAAGGAAAAGGAAGGATCTTCCAAATACCATCTTGATGTTTCCAATAAATGCCTGATAATAAAACTTACTCCAAGCTGTGAGGTGTTCTATGGCACTTGTTTAACCTGAACAGCAGTCAGTGCTCCTTGGGGTTTGGGGAAGGAGTAAAACTTAGTACTGCCCAGAACCAGGGGTCTTAAAATCCATGGAACAGGGAGGCCTCTGAGAAAATTTTTTTTAAAAATTAAAGACCCCAATACACCAAGGAGACCAGCATGAATTTTATATAGTTATTCCTTATTAGTCACCTTTGGCTATTACAGAGCTTTCTTGAACTTGGAATGTTTCTCTATATTATAAAAACATATGCTTAGTTGCTCAGTTGTATCCGACTCTTTGTGATCCTATGAACCGTAGCCCGCCAGGCTCTTGGTCCATGGAATTCTCCTGGCAAGAATACTGGAGTGGGTTGCCATTTCCTCCACCAGGGGATCTTCTTGACCCAGGGATCGAACTTGGGTCTCCTGTGTCTCCTACATTGCAGGTAGATTCTTTACCTGCTGAATCATCAGGAGAGCCCCATAAAAACATAGAGAGAACAAAAACACAGAAATGAAGAAATTTTGGAGATCAGTCTCATTTCACAGATGAGAAAACTGAGGCTCTGAGGAAGCCAAGGAGTTGTTTCAGGCCATGGAGTGAAATAGGAGGACCAGCTTATAGGGCTTGACCCTTGAGCTGAGTCCTCCGACCACAGCTCAAACACTAGCCGCCAGGTCCTACCTTTGCTCACTGGCGAGAGACTCTATGCATGTGTTTGTGAGGCCGCCTGGTGAGGGCACCCTTCCCTTCCTGGCATATCAGATGCCAACTCCCTCTCAGGGTTCAACCCAGGGCGTCCAGCCATACTGTAAGCAGGCTCTCACCCAAGGGCAGGACGGGGCCAGAATGTTAAGAGACCTGTAATCTCACTTGATCCTCCTGAAGAACAGCTGGGAATCAGAATTCAGCCATCTGAGAGGCTCAGATGATCATCTCAGCCCCCACATTAATGATCTCAAAGTGAGTGAGTGAGTCTTGGCTATCAGGGAGGGGAAAGATGTGGAGGCAAGGACAAGGCTCCACCCCAACCAGAGATGAGGGGACTTGGGGGCGCTGGAGTGGTACTGGCTAATGCCTTTCATTAGAGAGGCCCTTCTGAAGCCTTCAGAGAGAAAGGAAAAAGGCAAGTTGTCAAGGAAGAGGCATCATCAACTCAATAGACATGAGTTTGAGCAAACTCCAGGAGATAGCGAAGGTGAAGGAAGCTTGGTGTGTTGCAGTCCCTGGGGTCACAAAGAATTGGGCATGACTGAGCGACTGAACAACAGTAAGGGAGTGGAGATCTGGTCCATTTTGCTTGTTTATTAAATACATAAACTGATTTTACTATGTGTACGGCATTATTAATTTGTTCATAGCAGCTACTAATACTCAACACCTATATATGTGCTGAGAATAACTCTCTCAACTCTTTTAATGATAACAGTTTAAATGCTTCCATTTATTTGATAAATATATATTTTGAGCATCTAATAGTGCAGAGCCTGTATTTATGAGGATGCAAAGATGAAAACATCAGACTCTTATTTTCAGGAAGTTTACATACCAGAGGGGGATGTAAACATTCATTCAGTTTTTCATTCCTTTACCTTTTCATTCATTCATTATTTCATTCTTATAGACATTCAGCATGTATTTACAGTATCTATCACCATATTCTGGCTGCTGAGGATGCAAAGTGACAGGAGAGGAAGAACCTGCCTTCAAGGAGTTCATACTGTAAACAAAGGGGACAGATAAAAAACCTTTTTATTTTATTTTCTTAATGTAGTGGACTAGGGACTGTGTTGGTGGCCCAGTGGTTAAGAATCTGCCTGCCAATGCAGAGGACACAGGTTTGATTCCTGATCTTAGAAGATCTCACATGCCCCAGGGCAGCTAGGCCCTTGCTCTGTAACTACTGAAGCCCAAATGCCCTACAGCCAGTGGTCTGCAACAAGAGACACCACTGCAAGGTGAGTAGCACCTACTCACTGCAACTTGAGAAAGCCTGCATGCAGCAATGTAGACCCAGTGCAGCCAAAAATAAAATAAACTATAATGTGTAATTGACCAATTCACAGCCACAGATTCTTTTCCAGTCCTTGTATAAGAGATGAGGGCTACACTCTCTGAACTTAATTCTGATCTGGGCTTGTGACTTGCTTGACCAATAGAATGTACAGAAAGAACACTCTGGGACTTCTGAGGCTTGGTCATAAGAAGCCTTGTGGTTTCCACCTGGGCCTCTGTAAGAAGTCAATAGCCCAGCTGTGATGTGTAGGCATGTCTGTCTCCAGGCCTGGCTGAACCCAGTCTTTCAAACACTCCAGTCAGGGCACCAGGCAACCCTGCCCGCATATCTGACCCACAAGTTGGAGAAATACAATGAAATGTCTCCTGCTTAAGCAACCAAGTGCTGGGGTAGACTGCTGTGCAGCCATAGATCATGAGCCCACAGGTGATCTCAAGTAGTGAAAACCACATTCTGGGAAGAAACTGACACAGCTTGGACACAGGACACAGGGTGACTGACTGGCAGGAAAACGAGTTTAGCCTGGCTGGCCTGAGAAGGCCTGTCTGAGAAGGTGGCATCTGAACAAAGCCCTGGATGAGAGGAGGAATTCGGCATGTGAAGATCAAGGGAAAGTACAGTAAGTCCAGGGAACAGCAAACACCAAGGCCAGACAAGGAGACAAGCCTGGTGTGGCTAGTGGGCCAGGAGCCACGTGCAGGGCATCACGGAATCACATGCCTGTGACAGAGGAGCCCAGAACCAAGGGCGCTGTCCTGAACAGGCCTACAAAGGCTGAAACCCCGGGGCTAAGAGATGAAGGGAGAGTCTTCTAGCAGGGCAAGAGGAGCCGAAGGGTTTCTAGATAGACAGTAGTCAGATTTAGACACAGGGCCCTGAGAGAGGCTGGGCACTTGTCATTCAATTCAGTTCAGTTCAGTGGCTCAGTCATGTCCGACTTTTTGCAACCCCATGCATCGCAGCATGCCAGGCCTTCCTGTCCATCACCAACTCCCGGAGTTCACTCGGACTCACGTCCATTGAGTCAGTGATGCCATCCAGCCATCTCATCCTCTGTCATCCCTTTTTCCTCCTGCCCTCAATCCCTCCCAGCATCAGAGTCTTTTCCAGTGAGTCAACTCTTCGCATGAGGTGGCCAAAGTACTGGAGTTTCAGCTTTAACATCAGTCCTTCCAAAGAACATCCAGGACTGATCTCCTTTAGGATGGACTGATTGGATCTCCTTGCAGTCCAAGGGACTCTCAAGAGTCTTCTCCAACACCACAGTTCAAAAGCATCAATTCTTTGGCACTCAACTTTCTTCACAGTCCAACTCTCACATCCATACATGACCACTGGAAAAACCGTAGCCTTGACTAGATGGGCCTTTGTTGGCAAAGTAATGTCTCTGCTTTTCAATATGTTATCTAGGTTGGTCATAACTTTCCTTTCAAGGAGTAAGCGTCTTTTAATTTCATGGCAGCAATCACCATCTGCAGTGATTTTGGAGCCCCCCAAAATAAAATCTGACACTGCTTCCACTGTTTCCCCATCTTCCCATGAAGTGATGGGACCAGATGCCATGATCTTAGTTTTCTGAATGTTGACCTTTAAGCCAACCTTTTCACTCTCCTCTTTCACTTTCATCAAGAGGCTCTTTAGCTCCTCTTCACTTTCTGCCATAAGGGTGGTGTCATCTGCATATCTGAGGTTATTGATATTTCTCCTGGCAATCTTGATTCCAGCTTGTGCTTCCTCCAGCCCAGTGTTTCTCATGATGTACTCTGCATTGAAGTTAAATAAGTAGGGTGATAATAATCAGCCTTGACGTACTCCTTTTCCTATTTGGAACCAGTCTGTTGTTCCATGTCCAGATCTAACTGTTGCTTCCTGACCTGCATATAGGTTTCTCAAGAGGCAGGTCAGGTTGTCTGGTATTCCCATCTCTTTCAGAATTTTCCACAGTTTATTGTGATCCACACAGTCAAAGGCTTTGGTATAGTCAATAAAGCAGAAATAGATGTTTTTCTGTAACTCTCTTGCTTTTTCCATGATCCAGCGGATGTTGGCAATTTGATGTCTGGTTCCTCTGCCTTTTCTAAAACCAGCTTGAACATCTGGAAGTTCACCGTTCATGTATTGCTGAAGCCTTACTTGGAGAATTTTGAGCATTACTTTGCTAGCGTGTGAGATGAGTACAATTGTGAGGTAGTCTGAGCATTCTTTAGCATTGCCCTTTCTTTGGGATTGGAATGAAAATGGCCACTGCTGAGTTACCTCTCATTTGTCATTACTGGAGGCTAATAGATATGGCCGTGATAACCAGAGGGCATTGGGCCTGAAGAGGGAGGCGGTGCCTGGGTCCCAGTGGAGTTGGATTCTGCACAAAGTCCATGCTCTAAGGAAAAAGAAACAGTAGGACCCATGGAGCCAAACTGCCCAAGTTCAAACTCCAGCTCTGTCGCTTGATAGCTGTGTGACTTGGAGCAACTCACTTAACTTCTCTGTGCCCCAGTTTCGTATTTGTACAATGGGGTTAATAATGCTACCTACCTCATCAGGCTTCTTATCATTCAACAGATTAATCTGGGCAACATGTTGGCATAGTGCCTAGCACAAGTTAAACACACTAGATTAGCTATTATAACTGTCATCATCATAATTATCAGAAGCAACCAGAGAATTCTGGCTGAGTGTCAACACTGGGATTTTGTGCTGGAAAAAGCCATGAGGCATGCAGGGATAAAGGAGAGAGACAGGAACTGAGAAGGAGATGCACTGGGATGAGGGTCTGGGTGCCAGGGAAAACAAGGAGAGCAGGAACATTGTAGATAATTCCCTACCACCCAAGCCTGTGAAAGACACCACACACACAGCTAGATAAAATCAGGACCACAGGGTGTACACCAGTGCCACTGAAACTCCAAAGGAGAAAGTGCAAGCAACCTGGCTTCCTGGATGGCTCTTGAAGGAGGCTGGAATTAAGCTGAAGTGGGTTGGGTTTGGAAAGGTGGAGGTGGGGCATGAATGTCCTTTCCCATTAGAAGAACCCTCCACTATAAGATGCTTGCTCCTTGGAAGTAAGGCTATGACAAACCTAGAAAGTGTACTAAAAAGCAGACACACCACTTTGCCGACAAAGATCTGTATAGTTAAAGCTATGGTTTTTCCAGTAGCTATCTATGGATGTGAGAGTTGGACCATAAAGAAGGATAAGTGCTGAAGAATTGATGCTTTTGAATTGTGGTGCTGGACTCTTGAGAGTCCCTTGGATAGCAAGGAGATCAAACCAGTCAATCCTAAAGGAAATCAACCCTGAATATTCACTGGAAGGGCCGATGGTGACGCTGAAGCTCCAATACTTACTCTGGCCATCTGATGCGAAGAGTCAACTCATTGGGAAAGATCCTGATGTTGGGAAAGATTGAGGGCAGGAGGAGAAAGGGGTGACAGAGGGTGAGATGGTTGGATGGCATCACCGACTCAATGGACATGAGTTTGAGCCAAGTCGGACAGAGAGTGAAGGACAGGGAAGCCTGGCGTGCTGCAGTTCATGGGGTTGCAAAGCGTCAGATGCGACTGAGCGATTAAACAGCCACTGTTAGACACTTCTTGTCCAGCTCTGTTCCCACAGTGAGAGAGGAAACAGGTCCTCACAAGGAGGTTTTGAGGCCATGATGCCAGGAAAACAGAAAACACAAACGCTTCTACATGCTGATGGCATCCAAGCTTTTGTGCTGACCACCAGACACAGCCCAATGAGGTTCCTTAGCATTAGATCCTGGGAATGACAGCAGGCAAATCAAAGGAGGAGGTGGCAGTAAGTCCCTTCAGGGGTAGCTGGGGACCCTGAAAGATGACTTTTTTCCTTCAGTCAGAGAACCATCAGCATATGCAAATTAGGACAAGCCAGCACTGTGACCTTGCAGAGATGGATATTGTAACGTCCTGGTAGCAGAGTCCATCCACGTGAGACACAGAATCTGGGGGCTTTTGTCTGCAAAGCTTGACAATCCCATGCATAAATATTCATCCCAGCACTCCTGCTTTAACATTTGAATCACAAAAAGAATCAATGCCCAGATGCAGCTCAGCTCAGCCATCTGAGGCACCCAGGAGAAAAGGTGGGAAGGTTTAGGCAGCAAGGGTGGCATTTGGTGATGTGCTAATGAAGAGGAGGTGGCAGAACAGCAGAATTTGGCGGGGAGCACGTTACCTACCCGAGTCCCATCCCATCATTGCTGTTACTAGTATCAGTACCCTCTGTTTTCACAGGACTGTTTTATCATTGACTTCCTTTATTTTGACGTACAGTTCTATGAATTTTGTTATTCTAGTTATTTGTTCATTTTATCAATATACAGTCTGTGGAGTTGCTAAGAGTCAGACATGACTGAGAGACTAACACCACCATCACCATACATAAAATGAGGGCTTCCCAGGTGGCTCAGCCGGTAAAGAATCCGTCTGCAATGTAGGAGACATGGGTTCGATCCCTGGGCCAGGAAGATCCCCTGGAGAAGGAAATGGCAACCCACTCCAGTAGTCTTGCCTGGGAGATCCCATGGACAGAGCAGCCTGGAGGGCTACAGCTCACAGGGTCACAAAGAATCAGACATGACTGAAGCGCCTGAGCCCGCACGCATACATAAAATGGACTCTTTTTTGTTATCAATCTATCTTTTAATCCATTATTGATAGTTTGGTTTTGCTTTGGGATCCAATCTGAGAATCTTTTGCTTTTAGTACAAAAATTTGTGCTACTTTTATTTATTCATAGAAAAAAATGTATTTGGCACTCGTTTAATCTTCTTAGAGCTGTCCCTCTGTTCTAACAATAAAATTTACCATTTTAAATATTTCTAAGTGTACAGGTCTGTGGCATGAAATACATTCATACTATTGTGCACCATCACCACCACCCATCTCCAGAAATCTTTCATTTTCCTCAACTGAGACGGCGTACCTATTAAACAATAACTCCCCATTCATTCAATGAATTTTAATCACGCATTGAATCTTTTAAAAAAAATATTTATTTATTTTTAGCTGTGCTGGGCCTTTGTTGCTGCTTGGGCCTTTCTCTAGTTGAAATGAAATGAAATGAGTGGAGGCTACTCTCTAGTTGCACAGTGGGCTTCTCGTTGCAGTGGCTTCTCTTGTTGGGGTGCATGAGATCTAGGGTGCGAGGGCTTCAGGAGTTGAGACACGAGGGCTCAGTAGTTGCAACTTCCGAGCTCTGTAGCATAGGCTCAGGAGTTGTGGCACACAGGCTTAGTTGCTCTGAGGCATGTGGAATCTTCCCAGACCAGGGATCAAACCCATGTCTCCACTGTTAGGCGGATCCTTACTACTGAGCCACCAAGGAAGCCCTAACCATGGACAGAATCTTGTAACCAGCAGCAGGACAGGACACAGAACAAGTCCATCACCTCCAAGAATTCCTGTACGTTCTTTGTCTAGAGTTGTTCTCCCTCCACCTTTAACCTCTGGCGACCACTGCTCTGTCCTCTGTCCCCACAGTTTTGTCTTTTCCACAATGTCTGTCCTACAAACGAAATCACACAGCATGTAACCTGTTGAGACGGGGTTTTCACTTCTCATAACGCCCCTGAGATTCATTCATGATGCTGCTTTTGTACCTGAAGGTCATTCCTAGTTATTGTTGAGTAGAATTCCACTGTGTGGCTGCACTGGTTTGTTTATCCATTCACCCATGGAAGGACATTTCGGTTACTTTCAGTTTGGGATAATCATGAATGGAGCATGGATATACAAGTTTTTGTATGAAAATAAATTTTCCTTGAAGGTCAATACCTGGGAGTGGGAGCTCTGGGTCATGAGTCACCCTCCTGACTGGGACCTCCTCTCTCAAGTGCACCTCTTTTTGCATCTCTTCTCTCTCTTGACCTTTCCATTTTTTCCATGAACTATAAAGTAAATTAGCTCAGTTGGTAATGAATCTGCCTGCAGTGAAAGAGACTTGGGCTCGATCCCTGGGTCAGGAAGATTCCCTGGAGAAGGAAATGGCAGCCCACTCCAGTTATTCTTGCCTGGAAAATTCCATCGACAGAGGAGCCTGAGGGCTACAGTTCATGGGGTCGCAAGAGTCAGACACAACTTAGTAACTAAACCACTATGTAAAGTAAGTACATCCACTATAATTATCTTATTATTCTGCCTGATTCTCATTCCTTCCATAATATTATCCTACAGCTTATCTAGGATGATGTAGTTGTGTGTGTATGTATGACTTCAGACTCTAAGCAACACCCGAAGGTGGCAGGGAATGGCCGGAGAAAGTGGTTCCTGTCCTCTTCTGTGGTGATCGGTGACCCCTTGTTTGCCCAAAGAAGAAGAAGGTGAGATGACAACACAGACAAGACTCCTTGCAGGTATGACCTTCACTGTCTGATGGCCCATCAATGCTTGGGAAGATGCGGAAAGGAGGCACAATGTGCTTAGCCGGAAAAGGAAGTGTAATGATGGAACAGTAAGTCAGAACATGGGTCATGGGCTAAGAAGATCTACATTCAAAACTGAGTTCCACCCTTTATTAACTAAACGACTTCATAAACAAACCACTTAGCTCTGAAACTGAATATCAACAGTGTTCTAAGAGCAGAAATAATGAACAGCATCTCATTACAGATCCTCCACTTCAAACCTGGGGCCCAGGATAGCCACCCAGGGCCTGCCATGGAACAAGCTGGCTGTGGATATATAGTGACAGATTAGGAAGGCAGGCTGTTCATGAGAATTAGAATCTGATGGAAGTGGGAGGAAGAAAAATTGGTTTTCTATTTCATTGGAGAGAATATTGTTAAAATTCATTTGGAATAGGTGACTGATTAACAATTACTGTGACAACAATAACACAGAATGTAGTTAGAAGATACAGGTATATCATCAAATTGCCCAAATTAACTCAGTTCTCTTGCTGGGTACCTGGAGAAATAGATGCCATTTTGCTACTGTTAGAAACGGAGTTAGCATTCAGGAAGAACCTAACACCTTAGTCGTTTTTGTTTTTTCTCTTGTTATTAATATTAGTCCTATGCTTGTTTACAGTGGCAAACACATATAAATTTGCATGTAAAGAAACCTCACTTATGCAATGGAATATTATTCAGCCATTAAAAAGAAGGAAATAATGCCATCTGCAGCAACATGGATGTTCCTAGAGATTTCATACTGAGTGAAATAAGGCAGACAGAGAAGGAGAAATATTGCATGACATCCCTTATTTATGGAATCTAAAAAGAAATGATACAAATGAACTTACAAAACAGAAAGATATAGACTTAGAGAATGAACTTAATGTTGCGAGTACACACTGCTATATTTTAAATGGATTACCAACAAGACCTTACTGTATAGAGCACGGGGAACTCTGCTTAAATGTTATGATACAGTCTGGACAGGAGTGGGATTTGGGGGAGAATGTATACATGTATATGTAAGGCTGAGTCCCTTCACTGTTCACCTGAAACTATCACAACATTGTTAATCAGATATACCATAACACAAAATAAAAAGTTAAAAAAAGAAACCTGCCCTTGGCTCTAAGAAGCCTGGTAAGTAGTCTTCACAACTCTGGATGCTGTGCCTCTGGGGAAGGCACCCCTTACCTCTCTGAGCTCAGCGTGGAGCTGGGGTTCCACGACAGGCTGCAGAGGGCAGAACGTGATGGAGGACACAGTACTGGCTCACCTCCTGTTGCTACCCTCTTGCTGTGGCCAAAACAAGAGCTTGTAGAAAAGAAAATATCAGTTCTTTGGATTCCTAGAAAGGAGTTAATGACCAGTTTTTTTTTTTTTTTTTTTCATTGTAAAACAGTCACTTCTTTTGTGTTTTGCAAAGTTTGCATCTAGAAGCCTTAATATATATTTCCTAAAATATGTCATAAGATTAGACAGTAGCGTCCTAGTTCATGTTAGCTCACTGAGGTCTGATCTCTGAGCTGGTAGAGCAGAACAGGTGGGCTGATTCCTGTATTCACTTTACCACGTCATAGTGTATGTACCCTGAGGTCTTAGGTGTCTGGATATAAAGTATCAGCATCAACACACATTTCATGGGGATCATCCATGCATAAGTCGCTGAGCTCTGGAATGAGAATTTGAAATGAAATGGGACAGTAGGTACAATTCCTACATTATAGTGAAATAAAAGTGTTAAGACAATACAGACACAGCTAACACATCCATGTTAATACATACTTGATTTACATATAGTAACTCACTAATCTTCCCATCAACCCTATGTGCTCAGTCATGTGTGACACTTCGAGGGCCCCATGCCAGGCTCCTCTGCCCATGGAATTTTCCAGGCAAGAATACTGGAGTGTGTTGCCATTTCCTACTTCAAGAGACCTTCCCAACCCAGGGATCAAACCCGTGTCTCTTGCATCTCCTGCATTGGCAGATAGATTCTTTACCACCAGTGCCACCTGAGAAGCCTTCAACCCTGTGAGGAAGGTATTATTATCCCCAGGTAATGGCCCTGGAAACTGATGCCCAGAGAAGTAAGTAACTTGAATAACATCACCTAGCTAGAAACTAGTACAGCAAGGGTTCCAATCCAGGGTCCTCACCCTTAACTGCAAAACACATCACAGAGTTCTAGATACACAGAGTAGGTGCTCAGCCAACACGTAGAGTAGAAAAATCCAATGACTAAGGACTATACCAAGTTCCAAGCGGGACAAAAGGAAAGTAATGGTTCTGCAGGTTTAGAGGAGCAGAGATCATTGCGAGACTCCAGGGAGGAAGCAGCGATGCAGCAACCCCTACAGATGGGCCAAGGTTTATACAGGCAGATATGCAGTGAAGACACTCAAGACAAGAGCAAAGAGGCAGAGGGACCCAGGCTCGGTGTCTCAAGGGAAGTTGGAAAGAAAGTTTGCATGTGTAAATGTGGACCACAGCGCTGGCATCCAGGCAGGAGCCCTGCGCAGAGCACGGGGCGTGGTCAGGCTGGTGAAGGACGCAGCATTAGGTATCATTATGCAGTTAAATTAGCAGCTTGAAGAACATTAGAGGCTTGGGCTGGAATGTTCACTGGGGGTCTGTCCAATTTCCAGGAGACAATAATGGGAGGAATATATGGAGAAGACACCTAAGCAGAGGCCTCGATAAGTTGGCTTCCATATTCAGAAGGAGGAAAGAGAGGATGTGGCAGAGGGGCTCAGCCCCATCACCTCCACTCCCATGGCTCTCCTCGCCGGCCCCTCAAGGCTACCCTGGCCTCCTGGAAGTTGCTAGAGCACACCAGGCAACCTCCCACCTTAGCCTGCTCTGCTGTCCACCCAGAAGTCCCACACACCCAACGCTCCCTCACTAACTTCAGGTCAGAGACCTTCCTTGACCACCTGACTTCAAACTGCAGTTCCTCTGTCAACACTCTCTCCCTTTTCTGTTTTACTTGTCTCTGCGGCAGTGAACACCTTTTAAGCTAGTATATATATGCATGCTAAGTCGCTCAGTCGTGTCTGACTCTTTGCGACCCTATGGACTGTAGCCCACCAGGCACCTCTGTTCATAAGATAGTATATGATTGTCTTTTTCTTTCATTTTCTGCCCCCTCCCCTTTAGAATACAAGCCATATGAAGGACAAGATTTTTTTCTGTTTTGATCACTGCTGTGATCTGCTGGGACATGAAACAACAGACTGGTTCCAAATAGGAAAAGGAGTACGTCAAGGCTGTATATTGTCACCGTGCTTACTTAACTTATATGCAGAGTATATCATGAGAAACGCTGGGCTGGAGGAAGCACAAGCTGGAATCAAGATTGCCGGGAGAAATATTAATAACCTCAGATATGCAGATGACACCACCCTTATGGGAGAAAGCAAAGAAGAACTAAAGAGCCTTTTGATGAAGGTGAAAGAGGAAAATGAAAAAGTTGGTTTAAAGCTCAACATTCAGAAAACTAAGATCATGGCATCTGGTCCCATCACTTCATGGTAGATAGATTGAGAAACAGTGAAAATAGTGGCAGACTTAATTTTTTTGAGCTCCAAAATCACAGCAGATGGTGACTGGAGCCATGAAATAAAAAGACTCCTTGGAAGGAAAGTTATGAAATAACTCCAGAAAGAATGAAAGGATGGAGCCAAAACAAAAAGAATACCCAGCTGTGGATGTGTCTGGTGATAGAAGCAAAGTCCGATGCTGTAAAGAGCAATATTGCATAGGAACCTGGAATGTCAGGTCCATGAATCAAGGCAAATTGGAAGTGGTCAAACAAGAGATGGCAAGAGTGAATGTTGACATTCTAGGAATTAGCGAACTAAAATGGACTGGAATGGGTGAATTTAACTCGGATGACCATTATATCTACTACTGTGGGCAGGAATCCCTCAGAAGAAATGGAGTGGCTATCATGGTCAACAAAAGAGTCCGAAATGCAGTACTTGGATGCAATCTCAAAAATGACAGAATGATTTCTGTTCGTTTCCAAGGCAAACCATTCAATGTCACAGTAATCCAAATCTATGCCCCAACCAGTAACGCCGAAGAAGCTGAAGTTGAAAGGTTCTATGAAGACCTACTAGACCTTTTAGAACTAACACCCAAAAAAGATGTCCTTTTCATTATAGGGGACTGGAATGCAAAAGTAGGAAGTCAAGAAACACCTGGAGTAACAGGCAAATTTGGCCTTGGAATACGGAATGAAGCAGGGCAAAGACTAACAGAGTTTTGCCAAGAAAATGCACTGGTCATAGCAAATACCCTCTTCCAACAACACAAGAGAAGACTCTATACATGGACATCACCAGATGGTCAACACCGAAATCAGATCGATTATATTCTTTGCAGCCAAAGATGGAGAAGCTCTATACAATCAGCAAAAACAAGACCAGGAGCTGACTGTGGCTCGGACCATGAACTCCTTATTGCCAAATTCAGACTGAAATTGAAGAAAGTAGAGAAAACTACTAGACCATTCAGGTATGACCTAAATCAAATCCCTTATGATTATACAGTGGAAGTGAGAAATAGATTTAAGGGCCTAGATCTGATAGATAGAGTGCCTGATGAACTATGGAATGAGGTTCGTGACATTGTACAGGAGACAGGGATAAAGACCATCCCCATGGAAAAGAAATGCAAAAAAGCAAAATGGCTGTCTGGGGAGGCCTTACAAATAGCTGTGAAAAGAAGAGAAGCGAAAAGCAAAGGAGAAAAGGAAAGATATAAACATCTAAATGCAGAGTTCCAAAGAATAGCAAGAAGAGATAAGAAAGCCTTCTTCAGTGATCAATGCAAAGAAATAGAGGAAAACAACAGAATGGGAAAGACTAGGGATCTCTTCAAGAAAATCAGAGATATCAAAGGAACATTTCATGCAAAGATGGGCACGATAAAGGACAGAGATGGTGTGGACCTAACAGAAGCAGAAGATATTAAGAAGAGGTGGCAAGAATACACAGAAGAACTGTACAAAAAAGAGCTTCAAGACCTAGATAATCATGATGATGTGATCACTGACCTAGAGCCAGACATCTTGGAATGTGAAGTCAAATGGGCCTTAGAACGCATCACTACGAACAAAGCTAGTGGAGGTGATGGAATTCCAGTGGAGCTATTCCAAGTCCTGAATGATGATGCTGTGAAAGTGCTACACTCAATATGCCAGCACATTTGGAAAACTCAGCAGTGGCCACAAGATTGGAAAAGGTCAGTTTTCATCCCAATCCCAAAGAAAGGCAATGCCAAGGAGTGCTCAAACTACCGAACAATTGCACTCATCTCACACGCTAGTAAAGTAATGCTCAAAATTCTCCAAGCCAGGCTTCAGCAATATGTGAACCGTGAACTTCCTGATGTTCAAGCTGGTTTTAGAAAAGGCAGAGGAACCAGAGATCAAATTGCCAGCATCCGCTGGATCATGGAAAAAGCGAGAGAGTTCCAGAAAAACATCTATTTCTGCTTTATTGACTATGCCAAAGCCTTTGACTGTGTAGATCACAATAAACTATGGAAAATTCTGAAAGAGATGGGAATACCAGACCACCTGATCTGCCTCTTAAGAAATCTGTATGCAGGTCAGGAAGCAACAGTTAGAACTGAATATGGAACAACAGACTGGTTCCAAATAGGAAAAGGAGTACGTCAAGGCTGCATATTGTCACCATGTTTATTTAACTTATATGCAGAGTACATCATGAGAAATGCTGGACTGGAAGAAACACAAGTTGGAATCAAGATTGCCGGGAGAAATATCAATAACCTCAGATATGCAGATGACATGACTCTTATGGCAGAAAGTGAAGAGGGGCTAAAAAGCCTCTTGATGAAAGTGAAAGTGGAGAGTGAAAAGGTTGGCTTAAAGCTCAACATTCAGAAAACGAAGATCATGGCATCTGGTCCCATCACTGCATGGGAAATAGATGGGGAAACAGTGGAAACAGTGTCAGACTTTGTTTTTCTGGGCTCCAAGATCACTGCAGATGGTGACTGCAGCCATGAAATTAAAAGACGCTTACTCCTTGGAAGGAAAGTTATGACCAACCTAGATAGCATATTCAAAAGCAGAGACATTACTTTACCAACAAAGGTTCGCCTAGTCAAGGCTATGGTCTTTCCTGTGGTCATGTATGGATGTGAGAGCTGGACTGTGAAGAAGGCTGAGCGCCGAAGAATTGATGCTTTTGAACTGTGGTGTTGGAGAAGACTCTTGAGAGTCCCTTGGACTGCAAGAAGATCCAACCAGTCCATTCTGAAGGAGATCAATCCTGGAATTTCTTTAGAAGGAATGATGCTAAAGCTGAAACTCCAGTATTTTGGCCACCTCATGCGAAGAGTTGACTCATTGGAGAAGACTCTGATGCTGGGAGGGATTGAGGGCAGGAGGAGAAGGGGCCGACAGAGGATGAGATGGCTGGATGGCATCACTGACTCAATGGATGCGAGTCTGAGTGACCTCCGGGAGCTGGTGATGGACAGGGAGGCCTGGCGTGCTGCGGTTCATGGGGTCGCAAAGAGTCGGACATGACTGAGCGACTGATCTGATCTGATCTGATCTGAGACAGCATATTAAAAAGCAGAGACATTACTTTGCCAGCAAAGGTCCGTCTAGTCAAGGCTATGGTTTTTGCAGTAGTCATGTATGGATGTGAGAGTCGGACTATAAAGAAAGCTGAGAGCTGAAGAATTGATGCTTTTGATCTGTGGTGTTGGAGAAGACTCTTAAGAGTCTCCTGGAACTGCAAGGAGATCCAACCAGTCCATCCTAAAGGATATCAGTCCTGAATGTTTATTGGAAGGACTGATGTTGAAGCTGAAACTCCAATACTCTGGACACCTGATGCGAAAAGCTGACCCATTTGAAAAGACCCTGATGCTGAGAAAGATTGAAGATGGGAGGAGAAGGGGATGACAGAGGATGAGATGGTTGAATGGCATCACCGACTCAATGGACATGGGTTTGAGTAAACTCCGGGAGTTGGTGATGGACAGGGAGGCCTGGCATGCTGCAGTTTATGGGGTCACAAAGAGTTGGACACGACTGAGTGACTGAACTGACTAACTGAACTGTGATCTGCTGTGTAACTGCTGTGTCACCAGACGGTGCTTAAAACAGAACTTGAGACTTAGTGGCTCTCCATATGAATGACTAAAGGACTAAATGAGTGAATGAATTAAATAGCACAAATAAAGCTATTTATTATATTTTTAAAAATTCCCTCAAAATGTCCTCCTTACTGGTGAATGTATTACCGAGCAACACAGTTGAGACTGACTGATGCTCAGAGCTGGTGTTTTTCTGGTATCCCTGGTGAATTAGGAGTTAATACATCCTCACAGCAGTGGAGGACATCTTTCTTGGCCTAGTGTCCGTTTTCCCTTCAAAAAATACATCTGAGCTGTGATCCCAGGAGAGCTTGTCAAATTAGGACTTGACAATGTGTGTGGATATTTCTTTGGCACCAAAAATGTGACAGAGCTGGAGATGATTCTGATAACACGGGGATGAAGGAAACAGAGGAAGAAGGGCTGAGGCATTTGAGTTTCATCCTGAAGTCATCCTGTGCCTGACAGGTGGTCTTGGTGGTGTTTCGTCAACCTCCCCTTAGGTGAGACCATTACAAAGAGGTGTGACGGCCTTCTGTCCACTCATGCCAACCCCCCAGACAGATCTGTGAGAGGGCAGTCACTGTGCAGGTATTCTTATGAAAGTTGTGGGTGCTGGCGAAGAGACACAGACTTTAAAGAAGATGTTAAGTAAACAGTACAGATGGATTCACCGTGGAGAGTTCCAGCAGCTCATCCACAGTTTGGGGGAGACTGCTTGCTCAGGGTTACTATCAGGGTTTCCATATGCTAGGATGCCCTGGGAATTTAGGGGCATGCCAGCTATTAGCATGACAACCTGAGGTTCCTATCACAGTGAAAACAGCTTTAGAGTCACAAAGTTGGGGACGGCCAAGTTGAGGTCTGTGCCGGGGCAGGGCTGGGAATCCAGGGAGAGGCATGGTGGGGAGACAGACACACCTCTGCTATCCTGGCCATTGATCAACTCAGTCAATTCCAGACTGAGAAATGCAAACCCCAGCACATGCTCACACACTCACACTGTGTCCGGTGTACACAGAGCAGAACTCTTTGCTCTGAGTAGACCTCCTCAGCAGGGGACACTCCAGACTGTAGTGTCAGTGCTGGGAGGGGGCTCAGTGACCCCACAGTGCCCACTGCATCCCCTTCTGGGTTCATGAGGGACCCACACGGGTGTGAACTGAAATGTGTCCTTCAGTAAAGGGACATATCTAATCTTGATATGGCATTTCCCAGGACACATTCTGCCATGATTTTTTTTTTTTTTTTAAATACCCATATGTCTCCCAGGACACTTGTGGGCTGTGAAACAAAGATTGAGAAATGCCGATTGAGTGATGTCCTAGTTGTACAGAGTGGGAAGCAGAGGCCTGAGCAGTCTGACCTATCCAGGGCCACAGGGCCATCCCCAGTTCCTGTCCCCTCCATCCCCTCCCTCAACTGGTCACCACACGTGTTAAGCAGCAACTCGGCACCAGAAGCTGCGTGAGCCTCAGTCACTCACTCACTCAGTTTTTATGAGTGAGACAGAGGATTCTACGCCCAGGGATAATGAGGATCCAGTGTGATTGCCTCATCCTTGATGGGCCTCCAGTTACAAGGGGGAATCACTATTTTATGGTGACTGCTGTGCTCATGCTTGGTTGCTCAGTTGTGTCCGTCTCTTTGAGACCCCATGGACTGTAGCCCTCCAAGCTCTGTCCACGGGGATTCTCCAGGCAAGAATACTGGAGTGGGTTGCCATGCCCTTCTTCAGGGGATCTTTCCAACCCAGGGATCAAACCCACGTCTCTCACATTGCAGGTGGATTCTTTACCGTCTGAACCACAAGGAAAGCAGTAAAAGATCAATAACCACATCAGGAGGGGAATGGATTTGATTTTTCCACTTGACAGAGTTAAGCCAAAAGCTCATTAACTTTCAACGTTTTTGCTGAGAATCAGTCTAACTTATGGTAATTCACGCTCCTCTTAAGGGTTACCTTTGTCAGACATGCTCGGTGAGCACCACCATGCCTCCAGCTGCTGGATGTGGATACGGCATAGGAAAGTAGACCCGAAAGGTGAAAAATGGTTTAACAGATTGTGTTTAATGTGTATTTATGCCATAAAAATCTTTGAGACTGGCTTCACTTTTAATAATTCCTTCATATAAGCTGGGTTTAATCATGATTTATCTCTTTTCCCCCTAAAAGTGGCAAGTGGCATTGCTATAGTTATTTCGCCTGCAATGTAGGAGACTCTGGTTCAATTCTTGGGTTGGGAAGATCCCCTGGAGAAGGGATAGGCTAACCACCCCAGTATTCTTGGGCTTCTCTGGAGGCTCAGACAGTAAAGAATCCACCTGCAATGTGGGAGACCTGGGTTTGATTCCTGGGCTGGGAAGATCTCCTGGAGTGGGGCATGGCAACCCACTCCAATATTCTTGCCTGGAGACTCCCTGTGGACAGAGGAGTCTGGTGGGCTACCAGCCATGGGGTTGCAAAGTCAGACACGATTGAATGACTAAGCACAGCACGCCTCTTGTTACATCAGTGATGGGAAAGCAGAAAGCACTTACATGGGTACACAGAGAGCCTGCCATACCTTGCTCACATATAAGATGAGGAGCAATCAGGGACTTTGGAGAAAATCAAATATTTTGCCAAATAAATCTTTCCAAATCAAATAAATCCTGAAATCACTTTGTAAGTTAAGATCTGGTGAGCCACAATAGTGGTATTATTGAGTATTCTTCTCATACACCTGTTTGATTTAGATGATTTGACAGTAGAAATCACAGGATGAGCAAATTCTGACTACAGATATCCAATATTTCTCTACATTACCCTCTCTTCCTCACCATTAGTGATTCAACTATCCTCCACTGTTCTTCAGACCAAATGGCTAATAAATAAAAGTAAGTATTGGTTTACTCTATGAACACTATGAATTATGTAACTATCTTCTTGCTCATTTCATTCATTGATTAAATAATTCATTAACTCATCCTTCAACAAATGTTTGAGGATATGTATTTGCCAGATTCTATTACAGTTACTGTGAATATATCAGTAAATAAGGACAAAAATTCCTGCCTTCATGGAGGTTACAGTCTAGTAGAGAGAGACAAGTAAACATCGTGAATATGGTAAAAATAGGTGGTGCTAGTGGTAAAGGACCCGCCTGCCAATGCAGGAAATGCATGAGATGTGAGTTCGATCCTTGCATTGGGAAGAACCCCTGGAGTCAGAAATGGCTACCTACTCCAGTATTCTTGCCTGGAAATCCCATGGACAGAGGAGCCTGGCAAGCTATAGTTTATTGCAAAGAGTCAGACATAACTAGTGATATGGCATGCATGCACAAAACACTCATAAAGCAGACAGGACTTAAGAGATGAGCCAGGAGAGTGCCAACACTGGCATGAAATTTGCATTTGCTGCCTGCTGCCTGCTACCTGAAGGAAGAAGGATAGGTTGTCACGCCATATAACATAATTTCCACTAATGGGAAAAAAAGAGAGAAAAACAGACAGGGAGGGAAAAACCTGTTTTAGAACCTCTTCCAGATTTTAGGTGGCTGCTTAACTGAGGACCTGCCCTACAGGATGTCCTGGGCTTAGACTGTCTTTTAGGGACATATAATAAGTCACCATTCCCTGGAAACTCTTGTCTCTATTAATGTACTTTCCTGTAAGAGCCTTCCTCCTTGAGTCTTGGTCTGGTGTGAATTTTCAGAAGAACAACTTCAAGTTTGCATTAGATAAGAAACATTAAAATTTATTTTTCCACTTAAAACCCAAGGTGTGTCTCATCTCAGGCTTGGAGAGAGACTTTTTCTAGAATAAAGCAAACGAGAGAGAATTACTGGCAGGGTAGCTTGCTTATGAACTGTAATATATATTTGGGAGAACAATCTAGATGAGTTTCATGTCACACTCCTATTTTGAAGACCCTTATCTGGGTGTACATAATTAGAGGTAAATGTATGCACTAATTGGGCTATTGTCTCAGCTGCCTAGTAGGAAGTTATGCAAGCTTCCTTATCAAGCTCCATGACCATTCTTTTAAGATACCAGCCCACTGGGTCCTTTAATGGTCCTAAGTGCATGTGTCATGTTCCCTTTGTCAATGGTTTACAGAGAACCTAGCCTACTTTAAAACTAGTCTATACAAATGGCAGCCCACTCCAGTGTTCTTGCCTGGAGAATCCCAGGGACGGGGGAGCCTGGTGGGCTGTCGTCTCTGGGGTCACACAGAGTCGGTCACGACTGAAGCAACTTAGCAGCAGCAGCATACATTTCAAATCAGGAGCTAATTAACAGAATGGAAGAAAAGTCTGTGTGTGTGTGTGTGTGTGTGTTAGTCACTCAGTCATGTCCGAGTCTTTATGACCCCGTAGACTGTAGCTCACCAGGCTCCTCTGTCCATGGGACCCTCCAGGCAAGAATACTAGAGTGGGTTGCCATGCCCTTCTCCAGGGGATCTTCCAGAACCAAGGATCAAACCCTAGTCTCCCACATAGCAGACAGATTCCTTACCATATGAGCCACCAGTTTCTACTCAATGCCAAAGCAAACTGTAAAGAAAGACATTTCTCTTTATGAAAATACAAATGGGCCATCTGGTGAAAGGGAAGACATGAGTGCTTGAGTGGGGAGTGTGGGGGTCACTTATTAAGCACACAGGGAAAGGTCCCATTTTCTTTAATTACTTAGATGATGGGATGGAAAACTTGCTCCTTAAATCTGCTATGACATTAAATTGGATTGGATGGCTGGCCATTTGGAAATAGAATTAAACACCAAAGTAGTAAGTCTGGCATGAGGAAAGAAGATATTAAGAGGATACAGTTCAATTAGAGAGTGTACAAAGGAACTCTCACAGGATGTAAAATCACACTGTCCCAGAGCAACAAGGGGCAGGAACTGGCTTTGTCAAAGCATGGTCAGGAAGTATCATGGAGCCCTAGTGGACCACAAGCCACATGAGCTGAAAACATAGTGTTGCTATTTAAATAGGGAGCCTATAATGGGAAGCTAAAGAGAAATGTGGAAGGTGGGAAGGACCTGGTCAGGCCCTGTGATGGGCCAGTGGGAGAGATTTATGATTACTGCTGTCTCCTATAACTCACAAGTGAAATTTGAGAAGGTTCAGAAAACCATTAATAAAGGTGAGGGGAGCAAGTTTCACCATGAAAGGTTAAAGGACTGGATTTATTTAAGGAAATTCCTGTTACTGAACTTGACCTAATATTGTGAGAGTCTGTTCTAGTCACCTATGAAACTGGTGTAAGCACAACCTATCACTTGTAGGATTCCATTAAATTTGGGGATATACTTGTACTAAAATCATCTTTGCTGTTTATCAGAAATTTAAATTTAAGTAAATGCCCTGTTTTTATTTGCTAAGTCTGGCAACCCTACTCACAGGGTAATTAGTAGCCATCCAATAAATCCCTGTTGAATTAACTGCTATTGTGTATTAAGTATTATGCTAAGGGTAGAAAACAGAAACACTTTAAAAACTAGGGAGGTGATGTTACAGAGGCCTTAATCCAAAGAACTATGGAAAAGGAAAGGTGCAGGAATCTGCTAGGAAGTAGAATCCAGGTTGAATGGATGGCTTACAAAGGGTGAGAGGAGATTCAGGAGAGATTATTTGAGATAAAGAAGCACAACTATTACCTCTGGTCATTACCCTGGGCTTCTAGGCCTTAGCCATGGACAGCGTGGCAGCCGCCAGGATAGATGTGGTCAAATGTGTGGTGACTTAGCAGCAGCAGCAGCAGCAGCAGCAGCAGAGTGCTGCTGCTGCTAAGTCGCTTCAGTCTTGTCTGACGCTAGGATAGATGGAGACAAATGTGTGGTTGGACTCTGAACTCAGGAATGACAGGTAGGTGACAGAGAGTGTGTTTGCACTGAGCTGTTCTGATTTTCCCACTGTGTTTCAGGCAGTGTTTTTTGGTATATATTTAGGGTCTATCTGTTGAATGAATGGGAGAAGGCAATGGCACCCCATTCCAGTACTCTTGCCTGGAAAATCCCATGGACGGAGGAGCCTGGTAGGTCGCAGTCCATGGGGTTGTTGCGAGTCGGACATGACTGAGCGACTTCACTTTCACTTTTCACTTTCATGCATTGGACAAGGAAATGGCAACCCACTCCAGTATTCTTGCCTGGAGAATCCCAGGGATGGGGGAGCCTGGTGGGCTGCCGTCTATGGGGTCGCACAGAGTCAGACACGACTGAAGCGACTTAGCAGCAGCAGCAGCAGCTGAATGAATAAATGAGGAGTAGTCATGAAGACTAAAAGTCAATGAAACAGACTGTTTAGAGAACACCATCACATTAGGTTTGCATCACAGAGATACGCAAGATAAGGTGCACTAACACAGCACGTGTTCAGTGTGACGTGGGCAGCAGATACCCTAAGTGGTGCAGAAAGTGGGAAGCGAGCTCCCTGGCTTAGCAACTGAGACTAGGTGCTTCAGGGAAGGAAACCGCTGGGTCTCAGGTTCTCCCAAACCCACATCAAACTTGATTTTCTGGTAATCTTTTAAAATGGCAAGGAGTGATTGGGGAGCATGAGTCTTTCCTTTATTAGAAGACAAACTATGATAGAGTAACCACCATTTAGGACAATAAGAACATAATTTCTGTTGCTAAACTAGTAAAAATGTGTACTAACGATAAAAGTAGGAGTGTAATACATGCTCTGTTTTTATCAGTAATTCGCAGTGCAGCTAAAGCCCTTTTTCACTTCTTTAATAAGAGACCTTGAGGTAGAAGCAGTTAGGTTTACTTTTTCTGGGAATCTGGAAGGACAGACCCTTCCTGGGTGATAATAAATATGGATCATGAAGGCAGGGAAGGCATAAAGAGGAAACCAGGTCTGTAATCTGTCCAAGAAAATGTTTGTGGTAGGGACCATTTGCCCAGGGAAATGATATTTGAAGTCATTGTTTTCTATCACAGTGGTGGGTGAAAGACAGAGACTTAGAAATGCCCGCTGAGGGACTTCCCTGGTGGTCCGGTGGTTAAGAATTCACTTGCAATGCAGGTTTCGATTCTTGGTTGGTAGGGGGACTAAGATCCCACATGCCGTGGGGCAACAAAGCCCATGTGCCACAGCTAGAGAAGCTCATGTGCTGCAATGAAGACCCAGCACATCAAAAAATAAAAAGAAATGTCCACCGAGCTCTTACTCTGCACCTAGGAAAGGATCAGATCAGATCAGATCAGATCAGTCGCTCAGTCGTGTCCAACTCTTTGCGACCTTGTGAACTGCAGCACGCCAGGCCTCCCTGTCCATCACCAACTCCCGGAGGTCACCCAGACTCACATCCATCGAGTCAGTGATGTCATCCAGCCATCTCATCCTCTGTCGTCCCCTTCTCCTCCTGCCCCCAATCCCTCCCAGCATCAGAGTCTTCTCCAATGAGTCAACTCTTCGCATGAGGTGGCCAAAGTACTGGAGTTTCAGCTTTAGCATCATTCCTTCCAAAGAAATCCCAGGGCTGATCTCCTTCTCAGTGCTTACTCTCAAAATTCCCACAGGATGGCTGCAAAGAGGTATCTGGTGCCTGCTTCCCACGGCAGAGACCCTCCTTCCAGGCTTCTCTGGATCCAGAGCTATTTTCAAGGGGTCTATGCACTGCAGGGTGGCACCTCCATCCTGCCCTGCATACCTTTCCAGCCCTGACATAGTACAGGTCCTCCCCACTGCCCTATTTCTGAATCTCACTGAAATAAAGTGCAGGGAGAGTTGAGGGAGGACTATGGGGTGGTCTATCATGGATCGAGAGCAGTTTGTCTATGGCTTTCAGGGCAAATGTTAATCACCTAATGGAAACAACATGGGTTTTGTAAGATGGATTTTGGCAAACGCTGAATCTCCCCGAACATTTACTGAGGGATTAGGACACATTCTTCTAAGCACTTCACGATATTGTAAGTACACAGTACTATACATCTTTAATCAACACACAACTATAGTGTAGGTAATATATTTATCCCCATTTTGTAATTAGGAAACTGAGGCCTCAGAGGGGCTTAGTAAGTTGGCCATATCATATACTTTCCAGGGTGTATATGCGGTGTGCTCAGTCATGTCTGACTCTTTTCCATCCCATGGATTGTAGCTTGCCAGGCTCCTCTGTCCATGGGGATTCTCCAGGCAAGAATACTGGAGTGGGTTGCTATTTCCTCCTCCAAGGGATCTTCCCAACCCAGGGATTGAACCCGCATCTCCTGCATTGGCAGGCAGATCCTGTACCAGTGACTCACCTGTAAAGCCATACTTTTCAGCAGCTGAGTCTCCGTTTTCCCTTCTGGAAAGCAGAGTTAGCATCTGCCTAAAACGTCTGGGAGGAGAAGTAAGAGGGACCAAGAATGCAGTGTCTAGCCCAGGAAGGCCACCCCTGGGCACGGATGACTGGCTTTACTTCTGAGACTGTTTCCACAGGAACTGCGTGGACGACGGCCATGGTTGCTCACATGGCAATGGAGCACACGACACAAAATTGGTTTATTTTTGGCTTTGGAAATGCAATTTTTAATAGGCAGCCTCCAACCTATGAACACACTGTCCTCAATAGTTCATTTATAAGTCAGCTGTTCGGAAACAGAAATACATTTCCCCAGAGAAAGAAGACTGTAAATGCTTAGCTCATTAAGGGCAATTTAATCCATAAGAGTGCAGAACTTTAGTGTTAATATTATTAGCTTCTGTTCTGGGAACACTCATTCACTTAACACCCTTCTGTGTTGTACCAGGCACTAGCCCAGGAGCTGAACAGAGTTATTTTATTGAAAGCATGTCTGTTGCCTCAAGGAGCTTACAGTGTGATGAAGGAAATGATCATCTGATCAGCGGTTCTAATGGAGGGTGACAGAGGTGGTTTCTGACTGTCATCAGAGGGCAGGGGCAGGGTATCTGGGGTGGGGGAAGGGTGGGAAATGGTAATGAAGCCCTGGAGGAAGGGGAAGGGGTTTCCCTTGCTTGGGGTCAGGGCTGGCAACTTTCTGGGCCCTGTTGCTTTTCTAAGCTCCCTTCCAGGCATCCCAAAGTCCCTATTTTCCTGTATCATCCATGTCTGTAAGACCAAAAGTCCGTTTTTTTTCAGTTCAAAGGATTTAGGTGTCAAAGGGGAGATAATCTAAAAAACAAGTGCCATTCTTACATGTGGAATCTAAAAAGAAATGATACAAATGAACTTACTTACAAAACAGAAGAAATAGACTCAGACTTTGAGAAGGAGCTTATGGTTGCTGGGGAGAGGAGATGCTAGTTAGGGAGTGTGGGATGGACATGTACACATTATACACACATATACACACTGCTATATTTAAGATGGATAACCATTAAGCACCTATTGTATAGCACAGGGCTGTTGTTGTTCAGTCATTCGGTCCTGTCCAACTCTTTGTGACCCCATGGACTGCAGCACACCAGGCTTCCCTGTCCTTCACTATCTCCTGGAGTTTGCTCAAACTCATGTCCATTGAGTTGGTGATGCCCTCCAATCATCTCATCCTTCTCCTCCTGTCTTCACTCTTTCCCAGCATCAGGGTTTTTTAATGTTTTGTGGGAGCCCAGATGGGAGAGGCAGAGAAGGCAATGGCACCCCACTCCAGTACTCTTGCCTGGAAAATCCCATGGATGGAGGAGCCTGATAGGCTGCAGTCCATGGGGTCACTAAGAGTCGGACACAACTGAACGAACTTCACTTTCACTTTTCACTTTCATGCATTGGAGAAAGAAATGGAAACTCACTCCAGTGTTCTTGCCTGGAGAATTCCAGGGACAGAGGAGCCTGGTAGGAGGCCATCTATGGGGTTGCGCAGAGTCAGACATGACTGAGCGACTTAGCAGCAGCAGCAGCAGATGTGAGGGAAGTTTGGGGGAGAATGGATACATGCATATGTATGACTGAGTCCCTTCACTGTTCACCTGAAACTATCACAACACTGTTAGTTAATTGACTCTACCCCATACAAAATAAAAAAAACTTAAAAAAAATTGTCACTAACTTGTGATTAAACTATTACTCAATGTCCCTAAGGTCTCTTCATTTGAAGAAGCAGATAGTTTAAATTTTTTTTTAGTCTTCTATATAAATGTTTAAACTAGAAAGCACATGAAAATGTTCCAAAACAGCAGGGGTCACAGACTCCTGAGCCCTGCCTGAGGACTGCCCCGGGCACCCCTGTCTTTCAAGGACTCTTCATTTACCCCTGAACCATGCATCCTTCAGATGCTGCACGGGTGCCTGCTGCTCTTTTTATGTGCACGTGCTTCCAGTGGGGGAGGGAGACTGGTAGTGGAACGGTGCCTTGTCTGGGTCATCTGTAACCCGGAGGGACTCATCCAGGGTGTAGAGATATGTGTGATTTCATGACCCTTCAAACCAAAGAACTGAGGGCACTTCATGAAGACTATTCAGGAGGGGCTGGAAAACTGCCCTGAATCCTGACAACCCTCCTCCCCAACAAATCCCAGCCCTGTTCCTGTCACTGGGACCAACCACACCATCAAGCAGAGATGCCCCTACTACTGTGAGCTGTGTCGGGCCCAGGTCACCTCCAGCAGAGAGGACCAGGGTGGCAATTACATAATTCTGTTAAAAGCCTCTTTCCAATGACAGGATTGAGAGGAGAGGTTGTAATCCTAACTCAAGACGAGGCTCTGAAGTGCTGGGGCAAGGTGACAGGGTGAGCAGTCAAGAGAGAAGTCAACCCTCCCCACTGTAATGACTGGGAAGACTCCTGCTCTGCATACAGGGGCTCCTGAATGAACTATATCGGCCTTTTGCAAATAAATCAATCTTATAATCTGAGATTTCATGTGCATGCTAAATTGCTTTAGTCATGTCCAACTCTGTGTGACCCCTATGGACTGTAGCTCGCCAGGCTCCTCTGTCCATGGGATACTCCAGGCAAGATAAGCGGAGTGGGTTGCCATGCCCTCCTCCAGGGGATCTTCCCAACTCAGGGATTGAACCCGAGGCTCCTGCGGCTCCTGCATTGCAGGTAGATTCTTAAGCCCTGGGCCACCTGGAAAGCCCCTGTGAGATCTTACTGTTCACTGATTTCTTCATGTGTGTGTGTGTTGATCCTTCTGTGCTCTTTACATGGTGGCTCATGCTTGCTCTTGACTTCCAATATTCTTTTAAATCAATCATCTATACATTTCGTTGTGTTGGATCACAGTTGATGCATGCAGGATCCTTGTTATGTCACGTGGGATCTTTTGTTGCAGCACATGGACCCTCTAGTTGTGGCTTGCAGGCTCTGGAGCATGCGGGCTCAGTAATTGCAGGGCCCAGGCTCAGCTGCTCCTCAGCATCTGGTATCTTAGTTCCCCAACTAGGGATCAAACCCATGTCCCCCGCATTGACAGATGGATTCTTAACCACTGGACCACCAGGGAAGTCCCTCCAGGTATTATGAATATGGATACATTTATAGTTACATCTGACCCCCAGATTATGGATGCCCACATGTCTCGTGGACTGGTAGCTATGATTGTCAGACCACTGGGGTATTTAAAGAATCAAGCTCTTCTGCTTACACTGTTTGGACCCCAAATCAGCCCTAATCTTGACAGATCTAGCAGTGACTTCCCACATCAGGACCCAATTCACACCAAGGTAGCAGGTGCTTGGGGAGCTGGTGTCAATTCTGACTCCATCCCCGCCTGAACCTCCTCAGCTTCCTGTGTCGGCATTAGAGGGTCACAATGTCCATGCCAGCAGCCTGGAATCACTGCCATGCTGAAAGCTGCTCTGTTCTTCAGCATCTGAACATCAGTTTGCATAATGAAGTGGGTGAGAGAGCCCTGGTTGGCAGAGAGAAAGGAATTTGGCTGTAATTGGCCACAGTTAACTTGATGTGCTTTTATAAGGAGAAATGCGTCTGATCCCTGGGTTGGGAAGATCCCCTGGAGGAGGGGCATGACAACCCACTCCAGTATTCTTGCCTGGAGAGCCCCATGGACAGAGGAGCCTGTCAGGCTACATACAGTCTATGGGGTTGCAAAGAGTCAGACACAACTGAAGAGACTAACATCTTCACACTATAAGAAGAAAAGTGAAAAAGCAGAAATGGCTCAGCACTCCCTGTCAAGCCTGCATTGGCACCCTCGGGTGTGTGTGTGTTTGCAGTGATGGGTGAGTGTGCCCCAGAAAGGCACATAAGAGGATAACCTCAGATATTCAAGTGCATTTCCCGCCCCTCCGGGAGCACTGCTCCCTAGTGGCACCTCTGCCTGGGAGGTCCGCGGCTGCAGTGTCCTTCCTAATGCAATGCTGTTTGCTATCTTGTTCAATTTGGACTTGAGGCCACTAGAAGACATCATTAGACATCACAGCCTTCTTTCTTCAGTACCAGGATGACACGCAGCTCAATGGCTTTTTTGTACTCAGTCCAGAAAACGCTGAGCTCCAGCTGTCTCAGGGTCTGCTGGCAACCAGTTCTTGCAAGAAATGGAACTGCCTTATCCTTAACTCAGAGCCCACTACTGTGCTAGTGATGAGCTGGGAGATGGGTGAGCAAGTTTGAAGGAATTAAGCATCCGTCTAGCACCTTTACTATCGAGGTGGTTTCTAGACTTAAGCTGTTCAGGGTCTCTTGGCCACAAGCACTTCAGAAGCAGTAAGTGAACACTATTCTTGCTTTAGTTCCCTCCTAAGAAGAGGATCGAATGAGGAGAAGGGTGCACATCTCACCTCTCCAA
Source organism: Tragelaphus eurycerus (assembly GCA_935064755.1). Taxonomy (NCBI): domain Eukaryota; kingdom Metazoa; phylum Chordata; class Mammalia; order Artiodactyla; family Bovidae; genus Tragelaphus; species Tragelaphus eurycerus. The sequence continues at coordinate 14,979,286 of CAKXYN010000036.1, read as the reverse complement.
TTCTTTCCTCTTTCTTGAGAGTAGGATCTTTTCCTTTCTAGCTGAATTAAGTAAGTATGTATATTAGTTACTTCGTAGAAGGGAGAAAACATGGCGTCTGACAACATTCATTCATCCAGTTAACATTAAGTAAGTGGCTCTTAAATATGTGAGGGGCTATGAGTTCAGAAAGACTTCCCAGGTGGCGTTAGTGGTAAAAAAAAAAAAACAACAAACCCTGCCTATGCAGAGGACTTAAGAGATGCAGATTCGATCCCTGGATTTGCAAGATCCCTGGAGGGAGGAGGGCATGGCAACTTACTCCAATATTCTTGCCTAGAGAAACCCATGGACAGAGGAGCCTGGCAGGCTACAGTCCATGGGGTCACAAAGAGCTGGACATGACTGAAGTGACTAGGCACACATGCACACACATGAGTTCAGAAACAAAGACAACAGAGCTCTTGGCTATTCCCAGATTCCAGTGAACAGAAGACTCTCCTAGGGTCCTGTGTATCTACAGGTGGGTAGAGGGTCTACCCACTCCTAATGGGTTGGTGAGGGTCCTTAATCATCTCCTTAAGGACCTGAGAAGCCAGGCCAAAAAGGGTCCCATGATGGGGGCTTGACAGGATTCTGCCACCCGGGGCCATGCCTCTAGGAGTATGTCCCTTGTCCCCATGTCCATACAGAAAGTACACGGGGTAGCTTCGGGGTCTGGAGTCAGTTCTGCCCGTATCAAATCCAACCCCCTCACCTGGTTGTGTGTAACTTCAGGGCATATACTTATCTTTGAAACAACCCTCCTTGTCTGTAGAAAGACACTGGTAGTATCTATCGCACAGGGTGGGCATGAGGCTGCAAGGAGCCACAGATAATGATGAGTCCAACAGCTGGCATGTAGTATGTGCTCACTGAATAGTTCAATCACTGTTCAGTAACAAGGGCCAAGACGGCACATGTGGCTGCAAGAACCCTAGCCCCTGGCAGGGGGCCGAGTGAGTTCAGCTCTTCTGGGACCTGACCCTGAGCTGTTCTCCCCTGTTCTCTGGGGGGCTCGAGTGGAAGGCAGAGGCAAAGAGGAGCCAGGGATGGGTGGGACCCCCTCGTGGTGCTGTCCTGACCTGGCACTGTGCAAAATAGAGTCTTCTCCTGGTCAGGCAGGCTCACAGAGTTCCTGAGGGCCTCTCAGTGAGCGCTCAGTCTTGGTTCCCTGAGGGCAATGACTTGTCTACAGCAGTCCCTTCAGCTCCTCCATCGGCTACCCACCCCTCCTGCATATCTCTGGTTTGGTGGCTGCCTCATCCTGAGCATGAAGCCCATGGGGAGGTGTCTTTAACATTATCTCACTCCATTCCTGCCCAGACTGGCCCCTCCTGCCCGTGTGGCCATGGACTTGGGGAAGGTAGACATGAGCAGCCTTTGATGGGCATCTGGACCACCCCCTGGACCACTAGCCAAGATCTGTCACCTGGGTCTTCTCAAGTTTTAATGAAATGCCAGTCTCTCTATGATTCTAATTGCAGGGGGTGAATCTCAAGTTCTCCCAAGGATCCCCCAAAGCCTGTAGGTCTGAGGGGTGGGAGGAAAGAGGAAGCATACTCCTCCAGTTACTTCCTCCTCAGAGTAACTTTCTCTCACAACCCTTTTCATACATCTGGTTTCCTGGCTGCATCCTGGCAGGTGCTGCTCAGGTGGGACCTCCTTCCACCTGGACTTTAATTTCAAGTTGGATGAAAAAGGTTCCCTGAGTGACTTTGATATCAACACCCTGCTCTATCCACCCCTTCCCCAGTGTTCACACCACAGACAGGTCTCCACGGACAGACTGACCCTGTAATGTTTACAGAGAGGACGTGAGATTCCAATCTTCCTCCGACTCTGCCCCCTGAAAGTCTGAGCTGCCATACCTTGGGGACCCTCCACGTGGGCAGCTCTGAGGATCACACTGGCCTGGAGCCACTGCCCTTGATGCTCTGAATCAGAGCCATCCAGCTAGAGCTGGATTAAAATACTGGAGGAAATGTCTGAGGGTCTGGTCACAGAAGAGTCAGATAGGACTTAGTGACTAAACAATAACCGGAGCCTGTAGAGCATGACTGGTCTCTCCGTGGCTCTCTGTGACTGACCCAGGATGGAAAACTTGACACTGAACTGTAAACTGAATCATGGGTCCCTAAGTTTTTTGGCATCAGGGACCAATTTCATGGAAGACAATTCCCACAGACAGGGGAAGGTAGGGGATGGTTTCAGGATATTCCAAGCTCATTGCATTTATTGTGCACTTTAGTTCTATTAGGGCTTCCTGGGTGGCTCAGACGGTAAAGAATTTGCCTGCAAGGAGGGAGACCTAGGTTCAATCCCTGGGTCAGGAAGATCCCCTGGAGAAGGGAATGGCTACCCACTTCAGTATTCTTGCCTGGAGAGTCCCATGGACGGAGGAGCCTGGTTGGCTACAGTCCACGGGGTTGCAAAGCATCAGACATGATTGAGCTACTTTCACTTAGTTCTATTATGATTACATCAGCCCCATCTCAGATCATCAGGCTTTAGATCCCGGGGGTTGGGGACCCTTGAACTAAATGGTTGGTCTTCCCCAGCTTCAAGCACTCTAAGGCCTGCCCTCAACACCTCCTCCCTGACCTTACCCTGAGCACACACTCAGCTTTGCAGAAAGCTTCCCAAAATACAATACAAGAGACACATATAGCCCACCGAGGCCCTTGTCTATTCTCTTGCCATCATTATAGAAAGGGGGAGAGGGAACACTGGAAGAGCCAAAAGGCCGAAGCACCCACAAAAGCCCAGAGCCAGTCCAGGCCACAGTTTTCACTGTGAATACAATTCTGACACCTCTAAAACTTGATTTATTTTAGGCTTGATGCCTTTGGCCACATATAAATTTTCATGGCTGTGTTAATTTGTCTCGAAGGACTTGAACTTAGTAATTCTTAATAAGTGCTCAACCCACAAGCCAAGATTTCGTCAGCTTGTGAAAGCTGAGCTCCCTCATACTGAGACACTTATTTCTAATGTTTGCTTTTAACCAGACAGAAAAGGATGTTGAAGAGCTCCCTTATTCTTCTTGGATGTCAATGAACTTCACAGTGAAGACACTGCTTTCAACTGTCAGCTAAATGCAATAGCTCCCTTCTCTTGGAACCAGAAATTGGACCAAAAGTAAATTCCAACTTCTCTGGGAGTCCCCAGGGTCACTTGCTCTTCCCAAATTGGAAGATATGGCCCGACTGAAAGATGCCCCATATGGAAGCCACAAGGCTTTCCTGGTGGCTCAGTGGTAAAGAATCCACCTGCCAGTGAAGGACATGTGGGTTCTCTCTCTGGGTGGGGAAGATCCCCTGGAGAAGGAAATGGCAACCCAGTCCAATATTATTGCCTGGGAAATCCCATGGACAGAGGAGCCTGGCGGCCTACAGTCCATGGGGTCACAAAGAGTCAGACGCAACTTAGTGACTAAACAATAGCAACACTGGAAGCCACGCAGATAAATCAAAGGATCTGACCAGTTCAGAGAAGCACTGTTTCCTCCCACTCCCAGGGCACTCAAGACTTGAGTGCTACATGCAGTGGAATGTGCTTGGATTTCTGCTAAAAAAAAGTGTTTGTTGTTTATTGCTGGCTTCTATTTCGGGCCCAGCCCAAGTCAATGCAGGTGGGGAAATTGTGGATTCATCCTTGTGCTAATATGTGTAGTAGTAATTTAAAAACAACTATGGCTCCAGGAAGGTGTCTAACTCTCCTATATCTCACACAGGACCACTTTTCTAAAAAGAGTTATACAGACCAGATCTAGTTTACAACTGGGTTCAGGTGTTTTGTTTTTTTTTTTTCTTTCTTTTCTTTCCCTTTTCCTTCCTTCATTCCATTTTGTTTTATTTCACAAAATGATGATTCCACTCATAGCAGAATGAGACAAATCTTTTCTATTTTTCCAGGTAAAGACAACTTTCTTAAGTTCTATGCGCATGGGAAACTTGCATTCCTTATGCAGCTCTGTTAAATGTCACGTTCCTAATTAGCCAGTTATTTGATGCTTCAAACTCGGTTGGTGGAGAAGACCCTTGAGAATCCTTTGGACAGCAAGGAAATCAAACCAGTCAAGTGTAAAGGAAAGCAACCCTCAATATTCATTGGAAGGACTGATGCTGAAGCTGAAGCTCCAATACTGTGGCCATCAGATGTGAAAAGCCAACTTATTGGAAAAGACCCTGATGCTGGGAAAGATTGAGGGCAAGGGGAGAGGGGGGTACAGAGGATGAGATGGTTGGATGGCATCACTGACTCAATGGACATAAGTTTGAGCACACTCTGGGAGATAGTGAAGGACAGGGAAGTCTGGCATGATGCAGTTCATGGGGTTGCAAAGAGTCAGACATGACTTAGCAACTGAACAACAACAATTTTGGAGGATAGAGATACACATATGTATGTGCACACATATGCACACATGTATATACATATGAGTGTGCCTCCCTATGTAACAAGGAAGATACCTTCATCAACATGGAGAGGACACCTGTTTGCCTTTGATGAGAAAAATAGTTCCTGTGCCTGATGACCAGCTAGCATCCCTTTCAGCTCTGTAATTTGAGCAGTACAGCGAAACCCAGAATATTAAGAGGGCTGCACGAATAATATTTTCCCCAGAAGAGTTGTGAAAATGGTACACCTTGCCAAAAATATGTCCACAGTCCCCTCTGACAATGACCTTCCTGCTCAGAGCCTGTGAGTGGAGCGCACACACAGCTGACATGCTACATCTGGGGATAAACTATCAGTAATCAGGCTCAAGGACACAGCAAACGTGAGCGCACAGCAATACACAGGGCTTTTTATTGTCTCCTTAAAATGAAGCTGCAGGGACAAGACTCCCTCTGGGGGTTAGCCATATCTTTGCAAATCTTCAGGGTGATGTAGATATGTTCTTCCTACAAAGAGATTAGTGGGAAGAGGAACTGGATTCTGGGGTAAGAAATACCTGCTTTGGAAGGACAGGGTTGGGTGGCTGACCAGAGAAGCTGAGTAGGAGAAGCAGTGGGATTTAAGCGAGGGTGGGGGAGGGGGCAAGCCCCTGGGAGTGCAGGTTACGGGAGGGTATTGAGACTGTGTTCACTTCCTGTGGCTCCCATAACAAATCCCTGGTGGCTTCAAACAACACAAATTTATTCTCCCACATTCCAGAGGCCAGGAGTCCAAAGTCAATGGTAGGGCTTCACTTCCTTCAGAGGCTCTAGGGGAGAATCCATGCCCGTGTCTTCCAACTTTCTGCAGTTCCCAGTGTTTCCGTGGCTGCCACACTCTCTGCCTCTTACTCCTCCTGGCCTTCTCTTCTGTGCCAGCTTTCTCCCTCTGCGCTTCTCTTGTAAGGACACTTGCATTGGATTTAGTAGCATTCCATGGTGACTGTAATTTGAGATCCTCAATTACAACTGCAGAGATATTTTTTCCAAACAAGGTCACCATTCACAGGTTCCAGGCATCAGAATGTGGACGTAGGGGACCACTGTTCAATCCCAAGAAACCCTGACAGTGTGGTAAGTCCCTTACATACAAACTTACAAGTTGTGAACTTCTAAAGATGTGAACCAGCAAGGAACCAGAACCTGTGCCTTCAACATCAGGTGTGAATGAAATTGCAGCTTGCCCTCCGTCTCCTATAGCTGACGATCCTTCAACTCCACCATCTCCCACCTCCTCTCCTTCCTCTAGTCAGTAACCCTTGCTGCCTGTTCACTTGATGCCTGTACTGGATACCTGTTAACCCCTGTACGCTGTAGTAGTTGTTCTACTGTACTATTGTACTTTTCAAAGTACTGTACAATAACATTAAAAATGTTTTTTTTTTTTGTGTGTGTGTGTTTATTTATGTATTATTTGTGTGAAAAGTATTATAAACCTATCACGGTGGCTTCCCTGGTGGCTCAGTGGTAAAGAATCGCTTGCCAATGCAGGAAATGGGGGTTCGATCCCTGGGTCAGGAAGATCCTCTGGAGTACAAAATGGCAACTCACTCCAGCATTCTTGCCTGGAGAACTGCATGGACAGAGGAGCCTGGAGGAGCCTGGAGGACAGCAGATCATGGGGTTGCAAAGAGCTGGACACAACTGAGCATACACACACACACTGTATAGCTGATTGTGTTAGTTGGGTACCTAGGCTAACTCTGTTGGACTTACCAAATTGGACTTATGCATGTACTCTTGTGGAATGAAACTTGTTCATATGTAGGGAGCTTACTGTATAGCAGAGGTGGGAGGTGAGGAACTCTGCATGGGGAAGTCACAGAAGGTCAGGAAGCAGTTGGTCATTCAAGGAGAAGAGGGTAGAGTGAAGCCTGACACTGTGAAGGGGACACAGAAAGGAGAGAAAGGGGACTCTGGGCCCCCTCAGGAGCTCCACAGTCAACACGGACATCTGTATCCCAGGACTGGGAGGGTGACCATTGCTAAGCTCCACTGGATGCCTCGGGCAAGGCAGCCAGTCAAGTCAAGAATGAAATTGAGACTCAAGAGTTCAAGGCAGCCATCTGGGGACCATAAGCAGTCCCATTCTCAAATAATCCTAGAGACGTGGTGAGAGCCAACCCTGAGTAACAGAGTGGGGGTTGCTGAAACCCCAGGGCTTTGTTTTGGATTCATCTGGTAGGAGGCCACCCTGGCAGGAATGAGGGGATGCGGTACTGGGGGTGGTGATCCACGTATAGTGTAGATTGGTTCAGCTAGCTAATCAGGAGGCAAAGGGGCTGGTGTCCCTCCCCCAAGCCATGCGTGTCCTCCCAGGGTTTGGGGAGTTTTCTTCTCCTGTCATTTCCTCCAGAACTGTCCTTCTTTTCAAAAAATTTATTTGTCTGTCTGTGTCAAGTCTTAGTTGTGGCCTGTGGGATGTTCATTGTGGCATGTGGGATCTTCATTATGTCATTCGGGATCTTTCTTTGTAGCACACAGACTCTCTAGCTGTGGCTCACAGGCTCCAGAGTACACGGCTAAGTAGTTGTTGTGCCCAGGTTTAGTTACCCCTTGGCATGTGGGATCTTAGTTGCCCCACCAGGGATCGAATCCATGTCCCCTGCATTGCAAGGCAGAGTCTTAATCACTGGACCATCAGGGAAGTCCTCCTCCAGAACTGCTCTAGACCAGTTCCAACAAAAGGACCAGAGATTTGACATCTCTGGGAGATGCCACACAATAAATCATTCCCTTACTTTGCTCAGCTACCTGAAGGCCAGGCCCAGGCCCTCATTTCTAGGTCCCCAGCTAGTAGTTCATGCCTGCTGTGTGCCTTGGTGAGCTATTTTTAGTTCAGTATTCCAGGACCTAACCAAGATGGCCTGGGCCAGGACCAGCGTGTGACAGATCAGGCTTGAGATCAGCTGTCTCCCACTGGCTCCTGGCCTAAAGTTAATAGGGCGAGAAAGTCCCATTTGTACAGGGGAAAGCAAGGCCCATTTCCTGACTCACGATCAAATGCCCCCCAAGCATCATACATCAGTGTAGCTGTGGTGTAAATGCACTCCTCACCAGGCTGGGTTTCTTCCAGGATGCACACTGACACATTTGTTTGCACACTGATTTTAAAAAGTCATACAGTGTCTATCTGCCAGAAGGATATGAGGTAGTTTCCAGATGCTTGTGGAGCTTCTCGGGAACTCAAAAGAGTCGTTGTCTAGAAAAGCCATGGAGTCCTCAGTTTTAAGAAGGCTGTCCTGATGGCACTTTCAATGCTGCAAGCGAAGATGCCTGCCCTCATTAATTAGAGAAACACCTTCTTGACATTTCAAGTAAATAAAGTTCATGTAGTTCCCCGAGGAAAAGAACCAACAAAATATAACGCGGGTATATTGCACTCATGTGGTGAGAATGAGTGAGGTGGGATGCAGCCAGGTACCCTCAGGAGCCCCATGGCCTGACAGCAGCCTCTAGTGACCTTGGCAGCCTCTGCAACCCCAGCAGGCTTCCTTCAGCCCTTGACCTCTTTCCCTGCTCCCATCCGTCTCCCACCCTGCAACCATGGCTTAAAGCTCCTGGTCACAGAAGGCCCAGGCTAAAGTCAATCTTGTGGGCAGTAAGCCTGCTCAAACCCAGGAAATATCACCTTCCATTCAAAGTCATGCCTCTGAAAAATTTATGAAATAAAAGGCAAATGCTAAAGCACTATCTAATTATTTGGGGTGAGTTAATCAGATAGCTAGCTACTCTTTATAGAGGAGAAGGATCTCACTTGTTAAACATCAGAAAGGTAGATGGGAAGGTTAGAAAGAAAGGATTAGCTGGAAAGAGCACTGGGATCTAGACATGGTGACATGCTGTTTAGGAGCTATTAGCCAGCCAGGAACATCAGAAGGGCAGATGACTTAACCTCTGCAAGCTTCGATTTTCTCATCTACAAATGAAGATATTAAAAGCACCATTACATAAGATAATCTATGTAATGTATTTGGCATTATGCCTGGTTCCTGAGAGCTGAAAAATGTTCACAGACATATCATTGTTGAAGTTATATTAATAATAATGATAACTGTTACTATTTTTATCAGTAGAAGTAGTTGTAGCAGTCATAGCAGTGGTAGTGTATGGTGAACTGAGAAGGGATAGATTAAGTGGAACCCAAACTGAAAGTCATTAAATGAGAAGACGGGAGATTAAATGAAGAAGTGGGTGCAGGGTGTTAATACCAATCTTAGCTGTGTCATAGTGTTGTCTAGGGAGACATCCTGGCAAAGTGCTTTTTAGAGGCTGACCCACAGGAACTCAAACCTTGGCTCTGAACTCAAACCTTGGTAATGTAGGACTTTATGGAATCACTAAATTTCCTGGAGCCTCAGTGTTCTTATCTGTAAAATGGGAATAATCACACCTCATGGAAATCATTTGTGTAACACAGACGCAACACACTTAATGTATCCAACACCCAGAGACTATGTCTCCTGTTTGTCTGGCCAAGCTCTTTCCCCTCCACATTTCACAGACTGTGAAATGAGAAACCCATCTGGAGAGCTGAGAATATGAGAATGAGCATTGTGGCTCTTTATTAAGAGAAGAAAGATGTCACCAGCCCCCTTACAGCCTCCTCCCACTGGGGGAGCTGAAGGAATGTACAGTAGGGCTGCTAAATGTTAGAGCTTGCAACCATTTTTAGTTATGGAAGCATTGGAGTCATTCTGAATTCACTGATGTAATGTGCTATTGCAAGATGGAAGTCATCCAGTAAAAAGGTACCCCAAAATAGGATGCCATGGAAATTTAACTCTGAACATTCTGACTTTGTACCTTGACTTAAATAAGACCCAGGAACATTTTACTGACATAAAATTGAAGTTAATTTCTTAAAATATATAGATTTAATGATGGCAAATACCTTCCCATCATCACTCCACAATATTTACGATTTGGCCTGATTTACATAGAAGATATGTCATCTATGAGAGTTGAAACAAGTTTAGAAACCCTTCTCCATTCAAATGTTACCTTCCCTGATGAAAATTTAATTACATTGAAAAAAGAATCCTCAAAATCACCTCATTTCTTTGCAAAGCAAAATGTTATGGCTTTGATGGCTTTATTACTTTTTTTTCTAAATTCACAGAATATACTTCCTCTCGCGCAAAGTCACTCCCAAGACTTAGCTTTTAGTTTTGAAGGAAAACTAATAAGAATTTTGACGTTTTAAGTGTACTTTCGGAAAACTCTGATTTATAATACTGCTCCTGACATTGATATGCAGTCGTATGTTATTAGTTACTTGAATGTTTTCTATAATTATGTAAATGATGTTGACACTTTCTGGTAGGATGCTTACCATTTACTATTTTGTCATTTGCAGAGTTCTGAAATGGATCAGATCACCATGTTCAAGCTGAACAGCTGTTAAAGGGCTCTTTTCTCTTGCTGTTTTCTTTGCCTGCCATGCTCAGTCCATTGCTCTGTGCAAGAGACTCTTCAATAGTCACTTCTCTCCTTCTCTTCCCACAGACTTTTAATAAAAATTATAACCAAGTTATGGTCACTGACATTGTGGAGCACATGGTCAAATAGGGGGAGAGGGATTTCCTTGGTGTCCAGTGGTTAAGAATCTGCCTTCCAATGCAAGGGATGTGGGTATGGTCCCTGGTCGGGAACTAAGATTCCACATGCCCCAGGGCAACTAAGCCTATGTCCTGAAATTACTGAGCCCATATGCCACAACTAATACTCATTGCAGCCAAAAATAAATATTAAAAAATAGAGGGAGATACAAGTACATGTCAGGTACAGGTCTGTAGATTACAATGCGGGAGACAAGGGTTATAACAAAGGTACAAATGATTGCCAGGACAGAGAAGACAATGGCTAACTTCCCAGATGAGAAAGCTTTACAAATAAAGTGATCTTGAATTTGTCTTGCCATTTCAGTAGGAGTGTGGTGAGTGCAGAAGTGAGGAGAGCAACCCAGGCAGGTGCAGAGGCCTGTGGTTGGGAAGGAGAAGGAGGCAAGGATGCCTGGAACATAGGGTATAAGATCACACACTGGGGATCATTAGTAAAAGCTCTGAAAGCCACATCTGAAGAAAGTCATCTTTACTCTGTAAACAATGGAGCCACAGAGCTCTTCAAGCAAAGGTGGGATCCATCTTTTCAGAACATAACCAACATGGCATGGAGGACAGACAGGGGCAGAGCCTCTCTGTTCAAGTGGTGTGGCCCAGAACGGTATGTTCTTTCAAAGCCACAGAAGGGAAAACAATCTCCCTCCATCTCAATTATGCTTAGCTCAAGTAGCAAATCATTCAGTTGTTGCCGAATGGCCCTTGAGAGGATGGAAAACATAAATGCAGTGTCCTAATGAATTCTCGGAGGCATCGGAAGAAAACAATGTGATAAAAGTGGTGGCTCCCCCACCGGACGGCCCAGAATGCCCTGACCTCAAGCACGTTGTGTACTGCAAAGGGACATGGTTCCACCACCCTCTGCATGGGCACAGGACCGGCCACACCTCTGCCATTCCCTGATGTGAGGACACGGTCCCCCGTACCTCTGCCAGACCCACATGTGGGGATGAGCCCTGCCATGCCTCTGTCACATTTGTGTTTGAGAAGGGGCATGGCTTCCCTGGTGGCTCAGAGGGTAAAGAATCTGTCTCCAATGCAGGAAACCCGGGTTCGATCCCTGGGTTGGGAAGATCCCCTGGAGGAGGAAATGGCAACCCACTCCAGTATTTTTGCCTGGAGAATCCCCATGGAAGGAGGAGCCTGGCAGGCTACAGTCATAAAGAGTTGGACACGACTGAATGACTAACACACACACACATATGGCCCACTGCAGCTAGGCCAGGTACAGGTATGGAGCCCTGAGGGATCAGCTGTTCTCAGTCCCATGACTGCCCAGGTTACAGAAATGGGCACAAAAAGCAGTTGTATAAGGGAGTGAGGGGAGAGTTCTAGCTCAGATTTTCTGAGGGGATCATGATGGTGAAGGAAGGATATTGACAAAGGAACAAGGTGAGAAAGGCTTAAAATGAATGAAGTAATAGATGGATGAATATCTGAATAAATGCATAATAAATCAGGAGTTAGAATAAAGAAGTAAAAAAAAAAAAAAAAGCTTAAAAGTAAAGGAGAAGGAAATACAAGAGAGGGAATAGGTTAAAAAGTAAGGAAGAAAAATAAAATGAAAAGGAAGACACACCAGAGAAAGAGCTGACATAAAGAGGAAAACATCGTGAGTGATCCTTTTGTGTGTATACAAATATATATATATATCGGAGAAGGCAATGGCACCCCACTCCGGTACTCTTGCCTGGAAAACCCCATGGGCGGAGGAGCCTGGTAGGCTGCAGTCCATGGGGTCGCGAAGAGTCGGAAGTGACTGAGCAACTTCACTTTCGCTTTTCACTTTCATGCACTGGAGAAGGAAATGGCAACCCACTCCAGTGTTCTTGCCTGGAGAATCCCAGGGACAGGGGAGCCTGGTGGGCTGCTGTCTATGGGGTCACACAGAGTCGGACACGACTGAAGTGACTTAGCATAGCATATATATATATATATATTCATTTCCTTAAAAAGCGTGTTATCTTCTTAATGCTTCTGAATGTTCTGATGAGTAGTGATGAATAGATGGAGAAGATCTTCTCCTTTTCCCTCTTTCAAAACCATTTGCTCAGTGGTTAATTAGGTTTATGTTGAGGAAATCCGCACATGTGATAAACCATTAACTATATGTGACCTGTCTGCTCTAACACAGGTCTGTCTGTATCACAGTTTCTCCTGGGGGTAGGGATGAACAATCATGGTTTCTAAATCTTAAGAAAGCCGAGAGGAGGAGGTTCGTGGTAAGTGAGAGTCTCCAGAGGATTCTGGGGTGTCCAGAAGCTTTGCTGGGCACTCCAGGAAGGCAGCCCCTAGTGCCAGGGTTGGACCCCCCAGTTATCAGAAGTGCAGGTGACAAAGCTCCATGGAAACTGGTGGTTCCAGCAGACCTAGAGAGTCACAGGTGCTGAGCATGGGTTTTGTATATCCTCACCCAGAGACCATGGCAACTGGCAGACATGCCCCCTCACCCTAACTGTGGCACAGGCCAGCAACGAGGCCTGTGCTGGGTTCAGGGATGGCCCATTCATGGGTGCACCACCCCCTCCAACCCTGGACAATCATCTAGTTAGAGGGCAGCTACTTTTCTTCAGGACACAATGAGAACAATCCTCCTTCCCAGCCCTGGGACTGCGCAAGAGTGCAGAAGAACAACGGGGGAACACGCAGACGAACAGCCCTGGGTAGAAAATGAAGGCCTAAGGAACCAGTGCGCTCAGTGTGGGTGCGCGGGGCAGCCCTCTAATGACACCCCAAATTCACAGCTCTGTGCTGAGCGTACCCAACAACAGGAGCCCTGCGCTCAGAAAGCCGCTAACACACCAAGCCCCTCATTTGCAGCCCAGAGCCTGCTGGCACCGACCTTTCACAAATGAGAAGGTGAACGTGAAGTGATATTATTTCAGTGGGGACACTGATTTCTGCTCCCGCGTCCCAATTTAAGGAGTCATAAGAAAGAATGGTCGACTTTAGAGATTTAGAAAATTAACAGGTCCGTGAGAGCTCTGAGTATGGCTCAGAACGGGACGGAGGGAAAAGATGGCAGTTTCAAGGGCTCCTACCTTTTTGTCACTCAGGCCGGAAACCTGGTCCACATACTCCTCTTGAATCATGAAGGCAGCTAAGTTGGCAGTGTAGCTGGCCAGGAAGATGACGGCAAAGAAGGCCCACACGGACACCATGATCTTGGACGTGGTACCCTTGGGGTTCTGCACGGGGACGGAGTTGTTAAACACCAGACCCCACAGTAACCAAATAGCTTTGCCGATGGTGAAAGATGGGCCACCTGGCTCTGGTGGGACAAAAAGACAAGGACAGAAGGTCAAGACAGACTCACAGGTTCCATTTAAACCTACAAGTACATAGGCTGATAAATTCCTGCTCAGACTGGACACCAGCCAGTGAAGCCCCAGCCCTTTCGTAGGTAGCTTTTTCAGTTGAGAGTTCATGTCTCACTTCTTCTGGGGCCCTCCGGAAGGCAGAAGAGAAAAACCAGAGGCCTGGGATGTGTGGGGGATCTTACTCCAACCAATGACCATAACTCAACCAGGACAACGGAGGAGCCAGCTTTCTGCCTCTATGGATGGAAGACCATTAAGATCCCATCAAAACTGAGTAACAAAGGCAACATCCCACTGTGGTCACCTTTGCATCCTCATTACTATTGTTCTTAAAATTTATATTTGTATCTATCAAGAAAGCAATTAAACTTTAAAGAAGATGAACAAGAACCATGCAAGGCCTTTTCTGCCCATTGGTCACAGAGCTCCTCCAATTTTATTAACTGATGCTGCTTTGAATGCAGTTGATCCTGATTTTTCTTTGGCTTCTAGCACTCAGTACTCAGTGTGTCAAAGACAGTCTTGACCTCACTCCCATGCCAACACCTCCCACCTGGTTGGGTCCAGCAGTGCCTGACTTTTGTGTAAGAGAATACCAGGAGGCCCAGAGAGTGAGCAGGAGATCCCTAGTTGGCCACATGAATCTAAAGGCAGAAAGGTAGGCTGTCCTTGTCCTCCACCCAAACGTTATGTAGATCATGCAGGGCTTCTGCCCATAAATTTATTGTGACCTCTCTGCTTTCTCTGCTTGGCGATGGTGAAACCTTGCCTGCTCCCTGCGTCTGCTGGCAGCTCCTCTGCTTCAGAAACGAACATCTGCGCACACAGTTTTACAGCACATTAGCACAGGTCTTACGATGCTTTCTGCGATCCTTTGAGCATCTGCTCTGCCACCTAACTCATCAGTGACTACACATGTCAGGCCTAAGATCTAACTGCGTACACACATCTCTGTGTGTGGACCTTATTTCATGGAGCAGATGCACATTGAAAGAGTTGTGTCTAAATCAAAGTTTTGTACACTGTAAGATGCCCCAAGGGGATTTGATATTTAAAGTGGCCCCATGTTGAATTCCTTGGTGAAGACAAGCATCCTTTGGTAAAGTGAGTCATTGTAAATTCTTGCTCTGAATTTGGTGTCTGAATATTTGCCGCATTGATTTTCTTTGCGGGTTGGGGAGGGTACATGCTGGCTTTAGTTCTTAACATCGCCAACATATGTAGGTACTCTTGTGCTTCTCCAATGTCTCACTTGTTACTAATCGGGATGGGGAGTAGTCACGGCTTTTGGGTGACCTTCTGGCACAAGCGGGAAGCACTTGAATATTCTGTATGGTGGAGTCGTTCAAATTTCGAGCCCAGAATGCACACCCCAGATGAGAAGGTAGGTGTGCACCTGGAAATCCTCAGTGCAGGAGTGGCTCATAGCCTGGACTGTGAATTCAGCAGAATCACAAGGGGAGCGTTGACAAAATATCGCTGCCTGGCACCCCATCCCCAGAGATTCTTATTAAACTGGCGTGGGGTGGAGTGGTTATTCTAACATGCAACCAAGGTAGAGAACTGCTGTTTTGAAACATACAGTGGTTCGAGTCCTGCTCTGGACTTGAATATTGACTATTCAGAATATTGGAATGTGAGGTCTTTGCATCTTTGTCTTTTAAGTGTCCTATAGTTAATTCTTAACTTATTAAGAATCTCTCCTCTTTGAGGTATAATTCCAGGATAAAGTTCACATTGTGGATGGGAAAAGACTCAGAGAAGGCATAATATTTCCTAATCCTGGGATTCTCAGGAAGTTTTAAAAGAGATATTTAGAAGAATCCCATGGCCCCCTTTGGAAATCCCAGTAAACTTTGTGTGAAGTCTCACAAATGCCTCAAACACATGGGTGGACCTTCAGAGCCAGGAAGATAGATGCACCACCCCCAAGAGGAGCTGTGGGTGAGAACTGTTATCTCCTGGCCATTTTATTTAATAACCAAATCTCTACCTCTTGACAAAGTGATGTGAGCTGTGGACACACGCTGTAGAGACAGAGGTGATCCTTTGGCCATGGAGAATTCTTTCAGTCACAATTACCCTGGTATGTCCCCTGGGGTGACCTATTTTTTCTTTTCTTTCTTTTTTTTAAAAATCATTCTAGATGTTTTATTCTCTGAATTCGGAAAATTCTGAAACTAGTTGTAGCCCTTGCTTTTCCATGATTCAGTCTACTTTTTTTTTTTTTCTTATTCTCGATACGCCTTCTCATCTGTCTTGTTAGCCCATCTGATCAGACAGACTGCTTATCACAGCCTAAGGTTATCACAACAGTTTCCTCTAACATGCTTACATTACAAGTATCTCCTGTCAGCTCTGCTCTCTCTTGCCCAGGGGTGGAACTGGGTTTGGGGTCAGGCTTGAGCTGGGGAGGGGACACGCAGATTCACACTAGCATCTTAATTGGGGTGTTTCTAACAAGTCCCAAGAGGATGACCTAGAAGACTGAGGGTTAGGGAGGAGGCAGACAGCAGGTGAGGGGCACACAGATTCAGAGCCAAGAACCAGGAAAAGGCAGACATGCAGTGGTTACAGCCGCCTTACCTCTGCCGTCAGCGAGGCACCTGTTGTAACCCACGGGGCTAAAGTACTCGAAGACAAAGACGGCCACGGCCGAGACGATGAGGAGCATCACAAACATCATGACCCACACGTCAGCGCTGAATGGCTCTGGGGAAGGAGAACATCATCACTCTGGGTTAAAACAACGAATGGGTCCTGACTGAGTCATGTGTTCCTTCACTCTGTGTGATGCGTCTCTTTGGGAAACACAAACCACAGGTGTGTGCTCCTTTCAGAGAGCCAGGGCCTGGGTTAGGGAGGAGTAAGAGGCTGTGTCTGATTATATCCATTCCCCTGATAGGCATGTGGAAATTTATTTTCTTTCAAACACGTGAGAAGGACAGCCTCTTGCCTGTCCTTTTTGAGACTGTAGACACAGTTTCTGCCACAATTAGACTGATATCTGGGTTTTTGGTAAACAGTGTAACTAAAGTAAATATTGAGGTGGCCAAAAGTTGGGCTTCCCCAGTGGCTTAGCGGTAAAGAATTCGTTTACAGTGCAGGAGCTGCAGGAGTTGCGGGTTTGATCCCTGGGTCGGTAAGATCCCCTGAAGGAGGGCATGGAAACCCACTCCAGTATTCTTGCCTGGAGAATCCCATGCACAGAGGAGCCTGGTGGGCTGCAGAGTCGGACATGACTGAAGCTACTGAGCATGCACTCATGTGGCCAAAAGGTTCATTCTGATTTTTCCATAACATCTTATGGAAAACTCAAATAAACTTTTTGGCCAACCCTACACTAGACATGAAGTAAGTGAGTCCTGTGGGACCCACTCTTGGTTTACACCCTCATCTATATGCCACACCCCACAGTGGGACCTAGGAAAGCTTTCAGTAACATTTTCAAGCCTTGCATCCAAGTTCATTCTCAACAAACTCAGTCACTCTTGGAGGCTTGAATTGGTTCAGTAATACTTAAGTACAATGTATGACTCCCTTGCCTCCTTGCCTCACTTCTCTTTAACTTTCCTGCAAAGATTGACTTTTTCAACCTGCTTGGATATGGTATATTTTATTAGATATCATTAGTGTATGAGACTATGTCAATGTTAAAAAAAAATCCATCTAAATTAAATATCAGTATCTACAACACTGGGAATGTAGCAAATAACAGAGGAACATGATAATTAACAATATAAGCACAATCTAGTTCTTATTTCCGGGTGACAGGGTTGATGGGACAAGACCAGGCAAGATAGCAGGAGTGTTCTACACTTGCTTCCTTTAATTTCTTTAATCATTTTTGGAGACTCTTTTCCAGCTGATCTAAATCTCTCTGGCTCAGAGGTGTCCAGTAATTGAACAATGAATTCCAGTAGCTCTCTCTCTGGAGGCCTGTGAAAAGGGACAATCACTCTTTGGTCCCACAATACAATGCTTCCTCAATTGTGCCTCAAAATAGTTCTGGGCTTTTATAGCTGTCACATCACATTGTAAACTCCAAGCTAAGTGAATTAACATGCTGTTTTCTCCATCTTCCAGATCATTAATAAAGATGAAACTGAAAAGAGGAAAACCGGACTGGAAATTCAAAAATATTTCCTTAACTCTGAAATCTACTTTACTTTTGAACTCCGACGGGAATTATAACAGCCTGGTCACTTAATTAATTTAAAAAGAACCTTGATAAGGCACACTCCAACTGTGAAATGCAAAACCTTTCAGTGGTAGCCAGAGATGTGAGGGTGGAAGGTACATTTCAAAGCCTCTAGACAGTGGAGTCAAACCAGTCAAGCCTAAAGGAAATAAATCCTGACTATTCACTGGAATAAAAAGCCTCTTGATGAAAGTGAAAGAGGAGAGTGAAAAAGTTGGCTTAAAGCTCAACATTCAGAAAATGAAGATCATGGCATCTGGTCCCATTACTTCATGGGAAATAGATGGGGAAACGGTGGAAACAGTGTCAGACTTTGTTTTTTGGGGCTCCAAAATCACGGCAGATGGTGACTGCAGCCATGAAATTAAAAGACGCTTACTCCTTGGAAGGAAAGTTATGACCAAACTAGATCACATATTCAAAAGTAGAGACACTGCTTTGCCAACAAAGGTCCATCTAGTCAAGGCTATGGTTTTTCCAGTGGTCATGTATGGATGTGAGAGTTGGACTGTGAAGAAAGCTGAGTGCCAAAGAATTGATGCTTTTTTTTTTTTTTTTTTTTTTTTGCTTAACTTTACAATATTGTATTGCTTTTACAATACATCAAGATGGATCCGCCGCCAGTATACACGTGTTCCCCATCCTGAACCCTCCTCCCTCTCCCCTCCCCACACCATCCCTCCAGGTCGTCCCAGTGCTCCAGCCCCAGGCATTTGTTATCGGGCATCGTACCTGGACTGACGACTCGTTTCAGATATAATATTATACATATTTCAATGCTATTCTCCCCAATCATCCCACCCTCTCCCGGTCCCAGAGTCCAAAAGTCTGTTCTATACATCAGTGTCTCTTTTGCTGTCTCGTAAATAGGGTTATTTTTACCATCTTTCTAAATTCCATATATATGCGTTAGTATACTGTATTTGTGTTTTTGTTTCTGGCTTACTTCACTCTGTATTAGAATTGATGCTTTTGAACTGTGGTGTTGAAGAAGACTCTTGAGAGTCCTTTGGACTGCAAGGAGATCCAACCAGTGCATTCTGAAGGAGATCAGCCCTAGGATTTCTTTGGAAGGAATGATGCTAAAGCTGAAACTCCAGTACTTTGGCCACCTCATGCGAAGAGTTGACTCATTGGAAAAGACTCTGATGCGGGGAGGGATTGAGGGTAGGAGAAGAAGGGGACGACAGAGGATGAGATGGCTGGATGGCATCACTGACTCGATGGACATGAGTCTGAGTGAATTCCGGGAGTTGGTGATGGACAGGGAGGCCTGGCGTGCTGCAATTCATGGAGTCGCAAAGAGTCGGACACGACTGAGTGACTGAACTGAACTGAACTGATTCATTGGAAGGACTGATGCTGAAGCTGAAACTCCAATATTTTGGCCATCTGATGCTAAGAGCTGATTCATTAGAAAAGACCTCGATACTGGGAAAGATTGAGAGTAGGAGAAGAAGGAGACAACAGAGGATGAGATGGTTGGATGGCATCACCAACTCAATGGACATGAATCTGAGCAAATTCTGGGAGATAGCGAAGGACAGAAGAGACTGGCATGCTGCAGTCCATGGGGTCACAGAGTTGGACACAACTGAGCGACTGCATCACTACGAACAAAGCTAGTGGAGGTGATGGAATTCCAGTGGAGCTATTCCAAATCCTGAAAGATGATGCTGTGAAAGTGCTGCACTCAATATGGCAGCACATTTGGAAAACTCAGCAGTGGCCACAAAATTGGAAAAGGTCAGTTTTCATCCCAATCCCAAAGAAAGGCAATGCCAAAGAATGCTCAAACTACCGCACAATTGCACTCAGCTCACACACTAGTAAAGTAATGCTCAAAATTCTCCAAGCCAGGCTTCAGCAATATGTGAACCGTGAACTTCCTGATGTTCAAGCTGGTTTTAGAAAAGGCAGAGGAACCAGACATCAAATTGCCAACATCCGCTGGATCATGGAAAAAGCAAGAGAGTTCCAGAAAAACATCTATTTCTGCTTTATTGACAATGCCAAAGCCTTTGACTGTGTGGATCACAATAAACTGTGGAAAATTCTGAAAGAGATGGGAATACCAGACCGCCTGATCTGCCTCTTGAGAAATCTGTATGCAGGTCAGGAAGCAACAGTTAGAACTGAATATGGAACAACAGACTGGTTCCAAATAGGAAAAGGAGTACTTCAAGGCTGATTATTATCACCCTATTTATTTAACTTATATGCAGAGTACATCATGAGAAACACTGGGCTGGAGGAAGCACAAGTTGGAATCAAGATTGCTGGGAGAAATATCAATAACCTCAGATATGCAGGTGACACCACCCTCATGGCAGAAAGTGAAGAAGAACTAAAAAGCCTCTTGATGAAAGTGAAAGAGGAGAGTGAGAAAGTTGGCTTAAAGCTTAACATTCAGAAAACGAAGATCATGGCATCCGGTCCCATCACTTCATGGGAAATAGATGGGGAAACAGTGGAAACTGTGTCAGGCTTTATTTTTCTGGGCTCCAAAATCACGGCAGATGGTGACTTCAGCCATGAAATTAAAAGACGCTTGCTCCTTGGAAGGAAAGTTATGACCAACCTAGATCACATATTCAAAAGCAGAGACATTACTTTGCCAACAAAGGTTCGCCTAGTTAAGGCTATGGTTTTTCCAGTGGTCATGAATGGATGTGAGAGTTGGACTGTGAAGAAGGCTGAGCGCCGAAGAATTGATGCTTTTGAACTGTGGTGTTGGAGAAGACTCTTGAGAGTCCCTTGGACTGCAAGGAGATCCAACCAGTGCATTCTGAAGGAGATCAGCCCTGGGATTTCTTTGGAAGGAATGATGCTAAAGCTGAAACTCCAGTATTTTGGCCACCTCATGCGAAGAGTTGACTCATTGGAGAAGACTCTGATGCTGGGAGGGATTGAGGGCAGGAGGAGAAGGGGCCGACAGAGGATGAGATGGCTGGATGGCATCACTGACTCGATGGACATGAGTCTGAGTGAATTCCGGGAGTTGGTGATGGACAGGGAGGCCTGGCGTGCTGCGATTCATGGGGTCGCAAAGAGTCGGACACGACTGAGCGACTGATCTGATCTGAGCGACTGAATAATAAAAAAGTGGAGTAGAAACCCTCTCCTCCTTGGTTCTGACTGACTGCAATCCTACTGCAATCTCACTTGCCCAAGATTAGGGAATAACTGAGTAAAAGCACGTCTCTAGGCTTTCTTTTCCCTCATTAGGCCCAGGGCAACTTTCAGTACATAAAACACAAAAAATATCTGTACTGGTCTACGCAACTTAGAAAGTACCTCATCACATAGTTTCTATGGTCCTTTAATAATGGCCCTTTCATTATGGATTATTATATATATTTTACAGAGCAGTAAACTAAGACTCCACAGTCCCAGCCCTTTGTAAGTTCATACTCAGAAGGTGGCAGGGCCAGGTTATAAAGATTGAGGGCTTCTGAGGGCACAAGTCTGTGCTTTTCCATTTAAAATCACATCTTCGTCTCAGCCCACTGGACTGGTTCCTGATTTAGGAGTTGAGCTCTGAAGTGGCCCCGCATGTACTAGAACACAGACTGTAAGGGCAGCCACGTCTAAACTTTAATCCTAGATCTGCTTCTTACTAGCTGGAAGACTGCTGGAAAATTACATAAATGAGATTCAGTTTCCTAAGCCATAAACTGTGTATGTTAATAGTGCCAAAGAAATAATATAATCGAAGTTGGTAGAGTGATGCCTGGGCCTTCACATAATAAGTGTTCAATAAATATTGACTTCTCTTACTCCTGTAATTAACCGACTGTTTGTCCTCCACATACACACACACCCGCCTGGCATTTCTATGTCATCCTAGAGCTACACTGAGTGTCGCTGGGTCTTCTAGTTCAGAAGTTAAGGTTAGTGCTGGGCTACAAGGTGAGAGTTACAATATGGTTTATTTGTATCTTTTAATGATTCAATTACCCTTGTAAAGGAGAAAAAGCAAATAAAATACGTAAAACTGCTCTGAGGATTAATATACATGGTGTGTGCTATCCAATAAAATTTCACATAAAATTGGCAGGGCGAGAGTTGCTTTACTGTGAGTAAGAAGTTAGTTGAGAAATATGAGTAATTATAGAAAAAATTCTCTGGAATCTGTAACTCTGCCTTGGAGTATGTTCCTTCAATAATTCCCCCTAGATTGGAGCTGAAAGAAGTGTTAGTCGTCTATTCCAATATCCTCAAAAAAAGTATTAATGCCCTTTAGAGAGATGGTCGCTGGCTCAAGGACCTTCAGCTTGTTCAGGACCAAACAAGCTTCCTATCTCCTAGCCAGTGGTCTGTTTTCAAGGTGACATTTTATTTTCCAATCCCTTGCTCTCATAGTCCCTTGCAAAAAAATATGGAGTATGAGCTCACAAAAGACCTCATCTAATTGAAATCTTGGCCTCACCTCACCCGGTCTTATATCATATGGAAGGCTTTTGACACATAAGTGATGCTGGAGAGTGAGGTACAGGTTCCTATGGGGAAGGGTAGGGGATAGGTTAGGGTCAGAATAGCTTGATTTGGCAAAGCCTCTGAAAATTAATATGAAGGCATATTAATTTTTTTGGTAGCACTGAGCTCCATTCTTGAAGATAATTTGAAATAAATAGGTATTTGAATGATATCCAGAATTAGAAGTTATTAAAGCAGGAAGCAGCTTTAGAGATCAGCTAATCAAAAATGCCTTCTTCTATGGATGAAGGCTGAGTGCCAAAGAACTGATGCTTTCGAATTGCGTTGCCTGAGAAGACTCTTGAGAGTCCCTTGGACTGCAAGGAGATCAAACCAGTCCATTCTGAAGGAGATCATCCCTGAATATTCACTGAAAGGACTGATGCTGAAGCTGAAACTCCAATATTTTGGCCACCTGATGCTAAGAGCTGACTCACTGGAAAAGATCCTGATGCTGGGAAAGATTGAAGGCAAAAGGAGAAGGAGGTGGCAGGGGATAAGGTGGTTAGATAGCATCACTGACCCAATGGACATGAATTTAGGCAAACTCCGGGAGAAAGTGAAGGACAGGTGAGACTGGCCTGGCGTGCTGCAATCCATGGGGTCGGGAAGAGTAGCACGCAACTTAGCAACTGAACAACAGCAATAATGGATGAAGAAACTGGGCCCCAGCATGGAGCAAGCTTGTTCTAGCTTAAATGACAGGAAGTGGCAGGAGTGGGACTCAAGTAGGATCCCTTGCTACCGGCCCTGCATTGTTTGTTTGTTTGTTTTTTTAATAGGGAATGATGCCTTCCTATTTTTGAGGGCGTTCTTCAATTTCCATGTTGGAGAAAGATCAGTTCTGAGGTCCCCACAGGGAAATCCCTGGCTGAGGGAAGATCCTGGAAAACCAGCTCCTGACTGAGAGAGCCTGGCCTGTACCTGTTCTTCCTTTCCTCTACGTGTCCCTGCATCCATGTTCTTCACACCTGCAAGCCCATCACTCACCTAAGAAGGCAGAAGGTGAGACGGTCCCGTTGCTACGTGACACCATGACGCTGATGCCAGTCTCTATGAAGGGCACGGAGAAATCGACAACCTCCGATCGCTCCTCGTTGATGGTCAGCGACCCCACTGCCATGTAGGCCCTCTTCATGACCACCTGAGGAAAAAGGTGCAAGGCTCCAGTTAAGAGTGCCCAGGGAGGTGAGGGGTCAACATAGGGAAAATATTCTGGGCCCTAGAGTGCTTCCCTTTGTATAGTGGGAAGAGTGCATTTCATTTAGTCATCCCTCAGTGTCCCCAGCTACCAATACCTGCTATGGATACCAACACCTGAGGATCTTTAAGTCCCACAGTCAGCCCTCCTTATCTTCAGATTCCACCAACTGCCTCTAGTAAACAAAGGACAGGGTCGTGGTTGGTTGAATCCCAAGATGCAAAACCCGCAGGTAAGGAGGGCTGATGAGGTATTTATTGAGAAAAATCCACGCATAAATAGAGCCACACAGTTTAAACCTATGTTGTTCAAGAGTCAACTATACTATTTTGTATTTTCTAGATAGCTTGTGGGGGGTGGGGCGCGGGGAGGTTCCCTGGTGGCTCAGTGCTAAAGAATTCACCTGCTAATGCAGGAGACAAGAGTTCGATCCCTGGGTCGAGAATATACCCTGGAGAAGGAAACCCACTCCAGTAACTCCAGTATTCTTGCCTAGGAAATTCCATGGACAGAGGAGCCTGGCAGGCTACAGTGATAGGGTAGCAAAAGAGTTGGACATGACTGAGCGGCTTAACAACAACAGCAGGAAGCTGCTGTATAGTGTAGGGAGCTCAGCTTAGAGCTCTGTATCACCTAGAGGGGTGGGATGGAGGATGAGAGGGAGGAAGAAGAGAGAGGGGATATAGGTTTACATATAACTGATTCATGATGTTATACAGCTGAAATGAACACAATATTGTAAAAGCAGTTATACTCCAATGAAAAATGCTGATTGTGAAATAAGGATTTTTTTATATTAGATGAAATTAATGAAATATGGAAACGGCCCTTAACTCCTGACACTCACCTCTCCAATCATACCATTCCAGGTTCCATTGATTTTCTTCCCATGCTTGCCATTGGTAACCAGGTAAAGATCATAGGTGAACTTCACAGATTTAGAAATTTTCTTAAGGATATCAATACAGAACCCCTTGCAGCACTTTTTGATGTAACCTGGCTCCTCATCTGTTTTATTTCTAACCAGGCAAAGAAACAAACAAACAAAAAACAAAACAAAAACCAGGCTTTTATACAAGAGGCAAAACATTACCCTTTGCCATTAAAACTCCAACCACAAAGCAGGCACCTCTTCACAGCTCAGCACAATTTATATCAGGCCTGAGTGAGGACATAAATCAGAACACAGAACTAAAATAATCTCATTATCTCATCACACTGAACCATGTTTTCCTATAATTTTCAATGCTCCTTTGAAGTATAAAATGCATCAGGAAAGTACAGATATCCCAGCACTTTAGAGGCCTCTTGATCTCCCTTCCAGACCCTTTCCACCCTCACCAAAAATGAACCATTATCCTGACTTCTAACAATATAAGATTAGTTTTATCTATTTCCCAAAATGCTTCTAAATCTCACAATGTCAAGACATGCTGACCGGAAAAAAACATCTTTCAAAGCCAATGCAAATTTAAATCTCCATGAACTTGTATCTCATGGAGACCCAGGCAAAGCTTCAGTAATGATAACAGGTTTAGTGGCAATTCTCCCAGGTCATGATCTGGATAGACCCAGATGCCAGACCACAGGGCTGCCAGAAATCCCATCACTCAACAGTAACAGGAATCAGACATGGCGCTCAATCGGTTCTGTGCCTTGGATCCCAGCCTGGTGCCAATGGCTGGGGCCAATCTGACTGTCCCGGGCCCCACTCCCTCCCCAGACCCCCGGGGAAGGTGACATACTCAGAGATGATGCGCTTTTGGCAGGGGACCGTGTTCCTCATGCAGGTTCCACTCAGAGGGTCCACGCTCTCCACAATGACGAATGGGGCCTCCTCCAGTGTTACGATGCTCAGGTGGTCATCCTCCTGCTCTTCTGTCTCAGGACACATTCGGGGCCACACGTAGTATTTCATCTGCAGGGACTTGTCTTTCCACTTCCCTACCTGCACAGGGGTAAAGGAAAGACTCAGAAACCACTGGCAGAGACAGGGTGGCCTCTCCTGGCATCATCCAGTCAGCTGTTAAACAATGGTCAAAGATGCTGGCTTTGTCCATAGTAAAGACATGGATCCTCCTTAGACCATGTGCTCAGGATGAGAATACTGTGTCTGGATCTAAGCAGGATATTCATTTACTCACCCATGTACCAAACATGAAAAGAGGGCCTACTATGTGCCCCAGACACGCTGCTAAGCCCCAGGGCTCAAAGAAGTCCTGTCCTTCATCAAGCTCACATGGAGTGACGGAGTCAAAGTGTAATCAAATGTTTACGGGGCCCAGTGACAAGTGCAAACACTGATGCCTGTCCCAGTGCTGGGAGGAGGCCAGAGCTGCCTGCCTGGAGTGCCTGGCGGTGTTTTCTCCTTAACTGTAGTGAGGAGTGGGACGATGACAGCAGAGTGTAGTTCTGGAAAGGTCAACAGAGAGACTGGAGCAAATAATCCAGAAGCATGTGTTTTGGCCCGTACCACAGGTCCAGGGGGAAGCCATGTGGACAACTGGGTGGATCTGAATTGGAATAAAATGGTGAGTCAGGATGAACGACTAGAGCACAGCTTGCCTGGGGAAGAGAGTGTGATTGTGGGGGTGATGAATGTCACAGGTCAATGCAGATATGTACCCGCTGGACTGGGTGGGTGCCCCGGGGGAATCAGAGAGGTCTGTCTGTGAGCTGTCACAGGTGGCCGTGTGCCCCTGTGTCACACACTGCAGTGTAAAGGTGGGTACCCCTGGCATCAGGCACATGGTGGCCCTGCTGCCAGGCACTGGGAGAAATGTGTGGGTTCCATTCCTTTTTAAAAGAGCCGTTCATTCCTGTTTTTATAATAGAATCTGCACGCCTTGTTGGTAAGATTCTTGCTCTCACTCTATCATTGAGTTTACTGAAGAAAAAGGAAACACCTTTTAATTTTCTATAACCAAACATCTTCAATTAGCACCAGGAATTATAGATGGCAAGTTCCTGCATTTTCTCAGTCTATAATTTGCTCCATGCAGCAAAGCAAATTAGTAGCACAGGTGAGGCTCCAAAACTACAGAACGATTTAATTTACGAACCTCGAAAACCAACAAGGAGCAATAAATGGGCAGGACTGCATACACTTCCAAGCAATCGGGCTTAGATTTCCACATTAATACAAACCTCAAAGCCACTTCTTTGTTTCTGCGTTTGTCTACACCTCAGTTTCTACCTAGTGCCTCCCTAGCTGTGGTCTATACCTCCCCCCAGAATGTCTGGTGGGTATTGCCTACTTTCATGCCCAAGTTAGGCTGTATAGCCACCACCTCTGTTCTCCTGTATCACTCTAGCATGGGCAGTGGCTTGGTGGCCTGGCCTCTCTTGCTTGGTGTTAACCTTGATGCTCGTTTTCTTCCAAGAGTGTCAGCCATGTTTCACATCTGTTCAGAATTAGGCCCTGAAACAAACATGGCTTCCCTTTGCACATCTAGTCGTTTTCATACTGCTGGTCCCGACTTTGGTGCAAGCTTGTTTTTCTTCATATTGCTAAGACTACTTATTTATAAAATTAAAATGTCCAAATAGCTTCATATTGCTAAGGCTACTTATTTCTAAAACAAAAATGTCCACGTGGAGATCTTAATAATGTTTTTTGTGTGTGATATGGGGGAGGTGGGGCTTGAAGAAGGGAGGCCCCAGCCCTGGGGGGCCAATGACACTGGGTCATGGCCCTATCCAAACAGCCCTAGTTACCCCAGTGGCCAAATTGATGCTTTCTGCATGTTCCATTATGTGAAAAAGATTGGGAAGCCCCAAAGTATCTATTTTTATTTTTTCACTGTTGCTGTGTTACCCCAATAGTCTCACTGAATTTTCTTCTTTAAACTCAAATGTATATTCTCTTCCATGTTTATTGGTAGCCCAGTGGTCTGGAAGCCTATTCTGGGATCACTGTGGGCAACATCAAACCTCACATAACGTGTTGCTAGCATCCACCATGGACACTGTTGCCAGATGGATCTTCTTAAAACATTGTATCATCATATAATTCCTATTCAAAAATTTCAACAGCCTTCCATAACTCTCAGGATTGTGTCCAGGCTTATCACCTAGATGGTTGAGGTTTGGGCATTGAGTCTAATCTATCTTGGTACCGTTAACTTCACTATTTTGAAACGTACATCTCTTTTGTTAAAATCAGAAAAGGAAGTCAGTTTAGGAAGTTCACAAAGGTTAATCAGGAACAGGTTTCAACAAGTTGGCTGCATTTTCTTTTCTGACAGCTTTGCTGTATGGGTGAAACAAAAATGCTACAGACATAGCATGCTAACAAGTTTTTTCATGAAACTTGTGAACAAGAGGGAATATAATACACATCCTTATATACTTGACAGATTTGAAAGGAGTTTAAAATCTATACCCAAAGAGAAAAAAAATACAAGATCATTTAATGAATCAATGCTAACACAGAAAGAGGTCTATAGCAACATGTCTGGAGACTCTGTTTTTAGAAGTGGCCTGTATAGCGTTTCAGAAAACAAAATAAAAGTCATGCTCACCCAATGCAGATAACACAAACTAGACGGGATAGAAGATAGACTGCAATGCAGAATTAAGGTAGGAAGCAACATAAATTCGCTGGAATAATGGATTGAATGAAATGGAACAAAATTCAACAGTATTTATACCAATGTCTAGCATTCAGATTTTTTAAAGCAACTGTAAAGTACTTAAAAGGAGCTATTTCAAGGAACAGCAGTCGACACAAGCTATTGCCATGAAAAATGGGATATTTCCAGACTTTAGAGCATTCAGCACACAGGGCGAGGGGAGTAGGTGATCCTACCCTGCTCTGTGTTCATCATATCACAGCTGGAGAGCCAGGTTCTGATCCTGTAGTTCTATGACCCATCGGTTTTTATTTACTATCTCATTATCATTTCCCCAGCAATCATGGGCTCACATGGTCTCCTCTAGTACTCTTTTCCTCAACTTCCTGTCAAGCTCGATGGATCACATCTGTGCTTCACTTCAATGCAATGCAACTGACATCAACTGTACATTAGTTCTGTGCCGGGCACTGAGTTATGTGCTTGAGAAAACAACATCAGGCAATGTTTACTGAGGGCTTAGTATGTGCTGGGTACCAAACACATCCAGGAATCTCATGAATTGTCACAGTGAGCTTGTGAGATGGAGGCTGCAATTTAAGGTCTCATTTCACAAATAAGATCAGCGGGTTCTGATGACTTGTTCATGGTATCAAGGTAAGTGAGCACAGCGTTGGCTCTGAAGCGGACCAACCCGACTCCAGAGCCTGGGCTCCTACCCACCACCCTGCACTGCTTCTTGGGTCCTTTGTCCTTCAAGGACAGTCTCCTGGGGAAAGACACTGTGCTAAGTCCCTTCAGTCATGTGACTCTTTGCGACCCTATGAATTGTAGCCTGCCATGCTCCCCTGTCCACAGGATTCTCCAAGCAAGAACACTGTAGTGGGTTGCCATGCCCTCTTCCAGGGGATCTTACTAACCTAGGGATCGAACCTGCATCTCTTATGTTTCCTGGATTGACAGGCGGGTTCTTTACCATTAGCATCATCTGGGAAAGACATTCAATCAGTTCAGTCGCTCAGTCATGTCCAAATCTTTGCAACCTCATGGACTGCAGCACAACAGACTTCCCTGTTCATCACCAACTCCCAGAGCTTGTTCAAACTTATGTCCATTGAATTAGTGATGCCATCCAACCATCTCATCTTCTGTCGTCCCCTTCTCCTGCTGTCTTCAATCTCTCCCAGCATCAGGGTCTTTTTCAATGAGTCAGTTCTTTGCATCAGGTGGCCAAAGTATTGGAGTTTCAGCTTCAGGATCAGTCCTTCTGATGAATATTCAGGACTGATTTTCTTGAGGATTGACTTGTTTGATCTTGTAGTCCAAGGGACTCTCAAGAATCTTCTCTAACATCACAGTTCAAAAGTGTCAATTCTTCAGCGCTCAGCTTTCTTTACAGTCCAACTCTCACATCCATACCTGACTACTGGAAAAATCATAGCTTTGGCTAAATGGACCTTTGTCAGCAAAGTAGTCTCTGCTTTTTAATATGCTGTCTGTTTGTCATGGCTTTTCTTCCAAGGAGCAAGAGCCTTTTAATTTCATGGCTTCAATCACCATCTGCAGTGATTTTGGAGCCCCCAAAATAAAGTCTCTCAGTGTTTCCATTGTTTCCCCATCTATTTGCCATGAAGTGATGGGACCAGATGCCACGATCTTCGTTTTTTGAATGTTGAGTTTTAACCCAACTTTTTCACTCTCCTCTTTCACTTTCATCAAGGAGCTCTTTGCTATGCTAAGTCACTTCAGTCGTGTCCGACTCTGTGCAACCCCATAGACGGCAGCCCACCAGGCTCCCCCGTCCCTGGGATTCTCCAGGCAAGAACACCGGAGTGGGTTGCCATTTCCTTCTCCAGTGCACGAAAAGTGAAAAGTAAAAGTGAAGTCGCTCAGTCGTGTCCGACTCTTAGCGACCCCATGGACTGCAGCCTACCAGGCTCCTCCGTCCGTGGGATTTTCCAGGCAAGAGTACTGGAGTGGGGGTGCCATGGCCTTCTCCGAGGAGCTCTTTAGTTCTTCTTTATTTTCTGCGATAAGGGTGGTGTCATCTGTGTATCTGAGGTTATTGCTATTTCTCCTGGCAATCTTGATTCCGGCCTGTGCTTCATCCAGCCCAGCATTTCTCATGATGTACACCGCATATAAGTTAAATAAGCAGGGTGACAATAATCAGCCTTGACGTACTCCTTTCCCAATTTGGAACCAGTCTGTTGTTCCATGTCTGGTTGTAACTGTTGATTCTTGACCTGCATACATATTTCTCAGGAGGCAGATAAGGCAGTCTGATATTCCCATTTCTTGAAAAATTTTCCACAGTCTGTTGTGATCCACACAGTCAAAGGCTTTGACGTAGTCAATAAAGAAGAAGTAGATGTTTTTCTGGAACTCTCTTGCTTTTTCTATGGTCCAATGGATGTTGGCAATTTGATCTCTAGTTCCTCTGCCTTTTCTAATCCAGCTTGAACATCTGTAAGTTCACAGTTCACGTACTATGAAGCCTCACTTGGAGAATTTTGAGCATTACTTTGCTAGAGTGTGAGATGAGTGCAACTGTGTGGTAGTTTGAACACTTTGGCATTGCCTTTCTTTGGGATTGGAATGAAAACTGACCTTTTCCAGTCCTGTGACCACTGCTGAGTTTTCCAAGTTTGCTGGCATATTGAGTGCAGCACTTTCATAGCATCATCTTTCAGGATTTGAAATAGCTCAGCTGGAATTCCATTACCTCCACTTGTTTTGTTGGTAGTGATGCTTCCTAAGGCCCACTTGACTTCACATTCCAGGATGTCTGACTCTAGGTGAGTGATCACACCATCACGATTATCTGGGTTATGAAGATCTTTTTTGTACAGTTCTGTGTATTCTTGCCACCTCTTCTTAATATCTTCTGCTTCTGTTAGTTCCCTACCATTTCTGTCCTTTATTGAGCCCATCTTTGCATGAAATGTTCCCTTAGTATCTCTAATTTTCTTGAAGAGATCTCTAGTCTTCCGCATTCTATTGTTTTCCTCTATTTCTTTGCATTGATCACTGAGGAAGGCTTTTTTATCTTTTCTTGCTCTTCTTTGGAACTCTGCATTCAGATGTTTATATCTTTCCTTTTCTCCTTTGCCTTTTGCTTCTCTTCTTTTCTCAGCTATTTGTAAGGCCTCTTCAGACAACCATTCTGCCTTTTTGTATTTCTTTTTCTTGGGGATGGTCTTGATCACTGTCTCCTGTACAATGTCAGGAACCTCCATCCATAGTTCATCAAGCACTCTGTCTATCAGATCTAATCTCTTGACTCTATTTGTCTCTTCCACCGTATAATCATAAGGGATTTGATTTAGGTCATACCTGAATGGTCTAGTGGTTTTCTCTACTTTCTTCAATTTAAGTTTGAATTTGGCAATAAGGAGTTCATTATCTGAGCCACATTCAGTTTCTGGTCTTGTTTTTGCTAACTGTTTAGGGCTTCTCCACCTTTGGCTGCAGAGAATATAATCAATCTGATTTCGGTATTGACCATCTGGTGGTGTCCATGTGTGGAGCCTTCTCTTGTGTTGTTGGAAAAGGGTGTTTGCTAAGGCCAGTGCGTTCTCTTGGCAAAACTGTGTTAGCTTCTGCCCTTTTTCATTTTGTACTTCAAGGACAAATTTGCCTGTTACTCCAGATATCTCTTGACTTCCTACTTTTGCATTCCAATCCCCTATGATGAAAAGAACATCTTTTTTGGGTGATAGTTCTAGAAGGTCTTGTAGGTCTTCATAGAACCATTCAACTTCAGCTTCTTCAGCATTACTGGTTGGGGCATAGACTTGGATTCCTGTGATATTGAATGGTTTACCTTGGAAACGAACAGATATCATTCTGTTGTTTTTGAGATTGCACCCAAGTGCTGCATTTCGGACTCTTTTGTTGACTATGAGGGCTATTATAAGGGCTACTACGAGGGAAGGACACTAGCTACTGACAATAGTATCAAGTCAGGCTTTGCTAATTACCCTAATAAAAGGTATTAAAAAATTACTCTGGGATTCAGAGTAGAAGTGACTATTTCTGAAAGCATCAGGGAATGCTTTGACCAGGACCCTTTCTTAAAGCTGGGCCTTGAAATGGAAGTGATGGCTTAGTGGGTGAAGAGCAGAAATAAAAGCTGCTGAAATAAAAGCAAGAGCAAAGATGCAGATTCCTGCAGCTGCCCCATGTAGAGACCAAGGATGGCTCTTCACATGTGTGGAGAGGAGTGTTGGTCTAGCTCAGTTCTCTTCCTTACAGATCTGCTCCCCCAACACAGAAGATCTCTGTTCCTCCTGATGCCCAGCTGGCCTGCACCCATCTCTTCCCAACTCATTGCTCTATGGCTTCAGGTTGGTGGTTTGAAACTGGCCATGGGCACCATGAATTTGGGGCTTCCTCTGCCCACCCCCAGCACACGGATATGCAAACACATCGGCTTCCAAGGTGGTTCAGTGATAAAGAATCTGTCTGCCAATGCAGCACACGTGGGTTCGATCCCTGGGTCAGGAAGATCCCAAAGTGGCACGCCTCCTCCAGTATTTTAGGCTGAAAATTTTCCATGGACAGAAGAGCCTGGCAGGCTATAATCCACAGGGTTGCAAAGAGTCAGACATGACTGAGCGACTGAGCACGCATGCATTGCTCACCCAGAGCCCCAGACGTTAAACATTTACCAGCTCACCACTGCCCTGTGTAACTAAATCACCTCACACTCCTTACTACCTTCTTTAGTGACTTTTTAGATGTCTTGTCTCCTAAATGAAATTCTGAACATGTCCCTAAGTATTATTATGACTGTGGACAAATTTCTGTAACTCTCTAAGCCCCAGTTTCCAAATCTGTAAAACATGGATTAATTTCTAGGTGCTTTCTATATATTCTCATGCTCCCAAGATCTCTTTAGGGCACAGGCTCCCTACTACATTTCCATCTGCTGAGAGACCAGTAAAAAGGTGTTCTTAGAGGTTATTTCCTAAAGGGAGAGAAGTATCTGACCTGTGTCTACAGAAGATTAGTTTGTCTTACAGTCGTGATTCTCTTTTCTTGATTGTTTCATCAAGGATGATGACAGTGGGAAGGAAATTAACAAATTCCTTTAGGACTGAAAGGAGAACCAAGTTTAAAAAAAACACAATTCTGCTATGAATATCAGATTTTCAACGTCAATACACAGTACTCATGTTTAAGAATGTGTTTGCTGTTTGCTATTGTTTTAGTTGCCAAGTTGTATCCGACTCTGCATCCCATGGACTGCAGCTGACCAGATTCTTCTATCCATGGAATTGTGCAGGCGACAATACTGGAGTGGGATGCTATTTCCTTCTCCAAGGGATCTTCACAACCCAGGGGTCAAACTGCATCTCCTGAATTGCAGGCTGATTCTTGACTGCTGAGCCAGCAGGGAAACCCAAAGAATGTGTTTAGTTACCACAAATTGTTGGGTTAAAAATGTTATGGAAAATCCCAAATTAACTTCTTGGCCAACCTAATAGCTACCTCAACTTCTTTGTGAAGCAAGACTGTGAGAAACAAGTAAACAAATAAAGTTAACATAGGGACTGTTTATGTGGAAGAATAAGGTATGTTTTAAGCAGTTCTTTCAAGGGGAGGAAAGTATGGTGAAAACTTTGTAAATGGGAAAGTCTGTTAAAGTAAATACAGAAAGAGAAGCCTGAGATTCTGAAAGGAAAAATCCTGAAGGCTTTTCTAGGATGTCTGAACCAGCATGAGTATATCATCTTGGAAATGCAGAGAGTAGGAGGAAATGAATAAACAGGAAATATTTCAGAGAAAATCCAGTGAGAAAAGCTGAATGAAAAATTTATCGTCAAGGAGTAAAATATGTTCAGGAGAAAGAAAAATCCTTAAGAAATAATGAAGAAAATGTCTGTAAAGCGCCCTGAATTCCTCAGAGGGCGGCACTAAACAAACATCATCTCCACAAACACATTTAACAACAACATCTGTCTATAAAAAATGCAGTTCCCTGCCACACTAACACTTCAGAAGCTCTCTGGAGACATGAAATCATCTTCCTCAAGAGAAAAAAAAATCTCTGATTAGTTTTCTCAGGGAAACACGAAGTCATTTCGAGGGTTTCTGATCAGTTCTCACAGTACAAGCTGAACACCTGTTCGGCCGGGGAGTCTCCTCAGAAGAAAGTCTGCCTCATAAAACTATAGCATGTTATGCCATAAGACTTCCCTCAGGAAAATTCTAGAACCAATCTGTGCTGATTTGAGATGTCAAAGTCTACCTTCTGCTTTAGAGTTCCTCCACCAGCAGCAGTAAACGTGGCGGCCATCGGCACCCTGGGACACGGGGAACATATTCTTTCTAGAAGTCCCTGGGTCTGTCCCCTGGGGGAATGTGTCCTCATGGAGAAGGAGAAGGGCCCAGGCAGGGCTGCTGTGAAGACTGCTGCAGTCGCTGCTCAGAGAGCAGAGGGCATCGCTCTTCCCAGACACCCTCTCTCATTTATAGGCAAAGTCATCTCTCAAGATTCTGGAACAAAAGCACTTATTAGTGCCTCTTTAAGCATCAGAGGTTATTTTTCCTAAATCAGAGCATTTTTGTTTCTGGCTGGAGATGACATGTGGATTTAACACTAAATGCTCGCTGCTTATTTGAAGTCTTCCTCTGACTGTTGGAATGCAAAATTTCAAACTACAAGGCATTTCCCTGGGTAAGTGGAAGGGACCGGCATAGTCTCAGCCAGGCAATGGGAAGTCTGCACCTCCATCGCATCCCAAAGTGACATCCATCAGGCAGCTGTCTCTGATCGTGGTGGGGGTGGGGTTGTCCTGGGGCAGGTCTGAGACTTCTAACAGGACAGAAATCTGGGGAGAGCAGGGCACTCCTATTTCTCCCCTCTAAAGCTATGCCAACTCATTGGAAAAGACCTTGATGCTGGGAAAGACTGAGGGCAAAAGGAGAATGGAGTGGCAGAGGATGGGATGGTTGGATGGCATCACCGACTCAATGGACATGAATTTGAACAAACTTGAGGAGATAGTGAAGGACAGAAGAGCCTGGCATGTTGCAGTCCATGGGGTCACAAAGAGTCAGACATGACTTAGTGACTGAACAACACCAAAGCTATGCATCTTAGCTCTGAGGATTTTCAAAGGTTAAGTATCTGCTAAGACTTCATTTTGCTCAATATTTTCTTTCCTTCATTCCTGGTAACCAAGTGAATTTTCGGTGTATAACCATCCATTCTCTATATTCACACAGAATACACATACATTTGAGGAAGGAGTATATGTATGTTTTTTTCCAAAATCAGGTCGTAGTAGACACGTCTCTGCAGATTTGCTTTTCCCACTTAATTATATGCCATGGACTTCCTTCCAACTCAATAGATGGCAGACCTAATTCCTTTTAATAGCTGCATGCATGCGTGTGCTTAGTCGCTTCAGTTGTGTCCGACTCTTTGTGACCCTATGTACTGTGGCCTGCCAGGATCCTCTATCCATGAGATTTTCCAGTCAAGAATACTGGAGTGGGTTGCCATGCCCTCTCCCAGAGGATCTTCCTGACCCAGAGATTGAACCCACATCTTCTGTGTCTCCTTTACTGTAAGCGAATTCTTTATGCTCAGCCACCAGGAAAGCCGTTTAGCTGCACAGTACTTCCTAATAATGAATGCACCCTAATTTATCCAGTCATATCTTTATTGATAAACATTTGAGTGTTCCCCCGAAATTTAACCAAAACACATGGTTACGTATCTTGGTATTTCCAAAGCATCGATTCCTAGTAATAAAAAAGCAGAATGAAAATGTGCTTGATGTTGTCAGAAAGAAAACTTTACTAAAGGTTTAGAGTGACTGAAGTTCCTATCAGCAAAGCACAAGAGTGCACCTGGCTAACATTCTTGCCAGCACTAGGTTGTCATCCCTATTTAATGTTTGCTAATCTGAAGAATAAAAAAATGGTGTCTAACTGCTCTAATTTTCATCTCCTTGACTCGCAATGGGCCAGAGCACCCTTGCACATCTGTTTCAATTTTCTCCTTTAACCTTCTGTTCACATTTTTCACCCATTTTCTATTGAGTTGTTTGTCTTTCCTATCTATTCATAGGGAGCTGTGATATACAGCATGACAGGGAACCTTTATACTTGAAATATTCTTTGTACTTGAAATATTCTTCTGTTCTAAGATTTGTCTTCTGTTTTTGGTAATTTTTTATGCACAAAATTCTACTTTTGTTTTTTCTTTTGAAGTAAAGTATGACCAACCTAGACAGCACATTAAAAAGCAGAGACATTACTTGGCCAACAAAGGTTTGTCTAGTCAAGGCTATGTTTTTTCCAGTGGTCATGTATGGATGTGAGAGTTGGACTATAAAGAAAGCTGAGTGCAGAAGAATTGATGCATTTGAGCTGTGGTGTTGGAGAAGACTCTTGAGAGTCCCTTGGACTGCGAGAAGATCCAATCAGTCCATCCTAAAGGAGATCAGTCCTGGGTGTTTATTGAAAGGACTGATGTTAAAGCTGAAACTCCAATACTTTGGCCACCTGATGTGAAGAGCTGACTCATTTGAAAAGACTGTGAGGCTGGGAAAGATTGAGGGCAGGAGGAGAAGGGAACGACAGAGGATGAGATGGTTGGATGGCATCACTGACTCAATGGACATGAGTTTGGGTGAACTCTGGGGGTTGGTGATGGACAGGGAGGCCTGGCTTCCTATGGTTCATGGGGTCGCAAAGAGTCAGACACAACTGAGTGACTGAACTGAATTGAACTGAATGCCTCTTTTAACATAGAATGTTTGGTTCCATACTCTTACTTTAAAAAAAAAAATTACCTCTTGTCATAGCTTTTTTTTTTAATGTTTGAAAGTGTTATTTGCAATACTAATTTAAACATAGAGCCAAGAATAAATAATAAAACAGCTAACATTATAGGATGAAATATATATGCTATGAACCTTGACAATGGAAAATAACTAAAAGGGACTGGGAAGAAATATAAAAGTATGAATTTGTTTTAGGTGTGACTCTAGAGTATAGCATAAGTTGGCTTTTGCTTTACAAGCCAACATGAAAGTCTTTATTAAGAACTTAATTTTGCTCATTTATATTAATTAATATGATGTATTTGGCTTTGTTGCTGTGATATTTCAGCCTTTACTGTTTTTAGTTTATTTTTAAGGATGACTTACAATGTTGACTTACAATGTATTAGTTTCAAGCACATAGCGAAGTGATTTAGTTATATTTCTTCAGGTTATATTCCATTATAGGTTATTACAAGATACTGAATATAATTCCCTGTGCTATAGGTAGGTCCTTGTGACTTATTTATTTTATGTACAGTAGTTTGTATCTGTTAATCCCATACTCCTAGCTTGTCCCTGCTTCCCTCCCTCTCCCCTTTGGTAACCACAAGTTTGTTTTCCATGTCTCCTCCCAGTGTTCTTTGTTCTTCCGTTTTGCATGAGCTTTTCCTGTACTG
The DNA here is from genome assembly GCA_935064755.1 of Tragelaphus eurycerus. Taxonomy (NCBI): domain Eukaryota; kingdom Metazoa; phylum Chordata; class Mammalia; order Artiodactyla; family Bovidae; genus Tragelaphus; species Tragelaphus eurycerus. The sequence goes on along the minus strand of CAKXYN010000036.1, from coordinate 14,941,967 downwards.
AGTGTGGTAGCCTTGTTTTCAGGGCTGCACAGTCTTTCCTCCATCATCTCCTTCCCTGCTTCTCAAACGCTCTGCACTCTTCCCAGCCCTCCTCGGGACTCAGGACCACCAGGATGCTGTGCCTGGCCACCCTGCCCAGAGAAGAAGGTCGATGTAATCTTCCATCATCATTTTGTGGGTCAGCTGCTTCCCTGGGCAGTTACAGTAAAATGTTAGCTAGAGTGTGATTCACAAATTCCTTTCTCTGAATGTATCTTTAAGCACTGGAGGGCAGAGACTATATTATTGACCTCTTTCTGTCCCTTGTACTGGCTTGAACAAGTGTATTCTTGGTAAATTATTGACTATGTGTTCTTGGTAAATTATGATGTCACTAGGGGGAAAAATATTTCATATCCTGAGAAAGCCCCCAGTGTTAGATATCAGTCCAGTGCTCTTCCATGGAGAGGCTTTAGGAGGTAGGAGATGCCGCACATACTATGTCTCTCGATTCTGTCTCTAGATTACAAGGGTGCCCTGGACAGACTCAGTTCCATGTGGATGGCTATATGTACAACCACATTTTCTACCGCATACATCCTCTCATCACGTGCATTCTCAGCGATGTTTAAGATCTGGAAAGCTATAGTCTTGAAAAATGTGTTAGAAAATAATTTCCATATTCAAATTTGATCTGTGACTGCCCTGATCTTTGAAACTTACTAAGCTGGGAGTGGGGGCTCTGGACACACACACACACCCATCCAGCCTCTCTTGCCTGGCACCTGCGTGTGTCTCCCAGAAGCACCGAGAGTCAGTTGTCATCTCAGGCCTCAGCTGCTCTCCCTGGCTGACTCCAGCCCCTCTGAGAGAGCCCGGGGTTCCCTGGGGTTTGTGCAGACCCCCTGCTGCTGCTGGTCATGGCTATCTGCGTGGTCCCTGTTCTCCACGGTTTCTCCCTCCATCTCTCCTGCTCTGAAGAGTGAAGGAATGGAGAAATGGCATGCTGGGGTAGAATCTGGGTCCGGGAATGGAAGGTGCTAATTCCCTCGGCACCAGACAACAGTTATGGTCATTTCAGATAACACCATGAGGAGAGACTGCGATGGCATTAGAGTCACCGTGGCTACTTTAGGTTAGGCCCTGTGCCAGGCACCTCACAGACTGATGGCATTCCACCAGCACCAACTCCCAGATGGGTGAGTATTGTTATGAAAAACTGAGGCTCATCGAGTGTCTAGGTATAACGGTTCCCAACCTTTTTGGCACAGGACTGGTTTAGTGGAAGATGATTTTTCCAGGGACAGGGGTGGAGGAGGGATGGTTTCAGGATCATTCAAGTGCATTACATTTATTGTGCACTTTACTTCTATTATTACTATATCAGCCCCACCTCAGATCATCCGGCATTAGGTCTTGGAGGTTGGGGACATCTGGTTTAGGATGTTATGGCTGATCTGTTTGACTCTGGAAGCCCAAGTTTCTTGCATTGTGCCACATTGCCAGGAGACTATTTCTGACCTCCTTACGCCTTCCCTTCTGTGATTCTAGGAGGGAAGAGTCTGGAGAAGAGTCTGTTTCAGCTCCACAGCCTCCCACTTTCATCTCAACCCCACAGAAACTGGGGTTGACAGTTGTGTCTAAAGACTTTACACCAAGTGTCAGCCCAAGTCTGCTGGGGGTGGGGGACATTGACAGGATAGTGGCAGGTGGCTGTGGGAGGCAGGACACAGGCAAGCTGTGCGACCTCTGGGGAGTGATTTCATCTCTGGGCATTGGTGTGTGGTGGTTTTACACAATCAGTATTTGCTATTTTTGTCCTCCTTCTCCCTCTCCTCGCTGTTACTATCACTCCTGCTCCCAGAAACATCAGTGCAGCTCCTCAACATGACCGCTCTACTCTCAGAAACATGGTTTCCCCCATGCAACGGGAAATGTTAAACCACTCCAACTTCTCAAATCCTCAACTTGATGTGTTTCAAAATGTCAGAGTAAACTCTATGCAATTCTTCTAGTTTCATGAGATGTTTTCGTTCAGGTGCAAATAAAATAGATCATGAGAATAAAATTGCTATGATCCTTCTGGGTTTGCCTGAGGCCTTGAATCCAACGAATGCCGTCTAGCCCGTGTTCCTCTCCCATAAGCCCCTCCCTGGAGCAACATGGATAGTTTAGAAAAGATAGTAATTCTTTTAGATCAGAAGATATTGTAAATAATTTGCTAAATAGGCTCAAATAGGCTGAAGGATACGTCATGTTTTCCTCTAGTATCTGATGCCTTCCTGCCCTGAGGGTTGGAAACTTCCCAAAATGACTATTGCTCCTTGAACAGCAAGCCTCAGAGTCCATTCCAGGACTTAGAGAGGCTCAGTTACTGAGACCTGAGCTCCACCTTCTCCTCTGATCCACCTTTCACCCCCCAAAAGGCCCCTCTTCTTGAACATCAAAACTGAGTCCTGAACCATCTCCTCTTGAACTTCATCAGCACCAAACTGTGTCCCACCTTCTCTGAATCAACTTTTTCCTGTATTGTGGGGCTCCAGATCTGTGTGCAACACACCCAAGGCTTTGGTTACTTGAGAACACAGATGAAGAGGGATGCTGACGGATTGACTGACATATGAAGGTGGATCCATGACCTGCTGGGCGGACTTGGCTACAGGCTTTAGTCATGGACATTACTTATCAGGTTCCCATCTCATTGCTACCTTGACCCTGGATTACAAACTGGTAGGATAGAATAAAAGTCCACAGTGCCTGAAGGTTTTGAGTGTGTGCTTCCTGGATTTGAGGGCTTCCCTAGTGGCTCAGATGGTAAAGAATCTGCCTGTAATGCAGGAGACCTGGGTTCGATCCCTGGGAAGGGAAACTCCCCTGGAGAAGGAAATGGCAACCCACTCTAGTATTCTTGCCTGAAAAATCACCATGGACAGAGGAGCCTGGTGGGCTACAGTTAAGGGGTTGCAAAGAGTCGGACACCAGTGAGTGACTAACACACTCCTAGATTTGAGAGCTGACTTGGCAAGGTCTAAAGTGATATTTCCATATGTATATATGTGTGCACTCAGGCATTCACTCACTTCACTAGTTAATTCTAATTCACCATCTTAGTTAAATGCATAGGCCTTGAACTCAAAAAGGCCTAATTTGAGTCCTGGCTTTGGATGTGTGTGACTCTGGACAAATTACCTAACCTTTTAAATTCTGGGTTGTAGCTATCTGCTAGTTTGTCAACCAACCAGCTATCTTCTGCCTGAACCTCTCCCCCCTCAACCCACTCTCTCTCCCGACCCCTTTTCTTAGCTCAGTCTCTCCTTTTGCGAACTGTCCCTTCCTCAATTCCAGCCACGTGGTTCTCTGAGAGCTGCCATGTTACTCTATCTCCAGTCCATCCACTGACCGAGCTGTAAACATCTCAGGGGCCAAGAAGTAGGCTGTGTCACCAGTCACAGGCAGATCACACCATCATTCCTAAATAAGCACTTCCTGCATGGGACCAAGGAGAAGCAGGACCAAGTTCTTGGGTATGAGAAGGGCCGATCAATAGACTTCCTGAGGTCAAGTCTCACAGTGACTTGTGGCTGCATCCACCATTGGCCTCCAGGCCTTGTGCTGGGGGTAATTTTGATAATCACAGGGTCTTTACTTGCAGACAATCTCACTTGGAAGGTTCTTTTACCCATTGGCCCACATGCTAAACTGTGCTGCCAGGTCCAGTTATTTTCATTCTTTTCACTTCTGTTTCTGTTCTCCATGGACTATGCCCACAAATCCTTTTCCAGGATCAATAGCTCATAACCAGAAGCTTCCAAGAAGATCCTTATATAGAGGTTTCAAAAGCCCAGGAACAAAATTTGAATTCAGGCATTCTAACACCAGAGTCTTCGCTTTTACCACTCTTCTGTATCAGGGGTAACCAAACCCCAGACCATGTTAGGAACCAGGCTGCACTGCAGGAGGTGAGCAGCAGGTGAGACAGCGAAGCTTCCTCTGTATTTACAACTGCTCTCTATTGCTCACATTACTGCCTAAGCTCCGCCCTTGTCAGATCAGCAGTGGCATAATAAATGTTAACATGCTTGAATCATCCTGAAACCATCCCTGCCTCCCTCTCTCCTCCAAGTCCACAGAAAAATCACCTTCCATGAAACAGTTCCTTTCCTTTTTCCTCTGGTATTTATAATCTAGTTTCACATCATCCGCTAAAGGCCAGGGGGATACCTGGTCTCAAAGCAAGAGCACTTGGCCAGGAGTGTGGAGACTCACTTGGGCTCTGCATCTAAACAGCTGTGCGACCTTGTCCCTTAACTTTCCTGAGCCTGATTCACTATCTGTAAAATATGAGGGTGACAATAGTTACCAAAATTCCCCGATAAGGGCTCAGGAGAGACAAACATAATAACATGTGTGGAGACGTCTTGAAACTGACTATTCCTTGCAAGCAGAATGTTTTCTATTTTCAAGCAGAAAATACCTAATGTTTAGAGATATCTTTTTAGAGTTTATTTACACTGAAGAGTGGCTTCCCAGGTGGCGCTGGAAGTGAAAGTGTCAGTCACTCCGTCATGTCTGACTCTTTGTGACACCATGGACTGCAGCCCACCAGCCTCCTCTGTTCATGGAATTCTCCAGGCAAGAATACTGGAGTGGGTTGTCATATCTTTGTCCAGGTGGCACTAATGGTAAAGAATCTGCCTGCCAATGCAGGAGACAAGAAACTGAGGTTTGATGCCTGGGTCGGGAAGATCCCCTGGAGGATGGAATGGCAACCCACTCCAGTATTCTTGCCTGGAGAATCCCATGGACAGTAGAGCCTGGCGGGCCCCAGCCCATAGAGGGGCCTATGAGTGGGACATGACTGAAGCGACTTAGCGTGCATGCACACCTACTGAGGATGTGCCAGACACTGGGTTAAGTGGTAGATTTGGTTCCTGGTGCCCAAAAGGTTGGAGAAGGCAATGGCACCCCACTCCAGTACTCTTGCCTGGAAAATCCCATGGATGGAGAAGCCTGGTAGGCTGCAGTCCATGGGGTCGCTATGAGTCAGACATGACTGAGCAACTTCACTTTCACTTTTCACTTTCATGCACTGGAGAAGGAAATGGCAACCCACTCCAGTATTCTTGCCTGGAGAATCCCAGGGACGGGGGAGCCTGGTGGGCTTCCATCTCTGAGGTCGCACAGAGTCGGACACGACTGAAGCAACTTAGCAGCAGCAGCAACAATGGTACTCATGCTCAATTAATAATTGATAACTGATACTCAATAATAATGCTCAATTAATAGTACTGATGCTTGCTCCTTGGAAGAAAACCTATGACCAACCTAGACAGCATATTAAAAAAAAAGAGACATTACTTTGCCGACAAAGGTCCATCTAGTCAAAGCTATGGTTTTTCCCGTAGTCATGTATGGATTTGAGAGCTGGACTATAAAAAAAGCTGAATGCTGAAGAATTGATGCTTTTGAGCTGTGGTGTTGGAGAAGTCTCTTGAGAGACCCTTGGATTGCAAGGAAATCAAACCAGTCAATCCTAAAGGAAATCAGTCCTGAGTATTCATTGGAAGGACTGATCCTGAAGCTGAAGCTCCAATACTTTGGACACCTGATGCGAAGAACTGACTTACTGGAAAAGACCCTGATGCTGGAAGAGATTGAAGGCAGGAAAAGAAGGGGATGACAGAGGATGAGATGGTTGGATGGCATCACCGACTAGACGGATATAAGTTTGAGCAAGCTGTGGGAGTTGGTGATGGACTGGGAAGCCTGGCGGGCTGCAGTCCATGGGGTTGCAAAGAGGTGAACATGACTAACTAAACTGAATAGTACCAATGCAGAATAGCCCACCTGCCCTGCTCCTAGATAGTCCATGTCCTAGGGACCCAGAGCAGCAGCAGGATGGAAGACATGAAGCAGAAGCAGCACCACCATGTAGAAGACACCAGCTCCTCATGGAAGACCTCTGGAAGCTAGAGGCGATTACACTGTTCTTCAAATAATGTTTACTGAACCGGATCCTCGATCACTTTGCCCTTGGCCTCCTGATGAGTTTCATCACATCCTCCATCATAATCCTTCTCTGAATTTGAAATGTATTTAATGTTTAAAGACAAGGTTATTTGAAAATATGCAAGCATCTACCCATAAATCTTAGACACACAAGGCCAGCACCTCTATCAAGTACATCTCAGGACACTAAGAAAAATGACGCCAGTGTTGCACATTGACTGAACTAACCAAACCACCAAATCGATGTCTCATGCAAATCTTCAGGAGCTAAAGAGTAAAATGGCCAGGGCTGGAACAGGGCCTCATCAGGTGAGGCTGCGGAGAGCTGTTTTCAGCACTGCAGGCTGCTTGTGCACAAGAGCCGAGAAGAAAGTAAAAGGAATATATTTCTGGAAAAGGAATATATCGCATAAGTATAATGACAATGTTTTCCAGACCACAAATCTGGATGTAAAGTCTGATGATTATGAATGTGTTTTCAGGGACAAGGAAGCAGCAGAGCTGAGAGCATGATCATTCAAGAAATCCAAGGCATAAGGCTGTGAATATATGTGAAAACACACAAGACATAAACATTGAAAAATCATAGAAAAATACCTGAGGCAATAAGGGAGCACAAATAGAAGAGGTCAAAGTCATTGAAAATGTATTAAAATTTCTAAAAGACTAGACCACAGAGAAAAGAAAAAAATCTTGAAGATGTGTGTCCCAGAAGGTCCCTTAGAGAATTCACAGAATGGTTTGCTCACACTTCACTAAGGCCATGCACAAGAAGACAAAATTCCTCATTAGAACACTTTAAGGCTGTCGAGGGTCTACCACCTCTCCTTAGCCAGAAAAAAGTCCCTTTTGTAGACAAGCATGGGCTTCCCTAGTGGCTCAGATGGTAAAGAATCTGCCTGCAATGCAGGAAATGTGGGTTTGATCCCTGGGTTGGGAAGATCTGCTGGAGAAGGGAATGGCAACCCAATCCAGTATCCTTGCCTGGAAAATCCTATGGATGGAGGAGCCTGGTGGGCTACAGTCCATGGGGTCACAAAGAGTCAGACACGATTGAGTGACTAACACTTTCCAACTTTTCACTTTCATACCTGTTACATATATAGAAAATAGCTTTTCTTTTCCAGAATATTCTGGACTATGCTATCCCAAACTTGGATATCTGAAATCACCCCTTTTCTCACTGAAATGACTTTCCCCAGCTTCACAGGGTAGAAATGGCTGGAAAGAATCTCATTTGGGCCTCCATTCCCAGATATTCTATCGCTTGCCTGAGGTTCTGGATTATTCCTAGCCAGTCTCTGCCCTCCTCCGGTCTTACCTCCTCCACTTGGTCCTAGATTTCTTAATATACAGATCTGACTCCACTCCAACTCTTTACAAAACCTCTCAGTGCCTCCTCATTCACCTAGAGAAAAGTCCCCGGCCTCCTTGGAAGAGGATGCGTTTATTTCCCACACTTTGTCTTTCCCATTCCTACCCACCCTCCTTCCATCCCTCTCCCTTTCTCTCTCTGTCTTTCTTGCCTTCACACCTTCTTTCTGGCTTATCTCTTCAGGATTCCTCACCTCGAACTCTGATAATAACACACTACATTCTTACTTAATGCCTTCACTCATGCTATAATATTCTCTACTGTAAACCCCTGCTCTTCTGAATGAAAGCCACACAGCCTTTAGGATTCAATTCATATAGTATCAAGAAGCCTTTCTGCACCACACCTCCAAGCTGGGTTAAGGGATTAGGTATCCTTCTTTGATACAGCAAGTCCCCTACATACAGAGGAGTTCTATTCTAAGAATTTCATAAGTCCAATTTGTCCATAAGTCCAACACAGTTAGTCTAAGTACCTAACACAATTTGCTATACAGTACTATATAGCAATATATATACTATATATATACATATAGGTTTATATATATATAGGTTTATAATATTTTTCACACAAATAATACATAAAAACAAACACAAAAATACAGAAAATATTTTTAATCTTACAGCACGCAAAAGCACAACCATTTGTAGAGGATGTACACATGTGACAATGTATGCTAGACATGCAAACTAATTTATGTGACTGGACACGTGAATATACATTTGCATCTTTGAAAGTTCACAACTTGAAGATGTAGAGGACTTCCTGTATTCTCTAAATGCTCTGAGCAAATCTTAATCACTGAACTTGCTGTAGGATACTATATTTATTTGCTTATGCATCTCCTCTGCTCCAGCAGACTATGAGTTCCTCAATGGCAGAGGCTGAATATTTCTTTTTTCCTGAATGTCCAGCATAGAAAATAGTACCATCATGGGCACTTAGTAAAAGTTAGCTGAATGTAAAAGTGAATAGGATTTCAAAAGGGGAATCTGCTCTTGGTAGCTAATAAGGGCTAATGGTGATTCTACTAATGATACTAATATTTACTGAGCACTTACTATATGTCAGGAACCATGCTAAGCAGTGCCCACACATTATCAAATTTAATTCTCAATATAATCTTACAGGGTAGATATTATTTTTATACCCACTTCTCTTCGCATGAGGTGGCCAAAATACTGGAGTTTCAGCTTGAGCATCATTCCTTCCAAAGAAATCCCAGGGCTGATCTCCTTCAGAATGGACCGGTTGGATCTCCTTGCAGTCCAAGGGACTATCAAGAGTCTTCTCCAACACCACAGTTCAAAAGCATCAATTCTTCGGCACTCAGCCTTCTTCACAGTCCAGCTCTCACATCCATACATGACCACAGGAAAGACCATAGCCTTGACTAGGCGAACCTTTGTTGGCAAAGTGATGTCTCTGCTTTTGAATATGCTATCTAGGTTGGTCATAACCTTCCTTCCAAGGAGCAAGCGTCTTTTAATTTCATGGCTGCAGTCACCATCTGTAGTGATTTTGGAGCCCAGAAAAATAAAGTTGACACTGTTTCCACTCTTTCTCCATCTATTTCCCATGTAGTGATGGGACCAGATGCCATGATCTTCGTTTTCTGAATGTTGAGCTTTAAGCCAATCTTTTCACTCTCCATTTTCACTTTCATCAAGAGGCTTTTGAGTTCCTCTTCACTTTCTGCCATAAGGGTGGTGTCATCTGCATATCTGAGGTTATTGATATTTCTCCCAGCAATCTTGATTCCAGCTTGTGTTTCCTCCAGTCCAGCATTTCTCATGATTGAGGGCAGGAGGAGAAGGGGACGACAGAGGATGAGATGGCTGGATGGCATCACTGACTCGATGAATGTGAGTTTGAGTGACCTCCGAGAGCTGGTGATGGATAGGGAGGCCTGGCGTGCTGCCGTTCATGGGGTCGCAAAGAGTCGGACACGACTGAGCGACTGATCTGATCTGATCTGATGGTAGATATTGGGCCACCCTGGTTCTTCAGATGGTGAAGATTGTGCCTGCAATGCTGGAGACCTGGGTTTAATCCCTGGGCCAGGAATACCCCCTGGAGAAGGAAATGGCAACCCACTTCAGCATTCCTGGATAATTCTGTATTATGGACAGTATTCTGTCCATGGATAAGTCTGTGGACAGAGGAGCCTGGCAGGCTATAGTCCAGGGGGTCGCTCAGAGTCAGACACGACTGGGCAACTAAGCAGTAGCAGCAGCACGTAGATGTCAGTAGGACCCAATGAATCATGTCTCAGGAGCCATGCCCTGTAACTTGCTTTGGCCAAAAGGAGACCAAAAATGTGACATGTGTAAAGATTTGACAAATGACAGTGCAGAGGGTCTTTCCTTATTCAAATATTGTTGACAACCCTGAAAAAACTTGGACCAGCCTCCTTGAGGGTGAGCAAACACACAGAAAGAGGTTCAGTCGACAGCCAGTAACAACAGCTAAACACGAGTGAGGCCATTTTGGATTACACATCCTCGGTTGAGCCACCTGACTGCATCAGATGAGTGATACATGGACCAAGGACCACCCAGCTTATACCAATCCAAACTCTCCCAAAGAATGACGAGTAACAAAATGGTGGTGGTCTCAGAGTCACTAAGTTTTAGGTGGTAGTTACATAGCAGAGGTTATTAACTGAAATATATCCACTTCTGGAAAAGTGCTATGATAGCAAGCAAAACCAATGGAGAAGATAAGAAGCTAGACAAATGAAGATAGAATTAAAAGACAAAATAGCACCAAGTTCTTTAGAGTTCTTATTAAGTACAGTGGTGACGTAAGTTCTTCTTAATTGTAGTACTGTTGGAACAGTGCTAAACATAGAGTTAGAAAACCTGAATTTCAAGCCCAGCGCTACTCCTGACAAGCCCTGTGAATGTGACAAATCACTTAACCTCTTGGAATCTGAACTTCTTTATCAGCAAAGTAGAGCAATATGCATGTATACATATTTCTACAGGGCTGATGGAAAAATCCAAAGTATATAACAAATTGTCCAAATGTGAGTATTAATGTGATTGAAATTAGTTAATAACTTTGGTTCACAATAATGACTAACAATTTACCCACGAGCCAACAGAAGCAGGTGGGACAGTGAGGGAAATTTTGAAGTTGGACTGTCATCATGTTTCCATGGATCAAATAATGTTTCTCTAGTAGGTATTTCAACACTTTTTATATTAGTGCTATCTTATCATTTTCTTGTAGAAGGTGGTCTTCGCTGTCTCATGAAACTGTTTTCTTTTTTCCCCTGGTATTTATAATCTGGTTTCACAGCATCCACTACAGACTGGGTGATAACTGATCTCAAAGCACTTGGCCAGGAGTGTGGAGACTTCCTCAGCCTCTACTTCTAAACAGCTTTGGGATCTTGTCCCTTAACCTTCCTGAGCCTGATTCTCTACCTGTAAATATGAGAGTAATGACATTTACCAAAACTCCTTCACTGGGGTTCAAGAGAGACAAATGTGATAATGTGTGTGGAGATGTCTTGAAACTGACTATATTCTGCACAACGTCAAGGTAGCAGCAAGTAGAAAAAGCCCGATGATTAGAAGTATTTATTTATTTAGCAGTATTTGTATTGAGAAAATGCTCAGGCACTGGACCATGTGGTAGGTTTTGCAAGGGGAAAATGGGGAAACTGACATTTTGAGATGCAAGATTATTTGCCTGTGTCCACATTATTAATAAGGGCTTCCCTGGTGGCTCAGACAGTAAAGAATCTGCTTGCAATGCAGGAAACCCAGGTTGGATCCCTGGGTTGGGAGGATCCCCAGGAGAAGGAAATGGCTATCCATTTCAGTATTCTTGCCTGGAGAATCTTATGGACAGAAGGGCCTGGTGGGCTACAGTCAACAGTGTAGCAATGAGTCAGACATGACCGAAGTGACTTACGCACACACGCACATAATTAATAAATGGCCAAACTGGATTCAAATCCTAATTGGCCTCCCTCCAAAGCCTGGGCTTCTTGTATAGTTCTGGGCAGCCTCTAGATGGAAACTTCTCAGCCCCGCAGGAAAGTAAGATTATTGGCCAGGTAGTTCACCATTAAATGGGGTCACCAGCTTGTGGCTAAAAAAACAGATGATCAAAAAAGTGCTGGGGGAGAAACGGCCTGTTTACAGACACAGCTTAATTAATTAGTCAACTTAGATGAAGCAGAAGAGGCCAGTTTCCAGATGCCTGACACGCAGGATTAATTAGCAGCGAGGCACCAGTCCCCAGCCCTGGATTTCTGTCCAGAGCACATGGTGGGATTAAATGACTATATTGCCTCAGTGCGCCTGTGTGTGTGTGTGTGTGTATGTGTGTTAGTCTCTCAGTCATGTCTGACTCTTTGAGACTCCATGGACTGTAGCCCACCAGGCTCCTCTGTCCATGGGATTCTCCAGGCAAGAATACTGAAGTGGGTTGCCATTTCTGACTCCAGGGGTTCTTCCCAACCCAGAGATTGAACACTGTCTCCTGCCTTTCAGGCAGATTCTTTACCACCTGAGCTACCAGGGAAGCTCCCAGTGCCCCTCATGTAACTTAACTAAAGCCACTTGACTGGGAAAAAAAAACCCACTTCACTGAGAGTGATAATCAAATTGAAAAGGCTCCACCAACTAAAGCTTCAAGTGTAGTCCAGAAAAGAACATGGTTTCCAGTGTTTCTAGTTCAAGAGACAAAAGGTCAGAGCAATTCCAAATCTGCACCTACTAAGGAAATAAAATGGAAACATCCTAACTCCTTCCAAGTGAAGCCACCGGTTTACTGCCACTATCTGCATGGTTACAGTGGAAGTGTGTCTGGGAAAAGCTAAAGCACCCAGATCACTGCTTCCATTTTCTAGTTCATTGCTGCTTCTTTAAGGGATATTTCATGTTTGTGCTCAGTCGTGTCCGACTCTTTTGTGACATGATGAACTATAGCCCGCCAGGCTCCTCTGTCCAAGCAATTTTACAGTAAAGAATACTGGAGTGGGTTGCCATTTCTCCTCCAGTTGATCTTCCTGACCCAGAGATTGAACCCAAGTCTCTTGCCTCTCCTGCATTGGCAGATGGATTCTTTACCACTGTGCCATCTGGGAAGCCCATTTAAAGGATAAAGGGTTGTTTAGGAAAGAGAGATTTACTATATACTTACTTGAGTTACAGTAAATATAAAGTACAGCTATCCTTTGATATCCATGGGATATTGGCTCCAGGACTGCCTCCTCTCCCTCCATCCCCAGGACCCAAATCCAGGGATGCTCAGATGATCAAGTCCTTTATATAAAATAACACAGTACAGTTAGTGCTCAGATCCTCAGATATGGCGGGCAAACTGTATGTGTGAAATCTGTTGGGATCACAACAAAGGGGGAATGGGTCAGCCTAGGGGAATAAATAATATGAAGTCAGTGTTAAATGCCATGTGTACTGTTTTGGCTCTCTGTGACCTCATGAGTCACAGTCACTTTCCAGGAATGAGTCCCTTCTCTGCTTCCACACTTAACATTTCCGAAGGGTTCTAAAAGTGCTCCTAATTCATTGTTTATGCTTCTGTCAGTGAATTTCCATGCATTCTGCAGTTGTTTGGGACTTGTCCTCTGCCTAATTAAGCAGAGGAAGTTAATGAGGTATGCAGTGCATTCATGTCACCCAGGGAATAGAACATAAAGTACATGGGGAAAGATAGAGAGGGGTCAGGGCAGAGAGTCAGGGAGGCTTGAGGGTTGGGACTGGGCAGAAGGTGGAGGGATGGAGAGACCAGGTGAGATTCCATGAAGGAGTGGAGGTGGTAAGGGTGGACTCTTAGATCTGGAAATGATCTAGACAGATTCAGTGCTTTTCAACCAGGCTGTGTGTGAAAATCACCTGTAAAGCTATTAAAATGGTGATCCCTGGGACTTTCCTGGTGGCCCAGTGGTTAAGACTTCACCTTCCAATGCAGGGGTTTCAGGTTCGATCCCTGGTCAGGGAGCTAAGATCTCACATGCTTTGCAGCCAAAAATCCAAAAAATAAAACAGAAGTAGTATTGTAACAGATTTCAGTAAAGACTTAGACCCATAAAAAATGCTGATTCTTGGGCCCTGTCCCCAACCTCAATCTTGGAATTTCAGGATGTAGTCTAAACACAGTATTATTAACAATCTCCCAAGAAGATCCCCACATGCAGCAGGATTGAGGCCCACTCATCTATGGTGAGATGGCTGGATGGCATCACCGAATCAATGGACATGAGTCTGAGGAAACTCCTGGAGATGGTGAATGACAGGGAAGCCTGGCGTGCTATAGTCCATGGGGTCGCAAAGAGTCGGACACGACTTAGCAACCGAACAACAACAACAGCATCTATGGCAACTTCTTCATTTTACTAAGGGGGAAACTTGGGAACAGACATGGGGAAGCATGGAAGGAGAGGGCCAGTGGGGGCCAATGGTGGTAGCGGACGTCTCACTCAGTTGCCCTGAGCAGCCTCAGTCTGCATCCACAGATTCGATCTGGCTTTAAGAGAAAGGCATTTCTCAGAACCTGGGATCCTTCCCTTTGTCAGACTGTCACACTTGGGCATGCCTTTGTGAACAGGAAGTGAAGTTGAGGGAATTTACACTAGTGATGCTCAAAATGTTCACATGGCAGCCTCATCAGCATTACTTAGGAGCTTGTTAACAAGGCACATTCTCAGGCTTCACTACAGACCTCATGAGTCAGCAACTGTGGGGGCAGGGGATGGAACCCAGAAATCTGGGTTATAACATACCTGAAGCACACTGATGTTAAAGAACCACTGATTTAGAGCATCAGTTTTCAAAAGTAGAGTGGGTAAGAGGTTCATGAGGACACTGACCCCTGCAACTGAGGATGAAGGATGACTGGGTTTTCTTTGGACGAATCATAGACTGCAGGGTAAAACACATGATGTCTGTCTACAATGAGGATTTTGATATTTACCGAATGTCACCTGCCTGGCTACAGCTAACTGCTGAAAATAAAATGCCTTTTCTTCCCTTGAAGAGCTGTGATGTCAAACTGATACATTCCTGCTTTGATTAAAGCTCCAGTTTTGCATACGATAGGGGTTATTTCAGTACCCTACCTGCTGTTAACTTTAGTATTTCTATTTCAACCCTTGATTATGCCTCATAATAAATAATAAGGAAATTCATATAATAGTAGAAAGATAACATTTTATCTGCTCGCACGATGTATTCACAACCCACACCAGTCAACGACACCAGCACTCATCCCCAAATACCCTCCCCAACTTGTTTCTCATCCTCCCTTGGCTCAGGGCCCTTCTCAGCGCCTACCACACAGCTGTTGACAAGAGGAATATGCTGAGATGATGGAAGAGCCAGGTCACAGCAGATAATCCATTTAGGGATAATAAAAAATGTGTGTCATACTTCGCTGACCATGTCAGTTCTGAGCTCCTGTACATACAGAAGAGATCCTTCATCCCCAAGATGGATTTCTAAGCAAAATGAAAAGCCCATATGATTTGGCCATGTTCCTACTCATGTTTTAATTCACCCTACAATAAAACGTAGAGATAAGCTCTCTGACCAACACCTCTTTATTGATCACGTGGGCTCTGCCAGGTTGTGTGTAAGACCCCATGGGGGATATAGAAGACCCTTGACACTGACTCTGCTTTCAAGAAGCTTACAGACGTGCCTTAGGGTCCACTGGGAAATGGTTCCAGAGTCCACCAAAGATACCATATCTGTGAATGCTCAAGCCCCTGAGTTGGGCCTCATACCTGCAGGGTCCACATTTGTGGGTTCAAACAACTCCAGTTGGCTGGATTCAATCCTGGTTGAATCTGAGGACACAGAACCCAAAGATATGGAGGGCTGATGGCACAATAAAATGGAGGAAAAAGAAACATACATACTTAAAGCACCTTACAGCATCTGGTGTATCAGCTCTGTAACAAATAATCTCTAAAGTGTTTTATAACTCCAACACAATAGAATCCCATTTCTAATTCACATAACTGCACCGAGGAGGCCAGAGCAGCCTCCTCCATGTAGGTATTTGGGGCCAGTGGAGACTCTTCCATCTTCAACATGAGGCTTTCAAGATCACTGGAAGTATTTCCCTTGCAGCCAGACAGAGATAGAAGGAGCAGAGTTGAGTTTGTGGGGGAGGATTTTATGACACCTATTGCTTCTGTTCATGTTGCATTGGTGGGCCATTAGTCACACAGCCATGCCTAACTATAAGATAATCTGGAAAAGAGAGTCCGGTTGTACGCCCCAAGATGAAGAGCAAACACATTTTGTTAAACAGTAACACCCTCTGCCATACTGAACATGGTTGGGGAGGGAGTGTGAGGCTCAGGTGTAGGGAGATTGGTAAACGCTTGCTCTATATATGATGGTCTTGTTTCATTGCTTCCCATTTTCATGTTTTATTTTTTAATTAATTAATTTATTTTAATTGGAGGCTAATTAATTTACAATATTGCAGTGGTTTTTGCCATACATTTACATGAATCAGCCATGGGTGTACATGTGTCCCCTCTATCCTGAATTTTGAAGATCTCATTATCTGTACTTATCGCTACTTCCTGGATTTTCCCTAACCTCTAGGGAATACCATTCAGTACAGTCCACACCAGGGATGGGTACTATTATGACGCTTCTTTGACATCTTTACATCCCTCTTTTCAGCCAGTAACTCATTACTTAATGCCAATGCTTGAAAAACACTTTTGTGTTGGCACTTATCAGGAAGTGATGGATTTCATTTTGGTGCCTGGGCCAAGAGTGGTCCAGTAAGGCAGGGCACTGAATGAATGTGTGTTCTGGGACCTGATGGGATGTTAATGCTAAAAGGAGATTTAAAAATTCAGCAGCAAATGGCATTATTTCATTCTTCTTAAAGGCCGAGTAATATTCCATTGTGTATATATACGTATTCTTTATCCATTCACCTGTCGATGGACATTTAGGTTGCTTTCATGTCTTGGCCACTGTAAACAGTGCTGCAATGAACACTGGGGTGCACGTCATTTGCAGCAACGTGGACGGATGTAGAGATTGTCATATTGAGTGAAGTAAGTCAGAGAAATAAAAATATCATACAAATATCAATAGAAATAGAAATATCCCTTTAAATGTGGAATCTCAAAGAAATCATACAAATGAACTTATTTACAAAACAGAAAGAGACTCACAGACTTAGAGAACAAGCTTATGGTTACCAGGGGGGAAGGACGGGGGGAAGGGTTAGTTAGGGAGTCTGGGATGGATGTGTCCACATTGCCGTATTTAAGATGGAAAACCAACAAGGTCCTACTGTTAGCATGAGGAGCTCTGCTCAGTGTTATGTGGCAGCATGGATGGGAGGGCCGTTTGGGGGAGAATGGATACATAGATACATGGCTGAGTTCCATTGCTGTCCACCTGAAACTATCACAATCTTGTTAATCAGCTATATTCCAAAATAAAATAAAAAGTTAAAAAAAAAAAAACACAGAGTGTAGAGAAATATGAGAAAACAAATCTCTTCACATGGAAGAGTGCAGGATGATGAAACAGTCTGCAGGACTAAAGAGGGACTGGAAATGGAGAGAGGGCCATTTGCACTTTTTCCTGTTTTCTACAAAGAAGGGAAATCAATAGACTCTCCTTAAGAGCTCCCTCTGGGCAAAGACCAGATACCTATCTCATTTTTCCCCCTTCACTACCCTGCCAGCACTTTCCCAGACACAACTTTATTAGCTCAAGGTACAGGGAGGAGCAGAAGAAGATGAAAAAGCAGCACACATCTGGGCTTGCAACACCCCCCTCACCTGCTGCTTTTCTGCAAAGATAATTGTCTAATTGGAATCAACAGACACTCATTGTCTGCTGGAAACAGCAGATGTAAGTCATCAAAAGAAGAACTGGCAAACGTGTGAACCTGGGCTCTTTAACTTGGTGCCCTGAATCTAGCCATTTGCTTGCTTTAAGTAAGACATTCTGCTTCACCTAGACAGTGGCAGGGAGGAAATGAGTATGTGCTTGAGTTCCCATGCATTATGCTGGGGAAGATATTTTACACCTCTGGCATTTGATGGTGGAAACGCAAGCTCAGGAAAAAACTTTCATATACCAACAGTTATAATTAAAATACAAGTTTTTGTTCATTCCTTCATTCAACAACTATACACCACTTAGAATACAGGCACTTTTCTAGGTTCTGAGGATGGAGGTGAACAATCCACTCCCTGCCCACCAGAAGTTTACACTCCAGTGAGGGAGACAGACAGTAGGCAAACATATAATAGAGGGTCAGTTGGAGAGACGTGCTATTAAGAAAATTAAATGTGAGAAAAAGGAAGATGTGTAATGGGACACAGGGTGGTCAGGGAGGTTTTCTTTAAAGAGGTGGCATTTGGGCAGAAACTTGTATGAAGTGAGTGTCCTGGGAATACCTAAAGGAGGAGAATTTCAGGTGGAATTCTGAAAGGGCATCAATCTTGCAATGGCATCTTCCTTAGAGTGTTTAAGGGACAGGAAATTGGCCAATATGACAGGAGCTGGAGAATCTGATGGAAGAGTGGCAGGAAACGAGCCTGGTGGGACCATGTAGTGAGGGTTTGGACCATCTGTGTTTGATGGACAGCTGTTGCAGGGTTCTGAGCAAGTCACAGACAAGAAATGTTCTGTTTTGAATGTACCACTGTGGCTGTTACATAGAGCACTGACTATGGGCAGCAAGAGTAGACGGAGATGTCAAGTGAGGAGATGGTGGTGAGTTTGACCATGACCATGGTGGTGTAATAGAGGGAGTGTGAATTGGTTAGTTTCAGGATACATTTGGAAGGTAAAGATGACAGGACTTGCTGACACATGAAATGAGATGGAGAGAAGGAGAGGAACAAAAGATGACTCTGAGGTTTGGGGTCTGGGCCATGGGTGAATGGTGATGCCATCTATTGAGACCTTGTACAGTTGAATATTACTCAGCCATAAAAAGGAATGAAATAATGCCATTTATAGCAACACAGACAGACCTAGAGGTTATCATATTAAGTGAAGAAAGTCAGACAAAGATAAATGTCAAATGATATCACTTACACATGGAAACTAAAAAAAATGATAGAAATGAACTTATTCAAAAACAGAAATATATCCACAGACATAAAAAATAAGCTTATGGTTACCAAAAGAGATAGCAGAGGAGGCAGGGGATAAATTAGGAGTTTGGGATAAACATGCATAACAACGTTGTAAATTAACTGTACTTCCATAAAAAATACAGGTCATGGACAAGAAATTAATGCGTTCTGAAAGCTAACAAGGAAAGGCAGGGTGGCAGAGTCATGCACAAGAAGAGGTGCTAAGTTAGAGACTTGGGGGCACAGGGATGGCTTCCCTGAGCAACTGAGGTTTAAGTTGAAACCTGGGGGAAGAAATTCCATTCATAATTATGTTCACACTCCTCTTTGTCTATTTCTGGTCATGACACTCATGGCCCACACTGAGCAGGTTAAAAAAGATATGTGCATAGAAAAGGACAATGAAAAAATGAATTGTGCATTTGTGTATATTTCCTTAGGAAAAACATCAATGAGTCCTTTTCAATGAGATGTTCCATCTTTGGTAAAGTTCTGGTATCCATCAGTGAAAAGAAATGTCAGAATTTCCATACATTTTGCACTTGCAGCAAGAAATGGTTCATGGCTTAGTCAGCATTTTCTCAAAACAATAATCCCAACACTGAGCCTTATCTAAGCTAAGAAACCATTATCCTTCATAACCTAAGTGTAAATGGGACCCTGATGAAAAGGTTTACTGGTTTTCCTCCCTGTTTAGGTCAGTAGATCCTTAATATACATAGAAGCTGGGCATACGAAGATGCCTGTTCACACAGTCCATCAAATAAATATTTCAGTACTCTTTTCCTTTTTCCTTCTACTTTGGGTGCCAAATCACTGAAGTCCAAGTGGCATCAGTAAATTGTATCACTAACTCAAACAGAGCTTGTTTAAGAGTTGAGATCAAAATGATGTCAGTCAATTCAGTTCAGTTCAGTCACTTAGTCGTGTCCGACTCTTTGAGACCCCATGAATCGCAGCACACCAGGCCGCCCTGTCCATCAGTATCTCCCAGAGTTAACTCAAACTCACGTCCATCGAGTCGGTGATACTATCCAGCCATCTCATCCTCTGTAGTCCCCTTCTCCTCCTGCCCCCAATCCCTCCCAGCATCAGAGTCTTTTCCAATGAGTCAACTCTTCGCATGAGGTGGCCAAAGTACTGGAGTTTCAGCTTTAGCATCTTTCCTTCCAAAGAACATCCAGGATTGATCTCCTTTAGAATGGATTGGTTGGATCTCCTTGCAGTCCAATGGTTACTGACCTGTAAATAAGTATACAGATCTGACTGGCAAATGGGATTTAAAAGACCCAAGATCAGATTTCCCACTGAAATGGAAAGGAAGGCTTCTACTCTTCAGAGAGACCTGCTGTTATCTTTCCACTGTCCCAGATGGTGAGAATTATGTACTCCTTGACCTGAGCCAAAGACGATGTAAGAGAAAACAAAGGGATAAACAAGATCTGCCCAAGAAAACTGAGCAAAAGCCCATCTCCAGCAGCTTAAGTACACAAAACAAACTTTCCAGACAAGGACATCTCCCTTGACCCTGTTTTATAGAGTATGGTATACAAGATCCATTCTAAAGGAGATCAGCCCTGGAATTTTTTGGAAGGAATGATGCTAAAGCTGAAACACCAGTATTTTGGCCACCTCATGCGAAGAGTTGACTCATTGGAGAAGACTCTGATGCTGGGAGGGATTGAGGGCAGGAGGAGAAGGGGACGACAGAGGATGAGATGGCTGGATGGCATCACTGACTCAATGGATGCGAGTATGAGTGACCTCCGGGAGCTGGTGATGGACAGGGAGGCCTGGAGTGCTGCAGTTCATGGGGTCGCAAAGAGTCGGACACGACTGAGCGACTGATCTGATCTGATCTGATACAAGATAACTGGGAAAACAAAACAAAAAACAAACCAACAACAACAACAAAAAAAACTCAAAAGAAACTAGTACAAGATTTCCCACAGTACTGGGAAATGACAATAATAGATTCAGAGGACTTGAACTAAGTGACAATGATGATGATTTTTTTTTTTTTTGATAAGGAGCAAACCAAGGCCAAAATATGTCCATAGGCATATATAGTATCATGGTGAATGAACACTGATAGACAGGTATATGCAGGCAGAAGGAGTTATTGGCAGAGGCAATCACTGGGCATTGACACTGATGAGAGAGTAACATCTTGGAGGGAAAGTCATGCTTTTCAATGATAGTGGGGCTGAGCTTTGTAGCTTCCAATCTAGTCCTCTGTCAATAGCACAAGAAAAAGTGAAAAAGTGAGGGTAGTCGTTCAGTTGTGTCTGACTCTTTGTGACCCCATGGAGTGTAGCATGCCAGGCCCCTCTGTCTACGGGAATTTCCAGGCAAGCATCCTGGAATGGGTTGCCATTCCCTTCTCCAGTGTATCTTCCCAACTCAGGGATTGAACTCAAGTCTCCTGCATTGCAGGCTGATTCTTTACCATCTGAGTCATCACAAGAAAGGGTCTCCTTAATTTGCAAGTTAAACACATCTCCAGAGTGTAGGAGTCCACCTCTTTTTATGGAAGGGTGCTTGAACTCTCATTTCATAATGGTCCATCTTTAATAATACCAGTAACAGAGCACAAATGTCAGCCTTTAACACTGAAGAACCACTTGGCAAGTGAGAGTGGAGTGAGCTTCTTGTAAGTCATGTCACACTGAGAACTGAGCTCCTGGTGACCACAGGATGGCAAGCCCCAACCTACCTCTGTCTATGAAATGGAATGGGTGTGAATTTTCTGGGCGTAGAATGTGACCCCTCTTATTTCCCTACTCTTTACTTCCCTGCTTATGACAGGTGACGGTGAAGGGGAGGCATTCTCTTCCCCTTTGTTGTACCCCCAAGGGAAGGGAACAGGAAATGAAGGATAGCATTTATGGAATGCTTCCAATCTCCTGTACCTGAGGAAGGTCTACATACCCAGCCAGGTAAGTTATATTTTCTCCTTTTTACTGAAGAGAGAACTGATGTTCAGGAACATTGAATAACTTGCCCAAGGGCACTGAGCCAAAAGTTGCAGTGTCAAAATTCAATCCCAGTTGACACCCCAAAAGCCACAATTCTTCCCAGGGAAGACAGTTTTTTTTTTTTTTAAACTTTTTTGGCCACACCCTGTGGCATGTGGGATCTTAGTTCCCTGACCAGGAATCAAACCTGTACCCCCTGCACTGGAAGACTAAATCTTAATCACTGAGCCACCGGGCAAGTCCTGGTTCTGATCCCGCCTATCCTACTCAAGGTCCCAGTGAAACCTCAGAAGCAATGCTTCTTGATCCACACACCATGGCAGCCAGTCAGCAGCAGATCCCAGCATCAGAAAGTGCCTTGGACGGGTCATGAAAAACAAAAGATTCTGCAGCAGCAGAGGCAGTAAAAGCTGTCACTGTGTTCACAGAGAGGGAGGAGGTCTGCCCTAACACCGGTGAACTCCTGTGGTTTTGGGCAGTCAGTGTTAACAGCTTTTTCATACCTGGCAACCATTAATAGGTCACTTCTCAATGTTCCAATGTCCCATTTCCTTTTAAGTTGCCACACGTGTTCCATTTACCGTCTTTTTAATCATCCTCTTACTTTCCAGCAGACACTCACCAGGTTCTCTTTAATTCCTGTGGAGTCTGTAGTTTTCCACGGGATCCAGTTCTCTGGGGAGATTGGAAAAGTGCAGTGCGTCTTGGAAGAAGGATGTCTTGATCAACATGTAGAACGTGCTTGTCAGACGCACGCCACATCCTCTGCTGGGGTTTCACTTCTCCCTCCCCTCATTTCACTGAGGCCTCCTTTCCCTCCATGTCTTAACCTATCTCCCCCTACTGTATCTCCTTCTTTCTATCCCTGCTCTATTTTTCTCTAGTCATTTTCTCTTTTCATCTTTATCTCCTTCACTTTTAAATTTGCCACAATCTTTTCTTCATCCTGCTCTTCTTCTTTGATATTTTTAAGGGCCAATTAGTTCAGTTTTGGGGCTTCCCAGGTGGCACAGTTGTAAAGAATCTGCCTGTCAATACAGAAGACATGAGACTTGGGTTTAATCCTTCCCAATCTCCAGGTTGGGAAGACCCCCTGGAGAACGAAATGGCTACTCACTCCAGTATTCTTGTCTAGAGAGTCCCCACAGACAGAGGAGCTGGTGGGCTACAGTCCATGGGGTCGCAAAGAGTTGGACATGACTGAGCACACACACAATGGCAATTGGCTTTAAAAACACAGGTATTGATGTCACACAAACCTGGTTCAAAAACTGGGCTTAGACTCAATGTTCCTTCAGTGTGACCCCTTTCCCTCAGTCCTCCCACTGGTAAAGTATGTTTGTCAACGGTATTCATGTCTAGATCTGAATATTACACGAGATAATCTGTGTAAATTCAATTCAGGGTTTCATAAGGAAGTAAGACGAAACCCCCACTTCTGTCCTGTCTGCTGTCTTGCTGTTGTGAATTCTACCCTTCTCTCTGTTCCTCTCCTAGCTGTCATCTCTGCTCCTGGCTCAGAATCCAGCTCATCTCGTCCCCCTCACTGTGTTATGGGTTCCCTTTGGCTGACTTCTCTATTCTGAGTCTACCCTTACGTGGGAAGAATTAGACATCACGGAATACTGCACACAGACAAACATTCAAGCACCTCAGTGACATGCTGATTTTAAATAATGGTGAGACCAACAATATTAAATTCTTCTGGGCCATTCTGAATTATCTGTGAAAAATGAGGAGCTTAGAATCAAAGAATGGCCAGGTTGCCCTATACTCACAGGAACCAAATGTGTAACTGAGGAGTATACCTCATAGGTAAGGGCCACACTCACTACCTGCCCAGATAACGAAGATAATGGTTTTTTTTTTTCTTATTTTTTTTTTTTAGCTAAAGGTTTTAAAATTTGCGAGCACTATTAACTACGGGCTCTTACTCCAGATTACTTTTTCGTGGACATAATTCTACTGTAAGAAGATCAGCGCAGGGCATAAACATCCCACAAAAACTTCAGACTCCTTTCTCCTTTCCATAAAATGTAGGACCCACAGATAGACACTGACTTGCATTGCTGCACATGGTGACCTCTGTAACCATGTAACTTCATGCTCCACAACTGCATCGTGTTCATTTTCAGGTTCTCTGTGGCCTTCTGGTAGTTCTCAGCCTGACCTGCCATGTCCACATCTCAGAATTTTCTTGTCTTTATTTTCTCTGAGTCTTCAACTTCCTTCTGCCCTTGTCTTAGCTGAACTTCATCCTGTTAGCTTCTGATTACTTGTCCAATTTGTTGAGACCATTTCCAATTCTAATCGCATCCCCCAAGGCTTTAGCCTCCACTTTAGATTCAGTCTCATCCATGAACTTAATGAGTATGCTGTTGCTGCATCCAAGTCACTGATGACAGTCTTAACTAGAAGTGGGTCCAGGGCTGGCACCAGCACAAGACCCAGCTTTTATGTGTTTACTTGTCAAGAGAAGTGTACGTGCAGGTGCTTTAATGATGTTTAGAAAAGAGAAGCCTCTCTTTTCTTCAGAATCTGGGGTCACTCAGGCAGACTTTGTGACATTTTTGGCAATTCAAGTTTGTAATTTGACCTTACAAGTCAAATTAAATAATCAAAATCATTGTTTAAAACATAACTTTCTTTCTAAAAAAAAGTCTCATTGTTTTGAATGTAGAAGTCAGTACCTAGTTTCACTTTTCTTCCCTGGGAATCAGTCATTCACACCCTCTGCCCTGCTGAGGGGGCCTTGGGTGGGGAGGGCAAGGCCCTGGCTCCCAGTTCCATCTCTGCCATTTGGCATGTGACCTTGGGTGAATTACCTAACCTCTGCCAGCCTGGACTGTATCCTCATCAGTAAATGAGGGGCTCCCATCAGATGCCTGCAAATGTGCCTTTCTGTCTGAGAGGCTGTGATTCTCTTGTGATGAAGGGCCTAATTATTCTCAGTGGCAAATTGCTACACACATTCTTTGATTATAAGCTTTTCCCATGACACGTATATATAATGCTACAACTCTGAATACATTTTAGAAGTAAAATTTAGACTAGCTCCAACATTATCTGGAATTTATCTGCCAGAAATGCATGTTTATCTGCTTATGTGTGCCTTCCCCGTGCATTCTCAAGTACTTGAATGCTAGGTATATACGAGGTGTGCCCTGATGCTTGTCATTTCTTTGTGAAATCACTAATAATCAATACAGTGGCCACTTTCAGAATTCCCACTTGAAGAAGGAGGAAATTGAGGCCCAGATTGGTTGAGTGACTGTGTAAGGCAACTAAACTTGCTTGTGGTAAGGCTCAGGCTTGAACTTGGATTTCTAGGCTCTCTCTATATATATATATATATTTTTTTTTTTTATTTCTGGGCTCCAAAATCACTACAGATGGTGACTGCAGCCATGAAATTAAAAGATGCTTACTCCTTGGAAGGAAAGTTATGACCAACCTAGATAGCATATTCAAAAGCAGAGACATTACTTTGCCAACAAAGGTTCGTCTAGTCAAGGCTATGGTCTTTCCTGTGGTCATGTATGGATGTGAGAGCTGGACTGTGAAGAAGGTTCAGCACCGAAGAATTAACGCTTTTGAACTGTGGTGTTGGAGAAGACTCTTGAGAGTCCCTTGGACTGCAAGGAGATCCAACCAGTCCATTCTGAAGGAGATCAGCCCTGGGATTTCTTTGGAAGGAATGATGCTAAAGCTGAAACTCCAGGACTTTGGCCACCTCATGTGAAGAGTTGACTCATTGGAGAAGACTCTGATGCTGGGAGGGATTGGGAGCAATAGGAAAAGGGGATGACAGAGGATGAGATGGCTGGATGGCATCACTGACTCGATGGATGTGAGTCTCAGTGAACTCCAGGAGTTGGTAATGGACAGGGAGGCCTGGCGTGCTGCGATTCATGGGGTCACAGAGTCGGACATGACTGAGCAACTGATCTGACCTGATATATATTTATATATATATGAATTTATATATATATATATTTCATCCTTACAACTTTCCTATGAGTAGTTACTATTATTGCATTTTAAAGATGAATAAACTGAGGTGTGAAGCAGTTTAGTAACTTAACCATAGCTAAAAGGTATCTATGAAGTTTCAAAGTCAGGATTTTTGACTCTGTCTTCTGTACTCTTTCCATTTGGCATGTTCCTTTTCAACATAATTTATTGTTCAAACTCAGTATAGTATCTGCATTAAAAGAAAATACCATCAATCATTTCAGCAATCAACTAAAATGCTTCCCTATGTTATAGAGGACCATCTCTCTTTTTCAATGATGAATAACCATTTAATTCAGCTGGTGGAGACAAAGCCATTCTGAATTTTCTTTCAGTGTTGATATGTAAATTATTTTAAGTTATTTGACTCTAAGTCTGGAAACAATCATAATTTAAAAAAAAATCAAATTCTTGGTACTAAGTTCATCACAGAAATAAACAATTGTCTCCTCTTTCTCCCCAATCCCCCTTTCAATTCAGCTGGTGGAGACAAAGCCATTCTGAATTTTCTTTCAGTGTTGATATGTAAATTATTTTAAGTTATTTGACTCTAAGTCTGGAAACAATCATAATTTAAAAAAAAATCAAATTCTTGGTACTAAGTTCATCACAGAAATAAACAATTGTCTCCTCTTTCTCCCCAATCCCCCTTTCCTCCTCCTCCTCCTCCTTTTTTCATCCAGACCTTGATTTTTCTTTTCCACAGTTGATACCAGATTGGGTTCCAGGTAGGAGGAATGATGTCAACGCTCCCTTCCCTGACCTTCTGTAAAATTTCTACTCTCCTATTCACTGATTTCTCCAATTCACTTGAATTTTTCCTGCAAGGCAACTTCTACACAAATAAATATTTAAACAGCAGGGAAAAGGTGGGAGACATCTATAGGCCTTGTTGTGGAATCCGGGAAAGAATGAAAAGAAAGACATATGTTTGAAAGGAATGATTAGAAGAAACCTGAAAGCATCATTTCGCCCCAGAAATTTGTGTTCTTCTAATCAGTCACCTTAAGACACTGAGAATTGTTTCTTTAATTCCTCAGACAATGCTCACTAATAAACAAGGGAACAGTCTGCAGTGGCTGTTCTCCAGAACAAAAAACAAGAACATGAAACAGCAGCAAACCATAAGAGGTTAATGATTTGAAGCTCCCCTCTCTGGAATTACAAAAGAATAATCCAAAGAAACACATGCAATGTTTCTAGTCAGAAGCTTGTGAATAGAAGCTGCAGTCCATGGAGTCGCAAAGAGTCGGATATGACTGAGCAACTGAACAACAAGATTCTCCAAACATCTGCCTCAGTGTGTCTCCCAGACAGGAAGAAAGGAACTGATATTTTTTTTCAAATGTTTTACATAGATTGTCTCACTGAATCCTCACCATAACTGAATGTGGGGGTTGGGGGAGCAGATATTATTTCAGCAGATACACCACTGAGTTACTACCTTGTGTAATCTCCTCCCTGAGGGCTTGTTTCTAACCAGTAGAATATGGCAAAAAGTGGTAACATGTTTCTCCTTGGTTAGGTTATGTTAATGGCAAAGGTGATGTAACTGTTACTTTCATGACTATGTTATGTTACATAAGATTTCTTCTTTACAGACTAGAGGGAGAAACTCTCCCACTGGCCTTGAAGAAGCAAACAGCATGCTGTCAACCTGCCTGTGGAGAGGACCATACGGTTAGGGGCCTCTAGACCACATCCCACAAGAATCGCAAGCCAAGCAGATGCAAGCAAATGAAAACGAAAGTGTGAAAGTGTTAATTGCTCAGTCATGTCTGACTCTTTGCGACTCCATGCACTGTAGCCCACCAGGATCCTAGGTTCATGGAATTTTCCAGGCAAGAATACTGGAGTGGATAGCCATTTCCTTCTCCAGAATATCTTCCCAACCCAGGATTGGACCCAGGTCTCCTGCACTGGGGGCAAATTCTTTATCATCTGAGCCCAGGGAAGGGAAGCCCACAAGCAAATGAATCCTGCTGACAAAACAGAACAAGCTTGAAGGGGATTCTTCCTCATTCAAGCCTTCAGATGGGAACACAGCACAGCCAATAACTGGGATTGCAGCCTTGTAAGACCCTCAGTTTAAGACCCAGTTAGAGACATCCCTGGACTCCTGATCTCCAAAAACTGAGATAATGAGTTTACCTCAACTAAAATTACCAGATTTGTGGGGATTTGTTCCACAGCAGTAGAAAACTACTATAATTCCTCTTATTTCATAGAAGAGAAAAGCAAGCTTTGAAGGCCTAAGTATGCAAGCTTTTGAGAAATTCAGTGACTTTGGTCAAGGTCACAAAGCCAGTGAACAGCAGAACTCATATTTCAACTTAAGTCTCTATAAAGCTAAAGGTCAAATGCTTTCCAATATAGCATGATGCCTTTCCACACTTTTCTTCTCATTCACTGGCACTGTTGATGGAATATCACCACATTTGGCCTATGATATGACCTCTGGCAGTTATGAACCTCTAGTGGATATGGTCTTGAAGGTTAAAACGAAAGACCTGAAGTATAATAGTGCGTTCCTTGCCTCCCTGGCCTTGATATAGAAGGACGCTGCCTACTCTTCCCCCTTGAGGGAGAGGAGAAGGCCAAATAGGGAAGCTTAGGATGGAGGAGGCTGCCTAACTAGCCCCAGAGAGAGAGGTTCTCACCCACTCAAAAGGGAATTAAATAAATGTTCTCCAAAAAGAATGGCTCCACCTAGGAAAAAAAGCTCTGAGAATCACAATAATGAATTTCCCACCAGGAGTACCCCGGAGGCAGAAGCCTGGGGCTGATGAATAAGGTTCGGTCAATGCTGGGTAACAATGAATCCCGCAGCTTCACTTCAGTTATGTTTGGCTTGGGTTGGATGAAAGGACAATGGCAGCAGGCTGACTTTGAGTTTGACAAGTCAAGGAGCGTTGATTCAGATATCTTAGGGGCTGTTTGTTTGATGTGGATTATAACGGCTGAAATTTCATTGGTTAGGCTTGGCTGGGGCTGTCTGCTGTACTTTATATGTGCCTTGGTTAAATTACTGTAACTGTAATAAACTAAGTGTATCAAAATCTTGACATGCCAAATTACATGGGAGCATAGAGGGAGCAGCATAAATCTTAGCTCTCCCCAATCCATCATAATGCTCAGTTTCTATAGCACAGCTTCAGAAAGAGCTCAACAAACAGTTAAGAACCTATCCCATGCCAGGCCCAGGGCTGGGTACTGTGAGGCGAACAGGGGTGAGACACAGCCCTAACTACCCCTGCCCAGAGTCTATAATCCAGTAAGATGGAGAAGGGTGTACATTAATACCTAAGCAGACTTCCCAATGGTTGGAACTGGTCATCTCTAGAGCAGGCAAGAATGAAAAGCACTGCCAGCCTCAGCTCTAATGTAATCAGTTAGGTAACACTAAGCCACTTGGACAGGGAGGCCTGGTGTGCTGCGATTCATGGGATCGCAAAGAGTCGGACATGACTGAGAGACTAAACTGAAATGAAGCCACTTGGAAAATCCCATCGATGGAGGAGCCTGGTTCACTACAGTCCATGGGGTCGCTAAGAGTCGGACACAGCTGAGCGACTTCACTTTCACTTTCATGCATTGGAGAAGGAAATGGCAACCCATTCCAGTGTTCTTCCCTGGAGAATCCCAGGGACAGTGGAGCCTGGTGGGCTGCCATCTATGGGGTCGCACAGAGTTGGACACGACTGAAGCAACTTATCAGCAGCAGCAGCGAGCCACTTGGAAGACCAGGTGTGTGTGTTACTTGCTTAAGTCATGTCCAACTCTTTGCAACTCCATGGAGCCCACCAGGCTCCTCTGTTTACGGAATTCTCCAGGCAAGCATACTGGAGTGGGCTGCCATTTCCTACTTTAGTGGATCTTCCTGACCCAGGGCTTGAACCCGGCTCTCCCGCATTGTGGGCAGATTCTTTACCATCTGAGCCACCAAAGAAGAGAAGACCAGGTAGCAGGTGTGAAAGGCCTAAGGGACAGACTGTCATTCGCTATGAGAATTCCTAGAATTTCAGATTCCCTCCCACTGCCTCGAAGAAAACAGCCTCTTCCTGGATGAAAGATCTTATTCCAGGGACCTCTGATGATAGCAGGCAGGGTATAATTGAAAAGGGGTGTGAGATCAATGAACACTTCTGGATTTTATCATCTTCACCTTCCAAGAAAAAGACATGCGTAGGTAGTGTTCAGTGAGAACTTCAGAATGCAAATAACAAAGCCCTGACCTGCAGGATCTGATGATCAAGAAAGGCTAAATTACACGCTAAATAAAAAACCTAAGAGGCACAGGAAATGTGGGAGCCTTAGGGTTGAATGTCCTTGTGAGTCCAGCATTCTCCTTTAACTTATTAGGATATTGGTTTTAACATAAATGCCTTGTGTGGTTGACTTCACAAGGGACAGAAGAATAAGAGACGAAAAATAAATAATCTGGGGAGAGAAACACAACAGACAGCCATACTAGCTTTCATTAAGCACTGGTTTGAAAAGTCCCCAGAAGAGGCTGTTGGGAAAATATTCTGAAAGAAGAGGCCCATCTTCCTCATCAGCGCTCCCCTAGTCATTCAAACCTCCGGCCCTCTGTTTTCTCACTTGTAAAATAAGGGGTTAGAGACATATTCTGAGTACCCATCTAGCTCTAATAGTTGAACATTTACATGTGGATGAGAACTATAGGATTAAGGATTCAAAAATTATGCATGTTACTATGGCCCTTCTTAGATAACCAGCAATTCTCTTCTGGGAGGATTTCAGTGGTGGTCTCTGAGCATTCACCAAGAGCCACGATCTGTGATAGAAGTTCTTCACTCTGGATTCTCCCAGTTGATTCTTAATTCAAGAACTCCCCTTACAAATAAAGCAGAAATGGTCACCTTGGTCACCTTCTCAGTGAGGAGTTCTTCAGCTACTTATCTAGAATTTCAACACCTTCCCTGTTACACTTCAAATGTCCTTCATTCACTTTATCTCTTTTGTATTTATCTCTATCTAACACACTGTGTGGGCTTCCTAATGGCTAGGTGGTAAAGAACCCGTCTGCAATGCAGGAGACATGGGTTTGATCCCTGGGTCTGGAAGATGCCCTGGAGGAGAAAATTGCAGTCTACTGAGTCCGAAATGCAGTACTTGGATGCAATCTCAAAAATGACAGAATGATCTCTGTTCATTTCCAAGGCAAACCATTCAATGTCACAGTAATCCAAATCTATGCCCCAACCAGTAACGCTGAAGAAGCTGAAATTGAACGGTTCTATGAAGAACTACAAGACCTTTTAGAACTAACACCCAAAAAAGATGTCCTTTTCATTATAGGGGACTGGAATGCAAAAGTAGGAAGTCAAGAAACACCTGGAGTAACAGGCAAATTTGGCCTTGGAACACGGAATGAAGCAGGGCAAAGACTAACAGAGTTTTGCCAAGAAAATGCACTGGTCATAGCAAATACCCTCTTCCAACAACACAAGAGAAGACTCTATACATGGACATCACCAGATGGTCAACACCGAAATCAGATTGATTATATTCTTTGCAGCCAAAGATGGAGAAGCTCTATACAATCAGCAAAAACAAGACCAGGAACTGACTGTGGCTCAGATCATGAACTCCTTATTGCCAAATTCAGACTGAAACTGAAGAAAGTAGGGAAAACTACTAGACCATTCAGGTATGACCTAAATCAAATCCCTTATGATTATACAGTGGAAGTGAGAAATAGATTTAAGGGCCTAGATCTGATAGATAGAGTGCCTGATGAACTATGGATTGAGGTTCGTGACATTGTACAGGAGACAGGGATCAAGACCATCCCCATGGAAAAGAAGTGCAAAAAAGCAAAATGGCTGTCTGGGGAGGCCTTACAAATAGCTGTGAAAAGAAGAGAAGCGAAAAGCAAAGGAGAAAAGGAAAGATATAAACATCTAAATGCAGAGTTCCAAAGAATAGCAAGAAGAGATAAGAAAGCCTTCTTCAGTGATCAATGCAAAGAAATAGAGGAAAACAACAGAATGGGAAAGACTAGGGATCTCTTCAAGAAAATCAGAGATTCCAAAGGAACATTTCATGCAAAGATGGGCTTGATAAAGGACAGAAATGGTATGGACCTAACAGAAGCAGAAGATATTAAGAAGAGGTGGCAAGAATACACAGAAGAACTGTACAAAAAAGAGCTTCACGAACCAGATAATCATGATGGTGTGATCACTGACCTAGAGCCAGACATCTTGGAATGTGAAGTCAAGTGGGCCTTAGAGAGCATCACTATGAACAAAGCTAGTGGAGGTGATGGAATTCCAGTGGAGCTATTCCAAATCCTGAAAGATGATGCTGTGAAAGTGCTGCACTCAATATGCCAGCAAATTTGGAAAACTCAGCAGTGGCCACAAGATTGGAAAAGGTCAGTTTTCATCCCAATCCCAAAGAAAGGCAATGCCAAAGAATGCTCAAACTACCGCACAATTGCACTCATCTCACACGCTAGTAAAGTAATGCTCAAAATTCTCCAAGCCAGGCTTCAACAATATGTGAACCGTGAACTTCCTGATGTTCAAGCTGGTTTTAGAAGAGGCAGAGAAACCAGAGATCAAATTGCCAACATCCGCTGGATCATGGAAAAAGCGAGAGAGTTCCAGAAAAACATCTATTTCTGCTTTATTGACTATGCCAAAGCCTTTGACTGTGTAGATCACAATAAACTATGGAAAATTCTGAAAGAGATGGGAATACCAGACCACCTGATCTGCCTCTTGAGAAATCTGTATGCAGGTCAGGAAGCAACAGTTAGAACTGGTCATGGAACAACAGACTGGTTCCAAATAGGAAAAGGAGTACGTCAAGGCTGCATATTGTCACCATGTTTATTTAACTTATATGCAGAATACATCATGAGAAATGCTGGAGTGGAAGAAACACAAGTTGGAATCAAGATTGCTGGGAGAAATATCAATAACCTCAGATATGCAGATGACACCACTCTTATGGCAGAAAGTGAAGAGGAACTAAAAAGCCTCTTGATGAAAGTGAAAGTGGAGAGTGAAAAGGTTGGCTTAAAGCTCAACATTCAGAAAATGAAGATCATGGCATCTAGTCCCATCACTACATGGGAAATAGATGGGGAAACAGTGGAAACAGTGTCAGAATTTATTTTTCTGGGCTCCAAAATCACTGCAGATGGTGACTGCAGCCATGAAATTAAAAGACGCTTACTCCTTGGAAAAAAAGTTATGACCAACCTAGATAGCATATTCAAAAGCAGAGACATCACTTTGCCAACAAAGGTTCGCCTAGTCAAGGCTATGGTCTTTCCTGTGGTCATGTATGGATGTGAGAGCTGGACTGTGAAGAAGGCTGAGCGCCGAAGAATTGATGCTTTTGAACTGTGGTGTTGGAGAAGACTCTTGAGAGTCCCTTGGACTGCAAGGAGATCCAACCAGTCCATTCTGAAGGAGATCAGCCCTGGGATTTCTTTGGAAGGAATGATGCTCAAGCTGAAACTCCAGTACTTTGGCCACCTCATGCGAAGAGTTGACTCATTGGAGAAGACTCTGATGCTGGGAGGGATTGGGGGCAGGAGGAGAAGGGGACGACAGAGGATGAGATGGCTGGATGGCATCACTGACTCGATGGATGTGAGTCTGAGTGACCTCCGGTAGCTGGTGATGGACAGGGAGGCCTGGCGTACTGCAGTTCATGGGGTCGCAAAGAGTCGGACACGACTGAGCGAATGATCTGATCTGATCAGTATTCTTATTCTTGCCTGGAGAATCCCATGGACAGAAGAGCCTGGCGGGTTACAGTCCGAAAAGCTGAAAAGAGTCAGACACGATTGAGCGGCTGAAAACAATAGCATACAGTATAATTTACTTAGCTCCATTGTTTTCTGTCTCTCCATCTATAAAGGATACTCCATAAGAGCAGAGATTTTTGTCTATGGAATTTGTGACCAAATCTTAGTGCTAGAGGACTATATAAGAGTCTGGTGAATAGTATATACTTAACAAAATTTTTGAGTGAATAAATCAACGCAAAGAATGCCATTTAACCTAAAAGGTTTATATGGCCTTTTACTGCCTGCTCTTTTATCTACCCAATATTTCCATGAAGATGCGTTCATTCCACTCAATAAGGGGAAAGTCCATTTTGAAGCACACCCACCAGTGGCAGAGAAAAGGGAATGAGAAAGATAGCTGGAGCATACTGCTCATCTCAGAAACCTTGAGCTAAGCTGCCGTGGACCTCCTAATCCATGGTAGGGACAGGACCAGGCCAGACTAGCATGTGGAAGAAAAGAGAGAGGACAACAAGACTGATTTCCTCATGCAAGGAGAAAGGGTGATATGGACCCAGAGGTATGCAAATGGACCCAGACAGCATTCAAGCAGAAGCACACGTCTTTGGCGGTTACTCTGTCCTCCATTAAAATGGGCCTTGTGATCAATCAAATTTGTCATCAACCATGGCTTCCCTGGAAACTCAGCTGGTAAAGAATCTGCCTGCAATGCAGGAGGCCTGGGTTCTGTCCCTGGGTTGGGAAGATCCTCTGGAGAATGGAACTGTTACCCACTCCAGTATTCTTGCCTGGAGAATTCCATGGACTGTATAGTCTATGGGGTTGCAAAGAGTCGGACACAACTGAGCAAGTTTCACTCACTCATTCATGTGTAGACAAGTGGGTCTCCAACATCTTTCCTGCAACCCAGTGGAGAGAGGAGCCTAAGAAGTTTAATATCTTTTGAGGGAGAGACAGAAATGAGAGAAGAGGGGGAAGAAAGACATCTCAGTGCAGACTTTCTCAAGCAGTGGCAATGCTAGCTTTACATTCTCCAATGAGTCAAGCTTATAATGGTGGCTCAGTGAGTGCTAGTGAATTGGAGCACTGGTGTTGATTTTATAGGCATTAACAGAAATTTTGAGACTAAAATAAAGGCCAGCATAAAGTGTATCCATCTCACTGGGCTTTAGGATCTATTGCTAACTTTCCTCACTCTGACCCTAACTTGTTAATATGACTTTTTCTTACTTCCCTACCTTTCTCCTAACCATGCTCGAAGCTGTTCTACATTAGAAGTTGCTTCGAGTGCAAGGAGATGCTGTTAGTGCCCATGCAAACTCTCCATGAGGTTCAGACAGACCCACGCTGCTCTGTGACATGATATTCGCATGATTCTGAGCTAGTTATTTAACCTTCTCAGATCTAGGTTTTCTCATCTATAAAACAAGGGTAATATTTACCCAATGAGAAGTTGTGTGGATTAAATGAGATCATTTAGGATTTCATTTATTTGTTCGTTTAACATTTACTGAGCCTTCACTATGTTCTGGGCTGCATCATGTACTAAGGATACAGAGACTAAGGACTCAATTCTTATTTGGCAGGAACCTGCAGTCAGGAGAAAGACACACTCAAGCAAGCACATCAGCAAAGACACACATCAGCAAACACAATATAGTGTGATAAGTGTATGGATGAAGGTACGTGTCATTTGGTTCCAGGACAAACATACTCAGTTTCTAATCTACCCGGCAAGGAAGTCAGGAAAAGCTCACCAGAGGGGGCAACTTCTGTACTGAGGAGTCATTAAGAGTTAGCCAAGTGACTGACTGAGATCTTCGTCCAAAAATTAAGACCAACTCGTTAGTTGGTCCAAGCTAAAAAAATGTTAGCCAAGTGGAAAAGTCCTGAGACAGGAAGAGGGAAGTTGACCCTTCCAGACAAAGGGAAAAGCAGGTTAAGAGAGGGAGGTGAGAATCTGGTAGATTCAAAGAATCATAATCAGTTTCATGTGGATAGAACATTGGGTTTAAGGGGAGGAATGATGGAAAATGAGAATGAAGAGGCTGGCAGGAGTTTGGAGCCAGAACATGAGAATCAAAGCTTCTCAGAGTAGCTTTGATTTTCATCTTGATGTCACTGGAGCGCTAGGGCAAAGTTTGAGTCAGGGAACAGACATGAATAATTTTGTGTTTAGGAGGATCCCTGTAATACGTGTGAAGGATAGATTAGAATAGGACTGGATCAGAGTCAGGGAAAGGAGGTAAGTGCACTGTCTCATGCAATAAATGACAAAGACAAGAAGAGAAGAAAGAAAGAGAAGCAGGCAGATACGAGAGGGATAGACGATAAAGAGAAACAACCCAGAATGGTTCCCAGGTTTCCAGCTTGATAACTGGATAGATGGTGGTATCAATGTTGGCGTGAGAAGAGAGGAGGAAATGAGAGTTTTGGTTTTGGTGGGCTTGAGGTCTCTGTGGGATGTAAGACTAAAGGTGGGGATTTCCCTGGTGGTCCAGTGGTTAAGGCTTCTCCTTCCCATGAAGGGGGTATGGATTTGATCCCTGGTCAGGGAGTGAAGATCCCACATATTTTGCAGCCAAAACACCAAAACATAAAAGAGAAGCAATATTGCAACAAATTCAATAAAGACTCAAAAAAAGTGGTCCATGTTGAAAAAAAAAAAAAAGACTAAAGGTGGCTGGACACATACGTCTAAGTCTGGGTTCAGGAGAAAAATCTGGGTATAGACATTTTTAAGTCATCACTTGTAGATACAGGCTGTCCATAACTGCATAGATGAATCTGTGAGAGAATGAGAGGATTAAGGATGGAACCCTGGATGTACACAGTGAATAGGGGGTGGCAAAGTGAGAACAAGAGTGAAAGGTAAGCCAGTAAAGGAAGGAGACACAAACAGAGAGGAAGTCACAAGAATGAAAGAGGGGTCACCAGAATCAGCTCTCAAAGAGAGGTCAGAAAGGAAATAAGTGGATTAACTGGACTGAGAGCCAGGAAGTCACAGTGTCACTAGGGAAAGGCCATTGCAACGGGAGCACGTTGTATAATATTACAAGTGGTGAAAGTGAGACAACTTCCATTCTGCTCATTGAGCATTTACAGTGACAGTATTGTGACTTTATCTTTGAAATAAGTTTATCTCTTAAAATTTTCTTTAATTAAAAAAAATGTTCTATGGCGTTAAGAACACAACATGAGATCTACCCTCTTAACCTTTTGAAATGCACAATACAGCAGTATTGGTCACAGGTACAATGTTGCACAGTGGATCTCTAAAACTTTTTCATCCTGCATTACATAGACTTTATGCCCATTGGTTAGCAACGCCTTATATGCCCTACCCCCTAGCCCCTAGCCACCACCATCCCTCTCTCTGAGTCTATGAATGTGGCTATTTTAGAGCCCTTACATAACTGGAATGATGCAATGTCTGTCCTTCTGTGACAAAATATTCACACTGTTGAATACTGTAGATTCCCTTCTTTTTTAAGGGCTGAATAATATTCCATTGTTTCAAATAAGTATGTCTCCATCCAGTGACAGCAGATGAGTTTTGTCTATGACCATTAACTAGTCACGTGCAATGTCCATTGGTCCCCTTCTCTGCAGGATAGGTCTATGGTTATTTTACCTGAAAATTTCTATCCATTGAGCCAGACTTGGG
This sequence comes from Tragelaphus eurycerus, assembly GCA_935064755.1. Classification (NCBI taxonomy): domain Eukaryota; kingdom Metazoa; phylum Chordata; class Mammalia; order Artiodactyla; family Bovidae; genus Tragelaphus; species Tragelaphus eurycerus. The sequence goes on along the minus strand of CAKXYN010000036.1, from coordinate 14,905,034 downwards.
ACTAGGTATCTGCTTTTGTCAAAAATGATCAAGGAAACAGCTGCACAATTTTGCTACGTCCTTCCTACATCCCCTACTCTCTGATGCTCAAAACACCAAGGGGCTACACCTGTGTTTACAGCTCTTTCCCTCCAAGGCCCAGAAGCAGAGGAACAGTGCACTGGTCACTAGGCTGCTGGGCAGCCCTCACTGCTTGAGTGGCTCAATGGGAATCCACAGATAAAAGGCGTGAGGGAAGAGGGAGATGTTATTTCTGGAATTATCATGGTAAGAGGTGTAGTGAGAAGCTCACTGCAGGACTACAGAGAAAGAAGAAGGAGGCGGCGGCCAGGAAAAGAAAAGCTTGCTTGGGTTCTTTGCAGAGAAGTTGTAGGAAAATATTTGAGAATGTGTGAATGTTGAGAAATAAGTAGAAAACTGAAGAATGAAAGGCTTCAGTGCTGGTGAACTAATCCCATTTGCTTGTTTGTATGTGAAAAGACCAAAGAGAGAATCTTGACATAAAGCACATCTTTTAAGAAATCTGTTGCTAACACTTTACAGCTGGGGGTCTCTGCTTAAACTTTCAGATAATAGCCTTGCAGGGTGATGCCCACGGGAAGATGGACAAGGCAGCTTAGCACTGGCTCCCCCAAACCGCTTGCTGCCCATAAGTCAACCGGTTCTGTTTCTGACAGTTTATTTTCATTTTTGCTGAGTTCCTGTAGACAAAAGTACTGACTGTGTTCTCTTCTGGAGCTGAAACTGCTAAGGTCTCTGGAGTTTAGTACTGGCCATCCTGCTAGTGTGTTTTGCTTTTCTGGGCTGGAACTGTCCTGAAACCTAAGGTTCTGGGATTCCTGTCCACTCGTTACCATGGCAATTATAAGAAAGTGAGGCTAGGTCTGCCTCCATTTCTGCAAAGCCCAGTCCAAGGCTTAAGAACAGATCTTAGTTGAAGGATGACATTCTAGCCCAGGTTCTGGTTATTTATCTGCAAATAAGAGAAACAGAAGCTTCTGTCAGAGACGGCAGGAACAATGAAGAACAATATTTTGACCAAAAAAATGGAATTGGGAATGTCAGCCTTCTCTCTGAGAGTTGAAGTAATAAACAACCAACTCCCTAAGCTGGGTCACTTGTTTTATTTGCTTAATTGGACTACACTCTCTTCTGTAGTTGGAATATAATTGCTTTACAATGTTGTGTCAGTTTCTGATCTATGTTGCCGTTCAGTTGCTAAGTTGCGTCTGACTCTTTGCAACCCCATGGACTGCAGCACACCAGGCTTCCCCGTCCTTCACTATTTCCTGCACTTTGCTCAAACTCATGTCCATTGAGTCGCTGAGGCCATCCAACCATCTCATCCTCTGTTGCCCACTTCTGCCCATGCCCTCAATCTTTCCCAACATCAGGGTCTTTTCCAGTGAGTCAGCTCTTTGCATCAGGTGGCCAAAGCACTGGAGCTTCAGCTTCAGCATCAGTCCTTCCAATGTGTGTATATACATCCTTTTCCTCTTGAGCCTCCCACCCCACCATCCCATCCCTCTAGCTTGTCGCACCCTGAGCTGAGCTCCCCGTGCTATATAGCGGTTTCCCACTAACGATCTACTTTACACACAGTAGTGTATATGTGTCAATGCCACCCTCTCAGCTCATCCCCACTCCCCCTGTGTCCCTAAGTCTGTTCTTTGTGTCTGCATCTCTATTCCTGCTCTTGAAATAGGTTCACCACTACCATTTTTCCACATTTCATATACTCTCGAGGACAGGCTAGAAATGAGTGGGGTGTCAGTTACATGAAACCAGAAGGCATAAGATAGCCAAGGTATTCAAAACCCACACAGTTCTCAGCTCTCTCTGTACAAGCAAACATGTGGCCAAATACCCTCTTTTCTCAGACTTGCTCTGCTGACCGGACTTGGCCCAGAATAGAACCACTCAGCCCAACCAGCGACGCTTATACTCAATGCTTGAGGCCAGAACAAACATGCTGAGCACCTTTGGCAAACGTGCAGTGTGAGGCTTGAATTTCAGAGCAGCGAGAATTGATGGGGAAGGAAACAGACACCAGGACACTTAGAAGCTAGAGCATTCATCCATACTGCCTCCTGCCCCACCAGTGGGCCATGAGTAGGACCAGATCTTTCCTTATGCTACAGGTAATGGTGTGCGGTAGTCAATACCATCTCTGGAGTCTGACTGCCTGGTTCAAATCCTGGCTCCTCTACCTGTTAGCTGTGTGGCCTTCAGAAAGCCACTGACACCTTTCTGGGCCTCATGATTTTTTGATTTGTTGCTTTGTCCCTAAATAATGCTCCATACCAATGCTGTGAAGACTACTATGAGTTAATATAAGTGATCTGCTTAGAACAGGGCCTGGGCTATATTGCTGACATATTGCAGAAGTGATAGCTATTACTAACTGTTATCTGTTAGCCAGGGCTCTTGTCTCTTTTGAGAATCTTCTTTAGAAGAACTGGCACAAACTAGGGTTTTGACTCCCCAAGTCTTCTAATTTCTTCCCTTCATTTCCCTGTTTTCTGTCCTGGGTGCAGTCTACACAATTCCTTACCCCTTTTGAGAAATGTCCACCCTTTCTAACTTTTCTTGTGGTACTGAACCTTTTCCTCGGTTCTCTCTTGCTTTTTCCATCTTTCTGTCCATTTTCCCTCACTCTCCTTTCTTGGAGAACAAATCCAGCACACTGCAGGCACTAATTAAAAATTCATCCAACCAATGGTAAACCAGAGCAGTAACATACAATTTAGTCTCAGAATACAATAGTGACTTCAAACATATAAAGGAAAAAAAAATCCCTACAAGTTATTTCTAATATTGAAGGAAGGGATCTCAGAGAAAGAGATAAGTGATCACTTATCAAACAATATCCAGAAACACAAATTAAAGATAAGAGACGTTTCCAGTGGGTGTGTGTGCAACCATGACACTTACATGTAGGCAACACAGCCACCCACACCTCTTCCATGACGGAGACACAAACAGTCAAATCTCAAAAGGCAGACCATCAAAGCTTTCCCCCGAGTGCTCAGGAGCCAGGTCCCAAAGACGCCTGCCCTCCACCATTATTTTGTCAATTACTAAAAAGACCAGAGAAGCAGGGCAGTGGAAAAATTCAACCCCCTTCCCAGCTCCCATCCCAGAAAGGTGGCCGTTAAGAAAGCCTATGGATCCAAGGACAGAGCTGCCCCACCTAGGAAACGAAGTTCTAAAAATAACCAATTCTTACAACAAATTAATGAATAAATAGATGCCATTGAAACCACAGCACAGTCAGAACATTGTGGAAAATCCAAGTATGTACTTGAAACCACAGACTGCTTGAACTAGAAGGGATCCTGGGGATTCTTGCTTTATAGATATGGAAACTGAAGCCCGAAGACCTCAAGTGACTTGTCCAAGGTCATGCAGTGATGGAGGTGGAGCCAAGTCTGGACAGGGCAAGGGGAATGGGCTTGCTTGGATCTGGGAATTTAGGGCCCACTGGGCCTGGACACCCGGCTTGAGGCAGACAGCAGGGAGGAGCCAGAGAAAGAAAGAAAGCAGGGAGGAGAGACTTCCCTGGTGGTCCAGTCAGTAGTTAAGAGTTCACCATACAATGCAAGGGACGCTGGTTCGATCCCTAGTTGGGGAACTAAGATCCCACAGGCGGCAGGGTGATTAAACCCACGTGTCATAACTAGAGCGCCCACATGCCAAACTTCTGAAGCCCACGCACCGCAACTAGAGAGTCCATGAGCCGCGACGGAAGATCCCGCGTGCTGCAACTAGGACCCAATGCAGCCAAATAAATAAATACTTTTTAAAAAAGAAAAGGGCAAGGGAAGAGATCAGGAACTTCCATGCCAGCAGACTGGTTTCAGAGATTCAATAAAAGTTGAGGCCAGGATTGAAAAAGTAACACAGCAAGGAAATGGAGCAACAAAACCCACCAGGCAAACCACTTGCTGTCCTGGAGCGAGTGGTTATTAAACACTGTCGCGGGGATTTGGGGATGTTCCAAGACTCAGCTCTAAAGGGCCAAATAGCTTTTTCATGTTCTGAAAACCACTGGAGCTCTCCTAGAAGGGCCCAGGTGCTCATCTATTATTGAACATGTTTAAAAAGGCATTTAGGAAAGAGCACCAGGAGACAGATTTGCAACTACAGCGGCAGTCCCAGGAGGGCTGTGTTTGCTCAGAGGAGGAGCAGAGTTCATGTTCAGTGATACATGGAGAACCAACAAGGGCGGGTGTCCTGGCATTCTCGGAGCACCTGTTGGTGTTCCCCCTCTAGCAGGTCATCTGGAAGTGAGAGATGCAGGAGGCAAACCCGGAAAAGGGCAGCCCCCCTACTGTTAACACACTCAGACCAATGAGCCATGGCCCAAATCTTGCACCTCGTGTGTCAATGACGGTGGGTGGGGTGTGGGAAGAGGAAGGGGTGCATTGATGGGAGAGGGATTTTTGTAATGTATATCTACACACACCAATTCTAACTAATGAGATAATATGAAGATGCTCAATCGTGTCTGACTCTGCGATCCCATGGACTGCAGCCTACCAGGCTGCTCCGTCCATGGTATTTTCCAGGCAAGAATACTGGAGTGGGTTGCCATTTCCCTAGCACCAAAAGTAATGTGATAAATAAATAGATGAATAGAGACGGTTAGATAGCACCACCGACTGCATAAGCATACATGACAGAGGATGAGATGCTTAGATAGCATCATGGACTCAATCGACATTAATTTGAACAAACTTTGGGAGACAGTGAAGGACAGGGAAGGCTGGTGTGCTGCAATTCATAGGCTCGCAAAGAGTTGGACAAGACTTAGTGACTGAATAACAGTAATGTGTAGATAATAGATCAATTAATGGCTTGATAAATATTTAATGGTATATTTTCTATCATATTTTATTTCTTATATTTTAATGATATATATTTACAGCATAGCATTCACAACATATTGTTAAAAGAAAGCATGGATTACAAAACAGGATGTATAATATATCTCAATTTTATAAAAATACACACTTACATTTATAAAACATATTTATAATCTAGAAGAGCGTGGTGGAAAAGATTGGAATGATAGAACCCAATATATAAATATAAATTAGCTCTGGGTGATAGAATTTGAGGTGAAGTTTATTTTTTTCTTTATGCTTTTCTCTATTTTATGAACTTTTTCTCAGTGAACAACTGCTCTACTTTTGGATCAGACATAAACAACAAATATCAGTATATAAAAGAGAGGTTTATTACTGAAGATGAAATGAAATTCCTCTGGTTCTGAAAAAGAGATCCTCACAACTTTGTGTACAATACATTTAAAACCACGGTTTCCTCCTCTGGGCTTTTACATAAGTATAGTCTTAAGTAGCCCAAGCAGTCATGGGGAGAATAAAAATATACATAGGGATTTGGGGGGTCTTCTTAGTGACTGCCTACTATCATCACATTCTTCCCTACATTATACCTGTGTGATATTCTCAACAGCACGCATTTCTTGAGGACAGAGTGTCTTGTTTACCTTTATTTCCTCTTAGCACCCTGTACAGAGTCCTTGGCAGAGAAGCCCTTCAGAATATGTTCGCAGAACTGAACTGAAGCTGCGTGATAAAGGAAGCGGTAACTGAATACAGGAAGGAAAAGCAATGCCTTCTGGTGGACTTTGAGATTCTGCTCGCACATGAAAAGAAGAAATGCCAGTGGAGATCCAAGAAGAAAGGTTTGTTTTACTGAACTTTGCAGAGTAGAGGAAAATGCTGCCTACTCACCGTAGTTCTTTGAGTATAGGAAATTCTGTTCTGAGATGAAGCGTCTCTCACTTCTGGGGTGGGTTGGGGCAGGGGGCCCGGAAATCTACAATTCCTCATCTCCAGGACAGAAAGAAATTGAGCACCCTCCTTTACATCCTTATTTAGCACTGGCAGGAAGATCAAGATATCCCTGCCGATACTGTCATGCTGAACCTGCCTTGCCTTACATCCTGAAAACTCAGAATCTCATCTGAGTGTGGCTCTTTTCCTGCCTGGACAACCTCAACCTCCTTTTCCCCTGACTCTGCTGACTTTTCCTTTCTCTCTGCATTAGTTTAAGCGGACTAGCACAACGGGAGTCATCTTGCTCTCTCCCTACACTCAGACTCTGGTGCTCTGTCTTTAATCGCTATCAGGTTTCTGTTCTTAAGATGTGACATTTCCCCTACCTTCAATTCTGATTTCATTTTTCCTCTTCCACATCTCTTTCCTTTCATTTGCCCACTGCTTTCCTTCATTTTCTTGGTCTCCTGGCTGAGATTTCTCTCTGCAGAAGCCTTCTTTCTTTGCCAGGTACATGTCCTTGGATCACTCAAATTCCCCTTGAAAGCTCTTGTCTATGAAGCCTTTCCAGGATATTCATCTAGGTAGAATTATTTGTGACTTTGCCAAGAGAAAAGACAAATTCACACATGCCTAAAACTTTTAAAGACATAAGAAGTTTATATTTCTGTATTTCATTGTCTGACAAATAGAAAGCCCTTTAGACAGGTAGTGTCTTTTGCCTTCTACAATTCTAAGGGGAATTTGAGGATTCAGTACAGTCCAGAACTGTGGATGCGCTGTGGGGCTGATGTGTTTTTAATACAGCGTTCAGAACTCTCAGCTGCCCCCTAGGGACCACAGGGAGAATTGCAGCAAGCAATCAAAGGGTTGCGTCCTCTACATTTTTACCCAATTCCTTAACCTTTAATGTACTCATTTTCAAGATACATGTTTTAAATTTTAAGCAGGGACTGCATCTTTTCTGAACTCATTCCTGTTCTAGGAGTTGCAGACTCCAATGGCTGCAGGAACTACGCAGACTGTTAATACAGGGGTGGACCGCAGAGGGCTGCATTGAATTGATAGTATGTATTCCTGGGGTTTCCCAGGTGGCACTAGTGGTAAAGAATCCACCTGCCAATGCAGAAGACATAAGAGACATGGGTTCCATCCCTGGGTAGGAAAGATCCCCTGGAGGAGGGCATGGCAACCCACTCCAGTATTCTTGCCTGGAAAATCCCATGGACAGAGGTGCCCGGCGGGCTACAGTCCATAGGGTCGCAAAGAGTCAGACACGACTGAAGCTGCTTAGCAAGCATGCATTTCATTCCAAGGAGGGTCCACCCCTCAGTCCCAGCAGAATGCAAGCCCAGGGTGGCCACTCTCCTGATTTTCTAGGAACCCACAAATCTGGGGTTTCAGGGTAATCTATAAAATTTTAAATGGTAGAGCCAATTTAATCTTCAATACAACACCCTAAGTCACATAGAACATGTCTATGATCCATGTTTTACCCATCCTGTGATTTATTACCTTTCCTAAACATTCTCACCAAGTCCCTGTGTAGTGTCACACTGTCACCACAGGGTCAAATGGAGACACCTGATGAAGCGAAATAATTGACACAATAGCCGCAAACAATGTCAAGTTCACTCGGAACAGTAGGTTAGGGCACGTGACTAAGTGCAGTTAGTTCTTGGTAAACAAAGAGGGTTAACGCTTATCTACTTTTTGGAGAAATCAAGCATAAAAAGTGGAATGTTCATTGCCCAGTGTGTCAAAATTATAAAAATTCATATCCTAACTCTCTAAAACTTAGTAGTAATGGGAAAAATGATAGATCAAATACTACCCACATTTTCCCTGTTGCTCGGAAGTGGGTCTGGAGTCTCAACAAAGCTGCTGCTGCTGCTAAGTCGCTTCAGTCATGTCCAACTCTGTGCGATCCCATGGACTGTAGCCCACCAGGCTCCTCCATCCATGGGATTTTCCAGGCAAGAGTGCTGGAGTGGGGTGCCATTGCCTTCTCTGCAACAAAGCAGCTAGACAACATTTAAACATGCAGTTTAAGTGGACATTTGGGACATATGGGCATCTGCATTTCACATAAGTTCCCCAGTGATGCTGCTGCTGCTGGCCGGGGTACCACACTTTTAGAACCACTGGTGTGAACTGTAAGACACTATTCATGCGTCAACTGTTTCTATCATTCACTCTCCACTTCACCACCATCCCCTCTACAGTCAACCCTGACTGGGACTTATCTTTGAACATAAACCACCATCCCCTGTGGGAGGAATTCCTTTCACACTTGTGGGTCAACCTACCTGCTGCACAATAAGGAAGCCATAAAGGAGAGACTGGCTGTTCTTTACTATCAACCACAAAGCGGTGGTTTACTACAATGAAACAAAAGCCAAGAAGATCGCAGGGCACAAGGACACATTATATATGAGGTTTCACGACCAGTCACAACTGCCTAATGCGGTTTGGTGGTTATTTAATGGTTACTGAGAACCACAGGGTCCTAAATCGAAGCTGAACATGTTTCCAATCCCCGCGTTGGGGGCGATGAGCCCAGCACGGACTGCTGCGCTGTGTTGTGGGCTTTTACTACTCTTTTATTATTAATAAGACTCAATTTTTTAAAATCCCTGTATAAAACATTGTTCAAGAATGAAGCAAGAAGCGTATTCATCGCCAGTTTATCATCAAGTGTGTCAAGGATTCTGTGTGTTGTTTCCTAGCTACTTCCTTTTAGCAACTCAGGCCAAAATCCAGCCGTGTCCACACAGCATCTTACGTGTGCACGTGGATCATTTTTCTTCATTTTCTTGTTTTCTAGAACCCAATTTCAGTTGTATTAAAACTGGTTTAACATATGTTCAATTATACTTCAAAGACAAACTCCTATGCAAGAGCTTAGATTTGTGGCTACCAAAGGCGGAGGGTGCGGGTAGGTGAAACTGGATGAAAGCAGTCAGAACTTATAAGCAGTACACTTATAAACTTCTAAGTGTAAGATAAATAAATCCTAGGGATGTAGTGTACAACATGATCAATATAATTAATACTACTATAGGATATATATGAAAATTGTTAAGAGACCAAATTCTAAGAGTTCTCATTAGCAGAAGGACTTTTGTTTTCTTATTTCTTTAATGCTGAGTCTATGCAAGATGATGGGTGTTCATCAAACTTATTATGATCATCATTTCATGATGTATGGAAGTCAAATCACCTTACACTCATACAGGGCTGTCAATTTAATCTCAATAAAATAAGAAGAAAAAACATGTTCAAGTAAAGAACAGTGAACGCTTGCACAGTGCCTGCTATACAACTGCCACTGTGCTAAGAATTTTAAGTGAACTAAAGTTCATTTGATCCTTAGAGCAACAGTTTGAGGTAGGTGCTACCATCCTTCCTGTTTTATAGATGAAGAAAGGGAGGAAAGGGATGAGAAAGCTGAAGCAACATTTATTCCCACTGCTTTGTATGATTCACTATTTTAGGCAGAGGGGGAGCAAGATATGATGCCTCTCAGCTTTTAACTATGCCCCAAAGGACAAGGTCAAGGAGAAAATATGACAAAATATGTAGCCATGAAAGTACAGGAGGTTGGGAGAAGGTGTTGTCGCAATTATGCTGGTGTGTAGACTCAAAACAGAAAGGTGAGGAGGAAAGAGGGTGCAAAGGGCGGGCAGTCCTGACTCTATGACTTGGGAGCCGGGGGGTCAATAACACCCCTTGCCTTCTGGAAGCATGTCCCAAATTTCACTCAAGAACTACCGTTCCAGTTTTTGTGACATATGTGTACCATTTTCACTATTTTTAATTTAATATATGAAATAACCACCTTAAAATACATTTATTAAAAAATCCATATCATTACTGTGAATGTAAGACAAGTGTTACTTGCCAAAGATGGAAGATAACTATAAAAATAAATAGGACTTCCTGGTAGTCCAGAGGTTATACAGGATACTATATTGGGACTGGGGACTGGGGTTTGATCTCTGCTCTGAGAAGACCCCACGTGCCTCAGGGCAACTAAGCCTGTGCACCAGAACTACTGAAGCCCGTATGTCCCAGAGCTTGTGCTCCGCAACAAGAGAAGCCCCCGCAAAGAGAAGCCCTCTCATCACAACTGGAGTAGCCCCTGCTTGCCAAAACTAGAGAAAGCCGACACACAGCCACGAAGACCTGGCACAGCCAAAAACAAATTTTAAAACTTTAAAGTAGATTATTTAAATTAAAGAATACTCATTCTTCTTAACTTATGTACCACAGTGAAACTCAAAATCACACTTCAGGAAACTGAAGTGGCAATGATGAATCACAGATCAGTGGTCTCAGCTATCAAATTTGGTTTCTACTTTCTTTTTTATATATTTGTACGTATTTTTCTCAATGGCTCTTTAGCTAGCTCTATATAAGATCCCCAAACTCCTCTCTCTTAGCTAGTTGAATTCATAAAATATTTGGTTGATTCTGTTGTATAGAAAACAAAGTTAAAATTTCATGTCACTCTCCTGCTAAGATTTGAGGACTGTTTTGTAGGTCAGCTATTTTAAATACTCCTTGGTGGTTCAACATTTCTCTGCACCTCCAGCAGGTGTCTGATCAATGGGGCTGCATGGCCACAGTGCCACTGCCATGGTGGCTGTGTTTTAGAAGAGCTTTCAATTGCAGAAGTGAGCTCTTTGCTACAAAGTCTCCCCTATGCCACCAGAACCTAGACAGTTGCCTCTGTAGGTAGCTGTGGCCTTTGCTATTGGGAGAAAGGCGTTCTGTCCTCACAGTTTGAAGAGACAGGTTATTGTTCTAACTGAAAAAAAAAAAAAAAGACAACATGGATGCGTGTATTCATGATGTATTTTCAGGTGTGTGTGTATGTCTGTAATGCATGCATGCGTGCCAAGTCGCTTCCATCACGTCCAACTCTTTTCGACCCTATGGACTGTAGCCCACCAGGCTCCTCTGTCCATGGGATTCTCCAGGCAAGATTACTGGAGTAGGTTGCCAATTCCTACTCCAGGGGATCTTCCCAACCCAGGGATCAAACCCACGTCTCTTACATCTCCAGCACTGGCAGGTGGGTTCTTTATCACCACCTGCCACCTGGGAAGCCGGTGTCTGTAATAATAGCAAAAAGGTATAAGGATGTAAGGATGCAGAAAGGCTTTTCTGTTGTTGCTCTTTCTATCTTTCCTGGCTCTCTCCCTTCTTCCACTCCTCCCTACCTTACTTTTTCATTTCGTGTTCCTCTCAGGAAAATATTACCCTGAAACAGCCAGTCACATTTTGAGCCAATCTCTCCCTCCTCCCAATACAGGATCATTTGTGAACACTTCGTTTAAACGCTCTCATGTGATAGGGCTCACATGTATCCATGGTGTGGTCTGTCCTCTGGTTTACAGATGAATTCCCATTGGTATTGCCACACTTTGACCCCATTAGTCTAGTTACAATCTGTGTATCAAGGCAAAAAGCATATTGAACTTAAATGGAGCCAGATGTAAATATCTACACTCAGCACTGCCACTCCTTAAGTGTATGAATTTGGCAAGTCAGACAATTTTCTGGGCCTCAGTTTATGTAACTGTACAAGTATTTCCCAAAGTTTCCATCGCAATCAAAATTAGATCCTATATGATAAAACTCTTCATAAACCACATTACTCTTAAAGGGCCATATAAATGTCAGATGTGCTAGAGACCAAATCTTCCTAAGAGCCTTTGATCTCAGGCTACACTGTTCTAGAAACTATACATCTTCCTCAGACCCTATAGGGAGAACAGATGTTTTTCACTGTTCTATGAAGAGAATGTTGAGGTGGCTTAAACATCCACCAGAAATTCTAACTAAGAGGTAGGTAGTATTCAAATTCTTCACCAGCAAGTTTCCCTCCTTATAGGATGGGTGAAAAAAAAAATGGTACGTTTTATTACGAGAAGAGCCAAAGTTGATGATCTTAGAAGACACCACACATCAAACTCTAAGAGTAGGAAAACAGGAAAGGAGATCTGGTGGAGTCTGGTGTAAAAGGAGAATATGGTGCACTTGGAATGTACAGCAGAGGAGATTGGTCCTCTTCCCCGTGGGGTCTATCACTCTCTCCCCAACGACTGCCTTCTGCTTCTGCTCTTCTCCTTCTTGCTTTGCCTCCCCAAGACCACACTTCATTCTCATCATTCCCCTGGTGCTTTAAGTTTAAACCTTCAGAACACTTAGCTGATAGAACTAAGACCTGGAATGCATGTAGAAATAGCAATTGGCAGCCTTTATGGGCAGGAGAGAACAGCTGGGTCACATGATCACAGAGAGGGAGAGTGGGTAGAAAGTGTGAGAGCCCCTCCTCCCTCAACTCACTCTCAAAATGAACTGAAATGTTCACCAAATTATGGACAGGAATCATTCTAATAAAGAAAAATCATACCAAATAATCTGACTTCTATACCTGTTGTGGGATGTTTGTATTCATGTTTTTTGTTAATAGCTTTCATTCTTAAAGGTAGAAGTGAAGTGGCTCAGTCGTGTCTGACTCTTTGCAACCCCATGAACTGTAGCCTACAAGGCTCTTCTGTCCATGGAATTTTCCAGGCAAGAGTACTGGAGTGGGTTGCCATTTCCTTCTCCAGGGGATCTTCCTGACCCAGGGATGGAACCCAGGTCTCTTGCATTGCAGGCAGACGCTTTACTGTCTGAGCCACCAGGGAAGCCCTTATTTTCTTAATTAGACTTCCCTTTAAATTTTTGTACTAGGGGCCAATCAGGAGAGTTAACAAGCCAAGGTCAGTTGCTTCCCTTCCTGTACACACAAATTGCTTTACCCTGGTCTCAGCGAACTCTCAGAAATAGGTATTGTGGAGAGAGACACTGTGCGTGAACTTGTACAAATCCATCAGCGATATAGGAAGAACTCAAAGCAGAAGATGTCCTGGTGGTAGGTCAACAGAGGTATGCTTGTATATGAAGGACATTCAGATATATAGCTTTAATGCTAAACCTCAGGGAAAGTTAATAGACTATTAATGTATGCACAAAGTAGCCAGTTTAGTAGAAAATGCATTAAGGTACAAAAGGAGTGGTTTCTGCCATAATGGCCTCTGACAGTCTTGAGGCACATCAGCCTGTGCCTGTGAGAGTCAGCCAGGTGCTGCCCCCACTGGTGAAAGAAGGGATTGCTCTCCTGTCTTTCTGGGTCACCTGGAGAAGGCAAAGGCACCTCACTCCAGTCCTTTTGCCTGGAAAATCCCATGGGTGGAGGAGCCTGGTAGGCTGCAATCTGTGGGGTCACTAAGAGTCGGACACGACTGAGCAACTTCACTTTCACTTTTCACTTTCATGCATTGGAGAAAGAAATGGCAACCCACTCCAGTGTTATTGCCTGGAGAATCCCAGGGATGGGGGAGCCTGGTGGGCTGCCATCTCTGGGGTTGTACAGAGTCAGACATGACTGAAGTGACTTAGAAGCAGCAGTGGGGCACAGAGAATGGAAATAGCACTAGAAATGATGTCACAACAAGCATGAGCCCTATTAGCTCCTTGGGAACATGTGCCTGAACTTTGAAGGCCTCTAACTTGCAAGAAAATGGTCCTAGCATGATGAAAACTGCAGACACAGACCACATGACCAACCCCATCCTCTGTGTGTTGTAACTGACAAAGATGATAAATATTCTTAGCAGCGAAATGAGAGGATCAGATGATCAGAAAGAGAAAACCCTCTGAGATTCCCAGCAGACCAGGAACCACCAAGGAGAGACACATACCCACCACATATATGTCTAGTCTCCTGTTACCGAATTAATATAACCCAAGCTTCTCAGGTTAAGGGATGTCATTTTGAATGTTCAGGGTCATTATACAACAACAAAAATGTGACCAAACCTTGTCACCTTGGACATCAATCTTACGGCATCAAAGTTGGATTATCAAAAAGCCTGAAATTATTCTCATCTGAGTATCAGACTCTACTGAATACACATGTGAATGCTTAATCATGGGAGGTTAGTTTAAAGAAGTATGATACAGGGACTTCCCTGGTGGTCCCCTGGTGAAGACTGTGCTCCCACCGCAGGGGGCATGGGTTAGATCTCTGTTTGGGTAACTAAGAACACACATGCCATGCGATGCAGTCAAAAAAAAAAAAAAAATAGTACAATACATCTTTACAATGGGATATGAGGCAGTCATTAAGTTTCATGCTTTCAGATAACATTAATAAAATAAGAACATGGCCACAATATCATAGTGAGAGAAAGAAGATTGCAAACTTCATACATTGTGTTTCCAATTCTATTGTATCACACTGTATTGTATTATACAGAGAAAAAAGCATCAGATAAGAAACAGAAAAAATGTAAATGCTAGTTCTTTGTAGGTATGGAAATTTTATTTTGTCCCCTAAATACATTTAACAAGCAAATAAGAAAATTATAATAAAAAAATCATGTGTTTTTAACTTGTGTATCAACACAAGAGTCTTGTAACCTCCCCCTCCTCAACACACACACACACACACACACCACACACCACTATTTCTTCTTCAATACTACTCCTGAAAAAACATCATAAGCCAGAATTAGAAAGATGGTTCAGAGACCCAGGAGCCAACCAGAGACAACTGTCATGAAACAAAAATCCCAATAAAATGTAAACAAGGTGGATGAAAGTCATCTTTCAGCTTTGGGGACACTTCCCTCTTTACTGCGTTTCCTTAAGTCAAGGTCAAGCCAGCACTTCTGTCTCCAAGCTCTGTCCAGCTTTTCTCAAACCCGATAAGTGGGTAAAGGTTTCAAAAGCAAAGTCAACCAAGGTTATCTTGGTCTTTTATCCTTTTCATTCAGTGGCTGATGACAGCACATGAAGACAACCAGCCTTTCTGAAATGACATTTCTGAAGTCTATTCCCCCAATACATCCTGCTCTGCTCTTCAAATTATTTGATAAATGTACATGGGGGCAGCAGCTTGACTTTGTGGACTAACAGGGCTGTGGAGATGTTGAGGGTTAAGCGCACACCTCCCCACCCCACAAGTCTCTTTCTGGAACCTCAGCAAAGGGTGTAGACTAAAAGCCACATGGGCCATGGCTCTTGGAGCTGAGGAAACCACATCACTTGGATGTGAGAGTCTATGATAATCAACAACTTGGAAAGACAATCAAAACCGTGCATCTATATGACACTGGCTTATAGCTCTGCCTATAAGCCAGTGTCATATAGATGCACGATCTTTACTAACAAGGCAACATGAAAGGCCACTCAAACATTAGACAATAGATTTAAAAATCACCTTAGGTTATAGAAATTTTGTGTCACAATCAGCATCCTTCTCCTTGCAGTACTCTTTTTTTTTTTTTCCCAAGCAACTAGGAAAATGACAAGACTAATTTGGTGGGAGCAGTGCTAGGCTCATAGTAGGCGCTCAATTATTATGTGTAAGAATGAAGGAAAGATCCAAAGCCCTCAACACCTTGGAGGTCACACTTTGCTGTGAAGGCCGGACTGCCCTCTAAGAAATACCCCAGATTTTAGGTTCTTCCAAAGTCAGCCCCTGGCATGGTTAACAGTTCTGGCACTATACACTTCTCTCTACGAAGAAATTCTCCCGGAAGCTGGTAGAGATCCTTTCTGCTGGATCTTAAGCCCGCTTACTCTGGTTCTGTCTAGGAGAAGAGAGAGTGAACAGCTGATGTCAACACTTGGTCCAATAATTCTTCATAGATTTAAAGAAAGTCATCACCTCCTTGCTCTCCTCCTTCCCCTCCATGACCCCAATTCCCACAGCTTTTCTCCATGGAGTCTGTTTCCTAATCCCTTAATTCAATGATGCCTATTTGGACACAGTTCAACCTGTGGCTGATTCATTTCCATATATGGCAAAACCAATACAATATTGTAAAGTTAAAAAATAAAATAAAATTTAAAAAATAATAAAAATAAAACTAAAAAAAAAGTCAGTGAAAAGAACATGTTGTTAAGTGGTGGTATCGGGAGATGCAGAGCAAACACACCGACACAGGAAGGAGTTCATATTTCACTCCTCAGACGCCTTCTGTGAGCCTGGAAAGTGTGTGGATGGCGTGTGGCTCCTCCCCTGGGGTGGGAGGTGGAGTGAAGTGGGGGCAGATGTGTTCCAGCCATCATCAAGTATTTCCTGGCCTGCTGAGCACTGTCTAGGGCAGGGTACAGACATCTAGTGGAAAACCAAACAGATGTGGCTCCTGTGTTTGTGAGCAGCCGGTCACCTTGTCCATGATGTGTGTGTGTGTGTGAGCCCACACAAGCACACATGCATGCTTGGGAGATGGAGAGGCTGTTTTATGTCAAGAGTCAACGGCTTTCAAGTGGAATCTGTCACAGCAGTGATCGACCTTTCTCATATCACCACCAAACTGATCATCCTGGAATATGATTTTGCTAGTCCTCAGGGGATTTCCCCAGTGGTCATCAGTAAAAGAATCCACGTGAAATGCAGGAGATGCGGGTTTGATCCCTGGGTTGGGAAGATCCCCTGGAGAAGGAGATGGCAACTCACTCCAGTATTTTTGCCTGGGAAATCCCATGGATAGAGGAGCCTGGCGGGTTACCGTCCGTGGGGTCGTGAAGAGTTGGACACGACTGAGTGACTAGACGACAGCAGCAGGTGCCAGTATGACAGAGCATCCACAGCCTGGGGTTAGTGCTGTCTCCTGGATACGGGGTGACCAGAAGCATCCTTTAACCTGACTCATTCATCTCAGGCTCCAAGTGCCAGTGGTGCCTTCTGTTTTATGATGTTGCTGCTGCAGCAGCTCTTGAGAGTCATCTTTCTACCAGTTTGGTTACCCTTCCTCTCTCTTACTGATCCAGACGTTAATTCACAAATAAGACTACTGACCCAGCATTTCCAACCAACCACTTTCTCCTGGAGTCTTTCTTTCACTGGTGAATGTGGGTCTAATCTGTTAGGACTGCAAGCCTAAAATGATATCTGGGAATTGCGGAGCTCAAAGAATGACCTGGACAAACAGAATGCTGTACTCTATACAAGGAGGAGTATTTTCTGGTGGATGGAAGCAGGGAAGAGGGAGTGGGCTTGTAAAATACATGTCTGGTGTTTTTGGGAGAAAGGATAGCGGAGGTGAAAACCATACGTATCCTCGCAGTTCTGACCTAGACAGTCCCTTTAAGGTCTGTTTATATCTTACAGCTTGAAAATGCACCATCATCATTTCTTGAAGTCATTGCTCAGAACACACCCCCACTGCATTTCATTTTTATTATCCCCATTTTAGGAACGATTAAATGGAAGCAGGGAGCAGCAGCAATGAAGCAAATCATGAGAGGCTCAGATAAAGACAGAAGCCCGAATGCTTGTTGGAACTGCCTCTCTGTGCTAGACTATTTTTAATGCAAGTTTATGCATCTGCCCCCCACCCCCTTAGAGAGACTTAGAAATGAACGCTTCTGTACACAAATATTTTTCTACCATCCCCTATCTTTTCCAATTCACCAGGCTATGTCTCTGTGTATGTGTAGTCCTCTTTAAATGTTCCTCACATTTCTACCTACCTGAGATATGTACTTGGCTTTCTGTGAATATAATTCTGATCCAGAGATTTCTGCTATTCCAGCTCCCTGCCTCCATGCCTCCTTAAAGGCTACTTATATAGGATCCCACTAAAGGGTCACAAAAGCATGTACCCTTTGTTTAAAAAGAAACAAGGAGGTTGAGTAAATGTAGAAACTTTGTATATGCTTGGTGTGTTTTCAGAGCAAAAAGGTGATAGTGAGAACAACAACTGCTCTGAGGAAAAGTCTGGGGAACCAAAGCTCACAGATGATAAAAGGACATTGTTTTTACTGGATGTTCTTTTGCATCATTTGACTATTTATCATGTGCAGATAGTATCTTAAAAAATTGTACAAAGAGGGTGGAGACTATCAATTGATATTCATAAAATACTGGCTATGTTTCAGCCACTGTTAACCAGTTTTACTATCATCTCCTTTATAGTTGGTTACTGTAAAATCCCCTTTAATCTGTATAATAGCCTTACACAAAGCCCTATGTCACAGAAGAAAAATAGACTCAGGTAATATCAGTGGCTCGGCTAACACAACTGATAGAAAAAAAAAGAAAAAAACTAGTGTGGGTCATTGAACTGGGCTCTCTCCCATTTCCAAAACCAAGCTCAGTTCTCTAGACCATCCTGCCTTCACTTTGAGTCTTTCAGAAGGAACCGAATTTATAAGACAGTGGCTTTGTAAAAACCTGAAGGAATCCGGTGAAATCCTATCATGGGGTTCACATTGACAACTTAATGAATCTTCCTCCACCCAAGGTGTCTTGTGGAGCACTGCTTGGGCACGCCTGTCTGGAGATGAGGCCTCCCCGAAAGTCCCCTGAGTCCCTCGCTTGTCCTTGGGGGCACTCACCCCAAAGGTAGGGATGTATCTGCTCTTGCGAGCTGTTCAGGATACCACTCCATCTGCACAGGAGAGCCTGAGGTAGAAGTGAATGGCTAGTCACTACTCCAACTCCCCTAAGCATACAGATTCTTCATTTATTGAAATGGTCTCTGGAGTGAGCCAAGCACCCTTCTTAAGTGCTGGAATCACTGAGGTCAAAGAGGCCCTTGCCCCATGCAACATCCCTCCTGGTGTGAAAAAACAGGCAGTAAAAGGGCAGACAAATAAGCAAAACATCAGATAGCAAGTATACTGAAGAAAATAACCATAAACCTGACTGCATGGCTGCTTCAGCTCGGGTCATGATATTTACCCAAGTGACAAGAATGACCTGGGAGCTACTGTCCTTAAAAACAAAGTCTTCTTCTGTATGCTCCAGCTCTCACCCAACTTCCACGCCAAGGTCCTATTTCTTTACACCATGAATTTGTAATCTCAGGAGTTAGAGCTGAGAAGGACCCACTGTTTATGCCACCATTCTAGACATGAGGAAAGAAAGACCTTAGACAAGTGAAGGGAGCAGATCACACAGTGAGTTAGGCACATCACTGGAAGCTGACAGCGTCATCTCTCAGCCCATGTTTCTTCCACAAGTTGAGACTCACTCCTTGATTATCTCCCCAGCGAGCATCTCTTCACTGTAGAATCCCCACTCTAAGGCCTGCCTCTCTGAGCTCTAAATCTTCCCAGGACCACTGGGAACCATCTAGAACACTATTAGGAATCCCGGGGATGCAGAAGGGCTCTGGGGGCCAGGGTGATGGTGGAAGAAAAGGATGTTCGACTTCACCATGTCCCAGACATGCCTTTGACCTGAGCCTGGTTGCCCCTCCCTGCCCACAGGGGCTTCCATGTTTGGGAGCCACGAGACTCATAAAGCCAAAAAATACTGACTTCTCTCTGCAGCAGCGTTCTCTGATGTAACCAAGTCAGTGTGAAATATTCTATTCTATTTAGTATGATCCCAATCCCCCCAAAATGCTTTATCAAAAGATTACCCACAGAATTTCTTTAAATAACAAGCTCCCTTAGCACACTTAAAATACGATCTATGAAAACTCAATCTACATAAAGATTTTATCTCCTCTTGCCAAAAAAAAAAAATCCAGCTATTGTATCAAGGGCAACAACATAAACTTGGATTCTTAATGATGGATTTTAGACCGTTGCATTATGTAATGGTTCTCAGTTGTTCGACACGTTTATTGAGCCGTATGACATGCTCCTTCAGGTTCCCATGAGGACACGACAATGTGAAGACACAGCCTCTGCCCTCCAGAAGCATCACACACACAGCTCTGACACAGGCAGCTGTCACTAGTGCTGCTGACAGGGGCGCGGACCAATGCTACAGGGGATACGGGAGCGAAACGTGAAATCCCGGTCAAAGATCAGGCAAGGAAAAAGCAGGATTTTAACTGGTTTCAAAGGATGATTATGATTTGTATAATTGGGCCATTCATTCCAAGAAAAGGAAACATCATGACATGCCGTACAGGGAGCAAGACGTACAGGGGCACCTTCTCAGAACAGCGACGAACCCAGGGCTACTTGAGGGTGATACAGGACACACCGAGGAAGAGCAGACGGTGTTGGAAAACAGACCGCTGCCTTGAATGCAAGAAGAGATAAAGTTTGGGTCCAATTCACAAACCACAGGAGCTTTGAGCAGGTTTGGAGCAGAGAAAGAACATAACTAGAACTGTGCCTTGGGAAGCTCATTCTAGAAGCCATGTCCAGAACTGAGCTGAATGGATAAAAGTGGGTGGCATCCCGAGTGATCTTTTTTGAACACCTGGATCCAGGTGTGGTTGATGCTTACACTGGGCTTCCAGTTAATAAGGAGCCATGCAATTAAAAATTTCACTAAGTGTTCAGTCCAGTTCAGTTCAGCCACTCAGTCGTGTCTGACTCTTTGCGGTCCCATGAATCTCAGCACGCAAGGCCTCCCTGTCCATCATCGACTCCTGGAGTTCACTCAAACTCACGTCCATCGAGTCAGTGATGCCATCCAGCCATCTCATCCTCTGCGTCTTCTTCTCCTCCTGCCGCCAATCCCTCCCAGCATCAGAGTCTTCTCCAATGAGTCAACTCTTTGCGTGAGGTGGCCAAAGTACTGGAGTTTCAGCTTTAGCATCATTCCTTAAGTGTTATCATTGAGTAAAACACATCATTTTACAATCTGAATCTTTATTTTTGTCAGCTAGGGCTTAATTTTATTTATGGATGATTACTGATGCCACTTGAATATGCCAATGATCTCTGAAGTAAAACATATCTAAAAGTAAAAAAATTAAAAAAAAAATAAGAAAGTGTGCATCAGAGAGAGGGAGGTCCATTTAAAACATTATCCACATGGTTTTTGGATCGTATAAAAATAAGCAATACATATAAGAGTGAGAGTAAAGGTAGAATTGATAAGGAGGGGAGGGATCCAACTCCCAGGAAGGAGAAACTAGCTGTGGAAAGGGGTGGGGGTCCCAGGCCTCAGATTCCAGCCTAAGGAAGAGAAGGCAGTGCCAATGAGTGGAAGTGGTGTCTCTTTAAGACAGGATGGCTGTGAGAGGCCCCATACTTGAGTCAGTAATCATGAGTCTACTGCATAAAAGCTATCCCCAGCTGGACGTCTTCTGTTCCACGTATGAAGCCTCAGTTTTTAATAACTCCTCTTCTGGAGATCTACAGAAGTGCCTGGTGTACACGCCGGCCCCAGAACACTTCTTAAATTATTATGTCTGCACAGCAGCAGTGAAAAGCAGCTTGATTGGGGTGAAGAGCAGGAGCCCAGAGAACAGCCATTTCAGAACAAATGATATCTTCAATCAAGGACGCCGGGTATGATGTTAGCCTTATAGCTGAGCCCTTGTTGGAGGAACACATGACAGGAAGACGTCTTTTGTTTGAAGGGCAAGGCTTTGGGTCCCACTACCCAAGACACACACGCCCTGTTTCACCTGTCCACGTCTCTCTGTGACAAAATTGTGAATTTCAAGAAGTTTATCTCTGGCTCCTTTTCCTGGCTACTCTCTCTGAAAATATATCACCTGGTTTCCATCCTAGTCAGAGCCACGCTGACATCCTGAAGTCTGTTCTCAGCCAACTGGCCCACAGAGTCTGCAGAAATTGCCTGAAATCAGTGTTTCTCAACGTGTTTCACAGAATCTGACTCCACAAACTAAAGGGTCTTGTGATAAAAATCATTTGGGGAAATACCAAATTAGATAAAATTAAAGATGTTCCTTTGCTAAGACACCTCTATTTGCAACAACATGGATAGACCTTGAGGGTATTTATGCTAATTGAAGTTAGAAAAAGATAAATACTATATGATCTCACTTATATGTGGGACCTGAAAAAAAGAAAAAAAATCTAGCCATAAATACAAAGAACAGACTAGTAGTTGGTCAAGGAATACAAACTTCCAGTTATAAAAGGAAGTCATGGGAATGTAAGGTAGAGCATGAGGACCATGGTTAATAATACTCTTACGTATTTGAAAATTGCTAAGAAAGTAGATTTTAAAAGTTATCATCACAAGAAAAAAAAAATTTGGAACCATGCACAGTGATGGATATTAACTAGACTCTCCATGGTGATCACTCACAATATACACAAATATTGAACCATTATATTGTACATACGGAACCAGAACAATGATATATGTCAATGACACCTCAGCAAAAAAGACACCTTTGAACTTTAATATGTGTTTGGAGACTCTCCCAGAGTGAGACACAGTAGACAGCACCCCTTAATCTTATTTATCTGAGAAACCATTTCTCCACAAAGCCTCTCAAGGCACAAGTGTCCTGATTCTCATGAACACGTGTGATGAAATGACTCTCAGGAACATTTGTATTGAACTAGGACTCAGGTATAACAATAGAAGCCAATACCTATTAAGTGCTTACCATGTGCCAGGAACCCTTCTAAGTCCTTTATATATATCAATATATTTAATCCATATAGTAACCCTGTGATACTGACACTATTATTTTTCCCATATTTCAGATGAGGAAGTGGAGGCAGAGAGAAGTTAAGAGATTTGCCCAAGGTTGTAAGTAGCCAAGTTAGTTAGTAGAGAGCAGGGAATTGAACCCAGGCAGTCTGGCACCCACGTAAATTAATGCCTAATAGTAGAATTTCAGACACTGTGATCAGTTGACAATGGGAGAGGTCCTAAGAGCAAGCCTCCAATCACAGGAAATCCAAATTTGGGTGCTCATAAATTAGGTTTCACAGGCTTCCCAGTACACCCTGTAGGACACGACTCCTGAACTATATCATCATTCGGTTTCTCCACTTAGTTGTATTATCCTGTGCCTACACACTCTTCCATTAAAACAAAGTTATGCTACAGACAGCACAGCTACCAATAAAAATGGTAATACACAGGGAAAATCATCTCTTGATTGACCAAAGTAGCAAGAAAATGAAGATGCACGTTTGAGAAATGGTCCCTTCTATGTTCTCAAAGTATTGATCTCCAGCTCCGAGACCAAAACCAAGTGGCCGTTTTCCTCCTGTGTATTGCAAAATTTCTGATCCCCATCCCCTCCACTTAGCTCGAGAATTGCCAAAGACATGTCCTACCCTCTCCCACTTCCTCTCCTTGTTCAGAAGGATGATCACCAGCTTTGGGTGCATCTGGTAGCCGTCTTCACTGAAGGACAGATTTCTCCCTTCAAAAGTCACATTGATCAGATACCTGTAAAGAGAGAATGAAGGGAAGGTTACAAGCATGAAGAAGGTATGCCAGAACAAGACAGTCAGGAAGACAGAGAGAAAGGTGGATGGAGACTGACGTGTAGATAGCTCTATAAATAATCA
The DNA here is from genome assembly GCA_935064755.1 of Tragelaphus eurycerus. Lineage (NCBI taxonomy): Eukaryota > Metazoa > Chordata > Mammalia > Artiodactyla > Bovidae > Tragelaphus > Tragelaphus eurycerus. The sequence continues at coordinate 14,881,953 of CAKXYN010000036.1, read as the reverse complement.
CGTAAAGCTCGTGCCTCTTGGGCTTCCATTTCATTATCCAATAACTGCCATCCAAGTTTTCACATTATAGGAATAGTAAGAAAAGATAATGTAAAAATTTGACATAAGAGCAATGGGCTTGGGTTTAGTTGCAGCTATGACTGAGCAAATTATTGAGCCTTTTGAATATCCGTTTTTTTTCACGATTTGATAAAAATGGGGTAATAAAGAATCTACTCTATTAGGTTTGTAGGGCTTAAATGAGATAGCTGACCAGGGGGCAGAGTAAACCTTCATTAAATGAGTTCAAGGGAGGGGGCTGTAGAGACAAGACACAGTGGGAGTGGGCAAGACAGGGCAGCTTGCCTGCCCAAGAGCAGGCAAGATCTCTCCTGCTCAGAGAGGCTCGAGTTTAGGGTCTTTCCCCTCCCAGAGATACACTGATGCTTTCAAACTCTTGTGACAATTCTGTCCAGCCCATACTTAATGAGTCCAGCAGTCAGGGATCTGGTTCTTCCAAATGCATCTGGAAACCAGGGATACTGAACTTTTATTTGTTTTTGTTGTTGCTCAATCGCCAAGTTGAGTCCAACTATTTGCAACCCGTGGACTACAGCAGGCCAGGCTTCCCTGTCCTTCACTGTCTCCTGGAGTTTGCTCAAACTCTTGTTCATTGAGTTGGTGGTGCTATCTAACCATCTCGTTCTCTGATGCCCTCTTCTCCTTTTGCCTTCAATCTTTCCCAGCATCAGGGTATTTTCCAATAAGTTGGCTCTTCACATTAAGTGGCCAAAGTATTGGAGCTTCAGTTTCAGCATCAGTCCTTCCAATGAATATTCAGGGTTGATTTCCTTTGATCTCCTTGCTATCCAGGGGACTCTCAGGCATCTTCTCTAGCACCACAATTTCAAAGCATCAATTCTTCGGTGCTCAGCCTTCTTTGTGGTCCAACTCTCACATCTGTACATGACTACTGGAAAAATCATTGCTTTGTCTATACAGACATTTGTTGGCAAAGTGATGTCTCTTTGCACTTTTATAGTGAACAGAAAATCGCAAGGGTGGGGTGGAGGTCCAGGGAGGAGGGAAAGACATTTCGCAGAGTGCTTCAGGTTCAGACACAGAAATTAGCAAAAACTCTAATAATGAGAGTCAGACCAATGGAGGTGTCTTTCAACACCTGTGCCCTCAGCTCACCCCATTCTCTCTTTCTGGCTGCTCTGACCCAATGAAGTTCCCTCACTGGGAATTCCCACAGGCATGCTCATTCCCATGGCTTCAGTGCAACCGTGCTGATGGTAATTCAGGTCCCTTCACCACCATGGCTCAAGGTGTCAATAATGATTAGCTCCATGTTCACATGACATGCTACTCTGGAGCCTTGCACCTGATGCTGCAGTGAGACCTATCTCTGTTCAGAAGCAGAATGGGCATCCTGTGATTGTCGGGAGTCTTCTGACAGGCTTCAAAACTTTGACCAACCATGGCTCCCTACTGCACTGAAGGGGAGAAGAACGTGCAGGAGGCAGCCTAAAGGCTCCTTTTGTAAGTCTTCTCATTTAACAAAAACTGTGAGCCTCTTCTTTGATGCTACCAGGTAACATTAGATAAAGCAACCTAGGTTGCTTAGGGTTGCTAGGATGTAGGTCTTTCAGGAAATTCTAAAGATGCCTAGGTACTGTGAACCAAATCCTCATGGACCACATTCCTGCTTCTACAGCTTCCTGGGACTTTTCAAGCTGTCATTTCCAGGGCAAATGCTGTCAAAAACAGAGACCACAAAAGAGCAGAGATTCCTAGAATCTCAAAATTGGAAGAGATCTTAATAATCAATGAGCCCAGTTCCTGCAGTTTGTCTTTCCTTTCTATGACATCATAAAACCAGCCCTCTCAGCTCTTCTTGAATACTTGCACTGATGGGGAGCTCATCACTGTATTCCATGCCCTCAAGGCAGCTGCCTCACTGTTGGGCAGTTCTTTTTACCTCAAGGTGAAATCTGCTCCCCTTCTCCCTTTAGATCCTGATCTCCTCCTTAGGAGTTATACAGTTATACAGTCTAATGCTTCTTTCACATGGGAGCTCTTCAAGCATTGGAAGATATTCATCATGTATCCCTCATAAAGGGCTTCCCAGGTGGCTCAGTGGTAAAGAATCAGCTTGCCAATGCAGGACACACAGGTTTAATTCCTGGGTTGGGATGATCCCCCCTCAAGAAGGAAAAGGGCAATCCACTTCAGTACTCCTGCCTGGGAAATCCCATGGACAGAGGAGCCTGGCGGACTGTAGTCCATGGGGTCGTAGACTCAGAAAGGACTTGGTGACTCAACAACAACAATGAATCCTTTATAAAATGAATTTTAGTCTTTGAAGAAACTATGAGCTCATTTGGTTCTGTAAGTTTAACTTGATAGATAAGGGAACTAACTGAAGCACAAAGAGGTCAAATTATTTGCCCCCTGCTAATTGGGAGCAGAAATAACATTTTAAGAGCTATATTATCATATGTGAAATGAATCGCCAGTCCAGGTTTGATGCATGAGACAGGGTGCTTGGGGCTGGTGCACTGGGATGATCCAGAGGGATGGTACGGGGAGGGAGGTGGGAGGGGGGTTCATGATGGGGAACGCATGTACACCCGTGGTGGATTCATGTCAATGTATGGCAAAACCACTACAATATTGTAAAGTAATTAGCCTCCAATTAAAATAAATAAATTTATATTAAAAAAAAAGAGCTGTTCCCAGTCCCATGTGTTCTCTAGCATCCCACTCTGATTCTCACAAGCCACAGCAGCTTTAATATCCCCGTTCCTGCACCAAGCTACACTGTGCCATGGTGTAACTTCCCCCTCGACCCCCTCAGCTGTGATCTCTGGACACCGTCAGTTGGTAAACGTGTAACATCCTTGATTCGACGCAAGGCTCCACCCCGTGTCTTCCCCACTCTCTGTGCTGCTCCTCCTCTCAGCTCACTGCTGCCTGCTCCCACCCATCACTAGTGAGAAGATGAAATTAGGGTAGTTTACAACAACTTCAACACTCCAACCTAAGTCCCATGCAGTTCATTTCAGGGAGTATGATTTTAAACAAACAGACCAGAATTTAAGCACCAGACATAATCCATTTGGAAAGTAGGTTCTTACTACATCAATATGGCATTATGCTGCTGCTGCTGCTGCTAAGTCGCTTCAGTCGTGTCCGACTCCGTGCGACCCCATAGACAGAAACTCACCAGGCTCCACCATCCCTGGGATTCTCCAGGCAAGAATACTGGAGTGGGTTGCCATTTCCTTCTCCAATGCATGAAAGTGAAAAGTGAAAGTGAAGTCGGTCAGTCGTGTCCGACTCTTAGCGACCCCAGGGACTGGAGCCTAACAGGATCCTCTGTTCATGGGATTTTCCAGGCAAAAGTACTGGGGTGGGGTGCCATTGCCTTCCCCGATATAGCATTATACTTTAGAGTAATTTCTGAAAGTTTTCAGAGGAGGTGTATGAGACTTGTAGAAAAAAATTAGTCTTGCCTCTTTTTTGGAAGAACAAAAGAGAAGCAGCAGAGAGAGAGAAGGAAGGAAGGGAGAGAGGGAGGGAGGGAGGGAGGGGAGGAAAGGGAGGAGAGAGAGGAAGGATTAAAGGAAAGGGAAAGAAAGAAAGGAAGAAGGAGGAAGGGATGGGGGAGAGATGGAAATTATCTGGCTAATGAACCCTCCTTTTCACCAGACATGGCTGTGAGTAACTCTGACTTTATCTAAAACACCATTAAGAATGTTTCAAAGAAAGTGTCCATTTCAGAAGGCAATTATAAAAGAGAAGCCCCCAAATCATATAAGCAGCAATCAGCATGAATGGAATAAGCATGTGGCCTCTCAAGATGACTTCTTTGAAAGGGGATGGCCCGGAATTGAGTGGATAGGTTGGGAAATTCAAACTCCAAGAAAATAAAACCACATTCATGAGTAATTGCTCTGCAGTTAAATTTCTCTAGTTGTTCCTGCTCCCAATCCTTTTGATTTTCCTTATATATTTTTCTCTCTCTAAGATGTTCACCTTATTCTAGTTCTACATGTTCATTTTATTCTGTGTTGACATTTCTCATATATTTTACTTATCAAAAATATTAATAAAATGTTATGACAGTATACAAAATACTCTTCTGCAAAGTATCCTTTAATTATTCATATCCTTGAGCAGTGTAAAGATTCATCATTCACACTGTGTTTTTCTGAGTAATTCCCCAAGACATGCCAACCTTTAGCTATTAGTGAGGAGCTTGCAAATATACACTTGCCTTGGGCAAGGATGCCCTTAGAATAGCGGAACAGACCAATCCATTCATTGGTAATGAAAAGTGTGAAAAAATAATTGGGAGTGTGGTCACTTCTAGACTTGTGACCTTGGCCCTGAACCTGAGTTTTTCCCTCTTTAAAATGGAAACACCAATTTTTTTTTTTTTTTTTACCTCTAGTTTATCAGGTTGTGATGATCACCTGAAATAGGGGGTAGAAAAACTATATAAAATATGAGACAAATAAAGGGTTATATAGTAGGAAACATTTAGAAAAAAATAATATACTCCGACTAGCCTGATTAAAATTACCTAAAGGCAGGGAACTTGCCTCATTTTGGACCTCAGTGAGTAAAAGTGGGACAATTACATTCACCAAGGCTGAACTATCAGTGGAACACATGGGAGAGATGGAAACTGCCTCCCACATATAGAGGATGAACTAGGTCAAATGGTCATATTAATCAGTTCAACTTTCCATAAGACCTGAAAGTACCTAACCACCTTTGCATCTGGCGGCACTTTGTCAATTTTGAATATTAATTAAAACCCCAAAGTGTCCGTGTATAAATCCTCAGTAAAGGATTTGACTATATTATTAAGAGATGCCACAGCTATTCTGTCTCTGAAAATGTCATCTTCAAGAATGTAATGAGAAAGCCTAGCTTCAAGTGGCACTCAAATTCAGAAGTTCTGCCCATAAGATCCTAGTCCCTTGGAAGGCCCATCAAGGTTTGATATATAAAAATATATTGCTTGATTTGTCTCCGGGATGTAGTTTGACCCATAAGCCAAATGATGGCTTATCTCATAAAGTTCTAACATTGCAAAAATCTCAGATTGCTGGAACTAGAAGAAAACTTGAAAACCATCCATTCAGAAATGTCAGTTTGGGCGGGAGAAAATGGGTCCCCCAATACTACCTGACTTTCCAAGGTGGCTTATATATTCAGGACTGGAGTTCAAGTCTTTTTATTTCAAGCTTAGGGTTCTTTTCATTACATCAGTAAGTAAAGTGAAATCAGTGTCTCAGAGCCTCAAATGGGGCTCTTAGCATTCTCACATCACCATCACGTGCCCTCGACTACAGAGACCCCTCATACAAACTGCAGAAAATAAAACTGATCACATTTCCGGCCTGACTCTGGCTTGTGGAGAAAGTCTTGGAACCTGCTGGGCTCAGGTCCAACACATTTGCTGCCTGTGGCCAAAGTCATCCTCCACTGGGTTGAATGGGGTCAAGCTGAGGTAAAAAGCCTGTGTGCCTCTTTGACTTTGACCATGCCACTCAGAGCTCATCCGCTGCAATGATTTAGCAGTACACCATGTGTGGGAGGCGTCCGAGAGGGCTCTGCCAGAATCTCCCCAGAAAACCAAGTGCCCTGACCCCACAGTTTTCATTGTGCCCTCCAGATTCTCACAAGGGACTAATTTTTTTTTTAAATGAATGTGTTTTATATGTGGTAATAAGAGAGACAAGTCTATCCTCTCAGACGATCCTCTCATTTTCAGATGAAGCAGATGAAGTCTGGAGGGGTTTGTGTTTTCACCAAGATCAGATGACAGGGTTGGAAAGAGGATCCAGGTGTCCCCACCCCACACCAGGGATCTTTCTGCTCAACATCATGCCTCAAAAATGTGGAATTATTCTCATTTTTTTTTGAGGAATCTCCATATCATCTTCCATAGTGGTTGTATCAATTTACATCCCCACCAGCAGTGCAAGGAGGGTTCCATTTTCTTCACACCTTCTCCAGCATTTATTGTTTGTGGATTTTTTGATAGCCATTATGACTGGTGATAGGTGATATCTCACTGTAGCTTTGATCTGCACTTCTCTAATAATGAGCGACACAGCACATTTTCATGTTTATTAGCCATCTGTATGTCTTCTTTGCAGAAATATCTGTTTTTGATTTGGTTGTTTTTCTTCTTTTGAGTTGTATGAGTTGGATGTGTATTTTGGAAATTAATCCTTTGTCAGTTGTTTAATTTGCTATTATTTTCTCCCATTCTGAGGGCTGTCTTTTCACCTTGTTTATAGTTTCCTTTGCTGTGCAAAAGCTTTTAAGTTTAATTAGGTCTCACTTGTTTATTTTTGTTTTTATTTCCATTATTCTAGGAGGCGGTCATAGAGGATCTTACTATGATTTATGTCATACTGTGTTCTATGTTTTCCTCTAATCGTTTATAGTTTCTGGTCTTACATTCAGGTTTTTAATTCATTTTGAGTTTATCTTTGTGTGTGTTGTTAGAAAGTGTTCTAATTTCATTTTTTTATACTTAGCTATCTAGTTCTTGTAGCACCACTTATTGAAGAGACTATCTTTTACCCACTGCATACGCTTGCCTCCTTTGTCAAAGGTAAGGTGCCCATAGGTGTGCAATATACCCTTAGGAAACCAAAACTGAAAAAGACACATGTACCCCAATGTTCATTATAGCACTATTTACAATAGCTAGGACATGGAAGCAACCTGGATGTCCATCAACAGACAAATAGATAAAGAAACAGTGGGACCTATATACAATGGAATATTACTCAGCCATAAAAAGGAGTCAGTTTGAGTCACTTCTAATGAGGTGGATGAATCTAGAGCCTATTATACAGCTTATATAGAAGTAAGTCAAAGAGAAAAACAAATATCATATATCAATGCACATACATGGAATCTAGATGGAGAAGGGAATGGCAACCCACTCCAGTATTCTTGCATGGAGAATTCCATGTACGGAGGAGCTTGGCCAGCTACAGTTCATGGGAGTCACATAGAGTCAGACACGACTGAGCAACTAACACACACAGACATGGAGTCTAGAAAGATTGGTGCTGATGAACCTATTTGCAGGGCAGTAATGGAGATGCAGACACAGAGAACATACTTGGGGAGGAAGGAGAGGGTGGGGACAAATGGAGAGAGTAACATGGAAACGTATATACTACATATATAAAATTGATAGCCAGTAAGAATTTTCTGTATGACTCAGGGAACTCAAACTGGGGCTCTGTAACAACCTTGAGGAATGGGAAGGGTTGTGAGGTGGAAGGGAGACTCCGTAGGGAGGGGACAGATGTATACCTATAGCAGATTCACGTTGATGTGTGGCAGAAGCCAACACAGTATTATAAAGTAATTATCCTTCCATTAAAAATTTTAAAAAATGTGGAGTTTTTCATAGCACTCAATTTCCATTCTCCAGCTATTAGAGCAAAGTAATAAAGAAGAAAACACAGTTCCAGGGAAAAGACTCAAATTTTTGACCCCTTTGCTTATGATTTTCTAGCTCTGAAAACCTGTAACTTTATCACTATGTCTTTGGTTTGTCATTTACATTTTAAAGCATTTAGCTCCTTCATCTATAAAATAGACCATCATCTATAAAATTCAGACTATCTCACTTGCTTAATGTGGGAAAGACACAACTCCTAGGAGTTGTTCTCTATCTTGATGCTTCACCTGATTAATATTGTGGCTATTACACTGCTAAACTCCATCATCTAAATGACAAAACCAACTTTTAATTTGAGAGTCCAGGGTTTAGGTCCCTGCCCAGGCACCAAAAGTAAATAAAGAAATAAAATAAAAAATAGCAAAACCACAGATTTTTCAAAAAGCTTTTCGCTAGTCTCTTTAACAGTTACTGTATCATATGCATTTCCTCCCGAAAACAATAGGAACAATTTTTTACAAGATTAGAAATAGTAGATATCATGCAAAGATGGGCACAATAAAGGACAGAATTGGTATGAACCTAACAGAAGCAGAAGATATTAAGAAGAGGTGGCAAGAATACACAGAAGAACTATACAAAAAAAGATCTTCATGATCCAGATAACCACAGTGTGATCATTCACCTAGAGCCAGACATTCTGGAATGCCAAGTCAAGTGGGCCTTAGGAAGCATCACTATGAACAAAGCTAGTGGGGGTGATGGAATTCCAGCTGAGCTATTTCAAATCCTAAAAGATGATGCTGTGAAAGTGTTGTACTCAATATACCAACAAATTTGGAAAACTCAACAGTGGCCACAGGACTGGAAAAGGTCTATTTTCATTCCAATCCCAAAGAAAGGCAATGCCAAAGAATGTTTAAACTACCATACAATTGCACTCATCTCACATGCTAGCAAGGTAATGTTCAAAATTCTCCAAGCCAGGCTTCAACAATATGTGAAATGTGAACTTCCAGATGTTCAAGATGAATTTAGAAAAAGAGGAACCAGAGATCAAATTGCCAACATACATTGGATCATCGAAAAAGCAAGGGAGTTGCAGAAAAACATCTACTTCTGCATTATTGACCATGTCAAAGCCTTTGACTGTGTGAATCAAAATGAACTGTGGAAAATTCTTCAAGGGATGGGAATACCAGACCACCTTTCTTGCCTCCTGAGAAATCTATATGCAGGTCAAGAAGCAACAGTTAGAGCTGGACATGGAGCAATAGACTGGTTTCAAATTGGGAAAGGAGTACATCAAGGCTGATTATTGTTACCTTGTTTATTTAACTTATATGAAGAGTACATCATGCGAAATACTGGGCTGGATGAAGCAGAAGCTGGAATCAAGACTGCCGGGAGAAATATCAATAATCTCAGATACGCAGATGATACTACCCTTACGGCAGAAAGCAAAGAAAAACTAAAGAGCCTCTTGATGAAAGTGAAAGAAGAAAAATCTGGCTTAAAAGTAAACATTCAAAAAACTAAAATCATGGCATCCTGTCCCATCACTTCACGGCAAATAGATGGAGAAACAATGGAAACAGTGAGAGACTTTATTTTGGGGGGCTCCAAAATCACTGCAGATGGTGACTGCAGCCATGAAACTAAAAGATGCTTGCTCCTTGGAAGAAAAGCTATGACCAACCTAGGCAGCATATGAAAAAGCAGAGACATTACTTTGCTGACAATGGTCTGTCTAGTCAAAGCTTTGGTTTTTCCAGTAGTCATGTAGGGATGTGAGAGTTGTACTATAAAGAAAGCTGAGCACCGAAGAATTGATGCTTTTGAACTGTGGTGTTGGAGAAGACTCTTAAGAGTCCTTTGGACTGCAAGGAGATCAAACCAGTCAATCCTAAAGGAAATCAGTCCTGGATATTCATCTGAAGGACTGATGCTGAAGCTGAAGCTCCAATACTTTAACCACTTAGTGTGAAGAGCTGACTCATTGGAAAAGACCCTGATGATGGGAAAGCTTGAAGGCAGAAGGAAAGGGGGACAACAGAGGATGAGATGGTTGGATGGCATCACCGACTCAATGGACATGAGTTTGAGCAAGCTTCAGGAGTTGATGATGAACCGGGAAGCCTGGCGTGCTGCAGTCCATGGGGTCACAGAGAGTCAGACATGACTGACACAACTGAGCAACTGAACTGAACTGAAAACGTTGAAAAGCTACTTAGTTAGAGAGCAGTATTGGGAGACAAAAGTAAATATTTAAAAATCAGATGTTCCTTGTGACGGTTTGGGAAATTAAATAGAAAGTTCTGACTTTTCCCCAACATAGAGTGAAGTCGCTCAGTCGTGTCTGACTCTTTGCGACCCCATGGACTGTAGCCTACCAGGCTCCTCTGTCCATGGGATTTTCCAGGCAATAGTACTGGAGTGGATTGCCCTTTCCTTCTCCATGGGATCTTCCCAACCCAGGGATCGAACCCGGGTCTCCCGCATTATAGACAGATGCTTTACTGTCTGAGCCATCATAGAAATTCATAATAATTAAAATGAATCTAAAATGGCCAACCCAGTATAATGTGATCATTGTGGTAGATCATGGCCTGGGAACAATTCTCTCTAGGATTTGCCAATAGCTTCTTCTGGGATCAGACTCAGAAGAAATAACTCATTAGTAAGATATCCTGCACTCATAGACAATGCCCCTAACTGCTGGTAGAAAGAAAAATAAGCTAAGTGGAGAGGAAATGAATGTAGTGTGCACTAAATACATACTCTGTCACCATCACCATCACCACCAGTAGCAGCAGCAGCAGCAGCCAGTGTGTGTGGCATTTAAAGGCAAGGATGCTGCCATCAGACCACTTCTGTTCAAATCCTAGATCTATCAGTTCCTAGGTTCTGTGACAATGTTTTCAAGGCACGTGAATTATTTTATTTTGGTCATCAATGGTGTTCTCTTTGAGGAAAAGGGATTTGAAGAAGTTTTAGAGGTTTCCTTTGAGCCACAATGTCAAATATAAAAATACTAAACCATGCTATTGAACAAAATAATTAGAAATACCAGTTTCGTAAGCTGTCAAGTACAGGCCTTTCTCACTTTTGCAAAGTGATACTTAGAACCTCAGGAAAAACTAATTTAAAGAGTAGACTGTAATATTAATTTATCATTACTTGAGGCAAATTAAAAATAGTTTGTGTGCCAGTGGATTAAACACTTTCTCTGAAGTGGTGCTTATGCCATTCATTTTATGAACCATTCTTTACAAATCATAAAAGCTTCACGTTTGGGCTAGTCCATAACTCAGTTATTGAAATTCTAAATCTGTAGTGTTAAACTAATGAGATATGAAAGTATCTTAAGACTGACTGATATACATTTAATATACTCCCTCTCTTCTGCTGGTGGTGAAAAGGATTGTGTTTTGGCCCCTTAGCAGTCTGGCTGAGGGTAAGCAGTGATGTGTCAACTTCCCAACTATTACAGGGAAAGAGTCTTCTCATTCCCCTCAGCCTGTCAATGAGATTTTCTGAGCTCTATTACCCAAATTCTGTTTCACGACTGACTGCCATGAATTAGTTTTATCAAAACAAAAGAAGAGCTTCCCAGTGGCTCAGTGGTAAAGAATCCACCTGCCAGTGCACGAGACGTGGGTTCAGGAAAGTTCCCTGGAGGAGGAAATGGCAACCCACTTCAGTACTCTTGCCTGGAGACTGCCATGGACAGAGGAGCCTGGTGGGCTACAGTTCATGGGACTGCAAAGAGTTGGACACGACTGAGCAACTGAGCACACACAAAATGAAAAGAAAAAGGGGCGTTGCTGAGAGCTGCCGACAATCTCTGCTCAGATATATAAGAAGGTAGAGAGCATTTCCTCTTCCTCTAAATGTTAACTCAATGAGCTCCAAGAGGTTCTGCCATCAGCTGTAATGGCCTACTGTCTACCTTTTCACCCTCATGTCTGTCTCCTTTCACCAAGCACGGTCAATGTGGCAGGTCATGGCCAGGGGACAACTCTCCTCTGGACTCTTTCATCTGGGATCAAACCCAGGAGCTGGTTCTCATTATAAGATACCAACACTCAAATGAATGAAAAGTCTTGAATGCCTCAAATGCTTAGTGATGAGGAGTGAGTAGAAAGAACATAGAAGGGAGAAATGGTACACCTAAAACTAACACCATGCTGCAAATCAACCATACTTTACTAAAAATGAAAACGAAAAAATAGCGATGATAAAACAAAGAGAGAAACAGGATATGTGAAGGGAAGATGAGAGAAATGCAGTATGTATCGCACACCTTCCCCCAATACTATCAATGTGCAGTGCAGCGTGGTGTGGACAAGCAAGGACTCTGCAGCCCGTTGACCTCTGCTCATGTCCTTGCTCAGCCGGTTCTGAAGCTGCGTGATCTCATGAGCTATTTAATTTCTCCTTGCCTCAGTTTCCTCTCTATAAAAATGTGAACAGTAATAGTACTTACCTCACAGGACTGTTGTGAGGATACACACACCTGTGCATAATGAGTTTTTAGTTTTAGCTGCTGCTGGTGTTATTATTATGATTACCTTTAACACATTATTGCCTGGATACCAGAAACTGTTAGAGTTTGCAGGGACTTCTGGATCACAGTCTGACCTTCCATATTTAAAGCTTAACAGAAGATATTGCCTGGGTAGATGTTGCCGTTCTTTGGCAGGATAAGTTCAGAGTCTGGTCTCCCAGTCTCTGGATCTCTGCTTTTCCATTAACAGCACATTCATCCCACCCCCACAATATCCCAGCCATTCAGGCTTGGGGACATTTATTGTCTCTCCTGTGATTGGTTATCCCTGTGAGGTATTTTGCAGCAGGGAATCATTTAATTGTACAACTTCAATGTAAAGTTCGCTTTCTGAGGAAGGCAAAAGATGAGCTCATATCCCCATAATTTTAGTCTAGAATAAATGACTCCTTGAAATGACCCCCATTATGACCTTCTAGAGCCCTGATTGGAACACTATGTAATTCTCTTTAAATTCCCTTTGGCGGGGCACGCTTCTGCTTGTGGGTTCCTTAGGAACTGGTGATGCCAATTAATCAAGAGTGCTGGACACCAAAGCTTAGGGAACAGTGCACAGAACTTGAGACGGGAAAGGAATTCTTCCTGGTATTCATGTCCACAGCCCTTTATCACCTCTGCGATGGGTGAGGAGAGTGAAGGTGTGACGGGAAACCCAGAGTCATCAGAGGCACTGAGAAAGGGGACAGTCCCAGTGGGAAGGAATCAAGTAACTCTCCTGGATTCCGGGATTCATTTTAAGCTCATGTTTTCACGTTGCACATAAGTTAAAATCAGTTTCTTTTTCCAAAGCCCTGAATAAAATCCCTCTTCTCTTCCCTAGACGATGTGCTCAATATATTGGAATACAGCCCAGCGTGGGCCATCAGAACTAAGCAGTGAACCTTCCCGGAGAAAATGCCAAGGCAGATCAAAGGGTAGCTGATCACTGAGTAGCTGATCTTTATGCCTACTAATATTTTTCAGGTATTTCAACTTTATGCCTACTAATATTTTGCTGACATCCATTCTAGCTCACGAGCGGGCAGACCTACTCAGGGGTTATGCCAAAATCAGCCAAACAATGACTGGCAAAGATTTCTCTAGGACATCCAGCTCTGATCAGAAGCCTTTTCCTACCTATGAACCATTCAGACTTAACTGAAAGCAACCCTGGTCACATACACCCAAGAAGAAGCCTCTGGTCACAAATCCAAAGTGACCTGGGCATGAAAGCGAGGGTATAAGGAGGTTTTTCTCTTCCTTTTGACCTTTTTCCATTTCCTCGGTTTGCTTTCCTCAGTAGAAGGTAGCCCCTTTCTACCCTCTCCTCTACCTGAGATGGCCAAAAGGACCAACAGACTGGCAATCCCTCCATACACAAAGCACCTAGCCACTCTGTAGCTCCGATGCACTTAATTCCACAGCTCCCTGCAATAGCTCTACTGAAGGGAAGACGAAGAGGTAAGCAAGGGAATTAGTGAGATGACTCTAGTTACAGGGACTGGGAATGAAGGTTATGAGGAACTGTCTTGTCATCCATGGAAGAAGGGGGAGGTTATAACTTAAGTCTTTCAGTAGCAGTTGGTACAGATCTTTAAGTAGAAATTTCTAGAAGCAATTACACTGAATGGAAGGAAAAGAGTGGTCAAAAGAAGGAAGACATTCCAGGGGCAGGAGATGGTTTCCAACAGAGGACTCAGGATACCTGGGTGAAGATAATGTCTTTCAGCGAGATGAGTGTCTCAGAATTTCATCATGCTACAGATGTAAGGCAGAGGGTGGTGGAGGCTGTGGCCTCATTTCAGAGCACATCTTCATCTTCAGAAGATGCAGTCATGAACCACCTGTCCCAAGGATAATGCCCTTCTACATAGGAAGTGAAGTGATTTACTCAGTCTATAGTTCAAGGAAAGACCAGAGGAATGGAAGATACACACGTCCCAGATGCAACATGGAACAAAATATGAACGTGAAGAAAGTGAACTGTTGGGAAAGTTAGCGACAGTTTGTTGATGTGGCTCCTGTAGCACGGTCTGCAAAAGAGCTTTCTTTGGCTTTAGCGCAGCAAGAGGACCCACCTCTTGAAGTCTGGTTGAGTCTGAAGGTACCGGAAATGTATGCCTGTCAGTATTAAAAGGGATACAAGGGACCTGAAAACAGTATGATGAAATGTGTATCTTGTCAAGGAGAAAACGTCAAGATAGAAACTACAACGCAAAAGTGCTGATCCAAGGTTATCAAACACAGCCTGTGTTTCTAGAGCTTCTATAAGTGCTGCTCTGAAGCACAGTACTTCATAGCACAGTTTCTAGATCAAGTTAGAGCAGAGAGGTCAGGGGAAGATCAAATTTGTTTATTTATGTAACTATTTTTAGATAGTTAGTTAGAGACGTGCATTGATCTGTTCCAATAACTCTAACATGGCTTGACCCTTGAGTCAGAATTTGAAGCAAGGTGAGGGCAAGAGTTTATTTAAATCCAACCCCATTTCCCTCTTTCCTCAAGAGGACAGCACACATGAACCCCAACTGCATCTTCACAGGGAAGCTGAAAGAAACATGTAATCATCTCTCCCCGCTGTACATGTGGGGGCTAGAACTCGGCTGTTCCTTCTTTGTCAGGGGATCCTAGCTCTTTCTCTCCCTCTGTAGGTTGATGTTGCCATGGAAACATGCTCTTTAATGCTTCTGAAATTACTGTGCAGTTCTAACATTAACTCCTTCTCAGCCAGGGGGGTCACAAAGAGATTTGTTTTCCAACTTCTGCAAAGTAATTCCATTTTATACCTCTTTTTACTACAAACTTAAAAAAAAGTAATTGACACCTGATTCCCCGACTTCCTTACCAGCCCTCTCTCCTTAACCCCTGCAGTCCAGGCTTTTGTCTCTATCACTCTACAGAAACAGTTCTCACAAGGTCATCAATAACCAAAACAAAATCAGTAGCTCTTGCTTCATCATTCCACCTGACATTATACAACTAACAGATGACACTCCCACATTTTCAGCACTCTCCTTTCCTTTGTTTATTTGTGGATTAAAGTAGGATAATTTCTTGGTTCTTCCTATACCTTTAGAACCAGTTCTCTCTCCCTCTTCTGTCCATTTTTTTCTGGGAAACCCCTAACTTGGGGGCATTCAAGACTCAGGTTTTCACTGCTGCTTTCTCTCGAAGACACATTCACAGCCAAGTATCAACCATCGTCACCTCGATACCAAGGCCTCCAAAATCTCCATTGGAGCTCCCATCTCTTTCCTGACCTTCACTCAGTTCTATATTCCTGGTGGGACCATTCTACCTGAGTGCTCAGTTATCAGGTCAGACTTAACACAGTCAATGCCAGGCCATGTTCCCGTCTTCTGGCGATGAGACCACCACTCTTAGGGTTTAACAGTCCGCCACAGCTCTGGCTCCTCCCTCTCTGTTGTGCTTTCATCTTTATAACGTGAGTGCAAAGATCAGGCTGGCTGCTCTTATGAACTGCTTTCTCAGAACCAGTCAAATCAGCTAAATCACCAGCTGGAGTTTACCATTATGTACAAAATAAGCTGATGGATAATTTTTTCCCCTTTTTTCAGAATTTTGTCTCCCCAAGGTAAATGAATCTCATGGCTTTCTAGCTTATAAATGAAATTGCTTAGAAGTCATATTTCTGCTCTGATCACTCAATTAAAAAATAAAAGTAAAACCTGCTACCATTTTTTGAGTAAATGCCAAACGCTATTCTGAATGTTTCGCATTATATGATATTGTCACAGCAACGCTATAAAATGATAGATCACGTTATAAAGAAAATCCAAGGTTGGTGCCACCCCATTCAATTCTGAGTGACTCTAAAACCCATGTTCCTCCCACTAAGGATACTGTTGTCATAAGTGATGGTCAGGGAAGAAGGAAGTAAGTCCCCAACTTCTAACATGGTCAAACAAAAATCTAAACCCAGTTCTAAATGGCTCAAAGCCTGAGCACTCAGTCACTATTTAGAGAACCAGTAAGCAGTCCATCAGTTGCTTTTAACAGTCCCTTAAGCCAGCACCATTAAGGGAAGTTTTCAAGGAGGAGGTGAGGACCACGTGGGCTCTCACAGCCCTGAGGAAGACTGGAGGCACATTGCTGGTCAGGCAATACAGTCACAGAATAACAAGAGAACTCCAGGTCTCTGGGGTCTGTCAGTCTGTCATTTCATAAGCACTAAACCCCAAAAAAGTTAGAAATGGAATTAATTTTCCTTATAAGAAAGCAGGAGACAAACCACAAAGCAGTAAGCCTGACTGAACTTATAGAGAAATTAATTCTCAGATCACGCTCTGGGAGGAAGTCAGTTATGAAAGTCTAAGACTATATTCTTGGAGCTCTTGTTAGAGGCAGACAACAAGAGTTAGAATATTTATTTGGCTCGGATAAGATGGGGAAAAAAAACTTTATCCTGCTTTGGCACAGAATATTCAAGCTCTCTCTGGACTTAAAAATACAATATTTAAAGTATTGCTTTGGAGCTGCAATCAACTCTCAGCAATCCTCCATGAGAGAGGCAGAACTGTACTTATGATCTGGACAATCAAATACATTGATTATCCTTGGTTTTCATCCACTGCATCTCGTCCCTGGTTTAAGTTGCAGGACACGCTCCTCCTGTGGAAATGTGTCTAGTCTAGGTTTCATCATTATCTTGGTTCTTCTCCTTTACCTGCCATTGCTCCTTCTTTCCCTTCTTGGTTGGCTGCTTTAATTTCTCTTTTCCCTTATTTGAGGTTTTGTAGAAAATTTGTAGGAACCCTGAAATTATAGGGTCTCTGTTCATTTCAGCCATCCTCAGGGAACCAACACTTCCTCTGAGTTCTGATTCTACGCCTGCATTCCCCCTCTTTCTCATCCCCCACATTCACCCTTCAATGGCCATTTCTGCTCGCATTTCCCACATTACAAACTCTTAGGGCTGGAAATGCATTTGCTTTATCTTCCTCCTCACACTAACTGACTTTCTAATTCCTCTCTCTGACTTAGTTAATATTTACCAAGCGTTTGGGATGCTGCCCAGAGCACAGTGCATATTGTTGTTCAGTCCTTAAGTTGTGTCCGACTCTTTGTGACCCCGTGAACTGCAGCGTATCAGTGGAATAAGGCTTCCTTGCTCTTCACTATCTCCCAGAGTTTGCTCAGACTCGTGTCCATTGAGTCGGTGATGCTGTCCAATCATCTCATCCTCTGTAGCCCTCTTTTTCTCTTGCCTTCCATCTTTCCTAGCACCAGAATCTTTTCCAACAACTTGGCTCTTCTCATCAGGTGGCCAAAGTATTGGAGCTTCAGCATCAGTCCTTCCAATGAATATTCAGGGTTGATTTCCTTTAGGATTGACTGATTTGATCTTGCTGTCCAAGGGACTCTCAAGAGTCTTCTCCAGCACCATAGTTCAAAAGCACCAATTCTTCATCACTCAGCCTTCTTTATGATCCAGCTCACAGTGAATATTAACTGGCCTCATTCCTGTGGTCTTGAAACCTCCCAGGAGTCTCTGCCATCTTCCTAGTTTCGCGTGTTCAGTGACCCACGCCCTCCCCTATGACAGTCCTGTTTTTACAACATACTTCTTGCATCTGGCCCTTCCCTTCAAGTCCCATGACCTTCATCCTAGACCAGACCTCATCACTTGGTAGATGAACACCTAAAGCAGCCCTCTACTGGGCCATCAGCCCGATATCAATCGCCCCACCTTCCAAATACTACCTGCACATCATCTTACGACAAGACCTCTTAGGGCTGCTTGCTCAAAGAATTCCAATGATTCTCTGTTACGTAGAGAAAAAGTCTGCCCATGATCAAAGTCCTCTCTGCCCTGGCCCTGTCTCTCTGTGTGTTGTATGAACTCCTGCTGAAGCCAAGAGGCTTCTTCACTGTCCCCTGAGCATTACCTGCATTTTCCTGCCTCTATTCTATTTTTTTTCCATTGAATTCAGTACAAATCTTGCTCATGCTTATGGTCTCAAATCCAGTTTCCCCTTTTCCATTCCTGACCATCCCAGCTCCCTCTCTCCTCTTCTCTCCTCCTGCCCTTTCCAGCCTCCAGTCCACATGTCTGCATTTGATTAATTGTTGACCTGACCTATCTTGCTCCTTTTTTCAAAAAATTCTTTTGTCTTAAATGGGAAGATAATTGCTTTACAATACTGTGCTAGTTTCTGCCATACATCAACATGAATCAGTCATAAGTATACATATGTCTCCTCTCTCGTTTCCCCCCTACCTCCCACCCCATCCAGCCCCTCTAGGTTGTCACAGAACACTTCTTATTCCTTTTTGTTACTCATCATTTTGTGTGTCTGGATTTTGTCTTCCAGATAGACAAGACATTGTTAGAAGGTAAGTATCAAATCTTGCCCTTCAATTATTCTTTGCAGATTCCAAATTAGTGCCTTGCTTGTGGTATGCAGTCAATTAATACTTACTGTTTTATTTTTGAACTTCCAGAAGACTAGTCCTGAAAGACTTTACTCTGCTTTCTTACTTCCCACCCCTCACACCCACCTTTCTATGTCATCTTTCTCTCACATACACACACGCACACACACAGATGGCACTGCATATTGATATCAGCCCTGAGTATTGATTCCCTGTAGAAAGTGACTCCTCCAATGATTGATTTAAAGAAGAGTAACTTCTAAAGAATATACACCATAATCTTTCTTTTTGAAAAACAATGAGTCAAACAGTGGGGATGACTTCATTTCTGCACAAGCAAAAATGTTTTTAAACTTTTAAACTTCTTCTCTTTGAAAGTTCTTACCATTCTCCCATTTGAATGGTCCCTAAAACATCTATTTGTCTCTGAGAATCATGTAACTTACTCATTTCTTATTCCATAAGAAAGCAAAAGCACAAATACAGTATACTAACGCATATATATGGAATTTAGAAAGATGGTAACAATCACCCTGCTTATGAGACAGCAAAAGAGACACTGATGTATAGAATAGGGGACTGGGAGAGGATGGGACGATTGGGGAGAATAGCATTGAAATATGTATAATATCATATCTGAAATGAGTCAGTCCAGGTACGATGCCCGATAACAGATGCCTGGGACTGGAGCACTGGGATGACCTGGAGGGATGGTGTGGGAGGGGGAGGGAGGAGGGTTCAGGATGGGGAGCACGGGTATTCTGGTGGCGGATCCATCTCGATGTATAGTAAAAGTAATACAATATTGTAAAAAAAAGTAAAATAAAATAAAAGTCGATCCATTTAAAAAAAAAAAAAAAAAAAAAGCGAAAGGAACTTCTTGATAACAGAGTTGCTGGTAGTGATTTTTAGTTAGAAAAATAAAAACACTAGGGGAATCTGAAATATATGTAAAATATAATATTGGGGGTGTTCTCTACCAATATAAATTCACTTTGCTAGTTTAGGAACAGAGAAAAATACTTTGTTTGTAACAATGGAATCGGAAGATCTTAAAAGAACAAACAGAAAAACAAAAGGAGAATTTGTTATTTATCTTCTAATATTTTCCAATTTTAAAAGTAAATTAAAAAAAAATAAAATGACCTCAGTGGGGGAGGGAGAGAACTTTCCCCGCAATGTCCACATAGTCAAACATGTATAAAATCTGTAGTTATTCAAATAGGGCAAATCTTCAGTTATTCACACTAAGATCTTTTCTACATCTGGCCCAACACTTGATCCCCCAGCATGTCAATATCTTTCCTCCGAGACACCCTCGGATCAGTGCAGAAAATGCACAAAGTGAATTATTTCATGGGTGGGAAATTAGGGGCTGAAATAGTTCAGGCTTTCTCCTTTGTAGATAACACCAGGACACGAAGAAACAGTCCAGGTGGAAATCAGAAAAGTATTGTTAATAAGTCTCTCTGAACCTCAGCAAAGGTTTAATCCCTGTGAAAGCAGAGGGAAGTTAATTTGATTAACACTTGCCTGAATTCCCTCAAACTCCTGAGCATCCTAGCATAACGTAAAGGAATTTAGCTTTTGAGTCAATTTCCTCCCCTCTCTTCCAGTCACTCCCAGGTTGCTTTGATTATATGAAGTTAAAACACAGTCAATGTGACTGGGGGCAGAGCGGCAAAATAGCTTGAAGAGATGTGTTTGATGTCCTCAATTACAATGGGGCCAGGCTGAGTGCACGAGAGGATGGAGGGAGCGAGCGCACGCTGGAGAGAAAGGAAGAGATGGAGATGAGACAGCATGTAGCACGGGATAACATCTCCATGGCAACCACAGTCCACGCGCAGAGAACTGCCAAAATAAGTCAAGATCCAAGTAAGTAGGTGTTGGTGGGAAGTGGAGATAAGAACTCAGCAATGGACAAAAACCAGCTAGAGGAGATGAATCCTCTTTGTGAGCTTAACTCTTCTCCTCGTTTCATTCTCTAACCATACCCAAAGTTCCTGCATGAGTGAGAATGCAACTGATGTGTGGCTGCTGCCAAATCCGAATTTCATCCAGGAAGGTCTTGGGATCCTAGGAATGAGGCTTAAGGGCCCCCAAGTAAGCCAAGAGAGAAAAAAAAAAAAGCAAATTCCTGAGGGAGGCGAATAAGAGCCCCATAGCCCATAGCTTGTTTTTCCAACTTTTTTTCCCCCAGAAATATGCACAGAAGGAATAGCTTTATTTTCACTCTTCAGTTGATCTAAAGAGGGAGAACAGCACTGATGGAAATGCTGTTGAATGTGTAAGACAGGTACCAAGTCCCTACATTAGTGGTCTAGGCTACCCCCAGTGGGGAATCCAACCCTGTAACATCGGAAGAAGCTTTGTCAAAAATAGAGTCAGATGTCCCTGGAAAACTTAGGTGCTTGGAGAGATTATTTTCTGAGAATCTGAAAATAATGTAGAATCAGTCCTTCTTTTATAACATGAGGACATCACATATAAGAACCACCAAGAGCCCCAGGATTTTCATGCCTCGTGGGGAGTCCCAGGCTAGTACCTCATGTGGACTTCACACAGGCTTCCACCCGAGTAAGGGACTCACTGAGTCTCTGAGACTCACCTGGGGTGTGTGTGTGTGTGTGTGTGTGTGTGTGTGTGTGTGCTCAGTTGCATCTGACTCTTCACAACCCCATGGACTGTCACCTGCCAGGCTCCTCTGTCCATGGAATTCCTCAGGCAGGAATACTGGAGCTGGTTGCCACTCCCTTCGATAGGGAATCATCCGAAACCAGGGATCAAACCTGCATCTCCTGCATTGGTAGGCAGATTCTTTACTACTAAGCTACCTGGGAAACCCTACACTCTGAAGTAGGGCTCAGAAATTCCTGTTTTCAACAAGTCACCCAGTGGATCTGAAGTGAGGAGTATCTGCCCACTGAGTTATAGGGTGAAGCCCAGGCTCCCTAACTGGACTTTCAGGGCCCTTCATCTCTTTCTGGTTTCCCAGCAAACTCCAGTCCTGAAACATGTGATCTCGACTCACCAAACTAATTACTTTTTTTAAGCTAATTTTTTATTGGTGTAGAGTTGCTTTACAATGTTGTGTTAGTTTCTGCTGTACAGCAAAGTGTATCATCCTGCGTGTGCTCAGTCCCCCAGCCATTTCTCTTTGTGACTCTTCGGATCGTAGCCTGCCAGGTTCCTCTGTCCGTGGGATTCTCCAGGCAAGAACACTGCAGTGGGTAGCCATACCCTCCGCCAGGGGATCTTCCCCACCCAGGATCGAACCTGCATCTCCTGCCTTGACAAGCAGATTCTTTACCACTAGCGCCACCTGGAAGCCCCAGTGCTCACCTGGGGAGCCTGTTAAAAATATGGATTTGTGAGCCACGCTCCAGAGACAGGTATTCACTGTGCCTGAAGAGTCTAAGGAATGCACATTTTAAAGCTCCCTGGTGGTTCTGTAGTGTAGCTGGGTATGGAGACCATCCAAGGAAGTGAACTCCCTCTCCCCACTTTCTTGTGACTTCCCTATTCTCTGATTCAATCAGTAGAGAATCACTTGCAATGCAAGAGACCCAGGTTCAATTCCTGGATTGGGAAGATCTCCTGGAGAAGGAAATGGCAACCCCCTCCAGTATTCTTGCCTGGAGAATTCCATGGACAGAGGAGCCTGGTGGGTTATAGTCCATGGGATTGCAAAGAACTGGACACTATTTAACAACAAAACCACCACCAGCTGCCTCACCAAGAGTCCTGAAGGCAGCCTCTTCTCAGCCCTGGAATGGCAGAACCCTCAAGCCTGGCAGAGAGTTACTTCTCATTCCCCAGGCAAGAAAAATGTCATTCTGTGTTGAAAATGGGCTGAGACCAGGGCTGATCACCACCTACTCCAGTAACCCAGAGGAACCCTATGGGGGCTTCCGGGGACAGGCGCTTCTCCCATAAGCTCTGCTTTAGCTCCTCTTGGCAATATTTGAGGCACATTTCCTGAGTTGTTTTGCAGATGTGAAAAACATCCCCCTCTCCAACAAATGGAAGCTGTTAACTACTTGAGCCTGTACTGATAATTTTAACCCCTATGACACCTCCCTGCGATCTCACCATCAGCCCATCAGAGAACTGTGCACAAGCTGACCACACACCCTGGGACCCCACCCAGCTTTTGAAAATGCTTTGCCAAAACCCTCCAGGAGAGCTCTGGACTTTTAGGGCATGAGCCACCGGTCTTCTCGCAGAGCCCTGCAATACACCTTTCTCTGCTGCAAATGCCCTCAGTTTAGTTTGTTTGGCCTAACTGTGTGTCAGGCACATGAACTTTTGCTAACACTCCTGTGAAAGAGAGTTTGATCTTGGAATCACTCTTTTAGAAATGTTGAGAGGAAGGGGCTGAACTCGGGAGAAAGGGAACACCGTTGACACTGAGGGCTTGGACAGTAACTGAGAATAGTTAGGTCTTAAGGTAAACTACGGAGAAGGTGATGGCACCCCACTCCAGTGCTCTTGCCTGGAAAATCCCACAGATGGAGGAGCCTGGTAGACTGAAGTCCATGGGGTTGCAAAGAGTCGGACACGACTGAGCGACTTCACTTTCACTTTTCACTTTCATGCATTGGACAAGGAAACGGCAACCCACTCCAGTGTTCTTGCCTGGAGAATCCCAGGGACGGGGGAGCCTGGTGGGCTTCCATCTATGGGGTCGCACAGAGTCGGACACGACTGAAGCGACTTAGCAGCAGCAAGGTAAAATAAATAGCTAAGTTTCAAATGAGAAAGCCAAGTACTCTTAATCCTTCTCTGGACCCACAGAGGCACTCCTCTGCATCCTTCCTTGCCCCCTGCTCAATGTCACCCTTGACATCACTTATCTCAAAACTCCGTTATCTTTCAATAACACCAGCCTTTTAATCCTGATTTCTACTACCAAACGTCTGAAGAAGCACTTCTCAAGCTAACTCAATCATGCCTATAAAGAAGTAAAATTTACGAGGTGAGGCCTCTGACAGGAGCAACCTCAAGCTGATGGAGCCCTGTGATGTGTCAGACATGGTGAATTCAGACAGAAGTGCCTGGCATCTCCCAAGCGCTCACTCTGTCGCAGGTGTCTTGCAGACAGTATCTCATGTGATTTCTTGTTACAGATTGGGAAACTAAGGCTCAGAAAGGTGACTCACTTCCTCAAACTCACGGAGCTACTAAATGACCAGTGGAATTAAAATTGAGGTGTGTCTTATCCCCAAATGACACTTTTAAAATCTACCACAGGAGTGTTTCCCCAGTTTGGGGTACACACAGAAATGTGTATACAAAATTCATATTGCCGATCATGTGTCCACTCTTCCCCTCTACTTCAATCCCTGAACAGGCATATAGACTTATCGTGGGGGGAAAAATACCTCTTTTGATGGCTCAGATGGTAAAGAATCTGCCTTCAATGCAGGAGACCCAGGTTCAATTCCTGGGTTGGGAAGATCCCCCTGGAGAAGGGAATGGCAACCCCCTCCGGTACTCTTTTCCTGGAGAATTCCATCGACAGAGGAGCCTAGCTGGCTACAGTCCATGGGGTTGCAGACAGTCGGACACGACTGAGCGACTAACACTTTCTGAGAAGAGACAAGAGATGTTTCCCACTCTTCTGTTCAGAGCTAAAGAGTGGGAAGAAAGCCTTTCCATGGGTGGAGTAAAGGAATATATTCGTATGTTGGCTCCCTTTGCCTATCCTTTGTTCTGCCCCTTTCACAAGACTTGAGGCTATGCTTGCCCTTGAGAGGTGCTGACTGGCTCTGAAGAATGCAGAGGATTGCAAGTCCTGTCGAAGAGGAGGAGCCGGGTGCTTTGTGGAAAGCGGCAAAAAGATCCCTGTCCCACTCCACTCACCGAAAAAGACACAAGCAAAGCACTGACCAAGGAAATAAAAGAATTTGGGGACTTTACTGGCAGTCCAGTGGTTAAGACTCTGCGCTTCCATGGCTTTGATCCCTGGTGGGGGTATTAAGATCTCACATTCTTCACAGCACGGCCAAAAAAAAAAAAAAAAAAAAATCTGTATTGGGGAGTGTGTCCAAGTGGCGGTGCACAGTCAGGATAGGCAAGCCTTGCAAGAAACCTGCGTGTGTTCGCTCACCTGCCTGTCCCCTCTCTCTGCCTCTCCAAGTGCTGACTGCCAACTGCCTCACTTTCCAGGAACACAGCATAGCAAGGAGGAACCCAGCAGGGGGCGCTGGTCAGGAGAGGGAAGACTCACCAACACAGAGTTAAGCATTGTGGCCGCCTTAAGAGGAAGGCGGAGCCCAGGGGACTCTGGGAACTGTGAGGGGAAGGAGCTGATGGAAGGAGCTGTGTGTGGGGAGCTATTTTAGGGGCTTCTAAAGAATGAGTTGTTTATGTCCATTTCCCCTTCTCTGGATGTTAACATGTGCTTTTTGAATTGAGGTGCTCTTGGAGGTGGGGATGGACCTAAAGAGTGTCATACAGTGAAGTCAGTCAGAAAGAGAAAAACAAATACCGTGTATTAATGCATATATGTGAAATCTAGAAAAATAGTATGCGTAGGTGCTAAGTCGCTGCAGTTGCATCCGACTCTTTGTGACCCTATGGACTGTAGCCCGCCAGGCTCCTCTGTCCATGGGATTCTCCAGACAAGAGTACTGGAGTAGGTTGCCATTTTCTCCTCCAGGGGATCTTCCAGATCCAGGGATCGAACCTGCGTCTCTTATTGCTCCTGCATTGGCAGGAGGGTTCTTTACCACTAGTGCCACCTGGGAAGCCCAGGAAAATGGTACAGATGCCCTTATCTGCAGGGCAGAAATAGAGACCAGATGTAGAGAAGTAGAGAACCAGCGTCTGGATACCAAGGGGGTATGGGATGAATTGGGAGACTGGGATTGACATACATACACTGCTGATACTACGTATGAAATAGATTACTCATGAGAGCATAACGGTACAGACAGGGAACTCTACTCAATGCTCTGTGGTGACCTCATTGGGAAGTAAATACAAAAGGGAGGGGGCATTTGTATATGAACAGCTGATTTCACTTTGCTGTACAGCAGAAACTAATACAACATTGTAAACCAATGTATATATACTGTAATAAAAATTAAAGTTAATTAACGAGTTATTTGGGGAAGAAAGGGCTGGAGAGTCTGTAGGAATGTTGGTGTCGTGGCCACCGGACAGGGTGGAGGAAGGGGAATAAGGTCACTGGAGTGGAAAAAAGCAATGACAGGGTTAATCCTAGGAAGAGACTGAGGTCATGAGGGAAGGTCTTGGACATGACACTCCATCCCAGTAAGTAAGAATCCAAGACAAGTCTTCAAATGGGGCAGATAAGTGAGCCAAATCATGTTTCTAATTAATTTTTTTGTTGTTGGGAAAAATAACACTTGGCATGAAGACACATTAAGGGGCTTATAGTACAGATCAGAGAAACCATGTGAATGTGAAGCTTAGGAGCAGAAGCAGAGATTGAATGCTGGGGTGGGGGGCAATCTAAGGGAACCTGTGAATGGTGTGGATGGACATAGGATGTGAACTGTAGTGGGTCTGGCTGCATCATCTACTCCCACTCATTACAGGTAGAAAAAGTATAGCTGTGAGCTTTGTAGGTCACTCTCAGGACATGACATCTTGTGTTTAGGATCTTCCTTAGTAAAACGACAACCTTCTTAGAACCTGGGGCTCAGTTGTGAATTGACTGGTTCTTATTCAAATTAGAAGACAGCGAAGAAGGAAGACTGGGGAGTCACAAAGGAAAGGGAGCTTGGAGCCTGAATAAAGACCAAGATGGTGGGCAGCAGGGCCATTGTGCACATTGGAAGGTTGTGTTAGCGAAAGTGGGGAGCTGGCTGCCCGTAAGAGACCAGTGATATACCTGACAACACTTATTTAGCTAACTTAGAAGCCCCCCATATTCAATTCTTCAAGAATTCTTTTTTGTTGTTGTTAAGTAGAGTTGATTTACCATGTTGTGCCAATCTCTGCTGTATAGCAAAGTGAATCAGTTATACACATATATATGTTCTTTTTTAATATTCTTTTCCATTATGATTTATCCCAGGAGACTGGATATAGTTCCCTGTGCTATACAGTCAGACCTTGTTGTTTATCCATTCTAAGTGTAATAGTTTGCATCTGCCAACCCCAAACTCCCAGTACATCCTTCTCCCTCCTCCACTCCCCTTTGGCAACCACCAGTCCCATCTCCACGTCTGTGAGTCTATTTCTCTTCTGTAGATGGGTTCATTTGTGCTGTATTTTAGATTCCATATATAAGTGATATCACATGGTATCTGTTTTTCTCTTTCTGACTTATGTCACTTAGTATGATAATCTCTAGCAGCATCCATGTTGCTGCAAATGGCACTGTTTGTTCTTTTTCATGGCTAAGTAGTATTCCACTCAGGTCTGAGAAATCAGCTTCCTTCTCCTTTGTGGAATTCCTTTAACTCTTCAGTGTTCTTTCCCTATTTCTCTCACTTTACATGTCAGGACATAAGATGATATACAACCCCAAGTCCATACCCAGACCTATCTCAAATGTTAGTATGCAGAGAAATCATTGCATTCAGTTTGAGAAAGTTGTCCCAAGTGATTCTAGACTCTACCCCTCCGCACAGACTCACTCCTGTTGAAAGCTTCTATTTGACTGTGTGCCTTACCCACTCTGGGTGAGGACAAAGACTGTATATCAATTCGACCCTTCAGTGAACTTCTATGGGTGATGCAGCCTCCCTCTCATCATGGTGTCCTATCACAGGACCATGTTGAAGTCAAGGCTCACTGTGATTCTTAGCTGTGTTTTGTCGCTGTTTTTCCACAAGTCAACTCTTAATCACCAGGACTAAAGGAGTGACTTAGCAACTCTTAATCACCAGGACTAAAGGAGGACAGGGAGGCATACATAACCCAAATCAACAGATAACTCAAACCTTGTTGTAGGCAAAGTCTCACATTTCTCCCCCACTGAGTCCTTTGTAGAGCTCTTATCATGAAGCAAAACTTAATAATGCTTTGCCCGTTCTCTTTGCTCCTCCACACCCACTGATGGAAGTCCTAACTAGCAGCAAAAATAACCCAAACCCAGCAGGAGGTGGAAGGGGGCGGGGGAAGCAAAAGACCTAGAAACTTCATAAAATGGATAATAAGTGACTGAATGATAGGCTCTTGGAAAATCAGACCCTGGCTGATGAGGCTTCTTTTTTTCCCTCAAATACAATGAAGACAAATCATCAAGTTTGCTCCAAGATGTAAATTCTGAATTGCTGTGAATTACTCCCACAACTCAGGAGAGAGGCAAAGAATGGGAGAAGCCTCAATTTTCACTTTTTAAATGTGCAACCATAACCTTAAAATTCATCCAATTCAGGAAGCAGCTTGTCTCTAAATGTGATGGGAAAAAAAAACAACGAAAAAAAAAAAAAACCCCAGTCTATTGTGTCTATCGGGGCTTCTAACACACTTACAGATGGTGCAATTAACATCCAGCTCAGCCAGTGTTCCCACCATACCCTCTTCCCCCTCGTCACTCTAGGCTTTGGGCAACGCCTGAATTCATCTTTCCTTTTGTTCTACCCTTTGTTTTCTCTTCTGTGGGTTCTGTAGTCACTGGAAGGAATCATTTCACTTCACAGTGACCTTCTAAGAGCAGGAACTAGAGTGGAGAGGCTGACAAGACGCCCTGGCCCACAGTCCTCATGCCAAAAGACTTTTTTGCAAGATTGTGTGTTGGGAGGGTATGCCCACCATGAAATACTGTCTTTCAAAGAGATGGACAACCCTGATCTTCATTAAATCTGTGTAGAGTGGGCCTCCCCTGTGGGCCAGTGGTTAAGAATCCAACTTGCAATGCAAGAGACGCTGGTTCGATCCGTGGTCCATGAAGATCCCACATACCTTGGGGCAAGTTAGCCCGTGTGTCACAACTACTGAGCCTGTGCTGAGCCCACAAGTTGCAACTACTGAGCCCACGTACTACAACTACTGAAGTCTGCATGCCTAGAGCCTGTGCTCTGCAACAACAGAAGCCACAGCAATGAGAAGCCTGCACACTGCAACTAGAGACAGCCTACATACAGCTACAAACACTCAGAGCAGCCAAAATAAATAAGAAAATTTTAAAAAATCTGTGCAATGGAATCATGGTATCCAAGTTAGTATTTTCTTTACTTCCCTGTGCATTTAAAGAATTTTGCATTTTAAAAATGTTACATTATATGGAACATAAAAGACAGGTGACTTGCACCATTCTACTATTTCAGAGTTAAAGTAGAGAATGTTGATCCTAAGATATGTATTTTGCTATGTGTACAGTCTATGCCAAAGCCTTTGACAGTGTGGATCACAATAAACTGTGGAAAATTCTGAAAGAAATGGGAATACCAGACCACCTGATCTGCCTCTTGAGAAACCTATATGCAGGTCAGGAAGCAACAGTTAGAACTGGACATGAAACAATAGACTGTTTCCAAATAAGAAAAGGAGTACGTCAAGGCTGTATATTGTCACCCTGCTTATTTAACTTATTTAACTACTCTACACTGCTTATTAAACTTATATGCAGAGTACATCATGAGAAATGCTGGGCTGGAAGAAGCACAAGCTGGAACCAAAATTGCTGGGAGAAATATCAATAACCTCAGATATGCAGATGATACCACCCTTATGGCAGAAAGTGAAGAGGAACTAAAAAGCCTCTTGATGAAAGTGAAAGTGGAGAGTGAAAAAGTTGGCTTAAAGCTCAATATTCAGAAAACTAAGATTATGGCATCTGGTCCCATCACTTTATGGGAAATAGATGGGGAAACAGTGGAAACAGTGTCAGACTTTGTTTTTCTGGGCTCCAAAATCACTGCAGATGGTGACTGCAGCCATGAAATTAAAAGACGCTTGCTCCTTGGAAGGAAAGTTATGACCAACCTAGATAGCATATTCAAAAGCAGAGACATTACTTTACCAACAAAGGTTTGCCTAGTCAAGGCTATGGTCTTTCCTGTGGTCGTGTATGGATGTGAGAGCTGGACTGTAAAGAAGGCTGAGTGCCGAAGAATTGATGCTTTTGAACTGTGGTGTTGGAGAAGACTCTTGAGAGTCCCTTGGACTGCAAGGAGATCAAACCAGTCCATTCTGAAGGAGATCAATCCTGGAATTTCTTTAGAAGGAATGATGCTAAAGCTGAAACTCCAGTATTTTGGCCACCTCATGCGAAGAGTTGACTCATTGGAGAAGACTCTGATGCTGGGAGGGATTGAGGGCAGGAGGAGAAGGGGACGACAGAGGATGAGATGGCTGGATGGCATCACTGACTTGATAGGTGTGAGTCTGGGTGACCTCCGGGAGCTGGTGATGGACAGGGAGGCCTGGCGTGCTGCAATTCATGGGGTCGCAGAGAGTCGGACACTACTGAGTGACTGATCTGATTTGATCTGATCTGATCTACCTACCTGTCCTCTACTTACCTATCTCTCTAATCATCTATCTCATCTATCATCTATCTATCTATCTTTAAAAAAAATGGACTCGGTATTATGGCTTGTTAAGTCAGTTTATTGGGGGATAGGACTAAGTGCCTCCATATATGGAGAGAAGTTGGCTCTGGGAGGTAAACTAGTACAGTTGGACATATCACGGCTGATGTGGGCTTGCATAAAACATCATGGAGACAGTGGACTTAGGAAGACTGAGTTCACACCTGGAGGCAGCACTAAGGACCTCAGATGAGTTGGCCTCTCAGACTCCCCTTCTTCCCCAAATACCCACCGGTGCCTTTTAGTGCTGCCTGGAGACAGTGTAACACACATATATGCCTGGAGCCGACAGGTCATTGATAAGTGGTTGCTACTTGAGTCACCTAAATTCAAAGAAAGCAAGCAGATTCTGGAACACTTACCAGGGTGATTCTAACAGAATAAGGAATCTGCAAAAGAATCAAATGAACATCTACAACTTGTAGGGCAGGAAATCTCTGAAGAGAGATTGAATTGATCAAGGAAATTCGTTTGAAATCTCTAGAAGAAAAATGAATGTATTTGAATTTGCTGATGACTTTTTTAGCATAGAGGGACAAAGAAAGCTTTTTGTTGTTGTTACAGATACATTTGACAAGTAACATGACAGTTGAGATGGATATATCACAACTTTGGTGACACTGGATAGATTCTAACACCATGGAATTCACTCCCTTGGTCTCTGCATACCAGGGGCTCTTCTTGTAACTAGGTCATGGCAGTTCCAGTGTTTCAATAAAAGAAGAAACATATGTGATTTCTGTGTGAGGAGGGTGGACTAGGGGATGTTGGCAGACTGGGACTTTTGTTAAAAAGACATCTGCATAATAAATGGGTCTCACTTAGACTGTACATTTATTTGTCAGGGCTTGGAAGGGGAGCTGATGGGAATTTTAAGGAAGTCAAATCCCATCCTCTGGGCTATATAATTTAGCTAACTGAAACTTTTCTATAAGGAAGAAAATGTAATGAACATTGAACTTCAGTATCAAATCTTCTGAATAGATCTTCTCCAGTGAACATTTGGAGTTCAGTAAAAATGGCTACAAATTTTTATCACTTCCTCCATCAAGAGATTCAGTTCAGTTCAGTTCAGTCTCTCAGTTGTGTCCGACTCTTTGTGACCCCATAAATCACAGCACGCCAGGCCTCCCTGTCTATCACCAACTCCCGGAGTTCACTCAAACTCATGTGCATTGGGTCGGTGATGCCATCCAACCATCTCATCCTCTGTTGTCCCCTTCTCCTCCTGCCCCCAATCCATCCCAGCATCAGGGTCTTTTCCAGTGAGTCAACTCTTCACATGAGGTGGCCAAAGTATTGGAGTTTCAGCTGCAGCATCAGTCCTTCCAAAGAACACCCAGGACTGGTCTCCTTTAGGATGGACTGGTTTGATCTCCTTGCAGTCCAAGGGACTCTCAAGAGTCTTCTCCAACACCACAGTTCAAAAGCATCAATTCTTCGGCACTCAGCTTTCTTCACAGTCCAACTCTCACATCCATACATGACTACTGGAAAAACCATAGCCTTGACTAGATGGACCTTTGTTGGCAAAGTAATATCTCTGCTTTTTAATATGCTGTCTAGGTTGGTCATAACTTTTCTTCCAAGAAGTAAGTGTCTTTTAACTTCCTGGCTGCAATCACCATCTGATTTTGGAGCCCCCCAAAATAAAGTCTGACACTGTTTCCACTGTTTCCCCATCTATTTCCCATGAAGTGATGGGACCAGATGCCATGATCTTAGTTTTATGAATGGTGAGCTTTAAGCCAACTTTTTCACTCTCCACTTTCACTTTCATCAAGAGGCTTTTTAGTTCCTCTTCACTTTCTGCCATAAGGGTGGTGTCATCTGAATATCTGAGGTTATTGAGATTTCTCCCAGCAATCTTTATTCCAGCTTGTGCTTCTCCCATCAAGAAGTAGTATATTTCTTATCCATCTTCTCTCCCTTCCCTTGCCCTGGTAAATCTGAGCAGGGCCTGTGACTGCTTTGAACAAGGAAACACAGCAGAAGTGGCACTGTGCTAGGTGGAACCGGCAGCCACTCTCTGAGGAAGCCCAAGTAGCCAAGTGGTGCACCCCCCATGAAGGAGAATTGAGTCATGATGACTCCAAGCTGACAGACAGAACCAGTCTGAGTGAACCATGTTGGAATTAGACCCACCAGCTTGAGTCAAACACTAACTGAGGTTGCTTGGAGTGAAAAATACACTATCCTTGTTGAGTCCTTTTCAAATAGCAAAACTCTCAGCTGATTGGTTGTTATTTTAAACCAGACACAGTTCCTACCCTCCCAGGATTCTTGGTCTGGTAGATGCCCAGTTCATCTTTCCAATGATAATAGCAGTGTCTGGTCTAACTGCATTGACTACAGCTCTGGACAGAGGAGCCTGGTGGGCTATAAAGTACACGGGATTGCAAGAGTCAGACATGACTTAGTGACTAAGCTACCACCACCACTACAGTTCAGGCCAGATCTCAGTGGAGGTTTTGTTTTGGTGCGGAAAGGCTGGCCCACCCAGAAGGAGCCCAGCATTTCACAGCTGAGATGCCTGTTCAGTTGCTGTCACCAGTTCCTAGGGCTTTTCCTTAAGCTGAGCACCACAAGAGGCAGGCAAGACTGCTCTCATCCTCCTGGATATACCCTCAGGTCAGGGGGCTCTTTGGATGAAAGACACATGCAAAGCATGGGTTTAGAGGAACTGTGAGAGGAACCCTTGGAGAACTGAGAAATTCACATGGAACTCTTCTAAGTGAGTTCAGAGTCTGGTATACAGACCAATACTGGCCAATTCAAACTCCAAGAAAGTTTTAGTGTTTTTTTTTTTCCTTTAATTTGAATTATCTCAGCAATAACAGAACCTCAGCAATCTGCCAACAAATAATCACACTAATTAAGATTCGTATAATGAGCATCTTAGAATTCATGGACCTCTTTCATGTATATCCTACTTCTACCATTATCAGCCTCAGAAACTGCTTCCCATGGGACCCTGGCCTGTTCCCTTCTCAGCTGCTACCATCACACCCAAAGTAACAGAACTATAATTGTTAAAATGTCTACCATTTAATAGTCCAAAAATGGATCTTTCCCTTGAAGAGGGAATCTCAGGGTATCCACTTTTTACTAGATAACTTGATGACTGGCAACAATCAAAACTGCCTGGAGCCAAGGAGCTCTTTATCATATAGGACAGAAAGCCAGAGCACAGGCTCGGAGTCTGTCTGCTCAGATATCCGTTGCCTTCCCGGTCTGCTCTTCAGCTCCTGACTTCAGTGAATTTGAATGATTCTACATCAGTGATGGATGAAAAGCTCTAGGATGGAAATTGTCATAAGTGGCTATAAACCACACCAAGAAGCACAGCTGCTAAATGAACATTATGGCTTGAACACAGAAATAGATCGCATTAATCTGCCCTCCATAGGGGTCCACACACCATTAGCACAACAAGTCTATTCATCCCTGGGATGTAGCTCCAATATAAACAAGAGATTCAGCTCGCTTTCAAAGCTCCATGAAGAGCGGCTCCACAATAATTCAAGGACAGTGTCCCAAGACCTTCGGAATTCTGGAGACCACGGGCCAGCACCAAGAATCTGAAGGACAGCTTCTGGATTGCCCATCTCTTTTGCTTTCTGCTTTCTCAGACCCTGGGTGCCCAGGTCCCTCTTTGTGCTTTAGGTTAGTGCCCTCTGTGGTTTCAGGTTCTGCAGAGTTTCTGGATTCAGAGCTCTCAGACATCTTCTGCAAGGTGTTCCAAGGTCACTGCTTCTCCCACTGTGCCATGTGCTCCTGTAGACACTCCTCCTTTTGAGCTATGGTCTCAGCCAAACTAGGAGGAAAGCAACCTCCATGTCATTAACTCAAGCAATGGTGAAGGAATGTCCAGTTACGTGTGTGCGTGGAGAGCACTGTACAAATTCAGGAGGATTGTTCTAACATGAATACAGTTGCTGAGTGTTTTCACTATGACAATTCTCCAGCACCTGGCAGGCCTTTAAGGAATGGACATCTTTTTTCCAATTTGCACAAAGATGACTTGTGGGCTAAAATGTCCTGTGAATCACTGGAAAATCTCTGCCCTTCCAGGGGTATTTATCACTTGAAATAAATTTCTAACTGGGGAAAACTTTTAGGCGATGTTCTGTGCCCCAAAGTAAGGTGAGCTGGAGGATGAGCTCCAGGCCTCACGATCCTCCCTTGTGTGCTCAATTGCTTCAGTTGTGTCCAGCTCTGTGGGACTCCATGGACTGTAGCTCACCAGGCTCCTCTGTTCATGGAATTGTCCAAGCAAAGAAGACTGGAGTGGGTTGTCATGCCCTCCTCCAGGGGATCTTCCCGACCCAAGGATCAAACCCGTGGCTCCTGCATCTTCTGCATTGCAGGTGGATTCTTTACTTACTGAGCTACATGAGAAGCCCTTATTTGTCTATAATAATGACCTCTTCATATTTATGTTACTCTTAAAATACTGTTGTCACTTCTCATGATTTTATATTTGTTCTTAGTCACATGTTATGTGTTCACTGTAGCAAATCAGAAAACACAACTAAGAAAAATAATTTCACTTTCTGGGGGTAACCACATTATTATTTTAGCAATATGCTCAGATACTTTTGAAGCATAAATATGTAAATGCAATAAAAATATACATCACATTATACAAAACTGCTCTAATCTTCTATTTTCACTTTATACCTCCATCCCTTTTTCTACGTACATACACACACATAAGAATGAATATATATTTGGAAGAACTCATAATTCATTGACTGATTAGCCACAATGTAATTAATCCCATCATAGATATGGACACAGTAATAAAAATTAAGGATGCATACAGTTTACAAAAACTGGATAATCACCTTCCAAGGCATATTTTTATGCAGTTCACCTTGTCCTTATTTTAAGTAAGCCTGACCACAGGATTATTTTGATGTCTTATCAATTTAATCCAAGCTGCTTCTTCCCATCCTGGGACCAAATATACACACAGAATATACGCACAGACAAAAGAGCACAAATTCACTGTTTATTCTGTACAGATCCTTACACTGACACTTCCATTCACAATTGCATTCAGATTCAAGCTTGAACTCATATAGAAGCTCACCCCATAGGCAGGGTCATGTGTTCACTATATCTGGCACCCAAAGAAGGGGAAAGGGTAGGATGGGTCTAGGGGTGATCGAGGATGGGAACAAGGCAGGAGAGGAGTTCTGAAGGCTCCAGTGGGGAAGTCATCAGAAGGATAAGAAAGTAATGACCGGATCATGAGGGCAGCATCTGTAGTTATGGGAAGAGAAGAAGGCATCACAGCCTTAGTCAGGAAAGGTTTGATGCTGAGACTGGGAGGCTGCCAGAGATACTCCAAGCAAACGATGACATGAGGATGATGTGACCCTAATAGGGAGCCACCCCATGGGGCGTCCCAGGTAGCGCAGTGATAAAGAATCAGTCTGCCAGTGCAGAGACACAAGACACACAGGTTCAATCCCTGGTCCAGGAAGATCCCCTGGAGGAGGAAACAGCAACCCACTCCAGTGTTCTTGCTGGGACAATCCCATGGACAGAGGAGCCTAATGGGCTACAGTCCATAGGATCCAAAGGAGTTGGGCATGACTGCACGACTGAGCACACACACACACAGGGAGCCACCTCATAGCCATGCAGAGCCAGGGCTGGGGCCAGGAGGAATTGACCTCTGGGGGTGGTCCTAAAGGAAGACAATAGTAGGAGAGAAAGGAGAGGGGTGCGGGCTAACACAGAGAGGAAGGACTCTCTCTCTGTGAAGCACACCTCATGAATGACCAATCCCTGCACGGCAGTCACCCAGTATCTCTGATGACTCAGCCAGCAGACATCCCTCATTCTGCATCCATCTATTTTCAGAAATATGCTGAAATAACGCCTGCAGCGTTACAGTCCTTCCTGGTCATCACATCACCCTTCAGTGAGCCCCAATCCCCTAGGAGTAGCCACATACCTGCTCATCTGGTATCCCAACTCTTTAAATGCTAGTGGTACCGTCTCCAAGTGAACTTTGACCCCGCTACTGAGACCCATTGCTCCAGGAATTTCCATGAGATTTCTCCTCTGTGTTCATTTCCACATCTGTACCTTCATCCCATGGAGTTAAGACAGTATTGCCTCACAGTGCTGTTGTGAGGGTTAAATAAATTAATACACATAGATTGACTGAGAACTTTACCTGGGATACTGTAAAACCTCAAAAAAACTATTTACGAAGTGAGGGACTGGGACTGACATATATACACTACTATATATAGAATAGATAACTAATGAGAACCTACTGTACAGCACAGGGAACTACCTCAATGATTTGTGGTGACCTAAATGGGAAGAAAACCTAAGAAAAAAAGTGGATGTATGTACACCTATAGCTGACTCACTTTGCTGTACACCAAGAAACTAACACAACATTGTAAAGCAGCTATGCTCCAATAAAAATTAGTAAGAAAAACTTAACCATTATTACAATGATTTCTTCATTTACAGGTAAAACGCATGCTATTGGCACTTTCATTCCTCATCTCTTACTTAGCCTTAAACTTTGAGGTGCCAGTTTCCTCCCACCTGAAAAATCAGTGCCAAATGACTGATCTCAGAGGAATAGCCCCAGCCCTTACCTCCTGGGACGGCCCCTCCTCCAGTGCCCAAGTGCCGTAGTATCGCCACACAAACATACCCTGATTCGATCATCCCATCCATTCGTCATCCTTTCTGCTGAGGGTGATGAGCTATCTCTGCCCATCTTTGTGTAGCCATGGGACCTAGCACAGTGCCCACACACGGGAGGTATCTGATGAATGGTGACTCTCACCCCCCTGGTCCCCAACCTTGTGTATGTGAGTGCTCAGTCATGTCTGACTCTGCAACCCTGTGGAATCTTCCAGGCAAGAATGCTGGAGTGGGTTGCCATTTCCTTCTCCAGGAAGGAAATCCTGATTATCTATTTACTTCGTGCATCCTGATTACTTATTTAGCCCCTTACCCTCTCTATGAACTCCAAAGCCATTTCATAAAGAAAGAAAGCTATATACTTTTACC
The DNA here is from genome assembly GCA_935064755.1 of Tragelaphus eurycerus. Taxonomy (NCBI): domain Eukaryota; kingdom Metazoa; phylum Chordata; class Mammalia; order Artiodactyla; family Bovidae; genus Tragelaphus; species Tragelaphus eurycerus. The sequence continues at coordinate 14,845,001 of CAKXYN010000036.1, read as the reverse complement.
CAGTTATTTGTCTATGATTTCAAGTTCTTTGGACAAGATACTCTAAAATACACTAACCACTCCCAAACTGATCAGAAAAAAAAAAAAAAAAAGCACAATATAAGGCATAGTGCCCTGTCTTCTCTAGGTTTATAATTTAAAAGTAATTTTACATGGACATGGTTATGTCCATGAGAATTCCAGAGAAATGCAGATGAACCACTATGAGATGAAGTCTGTTAAAACAATTTTAAAAACCAGAAACTTGTAATGCATTGTGTCACCAATAGCCTCACCTAAAATCTGGCCTCAGCAGCAGTCATTTTAATTTTCACTGAGAAAGGCCCATGATCTTTGTCACACTGGAAGTCATCAGTGAGGTCTCCCAAAGTAATGTTCACTATAGTAATTATCTTAAGACAATATAGAAAAACTCAAGAGTTGAGAAAACTTTAATAAAGATAGCTGAAGTTACAGAAAGGAAACAGTTGATGAACAGCGCAAGAAACTGGAGTTGTTTCATCTAGAGAAGAGAGGTAGAAAGGCGATAAGGTTTTGTCTTCAAGTTCATGAACAGCTATTAGTGTGTAGTGATCATTTGCTGAACTTTCTTGGTGGCTCAGAAGGTAAAGAATTTGCCTACAGTGCGGGAGAAATGGGTCCCATCTCTGGGTCAAGAAGATACCCTGGAGGAAGGCATGGCAACCCACTCTAGTATTCTTGCCTGGGAAGACCCATGGACAGAGAAGCCTGGCGGGCTACAGTCCATGGGTCACAAAGAGCCGAACATGACTGAGCAACTAACACTTTTTTCAATCATTGGCTATCCTGACCCAAGCAGACAAAACAGGAGCAAATGAAATTAAATCAGGAAAGATTTCAATTAGACACAAGGAAGAACCTTCCAGCTGATTAATGACTAGAATGAGCCACTTAAGGGAGGCTGCCAGCTTCCATCCCTGGAGTGCTAATAAACAACTCTTTTATCTATAGTGGGTTTGGAACTCATCTACCTATAGGCACAGTGACCTCCAGAGATCCTTTACAACTATTTGATTTGATGACTCTCACAGTGTTTACTGGTGTTTCATTGATCACAGAAATTATTGGAACTGGCAAAAGGCTGAGGATCAATAAGGCTGAGGAAGAGCGGGGATTAGCGGTAGAATTAAGTACAAATAGACATCAGATGTGTCATCCTCCAATATGATCATATTCTAGTGCTATTAAGATCAAAAGAAAAATGCATGAATTCATACTTTCCCAGTGGGAGACTAAATGGTTAGAAATAAAATAAAGTTTCTTTCAGTGACCTAAGCAGAACTCAATTGCTAGAGAAAATGAAGAGGTCAAAGTAAAATAATTATTTAACTGTATTTTCCAGTAAACCAACATGTGTCACATATCCTAAGCCCCTGCTTTATGCAGTGCAGTTATATGAACAGCAAGTGTGTGTGTGCTCAGTCATGTCCGACTCTTTGCAACCTGATGGATTGTAGCCCGCCAGGCTCCTCTGTCCATGGGATTCTCCAGGCAAGAATACTGGAGAGGGTTGCCATTTCCTACTCCAGGAGATCTTCCCAACCCAGGAACTGAACTCGAGTCTCCTGCATTGCAGGAGGATTCTTTACAACTGAGCTACCGGAGAAGTCCACACGGAGAGCAGTCTCGCACATTTCTTCCTCCAGCCTGAGCCTGGGACTCCCAAAGCCCCAAGTCTGACCCTCAAAGTCCTCACTATCTCTAAAATCCCATTCAGATGCCACCTTCTCTCTGAAGATTTACCAAATCCCTTCACCCCAGAATGCACATCTCATTCACCCCATCACTGCCTTTGGATCTGGGTTACTGCACCCGTGAGGGCTCGATCGTGTCTGCTTGACTGGGCACCACAGAGTCCATAGAGCAGCAGTCCATGACAGTGGGAGAAATTTTGGTCTACCACATCCCAGAGCATCTTTCCAGGCTCTGAGAGCTCCCATGGACCAGGCGGCTGTCTTCTCTTTGTTTGATGCTAGTCCCCAAGACACAGTGTCCTTCCCCTCCTCTCAGGAATATACCCCAGGTTCCTTATCCTTTGTAAAAGCTCTTCACTCTCTCCAATCCTTCACTTCCTGCTGCCCATGAAGGCCAATATATAAGCCCCTTTCTGTTCAAAGATCTTAAAAAAAAAAAAAAAAAAAAAAAAACAAAACCATTATGGCCTTATACAAATGGGAATGAATTTTCAAAACTCAAGATTCTAATAAATATTCTTGGAGCCTGGTTTGACTCCTTGGCCTTAATTCCCTTCTGAGACAGTAAATGGAAGTCTCATTTTGTTTTTGTTCCTGAAGAACCTATCAAATGTCAATCTTATCACCATTTACCCTACTAATGAGGTCCTTATAGTTTCTTTTTCATCCTAGAGAGTTTTTTTTAACCAAAAAGGAAAAGGGTGGAGGAAGGATAAACCAGGAGTTTGGGGTTAATATACACACACTATGCTGTGCTAAGTTGCTCAGTCATGTCAGACTCTTTGTGACCCCATGGACCACAGCCTGCCAGGCTCCTCTGTCCATGGGGATTCTCCAGGCAAGAATACTGGAGTGAGTTGCCATGCCCTTGATCCACCCAACTCAGGGATCAAACCCAGGTCTCCTATGTTATGGGAGGGTTCTTTACCAGTTGAGCTACCCGTAAAGCACAACATACAGACAGTACTATAAAACAGACAACCAATAAATACCTACTGTATAGCAAAAGGTATATTCAATGTTTTTTTAATAATCTATAAGGGTGACTCAGTGATAAAGAATGCTCTTGCCAATGCAGGAGATGCAGGTTTGATTTTGGATCAGGAAGATCCCCTAGGGAAGGAAATGGCAACCCAGTCCAGTATTCTTGAATGGGAAAACCTATGGACAGAGGAGCCTGGCAGGTTACAGTCCATGGGGTCGCAAAAGAGTCAGATACAACTTGGCGACTAAACAACAATAACAAATAACTGAATCACCGTGCTGTACAACCTGAAACTAACACAATGTTGTACATCAACTATACTTCAGTTTTAAAAAGGCAAACAGCAGGTATACCCTAGCATCAGGTGTCATCTCAGAAGATCTCTATACTGGACTGTATCCAGTGAAGGAGGTCTCCTCACATGTTCCAAGGGATATATTTTGAATGATAGCCTGTGACTCTGACTTCTGAGTTTCCCTGGGGGCTAAGATTGTAAAGAATTCACCTGCAATGCAGGAGACCTGGGTTTCATCTCAGGGTTGGGAAGATCCTCTGGAGAAGGGAACAGCTACCCATTCCAGTATTCTTGCCTGGAGAATCCCATGGACAGAGGAAACTGGCAGGCTACAGTCCACAGGATTGCAGAGTCGGACACGACTAAGTGACTTTCACTTTCTTTCACTGGCTTCTAACCCCCTCTTTGCATATTTAATTCCTATATCCTCTCCCTGAGCTCAGCAGCTCTGATGCCAAAGAGTAGTAGACAGAGCCGAAGATCTTTACAGAGATGTCCATTTGCTACACATCCACACAGTTTTCAAGATGTTAACAGCATCTTCCCATAGACTTCAGAATGTCTTCAGGAGTCTGAAGAAAAATTAAATAGTGTTGTATCCATGAACAACTAAATTGACACAACCAAGGCATATTTTTGAACACTTGCCAGATCTCTTGCACAAGGCCTGAAACTTTCACTGAGCACCTGATGTAGGGCATGATGGGCGAGGTAGAAAATGTGAGGATGGGTAACACATGAATGCTGGGTGGAAGCAGTTGTCAAAAAATTGATTACTTCAGCTGTTTGTAAGTGTTATTGAGGATATTTCCATTCAACATCGGGAATGAAGGAATGAAAAGAGAAAATTCTTTGGTTAAGAAATGATGTACTGAGAGTTGGTAACAGGCGAAATACTGAGCCAGGAGACTGGGCAATCTAACAGGTGAGAGGAACAGGCTTCCGGTCCCTCACAGAGCTCTGGTACAGGGTTGCTGCGAGGTGGATCCAGGTTGAATTTCCAAGCAAAGCTGGAAGCCTGATGGATGTGGAGTTTTGGTCTGCAGGTCCCAAAGAAATTGCAGGCTTCATGCAGGAGGAGTAAGGCAGAGTACGCTGTGACTCAGCAGACAGAGTTCTGTCAAACTTAGCCCAGCTCTGCTGAACCAAAAGGTCAACAGCAGCGAAATGAGTAAGGTTGCCAATTTACGCCTGCCCATTAGAACTGGTTTGGGGATGAGCTGGCAATTAAAAGATTCTCTTTGACAGCCTGGGAAATGAGAAAAGCCTATATTCTCCTGTTGCCCCCAAACTTTCATAATTTTTATCCTATTACACTTAGAACAGCTCTATGGGAGTATGTATTATGATTCTCGCTTTACAGAGATAATTTGACTTAACTTGAGGAAAGTTAAAAAAGTAACCTATGAAGCTCCATACTCACTTCAAAGCCATGGTATTACCTTTTTCATGTTCCTTAATAGAGAAGATGGAAGGGAAATGGCAGTAGAATATTTCTGCTTCCATTTGCCATCTGTGTACACAAAATCAACTGCCCCATGAAATGAATTCATCTTTTGGTTATTCTTGCTCCCAATTTTAAAAGCTATCATTATTGGCTCTGTATTTGAAGAGGAATGAAAAATAAATTTTGAATCTGTGCTTTTTCTTTTCTCGGTACCTACTATGTGCTAGATAATTTCCATATTTTTTTACTATGAAATATCAATTTTCTCATTATATAAAAGAAGACACTGACCTACACACAGAGAGAGGCTGATCAACTTGTAAAATGTCACAGGTATTGGTTATTTTAATTGGCTTCTTGTAATACTGCTCAGTGAATATTAGTGTATTCTTCCTTGTTTACTAGCTTATTTTTCATTCATTCTGAAATATTTATTGAATGCCTTTGATATTTTCTTGGTTCTAGACAGTGTTCTGAGTATTGGGATACATTGGTAATATGACAAAGATCCTTGCCCTTAACCAGAGATAAATGAACAACTGAATTTTCTTTTGTGAATGCATGCTTTTGAAATTCAAGTTCACTGGTTTGATTCCAGTAAGATAAAATGGAGAACATACATGACTTTTCTCTCCCACTGAAAGCAGCTGTTAAACCCAGACAGAATGCATAAAACAACTATCTGAGATCTCTGAAAATCAAACATCAACATGAAGGTTGGGAAGAACACCATAATGCAAAGTACCATCAAACTAATGACTCTAAACAAGGTTCAGAGTCTCAGAACACAATATTCTGGATATCCAGAACCCAACCTAAAGTTATTCATAACATACAGAGCCATGAAAATCTTGACTTGTGTGGGGCAAGACAATCAAGAGATGCCAAAAATGTGCTGGCACGGATATGAGAATTATGTGATGAAGATGTTAAAGCAGCTACTATAAAAATACCAGTTCTAATGAGGTGGATGTGAGAGCTGGACTGTGAAGAAGGCTGAGCGCCAAAGAATTGATGCTTTTGAACTGTGGTGTTGGAGAAGACTCTTGAGAGTCCCTTGGACTGCAAGGAGATCCAACCAGTCCATTCTGAAGGAGATCAGCCCTGGGATTTCTTTGGAAGGAATGATGCTAAAGCTGAAACTCCAGTATTTTGGCCACCTCATGCGAAGAGTTGACTCATTGGAGAAGACTCTGATGCTGGGAGGGATTGGGGGCAAGAGGAGAAGGAGACGACAGAGGATGAGATGGCTGGATGGCATCACTGACTCGATGAATGTGAGTCTGAGTGACCTCCGGGAGTTGGTGATGGACAGGGAGGCCTGGTGTGCTGCGGTTCATGGGGTCGCAAAGAGTCGGACGCGACTGAGCGACTGATCTGATCTGATCTGATCTCTGAATGAGGTGGATGAAACTGGAGCCTATTATACAGAGTGAAGTAAGCCAGAAAGAAAAACACCAATACAGTATACTAACGCATATATATGGAATTTAGAAAGAAGGTAACAATAACCCTGTATACGAGACAGCAAAAGAGACACTGATGTATAGAACAGTCTTTTGGACTCTGAGAGAGGGAGAGGGTGGGATGATTTGGGATAATGGCATTGAAACATGTATAATATCATATTTGAAACGAGTCGCCAGTCTAGGTTCGATGCACGATACTGGACGCTTGGGGCTGGTGCACTGGGACAACCCAGAGGGATGGTATGGGGAGGGAGGAGGGGAGGAGGGTTCAGGATTGGGAACACATGTATACCTGTGGCAGATTCATTTTGATATATGGCAAAACCAATACAATATTGTAAAGTTAAATAAAATAAAATTTAAAAAAAAACTCAAACAAGCAGTCTCAAACACTCTTGAAACAAAAGTTGCAACAGAAAGCAAATGAAAGTTTTATAACTGAAAATACCAGAGCTACCCACCAAACAGACTCAGCGACGAGAAAGTTGATGGCAGAAGAGTTAGTTAGAGTTAGTTAACTAACTAGAAGAGTTAGTTAAAGTTAACAAGAATAATTGGACAGTATATCGTTCTTAAAGTTCTAAGTAACGCATCGGATTCATATGGCACCAGACATATGTTTTCCTCTAATCTTATACACAGTGGGGGCTGGGAGGTGGTAGGATCAACTGGGAAGGGGCATAAGGCAACATTTAGTGATGAAAACATTCCATATTTTGGTAGAGATGTGGATTATACCTAAAAAGGCATTTGTCAAAAGTCACTGAATATACACCTAAAATATATATTGAAGTACCTAGTGTATTTACTTTCATTAGAATTTTATTTTTAAAGCATATTTTAGAGTCTCTGAGTATCACTTTAAGCCAATCTTTTTTTTTTTTTTTTGGCTTTTGAAACATCTTTCCATAAAGTACAAGCACATGATTTCTAACATCTAAATTTTAAACCCTTAAGTTAGTAATGGTCAGTATCCCCCAAAGTTCTAGTCACCTTCACATCTTCCAACAGTTCTTGGACATAGCTTCTCTTGGTGCTTTACATTCAGAGTATGTTTATGTGGTGTAAATATTTTTTCATTTCAATTTACTTCACTTTGTTATTGCTGTCCTTTAGTCACTAAGTCATGTCCAAATTTTTGTGACCCCATGGACTGTAGCACACCAGGATTCTCTGTCCTTCACTATCTCCTGGAGCATGCTCAAACTCACATCCATTGAGTTGGTGATGCCATCCAACCATCTCATCCTCTGTCACCCCCTTCTCCTCCTGCCCTCAATCTTTCCCAGCATCAGGGTCTTTTCCAGTGAGTCGGCTCTTTGCATCAGGTGGCCAAAGTATTGAAGCTTCAGTTTCAGCATCAATCTTTCTAATAAATATTCAGAGTTAATTTCCTTTAGGATTGACTGGTTTGATCTCCTTGTAGCCCAAGGGACTTTTAAGAGTCTTCTCCAGTGCCACTTTTTAATTCATTTTAATAAATATTTATTGACCAAATCTGTGTGCAAGGTCAGGTGCTTAGCAATGTGAGAATTACAAGATAGAAGGCATACAGTCTACTTTTCCAGATGCTTATTATTTATAGTAAGATAACGGAATACCAAACTAAAATATTGGTAGAATATAAGGAATTTTTAAAAGTATAATAGGGAGTCAATGAGATACGAAAACTTCATAATAAACTTGAGAAATATTAGGTACTTCTTTTAACATCCTTGGTTGAGAGGCATTCTGTTAACAACGTGACTTTCTTACTCCCACTTCCAGTTCATTTGATGTGCCATTTTTATGCTCCCTCACAAACATAATTAGCAGACATTGATGATTTTATTCCAGTGAATTTTTGTTCCTATTCATTCTAATAATTTAAGAAAGTGATCTTCAAAGAACATTGACCTTATTGGTGTAAACTTCATGTATTCAAGAGGTCCCAGCTTACATAAGAAGACCAGTGTGGTTTCCCACCTAAAGAGGCACTAACTTCTTCCTAAAAGAATAAAAGAATCTAATTATCCTAAAAATTAAGCAGAAATAAGTATTTATATTTGCATTCTTCCAATGAAACAGCAGCCATGACTTACTTCTTTCCTAGGGACGAGCCATCACTGTTGGTAACAAATTCTTGATAGAACAAGAAGTGTGTTAGTTGCTCAGTCATGTCCAACTCTTTGCAACCCTGTGGACTGTAGCCCACCAGGCTCCTCTGTCCATGGAATTCTCCAGGCAAGAATACCGGAGTGGGTTTCCATTTCCTACTCCAGGGCATCTTCCTGACCCAGGGACTGAACCCATGTCTCCTGCATTGCAAGAAGATTCTTTACCAACTGAATTAACAGGGAAGCCCAAACAAGAAGTCACATGCACCAGTATTTCACTCCACATTAAATGAAAATTCTGTAAGTGAACAAATTAGAATCTGGTGGTAGTTTTTGCTTCCCCCGCCCCAAATCAGTGTCACCAATGATTAAGAAAGAAAACTAAGGCAAGGATGAGCCAAAAGTTGGTGGAAATCTGGGTTTGTAAGATCATTCCTTCTTTGGAAAAATAAAAACTTGTCATCAGTATTAACCACATAGAGCTGTTAGGCTGCCTGGCTGGAGAAGAATGCAGCATGATGCTCTAGCACTAGGGTTTGTAAGTTTTCCCCCTTTCCTCCTAAGGACTCATTCTTATGGCTTTCTTTGTGACCTAACGGGTATATAACTTGCAGCTTCTTTTTTTATTTTCATTTTCTATTGTGAATGCATGATTTTAATACATGTATATACTATAAAATTTATTACAAAATATAACCCTTACAACTATTTAAACTGATGTGGAAAAGAAACATTTGAATACCAACTCAAAAATATACAAGGGGATATTCAGTTTAAAATATCTTAAAAACTAAGTTAGCAAAATTCTTCAAAATTACGTGTTAAAGAGTGGACATGAACATTCCAAACAATGGTAAGATGGATATTCCTATGTAATTAATAGAATGAATAATCAATCAGTAGGTAATTGTATTAGTTTGCTAAAGTTACTGTAACAGAATACCACAGATGGGGTGGCTTCAACAACAGAAACTTATTTCTTCAAAGGTTTGGAGACTAGACGTTACAGATCAAGATGCTGGTAGATACTTTTCTTCTTGGTCTTTTTCCTTGGCTTGCAGATGGCCATCATGTTTTCCCACAGACTTTCCTCTGTGTACATATCCCTGGCATCTCTCAATTTTCTTCTAAGGATATCAGTAAGATTGGATTGTCATTGTTTAGTCACTAGGTCATGTCCGACTCTTTGCAACCCCATACACTTCTACACCAGGCTTCCCTGTCCTTCACTATCTCCCAGAGTTTGCTCAAACTCACATCCATTGACTCAATGATGCCATCCAACCATCTCATTCTCTGTTGCTCCATTCTCCTCCTGCCTTCAATCCTTCCCAGCATCAGAGTCTTTTTCAGTGAGTCGGCTCATCGCATCAGGTGACCAAAGTATTGGAGATTCAGCTTCAGCATCAAGATTGGTGCTCATGTAACCTCATCTAACCTTGATTACTTCTTTAAAAACGTTATCTCAAAATATAGTCACATGGATCAGCTTCCTTTTAGCAGTGACAAAATGGGTATTGTTTCCAGCCAGAAACAAAATCCCCCAAAACTCCAACCTAGAAATTAAACAGATTTCTAAAAACGGACCTTCTATCTTGCAACCAAAGTCCATCTATGGAAAGTGGGTGGGAATAGAATTCTTTCCTCCCTCTGATCCCTCCCTACCCATCACTGCTGATGGATAAGAGATGTCAGCTTGTCAAGTCTTATTGGGTGCTACCTGATGTAAGGCCACACTGAGGCAGTAAAAATCTGTTTGCAGTCAGCTCTTTTAATAAGCCCCAGAAAACAGGAGGAAGGAAGATCTATTCAGTAAGATGCTTCCTCTGATACGGCAGAAAAAAGAAAATAGTCCATGACAGAGGCTTGATATGAGGAGATTTTTAAACAAAGGACAGATCTTTCTTTAGAGAAACTGGAGAGAAATCGCTTCCCTAGGGATTTTGGGATTCTAAGAAATATTATGTTTCTATGCTTATGATTTAAAGCTGACCTAGACTCCAAGCTCTTTGAAAAGGAGGTCATATCTTCTCTGTCAAATGCCCCCATTCCACAAAGTCCTGCTGAGTCCTAAGTATTCTGTGGGTTCTAAACTTTGATGAATAATATCAGTGCTATCTCTTAATCTCAAGCCCAAGGGGAAACTCTGGGAGGGTACCCAGCCTTCCATCCACTCGCAAAAGGATTAGAAAGACTGAGAAGAACAAATGTTCTGAGAATAAGTTTCTTGACTGCTGCTGCTGCTAAGTTGCTTCAGTTGTATCCGACTCTGTGCAACCCCATAGACGGCAGCCAACCAAGCTCCACCGTCCCTGGGATTCTCCAGGCAAGAACACTGGAGTGGGTTGCCATTTCCTTCTCCGATGCTGGAAAGTGAAAAGTGAAAGTGAAGTTGCTCAGTCGTGTCCAACTCTTAGCGACCCCATGGACTGTAGCCCACCAGGCTCCTCCGTCCATGGGATTTTCCAGGCAAGAGTGCTGGAGTGGGGTGCCATTGTCTTCTCCGAAGTTTCTCGACACTAGGACCTAATTCTTGAGTGAAGCAAAGTTAAGTGTTCAGCTAAAAGATTTAAGAATTCTAAGAAATATGTTTCCATGCACTATGCTATGCTATGCTAAGTCACTTCAGTCATGTCCGACTCTGTGTGACCCCATAGACGGCAGCCCACCAGGCTTCCCCGTCCCTGGGATTCTCCAGGCAAGAACACTGGAGTGGGTTGCCATTTCCTTCTCCAATGTATGAAAGTGAAAAGTGAAAGTGAAGTCGCTCAGTCGTGCCCAACTCTTAGCGACCCCACAGACTGCACTATACTCACATTATTATTAATAAGATCAAATTAGGTGCCAACCTCCGGAAGACAGTGGTCCAGCCTCCTCAGTAAATGTTCTCATTCATGGTGCCTAGTGCATTGCTGGTGGGCTATGCATCTTATAGTACTAAATACTGATGAATGATGCAGCTGATGTTGGTACCAACAGTAAGAGTGATGAAAGAGACAATGAGACTAAGCCAAGGTGTTGTTGTTTTTTTTTAATGACCTGACAGAGTGGACTGAGAATTATTCTGAGAGTGGTTTCTATGTATTTATTCATTTGTTCACTTTTCTGAAACCTCTCAACTCTTACCTTCCATGTCACACTCACTTCTAGAACAATATAAATGTGGCAGAAAGTGAGTTCCAGGAGTCAAGCTAACATCATTCATGCTAAACTTCTTATATCATTAGACTGAGAAATATCTTTCTGCCTGTATGGAATTAACAAACTAGGAGCTACCAAAGTGTTCAAGAATATTGAGCTTTTCAGAAATAATCTTGAACCAAAGGTTAAAGCATTGCCTTCATTCCTCACCTTCCAAGTAACATGCAAGAAACACTTGGTAAATGTTTTGAATGAATGCAGGCATGATTGTAAAGTGAATGAAAGAATCCATGAGTGAGTGAGCAAATGAAGAATGGCTCCTTGAACTATATTTCTTTGCTAATTAGAATAGCAACTATTGTACAGGTTAAAAGAAAGAAAGAAAGAAAGAACGATCACATTTAAAAATAAAATTAAAGAAATAAAATGGACATACTGAAAGCACCTGCTTTAAAAAAAAAAAAAAAGAATCTGGAGCTTATGCTCTGAAAGAATGATCTCAGGAAACCTGGACATCAATTCTTCAAATGAGCAATGCAAGGCTGCATGAGCTCCAGAACTGCAAAATATGACCCCCTGATGACAAAGCCAAGCAAACTGGTCATAATGATCTCATAAGAGCAAGATCTTTTGTAAGCCATTATAATTTTTCATGTCAATTTTAACCAGATGATTTGTGGAAGCAGAAGAATTTGATTCCAATGCAAAGTGGTGATGAAGTGTGTCTCTATAAGTGTTCACTTATTTCCTCCACAATATCTATCCCCAAATCGTTACCTTGTCCATAATGATCTGAGTCCAACATGACTGAGCCACAAAATAATTTCCATAGGATTTTTTCAAAATCTACAACTAAAGTATCAAGGGATCATTGGTGACATAAACCACCAAAAGATTGAAAACGTTTCAGAAATAAGAATATACCTCACTTACTTCTGTATCTACAGCAAATATAATACCAACTTGTGAATGAAACAATCTTTTAATAACTGCCATTGATTAAATGCAGACCTGCCTGAGACTAAGGTGATGCAACAGGCAATAAATACTGTGCAAGTCTAGAGACAGGAGAGCAAGTGTGGAGAGCTGAAGTCAGAGTGGACTTCATGGAGGATAGAGGACTTAAATAATATATTGATAAATTACTGTGTTATCAGCCAGTGCTCATTTAAGTGACTAATATGAAAAAGCCCTGGACTTCCCTGGTGGTCCAGTGGTTGGGAATTTGCTTGTGAATGCAGGAGACACAGGTTTGATCTGAGGTCTGGGAGGATTCCAGATGCTGTAGACTAGGCTAACGCAGGTGCCACAACGACTGAAGCCCTGCCCCTAGAGCCCATACTCCACAACAAGAGAAGCCACTGCAACGAGAAGCCCGTGCACTGCAACTAGAGAGTAGTCCCTGCTCGCTACAACTAGAGAAAGCAACAAAGACCCAGGGGAGCCGACAATAAATAAATAAAAGAAAAAGTCCTACGCTCCCACGGTTCATGGCAATCTCACAGTGGCACCTTACCCAAGGCTTTTCTGATGTTCAGTTTCTTACTCTTTCAGAGGGACCATGCTGGACAGAGGTGTGTACTTTACTGTCATAGTGGACCGTGGCAGATAAAATATGAGATGCTTCAAAAGACAATGCAGTGAGAAGCATCACCATATAAGAGATCAAGGCTAAATTTTTCAAAAAGGATTAAAGACAGGGGTATGGGATGAAGGTGAGGAAGAAAGGCAGAAAGAAAGACATGGTTCCAATGAAAGAACTCCTTTCTCACAACTTCAGGTAAAGGATTAATCTGCCTTCCGGGAATGAATGTCATGTAATATTCTTTAGGAAAACATAAAATAGAAGGAGTTTACAACCAATTATTTCTATCATTCTAGTCCTGTTGTACGCACACATGTAGTAATGTTAGTTCTTCCATTTATTCATCACCTATGAGGACTGTGCCTATCTTGATGTGATGACTAAATATTCAAGGGCTTGGTTCTTTAAGCATAAGAATAAGAATGATAGGAAACTATTCGATTTTATGCGTTCACAGGAAATAAAAAGAGGGGGTTCTCACCAGAAGGGGGAATGAGGGAGCGAGCACTAGTATTTCCTATCTAATAAGTGTGTTATATATGATATTAGGCTACATACATACACACACAAAATAATGTATGTATTGTACATATGCATGCACATGTGTATACATATCCTGGAGTAGAAAATGGCAACTCACTCCAGTATTCTAGGTTGAGAAATCCCATGGACAGAGGAGCCTGGTGGGCTGCATGCAATACATAGGGTTGGAAAGAGATGGCCATGACTGAGCATACATGTACATATTCACAAAATCCTCACAGATATCCTTAAAATAAGGAATTAACAACTCTCTTTTTTAACTATTGGTAAAGCTGAGGTAGAGATAATTTTATACAAGTTAAACAGTAGGTGGTTATGAATCCCAGTAGACCCCAGTAGATTTATTGGGATTCATAATCAGGTCTGGCTGACTCTAAAATACACTACAGCTGGGAAAAGAGGCAGAGCTTGACAATTCCTGGTAGTAAAACAAAGTTTTGATTTGAAATAAAAGCACGATGTGCAGAATAAGGAAAAGGTCATGAGAATTAGACTCAGAAAGCCCTGTTTGAACACTATCTCCTTCATCAACCCTTGGACAAATTATCCTGTTAGCCTTAGTTTTCTCTTCTATAAAATGGCATATGAACTACCCCAAATAATAGCATCACAAACTAAATCTGGTGCTTTTGTGAATGTACCTAACTCTGTAGTTGGTACAGTAGGACTTCTGGAACAGAATCTGCATTAGGCATTGGGTAAATATTTGTTGAATGGTAATGAAGTAGAAGTGAGAAACCCCAGAAGAACCATCTTCTTTTTGCAAAACTGTAACAGATGGTCAACTTAGTCTTAAGAATTTCCGATCTCTCCACCACCCTCAGAAATTATTCTACCTATGTCTTCGCTGTCATAAATCCAAAGTGAAAAACACAAAGACACTGGAGGTGGAGGTAAAAACACAGCCTGAGGGTGGGTGGGGGCTCCAAAGTTGAAAACAGACTTGTCCTTGTACTGCAAAGCAGTCTTTTTTTTCTCTTCATCCCGAGGTCACTTCCCCTACGGTCACAGTTTCTCTCAAACGAGGAACCAGGCAGGTGAATCCCACCAGGAGCACAAGGTGGAGGGCTCGCCCTCCATCAGGAAAGGGACTCCCGTTTCCTCTGGGGCCTCTTGGCTCATCTCTCTCCTCCACCACTCTGTGTGTCTGGAATCTAGAATGGTGACTTCCTGCTTCTCCTCACGAAGCAAAGTCTTTCGCATCGTGGGCAGCCGCTTTCTCCCCAAGTTTCACATGGGCATGCCAGCCTCCCATCCTGGGACTTGCTCCAACCACGCACAAACACACACACCATACACCATCTCCCCACACACCACACGCACACCATACACACAACCACACAGACACACACCACACACATCAAACACAATCACAGACACACATCACACCCCCCAAACACACACACACCATACACACCACACACACACACACCACACACCATATACACCACACACACACACACACATACACACACACATGCACACACACCTCTCTCCTTCCCCATCCCCAGCAGAGATCCAGCTCCTGCCTGACTCTCCAGAGGGGCATGGGAGAACTCCAGTACCCAGAAAAGCATCTCTGCCCTCTGCACCCCCCCTACACACACACCACACACGCTACACACACCATATATACCATACACAAACCACACACACCACATACACACATCACACATGCTACACACACACAATCACACACATACCATACACACCATACACATGTGCACACATTACACACACCATACACATACCACACACACCACACATACAACCATACAGACACATACCACACACACTACACACACACAGACACACAGCACACCACATACCACCCCCACATCACACATACCATACATATACCACACATACACATAATACACACTACACACACAACCGCACACACATCACACACACGATCACACAGACACACACCACACACATATCCACCACACTACACACCACATACACACACTACACATACCACACACATATGATACACACTAAACACACAACCACACACACACCTCTTTCCCTCCCCACCCCTGGCAGAGATCCAGCTCCTGGCTGACTCTCCAGAGGGCCATGGGAGAACTCCAGAGCCCAGAACAGCAACTCTGCCACCATAAACACATAATACACAGACACCACACACACACACACACACACACACATACATACACTACACACGCTGCTCTTCCTCCTCCTTCTCCCTCCTTTAAGGTGAAGAGACAAAGCCTCTCAGGCTGATTATTCAAGAAATTCAGCTAAGAGTATTTTCAGAAAAGAATGGCAGCTATGAATGTCCACTGCTGCTGCTGGAGCTAAGTCGCTTCAGTCGTGTCCGATTCTGTGCACCCTCATAGATGGCAGCCCACCAGGCTCCCCCGTCCCTGGGATTCTCCAGGCAAGAACACTGGAGGGGGTTGCCATTTCCTTCTCTAAGAATGTCCACTGCTACTGCTACTGCTAAGTCGCTTCAGTCGTGTCCGACTCTGTGCGACCCCATAGACGGAAGCTCACCAGGCTCCCCCGTCCCTGGGATTCTCCAGGCAAGAATACTGGAGTGGGTTGCCATTTCCTTCTCCAATGCATAAAAGTGAAAAGTCAAAGTGAAGTCGCTCAGTGGTGTCCGACTCTTAGCGACCCCATGGACTGGAGCCTACCAGGCTCCTCCGTCCATGGGATTTTCCAGGCAAAAGTACTGGGGTGGGGTGCCATTGCCTTCCCCGAAGAATGTCCACAAGAGGATCCAAATGTGAGGGAGGGGTCCTGAGGAAAGAAGGACGAACACCTGGATCAAGGTGGCTGCAGAGATGAAGGGGATTGGGGGCTGCTGATGGCTTACTCCCAAGTGGAAAATGCTTGCCTTGCCTGATAGCACCTCTCCGGTATTGGGAGGCGTGGCTAGCAAACTCCTGTAGGACCACAGATGATACAAACGCACAGGAGAGAAGGTGCAAGGCTGCCTCACAACAGCCACTTTCAACAAGGGCCTGGCAGCCCCTTCAGTCAGTCATGTGACATCCTGGGGAGGCAATCCGTGGGGCGTGAGGCTGAGGTTAGGAGGGATGAGAAAGCTCACAGCACTATCACTGATGATACGGCTTCGATGTGTTCAATTTAAACAGGAGTATGGTCACTGGCTGCCTTCACACCGACAGTGAAAACAGAGGAGAAAACATGCTCCAACACGCATCTCTGTCCAACTCAGCCCCAAGCATCACGCAGTGATGAGGGCACATCAACTGATGCCTTCACCTCCCAGGCCCCCCACTCTCAATATGGAGCCGCACTGCCAACCGATGCCTTCACCCCCCCAGGCCCCCCACTCTCAATACGGAGCCACACTGCCTGCCCGCTCGGCCCACACCTGCTAAGCCCTCACCACTCGTGGAGTTGGTGAGAGGCCACCATCCACCCCTCACAACTGCTCTCACACAAATCCTCCCCAACAGCCCCTCACACACCAGGGTCACTTACACACACTCCCTGTCAGCCCTCATCACCCACCATCTTCCATTCCCTGAGGCCAAAAGCTGGCCTCCCCCCACCATCTCCAAAGGATGCTCATTATCCCTGCTCACGCCCACCACTCCCGCCTCCCCCTGGGACACTGAACCTGTCCTAGGTGTACATCCGTCCACAGTGCCTCCTGTGATTCAGCTGTGCTGACTTTTTCCCACTCAAATGAATGAGTATGCGAGTGTAGACTTCCTTCTCCATTCATTGAGCCACATGAACCATACAAGCATCAGAAAATCACCCCTGTTCTTCGTTATAAATTCCAACACATGAACACAGTTTCTTTTCAGAAAAATGTCTAAATTTTACGATGTGTGCGTGCCAAGCCACTGCAATCGTATATGACTCTACAACTCTATGGACTGTAACTGCCAGGATCCTCAGTCCAAAGTATTTCCCAGTCAAGAATACTGGAGGGGGTTGCCATACTCTCCTCAAGGGGATCTTCCTGACCCAGGGATTGAACCCACAGCTCTTACATCTCCTGCACTGGCAGGCGGGTTCTTTACCACTAGTGCCACCTGAGAAGCCCAGATTCTCCGATATATATTTTAACAAATATTTGTTTTCATATGGAAGTGCAGCCAAGAAAAGCCCCTCCACACAACCAAAATGATGGTGACCCTCTGGTTTACCGCCTCGTCAGTGTGACAAGTTGCATAGTGACGCTTTTATAGGACACCATCACAGTACAGTGTGCGTGGGGTCTGGCAATGCCACGCCCACATTTCTGTTTATTATCCAAAGGGCTCTTTTCCATGCATAAAAGCTTGTGTTAAGTCCGAAATGGAGCTACCGAATTCATGTGGCTACTTCTGGCATCTTGACCTTGGACTCTGGTTCAGAAATCCATTCTCAGGCTAACTTGTCCCTTTTGAAATGTAGCTGATCTAGGGCCACAGGCTCAGAGGCCGTTCTTTTGTTATCTTATTTCATAGAAACAGAAGGCAATTTGCTGCAGCAGTTACTCTCATTAATTGATGCTCCAGAGATTCTGTAGCCTCTGCTTGCCAGTACCCAAACTGTCAATCACAGCACCGCTGCAAGAACTATGGAAGACTTCTGGTTCACTCCCTTGTGCATCTTTCAATGGATAAAAGGGACAATTAACCCAAACCACCCATTCCTATGTGCAGCTAGGAAGGAGCTTCGCCCAGGGATGGTATATTTCGCTTACAGCATTGGGAGACGGGAGAACTGACAGGGCCAAAAAAGACAAGCCTGAGTCTCAGTCCCCGGGGCTAATGGAAACATAGGTAAATGTTGAGTCAGTCTGCTTTCATTTAATTTTTAAAAATAACCTCACTTATATCACTTTCCTAGCACCCATGTGGCCTGGCACCTGTCATGGGGTGTCTGGTTCCTTGGTTCTGGCACATTCCACCAAGCAGGCTTTCTTTTCTTACATTTCCAATTAAAAATGACATGGCCTTTCCAGCACCGTGTCAGACTGTCTACACCAGCGCACAGGATGGATGTGATGGAAAGTGAGTGATGCTAACGACACTGAGTAGGGAGAGTGCTGAGGGCTGACACGCCTTCGTGGAGGCCTGAAGGAAGGCACTTAAATCGATGGCACAATTATTTCCTTGTGAATGTTCACCAGCAGGGCACTGAGCTGAGGCTCCGTGTTATCAGAAAGCAAGTTGTGGAAGAAATATGTACTGATGCCTGTGAGTTCTTTCCTTCCACCGGCAGATTTCTGAAGGGTTGGAAAAACCTAGAGTGAGCCCTTGAAGTGAAAGTGTTTGTTACTCAGTTGCGTCTGACTATTCGTGACTCAGTGGATGGTAGCCTGCCAGGCTCCTCTGTCCATTGAATTCTCCAGGCAAGAATACTGGAGCAGGTTGCCATTTCCTTCTCCAGAGGATCTTCCCCACCCAGAGATCGAACCCAGGTCTCCTGTATTGCAGGCAGATTCTTTACCTTCTGAGCCATTGACCTTCGGGTAACTCCACCATTGCTCCTCCAAGACCCTTCATCCTCTGAAGTTTATTTTGGTCAAGTACTAGGGCTTCCCTGGTGGCTTAGCTGGTAAAGAATCTGTCTGCAATGTGGGAGACCTGGATTTGATCCCTGGATTGGGAAGATCCCCTGGAGAAGGGAAGAGCTACCCACTCCAGTATTCTGGCCTGGAGAATCCCATGCACTGTATACTCCATGGGGCCGCTAAGAGTCCACACGACTAAGCGATTTTCACTTTCACTTTTCCTTAAACAAACACATAAGCATGTTATTCTTAGTCAGGGCTCCTAAAATTTCTAAATAAGGAAAGCTGGGATGAGGGTGAGAGGCAGAAAACTGGTAGAAGCAAGACTAAATGATTTGTCTTGAAGTTGCTCCTGTTAAGTGCACAATGTTTACTTTCTTGCTCTTTGGATATATATTATCTACTCTATACTGGGATGGAGAAATGTTTCAGAAACAGATGTGAACAAGTTAGACTTGGAACTTGGACTCAAGACACTTATGTCTACAAAGACCGTCAGACAAGGAAAAAAAAAACAAAAAACACCACACAACATTGAGACAACGAAGCAGTAACTAACAATGGCTGCTCCTTGGAGAATTAATTAGGGCTGTTTGATAGCGTGACCAGGGGAGACAGGAAGGGTTGCTCCCAGCAAATACCAGTTAGACTGAGACTTAAATGGCAAGAGTGAGGTGATTCAATGAAAAAATATGTCACCAAGAGGAGGAAGCAGGTTCAAGAATCCTGCGGCAGGAAGAAGCTCCACATACCTGAGGGAAGGAAAGAAAGTTGATGGAGACTGAATACACAACAGCGAAGGAAACAGAGTAAGAGACACAAATATGCCGAGTAAGGTGCTGGGTTTCTAATACCTCATGTGTGACAGGAGGCCATGGGAAGATCTTCAAGTGGTAACATCTGATTTCTTCTATTTACTTATTTTTGACATGGACCATTTTTAAAAAGTCTTTATTGCATTTATTACAATATCACTTCTGTTTTTTTATTTTTTATTTTTATTTTTTGGCCCTGAGGTATGTAGGACCTTAATTTCCTGACCAGGAATCAAACCCGAGCCCCCTGAATTTGAAAGTGAAGTTTTAACCACTAGGCTGCCAGGGAAGTCCCTGATTTCTTCTTGTTAAATTCATTCTGGCTGCTGTGTGGAAAGGATGCCTCGAGCATCCTGCAGTAATCCAGGGAAAGGACACTTGCATCTTGGACAGGGCGACTGGTGGAAAGGAGAGTGGACTGCTTTCTCCAGGTGGGCTCCAGAGCTGTTGCTTATGCTTGGATATAACAGTGAAAAATGCAATGGGGTGAATTTGGTTGCCCAGTGACCAAGATGCGGAAGACAAAAGAGATAACAATTTGACAGGGGAGAAGTGTTCTCTTTTGGCAATGTTAGGTTTTAGGAGCCTTCCAGACGCTGTGCGGAAATGTCTGGGAGGTAACTATCGAGGGTAGTATGTGGTTCTGAGGCGGTGGTCTGAGTTGAGGATGAACATTTGTAAGTCTTTGCATAAAGAAGACGTGTAAAGCCATCAACTAGATGAAATCACATAGAAAACCTGTGTACATTAAAAAAAATATAATAAGGGGGCCCAAACAGGGCCCTTTGGACAGCCTTTAGAGATGGAGAGGGAAAAAAAATGAACCTAGCAAAGAAGATTGAGAGGAACCAGCCAATATAATGGGAAGAAAATCACAAGAAGTGTGGCTTCATGAAAACCAGGGATTTCAATGAGGAAGCTGTGACTTGCATCAAATGCTAAGCGAGGATGAGATGACAATAGGGTAACCACTATATTTTGGCAAATGGTGATTGCTGGTGACTCTAGCAAGTCATAAGAGCCACTCCATTAATATGGTATGAACGGAATCCCAACTGGAATGGGAGATGAGGAAGGAGAGAAGACGATCATAGGCAACTCTTCCAAAAAGTTTTGCTATTACGAGGAACAGAAAAAGGTGGAAGTAGTCAGAGGAAGATGTGGATTTTTGGTATTGTTTTATTTCTTTAAAATTTTTGAGGTGGACCTTTTTTGGAAGTCCTTATTGAATTTGTTACAATATTGTTTCTGTTTTTTATGTTTTGGTTCTTTGGCTGCTAGACATGTGGGACCTTTCTCCCCAACCAAGGGACTGAACCCGCATCCCTTGCATTGGAAGATAAAAGTCTCAACCACTGGACTGCCAGGGAAATCCCTGTTTTATTTTTAATATAGGAGGTACTAGAATTTATTCATGGCTGGAGAAAATGGTCTAGTAGAGACAGAGAAAAATAAAAAACACAAGATCTTTGAGAAAGGAAAAAGGTTAGGAGCCAGAATTTAAGAATTCAAGAGATCTGGATTCAAACTCTTGCTTTCTCTTAGACTGTGTTCTTTGTAGAGGGTTGGTCTCTAAGAGACAGGGAGCTTCATCCACAGAACCTGGAGAAAAGGCAGAAGGCAGTGGTGCTGATGCAGGTACCCTGGCAGATTTGGTAATATGAAAATGAGGAAGTTCCTGGCAGAATAACTCCATTTTCTCAATGAATTCTGAAGGCAGATTTACCAGCAGAGAGTGCTAATCAGGGAGCGGAGAGATGTAGCAGGTTTGAAGTGAGAAGAGAGAGTGAGAAGTGATTTTGGAGTGGCAGCAAGTTAATACAGTAGGAAATGCGGCGGGAGCTCTGGGCAGGATCAAGTCGCAGTTTGAGAACTGTGGCTTTGTCATCGTGATTGTGTTTCTTCAACTTGGGAGGAGAAATTGGAGTCGTTCAAATGCTCTGAGGCAGGCATGAAGAGGCAGCCTACTCAGCCACAAAAAGAATGAAATAATGCCATTTGAAGGAACATGGGTGGACCTAGAGATTATCATACTCAGTGAAGTAAGCCAGCCAGACAAAGATAAGCACCATATGATATCATTTATATGTGGATTCTAAAATATGACACAACTGAACTTATCTGCAAAAGAGAAACAGACTGACAACATAGAGAAGAGACTTGTGGTTGCCAAGGGGAAGGGAAGAATTGGGAGTTTGGGATTAGCAGATGCAAACGAATATACGGGGTAGATAAACAACAAGGTCCTGCTGTACAGCACAAGGAACTATATTCAATACCCTATGATAAACCATAATGGGGAATACTATGAAAAGGAATATACATATGTACAACTGAATCACTTTGCTGAACATAAGAAATTAATACAACACTGCAAATCAACTAAACTTCAACAAAGTGTTTTAAAAAGGAAATAGTTCAACCAGGGCTGTGAAACAGGCACCACTTGGGCACCACTTAAATCCTCTCACCTCCCCTGCTCTTCAGTCACAGATATGGTGACTATTTGGGCTTAGGCTCCAGCCAGCATCATGCAGATCTTGCCCTGGGCACACCCTGCCCAGCTCTGGCTTCTCGCCCCCTGGGCTTCTCTGCTGCCATGACCTGGTACATTAAGGAAGGAACTGCTTGGTGCGAGTTGGCAGTGGGAGAGTGCCTGGGAGCTTACAGATAAGGCTCCCCCTTCCAGTACACAGTTCTAAAACATATTTCTTCAGACTCCGTAGAGGATGCTGCTAGGATGAAGGACCACTGGCCTTTATCAGTGCTCAATCCAATAAAGCATCCTTGCTTCAGCTTTCTCTTCTTCCTCATCTCACCCTTCTGGTCTCTAACTTCTGCTCTTTGGGGTTGCTTTTTTAAAAACCTACCTACATATAAGTCTTTGCCTAAATCTCTGCCTTCAAAGTAGTCCACTTGTATTAAGAAGAGTTACAGAAATTAGAGCCCCAAGATGGGATTGTGGGGTTCAGTGAAGACCTCACTGCTGGGGTAAGCAGAGTAGTGGTAACTCCTGGCATGTGTGACTTCACAAATGTTAATATTCTCCCTGGCAGTGGCCTGGGACTGGGCCGAGGTAGAGAATGATGTATGGGGTTGTGTGGTGGCTCTTTTATCTTTGAACGTGTGGGCATCTGGCTGATTTGTCCGTATATTCTGTACGTTTTGCAAAAGGAAATTGACAAGATCAAGTCAGCCAACTATCCACTCAAGGCTTTCTGCGAAACCCAGACAGCCATGGATAAAGAGATTCACACCATACAGCCATAGGCAGACTGTTGAAAATCAGACCCAGTAGCAATGACAACACTACAAAGGAGACTAAATGCACAGTCTTGGACTATCTCTTATGTGACAATAATTGGAAAAGAATGGGACCCTGAGACCCACATGGGGACCTTTGAGTGTACAGGGAAGGAGGGTATTCCTGAAACCTCAAGGGAGGCCAGAGATACAGATTTATAGCTTTATCCCACCCTCCTTCCTCACCAAAGGAAAGAGACCTGACATTTCACAGCGATTCTGCTAGGACTTCATCTGAGGCAGGTGCCTTTCAGTATGACTCTGCTCCTAAGTCCGGGTGGGTAAGAACGATAGAGAATTTGTTGGCTGGGAGTACTTGCTTGTGAATCGAGGGTCAAGGTCCTGGCAAAGCCTCCTTGGGGCACTGCTAATATGCTCCTGGGTCAGTGGCTCAGGGAATATGACTTTGGCAGAATTCGGGGTCAGAAGACTAGGAGGGTGAGAATGTCAGGCGGGAAGCACGATGCGAGCTTGAGACCGATCATGTGACTGCACTGAGGAGATTTATGAAGCCTCTTCCAAAAAGTGCTGGAGAGATTAAGCAGTGGTCGCCACAGGATAGATAAGCTCAGTACAGCTCCTTTCATTGGCTTCCCTCCTTCACTCTCTTCCTTTCCTGGTCCCTACTATCTGCTCCCCAAGATTATTGTTGTTTTTCAGTCACTAAGTCATCTCTGACTCTTTGAGACCCCAGGGACTACTGCATGCCAGGCTTCCCTTTCCTTCACTATCTCCTGGAGTTTGCTCAAACTTCTGTCCGTTTAATCGTTGATGCCATCCAACCATCTCATCCTCTGTCGGCCCCTTCTCCTCCTGCCTTCAATCTTTCCCAGCATCAGGGTCTTTTCTAGTAAGTCGGCTCTTCACACTAGGCGGCCAAAGCATTGGAGCTTCAGCTTCAGCCTCAGTCCTTCCAATGAATATTCAGGGTTGATTTCCCTTAGGATTGACTTCCACATAAACTCCCCGTGCAAAAACTAAGAGCTGCTTCCAAGGAGCAGAAGTTCTAGGCCAGGTAGAGAATCCCAAGGCTGCTCCTGTTCCTGTTACTGACTCCGAACATGATGGGGCCCAACACCTCCTACTGCACGTCCATCCAGCACACAGTGGGTCCTCATCAGATGACAACTCTCTCCTTCCCTTCTCCCTTCCCCTGAATCAGTAACTCTGGATGGTAGTTATGGGCAAACACCTCCTAGAGATAGAACAGTATCTCTTCTGCTCGGTGCTCCCCACTGCCCCTCGGAATCCACTCTGGCTGAGGGGCCCTGACTCTGCTCTTCCTCCTCCAGCACATGGTTTGTCTCCCTCCTCACTACATAGCCTCAGGTTAACTATGTTCCCTGGAGGCTTTGCTTCCCTTTCTGGGGAAATCAAAGAGCAGATTGGGAGTTAGTCACCAGACTGTGTCGCTCTAAATACAAGGAAGAGAAGACAGAAAGGAAAGAGGCGGGGGAGGGGGAGGAGGGAAACAGGAGGATACAGCGCTGCGGTTGAGGAGTTCACACATCTGATTGCCTTTCATCATCACAATACATTTGCAAGGTGTTCTCCTGTCACACGGATGAGGACATGACAAGGCTCAGGGTCCCTGTCTTAAACACCTGCTTCCTAAGCTAAACTGACAGCCAGGAGGGGCAGGTGGTGCCACCATGAGAACCAGAGACAGGGCTCGCTTGAGAAAGAGGGAAACCAAGCAGACCAGACAGACTGATGCCTTAGGCCTCTGCCTCGTTGAGCCCGGACTTATCTGGAAATACCAGTTTATGGGGGAAATTCATAGGACTGAAATGCAGGCAACCAGAATATTTTCATTTTCCCCCTCTGCTTAACAAGTGTTGTGGTTGCTAAGTCATGTCTGTTTCAGTCCTGTCTGACTCTTTGTGACCCCATGGACCATAGCCCACCAGGCTCCTCTGTCCATGAGATTCTCCATGCAAGAATACTGGAGTGGGTTGCCGTGCCCTCTTCCAGGAGATCTTCCCAACCCAGGGATCAAACCCACATCTCTTATGTCTCCTGCATTGGTAGGTAGCTTCCTTATCACTAGCGCCACCTGGTCACCAAAAAGTAGAGATGGAGTGGTTTCCAGGGAAGAGGGCACAAAGGCTTGTGAAGAGAAGCACCTGCTTCACTGAGCTCTGAACTCTGAGCACCAAGATGAGGCAGCCCAGAACCAGGGCAGAGAACTAAGGCAGCTGCTGTTAACTACACAGTGAACTTGACCATGACACTCCAGACAACGCAACCAGACTCATATTTCCTGCATACCTTCTATGGTTCTGCTTTGCTTCTGGAAAATTGAGAGTCTTATACCACCTCCCTTTGCTGCCCTACAAAGATCTCTGCCCATGAATTTCTACCTCCATCAAAGAAACAGCTAATTTCTTCTTATACTACATCCCTTCTTTGAGGTTCCCACTGCAGTCCTCCTAACTCTTTGCCATTTCAGCATTCTTCTTTAGAGGCAAGTCCTTTGTAATCTGCACATTCTTTTTCCATATCCAGTAATAGCTAAGCTTCAAAGAATCATGATACCCTAGAGATGAAGGGACCTTTTTTTAAAAAAAAAAATTCAGGAAACAATTACATTTACCCTAGGCCACACACAGTGTTGAATCCCTTGAGATTATTAACCTATTGAATACTCATGACAATTCTATGAGTTAGGTATAGTACTTCATTTTTTCTCAGATGAGGAAAGTGAGGCTCAGTGAGATTAAATAACTTGTTTTGGGCCATACAATTAGAAAGTGGCAGAACCAGGAAGTCTGGCTCTGAAGCCCATGCCCTAAAAAAGTCTTAACCTGAGGGATCATTTCACTCCTTCCCTTCATTTTACAGAAGAGGAGATTCAGACACAAAACGTTAAGTGATCTTAGCAAAGATAAGCACACTGAGGCTGGCATGCAGATTTTCTGATTTCCAGTTCAATGTTTTTGCCCCAACATCCCATGGCTGGGCTCTATACAACAGTCTTCACCTCTAGTTTATGTTTCAGCAGTGGTTTCCCATGAGTTCTACAACTGACCTGCAGATTTACAATATCAGTGTGGATCACCATTTTACCAAGGTTATGTAGAAACACATGGGTCATCTTAAGGCTCTGCACCTAGTCCTTTGGGGCTTTAGAATCTGGTGATCTGGAATCTAGGGTTCCTGATCAGCTGGGAGACCCTGACATGTTCCTACTCTTTTCTGGAAAGTCCAACTGGTGTATGGGAGGTATAGCCCTACATATTGTAAGAAACCTGTAAGCCGTAAAGTTACAATGCTGATGATTAGCACTGCTAAAAACACCAAGTTTCACCCATGATTTCTGCAGACATTTTGAAATGGTGATGAGGATACAGACTCAGATGGTCATCTTAAGGTGGAAGTATCTGGTGCTGAGATGGCTGTGTGGGAATTAGGGAGGCTGAGGGTAAAAGCTGGAAATGCAAATCATGTTCTCGTCATTATCAGCTCTATAATGGTGTGGCAGGGCAAAACGTAAGACTGTTAATAATAGAGAAACTGGGGGTCATAGAGACATACCTCTGCAGGCCCACCTTCCTGCAGACCTGGGGTGCACACCTTCACCAGCTCTTTCACAGTCACCCTTACTGCAGCATTGCAGGCAAACCTCAGGTAGCAAAACTGATTGCATTTGGTATTTCTGCTGTTCTCTCAGCTACCTTTACAATGCACGTGGGGAGCCCTTCACCAGCAGGAGCCTTTGTCTTTGATCTCTTTATCTACAAAGCCAGCAGTGTGGTTGGCACCTAGGAAATGGGCGATGAATAGCGAATGAATGAATGCTCTTTTGACTTCCTTGAATTGCAACCATTTTGCTTTCACTCAGCAGCCCAGGGCTAAGGGTGTTCTGAAGTAACCCTCCCAGAGTTGTGGTCAGCAGGGCTAGCATTGGAGTGGGGAGTCAATGGAATTTTCAGGAAGAGTGGGAATAGACAGTGAAGCCTGGAATCTCTGTGAGGACACACTGTATGATAGTTCTCCAGTATTTTATCACCCAACCACCAAAGGTGCCCATAAGTCCCTCTGCATCAGAATGCCCTCCTTCACATATTAAAAAGCAAGAACTAAATCAAATTTTTATAAAACCCAATTCAGCGCTTTGTCCTGTGGGCACTTTAATCCTGAGGAGACACTCAGAGAGTTGTAGTTTTTGGCTTCAAAGACAATTTTTAAAAAGGAAGTGTGGATAAGAAAGGCCCTGAAGGGGGAGATGCCAGTTAATACATTCTTTGTGTACTCTTCCATAATGAGAATATTGAGAATTCCTTAGTGACAAGAAGCAAGTATAAACTTGGTAGAGCTCTCACAGCACCTGGCACTTGGCTGTGCCCACAGACAGTGCTCAATAAAAATTGGGTGGATGGATGGATAAATGGGTGGACAGAATATATTAAAAAAAAATTTTGGCCATACCCTGTGGCA
This sequence comes from Tragelaphus eurycerus, assembly GCA_935064755.1. Classification (NCBI taxonomy): domain Eukaryota; kingdom Metazoa; phylum Chordata; class Mammalia; order Artiodactyla; family Bovidae; genus Tragelaphus; species Tragelaphus eurycerus. The sequence continues at coordinate 14,817,655 of CAKXYN010000036.1, read as the reverse complement.
TGTAGGATCTTAGTGTCCTGTCCAGGGATCGAACCCACACCCCCTACATTGGAAGCATGGAGTCTTAACCACTGGACCACCAGGTGAAATCCCAGAGTACAATTTTCTATTGCCACCACTGTCAACAGTCATCTGTAACTCTGGTCACAATGTCCTCGTAAGCTACCATGCTCTTTTCCCTTAATTCTCTCTTGACCTTTTTTGTATAGAACTGATATTTACTTATCACCTTCTTTATTCAATCATTCAAAAGAAAACTGTCTCCCTCACCATCCAACAGTGAAAACCCTCTACATACATAAGCGTCTTCTCACACAAATCAAACAACAAAATACAATGGGGTTTTCATTCACTGTACTGTGTTTCCATCTGAATAAGAGATAAAATCAGAAATGTCGTTAAAGTCAAAGACAGATGTTTTCTTTTTGCTGTCATTTACTTGACACTAGTTACCCTGTGCTTCAAAATGAGAAAAATAAAACAGGCTAACAATAACCTAGCATTTGCAGATTACCTTGGGTGGAGGTGGGAGCTAACATAAATTAGTCTCTGCAAGTCCTTCCATCTGTTCTCTTTGTCCAAATAATTCATCGCCATTCCAACAGCTGCATCTGGCAGTTCAGGTCACTGATACCCATTCTCCTATTTAGAGAACTTTATTCCTTTTGTCCCTCCCAATTTTGTGTAGTTCCCCGTCTGACCCAATTTTTGAGTGATGGAGATTTTCAAGGCCAGATAATTCTTGAGTTGGGAAGAGGTGATTCACGGAGAGTCTTGGAGGAGAAGGAAAGAAAGAGCATTAGAGAAGTTTAGAATGATCGGGGGTGGGGGGTGGGGGTAGGGAAACCAAGGAAGAAGTACTATCTAATCTGTAGAAAAAACTGTTTCCCACATCTCTTGCTCATTCCAGAACTTTCAGAAAAGAAAGAGGTGATGAGACGGAGAGTGGATTTGGGGAAAGTAATCGTCTGTTCTATGACAGGATTCATTTTGTTACTGAAGGGAAATAACCTACAAAGGAAGAGAGAGACAGAAAGAAACCAGGAGTAGGGTGGGCGAGACAAAGAGGAAGACATATGGGGAGGGGGTGGAGGAGAAGGGTGAGGAGGAGAGAACACGGAATGCAGCGGGAACACTGTTGGAAACAGAAGAACCGCCCCCAGAGGAAAATGCCAGCATCTCTGGGCAAAACTAAACTGTCATCACATGCAGCTTTGCTCTCAGAAATGTACACATTTTTTTTTTCCCTTTTCAAGATGATTCCCCATTCTGACATCAGTAGAACACTTCGAATTGAGAGACTAAGACAATTTCATTTCTGCTATCACATGGCATTTCCAGGTCCTTCCTCAGCATTCTTCATAAATCGCCATCACCACCCTTTAGACAAATCGATGCTGGGAGCCCAGGGCAGGGAATATTCAGGGGCAAGTCCTTGTCCAGATTTCATGTAGATTTCATCTTACAAAACTAGAGTGGAAGAAATCTGTCCCTCTTAGGAAGAAATGAGGGAAAGAAATACAATCTTTAATGCTCACACTTTCTAAATGCAGTTCTCTTTTTTTTTTTTTGCCACATGTCATGTGGGATCTTAGTTCCCTGACCGGGACTCAAACTCACACCCCCAGCAGCTGGAAGTGAGGAGTCTTAACCACTGGACGATCAGAACATTCTCAGTTGTTAACATCAATAGAGCAGGGACAGTCCAATAAGACAAATAAAATAAAACAATAATAATAAAACCAATGACTACATTTTTTGAGCACTTGTATAGGTCCTTTTGTACACACTTTGCATACATTCTCATTTAACCAGTATGAAAACAACAGGAAACCATTAATGCTACCCTCGTTTTTACAGATGAAGAAGCAAGCTCAGAGAGATTAGGTAACCTGACCAAGGCTGCTCAGCTGATAAATATGGGGCCAGAATTTTGAGAGACACCTCTGGCTTTCCATATCATGCAAATGACCCAAATTTTATTTTACCAACACTGAGTATTAAGCTCCTTGCCCACCAACATTTTCCTATACCTGGAAACAAAGAGAAAATGTTTGAATCCTTCCCTTCCCTTTAAATCTTTCCCTACACTGTTTAAAAAATAATATAATGAGCCCAGAGTCCTTTGGCTCCACCACCTTGGCCGCTCCCATTGCCCTTTATCAGAAATAAGGGGGGTTTTCCTGGTGGTCCAGTGATTAAGACTCTACACTGACAATGCAGAGGGCGTGGGTTCAATCCCTTATTGGGGAAATAAGATCCTAGATGTTTTTTGGCAAAAAAAAAAAAAAGGCAACTGACTTGAGTAATAATCAAAAACCTGAATAATCTGTCCCTGATCAATGACAGTTAATGGTATGAAAGAGGAAATAAAAGCTACGTACAGACCATATGCGCCTGCCCTATCTACCACATTTGGCGCTATGAGCCTTTTTGCTTTTTTAACGTATTTCTTTTGACTTCAATACCCTGGCCCCTACAGAGCAGACCACACCGCTTGTCCCTCCCTGTCTCTACTGGCTTGTGACCGTCACTGAATAATTCTGCCTCCTTGTCCCTCCAGCTGTCCTGGGTGTTCAAGGCTCAGCCAAGTCTCACTTTACTTTTCCCTACATGCTCTTCTCCTGAGAGAGCAGATCTTTTCTCAGCTGGCCACTGACAGTTGTATCAACACTACACTGATGAATTTCGAATCTGTGTAACCTCACATTCCAGACTCTATTAGCTGCAGGAACTGCAAGACATCCTCACTGGCACATCCTGCCCTCAGCTCAGAATTTAACATGTTTTCTGTGAAAAACAGGTTTTCTGCCTCAACTTTTTCATTTCCATTGATTCATCACCAGCCGTTCAACCTCAAAACCTAAAAGCCAGCTTTGACTATTTCATCTCCTGTATTATCTCTATGGAAGGCACTACCAGATCCTAGAGTAGTGTTCTTCAAAATTCTCTTGCCATCTCTGAGGTCACCAAAATCCTGGCTTTTGTCATCTTGCATTTAGAGTAGCTCTGACTTGTCTCCCACCTTGGGTCACTACTCTTTCCTTCCTTTCATGCAGTGGCTCGGGATTAATTTTCTCAACATAACCATTCCATCAAGTCTCTCCTCCCAGGATAAAGTTAAATGACATTAATCTAGTTTTCAGGCTTTTCCATAGCCTACTGGTTAGCAGTCATACTCATTCAGCCCAAAGCATGGATTCAAAAACCAAATAGGCTGTTTCATAGAAGATTCTAAAGCAGAAAGATACCTCAGTGGTGTCCATTTCTACTCCTTTACAGAAACATAATATGTATTAACTAAAAGCTGATGTATCCCTATCTTTTACTGATGCATGCTCCTTACCATGCTATTTTTAAAATGAGATTTGAACAGACTAAATGACTTGATTAAGGTCACATAATTAGATGTCAACTCCCAATACAGTGCCTTTCCAACCCTAACCTTCCCTGAAAACGACTCTGTCCCACGGTAACCCCATGCTTATATCCCATTTCTTGTCTACAATTCCATTAAGATGAACTTGATCCCAATATAACCCTCACATGCTCAGTGTCAAGTCCAAATCTTAGTTCATGCTACCATTCTCACTTGGAGAAAGTCACCTACCCTTGGGCCCCTACAGTCCATACTTCAAAGTCTAGGTCACGTTCCACTGCCTCCAATTCTTCCAGTGTTTCAAAGCTGCAAGTAGTTAATACTGCTTGACTGTAGCATATGAACTGTATTACCCATTTGAGGCACTAAATCATATTTTGTCTGGCACTTTTACTAAAAAATTTCATGTATGCAGCCTTTGCTTCTTCAACTAAACTCAAGTTTTGAAGAGAACTTAGCTCATGTCTTTTTTCTTGTGCTGCCCTTCACACTAACTATAGCTTTGTGCACAGATATACTGCACTATTTGTTAAAGACATAAAGACTCTAAGAATACAACCTGAAACAAAGTCTTAAATAGATAATCCAGAGGCCCGGAGGAAATCAAGTCCACAGATAATACAAAGCTTAATTTTCCAATTAGTTTAAGTTAATTAACTTGTTTTCAAATATTTAATAAGTGCCTGCTCTGGGCCAATTAAAGTGCCAAGCAGTAAAATGCAATGGTGAGTGGAACAGACATATTGCTGCCAACATGGAGCTAATAGTCTAGTCAGAGAAAGACACAAACATTAAGTAATCACATACACTAAGTGTGAGCGTGTGTTTTAATTTAACTAGGTGGGCATGTATGCTTAGTCGCTCAGTCATGTCTGACTCTTTGAGACCCCCATGGACCCCAGGCTCCTCTGTCCATGGGATTTTTTTTTTCCAGGCAAGAATACCAGAGAGAGTTGCCATGTCCTCCTCCAAGAGATCTTCTTGACCCTGGGATCAAACCTGCTGCTGCTGCTGCTGCTGCGTCACTTTAGTCGTGTCCAACTCTGTGAGACCCCATAGACGGCAGCCCACCAGGCTTCCCGTCCCTGAGATTCTCCAGGCAAGAACACTGGAGTGGGTTGCCATTTCCTTCTCCAATGCATAAAAGTGAAAGTGAAGTTGCTCAGTCGTGTCCGACTCTTGCGACCCCATGGACTGCAGCCTACGAGGCTCCTCCGTCCATGGAATTTTCTAGACAAAAGTACTAGAGTGGGGTGCCATTGCCTTCTCTGGGGATCAAACCTATGTCTCCCAAATATCCTACAATGCAGGTGGATTCTTTACTGCTGAGCCACGGGGAAGGCCCACCTTAACTAGGACTCTAGGAAAAATAGGACTTCCCTGGTAGCTCAGATGGTAAAGAATCTGACTGCAATGTGGGAGATCTGGATTGCATCCCTGGGTCGGGAAGAACCCTTGGAGAAAGGAATGGCAATCACTCCAGTGTTCTTGCCTGGAGAATTCCATGGACAGAGGAGCCTGCAGCCTGGCAGGCTACAGTCCATGGGTTGCAAAGAGTCAGACCTAACTGAGCAACTAACACACACACTAGGAAAAATGGGAAGAAGTGGACAGATTAGAAATATATTTTGCTATAGAACCAGTAAAATTAGAAAATTGATTAGATGAAGAATTTGAGAGAGAAAAAAGAATCAGAGATAACTTGCAAATTTCTGATATGTGCAATGGTAAAGATACCCGGCTACTCCTCTGAGATGAAGGGAAGCACTGGAGGGCAGGGTTGAAGTGATTGCATTGATATCATGAAAATTCAGCCTTGGGCATGCTGAATAGTTCATTACTAGAACCCTATCAAATAAGAAAAGTCAACAAGAAGCAGTTTGAGGCTCTTGTCCTGACTTTTACCCTGTTCACCTTCAGATGATGTTTCTTAAAGAGAAAATGCTCCACCCAAAATTGGGCCTGAGAAGAGAAAAGCAGAATCAAGGAGCTCAGACAGCTCAGAACTGGGTAAGTAGACTGTGAATAACCGCAGGTTAGTATTTGCTGAGACTGGAAGAATGCAAAATAGATCTTTTCAATTCAAGAAAATCAAATCTGGCCCATTTATTTTTCTTTATCAAGTGAATCAAAAGCTTAGCTGAACGGAAAACTAAGTCATTTGAAAAAGGACGGCTCCTGGTGTGTATACGCATGCAAAAGGCAGGCTTAACACACAGGCCCTGACTCCACTCCATTCCTGGTGCTCAGTCAGCTACTGCATAATGTGTGCTGGGAATGAGGCCACACTTCTGGATTCAAACCTATTCAAGTCTTGATCACAGGGTTGGAAGGAAACATGGAAGTTCAATACCTCATAAAAATCAAAGAATCAAAGAACCTAATCAAAAGGAACACAGGGCTCTTCTTTTCCCAATTCTTTCCAGGCAATCATTTTCGCAAGATATTATCCTATAGATGAGGAAACCAAAGTCTGAAAAGGTGAAATGAAAGGTAAAATGACTCATAACACAGCTAATGGGTAGCAAAGCTGGGAACAGACGCGTGTTCTCAGCACAGTGCACCTTCCACGCAAGAGACCGCATCGCTGGATGGTAAAGAGAAGAGCAGGCTGAGAAAAGAAGTCCCTTTTGAAAATTAATTTGAGATCAGATTTTGAAAGGAGAAATTTGCTGTCTAGGGAGGATGACTGCTGCGCTAAGTTTCAATGTGGCTAAAAGAAGTTCCCATCCATCCTTCATCATGTAGGCAAAATGATCCAAATGATATTTGAAAAATATAAACCTGATGGTGAGTAAGATGATTTTTGTGATATTAATAAAAAGGGGACCCAGAACAGCTTGTTATGGGAATCTGGGCACAAGCTAATGAGGACAGAGGCTGTGAAAGCAGAGAGAAAAGAATGACAACTTTGGGGAGCCATGCAAGAATGATGGAGTCTGACTATTTATAAAAAAGGCAGGAAGGGCAGTGAGAACTCATTTCCAAGTTCACGTTACTGATTAGAAGGCAGAAGGCTATGTGAGCACTCTGCACATAAAGCCGACGTTTAAAACTAGTCCAAAGTCTACATTTTACTGCCAATGAATCAGAAATATCACCTTCACACATGACGGATAACATATTGAATTTTTAAAAAGAATAATCCCTTTTTCACTCCACAGGCATGAGCCCCACCTTTCATCTTTATTGATTCAATCACATTTTCATTCACCAAAAAAATGTGTGAGTCTTCTAGGCATTGAATCCTGGGGTGGCTGTGAAAATGAGTGAGACAGTCCAGCCTCAGGCGCTCCCAGATCTACTTTTAATTTGAACCGCCCGCACATCTAAGTGTGATAATAGCAGTTGTGAACACGGGGCTGTGGGAACACAAAGAGAGGGATGACAAATTCTGCCTGGAACTGTTAGAGAAGGCTTCATGGAGGAGGTGACACGAATTAGATCTTAAGGGACAGTCATGTATCCATCAGGGAAGTTGAAAGAGGAATATTAGAGATACAACCACATGGATGCAAGGAGCAGTAAGAAACTGTTACCTTTAGAGTATGGCTGGTCATGTCATTGGATGTTGCTGGATCACAAGCAGGGTATGTTGGGGCCAGGCAGGGAGTTGGAAGAGGGAGGCAGTTGGATAAGCCCAATTGTAAAAGTTAGATCCAAGGATTTCTCTGGTGGCTGAATAGTTAAGAATCCACCTTCCAATGCACAGGATGAGGGTTCAATTCCTTGTTGAGGAACTAAGACCCCACAAGGCACAGAGCAACTAAGCCTGCACACCATAACTAGAGAGATGCCTGCGTGCCACAATGAAGATCCTTCATGGTGCAACTAAAATACTGTATTTGGCCGATGCACCCAAATAAACAATTTTTTAAAGACTGTTTTTAAAAAAGTTAGACACAGCTATTCAAGGTCTTTGGTGGCTGGCTGAGAAATATATATATCTCATCCAGTAGATAAAAGGGAACCATCAGAAATTTGTGGAAAACTTAGCTTTCTGCTCTCAATATCCAATTCTTCATTCTTTGCAGGTCACTGAAATCCTATTTATTATTTGCTTCAGCAAATCATGGTTGCAACTTCTTCCCAATCCCAACTTGATTTGAGAGAGATTACTTTAACCACTTTGAGGTCTTCAATGGCAATGTCTCCATCCCCAGAAAAGCACCCCCAGATGCAAAGGTGATGAGTTTTCCACCATTCAGGGTAGCCACCAGACAGTAAAGTCCTAGAATCTGTTTGCTGGGACCATTGCCACTCTTGTCAGGCCTTGGTTCTTTCTTTGTAAAGGAAAGCAGAATATAATTGAGGAACTATGACCATACAGCCCCTTTCAGGAGCACACGTCCCTGAACTGAATTCACAAAGGCATGATGCTGCTCCATTGAACAGACTGCCCCCCTGCCGTAATGCTACTCCTCTCCACACCATCAGGGTAGGCCAGTGAAGGCTGGAGCAATGGTAAGGTCTGTGGGCTCTGTGATCAGGCTCTCAGTACCCAGGCATTACAAGATCATGCCCCAGTCTCATTTATTTCTGAAAAGTCTCTTCCCCCTCAGATATGTCCTGTTCCTTCTTTACAATCTCCTGTCAATTTCTTTTTTTAATAGACATATTTCCCTGTTGCTTACTAATAACCAGAGTGACTGATTCGACAGCTGGTAGGACCAAGTGTGCAGAAAGCAGGATCCTTTCCCAGGCTCAGAAGGAATGGAAGACAGGCTTTTTTTTTTCCAAAAAAAAAGCTCACAATCTGAAGCACGTGTCACTGGTAGGGCTGACAAACGTAGCATGTGTGTTCTTTACACGGGACCCAAAAGATTTCGAGGCCTGAGTCGATGCTGTACTTGCTTTCTTTGCCTACTTGCCAATTTTACCTTTTCAGTGGAAAAAGAAGCATGCCTCAGTTTTCCGGACACCGAGACACATGAACTATCATCTCCCACAGAAATAGAGGAAAAAGAAGCATCAGACGACCATTCAACTCCCGATGTATCCCCAGCTCCTCCAGAAGAGAATATGAAATTTATAGGTTACCCTTTTTTTTGGCAAGTTCTCTAATTTACTTTTTTAAAATTTTTATTTTATTGAAATATAGTTGACTTACAACGTTGTGTTAATTTCTGCTGTAGAACAAAGGGATTCAGTAATATATACATTTTTTTTCATGTTGCTTTCTATTCTGGTTTATCACAGGATATTAAACATAGTTTCCTGGGCTATACAGTAGGACACTGTTGTTTACCCACCTTATATAGAATAGTTTGTATCTGCTGACCCCAAACTCCCAATCCGTCTCTCCCCCACCCACCTCTCCCTTGTCAATCACAAGTCTGTCTTCTACATCCATCTGTTTTATTTTGCAGATAAGTTATTTTCTGTAATATTTTAGATTCCACATATAAGTGATATCATATGGTTTCTGTCCTTGTCTGACTCAATTCACTTAGTTTGGAAATCTCTAGGTCACCTTTTGGACTTAACACGTAAGACAGGACAGTGGGCTCTTCTAAGGGGATTAGCCCTGATGGTTCTTCTCCTCGCTGACTGGTTCTGAAGACAACACCAAACAGCCAGGGCGAAATAAAGTTGTTATGAAAACAATGGCTGCAAGGAAAAGGAAACTGCTCTAAAGTACAAGAAACATTAAGAATTCCCATGGTTCTTGGCCATGAAGAGCCATGGATCCCTAACTGTTTGAGGTTTGCAGTGCAGGGCAGTAACCACATCCCCCTTTATCTGCCATTCACCCCCAGTGCAGAAACCAACGTTGTCCTGTGCATCCCTGCCATGAAATCTGGAAAAAACACTAAACACTTAGAAACAAACAGCTAAACACATAATCCTACTTACATCACCAGTCACTGGGCAAATGCAAAATAAAGATTTGACTGCCTTCATGAGACATTCTCAATCAATCTTAAGGAGCCAGCTTTCTATTAGAACATGCCTGGTCGAGCCCAAAAGAGTTACACATGTTGTGTGGCAATTAATAAACTCTTCTTAATAGTGATTAGTTCCTCCCTCCTGTTATGCTCTCAGTGTAGAGACACCAGAAGCCTCCATTTAAGAGCCCAGATCTGAAACCTGGAGACTGGGGGAGCACAAGTGTTCTGCATTCCTTCTTTCCCATTCATTCAACAAAGCCCAAGTCCAATAGCCTTAAGGGTCCACTGCAAAATGCCATGTGTTCAGCCAGGAGATATGATAAATGTAGGAGAAATGGCAGGGCGGGTGGAAGACAGGGGCATCAAGGCCAGAGATCACAGTCACCTAATAATCACCTGCTTGGGAAGTATGTTTGGAGACTGACACAGTTCTCACTCACAAATCACAAAAAGTCTTAACAATAATAAAGCAGCATTTCTTTCTCTTCTTATTATTCCTCTGGACAAACATACAGTTTCTTCTGTCCTGCAGTGTCTTTAATAAGATGGATGGCATCACTCTATTTTGAAAAATTCTGTCCTCCTTAATATACAATTTCAAAGCCGTGTCTTGGCCTAGCTTTCTTACTTGCTCACAGCAGTCAGAATACCACACATTATGAAACCACCTGCAATCCACCCCACCCCCCAACCAGAACATTCTCAAGCCCAACTCAGTGGGTTGCTGTGAAGGAGAGAGCTCCCCTGGCCTCCAGGGATAGAGCTGTAAGATCAAGATAGCACACTGTTTTTTTCTTATCTTACCTCTTACCCTGTGTCTTCCTCATTCTAAACCACTTTTCCCTTCATTCTCTAACACTTTAGGGAGCAATTCCATTAAATGTAATAACAGTGTAGTAATACAAAGAACATCATTTTCTAGTGCTAATAACTTTAATTTTAAAACCACTTGTGTGCTCCAAAATTTAGTAAAGCCTCCATTTCTCATCAAGGCCAGCAGACATCAAATTCGAAACATTTAAGTTCTGTTTCTCTGGCGTTGGTAATCTAAGTACAGGGGAATTGAAATGCCATTTAAAGTCAGATTTGCTTTGATGCTCACTTTGCCGGCTTTTGTGATGGAGACTCGTTTCTGTGCATAAAATAGACACACAGAGTGCCAGCAAAAGGGACCCAAAACCGTATAAGGAAAGTATGATCACCTGCAAGAGGACCAGCAGTGTATGATCCTCTAGGTACCCTTTCTGGAATTCCCTGTAGGCCACCAACTTTTGTACCCTCTGTATCCTTTCTACTGTTTCCTGTATTTACTCTTTCTGAATTTAAATTTATGGAATTAAAATTTCACAGAACTGATAGGGTTCACAATTTTTAGACTGGTCATCAGGAGAGAATCAAAAGAAAATTCTCCCATTAGCACCAAGTTCAAGTCTGTGCAAATGCTATCGTTGTCTTTCACCATATTCTGTTCATTCTCTCTTGTGTATACTCATGTTTAATTCTCTATGACCCCATGGACAGTAACCCACCAGGCTCCACTGTCCATGGAATTTTCCAAGCAAGAATACTGGAGTGGGCTGCCATTTCCTCCTCCAGGGGATCTTCCTAACCCAGGGACTAAACCCAAGTCTCCTGTGTTGGCAGGCAGATTCTTTTACCATTGTGCCCCCATTCTGGTTTGGGGGGCTATAAAAATGGCAGCTAAACTGAGAACAATGACTTGCAATCCTGGTTGATTCTGAGAATCAACTTAGGAGCTTTTAATATATGTGCATTCCCAGGCCCTTGGACTTCCCAGGTGGCGCTAGTGGTAAAGAACCTGCTTGCCATTGCAGGAGACATAAAAGACACAGGTTCAGTCCCTGGGTAGGGAAGATCCCTGGAGGAGGGCGTGGAAACACACTCCAGTATTCTTGCCTGGAAAATCGCATGGACAGAGGAGCCTGGCTAGCTACAATACGTAGGGTTGCAAGGAGTCAGACACGACTCAAGCAAGTTAGCGTGCATTCCCAGGCCCTTACTCCATCCTGTACACCTAAATTGGAATACTGCTGTGGGGGACCCTGGGATCTGTACACACACAGGTTGTTAAACCTTTCAGGGAAATCCTAACACATAGTCAGGACTGAGAAACACTGACACGGAAAACTCCAAACACAAGAACTGAAGACAGCATGGTGGCAAGTCAGCACATCAGTACTTCCCCAAGGCTGTTGAGTCAGCATCAGGTGGTACATTTGAGAAGCCTCCTTTGTTTGGAAAGGGAAAAGGCTAACTTCTGATGACCACAGCAAACGCAGCTTATTTGCATTACCTCACTCTCTGTTACTACTTCTACCCCAGCCACCCCGCCCCTGTTCTCGGGAAATGTTTGTGGGACTCAGGACTCATTCCCCAGCAAGACTCAGCTTCTGGACCGGTCCCCATGGTTTTGAGCACATAGTAGGTACCCACTGACGAAAGAATCTGTTCCTTGTGCTGATGAAAGGATCTGTAAAAAGCTGATCACATGGAGGATGGTTCAGAATACACAAGTGTTCCACTCCGCTAGCCTGGGTTAATTTTTTTTTTTTAACTTTTTATTTTCTATTGGGGTATAGCCGATTAAAAATGTCATGATAGTTTCGTAAATAGTGAAGGGACTCAGCTATACATATACATGTATCCATTCTCCCCCAAACCACCCCTCCCATCCAGGCTGCCACATAACATTGAGCAGAGTTACCTGTGCTCTACAGTAGGTCCTTGTAGATTATCCATTTTAAATATAGCTGTATGTACACGTCCATCCCTAACTCCCTAACTCTGCCTTCCTCCTATCCTTTCCCCAGGCAACCATACTGAGTAAAGCAAGCCAGACAGAGAAGGAGAAATATCGTATGACATCCCTTACATGTAGGAAATGAAAAGAAATGATACAAAGGAAGTCACAAAACAGAAACAGACTCACAGACTTAGAGAAGGAACTGATGGTTGCTGGGTCAATTTTGGAATCTGCTGAATGTTTCTGTTCAGGGAAGAGCTTCCCTGAGGACTGAGCCAGCCGCTAGAGGTCGCTCTGAGCCAGAGCCTTGGTCAACTGGGCATCAAAGTAAAATCACAGGGAATTGAAGGCTGCTAGTAGCCTGGGGCCTGGTGGGCTGCTGTCTATGGGGTCGCACAGAGTCGGACATGACTGACGTGACTTAGCAGCAGCAGCAGCAGTAGGCTGGGAGTCATGGCAGCGCTGTGGCTCCTATTTTTAAACTTGTTGGTGAGTGAGCACACGACATGTGTGTGTGGGGGAGGAGGGGAATCTGATTCCTTTCCAAAGAATATTCTTTTATGAGGTTTTGAGTTTGCAGGTGGCTAATAATCTGTGACCATGAGATCAAAGAATCCAGTTGCTATCAGCGATATTAGAAGGATTCTTTTCTCCTCCTCAATTCCACTATCTCATTCTCTTATCAGGGGAGATCCATCACAGTCTTGTGTCAGAAGGATCAGGCAATTCTGGAAATTTTAAACAAATGTATATTGAAATTTTGATCTTGGTTTCTGAGGCTCATTTCTTTAGCCTCTTCAGCAATTCATTCTGTGTTATAAGAAAAATCAGTCTAAACAAAGAGACTGAAAGAGCTTTCTGTGGATGCTCCACCAAGCAAATGGATGGTGTGTCATTTGTATGCCTAGCACCCAGGGCTCAGCACAGTGTACAGGACATAAAAAGGGGTCAAAAACTAACAATGAATGTGAAATTAAGAAGTAGAGAAAGCTACCCTCTTCATAACATGTTTCTTTCATTCCCAAAGCACTGCTTTCACCCTTGCCCAGTCTCTAGCCAAGAGTCAGGCACGACTGAGTGACTTCACTTTCAGTTTTCACTTTCATGCATTGGAGAAGGAAATGGCAACCCACTCCAGTGTTCTTGCCTAGAGAATCCCAGGGACGGGGGAGCCTGGTGGGCTGCTGTCCATGGGGTCGCACAGAATCGGACACGACTGAAGCAACTTAGCGGCAGCAGCCAAGTATTACCCTTAAGCAAATCCAAACTTATCTGACCTGTCAAAAATGAATAGCAGCCTTGGAGGACATCTGTAAATCATGACAGGGGCCAAGGTCTTGTTTTGTTTTATTACAAGCCCCTGACAGTGTTTTTCTACATGCATGTCACCTCCAGGAGCCTTGCCAGATCTCACAACAGAAAGTCAGCTCTCACTTCAGTTCAAAGGACTTTCAGGTCCAAGAACACCACAAGTGGTTGTTTTTTCATATGCGTACTTAAAGGACTTTGGAATATACAGGAATATGGAGGGGGGATGGAAATCAACCTTTCTCATTGAAAAGTAAGGTATAAGACAGACCACAGCAAGGCTGGGTAAACAGGGATGTGACACACCTTGGGATGGAGAGGAAAAGAAACAGACTCAGTCTGGAATGTCCTGAACACACGTGCACAGCTATCTGTTCCCGGACTGTTTCCAGATTGATCATAGCTTCAGGACAAGAATTCAGTAGAGCAGTCAAGAAAGGATATTATTATAAAACTACTCCGTCCCGAGGTTAATGATGTGTTCACCTACATCACAGTCATGCCTAACTGACGTGACCTCCTCAGTCATGGAAAGATGGACAGCGTGGGACAAAGTACACCTGGAACCCATCAAGACTTGGGTTTGAAACTCAAGTTTATCTGTATGTGGAGTAGGCAAGTGATGGAACCTTTCCAGATCTCAGTTTCTTTCTCTGAAAAATGGAAGTCATAATGCCTCTGAGCAGTACTTTTAAAATGAAATAAGGCTATATAAAACACTTGGCACAAAGTAGTCACTGAATAATCTTTTTTTAAGTAAATTTTCTAAATTGCTGAAGATTCGTGTTTTTAAGTATCAAGCTTTTTCTTGATTATAGGAAGCATTTTCAAATGGAAAATTTCAGAAAGGTAGTATAGAGTTCACTGATGCCTTAAAAAAAGATAATTAATATAATTTAAGCTCTTATTGATGACTTAACAATGCCCATGCTGTTTTGCTCTACAGAGATGCTTTTAAAGGAGGTATATGTTTTCTAAGGAGTATAAGGCAGTCTGCCCCAAATGATCTTAGACAAATGTTCCTTTCAAGGTCTTCCACTGGGTTTTCCTAATACTTTCTGCACCTCATAATTGTATTTATTTCTTAATGCTATCAGTTCACCTACCCAACTCCCATCCTATTTATTATTTCTAAGCTGTTGTCATCTGGAAAATCAGAGAAGCTAGTTATCTCCAGACACAAATGGTCACCTACCAAACATAGGGCCTTGACTTTGTCACTCTAGTTAAGAGGACTTGGATTTTCAACTGGGCCTATTACTTCCCAGGTCAAAAACTAAATTAAACTAGACTAAGGTGAACTGCCAGCTTCTCTTGCAGCTAGCAATGCCCTGATTTGACTGATTTCTGACCGATGGGCTAGAAGTAAAGTATGGGCCTTCTGGGTGTTCTCCTTGAAAGGGAAACAACTTGCTCTCCTTCCGTCCTAACTTCACTCTGCTGCTTAAAACTGGCATCTTTAGCATGGGGATAAAGGCCACACCCTATAAACAAAAGAGTAGAAAGCTAACAGGAGGAGTCTGGGGCCTGATGACTAGGCAGCCACCATACCACTTCTGGACAAACCACCTAAAATATGTTTATGAATCTTGTTTAAACAGGGTTGTAGATACTCAATGCCACATTTAAACCAACTGCCCCACAAGCTTCTTAGAAATATGTATTAAAATTACAGTAAATGAACTCTTTAGACAAAATAGGCCACATTCATTTTATGGTAAGATTTTGTGTCAGTGGTTTTAGCTTAAAGCCCTTTTCTGCTTTCTTTGGGATTCTTGGTTATGTTCAGTGCATCCTATTGCTGAATTTATGACCCCTTCTCTCCCAGGTAAAGGAGGTAAGTCTATATGTGAACACACGTGAGATGTGGGAGCAAAACATAGCCTGTGGGGGGCTTTCCAGGTGCCTCAGTGGTAAAGAATCCACATGCAATGCAGGAGATGTGGGTTCAATCCCTGGGTCAGGAAGATTTTCTAGAGAAGGAAATGGCAACCCAGTATTCTTGCCTGGAAAATCCCATGGACAGAGGAGCCTGGCAGGCTATGGTTCATGGGGTAGCAAAAGAGTTGCACACAACTGAGCGACTAAACAACAAGGACCTCCCTGGTGGGCCAGTGGCTAAGAGTCTGCACTTCTAACTCAGGGGGTGCAGGTTCAATCCCTAGTTGGGGAACTAAGATCCCACATGCTGTGCAGAGCTGCCAAAATTTTTATTTGGGCTTCCCACGAGGCTCAGTGATAAAGAATCCATCTGCAATGCAGGAGACTTGCAGGTGACAAGGGTTTGATCCCTGGGTCGGGAAGATCCCCTAGAGAAGGAAATGAAAACCTACTCCAGTATTCTTGCCTGGAGAATCCTATGGATAGAGGAGCCTGGTGGGCTATAGTCTATGGGGTCACAAAGAGTTGGACACAACTGAGTACACACACACACAGCCTGTGGGATCACTCACCATTTTGAGTCATAATCTATAATATACTCAGATACCTGGCTTTTTCTCTACCTACTCAAAATGAGAGAAATTTGACTTATTAGTATAATCTATGTAATAATGATGCTGGGAGGGATTGAGGGCAGGAGGAGAAGGGGACGACAGAGGATGAGATGGCTGGATGGCATCACTGACTCGATGAATGTGAGTCTGAGTGACCTCCGAGAGCTGGTGATGGATAGGGAGGCCTGGCGTGCTGCAGTTCATGGGGTTGCAAAGAGTTGGACACGACTGAGCGACTGATCTGATCTGATGTAATAATGAACTATATTATAATGCCATTCTATTGTGCTATTTCACTTGAACAAAAGTTTCTGATAGATTTCTGTTCAATGATCAAGAAAAGTACAGAGGAATGTCTGGAAATGCTGGTGGGAAAATTAAAAGAAAGTGTCAGAGTTTTCTCTGTTGATCCCCACCGTCTATCTGTGCAGTGATCAGACAAAGCCCTCACAGTTCTATTGTAATGAATCTGTGAGATGATGGATATGAAGATTCCATGTATGAAAATGGTCACTTTGATCATCATCAGCCACGATCATGAATAAATTGAAGGTATTGATCATCAGGTTTGATGTCAAACACTAAGTGGACTTTGACACATATCCTCACCTGGACCACACATCCTCACCTGGACCACACATCCCCACCTGGACCACACATCCTCACCTGGACCACACATCCTCACCTGGATGCCACCTTGACCTCTTTCAAGGAGTGCTAAAAAGGACTGCTTAGAATGAATATGATACAGTCACAGTGTGGCTTCCGCAGCTATTTCTGCTGCTTTATCAGGGAAGATCATTCCTTCAGAAAAAAGAAGATATCTATGAACTTCTTCACATGATATAGACCCTCTGGCCTACTATGTCTACCTCCTTTACCTAAACAGTAAATGTGGGGTTACTTAGCAACCAGTCTTACTACAACCACCAAGACTTTACAAATGAAATCAGAGTGGATGGAAATACCTTGTTCATATTCACCAGAGCTAGCTGCAGGCAAGTCACATAGAAAGATTCTTCCCAACTTCTGTCCCATCTGCAGCCCTTTGCGGGCAATCAACAACATGGTCTCAGTGACAGTAAGAAGTAGAGAGATTTTCTATGTGAAATATTTTCATCCAGTTCTTTGAATAATTCTCTATTCACCTGAGAGATGCCAAAAGTGAAAGTCACTAAGATGTGTCAGGCTCTTTGAGATCCCCATGGATTGTAGCCTGCCAGGGTCCTCTGTCCATGAAATTCTCCAGGCAAGAAGAGTGGAGTGGGTTGCCATTTCCTTCTCCAGGGGATCTCCCAGACTCAAGGATAGAACCCAGGTCTCCTGCATTGCAGGCAGATTCTTTATGGTCTGAGCCACCAGGGCAGGGTACACACTAAAGCCCATGCTGTGTGGATATCTAATGCACATGTACGTGGATGTGTATGCCTGTGTGTGCATGTGCAAGAACTCCATGGGGTCACATATGACCACAGAAAGCTAAATGCAAGAAAGCTTTTTAAGCTTGGACAGGAAAGCTGGGGAGAAAGAGTGGGGCAGCAAGAGATCAACGAACAGAACACCCTACAGAGAAAGATGGAGAAGAATAAGCAGGAAGGTGGGGAACGGTGTGAGGCAGCGATGAATGAGGTACAGTGAAGCCGGAGCAGCGAGGGAGGCGGTCAGTCGGCAGCCCCCGGCCTGCTGCTGCTGCTGGCAGCCGGACAAGAGGGAACAGATTCCAGCAGCAGGGGCTCTAATCTGTCAGCAGCAGTCCCTTCATGTGTGATCGGCCAGCCCAGCTTGGGGACCGGTGCCAGTCTGGGCGCACTGACCCCACTGGGCCCTCCTGGAAGACAATGCGCCACTGATGAAATCTTGAAGGGCCGGGGAGGGCTCCCTGACCCCCAGCCCCAGCCACTGCCCTCCTCCTCCACCTCTCTGGATGTCCCTGTCTACAGCACGGGGTCAGTTCCCTCAGCAAGCCCTTCTCAAGGTCAGCCAGGCCCAACACCCCACTTCCTCCCAATCCTTATCGGCCACACCAGGTCCTGGAGGATTCTTTCCGAGAGATGACCATCTATGCATCCATGACAGCTCCACTGGAGAGGAAACGGAGAAAGGCTCAAACCATTACTTATTTAAAACGTGCGAGGTCTTACAGAGATGCCAAAGCCACAGAACCCTCTCTACTCTCAAGAAGCTTGTGTTCGTTAAGCTGACCTTGGCCAGCCGTGGTCCAGCCCTCACTCGGGCTTCCAGCCCATGTCTGTAACCATAAATGACAGCACTCGTGCTTTCTGGCAACTCGCCTCCGTCCTTACCGCCACCCAGCCAGCCTTTATCCTCTGGTGGGAAGAGAGAGCAGATGGAGAAATGACTCCCACTCAATTCCTAAATAACACCAGCTTCGATTCCCATTAACTGTGAATTTGCACTCTTGTCTGGGTAAGAACAAGGGAGCAAGGATCATGGGGACGTTGCCAGACCTGGCCAAAGGTTACCTGGGGAGCCCTGGCTGCCTGCCAGCTCCTCCAAGGCTGTGGTCAGGCGGCCAAGAGGGGTGTGTTCTCTGCAGAGTGTGGCTCCTCCCTGTGGGACCCCTGGGTTCTGCCGTTGGCCTGCCTCCAACAGCCAAGGGACAGCTCTGAGACTCTGTCCTCACGTTTGTGAAATCCATTCACCATCCTACCTACTCTCTCTCTCTCCCTCGAGAATACATATCTTGAAAGGGCTGGATGAGATGAGCACCGAGGCCTCTCACAGCTGCGGTGCTCTGATTCTAAGGGCAGCCAGGGCTTCTTTAAAGCTTGATTACTATGCAGCAGGGTGAGGGGCTTAAATCCAGGTCCCCCAGACAGACTCAGGCATCACACTACCCAAGCCTGTGCTTCGGGCTTCTTACAAACAGAAAATGGGCATAATGGTTCCCGCTTTCATTCATGCTTTTATGCACAAATATTTATCAAGTGCCTACAATGCAGACAACAAAAAGCTTTAAAATAAAATTTATACAACATGTCAGATAAGTGCTACAGAGAGAAAAAAAGCAGGAGATGGGGACAGGGAGCTTGGGAGGGTGGGAAGGACAAGCTGCCCTTAAAAGGGTGATAAGGAAATGTTTCCCAAGGACATTTGCATGGATCAGGATTTTTGCAGGGATCCAGTTAGATAATAGCACTATGCTGGGTGTGCAAAACACATTCAGAAAGGCAGACAACACCGGAGTTATTAACTTTGCCAGCCTGGCTGACAATGGGGCTGCTTTTGAGCATGTACTTATAACCGTCTTCTTAACCCTGACCATCGCCACCAACCCACATTCTGAGGCTAAGCATGCTCTGAGGATGAGTCTGTCTGCTTCCTTCATGGAAAGCCACAGCCCTGCACTGCTCTTGCTTCCTTTCTCCTGAGACCATCCTATTCCTCCCCATGGATCCTGGACCACCAATGTCTTCTCGCCCAGAGCAAGTGGGCATCCCACCCCTCCAAACTGTCCTCAGTGGAATGGAATTCTCTTCCCCACTCACTCCCCCTCTCTATTTCCTGCCTTCTCCTCCAAATTGTAAATAATTTTTAGAGGAGGAAAGAAGAGAGTGAGGAGGAAGGGGAAGAGGAAAACAAAAGAGAAGAAAGAGGAAAGAAACACCAACCATGACAGTGTGTAACGAAATGTGTCACTCACTCAGTCCTGTCTGACTCTGTGAGACCCCACGCCCTCCTCAAGGGAATGGCTACCCATTCCAGTATTCTTGCCTGGAGATCCCATAGACAGAGAAGCCCAGTGGGGTACAGTCCATAGTGCTGCAAAGAGCTAGACAGGACTGAAGCGAGTTGGCATGGCACAGGACTGAGTCCCTTCTCCAAGGGATCTTTCTAACCCAGGGACTGAACCCAGGTTTCCCACATTGCAGGCAGATTCTTTACCGTCTGAGCCACCAGGGAAGCCCCAACTATGTCACTGGTAAGTAACGTCAGCCATAGAATTCAACAGTGACTAAGGAAGGAATCGTGCAGGGGTCTCAGTGTTAAGCAGTTCAGAATGCTCTTCACTGAATTTAAGGGAAAGGAGTCAGGCTCACTTACTGAAATGACCATCTGTATATCTGACACGAGGAAGGTGAAAGACAGGAGAGCTTGAATAATCCTCACAGAAAAACAGGAGAGCTTGAATAACCCTCACATTCAGCCATTCCTCCATGAATAGTTAAAGCTTGCTTTGCCTGAATTACAATCAGCAATGAATGTATCTTTTAGTATCATTAGATTCTCCTGTTATTTTCCCAAATTTCTATTTCCGGCTACACCACTGAGCAGCTAAAGTCTCTCTATACACAGATTGTGTCTTGCCTTACTAAACATTTTATGTGAAAAATAGAGCTTTCCTTAGGTTCTAGTAGACTTCTTCAATAGGGTAAAGACCACCATGCCTAACAGTCCACTTAGAACGATGCATTTGTGGAAACTTTTGACTCATATATAAACTCTACGAAATGAACCTATAATAACTATTTGCTTTAGCTTCAGTCTGCCTGTGCTTGGCACTCCACTTCCCAGGTGGCACTAGTGGTAAAGAACCCACATGCCAAGGCAAGAGACTCCAGAGATGCAGGTTCCATCCCTGGTAGGCTATAGTTCACAGGGTTGCAAAGAGTCTGACACAACCAAAGCGACTTATCATGCACACAAGAGAAAGGAACGACCAAGCTGGTCTTGCCCACAATGCCTAAAAACTAACTGACTCAATTCCTAGTTTATTTCTTAATCTCTCAGCATTTTTCAGGCCAGGAGAGTCAAGGAGGCATCCCGTGGGAATGATCCCGCTAACATAATGGTTTTGAGGATGTGGCATCTGCCCCAAGGTTAGAGGAAGATCGTGTTCATCACAGCTCTTTTAAAAAGAACCTAACAAAGCACCTTCCTTCACATCAGTCATCCTCATCCCTCAAAGACCTCACTAGAGGAGGATTCTGGCCTTTTGAGATAGCAACTTTCACGGGGAAAGAATAATTTGGGGGTGGCAGGGGTTAACACAAAACATTTGTTGAGCAGGAAAGCTGAGGACACCAGGGGAAAATAATTAAGCGAGATTCAGGTGCTGCTGCTGCTGCTGCTAAATCGCTTCAGTCCTGTCTGACTCTGTGCAACCCCATAGACGGCAGCCCACTAGGCTCCTCTATCCCTGGGATTCTCCAGGCAAGAACACTGGAGTGGGTTGCCATTTCCTTCTCCATGCATGAAAGTGAAAAGTGAAAGTGAAATTGCTCAGTTGTGCCCAACTCTTAGCGACCCCATGGACTGCAGCCTACCAGGCTCCTGCATCCATGGGATTTTCCAGGCAAGAGTACTGGAGTGGGTTGCCGTTGACTTCTCCGCAGGTGGTGCTAGTGGTAAAGAATCTGCCTGCCAATGCAGGAGATGCAAGAGACGAGAGTTTGATCCCTGGGTGAAGATCCCCTGGAGAAGGAAATGGCAATCCACTCCAGTATTCTTGCCTGGAAAATTTCAGGGGCAGAGGAGCCTGGTGGGCTATAGAACATGGGATTGCAAAGAGCTGGACACATCTGAGCACAGCAACAACAAGATAAGAGATGTGCTATGTTGAGATCTCAAAGAGCAACTGCTCTTTCTACAAGTCCCCAAAGTTGATATGGATGAAGAACAAGACTGCTGGGTCCTCAAGACAGAAAAGGAGCCCAGAGGTGAGCAGCAGGCACACCATCAGGTTTCATAAATATGCTGGCCAAGTACTGGAGGCACACTGAGAAGGAAATTCACCGTCACCTGTTCCCCTGCTGCTGCTGCTGCTGAGTTGCTTCAGTCGTGTCCGACTCTGTGCGACCCCACAGAGGGAAGCTCACCAGGCTCCCCCGTCCCTGGGATTCTCCAGGCAAGAATACTGGAGTGGGTTGCCATTTCCTTCTCCAATGCATGAAAGTGAAAAATGTGAAAGTGAAGTCGTTCAGTCGTGTCCGACTCTTAGCGACCCCATGGACTGGAGCCTACCAGGATCCTCCATCCATGGGATTTTCCAGGCAAAAGTACTGGGGTGGGGTGCCATTGCCTTCCCCGCACCTGTTCCCCTAGGGAAATGATAAAGGAAACACACAGATACGTGCCTATTTTTTGTTGCTGTTCAGTGGCTCAGTCGTGTCTGACTCTTTGGGACCCCGTGGACTGCAGCACTCCAGGTTCCTTGTCCTTCACCATCTCCCAGAGTTTGCTCAAACTCATGCTCATTGAGTGGATGATACCATCCAACCATCTCATCCTCTGTCATCCCCTTCTCCTCCTACCCTCAATCTTTCCCAGCATCAGGGTCTTTTCCAAAGAGTTGGCTCTTCATGCCTACTAAAAGCTACCAATATTATCTAGCTCAGGGGGATAAGAGAGGCTTTAGACAATTTGCCTGATCACTTCTTAAACACTTCCAGATCATCTGGTAGCAAAAGGTTTTCAGGCTTCTCTGGGCAACTAAATCCTTCACTTCAAGAATGTATGGCATAAGAAATTCTCCAATTCTTTCAACCAAATAAAGTTCCCAGTTGGAACAAAATGTTCTCAGCATGTCTTGGTATAAGGGCGCTGTACTACATTTACTAATAAGGCATAGATGAATGCTATAAAGTTCTAACAGAAAATGAATTCCTATCAGTATACTAAGTAGGATTGTCATACTTGGCCAAAAAAGAAAAATAATACAGGAGCCCTGTTACATTTGAATTTCAGATAAACAACAAATTATCTTTTAATATCAGTATGTCCCATGCCATAATTGAGTCAGACTTATACTTAAAAAAATTCGTCATTTATCTGAAGGTCAAATTTAACCGGGTTTCTGTACTTTTCTTGCATTCCTGGTAAACAGCTTTGTCCAGGAGCCTGTCTGGATATAGGCACCAGGCTTCCAAGAGCTAAGAAGTTATCAATAAGGAATTTGGATTGATGGGGGATAAATAACATTCATTTGACAGTGAAGGAAATAGCTCATTTTAATGATTCTTTCTGAGAATGCTTATATATCATTAAAAATTTTTTTCCTCCTGCAACTAACAAGTGCGTGCATGCTCAGCTAGTCAGTTGTGTCCGACTCTTCACGGCTAGGCTCCTCTGTCCATGGAATTTTCCAGACAAGAATACTTGGGTTGCCATTTCCTCCTTCAAGGAAGCTTCCTGATGAAGGGAATTAACCAGAGTCTCTAATGTCTCCAGCACTGGCAGGAGAATTCTTTACCACTGAGCCACCTGGGAAGCCCAAACAACAAGTAAATCCCTTCGAATATGTGTTTCTGTTTGGGATTCAGGGAGAGCATAGAGCCTTCTGTCTGTGTTCCCCAAGTCAAGACTTAGGAACGTCCCTCACGTGGAAAGAATGCCACAGTCTCGTCAGGTATGAATGAGGGCCTTCCCTCCCCTTGCAGTACTGCTGGGGATGCACGGACCACAGGGTCTGTGAATGCTCCTGGTTTTCAGAAGGTGAGGCAAGAAGCCATTTCCTGACTCTGTATTCCTGGTGCCAACTAGGGGCTGTGTGTCCCCAGGATATGTCCTGAGGAGTCTTCCTGGGTCTGCTGCTGTTTCGGGGAGCTAAGCATCAGGCCAAAGGAAAAGTCCTCCTTGGGAAACAGCTCAGCGTCTGCAACAATTTCATTTGCAAGATTTCCTGCTGTGGCTAAATGCGGTGGCTGCTTGGTTTGTTATTTAAAAGAGTGACCCTAGTGAGACCAGAGCTCTGATGGGAGTGGGGAGGGGCTGATTTCAGATCAGGAGGAGGAGGAGCACTGAGGATGCCTAATTGAATTCCACTGATGAACTGAAAGAGTTTCTGTTAATCAATCCCAATCCTTTCTGGATCCTAATAGAAAAACTATTCGAATACTAGTGTTCAAATACTAAGAGAGGCTAGGCATTGGATTCTAGAGCCAGGGGCAGCTGCACTGGGGAGAAGAGGAAGGAAAAGGCAATGGAGAAGTGTGCGGGCTGCGGGTCCACAGACAGGGGAGATGTCCTATCCAGGGGAGATGCCCGACAGTCAGAGACAGAAGCCTGGAAGAGTCAGGGAACAGGAGCAGAAGAGAATCTTCATGGAGGAAACAGTGGAGACGTGCTCTGGTAAGCCTGGTGAGCCCTTTACATGGACCAGTTGGCAGATCGAGGGAAGATGGACTGTCTTTCTGCTCTGCACTGGTCTCAAGGAAAGTGTGAATAACCTGGACTGTGCCATCTTTCTTCTATTTAGGATCACTATGCACAAGAAGGTGGAAGCGAGCGTTTGTGGTCCTCTTAACAATAAGCTGTATGCAAGGAGGACGGAGGACTGGGACTTCCCTGGTGGTTAGGACTCTGAGCTTTCATTGTCTAGAGCCCAGGTTTAATCCCTGGTGGGGATACTAAGATCCCATTTTGTGGACGAAAATAAAAGGAGCACAGAGAATGAAGGAGGCTGCCTTCCTGAGTGGCCAGAAGAGATGGCGGCAAGGTTAAGAACAATTATGGTTTCAAAGATATGGTGATTGGAGACCAGGCTTCACAGATAACATTTATAGTCTAATATGAAGTCAGCCAAATGAGAGGTACTATCTTCAGATGGTAGCTTACCCAGCGGAAGTTTGTAAGATAAAAGCAGGCATTCCTGAACCATATTATGAACCCTAAGGTAATACCCACTTGACTTCCTCGGGTTGTTTGGCAGATGTTTTCATCTCGATATTCCTTCATTGTTAGTTTTGGTTTTTATGAGCAAATATTTGGAAAAATTATCTGAATCAGATTTGAATTTAACACTAACAATGAGGAGAAAACATGAATGTACAGAACTGAACACATAGTAAGTTTTTAAAGGAAACGTCCCTTGTCTTGAAAAGAGGAGCAGAGCAGAGATGCGGCTGCAGGGCAGGGAGGTACTGGGTGATGGGCATCTCAGACATGTGTCCTGCAGTCGATCCAGGGATCTTTCTCATGCTGCATGAACAAGGCAGACAGAAGTATCCCTGATTTCACAGAGCGTACAGGGAATAGAGGTGATAAAGCACATAATGAATATCGTTTTTATTGGAAAGACAGAGGATGCAGGGCAGGTGTGTAACAGAGTGATGTCAGCCCAGGGCTTGGCTTGCAGAGGAAGGGATGCCAGGACTGAATCCTGAGGGATGATGAAAAGGGGGCAGGAGAAGAGGGCACGAGCATCTGTGAACTGCTGGGCAGGGGCACCTGGGGAGTACACTTAGGCAGCAGTAGGGGCTGGAAGGGAGAGAGGGCATGGTAGGTTCAGCCTGGCAGGAAGGTGGCATTGAAGAGAGAGAGAGCTGCACGAGACAGTTTTGGAAAGCCAAGAAGGCTCACGCTGTGGAAGACTCTATAAACCATATTAAGGAGCTGGGACTTTATTACAGGAGCAATGAAAAGCTGCTGAAAGGTATTAAGCACAAGAGTGATGAAATCACATTTTCATTTTAGATCACTCTGCAGAGGAGATTGAAAAGAAGCAGAACTGGGAGCCAGAAGGTGTTTAAGAGACCCTGTAGCAATGCGAGTCAGAAGAGGTGGACTGGAATGCAGCACACGGGTCAAAGTAAGAGAAGATTCTCTCTCTCCAGGGGAGAATCCACAGACAAGGTCATGGTTGGCTGGGGCATCAAGGACATCTTGGACATTTTTATTGTAGGCACTGGGTAACAAGAGGTACTCTTTATAAGGGGCTTCCCGGGTGGCTCAGTGGTAAAGAATCCGCCTGCCAGTGCAGGAGACCCAAGAGATACAGGTTCAATCCCCGGGTCAGGGAGATCCCTTGGAGAAGGAAATGGCTATCCACTCCAGTAGTCTTGCCTGGGAAATCCTATGGACAGAGGAGCCTGACAGGCTATAGTCCATGGGGTTGCAAAAAGTCAGACACAACTGAGTGACTAAATAACAACATCCCTTTCTAAGAGGTGCCAATTTCGCTAGAAGAGCGTGGGGAGGGTTGATGGGAGATGAGACAGCAATTGAGCTCTGCATATGGTGTGCTCTAGGGCCCACAGCATCCAAAGGAGAACAGATGTGGTCATAGTTAGAGGGATACACGTGGGGCTCAAGGGAGACACTGCAGCCAGAGACATCAATTTGGGGGAAATTACAGCCATTGCACTCTCAGCAATGGATGAGAAATCTAGAAGAGGGGCTAGGACAGAACCCTGAAAGGCACCAATATTTAAGAGACGTGTAAAGAAACAAGCAAGCTGAGAGGCCAGGACAGATCTGCCAGGAAATCAGGAAGGAAACCAAGATAGTCTTTAGCAACAAGTGGGAATAGCGAGGGATGACAGAGAGAGCAGGGAGTTCAAGGTGGGGGAATGTCAGGGCTGGATCCCAGGTCCAGTCACAGAGAAACTACCGTTAGTTCCAACTCTGAACTGGGAACGTAGTCGAGAGACTATGCAGTTCAAATCCCTTCCAGAAGTTAAACAAGCATTAGTCGGTACACATTCAACCGCCTGTAAATACAATATACTTGAACCTCTCCAGAGTATACTTTCTAATATTTTATTTTTTAAGCTGGGTAGAGGGTACCTGAGTATGAACTAAGTTTTTCTGAATACGTTTTTATATGTCTGATATAGTTCATAATAAAGGTGAAATGGATACCCAAAACACATTGTTGAGTGAAAGAAAGTAAGGTTATCGAACAGTATGTCTGGTTAGAGTTTCATTTATGTAAAACTGTAGATTCATCTCCACACAGGTACACATGCATAGGGAGCTGGTTAGAAAGATGGTCATTGATTATTTCAGCAATGACTGTTTTGTCAGATTTAAGGTCTTTTTTACTTTTGGGGGGGGGGCGGGGCTCTTCCATATTGTTTGAATTTGTATTGGAGTATAATTGCTTTACAAAGTTGTGTTAGTTTCTGCTGTACAATGAAATGAATCAGCTATTGGGCTTCCCAGGTGGCTCAGTGGTAAAGAATCTGCCTGCCAATGCAGAAGATGCAGGAGACGCACGTTCCATCCCTGAGTCAGGAAGAGCCCCTGGAGAAGGGTCTCCCTCTTGGACCCCTCTCCCACCCCGCACCATCCCACCCATCTAGGTCACCACATGTAGCAGCTTTATACAAATAAAAAAACCACAGAAGCAGATACAGAACCTGTACCTGACTGGTTTATACAAAGGCCCCTGTGAGGATGTCCTGCCATCAAAGTTGGATTCTGACTGTAACCCGCCAGGCTTCTCTGCCCATGGGGAGGGGTGACGCCAGGGAAGCAGAATTCCACCCATATCTTCTCATTCAATAAACCAGAACAAGGGCAACCATAAAAGTTGTTTCTACAATGGTGCTCTCACTTAATCTCAAAGGCAGAAAGAGGAGAAGCAAAATAAAAAAAAAAATTTAATTAAAAAGTTTTTAAAGTAATAATAATAAAAACAATAAATGTTCAATGAACCAAAAAGAAAAAGACATTGCCATACATGTAATATCTATTTCTGTCATATTTGTAATGTCGTATCTATAAAGACAAACTATTAATAACTAATTCCTGGTGGTGAGCACACTGTTATTTGTTGTAAAATTCTTTGTATTTACTAATTTTTTAACTTTTTTCAATAAAATCAAGAGTATTTATTAAAAAACAAAAATAAGTCAAGGGACGAACCCTCTTCACGTGCCTACAGACTCAGCTAACTTATTCCCTGTTCCTTCTTGGTACAGCATCATCCCAAAGGTAAGGAGCCAGTCCGCTCTCACATCTATGCCTGTCTCATCTTTCCCAGTGATCAGGTGTGTAGCCATCGGACAGATCTGCGTTCAACTTCAAACTGAACCTCTTAGTTTCAGCATGACCTTAGACAGCTTACACCTACAAGCCTATTCTCTTATATTGTAAAATGCAAGCAATTTTCAAAAGCTGCCTGATAGAGTTGTTGCCTTGTGGGTTAAATGAGGTTGAACACACAAAACTCTTGAGAGGAAGACTATACATGTGGGAAGTGATTAAGAAGGAGGGGAGCTGTTCTGTATTTCTTAAAACACCACACAGCGAGCTCTGAATCTGGGTCACCCGCACCATCACTGGCCCTCCTAGTGGCCAGCCTTCAACCTCAGACACCTTGAACCCCGCTCTTCACAGTACGTGAACCTCCGACCCAGTTTCAGAAGCTCCCCTCCAACCTCCACCATCAGTGCACCCTCTGCCACATGCTCACCTGTTCAGCATATTGGACTGGTAGATCCTCTTCTCGTGGGTGTTGTAGCAGCTGCTCTTGGGCTCAGGGATGAAGCTGTGCTCGGACAGCATGTCGGAGGCCGCGGTGGTGATGATGGCGATCCCGTCCCTCACTCTGGCAGGGAGGCCGTAGTCCCACTCATCGTAGGACACAGAGACCAGGCCGGTGGGGAACTCCGAGGGCACTGTGTCCGTGTCCCCCGCCACCAGACTAGGCACAATCCACGTGTAGCCATAGCCGGTCAGCCCTACTGAGTTAGCCACTTCGAAGATGTAGGTGGCCTCTTCCTTAGTACAGTAAAGAAGAATGATGGGGCTCTGAAGTTTTTTGAGCTGGTTCTGGATCTTAGAATCCCCATCGTCCAAGGACATGTCCAGCAGAAGGACCTCCTCCAGCTCCCAGCCCACGAAGCTGTTCTCGATGGTGCTGCGAATCTTGTTGACAAAGTCCTGGTAGCCAGGGAAGTAGGTGGTGACGATAGAGAAGATGTACCAGTCATACTCCTCCATGATGTTGAGCATCACGGAAGCCTGCTGTTCAATTGATGGGCCGAACTGGAAGAACATGGAGGATTCATCCTAGAGCAGGAAACACAAAGAAAGAAAAAGAGAGAGAAAAGTCAAAACAAAGATGGTGAGGGAGAGCCTGAACCAGCTGGACACAGAGGTTTGTTTGTGTCAATTACTCTTTCCACGTTAATGCCTTTAAAGAGGGATATGTTTGAACTGCAAACATTTGTAATACTCTCCTTCTTAAAACCTTCCCCTGGAGAAAACCAACCTGGATCTATGCTCTCTTTGAAGTCCTCGAGGCTACTGCAGAGCCCCAGACAGCCTCTCAAAATCAAATATGTTAGTATTTCTAGAGCAAAATGTAGGAAGAGTCACAAAAAGCAGGATAAAGACTAAATGGCCTCCTGTCAGTTGAGGTCAGGGTTTGCTATCAAATGAGTTATATAAACACAAACTTGTTTTTTCCAGTTTTTTAGACTTTTGGATTCATCAGTCGTGGGTGTGTTTCATTCAATCCGGGGAATAATCCAAAATGCCCTCAATCTGCCCTTAAATCTACCTCAAGTAGGGAGGGAGCAGGTGAGTGGTCCAGCAGGTGAGTGGCACTCAGGTATGGTGAGCTGGGAAGTGCACTGTAGCACAAGATTTGATCAGTGCATTGTGTATAAAGACATAACCGGTAAATGAATAGCACATGGAGTTTTCTCTCTGTCTTCTACTCTGGTAATGAGGCATATAGGTTAGAATGAGGCACAGTTAGTCTATGTAAGCTCAAAGTTACAATGACTTGTCTTCAAGGTCATCTGTGATTAAGCCTGTATTCAAGAACAGCATATAGAGAATAGCTCTCTTTCCTCTATAATGTCAGGGGTCTCCGTCTGACCTGTGTATTACACACAACCTTCTGTCAATTCTAAGCATCTTATGTTTTCTCCCACTTTGTGAGGGAAAAGTCCTCTTACATTTCTCCCATTTGAAGCTGTATCCCACCTGCCATTTGGACATGTCAGGCACTGCATTTTATCTCCATCTTACAGCTAGAAGAATCTGAAACCACAAAATGAAGACCCTCTCAGCCTCATCCTTCTGTTTCAGTCTATTTTCTCCTGAGTTCCTCCTGGGTAATGGCGTGTCTTTTCTTGGTCAGTGGCCTCTGTCCCCTATCTGATGGTTTATCTCCATTTTATAACTATCCAAGCTAACAAAATTGTGTCTTTAATTCAAAAGGGGCAGTGCTTTTTTAATCCATGAAACCAGAGCTTTGAAGCATGGTTACAAGAGATCAGGCTTTTAGACAAAATGATGCAGTGATTTCTTAGTCCAGAAACATATTGTTGTACAGCTGAGAAATTGCTGAGTAGTTTTTGGGCACTCGCTATTGAAAAAAAAAAAAATGCAGGCTGGGAGATATCCAGCTGGTATCCAAAGACCCTGATTCGGCAGCAAGAGCTGCCAGCCCAAGGCTCTGCCAGGGCTGTGTGTGCTTCACGTGCCTTGAACTCTTCACATTTTCTCACAAGTGATCCAAGTGAAACAGGAGCTGCTCAGTCATTTGGGGTTAATTCCTTCTGCTATGGGTAAAATGGTGCTTATAATGGCTCCCTCCCCTGGCTTAAACATACAGTCCAAGAGGAACCTCTTAGGACCATGGAATTCAGGGATTTAGAGAAAGTGGGGCACCAAGAATGCATGGGGAGGGGATGGAAATTATTTCAGAATAAAAGAAAGCCCGGGGCGAGATGGCTTCACAGGTGAATTCTACCAAAAGTTTAGAGAACAGCTAACACCTATTCTGCTCAAACTCTTCCAGAAAGTTTCAGAGGAAGGAAAACTCTCAAACTCATTCTACAAGGCCACCATCACCCTGATACCAAAACCAAAGGTGCCACATACATACAAAAAAAAATTACAAGCCAGTTTCACCAATATACATAGATGCAAAAATCTTCAACAAAATTCTAGCAAACAGAATCCAACAGCACATTAAAAAGCATCATCATCAGGTGGGCTTTATCCCAGGGATGCAAGGATTCTTTGATATATGCAAATCAATTAATGTGATACACAAAATTAACAAATTGAAAAATAAAAACCACATGATTATCTGAATAGATGCAGAGAAAACTTTGGACAAAAATAAACACCCATTTATGATTAAAAAAAAAAAAAAAACTCTCCAGAAAGTAGGCATTGAAGGAATCTACCTCAGCATAATAAAGGCCATACATGACAAACCCACGACAAACATTATTCTCAGTGGTGAAAAACTGAAGGCATCTCCTCTAAGATCAGGAGCAGGACAAGGGTGCTCATTCTCATCTCTATTATTCAACCTAGTTTTGGCAGTCCTAGCCACAGCAATCAGAGAAGAAAAAGAAATAAAAAGAATCCAGATTGGAAAAGAAGAAGTAAAACTCTCACTGTTTACAAATGACTGACACTACATATAGAAAACCTTAAAGATGCCTAACCCTAAAGATGCCACCAGAAAATTACGGGAGCTAAAGGTAAAATGGTGTTTATAATGGCTCCCTCCCCTGGCTTAAACATACAGTCAAAGAGGAGCTTCTAAGGACTATAGCAAAGTTGCAAGATATAAAATTAATACTCAGAAATACCTTGCATTCCTACACAGAACAGAATGGTGATTTTTTTTTTTTTTAATGCGGCCAGCCCCTGCTCCTCATCTTCTATTTCAATGCCTAGTATGGACTGCTCTTCGGGTGACACTGACCTTGTTCTTGGGTTACAATATAGAGTGGGAATCCAAGACAGCAAAGCTTAATTTTGACAAGACTTGTCAGGGGCCCACAGAGAGCTACAGTAACAGGAAAGGAAGGCCAATGACAGAACAACTTACCCAGAATGGTTGTGATCACTTTAAAGTGACAGCCATTTGTTTTCCTTATTACTTTCAGCTACACTGGGGAGTTTGGGAGATTCTCAAATGAGATGTATTATCACTTGAGTTTTCACCAGCCCAGTGGACATGACAAAGGGACAGATGCATCCAAATATACCTTAAAATGCACGGACGTAGGATGAGATGGGTAAAAGTACTGCCCATTCTATGCTAAATGAACATATCTTATCACAAGGAGGTTCCTGAACACCCACAAAGCTCCAGCCACAGTGAAGCCACAGCTGATTCCAAAAGACAGCTAGAGATAGCCTTGAAGGAAAACCCATGGGCATCCATAGTAAATGAGCCCACACTAATGAGACTGAATTTAAAAGAAAGCCAATCTACTGTATACCAACCTGACCTTCTCCTTTTTAGTCTTCTCTTAAAACTCCCTCACAAAAATAAATGAGCTCTTAAAGAAGCTGCCAGCTATTATGTGAAGAAAGCCAACAAATAGTGAAAGTTAAAAAAGGGAAAAATTAATATGGTTTCAAGTTACCTCCACCACATCCTCATCTTACCTACTAATTCTATCGTCCTCCACAATCATCCTTTTCTGACTTCCTCCACTCCTGTCAATGCCCAGTTCAACCATCTTATCTTGCCAATCCTTCATTAAATAAGGAGGCCTTACAAGGTGATTTTATCTGGGGCACCAAGAGGAGGTTAATGAAACCAAATGGGAATCAAGAGACAAAGTTATAGCTTGGGCAAATGTTTCCTGGTATAATGATTGGTCCAGCGTTATTAATTTAGTTGACACATCAATCTGGTATATAGCAGTCGGGAACGGAAGAGCTCTTTTTCAACAAAGCTTTGGGCTAACTATAAGTTGTAAGCAGTGACAGCCTTTGCAAATTATGGTCACAGCCACAAATCAAAGAGCAATCTTGATGTGTGCATGGAGTGGAAAGGACTGTGGCCATGCATCCATCTTGGCAGGCTCCCAGCATGCACTGTGATCACCACAAGAAGTAGCATCTTCTAGGATGAAGGACAGGGATATAACTCAGCTCACTATGCTTCCCCACTAACATTTTTATCTCCTGGTGTCATTACAAAATGTTATGTGCACAGGTCCTTGGAGCAGTCTCCTCAGATTCCCAGTCAAATTTATTATATGAATGTACTTCTTCAACTTGCCTCCAGAGTACCTTTAAAGCAGCCCAAGATAAAGAGTTACCATGACTGATAGGTGCAGCCAGCACAGGGAAGCCACGATGGGACGTTAGAGCCTGTCAGTCTGGGACTGTTGTGGTGAACCCCATCATGTTGGTGTTCATGGTGTTTATTTGCTAATAAGAAGAAACAAAAACAGGTACTATTTCCATTCTACTAACTGCCTCAGAAAATTGCTGCCTAGAAAATTAGCAGTACATGAGATTCTTCTTCGACATCCCTGAGATCCCTTACAGATCTGCTTCAGACATAAAGGATATACTAATGGGGTTCAGCTGCCAGTTCATCTTGGGGACTGCATCAGCTGAAGAGAACCCCCTCACCCAAAGTGGATAGAGTGCATGGAGTGACCGGTGGTCATGGAGTCTAAGGACCTGGTCCTCCTGCCTTAATTCTGGGCAACTCTGAAGGATGTGTCTGTCTTCAGAACTTCCCACAAGGTTCCATTAATACTGCATCAAAGGACTTCCTTGGTGGTCCAGTGATTAAGAGTCTGCCTGCCAAAGCAGGGGACACAGGGTCCATTCCTGATCCAGGAAGATCCCATGTGCTGCAGGGCAGCTAAGCCAGTGCACCACAATTAGTGAAGCCAGCGAGCCCTGGAGCCCACGCTCTGCCACAAGAGAAGTCACCTCAATGGGAAGCTGGCACACTGCAACTAGAATGTAGCCCTTGCTAGCAGTAACTAGAGAAAGCCTGAGCACCTCAACAAAGACCCAGCACAGTCAGAAATAAATAAAGAAAATACTGTCTCACACTGTATTTCTCCCTCTGTCTACTCCTGCCCTTCCATTCAGGGCATGTAGGACTAGAGAGCATTCTATCCTAAACCTCATATACACCAGCTTCATCTCAGATCACCTTCTCAGGGAACCAAACTGGAGACTTTATCCATTTCCCTTTTCTGATGTGGAAAAGAGACAACTTGAAAGTGAACATGGTATCTGTTTTCAAATATAAAAATGATTTATATGGTAGAAAAATAAGACTCTGCCCATTGGCTCCAGAAGAGAAAACTGGGACCATTGAGCAAAAATAGTAAAAGACACCATTGGGCTCAAATGGAAAAAGTACATTTGCAACAATTAGAGCTGTTTAAAATGAAATGAGCCTCGTAAGGTAAGGAGCTTGCTGTTGTTATGAACATTAAAAAAGGAGTTGGATTATTAACAGATAAAGGGATTCTCCCCAGCACTCCATGTGGAAAATGCCATGCTCATCTCCCAGGCCTATTTCAAAAGTCAGCTCTTTTTACGAGTATTGTCTTTTCTGACTTTCCCAAGTCAATTCTCTTTTTTCTGTGCTTTCACAATATTTTATACATGCCCCATCACCATATTTATTGATTTTAAAATTTTTGATGAAGTATAATTGATGTACAATATGATATAAATTATAGGTGTGCAATACAGTGACTAACAACTTTAAAAGTTATACTCTATCTATAGTTATTATAAAATACTGTCTATATTCCTCGTGTTGTACAGTGTTTCCTGCTGGCTTATTATATATCTCATAGTTTGTAGCTGTTACTCCCCTGTCCCTGTATTGCTCCTCTGTACTTTCCTCTGTGGTAATCACTACTTTCTTCTCTGTATCTGTGAGTCTGTTTCTTTTTTGTTGCTGTTATATTCACTACCTTGCTGTATTTTTTTTTAGAGTCTACATATAAGTCATATTATTCAATATTTATCTTTCTTTGTCTGACATCATATTTAACATAACACTCTTCAAGTCCATTCCTGTTGCTGCAAATGGCAAATTTTCATTCATTTTTATGGCTGAATTGTATTCCATTGTGTGTGTGTGTGTATACACATACACTCACAGACTACACCTTATTTATCCATTCATCTCTTGATGGAAACTTAGGTTGCTTCTATATCTTAGCAAGTGTACATGAGGCAGCCATGAACATTGGGATACACGTGTCTTTTTAAATTAGTGTTTTGGGTTTTTTCAAATACATACCCAGGAGTAGAACTGCCGGGTTTTATGGTAGTTCTTTTTGCCTTTTGATACTGTTCACAGTGTTCTTGTGACAAGCTTACTAGAGTGGTTTGCCATTCCTTCCTCCAGAGCTATGGTTTTTCCAGTAGTCATGTGTGGATGTGAGAGCTGGACCATAAAGAAGACTGAGCGCCGAAGAATTGATGCTTTCGAACTGTGGTGTTGGAGAAGACTCTTGAGAGTCCCTTGGACTGCAAGGAGATAAATGAGTCAATCTTAAAGGAAATCAATCCTGAATATTCATTGGAAGGACTGATGCTGAAGCAGAATCTCCAATACTTTTGTCTACTTGATATGAAGAGCTGACTCATTGGAAAAGAGTGTGATGTTGAGAAAGACTGAAGGAAAAAGGAGAAGAGAGCAGCAGAGGGTGAGATGATTAGATAGCATCGCCAACTCAATGGACACGAGTCTGAGCAAACTCCAGGAGACACTGAAGGACAGGGAAGCCTGGCGTGCTGAAGTCCATCGAGTGGCAAAGAGTCAGACATGGCTTAGGGACTGAAGAACAACAACAACAATGGTAATTCTATTTTTTTTTCCTCCATACTGTTTTCCATAGTTACTGCACCAATTTACATTCCCACCAACAGTGTTTGAGGATTCGCTTTTCTCATGGGAAGCATATATGCGTGCTTTGTCCCATTAAAAAATGTGCATTTCTCAAGAGCAAGAATTGCACCTGATTCATCTCTGAATCTCCAGGTGGCACGTAAAAAAAATTTAAATGTTTGTTGTATTAATATTACAAAGTACATTCCTTTGTTGGGTGGGAGATGAACTGAAATGACCTTGATGGTCTCAACTGGTTCCAAATTTCTATGCTGATGGCACATGTCTGTAGTTATGCCTGAATGGTTGTGCACTTGTACAAAAAGTGAAGGGGATCCACCTTGGAGCCAACCTGAGAGGCAGGAAGTGTACCAGTCATTTCTTCATTCTTCTCTACAGCAAATTCCATGAAGCATCATCTACACTTCTTCCAACTCCTCTTCTACCATTCTTTCTTTTACTAATTCCAATCACACTTCCAACCCCACTCCTCCTTCCCAAAAAAATCGTCTTGTGAAATGCAGTGGTGACATTTGAGTTGCCAGTTCTAACGTCCATCTGCAGCCTTTGACTTGGGTCATCACAGGCTCCTAAATAGGCTTTTGTCCCTTGGTTTCCAGGGCTTCGTATTCACTTGACTTTCCTCCTAACTTACTGGTAGCTGTTCTTCCATCTCCTTTGCTGGTCCCTCCTCTTCCTTCTGATCCTTTGAAGCGGGCATGCCCCAGAGTCAATCTTTGATCCTCGTTTTGTTCCCCTTCTCAGAGATCTCGCTCAGTTTCCTGATTTAAATCCCATTTTGTTGCTGATTGCTCTCACACTTCTTTCTCCAAAACTTCAGACTGACACATCAAACTGCCTATTCTACATCCCCATTTGGATATCTCTGAACCATCTCCAACATTTCCAAAATGGAAATGTTTCCAATTTCAGTTCAAGGCACTTCTCTCCTCCCACTGCCAATTCTGCTCTTTCTTTGGACTTCTACATCCAATCAGCCAGGACACCTTGACTGCCTTACCTTCAAAAGGCTGTCCATAAAGAGTCTTTTACCACCCACGTTGTTTGAGCCACCCTCATCCTTCACCTGTCATTGAAAGGTCTGCTAACTGGCCTTCCTGCCTCTGCCCCAGTCTCATGTACAACAAAGAAGCAAGATGATTCTTTGAAAGCTTAAATCATAAGATGTTATCTTCTGTCCCAAACCCTCAATGACTTCACAGCTCACTAAAAGGAAAAAGCTGACACCCATGATTGGAACCCCACTGGCCTTCAGATCCCACCTTCTCCAACTCTACGTCTCACTCTCCTCCAAGCATGCTGATTGCTCTTAAATATGTTAATTCCCACCCCAGACCTTTACTCAAGCTATAGCCTCTGCCTGAAACACTTCATCCAGCTTCCCAGGTACCCACAGGGCTAACACACACACCTGGTACAAGTCTTCACTAAAATCTCACCTTCTCAACAAAGCTCCATCCTGAGCCTGAGATACGATACAATAGTCACCCTCTCCCATCAAAGGCAGGCCTGAGCCCTCTTATCCTGCCAACACATGAAACCCACTTTTAATTATGAATCCACTTTTGATTTTTGCCACAGCATTCATTTATCACCATCAAATATAATACAATGTATTTATCATGAATGTTTGCCTCTTCCCAACTAGAATGGAAACACCACGAAGACCGGCATCAGTTTATTTGTTTATTGCTGTAACTCAGCACCTGGAATGGGCCCTGGCCCAAAGTGGACTCTCAGTAAACAGCTGTTGAATTTTAAAAACTAGTAATTTGCCATTGTTTGTGTTTGTATGTGTTCACATTTTTCTGTGGGGTGTGGGGTTCATGTATCTTTTCTAGTTAGTGTGTTCGTGTTCTTCAGATAAATACCCAGAAGTAGAACTGCTGGATCATAAGGTAGATCTATGTTCAACTTTTTGAAGATCCCCACACTGTTCTCCATAGGGGTTGCACCAGTTTACATTCCCACCAATAGTACTCGAAGGCTCCCTTTTCTCCACATCCTCACCAACACTTGTCATTTCTTGTCTTTTTAATAATAGTCATTCTAATAAGTATGGGCTCCTGTCTTACTATAGTTTTGATTTGCATTTCCCTGAAGATTTGTGATGCTGAGCATCTTTTCATGTGCCTGTTGGCCATCTGCATGTTCAGGAAAAACATCTATCCAAGACTTCTGTCCATTTTTTAATCATGTTATTTGCTTTTTTGCTATTGAGCTTTATGAGTTCTTTATGTCTTTTATATATTAAAACCTTATCAGATGTACGATTTACAAATATTTCTCCCATTCAGTAGGTTGCCTTTTCATTTTGTTGATGGTTTCCTTTGCTGTGCAGAAGATTTTTAGTTTGATGTAGTACCACTTGTTTATTTTTGCTTCTGTACTACTCAGCCATAAAAAAGAATGGAATCTTGCCATTTGTGACAACATGGTTGGACCTTGAGGGCATTATGCTAAGTGAAATAAATCAGGCAGAGGAAGACAAATACCATATGATTTCACTTATATGTGGATTCTTAAAAAAAAAAAGCAAACAAATCAAATGAAAACAAACAAACAACAACAAAAAAAAGCCAAGCTCATAGATACAGAGAACAGACTGGAGGTTGCCAGAGGCAACGGATGGGGGGTAGGTGAAATGGGTGAAGGAAGTCAATGGTACAAAGTTCCAGTTATAAAATAAGTACGTCACTGGGATGTCATGTACCACATGATGACTATAGTTAATAATACTGTATTGCATATTTGAAAACTGCTAAGAGAGTAAACCTTAAAAGTTCTCATCACAAGAAAAAAAAGTTTTGTAACATGTTTTGTGATGAACGGTAACAAGACTTGGTGTGATCATTTCACAGTGTTTACAAATACAGAATCATTATATTGCATGCTCAAAATATAATATAATATTACATATCAATTACACCTCAATTACAAAAGTGGCAATTGATGTTGCATCCAGATAATTCTCATGCATGCATGCTAAGTCACTTTAGTCGTGTCTGACTCTTTGCAACCCCATGGTCTGTAGCCCTCCAGGCTCCTCTGTTCATGGGATTTCCCAGGCAAGAATACCAGAGTGGGTTGTCATGCCCTCCTCCAGGGTATCTTCCCAGCCCAGAGATCAAACTCACATTTCTTATGTCTCCAGTATTAGCAGGCAGGTTCTTTAACCACTAGCACCACCCAGGAAGCCATAGATAATTTTCAAATCTAGTTTATTTTTGTTGGCTATTGAACTGATAACATTTTCTAGCATTTTTATTTACTTTTTAATTGAAGAATAATTGCTTTATAGAATTTTGTTGGTTTCTGCCAAACATGAATCAGCCGTAGGTATACATATGTCCCCTGAAGTCCCTCATGCTACACAAATCTTAGCAATGTGTAACATCCTAGGGATTACAAGCCTGTTAGGACATTAAAGCAATTTCAGATTAAATAAATCTGACCTTTCTCCTCCTTCTGTTTTCCTTCTAAATTCAGTTCTTAAGAAGGATCTGTGTTTGAAAAAAGACTAGAACCTCTAGGCTTTTGCTGAAAACCTCCACTACGCATCAGATTTAGAAGGCAAGTGTAGAAATGACGGGCTAAGAGGTCAGGTTCCTCCAAGCTGGGTTAGTCCTGGGTATTTCTTCTCTACTTCTTCCACACCGAGCACAAAGTAGAAGCAGAATATGGGGACAAAAATCTCTCCTCTCCGAACACAAAGGGAGGATTTTCTCTACCCCTCCAACTCCAAGAGATCCCCTTTTCGGTGAATATAAACTCTGATACCAACCATCATTTTTTTTTTCAGGTGACTAAGGCTGGTGTAGCTATTTAGAGTGGGTTTGGTTAGTGTCAATTCTGTGAGCCCTGCAAGAAAGAAAAAAAAACCCGATGTTCTCGCCATTAATCAGAAATATCGTGAGTGAAACACACAAAGGAAGCTCACAGGTGGAGAAGCATGATCTTTCCTGCCAGTTAAATGCCAGATTCATTCTCAGTAAACCCTTGCACACAAAGAGAATGCTCTGGGTTTTCAAAAGCCCATGAACAGACATTCAAGCAGATTGAGCTAGTCTAACAGCCATTCTGGATAGCTAAACAACTCCCCCAGAAGCCGGCATTCTTTTTCTTATTTGTTCTTTCAGAAGATAATTTTGCTTTCTCCTTGAATTGTGTCCTAGTTTCCTCCCTGAATCTCCCTCTTGGATGTGCTTCAATCGCTGAATTTAAGCCACAGCTGAGAAACAAACTAAAAGTATTCACTTTGAGAATGTCTACAAGGTCCTTCCTATTCTAGGTCTCAGGGACAATTTTTTAGCAAGAAGAAAGCTTACCAGCAACAGACAGGGCAATAAGAGGAGAAGAATAAAAAGGCCAATTCCCTCTCACTAAGATACTCAAGTGAATTAAAGAATTAAGTCAGGAAGCCAAAGGCCTGGAGAATACCAGGAGCACTTCCAGAATGTGCTTGGGCTCTGCCTTAAGGTATCAAGACACCAAAATGCTAACAAGGCAATTGCATTTCATCTTAAATTAAAATTCTTCACTATGGCCAGTGTTTTCTACACATCAAAACAACTCTGAGATGAACTGACTTGTATTTTTATTAAGAGGTCCTTTTCTATAAAAGAACGAGCTGACATATTCAACAATCACCATGTTCTGTGACTGAATAAACATACTTTTAAATAAATGCAAGTGGATAAAGCAGGGGAATGGGAAAAGTTGGGGGGGGGGGATGAAATAGAGAAAAATAGTATAAACATCAAACCAACAGTATTAATTAGGATTGTCAATATCAGACTAAATTTATTTAAACAGGTTTACAAAATCAAGTGTGCTCAACACAAATATAGATCTGGATATTTTCATGGATTAAAAAAAAAGCATTTCATAGATAAAAAGAAGGGCATGGTAAAACTAAACCACAGAACTAAGAGAAAAGAAAAATTTTATTAGGAGCGAAATCCAAAATCAAAACTGTTTATACCATCAAAATCTCTCTATTTCACTTAAGCCAAGAGGGTGGAGTTTACAGAAGAAATGTGCTCATTAATAAAGAACAGGGTCAAGTACAGACCAGTGATGATACTGGACGCATCAGCAGCATTTTTCAGAGTGAAGATGAAGACATTTGTCTCAAAAACATTAATGTTCCCATCCCTTACTATGTATTTGCTCAGAACATCACATTCATATGCCAACGGGAGTAAAGAATTGGGGAGGTGCTCACAAGAGGAGATGAGGAGGAAAGGCATTTTATACTTGGCAAAGCTAAGAGTGCTGGTACCTTATACATTGCTGAAAATAACAAAACCCTGGTTCTAAACACAGTAGCTATGTTCATGCACATGGGTCTCTTCAAAAGATTCCTGGAAAACAAAAAGTTCTCTGTCCTTCTGTCCCTGCTCTATAGAGAAAGATGAAACATTGCTGAATTGAGAACCTGAACCAATCATGCTCTTTGGCACAGGTCAACAAGCCATTGCCGGGAGAAATATCAATAACCTCAGATATGGAGATGACACCACGCTTATGGCAAAGAGAGAAGAGGAACTAAAGCGCCTCTTGATGAAAGTAAAAGAGGAGAGTGAAAAAGCTGGCTTAAAACTCAACATTCAAAAAGCAAAGATCACGGCATCCGGTCCTGTCACTTGATGGCAAATAGATGAGGAAACAATAGAAACAGTGAGAGACTTTATTTTTCTGGGCTCCAAAATCACTGCAGATGGTGACTGCAGCATGGAATTAAAAGATGCTTACTCTTTGGAAGAAAGGCTATACCAAACTAGACAGCATATTAAAAAGCAGAGACATTATTTTGCCTACAAAGGTCCATATAGTCAAAGCTATGTTTTTCCCAGTAGTTATGTATGGATGTGAGAGTCGGACCATAAAGAAAGCTGAGTGCCAAAGAATTGATGGTTTTGAACTGTGGTGTTGGAGCAGACTCTTGAGAGTCCTTTGGGCTGCAAGGAGATCAAACCAGTCAATCCTCAAAGAAATCAGTCCTGAATATTCATGGGAAGGACTGATGCTGAAGCTGAAGCTCCGATATTTTGGCCAGCTGACACGAAGAACTGACTAACTGGAAAAAACCCTGATGCTGGGAAAGACTGAAGGTAGGAGGAGAAGGGGATGACAGAGGATGAGATGGTTGGATGGCATCACCGATACAATGGAAATGAATGTGAGCAAGCTCTGGGAGATGGTGATGGACAGGGAAGCCTGGTGTGCTGCAGTCCATAAGATCGCAAAGAGTCGGACACGACTGAGTGACTGAACTGACTGAACAAGCCATTGCCTCCAGGGCCAGAAAGAAGTTTCCTGAAAAAGCTTTTCCCAACAAATATCCAGTGATCTGTTGCCCCAGGTCCCTGAACTGAGAAACTGATCACTACTTCTTCACAGAAAGCCAAGGATGGCTGTTCACAATTAACATGGCTTCGAAACTTTCACTTTTCCAAACCAATTTGGTCCTCTGTCTAAAAAAGGCAACACATTTTGAAGGGCTCCAGAAATGAAAATTGCATACAAGCAAATTAAATATACATATACATCTTCAACCGCTTGTCATCACCTGCCTGGTTCTGCCTGACTTGACTGTGGACTTAGAATTTTAGCCACCAGTTGTGCCTTCCACCCTTTAAAGCAGGACTGGTTGCATCCCATCCTCAACCAGAACATCTTCTAGACTGGACTGGGCTGCTCCAACTCCAGAATTTAGAGCACATGATGTGAGCCTGGCTGGGTGCAGAAGAAGAAGGCTTCCCCCTTCAGACTCACTATGTGCCCACACAAACTTCTGCGTGACTTTTATTCCTGTCTCTACCAGATGAGACTGGGCTTCCCTGGTGGCTCAGCTGGTAAAGAATCCGCCTGTAATTCAGGAGACCTGGGTTCAATCCCTGAGTTTAGAAGAGCCCCTGGAGAAGGGAAAGGCTACCAATTCCAGTATTCTGGCTTGGAGAATTCCATGGAGTGTATAGTCCATGGGGTCGCAAAGAGTTGGACACAACTGAGTGACTTTCACTTTCTACCAGATGAACAGCCCTACTCAGACCTTCCCACTTTCTGCACAGTTCCTGCTGACACCCTTGATGCTGGACACTCCCTGCTCCCTATATCCAGGTGCCAACAGAGACTGGATACCCCTTCCTACTCTTAATAATAAAAAGTTTATGTTGCTTTGTACACTATTGTATCAAACCCCTGCATTCCCACACCATCCTGAATCACACCAAGTGTGGGTTATTTGATTTGGAATATGTTTTTTGGAGGGCTGGTGGGGCTAGTGGTAAAGAACCCTCCTGACGATGCAGGAGGCATAAGAGACATGAGTTCACACCCTGGGTTAGGAAGATGCCCTGGAGGAGGGCATGGCAACCTACTCCAGTATTCTTGCCTGGAGAATCCCATGGACAGAGGAGCCTGGAGGGCTTCCATCCATGGGGTCACAAAGACTGAAGCGACTTCGCATGCACTTACACATGTTTTTTGGAGCTTGCTGGCTCCTTCCTCGTGCCAGGCAGTGTACAAGGTGAGGGCCACTCTCTCCCCATCCTTGGCCTCTCCTTAGACTCATTTAGACCCCAGAATGCCTGGCTTGCAAAAAGGTGAAAGTGGTGTCCAGTGTTGGATTGGTTACATCTAAGTTTCTCTGAAATTTTTTTTGTTCACTTCATGCTGAAAATCACTCTCCTTTGCTGGAATTATTCAACTTTCACTTTGGCTATGCCTCCTTTGTGCCTATGGGTTAATAGCGCAAATGACTCTTTAAGAGTTCAGAATTCCTAACTGCTTACCCTTTATTTTCTTTCCCTCCAGCTCTGGGACATGTGGGTATAGGAAGTCTTGCTGAGTACAAAGCTTCATCAGCTAGAACTAACATCTAGTGCTCAACCGGACAAAGGGAGAACCACAGGATCCTGTCCATGTTCCTAGAAAACACCTGTCTATTTCTCTATCCACACACAGAAGGAATACTTGGCTGAGAAGGTACAGAATGCTACAGATCCAGTTTCCAAAGCAGTCCAGGGTCACCGTCTCTGGTCCAGCCTGCCCCTCCCCTCACCAATGCAGCAGTACCAACTCTGCCAATATCCCGGCCATCTTGTCACTGGTGTCCTGGGCACTGGTGTCTTGAGCAATGCAACCCAGGCTGAGGCTTCTTCCTTTGTTGACTCTCTTTCCCCACAGTGTTAGTCCCACAGATGAAGACCCCACTGGAAGATTTCCCTGGTGGCTCAGACACTAAAGAATCTGCCTGCAAAAGCAGGAGACCCGGGTTCTGTCCCTGGGTTGGGAAGATCCCCTGGAGAAGGAAATGGCAACCCACTCCACTATTCTTGCCTGGACAATTCCATGGACAGAGGAGCCTGGTGGGCTACACAGTCCATGGGGTCACAAAGCGTCAGACATGACTGAAACAATTAATACACCCACAACTGGCCTACACCATTAACCCAGCATTTCCCTTCTCCTCTCTGGGGCCACGGGTAGCTGAAATGCTGTCAGTATCTCACTTTGATTCTGAAAGACTGGCAGTGGCCATCACACAAGGGCAGTATCAAAGGCGGCAAGATCGCTTCTAAAGATAAGAACCGGATGAGTAAAGGAATGGCCAATATATACATTGTTCTTTTGACGTTTGTATATTTGTTTGTTTTTAAATCACATTCAATGGTCTCCTACTTTTCTATAGTTCATATACTTCACCTAAATACCTTTCCTTTCATGGATGCATGTGAGCAGAAAGAGTTCTTTAAAAGAAAATGCCAACTGGCATTTCAAACAGAAAGAAACTCAGAGCTTAGCCTTTCACCCACCCTCATCAGAGTCTCTGTAGTACAGAGCCACAGTTACAATCAGATGCTGGCACTTATTAATCGCTCATCTAGGTGCTTCACAGTGGGGCCTCTGCCTACAGATGAATCATCCCAGACGAGTATGATTCTTACACGGTCTCATTATCTTTAGATTTGGCAGAAAAGCCACTCACTCATCAGGCTTTTATCAGCTGGCTGTGAATTCTGATCCAGGCTGACAAAAACAAAATGGCGGATCCTGATGGTCCACGGCGACATTTTGATGTTACTTTGGTACTGCTTGAAAGGTGCCAATACCTTGACCTTGGGTAAGCACAGCTTAAGTGTAAGTGTTGGTTGCTCAGTCGTGCCCTACTCTTTATGACCCCATGAATGGCAGCCCACCAGGCTCCTCTGTCCATGATATTTTCCAGGCAAGGATACTGGAGTGCGTTGCCGTTTCCTAAACGCTCTATTAAATAAATGCCAGCCTGGGATCTCAAAGAAGACACATTAACCTGAGTGGCTTAAGAAGACCCTAATCCAGCTCACATACAATTAAACCAGTTCAGGAAAATGGGAGGAGGAACTAGACTATTTCCCAAGCCTTCAAAAAAAATTCCACATTCTTCCTCGGTTACACAGGCCAGTGAGTTCAGCAATCCTGACTTTCAGAAATTCTTCCCCAGATCTGTCTCAATTCCATCATGCCACAGATGAAACCCTTTGGCTCTCATATTTCTTGGTGTGTGCATGCTAAGTTGCTTCAGTTGTG
This sequence comes from Tragelaphus eurycerus, assembly GCA_935064755.1. NCBI lineage: Eukaryota > Metazoa > Chordata > Mammalia > Artiodactyla > Bovidae > Tragelaphus > Tragelaphus eurycerus. The sequence goes on along the minus strand of CAKXYN010000036.1, from coordinate 14,772,882 downwards.
TCTGACTCTTTATAACCCTACAGACTGTAGCCCACCAGGCTCCTCTGCCCATGGGGTTCTCTAGGCAAGAATACTGGAGTGGGTTGCCATTTACTTCTCCAAGGGATCTTCCTAACCCATGGATCAAACCTGTGTCTCTTATGTCTCTTGCATTGTCAGGTTGGTTCTTTACCACCAGCACCATCCGGGAAGTCTTTCCTTGATGAAAGGTCCTCAAAAATTTTATCAAACTAAATTAAGGCAATGTCAACTTAGAAGATGGTTTGTGGTTGGCTTTGTGTGTAAAGATTATTATACTTACTCTCAACCTTTTCTTCCTTAGACTAAACTGATCCCTAATTTATGTCTCAGCAATTATGGTTCTTATTATAATATTTATTGAGGTTAAAGTGTATTAGGTGTTTTATACATGTATTATGTTCATTAATTCTCATACCTCTATGCAGTAAGCCCTATTACTCTATCAGTTTCAGCAACAGAGAAAGTAAGCTTTTGAGAAGTAATGCACCCAAGGTCACTGCTAGTTTGAGAATCTAGCTGGTTCTGCTTACAGAGTGTACTTATTCAACCACCACACCACACAGCCTCAAGCTTCTGTAAATCATCTTTGTGGCTCCTATCTGAACAATTTACATCTCCTGTTTTAATTGTGAACCACAGAATGATCACAATCATCTACTAAAGGTCTAATCACAGCCTAGTATAGTACACAGACTGTTTTCATGAATCCTTAAGCTTATGTACCCATCCACTAGTATAGTTGTACTACCAACTAATGATGGACCTGGTACATGTCATCACCCTGTTCAGTTCAGCTCAGTTCAGTCGCTCAGTTGTGTCCAACTCTTTGTGACCCAATGGACTGCAGCATGCCAGGGTTCTTTGTCTATCACCAACTCCCAGAGCTTGCTCAAACTATGTCCATCAAGTCAGTGATGCCATCCAGCCATCTCATCCTCTGTCATCCCCTTCTCCTCCTGCCTTCAATCTTTCCCAGCAACAGAGTCTTTTCCAATGAGTCAATTCTTCGCATCAGATAGCCAAAGTACTGGAGTTTCAGCTTCAGCATCATTCTTTCCAGTGAATATTCAGGACTGATCTCCTTTAGAATGGACTGCTTGGATCTCCTTACAGTCCAAGGGACTCTCAAGAGTCTTCTCCAACACCACAGTTCAAAACCATCAATTATTTGGTGCTCAGCTTTCTTTATGGTCCAACTCTCACATCCATACATGACTACTGGGAAAACCATAGCTTTGACTAGACAGCCCTTTGATGACAGAGTAATGTCTCTGCTTTTTAATATGCTCTCTAGGTTGGTCACAGCCTTTCTTCCAAGGAGCAAGCGTGGAAGGACTAAACTGAGCTGAACTGAATAGAGTAATTTCATGGCTGTAGTCACCATCTGCACTGATTTTGGAGCCCAAGAAAATAAAGTCTCTCACTGTTTCCACTGTTTCCTCATGTATTGGCCATGAAGTAATGGGACTGGGTGCCATGATCTTCATTTTTTGAATACCGAGTTTTAAGCCAGTTTTTTCACTCTCCTCTTCCACTTTCATCAAGAGGCTTTTTAGTTCCTCTTAGCTTTCTGTCATAAACATGGTGTCATCTGCATATCTGAGTTTATTGATATTTCTCCCAGCAATCTTGATTCCAGCTTGTGCTTCATTCAGTCCAGTATTTCACATGATGTATTCTGCATATAAGTTAAATAAGCAAGGTGACAATATACAGCATTGACATACTCTTTTCCCAATTTGGAACCAGTCCATTGTTTCATGTCTTGTTCTAATTGTTGCTTCTTGACCTGCATACAGATTTCTCAGGATGCAGGTAAGGTGCTCTGGTATTCCCATCTATTTCAGAATTTCCCATAGTTTGTGGCAATCCACACAGTCAAAGGCTTTAGCATAGTCAATTAAGCAGAAGGAGATGTTTTTCTGGAATTCTCCTGCTTTTTCTATGATCCAACAGATGTTGGCAATTTGATCTCTGGTTCCTCTGCCTTTTCTAAATCCAGCTTGAACATCTGGAAGTTCTCAGTTCACGTACTGTTGAAGCCTAGTTTAGGGAGTTTTGAGTATTACTTTGCTAACGTGTGAGATGAATGCAATCGTGTGGTAGTTTGGACATTCTTTGGCATTGTCTTTTCTCTTTTATTGAACATTGTACAACTGGTTCTTTATGATCTTATTAGTTGTTTGCTAATCAATCAAATATTTATTAAATACCCATCACGTGCAAGTAGAGATAAGGTATAAGTCTTTATTCTCATCCTCAGAGTGAGCCAACTGGACAATAAGATCAAAATATACAGAAGAACTGATGACTTTCTTAAGCTAAATGATAACATGAGGCTTAGAATATTTGTCATAGATTCAGTGTGGCTGAAAAGCTCTATTTTTAAGCTTCTTTTTACTTATCTCTTTCTTTGCCAGTTCTCTCACCAGCTCTGTGCCGTGAGCAAATTAAATGCCTATGCATTTTAATCCAAATACCAGACTATGGACAGAAATATAAGTAGCACTGGCCTTGAACTCAGTTTTAGACAGTTTGTCCTCAGGTGGACAACGGGCCTCTGATGTCCACTCTCAGGCAGCGATGTAAGGGCTGATAGAAGTACTGTACAGTATCATACGCAAAGCATTCCACCGTCTAAATGAATTATATATAAATCTTTCTCCTTGATCTACCCAGCCTTTCATTTTCATCTCAGAAGATTAGATTAGTATGACAGGACTTGTCCTTTATGAAGTCAAGCTACTCAGTTAAAAAACCCTCTCTCTTCAAATGATTGCAAATTGATTTTGTTAAGATTTCTTTTCAGAGTTCCTTCAGAAGAGCTAGGGGAATGATACTTTCTAGTTTTTCCTTTCTCTCCATGAATTTTTTCTCTACTTTGGCCTTTTCCCTCTGACACTCCAACAGAGTTGGATAATTGCATGTATCAATCAGGAGATCAATCAATTATTTTAGTGCTTCTTGCATAAAAATGAGCTATAATGGCAAAATTAAATCCAAGCTACTCACAAAAGTAGCCTGACATCAAATTTTCTTTGGTTCAGTTTATTAGTCTCTATAGAAGAGAAGCGAAAAGCAAAGGAGAAAAGGAAAGATATAAGCATCTGAATGCAGAGTTCCAAAGAATAGCAAGAAAAGATAAGAAAGCCTTCTTCAGTGATCAATGCAAAGAAATAGAGGAAAACAAAAGAATGGGAAAGACTAGGGATCTCTTCAAGAAAATCAGAGATACCAAAGGAACATTTCATGCAAAGATGGGCTCGATAAAGGACAGAAATGGTATGGACCTAATAGAAGCAGAAGATATTAAGAAGAGATGGCAAGATTACACAGAAGAACTGTACAAAAAAGAGCTTCACGACCCAGATAATCACGATGGTGTGATCACTGACTTAGAGCCAGACATCCTTGAATGTGAAGTCAAGTGGGCCTTAGAAAGCATCACTAGGAACAAAGCTAGTGGAGGTGATGGAATTCCAGTGGAGCTATTCCAAATCCTGAAAGATGATGCTGTGAAAGTGCTGCACTCAATATGCTAGCAAATTTGGAAAACTCAGCAGTGGCCACAGGACTGGAAAAGGTCAGTTTTCATTCCAATCCCAAAGAAAGGCAATGCCAAAGAATGCTCAAGATCATATCAGTCGCTCAGTCGTGTCCGACTCTTTGCGACCCCATGAATTGCAGCACGCCAGGCCTCCCTGTCCATCACCAGCTCCCGGAGGTCACTCAGACTCGTATCCATCGAGTCAGTGATGCCATCCAGCCATCTCATCCTCTGTCGTCCCCTTCTCCTCCTGCCCTCAATCCCTCCCAGCATCAGAGTCTTCTCCAATGAGTCAACTCTTCGCATGAGGTGGCCAAAATACTGGAGTTTCAGCTTTAGCATCATTCCTTCTAAAGAAATTCCAGGATTGATCTCCTTCAGAATGGACTGGTTGGATCTTCTTGCAGTCCAAGGGACTCTCAAGAGTCTTCTCCAACACCACAGTTCAAAAGCATCAATTCTTCGGTGCTCAGCCTTCTTCACAGTCCAGCTCTCACATCCATACATGACCACAGGAAAGACCATAGCCTTGACTAGGCGAACCTTTGTTGGTAAAGTAATGTCTCTGCTTTTGAATATGCTATCTAGGTTGGTCATAACTTTCCTTCCAAGGAGTAAGCGTCTTTTAATTTCATGGCTGCAGTCACCATCTGCAGTGATTTTGGAGCCCAGAAAAACAAAGTCTGACACTGTTTCCACTGTTTCCCCATCTATTTCCCATGCAGTGATGGGACCAGATGCCATGATCTTCGTTTTCTGAATGTTGAGCTTTAAGCCAACCTTTTCACTCTCCACTTTCACTTTCATCAAGAGGCTTTTTAGCCCCTCTTCACTTTCTGCCATAAGAGTCGTGTCATCTGCATATCTGAGGTTATTGATATTTCTCCCGGCAATCTTGATTCCAACTTGTGTTTCTTCCAGTCCAGCATTTCTCATGATGTACTCTGCATATAAGTTAAATAAACATGGTGACAACATGCAGCCTTGACGTACTCCTTTTCCTATTTGGAACCAGTCTGTTGTTCCATGACCAGTTCTAACTGTTGCTTCCTGACCTGCATACAGATTTCTTAAGAGGCAGATCAGGTGGTCTGGTATTCCCATCTCCTTCAGAATTTTCCATAGTTTATTGTGATCCACACAGTCAAAGGCTTTGGCATAGTCAATAAAGCAGAAATAGATGTTTTTCTGGAACTCTCTTGCTTTTTCCATGATCCAGCGGATGTTGGCAATTTGATCTCTGGTTCCTCTGCCTTTTCTAAAACCAGCTTGAACATCAGGAAGTTCACAGTTCACATATTGCTGAAGCCTGGCTTGGAGAATTGCACTCATCTCACACGCTAGTAAAGTCATGCTCAAAATTCTCCAAGCCAGGCTTCAGCAATATGTGAACCGTGAACTTCCTGATGTGCAAGCTGGTTTTATAAAAGGCAGAGGAACCAGAGATCAAATTGCCAACATCCGCTGGATCATGGAAAAAGCAAGAGAGTTCCAAAAAAACATCTATTTCTGCTTTATTGACTATGCCAAAGCCTTTGACTGTGTGGATCACAATAAACTGTGGAAAATTCTGAAAGAGATGGGAATACCAGACCACCTGATCTGCCTCTTGATAAATTTGTATGCAGGTCAGGAAGCAACAGTTAGAACTGGACATGGAACAACAGACTGGTTCCAAATAGGAAAAGGAGTACGTCAAGGCTGTATATTGTCACCCTGTTTATTTAACTTATATGTAGAGTACATCATGAGAAACGCTGGGCTGGAAGAAACACAAGCTGGAATCAAGATTGCTGGGAGAAATATCAATAACCTCAGATATGCAGATGACACCACCCTTATGGCAGAAAGTGAAGAGGAACTCAAAAGCCTCTTGATGAAAGTGAAAGTGGAGAGTGAAAAAGTTGGCTTAAAGCTCAACATTCAGAAAACGAAGATCATGGCATCTGGTCCCATCACTACATGGGAAATAGATGGGAAAACAGTGGAAACAGTGTCAGACTTTCTTTTTCTGGGCTCCAAAATCACTACAGATGGTGACTGCATCCATGAAATTAAAAGACGCTTACTCCTCGGAAGGAAAGTTATGACCAACCTAGATAGCATATTCAAAAGCAGAGACATTACTTTCCCAACAAAGGTTCACCTAGTCAAGGCTATGGTTTTTCCTGTGGTCATGTATGGATGTGAGAGTTGGACTGTGAAGAAGGCTGAGCACCGAAGAATTGATGCTTTTAAACTGTGGTGTTGGAGAAGACTCTTGAGAGTCCCTTGGACTGCAAGGAGATCCAACCAGTCCATTCTGAAGGAGGTCAGCCCTGGGATTTCTTTGGAAGGAATGATGCTAAAGCTGAAACTCCAGTACTTTGGCCACCTCATGCGAAGAGTTGACTCATTGGAGAAGTCTCTGATGCTGGGAGGGATTGAGGGCAAGAGGAGAAGGGGACGACAGAGGATGAGATGGCTGGATGGTATCACTGACTCGATGGATATGAGTCTCAGTGACCTCTCGGAGTTGGTGATGGACAGGGAGGCCTGGCGTGCTGCAATTCATGGGGTCGCAGAGTCGGAGACGACTGAGCGACTGATCTGATCTGATCTGATGTCCCATTCATTCAAAAATGCATAGACAACTACCCAAACACTATCAATTTTCAAAGCTCCCACCATGTCTCTTAAATTAACATAAAGTTCTTTTAATCTTATTTGCCTACTGATGAAGAAAAGGTATATTTCAAGATCTGCTTTTGTTCTTGGCTCCATGAAATTAAACGAATACGTAGTAGCAATGGCATCTGCAATTATTCACACAGTGACACAGTTTCTCACCTTTTGCAAAAATAAAACAAAATTTTTAAAAGGACACATCTGAACCAGAGATGCTTTCAGGTGTAACTGGTGTGAGAGACAATGTCCTTGTTTGTGTGTTGAGGCTTATGTTGATTACATATATAACCACTTATTAGCAAAGTTACTAGAAATAATCAGTTTAGTTTGCAAGTTATGCTTCACACAAAAAAGAAACGTCTTGGCTCATAAGAAAACATCTCCTTGTATTTGTCTTCCTGAGTCCCACAAAGATGCAAAGATTATCTAAGTTATCTAGACAGAGTTTTCAAAAGACCTCCTACCAAAGACCTCCACAGAATCAGTTGCTTAGTTATACTAAATTCTTAATATTCAAATCTTTGGTGACAAAGAATAAGTTCATCTCTCCCAACTTCCTTTTTTTGGGGCATCTTTTTATTCTATAGCAATATCTTTCAAAGAACAGACATTTTAAATCTGAAGCCCAAATGCATCTTTTAAAGTGGATCGTGCCTGTACTCCTCTAAATTCATCAGGAAAAGCAAGAGAAGGGTTCTTCTTTAGCAAGTAGGAAAACTTCTGCCAGTTTACAGCCTACAGGGAAATCTGGAAATTCAAGTTTCTCAGACAGATTCTTGAAAATGTGCCCATTCCCAGCCTCAGCATTCCACTGTTCTTTACTAAGGTCCTTCACAATAAAATAAGAGACTTATTAGAAATATGTATCTGGTATCTTTTACACTTGCATTGTCTTTAAAATTTAAATTTGAGGCTTGAGAGATAAGCTAAATTCTTCTCCAGTCTCCTAGGATATGAGACCATTTTCCTTGCATGAGCTCAAATCATCTCAGTCTTACTGCTTACCTTTTCTATCCCCACCCATACCACCCCCTAGACAGAAAACTGCTTCTTAGAACAGCTGGCCTGAACTTGGTGAGCAACACTGGGCATTGTCTCTCAATTTCTCTCCTTCTTTTCTTCCATAAGGAGAATAATGCCCCAGATTCCTCTCTCATTTCCTTTCCACAAAGGCAAAGATCCTCCCAATGTGGTCACAGTAAAACGCCTTGGATACCTAATTGTTTTTTGTTTTATTTTTTAGTTTGTATTAAAATATGTACTAGAAGAGGGTTTCTGGGTCACTCAGTGAGTGACTTTTAGAGGCAGAAGCAGTTAAGCTTCTTTGATATGTTGGATGTTCACAAAACCACAACCTTTCACAGGCACTGAAAGGGTTAACTATAAGTTGCTTGCAAACAGGCTCCCAAAGAAGAAAAGCAAGCCAGGCGATGATGTCAGGTAACTCAGATTATTGTGCACAGGTTGTACATGCAAAATGAAAAATGAGAAGCACAGCACATAACTCAGCAGCAAGACAGCAGCTCCACATGCTCTAAGGCCACGGGGACCCACACAAGCCTCTGTCGGGCATTGGGGAAGGTTACTCCTGCAGTATCAGACCAACATCTAACAGCTGAGAAAGTAAGCTATGTATGTCACCTGAACTTGTATATTTTTAAAAGGTTTCTGCTAATCTGGACATGGTTCTTGGCTTCTGAAATTTCAATATATCCCTTTCTCCACCATTACAAAAAAAATGAAATTTCTTTCATCTTGCCTTGCTAATGTAAGTCCTGTATCCATACACCCTGAATGAAGCCAAATTCATGCCAGTCATTGACTTTTTCTCGTGGCACATAAAGCTAGTGTGTACTCTGGCTTCCCTTGTGGCTCAGACGGTAAAGTGTCTGCCTACAATGTGCAAGACCCAGGTTAGGTCCCTGGGTCGGGAAGATCCTCTGGAGAAGGAAATGGCAACCCGCTCCAGTACTCTTGCCTGGAAAATCCCATGGACAGAGGAGCCCGGTAGGCTACAGTCCCTGTGGTCGCACAGAGCGGACATGACTGAGCGACTTCACTTCACTTCACTCTGTTCACATCAAGTCATTTCCTACATTCTTATACATATCAGATCAGATCAGATCAGATCAGTCGCTCAGTCGTGTCCGACTCTTCGCGACCGCATGAACCGCAGCACGCCAGGCCTCCCTGTCCATCACCAGCTGCCGGAGGTCACCCAGACTCACACCCATCAAGTCAGTGATGCCATCCAGCCATCTCATCCTCTGTCGTCCCCTTCTCCTCCTGCCCTCAATCCCTCCCAGCATCAGAGACTTCTCCAATGAGTCAACTCTTCGCATGAGGTGGCCAAAATACTGGAATTTCAGCTTTAGCATCATTCCTTCCAAAGAAATTCCAGGATTGATCTCCTTCAGAATGGACTGGTTGGATCTTCTTGCAGTCCAAGGGACTCTCAAGAGTCTTCTCCAACACCACAGTTCAAAAGCATCAATTCTTCGGCGCTCAGCCTTCTTCACAGTCCAGCTGTCACATCCATACATGACCACAGGAAAGACCATAGCCTTGACTAGGCGAACCTTTGTTGGTAAAGTAATGTCTCTGCTTTTGAATATGCTATCTAGGTTGGTCATAACTTTCCTTCCAAGGAGTAAGTGTCTTTTAATTTCATGGCTGCAGTCACCATCTGCAGTGATTTTGGAGCCCAGAAAAATAGGATGAGAGAAAGTTAGTGTTCTGTTTCTTCTGAATTACGGGGCATTTTACAGTGGCCTATCTGTCCACGATCAAGTCAATAAACTTAATGTTCACTGACTTTGACCAAATTTGGCTCATTCTGAGGGTATAACCCTTTGTGAAACGGTAGCTCAGTAGCTGTCAAAAAGGCTAGTTTCCAGAATATTTAATAGAACTCACTGAAATTTGGTATATGGGAGGAGTTTCAAGAGTTATTTGCTGGCATTGAGATTAAAGTTTAAAACAAACCAGTGTCTCAGTGGTAAAGAATATGCCTGCAATGCAGGAGATGCAGGAGACATGGGTTTGATTCCTAGGTTGGGATGATCCCCTGGAGGAGGAAATGCAAACCCCTCCAATATTCTTGCCTGGAAAATCCCATGGATGGAGGAGCCTGGTGGGCTGTAGTCCATGGGATAACAAAAGAGTTGGACATGACTGAACAACAAACTACAAAAAACGAATTTAGCCCTTGGCATTAGCATCTCAACACCCCTGATGTACAATCTGCAAACTTGGTCCATTTTAACCACACTTAAAGACAGATATGTATTATTTATCCCTGAGAATAATGGTCTAAAGATATTCTGTGATGAATTCTGTCTGACAAGAACAGCTGGTCCTGATCTCCGAGATTTCTGCAAACATTAACTCGCTGGTTTCAAAACCAGATGCCTCAACCTTCTTTGTGATTTTGATAACTGGTTTCCCATAGCCACCACTTCATAAAGACCCCTATGTGAACATCTAAAATGTAGATTTTGCTCTTTATAAACTTGGTGGTGGTAGTGGTGGTGGTGTAGTCGCTAAGTCATGTCCGACTCTTTCCGACTCTTTCTGACTCACGAACTCTAGCCTGCCAGGCTCTTCTATCCATAGGATTTTCCAGGCAAAACTACTGGAGTGGGTTGCCATTTCTTTCTCCAGGAGATCTTCGTGACCCAGGGATCAAACTCAGGTCTCCTGCACTGTAGGTGGGTTCTTTACTGAGTGAACTATCAGGGAAGCCCCTTTAAAAAGTTATGTGGTTATAAAAGGAAGAAACCAACATACCAAAGCAGTAAGTACAAAAAAAGAAGATGCATATGAGGGGTATGGGAAAAAAACTGGATCTGGAATTCAGATCCAAATCTGCATACTTCTTTGTGATCTTGATTGTAATTTAACTTCTCCAAGCATTATTTTCCTCTACAAAATAACAGGGTGAATTCTTCATTTATAGAATTGTAAAGAGGATCAAATGAGATAACACACATGAAAGTGGCTACTACAATGCCTGGCACAGATTAAATTCTCAGATTCGGTAAGTGTGAATCTATTTACCATATATTATGACCAACAACATGGCATCTGGTCCCATCACTTCATGGGAAATAGATGGGGAAATAGTGGAAATAGTGTCAGACTTTATTTTTCTGGGCTCCAAAATCACTGCAGATGGTGACTGCAGCCATGAAATTAAAAGACGCTTACTCCTTGGAAGGAAAGTTATGACCAACATAGACAGCATATTCAAAAGCAGAGACATTACTTTGCCAACAAAGGTCAGTCTAGTCAAGGCTATGGTTTTTCCAGTGGTCATGTATGGATATGAGAGTTGGACTGTGAATAAAGCTGAATGCTGAAAAATTGATGCTTTTGAACTGTGGTGTTGGAGAAGACTCTTGAGAGTCCCTTGGACTACAAGGAGATCCAACCAGTCCATTCCGAAGGAGATCAGTCCTGGGATTTCTTTGGAAGGAATGATGCTAAAGCTGAAACTCCAGTACTTTGGCCACCTCATGCAAAGACTTGCCTCATTGGAAAAGTCTCTGATGCTGGGAGGGATTGGGGGTAGGAGCAGAAGGGGACGACAGAGGATGAGATGGCTGGATGGCATCACTGACTCGATGGACGTGAGTCTGAGTGAACTCTGGGAGTTGGTGATGGACAGGGAGGCCTGACGTGCTGCGATTCATGGGGTCGCAAAGAGTCAGACACGACTGAGTGACCAAACTGAACTGAACTGACTGATGACTAACAACACAGTCAAGGAAGAGCTTTATTTCACATATATTTACATAGTTACAAATTGGTTAAGTTGATAAATCCATCATCATTTTTATTGTCCTTCTAGCCTAAGCATCAGTTGTGTGCATGTGTGTTAAGTGTCTTCAGTCATGTCCGACTCTTTGCAACCCCAAGGACAGTAGCCTGGCAGCCTCCTCTGTCCATGGGATTCTCCAGGCAAGAATACTAGAGTGGGTTGCCATGCCCTCCCAGGCAAGAATACTAGAGTGGGTTGCCATGCCCTCTTTCAGGGGGTCTTCCCGACCCAGGGATAGAAGCCACATCTCTTAAGTCTTCTGCATTGGCAGGGGTTCTTTATCACTAGTGCCACTTGTGGAGCCCAAGCATCAAGTATAATTGACTAAACACAGCTTCCAAGTTTGACTGGACCTCCAATACAACCCATAAGAGCTGGTTCCCACTTTGTCCTTTTCTGAGTGTGTGAGAACACTCCATCTTCTCATGTCTTGACATGAGTCCTACTGATTCTTCCATGACTTCAGTCATTCGCTCAACTGAATGGCTGCTGATTTCCAGACCGAGACATACTCTTGCCTTTTTCTTGCTTCTCACTGTCCAGTCAACAACATTCACCAGACCATGGATGATACTCATCCTATAGTTTCATCAGATCAGATCAGATCAGTCGCTCAGTCGTGTCCGACTCTTTGCGACCACATGAATTGCAGCACGCCAGGCCTCCCTGTCCATCACCAACTCCCGGAGGTCACTGAGACTCACGTCCATCGAGTCAGTGATGCCATCCAGCCATCTCATCCTCTGTTGTCCCCTTCTCCTCCTACCCCCAATCCCTCCCAGCATCAGAGACTTTTCCAATGAGGCAAGTCTTTGCATGAGGTGGCCAAAGTACTGGAGTTTCAGCTTTAGCATCATTCCTTCCAAAGAAATCCCAGGACTGATCTCCTTCGGAATGGACTGGTTGGATCTCCTTGTAGTCCAAGGGACTCTCAAGAGTCTTCTCCAACACCACAGTTCAAAAGCATGAATTCTTTGGCGCTTAGCCTTCTTCACAGTCCAAGTCTCACATCCATACATGACCACAGGAAAAACCATAGCTTTAACTAGGTGAACCTTTGTTGGCAAAGTAATGTCTCTGCTTTTGAATATGCTGTCTAGGTTGTGCATAACTTTCCTTCCAAGGAGTAAGCGTCTTTTAATTTCATGGCTGCAGTCACCATCTGCAGTGATTTTGGAGCCCAGAAAAATAAATTCTGACACTGTTTCCACTGTTTCCCCATCTATTTCCCATGAAGTGATGGGACTGGATGCCATGATCTTGGTTTTCTGAATGTTGAGCTTTAAGCCAACTTTTTCACTCTCCACTTTCACTTTCATCAAGAGGCTTTTGAGTTCCTCTTCACTTTCTGCCATAAGGGCAGTGTCATCTGCATATCTGAGGTTATTGATATTTCTCCCGGCGGTCTTGACTCCAGCTTGTGTTTCTTCCAGTCCAGGGTTTCTCATGATGTACTCTGCATATAAGTTAAATAAGCAGGGTGACAATATACCGTCTTGACGTACTCCTTTTCCTGTTTGGAACCAGTCTGTTGTTCCATGTCCAGTTCTAACTTTTGCTTCCTGACCTGCATACAAATTTATCAAGAGGCAGATCAGGTGGTCTGGTATTCCCATCTCTTTCAGAATTTTCCACAGTTTATTGTGATCCACATAGTCAAAGGCTTTTTGAGTTTCATAGAAGTCATCTTTTTTTTAGCCATTGTTCCCAGCGCTGGATCTCAGGTAGAAGAGCTTCCACTGGGTCTGATTGGCAGGTGCCACTTTGGCGGCTCTTTACCAACAGGTTACCTTATTTTACCAGACACAATTCCTCTTTACCATCATAAGGAAAACTGTCCCTCTCTTCCTGTGTGAAAATCACAGATTTCCTCTCAGCTTGCTCCAATCCAAGTTATGTCCCCAGTCTGAAGAATACCATTAGCTTCAGGCTCATTTGCAGACTGGTTTGCTCTGAGCATAAAGAAAGACTAGGGACTTCCCTGGTGGTCTAGTGGTTAAGACTTGGCACTTCCACCACAGGAGGCTCGAGATCAATTCCGTGGTGGGGGAACTAAAATCCTACATGCTTGTATGATCCAAAACAAACAAGCAAAACACACACCAAAGAACAACAATAAAAAACCTGAGGACCAAGGAACTTTCATAGAAGCTCTGAATTCAGACCTTCAGTCCTCTTCCATATAAAAGAAAAATAAAATTTAAACTAAAAAAAAGACTAATGCTCCCCACCTCTCCAATTCATGCCCATGGTTCAGAATGCACCTTATTCCCTTGGTTCTCTTTCATGACTCATCAGACAGCATGTAGGCAATGAACCATCTCATGTCTGCCAGTTAAAGTTCTAGAGTATAAAACTCCCTAGCACACACATAAAGTATGCAAAATAATTCTGAGAAAAAAAGCAGTATTTAAATCATGCCGTCATGGAGTATATACATGAACTAACAGCAAGAAGAGAGAAGGAAGAAATAACAAATTGAAATTCTAAATATCTGAATCCCTTAAGATAATCCATTTCTATCACAGGCAACATAGTAGCCCTGTAACAGTTTTTGTTTTTGTTTTTTTCTTTCACAGATCAACTAATTTCTAAATATCTTCACAGGCCTATAAAAATAATCACACTTTTCAATGCTCTTAATCATTATCAAAACCAGCCCCGGCTCTCTAAGGAATATATTCTCAATGAGCAAAGCATGAACCTTTATTCCTACCCATATCCTCAGTGGTGAAGTAAATGCTCTAGGGTCCATTCTCTGGGAGGGTCCAGAGAGGTCACTGATTACAGTTGTGAATCTCACACTGAAACACTAGCAGAGTGGGAACTCTTGAACAACTGCAGTTTGCTGAGGTGTTGGGTTGGAGATGATGATTAGAACTGCAGAAGGGACCCGTGTTACCACGTGCCCACCTAGTGACTCATAATACAGGCTTGGTAAGTTCTTTCCCATCCAGTCATGTAGAAACTGCAAGTTTTGAAGAAAGAGGCATTTTCTTCCTTCTACTCAAAGGTCCACTTTGTCTTGTTTTTCTCAAATTCAATGTCTACATGCTCTGAAATAGCTAGTGTGCTCTCAGTTGTAAGTCTGTGTACACGCACAACTGCACAATATTGTGCAAGAATGTGCAAAATAGGAAGAAGGAAGTCAATACAGAAAGATCTACACAGAGAGGGTACATATCTGTTGGACTTCCCTGGTGATGCCATGGATAAGAATCTGCCTGCCAATGCATAGGACGCAGTTTCTGACAAACTAAGTGTATTAAAAAGCAGAGACATTATTTTGCCAACAAAAGTCTATATAATCAAAGCTATGGTTTTACCAGTAGTCATGTATGGATGTAAGAGTTGGTCTATAAAGAAGGCTGAGCACCGAAGAATTGATGGTTTTGAAATGAACTGTGCCGCTGGAGAAGATTCTTGAGAGTCCCTTGGACTGCAAGGAAATCAAACCCGTCAATCCTAAAGGATATCAACCCTGAATATTCATTGGAAGGACTGGTCCTGATGCTGAAGTTCAATACTTTAGCCACCTGATGCGAAGAGCAGATTCATTGCAAAACACCCTGATGCTGGGAAAGACTAAAGGCAAAGGAGAAAGGGGCGTCAGAGGATGAGATGATTAGATAGCATCACCAAACTCAATGGCCATGAATTTAAGCAAACCCTGGGAGATAAAGGTGGACAGAGGAGCCTGGTGTGCTGCAGTCCATGGGGTCACAAAGAGTTGGACATAATGGAGAGACTGAACAACAACAAAGTATCTGTTAAATACACATGAGGCAGGGTCATGGTGAAGTATAACTTAACACTGCTTAGTGAAAGAAGCCACTGGCTGCTTCTTCATTAAGATGGACCTCAGGAAAGAGGTCTGCATGGCAAACAAACAGCTTCTTTCCTGGAGGAGAAGTAAATGAAGGCTTTGGGGCATCCCAAAGTATCCCTCTTGGTATGGAAAACTGTGATCTCTAGAGAAGAGGTGGAGAAAGTCATACAGGTCAAGGATTCAGTTGGGAGAAAAGAGATTGGTATCATGGAACTCTTGCAGAATTACGAGACCTTCTTCTATAGATGGATATAGTTCACACTGAGACCACTGACAGGAAAGAAAAATGGTAGAGTTCTCCATGAGGCGATGGGGAGTCTGTACCATGAACCCTGATCAACTTAAAAGGGACTAGAAGTTCACAGAGGAGGACCAGTTTGAATACAGCATAAGGCTGAAGCTGGAAGTCCTTCAGATACAGACATCCCAGGACAATAACCCTGTCTTGGGAACAGTGGATGAAGCACTTCAAGCCCAAGACAAATCAGAAAAAAAGAAAAAACAAGCCAGCCCCAAATGGGATGTACTATGTAGACTGCTCAGATCATCTAGTTCTCTCTCCTCCTGAGGTCTAGTAAATTCTTTGTGTTCTTGAATAACCTGGCATGGTTATTAGTGAGCCCTTCAGAGGGTGAAATTGTTTTTCCTGACAATATGGGTATGAGGGAATTTTAACAGTAAATTAAAAAAAAAAAAAAAGTGACCCTTTCTTTAACCTAAGCTGATGACTAGTACAAATATGGACATAAAACTAGTTACACATATTAGATAAAGATAGAACCACTTTGGGTTCAATTTAGTTAATTTTGCTAGTAGATTTTTATCAAAATGCAAAAAAGAAGAAGTGTAATGAGGGGGAAGGTGAACATCCAGATGGCTAATTATAGCTCATTTGCCCGATACTCTGAAACCAGTGTGGTTCCAAGCCAAATTTATTGGAGAATGTTCATCCCTGGGAGAGAAAATAAGACTCATGAGAACTGGACTAGTGAAATTCTTAGTCTAGAGCAGGTATTTAATCTGATCTTACAGGCCTTCCCTGGGGTACAAGGGCATCAAAGAAGGGGCTAACACCTACTGGGTTACTAACTTTGCCAAGTCTAATGTACAAAGTTAGAGTAAATATCATTTTCCAAAACACTGCCATAATGTTACAGTGCTTTCCTAAAGTTCTTTTTGAATCAAGAGCTGTAGTTGGAGGATGTATTTTATGAATAATCTGGCCTTGTCTATTTACTATTAAAGACATGACATGCATTTAATTATTCCTGAGCGTACACTACATGAATGATCCCATACTAAACACTAAGGAGGATAAAATAAGCTGTGGGAAATTAGCCCTGATAAAAAAGAATTTACAGTTCTGACACCTGGAACGCACTAATGATAATAATGCAAACTGTAACGCAATTATCACAAAGTGAATGAAAACAAATGCTATGGAGTTTAGAAGAGAAAAGGATAACACATGATCAGGAATGGGGAAAATTTTCACAGTGGAGAAGTAAGACGATGGTGGGAGTGGTGATAACAACCAGGTACTAAGAGGGTGAGAAGCTGATTCTAGTGGGGGGAGCAGTTCAAGCACAGGTGAGAATTTGGTTCTGAGGACAATAAAGGTTCAATTAAACTATTCCTTTAGCAGATATTCATCAAGTGCCTAATAAATGTCAAACCCTGGGTTGGAGGCTGGGGACGGAGACAGGAGCTTCTTGCCTAAGCTTTCATGGGGCTGAGCCAAAGGTAAACAGTCTTAGTGCGTTACCGCTTGGAGGTTAAGAGCACGAGGTCTGTGGTAAGACCATCTAGGTGGGAACAGGACTCTATCACCAACAAGCTGTTAATGTAGGCAAGTTATTCAGCCTCTCTTGCCATGGTTTCCTCATTTGTAAAATCAGTAATGTCCTTGCCTCATAGGATAGATAAGATGATACCTGTCAAGCATCTGGTGTGGTGATAGACACAGAATAAGTGCTCAGTGAATAGTACTATAAAGAGTATCTTTGTGCTCATCAACAGATGAATAGATAAACAAAATGGGATGTGTGTATATATATATATAAAATGGAATACTGCTGCTGCTGTTGACCCCATAGACGGCAGCCCACCAGGCTCCCCCGTCCCTGGGCATTCAGTCATAAAAAAGAATGAAATCATGGCATTTGCAGCAAAATGGATGGATCTTGAGATTATTATAGTAAGTGAAATAAGTCAGAAAGGGAAAGACAAATACCATGTGAGAGCACTTATGTGTGGAATCTAAAATATGACACAAATGAACTTATCTTCAAAACAGATTCACAGACACAGAAAACAGACTTCTGGTTGCCCCGCGGGGAGTTGGGAGAGGAACAGATTGGGAGTTCGGGGTTAGCAGATACGAACTATTACATATAAAATGGATAAACAACAAGCTGAATAGCACATGGAACTACATTTGCTATCCTATGATAAACCATGATTGAAAAGAATATGAAAAGGAATGTATATGAGTGTGTATGTGTGTGAATCACTGAATCGTTTTGCCGTACAGTAAAAATTAAGACAACATTGTAAGTCAACTATACTTCCACAAACTAAATTGTTCTAAAAAAGAATGTATCTCTTTGTACTTCTATGAGAATATCTGAAGTCACAGAGAGAGTCTCTTTAGAAGTAAAACTTGGGAAGACTCAGTCAAGGATACTAATTTTAAGTCATAATGTATTTTTTACACACTGTTTTCCAAAAATGTTGTATCATTTCACACTCTTATAAGCAGTGTAGGAAAGTGCTGACCTCACTATACTCCACAGTTAATATACTCTTTAAAATTTTGCCAATTTAGTAGATGAAAATGATATATCATTGTTTTTTTCATTTCTGTATTTCTCATTATGGTGAGGCAAACATTTTTCATGTGTATCAGATGTGCATATTTTTGTTCACATAAAATGGCATTACCGTTTTACAGGTGGGAAAAATGGGAATTTTGGTTGCAGAGATTGGACTCAAAGAGAGGGAAGATGTGATGTGCTTGAAAATTACTGAGAGGGGAAAAAAAAGATATGATTTTACACTACAGTGCACACGTGCTAGTTCCTTTCTTGTCATATTATTAGGAAAGAACAGAAATAAACTAAATTAATACTAAGGAAAGTTTATGGGAGTTATGGAGCAGGAACGGATTAGAATAGAAACAAGAGAATACATTGAAAACTTTAAGACAGAAAGAGGAATAGGAAACAAAATAAAGAGAAAAGGAGACAGTGAGCACAATATGATTACCAAAAGTAGGCAAAGAAAGGAAGTAGATGAGAAATAAGCCCGCAAATTAAAATTTACATTCAGGGGAAGGGATAAATTGGGGGATTGGGGTTAACATACATACACTATTATACATGATATACATAACTAATGAGAACCTACTGTGCAGCACAGGGAACTCCATTCAATACTCTGTCATGACCTATATGCGAAAAGAATCTAAAAAAGAGTGGATGGATATATGGATATGTATAACTGATTCACTTGGCTGTACACTTGAAACCAAAACAACATTGTAAATCAACTGTACTCAATTAAAAAAATCAATTTAAAAATAAATAAAATAAGAAAATTTTCATATAGTTTGTTTCTTTTCATCCCCCAAGTTTGTACTTGAACAAATAAGCTTTATCTCTATGACTGGAGCTGCACAGTGATGTGGAGGAGAGAGCGGGGAGAGTAAGCTGGAAGGAGAGAGCAAGGACATGCTAATGGGAGTCCCCAAGGTGCACTGTTCTCAAAGCCAAGGTAATCCTGAGCCCCATTCCATTAACCTAGTGGCCCTGTCTCTGTCCTGACCTGGAAGCAAAAAAAGAAGGACCTGAACAAGAACAGCTTCTGAACGTGGATCCTTTCGCCCAAGTCATCTTTGCAATGGCCCCTCTTGGTTCCAAGAACAGAAGGTCAAGACAGATAAAATGGAGTTAAGACAGAGGCCAAGAATAGGAGTGAACTGGAGCCAAGGGCTTCCTCTTGCCAACTTCCTTCAGGACACTTCTGCTCAGGAGTGATCACCTAACCAAACTCTCATCTACAACCCGACCATGCAAGAGTTTCCAGCCTCCTGTGAACCCTGTCTTTTCTACGCCAAATTCAGCCCACCTCACCTTTGCCAGGAAATCGCAGAAAAGGCAAGTCAGTCAGGAGAGGAGAGGCAGCAGAAGAGAAAGTTCAAGGAGGTCTGTACCCTCACTACCTGAGGTTCTCTGCAATACCCCCCAGCCCACTGCAGAATGAGAGCAACAGCAGCTGCAAGATCCACAGAGACTGGGGTGAAAGGTCCCCAAAAGAGAGAAGACCTCACATCATTTGGTGTCTTCCTATCACCGGCGGGGCTCCCCAGGTGCTGCTAGTGGTAAAGAATCCACTGGCCGATGCAGGAGACATAAGAGACGGGGTTCGATCTCTAGGTCGGGAAGATCCCCTGGAGGAGGGCATGGCAACCCACTCCAGTACTCTTGCCTGGAGAATCCTATGGACAGAGGAGCCTGGTGAGCTACAGCCCATAGGGTTACAAAGGGTCAGACATGACTGAAGCAACTTAGCAAGCACATACTTATCCCCAGCACCTAGAATGATTTCTCCTGCAAAGCCTTGTTATTCATAAGCCTTTCTCCTTTGTTCCTCCCTCTCAAAGAACACTGATATTTAGAAGATATGCACATATTTAAAGGGTGTGTTATGCCCAACATCTCAGCAAATGCTTCCCTCCTCTGGGACAGTCTTATTGATGTTGGCCCAAGTATCAGTTCTTACACTGGCACGCTCAATCTTTCCTGAACTTCTACCAGCTCCTGTGGCCTCGAGTTCCCATGTCTGCCCTGTTTGCCCACTGCTGCTCCACCCAGACCAACTGAAATCTGAAGTCCAGCCTTAATTGAAATCTACATAAAGGAGGGAAAAACCCACTTGTTTCATCCATCTTGTGAGCTCAGTAATTTGACATAAGATCTTGATAGACCTAGGGAAGGGACACAATACTGCTGGAACGGACCAGAACCCTTTCCATGCTGGTCCACATCTGGCTCTCTCCTCCCTCCCTCTCTCTCTTTATACATATATATTTAGACCTTCCTCATATAATTCTTCATACACCAAGCAGAACTGTTTCTCAGACCCCGAAGTCCCTCAAACTCAGTTTCTACCCCAGGCAAAATTTTCAAGTTGCTTCTTCTGAAGAATATGAATTAATCTCTCTGAAAGGTATTATAGAGAATACAACTTCCTCTAGGCATATTACATGATGGTGCAAATGATATAAAATTAGAGAACTTTCAGGCTACAGTTTTCCTTAAGCACGAATAACTTCTCTAGCTAGAAACTTGTTGTCTAGCCTCTGCCTTTTTTTTTGGTTGGAGAAATAATGACCTAGAATAGTCTTACATGTTCAGCTAATTAGAGGGTGCCTATCCTGACCGAAATAGACTGACTGTAACAAAAAGTGAATTCAGCTAAGTACAGCCCAAGTACAGACACAGTGAAAATACAATTTTTATTTACCTGGTAAATTTATCTGAAGTTTTATTTATTCATCATCAAACTATTTTTTAAATAAGTCTCTTAATTTATGTAAGCAACTTCCATCTCTATGCTTGAATTCTTGCCAGTATTTCATGAATGTTTAGTCAGAGGAAAGCATTCACCATAATTTACCCTTCCAAATATTATTGTTGTATTTAGTTGCTAAGTCACGTCCAACTTTTTTGCAACCCTATGGACTGGAACCCACCAGGCTCCTCGGTCCATGGGATTTCCCAGTCAAGAATACTGGAGTTGAGTTGCTGTTTCCTTCTCCAGGGGATCTTCCTGACCCAAGGATCAAACATGAGCCTCCTGTATTGGCAGGTGGATTCTTAACCATTGAGTCACCAGGGAAGCCCCAGCAGGTAGAATATAACCCTCCAAATGGCAGTTATAACACAGTAGATATTTCCTCAATATAAAGAAAATGTTGCACAACCTGAATTGAGTAGACGCTCTTGGCCATTCAGGTAAGTTCCTTGCCACCAGAGACATTCAAACAAAAAGTCTCAGGACCACCTCCATCTCAGAGATTCCTGCACTGAATGAGATGTTGAACCAAATGATATTTTGGGTTCCTTGTGAGACTCTGCTAGTATGGTATTTATGTAGTGAAATGTGGACAAACTGAGTCCACTCTGTCTGACTCTATAACATTAAACTGTGAGATAATTACACATATGGCTTCCCTGGTAGCTCACATGGTAAAGAATCTGCCTGCAATGCAGGAGACATAGGAGACCCGCATTCGATCCCTGAGTTAGGAAGACTCCTTCCCCTTGGAGAAGGAAATGGTAACCCACTCCAATATTTTTGCCTAAAGAATTTCATGGACAGAAGAGGCTAATGGGCTACAGTTAATGGAGTTGCAAAGAGTCAGACACGACTGCACACCTAACACTTTCACCCATATTACAGAGTACTGTATTGCTGCCAAGTTGCTACTGAGTCTGCAACCTATGGACTGTAACCCACCAGGTTTCTCTGTCCATGGGATTCTTCAGCCAAGAACACTGAAGTGGATTGCTGTTCCCTTCTCCTGGGGATCTTTCCAACCCAGGGATCGAACCTGAGTCTCTTATAACTAACCTCCACTAGCCAGTGGGCTCTTTACCACTAGCGCTGCCTGGGGACGTATGTTATTACTAGACTCAAACCTTAGCTCTTCCGTATTTGTAGATCAATTATGTCAACCGAGTTATGTGCTGGACTTTGAGCTAGCGAGGTTGAATGTAGAACATGATCAGAATTTATCTGAGTTGATGAAATAGCCTTCACTTTTCCATAATTAGAAAGCAGAGGTCAGTCAGCAGGCTTGTCAAGGGAAGCAAACAGGGTACAGAGGAAAAGGAAGGGTGTTCATTTCTCCTGCCTATGTTGGCAACCCAGGGGAAAGGAAGGGAGGGGGCTGTTTCTCTCTCTCTCTCTCTCTCTCACACACACACACACACACACAATCACTCTCCCAGTAGCATCCAGGGACTAGGCTTCTGTGACTGTCAACATTTCTAAGCAGCTTGAGAGCAAATGTTCCCCTTCTATATCCAGATGATCTTTGCCATTGAGGTTAAGAATAGTATTATATTTTTTTCTTCTCTCAAGGGATGAATTTGTCAGATTGTCAGATATCATTTTTGTCTTGGAGTGGAGGCTTCAATAAAATACAGAAAGAATTCGGTATCATCTCTCAGCCCTTCCAGTTTTAAAATTGTTAATTCAATATGGCTTCCTTTCTGAAAGTAAGATAATGAGGCTCATTTCTAGCAGCTTTGAGAAAAGATCTCTCACTATTTTATAGTTTCACTTTGCACGTCATTCTGAAGCTAGCTTTCACTTTGGTGAATCAAGCTTGGGAGGTTCTTTGTTCTGGACCCGAGTCACCCATATATTTTTATCTCCACATCACATTCCTGGTTTCACTGTAACTCCCCACTAAAGGTCAAGGCTGCCACTCATCAGCACACTAGGAACTCAGAAGGTAGTGATATGGAAGGAGTCCATCCTTTAGTCTATGGAGATGGGAAAAAAAGATCTTTCCAGTCTTCATAGAAAGAGGCATATACTGTATGAGCACCCAGAGCTCTCTCACATTGAGAGAGAACCAACAATTTGACACAAGTCTACCATCATTCCCAAAAGAAATCAAATTTTTCAAAGACTGAGTGGGAGATCTTTTAAATGTTATTTAGTATAAAAAACTACAATTTGTACTCTCAATGTCAACATTAAATAACAGAAAGATCCAACAAGTTTATCATATGCTACAAAAAAATAGGAAAAGCTTCACTTTACTCAATGATTTCACTGAAAATTTATTTAGGTCTCCTCTACATCAGTTCATCCTTTTCCCACCTCAATAATCAAAGGAGCAGGACTCAAAAGAAGAAGGACTCATGCCCTAGGGAGAAAGAGGGGAGTAAGTTAGTCATTCCATGTACAATACCTACATTCAGCTTATAAATGACAGGTTTCCCTATGTAATAAGCTATGGACTTTCTACTGATGTCCAAAATATGAGACAAGAGAAATACTAACGTGAACGGATTTTTAGAAAACCATAGCTAGTAGGGGGAAATGCAGCCCTTTGTTCCAAGCAATAGGCAGAGTTGGGTGGGTGTTAACAGAGAAAGTATTTTAAAGGCTAAAACACCATGATATTAATAATGAAGACATGATGATCTAGGCACAAAAATCTGGGGCATATGAATAAAGGGAGTTTGACTGAGGTCTGTGAACTCCTGGCAAGATGAAGGACTTTGGGCTCTTCCATGGGACAACTGTGTCTCTCTGTTAGGTAGCAAATAATCTCAGAAAAGACATGAAATAAATTTATTCTGAATAAACAAAGAAGCCCATTTCCAGCAGCAAAGCTCTAGAACCTTTTGGCTGGACTTGGTGTAAAGTCCAACTCAAGAACTAGGAGATGCTGAACCTGAGGGTACAATGTCTTCAGAATCTGCACTTTAGCAGGTCAGAGGAACACAGGAATGAATGCATAACTAACAGAGAACATATCCCTTTGCATCCTAGCTAGTTATGGGGTCCCTGTCTCCCTGCTCAATAGGAAACTTTGTGAAGGCAGGAAATGCCTGGGGTAGGGACTAGAATATGCTGCTGCTAAGTTGCTTCAGTCGTGTTCGACTCCGTGCGACCCCATAGACAGAAGCCCACCAGGCTCCCTCGCCCCTGGGACTCTCCAGGCAAGAACACTGGAGTGGGTTGCCATTTCCTTCTTCAGTGCATGAAAATGAAAAGTGAAAGTGAAGTTGCTCAGTCGTGTCCAACTCTTCTCGACTCCATGGACTGCAGCCTACCAGGCTCCTCCATCCATGGGATTTTCCAGGCAAGAGTATTGGAGTGGGGTGCCATTGCCTTCTCCAGGAACTAGAATATAGTAAGTGCTTAATACATGTTTGTTACGTGACTACAAGAGCTCAATTTGAGCTGTCCCTATGCGGCAGAATGAACATACTAACGGCTTTCATCAGTGGGTTACCTGGATCCACCCCTTGCAACATGTCTCTGAAGTTCCTCCCAATGAGAGGGATAGTCAAGCTCTTCATCCCTTGAAATAAACTTGCCTAATGACTCATTTCAGTGCATATGATGAAGAAGTGTCAATGTGAGAGTTCGAACTTTTAAGCCTCAAGAGGCTCTGCATACTTTTGCCTTCTCTCTTGGGGACCTGCCATGATTTGAGAATAAGCCCAAACTAGCCTAATGGAGGATGAGCGATTACATGGTGAAGAGCCCAGCTGTCCCAACTGAGGTCATCCTAGACCAGCCTAAAGCCAGCCAACACTCACAGATGAGGGAACTCGGCCGAGATGTTCAGCTCACCACAGATGCGTGCCTGAGTCCAGCTGAGACCAGAAGACCTGTCCAGTTGACTCCTAGGTTCATGAGAATTCATAAATGCGGTTTCAAGCCACCAAGTTTCGGATAGTGGCTTTTATCCAATAGTAGCAAACTGACATAGCTCACTAAATGTTGCTTTTGTCACTGACCTTGCCTTTAAATCCTTGTGAAATATTTTCACTTCTAATCATTTAATTCAAAAGAAAAATAAAAAAATCCCTATCATTCATTCAATAATAACTTATCTCTAAATGTCCATTGTCCTTCCCATCTACTTGCCTCTAACTCTGGAAGTCCTCACTTATGTCTGGTTTTCTAGTAAAATCAGTCCCTAGCTGGTCCCCAGGCCTCCATCTTTGCTCTAATCCCATCTTAACACGTAAGAATTATCATCACAAAACATGTGTGTGATCAAGTGAGGCCTGTCATCAAAACGCTTAAGCCTTTCACATCGTGCACGGAACCAAGCGTGAACTACACAACACAGCCAGTCACGTCTCTCGCATTTTTGTCCCATCGCCTCTTCCCAGGCTGGCCTCAGACTGCAACCCCCACAATGCCTCATGTCCCAGGACACCTGTCTTTCTCCATATTCCCACCTTCTCCACCTTCATGTTTCTGTCCAACTTGTTTCATAGGCTTGCAATTTCCTAAACACCAAATTCCCACCCAAGTCACCCACTCAAAGAGGCTATCCTAATCTCCCACTGTATCTTTATGTAATAAAAGTGACATCATAATAACAATAATGCCAGTAGTAATATTTAATAAACATATACTATGAACTCGCCCTGTGTTAAGCACTCCAAACGCCTTCTCTTTTAACCAGTACATTGATTCTAGGGCACAGTTATTCTTAATGCTACCTATATGCTATAGATGAGCAGATGAGACTCAGGAGGTTGATCAGTCCAACGTCAAATATTTACTAAGTGGCAGAGCTAAAATGTGGATCAAGGACTCCAGGAGTAAAAACACTAAGCTACATCATGGTTTCATTTGAATTTCCCATATTTATTGTAATAAATGAGAGCATAAAGTAGTTTAATGACGTGCCCAAAGGCCTCAGAGTCATCAGCAGAACCAGATCATGAATTAAGGACTCCAAACCCTCCAATCTCAAACTAATTTTGTGCCCCCAGGGAAAATATATCTGCTGTGTGGTATCCCCAGCAGAGCATGTGCATTTTTGCCTTTGCCCGTATTTTTTTTTTTTTTTTTTTAACTTAGAATGCTTCAACTGAACGAAACATGTAGATTTTATTTTCGCCTGCTGCAGGACTCATACTTTGCACTTCAGCCAAGATTGCAAAGTTAGAAGAAAAAACTGAATCCAAAACCAAATTAAATTTTGGCTTCATCTGATTCACATGTGAAGAATAGTCCACCCAGTAATACCCTCAATACATAAATGAACTAAATTTCCCAATTGTGTCTAGTTCTGTTGGGACCACACAGGTAACACTGATGCCTTAAACCTAACCTCATTCTGTCCTGCTTTAGGTGTGCTGTGCTCAGTCACTCAGTCCTGTCTGACTCTTGCGACCCCATGAACTGCAGCCCTCCAGGCCCCTCTGTCCATGGAATTTTCCAGGCAAGAATACTGGAGTGGGTTGCTATGTCCTCCTCCAGGGAATCTTCCTGACCTAGGAATTGAAGTTGAATCTCTGAAGCTGAAGCTCTAACACTAAGGCCACCTGATGCGAAGAGCCGAGTCATTGGAAAAGACTGTTGCTGGGAAAGATTGAGGGCAGGCAGAGAAGAGGGCGACCGAGGATGAGGTGGTTGAATGGCATCACCAACTCAATGGACATGAGTTTGAGGAAATTCCAGGAGATGGTGATAGACAGGGAAGCCTGGTGTGCTGCAGTCCATGGGGTCACAAAGACACGATTTAAGGGACTGAACAACAATTCTGGCAGTGCAGGCAGATCCTTTACTTCTGAGCCATCAGGGAAGAATCCCCTGCTTTAGTTACTGGCCTTCCAAAGAGCACCCCATAGCTGAATATATCAAGACTTGCTTTTCAAGAACTGTGCTCCCTTTTAATTACAGAGAATGTCAGCCAGGGTTGTCTCTGGTCCTGAGGCATATACACTTGCACTCTTAAGAAAGCAGGCCCGCAGTTGGCCGGTCGTTATTAGTCTCAAGAGGCTAGAGCCAAAGAAAGCAATGTGAACCAAGACTATAGCAGAACACTAACCAAGAATATGGCACATTTTGACCACAAGAATCAGGGTTGAAAAAAAAAAAAAAAGCGCTGACTACAAGCTCAGGTGAACCATGTAAGTTTAGAAATAGCTCTTTTACTAACTCAAAGGGGAAGGAAGAGAAACTGACACAGCTTGTTTGGCCGCTGTGCCTGGTGTCCATTTCTTTCTTTGTCCACACAGCTGCCCAGCAGGTGCGAGCTGCCTCCGCAAGTGGCAGGGGCTGCCGAGGGCTCGGGAGAACGGGTCTATTCAAGAGCGCTTAGTCCTCCCGGTTTGAGACTCTCCACAAAAGAGAGACAACAAATGCAGGCTTCAAAGGAGAACAGAAAATGTTACACTGATCCACCTCCTCCAAGGAACCTTTGATCAACAGCTCTTCCTGTGGTTTTATGTCCATCCTCTGCATCCCCCAATTCCGGCTCATGTAAGAGGGTTTGTTTTTTTTTTTTCTTCCTTAAGACCTATAAAATAAGCATAACAAGTGACTGGATGAAACATAAGGTCAGGCTTCACCTAGGCTGGGAAAAGTATCCACTCAGTATTATTTGAAAAACTTTAAGTTTATGAGAAGCCCTTATGTTGGTGGCGCTAGTGGTAAAGAACCCACCTGCCAATGCAGGAGACATAAGAGGTGTGGGTTCAATCCCTGGGTCAGGAAGATCCCCTGGAGGAGGGCATGGCAACCCCCTCCAGTATTCTTGCCTGGAGAATCCCATGGACAGAGGATCCTAGCGGGCGACAGCCTATAGGGTCGCCAAAAGTTGGACACAATTGAAGCAACTTAGTATGCAGGTACACACCAAGTCCTGAATGATGATGCTGTGAAAGTGCTACACTCAATATGCCAGCAAATTTGGAAAACTCAGCAGTGGCCACAAGATTGGAAAAGGTCAGTTTTCATCCCAATCCCAAAGAAAGGCAATGCCAAGGAGTGCTCAAACTACCGAACAATTGCACTCATATCACACGCTAGTAAAGTAATGCTCAAAATTCTCCAGGCCAGGCTTCAGCAATATGTGAACCGTGAACTGCCTGATGTTCAAGCTGGTTTTAGAAAAGGCAGAGGAACCAGAGATCAAATTGCCAACATCCGCTGGATCATGGAAAAAGCAAGAGAGTTCCAGAAAAACATCTATTTCTACTTTATTGACTATGCCAAAGCCTTTGATTGTGTGGATCACAATAAACTATGGAAAATTCTGAAAGAGATGGGAATACCAGACCACCTGATCTGCCTCTTAAGAAATCTGTATGCAGGTCAGGAAGCAAAAGTTAGAACTGGTCATGGAACAACAGACTGGTTCCAAATAGGAAAAGGAGTACGTCAAGGCTGCATATTGTCACCATGTTTATTTAACTTATATGCAGAGTACATCATGAGAAATGCTGGACTGGAAGAAACACAAGTTGGAATCAAGATTGCCGGGAGAAATATCAATAACCTCAGATATGCAGATGACACCACTCTTATGGCAGAAAGTGAAGAGGGGCTAAAAAGCCTCTTGATGAAAGTGAAAGTGGGGAGTGAAAAGGTTGGCTTAAAGCTCAACATTCAGAAAACGAAGATCATGGCATCTGGTCCCATCACTGCATGGGAAATAGATGGGGAAACAGTGGAAACAGTGTCAGACTTTGTTTTTCTGGGCTCCAAAATCACTGCAGATGGTGACTGCAGCCATGAAATTAAAAGACGCTTGCTCCTTGGAAGGAAAGTTATGACCAACCTAGATAGCATATTCAAAAGCAGAGACATTACTTTACCAACAAAGGTTCACCTAGTCAAGGCTATGGTCTTTCCTGTGGTCATGTATGGATGTGAGAGCTGGACTGTGAAGAAGGCTGAGCGCCGAAGAATTGATGCTTTTGAACTGTGGTGTTGGAGAAGACTCTTGAGAGTCCCTTGGACTGCAAGAAGATCCAACCAGTCCATTCTGAAGGAGATCAATCCTGGAATTTCTTTAGAAGGTATGATGCTAAAGCTGAAACTCCAGTATTTTGGCCACCTCATGCGAAGAGTTGACTCATTGGAGAAGACTCTGATGCTGGGAGGGATTGAGGGCAGGAGGAGAAGGGGACGACAGAGGATGAGATGGCTGGATGGCATCACTGACTTGATGGATGTGAGTCTGAGTGACCTCCGGGAGCTGGTGATGGACAGGGAGGCCTGGCGTGCTGCGGTTCATTGGGTCGCAAAGAGTCGGACACGACTGAGCGACTGATCTGATCTGACACACCTGCCTTAAAGAGGAACTTCAGTTGAATACCAGATGTCTTCAGTTATTCATTGCTTATCTCACATGTATCATAAGAAAAGGTGATTGCTATTCTATTCAGTCAAGGAGAGAGGGAGGTAATAGATAAGATGGGTCTTTGCTACTGGGAATGCCCTTAGAAGAGAAATTTCCAGATTCTCAGGCTAATGTTCAGTCGTTCTTTGCTCAAAGTCTGACTTAACAGAACCATTGATTCTCCCCCAGCTCCTCCCACTCTGCAGGCTTTTGAGCACCTCTGCCAAAGGGTGGGCAGTCCCAGTGAAATGACATACAAATAATAGCCAATTCAGCTGGAAAAAGACCTCATGGAGGGAAAGAGCAAGAATTATGACCTTTCATAATGTTTCTGAATTATCTAAGGATTTCATGTAACCTGTTGTTCTCCTAAGGCCTATAACTAAGATAAACTCCAGTAACAGACTCTTCAACACGTTGGAAGACACAGTTTAGGTCAATGGGAGCAATCTTTTGTAAATAAGGTATCCAATCTCCTTTTCTTCACTCCAGATATGGTAGAGAAAAGGGAAGGTGAACAATCAGCATAAACATGTAATCTACATTTCTAAGAAAAAGAGCTTACCTTATTTTTAAATTGAAATATAGTTGATTTACAATGTTGTATTAGTTTTAGGTGTACAGCACAGGGATTCAATTATACATATATAAATACATATACATATATAAATATTCTTTTTCAGATCTTTTCCATTATTGGTTATTACAAGATACTGAATATATTGTAGTTCCCTCTGTTGTACAGTAGGTCCTCATTTATCTATTTCATAGTAGTGTGCATCTGTTAATTCCAAACTCCCAATTTACCCCTCCCTCCCCCTTTCTCCTTTGATAAGCATAAGTTTGTTTTCTATGTCTGTGAGCCTGTTTCTCTTTTGTAAATGAGTTCGCTAGTATCTTTTTTAATTCCACATGTAAGTGATATCACACAGTATCTATCTTTTACTGTTTGACTTACTTCATTCAATATGACAATGTCTTTGTCAGATCTCGCTTTCTTTATCTCTCTAACTAGGCTGGTCATTCCCCAATATACAAATGCACCACGTTCCAGAAAGTAACTCCAGAAAGTTTCCCTTAGAAACTCCAAAGCATCCTCCCACTGACCCAATGTAATAGATGGTGACTGCAAACTCAGGTCAGCCTGTAAACACCAATTCATCTTAAAAGACCCTGATGCTGGGAAAGATTGAAGGCAAAAGGAGAAGAGGGCAGCAGAGGATGAGAGGGTTAGAAAGCATCAGCAACTCAATGGATGTGAATCTGAGCAAACTCTAGGAGACACTGAAGGACAGGGAAGCTTGGCGTGCTGCAGTCCATGGGGTCGCAAAGAGTCGGACACAACTTGGTGACTAAACAGCAACAACACTGGGAAGAGTCTTCCTGAGAGCCTCTGGCCTCTCTGAGCCTCACCCCATGGAGGCCCCTTGAGTCTTAAAGTCCCTTTGGTATCAGTATCCTGAAATCTCAGTGCAAATTATGGTGGAGAAAGCAAAAAACATATCAAGTTCCATCACTGTGGTAGCTAGAGAGAGACGCTGGTGGGAGAGGTGGAAAGATATAATATTCCTCCTAAAGTCAAGGAACATCAAAGGAAGCGAGGCAGTATGCGACGAATCTTTCCACCTGGAAAAGATGCTGAGTTTAGGGACAGAACTCAACTCCTGGAACATGAGGGAGGCCACTATAGCCTTTCAACAGAATGTTGAGTGCAGGTCTAACTTTTCCAACAACAATTACTCATAAAATAACCACATTTCTCTCATAATACTGATTTTAACCATTATATACTAACTATGCTGCTGCTGCTGCTAAGTCACTACAGTCGTGTCCAACTCTGTGAGACCCCATAGACAGAAGCCCACCAGGCTCCCCCGTCCCTGGGATTCTCCAGACAAGAACACTGGAGTGGGTTGCCATTTCCTTCTCCAATGAGTGATAGTGAAAAGTGAAAGTGAAGTCACTCAGTCATGTCCGACTCTTAGCGACTCCATGGACTGCAGTCTATCAGGCTCCTCTGTCCATGGGATTTTCTAGGCAAGAGTAATGGAGTGGGGTGCCATTGCCTTCTCCATACTAACTATAGAAAGGCACAATTTTAAAAAATCTAGCCATAAGGATCTTATCCATAGACTCAACTCTTGGCAAGAGAATGGCTACCCACTCCAGTATTCTTGCGTGGAAAATCCCCATGGACAGAGAATCCAATGGCCTATAGTCCATGGGGTTGCAAAGAGTCAGACGTGACTGAGCGACTAACACATACATACTAATTATAGAAAGATACAGTTTAAAAAAAAATCTAGGTATAATGACCGTATCAATATACTCAACTCTTGCCAAGAATTTTCTAGAACCATAGAAGTTTTGCACTTAATGGAGCCTTGGAGGTCACCTACCTCGAGACCTTCATTTTTAAAACAAGATCATCAAAAGATGGAAAACTTGAGTGATTTCCAGAAAGTTCTCCAGTTACTTAGACACAGAAATCACCTGGTGTCCACTGGGGACACTATTACATGTGCCTCTTATATAAACTTTGGTTTCTCTTCTTTCAGGAGCCTTTCATTTCTCTGCCTTGATGCTCTCCCTGGAAGTTAAACACTGCTCCCAGCCAGAGAGGTTGTTTATCTGAGGGAAGGTATTAATAGCTTCACCCAAGGCATCTCCCTTTGAACTCTGAGGACTCCGATGGAACTCTCTCTGCAGCCAGGAGAACGCTTTTCCTTTTTCTCCAGGGAAGGCCATCCTTGGCCCTTAGCATCAAGCCTTCTGCACTCACTACCTCCCAAGCAAGTGGAAGACACTGGTGAGAGAGCAATAAAACTCCTGCAAGTGTCCAACTCACTTAATTTGCTAACTGATCAATAGCTCCTCTCCACATTTCAAGTCAGCCCCAGCTAAACCTCTGGAGCTTCTTGCCAAAGGCTTCTTAAAGAGTCTTAATTTTTTTCCCCCTGTATACACTTAAAAACCTCATTAAGCAAGAGAGAATGTTTTTAAAACAGTCAAATAGTGTTTTATCCATAGCTTTGCATGCCGGAGGTTATAAACTCTTATATTCAACAACTGCCTCGACAGGATGTGTGCCAGGGCAGTATAATGATAAACCATGACAACAGTGCAATAATGGTTTCCTGTCACCAATTGAGATCTTAAGTGGCAATAACTGCAAAAGAATGTTACTATTAAACTAAGTGGGTGTGCCATCATATTCCAGCAACAGGTTTTAGAAGATGGCTGAGGTTGAAAGTAGCTGGAGGAGGACAAAAGGGGCAAGAGCTGAGGGTGCTCTGCTTCTCAGGGTATCCCCTAGGCCAGGCCTTTTCAAACCTCAAGACACCCTACAATGAAGAAGACTATTTCGGTGGTAAACATCCTGCTGTTAGACCTGAGGGCCAGTACAAGGTCAGCTTGTTAGTGGCTCTGAATATTGCCTGACCACTATTAGACTGAGTTCCCTCAGTTGCAAAGATGATAATAATGGTCCCTTTCCTTGTAGAAGAACTGCTGGAAAGATGAAATGATCGGGAACAAGGAATGAGTACAAGAAGTAAGGGCTCAATAATGATAGCTGCCATTGTTTTTTAAATCTGTTGAAACAAGGTTTCTTTCAGTGTTCCACGTGACCACTGGTATCGAGTGGTGGTAACTTGCTAGTACATCACCCAGAAGTGTGACGTGATGGGATGGGAATCACGCTGCTCGCCAGGAGGCTGGGAGCGGGAGGACAATCGGGGATGGGATCACACTGCTGGCCAGGAGGCTGGGAGTGGGAGAACAATCTTTGGCTCATCCCACAGTGCTCCATCCATCTTCAGACCACAGAGCTTCTGAGGCCGTGTGGTAATTTCACACAACTGGCTTTTACTGACATGTGGAGGGGTCCCATGACCACAGAGGTGAGGCGAATCAGAAGCAGATTCTACTCAGCTAGTCTGGCATAAGTTTAAAGCAGAAACACACCCTCATCACCTCACTCCACAGGCTCTGACACACTGCCTGATACTTGATGTATCAGCGAGGGACCGCTCCTCCTTCCAGATGTCCACCCAGCTTTCAAACTTCTGAACAACTATGAAACTGGGTGAGCAAGCGCTACCTGGTCTAGGTATGAATCTGCCCTGTGCTCTCCCGGCCTCCACCTGTCTGTCCATCACAGACGTAGTCGCTCTGTAGTAAACCTCTCTAAGCTTCAGCCTGTAGGGCCTTCGGTCCCTTGTGTAATATTACTGCAGGGAGCAACCTCCTTAGCTGAACACTCGGCTCCCCAGGCTTCCCCGATGCCACTCATCCCCAAGCCCTTCTGATCTGAATCATCTCTCTTTGAGCTCATTATCTCTGCTTTCCTTGAATATATGTGCTGTGCTAAGTTGCTTTAGTCGTGTCCGACTCTTTGTGACCCCATGGACTGTAGTCCACCAGGCTCCTCTGTCCATGGGATTCTCCAGGCAAGAATACTGGAGTGGGTTGCCATTTCTTCCTCCAGGGGATCTTTCCAACCCAGGAATCGAACCCAAGTCTCAAACCCAGGTCTCCTGCATTGACAGGTGGGTTCTTTACAACTAGCGCCACCTGGGAAGACTCAAATCCTTGAATACATAGATTTCATTTATAAAGGAAAAAAATTTGTTTTTTAAAAATTTTATTAGAGTATATAGTTGCTTTACAATGCTATGTTACTTTTTTGCTCTACAGCAAAGTCACTCAGCTATATGTATACACATATCCCTTCTTTTTATTACACTATTCCCTAATCATACATCCACCTGACCCAGATGAAAATGTTTTTATTTTCCTTTACAAGAGGTGCAAATTGTTATGGACAGTTAAAGCCAGCATCGGCAGCTCCCAGAGCTCTCTTTTCAAGTTTTCCATAACTTTAGGGGTCACTGCATTTTATAATAGCCATCTTGCATGAACACTGTGGAAAATCATTTCTCTATTCCGTTTTTCTCTTCTCTTTTTGGCAGGGGCAATAGTGGCAGGGCAGTGGGCAGTGGGCAGTGGGCAGTACCTGTTGGCAGCGATTTTATAAAATTTGTAGTAGGAACCGTAGGTCCAGAGAAGACACATGCCCCTGTTGTTGAAGATGTGAAAGTGAAATAAGCACCATTATTAGGACCTAAGCCAGTGCTGAAAGAGGGCCCAAGGTGGACAGTTTGGTTTGTGCAAGGCTGAGGCTGCAATAAAGACCCAGAGAGCGGGGTCAGGAATGAAAGGTCAAGCAAAGCCGGGGCTGCCCTTGGGGCCAGAGAGAGGAGGCCAGAGCTCCGCCCCACAGGGAGACCTGGAGGACAGGGGGATCACAGCCCCAGCCCCACCTCAGTCAAAGAAGAAGGT
The DNA here is from genome assembly GCA_935064755.1 of Tragelaphus eurycerus. Classification (NCBI taxonomy): domain Eukaryota; kingdom Metazoa; phylum Chordata; class Mammalia; order Artiodactyla; family Bovidae; genus Tragelaphus; species Tragelaphus eurycerus. The sequence goes on along the minus strand of CAKXYN010000036.1, from coordinate 14,738,747 downwards.
GCTCAGGGGGCCCCCGTGTGGTCTTTACTAATTTCAGCACAGGTCACTGTATAATAACTACAGAAAAGTACGACAGTGTGGAGACAATGAAGGGGCTTCACTGGAATACGTTCCTGATAACAGGCTTAACATTCCAAACCTCTTGTGAAAGAGTCACAGAATTTTAACAGCAAAAAGAACCATAGGAGTGTAGAGTATACCATAGACAGGATTGTGCCATCCTCAGGAGGGTGTTTTGTTGTTTTTTAAATTAATTTTCATTGGTGTCTAGTTGCTTTACAGTGTTGTGTTAGTTTCTACAGCAAAATGAATCAGCTGTACATGTGTGTATATATATATATACACACATTCCCTCTCTTTTGGATTTCCTTCCCATTTAGGTCATCACAGAGCACTGAGCAGAGTTAGGATTGAAAGTTAAAGTCTTAGTTGCTTCAGTCATGTCTGATTTTTTGTGACCCCATGGACTGTAGCCTGCTAGGCTCCTCTGTCCATGGGATTCTCCAGGCAAGAATACGGGAGTGGGTTGCCATTCTCTTCTCCAGGGGATCTTCTCAACCCAGGGATTGAACCCAAGTCTCCTGCATTGCAAGGCACATTCTTTGTCACCTGAGCTACAGGTTATCATTTTCTTACAATTCTCTGACTTCACCCTAAGAACACCACTCATTATGAACTTTTTCATTTTCTCAACAGACTCCCGGGTAGGAATGTTTAGCTCAAATATGGAGATAAGGAAATTGAAGCTCAGGGATACTAAAGGACTTGCCCCAAGGCTATGAAGTGGGTGGGTGTCAGAGGCGGGATGGGGCACAAAGTCTAACTCCATATACCGTGTCTTTCCAATCAGCCTCAGCTGCCAACCATAAGTGAGGGCAGAGTCTCTCATGCCTTAAAGGGCAGCAGCTGGCCTGGAACCCATGAAGGTCCTGTCTCAGCCTCAGCCATCATGAGTGTTTTCAATGTTCAGGTAGGTCTTGGAAACTGGAGCGCGGGCTCTGAGGAAGACTATTTTCATTCTTTTATGACTGAATGAAAAGAGACTTCTGAAAAAAACCCTTCAATTTTGAAATAATGCCATTTGTAGCAACAGGGATGGACTTAGATTGTCATACTGAGTGAAGAGGTCAGACACAGAAAGACCAACACATATTATATATGGAATCTAAGAAAATGGTACAAATGAACTTATTTTACAAAACAGAAATAGAGTCACAGACGTAGAAAACAAGCCTACGGGTTACTGGGGGACAGGGGGGCGGAAAGCTGGGGCCAGGGCAGGGGTGGGGGGAGGGGAGGGATAAACTGAGAAACTGGAATTGACCCATACACACTACTATATATAAAATTTTGTTGTTGTTTGGTTGCTAAGTCATTTCCAACTCTTTGAGATCCCATGGACTGCAGCATGCCAGACTTCTCTGTCACTCATCATCTCCTGGAGTTTGCTCAAACTCACGTCCTTTGAGTCGGTGATGCCATCCAAACATCTCATCTCCTCTGTTGTCCCCTTCTCCTCCTGCCCTCAATCTTTCCCAGCATCCGGGTCTATTCCAGTGAGTTGGCTCTTCACACCAGCTGGCCAAAGTATTGGAGCTTCAGCTTCAGCATCTGTCTTTCCAAGGAATATTCAGAGTTGATTTCCTTTAGGATTGACTGGTTTGATCTCCTTGCTGTCTAAGGATCTCCTGTACAGCACAGAGAACCCTACTCACTACTCTGTAATGACCTATATGGGAAAAGGATCTAAAAAAGAGTGGATACATGTACATGTATAACTGATTCACTTTGCTGTATAGCAGAAACAAACACAGCATTGTAAATCAACTATACTTCAATAAAATTTTTTTAAGAAAACTGGATCAAGAAAACATTTGGGGGCTGATGAAATATTAAGACTGAAATGTAGTAATAGATTGTAACTGTACACATTCACTAAAGTCATTTAATTGTGTTCTTAGAATAAATGAATTTTATTATATGTTTAAAAAAAAGTCTATTTTCACGAGAAACGAAGGAGCACCCCGGGGGAAATTTTTCCTTAAGAAGGAACCAAATAAATGCTATCCACTCACAAGGCTGGAGTCACAGGGTGGGAGGAGCAGCTTGGAAGCCATCGTAATGGTTATTGCTTAAGTTCCCCCAGCCTGACTGCAGGTCCTCGGGGAATGAGAAAGAAGGAGATGTAAGTAAACACTGAAAAGCTGTTTCATTAAAACCTTAGAAGAAATTATGTCACGAGCGTGCCTGCGGCCTTAGTAATAGCTTATAACACAACGGGGGACGAGAGCTCTCACCAGACACTTCTCCACAGCCCATGCTGACGCCTTGGCATGAGGAAGGCCCCAGTGCACTTGAGGAGGTGTGCAGTGGGAAAGCATCATATCCACAGGGAGACCGTGGTCCCCAAGGGAGGAGGCAGCAGGGTCGGAAAGAGGCTGACGTGCAAGGCAGATGCCACAGAACTCCATTGCCGTGCACATAAAACAAGAGGAAATGGCAGAAGCGCCAAGGGGGAACCCAGGAAACTTTGGAAAATGGCAGCCATTCCCAGCAAATCTGGTATCAGAACCAGTTGTGAACCTGTGACATGCCCTCCTGGGGGCTGCCTGAGCCACCCCAGCAGATAATGGGGTGGGGACTGTGGTCTTACAAGAGTAAGAAGAAAGCAAGAACAGATGCTCTTTCTTCATTGGACAATAATTGCTTTACAATGTTGTGTTAGTTTCTGCTGTACAGCATCATGAATCAGCTATAATGTAAGCATATATCCCCTCCTTCTTGGACCTCCCTCCCACCCACCCCACCCCTAGAGGTCATCAGAAAGCACTGAGCTGAGCTCCCTGGGCTAGAGAGCACTTTCCCACTAGCTATCTATTTTATACCTGGTAGTGTATATATATATGTCAATGCTACTCTTCCAATTCATTCCACTTTCAAAAACAGATGTGATTTGAACTGTTACTGACATAAACACACAGTGCAGAGGCCTGGGGAAATCAGTGCTTCGTGTTGTACTCCTAACTGCATTTTTTTGGAAAGTAGAGTTTATTTACAATGTTGTGTTAATTTCTGCTGCATTTGTAATGTCCGCCATTCAAACTAAGCTCAGTGTGGACCTCAGTCTTCTGGATAAAGTGATGATACTCATAAATCTGTAGTCCTCAAGGAAATTTCAGGACACACTTTGTCTTCCAACCAAAAATGTTTTCAGCACCCTCCCTCCTTTCCAAGCAGAAGGAACTGAGGACCTAGGATGCTGCTGAATGTGGTTGTTTTTCTCTTCCTCCTCTTTGGCTTGTGTTTCCTTATTTGAACCCATTCTTCATCAATTCCCCAAAGGGTTCCAGTAACTTTGCCCCAGCACCTTTCGTCATTGACAACTGTGAGGTGGATCAGCCCTTTCTGGCCTTGACGTTCTCCACGGTTTGGCCTCTATTTGAATCGTGTGTTCCAATGGGGCTCTTTCAACCCTGTCTCAGCATTAGAGCACATAAACAATTTCTGCCTCACCATCATACTTTTGGGCTTCCCTGGTGGCTCAGATGGTAAAGAATCTGCCTGCAGTGCAGGAGACTAGGGTTCAATCCCTGGGTCAGAAAGATTCTGGAGAAGGGAATGGCAACCCACTCCAGTATTCTTGCTTGGAGAATTCCATGGACAGAGGAGCCTGGTGGACCAGTCTATGGGGTCACAAAGAGTCAGACAAGACTGAGCGACTAACACATATACATTATACTTTTGGGGGGATATAGAAGCAGAGGGGGGCAAATTTTAGTTCTGCTGACATCTATGTCTTCAACTCCCTAATGAAAATAAAAAAAGTTAAAGCAAAGGAAAGGTGAGTAGTTTACTTACTTATATGTTCCTGAGTAAAGACCACCTTCATTTTCTACGGCCATGGCCAGTAGATGATTCTAGAGCAGAAGGCCCACTTCAGCACATCTGGAAAAGTTCCTCTCCACCAAATCAAACACTAAATTAAGATGTGCGATCACCAGAGCAATCGTCCCACAGTTAATTCCATTACTGTCACACCTCCCCCTTCCAAATCCAAGAGGTCACAGAGAGTCAGTGACTACAGGAACATAGAATATTTTTACATCAGCACAGCTCCAGCAAGAAATTCCTCTAAGACTGTCTGACAGAGACATCATTTTTCCTCACAAAGTTGTTGAAGACAATTGAGTAATCAGAAGAAATGAGGCTAAAAATAATGCTAGCCATGGAGTGGGAAGACGTAGCTCAGCAAAATGCTGGCAAGCGCTTCTCTCATCGCCAAGCCTCAGAATACACAAATGCCCTTTTCTGTTCAGCCATGACAATCTAATTCAGGTTTTGTCCTCCCAGGAGGTGATCGGTGAGTCCAGATGGACACTGAGCCATCTCGTCTTCCTGGGCACAGAAGCCAGACTGCACTGCAGGTATGCGCTCCGAGTCTCTGCTGCCAGCTAGCCTGGCCAGGAGAGGAACTCACTGCACCCGTAGCCAGCCCCCAAGAAGGCTGGGTAAGGCTACAGAACCTGAGGATGGCTTCAGGCGACTCTGATGTTTCAGGACCTAAAGGAGCAGTCAGGACTCAGCTGGGCTCACCCACCAGAATTTGGAATTACTGTAGCACACAATCGTGACATGATCAGAATCAAAAGAGTAAAGTAACAGGAACAAGTGCGGCTCGGTACAAAGAGGCTGAGTCAGTTTGTACTAAGCAGAGAAAAAAAAAAAAAGTCCAGGAACATGTAGTGGACAATAAGCCAAATGAGTTAGTGATGTAACAAGGTAAGAACAAGTTAGATCAGAATATCTAAATTTCAGAATGCAAGGCAGACATAAGAAGGGATATATTATCCTTAAACATGGTTAGATCTGTCAGGGAGGAAAAGAGTTCCATCTGCCCTTCTAGGTTCTTCTGGTTTGTCTAAGAACTAGATTGACATGAGACAGATTAACAGGGGAAAAAACACAAGAAAGGTTAATAACCTGTGTGCATGAGAGTGTAGTAGTGTAGCGTTAGTCACTCAGGCATGTTCGACTCTTTGCAACCCCATGTACTGTAGCCCACCAGGCTCCTTTGTCTATGGAATTCTTCAGGCAAGAGTACTCGAGTGGATTGCCATTCCCTTCTCCAGGGGATCTTCCCAACCCAGGGACTGAACCCAGATCTCCTGAAGTATAGGTTTCCTACCAAACGAGTGGTAAAGAGACTGCCTGCCAATGCAGAAGACATAAGAGATATGGGTTCGATCCCTGGGTGGAAGAACCTCTGGCGGAGGGCATGGCAATCCACTCTAGTATTTTTGGGCTTCCCTATTAACTTAGACTGTAAAGAATCCACCTGCAATGTAGGAGACCTGGGTTCAATCCCTGGGTTGGGAAGATCCCCTGGAGGAGGGCATGGCAACCCACTCCAGTATTCTTGTCTGGAAAATCCCTATAGACAGAGGAGCCTGGCAGGCTGCAGTCCATGGGCTCACAAAGAGTCAGACAGGACTGAGCAACTAAGCACAGCACACAGCATTCCTGAATTGCAGGCAGATTCTTTACTGTGTGAGCCACCAGGGACGTCAACTCACCAAAATGGCTAAAACCTTCACCTTAAATACCATCTTCGGCTAAAGCGAAAAGACGATGTTTAGGGTAGTGGTTTGGGACCACAAAAGGGAGGAAGACAGTTGACATGGAGATGGAAAGGCAAGTGTTGGCAGGGTCTTAGACAGACCTTGGGGCACAGAGAGGAATCTAAACAGACTTTGGTAGGTTCTTCCCTATCTCCACCCTAAGTTCATACTATAGTGATCTAAGCTGATAGTTCCTTTCCTTGACCAGATCCTATACATTCTGTAAGTAGTTGAGGGAAAGGTCAAGGCATCTTCCTGAGTCATTTCAACTCAAAGTAATCCACATGCCAAAGAAAAACTTTGGAGTGGCAAATTTTGCTCCCCTACAGGTCTCTTCTAGAGAAAGAAGTCAGGTTTGGGCAGTGACAAAAAAACAAAACAATACTATAAAATACAGGTTTACACTTCAAAGAACTGGATTTGACCTTGCTATGTATTTTCACTATGCCACCTGGCATAAACTCTGAACCTCAGTTTTCTCATCTATAAAATGGACATAATAATAATACATAATTCATTAGATTTTTTAAGAATTCAGTGAGGTGATGTATATAAAGTGCTTTAAAGTACATGGTAAGGATAAGAATTCAGTAAATGTTAGCTGTTCATGGAACACCTATTCCTGATATTGCCAAAGAAAGATGAGTGGAAACATACTGAACAGTTTTCTTGGGAAGCCTTACACACTTTAAATATTGTAAAAAATGTCTCCTGGAAATATGACCAACCACAGACCTACAAAGCTAAGGACCAGGTGGGACCCTCAGTCTTTGTGCCCCTGCCCTGTTCTGCAAGGCTCAGCCTAGGGAAACTGCCAGACTCCTTGGTAATCTCTCTGTTTAACCTCACTTTGGGAGTGGAGGAAGATGGCCAAAGGGGAACATAATTGTGACCACAGGGCACAGACCTGGATCAACTGCAGCGGGGCTTGCAAATGACAAGCCAAGCCCTTCCCTAACTCCAAAAGGCTTTCAGGACCATTTTAAATAGAAGTGTCCATTAACCTTGAAAGCAGGCAATTAGTAATGCAAATATTGTCACCTTATAAAGGAAAAGGATCCACGTATTTTTAAAAACCTTTGTGAGAGAAACAGGCTTCCTGCTGCAATCCGCCTCTCCCATCTGGTGTGCTAAACCTTCCCATCATCATTCCACCATTGGACTTGCCACTTCCCCTGCAGGCTCGGGAGGAGAATAGCAGAGACCCTGAAGTCCACCCAGATCAAACTCTTCATTATAATAGATGAGGAACTGAGACTAGGAGAAATGAAGGTGTTTTCCAAGAATGCTAATTTAGTGGCAAAACTGGCAAAACTGATAGCCTAGTTTTTCTGATTACCCGTCATGCCTGACTTGTTCATTCTCACCTCAAAGATTTCATGACAACAAGGAATATGATGGTTTCACTTCTCTCTGTTTAGACAACCGCAAGCTCCTTTGCTGTTGTTGCTGTTGTTTAGTCACTCAGTCATGTCTGCCTGTTTGTGAGCCCATGGCTTATGAGGCTCTTCTGTCCATGGGATTTTCCAGGCAACAGTATTGGAGTGGGCTGCCATTTCCTTCTCCAGAGGATCTTCCTGACCCAGGGATCAACCCTATATCTCTTGCACTGCAGGCAGATTCTTTACCACTGAGCCATCGGGGAAGTCCCAGCAAGGTCCTTAAAGGTAGGTAAAGCATTCAACTTTAATATTTCTCACTCACAGCCATAAACAGATGATTAAATTGGCACGTATAAACTACTAGGTATAAAACATAACTAATGAGAATCAGTTCAAAGAAGTGACACTTTTGAACTGTGATACTAGAGAACATTCTTGAGAGTCCCTTGGACAGCAACAGAAAAGGCAATGGCACTCCACTCCAGTACTCTTGCCTGGAAAATCCCATGGATGGAGGAGCCTGGTGGACTGCAGTCCATGGGGTCGCTAAGAGTCGGACACGACTGAGCGACTTCACTTTCACTTTTCACTTTCATGCATTGGAGAAGGAAATGGCAACCCACTTCAGTATTCTTGCCTGGAGAATCCCAGGGACGGGGGAGCCTGTTGGGCTGCAGTCTGTGGGGTCGCACAGAGTCGGACACGACTGAAATGACTTAGCAGTTGGACAGCAAGGAGATCAAACCAGTCAATCCTAAAGGAAATCAACTCTCAATATTCATTGGAAGGACTGATGCTGAAGCTGCAATATTTTGGCCACCTGATGAGAAGAACTGACTTATTGGAAAGACCTTGATGCTGGGAAAAATTGAGGGCAAGGGGAGAAGGGGATGACAGAGGATGAGATGGTTGGATGGCATCACTGACTCAATGGACATGAGTTTGAGCAAGCTCAGGGAGATGGTAATGCCAGGAGATAGTCTGGCATGTTGCAGTCCATGGGGTTGCAAAGAGTCGGATGTAACTGAGCAAATGAAAAACAACAAAGGAGAACCTGTACAGCACAAGGAACTCTACTCAATATGCTGTAACGACCTATATGGGAAAAGAATCTAAGAGAGGAGATACGTGTATTTATAACTGATTGACTTTGCTGTGCAGCAGGAACTAACACAACATTGTAAATAAACTGTACTCCAATAAAAGAAATTTAAATACAAATCAGTTGTACCTTTATTGAAATAATGGTGCAGAAGAGAGGAACCAAGACCCATTTGGGCAAGGATTGATTTATTCTACTTCACTCATGTCAGACCTAATTGTGCTAATAATTTTGAAAAATCCCCAAGGTTCACAGATTATGGATCAGATCAGATCAGATCAGATCAGTCGCTCAGTCGTGTCCGACTCTTTGCGACCCCATGAACCGCAGCACGCCAGGCCTCCCTGTCCATCACCAGCTCCCGGAGGTCACTCAGACTCGCATCCATCGAGTCAGTGATGCCATCCAGCCATCTCATCCTCTGTCGTCCCCTTCTCCTCCTGCCCTCAATCCCTCCCAGCATCAGAGTCTTCTCCAATGAGTCAACTCTTCGCATGAGGTGGCCAAAATACTGGAGTTTCAGCTTTAGCATCATTCCTTCTAAAGAAATTCCAGGATTGATCTCCTTCAGTCATCCCAATCCCAAAGAAAGGCAACGCCAAGGAGTGCTCAAACTACCGAACAATTGCACTCATCTCACACGCTAGTAAAGTAATGCTCAAAATTCTCCAAGCCAGGCTTCAGCAATATGTGAACCATGAACTTCCTGATGTTCAAGCTGGTTTTAGAAAAGGCAGAGGAACCAGAGATCAAATTGCCAACATCCGCTGGATCATGGAAAAAGCAAGAGAGTTCCAGAAAAACAGATTATGGATAGGACCTACCATTTTCAAATTAGCCCAGCTTCATGCAAGCAGGCGGAAAGCTATACATTTTGACTAGAGTAACAACTGATTGTTCTCCATTTTCATACAGGATTAAAATAAACTGCAACAAGAGTTTCATGGTACATAAGGCAGAGATAATATCTTTATTCACTGGGCATAAAACTAAAAAAAAATGTGGTGTGGTCTTTGCTTTTACAAATCTTATAAAATAATGCTGTCAGAAAACCTAAAAAGACATTTCTTCAAAGAAGAAATACAGGTTATCAATAGGCACATGAAAAGATGCTCAATCTCACTAATTATTGGAGAACTACAAATCAAAATTATTGAATACAATGAGGTGCCACCTCATATCAGTCATAATAGCCATCATTTTAAAAGTCTACAAACAACACATGCTACAGAGAGGGTGTGGAGAAAAGGGAACCTTCCTACCTTGCTGGTGGGAATGTAAATTGGTACAGTCACTGTGGAGAACAGTGTGGAGGGACCTCAGAAAACTAAAATCAGAATTATCATATGATCCTGCGACCTCACTCCTGGACATATATCCTGCAAAACTGTAATTCAAAAAGGTACATGCACCTCTATGGTCACAGCACTACTCACAATAGCTAAGACATGGGAACAACCACCTAAATGTCCACTGACAGATGAATGGATAAAGAAGGACGTGGTACTATATACAGTGGAATGCTACCCAGCCATAAACAAGAATAAAACAATGCTGTTTGCAGCAACATGGATGGGCCTAAAGATGATCATACTAAGGAAAGTAAATCAGAAAGAGAGACAAATACCATAGGATGTCATTTATATGTGGAATCTAAAATACAACGCAAATGAACCCATCTATGAAACAGAAGCAGAATCAGGGACGTAGAGAATAGACTAGTAGTGCCAAAGGAGAGGGAGAGTAGGAGGCAGTCATTCTATCCATCACCCACTTGGGAGTTTGGAATGAGTAGATGCAAACTGATACATACAGAACGGATGAACAAGGTCCTACTGTATGGCACAGGGAGCTAGATTCAATATCCTGTGATAAACCATAATGGAAAAAAATATGAAAAAGAATGTATGTATAAATACATATAACTGAGTCACTTGACTGCACAGCAGGAATTAACACAACATTGTAATTCAACTATAAAAACAAAAAGAAATTTTAAAGAAATTTAAATTAATTTATGTATTTTAATTGGAGGCTTACTATGTTACAATACTGTGATGGTTTTTGCCATACACAGACATGAATCAGCTACAGGTGTACATGTGTCTCCCCATCCTGAACCCCCCTCCCACCTCCCTCCCTAACCCATCCCTCTAGGTTGGCCCAGAGCACCAGCTTTGAGTGCCCTGCTTCATGCATCGAACTTGCACTGGTCATCTATTTTATGTATGGTAATATACATGTTTCAATGCTACTCTCAAATCATCTCACCCTCACCTTCTCCCACAGAGTCCAAAAGTCTGTTCTTTACATCTACGTTTTTTCTGCTGTCTTGCATATACGGTCTGTCTTGTATATAGGGTTGTCATTACTGTCTTTCTAAATTCCATATATATGTATTAATATACTGCATTGATATTTCTCTTTCTGACTTACTTCACTCTGTATAATAGGCTCCAGTTTCATCCACCTCATTAGAACTGACTCAAATGCATTCTTTTTTATAGCTGAGTAATACAGCTATAATATAATATTACAGCTATACAGCAGTAATTAACACAACATTGTAATTTAACTATAAAAACAAATTTAAAAGAACTTTTTTTAATTTTTAAAATAAAATAATGCTGTCCAACTTGAATGGTCCAGTCATTATTCCATACAAAGACAGAACTGGAATATGCCCTCCTGTAAGCCTTTTCATCCTCTCTTACTTTCTGCTGTTTTATGACAGTGATGTTCTAGCAATGCTTAATTCCTTACCACCACTGATCTCCTATCTCCAGTAACGTTCCTAGTCCAGGCTGTGCAGAGCCTCCACACGTACTCCACCACATCTGGCTTGTCTTTTAAGTCACAGTTGTGATTCAGAAGATCTGGGGTGCAGCCCCAAGAGTCTACACTTCTAATAAGGTCCCTGAAAATATGGATGCTGCAACCAACAACCCAATGCAACCCTGACCTGGGGTATCTTCCCATTTTCCCAGGTGTGACTACCCTGACCTGGGTATCACTCTAAAACTCCTAGAGTGTCTACTCTGATCAATGATGTTTCCCTAATTCCCCAGGTGTGACTCCTATGACCTTAGATGTCTAATTACCACGGTGTATCTACTGTCACCTGGGATCTTCCTTAGCGGCATGTATGTGTCAACTGCAGCCTACTATGTCTGCCTAATGACCCATGTTATTCCCAACTCACCCCCTTTCCTCAGCACCTGTTTACTGAAATGTTTAAGATGCTCTGTGTATTTACTATAAAATGAACTTATGATTGCAGTATTATGAAAATTAACCAATGGAGTCACTTGTTCAGTTAAAAATATTTAAGGATGTGGGATATAGCACATATCATAGCAGACCCTAAGAAGACAAGAGATGAACAACACATAACCTTACTTGGAGACAGATGTCACGGCCCCACAGGTTACTAGCTGATTGACCTTGGGAAAACTACCTGATTTGTTTGTATTAGCTTTTTCTTCTATAAAATAAGGATAACAATGTCTACCTCACAGGGATGTGTAAGCATAAAACAGAACTATGTATGAGAACTCACAACACACTCCAAAATGTATTATTAATATAAAAACGTGTAATATGTTTGTTCCTATCTGTTTTTGGGCTCCCTTTTTATACTGTAAACTGCCTGATGCTAACAAAAATCACTTTTCCCCTTCTTTCAAAACTAAGAGTTTAGCATAATTTTTTACACCTTATGCAAGTTAAATTCTTTCAACGTCTTATCTTTTTTTTTTTTTTCTGTTGTTGGATAAGCAGTACATCCTAGAACATTTCCACAAGAAAAAAATCAAACCAGATGGATACTAGGACATATCCTCCAAAAATCTGTGCTCTGCATGATTTCTCATTCCAACATTAAGTTCCTCTTTGAATTTAACAAGGTACTTCATTTCCCCACGGCTCCTTCCTTCCACTGATCAGAACAGTCCCCACAACTGCTGGCATGCAATAAACATTCACTGAATGACTGAATTGATATTAGGGCTTGACATGTGTTAGGGCTTCCCTGGTAGCTCAGCCTGTAAAGAATCTGCCTGCAATGTGGAGACCCTTGTTCAACTCCTGAATCCGGAAGATCCACTGGAGAAGGGATAGGCTATCCCCTCCAGTATTCCTGGGCTTCCCTGGTGGTTTAGTCGGTAAAGAAACCGCCTGCAATGCGGGAGACCTGAGTTCGATTCCTGGGTTGGGAAGATCCCCTGGTGAAGGGAAAGGCTACCCACTCCAGTATTCTGGCCTGGAGAATTCCATGGACTGTCTAGTCTATGGGGTTGCAAAGAGTTGAACATGACTGAGTGACTTTCACTTTCTTTCACTTGACATTTGTTAAATCCAAAAAAATATTGACATGTTTGGGAACTGGAGCCAGGATCCCTAGCCCTCCTTCTCTTCGTGAACAATTTCACTGCCCCATGTCAGGGCGGCCACCCCTCACATCCCCTGGAAGCTGTCTGAGACCTTGATGCTGTACCTTAGGAGAACTTATGATTTATACACTTGTTCTTTAAGAATCATGGCCACTCATGTAATTGACACCAATTAGCCCTTCCCACTGCAGGCCCCCATGCCAAGCCAAAGGCTAAAGGAGACACAAGCACAGTCAGCCTTTCAGGGTGGTGGAGGATGACACAGAGTGGAGAGGAATTTCAGGGTTTTCACCGCCATTCGCTGCATCTCTTTCACTCTGGTATTACACTGTGCTTCCATTTCCAGGGACTGTCAGTCTAGCACCAAATCCACTTAAGCAGAGGCACTGCCACCATGAGGCTGAGTCCAAAGGCTTTCAGATCACAGGACACCTGAGAGATGGCTAAACTACGATCTCAGGGTAGAACCCCAGGGCATCTCCTGCCCCTTGCCTTCTTCTCCAGGTGCTGTTCCCGCTGCTGCCACAGACAAGATTAACAAGAAGGTTATATTTAAACTTCCAAGAGGCGCTGCTGTGCCATTATGGGTCTATTTAAGATCCTCCGGGCAGCTGCAGTACATAATAACAAATCAGCGGGAGGGAGGGGGAGGGAGGAGAGGGGGAGGAGGGGAGGGGAGGCGGGGAGGTGGTCAGGAGCATCCTGGATTGTTTCCCTGAGAAATGGACTGTCAAAAGATGGCAGGGGGGTGCTGGCATGTTAAAGATGCCCCCTGCGGTGAGAGTGCTAGAGAGAAGCCTCAGGAGAATGTGCTAAGCAGGGGCTGGGAAGAAACCTGCATGTGTGTGTTAGTTGCTCAGAGTCGTGTCTGAATCTTTGTGACCCCATGGACTGTAGCCCACCAGGCTCTTCTGTCTACGGAACTCTCCAGGCAAGCATACTGAAATGGGTTGCCATTTCCTTCTCCAGGGGATCTTCCGGACCCAGGGATTAAACCCAGATCTCCTGCGTTGCAGGCAGATTCTTTACCATCTGAGCCACTGGGGAGGGAATGAAGGATCCTAATATGAAACTCTGCCAGACCTGAAAACTTGCTACCTGCCTAGGATACATCCCAGCTCCAGAATACTCGACTTCTCCCAGGGGACCCTGCTGAACAGTACGAGCCATCGGTTCAATGTTGATGGAAGATCAGCACCAGAATATAAAGAGTTCTGGTATCAGGAGTATGGAGCGACTCCCTTGGGCCCAACCGAGGCATGCCACTCTGTCCCTCGATTCAGTATCCAGGATCGTACCTGGTAGAGGGCCAAGTGAAGGCCCCCTACAGGAAGTTCCCCATTGCAACAGCTTCAGGACCTAAGGACATACCTGCAGCTAGGTTCCATTTTGATCCCAGTTTCTGCTGCTTTTGCTAGGTTTGGGTGTAGTTTTTACCCTCTTTTTGCCCTCTGCTATAGTGGGAGAGTAACAGTGTTCACTGAACTGTGGGCATAGCCATGCTCATCTTCCTTTCCCAGCCCCTCCTTCATCCATGGTATATTTGTGAACCTTGGTTTGACTCATGTCATCCAAACTCCTGACCAGTTTTATCATTCTTTACTAAAGTCACTTCAAAGTTAATAACATTTCTCATGATTTTTCTTCATGGGCAAGTTTACTTAAATCTCTTCTATCTGTCCAAATTGTACTCTGTGCCCATTTCTGGGGCTTCTATATGATATAAATTTCACCTTTGGTCCCACAAGCAGAATTACAAGATGAAACCAACATGGCATTCTTGGGAAGCATGTACTTAAAATGAGAAAAACAGCTATTACCTCATTGATTTTGCTTCCGTGGACAACCTATTGAATGTCACAGGCTCAAAAGAATACTTAGCATGAACGTAATTCAGAAGACTTGGATGTCCACAGTGATCCAATAAACTAAGTAAATATCAAAAATTCACTTTCTACTGCATAGACATAGTTTAAATGTCATATCATATTCTGATATAAATGTGTAAGTAAATGATGTAAGATGTAAGTTCTCTCCATATAATGTGTGTATATATATGTATTTCAAATAGAATATTCTAGTAGGTTAGCATTTGCTAACAGTTTATACAGATTAAGAATGCATTCCTCAAGGAGCTTTATCTTCTTTTTTCTTTTGCTTCTGGTTGAATGCCTAATAAGCAGGAGATTTATAAAACTATCTGCCTCTACTAAAGCAAGAACCAGCAAACAATAGACAACTTGTAATAAGTCCAAAGCTGTCATGTCAACATATACTCATTGACAGTAACTATAGATTTAGAATTAAGCTCTATAGCAGGGAGAGTAAATGCTTATTAAGCACATTATGCAGAATATATTGTGTAAATATTACCAATGCACAGAGACTGTAAAAAACATTCTGCCACAGTATGTTCAAATGACAATCTGTGTCAAAACTCTGTAAAAATCTACCAATGATTTATTATTTAGTGTCAATGTCCTTCCTTCTTTTCATTCCTGTACCTATTCCTATAAATACCAGAACCTCAAACAAGATTCCAGAGAGAGAAAGCCAGAAGTATTCCTCCAGAAGCTTCACCCCCACCAGCCTCTCCAAAGGTTGAGGGGACAGAGAACCTTATGCCAATGTCCCAGCCAGGCTCCACCATCCACTATGAAAGCAAATGAAAATGACCTTCTCAATAATAAACAGAGCGAAGAACCTTCATACTCAAAGAGTTCCTTCTAGGTGACATGAGGAAATCATGTCAATTGAGGAAATCAGATATAACAATTCCAAAGTGTCAAATGGGAGAAACCTTGACAAAATAAAAGAAATGCAGTCCTGTGGACACTCAGTGTCTCAATTGAACCTGTACTGATCATTCAGCTCTTTCTCTGAATTGCTGGCCATTTGACTCACTATCTTGAGATGCTTACTCCTTGGAAGGAAAATTATGACCAACCTAGGTAACATACTGAAAAGCAGAGATATTACTTTGCCAACAAAGGTCCGTCTAGTCAAGGCTATGGTTTTTCCAGCAGTCATGTATGGATGTGAGAGTTGGACTGTGAAGAAAGCTGAGCACTGAAGAATTGATGTTTTAGAACTGTGGTGTTGGAGAAGAATCTTGAGAGTCCCTTGGGCTGCAAGGAGATCCAACCAGTCCATTCTTAAGGAGATCAGTCCTGGGATTTCTTTGGAAGGACTGATGCTAAAGCTGAAACTCCAATACTTTGGCCACCTGATGCAAAGAGTTGACTCATTGGAAAAGACTCTGATCCTGGGAGGAATTGGGGGCAGGAGGAAAAGGGGACGACAGAGGACAAGATGGCTGGATGGCATCACTGACTTGATAGACCTGAGTTTGAGTGAACTTGGGAGTTAGTGATGGACAGGGAGGCCTGGCGTGCTGCAATTCATGGGGTCACGAAGAGTCCGACATGACTGAGCAACTGAACTGAACTGAAGCGACTCACTATCTTACATGTCACCCACCTGTGGTCAAACTAAGCCTTTGAGTCTGTCCCTGGGAGCACCTAAGAACTCTGCTTGCCAGCATGGTGTAGAGGAGACCTACCTACACTGGCTAGTGTAAGTCTAGGAGAGCAAGCAGGCGGCATTCAATCCAGTTCAGCTTCATGTGTGTGTGCGTGCACATGCTAAGTGGTTTCAGTTGTGTCCAACTCCTTGTGACCCCATGGGATTCTCCAGGCAAGAATACTGGAGTGGGCTGCTATGCCCAATTCCAGGGGATCTTCCCAACCCAAGTGAACCTGCCTGCATCTCTTATGTCTCCTGCATTGGCAGGCAGGTTCTTTACCACTAGCACCACCTGGGAAGCCCCTCAGCTTCATACACTGCTTCCTATCTTTCCATTCACTTGAGATCCATCTCTTCACACACCCACCAGAGGTTTACTGAGCCCTTATGCTGGTGCTCAGGATAGAAACAAATAAGATACAATGCTGCCCTGAAGGAATCTAAGCTGTCACCAAAGTAATAAACATGTAAACAAAGACTAATAATTTACTGAAGTGAAATCATAAAGACAGAACCAGGGGAATAAACCTTCCACTTGAAAGTCCCTACCGGAATAACAATTGACAAAAGTGAAATAAAACACAAATGGCTAAAAAGGATATTTTTAAAATTCAAGCTCATTGAGAGATCAACTAAATAGAAATTTAAACATTTTCCCTGTTATATTGAGAAATAATTGACCTACCTCCCTGTATTAAATTAAGGCACACAGTATGATGGTTTGATTTATACATATTGTGAAATAATTACCATGTTTAGCTAATATCTATCTCCTTATTTAAATATAATTTTTAAAAAAGAAAGAAAAAAATTCTCCTTGTGATGGGAACTCCTAGGATTAACTCTTTAATAACACCCTATATATCATTCAGCTGTGCTAGCTATAGTCATGGTGCTGCTATTGCTGGTCAGTCGCTAACTCATGTCCAGCTGTACTGTGAGCCCCTCCACCCAAATTATTTACCTTATAACTGGAAGTTTGAGCCTTTGAACCACCTTCCTCCAATTTCTCTTCCTCCTGCCCTTCACCTCTGGTAACCACAAGTCTGATCTTATTTTCTGAGTTTTAAGAAATAACATTATACCTTCTTAAACATGAAAAGGTTTTTTGCCTTCAATGCAAAGGTCAGAGTACTGGATATTCTCAAACATACACACTTACACAAACATATATAATAGTTTTAAATTTTTGGACATCAATTTGATAATATACATACCAAAAGTCACAAAAGGTTGATATTATTTGACCTTAAGTAAACTCAGTTCTTGGAGAAGGCAATGACACCCCACTCCAGTACTCTTGCCTGGAAAATTCCATAGACGGAGGAGCCTGGTGGGCTGCAGTCCATGGGGTCGCGAAGAGTCAGACACGACTGAGTGACTTCCCTTTCACTTTTCACTTTCATGCATTGGAGAAGGAAATGGCAACCCACTCCAGTGTTCTTGCCTGGAGAATCCCAGGGATGGGGGAGCCTGGTGGGCTGCCATCTATGGGGTCGCACAGAGTCGGACACGACTGAAGCGACTTAGCAGCAGCTTAGCAGCAGCAAACCCAGTTCTCCCTGAAGAAGGAAATGGAAATCCACTCCAGTATTCTTGCCTGGAGAATCCCATGGATGAAGGAGCTTGTTGGGCTACAGTCTATGGTATCGCAAAGAGTCAGACACGACTGAGCGACTTCACTTTCACTTAAACCCAGTTCTACAAGCTTATACTAAAGAAATAATTAAGGACAGAGAAAAAGATTTATATACAAGACTATGCATCATTATGCTATTTGCAAAAGTCTTCATTTTGAAAGCGAAGTAAAATGCTGAACCATAGACAACTGGTTACACTGCAGAATTCTTTGCCGTCATTAGAAATGATATAGGATGCTTCTGACAGGAAAGAATAATCACTATATGTTGATAAAAAGAAAAGGCTGGATACAAAACAATATGCATAGTATGACCTCATTTTTATTTTGCATAACACACTGAGAGATGTTTGCAGTGCTGCTATCTGGTGAGACGATGTCTGCTCTCATTTTTCCCTTCTCTTCCAGTTTTTCTCCCATGTGCATGTATTGCTTTTGTAATAGGAAAAAAAATTAAGTTACACTTCATTCTAGAAGAAAATTAAGTGCATATCTTGTGCTGGGCGTGGGGGATGTCTGTGCATACACAACCTCTAATTTTCACAGTCCTGCAGACAATGAGTGAGATTAAGTGACTCACCTAGTCAGACAACTGGTAAACCAGTTTGCAATAAGAAATCATGTTCTCAAACTCCTATCTCTCTCCCTGTTGGTTAGTCCATACTATTTATTCCCTAAAATCAGACTTTTTTTCATCGATATCACTATGATGTTACAAAAAGTTTTTCATATAAGCCAAATGAAAACATTTTTTAAACCAACACAATACCTCAAATAAAATTTAAGGGATTGTGAATAGGCAAAAAAAAGTGCCTTTAAGAGAAATTTCTTTCACTTGAGCTTATAGCTAAGCCCCTAAAGCCTGTGATGAGATGGGAAGCGGGTAGGAACAGTACGAAGCCAAAAAAAGAAAGAAAGAAAGAAAAAAACCAGAAGACACGCATGTGGGAACAACAATTCACGCAGAATTACCCACAGCCAAGTCTCAGCTGATGGAGAAAGTCAACCAGATGGGTATTTGCCTTTCTGCCTGTGAACCTGCAGTTATGTTTTTGCCAACTGGTCATTTTATGCCCCTCTGCTTCTGTGTAAAGTACAGTCCATGGAATTACATTGTGCTCAGTAGGAACTGTCACTTCACTAAGTGCTTTATTCATTATTTACCCATTTTCATCTTTCTCTAAACCTGGCAAATTATATCTTTGTGCTGTGATATGCATTCCTGCGTGATCAAGTATGAACCTGTCAAACTTCTGCCTCTTCTTTCTGATCTCACTGTGTCTTGTGGTTTTTACAGAGTCTTTTTGTTAGCAAGACACTGTATTGAGATAAGCAATCTTTTCAATGCTGCTTCAATCCTCTATTGTCTGTTTTGTCCAGCCTACACTGTGCATTACTTAGATTTAATGAATTGATTTTCACTCTCCTCTTCCTGAAGATTAGAGCTTTCTTCATGTTTTAGGTTGTTATTCCTAAAAACCTGTAAATTCATATATTCTTCCTTTAAAGGTATTTTTTTAAAATGGTTATTCTATTTATTTGGATCTTAGTTGTGGCATGTGGGATATAGTTCCATGACCAGGGATTGAAACCCAGCCTCCTGCATTGGGAGTGTGGAGTCTCAGCCACTGGACCACCACGAAAGTTCCCATTCATATATTCTTAAGCCTTTTAGTGTTTCACAGTTATATAGGCTTCTCCACATTCTAATCCTACTTATTTTTCAGTCCTTTTTCTTCAGTTCTTCAATATAAATCCAAAAGCAAGTCATCCAAACTCCTCATTCATGACAATTATTCCACTTTCATTCACATTTGGTCATGCTGGTTCCTTCACCTAGACTGCCGCCCTCTTTGCCCTTGGAAATCCATGAAATTCAAATGCCACCTCCTTTTCTCATCACACTAATTAAAGCTTCCCTCTGCATTCATATATAACACTTAGTTTTACAGCTCCTGCAGCGCTTCTCATAGAGATATGTATTATATTCCCTTGGTTATGTCTTATCTCCTCCAATAAATTCTAAACCCCATGAGGTCTAGAAGAGTGTCTTGAGGCAATAATATCTTGCCCTTAAGAGGTCCTCAAATATTATTTTATGAATGAACAAATAAACCTAACTGTGTTTCTCCAAGATCCTGGCCATGAGAATGAAGGCCAGTGTGCACAGTGAACCCAGAGTTCATGGATTTCCTGGGCAAGAAGTGGCCCCTCTCCTACCCCCAGCATGCACACAGCCTTTCTGTTTAACTATTAATTTCAGTCTGGCCTTGACTGTCAATTTACTTTATCTTTTAGTGTTTATTTAGTACTTCATGTTTTGGGAAGAGCTTTGTAATCATTTATTAGTTATTCTTCTGTGAGACAGATTGGTACTGTCATCCTTCTTTTATGATCAGGAAACTGAAGCCCAGAAAACGTCTATGACTCATGGAGGAGCAAAGATAATGTCAATGTTAAACCCTACAGCACTGAAATTTCTTGCCTGCAGGTTCTCCCACCTCACCACATTTCCCACTAGAAACCAGGCTCAGGGCTCAGCATAAAAGAACCTCCTAACCCAAGTAAGACTGGATTGAGAAAAACCCGAAGGTCACAAAATCCAAACAGTTATCCCATACTGAAGGATTGGTATTTTTTCTTCCTTGAAAGTAATACTCTTCAGTGCTAACTATAGCACCAGAGAAAGGAAGCTGCTTGCATCTCGTCTGTAAGGTGTTTACTTTTCTAAGAAACAACAAGCAAGCAGGTCATTATCATGTATGTTATTAAAGATCTAAAAATATTCCATTCAAACCCTAATTTGAGCAATATAGCCTGCCACTCAAATGTCCTGGAAGTGCTTCATAAATGATAATACTTTATATGAATGTGAGATCTATCTCTGTGTTATGTTTATTTTTCCCGCAAACCCCATGAGACAGCTTCGTTTTTTTACTTTCTGTCTTGACTTTTTGCTTGAACAGGGCACGAGTTCCTTAAGGTCTCTGGGGCTGTTTTAGGGAAAGAGGCAGGCACGTGAGAAGACTTCTATGATGGTCTCCTGCCCAAACTGCGTGTATCTACATGGCTGCCGTGCTGATTGGTTGAAATGACGGGAACATTTCAGGTAGCTAGGTGGTCATCATTTGGACAACTGGGCCAGTGGCTTGACACCGTGTCTAAGAAAGGGCCCTAGAAAACGCCAACTCCTTCTCTGCATCTGTTCACATTTTACTCCCTCTCACCTCCCATCTCCTCTCTGACCACAGTCACCTTGCCTCCCCTCTTCTCATCCCAGGAAGCGAGATTTACGAGGCCAGGGGAGAATCTCACCACAGCGAAATCCGCCTCAATTTCAATCAGCCACAGAGAGGGGAAAGTGTCCAAATTAAGGCGCTTGATTACGGAAATTAATCTTGTCATTTAGCGTCCTGTTCTGCAGAACAGGGCCTCTGATTAGCCTCCTTGTTTCAGAATATTACAAGTTGCCGTTTATTAAGCGGGAGGCGTTTTTTTGTGCTCAGGCGAGTCAGAAGGAAAGCAAAGGTGCTGGGAGCTGCCGAGAGAAGGGCACCCAGTCGAGGACCTTCGTCAGCTTCCACACCAAGTTTCTCCCAGGGAAAGACGGTCATGGCTTCAGGGCTGCAAGCAGCCTGCCCAGCTGGGGACCATGTCTTCCATGGGAATTCAAGAAGCAACAAGATAATGCATAGTCCTTGATCCTTTTACGTAATGGAATGAGCCTTGTGCCCTAGAGAGAGTCAGATGACTGGGGTTATTTCATGCAGTGCACAATTAAAATCCAACGTATGGACACACACCTAGAGGTTATTACAAGATACTGAATATGATCCTCTCTTCTATACAGTACATCCTTGTTGCTTACCTATTTTACATACAGTAGTTTGTATCTGTTAAGCCCATGCTCATAATTTGTCCCTCCCTCTCTTCCTCTCTCCTTTGGTAACCATTAATTTGTTTCCTATGTCTGTGAGTCTGTTTCTGTTTTGTGTATATAGTTTCTGTATTAATTTTTAGAGTCCACACAGAAATACTATTGTATAGTCTCTATATTTCGCTGACTTACTTCACTAAGTATAATATTCTCTAGGTCCATCCACATTGCAATGTTTTATTCTATTTTATAAACCATTCTCTTTTGTAAAAACTTATTGTGGTAAGAATATTTAGCATGAGATCTACCTTCTAAATAAATTCCTAAGTGCACAATAAATATAAAATAAAATCCAACATGTGGAGAAGTTGCTGCTTTTATAGGGTCATTGCTACAGCAGCTCTGAATTGTGTTAGTGTCCAGGCTGAGAAAACCATAACGATGGCATGCACGCACTATTGCAAGGAGGAGCACAGAGGTCACTCTGTCTCTCCCACGGGCATGCATCGGCATTTTTAAACTTTAAAGGTGTATGTTATCTGATAGAAGGCAATTTGCTTACCAGACCATGTTCCCAATTTCAGAGCTGAGGTCACTTTGAATTTGGTTGTGCGAGGGAGTCAGAGTTGACCTGCTCCCAATTCGCACGACTTTCTGGCAGAAGCGCTTTTTCCAGTGACGTGCACCCCTCCAAAGGACGTCCAGCGTGGAACAATGGGACAGCTCAGTGAAGGGGCCCCAGGATTCCACTAGAATGGCTCGGGGGCTCCCGAGCCCTAGAAATCAGAGCCCAGGTCACCAGCAACCAATAGATCAAGTGGTGCTAGGAGACAACCACTCATTAACCAAATCGAAACAAAAAGCTGCTTGACAACAGAGGTCACACTTTTTTAGGTGTATCCTAATTTCTCCTTAGAATCAGAGCAAAGAAATACAATCAAGGTGATGAGCGATACAGGGGATGAGTACTGATCAAAGGGACCAACCAATCAGGAATACAGAAAAATGATTCTGGAACTCGATCTCTGAACCTTGGTTCTATTGACAGTTTGGACAAAATAATTCTTTTATGCAGGGCCACCCTGGGCCCCATAGATGCTTGAGCAGTCTCCCTGGCCTCTACCCATAAGATGTCAGGAACACCCTCTACCCTGGTGTGTCACAACCCAAAAGGTCACCAGATACTGTCAGTGACCCCTTTCCCTTGAGAATCATGGCTCTAGAATAAGAGCAATCTCAGAAAAACCAATTTCCTAACTTTTCCCCATTAAGATCATCATGCCCTTCAGCTGTGAGACATTATGGTGTGGCAGGGAGACTGTGAGGTCAAGAGGCCCATGGTCAAGTCCCAGTTACCTCGTGTGCTAGTGTGTGATCATGGCTGAGGGACTTTATCTCTCTGAGCTTCAGTAGGATGAGAAGAATCTCACTGCACAGTTTTTATGAGGATTAACCTGGATTGGAAGAAACACAAGTTGGAATCAAGATTGCTGGGAGAAATATCAATAACCTCAGATACGCAGATGACACCACCCTTATGGCAGAAAGTAAAGAGGAACTAAAAAGCCTCTTGATGAAAGTGAAAGAGGAGAGTGAAAAAGTTGGCTTAAAGCTCAACATTCAGAAAACGAAGATCATGGCATCTGGCCCCATCACTTCATGGGAAATAGATGGGGAAACAGTGGAAACAGTGTCAGACTTTATTTTTCTGGGCTCCAAAGTCACTGCAGATGGTGACTGTAGCCATGATATTAAAAGACGCTTACTCCTTGGAAGGAAAGTTATGACCAACCTAGATAGCATGTTCAAAATCAGAGACATTGCCAACAAAGGTTCGCCTAGTCAAGGCTATGGTTTTTCCTGTGGTCATGTATGGATGTGAGAACTGGACTGTGAAGAAGGCTGAGTGCTGAAGAATTGATGCTTTTGAACTGTGGTGTTGGAGAAGACTCTTGAGAGTCTCTTGGACTGCAAGGAGATCCAACCAGTCCATCCTAAAGGAGATCAGCCCTGGGATTTCTTTGGAAGGAATGATGCTAAAGCTGAAACTCCAGTACTTTGGCCACCTCATGCGAAGAGTTGACTCATTGGAGAAGACTCTGATGCTGAGAGGGATTGAAGGCAAGAGGAGAAGGGGACGACAGAGGATGAGATGGCTGGATGGCATCACTGACTTGATGGATGTGAGTCTGAGTGACCTCCGGGAGTTGGTGATGGACAGGGAGGCCTGGCGTGCTGCAATTCATGGGGTTGCAGAGAGTCGGACACGACTGAGCAACTGATCTGATCTGAAAACATATAACACTATATGCCTGGCATGTAGTTATAGAGGAGATATTAAAAACCGGTGGTGGAACTTCCCTGGTAGTTCAGTGGTTAGGGCTTCGCCTTCTAATGCAAGTGGTGCAGGTTTGATCCCTGATCAGGCAGCTAAGATCCCACATGCCTTGTGGCCAAAAACCAGAGCATAAAACAGAAGCAATACTGTAATAAATTTAATAAAGACTTTAAAAAAATGGTCCACATTAAAAAAAAAAATCTAAAAAAAAAAAAAAAAAAAACCCAACAGCGGCAATCATTAGCACTCAAAATCTTAGACTCCATGACAGAGAATCTGAGACAGAGAATCACATGCCAAAGACAAGGAGAGAACTTGTAAAGTGAAACATTAGCCACCTGGGCTGGTCACCATGAAATTTTGTTATAAATGGTTTAAGGAAGGAAAAGAAGAGAGAGATAAGCAAGATCCTCCAGAAGCTGGGCTCCTTGAGGCTGGGAACATCTGGGATATAGCTGCACAACGGGACTGCGAGCATGACCATCTAAACCGGCCTCCTGGCCACTTCTATGCCTCTACCTCATCTTCCCCCAGCACTCAGCACTCTTCTGTAAACTTCAATGCCCTTCCATTTCTTTTCTGCACACTTCAAACAGCACCCAGGTTTCTCAACCTGGCCTGAGGGTCTAGCCTATCCCCCTCCCCAACCTGAACTGCTGCTCCTTCCCCTGTTCACTCTGCTGCATCCAGGAAGGCTTCTAGCTCATTCTGCAACTGCCAAATGCCTTCCTGTTTCAAGCCTTCTCCACTGGCTCTTCTCTTAACCTAGAAAGTGCCTTCTCCTTCCCATCCTTCAAGCTTCTGTTCAGGTGGCATCTCTTCTGAGAGAACTATTTCACCCATCTTTTCAAAACGAACTCCCTCTCCATCGCCCGCTGTTCTGTATCAATTTACCTTCTTTCCTTTCTTTGCAGGACTTAACTTCTGCCCTAAACTAGATCTTGTGTTATCTGTTTTCTTTCTCCTTCATGAAATTGTAAGTTCAAAGCAGGGACTCTGCCTTGTCCTCTCAGTAGCCCCAGAATTCAGCCAGCTACGGGCACTCTGCACCTCTTTGTCGAATGAACGTAGTTGAGTTGCAGACATGCTCATTCTAAAGGATTTTCTTACTGGTGAGGGGAGCCAGTAGCCCACCTCCCTGAGCACCAGCTCATGAGAAATGAGTAACCCCAGGCACTCCTGAATGAACAGTCACTGTGTCCTTCTTAGTGGTGCTTTATGCCTCTGCCTAATGCCCAGCACTGTGCCTGGCACACAACAGACACCCAAACATGTGGATGGCTTCTACTATCAGAGAAAACAGAGGAATGAGGAATAATACACCTTTTTGCTCTGTCAGTACATCCCAAAACTGGGCCACTTGTTCAAACTAAGAAGGGGGTCACAGAAGGCCTCTCTCCTCCTTTCCAGCACCCCTAAAACATCTCCACAAATAATCATTGTGGAGGGAAGTCTGACTGTGTGGACTGGAATTAATGTACCAGTGGGCAACAAAGGACTGGCCGCCTGTCACATTGAGTAGGGTTCATTTATCTAAAATATCCAGCAGCCAGATTCATTTATCTAATCATGAGCCACTGCCACCCATGGTAACCAGCAGGAAACAGTGGCCTCGTTTCAGTCAGTGGACTCTGGGTACGTATAACTGGGGAAGGAGATAACAAGGAAGATGTCAAATCAAACCAGAGATGACAATATGGAAACCAACCCCTCCCCATGATTCCATTTCCATTCTTCAATTCCCCTCTTTACAGTTGTAAAATACAGCCAGATATCCAGAAGGGTCCTCTCTATGCCTGCACAGTGACCTTCTGGATAATATTACTTACAAATGCTTCAGCAGGTTTTTTGTGTTTTTTTTTTTCCTTCATAAAATAGAGTAACTTGGGCTCGATGAAGCTACGAACTCTGGCAACTAACACACTAGCCTGCTTGGAGGGCAGAGATTGGATGATGGCGCTAAGACTTCCAGTTTGGAACTGGCCACAGAGGTCACCTTTCAATGGAGATAGGAAGGAGGAAGAATTTATGAATCTATGAATAGGGAAGAACTATGAATAAAAAGTAAGGATGCTAAACCTGTGGTTTCTGAATGGACCTCAAGGAATTCATGAAGCCCCTGAAACTGCATATAGAATTGGGTATGTGGATATTTTTCTGAAAAGGGGGCCTACAGCTTCCTTTAGGGTCTTTAAAGGCTCTGAAGCCATGTCCACAAGTCTCCAAAAGGAGCAAAGTAAGGATGTCTGGTAACTTGTAAGATATAGTGGTGTTCATAGGCAGTATTCAATTTTTCTGTTAATCAATCTATACAACCATAAAAATCAATTCAACAAATATTTGGGAAGCCCCAGACTTGCAAGATACTGTGTAGCACCATGCCCACAGGAGTATGCCTGACAGAAGAAATTTCGAGAAAATGTTAGTATTCTTTTCTTTTGTGTGGGAATAAAGTTCTTAGCAAAATGTTGACTGAAATAACTTCTGGGATCAGGCATTTGGACTGAATATGATTCACCTGTTACATTTGCATTTCCCACTATTGACTCTCCCCAACCTCGATTTTCATCTGTACATAATATTTTTTTTTCATTTTTCCTCTTCTCATCTGCTACCAAATCTGTTTCAACTTTGAACATTTTCCATAAGCAAAATCCTGCCACAGTGCTTTGCATTTCATATAGGAAGAACAGTATAAAATGAAACAAGTAAAAACTGCAAATGAAATAAAAAATTCTGTTTTACTCTATTAAATCTGAGGCAGCTGCAAGAGATTAAATGGCAATGTCTGAAAGAAACGGAAGTGAGGAAAAGAAATAAGAAAATTAATAGTAAGATAGAGATGCTGATCACGGTGTCTACCATAGACACATGATGTTGAAAACCATGAAACCATGTGCATTGGGAGTGAAAAGACACTGGACTCACTTTTAGAGGATTGCTGTAGAAATCAGTAAAGGCATTTCATGGTAAACTGGAATCCGGGCTACAGTGAGATAAGCAATTGAGAAGTTTGGGGAAGTTTTATGTAAAACTGGAACTCAAGAAAAGTAAAGACCAAGCAATAAAGCTATTTAAAGAGTCATCCATTTGAATACTGAACATCAGAATTATGATAGAAGGCTAGAATAAGAGTGGGCAAAAATGAGAACCAGATGGCGAAGCAAGCATGTGAGAATGCTGTGGATCCCAAACACTATACTTCCGGGACTTGGTTACAGGAAGTTGGAAACAGGGGGAGGATATAATTGGTGGGGGGAGGAGGCGGAGCAATAACAACAGCAGCCGCAAAAATAATAATAACTAAAAGCAATGAGCAACCTACCATGTGCCAGTGCTTGACACATACTCTCATTTTATTCAAATGACCACTCTACAAGGTTCTGTAACAAATGAGGAAACGGAAGGAAAGATGGAGGCACTTGCCAGAAATAATTTATGAAGGATTTATACCCAAGCTTGCCTGCCTCCTGGACTTCCCTGGTGGCTCAGTGGTAAAAAATCTGCCTGCAATGCAGGAGGCCTGGGTTCTATCCATGGGTCCGGAAGATTCCCTGGAGAAGGAAATGGCAACCCACTCCAGTCTTCTTGCCTGGAGAATCCCATGGACAGAGGAGCCTGGCAGGCTACAGTCCATAGGGTTGTAAAGAGTTGGACACAACTGAGCAACTAACACTTTCACTTTTTGGGGGGATGTGGTGGGGGGGCTGCCTCATAAGTGTTAATTCACTCAATGAAGCATAAAAGAAGTCGAGAATTTAGAAGACATCCCTTTTCTGAAGTGACCACCTACAGGTCAATAATGGGTAATAAAAATAGGAAATATCACAGAATAAGTAACAAAATTATCCTCCTCAAAATGCTTTCTTTTCCTCAGTCTTGTTTTAATGAAGCTGTAGAGTCCCACCTTTGGGGAAACTGGAAAATCTCAAGGCTGACAGTGTTTATGCCTCTGTGTACACGTGTTCTCACACTCCATCAACCGAGTCTTCAGATCAGCATGGACAACGATTCAAGAGGCAAAAACCAGGGACGTGTCACCACTTCAGGATTTCCCCAAATGGTTCCTTTTAGACACAATAAGAAAGTTACCATGCATGTTAAAAAGTCAAAAGGAAGGAAACAGCAAAGATTCAGAGTGAGGACCAAACACCTGGGTTTCCAGGTAACCTGGGAAGTATTTGGATTTAGGAACTTAAATCTAAAGTACAAGATGTTCTCAAAAGAGATGAAGGCAGGTTAATGAGAACCTCCACCTCCAGTGTATTCCTCAGTGTGCAGTCCCAGCCACAGGGACCCAAGAGAAGAGCCTGGTCAGATACCACATGCCACATTTAGGGCAAAGATGGGCTCGATAAAGGACAGAAATGGTATGGACCTAACAGAAGCAGAAGATATTAAGAAGAGGTGGCACGAATACACAGAAGAACTCTACAAAAAAGATCTTCATGACCCAGATAATCACGATGGTGTGATCACTCATCTAGAGCCAGACATCCTGGAATGTGAAGTCAAGTGGGCCTTAGAAAGCATCACTACGAACAAAGCTAGTGGAGGTGATGGAATTCCAGTTGAGCTCTTTCAAATCCTGAAAGATGATGCTGTGAAAGTGCTGCACTCAATATGCTAGCAAATTTGAAAAACTCGGCAGTGGCCACAGGACTGGAAAAGGTCAGTTTTCATTCCAATCCCAAAGAAAGGTAATGGCAAAGAATGCTCAAACTACCGCACAATTGCACTAATCTCACACGCTAGTAAAGTGATGGTCAAAATTCTCCAAGCCAGGCTTCAGCAATATGTTAACCGTGAACTCCCAGATGTTCAAACTGGTTTTAGAAAAGGCAGAGGAACCAGAGAACAAATTGCCAACATCCGCTGGATCATAGAAAAAGCAAGAGAGTTCCAAAAAAACATCTATTTCTGCTTTATTGACTATGCCAAAGCCTTTGACTGTGTGGATCACAATAAACTGTGGAAAATTCTGAAAGAGATGGGAATCCCAGACCACCTGATCTGCCTCTTAAGAAACCTGTATGCAGGTCAGGAAGCAACAGTTAGACCTGGACATGGAACAACAGACTGGTTCCAAATAGGAAACGGAGTACGTCAAGGCTGTATATTGTCACCCTGCTTATTTAACTTATATGCAGAGTACATCATGAGAAACCCTGGACTGGAAGAAACACAAGCTGGAATCAAGACTGCCAGGAGAAATATCAATAACTTCAGATATGCAGATTACACCGCCCTTATGGCATAAAGTGAAGAGGAACAAAAACAGCCTCTTGATGAAAGTGAAAGAGGAGAGTGAAAAAGTTGACTTAAAGCTCAACATTCAGAAAACAAAGATCATGGCATCTGGTCCCATCACTTCATGGGAAATAGATGGGGAAACAGTGGAAACAGTGTCAGACTTTATTTTGGGGGGCTCCAAAATCACTGCAGATGGTGACTGCAGCCATGAAATTAAAAGTTGCTTACACCTTGGAAGGAAAGTTATGACCAACCTAGATAGCATATTCAAAAGCAGAGACATTACTTTCCCAACAAAGGTCCGTCTAGTCAAGGCTATAGTTTTTCCAGTGGTCATGTATGGACGTGAGAGTTGGACTGTGAAGAAGGCTGAGCACTGAAGAACTGATGCTTTTGAACTGTGGTGTTGGAGAAGACTCTTGAGAGTCCTTTGGACTTCAGGGAGATCCAACCAGTCCATTCTGAAGGGGATCAGCCCTGGGATTTCTTTGGAAGGAATGATGTTAAAGCTGAAACTCCAGTACTTTGGCCACCTCATGCGAAGAGTTGACTCATTGGAAAAGACTCTGATGCTGGGAGGGATTGGGGGCAAGAGGAGAAGGGGACGACAGAGGATGAGATGGCTGGATGGCATCACTGACTCGATGGATGTGAGTCTGAGTGACCTCCAGGAGTTGGTGATGGACAGGGAGGCCTGGCATGCTGCAATTCATGGGGTCGCAAAGAGTCGGACACGACTGAGCAACTGAACTGAACTGAACTGAGATGGCCAGCAAAGGAGAGAATCACTACAAGTATTTTCGGAATGTGATGCTTATTTTATGTATTCTAGGATTTAGGACCAGTTCCACTGGGACCACTAAGAGTTATGAAACAGTCACAAATCTTAGTACCCAAGGAGAGAATGAAAGAATTTCAGTGAGTAACCTGAGCCTCCGTCAAGTCTCCAAACCTGTTCTCTCTCATTACAGATATTCTTTAGGAAGCTTAAGTTGCTTTAACCTGAATTTCCTGCCATGACCGATACCCTGTGTGCCTTGCAACACTGTCCATCAGAGCCTCTGGTGACGACAGGAATGTTACCCACCTTTGCTGTCCAGTGTAAGAACCACTAGCCACATGTGACTAGCGAACACTTGAAATGT
Organism: Tragelaphus eurycerus; assembly: GCA_935064755.1. NCBI lineage: Eukaryota > Metazoa > Chordata > Mammalia > Artiodactyla > Bovidae > Tragelaphus > Tragelaphus eurycerus. Next base: position 14,708,477 of record CAKXYN010000036.1, on the reverse strand, counting down.
GGCTCATATCATTAAGAAACTGAATTTTTAATTTTACTTAGCTTTAAGTAACTTAAATTGAAATTTATATAGCCACAGGTGGCAAGTGATTACTGTGTTGGTCATGGCAGAAACTTTAGAACTTTGAGCAGGCTTGGCTCTTATTTCCTAATTCTTCCTGTCTCTGAAAGCTATTTTCAACTCTTCCCTTAACTTTTAGCTCTCGGATTTTTTAAAATCTATCTTTAAATGTCAATCTTGTTTTTCAAGGTCTTTTTATACCGCACCTTTATCTTTGGTTAAAGTCTTAAAATTTCCCTTTTACAGGTCAAAAACAGTGGAATATTGGCAGTTTCCTATGGTTCAACTCTATATAATGTGTCCTGGGCTTCTTTGGTATGACTGATACATGACACAAAGAAAGCTCTGCACATAGAAACATCTGCGGTTAAATAAATGAAAGGATGAACAAGTGAAGGAACAAAAGAATATTGACTGAATAAATGAATGATGAATTTAGGTGGCCAGCAAGTAACTTAAGCATTACTCAAGGTAACTTTCTTCAAATCAATGGGCAAACATAATTGATATTGAGGTTAAGCCATGAGGCAAAACCCTCTCAAATAAAAAAAAAAAAAAAAACACGTAACAAGAATAGATTTCAACTGAATCTAGTATCAGGTACCATTCAGAACAGACAATATATATTAAATCCTGACACTATAAGAATAAAATAATCATGGAGAATCCAGGGATTGACAAATTCCTGGAGCAGAAAATGATTAAAAATCATTAAGGGTGAGTTGCTTATTGAGGGGGGAAATAGAGTCGTTTGAAAAGGGAGATCTACAGATATGTACCAGAGACATTTGAAGAGTCTGTAGAAGAGATGTGTTCACAGTCTAATAATGGGTCTTTGGGGATGTATCTGTGTAATATGAGAACTGGAGAAGTGAAGAAAAAAAGATTGCCAGTTTTTAAAATCTAACAAAATAAGCTCTCACTGCAAACAATCTGGCTTGGTGTAGTTCATGAAAGTCCATTGAGCCTCTCTTTGAAGTGGAAAGATGAGTTAATACACACATACATTTTCTGCCTGTCCTTCTAAAAATGGACTTGTAGACTTTAGGCTTTCTTCTGCTACTTGTATTCATGAGCTTTATTTGACGTCATTCCTTACACAATAATCTTTCCATTAAAAGAACACAAGTAGGTGATAATTGCAAGTGTAAATCAATACCCTGAGTCAAGAGACCCAACACACGCATACATACACAAACACACAAATCGCTGCAGTTCTCTGTGTATGAAATGATGCCACAAACCAACAGCAAGCAGTGCATACACAGGAGAGGTGTTTGCAGAGTGAAGAATCATCCATGGTCTGTCTCATGGTCCCCATTTGTGAAAATCAGTTCACACATACATATCATAGGATGGCTAAGACCACTGTCTATGCACAGATAGAAGAGATAACAGGTCCCTAAAGGGTCATATCCTGTATCCTTATTCCAGTGGGTTATTTAAAAAAAAAACAAAAAACAGGTATGAGTAGCTAACACCTGTAAAACTATGAGGTTTGACAATGTCATAAAATGGAACCCGGAAAAGTGGATGCATACGGGTAAGACAACCAACATATGGTAAAATTTTTTTCTCCATCTTATTAGAAAATTCACAGAAGATTTAAGGTTTACAGTTTCTACCAGTGATTTGGACTAGGTTCCTATTCTTTTCCCCCACCTTCCTCCACTTATAAGAGGCCAGAACAACACGTTACAATGAGGTTACGATGAAAAGTCACAGTTTGGGCAAGAGGCTGCACGCTTTTTTGGATTCCATGCTATACGAAGCATGGAAATTCTACTCTGGGAGGGAGGAGCGGCAGAACCTGGTTTCCATAGCACTGCCATGGAAACAGCTCTCTGCGACTCTGCCTCCCGGCCCTCTCAAACTGAAGCATCTCTCCCTTTTTTGCTCCCCACACCCACCTCCATTATCACATGCCCCCAACCCCTCACAAATGATTAAAGGGTATTTTGAGAAAGCGGGGCTCTAACCGGGCTTCTGCCTGGTGATATTAATATACATTAATATCCTTGAAAGAAGAAGAAAAAAAATCAGATGTTTCTTCCTCTTTCATTGGGGGTGGAAGGGAGGTGGTGAATAAAAAGGAGAAAAATAAAAACCAAAAGGCCCAAACCCCGAAACTTGAAGTTGCAGAAATATAAAAAATCTTATCAAGTAGTGGATTAAAGATGTGCTTACTAATCTCATACAGTTGGTTCTCTGATCCTCTTTTGTCTGCCTGGAATGCCGGCGTCCAAATATAAAGGACTTAACTGCTAGAATGTCTACGGACCTCCCCCTAATTGCTAGTATGGGTGATCAGTTGGAGCTTTGGAAGGAATTTTTTTCTCAGTCTCCATCCCTTGGTCAGAATTTTGAAAACAGAATGTAAGTTCAGAAAGGGCCATCTAGAATCAGGTAGAAAATTCCAACAGAAGGAAGCATGGGTGACTGCACAAGTTTTGTGTCCCTTGTGTCTCTCTCTGGCCCCTCTGAAGGCTGAGGGACAGCCGGCCAGCAGCACACAGGACTGGAATCTGGTTCCATGGTATGCACTCTGGTCGAGCTGGAGTGATGCCCATGGACCAGGAGCAGCCGAAAGTTCAGAGGGGCTGGTAACCAGCAAATGCTCAGGAACTAGACAGAGCATGGCAGGACAGTTCCCAGCCCAGCCAGGGGACTCCAGCTTGGACCCTCAGAATCCCTTTTCTGTCTTCAGATCTTTCCCCACCTGATAAAACGTACTTGAGACACTGACCTTTCTGCACGTAGAATGCACAGATGCACAAAAGCATTACATTTGAGAAGAGCCAGAAGCTACAGTTCCTGGCAAAACTGTTGTGAGGAAAGGTAGCAAAGGAGGGATTCGAAAACTGCTGATGGGGAAAGATGGGGCTGTGATTTTTAACCCCTTGAGCATCACCTGATGATGAGTTCAGAGCAGAGAGGGTACACATACATAAGCAGAGAGGATGAAAGGCAGACCCTGAGTTTCCAGCAGCCCAGGAATGCATCTTCAGGGCCAACAACTAAAATGCTCTATGTCTTTATTGCTTCACCTGAAAAGTCTCCTCCACCTGCCTTGCTGAGGGCTGTGAAATGGAAAGCAAAGCCGAGATCAGTCAGAGTTAGACAAGGGGGAGTAAAATACACAGGAGTTCTGAATTATTCATTTTTATTTATGTATTGTAGTGGCAATTGCTACAGTTTTTTGTTTCTCCTGGATGTTGAAATTGTAAAATGAAGACTGAATAATTCAGCATGACTCAAGAAAACCTAAGTGGAATACTGGCTGGGCAATGAATGCCTATTTACGAAATAGGGTCATTTTGTTGTTTTTCTTAACTTTTGTGTATGCCCCAGTCTATAATTTAATTAGCAACCTATAACAGTGTTAATGAATGTGATAAAATTTGTAGAGCATTTCAATGTTCTAAACATGAAAGGGACTGAACTGTCTCAATCTCTTCATTTTCACCACAGGACAGGAAGGAGCACAGAACCTAGTGGGAAAGCCCTGGGATGTTCTGGAACCAAAGGCCACTTCAGGAAGACATTGGTGCCCACACATGCCAGAGGCCCATTTCTGGGCACCAATTCCTGCTCTGGCTTTTGAGCACAGTGCTGAGTTCTGGATGCAGTCTTATATCATACCACTGCAAGCTTACAGACAAAGCAGGATTTATTTTCAAAGAGGGGTGTTATTTCAGTCTAAGAGTCACAGGTGAGTTGAAGAAACAGAAAGTGTCAATTTCTCATTATTCCTAGAGACTGAGGAGCCCAAACTCCAGCCCAAACTTCATATGCTTCAATCTACTTCCTCATGACATCTACTTTAGAGAGTCCAGAAATGCAGCTTAAGGGAACCAGTCATAAAGGGCTTGAAGAGGGGAGAGTGGACATTGGATTGAAGAAGAAAATATCAATTCCCTGAAGATGACCTCAATTTCCCAGCAAAGGCGGGACCACCCTGACATACCTCATCCCAGGGTCCAGGTCTTTCTTCGGCTCCTCCTTCCATGGTAGGCCTTCGGGGGAGAGGGGGGCTCTCTTTTATACTACAAGCTGTTTAGCAGTTCTGTGAGAATAACGTCACAGTAACTGTAACCTCTAATGTGCATTCACACATTTCAAAACATCCCATGGGCTTAGTACAAGATCAACTGTGTTCCTCTGAAGTTCATGTAGTGGAAGCCCTAACCCACCCTCTACAATTTCACAATATGACTGCATTTGTAGACAGGGCCTCTCAAGAGGTGATTATGTTAAAATGGGGCCATTAGAGTGGGGTTATTATCAGAGCCACTAATGACCAGTACCAGTGTTCTTATAAGAAGAGAAGATCTGGACACCAGGGCTATGTTCATAAGAGAAAAGATCACAGGAGCACCTACAGCAAGAAGATGCAAAGCAAGGAGAGTGGCCACAGGAGAAACCAAATCTGCTGACACCCAGATCTTGGACTTTTAGCCTCCAAAACTTTAATAAAATAATTTCTGTTGGTTAAGCCACCCAGTCTGTGGCATTTATTATCACAGCCCTAGTGAACCAATACAGGAGATAATACCACCTCTGGTTGAGAAGCAAAACAAGATTCTGTACATCTTCAAAACCCAGCTCACACTCATTTTGTCCAAAAGGCTTTAAATCCACAAGCCTTATATCTAAGACTCCAGGAGCAGCAAATGCTTGATCACTTAAATTTTTTTAAATTCTAAAAGTAATATCGTGGTACATTTCCTGAATATTACACAACAGCCCCCCTTGTCTAGGACAAGACCCTATAATCAAACACATAAATGTTTCCCCCCACAAAACATAAAATCTGAACACTTGTAAGATTAAATTAAGACTATAAATTGATTCACATCACTTTAGGTCAGCTTTTGTTGCCAAATGAATTTATATTAGATCAGACTTCAACCATAATTGAACTACACAAACAAAATGCTTTATTTTTCAGAATATATTGAATTTCTCCCCAGCAAATAAGCGATCATGAACTCAATCCACCTCCCTTAATAAATGAAATTCAGAACTTCCAGAGTTGAGAATTAAATGGAGGTTCTTCTGGTGAACAGGAGCAACCAATGAGCAACATAAACTTCCTGCTATGAGGTTTCTCCTTCCTCACTGGATTCTCCTACTTTGGTTCCTGGCCCTGGGTGAATACTTCCTAAATCTCTGGCAAAGTGTGGACAAAGGCTTTCCTTTAGTTTCCCTTTTGAGAACTTCCAAAAACAGAAAACACAAAACTTTATTAAATACCAAAGGGGAACAAATAGTTACTCTGACTCTACTCTGGGTATCTAGCTCTCAGTGGCTAACAGGGCCCCCTAAATAATACACATCCCAAGACAAAAGAGGAAACAAGATCCAAAGCCAAGTAACTAGTGCTATCCTAAGCCCTTCACCTAGAGACATGATCCTATCCATTCTGACCCTTCCATTTTCAAAACCAAGAGAAAGGTCCCTCTCTAGCCTACAACAAAGTTGTTATTACACATACACCCAAGCTCAAATATTTATTCAATAAATATTAAATAACTGTTAGATTCTTCGACTCAACCAAGTGCTTAGGATACAACTGTGAATAAACATTAAATTTACCCTCATGGAACTTCTTAGAAACCTTTTCACTCTGTATACCAACAGCACACATTACTTACCTCTGCTACAGCGCTCACCACACTGCATTTTACCTGTTAAACGCCAACCTCCCCTACTGAACTTTGAATTTGTTACAGAAAAGAAGCCATGTCCTTTCTAGTTCTCAAGTTCATAATGCTTGTCTTATATTAGAGGTCCAGATAAACATTGATTGGATTAATGAACAAATGAACAGGGATGATAGAGAACTTGGTCACTAAATGTTTTTAATTATCTAAAGGCAATCCTTTCTTTATTCCCAGAGCTGGGCCTTTACTAACTTTTGGCTAATTACCACAACAGTCTGATAACTGGTCTCCATGTCCACAAAAATTCACACTCCATGTTGCTACCAAAGAGAGCTTTCTAAAACAGAAGTTGGATCATTTCACTGCCCTTTGACAAAGATCAAATTCCTCTGAATCACAAACATGACCCTGCACAATCCAGCCCAAGCTGGTTTTTGTTTTGTTGGCTTTTTTGTTTTTTCCACTCTCCTTGCACTTCCTACTATGCAACATTTACCTATTAGCCAAGACTGCTCCATGTTCCTAAAATACACCCTGCTCTTTCATCTCTGTGTCTCTCCCCATGCTGTTCCTTTTCCCTTTCTATAATGCTTAATTACCACTTCTCTTTCCTACCTCTGTTCCCTATCTCCAAACACCTCCCCATGAGAAAAAACCCACTGTTCATTGTTCAGCACCCAGCTCAAATATCATTTCTTATATGGAGCCTCTCCAACTCTTCAGGCAAACTCATTCTCTTCCCCTGAAACCAAGCAATATAGTCCAGGAAGGTTCCAGAATGAAGGAATCACTTCCTCCCTTATATATAACATATACTTGGTAGAGGTCATTTCTGGCCCCAAATTCAAAACTGGGAAATATACTCCTCTGTGTGTAAGGAGATCTTGTTAAAACGCTAATATATAAAAGATATATCACAAGCAAAGGCTAACCTAATGATCAGTTAATTGTTATCAGGGATCAGTTAATCACTAGTTGAGCAATAGAAAGCAATGAGTGTCCAGAAAGAAGGAGAAATCAGAGAGGAAGAAAGGGGCTACATACAAAGAGAGGTAGAAAGAAATATAAAACAAACTTTCCCCATTTTACTATTTGTCTCACATCAACACTGAATCATGTAATGGGCTGGCCAAAAGGTTCGTTTGAGTTTTTCCATTTTACAGAAAATCCAAAACGAACCTTTTGGTCAACCCAATAGTAGCAGAGACCCTGATCATTGAGTCATTTAGGAAAAATTTAGTACCAGGCACTGTGAAATGTTCCTTTGGAGTCATATATGATTAAGACACAGTCACTGTCCTCAAACAGCTTACAATCAAGTAAATAATTGAATTCACAAGAATTACAAGCCTGTCCTCCCACCCAGGGCCAGATGTTTTCTACCAACTGGGTGAAAAATGAAGGAAATATATTCCTTGGACTTTTGGACTCCTTGGAAGTTTCTGAGACTTCAAACATTACTAACTTTCTCCATTAAACAGAATAAATATGGGAAGCAATGAAGCAGTAAGAAGCTGCCCATAAATATTCTCAATCCTAGTCATGAAATATGTCCTAACTCTTAACACATATAACAAGTTGAATGCAACTAAAGGAATAAGATGCAAAGCAATTTAATTTGCTCTGTCACTCGACTCTCTTTTCTGTACTGTATTTCCTAAAGGGTTGGGCCTAAAGTCTCGTGAATTACTAACACAGGTGCTTCAGAAGAGAATTTGGATATGCAAAAAGAAAGAGAACTCTATGGAAAAATTATGGAACCACACTTGCAACATATTTAATGAAAAATAATGGTACCACCCTTCTAATTTATTTGGTCAAAAGGAGCCAAACAATCTAACAGATTCTGAGAAACATTCATAAAGTGGTTTAGCCCCCTCAGTCTGTAATGCAGTAGTCAAAAATCTAAAATGTATCAGGCACAGGGGCATGGGTGGTTTAGGGGTTACAAAAAGCACACAGCCCATGGCCTTACGAACTATTTGATAAAATAAAGTGTGCCTATGAGGAGAAGTAACTAAAATATGACAGAATCAGATGAAGGTTGATGATATGAAAGGCAAAGAAACCAAAGTATGGGGTAGTATTAAAACAAACCTTTATTGCTCTATGTGTCAAGTAGTTTACAACACTTGTGTCTCATAATAACCATACAAAGTGACTACACTAGAAGCCTTCTTATCTGATAAGATCAGGATAGACAGAAAACTGTAGTTGAAGCAAGTAATATTTATACCTTTTATATCTTATTTTAAGCTAAAACATGTAAATGAGCATCCATTTGCTAATCTTTTAACATAGAGACAAAGCTTTTTCATTGATTGTTGATTTGATGACTAGAGTTCCTATCTTTCTTACAAAAATGACAAAGTCCATAATTTACAATTACTAGTTTTAATCCCTTTAAGATACCTGCCAAAGGTTGAGAATAATTTCTTTTATGATTTGAATATCCAATTGTTCCATCACTTTTTATTGAAAAGCCTTTTTCTCCTTGAATTATTCTGGCATTTTTAATGAAAATGAACTGAACACATTAGTATATGGTCCATTTAAGAACCCTATTCTATTCCATTGATCTATATATCCATCCTTATGCCAATACCACATTTTTTATTACTGTAATGTATTAGTAAGTTTTGAAATCAAGAAGTCTAAATCTTCCAACCTTGTCCTTTTTCATAATTCTACTGGCTATTCTAGGTCCTTTATAATTCCAATTTTCCATAAGCTTTTTTATAATAATTTGTCAATTTATACCAAAAAAATTCCCTGGAAATTTGATAGAGATTTAGATGAATCTAAAGACTATGGTGAAAAAATCTGAATCTTAAAAGAAATATTAAATCTTTTGATCACAGTCTCTTTCCATTTACTTAAGTCTTCAACTGTTCTCAGTAATGCTTCACAGTTTTCAATGTAGAAGTCTTACCAATGTTTTGTTATATTTTTCTATAACTATTTCATGTTTTTAAAGCTACTATAAATAGTATTTTATTGAAATTTCTTAAATTTCCAATTCTTCTTTGATAATATATAAAAATGCAATTGATTCTTACATATTTTGAATCCTATAACCTTGCTACATTCACTTGTTCTAGTGACTTTATTCCTATTCCTTTGAATTTTCTAAGATCATGTCATGATACTTTCATCTCTCCCTTTCTCATCTGTATAGTTTTTCTTTTTCTTGACTTTTTCAGTATGTCACAAGAGTTAGTATAACGCTATGTAGAAGCAGTAAGAGAAAACATTCTTGCCTTATTTCCAATCTTAAGATAAAAGGATTCACTCTTCCACCATGAAGCACAATGCTAATTGTAGGTTTTTCACACTTGTCTATCAGGTTGAGGAAGTTTCCTTCTATACTCAGTTTGTTGAGAGTCTTTATCAGAAAAGAGAGTTGAATTTTTACAAAATGTTTTTCTGCATCTATTAAGATGGTCATATGGTTTTTCTCTTCTTTTTCTGTCAATACAGTAAATTACATTAATTTTCACATTTTATACTACCATAGCATTTCTGAGAGAAACACCTCTTGGATATCATGTATTATCCTTTTTATTTCTTGCTATATTTCTACTTTCTATTATTTTGTTGAAAATGTTTGCTTCTGTGTTCATGAGGAATATTAGTGTATATAGTATTCTTATAATATCTCATTTTAAGTACCAAAGGTAATAAGTGAATTCACTCAGTTGTGTTCAACTCTTTGCAACCCCATGGACTGAAGCCTACCAGGCTTCTCCATCCATGGAATTTTCCAGGCAAGAGTACTGGAGTGAGTTATCATTTCCTTCTCCAGGGGATCTTCCTGGGCCAGGGATCGAACCTGGGTCTCCCGGGTCTATCAAAGGTAATACAGGTGTTTAAATGTTCCTTCCTTTTCTATTTCCTAGAAAAGTTTGTGTAGAATTTATATTATTCTTTCCTCAAATAATTCAGTGGAATTCAACAGTGAAGACACCTGGATCCAGCATTATCTTTATGAAAGGATTTACCTAGAAATTCTATTTTTTTGATAGATATAGAGTTACTTAGGTTATCTTCTCTTCTAGAGTGAATTTTGGCAGTTTTGTACATTTCAAGGAATTGACTCACTTACATAAGTTGTCAAATTTTTTAGCATAAAATTGGTTATGATACTCCTTTAATAATTTTTAATTTCTGCAGGATCTATAGTGGTGTCCCTGTTTCATGACTGACATTGACAATTATATTTAATCTCTTTAATTCTCAGTCTTGCTAGAGGCTTACCAATTTTATTGATCTTTTTGAAGATATAGTTTTTGGATTACCTTGATTTTTTTTTCCTTTCATTTATCTATTTTCTATTCCATTGATATCCCCTCTTATTTTATTATTTCATTTCTTCTGTTTATTATGGATTTATATTGATCTTATTTTCCTAGATTCTTAAGCCGAAATCTTGATTGAAGATCTTGCTTCTTTTCTAATATAAGCATTTAATTCTATAAATTTCCCTTTAACCACTTCATTAGCATATGGCACAAATTTTAATGTGTTGTTTTTCATTTTAATTCAGTTCAAAGTATTTCCTAATTACCCTTGTGAGTTCTTTTGGACCCATTTATTTTTAGAAGTTTATGGCTTAATTTTCAAAATTTGAGGATTTTCCAGCTATAGTTCTGTTTAATCCTAATGTGGTCACAGAATACATCCTGTAAGACTTCAGTCAGTTTAAGTTTATTGATATTTGTTTCATGGCCCAAAATATTGTCTGTCTTGATGTTAGATACGTACTAGAAAAGAATGTATATTCTCCTGTTGTTGAATAAAGTGTTCTACAAAAGTCGATCAGTCAAGGTGATGGGCGATGCTCTCCAAGTCATCTATATACTTAATATGTTTTGGCATACTAGTTTTGTAATGAATAAAAGAGAGGTGCTGAAACTTCAAACTACTAATGTATTTTTGTTTATTTCTCTTTACCAATAGCATTCCATTAGTGGTCATTTTGTGTATTCTTAAGTGATTAGATGCACACACATTTAAGATTGTTACATCTTCTTGGGGGAAAAAAGGAAACTTTTTTGGCATGAAATGTCTCTTTTTATGCCTGGTAATATTCTTAATATTCCTTGCCCTGAATTCTTTTTTATCTGACATTAATATAGCCTAATCAGATTTCTTTTGATTAGCATTTGTATAGTATATTTTGTTTCATCTTTTTTTTTTAACTTACCTATGTCTTTATATCTAAAGAGAGTTTCTTATATAGCTCTCAGTTTTTACCCAATCTTACAATGCATGTCTTTTGATGAAATATTGAGGCCATTTTCATTTAGCATTATTAATAATGTTTGCATCTTTATTTACCATTTTGCTCTTTTCTTCCTACTTTTTACATCTATCCTTTGTTCCTTTTTTTTCTGTTTTCTGTCTTTTCTTGGACTGTCATTGTTTTGAATTTTGGGTTTCTCTAGGATTTGCAATATTCATCTTTAAACTATGTTACTCTTTCCTCAAATAATATTATACTACTATTCAGACAATATAAGAATCATCCATTTTCTTCCTCACCATATTCATATGTTCCTTTATATCCTTGAACAGATTTATAACAGCTCTTTTAGTATCCTTTATTTATGCTTTGAATATCTTTGTTATTTCCACCTCTAAAGTTTTTTGGAGTCTTTTCCCTGTTTACAGGTCACATTTTCCTGGGGGGTGTGTGTGTGTGTGTTAAATTTTAAAATTCCTTTAAAAAAGATGAGTTTTTTTCTGGCAGAGCTACTTACAGTTAGTTTATTCCTTTCGATGGCATTCTAGAATAACCCTTATTTTAACATGAATTTAACCCCACTTCTAAGACATGGTCCTTCTGAGATCTCTGCTGAATTTAGTAGTCTTTTCACTCCAGCTTAGAGGAACTAGAAAGGTCCCTGGCCCTACATAAGTTATGAGACTGTTCTTACAACTCCGTGATAATTGTTATTTCCTCAGAAATTGTTCTTTTCCAACCTTAAGGAATTTCTCTTGAAATATGCAGGCTGATATTTAGACAAAGACTCAAGAGGAGCCCTATGTATATTTCTGGAGCTCCTTCTCATTTTAGATGTTCAATCCCACAAAAATCCTTCCCAGCCTCCTGAAAGTATGATCTCTGTTTCCTTACCTCAGTGAGACTGCTGAATTCAACTCAGGTCAACCCTCCCTGTGCCTCAGACATGGAATTACCTCCAGGTAAACACCCTAGGATAACCTGACTTCACTTTTCCCAGAAAGACAGGTCCTATGCTGGTTATTTTCCAAGACTTAAAATTAGCCATTTTCTTTTTTCCTTTTAATTTTCTAGTTCTTTATGGTGGGGAGGGAGGGCTAATTCTAGCTTGTCTTATCCCTTCATGGCTGAGAGTTGAAGTCTCATACTTTTCATTTTTGATATTAAAGTGCTGTTAAATTATATCATATTGTCTCTGCTAAGAAACCTTCAATGCCTTCATGTGACAAGTGGAATTAAATCCAAAGTCTTTACCTTGGTCTCTAAGGATATACATGATCTAGTGCCTGTCTTTTTTTCTGACTTCAGTGCCTACCCGTCATCCTCTGCTTATTTCACTTCAGCCACACTTGCCTTCCTTATTCTCTGCAATTCCCCATCAGAGCCTTTACCTTGCTGCTAACTCTTACTAGGGTGTGTCTACCATAGATTTCACATAGGTGGCCTCTTGTCCTTCAATTCCAGTCCAAACTTTACCTCCTTGGGGACTTCTGCGGTGGTCCAGTGGCTAAGATTCTGCACTCCCAATGCAGGAGGCCCAGGTCTGGTCCCTGGTGTCACAACTGAGTTCTCATGCTGCAACTGAAAGATTCTGTATGCCACAACTAAAACAGATCCCGTGTGCTGCAACTAAGACCCAGAACGGTCAAAGAAATAAATTTTTAAAAACTAAATATTCAAACTTTACCTCCTCAGTATCTTCACTGGATACTCAATCTAAGCTAGCTACTCTCCCAGTCACTTTGCATTAAAAGATTCCATTGTATTTCCTTTATAAAACTCACCATTATCTGAAATTATCTTGTTGATTGATGTATTGTCTGAGTACCCCCAAGATTAGGACATGTAAACTCCATGAGACCTGAGACAAGTCTCTTCATTCCTGAATATCCATCACCTAAAGAATACCCGCCTATACTGGGTATTCAATAAGTATATGTTGAATAAATAATATCATTTACTTTTAATTAGAATTTAGAACATGGATAAGAGACTGTGGTCTAGAATGAAGAGAAAACACAGTGAGGAACTGAGCCCTCAGAGATGCTGACACCCTTTCTCTCTAATTGTTCTTTCAACACACCCACTCTCACTTCATTATCTGCAGCCCTGGCCTAACGGATCAATTTGAGACCCAAGAATGATGCAGATTTCATTGGATCCTGGTTGAATATTTGAGATTTATCTTTATCCAAATTAAAATTAGAATCCTCTGGGATGCCAGTCTCTAAGAGGGAGATGTAGGAGGCAAGAGAACACCAGCCGTGGCGAGTCCACCTGCCAGGTTTCAGCAGCCTTTCCCTTTGTGTCTCAGATGAGGCTATTCCTGAATCCAGGGCAGGAAAGGAGGACTTCCCTTACAGAAGCAGTTGCCCCATGCTTACATGAAGGTATCCTTGAGAGGCCAGGGCTCTGCGTCAAAAAAAGGGGCCACCTCAAAGAAAGTGTCCTCCTCCTCTTGCCAAGATGTGTGAGAAGATACGGGCATGGAGAAGGGGTGCAGAGTGCTGGCGGGAGGGGGCTGCAGGAGGGAATGAGACAGGACAGTGTGTGTGGAGGCTCGGGTCAAAGAACTCAAAGCACCCAAGACCTACCCACTCCCTGGCAGACACAGATGGTGAGTCTGCTGCCCTGTGACCAGAAAAGAGTTGAGGTCTGTCTACAAGCCCAAGTCCTTTAAGACACCTACACAAAACATACACAACAAAAGCAAGGAAGCTTACAGGAGACATTATGTTATAGAAAGTAAGGGACTTACTTTCTATGTTATAGAAAGTAAGAAAGTAAGCCCAGAAAGAGGCCAAACCAGGGCAGGACCAAGTTAGTCGGCTCATTCTTATGCCTTGGGTTATGACCCAATTCTATTATTTTTGTGACTTGAATTATAACTCATTAATGCAGACTAAGATAAGAAAACTATAAGTCTTCCAAAAACTGAAACAAATCAGGTTAACTTAATCAGGCTTCTACCTGAGGAGTACATGGTTTTGATATAAGACTTCCAGCTTTATGATCCTATACAGACAAACCCAAAGAGAGTGTGTCTTTCATTTCTTAATGAAAAAGGAAGTTGTAGAGAAATTACAGAGAATATAATTGGAGAAAAAGACAAATACTGTCATCTTCTCTGGAACAAACACTAGCATTAGCTTATCTTTATAACACACCTTATCAAAGGAATAAAGAAAAAATTAAAACATATAACATATTATACACACACACACATATATACACACACATATACACATACACACACACACCCAGGCTAAGAAACTAAGCTATAGGACAATGTAAGCCATATAGACATATCTAAAAACCCTACCATGGCAGGTAGGTAGTGTTCACAAACAAACATGGAATGCAGGAAAATTTAGCAAATTTCCTAGGACCTGTTTCTTTTTCATAAATATGTATCCTTATTGCAAGAGCATTATTATATCTAGGAATGTGGAAAATTGGGGAATTATAAAGAACATACAGAGGAACATTGAAACCATGTCCATTATCTTTATTCGGTGATCATAACATTGTTTTTGGTGTCTTTTCTCATTGCTCATAGTATCACAGTGTATTCATTTTTATAAGCATGTCCTCCTCCTAAGGTCAATATCCACCTCAGCAAAACACACACCACACTGCGCATCATCTTCCATACAGCACACCCCACCACACCACTACCAGGGAAAACTTCCAGCATGCAACCCAGTCCTCGCGGGATGGGATCTCCTAGACTGCACTGGCTGTCTCTCTTATTTACACTCCATCCCCTACATATCACAGTAAATTCTGCGTCCTGAACACAACATGAATCAATAAGTATTTGTTGACCAATTATTACAACTTTCATTGTTCATGTATTTATCGAATATAACATTTTACCATTTCATTAATTTTTTGTCTTCATTAATGCAATTTTTAATGGTTGTTTATCCTCCATACCATAATTTAAGTAGCCATCACTGAACATGTAAAATGTTTCAAATCACTATGATAAATAATGCTTTGATAATCATCTTTCAGATAAATATTTTTTGCATTGTCATAGGGTCATTTTCTGTAAGTTCAGCAGCCACAGTGTGTATACATATTTTTGAGGCATTAATTTCCAAACTGTCTTCCTGAAAGGTCATTCTGGTTTATATTTTTACCATGAATTTATGAGAGTGTCTATTTCCCTATACTCTCACCAAAACTAAGTATTTTAATGAATAAAAAAATTGTCACTCTGATGGCTAAAATATAGTATCTCATTACAGTCTGAATTTGAATTTCTTGATATCAGTGAAATTTAGCTTCCTGTGTTCTTCGGCAAAGTTTCAAAATCATGTTACTTACCAAAGAGATAAAGTCAATTCTCTACCTTTTACCATCCTGCTGCTCTTAAGTCACTTTAGTTGTGTCTGACTCTCTGTAACCCCATAGAGGGCAGCCCACCAGGCTCCCCTGTCCCTGGGATTCTCCAGGCAAGAACACTGGAGTGGGTTGCCATTTCCTTCTCCAATGCATGAAAGTGAAACGTGAAAGTGAAGTCACTCAGTTGTGTCCGACTTTTCATGACCCCATGGACTGCAGCCCACCAGGCTTCTCCGCCCATGGGATTTTCCAGGCAAGAGTACTGGAGTGGGGTGCCGTTGCCTTCTCCATCCTAATCTGTTATTCTCCCCTTATCTAACTGACAGAAAAGCTAAAATGGATATTTGCTGTTCCTCCCAGGTCAGCTGTGCTCTGTAGCCCTGATCTTCCTCTATCTGATTTCCATCCTCCACACCATCTCCACTTATAGGAAGCCCACCCTTTCTTCAAGCCTTCTCCAAAAACAATACAGTAAGTCCCCTACATACGAATGAGTTCCGAATGAGAACACGTTCGTAATTCCAATTTGTTGGTAAGTCCAACACAGCCTAGGTACCTAACAAACACAATCAGTCATATAGTACTATACTGTAATAGGTTTGAACTACTGTTCACACAAATAGTACATATAAAACAAACACAAAAAATTAAGAAAACATTTTTAATCTTATAGTACAGTACCTTGAAAAGTACAGTGGTACAGTACAATGGCTGGCATGATGGTTATTATTAAAGTTGGAGTTATTACTGGGCTTGCATGCTTCTTGAAAACAGTGCCTGGCAGGGCATTTGGCACTTGGAATCCCTGGTGGTTCAGATGGTAAAGAATCCACCTGGAATGCTGGTAACCCAAATTCGATCCCTGAATTGGGAAAATACCTGGAGAAGGGAATGGCTACTCACTCCAGTATTCTTGCCTAGAGGATCCCATGGACAGAGGAGCCTGTAGGCTACAGTCCACGGGGTCTCATATAAGTCGGACACAACTGAGTGACTAACACACTTTCTTTTACACATGGTATTAAAAACAATTATCTCTTGAATTGAAAGTAGAGAGGTGCTGTGGATCTGTGTTGACCCGGGAACATACCATAAATCTGACCTTGGAATACGGCTGACCATTAAGACTACAGTTTTTAACCATTCAGAAGGTTGTAGGCATTGGGATGTAAGAATTGTTGGGCCCACTGTCTGGGCCTGGTCCAGGGGATTAACACATGAGAGCCTGCCTTAGGACAGCCACCATGGGCCTCAGAACATTCTTCTTTCCTGTCTCCTCCAAACCTTGGCCTTTTTCTGTTTTTACTCTGTGATTTGTCCCTGATTCCTAAATCCTGTTCATGAAACTAGTTGAGTAAACTATAAGTTCTGTTATAAAATTGTTACAAATTCAGTTGTTTTCTGATTTGGTTTTGCTGCATGAACCCTGAGCCCAAAATGCTCCAAATCCAGAATTCTTCTCTAGTGTATCTCTCGTCCTGGTCTAGGATGGGGCTGTCACTGTGTGGCCACCTGCTAGATAACTGTGAGCACGTGACAACTGCCAGTGTGAGACCATTGGAAACAACATCCTTAAAACCCAAGAGGCCCTAACAGTCCTATCTCACTCCCATTCTCATTCTTTTTCTTTTTTATTTTTTAAAAAAATTTTTTTAACTTTACAATATTGTATTGGTTTTGCCATATATCAACATGAATCCGCCACAGGTATACACGTGTTCCCCATCCTGAACCCTCCTCCCTCCTCCCTCCCCGTACCATCCCTCTGGGCTGTCCCAGTGCACCAGCCCCAAGCATCCATTCTCATTCTTTTTACAGATTAGGAAGTGAGGTCCCAGGAGATAAGGGATTGGTCCACAGCATCATAGCTTATGATGACAAAGAGATGTCAAGTCCTTCCTACAGCCCTATGGTTCCTCCTCCATGAAACTCATAGAGGAAAGAAAGAAAGCTGATGGCCATTCTAGTGATGCTTCCTGAATGTGATCAAAATTCTGGTTCGCTATTTTTTGCTTATGTCCACTGCGTACAGACAAAAGCAAGAAAAAAGAGCAAGATGAAAACACAGTTCTTCTATCTGACAATGTCTCGAATGAGAAGATGCCCTTCCACAGGAAGCTCCATCAGCAGCTTTAGGTCAAGTTCCAGACGCACATCAAAATGCCAAGTCATGTTTCTTTCGGGCTCACCACGAAGAGCATCATCTTTCGACCTGAGTGACTGCCAGAGTGCACAATTTCCCCACCCCCAGAGCCCTCACATTAAGCACCCCTGACTTCGCCTGGGTTCCCATCTTGTCATCCCGTCGGCTGGAAGACCTTCACCCTAGGACAGCTCCGTCTGTTTATTTGGCTAATTGCGCCGTGTTCTCCCTTCACCGCTTTCACAGGTTAAAGAGTGGTCATGTTTCGCAAGGACCCTACATCTTCTAAAAGTGATCTGCAGAGAGGGAGGGGGTGGTTTGAACTCAATCTGAGAATTCTGTGCCTTTTTCCTCCAAAGATTTTAGAGATGGCCACTTCATAGCTAAGGGTACAGAAGCCAGGATCACTTCTTCCCAAACAATCACCAGCTAAGCTTGTAAATCTCAACCTCTATTACACATTAGAATCACCTGGAGGGATTTCAAAAATGACATTTGGGTGCACCCCAAAACAATGACATCAGAGCCTGAGGGTGGGACGGGCCTGCATAACAATGCAGGCACTTGTATTTCTTTTTTTTTTTTTTAACTCTCCAGGTGATTCCCAAGTACAGTGGAGTTTGGGCACCTTTGTTCCAAGCATGGACCAAAGGAACCTTCTCTAATTGACATTTATGTGCCGAGGACAGAGCACCAGCAATGGAAATGAGGAAAAGGAGAGTTAAATCTGTGACTTGTTCCTTCTTCTCTCTCTTCCCCCGTTTTCATCATAGGCTGTAATTCAAGTGACTCAAAGAGATTCTACCATCTACAGACCAGAAATAAGCCTGAAGGAAAGGAATATCTCCCCCTGCCCCCTTAAAGCACTGGCCAACTTCTGTCCTTACTCTCAGATTACTGAGCTTTCTTGATTTGCAGCTCATATTTTCCCAGAATCCTAAAATGGGTCGTAAGGGAAGAGACAAGATGCATGCATGCTCATTTATCCAGAATCCTGGTTATCTTGTGAACATCCCCGAAAGTGATTATGTGCTTAGTGAGACGTTTCTGAGAATGAATACTTAACATCTCAGCTTCAGCTGTCTCTACCTTACCATTTCTCATTCACAGCAGCCTTAATGTAAAACAGAAACTTATTTGCTATGAGCTCAGCCCAGAGAGAACAGGAGCCAAGCCAGGAGTGAACAGGACTGTGTGAAGGCCACTGAAATGACCGGAACAGACACAACCCCTCATGCAGTGGGATGAAGGGGTGGGGGGTTAGGGGTAGGGATGAACCTCAGGAAAATGCCCCCTTAAGCTGGAGACCTAGCTGGTCCTGGGGACATGCACTTAAATTAGCATTCTGGGTGGGGGGTGGGTGGGTGGGAAGAGAGGGAAGGATTTAAAGCAAAGGAGTTGTGTGAGGGAGAAAACATATCACGTTAAAAAAAAAAAAAAAAAGGCAGCGGGAATATGTCCTAATTTGGAGAAACAGGCCACATTGCCATGGCAACTCTGAATCTCCAAGAGGCAGCCAGGCATATCTTTAAACAGCGTGTTAAATAGTTCAGCTATGAAGAAGAAGAGAGAGAAGAGTGTAGGGGGTCTGAGAGAGAAGAAAGAGGTCTGGAGTCACTGTGGGCCAGAGGGCCATGCCACCGAGGGCCCAGCTGTTCATCAAGGGAGGTTTACTAAGTGAAGCCTCAGGTTCTGAGAAGGATTTTTTCTCTGGGACTTGGGCTGTATTTGCCTAGAGTTAACCTGTATCTTGCGCTTCCCAGGTGGCACTAGTGGTAAAGAACCCGCGTGCTACTGCAGGAGACGTAAGAGACCGGGGTTCAATCCCTGGGTCGGGAAGATCCCCTGGAGGAGGGCATGGCAACCCCTTCCAGTATTTTTGCCTGAAGAATTTCATGAACAGAGGAGCCTGACGGGCAACGGTCCATTTGGTCGCAAAATAGTCAGACACGACTGAAGCGACTTAGGCACACAACCTGTAAGGAAGATTTTCTCAAAGCCATGAAGTTATTAACTCAGTATTTTAATCTTTTTCATGTGAACTGCTGCCTCAACACTGAAGCTGCCCTCTGGGCTAGGACCCCCAAGGGGACTGTGGTCTTGTGCCAAAAAGGAAGGGAATCCAGCAGCCCTGAGGGCTGGAGAGAATCACATCTATAATCGATTCATAGCACACTGGTCGGGAATTGTGGCCTAAGGGAGGGAAAATTGTTTATTTAAAAAAAAAGGTTTAGTCCACCTGGAAACCATGTCTAAATGAAGTGATGCCATGTGTGGTTCTTTGGGATCAAGCCAGTGATGACAAGAATTCAGGAAACAGTTTACCGAGTGGCTCTGAACCTTTTGAAAATATGAGTAAGAATATAAAATTGTTCTCCCATCTGGAACGTTAATTGCTTGAATTACGCACGTCATGTTCAGCATTTATTTTGCCTTGCAACTAATTCTCAATCATCTTCAGCCGTCTTTGTCTTCCACATTACTTTGTATCCTCTCCTCTTAGAACGTCCCTCGCCTGGTCCCTTCTGACCCTACCCACCTGCCCTTCTGCACTTCTCCTCTGTCAGGGTCTCGGGCTGCCCCTCGATGGGAGAACAAAGCAGCTCCAGTGGATGACCAAGGGGGTTGGGGGTGGCATGAAAAGATGTCACAGGTCTCCCAATGGAGAGTAACAGCAACAAGAACAATAAAAGCAGAAGTATATTGTTTCCCCAGACCTGGCCGCCCTCTCTTTTTGCTCATCTGCTTACATCACATCAGTTTCCCCACAGATTTCCTCTTGGCAGGTGAAGCTCAAATTTCCACTTGCTCTGCTGTGAGCTCTCAGAAAGTGTCCTGTTCTGTGAACATCCCACAGCCCAGTTGGGGGCACCCATCTAGTCCTATATAGCCACGCCTCCAGGTAGAGACCTCAGGCCCCCAGGAGGCCTCACGAGATCCCAAGCTGAAGAAAGCCAGGCCTTGTCCCTCCATCAACAACCTCTCCCCTGCCCGCCCCCTCCACTTATACTGTATCTTCCCCTCTTACTTCCTGTGCACAGACTCAAACTACAATCTCCCTGAGTCCTAAATGTCTTCACCTGTACAACAATCTCCACCTCCTAGGATTGCTAGGGGAACTGAATAAGGTATCTGTGTAAAGTGTGAAGTCCAAGTGTAGAGTAAAGTGAGAAGAGGGTCCCCAAGTGTGTGTGTGTGTGTGTCTGTGTGTATGTGCCAAGAACCATAAGGCACTTCCTTCTCTGTCGACCCCACAAAGTGTTATGACTCTAATTTAAAATGAGAGCCTGAGGTTCTAAGAGGTTATATAGCTCCCTGTGTTCAAAGAGCTAGGAGTGGGCAGACCCTGATTTTGACTTTCATAGTCGCTGCACTTGACTGCCACCCTACTCTCAGTGGTGGCTCAGAGTTTCTGCACAGAAGCACTTGGGGCTGGCGGTCTGGTTGGAAGGTAGGGCTTCAGGTGTTGGCCAACACTGTACTTCATAGCACAGTCAGCACTTATTATTATGTGGGTTTATTTGGGGTAACTCAGGGTGAGGCGGTAGAGCTGATGGAAGTCTGGGAAGGTATCTCCCCCACCCCCCACCTCCTACCCACCATCTCTCTTGGTGTTGCCCTAAGCACATTGCCCTTCTGATAAATGCAAATCAATATCTGTTTAATAGAAAATGCCATGTCGTGGATTCTTTGGTAGCAATTCTGCTTTTATTTTCCCAACTGGAGCTCCATGAATTACCAAGGGATTTAAAGATTCAGGAAGGAGATACAAGAGGAAACATGAAACCATTTGTTTTTATAAAATTTAGACAAGCAAAAGGTTGCCTATTAGAGGGGTGAGATTAGGAAAGAATGAAATAATGGCAAATGGGGAAAAGGAGAGAGGAAAATGTTAAGTGTTTAATAAACTCACCACTTAAAATCCCACTTAGCACAATGCCTGGAATACAGCCAGACGTGACCCAAAGTGCTCCATTCCCCACCCTTCAAAGCCCCTGCTATTTTCCTGGATGCCTCACTCTCTGAGGAAAAAACTAGTCTAACTCAGTCCATTTGATCCACAGAAACTCCCATGTCTGTGTACCCCAGTCCCCTAGAACTCAAAGACTCTGGCGCTGTTTTTCTTGCCAATCTCTTATTCTTTCTATCTGACCTTCCTGTTTCTCTTTCCATTCCTCTGGCAAATTAACCTGCATTTGAAAAACAACTGGCTTATCTTTGTATTGTTTCATCACGAGACGTTTCATCTGGCGACAACACTGCCAACCCTCTGGCCTCTACCTCCTGCAAGGTCCGAGTCTGGTTCTCCTCTCTCTCACCTATTCCCTCTCCTGGCACCTTTTCAAGGACTAATAGAGTCAAACCACTCATTCAACCTGTAGTTACTGATGATCAGGTGTGACACACAAGGATTTCTAACATGGCCTCAGGACTGTTTAACAGGCAGGGGGAGTGGTTACAAAAACCAGATATTTTGCTCAAGAGATACATATTTTTAGGGGTGTCATACAGAGGGAACTGGCAGCTTTCTCTTGGCTCCCCGCTGATGCAAGATGGCATAAAACCAGTCTCCCTGCTTCAAAGTTATCCCAAGCAGTCACTACTCACCCTCTTTGATAACCTGACTGACTCACTCACTTGGAAGCACACCTCTGGGGAGCTCACTGAATCTGCAGTCATTGAGCAAGGCCCCAGGACCTAAGCAGCTTTTTGACCAACCCTTGCACCCATCCACTTGGCCAACATGTGGCAGAAAGGGTGCCACCAAGGACTCTTATAACATGTGCTGATGGCACTTGGCGGTCGTCAGCTCTGATACTGGGAAGCCCACACATGCAAAAAGGTGAATGAGCCTACGAGGAACAGCAGGGAATCCAGTGGTTTCCACAGTGGTCTGGCAGGCTAATTTCCCCTCCTTTATAATTAATTACATGTGTGATGTCACATACACAGCCACAAAAGAGCGGAGTTTGAATAAAGGCTAAGAAGTGACAGAGTGAGGGTGATAGAGCCCAGGAGGTGCTTTACCATGGTTTATTTACACAGAGGAAAGGTTGTGGTGAGAACTTTTCCTGGATGATGGGAGCTTAAAAGGGGTGAAATGTAATCACACAATCACCGTGTTGAAAATCCCCAAGTTCTTTTCAGTTCCTTCTAACCGGAGTAACAATCACACCTAATCCTTGTAGAGTGCTTGCTGCCGCTAAGTCACTTCAGTCCTGTCCGACTCTGTGCGATCCCATAGACTGCAGCCCACCAGGCTCCTCTGTCCCCGGGATTCTCCAGGCAAGAATAGCTTAATAAAGCATGCTTATGTGTATCATCTCATTTTTAATTGTTACATCATCCAATGTCATTTCATGGACAAAGAAACTTTGGCTCAAAGAGCTTCAATAATCTGCCCAAGGTCATGCAGCCAGCAAGAAGCAGAGCCAAGTGGAAGACCCACGTGTCAGACAAAGGTCTGGTGACTACACGCCACAAATTTATGCCCCTGTCGCCCCAGTCCTGGGAGGAACAAGGACAGGCACAAGAAAAGTCCAAGATCCAAGAATAATGTGCTCATGAAAAGCCACCCAACAGCATCAATTAGCTATTGAAAATTCAGCTTCTTTAGCGAGTAATAACCAGGTCAAAGCTTTGATTTTATTGAATGGACCAGTATAGCTCATTCAATGAACATAAAGCATCTCCATAATAGAAAATCTGCCTATGTGTGTATTTATATACGAATCATGGAATATTTTGACACTTGAGAATCTTTCTGAGTAAAATGTACCATTGTCTCCCCTACCTCACCAGAGAGTTTATCCTGTAATGAAGGACCAAACCACTCATAATTCAAATGGTGAGCTGTGTTCTCATCATCTCTAGGAGGACATTATGTATGCTACCACTGTGTGTGACGCACTGCTCTATTTCATCCTGTGCCTCTCAGTTCTGCCCCAGTGCACCCCTCCATATCACTGGGGCCAGCTCTGCTCCCCTGGAACTTGTTTATTCGGTAAGAATCCAGGCATTCTAGAAACATACAGCTGGAAAGGACCTCAAGGTCATCTCACTGGAAAGGAAAAACAACAGAATGAGACAGGCAAAGAGATTCAAATGCTGAGAAAAGTGCTTTGGACACTTATCGGCATTAGGAAACAGCAATGAAGGAATGTATCAGTGCAGGGATATCTTGCAATTTGGAGCCAAGATGCCTGGTTTAACTCCTGGCTGCGCCTCTTACCTGATGTGCAGCCTGGACAACCACTTGAAATCTCTTGGCCTCAGTTTTCATTTATATAAAATGGGGGTAATAATATCTACCTCACAGGATTATAGTGAAACCAAGATACCAGTAAGATTATAGAATAAATAACATAATGGTGTTGTTTAGTCAGTAAGTCATGTCTGACTCTTTGCAATCCCGTGGACTGGGGCTCCTCTGTCCAGGGGTTCTCTAGGCAAGAATATTGGAGTGGGTTGCCATTTCTTCTCCAGGGGATCTTCCCAACCCAGAGACCAAACCCAAGTCTCCTGCACTGGCAGGTGGATTCTTTACCACTGAGCCAGCAGGGAAGCCCAAATAATACAAGTCAACAATAAAATCAGGTTTGATAAAATATATTTTGAGCTGAACAGGTACTCAACAAAGTACCTTTTCAGTTCAAGTTATATCCCTTTCCTAACTAGGTCCAAAAGCACTGAGTATTTCTTTGTTGATTTAATTTTAAAATAATACTACACGACTGATTTTTATCTCTGATGTGTGACATCTTCTGTTTTTTTTTTTTTTTTTCCTTTCCACTCTGAGCCTTGAATTGTTTATCCTGTCATTTTTAACACATTTCTGAAGAGTAAATGTATGAATCTCTTCTTCAGCTTAATTCTCTAGGGGCCAGAAGTAAGACGTGAAGGCAGCTCACCCTTCACTACAGGGATGACATAATACCCTTATCCATATGTAATCATAGTTTTCTTCTTTTTATGAGTAGGTACTGGAGCAGTATGAGATAACCGTACATCAGTGAGCTTATATATTGGTAACTCAAAGCAAAGGAACATACTATTTTTCTTAGCCTAAATAGCCTGAAAGTGAAAGTGTTAGTCGAGTCCAACTCTTTGCAACCCCATGGACTATAGCCCACCATGGACAGGCTCCTTTGTCCATGGAATGCTATAGGCAAGAGTACTGAAGTGGGTTGCCAACTCTTCTCCAGAGGATCTTCCTGACCGAGGGATCAAACCCAGGTCTTCTGCATTGTAGGTGGATTCTTTACCATCTGAGCTGCTAGGGAAGCCCTCATTGCAGGTAAACATAAAATTACTGTTGGGTTTTTTGGACACTGAAGACAAGCTGGTGGGCCCCAGGGGATACAATTCTTCTCTTATGGATAAGGAAACTGAGACCAATGAATGAAGTGACCTGTCCAAGGTCACTCAACTGGCCAGGACAGAGCCAGGACACCTACTCAGGTCGTGGGACTCTCAGATGAGCCCCTACCTCCTCAACACCACAATTGTGAGACAACCTTCCCACCAGAAAGTTGTGCCTAGATTTTATTTTCTCAGATTATTGATGAATATGTCACACAGGACAGAAATAAAAGCCTCGCTAAAGTTGAGACAGAGTACATCGATCACTCCCCCCAGGGCGTGAGCCTCATCAGTCAGTCACTGAAGGAGATTATGATATACCCCAGAGAATCTCAGTGCAACACTCTTTATTAAGCGATGTGATTTCTGGCAGAGAAAGAGAATATGAGTGAAGCCCCTAACCTGTCAGGCTCCAGACCAGCAGTTCTGGGGACGCATCTGGATCTGCTGCTCTTAGAAGTAATTTCCTTGGTAACGCCGCCTCTAGCAATAATATCTACACCAGTGCTTCCCAAACACTAGTCCATGGATCAATGGCAGTCCATGATGAAGTTATCATTGGTGCCCAGAGAAATGAGAAAAAGAAGAACAATGCAGTGTGTGTTGATACTGCTAAATGTATTCAGTTTAAAGGACTCTCCTTTATTCTGAGATCATGTAGTTCCTAGCATTGTTTTTAGTAAATATCCAAGGCCTTTCTTTTTAAAAAATAATTTGGTACAGAGTTTGCGAAATATATCTTTAATTGAGAAAATGAAGACTTACCATGCTCTATCATGCCACCACAGCCATCATGATTATAAAATAATTAGAATCTGTGGATCAGGAAACCAGGAATCTCACCTCTTAGCAGCAGGCAGCATAGGCTGTCTGTCAGGAAGCACTAAAGTCTCCCCTGAGGTTGGGGCACTCCCAGCAGAAATGAGGCCTGTGGAAGGGCCTGCCACTGCCATGCTCAAAAGACTCCCCCAGGCATCATAAAACTATAGGCTTTCCAGGTGGCACAGCGTTAAAGAATCCATCTGCCAATGCAGGAGAGACAAGAGATGCAGACCCATTCCCTGGGTTGGAAAGAACCCCTGGAGAAGGCAATGGAAACCCACTCCAGTACTCTTGCCTGGAAAATCCCATGGACAGAGGAGCCTGGCGGGCTACATTCCATGGGGTAGCAGAGAGTTAGACATGACTGAGTGACTGAACACACATAAAACCATAGTCCAACACAATACTCACCACTCAGCATCTTCTGAATTTAGTTACATAGGTTTTTCACTGTGTTATGTTTGGGATTTTGGTTTTAATTTCTTTGCTTCCATTTTTCATATCCAACTAACATTGGTAGGTAATGACCCACCCAAGCACCAACATGGCTATCAGCATCTCTTACAGGCATCATTTTTCTGAGCAAGCCTTCAAAGTATTCACAGTGACCCTGCCTGTTTTTTATAGCTCATGGCTACAAACTTTTCATGCTGACCTCAGGACAGGTCACTTTAGTTTCTCAAATTACATCTTCTTCATCTTATTTCCAAGCCATTTTCTCCCTTAGTGAGGTGTTCTGCATGTTACTATAGATTAAAATTCTATTTCTGTCCATCTATTTCTCTAACCTCACTATGGTGCTCCCGGTGACAAGCACCAGATCTAACACATAATGAATGCTCAATTATATTTACTGAATGAATAAATAATTAATCCTAGGCCACTTTCCAAGAAGCTAATCCTAAAACCATTCAATGAAATTATCAAAATGTTGACCTTTTTGTGAAAATAGACCTGGAAAGAAAGCTAACATCTACAGTTCATTATAGAAATAGGTTGAACGTGAGGTCCAGGGAAGTGATGGGTTTTCACCCACAAAAATAATTAAGATAATTATAATGAGATAACACAGATAAAGTTTTGTACACAGCAAGGATTCCACAAATCTTCTTCCCTTTCCAAGCCCTCTTCTTATTGTAGGAAAGCCAGGGTGATTTATTTTTTCTTTTCTAGAAAATCTGCTTTGTTGCAGTCACAACATTGCTTTTCAAAAAAACTATAGTATCAACACCGGGCCAAGGAAAAACACCTTGAAAATACCCTTTCACCACTTGTTATGTTCTTCAGAATACACACGCACGCACGCGCGCACACATTCTTCCAAAATTTTGGTTGACATCATATAAGTGATTTTGTTTTGTTTTGTTTTGGCTGCACAGCATACGGGATCTTCATTCCCTCACGAAGAATCAAACTTGCTCATCCTGCATTGGAATTATAGTCTTTTTTAAAAAAATACAGAACAAAGTTACATGTAGTCCCACTATCTATTACAATTATTTTTAAGTAGATAAATCAAGATCTTTAATTGGAGTTTCAATATCAAACTCTTGAAAATTAATAGGATGAATATATCAAAAAGTAGAAGGATACAGTAGACCTGAAAAGCACTATGAACCAATTCAACATAATTAAGATTTATACAATTTTCACGCAACAGTAGGGTACAAATTCTATTCAAATTCCCATAGATTATAAACTAGGAGACACTGGAACACATCCAGGAACATAAAACAAGATGCAAAAATTTCATGGTCTACAGGTATTAAAATCCTGCAGAGACTGTTCTCTTATCACTATGGAACTGTGTTATAAATCAATATCAAACATATTTGAAAATAATCACATATTTTCAAGTACAATGTGACATTTACCAAGAGAGATCTTTGACTTAGCCATTGAAAGTCTTAATAAACTTAGAAAACTGAAAAAAACACAAGTGGTTGACTGCAGAGAAGAAAGCTTGAATGAGAAATTAATATCAAAGTACAGAGTCTCAACAACTGGACCACCAGGGAGCACCAGGGAAGTCCCTTGGTTGACATCACATTGCTAATTATTATAAATATAATATCTTCCAGACACCTGTGTCCACATCAGATTCTTCTAAGGGCCGTTCACATTTGACTTAGTTTTTAAATTTTTCCAATTTTTCGTGGATGATCAAATCAAAAACTTCTTCAAAGTAAAAATTAAATATATCTTTTTTCTTTTAAAATATCTGCACATTCAGGCTTTCATGGTATATTAAGGCAGTGTAACAGGACTTTTAGGAGCACTGGGAAAGCTTCTGAAAAGTGAGTGCTATTTAATTCTAAAAGCACCTGTAGCTGATAAATATTAAATAGCCAGAAGTCATCCATGAGACTAGAAGCACCAGAAGCACCAACATCCCAAGAATCACACAAGATTATTATGTCTATTTTTGAAAGAGGCAGTTTTTAAATAATAGGTAAAACTTGCAGATCTCTCAAGATCCTAGTATTTTCTGGATCCAACACGACTCAGATTTTTATCATTCATTTGCAACAAATCACCAAATCTCTCTGAGATGTATCATGTTATATTGGCATACACACTTCTTTCTGCTTGTGCCTCTGTATTCTATTTACATTGCCCAGTGTAAAATAGTGCTTAATATCCATGTTAAAGCCAATGTTATCAAAATATATTTCAGCCTACATTCCACAGCTCTGGAGTAGGCCAAAACCCAGTACATTTTCTCCTCATTATCACCTCAGTACCAGTCCCTTGCCAGGATCTGGCTAGGAGGCTTACATCTGACAAAGCTTAATGAAGTGTTAATGAAGGGAAAATGTCCCTGCCACTCTGAGCTTTGTTCAGAACAGGTTTAAGTGTACCCTCTCTGCTGCTGCTGCTGCTGCTAAGTCACTTCAGTCATGTCCGACTCTGTGCGACCCCATAGACGGCAGCCCACCAGGCTCCCCCCGTCCCTGGGATTCTCCAGGCAAGAACACTGGAGTGGGTTGCCATTTCCTTCTCCAATGCATGACAGTGAAAAGTGAAAGTGAAGTCGCTCAGCCGTCTCCGACTCCTAGCAACCCCATGGACTGCAGCCCACCAGGCTCCTCGTCCCTGGGACTCTCCAGGCAAGAGTACTGGAGTGGGGTGCCAGTGCCTTCTCCAAAAAAGCTCTGCTAGTGGCTCTTCTTTTCCCTCAAGAGAGGGCAGAGAAAGGAAGAGATTGTACTGTTGGCTTTGCCACCTTTTGCTTGAATGATGTTGTCTGTCGTTCACGAATGTTGAGGTTTAATCCTTGTCCTTTAAAATTCCTTTGTATGACCTTTACCTGTGATGTCCACATCCTAGATACAGCCTGACTTTTCTGATATGTCCATACAGATTTAACATATCACGGCTTGTTTTTCTCCCATCTAAATAAATTCTTGATCTTCTCTAATTCTACCTGAGCTCTTCATTCAACTAAAATCTCATTAGCCAAGGCCTACCAAGAATTCCTGTGGCTACCTGCTCTGGATTCTGTATGACCCCCTGTGTCACCAACTGACACCACACTCAACACCCTTCAGTGCGGTTTACCTGGTTCTCTCCTCTCCCAGGCACTAGCTTAGATTTCAGATCTGGAGACTATAATTTTCCCGTCCCTGATATATCATTTAACTTCCTGAATTCTTTGTTTCCATATCTGGGAGAAGGGAAATGATGCTTATGGTTACCTGCATTCTTCAGAGAGACAAGGTAAAGCTGTACTTCCCATCTTGGACGACTGTTGTATCAAATTAAGATAAAGTACATAAATTGTCTTTGAAAAGTGCAGAATATCATAAAATGTAAGATTTGGTTATAGTCTAACCACACATTCTAAGGAGTTTCTTTCTCATTTCTCTCCCACACTCTTTCTTTTTGGAGGTTTCCCTGCCCTTCCAGGAGGATTCCCCCTTTGCAGACAAATGTCCATGTGTACTTGAGTCCTGCTTTCCTAGTCATCTTAGTGAGAAGAATGGTTCAAAATGAAAAGTAAGAGGGGTAATCCCAAGGCACCATTTTTAGAGAAAAAGGTGTATTTTCTTATACCACCAGGGCTTCCCTGGCGGCTAAGAGGTTAAAGTGTCTGCCTCCAATGCAGGAGATCCTGGTTCAATCCCTGGATCGGGAAGATCCCCTGGAGAATGAAATGGTAACCTACTCTAGTATTCTTGCCTGGAGAATCCCATGGACGGAGAAGCCTGGTAGGCTAGAGTCCACGGGGTCACAAAGAGTCGGACACGACTGAGCGACTTCACCATCACCTTCACCTTCAACCTATAAGTAGTTTGGAAGATATCTGCTTCTTTGATCATTGACGAGTCTCACCGAGATGGAATTTACTTTATCTAAACCTACTTTCCATCCGTATACCTTGATTATCATAAATTCATACAACCCCCAATATATAGGTCTTTTTTGTGCGTTGCATGCCTGCGTGCATGCTAAGTTAGTTCAGTTGTGTCTGACCTGCAACTACATGGACTATAGCCCACCCGGCTCCTCTGTCCAGGGGATTTTCCAGGCAAAAATACTGGAGTGGGTTACAGGTCTTTTACCATAGTTCAAAAATTCATTCAATATTTACTTTTATCAATATCTGACAGATTTGTTAAAAATACTTTTAATCAATTACCTCAGACCACATTCAGTGCACAAAAATAGTAAAAAAGAAAAGAAGTTTTCCCCTCATCCTAATTTCAATTTGCCCTTGTCCTTCACCTCTAGCCAGGAAAGAGGAGAGACTGCAATTTATTACATCACATTTTCTGCTGGAGCATGAACTAGTAAACAAGATTAGTGATTTGTGGATATAAAAGTCCTACCAGAGACTGACCTGGTAATCTGGAAAATCAGGCCAACTCCAAGAGACAACTGAGCTGTGGCCTCAGGCATGTCACTTAATCTTCCTGGGCCTCAGTTTCCTCTACCATGAAATAAGGGCAGTGCTCTAGTCTCTGAGATTGCTTTCAGGCCAACTGGTCTCTCACACAGGATGCGAGGTAACACGTGCACCCAGAGTTCTGCAGAAGGGTGGAGACTAGGATGGGGTAAAGATGAACATAGAGAGCTTCTGTTCAGAAATTCCCTCTCTCTTCTACACTGAGTGAAGGGAGATGCAACCTTCTCTTTGCAACCCTCTGTATTTCAAACCTCAAAATCTATCAGAAAGGATGCAGCTGGAAAACTCAGTCTGACTACATGTGTCCATATTTACCACTGTCCCTTACTGACTTTGTTTAGTTTTATCTCCTCTTCATGACTCCTTTTTTGTGGCTTCCCTGTAATTGCCATCTGTTTCTCTTGGACATCCTATCAGAAATTTCTAGAATGAATTATCTGCCTAACCTTTGTAACTCACTGCTGTGAACTTTTCATGAAGGTCTCCAGAATCTTCCCGGCTGGATCATGGAAAAAGCAAGAGAGTTCCAGAAAAACATCTATTTCTGCTTTATTGACTATGCCAAAGCCTTTGACTGTGTAGATCACAATAAACTGTGGAAAATTCTGAAAGAGATGGGAATATCAGACCACCTGATCTGCCTCTTGAGAAATCTGTATGCAGGTCAGGAAGGAACAGTTAGAACTGGTCATGGAACAACAGACTGGTTCCAAATAGGAAAAGGAGTACGTCAAGGCTGTATATTGTCACCATGTTTATTTAACTTATATGCAGAGTACATCATGAGAAATGCTGGACTGGAAGAAACACAAGTTGGAATCAAGATTGCTGGGAGAAATACCAATAACCTCAGATATGCGGATGACACCACCCTTATGGCAGAAAGTGAAGAGGAACTAAAAAGCCTCTTGATGAAAGTGAAAGTGGAGAGTGAAAAGGTTGGCTTAAAGCTCAACATTCAGAAAACGAAGATCATGGCATCTGGTCCCATCACTACATGGGAAATAGATGGGGAAACAGTGGAAACAGTGTCAGACTTTATTTTTCTGGGCTCCAAAATCACTGCAGATGGTGACTGCAGCCATGAAATTAAAAGACGCTTACTCCTTGGAAGGAAAGTTATGACCCACCTAGATAGCATATTCAAAAGCAGAGACATTACTTTGCCAACAAAGTTTCGCCTAGTCAAGGCTATGGTCTTTCCTGTGGTCATGTATGGATGTGAGAGTTGGACTGTGAAAAAGGCTGAGCGCCGAAGAATTGATGCTTTTGACCTGTGGTGTTGGAGAAGACTCTTGAGAGTCCCTTGGACTGCAGGAAGATCCAACCAGTCCACTCTGAAGGAGATCAGCCCTGGGATTTCTTTGGAAGGAATGATGCTAAAGCTGAAACTCCAGTATTTTGGCCACCTCATGCGAAGAGTTGACTCATTGGAGAAGACTCTGATGCTGGGAGGGATTGGGGGCAAGAGGAGAAGGGGACGACAGAGGATGAGATGGCTGGATGGCATCACTGACTCGATGAATGGGAGTCTGAGTGACCTCTGGGAGTTGGTGATGGACAGGGAGGCCTGGCATGCTGCGGTTCATGGGGTCGCAAAGAGTCGGACACGACTGAACGACTGATCTGATCTGATCCAGAATCTTGGTTGATCAAATTTGGTTTTCCTCCTCTAGTGTCTGTGCCATTTTCTCCTTTAGGGAAGCATTCCACACGTTATAAATCCCCATCCCTCCATCTTGCAGATGAACAAAACTAAAACTAAGAGAGGTCAAGGGATATGACCAGTCAAAACAGCTATAGTTGGTTATGAAGGAAGATTGAGAACCAGACCTCCTAACTTTGTAGTTCAGTCTAGGCTTTCTGCAGTAACCCCAGCTACCACCAAGTGAGTATTTCTATCCAACCCCATGGAGCAGCTGAAAGAGGATAAAATCTTCCCTCCAAAAAATGAGCAGAAGTCTTCCATCGACTCCATGGCTTCTATGATTAAAAGTGGTTTCTAACAAAACTTAGCTCCTCAAATTCAGATATTGGTGATACGCATCTTTTATAGTCTGAGCTGGGTATAACTGCCTGTCTTTTTTTTTTTTTTTCAGTTCTTTGACAGACATGATTAAGTCTGCTATAGACTTTTTTGTTTTGTCTGCACTGGGTCTTCATTGCTGTGCAGGCTTTTCTCTAGTGGTGGTGAGTGGGGGCTCCTCTCTAGTCGTGGTGCACCAGCTTCTCATTGCAGAGGCTTCTTTTGTTGCAGGGAACAGACTCTAGGGTTGGAGGCTTTCAATCGTTGCAGCACGTGGGCTCAGCAGTTACCACTCCCAGGCTTTAGAGCACAGGCTCAACAGCTGTGGTGCACGGGCTTAGCCGCTCTACAGCATGTGGGATCTTCTCAGATCAGGGGTCGAACCCGTGTCTCCTTCACTGGAAGATGGATTCTTTACCCCTGAACCACCTACAGACTCCTTAGAGCTGCATCTCCACCTCAGAGCCACTCAAAACAACACCTTTTCCTCACAGAAAAAGTGCCAGCTGATATGTTCCACTCCACCATCATCCAGCCCAGGATCTACATGGAAAAGGTAATTAAATCAGTTCTGTAATTATTCTCTCCTGCTTATAAGTAATTAAGGGCTGTACATTCTCCCAGAAGCCACAAAGGGCCTAAGAAGAGTGAATGACAGGATCAGGACACGTGCCTTGGAAAGGAAGTGAAAATTCAGAGATGGGCTGATGGAGAGACAGCAAGAAACTAGGATGAGGGACAGGCTGAGAGTCAGGAAAATGGAAAGAGAAGCACAAAACAGGGAGGATAGAAAAGAAAAGGAGCGGAGAGAAAAAGTAGACTTTCTAGAGACTTTGGTAAAAAAAAAAAAAAAAAAAAGACAGTTAAGGAAGAAAACAGCATAATTGAAGACCTGGTAACAGAACAGACAGGGGAAGGCGTGCAGGCAGAGGGAGGCTGCCGGAGGCCAAGCGTGTGTTGCTATCATCACAACCCTCGCCTCACTGCTAAGGAAACTGAGGCACAGAGAAGCTAAGCAACCAGGCTAAGGTCACAGGCAGCCAAGATCTGAGTCCAGGGCTGTCTGAGCCTGAATTCTGTCCATAACATTGAGCTCAAATCTTTTGCAGACCTTTAACAACATAAAATGCGAATCTACAATAATCTCAAAGTAAAAATATAATTTAAAAAATAGACATATATAATATTATTACTGATGTCCTTTATCAATAAATTAGCACGGATTCCACCAGAGCCTTTCAGCCACCGCCTCCCTGTGACCAAGGCTGTGGACACGAAAGGGGTGGCTTCCAGAGTGGGTCCTACAGAGACGAGACGTATCTTTGGTTGGCCTCATTAAATATCAGGTTCTGACCAACTGAACCCACTTGCCACAGCCTATAAAAGTACCGTTTGATGGCCACGAGCAGACCACCTGGGAACTTTTAACTATGCCAGGTCCAAAGGTGGGCCACTGAGGGACCTGGACGCTGACAGGATGAAGCATGAAGGTGGCTGCGTGCACTACACAGAGTATAAGTCACATGGAAGAGCAGGTCACAGGATACAGGAGGAAGACAAGGGGAGAAAAGGACAAAGAAACACACCCCAGAACCTAGACAAGAGGGGAGCGGGAGCGGAGAGAAGAGAGAGGGGAAAGGACAGAGAGAAGGAGAAATCAGTGTCTAAGAGCAAGAGAAGCAAAGAAGGACCCAGATCCAGACAGGTGGGGAGCAGAGCCCTAGGGGCATGCAAGGACAGCTCTGGGTTCTTAGTGCAAAAAGTAGGATTTGAGCCTTCCCTGTGGTGTGAAAAATTAAAACATCTAGAACTACAGTCCATTGATGAGTCTGGGCTTCCTCTTCTACAGGATTGTCTTCCACTTTTCAGAGTGAGCTGAGATGCCTCCTGGCTTCTTGGCCAAGATGCTCCCCAAGGCAGGCTGTGTGCTGTGCCAGTCGGGGTTAACTGACACCCTTCTCCAGTGGTTTCCCTTCAGTTTCTGTTTGCAACCAGGTCCCCTAGTGGAGCCTAGGCTGATGCTGGCCCAAGCGAGGCTCCCTGCGAATGGCAGGATTTGTGGGATTCAGGGAAGTACCTTCCCTTTTAAATATGTATTTCCCCTATGAGCCAATATGGTATCTGAAACTCCATGAGTTTAAGTCCTTCCTCTGAGTTAAAACATAAATAAATGCCCATGGAAAGGGTCATACATCAGCTGCTTTTGTCTATTTAAAACCAGGCAAGGACTTAACTGATTAGATTGTCTCCCAGATTGAAATGAAACAGGGACCCACAAGAAGGACATCCTTGGGGGGCAAGGGGGCTCCTTGGAGGACAAACCCAAGATGGAATCATATGACACTTCTTAGAGGAAGCCCCATCATTGAGCGGAGCAGGGAGCTAGAGGCAGGGAGCTAGGAGTCCTCTAGGCAGCCAAGAGGCAGAATAAGGACACAGGATGGTTAAACAAGGTGGCAGCTGTCAAAAGAGGAGAGAGGAGCATGGGAAAAGGGAGTTTAAAAAAAGATTAAAAATACATTATTTTCCAATTGCGTCATTTTCTCAGGACACACCACGGAGGTCAGAATGACAGAGGTGGCTCTGGCTACTTGAAAGTCCAAAAACATAAAAAAAGAACCCTATTCAAGCCCTGCTGCTCCCTCCCAGTGGACAGGAAACCAGTTCCAGATATTTGCGACTCTTAGAAGCAGAAGCCCTTACCGTAATGATGGGGGAGCCTCACTACTGGATCAAAGGGCAGAAGAGTAGAAAACAGCAAGTGAAGAGGAGGTGCGCCTCCTCCTGGCCCCTCCTCGGCTGGACAGACGGGTTTCCATCCTAATCACGACACAGGTATCCAAAAAGAACCAAAATGACCTCAGTAACTCTTCAAGGTGTTATCAGGTGTCCCCTTCCACTGACCAATGAGACTTGTCCTTGGACACAGAAACTCCAGGGATGAATGGCAGAAATTCCAGAACCCCAAAGGCCATATTACTTATTCGTCTCGGCAGCAATGATCAAAGACCAAGGCTTCATAATAAAAATATCTGAATCTACGGATTCTTCTGGTACAGATGGGTTAGATGTCTCTGGGAAGATCGTGGGACAGGCAGGATGAGGACTGGACTCTGGCCACCACTGTTTTCGCCCACCTCTCTGAGCAGTCGTGGGGCCTTGCTGCTTTCTCTCTGCCCCTCCCTGGCCCCCAGGAGTGCAACCAGAGCTGCTGCTAGTGACGACTTCAACTGATGCATCATACTTCTCTCCTGTTTGGTTTTGAGGATTATGCCCCAATTCCTTCGTCTCTGGGCTCCAACCCCAGTATCCAGACCTTTCCTCCTCTCAGTATCAACGCTGCCTTCCAGAACCATCTATCCAGGGTAGAAGACCCTCTGTCATCTCCACTCAGAGGGGCTGTAAGGGAAGAGCTGCGGCAGAAAGATTCCAGGTAAGCGGCCAGTCTGGGCCAGGAGGAGAATTAATCACAGGCTCACAGATGTTAGAGATGGAAAGAACTTGCAGACACACACCTCACTCATCCATCCCACCTTGCAGGGTAGGCCCCTTCCCAGGAGCATATGTCCTGTTCCTGTCCGACTGCAAAGGCTCTTTCCTTACAGTGAAGTGTGTACCGAGTGCACCATGAGTTCTTGGTGCTGCCCCAACCACGGGAGGGGGAGATGAATGGACTGTCCTCTTCAGGAAATGGCTGTCACACCTCAAGAATGCCATGCCTCTCCTGGGTGCTGCCTGTATCTCTGTCCCTCCATCCCAACACAGACACCCTTGGCACACCTAAATATCACCCTTGCCCCCAAACAGACCAGACTCTGATCATCAGGAAAACTAACAGGAAAAGTGTGGGTGTTGAAGGCCCAGCAAATAGAAACGGCACAAAGAGGCTGAGGAGGGAGCTCATTGAAGCGGCCTCTGATTACCACCCCCACGAAGGTGATACCCACTGAGACTGGTCCAAAGTAACAACAGTCAGAGGAGCCTGGAGGGCTACAGTCCATGGAGTCGCAAAGAGTCAGACAGGACTGAGTGACTAACACACAATGACAGCCACAGCTGATTTTCTGTGACTATTCAGAAAGTAGGAAGAGACCATTTTCTCCACAACCTATAGCCATCCAGGGCAGTAAAGCAAAAATATTCCTCCTTTTTTGTCAACTTCTCATCTGCTGAGATGGAATCTCAGACCTATGTATATCTGATTTCACTTTCTCCAGACACACAGCAAGCTGGAAAAAAATAATCTTTCCAATTCTCCAAAACGTCAGTGAGGAGTCTGATCTGTTCCAGGACTCAAATCCTGGGGTATCCACTTGGAAGTGGGTGGGCTTGAGTGGGGCCAGGTCCACTCTGGAGAGTGGAGACCTCAGTCCCTGGAACCCCCAGGCTGGGAACCAACCCACAGTTTTGTTTTGTCTACCCTCACGGACCTCTCTTTAAAAAAAAAAAAACAAACTCTTTTGGACCATTTTTTTAAAAGTTTTTATTGAATTTGTTATAATATTGCATCTGTTTAATGTTTTGGCTTTTTGGCTGCAAGGCATGTGGGATCTTATCTCCCCAACCAGGGATCAAACCCTCACCCCCTGCACTGGAAGGTGGTCTTAACCACTGGATTGCCTGTTCTGCTTCTTGTCTCTCATCTCAATCTCTTCTCTCCTTCAGAGCTGTTATTTTGTTTGGAGCAGTTAGGTCCTAATCAAGACCAACTAGAAGAAGAAAGAATCAACTTTAAAGGTCAAGCTCCAATTGGTCGCTCTCTGGGCAGCTGGGATAGTCGCCTCATACAGGCTAAGCTGGATGTCTCAGGAAAACCAAGTCCATGATAGTGACCCCGGGCAATTGCAGCCCCCCGCTGAAGTCCCTGAACGTTACTCTCATCAGTCAAGGGTCCTCGTTGCCACCCTGCCACTGCCAGCACGTGACCATGGCCAGTCACTTTCCTTTCCGACCCTCAGCTTCTTCATCTGTAAAGAAAGAGAACAATCCTACTGTCTAAATCCCCGGGTTCCTTTGAGAGTTAAACTGGCTAAATGTAAGTAGGCACTATCTCATATAAGGTGTAGCCCTAAATTGTAGGAGGCACTTGGTTTATTCAAAGGGGGAAAGAAAATGAAGCTGACTTCTTCTGAAACTCCAGATCTAATCCTCCCCAGTCACTCAATAACCAGGGAAAATCTAGAATCAAAATATATCCAAAAAAGCATGTTAATTACTTCCGGACCAAGACAGAGCCTGCACTCCAGCTGAAAGTCGGGGGCAAAGGCATTGGAGTCCGGTGTCTGATGGCTGATTGTCCCCGCCCCTGATCCACAGCTCCACCTTATAATTTTCACATTGCTCCCTCCCTTCCAACTTTCTTTCCTTCTCTCGCCTCCTTTAGCTTCTTCTCATCCTTCTCCAATCCCTCTTCCTCCTCCTTAAATGTTATGCAGCAGCCACATGAATACACTGCACTGGAGACCACAAAAATAAACTCAATGGAGAAATCTTAACCCATCGCAAAACTTTACAACCTAAAAGCATGCCATGTTCTACTCCTCAGTGGTACCCACACCTGGCTGTGCCTCACAGTCCCTTGGGTGAAGTTTGTGAAAATTGCCATTAGTGCCATTTGTGATTATTGCCATAATCAGAATCCTTGACTATGGGATCAGAGAGGCTCTACTTTTAAAATAATAATTACAATAAAATTTTAAAGTTTCTCTGTTGCTTCTAAGTTCCAGTCAGTTTAAGAACAATAGACTGTACAACTAAACTGCAAAACTCTATCAAGCTCCTTTCCCCTCTTTTCTCTGATGATTTTTTAGCTCTTTCATTCCCATCACCCTCTCAACTTATGATGCCATGTGGCTTTATTTCCTGAGAATTTACTATATTTGCTTTCATATGAGCAATAAGAACCCAGAAATGGTAAGAGAAAGAAAGGCAAAGGGGTTGGAGGGAACCGGAAAGACTACACAGACAAGGACCTTTGTAGGCAGAAGGTGTGAGAATGCACACGGAGGGCAGGTGGGAATAAGAGAGGGGGAGGAGGGCAGGTGTCGGCAGGGGTAGGTGGGAGGGGTGGGTGACAGCATCCTGGAGAAACTACAGTGAAGTCTGGCTATAGTTGTCTGTTGTCATGGCAACACGATGCTGAAAGACTGAAGGCTGCTGCTCTCTACAACACTGGACCACATGTTCTCAAGGCAGCAGAATGCATCCAGGACACATGGTGGCCAGCCATGAGGTCTTGGGGGTGTGCCAGGAATCCTCAGCCCAAGGCAGGCTACACTGGCCGTGCCATTACACTACCTCCCACCCTCAACGCCCGCACCCTTCACCCCCAAATCTTGCCCTGGGTGCTCTGTTCCCTGTGGCACTGTTCTCAGTGCCAGAAGCCCCATTCAGAAAGGGGGGAAATTGTATTGGGCTGCAATGATGTAGGTGCAAATCCAGGAACTGGCCACTGGCCACTGGGAACTCTATGAACTCAAAAGGACAGGAAACTACTTAGGGAGAGGAAAGCCAATCTCAATGTTTCTAACTCTTCCATTGCAGAGCTAATGTGTCCCCAGGTCAGTAAACAAATTTTGTAAAAAACAACAAAACCACATCACTGGTACATATATCAAGAGTAAATGGTGTCCAATTCCAGAGGAATTTGTATTCAATCATACCAGAAATGATAATAGCATTGATTTATTAAAACCAGGAGTGTTCCTAACAGAGTAATGAGTCTTGTAAATGTTATTGTCTTTTCCTTCATAATAGCTCTTTGAAGTTGATGCATATTAACCCCATCACAGAGGTGAGAAGAAACAGTTCACAGAAGTCATACAACAAGGCAGAGGTCACTCAGCTTCTGAAAGATGGAGCCAGGGCTCAAAATGCACCAGGGTGTATGT
Organism: Tragelaphus eurycerus; assembly: GCA_935064755.1. NCBI lineage: Eukaryota > Metazoa > Chordata > Mammalia > Artiodactyla > Bovidae > Tragelaphus > Tragelaphus eurycerus. The sequence continues at coordinate 14,669,001 of CAKXYN010000036.1, read as the reverse complement.
CCCGTCCACCACACTCTACTGCTTCCATCTGAAAAGATGCTAAATCAGTTACACTGCTCCCTTCTTATACTTTCTAGAATGAATTAAAAATACCCATCTTTATGCTAAGACTCAGATTCTCATATTCTCCTCATACAAATCTCAAGCGTCACCTCCTCAGAGACCTTCCCTGACAACCCTAAAACAGCCTACAACATCCCTTTCTGCTATTTTCATGAAAACATTCACCATTGCATGAAATAACACTGTTCCATTTATGTGTTTGTTAATTGTCACTCAATGTACCATGAGGACAAGACCTCTGTTATGGACTGTATCTTTAAGACCTTGAACAGTTCCTGACACCCAGCAGACACTTAATAAATATTTTTGGAATGAATAAATAAATCAAGGAGAAAGGCTGTTGTTTGCTAAAGCAAGTTTCAAAATCCCTTCCTTCTACCACTGGAAACTTAATTGCACTGATTAAATTTCCTTGGTGTTACCTGGCTGATTTGCATGTCTCAGGAATTGCATACGTTTATCTTTCAAAACTTTTTGAAAATGTTTGTTTCTTTCTGCATCTCCCTTTGAAAGAAGCTAATAAAGTCAAGATAATCATCAGCACCCATCTGCTTTGCATGATAAAAGCTTTGCTCTGCCACTCCAGCATGCACCCTGACCTGAGATTGTCCTCTTGCCATGACTGATGGAGATTAAGTGGATGTGAGTGCCAAGATATTGACTGCTGGCATCTGGCAGGTGTGAAGAATGGAAGGATGAGAGACAGCAGCCTGGACAGAGATAAGGAAGGTAACTTGCCAGTAACCAGAGATGAATCCTAGCATCCATTTTCATTTGGGTTTAAAATATTTTTAATTGCTACTGACAGCTGCTGCACTGAAATAATGAATCCAGCCACACATGTAAATAAGTGTATATTAAGGACTTAGCATGTACCAGGTTATATGTTAGGACCTGCAGATACAGAAAGGAAAATGACATAGTCCCTTGTCCTCATGAAGCTTGTAGTTGAGCAAGACAGGCAGCTAATAAAAAAACGATGGTGATTCATTACAATTGTGAGGAGGAGGATGAAAAGTATGAAATGAAAGAGAATAAAGGGGAAAGAGGCAAAAATTTTTATTTCAGGGGAAAGAGAAAGAAAAATCTGAAAGCAGGACATTGGATGAGAAGGGCAGCCTAGGGGACATGCTCTGTCCTGAGCACTGAGAAGAGAAAGAGACAGGCAACCAACCGCGGTGGGAAACACACACATGCGAATGCACATAAAACAGAGAAGCAAAAGCAAACCCAAGGAGAGGAGCACAGAAAAGGATGCTCAAAATGAGCCTCGCTGCCCTGAAGCTCCACCAAAGCAGAGCTGCCTAACTGTATCACCCCACCTCTCAGCACTGTGCCAGGTCCCAGGGATCCAGAATATATGAGCCAGTTACCATGGAGCTTGGTGAGTTCTGATCCTGTCTTGGATGGCTTGCATTTATATTCACATCACTATACTCACTCATTCATGTATTCAATGGAGACTGCAAGGAGATCCAACCAGTCCATCTAAAGGAGATCAGCCCTGGGATTTCTTTGGAAGGAATGATGCTAAAGCTGAAACTCCGGTACTTTAGCCACCTCATGCGAAGAGTGGACTCGTTGGAAAAGACTCTGATGCTGGGAGGGATTGGGGGCAAGAGGAGAAGGGGATGACAGAGGATGAGATGGCTGGATGGCATCACTGACTCAGTGGATGTGAGTCTGAGTGAACTCCGGGAGTTGGTGATGAACAGGGAGGCCTGGCGTGCTGCAGTTCATGGGGTCGCCGAGTTGGACACGACTGAGCGACTGATCTGATCTGATCTGATACTCACTCATTCATGTATTCAATGGAGACTTACTGAAAACCTCTCACAGACCCACTCTTACCGATTCCTGCTATTTACCAGGCCTTTTCTAAGTGCTGTTTAATGGCTTTACCTAATAACTTTAAGAAACAGGGTCTATATTTACCACCATTTTATGGACGAGGAATCCGAGATTCAGAAAAGTCAAGTTATTTGCCAAGGGTTACATAGTAAATGGTGGAGCCAGGAAACATTCAGGCAACGAGACTCCAGGGTGCCCCTCTTCACTGTGATGTTGGTGTTACCAGATTCCTAGGGCTGCCCTAAGAGATGTATCACACACGTGGCAGCTTAAAACAATAGAAAGTCTTTTTCTCATGGTTCCAGAGGCCAGAGCCTAAAATCAAGTGTCAGCGGGATCATGTTACTTCTTTTTTTTAAAAAAAAAAAAAATCTCTTTATTTTGTATTGCTGCTGGTGCTGCTAAGTCGCTTCAGTCATGTCCAACTCTGTGCGACCCCATAGAGGGCAGCCCACCAGGCTCCCCCGTCCCTGGGATTCTCCAGGCAAGAACACTGGAGTGGGTTGCCATTTCCTTCTCCAATGCAGGAAAGTGAAAAGTGAAAGTGAAAGTGAAGTCGTGTCCGACTCTTAGGGACCCCATGGACTGTAGCCTACCAGGCTCCTCCATCCATGGGATTTTCCAGGCAAGAGTACTGGAGTGGGGGTGCCATTGCCATCTCTGATTTTGTATTGGTGCTGCTGCTGCTGCTCTAAGTCACTTCAGTCGTGTCCGACTCTGTGCGACCCCATAGAGGGAAGCCCACTAGGCTCCTCTGTCCCTGGGATTCTCCAGGCAAGAACACTGGAGTGGGTTGCCATTTCCTTCTCCAATGCAGGAAAGTGAAAAGTGAAAGTGAAAGTGAAGTCGTTTCCGACTCTTAGTGACCCCATGTACTGCAGCCTACCAGGCTCCTCCGTCCATGGAATTTTCCAAGCAAGAGTACTGGAGTGGGTTGCCATTGCCTTCTCTGATTCTGTATTGAGGTGTAGCCAATTAACAATGTTGTGATAGTTTCAGATGCACAGCAAAAGGACTCAGCCATACATATACATGTATCCATGGTCACCCAAACTCCCCTCTCATCCAAGCTAAGTAGAGTTCCCTGAGCTCTACACCAGGTCTTTGTTGATTATCCATTTTAAATACAGAATTGGCTCCAAGGGAGAATCTTCCCTGGCCTCTCCCAGCTTCTGGTGGTTTGCTTGGATTGTGGCTAAATAACTCCAGACTCCACACCACGCCTTCTCATCTTCCATCTCCTAGAAGGACATGTGTCACTGGACTTAGGGCCTGTCTGGCTAATCCAAGATGATCTCATCATAAGAACCTAATTTACATCCGTAAAGATCCTTTCTTCAAATGAGGTCACATTCACAGGGTCCAGGAGTTAGCACACATATCTATCTTTGGGGCCACCATTCAATCCACTGGCGTGTGTATAGAGAGTATCCATTTTTATAACTGCTAATCATGTAATAACAATTGGCTGTTGTTATTCAGTCACTAAGTCATATCTGACAGAGTCAGTGATGTTATCTAACCATCTCATCCTCTGTCATCCCCTTCTCCTCCTGCCCTAAATCTTTCCCAGCATCAGAACTTTTCCAGTAAGTTAGCTCTTTGCATCACATGGCCAAAGTATTAGAGCTTCAGCTTCAGCATCAGTCCTTCCAACGAATATTCAAAGCTGATTTCCTTTAGGATTGACTGGTTGAATCTCTTTGCTGTCCAAAGGACTCTCAAGAGTCTCCTCCAGCACAACAATTTGAAAGCATCAATTCTTTGGGAACTCAGCCTTCTGTATGGTCCAGCTCTCACATCTGTACATGACTGTTGGAAAAACCATAGCTGATTCTACAGATCTTTGTCAACCAAGCAGTATCTCTGCGTTTCATGCCCTGTCTAGGTTTGTCATAGCTTTTCTTCTAAGTTGGCTACTGCTATGCACCAGACACTATGGCATGTGCTGGGCACACAACAGTTAGTAAAGCCTGGCCTGTACCGCAGTGGGCCCATTGTACAGCAAATGAGACAGATAAGGAAACAAATGGGTCATCATAAAAGCCCTTAAATAGGGCACAGGTGAAGCACAAAAAATAAAAAGAAGAAATTAGAAATTCTGTGAGGATCAGAGTCAGAAAAGGGTGCACAGACGTGCCCTGATTTCTCTTGGAAAGTGAGTAGGTTCTTCAGGATGGACAAGGAGGAGAAGAGGAGGCCCCAAGCCAGAGATGTAAACCATCAAGGACCAGTCCAAGGAGTGGTGACTAACTCAGTGTGTCTTCATGACACGGGAGTGTGAAGGGAGGGCCGGGAGTTGAAGAGGAAATCCTGGAGGAGGGGCCCGGGACCACATTCCAGAAGGTGCCCTAGTCTTAGCTGTGCGAAGTCAGGGGAAAGTTTTAAATGAAAATGTCACAGTCGGATTTGAGCTCCTAAAGAATCACACAGGTTATCTGCCATGTGGTGGAGGCATAAGGACAGGAGTGCTCAGAGGGCAGGGGACCCACAATAAGGCTTTATTTATGTGTTTGTTTTAACTTTTTATTTTATGTTGAAGGCTGGTCGATCAGCAATGTTGTGCCAGTTTCAAGTGGACAGCAGAGGGACTCGGCCATACATACACACGTATGCAGTCTCCTCTCAAATGCTGAGTGTCTTGGCACTAGCAGTGAAGAATCTGCCTGTCGGTGCAGGAGATGCAAGAGACTCGGGTTCAGTCCCTGAGTTGGGAAGATCCCCTGGAGGAGGAAACGGCAACCCACTCTAGTATTCTTGCCTGGAAAATTCCATAGATAGAGGAGCCAGGTGGGCTACAGTCCATGGGGCCACAGAGAGTCGGACACAACTAAGCGCACACACATTCTCCCCCCAAACTCCCCTCCCATCCAGGGTGCCACAGATTGAGCAGAGTTCCCTGTGCTATACAGTAGGGCCTTATTGGGTATCCACTTTAAAAAGCAGCATATACATGTCCATCCCAAACTCCCCAACTATCCCTTCCCTTCATCTTTCCCTCCCTAGCAACCGAAAGTAAGGCTTCCTTACTGTTTGCAGGTAGAACTGTCCTGAGGGGAGGGGAGGGGCTGGTTGATTCCCAGATTGGTCAGTTCCTCCCTGCTGCTTTATATATAAGCCTCTCTTTCCCCTTGTTCATGTTCTTATCTAAGAAGTTTTTTAGCTCTTTCCCATCTCCCCCTCCACTGACCGTCCCTCAGATGGGGGTTCTATTCTGGACACACTTCCCTCTTAGTCCCCTTGTGGGTTCTGAGCCTCTCCTCCACCCTCCTACTTTCAGCGATCCTCTCCTTGCTAACAAGGCGCATCTCTTAATTTCCAGCCCAAATCACTCTCTTTAACCTCCAGTCCCAAATCCAGCTGCTTCCCAGACATTTCCCCTTCTGTGACCTAACCATGTTTCAATCCTACTCAGCCTCTTTCCTGCTGTCACCAAATCTGTGAAAAATCTAACGACTCTTGTCATCACGTTTGTAACAGCACTAAAAGGGTCAACGGTGTTCAGTGCAGCAGAAGGTCACCAACAACTTGAAAAGCCCATTTGGATTGGGCATTTTGGATAAAGGGAAAGATGCGGACGTGAAAATGGCAACTTCAAATGAGCATTTAAGGAATTTAACTATGAAAAGAAACAGTGAGGGAGGAAAAACTGGGGTCAAGGAAAGCTTTCACGTTTGTTTATTTATTGATATGAGAGTGATCTGAACAGGTTCAATGAGGGCAAAATTGACATTTTGGGCAAGACTATTCTTGACTGGTGGGTACTATCCTATGTACTGAAGCACACAACATGCCCGGCCTCTGGATTCTAAGCACTGGTACCAGGCTCACGCACACCACTAAGCTAGAGGGCAGATTCCAGCAAGGAGGAGGAAGTGGATAATTAAAGGGAAAAGGGACATAATTGACAAGCCAAGGCCTGAGTTCTGGAGGACACATGTCTAGATCAAAGGCACAAAAGAAGTTTGGTACGAAGCAGGAGAAATGACAGATGAGAGATGCAGAGCCTTAGAGTTACACAGATACTGGTTGTATTCCCAGGTGATCGCTTAACTTCCTTTGAGAGATACTGCTGATGAACCTCAAAGCTGGTCCCAACACTTGTCCCCTTGCCACTCTATCAGGGAGCCTGCAACCCCCACAGGGTGGCCATGTGATAAGATATGGGGTTGTGAGATCCCGGATATGGGGAAGACTTTTCCTGATTTAATAGCCACCTCTGCCTGTCCCTGCTTTGGGGTATGAGTGGGATACCTAGCGCTAGAGCAGCCTCCTCATTTCCATGATCAAAATGTCAAGAGAACCCCAGAGATGAGCCCTGACTTCCTCAGTGTGTGGACTGAGAGTTTTAAAGTCAATCAAAAGAGTTAAAATTTCCAGTCCCACAATTTTTCTAGCTATGTGACTTTGGCCACAATACATAAAATCTCTCTGATTTCTTTTCCCTGTCAAATGAAATAATACTATGTATTTCATAGGATTGCTTAAGAATTAACATACTCATTAACATCACGCCTGGCACAAAGTTGGCATCTGATGATATGAGCTTCGTTACCATCTTGTCCCTCCCATCTCTATGTCTTAATTCTGCTCATCCCCCCAAAGTGTTCTAACCCCACCATTTGCTCTTGAAGAAAGAGCAAAAAATACCAAATTCCGTCCCAAGAAATACCATATCACAAACAACTAAGAAGCAAGGTAGAACCTCAAAGTCACTGAAACATAGGGAAGAAGCATAAAGTGGGCTATGAACAGCATGGCCATCTTGGTTTCAAGATTCTGTTGGAGATGGAAATGTACAAGAGCAGATGGAAGCAGTTAAGACTATCTATAGCAGGGGTCTCTAACCTTCTGGGATCTAATGCCTGATGATCTAAGGTGCAGCTGCTGTAATAGTAATAGAAATAAAGTGCATAGTAAAGTAATGCACTTGAATCCTCCTTAAACCGTCCACCCAGCCCTGATTCCATGGAAAATTGTCCCTGGTGCCAAAAAGGTTGGGGACCACTGATTTACAGGGTCACCCACCACCACTGGCTCAACTCCCTCCAAACCTATTTCCATTACGTAGGAGGAGGAGGAAGGAGTACAGAGAGAGTGAGAGGAGATGGGGACAAAGGAGAATAAGGGCTATCTTCCTCACCCCAGTTGGATTCCAAAGCGTGGCTCTCTACACAGAAAATTAGAATGCTAGTCAAAGTATGAATTTTCAGCCAAGAAATTTAGAAACGAAGGAATCATAGCAACAGATGCCAGAGTAAGAATATTTTCACCTGTCCTTCAGGGAGGAACAAGGTAAGGAGCATGACACACATCTTAGTTACTGTTCTATATCTGATCAATGCAACTATTTTCAGACCCTGATCTTACTCAGAGGCACACCTGCTCTCTTCCATTCTTGCAGCATTAGAGCTCGGATCTTCTGTTCTTTGGCCTGATCCAACTTCAAGTCTCACTTTCTGGGTTCCTTGCTACAACCTTCCCAAGCTTTTTCATTGGTCCTAATGATACTGGCAAAGTAGCTGTCAATGACTGTCATTCCCTATTGCACTCTTTAATTCCTTCACCTAAAGTATCTGTTTGCCCAGCACTTTTCCAACTATTTTATTTCATTTTATCTTCAAAATGTTGTAAAGTGCACAGGACAGAAAACAAAATTTAAATCTTATAAAACAGAAGTATCATGGAGTATCCATGAGTATCATAAAGCTAAAGCAATTTGTTTGTCTCAATTCCCAAAGCTTGTAAGAGTGGAGACTGAAACAACTCATGACTTAAAATTCTTAGTGCAGAGCTTTGTTGGGCAGAATTGTATAAATAGAAAGCACAGGCTTCAAAATAGGTACTTCTGGGATCTGAATCCCAGTCCCATTGCTCATCAGCAGTGATATCTTGGACTAGTTACTTAACCTATCTGAGCTAAAATCTGAAAACCCAAGAAAGAGTTCAGCAAATCAGCAGAGAAACCTCCTGGAAAGAAATGAAAGTTTATGTCTAGCTTCAGTTCATTATTTGGATTCAGATGGGCATCCTAAATCCAGCATCTCAGGGAGAATAAAAGCAATTATAACAAAGGCAAAATAAAATAGACACTTTATACTTAGGTGGGGAACTGCCAAAAATCACCTCATACATTTTTAAATGGGTTCTGCTACTATTCTAAACAGTCTCTTGCAACAAGCGCCTAGCAGTTCTTTCCTTGTTAGAGTTTTCCCTTAAATGAACATGCCTCTTTTGGGCTGGCCCTGGAGGGGCTACATCACTGATGAGTCTCGGCCTCCCTGGTGGGGTGAGACTGAAGCTCCCACCACACCTCAGAGCCCATTCCCAGGCTTCCACCTGAGCTGCCTCCTTGGTTGGTCTGCAGTTCAGCAATGTCTCTATAATTGGCTATGATTCTAATCAATTCTTCTCCTGTATCATGAAGCCGTCCTCCTTTCTTCTGCTCCTGCCCTTCAGCTTAGCCTACTGAATGCGTTGCTGGACACTTAGTGAAGCACCTGCTCTGTATGACCTCATTTAATCTTCAACAGCCCTGTAATGGAATACATTATAATCCCCATGATACAGACAAGAAAACCAAGGCTTAGAGTAAGTGGTTAGTAAGTTGGCCAGATCCTCACACCTAGCAAGTGGTTGTTAAAACTGCTCTGACTCTGAATTCTGAGCTTAAAAGACCTCTGCTCCACCAGCTCCCATGCTTCTTTCTGCCACAGTACAAGAGCATTTCCTCAAAGGGAAAGTACAGCACTAATTAATATTTGTGATTAATTAGCATATGCAAAAAAGCTGACCAGATGCTGAACTCACATCTCCCTATCTGTGCCAAAAAGTCTTTATAACTCCATGTGCTACCTCCCTTCCATCACAGACTCCCTGCATCGGGAATTTCATCCCTGTAAAGCAATCTTCCACAAAGACACGTAATAAGTGAGCTTTATTTCAAACAAACAAACAAACAAAAAACCCAGTCAAAACAGTGGCAATTTCTTATCTCTTAGAAGAAGAAAGCAAAAGAGAAGGCTTAGTCACCATCCTTCAGGTGGCAACTGCACCTTCAAGACTACTCCTTACATGCAGTAAAGCTGTATTTCTTAGATTTTTCTGCATTCGTTCCACTTTCAAATGCGTTGTCCTATTGCCCCCATAGTTGATTCAATGTTGTCAAACTCCATGTCCCCATTCTATGTCGGTAAAATATGGTCATGGTACCAAAAATACACTTCTATCAAAAAAAAAAAAAAAGCTGGCCTCAGAATTTGAAGGTATTTTATTTTTGAAACTTGTCCCCAAAGCTTATTTCTTGGAGACCTGGGGGCCTCTTTTCATTTGCCTTCCACTCGATCTCTTCAGCCTGTGAACGTCCGTCTTTCACAGCTGCCCACAGTCTCGGTGTTGCTGCCTTTGGGGTCCCGGTGGTCCTTGGGCCCCTCCCTATGCCTGCTGCTGCAGTTGCCCTCTGCCCATCGGGGCTTCTCACCCCCGGGACTCAACCTTCAACACTCCCACTGCTGTGGCACCTGGACTTTCTGCTTGCTTCTTTCTCTTTTTTTCTTCTTTCTACCTGCCTTTCAGAAACTTCTTTTCAGGTCCAAAGTCAGTTAGATATTACGAAGGCTATTTTGAGGGAAGTGCCTAAAAATCTGGAGAAGGAAATGGCAACCCACTCCAGTATTCTTGCCTGGAGAATCCCAGGGATAGAGGAGCCTGGTAGGCTGCTGTCTATGGGGTCGCACAAAGTCGGACACAACTAAAGTGACTTAGCAGCAGCAGCCTAAAAATCATTACCTACCCCCTTTTTTTGATGGAGAGAGAAGAAGATAAGATGGGATCTGGAGGCGTGGCTGTGGTGTGGGAGGAGGGTATGGAGGGTGAGTTCAGAGGGTAATTCTCATTACAATGACCGGGAAGAGGCCTCCTCACTGGCTTTCATCTTGCATTTTTACCTCTGGAGCTGGTAGCCAATGGGCACCCTACAGAATTATGCTACTCAATGGCATCCCACTCCAGTACTCTTGCCTGGAGAATCCCATGGACGGAGGACTCTGGTGGGCTGCTGTCTATGGGGTCGCACAGAGTCGGACACGACTGATGCGACTTAGTAGCAGCAACAGCAGCAGCAAGCTTCCACTATTTCATATCTCATTAATCCTCTCCTCTAGTTAGACTCCAATATTGTCACAATGAACCAAGCAATGGATCCCCTGTTGGCAGATGACATCTCCCACCACTAGGTAACAAAGAAGTAAAGACTATCATGTATGTGAGACCTTAGCCAGCCTCTCCATTCTCTTGAGAGGTCACATGGCCTAGGGAGCCAGCCACCAATGTTAAAGTCCTGGATGTCACTTACTAGTAGCATCATTTGGGAGGTTATTCAACATTTCTGAGCCTGTTCTCTCATCTGCTAAATGGAAATGAATAAATACCATTTACCTCCCTGGGCTGTTGAGAGTGTTAAATAAGATAATGCAGGCAAAGCAATATGTGCCCCGCATATGGTAGACACTCAAAGCACCTCGGATACACCAATGAACAAAAGAGGCCTGTCTCCACACCACCTGCACCGTTCCTCAAATTATTACACTGTTATTATTATGCATTTGTAAGAGACGTAACAAATAACTGCAAAAAAGAGACACAATCAACCAGTTTAGCCAACAACCTTTTATACTGGGGAGGGGTGAACCTGAAACAATACAGGTTGCACAAAAGCCCACAGATGCTAAATCAATCAATCATTTCCACCTGTCTTGCTCTCACGGTAACTTTACACTTATTTATCACTCAAAAATTTGTCTCATCCATCTTGGCATTCTTTCCATGCATATTGTGCCTTTAAAATATCACTGCTAAAATATAATCTACTACAAAAAAAAAAAATCTTCCTGAAGTAAAAACTCAGTAAGTTTTGCTATGTGTGCTTATGTATGACTAAGTCACTTCAGTTGTATCCAACTCTTTGCAACCCTAAGGACCATAGCCCACCAGGCTCCTCTGCCCATGGGATTCTCCAGGCAAGAATACTAGTGCGGATTGCCATGCCCTCATCCAGGGCATCTTCCCAACCCAGGTACTGAACCCACGTCTCTTATGTCTCCTGCATCGGCAGGCAGATTCTTTACCACCAGTGGCATCTGGGAAGCCCTAGTTCTTGCTATAGTATAGTATAGTGTTAGTCACTCAGTTGTGTCCAACTCTCTGAGCCCTCCAGGCTCCACTGTCCATGGGATTCTCCAGGCAAGAGTAGTGGCGTGGGTTGCCATTCCCTTCTCCAGGGGATCTTCCCAACCCAGGAATCGAACCCAGGTCTCCTGCATGGATTCTTTACCAGGTGAGCTACCAGGGAAGTTTTTGCTGTGTTAAAGTCACTCAGTTGTGTTCACCTCTTTGCAACCCCATGAACTATACAGTCCATGGAATTCTCCAGGCCAGAACACTGGACTGGGTAGCTCTTCCCTTCTCCAAGGGATCTTCCTAACCCAGGGACTGAACCCAGGTCCCCCGCATCGCAGCCAGATTCTTTACCAGTTGAGCCACAAAGGAAGCCCAAGAATACTGGAGTGGGTAGCCTATCCCATCTCCAGCGGATCTTCCCAACCCAGGAATCTAACTGGGGTCTCCTGCATTGCAGGTGGATTCTTTACCAACTGAGCTATCAGGGAAGCAACTTTTTGCTATAGTCAGTCTATAATTTCCATTCTGTTCAAGTTTATCCCATTTCCCTTAACATGTGCTCTTTGTGGCAGCATTTTCTAACATCCTTACCTGTGCCTTTATCCATGCGAATGGGACAATATCTTTCTCATATGGTACTGAAGTTCCTCCATTTAGTACTTTCCACTTCATCTTTCCTAGACTGAATAAAGGAAGCTCCTGAAGGGACATGAGTCGTCTCTGCCTGCTGCCAACAGATGGCGATAGGGATCATGCAAGGTTATTTCACTCTGTTAAGCCCTGCACCCTGACGGTTCTCTACTTGCCAAGTTGCAGGCTTATAGTGTCTGTGCTAGGTTTTGAGATGTTGGCAAACATCATTAACCCCACAACATGTCTTTTAAGTACAAAACTGAAGGCGGTTTTGAAAATGATGTTAAGAAGTATAAGATGACAATGCAAAAGTAGAAACACTTTAAGAAACTCAAAGTGATACAAAACAAATACTGCATCTGTGAACGATATGATATGAATGACTAAGATATGAATGATATGATATGAATGACTGCAAAGACAATATGTATGTGAAAATAACTGCACTTAAGCAATAAGCAGTAACCATTGTATAAAGCAAGGAAAAATAACTCATCAAAAAATGTAAAAACAAAACGTAACTACAGACAAAACACTTTTTTCCTGCAGTTAGAGGGTAAGCATCAGCGTCACAGGATAATTACTTTGTCATGTGACAATTAATCTAATATTAATGCAGCAGAGACTATGATTTATTTGTGGCCTTACAGCAGTGGTTCTCAGCCTTAACTGCACACTAGAATGATCTGAGGAGCTTTTAAAAATCCTGAAGCCCAGACTGTGTCCCAGAACCTCTAGGGGTAGGACTCAGGCACTGGTCGTGCAGAAAGCTCTTAAGAAATTCCAATGTGCAGTCAAGGTTAAGAACCACCACTTTTCAAAGCTCAGCCTGGGGAAAAACACAGCTGTGACCGTTTCTATGGATTAAAATCCATTCATATGTGCAGATCAATGCGTGTTGAGCCTCGACACCTTAGCAAGAAGTACTTCTTGAGGACATCTGTATCTCCAAGGAGGTAAACTACCTGTCTCAAGGGATTTTGCTTTTTAGATTCCAGAAACTGGTATGGGCAGAGAAAGGATATTATCAGGGAAGAATAGAGTTTGGAAGGAGCTATTCATTCATGTATTTGAAAAAAATTTATCACCAAGCTACCAGCTTCAACATCTCTTAGCCATTTCGGTAAATTCATTTACAAACGAATGGACACACAACTCGTTCAGAACAGAAGGAGCTTCTAGACACAAGCACCTTGCCCTCACTTTAATCTCCAAACAGTTCAACTAGTTCCTGGACTATCCCCTCACCCAGTGCATTCTGGTTACCCTCCATCTTTCATAACCAGATTTGGCATGTAAACAAATGGATCATTTAGTTCTCATACACAGCCCTCAGGCTCTTCTCACCGCGACCCCCTTTTACCTTGTCTGCCATTATCATCGAGGAGCCCCCGTGGATGCCCAGGATGGGGGTGAGAGTCTGGGCTGAAATGAAGTCAAGGATCTGGGCAATGGCTTCCTGGTCTGTGTCATCAGCAAACACCACCCCCTGGATCTTCCGGTCGGACATGAGATCACAGATGCGGGTTATGATGCTCTTTGGGTCCGTCTCATTCATGGCCACCAGCTCCACGCGGGGCACCACAGAAAGATGGTGGAAATCATCTTTCTCGTGGGCATCCTTGATGGCCACCTCGTCTGAAGTGCCCACGAGGATGACAGCAATGCCGATGCTGGGCGGGCTCTTCTGAGAACGAGCTCTGCTGCCGGACACGGCCAGGACAGCCAGCACCAACCAGAACTTGGGGGAACAGCACTCCGCTCTGGGCTTCATCTTCAACTCGTCGACTCCCTGGAAACATACACACACAGAGAGGTTAAATTACAACCCACACTGTCTGGGGAGAGGCTGGATACTCCAAGTCAAGGAACTTATCTCCTTTTCCTGATCCTCAAACCCAACTTTTATCCTCTAGTTTGGTTTCTTATCTCTTGTGTTTGAGCAGTAGAGTAAGAGGGGGGAAAAAAACTTTCCCAAAGCATCAGAAAGCCTTGAGCAAGACAGTAAGAGATGTTATTGCTCTAGCCATCATCAGCAGACAGGCAGGGACAAGCCATGGGAAGAGGATGCAAGTGGTCCAGGCAGTCACGCCAAGTACACCAACACAGGATTCTCCAAAAAGGGGTCTGACGGTTGCTATGAGATCCCTGGTACCCCAGTCACAACCCATCCTATAATGACTCTTGAGGCCAAAGGATGGCAAAGGCCAGGCAAAATGAGCAGCAAAATGGGCTCAGCAAAGGCTACCGACAAAACATGACCTGGAGCAGCCGGATATAGGAAGCTACAAACACTGAAGCCCCCATTCTTGCTACCTGTACTTTGTATTCACCTCAAAGAGGAAAAGAGCCTGCAGATTCTTCAGCAACCAATCTGCCTCTTATTACTAAATCAAAAGCAACCCATACATGGGCAGTACTTTAAAAAATATCTCCTTTGATCCTTACAATAACCCAGCAGGGGGAAAACAAGAAAAACATTATCACCATTTTATGGATGTTGAAGCAAAGCCTAAGGAGTCCGAGACCATGAGCCAATTAAGTGAAATGAACATGCACCCAGATCTTCCAGCTTTCAGGCCAGTTTACATCACACTGCCTCTTACATCATCAGTTATTATGAGGATAGTTTTATTCCCATTTGATTATGCATCGAAGTATGGTGATTTTGACAAAATGCTATTAAATTACTGATAGAGTCTCCTTCCTGAAATGACTGACTTCATGTCTGCATACGATTCATCACTTTCTACCTTTTACAACGATCTCCTGCCTATCAGCCCTGGGTGTTCTTTGGAAGGAATGATGCTAAAGCTGGAACTCCAGTACTTTGGCCACCTCATGCAAAGAGTTGACTCAATGGAAAAGACTCTGATGCTGGGAGGGATTGGGGGCAAGAGGAAAAGGGGACGACAGAGGATGAGATGGCTGGATGGCATCATCAACTTGATGGACATGAGTTTGAGTGAACTCCGGGAGATGGTGATGGACAGGGAGGCCTGGCGTGCTATGATTCATGGGGTTGCAAAGAGTCGGACACGACTGAGCAACTGAACTGAACTAATGCCTCTAAATATTAAACTCTGCACCAGACGGAGGGTGCAGCTCTCCACAGAGACGTATAATTATTTGTTATGCATCTGGGATGTGCTAGGCACCGTATTAAGCATGTCTTCCTATGCAATCTCTTTGGTCTTCCTAGAAATCTGATAAACTAGTCATTTATCCCCGCTTCTCAAACAGAGAAACTGAAGTTCAAAACACTTATGCGATGTTGCCAAGGTCAATGATATTACAACAGCATGCCAATACATACACATAGCATTTTTATACTCCAAGGAAATAGTCTACAAACTGCACCCCAAACCAAAACTAGGGTTTTCATTCTTCTCCAAAGAGAGAGTGTGTAACCAAGGATGAAAATGCTGCTTCATATCTCCTGTTTGTTTGGTGGGGGGATGGGGGATGGGGGAGGGCCGGAGTGGGAGAAGAAGTAAAATATAAAGAATCTAAAAGCTTTGAGAGTCTAGCAAACAAAAAGAAAACAATAATGATGAGGGTGTTGAGCAAAGAAAGATAAGGCAGTATTCAGGCAGAGCAGACTGACTGCCCAGAGCATTAATGATTTGAGGCTAAGAGGCTGGGGACATTTTGTGGCTGAAGAAGCACAAAATCCAATCCAGGTCTTGGCAGAAAATATTCTGGAACCCTTGCTGTTGTGGTCATCCTTACACACTGCCAAGAAAGAGCCTTGTATCCATGGCATTGTCTTTCTTGCACACGCAAGTAAGAGGGGTGGCTCAGTGGTACACATCTGAGCAAACTTTGCTCTTGACAGCTTTGTTGGCTATGTCTCTGTGGAAACAGGGAATGATGATGAGGCCCTGGCAACCTGTGTGCTGAACTGTCCCCAACAGGGCAGGGCAGCTGAGGTCTGAATTCTCCATCCCTGAGCTCCCAGCCAAGCAGCCTTATATAGAGTCCAGCAGCATTGAATTCTCAAAAGAAGACAGATGGGTTTAGCATCTCAAAGAGCTATTGGCATCACATCTATTAAATTTCAAGGACTGACTCTCAAGGAGAACCAAAAGATTTAGAAGTTGGCAAAAGTAGCAACTAACTTCATTAAAGTGGGGCTCTAATCCTACCATCATCAGTCACTACATCAGATTCTTTCACACTGAAAAGTGGTCCACTCTGTCATGACAGTTTATTAACTTTAATGCACTTCCCTCTCCCATTCTGATGTTTTATTTGCTCTCTTTAAGACACCTCTTACATTCCTCTATTTCTTCTTACACAATATATTACACTTTGTTATGCGATGGCGACTGGTGACACTCGAAGAATAGACTCCGGTTTTACTGAGCATCTCTTTTATACTCAGGATCGAGCAAAGCACTTTACAAAGCAATACATTATGGAAGATACCAGTAACAGGGACTGCAAGACAAAGAAGTCTTGTGAATACAAACTCAATTTCACACATTAGAAGGGGGTTGGTGAAGAGAAAGCTTGTAGTCCAAGATAAGCAAATTGGTTTCTCTCCCTTCCACCCACAGACCACGGTCAGTCTTCAGGAACCTGCTTTATGAAGCGGCACCCCCTCCTCTGTACTGCACTCCCCCTCCCCCAGGAAAACTGAGCATCCTGTCTCTTGGGCTCTTGCCATGGCCTGTGCGTGTCTATCTAAATACCTATTACAGTGTATTAGGATTATGTGATGATGCATCTGCCTATCTTCACTGCTTGGTCATCTCCTGGTGGGCAAGAACCTTTTCAGTTCAGTACACAGTTATTAAGCACCTCCTCCCTAGCAGACATTGTTTTTGTCGTCTGGGAGGCAATGGAGACAGGTGCTAACCTCCACGACCACAGTCTAGAAGAAAGAGACACACAAGAAACCCTCACTTCACCTGTATTTGTAGTTCCTGGGGCCTAGCAGGGCCTTGGATACAACAGGGAAGGACTGAACCACTGAGTTCCTACCATTATGAAATTATCAATATTCGGCCATTTTTACCTGTATTAGTAACCCATGTTACATATTATATATTTACAGTAACATTTTACCTATAATCCACCCTAAGCCAGACACTATAATTGCCAGGTAATTTTCATGGATTATTAAATCACATATAAACATTATATAATTTTCCCCTACATTGGCTCCCCCGATGGTTCAGTAGGTAAAGAATCCATCTGCAATGCAGGAGACACAGGAGATGTGGGTTCAATCCCTGGGTAAGAAAGATCCCTTGGAGAAGGAAAAAGCAACCAGCTCTAGTATTTTTGCCTGGAAAATTCCATGAACAGAGGAGCCCGGTGGGCTACAGTCATGGGGTCACAAAGAATCAGATACAATTGAGCATGTGGCACATGCACACATCAGGAAACTACTCTTCTGAGAAAGGGGTCAAGTACACGAATGGGATCACACAGCTGAGAAGGGATGACATCAAGTTTCAAACCAAAGTTTGTCCCCAAAACCTTTGCTCTTTCCATTCTGCTGCCTCTCAGTACGTGTGTGAATTAATGACTAAATAAATTCACTAACCAAACCAAGCTGTGTTCTTACACCAGTTCCACATTAATTAAGTACCTGAGGATGGGCAAGTCCTCATCACTATCTCTATTTCCTCACAGGTGAAATCCGGATAATATACCTAACCTAAATACCTGAAAGAGTTTTTCCTGTGAGGATCAAATGGTCATATGCAGCTGGAAGTGCTTTGAAGAATATAAAATGCTCTATAGATGCAAAGGATGTTATCTTTCCGCTTCTGTAGAAGTTGTTCAAGGAACCTGGCTATTTATGAAAGCACCAGGTCAGCATATGGAAAGTGGGGGGTGCGATGGCTGGCAGAACCTGAGAGGAAAGCTAAGAGGAGCCTCACAGTGCGGGGCACGAGGGGCGGTAGCAGATATGAGTTCCGTGATGTTCTAACTCCCTGAAGACAACGTCACTTACTGGCCTGAGGGTAGCAGCAAACTCCCCAGACAGCTTACCAGTCAAGTGTAGCAGAATTCAAGAGTCATTCAGGCCAAGGACAGTAATGGGGATCAGTGAAGCTCGGCATGCCCTCAAATGATGCTGTCAATTCAGACACAAGGGTTCACAAGCAGAAACAACAAAGCAGCAGGATTAGAGAATCAGCTGTTCACCTCCTGGTCCTCTGCCTCCTTGTGACTTGAGATGAGTGGCCCTTAGATTTACAGCAAGCAGAAGACCACAGCAGCTTGCGTTGATGCCTATGAGCGGAGCCGGGTAACTCTAACAGGAGCCAGTCTACACTTTGCACACAGTGGACTCCAAGGGAAGACATATCTGAGTGAGAAGCTGGACCAATCCTGTCCTCAGAGAAAACTGAGTCCTGGGGCAACCCCAACAGGAAGGATAAAATGTGATTTAATAGATGATTAAGTCAAATTCTCCAAGTACCACCCTTAATGCAGTCAGAACAGTGTTCAGAGTGACCCAATTAAGGCAACTGTGATTAGAATATGACAGGCAGTGAATAAATTGAAGATTAAAAGTGCCAGAACCATGCATCAGGTCCAGTTTACCAAGATACCAATAAAGACAGAAAGTTAAGATGCACAGGCCTTCAAATCTGTTACACAGGAGAACGCAGGGAAAAGAAGTTTCACACAGAATAAGTCAAGTGAAATATAAATGAATATAATCTTTATGGAGGGCAATGTGAGAATGTCCATCAAAATTTTAATATCAAGACAAAATAAAATTGAAGATGAAAATATCAAAATTGACAATGAGAGATGTCACATACTAGGTCCAAGAAGATACCATAATCATGAATATATATGAATCTGAAAATAAAGGTATAACATGTATAAAGCAGCAACTAAAATTACACCAAGGAGTAATAGATACATTCAACAGAGAAATGTAAACAATGACAAACGATCAAAAAGATAAACACCAGACCAAAACAATCCAAAGCATAAGTAATCAGCTTGAACTATTTCAGATATCTAGCAATACATATACAACAAAGAATATATATTTTTAAGCACATGAAAAATAGTAACTCGACAGAAGTGCCTCAGTATATTCCAAAGAATCAATATGAAATGATCGGCAGTTTCTATAACATGATTAAATTTAGAAATAAAATTTTAAAGGTAGCTAAAAATATCACACATCCAATTTTTTTTTTAAATCTATTTGGCTGCACTGGGTGTTAGTTGTGGCATGTGGGATCTAGTTCCCTGACCAGGGAACGAACCTAGGTCCACTGCATTGGAAGCATGGAGTCTTGGACACTGGACTACCAAGGAAGCCCCACATCCAAAACTTTTTAAAAACAATAATAAGTAACACTAAGGTTATGGAGGAAATCATAATAGAAATGAAAAATCCTTTGACTAGAATGACAATGAAAATATTAAATATCAAAATTTCTAGAGCATAACTGAAACAGTTGAGAGAGAAATATATACCTTTAAATTCATTTTTAAGAAAATAAAATATAATTAATTGTAATTAAATTTTCCCTTATTGAACAATGAACAGAGTCAACCCCAAGAAGGAACTGAATAAGAAAAGATAAGAAAGGAATCAATAAGATAGAAAGCAAGGAAAAAACAAAACCATAAGCTGATCCTTTAAAGACTACATTAGACAAAATTCTGACAAGATCAGAGAAAGGGAAGAGAAAAAGCAAATGAAACTGAAAAAGAATCAATAGCAATATATACAATAAAAATTTTAAGATAACAAAATCATATTATGAAAGCTAGCTGCTTTTAAAGTTAATGCATAAAATCTAATTTTAAAAAGCAAAGAGAGGTTCAAAATAATGCAGGAAATTGGAATATAATAATAATCATTAAAGAAAATAAAATGGTTATCAAAAGTCCTCAATCCAAATCCACCAAATACATTCACCCCACCTTTGCCAAAACAAAAGGAAATAAAATAGGTACATATGAAAGAAATGAGGCTTGTTCGTACAAGTTGAACAAAACAGAGAAAGAAAAAAAGTTTAAATATAAATCCAGATAATTATAGTACAAGAAAAGGTTATCATAGGTCTCTTTCACTTATGAACATAAAGGCAAAAAAAAATCCTAAACAAAGTATTAGCTAACAAAACAAATAATATGTTTAATAATAGTAATAATAATAATATTCAAGTGTGGTTTATTCAAGAAATGCAGGATGGTTTAATATCAGAATATAAATCAAAATAATTACCACATTAATGGACCAAAGGAGACATTTGCATGAATATCTCAAAAAATGAAGACATTTGATTAAGGGCAATACCTATTTATGATATAAATGTTAGAATATTTTCTCAACTTTTTTATGACAGGAAATAAAGGAGATCATCAGTCTACCTGTAAGAGTATATACCCAAAACTTTTTAAAGATTTATTTTTAATTGGAAAAAAAAAGTGAAAGTTGCTCAGTCGTGTCCGACTCTTTGTGACCCCAAGGACTATACAGTCCATGGAATTATCCAGGCCAGAATACTGGAGAAGGTAGCTTTTCCCTTCTCCTCAATTGGAGGATAATTGCTTTATGCTGCTGTGTTGGTTTCAAAACATGAATCAGCTGTAGGTATACATATATCCACTCCCTCCTGAGCCTCTCTCCTACCTCCCCATCCTACTCCTCCAAAATCTCTTAAGAAAAAAATTTTTTGACAATGAGAAAAAGGCAAGTTTAGTGCTATCATATTGAGCATCCTGGTAAATAAGTCAAGAAAACAGAAGTTTTAAGACTAGAAAGATAGAGAAAAATAGCAGTATAAGATAATATAGTTATCTGGACAGAAAATCCAACAGAATTTTAAAACTATTAATATTAACATGGGGAGAATGAGATTGCTAGATAAATACTATTCGGAGAAAACATCAATAGCTCTTTTAACCAACCAGAAAATGTTAACAGTCATAACAGTAAAAACAACTATAAATTATTTAGGAATTAGCAAAAAATGCACAAGACCTCTGCAGAGAAAAGCTGAAACTCTTATTAAAGGATATGAAAGAAGTCCTGAACAATGCAATCATACACCACATTCACAGAGGGGATAACATAATATTTAGAGAGTTCTATTTTCTTTCAAATTAATCCATAACTTCAAGGCAATTCCTATCAAAATAACAGCAGGATTTTTCAAGGAATTTTATTATCTTATTCTAAGAGATATACACAAGAATGAAGGTACATAGAGAACAAATTAACTAAGCAAGACATCCTTATCTGAACCAATAATGAAAGTGTGCCATAAACAGAGAAGTATGATTAACTTAACACTGAGGAACAGATCTAAAATAAAAGAAAAATTTTATTAAGAATGTTTTTTAAATGTTTATGTTCCAAGTCAATTTTAGGTTTTAAGTTATACTTCCTAAATTCAAATTTGTAAGAGCAGAGCAAATGTTGAACCAAAGAGGTGCTTTTGAGTCAGAATAATAGCTTAGGCAAATGTGTTCACCAATCATCTGAAGCAAAAAGTATAACTGATGTCACACATCTACTATCCAGTGCCATTCTGAAGTCAAATGCCATTTACATATTCAGGGCATTTGAAAACCCAATTTCAATCCTCCAGATGCATTCAAGATCTGCTAAACACATGTAAATTTCATCTAAATCTGTAGCAATAACATACAAAAGGTGGTGCAGTGGTAAAGAATCTGCCTGCTAAGCTGGAGGTGCGAGTTCAATTCCTGGGTCGGGAAGATCCCCTGGAGAAGGAAATGGCAACCCACTCCAGTATTCTTGCCTGGATAATCCCATGGACAGAGGAGCCTAGTGGGCTGTAGTTCACAGGGTTGCAAAGAGTTGAACATGACTGAGTGACTGAGCAGGCACACACTTTTAATTTTAGTGTACTTAGAACCTACAATTTCTCTCTGTATTGTCATCTTGCTCCTTTTCATACTATTATTATCATCCAAACTCTTGGGGCTTCTGAGTTGCCTTGCCCCTGCTCTTTGTTCAAAAGGAACAAAGTAAGAAATCCTGGTAGTCTGGAGTTTGGGGGTTGAGACTGTGCCTATGAAATGAACGACAAAATAAAAGTCTACCTGTACACCCTATAAACATGCCGAACCCAACTTTAATGTAGTGACTGACGTGGTAACAACAGTTTAATGGTCCTGCTGGGGTATTTAGCTAATCTAAAAACACTTCTGTGCAGAGCTAATCCCAAATCCATTTAAACATACCATAGCCACAACCAATGATGTAAATATAAAAATCAAAGAAAAGGGAGCCTTTAGTTAAATCACTTCTGGGAAAGGGCTTGATCAGGGAAGAGCAGGATCGATGGGAGAAAGGAAAATGATACAGGTAAAATTTATCTAAACTACTCTGGAGTAGATGGCTCCATCAAGTCCTCCAGCAGAACGCAGGAAAGGATGTCCCCAAGACACTATGAGAACTCAGGTGGTCCCCACAATGGAAAGGGCCAGTGTGGCATGAATTCCTCAGCAGGGAAATTTGCTTTCCTAGGACTTCTGTCGCCGAAGAGCCTTCTTGTTCTTACTCAGTCCAAGCAGACATACCACCTCAGCCTTGTTCTATTAATACAACCTTGTTCTGCAATACTTTAGTAGATAAATCTTGGCTTTTCTATCTCATCTGTTTTCTCCTTCTGTATGCTCAAAGCAGAAGTATCCCTTCTACTGTCACCCAAGTTCTTGACATAAGAGTTGAACAGCCAACTAATAAAGGATTATAAGTCACTTTACATGTGTGCATTTTCATAGGAATTTGTAATACAAACATAGATGATGATTGATAACTCTCACCAGCAACAGCCAGTCAGGTTTTTTCCTCTTTAATATTCTGCAAGAGCAGACACCAAAATTGTTCAAAATTTCTCTTGTAACATCCACACACAGTTCTTAATTATAATTAATTTATATGCCTCCAAGGACAGTGTGGGCACCCTTGGTGAAATCCAAACCTTTTGAAACCTGATTCTGATTATTACCATTTGGCAGCAGATTAGGGCAATTGTGTGTATTGGTTTAACAGCAAAATAGCATTTTCAAGTGTTAATAAAAATTATTGGCTTGTCACTGACTATTAAGAGGGATGATGAGCAGTAAAAATGGGTGATGGATGATAAGAACGACAATCATGGGAACAGGGTAGCAGGAAAAATATCTACCGGAAAGGAGGTCAAAATAAGACGTTGGGAAGATAACAGTGAGCCAGGAATGGGGCAAGGACCGTGAGAACTTCATGCATTCAGCCAAAAAACACTGGTGTTCTGAGATAAAGAAAAACAGCCTGCGCTAAAACAGAATTAAAAATGGGGTGTTAAGAAGGGACATTTCCAAGTGTCCCTAATGATCACTCTACTGCCTAAGCATATCCCAAGCTACTACAACCTTCTACCAAGCTCTTCTGCAACACCAATGATAACTGTGCTGTGTTTTGGCAAAGAGAGCAAAACTTTGGAGTTAAGAACACACCTTTCATTTACTCTCAACTTGTTATGTGATCTGAGATCAGTTTCTTTACCTCTCTGACCCTCAGCTCCCTCGTCTGTAAAACTCAAGATAGTAACAGCTTTCACAGGATAACTGTGAAGATTCACTCATCTGACAAATGTTTATTAAATGCCTTCCATGGGTTTCCCTGGTGGCTCAGTTGGTAAAGAATCCTCCTGCAATGAGGGTGACCTGGGTTCAATCCCTGGGTTAGGAAGATCCCCTGGAGAAGGGAACACCTACCCACTCCAGTATTCTGACCTGGAGAATTCCATGGACTGTATAGTCCACGGGGTTGCAAACAGCCAGACATGACTGAGCAACTTTCGTTTCACTTTCCATGTGCCAAAGAACGTGCTAGGAGATGGGACCCAACATGGGATAGAATACAATCTACAAAGAGCCTTTAGTCCAGTGTCCAAGACAAATAAATAAATAGGAAATCACAGTATAATGTGATGAGTTAGCAAAGAGCATACCTGGTGCTCCATGAGGCCACCTAATCCACCTGGGAGACCAAGAGACTAACAAACTAATTACTAACAGGTAAGCATGCATGCTGTCCCACTCTTTTGCAACTCCATGGACTGCAGCCCACCATGCTCCTCTGTCCATGGGATTTCCTGAGCAAGAGTACTGAAATGGGTTGCCATTTCCTTCACCAACAGAAAGCAGGAAACAGTAATGAAAAAAATATATTACAACTGCAAAGAATAAAATATTAGTTAGAATATTAGAAAGAAGTCAAAAGATATAGAACCGACACTTGGCTTTGACACTTACTTCCCTTAGGTGCAGAGGAGGCAATAACTTCAATTACCTGGACCTCATTTTCTTCATTGTATTGGGTTGGCCAAAAAGTTCATTCAGGTTTTTCATCCACTGTTTCACGAAAACCTGAACAAATATTTTTTGGCCAACCCAATAAAATGGAGATGCTTAACTTCACCTTACAGAGTTGTCGTGAATAATAAACAATTTATTTGAAAATTAAACCTAGCAAACAGCAGGTGTTGTTGTTGTTCAGTCACTAAGTCATGCCCACTCTGTGCAACCCCATGGACTGCAGCATGCCAGGCTTCTCTGTCCTTCACTATCTCCCCAAGTTTGCTCAAACTCATGTCCACTGAGTCAGTGATGCCTGGCTCCTCTGTCTATGGAATTCTCCAGGCAAGAAGACTGGAGTGGGTAGCTAGTTCCTTCTCCAGGGGATCTTCCTGACCCAGGGATCAAACCCGAGCTTCCTGCATTGCAGGAGGATTCTTTACCATTTGAGCCACCAAGGGAGCCCCAAATAACAGGTACTGTGCATTGCTAAGTCACTTTAGTCATGTTCGACTCTGTGACCCTGTGGATTATAACCTGCCAGGCTCCTCTGTCCATGGAATTCACCAGGCAAGAATGCTTGAGGGGGTTGCCACGTCCTCATTCAGGGATCGAACTCATGGTTCCTGTGGCTCCTGCATTGCAGGTAGATTCTTTGCTGTTGAGCCACCAGAGAAGCTCCCCAATAACAGGTACCTGATATTTATTTACTGAATATGAATATATTCTGTTCAGAGACAGATAAGGAACTTCTTTTGCCTTGAAAAAAGAAGTCAAAGACTGCTTCCTTCACACCCCTCTCTCCAGCTTTAGTACAATTTCTACTAATCTTAGACATAGCTTGTTTTTAAAAGTTAGTCTATAAGTAACCACCTCATATCCAATATAAACAATATTTAAACTAGATTTTAAATCCTAGAACCAACCAGCAGCAGAATCTACTCCCCCATCTCCCACCAGCCACAAAACAGCCACCAAATTTGGGGCAAAGTAATCCAAGAACTTCAACTACATAAAAAGAGTCATTTATTATCTTTGGAACCCATATCTTCACTTTGTTGTTGTTCAGTTGCCAAGTCATGTCCAACTCTTTGCAATCCCATGAACTGTAACATGCCAGGCTTCCTCTTCTCCATCCTTCACTATCTCCCAGAGTTTGCTCAAACTCATGTCCATCGAGTTGGTGATGCCATCCAACCATCTCATCGTATCTTCACTTACTAATCACCAGATCTTCATTTACTAATAGTGATTCTCCCTACATGGAATATAGGAAGGGGGAATCCGATTCTCACTAGTTTGGCTAATAAAACAGCTTTTTTAGAAAACCCTAATGAAGTGAAGTCAAGGATTACATGTGTCTTCCTTATCTACCTCCAGTACTTATCAGAGTGTCTGGCATATAATCAGATCAGATCAGATCAGATCAGTCGCTCAGTCATGTTCAATTCTTTGTGACCCCATGAATCGCAGCATGCCAGGCCTCCCTGTCCATCACCAACTCCTGGAGTTCACTCAAACTCATGTCCATCAAGTCAGTGATGCCATCCAGCCATCTCATCCTCTGTCATCCCCTTCTCCTCTTGCCCCCAATCCCTCCCAGCATCAGAGTCTTATCCAATGAGTCAACTCTTCACATGAGGTGGCCAAAGTACTGGAGTTTCAGCTTTAGCATCATTCCTTCCAAAGAAATCCCAGGGCTGATCTCCTTCAGAATGGACTGGTTGGATCTCCTTGCAGTCCAAGGGACTCTCAAGAATCTTCTCCAACACCACAGTTCAAAAGCATCAATTCTTTTTCGCTCAGCCTCTTCACAGTCCAGCTCTCACATCCATACATGACCACAGGAAAAACCATAGCCTTGACTAGATGGACCTTTGTTGGCAAAGTAATGTCTCTGCTTTTGAATATGCTATTTGGTCATAACTTTCCTTCCAAGGAGTAAGCGTCTTTTAATGTCATGGCTGCAGTCACCATCTGCAGTGATTTTGGAGCCCAAAAAGATAAAGTCTGACACTGTTTCCACTGATTCAGCCTTCACTCAAAGGTTTAAAACAAGACCCTGAGGCCATAAAAGATCCCAAAGAGAGCATGGTGGCAGGGTCAGAATCAACAGGAGACAACCACACCATCTGAGCAGCCTGGTTCGCAGGCCAACTTCAGATGCAGTCATACGTTTCTTAATATATAATGCCATCTCTATTTTTGCCATTGATATTCATATTTGTTAACCACGCAACCAATCATAACTGAATCTGAGCTCACTTAAATTTCTCTCTAACCTTATATGTGAGACTGAGCACCTACTCAGAGAATTAATCATAAGGAGAAACATTACTCTCTAATTTCACTCACCCCTCCTCCTCTCGCTGTCCACTCAACTGGATGAGAAGAACACATAGTAGAAGGAACACAGAACTGAGGATTAGGAACCCCCAGGCCCTCTTACAACCCTGCTATGAATGAGCCAGGACACTCGGAAAGAACTATTCAGCCTCTCTGTGACTCTGGTCCTTTATCTGTGAAATAAGAGAAATGGACTGGTTGTTTTCAAAATCTCTTCCAGCTTTAAAATTCTGTGAATCCTTCTGTCTTCCATTTCTCCCTCAAGTTCAACTCTCTACTCTTCTCTGGGCCCTGGGAGGCAGTCCTGCTTGGAGCACATCCATGGACATCCTAGTCCTCTGGTGTTCAGAGGACTTGACCCAACATACAGCACAGACAAAAGGAAAGGGAATAAGAAAGCCAAGACTGGGCTCTTTCCCTTCTGTGCCTTCATTCCTGTGGGTTCCCTGTGGGTTGGCTGTTTCACCTAACTCAAGGTCATGGAGTTCGTGAAATATCCTTCTCCACATGACTCTCTCCATCAAGTTGCCCCTCCAGATTCCAGAAATCCCTCCTCCACTTCCTCCTTCAGGACTAAAAGTGGTGGTAACTTCATGAAGTCGCTTCTAGTTCAGAACACTATACCACCTCTTGTAGTTTCTCTGCATTGCTGACATCTTGGTAAATTCTCTTCAAATTAAATCAATTGAAGGTTGCTATCTGTTTCCTACTCTGACCATAAATGATGCAGCTTCCTCCTGCATTTCATATATAATGCCTAGAAAACTCTCAGGTTTGAAATGGCAAAGGCAGGACTTGACCTCCACCCCATCCACCACTAAATAAGGTATAGCCTCTCCTGAAGGTATGGCCTCTCTTGCTAGGGACTTCTCTGGAGGCTCGGACGATAAAGCATCTGCCTACAATGCGGGAGACCCAGCTTCAGTCCCTGGGTCGGGAAGATCTCCTGGAGAAGGAAATGGCAATCCACTCCAGTACTCTTGCCTGGAAAATCCCATGGATGGAGGAACCTGGTAGGCTACAGTCCATGGGGTGGCAAAGAGTCAGACATGACTGAGTGGCTTCACTTTCACTTTCTTTCACTTGTACCCAAAGAATGGAGGCTTAAGTAGAGACTGTGACTGCCTTTAGACTGTATTTTCTACTGCTAGTACTTCCTGTGTATCTTCAGGCCCAGGTTTCATCAGCAGCATGATAAACAGTAACATTCTCCGGGTGACTGGCTCCCCTGCAAAGAATGGATAAGGGTATGTAGAATATGTCAAGAGACTAGCCGGGAGCTAGCATTTGGAGAGTGAGGACTGTAAAAGCACGGGGCATCAGAAAAATACACCAGGCAATTATCAGACTGATTTCAAAGCACAAACCAGAGAAAGGCTGAGTCTTTTCATGAAGGAAGATGTGGTCATTAAATGGGAATTTATGTTACCAAAGAAACAAACTGGGTAAAGAAACATTAACTTTCATTCATTCAATTTGATTTGGATGGAATCTGTTTCATGAAAACAATGAGTTTTAGAGTCAATTTTCATTGTCAATTGTAAGCCAATAATTTCTTTGTAAACAAAGAAATATAGCAACACAATAAACCATAAAGGTGATATTTCAAGGCAACATGACAGTTAACTCTGTATTTTTTCTTCTTTTCCTTTTTTTCTTAACGTGGAAAAGATGCTGTAATGCTAATAGTATAGTTGCAATCTGGTCGCCCTTCACATTTTATACTGTTTTGAAAAAACAATGATACTGAAGCTAAAGCTCCAATACTTTGACCACCTGATGCAAAGAGTCATTGGAAAAGACCCTGATGCGGGGAAAGAGTGAAGGCAAAAGGAGTAGGGGTCACAGAGGATGAGATGGTTAGATAGCATCACCGATTCAAGGGACCTGAGTCTGAGCACACTCTGGGAGATAATGGAAGACAGAGGAGCCTGGCCTGCTACAGTCCATGGGGTCGAAAAGAGTCGGACATGACTTAACAATGGAGCAACAACAACAAAGCTGTTTTCTCTGCCTAAGTCCAGCATTTTTGCACTGTTAGAAAAGTACAAATATCAGGCCTGCATCACCATGTCCTCCATCACCATAGAGATGGAGTGACAGGGCCAGTTGGCCAGGCCTGTACCTCCCCTCCCAGGCCTGGTCCAGGGCAAATCAAACTCCTCTTTGATACAACTTAGCCACAGGCCATGCCAGAATCCACTTGTCAAGATCTGAGCATTCGATATTGGGAGTGCACTCAGGGTACTTGTGGCTTTCCGGTTAAAATCAGAACTTGATATAGGAGACAACAGATGTTAATTAAACTTACATGGTAATCATTTCACAATAAGTTAAGTCATTATGCTGTATGCCTTAAACTTACTCAGTACTGTATGTCAACTATATGTCAATAAAACTGGGGAAAAAACAGATTCTGAAAGCAAAAAACCTGATCTCATACACCAGCTCCTACTCCTTTCCCCTCAAAAGTCCAATGAATCAACACATCCTTACTGAAGACTCACTCATTTTGCTGATCAGAGAGAAGTGTTCCAGGCAGTCAAGGACTGGGCTTCTGCTCACAAGGACGGCCCACCCCAGCAAGGAGACAACACAGACTCCCCAACATTGGACCATCAGGTGGCATGAAGGATGAAAAGGAGGACAGAGATGAACACAGAGAGACTGGCTCTGGGCTTGGGTAAGTGAGGACAACTTTCTCAAGAAGCAGGTCTGAGGGTATCTGAGGTGAGGCACTGGGCTCGGATGCAGAAACAGAAACGAGGCAGGCAGTAGTAGGCGTTGAAACTGTGAGGTACAAAGTTTATTGGGATGGTAAACAGTATGGTCTGGCTGAAGAGGAGTTCATGGAAAGAGCGGTCATGAGATAAAGCTGAAAAAGGACACAGAGGAATCTGGGTACTCAGCTAAGGTGCTTTACTTACTGCTAGAGAGGCAACAAGACATGATAAAAGAACTGGAAGGGAGGAACAGATACCCACTCACAAGATCCAGTTTATTTTCAACTGCCAAGGCAAATAAAACTCCAGCGCTGTTTGGGAAATCAACCAGGCTGGCCTATGATAGCATGCCAATTCCTGCTCTGCTCGGGATAATAGCTTCCACTGTTCTTGCTATTGTTAGTTGCTAAATCGTGTCTGACTCTGCAACCTCATGGACTGCAGCACACCAGGCTTCCTGTCCTTCACTATCTCTTGGAGTTGGCTCAAATTCATGTCCATTGAGTCAGTGATGCCATCCAATCATCTCATCCACTGTCGACCCCTTCTCCTCCTGCCCTCAGTTTTTCCCAGCATCAATGATTCGGCTCTTTGCATCAGGTGACCGAAGTTGTGGAACTTCAGCATCAGTTCTTCCAATGAATATTCAGTTGATCTCCGTCAGGATTAACTGGTTTGATCTCCTTGCTGTCCAAGGGTCTTCTCCAGCACCACAGTTTGAAAGCATCAATTCTTCAGTGCTCAGCCTTCTTTATGGTCCAACTGTCACAGCCACACATGGCTACTGGAAAAGCCACTGTTGAGAAGACCCCAATTTTGTGATTAAGAAACTAAGGTGCTAATGAAACATCATTCACTGAAGTGTTTTTAATTCAGATTTAGCGTTCTCAACAGGAACATTTCCCTGTTGGTAAGACGAACATGGCCTTGGACCACTGCCTGAAACTCCCCCTGGGCTCAGATGTCTCTTTCCTTCTCTCATCTCCATCCTAAGATGAGTCCCTCAGCTCCTCCAGCTTAGGACCCTCACTTGCTCATTCAAAGGCTGTCTCACAGCCTCATTGAAACCCTTCATCCTCAGGCAGCCTTTTTTCAGTTTGCACATTCTCTCTGTCTTCACAGAGGCTGATGAAAACATAAGAGGTTCAGTGTGTGTGTGCACACCCGTGTGTGGATTAGAGAGCAACAAGGAATATCTCATTCTCATTCATTTTGTGTTGCCTTCTCCAACCTCTTCATGGCATTCTTCACCTCACTTTTCAAATCTGCTTTCCCTTTTTCTTAGAATTTTCTAGTCCCAGGTTCTTTTTGAGCATCTTCTCACTTTCATCCCCTCCATTTGACTAAAACTACCTTGACAGGAGTCACTAATAATATGTTCATGAAAAACTCCAGTTGCCTCTTTGTTTCTGCTGTTCTATTTTCCCTGACTGTGCTTGACAGTATTCATCATCTGTTTCTCCCCTATCTCATCATCTCTCTGGAAGCTTAACTGCCTTGCTTACCTTGACCTGTTTGCACTCGAGTGTCTCTGCTTCTACTCTCTTACTTTATCTGATCATTCTTTTTCTTTCCTCATCCCATCTCTCCAGAGAGCTCCATTTTTACCCAGAATTTAATACTTTTCCCTCCCTCAACTGAGCTGGTGACTCAAATCTTACTCAGTCCTAACCTGTTAAAGAAAGGCCTTGTTTTATACTTTTCTCCATCTGTTTGGTTGCCCAGCATCACTTCAAGGTCAACATATCTGAAATGCTTTCACAGCTTTTTGCATGCCCTTGTCATTTTCCTTTGTCTAATTTATATTCAGATCTAAGTCAGACTTTGCTACTTTATTTTGGCACCAAAGTCTTCTCATCACCTGATGTGAGCTCTTAATGTCTTCATACAACCATCTTTCCTCCAACTTCTTCTCTCACTCCACATCAAAATATCCCCATCAGAATCAACTCCTCCCGGTTGCTAAAAAAAAATTTTTTTTATTTAAAATTTGACATCTCATTTCTTAGTCTCTTCTTCCCCTAAGAGCCTACACAGACATTCAGTGATGTAGCTTGACAAACATGCAACAGATCCAGTCTGAACTCCACAGAGTTTAGTGAACAGTCTGCTGAGCCTTTACCCCTGCACCTAATTAATCATTCTGCCTGGAAATTCACTTATTCTTCTCCCAGCCACACACTTGGTCATTCCCATGCCAGTTCTCCAAATTTCCATCTGTCTCCTTGTCCAGTATCAACAGGCTCTTTCTTATGCAAATCTCTCCAAGCGACAGATGAAGAAATAACATAGAGATCCACTAGTTACAGCCAACACCAATGACAGTATGTGTCATATTTGCCAAAAGGAAGAGGGCACAGTGGGTTCCTGAAGTGACTGAGCTCATCAAGAGCATTTTTCCAAGAGGCCTAAGGTCTGGAGGAAATGAAAGGACTCTGACAGAGCACATGTGAGAGGGGAAGAGACTGAGTGAAGCACCAAGAAGCTCCCTGGAGTGCAAGGCACCAAAGCAGGAATTCCCAGCTAGTCCAGGGGAAGAAAGAGCATCCAACTAACCCAAAATGAAAAGCAATTGTTAAAGAGGCACTGGGGACTTCCCTGGTGGTCCAGAGATTGAGGCTCCAGGCTTCCAGTGCAGGTGGCTCATGTTTAACCCCTGGTTGGGGAACTAGATCATGCAGGCCACGAGGCATGGCCAAAAAATAAAATAATAAATAAAAGAGGCACTGAGGATTTCCTTGGTGGTACAGTGGATAGGAATCCTGCCAATACAAGGGACATGGGTTCGACCCCTGGTCCGGGAAGATCTAACATGCCGTAGAACACCTAAGCCTGAGAGCCACAACTACTGAAGCCTACATGCCTACAGCCCGTGCTCCACAACAAGAGAAGCCCCTGCAATGAGAAGCTGGTGGACCGCAACGAAAACTAGACCCTGCTCACCACAAATAGAGAAACTCCACATGCAATGACGAAGACCCAGCAGAACCAAAAATAAACAATTATTAAAACAAACCAATAAAAAAAAAAAGAGGCACTGAAAAATTGTGGGAAAAGCCAAGAATTTTAAAAAATTTTACCATGTGACATTAAGCACATCACTTAGGCTCTCTAAAGGTGAGAGAGGACGTCCTCTCTAAATGTGAAAAAGGATGTGAAAATAACACAATTTCACAGGGTTAGGAGACTTACATGAGAAAACAGGTATGAATATAGCATACAAATTGAAAAGTACCATGCAAATGGGGAAGTCTGTTATTACTAAATGGAACCGACAAATTATTCATTGATGCATACATCAGTATGTAAATTTTAACTAATAACAATTTTTTTAGGCCTAGTTTACTGGAGTATTATTTGCATATATTAAAATTCACCCTTTTAAGTGTACAGTTCTATAAGTTTTACCAACTTGTACAGCATGTAAGTAACCATCGTTATAATCAAATTATAGAATATTTCCATCACTCAAAAAGTTTCCTGTATGTACTCCTTTATAATCAATCACTTCACTCCCCAACTCTTGGCAACCACTGATCTGATTTGGTCTCTATAATTTTGCCTTTTTCAGAATGTCTTATAAATGGAATCACACTGTATGTAATCGTATTGTATGTCTGACTTTTTCTTTTTTTTTTTTTTGCCACCTTTTGAATAACTGCTTTACAGAATTTTGTGGTTTTCTGTCAAACATCAACAAGAATCAGCCATATAGGTACACACATATCCCCTCCCTCCCGAACCTCCCTCCTAGCTCCCTCCCCATTCCACCCTTCTAGATTGTCACAGAGCCCTTGCTTAAGTTCCCTAAATCATACAGCAAACTACCACTGGCTATCTATTTCACATACAGTATTATAAGTTCCCGTGTTACTCTCTCCATACAGCTCACCCCCTCCCTCGTCCCCTCCCCCCGTGTCCATAGGTCTGTTTTCTGTATCACCTTCTCCATTGCTGCCCTGAAAATAAATTCATCAGCACCATCTTTCTGGATTCCATATATTCACTTGACATAGTGGCTTTAGAGACTTCTCAGTATTGGGGCTTATGTTGGTACTTGGTTGTCTTTACTGACAAGTGATATTCCTTTGTATGAGTGTATTTATCTACCCACTTTTCGTGATTTTTAAAATAAAGCTGCTATACCATTCACATACACTTCTTAGACATTTGTTTTCATTTTTTCTTAAGTAAGTACCTGGGAATGAAGTTGCTGGGTTATATGGTAAGAGTAATACTAATTTTATAAGAAATTGCCAAACTTTTCCAAAGTGGTTATACCATTTTGTGTTCCCACCAGCGGTTCTTCCATATTCTTAGCAACATTAGATTTTGTGAGTTTTCCTTTTCCCTTCTTCCTTTTACCTCTTTTTTAAATTAAAAAAAAAATTCATCCATGCCACTGGACGTTTTAACAGTATCTTACCACAGTTTTGATTTATATTTCCTGCCAACTAATGATGATGAGAATCTTTTCAAATGCTTATTTACTATCTGTATCCTTATTTTCATAAAATGCCTTTTGCCCACTTTTTAATTAGGTTGTCTGTCATACTATTGAGTAGTAAGGGTTCTTCATATTAATACAAGTCCTTCATAGAAGACAAGCATTTTGCACATATTTTCTTACGCTCCGTGATTTATCTTATCATTTCCTTAACAATGACTTTCAAAGAACAGAAGTTTCTTTTTTTAATGAAATCTTATTTATCAGCTTTTTCTTTTATGGTTCGTGCTTCTGTACATCTAGGAAACCTTTACCCAAAGACATTTCTCCTGTTTTCTTCCCAAAGTATTTTAGTTTCAGTTATAGTTCTATGATACATTTTTAGTTAATTTTTTACGTGACAAAAGATACGAGCAGAGGTTCTTTTTTTTTTTTCTCAAAAATCAACTGCCCACATGTGTGAGTCTACTTCTGAACGCTCTCTGCAGCCTGACTGATCTCTATGTCTATGCTTATGCCATCCTGCACTAACTTGATTACTAGTGCTTTATCCAAAGTCTCATAATCTGTATATGTCCTCCAGTTTTTACTCTTTCATCCCAAAGTTCTTTTGGCTTTTTTGCTTTTCCATATAAATATTAGAATCATCTGTTAATTTCTGCCAAAAAAAAAAAAAAAAAAGTCTCCTGGGATTTCTATGGGGCTTGTGTTGAATTTTAACAAAAGTTTGAGAAGAACTGATTTCCTAACAATACTGAATTGGTGGTGGAAATGATTTCCTGAGTATTCATTTTGCATTTTATAATAATTCACTGATTTGTATACTTTTGTTTTGTGTTGTCTTGAAAACAATATATTTTAAATATAAAGATACAAATTAAAAAGAAAATACTCGGCTTCCCTGGTGACTCAGTGGTAAAGAATCCACCTGCCAATGCAGGAGACACAGGTTTGATCCCAGATCCGGGAAGATCCCACATGCTGCAGAGCAACTAAGCCCACGTGTCACAACTATTGAGCCTGTGCTCCAGAGCCCGGGAGCCACAACTACTGAAGCCCACACGCCTTAGAGGCAACGCTGCAAAACAAGACAAGTGACCACAAGAAGAAGCCTGCCCACCACAATTAGAGAGCAGCCCCCGCTTGCCGAAACTAGAGAAAAGCCCTCACAGCAATGAAGACCCGGTATGGCCAAAAATAAATAATTTAAAAAATAAAAGAATGTTTCTTTAAAAAAAATACCAAGTCAGAAATTTTATAATGTTTATCCCTATGAATATAATGTTTCTGATGTCATAAATTCGTTTTTTACATTTCCACTTCTTTTAAAATTTTATTGAAGTACAGTTGATTTACAATGTTGTGTTTCTTTCTTTTATACAGCTAAGTGACTCAGTTATACTATATATTTAATTATATATATAACATATATACATATTCTTTTTCATATTTTTTGCATTATGTTTTTCACAGAATCTTGAATATAGCTCCCTGTGCTATACAGTAGGATCTTGTTTATCCATCCTGTATTTAATAGCTGCTGCTGCTGCTAAGTCGCTTCAGTCGTGTCCGACTCTGTGCGACCCCATAGATGGCAGCCCACCAGGCTATCTCGTTCATGGGATTCTCCAGGCAAGAATACTGGAGTGGGTTGCCATTTCCTTCTCCAATGCATAAAAAGTGAAAAGTGAAAGTGAAGTTGCTCAGTCGTGTCCAACTCTCAGCGACCCAATGGACCGCAGCCCACCAGGCTCCTCCGTCCATGGGATTCTCCAGGCAAGAGTACTGGAGTGGAGTGCCATTGCCTTCTCCGATGTAATAGCTAGCATCTGCTAATCCCTTTGCAGCAACACGGATGGACCTGGATATTATCATACTAAGCAGAGTAAGTCACTTACATGTGGACTCTAAACTACAATACAAACCAACCTACCTACAAGACAAAGACAGACTCACAGACACAGAGAACAGACTTGTGGTTGCAGGAGGGGCTGGTTAGGGGATGGACGGAATGGGAGTTTGGGATTAGCAGAGGCAAACTATTAAATTTCCATTTCTAATTGTTCATTAATAGCATTTATAAATACAATTAATTTTGGTATATTGGTCTTGTGACCTTACCAAACTTACTGGTTCATTTTCATACTTTTTTGGTCTATTCTTTGCTACTTTCCACATAAATGATCATAAATACACCTTTCTTTTTCCCTTTCCCTTCCTTTTCTGTTTTTGTTACACTGGTTAGGACTTCCTCCAATACAATTGCTCAGAGGAGTGGTACAGGAAGCATCCTTGCCTTGTTCCTAATCTTAAGGGTAGAGCATCCAGCCTTTCAGCATTAGGCAGGATATTACCTGTAAGGATTTTCATAGATGCCCTTTGTCAGGTTGAGGACGTTCCCTTCTAGTTCTTGTTTGATGGATTTTTTAAAGTCATGAACATGTATATAAAGTTAGGAGGTTTTGTTTCTTTTACTGGAAAAAACAATTTTTTTTTTTCTTTTTTTGTGCCTTTGCTTCAAAATTCCGTCTGTGGGCTTGGCTGCTCACAGGGACTTGAAAAGAAAGAGTGCTACAGATGGAGTGGGTTATTCATGTTAGAATTTATCAAATTGACTGAAGTATAACAGAAAGTGAAAAGCCTCCCCAAGGAAGTTATAGCTATTCACGTAGAAGATAATCAGGCTATTAAAAAATCGCTGGAGAAGCGATAACACGTCTGAAACTCATCAAGGAATAAAACACAGTAAGATGTGGTGCTGGAGAAGACTCTGGAGAGTCCCTTGCATAGCAAGGAGATCAAACCAGTCAATCCTAAAGGAAATCAACCTTGAATATTCATTGGAAGAACTGATGCTGAAGCCGAAGCTTCAGTACTTTGGCCACCTGATGCAAAGAGCCGACTGATTGGAAACAACCCTGATGCTGGGAAAGACTGAGGGCAGGAGGAGAAGGGGATGACAGAGGATGAGATGGTTGGATGACTCACCATCACTGATTCGATGGACATGAGTTTGAGCCAACTCCCGGAGATGGCAAAGGATAGAAAAGCCTGGTGTGCTGCAGTCCATGGGTCAAAAAGAGTCAGACACAACTGAGTGACTGAACAACAAAGATGTGGAAAAGGTGGGAAACTAAAATTGTACTAAAACTGTCCCCTACAACAATGTTTGGAAGGCGAAGTCCATGATGGAAGACAACTTAGGGAAGAAATTCTGTTTATTCCATTTCAATTTCCAGGCGTCAGCAGCACATAGTGCTATAGAAAATATTGCAGATAATGAAGGATAAATACTATACACAGGGAAAAAAATGCAGAGCCCCCAAAAACGAATCTAAGTGACAACTAAATGGAGATGAAACCTCTTTCAAAATTGAAAGCACAAATACACATCCTTAAGAGAAGAGCTTCTTGTCTCCCTGTATGGCTAGAAACTACCCCAAACAAACTTTTCTTCCCTATTAATTTAAGAATTTTCACTCCTCCTTCATGTCCAGTTGGCTCTTTATATAAAAGCTCTTCTACTGTCATGGGGCATTCGTCGCTGTCCCTAACTATGATCCACATCCCATCCCAATCCCTACTTCACTTATAACCAGTGCAGCCAGCAACAGGGTCTGGGAAAAGCTGGTAACAAACCAGAAAGCTTAACTAGGCTTTTACATGTTGGCTTTAGGAATCTACCAACCTTCCCCAAAGAGGTATATTCTTAAGTTCTTTTGAATGAAAGTCTCAGAAGCAATTTTCTGAATACAACTTGTTCATAAGGTAGAGTATTCGTGCACAGAGAGGATGAAAAGGAGGGCAAGGATTACTGTCTAAGAACCCACATCCAATGCCGTGTATCTCCAAAGATGAGCGGCAAGCACCTTGCTTCAGAACTACTTGAGCACTTGGCAAAAGCTGTAGATACCTAAGCCTAACACCAGAAAAAGTGATGCAGAATTTCTGAGGATAAAATTTGGAGATCTGTGTTTTTCACAAGTGCCCCACATGATCCTTTTGTGTACTCTAGGTATGTGTGTGCATGCTCAGTCGCTTCAGTAATGTCTGACTCTTTGCAACCCCATGCACCATAACCCACCAGCTTCCTCTGTCCATGGGATTTTCCAGACAAGAATACTGGAGTGGATTGCCATGACCTCTACCAGGGGACTTCCCAACCTAGAAATCAAACCCATGTCCCCTGCCTTGCAGGTGGATTCTTTATCACTGAGCCTCTGGGGGAGCCCACACTTTACGTAAGGGAGTCCCCATTAGAGGAGTGTGGAAAAGCCAATGGGTCCCCACGTTCATCTACCAGCACACTCACAGCTGATGCCAGCAGAGGAAAAGAAATACAATTTCAAGCTAGAAAATAATTACAAAAATAAACAGAAATGCTTTTAAAAACTCTTCGGTGAGACAGAAGAAACAAAAACACAAAGAAGAAAACAGATTACAAAAATATGAATAACATTTGACTTTTTAAAGTTTTTTTTAATGTGGACCACTTTTAAAGTCTTGAATTTGTTACAATTATTGCTTTGCAAATTTGCTTTACTGTATTGTCTTATATTTTGGTTTTCCAGCCACAACGCATGAGGGATCTTAGTTCCCCGGTCAGGGATCAAACCCATACTCCTTGTACTGGAAGGTGAAGTCTTAACCACTGGACCACCAGGGAAGTCCCTAACATAAGTGACTTTTAAAACACTGTTCATTAACCGATAACATTTACACAGATGAATACATACATTATAAGTATGCACACAGCTCAATGAATTTTTATCAAATACACTACCACTGAAGTTTTTTAATGCCTTCGTAATTAAATACAGAGAAATTATCATGGGGATGCTTGATGCTTGCTCTCTCTACCCCTAGAACAAAAGTTAAAAAAAAAAAAACAAACTAATCCAGAGAACACCAAGCTGTGCTCCCTGTTATACAGCAGCTTCCCACTAGTTATGTTTCACACATGACAGTGTAAATGTGTCAGTGTTACTTTCTCAGCTTGTCCTATTCCCCCATTCCCCTGTTGTGTCCCCAAGTCCGTTCACATCTAAGTCTCCATTCTTTCCCTATAGTTTCAACAGAACCATTTTTCTAGATTTCATATAGATGTGTTAAAATGTGTGATATTGCTAGGATGGGAGGGTAGAAGGGAGGCTCAAGAGGGAGGGAATATATATACATATATTAATAATTATGTCTGATTTGCATTATGGCAGAAACCAACACAACATTGTAAAGCAATTATCCTCTAATTTTAAAAAAGTTCTAATAGAAAAATGGAACAAGAAAAAAAAACCTAATATAGAGGGGCAGGAAGATAAAGCAGAGAATTCAACAGGACTCTTACAAAAAAAATTAGCAAAAGACAGCATGAATGGAAGGAGAAAAAATAAACTAAAGGAAATCACAACTCCTAAAAGAATCATTCAATTCTTAATCAAAGTGACCTGCTTTCAAAACAGTTTGGGGATTTATTTCAGACTTACTTACACTTACCCACTCATCTAGGACACATAATAATTATACAAAGTGAGTAATGAAGACTGGGGGTTTCTGGATCACATGGATTTTATTTCTTTGAAACAATCTTGAGAAGGAGAGAGGTCCAATAGCTCTTAGGTATTTACTTCAACAGCCTGCTCTGGGGGTAAGCACTATTAATACCTTTATACAGCAGCATCACTGAAATGTGAAGGAGACCATGCCATGTCCTCAAATGCAGGGGATGTCTCTGACTTAGTGGCCATGGACTGATGCAGTCTGCAGTCCACCTTCATCCACTTTCATAAGCCTGTTTGCTCCCTTGTCCCAATTCCAAGTCAGTTAAGCAAACAACAGAACAGCTGAATCGGCATTGGAAAGAGAATGCAGAGAGATGAGAGGCAAAGGGAACTAGCAGAATAAGAATAAAAGGGACAGACAGACAGTTGCATTTAACCCTGAAATTAACATATATAACATCTCTAGGCAAGAAAAACAAGGTTGTCATCACCTATTATTAGCACAGGATATGCAGTAAAAAACCTTTACTATCTGAGCTGCTGAGGGAGTTTCAGGTAAGCATGATCTAATTGTCCAACTTAATATCACTGAGGGCTTCATCTTCCAAATACTTCATAACTTTACATAATTAATTTTCACCAAACCTCCACAAGGTCTGAATGTATTAAACACCCACCATAAATGGACAAACCAAGTGCCTGAGTTTACATAACTCACCTCAAAGTGAAGAGAAGCTGGCACGTGAAATCAGAATGGGAACAGCAATGAAGTATTTCTGTTCCCCAAGACCACGCCAAACCCATATTTTTCCAAACTGCTTGTGTTTTCAACCTCCTAGCGTTTATGGAATGGCACCAGGGATGGAGTTTTGCACTTAATAAAAGGTACACACACCTGGCTTTCATTCAAAAGACAAAAAGAGGTACACTTCCCACAAGTAAATATGAGCCTGGGAAAACTAAAACACCCAGTAGTAATAGGAACAGAGAAGCACAGTTCAGTTCAGTTCAGTCGCTCAGTCGTGTCCGACTCTTTGCGATTCCATGAATTGCAGCATGTCAGGCCTCCCTGTCCATCACCATCTCCCGGAGTTCACCCAAACTCATGTCCATCGAGTCAGTGATGCCATCCAGCCATCTCATCCTCTGTCGTCCCCTTCTCTTCCTGCCCCCAATCCCTCCCAGCATCAGAGTCTTTTCCAATGAGTCAACTCTTCGCATGAGGTGGCCAAAGTATTGGAGTTTCAGCTTTAGCATCATTCCTTCTAAAGAACACCCAGGACTGATCTCCTTTAGAATAGACTGGTTGGATCTCCTTGTACAAGCAGGGCACAAAAGCTCACCATCAGTCACTGTCATTTTATAGCCTTGCCCATCAGCAGATTTCATCTTTTATTAGGCTTCTGAGCAAAGCCTGGCCAAGGCATCAGTCAGTGTCCCTGCGATTAGTGGGGACTGAAATGGTCGTGTGTGACTCTGTACAACCCTATGGATGGCAGCCCTTCGGATTCCTCTGTCCATGGGATTCTCTAGGCAAGAATACTGGAGTGGGCTGCTATGCCCTCCTCCCGAGGATCTTCCGAACCCAGGGATCAAAGCTGCATCTCTTATATCTCCTGCATTGGCAGGCGGGTCTTCCTATCTTAATTCTGTTCTCCTGGTGCCTGGGAGGAACTGAGACCCTGCTGCCCAGCTGTGAGGCTCATCCTGCCTATATGGTACATCTACCTTGCCTCCTTGATCACCCCACAATCACCTCTTACAGCAGGAGGCTTTCCCTGAATTCCAGTCACAAAATAAGGACCCTGACCCTCTGCATGGCTCTTGACAGTTTCTCCTTTCTAAGTGAACAGAAAGTTGGACCTATTCAGACTCTATCAATTGGTGCTTCCTCCTCCTGTGTGTCTGTCTGTCCCTCTCTTTTGAAATAATTTTTTTTAAGCTATCTCTACTGCTGAATCAGTTCTACTTTCCCTGACCTCTGCCACCATATTCATCCTCCCTTTCCCCCAGTGACTACTGCAAGGATCCCACGACATCCTTAAAGTCAAATCTCCGTGAACTATAAATGTGAAACACGAAGGACACTATTTCAATGCAGATGTCCTCTCTCCCAGATATTTGCCACTCCTTACTATCAGCACATTGTTGTCACCTCCAGGAATTTCCTCTTGCTCCACTCGTCTCTTCTCTCGGACCCTTTTGGTTGTTAACCACCTGCCCATCTATATCAGGGACTTCGGGACTCTGAAGAGTCCAGGTTGTTCTCAGATTATTCTCTAACTTCTAAAAGCCATACGGGGATCTGTAAACCACAGCATCTCAACTGAGTCTTATCATCTGTCTACTGCTGACTAGGGGTAGTGTTAGTCACTGAGTTGTGTCTGACTCTTCACAATCCCCTGTATCCTGCCAGACTCCTCTGTCCATGGAATCCTCCAGGCAAGAATACTGGAATGGGTTGCCATTTCCTCCTCCAGGGGATCATCCTAACATAGGGATCAAACCCCTGTCTCCTGCATTACAGGCAAACTTTTTACCATCTGAGCCACCAAGGAAGCTGGGGTATGTGCCCCTCAGTGTGACCACTGGCAGTACTAGAATGCTCATTTAAGACAAGCTTAGAAGCACCGGTCTGGTGAGAAATGAAGCTGAGGGACTTGTCATAAGCCAGCATTTACATAGCAAACCCTATGTCTACTTGGTGTGTGTGTTTACTGAGGCGAAGACGTGCTATAGGAAGGCTTGTAGATATTATGGGATAATGTTTCCCCCATCTTACTCCTTGCTGTCACCTGAACCATTTTGAGTGTTTAGGTTTCTAAGGCTGGAAGAGTCAGTGAAATCTAGCAGATGGTGGGTATCTGGTCCATAGCCCTGTGAATGGTGCAACTCCCACCCAGCTCACCTAGGATTTCATGGAAAGCAGTGCTATTGAGCACCATGCAGACTTTTCACTTTGGGAGAGAGGCAACACCCTGGGCACCACAGTCACTGATTCTGGAAAGCCCAGAGTGTTCAGGACCTATCCGAGAAGCATCCCCTGCAGGTAAGGATGCTGTAGAGCAGTGGCTGTCCCACTCGTGCACTTGAGCCAAGCCAGGCAATCTCTGCTCTCTGTCTGCTCCCTGTCAGCATAACTGATGCGCAGCTGCCTTTAGCTGACTGCCATCTTTCGTCTCCTGGAATGTGACTTTTAAACGTGTTATATACTTCATCTGTGCAGTGCCCTGGAACCTGGATTGGAACACAGCTGCAGCAGATTACACTATTTATTTTACGGACTTGAAGATAGAGCCTCTTGAACTCGATATGCAAATGCATGTGAATAATATGCAAATCTGTGTTTTCCGCCAAGATGCTGGCATTTTTCTTTTAATGGGACTGTGATTCTTATTCAAGAAGGAAGAGCATCTTCCTCATGTCCCTCTGCATTAGTGCTCTCCCGTTCTTCTTTTCAAGGTCCTGACCAGCTTGTAACTTCACTAAGCTTCAAAGCACTGAGAAAATTACAGGTGCCACTGAATTACATTTAAACCTATAATGGTCATTCCAGGACATTATTTAGTGCTTTTCAATAGGTGTGCTACAAATGCAAAGAGGGTCACACTCCTTCACTGCCAATTTGGGGTTTTATTCTTAACCTCATGGAATCTGACAGTCTCCTTAGTAATTCTAAATTTAAGTGTTCTCACCTACTGTAGAGATGCAGCCACATAACCTTTCTAAAGAAAAAAAATGCAGTTTACAAAGTTTTTTAAAGTGATATTTCCAATGGGACTGGTAAAAGGTGTTAGACTGGCACCTGCAAAACTGAACCCTCTATTTAGCCTCAGAATAGCAAATTCCATGGACAGAGGAGGCTAGCAGTCCATGCGGTCACAAAGAGTCTGACATGACCTAGTGACTGAACAACAACAAAGTACATGTATCTTACACACTCGGCCAGAGCCACCACACCCTCATCACCACCACCATCACCACCACAGCCACCATCAAAGCTACAAGGACAAAAAGGCTTGCTCAGATCCAGGAGATGCAACTGAAGAAACTAAGCATGTCAAGCAATTACTTGCCTACTATGTACAAGACACTCTTCTGAGTGGTTAAAAACACAAGCTTAAGATCAGCCTTGCCATTTAGAAGGGTACAATCTAATAAAAATAATGACAGGAACCAATATCCACTTAGCACTTATTTTTGCATCATACTCGACACTCAACACGAATGTGTCATAGGTTCCTTACGACAACAGTACTTGCAATATGGTTACAGTACAATCTTACAGTTAAAAATGGTAGAGGGCAGGCTCAACCCTCCCAAAAAAACATCCTAGTGACTCATATATAAACAATTGTTTGGTGGTCCAGTGGTTAAGACTCCATGCTTCCAATGCCGGGGAATGCAGGTTTGAGACCTGGTCAGGGAATTACTATCACACACACCTTGTGGTGTGGTCAAAAAAAAAAAAAGGGTTTAAAAAATAATAATTGTTAAATGAATTGAGTTAAAATTTCATAGGCTAAACACAACTATCCCAAAGAACCAAGATAAGATCCTTAAATTAACTCTCAGAAAAGGCTTTCACTCAGGGCTATAATAACACAGAGGAAGAAAGGAATCAGAATTTCCACCTCCCAGTGGCCCAGTTCTAATTTGTATTTAATGCTTTCATGTCAAATTCAATAAAATAGCCTCCTGGTTCTCTAGTCCTAGTGCCTTTATAAGGAATATCATTTTTAAAAACCTACTTCAAATTCTCATAATGAAATATCACATAGTCTAGATTTATCCTTCCTATGTTGGAAATGGAATAAATGAAATTCCCCAGGGGCTTCCCAGGTGGCTCAGTGGTAAAGAATCTACCTGCCAATGCAGGAGACACAGGAAATGTAGGTTCAGTCCCT
This sequence comes from Tragelaphus eurycerus, assembly GCA_935064755.1. NCBI lineage: Eukaryota > Metazoa > Chordata > Mammalia > Artiodactyla > Bovidae > Tragelaphus > Tragelaphus eurycerus. The sequence continues at coordinate 14,625,047 of CAKXYN010000036.1, read as the reverse complement.
GGGTCGGGAAGATCCCCTGGAGTAGGAAACAGTAACCAGCTCTAGTATTCTTGCCTGGATAATTCCATGGACAGGGGAACCTGGCAGGCTACAATCTACAGGGTCACAAAGAGTCGGGCACTGAGTGAGCACTGCACAAGCGTCTCAGGGGGTGATGAAGTCTCAAGATTTCCAGGTACCGTGAGCTGAAACATCATATACTGGTGAAAAATGAAGCTCTGTCTCCCACTGGCTCTATTCCTCAACCATTTGTTTATCCCTCTTGGTTTTGCAGAGGCCAGAGAGGCAAAGACTGCCACCTTGGATAAAGATGCTCCTCCCTGTGAATGCATAACACTCTCGAGAGCCTAGAATACAGTAAGACACCAGGGCCTCCAACGGGAGTCTCAGAGGCTAAGTACGGTCCACATTAACCATACAGTTCTCCTGAGGACTTCAGGGGAGTAAAGGTTATCCGGTTAGCCCTCCAGGAAGACATCATATGACGAAGGTTTCAGAGAATGAATCCTAAAGCTTGTTCCAGAAGAATTCACCTAACATCCTGAAAGCATCTTCTCTTCCACAGAACCAGTAGACCCAAAGCTCAGAGCAACATGCTCGAGGATGAGGACCTGGAGTCAGAGCTGACAGGTGACCTGACCACACACCTCCGTCCCTTGAGAACCATTCAGTTGGTTTCTGGCTTTGTTTGCTATGCAAATAACTTGATTGACACTGATCAATGACTAGCACTTGGCCCATATCTAAGTGCTTGTGTACAAATAAAGATGATTAAATTGCTTCGAACAGCTTTTGAATTACATCTGAGCAGCTATATTTTAAAATAGCGAGCACACTCTATTTCACCACTGTTATCAATAAAATATTCATGGAGCTTGTACACACATTGATTTCTAATCATATGGCCAAGTACCGAAGAAATGTGCCTTCGGTTTTCCCTATGCTGGTAAAGACTGATGCAGAAGACAGATGGTGTGAGTTAGGAGTGGGTAACAGAAACCCTTGAAAATGTTATTTCCTGAGGAATTTTTTGGTAGTCATAAAAAAATCCTAAACTTGTAATGTCAAATGAAAAGTGTGAGATAAAAAATTGAGATTTCAAATTAATAGAATAATACATAGAAATAAAGGAAGAAACATACCAAAATATTAGATGAAAAACATTCATTTAATTCTTTGTTTAATCATTACTATAATAACTAACACTAAACTGCAAAAACTTAAGGTTCCAGCTACCTGGAAATCTGTGGAAAGATATACACAAGTGCATTTCACTTTATTTAATAGACACGTTTCTGAAAGCTACACATTATACTTAATTCTATGTGTTTATTACATAGATATTTGAAAGCCATTATGTTCATAAATATAATAAAGAATTTTTAAAATACTGCAGATAAGAGCAGAAATTTCACAAAATAGAAACTACGGATGATTAACCAACGTGAAAAATTGTTCAATGTTACTGGTAATTACAGAAATAAGAATTAACCAAGCAAAGGAGTATAATTTTTACCCAACAGATCATAAAGATATTTTTAATTTAATTTTTATAGCTGAGTAGCCAAGGATATGGTAAAAAAAAAAAAAAAAAAAAAAAAAAAACCAGACACTCTCACATATTGCTATAGGAAGTATAAATTGATGAAAAACCATTTTGGAAAAGCCATTTGGCATTATGGATCAAGAGCCTTAAAATGTTCATACCTTTGACCCTGTAATTTAATTTCTGGGAATCTATCCTAAAATAATAATGTAAAATAGAGACAGAGAAGCTTCATACACCAAAATGTTCACTGCAACATCATTTATAATAGTGAAAAATTCAAAGTAATTAAATGGCTGACAGTAAGAAGGTGGTTAAGTAAATTATGCTATAGCTGTATGACAGAATGCTAAATACCCTAAAAAATTATGTTTACCAAGAACTTTTAATAACATAGAAAAATCCCTTATGGCTGCAGTGTTAAATAAAAATACAGCACAAAAAAATTGTATGATTCCATCTATATAAAAATTCATACACAAATGCTGTAAGGAAATATATCAAAATGTTAACAGCAATTACTTTATTGGAATTTAAGTGATTTTTTTTTTCTTTCGGACAACTTTTCCATTTTTCCCAAATATTTCACAGTGAGTATGTATTACTTGTATGTTAAAAAACATTAAAAGTATATATTACATTTCAAGTATTCACACCAACTGTTTAATGTCTTAAAAAAAGATAAAGACAGAAATGGATAAAACTGAAATAAGACAGAGACACAGACTAATGGAGCCTCTTCCTGTCCCCTTTTAGGTGCTGCCTCTAAATTTTTTAAGGCCCTGTTGTGTTAGCAACTGCAAGCATATGAAATATTTACCCCATTAGCTGAATAAAATTAACTTGGATGCATAAATCTGTTCAGGGTCACATATTTCCTATTTCTGACCTAAAGGAATCACAGAATGAATCATTTTGGAAAGAATCATTTCTGTTGAATGAGAGTCATGCTCTAATTCTGAGTTTTCAAGTTTATAAGAGTGCTCAAACTACCGCACAATTGCACTCATCTCACACGCTAGTAAAGTAATGCTCAAAATTCTCCAAGCCAGGCTTCAGCAATATGTGAACCGTGCACTTCCTGATGTTCAAGCTGGATTTAGAAAAGGCAGAAGAACGAGAGATCAAATTGCCAACATCCGCTGGATCATGGAAAAAGCAAGAGAGTTCCAGAAAAACATCTATTTCTGCTTTATTGACTATGCCAAAGCCTTTGACTGTGTAGATCACAATAAACTGTGGAAAATTCTGAAAGAGATGGGAATACCAGACCACCTGATCTGCCTCTTGAGAAATCTGTATGCAGGTCAGGAAGCAACAGTTAGAACTGGACATGAAACAACAGACTGGCTCCAAATAGGAAAAGGAGTACATCAAGGCTGTATATTGTCACCATGTTTATGTAACTTATATGCAGAGTACATCATGAGAAATGCTGGACTGGAAGAAACACAAGCTGGAATCAAGATTGCCGGGAGAAATATCAATAACCTCAGATATGCAGATGATACCACCCTTATGGCAGAAAGTGAAGAGGAACTAAAGAGCCTCTTGATGAAAGTGAAAGTGGAGAGTGAAAAGCTTGGCTTAAAGCTCAACATTCAGAAAACGAAGATCATGGCATCTGGTCCCATCACTACGTGGGAGATAGATGGAGAAACAGTGGAAACAGTGTCAGACTTTGTTTTTCTGGGCTCCAAAATCACTGCAGATGGTGACTGCAGCCATGAAATTAAAAGACGCTTACTCTTTGGAAGGAAAGTTATGACCCACCTAGATAGCATATTCAAAAGCAGAGACATCACTTTGCCAACAAAGGTTCACCTAGTCAAGGCTATGGTCTTTCCTGTGGTCATGTATGGATGTGAGAGCTGGACTGTGAAGAAGGCTGAGCGCTGAAGAATTGATGCTTTTGAACTGTGGTGTTGGAGAAGACTCTTGAGAGTCCCTTGGACTGCAAGGAGATCCAACCAGTCCATTCTGAAGGAGATCAGCCCTGGGATTTCTTTGGAAGGGAAGATGCTAAAGCTGAAACTCCAGTACTTTGGCCACCTCATGCGAAGAGTTGACTCATTGGAGAAGACTCTGATGCTGGGAGGGATTGAGGGCAGGAGGAGAAAGGGACGACAGAGGATGAGATGGCTGGATGGCATCACTGACTCGATGAATGTGAGTCTGAGTGAACTCCGAGAGCTGGTGATGGATAGGGAGGCCTGGCGTGCTGCAGTTCATGGGGTCGCAAAGAGTCGGACACGACTGAGTGACTGATCTGATCTGATCTGACCCTCTTTGGGGGTTTCCCAGATGGCACTAGTGGTAAAGAACCTGCCTGCCAATGCAGGAGACATAAGAGATGCCAGTTCCATCCCTAGGTCAGGAAGACGCCCTGGAGGAGGGCACGATAACCCACTCCAGTTTTCTTGCCTGGAGAACCCCCATAGACAGAGGAGCCTGGCGGGCTAGAGTCCATAGTGTTTCAAAGAGTCAGACACAACTGAAGCGACTTAGCATGCATACACATCCCCTATAAAGGCATGTGTATATTGTGTAAATAATGTGGCTGTGTAAATAATGTGGATGTGCCTGCAATATGTAGACACATACTAAAGAATATAAGAGCAACTAAGAGTTGTATGGGCTGATTGACTTCAACCCTCTCTCTTGCCAGATGAAGAAACTGAGACCCAGAGAAATCATGAAGCTAAAAACCCTTGCTCAGGGTCACTTGACTGTCACTGGCAAAGCCAGTGCAGCTGGAAGACCAGTTTGGAGGTTTTCCACTGACCTGGTCGCCAAGTTTATACCCCAGGAATGTGACTGTTAAGAAACTAGAGAGTTGAAATAAAGTTACTGTAACACCCTACTCTTACCCTACCCAGAAAATGAGCCCTGTCACCTTATCCACTCAGTATACTGAAGGGACTTCAAGGGACTTCAAAAGCTTTTGGGAGCATATGACTCGAAGCTTTGATCTGTGTGTAATGGTCTTGGGTGGTCACTATATTGCTCGATTAGCAGAATGAACTGAAAGTGGAGGCTAAAACAGTTTGTTTTATGGGTATTGTAAGATCAAAACGGCTCTTTCCATAATCTGAAAGGCCAAGAATTTGAGACGTTCTTGAGGAATGACAGAAAAGTGGGTTAATAAAGTAAACTGAACTCTGCAGATAATAAATATTTTACTGCTCCTGTACAACATTAGGCTGGCTAGCCCTGCCTTGTGATTCTTGGTGGCTGTGATTAGCATATGTAAAGTATTTCAAGGTGACTTATTAGGCTTGTTATCTGAGGGCCTCAGAAAAAGTTTTTGAATGTAGATCTTTAGATCTTTTCCTGCTGTATCAGTTCTTCCAACTTTGGGGTCTAAGAAAGTGTCTTTCAGCTTAAGAATCCTTGTGCATATTAATTAGGGTATCCTTATATGTAGCAGAGGTTGACTAAATCAGGATTTAAACCACTTTGGCAGAACTTGTCAACTCCATTCATATCCAGTGGGCTTTTACCAAATATATGTGTGCATATTATAGTTGGTGCATATACTTTATATATTTCATCTATGCTATTTTGGCAAATTCCATTTGCAAATATTTTCTACATTTGTCGTTGCTGTTGTTCCGTCACTAAGTTATGTCCACCTCTTTCATGACCCCATGGACTGTAGCCCACCAGGCTCCTTTGTCTATGGGATTCTCCAGGCAAGAATACTGGAGCAGGTTGCCATTTCCTCCTCCAGGGAATCTTCCCTAACCAGGAATCAAACTCATGGCAGATTCATTACAACTGAGCCACCAGGGAAGCCCATTTTCTGCATTTAGAAACTCAACATTGATAATGCAACAGAAAATAATGCATGTAGAGGATTACAGTGGGCTTTTAGAGAAGAGGTGGGGTGTAATGGAGGGCTGATCCAAAGTGGAGGCTCCTTTAACTGGCACTAAATTCAGAGCTGAGGACAGGAGTATGGTGCCAAGGGAAATGAGTAATAGTGAGAGGACTGGACAGGAGTGCAGAGCTGACGAAGCTAAGGTGCAGGATGAGCTTGGCTACGACAAGTACATAGTGGATTGTAATTAAAGATCAAGGCAGATATTTGGAATGGAATTCAGAAGGGGAGAGGGTGTCCAATGAAAAGAGCAAAGTGATGCAGTAAGTCCTTCAAAAGGTCTGCAGCATCACCACTGGTAGAGAGGGTATGCAAAGAATCGAGAGTTATAAAAACACAGACGATACAAGAAGCTTATCATTGAGGCCATAGAGGTGCTTGTAAAATTTGCAACACATCTCCAAAATGAATGTAACACACAACTACATGATGATGATTTCCATAAATCATCCTAGAAAATCCATTTCATTATTTTATCATACTCACAGGGTGATCTCATGGCTCTGTAGACAAGGGAAGTCCTTGAGAAAGAAAAGTCCAGAATATAAAATGTCTTTGGGGGTGGCCTTTAGAAATCCATATATATAAAGACTATTATCACTTTATGGGAGAGTTAAGCCTTATCTACATGTTAAACTTTCTAGCAAGGACTATAGACAAAACTGACCTGGCTTTGACATGAGTGGTCTTGAGTAAACTCTTTAAACCAAGTTTTCTCATCTGTAAAGATAACAGTAACTGAGATAATAATATTTATCTTAAAGAACTCCTGGGAGAATTAATTGGGATCATATATGTAAAGTATCTAGAAAGAAGCCTGTCACATTGGCCCCCATAACAGACACTACTTATGATAATAATTATGATGAGCTATGAGCCAGGTTTAAGCAATATGTGAACCGTGAAGTTCCAGATGTTCAAGCTGGTTTTAGAAAAGGCAGAGGAACTAGAGCTCAAATTGCCAACATCCTCTAGATCATCAAAAAAGCAAAAGAGTTCCAGAAAAACATCTATTTCTGCTTTATTGACTATGTCAAAGCCATTGACTGTGTGGATCACGAGAAACTGTGGAAAATTCTGAAAGAGATGGGAATCCCAGACCACCTGACCTGCCTCTTGAGAAACCTATATGCAGGTGAGGAAGCAACAGTTAGAACTGGACATGGAACAACAGACTGGTTCCAGATTAGGAAAAGGAGTATGTCAAGGCTATAAATTGTCACCTTGCTTATTTAACTTATATGCAGAGTACATCATGAGAAACACTGGACTGGAAGAAGCACAAGCTGGAATCAAGATTGCCGGGACAAATCTCAATAACCTCAGACGTGCGGATGACAACACCCTTATGGCAGAAAGTGAAGAGGAACTAAAAAGCCTCTTGATGAAAGTGAAAGAGGACAGTGAAAAAGTTGGCTTAAAGCTCAACATTCAGAAAATGAAGATCATGGCATCTGGTCCCATCACTTCATGGGAAATAGATAGGGAAACAGTGAAAACAGTGTCAGACTTTATCTTTTTAGGCTTCAAAATCACAGCAGGTGGTGACGGCAGCCATGAAATTAAAAGATGCTTACTCCTTGGAAGAAAAGTTATGACCAACCTAGACAGCATATTGAAAAGCAGAGACATTACTTTGCCAACAAAGGTCCGTCTAGTCGAGGCTATGGTTTTTCCAGTGGTCACGTATGGATGCGAGAGTTGGACTGTGAAGAAGGCTGAGTGCTGAAGAATTGATGCTTTTCAACTGTGGTGTTGGAGAAGACTCTTGAGAGTCCCTTGGACTGCAAGGAGATCCAACCAGTCCATTCTAAAGGAGATCAGTCCTGGGTGTTCTTTGGAAGGAATGATGCTAGAGCTGAAACTCCAGTACTTTGGCCACCTCATGGTAAGAGTTGACTCATTGGAAAAGACTCTGATGCTGGGAGGGATTGGGGGCAGGAGGAAAAGGTGATGAAGAGGATGAGATGGCTGGATGGCATCACTGACTTGATGGACGTGAGTTTGAGTGAACTCCGGGAGATGGTAATGGACAGGGAGGCCTGGCGTGCTACAATTCATGGGGTCACAAAGAGTCAGACACGACTGAGCGACTGAACTGAACTGATGATAATAATGCTACTTACTTAAAATACTGCAAACATTTAAAATTCTCCTTCCCTTGCCCTTTTTTTTAATTGAAAGATAATTACTGTACAGAATTTTGTTGTTTTCTGTCAAACCTCAACATCAATCAGACATGGATATACATATATCTCCCTTTTGAATCTCCCTCCCATTTCCCTCCCCATCCTCCCTTGCTCTTTTTGATTGCCCTAAAAAGAAGCATCATTCCACTGTCTCCTGCATTCCCTACAACTCTCTGAGAAAAGCACAAGAAATATGGAAAAGCTGATATCTTAGGAAAGTTTCTCACTAACTGAGCACATTTCCTCAGAGCTTCTTGCGTTAGTCAGCCGAACTCATGCCTCTCTCATGCAGGGAAACCACGGCCCAGACTAGCCAGAGCCTTGCTGCAGACACTATCCAAATCACTCCACCACCTTCTCTGACAGATAGCATGTTCTCAATAAAAGAATATGCTAAAGTTCTGCCTTGCTAAAGCCCCACTGCCTTGCTAAAGCCAAAAGTTACAAATGAGCAGGTGCAGAGGAGAGAGACTGCTGTGTAACCAAAGTGCATCAGACAATCGGTAAGAGACTCCCAAATCTTTAATATTTGGCAAGAATTCAAATTAAACTATTAACCTCCTTACCTACCATTACCCAAAACAATTTTCCATAGTGCCTGCATGCACGCTAACTTTGTTTTCAGTCTATAGACTGCAGAGGCTCCCCACTGAGTCAGGAGCCCTTAGACCTTCAGAGGTAACTGGCTATGGGATCTCATGCAAGACACTTCTCTCTCTGAGCATGGTTTATTCCTCTGGAAAATAAAAATGCTGTATTAGGTTATCTTAACAGTCCATTTCAGAGATCGATAGACAGACTAATAGATAAATACAATTGACTCAAACAATGCAGAGGTTAGGAGCATTGACTCCTGCAGAGCCCAAGAACTACAACTGTCCCTCAATAGACACGATTCTGCACCTCCACTTAACTGCTGATTGTATGGTACTGTAGCACATATTTATTGAAAAAAATCTGCATACAAGTGAATCTGGCACTCTTCAAATCCATGTTATTCAAGGGTAAACTGTATTTAGATAGAAGATGAAAAGATGATAGATACATAATAAGAGTACATTTTTACTGGAAAATACAAATAATTGAGTATGCCTTAATTATTTAGTTCTACTGGCTGGAGAATTATGTCCTGCACCCAGATTATGTTTAGTAATTTGATCCTCATTGAGAAAAAATCACAACACACCAAAACTTATGGATTGAAATAAAAGGAGTACTAAGGGGAAAGTTTATTGTGCCAAAAACACATTAAAAAGGAAGAAAAATCTCAAATCGACAACCTAACTTCACACCTCAAGGAACTAGAAAAGCAACTGAACTCAAAGTTAGGAGGAGGTAAAGACTAGATCAGAAATAAACAAAATACAGATTTAAAAAATAGAAAAAAATCAATGAAGAGTTGGTTTTTTGAAAACCTCAATAAAATTGACAGATCTTTAGCTAGACAAAGGAAATATGAGAGGATTCAATGAACAAAAATCTGGAATGAAAGAGGAGACATTATGACTGATATCAAAGAAATAAAAATGATCATTAGAGACTACGATGAATAAGTACACACTAATAAATAATACAATCTATAAGAAATGGACAAATTCTTCACAACCTACAGCTTACCAAGACTGAATCATGAAGAAATTTAAAGTCTGAACAAAGCTCTAACTAGTAAGGAGACTGAACCAGTAGTCACAACCTCTGAACAAAGAAAAGCCAGACTGTTTCACTGGAAAATCCTACCAAATATTTAAAGACAAATTAACACCAATTCTTAAACTCTTCTGGAAAACTGAAAAAGGAACACTTCCAAGCTCATTTATCAGGCCAGAATTACCCTCATACCAAAAGCCAGACAAAGATGCTGTAAGAAAACTATGGACCAATATCCTTGATAAACATTAATGCAAAAGTTCTTAACAAAATACTATCAAACCAAAATGACACATTAAAAGAATTATACACCACAACCAACTGAGAATTATTCTTGTAATGCAAGGATGGTTCACATATGAAAATCAATTAGTGTAATACACCACGATAACAGCATGAAGGACAAAAATTACATGATCATCTCAATTGATGCAGAAAAGCGTTTGACAAAATTTAACACTCTCTTATTGATCAAAACACTCAACAAACTAGAGATAGAAGAAAATTACTTCAACATAATGAAAAATATATGAGAAACCTATGGCTAACATCGTATCCAAAGGTTGAAAAACTGAAAGCTTTTCCTCTAAGATTACAATCAAGGCAAGAATGCCTACTCCTATCACTTCTACTTGGTATAATACTGGAAGTTCTAACCAAAGCCAGACAAGAAAACTAAATAAAAAGCATGAAAATTGAAAAAGAAGAAATGAAAATATCTGTGTTCACATTTAACATAATCTTATTTACAGAAAACTCTAAAGATTCCACAGAAAAACTGTTATAATTAATAAATGAATTCAGCAAAGTTACAGGATATAAAATCAACACACAAAAGTCAGTTGTGTTTCTAAACACTGACAGTGAATAATATGAAAAGGAAATTAAAAACAATCCCATTCATATTACCAAAAATAAAATATTTAGAAGTAAACTTAACCAAGAAGGCAAAAGACTTACACACTGAAAACGACAAAATAATCCTCAAAGAAATTAAAGAAAATACAAATAAATGAAAAGATATCCTATGTTCATGGATTGGAAGATTTAATATTGTTAAAATATTCATACTATCCAAAGTGATCTACAGAATCATTGCAATCCTCATCAAAATTACAAAGGCCTTTTTTTCCTTTGGCAGAAATAGAAAAACATCCCAAAATTCATATGCCATCTCAAAGGACTCTGAATAGCCAAAAAATCTTGAGACAGAAAAAAAAGCTCGAGGCCTCACACAATTCCTGATTGTGAAACATATTACAAAGCTATGGTAACCAAAACAGTATGTTACTGGCTTAAAGACAGACATATAGATCAATGAAGCAGAAAAGAGCCCAGAAGTTAATCCTGATATATACGGCCAAATGGTTTTTGACAAGAACGCTAAGGCTACACATAGAGGAAAGCATAGTATCTTTGATAAATGGTGCTGGAAAAACTGGATAACCACACACAAGGAAGGAAGCTGGACCCTTAACTTACACCACATACATAAATTAACTTAAAATGGATTAAAGGCCTAAATGTTGACCTGAAACTATAAAATTTCTAGAGGAAAACACAGGGGAAAAGCTTCATGACATTAGATTTGGTGATAATTTCTTGGATATGCTACCAAAAGAAAAGGCAATGAAAGTAAATGTGGACACATGAGATTATATCAAATTGGAAAACTCTGTGCAGCAAAGAAAATAATCAACAAAGTGAAAGCAACGTATGGAATGGCAGAAAATATTTGCTAATATATATCTGATGAGAGGAAACATCCAGAATACATAAAGAATATAGAACTCACAACAGCAACAAAAATTAATAATCCAATTAAAAATGGACAAGGGACTTGAATAGACATTTCTTCAAAGAAGACATGCAGACAACAAGCATATGAAAATATGCTTAATGTCACTAATCATCAGGGAAATACAAATCAAAACTATAAAAGATATAACCTAACACCCAATAGGATGGCCATTATGAAAAATAAAAATAACTAGTGTTGGCAAGGATATGGATAAAGTGAAGACTTGTGCACTGCCGTACACTGTTAGTAAGAATGTAAAATGGTACAGTTCCTATGGAAAAACAGTATAGAAGTTCCTCAAAAAATTAAAAATGGACCTACCAAACTAAGAAAATGTTATGATAAAGACGAACTATAAGGACTTCATGTAAAGGAAATAAGCCAGATGCAAAATGATAAATATTGCACAATTCCACTTACTTGAGGTATCTCAAGTAGTCAAGTAGTAGGGATGTAGCTGCCAGGGGCTGGAGGAATTGAAGAAAGGAAACTTGTTGTTCAGTGGGTACAGAGTTTCAATTCATGACACGAAAAAATTCTAGATATCAGTGGCACAACTATACACATGAAGTTAACAATATTATATCAGTTCAGTTCAGATCAGTTGCTCAGTCATGTCCGACTCTTTTCAATGCCATGAACCACAGCACGCCAGGTCTCCCTGTCCATCACCAACTCCGGGAGTTTACCCAAACTCATGTCCATTGAGTCGGTGATGCCATCTAACCATCTCATCCTCTGTCGTCCCCTTCTCCTCCGGCCCTCAATCTTTCCAGCATCAGGGTCTTTTCAAATGAGTCAGCTCTTAGCATCAGGTGGCAAAAGTATTGGAATTTCAACTTCAACATCAGTCCTTCCAATGAACACCCAGGACTGATCTTCTTTAGGACGGACTGGAGGGATCTCCTTGCTCTCCAACGGAATCTCAAGAGTCTTCTCCAACACCACAGCTCAAAAGCATCAATTCTTCTGTGCTCAGCTTTCTTTATACTCCAACTCTCACATCCATACATGACCACTGGAAAAACCATAGCCTTGATTAGACAGACCTTTGTTGATGAAGTAATGTCTCTGCTTTTTAATATGCTATCTAGGTTGGTCATATTCAAAAGCAGAGACATTACTTTGCCAACAAAGGTCCATCTAGTCAATGCTATGGTTTTTCCAGTGGTCATGTATGGATCTGAGAGTTGGACTGTGAAGAAAGCTGAGCGCCAAAGAATTGATGCTTTTCAACTGTGGTGTTGGAGAAGACTCCTGAAAGACCCTTGGATGGCAAGGAGATCCAACCAGTCCATTCTGAAGGAGATCAGTCCTGGGTGTTCATTGGAAGGACTGATGCTAAAGCTGAAACTCCAATACTTTGGCTACCTCATGTGAAGAGTTGACTCATAGGAAAAGACTCTGATGCTGGGAGGAATTGGGGACAAGTGGAGAAGGGGATGACAGAGGATGAGATGGCTGGATGGAATCACTGACTCAATGGACATGAGTTTCAGTGAACTCCAGGAGTTGGTGATGGACAGGGAGGCCTGGCATGCTGTGATTCATGGGGTTGCAAAGAGTCGGACACAACTGAGTGACTGAACTGAACTGAAGTTGGTCATAACTTTCCTTCCAAGGAGTAAGCGTCTTTACATTTCATGGCTGCAATCACCATCAACAGTGATTTTTGAGCCCCCCAAAATAGTCTGCCACTGTTTCCCCATCTATTTGCCATGAAGTGATGGGACCGGACACAATGATCTTAGTTTTCTGAATGTTGAGCTTTAAGCCAATCTTTTCACGCTCCTCTTTCACTTTCATCAAGAGGCTTCTCAGTTCTTCTTCACTGTCTACCATAAGGGTGATGTCATCTCCATACCTGAGGTTACTGATATTTCTCCCAGGAATCATGATTCCAGCTTGTGCTTCTTCCAGCCCAGGATTTCTCATGATGTACTCTGCATATAAGTTAAATAAGCAGGGTGACAATATACAGCCTTGATGTACTCCTTTTCCTATCTGGAACCAGTCTGTTGTTCCATGTCCAGTTCTAACTGTTGCTTCCTCACCGGCATATAGGTTTCTCAAGAAGCAGGTCAGGTGGTCTGGTATTCCCATCTCTTTCAGAATTTTCCACAGTTTCTTGTGATCTACACAGTCAAAGGCTTTGGCATAGTCAATAAAGCAGAAATAGATGTTTTTCTGGAAATCTCTTCCTTTTTTGATGATCCATGGATGTTGGCAATTTGATATCTGGTTCCTCTGCCTTTTCTAAATCCAGCTTGAACATCTGGAAGTTCACAGTTCACCTATTGTCCTGACATGGAGAATTTTGAGCATTACTTTACTAGCGTGTGAGATGAGTGGAATTGTGCAGCAGTTTGAACATTCTTTGACATTGCCTTTCTTTGGGATTGGAATGAAAACTGACCTTTTCCAGTCCTGTGGCCACTGCTAAGTTTTCCAAATTTGCTGGCATATTGAGTGCAGCACTTTCACAGCAGCATCTTTTAGGATCTGAAATAGCTCAACTGGAATTTCATCACCTCCACTAGCTTTGTTCATAGTGATACTTCCTAAGGCCCAGTTGACTTCACATTCCAGGATGTCTGGCTCTAGGTCAGTGATCACACCATCGTGATTATCTGGGTCATGAAGATCTTTTTTGTAGAGTTCTTCTGTGTATTCGTGCCACCTCTTCTTAATATCTTCTGCTTCTGTTAGGTCCATACCATTCCTGTCCTTTATCGAGCCCATCTTTGCATGAAATGTTCCCTTGGTATCTCTAATTTTCTTGAAGAGATCTCTAGTCTTTCCCATTCTGTTGTTTTCCTCTATTTCTCCACACTGATCACTGAGGAAGGCTTTCTTATCTCTCCTTGCTATTCTTTGTAACTCTGCATTCAAATGTTTATATCTTTCCTTTTCTCCTTTGCTTTTCACTTCTCTTCTTTTCACAGCTATTTGTAAGGCCTCCTCAGACAGCCACTTTGCTTTTTTGCATTTCTTTTTCTTGGGGATGGTCTTGATTCCTGTTTTCCTGTACAATACATGAACCTCTGTCCATAGTTCATCAGGCACTCTGTCTATTAGATCTAGTCCCTTAAATCTATTTCTCACTTGTACCGTATAATCATAAGGGATTTGATTTAGGTCATACCTGAATGGTCTAGTGGTTTTCCCTACTTTCTTCAATTTAAGTCTGAATTTGGCAATAAGGAGTTCATGATCTGAGCCACAGTCAGCTCCGTCTTGTTTTTGCTGACTATATAGAGCTTTTCCATTTTGGCTGCAGAGAATATAATCAATCTGATTTTGTGTTGACCATCTGGTGACGTCCATATGTAGAGTCTTCTCTTGTGTTGCTGGAAGAGGGTGTTTGCTATGATCAGTGCATTCTTTTGGCAAAACTCTATTAATCTTTGCCCTGCTTCATTCTGTACTCCAAGGCCAAATTTGCCTGTTACTCCAGGTGTTTCTTGACTTCCTACTTTTGCATTCCAGTCCCATATAATGAAAAGGATATCTTTTTGGATGTTAATTCTAAAAGGTCTTGTAGGTTTTCATAGTACCATTCAACTTCAGCTTCTTCAGCATTACTGGTCGGGGCATAGAGTTGGATTACTCTAATACTGAATAGTTTGCCTTGGAAATGAACAGAGATCTTCTGTCGTTTATGAGACTGCATCCAAGTACTGCATTTCGGACTGTTTTGTTGACTATGATGGGTAATCCATTTCTTCTTAGGGATTCTTGCCCGCAGTAGTAGATATGATGCTCATCTGAGTTAAATTCACCCATTCCAGTCTATTTTAGTTCGCTGATTCCTAAAATGTTGACATTCACTCTTGCCATGACCCGTGTGACCACTGCCAACTTGCCTTGATTCATGGATCTAACATTCCAGGTTCCTATGCAATATTGCTCTTTACAGCATCAGACTTTGTTTCCATAACTAGCCACATCCACAACTGGGTGCTGTTTTTGCTTTGGCTCCATCTCTTCATTCTTTCTGGAGTTATTTCTCCACTGATCTCCAGTAGCATGTTGAGCACCTACCGACCTGAGGAATTCATCTTTCAGTGTCCTATATTTTTGCCTTAACATCCGCTAGATCATGGAAAAAGCAAGAGAGTTCCAGAAAAACATCTATTTCTGCTTTATTGACTATGCCAAAGCCTTTGACTGTGTGGATCACAATAAACTGTGGAAAATTCTGAAAGAGATGGGAATACCAGACCACCTGATCTACCTCTTGAGAAATTTGTATGCAGGACAGGAAGCAACAGTTAGAACTGGACATGGAACAACAGACTGGTTCCAAATAGGAAAAGGAGTACGTCAAGGCTGTATATTGTCACCCTGCTTATTGAACTTATATGCAGACTACATCATGAGAAACGCTGGACTGGAAGAAGCACAAGCTGGAATCAGGATTGCTGGGAGAAATATCAATAACCTCAGATATGCAGATGACACCACCCTTATGGCAGAAAATGAAGAGGAACTAAAAAGCCTCTTGATGAAAGTGAAAGTGGAGAGTGAAAAAGTTGGCTTAAAGCTCAACATTCAGAAAATGAAGATCATGGCATCCAGTCCCATCATTTTATGGGAAATAGATGGAGAAACAGTGGAAAGTGTCAGATTTTATCTTTTTGGTCTTCAAAATCACTGCAGATGGTGACTGCAGCCATGAAATTAAAAGACGCTTACTCCTTGGAAGGAAAGTTATGACCAACCTAGATCAGGTCAGATCAGATCAGATCAGTTGCTCAGTCGTGTCCGACTCTTTGCGACCCCATGAACCATAGCACGCCAGGCCTCCCTATCCATCACCAGCTCTCGGAGGTCACTCAGACTCACATTCATCGAGTCAGTGATGCCATCCAGCCATCTCATCCTCTGTCGTCCCCTTCTCCTCCTGCCCTCAATCCCTCCCAGCATCAGAGTCTTCTCCAATAAGTCAACTCTTCGCATGAGGTGGCCAAAATACTGGAGTTTCAGCTTGAGCATCATTCCCTCCAAAGAAATCCCAGGTCTGATCTCCTTCAGAATGGACCGGTTGGATCTCCTTGCAGTCCAAGGGACTCTCAAGAGTCGTCTCCAACACCACAGTTCAAAAGCATCAATTCTTCGGCGCTCAGCCTTCTTCACAGTCCAGCTCTCACATCCATACATGACCACATGACCAACCTAGATAGCATATTCAAAAGCAGAGACATTACTTGGCCAACAAAGGTCCATCTGGTCAAGGCTATGGTTTTTCCTGTGGTCATGTATGGATGTGAGAGTTGGACTGTGAAGAAGGCTGAGCACTGAAGAATTGATGCTTTTCAACTGTGGTGTTGGAGAAGACTCTTGAGAGTCCTTTGAACTGCAAGGAGATCCAACCAGTCCATTCTGAAGGAGATCAGCCCTGGGATTTCTTTGGAAAGAATGATGCTAAAGCTGAAACTCCACTACTTTGGCCACCTCATGCGAAGAGTTGACTCATTGGAAAAGACTCTGATGGTGGGAGGGATTGGGGGCAGGAGGAGAAGGGGACGACAGAGGATGAGATGGCTGGATGGCATCACTGACTCGATAGATGTGAGTCTGGGTGAACTCTGGGACTTGGTGATGGACAGGGAGGCCTGGCGTGCTGTGATTCATAGGGTCGCAAAGAGCTGGACACGACTAAGCAACGGAACTGAACTGAACTGAACTGTTCATCAAGGCAAGAATACTGAAGTGGTTTGCCATTTCTTTTTCCAGTGGACCACATTTTGTCAGAACTCTCCACCAAGACCTGTCTGTCTTGGGCAGCCCTACACGGCATGGCTCATAGTTTCTTTGAGTTAGATAAGGCTGTGGTCCATGTGATTAGACTGGTTAGTTTTCTGTGATTGTGGTTTCTGTCTGTCTGCCCTCTGTTGCCCTCTCTCAGCACCTACCATCTTACTGGGTTTTCTCTCACCTTGGACGTGGCATATCTCTTCATGGCCCCGCTCCTGACCTTGCACATGGGGTATCTCCTCACGGCCCTGCTCCTGACCTTGGACATGGGATATCCCCTCTCTGCCCAGACACTCGCCACTCCAGTGCCACGCAATCACTGCTCAGCATTGTATGGCACACTTAAAAAAGATTATGATGATAACTTTTATGCTATGTGCTTTTTACCACAATGAAAATAAATCAATAATTTGGCCCTTATTGTCCATCTCCTACTTCCCACCTCCCACTGCCATCTTCTTAATAATAAAGAGAGATCTTAAAACACCTCTGGCACTGCCAACAAGGCTTGCTTTAATGGTGAGACAAAGAGAGATAGAAAGGAAACAATGATAATAAATACCCACAAGAGCTGCTTATGTCCCTCTCCTTCTGAGCTAACCAAACCACAGGCTGCAAATGACCCATCAGGGTCAGAGTCTAAGATGGAGGGATTTTTTTTCCCAGTCATTATTTCTAGTGCCTTATATTCTTGCTTCATATTACTATTTCTAGAGTTGACAATAATAATATTTATTGAATAATTATGTGTTAGCCACTATGCGGTGACATTTATGCCCAGAATTGCATTTAATATTTAAAGCTTTCTAGAGAGAGGTTCGGAGAAGGCAATGGCACCCCGCTCCAGTATTCTTGCCTGGAAAATCCCATGGACGGAGGAGCCTGGAAGGCTGCAGTCCATGGGGTCGCTGAGGGTTGGACACGACTGCGCGACTTCACTTTCACTTTTCACTTTCATGCATTGGAGAAGGAAATGGCAACCCACTCCAGTGTTCTTGCCTGGAGAATCCCAGGGATGGCGGGGCCTGGTGGGCTGCCGTCTATGGGGTCGCACAGAGTCAGACACGACTGAAGCAATTTAGCAGCAGCAGCAGCAGCAGCAGAGAGAGGTTATGTTATTAAGCAAAAGTCACACAGCTAATAAAGTCAAGGTAAAGATACAAACCCAGGCCTGCATGATTCCCAGGCTGATGCTTTTAACCAAAGGAGAGAACTCTGTTGACACTGCACGGTTACTTGTGGCCAGAACATCCTTCTTGCTGGATGTGGAGAGAAATCAAGAGACAGAGCACAAATGCAGCTCTTCCTTGTCTGCTCAATGCATTACCTGGCATATTCTCAAGTGCAAATAATAACGACTTCTACTATTAATATTAATACAACTTAGTACTACTACTATCGCTTATACTGAAAATTACATTTTGTCAGATACCATCCTAGGCTTACATGAGAATTATTTCTCTCATTTTATAGATAAAGAAACTTAAAGTCTAGAGAAACCAATAATTTGCCTCAGGTCAAAACAGCTTATAAAGTGGAGATGAATCTTGAGACCAACATTGTCCGACTCATCCTGAAATATATTATTAAAGATTTGGATATGGAATTAAGATCACATTAATTAAATTGACATATGACACTAACCTTTGCAGGGTCCTTAACTTTTTCAACGTAAAAAAATATAATATATATTTCAAATCCTAAGAGATGTTGCTGTGAAAATGCTGCACTCAATATGCCAGCAAATTTGGAAAACTCAGCAGTGGCCACAGGACTGGAAAAGGTCAGTTTTGATTCCAATCCCAAAGAAAGGCAAGTCCAAAGAATGCTCAAACTACCACACGATTTAGACTCATCTCACACGCTAGCAAAGTGATGCTTAAAATTCTCCAAGCCAGGCTTCGACAATACGTGAACTGTGAAGTTCCAGATGTTCAAGCTGGTTTTAGAAAAGGCAGAGGAACCAGAGATCAAATAGCCAACATCTGCTGCATCAAAAAAAGGAAGAGAGCTCCAGATAAATATCTATTTCTGCTTTATTGATTATGCCAAAGCCTTTGACTGTGTGGATCACAAGAAACTGTGGAAAATTCTGAAAGAGATGGGAATACTAGACCACCTGACCTGCCTCTTGAGAAACTTATATGCAGGTGAGGAAGCAACAGTTAGAACTGGACATGGAACAACAGACTGGTTCCAGATAGGAAAAGGAGTATGTCCAGGCTGTATATTGTCACCCTGCTTATTTAACTTATATGCAGAGTACATCATGAGAAATCCTGGGCTGGAAGAAGCACAAGCTGGAATCATGATTCCTGGGAGAAATATCAGTAACCTCAGATATGCAGATGACACCACCTTTATGGCAGAAAGTGCCATAAAGAAGAACTAAAGAGCCTCTTGATGAAAGTGAAAGAAGAGAGTGAAAAGGTTGGCTTAAAGCTCAACATTCAGAAAACAAAGATCATGGCATCTGGTCTCTTCACATCATGGCAAATAGATGGGGAAACAATGGAAACAGTGGCTAACTTTATTTTTCTGGGCTCCAAAATCACTGCAGATGGTGATTGCAGCCATGAAATCAAAAGACACTTACTCTTTGGAAGGAAAGTTATGACCAACCTAGATAGCATATTCAAAAGCAGAGACATTACTTTGCCAACAAAGGTCCATCTAGTCAAGGCTATGGTTTTTCCAGTGGTCATGTATGGATGTGAGAATTGGACTGTGAAGAAAGCTGAGGGCCAAAGTACTGATGCTTTTGAACTGTGGTTTGGAGAAGACTCTTGAGAGTCCCTTGGACTGCAAGGAGATCCAACCAGTCCATCCTAAAGGAGATCAGTCCTGGGTGTTCACTGGAAGGACTGATATTGAAGCTGAAACTGCAATACTTTGGCCACCTGATGCAAAGGGCTGACTCATTGCAAAAGACCCTAATGCTGGGAAGAATTGAGGGCAGGAGGAGAAGGGGATGACAGAGGATGAGATGGTTGGATGGCATCACCGACTCAATGGACATGTGTTTGGTGGACTCCAGGAGTTGGTGATGGACAGGAAGGCCTTGCGTGCTGCAGTTCATGGGGTCACAAAGAGTCGGACATGACTTAGTGACTGAACTGAACTGATACATATACATGTATACATACATATATAGGTTTCCCTGGTGGCTCAGATGGTAAAGAATCTGCCTGTAATGCAGGAGACCTCAGTTTGATCCCTGGGTCAGGAAGATCCATCCACTGGAGAAGGTAATGGCAACCCATTGCAGTGTTCTTGCCTGGAGAATTACATAGACTGAGAGGCCTGGCAGGCTACAGTTCATGGGGTCGCTCAGAGTCAGACATGACTGAGCAACTAATACACCCACTATATATAATATTTTTACACATAAGATATATATAGCTATATTTAACTACATATAGCTATATTTAAAGATATGTATATGTAACTATTTTAAAGATATATATATACACACATATATATATATATATATATAAATAAATTTTTAATGGAAAACTGACTTTAAAAAGAAAAAGACTGGATAACATTCAGTAAAAATAAGATAAGACAGTATAACCTGACAAAAATAAGTGGGTCAGTGCCAAGTTGAAGACGGTTTAGTTGCAAAGCAGTTGGGCAGGTGCCTTACATAAGCCATGTTCAATCCAAATGAAAATGAACACAGGTAGGAATGCCCAGAGGGACGTCTACTTTTGCCCCAAGGAGCTCTGCTAGACAACATAGCATGGCAGTTAAAAGTGCCAAACACACATTAGGAAATCTATAAATACTAGATATGATTGCTTTCTACGTCAAAATAATAAATTAAAGCAAATGATTCATCTGTAATTAAATAAATCAAATGGAGAAACTGCCAACTCTCCACTTTCTGTCAGGTGGTATAAACAAAGAATAACATGTTACGATGTTGAAAAACTTTTCTTATTCTGTCTGATGCCAATGGGGTTATGGCTGTGGTCATGTTTTCTTTCAAGAAATCCACAGATATGTTTTGCAGAAGATGATGTATTTATCTATGAAGGGCTTTTACTTATTGAAGAATAATTTCAAAATTGCAAGTCTCCCGTGATACATCTCTAACCTACATAACAGCCTTATTTCCCAACAATTTCCACCTTTCCAAAAAGGATGCTGGGACCACTGACAGGACTCAAATAGGCATGCCTTCCCACCTCCATGCTGTTTTCGTGATGTTCTGATCCTAGAATGCTCTTTCCCCATCTCTATTCATATCAGTCTTAAATATCCTTCCTACATATAACTTCTTTTCAAATATACTCCAGAATATGTAAGTGGCCTGTGTGTGCTCAGTTGTTCAGTTGTGACCGACTCTCTGTCACCCCATGGACTGCAGTCCGCTAGGCTCCTCTGTCCATGGGATTTCCAAGGCAAGAATACTGGAACAGATTGCCATTTCCTCCTCCAGGGTATCTTCTCAACCCAGGGATCAAACCCGCATCTCTTGTGTCTCCTGCACTAGCAGGCAGATTCTTTAGCACTACTCCATCTGGGAAGCCCAGCTTAGGGCTTCCTTTCTTATTGTGGAATATACATAGCAAAAGTTGAAAAAACATTTATGTACAATCTTCCAAGTAATTCTAGAGCAAACACTCCTATAACACTCAGATAAAAGAACAGCATATGCTAACTACCCCCAAAAGGCCCCTGTAAGCCTTTTCCTTGTTATGATCGTCTCCCTCACCAGTGGAGGAAACCACCAGCCTACTGAGTATTATATTAATCATTTTCTTCCTTTTCTTCATAAATTTCACCTTATGGCAAATCCCCAGGTAGTATGGTTTAGTTGTTTTATATTGTTATATAAATAGAATCATACAATGTGTGTTAGTTCACATTCTGCTTCTTTTCCTATCACACCTGTGAGATTTAGCCATGCAGCTGTGATTCACCTACCTTAATTGCTATACACTGCTGCATTCAATATATCAATACTTCTCTACATTAGAATACAGATAAGACCTTTGGGTTGATTGCAGTTTGGGGCTAATCTGCCATGTGAATTCTCATCCAAGAAACCCTGGTAGGATAATGTATGAAACTCTCTTGGATTTTTACCTGCATGTGTGATTCAGAGCAGGGATATATACATATGGGTGTGTATGTATGTATGCATATATATTTTTTCCCTATGAACTTCAAACTTATCCTCTATATACTTTAGATTTAATAGATAATACAAAACTATTTTTAAAAATTGGGCTATTACATTTCTACAGGGAGTGTAGACGTTTCCAACATTTGGTGGTGTTCAAAATATTTTAGTCAATCATTTGAGCATACACTGAGCATACAGCAGCAACTTGTAATGTTTTTTGTGTTAACTGCTCAGTCATGTCCGCCTTTTGCAACTCTGTGGACTGTAGTTCACAAGGCTCCTCTGTCCATGGAATTCTCCAGGCAAGAATATCGGAGTGGGTAGCCATTCCCTTCTCCAGTGGATCTTTCCGATCCAGAGATTGAACCTGAGTCTATAACGTTTTTAATATGTATTCCTCTGCTTCCTTAAGAGATTGATACCTTTTCAGATGTTTACTGACCATTTAGGTATCCTTTTCTAGGAAGGGCCTATTAAAACCTTTTTACTACCAAGTTGTCTTCTTCATTATACAAAAATATTCACTTTTTTACAAATTATGGAAACCTTATAAAGATATATGGAACTATCCTTTATATAATCTCGATATATATTTCTTTAATGTATATTAAAAACACAACTGGGCAACTGAAGAACAACAAATTGGTGAGTTCTATTTTCTAATAATTTTTCTATTTTAATTTAATTTTCTTATTCATCAGCATATAGATTTTATGACAATTTTCTTATATTTTTATTTTATGCAGAATTTATAATTTATTCTCTTTTTCATTCCCTAGATTATTTATGCATGCCCTTTATCATTTTTTTCATGACTAGCCTTACCAGACATTTGTAAGTATGTGAATACTTCACATATATTATCAATTTCTTTCATTTATACTCTTGATTATTTAGTTCCTTCTATACTCTTCTAGATTATTTTATTTCTCTTTATCTAAGTTCATGAGACAAATACCTAGCTTATTAATTTTTAGTCTTTTTTTTTTTATAATACAAGCTATAAAGACCATAAACTTCCTCCTAAGGTCTGTTTTATCTGCATCCCCCATGTATAAATATGCAGCACTTTAAAAATTCATTTATTTGGTTGCACTGGGTCTTAGTTGCATCAGGCAAAGTCTTAGATGTGGCATGGAGGATCTAATTCCCGGACCAGGGATCGAACCCGGGCCCCTGCATTGGGAGCATATGGTCTTAACCACTGGATCACCAGGTAAGTCCATCATTTTTGTTATTTTCGACTCAAAATAGTTTCTAAACTTCTATTTTGTTCCTTTAACACATGAGCTTTTTAATCCCACATATATGGGATTTTTCTAGCTATCCTTTCATTCTTGATTCCTAGCTTAATTGTGGTCAGAAAGAATAACATCCATTTTATCTTGATTTCAGTCCTTTGAAATCTACTGAGATGTGATTTAAGTTCTGGTAAACGGTATCTTAAATATTCTGTATGTGCTTGAAAAAAAATGTATTCCACAGATTTGTACTGCAGTGTTTTGCATATATCTGTTCTGTCAAGTTTGTTAATTATATTGGTCAAATTGTCTATAACCATATGCATCTTTTGTTTGCTTTTTCTATCAGTGACCAAGAGAAGTATGTTTTAATCTCCTATAATAATTTTGAATGTTTTTCTTTCTCCTTCTACAAATGTTAAACTTTATAACACATATTTTGAGGTTGTATTACTAGGTTTATCTGGGCCACAGTCCATGGGGTCAGACACAACTGAGCCACTTTCACTTTCACTTATTAGGTCCATATAATCTAAAAGTTTTATATCTTCCTAGTAAACCAAAATTCTAATCGTTAAAGTGATCCACCTGCATAAAATCTATTTTGTATGAAACTGACATACCAATATCAGCATTCTTTGAGGTTTTTTTTAGTGTTTTTAATTAATTTTTAAATTTGTACTGAAATATAGTTGATTTACAAAGTTGGATTCATTTCAGGTATACCAGTGATCCAGTTTTATGCATATTCTTTTTTAGGTTCTTTTCCATTATAGACTATTAAAAGATACTGAGGAGAGTTCCTTGTGCTATACAGTAGGTTATCTATTTTATATATAGTAGTGTGTATGTTTTAATCTTAAACACCTAATTTATCCCTCTCTCCCCTTTCCCCTATGGCAGCCATAAGTTTGCTTTCTAGGCCTGTGAGTTTATTTTTGTTTTGTAAATATGTTCGTTTGTATTAATAGCATTTTTTTAGATTCCACATTTAAGCAATATCATATATTTATTTTTCTCTGTCTGACTTACTTCACTCAATACAATAATCTGTAAGTCCATCCATGTTGCTGCAAATAGCATCACTTCTTTGTATTCCATTGTGTATATATACCATACATTCTTTATCCATCCATCCATCCGTCAATAGGCACTTTCATCACTTCCATGTCTTGGCTATTGTTAATAGTGCTGTTATGAATATTGTATGCAGGTCAGGAAGCAACAGTTAGAACTGGACATGGAACAACAGACTGGTTCCAAATAGGAAAAGGAGTACGTCAAGGCTGTATATTGTCACCCTGTTTATTTAACTTATATGCAGAGTACATCGTGAGAAACACTGGACTGGAAGAAACACAAGTTGGAATCAAGATTGCTGGGAGAAATATCAATAACCTCAGATATGCAGATGACACCACCCTTATGGCAGAAAATGAAGAGGAACTAAAAAGCCTCTTGATGAAAGTGAAAGTGGAGAGTGAAAAAGTTGGCTTAAAGCTCAATATTCAGAAAATGAAGATCATGGCATCTGGTCCCATCACTTCATGGGAAATAGATGGGGAAATGGTGGAAACAGTGTCAGACTTTATTTTTCTGGGCTCCAAAATCACTACAGATGGTGACTGCAGCCATGAAATTAAAAGACGCTTACTCCTTGGAAGGAAGGTTATGACCAACCTAGATAGCATATTCAAAAGCAGAGACATTACTTTGCCAACAAAGGTTCGCCTAGTCAAGGCTATGGTTTTTCCTGTGGTCTTGTATGGATGTGAGAGTTGGACTGTGAAGAAGACTGAGTGCTGAAGAATTGATGCTTTTGAACTGTGGTGTTGGAGAAGACTCTTGAGAGTCCCTTGGACTGCAAGGAGGTCCAACCAGTCCATTCTGAAGGAGATCAGCCCTGGGATTTCTTTGGAAGGAGTGATGCTAAAGCTGAAACTCCAGTACTTTGGCCACCTCATTGAAGAGTTGACTCATTGGAGAAGACTGTGATGCTGGGAGGGATTGGGGGCAAGAGGACAAGGGGACGACAGAGGATGAGATGGCTGGATGGCATCACCAACTCAATGGACGTGAATCTGAGTGAACTCCGGGAGTTGGTGATGGACAGGGAGGCCTGGCATGCTGCAATTCATGGGGTCGAAGAGTCGGGCACGACTGAGCAACTGATCTGATCTGATCTCATCTGATCTGATGAACACTGGAGTGTGTATGTTTTTGAATTAGAGTTTTCTGAGGATATATGCTCAGGAGTGGGATTGCTGGATCATATGGGTACCTTTATTTTTAGTTTTTTTGAGGAACCACCATACTGTTCTTCCTAGTGGCTGCACCAATTTACATTCCCACCAACAGTGTAGGAGGGTTCCATTTTCTCCGCACCCTATTTCAGCATTCTTTTGGTTAGTATTATAAAGTATATATCTTTCCAACTTTTTATATTCATTCTTTCATTATCCTTATGTTTTAGATATGTCACGTAAAAATAGCAAATAATCAGATTTTTAATCCAATCTGATAACCATCTTTAATCAGATCATTTTTAGTTTCTGTAATTTATGAGCTTAAGTTTATCATTTTATTTTGCATTTTCTATTTGTTCCACCTCACATATGTTTCTCTTTTTTTATTTCCTCTTTCTCTGGCTTCTTTGGGATGATTAAATATTTTTATCATTCTATTTCCCATCTGCTACTTTAAATTATACACAGTTCTATTGCTTTAGTGGTTATCTTAGAAATTATAACATACCTACATAATTTACTAAAGTTTAAAGTTCTTTACCCTTCTCTCAGAAAATATAAGAATCTTAAGACACTTTAGCGCCATTACTTTATCACATTTTTGTTTTCATTTTCTCCATTTTTATTTTTTCACTATTAGTTATTCTTATTATTGTATATAGTTTATATTCATTTAGGTTCACATGTTCATTACTTGTTCTTCACTTCATCTTGCATCTCAGACCTTTCCTCTTGGGCTCCTGTTCCTTCTGCTTAAAGAATAACCTTCAGAATGTTCTTTAGTGACTAAAATTCTACTTTTCATTTTGCTTAATGCCTACAGCTTTTTTCATTCTTAGATGGTGTTTTCACTAGCATAAAATTCTAACATACTCATTACTTTATTTCAGCATATTAAGTTTCTAGTTATCTTCTGGCTTCTGTTGTTGGTGTTGAGAAATCAGGAGTTAGTCTGCTTGTCATTTCTTCATAATATCTTACCATTTTTCTATGACTTCTTTTTAAAATATTCTTTATATACTTGATTTTCTGCTGCACAAACCATTGTGCAGTTGATTACTGCACAAGTCATTTTGAAATATAAATTAAAAATATACATATTCATATTTTTCAGTGTTCATTATACTTCTTGAGTCTGTATATTTTGTTCTTTCCTCTTAGAAAACTATTAGTTTATAAGTATAAATAGATCAAGATAGATATATAGCTATTTTAGGTCACTGTTTTAGGTATATACAAATTTTAAATTGGTATATATTTCTGGTAGAACTTTTTATCATTATAATGCAATCATGGGATCTATGCTTGTGATATATGGCATTATTTCTTCAAATATATTGCTTCTACCCTATTATGCCTTCCCTGGTGGCTCAGACAGTAAAGAGACTGCCTGCAGTGCAGGAGACCCGGGTTTGATCCCTAGGTCAGGAAGATTTCCTGGAGAAGGGAACAGCAACCCACTCCAGTGTTCCTGTCTGGAAAATCCCATGAACAGAGGAGCCTGGCAGGCTATAGTCCATGGGGTCACAAAGAGTGGGACATGACTGCATCACTTCACTTTTCACTTTCTTCAAATATATTGCTTTTACCCAATTATGCCAGCAAGTCTGGGAAACTCAGCAGTGGCCACAGGACTGGAAAAGGTCAGTTTTCATCTCAATCCCAAAGAAAAGCAATACTAAAGAATGTTCAAACTACTGCACAATTGCACTCATCTCACAGGCTAGCAAAGTAATGCTCAAAATTCTTGAAGCTAGGCTTCAACAGTATGTGAACTGGGAACTTCCAGATGTTCAAGCAGGATTTAGAAAAGGAAGAGGAATCAAAGATCAAATTGCCAACTTCTGTTGTTGGATCATTGAAAAATCAAGACAGTTCCAGAAGAACATCTACTTCTACTTTCTTGACTACACCAAAGCCTTTGACTGTGTAGATCACAACAAATTGTGGAAAAGTCTTCAAGAGATGGGAATACCAGACCATCTTACCTGCCTCCTGAAAAATCTGTATGATTATCAGGTCAAGAAGCAACACTTGGAACTGGATATGGAACAACAGATTGGTTCCAAATAGGTAAAGGAGTATGTCAGGGCTGTATATTGTCACCCTGCTTATTTAACTTACATTCAGAGTATATCATGTGAAATGCCAGGCTGGATGAAGCACAAGCTGGAATCAAGATTGCTGGGAGAACTAACAATAACCTCAGATACGCAGATGACACCATCTTTATGGCAAAAAGTAAAGAAGAACTAAAGAGCCTCTTGATCAAAGTAAAGGAGAAGAGCGAAAAAGTTGGCTTAAAACTCAACATTCAGAAAACGAAGATCATGGCAAATAGATGGGGAAACAATGGAAACAGTGAGAGACGTTATTTTGGGGGGCTCCAAAATGATGGCAGATGGTGAGAGCAGCTATGAAATTTAAAGATGCTTACTACTTGGAAGAAAAAATATGACCAACCCAGATAGCATATTAAAAAGCAGAGACATTACTTTGCCAACAAAGGTCCATGTAGTCAAAGCTATGGTTTTTCCAGTGGTCATGTACGCATGTGAGAGTTGGACTGTGAAGAAAGCTGAGTACCGAAGAATTGATGCTTTTGAGCTGTTGTGTTGGAGAAGACTCTTGAGAGTTCCTTGCACTGCAAGGAGATCCAACCAGTCCATCCTAAAGGAAATCAGTCCTGAATGTTCATTGGAAAGACTGATGTTGAAGCTGAAACTGCAATACTTTGGCCACCTGATGCAAAGAGCTGACTCATTTGAAAAGACCTTGACCCTGGGAAAGATTGAAAGCAGGAGAAGGGGACGACAGAAGATTAGATGGTTGGATGGCTTCACCAACTCAATGGATATGAGTTTGAGCAAGCTTTGGGAGTTGGTGATGGACAGGGAAGCCTGGCTTGCTGCAATCCATGGGGTCGCAAAGAGTTGGACACGACTGAGCAACTGAACTAAACTGAACTGATTGCTTCTACTTAACTTCTCTCAGCATTCCTAGAACTCTGATTAAAAGCAGAAAAGGTCTTTACTTTCTCATCCTATCCTTCATGTATTTTAACCTCTCTTACACATTTTCTTTTGTTCAAGGTGAACAGTGGGGAGGGTCTCTCCCTGCTGCTTCTGGATAATTTTTCTGATTATTCTTCCAGTTCACTAATTCTCTCTTTAGCTATATGTAAACTTACTAAATCAATCATATGAGTTTTCACTTTCAGTTTTTGTTATGCTTCTAAAAGTTCTGATCTGTTCTTTTTCAGCTGAAAATAGTCTTGTATTTTTAAAAAGTGTGTGGTTTAGCTCACAACTGAATCACCAAGTACTTTGCTCTAAGATATCCATGATACTTCAGAAAAGAGGTGCTTTATGCATACTACCCATTTTATCACACAAACTATTTTTTAAAACACATATTCAAAGGTATAGCATTAACAAAATTAATAAAATTTTAATATTTCATCAAATAAACTTAATATATCTGCAATTGCTTTATTGTGAATGCATGGTGGTGTTTAAAAACAAAAATTACTAGAATAGCTTGGTACCACTGTCTTGATTTATATGAAGTCACCAGCAGTTTACCCATCACTACCACTGAATTATCAATGCAAACGTCAACATAGTGAAAGAGGAAAAGGGAAAGGGAAGTTGCTCAGTTGTGTCCGACTCTTAGCAACCCCATGGACTGCAGCCCACCAGGCTCCACTGTCCATGGGATCTTCCAGGCAACAGTACTGGAGTGGGGTGCCATTGCCTTCTCCAGAAAGAGGAAAATATTATCTATAAAATATTTTGCTATTACAATAGTATTGACTCCCAAACACTTGAAACTCTCAGGAAAACTCCAGGAGACTAAAGATTACACTTTGAGAACTGCCACACTTAGGCAATGCTTCAATTTTTTTAAGACTATACATTTAAATACAACACTCTCAAATGCAAGTATGCAGATATATATAAAGTATGTATTAGCCTGTATTAAAATGCCAGAACTAACATTTGCCAGCTGTGTGACATGAAGTGAATTATTACACTTCTGTGAGCCTCACTTTCATCAACTATCAGATCAGATCAGATCAGATCAGTCTCTCAGTCGTGTCCGACTCTTTGCGACCCCATGAACTGCAGCACGCCAGGCCTCCCTGTCCATTACCAACTCCCGGAGGTCACTCAGTGATTCCATCCAACCATCTCATCCTCTGTCGTCCCCTTCTCCTCCTGCCCCCAATCCCTCCCAGCATCAGAATCTTCTCCAATGAGTCAACTCTTCGCATGAGGTGGTACCATGAGAGATACCAAAGGAACATTTCATGCAAAAATGGGCTCAATAAAGGACAGAAATGGTATAGACCTAACAGAAGCAGAAGATATTAAGAAGAGGTGGCAAGAATACACAGAAGAACTGTACAAAAAAGAGCTTCACGACCCAGATAATCATGATGGTGTGATCACTGACCTAGAGCCAGACATCCTGGAATGTGAAGTCAAGTGGGCCTTAGAAAGCATCACTATGAACAAAGCTAGTGGAGGTGATGGAATTCCAGTGGAGCTATTCCAAATCCTGAAAGATGATGCTGTGAAAGTGCTGCACTCAATATGCCAGCAAATTTGGAAAACTCAGCAGTGGCCACAATATTGGAAAAGGTCAGTTTTCATCCCAATCCCAAAGAAAGGCAATGCCAAAGAGTGCTCAAACTACTGCACAATTGCACTCATCTCACACGCTAGTAAAGTAATGCTCAAAATTCTCCAAGCCAGGCTTCAGCAATATGTGAACCGTGAACTTCCTGATGTTCAGGCTGGTTTTAGAAAAGGCAGAGGAACCAGAGATCAAATTGCCAACATCATCAACTATAAGGGAAGGATAATAATAACTCTTCAAAGAGATTTTTAAAAATTAAATGGATTAATTTATGCATAGCAATTAGCACAAAGCCTAATAAATAAATATTACCAGATTAATAAATATTAACTATTACCACTGAGTTCAGTTTAGTCGCTGAGTCGTGTCTGACTCTGCGACCCCATGAATCACAGCACGCCAGTCCTCCCTGTCCATCACCAACTCCCAGAGTTCACCCAGACTCACATCCATCGAGTCAGTGATGCCATCCAGCCATCTCATCCTCTGTCGTCCCCTTCTCCTCCTGCCCCCAATCCCTCCCAGCATCACAGTCTTCTTGAATGAGTCAACTCTTTGCATGAGGTGGCCAAAGAGTTTCAGCTTTAGCATCATTCCTTTCAAAGAAATCCCAGGACTGATCTCCTTCAGAATGGACTGGTTGGATTTCCTTGCAGTCCAAGGGACTCCCAAGAGTGCTCTCCAACACTACAGTTGAAAAGCATCAATTCTTCGGCGCTCAGCTTTCTTCACAGTCCAACTCTCACATCCATACATGACCAGTGGAAAAACCATAGCCTTGACTAGATGGACCTTTGTTGAGAAAGTAATGTCTCGGCTTTTCAATATGCTATCTGCTGCTGCTGCTAAGTCGCTTCAGTCATGTTCGACTCTGCGATTCCGTAGACGGCAGCCCACCAGGCTCCCTCGTCCCTGGGATTCTCCAGGCAAGAACACTGGAGTGGGTTGCCATTTCCTTCTCCAATGCATGAAAGTGAAAAGTGAAAGGGAAGTCTCTCAGTCGTGCCCAACTCTTAGCGACCCCATGGACTGCAGCCTACCAGGCTCCTCCATCCATGGGATTTTCCAGGCAAGAGTACTGGAGTGGGGTGCCATTGCCTTCTCCCAATATGCTATCTAGGTTGGTCATAATTTTCCTTCCAAGGAGTAAGCATCTTTTAGTTTCATGGTTGCAGTCACCATCTGCAGTGACTTGGGAGCCCCCCAAAATAAAGTCTGACACAGTTTCCACTGTTTCCCCATCTATTTCCCATGAAGTGATGGCACCAGATGCCATGATCTTAGTTTTCTGAATGCTGAGTTGTAAGCCAACTTTTTCACTTTCCTCTTTCACCTTCATCAAGAGGCTTTTTAGTTCCTCTTCATTTTCTGCCACAAGGGTGGTGTCATCTGCATATCTGAGGTTATTGGTATTTCTCGGGGCAATCTTGATTCCAGCTTATGCTTCTTCCAACCCAGCATTTCTCATGATGTACTCTGCATATATGTTAAATAAGCAGAGTGACAATATACATCCTTGACGTACTCCTTTTCCTATTTGGAACCAGTCTGTTGTTCCATGTCCAGTTCTAACTGTTGCTTCCAGACCCACATACAGATTTCTTAAGAGGCAGGTCAGGTGGTCTGGTATTCCCATCTCTTGAAGAATTTTCCACAGTTTATCGTGATATACACAGTCAAAGGCTTTGGCATAGTCAATAAAGCAGAAATAGATGTTTTTCTGGAACTATCTTGTTTTTTCCATGATCCAGCAGATGTTGGCTATTTGATCTCTGGTTCCTCTGCCTTTTCTAAAACCAGCTTGAACAACTGGAAGTTCACAGTTCACATATTGCTGAAGCCTGGCTTGGAGAATTTTGAGCATTACTTTACTAGTGTGTGAGAGGAGTGCAATTGTGCGGTAGTTTGAGCATTCTTTGGCATTGCCTTTCTTTGGGATTGGAATAAAAACTGACCTTTTCCAGTCCTGTGGCCACTGCTGAGTTTCCCAAATTTGCTGCCATATTGAGTGCAGCACTTTCACAGCATCATCTTTCAGGATTTGAAAGAGATCAACTGCAATTCCATCACCTCCACTAGCTTTGTTTGTAGTGATGCTTTCTAAGGCCCACTTGACTTCACATTCCAGGATGTCTGGCTCTAGGTGAGTAATCACACCATCGTGATTATCTGGGTCATAAAGATCGTTCTTCTGTGTATTCTTGCCACCTCTTCTTAATATTTTCTGCTTCTGTTAGGTCCATACCATTTCTGTCCTTTATTGAGCCCATCTTTGCACGAAATGTTCCCTTGGTATCTCTAATTTTCTTGAAGATATCTCTAGTCTTTCACATTCTGTTGTTGTCCTCTATTTTTTTCCATTGATTGCTGAGGAAAGCTTTCTTATCTCTTCTTGCTATTCTTTGGAACTCTGCATTCATATGCTTATATTTTTACTTTTTTTTTCTTTGCTCTTTGCTTCTCTTCTTTTCACAGCTATTTGTCAGGCCTCCCCAGACAGCCATTCCGCTTTTTTGCATTTCTTTTCCATGGCGAATGGTCTTGATCCCTGTCTCCTGTACAATGCCATGAACCTCAGTCCATAGTTCATCAGGCACTCTATCTATCAGATCTAGTCCCTTAAATCTATTTCTCACTTCCACTGTATAATCATAAGGGATTTGAAAGACACTTACTCCTTGGAAGGAAAGTTATGACCAACCTAGATAGCATATTCAAAAGCAAAGACATTTCTTTGCCAACAGAGGTTCGTCTAGTTAAGGCTATGGTTTTTCCTGTGGTCATGTATAGATGTGAGAGTTGGACTGTGAAAAAGGCTGAGCACCGAAGAATTGACTCTTTTGAACTGTGGTGTTGGAGAAGACTCTAGAGAGTCCCTTGGACTGCAAGGAGATCCAACCAGTCCATTCTGAAGGAGATCAGCCCTGGGATTTCTTTGAAAGGAATGATGCTAAAGCTGAAACTCCAGTACTTTGGCCACTTCATTGAAGAGTTGACTCATTGGAAAAGACTCTGATGCTGGGAGGGATTGGGGGCAAGAGGAGAAGAGGATGACAGAGGATGAGATGGCCAGATGGCATCACTGACTCGATGGACTTGAGTCTCAGTGAACTCTGGGAGTTGGTGATGGACACGGAGGCCTGGCATGCTGTGATTCATGGGGTCGCAAAGAGCCGGACACGACTGAGCAACTGATCTGATCTGATCTGACTGGTCTAGAGGTTTTCCCTACTTTCTTCAATTTAAGTCTGAATTTGGCAATAAAGAGTTCATGATCTGAGCCACAGTCAGCTCCTGGTCTTGTTTTTGCTGACTGTATAGAGCTCCTCCATCTTTGGCTGCAAAGAATATAATCAATCTCATTTCGGTGTTGACCATCTGGTGATGTCCATGTGTAGAGTCTTTTCTTATGTTGTTGGAAGAGGGTGTTTGCTATGACCAGTGCATTTTCTTGACAAAACTCTATTAGTCTTTGCCCTGCTTCATTCCATATTCCAAGGCCAAATTTGCCAGTTACTCCAGGTGTTTCTTGACTTCCTACTTTTGCATTCCAGTCCCCTATAATGAAAAGGACATCTTTTTTGGGTGTTAGTTCTAAAAGGTCTTGTAGGTCTTCATAGAACTGTTCAACTTCAGCTTATTACCACTATTACCACTTCAGCTTATTACCACTTATTACATCTACTACTATTAATTCAACTATTACTACTACCTACTACTTTTTAGAGTTTTTTTCACTAACTAAATATATGAAGGCATATTTTCAGAAATAAAAGCTACAATAGCATCTCAGCAATTTTCCCAATCAAGAACTCAGAACACTTGGCCTAGTTTATAATCTTAAATAGCTTACCATTATGCAGTATCCATTTCTGATTTTGAATCATATTTTGATGGCATAGTTTTCAATACTGCATCTATTTAATTTAAGCATATTACCTGATTTACAAACAGAATGGGTAGTTAGTTCCTGGTTGAGCTACCATAAAGATGGTGACATACTCTGATGCCAATATCCTTTTATTGGATGACTACCGATAACAGTCCAGAATCTCAATTGGGTATTGCTGATACTGACAAATAATGCCCAGTGTATCCCTGAGTTGACTGCATAGTTTCAGGAATACTTCCATTCCAGGTTGAGACAATGGCTGAACAATAACAGAACTACCCGAAGATCTAGAATCAGGATAAAAATTTACAGGCTGCCACTGGATTTTCCAGTAGTCATGTATGGATGTGTGAGCTGGACCATAAAGAAGACTGAGTGTTGAAGAATTGATGCTTTTGAACTGTGGTGTTGGAGAAGACTCTTGAGAGTCCCTTGGACTGCAAGGATTTCACATCAGTCAATCCTAAAGTAAATCAACCCTGAATATTCATTGGAAGAGGTGCGAGCCTGGTGTGCTGCATTTCATGGGGTCACAAAGAGTCCGACATGACTGAGCAATTGAACAACAATTGGATTTGGTGCTGGGTTCTCTTAGTGCTGTCCTGTAGTCATGAAATCAGCAGTAATACATTGATTGAGAGCACTATTCTTTATTCCTTTGAATAGGAGCTGTGTTCAAAATATTTGAAATTGTTGGCTTTGACTTGATATCCCTCTGACCAAGACTGGCTCATTACCATCCTCATATGCTTTTACTTCCTTCTGCCACAGTTCCAACTCTTCTTCACATAAGAAGTTTTGCCATTCTAAAAATTATTTTGGGGTGAAAAGAAGGTGTCACCCACCACGTTGCAGAAATACTTCCTGCCCTCCACTGTTTTAATAAAGAGCATGCAACAAAAAGCAAGTTAAAGTGTTAGTCGCTCAGTTGTGTCCGACTCTCTGGGACCTCATGGACTGTAGCCTGCCAGGCTCCTCTGTCTATGGAATTCTCCAGGCAAGAATACTGGAGTGGGCTGCCATTTCCAACTGAAAGCTGCTGACTTTCAGCAACCTGCCACCAATTTAAATCTAGCAAATATGGCTGATGATCACAAAGTCTGAAAATGCTGCTGGCCTTTCTGCACAGTGTTTCTTCTGGCTGGTGCTGGTTTTGTTGCAGGCTTCCCTGGTGGCTCAGATGGTAAAAAATCTACCTGCAATGCAGAAGACCAGATTGGGAAGGTCCCCTGGAAAAGGAAATGGCAACCCACTCCGGTATTCTTGCCTGGAGAATTCCATGGACAGAGGAGCTTGGCAGGCTTCAAGTCCATAGGGTCCCAAAGAGTCAGACATGACTGAGCAACTAACGCTTTCCTTTTCGCTTTTTGTTGCATACTCTTTACTAAAAGTGGAGGGAAGGAAGAATTCCCAGTAATCTTACGAAGGATGAAAGTGTGTTCCCCCTAGATTTTGCATTGGTTCTGTCAGGTGCCTAAGAGTAGTACTAGGAACCCAGAACCACCTCTCAATGCTAGAGAGTTCCTGACTGTCCATTTATGTAAATATGGTTACAAGTACCTGTCGGGGTGAAGGTCTGCTGTGGTTGCAACTTCTTGGCCACAGGTTTCTTTCACTTGCCCATCCCCAAACTCTTTCTGCTCAGTCTCAAGGCAGCTCTCCATAGACTCACTTGGGGCTGTGATGCTCATATTTCTGGTTCAGAGATTCCAGCTCTAATATGGGAGGGTTTCCCTAGGGTCCCACACTAACTGTTTTGTGCTCTCTCTTGGCAGGCCATCAGAACAGCAGCTCCATTTCCTAGATCAACAAATACCACTGGGTAAAAGGAGCTCCCAGTGCTTTTCTTTCTCTTGCATTTCAACCCCTGATTTCTCATTTTCTTATAGCAATTTGATGCTTTTAGGACATCCTTTTTGTCCAGTATTTTAATTTGTTTTTAGCCAGAGGGTTAGGCTGAATAGCCAGATTGCCATATTCCTGGAGCTGAAATGGCATTTATTTGTACTCCTGTCACTTAATGTGTTTCATCTTGTACCTGGAGTCCTAACTACAAGCAAATCCACAGGCGCTCAGAGCTGTACCCCTAATCCTCCAGTATCAAAGCTTAAAGGGCACTGCCCACTGCAGGGCAGTTTTCAACCAGACTTCTATCTTCTCCCATCCTCTTACTATACAGTTTTGCTACATTCAGCCAATTCCAAGAATAACATTTTGAGTTTCACAGACAATACTATTGTGGGGGGGCAGTGACCCACTTAATCACATAGCAATGAATGGTTATATCCCAGTAATAAGTGGTTTTCACAGGGTCTGTTGAAGGTGGTATATGTGTGCTTGTGAGTATGTGTATGTGTGTGTGTGTGTGTGTGCGTGTGTGGTCACGTGCAGGCACATAAGAGAAAGTGAGAACAAGAAAGAGAGAGGATGAGTGGGTTAAGATTTAGACCAACTGATTCCATTTTGTTGTACCTAGAGCTTTATGACTGTGAATGGGCACGATGACAATGGTTTCCTTATTTGGACAATCAGAATAAGCTGTTTAAAAAATGTCATTGTCAAAACATGTGTATACAACCTAAGAAGCCAGTCCAATAGCAAAGAGGTTTGATTTGTATCAAAGTAATTTGTAATTTTAAAGAATTCAAATTCTGTATGTAATTCAGACACTGTGTACATGATTCTCACTGAGAATAAAGCTTGCAATAGACACATCTAGGTGAAGATACAGCATACTACGTCACTTGGTCATGAGTTAACCATGAAAGTTACTTAACGTAATTTAGAATCAGATGCTTCATTTGTTAATCACAGGCCTGGACATGAAGTTGTGTAAAACTCTTTATACTCTCACATTTCTCCTGAAGATTAGAGTATGGCTATATGCATACAACTGATTTACTTCATTGTACAGCAGACTGACTGACTTCGTTGTACAGCAGAAACTAACACAGCATTGTAAACCGATTATATTTCAATGCAAAAAATTTAAATAAATTAAATACAAAAAATGGAAAAAAACATTCTAGAAATAAGTTTTTTTTGCATATTTTTACATGCAACAATAAGAAAGAATCTCACAGACAAGATGTTAAGCAAAAGCCATTAGACACAAAAGTACACATTGCCTTATTTCCTTTACATGCATTTCAAGAATAGACAAAACTTATCTAACACTTGACAGAAGTCTGAATACCGGTTATATCACTACCTGGGATGATCCTGATCAGAAAAGGGCATGAGGGAACTTTCTGGCTCAACGATAATATTTTATCTTTATCTGTGATGGTTCTGTGAGTATATACATACATAAACATTCATCGATTGTGATATTTGATATTTCTTCACTTAACTACATATATATTATACCGAAGGTTTTTAAAGTGTATAAACAAGGACTCAAAAGTTATACACTTTATTATATCAATGTTTATAAAAAGATAAAAACAATTCATCCTTTTCTTTTTAAAAAAAGATGAGCATGAATGGTATTTTACTTATTACCACCCATGAATGCCTTAGTTAGAAATGCATATGATATTTTTAAGTCTTAAAGCTTAATTCTTTTATTTAAAAAAGAAATCTTCATTCAACTTTTGCCAAGTCAGAATGGCATCCTCATCCATTCTCCCTGATGCTCCCATTATTTTGAATTCAAGACAATGTTATTGTTGCTGCTCAGTCACTCAGTCATGTCTGACTCTCTGCGACCCCATGGACTGCAGCATGCAAGGCTTCCCTGTTCTTCACTATTTCCCGGAGCTTGCTCAAACTCATGTCCATTGAGTCGGTGATGCCATCCAACCATTTCATCCTTCCCCTTCCCATCCATTCCATACCGTCCCCTTCTCCTCCTGCCCTCAATCTTTCCCAGGATCAGGGGCTTTTCCAATAAGTCAGCTCTTCACACCAAGTGGCCAAAGTACTGGAGCCTCAGCTTCAGCATCAGTCCTTCCAATGAATATTCAGGGTTGATTTCCTAAACATTATGGGAATAGCTATGCAATTTAACTTTTCCTGGAAGCTAAGCTTCTCAGTTCTCCATTGTAGGGAGCAAAATTTGCTTCCCCAAAATGTCTCTTTAGCATGTAGTTTATTTCAAGGTGAAAACAATCAAAGCTCAAAAGACTCAGGAAAAAACTTTGATCTTCCCCTTAATGACCTAAAAGCGTTTAGATTAAGGACCTGTTCCCCTGAATAGAGCTGTCACCAGAGAGATCTGCAAAGAATATGGGCTGGATGTGGTGGCAGAAAGTCCAGGCAGGACCTCACAGATCTCAGTCCATTTTGTGTCTCATAGTCTCTCTGTGGCCCAGCAAACATTTATGAAACATTTGCATTTCCATCTTCATATAAATAGCCTTCCTACCCTGTGAAGTCCCAAACTACTACCCCCAATATTCTCTTTTGTCTTTAGCCGAAGATAATATTGAAGGTGAAGATTTTAGCCATTTTAGCAAGTTACTCTGTTTTCCTGGATCTCCCTCATATATACATATTATTAAACATTTGATTTTCTCCTAATAATCTGTCTCAGGTTGATTTCATTCTTACATCAGCCAGAAGAACCTAGAAGGGTAGAGGAAAATTTCTTCCTCCCTGACACCACCAACCTCCTTCATCAAAGGAAAAAAAATATTTAAAAACAAAACATAAATATTATAAAGAATTTCAATTGTGAAAAGAAAAAATTATAATGCTCAGTTGCAATGGAAATGATGGAAACTATCATTAAACCCATGTTCTATCTTGAGACAGTTTGGACTGTTAATAATTGCCAGTATTATCAAGTACTCACTATGAATCATGCACGGTAAGAGCATTTATCTGGTATTATGTTATCAGATAACCACAGAAATTCATGAGATAGATACTAATATTAACCACATTAAATGAAAAAAAGAACCTAAAGATTAACAGAGTTAAAAAAAAAATTACCCAAGTGTGGTTAGTAACTGACAGATGGTGGATTTAAACTCAAGAAGCTTGATTCTAAAACAAAAATTCTTCACCATCGGGCTCTAAAATTCTTCCTTATAATGGACTGAACTCTGTCCTCCCTCTACTTTGCACCTAGTTCTGCTCCTGAGGGATACACAGAACAACTTTAATCCCCTTCCATATGACAACATTTCACATGCTTGAAGAAAACTGTCGAGTCCTGCCCCAATCTTCTCTCCTACAGATTAAAAACCGCCACCGCCTTCCACAGTTCCCCCGCCTCCTCTTTTTTTTTAATATGACTTGTTTCAAGTCATGTCCACTTGCTTAAAACCTCACACAAAACACACCCCAGTGTATTCAGTGATTGCCTGGAAATGGAGGAAAAGATGTTCCAAGTGGTCTGAAACATATACAACACAAAGCACACTGTTAGTCTGCTCCAGAAGAGAAGAACCACTTTAAGGGAAGCTAGAAATGATTCGTATGTAGCGGAAGAAGTGGTCAGAAGAAGGAGCCCTGGGACTGTGTGAAGGAAAGTTACGTGGCTCAAAATAGCTTGGAGTTAAAACTCCCCTCCAGGTCCTCCCCACAATTCTATGCAAAACAAAGAACTCTCTCATCGGAAGAAAAAAAAAAAATGGACATTAAGGTTGATTACACCCAGCTCCCAGCCCATCCAGCCTCTGGCCAATCTCCAGAATTCCTTGCCCCAGCCGTTTAAGAGATAACTACTCCGAACAAGCTTAGAGAAGAACAAGCCCCTTAAGACAGTGGATTTCCACATACATGCCTATATATACCTAATCTTTTACTAGGTTAGTGCAGCAGCTCACTCATCTGACTGCTGCCCCTTCTCGCCTTATTAAAGGTGATCTGTTCCTATAAAGTGCTGGTCTCATTCTTTTTCCTAACCTCGCCTTCTCTGACTCCCTTACCTTACACTGCACACACACCACACTCAGGATAGACATCCCTGCAACAAGGGATGACTCCAGGAAAGCGATGTGAAGATACTTTCTTCTCACCTTCTACTTTCCTAAAGCCTGATCAAAGCCACTGATCCTTGAGCAAAATTTTGGAGCTCCAAATTTCATGGCACAGACAGGCAGGCCATGTTGGATAGCTATTGGATTGGTCAACAAGTTCATTCAGGTTTTTCTATAAGATGTTAAGGAAAAACCCAAACGAACTTGTCACCCAAACCAATACCTCTCGTGTGCATAGAAGTCCCTGTGAAAACTCATGGCTGGCTGTGAGACAACTCAAGTGGATAAAGATGAGCAGTGCTCACTTGTGCGAGCCTATCTTGGATCAGGACCACCTGGGTTCAACATGGGGTGGTCAGAAGCCTATTGGGATGGTTGGTAATGATATCCCTCCACAGGGCCAATAGATACATGCTGTGTGTCCTAGTGATGGAGAGTCCACACAGGAGGGGTGGAAGGGAGTAGGAAATAAAGAGCTTTGTTCTTAAATCCAGTAAAACTTCCTGACCAGGTTTATCAAAGTCTCTGGGAAAGATATGAACAAGATACATCATGACAGACAGGAGCACAGGCAAGTCTAGCACCTGAGGCACTGGGAAAATACACCGTATCCAGCAGCCTGATGGCTGATAATCTGACTGGTCCCCAAACTGGAACAAAGATTAGAAACACTCAGAGAAGGATGCGAACAAGAGGGCTGTAAGGTTGGAGGTATACCCAGGAGTAACGGAGATAAATGTGACAAGGAATAAATACGAGAGGGAGGAGGAGGCTGCAACTAAGAGACAAACAAATGGTGTTTTTTCTGATTTATATAAAACATTGGAGAAGAGAAAAGGGACCCAGATTAGAAAACATCAGCCATCTTTGTAAAAACCTCTTCTTTCTCAAGATAGATTGATTGACTGTCAGAGATTAAGGAACAACAATGAA
Source organism: Tragelaphus eurycerus (assembly GCA_935064755.1). Classification (NCBI taxonomy): domain Eukaryota; kingdom Metazoa; phylum Chordata; class Mammalia; order Artiodactyla; family Bovidae; genus Tragelaphus; species Tragelaphus eurycerus. Next base: position 14,584,198 of record CAKXYN010000036.1, on the reverse strand, counting down.
ATTACCATCTCCTGCATCTTAAACAATCTCCAAAAGACAACTAAAACTATTTACCTAGGAAAACCAAGAGCAGAACTATTTATATTATATTTCAGGAATGGATGTTAATGTGTTCAGAAGTTCAGATACTTGAGATTCTTCTTATAATTTTTAAACTTAGACAAAGTGCTTCCAAACCTCCTCCTTCCTTCACTGACAAATACAATAAAGCTCCTGGGGCTTAGATCTTATTATTATTAAATACTTATTAAGTCTCCCTGGTGTGCTGAATGCCACACATAATAGATGGATAAATACATCGTGTGCCCTCCTTTGAAGAGCTTAAGAGTCTTATAAAACTGATAGGACACACAAATAACACCTCCAAATTTCTGCCAGCGAGTATTTACAAGAATCAATGTCATTACCACGCCTTGGTGCTGGGTGCAGGGGAGAAAACGGAATTGGTCTCATTTGATGAAAAGGGAGAAATGCTCGGACAGAATTATTCCAGCAATATGCAGCCTGCTCTCTCCCTTCCCTCCACCCCAGAGAAGGTGCACCCCTCTCCTGTCCGTAGCTAATCTTTCCATCCAAGTCCTCCCTCCATCTCGTCTCCTGCTGCCACTCAGGCTCAGTCCTTCATCTTTTTCCAGCCAGGATCACTGTAAAGGCCTCACCACTCTGAGCAATCCTCCTGCACACCGTCTCCCAAGGAATTTTCTTAATAAAATGTAAATTTCACCATGTCACTCTCTTCTGTTTAAAGATTCTTCAGTGGCCTCCCGCAGCTCTCAGGATATAGTCTGAATTAATCCCCTCGCAGGACAAGAAATGATCTTTGCGGTTTGCATCTTTCAGAGATTTTTCATTCTCACCTTACCGCTCCTCAAGCTTACTGTCCTTGACTTGAAGGCTCCTGAATCTGCTGGACTTTTACACATCTCCCCACCTTAACACATGCCCAAGGGGGCCTGGGCTGCCTTGCCCTTCTCTCCTGATGGAGCAGTTCAAGCATCACCTTCTCACAAAAGGCATTTTCAAGCCTTCCTGCATTTCCCTGGGCTGGCCCTGCTCCAGGCCTCTTTCTGTTCTCAGGCAAGACCCTACAGGTGTGTCTCCTGTGACAGCACTGTGTCAGTCCTTGGCTATCTCAACTAGACCAGAAACAACTCTAGAAAACAACTGGATCCCATTCCTTTCTATATCTCTAGCACTGACACAGAATTTATAAAGAAAAAATAAGAGCTAATGAGCGTACTGCAGTCCATAGGGTCGAAAAGACGTGACTTAGTGACTGAACGACAACAAATGAACCTAAAGCAAAATAAAACAATATTTTTGAACACAAAAATGAATGAAGGGGCTGTCCATGGTTAAGAATCCAACTGCCAATGCAGGGGACACGGGTTAGATCCCTGCTCCAGGAAGATTCCACATGCCGTGGGACGATGAAGCTTGTCGACAACTACTGAGCCCTCACGCCTAAAGCCTGTGTTCCAAAAACAAGAAAAGCCACCACAATGGGGAGCCCACGCACTGCAACTAGAGAAAGCCCACATGTAGCAACAAAGACCCAGAGCAGCCCCCCAAAAAAGAATGTATGAAGGATCACTGGTGGTCCAGCCTCGAGGAGATCTTAGTAAAGGATTGGATGTCTAGTGTGAACTCCAAGGTTCTGGAGAAGCTGGATTTGGGAAGAAGGAGGGGAAGGATATGAGCACAAGGGCGCCCAGCCAGGAAGCGAATTCTTCTCAGGGATCTGCTCTGACCTCCCAGCTTCGAAAACAATAACCAGCCTGCAACCCCTGTAGACTTTGTGTCAATATCTATTAATATTTACACAGTTCTCCTTGGTGAGCTGCTCACTACAGGCCATACATCAAACTCCCAATCTACTGGCTTTCTGGAAGGCCCCTTATCTTCTGTAGCTTTGCAGGAAGATAGTCTCTCTCCCTTATTGGGAGCCCCATCTAGGTCTGAGGCTCCCCCCAGCCCCTCACACACAGGCACCCCCCACCAAGCACAGGAGGCCGAAGTCAGCATAGTCCCCGCTCTGCAGAAGGTGGAGCTGCCGGGACACACGAACCTCTCAGTTACCCATTCATTTCAGCCTCTTTCATTCGCCTCCTTCTCTGGTTTTTTGCACCTCCTGAAGAAAATTTTTAGCTGGAGAACAGCAGGCTTGACCACCCGAGCCCTCCACTGTTGCACATGGGCCAGCAAGTGAAGTTAGAACAGCCCCCAGTACAGGGCATGGGGAATAAGAAGGAGCAGGATTAATGGAGTCCCCTGTAATCCAGGGCCACCTCCCTCTTCCATAGGGAGGGGTCCTGCTGCTGGCTCCTCGGGGCTTCCCACCCCTGGCAGCACAGGGCGGTCTTAGGATGGAGCTAATGCCACTGCCCCTCATCACAGTCTGATGCTCACTCCGGTGAGACTCAACAATTGTATGTCCTGAACAACAGCCAACCAAGCTCTCTTGCTATTCCCAGAGCAACAGGAGAAAGAGGAGCGCAAAGGATAGGGGAGACAATCAGAGGTGAAGGCATGAGTAGGACATAAAGAGATAGGAGAAAGTGAATGACATCTCGCATGTAAAGGAGATGCTTCATGAACAACACTAGGAAGGAATCCGTGCTCCTGTCCAAGTGCGTATTTAATATGACTGTCAAGAAACCACCTTGAGGGTTTCAGAGAGCACAGCACATCCAGGAGCCGCCCTGAGCCTCCTCGGTACTTACCTGAGGGCAGAGGGTCAGGATGAGACCACATGAAGGCAGTCTGGGTTTTAGGTGGTGTCTGAATTTGCACTGCCCTCTGTAAGAATCAGGGCTTCCCTGGTGGCTCAGATGATAAAGAATCTGCCTGAAATCCAGGAGACCTGGATTTGATACCTAGGTCAAGAGGATCCCCTGGAGAAGGAAATGGCAACCCACTCCAGTATTCTTGCCTGGAAAACCTCATGGACAGAGGATCCTGATAGGCTACAGTACAAGGGGTCACAAAGAGGTGAGAATGACTGAGCAACTAACACTGTAAGAATCAAGGTGACTACGGTGTAGAAGGAACATGGTCTTAAGGATTTGGGGGTGCCGGGTTCAAACTACTTTTACTGTATGACTGGCCTCTGTGAGTCTCAGTTTCCTTAAGATGGGGCTGAATATAATACCCTTCACAGATTTGTCTGGGAGGAGTCCATGCATATGTCTTTTGCAACATGCAATAAAGTGTCCGCTCTGGGTGCCTCCCAACCTGGGGAAGCAACAGACTTCCCTGGCAGTCCAGTGGTTAAGACTGTGCTCTTCCAGTGCAGGGTGACAGGTTCAATCCCTGGCCAGGGAACTAAGATCCCGCATGCTGTGAGGCACGGCCCAAAAAAACCATAGGAAAGCAGGAAGCAGAAGAGTAGAAGGGCCGGATGCACATTACAAACCCCTGGGGCTCCTCCTCCTGTTCTCTGCTTAGAAGAGCAGGTAGGCAGGCTCCTGGTCCCGGGCAAGAATCCCAGCCCTATGGCTCAGGGGGCTGGGTAACATCTCACCTTACTCTGCAATCTTCCCACTCGAAAGAAACGACTGTGCCCTCCTCCTTACACCTGAGCCAAGAGTAACAGTGGCAGTGAGCATCACAGAGCCCAGGTAGAAAGAATATAAAGCCAATACCCAGAGTCCACATGGCCTGGATGGAATACCCCACATCTACCTATAGTTCTATACAAGCCATGTTCACCACATTGCCTTTTCTTTTCTGAAACACAAGTCCCATTACAGCATGTGCGTATGTGTTACGTCACTTCGACCCTGTGCAACCCAATGGACCATAGACCACCAGGCTCCTCTGTCCACAGGATTCTCCAGGTAAGAATCCTGGAGTGGGTTGCCATGCTCTCCTCCAGGGGTTCTTCCTGACGCAGGGATCAAACCTGTGTCTCTTGCGTCTCCTGCATTGACAGATGGGTTCTTTACCACTAGCGCCACCCTGGGAAGATCCATTAGAGCACAGGCAGATATAGCACTAAGACATGGTTTTTAAGACTAGAATCTTCTATGCAATGCCTCCTATGCCTTTCTTATATCAGCCTGAATACTCAGCACAACCCAAGACACACATGGACTGGCTGGAGTGAAATGGATGGTAGAGGACAGATTCATACTCTGTCACACACAGATTACCTCCAGAAATTTCTACACGGTGCTGCCTTTAAGAACCTGCAAGAAGGGGTCAGAACTGGAGTCTGAGAGGTTGCTGCTGCTGCTGCTAAGTCACTTCAGTTGTGTCCAACTCTGTGCGACCCCATAGACGGCAGCCCACCAGGCTCCCCTGTCCCTGGGATTCTCCAGGCAAGAACACTGGAGTGGGTTGCCATTTTCTTCTCCAATGCATGAAAGTGAAAAGTGAAAGTGAAGTCGCTCAGTTGTGTCCGACTGTCAGCGACCCCATGGACTGCAGCCTTCCAGGCTCCTCCATCCATGGGATTTTCCAGGCAAGGGTACTGGAGTGGGGTGCCATTGCCTTCTCCGGTCCGAGAGGCAGGGAGACATTTATAAGGGGTTGGAATACTAGTGCTGCCACTTACTCTCTGAGGCACCGGGAAAGTCATTTTGACCCTTTAGGCCTCCAATTCAACATCTGAAAAATGAATGGTCTGAAAGGTGCCACGTGCAGATGAGCTCTGGGGAGGGGGCTCACAGGGGTGCTTCAAATGCTATTTAATGTGACTAGAGAGCCCTGGGCTGGGCATGCACTCCTGCCCCACTATTCCTGACATTACCCACCCCGCACCCACTCCAGGGCCATCTGAGATACCTCAAATGGAGACAGTGGTTTCTAAGATGCCACCCCCTCGCTGCCTGTGCCTTTGGAAACTGACTTTATCTCGCCAAACCTCGGTTTCTTCATCTATAAAACAGGGGTACAAACAACATCTACTTCCTAGGGTAGTCACAGGACTAAATTAGTTACCTTATGCAAAGCCCTCAGCACAGTAGCTGGCACTCTGAACAATATCGACTACCTAATTATTCTTATCGTCATGACTGCTGATGTATTTTCATCTTTAATTCTAAATTCCTCATTCCATTCACTAAGCCTCCCATGGAAGGAAAACCCACCTCAGCATCAGTCCCTGACAACAGGCCATGAGCAAGTGGCTAACCTCTGACCAGGCTCCTAGAGACTACTAGATGGAGCCACTGGGTTGAATTCTTCAATAAATGGCACCTAGACTGGTTCTCTGCCCACCTACACCCCCTTCCCTCTCCACTGAACTGGAGTTAGAAGCACCAAGTTCCAACTCAGACCCTGCCGCTAAGCGGCCTTCTACACATTACTTAATGCCTCTGAGCCTCAGTTTTCTCATCCGTAAAAAGCAGGCAAGGAGCCACTATGTTAGAGGCAGAAATAAGGTAAGCGAGGTGAAAGTAACCAGCACAGGCTCTGCTGTGCGTTAGTCACACAGTAACTTAGGTCAATTTCAACTTGAAGCTGAGCCACTTCATTTCCTCGCTCTCCACTAGCTGTTTCAGACCTGCTAGTGGGACCTAAGGGCATCACCCAAGTCCTGGCCACAGGCAAGTCAACACCATTTGCTGTCTTCTCTCTCTATTTTAAGCAGTGCCTCCCGGGACTGCTCCTGGCCATTCTGGAACAGTCAGGCATTCTGCGGATGTAACGCTGGAGGCGTCTAGGTCTCTTGGAGCAGCACCGCCCAAGAGGACTTCCTGCAGCCATGGCCATTTCTATCTGCTGGGGCCAACATGCAGCCAACGGGCCAACATACAGGTCAGCAATTGAGAGACTGAACTGTTATTTCATTTAACTTTAATTCATTTAAATGTAAAGATGATCTGTGGGTATTGTATCCCATACTGGAAAACACACCGTTAGAACCACCCCTAGTTGGTGCCAAAGTGCTAACTCCAGCCACTCTTCTGAGCACGACATCCCAACCCTTCCAACCAGCTGGCTGGTAACTGTGTTTGGGCTTTGCTACTTCCACCAGGACTGGTTTGGGGAAGCAGGAAAATGAGGTCACTCAACGGCTATTTCCAACGCCCTCCACAATCATGAGGCAGCCAGAAGACTTGTTTTTAACAAGCAGGTAAAATCAACATTTCCCTGGCTCACTGTATTTGGGGGAATGTATGTAAATTTCAGCTACCTTTTTGTCAATAATAGTTGCTACGGGTTTTGCTTGCAGTGGGATTATTTTGTGGGGAATCTCACCAAAGGGCAGAGCTTTCAGGCCAGTGATAAAAAGGCTGTACCCTGACTGAAGATAAGGGGCAAATGGCTGGGGACCTTTACAAACATGAGATCTCTGGCAATTTAATTTCACTCGGTCAAAAGCCTACAAGAATTACCTTACTTCACAATATTTTTTTACATTAATCTTGCCAAGATCAGATTCCAGGAAGCAATAAAGAATATTAAGTTAGCTTTTACTTTAAATCAGAAAGCTTGTTAGGTTTCATATCCTACACAAATTATCATCTTTGCCAAACTGAGGATGGCCCTAAGGGGGTTGAGAGAGAGGATTTGTCCTCTTGTTTGGAATGTGTGAACCTTGAATAGAGTCATGACCTTCATCCAGGGTATTAAATGTGTCCTGTGGATGGTTCTCAGTCACTTACTCTAGGCAAAAACAAAACAAAACAAAACACCACAGTCCAAGTGAGAGAAAATCAGGGAAAGCACATCTGCTCGTTTGATAAAAATCTACCAAGCCTTTACCATTTATACATCCATCACCCACTCAGTTGGAGAAAGCAATGGCACCCCACTCCAGTACTCTTGCCTGGAAAATCCCATGGATGGAGGAGCCTGGAAGGCTGCAGTCCATGGGGTCACTGAGGGTCGGACACGACTGAGTGACTTCCCTTTCACTTTTCACTTGCATGCATTGGAGAAGAAAATGGCAACCCACTCCAGTGTTCTTGCCTGGAGAATCCCAGGGACGGGAGAGCCTGGTGGGCTGCCGTCTATGGGGTCGCACAGAGTTGGACACGACTGAAGTGACTTAACAGCAGCACCTACTCAATGGACAAGAGTCTGAACAAGCTCTGGGAGACAGTGAAGGACAGGGAAGATTGGCGTGCTGCAGTCCATGGGGTCACAAAGAATCAGACACGACTTAGCAACTGAACAACAATAACAAGCTTTTACTGCCCAGGAAGACACAGACAATAGGGCTCCAAGTCCAGTTGCTGCTGCTGCTGCTAAGTCGCTTCCATCGTGTGTGACTCTGTGAGAACAAGAGTGGAGTGGGTTGCCATTTCCTTCTCCAATGCATCAAAGTGAAAAATGAAAGAGAAGTCACTCAGTCATGTCCAACTCTTCGGGACCCCATGGACTACAGCCTACCAGGCTCTTCTATCCATGGGATTTTCCGGGCAAGAGTACTGGAGTGGGTTGCCATTGCCTTCTCCGCCAAGTCCAGTTAGAGATAAATTTATAAATGAGTAATTACCATGTAGAAGATACACAGCCCACACAAGCTGCCTGGAAGCACAGACATTTCACAGGGAAACTCAAGGAAGGCTTTCCCAAGAGGTAGCCTTGAGTTGGGACTGAAGACTAGAGAGAAGTACACCAGGCAACAAGGGGAGAGGGAAGAGCTGTGCTTCCAGAAGAGGACAAAACCACAGCAAGGGCATGAGTCTTCTACACCTGGTATGAGCTCCAGAACTGGCCTGTTTTCGGAAGTCTCTCAGTCTTCCCAGCCTTCACTGGCTACCTGAGCCCTCTTCCAAATGGAAGCTACCAGTCCAAGAACATCCTGCCCATTCAGGTCATGCCCCAATATGGGAAGGTTCCAAGTTGAGTCCTGCTAACGAAATCCCACATCAAGGATACTGCTTCTTTATATACAGCCTCAGCAACCGGCCATCCCTATGAATGGTGTTTGTTCTTTCTGAAAATAGACCCTTCATTGCCACCAGAGGTAGCCATTTTGGATGATGATCCAAAAATTTTAGAGGGAGCTGAAGACCATCAGAGTGGGCTGGCTGTGTTGGGAAGTCCTGTAGTACTTATTACAAAAGAGAGAAGAGATGTTAAGTGATAGCTGATGTAATAAGAGGAATGTCAGGAGGTTAAAAACGGCTGCAAAGTACAGTACAATAGAATGATGCAGAAGAAGAAAAAGACTGCGATGACCAATGTAAGTGTGGGCTAGCTGGACTTTTTTCTGGCATGATATTAGATTCCTAAAATTGATCTTCTAAGCCATGCTTATTGAGGACACTAATTTTCAGAAGGTACATTTACCTCAAGCTAGAATATTCACAGGAAACTATATAATATTACAGATAAACATATACTCAAAACTAGCCTATAATTGTTGGATGAGAAATATTTGTTCCATTAGATGACAATATCTCATTTTAAGCGACAATTTCAGAATATACAAAAATGCTTCTTCCTGCTTTCTTATTATTCCGGATGCTAGAAAAGTGTTGGATTTTTTGGGTAGAGTTTTTTTTTTTTTTTGTATCGTCTTATAAATTAGGTCACCTCACCAGGCTTTTTGGACATGCTGGGTGGATTTTCCCAAATAAAGACATCACAGTCGTCAGCTGGCAACATCAATGATAGAATTCAGGTCCCCAGAAACTGGGACCAAGTAGGGCACACTGCGACAATAGCCCTGGACCTGCCATCAGACAGCCATCAGATTTAGCTTTGGGTAAGACAGGTCCATTCGTTTCTCCTTACGCACATTTAAAAAGACAAGTCTCCTAACTCCTCTGGACCTCAATCTTCTAATCTGTAAAAGGGGAATAGTAGGAATACCTCAGTGTATTGCTAGGAAGATTAAAGACAATGTTATAAGTAGAAAATGGTAGACAATAAATCTTGATTCAGTTGACTCTGATAAATACCATGCATTGATTCATAATAGGAGTTTGATGGCCTAGATGTTTAAGGGTAGTTGTTTTTATATATATTTTTTAATTGGAGTATAGTTGCTTTACAGTATTGTTAGTTTCTACTGTGCAGCAAAGTGAATCAGCTATATGTATACATACATCCCCTCTTTTTTGGATTTCCTTCCCAAAAGAGCACTTAAGTAGAGTTCCCTGAACTATACAGTAGGTTCCCATCTATTTTATACATGGTATCAATAGTGTATAAAAATATACATATATATGTGTATATATATACGTGTGTATGTGTATGTCAATCTCAATCTCCCAATTCACCACTCCACTCCCATTCCCCATTGGTATCCATACATTTGTTCTCTATGTCTGTGTCTCTATAAAATCTGAATGTTAAATAAAATGTGCACATAGCTATCAACAATCCTGGCTTCTCCTCACTTGCCTAACGATCAGTCGCAGACTGAAAACATGAATCCCAGTTCCTAGCGTTTTCTATCCGTTTCATATTCTGCAATGGGGACTTGATTAAGGAAAAAGAAAATATATTAAAAGGGTGGTTATTTGCTTCCTCCCCCTAAAAGCCTGTGGACAACTGATTCACAAACTACCCATTATGAAGGTGTGGGTCTCCTGCTTTATACAGGGTTTGTACTTCCAAAAATAAATAATTTTATCAAAATAAAGCTGGAAAAGAATTCCTTAGTCCCCTCCTCCTGTGATCTCTTTTTGGAACAATCAGCTTGAAAGTCAGCTTTCTTTGTCCAGATCCTTCTCAATCTTTTCCACCCACTCAGAACTATTGACAGTCCAACTAACTTATTTATTTCACTTATTTAATACCTCACTTGTTCTCAAAAGCAATAAAGACTTCTAACTTCAGCTAAAAAGGGAGATTCACTTGCTTCCAAATCTCTTTTGTGGGGAATTCCCACCAATAGCCTGAGCTTCTTTACCTCCACATGCAGAACCCAAAAGCTCAACATTTACCTGCTTTATTTCAGTGTATTAATGCACACAGAATCAAACCTTCCCACAAACAGGCATGTAGACCTTCAGTCTTCTAAGTCAGATTGTCTATGTTCTTGGTGATCTTCTGAATGTGGTTTAGAGCCTATAGTTACAGGAGTCCCAATATACAATCCATACAGAAAGCAAATAAAGCCAAGTTTAAGATTATAAATTAGTATTCTTCATAGACGCTATTCAAACTCTTCCAATGAAACATTTGCTCATAAATTAAATCATTCGCTTCTCTCACAACTTTTCTAAAATTCAAACTCTTTTCTAAGCTAGTGTTCTCTAATACATGCTTTTGGAATGGTCCCAACATTTTGGAAACAATGGCCCTGTCTGACATGAGCGATGCCAGGGAGAGGCCATATGGCTTCTTTTTCTTACAGGCTTAATGACAGCTCTAACAATAATTCAAAAAACAAAAAACCATGTGATGCAGTCTTTTAAGACAATCCATCAACTTAATTGCTGTGAGTTAAAAAAACAAATGGTGGTATTCATTTACATAAAGGTACGGAAGCATCAAAATGAACCAACGGAAGCTTTTGGCCAAGATCTTGCTTAGAAGTTGGGAGCTGAAGAAGAGCAAGTCTACTTGAAAGGGAGTGGAAAGGCTCCCCATTCTGAGAGTGGTTGGGACCTCAGGGACTAAAAGAAAACAGACCTTCTTCTTTAGCTTCATATCAGAAGCGTCCTGAAGATGCAGTCAGAGATGCTGCAGATGGACTGGCTGGAGCACTTAACTCTTTACCACAGGAGGAAGTCACATTCATTCAGAGGTGTCTGTGTGTTAGTCGCTCAGCCACTCTCTGCGACCCCAGGGACTGTAGCCCGCCAGGCTCCTCTATCCATGGGGATTCTCAAGGCAGGAATACTGGAGTGGGTTGCTGTTCCCTTCTTCAGGGGATCTTCCTGACCCAAGGATCGAACCTAGGTCTCCTACATTGCAGGCGGATTCTTTACCGACTGAAACAAAACGGGAGCCCCTTCCTTCAGAGGAAAATCCCACAAATCTTTTCAATCAATTCAGCTTTTTACCCTGTGTCTCTCTAAAGAGCTTATCTCTGAAGAGGGTTCGGATGATAAATTCCTCCAAGGAATTGACACACGATCCCGAGACTAACAGCCCTTCTCTTTCCTAAAAGAAAAGGATGGGAGAACCAAGAGGGTGGCAAATGGAAAAGTGAAATAAAAAAGGACGAGCGTCAGTGAAACTAACTTTCCCCACCACGGTTACATTTCTTACTGAAACCTCATTCCTTGACACTAAGCTGTTCAAGGGGGAGGCTGAAAGGGATAGGACTGCAGTAGTAGAAGGGAAAAAAAAAAAGGAATGGCTACTGCCTTACCCTAGGCCAAATGTCACTTTTGGTTGTGCAGTAAGGGTATATTATTTGCTGGGAACCTCCCTGGCAGTTCAGAGGCTAAGACTCAGTGCTTCCTCTGCAGGGGGCATGGGTTAGATCCTCAGTCAGGGAACCAAGATCCCACATGCCTCGAGGTGTGGCCAGAAAGAAAAAAAGGATATTGTCTATTGGTCTTTAGCACCATCCTCACAGCTCCAAGCTCTCCCTCCCACACCTGCTCTCAGAACTTAGAAACCGCCTTTCCTAGGTCCCCTGGTCAGTGTGTTTCCAGTTAGACTTCACCACTGAGAGGCAAAGTGAGATGGGGAAGCAGAAAAGACAGAGAAGCTACTATGATCCGAGAACACTTGGAAGTCGGGACCCAGTGCTGGCACCTGGCAAAGTGGACTTGGCCTGGAACACCAGACATCTCCTAAGATTAACCCATGGGCTTCACTCGAGTCCCTGAACCCACCTTTTTCCTGAACAGAGCTTTCCTGGCCTTCCATCATCCACCAGCCTTTCAAAGATTCCCAAAACCCTGAATTTCTGGTATTAAACCACTTGCCATTCAAGACAGGTGTGGAGGCTTCTGAGACTTGTGGCTGGCGCACTAGACTCTTGCACGGTTCTCAAATCAGAGTACACGGACCAGCCCCCGGGGGCATGGGGGTACAGAAACAGCCCAGAAACACAGTACATATCCTTGAGCCACGGCTTACTCTGCAGTGCCTACTTTTAGGAATTTATTTTTACGTTAAAATAATACATTGAGATATTAGGGGGGAAAGGGGCATTTTAAAAAACAATTTTAATAGACTCACAGAGAAAACAAACTTATGGTTACAAAGGGGAAAGGGGAGGAAGGATAAATTAGGAGTTTGGGATTAACAGATGCACACTACTGTATATAAAACAGATAGACAATAAAGGTCCTACTGTAAGGCACAGGAAACTATATTCAATATCTAGTAATAACCTATAAAGGAAAAGAATCTGAAAAGGTATATTTATACATAAAACTGAATCAATTTGCTATATACTGGAAAGTAACACAACACTGACGCTGAGAAAGATTGAGGGCCAGAGAAGAAGGGGGCGACAGAGGATGAAACGGTTGGATGGTATCACTGACTCAATGGACATAATTTGCAAACTCCAGGAGAGAGTGAAGGATGGGGAAGCTGGCATGCTGCAATCCGTGGGTCTGCAAAGAGCAGGACACAACTTAGTGACTGAACAACAACACAACATTTAATTCAACTATGCTTCAATTTACAAAGGAACTAAAATCTAAGATGATATACAAAACCCAAGAATGTAACTCTTGCAGAAGGCCTTTCTACCACACACTCAGAATCTGGAGAACGTGTTTCCACTCTCAGCAATCGGGCCTACCTTGGTGGAAGGGTTAGAGACATGACACACGTAAGTCTGTCTACCCATCTATCTGCCTATCTCTCTATCTACCCATCTGCCTACTGAAGCTTCTCCCATGTTTCCATTCCAGAAGGGATTCTAGATGGCACGGTAGCCTTGGGGATACACTATGAACAGCACAGTCAGGGCACGCAGTGGTGAAGTGCACGCAGTGGTGAAGGGCATGCAGTGGTGAAGGGCACACAGTGTGAAGTCCCTGGGTTTTTGTACACATTGGCTAGTAGAATGCGAGCTCCCTCCTGGCAGAGAACACATAGCGTCTAACCAGCTCTGCCTTCCCCACCTGGTGCCTCCAACACCGCTGGCCCATCCTAAGCACTCGATTCATACCTTAGTCACTGAATTGAGGAATCAGTGAAGAGATGGCTGGAGGGATAAGTATCAACCTAGCCTGAGTGGCTGCACAGCATGGAGGTTACAGTACATAAAAATATGTATTTGTAAATGTGTAACCTTGGGCAAGTTATTTTGCCCCAAAGCCTTAGGTTCTGCATTGGGAAAAGGAGGCTAATAACCGTACCTTCTTTATAGGGTTGTTAAGGTTCAGGTGAAGGTTCAAGAGAGATGATACAGGTGAAGCGCAAGGTGCCTGACACATAGTAAGCGCCCCATAACTATTAGCTATTAACATTACCAATGTCCCCTGGATTTGAAATAGCCTCAAATATGCTTGGATTATACTGCTATACTGAGGCTAATTCAATCTTTCCTCAATGGTTCAGAGAGCACTAAAGTGCTTCGGCAGGTCATCTGAAATAGAAATCACGTCTCCAATTCATTAGCCAGAATGGCAGACAGCAGAGAGCCCTGGTTGTCCTAGCTCGGGCCCTCGCTCTCACGAGGGAAGCTGGCTAGGGAAAGCTGATGTTTTGGCCACGTGGCAGTCTTCCACACTGAATTGTTATTTGGGGTCGGATTACAAGATTAGTAGAGAGGAGCACACAGTCAATGAAATAATACATTTTGACTCTAGAAAAAAAAAAAATGATACAGCAGCTCTTGGAAGCTTTACTCCTTACATGAAATTTAAACTGGCAGGAGTGTGAAGCTCATCACAGAGGCTAAAACCTCACTAAAGGCAAATGAACAATTATCAATGATAATGTAGAGAGTCAGAGGAACGCCTGGTGGGGAGCCTGTGGCACCCAGGGTAAGTCCAGTTTTATTTAATGTCTTACTTAATGATCTGGAAGAGAGATAAACAGAAGACTAAAGAGACACGCTGCACTGGACATCTGTTGGCTCTGCCTGCCAGGCACCCATTCTCCTGCTGGTGGTAACAACACCCAAATTGTGCTTTGGGAAACAACTCCTTCTCCAGTGGATAAAACTTTCATGGGACTGTCAAACAAGATACCCCATGTTGGACCAGAAACATCCTCTCCTCTTAGAATCTGAATCTTAAGTAGAGCACCAAAGTGACTTCAGAAATCACAGAGCCATCCAGCATCATTTGCTCTGGGAATATAGTCTCTGAGAGAAAGAAACTGCATTTATTAATTCCTGCTACCCAGATTCTTGGAAGCACTGTGACACTTTTCCCTTTCCTTTCCCTTCAGATCTAAAATACATCTTTTTCCCCCTTATATGAGTTAATACCATTTTCTGTGGACTGCAATCAAAAAGTCCCACTAATAAAGATGCAGCTTCTACGACAGCTGAAGTAACTGGAAATCTGTGGGTCTGACCCTCCAGCAATTCTCAAAATACCCTTTCAGACATTAACATAAGAAACAATGCAAGTGATCTAAAAATCAGAGCATTCTGATTTGACTTGAAAGAAATTCATGTTGACGTTTTTCTGGGCAAAATAAATGATTCTAATATTTACGCACCAGAACAAGTCACCTGATCTTAGAACTAAGGTGAAAGCAGAGGACCAGACGGGCGATCTCAATGAGATGAGGCACTTCTAAATGCCATTAAAGTTCTATATTGCATAAAATGCTACCCATCAGACATTAGCAAAGTACAACATGGTAAGTGACCTCTATGGTACGTTGTCTGAATCATTAGGTACACACTTTATTTAAAGAGAGAGAGAAAGGAGAGAAGAAACCCAATGGGGTTTGGAGAAGCAGTGTAATAAAAATAAATCAAGCCATTCAGGGTAAAGGGATGAATGCTAAGGAGACACCAGCTTTGTTTTCCAACAGCCCTGCTCTCCTGGGTGGAGCACCTATAAGAAGGCCACCATCTTTGTTTGAGACTAAAAGCCACTCCAGGCTTAAGTGCCACACCTGCTGATTATGGAAACCTCAGCCACCCAGGCTCCAAAGTGGAAGTAAAGACTAGGGGTGAGGCCAGCCCAGCAGCTGCTGCTGTTGTTCTCCATCATCAGCAAACCCTACTCTGCCTCCATGATGACTCACATACACGGGTTTGGAGTTAAAAGGAGCTGCCTTGTCAACAATGAAAAAATGAGTGGAAGGATGGAAGGTGGGTCTGGAGGGACAAACATAGGAACACTCATCTCCATATCTATACTGAGATCTCTTTCTTATCTCACACCTTGACAACTTTTCACATCTTCCTCCAAAGGACATGATGTTCACTTCAACCTTCTACTCTCTGTAAGATCTTCAGTGCTGTCTACTGTGCTCAGTAGTATCCAACTCTTTGCCACCCCATGGACTATAGCCCACCAGTCTCCTCTGCCCATAGGATTTTCCAGGCAAGAATACTGGATGGAATGGGTTGCCATTTCCTACTCCAGGGGATCTTCCCAACCCAGGGATCAAACCTATTTCTCTTGCATCTCCTGCATTCACAGGTAGATTCTTTTCTAGCACACCAGGTAGTTCAGTTCAGTCACTCAGTCGTATCCAACTCTTTGCGACCCCATGAACCGCAGCACACCAGGCCTCCCTGTCCATCACCAACTCCTGGAGTTCACCCAAACACATGTCCATTGAGTCGGTGATGCCATCCAACCATCTCATCCTCTGTCATCCCCTTCTTTTCCTGCCCTCAATCCTTCCCAGCATCAGGGTCTTTTCAAATGAGTCAGCTCTTCGCATCAGGTGGCCAAAGTATTGGAGTTTCAGCTTCAACATCAGTCCTTCCAAAGAACACCAGGACTGATCTCCTTTAGGATGGACTGGTTGGATCTCCTTGCAGTGCAAGGGACTCTCAAGAGTCTTTTCCAACACCACAGTTCAAAAGCATCAATTCTTTGACACTCAGCTTTCTTCACAGTCCAACTCTCACATCCATACATGACTACTGGAAAAACCACAGCCTTGACTAGATGGACCTTTGTTGACAAAGTAATATTAAGTCTCTATTTTTTAGTATGCTGTCTAGGTTGGTCATAACTTTCCTTCCAAAGAGTAAACATCTTTTAATTTCATGGCTGCAATCACCATCTGCAGTGATTTTGGAGCCCAAAAAAATAAAGTCAGCCACTGTTTCCACTGTTTCTCCATCTATTTACCATGGGACCAGATGCCAGGGATCTTCATTTTCTGAATGTTGAACTTTCAGCTAACTTTTCCACTCTCTTCTTTCACTTTCATCAAGAGGCTCTTAAGTTCTTCTTCACTTTCTGCACCAACCCTCCCTAAACACTGATGTACATTTTCCTTAATTTTCTCAGTATATAAAATAAAATTGGGGGAAAGGATGCAAAAGTAATATTTCCTCCTGCTCCATCATCCCCTCCCCAACCCTGCCACACATCAAAAGGAACAAAAGCTTCCTTAATCACAAAGGATAAAGAAAGATGATGATAGAAATGCTAATATCCTACATACCTCAAAGGAAAAGGAAATTTTTGCTAATCTTTGCTTTAAAAACACAGAACCCAGGTATCCTCTAAGGTACACCCAGTATGAAAGCCAGCCTTGTGTTTCTTTGTTTTGTGGCAGAACTGGCAGCACTGCCCTCCACCTGGCATTGCCCACGTTGTCGGCCCGACTCCACCTTAGGGACCTCTCTCGGTACCTCCTTGCCTCTAACTATAGACTAAGTCCCAGCCTCCCATGTGACTTGACCCATCCAGGACTCCAACTCCTACAAAATCCTCTTCACAGCACGTGACGGGGCAAGGATAACAGGAAGAAATTATAGGGTAATTTAGGAGCACGGTGTTAGAAGAGGCTCTCACAAGATGAGAGGTGTTACGTCATGAAAGGGCAGCTCTAGAAAGTGGGGTGGCTGTCCTTTTTGAGCATCTGCTGACAGAATCTTCAAAGCACGGCTTCCTTTTCTGACCCATCCCCATGCGTGATAGACAGGAGTGTGTGCACAGCTCTGTAGGCCAGAATCACTGGTGCGTCATGTGCTTCATCTCTGCTCTGACAGGGGCACCCAGAGATGGTTTATGAGTGAACTCATTCACTGCCCTCCATGACATTGGCCTCAGACTTTCGAGAAGAACCCCAAACACCCTGAGGTTCCCTTGGGACCTTAAAACCAAGGGAGCCCCGTAGTCATCTGTTCCACTTTTAATCCCTGACAGTTAAAATTCAAGCATTAGAAACAGTTTTTAAAGCTATTAATAGTGAGATTTTGATGAGCTAGTTCAAAGTCAGCATTAATGACCTGTTAATGATTTTAATGGTTCTTGCAATAGCCCTGTGAATGACCTATTGTTAAAATACAGAATAACTGGCTTTTATATGAAGCCATTAACTCTTCTTTTCTCATAACTCTATCCCAACTGAAATATTCTTTTTTCCTTTCAATTTGAAGGGTTTGTGGATAAATAAAACAGACACACACAAAGAATACATTTTGGCGACTGCGAATCAGAGAAGGCAAAGGAAAAGAGCCAAGAAGAAAAGGACTCTGAGTTTCTGTTTGTATGCAGTGCTGGCTTATTGAGGAAGTAAATCCAGCAGGGGCACAATCAGACCAAGAAAGAGGCAGAAAAGAAGAGCAGTTTGAAGGCAGAAATGAGAGGGTGATGGTGATAGAGATGGAATGGTAGGGGCAGGGACCCATCAGCGTCCAGGAGTTGCACCTGCTTCAATCATACACACCCACCAACAAAAAAGCAGAATCCCACTCTGATGTGTTTGATGAACAGGTTCATCTCTCTGGCTCTGGACCTGGCTTAATGCCTGAGCCACTGCGCCTTGCTGGCTTATATCCTCTGAAGCCACGATCCACCTCTAAACAAGGTACCCAGGCTTTCTCACCAGGCAGCAGAAGCAGCTATTGTCCTGGTTAGTGTGGTCTTTCTTCAGTTGACAACACTATATAGAGACCACCTCGTATAATGCCCACCTTATACAATGACCCTCTGGATTCAGCTTCTCCCCAGTACCATTCTGCTCGGTGGCTGGAAACTGGTGAGAGCAGAGGAGTCTGTCCCACAGTGAAAGCATAGGAAGCAGACGAGTGTGTTTGTCTCTACTGGCAAGCGACAAATGAACAAAGTCAAAGACTTGGCCCCCAAATGGCTCTGCCGGCATTATGAAACACAAACATGGAAAGAAGGCATTTAAGGTGTTGTCGGCTTCTCTGGAAATTCACGAACCAGGATCCACGGCTGACAGCATTTGCATCAAAGAGCAAATAAGACAGAAAATAGCGTCACAGTAAGACGAGACCACCGAGCATCTCAGCCTGACAGAGGATATTGAAAATATTTCCTGAAAGAGATCACAAAACTGGCAGAGAGGCAAGATAGGTTTGTGAGATGAGATTTCAATTATTTAGACATGCTAGAAGTTTAATTCTTTTAAAACAGCATATCTGATTTTTCCCTTCTGACAGCAGTATTTCCCAGAAGGCTAAGAAATTTTTGAGAAGAGCTGCTGCAAGGGAGGGGTTAAGGTTCCTCCCTCAGGAAGCCCGAGCAGTGGGCCAGCCAATTTTTTTCCCTGTAGAGGGAAATATTTTACACTTTGTGAGCTATACAGGCTCTGACACAGCTATTCATCTTGGCCTTTGTAATGCAAAAGCAACCACAGACAATAGGCAAACAAGTGAACAAGGCTATATTTCCATAAAACTTTATTTATAAAAACAGATAGCAGACCCAATTTAGTCTGCAGGCTATAGTTGAAGGATGTTTGCCCTAGATGGTTATGTAGAATTAATGATATCCCTATGAGAAAACGACCACATCCTCCTGGAATTTATACTAAAGAAATGGGATGTGGTGAAGAATAAGACATGTCATTTAGTAAGATGATTTCTGAGGTTAAATTAAAAGTTGGAAATAATGCATTTGAGTCTACAGACATTTCTAAAACAGCAATGCGATTCAAAAGAGATGCAATGTACTGCTTTAAATGATTTGATTCTAGCTGTTTAATAGCTAATTATCCCAATGCTCAGTAGCTTAGTCCTGTCCCACTCTTATGAGACTCCATGACTGTAGCCCACCAGGATCCTCTGTCCATGGGATTTCCCAGGCAAGAATACTGGAGTGTGTTGCCATTTCCTTCTTCAGGAAATCTTCCTGACCCAGGGATTGAACCCGCATCTTTTGCATATCCTGCACTGGCAAGCAGATTCTTTACCACTGTGCCACCTGGGAAGGGCAATAATCTCAATGCAGATATTTAAGAGAGAATATGGATACCCAGGAAGTCTGTGACTAATCAGATTTTATCAGAAAATGTATAAAAGTAGGATGTGTGTGCTTAGTCGCTCAGTCATGTGCAACTCTTTGCGACCCCATGGACTGTAGCCTACCAGGCTCCTCTGTCCATGGGATTCTCCAGGCAAGAATACTGGAAAGGGTTGCTATGCCTTGCTCCAGGGAATCTTCCCAAACTCAGGGATCAAACCCAGGGATCAAACCCAAGTCTCCTGCATTGCAGGCTGATTCTTTACCATCTGAGCCACCAGAGAAGCCCATAAAAGTAGGATACACTTCTAATATATAAAAACAGGACAGTTACAAAAACAGGAGGATGAACTTATAAGAAAAGTGGCTCAAGTCTAAGAAAAAAATGGTTGAAAGAGTTGTTAAAGTTGGGTTCAAAAGAAAATGATCCAGGAAGCTTTTTAGGATGATGGAAAGTTAAAAGATGACAGAGAGAAGGCAGAGGTACTCAACTTTATTCTTGCTTTTCATCTCTTCCACCAAGGTGAATGATCCTCAAACTGAAAAGAGTAAGGCAAATGGGGCTAAGATGAAACAAACCTTATAGGGGAAAAGAAACAGTAAAGAAGAAGCCAGTCCCTTAAACTAACACCGTGTGTATGATGGCAACTCAACCACAGTGGTCAGTGTTCACTGCGTTCTGAGTGTATTGTGCTAAACACTTTGATACGATTAACTAAGTTAGTCCCCACCGCTGCTGCTGCTGCTGCTAAGTCGCTGCAGTCATGTCCAACTCTGTGCAACCCCATAGATGGCAGCCCACCAGGCTCTCCCGTCCCTGGGATTCTCCAGGCAAGAACACTGGAGTGGGTTGCCATTTCCTTCTTCAATGCCTGAAAGTGAAAAGTGAAAGGGAAGTCGCTCAGTCGTATCCGACTCTTAGCGACCCCATGGACTTCAGCCCACCCGGCTCCTCCATCCAGGAGAACACTGGAGTGGGTGAGAGAACTGGAGTGGGGTGCCATTGCCTTCTCCAGGGGATCTTCCCAACCCAAGAGTTGAACCCACATCTCCAGCATTGGCAGGCAGGTTCTTTACCACTGAGCCACCAGGGAAGCCCATTACAATAAAGCAAGTATTGCAATAAAGCAAGTCACACACATTTTTTTTTGGTTTTCCAGTACATGTAAGAGTTATGCTTAGGGAGTGCCCTGGTAGCCTAGTGGTTAGGATTCTGGGCTTTCACTGCAGGGGCCCAGGTTCAATCCTTGGTCAAAGAACTGAGATCCCACAAGCCTGCAGCACAGCCAAAAAAGGAATTGTGTTTACAATATACTATAACCTATTAAGTGTGCAATAGCATTATGTCTAAAAAATGTACATGCCTTAATTTAAAAGAATTTTGTTGCTAAAAAATGCTAACCATCATCTGAAACATCAGCAAGTCACAAAAGTAACATCAAAGATCACTGATCACAAGTCACCAAATAAATATAATAACAATGAAAAGTTTGAAATGTTGGTAGAATTACCAAAATGTGACACAGAGAAAAGAAGTCAGCAATTTTGTTGGAATAAAATGGCACTGATAGATTTGTTCAATGCAAGGTTACTGTAAATCCTCAATTTGTTTTAAAAAAAAAAAGCAGTATGGGGAAACACAATAAAGTGAAGCATAATAAAACCAAGTATGCCTATATGTACTATCATTATCCCCCATTTTACAGATGAATAAATAAGAGTTTAAGAAACCTGTCCAAGTTCAATCCTGGAATTTCTTTGGAAGGAATGATGCTAAAGCTGAAACTCCAGTATTTTGGCCACCTCATGCGAAGAATTGACTCATTGGAGAAGACTCTGATGCTGGGAGAGATTGAGGGCAGGAGGAGAAGGGGACGACAGAGGATGAGATGGCTGGATGGCATCACTGACTCGATGAATGTGGGTCTGAGTGACCTCCGAGAGCTGGTGATGGATAGGGAGGCCTGGCGTGCTGCAGTTCATGGGGTCGCAAAGAGTCGGACACGACTGAGTGACTGATCTGATCTGATCTGATCTGACAGACGTAGTTCTGAACTCAAGTCTGCCTAAATACCAAAATCTTGCTTTTAAGGACATTTCAGTAACCTGAAGACTTGTTCAAGAATCACTATCACTGATCCTTTATAGAACTGGACCTCTAAATGGAAGACTGGCATACGACCAGCTCTAACTTGCACAGATTCAGAGAAAAGCTCCAAATCAGTGGTATGGTTGCTTTAAAAAAAAGAAAGAAAGATGTGATCATCAGGAATGAGCACTCGTTCACTGCTGGTTCATTTCTGCCCTGACCCCACTCAGTATCAGTTCAGTTCAGTTCAGTTGCTCAGTCACAAAAGTATTCTCCAACACCACAGTTCAAAGCATCAATTCTTCGGCATTCACCAGTATAATAACATCCAAACAATATGGTCTCCACCCAGCTCCATCCTGAGCCTGGGAAAGGCAGGCCCCAGGATGTGCCAAAGAGGAGTTCCCCATAAGTGATGAACATCTGAGCACAGTCTTCTGCCATTTACCTGGTGTTACTCCGCTTGGTCCAACAGAGCCTGGGTGTCCAGGGGAGCACCAAGCTTCAGCTTTCCTCACCCCCCATCACCTGTGAACAACGGTGACCTCCACCACCTGTCCAGGTCCCCATTCCCAGGCTCCCATGTCAGTGGTCTGGATCCTAGTTTGGCTGGCCCTTCATAAGCAGTCCTGAAACCTAGGCTAAGCTATTATCTTCTTTGATGAATTTATCTGCAAAATGAAGCATCCTAGGCCACTAGGTTATTGTGATGGCTCAGTGTGGGTAAGCGAGAAAACACAGATTAAAGTGCTCTGAAGACGACAATGTGCTAAACAAATATTAATGACTAGAAGTTCTTTTCTTTTTTTTTAAAATTAGAACCATACTGTAACTTTTGTTGATCAGGCTGCTGGACATGTGATTCAAGGAAAAGTATAAAGAATCTTGATTTTAGTGGGACAGTAAGCCAAGTTTCCCATGAGACCTTTGAGAATATGACAGAGAAAGATGGGCAGGATAATAGCCCAGCCAGAGAGGTTCACGATAGGATGAGGAGAGGATAATGCAGCTCGGAAAGAGCTTTGGGGAACCGGACCAGACACATCCAGGTGACAGAAGCATCATTCCTGCCTGTGATCTTGAGCAAGTAAGAACCAGACCCTCTGACTTTGTAGGGCCTTCCTCACTCTTAAATTGTGTTTAAACAGCATTTGGCCTGTCTATGTGTATCTATCAGTAATTTATAGGGGTTCCCTGTAACTCAGCTGGTAAAGAATCTGCCTGCAATACAGGAGACCCACGTTCGATTCCTGGGTCAGGAAGTTCCCCTGGAGAAGGGATAGGCTACCCACTCCAGTATTCTTGGGCTTCCCTGGTGGCTCAGATGGTAAAGAATCCACCTGCATTGTGGGAGACCTGGGTTCAATCCCTGGGTTGGAAAGATCTCCTGGAGGAGGGTATGGCAAGCCACTCCAGTATTCTTGCCTGGAGAATTCCCCATGGACAGAGGAGCCTGGCAGGCTACAGTTCATAGGGTCGCAAAGAGTCAGACACAACTGAGCGAGTAAACACAGCACACACATCAGTAATTGATAATTTATGCCCACCCACTTTCAGAAAATATGAGAAGTAATTAACATGTTTATTAATGACTTGGATGAAGGCATAGGAACTGATTTATAAAAGGATGTACCTGAGTGACAGAATCTGGACCCAAAATAAACTTCAACAAGCCAAATCAAACAAACACGATGAGCGAAACAGTGACAAGCTTCAAGTACAGCATTCGAATCCAAAAAAAAAAATGATAGAAAACACCATCCATTTAGTAACAGGATGGAGAAATGGCTTTGAAATAGTGTGTTAAAGATTTAGAGCTCTTATATGATAACTAAATATCAATCAAAAGTTCAATCTGTCTGTCATAAAAAAATAAAGAAATGTTACCTATCTTAGGCTGGAGTTATAGACAGAAAATACTGAGAAAGAAAGGAATCATATCCCCGACATACTTCACATGGGACAGATCACACATGGAGTATCATATTCAGTTCTGGGCATTACATAGAAACACCTGAGCTCATTTAGAGGTGGCTGACCGGGAAAAAATTAAGAAAAATCTAAAAATTATATCATGTTAGAATGGCAACCCACTCCAGTGTTCTTGCCTGGAGAATCCCAGGGACGGGGGAGCCTGACAGCCTGCCGTCTATGGGGTCACACAAAGTCGGACACAACTGAAGCGACTTAGTAGCAGCAGCAGCAGCAGCAGAAACAGTTGAAAAAACCAGTATTTACAGTAGGTACAAAAGAAGAGGAAAACTGAGGCATTCATCTCCTAATAGTTGCAGAACATCATTTACTCACATTCCACTCTCCTTTAACTCTACTAACACTGCTTATGGAGGGGTCCCCAGTGATCCTCATATCACCAAATCCGAGGGTCAGTTTACTGTCACATCTCTCATGTGCTAGTGTAGACTAGCCCCTGATTTGTGAAACACGTCTATTCTGGCCTCAGTAACACTGCAGTATCCTTGCTTCCTCCTATTTCAGTGGTCAGTCTTTGCTGTCCCTTCTCTGCCTCTTTGTTTCATAACAAATGCTCCAAGGATTTTTCCCCTGGCTACCTAGGATCACTCGCTAAGTGACTGCATGCAAATTCATAGTTTTAAATACTATCTCTGATGCTGGCTTCCAAATTTATATCTCTAGTCCTGACCTCTTCCAAACTCAAGACTCAAATAGCTTTCTAAATCAGAAATACTTCAAGCTGCTTTATACAAAATTACTGCATTCTTTCTGCTCCATCCTCAAGTCTCCCCTGTCTCAGATAATAACGCCACCACGTCCCAATTGCACAGTCACCCAGGATTCCTTTTGCTCCTTCACCCCCATCCACATGCGATCCACATGCAAGGTAAGTCAGCTCCATAAGGAACACGTATCTAGAATCTAACACTGCCCACCACCTTCATGGCTTCTACTTTAATCCCCATCATTTCTCACCTGTATTTTGAAACACTGTAGCTGGATTAAAATATAAATCAGAGCGTGTCCTCCAATGACTTTATCACACAGAATAAAAGTCCAAGCTTCTTACCATAGCCGAGAAGGCACCACAGGGTTTTGTCCCTATCACTCCAGTCTTATCTTTTAACGTTCATATGTTCATTACATTCCAATCACGTTGACCTTCTTGCTACACTGAAACATAATAGGCTTGGCCCTGTTTGAGGGAACTTATGTTTGTTGTTGGCCCCCTATTGACGTTTGTTTAACTTGTAGTTACCAGGGGGTGGGGAGGGAGGGATAAATTGGGAGGTTAGGACTGACACATACACACAGCTATATATGAGATAGATCTGCTGTATAGTACAGGGAACTCTACTCAATACTCTGTAATGATCTATATGGGAAAAGAATCTTAAAAAGTGTGGATATAAGTACATGTATAACTGATTCACTTGGCTGCACACCTGAAACTAACACAATGTTGTAAATCAACCATACTCTAATAAAGAATTTTTAAAAAGAGTAAATGTTTGTCATTAAAAATAATAAAAAATAAAACTACTGACGTTTGTTTGTTGCTACCTCAAGATGACAGTTAAAGTGGTGTTTTCATTCAAAAGGACTTTGTGTGTTTGTGTCTGTGTGTGTAGCCACAGTTCATGCTGGGCAGCCCCTCCCATAGCCACAGTTCTCACCAGGTTTCTTTTTTTTTTTTAATTTATTTTTTATTTTATTATTATTATTATTTTTTTAATTTTTCTTAACTTTACAATATTGTATTACTTTTACTATACATCGAGATGGATCCGCCACCAGAATACCCGTGTTCCCCATCCTGAACCCTCCTCCCTCCCCACTTCCCACACCATCCCTCCAGGTCATCCCAGTGCTCCAGTCCCAGGCATCTGTTATAGGGCATCGTACCTGGACTGACTCGTTTCAGATATGATATTATACATATTTCAATGCTATTCTCCCCAATCGTCCCACCCTCTCCCAGTCCCAGAGTCCAAAAGTCTGTTCTATACATCAGTGTCTCTTTTGCTGTCTCATAAGCAGGGTGATTGTTACCATCTTTCTAAATTCCATATATATGCGTTAGTATACTGTATTTGTGTTTTTCTTTCTGGCTTACTTCACTCTGTCACCAGGTTTCTTAAACATCGGTCTCTCCCCTTCCCTCTGTCAGGTATGGGCTTCCCTTGTGGCTCAGCTGGTAAAGAATCTGCCTGCGATGTGGGACACATGGGTTCAATCCCTGGGTTGGGAAGATCCCCTGGAGAAGGGAAAGGCTACCCACTCTAGTATTCTGGTCCAGAGAATTCCATGGACTGTATAGCAAAGAATCAGATACAACTGAGCAACTTTCACTGTATTGGAGAAGGCAATGGCACCCCACTCCAGTACTCTTGCCTGGAAAATCCCATGAACGGAGGAGCCTGGTAGGCTCCAGTCCATGGGGTTGCTAGGAGTCGGACACGACTGAGCGACTTCACTTTCACTTTTCACTTTCATGCACTGGAGAAGGAAATGGCAACCCACTCCAGTGTTCTTGCCTGGAGAATCCCAGGGACGGGGAGCCTGGTAGGCTTCCATCTATGGGGTTGCATCTCCCAGCTGTTGCTAGCCTCTGAATTTATTCATCAGTTCATAGTGAGTCCTTTATTTCTCACCATACTTGTGTTAACAGTCCCCTTATCATTCTCTCTTCAATTAAACCCTTTGAGTATTCATCACCTTCCTATCAGGACCCTGACCAAAACATTAAAGCCTGAAGGATGGCTCCTTACCTGGGGCAGCGCTTTCTAGCCAATCAACTTAAGGTGAGGACCATTCCCTTCTTTAGTTGCACACTACTTGAACTCCAAGACCAGCAGATTAACAACAATATGTTTTTGTTTCCAGCTAATTACCCATTGCATCACCATTTCCCCAGGCATCTACCCGATACAGTCCCACTCAAACAGCTTTACATTTATAATTCTATCCTAATTTCAACTTCCACCTGCCCTGGCTTCCCAAATGCAACCATATCCATTCCGTGTCATGGCTCAAGAAGTGCTGGACCTCTATAGAGAAAGTCCAGTTTAGCCAATTGACTACGGCTCAGAGATGGCCTCCTGCCCCACCAAGATGCAGGAAGATAAACCAAGAAAGCAGAGTATCAATAGACTCATGGCAGGACTGCACAGGACATGCTGAAGGGAAGACTGCAGGTACATAGCCCAAGTCTACCTGGTTTACCAGACCCCAGGCTTGGAGGAGCCTAATTTGTGTCATGATCCTACTGATTGGAGGGTAGAGAATTACCTGCCTTGGTAAAGCCGGGTTTGGGAGAGGAACTGATCGAAGCTGACAGAATGAGGTTCACTCTGCCTGAAGGTGAACAGGGCTGGGAAAGGCAACAGTGGGCATTTGACTCCTCCTCAGACCTTCCTCTTAACTCTCAATATCGCCCAGTCATCAATCTTCCCAAACCACTGCTTCTCCTGAAGCATCTGTTCGCAGGACCCAGTCTTGCTCCTTGAGGACACTACAGCCCACAGAGGGTAGGAAATCTATCTTCTCTTTTGCTGTGTTCTCCGCAGACTCTGGCACAGTGCTGAGCACCAGGAGGGCTTCAGAAAAGGCCTGGTCACTCACCGCCTCATCTCAGCAGCCTACTTCGGTTACTCTCATAGACCCAAATCCAGCCTACTTCGGTTACTCTCACAGACCCAAATCCTAATATTCCTTTCTTCTGTGAATCCTTAAGTCTCCCCAGCCAACTGGTTTCATCTACACTTTTTTCTAAAATCCAGAAAATGAACAATAATGAAATTGTCAGAAGTTTCATGCCATTGACTCTCTTACTCTCAGAAAATGATTTGGAAACTGGGTTAGATAAAATAGTTTTCATGAACATACTTTTAGGGGCTACTGCTCAGACAGTAAAGAATCTGCCTGCAATGTGGGAGACCTGGGTTCAGTTCCTCAATCAGGAAGATCCCCGGGAGAAGGGAATGCCTATCCACTCCAGTAGTCTTGCCTGGAAAATCCCATGGACAAAGGAGCCTGGCAGGCTACAGTTCACAGGGTCCCAAAGAGTCGGACAAGGCTGAGCAACTAACACTCATTTTCAAACATACTTTTATTTTCTCACAATTATCTTTAAGACTGGATACAACAGGCATTATGATTCCCATTTTAGAATTAATGAAAACAAGGCTCAAAAAATTGAGTAATTTACCCAAGAGCACTTGTAGTGATTTTAACTCTAATTAGAACCCAGGTCTCTGTGTGTGACCCCACACTGCTTCTCTATGAGCTCACCTCTCCCTCAGGCCCAGGTTAACACCCCTTCCTCCACAGATGACCAAACAAACATATCATGATGGGGCGATACAACAGGGCAACTGGTCATAACTCATGGCTGAATCACTGGTGCAGAACCAAGACCCTCATCCCCCATACACATGGCTGAGCCCTAAATCTTGGCTTCCACTTGCTGCTGCACATGCTTGCAAGTGAGGCTCACCAGCTTTCTATACAAAAGGTAAGTCTCTTGGTTTGATCCCTGTATGTTCACACAACCCCATCTCCTGGTCATCTGTCAAGGCTGCTGTGAATAGCAATCAGAAAATAACACCTGTTCATGGAAGACTCTCCCATGCCTCCAGCTAACAAAACCTAACCACAAGCAGCAGCTTGACGCCTTATTTCTTCCATTCTCCTCTCACCTAAATGGATGAAATGTTTATTCCCATTTGTGCTCTAAAAGGAAACTCAAGGGGTCTAAGGATGGACAGCCAAAAGTTTCTGAGACTTTTTTTTTTTTCTTTGAGAACTTGGTGGCAGCTTTTTTATTTTTTATTTTTTTTAGGCAGAGATGACAGAAGGCATAGGTGGTCCATTCCTGGAAACAAGTATAAAACTGACAGAATACATGAAGCAACTGTTACCAGGCAGTTGACAAAAATCTGTAAAAGATTTCAGTTCCTGAGAAAAGGGAAACTCAGGAGAAAAGTCTGTGATTTCTCTGGCCTTTTGCAGAGAGTCAGTTTCCTGACTGGAGAAGTAAAGAAAGCTGAAGTTCAAACACAGCACAGTGGTCACACCATGCTGAGGGGGCAGAGGTCAGAGTTCCTGGCAGCTAAAAAAGTTGGAATCTGCAGGGAAGTGTATCAGAGAGAAATCTGCAGAAAGGGGATCCCATAAGTTCATAAGTGAGGGCTGGGTATATATCTTGGGGCAAGACATCCATAATTTTCTTGATAGAATTTCCTACCAAGATGGAAGTAAAAGAGATACTAGAGGTTGAACACCATTGGGAACAGGGAAGTGCTAGAGTCTGCTGGAGTTTCAGACCTTCCTGAATGGAGATTTCCAGAAATACCACTCCTAAGGAACAAGGTGCTCAGTGGCTTGGTCGTGTCCAACTCTTTGCAACCCCAAGGACTGTAGCCATGGACAGGCTCCTCTGTCTGTGGGAATTTCCAGGCAAGAATACTGGAGTAGGTTATCATTTCCTCCTCCAGGGGATCTTCCTGACCCAGTGATCAAATCAAGTCTTTAGTGTCTCCTGCATTGGCAGGTGGATTCTTTACCATTGTGCCACCTGGGAAGCCCTTTAGGAATAAGGATCATACCCTAAAATAAGACTTACTCTAGTCTCACTCTAATAAAGACTAATTCTAAACCCCAACAAGATCCACATGGAGATAAAATTTAGAGATTGAGTTCCACCAAATTAGAGGGGCTTGGAAAAAGCCATGGGCTTTGAATAGACATTTAATAACAAAGCATAAAACCAAGTCTGCACAAACTCATTATGATCAGTCAGTATTTAAACTGAAGAGAAAATAAGAATTAATACTTTCCCAAACAAAATAACAGAATCCAGAGGCTCAAAATATATTATCCACAATGTCCAGCATTCAATTAATAAAATCACTGACACATAAAGAAAATGGGAAATGTGATCCAGATTGTGGATTTGGTAAGTAAACACTTTAAAGTAGCTATTAGCAGTTATTACATTCAAAGAAGTAAAAAAAAAAAAAAAAAAAAAAAGTTCAAATACTTAAAGGAAAATGTATTAATGAGTGAACAGATATGGAACTTTGGTAGCAAACAGAAATTACAAAAAGATGCCAATGAAAGTTCTAGAACTAGAAAGTACAATAACTGAAACAAAAACAAAATCACTCGTTCAGCTTAATAGAAGATTGGAGATGACAGAGGGTTGGTGAACTTGAAGACAGATTAATAACATCATTGATTTAGTCTTTTTTTTCATCCTGGCTCTCTGCCTAGAGACAATTTTCTGACCATAATAAAGAGAACTGGAGTCCAAGCACAGCACAAAAATAAGGAAAAGCAGGGAGAAATGCTGAATAAAAAATGAAAGAGCTGCATATTGATATTTGGCACAGTATCAAATGATCTAACACACACATAATTGCAGTCTCAAATGATAAAAAGAATGATCTTTAAAGAGAATGAAACTGAAGCAGAAAAAAATATCTGAAGAAACAACAGCCAAAAACTTCCCCAGTACACCGAGAAACACTGACTTAACAATTCCAAGAAGCTCAGCAAACTCCAAGCAAGATTAACATAAAGAGAATCACAAAATGTAAGTCATAACCAAATTTTGGAGACCAAGCTGAAAAAACAGAAGATATTGAAAGCAGCTCGCAAACAAAAGATGAACAAAGAAACAGGGGAAAAATGATTGCTGACCAGAAAACAATGGAACAATATTTCTAAAGTGCTCAAAGGAAAATAACTGTCAAACCAGAATTCTATTATTAGCAAAAATATGTTAAGAATAAGGATAAAATAAAGACATTTTTAAATACATAAGAGCTGGGCGAAAGGATGGTCTTTAGGCTGAAGGAAAATAATACCAGATGAAAATACTCAGGTCCATAGGGATGAGAACCACTGGAAATAACAAATGGGCAAATATAAAAGACTGTATTCCCATTCTTCTCATAAGTTACAAGAAATAGTCCTGTTTATTAAAGTAAAAATAATTATAGCATTATAAATAGAAGTCTTACAGCATAGGTAAAAGTAAAAGATAAGACAACAGTCTTGCAAAGAACGAAGTGTGCAGTTAAATAAAATTTTGGTGTTGTGAGGTTATTACATTTGTGAAGTGGGAAGTGTGAATCAGGAAACATAACGTGGGAACTGGAAAGTGACAGATCTGAAGCAAGAAGTGGGAAGGAGAAACTATGGGAAAACTATGTGATCTGTGAAGCATGAAGAGATATAATATCAACTCTCAATAGACTACCACAACTAAGAACACATAGAGTTAGCCCTAGAGCAACAACTAAAATAAATAGTTAAACAGAGGTATAACTAAGAAGTAAAGAGAGGAAATAAAATGGAAAACTAAGCAATATTTTATTAATCTAAAAGAGGATAGAAACAACAGAGAAATGAAGAGAAGTAAAAGAGACAAATGAAATCCAAATAGCATGACAGTAGACATAAACACATCCACATCAATAATTACATTAAATATAAATATACTAACTCTCCAGTTAAAGGGAAGAGACTGTCACACTGGATAAAAAGCAAACTCAAGTATATGCTATTTATAAGGAATGCATTTTTAAATCCCTAGGGGAGGGCATGGTAACCCACTCCAGTATTCTTGCCTGGAGAATCCCATGAAGAGCCTGGCGGGTGACAGTTCATGGGGTCACAAAGAGTCAGAAACAACTGAATCAACTTAGCATGCATTTTTAAATATAAAGACATATTCAGGCTGAAAGTAGAGAATTTAAAAAACTAAATCATGTAACAACATGATCCAGTATTTCTAATATTTCTAGACGTATGTCCATTAAAAGATTTTGATGAGAACATTCTTTGCAGATTTAGTCATAATAGCCAAAATCTGAAAATAATCCATATGTCCATAAACAGGTGAAAAGATAAACATATTATGGTATATCCATAAATAAAATACTATTCAACCAAAGGAACAGACTACAGATTTATACAACAAAATGGATAAATCTCGCAGACATTTTGCTGAGCCAAAAAGGTTATATTCAAAAGACTACATAATGTTTAATTCCATTTATATGAAATTCTAGAATAGACAAACCAATCCTTAGAGATTACAAATCAGACTATTAACTGCCTTGGGTGAAGGAGCCGGGGAGTAAAACAACTGCAACAGGGCAAGGGGGACCTTCTGAGATGACAGAAATGTTCCATTTCTTAATTAGAGGGGTGATCATGTAGTTGCATATATTCGTCAAAGATTATTGACCCATATGTTTAAAATATCTTAATTTTATTTTATGTAAATCTAACTTAAATAAAATTGATTTAATTTTTAAATAAAGGCAACTAAACATTTGTCTCTTCTTTTTGTCATCACCATCAAACTTGATTAACTCACATTCATCCAGGAAAGAGAAATAGAGGATTAAATAAAATTAAAACTCACCTCAAAACAATTGAACTATTCCCCCATCCCCTAGCTATTCTGAATGCAGTCTTTGAATTACCACCTAATATTATTGTTACTGAACAACTTTATTGATCTATTCAGTTCAGTTCAGTCGCTCAGTCATGTCCGACTCTTAGCGACTCTAAGAACTGCAGCACACCAGGCCTCCCTGTCCATCACCAACTCCCGGAGTTCACTGAGACTCACGTCCATCGAGTCAGTGATGCCATCCAGCCATCTCATCCTCTGTCGCCCCCTTTTCCTCCTGCCTCCAATCCCTCCCAGCATCAGAGTCTTTTCCAATGAGTCAACTCTTCGCATGAGGTGGCCAAAATACTGGAGTTTCAGCTTTAGCATCATTCCTTCCAAAGAAATCCCAGGGCTGATCTTCTTCAGAACGGACTGGTTGGATCTCCCTGCAGTCCAAGAGACTCTCAAGAGCCTTCTCCAACACCTCAGTTCAAAAGCATCAATTCTTCGGCGCTCAGCTTTCTTCACAGTCCAACTCTCACATCCATACATGACCACAGGAAAAACCATAGCCTTGACTAGATCTGTAGAAGAGCTTAATTGACTGCTGTGCATGCGTGCTAAGACACTTCAGTTGTGTCTGACTCTTTGCAACCCTATGGGCTATAGCCTGCCAGATTCCTCTGTCCATGGGATTCTCCAGGCAAGTAAACTGGAGTGGGATACCATGCTCTCCTCCAGAGTTGACTACTAATTGCTTCTAAAATTCTCTTGTGGAACCAGAGCAGTTCAAAAACACAAGTGTTTTTAATCCAAGAAACACTGTTACCCCACTTGACTGCACAGGATACAAGGCCCCCTATGTGTTAGCTCCAGCCTCGAGGTAGGGGCTGAAAAGCTACTACAGTGACCCAAAAACCCACAGACACAGGTTGACAGTCCAGGAGAACGTTTAACACAAGCTTATGGAATGTGAAAGAAAGAGTCAAAAATCCATAGATTATATTACTAAACTTCACCAGTCCCCTAAGATATTTAGTTTCTTTAGTGTAAATGAAACCAAGACCATCTTCTGCCGGGGCGGGGGTGGTGGTGGTGGTGCTGGCTCTTCAAGCTGCCACTCTGTTCCCCTCAGCAACCCCCATGCCACTAGCACTCCCCTACATCTGCTGGCAGAGGAATACAGTCCCCAGATCCACTGCGATGTGGTTTACCTGCTTTTTGCTTTGTGAAAGAGCTGAATAAGGAAGCCTCCTAACCTTTACAGAAATCCAAGGAGCACAGCCAAAGGCATTTTTCCCCCGTGTTTTGTGTTTTTTCCTCATCTTCTCATTTGCCCTCAACCCATTCCCCCACATCCATCCCACAAACACAGAAACAGATAAGGCTCCCAATCACCAAAATGATGAAGTGGGGGAAGAGACTGATTTATGAGGGTGGTACGGGGAGTATAACTGACTAATAAAGAGGTGAAATTGAGCAAAGGCACGTGTAGGCTGAATATCAAGAGATATCTGAAACTCAACAGAATGTGAAGCTAGCTAGCAGAACAGAGGCTAGGGAAGTCGTCCGGCTGGAAATCACCGCATACTCAACAACGGGAAATAAGGGGCCTGGCCAGGTGGCCAGAAGGGAGCAGAGGTGACATCCCGGAACTGCTCTGCCAAATCAGTCAGTGATGAGTGAATGTTTCTGTCCTCATCCTCATTCTCTCTCTCTCCCTCTACCCTTCTCACATACAGGTCCATTTCAGAAGCATCCATTCTCTCCACACACCTTCCAATATGATGACCAGAAGCAGGGGGCTCACCAGGCACCTCACAGGGCCCTCCAGGCTCCAGCTCACCCTGATCCTTTCTCTCCTAACTATCTACTATCTCATCAACGTCTTCATCTCTCACCACTCATCCTGTCCACTCTCCCTTCATTTCTCACATTTTCTTTCTTAAACCACTATATTTAAGCAGGTGCCCTGCCCCCAACAGTACCACTGGCCCCAGGCAGATGC
The DNA here is from genome assembly GCA_935064755.1 of Tragelaphus eurycerus. Taxonomy (NCBI): domain Eukaryota; kingdom Metazoa; phylum Chordata; class Mammalia; order Artiodactyla; family Bovidae; genus Tragelaphus; species Tragelaphus eurycerus. The sequence continues at coordinate 14,550,521 of CAKXYN010000036.1, read as the reverse complement.
GGGAAGGGGGCAGATGGGTTGGTAGGAAATTCACACTGGTGTGTGGCTCTTGGATAAAGCTAAGACAATTACCAACAACAATCAAAACAGTGTTGCTAGATAATGAGGATGATTTTATATTCCGATGCCTCCTCCTATTTTTAGTACATTGAGACTACATTATGTTCCCATACTGAGCCTGGTCAAAAGCTAAAAATGCCTGCAACCAGCACAGCGCTCCTCACAGACCTTGGGGCTAAAAAGTTCTCAGAAAGTTGACTGTCTTAGTCATATGCATGATAAGATGGGGTCAGGGCACCAAATCTTCCAGCAGTGAAGACAGACTAAGGGACCAGAGAAAAATAATGCTACTCGCATTTCAAACCCTGTGCAAGGCATGGGATTTGGCAGGATCTCTTGTTTCCAAGGCACCCAGCTCTGTAGTAGGATGGAGACGCTAACGCTGGACAGTGTGATTTGCTAGTCTAGTTAAGTCAGGACTAGGACAGCCACCTTCACAGCGGGCACAGAGCAGCATAATCTGCCCTTAAACTTGATCCACGGGGACGAGGTAGCCGAGGGCTGCGGCACTCACAACACTAAACGCAGCAGAGCCTCGCTGCAGGTCTCCAGAATATCAGTGTCCTGTGGACAGGTGGAAAGTGTCACTTCCAGATCTGTGTGCCTGCAGACCATGGGAACCAAAGGCTGAAAACAAACCTCAGACTAAATATTGATCCGGTGAGAATGAAAATGAAGCTCACCTGTGACTAACGCTATGCAGGCTCCTGCAGCATTAAGGACCACTTGGAAAAGCTTAAATGTTAGCATGTTACTGCCCTCTCCTGGGCAAAAGGTCAAAGATGGTGCAGATGCATGAGTCACAACTGGCTCAAGTTTGCCTGCCCCGAGGCAGTCAATCTTGAATCCACTGTTCTCGGAACAGCATTGCCTTCCACTGTCTTCTGCAGACAAACCCCTCCCTCACTACCCCTTTGACTTTGCCCCCTGAAACCAAAAACTCCTAAGACCCTAGACCTCATTAGTGGGTGCTTGTGGGGAAGGGACTGGAATTGTCCACTGGGACAGCTGATCTGATGGAAGTGGGAGAACAGCCCAGAACTTCCTCCTGATCTGCTTCTTAGGCAGCAGCTCCCTTCACTGTTCTTGAACAGTGAACAGTTCTTGCCCTAGAAATATTCGGCTGGACTTGAGAAAATTTCTTCTTCCAATCCTAACTGCATCCCTCACACACCTTCTCAGTTCTTCCTTATGCCAGAGCACTGATTCTGCTGGAACCTAACTTGTACAACTGAATAACATAATTAAATCGAGTTCGTTTGCAATTTTCAAGGGCTAGAATATCTTACCAAAATTTATGAAAACTCAAATCTTTCGGAAGTAATTATTTTATGACTTTTGGTGGCTATACAAATAGCAGTTTAAAGGAAGATACACAGGAATACTAAGTAAAAGAAAATGAGACAAATTAATTAACAATGCCCTGATCAGCCTAAATTAGGTAAGAATCTATTTTTTTATATAAAGACCTGAGGTAAGTCACTTATTTCCAACTCTTACTTTTGCAAGAAGTACGAAAACCAGGTCTGACATCATACAAATGAAAAGGATCCAAATTAATGGGAATTTACCATTCGATATCCTTCAATAAGGACAATAATCACTTTCAAGGATTCTCATCCTCCACAAATATTTACCCAGGGCCTGCTGCACACACAGCACTATACCTGGGGATGGAGCACAATTTCATTACCGGTCTCCCCGTGAGGATCAACCACAGGGAATCTTGAGAGCCAACAGCGGGGGCATTTTGATCTTGTGTCCCCCGCTGTCCTCCCTGACCCCTCCTGAAGAGGTCCTCCCCATCACCATTCCAGAAAAAGCATATCCTCAGTGGCATTCAGTACGGAGTAGCCGTGAGGGAGGAACAGGGAGTAAGCCTGATGAGGGACCTGACCCCCAGGCTCAGGTGGCGCACTCTCCTCTCTGAGGAGAAGGGCATCAGCCACCATCCATGAAGCAACGTGTCAGTGCTGCAGGGATATTTCAGTTAGCCCTCAAACAGTCCTCAAAACAGATCTCAGGCAGATCTTAATATTATTCCACCATTTTAAGGCTGAGAAAAGAGAAGAGTACCGAATATAAACATCTTGCTCAAAGTTACAAAACCTTAGGAAGTAGAGTCAAGAGTCATGTCCAAGTCTGCTGAAGCTAAAGTCCAGGCCAGTAACTGCTGGCCTCTAATGCGACTTTCGCGTGGGGACTGGAATCCTCCATCATGCTTGCTATGCAAATGAAATGATAATTTAAAGACAGCGCTTTCGAGATGATCATTTGCTTACGTAAAGGATTATTAAGTCATGCCTGTGCTCAAAATTCGCCACTAGTTTCCCACTCAATTTAGAATGAAATCCCAAGTTGCCGTGACTCACAAAGCCCCACGTGAACTGGCCCTTGACTACGACTGCGGCCCACCTCCCTATTCCTGCTTGTTCACTGTCCTCTCGCACAGCTGACTTGCTGTTTCTTGAACAAGAATGAGTATTTCTGCTCCAAGGTCTGTGCGTGTTTGTTGCCTCTGAAATACTCTCAGCCCAGTTCTCTACCTCCATGACCCACCTCCTCACTTGGTTCTGCTCAGTGTCACCTTCTCCAAAAGGCCTGTCCCTGCCCAATCCCCCTAAAATAGAAACATCCATCCCTTCCTGTCCCTTCATCTGTCTTCAGCTTTACTAAGAGCCCTTATCACCCTCTGACATCAGTACATTCACATCTGTTTGTTTACTGTCTTCCCCATTTCAGCAACATGTCCACAAGGGCAGGAAGCTGGTCTGCCCTGATCACTGTGGAATTGCAGGCACTATGACAGTTCCCGGCACATGGCAGAAACTGTAAATGTTAACTGAATGAATGTAGGAAACGTGAAAGTATTAGCTGGTCAGTCGTGTCCGACTCTTTACAACCCCACGAGCTGTAGCCCTTCAGGCTCCTCTGTCCATGAATGAATACATGTACTTACATTCTCTTATCAGCAGATCCATATTTGCCTCCTTCCCTTTACTTTTCCTTTGTAAGACAAAGCTAAGAAGGACAACCTCAATTTTATGCAGATGGGCTATTCAATATCCATTTTATCTAATTTTTCCATTCCCATCTAAGTGTTAATGTTAGTCATTCAGCCATGTCCAACTTTCTGTGACCCCATGGACTGTAGCCCGCCAGACTCCTCTGGCCATGGGATCGTCCAGGCAAGAATAACTGGAGTGGGTTGCCATTTCCTTCTCCAGGGCATCTTCCCTGATCCGGGGATTGGATCTGTGTGTCCTGAAGTGCAGGTGGACTCTTTACCATCTGAGCCACCAGGGAAACCCCATCTAGGTCCTCTCTTATTTCACGCCTCAAAGCCAAAACACTGTGCTGAGCTGCCACCTGCTCCCCACTTCCCAGAAGTGCCTGCAATGATCTCCTACAATTTTCTCTGCCACATAGTGGGGGGACGGGGATGACAATTTCAAGACTACTACCTCAGTCACACAACCCAAGATTTCATAGCCTAAATAACCAAATGACAACCACAGGCTGTCACAGGCAGAATCCATCCTCTGCCCCACACAGAGCCGGGGGTCTGTACAGTCTCAGAGCTGTCTGGCTCTGTATGCCAGCTTCTAGCTCAGCTTCCAGCTCAGCTCGTGCACAGAGGATTCATATTCAGATGCCTTTGAGGAAAATGGTCCTGATTGCTCAGCACCTACTCTGCATTTCACCCTTGTTTTCTCTCAACTACAAAGGCAGACTCTGTACTTTTCATTTTACAAATGATAAAAGTGAATGCTATCAAAAAAGTAAACCAAATGATCCATGGTCACAAAGTTAGGAAGGTCAATGAATGAACCCAGAGCAGACTCAAGGCCAAGGAAGAAGCATCTCTTTCCATTCTAAGAGGTAAATGTTAAGGCTTTTGCCTAACTGTTCAAGTGTTTTTCATGCAGTTAATATGTATCTCAGACTGGGGCTTTTTATATTTTTTAAAATAATTAATTATTTTTATTTATTTGGCTGCTCCCAGACTTAGTTGTGGCACATAGGATCTCATTCCCTGACCGGACTGTCCACCCCCTACATTGGGAGTGTGGAGTCTTAGCCTCCAGACCACCAGAGAAGTCCGCAGGATAGATAATCTAGAATACAAAAGAAATATATAGGTTCCCAGCTGAGAGGGAGAACTGGAGCCATCAGTGTGGTTAACGTGTGTGGATCACGATAAGCTGTGGAAAATCCTGAAGGATGGGAATACCAGACCACCTGACCTGCCTCTTGAGAAACCTATATGTAGGTCAGGAAGGAACAGTTAGAACTGGACATGGAACAACAGACTGGTTCCAAATAGGAAAAGGAGTACGTCAAGGCTATATATTGTCACCCTGCTTACTTAACTTATATGCAGAGTATATCATGAGAAATGCTGGACTGGAAGAAGCACAAGCTGGAACCAAAATTGCTGGGAGAAATATCAATAACCTCAGATATGCAGATGACACCACCCTTATGGCAGAAAGTGAAGAGGAACTGAAAAGCCTCTTATTGAAAGTGAAAGAGGAGGGTGAAAAAGCTGGCTTTAAGTTCAGCATTCATAAAACTAAGATCATGGCATCTGGTCCCATCACTTCATGGGAAATAGATGGGGAAACAGTGGAAACAGTGTCAGACTTTATTTTGGGGGGCTCCTAAATCACTGCAGATGGTGATTGCAGCCATGAAACTAAAAGACGCTTACTCCTTGGAAGGAAAGTTATGACCAACCTAGATGGTATATTCAAAAGCAGAGACATTACTTTGCCAACAAAGGTCCATCTAGTCAAGGCTATGGTTTTTCCAGTAGTCATGTATGGATGTGAGAGTTGGACTGTGAAGAAAGCTGAGTGCCAAAGAATTGATGCTTTTGAACTGTGGTGTTGGAGAAGACACTTGAGAGTCCCTTGGACTGCAAGGAGATCCAACCAGTCCGTTCTAAAGGAGATCAGTCCTCGGTGTTCTTTGGAAGGAATGATGCTAAAGCTGAAACTCCAGTATTTTGGCCACCTCATTGAAGAGTTGACTCATTGGAAAAGACTCTGATGCTGGGAGGGATTGGGGGCAGGAGGAGAAGGGGACGACAGAGGATGAGATGGCTGGATGGCATCACCGACTCGATGGACATGAGTTTGAGTGAACTCTGGAAGTTGGTGATGGACAGGGAGGCCTGGTGTGCTGCAATTCATGGGGTTGCAAAGAGTTGGACATGACTGAGCAACTGAACTGAACTGAACATGTTCATAGCTTTAATTTTTCCAAAAGCTGGACAGTTGGTTAAGTTTATCTGTATGGTTCCTGCGAACTGTGAGTTGTTCATCACACATCACTTCACTTCTCAGATGCCTGTGGCTAGAAGAATAAGCTGCTTTACTAGCATCACGTGCTTTTCAAGAATAGAGGGATTCAACACAAGTTTCTAAATTTACACTATGAATATGGAGGGGCTTAGAGGCTTAAGGTCTGACACAAAGGGAGGGGGCAGGAGGCTGATCAACAAAAAAAGGAAGCTACAGGCATCCCCACCCCAAACAAAATGCAACTAAGTAACTGCTACTCTCCTTGCTCCAGAGGCTTAATCCATTGACTATATCATTGTTAGGACATGAGAAAGAGTGAGAAGTGTCAGGGTAAGCATTTTTCTGAGGTGTTACAATTTTGTAACTAACTTACACTCCCTTTCTCTAAGAAGTGGTGTTTTCTGTATCACTACAGATTCTCATTGCAGTCCTGGGTGTTACGGCTGAAGTCTGGCTCTGCCCTTGTGATCCTGGGGAAAGCTTCTTTAGGAACGAATTACAGGGGCTACGTTTGAGCCTTTGTCTTACTTGTTGCCTGTTAGGTTGCTTCAGTTCGGTCTGACTCTTTGCAACCCCTGCCAGGCCCCTCTGTCCAAGGGATTCTCTAGGCAAGAATACTAGAGTGGGTTGCCACTCCCCACTCCAAGGGATCTTCCCCACCCAGGGATCAAAGTCTCCAACCTGCATCTCCTGCACTGGCAGGCAGGATCTTTACCTCTAGCACCACCTGGGAAGCCCCTTGTCTTAACTGTTAGGACAGCACTAAGTCCCTGTGAACTCAATGGCAACGGATTTTTCTCTACTCACCTTCACCTTTCTCTCTCCAAAACTAGCCTTCCCACCAAGCACAGCAGACACATCAGTACTCAGAAGGGTGGTAAGCCTGCAGTGATATGGGCTGCCTGAGTCAATGATGAGGACCGGCTCAGATGCCCGTGATGCTACAGTAGCCTAGTCGTCAAAGCAAGACTGTAAGGACAGTGGGACTCCCCTGGTGGCCCAGTGGTTATGACTCTGTGCTCACAATGCAGGAGGCCTGGGTTTGATCCCTGGACAGGGAATTAGATCTCACATGCTGCAACTAAATATCCCTCAGGCTTCAACCAAGACCCAGCTCGGCCAAATAAATAAAATAAAAAGTTATTAAAAAAAAAAAAAAAAGACTATAAAGACAGTGGCAACCCCAGCTGAAGTGTCTGAGCCAAGGTAAAGTAAGCAACTGCTTCTTCATCTGACTGTCATTTCAGGAGCAAAGTATGATGCATTTGCACTTGGAAGTATACCAGCCATCACCAGACTCAATTCCTGTGCAGGTGCCGGAGAAAAGATTTAGACAAGAAACCTCTGCCTGTAGTACACAACTCAGAGATGTCAGGGGTGAATGAACAAGCCTCGTTTGGGAACAGAGGTGAGCAGCCCCATGGGACAGTCCAGAGATCGTGCAGACCACTGCATAGGACACAGAGTAAAATGAATGGTGGGCCATTCATTCATTTCCACCAATGAAGGTGAAACAGGGAATGTCAGGTTTCTGGTTTTGTTTCATTTTTTAAAATTTTTATTGGAATAGAGTTGCTTTAAAATGTTATTTTTCTGCTGTACAGCAAAGTGAATCAGCTATACGTATACGTGTATTCCCTCTTTTTGGATTTCCTTCCCATTTTGGTTGGTACAGAGCACTGAGTATGAATCGTGTATAAGCCCCTCTGTCCTTGTCTTCTGAAGGGAAAGGCTGACTCAAGGGTTAATGATTGGGTAAAGTGACGATGTAGAAACCAAGACTAGCTGTTGGGCTGGGGAACTGGTAACAATTTAGACTATATTTCTGCCATATAGCAGAATCACTGAACTCCCAGTTCCCTGAAAAATAGAGATAAAGGAATGATACACATTCCTAAATTGTTCATCTAGAAGACCCCCCTCCAGATGAAAACTGCTGACCACAAGAACACAGACCCTAGCCCAGTTGAAGCCAGAAGGTTAATGATGCTTGAAACTTCACCTTGATGCCAACCACCCAAGAACTGTCCATAAGCAGATCACACCCTGCTTCTTGAACACTATAAAATTCCTCACTACCGCACCTCCAGGGTGGGTCACATGGTCTTCAGGGCAGCTCCCTTTGCCTGGCAAAGCAATAAAAGCTACTCTTTTCTACTTCACCCAAAACTCTGTCTCTGTATTTCTATCCGGCACTGGTAAGCAGAGGCTGAGCTTCGGCAACAAGGAGAGTTCCCTGTGCTATACAGTAGGTTCTCACTGAGAGTTAGGCTTTGAAATTAGTATCAATATATAAAATCTGGAGTAAGGGGAGCAGGATGTGAATAATGTCTTCAAAATTTTTGCTAAGTTACCCACAAAAGAAATTCCTTAAAATGATGCACCCTGGTGCCCGATTTTAAACTGACATTTAAGTTTTTTCTCATCATAGTCTAAATGTTCCAAAGGATACAATTTCTGCCATACAGTAAATATACACACTTTAAGATAAACTGTTCCATCACTCTTTTAAATGTATTCAATGGAGTGTAAATACCAGAGTAACTCGGTATCTACAACCACACACTTTCAAAATATAAGATGGAGCTCTTCTTTAAGTGTCATAAATTTTATATCATTTCCTTGGTTCCCTGCATTGTATTTCTGTCTCATTTCCCCCACAAGATTGTGTGGTAGTACAATATATATATCATGCTCAAAAGTATTAATACTGGAATGATCTCTCTATCATGCTTCTTTGCAATCAAAGTAAATTGAAGTTTATGACTATTGGGTGTTACCTATAATCATGAACTCTAAGTGTTTAACTGTTCTTTTGTGGATTGAGATAATATTACAATTATTATTTGTAAATGTTCAGGGAAAATAACATAAATACATGATAAATTTTGACAGATGGGTATTCAACATGAATAGTAAACTCTTATTAGATTTTATGTTACATGCATTTTGCCACAATTGAACAAAAACTACTATAAAAAGATTTTATTTGAAATATATCTCTTAGTAAGCTGGATACAGGATAGTTTATGGTGTATTGAATAAAGGAAGTTTCCCCTGACTCCAGTATTCTTGTGTGTGTTGTGTTCAGTCGTTCAGTTGTGTCTAACTCTTTGCAACCCCATGGACTGCAGACCCCCAGGCTCCTCTGTCCATGGAATTTCCCGGGGTTGCCATTTCCTACTCCAGGGGATCTTCCCAACCCTGGCACCAAACCTGCACTCTGGCACCTCCTGCATTGGCACACAGATTTTTTTTTTTTTACCACTGAGCCACCTGGGAAGCCCCTCCAGTATTTCTAATTATTTCTTTATGTGTACCCTGCCCAAGAAGGATTTTCAGCTTAGGGCAATGTATATAGTAAAATTCTAAGAAAATGAGACAGAACCTTTTCTTTTGTAAAGTAGACAAGGACAACCATGAAAGGGAGAGAACACTTTCTCCAGCAGATAAATTTTTAGGAAAGAATATACTAGGAAACTGGAGATCTGGAAATTCAGTCCCTTAACACTGTCCCTGCCTTCATATTCCTTGGGATGTCTTCATGTGCTCACAAAAGCATCTGTTCTCCGGCTTGAAGGATGCTGTGCTGGAGAACTTCTAGAACGCTGAAGATCTGTTGACTTTCCTGCCGACCTAAGTGTAGCCAGTGAAGCTAATAAATCCTGAAGTTGCGTGTACGTATCCACTCAGGGTAGGAAAAGGCTGAGGCTCGCCATGTCTGTGAATGATCTTGGGATTACACCACCTAGACTGTGTGCTGCTTTCTTCTCCTCATTATCTCCCAACAGGGGAGAGTCAACAGCTTGGCCCAGCAAGCAGCCAAGCCCATGAACCAGCCTTTGCCAGGCAAGTTGGAACATAGCTCAGAAATAAGCTTCCCATCACTGGAGGACTGTGATCAATAACAGGAGCAAAGACAGCCACGATCCCACACACAGCCCCAGACACACACACACACACACACACACACACACACACACACACACACCCAACAGCAACCCTCTCCCACACCCTGCAACATAATATTTCAACATCTCCATGGACATTCTCCAGCATGTATCTTGTATTTTCAATAATTCGATCTTCTCCATTCCAACTTGAAACTCTGACATAAAAAATGTGGCCATGGACCCTGTAGGACCCCACCTGTGGCTGTGGCTCATTCACAGTCCCTGCCCAGATCCTCTGCTGATGACACCTGAAGCATCTCCATGGCAACCATCATACCAACAGCCAGCGTGAAGCTAAGGATGAAGCATGGATTCTTCTCCAAATCACTTCTACAAAGTGAATCTCATGTTATCTATCACCCTCTAGGCTTACTGGCCTGTCCCAGAACCAAGGAAGCCGCACATTTTTAAAATTCAGTGATGCCTTTTAATAACAGTTATTTTTCATTAAAAAGCAATAGGAATGCTTTTAATGCATAGGAAGGAGAGAGGAAGGTTTACCTATAATCCCAGTATACTAAAATATCTAGTCTTAGCAGTGTGATCTCTGCAGCAGCACATTTTAAACTGAAATTGTTCTCTGCACTCTCCCCAGGACATCTCTACAAGAAAACTATGACAAACATTGCCATAGTTCCATCTAGACTCTTAAAGTGGCACTTATTCATACAAAAGCCAACTATCTTTCAGTTAAATATAGAAAAAAAATGCTATTGGGGGAGGGGAAGATGGTACACCCAAAAAGTAGCACAAGGGTAAATACAGTACAAAATGCCAAACTGTTGTTGGGTGGAAACAAAAAAGAACGTTCTGGGGCAAACACAGCCACAGTGCCTCATAGAAAAAGCCTAAAGAAAGTCCCTGCCAGCGGGTATCCTTCGGGTAAATGCTTTCTTTTCATAAGGATCAATCCAACCCTGCCCCATATGTTTAAATGCTAAATTCAAAAATGCACTGTGATGAAAGAACAGCAAACCTCTGCGAGCCCTCTGGGGGGACTGAAGATGCTGAAGTGTGTGCCTTGCTGAGACAGCACTGTAAATACCAAAGAAGTCCTATTTTTCTTTGTTCACAGATAAAGCACAGTCCTACAGATTTGGGCCTTAGATTTCTTTTTTTTTTTTTAAAGATCCTCTCCAATTCCTTTTTGCCAGAGTCATCCGGTTCCACTCTGATGCCAAAGACTGTGCCACAGTTGGTGGCGACACAGCCAACACTGGTGACTTAACAAAGTCTATTCATTCAAAAACCATGTTCCTGAAGGGGAGAGGGGTCCAGACCTAAGAGACCTGGATCCTGCGAGACGTAACTCTACCTCTGGTTAGAAAATTTGAAATTCTTCTGAATGCAGTTTACACCCATGCCATCGGCAAAACCAGAGATGCTGCGTCTTAATTTACAGTCAAGACCCAGGAGGTGCAGTCTCCAGAAAGGCCTCAAAATAAGCAGGCAGATCAGTGAATCATGAGAATAATGGGGACGGGCTCTGCGCACACAGGGAACGTCTAGGATGACTGGCACTTTGGTCCCTCAAAACTGATGGGCAGCTACTTGGGCAACCCAGGGACCACAGACTTGCCATACTGCTGAGGCCCACTTTTTCTTGGAAAGAACTAAGTGCTTAGGAAAGGAGTGTTTAGCTGAATGACCCTTTAAAGGATGCTCCCAGAGACCCTATGACTTTTCCTGTATCTCAGGCCCCCAGCAGAGCAGGCTGAGAGTCCCTGTAACAGGTAACAGCAGGAATATCTGGGTGTTTGCTGGACATCAGGGGATCCCTGCTTCAGCTCCAGAAGTGAGTGCTCAGGGCTCCAGATCAAGGCTGAGTCCCCAGATTAAAGAACCCAGAGTTTCTGGAGAGAAAACAGCGGGGAAGGTTGATGTGTGCCTTCACTCTGGCATGGACAGCAAGCAATCCTCAGCTGGGGAAAAGAATGATTATCAGAGACATCTCAGAAGCAACTTGCTGCTACACAGGAATGTCAAAAACAAAGTTCCCAACTGTTTCAGTGCCAGAGCTCTCCCACATCCAGGCTCCCCGAGATCACCAACAGCAGTTTTCCTCTCTGCTCCTCTTTTCCCAGAGCTGCTCAGGTTCCCAAGACCCTCAATCTGAACACTCAACCAGAGAGACCATGGGATGTCCTAAAGTCTTTACAGGACTTAAAGCATGAAAGCTGCTGGGGTGTCTGCAAGCAGCTCCAAGCCACTGGTGTGGGACTCTCTGCCTGTGTGGAGTGCTACGCTTTTATGATCACACCCCATGTGACATCTGCACTGTCATTGGTCTCCGTAACATGTGTCAAGCATCCATGGTGGACACAGGATTATTAACAAACTCCTTAATTTGTGTACACGTTCAGGTATTTTTGAGTAAGCTCACACACCATAACACCAAGAAGAAGGTACATTCAGTGGCATGCACACTGGTAAGCAGCCAAGCAAACAAAGAGATGAATACAGAAAGACAAGACTGAACATTCGATATGTACCAAGCTAGGCTGTGTCTGTGGCACATAAGACACAAGATACAAGTCCACTGAACTCATATTCACTATGAATATGTACATATCCATGTACTGAACTCATATTCACTATTCACTAAACTCATATTCACTATTCACTGAACTCACTGAACTCATATTCACTAGGAATATGTACATATCCATGTACATGGAATTACATATCCATGTATTGAGGAGGAATTCAAAAGAAAGCAACAGAAAGTACTAAACATTAAGAAATGGACACTTGAATTATCTTTGATCATGATGACTACAGAAACTAAGAGGAAACACTAGAGGTGGCTGGAGGAAACAGAAGAGCCACCACTTTACACAGAAAGGCTGATCAGGCTGCTTCTTCCCACTGATGCTGAGGAATGGTTTTCTACTGTGGACGGGAAGATGTCTTATTCATATATGGAAGAGCTGCCCATCAAAATCGGCCTCCCACACCAGAAGAAGTCACTAAAGAGGGGGTCATGGATCCCTCCTTGTTAGAAATCATTAAAACAGGGCAAGTAAATCAACCCACAAAGGTCTAGTGAGACCCACCCACCACACAGCCCAGGCCTAAGCATCATAGTTAAAAGCAAGACCCCAGAACTAACTAGGGTTCAGATCCCAGCTTTCGCACTTACCTGGGGCCTTGGGCAAGTGATTCAATTGCTTTCAGCCTGTTGCCTCACTTATAAGACAAAGGTGACAAGAGTACTTACCTCATCAAATTAGTGTGAGGATCAAATGAGAACATTCATGAAAGCATTTAGCGCAGTGTCTAGCATGGACGGCAAGCTCAATAAATTATCGGTGCTGTGTGGATCTGGCTCCTTGCCAGTCCAGGAGCCACTTGCCCAATGAAGAAATAAACAAAAAGCACTTCTGATGTGTCAGATGAGGTGTCTCGGGTTCCTGCCTGACCGTGAACGCTCTTTGCTCCCTCAGCCTTCACTCCCGCCTCTGACTCAGGCTTCCAACACAGTTCCTTATAAAGAGCTTTCCACTTAAAGTCTGTGGGACAAGATAAGTTTTAGGTACAATATCACTTGGGTAGATGCAGTTCAACCAAAGGCCAGATTTTTAATATCACCAGAGTCCCCATCAGAAGCAAGCTCAGCACAGGCGCTCTGACTGACAGATCAAATCATGCTCAGCATAGGAAAAAGCTAAGCTGGATCAGGAAAGAGGAGAACAAAGGATAAGACTCCACTCCAGAAGGGGCGCTTCTAGAGATAAACGCTGCAGACATTTCTCACTCCCTTGTGAGCATTCCAAGAAGAATAAAGCCAGGACTTCGCCGGTGGTCCAGTGACTAAAATTCTCCCCTCCCAGTGCAGAGGTTCAATCCCTGATCAAGGAACTAGATGCCACAACTAAAGATCCTGCATGCTGCAAGGAAGATCGAAGATCGTGTGTGCTGCAACTAAGACCTAGTGCAGCCAAATTAATTAATTAATTATTTTAGAAAAAAGAAGAAGAGTAAAGACAAGGGAGAGTGATGATATGGCTTTCCAGACAAAATACAGGGCACCCAATAAAATTTGAATTTCAATGATAAACAACATATATTTTTAGTATAAATATGCTAATATTGCTATACTTAGAACATATACTAAAAAAGGATCTTTGTTTATCTGAAATTTAAACCAAACTGAGTGTTAAATTATTTTTAATGCTCTAAATGTGGCAACCCTAGAGACAGTACGGGTAAACTTTCCATATGCCGACCAGCCAAGGCCAAGAATGGACCGACAATACTGAAAAACCAGAGTGAGCCCCCAGACAGTCTCTCTGCTTGGTAGACTGGCCAGAGAGAATTTATGCCGGGGAAGACGGGAACCCCAAAGCCAGAATAAGAAAATCCAACATGTAAAGCATTTAGCCTAAATGTAAGGGGTGAAGAGGTCCCCTTGGGCAAATTAGCTTGTCTCATTAAGGGATATTCAAGTCAAATAATCCAGTCTGTTTGCAGAAAGCTCACTGCACCCAAAAGTCAAGCATATGCAATTCATGGTTGATAGAGCTGCATAATTGCCCCCATTTGTCAAAACTCTAGGAAGATTTCATGGAAACTAAGTGAATGGCTGTATATTGTCACCATGTTTATTTAACTTATATGCAGAGTACATCATGAGAAATGCTCGACTGGAAGAAACAGAAGTTGGGATCAAGATTGCTGGGAGAAATATCAATATCCTCAGATATGCAGATGACACCACCCTTATGGCAGAAAGTGAAGAGGGGCTAAAAAGCCTCTTGATGAAAGCGAAAGTGGAGAGTGAAAAGGTTGGCTTAAAGCTCAACATTCAGAAAACGAAGATCATGGCATCCGGTCCTATCACTACATGGGAAATAGATGGAGAAACAGTGGAAACAGTGTCAGACTTTATTTTTCTGGGCTCCAAAATCACTGCAGATGGTGACTGCAGCCATGAAATTAAAAGACGCTTACTCCTTGGAAGGAAAGTTATGACCAACCTAGATAGCATCTTGAAAAGCAGAGACATTACTTTGCCAACAAAGGTTCGCCTAGTCAGGGCTATGGTCTTTCCTGTGGTCATGTATGGATGTGAGAGCTGGACTGTGAAGAAGGCTGAGTGCCGAAGAATTGATGCTTTTGAACTGTGGTATTGGAGAAGACTCTTGAGAGTCCCTTGGACTGCAAGGAGATCCAACCAGTCCATTCTGAAGGAGATCAGCCCTGGGATTTCTTTGGAAGGAATGATGCTAAAGCTGAAACTCCAGTATTTTGGCCATCTCATGCGAAGAGTTGACTCATTGGAGAAGACTCTGATGCTGGGAGGGATTGAGGGCAGGAGGAGAAGGGGACGACAGAGGATGAGATGGCTGGATGGCATCACTGACTTGATGGATGTGAGTCTGAGTGACCTCCAGGAGTTGGTGATAGACAGGGAGGCCTGGTGTGCTGCAGTTCATGGGGTCACAAAGAGTCGGACATGACTGAGTGACTGATCTGATCTGAAGTGAATGTCCAGATACCCAGCATATCACACCCACCACTCCCGTCTCAGCACCCACCACACAAAACAGTCTCAAGCACCATCTATTCATCTCTCCTTCCAGACTGTGAGCTCCTCCAGGGCCAGGACATCATCTGTGAACCCACAGCCCAACAGTGTTGACCCCACAGTACAGCTGGGGGACTTGTACAATTCTCGAAAGGGAATTCATTCATGGTAAGAAGGCAACAGGGGCTGCCCTGGAGGCTCAGTGGTAAAGAATCCACCTGCCAGTGAAGGAGACTCAGGTTTGATACCTGATCTGGAAAGCTCCCACAGGCTGCCGAGGGACTAAGCCTGTGAGCCATAACTATTGAACCTCTGCTCTAGAGCCTGGGAACCACAACTACTGAAGCCCTTGCACCCTAGAGCTCGTGCTCAGCAACAAGAGAAGCCACTACAATGAGAGGCCTGTGCACCATTTACTAGAGAGTAGCCCCCACTGGCTGCAACTAGAGAAAAGCCCAATGAAAACCCAGTACAGTCAAAAATTAAAATTAAAAAAAAATTTTTTTAAAGGTGATAAATAGGCTTTATGTAGATTGTCAGAAAAGGGAGAAAAAATATCCAGTTTTTATTAATCCTCCTCAATACTCAATAGATTAGATATGTTTATTTGTACAGGTTTTCTACATAAGTACATTTTATTTCATCAGTACGTCTGTGTATATATAAGCTGCTGCTGCTAAGTCGCTTCAGTCGTGTTCGACTCTGTGCGACCCCATAGACGGCAGCCCACCAGGCTCTGCCGTCCCTGGGATTCTCCAGGCAAGACCCCCATGAACTGTAGCCTAATAGGCTCCTCCATCCATGGGATTTCCCAGGCAAGAGTACTGGAGTGGGGTGCCATTGCCTTCTCCGTATATATAAGCAGAAAGGAAAATTCCAAAACCTTCTGTCGATTTTGGGAGCTGGGGTAGGGGGAAGAACTACATGTATACAGAGATGTAAGGATGAAGATGTACATAAGGGCCTTAAGTATGTATCTATATCTGCATATCATGTATACTGATGGAATCCACTGCTAAGTCGCTAAGCCGCTTCAGTCATGTCCGACTCTTTGTGACCCCAGAGACAGCAGCCCCCCAGGCTCCCCCGTCCCTGGGATTCTCCAGGCAAGAACACTGGAGTGGGTTGCCATTTCCTTCTCCAATGCATGAAAGTGAAAAGCGAAAGTGAAGTCGCTCAGTCGTGTCCGACTCCTAGCGACCCCATGGACTGCAGCCTACCAGGCTCCTCCATCCATGGGATTTTCCAGGCAAGAGTACTGGAGTGGGGTGTCATTGCCTTCTCCGATTGAATCCACTAGAGATCTCTTAAAGGAAATGAGAGATACTAGACCAAAGACTCCACCCAATTTCTTCCTAAGATGGCCCAAGTGGTGCTAGTGCGAAAGAACACGCCGGCCAATGTAGGAGACGTAAGAGATGTGGGTTTGATCCCTGGATCAGGAAGATTCCTTGGAGAAGGAAATGGTACCCCTCTCCAATAATCTTGCCTAGAGAATCCCATGGACAGAGGAACCTGACAGGCTACAGTCCTGGGGTCACAAAGAGTCGGACACCACTGAAGAGACTTGGCACGCAAGCATGCAATCTCTTTCTAGAAATATTCAGATGACTGAAGCGCTCAATTCTAGAATCAGCTCTTAGTCATGGTTCCTATTGGGTTAATTAGACTGTAACACATCTCTACACACTAATTGTGAGAATTACCATGTCCATAGGAATCAACATTGGGTGATGTGATGATTGAGAATGGATTGTAGAAATGAAAATCAACTCAGAGCCTCAGAGCCTCACACAAATGTCCACCAATCTAGGAGCCCTGCCTTCCACCTCATGGGACCTCCCTTCCTCACTGCCTATGTCCCTGGGCACCTCTACATCATGTCTTTCCCATCTCTGACACTGCCCCCCAGTCTTTCCTCCTCAGAGACTGCTCAAGTAGTCACTGGCTACTTAGAAGACCAGAACTTCTAAGTAACTGTGATTCCATTCTCTTCTGGACATGAATCTAATGTATAGAATAATATATACTCTCCAGAATCCTAGGTTCTGGGCAAGTCCATTCACTAGGCACAGGAAGAAAATGTGAGAACTTCTATTTACATTCATCCACCCATTTTTAATTTCTGGTTTTCTGTGTGCTTTATAATGGACACCACATATTAGACAGCACACACATATAATTATGTACTAAATAAACATCTTGGTCACTTGTGTTCCAATTATAGATAGATGGCTGTGGAAGAAACCACTGCAAAATTTAGTGGTATAAAATAACAGGCCTTGTATTATGCTTACAGATTCTGAGGGTTAGGAGTCTGGACAGGACTCAGTGGGATTGCTTGTCTCAGACCCATGGCATTGGGGGCCGAGCATGAAAGACTCAAATGGCTGGGAGGTGATTCCAAGGACCAGATGCTGTAATTGACTGGAATTTCTCCAGAACATGGCTGGCACTGGGTTCAACAGGGACCCTGGCCTGCAGCACAGAAGTGGCCTCTGCAGGTGCCTTCTCACTGTCCAGAAGCTGGAAGGTCCAGAGAGCAAGCGAACCAAGAAACCGGCACCCCACCCCAGTACTTTTGCCTGGAAAATCCCATGGACAGAGGAGCCTGGGAGGCTGCAGTCCATGGGGTTGCTAAGAGTTGGACACGACTGAGCGACTTCACTTTCACTTTTCACTTTCATGCATTGGAGAAGGAAATGACAACCCACTCCAGTGTTCTTGCCTGGAGAATCCCAGGGACGGGGGAGCCTGGTGGGCTGCTGTCTATGGGGTCGCAGAGAGTCGGACATGACTGAAGCGACTTAGCAGCAGGCGACCTCACCTCAGAAGTCCCCTGGGATCTCTCTCCAGACCCAGTTGATGGAAGTGATCATAAAACTGCCCAGACACGGGGGAGGGGACTAGGCTCCACCCACAAAGGGGAGCAGCCAGCTCACACTGCAGAAGGGCAGGGAGGGGAGGCGATGTCGCTGTCACCCTTGGAGAGTAATCCACTTCCGTTTTCCTGTTTGGCTCTAAGATCTGTCTCCCTACACTTCCCCTCCACTGCCCTGGATTGCAGGGGGCACACCCTGTGGACCACCTTCCCCAGGCTTTGCAGCCATGGCCTCCAGCTAGGTTGCAAGATCTTAGTTCCCCCATCAGGGACTGAACCCATGTCCCCTGCAGTGGAAGTGAGAAGACTTAATCACTGGGCTGCCAGAGAAATCTGAACTCTGGTCAGGTTTAAATAATAAAGGTACTGCCCAGAGATGGAGGGGTACCAGAGCCAGAAGCTGGGATATTCCACACTGGTCAGCACACCCCAGGGGCTATACCTCCTCCTTGGTTTCCTTTCTCAGCTAAACAGCCACCATGCCTTCCAGCTCCCACTGGACAGCTTCCCTCCTGTTCCTTGTGACTCAAAATTCAGTACTGACTTCCTGTTTGCTATCTGGGGTTGATATGGCATCAGCCATGCCCCATTTATTGTGTCAGCTCTTCCAATCCCTTTATCAAACCACCTGGTGTGGACTCTTATTTTCCTAGCAATGTAATAAGTATACACACACTGGGGGTAAATATTCCAAAACATTTTACTAGTCAAAATGTGGGATCAAAACAACATGTCAACCATTGATGTAGTTTTCAAAAAGATGTGGAATGGGAGCCAGGTTGCCTGAGTTCTGGCCACGACCAGGCACTAGTTTTGTTCTTTGACACTTGCTCAGGACAGTCTTAGTATCCTCAACCACACAATGAGTGGTCCCTCTCTGTATTTACATTCTATGACTTTATCTTTCAGATATAATCTGCCCACTAAGTTCAGGCCAAATCTACACTGACCCTGATTATGCATCTCATCTCAGCTCTAAAAAAGATGACCATCACAAACAAACATAATTTTGCTACATGATTCAACAAAGGGAACTAGTCAGGCTAGAGACAGTAGGAGCCTGTCCATGGCAATGAACACTGGTGAGGTGCTGCTGAAGGTGAGACGGAGGATGGAGCCCAAGGCTACCAGGTTCAGGTCAGCTCTGGCTTCTCAGCTCTACATAAAAGCATGACAGTGTTTGCCACTGGACCTTTACACAGCAGCCAGGCCATCTGCAGACCGAGCACCATCCAAGATCAGGGGAACCATTTGGGGACATACAAACCAGAGAAAAAAGAACTTTTTCTTCTTTTCCTTTTTTAAAGGGGAAAAAAAAATTCTTATGACATAAGAGGAGCATAGGTTGTTGCAAAACTGGGAAAAAAAAAAGTTAAAAACCTTGTGCAATGAGCCTGCCAAGAATCCAATCAAAGAGGAAAACATCCACTTTAGAGAAATGCCTTCATGATGGAGCTGACGGAGATAGGGGCAGAGGCACGTTAGTGTCCTCTTTTCTTCCAGGTGCATATAAAGGCACCCTAGTTTAATTGTGAGTCATAGACATTGCATTTTTTTTTTTTAACAAACTGAAGGTTTGTGCCAACCCTGCATTGTCAGATGACGGTTCCTCCTTCTTTTAGCAATAAAGTATTCTGTAATTAAGGTTTCTACATTGTTTTTCTTTTTTTTTTTTTAGATACAACACTCTTGCACACTTAATAGACTACAGTCTAGTGTAAGTATAATTTTATATGCACTGGGTAACCAAAAACATCACATGACTTGACTGCAATACTCACTTAATCGATTGACAAGGGAGCCTGGCGGGCTACAGTCCCTGAGGTAGCAAAGAGAGGATCACAGCTTAGTAACTGAGCACACGCGCACTGGATGGCAGTGGTCTGGGGCTAAACTTTCAGTATCACCGAAGTCTACTTGTAAAATGATTCCTCCACCAACTCACCCATCCCCTCATCATCTTCCCATCTCAAGAGATCAACAAAATTGATCGTAGATTTAACACAACATCTTTAAGATATGTGAAGGAAGGAAACGGAAGACTTCAGTAAACTACAATTTGATCATAAATTTTAAATCACAGTATTCTATTTGACTGAATATTATTTGAGACAAATGAGTTAGATCTTTACTCCTGGCATTCTTTGGTAGTAGAGAGGTTTTCATGTTCAAGCTACTTCTTCTAACAGGATTTGACCTGTTAATCAGTCTAAATACCATTCAGAAACATAGTTTAGGAAAACACACATCCAAAACCAACACCCTGAAATAATATTAAAGATGCTTAAATAATATTAAAGATGTTAACCCAATCAAAAAGGACAGATTTGACATTTCTCCGAAGAAGACATATAGATGGTCAAAAAGGACATGAAAAGATGCCCAACATCACTAATTATGAAAGAAATGCAAATCAAAACTATAACGAGGTATATCTCACACCAGTCAGAATGGTCATCATCAAAATGTCTATAAACAATAAATGCTGGAGAGGGTGTGGAGAAAAGGGAACCTTCCTACACTTCGCTGGGAATATAAATTGGTACAACCACTATGGAGAACAGTATGGAGGTTCCTCAAAAAACTAAGAATAGAACTACCAAATGATCCAGCAATCCCACTCCTGGGCACCCATCAGAGAGAAAAGCATAATCTGAAAGGATACATCCACCCAATGTTTACTGCAGTGCTATTAACAATAGCCGACACATGGAAGCAGCCTAAATGCCCATTGCCAAAGGAATGCCAAAGAAGATGTGGTACATACATACAATGGAATAGTACTCGGCCATAAAAAATAATGAAAGAATGCCACGTGCAGCAAAATGAGTGGACCTAGAGATTATCATACTAACTGAAGTTAAGTAAGACAAATCAGATCAGATCAGATCAGATCAGTCACTCAGTCGTGTCCGACTCTTTGCAACCCCATGAATCCCTGTCCATCACCGACTCCCGGAGTTCACTGAGACCCACGTCCATTGAGTCAGTGATGCCATCCAGCCATCTCATCCTCTGTCATCCCCTTCTCTTCCTGCCCCCAATCCCTCTCAGCATCAGAGTCTTCTCCAATGAGTCAACTCTTCGCATGAGGTGGCCAAAATACTGGAGTTTCAGCTTTAGCATCATTCCTTCCAAAGAAAACCCAGGGCTGATCTCCTTCAGAATGGACTGGTTGGATCTCCTTGCAGTCCAAGGGACTCTCAAGAGTCTTCTCCAACACCACAGTTCAAAAGCATTAATTCTTCGGCGCTCAGCCTTCTTCACAGTCCAACTCTCATATCCATACATGACCACAGGAAAAACCATAGCCTTGACTAGATGAACCTTTGTTGGCAAAGTAATGTCTCTGCTTTTGAATATGCTATCTAGGTTGGTCATAACTTTCCTTCCAAGGACTAAGCGTCTTTTAATTTCATGGCTGCAGTCAGACAAATATCAGATATCAAATATCATATGATATCACTCATATGTGGAATCTAATTTTTAAAAAAAGACACAAATGAACTTATTTACAAAACAGAAAGAGACACACAGATATTGAGAACAAACTTACAGTTACCAAAGGGGAAAGGTGGGGGTCGGGGGGTATAAATTAGGAGCTTGCGATGAACATACACACACACTACTATGTATAAGAGACATAACCAACAAGGACCTACTGTATAGCGCTGTAGGGAACTCTACTCAATATTTTGTGATAACCCAGATGAGAAAAGAATCTTAAGAAGAATGAATATATGTGTATATATATAACTGAAACACTTTGCTGTACATCTGGAACTATTACAATTTTGTACATCAAGTACACTCCAATTAATTTTTTTTTTAAAGATGCTTAAAGGCTAACAATGAGAACTGAAGCCTCACCACACATTTGCAGCCAACTTAGAATTTTGCCTAAATTTGCCACCCTAGTTCTAACTGAACAGTGTACAGTTGTCCCTGGGTGCACAAGAAGGGTTCTTTCCAGGACATCCCCCCTCCTTGTCCCCTCTGCAGATACCAAAGTTCCGTGACGCTCAAATCCTTTGTATAAAATTACATGGTATTTGCATAAAACCTAAGCACATCCTTCTACTTTAAATCATCTCTAGATTACTCACAATACCTAATACAATGGAACTGCTATGTAAAAAGTTCAATGGAAATGCTCTGTAAGTAGTAGTCAGTGAGCAGCAAATTCAAATCCTATCTTTTGAAGCTTACTGGGATCCATACTCCCACCCCGGGTATTTTCCATCCACAGTTGGTAGCTTCCCTGAAAGTGGAACCCTAAGATACGAAGGACCAATTGTTTTCAAATCTGAAACTTTAAAGTGATGGCTTTAAAGAACAAGAAACAAGTTCTAATGGAGCAAAGTGTATTTATTCTCCTTAGTTAAAATTATTTCTGTCTCTAAATGATTTTGAGACAAACTGGGCAGAATTCATCACAGACCCGAGGGCAGCTTTCGTCCATTACCTGATTCTTCACTGGGGCCTGGACACATTATACAATACTTACTTAGAAACAATCAATCAGGCATAAAAGGCAGACGAAGAGCTAAAGGTAAACAGCAGCATCAGCAAAGAAACAAAGGACAGATCCACTTAAGGTGCCTACCATATGCAAAAAGCTACCCTCATAGCTCAGCTGGCAAAGAATCTGCCTGCTATGTAGGAGGCCCTGGTTTGATTCCTGGGTCGGAAAGATCTGCTGGAGAAGGGATAGGCTACCCACTCCAGTATTCTTGGGCTTCCCTTGTGGCTCAGCTGGTAAAGAATCTGCCCGCAATGCAGGAGACCTGGGTTCTATCCCTGGGTTGGGAAGGCTACCTACTCCAGTATTTGGGCCTGGAGAAGTTCATGGATTAGTCCATGGGGTCACAAAGAGTCGGACACAACTGCATGACTTTCACTTCACCATATGCAATGTGCCGTCCTGGATCCCATGCAGAACATGAAAATGAACAGAGACAGCAAGACTGCCCAGGGCCCGCCATCCAGTGGTGGTGTCAGACGTGTGTATTAATCATCTGAAATCAGACTTGGCAGTGACGAACGCCATGTAGAGGACAGAGAGGGGCACTTAAGACTGCAGAAGAGAGAAGGTGCCGCCTGTCTGATGGTTATGGGATGGCTTTTTAGAGGAGGTGGGACTCCAATGAGACCTGGAAGAACGGCTAGAATTCTGACAAAGCCAAGAGTGGAGGGGCACCAGAAGATGAGCTGTTGGGGCCAAGGTGAGAAAGGCTGTTGAGGACCTGTCGATGATGGTAGCAGAGGACAGAGGAGAAGGCAATGCAGTGGGCAGGAGGCTGCATAGCCTGTACGAGTCAAACCCTGGTGCCTGGGCCACCAGCAGGCGACAGCAAGGACTTGGGTCTACAGGTTGTAATGAGCCATGAAAGGTTTCAGAGAAGGCTGCTGCTACTGCTGCTAAGTCGCTTCAGTCGTGTCCGACTCTGTGCGACCCCATAGACGGAAGCTCACCAGGCTCCCCTGTCCCTGGGATTCTCCAGGCAAGAACACTGGAGTGGGTTGCCATTTCCTTCTCCAATGCATGAAAGTGAAAAGTGAAAGTGAAGTCGCTCAGTCGTGTCCAACTCTTAGCGACCCCATGGACTGGAGCCTACCAGGCTCCTCTGTCCATGGGATTTTCCAGGCAAAAGTACTGGGGTGGGGTGCCATTGCCTTCCCTGAAGGCAGATGCTATTAGATCTGTGACTTAAAAGACAGCTTGTGGCAATCTGAGTTACTTTCTCTCCCTTCCCACCCCGCCCCCACTCACTGCACAACATGTGGGATGGTAGTTCCCTGACCAGGGGCAGAATCCATGCCCCCAGCATTGGGAGTGCAGAGTCTTAACCACTGGACTGTCAGGGAAGTCCCTGAGTTACATTCTTAAAACTCTACATTCCTGGGAGAAAATTCTGCAAAAATCTCTTGTTGTTTGTTGTTTAGCCGCTAAGTAGTATCTGACTCTTTTGTGATCCCATGGGCTGCAGCCCACCAGCTCCTCTGTCCATGGGACTTGCCAGGCAAGAATACTGAAGTGGGTTGCCATTTCCTTCTCCAGGGGATCTTCCTGACCCCAGGGATCAAATCTGTGTCTCCTGCATTGGCAGGTGGATCCCTTATCAAGGCAATAACTCTTGGTCACAGCTGCCCTGAATGCTCCCACCTTGGTTCTGCTTTAAATGCCTTAGTCTGAAGCCCAGAACCTTGTTCCTCAAGTCACTGCCTCCAACTGTCCATTCTGTGTCGACCCTGGAAGCCCTAGGTGGTGTCACAGCACCAAAAAGCAGCTGTGACATCATGGGTGAGACCCAGAGTGTCCCCTGAGAGTTCACCAGAAAGCTGCTGAATGACCAACTTCTACTTTTCTATAAACATCCACGGCAATAAGGAGCCAAAGGATACATTTTACCTGGATAAGTAGCCTCTATGTCCCTTAAGTGATTCTGAAGCTCCAATACTTCAGCCACCTGATGCGAAGAAACAAAAAGACCCTGATGCTGAGAAATATTGAGACAAAAGGAGAAGGGGGTGGCAGAGGATGAGATGGTCAGACAGTATCACGGACGCAATGGACATGAATCTGAGCAAACTCCGGGAGATAGTGAAGGACAGGGAAGCCTGATGCGCTGCAGTCCATGGAGTCACACCATCAGACACAACTTAGCGACTGAACAACAACGAATGTGCCTGAAACAGTTAATCTCAAGGTTATCTTGTTCCACAATTTCTCTGGACTCAGAGAATCAGAGCTCAGAACCCTCCCTCTGGTCCTGAAATTAAAGGCTGGGTTTCAGAGCAGAGCCCTTTCTCCCTCTCCCCTCCATTTCCATGTGGTTGTTTCATTTATGGAGGATGAGAGCTTCCAAAGCCTCTGTCCCATAGGTTAAAAAGAACTCAGTAGTTTCCCTCATAGGCATAAATAATGAATCAGATTAAAATTCAAGTTGAGCAGAATATGAAAACAAGAAAGGGGAAAGACACATGCAAAGAGAAGGTCAGGTCAGGCCAGGCCATCAACCTATCACTTTCATTAGCTCCTCTCGTGGGAGTGAGGGGTCATTTTCTGAGGCTTCCACTGGACTTGGCAGCAACATATCCTCTGGGAGCCTCTGCTGGGGGTCCAGACTCAGTAAACACTAGGACTGCTGAAGAAATGCAAGTCGTGGGCAGGAAGGCATGTGTGTACACACACTGACACACACAAGCGATGTGGACAGCTGTAAAGAAAGGCTTCAACCACAGGGACTCCTGAGGTGTGTCTCCATGGACATTGGAGACAGAAGCACCTATGAGTCTGTTTGCATCTCCTCAATAACCTTCCCATGGACCACATGGTGATGGCAGGCTACACAGAGCCCCCTCCACGCAGTCCAGCCTCCCTCAGCCTGGGCCCCTTGGGAAGAGGCTGAAGCCCCCCAGATGTGAGTGCTAAGCTGGCCTAGGGCTACTGGGGGCAGGGGACAGGGAGGGGACCCAGGAACTGGTGGTTCGTTCTCTGTAAACCCTCCCTACCCGGGACCGCAGGTGGCTCTCAACACTCTCCTCTCTCCTACAGATGGTCCAGGCTCTGATAACACTGCTCCCTAGCAAGCTCCCACCTTCAGTTCTTCATGGTGAACTGGGACCTCCCAAGAGGTAAAAAGGGAAGGCAGATGAGATTAAAAACCCAGATTAGACAAATTACTGACTCTGTTGAGTATAAGGAAATAGTGACTCTAGAGCTTCGATGCCCAATGGGGAACCACTGGCCACCTGTGACTATTTATACTTAAACTCTCCAGGCACACTTGCCATGTGTGGCCAAGAGCTACTGCATTGGACAGAAAAGATGTAAGACATTTCCCTCATGGTAGAAAGTCCTACTGGACAGCACTGGTCTTAAGGTTGTCGTGAAGAGGCCTATGGACACCCCAGATTAGGACTAAAGTGTAGGGGTGACAACAGCACTAACTGGGAGTTAATTCAAGGCCCCACTTTCCTTCCCACAGGCTTTAATGTCATCCAGGAATCCCTCAGCAGTCCAACCTTGATGATAAGCACAATGCAATGGGATATGTGACCCCTAACACCTTAGCTGACAAAGTAAGATGAGGCACTGGGCCCTACGGAGAGAACCCTGAGTTTACAACAGTCATGAGGACCAGAGGCAAGTCCCTCATCTCTCCAGCCCTCAGTTTCAACCCTCGGCTGCAGAGTGGAATGTCTTCATCTACCTCCTAAATCACACTAACATTGCTTCATGATATACAGGAAAGTTAGCAGAGAAAGTTCTGAAAGCTCTCAATCCCCAAAGGATTTCTTTCCCCCTTCATTCCTTGCTATTTCCATTTCCTTTCATGAGAACTATGTGAGAAGATGGATGTTCGCTGCACCTATTGTGGTAATTACTTCATAATATATGCAAATCAAACCATCATCCACCTAAAATGGATACAGTGATGGATGTCAATTATCTCTCAACAAAATGGGGGAAAAAATTGCTGTTAGGTGCAAAATGCTAAACAACAGCTAGGTGTTACCCTCAGAAGTTAAAACACCTGGCATGCACAGTGTTTTAGGGTTCCAACTTCTCCTCTTTATCCCCATGAAGCATCTCCGTTACAAGTGCCCGGGTCGAGGTTGTGTTTTTTCTCACAACCACATCCTTGCTCTTGATAGCTGCTGATTGTTTAGCAGAGCTGTTTTGTTGGCTGTGTTTGGCAAAACCGAATTTCCCCCCTCCATCCTCCTCCTCCTCTTCCTCCCAACACCAGTATAACCAGAAGGTTATTTTAAAGTCACCCATAAAATACAATCTTGGAGTTCCTCCTGGCATCCCCTCAAAAGGAGGGGGCGGGGAAGACAGTTTCAGAGACACCATTTATTGAAGTCCTACAATACCCAGTGTACTTTATTTGAGCTGTGGGAATTAGCTTTAAAAAATAGAGGTATGACCAAAAAAAGGTGGAGGGAATGAAACATGCGCATACAGAAAGGCTTTCAAAATACTTAGGGATTCCTTATACACCTCAGCAGGTGTAAACTAGCGTAGACCGAACCTAGTAAGTACTTAAGACCAAAATGAGAGTCGGAGTCAGAGAACCGGGAGACTATGGTGGGTTATTCAGGAAGCTTCCTCAGAGAGTTCAAATTTGAGCCAGACTTTGAAAGAGGTGATGGAGCTGTTTGGGCAAAAAAAGAGAGAAGGCGGCCTTCCAGGGTGGGAGATTATAAAATGCCAAGTAGCAAAGACAGGATGGAATTGGGGGGTGGGGATCAGACAGGTAAGCGCCCAGAGACCTGGGGGGTGGGCAGTAACACAAAGGCTAAGGGCCGCCTGGGTCGGGGCCCCAAGCAACAGGGAGGTCAAGCCTTAATGGGCTTCATGGGGGAATTTCCTTTTGCTAATAAGTGGTAATGGAGAACCACTGTGGACTCTTGAGCAGAGGAAAACAGTGTTTAATGAAGACAATTCTAGCAGCCGTGTGAAGGATGAGGGCGAGGAGGGGAGGCAGGCAAGGCAGCCTGAGTTCTGCACTAGGCAGTAGCCATGGAAATGGAAATAAGGATCAAAGGAAATACTGGCCAAAAGTGGCGTGGGCTGGAGGCAGGGGCTCTGGGGAGACAGCCAGTGGGAACCCGGGCCAGGACAGTGTGCCACTGGCAACGGGGGAACCTTGTGAGGGTGGCCATCTGAACGGAGAAGGGAGAGGTCTTTTGTTTCTAATGCTTTTCCTTTAACATTTTCCCATTTTGGGAGGATGTGCCTGGGGAGATCTTTCTGAAAAACTTTCACACTGGAGACATCATCAGGATGCCGGAATACTGAGTGGAGTAAGTCCGACAAATGCATGGATCATACAATATCGGTTACATGTGGAATCTAAAAACTGGGTACAAGTGAACTTATCTACACAACAGAAATAGAGTCACAGATGCAGAAAATAAACATGATTACCAGGAGGTAAGGGAGGGGGATAAATTGAGAGATTGGGATGGATATACACAGTACCATGTAAGGCAGTGGCACCCCACTCCAGTACTCTTGCCTGGAAAATTCCATGGGCGGAGGAGCCTGGTAGGCTGCAGTCCATGGGGTCGCTAAGAGTCAGACATGACTGAGTGACTTCACTTTCACTTTTCACTTTCATGCATTAGAGAAGGAAATGGCAACCCGCTCCAGTGTTCTTGCCTGGAGAATCCCAGGGATGGGGGAGCCTGGTGGGCTGGCATCTATGGGGTCACACAGAGTCAAACATGACTGAAATGACTTAGCAGTAGCAGCAGTATGTATAAAATATATACCTAATAATGACCTGGGCTTCCTGGAAGGCTCACGGGTAAAGTATCCATCTGCAATGCAGGAGACACAGGAGATGCGAGTTTGATCCCTGGGTTGGGAAGATGCCCTGGTGCAGGAAATGGCAACCCATTCCAGTATTCTTGTCTGGGTAAATTCGGACAGACAGAGAAGCCTGGCTTGGTATAGTCTATGGGGTCACAAAGAGTTGGACATGACTGTGCACAGCACACACAATAACGAACTATTACATAGCACAGAAAACTCTACTCAACACTCTCTATGACCTATATGGGAAAAGAATCTTAAAAAGAGTGGACATACGTATATGTGTGGCTGGTTCACTTTGCTGTTCAGCAGAAACTAACACAATATTCTAAAGCAGCTATACTCCATTAAAAAATTTAATGTTTTTTTCTTTAACATTTTCCAATATTGGGAAGATGTTTCAGGGAAGATTTTTCTGAAAAACCACTGGAGATGCCATTAGGATGCTGGAAATGGAGATTTCAGAACTATGGGAATCAGTATGTCACTGAAACCAGGTGATAAACTGAGTCTTCCGAAGACCTCAGGCTTGAGGAATAAAACAGAAGCAGACACTAGATTACACCTTGAGAAGGCAGTGGCAGGGTCTGGGCCAAGATGCAGGGCAGAGTTTCTACTGACATTGTGACTGGACTGTTGTTTCCGGGGACTGTCCCACACCTTACAGGACACTGAAGACTCCTGAGAGTCCCTGGACTGCAAGGAGATCAAACCAGTCAATCCTAAAGGAAACGAGTCCTCAATATTCATTGCAAGGACTGATGCTGAAGCTGAAGCTCCAATACTTTGGCCACCTCATATGAAGAACTGACTCATTGGAAAGGACTCTGTTGCTGGAAAAGATTGAAGGCAGGAGAAGAAAGGGATGACAGAGGATGACATGGTTGGATGGCATCACCGACTCGATGGACATGAGTTTGAGCAGGCTCCAGGAGTTGGCGATGGACAGGGCAGCCTGGCGTGCTGTAGTTCATGGGGTTGCAAAGAGACGTGACTGAGTGACTGAACTGAACTGAGCAGCATCTGGAGCCTCCAGCCACTAGGTGACAGTAGCCCTCCTCTCCCTGGTTGTGAAATTCAAAACTAACTCCAAATGTGGCCAAGTGCCTCCCAAGAGGCCACGTGGTCTCTGGCTGAAAACCACAGATGTGAGGTCATAGTAACATTGAACAAATATTTGTTGGACTCTCACAATGCACCAGGCATGGTTTTAAATACTTCAAAGATATTTAGTGATTTAAGTTCCAAACATTTTGAAACAGCTATATTATTACCCCGATTATATGAGTAAGGAAATGTTTCAAACATTTTGAAACAGCTATACTATTACCTGGATTATATGAGTAAGGAAATGGACACTCAAAAGTCAGACAATTTTTCAAAGGTTTCACTACTAGGAACTGACAATGTTGGGCAGTTTAGCTTCAAGGTCCATGATCTGTTAACACGAGGCTTGACTGGTGTTTTTGTGGAAAGGAAGAATCATATGTGAAAGTGTTCTGAAGACAGAGCCCATCAGGGCTGGAGACAGGGCATTGGGTAGATGCATAGGCTCCCGGAAGTGCCAGCCCTGAGGCTCTGAGAGAAAGACATGGGGACTTCAGAAAGGAGGATTGAGTTGGGGGAAAATGAATGTCGCTTTGGAGAAATAAAGGATTTAGGGCAATTACCTAAAAAGTCACCATTGAAAGCAGCAGTGAAGAAGCTGTGGGAAGACAGGATTTCATCATGTCAGGAGAGGAGCCTTGAACGTGACAGCAAACTTCTAATGAAAAGCCGGATTGGGCCAGAAATAAAAAAGCTTGTCCAAGTCGTGAAAGATGGAAAGGAGGCCCCTCTGCAGTTTCCAGCAAACAAAAGACAGACATGACCATTTGCGTTGAGAAGAGGAGGACGGTGGACATGTACATCAGAGAGTGCTGACTTTTTCAGCCAAGTGTCAGGAGACTGTGGACGTGAACAACAGTTTGGAGCAAATGCCTGGGGAGGTGATGCTTTCAGGATGAGGTAAGCATGTGACTCTGGGGCTTGCAGACAAAGGCTGGTCACCTCCATCCTTCAGGGATGATGGTGTTTTGGAAGGAAGGACTCTGAGTATGACAAGTGAGATGAGACTTCTGGGAATTTTGTCAACTTCTCTTAGTAGCGTGAGTGACAGAACAGAAAAAGCAGATACGACTGCAAGTTGATGGGTCAGTGGTGGAGATATTAAACCAGAGGGTGAGGAAACCTCAGTGGTTGAGCAGGGAGAGGAGAGAAGCAACAAGGGTTCCACATGGTCAAGTCAGGGGATCCAAGTGAAATGGAGGAAGCAGAGCTTGAAGGTCACAAAGAGGGCAAATTGAGGTCTTCGGGGGGAGGGGGTGAGAAAGACATGATAATTTAGGGAAAGGACATTGCTGGAGACCTGAGGTGCAAGGCAGACAAAGTGGAGGATGTGTCTCAGTTGGTAAGGGGTTGACATGCCAGGGAAACGTGCGAGAACCCATGAATCCAACATATTTCCAAGTTCCTTTAGTGTATATTTTGAAATATAGCAGGAAAAGAATCAAAAGTAAAAACGTTGACTATTTTAACTGAATAGCTAAATAAACACTTGTTCTATTAAAATTAGAGAAAGTTCTTTCCCTCTGGGCGATTTGAACAATCCACTTAGAATAACAAATCTAAGAACCGTTATTTCCACAGCATGTAGAGCTGTGTGCATAAAATTACAGGGTTAAGAGCATTTATTTAATCAATCCACCATGTCTTTTAGAAACACGGGTCCATTGGACAGGCAGAAAAGAATGGCCAGGAGTTTCAAAGAAACCAGGGACTCGATCGCTTGGAGTAGATGCTACAAAGAGCGGTGTGGGTGATAAAGCAGCACCGGAGACAAAGGAGCAGGTCGGGGAGAGCAGCCAGGGCGCTGGGTCTAGGGGAGCAATTCTCCAGCCTGGCTGTCCATCAGAATCACCTGGGCAGCATTTCAAATATCCTGGTGACCAGTGAAGAAACTGGAATCAGTGTCCCAGGGAACATTCTCTAAGGCTTCTTGTATCCCGTGAAGGAATGATTTTTCATTCATTTTCTCATCTTCTCTCTGTCTTTCTGTCTCTGTGTCTTTCTGTCTCTGTCTTACACACACACATACACACACACACACTGGGCTGGCTCTTTCACACAGCAAGCAGCAGAGAGCACGGCTTCACTTGGCAGTGGCTCCGTGCTCCAGCTGCATCCGGGCTGGAGCCCAGCGGCACGGAGGAACCCAGCGGGAGCAGAGAGGGGCAGTCCCTGCCTCCACGCCCACCTCATCCCCACCCCCGATTCCCTGGTTTGGACACCAAAGGGAGGACACGATCCAGTGCCTTCAACATATCCACCTCTTCTCCCATGGAAACAGAAGGGTTTCACAAAGACCAATAACCCACCAGCCTGCAGGTACTCAACTCAGAGGTTCGCACACGGCATTCATTCTGTATAAAATTAACCCTGGATTGCTTAAGCGACCAGTAGACACCATGACAAAAACTAAGGAAAAAGTCCAAAGTGATTTCTATTTGCCGTTTGAATGCTTGACATTCTATGAATTCATAACGCTTAATTCCATCCCAAAATGTCTGTCTGCCACCATTTAGAGGCACGACTGAGAGAGAGATGGGCACGGAGCAGGCTGCAGCCAGCACATGTCTGCCGGACAGCAGGTTGGCCCATGGCTGTGGTGCCCAAAGAAGCCCAGGAGAGGCTGGGCCAGCGGACAGGCTGGCTGACCTCCACCAAGAGGTTGCAAAAACTACCCCCGGAGTCCAGACAGAACTTCCCAGGGTGGAGGAGAGCAGCTGTCGCTCTCCGACTCTCCCCAGAAGTCTGCCAAAACTGCAGATGACTCCATCCTTGTCATCATCGGCCAGGCAGGCAGGGTGGGCAGGCGGGGGAGTGGGGGCGTCCCCTCTCTTGGGGAACTACAGTCAGACCTCAGACTGACACTCTGCCCACACAAGTCCCATCCCCAGGGTCTGGGAAGGGGAACCTCCTTACAGCCCTTTCCTTTCTGCCCCTCTCCCATTTTCTCACCCTCCCTGTATTTTTCGTCCTCAACACAAAAAGGGGAAGAGAAGCCAAAGAAACTGATTGAAGCTGATGTCCTGGATGTGCCACTTTCCTCTTTTTCCTTCTGTCACTCTCTCTTTCTGTCTCTCCCTCTTTCTTTGCTGCTGCCGTTGTCTCTGATAACGTCGGGATCCCAGGCTCAGCTCTCTCTGGATGGTGCACACATACCCCCAACCCATCTATCTTCAGGACCAATTTAGAAATGTTCCCCACTCCCCAAGGTCATCCTAGGCCACCAGGTTTCACACACTTCCTTTGCCTTTCTCATACTCGGAAAAAACAAAAACAAAAAAACACTCCCAGCTTCTGTACTGCTTCTCCTCTGTGCACTGGAGCTGGAGTGAAGGATAGCTGAGGGAGAGGCTGGGGAAGGCATTTATGTAGGAGAATCGGAAGACGGAGAAGACCAATAAAGAGCATCACTTTTCTACTGTCCTGCCCTACTGAGAACTCCCTGGCCCTGTTCCTAGGGTGTGGACAGCAGAGGCCAGGGAGCTAAAGTTCCAGGTACTTTATATAATACTTGGCCTCATCGAACCTTCACATAACCTGCACTTCTCACAAGAGGGGAAACCCAGGGCCAAAAAATCAAACACCTAATCCAAAGTCACTCGGTGGCAAGCGGCAAATTCAGGATTTTGAACCCAAGGCCCCGTGACGTCAAAGACCTGGCCGTTGACTCCTGTGGGCTGATGATCTGGGCAGAGCTAAAGGGGCTTTGGCCTTTCCCTCCAGAGGCACTATTCAAAATCTCCAAGTTTGCTTTGGTTTAAAAGGCACAGGGCTACAAGCCTAGAAATCCTAAAGATGCTGGCCCCAAGCAGCTTGGAAAAGCACTGTCTGACACCCAGTAAAAATACAAAGCTCCCACCAGGAGGAAGGGGAAGAAGGGGATCCAAAAAGTTATTTTCACTGACTGTCCCTTCTGTTAGAAGGGGAGGGGAGTCCTCTCAGAAACCTAAAGAAATCCTTAGTCTGGGTCCCAAAGGAGCATTTGTCTCTGGTTAGACATTGTCCTCAGGGTCTTAGACAAAAGCCCAGGAGTCAGCTGGGGTAGACTGGGAGAGGCATGAGGTGGTAGTTTCTGCCCCGAATCTACTTTGTCTGAATCACATCCACTACTTCCAAAGCACTCCAGTCCCCTCACCTGCAAGCGGCTGTGCTGGCTGGCTCATGTCTGACCAGATGGCCAAGGCTCCTACATCACTTGCTTAGACCATCTTGAACTTCAATTCTGCCTGCTCCTTCAGCCATTGTGCTCTAGTATCAGCTCCTAGCTTGTTGGCACTTGGAGAAACAGGCATAATGCCTGATTCCACAGCAAAGAGAGCCTGGAGTCCAGTACCTCATAAACATTCTGTAATCGAACCCATGAGGGTGGTTGAACCTGGAAGAACACAGGAGCTGGAGCCTCAAGGAAAATGCTTCACCACAGCCCACTCCATTCCACAGACAAAGAAGTGGAGGAATACGTGCCAGGGTGTGCCCTGGACATGGGGCCTAGGGCAAGGGTTCTGAACCTGGGCTTCATGGCACCCATGCCTAACCTCTGGTGTGGAGTTGGAGGAGTTGGCTTGAAAGTGGATTTTTCTGGGAAGAGGGTCCAGAGGACACATTTTAGAAATCACTGATTAAGTGCATATGTGGGCAGGGAGTGGGAGGGGTGGTGGCAAAGATAAAGCAGGGTGCAGGGGTGGTGGCAGGACTTGCAGAGGCTGTAAGGGGGGTATTCTCCACACCACAGCTGCAGAGCCACCTCTGGAGGAACACCCCCTCCCCTCAGCCAGGATAATAGTCCCCGAGGGACAGGCAGAGCGCTGGCTTCACCATCCTGCCTTGTCGAGGACAGAACAGAGGCTGAGTTCAAGTGCCCCCAGGCGAGAGGCAGTCACGCTTCCACAGTGTCTCCAGCGCCAGGCGCCACTGCCCGTGGCTCCCTTCTGAGCACCATCTATTCACCTCGCCCCATTTTTCTGCTTAAAAGGTAGACTCTCCAGGGAAGTCAGATCTAAAACTTTCATTACTTCTTTTTAATTACACGTATCAGTTGCCTACAGACTTCCAAGCCTGTCCTTCTCAGAAAACCACAGTTCTAAGAGGGTATGTTCCTTAAAAACCCATGTTGATGGTTGCCAAGGCCTGGTCTCTTTAAGGAGCTGGAAACGGACTGGGACGTTCAATATTTTTCCACTGTAACATTTATGCTCCTGAGTTTGTAACTTTCAGTCATCATCTCTTTTTTTAAAAAAGGTTAGAAGCTGGCCCTCAGACGTCTTTCCAGTCCTCTGTGATTTTCTCAAATGGCAGCCTTTGCCCTGCAGTGACCACTTTCTTGTTAGAGGCAGCTTAGAACCTGCCTTTAAGACCTGGGGTTATTCACTATACTCTTCTTGATTAATGTATCAAAATCCCCTCCAATTTTAACTTGGTTTTGTGTTCCCTAACCCACGCTTGAACTCAGGTTATACACACCCATACACACACATAACCCATAAACACACACATGTGATTGTATGTAAGTAACCAGTTCCCAGTGATTTTCTAAGAAAGTAAGGGTATACCTCTGGCCCTTATGGTGATGATCTTTATCCCTTTACATTTATCTAATTCTTGATATAATTAAAAGTCTTTATTTTTTTTATTTCCTATAGCATCTTTTCTGAATAATTCACTTTATTGTGGAACTTTGGAAAGTAAAGAAAAATATAAAGAAGTAAAATGATAACTCCCTTCTCCTAAATTCTTCTGTCTTTTGCACAATATGTTGGCCTGACCTTTTCAGGTTTCACAACCTTCACTTTTCCTAAATACGCTCATCCACTCACCAAAGTCGTTCTTCCTCCTTGTTTCTTCAATCTGGCTTTCTCACCCAAGGTAACAAGCATCTCTCCTTGTCTCTCTCAAAGTGGAGGCAGAGAAGAAAGAACACTGGACTTGGGATTCAGAAAAGCTGGGATGGAGCTCCATCTCTTTTTTTCTCTTCAACTGTATCCTTTTGTATAATCACTAGAGTACTTTGTGCCTCAATTTCATCATCTGTAAAACGGGGATAACAGTTTCTGCCCAGAATTTCTCCTACACTGGGACCATCAAAAATATGTGGGGAAGAAAACATGAGAAAGCCCAAAACAATTTGTTTTGTTTGTTTGATTAGTTGCTAAGTCATGTCGCTAAGGGTCTCTTGAGAGTGTCTTGGACAGTAAAGAGATCAAACCAGTCAATCCAAAAGGAAATCAACCATGAATATTCATGGAAGGACTGATGCTGAAGATGAAGCTCCAATACTTTGGCTACCCGATGCAAAGAGTCGACTCACTGGAAAAGACCCTGATGCTGGGAAAGATAGAGGACAGGAGGAGAAGGGGGCGGCAAAAGATGAGATGGTTGGATGGCATCATTGACTCAAAGGATATGAATGAGTTTGAGCAAACTCTGGGAGATAGTGAAGGACAGGGAAGCCTGGTATGCAGCAGTCCATGGGATCCAGTGTCCAAAGTCAGACACGACTTATCAAATGAACAAGAAGTCAGGTCTAACTCTTTTGTGACCCTATGGACTGTTGCACGACAAGCTCCTCTGTCCATGGGATTTCCCAGGCAAGAACAATGGAATGAGTTGCCATTTCCTTCTCCAGGGGGTCTTCCTGACCAGGGGTTGAACCCAGGTCTCCTACAAGTCTCCTGTGTTGCAGGTAGATTCTTTACCGCTGCACCACCTGGTAAGCTATACAGCACTCCAAAAATGTAAGTGATTATTACTATTACAAACAAGTTGGTTTGTCTTGGGCTCTGTTTCCTTCTTTCATTGAAAACTTCCCTTTCTTGCTCAAATTGTTTGTTTGTTTACAAGTTTCCCTACAGCTTTCTATTTTTCCCCTCTGATCAGTTCATAGTCATTCGGCCCAAAGCTCACTTTAACTTTTAAATTCTTGATTAACTGGGGCCTATTTATGCATATGATCTGTATTTCTTTTTGTACTTAGAATTTGTGTTCTCTCAATATTCTAGGAACATGTCAGCTCTTGACCATACTTTCTTCTCTTGCCATCTATGATCTAATAAGATATTCAAAGAGGTCAATGCCAGTCTTGATCTGGAAGGCCCTAAGCCAGAAATGACTGCCCCAAACATGGGACAACTACACATTACATCCTCACCACCAAACTGGCTCTGACTGGGTGGGGACCAGGGGCTGTCATACTAGTTATTACTTACTGAATGCTAACTCTGTCACAAGTACAATTCAAAGTGAAATAAGTCACTTAATTCTCATAATGACTGAAAGTCCAGAATTATGAATAACTCATCTTGAGTTTCCATCCTAAAGAAATCAATCCTGAATATTCATTGGAAGGATTGATGCTGAAGCTGAAATTCCAATACTTTGGCCACCTGATGCAAAGAACTGACTCATTTGAAAAGACCGTGAGGCTGAGAAAGATTGAAGGTAGGAGAAGGGGACGACAGAGAATGAGATGGTTGGATGGCATCACCGACTCAGTGGACATGAGTTTAAGTAGAGTCGGGGAACTGGTGATGGACAGGGAAGGCTGGCATACCGCAGTCCATGGGGTGACGAAGAGTTGGACACAACTGAGCGACTAAACTGAACTGAACATCTTGAAAAGTGAAAGTCAGTGTTAGTCGCTCAGTCGTGTCTGACTCTGTGCAACGCCATAGACTGTAGCCTGTCAGGCTCCTTTGTTCATGGAATTCTCCAGGCAAGAATACTGGAGTGGGTAGCCATTCCCTTCTTCAGGGTATCTTCACAATCCAGGGATTGAACCCAGGTCTCCTGCATTGCAAGCAGATTCTTTACCATCTGAGCCACCAGGGAAGCCCTTCTTACGGGTAAGGAATCTGGGGTTACACAGAAATGAAGATCTCTGCCCAGTAAACCAAAGGAGCTATTTGGAAGCTCTGGCTCTCTGACTCCTGAGTGCTTGTTTTCAACCACTGTTTTCTGGACCTGCCACCATGTTAGACCGTGATAAGAAACAATGGAGGGGTGTGCAGGTTAGCAGGTCCCCTTGGAACACCTGAGGCACCACTGGCAGAGACAGTGACCAGAAAACCTCAAGGTACCAAAAGGTGATTACAGCAAGAAGCAGAGAAGCACAACCCACTCCATCCACAGCAAAGCTCATCATTGACGATGCTAACACACGCCCTTGCTTTTCTGGAAGACAGTCCTGGGTGTGTCTTGTATCTAAGGAGCACGGTCCCAACCACCTAGCAAATTCCACTGTGCACTCTCCTCATTACGGAGAACCGGACACACAATATGTCCAAGTGTCTGACCACTCGAGTCGGCCATAAAAATTTACTACAGAGCTATAGAGCATAAAGCTTAAGAGCATGAGCTCCAGCCAGACAGCTGGGTTCAAATCCCAGCTTTGCCACTTGAGCTACACGTTTTAACCTCTTTGTGTCCTTGGTATCCTCTTCCATAAAATGCAGGCAATAACTACACACACTTTCAGGGGTGGCAGAGTGGGGTTTGGGGTTGTCAGATTCATTCATGCATGGACAGCACTGAACCCAGAAGCTGTTGGTGCTCAGATCACACCACCAGCCACTTGGTACATGCCCACCCCAGGCCAGAACTCTGCTAGGCTCCCCCGGGGTAGAGGGCAGAGGCGTTTTCTGCCCTTAAGAAAGCAGGATGGATGGAATAGAGACACGGTAAGAGTCATTTCAAACCAGAGGACCATGGTCAGCAAGGAGGCAGGGAATCCAGCCTGGGGGTACCAGGAGGACCTGGAGCAGAGAAGTCCTGAGCGGAATCTTGAAGATGGGACAGGAGTGAGGCAGGTGAGCAGAGGTGGGGAGGGCACCGCGACAGAGCAGGAGGTGTGAGCAAAGGCGGGAGCCTGAGACTGCCTTTCACATTTTCTTTTTCCTCTGCCTGCGTTGCCATCTTCATCTCTCCCCTTCTCGGATCGTGTAAAGATAAAAGATAAGCCTGGGAAAAATGGTTCTATACATAAAGCTAGAAAGATTAGTCTTGCTCTCCTTTCTGACAAGCATTTATCTAGTTTTCTAGATAAATACTGTGAAAGAGAACGGGAGAAGGAGACAGAGACCAAAGATTAAAAACCACAGGTCACAGTGCCTGTTGCTGCTCTGGGTTCCAAATGCCAGGGCCTCGCTGCCTGCCTGCCCCCCCACCAGATGCCCCCTCTTCTCCTGCCCACGGTGAGTATGTGGTCCACGCACTTCACTGGAGGCCGTTGCAAAGCCGTGATGTTGAGCAGGGTGGAGTTATTAACAATGATACTGTGTGTGTATTAAGCTCATGGTTTGAGGGGTTCTTTACATTTCCCTCACTTGCTCCACAACACAATCCCTGTATCCCCTAAAAGTCTCATTTTACAAATGAGGACGTGAACTCAGAGAGGTTGGGTAACTTGCCTGAGTCCCACGGCACGCACGTGGGGCTGAGATAGGACCAGATTCCTGGCCCCTCAAGCATTCCTTCCCCAGTACAACTCTGCTTCAAATTACTGAAAAGTAGTTTTAAGATCCACAGGTGACAAAGCTAAGCACCAGAACGCCCTGCAACACCACGACACAACCTCCTTTCTTAGGCAGAAAAGTAAAGACACAGGAAATTGATAGAATCACCGACTCAATGGACATGAATCTGAGCAAACTCCCGGAGACAGTGAAGGACAGGGGAGCCTGGCGTGCTGCAGTCCACTGGGTCAAAAAGAGTCCGATATGACTTAGTGACTGAGCAACAACAATAGGGATATGGAATCTTTGTCTTGTATGTTTACTTAAAAAAAAAAATGCCCTCTTAGTCACTAGTTAATGCAGATATTTGAAACGAAAAGAGTTCCTTTTATCCTTCCTTCTTGGAATGAAGCAAGTGTATCTCATGGAATAATAATAGTGAGTTCTGCTACTAGTAAAAACCCAACGATGAAGCAGGATGCTTGATCGCCATTCTCTTATTCTAAGCACTCAAAGTGGTAGTTTACACCTGGGTTTGAGAAAGACAGAGGTGGGAAAAAATGAGTAATCATTGGAACATCCAAGGCTAAGTAAGTTCAAAGGGGACTGTTTCCTCTTAAAGGAAGTATCTTCAAGTTGGAGGTGCAGGATTTTTACAGAAGGGTAGGAATAGGCTAAGAAGATGGTGTCCAAGCCTTAACCATCATGTGAAATAAAAGAGACGCTGATTGCCAATGCCATGACTTTCTCACCTCTTGTCCTCACCAAATTAAATTACAGTCCAGAAATCGGCTATTTCGTAGGATGTATTTTTCTACTTGAAAACAACTTTGTCTTTTGCCAATAGCGAAGCCCAAAGAGAAGGGATCACAAGGAAGTCACTTCAGCTAAGTTTCAGAGTACATGTGCTTATGGGGTCCTCTACATGCGACATAAACCCTCCCCGCCTTTTACATGGAAGTGGCTCTATAGAGTTTCAAGAGCCAGAGGTTAGAATCCAAGGGTGTCGCTTGGAATCCTGGCTTGCTGACTGCTAGGTGCCCTTGTGCTCTCTAACTTTCACTCTGTCCATCTGAGAAAAAGAAAATAATGTCAGCCTGCTGGTAAGGATTGAATGAGATAACATATGTTAACCTAAGCCAGAATATTACATATATAACGTAACCACAAATATCTATTGCCAATTCAAGGCCCAATTTCAAAAGAAAATTGAAACTGTCCTAAGCAAAAGTGAGGCCATTCCTTTTAGATGATTATTTTCCTTAAACTGACAGCAATAATTCTTAGTATTTTCATTCCACCATCTCTCTCCCAAATGATCTACACTTCTGGCCACCTAATTCCAGGACCTTCTCAGTTCCTTCCCTCACCTCAAACAGGTTCCATAAACCAAGGTATATAAATGAAGACTGACCAATGACTGAGATTCCCTGCTATGGTAGTAGAAAGACATTCATAAGTTTCAGAACCAACTTTGAGTTTTATCTTGAAATCAAAGCCTCTCTGTAAAGAGGGACAGAATAAAAAGGAGAGGTTGAGAAGGTGAGTAACCATGTTCCTATTTATTCCAGAAAGCCCGGCACAGTGAAGGCAACTGGGGCACATGAGATGAAAAGGCCTTCCTAGGGATTTGTCCCCAAAGTTAGCATGAGAAAGGTGAAAAGAAAATGAAAAAAGGATGTATACAGATGACTTGAGAGGGCTTATTTCTAGCTGGGAAGATCAAGCAAGACTTGGTAGAGGAGAGAGTCTTACAGATGGACCTGGAAGGATGACAGTATTTTCATGGAATTTGCAGCAAAGGGGGAAAGCACAGTAAGTGATAAGGGAGCACTTTTGAAAGAAATGCCCTTATTAAACACAATGTAAAATGAAACTCAAAGAAG
Source organism: Tragelaphus eurycerus (assembly GCA_935064755.1). NCBI lineage: Eukaryota > Metazoa > Chordata > Mammalia > Artiodactyla > Bovidae > Tragelaphus > Tragelaphus eurycerus. Next base: position 14,510,019 of record CAKXYN010000036.1, on the reverse strand, counting down.
TGGGGCACTGAGAAATGGGTATGTTTTCATCACCAGTTTGTAGCAAACTCTAAAGACACTTGCATCCATACAGCTCTAGTGAAACACACCTGAAGCGTCACGAAGTGCTTGGATGGCCAGGAAATGAAAACGTTAAAGGTATAAATATGTCAGCTTTATCCTCAATGCATGTTAATTTCTATTACCATCGGTATCGACAAGCAGCATTTCTGAGCAGTGTCCATGTGCAGAGAGCATTCTGCTAAGCACCAAGGACTTAAAGTGACATAAAGCAGGAAGCAGGAGTCTCATTCTCATGGAAAAACGGCAAGTTCATCAACAAGAAAAAGTGATTTCTCTTCTATATGGAGAAAAAAAACCCACCCAGTATTTTTTTTTCCTCCAAAAATCCAAGGGGTCAACGTTCTCCTACCTAAGAAAGACCTTCCGTTAAATCTGAGCACCTATATTTGGCCAGGGTCAGATTTCTTCTGCAGTCTCTCTTCCTCTGTGAGCTGAAGGAAAAACCAGGACACACACGTAAACAAGACCAGCACAGGACTGAAATGAGTTCCGTCTCCCCTTAAGCCCAGAAACAATCCCAGAGTTTCTAACAAGGTGATCGAGAGAAGAGCCACAAACCCCAAAGACATCAACTCTGGCCTCACGGAACGCGTGATCTGCATGGTAACAAACCCAAGGCAAGAGGCTGCAGTATCTCCATGATTCGGATGTTCTGCTTCCAAAGGACCAACCAATAGATATTGGGAAATGCAGATCAGTGAGTCCACTGCCCAGGTTTCTCCTAGACAATCATCGGCTCACACCTCTGCACATCACACCAAACTCCACTGTGAGTCCAAACCACACTCATCACCTTTCTCTCCAACTGCTTTGAGCACACATCCAAAACAGAACTATTTTTACTTTCTTATGATTTGTCCTTTTAAAGGAGCACAGATCCAATAAATCTGCTTTCTCCTCTCACCTCTGTACATTTAGGTTTACATTTATTTTAAAATAGGGAAGGGAAGGAGACAAAAAGGAAGCAGGTGAGAAAACTATTAAGCCAGCCAGCTTAACAGTCAGTGATTAAAGTAACAGTCACAGAAGAATGAAGCTTACTGCCTCCCACTTTCTTCCTCCTCTTCATGCCTTTAATATTCAACTCCAGGCGCTGAGAGGGTGGGGACGGGGGCCAGTGGATCCCAACCACACTCAGATAATTGCCCCATTCACACCCCTCACCAGTCAATCAGGGTCCGCTCAGCCAGCCCCATTTATTAATAGTTTTCCTACATTTACAGCGTTACACAGGAGTGAAATGAGGCTCTCTCTCCGAAATGAGAAATGGGGCACCCTCAATACAGACTAAGTGGAACAGGGGATGGGGCCACATGCCCTACTTGCAGGCGGGCACACCTGTTTCAAGGGTGTCCGGGAAAGCAGTCCCCCACCATCCCTCCCCCCAACCACCCCATTCCCAGCGCAGGTCACTGGTGAGAGTGCCCAGGAATGGGGTTACTATAGCTCTCCTCTGAAGCCCACACCAATTCCACCCTTTGGGTGCACTCTGTATACTAGATGACCTCACGCTCCAACCACTTCTTCTGACCTCTGGCTCAGGGACCCTCTGCTGGTCATGGGACCATTTCACAGCCTTAGGGTCTCCGTTTGCACATTCAAATACTAGGGCTGTAGGACTAACAGGTGCCCTGTCAGTCATTCTCGCCCAGTGGTTCTCAAATATGGCTTTACATGAGGCTCCCTGGGAAACATATTTAAATGACCACAGCCTGGCTATCTCCCTGAGAGATTTTAATTGAACTGTTCGGGATCAGCCTGGGCATGGACATCCATGACCATAGGCTGGTGTTGTTTATTTGTCTGTATTTATTTTTGCCAAAGTTCTGCAGGTGATTGTGTGACTGACCTGGGGCTAAGGAGCACTGTCTTGCTTGGTTAAGGAGCCTGTCTTGCTCTTTCAGAAATGAGGAAGACAATGCCCAGCATCCACGGGGGGTCACATGGTCACGGGGGAAAAGAACACAAGTAGAAACCAAAAGGAGTTTCTGATTGCCAACACCACCGCCGCCCCCACCACCAAGGAGGACACCCTGGGAAAACGTAACTCTGTAAAGACCCTTCACACACCCAGGGGGAACAGGATACCCTGGGCTCTGAAAGATGGGGCCAAGGGCTCACCACTGGCTGGCTTCAGGGTCAGGCAGCCCAAAGAGACAAGTGGGGCCGGGCAGTGGAGGGGAGGCACCAAAAAGGGACTCCATGGACCTGACTCTGCCACACGCACGTGGCTTTAGACCACGTGGCTAACCTCAGAACTACTTTCATAGCTTCAAAATGGGGCCTTTGGAAGATAGTTAATCTCCAAGGTGCCTGTCAGCATTAATATGCTGCTGCTGCTGCTAAGTCGCTTCAGTTGCGTCCAACTCTCTATGACTCCATAGACGGCAGCCCACCAGGCTCGCCGGTCCCTGGGATTCTCCAGGCAAGAACACTGGAGTGGGTTGCCATTTCCTTCTCCAATGTGTGAAAATGAAAAGTGAAAGTGAAGTCACTCAGTCGTGCCTGACTCTTAACAACCCCATGGACTGAAGCCTACCAGGCTCCTCCACCTATGGGATTTTCCAGGCAAGAGAACTGGAGTGGGGTGCCATTGCCGTCTCCGATTTATATGCTACTTATCCTATTTCTTTCATATACATACATACACACCCACATGCATTACTGTACCTGAATGCATAGACACATTTACTGCCTTTAAGAAAATCTTTGACTACTGTTTGGCAAGTAGGTTCCTGCACAAACATGCATATGTACACAAGTCTAGTGTGTGTGTGGGGGTGTGTGTGTGTGTGTGTGTGTGTGTGTGTGTGTGTGGATACACACAAAAACACTGCTCTCTAGTCTAAAGTGACCAGACTAAGACCCCTAGGAGGCGAGAGGGTCGACCCAGAATGTCTGGGCATTCTCATGGGGTAAAGAGGGCTTTGGAGAAAGGATTAAAGATATTAGCTAAGCTCCAGGTTTCTCCCAAGCCTCTCTTCTCCCCTCCCAGAACAATGCAGCTTTCATCTGGCCCTTGTTTTGAAGTCACTTCTCTCCGAAAGAAACGAGATCTGATTTCCTACGAAATTCTCACCAGCTGAAGCTCTGAGAGGGTCTCTATAAAGAGTCATAGGAAATTGAGGCTTGACATTTCTTTCTAAAGGAGGAGATATGTGGTCTGAAGGAGGCGGTGAGCCTTTCCACAGACGATGGCGTGTGTGGAACACAGTGTGGCTGTTAGAAGTCGCACAAGTTAACCAGTTGAAACCTTCAACTGTCTTGATCTAGGAAGCTCTCCACGACAGATGACAGACACCTCCCCTTAGAAGGATGGACCCCCAGCAGGGTCCAAAACTGGGCCTCTTTTTCCTTCCAGGCCCGTCACTCCCTTGGGCCTGGCCTCCTCCTGGCCTCCAGCCCCGCTGCTCTAAGCACAGCCCTGTCACTATGCCTTCCCCTGCCCTGCCCCTCCAGTCACCTTGAAATGAATGTCCCACTACCCAGCGGTGCCACCTGTTCATCCACACACCATCAGGTGTACGCTCTCTTTACATGTAGGTGGCTCTTCAGGCTGAGCTTAGGTTCCTTTTGCTAATGAAACATATACAGACCAAAATTTCCAGAGAAATGGTGACAGTGTGGGGAAAGGGGTAGAGAAGGATGGGGAGCAGGAAGAGGTGCAAATAAAATTTAGCGGAACATTCATTTCCAATCCCTCTCCCCTTAGGCTCCAATGCTACAGTTTACTGAAGTGGTAGCTGCAGGTGTCTTCTGAGCACATCTACACCAGGACAGCCCCATGAAGAACACTCCTGAAACAAGAAGCCCTCTAAAGAGGCCACCAAAACATTTTGTGAATGTCCTGAGAGCAAGTAACTGAGGCCCTCTTCTTTCATCACTCCCTTCGCCATTAAAGAAAGCAGCTAGTGTCTGCCTGGCATGGCCTCTCTCTGCCTCCCTTCCTCTAGAAACACATGGGGCTCGGCTGGGCCTTCATTCCCAGTAGCTTGGCCCGGGCTAGGATCCAGCTCTCTCCCTGGCTACAAACCAACTAACAGCTGTCCCTTTCTTTATAACGGCCATCAGCAAAGTTAGTAGCAAGCCGTGGCCTGAGATGAAGATGGTGTCCTTTGCTCATTCCAGAGGCAAGCCTAATAAACAGGGCTAGGATTCATTAACTGTACACCCGCTAGACCAGAAAGGACTCTCTTCCCTCTTCTTTCAACAAGACCCTCACATTATCCTCTGGCCTCATCTTCTGGAATCTGAAATTCCTAATCACTGAACCAGCACAATGACGTGCTGATCTTCTCCCCAAGTTAAGGGATGTGAACAAAAGCAGGAGGCTTGCCCCGTGACAACACCTGCCTCTCCAACTGCTCTCCATCCTCCTGAAATGACCATCCTCTCCTTCTTCTAGGAAAGTCCTAATTAAAGATGTAGTTTAAATGTCACCACCTCCATGAAGCCCACCTCTTTCTCCAAGGCTGCTTTCTTTTACATCTCTTACCCAAGGACACGGTGGTCTCCTTACATGGCTCCCCCATTAAATCCCCAACTACCAGAAGGCACAGCCAGAGCTAAATTTTTTTCATAACACAGTGCTTGACAAAACTTGGTTTTTAACACGTTTGTTGAATAATTGAGGAGAGCAAAAGTCATAAAAATAAATGAAGTTAAAAGAAGAGATAGTGTGAAAGAAAAGAGACCAAGAGATAAATACACTCAGAAGCTGGAGTATAAGAAAAGAATTGGTGATGAGAAGGACTGGAATAAAAAATCAGAGAGGACCGAAGGCCAAGAGGCAAATGACATATGTGGCTGGAAGAGTGAAGGAAGAAAGGACAAGGGTGAACTTAAATATAAAACCTCCTCTCTGATTTTGTTCTTTTCTATTTTTAAGAACAAAGCAGAAAGGCTGGAAGTCCCCGAAGGAACAGAAATACATGTGGAACTGCCAATGTTCACGATGATACAGAATTGGGTTCAGGAATGATGTAGACCCACGATCCATGGTCAAGTAATTTGGGCATCACCTGGGTGATGGCTAGAAATGCAGAATCTAAGACCAGCCCAGACCTACTGATTCAGAATGGACCTTCTAACAAGGTCCCCAGGTGATTGTTATTCAATAAAGTTTGAGAAGTGTTGATGGAGACATCTGAAATCCACAAGTAACCTCCACATCTCACTCTGTAAGAGAAGCGGTGCACAAAGCCTTGGCAGTAAGCAGCTACCCAACTTAAATCACCGAATGTCCCTGGATCTCAGTGTCTTCATCTATTACGTGAGGTCAGAGAAGATGCTTTCAAAAGTGTCGCAGAGCTCTCAAACTCTTGATCTCCTCTAACATCCTAACTGTGAACCATTCCTAAACCCACCTGAACGAATAACAAGTAGCATCTTTCACTAATTAATATTTCACTTCTTCCCTCCACTCATTCACTTACTATTTTCCCAAGTCTCTATTATGTGCCAGACACTGTGTCAAGTAAAAATGATTCCAAGGTGAATAAACCCCTCCCTTCCCTCAAGGGGCTCACAAACTTCTTAGGGAAACAGGGCATATAAACAAAACTAGGATAAAGTGGACTCATGGTCATCTGTAAGCACCAGTGATGGAGAGAAGGCAGGACTTCCTGGGGTAGTCACAGAGGATTTCAACAACAGGTTACATAGCCACGAGGTCCCTTCTCTGCCAACCTTAGCTGAAAGCAGTGGAAAGTGAAAACACAAAAATAGTATGGTTGGAAGTCACTGAGGAACCAACCTCAAGGTTCTGAACACACCTCTCTGGGCTCACCAAACCCTAAGAGCTGATCCACACCATGGATCTCGTGTCATGGCTGCAGGCACCTCATTAACAGCCATAGGTATACTGTAGAAACCCACCTCCTCTGAGTTATGCCTGCTCCTTCACATTCTATCTTCTGCAACCTTCTGAAACATAATATCAATTCAACCACTAATTTACTCTCCCTGGAGACTTCTTCCTGTGGTTGCAAAGAGGAGATGCACTTTAATAAATGTGAACAATTCATTAGACTCTTTGGATTCATATTTATTTACTGAGAGAGTGGATATTACAATCCAACTGTATGCACCGTAGCAGAGACTGCAAATGTAGTTTACTGAAAGGAAGAAATTTCTAGAATTCTTAAGGAGGGTGCAGAATGGCAGTGAGGAAAAGGAGCTTATCCACTTCTGACCCCAGCAAGTTAGCCAAGATGAGCTATTTTGTCAGCCCTACTGTCCATCAGTACAGAGAGAAGGCCATCATTCAGAACAATAGTTTCCAGCCTTTAGAATGACGAGCTCCACCTGGCTCCTATAGGTTGCTCTTTTGCTCTGGTTTCTTCACACACAACCTGTCCTTTCCCCTGCCTCCTTCTCTATTTCACAGTCTGTAAATACTAACTAAATTTTTGCTTTAGCCTGTCAGTACTAGTCGAAATGTTATCTCAATTTTCAGATCCTTGAACAAGAAAATAGGGGGAAAAAAACTCTATATCTTGGGTTCATCATATTCACGGAGGAGATGGGAGATGGTTATACAAGGTAATGATGATGTGGCCAAGGACTGAACCCAGCTCAGTCCTGTGTCTCCACTCATCCCACCAACCAATTTTAGTCCATGTGTCCACCCCCCAGATGCCCATTGCCCCCCCCCCCCACACACACACAAGTCTGGGTGCGTGAATGTGAAGGTCAAGGGAGACGGTCAAGGTTCTGAAACCATATTTCTGGAGGTGAAGCAGGAATACAAAATCAAAGTACCTGCTGTTCATCCCTTCACCAGAGGAAGTCTCTCTTCTCTCTCAGCCTAACAGAAAGGCACTGGGTGTGCAAAGTAGTGACTAGAGGAATTCTTTCTCTTCCTCCTCCTTTTCTGTCATTTCTCCTCCTTCCTTAGTCTCTCTGCCTCTAACCCCCCTCCCCAATAAATTATACAGATAGGGTGGCAAAGCAAGGCTCTTCAGACAGACAGGCCTCCCAGGGATGGAACTAGTGGAGAGAAGGAACTAGACACTCCTGGGCACACCCTGCCCCCTCCTTGCTTCCAGCATCTATTCTAAGCTGCCACATCGTCCTGTGTTCACAGCTCCATCATGCTTTGCTACACCTGAAACATATATACAGAAGACACCATGTTGTTCTGCTTCCCTTGAAATCACCAGTCTAACATCCTTAACCGTGCTTTCCTGGGAAATCTTTATTTCCTATTAATTTTTTTCTTAATTGCATATCATGGAGGCACCTCGATTGGAATTAAATGTGCTCTTCCTCCCACAAGGAGCCACATTTCTTTCCCACGTAGCCCACACCATCAGGGGAGTTGACAGGAGGGAAGAAGACAAAATAGAACCCAGTCAGCATTTTGCACAGTGAGGGGAAAAAAAAAAAAGTGGGGATAGTAGGGGGAGAAAACAATGGCCCCGAGACAGCCCGGAACACCACTGAGTTCAGGGCATCTGCTCTCAAGGACCGGGACACCTGCCTCCTCCCAGGGTCTCCAAAAGGCCTTTGGATGTGGAAAGGCATGGACCACCTGTGGTGACTCCTCCCTGAATCCCAACAAGCTCTTTCCAGATAGATTCCATTCTTCCTCTTTGAGGCTTTCCCACCACTTAGTCCTCCCTTCCTCCCCTTGCAGTGTCTTGTCCTTTGCCCAGTCTTAGAGCCAGCTAAGGATAGCCTGGAACCTGTCTTCACCCCATTGGCATTCAGGGCAAACGGGGCTGAGACTCTGAACGAAAGGACTTCTGACAACCTCGTCACCAACCAACCTGATGAAGGACCTACTTAGTGGAGAGCACTGAGGTGGCCTCAGAAATGCAAACGAGGCAGAGGCCCATCTCAACTGGCTCATCCTACCTATGGGATCATTGCACATGGAGCTGCTATTGTCACCCAGACCTCTGCTCTATTCTGAAGTCAAATTCAGACTTCATCCTCCCACCTGAAGGAGCAGAGCAGATGGGGAGCCACTCAGGTGTCTCAGGTGAGCGCACAACTAGATCACCCTGGCTATTTGTAGACGTGGCAAGAGCGTGGCTCCAAGTGGGATCCCAACCTGTCACTCTGATAACACCATGGTTACAAATGAGAGTTGAAGCAAAGAATGTTCAGAAGAACTGAACCTGGGGCAGGGCAGCAGTGAATCGGATTCCATCCATTCTTTCTGGACAATGAAGAACTAACTCTCCTCTAAAGTGATGTTGAGTGATAAGGACCTTCCAGGACTTCTCCCACATCCCTTTAGTATTTTAGATTGTTTCAAAGTGTTATAAAAAAAAATACTGGAAAAAAAGATTTGGAGGTGGAATACTTTCAGGAAGATTATTGGTACTAGTGATTCTGCTACATTATGTTGAAAATCTTTATCTCAACCCGATTCCTACCCTTGGGTGCCTTCAGAGTTTGGGAATATACGGTCAGTGGAGTAGCCAGCTCACCACCTTGGCCCTCCAGCCCATGGGTGATCTTATTTCCTAGGAGTAGTCTTGGATTGCATGAGTGGCTAGCTGAAGAGCCATTAGCTAAGTCTTTTCCATTTCTCCTGCTATTTCTCTTTCCAAGTCCATGAAAATACCGCCAAACCACATTGCTCATGTTGTAGAATTCAATGAGAGGGAGAAAAAATGTAAGTGTTCATTCTCTTTGGAGGGTCCATAGCTAACCCAAGCAAACTGCACATCTCTTTGTTTAACACAAAGACTCACGTGTCAAATTCTGCACCCCTGCCACACACACAGCATTTTAGAACTCTGCAAGATAGCCATTTTGCAAGAGTGTGGAAGTAACAGTTTGCTTGGAGGATGTGTGGGTATAAATAGATGTGTAGACAGAAGGAGAAATTTATAGCTCAAATATAATAGCACACCAAAAATTACAAATGAAAAAGCAGAATACTGACAGAATTCTTTCCTTCTGAGCCTAAAATTTGAGTCCTATTAACCTGCAGCATCCTCCAATTCCAGGTGTTCTGAGAGCAGGCTGATTTCCCACCTAGACCTGTCCCTCTGCAGTAGGCCTCCCGGGATCTCTGGCCCACGGTCGGCATTTACACAGCAAGTGGACTTCGGGGCAACAGCTACAAGAACCTCCTTCATTATTTCATTTTTTAAAAAGGGCATAAAAAGGATGCCCGGGAAGGTAGAGACAGGAGCTAGAGAGACATGGAAGTGGCAAGGGGGAAAGGCAGCCTGAAAAAAAAGTAAAAAGAAAAAAGCTTTCCCGATTCCCATAAAAATCAGAGCTTTAGCTCAGGGTGAATAAATTTGCTATTTGACTTGAAAATCACACAGGTCTCCCAGCCCTTCTGCCATCCAACGGCTGTCCCTATATATATTCAGCCCCATGCCTCCAAAAAAACCCCAAACCTGTTTGATGAGGCAGGAAAAGAAATAACATGGGAGGTCTCCCCCTTTGTAACAAGCCTTTACCCCCACACAGCATTATTTGAGTATCTTGTTACCCTTTCTTCCCCCCTCCCCCCCCCAGCAAAAAAAATCCACTTGAGGGACTTGAAGAGATAAACAAGGAATCCCTACCCCAGGTGAGAAGAAAATGAAATCGGATTTGCCCTACCTTGGTTTGTAGAAGCCAAACCTCTAGACGGACAGATTAAGGGAGTGAGCATGGTGGGAATATCCAGTCGCTTCTTCTCGCTTGCATATCCACATAAGAAACACGAAGGATAAAGAAAAGGAAGATCATTTAAAATCCAATTCAGCGTGAATTTTGTTTTAATCTTGTGTCTTGAAGAGAGGCAAATTCAAAGAAAAAAAATGATGGAATTCAAAGGTAATTCAGGCTATGGAGAACAGCTCACAATGCAGAATCCAGAATGATTATTCCGTGTGCATGTGAGGTTAGTGGCCGGACTATTTTTTTTTTTTTAACAATTCTTCGGGCAATTACGGTTTTTGGTTTTTGGAGCTTTAGTGGAGAAGGCTCTGTGTAGAGAAGCTGGGGACCGGCTCTGTTCCTCCGTGGAGCGTGGTCATTCCCAAAGCGTCCCCTTCCTAAGGGGGAAAAAAAGAGATGGTCAGGGTTTGATTCGAGTGTCCCCCAGAGGATGAGAAAAATGCATTCCGAAATAAAGAAATCAATTCGTTTTAAGGAAAAGGGGGGAGGAAACCCTGCATTTCCCACAGAGTGCACACCAGAGGAATGGAAAACAGCTGGCACCGGTCTATAAATAATTCAGAAAAGGTCTGGCTATACCATTCCTGGGACAGGCATGGATGCGAGGTGGGAAAGCCAACCTGAATGGAAGAGGAGAGAGGGAGAGAGAGGGAGGGAGCGAAGGAGGGAAGTGGGAAGCAGGGAGGGAGAAGCGGCTCCCTGTAGCAACACACACTCACACACACACGCAGAAACACAAGCCCCACTTAACTCGCCAGCAACTGCGGCCCCCAGCCCCATCTGCAGTGCTGCCGACATGTCTGTCTCGCCGTCCCCATCGCCTCCAGCAGCAGCGCCTCCTCCCACCCCGGGCTCGTGCTCAGTGGGTTCTGATTGTGCACCGGGTGCACAGTGGGCATTCCTTGGAAGGGGCACACTGACACACGCGCGCGCGCGCACACACACACACACACACACACACACACACACGCCCCCGGCGCGCACGCGCCCCCGCGCGCACACTCACGCCGCCGCCGCGCTGATGTGCAGCGCACGGGGCTTCACCTGCAACGTGTCTATTGGACGGATGGTCGCGGCGCGCGGCTCTGGCCCCGGGCACCGATGCCCAGCCTCTCTGCTCGGTAAGGGGACGAACCCCCGCAACAAAGGACCAGAGAGTGCCCTACCCCTCCACCCTGAAAAATCTTTAAAAAAAAAAAAAAAAAAAAAAAGCCACGTCCAAATGAGCAAGTGCCGGTTTCTGCCGGCTTTAAGAGCCTTACCTAATAACCAGGTTGGTTAAGGGCTCCACCGCCTCTACCCTTTATCTTCCTGACACCCTCTCCAAACCCCAAAATTGAGACCAGAGACTCCAAGGCGAATATTTACGTACCGGTTCGGAGCTCCTGGGCGATTGCAGGGTCTCCGGGGAGAGGGTGGCTGGGGATGGAGGGTTTCCCTTTCCTGCAAAGCAGGATTAATTATCCGTCTCTAAGGGTCTTGAAGTTCACGACTCTTCTTTGCAAAGCAAAGGCAAATGCATCCGGACGCCAGCACTTCTGGATGGTGGTGCTCAAAAACCGCCCAGACGAGCACTTGCGATAGAGCAAAGCCCCGAGATTTCCTAGAGGTGAAGAAGCCGAAGGAAGTGGGTTTTTTTTTTTTTTTCCAAAGGGGGTGGGGGATCTGCCTTTCTCCAAAAAGGTGGGGGGTGGGGGGTGGAGAGGCAGGAGCCCAGATTCCAGTTGGTGGTGATGGGAGCCGGGGGAGGGGAAGCGGGCGGGGGCAGGCTGTGCAAGTCAACCGCGCGGCAGCGGGAGAGGGAGAGGAGGACGAGGGGAGGATGGGGAGAGTAAGAAAAAGGGGGATTAATCACCGGGGGCGGGGGCAGGGCGGGAGATCACAGGTCGCCTGGTCCGGATTTGGGTCTCACACTCAAAAACGTGCCACACACACACACACACACACACACACCCTACCTCTCATACACTGCCCTGGTGGGCGGAGAAACCCACGAAGCTGGGGGAAGACGCTCGTTCCCCCAAGGTGTGTGTGCGCGCGTGTCCTCTTTCTCCAGACCCCCCACCCCACCCCACCCCCAAACCCCGTCACCCCCTCACTCCTATTGCTAAGACTCCGGCGGAGGCAGCTTCCCACGTCATGTGCTGGTGGAAGTGGGGTAGGAAAAAGGGGGAAACGGCTTAACCCGAGTCTGTTGCGCCTCCTGCTGGCCTGATTGGGGAACAGCGACGAGGACAGGCGGCCGAGGGGTGGGGGGAGCGAGACAGGGCCCCCCGTGGGCGGCCCGGCTCCACAGCGGGTAAGCGTCTCCCCAGGCAGGACTGCGGTTTGAAATTTAAGATCCTAGCTTTATTGTCCATAAATCAACCTTGGCTCCGTTAAGTGCCCGCGTGCTGCAAACAGTTGAAAGCCGGGTTCTTGCCTTCAAGAAGCTTAAGATCTATTTTGAGCACAGGAGGCTGACGCGTTAAAAAAATGGGAAACAAAGCAAGGCAGATGTAATTAAGGGCTAAATTGTATAGTACGGATTACATGTGTGTTTTGCTGACTGCTAGATGCATTGGAGAAGGAAATGGCAACCCACTCCAGTGTTCTTGCCTGGAGAATCCCAGGGACGGGGGAGCCTGGTGGGCTGCCGTCTATGGGGTCGCACAGAGTCGGACATGACTGAAGCGACTTAGCAGCAGAAGCAGCAGTGAAGGTTTGAGGAATTTGGAATTTTTTATTAAAGTAGATGCTGGTATTTAAAGACTTCAAGAAGAAGATGAGACAGATGAATAATCCCTAAATAAAACTAGATTTCCTGGCATTTGCAAACCCACCCTCTTGTGAAAAGTAAACTTATCTATTCATTTCTCTCTCTTAAGCTGCTATTTTAACAGTACTTTCACCACCTGTAGTATTGTTTATTTTTAATATTAATATCATTGTGTAGGTATCATTTTTATTCAGATCCATTGTCTCTTCAGAGATACAGAATGTTATGGTAGTAGGATGTTTTCATTTTGGTGACATCATGAGCTTCTCACCCATTTCTGCGAAGGAGCCACACACACACAGGTCATAATCCTGTGTGGAGCATTTACACTTAGTAGCTGGGCGCTTTGATCTTTGTAGAATGCAGTCCTATACACCAGACAGCACCCAATGTATCTGAACTAATTCTTTCATATTTCCTCATTTTGATAGACCGAAGCTTTGGAGGTAAGATTTTTAAGACAAACACATAAGCATTACATGAAAACACAAATACATTGTGTTCACCTGCAAATTACTCTTTGGCACCCCACTCCAGTACTCTTGCCTGGAAAATCCAATGGCAGAGGAGGCTGGTGGGCTGCAGTCCATGGGGTCGCTAAGAGTCGGACACGACTGAGCGACTTCCCTTTCACTTTTCACTTTCATGCATTGGAGAAGGAAATGGCAACCCATTCCAGTGTTCTTGCCTGGAGAATCCCAGAGACAGGGGAGCCTGGTGGGCTGCCGTCTATAGGGTCGCACAGAATCGGACACGACTGAAGTGTCTTAGCAGCAGCAGCAGTAGCAGCAGTAATAGTAGTGCTTTTTTTTTTTTTTTTTTAAGTCAAGGTAGAGCTGGTCTGGGCTTCCCTTGAAGACTAAAGAATCCACCTGCAATGCGGAAGACCCAAGTTCCGTCCCTGGGCTGGGAAGATCCCCTGGGGAAGGGAATGGTAACCCACTGCAGTATTCTTGCCCAGAGAATTCTGTGAACAGAAGAGCCTGGCAGGCGACAGTCCATGGGGTCACAAAGAGTAAGACACGACTGAGTGACTAACACACGACAGAGCTGATCTTCCATCTCTTGGGAGAAAAGCAGAAACATCTGGAATTGCTGTGCCCCTTGACACACAACAGCTTACCCAACCTAGGCCCCTCTATACATAAATTTCTAGTTGTTAGAAGTGTGGGTTCAAGGAGGAGTGTAGGATCAGGAGAGCCAGGGCCTTGTGGGAATTTCCTGAAACACTTTTCCCAGAGTCTTCCAGGAAAGCCCATTAACTTCAAAATAATATCCAAGCTCACTCAAGGCTTTTTTTTTTATTTTTTAACTTCAGAGCCCACCATCCCCTTCCTATCCCCAATCCCCTTCACCCAAGCTGGGCCAATTCTCTTCTTTTATTCCTTTCCTGGACCCAGCAATCCCATTCCTCCTGTTCACTGTTGCAAGTGCAGAGGGAGGGAGGAGCTGTCAGACCCCCTCTTCCTCATGAAGTCCACTGTCCCTTTCAGTGGCTCAAGTGCCACCTCCACAGAGGGTATTTTTCTGTCAACCCAGCCTGAATTGATTTCTGTACCAATTTCAAAGATTCTTAAATGAGGTCTGGCTCCTCACTACCATCCCCACCTCTAGTTTTCCCAACTAGTTGTTTGACAAGGGAGACAGACCAGCATCCAGGTATCCATATATTCCCAGCACGAACTGTTGGTTAGCAACCATAGGAGTTCCCCTGGGGTGATTCAAAATGGCCTCATACATGGAGGGCAAGGAGGGACCAAAGGAAGAGGCAAACCACTCCAGATTGGTAGGTGGCAGGTTTTATTATTATTATTATTAGTTTGTTTATTTTAATTGGAGGCTAATTACTTTACAATGTGTGGTAGTTTTTGCCATACATTGACATGAATCAGCATGGGTGTACTTGTGTCCCTCATCCCAAAAGCCTTCCCACCTCCCTCCCCATCCCATCCCTCTGGGTTGTCCCAGAGCATCAGCTTTGAGTGCCCCACTTCATGCATTGAACTTGGACTGGTCATCTGTTTCACATACGGTAATATACATGTTTCAGCGCTATTCTCTCGGATCATCCCACCCTCGCCTTCTCCCAGAGTCCAAAAGTCTGTTCTTTACATCTGCGTCTCTTTTGCTGTCTCGCATATAGGGTCATCGTTACCATCTTTCTAAATTCCATATATATGCATTAATATACTGTATTGGTGTTTTTCTTTCTGACTTACTTCACTCTGTATAATAGGCTCCAGTTTCATCCACCTCATCAGAACTGATTCAAATGTATTCTTTTTAATGGCTGAGTAATACTCCATTGTGTATATGTACCATGGCTTTCTTATCCATTCATCTGCCGATGGACATCTAGGTTGCTTCCATGTCCTGGCTATTATAAACAGTGCTGCAATGAATACTGGGGTACACGTGTCTCTTTCAGTGCTGGTTTCCTTGGTGTGTATGCCCAGCAGTGGGATTGCTGGGTCATATGGCAGTTCTATTTCCAGTTTTTTAAGGAATCTCCACACTGTTCTCCATAACAGGCACACTAGTTGGCATTCCCACCAACAGTGTAAGAGGGTTCCCTTTACTCCACACCCTCTTCAGCATTTATTGTTTGTAGACTTTGATAGCAGCCATTCTGTCTGGCATGAGATGGTACCTCATTGTGGTTTTGATTTGCATTGCTCTGATAATGAGTGATGTTGAGCATCTTTTCATGTGTTTGTTAGCCATCTGTATATCTTCTTTGGAGAAATGTCTGTTTAGTTCTTTGGCCCATTTTTTAATTGGGTCGTTCATTTTTCTGGTATTGAGCTGCATGAGCTGCTTGTATATTTTTGAGATTAATTCTTTGTCAGCTGCTTCATTTGCTATTATTTTCCCCCATTCTGAAGGCTGCCTTTTCACCTTGCTTATAGTTTCCTTCGTTGTGCAAAGGCTTTTAAGTTCAATTAGGTCCCATTTGTTTATTTTTGCTTTTATTTCCATTACTCTAGGAGGTAGGTCATACAGGATCTTGCTGTGATTTATGTCAGAGAGTGTTTTGCCTATGTTTTCCTCTAGGAGTTTTATAGTTTCTGGTCTTACATTTAGATCTTTAATCCATTTTAAGTTTATTTTTGTGTATGGTGTTAGGAAGTGTTCTAGTTTCATTCTTTTACAAGTGGTTGACCAGTTTTCCCAGTACCACTTGTTAAAGAGATTGTCTTTTCTCCATTGTATATTTTTAGGTGGCAGTTTTAATAAGGAAAGAAACTCACATACCAGGCTTGTTGTCTTTGGCAGCTGCAAGATGAGTAGATCTCCATTCCTACCGGCCCTACAAAGAAGCTCTAATGGAGTTCAGTCACATACATATTCCAGCGTGCAAAGGTGCTTGTCACACAATTGTGTCCAACTCATTGTGACCCCTCCAGGCCTCCTCTGTCCATGGGATTCTCCAGACAAGAATACTGGAGTATTCTTAATACTTATTATTTCTTAATACTGGAGTGGGTTGCCATTTGCTCTGAAACAATTTCAGGGGATCTGAACCCAGGGACCGAACCCAGGGATCAAACTCTCATCTCCTGTGTCTCCTGCATTGCCAGGCAGATTCTTTATCCACTGAGCCCTCAGGGAAGTCCTATACACTCCAGATGATCTTAATAACACGTCCTCTCAAGGCTGCATCCTTTAAGTGGCTCTGAGTGCAAACAGAGGGTGAAATGAATATTCCAAAGACAGGGGAGGGTGTAAGGAGTTTTTATATTGCCTAGGTCCACTGGCAGTCACATCCTCTTAATGATCTCCTCCAACAGTGGTGCAATTCCAGACATGCAGTGGGGTCTAAATAAATCTTAAGGAAATTTTTATGACTGTTAGAAACCACTTTCCCAAGCAGCCTTGCTGACCCTGGAAGAGCAGATTCTAGGACAATGCAGCTTGTGAGTGGAAGGTGGTATCACTTCTCTATGATGTTCACTGCCTATTTAACGGGGAAGACCGCTGTCCTTATTTCTGACTTCTGGTCACTCACTTTCCCTGCTAATGAACAACTTTTGCCTCCAAGGACCACAAGCCTTTTAATAAAATTGTTTTCAAAGATCACCCGGATTCATGAAATTTGAAACACCATTTCTCAATGTTGCAAGTATGCATTTCCTAACTCCTAGTCCAACAGTTCGGAGAAGGCAATGGCACCCCACTCCAGTACTCTTGCCTGGAGAATCCCACGGATGGAGCCTGGAAGGCTGCGGTCCGTGGGGTTGCGGAGGGTCGGACACGACTTAGCGACTTCACTTTCACTTTCATGCATTGGAGAAGGAAATGGCAACCCACTCCAGTATTCTTGCCTGGAGAATCCCAGGGACAGGGGAGCCTAGTGGGCTGCCATCTATGTGGTTGCACAGAGTCGGACACAACTGAAGCAATTTAGCAGCAGTAGCAGCAGCAGTCCAACAGTTCAGAAAGCAATATTCTAACATGACAAGATGTTGGGTTGTATTTCACAGCATTGTTTATTGAGGTAAAAGATCTTGCTCCAGGCTGCTAATGACACTGTTGGAGATATTCTGCCAGCTCACTTGACCCAAAGGATCCCTGGAGATGCAGACTCTTGTCCATGGCCCACTCAGCAGATGCAAAGCCCATGCCTAGTCTGGGGAAAAAGGAGTATATTTATCTCACAGTATCTTTCAGATCTAACACTAAAACCAAAAGATAGGGCCTGAAGCTTACAATTCAGGGTTCTTCTTTAAGGAAAAGAGTAGAAATTTTGATGTGAAAGCAAATCCTTACTTAACATGAGAAAATAAATCACAACAATTAAAGAATTCTGATATTTATAAATGTGACATTTTTAAAAATTAAATAACAGGTTTTATTACTTGCAGTTTGACTCTTTGGTAATACTTGCTTTTCTACCTTTTTTAGCTTCATACTCTTTGAACACCTCTTCACATTATGATTTATATCATTTTCTATAAAAATAATAGAAAGAATCCAATCTGATGGTTGTTCAAATTTTTTGTTGTTGTTGTTGATCATTCAGAAAGATTTCTTACTTATTGGTAGTAGTGAAATGTACATTTTTTTTTAATTGTTGTAGAATTAGGGAAAATCTTTTCTCAAATTTCTTTCATATATAAATTGTAAGGCTTCAGGAGTTTCAGTTTTACTGTACAGTGACTCATCTTATATACCTTTGGACTGATGACACTTATTAACCAGTTTGCAATGTATTATAAAGTTTTACATTATCTTCATCAATGTCAGTATTTTGCCTCAAACCTGCCAGAAACTTAAATCATTTCCCAATGTGTACAGATGATTCACTCCTCTTCATTAACTAGATTATCGAACAATCCAGAGGGCTATTCATTACTTCTATTCAGAATTTCTTTTCTTCTTAAAGAACTAAAGTATAATTTTAAAAAACAGAAAAAGGTTGCAATTCACTTCTCAGTGTCAGATTGATTTCTATTGATGTCAAAGCTAATCTTTTTCTTTTTTGTTTCACATTCCATTAATTATTATCTAAGTTTTCTCTCAACTCTTTGATAAATAAATGTAGATTATAAAAGAAGGAACTCTTCAAATATGTCCCAAATACCAGTCTGTAATTTCTCACTTCTTTTATTAAAGTATCCCAAAGTGTTTTTTCCAAATTACAGGTTAAGTGGTGCAATCAAGCTTTATCAACTCTTTGAATAAACTTTTTTACATTTCCATGTTTGGGTTTCTCTTTCCAGCTGATGAAAAATCTTAGAGATTTAATACTGATGTACACATGTTACAAAGCTTGAGCAGCTTTCTCATGGGAAACATAATGCTTTGGTTCTTTAACAAAAATTCTAAGTGGTCACATACTCTATTTGGGAGAAAATTTAAACGGAAAGAAAAAAACTGTGACAAAATACAAACATGGTCAACAACTTCAGGTGAGGTGGGGAAGATTTTTTTTCCAACAAGAAAAGGAATGACCCAAAGAGCTCATGTTCTGTGGTTCTTTCAGGCCACAATGCTGGGTGAGTAGGTACAAGGCACAGGTGGTGTTTTCTTGGAAGCTTTCTCTTGGGACAGCTGGCAATAACTTCACAGGAAACTGACTGCAAGCCACATAAATATATCTCACTAAATCCAAATTAAATTATTCCCAGCTCAACTTCCTCTTAGCTTCATCTCAAAGATGCTCACCACCATTTCAAGGACATTCAGCATGAGGGTGTTGTAGCCACGCGTTCCAAGAAACAAACTCACTCAGAAGGACAATGCAGATAGTGGAGTGCATTTTATTACACCAGCGGGCCCAAGGCAGAGTCTCCTCTTAGCCAAGGACCATGACCGACTTTTGTGAAAACCTTATATACCCTAAGTGTACTTGCTGAAACCCACCTCCCCAAATTCCTTGAAACTAGTCTGGACAAGGTAAAAGAGAGATACGATCAAAGTTAGTTCATGATTCATGTGTCACAAGACTAGATAAACGGTGGACATTTATCAATAGGACTGTCGTCATATCCCGATAAACTTAATGGAATTTACAACTTTGTTCTGTTACAGAGATAATTAGCATATTCTTGTAGGCAACAGAGAGTGCAAGTCCAAGTCCTGAGGCTCTTTTATCCAGGGGTCTGGTTTTCCATTAGTATGCCATTTCTATAGACACCAGGCACAAAGTTCAGAGTCCTTTGGGAGGGGGACCATGCGTGTAGCCTAATGCTCACCGCCTGGCTTAAGATGGGGTCCAGCTCTGTCTGTTTCCTCCTTCAAGGGAAAAATCAGAGAAGACTGGAGTGGAAAGAGATAGCAATCTTAAATCATTTGCAATTAAATATGCTACTTTCACAAATTCTACTAAAACATTTGGACACGTTATTAGGGCCTCTCTCACAGCTTTAGAAAGGGCCCAGGTGAGTGGCTGGGAGTCTAAAGCTGCATTGGCTTCAAAGTCAGCCTGCCCCTGCTCGTTACCTCAAGTAAAACAGACTTTCCCGTTTCTAGAGAAAATATTCAAATGCTTATTATCTCTGAAAAAATAATTGGTTAAAGGCTTAGTTGACAACATGCATATTAATGCCTTCGGCTGAATCCAATCCATCTTATTTTGCTTGCAATTCCTGGAGTGTACAGGAAACACGGGCAGAGCATTCAATTTTAATCACCCTCACAAGCATACTAAGATTCTGACTCTACCATCATTACTCTTTTAAAAGAATCTCTGTTTTGTTCTTATCATAGTGATATTAATTATTCAACTTGGGCAGTCTTTTTTTAAAGGGATAAACAATTTTCATCCCTGTATGAAGACCTGCTGTCCTCTAACAATGAAAGCAAGTCTTCATTATCCACTGCAGTTTTTTTGAGCTTGTTGTATATATTGGGAACAATACATTTCTAGACATTTGCATTGTGTACTCAGGGGAATATTTCTTTAATACATCCCCAAATAGGCCCTTTTCTTTTCCAGATTATACAATGGGGGCAGAAGGGAGGAGAGAGAAAAGGGAGGAATAAATAAGACTTTCAGAACAAGACTGAATCTGGAAAGCAGGAGATATGATGTGATGTGATGTGGTAGTAAGAGTTCTCTATAACAGAGAAGGGGAAGAATCCGCATGGTGTTATTTCTAGCATCACTCAACTCCTGTGAGAACACACCCCACATGGAAATAACCCCCTATTAAGCACAGTCAGAGTTGGCACTACCTTATTAATTGTTTTTTCCCTTCCTGCAACATAGCAAAAATATGACAACACTGTATCTGACCCAGCTTGTTTTTCTTTTTAAAAAGGAGTTCTTTGGAATCTTGTTTTTTGTCACCTGTAAAGGTCTTTTAATTTTTTCCACCTAAACACTTTGAGGGTGGGGAGAACCATCTCTCTTACCATTATGATGAAGAGAAGATGCACTCTTCTGATGATACAGAATCAGATTGTTCAAGCTTCTTGAGAAATGTGCCCCAATGTCTTTTACTCAGACAGTATGGATGAGAGACTCATCTCCATCTGAAGGCATCTTGAAACATCTTATTCCCAGAGGCAGTCAGATAATGACGCAAATGATAAAACAAAATGGAGATAACTTTTATAACTCTTCTCTCACTAGTTCCCTTTTCTCTTGTCACTTCACGCTGTTCTCTGAAACTTTTAATGTCTTTCTTTGTAAGTCACGCGTCTGGGTCCCCAATTTCTTTTTCTGCTTTAACATCTGCCTCCTTCCACGTGGTCCTTTACTCCTAGAACAGTCCCTGTCATCATCCTCTGGGCTGATACCACCTCTTTTTCCTGCCCCCTTCCTTTTACCATGCTTCTGCCCACTTCTGCTGTCCCCTCTGTTCCCATCACCCTGCACCCTCTGCATTCGTAAGCAAGAGACTACAGAAACTAATTAAATAAAGGACAAAGCAGCGTAGGACTCCAGCTCCCTGCTGGAGTCGAGGGGACGAAGAGGCTGCAGGGAGACCTGGGCAGCCTATTGAGAGAACACAGAGTCACAGGGTGTGAGATGATCACAACGTGGAGTCAGCGGTTCCACAAAATAAATGTGAATGATGTGAAACTGTGTGAATTAAGCAAATTTCATTAGGGGCTGTGTGTATGTGCATGTTGTTCCCATAACACATCAGATAGGACTAGTCTGGTGGCCAATCCCAGCTCCATGGGAGCTGGGAAGTGTAATCTTTTCGAGGAAGAGTAGATCCATAAGTTTTGTGAGTGGGAATGATACCTAGTTCCTCAACCAGTTTCTTTCCTAACAACCAAAAATTAGACATTTGAATCTTAAAGCTCAAAGTCAAGCTGAAAGCACTAATTTAAAGTGTCTTTGGATAAGCATGTATACTCATATATCCTAATTTCTACCTCCCTTCTCAGAATCTAGGGTGTTCATGCTCTGATCCACTTCACCACTCTTATTCCTGTCCAGAGAGACTGAAAAAATCCAATGACATAATCCATATGCTTTGCAAACTTTAAAGCACAGCATGAGTAGTATCATTCTGTCTGGTATTAGAATCTTTATTTACCCTCAGTTATCAATTAGCCTAGTCAAGGCTATGGTCTTTCCTGTGGTCATGTATGGATGTGAGAGCTGGACTGTGAAGAAGGCTGAGCGCCAAAGAATTGATGCTTTTGAACTGTGGTGTTGGAGAAGACTCTTGAGAGTCCCTTGGACTGCAAGAAGATCCAACCAGTCCATTCTGAAGGAGATCAATCCTGGAATTTCTTTGGAAGGAATGATACTAAAGCTGAAACTCCAGTACTTTGGCCACCTCATGCGAAGAGTTGACTCATTGGAGAAGACTCTGATGCTGGGAGGGATTGAGGGCAGGAGGAGAAGGGGACGACAGAGGATGAGATGGCTGGATGACATCACTGACTTGATGGATGTGAGTCTGAGTGACCTCCGGGAGCTGATGATGGACAGGGAGACCTGGCGTGCTGCGGTTCATGGGGTCGCAAGGAGTCAGACACGACTGAGTGACTGATCTGATCTGATCTGATCAATTAGCCAGTCATTCAATAATCATGGAGCACTTACACTAAAGTTATTCTACTAGGCACTGTGCGTATGTGCTTAGTCACTTCAGTCATGTCCGACTCTTTGTGACCCTGTGGATTGTAGTCCACCAGGCTCCTCTGTCCATGGGATTCTCCAGGCAAGAATCCTGGAGTGGGTTGCTATACCCTCCTGCAAGGGATCTTCCCAACCCAGGGACTGAGCCATGTCTCGGGCAGATTCTTTACCACTAGCACCACCTAGGAAGCCCACTAGGCACTGTAGAAGGTACAAAACAAATTAAACACCTATCTCTGCCCTCAAGGAGGTACAGTTTCATTAAGACACCAGGCTGTGCCTGTGAAATATTAATAAATAAAAGCAAAGCAGCAGAAAAGATGTGACAATGAGCACTTCTCATTGGAAACACCATTCCAGAGATCACGGAAGAAAAAAAAGTGGAATTTTTCAAAACAGTTTTTTGGGACAATCTTAACAGTTAAAGAAGTGGCGAACTCAAATCATGAAGTAACATGATGTAAGGATGATGAGAAGAATGCTGAACTGAAAAGTGTATGCTCTATCCAAAGGCTTTCATATTCTGGGAGGAACACACAAACATGATATGGATCAAACAAAACACAACTTCTTGGAAGTATCTGGACTGTGACTTCTGCCTTAGAGTACCTTTGTGCTGGAAAAAAAAAAAAAAAAAAAGTCCAAGTGTTAGTTGCTCAGTCGGGTCTGATTCTTTCCTGATTCTTTGGTGGATTGCAGCCCACCAGGCTCCTCCATCCATCGATTCTCCAGGCAAGAATATTGGAGTAGGTAGCTATTCCCTTCTTCAGGGGATTTTCCCAACCCAGGGACTGAACCTGGGGTGCTACTTGATAATAACGCTTTACATTAAAAAGGTAACTTTGATAATGCAAGTTCATGTGCTCTACACACAGTGAAGCCAAACAAACTGAAATGTCAGAGTTTAGAGCAGAAAAAGCTTTACTGCAGGACCATATATGGAGATGGGTGGCTCATGCCATAAAAAGCCCCAAACTCCCCAAAGGGTTTCGGCAAAACACTTTTAAAAGCCAGGTTGGGGGTGGAGACAGTCACAGGGTTGGTAATTGTGCACAATTCTCTGATTGGCTGATGGTGAGGTAGCACGGTGGTGTCACAGGAGTTAACATTATCAGTCCTTAGGTTCCAGAGGCTCAGGGCTATGTATTCATGGTCATCAAGTAGTTATCTTCCATTTGTTGGAGAGGGGATAGGTTTCTTACATCTGCAAAACAACTCAGGATTTGTGCATCAAGTCCTATTATCGAGGTACTTTCAATTCAGTACAGTTAAGTCTCTCAGTCGAGTCCGACTCTTTGCGACCCCATGAATCACAGCACACCAGGCCTCCCTGTCCATCACCAACTCCCAGAGTTCACCCAAACTCATGTCCATCGAGTTGGTGATGTCATCCAGCCATCTCATCCTCTCTTGTCCCCTTCTCCTCCTGCCCACAATCCCTCCCAGCATCAGAGTCTTTTCCAGTGAGTCAACTCTTCGCATGAGGGGGCCAAAGTACTGGAGTTTTAGTGTCGGCATCAGTCCTTCAAATGAACATCTGGGACTGATCTCCTTTAGGATGGACTAGTTGGATCTCCTTGTAGTCCAAGGGACTCTCAAGTGTCTTCTCCAACAGCACAGTTCAAAAGCATCAATTCTTTGGCACTCAGCTTTCTTCACAGTCCAACTCTCACATCCATACATGACTACTGGAAAAACCATAGCCTTGACTAGATGGACCTTTGTTGGCAAAGTAATGTCTCTGCTTTTCAATATGCTATCTAGGTTGGTCATAACTTTCCTTCCAAGGAGTAAGCGTCTTTTAATTTCATGGCTGCAATAACAATCTGCAGTGATTTTGGAGCCCAGAAAAATAAAGTCTGACACTGTTTCCATGGTTTCCCCATCTATTTCCCCTGAAATGATGGGACCACATGCCATGATCTTCGTTTTCTGAATGTTGAGCTTTAAGCCAACTTTTTCACTCTCCACTTTCACTTTCATCAAGAGGCTTTTTTGTTCCTCTTCACTTTCTGCCATAAAGGTGGTGTCATCTGCATATCTGAGGTTATTGATATTTCTCCCGGCAATCTTGACTCCAGCTTATGCTTCTTCCAGCCCAGAGTTTCTCATGATGTACTCTGCATGTAAGTTAAATAAGCAGGGTGACAGTATACAGCCTTGACGTACTCCTTTTCTTATTTGGAACCAGTCTGTTGTTCCATGTCCAGTTCTAACTGTTGCTTCCTGACCTGCATACAGGTTTCTCAAGAGGCAAGTCAGGTGGCCTGGTATTCCCATCTCTTTCAGAATTTTCCACAGTTTATTGTAATCCACACAGTCAAAGGCCTTGGCATAGTCAATAAATCAGAAATAAATGTTTTTTCTGGAACTCTCTTGCTTTTTCCATGATCCAGCGGATGTTGGAAATTTGAACTCTGGTTCCTCTGCCTTTTCTAAAACCAGCTTGAACATCAGGAAGTTCACAGTTCACATATTGCTGAAGCCTGGCTTGGAGAATTTTGAGCATTACTTTACTAGCATGTGAGATGAGTGCAATTGTGTGGTAGTTTGAGCATTCTTTGGCACTGCCTTTCTTTGGGATTGGGATGAAAACTGACCTTTTCCAGTCCTTTGGCCACTGCTGAGTTCTCCAAATTTGCTAGCATATTGAGTGCAGCACTTTCACAGCATCATCTTTCAGGATTTGGAATAGCTCAACTGCAATTTCATCACCTCCACTAGCTTTGTTCATAGTGATGCTTTCTAAGGCCCACTTGACTTCACATTCCAGGATGTCTGGCTCTAGGTCAGTGATCACACCATCATGATTATCTGGGGCATGAAGCTCTTTTTTGTACAGTTCTGTGTATTCTTGCCACCTCTTCTTAATATCTTCTGCTTCTGTTAGGTCCATATCATTTCTGTCCTTTATTGAGCCCATCTTTGCATAAAATGTTCCCTTGGTATCTCTGATTTTCTTGAAGAGATCCCTAGTCTTTCCCATTCTGTTGTTTTCCTCTATTTCTTTGCATTGATCACTGAGGAAAGTTTTCTTATCTCTCCTTGCTATTCTTTGGAACTCTGTATTCAAATGTTTATATCTGTCCTTTTCTCCTTTGCTTTTCACTTCTCTTCCTTTCACAGCTATTTGTAAGGCCTCCCCAGACAGCCATTTTGATTTTTTGCATTTCTTTTCCTTGGGGATGGTCTTGATCCCTGTCTCCTGTACAATGTCATGAACCTCCATCCATAGTTCATCAGGCACTCTGTCTATCAGATCTAGTCCCTTAAATCTACTTCTCACTTCCACTGTATAATCATAAGGGATTTGATTTAGGTCACACCTAATGGTCTAGTGGTTTTCCCTACTTTCTTCAATTTAAGTCTGAATTTGGCAATAAGGAGTTCATGATCTGAGCCACAGTCAGCTCCCTGTCTTGTTTTTGCTGCCTGTATAGAGCTTCTCCATCTTTGGCAGAAAAGAATATAATCAATCTGATTTTGGTGTTGACCATCTGGTGATGTCCATGTGTAGAGCCTTCTCTTGTGTTGTTGGAAAAATGTGTTTGCTATGACCAGTCCGTTCTCTTGGCAAAACTCTATTAGCCTTTGCCCTGCTTCATTCCATACTCTAAGTCCAAATTTGCCTGTTACTCCAGGTGTTACTTGACTTCCTACTTTTGCATTCCAGTCCCCTATAATGAAAAGGACATCTTTTGGGGGTCTTAGTTCTAAAAGATCTTGTAGGTCTTCATAGAACCGTTCAGTTTCAGCTTCTTCGGCATTACTGGTTGGGGCATAGGCTTGGATTTCTGTGATACTGAATGGTTTGCCTTGGAAATGAACACACATCATTCTGTCGTTTTTGAGATTGCATCCAAGTACTGCATTTCGGACTCTTTTGTTGACCATGATGGCTACTCCATCATTCTAAGGAATTCCTGCCCACCGTAGTAGATATAATGGTCATCTGAGTTAAATTCACCCATTCCAGTCCATTTTAGTTCGCTGATTCCTAGAATGTCAACGTTCACTCTTGCCATCTCCTGTTTGACCACTTCCAATTTGCTTGATTCATGGACCTAACATTCCAGGTTCCTATGCAATATTGCTCTTTACAGCATCGGACCTTGCTTCTATCACCATTCACATCCACAACTGGGTATTGTTTTTGCTTTGGCTCCATCCCTTCATTCTTTCTGGAGATATTTCTCCACTGATCTCCAGTAGCATATTGGGCACCTACTGACCTGGGGAGTTCCCCTTTGAGTATCCCATCATTTTGCCTTTCCATACTGTTCATGGGGTTCTCAAGGCAAGAATACTGAAGTGGTTTGCCATTCCCTTCTCCAGTGGACCGCATTCTGTCAGACCTCTCCACCATGACCTGTCTGTCTTGGGCGGCCCTACACGGCATGGCTTAGTTTCATTGAGTTAGACAAGGCTGTGGTCTATGTGATCAGATTGGCTAGTTTTCTGTGATTATGATTTCAGTGTGTCTGCCCTCTGATGCCCTCTCGCAACACCTATCGTCTTACTTGGGTTTCTCTTACCTTGGACATGGGGTATCTCCTCATGGACACCCCTCCTGACCTTGGAGTAGCTCCTCTTGGCCCTCCTGCACCCGCACAGCCACTGCTCCTTGGGCCTGTGGTTGCTCCTTTTGGCTGCCGCCCCTACCTCGGACGTGGGGTGGCTTTAGAGAAAAGCAAAGGCAGAGGATAAGGGGGAAGGCCTGCCCCCATCCCAAGGCACCAAGCTCTGTTACAAGTTTCAGGTAGATAAGAGATAAGGAAGATTGGAGGGAGTGGTCTTCAGAATATCTGTCCCGGGGAATCTGGCCACAGGAAAGTTTGCCTAATCTAGTAAAACTAGATTCAAAGAGAATTTAAGTACATTTTGCTTGAAGTATCACAAATATAAACTTCGTAATGTCAAAATTAATGAGGTTTTCCTGAAATCAGATCTGATGGCATGATAGATGTTAGAGCTAAAAAATTAATAATTATCTAATAACTTCAACATTTAAAGAAAGAACAAGGAAAGAACAATTAACTAACATGATTGCAGAAGGAACAATGGATTGGCTTAATTAAGGTCTTCAAAAGACATGTGCTATTATGCTATAGGTTTTCTGAGTTTTTAAAAGGGTACATCCACACTTGACACCAAGATTCTTAGAATTTGGTTAAGCAGGACATTTACTTTATGTCTTATCTTGACCCCTGAAAAAGACTGACTATTTCATTTAATTTGAAAGGAACTTAAATTGAAAATTATCACTAAGGATTCAAAATATTTTCTTTTGTACTAGTATTTCTAATTACCTTTACATTAAAATAACTCTTTAGCCTGTGCCTTAATTTCAAAACACTAGCTATTTGTGTTATTTGTTTCTATTTTTATAGATACTTATTCAGCAGATCAACCCTGGGATTCCTTTGGAAGGAATGATGCTAAAGCTGAAACTCCAGTATTTTGGCCACCTCATGTGAAGAATTGACTCATTGGAGAAGACTCTGATGCTGGGAGGGATTGGGGGCAGGAGGAGAAGGGGACGACAGAGGATGAGATAGCTGGATGGCATCACTGACGTGATGAATATGAATCTGAGTGACCTCTGGGAGTTGGTGGTGGACAGGGAGGCCTGGCGTGCTGCAGTTCATGGGGTTGCAAAGAGTCTGACACGACTGAGCAACTGATCTGATCTGATCTGATGTATATATTTAATTTTTATGTAGTTGTAATATATGTGATTACATAACTTCTATTCTTTTTTCACTTAAATCTACTTTTTGTATTATTTTCTAAGTAATCTACATAAGTCACATATTGATGAGGATAAAGGTCATAATTTGCTAATCCATTCCTTAAATTTTGTTTCTAATTTTTTACTGTGATAAATAATTTGCTACTGCTACAGCTGGATATAAAAATATACATTTTTTGGAGGAGGAGCTAAGATGGCAGAGGAATAGGACGGGGAGAACACTTTCTCCTCCATAAATTCATCAAAAGAACATCTAAACGCTGAGTAAATTCCACAAAACAACTTCGGAATGCCGCAGAGGACATCAGACACCCAGAAAAGCAACTCATTGCCTTCTAAAGGAGGTAGGAAAAAATATAAAAGACAAAAAAGAGACAAAGAGTGAGGGATGGACCTCTGTCCGGGGAAGGGAGTCTTAAAAAAAGAAAAGTTTCCAAACACCAGGAAACACTCTTACTGCCGAGTCTGTGCCGAACCTGGGAAGCACGGAGGCCAACATAACAGGGAGGAAAATAAATAAACAATTAAAACCCACAGACTATGAGCCCTACAATAACTTCCCCAGTGGAGAAGCAGTGCAAACGCCTGCATCCGCCATTAGCAAGTGGGGACTGGGCAGGTAGGTGCCGGGCGGGCTGCTTTGCGAGCTGCATCGGCCTGAATATCCTGAACGCTACCTGAGCAGAATAATTTGGGCTAGCAAACCAGACTGTGGGATACCTACCACACGAAAAGCCAGCCCTAACCGAAGACACTGCCAGGCCTGCACACAGAACAAAGGACTGTACAGAGATAGCTGGCTGCAGTCCGTTCCCCTTCAGTGACAGGCAGCCAGAGCCAGAGGGAGGCAATCGCAGTCCCAGAGAGACATTATCCACAAAACTGCAAGCAGGCTTCTTTGCTAACTAAGACTTCTTGGGGCTCTGGTCGGCTAACATCCGCCTAAGAAAGTGCCAGTGGTACACCTAGAAAACCGAGTGGCGGGAAGGCGATAAGTCACAGAAGCTGCGCTTGCTAAACACCTCATTACCTGCACTGCTGGATTCTGCAAAGGGCACAAAATGCAGGCCCAACTGAGCCTGGGCCTCTGAGGACTACCCGAGTGCCTGAACTTGAGCGGCTTAGACCTGGGAGGGGCAAGCAGCCCTGGGCCGGTCGCGGATGGTTCCGGTGGGGAAACAGAGAGCCTAAGCAGAGTAGGCAGGGAGGCTACATGCGCCATGATTGGGGGCAGACCCATTGTGGCTGAGCTATTGCGAGCACACGCCAGTGATATTTATTTGCAGCGTCCCTCCCTCTCCACAGCACGACTGAACAAGTGAGCCTAAAAAAAAAAAAAAAAGGGTGTCCACCACCGCCCCCTTTGTATCAGGGCAGAAATCAGACACTGAAGAGACCAGCAAACAGAAGAAGCTATAACAGAGGGAACCGCCGTGGAAGCGACAGGCAATAAACTAAAACCCCGTGATTAGTACCAACTACAGAGAAAGGGGCCGATAGATCTTGAGAAATTTAAGCCGGAACAAGGAACTAGCTGAAAATGAACTGAACCCACAATACCCACAACAATAACAGAGAAAGTCTTATATATATTGTTACTATTTTTACCATCATTATTTCTTTCTTTTTTGTATATTTTTTTATTAAAAAAATTTTTTTTAATTTTTTTAATCCTCTAGTACTCCTTTAATTTCCACTTTTAGAACCTATTATTACTTTGTAAAAAAAAAATAATAAATAAAAATAAATAAATAAATAAAAGACCCTTCTTTTTAAAGGAAAAAAAACCCTCAAACTTCACATATATATTTTTATAACTTTTGCGACCCTTTTTTTTTTCTATTTTCTTTTTTTCTTTCCTTTTTTCTTTTCTTTAACATTGTATTTTTGAAACTCCAAACTCTGCTCTAGATTCATAAGTTTACTTATTGGTAATTGCTATCAATTTTTTACCTATTCATTTTTTTTTATAACTTTTGTGACTTTTTTTTCCCCTCCCTCTTTCTATCTCTTCATCTTTTCTTTGACATTGTATTCCTGAAACTCCAAACTCTAATCTAGATCTTTAATTTATGCTTTCTGGTATATGTAATCAATTTATGCCTATATCTTCTTTATAATTATGGTGACTTTGTTTCTTTTTGGTTTTGGTTTTTTTTTTTCTTTCTTTCTTTTTTCTCTTTTTTTCCTTCTATCTTTCTTTTTCTTCTTCTTTTCTTTAACATTGTATTATTGAAACTCCAAACTCTACTCTAGATTTTTAACTTTTGCTTTTTAATATTGGTTATCATTTTGTACCTGTATTTTCCTTATAATTTTTGTGACTCATTTTTTTTCTTTCTTTCTTTTCCTTCTTCTTTTCTTTAACACTGTACTTTTGAATCTCCAAACTCTACTCTAGATTTGTAATTTTTGCTTTTATGTATTTGTTACCAATTCTGTACCTTTAAGAACCTAATCTTCAGTACCCACTTTTTACTAGGGAGCGAGATTACTGGTTTCACTGTTCTCTCCACCTCCGGACTCTCCTTTTTCTCCACCAGTTCGCCTGTGTCTCCTCCCTCACCCCTCTCTACTCTATCCAACTCTGTGAATTTCTGAGTGTTCCAAATAAAGGAAAACACTTAGGGAACTGATTACTGACTGGATCTGTCTCTCTTCTTTTCATTCCCTCCTTTTATCCTCCTGACCACCTCTGTCTCCTTCCTCCCTCTTTTCTTCTCTGTATAACTTCGTGAACATCTCTGAGCGGTCCAGTTGTGGAGTGCAGTATACAAGGAGAAGTATTTGAGACTACTGTAAAAATAAGACCAATAACTGGAAGCAGGAGGCTTAAGTCCATACCCTGATCCCACGGAACATTAATTGATAGGAGCTCATCAAATGCCTCCATACCTACACTGAAACCAAGCATCACACAAGGGCCAACAAGTTCCATGGCAAGACATACCAAGCAAATTCTCCAGAAACACAGGAACACAGCCCTGAGCTCCAATATACAGGCTACCCAAAGTGACCCCAAAATCATAGACATCTCATAACTCATTAATAGACACTCCATTGCACTCCATAGAGAAGAAATCCAGCTCTATCCACCAGAACACTGACACAAGCTTCCCTAACCAAGAAACCTTGACAAGCCACCTGTACAAACCCACATACAGTAAGGAAATGCCACAATAAAGAGAACTCCACAAACTGCCAGAATACAGTAAGGACAACCCAAACTCAGCAATTTAAACAAGATGAAGAGACAGAAGAATTCCCAGCAGGTAAAGGAACAGGATAAATGCCCACCAAACCAAACAAAAGAGGAAGAAACAGCGAAACTACCTGATAAAGAATTCCGAATAATGATAGTGAAATTAATCCAAAATCTGGAAATCAAAATGGAATCACAGATAAATAGCCTGGAGAAAAGCATTGAGAAGATGCAAGAAAGTTTTAACAAGGACCTAGAAGAAATAAAAAAGGGTCAATATATAATGAATAATGCAATAAATGAGATCCAAAACACTCTGGAGACAACAAATAGTAGAATAACAGAGGCAGAAGATAGAATTAGTGAATTAGAAGATAGAATGGCAGAATTAAATGAATCAGAGGAGAAAAAAGAAAAACAAATTAAAAGAAATGAGGACAATCTCAGAGACCTCCAGGACAACATTAAACATTACAACATTCGAATCACAGGAGTCCCAGAAGAAGAAGACAAAAAGAAAGACCATGAGAAAATACTAGAGGAGATAATAGTTGAAAACTTCCCTAAAATGGGGAAGGAAATAATCACTCAAGTCCAAGAAACCCAGAGAGTCCCAAACAGGATAAACCCAAGGCAAAACACCCCAAGACACATATTAATCAAATTAACAAAGATCAAACACAAAGAACAAATATTAAAAGCAGCAAGGGAAAAACAACAAATAACACACAAGGGAATTCCCATAAGGATAACAGCTGATTTTTCAATAGAAACTCTCCAAGCCAGGAGGGAATGGCAAGACATACTTAAAGTGATGAAAAATAATAACCTACGGCCCAGATTATTGTACCCAGCAAGGATCTCATTCAAATATGAAGGAGAAATCAGAAGCTTTATAGACAAGCAAAAGCTGAGAGAATTCAGCACCACCAAACCAGCTCTCCAACAAATACTAAAGGACGTTCTCTAGACAGGAAACACAAAAGGGGTATATAAATTTGAACCCAAAACAATAAAGTAAATGGCAACGGGATCATACTTATCAATAATTACCTTAAATGTAAATGGGTTGAATGCCCCAACCAAAAGACAGAGACTGGCTGAATGGATACAAAAACAAGACTCCTACATATGTTGTCTACAAGAGACCCACCTCAAAACAGAGGACACATACAGACCGAAAGTGAAGGGCTGGAAAAAGATTTTCCATGCAAATAGGGACCAAAAGAAAGCAGGAGTAGCAATACTCATATCAGATAAAATAGACTTTAAAACAAAGGCTGTGAAAAGAGACAAAGAAGGTCACTATATAATGATCAAAGGGTCAATCCAAGAAGAAGATATAACAATTATAAATAAATATGCACCCAACATAGGAGCACCGCAATATGTAAGACAAATACTAACAAGTATGAAAGGAGAAATCAACAATAACACAATAATAGTGGGAGACTTTAATACCCCACTCATACCAATGGATAGATCAACTAAACAGAAAATTAACAAAGAAACACAAACTTTAAAAGATACAATAGACCAGTTAGACCTAACTGATATCTATAGGACATTTCATCCCAAAACAATGAATTTCACCTTTATCTCAAGCGCACACGGAACCTTCTCCAGGATAGACCACATCCTGGGCCATAAACCTAGCCTTGGTAAGTTCAGAAAAATTGAAATCATTCCAAGCATCTTTTCTGACCACAATGCAGTAAGATTAGATCTCAATAACAGGAGAAAAACTATTAAAAATTCCAACATATGGAGGCTGAAAAACACGCTTCTGAATAACCAACAAATCACAGAAGAAATCAAAAAAGAAGTCAAAATCTGTATAGAAATGAATGAGAATGAAAACACAACAACCCAAAATCTGTGGGACACTGTAAAAGCAGTCCTAAGGGGAAAGTTCATAGCAATACAGGCATACCTCAAGAAACAAGAAAAAAGTCAAATAAATAACCGAACTCTACACCTAAAGCAACTAGAAAAAGAAGAAATGAAGCACCCCAAGGTTAGTAGAAGGAAAGAAATCTTAAAAATTAGGGCAGAAATAAATACAAAAGAAACAAAAGAGACCATAGCAAAAATCAACAAAGCCAAAAGCTGGTTCTTTGAAAGGGTAAATAAAATTGACAAACCATTAGCCAGACTCATCAAGAAACAAAGGGAGAAAAATCAAATCAATAAAATTAGAAATGAAAATGGAGAGATCACAACAGACAGCACAGAAATACAAAGGATCATAAGAGACTACTATCAGCAATTATATGGCAATAAAATGGACAACGTGGAAGAAATGGACAGATTCTTAGAAAAGTACAACTTTCCAAAACTGGATCAGGAAGAAATAGAAAATCTTAGCAGATCCATCACAAGCACGGAAATTGAAACTGTAATCAGAAATCTTCCAGCAAACAAAAGCCCAGGTCCAGACGGCTTCACAGCTGAATTCTACCAAAAATATAGAGAAGAGCTAACACCTATCCTACTCAAACTGTTCCAGAAAATTGCAGAGGAAGGCAAACTTCCAAACTCATTCTATGAGGCTACCATCACCCTAATACCAAAACCTGACAAAGATGCCACAAAAAAAGAAAACTATAGGCCAATACCACTGATGAACATAGATGGAAAAATCCTTAACTAAATTCTAGCAATCAGAATCCAACAACACATTAAAAAGATCATACACCATGACCAAATGGGCTTTATCCCAGGAATGCCAGGATTCTTCAATATTCGCAAATCAATCAACGTAATACACCACATTAACAAATTGAAAAATAAAAACCATATGATTATCTCAATAGATGCAGAGAAAGCCTTTGACAAAGTTCAACATCCATTTATGATAAAAACTCTCCAGAAAGCAGGAATAGAAGGAACATCAGATCAGATCAGTCGCTCAGTCGTGTCTGACTCTTTGCGACCCCATGAACCGCAGCACACCAGGCCTCCCCGTCCATCACCAACTCCCGGAGGTCACTCAGACTCACATCCATCAAGTCAGTGATGCCATCCAGCCATCTCATCCTCTGTCATCCCCTTCTCCTCCTGCCCCCAATCCCTCCCAGCATCAGAGTCTTCTCCAATGAGTCAACTCTTTGCATGAGGTGGACAAAATACTTTAGCATCATTCCTTCCAAAGAAATCCCAGGGCTGATCTCCTCAGAATGGACTGGTTGGATCTCCTTGCAGTCCAAGGGACTCTCAAGAGTCTTCTCCAACACGACAGTTCAAAAGCATCAATTCTTCGGCGCTCAGCCTTCTTCACAGTCCAGCTCTCACATCCGTACATGACCACAGGAAAGACCATAGCCTTGACTAGGCGAACCTTTGTTGGCAAAGTGATGTCTCTGCTTTTGAATATGCTATCTAGGTTGGTCATAACTTTCCTTCTAAGGAGTAAGCGTCTTTTAATTTCATGGCTGCAGTCACCATCTGCAGTGATTTTGGAGCCCAGAAAAATAAAGTCTGACACTCAACATAATAAAAGCTATATATGACAAACCCACAGCAAACATTATCCTCAATGGTGAAAAATTGAAAGCATTTCCTCTAAAGTCAGGAACAAGACAAGGATGCCCACTTTCACCATTAATATTCAACATAGTTTTGGGAGTTTGGGCCACAGCAATCAGAGCAGAAAAAGAAATAAAAGGAATCCAAATTGGAAAAGAAGAAGTAAAACTCTCACTGTTTGCAGATGACATGATCCTCTACATAGAAGACCCTAAAGACTCCACCAGAAAATTATTAGAGTTAATCAATGAATATAGTAAAGTTGCAGGATATAAAATCAACACACAGAAATCCCTTGCATTCCTGTACACTAATAACGAGAAAATAGAGAAATTAAGGAAACAATTCCATTCACCATTGCAATGAAAAGAATAAAATACTTAGGAATATATCTTCCTAAAGAAACTAAAGACCTATATATAGAAAACTATAAAACACTGGTGAAAGAAATCAAAGAGGACACTAATAAATGGAGAAATATACCATGTTCATGGATTGGTAGAATCAATATAGTGAAAATGAGTATACTACCCAAAGCAATTTATAGATTCAATGCAATCCCCATCAAGCTACCAACGGTATTCTTCACAGAGCTAGAACAAATAATTTCTTAATTTGTATGGAAATACAAAAAACCTCGAATAGCCAAAGCTATCTTAAGAAAGAAGAATGGAACTGGAGGAATCAACCTGCCTGACTTCAGGCTCTACTACAAGGCCACAGTCATCAAGACAGTATGGTACTGGAACAAAGACAGAAATATAGATCAATGAAACAAAATAGAAAGCCCAGAGATAAATCCACGCACATATGGACACCTTATCTTTGACAAAGGAGGCAAGAATATACAGTGGATTAAAGACAATTTCTTTAACAAGTGGTACTGGGAAAACTGGTCAACCACTTGTAAAAGAATGAAACTAGAACACTTTCTAACACCATACACAAAAATAAACTCAAAATGGATTAAAGATCTAAATGTAAGACCAGAAACCATAAAACTCCTAGAGGAAAACATAGGCAAAACACTCTCTGACATACATCAGAGCAGGATCCTCTATGACCCACCTCCCAGAATATTGGAAATAAAATAAAAAATAAACAAATGGGACCTAATTAAACTTAAAAGCTTCTGCACAACAAAGGAAACTATAAGCAAGGTGAAAAGACAGCCTTCAGAATGGGAGAAAATAATAGCAAATGAAGCAACAGACAAACAACTAATCTCAAAAATATACAAGCAACTCCTACAGCTCAATTCCAGAAAAATAAATGACCCAATCAAAAAATGGGCCAAAGAACTAAATATACATTTCTCCAAAGAAGACATACAGATGGCTAACAAACACATGAAAAGATGCTCAACATCACTCATTATCAGAGAAATGTAAATCAAAACCACTATGAGGTACCATTTCACGCCAGTGAGAAGGTCTGCGGTCCAAAAGTCCACAAGCAATAAATGCTGGAGAGGGTGTGGAGAAAAGGGAACCCTCTTACACTGTTGGTGGGAATGCAAACTACTACAGCCACTTTGGAGAACAGTATGGAGATTCCTCAAAAAACTGCGAATAGAACTGCCTTATGATCCAGCAATCCCACTGCTGGGCATACACACTGAGAAAACCAGAATTGAAAGAGACACATGTACCCCAATGTTCATAGCAGCACTGTTTACAATAGCCAGGACTTGGAAGCAACCTAGATGTCCATCCACAGATGAAGGGATAAGAAAGCTGTGGTACATATACACAATAGAGTATTACTCAGCCATTAAAAAGAATACATTTGAATCAGTTCTAATGAGGTGGATGGAACTGGAGCCTATTATACAGAGTGAAGTAAGCCAGAAAGAAAAACACAAATACAGTATACTAACGCATATATATGGAATTTAGAAAGATGGTAACAATAACCCTGTTTACGAGACAGCAAAAGAGACACTGATGTATAGAACAGACTTTTGGACTCTGGGAGAGGGAGAGGGTGGGATGATTTGGGAGAATAGCATTTAAATATGTATAATATCATATCTGAAACGAGTTGCCAGTCCAGGTATGGTGCCTGATAACGGATGCCTGGGGCTGGTGCACTGAGATGACCCAGAGGGATGGTATGGGGAGGGAGGAGGGAGGAGGGTTCAGGATGGGGAACACATGTATGCTTGTGGTGGATTCATCTTGATGTATGGCAAAAGCAATACAATATTGTAAAGTTAAGCAAAATAAAATTTAATTAAAAAAATAAAAATATACATTTTTTTCTCTTAGAAATATTTATCTGGGGTGCATCCCCCAAAGTGGGATTATTGATCACTGAGTAATATCACATTTATTGACTTCATTTCCAACTTTTCTCTAAGGAGATTTCTTTGGGGGGGGGGGGGGCACCCAACCACACAGCATGTGGGATCTTAGTTCCCTAACCAGGGATTGAACGCAGGCCACAGGAATGAAAGTGCTGATTCCTAACCACTGGACCACCAGGAAATTCCCATCTAGGAAAACTTTATGAGTTTGCAAAATCTTATTTGCACCTCTTTCTCACTGCCCTGCAAACTTGCTTTATATTATTTTATGTATATTTGTTTATATAGTGTATAACAAGGAGTATCTCCTATGAGCATCTCCTTTAATATATTTTCTTAGCTCTTATCAAGATTATTAATTTAATATTCATCCTCTGTGCAAATGATTTGCTCATCTTCTTTGGTCAGTCATTCTATGGAGAAGAAATATTTATTTTATCTATAGTTATTTTCTTTACATTTGTATATTCAAATTATACCCATCACACTTATTTTTGCACATTTACCCTAGTATAAAACTTTAATTTTGAAGATTTTTATATTAAACTATTTTAAAATATTTATCACATAAGCACTTACAGAAATTCCTAACTATCATAAACTCCCAGAAAATTCACATTGCCCTAAGTTAGTCTTGATTCAGGGAAATTTTGATCAATTTCAATTTTCCTTGCAATGTTACTTTAGTGTTTGACTTTGTGAATCACCCAGGCTGACCTGTGTTATAGAAGTTCAATAAGGTTGGATCTGGGTTTATGTTTTTGTAGGGT
Organism: Tragelaphus eurycerus; assembly: GCA_935064755.1. Classification (NCBI taxonomy): domain Eukaryota; kingdom Metazoa; phylum Chordata; class Mammalia; order Artiodactyla; family Bovidae; genus Tragelaphus; species Tragelaphus eurycerus. The sequence continues at coordinate 14,472,452 of CAKXYN010000036.1, read as the reverse complement.
TAGCAAATATAGTATAGAAAAGGCTCATGTGGTAGCTTTCCATGGAGCAGCGATAATAAAATGTATAATATCACCTAGCAACCTAAATCCACACTATTATTCCAATAATACATTATTGGGCAATACTTTCAGAAGCCACGCTAGAAGCCTCCTGGTGAGGCTCTCACTAGTAATAGAAATAAATAAAAATTCACAGTGATGGATCACTGCTGAGAAAAAGGCCGTGTTCCTTCTTGCAACGATGTTAACTATTTCTCTTTTCTGTGACAGCCACAGTCATCCACCACTTCAAAGTTAAAGAAACAATAGCCTCCTCTTAAGAAATTCCCTGTGCTTTCTGAAGCTTCATTCTTATTAAGTAAAAAATATTGCATTAGGAAATTCACTGAAGCAGCACTATGACCTCTGCAGAATCACTTCCTATTGGTCTCATCCACTCCCATGGTTTCCAACACCCAAACTGTACAGCTGGGATTTCCAGTGATTTCCTGTACCCTAGGCCAAACCTTTCTTCCAGACTTGAGAGCCACATTTTCAAATGCACTGGAGATTGCTGCCCAGGAGACTGATGTCTTTGAAACATTGCACACTCAACATGTCCACACTTATCCATATTCTTTCTTCTCTTGTCAAGTCCTCCTCCACTACTATATTCCCTACTGGGGATAGTATCAGCATTTACCCAGTTGTCCAATTCAAAATTCTGAAGATGAATCCGACTTGTCCCTCTCTCACTCCTCTTACTCTAATTCTTTCTCATGAATATCTCTTGAACCCATCTTATCCTTAGCTTCTCTACTCTCATGATTTCATTCCAAGCTCTCCATAGCTTTACCCTGAGCTGTTGTAATAGACCCATAATCATTCTTCCAACTTCTAGACTCAACTGCCTCCCATGCATCCAGCACACTACATTAGGGGGATCTCTTAGGAATACACATTGATCAAGATACTTCCCGCTTTAAAATTCTTAACTGTCTCTCATCACTTATAGGATAAAGTCTAAACTGCTTAGCATGGAAGCATGTTAAGAGGACATTCGTTATTTGCAAAATGCCTCCAAAGGACAGATAAAGGCTTGAAATGATGACTCTACAATGGTGATGAATTACACTAACAACTTATATAGTTAGTATATAACTATTATATACAGTAAACAACTTTTATAATTAATAACACAAATCTTATATGACGAAGTGGAAATAGAAATGCAGTCAATGACTGCATCCCTAGTTTTTCATACTTTCATCTTAGAAATAGACAGCTATGTTCCTTAATCCAATTTCTATAGTTTTTTGAGGTGAAGCTTATATTATCATAATGGTTTATATTAACTCAATAGTGGGAGTTTCCCTGATAGCTCAGTTGGTAAAGAATCCATCTGCAATGCAGGAGACCCCAGTTCAATTCCTGGGTCGGGAAGATCTCCTGGAGAAGGGATAGGCTACCCACTCTAGTATTCTTGGACTTCCATTGTGGCTCAGCTGATAAAGAATCTGCCCACAATGCAGGAGACCTGGGTTCGATCCCTAGGTTGGGAAGATACCCTGGAGAAGGGAAAGTCTACCCACTCCAGTATTCTGTCCTGGAGAATTCCATAGACTATCCATGGGGTCACAAAGAGTCAGACACAACTGAGTGACTTGAAAAATAAAAAAGTAGTGGATCAATATTTATCAACATTGGGCTTTAATAGTGTGGTTATTTAATATGTTATGTTGTTTTTATTCACTAAGTAGTGTATGACTCTGTGACATCATGGACTGTATTCCTCCAAGCTCCTCTGTCCAAGGGAATTCCTAGGCAAGAATACTGATCAGATCAGATCAGATCAGTCGCTCAGTCGTGTCCGACTCTTTGCAACCCCATGAACTGCAGCACGCCAGGCCTCCCTGTCCATCACCAACTCCCAGAGGTCACTCAGACTCACATCCATCGAGTCAGTGATGCCATCCAGCCATCTCATCCTCTGTCGTCCCCTTCTCCTCCTGCCCCCAATCCCTCCCAGCATCAGAGTCTTCTCCAATGAGTCAACTCTTCGCATGAGGTGGACAAAATACTGGAGTTTCAGCTTTAGCATCATTCCTTCCAAAGAAATCCCAGGGTTGATCTCCTTCAGAATGGACTGGTTGGATCTCCTTGCAGTCCAAGGGACTCTCAAGAGTCTTCTCCAACACCACAGTTCAAAAGCATCAATTCTTCGGCGCTCAGCCTTCTTCACAGTCCAGCTCTCACATCCATACATGACCACAGGAAAGACCATAGCCTTGACTAGACGAACCTTTGTTGGCCAAGTAATGTCTCTGCTTTTCAATATGCTATCTAGGTTGGTCATAACTTTCCTTCCAAGGAGTAAGCGTCTTTTAATTTCATGGCTGCAGTCACCATCTGCAGTGATTTTGGAGCCCAGAAAAATAAAGTCTGACACTGTTTCCACTGTTTCCCCATCTATTTCCCATGAAGTGAGGGGACCAGATGCCATGATCTTCGTTTTCTGAATGTTAAGCTTTAAGTCAACCTTTTCACTCTCCACGTTCACTTTCATCAAGAGGCTTTTTAGCCCCTCTTCACTTTCTGCCATAAGGGTGGTGTCATCTGCATATCTGAGGTTATTGATATTTCTCCCAGCAATCTTGATTCCAAATTGTGTTTCTTCCACTCCAGCGTTTCTCATGATGTACTCTGTATATAAGTTAAATAAACAGGGTGACAATATACAGCCTTGACATACTCCTTTTCCTATTTTGAACCAGTCTATTGTTCCAAGTCCAGTTCTAACTGTTGCTTCCTGACCTGCATACAGATTTCTCAAGAGGCAGATCAGGTGGTCTGGTATTTCCATCTCTCTCAGAATTTTCCACAGTTTATTGTGATCTACACAGTCAAAGGCTTTGGCATAGTCAATAAAGCAGAAATAGATGTTTTTCTGGAATTCTCTTGCTTTTCCCATGATCCAGTGGATGTTGACAATTTGATCTCTGGTTCCTCTGCCTTTTCTAAAACCAGCTTGAACATCAGGAAGTTCACGGTTCACATATTGCTGAAGCCTGACTTGGAGACTTTTGAGCATTACTTTACTAGCATGTGAGATGAGTGCAATTGTGCGGTAGTTTGAGCACTCTTTGGTATTGCCTTTCTTTGGGATTGGGATGAAACTGACCTTTTGCAGTCCTGTGGCCACTGCTGAGTTTTCCAAATTTGCTGGCATATTGAGTGCAGCACTTTCACAGCATCATCTTTCAGGATTTGGAATAGCTCCACTGCAATTCCATCACCTCCACTAGCTTTGTTCGTAGTGATGCTTTCTAAGGCCCACTTGACTTCACATTCCAGGATGTCTGGCTCTAGGTCAGTGATCACACCATCATGATTATCTGGGTCGTGAAGATCTTTTTCGTACAGTTCTTCTGTGTATTCTTGCCACCTCTTCTTAATATCTTCTGCTTCTGTTAGGTCCATATCATTTCTGTCCTTTATCGAGCCCATCTTTGCATGAAATGTTCCTTTGGTATCTCTGATTTTCTTGAAGAGATCCCTAGTCTTTCCCATTCTGTTGTTTTCCTCTATTTCTTTGCATTGATCGCTGAAGAAGGCTTTCTTATCTCTCTTTGCTATTCTTTGGAACTCTGCATTCAGATGTTTATATCTTTCCTTTTCTCCTTTGCTTTTCGCTTCTCTTCTTTTCACAGCTATTTGTAAGGCCTCCCCAGACAGCCATTTTGCTTTTTTTTCATTTTTTTTCCATGGGGATGGTCTTGATCCCTGTCTCCTGTACAATGTCACGAACCTCAGTCCATAGTTCATCAGGCACTTTATCTATCAGATCTAGGCCCTTAAATCTATTTCTCACTTCCACTGTATAATCATAAGGGATTTGATTTAGGTCATACCTGAATGGTCTAGTGGTTTTCCCTACTTTCTTCAATTTCAGTCTGAATTTGGCAATAAGGAGTTCATGGTCTGAGCCACAGTCAGCTCTCGGTCTTGTTTTTGCTGACTGTATAGAGCTTCTCCATCTTTGGCTGCAATGAATATAATCAATCTGATTTCGGTGTTGACCATCTGGTGATGTCCATGTATAGAGTCTTCTCTTGTGTTGTTGGAAGAGAGTATTTGCTATGACCAGTGCATTTTCTTGGCAAAACTCTGTTAGTCTTTGCCCTGCTTCATTCCGTATTCCAAGGCCAAATTTGCCTGTTACTCCAGGTGTTTCTTGACTTCCTACTTTTGCATTCCAGTCCCCTATAATGAAAAGGACATCTTTTTTGGGTGTTAGTTCTAAAAGGTCTTGTAGGTCTTCATAGAACCGTTCAACTTCAACTTCTTCAGCGTTATGGTTGGGGCATAGACTTGGATTACTGTGACATTGAATGGTTTGCCTTGGAAACGAACAGAGATCATTCTGTCGTTTTTGAGATTGCATCTGAGTACTGCATTTCGGACTATTTGTTGACCATGATGTCCATTCCATTTCTTCTGAGGGATTCCTGCCCGCAGCAGTAGATATAATGGTCCTCTGAGTTAAATTCACCCATTCCAGTCCATTTTAGTTCGCTAATTCCTAGAATGTCGACATTCACTCTTGCCATCTCTTGTTTGACCACTTCCAATTTGCCTTGATTCATGGACCTGACATTCCAGGTTCCTATGCAATATTGCTCTTTATAGCATCGGACTTTGCTTCTATCACCAGACACATCCACAGCTGGGTATTCTTTTTGCTTTGGCTCCATCCCTTCATTCTTTCTGGAGTTATTTCTCCACTGATCTCCAGTAGCATATTGGGCCCCTACTGACCTGGGGAGTTTCTCTTTCAGTATCCTATCATTTTGCCTTTTCATACTGTTCATGGGGTTCTCAAGGCAAGAATACTGAAGTGGTTTGCCATTCCCTTCTCCAGCGGGCCACACCCTGTCAGATCTCTCCACCATGTCCCGCCCATCCTGGGTTGCCTCATGGGCATGGCTTAGTTTCATTGAGTTAGACAAGGCTGTGGTCCTAGTGTGATTAGAATGACTAGTTTTCTGTGAGTGCCCTCTGAGGGTGTGTGCCCTCTGATGCCCTCCTGCAACACCCACCGTCCCACTTGGGTTTCTCTTACCTTTGGCGTGGGTTATCCCTTCTTGGTAACCTCAGATATGCAGATGACACCACCCTTATGGCAGAAAGTGAAGAGGGGCTAAAAAGCCTCTTGATGAAAGTGAAAGTGGAGAGTGAAAAGGTTGGCTTAAAGCTCAACATTCAGAAAACGAAGATCATGGCATCTGGTCCCATCACTGCATGGGAAATAGATGGGGAAACAGTGGAAACAGTGTCAGACTTTGTTTTTCTGGGCTCCAAGATCACTGCAGATGGTGACTGCAGCCATGAAATTAAAACACGCTTACTCCTTGGAAGGAAAGTTATGACCAACCTAGATAGCATATTCAAAAGCAGAGACATTACTTTACCAACAAAGGTTCGCCTAGTCAAGGCTATGGTCTTTCCTGTGGTCATGTATGGATGTGAGAGCTGGACTGTGAAGAAGGCTGAGCGCCGAAGAATTGATGCTTTTGAACTGTGGTGTTGGAGAAGACTCTTGAGAGTCCCTTGGACTGCAAGAAGATCCAACCAGTCCATTCTGAAGGAGATCAATCCTGGAATTTCTTTAGAGGGAATGATGCTAAAGCTGAAACTCCAGTATTTTGGCCACCTCATGCGAAGAGTTGACTCATTGGAGAAGACTCTGATGCTGGGAGGGATTGAGGGCAGGAGGAGAAGGGGACGACAGAGGATGAGATGGCTGGATGGCATCACTGACTCGATGGATGCGAGTCTGAGTGACCTCCGGGAGCTGGTGATGGACAGGGAGGCCTGGCGTGCTGCGGTTCATGGGGTCGCAAAGAGTCGGACACGACTGAGCGACTGATCTGATCTGATCTGATCCCTTCTTGGCTGCTCCTGGAAAGCACAGCCATCGCACCTTACCTTGGACGAGGGGTCTCTCCTCACTGCTGCCCCTCCTGACCTTGGAGGAGGGGTATCTCCTCACCTCTGCCCTTCCTGACCTCGGTCGTGGGGTAGCTCCTCTCAGCCGCGCTTAGTGCGCCGGTCCTCACTGCTGCCCTTCCTGAACTTGGAGGAGGGGTATCTCCTCACCGCCGTCCTTCCTGACCTCGGTCGTGGGGTAGCTCCTCTCAGCCGCGCAAGAATACTGAAGTGGGTTGCTATTTCCTTCTCCAGGGGATCTTCCCAATGCAGAAGTTCAATCCAGGTCTGCTTGGCAGGTGGATTCTTTACCACTGAGCCACCAAGGAAGCCCTTGCCTACTCTGTTGCTGCTGCTGCTGCTGCTACTAATTCATTTCAGTCGTGTCCGACTCTGTGTGACCCCATAGACGGCAGCCCACCATACTCTACACATGCTTAATAATTTTAGCATAATTCCTGAATGAAAGAGTTTATTGTAAGAAGTTAAACCCACATGCTTTAATGACATACCAGAGTTCAAAAGGCAAGTGTAACTTAATTACAACCAAGTCCAACAGAAAGATTAATTCACACAATGAATTTATAGATCTACTCATCATAACATTTCTGTTATTTCATTTCAACATTTGAGAGTTAATAGTGATTTGATATTTTTTTTAATGAAAAAACACACAAGTGACAAAAATGAAACAGTTGAGCAGAAGGACAGCTCTAGGCTTATAAACTATATCGCAAGCTTTCAACAGGGCATTCAGAGAAGCCACAGGTTTAGGATTGTTAATCATGATCAACTATTAAGGTCAAGCTTGAAAAAAAAATCACTTCTAACAATAGAATGGAATATGAAATTTTTCCAAAAGGGTCGATAGAAAATCTGGTTGTGGCACTGTTTTAGTTAATGGATCAAGGAAAGCTGTTTTGCCTACTTTTAGAATGTTTTCAAATGAAGGATCGGACAGAACCCACTTGGGTCTCTTTCCTTTAGAAAAGAGGAGCACTGGCAGAATTCTTTCCTCCACTTTCTTGTGCTTTCTCTTGAGCCCCAAAGTTATTCAGGCTCAGGGAAAAGAAGACAAAGAAGAGAGACTTTCTCACATCAGTTCAAAGGTATTCCTCCTTTTGTGGATTTTCACTTCTATTCATCCTAATAAATCCTCTCATTTCTTTCTCTTTGATCCTTTCACCTTCAGAAAAAGGCCTGGATGTAAACATACCATAGAGTGACTAAGAGAAACACCAGAAAGAAAAGAGGCGACAGTGGTGTTTTACCTAACCATTAGAAACAATTCATTCTCTCTCGGGGCTTCTCTCTCTGCCAAGCAAAGTACAAAAACAGCTATCACGTTATCAGTTTCAACTTTGAACCTGGACCTTCAGATTCCCGCTCAATGCTGGCCCTGCCTCACTAGCCCATGAATTTTCCCAGTATTCCTAACCGAAGACCCGAGAAGACTGGATCACCTGTATTCAGAGTTTGTCAGATCCAGAAGAAGAAATGAATTATTTTCAGCCAAATGAATGGTTCTCTGATTCTCTGTGCTTCAACCTACCCCTCCGAGGCATTCATCCAAACTAGAAAACATGTCTACGGATTGCTTCCTTCCTATTCCTTAGGAAAGTGGAATTAATAACAATTTTTAAAAGAACTTTCAGGTTAAAAACATATAAAACTCAATATTATCTTGCCTAAAATAGTCTTTCTTATAATAACATCTTATGTCTCCCTTTAACAGAGGAAATAAAGATTTTTTTATTATATTTAATACAGAAAGCTTTAAGGCAGGCTAGATTTTTTTCACTATTTGTCCATGTCTTGCTTATAATAGTCAGGTCACATTAGGTTTGGGGGAGACAAAGGAGACATAGAATAGGGTAAGTCAGGTAAGTTCCTTGAAATAATTGATTGTTTCCAAATATTATGTTTACCCCAAACACCCTCTTTGTTATGATGGAATATAAAATTCTGATCTACAAATAAACACTTCACAAAAATATTCATTGAACTTTTTTTTTTTTCTTTTGACTGAAGAAACACCACTCTTGCTCAAGAGCATGGATTTAAAAGTATGAGTTAAGAAGTTGGGGGATTTGATGATACCAGGCTTCTGTGTGTGTAAGTTACTCTTCAGCCATTAAATAAATGCTCACTGAGAGGAAACTCACCAGCATGAGTGTCAAGCTTCTGATTAAGCACTTGCAGTACAAGGGTGGAGGCAGAAGAGAGGTCATGTTCATTCTAATATCATTGTTTTAAGAGCAAAAGGAAAGCATCAATAGCTTTAAGGTACCAAACATGTTTTAATGACATTTTTGAAGCAAGAAAAAGCTTCCAGAATATTCAAATGGGACGGGAAGGTTAAAACTACTCATAAGGTGGTTGAGAATAAGGTATTTAGTTGTCATGGGAAGTAGATTTCAACATGGAGTTCTGCCTACTTAACGTTTATATCCACTTCCTCTCATCTTTTTCAGAGAAGGCAGTGGCACCCCACTCCAGTACTTTTGCCTGGAAAATCCTGTGGACGGAGGAGCCTGGTGGGCTGCAGTCCATGGGGTCGCTAGAGTCGGACATGACTGAGCGACTTCACTTTCACTTTTCACTTTCATGCATTGAAGAAGGAAATGGCAACCCACTCCAGTGTTCTTGCCTGGAGAATCCCAGAGACGGGGAAGCCTGGTGGGCTGCCGTCTCTGAGGCTGCACAGAGTCGGACACGACTGAAGCGACTTAGCAGCAGCAGCTCATCTTTTTAGGGAGGAAGATGAATGCATTGGTGTCCTTACAGGTGCTTATTACACATGAGTCCTTACATCACTTCTTCCCTATCCTTCTCTCCAGCAAAGTCTCCATAGAGTAGGTACCCACTTACTGTGGCCCATACCAAATTCACAGAGGTTAGTTTTCTCTGGAAGTAGGAAAACACATGTGTTCCTCCCTCTCTTGGTCCTCATCACTCCTCAGTCCAGCCCAGAGACATTTCAGCACTCTGATGGACATGAGTAGGGAAGGAAAATGCCTTCTCCTCTTTCCCAAATAGGATCTGGGATCCAGGATACATGGCCAATGTGATATTAAGGTGTTTCTCTTTCAGGCCACTTTGCTCTTATATACACACAAAGAAATGTATACATTGAAATGAATAAATTCAAATGTATAAGTCATGGACTGATTCTTGACAATTTTCATCAGTATATCTGATCCTTTTTTTTCACTTTCTGGTATGCTGTAATCTTATAGAACTGAAGTTCCAGTCTGTTCATTTCCATGCAGATTTAAAGGGACCTTATTATTTGAAATGTTCCCCCCTTTTTAGAAAGTATTACTAAAATCTTTCCAGAGGGTACAGTATTCCTAATATTAAAACTAGTCAAAGATATAAAATCACACAGGTACACTGGTATAATGAAAAATATGCTTGAGCGGTAACTGGAATGTAATCTTACAGGGAAATAGGTCCTTTACTCTGGTTCGCTTATCAGTAAATGCCACATTCCGTACACTGAAGAAACCTGGGACCACTTGTCACTTCAGAAAAAATGTCTGGATTTTAAGAATCTTCAATTTTCAGTTTTATGAAGTGCACAGCAACCAGATCCATTCTTCTGTTCAAAAATTTTTAAGTGTTTTTAAATTTCTCAAATGACACCTGGCATGCAAAATGGTATTATTATTGCTGCAATCATTTTAATATTTGGATAAATACAAGCATCTCCTAGAAGACCCTGGGGAAAAATAATCCTCCTTCTCTATTCTACCTTTCAGTACTATTTCCTGAAATAGGGAATCCCATTTTTTGTACTCCTGAAGCCAGCTGTGTATTTGACAGCATCCCCTAGAATGGAATTCTTTCACATTTGGGAAAGAAGATGAAGGTGAATGAAAAGAACTAGAAAATTTTTGCACAGTGAATAGCCTAAGAGATGGCTTAGTAACTGTTCAAGGGTATAAATGTTTAAGAAAGATGACGGCAAGCTTAACTTCATTCCACTCAGGACAGAGTGTAGGAAAAAAGAACTTAAAATTGCCCTAGAAAAATATGTTGTACCTGTGAAAATATTTACATGTACACATGGATACTGGACATGCACATCAGATCAGATCAGATCAGTCGCTCAGTCGTGTCCGACTCTTTGCGACCCCATGAACCGCAGCACGCCAGGCCTCCCTGTCCATCACAAGCTCCCGGAGGTCACTCACACTCACATCCATCGAGTCAGTGATGCCATCCAGCCATCTCATCCTCTGTCGTCCCCTTCTCCTCCTGCCCTCAATCCCTCCCAGCATCAGAGTCTTCTCCAATGAGTCAACTCTTCGCATGAGGTGGCCAAAATACTGGAGTTTCAGCTTTAGCATCATTCCTTCCAAAGAAATTCCAGGATTGATCTTCTTTATCCATATACAGACATAAATACATTCAAAGCCTTCAAGAAGCCCTTGTGTATTATATTTTCTTTAACGTGTGTGTCTTGCAGTTTAATAACTTAGTTTAGATTTATGATAGAAATAACCTGTGCAGAAGTGAATTTATGAAACTGTAGGCCAACCATATTGTGCAGTTATAACAGTATATACTAACTGTATGTCCTATGTCAATAGAAATGGCTTCCTTACATAAGAAGATAATGGTTAATTTTGGCTATCGAATTAGTATCAGTTTTTGAAAGAAAATTTCTTTTGACTTTTATATGATATACATATGCTATTTCTGTCATACCTATAACCCAAGTTATGAAACTTTAAAAAGCTATATGAAGACATTATGAAGCACCCATATATATATATATCAGATCAGATTAGATCAGTCGCTCAGTCGTGTCCAACTCTTTGCGACCCCATGAATCGCAGCATGCCAGGCCTCCCTGTCCATCACCAACTCCCGGAGTTCACTGAGACTCACGTCCATCGAGGATAAATTCTAATATAAAGATTGAATCCAAAAGTAAATAAAAGTTTGCCAGCTTCTTAGAATCCCAAGGAAATATTTTGTTTGAATGTTTTGTAATTTCAGTCTGTTTTGAGTAACAACACCATTTCCTAAAACTATTCAGGACTCAGTACTTTTTCCCATATCTTTTCATATATAATTCTTCCTCAACCTTCTTTGAAGACACTTCTTTTCCTCCATATCCTGTAGATATTGAGTCTTAGTGAATAACTATGTGTCTTCCTAAATGTATGAAGGCAGAAAAACTCAGGTGAGAGAGTACAGAATTCCTCTCCCAGAGGAAAGACCAGAGGAAAAGCACAGGGATATAAAACAAAGTAACGTGTTTAGGGAAATGCAAGCACCTGGAATGTGCCTGCAGCATGGATGCTTGTTTGCTGGGGGGAGGTGGTGAAGACGGGGACAAGATGCTAAATGAGAGATAGGGCTACGGATGGGACGTAGGTAGACAGGCTTTGGGACCTTGTTCACCGCACTCCGAGGTTTAGAGTTTCTGCAATGGGTAGCTTATGATGGTTTTAAGCAAAACATTAGGGTCATCAGGTTAGGACTTGAGAAAAAACATTCTTGCAATGGTGTGGAAGACTCACTGGAGGGTCCAGAAAAACCACATGGATGCTGACCTAAAGCAGCAATGGGGGAATGAAATGGAGGTAGTTGGTCTGAAAGAAATTGAGAGGGAAAAATTTACAAAACTTAGTAGTGATTAAATGAGAAATTAAGCAAGAGACATGAATGGTGGATGATTCAGTGAGTTCTGAATTTAAAACATCGGGTGTCTGATACTACAAACCATTGAGGCAGAGATTCAGTTTAGTTCAGTTCAGTCGCTCATTCGGGTCCGACTCTTTGTGACATCATGAATTGCAGCACGCCAGGCCTCCCTGTCCATCACCAACTCCTGGAGTTCACTCAAATTCACGTCCATTGAGTCAGTGATGCCATCTAGCCATCTCATCCTCTGTCATCACCTTCTCCTCCTGCCCACAATCCCTCCCAGCATCAGAGTCTTCTCCAATGAGTCAACTCTTCGCATGAGGTGGACAAAGTACTGGAGTTTCAGCTTTAGCATCAATCTTTCCAAAGAACACCTAGGACTGATTTCCTTTAGAATGGACTGGTTGGATCTCCTTGCAGTCCAAGGGACTCTCAAGAGTCTTCTCCAACACCTCAGTTCAAAAGCATCAATTCTTTGGCTCTCAGCTTTCTTCACAGTCCAACCGTCACATCCATACATGACTACTGGAAAACCATAGCCTTGACTAGATGGACCTTTGTTGGTAAAGTAATGTCTCTGCTTTTGAATATGCCATCTAGGTTGGTCATAAATTTCCTTCCAAGGAGTAAGCATCTTTTAATTTCATGGCTGCAATAAAAATCTGCAGTGATTTTGGAACCCCCCAAAATAAAGTCTGACACTGTTTTCACTGTTTCCCCATCTATTTCCCATGAAGTGATGGGACCAAATGCCATGATCTTCGTTTTCTGAATGTTGAGTTTTAAGCCAACTTTTTCACTCTCCTCTTTCACTTTCATCAAGAGGCTTTTTAGTTTCTTTTCACTTTCTGCAATAAGGGTGGTGTCATCTGCATATCTGAGGTTATTGAGATTTCTCCTGGCAATCTTGATTCCAGCTTGTGCTTCTTACAGCCCAGCGTTTCTGATGATATAATCTGCACAGAAGTTAAATAAGCAGGGTGACAGTATACAGCCTTGACGTACTCCTTTTCCTATTTGGAACCAGTCTGTTGTTCCATGTCCAGTTCTAACTGTTGCTTCCTGACCTGCATACAGATTGCTCGAGAGGCAGGTCAGGTGGTCTGGTATTCCCATCTTTTCAGAATTTACCAGTTTGTTTTGATCCACACACTCAAAGGCTTTGGCACAGTCAATAAAGCAGAAATAGTTGTTTTTCTGGAACGCTCTTGCTTTTTCCATGATACAGTGGATGTTGGTATTTTGATCTCTGGCTTCTCTGCCTTTTCTAAAACCAGCTTGAACATCTGGAAGTGCACAGTTCACGTACTGCTGAAGCCTGGCTTGGAGAATTTTGAGCATTACTTTACTAGCATGTGAGATGAGTGCAGTTGTGCGGTAGTTTGAGCATTCTTTGGCACTGCCTTTCTTTGGGATTGGAATGAAAACTGACCTTTCCCAGTCCTGTGGCCACTACTGAGTTTTCCAAATTTGCTGGCATATTGAATGCAGCACTTTAACAACATCATCTTTCAGGATTTGGAATAGCTCAACTGGAATTCTATCACCTCCACTAGCTTTGTTCATAGTGATGCTTTCTAAGGCCCACTTGACTTCACATTCCAGGATGTCTGGCTCTAGGTCAGTGATCACATCATCATGATTATCTGGGTCATGAAGCTCTTTTGTACAGAGCTTCTTCTGTGTATTCTTGCCACCTCTTCTTAATATCTTCTGCTTCTTTTAGGTCCATACCATTTCTGTCCTTTATTGAGCCCATCTTCGCATCAAATGTTCCCTTGGTATCTCTAATTTTCTGGAAGAGATCTCTAGTCTTTCCCATTCTGTTGTTTTCCTCTATTTTTTGCACTGATCACTGAAGAAGGCTTTCTGATCTCTCCTTGCTATTCTTTGGAACTCTGCATTCAGATGTTTTTTCTTTCCTTTTCTCCTTTGCTTTTCACTTCTCTTCTTTTCACAGCTATTTGTAAGACCTCCCCAGACAGCCATTTTGCTTTTTTGCATTTCTTTTCCATGGGGATGGTCTTGATCCCTGTCTCCTGTACAATGTCATGAACCTCCATCCATAGTTCATCAGGCACTCTGTCTATCAGATCTAGTCCCTTAAATCTACTTCTCACTTTCACTGTATAATCATAAGGGATTTGATTTAGGTCATACCTGAATGGTCTAGTGGTTTTCCCTACTTTCTTCAATTTCAGTCTGAATTTGGCAATAAGAAGTTCATGATCTGAGCCACAGTCATCTCCTGGTCTTGTTTTTGTTGACTGTATAGAGCTTTTCCATCTTTGGCAGCAAAGAATAAAATCCATCTGATTTTGGTGTTGACCATCTGGTGATGTCCATGTGTAGAGTCTTCTCTTGTGTTGCTGGAAGAGGCTGTTTGCTATGACCAGTGCTTTCTCTTGGCAAAACTCTATTAGTCTTTGCTCTGCTTCATTACGTATTCCAAGGCCAAAATTTGCCTGTTACTCCAGGTGTTTCTTGACTTCCTACTTTCCCATTCCAGTCCCCTATAATGAAAAGGACATCTTTTTTGGGTGTTAGTTATAATAGGTCTTGTAGGTTTTCATAGCACCGTTCAATTTTAGCTTCTTTAGCGTTACTGGTCGGGGCACAGACTTGGATTACCGTGATATTGAATGGTTTGCCTTGGAAATGAACAGAGATCATTCTGTCATTTTTGAGATTGCATCCAAGTACTGCATTTCGAATTCTTTTGTTGACCATGATGGCTACACCATTTCTTCTAAGGGATTCCTGCCCACAGTAGTAGATATAATGGTCCTCTGAGTTAAATTCACCCATTTCAGTCCATTTTAGTTCGCTGATTCCTAGAATGTCAACATTCACTCTTTCCATCTCCTGTTTGACCACTTGCAATTTGCCTTGATTTATGGACCTGATGTTCCAGGTTCTTATGCAATATTGCTCTTTACAGCATCAGACCTTGCTTCTATCACCAGTACATTCACAACTGGGTATTGTTTTTGCTTTGGCTGCATCCCTTCATTCTTTCTGGAGTTATTTCTCCACTGATCTCTAGTAGCATATTGGGCACCTACTGACCCGGGGAGTTCCCCTTTCAGTATCCTATCATTTTGCCTTTTCATACTGTTCATGGGGTTCTCAAGGCAAGAATACTGAAGTGGTTTGCCATTCCCTTCTCCAGTGAACCATGTTCTGTCAGACCTCTCCACCATGACCCACCTGTCTTGGATGACCCCACAGGGCATAGCTTAGATACATTGAATTAGACAAGGCTGTGGTCCTAATGTGATTAGATTGACTAGTTTTCTGTGAGTATGTTTTCAGTGTGTCTACCCTCTGATGCCCTCTCGCAACACCTACCGTCTTACTTGGGTTTCTCTTACTTTGGACGTGGGGTATCTCTTCATGGCTGCTCCAGCAAAGCACAGCCACTGCTCCTTACATTGGACGAGGGGTATCTCTTCACTGCTGCCCCTCCTGATGTTGAACATGAAGTAGCTTCTCTTGGCCCTCCTGGGGAACCATGCACGGAGGCAGAGACTCAAACAGAACAAAAGTATGGAAAAAGAGGAGGTAGAGGGTACAAAGGACAACAAACTCTGCTTTTATATTTTATATTTGAGTTGGTTGTAGGATATTCATCAATTTGGAGCTCAAGGAAAAGATGGATTTTAGGACTCCACCTAAAATACCTGATGTTAGCAAAAGCAAATTTCTGATGCTGCACTTCAGAGCTGAAGTCCTTGACAACACTCTTGTAAATGAGAAAGGGAGAGGCTTCCCCTTTTTAATCTACTTTAGAGTTCCACACCAAAGGGTTCCAAAACATTGTGGATTTTACTATTATGTCTCTTATTTCATGTACATAGCCACTTCCTCTCAGAGAACATTCACCTTTCAAAGAACCTGCATGTGATCATTAACATACCAGTTTGTCTAGGCTATACGTACCCAGTGGTGAAACACTAATCTAGGTATTGCTGTAAAGGTATTTTGTATATGTAGTTACCATCTATAATCAGTTGACTTTAAGTAAAGGAGATTATCTTCAATAATCTGAGTGATAGGTCATTCAATCAGCTAAAAGTCCTTAAGAGCAAAACTAAATCCACAGCAACATCATACATAAGGGTGAAAGATAAGAGGCTTCTCCTTAAGAGCAGGAACAAAACAGGGTATTTGGTCTCACCACTTCTATTCAGCATATAACTTGAGCTTCTAGCTAGGGAAATTAGGCAAATAATGGAAGTAAATAGTATTCAAACTGAAAGCAGAACTTACACCTCCTGATTATAAAATACATTTACAAAGCACTGGTATACAAGACAGTGTTGACAAAGATAAACATATAGACCAACAAAATAGAAATGAGAGCCCAAAAATAAACTCATCTGTCTATATATAATCAACTGATTTTTGACAAGGGTGCCATGACCATTCAATAAGAAAAAAAAATTTTTTTCTAAACAAATGGTGCTGGGACAACTGGACAGTCTTATGCAAAAGAATTCAGTTGGAATTTCATCTCAAGCAATACACAAAAATTTAGTCAAAATTATTCATGCTGAGGTTTGACAGAAAGCAACAGAATTCTATAAAGCAAGTACCCTTCAATTTAAAAAAAATAAAATTTTTTTAAAAGTAAAAAAAAATTACTCAAAATGAAGCAAAATCCTAAATGTAAGGGTGAAAACTATTACTCAGAAAAAAAATATAGGGGAACATTTTCATGCTCTTGTATTTGTCAAAGGATTCATAAAACAAAGGCACAGGCAACAGAAGAAGAAAACAAACAAATCAGGCTTAATAAAAATCTAAAACTTGTGTGATTCAAAGAATACCATCAAGAAAGTAGAAAGACAACTACAAATATTTGCAGGTTGTGTATTTGATAAGATATTTTATATGCTATATAAAAAACTTATTGTTCAGCCGCTGAGTCATGTCCAACACTTTTGCAATGCCTTGGACTGAAGCCCACTAAGCTACTCTGTCAATGGAGTTTCCCAGGCAAGAATACTGGAGTGAGTTGCCATTTCCTTCTCCAGGGGATCTTCCGAACCCAGGGATCAAACCCATGTTCTTGTGTATTATCGGTGGATTCTTTACTACTGAGCTATCAGGGAAGCCCATAAAGAACTCTTACAGCTCAATAATAAGAGAACCCAATTAAAAAAATGGGCAAAGTATCCAAATAATCATTTCTCTGAAGAAGATATATAGTAGCTAATAAGCATGCAAAAGGATGCTCAACATAAGTACTAAATTAAAATCACAATAAGATACCACTTCTCACCTACTAAGATGACTAGATTAAAAAAGACAGATAGCCAACAAATGATGAGAATATGTAGAAACTGAAAGTCTCATGCATTGCTAGTGAAAATATAAAATGATCCAGCTATTTTGGATATAGTCCAGCAGTTCATCAAATGATTAAAACTGAGTTAGCATATGATCCAGCAATTTCACTCTGATGTATGGATCTAAGAGAAATGAAAACATGGGGCCATACAGAAAATTGTACACAAGTGTTTATAGCATCATGGTTCATACTAGCCCAAAGGTGAAAACAACCCAAATGCCCATCAACAAAAAAATGGATAATTCATCTGAATCTATGCTATTCTTTCACTATGCTAAGTGAAAGAATCCAATAACAAATGTTATTATATATCCAGGAACACATATCATATAATTCCTAGTATATAAAATTCTGAAATAGGTACATTTGTAGACCCAGAAAGTAGATTAGTGTTTCTTCAGTGTAGTGCATCAAGAGGATAGCTTTAGGGAATGGGGAAATGGGAAGTGAAAGCTAAAGAATATGGAATTTCTTCTTTGAGGTGACGAAAATATTGTAGAATTGACTCCACAGTCAATTCTGTGATAGTTACACATACCTGTGAATATACTAAAAACCATTGGATTGTACATGTTAAGTGAGTGAATTGTATGGAATGTGAATTATATCTCAATAAAGTTATTTTTTAAAAAGCATGAAACTGATTTTCTCTAAAGAAGAGAATCTGTCCCTGCACGGTAATGTCAGTTCCCATCAGAGCTGCCAGTCTGCTGACATGCCCTGCAGATTCTGGACTTGCCAATTCCTTGATATGGATTAAATAACAGATACAGAACAGATGATAGATGATGAATGAATGATGGATGAATGGATAGCTAGACGCATATATACATACATAGCATAAATTTTCTAGTATAGGATCTAGTATAAAATCTCCTGCTATTTCTGTTTCTTTGGTAGAGCTCTAATACAAATTTTGGCACTGAGAAGTGAGGTGCTGCTATAACAAATACCTAAAAGTATGGCAGTGTGTTGGGAGCCGGTTTTTGGATTAGTGCTCTGCCCATGACAAGGGTCATGAGGAAGGAGGCTCAATGACGCAAGGGCAAGATTGAGCCTCAGGAGCCCCTTGGAGGTTCTCGAGCATCTACCCCAAAAAAGCCGGAGTCTGCCTACTTTCTGCTTTGTGGTCTCACCTCTGACTTTACAGGGGGCTGTCCCCCACTACCTTTCTCTGAAAAAAAGAGCTAACTTACAGCTCCAGTTAATAATTCCTGAGTGTGACAGTGTTTCAGCCTACAAACTCCTTTTGGAAATCCTCTAGCCTGCCTGAATAGGTTTTTCCGGCCACATGTGATTGCTCAGATCCTCCCAACTGTGAGAGGCATGAGATGTTCTAAACTTTCTAAACACAGATTCCTTTGAGCAGTTAAAAGATTGATTAGAAATTGTATTGGTGAAGGGTTTTTCACTTGTTGGGCCAATGTTTGCTGCTAAGTCTCCATATCCCTTACCTACTGTGTCCTTGGCAGTGTATTGAAATGTAAGTAGTAGCCTTAATGTTTGTAACCTGGGACCCTTGAGTACAACCCACCACAACTTTGCCCTATAGATATGCAACGCCAATGCTTTTGGAGGGTGGTGCCTGACTTTAAAATAATCACCTTTAGAGAAAATAAGTTCCTTAAAATGGGATCACCTTTAGAGAAAATAAGTTCCTTAAAATGTTAATAGGCCTCTGGGCCAGAAGATGATGTAACTCACCTAAACTTTTGCGTGTGATAGGTTTGAAAGCCTGGCTCAGGGACTGCTGTCCCTGCATGACTCCACCCCTTCCCTCATTATCCTCTATGCATAACTTAAGAGATAAAAACTACTTTGAAAAGAAAAGTGCGGGGCCTTGTTCACCGAAGCTTGGTGTCCCCATGTCATTCTTTCTCTTACCTTCTGGCTGAATTATTCAGCCTCCTCTCTCCACAAAATGTTCTCACTGAATTTCCTTCTCACTGAGCTATCATTTCATCCGCTTTTCTTCACTGAATTTCCTCCTCACTGAGCTATCTTCATTTTTATCACTCTTTGCAGAGAGTCGGACACGACTGAGCGACTGATCTGATCTGATATCTTTAATTAATATTTTAATAAGCAGTTGTTTCCTGATCGCCTATGCCATCTCCCCTTCGAATTCCCTGGATCCACCGGGGCTGGACCCCGGCAGCAGTGGCTCTGGTTTGGGTTTTGAGTAGAGGCTAAAATGGGCTTTCCAGGTAGGGCAGGTGGTAAAGAACCCATCTGTCAATGCAAGAGACACAAGAGACATGAGTGTGATCCCTGGGTCAGGAAGATCCCCTGGAAGATGGCATGCCAATTCATTCCAGTATTTTTGCCTGGAGAATCCCATGGACAGAGAAGCCTTGCAAGCTACAGTCTACAGGGTCACAAAGTGGATAAGACTAAAGCAACTTAGCACTCACGCAGAGTCTGATATAATTTTGAGGTGCTTGACTGAAAAATCTTACATTACTTCATGGAGATAATTGGTAGAAATATGAATGTTAAAGGTATTTCTAGTGAGATGTCAGAAGGAAACATTATTGGGAACTGGAAACAAGATCATCGTTGTTGTTGCTGTTGTTTAGTCATTCAGTCATGTCTGACTCTTTGTGACCTCATGGACTGCAGCATGCCAGGCTTCTCTGTCCTTCACTATTTGCTCAAACTTATGTCCATCGAGTCAGTGATGCCATCCAACCAATTCATCCTCTGTCGTCCCCTCCTTCTCCTGCCTTCAGTCTTTCCCAGCATCAGGGGCTTTTCCAGTGAGTTGACTCTTTGTATCAGGTGGCCAAAGTCTTTGAGTGTCAGCTTCAACATCAGCCCTTTCGATGAATATTCAGTGTTGATTTCCTTTAGGATTGACTGGTTTGATCTCCTTTCTGTCCAAGGGACTCTCAAGAGTCTTCTTCCAGCACCACAGTTTGAAGGCATCAATTCTTCAGCATTTAGCCTTTTTTAATTGTTCAACTCTCACATCCCTACAGGACTCCTGGAAAAACCATAGCTTTGACTAGACCTTTGTTGGCAAACTAACGTCTCTGCTTTTTAACACAGAGGTGGCTCAGAGGTTAAAGCATCTGCCTGCAATGCGGGAGACCTAGGTTTGATCCCCAGGTTGGGGAAATTCCCCTGGAGAAGGAAATGGCAACCCACTCTAGTATTCTTGCCTGGAAAATCCCATGGACAGAGGAGCCTGGTGGGCTATATTCCATGGGGTAGCAAAGAGTTGGACACGACTGAGCAACTTCACTTTTATCTTTGTTAAAAGTAGCAGAACTTGGGTGATCTTGGAAAATCAGAATGTATAAGAAATGGACTTGAGTATTTAGATAAGGACATTTCCAAGTAAAACATTTAAGATACTGCTAGGTTTGGGGCTTTTTTGGTTTTGGGGTTTTGTTTGTTTGTCTCTGCTGCTTATAGTAAAATGCAAGAAGAAAAAAATAATTTGAGGGAGGGAGGAACTGTTAAGTAAAAAGAAACCAGTACTTGATGATTTGAGAGATTTTCAGACTATCCATATTGCAAAGGATGCTAAAATTAGGAAACTCACTGTTAAGGAAGTCTGCTCTGGAGGAAAAGCTGAGTGTAGCTGGACAGCCTTTTGTTGAAGAGATTTTAGGCGTGTGACTCATTTCCCAATCAACCATCTCAGTAGAAGCCAAAAATAAGGATGAGGTTATCCAGGAAGGATCTGTGAAAAAACTCTCTCGCCTGATGCTATGAACCCTCTTTACAGACATAGGAGGCCCGTGAGGGTTTTGATAATATTATACTAGGACAAGCATTGCCAATTTGAACTGATAAGGATGGGGACTGGACAAAAGGAAAGAAGGTGGTCTGCTCCCAAAATCCTACAGGAAGTAAATGGAAACACAGAGCCACTCAGCTGCAAGCATGAGCTACTCTTAAAAGAAAGAAGAAAGACCCAGAAGGTGGAACTGCCATGGACCCAGAGGTCAAAGACAATGGAGCCGTTGCCGAGGGCATAGGGCACAGGAAGCTGCAATTAAGGGTGCAGAGGATAATGGTGCAGGCACAGAGGGAAGACCTTGAGCTTCATAGTACTATTCTCAAGTTTTGAAACTTAATGCAGTTGGCCCTCCCAGATTTCAGAGTTGCTTGGTACTTGTGACCTCTATCTTTTCCAATTGCTCCCTTCTGTTACGTAGCTATCTATACTAAACTTGTCTCACCATTCCATTTTGGAAGCAAATAACTTGTTTTCTGGATTTTCAGACCACATCTGCCCCAGGATAAATGATACCCACAGTGCCACCCATCCTTGATTTAGATGATTTAGAAGATGAGATTTGGGCCCTTCAAACTGATAATATTTACATGAGATTTTGGACTAAGAGTTGATGCTGTTGAGACTTCACGGGATATTGGTATGAAGTGAGGGTATATTGTAAGTGATAAAATACAAAATACATAAATTGAAGGGAGCCAGAGAATGGACTTGGTGTGTTGAATAGCAGCCCTCACAAAGATAAATCACCTGGAACCTGTGTATGAGAACTTATTCAGGAAAAGGGTCTTTGCAGACTTGCTTAAGTTAAGGATCTTGAGACAATATCATCCGGGGTTCGATGAGTCTTAAAGCCAATGACTGGTTTTTGAAAAAAAGAAAAGGAGAAACAGACCCAGAAACATTAGGAAGAAGACCATGTGAAGACAGAGGTAGAGACTAGAGTTAAACAGCCATCAGATGCTGAATGAAGAAAGAGAGGATTCTCCTTGTGGGATCCTGCCAATACTTTGGTTTCAGAATCTTGGCCTCCTGAGCTGTGAAAGAATAAATTTCTGTTGTTCTAAGCCACCAGGTTTGTAGTAATTTGTCACAGCTGCTGCTGCTAAGTCGCTTCAGTCATGCCTGACTCTGTGAGACCTCATAGATGGCAGCCCACCAGGCTCCCCCATCCCTGGGATTCTCCAGGCAAGAATTTGTCACAGTAGCCCTAGGAAACTAATACACTGGGCAAGGATGAATTTTATGTTTGTATGTACTCTTTATCCAGAGCCATCACCCCCTCATAATAATTTAAATCTGGATATTGAACCCAGTTCTTATTGCAGACTCACCTCTACACTGCATAAAATTTATTCTCAGGATTCCCATTGTCCTCTTTGGCAACCAGCTTCAGTTGGAGCCACCCCCTTACAACAGGTATGATTTTATATATATGAATCTCAGTTGGAGATGGAGTGGTCAGAGTACCAGCCCGTCTTCTCTTAAGAGACTCCTCCACTCCTATGTAAATTTACGAAGGCAAAAGAAACCTGTCGAGTAGAATGAAAACAGTTTAAGTTGTCAGAGAACCTAAACTCAAATAAATGGATCAATACTCCAACCCCTACAATATCTGAATCTCAAAATATCCTGTGGTATTACTATGAGGGTTTTAATTTTAATTGTATTTTAACTTATTTTTGACATATTATGATTGTAATTGTTAAAGGCAAATGTCCTGGGCTACACATTTAAGATATAACTCCTGTCTTCTGGGGATTAATCATCTGGTAGGAATAATAATTGTTTATTATTTAAACAATAATTTACAAATAAATAGACTAAAATATACTGCTGCTGCTGCTAAGTTGCTTCAGTTGTGCCCGACTCTGTGTGCGACCCCATAGACGGCAGCCCACGAGGCTCCCCTGTCCCTGGGTTTCTCCAGGAAAGAACACTGGAGTGAGTTGCCATTTCCTTCTCCAATTCATTAAAGTGAAAAGAAAGTGAAGTCTCTCAGTCATGTTCGACTCTTAGCGACCCCATGGACTGCAGTCTACCAGGCTCCTCCATCCATGGGATTTTCCAGGCAAGAGTGCTGGAGTGGGGCGCCATTGCCTTAATGTGATAACTAGTTGATGATGCTGTGTTGTATAACTGAAATTTGCTAAGTAGAAACCAAGAAAAAAAGAAAGAAAGAAAAGGCAGGGGGAGGGGTACAGGTGGAGCTTGACCAAGATGGTGGAGTAGGAAGATGTTGAGTTCAACCCCCTCCTATGGACACACCAAAACTACAACTATTTACAGAGCAACTACTGATGAGAAAGACCAGAATCCAGCAGAAAAGATCTAAACTAAAGATGCGAAGAAGGAACCACCACAAGATGTTAGGAGCTTAATCAAGATCCAAAATCCCAAGTAGGTGGCCCACAAGCAGGAGAATAATTATAATTTCAGAGTTTATCCCTAAGGCGAGAGGAGTTTGAGCCCTTTATCAGGCTTCCCAGGCCCGAGGTCCTGTACCAGGAAGTCGAGCCCCCACAACTAATATAATATTGTAAATCAAGTACATCTCAGAAAAAATAATAATAATAAGTAAAAGTAAACATTAAAAATGTAAATACGCGAGGCAAATTCATTAACTCCATGAAGAAATCCTGTCACAATGCATATGTTTATCAAAGCATCATGTTGTACACTTTCAATATCTAACAATTTCATTTGTTGATTAAACCGCAGTACAAGTGAAAAAATTCTTAGTTAAGAATTTAAAGTCCTCCATTTCATCTATGAAAGCAAAAGTGAAAGTCACTCAGTCGTTTCCATGGACTCTCCATGGAATTCTCCAGGCCAGAATACTGGAGTGGGTAGCCTTTTCCTTCTCCAGGGGATCTTCCCAACCCAGGGCTTGGACCCAGGTCTCCTGCATTGCAGGTGGATTCTTTACCAGCTGAGCCACAAGGGAAGCCCAAGAATACTGAAGAGGGTAGCCTATCCCTTCTCCAGGGGATCTTCCTGACCCAGGAATCAAACCAGGGTTTCATGCAATGCAGGCAGATTCTTTACCAACTGAGCTATCAGGAAAGCTCCATGGAACAGAATAAATGGAGGTTTTAATGTTTAAGGATACCTTGTATTCTATTACTGTCTAAATTTCTTATATTATTGATGTATTATTTTTAACAAATAAACAGCCCTCACTAAGAGGCAGAAGAAGTAAGGAAATTGACATACAGCAATATGAAATTCTTTTTATGGATTAGAAATGGGGTTTATTTAGCATTGTTCATAACAAAGTTCCCAGGAGGCACAGCATGGGAAACAGAATTATCCTCTCTAACTTCAATCTCAGAAGTTTGGTATTTAGCCCAGCTTCATTTCAGAGCCATTTATGACTCTATGATTCATAAATTTAATCATTTATTTTTAACTAATATATGAAATGCTTCAGATAAACTGGATGCTGTAACAGCTGCCCTCTGAGGTGTCGTTTCATAATGAACCATTCCTGAATCAATAGCTAATAGTCAGGTGCTTTATTCTTCTGATAGTGGGGACACTTCATCTTCTTCTTGTGCTTAGCAAATGCATTCTGTAGGAATAACCCTCAGCTGTGTATTCCAGGAAAAAAAGAAAAAAACAGAGACTGTCTCAAATAATATAGAATGCTGTTTATCCTTAAACCTAAACAAAGACACGTGCGGGCAGACCAGAGCCACCGCAGTGACTCCTCAAAGTCTTTAGAAGGCAGGTTCGTTGCATCTTTCCTCTTCTAATTCCAGCTATCACATCTTCATGAAAAAAGAGAGGAAAGAATGCTTTTCCCCTCACTTTTAAGAGGTCTTCTTCTACTAATATCTCACTGGCCACACCAATCTGTGAAGGAGATAATATTTTCAGCTGGGCCCATTGCAAGGATTTGGTTACAAAGAAATAAACAGATAATAGATTTGGGGAAGCAATTAACAGTCTGTAACACAGCAGATATTCAACATATGCCACAGGCCAATTTCTGAGGATCATGCTTAGAGTCACAGTGACTATGCAAAATCTACTCCTTGCTGTGACATTTACCATTTATGTTCTATTTATCATCTTGCTCAAGCAGCCATAATCCAGAAAAAGAGAAGAAATTCTTCCACTATCAAGTTTGTGAATAGTATGTAATCAATTAATTTTATATTTTAAGCTTCTGCTATGGAAATAGAGATAATATTAACAAGATTTTTTAAAGACTAGACCCAAGAGTTTTTAAAAATGTCCATTATTCAATGTGCTGTACCAGGGACTTCTTAATAATACTGGTAAGTGTTGAAATGTAGTGAAGCCCTCACTACTAAGCCATCATCCATCACTGTGTTTTTAGGTATACCTGCATATGTTTGTCAGATTGAGGGAGTACCCTTTACAGGGAGTCCTAAAGAACAAGTCAGTCTTGAGTCAGAGGAGAATAGAGATTCTGAGACCCACAAATCCAGACTAAGAACATCAGTTCCCAACACCATTCCTTTGGTGCAGGTCTGAATCATAAGGAGAAGGAAGACTATGATTAAAACTAAAACTCTTTGGGCTTCCCAGGTGGCTCGGTGATAAAGAATCCACCACCAATGCAGGAGATGAAAGGGAAGCAAGTTTGATCCCTGGGTTGGGAAGATGCCCTAGAGGAGGGCATGGCAACTCACTCCAGTATTCTTGTCTGAAAATTTCCACAGATAGAGGAGCCTGGTGGGCTACAGTCCATGGGGTCACAAAAAGTTGGACATGACTGAAAACACACACACAAGACAAAAATAACTCTAAACTCTCTAACACTTTGTGGGCTCAGCAGCATTGTCTCAGGACACTTCTAACACTATGCAACCCAAAAGATAGGAAGGCATCTTCTCCAGTTCCACAGGAGGGGCACCCCAAAGCTTTGATGTGCTGAGATCTGGGTGCAGCCTCTTGGGCACAACTGGCATGGCCAAGGCCCAGTGCTGGAGCCATACAGACAGACACAGCCCTCTGCCAGTTGTTTGATGATACAGCTTTGTATCAAAGGGTGGAGGGCCAGGTGAGAAGCACCATCTGCCATACCTGGAAGTGTAAGAATAGCTACAAACAAGGAAACTACTCTATCCAGAAGAGCAGTGACACTGTCAGGAGGCCAAAGGGCACTTGAGTCTACATGTGAGGTAGTCCCTGGGTTGCTGAGAAAAACTGCAGGATTTCATAAGAACCTAAAGAGTTAGTGGTCCATCAGTTCAGTTCAGTTGCTCAGTCGTGTCCAGCTCTTTGAGACCCCATGGACTGCAGCACACCAGGCTTCCCTGTCCATCACCAACTTCCAACTACCCACATTCATGTCCATTGAGGGGTGATGCCATCCAACCATCTCACCCTCTGTCATCCCCTTCTCCTCCCACCTTCAATCTTTCCCAGCATCAAGGTCTTTTCAAATAAGTCAGTTCTTTGCCTCAAGTGGCCAAAGTTTTGGAGCTTCAATTTCACCATCAGATTTTCCAATGAATATTCAAGGTTGACTTCCTTTAGGATGGACTAGTTGGATCTCCTTGCTGTCCAAGGGACTCTCTCCAACACCACTGTTCAAAAGCATCAATTCTTTGTCCTTCAGCTTTCTTTAAGTACAACTCTCATATCCATACATGACTACTGGAAAAACCACAGCTTTGACTAGGTGGATCTTTGTCAGCAAAGTAATGTCTCCACTTTTCAATATGCTGTCTAGGTTGGCCATAACTTTTTTCCCAAGGAGGAAGCATCTTTTAATTCCATGGTTGCAGTGATTTTGGAGCCCCCCAAAATAAAATTTGTCACTGTTTCCCCATCTATTTCCCATGAAGTGATGGGACCAGATGCCATGATCTTTGTTTTCTGAATGTTGAGTTTTAAGCCAACTTTTTGACTCTCCTCTTTGACTTTTATCAAGAGGCTCTTTAGTTCTTCTTCACTTTCTTCCATAAAGGTGGTGTCATCTGCATATCTGAGGTTACTGATATTTCTCCCAGGAATCATGATTCCAGCTTGTGCTTCTTCCAACCCAGCATTTCTCATGATGTACTCTGCATATAAGTTAAATAAGCAGGGTGACAATATACAGCTTTGACGTACTCCTTTTCCTATTTGGAACCAGTCTGGTGTTCCATGTCCAGTTCTAACTGTTGCTTCCTGACCTGCATATAGGTTTCTCAAGAGGCAGGTCAGGTGGTCTGGTATTCCCATCTCTTTCAGAATTTTCCACAGTTTGTTGTGATCCACACAGTCAAAGGCTTTGGCATAGTCAATAAAGCAAAAGTAGATATTTTTCTGGAACTCTCTGGCTTTTTTGATGATCCAACAGATGTTGGCAATTTGATCTCTGGTTCCTCTGCCTTTTCTAAAACCAGCTTGAACATCTGGAAGTTCACAGTTCACATATTGCTGAAGCCTGGCTTGGAGAATTTTGAGCATTACTTTACTAGCATGTGAGATGAGTGCAATTGTGCGGTAGTTTGAGCATTCTTTGGCATTGCCTTTCTTTGGGATTGAAATGAAAACTGATCTTTTTTCCAGTCCTATGGCTACTGCTGAGTTTTCCAAATTTGCTGGCATATTGATTGCAGCACTTTCACAGCATCATCTTTTAGGATTTGAAATAGCTCAACTGGAGTTCTCTCACCTCCACTAGCTTTGTTTGTAGTGATGCTTCCTAAGGCCCACTTGACTTCACATTCCCGGATGATTTGAGTTAAAGATGTATTTTCCTTGGCAACAATATGAAAGCATCAAACCAAAAAAAAATTGACAATTTTCTAAAATTACAAAGCAACTTTCAATACTACTAAAAAATGCAGTGAGGTTTTGGCTGCATAGTAGATAATAAAAATTAGAGTTTTAAGACATTCTTATTACATATGATTCAAAAAAATATGTATTAAGCACCTATTATATGTCCTGTGCTGGGCTTCTCTGGTAGCTCAGCTGGTAAAGAATCCACCTGCAATGCAGGAGACCCTGGTTCAATTCCTGGGTTGGGAAGATCCCCTGGAGAAGGGATAGGCTACCCACTCCAGGATTCTTGGGTTTATCTGGTGACTCTGATGGTAAAGAATCTGTCTGCAATGTGGGAGACCTGGGTTCGATCCTGGGTTGGGAAGATTCCCCTGGAGGAGGGCATGATAACCCACTCCAGTATTCTTGCCCAGAGAATCTCCATGAACAGAGGAGCCTGCAGGCTACACAGTCCATGAGATTGCAAAGAATTGGACATGACCGAGTGACTAAGGAGAGCACAGCAGCACAATGTCCTGTGCTAACTGCCAGGAATGCAGTGGGAACTGCAACAATGTGGATGTTGAGCTTGGTTGAAGTCAATATTAGATACAGGCTGCAGAAGCCAGCAGTTCAAGTTTGACTGCACCAAGAAACTCACCAGCAAATTTCATTTATTTGAAGAAACTATGTATGTTTACTGTGACAGATTGAATTATTATCCTTCTTATTATATAATTATGTACTTTTGCCATGTGACTATTAACAGGTTTATTGAAGTATAAATTAAATACCATAAAATTCACCCAATTTAAATGTACAGTTCAGTGATTTTTTTGGTAAATGTATACTATAATAGAATAATCACCACAGTGCAGTTTTAGAACATGTCTCTTACCGCAAAAAGGTTCCCTCATGCTCTACACAGTCAACCCTGTCTCCCAGCCCGAGGCAACCATCTCTATAGTTTTCCCATTTTTAGAAATTTTATATAAATGAAATCACACAATAAATAGTCTTTTGTGTCTGGTTTCTTTTACTTAATATAATAGTTTTGAGAGTCATTCACATTGTGTCCTGTACTAAACTTGATTTCTTTTTCTTGCTAAGTGGTGTATCATTGTGGATGTTCCCAGGTGGTGCTAGTGGTAAAGAATCTGCCTGCAATGCTGGAGATGCTGGTGCAATCCCTGGGTTGAGAAGATCCTGGAGAAGGAAACAGCAACCCACTCCAGCACTCTTGCCTGGAAAATCCTATGGACAGAGGAGCCTGGAGAGCTACAGTCCCTAGGGTCGCAAAAAGTCAGACATGACTGAACATGTACACACAAAAAATACCATTGTATGGGTATGAGAGAGTCAATTTATAGGCAGGTTGATAAGAAGTCCTGGGTCCTCGAGGAGGAGAAAGGGGTCTGGAATTCCCAAGGAGGAGGAAAGGACAAATGTCTTTTTTTTTTTTTTTCTCTACATTCCTTATCACATAAACATTTCTTTTTTTAAGCTCTGAACTGATGATTACAGTTCACTTCAGTTCAATTCAGTTCAGTTGCTCAGTCGACTCTGACTCTTTGCGACACCATGAATCACAGCACGCCAGGCCTCCCTGTCCATCACCAACTCCCGGAGTTCACTCAGACTCATGTCCATCGAGTCAGTGATGCCATCCAGCCATCTCATCCTCTGTCGACCCCTTCTCTTCTTGCCCCCAGTCCCTCCCAGCACCAGAGTCTTCTCCAATGAGTCAACCCTTCCCATGAGGTGGCCAAAGTACTGGAGTTTCAGCTTTAGCATCATTCCTTCCAAAGAAATCCCAGGGCTGATATCCTTCAGAACGGACTGGTTGGATCTCCTTGCAGTCCACGGGACTCTCAAGAGTCTTCTCCAACACCACAGTTCAAAAGCATCAATTCTTCGGCGTTCAGCTTTTTCACAGTCCAGCTCTCACATCCATACATGACCACTGGAAAAACCATAGCCTTGACTAGACAGACCTTTGTTGGTAAAGTAATGTCTCTGCTTTTCAATATGCTTTCTAGGTTGGTCATAACTTTCCTTTCAAGGAGTAAGTGTCTTTTAATTTCATGGCTGCAGTCACCATCTGCAGTGATTTTGGAGCCAAAAGAAATAAAGTCTGACACTGTTTCCACTGTTTACCCATCTATTTCCCATGAAGTGAGGGGACCAGATGCCATGATCTTCGTTTTCTGAATGTTGAGCTTTAAGCCAACCTTTTCACTCAACACTTTCACTTTCATCAAGAGGCTTTTGAGTTCGTCTTCACCTTCTGCCATAAGGGTGGTGTCATCTGCATATCTGAGGTGATTGATATTTCTCCCAGCAATCTTGATTCCAGCTTGTGCTTCTTCCAGTCCAGCATTTCTCATGATGTACTCTGCATGTAAGTGAAAGAAGCAGGGTGACAATATACAGCTTTGATGTACTCCTTTTCCTATTTGGAACCAGTCTGGTGTTCCATGTCCAGTTCTAACTGTTGCTTCCTGACCTGCATACAAATTTCTCAAGAGGCAGATCAGGTGGTCTGGTGTTCCCATCTCTTTAAGAATTTTCCACAGTTTACTGTGATCTACACAGTCAAAGGCTTTGGCATAGTCAATAAAGCAGAAATAGATGTTTTTCTGGAACTCTCTTGCTTTTCCCATGATCCAGAAGATGTTGGCAATTTGATCTCTGGTTCCTCTGCCTTTTCTAAAACCAGCTTGAACATCTGGAAGTACGCAGTTCACATATTGCTGAAGCCTGGCTTGGAGAATTTTGAGCATTACTTTACTAGCATGTGAGATGAGTGCAATTGTTCAGTAGTTTGAGCATTCTTTGGCATTGCCTTTCTTTGGGATTGGAATGAAAATGGACCTTTCCCAGTCCTGTGGCCACTGCTGAGTTTTCCAAATTTGCTGGCATATTGAGTGCAGCACTTTCACAGCATCATCTTTCAGGATTTGGAATAGCTCAACTGGAATTCTATCACCTCCACTAGCTTTGTTCATAGTGATGCTTTCTAAGGCCCACTTGACTTCACATCCCAGGATGTCTGGCTCTAGGTCAGTGATCACACCATCGTGATTATCTGGGGCGTGAAGCTCTTTTTTGTACAGTTCTTCTGTGTATTCTTGCCACCTCTTCTTAATATCTTCTGCTTCTGTTAGGTCCATACAATTTCTGTCCTTTATCGAGCCCATCTTTGCATGAAGTATTCCCTTGGTATCTCTGATTTTCTTGAAATGATTTCTAGTCTTTCCCATTCTGTTGTTTTCTTCTATTTCTTTGCACCCTATAAGACCACCTAAAGGCTATCCTTCAGCTGATATGTTAGGCTTTGATATGTTAGGTTTTCATTTAAATCCAATTCAGCACATTTTCTAATTTTCCTGTGATTTCACCTTTGACTCATGTTTTTTCAAAAAGATATTGTGAAATGCAAAATATTTGGGAAATTTCAAATTACCTTCTGTTGCTGGTTTCTTATTTAATTTTGTTGCAGTCAAAATAGTTTGACTCATTTTGTTTCCTATAATATAGTTAATATGGGGAGACTTCCCTGTGTATTTGAAAAGAATGTTTATTCTGTTGTTGGATGGAGCATTCTGTGTCATTTATATCTAGTTGCTTGCTTGTGTTTTTAAGTCTTGAATATTCTGTCTAGTTCTATCAGTTACTGAGAGAGGAATATTGAAATTTTCAACCACTATAATACTGAATTGCTACCTATCTTTCAATTCTGTCATCTTTGATACAAGTATTTTGGTGTTCTGGTGTTAGGTATGTATACACTTATAATTGCTCCTCCATCCTGATATATTGAAAATTTTACCAATATGAAATGTTTCCATTTGTCTCTAGTAGTATTTCTGGTCTTAAAGCCTATTTTTGTATATTAATATAGTCATTCCAGTTCTTTAATAATTATTGTTTGCTTTTTCATCCTTTTACTTTGGAACTATTTGGGTTTTTTAATACAAAACACATTTTTTATAGATGGTATTTAGTTGGATCTTGCTCTTCTATTAATAGTTAAGAAAAAAAAGTGAAAAATGTTAGTCTGACTCTCTGAGACCCACATGGACTGCAGCCTGCCAGATTCCTCTGTTCATGAAATTCTCCAGGCAAGAATACTGGAGTGGGTTGCCATTCCTTTCTTGAGGTAATCTTCCCAAGCCAGGGATC
Organism: Tragelaphus eurycerus; assembly: GCA_935064755.1. Lineage (NCBI taxonomy): Eukaryota > Metazoa > Chordata > Mammalia > Artiodactyla > Bovidae > Tragelaphus > Tragelaphus eurycerus. Next base: position 14,440,800 of record CAKXYN010000036.1, on the reverse strand, counting down.
AACCCCAGTTTCTTGCATTAAAGACAGATTCTTTACCGTCTGAGTCACCAGGGAAGCTCTATTAATGATTCCCCCCCTTTTTTTTTAATTACTTTAATTATTTTAATTGGAGGCTAATTATTTTACAATATTGTGGTGGTTTTTGCCATACACTGACATGAACTTAGTACGTGGCAGCTGTGACCAGTGCATTTAGCACGGGCGGCTATCCCACGTCCGTGGTCAGGGGCAGAAGCCAGTAGGACCCCATGCCCAAGAAGAGGCGTCCAAGAAGAGCTACCCGACGTCCAATGTCAGGGGCGGCAGCCGAGAGGAGCTACCCCACTTCTGAGGCCAGGGATGGCGGCGGGAAGGAGCAATCCCACATTCAAGGAGCGGTGGCTGCATGGGTGCAGGAGGACCTAGAGGAGCTATTCCACGTTCAAGGTCAGAAGGGGTGGTGGTGAGGAGATACCCCTCGTTCAAGGTAAGAAGCAGCAGCTGCACTTTGCTGGAGCAGCTGTGAAGAAATACCCCACATCCAAGCAAAAGAAACCCAAGTAAGACGGTAGGTGTTGCAAGAGGGTATCAGAGGGCAGACACACTGAAGCCATAATCACAGAAAACTAGTCGATCTAATCACACTAGAACCACAGCCTTGTCTAACTCAATGAAACTAAGCCATGCCTGTGCAGCCACCCAAGACAGACGGATCATGGTGGAGAGGTCTGACAGAACATGGTTCACTGGAGAAGGGAATGGCAAACCACTTCAGTATTCTTGCCTTGAGAACCCCATGAACAGTATGAAAAGGCAAAATGATAGGATACTGAAAGAGGAACTCCCCAGGTCAGTAGGTGCCCAATATGCTACTGGAAATCAGTGGAGAAATATCTCCAGAAAAAATGAAGGGATGGAGCCAAAGCAAAAACAATACCCAGGTGTGGATGTGACTGGTGATAGAAGCAAGGTCCAATGCTGTAAAGAGCAATATTGCATAGGAACCTGGAATGTTAGGTCCATGAATCAAGGCAAATTGCAAGTGGTCAAACAAGAGATGGCAAGAGTGAACGTTGACATTTTAGGAATCAGCGAACTAAAATGGACTGGAATGGGTGAATTTAACTCAGATGATCATTATATCTACTACTGCGGGCAGGAATCCTTCAGAAGAAATGGAGTAGCCATCATGGTCAACAAAAGAGTCTGAAATGCAGTACTCAGATGCAATCTCTAAAACGACAGAATGATCTCTGTTCGTTTCCAAGGCAAACCATTCAATGTCACAGTAATCCAAGCCTATGCCCCAACCAGTAACACTGAAGAAGTTGAAGTTGAACGGTTCTATGAAGACCTACAAGACCTTTGAGAACTAACACCCCAAAAAGATGTCCTTTTCATTATAGGGGACTGGAATGCAAAAGTAGGAAGTCAAGAAACACCTGGAGTAACAGGCAAATTTGGCCTTGAATACGGAGTGAAGCAGGGCAAAGACTAATAGAGTTTTGCCAAGAAAATGCACTGGTCATAGCAAACACCCTTTTCCAACAACACAAGAGAAGACTCTACACATGGACATCACCAGATGGTCAACACTGAAATCAGATTGATTATATTCATTGCAGCCAAAGATGGAGAAGCTCTATACAGTCAACAAAAACAAGATGAGGAGCTGACTGTGGCTCAGATCATGAACTCCTTATTGCCAATTCAGACTGAAATTGAAGAAAGTAGGGAAAACCACTAGACCATTCAGGTATGACCTAAATCAAATCCCTTATGATTATACAGTGGAAATGAGAAATAGATTTAAAGGACTTGATCTGATAAATAGAGTGCCTGATGAACTATGGACTGAGGTTCGTGACATTGTACAGGAGACAGGGATCAAGACCATCCCCAAGGAAAAGCAATGCAAAAAAAGCAAAATGGCTGTCTGGGGAGACCTTACAAATAGCTGTGAAAAGAAGAGAGGCAAAAAGCAAAGGAGGAAAGGAAAGATATAAGCATCTGAATTCAGAGTTCCAACGAATAGCAAAGAGAGATAAGAAAGGCTTCCTCAGCAATCAATGCAAAGAAATAGAGGAAAACAACAGAATGGTCAAGACTAGACATCTCTTCAAGAAAATGAGAGATACCAAGGGAACATTTCATGCAAAGATGGGCTCGATAAAGGACAGAAAGGAAAGGACCTAACAGAAGCAGAAGATATTAGGAAGAGGTGGCAAGAATACACAGAAGAACTGTACAAAAAAGAGCTTCATGACCCAGATAATCACGATGGTGTGATCACTGACCTAGAGCCAGGCATCCTGGAATGTGAAGTCAAGTGGGCCTTAGAAAGCATCACTACGAGAAAAACTAGTGGGGGTGATAGAATTCCAGTTGGCTCTTTCAAATCCTGAAAGATGATGCTGTGAAAGTGCTGCACTCAATATGCCAGCAAATTTGGAAAACTCAGCAGTGGCCACGGGACTGGAAAAGGTCCGTTTTCATCCCAATCCCAAAGAAAGGCAATGCCAAAGAATGCTCAAACTACCACACAATTGCACTTATCTCACACGCTAGTAAAGTAATGCTCAAAATTCTCCAAGCCAGGCTTCAGCAATATGTGAACCGTGAACTTCCTGAAGTTCAAGCTGGTTTTAGAAAAGGCAGAGGAACCAGAGACCAAATTGCCAACATCTGCTGGATCATGGGAAAAGCAAGAGAGTTCCAGAAAAACATCTATTTTTGCTTTATTGACTATGCCAAAGCCTTTGACTGTGTAGATCACAATTAACTGTGGAAAATCCTGAAAGAGATGAGAATACCAGACCACCTGACCTGCCTCTTGAGAAATCTGTATGCAGGTCAGGAAGCAACAGTTAGAACTGGACATGGACCAACAGACTGGTTCCAAACAGGAAAAGGAGTATGTCAAGGCTGTATATTGTCACCCTGCTTCTTTCACTTACATGCAGAGTACATCATGAGAACCTGGACTGGAAGAAGCACAAGCTGGAATCAAGATTGCTGGGAGAAATATCAATCACCTCAGATATGCAGATGACACCACCCTTATGGCAGAAAGTGAAGAGGAACTCAAAAGCCTCTTGATGAAAGTGAAAGAGGAAAGTGAAAAAGTTGCCTTAACACTCAACATTCAGAAAACGAAGGTCATGGCATCCGGTCCCATCACTTCATGGGAAATAGATGGGGAAATAGTGGAAACAGTGTCAGACTTTAATTCTTTGGGCTCCAAAATCACTGCAGATGGTGACTGCAGCCATGAAATTAAAAGACGCTTACTCCTTGGAAGAAAAGTTATGACCAACCTAGATAGCATATTCAAAAGCAGAGACATTACTTTGCCAACAAAGATTTGTCTAGTCAAGGCTATGGTTTTTCCTGTGGTCATGTATGGATGTACGAGTTGGACTGTGAAGAAGGCTGCGCGCTGAAGAACTTATGCTTTTGAACTGTGGTGTTGGAGAAGACTCTTGAGAGTCCCGTGGACTGCAAGGAGATCCAACCAGTCCATTCTGAAGGAGATCAGCCCTGGGATTTCTTTGGAAGGAATGATGCTAAAGCTGGAACTCCAGTACTTTGGCCACCTCATGTGAAAGGTTGACTCATTGGAAAAGATTCTGATGCTGGGAGGGATTGGGGGCAGGAGGAGAAGGGGTCGACAGAGGATGAGATGGCTGGATGGCATCACTGACTCGATGCACGTGAATCTGAGTCAACTCCAGGAGTTGGTGATGGACAGGGAGGCCTGGCGTGCTGCGGTTCATGGGGTGGCAAAGAGTCGGACACGACTGAGTGACTGAACTGAACTGAATTGACATGAATCAGCCATGGGTGTATATGTGTCCCACCATCCTGAATCCCTCCCACCTGCCTCCCCATCCCATCTATCTGGGTTGTCCCAGAGCACCAGCTTTGAGTTCCCTGTTTAATGCATTGAATCTACACCAGTCATCCATTTTACATACTGTAATATACATGTTTCAGTGCTATTCTCTCATATCATCCCACCCTTGCCTTCTCCCACATAGTTCAAAAGTCTGTTCTTTACATCTGTATCTCTCTTGCTGTCTTGCATATAGGGTCATTGTTACCCTATAACAATGGTCTTTCTAAATTCCATATATATATATGTTCATATACTGTATTGGTATTTCTCATTCTGACTTACTTCACTCTGTATAATAGGCTTCAGTTTCAACCACATTATTAGAACTGATTCAAATACATTATTTTTTATAGCTGAGTAATGTTCCATTGTGTATGTATACCACAACTTCCTTATCCATTCATCTGCCAGTGGACATCTAGGTTGCTTAGATGTCCTGGCTATTGTAAACAGTGCTGCAGTGAACATTGGGGTGCATGTGTATCTTTCAGTTCTGGCTTCCTCAGTGTGTATGCCCAGCAGTGGGATTGCTAGGTTGTATGGCAGTTCTATTTCCAAGTTTTTAAGGAATCTCCACACTGTTCTCCATTGTGACTGCACTTGTTTGCATTCCTACCAACAGTGTACAAGGGTTCCCTCTTCTCCACACCCTCTCCAGTATTTACGGTTTGTAGACATCTTGGTGGCAGCCATTCTGACCGGCATGAGATGGTACTTCATCGTGGTTTTGATTTGCATTTCTCTGATAATGAGTGATTTTGAGCATCTTTTCATGTGTTTGTTATCCATCTGTATGTCTTCTTTGGAGAAATGTCTGTTTAGTTCTTTGGCCCATTTTTTGATTGTGTCATTTATTTTTCTGGTATTGAGCTGCATGAGCTGCTTGTATATTTTGACGATGAATTCTTTGTCAGTTGTTTCCTTTGCTATTATTTTCTCACATTTGGAACCTAAAGAAACAAGAGAAACATCAAATAAATAACCTACATTTACAGCTAAAGCAATTAGAAGAAGAAGAAAAGAAGAACCGCGAAGTTAGTAGAAGGAAAGAAATCAGAGCAGAAATAAATGAAAAATAGATGGAGACTATAGCAAAAATCAACAAACTAAAATGTGGTTCTTTGAGAAGATAAATAAAATAGACAAACCATTAGCCAGACTCATCAAGAAAAAAAGGGAGAAGAATCAAATCAATAAAATTAGAAATGAAAATGGAGAAATCACAAGACAATACATAAATACAAAAGATTTAGCTATTATTTTAAAAATTATTTTCTAAATAGTTCATCTAAATATTATAATACATATCTTTAAATCATTACAGTCTGTTTCATAATAATCACAGTAACAACAATAAGAATAATATATTAAATTTTCTCTGATATATTTTCATTTTCCTTTTCATTTTAATGCTAGTATTGTTATACATATTACATCTATCCATGCAACAACTCCCCAAAATAAAACATTACAATTTTTGCTTCACATAGTCTTTGTTTTTAAAGAAATTAGAAGAAGCGATAAGCATTCCTTTATGTTTACTCACATATTTAACATTTTCAGTGCTCTTCATTCCTTCCTGTTGAGATGAGTTGAGTCATATCTGCTATCATCATTTCCTTTCAGCCTGAAACAGCCTTTAGGATTTCTTATAGGGTGGTCTATTTTTTTTTTTTAACCTGAGAAGATCTTTATTCTGCCTTCATTTTGAAAGATGGTCTTGCTAGATAGAAAATTCTTGATTAACAGGCTTTTTTGGGTCATTTTTTCTATTAGCACTTTGGATTGTTCTTCCACTACCTTCTAGACTCCCTATTTGTGTGAGAAGTCAGCCTTTACTTGTATTGTTCTTCATATATGATGAGTCATTTTTATCTTGCTGCTTCAAGACTGTCTTGGCTTTCTGGAGCGCTTAGCATCATGGGTCTATGTGTGGAACTTTTCATGTTTAGTCTACTTGATGGTTATTGAGTTTCTCGAACCTACAGATTAAGGTTTTTCATCAAATTGGGGAGTTTATGGTCATTATTTCTTCAAAAACATTTTTCCTTTGTGTTTCTCCATTCCTCCTGGAACTATTACAAGTACACGATAGGCCTCACATTGTCCTACAGGTCTTTGAGTTGCTATTTTTCTTCTATCTTATTTTTTCTTTATTCTTTTTTTTTCTTAATTTTATTTTGCTTAACTTTATAATATTGTATTGCTTTTGCCGTACATCAAAATGAATCCGCCACAGGTATACATGTGTTCCCCATCCTGAACCCTCCTCCCTCCTCCCTCCCCATACCATCCCTCTGGGTCATCCCAGTGCACCAGCCCCAGGCATCCGTTATCAGGCATCAAACCTGGACTGGCGACTCATTTCAAATATGATATTATACATATTTCAATGCTATTCTCCCAAATCATCCCACCCTCTCCCTCTCCCAGAGTCCAAAAGACTGTTCTATACATCAGTGCCTCTTTTGCTGTCTCGTAAACAGGGTTATTGTTACCATCTTTCTAAATTCCATATATATGTGTTAGTATACTGTATTTGTGTTTTTCTTTCTGGCTTACTTCACTCTGTATAATAGGCTCCAGTTCCATCCACCTCATTAGAACTGATTCAAATGTATTCTTTTTAATGGCTGGTAATACTCCATTGTGTATATGTACCAACTGCTTTCTTATTCATTCATCTGTGGATGGGCATGTAGGTTGCTTCCAAGTCCTGGATATTATAAACAGTGCTGCTATGAATATTGGGGTACATGTGTCTCTTTCAATTCTAGTTTTCTCAGTGTGTATGCCCAGCAGTGGGATTGCTGGATCATCAGATCAGTCGCTCAGTCGTGTCCGACTCCTTGCGACCCCATGAACCGCAGCACGCCAGGCCTCCCTGTCCATCACCAACTCCCGGATCACTCAGACTCATGTTCATCGAGTCAGTGATGCCATCCAGCCATCTCATCCTCTGTCCACCCCTTCTCCTCCTGCCCCCAATCCCTCCCAGCATCAGAGTCTTCTCCAATGAGTCAACTCTTCACATGAGGTGGCCAAAAGCTGAGGAGTTTCAGCTTTAGCATCATTCCTTCCAAAGAAATCCCAGGGTTGATCTCCTTCAGAATGGACTGGTTGGATCTCCTTGCAGTCCACGGGACTCTCAAGAGTATTCTCCAACACCACAGTTTGAAAGCATCAATTCTTTGGCACTCAGCCTTCTTCACAGTCCAGCTCTCACATCCATACATGCTGGATCATAAGGCAGTTCTATTCCTAGTTTTTTGAGGAATCTCCATACTGTTCTCCAAAGTGGCTGTACTAGTTTGCATTCCCACCAACAGTGTAAGAGGGTTCCCTTTTCTCCACACCCTCTCCAGCATTTATTGCTTGTAGACTTTTGGATCACAGCCATTCTCACTGGAGTGAAATGGTATCTCATAGTGATTTTGATTTCATTTCTCTGATAATGAGTGATGTTGAGCATCTTTTCATGTGTTTGTTAGCCATCTGTATGTCTTCTTTGGAGAAATGTCTATTTAGTTTTTTGGCCCATTTTTTGATTGGGTTGTTTATTTTTCTGAAATTGAGCTGTAGGAGTTGCTTGTATATTTTTGAGATTAGTTGTTTGTCTGTTGCTTCATTTGCTATTATTTTCTCCCATTCTGAAGGCTGTCTTTTCACCTTGCTTATAGTTTCCTTTATTGTGCAGAAGCTTTTAGGTTTAATTAGGTCCCATTTGTTTATTTTTTATTTTATTTCCAATATCCTGGGAGGTAGGTCATAGAAGATCCTGCTGTGATGTATGTCAGAGAGTGTTTTGCCTATGTTTTCCTCTAGGAGTTTTATAGTTACTTGTCTTACATTTAGATCTTTAATCCATTTTGAGTTTATTTTTGTGTATGGTGTTAGAAAGTGCTCTAGTTTCATTCTTTTACAAGTGTTTGACCAGTTTTCCCAGCACCACTTGTTAAAGAGATTGTCTTTAATCCACTGTATATTCTTGCCTCCTTTGTCAAAGATAAGGTGTCCATATGTGCGTGGATTTATCTCTGGGCTTTCTATTTTGTTCCATTGATCTATATTTCTGTCTTTGTGCCAGTACCATACTGTCTTGATGACTGTGGCCTTGTAGTAGAGCCTGAAGTCAGGCAGGTTGATTCGTCCAGTTCCATTCTTCTTTCTCAAGATAGCTTTGGCTATTCGAGGTTTTTTGTATTTCCATACAAATTGAGAAATTATTTGTTCTAGCTCTGTGAAGAATACCGTTGGGAGCTTGATAGGGATTGCATTGAATCTATAAATTGCTTTGGGTAGTATACTCATTTTCACTATATTGATTCTGCCAATCCATGAACATGGTATATTTCTCCATCTATTAGTGTCCTCTTCGATTTCTTTCACCAGTGTTTTATAGTTTTCTATATATAGGTCTTTAGTTTCTTTAGGTAGATATATTCCTAAGTATTTTATTCTTTTCATTGCAATGGTGAATGGAATTGTTTCCTTAATTTCTCTTTCTATTTTCTCATTATTAGTGTACAGGAATGCAAGGGATTTCTGTGTGTTAATTTTATATCCTGCAACTTTACTATATTCATTGATTAACTCTAGTAATTTTCTGGTGGAGTCTTTAGGGTTTTCTATGTAGAGGATCATGTCATCTGCAAACAGTTAAAGTTTTGCTTCTTCTTTTCCAATTTGGGTTCCTTTTATTTCTTTTTCTTCTCTGATTGCTGTGGCCCAAACTCCCAAAACTATGTTGAATAGTAATGGTGAAAGTGGGCATCCTTGTCTTGTTCCTGACTTTAGAGGAAATGCTTTCAATTTTTCACCATTGAGGATAATGTTTGCTGTGGGTTTGTCATATATAGCTTTTATTATGTTGAGGTATGTTCCTTCTATTCTTGTTTTCTGGAGAGTTTTTATCATAAATGGATGTTGAACTTTGTCAAAGGCTTTCTCTGCATCTATTGAGATAATAATATGGTTTTTATTTTTCAATTTGTTAATGTGGTGTATTACATTGATTGATTTGTGGATAATGAAGAATCCTTGCATTCCTGGGATAAAGCCCACTTGGTCATGGTGTATGATCTTTTTAACGTGTTGTTGGATAATGATTGCTAGAATTTTGTTAAGGATTTTTGCATCTATGTTCATCAGTGATATTGGCCTGTAGTTTTCTTTTTTTGTGGGATCTTTGTCAGGTTTTGGTATTCGGGTGATGGTGGCCTCATAGAATGAATTTAGATGTTTTCCTTCCTCTGCAATTTTCTGGAAAAGTTTGAGTAGGATAGGTGTTAGCTCTTCTTTAAATCTTTGGTAGAATTCAGCTGTGAAGCTGTCTGGACCTGGGCTTTTGTTTGCTGGAAGATTTCTGATTACAGTTTCAATTTCTGTGCTTGTGATGGGTCTGTTAAGATTTTCTATTTCTTCCTGGTTCAGTTTTGGAAAGTTGTACTTTTCAAGAATTTGTCCATTTCTTCCACGTTGTCCATTTTATTGCCATATAATTGCTGATAGTAGTCTCTTATGATCCTTTGTATTTCTGTGTTGTCTGTTGTGATCTTTCCATTTTCATTTCTAATTTTATTGATTTGATTTTTCTCCCTTTGTTTCTTGATGAGTCTGGCTAGTGGTTTGTCAATTTTATTTACCCTTTCAAAGAACCAGCTTTTGGCTTTGTTGATTTTTGCTATGGTCTCTTTTGTTTCTTTTGCATTTATTTCTGCCCTAATATTTCTTTCCTTCTACTAACCTTGGGGTGCTTCATTTCTTCTTTTTCTAGTTGCTTTAGGTGTAGAGTTAGGTTATTTATTTGACTTTTTTCTTGTTTCTTGAGGTATGCCTGTATTGTTATGAACTTTCCCCTTAGGACTGCTTTTACAGAGTCCCACAGGTTTTGGGTTGTTGTGTTTTCATTTTCATTCATTTCTATGCAGATTTTGATTTCTTTTTTGATTTCTTCTGTGATTTGTTGGTTATTCAGCAGCGTGTTGTTCAGCCTCCATATTTTGGAATTTTTAATAGTTTTTCTCCTGTTATTGAGATCTAATCTTATTGCATTATGGTCAGAAAAGATGCTTGGAATGATTTCAATTTTTCTGAACTTACCAAGGCTATATTTATGGCCCAGGATGTGATCTATCCTGGAGAAGGTTCTGTGTGCACTTGAGAAAAAGGTGAAATTCATTGTTTTGGGATGAAATGTCCTATAGATGTCAATTAGGACTAACTGGTCTTTTGTATTGTTTAAAGTTTGTGTTTCCTTATTAATTTTCTGTTTAGTTGATCTATCCATTGGTATGAGTGGGGTATTAAAGTCTCCCACTATTATTGTGTTATTGTTAATTTCTCCTTTCATACTTGTTAGTATTTGTCTTACATATTGCGGTGCTCCTATGTTGGGTGCATATATATTTATAATTGTTATATCTTCTTCTTGGATTGATCCTTTGATCATTATGTAGTGACCTTCTTTGTCTCTTTTCACAGCCTTTGTTTTAAAGTTTATTTTATCTGATATGAGTATTGCTACTCCTGCTTTCTTTTGGTCCCTATTTGCATGGAAAATCTTTTTCCAGCCCTTCACTTTCGGTCTGTATGTGTCCTCTGTTTTGAGGTGGGTCTCTTGTAGACAACATATGTAGGAGTCTTGTTTTTGTATCCATTCAGCCAGTCTCTGTCTTTTGGTTGGGGCATTCAACCCATTTACATTTAAGGTAATTATTGATAAGTATGATCCCGTTGACATTTACTTTATTGTTTTGGGTTCAAATTTATATACCCCTTTTGTGTTTCCTGTCTAGAGAACGTCCTTTAGTATTTGTTGGAGAGCTGGTTTGGTGGTGCTGAATTCTCTCAGCTTTTGCTTGTCTGTAAAGCTTCTGATTTCTCCTTCATATTTGAATGAGATCCTTGCTGGGTACAATAATCTGGGCCGTAGGTTATTATCTTTCATCACTTTAAGTATGTCTTGCCATTCCCTCCTGGCTTGGAGAGTTTCTATTGAAAAATCAGCTGTTATCCTTATGGGAATTCCCTTGTGTGTTATTTGTTGTTTTTCCCTTGTTGCTTTTAATATTTGTTCTTTGTGTTTGATCTTTGTTAATTTGATTAATATGTGTCTTGGGGTGTTTCGCCTTGGGTTTATCCTGTTTGGGACTCTCTGGGTTTCTTGGACTTGAGTGATTATTTCCTTCCCCATTTTAGGGAAGTTTTCAACTATTATCCCCTCTGGTATTTTCTCATGGTCTTTCTTTTTGTCTTCTTCTTCTGGGACTCCTATGATTCGAATGTTGTAACGTTTAATATTGTCCTGGAGGTCTCTGAGATTGTCCTCATTTCTTTTAATTCGTTTTTCTTTTTTCTCCTCTGATTCATTTGTTTCTACCATTCTATCTTCTAATTCACTAATTCTATCTTCTGCCTCTGTTATTCTACTATTTGTTGCCTCCAGAGTGTTTTGGATCTCATTTATTGCATTATTCATTATATATTGACTCTTTTTTTATTTCTTCTAGGTCCTTGTTAAACCTTTCTTGCATCTTCTCAGTGCTTTTCTCCAGGCTATTTATCTGTTATTCCATTTTGATTTCCAGATTTTGGATTAATTTCACTATCATTATTCGGAATTCTTTATCAGGTAGATTCGCTATTTATTCCTCTTTTGTTTGGTTTGGTGGGCATTTATCCTGTTCCTTTACCTGCTGGGAATTCTTCTGTCTCTTCATCTTGTTTAAATTGCTGAGTTTGGGTTGTCCTTACTGTATTCTGGCAGTTTGTGGAGTTCTCTTTATTGTGGTGTTTCCTCACTGTGTGTGGGTTTGTACAGGTGACTTGTCAAGGTTTCTTGGTTAGGGAAACTTGTGTTGGTGTTCTGGTGGATGGAGCCGGATTTCTTCTCTCTGGAGTGCAATGAAGTGTCCACCAATGAGTTATGAGATGTCTATGATTTTGGGGTGACTTTGGGTAGTCTGTATATTGGAGCTCAGGGCTGTGTTCCTGTGTTGCTGGAGAATTTGCTTGGTATGTCTTGCCATGGAACTTGTTGGCCCTTGTGTGGTGCTTGGTTTCAGTATAGGTATGGAGGCATTTGATGAGCTCCTGTCAATTAATATTCCCTGGAGTCAGGGTTTGGCCTTAAGCCTCCTGCTTCCAGTTATTGGTCTTATTTTTACAGTGGTCTCAAAACTTCTCCTTCTATATAGCACCATTGATAAAACATCTAGGTTAAAGATGAAAAGTTTCTCCACCGTCAGGGTCACCCAGTGAGGTTCACAGCGTTACATGGGGAAGAGAAGAGGGAGGAGGGAGTTAGACGTGACCCAAATGAGATGTGGTAGAATCAATAGAGGAGAGAGCAGGCTAACCAGTAATCACTTCCTTATGTGCATTCCACAACTGGACCGCTCAGAGATGTTCACAGAGTTATACAGAGAAGAGAAGAAGGAGGAAGGAGACAGAGGTGGTCAAGAGGATAAAAGGACGGAAAGAAAAGGAGAGAGACAGATCCAGTCAGTAATCAGTTCCCTAAGTGTTTTCCTTTATTTGTAACACAGAAATTCACAGAGTTGGATAGAGTAGAGAGGGGTTAGTGAGGAGACGCAGGCGAACTGGTGGAGAAAAAGGAGAGTCTGGAGGTGGAGAGAACAGTCAAGCCAGTAATCTCACTCCCTAGTAAAAAGTGGGTATTGAAGATTAGGTTCTTAAAGGTACAAAATTGGTAAAAAAATACCTAAAGGCAAAAATTAAAAATCTAGAGTAGAGTTTGGAGTTTCAAAAATACAATGTTAAAGAAAAGAAAAAGGAAAAGAAAGAGAGAAAAAGAAAAAAAAAAGAGTCACAAAAATTATAAAGAAAATATAGGTACAAAATGATAACAAATACCAAAAAGCAAAAGTTAAAAATCTAGAGTAGAGTTTGGAGTTTCAAAAATACAATGTTAAAGAAAAGAAGAAGAAAAAGAAAGATAGAAAAAAGAAAAAGAAAGAAAATAAAAACAAAACAACAAAAAAACCGAAGTCACAAAAATCATAAAGAAGATATAGGTACAAATTGATAACAAATACCAGAAAGCATAAATTCAAGATCTAGATTAGAGTTTAGAATGTCAGTAGTACAATGTTAAAGAAAAGACAAAGAGATAGAGAGAGGGGAAAAAAGTCACAAAAGTTATTAAAAAAAATAGGTGCAAAATTGATAACAAATACCAATAAGCTAAAATTAAAAATCTAGAGCAGAGTTTGGAGTTTCAAAAATACAATGTTAAAGAAAAGAAAAAAAGGAAAATAAGGGTCACAAAAGTTATAAAAATATATATATATTAAGTTCGTTTTTTTAAAAAAAAGGTCTTTTATTTATTTATTTATTTTACAAAGTAATAGTAGGTTATAAAAGTGAAAATTAAAGGCGTACTAGAGGATTAAAAAAATTTTTTAATTAAAAAAAAAGAAAGAATGATGGTAAAAATAGTAAAAACATATATAGGACTTTCTCTGATATTGTTGTGGGTATTGTGGGTTCAGTTCATTTTTGGCTAGTTCCTTGTTATGGCTTAAATTTCTCAAGATCTATAGGCCCCTTCCTATGTAGTTGGTACTGACCATGGGGTTTTACTTTATTGCCTGTCGTTTCCACAGCGGTTCCCTCTGTTATAGCTTCTTCTGTTTGCTGGTCTCTTCAGTGTCTGATTTCCGCCCTGATACAAAGAGGGCAGTGGTGGACACCCTTCCTTTTTTTTTTTTTTTTTAGGCTCACTTGTTCAGTCGTGCTGTGGGGAGGGAGGGACGCTGCAAATAAATAACACTGGTGTGTGCTCGCAATGCCTCAGCCACACTGGGCCTGCCCCTGCTCACGGTGCGTGTAGCCTCCCTGCCCACACTGCTCAGGCTCCACCGGGAACCATCCGCAGCCAGCCCTAGGCTGCTTGCCCCTCCTAGGTCTAAGGCGCTCAAGTTCAGGCACTCTGGTAGTCCTCAGAGGCCTAGGCTCGGTTGGGCCTGCATTTTGTGCCTTTCGCAGATTCCAGCAGCACAGGTAATGAGGTGTTTAGCAAGCGCAGCTTCTGCAACTTATTGCCTCCCTGCCACTCGGTTTTCTAGGTGTACAACCGGCGCACCTTCTCAGGCGGATGTTGACCGACCAGAGCCCAAAGAAGTCTTAGTTAGCAAAGAAGCCTGCTTACAGTTTTGTATATAATGTCTCTTTGGGGCTGCGATTGCCTACCTCGGGCTCTGGCTGCCTGTCACCAGAGGGGAACGGTCTGCAGCCAGCTATCTCTGTACAGTCCTTTGCTCTGTGCACGGGCCTGGCGGTGTCTTAGGTTAGGGCTGGCTTTTCATGTGGTAGATATCCAACAGTCTGGTTTGCTAGCCCAAATTATTTCGCTCAGGTAGCGTTCGGGATATTCAGGCCAGATGCTTACTCTAAGCAATGCAGCCCATGCCACACCTCTCTGGCCAGCCCCCGCTTCCTAATGGTGGATGCAGGCGTTTGCACTGCTTCTCCGATGGGGAAGTAATCGTAGGGCTCATGATCTGTGGGTTTTAATTGTTTATTTATTTTTCCTCCCGGTTATGTTGCCCTCCGTGCTTCCCAGGCTTGGCACGGACTCCGCAGTGAGAATGTTTCCTGGTGTTTGGAAACTTCTCTCTTTTTAAGACTCCCTTCCCTGGACAGAGGTCCGTCCCTCCCTCTTTTCTATCTTTTTTGTCTTTTATATTTTTTTCCTACCTCCTTTAGAAGGCAATGAGTTGCTTTTCTGGGTGCCTGATGTCCTCTGCGGCATTCAGAAGTTGTTTTATGGAATTTACTTGGCGTGTCTGGGAAGGCCTTGCAAATAGCTATGAAAAGAAGAGAAGTGAAAAGCAAAGGAGAAAAGGAAAGATATAAACATCTGAATGCAGAGTTCCAAAGAAGAGCAAGAAGAGATAAGAAAGCCTTCTTCAGCGATCAATGCAAAGAAATAGAGGAAAACAACAGAATGGGAAAGACTAGGGATCTATTCAAGAACATCAGAGATACCAAAGGAACATTTCATGCAAAAATAGGCTCGATAAAGGACAGAAATGGTATGGACCTAACAGAAGCAGAAGATATTAAGAAGAGGTGGCAAGAATACACAGAAGAACTGTACAAAAAAGAGTTTCACGACCCAGATAATCATGATGGTGTGATCACTGACCTAGAGCCAGACATCCTGGAATGTGAAGTCAAGTGGGCCTTAGAAAGCATCACTATGAACAAAGCTAGTGGAGGTGATGGAATTTCAGTGGAGCTATTTCAAATCCTGAAAGATGATGCTGTTAAAGTGCTGCACTCAATATGCCAGCAAATTTGGAAAACTCAGCAGTGGCCACAATATTGGAAAAGATCAGTTTTCATCCCAATCCCAAAGAAAGCCAATGCCAAAGAATGCTCAAACTACCACACAATTGCACTCATCTCACACGCTAGTAAAGTAATGCTCAAAATTCTCCAGGCCAGGCTTCAGCAATATGTGAACCGTGAACTTCCTAATGTGCAAGCTGGTTTTACAAAAGGCAGAGGAACCAGAGATAAAATTGCCAACATCCGCTGGATCATGGAAAAAGCAAGAGAGTTCCAGAAAAGCATCTATTTCTGCTTTCTTGAGCATGCCAAAGCCTTTGACTGTGTAGATCACAATAAACTGTGGAAAATTCTGAGAGAGATGGGAATACCAGACCATCTGATCTGCCTCTTGAGAAATCTGTATGCAGGTCAGGAAGCAACAGTTAGAACTGGTCATGGAACAACAGACTGGTTCCAAATAGGAAAAGGAGTACGTCAAGGCTGTATATTGTCACCATGTTTATTTAACTTATATGCAGAGTACATCATGAGGAATGCTGGACTGGAAGAAACACAAGTTGGAATCAAGATTGCTGGGAGAAATATCAATAACCTCAGATATGCGGATGACACCACCCTTATGGCAGAAAGTGAAGAGGAACTCAAAAGCCTCTTGATGAAAGTGAAAGTGGAGAGTGAAAAGGTTGGCTTAAAGCTCAACATTCAGAAAACGAAGATCATGGCATCTGGTCCCATCACTACATGGGAAATAGATGGAGAAACAGTGGAAACAGTGTCAGACTTTATTTTTCTGGGCTCCAAAATCACTGCAGATGGTGACTGTAGCCATGAAATTAACAGACGCTTACTCCTTGGAAGGAAAGTTATGACCAACCTAGATAGCATATTCAAAAGCAGAGACATCACTTTGCCAACAAAGGTTTGCCTAGTCAAGGCTCTGGCCTTTCCTGTGGTCATGTATGGATGTGAGAATTGGACTGTGAAGAAGGCTGAGCGCCGAAGAATTGATGCTTTTGAACCGTGGTGTTGGAGAAGACTCTTGAGAGTCCCCTTGGACTGCAAGGAGATCCAACCAGTCCATTCTGAAGGAGATCAGCCCTGGGATTTCTTTGGAAGGAATGATGCTAAAGCTGAAACTCCAGTATTTTGGCCACCTCATGCGAAGAGTTGACTCATTGGAGAAGACTCTGATGCTGGGAGGGATTGGGGGCAAGAGGAGAAGGGGAGGACAGAGGATGAGATGGCTGGATGGCATCGCTGACTCGATGAATGTGAGTCTGAGTGACCTCCGGGAGTTGGTGATGGACAGGGAGGCCTGGCATGCTGCGGTTCATGGGGTCGCAAGGAGTCGGACACGACTGAGCGACTGATCTGATCTGATCTGATCTGATGTCCTCTGCGGCATTCAGAAGTTGTTTTATGGAATTTACTCGGCGTTTAAATGTTCTTTTGATGAATTTGTGGAAGAGAAAGTGTTCTCCCCGTCCTATTCCTCTGCCATCTTAGCTCCTTCCCTTCTCTTTATTCTTTAGATTAGATAATGTCTATTGTTCTCTCTTCAAGTACACTGGTTGTTTTCTTCTGTCTTTTCAAGTGTTCTACTGCCCCTTCTTTTCTTTTCTGTATTTTTCAAATCTAGAATTTCTATTTTGTTTCTTTTCTGTAGATTCTATCTCTATTTAGATTTCCTATTTTTTGAGTCATATTCACTATATTTTCCCACTTTGTGCATAGCTCCTTTCTACTTAGGTTTTTAAATTATATTTTTAACATGATTTTTCAGCTTGTCTCATTAGGGTTCATCCCTGTGTCACTAATACAGCAGTTGTCGGCTAACGATCTATGCAGAGGTTTGCTTAAGCACCTCAAGTCCAAAAGTACTTCCATCCTCTGTCAGTCAACCTGTGTATAGTTTGGGAAATGCATTCGACATTCAGTTACTTCTCAAGTAAGCATTTGCTTTTACTTTCCACTACATTCTTTTTGGGCTCCTCTGGCATCAGCATAGTTCATAGTCCCACTCAGCCAGGAATGTGTGGAAAGCTTATGGAGTCCTTTTATGTCTCTCTTACTTCTAAGGACTCACATTGGCAGGTGGATTCTTTATATACTGTGTCACCTGGGAAGCCCCACCTTGGATGGTGCCTGGCCTTTAAATAAAGAAGCATATAGTAGATCTACATCCAGTCTTAAGCCTGAAGCCAAGCCCAGCTGAGCTCAACCATGTTCAGCCAAACTCTAGCTGAAACCCTACTGACCCACAGACACATGAATAAGAAAATAAATATTTGTTATTAGGAGCAACTAAAAATTTTGGCATTACTTTTTATGCAGCAAACTTATGCAGTCACCTAATAACAGACAGCATCCTATCTAACCTGTTCCATATCACCAATAAAGGAGTGTAGTGCCATGATCTGCTCTATACAACTTTTTCAAAGGATCCCAGACTGAAGAGTAATGTCTAGGTTACAGCCATCATCAAATGCCATGGGGAGATAATGAAGCAATTGGCATGGATTTATCGTGAAATTCCTTACAGAGTCAAGAAAGAGCCATGAGCTGGTGTAAGCCTAAAGAAGCCATTCACTTCTAAGGGTTATTGACAAAGAAGTAGAGAAGTATACAAAAATTGCCGTTGTGTCTTTTTGAGCCTGACAGACCAAGTTGAGAGGTAACCCAGCATTACTCTCTTACTCTGCATTATGAACTGAGAGTTCATAAGCAAGAATGCATCTAAACCTGCTTTGTTGAAAGTTCTGCATTCTTGCACACCTTACAGAGCCTCTTGAGCAGTTTCATTGGTTTAATTCAGTTCAGCAACATCCACAGCAGAATACCTACAATACTCTGAGAGCAGCCCAAGGCATCCTAGAATCCTTCACTTGGCTGATAGAACTTACCAATAAATAGAGGTTTCTAATAGGATGTTATATGGGTTATAAGATTAGATGTCTATGTGTTAGGGAACAGTACTATATTCCAGATCTAAGAACATTAACTTAAAAATCCGATCTCTCACCAGTATCCTAAGAAATACTGTCAGTCTTGGCACTGAAATAATCCTCATATTGACATGCCCCCGGAATGTGTGTATGCAGAGAATGCAAGACAGCAGGATGCTCAAGGACCTATTGTGTATGATAGCTGAGGCTGGAAAAATCACAGGCAAGGAAAGCAGGATAAATGCTATAAGTACACTTTGAAACACAGCATCAAGCAATGCAACAGAGCTTTGGACTGCTGCGAAACAGCAGCAACACAAAAAACAGCCTGAGCTCAGCTGTAAGGAATGTAGAGAAAGCCTTCAGCTGAATAGCTAAACAACAATAGGCTACATCCGCTAACAGGTTCACATTTCACAAGAGCATGGTTCATTCTGCTTAGCCACACTTGAACACAGCAGTTGTGCTTTGGACCCACAACACTGTCTAAAAAAAAAAAAAAAAGGTCAACAGAATAATTCTAGCTATTGTTTATCAATCCCTTATATATTTTATATAGTTATCTCAACAATTGTATGCATAAATTCTAATGTCATCTGAAAATGTCACACTGCAGGTAATAGATTAGTGGGAAGACTTCTGGCAGCCACAGATATCTCATCCAGAATGTCTAATCCAGAAGCCAAAAAAATCAGTGCCTTGTAAGAAAACCCACTGAAATAAAACCCATGGACTTTATCTATAGAAGAAGCAGAACTACCATGGGCACTCAGACCTACAATCCAATAAACATTTACAGACCTCATAAGCTGCTTGTCTGCCTTTTCTAGAAAATTGTTCAGTTCAGTTCAGTCGCTCACTTGTGTCTGACTCTTTGTGACCCCAAGAATCACAGCACGCCAGGCCTCCCTGTCCATCATCAACTCCCAGAGTTCACTCAAACTCATGTGCATCGAGTCAGTGATGCCATCCAGCCATCTCATCCTCTGTCGTCCCCTTCTTCTCCTGCCCCCAATCTCTCCCATCATCAGAGTCTTTTCCAATGAATCAGCTCTTCGCATGAGGTAGCCAAAGTATTGGAGTTTCAGCTTTAGCATCATTCCTTCCAAAGAAGAGCCAGGACTGATCTCCTTTAGAATGAACTGGTTGGATCTCCTTGCAGTCCAAGGGACTCTCAAGAGTCTTCTCCAAGACCACAGTTCAAAAGCATCAATTCTTCGTTGCTCAGCTTTCTTCACAGTCCAACTTTCACATCCATATATGACCACTGGAAAAATCATAGCCTTGACTAGACAGATTTTTGTTGGCAAAGTAATATCTCTGCTTTTGAATATGCTATCTGGTTTTCTTAAATTATAAGAGACATACAGGTTGCATTAGAAAGGGCATAAGGTATCCTTAGGAAGCACTAACAAGCATTGGGGAAAACACAGCCAACATTCCTGACTATAATAATATATGAATCAGGCACCATTATATATGAGAGCAATAGCCCTATAAGCTTTATTAACTCATAAGGGCATCCATAAAACACAAGATAAAAAAATATTAAGCCCCATAAATGATGATATTGAGTTATCAAAGAAACGTTATATTAAGTTGCTTTTTCTGATTAAGAAGATGTAGAAGTGCAGTATATGTAAGAAGACTTTCACAAAAATAATTGACACAGTGAACATTTAAATGTATCTGGAAAATATAAACATGTGAATCGCTTCATCACACAATGGCTCTGGATCACCACTGCTCAGCAGAAACAAAACATTGAGCCAGCAGTGGAGGCCACCTACGTAATTTTAAGTTTCTAGCAGATATATTAAAAGAGTTTTCAAAAGAGTAAAATTAATTCCAATAATAAATATAATTTAACCCTAAGTAAGGAGAAGACAATGGCACCCCACTCCAGTACTCTTGCCTGGAAAATCCCATGGACAGAGAAGCCTGGTAGGCTGCAGTCCATGGGGTTGCGAAGAGTCAGACATGGCTGAGCGACTTCACTTTCACTTTTCACTTTCATGCACTGGAGAAGGAAATGGCAACCCACTCCAGTGTTCTTGCCTGGAGAATCCCAGGGACGGGGAGCCTGGTGGGCTGCCGTCTATGGGGTCGCACAGAGTCGGACACGACTGAAGCAACTTACCTTACCTTACCTTACCTAACCCAAAGTAGTCAAAATACTACGTTGTTATAGCACTTCAATATACAATCAACATAAGAATTATCAAGGACATTTTGCCACATTTCATTTGTACTAAGCCTATGAAATCTGGTATATGTTACACTATGGCATGTCTCAACCCAGACTAGACACATTTCAAGTACTCAGTGGACACACTTGGCTGGTGACCACCATACTAGACAGCACAGCTCTCAATACATGAAGCTTTATTGAAGAACAACTGAAATTAATGCAAATGCAACTGGAGTATTCCAAACCAGTATTCAGAACTACTAGAAGAAATGCAGATATCAAGCCACATATGTTCTCTCAGTTTCTCCAAAGATCCATAAACAAAGTCAAAAGAATTGAATAGGTGTTTCTAATAACCATTACCAAGACAAGAAAAAAAAAAAAAAAAGGTCAGTACTAACTCCCAGTAAGAGGAAGGAAAGAGTCATAGACTCTTCGAAAATGAGATTTATGAAGAAATTTTCTTTGTCAGATTTCCTCAAGCACTCAGAAATGAAGTGTTATCTTTGATGCCACACTCCTGGCATCTGGAGAGGAGGAAGGAGAATTGTAAACACCCAAAGCTATTTACATAGTCACTTCTGAGATTAGTAAGTTAAATCTTCAAAGCTGTAACTTTGAACTTTCAAAGATTGTTCCAATGTATGTCTAGATAACAGTAAGAAAGCCTGTATTAAATACATCTAATAAAAATATTCTCAAGTAAGTCTTTTTTTCACATGTCTATCAATATAGGGTCATTTGACTGTATATAAGGTTATATTATAGTTTGGTGCTATTAAAAATCACATGTAAGTTTCCTTGTGTTTCACTACACTTTCTAAAATAAAAACAAATTTTAAAAATCTTACTAATGCAACATTAAAATTAAACTCTTTAATGATCAAATGATAACAAATGCAAAGAACATGTTTCTTAGGGAAGTAGGCTTTCTCTGTGATCTAATTCAGATCTTGTGTCATTCCATATTTTTCTACAAGTCCTGGTCCACAGGGCAATGCGTTGTGAAATTTTCTGTTTAGCCACCTCCCTTAAACCAAAAGGGTGGAGGGAATGTCTTTTTTCCTCATTGGATGAGAGCTAGGGCAAAGTTTAGCAAAGAACCAGATGAACTGTAGGCTTTCACTAGGACAACCCTGTGTGAAGGAAAATTCTTAAATGTCAGGTCCTAAGAAGCAGAAAACGAAGATCATGGCATCCGGTCCCATCACTTCATGGGAAATAGATGGGGAAACAGTGTCAGACTTTATTTTTCTGGGCTCCAAAATCACTGCGGATGGTGACTGCAGCCATGAAATTAAAAGATGCTTACTCCTTGGAAGGAAAGTTATGACCAACCTAGGCAGCATATTCAAAAGCAGAGACATTACTTTGCCAACAAAGGTTCGTCTAGTCAAGGCTATGGTCTTTCCTGTGGTCATGTATGGATGTGAGTGTTGGACTGTGAAGAAGGCTAAGCACTGAAGAATTGATGCTTTTGAACTGTGGTGTTAGAGAAGACTCTTGAGCGTCCCTTGGACTGAAAGGAGATCCAATCAGTGCATTCTGAAGGAGATCAGCCCTGGGATTTCTTTGGAAGGAATGATGTAAAGCTGAAACTCCAGTACTTTGGCCACCTTATGTGAAGAGTTGACTCACTGGAAAAGACTCTGATGCTGGGGGGGATTGAGGGCAAGAGGAGAAGGGGACGACAGAGGATGAGATGGCTGGATGGTATCACTGACTCGATGGACATGAGTCTGAGTGACCTCCGGGAGTTGGTGTAGGACAGGGAGGCCTGGCATGCTGTGATTCATGGGGTCGCAAAGAGTCAGACACGACTGAGCGACTAATCTGATGTGATCTGAAGAAGCAGATGGAGAATAAATCTGTACTCTTTACCCCAGGCGGTGATAATTAAGAACCACTGGAAGATGAAGAGGTTTGGGGAGGCACAGTGTATTAGTGGTACGGGAAATGATGCTCAAGTAAATTGAGGACTCAGAGGAAGGAGGATGGCAAGAATAAAGCTTATAAGACTATTACCTCAGATCAGTCGCTTAGTCGTGTCTGACTCTTTGCGACCCCATGAACTGCAGCACGCACGCCATGCACTAAGAGCGCCTCGCCGCCGCGACCGGCGCACTAACAGCGCCTCCACGGCCCCCACCGGCGCACTAAGAGCGCCTCGCTGGCCGCTACCGGAGCACTAAGAGCGCGGCCGAGAGGAGCTACCCCACGATCGAGAAAGGACGGTGGTGAGGACCAGCGCACTAAGCACGGCGGAGAGGAGCTAACCCACAACCGAGGTCAGGAAGGGCAGTGGTGAGGAGAGACCCCTCCTCCAAGGTCAGGAAGGGCAGTGGTGAAGAGAGACCCCTCGTCCAAGGTAAGGTGCGATGGCTGTGCTTTGCTGGAGCAGCCGGGAAGAGATACCCCACACCCAAGGTAAGAGAAACCCAAGCAAGACGGTAGGTCTTACAAGAGGGCATCAGAAGGCAAACACACTGAAACCATACTCACAGAAAACTAGTCATTCTAATCACACCAGGACCACAGCCTTGTCTAACTCAATGAAATTAAGCCATGCCCATGGGCAACCCAGGATGGGCGGGTCGTGGTGGAGATTTCTGACAGGGTGTGGTCCACTGGAGAAGGGAATGGCAAACCACTTCAGTATTCTTGCCTTGAGAACCCCATGAACAGTATGAAAAGGCAAAATGATAGGATACTGAAAGAGAAACTCCCCAGGTCAGTAGGGGCCCAATATGCTACTGGAGATCAGAGGAGAAATAACTCCAGAAAGAATGAAGGGATGGAGCCAAAGCAAAAAGAATACCCAGCTGTGGATGTGTCTGGTGATAGAAGCAAAGTCCGATGCTATAAAGAGCAATATTGCATAGGAACCTGGAATGTCAGGTCCATGAATCAAGGCAAATTGGAAGTGGTCAAACAAGAGATGGCAAGAGTGAATGTCGACATTCTAGGAGTTAGTGAAGTAAAATGGACTGGAATGGGTGAATGTAACTCAGAGGACCATTATATGTACTACTGCGGGCAGGAATCCCTCAGAAAAAATGGAGTGGCCGTCATGGTCAACAAAAGAGTCCGAAATGCAGTACTCAGATGCAATCTCAAAAACGACAGAATGATCTCTGTTCGTTTCCAAGGCAAACCATTCAATGTCATAGTAATCCAAGTCTATGCCCCAACCAGTAACACCGAAGAAGCTGAAGTTGAACGGTTCTATGAAGACCTACAAGACCTTTTAGAACTAACACCCCAAAAAGATGTCCTTTTCATTATAGGGGACTGGAATGCAAAAGTAGGAAGTCAAGAAACACCTGGAGTAACAGGCAAATTTGGCCTTGGAATACGGAATGAAGCAGGGCAAAGACTAACAGAGTTTTGCCAAGAAAATGCACTGGTCATAGCAAATACCCACTTCCAACAACACAAGAGAAGACTCTATACATGGACATCACCAGATGGTCAACACCGAAATCAGATCGATTATATTCTTTGCAGCCAAAAATGGAGAAGCTCTATACAATCAGCAAAAACAAAACCAGGAGCTGACTGTGGCTCAGATCATGAACTCCTTATTGCCAAATTCAGACTGAAATTGAAGAAAGTAGGGAAAACCACTAGACCATTCAGGTATGACCTAAATCAAATCCCTTATGATTATACAGTGGAAGTGAGAAATAGATTTAAGGGCCTAGATCTGATAGATAGAGTGCCTGATGAACTATGGAATGAGGTTCGTGACATTGTACAGGAGACAGGGATCAAGACCATCCCCATGGAAAAGAAATGCAAAAAAGCAAAATGGCTGTCTGGGGAGGCCTTACAAATAGCTGTGAAAAGAAGAGAAGCGAAAAGCAAAGGAGAAAAGGAAAGATATAAACATCTGAATGCAGAGTTCCAAAGAATAGCAAGAAGAGATAAGAAAGCCTTCTTCAGCGATCAATGCAAAGAAATAGAGGAAAACAACAGAATGGGAAAGACTAGGGATCTCTTCAAGAAAATCAGAGATACCAAAGGAACATTTCATGCAAAGATGGGCTCGATAAAGGACAGAAATGGTATGGACCTAACAGAAGCAGAAGATATTAAGAAGAGGTGGCAAGAATACACAGAAGAACTGTACAAAAAAGAGCTTCACGCCCCAGATAATCACGATGGTGTGGTCACTGACCTAGAGCCAGACATCCTGGAATGTGAAGTCAAGTGGGCCTTAGAAAGCATCACTATGAACAAAGCTAATGGAGGTGATGGAATTCCAGTGCAGCTATTCCAAATCCTGAAAGAGGATGCTGTGAAAGTGCTGCACTCAATAGGCCAGCAAATTTGGAAAACTCAGCAGTGGCCACAAGATTGGAAAAGGTCAGTTTTCATCCCAATCCCAAAGAAAGGCAATGCCAAAGAATGCTCAAACTACCACACAATTGCACTCATCTCACACGCTAGTAAAGTAATGCTCAAAATTCTCCAAGCCAGGCTTCAGCAATATGTGAACCGTGAACTTCCTGATGTGCAAGCTGGTTTTACAAAAGGCAGAGGAACCAGAGATCAAATTGCCAACATCCGCTGGATCATGGAAAAAGCAAGAGAGTTCCAGAAAAACATCTGTTTCTGCTTTATTGACTATGCCAAAGCCTTTGACTGTGTGGATCACAAGAAACTGTGGAAAATTCTGAAAGAGATGGGAATACCAGACCATCTGATCTGCCTCTTGAGAAATCTGTATGCAGGTCAGGAAGCAACAGTTAGAACTGGTCATGGAACAACAGACTGGTTCCAAATAGGAAAAGGAGTACGTCAAGGCTTCATATTGTCACCCTGTTTATTTAACTTATATGCAGAGTACATCATGAGAAATGCTGGACTGGAAGAAACACAAGTTGGAATCAAGATTGCTGGGAGAAATATCAATCACCTCAGATATGCAGATGACACCACCCTAATGGCAGAAAGTGAAGAGGAACTTGAAAACCTCTTGATGAAAGTCAAAGTGGAGAGTGAAAAAGTTAACTTAAAGCTCAACATTCAGAAAACGAAGATCATGGCATCTGGTCCCATCACTACAAGGAAATTGATGGGGAAACAGTGGAAACTGTCAGACTTTATTTTTCTGGGCTCCAAAATCACTGCAGATGGTGACTGCAGCCATGAAATTAAAAGACGCTTACTCCTTGGAAGGAAAGTTATGACCAACCTAGGCAGCATATTCAAAAGCAGAGACATCACTTTGCCAACAAAGGTTCGCCTAGTCAAGGCTATGGTCTTTCCTGTGGTCATGTACGGATGTGAGTGTTGGACTGTGAAGAAGGCTAAGCACTGAAGAACTGATGCTTTTGAGCTGTGGTGTTGGAGAAGACTCTTGAGCGTCCCTTGGACTGAAAGGAGATCCAATCAGTGCATTCTGAAGGAGATCAGCCCTGGAATTTCTTTGGAAGGAATGATGTAAAGAAACTCCAGTACTTTGGCCACCTCATGTGAAGAGTTGACTCATTGTAAAAGACTCTGATGCTGGGAGGGATTGGGGGCAAGAGGAGAAGGGGACGACAGAGGATGAGATGGCTGGTTGGCATCACTGACTCGATGGACATGAGTCTGAGTGAACTCAATCCAAGGGACGCTCAAGAGTATTACCTATAAGGTTTTATTTACTGTGGGCTTTGTGGGTTTAAGTATATTGATTTTGAATGAATTATAAGTTTATTATATTTTTTTACAATAATTATGTAACCATTTTCTACAAAGGTCTGCTGATTCTGCATCTTTTCATCTTTCTTCACGATTTTCATCTAATACTTGATTACTCTTACATGAATTTTCTCAACATTTTCTCTCTCTTCTGAGGTGTTGAGGATTTTAATACAACTCACAGTACGTATGAAGAATCTAACTACAGCTGAAGTGCAATAAGAGGAAAACTCATGGTCCTAACATTAACTAGCTCTTACAAAAGATCTTTGTATCACAGGTTGATTTTTAAAAATCAGACTATTAATGTATGTTCTTTTTGATCTGTCTTTGGCCCTCCTTAATCCCATATTCCTTCCTAGCTTTGGAGGATCCTTTTACAATCAGGATGATGAATGCACTTTTAGTAACCATGTGTAATAGATTTGATACTATTATCCATCAGTTAGTTAATAGGAAAAAAACTGAAGTGATTGCTTAAGGACAGATATATGAGGTAATCTTAGGCTTTCACTTTGAGGTTTAGCTTCAAGATCCACTCATCACTCATCTCTCAAAGTCCTCCAGACGACTCTCATGATATCCGACCCCCAGAACAAGTACTTGGTGTCCAGAATTCATTATTATTTTCCACCATCACTCAAATAGTAAAGTTCTGGCTACCCTTTCCTTTATAGATGTCGGTGAGTAGACAGGCATTTAAAAGTAAATAGAAGTTTGGGTGACAAAGAGATCAATTCACACTAACTAACTAAAAGCCACATGAGACAGAAGTAAACATCAAAGGCTGATGTGTTAATTTACAGTGAGAAATATAACACCGCATGCACAAGAAATACCATGTTGGCTTGATCAAAGCATTTTTTTTCTTGGGGTCCAACCACATGAAAATCAAAAGATGGCTTCGTGAGCACGGACTCAAAACAACAGGAGGTAGAGAAATCAAGTCTTCAGTGCAGCCTTTCCCAAATGTGCTGTGTGCTGGGAGACACTTTAATAGATCTTTCTGCAACAGAAGGTTCAGTGATCAAGTGAGGTTTAAAAGTGCTGGATTAAACCAAGGAAAACAGCTTTCATAATTGCACATTTCCTTTGGTCTGCAGATGTACACTGTGGAGTTCTGAGCTCAGATAGGCAGCTTTTCTAGAATAAATTTAGCTCCTGTCTTTACAGAATATCTCAGAGAACAATATTATTTTTCAGATACAGTTTAGGATTAACTGACCAAATTCTTGCCATAAGGACAGATTTTCAGCGGTCTTAGTGTATTTGGAACGCAAGGACTAAAGTCCTGCATCATTCACCCTTCATGGACACACCATGAAAGTGAAATGCATTAGTCACTCAGTCATGCCCGACTCTTTGCAACCCCATGGACTGTAGCCCGCCAGGCTCCTCTATCCACAGAATTCTCCAGGCAAGAATACTGGAGTGGGTTGCCATTTCCTACTCTAGGGGATCTTCCTGACCCAGGGATTGAACCTGGGTCTCCCGCATTGCAGACACATTCTTTACCATCTGAGCCACCAGGGAAGTCTTTTTAAATAAAAATTTATTTTTTTAAATAGCAATTTGAAAAAAGTAAAGAAGAAAAGAGAGACTCAGAACCAAGAGAAATGAAATAATCAATACCAATATCTGAGTTTCCCTTTTCTTTTTTCCTTTAAAATTTTTATTAAAAACAAAACAAAAAGCCATTTGTGGCAGCAGTGCACTGCATATGCAGTCTTCGTTTCTCCACGAGGGGTCAGACCCATGCCCTCTGCATTGGAAGTGCAAAGTCTTAACCACTGAACCACCAGGGAAGTCCCATCCCTTTTCCTTTTTAGTGATTGGGTGAGTGCTGCCAGTACATATCTACATTATTGTTCTTTTTCTTCAATTTTATTTAATTCTACTATTGATATTAAGGCATTGAAGAGATTACAGTGAAGGCATGCTTGCCTACCAGTAATTTCATCTTCTTCAGATGATTTTTCTCTATCTTTATGGTAAATTATATAATCTTTAAATGAATCCTTTTTCTTTATTTTCAATTTTTAGAGTCCCACCAACTACAATCCCTAAATGCTTATAGAAGGAACTTCCCTGACACTCCAGTGATTTAAGACTTCACCTTCCAATGCAGGTAGTGTGAGCCCAATCCCTGGCTGGGAAGTTAAAATCCCACATGCTTCGGGGCTAAAAGACCAAAACATAAAACAGAAGCAATATTGTAACAAATTCAATAAAAAGGTTGTGGACCTTTTTAAAAAGAAGGTCCACAACAAAAAATCTTTCTTAAAAAAAGCATATAACCAGAAAATAATACAACCATGGGATTGTATATATCTTTCACTCAAAACTCTGTCTCCAACCTCTAGAACCTGCAAATATGTTAACCTTGTATGATAGAAGGAACCTTGCAAATGTGATTAAGATCTCCATCTCAGGGATCTTGAGATGGAGAGATTATTCTGGATGACTTGGGTGGGTCAGAGTAATCACAGAGGTTCTTATAAGTGGAAAAGGGAGGCAGGAGAGTGAGAGGAGGAGATGTGACGATGGATGAGACATCAGAGTGACATCTCACTGGGATACCTTTCACTCAAAACTCTATCTCCAACCTCTAGAACCTGCAAATATGTTAACCTGCAAATATGTTAGCACTTCTAGACACAAGTGCTAACTGGAAGGCGGCCACAAGCCAAGAAATGTGGGCAGCCTCTAGAAGTTGGAAAGGGCATGAAAAGAAACTCTTCCCCTGAGACTCTGGTGCCTTGCTGACACCTTGATTTTATATTAATTTTTTAAAATTCCTTACTGAATTTGTTGCAATATTGTTTTTGCTTTATGGCCACAAAGCATATGGGATCTTAGCTCCCTGACCAGGGATCAAACCCATACCCCACTGCACTGGAAGGCGAAACCTTAACCACTGGACCACCAGGGAAGTCTCACTGACACCTTGATTTTGAACCCATGAAATGGATTTCAGATTTCTGACCTTCAGAACTACAGGTAATAAATTTGTTTTGTTCTAAGCCTGTAACTCTGTACTAATTTCTTTAAAGCAACAACAGGAAAGGAACAGAACAACCAACATCTTGAAGTCACTTGTCCCCTGTCCACTTGGTCTCAATTACCCATATGCAACATGTAACCCTCTGAGTTCAACCTTGAATGATAACTAATACCCTGAGCACAGTGTCTATTTGTCCTCTAAAACTTATTTGGAGACTCATGTGAATGTCACTCCATAGTGCTTAAGAAGTTTCGACAAGCATGAAATAAATCATTGAATGCTGCAGAAACAGACCAATATAGTTAGAGAGGAAAAAGCTGAAACTTTTAACTGAAGATGACAACTACTTGAGAAATGTGTCTTCAGAGCCCCGACAGTAGAATGAACTCAGAAGAACTGACCCATGTTAAACAAACTCACAGGACACTTGAAATAACTGTCAGGGTTCTCCAGAAAAACAAATCCAATAGGATGTGTACATAAACAGAAAGAGGTTTATTTTAAGGAATTGGCTCACGTGATTATGGAGGCAATCTGAAGGGTGAGCTGTCAGGCTGGAGACCCAGGAAAAGCCGATGCTGAGTCGAAGTCCTAAGGCTGCCTTCTGGCAGAACTCCTTATTTAGGGAAAGGTCAGTGTTCTGTTTATTCAGGCCATTAGCTTATTAAATGAGGCCCACCCACATTATGAGGACAATCTGCTTCAGAGTCCACTAATTCAAATTTAAATCTCACCAAAAAAAACACTTCCACAGAAATATTTTGAATAATGTTCAACCAAACATTTGGGCACACAAAATTAACCATCACATAAACCAAAATCTCAATTTATTAATTTAAATTTGGGACACATCTTCCCATTGATTAAAGTATCTGTGTCTTCTAATCAGACAACTTTAGTGTCAAAGCATCTGACAGAGTAAATTTAAGCCCTAAACTACTTGTTGGGTGTGAATTAGAACAAAGTTAGTAGGACAGCTGTGGGGAATAATTCACTATACTGGTCAGGTTCTGGCAGGGTCCTATAATTTCACCATCCTTCAAAGAAGCCTGCAAGTTCTTGCCTTTTTGAAATTTTCCTTGTCAATAGATTTCTATTGTTTGTTCATATGATGGAAAACCATCTAGAAAAACCACTATCTAGAGGTCTAAGAGCTGGCCTTGTATGGATTGTATGTAACTTAATAGGTTCATTTTTCCTTGAGATTTTGATTATGAAACATATGGAGAGAGAGAGAAAGTGAATAAGTAAAAGCCTTAAAACATAAGAAACAACATCTTGGTAGAAGCAATATAGAAAAAAAATGGACATGAGTTGTTGTTCAGTGGCTAAGTCATGTCCAACTCTTTTCGACCCCATGGACTGCAGCATGCCAGGCCTCCCTGTCCTTTACTATCTCCCAGAATTTTCTCAAACTCATGTCCATTGAGTCAGTGATGCCATCCAACCAGCTCAGCCTCTGTTGCCCCCTTGTTAGTTTGGCAAATATAAAACAAGTACAAGTAGAAGAAGTAAAGTCTGAAGTGCTGATTCATGGCTCTTCAGCCAGTGAGAGTCACTCAGGTGCTCTGGTTATACACCACTTTCTAGTTCTCCCATGTATCCTACAACAAACCCCATTTGTGAAGCCCAACAGTAAACACATTCACCCTGCTGCTGCTGCTGCTGCTGCTAAGTCGCTTCAGTCATGTCCGACTCTGTGCGACCCCATAGACGGCAGCCCACCAGGCTCCCCCGTCCCTGGGATTCTCCAGGCAAGAACACTGGAGTGGGTTGCCATTTCCTTCTCCAAGGCATGAAAGTGAAAAGTGAAAGTGAATTCGCTCAGTCATGTCCGACTCTTAGCGAGCCCATGGACTGCAGCCTACCAGGCTCCTCTGTCCATGGGATTTTCCAGGCAAGAGTATCAGAGTGGGTTGTCATTGCCTTCTCTGACATTCACCCTAGGCCCCAGGAAAAGTCCATAAACATTTACTATCTCACCAGAAATTGCATCTCTCCCAAAGACCCAAGAATTTCTATGCCATGGGTCTGGTATCTAGATCCTAGGTTCTTTTGATAGTGTTGGAGACTTAAACCCTCTGTAGGCTTGTGACCCCCATCTCAACAGATATGACAACATACAAAATGTACATGCCTGATGTATGGTCAGGTCAGTGCTCTGACCTTGTTATTACTGCAGAATATGATTCCACTGTTCATCTGTTTCCGGGAAAGGTGTCCTGGTTACACACTACTTTCTAGTTCTCTCAAACTTTCAAAAATTGTGGTACCATCTCATCTTCCCAAGACCATACCCCAGTCTTGGTCTATATACCACAGTATTGGCCTCTAGACACCAAGTTCTTGATTATTCCTCAAGGTGTGTACATTTTAAGAATGGCTGATCTCATCCACTCTATGTGGTCTTTCTGAGGTTTACTGTCACAAGTTAACGTTATTTTCCAGTTCCCATGTGACATCCCTCATCTCCCCTCTTTGTGCTGATAATAGCATCACACTTATTCAAATCTATCAATGAAAAATTAAGAGACTTAAGATTAATTACACAGTAAACCTTAGGCAGGGGCAAAATTATAATGTGAAAATCCAGGCTTATTTAATCAATTTTAGTGGACTCAACTTTCCAGGGAGGACCAAGGAATCTAAAAGCTGATGTCGGGGAATTCTCTGACCTTCTGGTAAGTTCCTTACTCTGCAGATAGGTGAAGGATGACAGAATCTGACTGTCCAGAGGAGGCCAGAATGGGGGTCTCTGAGTTGAAGCAATCTGGCAGCTGCTTCTGGCTAAGGCCCACAAGCCCTTAGGACCAAGTGTCAAGTCGTAGCAGGAGGATTCAGCACATGCTGTGGGCTCAGGCAACTAAGAGGAATCTTGACTAAGAGCAGAATGAGAGCCAGTGGCAGAATAAGACAATACGACAGCTCTGTCAAACAGGCAGGGGTCTTCTGGTCCCAGCGCAGTGACCCTCTGCCCCCTGCCCAGCCTTAGGGATGGCTCGGTAGGCTGTGGGAGACTCTGAACTTCTAGGGCTTGTTTCTAACTAGCAAGAAAGCGTTGGTCTACAGATGCATCCCAGGCCTGGATGATGCCTGGGCACAGAGCTCAGCTTGCACCACTTTCTTGTCACAGGAAACAAGCTGCCGCAGAAATGCCTTAGAACAGTGGTGATTCTTTTCCTAATGGTTAGTAAGACAACCTTTGTTCAAGTGAAATTTTTCTGTGGGATGTTAAATATATAAAAATAGTTGAAAGCATATCAGCTCGGAACAGCGCAGAACCCAAACACAAGGCCTCCCCACCGGGCCCCACCCCAACGGCATCCTCTGCGGCCCCGCCCCACTGGGCCCCGCCCCCACGGCAGCCTCTATGGGCCTCTCCGTAGATCTGTTGGCACTGGTGGAACACAGTTTGAAAGCCTCTGCTTCAGAATGCCACTCGGTGTGCCTCTGAAAGCTTGCAAGCATAAATTTAGGCAAACATGAAATATAAAAATCATGCATCATGCCGAGAACTTAGAAAACCTATCAAGGTCGAATCAACTGGTCCCTGGAAAACTCTGTGTCAAAGGCATCTTTGAATCCTACCACAACTGCAGTCTGCTGCTGGAAACACCCTTACTGGGAAGGCTCCTGAAAGGCCACGCATTGCATGGAAAGTGTCATTTGTGATCCTAAACCCTGGATATGAGTCACAGCTCTAAGACTTACTAGCTGGGTGAGCTTGAGAAAATGTTCTAAACCCTCTGAGCCCTGATTTTCTCAACAAGAGAAATATCATGCGTTTTTTTACTCACCTTACACTGTTTTGAGGATCAAACAAAAGAATGCGTTTAAGAGGTCTATAAAGTGTTAAACTGTGTTCATGAAGATTGTTGACATTATAAAAACCTGCTGCCAGCTGTGTCATCCTTTCACTCTGCAAATTTTTATTGAATAATATTCTAGCTAGTGTAAGACTAATAAATTGAGCTAATTTGGGTGTGACTTCTCTGTATGCCATGGACAGAGGAGCCTGGTGGGCTACAGTCCATGGGGTAGCAAAGAATTGGACATGACTGAGCACTAGCTCTCTCTCTCTCTCTCTCTCTCTCTCTGTATATCCCACTGAGCAGGGCAATGCTCAGGGGTGGCAACTCCCTTCTAGGAGCAATGATGGGATCCTGCTGCGAAGAGGGTCCCTCCCCAAGCTCCAACTCCCCCTCCCCCACCAGGAGCTCCCTGAAGCCAGTGAAGTTATCTCATGGGAGAGTCTACTCCCATCACTCACTGTCACCTCCTCGGGAGCTGGGGCCGTGAGCTTCCTGATCTCCGCCTCTATACAGAAAATTCAGAGCTAGCTGACTAACCTGACAGATAAGTCTCACTTTCGGCCCCCCACCGAGATTCTGGCAGCACTGCCCAACAGAACTCTCTGCGGTGATGGAAATGTTCTGCATATGTACTGTGTAGAAGACAGCTGCCAGTCACATGTGGCCATTGACCCCTTGATTAGCAGTCCTGAAGGAGTAACCTAATTAATTTTTTTTAGTTAAAAAGATATATTTATTTATTTTATTTGGCTGCTCTGAGTCTTAGTTGTAACATGCAGAATCTTTCATTTCAGCATGGGAACTCCTAATTGTAGCATGTGCGGTCTAGGTCCCTGAGCAGGGATTGAACCCTGCAGGAGCCCCTGCATTGGGAGCACTGAGTCTTAGCCACTGGACCACCAGGGAAGTCCCTTCAGATCAGATCAGATCAGTCGCTCAGTCGTGTCCGACTCTTTGCGACCCCATGAACCGCAGCACGCCAGGCCTCCCTGTCCATCACCAACTCCCGGATCACTCAGACTCACATTCATCGAGTCAGTGATGCCATCCAGCCATCTCATCCTCTGTCGTCCCCTTCTCCTCCTGCCCCCAATCCCTCCCAGCATCAGAGTCTTCTCCAATGAGTCAACTCTTCGCATGAGGTGGCCAAAATACTGGAGTTTCAGCTTTAGCATCATTCCTTCCAAAGAAATCCCAGGGTTGATCTCCTTCAGAATGGACTGGTTGGATCTTCTTGCAGTCCACGGGACTCTCAAGAGTCTTCTCCAACACCACAGTTCAAAAGCATCAATTCTTCGGCGCTCAGCCTTCTTCACAGTCCAGCTCTCACATCCATACATGACCACAGGAAAGACCATAGCCTTGACTAGGTGAAACTTTGTTGGCAAAGTGATGTCTCTGCTTTTGAATATGCTATCTAGGTTGGTCATAACTTTCCTTCCAAGGAGTAAGCGTCTTTTAATTTCATGGCTGCAGTCACCATCTGCAGTGATTTTGGAGCCCAGAAATAGAAAGTCTGACATTGTTTCCACTGTTTCTCCATCTATTTCCCATGTAGTGATGGGACCAGATGCCATGATCTTCGTTTTCTGAATGTTGAGCTTTAAGCCAACCTTTTCACTCTCCACTTTCACTTTCATCAAGAGGCTTTTGAGTTCCTCTTCACTTTCTGCCATAAGAGTGGTGTCATCTGCATATCTGAGGTTATTGATATTTCTCCCAGCAATCTTGATTCCAGCTTGTGTTTCTTCCAGTCCAGCATTTCTCATGATGTACTCTGCATATAAGTTAAATAAACATGGTGACAATATACAGCCTTGACGTACTCCTTTTCCTATTTGGAACCAGTCTGTTGTTCCATGACCAGTTCTAACTGTTGCTTCCTGACCTGCATACAGATTTCTCAAGAAGCAGATCAAGTGGTCTGGTATTCCCATCTCTTTCAGAATTTTCCACAGTTTATTGTGATTCACACAGTCAAAGGCTTTGGCATAGTCAATAAAGCAGAAATAGATGTTTTTCTGGAACTCTCTTGCTTTTTCCATGATCCAGCGGATGTTGGCAATTTGATCTCTGGTTCCTCTGCCTTTTCTAAAACCAGCTTGAACATCAGGAAGTTCACGGTTCACATATTGTTGAAGCCTGGCTTGGAGAATTTTGAGCATTACTTTACTAGCGTGTGAGATGAGTGCAATTGTGCGGTAGTTTGAGTAAGGAAGTCCCTTAACTTAACCAATTCAAGTAGCCGAATTTGGATAATAGGGCTTCTCTAGTGGCTCAGACAGTAAAGAATATTCCTGCAATGCAGGAGACCCAAGTTTGATCCCTAGGTCAGAAAGATCTCCTGGAGAAGGAAATGGCAACCTGCTCCAGTATTCTTGCCTGGGAAATCCCATGGATGTAGGAACCTGGTGGGCTCCAGTGCATGGGTTCACAAACAGTTGGACATAACTGAGTAACTAACACTTTCATACTTTCATTTGGATAGTAAACAGCATAGTACTAGAGGAATGGAACAGAGGTCAAGCCTGATCTTTCCAATAAAAGTTTTAAAAAGTGTAGTAGTTATATCCCTGTCATTTTTAAAAATAAAAACATTGCTAAATAAACAAGTAATGGTGTCACCATATTCATGTGCTCTTGTAAGGAGCAGATTGACTTCCCTGTCCTAATTCAGTCTCCAGTAGTGCTTCTAATTATTGAAGGTGGCGAACAGAGGCCAATGTAAGACAAGAAGACAGTATGCATCTATGGGACTTAGAACTGTGATCAAATAAAACTTACAATAGCATTCATCTGACACCTATTAATGATGTGCATAATGCTGTGGTGCATGCTGTAATTAGTTATAAAGAGTAAGTCACTCATAAATTACTAAAATTAGCATAATTTTTATACTATTTGTTCTCTGGTATTAACAAATTACACCAATATCCCAAGCTTTCCTGAATTCTCTATACATGTTCATAGATGGCCCGCCCCCAGCATCACTAAAAGAACAGTATTTCAAGTCCAAAGCTGTTGCTCCATGTTCTGTCTCCATGTTCATTCCCTTCCCAAATAGTCCACAGTTGAGGTGTTGGGTGCTCTTAGCCTTATTGCCAAGTTCTCCCCATCCCAGCCTTGACATACTGGTAAACAGGGTGATTTTCACTCTTCCCATCTTAAAGTTTTTGCCCCGGAGGACCAGTGGCAGAAACTCTGAGGCAGGTTGGGGATGGAGAGCTCTATTTGGTCACCATGCAGCAAAGAAAAGGGAAGGAAGAGAGTAAAGAACAGAGGCCAGGAAGGAAGTCAAACACTGGGCAAAGGTGCCTATTGGAGGAGCCAGAGGAAGTGCTGGAGGTGGACTCTGGGTACTGGATGGATTGCAATTTGGTGGGCGGAGGGGAAGAGCATGGAATAAAAGGAGACAGTGTAGCAGTGAGGTGAGAGGACCTGTGCTTGCAAATGCCATCCTGGTCCTGAAGCCACATCCAACAGAAGCCAAAAGACATGCAGACCAGGTGGCTTCTGGACAGATGCAGTGCTGAGCGGTCCTGGGAATGTGCTTCTAGTGACTCTAATTCTGACACAGCTTCCACGCTGAAGAACACAACTAGCACCACTGCAGTCTTGACCTCATGGGAGATACAAGGCAGTGCAGGGGTAGCAGGTAAGAGAGAGGATGGGGGAGGAGAGGGGTTGCAAAGCCCAGGAAAGAGAAAGACTGTGTTCTTTCGTGACTGAAAAATCCTGCAGGAATCCTGCCACATTTGCAGGAAATACTCATGTCCGTATAAAGCAGTGGATTATAAATACCTCAAATCAACCCTAGCAGGCCCTATGGGAACACTACCTGCTTTCCGGGAGTCTGGTTTCCAGACTACCTGCTTTTGCAGAGGCCAGGGCTTTGAGGGGAACTAAATGGTACAGCTTCCCTGGTGGCTCAGTTGGTAAGAAGACTGCTTGCCGTGGGTTCAATCCCTGGTCAGGAAGATTTCCTGGGGAAGGAAATGGCAATGTGTTCCAGTATTCTTGCCCAGGAGAGTCCATGGACAGAGGAGCCTGGTGGACTACAGTCCATGGGGTCGAAAAGAGTCAGCTACAAGTGAGTGACTAAACCGTAAAAGGTCCCGACGTCATCCTGCTCCATGTGCTTTCTCAAAGGCAGAAGCTGTCAAGCACTGGTTTGTTTTTCCAAGGTCCAAAACCACAAAGGAGTAGGAGGAGCTCAGCAAGGCTTGTACTAACCACAGCCTTTTCTCCCCAAAGACCCTCTCTGTCTTCACAGTTTCCAGGTGTTGACTCGAAAACAAAATACCAGTAACAACTGCAAATCCATCATGGAAGCATTTGCGTGAGCTGCCCTCAGTGTTCCCACCTCAGCTCGGCCTCCCTCTCTTTTTCTCTCTCTCTCAGCCTCCTGCAAGACTACTGTACAGCTCTTGACACCTTCTCCATTCACAGAGCCAGCTCAGAGAGAAACCAGCAATTTCTGTCCTCAACTTAAACTCACTGGGAGGAAGAATTACCTAGCCCTGCTTGAATTAAAAATCCACCTTGGTTGAATCAATGGACACCAGAAGCTCGGGAACTTATAGAATATGAGTACATAATGGGGTCCCATTTGAGGGACTACAGTCCATAGGGCTGCAAAGAGTTGGACATGACTGAAGTGATTTAACATGCACACACATAGGACCGGATAAATAAAAGCTGTGTCCAGAGAAATCTAGCCTTGCCTGATGGCAAGTACAAGGGAGGTACAGTCACAATCTCTTTTGGAGAAATTGCCTCGGAAGAGAAACACTACTGATGTTAAAGTCCTTGAGCTGAGAGATTATTGTGCCCTCTTCCTTTCAGAGAATCAGAAAACCTGGTTGGGAACAAGTCACTCAGGTGTCAAGACATGGGGCAACTGTCTGTGAGACTATATGGAAAGAATGAGCTTCTGATCCCCAGCAGAGCTACTGATAAAGATTCCTGTTCCAGCGATAGGTGATTAAGATGTCTACTGCAATTAGTATTAACGAGCTACCTTTATTAGGCTCCAGCAGAGGAAATAAGGACCAAAGACCAGATTATCAGGCTTACCTTTGGCAGCCGCTGATTGAAAGTAATTCTGAGCTGCATCTATGATGGTGAACCCCTTATGACTAAGAAGACGACACCAATGCAGAAATCCTTCTGTGGAAAAACTTTAAATACTTATCTCCTAGGAAACCAGTTCACTCCTCCTCATTTTCTGTTCAGAAAGGTGGCCAGCTTTCCCTTTTCCCTTCCCCAATCCCATCCCTATTTCCTTCTTCAAAAGCTCACAGTTTATCAAAGCAAGCAAGCATCCTAGATTTATATATATATATAAATCTGAATTGTATCCAGCTGTATTTAAAGCTGAATTGTATACAGCCAAGTTCCAACATCATTTCCAGATTCAGAATCCATTTTAAAAAGATATTCGAGATATAAACTCATAGGCAGGTCCTGAATAATCACTTAGATATGACAAGGAAATCAGGCCTTGAATCAGAACACAGCTAGAACCTACCTATATAACCTTGTTTTCCATAGGGTAGAAGTTAGTGAGTAGTATCTCTATTATAAAGGACCTGGTTCCTTATATCTCTCATAAGCAATTTTACTGGTGCTATGGCCTCAAGGCACAGTGCCTTATAGAAGCTTTCATCCACTCATTCATTCCGTGTTGAGCACCCTATTATAAGCGAAACACTAGGCAGGGTACTAGGGAGGTAAAGGTTAAGAAAAACAAGGAACTCAAAGTGTAATAGACGAGGCAAGCACAGAAGTGAATATTGCACCTACTAAATAAAGACGCGAGCACAAAGCACAGTGCTGGTACAAGAGAGGGTCAGTTCCATTAAAGATAATCTAGGAAACGTCACAAAAGAAGGGCTCTTTGCATTGAGGGTCTTAAGCATAAATAGAATTTTGCCAAGAAAGCTACTGCATGGGAGGGATAGGAAGACCTCCAGATCTGGGAAGGTATGAGACATGAAACTCTAAGTAAGTAATTCAAGGAAATCAGCACCAAGGAAGACAGTGGAGTGGAGGGAAGTGACTGGAGTCATGAAGGCTGTGTTTGGTCATGGCTGAGGAGAGACTGTACCAGATTGCCTGTGGTCCTCAGAACCATTCCCACTCCTCCTAAGCACTCCCTTGTATCTCAGAAGTTGGAAATCTGGGAGTACACTTCCTGAATTTCTTGTCAGCAGTATTCCAGTTTCAAGTCCACTAATTTAGAATCCTGCCTAATTCAGAAGATAGACTGAAATCAAAGGCCACCATTCCTCCTCCACTAGTAGCACAAATGTGTGAGCTTCAGTAGATTTTAGGTTTTGTCAATGTTCTGCTGCATGTTCAGTACCCACTTTGGCACATCAGGCAGCTCTGAACTTCAGCAGTGGTTTTCTGAAGTCCTTAACCCAGGCGACAATGGCTGCTTCCTCATCCCCGGAAAGCTTGCTGTCACATTGTAGACCTACTGGTAAAGTGCAGAGCCATTGACAACCCTCTTTGACCTACAATCCAACAACTTTTCCAGTGTTTTATAAGCGTCATTTAGAGATTTTAAATTCACCCTTGCTTAAAATACTTCATGTGATTTCTATTTCCCTGATCCAAACCCTGACTGGGGCAGTTTAGTATGACCCTCATGGCTTCGTGAAGAAAGAACAGAAAGAGGAAAGGACTGGGGCCAGGGAGATCAATAGATGGATTATTTCAACAATACAAAGGAGAGTTGATGAAACTCAAAATTATTAATAGGACAGTGGCAATAGATACAGAAGAGGAGAATGACTTTAAAAATATTCAGGACATATAACCACTTGGATGGAGGAGTAAAATAAAAGGAGTTTAGGAGATGCTCAGATTTCTGGTGTAGGTGATTGCACTAATGATACAGAAGCCAGAATATAAGACAGGGAAGAGGGGGAGAGGGATACTCGGCCAGCATTATGGATGATGAGATCAGTTTAGAATGTATTAAATTTGTGGTCTGGATATTAAGTAGGCAGTTGGCTTAGTAAGTCTGAGGATGAGGGGACTGAGGCTGAAGTTATTCATTTTGAAGACTAGGAGCACAGAAATGGTCATTAAGCCGCAAGAGTGAGTAAAATTGATTAAGGGAAATGTGTAGCATGAAAAAAGTGGAAAATTAAAAAAAAAAAATCGACTTCCGGTTAAGATGGCGGAGGATTAGGACAGGGAATACGCTTTCTCCTCCACAAATTCATCAAAGGGACATCTGGGCACCGAGTAAATTCCACAAACAGCTTCGGAGTGCTGGCGGAGGACGTCGGACACCCAGAAAAGCAACTCACTGCCTTCTAAAGGAGGTAGGAAAGAATATAGAAGCCAGAGAGAGACAAAGAGGGAGGGGGCGGACGTCTGTCCAGGGAAGGGAGTCTTAAAAAGAAGTTTCCAAACACCAGGAAACACTATCCCTGCAGAATCTGCGCCGAACCTGGGAAACACGAAGACTATCATAACAGGGAGGAGAACATTTGAGCAATTAGAACCCACAGACTGCGGGCCCTGCGGTAACTTCCGCAGTAGAGAAGCACCGCTGCAAACGCCCGCATCTACCATTGGGGAGCCGGGGCTGGGCAGGGAGATGCCTTGGCCGTTCCCACGCGGGACGCTCCCCTGCCGGCCGCTCCCCCGAGGGACGGTCCCCCGAGGGACTCTCCCCCACTGGACGCTCCCCCGTTGGCCACTCCCGCGCAGGCGTGCCCCGGCCCGCTGTGCCGGCGGCTCCCACGAGGGCCACCCCACCCCCTCCCCCACCCGCCCGCCATTCCCGTCGCCGGCCCCTCCCCCTCTGCGGGCCTCAGCGCAGACTGCGTTCGCCTGATTGTCGGAGTGCTGCCTAATTGGAGTAGTTTGGGCCGGCAATCCAGATTGTGCAGCGCCGACCACACGAGTGGCTGGCCTTGGCCCAGAACACCGCCGAACCGTGCACAGAACAAAGGACTATACAGACCAACTACAGAGAAAGGGGCCTATAGATCCTGAGAAATTTAAGCCGGAACAAGGAACTAGCCGAAAATGAACTGAACCCACAACAATAATAGAGAAACTCTTATATATATTGTTACTATTTTTACCATCATTATTTCCTTTTTTTTTTCTTTTCTTTTTTTAATATATATATATTTTTTAAAATATATATATATTTAAAAATATATATATATATTAAAAAAAGAAAAGAAAAAAAGGAAATAATGATGGTAAAATATATATATTTAAAAATATATATATATTTTAAAAAATATATATATTAAAAAAAGAAAAGAAATATATATATTTAAAAATATATATATATATTAAAAAAAGAAAAGAAAAAAAAAGGAAATAATGATGGTAAAAATAGTAACAATATATATAAGAGTTTCTTTATTGTTGGAGAAGACTCTTGAGAGTCCCTTGGACTGCAAGGAGATCCAACCAGTCCATTCTGAAGGAGATCAGCCCTGGGATTTCTTTGGAAGGAATGATGCTAAAGCTGAAACTCCAGTATTTTGGCCACCTCATGCGAAGAGTTGACTCATTGGAGAAGACTCTGATGCTGGGAGGGATTGAGGGCAGGAGGAGAAGGGGACGACAGAGGATGAGATGGCTGGATGGCATCACTGACTCGATGGATGCGAGTCTGGGTGACCTCCGGGAGCTGGTGATGGACAGGGAGGCCTGGCGTGCTGCAGTTCATGGGGTCGCAAAGAGTCGGACACGACTGAGTGACTGATCTGATCTGATCTGATATTTTTTTAAATTTTTATTATTTTTTAATTGGAAAAATGAAAACAAAAATTTTTTTTCCTTTTAATTTTTTTTTGTTGTTGTTTGTTTTGTTTTGTTTCTTTTATTTTTATTTTTTTTATCCTCTAGTACTTCTTTAATCTCCACGTTTAGATATAACTTTTGCGACCCTGTTTTTTTTTTTTTTCTTTTTTCCTTTTTGTCCTTTGCTTTTTCCCTTTCCTTTTTTCTTTTCTTTACTGATTACTGACTAGATCTGTCTCTCCTTCACACTCCCTCCTTTTATCCTCCTTACCACCTCTGTCTCCTTCCTCCCTTTTTCCTTCTCTGTATAATTCCGTGAACATCTCTGAGCGGTCCAGTTGTGGAATGCATTATAGAAGAAGAAGTTTTTGAGACTACTGTAAAAATAAGACCAATAACTGGAACCAGGAGGCTTAAGTCCATACCCTGATCCCACGAAACATTAATTGACAGGAGCTCATTAAAAGCCTCCATACCTACTCTGAAACCAAGCATCACACAAAGACCAGCAAGTTCCACAACAAGACATACCAAGCAAATTCTCCAGAAAAACAAGAACACAGCCTGAGCTCCAATACACAGGCTACACAAAGCGACCCCAAAATCATAGACATCTCATAACTCACTACTAGACACTCCACTGCACCCCAGAGAAAAGAAATCCAGCTCCACCCACCAGAACACCGATACAAGCTTCCATAAACAAGAAACCTCAAAAAGCCACCGGTACAAACCCACATATAGTGCAGAAATGCCACAATAAAAAGAACTCCACAGACGACCAGAATACAGTAAAGATGCCCCAAACTTAGCAATTTAAACAAGATGAAGAGACAGAAGAATTCCCAGCAGGTAAAGGAACAGGATAATTGCCCACCAAACCAAACAAAAGAGGAAGAAATAGCGAAACTACCTGATAAAGAATTCCAAATAATGATAATGAAATTAATCCAAAATCTGGAAAGCAAAATGGAATCATGGATAAATAGCCTGGAGAAAAGCATTGAGAAGATGCAAGAAAGATTTAACAAGGACCTAGAAGAAATGAAAAAGAGTCAATATATAATGAATAATGCAATAAATGAGATCCAAAACACTCTGGAGGCAACAAATAGTAAAATAACAGAGGCAGAAGATAGAATTAGCAAATTAGAAGATAGAATGGCAGAATTAAATGAATCAGAGGAGAAAAAAGAAAAACGAATTAAAAGAAATGAGGACAATCTCAGAGACCTCCAGGACAATTTTAAACGTTACAATATTCGAATTATAGGAGTCCCAGAAGAAGAAGACAAAAAGAAAGACCATGAGAAGATACTAGAGGAGATAATAGTTGAAAACTTCCCTAAAATGGGGAAGGAAATAATCACTCAAGTCCAAGAAACCCAGAGAGTCCCAAACAGGATAAACCCAAGGCGAAACACCCCAAGACACATATTAATCAAATTAACAAAGATCAAACACAAAGAACAAATATTAAAAGCAGCAAGGGAAAAACAACAAATAACACACAAGGGAATTCCCATAAGGATAACAGCTGATTTTTCAATAGAAACTCTCCAAGCCAGGAGGGAATGGCAAGACATACTTAAAGTGATGAAAGATAATAACCTACGGCCCAGATTATTGTACCCAGCAAGGATCTCATTCAAATATGAAGGAGAAATCAGAAGCTTTACAGACAAGCAAAAGCTGAGAGAATTCAGCACCACCAAACCAGCTCTCCAACAAATACTAAAGGACGTTCTCTAGACAGGAAACACAAAAAGGATATATAAATTCAAACCCAAAACAACAAAGTAAATGGCAACGGGATCATATTTATCATTAATTACCTTAAATGTAAATGGGTTGAATGCCCCAACCACAAGACAGAGACTGGCTGAATGGATACAAAAACAAGACCCCTCCATATGCTGTCTACAAGAAACCCACCTCAAAACAGGGGACACATACAGACTGAAAGTGAAGGGCTGGAAAAAGATTTTCCACCCAAATAGAGACCAAAAGAAAGCAGGAGTAGCAATACTCATATCAGATAAAATAGACTTTAAAACAAAGGATGTGAAAAGAGACAAAGAAGGTCACTACCTAATGATCAAAGGATCAATCCAAGAAGAAGATATAACAATTATAAATATATATGCACCCAACTTAGGAGCACCACAATATATAAGACAAATACTAACAAGTATGAAAGGAGAAATCAACAATAACACAATAATAGTGGGAGACTTTAATACCCCACTCACACCAATGGATAGATCAACTAAACAGAACATTAACAAGGAAACACAAACTTTAAATGATACAATAGACCAGTTAGAACTAATTGATATCTATAGGACATTTCATCCCAAAACAATGAATTTCACCTTTTTCTCAAGTGCACACGGAACCTTCTCCAGGATAGACCCCACATCCTGGGCCATAAATCTAGCCTTGGTAAGTTCAGAAAAATTGAAATCATTCCAAGCATTTTTCTGACCACAGTGCAGTAAGAGTAAATCTCAATAACAGGAGAAAATCTATTAAAAAGTCCAACATATGGAGGTTGAACAACACACTCCTGAATAACCAACAAATCACAGAAGAAATCAAAAGAGAAATCAAATTCTGCATAGAAACGAATGAAAATGAAAACACTACAACCCAAAACCT
Source organism: Tragelaphus eurycerus (assembly GCA_935064755.1). Taxonomy (NCBI): domain Eukaryota; kingdom Metazoa; phylum Chordata; class Mammalia; order Artiodactyla; family Bovidae; genus Tragelaphus; species Tragelaphus eurycerus. Next base: position 14,396,510 of record CAKXYN010000036.1, on the reverse strand, counting down.
GTGGGACTCTGTAAAAGCAGTCCTAAGGGGAAAGTTCATAACAATACAGGCATACCTCAAGAAACAAGAAAAAAGCCAAATAAATAACCTAACTCTACACCTAAAGCAACTGGAAAAGGAAGAAATGAAGCACCCCAAGGTTAGTAGAAGGAAAGAAATCCTAAAAATTAGGGCAGAAATAAATGCAAAAGAAACAAAAGAGACCATAGCAAAAATCAACAAAGCCAAAAGCTGGTTCTTTGAAAGGGTAAATAAAATTGACAAACCACTAGCCAGACTCATCAAGAAACAAAGGGAGAAAAATCAAATCAATAAAATTAGAAATGAAAATGGAGAGATCACAACAGACAGCACAGAAATACAAAGGATCATAAGAGACTACTATCAGCAATTATATGGCAATAAAATGGACAATGTGGAAGAAATGGACAAATTCTTAGAAAAGTACAACTTCCCAAAACTGGATCAGGAAGAAATAGAAAATCTTAACAGACCCATCACAAGCATGGAAATTGAAACTGTAATCAGAAATCTTCCAGCAAACAAAAGCCCAGGTCCAGACGGCTTCACAGCTGAATTCTACCAAAAATTTAGAGAAGAGCTAACACCTATCCTACTCAAACTGTTCCAGAAAATTGCAGAAGAAGGCAAACTTCCAAACTCATTCTATGAGGCCACAATCACCCTAATACCAAAACCTGACAAAGATCCCACAAAAAAAGAAAACTACAGGCCAATATCACTGATGAACATAGATGCAAAAATCCTTAACAAAATTCTAGCAATCAGAATCCAACAACACATTAAAAAGATCATACACCATGACCAAGTGGGCTTTATCCCAGGAATGCAAGGATTCTTCAATATCCACAAATCAATCAACGTAATACACCACATTAACAAACTGAAGAATAAAAACCATATGATTATCTCAATAGATGCAGAGAAAGCCTTTGACAAAGTTCAACATCCATTTATGATAAAAACTCTCCAGAAAGCAGGAATAGAAGGAACATACCTCAACATAATAAAAGCTATATATGACAAGCCCACAGCAAACATTATCCTCAATGGTGAAAAATTGAAAGCATTTCCTCTAAAGTCAGGAACAAGCCCACTTTCACCATTACTATTCAACATAGTTTTGGAAGTTTTGGCCACAGCAATCAGAGCAGAAAAAGAAATAAAAGGAATCCAAATTGGAAAAGAAGAAGTAAAACTCTCACTATTTGCAGATGACATGATCCTCTACGTAGAAAACCCTAAAGATTCCACCAGAAAATTACTAGAACTGATCAATGAATATGGTAAAGTTGCAGGATATAAAATTAACACACAGAAATCCCTTGCATTCCTGTACACTAATAATGAGAAAATAGAAAGAGAAATTAAGGAAACAATTCCATTCACCATTGCAATGAAAACAATAAAATACTTAGGAATATATCTTCCTAAAGAATCTAAAGACCTATATATAGAAAACTATAAAACACTGGTTAAAGAAATCAAAGAGGACACTAATAGATGGAGAAATATACCATGTTCATGGATTGGTAGAATAATATAGTGAAAATGAATGTACTACCCAAAGCAATTTATAGATTCAATGCAATCCCCATCAAGCTACCAACGGTATTCTTCACAGAGCTAGAACAAATAATTTCTCAATTTGTATGGAAATACAAAAAACCTCGAATAGCCAAAGCTATCTTGAGAAAGAAGAATGGAACTGGAGGAATCAACCTGCCTGACTTCAGGCTCTACTACAAAGCCACAGTCATCAAGACAGTATGGTACTGGCACAAAGACAGAAATATAGATCAATGGAACAAAATAGAAAGCCCAGAGATAAATCCACGCACATATGGTCACCTTATCTTTGACAAAGGAGGCAAGAATATACAATGGATTAAAGACAATCTCTTTAACAAGTGGTGCTGGGAAAACTGGTCAAACACTTGTAAAAGAATGAAACTAGAACACTTTCTAACACCATACACAAAAATAAACTCAAAATGGATTAAAGAGCTAAATGTAAGACCAGAAACCATAAAACTCCTAGAGGAAAACATAGGCAAAACACTCTCTGACTTACATCACAGCAGGATCCTCTATGACCCACCTCCCAGAATATCGGAAATAAAATCAAAAATGAACAAATGGGACCTAATCAAACTTAAAAAGCTTCTGCACAACAAAGGAAACTATAAGCAAGGTGAAAAGACAGCCTTCAGAATGGGAGAAAATAATAGCAAATGAAGCAACTGACAAACAACTAATCTCAAAAATATACAAGCAACTTCTACAGCTCAATTCCAGAAAAATAAATGACCCAATCAAAAAATGGGCCAAAGAACTAAATAGACACTTCTCCAAAGAAGACATACAGATGGCTAACAAACACATGAAAAGATGCTCAACATCACTCATTATCAGAGAAATGCAAATCAAAACCACTATGAGATACCATTTCACGCCAATCAGAATGGCTGCTATCCAAAAGTCCACAAGCAATAAATGCTGGAGAGGGTGCGGAGAGAAGGGAACCCTCTTGCACTGTTGGTGGGAATGCAAACTACTACAGCCACTTTGGAGAACAGTATGGAGATTCCTCAAAAAACTGCGAATAGAACTGCCTTATGATCCAGCAATCCCACTGCTGGGCATATACACTGAGAAATCCAGAATTGAAAGAGACACGTGTACCCCAATGTTCATAGCAGCACTGTTTGCAATAGCCAGAACGTGGAAGCAACCTAGATGTCCATCCACAGATGAATGGATAAGCAAGCTGTGGTACATATACACAATGGAGTATTACTCAGCCATTAAAAAGAATACATTTGAATCAGTTCTAAGGAGGTGGATGGAACTGGAGCCTATTATACAGAGTGAAGTAAGCCAGAAACAAAAACACAAATACAGTATACTAACGCATATATATGGAATTTAGAAAGATGGTAAAAAATAACCCTATTTACGAGACAACAAAAGAGACACTGATGTATAGACCAGACTTTTGTACTCTGGGACCGGGAGAGGGTGGGATGATTGGGGAGAATAGCATTGAAATATGTATAATATTATATCTGAAATGTATTAATTGTTCAAACTAAACACTATCATGTTACAATTTATTCATACTAGATGTTTGTAATGTTTCTGATAATCAATAAAAGAGATTCTTGATTAAAAAAAAAAATCCCTGGAAAACATCAAAGGTTAAGAGCAAATACTAGAAGAGAATTTAGCAAAAGACATCAAGAAGTAACCAAAAGAGATAGAATAATCTAGACAGTATGGTATTAAGCAGGAAGAGTTATCTGAAATCATAGGTAAAGACATGAAGATGACAGAAATGATAACTGATGGAAGACATCCATTTAAAAACACAAGAAAGATTCCAACTGACTACTCACATTCATTCAAATGTCATTATTTATTGCTTTTCCACATGGGTGCGGTTTTATATAACGAGAAGAAGAAAGGATGTTTTTTGCAGCTTCACCTTTTCACTGGCTTTCATCTCTTCCACTATCTTCCCCCTTCATCCTAAAGGCAACTTTCCTTTTCTTCCGTTTTATCTCTTCATTTCATTCCCTTTGTTCTCATGGGGCTTCCCTGGTGGCTTAGGTAAAAAATCTTTTTCTTCTCATGATGAAGCCAATACATTTCTGCCTTTACAAATGAGGTCATATCTCGTATCTCCCAGATACCTAATCTGCATTTGTTTAGCCAGAAATCTGAATCAAAACTTTGCAGATCCGATGCCCATGCCAAGTTTGGATGTGGCCATTCACAGACTTATGGGTTCAAAAACTGTAAATAGACTTCTAGTACTCTAGTTTAACTGGTCATGACCAGACTGCTTTTTAAATGACATATAAGAAAGTAAAATGGAATGGAAAACACAAGCATATGTTACTGGTAGTGAAGATAAATGTTATCTCACGGAACATTTGTGATAGGTTATGTGTGTATTTCATCTTCATGCACGGTATGTGTGAAGAGTCAGTCACAAAGTAACGGCCCAGAGCAAAGCCTCATAAATGTCAGACAAAAGAGCTAGCAAGGAGGACTGAGTCCTGTCTTAGTCTTAGTCTACCTTTACAGACAAGGTCCCAGGCGCAGGTAGTTTCTTTGGAAAGTAATCCTAGGAACCAAAAGGGAGGAAGATGGGAAAAGAGAGGAAAGGAAGGTCAGAGCCCATAAAGTGTGTGTAATGTACTGGCTACCACTGTGGGCAGCCCATCTCCATCTTTCTGGTAATCAACTGAGGAACTGTCTCAGAACTGTGTGCCTCAGAACTGACCCACTTAGAGGGTTATTTTCAAGTATCTTTTGATACTTATTGCTAACAGAGTCTGTAAGAGAACAGACTCTGTAAGATTTCAATACCTTTAGACCATGAAATTTTTTTTTTTTTAATCAAGGGGTTTTTTTTCTTTTTTTTAATTGAAGGATAACTGCTTTACAGAATTTTGTTGTTTTCTGTCAAACCTCAACATGAATCAGCCATAGGTATACATATATCCTCTCCCTTCTGAACCTCTCTCCCATCTCCCACGCCATCCCACCCTTCTAGATTGATATAGAGCCCCTGTTTGAATTTCCTGAACCATAAGCAAATTCCAGTTGGTTATAAATTTTACATATGCTAATGTAAGTTTCCATGTTACTCTTTCCATACATCTCACCCTCTCCTCCCCCTTTCCCCATGTCCATAAGTCTATTCTCCGTGTCTGTTTCTCCACTGCTGCCCTGTAAATAAATTCATCAATACCATTTTTCTAGATACCGTATATATGCATTAGAATAAGATCACTCTGTATAATAGGTTCTAGGTTCATCCACCTCATCAGAACTGACTCAAATGTGTTCTTTTTTATGACTGAGTAGAATTCCATTGTGTATATGTACCAGAACTTCTTTATCCATTCATCTGTCAGTGGACATTTAGGCTGCTTCCATGTTCTAGCTATTGTAAATAGTGCTGCAATGAACAATGGGATTCATGTGTCTCTTTCAATTTTGATTTCCTCAGGGTATATGCCTAGGAATGGGGTTGCTGGGTCACATGGTGGTTTTATTCCTAGTTTTTTAAGGAATCTCCATACCATCTTCCATAGTGGTTGTTTTCAATTTACATTCCCACCAATACAGCAAGACTATTCCCTTTTCTCCACATCCTCTGCAGCATTTATTGTTTGTATACATTTTGACAAGGGCCATTCTGACTGGTGTGAAGTGATACCTCATTGTAGTTTTGATTTGCATTTCTCTAATAATGAGCAATGTTGAGCATCTTTTCATGGGTTCGTTAGCCATCTGTATGTCTTCTTTGGAGAAATGTTTGTTTAGGTCTTTTTCCTACTTTTTGATTGGGTTGTTTGTTTTTCTGGCATTGAGTTGTATGAGCTGCTTGTATATTTTGGAAATTAATCCTTTGTCAGTTGTTTCATTTGCTATTATTTTCTCCCATTCTGAGGGTTGTCTTTTCACCTTGCTGATAGTTTCCTTTGCTGTGCAAAAGCTTTTTAAGTTTAATCATGTCCCATTTGTTTACTTTTGTTTTTATTTCTTCTACTCTAGAAAGTGGGTCATAGAGGATCTTGCTTTGATTTATGTCATTGAGTGTTCTGCCTATGCTTTCCTCTAAGAGTTTTATATTTTCTGGTCTTACATTTAGGTCTTTAATCCATTTTGAGTTTATCTTTGTGTATGGTGTTAGGAAGTATTCTAATTTCATTCTTTTACATGTAGTTGTCCAGTTTTCCCAGCACCATTTGTTGAAGAGACTGTCTTTGCCCCATTGTATATTCTTGCCTCCTTTGTCAAAAATGAGGTACCCATAGGTGCATAGCTTAATTTCTGGGCTTTCTATCTTGTTCTGCTGCTGCTGCTGCTAAGTTGCTTCAGTCGTGTCCAACTCTGTGCGATCCCATAGACGTCAGCCCACCAGGCTCCCTCGTCCCTGGGATTCTCCAGGCAAGAACACGGGAGTGGGTTTTCATTTCTTTCTCCAATGCATGAAAGTGAAAGTGAAGTCGTGTCTGACCCTCAGCGACCCCATGGACTGCAGCCCACCAGGCTCCTCCATTCATGGGATTTTCCAGGCAAGAGTACTGAAGTGGGGTGCCATTGCCTTCTCCCTATCTTGTTCTATTGGTCTATATTTCTTTTTGTGTGTGTGTGTGCCAATACCATACTATCTTGATGACTGTAGCTTTGTACTATAACCCTGAAGTCAGGAAGGTTGATTCCTCCAGCTCCAATCTTCTTTCTCAAGACAGCTTTAGCTATTTGGGGTCTTTTGTGTTTCTATATGAATTGTGAAATTTTTTTCTAGTTCTGTGAAAAATGCCATTGGTAATTTGATAAGGATCTCATTGAATCTGTAGATTGCATTTGGTAGTATAGTCATTTTCACAGGATTGATTCTTCCCACCCAAGAACATGGAATATCTCTCCATGTGTTTATGTCATCTTTGATTTCTTTCATTAATGTCTTATAATTTTCTGTGTACAGTTCTTTTGTCTCCTTAGGTAAGTTTATTCCTAGATACTTAATTCTTTTTATTGCAATGGTGAATGGGATTGATTCCTTAATTTCTCTTTCTGATTTTTGATTGTTAGTATATAGAAATGCAAGTGATTTCTGTGTATTGATTTTGTACCCTGCAACCTTGCTAAATTCACTGATTAGTTCTAGTGATTTTCTGATACTATCTTTAGGGTTTTCTGTGTACAATATCTGAAGAGGCAATGGCACCCCACTCCAGTACTCTTGCCTGGAAAATCCCATGGATGGAGGAGCCTGGTAGGCTGCAGTCCATGGGGCCATGAAGAGTTGGACATGACTGAACAACTTCACTTTCACTTTTCACTTTCATGCATGTAATCTGCAAACAGTGAGAGCTTTATTTCTCCTTTTCCGATCTGGATTCTCTTTTTTTCCCTCTGATTGCTATAGCTAGGACTTCCAGAACTATGTTGAATAATAGTGGTGAAAGTGGGCACCCTTGTCTTGTTCCTGATCTTAGGGGGAATGCTTTCAGTTTTTCACCACTGAGAATAATGTTTGCTGTAGGCTTATTTACTATGTTGAGGTAGGTCCCTTCTATGTCCATTTTTTGAAAAGTTTTAATCATAAATGGGTGCTGAAATTTGTCAAAGGCTTTTTCTGCTTCTATTGAGATGATCATATGATTTCCATCTTTCAATTTGTTAATATGGTGTATCACATTAATTGATTTGCATATATTGAAGAATCCTTGCATTCCTGGAATAAACCCAACTTGATCATGGTGTATGAGCTTTTTGATGTGTTGCTGAATTCTGTTTGCTAAAATTTTGTTGAGGATTTTTGCATCTATGTTCATCAGTGATATTGGCCTGTAATTTTCTTTTGGGGGGTTGTCTTTGTCCGGTTTTGGTATCAGGGTTATGGTGGCCTCATAGAATGAGTTTGAAAGTGTTCCTTTCTCTGCAATTTTTTGAAAGAGTTTTAGAAGGACAGGCATTAGCTCATCTCTAAATGTTGGATAGAATTCTCCTGTGAAGTCATCACGTCCTGGGCTTTTGTTTTTTGGGAGATTTTTGATCACAGCTTCAATTTCAGTGCTTATAATTGGGTTGTTCATAATTTCTATTTCTTCCTGGTTCAGTATTGGAAGAACTTTTATAAGAATCTGTCCATTAGTTCCAGGTTATCCATTTTATTGCCATATAGTTGTTCATAAGTGTCTCTTATAATCTTTTATATTTCTGCATTGTCTGTTGTAACTGCTCCTTTTTAATTTCTAATTTTGTTGATTTGATTCTTTTTTTCTTGATGAGTTTGGCTAAAGGCTTGTCAATTTTGTTTATCTTCTCAAAGAACCAGCTTTTAGTTTTATTAATCCTTACTATTGTTTCTTTCATTTCTTTTACATTTATTTCTGCTCTGATCTTTATGATTTATTTCCTTCTACTAATTTTGGGTATTTTTTGTTGTTCTTCTTTTTCCAGTTGTTTTAGGTGTAAAGTTAGGTTGTCTATTCAATGTTTTTCTTGTTTCTTGAGATAGGATTGTATTGCTATAAACTTCCCTTTTAGAACTGTTTTTGCTGCGTCCCATAGGTTTTGAGTTGTCATGTTTTCTTTTTTTTAAATTTTTTATTTTGTTTAACTTTACAATATTGTATTGGTTTTGCCATACATCAAAATGAATCCGCCACAGGCATACATGTGCTCCCCACCCCGAACCCTTCTCCCTCCTCCCTCCCTGTACCATCCCTCCAGGTCATCCCCGTGCACCAGCCCCAAGCATCCAGTTCACTGGCATTTGTTTCTAGAAATTTTTTGATTTCCCTTTTGATTTCTTCAGTAACCTGTTGGTTATTTAGAAATGTGATGTTTAATTTCCATGTGTTTGTGTTTCTTACAGTTTTTTTCTTGTAATTGATACCTAGTCTCATAGCATTGTGGCCAGAGAAGATGTATGATATGATTTCAATTTTCTTAAATTTACTGAGGTTTGATTTGTGACCCATGATGTGGTCTACCCTGGAGAATGTTCCATGTGCACTTGAGAAGAAGATGTATTCTTCTGCATTTGGATGGAATGTCCTGAAGATATCAACGAGATCCATCTCATCTAATGTATCATTTAAGACTTGTGTTTATTAATTTTCTGTTTTGATGATCTGGCCATTGGTGTGAGTGGGGTGTTAAAGTCTCCTACTATTATTGTGTTACTGTCAATTTCTCCTTTTATGTCTGTTAGTGTTTGTCTTAAGTATTGAGATGCTCCTATGATGGGTGCATAGATATTTATAATTATTATGTATTCCTCTTGGATTGATCCCTTGATCATCATATAGTGTCCTTCCTTATCTCTTGTAATGACCTTTATTTCAAGGTCTATTTTGTCTGATATGAGGATTGCTATTCCAGCTTTATTTGCCTTCCCATTTGCATGGAATATACTTTTCCACCCTCTCACTTTCAGTCTATATGTGTCTTTAGGTCTGAAGTGGGTTTCTTATAGACAGAATATATATGGGTCTTGTTTTTATATCCTTCAGTCAGTCTGTGTCTTTTGGTTGTGTGTCTTTTGGTGTGAAAATTGTATAAATCTTAATTATGTTGAATTGGTTCATAGTGCTTTTCAGGTCTACTATATCCTTCTACTTTTCTGTCTATTCATTCTGTTAGTTTTTGAAAGTTTGATATTAAAACTCCAACTAAAAATCATCATCTGCTTAAAAAATTGTAATACATAGTAGAACTATTTGTAACTTTGTTCTGTATTTTACAAGTCTCCTGTAAATGTGTTATAATACTTTTATAATTTAAAAAAGAAAGAAAAAAAACAAGAACTGAACCACTAAGACAGAGATTGGCAAAGATATCCTGTAAAGAGTCCAGTATTAAATATTTTCCTCTTCACAGACTGTGCAGTCTCTGGTAACTATTCAACTCTGCCACTGTAGCATGAAAGTACCCATTGACAATATGTAAACAAATGGGTATGATGGCATCTCAGGAAAACTTTATTTACAAAAATAGGTGAATTGGGTTTTGCCCACAGGCCAGAGTTTGCCAACCTCTACACCAGAGTGATAGCTTCCCTGGTGGCTCAGTGGTAAAGAATCGCCTGCAATACAGGAGATGCAAGTTTGATCCCTGGGTCAGGAAGACGCATTGGAGGAGGGCATGGCAACCCACTCCAGTATTCTTCCCTGGAGAATCACATGGACAGGGGAGCTTGGCAGGCTACGGTTCATAGGGTCACAAAGTTAGACACGACTGAAGTGGTTTAGCATGCACACACCCACACTAGAGCAATAATCTTCTTTCCATTGCTGAGCGGGCATAGACAGTGAGAAACAGACACAAATGGATACCCCATGTGTTTGATGGAGAACCCTGGCCCTCAAGGATATATGGGAGTATCCTTGTATGCTGAAGTCAGACGGACTAAGGGGATGTGATGGAGTGCCTCCCAGATGCTGCAGGGAACCAGCGGAGATCACAAAGTCCTGAAGAAAATATTACCTTACTCTCATCTTTGCTGAAATGGCTGCACAAGTCTCTCCTAAGTCCTAACGCATCCAGCCATACCACTTTTTTCTCTGGAAATGATAAGACTTGGTGTTTTTATATTCAGTATGACCCATTCCCTAAGGAAATGAGTAGCTGCATTTCAGAAAAATTCTTTTCTTTTACTTCTTCAAAGTTAACTGTGTGTTCAGGTCTCATACCTAGCTTAGCACACATGCTACCATTTCAAATCATTTTCTCTTAAAATTGGCCACACAGAGGGGTTTCACCTAATTATGCTTACACAGCCTAAAAGACGCTGTCTCTTTATGCTTTTAAGCTCATTTTCTTTTCCACACACTTTCCTTTTTTCCCCAAATGGATACATCCAATTATTCTCCTCTTGGGTGTTTTAATTTCACACAGTTTTGTACACTTAGAAAGACCATAGATTTCAGTACATTCACTGGTAAATCATCAAAAAAACATTTAGATGAAAGAAAATTTTTGTAAAAACATATCTTTTGTAGCAACATAAGCAGAAGATCATTCGTTGTTTTAAACCACATAACTAGAGATGAGGAGGAAAACAAAATTCCATGATTTGAATCCTTTTTTTAACAACTTTTTCATTATAATAGCATTTTTACAGTTCACAGAGCTCTTTTTCATCGAAGTTGTGTAATTTATACATTTCTTTATTTGACCCATAGCAAAAATGAGACTCAGAGGTTAAGTGCTTTGTAAACTTTACACAGAAAATCAGTAACAAGACTGGTTCTACAATTCAATATCCCTTTATTTCAATCCAGTATGCTTTTGGATGGGAATTATTTATAACTTTCCTGTGAATTACAGAAATTTTAAGTTATTTATTTATTTATTTTTCGCTACTAACTTCTCACAGAGGCTTTATAATGCCATGTCATTCAACTTTCTCCATGTCCAGATATTGGCTGTAACTGCTTAATTTTTTTCTTTGTTTGTTTCTGTTCTAATGCAGATAGGTCCTAAGCATGGTATGTGTTCACTCAGTCGTGTCCAACTCTATGTGACCCTGTGGACTGTAGCCCACCAGGCTTCTCTGTTCATGGGATTCTCTAGGCAAGAATACTGGAGTGGGTTGCCATTTCCTTCTCCACTAAGCATGGTAGATTATTTGCAAAAATGGCTATAAAGCCTCTTACTCTTATATGCTCATGACTTTGTCATTCTTTCTAGTGAGAGATGGCATCTATTCCCCTGCTCTTGGGTCTGGGCTGACCTTGTGATTTGCTTTGAACAGTAGAATGCAGCAATGTGACATAGTGGAACTTCCAAGCCCAGGCCTCAAGATGCCTCTTGGAACATGGTGATGCCATGTGAAAGAGCGTGGCTCTCTTGCTTGAGAATTAAGGGCCATGGGGAGAGAGTTCCAGTTAAATGCCAATGCTGAATGGCAGGTGAATGAAGCTGCCTTGCACTATCCAGCCCTATTCAAGTCTCTAGGAGACTGAACTGCATAACTGATTCTCGATGACACCAGTAGAAGTAGACAACTAAGCTCATCCCAAATTGCTGATCCAGAAAATAAGGAGTGAATAAAAACTGTTGTTGTTTTAAGCCACCAAGTGTGGGGGTGATTTGTTATGCAGAGTATACATAACTGATAAACAAGGGATGAAAGATTTCATGGCCATTATTTTGAAGAGGCAGTGGAGATTCCACAAAGATTGGGAGCTACAGTTAATGCCTCAGGGAATGATGAGTTTCCTCCATTTTTGCTATATCAATTTCCCAGGCTTATTTCAGAGTAATGCTCATGCGTACTCAGTCGTGTCTGACTCTTTGTGACCCCATGGACTGTGGCCTGCCAGGCTCTTCTGTTGCCATTCCCTTCTCTAGGGCATTCTTCCAGACACAGGGATCAAATCTGCATCTCCTGCATTGAGGTGAATTTTTTACCACTGAACCACTGTGGAAGCCCAAATAGATAAATCAAATCAGGTCAGATCAGATCAGTCATTCAGTCGTGTCGGACTCTTTGCGACCCCATGAATTGCAGCACACCAGGCCTCTCTGTCCATCACCAACTCCCGGAGGTCACTGAGACTCACATCCATCGAGTCAGTAATGCCATCCAGCCATCTCATCCTCTGTTGTCCCCTTCTCCTCCTGCCCCCAATCCCTCCCAGCATCAGAGTCTTCTCCAATGAGTCAACTCTTCGCATGAGGTGGCCAAAGTACTGGAGTTTCAGCTTTAGCATCATTCCTTCCAAAGAAATCCCAGGGCTGATCTCCTTCAGAATGGACTGGTTGGATCTCCTTGCAGTCCAAGGGACTCTCAAGAGTCTTCTTCAACACCATAATTCAAAAGAATCAATTCTTCGGTGCTCAGCCTTCTTCACAGTCCGGCTCTCATATCCATACATGACCACTGGAAAAACCATAGCCTTGACTAACTCTGTTAGTCTTTGCCCTGCCTCATTCCATATTCCAAGGCCAAATTTGCCTGTTACTCCAGGTGTTTCTTGACTTCCTACTTTTGCATTCCAGTCCCCTATAATGAAAAGGACATCTTTTTTGGGTGTTAGTTCTAAAAGGTCTTGTAAGTCTTCATAGAACCATTCAACTTCAGCTTCTTCAGCGTTACTGGTTGGGGCATACTTGGATTACTGTGACATTGAATGGTTTGCCTTGGAAACTAACAGAGATCATTCTGTGTTTTTTGAGATTGCATCCGAGTACTGCATTTCGGACTCTTTTGTTGACCATGATGGCCACTCCATTTCTTCTGAGGGATTCCTGCCCACAGTAGTAGATATAATGGTCCTCTGAGTTAAATTCACCCATTCCAGTCCATTTTACTTCACTAACTCCTAGAATGTCGACATTCACTCTTGCCATCTCTTGTTTGACCACTTCCAATTTGCCTTGATTCATGGACCTGACATTCCAGGTTCCTATGCAATATTGCTCTTTACAGCATCGGACCTTGCTTCTATCACCAGACACATCCACAGCTGGGTATTCTTTTTGCTTTGGCTCCATCCCTTCATTCTTTCTGGAGTTATTTCTCCTCTGATCTCCAGTAGCATATTGGGCACCTACTGACCTGGGGTGTTTCTCTTTCAGTATCCTATCATTTTGCCTTTTCATACTGGTCATGGGGTTCTCAAGGCAAGAATACTGAAGTGGTTTGCCATTCCCTTCTCCAGTGGACCACACCCTATCAGATCTCTCCACCATGACCCGCCCATCCTGGGTTTCCCCACGGGCATGGCTTAGTTTCATTGAGTTAGACAAGGCTGTGGTCCTAGTGTGATTAGATTGACTAGTTTTCTGTGAGTATGGTTTCAGTGTGTTTGCCCTTTGATGCCCTCTTGCAACACCTACTGTCTTACTTGGGTTTCTCTTACCTTGGGCATGGGGTATCTCTTCCTGGCTGCTCCAGGAAAGCACAGCCATCACACCTTACTTTGGAAGAGGGGTCTCTCCTCACTGCCGCCCTTTCTGACCATGGAGGAGGGGTATCTCCTCACCGCCGCCCTTCCTGACCTCGGTCGTGGGGTAGCTCCTTTTGGCCGCAGCCGCCGAGGCGCTCTTAGTGAGCCAACACCACAGTTCAAAATCGTCAATTCTTCGGCGCTCAGCCTTCTTCACAGACCAGCTCTCACATCCATACATGACCACAGGAAAAACCATAGCCTTGACTAGACGGACCTTTGTTGGCAAAGTAATGTCTCTGCTTTTCAATATGCTATCTAGTTTGGTCATAACTTTCCTTCTAAGGAGTAAGCGTCTTTTAATTTCATGGCTGCAGTCACCATCTGCAGTGATTTTGGAGCCCAGAAAAATAAAGTCTGACACTGTTTCCACTCTTTCCCCATCTATTTCCCATGTAGTGATGGGACCAGATGCCATGATCTTCGTTTTCTGAATGTTGAGCTTTAAGCCAACTTTTTCACTCTCCACTTTCACTTTCATCAAGAGGTCCTTTAGTTCCTCTTCACTTACTGCCATAAGCGTGGTGCCATCTGCATATCTGAGGTTATTGATATTTCTCCCAGCAATCTTGATTCCAACTTGTGCTTCTTCCAGTCCAGCGTTTCTCATGATGTACTCTGCATATAAGTTAAAGAAGCAGGGTGACAATATACAGCCTTGACGTACTCCTCTTCCTCTTTGAAACCAGTCTGTTGTTCCATGTCCAGTTCTAACTGTTGCTTCCTGACCTGCATACAGGTTTCTCAAGAGGCAGATTAGGTGATCTGGTATTCCCATCTCTTTCAGAATTTTCCACAGTTTATTGTGATCCACACAAAGGCTTTGGCATAGTCAATAAAGCAGAAATAGATCTTTTTCTGGAACTCTCTTGCTTTTTCCATGATCCAGCGGATGTTGGCAATTTGATCTCTGGTTCCTCTGCCTTTTCCAAAGCCAGCTTGAACTTCAGGAAGTTCACGATTCACATATTGCTGAAGCCTGGCTTGGAGAATTTTGAGCATTACTTTACTAGTGTGTGAGATGAGTGCAATTGTGTGGTAGTTTGAGCATTCTTTGGCATTGCCTTTCTTTAGGATTGGAATGAAAACTGACCTTTTCCAGTCCTGTGGCCACTGCTGAGTTTTTCAAATTTGCTGGGATATTGAGTGCAGCACTTTCACACCATCATCTTTCGGGATTTGGAATAGCTCAACTGGAATTCCATTCACCTCCACTAGCTTTGTTCATAGTGATGCTTTCTAAGGCCCACTTGACTTCACATTCCAGGATGTCTGGCTCTAGGTCAGTGAACACACCATCATGATTATCTGGGTCGTGAAGCTCTTTTTTGTACAGTTCTTCTGTGTATTCTTGCCACCTCTTCTTAATACCTTCTACTTCTGTTAGGTCCATATCATTTCTGTCCTTTATTGAGCCCGTCTTTGCATGAAATGTTCCTTTGGTATCTCTGATTTTCTTGAATAGATCCCTAGTCTTCCCATTCTGTTGTTTTCCTCTATTTCTTTGCATTGATCGCTGAAGAAGGCTTTCTTATCTCTTCTTGCTATTCTTTGGAACTCTGCATTCAGATGCTTATATCTTTCTTTTCTCCTTTGCTTTTCACTTCTCTTCTTTTCACAGCTATTTGTAAGGCCTCCCCAGACAGCCATTTTGCTTTTTTGCATTTGTTTTCCATGGGGATGGTCTTGATCCCTGTCTCCTGTACAATGTCACGAACCTCATTCCATAGTTCATCAGGCACTCTATCTATCAGATCTAGTCCCTTAAATCTATTTCTCATTTCCACTGTATAATCATAAGGGATTTGAAATAGCGTATGCCTTTTATATTAAGTTCTCACAGACCTGCTCAAGCTGTCCATAGGAGTAATCTGGTAGCAACTTTCTGTTGCTTGACTCTTTGCTATTAGCCATAACTAATTTATCCATGAATGAATATCCAAGAATGGATACTATTACAAGTTGGGCAAATTTATCTCTCCTTGGTGAGTCTGAAATACTGAATGGAAATCTAGAGACTATAAACCTTTGAGAACTAAGTATCTTTAACAGTATGGCTCTGGAACAAAGGCTCAGACTACTCTGAGGTCCCCAGAGACACACCAGTCCCCACCCTTCCTAAAGAAATGGCTGTTCAACTCTTCATTAGACTCTGTGACATATTTTAGTATTTATCCAATAAATCCCCTTTCTCACATAAGCTTCCTTGAGTTGGTTTTTGTTGCTGGCTGCTGGAAAAAGTAAGTATAAATGCAAGTCCCAATCCCCACTTTAGGAGAGTGGAAGCTCAAGGCTGGAGTTCCTGTAGGTTTCTCAGGGTGTCATGCACCTCTCCCTGCTCATCTACTGTGTGGGAGATAGAAGGAAGCAGATGCCTAGGAAAATAACCTCATTGTATAGTGAGATCACAGGAGCTGGTATCTTACCTTTCTTCCCGGATCCACCTACTGCTCAGATCAGTGCTGACATCAGATACCAGCAAGTCTTTATCAATAATGATTTCACTGATGAAAGCTCTCCCTGTGCCAATCACTGCATGCTCCTATCACATGGACATCAACCCTGTGCTGTCCAGTTCACCCTTGGTGATGGCAGTAGGAAGAAGCAAGTGTAGATGATGACATCTGCAACTAGTTTCTCAGGAAACTGGGTTTTTGGTAATCTGTGGTGCCAGGTACAAAGTCTTTCTCCACTGCCCACCTGGGCAGCTCAGACCATTGTATTCCCTTGTTCCCTGTCGCCTCCATAAATTACTATAATATACTAATTTTATTTAAGAAATCTTAGTTAAAAGAGCAGGGATCTTACATAATTACCACAATTCAGGGCCCAGAAAAAAAGACTGCAGGTCACACAGTCATTTTCTATTATATTTGTTCAGGGAAAGGTGAATGCTGCCAAACAGCTCCTGAGGGCCTCTTGTTTTCAGTAAGAGCTCACACAGTCACGTGGCTACATTTCACCTATTTCATTCAGGACAAGTCTGGGAATTGATTCAGTTTTGTTACTGAAAAGGGAAAATGGTCTTAGTAAATGTCCAGCAAATAAGGGTTGCTGCTAAGTCACTTCAGTTATGTCCAACTCTGTGCAACCCCAAAGACGGCAGCCCACCAGGCTCCCCCGTCCCTGGGATTCTCCAGGCAAGAACACTGGAGTGGGTTGCCATTTCCTTCTCCAATGCATGAAAGTGAAAAGTCAAAGTGAAGTCGCTCAGTCATGTCCAACTCTTAGCGACCCCATGGACTGCAGCCTACCAGGCTCCTCCATCCATGGGATTTTCCAGGCAAGAGTACTGGAGTGGGGTGCCATTGCTTTCTCCAAATAAGGGTTACCAAACTACAATATCATGACAATTTTTGCAAAGGCTAAATCAAGGATAAAAGTTAGGCATCCTGTGGGCAGATGTCCTAGTACCTGGGTCTCTTTTTGATTCTCTGAAAAATATGAATAAGGTCTTCGAGTGAATTTAAATCTGAGGAAGTTGGTATCTTTTAGTAAACAGTTTTGGGCTTCTCCAATGGCTCAGTGGGTAAAGAACCTGCCTGCAATGCTGGAGATGCTGGAGACACGGACTCAATCCCTGGGTCAGGGAGGATCCCCTGGAGAAGGAAATAGCAACCCATTCTAGTCTTCTTGCCTGAAAAATCTCATGGACAAAGAAGCCTGGCAGGCTACAGTACAAAGGGCTGCAAAGAATTGGATATGACTGAGCATGTACACACATAGTTAACAGTTTCAGGTTGTGGTCTACAGATTAATAGTGATTATTCATGTTTGTATAAGATCAAAATCCTTGGTTCTTGATCATATTCAAATCTCATCCTCCATTTTCAGAAACCAAAGAGTTGAGGTTTCAACAAAAGTTAGTGGTCTGAAGAAACAAGTCAATTGATTCAAGGTTCTTGTGACTTGGAAAAGGAAAAAAGGGACAGAATTATACAATGTAAAAATGGAGATGATGTCTTAATCCCACTCTATAAATACAAACTTGCCTAGGTTGTTCTAGTTTTAGTAATCCTAGAGAAAACACATTGAGTATGTAAAACCTCTATTCAAGTTAGAAAACAATTTTTTTTTTTAAATCCCTAAACTAAAGCTTTAGTTTAATCTAAACTAAAGTTAGAACTACTTCCTTAGAAAGGAGTAATTACCTACTGGTAGGACCTTGTGTACTGAGTACGTAAGCATCTGTGCTTGAGTACAAAGAGTACATAGATACTAAGAAGATGCCAAGAAAGGAGTGTATTTGGTCACTGGCAACTGCCATTTTTTCAACAAACTCTACTCATGACCTATGAGTCATTTTTCTTTCATTCACTCACTCCTTCATTCATTCACTCCTCTGCTCACTCATTCATTCACTAGTATGAATGCAGTGATGACTGTAGTGTACTAGGTAGGCACTGTGATAAACACTAGAGAGGAAGAGAATTTTTATAAAATACAGCTCCCAGCTTCAAGAAGTTTACACTCTGATCTTGGAAATTCTCCATTCTCTTATCTTTTGCATCCAACTGTGAAAATCAATATAAACCTCTTTTCTTTTCATCTCGTGATTAATCATTACTTGATGGCTGAATGGTTATAGTTGTTTCCTGTTTGGAATTCCTACATCTAGCCTCTTCTTTTTCTGCAAATTCTTTATACCACTGCCTAATTCATCTTTGAGACCTCATGGACTATACAGGCCATGGAATTCTCCAGGCCAGAATACTGGAGCGGTTAGCTTTTCCTTTGCCAGGAGATCTTTCCAATGCAGGGATCAAACCCAGGTCTCCCACATTGCAGGCAACCAGCTGAATCAAGCTGGAATCGAGATTTCCAGGAGAAATATCAATAACCTCAGATATGCAGATGACACCACCCTTATGGCAGAAAGTGAATAACTAAAGAGCCTCTTAATGGAAGTGAAAGAGGAGAGTGAAAAAGTTGGCTTAAAACTCAATACTCAAAAAAACTAAGATCATGGCATCCGGTCCCATCACTTCATGGCAAATAGATGGGGAAACAATGGAAACAGTGACAGACTTTGTTTTTTGTGGCTCCAAAATCACTGCAGATGGTGACTGCAGCCATGAAATTAAAAGACGCTTGCTCCTTGGAAGAAAAGCTATGACTAACCTAGACAGCATATTAAAAAGCAGAGACATTACTTTGCCAACAAACGTCCATCTAGTCAAGGCTATGGTTTTTCCAGTAGTCATGTATGGATGTGAGTTGGACTATAAAGAGAGCTGAGCACCAAAGAATTGATGCTTTTGAACTATCATGTTGGAGACTCTTGAGAGTCCCTTGGACAGCAAGGAGATCCAACCAGTCCTAAAATAAATCAGTCCTGAATATTCATTGGAAGGACTGATGCTGAAGCTGAAACTCCAATACTTTGGCCACCTGATGTAAAGAACTGACTCATTTGAAAAGATCCTGATGCTGGGAAAGATTGACGGCAGGAGGAGAGGGGGACAATAGAAGATGAGATGATTGGATGGCATCACCAACTTGATGAACATGAGTTTGAGCAAGCTCTGGGAATTGGTGATTGACAGGGAAGCCTGGCGTACTGCAGTCCATGGGGTCGCAGAGTCACACATGACTGAGTGTCTGAACTGACTGACTGGGCTTCCCTGGTGGTTAGTTGGTAAAGAATCTGCCTGCATGCAGGAGACGTGGATTCATTCCCT
This sequence comes from Tragelaphus eurycerus, assembly GCA_935064755.1. Taxonomy (NCBI): domain Eukaryota; kingdom Metazoa; phylum Chordata; class Mammalia; order Artiodactyla; family Bovidae; genus Tragelaphus; species Tragelaphus eurycerus. The sequence goes on along the minus strand of CAKXYN010000036.1, from coordinate 14,377,318 downwards.
GGGTCAAGAAGACCCCCTGGAGAAAGAAATGGCAACCCACTCCACTATTCTTGCCTGATAAATCCTATGAACAGAGAATCTTGGCAGGATACAGTCCATGGGTCGCAAGAATCAAACACCATTTAGCAACTAAACTACCTTCACTGAAGGCTCACTATGTGCCAGGAACTGTGCTAAAGACTTTCTATGCATTACATCATTTACTCTGCATGACAACCCTTTAAGACAAGAATTATTATCTGCATTTTATAAAATAGAAAAATAATGCTAAGATGTGATCACTAACTTTCCCAAGGTCACATAGAAAGTATGGAGATGACCAACTCCAAAGCCCCTACTCTTTTTTTCCCCTAAATATTTGCTTTTTAAAATTTATTTATTTGACTGTTCCAGGTCTTAGTTGTAGCACAAAGGATCTTAGATCTTCGTTGCTGTATGTGGGAACTTTTGGTTGAGGCATGTGGGATCTAGTTCCCTGACCAGGGAGTGAACCCAGGCCCCCTGCATTGAGAGCATGGAGTCTTAACCACTGGACCTCCAGGAAAGTCCCTCAAATCCCATGCCCTTAACCACTACCTTGAACTGCCGTTCTGCTCCTGAGTCAGTTTCAACCCTGTGCAAGCATGCCTCCGCACCTTTGTTCCCACTGGGTCCCCTACATAACACTGTCCTTCTCCTGCCTTCCGAGCCCCTACTGACACTCATTCAAAGCAAAGTTTAAATCCCCTCTTCTCAGTGAATTCCTCCTAGAGCACGCTAGTCTGCATGGACCTCTTCATTCTCTGAGTTCTAACAGGGTATATTTCTACCACTCATTTGGCACCAAGATGTCCCACATCATATTTTATAGAAATATCTCATATGTCTCAGGTGCTATGTTGTGCTTAGTGGCTCAACTTAGTCATGTCCAACTCTTTGCCACCCCATGGAGTGTAACCCTCCAGGCTCCTCTGTTCATGGGGAATTCTCCCGGCAAGACTACTGGAGTGGGTTGCCATGCCCTCCTCCAGGGGATCTTCCTGACTCAGGGATTGAATCCAGATCTTCCGCATTGTGGGTGGGTTCTTTACATCTGAGTCACCAGGGAAGCCCATGTCTCAGGTACAGCAATTAAAATCTCTTGGAAGCACATGATCTGCATAATACTTAATATATACATGTTGGTTTTGTGGTGTGTACACTTAACTGGTGGTGATGGTAGTTTAGTCAATAAGTTGTGTCCATCTCTTGTGACCACGTGGACTGTAGCCCTCCAGGTTCCTCTGTCCATGGAATTCTCCAGGCAATAATACTGCAGTGGGTTGCTATTTCCTTCTCCAGAGGATATTCCAACCCAGGGATTGAACCCAGGTCTCCCACACTGTAGGCAGATTCTTTACCAACTGAGCTATGAGGGAAGCTTGTGCGAGAAATTAAGAGCTTGGATAGTAAAACAGTGAGGGAAGCCTGTCACTTAGTATGAATGGTAACAATGAACATGCCATTCTCTTGCCATGGTGGATGGAAAAGGGTGATGTTGGAAGTGCTGCATCTCCCTGTCCTAGCACACCATAAGGAACAGGAAGTTATAGGGGAATCATAAGGGTGCCCCAAATCTTGCCTGAGTAGTCAGACAAAGAAGTATTTTGAAAATCCTTGACCTGATCCTTTATTTGAATAAGATTTAAATGGAACTTAAGTCCCAGAGCCTTGCCAAGTTCCAGAGTAGAAATGAACTTCCCAAACATTTGGCAGCAAGGTAGTCCGGCTAAGACTGGGTGGTGTAGATGCTGAGGATCCCCACCCTCTCCTCAAGACACAAGAAATTATTTTAATTCTAGTCTAATCTAAGCCACATGGAGCATCCACAGACCTCCTCAGCCCCCTGCCATGTCCTTCCACACTGAGCCCCTCCCCACCCAGTGCATGGCAGGATGTGATGACCACCCCATGTGTCATACCTGGAGGCTAGCCAGAGAGAGACTGGCAACTGGATGATAATCTCCAGTGGGAAAGTCTGGCTGCAGGCAACCTGTGACTGACCACTTGGTACCATTATTTCCTTTGGGAATCAGTAGCAGAGCAGGGTCCATGCCTTCACTTCTTTGCTAAGGATAAAATGCCACCTCACTCGACAATGGATGATTCTCAGCAGAGCCTCAGATGCCTTCAAGTAAGCATCATAATGTTCGAGGGAAGAGAAGAAACAGAAGAGCTTGTGATATGATGGACGCACGTTCTCTGGAAAAGAACTGATAGTATGCTATGTTTGGAATTAGCCTTTCCCATTTTTAAAGGAGGGCTTCATAAGTTTCCATATTACTTCAGCCTCTCATCAACCCTAAGAGATGTTGCAGGCAGCTGTAAGCATGCTCCGTTGTTCACACATGGTAACCAACAGCCCAGAGCCTGGTCGGAGGTCCCACTGCTGGCGACAGGCAGCACCAGGGCTAGACCCTCAATGCCGCTCACCCTTCCTCTAGTGCCCTGCCCGACTCGGCACACTGTTCTTTCCCCTGAAGGAACTGGAATATACAATTTCTTGGTTTGATTTGGTTGGCTTGGCTTTTTTGGTTTGTTTGTTTTTGCTTCCATTCCTGCTTTGATTTGTTCACTTTCTTTCCCTTCCTTCCCACTTTCACTTCTCTCTCCCTCCCCACCACCCCTACACTCTCAGATGCTGCCTCACTGGTCAGCCAACCTCCCATCTTCACAGCCAGCATTTGGAGCCTGCAGATTACAGAGCTGTGTCCTCAAGCTGCCTGTTGCTCCTTCTCTTGGTTAAATGATTATTTTTTAATGGAGGAGGGGTGTTAGAGAGGAAGAAGAAAGAAATCGCTGAATGAACAGAGATTGGTGCTCACCTAACAACGTCACTGAGACCCCAAATCATCTCAGTCTAACTCTTCAGGTTTATGATGTACAAAGTTAGGGGTCAAAACCCCAGGGTTAGATGCTTCCATTATTTTGAGATAGCTGACTGGTCAACATCTTATTGTTGTTGTTCAGTTGCTAAGTTCTCTTCAGCTCTTTGTGACCCCATGGACTGCAGCATGCCAGTCTTCCTTGTCCTTTACCATCTCCTAGAGTTTGCTCAAATTCACATCCATTGAGTCAATGATGCCATCCAACCATCTCATCCTCTGTCACCTCCTTCTACTCTTGCCGTCAATCTTGGCATATAATAATCAAAAAGACTCTAAACAGAGATCTCAAGTAAGAATCCCCCTCACTGACTGCTAAGTTGTGAGTGAGAGACACCAAACAGGGGGCAGGATGTGCTGGGAACTGTCAATCCAGAGTCTTATTGGCACTAAATTCACACAAAGCACAAATGAGCAGTGAAGAGAGAGCAAGGAGAAATCAGAGGGCTATGATATCATTCTACTCAGAGGGAAAAGTGTTCTGAAATTGTGGAAGGGAAGGTCCCAGTCTGGGCCTCTCTTTATTCCACAACAAAATTGGGCAACTCTCGCCATGACAGACTCTTCCACTGAGTTCACTGGGGGAGGCAGCGACTTAGACCTCCAGTGCTTCACCCATAATAAAGATTTTACCAGCTGCATGGAACGTTGCTGTGGAATCCAGCTAGGACTGTCAGGCTAATAAGAGAGAAGATTCCCTGTTGTGAATCGAGTAAATAAACATGCCTGGGAAACACTATGGCAGCAGATAACACTGAGAAGAGAAATGATAATTGGTACTATTTTTAGTGCTAGCATTCTGATTCTAATTGTACTTGAAGAGCAACTAGCATGAACAATATAAAGGCAAAGTTAATTTCCGATCCTGGCTTGCTGCACCGTTCTTGGATGATTTGAAACTCAATGTGATCTACAGTCATTTTTCAGCTATGTGACAAGGAAACTCGGAGATGGCTAAGTAGCTGCTGGGAAGCTCATGGGCAAATGGGAGTTGAGTATATCTCATATCATGTACCCCATTCTCCCTTATATGCTAACATTTCCTGAAGACTTCTAATGTACTAGGTAATGTGTCAATTGCGCTCATGAGAATTATCTCATTTAATTATTACAACAACCTGTGTGGTGGGTACTGTTATTGCTTCCATCAGATAGAAGCCGTACAGCTTGCAAGGACAGAGTTAAACTTTGAACCCAGTCCTCTGATTCTAGAGCCAAATCATTGCTCTACTGTAGATAGAGAAAGGAGATGGGACTTCCCTGGTGGTCCAATGGTTTAAAATCCAACTGCCAATGTAGGGCACATTGGTTTGATCCCTGGTCAGGGAAGATTACACCTGCTTAAGGGCAATTAAGCCCACATATCCAACTTTAGAGTCTGTGTGCCATGACTAAGACCTGAGGCAGTAAAAAATAAATAAATAAATATTTTTTAAAAAGAAAGGAGATAACTCATCCTTCTACTTTCTGTCCTTTGATGAGAAAAAGAATCATGTCCCACTACCAGCACTGACCTGCACATGTGTGCATGCTCGGTTGCTTCAGCTGGGTCTGACTCTCTGTGACACTATGGACTGTAGCCCACCAGGCTCCTCTGTCCATGGGAATCTCCAGGCAAGAATACTGGAGTGGGCTGCCAGTGGCCTCCTCTAGGGGATCTTCCCTACCCATGGATTGAACTCACATCTCTTATAGCTCCTGCATTGGAAGGGGGATTCTTTATCACTAGTGCCACCTGACTTGCACACCCATCACTAATGACAGCGCCTATGGTTGCTGCCTCAGTGATGCAGAAAAAAACGGCAGCTCCGCCTTCCCAACACACCAGGAGCACCACCCCCCATGGATCTGCACAAGGGGGACCCTCTCTCCCACTCAGTCCAAGCCTCATGACAGAGCTACTCTCATCTCTCTCCCCAGATCAGAACTCTGAGAAGCAGACACTCAGGTCCAGCTTTGAATCACTGTTCTCTTACCATCATCCAGGGAAGCAGAATGGAAGGCAGTCACTTCCAGACTCAACATCACTCAGTGTCTCCTTTCTTTTCCTGCCACGGAGCTACAAAGTAGCAAGGCTCAGAATTACTAAATACATATGTGAAAACAACTTTCATTCCTATACACTGTACCAAATGCTGAGCTTACAAGATAGGTGAAGTGACGAAGAAATTTGTCCCACATTATGTGATGCTCTGAGTGCTAAAGTACTAGGTGTACATGTGCATGGCAATATCTACAGATGGAGCTCATTGTTAAACATTGCAAGTCTTCAGACAAAAGAAAGATGAAAATCAAACCAAGTTGCAAGGATAGGATTAAGAGGAGAAATCCCCATTAAGTGGAAAACATAACATGCTTGCTAAGGACCCTGGACCCTCTGACCACAGGGTGCAGAGATATGGTGGTCAGTTCAGTTGCTCAGTTGTGTCTGACTCCTTGCAACTCCATAGACTACAGCATGCCAGGCTTCCTTGTCCATCACCAACTCCCAGAACTTGCTCAGACTCATGTTCATCAAGTTTGTGATCTTGATGTGGTGGTACTGATGTCATTTCCAAGTTTTTGGAAATATTTTTAAAGAATGCTTAATCAGTTCCGTTCAGTCACTCAGTCATGTCCGACTCTTTGCAACCACATGAATCGCAGCACGCCAGGCCTCCCTGTCCATCACCAACTCCCAGAGGTCACTCAGACTCACATCCATCGAGTCAGTGATGCCATCCAGCCATCTCATCCTCTGTCGTCCCCTTCTCCTCTTGCCCCCAATCCCTCCCAGCATCAGAGTCTTCTCCAATAAGTCAACTCTTCACATGAGGTGGCCCAAGTACTGGAGTTTCAGCTTTAGCATCATTCCTTCCAAAGAAATCCCAGGGCTCATCTCCTTAAGAATGGACTGGTTGGATCTCCTTGCAGTCCAAGGGACTCTCAAGAGTCTTCTCCAACACCACAGTTCAAAAGCATCAATTCTTCGGTGCTCAGCCTTCTTCACAGTCCAGCTGTCACATCCATAAATGACCACTGGAAAAACCATAGCCTTGACTAGACGAACTTTTGTTGGCAAAGTAATGTCTCTGCTTTTTAATATGCTATCTAGGTTGGTCATAACTTTCCTTCCAAGGAGTAAGCATCTTTTAATTTCATGGTTGCAGTCACCATCTGCAGTGATTTTGGAGCCCAGAAAAATAAAGTCTGACACTGTTTCCACTGTTTCCCCATCTATTTCCTATGAAGTGATGGGACCGGATGCCATGATCTTCGTTTTCTGAGTGTTGAGCTTTAAGCCAACTTTTTCACTCTCCTCTTTCATTTTCATCAAGAGGCTTTTGAGTTCCTCTTCACTTTCTGCCATAAGGGTGTCATCTGCATATCTGAGGTTATTGATATTTCTCCCGGCAATCTTGATTCCAGCTTGTGCTTTTTCCTGTCCAGCGTTTCTCATGATGTACTCTGCATATAAGTTAAAGAAGCAGGGTGACAATATACAGCCTTGACGTACTCCTTTTCCTATTTGGAACCAGTCTGTTGTTCTATGTCCAGTTCTAACTGTTGCTTCCTGACCAGCATACAGGTTTCTCCAGAGGCAGATCAGGTGGTCTGGTATTCCCATCTCTTTCAGCATTCTCCATAGTTTATTGTGATTCACACAGTCAAAGGCTTTGGCATAGTCAATAAAGCAGAAATAGATGTTTTTCTGGAACTCTCTTGCTTTTTCCATGATCCAGCAGATGTTGGCAATTTGATCTCTGGTTCCTCTGCCTTTTCTAAAACCAGCTTGAACATCAGGAAGTTCACGGTTCACATATTGCTGAAGCCTGGCTTGGAGAATTTTGAGCATTACTTTACTAGCGTGTGAGATGAGTGCAATTGTGTGGTAGTTTGAGCATTCTTTGGCATTGCCTTTCTTTGGGATTGGGATGAAAACTGACCTTTTCCAATCTTGTGGCCACTGCTGAGTTTTCCAAATTTGCTGGCATATTGAGTTCAGCACTTTCACAGCATCATCTTTCAGGATTTGGAATAGCTGCACTGGAATTCCATCACCTCCACTAGCTTTGTTCATAGTGATGCTTTCTAAGGCCCACTTGACTTCACATTCCAGGATGTCTGGCTCTAGGTCAGTGATCACACCATCGTGATTATCTGGGTCGTGAAGTTCTTTTTTGTACAGTTCTTCTGTGTATTCTTGCCACCTCTTCTTAATATCTTCTGCTTCTGTTAGGTCCATACCATTTCTGTCCTTTATCAAGCCCATCTTTGCATGAAATGTTCCCTTGGTATCTCTCATTTTCTTGAAGAGATCTCTAGTCTTTTCCATTCTGTTCTTTTCCTCTATTTCTTTGATTGATCACTGAGGAAGGTTTTCTTATCTCTTCTTGCTATTCTTTGGAACTCTGCATTCAGAGGCTTGTATCTTTACTTTTCTCCTTTGCTTTTCGCTTCTCTTCTTTTCACAGCTATTTGTAAGGCCTCCCCAGACAGCCATTTTGCTTTTTTGCATTTCTTTTCCATGGGGATGGTCTCGATCCCTGTCTCCCATACAATGTCATGAACCTCATTCCATAGTTCATCAGGCACTCTATCTATCAGGTTTAGGCCCTTAAATCTATTTCTCACTTCCACTGTATAATCATAAGGGATTTGATTTAGGTCATACATGAATGGTCTAGTGGTTTTCCCTACTTTCTTAAATTTAAGTCTGAATTTGGCAATAAGGAGTTCATGATCTGAGCCACAGCCAGCTCTCAGTCTTATTTTTGTTGACTGTATGGAGCTTCTCCATCTTTGGCTGCAAAGAATATAATTGATCTGATTTTGGTGTTGACCATCTGGTGATGTCCATGTGTAGAGTCTTCTCTTGTGTTGTTGGAAGAAGTTGTTTGCTATGACCTGTGCATTCTCTTGGCAAAGCTCTATTGGCTTTTGCCCTGCTTCATTCCGTATTCCAAGGCCAAATTTGCCTGTTACTCCAGGTGTTTCTTGACTGCCTACTTTTGCATTCCAGTCCCCTATAATGAAAAGGACATCTTTTTTGGGTGTTAGTTCTAAAAGATCTTGTAGGTTTTCACAAAACCATTCAACTTCAACTTCTTCAGCATTGCTGGTTGGGGCATAGACTTGGATTACTGTGACATTGAATGGTTTGCCTTGGAAACGAACAGAGATCATTCTGTCGTGTTTGAGATTGCATCCAAGTACTGCATTTTGAATTCTTTTATTGACCATTATGGCTACTCCATTTCTTCTGAGAGATTCCTGTCCACAGTAGTAGATATAATGGTCATCTGAGTTAAACCCACCCATTCCAGTCCATTTTAGTTCACTGATTCCTAGAATGTCGACATTCACTCTTGCCAATCCTCCAATTTGTCTTGATTCATGGACCTGACATTCCAGGTTCCTATGCAATATTGCTCTTTACAACATTGGACCTTGCTTCTATCACCAGTCCCATCCACAACTGGGTGTTGTTTTTGCTTTGGCTCCATCCCTTCATTCTTCCTGGAGATATTTCTCCACTGATATCCAGTAGCATATTGGGCACCTACTGACCTGGGGAGTTCCTCTTTCAGTATCCTATCATTTTGCCTTTTCATACTGTTCATGGGGTTCTCAAGGCAAGAATACTGAAGTGGTTTGCCATTCCCTTCTCCAGCGGGCCACACCCTGTCAGATCTCTCCACCATGTCCCGCCCATCCTGGGTTGCCTCATGGGCATGGCTTAGTTTCATTGAGTTAGACAAGGCTGTGGTCCTAGTGTGATTAGATTGACTAATTTTCTGTGAGTATAGTTTCAGTGTGTCTGCCCTCTGATTCCCTCTTGCAACACCTACCGTCTTACTTGGTTTCTCTTACCTTGGGTGTACGGTATTTCTTCACGGATGCTCCAGCAAAGTGCAGCCCCTGCTCCTTACCTTGGATGAGGGGTATCTCCTCACTGCCGCCCTTTCTGACCTTCAACATGGAATAGTTCCTCTTGGCCTTCCTGTGTCGGTGCAGCCACCACTCCTTGGAACTGGGGCTGCTCCTCCCAGCTGCCGCCCCTGACCACACATGTAGGGTAGCTCCTCTCGGCTGCGGCCCCTGACCTCAGACTTGGGTAGCTCTTCTTGGCTGTTGCTGCACAGTTGCATCCTGGCACTCTCGGCCGCTGCCCCTGACCTCGGATGTGGGGTAACTCCTCTTGGCTGCCGCCCTTCAGGCATGGGGTCCTCCCGGCTTCTGCCCCTGACTTCGGACTTGGGGTAGCTCCTCTCCGCCCGCCTAAGTGCGCCGGTTGCAGCCGCCCGCGCCCAAGTCGCAGGAGTTAATAAGACAATAGTTTTACCTTTAAGGAAGAGTCTTGTACAGATAACTTGGCTAAAATACATTTGTATCAGTTTAAGAGTTTTTTGCTTCCCTGGTAGCTCAGATAGTAAAGAATCTGCCTGCAATGCAGGAGACCCAGGTTTGATTCCTCAGTCAGGAAGAGTCCCTGAAGAAGAAAATGGCTACCCACTCCAGTATTCTTGCCAGGAGAATCCGATGGAAAGAGGAGTCTGACGGGTTACAGTCCAAGGGCTCACAAAGAGTCAAAAGTGACTGAGTGACTAACACTTTCACATTCAACAGCTTTTCAGTTCCAAATGAAACAAGAGCCAACTCAAACTAGCTTGGATATAAAGGGCCCTTGTTAGCTAAGTATCAGGCCTAGAGCTGGCTTCTGGCACAGACTAGCCCAAGAGCCAAACTCCATCACCGGAGCCTCTTCTCTCTCCACACTGCATTCCTCCTTCCTTCATGTTGTTTTCCTTGTTGGTGTCCATTTGGTGGCAGAAAGGACGATCAGCACTTTGTGGAATCCTACACTCTGTGGAGCTGGAGGAGAGTTTGAAGAGTAAATGTTGTGGGCTCCACTCTGATTGACCTGACTTGTTTCAAGGACTCATCCTTGATCACATTCCTATGAATTTGAGTGTTCCTTTGGCCAAGTTGAATCACATGCCTGCCTTCCATAACAGCTGTGAGAGGGAGGGAACAGAAACTCAAGGAATTATTTCCAAAAGAAGGAGGAAAGAAGGCCTACAATCAACAGATGTCCTCAATAGCCATAACACAGAAGTCCTTGTGGTCTTTTATTAAAAGTATTCAGTGTCAACACATAAAACACTTGACTGTGAGTATACTTAAGTTTCCCCCCACAAGTAGCATCTTGTTGTTGTTGTTCAGTTGGTCAGTCAGGTTTGACTCTTTGGGACCCCAAGGACTGCAGCACACCACGCTCCTCTGTCCTTTGCTATCTCCAAGAGTTTGCTCAAATTCATGTCCATTGAGTCTGTGATGCCATGCAACCATCTCATCCTCTGCCACTCCCTTCTCATTTTCCCCTCAATCTTTCCTAGCATCAGGGTTTCTTCCAATGAGTCAGCTCTTTGGATGAGGTGGCCAAAGTATTGGAGCTTTAACTTCAGCAACAGTCCTTCCAATGAATATTCAGAGTTGATTTCCTTTAAGAATAACTGGTTTGATCTCTTTGCAGTAGATTAAATGTAGCATCTTAGATGGACCTAAAATATTGGCACATATTTTAAAGCTTTAGCTTCCCATTGGTATGAATATGATTGCAAAGCTCATACAGGTCTAAAATGAAAATCAAAGACCAAGTCGAAAGAATTTTGTATTTCTATCTCAGATTGACCTCTGAGTCATAAAATGTTATCCTGATAAATTCAAGTAAACTTTCTATACTATTTTTCCACTGGGTATTATGCAAGGGGATTAGTTTGCGGGGAGAAGACTGGGAAAGACGTTATGGTTGCTCAGTAACCAGAGAACAATTACCTGGAAGCATTTAGCCCACATCCCATCAGAAGCAAGGACCACTGTCTGGTATGGTACTATGAACATGCTCAAGAAGAGCTGACTTACCCATATTTGCCTATTCTTTGCTAGATCAAAAGACATTTTTTGTTTATAGAAGGGGGGGTACTCTTTCTACCCCCTTCTGATGCCTATGTCAGAAGCTTTCTCTATCTCCTTTATACTTTAATAAAACTTTATTACACAAAAGCTCTGAGTGATCAAGCCTCGTCTCTGGCCCCGGATTGAATTCTTCTCCTTCGGGGGCCAAGAATCCCGGTGTCTTCGCGTGATTCAACGACAACCTTTCATCTTGGGGGCTCGTCCGGGATCCTTCAAGACAAGATAAGGATGCTTGGAGCTTTAGTTGTTTGTTCTCTTAGCGAATACGTTTTCTGCTGGGCTTTACTAACTCTACCGTGTGCTTGTGTGAATGAATGGCATGCCCTGCGTGAAGCAAGTAAGGAGCCCTGCTCTGCGGTTCTATGGTGATCTCATACGGCTCATGGCAGAAACCTGTCGGGGGGTTATACCGGCCTGCCAATGCCAAGAGGCACCCAAGGTCTCCTTCGGGAACCGACCAGAAATGGGCAAAGCGTGTGGACCGAACTCTCCTTTCTTGGTCAAACTTTTTGGTCTCTTTGACCATTTCATAACTCCTTGGGAATTAGAAGTACTAACCTAATCTATCGGATCATAGACTTTCAAGGGACTTGTGATCTATACTGTTACTGTGTACTGTGGCTTAGGTCCCAAACTTGGATTGGTAGTCAAGAAAGCGCCTAGCCTTGCTAGGAATCAAAAGTTCGGAAGCTAGATGGAGCTCTAGCTCCCAAAACATCTCTGAGGTTAAAGGTTACTCAGATTGAGACTGCAATGGGTTTTTTTCTTTGGTAACGCTGGCTCTTAATGGATCAGAGGAGGCTATTATACTGGTGTGGTGATGCTTGGAAAGAACATCTCAGTTTCATGTTCGTGTCGGTCTTATTGTAGTCAGGGAATACTCAGGGTCGTGCACAGGCACTCAGGTGACGAATGTTTTCCCCAGTAGTCTTAGCTTGGGAGACATTCCGGAAGGTTACTCTGATTCACCCCGGGTGACATCAGAGACAAGCAAGGTTAAAGGTGAAGAGCTGGACATCAAATAGGGATGCTATCAGGTCTATCCCTGGTACATCCTCACCCCATCTTGGTGGTAGAACCGAGAGGGACGCGGACTGCGCCTGCGTCGGTAAGGGACAGACTAAGTCCGACCAGGAAGGAAAAGCTTTTGGTGTAACGTCTGTCTACACCCCCATCTAGAGCAGGGAAGGACACCTCCGGTAGAAAAATGGCGATGGTCGCTTTTTTTCTCTCTTACAGATGGGAGCTAACAATTCCAGCCTCACTCCTTTAAACTGTATCCTGAAAAACTGGGATAGATTTGATCCCCAGGGCTTAAAGAAGACACACCTGGTCTTCCTATGTGATACTGCATGGCCATAGTATCCATTGAAAGACGGCGAACGGTGGCCAGTTGGAGGGTCTCTTAGGTATAATACTGTTCTACAATTAGACCTGTTCTGTAGGGTACAAGGGAAATGGATAGAAAGTGGCATATGTGTTGCTCTTTTTCGCTCTGTGAAATATGCCAGACTTATGTCCTAAGGGTATAGATTTGGGCGTGAAACCTTCAGCTCCCTCCTGTCCTCCTACTTTGCCCCCATACCTGGGGCTCCAAGCTGAGAAAACTGAAAGCCAGAGAACCCCCCTCAGAAGGGTTGCTTTGGTCTCAGTGGAAATCCAAACTGAGATTCAAACTGCCCACATGGAGGTCCAAACAGCTCCTGTCTCAGTACGACCTCAGACTACTCTGGTTTCAGTAGGAACTCAGACCATCTAATTAAAAGATGAGATGGAGGACAGGAGACAAAGAAAAGAGGAAAAACAGGTTTCTCCAATCTATCCCTGGGATCATATGCGCGGAGAAGCCAGAGAGACTGAGGAACAGCCACACAAGCTGTTGCCTCTTTATGAAACACCCACTGGGAGAAATAATCAGTCTGTAAGAGTTAATAAGCCTTTCTCTTATCAAGAAATACAAAGAATCAAGGAGGATCTGGGAGACTATTTAGAGGACCCAGAAAAATATATTAGAGCCTTTAAAGGTGTTACTCTGCTTTATGACCTCACTTGGAAAGATGTGATGTATATTTTGGAACAAACGTTGACTCCTGAGTCAAAGACTCGAGTTTTGAGAAAAGCGGTTGCTTATGGAGATGAATGGCTTGGTAATGAATCAGTAGGGAAGAGGGAGAATGAGAATAGCAGCCCTCTCCACTGGCAATCAGGCGGTCCCAACTATAGAACCAGACTGGGACTACAACACAGCTAAAGGAAGATGGGATCAGAGTCATTTTGTTAGATGTATTCTTGAAGGACTTAGGCAGGCGCGTTCTAAGCCTTTAAACTATGGCAAATTGGCAGACATAGAACAGGAGGAGAAGGAAGCTCCTGGTAAATTCCTAGATAGACTGAGAGAAGGCCTTCGCAGATTCACTGAGATTGATCCCGAAAGTGAAGAGGGAAAAGTGATATTAAAGGATAGATTTCTCACTCAGTCGGCTCCAGATATCCGCCGTAAGCTATTAAAACGGGCGTATGGACCAAATCAGTCTTTAGATACTCTGTTACAACTGGCTCAGACAGTCTATTATGGTAGGGATTACGAGGAAAAGAAAGAAAGGCAAAAAAAGAGAAAGGAAAAGGCGGAAGCCTTCGCCATGGCTATGAAAAACGCTCTTAAACAGCCTGAGAAAAATGCCCAGAGGGGCCCAGGTGAAAAGGGATGGGCTTGCTATCACTGTGGAAAGGAGGGGCACCTCAAGAGGGATTGCCCTCAGGCTTCTAAGCCGCCCCCGGCTCCATGTCCGGTCTGCGAAGGACCACACTGGAAGAGAGACTGCCCCCAGAGGCATAGGTCTCTGGGGTCAGACTCTCAAGACAATCAGGACTGAAGGTGCCCGGGGGTCCCCACACAAGCTCCCGTCCTAATTACACCTGAGGAACCCCGGGTATTAATAATTGTGGGGGGCCAATCCGTCGATTTCCTTATAGATACGGGGGCAACTTATTCTGTGCTTACTGAAGCCCCTGTCCCACTTTTCTTCCCGATCCGCTTCTGTAATGGGACTGTCTGGACGAGCCAAAAGGTATTATTTCAGTTATCCGTTATCTTGCAGCTGGGATTCTGTGCTATTTTCACACGAGTTTCTGATCGTGCCAGAATCTCCCTCACCCCTTTTGGGAAGAGATATACTGAGCAAGGTCCATGCCTCTGTTTTCATGAATATGGAGCCCTTCCTTTCTCTCCCTTTAGTTGAACAAAATGTAAATCCTAGAGTATGGGCTGATGGAAAATCTGTGGGTCGAGCACAAAATGCTATTCCTGTAGTTGTTAAGCTCAAAGACCCGCACGTATTTCCACATAAGAAGCAGTATCCACTGAAACCTGAAGTTAAAGAAGGGTTAAAACCCATCATCGAAAATTTAAAGGAGCAGGGACTGTTAATTCCCTGTAACAGTCCTTGCAACACTCCTATTTTGGGTATAAAAAAATCAAGTGGTAAATGGAGACTAGTTCAAGATTTACGAATAATAAATGAGGCTGTAGTTCCTTTACACCCCGTGGTGCCTAATCCTTATACTCTATTGTCTGAAATTCCTGAGCGGGCCAAATATTTCTCAGTAATTGATTTAGAGGATGCCTTCTATTCAGTGCCTTTAACAGAGGAAAGTCAATTTCTATTTGCCTTTGAAGACCCTATACAGCCAGCTTCTCAGTTAACCTGGACAGTTTTGCCCCAGGGATTTCGTGACAGTCCTCACTTATTTGGACAAAGTTTGTCACAAGATCTACAAAAATTTAATAGCTCTGAAGCGGTGGTGTTACAATATGTAGATGATATTTTGCTCTGTGCTGAGACAGAGGAAGCTTGTTCGCGAACCTCAGAAGATTTCTTAAACTTTCTGGCAGGCTGTGGTTACAAGGCATCAAGAGAAAAGGCTCAGCTTTGTTAACAATCAGTTAGATATCTGGGCCTAATCATATCAGAAGGGACTAGGGCCATAGGCCCTGAGAGAATTAAACCCATACTAAATCATCCCCTACCTATGACTTTAAGACAATTGAGAGGATTTGGGGGAATCACAGGTTACTGTCGCATTTGGATTCCGGGTTATGGGGAACTTGCCCGGCCTTTATATAAACTTATAGCTGAAACTCAACAGGCCCAAACCGACAAACTGGTTTGGTCTCCAGAAACTCAAAAGGCTTTTAAGGTTCTTCAGACTGCTCTCCTGCAAGCTCCAGCTCTGAGCTTGCCCACAGGGTCAGAATTTAATTTGTTTGTCACTGAAAGAAATGTGTGGCATTGGGAGTTTTGACACAACCCGGAGGGCCTCAGCAGCAAGCTATTGCTTATCTAAGCAGAGAATTAGATGTAGTTTCACGTGGGTGGCCCCACTGCATAAGAGTAATTGGGGCAGCAGCTTTATTAGCACCTGAAGCTTTAAAAATAATTAATGGACGAAACCTTACTGTACTGACTTCTCATGATGTGAGTGAAATCTTAAATTCTAAGGTTAATATTTGGATGACAGACAGTAGGCTTCTTAAGTATCAGTCATTGTTGGTAGAAGGACCAGTAACTAAGCTTAAAGTTTGTGGAAATTTAAATCCTGCCACTTTCCTTCCTGAGAAGGAAAATGAAACACCTGATCACGATTGTTCTCAATTCCTAACTTTAAACTATGCAGCTCGAGAAGATCTAATGGATACCCCATTAGACAATCCTGACATGGAAATATTTACAGATGGCAGTTCTTTTGTTCGGGATGGAAAGCGTAAAGCAGGTTATGCCGTGGTGACTGATCAACAGGTTTTGGAAGCAAAATCTCTCCCCCAGGGAACCAGTGCTCAGTTAGCAGAGCTTGTGGCTCTGACCCGAGCTCTAGAATTAAGCAAAGGGCAGCAGATGGGCCTGATAATCTATGTGAGTCTACTTCTGCTGACTCCAAAAATCCTGAGCCTGCCGTTGAATCCTCAATGCCTTCCTGTCCTGGGCTCACTCCTACGCTGCATTCCACAACCGGTCTAACTGCTGGGTCTGTGGACCGCTCCCCTCTTCATCAGTGGAAGGCTTCCCATGGTGAACATCTCCACTTCAAGGAAAAGACTTTCTCCAAGTCTGTGAATACCTTCGACAACAGTCACATGTGATGCCTCTTCATCTGATGACTTCTACCAACCCTAAAATGGACTGGTGCAATGCTTTACACTTTAACTATGGACATAATGTGACTTTTAATTTTGATTCTGATTGTTTTGTTCTTGCTGTTTGCTCCCTACATCTGTAACTATATAACTGGATTTGTTTCTAGCTGCATGAAAGCTTTTAAGTTACAAATGGTTGCTCAAACTCCTGCTACTGATGTAGCTTCCTCCAACTACTATTTGGGGCCCCTGGATCAGAAATCCTCAATATGAGGATTAGGAGAATATGTTGCCTCACCAATTTAGGGACAACGCCCCTTGTCAGCTCGGATGCAGTTATGGAACGAGAACGACGCCCCTTTTCCCTAGGCAACAGAATTCTCCTAAAAGAAAAGGGGGGAATGAGAGAGTCATTTCCTAGGCAGGTTGATAAGGAGTCTAGGGGTCCCCAAGGAGAGAGGGGTCTGGAATTCTCAAGGAGGAAGAAAGGACAAACTTCTTCTTTCTCTACATTCCTCAGGATTATATAACAATAATGTATCCTGCCTGAGGACAGTCTCTGGATTAAGGACAGTCTCTGGATTAAACCTTCTGTTATTTTAAAATGTAAATTATGGGAGTAGACTTGGTCTTTACAAGCATGTATCCTGCCTGAGGACAGTCTTTGGATTAAACCTTCTGGCTAATTCTGTTAAAATGTAAATTATGGGAGTAGGACTGATGAGATCTTTACAACCTCCAGACATTCTTTGGATTCACTGGAGAGTATATAACTTCATTGCTAACACTAGCAAGCTGGTACTCTTTCTACCCTCTTCTGATGCCTATGTCAGAAGCTTTCTCTATCTCCTTTATACTTTAATAAAACTTTATTATACACACACAAAAAAAAAAAAAAGAAAGGGGGAGTTGGACTGTCACTGTAGATGATATAATGAACAACAAAAACAGAGCGAAGAGGGAAAAACAGAGATTATGATCCTCAACAGCCCCCCCCCCTCCATACCTTTATTTGTATCAATATTCCTGTGGGTAGCTCACTCTCCTTCTGCCTCAGGCAGGGGAACTACTTAGAAAGTAGAGTTGGTTATGCTCTCCCTGTAAATCTCTGTTGCTGCTTGTCTATTTTTTGTTTTTAATTTTTTTGTTTTAAAGACAGTGGTAAGAGAACCAAGGAATGAGAGAATATACTCATTTCTTACTGCCCCTTGGCCTTTCTTAAGTCCATGTTTCAGTTTTTTTTTAATTTGTTGACCCCATCCATGGCAGCTGTTTTCAGTCACCCAACTGAGTCTGAATTTTAAGGAAAAGTGCTATCCTCTTCCTATTCAGTTTAGGATAATTGTTGCCCAGGCAAATCATTATAATTAAATTCAATTTAAAAGTGAGAACCCACCTGCAACCATATGTTAAATCTGCCTTTGGGTAAGGAAGTTGGTATTTTCACTTTGTATTTAAAGTAAAGTTGGGTAATGGTAAGATTCTCAGTGGTGATGGTTAAAGAGATTTGCTTATTTAAATAATTGCAATTTACCTGTATCTGAAAGGATATTACTTGACTCTTAGGAAAACATTTTCATTAAACAGAACTACCATTGAGCAGGCTTCTATCAAGTGGATTTGGTATTGATGCAGAAAAATAAATTGAAATAAGATGCTTTCATTAGATATGTGAAATGAAACTGAAACATAGGAGGCTCCTATATAAAACATGTGGTATCGTTTGGCTGCCCAGTGTCCTTTCCATTTCCTAAGAGTGTTCTGAAATTCTTCTGAAAAAAACATTTCTCATTCTTATCCAGAGTTTGGAAGAATTAGATCCTCCCAAACAGTTGGTGTTACTTAAGCCAGTCATATTAAGCCAACCAGCCTAACTCATTCCTCTGGCCATTGTAATCTGACTAGGAATCAGAGTCAGTAAGATGCTATGTTGGAACTTATGGGAAGAAAAAAATTCCTCTCTCTTCTTCAAGAATTACTGAAAGAGATGTTTTTCTCTAGAATGTATAGTTTAAAGATGCAAGATCTAGAACTGTGATGCCATTTTGCAAGCTGGAAGGAAAACCCAGAGTGGTTAGGGCCCTCTAGGCATGAAGCTTTTACCTAGGAAGGCAGAGCAATGTGATTGCCTTGGTGACATCATTGAAGCCATTAGACCAAGCTAGTGCTACCTCCTATTTCTCAGCCATGCGAACCCACCTTTATGCTTCAGCTAATTGAGGTTGACTTTTCTGTCATTTGCAGCCATGAAAATCCTGGAAAAGTGAGGCAAAAGTCAGATGACCTCCAATCTGTAGAAAATGTGCCAGTGCCAATGATGCCTGGGACAGTGCATTAGATCAGGAGTTCCTGGGTCTGGATAATCATCTGTGTCACCAGGAAACTTAGCAAAAATACATGTGAAGGGCTTCCCTGGGGGTCTAGTAGTTAAGAATCTGCCTTCCAATGAAGGGGACACAAGTTTGGTCCCTGGTCCTAGAAGATTTCAAATGCTGTGGAACAACAAAGCCCAGGTGCCACAGCTACTGAGCCACTCACAGAACTACTGGAGCCCCCACGCCCCAGAGCCCTTACTCTGCAACAAGAGAAGCTCCCGCAATGAGAAGCCCATGCATTGAAATGAGAGTAGCCCCCACTTGCCACAACTTTATCGCACAGCAATCAACACTCAGTGCAGCCAAAAATTAATTAAATAAATTTTTGAGAAATATGCATAAAAATTTGAAGATCAATGATTTTAGGAAATTAGTTTTTAAAAATAAGTGAATTGATAAAGAGGACTAAGATAAACATAATTAATGAACTGTGTCTAAAAGAGGAGGGAGAGAACGATGGAAGATATGGACAAATTTTCATTCTATTATTCAACTAATATCTATTTAATGGCAAAGTACGGAGATAAAACTTGATAGAGATGATTACAAAGCTGGGTAAGAAAAATACGTCCACACAAAGAATTTTTTTTAATGTAATAGGAAAGCTAAACATGAACACTCAAAAGTCCACTGCAATTCAGTACAAGGCAAGTGCTGAGAAGTTATTTCTATAGTCTTTAGCAGCTTACCAAGCATATTCACACTCATTATATCATTTGATTCTCACAACAACTCTTTGAGATAGGCAGTGGCACTTCCGTATCTGGCATAAAGAAACTGAGACTCAGAGCACACAAAGATAAATATAAATGAATGTCGCAGTGGCATTATTTGAAAGAGAAGAAAACTAGAAACTGCATAAATAGCCAGGAATAGCGGAGAGGCTAGATACATTATGTCTCTCCATACAAGGGACTGGTAGGCAGCTGGTAAGGATAATAAGACAGAGCTTCCTTGGTGGCTCAGTTATAAAGAATCTGCCTGCCAATGCATAAGACATGGGTTTGATCCCTGATCTGGTAAGATCCCACATGCTGTGGAGCACCGAAGCCTGTGTGTCTCAGCTATTGAGCCTATGCTCCAGAGCCCAGAAACCACAACTACTGAGGCCATGTGCTGCAGCTACTAAAGCCTGAGTGCCCTAGAGCCTGAGCTCAGCAGCAAGAGAAGCCCTGGCATTGCAACTAAAGAGTAGGCCCTACTCGCTGCAACTAGAGAAAAGCCCTCCAAGTGGTGAAGACCTAGCACAGCTAATAAATAAACTCAGAAAATAATTAAAATTATTTTTTAAAAATGTTAATAAAAATGAATTATCATTAAGGATCTGAAGCAAACTTTTTTATCACAAGAAAATGTTTTAATCTTTTCATACACTCTGTTCACTTATTCAATAACTATTTATAACTTGGCAAGTATTCTGGAAGGAACCAAGGACATAACAGTCAGTGATAAAACCACTGCTGACTAATAATATTAAAAATATACGACATGTGTCCAGTGTACATGCCAAGTAAGTTACATCAGTTTTTTGCTTAAAGAGGTGATGAGAGCTGCCCGGGCTATTCCAGCTGAGAAGTGGAATAGTGGACTTCTTAGTTGTAATTCTTGCCTGGAGAATTCCATGGACAGAGGAGCCTGGGCAGCCCCAGTCCATGGGGTCACAAAGTGTCCAGCACAACTGAACAACTCACATACTAGCTGTAACAGGCAACGTTCAAACCTGATTTGAATGTCTCTAGAGCCCGAGCTCTTAACCACAGAGCTATCGGGCTCTTCTGGCAGATAATGTTTGTTAAATTACAAGTGTGACAAATGAAATAGTAAGTAAATCTAAGGCACCCAAACTTGCAGGTGGTCAGAGGAGACCATCATGGCCGCGACATTTTAGCTGAATAAGAGTTAGCTAAGGAAAGCTGGAGTAATTGAGGAGATTTTGCAGAGAAGTACAGGAAAAGTAGGGGCAAGATGCAGAGAAACTAAAAAACAAACAACAACACACCGCCACCCCCCGCCCCTCCCACACACACACACACACACACACACAAAAGACAAAACAAAATTTGTATGGCTAAAATCAAGTAGTGGGAGGATGGAGAAAGGGCAAATTTTAAGATGCAGGCTTACTGATGAGCTTTATTAATAACAAAGAACTGGATCTAAGTGCAAAGGCTCATAATCCTACCACCAAAACACAGATTTCCTATGTTTGAAGAAAATTCTTAACAGAAGTAGAAATGAAGAGTGGAAAATCTTACTTATATAGAGTGAAATTTTAAATGATATTTGTGACAATTTGTAATATTGTTTAAGACTCGTACGATGAGAGAAACTGAGGCTCAGGTAAGTTGAGTAACTTGTTCAAAGTCATATGGTGACAGAATCAAAAGGATTCTTACACATCCTTAGTGTTCTTTTCAATAAATGACAATGAATTCAAAAGAAAGTTAGGAAAGTGAACTTTGCTGGTAGTCCAGTGGTTAAGCCTTCGCCTTCCAATGCAGGAGGCTTGAGTTTGATCCATGGTCAGGGAACTAAGATCTCACATGCCACACAGTATGGTCAAAAAAAAAAAAAAAAAGTTAGAAAGGGAAGACTGGAGTTTGGGAAAGACTGTGTTAAGGAAGAGGTATTTGGGGTCATACCTCAAAAGACAGAAAAAATTTAAAAGGCAGAGATAACGGGAAAACCTTTTTGGTAAAGAGACTTAAGTATAAGTGCAGGGGCAGGTTCCAGGTTATTTAGATCAACTATATAACTATACATATAGCATGAGTATAAGGTGAAGCAGAGATGTTACAGGGCCTGAGAGCTTTGTAAACACTGTATGGGGTTTGGGAATTGGAAATAATTAATAATACATTAATAGCCTTCAGAGAAGCCAGATAAGATTAAGCCATCTTAGTTTGAGGATGGACAATGACTAGCTGTGATTTCCAGAATAAGTAGTTACTTCCCAAAAATATGATTCAAAATTTATCTGGGTTTATTTGCACAGAAACTTATGTTCAGCCCAGTTAAAAAAAAATGATGTTTCACGTGTATAGGGTTTAAAAGAATCTTTGGTGCTCTGAAAACTGAGAAGCATCCTGACATTATCCTTCTCATCAGTTATTTAGCAACCATCTCAGCTGTTCTGGGATGCTTATTTCCGGAGCATTCTGGCCCATAATAGTAACCTTTCGCCTACACTATGTAATATATTAAGGAAAGATAAATCGTAGGTCTAAGGGTTGTTTGGGAGCAGGATGTCACAGTCTACCAGCACTGTTTACTAATTGGATTTAAGATTTGTACTTGGTTTTGGTGCAGCCAGGCAAGTTTGACAATTAAGTGATCCTGAAATCTGGAAGTCAGTTTTGCTTCTCTTTTCCTGGCTCTCGAGAGCTTCCTCCCCTCTCCAGGTTGGGTGGGAGTGTAGACAGAAGTCTCAGATGAGCATTCAGCTCATGGACACACTGCTCATCATCTTTGTCTTCTTGTGCCTCTTATTCTCAGGTTTCCCTGGTGGCTCAGCAGTAAAGAATCCACCTGCAATGCAGGAGCTGCAGGAGACGCGGGTTCTATCCCTGGGTCAGGAAGATCCCTTGGAGGAAGCCTTGGCAAGCCACTCCAGTAATCTTGCCTGGAGAATCCTATAGACAGAGGAGCCTGGCTGGCTACAGTCTATAAGGTCATGAAGAACTGGACACAACTGAAGTGACTTAGCACTCACACACACGCCAGAGTAACCTGGGTTCTGGTCTACAGGATAGATAAGGACAAGAGACTGAAGGTGGAAATGGAAAAACGGGGTAAAAAATTAAAAAGAAGAAGGAAACATTAAAAACCAGCTGGTCGACGACCTAAAACTAGAAAATAAGCAAGAAGAGAAATTGAAGAATAACAACAGATGTGCTGTGCTGTGCTTAGTTCCTCAGTCATGTCTGACTCTTTGTGAGCCCATGGACTGCAACCTGCCAGGCTCCTCTGTCCATGGGGATTCTCCAGGCAAGAATACTGGAGTGGGTTGCCATGCCCTCCTCCAGAAGATCTTCCCAACCCAGGGATTGGCGATTGAACCCAGGTCTCCTGCAAAGATGGCTTGAATAAAATCCTTGTTTGCAATTGGCATTTGTTTTACTGCTCAAGTGGGAAATTGTGACTCCATATTTCATGGTAGAATGGTGACAAGGGTCTCCTCCCACTCTGCTTTCCTTCATCTGAGGACTATCTCAAGGGAGTCTGTTGGAGGCTGACACCATAGACTATTCCTCCATCTTCCTGTGTATTCTCTGCACTGTGTCATTGGACAGAACATCCAGAAAATCTCAGCCTTGCCCTTTCACAAGCTGCCACCAAGCAGGCAGGTGGATTTCTTGGCCCTCTGCCTCCTTCTGGCAAGTTCTTTAGAAATCTAGAAGAACCCTATAATTCCCATTCTTTTTAGACATTCAAATCAGACTGGCAACTATTTTATAGCAAGAATCATAGGCGCCTTAGCAAATAGGCCACTTTCTAGTTTTGAGTTATTTCTAGATGCTTTGGATATGATTCCAATGAGAATGGCATCCAACAAACAAGACGGTGCTTTTAGTTACAGATTTTTTTTTTTTAAACTAGTGTGTTGATTAGGCAAATTCAGGTAATGTTTGTGTAATGAGAAACAAAATCTTGTTTTGCTCATATAAATAATTCCTGTAGGAATGACTCTCGAGTATGTGCTGTGTGCTATGCATCATGGAAGCTGACTCTCCATGAGCATTTAGAAATCTAGAGGAAAACCGTAGCTTCTGTAACTTTTAATTGGAACTGTTTATTGTAGGTTTTTTAAGCCAAATATATGACCTGCAATCAATAAAGAGGCCAAAATTTTAGCTATTTCATCTACAAGAAGAAACCTGTTTTGTTTTGATACATTTCTAGGTACATGTTTTTAGTCATCTGAGCCTTAGAGTGAACAGTGGCCACAAAGGAGTAATGTTTTAACCATTATTGTTTTAACTATTATTTATTTATTATTTTATTTATTTATTATTATCTTTTTATTATACTAAACCATAATGTTTTAACTTTTATTTTACCAAGCATGCATGCTAAGTCACTTCAGTTGTGTTCAACTCTTTGCAACCCTATGGACTGTAGCCCTACAGGCTCTTCTGTCCATGGGATTCTCCAGGCAAGAATACTGGAGTGGATTGCCATGCCATTCTCCAGGGGAATCTTCCAGACCCAGGAATTGACCACATGTCTCTTAGGTCTCCTGCATTGGCAAGCAGGTTCTTTACCACTAGCACCAACTGGGAAGCCCATTATTTTTACCATACCTGCTTAGATTGCAGAGTTGTCCTATTACAGGAATTGGGAAGCATGAGGGGAAAGGGATGACTCATATGAGTATTAAAGATAAGAGTCCTCAGCAGTTCCCTTCATACCCCAGTACAATCTATTGGATTCTTGGGAAGGTATTCTTAGTCCTCCTTGGAGGTATTTCATAGTTATATGTGGTTAGTCTTGGGCTTCCTTTTAGTTACAATGGCCTTCAGTTCCAACCATGTTCTTGTATGTGCCATTCTTATACCATAATCTTCCTCTCCTTTCTGAGAGTTTCCTAGGGCTTTATATTTAAGTTTCAGTTCAGTTCAGTTCAATTGCTCAGTCGTGTCCGACTCTTTGTGACCCCCAAAACTGCAGCACTCCAGGCTTTCCTGTCCATCACCAACTCCTGGAGTTCACTCAAACTCATGTCCATCAAGTCAGTGATGCCATCCAGCCATCTCATCCTCTGTCATCCCCTTCTCCTCCTCCCCCCAATCCCTCCCAGCATCAGAGTCTTTTCCAATGAGTCAACTTATATTTGCTGGGTCATGGTGGAGAAGTCTGACAGAATGTGGTCCACTGGAAAAGTGAATGGCAAACCACTTCAGTATTCTTGCCTTGAGAACCCCATGAACAGTATGAAAAGGCAAAATGATAGGATACTGAAAGAGGAACTCCCCAGGTCAGTAGGTGCCCAATATGCTACTGGAAATCAGTGGAGAAATATCTCCAGAAAAAAATGAAGGGATGGAGCCAAAGCAAAAACAATACCCAGGTGTGGATGCGACTGGTGATAGAAGCAAGGTCCAATGCTGTAAAGAGCAATATTGCACAGGAACCTGGAATGTTACGTCCATGAATCAAGGCAAATTGGAAGTGGTCAAAGAGGAGATGGCAAGAGTGAATGTTGACATTCTAGCACTCAGCAAACTAAAATGGACTGGAATGGGTGAATTTAACTCAGATGACCATTATATCTACTACTGTGGGCAGGAAAAGAAGAAATGGAGTGGCCATCATGGTCAACAAAAGAGTCTGAAATGCAGTACTTGGATGCAATCTCCAAAACGACAGAATGATCTCTGTTCATTTCCAAGGCAAACCATTCAATATCACAGTAATCCAAGTCTATGCCCCAACCAGTAGTGCTGAAGAAGCTGAAGCTGAATGGTTTTGTGAAAACCTACAAGACCTTTTAGAACTAACACCCAAAAAAGATGACCTTTTCGTTATAGGGGACTGGAATGTAAAAGTAAGAGTCAAGTAACACCTGGAGTAACAGGCAAATTTGGCCTTGGAATACAGAATAAAGCAGGGCAAAGGCTAATAGAGTTTTTCCAAGAGAATGCATTGGTCATAGCAAACACCCTCTTCCAACAACACAAGAGAAGACTCTACACATGGACATCATCAGATGGTCAACACCAAAATCAGATTGATGATATTCTTCGCAGCCAAAGATGGAGAAGATCTATACAGTCAGCAAAAACAAGACGGGGAGCTGACTGTGGCTCAGATCATGAACTCCTTATTGCCAAATTCAGACTTAAATTGAAGAAAATAGGGAAAACCACTAGACCATTCAGGTATGACCTAAATCAAATCCCTTATGATTATACAGTGGAAGTGAGAAATAGATTTAAGGGCCTAGATCTGATAGATAGAGTGCCTGATGAACTATGGAATGAGGTTCGTGCCACTGTACAGGAGACAGGGATCAAGACCATCCCCATGGAAAAGAAATGCAAAAAAGCTAAATGGCTGTCTGGGGAGGCCTTACAAATAGCTGTGAAAAGAAGAGAAGGAAAAAGCGAAGAAGAAAAGGAAAGATATAAGCATCTGAATGCAGAGTTCCAAAGAATAGCAAGAAGAGATAAGAAAGCCTTCCTCAATGCAATGCAAAGAAATAGAGGAAAACAACAGAATAGGAAAGACTAGAGATCCCTTCAAGAAAATTAGAGATACAAAGGGAAGATTTCATGCAAAGATGGGCTCGATAAAGGACAGAAATGGTATGGACCTAACAGAAGCAGAAGATATTAAAAAGAGATGGCAAGAATACACAGAAGAACTGTACAAAAAAGATCTTCATGACCAAGATAGTCACGATGGTGTGATCCCTGACCTAGAGCCAGACATCCTGGAATGTGAAGTCAAGTGGGCCTTAGAAAGCATCAGTCTTTTGGACTCTGGGAGAGGGAAAGGGTGGGATGATTTGGGAGAATGGCATTGAAATATGTATAATATCATGTTTGAAATGAGTTGCCAGTCCAGGTTCGATGCCTGATACTGGATGCCTGGGGCTGGTGCACTGGGATGACCCAGAGGGATGGTATGGGGAGGGAGGAGGGAGGAGGGTTCAGAATGGGGAACACATGTATACCTGTGGCAGATTCATTTTGATGTATGGCAAAACCAATACAATACTGTAAAGTTAAGTAAAATAAAATTTAAAAAATAATAAAAAAGAAAGCATCACTATAAACAAAGCTAGTGGAGGTAATGGAATTCTAGATGAGGTATTTCAAATCCTGAAAGATGATGCTGTGAAAGTGCTGCACTCAATATGCCAGCAAATTTGGAAAACTCAGCAGTGGCCACAGAACTGGAAAAGGTCCATTTTCATTCTGATCCCAAAGAAAGGCAATGTCAAAGAATGCTCAAACTAATGCACAATTGCACTCATCTCACACGCTAGCAAAGTAATGCTCAAAATTCTCCAAGCCAGGCTTCAGCAATACTTGAACCATGAACTTCCAGTTGTTTAAGCTGGTTTAGAAAAGGCAGAGTTACCAGAGATCAAATTGCCAACATCCGCTGGATCATCGAAAAAGCAAGAGAGTTCCAGGAAAACATCTGTTTTTGCTTTATTGACTATGCCAAAGCCTTTGACTGTGTGGATCACAATAAACTGTGGAGAATGCTGAAAGAGATGGGAATACCAGACCACCTGACCTGGCTCTTGAGAAATTTGTATGCAGGTCAGGAAGCAACAGTTAGAACTGGTCATGGAACAACAGACTGGTTCCAAATAGGAAAAGGAGTATGTCAAGGCTGTATATTGTCCCCCTGCTTCTTTAACTTATATGCAGAGTACATCATGAGAAATGCTGGACTGGAAGAAACACAAGCTGGAATCAAGATTGCCAGGAGAAATATCAATAACCTTAGATATGCAGATGACACCACCCTTATGGCAGAAAGTGAAGAGGAACGAAAAAGCCTCTTGATGAAAGTGAAAGAGGAGAGTGAAAAAGTTTGCTTAAAACTCAACATTCAGAAAACAAAGATCATGGCATCTGGTCCCATCACTTCATGGGAAATAGATGGGGAAACAGTGGAAACAGTGTCAGACTTTATTTTGGGGGCTCCAAAATCACTGCAGATTGTGATTGCAGCCATAAAATTAAAGACGCTTACTCCTTAGAAGGAAAGTTATCACCAACCTAGATAGCATATTCAAAAGCAGAGACATTACTTTGCCAACAAAGGTCCGTCTAGTCAAGGCTATAGTTTTACCAGTGGTCATGTATGGATGTGAGAGTTGGACTGTGAAGAAGGCTGAGTGCTGAAGAATTGATGCTTTTGAATTGTGGTGTTGGAGAAGACTCTTGACAGTTCCTTGGACTGCAAGGAG
This sequence comes from Tragelaphus eurycerus, assembly GCA_935064755.1. NCBI lineage: Eukaryota > Metazoa > Chordata > Mammalia > Artiodactyla > Bovidae > Tragelaphus > Tragelaphus eurycerus. The sequence goes on along the minus strand of CAKXYN010000036.1, from coordinate 14,350,018 downwards.
ATCCAACCAGTCCATTCTAAAGGAGATGAGCCCTGGGATTTCTTTGGAAGGAATTATGTAAAGCTGAAACTCCAGTACTCTGGCCATCTAATGTGAAGAGTGGACTCATTGGAAAAGGCTCTGATACTGGGAGGGATTGCGGGCAGGAGGAGAAAGGGACGACAGAGGATGAGATGGCTGGATGGCATCATCGACTTGATGGACATGAGTTTAAGTTAACTCTGGGAGCTGGTGACAGACAGGGAAGTCTGGCGTGCTGCATTCATGGGGTCGAAAAGAGTCGGACACAATTGAGTGACTGAACTGAACTGCTTATATTTAAATTTACTCATTAAAGAATAAATAAATAAAACAGGCATGAGGGCGTCTCTGATGGCTCAGTGGTAAATAATCTGCCTGCCAGTGCAAAAGACAGGGTTTCCATTCCTGTTCTGGGAAGATCCCACATGCCACAGGGCAAGCAAGCCCAGCACAACAACTATTGAGCCTGCCCTCTAGAGCCTGGGGGCCACAACTACTGAAGTCTGCACACCTAAAGCCAGTCCTCCATGATAAGAGAAGCCACGGCAACAAGTAGCCCATGTAGTGCAAGGAAGAGTAGACCCTGCTAGTTACAGCTAGAGGAGAGCTCTTACAGCAATGAAGACTCAGCACAGCCTTACAAAAAAAAAAAAAAAAAAGAATGGGGATGAACTATCAGGGAGAAGCAAAGAAAGAAAGGCAAAGGATGAATAAACCCAAAGAAATAGAGATATGATATTGATTACAAATTTTAGTCAATAGAGACTTATTTAAATAAATTACAATAACTTGTGCAACTAAATTACTATATAGTCTTTAAAAATAAGAATAACATTTTTTTAGGTTTTTTAAAAGTTTATTTATTTTTAATTGAAGGATAATTGTTTGACAATATTGTGCTGGTTTCTTCTCTAGATGCTAATACAGAAAAAATGTCTACCACTGTACACATCTCTATACTGTTAGTCCCAGAAGAAAACATATGTCCGTGTCCAAGACATGTGTCTTCATGATCAAGATTATAAAGCAGAAACTGGATTTGAATAATATTGGTAGTAATTAAAAAAAAAACAGATTAAAAACAGAAAATTGTTAAAAATATAAAGTCTTAAAAGCAGCCAAAGAAATAAGACTATCTTCAAAGGAGTAACAATTTCGTGTATGACTTCCCAACAGAGATAATAGAAAGTAAAAGATGAAGGAGTTACATCTTCAAAGTGCTGAAAGAAATAAATAGTAACCAAAGTTTATAGCCAGAAAAATCACCCTTCAAGAATTGAGATGCTCATTAATAACCCATTAATAACTACTCAGAAATAGTAAAAGTGTAACCAAGCTAATAGGGAGAGGGGAGGCAAAATAAGAAAAGCTATTCAATACAAAAGGAGTCAAGAAAGGAAAGAAAAGAGAATATAGGATAAGTGAAATTAATAGAAAAAAAGTAGTGAAATAGAATAATAAAACTCAATGTATACCCACACTTAGATTTAATGTAAATGATCTAAATGTTTTAATTTTTTTAAATATATTTTTAGGATAGATTTAAAGATAGAATCTATATGCTACTTACAACTAACACATGGAAAATATAAGGTTACATGTGTCCTCTCCCCAGTGAGCCCACCTTCCAATATTCATGCCCTTTTGTACTCTCCTCCCCTTTAGTCTGGGATGAATTTCTGGTTTACTTTGCACTAAATAAAATATAAGTGCTGCTTTGTGACTTCCAAGTCTAAGTCAAAATAAGCCTTGTATCATGTACTTAATTTCTTAGAAAATATGCCTTGAGGACAGATAGTCACCATGCAAGAAGTACAAATATTCTAAAATTACCATGCTTTGAGAAATATAGATTGAAAGGAACTGTGCCCAAGTGATACAGCCAAAAAGCCTCATCTGTACCTGGACATAATTCATATAATGAGATCCTTGACTTCAGGAAGGAGCTTAATGCCACAGTAGAATGAAACTTCAGGGACCTCGATGGATAGATTCATGTGGAAGAGATAGAAACCATTCCAGGCCAGAGAGCAAATTGTGGTAACTAAGTTTTCAAAAATAGCCTTTAATGAATCATACTCCCCAGTATTTACACTCGTGTATAGTCTCATCCTCCTTGAATCTGAGTCAACCCTCTAACTCTGAACAAACAGAATACAGCAAAGTATTGCTACATGACTTCCATTAGTTCAGTTCAGTTCAGTCACTCAGTTGTGTCCAACTCTTTGCAACCCCATGGACTGTAGCACTCCAGGCTTCCCTGTCCATCACCAACTCCCAGAGCTTGCTCAAACTCATGTCCATCAAGTCGGTGATGCCATCCAACCATCTCATCCTCCATTGTCCCCTTCTCCTCCTGCCTTCAGTCTTTCCCAGAATCAGGGTCTTTTCCAATGAGTCAGTTCTTTGAATGAGGTGGCCAAAGTATTGGAGCTTCAGCTTCAGTATCAGCCCTTCTAATGAATCTTCAGGGTTGATTTCCTTCAGGATTGACTGGTTTCATCTTCTTGCAGTCTGAGGGACTCTCAAGAGTCTTCTCCAATACCATAGTTCAAAAACATCAATTCTTCGGTGCTCAGCTTTCTTTATAGTCCATCTCTCACATTCATACATGACTACTGGAAAAACCATAGCTTTGACTAGCCGGATCTTTGTCAGTAATTGAACGTCTCTGACTTCCATAGCTAAGACACAAAACATCTGTAGCTTCTTCCTTAGTCTCTTGGATCAGGCTCCCTGGGGGAAGCCAGTCGCCATGAAAGAAATCCAACTACTCTGAGCTTGACATGCTGTGAGAAAACCTGAGCTAGCCATATTCTGAGGTCCTGTGAAGAAAGGGTGATGACTGATCATCCCTCAGCTACTTCAACCTTTCCAGCTGAGATGCCAAATAAGTGAGAAAAGAAGATATTTTGGCCATCCAGTCAAATCAAGTCCATACACAATTCCAGCATCAGCTGCCATATGACAGAAACTACATAAGGGACACCCTTCCAAATGAAAACTACTGAGCTGAGGCGTATGAACCCACAGAACCATGAAAGATAATAATACATTGTTGTTTTAAGCCACTAAGGTTTGGGTGTCATCAACAGATAACTGTAACAGGACTAAAGAGGCCAAATAAAAGCAAGTAACAAATATACTACACAAACACAAAAAAAGAACAATAACTATATTAACACCAGACAAAGTAGATAAAATGTGAAAACCTTTACTATAGATTAACAGGAAACTTTCGCAATGGTAAAAGATTTAATCCACTAGGAAGAGGAAAATTTTAAATATGTGGACACCTGATAACACATCCTTGAAGTACATAAAGTTAAAATAGAACTCTAAGGAGAAATAGATAAATCCACAACTATTCTAGATAATTTTAACTACCTCTCTCATTAACACATAGATTAGGCAGATGAAAACTATTGCAAAGGATAGACGATTTGGGAGCTCCCTGGTGGCAGAGAATAAGAATCTGCCTACCAATGAAAGGGACAGGGGTTCTATGCCTAGTCTAGGAAGATTCCACATGCTGTGGAGCAGCTAAACCCATGACCGAAATTACTAAGCTCACATGCCTAGAGCCTGTGCTCAGCAACAAGAGAAGCCACTGCAATGGGAAGCCCATGCACCACAACTAGAGAGTAGCTCCCATTCACCAGAACTCGAGAAAGCCCACCCAAAAAGCACTGAAGATCCAGCACAGGCAAAAATAAAATAACTGAAAAAAAGAAGACTTGAACAATAATATTAATTTGACATACAATATTAATTTGACATACAATATTAATTTGACATACTAGACATATATAAAACTCTGCATTCAGCAACTACAGAATATATATTACTTTCTACTGTGCATAAAACATTTTCAAAAAATTGATTGTAAGCTGGGCCACAAAATAAATATCAAAAAATTTCAAAAGATTGATATATAGTACATCTAATACCACAGTGCAATTAAGCAATAAACTGACATGAGAAAGATATCTAAAGATCATCATATCTTTATAAATTAAGAATTTATGTAAATAAAATCAAAATAGAAAATATCTGAACTTACTAATCATTAAGATATTACACTTTGAAACTTGTAAGATGCAGTTAAGCCATGCTTTAAGGGATATTTATATCTTTAAACGCATATACGAAAGAAAAATGCTGAAAATCAATGATCTAAGAATCCATTTCAAGAATTAGAAAAACAGCTGAAATTTAAATCTTAAAAGAAAGTAGTTCAAGAAGGGGAGGAGCTAAGATGGCCGACGAGGAGAATACTTTCTCCTCCACAAATCCATTAAAAGAACATTTGAATGCTGAATAAATTCTACAAAACAACTTCTAAATGCCGGCAGAGGACATCAGGCACTTAGACAAGTCATTGTCTTCAAAAGGAGATTACGAGCCCTGCGGTAACTCCTGTTGCGGAGAAGTGGCACGGACACCAGCATTTGCTATTAGCAAACAACGGCTGGGCTAGGAGAACGGCCTGCATTGCTTTGAGAAAGGATTTGGCCTGGTTATCTCAGGCGCTATCTGAGTGAAATAACCAGACTGTCGGTTATCTACTACATCAAAAGCCAGCCCTAACTTAAGAGCGCCTCACCTTCCCCGACCGGCGCACAATTAAGAGCGCCTCGCCTTCCCGCGACTGGTGAACAATTAAGAGCGCCCCGCCGGCTGCGCCGTGCACTAAGAGCAAGGCCAAGAGGAGCTACCCCACGACAGAGGTCAGGAAGGGCGGCGGTGAGGAGAGACCCCTCGTCCAAGGTAAGGTGCGATGGCTGTGCTTCACTGGCTGGGAGCAGCCGGGAGCAGCCGGGACGAGATACCCCACGCCCAAGGTAAGAGAAACCCAAGTAAGACAGTAGGTCTTGAAAGAGGGCATCAGAGGGCAAATACACTGAAACCATTCTCACAGAAAATTAGTCAATCTAATCACACCAGGACCACAGCCTTGTCTAACTCAATGAAATTAAGCCATGCCTGAGGGGCAACCCGGGATGGGCGGGTCATGGTGGAGAGAGATGACAGGGTGTGGTCCGTTGGAGAAGGGAATGGCAAACCACTTCACTATTCTTGCCTTGAGAACCCCATGAACAGTATGAAAAGACAAAATGGTAGGATACTGAAAGAGAAACTCCCCAGGTCAGTAGGGGCCCAATATGCTACTGGAGATCAGTGGAGAAATAACTCCAGAAAGAATGAAGGGACGGAGCCAAAGCAAAAAGAATACCCAGCTGTGGATGTGTCTGCTGACAGAAGCAAAGTCCGATGCTGTAAAGAACAATATTGCATCAGATCAGATCAGATCAGATCAGTCGCTCAGTCGTGTCCGACTCTTTGCAACCACATGAATCGCAGCACGCCAGGCCTCCCTGTCCATCACCAGCTCCCGGAGGTCACTCAGACTCGCATCCATCGAGTCAGTGATGCCATCCAGCCATCTCATCCTCTGTTGTCCCCTTCTCCTCCTGCCCTCAATCCCTCCCAGCATCAGAGTCTTCTCCAATGAGTCAACTTTTCACATGAGGTGGCCAAAATACTGGAGTTTCAGCTTTAGCATCATTCCTTCTAAAGAAATTCCAGGATTGATCTCCTTCAGAATGGACTGGTTGGATGTCCTTGCAGTCCAAGGGACTCTCAAGAGTCTTCTCCAACACCACAGTTCAAAAGCATCAGTTCTTCGGCGTTCAGCCTTCCTCACAGTCCAGCTCTCACATCCATACATGACCACAGGAAAGACCATAGCCTTGACTAGGAGAACCTTTGTTGGTAAAGTAATGTCTCTGCTTTTGAATATGCTATCTAGGTTGGTCATAACTTTCCTTCCAAGGAGTAAGCGTCTTTTAATTTCATGGCTGTAGTCACCATCTGCAGTGATTTTGGAGCCCAGAAAAACAAAGTCTGACACTGTTTCCACTGTTTCCCCATCTATTTCCCATGCAGTGATGGGACCAGATGCCATGATCTTCGTTTTCTGAATGTTGAGCTTTAAGCCAACCTTTTCACTCTCCACTTTCACTTTCATCAAGAGGCTTTTTAGCCCCTCTTCACTTTCTGCCATAAGAGTGGTGTCATCTGCATATCTGAGGTTATTGATATTTCTCCCGGCAATCTTGATTCCAACTTGTGTTTCTTCCAGTCCAGCATTTCTCATGATGTACTCTGCATATAAGTTAAATAAACATGGTGAAAATATGCAGCCTTGATGTACTCCTTTTCCTATTTGGAACCAGTCTGTTGTTCCATGACCAGTTCTAACTGTTGCTTCCTGACCTGCATACAGATTTCTTAAGAGGTAGATCAGGTGGTCTGGTATTCCCATCTCTTTCAGAATTTTCCATAGTTTATTGTGATCCACACAGTCAAAGGCTTTGGCATAGTCAATAAAGCAGAAATAGATGTTTTTCTGGAACTCTCTTGCTTTTTCCATGATCCAGCGGATGTTGGCAATTTGGTCTCTGGTTCCTCTGCCTTTTCTAAAACCAGCTTGAACATCAGGAAGTTCACGGTTCACATATTGCTGAAGCCTGGCTTGGAGAATTTTGAGCATTACTTTACTAGCGTGTGAGATGAGTGCAATTGTTCGGTAATTTGAGCACTCCTTGGCATTGCCTTTCTTTGGGATTGGGATGAAAACTGAGCTTTTCCAGTCCTGTGGCCACTGCTGAGTTTTCCAAATTTGCTGGCATATTGAGTGCAGCACTTTCACAGCATCATCTTGCATAGGAACCTGGAATGTCAGGTCTATGAATCAAGGCAAATTGGAAGTGGTCAAACAAGAGATGGCAAGAGTGAATGTCGACATTCTAGGAATTAGCGAACTAAAATGGACTGGAATGGGTGAATTTAACTCAGAGGACCATTATATCTACTACTGTGGGCAGGAATCCCTCAGAAGAAATGGAGTGGCCATCATGGTCAACAAAAGAGTCCGAAATGCAGTACTCAGATGCAATCTCAAAAATGACAGAATGATCTCTCTTCGTTTCCAAGGCAAACCATTCAATGTCACAGTAATCCAAATCATTGCCCCAAACAGTAACACCGAAGAAGCTGAAGTTGAATGGTTCTATGAAGACCTACAAGACCTTTTAGAACTAACACCCAAAAAAGATGTCCTTTTCATTATAGGGGACTGGAATGCAAAAGTAGGAAGTCAAGAAACACCTGGAGTAACAGGCAAATTTGGCCTTGGAACACGGAATGAAGCAGGGCAAAGACTAACAGAGTTTTGCCAAGAAAATGCACTGGTCATAGCAAATACCCTCTTCCAACAACACAAGAGAAGACTCTATACATGGACATCACCAGATGGTCAACACCGAAATCAGATCGATTGTATTCTTTGCAGCCAAAGATGGAGAACCTCTATACAATCAGCAAAAACAAGACCAGGAGCTGACTGTGGCTCAGACCATGAACTCCTTATTGCCAAATTCAGACTTAGATTGAAGAAAGTAGGGAAAACCACTAGACCATTCAGGTATGACCTAAATCAAATCCCTTATGATTATACAGTGGAAGTGAGAAATAGATTTAAGGGCCTAGATCTGATAGATAGAGTGCCTGATGAACTATGGAATGAGGTTCGTGACATTGTACAGGAGACAGGGATCAAGACCATCCCCATGGAAAAGAAATGCAAAAAAGCAAAATGGCTGTCTGGGGAGGCTTTACAAATAGCTGTGAAAAGAAGAGAAGTGAAAAGCAAAGGAGAAAAGGAAAGATATAAACATCTAAATGCAGAGTTCCAAAGAATAGCAAGAAGAGATAAGAAAGCCTTCTTCAGCCATCAATGCAAAGAAATAGAGGAAAACAACAGAATGGGAAAGAGTAGGGATCTCTTCAAGAAAATCAGAAATACCAAAGGAACATTTCATGCAAAGATGGGCTCGATAAAGGACAGAAATGGTATGGACCTAACAGAAGCAGAAGATATTAAGAAGAGGTGGCAAGAATACACAGAAGAACTGTACAAAAAAGAGCTTCACGCCCCAGATAATCACGATGGTGTGATCACTGACCTAGAGCCAGACATCCTGGAATGTGAAGTCAAGTGGGCCTTAGAAAGCATCACTATGAACAAAGCTAGTGGAGGTGATGGAATTCCAGTGGAGCTATTCCAAATCCTGAAAGATGATGCTGTGAAAGTGCTGCACTCAATATGCCAGCAAATTTGGAAAACTCAGCAGTGGCCACAAGATTGGAAAAGGTCAGTTTTCATCCCAATCCCAAAGAAAGGCAATGCCAAAGAATGCTCAAACTACCCCACAATTGCACTCATCTCACACGCTCTAGTAAAGTAATGCTCAAAATTCTCCAAGCCAGGCTTCAGCAATATGTGAACCGTGAACTTCCTGATGTTCAAGCTGGTTTTTGAAAAGGCAGAGGAACCAGAAATCAAATTGCCAACATCTGCTGGATCATGGAAAAAGCAAGAGAGTTCCAGAAAAACATCTATTTCTGCTTTATTGACTATGCCAAAGCCTTTGACTGTGTAGATCACAATAAACTATGGAAAATTCTGAAAGAGATGGGAATACCAGACCAACTGATCTGCCTCTTGGGAAATCTGTATGCAGGTCAGGATGCAACAGTTAGAACTGATCATGGAACAAAAGACTGATTCCAAATAGGAAACGGAGTACGTCAAGGCTGTATATTGTCACCCTGCTTATTTAACTTATATGCAGAGTACATCATGAGAAATGCTGGACTGGAAGAAACACAAGTTGGAATCAAGATTACCGGGAGAAATATCAATAACCTCAGATATGCAGATGACACCACTCTTATGGCAGAAAGTGAAGAGGGGCTAAAAAGCCTCTTGATGAAAGTGAAAGTGGAGAGTGAAAAGGTTGGCTTAAAGCTCAACATTCAAAAAACGAAGATCATGGCATCTGGTCCCATCACTACATGGGAAATAGATGGAGAAACATTGGAAACAGTGTCAGACTTTATTTTTCTGGGCTCCAAAATCACCGCAGATGGTGACTGCAGCCATGAAATTAAACGACGCTTACTCCTTGGAAGGAAAGTTATGACCAACCTAGATAGCATATTCAAAAGCAGAGACATCACTTTGCCAACAAAGGTTCTCCTAGTCAAGGCTATGGTCTTTCCTGTGGTCATGTATGGATGTGAGAGCTGGACTGTGAAGAAGGCTGAGCGCCGAAGAATTGATGCTTTTGAACTGTGGTGTTGGAGAAGACTCTTGAGAGTCCCTTGGACTGCAAGAAGATCCATCCAGTCCATTCTGAAGGAGATCAATCCTGGAATTTCTTTGGAAGGAATGATGCTAAAGCTGAAACTCCAGTATTTTGGCCACCTCATGTGAAAAGTTGACTCATTGGAGAAGACTCTGATGCTGGGAGGGATTGAGGGCAGGAGGAGAAGGGGACGACAGAGGATGAGATGGCTGGATGGCATCACTGACTTGATGGGTGTGAGTCTGAGCGACTTCCAGGAGCTGGTGATGGACAGGGAGGCCTGGCGTGCTGCGGTTCATGGGGTCGCAAAGAGTCGGACACGACTGAGCGACTGATCTGATCTGAACTTAAGACACCACCAGGACTATGTACGGAACAAAGGACTGCGCAGAGATGGCGGGCTGCAGGCCATCCCACTCCAGTGAAAGGCAGCCAGGGCCGGAGGCAGGCAATCACAGCCCTAGAGAGACACTGTCTACAGAACTGTAAGTAGGTTTCTGTGCTGACTCACGCTTCTTGGGGCTCTGTATTGTCAGAATCTGCCTGAGAAAGTGCGCCGGTTGTATACCCAGAAAACTGAGTGGTGGGGAGGCGATAAGTCATAGCAGCTGTGCTCGCTAAACACTTCATCACCTGCGCTACTCGGATCTGGGAAGGGCATAAAACGCAGACTCAACCGAGTCTGTGCTTCTGAGGATTATCCGAGTGCCTGAACCTGGCCTGCTTATATTTGGGTGTTCATCTCCGCCCCCTTTGTAACAGTGCAGAGATCAGATATTGAAAAGACCAGTAAACCGCCTGAATAAAGAGAATTCAACAAACTACCAGAATATAGTAAGGACACTCTAAACTTGTCAATTTTAACAAAATGAAGAGACAAAAGAATACCCAGCAGCTAAAGGAACAGGACAGATTCCCACCAAACCAAATCAAAGAGGAAGAGATAGGGAATCTACCTGATAAAGAATTCCGAATAATGATAGTGAAATTAATCCAAAATCTTGACATCAAAATGAAATCACAATTAAAGAGTCTGGAGACAAGGATTGAGAAGATGCAAGAAAGGTTTAACAAGGACCTATAAGAAAATGCAATAAATGAGATCCAAAACACCCTGGAGGCAACAAATAGTAGAATAACAGAGGCAGAAGATAGGATTAGTGAATTAGAAGATAGAATCCTAGAAATAAATGAATCAGACGAGAAAAAAGAAAAACGCATCAAAAGAAATGAGGACAATTTCAGAAACCTCCAGGATAACATCAAATGCTACAACATTCGAATCATAGGAGTTCCAGAAGAAGAAGATAAAAAGAAAGATCATGAGGAAATACTTGAGGAGATAATAGTTGAAAACTTCCCTAAAATGGAGAAGGAAATTACCACTCAAGTTCAAGAAAGCCAGAGAGTCCCTAACAGGATAAACCCAAGGCAAAACACCCCAAGACACATATTAATCAAATTAACAAAGATTAAATATAAAGAACAAATATTAAAAGCAGCAAGGGAAAAACATCAAATAACTCACAAGGTAATTCCCATAAGGATAACAGCTGATCTTTCAATAGAAACTCTCCAAGCCAGGAGGGAATGGCAAGACATAATTAAAGTGATGAAAGAAAATAACTTACAGCCTAGATTATTGTATCCAGCAAGGATCTCATTCAAATATGAAGGAGAAATCAAAAGCTTCACAGATAAGCAAAAGTTGAGAGAATTTAGCACCACTAAACCATTTCTCCTGGGGAAGGCAATGGCACCCCACCCCAGTACTTTTGCCTGGAGAATCCCATGGACGGAGGATCCTGGTGGGCTCCAGTCCATGGGGTTGCTAAGAGTCGGACACGACTGAGCGACTTCACTTTCACTTTTCACTTTCATGCATTGGAGAAGGAAATGGCAACCCGCTCCAGTATTCTTGCCTGGAGAATCCCAGGGATGGGGGAGCCTGGTGGGCTTCCGTCTATGGGGTCGCACAGAGTCGGGCACGACTGCAGCGACTTAGCAGCAGCAGCAGCAGCAAACCATTTCTCCAACAAAAACTAAAGGACATCCTCTAGATAGGAATCACTAAAAAGGTGTATAAATTCGAACCCAAAACAATAAAGTAAATCCTATTTATCAATAATTGTTTTAAACATTTATGGGCTAAATGCCCTAATCAACAGACAAAGACTGGCCGAATCGATACAAAAACAAGACCCCTACATACCTTGTCCACAAGAGACAACCAAAAGACTAAAACGGGTCAAATGGATAAAAAAACTTGACCCCTAATATGCTGTCTACAAGAGAATCACCTTAAAATAGGGGATATATACTGACTGAAAATGAAGGGCTGGAAAAAGATTTTCTATGTAAATATGGACCAAAAGAAAACAGGAGTAGCAATACTCATATCAGATAAAATTGACTTTAAAGATCCTGAAAAGGAGACAATCAAGATTATACATAATGACTTAAAGAAACAATCCATTTTTTAATAGTTTTTCTCCTGTTATTGAGATCTAATCTTATCAGAGAAATGCAAATCAAAACCACTATGAGGTACCATTTCATGCCAGTCAGAATGGCTGCGATCCAAAAGTCCACAAGCAATAAATGCTGGAGAGGGTGTGGAGAAAAGGGAACCCTCTTACACTGTTGGTGGGAAGGCAAACTAGTACAGCCACTTTGGAGAACAGTATGGAGATTTCTCAAAAAACTGGGAATAGAACTGCCTTATGATCCAGCAATCCCACTGCTGGGCATACACACTGAGAAAACCAGAACTGAAAGAGACACGTGTACCCCAATGTTCATAGCAGCACTGTTTACAATAGCCAAGAATTGGAAGCAACCTAGATGTCCATCCACAGATGAATGGATAAGAAAGCTGTGGTACCTATACACAATGGAGTATTACTCAGCCATTAAAAAGAATACATTTGAATCAGTTCTAATGAGGTGGATGGAACTGGAGCCTATTATACAGAGTGAAGTAAGCCAGAAAGAAAAACACAAATACAGTATAATGACGCATATATATGGAATTTAAAAAGATGGTAACAATGACCCCGTTTACGGGACAGCGAAACAGACACTGATGTATAGAACAGACTTGGGGTCTCTGGGAACGGGAGAGGGTGGGATGATTTGGGAGAATAGCATTGAAATATGTATAGTCTCATATCTGAAACGAGTCGCCAGTCCAGGTATGATGCCTGATAGCAGATGCCTGGGGCTGGTGCACTGGAACGACCCGGGCGGGTGGTATGGGGAGGGAGGAGGGAGGAGGGTTCAGGATGGGGAACACATGTATACTTGTGGAAGATCCATCTCGATGTATGGCAAAAGCAATACAATATTGTAAAGTTAAGCAAAATAAAATTTAATTGAAAAAAAAAAGAAACAATCCAAAAAGAAGTTATAACAATTATAAATATATATGCACCCAACATTGGAGCATTGATATATCTAAGACAAACATTAATTAGTATCACAGAAGAAATATGCAACAATACAATAATAGTGGGAGACTTTAATACCCCACTCATACTTACACAATCTGGCTGTAATAGACAAAGTAAAGAGGAAAACATATTCACTTATGAGTCTCAAAAAATTCAGTTCACTCAGGAGAGTTTAAAAAAAATAGACTTATTTGTTCACTCTGTAAATGTTTATTGACTATTTTATGGGTCTGGTACCACTTAGGGTAGTGGGGAGGAAGAAGTGACAAATGTGATCCTGTCCTAAATGATATATTGTGGAAAAGATAGACCTACCAATACAAAATACCAAGATGTGCCTAAGATTACGACACTCAAACTGGACTTTTAGTTTCCTGAACATTTCATTTCCAGATCAAACCTCCTAATATAGGATGAATTCAACATGATTTTTTTTAATTTTTCTTTGTGATTAAAAACAGAAAGCCATTAGTTGGGAAATTACATATACTCCTCCCCACCATCACTCCCCTCCTTTCTTCCCATTTCCCTCCCACCCTCATTGATCCTTTCCTTTGTCCATTTTCCCCTGCAAAAAAAAAAAAATAAAATAAAAAAATTTAAAAAAAGAAAGTAGAATAGGGGAAACAGGAGAAAAGAAAAAAAAATAATGAAATAAATTTAAAATGTCCAATAATGAATCAAGGCCAAAAGTTGGTATTTGGAAAAAAAACTAAAAACAAACACAAGGAACTGAGCTATGAAAACTCTGAAATTTAATTAAGAAAAAATCCAAAAAAAAAAAAAAAAGAAAAGAAAAAATCCACTTACAATATCATCAAAAAGAGTAAACTAATTTAGAGTAAACTTAACCAAAAAATTACAAAATGTGTACACTGAAAAGTATAAAACGTAGTTGAAAAAAAGTTAAGAAAGCTTTAATTAAATAAAAAGATATTCATAATCATAGACTGGAAAACAGTATTACTAAGATACGGATACTACCCAAACTGACATACAGATTCAATGCAATTACTATCACAATCCCAGCTGGCTTTTTGCAGAAATCAAAAAACTGATTGTAAAGTTTATCTATTCCATGCATACGCAAGGTTCCAGTCACAGGCAAGGAACCCAGAGAAGACAATCTTAAAAAAAGGACAAAGTTGGAGAATACATACGTCTCATTTCAAACTTATTACAAAGCTACAGTAACCAAAACAATGCAGTAGTAGAATAAGATATCAATGGAATAGATTTGAGAATACAGAAATAATCCCATACATTGTGGTCATTGCTTTTTAAGAATTCAATGGAGCTTGTGGAATAATCTTTTCAGTGAATGATATTGGAACAACTGGATATTGACATGTAAAACAATAAAGTTGGAACCCTCCCTCACACCATGTACAAAAACATTAAAATAGATCATAGATCTAAATGTAACAGTTAAAACTGTAAAACTGTTAGAAAAAAAATGAGTAAATCTTTGTAACTTTGGATGATATAATGGTTTCTTATACATAATACCAAAAACCCAAGTGATTAAAGAAAATATAGACAAATGAGACTTCACAATTAAAAAGGTTTATGTTTCAAAGTACACCATCAAGAAACTGGAAAAACAATTAACACATGAGGAGAGAATATTTACAAATCATATATCTGATAAGAGCTTTCTACCTAGAGTATTTAACAAACTCTTACAACTCCATAATAAAAAAAAAAATTAAAAAATGGAAAATGATCTGAATAAACATTTCTCCAAACAAAATATAAAAATAGTCAATAACTATATGCAAAGATGCTTAACATCACCAGTTATTTGAGAAATGTAAAGCAAAGCCACAATGAGATACTACTTCGTTCCTACTCACTAGGATGGCAAAAGCAAAAAAGATAGACAATAACCCATTTGGTGAGGATGTGGAGAAATTGGGACTGTTAAGCATGCTGGTGAAATTATGAAAATATGCATTTACTTTGGAAAACTATTTGATAGTGCTTCAGAATATTAAACCTAGAGTTACCATATGACCCAGGTATTCCACTCCTAGATATGTACGCAATGAATTGAAAACAAATGTATAGGCAAATCTTGTATACAAATGTTCATAGTAGCATAATAGACAAAAAGTAGGAAACAAACCCAAATATCTGTCAACTGGTGAATGGAAAAACAAAATGTGAAGTATCTATACAATGGAATACAGATCTTCCTCCACTTAAAAATGGGGTTACATCCCGATAAACCCATTGTTAGTTAAAAATGCATTTAGGGCAACTAGCGTAGCCTGGCCTACATTACATGTGCTCAAAACACATTAGCCTAAAGTTGGATAAAATCATCTAACACAAGCCTATTTTATAATAAAGCACTAAACATCGCGTGTGATTTATTTGACCCCATACTGAAAGTCAAAACCAGAATGGCTGCCTGGGTACAGAATGATTGTAAGTACATTAGTTATTTACCCTGGTGATTGTGTGGCTATAGCTTGCTGCCATTGCCCAGCACCATGAAGGAATATCTTAACTTACTGTGTATCACTAGCCTGGAGAAAAGACTAAAATTCAAAATATGAAGTATGGTTCCTACTGAATCATTTTGCACCCTTATAAAGTTTAAAAATCGTTAAGTCAAACCAGTATAAATTGAGGACCATCTGTATTATTTGGCAGTAAAAAAATCAATGAAGTACTGATACATGCCACAACATGAAAAAAACCTTGAAAACAGTATGTTAAGTGAGAGAACCCAGCATGATTCCATTTACATGAAATGTCTAGAATAAGCATATTCATAAGGATGCAAAGTAGATTAGTGATTGCTTAGGGCTTAGGTAGGAAGACATGGAGTCTCTGTTAATGGGTGCATTAGCAGGACTAATTTGGAGTAATGAAAATATTATGAATTAGATATCAGTGATGGTTGCACAACTCTGTGAATATACTAAAACCCACTGAACTGTACATTTTTCAATTTTGTGGTATGTGAATTTTACAGTATCTAAATTCTGTCTCAGTAAAGCTGTTATCAAAAATGAAATGCTTAAAGACTAAAAGTCTAAAAGAAGAAGTCATATATAACCATATATATGGTTAGAAGTCATATATAACCAATACTAATAATGAAAATAGGAACACTGTACTATATCCCCAAATATTAAAAAAACAATAAAATAGGATGACATGAAAAACTTTATACTAATATTTGAAATTTTTGACGAAATGAATCAACTCCTAGGGGAAAAAATATCTTACCCAGAATGATATGAGAAAATCCTATAGCTCTTTAAAAATTTTAATCTATAACTTAAATTCTTCCTAGAAACAGATATTTTGCAGGTAAAGTTAAATTACTATATTAAGAAAACTGTTGCCATATTTACACATACTTTTTCCAGAAAATACTTTTCAACATATTTGGGGCCCATATGTTCTTGATATCAAAACTTAAAAAAGACATTGTAAGAAAGAGAAATCATAAATGTACACACATAAACCTGAAAAGAACAAATCAAGCAATATATAATATTAATACACCAAAATTTAACGGCTAATGTTGCTAAAGCAAAATTCTTTAAATAAACCAACTATCATTAATAAGGAAAATAATATTATATAATAACTACAATAGATACTAAGAAAGCAGTATTTACTTCAACATTTCTAAGAAGTATGCTCTTAGTAAATGGAGAATGAAAGTGAAAGTGGCTCAGTCGTGTCTGACTCTCTGTGACCCCATGGATCCATGGAATTCCCCAGGCCAGAATACTGGAGTGGGTAGCCTTTCCCTTCTTCAGGGGATCTTCCCAATCCAGGGATCGAACCCAGGTCTCCCACATTGCAGGTGGATTCTTTACCAGCTGAGCCACAAGGGAAGCCCAAGAATATTGCAGTGGGTAGCCTATCCCTTCTGCAGGGGATTTTCCTGACCCAGGAATCAAACCTGGGTCTCCTGCATTGCAGGCCAATTCTTTACCAACTGAGCTATGAGGGAAGCCCCAAAAAACGGAGAATAGAAGGGAGTTTTCTTAATGTAATAAAGTGTATCCAAAAAAGTTATCTAGTGTCATCTAGCCAGGATCTAATGTTAGTTGCTCAGTCGTGTCTGACTCTTTGCAACCCCATCGACTATAGCCCACTAGGCTCCTCCATCCTTGGAATTCTCCAGGCAATAATAGTACTCTTGCCTGGAAAATCCCATGGACGGAGGAGCCTGGTAGGCTGCAGTCCATGGGGTCACTAAGAGTTGGACACCACTAAGCGACTTCACTTTCACTTTTCACTTGCATGCATTGGAGAAGGAAATGGCAACCCACTCCAGTGTTCTTGCCTGGAGAATCCCAGGGACAGGGGAGCCTGGTGGGCTGCCGTTTATGGGGTCGCACAGAGTCGGACACGACTGAAGTGACTTAGCCCTAGCAGCAGGTTATAGCAGATATCTTATTTAATGATGAAATCCCAAATGCTTTCCCTCTGAGATTAGTAACAAGACAATAAATCCTATTCTCATCACTTCTAATGAACATTCTACTTAGGTCTTAGACAGTGCAGCAAGGCAAAAATAAATAAAGGAAATTTATTATTTATTATTTGCAGATAATATGATGTGTATTTAGAACACTCAAAAAAGCTACAGATAGATTATTGAATTGTGAGTGTAGCAAAGTTACTAAATACATGGTGGTGATGGTGGTTTAGTCACTGAGTCGTGTCCGACTCTTGCAACCCATGGACTGTAGCCCTCCAGGCTCCTCTGTCCATGGGATTTCCCAGGCAAGAATACTAGAGTGGGTTGACATTTCCTACTCCAGGGGATCTTTCAGGCCCAGGGATTGGACCCACCTCCTCTGCATTGCAGGCAGATTCTTTACCATTGAGCCACCAGTTAAGCCCTAAATACATGATCAATATAGAAAACATAATTATATTTATATACATCAACAATAAACACTAAGAAAAATGAATTTTAATAACTTAAATTTATAAAATCATCAAAAAAATAGGAACAAATTTACAAAAGCATGTGAAAGAACATGATCCATAAAACCAAAGCATTTCTGAAGTGAAGACACCAAAATGGAAAATAGGAGACCCCAGCCTCTGTCTCCCATCTTTGATCAGCAGTTAGTTATCCACAAACAAACAAATAAACAAAAAAAAAACACATCTGGGAGAGCTCTAGAGTCCACCTGAGAAATTTTAGCAACACAGTAGAACAGAGAAACTTGAGAATAACCGTTCAAGAAAGAACGAAAACAGTTTCATTTTGCCTACATCATCCTGTCCCCCTAGAAAGCATGGTGTAGCGCTAAGAGGTAACTTTCCCAACTTTTCTTTCTCACCAAGAAAGAAGAGCAACATGAGTGACCAGCTTCTCCAGCCTTAGACAGCAGCAAATGAATTTCCCACCTTAGTTTTACCCCCACCAAAACCAGCAAACCTGAGCAGTCTCTAGACCGCTAGGAACAGGAGTAAAAAACAGGGGCTACCAATAGCAGTCATGCAGCAGGAGCTATTACACAGTGGTTTGCTGTACAAACTCAACAGCCTTAGCCACTGAAGAAGTAACCAATGGTCAGCAGAACTGCTGCAGATATACCAGCTTTGGTCTCCAAAGTATTTATGTTTGATAAGTCAGCTGCCTAACTCTCAGCCCACTCTCTAACCCTAGTACCCACTGACTCCTGGGAACCACTGGTAGCCATCTCCGACCCCTGCAACTGCATCAGTGCAAGACAGTAGCCTGGACATGAGTGACTCTCACTGTCATAGGGCAGATTTGCGCTTGCACATCACTGACCCAACACCTGTCACCAGCCTCCACTGCAGTGCACAGGCTGGGGGCAGGGAGTAGAGGGTGGAATTTGCACAGCCTTGGAAGAGCATATTGACAGACACACTATGTGTATGTCTGCAATTGGCCCCCACCACTGCATAGATACCTATAACTGATCCCAACAGCCAAGCATGTGCATGCAACCATCTCTGGCCGCTACCACTGCCTGCCATGGTCCCTAGTGCTGCACCTGGACATGCCACTGAGAACCTACCAGCCCTTATAGCCACAATGTCTGTCAAAGGCCACACAGTCATCAGTGCTATGGAACTCAGTGGCCTGAGCTGGGAGAGACATTCGGCACCCCTGGGTACAATACCACCACATACTCCTTCATTGGCACCCTGCACCTCTAGATCCTGAGTCACAAAAAACTCCTGGGTGCCCCAATCCACAGATAAAAGTCTTGCATGACCAAAATTACTCTGTAAAACCTAGAGGAGGTGACTGTTTCTTCAAATGTGTAGACACCTGTGCGAGGTTATAGGGAATCACAAAGAATCAAGAAACACATTTCCATTAAAGGAATACAGTAAACCTCCAGTTGCTCGAAATAAATGGAGATTTGGGAATTTCCCAACAAAGAATTCAAAGTAGTTGTTCTAAACATTCTCAGATAGCTACAAGAGCACACAGAAAAAATTCTCAACAAAATATTAGAAAACTGAAATCTGTAGCACATTAAAAGGGTCACACACCATGATGAGAATAAACATCTTGCAATGCAAGGATATTTCCATGTATGTAAGTCAGTTGATGTGGTACATCACATTAAATAGAATGAAAAATTAAAATCATCTGATCATGTCAATGCTGTTGCTGCTAAGTCGCTTCAGTCGTGTCCGATTCTGTGTGACCCCATAGATGGCAGCCCACCAGGCTCCTCCGTCCATGGGATTTTCCAGGCAGAAGTACTGGAGTGGGGTGCCATTGCCTTCTCCAGATCACCTCAATAGATGAAGAAAAAGCATTTGACAAAAAAGTAACATCCTTTCATGAAAAAAAAAAAAATCCATAAATTGAAACAAACTTCAGCTTAATAAAGGCCATATACAACAAATTCAGAGTCAGCATCATCCTCAACAGTGAAATGTTGAAAGTTTTTCTTCTAAAATCAAGAATAAGATGAGGGTGCCCACACTTGCTACTTTTACTCAACATAGTAATGGAAGTTGTAGCTAGTGCAATTAAGCAAGACAAAGAAATAGAAGACATCAGAAAAGAAGATATAAAATTGTTATTATTTGTGGATGATATGATTTTATATGTAGAACATCCTGAAGATGCCACCAAAAAACTATTGGAACTAATCAATGAATTCAGTAAAGTTGCAGAATATAGAATCAACACATAGAAATCATTTGCATTTGCATTTCTACATAAAATCATTTGCATTTCTACATAAAAGTAATAAAATATTTGAAAAATAAAGAAAACTCTCCCATTCACACACACACAAATTAGGAATAAATTTACCCAGAGAGATGAAAGATTGGTGCAATGAAAACTATAAGATCTTGACAAAAGAATTGAAGAAAATAAAAACATGTGAACAGATATCTCATGTTCATGGATCAGAAAAGTTAGTATTGTTAAGTATCTATACTATCCAAAGCCGTTTAAGAGTCCGTGCAGTCTTATCAAAATACCAAAGGTATTTTTTACAGAGATAAAAAAAAATCCTAAAATTTATATGGAATCCAAAAAAGACCCTAAACAGTCAAAGTAATTCTAGAAAGAATAACAAAGCTGGAGGCATCACACCTGATTTACCACTGTATTACAAAACTGTTGTAATCAAAAAAGAATAGTACATTTACAAAAGTAGACACATAGGCAGACGGAATATAATTGAGAGCCCTGAAACAAACCCGAGCATACAAAGTCAACTCTAATTTGACAAGGGAGCCATGAACATTCAAATGGGGAAAGGACAGTCTCTTCAATGAACAGTGTCAGCCAAATGAATAACCACCTGCAGAAAAATAAAACTGGACCCTTATATTACACCACTTGAAAAAATTAACTTGAAAAGGATTAAAGACTTAAACATAAAAACTGAACCATAAAATTCTTAGAATGAATCATGGGGGAAAGCTTCATGTTGGTGTTGGCAACAATATTTTTGGATATGATAACATTAAAAAAAGCAACAAAAGCAAAAATGAACTAGTGAGACTCCATCAAACTAAAAGTCTTCTTCAAAGCAAAAGAAAAGATGAGCAAAACGAAAAGGCAAAATACAGAATTGGAGAAAATATAAAAATATATATTTAATAGATATCTATATAATAAGCAGTTACTATCCAAAAAGTCAAGTGGGCCTTAGAAAGCATCACTATGAACAAAGCTAGCAGAGGTGATGGAATTCCAGTGGAGCTATTCCAAATCCTGAAAGATGATGCTGTGAAAGTGCTGCACTCAATATGCCAGCAAATTTGGAAAACTCAGCAGTGGCCACAAGATTGGAAAAGGTCAGTTTTCATCCCAATCCCAAAGAAAGGCAATGCCAAAGAGTGCTCAAACTACCACACAATTGCACTCATCTCACACGCTAGTAAAGTAATGCTCATTCTCCAAGCCAGGCTTCAGCAATATGTGAACCGTGAACTGCCTGAAGTTCAAGCTGGCTTTGAAAAAGGCAGAGGAACCAGAGACCAAATTGCCAACATCCGCTGGATCATGGAAAAAGCAAGAGAGTTCCAGAAAAACATCTATTTCTGCTTTATTGACTATGCCAAAGCCTTTGACTGTGTGGATCACAATAAACTGTGGAAAATTCTGAAAGAGATGGGAATACCAGACCATCTGATCTGCCTCTTGAGAAATCTGTATGCAGGTCACGAAGCAACAGTTAGAACTGGACATGAAACAACAGACTGGTTCCAAATAGGAAAAGGAGTACGTCAAGGCTGTATATTGTCACCATGTTTATTTAACTTATATGCAGAGTACATCATGAGAAATGCTGGAGTGGAAGAAACACAAGCTGGAATCAAGATTGCCGGGAGAAATATCAATAACCTCAGATATGCAGATGACACCACCCTTATGGCAGAAAGTGAAGAGGAACTAAAAAGCCTCTTGATGAAAGTGAAAGTGGAGAGTGAAAAGGTTGGCTTAAAGCTCAACATTCAGAAAATGAAGATCATGGCATCTGGTCCCATCACTACATGGGAAATAGATGGAGAAACAGTGTCAGACTTTCTATTTCTGGGCTCCAAAATCACTGCAGATGGTGACTGCAGCCATGAAATTAAAAGACGCTTACTCCTTGGAAGGAAAGTTATGACCAACCTAGATAGCATATTCAAAAGCAGAGACATCACTTTGCCAGCAAAGGTTCGCCTAGTCAAGGCTATGGTCTTTCCTGTGGTCATGTATGGATGTGAGAGCTGGACTGTGAAGAAGGCTGAGCACCGAAGAATTGATGCTTTTGAACTGTGGTGTTGGAGAAGACTCTTGAGAGTCCCTTGGACTGCAAGAAGATCCAACCAGTCCATTCTGAAGGAGATCAACCCTGGGATTTCTTTGGAAGGAATGATGCTAAAGCTGAAACTCTAGTATTTTCGCCACCTCATGCGAAGAGTTGACTCATTGGAAAAGACTCTGATGCTGGGAGGGATTGAGGGCAGGAGGAGAAGGGGACGACAGAGGATGAGATGGCTGGATGGCATCACTGACTCGATGAATGTGAGTCTGAGTGACCTCCGGGAGTTGGTGATGGACAGGGAGGCCTGGCGTGCTGCGGTTCATGGGGTCGCAAAGAGTCGGACACGACTGAGCGACTGATCTGATCTGATCCAAAATATATAGGGTTTTCCAGGTGGTTTAGTGGTAAAGAATCTGACTGCCGTTGCAGGAGATGCAGGAGACCTGGATTCGATCCCTGAGTCAGGAAGATTCCCTGGAGGAGGAAGTGGCAACCCCTCTAGTACTGTTGCCTGGGAAATCCCCTGGACAGAGGAACCTGGTGAGCTGCAGTGCATACGGTCCCAAAGAGTCAGATACAGCTGAGTGACTGAGGATGCACGCACACATCTGAAATATATAAAGAACTTATCAGATCAGATCAGATCAGTTGCTTAGTCGTGTCCGACTTTGTGACCCCATGAATCACAGCACTCCAGGCCTCCCTATCCATCACCAACTCCCGGAGTTCACTCAGACTCACGTCCATTGAGTCAGTGATGCCATCCAGCTATCTCATCCTCTGTCGACGCCTTCTCCTCCTGCCCCCAATCCCTCCCAGCATCAGAGTCTTCTCCAATGAGTCAACTCTTCGCATGAGGTGGCCAAAGTACTGGAGTTTCAGCTTTAGCATCATTCCTTCCAAAGAAATCCCAGGGCTCATCTCCTTAAGAATGGACTGGTTGGATCTCCTTGCAGTCTGAGGGACTCTCTAGAGTCTTCTCTAACACCACAGTTGAAAAGCATCAATTCTTTGGCGCTCAGCCTTCTTCACAGTCCAACTCTCACATCCATACATGACCACAGGAAAAACCGTAGCCTTGACTAGACGAACCTTTGTTGGCAAAGTAATGTCTCTGCTTTTTAATATGCTATCTAGGCTGGTTATAATTTTCCTTCCAAGGAGTAAGTGTCTTTTAATTTCATGGGTGCTAAATGGCAACCCACTCCAGTGTTCTTGCCTGGAGAATCCCAGGGATGGGGGAGCCTGGTGGGCTGCCATCTATGGGGTCGCACAGAGTCGGACACGACTGAAGCGACTTAGCAGTAGCAGCAGCAACATCACCATCTGTAGTGGATTTTGGAGCCCAGAAAAATAAAGTCTGACACTGTTTCCACTGTTTCCCCATCTACTTCCCATGAAGTGATGGGACCAGATGCCATGATCTTCGTTTTCTGAATATTGAGCTTTAAGCGAACTTTTTCACTCTCCACTTTCACTTTCATCAAGAGGCTTTTTAGTTCCTCTTCACTTTCTGCCATAAGGGTGGTGTCATCTGCATATCTGAGCTTATTGATATTTCTCCCAGCTATCTTGATTCCAGCTTGTGTTTCCTCTAGTCCAGTGTTTCTCATGATGTACTCTGCATATAAGTTAAAGAAGCAGGGTGACATTATACAGCCTTGACGTACTACTTTTCCTACAAATCAATATTATACAAAATTCAATTAAAACATGGGCATTGGGACATTTTTCAGAAGAAAACATCAAATGACCAATAGGTACATGAAAAAAAGCTTGATATCACTAGTCATCAGGGAAACGATAATCAAAGTAATAGTGAGCTATACCACATCACACCTATGGAATGACTAGCATCAAAAAGAGAGAGAGAGAGAGAGAAATGCTGGTGAAGATGTGAAGAAAAAAGAACCATTTGTACACTGTTAATGAGAATGTAAATTGGTAGAGCCACTGTGCAAAGCAGTATGAATTTTCCTTAAGAAATTAATAATAGCACTACCATATGTCCAGCAATCCCATTTCTGGATATATATCCAAATGAAATGAAAACAGAATCTCAAAGAGATCTGCACTCTCATGTTCATTGCAACATTACTCACAATTACCAAGATATGGACACAACCTAAGTATCCATCAATGGATGAACAGATAAAGAAGATGTGGTATATACATATACAATAAATATTAGTCAGCCATCAGAAAGAAGGAAACTCTAACTTTCAACAACATGGATTGAGCTTGAGCATATTATACTAAGTGAAATAAGTCAGCTGAGAAAGACAAATACTGTATGTGGCATATTTATATGTGGAATCTAAACAACTAAAATCACAGAAACAGGCAAACAGGCAGTAGAGTGATGGTTACCAGGGGTAGGAGATGAAGGCAATGGGAAAATGTTGATCAAAGAGTACAAGACTCAAAAAAACTGGAAATAGAACTGCTATGCTGCTGCTGCTAAGTCACTTTAGTCGTGTCCGACTCTGTGCGACCCCATGGACGGCAGCCCACCAGGCTCCCCCGTCCCTGGGATTCTCCAGGCAAGAGTACTAGAGTGCCATTGCCTTCTCTGAGAACTGCCATACGACCTGGCAACCCTACTGCTGGGCATACATACCAAGGAAATCAGAATTGAAAGAGACATGTGTATCCCAAAGTTCACCACAGCACTGTTTACAATAGCCAAGACATGAAAGCAACCTAGATGTCCATCAGCAGATGAATAGATAAGAAAGCTGTGGTACATGTACACAATGGAATATTATTTTGCCATTAAAAAGAATGCATTTGAATCAGTTCTAATGAGGTGGGTGAAACTGGAACCTATTATACAGACTGAAGTAAGTTAGAAAGAAAAACACCAATACAGTATATTAATGCATATATATGGAATTTAGAAAGATGGCAATGATGACCCTATATACGAGACAGCAAGCGAGACACAAATGTAAAGAACAAATTTTGGACTTTGTGGGAGAAGGCAAGGGTGGGATGATTTGAGAGAATGGCATTGAAACATGTATATTATCATATACAAAATAGATTGTTAGTCCAGGTTTGATGCATGAGACAGGGTGCTCAGGGCTGGTGCACTGGGATGACCCTGAGGGATGGGATGGGGAGGGAGGTGGGAGGGGGGTTCCAGGATGGGGAACACATGTACACCCATGGCTGATTCATGTCAATGCACGGCAAAAACCACTACAATATTGTAAAGTAATTAGCCACCAATTTAAATAAATTTTAAAAAAGGGAGTACAAGACTCCAGTGATAAGGTGAATAAATTCTGAGAATTTCATGTATAATATGGTGATTATAGTCAGTAATACTGCATTGCATACTTGAAATTTGCTGAGAGTAGATTTTATATGTTCTTACCACACACAAAAAAAGAAATGGTAATTATGTGATATGATGGATGTGCTAGTTAATGCAATAGTGATAATCATTTTGCAATATTCAAATATCAAATCAGCATGTTATACACTTTAAAATTACACAATGTTATATGCTAACTATATATCAATAAAACTGGGAAAATAAAATAATTCTAAAACATTTCTAAAAGATATTAAATGAGATCTAAGTCAATGAAAAGATAGTCCCTGTTTATAGACTTTAAGACACAAAACTGAAGATATTAACTGTCCCAAAACTGATTTACAGATTCAAAGAAATATCAGTAAAAACCATAACCAATAGTTGTTGTTGGCAAATAAACAAGTCAACTCTACAACTTACATGAAAATGCAAAGTCCAGATGCATTTCAAAAAGAATTAGGTTGTAGGACTTGCTCTGCTAGATATCATGACTTTATCAGATCAGATCAGATCAGATCAGTCGCTCAGTCGTGTCCGACTCTTTGCGACCCCATGAACTGCAGCACGCCAGGCCTCCCTGTCCATCACCAACTCCCAGAGGTCACCCAGACTCACACCCATCAAGTCAGTGATGCCATCCAGCCATCTCATCCTCTGTCGTCCCCTTCTCCTCCTGCCCTCAATCCCTCCCAGCATCAGAGTCTTCTCCAATGAGTCAACTCTTCGCATGAGGTGGCCAAAATACTGGAGTTTCAGCTTTAGCATCATTCCTTCCAAAGAAATTCCAGGATTGATCTCCTTCAGAATGGACTGGTTGGATCTTCTTGCAGTCCAAGGGACTCTCAAGAGTCTTCTCCAACACCACAGTTCAAAAGCATCAATTCTTCGGCGCTCAGCCTTCTTCACAGTCCAGCTCTCACATCCATACATGACCACAGGAAAGACCATAGCCTTGACTAGGCGAACCTTTGTTGGTAAAGTAATGTCTCTGCTTTTGAATATGCTATTATAATTAGGATAGTATAGATACTAGGGCAGGCATAGAAAATTAGACCAAAGGAGCAAGAAATGGACCCATATATATAGACACACACACATATATACATTTTACATATATATGAATACATATATATGGGTACTTGTTTTATGACAAAAGCAGTACTGCATAACAATGAGGACTTGACAGCCTTCAAAAACTGCACTTCAATAACTGTAATGTCTATATGAAAAATAATTAATTCTGACCTCTGCCTGATGCCACATAAAAATTAATTATAGGTGAATTGCAGGCCTAATGTGAAGGCAAAACAATGGAACTTCTAGAAGATAATATAAGAACACTTAGTGTCTGTGGAGTAGGAAAGATGTCTTTAGCAGGCACAGATAGTATAATATGTTTTCACATATAATATTATTACTAAAGAAGAAATTCATTAGATTGAATTACATTAAAATTAAGGACCTATATTTATCAAATAAATATTAAGAAACTGGAAAAGAAAGGTACAAAGTGGAAGAAAGTATTACATCATATATAAGTGACAAAGGACTTGGATCTTGAATTTTTAAGGACCTTCTACAAATTCAACAACAATAAAAAGACAGGTAGAGAGACTTGAGAAGGTACTATATACTGGAGTAATTTTTAAATAGAATTAAAGGGAAAATGGAAAGAATTGATTATTTCTCTATTTAACATGAAACATTTGGTTATAAACTTTCTCTGTAATACTGAACATGCTTCACTGAAAAATGTGATTGACGCTAGTAATACACAGCCCTCCTTTTGTTCCCCCACCGTCTGATTGATGGACCACACATCATTTGAGGGATAAAAGGACAGCTATTGAGACTCGTCACAGATGGAGTTTGCAATGCGAGTGAAAACCAACTTAAATTTAGACAGTGCTTTTAACTCAAAAATTACACAGACAAGAATACATTAAAGAACCTTTAAAAGTGGCTGATAAAATATGTTCATCTTTTAGCTTTATAACCAAATGTTTTTAATGGTCCCACTACACTTTTACTAACATTAAAATAAAAACTCAAAAACCATCCCTGGTTATTTTTCCTAAATGGATTTGAAGCAAATGAATGGGGAAAATGTATTTACTTATTACGCAACACGTTTATTTTTAATGCAGCCTCTTACATATTTAGGCAATTTAATGGAGTTTAAATTTCCCTCATGATTAGTCTGGGGCCCTGCCTATCCCTTGAAGTAGAAAGACACTGACATCTGTGTTCTCAAGAGGGACCTTAAATAATGAATAGGAATCTCTACACATCAATTCAGCTGGAGTAAACTATATTGAGATAGTGCAAAGAAAGAAAGAAATTTAAATATGTTTAATTAGAAAAACTCTAACTCATAAATACTGTGTTTCTTTGGAAGTTGAAATAACTATGATAATATTGGATGCTCTAGGATATGAATGTGGGCTTCCCTTGTGGCTCAGCTGGTAAAGAATCCGCCTGCAATGCAGGAGACCTGGGTTTGATCCCTGAGTTGGGACGATCCCCTGGAGAAGGGAAAGGCTACCCACTACAGTATTATGGCCTGGAGAATTCCATGGACTGTACAGTCCATGGGGTCACAAAGAATTGGACACAACTGAGCAAATTTCACTTCATTTAGGATATAAGCTTACAGCTGCTCCTGAGACATCCTTCACTCAAGTGCAAATATATGTATGTTTCAATATTAGAAATGATTATGGCACACATTTGATTAAAATGAGAACTACCTTCCTCATACTAGTAAAAAGCAAAAGAGAAGTTCTACCACTTGAATACATAAGAGAAAAGCCAGTCTTTGGCATAAGGGAAACATGTATTGAGCTGATACCACATCAAGCACTGCTGCTGCTGCTGCTGCTGAGTCGCTTCAGTCATGTCCGACTCTGTGCGACCCCATAGATGGAAGCCCACCAGGCTCCCCCGTCCCTGGGATTCTCCAGGCAAGAACACTGGAGTGGGTTGCCATTTCCTTCTCCAATGCATGAAAGTGAAAAGGGAAAGTGAAGTTGCTCAGTCGTGTCCGACTCTTAGTGACCCCATGGACTGCAGCCCACCAGGCTCCTCCATCCATGGGATTTTCCAGGCAAGAGTACTGGAGTGGGGTGCCACTGCCTTCTCCGACATCAAGCACTATACGTGCTCTAATCATTAAATTTGATTTTCACAACTCTATGCAAGAGATAATATTAACCCTTTTAATAGATGAGGTTTATGGAGCTGAAGTGAGTTGACCAAGATCACAAAGATGTGGAAGAGTCTGAATTCCAATCCAGTCCTGTGGTTTCAGTCCTGTGATCTTCCTAGAGGACCAAGAAGAATGATTCCCATTTCGCACAGTCCAGTCCAGCTGAGGTTCTGAGCCCCTTCAGTGTGAGGGATGTGATAGTGACTGAAAGAAGCTGGATAGATTAATTGCACTGATGGCCCCAGTTCTTTGCCTGCTCTGTTTTAATGCCACTTTGCCAGATGAGTCTACATTTCTCATGGTTTTGCCATGTCACTTGCTTTGGCTAATGAGATGTAGGCAGATCTGACGCAGGTGTAACCCTGAAAAAGCGCATCTGCTGTTAGGCTTTGGCTGCTGGCAGGAGGATGTGCCTGGGCTCACTTGCAGAAGCATGAGAGCCTAGGGTCTCATTGCCTCAACTAACAGTCAGCAATCACCTGACTGCTCAGAGAAACCAGCTGAAACTGCAGAATTGTCCAGACATGCAGCCTCTAACCTGTAGACTCGTGAGTGAGGTAAATGACCGTTGCTTTCAGCATCTGTGAGTTTTGGGGTGGCTTGTTTTCCTGGCAGTAGTTAACTGACACAGACACCTTCTCACAATGAGGGGAAAGGAACACTAATTCTGGGGGATATATATGGTTGGTGAGTATACAGAGGCCTTCAGAACACAAAATGAATTCCTAACCACAACTGCAACAAATCAGAAAATGTCAACCTCTAAACTGAAAGCAGGTTAAAACAATGAAAGTTCATGAGAAATATCTACAAACTATACCATTTCCCCACTCTCTAATGCTTCAAGTAAAAAGGAGGGTGTAAGGACCTGTTCCCACTTGTCACTAAAACTGAGCCCCCTTGGATGAGATTTCCACCCCATCCTGAGAGACTGAAATTATCCCTTGCACAAATTTTTATATCATTTTAACCATAATTATATACAGAATTATCAGTAGCTTCTTAAATAACAGAGGTGGGAGCATCATCTCTGGGTGACAATTACTACCTTTGATAACAATCAGAGTGTATGTAGGACATACTTTTCCTCTTTCACAATAATAATGACAAGAATCACAGAGGGTTCCAAAGGTGTCCTGGGGAAAAGAAAACATAGTCCACATGTTTTAACGAAGGATGAGTGAAAGTCTGCCATGAGTCAAGCATAAGAGAGACAGCATGTGGGATGGAGGGCCATGGAGATCAGTGAGCTGTTATTCTGGAGTACAGGGATGTACAGTCTGTGGGGGAAGACAGATATGTAAGCTGTCAACTGTAACTCAAGGTCAAATGCAGCAAGAATTCTGTCAAGTTACAAGCTGTGGAAGATGTAGGACACCTAAGCAAATTTAAACAGATATTACAAGGCGGAAGAAAGAATTATTTTAACATTTTTTAAAGAAGAAACAAACTTTGTTTAAATGACACACTGATTCTTCATCGCATTGTGTATATTTTTCTTTCTCTAAATATAAACCATTAGGAATAACTCTAATAAATTATTATGATTTTCAGGTCTGGGTGTCCCTACAATGAAGTTACACAAAATTGTGGGTGAAGAGTCATTTTTTTTCAGCTCTTCAGGGGAGAGTTGATGCTCGAAGCCTGTCTCTTATCTAGATTGTGTCCTCCTCCAGGGAGGAAAATGGGCCTTGTATTCTCTGTATTTCCAGGTTGGCAACAGTGTCTAGCATGTGAGCAATTTTTGAGTTTCTAGTGAGAGACTAATATTATATAGAAACAGGCCTTGATTTATAAATTAGCTGTTTTAAAGGTCCTGTTTAAAGTCTGTGGCTTAATCTGAGAATGCGTTTTACCACAGAAACACAGCTATTAGTGATAACAAGCTTCCTAGGTTAGACTTCCTCCCTCCTCCCCATTATACAAACAAAAAAATTCATCAATGTAGCAGCAGCATATCCTTGAATTAGACAAAGAGCTCTGTGAAAACTCTTCAGTAGACTACTGACGTCTCCCTCTGCCAGCATTTGGATCTGACACCTTTCTGCCCCATTCTCTCCCCAGTTCCACCTACTAAGCAGTCCAAGTGCAGGACTCTGCTAAATCCAAGCCACTCTTAACAGGCCTTGGGGTATAGGACAGGGAGGTGATATGAGGTCATTGTTTCATTCACTTGCTCATTTATTCATTGTTGAGCACATAATACTTGTGATTCACTTTTATGTTTGAAAATAGAAGAGTAAATAAAACGGACATGATGCCTGCCTCATGGAGCTTACATTCTAGTGGAGAAGTTTTAAGTAAACAAAAAGTTGTGTAAGAGCTACAAAAGAGATGAGTCAAGGGCTGGGCCTGAGGCTAAAAGTGGGTGTTTGTTTGAGCTCCAGTGTTCAGGGGAGGCCCCTGTGAGGAAGTGGCATTTAAGATGAGTCCCACAAAATTATCTCCCAGAGTGTCACCTGATGGGTGACAGGTGGGACCTGATGAATGCAATTTAAAATAAGCCCCTGCACTGCTCAGACTAGTGGGGCTTGGTTCTCCCTGCCGCTTGGGATATATCCATTACCTGCCCATAGGATACACCCATGACTTCTCCAATCTCACCCAAGTAACTAGATTTCTTCAGTCTCTTAAGTCACTTCAAGTCACACTGTACTCCCATTTCAGTCATTAAAATGACTATTCCTATATTATTGAATATTTATTTTTGTGCTAAGCCCTAGGTAGGATGTTAGAGGTACTAAACTAAATAAGAAAAGATCCCTTCACTCAAAAACTCCTATTCTCATCAACTAACAACTAATAGGCAATGCAATTAGGAAATCACTCATCATATCTATGTTTTGGCCATGTACTTCATCTTTCTGTGCTTTACTGTCCTAATCTATAAAATGGTGATACTAATAACGCCTACTGAGCAGGCTGGTGAAAATAGAAAAATGCATATTTGTAAAGGCCCTAGAACACAGTAAGTGCTCAATAAACAATAAAACAAAAAACTAGTCCTGTGTCATTGTCAAAATTCTGTATTTCAAACTTATGTTAAAAGTAGAAGAGTACAATGACCACTTTCTATCCATCACCTCTATTTAAAACAATTTTACAACTATACTGCTATACTGGTACATTCAGGCAGATTACTGGTCCTCAAGCCAGGTTGAAGAATGGGGAATGGGAGGAAACAAGGAGGAGGACAGTGAGTATAGTTTGTCCTCATCAAACATTCCATGTACACCTCCCTTCATCCCATCCTCCCTTGCATATGTCTTCTCTTAGCCAGTGAACATTAGTGGAAGTGATGTGTCATTTATGGGTCAAAGCAGATAAGAGACATTACACCTCTTCCATCCCTGTGTTCCCCTGCCATTGGATGAAGGAAGGCCACCTCTCCTGCATGTAAACACAAAATCAAAGCTGTGTTAAGCTGTATTAAGCTGCTGGGATTCAGAAGTTGGTCTGTACCCAGGGTTATCTCATATAGCTGCCCTCAGACAACAGGGAAGGCCTTCATGGCTGGCAGTGCTATGAGTGAGCGTCCCTGCTCCCTGGGACTAGCAGGTGTTGAAGACACTTCCTCTCATGGCATTTTCATGAGCTCTTCAGAAAGGCTCCCACACACCATCAGAAATGGCTTACCTTCAGTTCCCTTAAAGCAACAAAGGCACATCTTCAGATGGGCATTCACATTTCCTCCTTCAGGGTTTGGACACCTGACGTTATACTTTCTGCTGTGATTTCCTACCCCTTTCAAGTTACCCTCTGTGTGGTGTAAAAGAAAAACCCCGCCAGTTTTCTCTCTAAGCAAAACGCCTATCTAGTATGCATATGATTCATAGAAAGTCCTCTCTCATCCTTTTATTCTGACCAACTCTGCTTCCTTCTCCCTCCAGCCTCTCATGAGCCACCTCTTGTTGCTCTACTGACCCAGAGAGCACCTCCAGCCTCATCACTTGTCTTCATGTGTCACAAAGCAGGGAGAAGACACAGTCCATAGCATTTCTGCTGAAGCCCCCTAACTAGGCCTGAACAAAGGGGAAACACCCTTGCTCCTTCCCCCTCGCAGGTGGGTGAATGGGTGGCTGTTCAGGTATAAAATGCCAGTTCTTATACTCCCACTTAGGGGGCTGAGCTCTTGTTCTCATGTTAGAATGTGGAGATACTTTTGGCCTATTATTTTCAGACCTATTATCAACCAGTTTTTCAGTTCAGTTCAGTTCAGTTCAGTTGCTCAATCGTGTCTGACTCTTGGCAATCCCATGGACTGAAGCACACCAGGCCTCCCTGTCTATCACCAGCTCTCAGAGTTTACTCAAACTTATGTACATTAAGTCGGTGATGCCATCCAGCCATCTCATCCTCTATTGTCCCCTTCTCTTCCTGCCTGCAATCTCTCCCATCATCAGGGTCTTTTCAAACGAGTCAGTTCTTCACATCAGGTGGCCAAAGTATTGGAATTTCAGCTTCAACATCAGTCCTTCCAATGAACATTCAGGACTGATTTCCTTTAGGGTTGACTGGTTAGATCTCCTTGCAGTCCAAGGGACTCGCAAGAGTCTTCTCCCACACCACAGTTCTTCGGTGCTCAGCTTTCTTTATAGTTCAACTCTCATATCCATACATGACTACTGGAGAAACCACAGCTTTAACTGGATGGACCTTTGTTGGCAAAGTAATGTCTCTGCTTTTTAATATGCTGTCTAGGTTGGTCATAACTTTTCTTCCAAGGACCAAGCATCTTTTAATTTCATGGCTGCAGTCAACACCTACAGTGATTTTGGAGCTCCCCCCAAAAAATAAAGCGCCAGGTAAAATAGACATTAAATGTGTCCCATTTTTATATTCTTTTAAATTAGAATGCTCAAGAATGCACTTCCCTGGGTTGGTTCTTGGTCAAGGTAGGCAAGAAAAGCCAGGCAGTATCATCCATTCATTCAGTGGTATGTATCACTGAGAGGGATGCTGGGCATGTTTCTAGATGCTGGGTACAGAAGGGTGAATAACGAAGACAAGGGACCACAATTTTTCTGTTCAGTATAAAGAAATGTGAGAGACAAACAATAAACAAATGAACAAGACAGATTTACAGAGAGATGAGTGATACAAGGAAAACAAAGATAGGGTTACACACTAAAGAATGATATGGGGAAGGAAAACTAGAGAGTGGCAGGTCAGATGCACTGTCACCAAGGAAACAGCCAAGAAACAGATCAAGTAGAGGACACACACACATTCTTATTTTAAGGAATTGGCTTATGTGGTTGTGGGGACTGGTGAGGCCAAAATCTGTGGGGCAGACCAGGATGCTGAATCAACCAGTCAGGGGCTAATGTTGCAATCTTGAGGCAGAAGCTCTTCTCCCAAACAGAAACCTCAATTTTGTTCACAAGTCTTTTGAACTGTTTGGATGAGGCCCACCCACATTATTGAGAAAAATCCTTTAATTCAAGTTGACTATTGTCAATACTTTGAATGTGAGAGTTGGACTATTAAAAAAGCTGAGTGCCGAAGAATTGATGCCTTCAAACTGTGGTGCCGGAGAAGACTCTTGAGAGTCCCTTGGACTGCAAGGAGATCCAACCAGTCCATCCTAAAGG
This sequence comes from Tragelaphus eurycerus, assembly GCA_935064755.1. Classification (NCBI taxonomy): domain Eukaryota; kingdom Metazoa; phylum Chordata; class Mammalia; order Artiodactyla; family Bovidae; genus Tragelaphus; species Tragelaphus eurycerus. The sequence goes on along the minus strand of CAKXYN010000036.1, from coordinate 14,315,946 downwards.
AAATCAGTCTCAGTGAAAGGACTGATGCTGAAGCTGAAGTTCTAATACTTTGGCCACCTGATGCAAAGAACTGATTCATTTGAAAAGACCCTGATGCAGGGAAAGACTGAAGGCAGGAGGAGAGGAGAACAACAGAGGATGAGATGGTTGGATGGCATCACCAACTCGATGGACATGAGTTTGAGCAAGCTCCAGGAATTGGTGATGGACAGGGAAGCCTGGTGTGCTACAGTCCATGGGGTTGTAAAGAGTCAGACATGACTGAGCAACTGAATTGATTGTCAATATCAACTGCAGCTACAAAAGACCTTCACAACAACATGCATATTACTGCTTGCTTGATTAACTGGGCACTCTAGCCTAACCAGACTGAGCTCTGGATGACAAAGCAGAGTCAATCATAAGAAGACCTGGGGATGGGGCATTTGGGGCAGGAGGAAGAGCTAGTATGAAGGCCCCATGGCTGATACGATCTGAACACGTTTTTGTGGACTTAAATTTTTTGTCTCCCCAAATTCATATATTAAAATTTAACCCACAAGCTAAGGGTATTTAGAGGTGGGAGTGGGGGGCTTTTATGGGTGATTAGATCATGTGGGTGGAGATAATGAATCGAATTAGTTCCCTTGTAAGAGGCCAGACAGTTAGCTCTCTCTCTCTCTGCCTCGTGAGGATAAAATGACAAGACAGTCATTTGTGAACCAAAAAGAGGGCTTTCAGCAAAACTTGACCATACCAGCAACCTGATCTCAGACTTCCAGCCTCATGTGTGTGCTTGCATGCTAAGTCACTTCAGTCGTGTCTGACTCTTTACCGTAGGCTGCTCTATCCATGGGATTCTCCAGGCAAGAATACCGGAGTGGGTTGCCATACCCTCCTCCAGGGGATCTTCCTGACCCAGGGATCGACCGTGCATCTCTTAAGTCTTCTACATTGGCAGGCGGGTTCTTTACTACTGTGCTACCTATGAAGCTCCACTATAACTGTGAGGAATAAATATGTGTTGGTTAAGTAACACAGTCGATGGCCATTGTTACAGCAGCCCAAGCTAATAAGATACACATCAAGAGACAAATAGATTCCACATACAAGGGATATCATAAGATATTTGTCTTTCTATGTCTGACTTACTTCACTCAGTATGACAATCTCTAGGCCCATCCATGTCACTGCAAACGGCATCTAAAAAATTATACGAGTGAAACTATTTACAAAACAGAAATAGAGTTACAGATGTAGAAACCAAACTTATGGTTCCCAAGGGGGAAAATGTTGGGAAGAAGGATAAATTGGGAGACTGGGATTGACATATACACACTACTACATGTAGAACAGATAACTAATAAGAACCTACTGTGTAGCACAGGAAACTCTATAATGACCTATATCATTTCAGTTCAGTCTCTCAGTTGTGTATGACTCTTTGCAACCCTGTGAACCACAGCACGCCAGGCCTCCCTGTCCATCACCAACTCCCGGAGCCTACCCAAACTCATGTCCATTGAGTCAGTGATGCCATCCAACTATCTCATCCTCTGTCATCCCCTTCTCTGCCTGCCCTCAATCTTTCCCAGCATCAGGATCTTTTCAAATGCATCAGCTCTTCACATCAGGTGGCCAAAATATTGGAGTTTCAGCTTCAACATCAGTCCTTCCAATGAACACTCAGGACTGATCTCCTTTATGATGGACTGATTGGGTCTCCTTGCAGTCCAAGGGACTCTCTAGAGTCTTCTCCAACACCACAGTTTAAAGGCATCAATTCTTCGGCATTCAGCTTTCTTCACAGTCCAACTCTCACATCCAACATGACCACTGGAAAAACCATAGCTTTGACTAGATGGCCGTTTGTTGACAAAGTAATGTCTCTGCTTTTGAATATGCTATCTAGGTTGGTCATAACTTTCCTTCCAAGGAGTAAGCGTCTTTTAATTTCATGGCTGCAGTCACCATCTGCAGTGATTTTGGAGCCCCCCAAAATAAAGTCTGACACTGTTTCCCCATCTATTTCCCATGAAGTGATGGGACCGGATGCCATTATCTTAGTTTTCTGAATGTTGAGCTTTAAGCCAACTTTTTCGCTCTCCTCCTTCACTTTCATCAAGAGGCATTTTAGTTCTTCTTCACTTTCTGCCATAAGGGTGGTGTCATCTGCATATCTGAGGTTATTGATATTTCTCCCAGCAATCCTGATTCCAGCTTGTGCTTCCTACAGCCCAGCGTTTCCCGTGATGTACTCTGCATATAAGTTAAATAAACAGGGTGATAATATACAGCCTTGACGCACTCCTTTTCCTATTTGGAACCAGTCTGTTGTTCCATGTCCAGTTCTAACTATTGCTTCCTGACCTGCATACAGGTTTCTCAAGAGGCAGGTCAAGTGGTCTGGTATTCCCATCTTTTTCAGAATTTTCCACAGTTTATTATGATCCACACAGTCAAAGGCTTTGGCATAGATGATAAAGCAGAAACAGATGTTTTTCTGGAACTCTCTTGCTTTTTCCATGATCCAGCAGATGTTGGCAATTTGATCTCTGGTTCCTCTGCCTTTTCTAAAACCAGCTTGAACATGTGGAATTTCACAGTTCATGTATTGCTGAAGCCTTACTTGGAGAATTTTGAGCATTATTTTACCAGTGTGTGAGATGAGTGCAATTGTGTGGTAGTTTGAGCATTCTTTGGCACTGCCTTTCTTTGGGACTAGAATGAAAACTGACCTTTTCCAGTTCTGTGGCCACTGCTGAGTTTTCCAAATTTGCTGGCATATTGAATGTAGAACTTTCACAACATCATCTTTTAGGATTTGAGATAGCTCGACTGGAATTCCATCACCTCCACTAGCTTTATTCATAGTGATGCTTCCTAAGGCCCACTTGACTTCACATTCCAGGATATCTGGCTCTAGGTGAGTGATCACACCATCGTGATTATCTGAGTCATGAAGATCCTCTTTGTACAGTTCTGTGTATTCTCACCACCTCTTCTTAATATCTTCTGCTTCTGTTAGGGCCTTACTATTTCTGTCCTTTATCGAGCCCATCTTTGCATGAAATATTCCCTTGGTATCTCTAATTTTCTTGAAGAGATCTCTAGTCTTTTCCATTCTATTGTTTCCCCCTATTTCTTTGCATTGATCACCAAGGAAGGCTTTCTTATCTCTCCTTGCTATTCTTTGGAACTCTGCATTCAATGGGTATATCTTTCCTTTTCTCCTTTGGTTTTCACTTGTAATCTTTTCACAGCTATTTGTAAGCCCTCCTCAGAGAGCCATTTTGCGTTTTTGCATTTTTTTTGGGGGGGGGGGGCGGTCTTGATCCCTGTCTCCTTTACAATGTCACAAACCTCCATCCATAGTTCATCAGGCCTATATGGGAATAGAAGTTGAAAAGGAGTGGGTATGTATATATATATATATATCTGATTCACTGTATAGCAGAAAGTAACACAAGATTGTAAATCAACTATAATCTGATAAAAGTTAATTTTAAAAAAGGAGGGGGGCAGAGAAGATGGAAGGCCGATACTAGAGTACAGTGAGTGACTGAGGAGGTAGATACAAGTTAGGAGAAGCAGACCAGCTATATCAGGCAGAGCCTGTAGAACATTACTTAATGCATTTTTTTTTCCTATATATACCAGAAAACCACTGATAAGTTGTAAAGGGAAGTTATATCTGGTTTTTGCTCTAACGATTACTCACATTGCTAATGGAGAACTGATTATATGCACACAAGAACTGGACAGCCAAATGATGCTTTAGAAGCCTGTTGAAGTTGTTCAGTCAAAAGATAAGGCTAAATTGATTGTTTTCATTAGTCAAAGTGCGAAAAAAGTAGATGGATTCAACTGTGTGTTGGTGGTTAGGACATAGGAGTGGTGTGGTGTTGGGCAGCAGCACACATGAGTTTAGAGTTCTGGTTTCCAGTCTTAAAGTCGTCATTCCATTTTAACTATAAGAAAAAAGATGAACAAACTGAAAGGTCAACAGCTCTTCTTAGATCCATCAGGGAAGTGACGTCACAGGGTAAACTCTTCCCCACCACCCCCCTCCCCCCGCCCCCAAATAAGAGAGACAAGTGAATAAAGACAATCACAGCTTTCATGAGTAGAAACCCATGAACAGAAACACATGAACAGAAACTTCTATAACCAGTACTGGGGTACAAAATCTTATTCATCATTGATCAATTAAGGAGACTCAGTATGGACAAGTTTGAAAGTTAAAAACACCAAAGGAAGTGGTCATGAGGGGCCCCTACACTTTTGTGAGTTTTACTGCCAGGAGTTCTACCAGGGTGAATACTGGGGGCGGGGGGTGGGGGGGGGGGAGTTTTCCTTGTGCTTCTGGAAAAGTGATGAGGAAATAACCATTTTGAAATGCTCAAAAAGATTCTGTTTTTAACAGGGCCTGCCTCCAAGAGAAACTATTTCAGATCAGATCAGTCGCTCAGTCGTGTCCGACTCTTTGCGACCCCATGAACCGCAGCACGCCAGGCCTCCCTGTCCACCACCAGCTCCCGGAGGTCACTCAGACTCGCATCCATTGAGTCAGTGATGCCATCCAGCCATCTCATCCTCTGTCGTCCCCTTCTCCTCCTGCCCTCAATCCCTCCCAGCATCAGAGTCTTCTCCAATGAGTCAACTCTTCGCATGAGGTGGCCAAAATACTGGAGTTTCAGCTTTAGCATCATTCCTTCCAAAGAAATTCCAGGATTGATCTCCTTCAGAATGGACTGGTTGGATCTTTTTGCAGACCAAGGGACTCTCAAGAGTCTTCTCCAACACCACAGTTCAAAAGCATCAATTCTTCGGCGTTCAGCCTTCCTCACAGTCCAGCTCTCACATCCATACATGACCACAGGAAAGACCATAGCCTTGACTAGGCGAACCTTTGTTGGCAAAGTAATGTCTCTGCTTTTCAAGATGCTATCTAGGTTGGTCATAACTTTCCTTCCAAGAAGTAAGCGTCTTTTAATTTCATGGCTGCAGTCACCATCTGCAGTGATTTTGGAGCCCAGAAAAACAAAGTCTGACACTGTTTCCACTGTTTCCCCATCTATTTCCCATGAAGTGATGGGACCAGATGCCATGATCTTCGTTTTCTGAATGTTGAGCTTTAAGCCAACCTTTTCACTCTCCACTTTCACTTTCATCAAGAGGCTTTTTAGCCCCTCTTCACTTTCTGCCATAAGAGTGGTGTCATCTGCATATCTGAGGTTATTGATATTTCTCCCGGCAATCTTGATTCCAACTTGTGTTTCTTCCAGTCCAGCATTTCTCATGATGTACTCTGCATATAAGTTAAATAAACATGGCGACAATATGCAGCCTTGACGTACTCCTTTTCCTATTTGGAACCAGTCTGTTGTTCCATGACCAGTTCTAACTGTTGCTTCCTGACCTGCATACAGATTTCTTAAGAGGCAGATCAGGTGGTCTGGTATTCCCATCTCTTTCAGAATTTTCCATAGTTTATTGTGATCCACACAGTCAAAGGCTTTGGTATAGTCAATAAAGCAGAAATAGATGTTTTTCTGGAATTCTCTTGCTTTGTCCATGATCCAGCGGATGTTGGCAATTTGATCTCTGGTTCCTCTGCCTTTTCTAAAACCAGCTTGAACATCAGGAAGTTCACGGTTCACATATTGCTGAAGCCTGGCTTGGAGAATTTTGAGCATTACTTTACTAGCGTGTGAGATGAGTGCAATTGTTCGGTAGTTTGAGCACTCCTTGGCATTGCCTTTCTTTGGGATTGGGATGAAAACTGAGCTTTTCCAGTCCTGTGGCCACTGCTGAGTTTTCCAAATTTGCTGGCATATTGAGTGCAGCACTTTCACAGCATCCTCTTTCAGGACTTGGAATAGTTCCACTGGAATTCCATCACCTCCACTAGCTTTGTTCGTAGTGATGCTTTCTAAGGCCCATTTGACTTCACATTCCAAGATGTCTGGCTCTAGGTCAGTGATCACATCATCATGATTGTCTAGGTCTTGAAGCTCTTTTTTGTACAGTTCTTCTGTGTATTCTTGCCACCTCTTCTTAATATCTTCTGCTTCTGTTAGGTCCACACCATCTCTGTCCTTTATCGTGCCCATCTTTGCAAGAAATGTTCCTTTGGTATCTCTGATTTTCTTGAAGAGATCCCTAGTCTTTCCCATTCTGTTGTTTTCCTCTATTTCTTTGCATTGATCACTGAAGAAGGCTTTCTTATCTCTTCTTGCTATTCTTAATCAGAGCCTAATCTGCTGTGGCTTTATCAGAGCATAAGCAACCTGGAAAAAGGGAAATACCCAACTTCAGCCCACTCTATCATCCTGTCCTATTGTGGGGGAAGGGGGAGGGCTGGGTAAGTTCCCAGTCCAGGGTACTGAGACCTAATCATAGGACTAGAGAATGCTTCTCTGTCCATAACAGCTTAGATCTGTTTACTGAAGTTTCTTTTGCTTGGTACGTCTTGTCCAGGTATCAAGAAAAACTACAAAGCATACTAAAATGCAAAAACATAGTTCAAAGAAACAGAGCAAGCATTAGACCCAGACTGATATGTATGGCAGTGATGTTGGAAATATCAGACAGGGGTTTTAAAACATCTATGACTAACGTAATAAGAGCTGAAACAGGTAAACCAAACAACATACAAGAACTGATTGGCAATGTAATCAGAGAGGGAAATTCTAAGAAAGAATCAAAAAGAAATGTTAGATATCAAAAACACCATACCAAAAATGAAGCAAGCCTTTGATGGGCTCATTAGTAGACTAGGCATGGCTGAGAAAAGCTCTGAGCTTGTGGCTGTGTCAATACAGACTCCTAAGATGGAAAGTAAAGAGAAAAAAAAAACTGAAAAATACAGAATAGGATGGAATATCCAAAAACTGCAGGACAAGTACAAAAGCTGTAACATACTCTTAATGGGAATACCAAAGAAAGACATACAGGAATAGAAAGAACATTTGCAATAATAATGATTGAAATTTCTCCAAATTAATGTCAGACATCACACGCAGCAGGAAGCTCACAGAACACCAAGTTAGATAAACTCTTCCAAAATAATAAAGAATTACATATGATGTCACCTCAGAAATCAGGCAAACAAGAAGAGAGTGGAGTGAAATATTTAGAGTGTTGAAAGAAAAAACAACCAATTTAGCATTCTGTACTCTGTAAAATTATCCTTCAAAAGTGAAGGGAAAAAGATACTTTCTCGGACTAGCAACAATTGAGAGAATTTTTGCCCAGTAGAACTGCCTTATCAGATATGTTAAAGGAAGTTCCTCCAAGAGAAAAATGATACACATCAGAAACTCTATCTACATAAAGAAAGGAAGATCACCATAGAAGGAATAAATGAAGGTGAAAAAAAAAAAACCTTTTATTTTTTTTATTATTAACTGAACAGATAACAGCTTGTTTAAAATAATGGCAATAATGCATCCAATATTGAGCATGTGTGTGTGGTATGTGTGTGCCTGCATTCATGCATAAGTGCGATGAATGGCAGCAATGACACAAAGTTTGAGAAGGAGAAATAGCATCATTCTGTTATTGGAAGGTACTTGCACTGCCCATGAAGAGGTATAGTGTTATCTGAAAGTGGACTTGGACTCATCATAAATGTGTATTATAAACTCTAGGGAAACCAATAAATGCTGGAGAGGATGTGGAGAAAAGGGAACACTCTTGCATGGCTCCTGGGAATGTAAACTGATACCGCCACTATGGAAGATGGTATGAAGACTCCTTAAAAACCTAGGAATAAAACCACCATATGACCCAGCAATCCCACTCCTAGGCATATACCCTGAGGAAATAAAAACTGAAAAAGACACATGTATCCCAATATTCATTGCAGCACTATTTACAATAGCTAGAACATGGAAGCAACCTAGATGTCCATTGACAGATGAATGGATAAAGAAGCTGTGATATATATGTACATTGGAATACTACTCAGACATAAAAAGGAATGCATTTGAATCAGTTCTAATGAGGTGGACAAAACTAGAACCCATTACACAGAGTGAATTAAGTCAGAAAGAGAAATGTAAATATCATATACTGACACATATATATGGAATTTGAAGAGATGGCACTGATGAATTTATTTTCAGGGCATCAGTGGAGAAACAGACATAGAGAACAGACCTATGGACAAGGTGGGAGGAAAGGAGGGAGAGGGGGAGATGTATGGAGAGAGTAACATAGAAACTTACAATACCATGTGTAAAACAGATTAGATCAGATCAGATCAGTCGCTCAGTCGTGTCCGACTGTCTGCGGCCCCATGAACTGCAGCACGCCAGGCCTCCCTGTCCATCACCAGCTCCCAGAGGTCACTCAGACTCACATTCATCGAGTCAGTGATGCCATCCAGCCATCTCATCCTCTGTCGTCCCCTTCTTCTCCTGCCCTCAATTCCTCCCAGCATCAGTCTTCTCCAATGAGTCAACTCTTCACATGAGGTGGCCAAAATACTGGAGTTTCAGCTTTAGCATCATTCCTTCCAAAGAAACTCCAGGATTGATCTCCTTCAGAATGGACTGGTTGGATCTTCTTGCAGTCCAAGGGACTCTCAAGAGTCTTCTCCAACACCACAGGTCATAACCTTCCTTCCAAGGAGTAAGCGTCTTTTAATTTCATGGCTGCAGTCACCATCTGCAGTGATTTTGGAGCCCAGAAAAATAAATTCTGACACTGTTTCCACTGTTTCTCCATCTATTTCCCATGTAGTGATGGGACCAGATGCCATGCCGGTGGGAATTTGCTGTAGGATTCAGGGAATTCAAACAGGGCCTCTGTGACAGGCTGAAAGGTGGGATGAGAGGAAAATGGGAGGGAGGTGCGGAAGAGAGGGAAAATGGGTATACCTATGGCTGATTCTTGTTGATATATGACATGAAACCACAAAATTCTGTAAAGCAATTATCCTTCCATTAAAAATTTTAAAATATATATACAATCTTAAAAAGAATAAGAAGAAAAAGAAGTGTAGTTGAAATGCACAGAATGGAAAGAAAGCATTCATATAAAATGCTCATGTGTGTTCAATCTTGCCAACTTTTTGTGACCCTATGGACTGTAGCCCACCAGTTTCCTCTGTCTATGGAATTTTCCAGGCAAGAATATGGAGTGGGTTGCCATTTCCTACTCCAGGATGTTTTCCCAACCCAGGGATCAAACCTGCATATTTATGTTTCCTGCATTGGCAGGTGGATTCTTTTACCTCTGTACCATCTAGGAAGCAGTTAAAACCAAAAGAGGTGGAAAGAGTGGAAGACAAAAATAAAAACAAACCAAAAAAGAGAGCAACAAACAAAAAAGTCACAATTACAGTAGAGATTAATCCAACTATATTTGGAGTTCAGGAAGATATCAGGGACAGAGATATAAATAAGGGAGCCATCAGCACGTAGATGTTGTTTAAAGCAATTAAATTAGATATGATTACACAGAAAGAGGGGTTAGGTAAAGGATAGTCAACAGCCTGGAATCAAGCCTGAGATCACTCCAGCTTTTACTCCAGTTAGAGTTGAAAAACAAGGAATTGCTGTGGAAAGAGGAAAGCAAATAATCAAAGTAAGGAAATCCAAGTTGAAGGAGGAAAACAAGTTTGACCAGGCCAACTAGCTGGGCCAGTCTTCATCAGGGGGATATTTGTCCTCTTACAAATCAAGTTGGTGATGGCCACTGTTAAATGTTACTGTCAATATTTGTTTAAAGAGGGCTAAGTCTGTTCAGTTTAGTCACTCATTCATGTACGACCCCATGGACTGCAGCACATCAGGTTTCCCTGTCCATCACCAACTCACAGAGCTTGCTCAAACTCATGTCCATTGAGTCAGTGATCCATTCAATCATCTCATCCTCTATTGTCCCCTTCTCCTCCTGCCTTCAATCTTTCCCAGCATCAGGGTCTTTTCAAATAAGTCAGTTCTTCGCATCAGGTGGCCAAAGTATTGGAATTTCAGCTCCAGCATCAGCCCTTTCAATGAATATTCAGGACTGATTTCCTTTAGGATTGACTGGTTGGATCTCCTTGCAGTCCAAGGGACTCTCAAGAGTCTTCTCCAACACCACAGCTCAAAAGCATCAATTCTTTTGTGCTCAGGTTTCTTTATGATCCAACTCTCAAATCCATATAAGACTACTGGAAAAACCATAGCTTTGACTAGATGGATCTTTGAAAGCAAAGTAATGTCTCTGTTTTTAATATGCTGTCTAGGTTGGTCATAACTTTTCTTCCAAGGAGTAAGCATCTTTTAATTTCACGGCTGAAGTCACCATCTGCAGTGATTTTGGAGCCTAAAAAAAAAAGAAAGTCTGTCACTGTTTCCATTGTTTTCCCATCTATTTGCCATGAAGTGATGGGACTGGGTGCTATGATCTTAGTTTTTTGAATATTGAGTTTTAAGCCAGATTTTTCACTCTCCTCTTTCACTTCCATCAAAAGACTCTTTAGATCCTCTTCACTTTCTGCCACAAGAGTGGTATTATCTGCATATCTGAGCTTATTGATATTCCTCCTGGCAATCTTGATTCCAGCGTGTGTTTCTTCCAGTCCAGCATTTCTCCTGATGTACTCTGCATAGAAGTTAAATAAACAGGGTGACAATATACAGCCTTGATGTACTCCTTTTCCTATTTGGAACCAGTCTGTTGTTCCATGTCCAGTTCTAACTGTTGCTTCCTGACCTGCAATAGGTTTCTCAAGAGGCAGGTCAGGTGGCCTGGTATTCCCATCTCTTTCAGAATTTTTCACAGTTTCTTGTGATCCACACAGTCAAAGGCTTTGGCATACTCAAGAAAGCAGAAATAGATGTTTTTCTGGAACTGTCTTGCTTTTTCCATGATCCAGTGGATGTTGGCAATTTGATCTCTGGTTCCTCTGCCTTTTCTAAAACCAGCTTGAACATCAGAAAGTTCACGGTTCACATATTGCTGAAGCCTGGCTTGGAGAATTTTGAGCATTACTTTACTAGTGTGTGAGATGAGTGCAATTGTGTGGTAGTTTGAGCATTCTTTGGCATTGCCTTTCTTTGGGATTGGAATGAAAACTGACCGTTTCCAATCCTGTAGCCACTGTTGGTTTTCCAAATGTTGGCATATTGAGTGCAGCACTTTCACAGCATCATCGTTCAGGATTTGAAATAGCTCAACTGGAATTCCATCACCTCCACTACCTTTGTTCGTAGTGATGTTTTCCAAGGTCCACTTGACTTTGCATTCCAGGATGTCTGACTCTAGGTGAGTGATCACACCGTCATGACTATCTGGGTCGTGAAGATCTTTTTTGTTCAGTTCTTCTGTGTATTCTTGCCACCTCTTCTTAATATCTTCTGCTTCTGTTAGGTCCATACCATTTCTGCCCTTTATTGAGCCCATCTTTGCATGAAATATTCCCTTGGTATCTCTAATTTTCTTGAAGAGATCTCTAGTCCTTTCCATTCTGTTGTTTTCTTCTGTTTCTTTGCATTGATCATTGAGGAAGGCTTTCTTATCTCTCCTTGCTATTCTTTGGAACTCTGCATTCAGATGCTTATATCTTTCCTTTTCTCCTTTGCATTTCACTCCTCTTCTTTTCACAGTTGTTTGTAAGGCCTCCTCAGACAGCCATTTTGCTTTTTTGCATTTCTTTTCCATGGGGATGGTCTTGATCCCTGTCTCCTGAACAATGTCACGAACCTCATTCCATATTTCATCAGGCACTCTATTAGATCTAGGCCCTTAAATCTGTTTCTCTTTTCCACTGTATAATCATAAGGAATTTGGTTTAGGTCATACCTGAATGGTCTAGCGGTTTTCCCTACTTTCTTCAATCTAAGTCTGAATTTGCGAATAAGGAATTCATGATTCGAGCCACAGTCAGCTCCTGGTCTTGTTTTTGTTGACTGTATAGAGCTTCTCCATCTTTGACTGCAAAGAATATAATCAATCTGATTTTGGTGTTGACCATCTGGTGATGTCCATGTATAGAGTCTTCTCTTGTGTTGTTGGAAGAGGGTGTGTTGCTATGACCAGTGCATTCTCTTGGCAAAACTCTATTAGCTTGTGCCCTGCTTCATTCCATATTCAAAGGCCAAATTTGCCTGTTACTCCAGGTGTTTCTTGACTTCCTACTTTTGCATTCCAGTCCCCTATAATGAAAAAGACATCTTTTTGGGGTGTTAGTTCTAAAAGTTCTTGTAGGCCTTCATAGAACCGTTCAACTTCAGCTTCTTCAGCGTTACTGGTTGGGGCATAGACTTGGATTACTGTGATATTGAATGATTTGCCTTGAAAACGAACAGAGATCCTTCTGTCGTGTTTGAAATTGCATCCAAGTACTGCATTTCAGACTCTTTTGTTGACCATGACAGCTAATCCATTTCTTCTAAGGGATTCCTGCCTGCAGTAGTAGATATAATGGTCACCTGAGTTAAATTCACCCATTCCAGTCCGTTTTAGTTCACTGATTCCTAGAATGTCGACGCTCACTCTTGCCATCTCCTGTTTGACGACTTCCAATTTGCCTTATTTCACAGACCTAACATTCCAGGTTCCTAGTCACTCAGTCATGTCTAATTAGTCACTCAGTCATGTCTAATTCTTTGCAACCCTTTGGACTGTAGCCTGCTACATGAGGCTTCTGCCCATGAGGCTTCTCCATCCATGGGATTTTTCAGGCAAGGATACTAGAGTGGGTTGCCATTTCTTCATCCAAGGGATCTTCCTGATCCAAGGATCAAACCCACATCTCCTGTGTCTCCTGCATTGGAGGCAGATTTTTTACCCAAAATACATAACTAATAAGAATCTACTGTATAGTACAGGGAACTCTACTCAATACTCTGTAATGATCTATATGAGAAAAATATCTAAAAAGGAAAATAAAAAGAGTAGATATATATGTATGTATAACTGATTCAGTTTGCTGTACACCTGAAACTAACAAAATATTGTAAATCAACTATATACCAATAAAAAATTTTAAATGTATATTTTTTTTAAGTCAATATGGGCCTTGCTCTTTTTTAAACCACTGGACCACCAGGAAACTCTGGGCCCTGCTCTTAAGGAACAAATAAATTTTCTTCTAAATATAAGTGTCAAAAAATTTTCACCAGCATTTACCGTTACAGGATAGACAATCTTATAGATCAGGGTTCTCTCTGACTTAAAAAGAGTGAAAATACTGCTTCCTCCCTGAATAACCTGACTTTGAAAGCACCCAAAATTTAAAAGGCTTTATTATTCCCATAGAAATCTATACCAAGATACATCATGGTCAAACTTGTGAAAACGAAAGCCAAAGAAAAATCTTGAAAGTAGCACCATATCAATAAGGGAAAAGCATTCAAAATACACTGGATTCCTCATCAAAACCATAGAGGTTATAATACAATGGTACAGCACTTCTCACATACTAAAAGATAAATTGGTAAATCTAGAATTCTATATCTAGCAAAAATATCTTTTAATAATAAGGGGAAATCAAGACATTCTGAGATGAAGAGAAACTAAGAAAGCTTGTTTCCAGCAGATTTATTCTAAAATAAGTTATTTAAACAGAATAAAATTATTAAAAATATAAAAATAGATGGAAAATCTGACGACAATGCAGTAAGATTAGATCTCAATTACAGGAGAAAAACTATTAAAAATTTCAATATAAGGAGGCTGAACAACACACTACTGAATGACCAACAAATCACAGAATAAATCAAAAAAGAAATCAAAATATGCATAGAAACAAATGAAAATGAAAACACAACAACCCAAAACCTGTGGGACACTGTAAAAGCATTGCTAAGGGGAAAGTTCCTAGCAATATAGGCATACCTCAAGAAACAAGAAAAAAGTAAAATAAATAACCTAACTCTACACCTAAAGCAACTAGAAAAGGAAGAAATGAAGAACCATAGGGTTAGTAGAAGGAAAGAAATCTTAAAAATTAGGGCAGAAATAAATGCAAAAGAAACAAAAGAGATCATAGCAAAAATCAACAAAGCTAAAAGCTGGTTCTTTGAAAGGATAAATAAAATTAACAAACCATTAGCCAGACTCATCAAGAAACAAAGGGAGAAAAGTCAAATCAATAAAATTAGAAATGAAAATGAAGAGACCACAACAGACAACACAGAAATACAAAGGATCATAAGAGACTACTATCAGCAATCATATGCCAATAAAATGGACAACGTGGAAGAAATGGACAAATTCTTAGAAGAGTACAACTTTCCAAAACTGAACCAGGAAGAAATAGAAAATTTTAACAGACCCATCACAAGCATGGAAATTGAAACTGTAATCAGACATCTTCCAGCAAACAAAAGCCCAGGTCCAGATGGCTTCACAGCTGTATTCTACCAAAAATTTATAAAAGAGCTAACACCTATCCTACTCAAACTCTTCCAGAATATTGCAAAGCAAGGTAAACTTCCAAACTCATTCTATGAGGCCACCATCACCCTAATACCAAAACCTGACAAAGATGCCACAAAAAAATAAAACTACAGGCCAATATCACTGATGAACATAGATGCAAAAATCCTTAACAAAATTCTAGCAATCAGAATCCAACAACACATTAAAAAAATCACACATCATGACCAAGTGGGCTTTATCCCAGGTATACAAGGATTCTTCAATATCAGCAAATCAATCAATGTAATACACCACATTAACAAATTGAAAAATAAAAGCCATACGATTATCTCAATAGGTGCAGAGAAAGCCTTTGACAAAATTCCACATCCATTTATGATAAAAAAAAACTCTCCAGAAAGCAGGAATAGAAGGAACATACCTCAACATAATAAAAGCTATATATGACAAACCCACAGCAAACATTATCCTCAATGGTGAAAAATTGAAAGCATTTCCTCTAAAGTCAGGAAGAAGACAACGGTGCCCACTTCCACCACTACTATTCAACATAGTTTTGGGAGTTTTGGCCACAGCAATCAGAGCAGAAAAAGAAATAAAAGGAATCCAAATTGGAAAAGAAGAAGTAAAACTCACTGTTTGCAGATGACATGATCCTCTACATAGAAAACCCTAAAGACTCCACCAGAAAATTACTAGAGTTAATCAATGAATATAGTAATGTTTCAGGATATAAAATCAACACACAGAAATACCTTGCATTCTTGTACACTAATAATGAGAAAATAGAGAAATTAAGGAAACAATTCCATTCACCATTGCAATGAATAGAATAAAATACTTAGGAATCAGATCAGATCAGTCGCTCAGTCATGTCCGACTCTTTGCGACCCCATGAACTGCACCACGCCAGGCCTCCCTGTCCATTACCAACTCCCGGAGGTCACCCAGACTCACATCCATCAAGTCAGTGATGCCATCCAGCCATCTCATCCTCTGGCATCCCCTTCTCCTCCTGCCCCCAATCCCTCTCAGCATCAGAGTCTTCTCCAATGAGTCAACTCTTCTCATGAGGTGGCCAAAATACTGGAGTTTCAGCTTTAGCATCATTCCTTCCAAAGAAATCCCAGGGCTGATCTCCTTCAGAATGGACTGGTTGGATCTCCTTGCAGTCCAAGGGACTCTCAAGAGTCTTCTCCAACACCACAGTTCAAAAGCATCAATTCTTTGGCGCTCAGCCTTCTTCGCAGTCCAGCTCTCACATCCATACATGACCACAGGAAAGACCATAGCCTTGACTAGACGAATCTTTGTTGGCAAAGTAATGTCTCTGCTTTTGAATATACTATCTAGTTTGGTCATAACTTTCCTTCCAAGGAGTAAGCGTCTTTTAATTTCATGGCTGCAGTCACCACTTGCAGTGATTTTGGAGCCCAGAAAAATAAAGTCTGACACTGTTTCCACTGTTTCTCCATCTATTTCCCATGTAGTGATGGGATCGGATGCCATGATCTTCGTTTTCTGAATGTTGAGCTTTAAGCCAACCTTTTCACTCTCCACTTTCACTTTCATCAAGAGGCTTTTTAGCCCGTCTTCACTTTCTGCCATAAGGGTGGTGTCATCAGCATATCTGAGGTTATTGATATTTCTCCCAGCAATCTTGATTCCAACTTGTGTTTCTTCCAGTCCAGCATTTCTCATGATGTATTTTGCTTATAAGTTAAATAAACATGGTGACAATATACAGCCTTGACATACTCCTTTTCCTATTTGGAACCAGTCTGTTGTATATCTACCTAAAGAAAGTAAAGACCTATATGTAGAAAACTATAAAACACTGGTGAAAGAAATCAAAGAGGACACTAACAGATGGAGAAATATACCATGTTCATGGATCGGAAGAATCAGTATAGTGAAAATGAGTATACTACCCAAAGCAATCTATAGATTCAATACAATCCCTATCAAGCTACCAATGGTATTTTTCACAGAGCTAGAACAAAGAATTTCACAATTTGCATGGAAATACAAAAAACCTCGAATAGCCAAAGCAATTTGAGAAAGAAGAATAGAACTGGAGGAATCAACCTGCCTGACTTCAGGCTCTACTACAAAGCCACAGTCATCAAGACAATATGATACTGGCACAAAGACAGAAATATAGATCAATGGAACAAAATAGAAAGCCCAGAGATAAATCCACGCATCTATGGACACCTTATCTTTGACAAAGGAGGCAAGAATATACAATGGATTAAAGACAATCTCTTTAACAAGTGATGCTGGGAAAACTGGTCAACCACTTGTAAAAAAAAAAACGAAACTAGAACACTTTCTAACACCATACACAAAAATAAACTCAAAATAGGTTAAAGATCTAAACATAAGACCAGAAACTGTAAAACTCCTAGAGAAGAACATAGGCAAAACACTTTCCGACATAAATCACAGCAGGATCCTCTATGACCCACCTCCCAGAATATTGGAAATAAAAGCAAAAATAAACAAATGGGACCTAATTAAACTTAAAAGCTTCTGCACAACAAAGGAAACTATAAGCAAGGTGGAAAGACAGCCTTCAGAATGGGAGAAAATAATAGAAAATGGAGCAAGTGACAAACAACTAATCTCAAAAATATACAAGCAACTCCTGCAGCTCAATTCCAGAAAAATAAACAACCCAATCAAAAAATGGGCTAAAGAACTAAATAGACATTTCTCCAAAGAAGACATATAGATGGCTAACAAACACATGAAAAGATGCTCAACATCACTCATTATCAGAGAAATGCAAATCAAAACCACAATGAGGTACCATTTCACTCCAGTCAGAATGACTGCGATCCAAAAGTCTACAAGCAATAAATGCTGGAGAGGGTGTGGAGAAAAGGGAACCTTCTTATACTGTTGGTGGGAATGCAAACTAGTACAGCCACTATGGAGAAGAATGTGGAGATTCCTTAAAACACTGGAAATAGAACTGCCTTATGACCCAGCAATCCCACTGCTGGGCGTACACACTGAGGAAACCAGAATCAAAAGAGACACATGTACCCCAATGTTCATCGCAGCACTGGTTTATAATAGCCAGGATATGAAAGCAACCTAGATGTCCATCAGCAGATGAATGGATAAGAAAGCTGTTGGGTACATATAAACAATGGAGTATTGCTCAGCCATTAAAAAGAATACATTTGAATCAGTTCTAATGAGATGGATGAAATTGGAGCCTATTATACAGAGTGAAGTAAGCCAGAAAGAAAAACACCAATACAGTATACTAAGACATATATATAGAATTTAGAAAGATGGTAACAATAACCCTGTAAGCGAGACAGCAACAGAGACACAGACATATAGAACAGTCTTTTGGACTCTGTGGGAGAGGGTGAGGGTGGGATGATTAGGGAGAATGGCATTTAAACATGTATAATATCATATATGAAATGAATCATCAGTCCAGGTTCAATGCATGATACTGGATGCTTGGCGCTGGTGCACTGGGATGACCCAAAGGGATGGGATGGGGAGGGAGGAGGGAGGAGGGTGCAGGATGGGAAACATGTATATATCTGTGACAGATTAATGTTGATGTATGGAAAAACCAATACAATATTGTAAAGTAATTAACCTCCAATTAAAATAAATAAATTTATATTAAAAAAATAAAAATAAAAAAATAGATGGAAGAAAGAACACAGTAAGAAAAAATAATATAGTACCTTTCTCCTTTTGAATTTCATAAATTATGTCTGATGATCAAAACAAAAAAATATAACATGGTCTGATTTGTTTCTGAATATATATAGAAGAGATATTTTTAAAATTGTTATAAATGAGAAGGGGTTAAAAAAAAAAAAAAAGGGAAGTAAGGTTTCTACACTTCACTCTAGCTGATAATATGATGATATAAGTACACTGCAATAAGGTATGGATGTGCAATGTAGTAATATTTAAAGAAACCACATTAAAAAACTATGCAAGGAGATTAAAAACATTATAAGTAAATCAAACTGAAATTCTAAAAATGTTCAAGTAAACCATAGAAAGGTAGAAAAAAGAAAGTAGGGAAACAAAAATCAAGGGAGAGAACCAACAGAAACAAAAAACACCAAATGACAGGTTTATTCCCTAATTCATCAACAATTATTTTAAATTTAAGTGGTCTAAATACACCAATTAAAAGATAGAGATTACCAAAGTTGGTAAAAACATGACCTAAATAATTTTATGCTGTCTTAAAGAAACTTCAAATGAAATGGTATAGGCAAAAAGTAAAATGGTATGGGCAGTAAATACAAAAAAATAAATGGATAAAGATGCATCATGCCAACATTAATCAAAGGAAAGCCTCTATGAATATAAGGTAACGTAGATGTTAAAGCAAAGACAATTTAAAAAGATAAAGAGGGATATTATATAATGATAAAAGGGTCAATTGACTAAGAAGGCATCGGTTCATTTCAGTTCAGTTCAGTCACTTAGTCGTGTCCAACTGTTTGGAACCCCATGAATCCCAGCATGCCAGGCCTCCCTGTCCATCACCAACTCCTGGAGTTCACTCAGACTCATGTCCATCGAGTCAGTAAATCCATCCAGCCATCCCATCCTCTGTCGTCCACTTCTCCTCCTGCCCCCAGTCCCTCCCACCATCAGAGTCTTTTCCAATGAGTCAACTCTTCACATGAGGCGGCCAAAGTACTGGAGTTTCAGCTTCAGCATCATTCCTTCCAAAGAAATCCCAGGGCTCATCTCCTTCAGAATGGACTGGTTGGATCTCCTTGCAGTCCAAGGGATTCTCAAGAGTCTTCTCCAACATCACAATTCAAAAGCATCAATTCTTCGGTGCTCAGCTTTCTTCACAATCCAACGCTCACATCCATACACGACCACTGGAAAAACCATAGCCTTAACTAGATGGATTTTTGTTGGCAAAGTAATATCTCTGCTTTTGAATATGCTGTCTAGATTGATCATAACTTTCCTTCCAAGGAGTAAGCATCTTTATGCACAAAACAAAGGAACAGGAAAATGTGTGAAACAAAAACTAACAGAATTGAAAAGATAAATAGATAAATCCAAATTATAGTTGGAGCCTTCAACACCCCTCTCTCAATAATTAATAGAACAATTAAATACAAATCAGCAGGATATGGAAGAATTCAATAATACCACGGACTAACAGGATCAGTAAGCATCTATAGAACACTCCATTCAACAACAACACAATATACATTCTTTTCAAGTGTTCATGGAACATATATTAAGATAGAACAAATCCTGGGTCATAACACAAACCTCAAAAAATTTAAAAGAATCTAAATCAGAGTGTATTCTTTGATCACAAGGGAATCAAACTAGAAATCAATAACAGAGAAAAAGAAAATTTCCAAATACTTATAACCAGAACAAGACACTTTTAGTAATATGTGGGTCAAAAAAGAAATCTCAAGGAACAATTTTAAAAATACATTGAACTGAAGCAAAATGAAAATAGAACATACCAAAATTTTGGGGACACAGCTAAAGCAGTGCTGAGAGAGAGATTTATAGCATTAAATGTGTATATATTAGAAACGAGAAAAGCATCACATCAATAATTTTAGCTTTCACCTGAAGAACTTAGAAGATGAAGAGCAAAATAAACTCAAAGCAAGTAGAAGAAAAAAAGATAATAAAGATAAATGCAGAAATCAATAAAATTGAAAACTAAGACAATAGAGAAAATCAATTATAAAAGACTTTTCTTTTCTCAAAAGTCAATAATATTGACAAACCTTTAGTAAGACTTACAAAGAAAAAAAGAGAAGACTGAATCATCAGGAACAGGAATGAACTGGACATACTACTACAGATTCAGAAGATTTCAAAAGAATAATAAGGCAATACTACAAACAACTCTATACATACATTTGAAAACTTAGGTGAAATGAACCTATTCCTCAAAAAAACGCACAAAGTATCATCAGATCAGATCAGATCAGATCAGTCGCTCAGTCGTGTCCGACTCTTTGGGACCCCATGAATCCCAGTACGCCAGGCCTCCCTGTCCACCACCAACTCCCGGACTTCACTCAGACTCACGTCCATGAAGTCAGTGATACCATCCAGCCATCTCATCCTCTGTCGTCCCCTTCTTCTCCTGCCCTCAATTCCTCCCAGCATCAGAGTCTTTTCCAATGAGTCAACTCTTCTCATGAGGTGGCCAAAATACTGGAGTTTCAGCTTTAGCATCATTCCTTCCAAAGAAATCCCAGGGCTCATCTCCTTAAGAATGGACTGGTTGGATCTCCTTGCAGTCCAAGGGACTCTCAAGAGTCTTCTCCAATATCACAGTCCAAAAGCATCAATTCTTCGGCGCTCAGCCTTCTTCACAGTCCAGCTCTCACATCCATACATGACTACTGAAAAAACCATAGCCTTGACTAGACGGATCTTTGTTGGCAAAGTAATGTCTCTGCTCTTGAATATGCGATCTAGGTTGGTCATAACTTTTCTTACAAGGAGTAAGTGTCTTTTAATTTCATGACTGCAGTCACCATCTGCAGTGATCTTGGAGCCCCCCCCAAAAAAGTCTGACACTGTTTCCACTGTTACCCCATCTATTTCCCATGAAGTGATGGGACCATATGCCATGATCTTCATTTTCTGAATGTTGAGCTTTAAGCCAACTTTTTCACTCTCCACTTTCACTTTCATCAAGAGGCTTTTGAGTTCCTCTTCACTTTCTGCCATAAGGGTGGTGTCATCTGCATATCTGAGGTTATTGATATTTCTCCTGGCAATCTTGATTCCAGCTTGTGTTTCTTCCAGTCCAGAATTTCTCATGATGTACTCTGCATAGAAGTTAAATAAACAGGGTGACAATATACAGCCTTGATGTACTCCTTTTCCTATTTGGAACCAGTCTGTTGTTCCATGTCCAGTTCTAACTGTTGCTTCCTGACCTGCATACAAATTTCTCAAGAGGCAGATCAGGTGGTCTGGTATTCCCATCTATTTCAGAATTTTCCACAATTTATTGTGACTCACACAGTCAAAGGCTTTGGCATAGTCAATAAAGCAGAAACAGATGTTTTTCTGGAACTCTCTTGCTTTTTCGATGATCCAGCGGATGTTGGCAATTGGATCTCTGGTTCCTCTGCCTTTTCTAAAACCAGCTTGAACATTTGGAAGTTCATGGTTCACATATTGCTGAAGCCTGACTTGGAGAATTTTGAGCATTACTTTACTAGCGTGTGAGATGAGTGCAATTGTTTGAGCATTGTTTGGTATTGCCTTTCTTTGGGACTGGAATGAAAACTGACCTTTTCCAGTCTGTGGCCACTGCTGAGTTTTCCAAATTTGCTGGCGTATTGAGTGCAGCACTTTCACACCATCATATTTCAGAATTTGGAATAGCTCAACTGGAATTCCATCACCTCTATTAGCTTTGTTTCATAGTAATGTTTTCTAAGGCCCACTTGACTTCACATTCCAGGATGTATGACTCTAGGTCAGTGATCACACCATCGTGATTATCTGGGTCATGAAGATCTTTTTTGTACAGTTCTTCTGTGTATTCTTGCCACCTCTTCTTAATATCTTCTGCTTCTGTTAGGTCCATACCATTTCTGTCCTTCATCGAGCCCATCTTTGCATGAAATGTTCCTTTGGTATCTCTGATTTTCTTGAAGAGATCTCTAGTCTTTCCCACAAAGTATCATAGCTTATTCAAAATTAAATGTGTGAATAGTCCTAGAGTTATTAAGAAATTAGAGTTCACATTTTGAAAAATTTCCAAGAAATGAATCTCTAGGCCCAGATGGCTCCATTTGAGAATTATACCAAATATTTAAAAGAGAAACAACACCAATTCCTCACAATTTCTTCCAGATAATGCAAGAGAAGGAAACAGTTCTCAATTCATTTTAGGAGGCTAGTGTTTAGTATTACTAAAACTAAAAAAATAAACAATAGAAAAAAAAAACAAACTAAAATCCAATGTTTGTCATGAGTGCAGACACAAAAATCCTCATTACCAAATAGAACTGAAACTAAACAGGACCTTGAGGGACTTCTGGGCACCAAAACCTTTTCTGTGTCTCCTACTTTCTTTTTGGACATGCCACAAGGCATGCAGGATCTTAGTTCATGGACCAGGGATCAAACCCATGCCCCTTGCAGTGGAAGCACAGAATCTTAACCACTGGACAGCCAGGGAAGTTCCCCCACGTACCATTTCTTCATTAGAGGAAATAGGCTTCATTCAGCCTCCTTGACCTCCCCTGAGTTCCAACAAGCAGAAACATTTGGGAAGCTAGTGGATGCAGAAACAAAGGAGGAACAGACAAGAGACAATGGTGCAGCGTTGGAGCAGGGTCCAGGTTCCCCCTCAAGAGATACTCATAATAATATCTTTGGGCTGATTTGCAGATATTAAAATCCCTACTACATGGGAGAAGTTAACTGTATGCTGCCCACAAGCTTTGTAGACCCCAGATTGGTTGGAACCAGAAGATGATGATGCTAACTCCCACTTATCCCACCATTAACCAATCAGAAGAATGTCCCCAGCTGATCCTGCCCTCTTTGAACCTCACTACCCACTCTGTGTTGGGATATACAGTTTTGAGGGCATTAGCCCACTGTGGCCCCTTATGCCTGGCAAAGAAACAAAGCTATTCCTCTCTACTTCTCCTAAACTCTGTCTCAGATTTATTTCAATGTCAGGGTACAGAGGCTAGATTCAGCTTCACTACCAGAAATATTTAAAAACAATTATACACCATGACCAAGTAGAGTTTGTTTCAGGGATGCAAGACTGGTTCAATATTTGAAAATTAATAATGTTAATTCATCAAATTATGCTACACAAAAAAACCTTGCATGACATAATCAATGCAGAAAAAGTACTTGACAGAGTTCAACACATTTATGAAAACAACAACAAAACAAACAAAAAAACCTCTCAGAAATATGGAATGGAGGGGATCTCCCTCAATTCAATAGAGAACATCTACAAAAAAAAAAAATTCAAAATTACAGTTAATGGTGAAAGACTGAATGTTTTACCCCTAAGATCAAGAGCAAGGCAAGAATGCTCACTCTCACTGCTCTTATTCAATGTAGTATTTTAAGTTCTAGCTAGTATAATAAGGCAAGAAAAAGAAATAAAAGGCATGCAGATTAGAAAGAAATAAAGCTGTCCTATAATCAGATAACATGATTGTGTACATAGACAACCCCGGGGAATCTACAAAAACTTCACCTAGAACTAATAAGTTATTCCAGTAAACTCGCAAGGCACAAGATAAACATACAAAATTCAATTGTATGTATGTATACCAGTAATGAACAAATAGATACCAACATTAAAAATACAGGGACTTCCTTGGTGGTCCAGTAGTTAAGACTCCTCTACTGCAGGAGGCACAGATTCAGTCCCTAGGTGGGGGAACTAAGATCCTACATGCCATGCAACGTGATCAAAATGTTTTAAAATTAAAAGTACAGTATTATTTAAAATTGCTTTAATAGAAATAGAGTTACAGATGCAGCAAACAAACAATGGTTACTGGGGGTAAGGGGGTAAGGATAAACTGGAAGATTGGGATAGACATGTACACACTACTAATAAATACATATATATTAACTAAGACCTACTGTATAGCACAGAGAGCTCTATTCAATACTCTATAATGATATATATGGGAAAAGAATCTTAAAAAGAGTAGACATATATATGTGTATAACAGATTCACTTTGCTGTACACCTGAAACTAACACAATTTTTTCTGTTGTTTAGTTGCTAAGTCATGTCCCACTCTTTTGTGACCCCATGGACTGCAGCCCAGCAGGCTCCTTTGTCCATGGGATTTTCCAGGCAAGAATACTGGAGTGGGTTGTCATTTCCTTCTCCAGGGGATCTTCATGACCCAGGGATTGAACCCAAGTCTCCTGCATTGGCAGGCAGATTCTTCACCCCTGAATCAACAGGGAAGCCCTAGTCAACTATACTTGAATTAAATTTTTTTAAAAATAACTATAAGCTTATGGTAATGACCTAAAACATTATTTTCAAAAAAAGAATATTTACGTGTAGATCTTATATGTACAGAGCTTGTATGCTGAAACCAAAAACACTTATGAAAAAAATCAAGATCAAAATAAATGAAGAGACGTATTTTGTTCCTGGATGTAAAGACTCAGCATGATAAGGATGTTAATTTTCTCCTAAATTAATGTAATTCCTATCAAAATCTCAGTAATTTTTTTTTAGGTATAGACAAAATTATTCTAAAATGTATATGGAAAGACAAAGGAACTGGGATAAGTTAAAAATTGTTTGAAAAAAAGAAGATTAAAGTGGGTATATTAGTCAGTCAGTAGGGCTTCTGAGGTGGTGCAGTGGTAAAAAAAAAAAAAAAAAATCCTCCTGCCATTGCAGGAGATGTAGGAGACACGGGTTTGATCCCTGGGTCAGGAAGTTCCCTTGGAGAAAGAAATGGCAACCCACACCAGTATTCTTGACTGGAGAATTCCATAGACAGAGAAACATGGCAGGCTACAGTCCATGGAGTTGCAAAGAGTTAGACACGACTGAGCACACATACAGGCAGGCAACACTCCCATAACAAAGGAGCACAAACTGGATAACTTAACAGAAATTCATATTCTCACAATTCTAGAGGCTAAAAAGTCCAAGAAAAAGATTCCTGCAGGGTTCAGTTTCTGATTAAAGGTCTCTTTCTGGCTTGTATATGGATTGCTATGTCTTCACCTCTCGTGGCCCTCTCATGACATGGTGTCAGGGTAGAGAGAGAGAACTCTCTGATGTCTCTTCTTGTAAGAACACTAATTCTATTCCATCAAAGCCCTACACAAAGATCTAACTCAACCTTAATTACCTCTTTAAAGAGAGGAAATCAACATACACATTCGGGCAGTAGTGGGGACAAAACCATTCAGTCCAAACCATCACAAGAAATCAGTTTACCTGATTTCATTATTTATTATGTAGCAACAGTAATCAAGACTGTGTATTGGCAGAGAGATAGACACACAGATCAATGGAATAGAACAGAGAATGCAGAAACAGACCCACATGAAAATGCCCAAAAGATTTTTGACAAAGGTACAAAAGCAATGCAGTAGAGGAAAGTTACCTTTTTCAACAAACGGTGCAGAAGCAATTAGATATTCATAGAGGAAAAAATTTTCCTGGTAGCTGGTTAAGAATCTGCCTGCAATTCAGGAGACCCCGGGTTGATTCCTGAGTCAGGAAGATCCCCTGGAAAAGAGAGAGTCTACCCACTCCAGTATTCTTGGGCTTCCCTGGTGGCTCAGATAATAAAGACTCCACTAGCAATGCAGGAGACCTGGTTTCGATCCCTGGGTCAGGAAGTGGGTATGGCAACCCATTCCAGTATTCTTACCTGGAGAATTCCCATGGACAGAGATCCTGGTGGGCTACAGTCCATGGGGTCACAAAGAGCTGGACACGGCTAAGCAACTAAGTACAGCATCAGTTCAGTTCAGCATCAGTCGCTCAGTCGTGTCCGACTCTTTGCGACCCCATGAATCACAGCACACCAGGCCTTCCTGTCCATCACCATCTCCCGGAGTTCACTCAAACTCACGTCCATCTAGTCAGTGATGCCATCCAGCCATCTCATCCTCTGTCGTCACCTTTTCCTCCTGCCCCCAATCCTACCCAGCATCAGAGTCTTTTCCAATGAGTCAACTCTTCACATGAGGTGGCCAAAGTACTGGAGTTTCAGCTTTAGCATCATTCCTTCCAAAGAACACACAGGGCTGATCTCCTTTCTAGCACAGGGGAAAAGTATAAACTTTGATCTAAGTCTCACTTCTTATACAAAAGTAATTCAGAATGGATCACACAGTTAAATGTAAAACATAAGACTATAAAACTTTTATAGGAGAAAATCTTCAGGATCTAAGGCTAGGCAGAGTTCTTATACTTAATACCAAAAGCATAATCCACTAGGAAAATGGATAAATTTGGCTTTATCAGAAGTAAAAATTTTGCTCTGTTAAAGACCTTGTTAAGATGAAAAAGCAAGTTATACGCTGGAAGAGTATATTTGCAAACTGCACATCCAACAGAGCACCAGTATCTAGAATGACTCAAATCTTCAACATGCAAGTATCCTTTGACCCAATCAATTGTGATCTGGGTATTTACAGCAGAGAAATAACACATGTTCACACAAAAACTCTGGACATGAATGTTTCCTGCAGCTTTATTCATAATGGCCCCAATTGGAAACAACGCAGAAGTCTTTCAATGGATAAAAGGTTAAACAAATGGTCATATGATCATACCATAGAATACAATTCAGCACTGAAAAAGAACAAACTATTAGTACATATAGTCTCCAGAGAATTATGCTAAGTGAAAAAAAAAAAAAAAAAAAGCCAATCCCCAAAGGTTATATACTGTATGATTCTAACCACATAATAGTCTTGAAATGACAAATACCAGATTCCTGGAAAGGTTTCCAGGGATTAAGGAGGGAGTGGAGCAGAAAGTAAGTGAGCATGACTGTAAAAGGGTGACATAAAGGACCTTGTGGTGATGAACAGCTTCAGTATCTTGACTATATCAATGTCAATAACCTGATAGGCACCATAGAGTATTGTTTCCTAAGATGTTACCATTAAACTAGGTAAAAGAATACATAGAATTTCTCTGTATTATTTGTTACAACTCATGTGAGTCTAAAATTCTCTTAAAATTAAAATTTTAATTTAAAAAATGAATGCTCAGACATTTCTAAAGGTCCTTATGAATCTGACATTCTAATTGTCACCATGAGTTGTGTAGATACCTCTCTGGCAGTACTTTTCAAAATATAATCTGTGGAACAGGGGTCCACTTCAAGATGCTAGTAAATAGTGAGTGGTTAAGAGGGTTGTTTCTACTGTCAAATATGTGTAGAATGAGCACTGATGTAATAATGAGAACAAAAACATTTTAATAACCTTAAGCCACAATTTCTAATCCAAAACATGGCCAGAGTCCTTTCCCTTCCTTTTGTTTTCCCTTTCTTTACTTTACTTTTCTTTGTTAATATTTATTTGTATTTAGTTGACTATGCGGGTCTTAGTTGCAGCACTCAGGATCTTTGATCTTCATTGCAGCATGCAAACTCTTAATTGAGGCATGTGGGATCTAATTCCCCGACCAGGGATTGAACCCTGGCCCCCTGCACTTGGACCAGCAGGGTTTTAGCCACTGGTCCATCAGGGTAGTCCCTCCGTTCTTTTCCTTTTTCCTTAGGAGGACCTAGTAGCATCAACTGCGGGTCCACAAAATCCAATTTGAGACATGCTGCTATTATAAACAGTCGGTTCCTTTGGCACAGGATGCAACTTTCCATTTTCACCTTCAGCCCTCTCTCTGACTCTCTCCGACTGTGGAGGTAAGTTCTGATTGGTGCCTTCCATTCCACCTTTTTCTCTTTGGCTCTCAGTCTTCCCTTCTGCTTTCAGAGCTCCCTGAGGGCAAGAGCTTTGTCCTCTTCCTCAGAGTTAAGCAAGCACTTGCTTCTACCCGCCTCTCCCTTTCTCCAGCCACTCTTCTGACTGGACCAGCATCATTCATCTCAGTCACTCTTCTGAGGTAAACCTCTGTTGCTCCAGCCTTCCACCACCACTCCACTCTCCTTTGGTGATACAAATCCTGTCATTCTGGGGACTCACCTCCTTGACATGGGACACACAACATGGTCAGAGAGGACCCCATTCTCCTGGCCAAAGTGAGTATAACACCCAAACCAAGCTAACCAAAGTTTGTCCCTGGAATGATCCAATTTGGAGTTGGAAGAGAAGGAATCTTGCCTCTTAGGTCATAGAAGCTGGAAAGATGTCAATCTGAACCATGTTATCAATTTTGAGAAAGTCTGTCTGTGGTAAGCAGAGAATAAAGCCACTCACAGACAATCAGAGTTAGTGAACATAGCAAGTTCTGATGCCAGTCATTTGGATCTCTGGGATCCTATGGGCAGCTCTACTCCTGGACTTCCCAATGACTTTAGCTAATATATTCTTTTTTCTTAGGTGAGCTCAGGTTGGATTTCCAACACTGCAACAAAAAATGATTTCTAACAAATACCTCTCATTCAGCTTCTCATTCATTTCTGATCACTCTAATAAATAGCAAGGATTAGAGTTTTTCATGCACCATTTTACTCTATTTGGATACATTGAATACACTTTTACATTTTGATTTAAACCTGATGAGCTATCCAGATACCTCCTGTGTTCTTTCTTCATGAATGGGATTGAGAACAGATGTGTTCTGATAAAAAGAAGTCAGGAAAGGACTGAAGCCTGGAGGGATGTCATGTGGGGACATGAGGCAGCCGATGAGGAGACTGAGTGACTGTGGAGAGTCAGGTAGAAAAGGTCTCTTAACAGAGAGTGTGACCCCTCAAATGCATACGTTGTTACTGTTTAGTTGCTAAACTGTGTCCAGCTCTTTTTTGACCCCATGGACTGTAGCCCGCCAGGCTC
This sequence comes from Tragelaphus eurycerus, assembly GCA_935064755.1. NCBI lineage: Eukaryota > Metazoa > Chordata > Mammalia > Artiodactyla > Bovidae > Tragelaphus > Tragelaphus eurycerus. The sequence continues at coordinate 14,287,062 of CAKXYN010000036.1, read as the reverse complement.
CTCTGTCCATGGGATTTCACAGGCAAGAATACTGGAGTGGGTTGCCATTTCTGACTTTAGGGGATCTTCCAGACCCCAGGGATCAAACCTACATCTCCTGTGTTGGAAGGCAGATTCTTTACCACTGAGCCACCAATGAAACCCAAATGTATACATCAGTTCTTCCAAAACACTATACAGGATTGAGCTGGTTACAGTCAACCAGAGCCCAACAGCAGGGAAGGGGAGAAGCAGGTATGAATGGACAGGAAAACCCGGGAAGAAGTAGAAGAGATTAACATTTAGCCAGTGCCTAATACATGTCAGACACAAGCTCAAAAATGTCAAATGATGATTAGCCCAAGGTGGGTTCAGGATTCAAACACAGGTCTGTTTGCCTCCAGAGCCAGTGCTCTTTACACTCTGATGTGGAGGGAAGAGGGGAAGGGGTTCCTGGATCCCAGGATCTGCTGATGGGGTGAGAGTGAAGCTGGCTGAGATGACAGCAAAACCAGGTCAGCTTCAGAGCCCCTTCCCTGACTGACCTGCACACAAGGCTGCCTCTCTCCTCTCTGGAACAGAAGAAAGCTCCTGGCGGTAGTCTCCTGGTAGGTTGTTTGAGCCTAGGGCATTTGAGGACCTGATTGGAATTGGGATGGAGGGGGTGGAGGCAGATATTTCTATGGAACTAGGTTGTCAGAAACTGGAGAAGTGTTCAAGAAAGGCACTACTGTACATGGAGATGGGGATGGGTGTGATCATAATCTTGTTTCTTAGTCCCCAGCAAAGCCAATGACCCAAAGCTGTTGGCAAGGGGGTGGGGAAGTGAAAAGGAACAGCATTTTCACGAAGAGTCCGGAAGTGAGGAATCGGGTTCCATATTACATAATCTAAAAATGCCCCCACCACCCACCTCCACCCCCATGCACAGGAGAAGGAAAGGGGGAAAAAAACTCCCAGAAATCACACAGTCAAGGCAAATGCAGCGAAATGGCTCATTGGTTACTGTGGCAACCGACTCTTCCCTGCTCCTGCTGCTTATCCCACGATCCCTCTGTCACCCTATTTTTAGACTGAAGACAACGAATGAAAACGGCTTTAAAATATTTTTTTTCTTTTCTGTATGTTGAAGACATGCATAACCTTTAAAAAAAAAAAAAAAAAAGATTCAGAAAGCTGAGCTCCAAGGTAGGAGCAAGTCCCCCAGTCCTGATATAAGGTGACCCTCATTTCTCTGAGACTGGAGCACCTCCGTGGAGGAAGGAGGGTACTGGGTTTCCTAGGAGTTAAGGGGCAGCAAATAAGGAAGAGAAGCCTGAAGAGACTGTAAGGAGTATTAAGAGTATAGCCACACATGCAAAGCAAGGTGGAGAAACGAAGTCATTAAAAATATATAGTATAACAGTTTTGAGGAATGAGAGGAGTTTTGAACCATCTGGCTAAGAATGACTATGTAACTCACTTCGTCTCCAGATTTACCTGTCCTCATATGGAAAATACTGGAGTGGGTTTTCATCTGCTACTCCAGGGGATCTTCCCAACCCAGGGATCGAACCCACATCTCCTGTGTCTCCTGCTTTGGCAAGTGGATTCTTTATCACTAGCGCCACCTGGGAAGCCCATATGTAAAATAAAGGGAATGGTGGTCTTTCTGAATCTTAATAACCTCCAAGAGTCTGTAAAGCTCTAACATATATGATCATATCATTTTTAAATTAGCTGCAAAGGTGTTTAACCTTGCAAAAGAGCCAAATTGTAAGAATCCACTAGATTTTCCCTGAGAAACAGTCCCCAATCTTGTTACTATATTTGGTTTTATTCCAATTGTGATATCTGAGGAACGTCATTGTGGACTATCTCTGTCTTTTATTCTGCTGGAAAGAAACTTTAAAACAAACAAACTTTTTGCACTGAGGAAGATGAAAAATGAAAAAAATATATATCTTTTCCTCCTAAAAAACATGAATTAGTGCAACATACACTTAAACATGTTTTCAAAAGAAAAGTGACCTTCTACAATTCAATGGCCACTAATTTATCAACTAAAATGCAAAGCAATAGACATGGTCTGTGGCAAAAGATAGAGCAGGGTGAGAGGAGGGGAAAAGTGGAGAAAGCTAACTGAAGGAGGAGAAAATCTAGCCTAGATATAAGCAACATGCTTGATTTAGTTGATTCCTCACAGTGGTAGAAAGGGGCCCACATGTCCACAGGGTGGGAAGGCTCAGTAATAAGAGCCTCCCTTCCCCACCTCCCACCGCATCCCAGTTCAGGGCTGAGTGGAGAAAACAGAAGGAGAGTTTTCCCCACAAGTGGTTGATGGGGAGACTGAGGTACAGTCCATTATGCATGAGCATTACTGTAGTGCTTGTTAAAAGTGCACATGCTTCTTTGCTTAACATGTCTTCTACATTGGACTGTAAGGACTGTGACCTTCATATAGGACACGCACCACATCTGTCTTATTCATCCATCTATCCTGAGGAGCCAATGCCAGGCCTAGCACACAGTATCAGGCCTAGGAACAGTAAGAATTTGTTGAATGAATAAACATTATAAAGCATGTCCATGCCGTGTTGAATACAGTCCCCCCCCACCCCCGAAAATTCATCAATTCAAAAGCATCAAATCTTGAGCTTCACTGGTGGCTCAGATGGTAAAGAATCTGCCTGAAATTCAGGAGACCTGGGTTCAATCCCTGGGTTGGGAAGATCCCCTGGAGGAGAGCATGGCGAACCACGCCAGTATTTCTTTCCTGGAGAATCCCCATGGACAGAGGGGTTTGGTGGGCTACAGTCCATGGGATCACAAAGAATTGGAAACTACTTAGCAACTAAGCACCCCCAAATTCATGACTGCTTTGGAAACTCGGAAGGTGACCTTACTGGGTCAGGACAGTTTCTCAATCCAATGATTGCTGTCCATACAAGGTCACATGGGGAGCTTCCTTAGTGGCCCAGTGGTTAACCAATGCAGGGGACACAGGTTCAATTCCTCCTCTGGGAAGGAAGATCTCACATACTGAGGGGCAGCCAAGCCTGTGGGCCAAGACTGCTAAAGCCTGCATGCCCTAGAGTCCATGCTCCACCCTGAAACTTGCGCTCTGCAACAAGAGAAGCCATCACAATGAGAAGTCTATGCACCACAACTAGAGAGTAGCCCCCACTTGCCCCAACTTGCCCACACACAGCAACCAAGAGCCTGTGCGCTGCAAAGAAGACACAGCACTGCCAAAAATTAATTAATTAAATAAAAAAGGAAAAGAGGGTCATATGAATGCAGAGGCAGATATTGGAGTTCTGTCTCTACACTAAGGAGTCTTGAGGATTGCCAGCCGCCAGCAACAGCTGGGAGAAGGACATGGAACTGACTCTCTCCCCAGATCCCCAGAAGGAGCCAACCCTGCTGATGGCTTGATTTTGGATTTTTGGCCTCCAGAACTGAGAAAGTGTAAATTTTTGTTGTTGTAAGTCACCCAGATTGTGGTCATCGGTCATGGCCACACTAGGAAACTAACACAATAGCCTGTCTGTTCTGGCCACATTTCCACTCACTTATTACTCCTTTTGTTTAGTCTCAGATTCTCCTACATTCCATTCATACCACCAAAATTCTCAAATTTTCTACTCTAATTAAGCAGTTAGAAGTAACAGAAACCCAAATTGGTTTTAACAATAAAATATTTATTGCTCACGATCTGCAAAATACAGAGTGAGATGAGCTTCAGTGATGATAATGAGGAATCACGTTCTTTCCAGCCTCTCCTGCTTTGCCTTCCAAACTGTAATTTCACCTCAAATTGGATCCTTCCTGTGGTCACAAGATGCCTACTTACAACTCTCTGGGCTACAATTTTTTTCTCTTTTATATTATTTATATCTGTGCAACAAGTTACATTAAACCAATGATAATCGTTTATTATCTCCCAAAGTTACTGTGGAATTCTGAAGCGGTTTAGTTATTGGGTTCTGGTTAGGCATTTCTCCTGAAGCTGTAGTCAGATGTGAGCTGAAGTTGCAGACACAAAGGTCTGCCTACAGCCGAAGGACCCACTTCCAAAGTGGTCTGTTCATCTGGCTGATAGACTGATGCTGGCAAGTTAGTTCCTCTCCGTGTGGACTTGTATGCAGAACTACAAGCATCTTTATGACGTGGTAGCTAGCTTTCCCCAGAAGCAAGATGCCAAAGAGAGCAGGAAGGAAGCTGCAATGGTTTTAGCCTCTAAACTCATGCATCATTTCTTGCATGGTATTCTATTATTTTGTTCACACAGTTCAGCCATGATTCAGTACGGTAGGAGACTATGTAAGGCCTGGATCTCAGGAGGCCATTTGAGGAACTGGCTACCACATCTCTAGATGAAGCAAATCTGAGTCACATCCTAGAGTTTGCTCAGAAGGATAAGGAATTTCTTTCCCAGAGATCTCCAAAAAACTTTCTTTCTCCCTAACTGGTCCATCCATAAACCAGAACGTGTAGCTAAGATTTGGGATTGAGCTAATCTAGGCCTGTGCTCAGTTCAGTTGAGTCACTCAGTCATGTCCGACTCTTTGTGACCCTGGAGACTGCCGCACACTACATACCCCATTACTGGAGCTACACAGAGCAGAGGGGTTTGGACACATGAAAATCTGGGTGGGTACCAGGAAAATCTGGGGAGACACCATAATCTTTGCCAAATCCCATGGCTTGACCCCAGGAACTTCTACTTCAATAAATGCTCTAGTATATATGTCTGGGAGCTTCCCTGGTGGCTCAACCCACAGCAGTATTCTTAGCTGGAAAATCCCATGAACAGAGGAGTCTGGCAGGCTACATTCCATAGGGTCGTAAAAGAGTCAGACATAACTTAGTGACTAACAACAACAATCTATGTCTGATAATATAAGGACTTATTTAAAAAGATAACTGGGTTTCCCAGGTGGTACAGTGGTAAAGAATCCACCGGTTGATGCGGGAGACTGAGTGATGCTGATGCTGTTGTTCTCAGACCCATACTTTGTGAACCTCTGCTTTAGAACATGGTAGTTTAAAGAGAGGCTTTGACATCTGAAAACCTACGATGGAATTCTGCCATTTGCTAGCTGAACAGTCTTGAGAAACTACTTGACTTCTCTAAGCCTCAATTTCTTCATCTGTAAAATGGGTGATAATAACGCTCACTTTAGAGACAGAGGTAAAAGGATTAAATGATATAATGCATGTGCACTTTGGTATTGAGCCTTGTGAATTGTCAATATTTGATAAAAGGTAGTGGTGTTAGGGAGAAGGCAATGGCACCCCACTCCAGTACTCTTGCCTGGAGAATCCCATGGATGGAGGAGCCTGGTGGGCTACAGTCCATGAGGTCATTAAGAGTCAGACACAACTGAGTGACTTCACTTTCACTTTTCACTTTCATGCATTGGAGAAGGAAATGGCAACCCACACCAGTGTTCTTGCCTGGAGAATCCCAGGGATGGGGGAGCCTGGTGGGCTGCCGTCTATGGGGTCGCACAGAGTTGGACACAACTGATGCGACTTAGCAGCAGCAGCAGTGGTGTTAATATAATAACTATAATTATCAACATTATTATTTCTTTGCAGGTTTTATAACTTGCAATCAGGCCATAAGTTATTGTAACATAACAGTAGGGAGGACTCTGCCTGAGAGATCTACAACCCTAGAGATATGAGTCTTTGGTCAAGTTGTGTCTGTTAACTATTTCAAAATGGAAAATAGGAAAGAAAATGGAGGAAAGTTCTGTTCCTATTCAGAGTTGACGGTTTTCTTCTCAACAGAGCAGTGAGAAACTCACCCTTCCTACCACAAACATCACACCTGCCTCAGAGATGCTCAGTAACTTTTCCCAGTACTATAGATGAAAGGACTCATCTTTCATCCATCAGAAGAACAGTTTTAGCACTGCACAGGCAGTGCAGACACAAAGACAAGTGGACCAAAAAAATTAAAGACATTCAAGAAAAAATAATAATAGTAGCAATGAGTATTTTGGAAATAGAATTAAGAGTATTTTTTTTAACTTTACCACTAATTATGAATAAATGCTGAGGATTCCCTGGGTCACTGTAACTTCCCTGTTGCTACCATTACTTGATTTAACTGCCAGCCCAAAGCAAACTGAAGGGGACTTGGGCCAATTTGGGGGAAGATAAGACTGAAGAGATGGGAATATCAGACCACCTGACCTGCCTCTTGAGAAACCTGTATGCAGGTCAGGAAGCAATAGTTAGAACAGGACATGGAACAACAGACTGGTTCCAAATAGGAAAAGGAGTATGTCAAGGCTGCATATTGTCACCCTGCTTATTTAACTTATATGCAGAGTACATCATGAGAAATACTGGGCTGGAGGAAGCACAAGCTGGAATCAAGATTGCTGGGAGAAATATCAATCACCTCAGATATGCAGATGACACCACACTTATGGCAGACAGTGAAGAGGAATTAAAGAGCCTCTTGGTGAAATTGAAAGAGGAGAGTGAAAAAGTTGGCTTAAAGCTCAACATTCAGAAAAACTAAGATCATGGCATCCGGTCCCATCACTTCATGGCAAATAGATGGGGAAACAGTGGCTGACTTTATTTTGGGGGGCTCCAAAGTCACTGAAGCCATGAAATTAAAAGATGCTTACTCCTTGGAAGGAAAGTTATGACCCACCTAGACAGCATATTGAAAAGCAGAGACATTACTTTGCCAACAAAGGTCCGTCTAGTCAAGGCTATGGTTTTTCCTATGGTCATGTATGGATGTGAGCGTTGGACTATGAAGAAGGCGGAGCATGGAAAAATTGATGCTTTTGAACTGTGGTGTTGGAGAAGACTCTTGAGAGTCCCTCGGACTGCAAGGAGATCCAACCACTCCATTCTGAAGGAGATCAGTCCTGGGTGTTCTTTGGAAGGAATGATGCTAAAGCTGAAGCTCCAGTACTTTGGCCACCTCATGCGAAAAGTTGACTCATTGGAAAAGACTCTGATGCTGGGAGGGATTGGGGGCAAGAGGAGAAGGGGACGACAGAGGATGAGATGGCTGGATGGCATCACTGACTCGATGGACATGAGTCTGAGTGAACTCCCGGAGATGGTGACGGACAGGGAGGCCTGGCGTGCTGCGATTCATGGGGTCGCAAAGAGTCGGACACAACTGAGCGACTGAACTGAAGACTGAAGAAAGGAGGAGATGACATAGGAACAGTCATAAGACTTGAGCTAAGATTAAAAAGAGGTTACTAATGCCTAGCAAGGAGGGGTAGGAGGTTAATGAAATATATATTTATATATACATGTATATATTTATATATGTTAAATATGGAAATTCTAGAAACTTCTGTTGGGGAAGTAGTACAGAATAATGGGTAAGGGTAAGCAGGTCTAGGTTTCCATTGTGTTTCTGCTATTCATAGGCTGTGTGCCCTTGAAGAAGCTCTACAATCTCTGAATCTCAATTTTTCACATATAGTGATGACAATACTATTAATAGTTATTACTGTTATCATTTTGACAGGTATGTTTAAGGACTGTATATCCCATCCATGGTCTCTTCTACTCTCATGATTCTCATTCAAGCTGAAGAATATGACTCCCAATCATGGTGGTTGTAAATAAAGTAAAGGAAGAATAAACTTGCCAGTTGGAGCAAACACTCTTAGAGGTAATGAACATAAGGAATCTGCCTTAAAGAGGCAGCTAAAAAGGAAGGAAGATTAAGGCACTGATGACTTTTAGGAAGGCTGTCAAAAGCAGTAAAGAGTCTGAGATTTTCCCCTACCTTCCAGCTAACCATGTGGTCCACCACAGTTTCACAGACAGAAGACAACAGATTTCGGGGTCAGAGACAAAGGGCTTTTTACTCACAGCACATTGAGTAATGTGAACATCAGCAGATTTGCCTCGGTTATTCTTGCTGTCAAGTCCAACAGGGATGCCATGATGGAACCAAAGACACCTGCATACACAGTGGGTTGCTTTACAGGAGAAAAATCCATGGCCTACAGCCAAGCACTTTTTTTTTTAATGTGGACTATTTTTTTTAAAGTCTTTATTGAATTTGTCACAGTATTGCTCCTGTTTTATGTTTTGGTTTTGGGGCCACCAAGCATTAGGGTCTTAGCTCCTCAACCAGGAATGGAATCTACACCCCCTGCACTGGAAGGTAAAATCCTAACCACTGGACCACCAGGGAAGTCCCAAGTCCAGAACTTTTTAATCAAGAAGCAAATCATACAGCAAGCAGAAAATAAAGATATTTAAAATGAATTTTAAATAAAAGAAGCACTAATGGGTATTTTGAAGTTAGTTAGTCCCCTTTCCTCTAGAAAGCAAGGTAGTCACATTGTGGTCACCTATTTAGTCGGAGAAGGCAATGGCACCCCATTCCAGTACTCTTGCCTCGAAAATTCCATGGATGGAGGAGTCTGGAAGGCTGCAGTCCATGGGGTCGCTGAGGATCGGACACGACTGAGCGACTTCACTTTCACTTTTCATTTTCCTGCATTGGAGAAGGAAATGGCAACCCACTCCAGTGATCTTGCCTGGAGAATCCCAGGGACAGGGGAGCCTGGTAGGCTGCCATCTATGGGGTCGCACAGAGTCGGACATGACTAAAGCGACTTAGCAGCAGCAGACCTATTTAGTTGCCTGCGTAGCTAACTCCAAAAACTGTTCAATGTCAGAAGATGGATAACCTTGCAGGCTGGTATGCTCGGCAAGAATGTCTAGAAAATTCAAGGCCCATGGCAGATTGCCTCTACCAATAGAGCACTCACACTTCCTGAGGGTCTTTTAAGTCCCAAAAAGTCTGCTGATGCTCTATTCATATTTATATAGGTATTTTCATTTATTTAGAGTTGGAGTGGTCTATCATCAAGATAGGAAGATAAGTCAGTTTTTAGAAAGTATAATAAAATATTGACTTGCCACATCTCCAATGTATATGAATATTATTTCAAATAACACAGGATATATGGGGTTCAGATTCCTACCAGTAACCTCAATTCTGAAGTGTCCTTTATAAGTTCCTAATAAAAACCCAGTGAAGACTGCTGATGCTCAAGAGAGATAGACTGTGGTAACTTTAACTTTTTATTGTCCTTGTATTTCTTTTAGAATTTCTAGACTATATCATGTCATCTCAACAGAAACTTATATATCTGAATATTGCTCTAGCTCTTTATAGAAATAGTTTTACAAACTAAAATTTAATATATGTCCTCTTTTTATAAATCAAAACTTTGTATAGACAGAATTAAATAAAGAGCATCTTATTTAGTTGAAGATATGCCTACTTCATATCAACGTCTTGATCAACATTCCCAAAGATTCACAATATAATTTTTTATTTACAATTTAGCTCCAGGAAGATATTTGTCCAATACGCTTTTTCATAATAGATGTAAGAGAGATGTAATCATAACCTTGGCTATGGGAAAACCTGAGACTATGTCTTGAACATAAAAGTAGACATTTTCCTCCATCCAGGTTTTCTAGAATAACTATTCAATGACTTTCATTGCTTTGTTTTCATCCTTATAATTTTCTTTCAGTGATTTTAAAGAATTATGGTACATTGTCTCAAATCATTTTTTGAAAGTAGGCAAAGTAATAAATGAACGAACAAAACTACCCAGGGTTTTTTTGGGGGGGTTAATTTGTTATTGTTAGTATTTTGCCAAAATATCCACAGACCTTTTTAGTTTAAGGCATAATCCTCAAATTAGTTTAAGATTTATAAAATTTAAATTGAGCTTCCAAGAGTTAGTTAGCATGCCTTATATTATGAATTTTCCTGACTGTGCTTTTATTGGGGTTTAATCAGAGACCATTGTAAGAAATTTTAATCTGGGTTCTAAGCATTTGACATTATTAAACAGCTGAATGAAAGAGAACATAAGAATTACAAAGTAGAAAATACAGTTATTTTTAAATTGAGTAACATTATAAATGTAACAACATTGAAATGCTAAGAAGCATTAGGCAGCTCCATCAGTTCCTGTTTCACAGGCCTTAATGCAACTGGAGAGCAGTGTCTGAGGAGCCAGTGGGTAAGGATCTGGTGTCTGTCCCAGGGCAATTTCCTGGAGTAACAGGCCAGAAGTTCCATGTACAATTGAAAGACTCTCTGAGGACTATGCTGCTGGCTGTTGGGTTTGCCCAAAATACATCAGTGATAACAGTATGGCCATGGGCCAGTCATACAGAGTTTCTCATCACCATGGCAAGGCCTAAAAGGTGCCTGGAACTACTCAGATGGGCCAGGAAGACCCCTTTCCTTGGGCAACACATTCAGGCCAGCACCTTTCACCTAGACTCTGCCTTGAGCTAAGCTCTTCCTGAAGACCAGAGGAACGAACACTTAACACTGTGCTCAGCCAGAGAACACACAAATCCTCAAAGGCATACAACCTCTTCCTGGGGTTGTATCCTCTGCCCTGCTTGTGGGCAACCTGAATGAGAGTGAAGACACAGCCATAGTAAAGGGCAGCAAATGCACCTTCTCCTTACCAAAGGAGGTCAGTCGACATCCCATCCTGTTTTCCAGCATCGCCTGACTCCTTCACACCATCTGAGAATTTAGAGGGGGAGGGAGTTAGCTTCCCAAAAGTAATCTTTAATTAATTTTAATAATTTTAACTTCTAATTTTAAAAATAAACATTTGTCATCCAGTGATCTGTTGGCTCAGATGGCAATCTGCCTGCAATGCAGAAGACCCAGGTTTGATCCCTGGGTTGGGAAGATCCCCTGGAAAGAATTCCATGGACAGAGAAACCTGGCGGGCTATAATCAATGGGATTGCAAAGAATCGGTCATTGACTGAGTAACTAACACTTTCACTTTTTGTTTTTGTTTTCATATGGGTTACACTGTGTGTGTACTCAGTGGCTCAGTCGTGTTTGACTCTTTGTAACCCCATGGACTAATAAACAACTAACTTTGTGGTTAACTTCAGAGCAGTGACTTTGGAGTGGTTGCGAAAAGACCGTCCTTTGCTGGGCAAAGGTGTCCCTACAACCCGCCTACTGGGGCTGGAGCTGAAGGCAGGTGAGTGACCTTCCGGGCTGCAATAGTCACCAGAGTAGAGTAACTGTGGCAGCCTCATGGCTAGCTCTCCAGCTTTGGACGTGAACTCAAGAAATACACAGGTGGAAAAGAGAAAAAGACCAGGAAGCCAGAGCAAATGTGAGAGGACAAAGGGCATTTTTCTACTTCTCTCTCCTGTTGGTGGCTGCTCACAGTGCGGGATCACTGAGGAGGGCAGGCTACAGTTTGCATTGGCTCGTCCCTCCTTCCCTGTCCCCACCTCCCTCCCCACCTCCACTCCAGACAGAGGACCTCATTCTAACAGGAACCGACCTGCTTTTGTAGCTCTTTCTACTGAAATATTCATCCTGCTAAGGGACCAGCAGATGAGAGATAAGCTACATCTTCTCCCTGAGACATCTGGATTTCAAAAGGAGCATCTTGTAAGATAAATCTTCAGTCTCCAGTGAGAAGGGGTTTGGATTTATCTGAAAAAGGACCACACTTCTTGGGGAGAGGTTTTCCACATACACCTCAAATTAAGGTTGACCCTTCAACAACGCAGATCTGAATCATGTGATCCACTTATATACACATTTAAAAATATGTATATACAGCACTATAGAACTGCTGCTGCTGCTGCTAAGTCACTTCAGTTATGTCCGACTCTGTGCAACCCCATAGATGGCAGCCCACCAGGCTCTACTGTCCCTGGGATTCTCCAGGCAAGAACACTGGAGTGGACTGCCATAGAACTGAAGTTGGTTGAATCCATTAATGTGGAACTCCTCATATGGAGAGCCCACCATGAGACTTGAGCATCCTCAGATTTTGGCATCCACTGATGGGTCCTAGAAGCAATCCCCAACCATGGACACCAAGGGACAACTGTAGGTTGCATTGGATGAAAGTGAAAAAAAGTGAAAGTGTTAGTTGCTCAGTTGTGTCCAATTCTTTAGGACCCCACTGTATGTAGCCTGCCAGGCTCCTCTGTCCATGGAATTCTCCAGGCAAGAATAGTGGAGTGAGTTGCCATTCCCTTCTTCAGGGGATCTTCCCAAACCAGGGATCAAACCCAGGTCTTCTGCAGGTTGATTCTTTACCATCTGAGTTACTTTCAAGTGACTTTGTTCAGGTCAGACTTAGGACTACAGAACACTCCAGAGTCAGCAAACAATAGCCTGAAGAAATAATAATCCTTGTCTCTAACTCAGAGAAGTACAAGATCTTAAGGAAGAATGATCAGTATTGGGAAAAGGATACTTCATCTAATTTTGGAAATGACATAAAGAGTTGGTTGATTCAACTTGACAAATACGTATGAAGACCCTCTTGGAAAATATATCATGAGATACTAGAGTATGCAAACAATGAATAAGACATGATGCTTACCCTCAAGGTGCCCAGTACAATAGGGAAGACATGTGTAAATAATGCAATGTGGTTGGTACCTGCTATAATAGCTTCACATGAAAGGTGCCATCCGGAGAGAACATAGAGGGAAGCAGCCTGCTTAAAATCTCAGTAAGTGTGAAAGAGATGTCTTCACTCTAGAAATGCTGAGATCTCAAATAATTTTTTTTTCAATGAGGCTAGTAATAGATAAGAGGAAGAAATGGAGAAATAAAGCAAAAATGAAGTCTGTGATTTAAATAGGACCTATTGCAAAAGGATTTTTGCTTTTGCCTTTTAAACTAGAAACTATTTCAGACACATAATTATGAACTGTATTACAAGAATAAAAAATAAACAGAGCATGGAAGATGATACTGCAAGTTAATATTAGAACTTAATATCCATGAAACCATGGCCATTCAAGTACGTTTAGGGTTAGGGCAAGGGAACCGGAAAGTGAACAGAAAGAGAAAATTATAACATAGAAGGAAAATCAGACGAAAGCATTGCTGAATATTTCAATAGAAGTGGAACTAAGGCAATGGCACAAAAAGGCAGAGCTGCAGACGTAGATGATTTATTAACAGAGCTACTAAATTCTGTGTCAGGGATAATTCCAAGTTACAAAGACTGAAGTTAAGAGAGACTGAAGTGGAAAGTACAGAGAATGGAAAGTTTAGAGACCAAGGTCTAGCCTTAACTCTACTGCTAGCAAATAAGGAGCCTTTTCTAGACCTTGGCTTCCCTATCTTTAAAGAAATAAAGTACAGTAGAGGTTCTCATCTCATTGGGAAAAAAAAAAGGCATGGATTGAGTGTAATACTCATTCATTCATTTCAACAAAGTGAGCATGTGATACGTGCCATGCACAGAGGGACAGAGTGGAGAATAAGAGAATTACACTGTGGTTGGGAAGACATCAGCCGAGATGAGGAAAGGAAGGAGCAGTACTTGATGAAACTGAATTCTGCTGCTGAGCACTGCAGTAACCAACCTTGAAATGGCCCAAATAATCCCTGTTTAGAATATTTGCACTTCTGTGGAATTTATTCCCATGTTGTACTGGGGCTGGTCTCCTTGACTGAAACCATGCAACTCAGATTAGGACTCAAACCCAAGGTCTTTTCATGGAGATCACACCTGATCTCAGGACTTAATGGAGCTCAGGTTCTTAATGTCCCATCACAGAAAGAATTCAGTGAGAGACAAACTAGTGGGTAAGAAGTAGATTTATTTAGAGAGAAACACAAGCCTCACAGATTATAGGCGATCTCAGAAGGTGTGGTTAGTTTTTATGGGCTGGATAATTTCATAGGCTAATGAATGGAAGGATTATTCCAACTATTTCAGGGAAGGGGAGGGGATTTCCAGGAATTGAGCCACTGCCCACTCTCTGGCCTTTTATAGTTAGCCTCAGAACTGTCATGGCACTGATGGGCATATCATTAAGATGCTAATGTATTAAAAATAGCATATGATGAGGCTCAAGGTCCACTGGAAGTTGAGTCTTCCACCCTTGGACCTAGTTGGTTCTAACCAGCTTGTGTTGTGTCCTATGGCTATGTCATTCTTTTAAAAGTTACTCCCTGCCCCCTTCCCTCCTGTTTCATGACCAACAGTCCACAACAGAAATGATGGCCAACCTCCCAGGTGGCGATAGTGGTAAAGAGCCCGCCTGCCAATACAGGAGACAGCAGAGATGCAGGTTTGATCCTGGGTGGGGAAGATCCCCTGGAGGAGGGCATGGCAGCCCACTCCAGTATTCTTGCCCAGAGGATTCCATGGACAGAGGAGTCTAGTGGGCTACAGTCCATGGGGTTGCAAAGGAGGACCTGATTGAAGTGACTTAGCACCACACACACACTTCCAAGTTTGCTAGACAATAAGATATTTGAGCCTAGTCTTGGGCTTCCTCTTCCCCCACATCTGTCTGTAAATGTGTCTCCAGCTCTACCTTTCTTGGCTCTCTTGCTCTGGAGGAAGCCAGCTGCTATGCTTGAGCCTGTCTATGGTAAAGAACTGAGGCTTCCAGTCTTTAGCCACTGAGGATCTGAGGCCTGGGATAATCACTTGAAGGAACTTGGGAGCTCAAGCTTTTCTAGCCCCAAAGTGACCTCAAGATGACTGTAGCCCTGGATCTACAGTGTGACTGCAACCCAGTGAGAGACTGAGTCAGAAACTGCATGGGATCATAAACATTTGTTCTTTAAAGCTGCTAAATTTGGGGGTGATTTATTATACAGCAATAGATACTAATCCACACACGTACACATATATACATGCACAGTTTTAGCTATTCAAAAGTTTATATACACAGAATTTTAGAACTGAGGCTTAAGGAGGTTAATACCACTGACTGACAATAGAGCAGGGACCAGGACCAACGTCTTTTGACTGATGTTCAACACGCCTTTCGCTATAGTGTGCTGACTCTCCATAATGGGTTAATCTCATGGATAAAGAAATAAGGTCCAAGTGGATTAAGTAATTTGCTCAAGATTTTACAGCCAGCAAGTAGCTGAGCCTCTGCACTAACCTATTGAACACGATTCCATTCTTTATTATAATCTTTTTCCTGCTCTCAAGCCTCACTGACCTTGAGATAATTGAAGATTAAAAGAAACAAGAGCTGTCCTAAAAGGGTAAACTGGGCTCTTGCCTTGGGCCTTTACATTCAAAGTGAGCTCCATGTTGGTGATTTACGCTTGGCAATACGGGTCATCTGTTTATTCAGCAAGTATTTTTTTGACACCTGCTTTAAACCTAGCAAAATCTATGGGTTATAAAAGAAAAATATTAGATGCTAGGACTTAAAAATCTAATTAGGATTCATCACAAATGGGATGAAAAATTACAATAAAGTCAGTATATGTCTGCCTGCTGAATGAACAGTAGGAACAATACGTGCAATAAGCATTTTCAAAAAATCATAGACCAAAAAAATGAAAGAATAAAGGAAGTCCACTGATTCCCCAGTTGAAGTCATACTGCACCCTCAGGTAATCTAGATTTAGGAATCTAGACTTAGAAATCCCCAAAATCATTCCCTAAAAGCTCTTTTCTCCCCAAGGATAATTCAAAATATCAGGGGCCTCTGCTTCCTTCTTCACTGCTTTGGGTGAGACTTGGTTGTCAGGCTGGGCTTCCCTGGTGGCTCAGATGGTAAAGAATCTGCCTGCACTGAGGGAGACTGAGGTTCAATCTCATTGGGAAGATTGAGAAGTTTAGAAGATCCCCTGGAGAAGGGAATGGCAAGCCACTCCAGTATTCTTGCCTGGAGTATTCCATGGACAGAGGAGCCTGGTGGGCTACAATCCATGAGGTCGCAAAGAGTCAGACACAACTGAGCAACTTGACAACTTGCTGGTTGTCAAGCTATGGAATTTAAACTCCTTTTATATAATTGCTGAAGATTTTTTGAGCTAAGGTTGCATCAGAGATGAGAGCTGATTGGTGTCAGAGGCAGGAGGAGTCATGTCAACAACCACAGACTCACACAGGTCAGTTGGGCAGGGCTGCCACCTGGTGATAGGCATGGGCAGCGTGCCCTCTGAAGTGAAAGCCTGGAAACTAGAGGTGAGTGTGGGAGCTTAGCCGTGCTTGACTGGCTGGCAGTTGAAGGCTTTTTCATGTCTGTATGAAAAAGGTCTAGAACAAGCTAGACCTTGTTCTAGCTTGATAAAGAGAAAACAGAGACAAGTGTGGGCCTTTTAAGAAGATCAACATGACCCTAGTTATCAATACATTTAGCTATTTGGCTCTCTTGTCACAATACAGATACCAGAGGGAATTCCCTGGTGGTCTAGTGGCTAAGGCACCGAGATTTCACTGCCAAGGGCAGAGATTCACTCTCTGGTTGGGGAACTAAGATCCTGCAAGCCACATAGTGTGGCCAAAAGAAAAAAAAAAGGCAGAAAAAAATTTTTTTAATTTAATTTTCTCTTATTAAATTACATTTCCTTTAATTAAAGGGGAAACATATCCTAAAATTAAAATTAATTTTAGTTTTCCTCTTTATTCTTTTTTTTTAAAGATACCAGAAACTATATATTTATATATCCAAGGATCTGCATATGTTCAAAATCATGAAGAAAAGATTTGCAAAAGTAAACAGGGCAAATTCCAAGCAGCAGTGAGAAACATATTTGAGCTCTGTGTGTTCTTCAAGTCAGTAGATAAGCAAGAGTCGCTCTACCCCTAAAGGCCCCATAAGGAGTTTGAATTTAATATGCGTGCGTGCATGCTAAGTCACTTCAGTTATGTTCGACTCTTTGTGACCCTATGGGATGTAGCTGTCCCACTTCCTCAGTCCATGAGATTCTCCAGGCAAAAATACGGGAGTGGGTTGCCATACCCTCTTCCAGGGTATCTTCCCAATCCAGGGATCAAACCCACGTCTCTTATGTCTCCTGCATTGACATGCAGGTTCTTTATCACTAGTGCCACCTGGAAAGCCCTGAATTTAATACGTCCCCCCTAAAATATTATTCATATTCTCCTAGTGGACTTCCCTGGTGGCTCAGACAGTAAAGCATCTGTCTACGATGTGGGAGACCCAGGTTCGATCCCTGGGTTGGGAAGATCCCTTGGAGAAGGAAATGGCAATCCACTCCAGTACTATTGCCTGGAAAACCCCATGGACAGAGGAGCCTGGTAGGCTACAGTCCGTGGAGTTGCAAAGAGTCGGACACGACTGAGCGACTTCACGTTCACGTTAGTACCTGTCCTTCTTTCTGTGTTCTATGATTTGGTGAATGATATCACTAAAAGGCGGGGAGCCACCCAAACACTCTCTTCCCTTCTTAGCTCCTCCTTACCTCCCAGCTGCACTGTCCGTTCTCCCTCCTGAGTATCTCTGTAGCCTGCGTCCACTTCTTCATATTTGCTGCCAGTCTTCGTTCAAACTCTCATTCTCTCTGCCAAGATTGAACATGTTCTTTGAAACCTACAGATGTTTCTCAAGAAGTTTCCATAATTGCATGAATCAGGGGCCCAGCAAGAAGCTGGGTCACATTCCAACACAGTAATGTAAGATACTTGAATAAAGGGACTTTTCACAAAGGTGTAAGGATGTTACCTGAAAACTGGGTTCTCCTCTTGGTGGGTGTCAAGCCAAAAAACCCAACCAAGCCAAAGAGAGAGAGAAGGAAGGATTTATTATTACTTGCAGCAAGTAAGAAGAACACTAGGGATCTTTCCCAAAGCAGCGCCTTCTTGAACAACAAAATGGGGAAGTTTTATGCTAAGAGTATATGAATACTTACACTTATATATGAATACTGCCCAGGCTTGGACAGTCTGGCTAACAGAGTTCAAGCTTTGGCTGGCTGAAGTCATTGAGGGTCAGAAAAGGTCAATATCCCTTAGGCTCCAATTGTTCTAGGAGTTGAGTGCCTGCTGCTGCTGCTGCTAAGTCACTTCAGTCGTGTCCGACTCTGTGCAACCCCAGAGATGGCAGCCCACCAGGCTCCCCCGTCCCTGTCCAATGCATGAAAGTGAAAAGTGAAAGTGAAGTCACTCAGTCGTGTCCGACCCTCAGCGACCCCATGGACTGCAGCCCACCAGGCTCCTCCGTCCATGGGATTTTCCAGGCAAGAGTACTGGAGTGGGGTGCCACTGGGGACTTAAATTCTGTGAAACAGCTCAAGAAAATGCTTCATATTTGTCTTTACCACTGAAACAAAACCTGAGTCTTTGCAACTAATTTGTTACCTTTGCTACTGTTAGTGACTGAAAACTAATTTTTACTTCTCTTACTTGATAACAGTTTGTTCTTTTGTTCCCTTAAAATCCTTATTACTGAGACTTGTTCAAGGGCAAGCAGTATAGCCAGGCTTAGATCACAAATGGCTTAGGCCAAAAATGACTTTTCTTATGTCAAGAAAGGCATGCCTGGTTCTCTTTCTCTGGGGACCCTCTGCCCTATCTGCTTACCAGCAGGCTCAGGAAACTAGTAAGAGATGGTGATCCTGCCCTAGATTAGTGTTAGCAGGAAGGTGTTGCCACTGCTAAGTCTGAAGGAGAGAACTGTAGCTCTAGAACCCAGAACAAGCTGTGGCAATAGATAGGAACCACCCAGCTAGAACTGTGACCTCAGGCAGTTGGCGCAGTCGCTCATTCACATCAGACTCTTTGCAACCCCTTTGGAGTATAGCCTGAGAGGCTCCTCTGTCCATGGGATTTTTCCAGCAAGAATATTGGAATGGGTTGCCATTTACTCCTCCAGGGAATTGTCCCAACCCAGAGATCAAAGCTTTGTCTCCTGTGTCTCCTGCATTGGCAGATGGATTCTTTACCCACTGAGCCATCGGGGACCCCAGGGAGAGTACTGACAAATCAAGACCCGGTGGCGGGGGTTGTAAATTTTCTGTCCAGTCTCCCAAAAAAAGCGAAGTCACTCAGTCGTGTCCGACTTTTTGCAACCCCATGGACTGTAGCCCACCAGACTCCTCCATCCATGGAATTTTTTAGGCAAGAGTACTGGAGTAGGTGCCATTTCCTTCTCCAGGGGATCTTCCCGACCCAGGGATCGAACCTGAGTCTCCCATATTGCAGGCAGATGCTTTATTGCCTGAGCCACCGGGGAATTCCATCTGGTCTCCCAACTTACTGTCAAATCTCCTGTGAGTGCCTCCCACTGACTGAACCCAATGAGATACCAAAAGGCAGGGGACATTTTCAGACCATCAGCTTCCTAGGATAAGGGTAGAGAGGGTAGTGTGTGGGTCTGGAGGGGCAAAGAGAGTATGTGTGTGTGTGTGTTTAGTCACTCAGTCGTGTCTGACTCCTTGTGACCCTATGAACTGTAGTCGTCCAGGCTCCTCTGTCCATGGGGGTTCTCCAGGCAAGAATACTGAAGTAGGTTGCCATGCCCTCCTCCAGGGGATCTTCCCAACCCAGGGATCGAACCCAGGTACCCTGCATTGTCGGTGGGTTCTTTACTGTCTGAGCCACCAGGGAAGCAACAAAGCCATTTCACAGCATTCATTCACACATTGGCAATGCATATGTGCATGCTCAGTCATGTCTGACTCTTTGTAACCCATGGACTGCAGCCCACCAGGCTCCTCTGTCCATGGGATTCTCCAGGCAAGAATACTAGAGTAGGTTGCCATTTCCTCCTTCAGGGGATCTTCCCCACCCAGGGATTGAACCCAATATCTCTTGTGTCTCCTGCTTTGGTGGGCAGATTCTTTAGCACTGTGCCACCTGCAAAACCCGATTCACACATTAGACATTTTTAAGAGAAATCTGGCAAAGAAACCTCTTCAAATTTGTTTCACTGTTTTCCTGGTCTTTCTCCATCTGATCTTGCCCAGCTGTTTCTACTTCCTCCTAACTGCCACTAGATGTGCCTTCTTAAAGCACAGATCTTAGCAGGTTACCCCCATGCTTCTAAATCTGTCAATGGCTGGCATCATTCTTTGAATGAACGCACCTCCCTAACTTTACACCATAACCCCACCCCCGGTGCACACAGATACCACAGCATCACTGACTCCTACTCACCATTCTGATGTCATCTCCCTCCCAACAGTCTATACCCTGGGCTTCCTGAGTTGCTGTGGATTCATGACTCCATGCTATCCTTCTACGTGGAATGCCTCAGTGTTCCTGAGACCTGCATTAACATGATCATGTGGCTCCTTCTCTAGAAACATTTTCTGATGCACCAGACTGGAGAGACCTATTTTTGTGCCCCTGCTGTACTTGAAGCCTACATCTGTTAGAACATTCCTCCATCACACAGTATTAACTGTTTTTATATTTGTCTCCTCTTTGAGGCTGAAGAATTTCTTGAGGTTAGGGATCATGATAATATATTTTGGCACAATAGGTACTCAGTGAATATTTGTTGAATTAAGTTCCTCCTCTGTGTAAGCACCACATGGATGGTTGGTAATCAGAAATGATATCTTTCCATGACACACACCCTAGTTGTAAGCAGAGGAGATTTCAAAAACATCTACAGTGTGGGTTCCTTTGCATTTGGTCTATCATTCCTGCTTAGAAAAGACAAGGGATCAAAGTCAATATCTTGAATCATAGATAATTTGTTTTTTGAATAACTCCTAAATATCTGTCTGTAAATGCCAACACCAGGAATTGTGACTCCCCTCAAAGAGATCAGAACACAAATGTCCTGAGGAAAGATTGTGTTTCCACAGTCTCTGCCTTTACCTGCACTTCTTGCACAAGACTGATTGCAAACGCCCATTTTCTCAGGTTAATCTGTACCACGGAACAGCTGGTCTGTGGGGTCATATGTGGGTCCCCACATCTCCAGATGTCCTGGAGGCATGACTATCCTGCTCAGACAGCTCAGAAAGGGTGGAGAGTTGTTGCCACAATTGACTGCTGGCCTCCCTGCAGGGCAGTGATGGGAAAGCACTGGGTTGCTGATCAGACAGAAAAAGGGTGCGGGAATGTTTAAAACCCAACTCTGCCCCTTCTTGGTTGGGTAACTTGGCCAAGTTACTCCACGCTCCTAGGTATGTTTCCCTATCTGTGAAATGGGATCCAGACCTTCCTCAGCAGGTTCTTGTCAGGACTGAGAAGAATCAGAAGGAAATTATTAGGAAGGACCCAGGAAATTTTTCTTTCCCCTTTTACCATCTTAATGATCTCCTCCTTTGAGAGGCTGCCTTTCTATTTTTAGAGGGAGGCAGGTGAGGTGTGGTGAGGTATGCTACCTTGTTTGTTTAAATTTTTAAAAAATACTTAATTTCAAAGCTTCCTTATGGCAATACTGTGACGGAAATAAAACTAGGCAGTTGTTGCTATGCGACATCAAGTAGTTTGCCGAGGGACTGGATATATCTCTGCCGTTACTTATCTTTAGTTGAATTTTGAGCAACATTTTTCTGACTACCCAGCGTTACCCTGTTCTTATTACGTAAGGGGAAGCTGTTGCGATGGGAAGTCAGGGAGGCAATGCTGGGCTGAAGGTCACTGGATAACGGCCTCCTTGATACCGGGCACTCTGTGTCCTCTTTTCATTTTTTGTTCTTTTACCCTTAATCTGTTTTGCCTCCTATTTTCTTCACCATAATAAAAGAAGATAAAATGTTTCTTTTAGCCCTTTTTGGACAGTAGCTGGATCAGTGTTGGTCGGGGATTGAACTTGTCCCTCTTGGAGCAATAAAGATTAGAAGTTATCTAAAAATTTATCTATACCCAACCCACCCAATAAATGTCTCTACTTTTCACTTAATAAAAGGCATATCAAAATTAATACAAGGCCTTTTGTTAAATATTTCACTTTATGCTCTTGAATTATCAGCCTTACCCTATATGCTGGTATGTAATCCTTACGCCTCGTATTTTCTTTCAGAAAGCTCCCTCTTAAAAAAAAAAAAAAAAAATCTGCAGTACAACAGACCTGCAGTAAAATGCCTAAGCTTGTCTTGTTCCCCAGCCCTCCCTCCCAACACTGGCTCTTTGATTTCTCCACTCCTTTTTTCCATCCAGAGTGCTCACTGACCTGCCATTTTTATTCCTCTTCGCTGACTTGTCTGCTCTCATCCAAGCATATGCTAGGCTTCATCTGACCCTTCCGTTGTCTCCCATTCTGATCTCACTGGAGCTAACGTGTTGAGATTCTGAAAAGGTGCAGACACACAGACCACAAGACCTCTGGAGGACCACGTGACTAAGTGTGAGGAAAAATTTCCAGGCTTAGGGGGCATCTTGGGGAAGGGGTTTTGAGCTAGAAGCAGTTACTCTGTGCTGAGAGAAATGTTAAACAACAACAACAGGACACTCTAGGATTTTCTTGGGGTTTTTTTGACCAGGCCGTGTCCCTTTTGAGTCCTAATCCAGGAATGGAACACAGGCCCTCTGTAGTGGGAGCACAGAGTCCTACCCACTGCACAGCCAGGGAAGTCCTGGGACACTCTAGTTTTGAAGGAATGCTAGGGCTTTCATGCTGATCCCTGTCCCACCTTACTTCTGCCCCCTCTGCTGCCACCCTGAAATATACTTGCCTGTCCTTTGCCTCATCCGGCTTTCCCAGGATCAACTGTGTAGAAGTTAAGCACTCAAGACATTGAGAAACCTCAGAATATGAAGTCTACCTCCCTGATTCCAAAATCTGAAGCCCAGAGACCAAGAGAGATCCACTCAAGTCACACAGCTTGTTGGAGTTCTAAGGAGAGAGAAACCTGGTGTCTCAGGCCCTGGATCTCCAATTAGTGGACTGATTGGCTAAACCAGAGGTCAGAAGTGTGGTCTGTTTTATCGTCTCATTCATGTCTAATTAATGGCTAGAGAACAGAGAATCGGTTTAGTCGTGGATGGAGGGGATGAAGACCCGAAGCGATAATGGGTATAGTTCTAGGCTACAGGGATTGTTGGTGCATTTTAAATGACAGTATGAACAAGTTCCTGCTTCTTTTATCAGTATATCTTGCCCTGTGGTCTTCCACAAGCATTCATGTGGCAAACATATTGAGCACCTGCCATTTCCACCCATGCCACTGGGCATTAGGGTGCAGAGAGACAAAGAAGAGTATGATTCTGCTCAGCCCTCAGAACCCTTGAAGACTAAATGTTCAAACAAAACCAAACAAAACAAACGACAGATTCATGTGAGAAATGTTTATTTTCGCAGAGACAGAGAGTGATTAATCCTCCTCATGTGGAAGAAGAGGTCAGAGATGGTTTCACAAAGGAGGTGATGTTTGGGTCTTCAAGGATAACTATGAACGCAGCAAGCAGGCAGAGAGGAGGGAGCAGGGCATCCACACAGCTGAGGCAGGACCAGCAAACAGAGAGAAAGCCGAGCCTGGTAGGGCGCCTGTGGTTCCAAGTGAGAGGGGCTGTGCCTGTGGGTGTGTGGGAACTGGAGGCAGGAGGTCAGAGAGAACGCACAGACCAGGGCTGGACCATAGTGCGCCTTGTATATTCATGGTAAGGGCTTGATTATCAATCTTATTTACATATTTATAGTCTACTTGGCCAGGAAAAAGATTTGCAGCCGTGGCATTTGGACTTTATCCTGTGAGCCACAGGGAGTAAAAAGGTTTTTAATAATAAGAGCATTGTTACTGGATTTGTATGTTAGAAAGATTTTCAGATTTTCATGACTGACCTTTCAAATGCTAGGTGAAATGAGTAAACGCTGCATCTTTCCGAGGCTGAAAGAACTGTAAAAGCTAAGCTATATTTACAGAGTAAGGAATATCTCAAGAAGACTTAGCTTTTATGTCTGTTGAATTCTAAGTAACAATGGTTATGGGTTAGGATAAGACCTGAGGATGAAAAGCACATCATCATTTACTCTGCAGGGGCCCTTTGAATCTCTCCTAAGCTTCTAACTTCATTAAACCTTACAAAGGCTTATTTACAATGTACAAAGTGACCACCCACTTAGACAGCCAGATAATAGCAATCACTAATATTTGGATAACTCCCTATATTCATTAAAGACTTTAATTCCACTTTCTATCTTGATTCTCACAACAGTTGGAGAGACTGGTGTTATTTTTGTCTCTACTTAACAGATGAGGAGACTGTGAATTAGAAAGACAGAGCAACCCACCTGAGGTAGCAGGGGCAGATGGGGGAATAGGGTGATGCTCTTTCCACTGCATCTTGCCGGCCATCAGTGGGGTGAGAGCCAGATCACCCTCACAGGGACTGTGATCTGCACCAAACTGCCCCCAGCTGACTGATGATCTTGGTCACGCCTTCACTCATCCAGCAGGAATACTCATCCCTCACTGACTGTAAGGATGTTGTAAGAATACGATATCACTTCACAGAGTAGAGTACTAGATAAGCAAAATGGTCCTCTGCATTCACTCAGTATCATAGCCTGATCCCCCAAAGTCGAGAAGCCATCTGTATGTTAGAATTGATAGCAATAGTTTCCCCTTGAATCTGCCTCTGGGACACGGGGAAGGGAAAACAGAAATAGTCATATATCCATAATCTTCCAGATTACAAAAAAGGAAGGCACACTTTTACAACCACTCGTAGTTACACATAAACCAGGCCTTGAAAAAATAAGTTTTATATAGATTTTGTTCAAATTTCACACACACACACAAAAATCAATTTTTAAACTAGCAATTTATATTGGGCAAAGTTACTTCACTTTTCAGTACCTGTGAAGCCATATCTGTGAAATGTTGAGGTTGGACCTGATGAACTCTAAGGTCTCTTCCTGTCCTAAGACTAAATTATTCTATGTGTAAGTGAAGGAGGCTCATATAAAATCTGGTTAAGATCATTTTGAACATCCAGAGATGAATACAGAGAAAGCAGTTTTGAAAGCCTGCTTCTTGGGGGAGGGAGGGATGAATCGGGAGACTGACATATATACACTACTATGTAAAAAATATGTAACTAATGAGAACCTGCTGTATATAGCCCAGTGCTCTGTGGTGGCCTAAATGGGAAAGAAATCCAAAAAAGAGGGGATATATGTATATTGTTGTTCGGTCACTCAGTCACATTCGACTCTTTGCGGTTCCATGAACTGCAGTGTGCCAGGTTTCTCAGCCTCTCACTATCTGCCTGAGTTTGCTTGAACTCATGTCCAAAGAGCCTCTTGATGAAAGTGAAAGAAGAGAGTGAAAAAATTAGCTTAACGCTCAACATTCAGAAAACTAAGATCATGGCAGCCAGTCCTATCACTTCATGGCAAATAGATGGGGAAACAGTAGCTGACTTTATTTTTCTGGGCTCCAAAACCACTGCAGATGTTGATTGCAGCCATGAAATTAAAAGACGCTTATTCCTTGGAAGAAAAGTTACGACCAGCCTAGGCAGCGCATTAAAAAGCAGAGACATTACTTTGTCAACAAAGGTCCGTCTAGTCAAAGCTATGGTTTTTCCAGTGGTCATGTATGGATGTAAGAGTTGGACTATAAAGAAAGGGAGGAGGGTTCAGGATGGGGAACACATGTATACCTGTAGCAGATTCATTTTGATATATGGCAAAACCAATACAATATTGTAAAGTTAAATAAAATAAAATTTAAAAATAAATAAATTTTAAAAAAGAAAATAAAGAAAGCTGAGTGCTGAAGAATTGATGCTATTGAACTGTGGTGTTGGAGAAGACTCTCGAGAGTCCCTTGGACTGCAAGGAGATTCAACCAGTCCATCCTAAAGGAAATCAGTCCTGAATATTGATTGGAAGGGCTGATGCTAAAGCCAGAGCTCCAATACTTTGGCCACCTGATGCAAAAAAACTGATTCATTGGGAAAGATCCCGATGCAGGGAAAGATTGAAGGCAGGAGGAGAAGGGGATGACAGAAGATGAGATGGTTGAATGGCATCACTGACTCAATGGACATGAGTTTGAGCAAGTTCTGGGGTTTGATGATGGACCAGGAAGCCTGGTGTGCTGCAGTCCATGGGGTTGCAAAGAGTCAGACATGACTGAGTGACTGAACTGAACTGAAGCCTGGCTTGGAGCATTACTTTGCTAGCGTGTGAGATGACTCATGCCATCCAATCATCATATATATATATGTATATATATATAACACACACACACACACACACACATAAAGCAGAAATAGATGTTTTTCTGGAACTCTCTTGCTTTTTTGATGATTCAGTGGATGTTAGCAATTTGATCTCTGGTTCCTCTGCCTTTTCTAAAACCATCTGGAACGTGTGGAATTTCATGGTTCACGTATTGCTTAAGCCTAGCTTGGAGAATTTTGAGCATTACTTTGCTAGCATGTGAGATGAGTGCAATTGTGCAATAGTTTGAGCATTCTTCGGCATTGCCTTTCTTAAGGATTGGAATGAAAACTGACCTTTTCCAGTCCTGTGGCCACTGCTGAGTTTTCCAAACTTGCTGGCATATTGAGTGCAGCACTTTCACAACATCATCTTTCAGGATTTGAAATAGCTCAACTGGAATTCCATCACTTCCACTAGTTTTGTTTGTAGTGATGCTTCCTCAGGCCCACTTGACTTCACATTCCAGGATGTCTGGCTCTAGGTGAGTAATCACACCATCATGATTATCTGGGTCGTGAAGATCTTTTTTGTACAGTTCTTCTGTGTATTCTTGCCACCTCTTCTTAATATCTTCTGCTTCTGTTAGGTCCATACCATTTCGGTCCTTTATTGAACCCATCTTTGCATGAAATGTTCCCTTGGTATCTCTAATTTCCTTGAAGAGATCTCTAGTCTTTCCCATTCTGTTGTTTTCTTCTATTTCTTTGCATGGATCACTGAAGAAGGCTTTCTTATCTCTCTTTGCTATTCTTTGGAACTCTGCATTCAAATGGGTATATCTTTCTTTTTCTCCTTTGCTTTTCACTTCTCTTCTTTTCACAGCTATTTCTAAGGCTTCTTCAGAGAGCCATTTTGCCTTTTTGCATTTCTTTTTCTTGAGGATGGTCTTTCTCCCTGCTTGCTGTACAATGTCACAAACCTCTGTCCATAGTTGATCAAGCACTCTATCAGATCTAGTCCCTTAAATCCATATCTCACTTCCACTGTATAATCATAAGGGATTTGATTTAGGTCATACCTGAATGGTCTAGTGGTTGTCCCTATTTTCTTCAATTTAAGTCTGAATTTGGAATGTTAATCAACCATAATAAAGAATGAACTTCTGATATATGCTACAACATGGATAAACCAAGAAAACATTATGCTAAGTAAAATAATACAAACAAGAAGAACAAATATCATATGATTTCCCTTATATGAAATACCTAGACTAGGCAAATTCAGAGAGACACAATGAATAGATTCAAGGTTGTCAGGGATTCGGGGGAGAAAAACAGGGAGTTTTTGGTTTAATGGGTACAGAGTTTCAATTTGGGTGATGAAACAGCACAACATTGTAAATATATTATAATTAAGGTCACTGAATTAAACACTCAGAAAAGATTAAAACAGCAATTTTTTTATTTATATATTTTACCACAATAGGAAGAAGAAAGAGGGGCCAGGAATTGTTCTCTTTGAGGGTATAAAACAAAGAATGTTGCTCACCATCCTGTTCTCCAAGGATCAATTCATTAGGAACTGCAGTTGCTGACCTCCAGTATGCCCTGAAAGGAATTCAAGACAAAAAAACAAAATAAGGCACTTTGTGCTCTGGAAAAACAGTCCCTTAGATAGCTAGACATACTTTGGAAAAAAATTTTTTTGTGAAAGGTTTTGTGTTTGGTTTTGTTTTTTTTTTAATGGGGACCATTTTAAAGTCTTTATTGAATTTGTTACAATACGACTTCTATTTTATGTTTTATTTTTTTGGCCAGGAGGCATGCAGGATCTTAACTCCCCACCCAGGTATTAAACCCTCACCGGCTACATCAGAGAGTGAAGTCTTATTAACCACTGGACCACCAGGGAATTCCCTTGGGGGAAAAATTTTAATGAACCCAGATTCCTGCATCTTCCCATAACACAAACTAACTAAAACTATTAACTGAGAAATCTGCTCCTCATGATGTATACATGACTGCATGCATAACCTAGCCAAAAGTTTATATATATATATGTGTGTGTGTATGCTGGGAGAGATTGGGAGCAGGAGGAGAAGGGGGCGACAGAGGATGAGATGGCTGGATGGCATCACCGACTCAATGGACGTGAGTTTGAGTGAACTCCGGGAGTTGGTGATGGACAGGGAGGCCTGGCGTGCTGCGATTCATGGGGTCTCAAAGAGTTAGACACAACTGAGCGACTGAACTGAACTGAACTGATATATATATAGTGGTTTCTTCTCCCTCTTTGGAGCAATACCCTCAGAGCTACTGAGAGACTGTTTCTCAGGCAATAATCCTCAGTAAGGTCCCTGAGTAAAACTAAAACTCACAACTCTTCAACTGTACATTTTTTTACAGTCAACAGATGTCTAAGCAGTCTAAGACCATCAGGCTTGTTGACCTGCCTCCATTGCAAGAGAAAGAGCATCACAGAGCAGGACACAGGTGCATAGCCAGGTTGAGAGGGGCATACGGTCTCCTTGGGTTCCCGTTTACTGAGGCATATGGAAGATAGACTCCACAAGTGGATATAGACCCTGAGTAGGGGGACATGACTGGCAGATAGCCCTGAAACTTACAAAGGACTACCAATGCCAATGGAACCTGCAGGGTAGAGCCTCATCAGCAAGGCTTAGAGGAATCTCTACAGCTTCCACTGGACCTTCAAGCAATGAGCCAGAGCAGTGAGAATGATCAGAAGAAAGGAAGACGTCCCATCTGTGTCCCTCGTGCATGTCCCTGACTCAGTCTTACAGAGGTGAGTAGGAGGAGGAAAGAGGAAGATGAAAGGGAGCAGGTGATGCCAGGTACCTTCTAGACCCATAGAACTACCAATCCAACCTGAATTGGGAAGAGGAGGAGGAGAGTTTTAATTCAAATATAGTTTTGTTTTGGTTTGTTTTTTTAACTGCACTATCTTCATTGCTGCCTGCAGGCTTTCTCTAGTTGAGGCAGGCAGGGCTACTTTCTAGGTGCCGTGCGCAGGCCTCTCTTGTTGAGGCACATGGGCTCTAGAGCTCATGGGCTTTACTAGTTGTGGTGCACGGCCTTAGCTGCTCCAAAGTGTGGTAATCTTCCCTCACCAAGGATCAAACCTGTGTCCCTTGCATTGGCAGGTGGATTCTTAACCACGGGACCACAAGGGAAGTCCTACATAGATGTTTTTAAATGAAAAGATCAGGAGCTCACAAATTGAAATGAGAGTGTTCTGAATAGCCCAAAGTGACTAAGTTTCTTCATTTGCTGCCACATAAATAGGAATTATTATTCACATCATAGAGATGGAGATGCTGACACTTAAAGAAATTGAGTAACTTGTCTAAGGTCACACAGTTAGTATCTATAGTGAATGTGTTAGTTGCTCAGTTGTATTCAACTCTTTGTGACCCCACAGACTATAGCCCACCAGGCTCCTCTGTCCATGGGATTCTCTAGGCAAGAATACTGGAGTGGGTTGCCATGCCTTCCTTCAGGGGATCATCCCGACTCAGGGATTGAGCATCTGTAGAGCCATGATTAAAAAACCAATCTATCTTCCTCCAGAGTCATGCTCTTAACCACTACTCGCCATGCTGGCTTAAAAGTTCTTGCAAAGATCTACTTGTGTGGAGATCTGGGATAAACTGAACTGCAGTAAAATTTCCTAAGATTTTAATGATATATACAGAAGGGATTTGTTGGTGTTGAGTGGTAATGATATTTTGTAATTAATAAAGCAACAAAAGTTGTTGTGGGATTTGATCTCTTGGCTACTATATCTCATATTATAGGTCTACAATGCAGTTGTTTAAATAACTGTAAATAATTAATTCTCAGTCTGCTTATAAATTAAGAAATGCTGTACTATAATGTGAACCCAAGGATATGTTGGAAGATAGCCACTAAAAGATATATAACATTGAGAAAATGCTGTGATAACAAACCTACAATTCTGGCCAAATAGAGCACATAAGTTGCTACTTGTGATAAATCTCATAAAGCAGATTATTTGAGCTTATTTGTATTGCTATGGGAAAAAAAAAAAAAAAATTCCTCTGAAAGGATTTTAAAATTTCATTACCATTGATAAAGAAGCTGAAACAAACATTAAATTGGAACATTAAAATAAAACATTTACCTTAAGTGACCAATTAGTCTATATATACTGGTTAAATCTTTCTGAGAGAGTGCTGATTCTAATTTACTGGCACTGATTCAGAAAATGGTTTTTAGGAATAGTCATCAGAGAACCAAGAATTCCTTACATTGAGTCCATGCCATAGTACAGAGATTGTCATATTGTAGATATTTAATAAGTATTTGACAAAGGAAAGGATAGGTTGATCAAGGTGAATTGATGGTGATTGGGTGGATGAATGGATGGATGATTGAACAGGAGAAAGTGAATGCTACTTTACCAGTTTCAAACAATTTTTATAGGTATTCTCTCATTTGATCTTCAAAAGCATCCTCTGAGAAATATACCTGAAATGTCCCTCACTTGTATTCCCCCATCAACAACAACAATTTGGCATAAACCCATTTACAAAAATGCCTTTGTGGGAGCTGTGGGATCCAGCACCACATGCCAAGGGACTTGGGAGAAGTACCACCCATCGTTGCAAGTAGCATTCACTGACAGGGAAGAGAGAGTGTGTCTGAGTGAGAACCTGGCTTCCACAGAAGTGCAGACTCTGCCAAAGAGGTCTATTTCTCAACCCATCCGGAGTTCTGAGTCATGATTTCTATGACTAGGAGGTATGACGGGGCTGAGAGAGTGGCAGATGGGATGCTGGGAAGGCACTAAAGGGATGAGGATCCTACTAAAGGCATCATGGACTCCATCAAGAAGCCCTCCCATGAGCCATTGGGGTTCCTTTCCCATGGATACCCCCCGACTGATCCACGGTACCCACAAAGCTCCATATGTTCCCGTAACACACCGCTACCCTGCAGTCAGCTCTCTGTGTGTACTCCTGATGGCATCAAGAGCTTGCTTTGGCAAATAGCTAGTGAGCACAACACAAAACTGATCTAAATCAGCAGACCAGGAAAAGACCACAAACTTAAACTTTAGCACTGCCCTCGGGAAACCAAAAGAGCATTTTGAGTACTTTGCCTGGTACATTGCTGGGTCAAGCGAAGGTATAAAACTTAAGAATTCTGCCACAAGAGGGAGCAAGGGAAGGGGTGGAGAAAGATACTCTGCTGCCGCTGCTGATGCTAAGTAACTTCAGTTGTGTCCGACTCTGTGCGACCCCATAGACGGAAGCCCACCAGGCTCTCCCGTCCCTGGGATTCTCCAGGCAAGAATACTGGAGTGGGTTGCCATTTCCTTCTCCAATGCATGAAAGTGAAAAGTGAAAGTGAAGTTGCTCAGTCGTGTCCAACTCTTCGCGACCCCATGGACTGCAGCCTACAAGGCTCCTCCATCCATGGGATTTTCCAGGCAAGAATACTGGAGTGGGGTGCCATTGCCTTCTCCGAAAGATACTCCATGCAAATGGAAACCAAGAGAGAAGAGATAGCTACACTTACATCAGACAAAATAAATTTTAACTCACAAGGTGTAATAAGAGACAAAGACGGTCATTATATAATGAAAATAATAATAAAGGGGTAAACTCATCAAGAAGCTATGATAATTGTAAATATATTTGAACCCAACATCAGATCACCTAAGCATATTAGGCAAGTACTAACAAATCTGAAGGAAGAAATAGACAACCATACAATAATTGCATGAGACATCAATAACTCTTTCAACAATGTATATATCATCCAGACATAAAATCAATAAGGAAATGTTGGCTTTAAGCAATACTTTAGGCCAAATAAACCAAAGATATACACAGAACATCCCACCCAACAGCAGCAGAACAACACATTGCACACTGAGCATTCTCTAGGGTACCTCACTGACAGATCACAAAACAAGTCCTGGCAAATTTAAGATTAAAATCATATCAAACATGTTCTCCATCAACAATGATATGAAACTAGAAATCATTATAGGAGGAAAGATAGAAAATTCACAAGTGTGTGAAAACTAAACAACACATTTCTTGAACAACCAATGAGTCAAGAAGAAATTAAAGGGAAATAAAAACAATATCTTGAAAAGATGAACATGGAAATATAGTATATTAAAACTTACAGAATGCAGCAAGAGCAGTTTTAAGAGAGAGGTTTATAGAGACTTGCCTGTGGGTGTCTGGGAGTCTTCGGCGAAGGCGTTGGTCGGTGGTGGCCTGCTGCAGGACTGTAGAGGTACATGCCTGGGATCTTTTGAGGGAAGTCACCATTATCTTCATTACCTCCACCATAGTTTGGCACCAGGTAAATAGCAGGGAGGGAACACAGCTCCACCCATCAACAGAAAATTGGATTAAAAATATACTGAACATGGCTTCAGCAGTATGTGAACCGTGAACTTCCTGATGTTCAAGCTGGTTTTAGAAAAGGCAGAGGAACCAGAGATCAAATTGCCAACATCCACTGGATCATGGAAAAAGCAAGAGAGTTCCAGAAAAACATCTATTTCTGCTTTATTGACTATGCCAAAGCCTTTGACTGTGTAGATCACAATAAACTATGGAAAATTTTGAAAGAGATAGGAATACCAGACCACCTGATCTGCCTCTTGAGAAATCTGTATGCAGGTCAGGAAGCAACAGTTAGAACTGGTCATGGAACAACAGACTGGTTCCAAATAGGAAAAGGAGTATGTCAAGGCTGCATATTGTCACCATGTTTATTTAACTTATATGCAGAGTACATCATGAGAAATGCTGGACTGGAAGAAACACAAGTTGGAATCAAGATTGCTGGGAGAAATATCAATAACCTCAGATATGCAGATGACACCACTCTTACGGCAGAAAGTGAAGAGGGGCTAAAAAGCCTCTTGATGAAAGTGAAAGTGGAGAGTGAAAAGGTTGGCTTAAAGCTCAACATTCAGAAAATGAAGATCATGGCATCTGGTCCCATCACTACATGGGAAATAGATGGGGAAACAGTGGAAACAGTGTCAGACTTTATTTTTCTGGGCTCCAAAATCACTGCAGATGGTGACTGCAGCCATGAAATTAAAAGACGCTTACTCCTGGGAAGGAAAGTTATGACCAACCTAGATAGCATCTTGGAAAGCAGAGACATTACTTTGCCAACAAAGGTTCGCCTAGTCAAGGCTATGGTCTTTCCTGTGGTCATGTATGGATGTGAGAGCTGGACTGTGAAGAAGGCTGAGCGCCGAAGAATTGATGCTTTTGAACTGTGGTGTTGGAGAAGACTCTTGAGAGTCCCTTGGACTGCAAGAAGATCCAACCAGTCCATTCTGAAGGAGATCAATCCTGGAATTTCTTTGGAAGGAATGATGCTAAAGCTGAAACTCCAGTATTTTGGCCACCTCATGTGAAGAGTTGACTCATTGGAGAAGACTCTGATGCTGGGAGGGATTGAGGGCAGGAGGAGAAGGGGACGACAGAGGATGAGATGGCTGGATGGCATCACTGACTTGATGGATGTGAGTCTGAGTGACCTCCGGGAGCTGGTGATGGACAGGGAGGCCTGGCGTGCTGTGGTTCATGGGGTCGCGAAGAGTCGGACACGACTGAGTGGCTGATCTGATCTGATCTGATCTGAACATGGCCCAGTTCATCAGAACAAGACCCAGTATCCCTCTCAGTCAGTCTATCCCATCAGGAAGCTTTCATAAGCCTCTTATCCTTCTCCATCAGAGGGCACAGACTGAAAACCACCATCACAAAAAACTAACCAATCTAAACACATGGACCACAGCCTTGTCTAAATCTATGAAACTATGAGCCATGCTGTGTGGGGTCACCCAAGACGGACGGGTCATGGTGGAGAGTTCTGAGAAAATGTGGTCCACTGGAGAAGGGAATGGCAAACCACTTCAGTATTCTTGCCTTAAGAACCCCATGAACAGTATGAAAAGGCAAAAAGATAGGACACTGAAAGAGGAAGTCCCCAGGTCAGTAGGTGCCTAATATGTTACTGGAGATCAGTGGAGAAATAACTCCAGAAAGAATGAAGAGGTGGAGCCAAAGCAAAAACAATACCCAGTTGTGGATGTGACTGGTGATGGAAGGAAACTCCAATGCTGTAAAGAGCAATATTGGATAGGATCCTGGAATGTTAGGTCCATGAATCAAGGCAAATTGGAAGCGATCAAACAGGAGATGGCAAGAGTGAATGTCGACATTTTAGGAATCAGCAAACTAAAATGGACTGGAATGGGTGAATTTAACTCAGATAAACATCATATCTTCTACTGTCGGCAAGAATCCCATGGAAGAAATGGAGTAGCTGTCATGGTCACAAAGAGAGTCCGAAATGCAGTACTTGGATGCAATCTCAAAAGTGACAGAATGATCTCTGTTCATTTCCAAGGCAAACCATTCACTATCACAGTAATCCAAGTCTATGCCCCAACCAGTAACGCTGAAGAAGCTGAAGTTGAACGGTTCTATGAAGACCTACAAGACCTTTTAGACCTAACACCCAAAAAAGATGTCCTTTTCATTATAGAGTACTGGAATGCGAAAGTAGGAAGTCAAGAAACACCTGGAGTAACAGGCAAATTTGGCCTTTGAATATGGAATGAAGCAGGGCACAAGCTAATAGAGTTTTGCCAAGAGAATGCACTGGTCATAGCAACACACCCTCTTCCAACAACACAAGAGAAGACTCTACACACGGACATCACCAGATGGTCAACACAGAAATCAGATTGATTGTGTTCTTTGCAGCTGAAGATGGAGAAGCTCTATACAGTCAGCAAAAACAAGACCAGGAGCTGACTGTGGCTTAGATCATGAACTCCTTATTGCCAAATTCAGACTTAAATTGAAGAAAGTGGGGAAAACTACAAGACCATTCAGGTATGACCTAAATCAAATCCCTATAATTATACAGTGGAAGCGAGAAATAGATTTAAGGGACTAGATCTGATAGACAGAGTGCTTGATGAACTATGGACAGAGGTTCATGACATCGTGCAAGAGGCAGGGAGAGAGACCAACCCTAAGAAAAAGAAATGCAAAAAAGCAAAATGGGGGTCTGAGGAGGCCTTACAAATAGCTATGAAAAGAAGAGAAGTGAAAAGCAAAGGAGAAAAGGAAAGATATACCCATTTGAATGCAGAGTTCCAAAGAATAGCAAGAAGAGATAAGAAAGCCTTCCTCAGAGATCTGTGCAAAAAAAATAGAAGAAAACAACAGAATGGGAAAGACTAGAGATCTCTTCAAGAAAATTAAAGATGCCAAGGGAACATTTCATGCACAGATGGGCTCAATAAAGGACAGAAATGGTACGGACCTAACAGAAGCAGAAGATATTAAGAAGAGGTGGCAAGAATACACAGAAGAACTGTAAAAAAAAAAGGATCTTCATGACCAGATAATCAGGATGATGTGATCACTTACCTAGAGCCAGACATCCTGGAATGTGAAGTCAATTGGCCCTAGGAAGCATCACTACAAACAAAACTAGTGGAGGTGATGGAATTCCAGTCGAGCTATTTCAATCCTAAAAGCTAATGCTGTGAAAGTGCTGTGCTCAATATGCCAGCAAATTTGGAAAACTCAGCAGTGGCTACAGGGCTGGGAAAGGTCAGTTTTCATTCCAATCCTTAAGAAAGGCAATGTCAAAGAATGCTCAAACTACCACACAACTGCACTAATCTCACACGCTAACAAAACAATGCTCAAAATTCTCCAAGCCAGGCTTCAACAATACATGAACTATGAACTTCCAGATGTTCAAGCTGGATTTAGAAAAGGCAGAGGGACCAGAGATAATTGCGGACATCCGCTGGATCATCGAAAAAGCAAGAGAGTTCCAGAAAAACGTCTATTTCTCATTTATTGACTATGCCAAAGCCTTGACTGTGTAGATCACAACAAACTTTGGAAAATTCTGAAAGAGATGGGAATACCAGACCACCTGACCTGCCTCTTGAGAAACCTGTATTCAGGTCAGGAAGCAACAGTTAGAACTGGTCATGGAACAACAGACTGGTTCCAAATAGGAAAAGGAGTCCATCAAGGCTGTATATTGTCACCCTGCTTATTTAATTTCTATGTACAGTACATCATGAGAAACACTGGGCTGGATGAAGCACAAGCTGGAATCAAGATTGCTGGGAGAAATATCAATAATCTCAGATAAGCACATGACACCACTCTTATGACAGAAAGTGAAGAAGAACTAAAGAGCTTCTTGAGGAAAGTGAAAGAGGAGATTTAAAAAGTTGGCTTAACACTCAACATTCAGAAAACTAAGATAATAGCATACAGTCCCATCACTTCATGGCAAGTAGTGGGGAAACAGTGGAAACAGTGGCTGACTTTATTTTTGGTGGGTCCAAAATTACTACAGATGATTGCAGCCATGAAATCAAAAGACATGTACTCCTTGGAAGAAAAGTTATGACCAACCTAGATAGCATATTGAAAAGCAGAGACATTACATTGCCTGCCAAGTCCGTCTAGTCAAGGCTATGGTTTTTCCAGTGGTCATGTATGGATGTGAGAGTTGGACTGTGAAGTAGGCTGAGCCCCAAAGAATTGATGCTTTTGAACTGTGGTGTTGGAGAAGACTCTTGAGAGTCCCTTGGACTGCAAGGAGATGCAACCAGTCCATCCTAAAGGAAATCACTCCTGAATATTCATTGGAAAGACTGATGTTGAAGTTGAAACTCCAATACTTTGGCCACCTGATGCAAAGAGCTGACTCATTTGAAAAGACCCTGATGCTGAGAAAGATTGAAGATGGGAGGAGAGTAGGACGACAGAGGATGAGATGGTTGGATGGCATCACCAACTCAATGGACATGAATTTGAGTAAGCTCTGGGAGTTGGTGATGAACAGGGAGGTGGTGTACTGCAGTCCGTGGGGTCACAAAGAATTGGACATGACTGAGTGACTGAACTGAACTGAACTGATTGCTAAGCCTGGTGCTCATAGGAGGTGAAGGCTCAGTCATTTTCCTCTCACTCTTTGTCATGTTTATTCCAGTTAGCATCTCTACTTCATTGGAAAGGACTGGGATTCAACATTTTTACATTTTTCCTTTATTCACCCTTGCCCCCTTCAACACCAACATTTCCTACTTTTGGTTAGTCCTATTTAGACACATGTTGCATAGCACAACTGGTTGGGCATTTGTAGTCCAAGTGCATATTACTGCATGTTTATATAGCAGCCCAGGTGCAACAGGAAGAACAAGAGAACTGCTGGCAAAAGACTTGGGTTTAATTGGGAAGTGTCTGTGTGTGACCTTGGCAAGTCATTTCATTCTTTTAATGTCTCCATTTATCTGTAAAATGAGGGAATCTAAACACATTCTCCCTAGGGACCCATTCAGAAATAGTAGTTCATGCTTCTGCACTCTACTTGAAAAGTACTTTGTTCATTACTTGCACTTCCTCTGTACTTGTACAAAAAAGAAATCTCAAAACTACCTAATAATCATAGCATGGAATGATAAGATTGGAAGCTATGCTTTACAGAAGTCTTGATTTCTAATATATTTCTATTAAAAGGTTTTGTATAATTATTCAGAATAGCACTGACAAACCATCAAGATTTCAGGGACAGAAGAGAAGGTGAGTATAGTGCTTTTGCTGAACTTGACATGAACAGCTCTGAACCCTACAAAAACCATTTTCCCTTCGAGTCCACCAGGAAATTGGAGGCATTCTTGTGATGGTTAATTTTATATGCCAGTTTACCTAGATTACCATACTTAGATATTTGGTCAAATATATTAAGATGTTAAAGGTAATTTTGTTACCTTTTACAAAGGTAACAACATTTGTTAACATTTAAACTTTGAGTAAAGTAGATATTTAAACTACTGTTACCATTTAACCTTTGTTACCATTTAAACTTTGTTACCATGTAAACTTTGAGTAAAGTAGATTATTCTCTCCAATGAGAATGCTATGCTATGCTAAGTCACTTCAGTCATGTCCGACAGGCCTCATCAAATCAGTTGAAGGCTGTAAGAACACCAGGGTCCCTGGGGAAGAGGACATTTTGCCAGCAAACTGCCTTTGGACCTGAAATGCAACATCAGCAAGGATTCTTCCCAGCTCCACAGTCATGACAGCTAATTTCTTAATCTGCCTCAGTCTCTGTCAAACAGGTCATCGCTGATATTAAAGATAAAAGTAGGCCACAAACCAATGAATGTGGGCACCTTGAGAAACTGAAAAAGGACCAGGACCCTGAGTTATAACACTGGTCTTGCCCAGGAGAGTGATCTGTGTTACCACAGATCCCTATATGGTATGGTTTTCAGGAACACATTGTAGACATAAACAAGAGTTGTTCCAGGAAGTGGAAAGGACACAAACCAGTGAAATCTGAAACACACTTGCAACCAACCACCAGATCTGGATTAAGACAATTCATGATTCCAAGGGAACTTGGGGAAGAACCCTAAATGAAATTTAATATATTGTTCCCTGAGTTATTTTTGTTTATGACTCTATAGCTGGTTAGTTGTTTTTCTCAATCTTGTTGCAAAAAGATCTGGAAGAGAAAGGAAGAGCCAGAACAATTTGACCCTCAGTGAATTTTCAATAAAATTTATATATATATATATATATATATGTCCCATATATGTACATATTTTGTGTACATATTGTATATGTGTATTTTATGTATCCCTTATGGTTCTGTTTCTCTGGAAAACCCTATAACATCTTCCTAGACTCTTCTACCCATCCCTGCCCTTACCCCACATCTTCTGATTGAGAAAGGACTAGTCCCAGTCCGTGGGTCCATCACTCAATAATGAATGCAGGTGAAAGAGATCTACAAACAGTAAAATCTTGTGCACATGTATGCTAACATCATTATTAACATCATTACTATCATTTTAGACATTCAATTGGAAACACTAGATACAAGGTCTGCTCAGTATTACATAATGTAAAAGGCTGGAATCTGAGAGAAGAAAGAGCACACAGGGCAGAGTGATACTGTGCTCTGCTTCCACATCCCACCAGCCCAGCCACACATCAGATTATTAAAACCACTTCTGGGAAAGAACAGAATTCGTTGATTATGCATTCATCCCACATAGCTCTTGGCTCCAGCAATTCTCTACACCTCCAGAGACCTCTCATCTTACTCTTCATCTACATTATCCAGAAAAGAAAAAAAGCCAGCTGTCAGAGGGAGTGATCCTTTTAGCACTTTTCCAATCAAAACCAGCCTTTGCTGACTTCCTAGAATAAATCCTGCTCTGCTCTCCAAAAAGCCTATGATAGCTTTTCAGTGCACTGGCGCCACCTAGTGACTGCTATCAAGAATGCACCCAAATCTTTTCAGCTTGGATTGTAGATAAAATTGGCAGCTAAAAATCAGACGATGTATTTACAAGAGCAGTCAAACCTAGATTTCAGTTCCAGAGATTTCCAGGGAACACTATACATGCTTATTTTAGGAATGCCTACCATAAGGTTAATAGTATGGACACTGAGTTCAGATCTCTGAGTTTTGTCTATGTGACTTTGGACAAGTCATTTACCTTATTTCTGTTCAGTTCAGTCGCTCAGTCGTGTCCTACTCTTTGCTACCCCATGAATCGCAGCACTCCAGGCCTCCCTGTCCATCACCAACTCCCGGAGTTCACTCAAACTCACGTCCATCGAATCGGTGATGCCAATCAGCCATCTCATCCTCTGTCGTCCCCTTCTCCTCCTGCCCCCAATCCCTCCCAGCATTCAGGGTCTTTTCCAATGAGTCAACTCTTCACATGAGGTGGCCAAAGTACTGGAGTTTCAGCTTCAGCATCATTCCTCCCAAAGAACACCCAGGACTGATCTCCTTTAGAATGGACTGCTTGGATCTCCTTGCAGTCCAAGGGACTCTCAAGAGTCTTCTCCAACACCACAGTTCTTCG
This sequence comes from Tragelaphus eurycerus, assembly GCA_935064755.1. Taxonomy (NCBI): domain Eukaryota; kingdom Metazoa; phylum Chordata; class Mammalia; order Artiodactyla; family Bovidae; genus Tragelaphus; species Tragelaphus eurycerus. The sequence goes on along the minus strand of CAKXYN010000036.1, from coordinate 14,247,277 downwards.
GCGCTCAGTTTTCTTCACAGTCCAACTCTCACATCCATACATGACCACTGGAAAAACCATAGCCTTGATTAGATGGACCTTTGTTGGCAAAATAATGCTCTTCTTTTGAGTATGCTATCTAGGTTGGTCATAACTTTCCTTCCAAGGGTTTTGTTGTTTTTTTGGTTTTTTTGGTAATAAGTGGAGAAATTCTTATATAATTTTTAAAATTAGGTTAATTTAGCTACCTAAGAGGAATTTCTTAGTAATTAATGTAAATATATAGAAGAATATCTAGTAGACTAATTAACCTTTAATAAATAATAATAAATCATGATTATTTCTATTATCAGCTACTTGGAGGAGTTACATAGAATATCCATTTCTATATGGGTTGCTACTCCCTACTCTTCTAACTAAATTAAATAGGAGATGATGATCAATTTTAGAGTACTTACATTAGCACAGTTTAGGTCTGATTTCCCTGCAGGAATTATACATTCTTTGTTATCCTGCTGCCTAAAATAAATATTCTAATGACTCAATAAAAACACTGAATTTTTTTTTTTATTGAATGTGTTCACATCTGTTCCTTTCTTTGTTATTAGAATAAAAATTTGAAGTTCATTCTTTGATCTATGACCTTGGGAATGTAACCATTTCAATTATCTCTAATATCTATTCCCAAAATAAATATTCAACAGCATAACTTTGAGTCTGTCTTCAATACAAAGACAAAACAAAAAGATACTTCCTAATGAATGGGCAACATTTTTTAAAGCACAAGTATTTATGATTAGTTGGTCATAATGTACCTTTGTTCATTTTCATAACCAAGTCTTACTTCTAGAATCGCTTAGTTTACAATATCACTGTTAGGCAGAAGAACCCAGCCTTGCTCCTAACCCTGTTCTTTCTTTTCTTTGGTTCTTCGGAAGTGGGTATTTTATATCCAGTTGCAACTTTGTCTTTAGTTCTGGATGTTTTTTTCCTCCACAGAGAGCTCTTTGTGATGGAGAGAAGAAAGCACTGGACTAAGAGCCGAGGAACTTGCAAGCTCATCGCAACTGAGTCAAACTCATGAGACCCCACATACAGGCTACAGCTTACAGATTTTTCCACATCTGAAAAATCAGGATACCTACTTACTTTATCCTACAGAATTGTGGTGAATATAATAAATGAGTGTAAATAAAAGATCTTTGTACATTCTAAGGTGCTCTACAAATACAAAATGAGTGTGTAATTATTGCCCAGGATGAGAACTACTGGTTTATCAAGATCCATTCTCAACCTTTTAAATGTAGAAACCCTGAGACACCAGTAACTGTATTTTTTCCTATGTATTGACTGAGAAAATACAAGTTTTCATTTGGATGTCAAACCCCTTACAATAACTTCAAGGCCTCCCAGAGGGACATGGTCATATGTTCAGATGCTTAAATCAATAAGGACATCGATCAAGGATACACTGGGCTGCTTTCGTCTTGTTTCTTAGTTCCTCTAAACCAACTCCTTTCCTTTCCTAGATGTCTTCTACCACCGGCTCTACCACTGGCCCCTGTTCTCTGCTGCTTCTCAAGGGCCTAAGCTCTCCTGTCATTTCCACCATAACGAATCTTTATAAATCCTTAACAGTTACTCCTAGATACGTGTATCTATCCACATACCTCAACAGAGGAAAATAAAATTGCTACACATAGGAAAGATTTGAGTCCAAAGTGCTGATAAGAAGTACAAAGTTAGTCCCCTCCTGCAGCCCTTGAGTGATTAATCATTGTGAGGTTGCAGCACTCAGGCATCTGTTGGATAAAAGAACAGACTAGAAACAGGCAAGGAAATCTGCCCAGACCTGAGGCAGATGCTTCCTCTTAGATTTGGACCCATTATCAATGCTTCATGTTCTGACTCTCCCACAGATTTTAGTTTCAACATCACACTTCTCTAATGTATTAAAACAACTTCGGACTTCCCTGGTGGTCCAATGGCTAAGAATCCACCTGCCAATGCATGGGACACGGGTTCGGTCCCTGGTCTGGGAAGATTCAACATGCCACTTGCTGCAACTAGAGAAACCCTGCCCACAGCAACAAAGACTCAGAGCAGCCAAAATAAATAAGTAAATTGAAAAAAACAACTTGAGTGGAGGTAGACTTTGAGTATAAGGAGTCCCAGGCATTATTGGACCACAGCATTCAGTCATTCAAAACCAGTAGCTGAGAACCTACCCAGTTAGCCCTCAGTTATCCCTGAGACTTGAGACTCAGAGATAAAAGACACAGATCTTGCTCTCCGCAGGTGTTCGCTACCTACTGAGGGACTCGTTTATGGTATAGTGGCTTGAACCCAATGGTACAAGGAACTCGAAGTGTTCTAGGGAACCTGGATCAGCACCTAAACCAGGGGTGAAAGGGGAGCCAAAGTGACTTCCTGGGGAAGGTGAGACCTAAAGTAAGGTTTGAAATATAAACATAAGCTCATCAGGTGAGAAAGTGGTAACCTACTCCACGTTAACCAACAGGGTGTGGAGACTCAGAGAGAGCTTGTGCTTAAGATGCCAATTAGAGGAGTTGAGAGATAGGAGAAAGATAGCTGAAGGCTCTTTAAGGAAGAGCTTGGGAATTTCCTAGTGGTCCAGTGGTTAGGCCTTTGCGCTCTCATTGCCAAGGGCCTGACTTGATTCCTGGTTGGGGAACTAATTGGGGATTGGGGGGAGGGAGCTTGCTATGCCCAGAGGATGAGTTTATACTGTGGCTGAGACAATGGGAGCTACTAAAGGATCCTGAGTGGGAGAGTGGCTTGGATCCCCCTTTCACAGTTTTCAGTATGGTCTCTGCAGAAAGTGAAGTGATTTCAAGGTTTGAGGAGAGCCAGATTTAGTTGAGTTATAAGGATCAGAGAGGGAAAGTACAGGAAAAGAAAAAAACAGGAAGGAAATGTGTGGTGAGATGAGTTTGCCACCTATATATTTTTAACAATCTACATCCCTTATTCTCTGCTTTTCTCCCTCGCCACCCTCAATACCATTTCTGGGTTTGACCTCATTATAGTCCACAGTATGTACATCATTGACTCAACTACTTGGAATAAACACATTTAGAAAGAAGATAAGGTGGATAGAAATACTGCAATACAAAAGATTTTCTCACAATGTGGGAAGCAGTATGTATTTTTTTATTCCAAATTTCACATAGTCCAAGAAACACTGTAAGGATAAGTGCATGTTGCCATGGAAACTAGATGTCATCATTAGCATCATCAACATTTGCTAAATGCCTGTTAGGTATTGTTCTGAGTTATTTCCTACTTAGACTGGAAAAGAAAGATCTGATGTTCACTGTGAAGGAATTTCTAATACAAAGCACTTCTGGAATAACACATGCTTGGTAAGAAAGGGATCAACCTTTTATCATTCATCACTGCTAGGTGCTAGAGATACAGAGATTAATAAGACTCAGTTCCTATCCACAAAGAGTTCAGTCTGGTATGGGATGCTGATGCATAAATGATTATTAGACAACACAGAAATGCAGTGGTAGTGATATACATGGGGTATTATGCATAACCCCTAAGCCATGAAGCACTGACACCATGAGAAGCCCATGCTTACTCAGAAAAGAAAAAAAAATCTGTTTCTATATCTATTTCTTGTCTCATTATTTACCCCTGAACATAATGTTTTAAGTTTTATAATGCACAGAGAAGATTCCCTTTGTCCTCTCCCTAAATACTTCTCACTATTCCTAATTTTAACCTTAATCAGTGAGATTCCTCCATTCAAATGCAGAGCTCCTATAACGGCTGTAAAGAGTGGAATCGTGGTTTCTACAAGCTGTTAAGTTAAGGAATACATGAATAATTTAGACTCCACCAACTGCCAGTAATCCTGTGTTCCAAAACTCTCGATCCAAGGACTGAATGATAGGTGGGGCACTTGCGATGGATAATATGGGCCCCAGGAGAGTGATTCATCTTTGTTTCCTCTGTGTTCGCATGAACAAACCCTGATGCAGGCTGTTGACGGCCTGTCTGGATCTGCAGGGTTCCTGGATTGCCCTCTGGGGCCCCACCTGTTGCCAGTGTTCCACTTGTACTTCTTGTTGGACCTCATGGCTTGGCCAACTGCCGAATCTTCTACACTCATCAGCACCATCCACCATAGGTGATGCTTTTTGATTGGCCTTTTTTCTACTCCTGCAGTAGAGTCTGCCCTCAAGTGCCTGCTCTTGCCAGGAGGATATAGAGTTTTCATATTCTAGTATAAAAGCAGGATTCTCTAGAGCAATCAAAGCAATAATAAACAGACTTACCACATACAGCAGCCAAGGACAGGGAGCATCAAAATCAGCTCCAGGAGGTCCTGGAGTTTTTCAAGGAGCTTTGATCCTAAGTGGATCAGGACCTACTGAAGACCTAACACTTACTTCCTTTTAATTAATAGCATAGTGATATTTAATGGACCTGTAAGAGTTGCACTAAGTTTCATGAAGAGAGTGATTGAAGAGAGACACCTAGTTCACAAATGGCTTAGAGTGAATTTCAGGATAAAAATCATCATTGGGCTGACTGAAGGACTAGTTTATGTCTGCATGTGCAGCCAGAATTATGCTCAATACAAGTTCATTTCCCTTCCTTTACTCAGCTTCTCATCATTGGTCTTCTTCTCTAGGGTTTTTACTCGTGATCAAGTTCTGTCCCCCAAATAACTATTCCTCAACTCTGCAACTCTCAGTCCACTGTCCTATCTCTGATGCCTACCTGTCTCACCCATCCTCATAGCCTCAACCAGATAACTCCCCCAACTGTGAGTGTGAACGTTGCTCTCCCTACACCTAAAACCTTCAGCTTCCAGGCTGCTGTGGAAGAAGGGGAACCCAAGCAGAGTCTGTTGGTCTCTGTGATTAGGGGAGATGATGCTGGGTATCCAAAAAGGCAAAGTGGCTAGAGTCTGCAGGTCAGAGTCCTGGGGAGGAGCCAGCTAAGACCCAAGAGAACTCCAGAGATCTTTAAACGTTTTCATCAAGCAACCAGCTGAGTTTTGAAAGGAGCATGCATTTGAGGAAACTCCTCACATGCAAGACCAGGGAAAGAATCACAAGAGAGGATTGAAGCTGTAATTCATTATATTAATAAGTCATATAAGAAAAAAACTACATGAGCATCTCAACAGGAATGGGCAGGCAAGGAGAGATTACAAAGGGTCATAAAGAAACTTGTGGAGGTGACAAATATGTTCATTATTTGATTGTGGTGTTAATTTCATAGATACATGCTTAGTAAATTGTATACTTTAAATATGGGTATGTTATATCAATTGTATTCTTGTAAAGTTGTCACAAAAGGTAACTAATTATAGTAGAGTAACTATATATATGTTTATACAGTTAGAATATAAATATGCTGTTATTGCATATTTATATGCAATATAATCACTAAGTCATATCTGACTCTATTGCAGCCCGCTGGACTGTAGCCCACCAAGCTCCTCTGTCCTTGGTATTTCCCAGGTAAGAGTACTGGAGAGAGTTTTCATTTCCTTTTCCAGGGAAACTTCCTGACCCAGGGATCAAACCCACATCTCCTGCATTACAGGCAGATTCTTTACCACTGAGCCATCAGGGAAGCCCAAGAATATAAATATACTAAATATTAAATATATTTTATATAGAAAAATAACAATTATTGTGGATATATAACAAATGTAGGAGTAAACCAAAATAGAAACACAAAGGAAAGGAAGGGATAAATGTCCATATAGTACTTTTGTATTATTTTTATACTGTATGTAAAATAGTAGGACATTATTTGTAAGTAGACTGCAAAAAGTTTTTAAAATACATTGTATTTTAAAGAGCAGTCATTAAAATTTTTTAAAGTGTTAAAAGCCTACTGGAGATAAGATGAAATGAGAAAAAATTTCAATCCAAAAGAAGTCAGGAAAAGAAAATAAAAAAGGAAAAAAGCAATTGAGACAAATAGAAAACAGTTAACAAGATAGTATATTTAAACCTAACCATACACATATTTACATTACATATAAATGGTTTAAAGTATTAAAAAGTGGAGATTGTCAGGTTGAATTTTTTTTAAAGGCTTAACGTCAAAGAAAAGTGAAAGTGAAGTTGCTCGGTCGTGTCCAACTCTTTGTGATCCCACGGACTATAGCCTACCAGGCTTCTCCATCCATGGGATTTTCTAGGCAAGAGTACGAGAGTGGGTTGCCATGTCCTTCTCCAGGGGATCTTCCCAACCCAAGGATCAAACCCTGGTCTCCGGCATTGCAGGCAGACGCTTTACCCTCTGAGCCACCAGGGAAGCCCTTAAAAGGCTCAACTATATACTAAATGTAAAAAGAAACCCACTTTAAACATAAAGACACAGATGGTTAAAACAGAAAGGAGAAAAAAAAAGATATAACTTGGAAATGCTAATCAAAAAAAGAAAGCTGAAGTGTCTATATTAATATAAGATTAAGTAGATTTTAGATCAAGAAATTTTACCAAGTTTAAGATAGATGCCAATTCATTAAAAAATATATGTAATCATTATAAATGGATATTTACCTAATTACAGAGTCTGAAAATGTATAAATCAAGAACTGATAGGAGAAATAGAAATACCTACAAATATGTTAGAAACTTACATATTCCTCTTTTAGTAAATAGTAGCACAAATAGACAGAAAGAGCTGTAGAAGACAGTGTGTTGTTAATCGTTCAGTTGTGTCCAGCTTTTTGCGACACCATGGACTGGAGCCCACCAGGCTCCTCTGTCCATGGAATTGCCCAGGCAAGAATACTGGAGTGGGTTACCACTCCGTTCTCAAGGGGATCTTCCCAAGCCAAGGATCAAACCCAGCTATCCCACATTGCAGGCATATTCTTTACCATCTGAGCCACCAGGGAAACCTCAAAAACTTAATGCTGTCAACCACTTTGACCTAATTGACATTTATAGATCATTATACCCAAGAACAGCAGAATATACACTCCTTTTGAGTTCACATGGAACATTGACCAAGCTGGACTATCCTTTTGGCTATAAAAGCACATTTTAATAAATCTAGAAGTATTTAAATCTTATGCAGTATGTTCTCTGCTGCTGCTGCTAAGTCACTTCAGTCGTGTCCGACTCTGCGTGACCCCATAGACGTCAGCCCACCAGGCTCTCCCGCCCCTGGGATTCTCCAGGCAAGAAAACTGGAGTGGGTTGCCATTTCCTTCTCCAATGCATGAAAGCGAAAAAGTGAAAGTGAAGTCGCTCAGTCGTGTCCGACTCTTAGCGACCCCATGGACTGCAGCCCACCAGGCTCCTCCATCCATGGGATTTTCCAGGCAGGAGTACTGGAGTGGGGTGCCATTGCCTTCTCCGAGTATGTTCTCTAACTACAACTAAATAAAACTGGAAATCAATAATAGAATAATGTCTGGAAAATCCTCAAATATTTGAAAGTTAAACAATATAATTATAAATAATCCAAGAGTCAAAGTATAAAACCCAAGGGAAATTAGAAAATATTTGAAATAAATAAAAATGACAATGCATATCAGAATTGTGGGATGCAGCTAAAACAGTTCTTAGAAAGAAATGTAGATGGTATTAGTGATTCCTTATTTTAGGAAAGAAGTGAAAGTCACTCAGTCATGTGACTCTTTGAGACTCTTTGTGACCCCATATAGTCCATGGAATTCTCCAGGCCAGAATACTGGAATGGGTAGCCGTTCCCTTCTCCAGAGGATCTTCCCAACCCAGAGATTGAACCCAGGTCTCCTGCCTCGCAGGCAGATTCCTTACCAGCTAAGCCACCAGGGAAGCCCAGAAAAGGAGAAGGGTCTAAATCAATTATCTGAAACTCTACTCTAAGAAACTAGAAAGAGAAGAGCTAAACTCAAAGCAAGCAGAAGAAAGTAAATAATAAAGAAAAATGTAGAAACCAATGCATTAAAAAAATAGAAAAATGATACAGGAAATCCAATGAAGCCAGGACTTACTTCCCTGTTGGTCCAGTAGCTAAGACTCTGCTCTCCCAATACATTGCCATGTGTAAAACAGATAGCTGGTGGGAACAGGCTGTATAGCGCAGGGAGCTCTGTGATGACCTAGAGGGGTGGGTTGGGTGCAGAGGGGGGTCCAAGAGGGAGGGGATATATATATACATACATGCATGGAGCTAATTCATTTTGTTGTACAGCAAAAACTAACACAACACTGTAAAACAACTATACTACAAATTTTTAAAAAATAGAAAAAAAAGAAAAATTTGTATTCTTTATAAACATTGTATAATTTATAATATTTTGAATTTAGTAATTCCAAACTTGGAAATAAGGCAAAATGCTAATTACTTGAGACTTTTATATCATACCAAAGAATATTTTCAATAAGCTTATATGATTTTCATGTGACTCTCTCAGAAGATGTTACTCTAAAAAAGTAACTCACCACTGACAAGGAACATTTTACAGACCTGAAAGAATACAGACTAACCTGGTAAGGTGTCACGGCTTTGTAGTAAATAAGAAGGAACAGTTAGGTTATTGTTACCCTGTAGGACATTAACTAGTTTTGCATATAAATTAACATTGTTATTGCGACATTTCTATTTTTTTAAGATATTGAGAAACTCTTATTTATAAATGGACCTACATGTACCAGGTATAACCCTATATTCTTTTTTTTTTTAATTATTTTTATTGGAGTATAATTGATTTACAATATTGTATTAGTTTTTCCAGACAACAATACTGGAGTGGATTGCCACTTCCTTCTCCAGGGGATCTTCCCCACCCAGGGATTTAACCCAGGTCTCCTGAATTGCAGGTGGAGGCTTTACCATCTGAGCTACTAGGGAAGGCCATACTGTGAAATGAATCATATGCATACATATACGTCCATTCTTTTTTTAGATTCTTTTCCCATATAGGTCACTACAGAGTGTTGACTAGAGTTCCCTGTGCTATACAGTAGGGTCTTATTAATTATCTATTTTGTATATAGTAGCAATGGCACCCCACCCCAGTACTTTTGCCTGGAAAATCCCATGGATGGAGGAGCCTGGTAGGCTCCAGTCCATGGGGTCGCTAAGAGTCGGACACGACTGAGCGACTTCACTTTCACTTTTCACTTTCATGCATTGGAGAAGGAAATGGCAACCCACTCCAGTGTTCTTGCCTGGAGAATCCCAGGGACGGGGGAGCCTGGTGGGCTTCTGTCTATGGGGTCGCACAGAGTCGGACACGACTGAAGCGACTTAGCAGCAGCAGCAGTGTGTGTATGCCAGTCCCAAGACATTTTTTCTTATCAGAGTGTATAAACCCCCATTCTTCAATACATCTTGGAGCCAGTATTTTTCCTACCGATTCCCTCATCAGTGAGTTACATGTAACTTAAGCTCTTGCTTACGTACAACTCTTTGAGAAGTGAGATAGAAAAAAAAAAAAAATTAAGCTAAAATCAACAGGGTGGAGAGGAGGTGGCTGGATACTGCCAGTTGGGTGTGCTGGGCAGAAGGCATATTCTAGACAAATTGCAGTGCAAAAGCACTAATGTTTAAAAAACAAAATGTATGATAAGTTCTAGAAACTCGAAGAAGAAAAAAAACACAAGGGAGAACCTTAAGTATGGACAGAAGAGAAAGTATAATAAGATGAGGCCAAAGAGCAAGGTGAGGATCACTGAACAACAGAACAATGGAAGGATCCATGGAAGAATTTAATCTGGGCAGGGACTTGATTGAGATTCTGTTGACTGATATATGAAAAGTGAAATAGAAGAAAGCAAATTTGATTTGGAATAAACTCTCAGGAGGCCCTTGCAATCATTTAGGTGAAAAAGATGATAGTTCAGCGTCAGGCAAGAGTGCCTCAGACAGTAAAGAGTCCGGGATGTGGGAGACCAGGGTTCAATCCCTGGGTCTGGAGAAGGAAATGGCAACCCACTCCAATATTGTTATCTGGAAAATCCCATGGACAGAGGAACCTGGCAGGCTACAGCCCATAGGGTTGCAAAGAATTGGACACAACCTGAGTGACTAACACACTAAGGAGAGGAAGAAAAGCAAAACAGTCAAGAGATGATTTGGAGATGAAATCAACATAATTGACTATTGACAAATGGGGAAGATAACCAAACGGGCAGTGACCAGGGTCGCTCCCAGGTTTCCGGCCACAGCAGTGAATGGTAATGCCTTGCAGAGTAGCAGCTGTGTTGGCTTGAGTCTCTGAGTCACAAAATACTCCAGGGAAAGAGCAGGTGTCATCTTTAGCTGTAACCATAAAGTGGCATGCTGTCAGGAGCGTGCCAGCCTGCCTGGGCCACTTCACCTAGGAATATGATACTTACATGGTCCTCTACTCCAGCCCCTGCCTGGGGCACCACCATGATGCTCATTTGCAACAACCATCTCCCTGATCACCTGCCTGGACATCTCCTGGGCCACAAAAATAATCCTCAAAATTGGCAACAGACTTGATAGAGAAATTGAGGACTTCTGGAGTATAACCATCCTCCCTTTCCCTAGCATCTCTTGCTGCTGCTGCTGCTAAGTCGCTTCAGTCGTGTCCGACTCTGTGCGACCCCATAGACGGCAGCCCACCAGACTCTGCCATCCCTAGGATTCTCCAGGCAAGAACACTGGAGTGGGTTGCCATTGCCTTCTCCAGCATCTCTTGGGATCCCACTAATTCTCTTCTGTGTTTTTAGGCACAGAAGGTGACTCATCCCCTTCTTGGGAGAAGGAACTGTCTGCTGTAACAATCCTACCTCCCAACCCTTAGCTACCTGAATTCTCCTGGTGAAGCCCCGCCACCTAGTAGCTTCTCCTTTTATGAAACTTGAATGCTTCAGGCTGAAACCAGCAATGCTTCCTGAACAGCAAGATGCAATTATACCTATAGGACTTTGAATTCTCCAAGCACAGAAAGCTGAGTGGGAGGGATGTTGCGATGCCATCCCTGCCTCAGTAGGGCTCACTATCTTAGCCCACAAGGGGCTCTCTACTGCCTCTTCACCTATTCAACAAAGATTTTAAAAATATTGCTAAGTGCCATTCTCTATGCTAGGCAATGGAGACACAATATTGAATAAAAATAAAAATTTCCTGGTCTTTAAATCTTAAATTTTTATAAGGAAGACAATTAGTAAGTAAACACATAAATAAGCAACATAATATAAAAATAGAATTACCCTATGATCCAACAATCCCACTTATGTGTGTGCGTATATGCTTATATATATATATGCAAAGCAAATAAAAACTTATATATGCTTTTAAGTGCTTATATATGCTTATATATATATGCAAAGCAAATAAAAACAGGATCTCAAACTGGTATTTGCACTCCCATGTTTATTAAACATTATTCATAATAGGCAAGATATTGAAACCACCCAAGTGGTCATCTACAGATGCATGAATAAAGAAGATTATTCAGTCATGGGAAAGGAGGAGATCCTACTATTTGAGACAACATGGATGAAACTTGAAGACATTATGCTAAGTGACAGGGAAAAATAAATATTGTGTGATATCACTTATATGCAGAATCTAAAAAAAAAAAAAACAAACTCATAGAAACAGAGAGTAGAGTAGTGGTTACCAGAGGCTGGGCGGTAGGGGAAAATAAGGAGACACTGGTCCAACAGGATAAGGAGACACTGGTCCAACAGGGCAAACCTCCAGTTATAAGATGAATAAGCTCTGAGGAAATGAAGTACAACCAGAGATTATAGTTGATAATACTGTAATACATGCTTGAAAGTTGCTAACAGAATAGACCTTCAATATTTTTACCACAAAAAAGAAAGTATTATGTGATGTGATGGAGGTGTTAGCTGATGCTACTATATCATTTTGCAACATACACATATATTAAACCAACATAGTGTACACCTTAAAGTTATACAGTATTGTATGTTACTTATATCTCAATAAAGCTGGCCAAAATGCTTAAGATAAAAATAAAATAAATTGGAGTTTATTTTAAAAAAGAAAAGCAACATAATCAGATCAGATCAGTCGCTCAGTCGTGTCCGACTCTTTGCGACCCCATGAACCGCAGCACGCCAGGCCTCCCTGTCCATCACCAGCTCCCGGAGGTCACTCAGACTCACACCCATCAAGTCAGTGATGCCATCCAGCCATCTCATCCTCTGTCGTCCTCTTCTCCTCCTGCCCTCAATCCCTCCCAGCATCAGAGTCTTCTCCAATGAGTCAACTCTTCGCATGAGGTGGCCAAAATACTGGAGTTTCAGCTTTAGCATCATTCCTTCCAAAGAAATCCCAGGGCTGATCTCTTTCAGAATGGACTGGTTGGATCTTCTTGTAGTCCAAGGGACTCTCAAGAGTCTTCTCCAACACCACAGTTCAAAAGCATCAATTCTTCGGCGCTCAGCCTTCTTCACAGTCCAGCTCTCACATCCATACATGACCACAGGAAAGACCATAGCCTTGACTAGGCAAACCTTTGTTGGCAAAGTAATGTCTCTGCTTTTGAATATGCTATCTAGGTTGGTCATAACTTTCCTTCCAAGGAGTAAGCGTCTTTTAATTTCATGGCTGAAGTCACCACCTGCAGTGATTTTGGAGCCCAAAAAAATAAATTCTGACACTGTTTCCACAGTTTCTCCATCTATTTCCCATGTAGTGATGGGACCAGATGCCATGATCTTCGTTTTCTGAATGTTGAGCTTTAAGCCAACCTTTTCACTCTCCACTTTCACTTTCATCAAGAGGCTTTTTAGCCCCTCTTCACTTTCTGCCATAAGAGTGGTGTCATCTGCATATCTGAGGTTATTGATATTTCTCCCAGCAATCTTGATTCCAACTTGTGTTTCTTCCAGTCCAGCATTTCTCATGATGTACTCTGCATATAAGTTAAATAAACATGGTGACAATATGCAGCCTTGACGTACTCCTTTTCCTATTTGGAACCAGTCTGAATACATTATGATAAAAAGTTATGAATAAAATAAGCAGAATGGCAAGATAGAAACTAAGGAAAGACACTCATCAAGAAAGCTGTTTCCGAGGTGGTGGCACTTAAACTGAAACTTGAAAGGTGAGAATGAGCCTGCCAGTGTTTACTGCAAGTGATGCAATAAAAATAATCATACTATGTATTGAGAGTTCTTCAGGTTATTGAGGTGCTGTTTGGGCTCAGTGTCCGTTATGTGATGGCAGAAGTCATACTGCTGAAATTACTTGATTCATAACACTGTGCAAGAAGAAACAGTATTTTTTTTTAAACAGACAAACGTGATTTTCTCTTTCAGCTTTTTGGAAACACAAATGTCTTCCTAGTAAACCCAAAGCATCCTGGGAGAGAAGGAGGTGCAGACCGGATCAACATTGTCAAAGAAGGAAGGAAAAGAACAGAAGTTATTATTCAACTTGTAACACTCAAAGAGAATTTTGCAGCATAACAATAGACTAGAAAATACACAGTTGAGAAAGAAAGGATTCTCAAAATATCTAACTTGTACTAGTATATATCAAGGGCTAGACCGGATAGACTACATCACATTTAAGTAGAGTAGAGGTTAATGATACATTTTTCCTATTTTATCCTGGCCCAAGGGACTGTGGGACTGGAAGTGGGGAGGGCTGGAGGAGGTGAATGACAGCTCAGGAGACTCGCCTTGCTGGGTTTCCAGGTCCCCAGAAGTGGGACGAACAGGCTAAGGAGGAATACTGGGGACTGCAGGGTCTCAGCTCCACCCCTTACTGGACACCCTGGGAGGAGCAGGCTACATCAACACGGGGAAGAAGCAGGAACCAGCATGACTTAGGGTGCTGTTCCTCCAAATGCCTGTGTACTGTCTGATTTTTATTGTTTGTTTTTTTCCATTCAGCCCTGGTACATTTACAAAATAAACTAAGGATAAATCAATAGGAAAAGGAAATGAAAAATAAAGCGAGTTAAGACATAGGAAATACAAGCCCAAGTTTTTTTTTTATTAGATTCAAACAGACATAGACTATCAAATTGCTTTATAAGTTTCTATACACACTTAAACCAGATTCTCTTGGAAGATGGAGCAGAGACTTTAAGCTCAGCTTTCAAAGGACATGGGGGCCTCACAGCTTGCCTGCCCCTTGAATAGTTGCTGTCTGGCACCCAGATATATCTTGGCTGGGCAGGTGATTGCCATGAGTCATTATCTAAAATTTGTTTCTTTATGAAAACACTGGGTGGAACCTAGGACAGACTAGGGTGAGAGAAAGACAGGCCAAGAAAGGCAGAAAATTGCCCTGAAGGAGAATGGAATTGCTTTTGACATCAGGAAGAGCCTTGTACCCCTGCAGCCTCACTAAAATCACCCTGTGTGATTATGTTATTAGCAGACACCTTGAGCGATCCCCTACTGAAACCCTAACAGTAGTCTTGCAAATAATCACTTGGCCACATGCATGGAGCCAGCAGTACAGACTGGCTTTTATTATTTTTTTTTTCCAGGTAATATACAGGCTTTCTGACCTGAGGTAAGAGGGGCTAAGTAAGAAAAATATTTATAATAGAATGAGGGACAGTTTCAACTCTGGTGAGCATACCTGAGTCTAGGCCTGGCTCAAAACACAAGAGAATTTTATGTTTAACACTGTTATGTTGGGGAAAAGAAGAGAAAGAGAAATGAAGAGGGTAACTGGCATCAGCAAAACCTGCCTAAAGATAGCCATGGCTTACCCCTTTGATGCTGGCTCATTCCACTGTTTGCCTTTCTTTGCCATAGACACTGGGGTTCTGGGTTCTTTCTCCACCTCACAAATGCCAGCAGTTGGAATTTCCATACTCACCAAGACAAGGCAGCAGGAAGACAACAGGCTCCATGGACTGTGGTCTTGTTCTGCTATTGTTGATGGTTAATGGGTTCTTGCCCTCAGTTAGAATAGGGTTCACCGGGAGATTTGTACCACCACAAACTTTCTTCTAATAGAGCCTCCCTTCCATGTTGTATTAGAGTTCTCCAGACAAACAAAACCAATAAGATATATAGATAGATAAACAGAAAGAGGTTTATAATGAGGGATTGACTCATATAGAGGCTGAGAAGTCCCACAATCTGCAGTCTGTAACTAAACACCCTAGAAAGCCATTGATGTAGTTCCAATTCAGACTCCAATGCCTGAAAATAGCAATAGATAATGCATGTACAAAGACCCAAGAACCAAGAGTGCTGATGTCCAAGGGCAGGAGAAGAGGGATGTCCCAGCTCAAGCAAGTAATCTGTGCTTCTTCTGCCTTTTTGTCAATCATGAACTAACCAGCAGCTAATGAAGATAAAAGCAATAGTGTCCTCTTGGTCCTAAATGGATTACTTATATACCTGAGGACTTTCAGACTAGGTAATTAAGAACCAAATAGGCCACTACAAGTCCAGGATTTAGTGCTCCTGTCCTTACTATCACCACCTCAAACCCTATCTGTTTCCCTGGAGTTCTGAGCAACAAAGGTCTGAAGTTTACCTTAAACTGTCCTCCAAAGGCTTTCACAGAAATCAATTTGGCTCTAGAACTTGGGCTGCAGACAAGTGTTTTGGAAAAGGACATCACATCAAATAAGCACACCAAATAAGTAGTTCATTCTAAAAATTCTGCCTTTTGTGATTCCTACTATTGAACCATTCTGCTCAGTTGATTTGGACAGATCATGCTGGACTAGTAATTACTAACTGAATCAAAAGTCATGAGTGTTTGCAAAAGGAAAGAAAGAAAAGAGAGCACAAGGTAAATAAATTCAGATTGAGTGTTGAACACTAAAACCATTCCTACTATTTTTCACACTGTCTATGTAGTAGAGAATAAATTATCAACCTTCCCATTATTAAATTGGAAGGCCAGGGAGATTACACATGGAAACAAAAGGTAAATATTGTTTGATCTCAGGAAAAAAGATACACCTTCTTCCAAGCTGGAAAATATTTGTCAGTGAAGGATGACTGTTACTTATTCAAAGCCCTAATCTATGGCTTTTCATTCTTGGTACCAATGCAATAAACACAAGAGAAAGTTAAAATTAAGAATATATCCCTTTTTCATATTACCAAATAAATTTAAGACTAAGGATATTTAAACCTGGCAAGCTGAAATACTCATTTTAAAACAATATATTTGTATAAAAAAAACGGTGTTAGCTGGAAAGGGAGTGAAAACTTTTTGCTCTCAGCATCATAAACTTATTCCTCTTGAAACACATTCTGAATTAAGTAGTACTGTCTGCTTTGCTTGGTAGAATTGTTTCATCTGAGGAGATCAAAAAAGATTTTGCTGGGATATATAAATAAAAAGAATTGGTGCTTCCACTTCTGAAAAGCCCCATCCTAAAGTTTATGCCTAACTTTTCAAGCCTAGGCAGTTGAACCGTCATGTCAAAAAATAATGTTGGAGGGGGTGCATCCCCAGTGGGCCAGTGGCTAAGACTCTGCTCTCCTAATGCAAATGGCATGGGTTCGACCCCTGATCAGGGAACTAAGATCTCACATGCCACAGAGTATGGTCAAAATTTTTAAAAAAATAATAATGTTGGGTGTTTATTTGAACACTTCAACAACAATTTCTGTCACCCAAATATGAGATGTGGGTAAACCGCTTTGCTTCTTCTTTCTGCAAACTAAGGATTGAAATGTTGTTCTTGTTTAGTTGCTAAGTTGTATCCAACTCTTTTGTGAACCCATGGCATGGACTGCAGCCAACCAGGCTCCTCTGTCTGTGAGATTCTTCCGTCAATAATACCAGAGTTGGTTGCTATCTCCTTCTTCAGGGGATCTTCCTGATCCAGAGATTGAACCCACATCTTCTACACTGGCAGGCAGATTCTTTACCATTGAGCCATGAGGGAAGCCCAGGGATTGAAATAAGAGGAAGGAGAAAAGAAAACCAAGAAAGGAAAAGATAAAAACTTAAGAAGTACATGTGTTCACTGCAAAGCAGCATAAAATGTACAAGGAAACACTTTGAAATACCTTCTAACTCAACCATAACAGCTATGCGACTTTTGACAATTCACTTGGTTTCTCTAATCTCCCAATATCCTCAATGATAATATGAAGAGAGTAGGGTTTTGCTAACATCACTGATGAACTGGATCCAGCTCATGTGCTGTATCAAACAGCTTGACCGAATCTGCCCCACCTCCTGGGTTGCTTGCTAAATGAGAGCTGCCGGCCAGCTACTGCCTCTGCTTCCTCTCTTCACACCACCCACTGTCTCAGCCTCCCTGAGACACGCCGTGCCTCTGGCATCCCGAACAGATGCTCAGAGGAGCCAGATAACACCATCTAGAAGTCAGGGAAATTTTAAAGTAATTGGGTGATTGTGGACCAATGAGAAGCAGGAAGTAAGAAGCCACTGACCAATGCATCCTTGATTCCCCTCCTTCCCCAACCTAACAGTCTGTCCTAGGGCACAGTGGATCTTCACTACCTTTCAGGAGATGCTCCATGTGAAGAGCACTGGCCACAGCTCTTAGTGAAGCAGAGGCCTACTTGGTAATATGCCAACTTATGTTTTCTTATCTTCCTTCCCTGCTTTACTTTCCTTCTTCTCTCACTCTTGCTATCCTGGGATTCCACACCAAATGAAGCACTAACATGTCAACCTTGTCTCAAGCTCTTTTTAAAGACAAAAGGAATTCTATGGGGAATTCCCTGGTGGTCTAGTGGTTAGGACTCCATGCTTTCACTGCTACGGGCCCAGGTTCAATCCGTGGTTGGAGAACTAGGATCCCACAAGCTGCATGGTGTGGTTAAAAAAAAAAAAAAAAAAAAGACATGCAATTAAATTATATTAAATTAAATGGAATATGGAAAAGCCATTCCTAAATTCAAGTAATCATTATGCTCATAAAAAGCCCATAAGATCTTGGACAAATAAAAAAGAAGTACAAAATGTCAGGCCCAGAGCTTGTTGCTGAGACATTTATAAACAGTTAGGGGCTTCCCTGGTGGTTCAGATGGTAAAGAATCTTCCTGGAATGTGGGACACCTGGGATCAATCCCTGGGTTGGAAAGATCCCCTGGAAAAGGAAATGGCAAGCCACTGCAGTATTCTTGCCTGGAGAATCCCATGCACAGAGGAGCCTGGTGAGCTACAGTCCATGAGGTTGCAAAGAGTCAGACACGACTGAGAGACATTCACTCCACTTCACTTCACTTCACATAAAATAGAAAGAAAGGAGCACTTAACTAGGCTGGAGTAGGGGCTTGGAGTAGAAGACAGAAAAGCCCCAAATAAAAGAGGGACCAGAGATAACACCTAAAGAGACAAGAAAAGGGCATTTCATGAAGGCCTGAGAAAGCACGTGAAGTCTCGGGAACTTAGTTGAGAATGAGGTCACAGAATGGGCAGGGTCAGCTCATGATAGACCTTGAACATCACACTCCAGAACTCAGTTTTTTCTCAAGGCCATTGAGAATTGAAGAGGAACAATGTAATCAAGGATTACATTGTAAAAAGATCAGCCAGACACTGGTGTGGAGAAAGACAGGAAGACAATGAGGCAGGAAGTAAGGAGAGCAATTAGGAGTCTATTGTATAAGGACAAGAAAAGAGTGATGGGGCAATGTAAAGACTCTAGGATTAGAATGATCAGAGGAAGTAAAGTTGGTTTCCTTGAATGTGGAAGTCTAAACAAGAAGGAGGCATCTAAGAGGGTCTCAGGTTTCAGATGTGAGCAGACAGACTATTAACCAAAACTAGAAATGAAGAACAGAGGTTTGCTTACTTTTGGTGGCCATAGAGTGAATGCTGAATTTCTGCAGTCTAAGAGATATTTTAATAAGCAGTTGAAAATGTGTATCTGAAATCCAGTCAAGAATCTCTGAATTAATGTTAGAATTTTTGAAGAATGCAGAATCAGAAAAGAGAGTAAAGGAGGAAATTCAAAAATACCAACGACTGAGGAATAAATGGAGATAAAAGAGACCCACAAAAGAGACAGAAAAGGGGAGCTATCTAAAAGGTAAAAGGGAAACCAGAAATGACTAGCATCAGAGATCAAGGCGTGGGAGAGGTAGTGGATGTGAATGATCACCAGACAGACCAAGTAAAATAAGGCCTAAAAAATGCTTGTTGATAGCAACTAGGAAATCCTAACAAAAGAAACTAGATAAGGCGGTGAAAGTGGAAAAGTGGCTGCAGTTTGTTCAAAAGTTAATGAAAAGTGTTCATTTGTTGCTGGTGGGAAAGCAGAAACGAAGACAGTGTAGCAGTTTCTGACAAAACTAAACATACCCTTATCACAGATCCAGTAATCATCAGTTCAGTTCAGTTCAGTTCAGTCGCTCAGTCATGTCCGACTCTTTGCAACCCCATGGACTGCAGCATACCGGGCTTCCCTGTCCATCACCAACTCCCGGAGTTTACTTAAACTCCTGTCCATTGAGTTGGTGATGTCATCCAACCACCTCATCCTCTGTTGTCCCCTTCGCCTGCCTTCAATCTTTCCCAGCATCAGGATCTTTTCAAATGAGTCAGTTCTTCACATCAGGTGGCCAAAGAATTGGAGTTTCAGCTTCAACATCAGTCCTTCCAATGAATATTCAGGAGTGATTTCCTTTAGGATGGACTTGTTGGATCTCCTTGCTATCCAAAGGACTCTCAAGAGTCTTCTCCAACACCACAGGTCAAAAGCATCAATTCTTCAGCGCTCAGCTTTCTTTATAATCCAGCTCTCATATCCATACATGACTACTGGTAAAGCCATAGCTTTGACTAGACAGTCCTTTGTTGGCAAAGTAATGTCTCTGCTTTTGAATATGCTGTCGAGGATGGTCATAACTTTCCTTCCAAGGAGTAAGCATCTTTTAATTTCATGGCTGCGGTCACTATCTGCAGTGATTTTGGAGCCCAAGAAAATAAAGTCTTTCACTGTTTCCACTGTTTCCCCATCTATTTGTCAGGAAGTGATGGGACTAGAAGCCATGATCTTAGTTTTCTGAATGTTGAGTTTTAAGCCAACTTTTTCACTCTCCTCTTTCACTTTCATCAACAGGCTTTTTAGTTATTCTTCACTTTCTGCCATAATGGTGGTGTCATCTGCATATCTGAGGTTATTAATATTTCTCCTGGCAATCTTGATTCCAGTTTGTGCTTCATCCAGTCTAGCATTTCTCATGATGTACTCTACATATAAGTTAAATAAGCAGGGTGTGGAGAAGGAAATGGCAATCCACTCCAGCACTCTTGCCTGGAAAATCCCATGGACGGAGGAGCCTGATAGGCTATAGTCCATGGGGTCGCAAAGAGTCGGACACAACTGAGCAACTTCACTTCTCATCCACCTAAAAGGTTTGAGACATCTGTTGCTTTCAGTGGTCTTTCATGTTTTACCTGTCTGGCACCTTCTTGTTCATAATCAAACTAGGCCTTCAGAATTCCTTTTACTCGCAGCCAAGTATTATACCAAAACTTAGTCTTTTCTTTTTCAAAGAGCTAACAAGTCTAATAAGTTAGTATCTTGTCCCCATATTATATATCTGTACTAATTTGAATCGAGATTTCTTGAATTATTCTGATCATAAGTTGGTATCATAAAATTTCTGGGTAGTTCCCATTGAGGGATAGTGTTCTCTGTGCTTTGAAGTATCATATTGACGATTTCTATAATACCCAGATTTCAGCTTCACAGTTTGGGAGGATAGGAGGCAATCTACTCAGACTAATAAAGTGTTTTTTGTGGGGGTTTTTTTATGTTATTTAATTATTATAAAATTATTAATTTACCAATTTTCATAAGAACATGTACATATTCATATTATATTCACAAGAACATGTACATATTGCACAGGGTTGTGGATTAAACAGTCTCCTAAAAAGCAAAAAAAAAAAAAAAAAAAATAAGCAGGGTGACAATATACAGACTTGACATACTCCTTTCCTGATCTGGTATAAGTCTGTTTGTTGCTCTGTGTCCAGTTCTAACTGTTGCTTCTTGGCCTGCATACAGATTTCTGAGGAGGCAGGTCAGGTGACCTGATATTCCCATCTCTTTAAGAATTTTCCACAGTTTGTTGTGATCCACACAGTCAAAGCCTTTGGCATAGTCAGTAAAGCAGAAGTAGATGTTTTTCTGGAGCTCTCTTGCTTTTTCGATGATCCAGCAGATGTTGGCAATTTGATCTCTGGTTCTTCTGCCTTTTCTAAATCCAGCTTGAACATCTGGAAGTTCATGGTTCATGTACTGTTGAAACCTGGCTTGGAGAATTTTGAGTTTTACTTTACTAGTGTGTGAGATGAGTTCAACAGTGCGGTAGTTTGAGCATTCTTAGGCATTGACTTTCTTAGGGATTGGAATGAAAACTGACCTTTTCCAGTCCTGTGGCCACTGCTGAGTCTTCCAAATTTGCTGGCATATTGAGTGCAGCAATCATACTCCTTGGTATTTACCCAAAGGAGCTGGAAACTGATGTCCACACATAAGCATACACATGGATGTTAAACCAACTTTATTTGTAACTGCCAAAACTTGAAAGCAACTAAAACGTCCCTCAGTAAGTGAATGGATAAAATGGTACAGCCAGAAAATGAAATACTATTCAGTGTTTAAAAGAAATGAGCATTCAAATTATGAAAAAACATGGCGAAAACTTAGATGTATATTACTAAGTGAAAGAAGCTGATCTGAAAAGGCTACATACCATATGATTCCAACTATATGATATTCTGGAAAAAGCAAAACTATGGAGACAGTGAAAGGATCAGTAATTGTTGGGGGTTATGAATGTGAGTCTGAGTGACCTCCGGGAGTTGGTGATGGACAGGGAGGCCTGGCGTGCTGCAGTTCATGGGGTCGCAAGGAGTCGGACACGACTGAGCGACTGATCTGATCTGATCTGAGGGAGGCAGAGAGGATGAATTGGCAGTATACAGAGGATTTTTACTGCTTGACACTATTCTTTTTTTTTTTTTAATTTTTAAATCCAAAAAAGGATTATCCCTGTCTATGTACGTAGCATTTTATTCCCAAATTTATTTATTTATTTATTTTTTTGAGTGCCAAAGAATTGATGCTTTTTTTTTTTTTTTTTTTTTTTGCAGGGGAAAATGGACAAAGGAAAGGATCAATGAGGGTGGGAGGGAAATGGGAAGAAAGAAGGGGGGTGATGGTGGGGAGGAGTATATGTAATTTCTTAACCAATGGCTTTCTGTTTTTAATCACAAAGAACACTTAAAAAAAATCATGTTGAATTCATCCTATATTAGGAGGTTTGTTCTCGAAATGAAAAGTTCAGGAAACAAAAAGTCCAGTTTGGGTGCCCTCATCTTAGACACGTCTTGGTATTTTGTATTGGTAGGTCTATCTTTACCACAATATATTATTTAGGACAGGATCACATTTGTCACCTCTTCCTCCCTACTACCCAAAGTGGTACCAAACCCATAAAATAGTCAATAAACCTTTACAGAGTGAACAAATAAGTCTTTTTTTTTTTTTTTAAACTCTCCTGAGTGAACTGAATTTTTTGAGGCTCATAAGTGAATATGTTTTGCTCTTTACTTTGTCTATTACAGCCAGATTATATGAGTGAGGTATTAAAGTCTCCCACTATTATTGTATTGCTGCATATTTCTTCTATCATATTAATTGATGTTTGTCTTAGATATATCAATGCTCCAATGTTGGGTGCATATATATTTATAATTGTTATAACTTCTTTTTGGATTGTTCCTTTAAGTCATTATGTGTAACCTTCATTGTCTCCTTTTCAGGATCTTTAACGTCAATTTTATCTGATATAAGTATTGCTACTCCTGTTTTCTTATGGTCCATATTTGCATAGAAAATCTTTTTCCAGCCCTTCATTTTCAGTCAGTATATATCCCCTATTTTAAGGTGGTTCTCTTGTAGACAACATATATAGGGGTCTAGTTTTTGTGTCCATTTGACCCATTTTAGTCTTTTGGTTGTCTCTTGTAGACAAGGTATGTAGGGGTCTTGTTTTTGTATCAATTCGGCCAGTCTTTGTCTGTTGATTAGGGCATTCAGCCCATAAACGTTTAAAGCAATTATTGATAAATAAGATTTACTTTATTGTTTTGAGTTCAAATTTATACACCCTTTTAGTGATTCCTATCTAGAGAATGTCCTTTAGTTTTTGTTGGAGAAATGGTTTAGTGGTGCAAAATTCTCTCAACTTTTGCTTATCTGTGAAGCTTTTGATTTCTCCTTCATATTTGAATGAGATCCTTGCTGGATACAATAATCTTGGCTGTAAGTTGTTTTCTTTCATCACTTTAATTACGTCTTGCCATTCCCTCCTGGCTTGGAGAGTTTCTATTGAAAGATCAGCTGTTATACTTATGGGAATTCCCTTGTGAGTTATTTGATGTTTTTCCCTTGCTGCTTTTAATATTTGTTCTTTATATTTAATCTTTGTTAATTTGATTAATATGTGTCTTGGGGTGTTACGCCTTGGATTTATCCTGTTAGCGACTCTCTGGATTTCTTGAACTTGAGTGGTAATTTCCTTTTCCATTTTAGGGAAATTTTCAACTATTATCTCCTCAAGTATTTCCTCATGGTCTTTCTTTTTATCTTCTTCTTCTGGAACTCCTATGATTCGAATGTTGTAGCGTTTGATGTTATCCTGGAGGTTTCTGAAATTGTCCTCATTTCTTTTGATGCGTTTTTCTTTTTTCTCGTCTGATTCATTTATTTCTAGGATTCTATCTTCTAATTCACTAATCCTATCTTCTGCCTCTGTTATTCTACTATTTGTTGCCTCCAGGGTGTTTTGGATCTCATTTATTGCATTATTCATTATGTGTTGACTCTTTTATTTCTTCTAGGTCCTTGTTAAACCTTTCTCGCATCTTCTCAGTCCTTGTCTCCAGACTCTTTAACTGTGATTCCATTTTGATTTCGAGATTTTGAATTAATTTCGCTATCATTATTCAGAATTCTTTATCAGGTAGATTCCCTATCTCTTCCTCTTTGGTTTGGTTTGGTTGGCATCTATCCTGTTCCTTTAGCTGCTGGGTATTCTTTTGTCTCTTCATTTTGTTAAAATTATCAAGTTTAGAGTGTCCTTACTATATTCTGGTAGTTTATTGAATTATCTTTATTGAGACAGTTTACAGGTCTTTTCAATATCTGATCTCTGCCCTGTTACAGAAGGGGCAGAGATGAACACCCAAATCTAAACCGGCCAGGTTCAGGCACTCGGATAATCCTCAGAAGCACAGACTTGGTTGAGTCTGCGTTTTATGCCCTTCATCGGGGAAGGCAATGGCACCCCACCCCAGTACTTTTGCCTGGAAAATCCCATGGACAGAGGATCCTGGTGGGCTCCAGTCCATGGGGTCGCTGAGAGTCGGACACGACTGAGCGACTTCACTTTCACTTTTCACTTTCATGCATTGGAGAAGGAAATGGCAACCCACTCCAGTATTCTTGCTTGGAGAATCCCAGGGACGGGGGAGCCTGGTGAGCTTCCGTCTATGGGGTCGCACAGAGTTGGACACGACTGAAGCGACTTAGCAGCAGCAGCAGCAGATCTGAGTAGCGCAGGTGATGAAATGTTCAGCGAGCACAGCTGCTGCGACTTATCACCTCTCCGCCGCTCAGTTTTCTGGGTATACAAACAGCGCACTTTCTCAGGCAGATGTTGACCATCCAGAGCCCCAAGAAGCGTGAGTCAGCACAGAAACCTACTCACAGTTCCATTAGACAGTGTCTCTCTAGGGCTGTAATTGCCCGCCTCCGGCCCTGGCTGCCTGTCACCGGAGTGGGACGGCCTGCAGCCGGCCAACTCTGTGTAGCCCTTTGTTCCGTAGGTAGTCCTGGTGGTGTCTTAAGTTAGGGCTGGCTTTTGATGTAGTAGATAACCGACAGTCTGGTTATTTCGCTCAGATAGCGCCCGAGATAGCCAGGCCAAATCCTTTCTCAAAGCAATGCAGGCCTCGCTGCTCCTCCTAGCCCAGCCCCCGCTTGCCAATAGCAAATGCTGGTGTCCGCGCCACTTCTCCGCAAAAGGAGTTATCACAGGGCTTGTTTTCTCGTTTTGAAGACAATGAGTTGTCTTTCTAAGTGCCTGATGTCCTCTGCCGGCATTCAGAAGTTGTTTTATAGAATTTATTCAGCATTCAAATGTTCTTTTAATGGATTTGTGGAGGAGAAAGTATTCTCCCCGTCTTACTCATCCGCCATCTTAGCTCCTCCCTCGCTTGACACTATTCTGAATGACAGTATAACAGTGTGGTGGTGGTGATTTAGTCGCTAAGTAGTGTCTGACTCTTGCAATCCCATAGACTGTTGTCTTCCAGTCTCCTCTGCCTATGGGATTTCCCAGGAATGAACACTGGAGTGGGTTGCCATTTCCTTCTCCAGGGGATTTTCTCGACCCAAGGACTGAACTCCTGCATCACAAGCAGATTCTTTACCACTGAGCCACCAGGAAAGCCATACTATAATGGTGGATACATGTTATTATACATTTTTCAAAACCCACACAATGTGCACCAGGAATGCACTGTAATATAAAGTGTGAACTTTGGGTCATAATATGTCAACATGGCTCATCAGTTTTAACAAATGAGCCATTCTTGTGTGAGATATAAATAGTGGAAAAGGGCATGCTGTGGGCAGCTGAGCAGAGTGGGTATGTGGGAAACCTCTGTACCTTCTCCCCAATTTTACGGTGAACCTAAAATGCTCTATAAAATAAAGTTTGTTTGAAAAAAAAAAAAAAGAGTAAATAGGAGATAATAAGATGGAGATGGTGAACACATTTAGAATGTAAGGAATTTGTGTGTTAAAAGTTGGAAATCACTCAACTGATCTCAGTGGCACTGGAATACATAAAGAAACTTTGGAAGGAACAAAAACTAATAATAGGAATTATTTGTGGAAGATTGTGGAGAGGTAGATGAGGATACTTGGGGAGGGGGTACCAGAAGGGGACTTTTCTCCAAATCTTTTTATACCTTTTTGTTTCTAAAACATGTGAATTATTAATTTTTCAAAAAAGTAAATGTAGCATCTACTATGTGCCAGATGAATTTCTTCATGTCTTGGAGGCTGGCAACCTCCTAAGGAGCCAAGACAGAGAGCCTTGTAGGATCTGAGATTATGACCTTAAAATCCCAATCAATAACTCTGAGAGCTGATGAGACTGGCCTCATAAATACCAAAGGTCTTGTGAGGGGTGGGGGTGGGGGGGGAAATGACTGAAAAGAGAAATACCATAATTCCTGGGATCCCAGGGAGCTGGAATAGAATGAATGAGGAAGAAGAAAAAACAGGGCTCAAAAAGAGTCTATTAGTTAAAGCTTAGCTTACAAAGTAGCTAATGCAAACAGCCGGCTTATTAGAAAAGTCCCTGATGCTGGAAAAGATTGAGGGCAGAAAGAGAAGAGCGTGTCAGAGGGTGAGATGGCTGGATGGCATCACTGGTGCAATCTACATGAACTTGGGCAAACTTCAGGAGATGGTGAGGGACAGGGAGGCCTGGTGTTATGCAGTCCATAGGGTGGTAAAGAGTCGGACAAAACTGGGAGACTGAACAACAACAAAGTAGAAGTTAAGAAAATGTTATTGTTTTCTAAGCCAAAAATTTTGATATTAAGCAGCCAATTTAGTTGACTCTTCAAAATGCAAATCAATTTCACTATTAAAAGCCATGGAATTATTTCATTGACCAACTTATATTGACAGATTGAAATCAGCCACTGGAACTTGATTATAAAGATTTTTAAACCAATTAAATTTTGTTGTCCTCAAGCCACTGGATTTTGATACATTTCCATGACCTGTAGCCCTCTTATTTATGTATTCATCATAGCTGGCTCTCAGAATATCCCACTAAATAAAAACTAACCCAAAGAATACCTTCCAGTGAACTCAAAGAATTTCCATTGTGAAAATTCTGCTTATTATTATTATTTTAACAAAACAATGGAATTACCAAATGTAGCGCAGATTCACCAAAGAAATGAAAATAAAACAAATAAGAGAAATTCCAGATCTCCCCACTACAGCCCTCTCAACACACAAAAAGTCATAACAAAGAAATGAACGATACAATACTCTTAAGAACACATAAGTTGACATTCTGTTTGGAAAACATATGTAAGGAAAATTAAAATTAAATATTAACCTCACACAAACAATCTGCAATCCCTGTTGCCAAATACTGATAATTACTGGAGTTCTTCGTCAAAAAAGCAGTCTGGGTAAGACTTCCCTGGAAGTCCAGTGGTTAAGACTCTGCACTCCCAATGCAGGGGCACAGGTTCCATCCCTGGTGGGGGAACTAAGATCCCATATGCCACATGGTGCAAGGCCAGAAAAGCTTAAAAAAAAAAGAAAGAAAGAAAAATAGCAGTCTGGATAAGCAATTCTAGATAGGGAGACATATTAACTCTAATTTACTCAAATATTTTCCTCTCTATCTTTTCCCTTAATTCTCTGAGGGAAACAAAAGAGGTTTTTTATTTCTGCCTTATTTTCCTCTAATGAATTGTAGTGGTGTTGAGGCTTGGAAAAAAGACGAATCATAATTGCAACCTAAATGTGGAATTATTACCACATTATACTTTGTATAATTAACTATGTTATTTATTTTATTTAGGTACTTTCTGTTCTTGCTTGGAGAGAAAAAAAATCAGTTATGCAGCTGATAATATATGTGTCACATTAATAATGTTTGTCTCCTTTTTAAGAGATAGCATATAGCAAAAATTCTGCTAGTGTTTCTGACACAATTTAATTTTAAGACAGAAGGATATTTTCTGTGTCATGTCTGGGTTGAGTGAGGCAGTAGAGAAGCCCAGATTAACACAAATAATCTCTTTTGGCTCCTACTTCGAAGAAATCTGTATGACCTCTTTCCTGAAGAAATGAAAATTGAATCTTAATCAACTTGCTGCTGCTGCTGCTGCTAAGTTGCTTCAGTCATGTCCGACTTTGTGCGACCCCATAGACGGCAGCCCACCAGGCTCCCCCATCCCTGGGATTCTCCAGGCAAGAATACTGGAGTGGGTTGCCATTTCCTTCACCAATGCATGAAAGTGAAAAGTGAAAGTGAAGTCGCTCAGTCATGTTCAACTCTTAGCGACCACATGGACTGCAGCCTACCAGGCTCCTCCATCCATGGGATTTTCCAGGCAAGAGTACTGGAGTGGGGTGCCATTGCCTTCTCCACTTAATTAACTTAGCTCTCTATAAATTAACCTGAGAGCTACTGGGGGAGATAAATATCCTTTATGTCTACACCCAAGTATAATTACATTACATTTAAATGTTTATGTTCCCTTTGAATTCTTGATTAGCTAAAGATTGCCCATGTTGATAGCTGGGGAGCCAGTCTGCCTTAGAGAAAATATTGTACCAATGTTACTTGTACCTAGTTCCAGGAACAATGTTCTAGGAACACAATGCATACTTCCTTATTAGTAAATTATTTGAATATGGGTATGGTACTTCTTTTTTGCATTTCTTTTCCATGGGGATGGTCTTGATCCCTGTCTCCTGTACAATGTCATGAACCTCCGTCCATAGTTCATCAGGCACTCTGTCTATCAGATCTAGTCCCTTAAATCTACTTCTCACTTTCACTGTATCATCATAAGGGATTTGATTTAGGTCATACTTGAATGGTTTAGTGGTTTTCCCTACTTTCTTCAATTTAAGTCTGAATTTGGCAATAAGAAGTTCATGATCTGAGCCACAGTCAGCTCCTGGTCTTGTTTTTGCTGACTGTATAGAGCTTCTCCATCTTTGGCTGCAAAGAATATAATCATTCTGATTTCAGTGTTGACCATCTGTTGATGTCCATGTGTAGAGTGTTCTCTTGTGTTTTTGGAAGAGGGTGTTTGCTATGATGACTGCGTTCTCTTGGCAAAACTCTATTAGCTTTTGCCCTGCTTCATTCCGTACTCCAAGGTCAAATTTATCTGTTACTCCAGGTGTTTCCTGACTTCCTACTTTTGCATTCCAGTCCCCTATAATGAAAAGGACATCTTTTTTGGGTGTTCTAGAAGGTCTTGTAGGTCTTCATAGAACCGTTCAACTTCAGCTTCTTCAGCGTTTCTGGTTGGGGCATAGGCTTGGATTACTGTGATATTGAATGGTTTGCCTTGGAAATGAACAGAGCTCATTCTGTAATTTTTGAGATTGCATCCAAGTGCTGCATTACGGACTCTTTTGTTGACCATGATGGCTACTCCATTTCTTCTAAGGGATTCCTGCCCACAGTTGTAGATATAATGGTCATCTGAGTTAAATTCACTCATTCCAGTCCATCTTAGTTCACTGATTGCTAGAATGTCGACATTCACTCTTGCCATCTCCTGTTTGACCACTTCCAATTTGCTTTGATTCATGGACCTGACATTCCAGGTTCCTATGCAATATTGCTCTTTATAGCATCGGACCTTGCTTCCATCACCAGTCACATCCACAACTGGGTATTGTTTTTGCTTTGGCTGCATCCCTTCATTCTTTCTGGAGTTATTTCTCCACTGATATCCAGTAGCATATTGGGCACTTACCAACCTGGGGAGTTCCTCTTTCAGTGTCCTATCATTTTGCCTTTTCATGCTGTTCATGGGGTTCTCAAGGCAAGAATACTGAAGTGGTTTGCCATTCCCTTCTCCAGTGAACCACATTCTGTCAGACCTCTCCACCATGACCCATCAGTCTTTGGTGGCCCCACATGGCATGGCTTAGTTTCATTGGGTTAGACAAGGCTGTGGTCCATGTGATCAAATTGACTAGTTTTCTGTGATTATGATTTCAGTGTGCCTGTCCTCTGATGCCCTCTCACAACACCTACATTCTTACTTGGGTTTCTCTTACCTTGGACGTGGGGGTTTTCCAGTGGTCATGTATGGATGGGAGAGTTGGACTATGAGGAAAGCTGAGCACCAAAGAATTGATGCCTTTGAACTGTGGTGTTGGAGAAGACTCTTGAGAGTCCCTTAGACTGCAAGGAGATCCAATCTGTCCATCCTAAAGGAGATCAGTCCTGGGTGTTCATTGGCAGGACTGATGCTAAAGCTGAAACTCCAATACTTCTGCCACCTCATGCAAAGAGTTGATTCATTGGAAAAGACCCTGAGGCTGGGAGGGGTTGGGGGCAGGAAGAGAAGAGGACAACAGAAAATGAGGTGGCTAGATGGCATCACCGACTTGATGGACATGAGTTTGGGTAAACTCTGGAAGTTGGTGATGGACAGGAAGGCCTGGTGTGCTGCGATTCATGGAGTCGCAAAGAGTCAGACATGACTGAGTGACTGAACTGAACTGAACTGATGGGACTTGTAAACAGCCCATCATACCAACACACATACTCAACTTTACTGCAAAGTTTCCAGTCAAATGTCATAGATTCTATGCATTGGACTGTAAATTCAGGCAGTGCCAGCAAAGCTCTCAGCTAATCCTACAGGGAACTCTAGGGACAGAGTAACACTCCAGTTTTACCCCAGATTAGGGCGAGAGGACTAGGCGTTTACACTCTCATAACAACCAGCGATTGGATATAAGCTGCTCCTAGGAAGGATCAAGACCTTGGACAAGGTGGCTCTCTTCAACCAAGTCCAAGTCCCAGAGGAGGACTCAGCCAAGAACGGTTGGCTGACAACACTTCCAGTCAGGAGGAATGAGGTGGTGGAAACCTGAGGGGTGCAGTACAGCGTTCAGAGTCCATCCCTGAGCCTCTTGAATGCACTTGCTTTATATAAGTTTTAAGAGCATCTCTTAAATGCTCTTAAAGAGATGCTCTTTAAGAGCATCTCTTAGTATTTTAAAGGACTTTGTGGCTCAGCTGGTAAAGAATCCCCCTGCAATGTAGGAGACCTGGGTTTGATCCCTAGGTGAGGAAGACCCCCTGAAGAAGGGAAAGGTTACCCACTCCAGTACTGTGGCCTGGAGAATTCCATGGACTGTACAGTCCATGGGGTCGCAAAGAACTGGACACGACTGAGCAACTTTCACTTTCAGCTGGCAAGGGGTTGGGAAGAGACTTGTAAGAGAAAAATTAGTGAAATGAACTCTAAAACCCACTGTGCAACTTGTCTCAAGACCATAACTCGTACTCACCATCATTCTCTTCTATTACCACGTATTGATTCCCTTTATCCTTCTGGCCTCAGGTGACTTACGTAGGTGGGTGACCCAGAACCCCATCCTTGAGGAGTCTCAGACTCTGGTCAGTATCCCCTTCCCACCATGTGTCTATTTTACTTGTCATTTACAGTCAAAATTGGGCAAAGGTGTATTAAGAAGACAAGTGGATCATGTGGGTGACAAACATATTCTTTCTAATGTTCAGAGTTCTGAGTTGATTACCTCTCCCAGGATAGTAAATCCTTTCTTTGGCTGCTGGTCTTTGGGGAGAATGAATCACTGAGCGACAGCCACAGCCTGAGGTTTAATAAAATATTCACTATATCCTCTAGTAGAAGTGATCTCTCTTAAGAACCAGGATCTGTAAACCTGCAGTGTTTTGGAGATAGAGAACACAAGTTCCACAGTGAGTCACTGGGGAGTGATGATTAGTGGAACCAATCCTGCCTTGCTGTGGTTGAGAATATAACTTTCTCTGGAGCTTTGTTACTCTTATTACCCTCAGCTCCTGGGGGCCTCCAGGAGATGAGAGTTTCTTTTATACTATAAAGAAGGCCTCTGGCTTGCATACCTGTCTTTTAATTAATAATTTAATCACCCTTCCTTTGTCTTTCTATAGAGCTTCCATGTTACTCAGCAATAGCCATCCAGTTTCATAGTCCTTATATTTACTATTTTCTTTTTTGTTCTCAAAAGAGTGATACCCTGCACCCAACAGTACATTCTGTCCACTCCTATAGTGCTGAAAGTTTTTTTAAATTGCACTGCTACTACATGCCCTGAACTGTGCACTACTTCCACGAGCACTGATGGGGCTCTCGTTGATATTTGGCCCATTGAGTGACCCATGTCCAAAGGACCCAAAGTCCTTTCTTAGAGTCTGCTTTCTGAGACACTCCTGGTCCCATTTGTTATAGACTGGATTCACCATGAATCAAATTCTAAGACAGAGATTTGCATACAGGGGCTTCATTGGGAGTTGCTCTTAGAATCAACTCCTGTGGGGAAAAAAGAGAAGCAAAGTTGTGTAGAGAGAAAAGCTTAACTGCGAGTCAGTCCAAACAAAGACTAGTTTATCCAACGAAGTTCTGGAATTGGGGTGGTCCTCCAGAATTGCCCATATTGAAGCAACGAGGTTAGGACTATACCCCTGCTATGGCTTCTCAGGTGGCACTAGAGGTAAAGAACCTGTCTGCCAATGCAAGAGATGTAAGAACCACAGTTTTTATCCCTAGGCTGGGAAGATCTCTTGGAGAAGGAAAGGGCAACCTATTCCAGTATTCTTGCCTGGAGAATCCCATGGACAGAGGAGCCTGGCCGGCTATAGTCCATAGGGTCACAAAGAGCCAGAGATGACTGGAGCAACTTAGCATGCATGTATGAGCACCAACGGGGAAGGCAATGGCACCCCACCCCAGTACTTTTGCCTGGAAAATCCCATGGGCGGAGGAGCCTAGTAGGCTCCAGTCCATGGGGTCGCTAAGAGTCAGACACGACTGAGCGACTTCACTTTAACTTTTCACTCTCATGCATTGGAGAAGGAAATGGCAACCCACTCCAGTGTTCTTGCCTGGAGAATCCCAGGGACAGGGGAGCCTGGTGGGCTTCCGTCTATGGGGTCGCACAGAGTCGGACACGACTGAAGCAACTTAGCATGAGCACCAAAGAATTGATGCTTTCAAATTGTGGTGCTGGAGAAGACTCTTGAGAGTCCCTTGGACAGCAAGGAGACCAAATCAGTCAATCCTAAAGAAAATCAACCCCGAATATTCATTGGAAGAACCAATGCTGAAGTTGAAGCTCTAATACTTTGACCACCTGATGTAAAAAGCTGACTCACTGGAAAAGCCCCTGATGCTGGGACACATTGAGGGCAGGAGGAGAAGGAGGTGACAAAGGATGAGATGGTTGGATGGCATGATCAACTCAATGGACATGAGTTTAATCAAACTCCTGGAGATAATGAAGGACAGGGAAGCCTTGTGTGCTACAGTCCAAGGGGTCACAAAGAGGACACAACTTAGTGACTGAACAACAACAGTGAAGATCCACACCCAAAAATGAAGATATGGTTGTCTTCTCCTGGAGTTAGAAGGGGAAAGAGTGATTATCTGGACGTAGTCAAGGATCTGTTGGGAAGGAAAAGGGGAGAATAGATGTTGGATACTATTTCTGTCAAAGTTGTAGCCATGAGAAAGAGTCCCCAGTGGGGAAGGAAAGGCAGGGAGAATCCTGTGTTACAACAATCTGCCAACTGTATTTTTCTTCTCTTCATTTCTCTCCAGTTACGTATTTCAGAAGAAATCAACATGGAGGGGGAAAAAATCAGATTACACTTTCCATACCTGTTCCTTTTCCCTCTCCTCCCATGCTCCTCTCCCCACTAACTTACCAATGGTCCTTAGTGCACCGCCAAGGAAATACAGCTTAAGTTTTTTCCTTGGACTTAGTAGAATTCAGTTTCAGGTTGCAGTGTTGAAAACACAAGAAAACAAACTTGATGCTTCAGAACATTTGCTATTTAGGACTTTTTAAAACTCTTGCCCAAACTCAAACTAAATAACTGGAGAAGCCAGGTTTTGGATCACTCACCCTCATTTCTTGTGAGGGTTGGTTCAGTTCTCTTTCCTCTTAACCATATCTTTCTCATCATTGGTTGTATGCACACTAGACTCCTGATTTTAGGAAACAGAGAGCATAATTTCTTTCTTAAAGAGGCAGTTGTTCAACAATTAGCAGTATGTATACACTGAAAATATTAACGTATAAAATTCAGTTCCCATCTGAGATCATGTATCATTAGATTTAGACTTTTTCTTTCTGAATGAAAAGTTTAATAATTTCTGAATTTGTGTACACATGTGTTCTTTTCCACATTGTTTCCAGGTATTGGCTAAAGATTAATTTTTCAGTTTACTTTTGAATCAAGGCCAACTAAAAGGCTTTGTTTTCTCTGGGCATTTGTGGAAATAAAACGTGTACTTTGTGTGTTTAATTGGGTGTGCATGAAAGAGAAGCTTGGTATTTGCAAATACCTGGGATCACATTGCTTTGTGCTAGGAGCATGAATGTGGGTTTGCGGGGGACCTAACAAGGATATGAATGGGAAAGTCAGGGTAAGTAGTGTTACATCGAAGTCAGTACAAGTCTTCATTCTCAAGAAGACGAGTTGCTTTTCAGTTCCCCAGTGACTTCAATCCAGCCTGTCGGAAAGCTATTTGGCTCTTCATACAGCAGCCTCTGATTTCTATCCCAGAAACTTTCTTTCAGCTTCCATTGCTGGAGAATTTCCTGCTTGTTCCTTTTACTTCTTTTACTTCCATTCAGTGAGTTAAAAACCCTGTCCTGCTTCTTATATGGCACAGGAGCAGGCTTTGCTACTTAGCCAACTAATGGGCACAACAGGAAAGTAGAGGGAAGGTGGGGGTGTGATCAAGACCTTCCTCCTGACTCCAGACCCACATCAACATTGAAGTAAGTCCCTGCTACCTTTTCTAATTGCAGTGCTCTCTACATGCCAGGCTCTGAAATATCCAGGGGAATCGCTAGGTCTGGCTCTTCTCTAAATGCAAATAAATGCTATTGAAGTCCTTTATTTACCTCAGAATTCACTCTTAAAATTCGCATACTCAATCTAAGTAAAAAAAGAAGGAAGTGAGAACACAGAAGAAAATGTATGGAAGGTCTGTGTGTGCTTGTATTTGCAGAAGGGAGCTGTTTTAACTTATTACAGATTTTCATCATTATTAGCTTAAAATAAGATAAAAATAATATAAAATTAAAATAAAAACCCTCAAAGTACTTCAGGACCAGGTGAGTGGGGGAGTTTTTAGATGTTTGGTTTTGGTTCCATTCCTTTCTGCAGAGTCGTGAGCTAGTGCAAGAAGCCATACTAGTTAAAAAGGAAAGCAGGTAGGCCAGTCCTGAGGCCTCAGAAGAAAGCTACAGATTGAAAGTTATCACCGGCTACACCAGCAACTGGCCCAAAACAGGCACGGGGACTGACGCTCAGCAGCCATTGTCTATTGTTTACAATATTATAAATCACGGCAAGCCCATCCTCTTTGCTACTGCTTGGTTTGAAAATGAACTAATGACCAAAGTCTGGCCAATGAGACATGAAAGGAAGTTTGCTGTGGAAATTCTGGGAAATTTTCCTTTGTCTTGCTACCAGCTAGGAAACAAGGTCAATACTTGGAATAGTAGAGCGTAAAAATTGAAAGTCTATGTCTCTGTTAACATAATTAAACCACTGGGATAGCCTTGCTCTGGACCCAGTCTTACATGAGACAAAATTTTTTCATGATTTAAGACCTTTGAAAACATCCTACTAGATACATGCTCCTTGCTCATAATCCCCTGGAACTTTTTTGACACCCAAGAGCTACCCTCAGAGAGTTAGAATAGGAGAGTATCTCTTACTGTGTCCCCAAAGATAAAAGTTGGTATAAAGGGGGGTCTTATGGCTACCTCAGGGGGCAGAGTGCTGTGCATAAAAACCAAGTTTACCTGGAGTAAATCAGATCAGATCAGATCAGTCGCTCAGTCGTGTCCGACTCTTTGTGACCCCATGAATCACAGCACGCCAGGCTTCCGTGTCCATCACCAACTCCCGGACTTCACTCAGACTCACGTCCATTGAGTCAGTGATGTCATCCAGCCATCTC
Organism: Tragelaphus eurycerus; assembly: GCA_935064755.1. Classification (NCBI taxonomy): domain Eukaryota; kingdom Metazoa; phylum Chordata; class Mammalia; order Artiodactyla; family Bovidae; genus Tragelaphus; species Tragelaphus eurycerus. Next base: position 14,211,565 of record CAKXYN010000036.1, on the reverse strand, counting down.
ATCCTCTGTCGTCCCCTTCTCCTCCTGCCCCCAATCCCTCCCAGCATCAGAGTCTTTTCCAATGAGTCAACTCTTCACATGAGGTGGCCAAAGTACTGGAGTTTCAGCTTTAGCATCATTCCTTCCAAAGAAATCCCAGGGCTCATCTCCTTCAGAATGGACTGGTTGAATCTCCTTGCGGTCCAAGGGACTCTCAAGAGGCTTCTCCAACACCACAGTTCAGGAGGCTTCTCCAACACCACAGTTCAAAAGCATCAATTCTTCAGTGCTCAGCCTTCTTCACAGTCCAACTCTCACATCCATACATGACCACAGGAAAGACCATAGCCTTGACTAGACGAACCTTTGTTGGCAAAGTAATGTCTCTGCTTTTCAATATGCTATCTAGGTTGGTCATAACTTTCCTTCCAAGAAGTAAGCGTCTTTTAATTTCATGGCTGCAGTCATCATCTACAGTGATTTTGGAGCCCAGAAAAATAAAGTCTGACACTGTTTCCACTGTTTCCCCATCTATTTCCCATGGAGTGATGGGACCAGATGCCATGATCTTAGTTTTCTTCTGAATGCTGACTTTTAAGCCAACTTTTTCACTCTCCTCTTTCACTTTCATCAAGAGGCTTTTTAGTTCCTCTTCACTTTCTGCCATAAGAGTGGTGTCATCTGCATATCTGAGGTTATTGATATTTCTCCCAGCAATCCTGATTCCAGCTTGGCTTTTTCCAGCCCAGCGTTTCTAATGAGGTACTCTGCATAGAAATTAAATAAGCAGGGTGACAATATACAGCCTTGACGTACTCCTTTTCCTATTTGGAACCAGTCTGTTGTTCCATGTCCAGTTCTAACTGTTGCTTCCTGACCTGCATACAGATTTCTCAAGAGGCAGGTCAGGTGGTCTGGTATTCCCATCTCTTTCAGAATTTTCCACAGTTTATTGTGAATCACACAGTCAAAGGCTTTGGTATAGTCAATATAGCAAAAATAGATGTTTTTTTTTTTTTGAACTCTCTTGCTTTTTCCATGAGCCAGCGGATGTTGGCAATTTGATCTCTGGTTCCTCTGCCTTTTCTAAAACCAGCTTGAACATCTGGAAGCTCACGGTTCACGTATTGCTGAAGCCTGGCTTGGAGAATTTTGAGCATTATTTTATTAGCATGTGAGATGAGTGCAATTGTGCGGTAGTTTCAGCATTCTTTAGCATTGCCTTTCTTTGGGATTGGAATGAAAAAGAACCTTTTCCAGTCCTGTGGCCACTGCTGAGTTTTCCAAATTTGCTGGCATATTGAGTGTAGCACTTTCACAGCATCACCTCTCAGGATTTGGAATAGCTCAACCGGAATTCCATTACCTCCACTAGCTTTTTTCATAGTGATGCTTTCTAAGGCCCACTTAACTTCACTTTCCAGGATATCTGGCTCTATGCCAGGGGTGGTGGCCTGGAGGACCTACCCCATGCCTGAGGCCAGGGGCCACAGCCAGGAGGAGCAACCCCACCTCCAAGCAGCGGTGGCTGCGCCAGTGCAGGAGGGCCAAGAGGAGCTATTAGACGTTCAAGGTCAGAAGGGGTGGCAAAGAGAAGATACCCCTTGAAAGGCTGTTGTGTCACGCGAAGATACCGGTATTCTTGGCCCCCGGAGGAGAAGAATTCAATCCGGGGCCAGAGACAAGGCTTGATCGCTCAGAGCTTTTGTGTAATAAAGTTTTATTAAAGTATAAAGGAGAGAGAGAAAGCTTCTGACATAGGCGTCAGAAGCGGGTAGAAAGAGTACCCCCTTGCTGGTGTTAGCAATGAAGTTATATACTCTAAAGAATGTCTCAGGTTGTAAAGACCTAATTTACATTTTTTTTGGCTGGGGGAGGGAAATGGGAAGAAAGAAGGGGAGTGATGGTGGGGAGGAGTATATGTAATTTCTGAACTAATGGCTTTCTGTTTTTGGTTTTGTTTTGTTTTGTTTTTAACTTTTATTTTTTGCAGGGGAAAATGGACAAAGGAAAGGATCAATGAGGGTGGAAGGGAAATGGGAAGAAAGAAGGGGAGTGATGGTGGGGAGGAGTATATGTAATTTCTTAACTAATGGCTTTCTGTTTTTAATCACAAAGAACACTTAAAAAAAAAAAAAAAACATATTGAATTCATCCTATGTTAGGAGGTTTAATCTGGAAATGAAAAGTTCAGGAAACTAAAAGTCCAGTTTGGGTGTCCTCATCTTAGGCACATCTTGGTATTTTGTATTGGTAGGTCTATCTTTACCACAATATATTATTTAGGACAGGATCACATTTGTTACTTCTTCCTCCCTACTACCCAAAGTGGTACCAGTCCCATAAAATAGTCAATAAAGCTTTACAGAGTGAACAAATAAGTCAATATATTTTTTTTAACTCTCCTGAGTGAACTGAATTTTTTGAGGCTCATAAGTGAATATGTTTTCCTCTTTACTTTGTCTATTACAGCCAGATTGTATAAGTATGAGTGGGGTATTAAAGTCTCCCACTATTATTGTATTGTTGCATATTGCTTCTATCATATTAATTAATGTTTGTCTTAGATATATCAATGCTCCAATGTTGGATACATATATATTTATAATTGTTATAACTTCTTTTTGGATTGTTTCTTTAAGTCGTTATGTATAACCTTGATTGTCTCCTTTTCAGGATCTTTAAAGTCAATTTTATCTGATATGAGTATTGCTACTCCTGTTTTCTTTTGGTCCATAGTTGCATAGAAAATCTTTTTCCAGCCCTTCATTTTCAGTCAGTATATATCCCCTATTTTAAGGTGGTTCTCTGGTAGACAACATATATAGGGGTCTAGTTTTTGTGTCCATTTGATGCATTTTAGTCTTTTGGTTGTCTCTTGTAGACAAGGTATGTAGGTGTCTTTTTTTTTTTTTTTTTATCAATTCGGCCAGTCTTTTTCTGTTGATTAGGGCATTCAGCCCATTAACGTTTAAAGCAATTATTGATAAATAGGATTTACTTTATTGTTTTGGATTCGAATTTATACACCCTTTTAATGATTCCTATCTAGAGAATGTCCTTTAGTTTTTGTTGGAGAAATGGTTTAGTGGTGCTAAATTCTCTCAACTTTTGCTTATCTGTGAAGCTTTTGATTTGTCCTTCATATTTGAATGAGATCCTTGCTAGATACAATAATCTAGGCTGTAAGTTATTTTTTTTCATCACTTTAATTATGTCTTGCCATTCCCTCCTGGCTTGGAGAGTTTCTATTGAAAGATCAGCTGTTATCCTTATGGGAATTCCCTTGTGAGTTATTTGATGTTTTTTCCTTGCTGCTTTTAATATTTGTTCTTTATATTTAATCTTTGTTAATTTGATTAATATGTGTCTTGGGGTGTTTCGCCTTGGGTTTATCCTGTTAGGGACTCTCTGGATTTCTTGAACTTGAGTGGTAATTTCCTTCTCCAATTTAGGCAAGTTTTCAACTATTATCTCCTCAAGTATTTCCTTATGGTCTTTCCTTTTATCTTCTTCTTCTGGAACTCCTATGATTCGAATGTTGTACCGTTTAATGTTATCCTGGAGGTCTCTGAGATTGTCCTCATTTCTTTTGATGCGTTTTTCTTTTTTCTCGTCTGATTCATTTATTTCTAGGATTCTATCTTCTAATTCACTAATCCTATCTTCTGCCTCTGTTATTCTACTATTTGTTGCCTCCAGGGTGTTTTGGATCTCATTTATTGCATTATTGATTATGTGTTGACTCTTTTTTATTTCTTCTAGGTCCTTGTTAAACCTTTCTTGGATCTTCTCAATCCTTGTCTCCAGACTCTTTAACTGTGATTCCATTTTGATTTTGAGATTTTGAATTAATTTCGCTATCATTATTCGGAATTCTTTATCAGGTAGATTCCCTATCTCTTCCTCTTTGGTTTGGTTTGGTGGGGATCTATCCTGTTCCTTTAGCTGCTGGGTATTCTTTTCTCTCTTCATTTGGTTAAAATTGCCAAGTTTAAAGTGTCCTTACTATGTTCTGGTAGTTTGTTGAATTCTCTTTCTTGAGGCAGTTTACTGGTCTTTTCAATATCTGATCTCTGCCCTGTTACAGAGGGGGCGGAGATGAACACCCAAATCTAAGCAGGCCAGGTTCAGGCACTCGGATAATCCTCAGAAGCACAGACTTGGTTGAGTCTGCATTTTACGCCCTTCCCAGAGTAGCGCAGGTGATGAAATGTTCAGTGAGCGCAGCTGCTGCGACTTATCGCCTCCCCGCCGCTCAGTTTTCTGGGTATACAACCGGCGCACTTTCTCAGGCAGATGTTGACCATCCAGAGCCCCAAGAAGCGTGAGTCAGCACAGAAACCTACCTACAGTTCTGTAGGCAGTGTCTCTCTAGGGCTGTGATTGCCCGCCTCCGGCCCTGGCTGCCTGTCACTGGAGTGGGACGGCCTGCAACCGGCTATCTCCGTGCAGTCCTTTGTTCCATACGTACGTAGTCCTGGTGGTGTCTTAAGTTAAGGCTGGCTTTTGATGTAGTAGATAACCAACAGTCTGGTTATTTCGCTGAGATAGCAAGGCCAAATCCTTTCTCAAAGCAATGCAGGCTGCGCCACCGCTCCTCCTAGCCCAGCCCCCGCTTGCTACTAGCAAATGCTGGTGTCCACACCGCTTCTCCGCAAAAGGAGTTACCGCAGGGCTCGTTTTCTTGTTTTGAAGACAATGAATTGTCTAAGTGCCTGATGACCTCTGCCGGCATTCAGAAGTTGTTTTGTAGAATTAATTCAGCATTCAAATGTTCTTTTAATGAATTTGTGGAGGAGAAAGTATTCTCCCCGTCCTACTCGTCCGCCATCTTAGCTCTTCCCCCCAGATTGTGTTTCTAATTTACATTTTAAGATAACACTGTCTTTAGGCAGGATACATCCTGGAAAAGACCACGTCTACCCCCCTAATTTACATTTTAAGATAACACTGTCTTCAGGCAGGATACATTATCGTTGTATAATCCTAAGGAATGTGGAGAAAGAAAAAAATTTTGTCCTTTCTTCCTCCTTGAGAATTCCAGACCCCCCTCTCTCCTTGGGGACCCCTAGACTCCTTATCAATCTGCCTAGGACATGACTCTCTCATTCCCCCCTTTTCTTTTAGGAGAATTATGTTGCCTAGGGAAAAGGGGCGTCGTTCTCGTTCCCTAACTGTTTCCAAGTTGACAAGGGGCGTTGTCCCTAAATTGGTGAGGCAACATATTCTCCTAATCCTCATATTGAGGATATCTGATCCAGGGGCCCCAAATAGTAGCTGGAGGAAGTTGCAACAGTAGCAGGAGTTTGAGCAACCATTTGTAACTTAAAAGCTTTCATGCGGCTAGAAACAACTCCAGTTATACAATTACAGATTCAGGGAGCAAACAGCAAGAACAAAACAATCAGAATCGAAACTAAAAGTCACATTATGTCCATAGTTAAAGTGCAAAGTGTTGCACCAGTCCATTTTAGGGCTGGTAGATGTCATCAGATGAAGAAGAGGCATCTCATGCAATTGTTGTAGAAGTTATTCACAGACTTGGAGAAAGTCTTTTCCTTGAAGTGAAGATGTCCACCTCCAGAAGCCTTCCACTGATGAAGAGGGGAGTGCTCCACAGACCCAGCAGTTAGACTAATTGTGGAATGCAGCGTAGGAGTGAGCCCAAGACAGGAAGGCATTGTCTTGAGGACCAAACGGCAGACTCAGGATCTTTGGAGTCAGCAGAAGTAGACTCACATAGATTATCAGGCCCATCCTCTGCCTTTTGCTTAACTCTAGAGCTCATGTCAGGGCCACAAGCTCTCCTAACTGAGCACTGGTTCCCTGGGAGAGAGATTTTGCTTCCAAAACCTGTTCAGCAGTCACCACAGCGTAACCTGCTTTACACTTTCCATCCCGAACAAAAGAACTGCCATCTGTAAACATTTCCATGTCAGGATTGTCTAATGGGGTATCCATTAGATCTTCTCGAGCTGCATATTTTAAAGTTAGGAATTGAGAACAATCGTGATCAGGTGTTTCATTTTCCTTCTCGGGAAGGAAAGTGGTAGGATTTAAATTTCCACAAACTTTAAGCTTAGTTACTGGTCCTTCTAACAACAATGACTGATACTTAAGAAGCCTACTGTCTGTCATCCAAATATTAAACTTAGAATTTAAGATTCCACTCACATCATGAGAAGTCGGTACAGTAAGGTTTCATCCATTAATTATTTTTAAAGCTTCAGGTGCTAATAAAGCTGCTGCCCCAATTACTCTTAGGCAGTGGGGCCACCCACGTGAAACTACATCTAATTCTCTGCTTAGATAAGCAATAGCTTGCTGCTGAGGCCCTCCGGGTTGTGTCAAAACTCCCAATGCCACATCTTTTCTTTCAGTGACAAACAAATTAAATTCTGACCCTGTGGGCAAGCTCAGAGCTGGAGCTTGCAGGAGAGCAGTCTGAAGAACCTTAAAAGCCTTCTGAGTTTCTGGAGACCAAAGAGTTTGTCGGTTTGGGCCTGCTGAGTTTCAGCTATAAGTTTATATAAAGGCCGGGCAAGTTCCCCATAACCCGAAATCCAAATGCGACAGTAACCTGTGATTCCCCCAAATCCTCTCAATTGTCTTAAAGTCATAGGTAGGGGATGATTTAGTATAGGTTTAATTCTCTCAGGGCCTATGGCCCTAGTCCCTTCTGATATGATTAGGCCCAGATATCTAATTTTTGACAAAGCTGAGCCTTTTCTCTTGATGCCTTGTAACCACAGCCTGCCAGAAAGTTTAAGAATCTTCTGAGGCTCACGAACAAGCTTTCTCTGTCTCAGCACAGAGCAAAATATCATCTACATATTGTAACACCACTGCTTCAGAGCTATTAAAGTTTTGTAGAGCTCGTGACAAACTTTGTCCAAATAAGTGAGGACTGTCACGAAATCCCTGGGGCAAAACTGTCCAGATTAACTGTGAAGCTGGCTGTGTAGGGTCTTCAAAGGCAAATAGAAATTGACTTTCTTCCACCAAAGGCGCTAAATAGAAGGCATCCTTTAAATCAATTATTGAGAAATATTTGGCCCGTTCAGGAATTTCAGACAATAGAGTATAAGGATTAGGCACCACGGGGTGTAAAGGAACTACAGCCTCATTTATTATTCATAAATCTTGAACTAGTCTCCATTTACCATTTGATTTTTTTATACCCAAAATAGGAGTGTTGCAAGGACTGTTACAGGGAATTAACAGTCCCTGCTCCTTTAAATTTTCAATGATGGGTTTTAACCCCTCTTTAACTTCAGGTTTCAGTGGATACTGCTTCTTATGTGGAAATACTGCAGGTCTTTGAGCTTAACAACTACAGGAATAGCATTTTGTGCTCGACCCAAAGATTTTCTATCAGCCCACACTCTAGGATTTACATTTTGTTCAACTAAAGGGAGAGAAAGGGAGGGCTCCATACTCATGAAAACAGAGGCACGGACCTTGCTCAGTATATCTCTTCCCAAAAGGGGTGAGGGATATTCTGGCACGATCAGAAACTCGTGTGAAAATAGCACAGAATCCCAGCTGCAAGATAAAGGACAACTGAAATAATACCTTTTGGCTCGTCCAGACAGTCCCATTACGGAAGCGGATCGGGAAGAAAGTGGGCCAGGGGCTTCAGTAAGCACAGAATAAGTTGCCCCAGCATCTAAAAGGAAATCGACGGATTGGCCCCCACAATTATTAATACCAGGGGTTCCTCAGGTGTAATTAGGATGGGAGCTTGTGTGGGGACCCCCGGGCACCTTCAGTCCTGATTGTCTTGAGAGTCCGACCCAGGAGATCTACGCCTCTGGGGGCAGTCTCTCTTCCAGTGTGGTCCTTCGCAGACCAGACATGGAGCCGGAGGGGGCTTAGATGCCTGAGGGCAATCCCGCTTGAGGTGCCCCTCCTTTCCATAGTAATAGCAAGCCCATCCCTTTTCACCTGGGCCCCTCTGGGCATTTTTCTCAGGCTGTTTAAGAACATTTTTCATAGCCATGGCGAAGGCTTCCGCCTTTTCCTTTGTCTTTTTTTGCCTTTCTTTCTTTTCCTCATATTCCCTACCATAATAGACTGTCTGAGCCAATTGTAACAGAGTATCTAAGGACTGATTTGGTCCATACGCCCATTTTAATAGCTTACGGCAGATATCTGGAGCTGACTGAGTGAGAAATCTATCCTTTAAGATCACTTTTCCCTCTTCACTTTTGGGATCAATCTCAGTGAATCTGCGAAGGCCTTCTCTGAGTCTATCTAGGAATTTACCAGGAGCTTCCTTCTCCTCCTGTTCTATGTCTGCCAATTTGCCACAGTTTAAAGGCTTAGAACGTGCCTGCCTAAGTCCTTCAAGAATACATCTAACAAAATGACTCTGATCCCATCTTCCTTTAGCTGTGTTGTAGTCCCAGTCTGGTTCTATAGTTGGGACCGCCTGATTCCCAGTGGGGAAGGCTGCTATCTCGTTTTCCCTCTTCCCTACTGATTCATTACCAAGCCATTCATCTCCATAAGCAACCGCTTTTCCCAAAATTCGAGTCTTTGACTCTGGAGTCAGCGTTTGTCCCAAGATATACATCACATCCTTCCAAGTGAGGTCATAAAGCAGAGTAACACCTTTAAAAGCTCTAATATATTTTTCTGGGTCCTCTAAATAGTCTCCCAGATCCTCCTTGATTCTTTGTATTTCTTGATAAGAGAAAGGCTTATTGACTCTCACAGACTGATTATTTCTCCCAATGGGTGTTTCATAAAGAGGCAACAGCTTGTGTGGCTGTTCCTCAGTCTCTCTGGCTGCTCTGCGCATATGATCCCAGGGAATGATTGGAGAAACCTGTTTTTCTTTTTCTCTTAGTCTCCTGTCCTCCATCTCATCTCTTACTTCGATGGTCTGAGTTTCTACTGAAACCAGAGTAGTCTGAGGTTGTACTGAGACAGATGTAAAGGAGGGAGCTGAAGTTTTCACGCCCAAATCTATACCCTTAGGACATAAGTCTGGCATATTTCGCAGAGAGAAAAAGGGCAACACATATGCTATTTCTATCCATTTCCCTTGTACCCTACATAACTGGTCTAATTGTAGAACAGTATTACACTTAAGAGACCCTCCAACTGGCCACTGTTCGCCGTCCTCCAATGGATATTGTGGCCCTGCAGTATCACATAGGAAGACCAGGTGTGTCTTCTTTAAGCCCTGGGGATCAAATCTATCCCAGTTTTTCAGGATACAATTCAAAGGAGTGAGGTTGGAATTGTTAGCTCCCATCTGTAAGAGAGAAAAAAAGCGACCAAGGCCATTTTTCTACCGGAGGCGTCCCTCCCTGCTATAGATGGGGGGATAGACAGACGTTACACCAAAAGCTTTTCCTTCCTGGTCGGACTTAGTCTGTCCCTTACCGACACAGGCGCAGTCCGTGTCCCTCCTGGTTCTACCACCGAGATGGGGTGGAGATGTACCAGGGGTAGACCTGATAGCATCCCTACTTGACGTCCAGCTCTTCACCTTTAACCTTGCTTGCCTCTGATGTCACCCTGGGTGAATCAGAGTAACCTTCCAGAATGCCTCCCAAGCTAAGACTACCGGGGAAAACATTCATCACCTGAGTGCCTGTGCATGACCCTGAGTATTTCCTGACCACAGTAAGACCGACACGAACATGAAACTGAGATGTTCTTTCCAAGCATCACCACACCAATATAATAGCCTCCTCTGATCCACTGAGAGCCAGCGTTACCAAAGATAAAAACCACTGCAGTCAAGCTAGAGCTCCATCCAGCTTCTGAACTTTCGATTCCTAGCGAGGCTAGGCACTTTCTTGACTACCAATCCAAGTTTGGGACCTAAGCCACAGTACACAGTAACAGTATAGATCACAAATCCCTTGAAAGTCTATGATCCGATAGATTAGGTTAATACTTCTAATTCCCAAGGAGTTGTGAAATGGTCAAAGAGACCAAAAAGTTTGACCGAGAAAGGAGAGTTCAGTCCACATGCTTTGCCCATTTCTGGTCGGTTCCCAAAGGAGACATTGGGTGCCTCTTGGCATTGGCAGGTCGGTATAACCCCCCGACAGGTTTCTGCCATGAGCCGTATGAGATCACCGTGGAACCGCAGAGCAGGGCTCCTTACTTGCTTCACACAGGGCATGCCATTCATTCACACAAGCACACGGTAGAGTTAGTAAAGCACAGCAGAAAACGTGTTCGCTAAGAGAACAAAGAACTAAAGCTCCAAGCATCCTTACCTTGTCCTGAAGGATCCCGGATGAGCCCCCAAGATGAAAGCTTGTTGTGTCATGCGAAGACACCGGAATTCTTGGCCCCTGGAGGAGAAGAATTCAATCCGGGGCCAGAGACGAGGCTTGATCGCTCAGAGCTTTTGTGTAATAAAGTTTTATTAAAGTATAAAGGAGATAGAGAAAGCTTCTGACATAGGCGTCAAAAGGGGGTAGAAAGAGTACCCCCTTGCTAGTGTTAGCAATGAAGTTATATACTCTAAAGAATGTCTCAGGTTGTAACAACCTAATTTACATTTTAAGATAACACTGTCTTCAGGCAAGATACATTATCGTTGTATAATCCTAAGGAATGTGGAGAAAGAAAAAAAAGTTTGTCCTTTCTTACTCCTTGAGAATTCCAGACCCCTCTCGTCTTGGGGACCTCTAGACTCCTTATCAATCTGCATAGGACATGACTCTCTCACCCTCATTAAAGGTAAGGAGCAGTGGCTGCACTTTGCTAGAGCAGCCGTGAAGAAATATCCCACTTCCAAGGTAAGAGAAACCCAAGTAAGACGGTAGGTGTTGCAAGAGGGCATCAGAGGGCAGACACACTGAAACTATACTCACCGAAAACTAGTCAATCTAATCACACTAGGACCACAGCCTTGTCTAACTCAGTGAAACTAAGCCATGACCGTGGGGCAACCCAAGATGGGCGGGTCATGGTGCAGAGGTCTGACAAAATGTTGTCCACTGGAGGAGGGAATGGCAAACCACTTCAGTATTCTTGCCTTGAGAAACCATGAACAGTATGAAAAGACAAAATGATAGGATACTGAAAGAGAAACTCCCCAGGTCAGTAGGGGCCCAATATGCTACTGGAGATCAGTGGAGAAATAACTCTACAAAGAATGAAGGGATGCAGCCAAAGCAAAAACAATACCCAGTTGTGGATGTGTCTGGTGATAGAAGCAAGGTCTGATGCTGTAAAGAGCAATATTGCATAGGAACCTGGAATGTCAGGTCCATGAATCAAGGCAAATTGGAAGTGGTCAAACAGGAGATGGCAAGAGTGAACGTTGACATTCTAGGAATCAGCGAACTAAAATGGACTGGAATGGGTGAATTTAACTCAGAGGACCATTATATCTACTACTGCGGGCAGGAATCCCTCAGAAGAAATGGAGTAGCCATCATGGTCAACAAAAGAATCTGAAATGCAGTACTTGGATGCAATCTCAAAAACGACAGAATGATCTCTGTTCGTTTCCAAGGCAAACCATTCAATATCACAGTAATCCAAGCCTATGCCCCAACGAGTAACGCTGAAGAAGCTGAAGTTGAAAGGTTCTATGAAGACCTACAAGACCTTTTAGAACTAACACCCCCAAAAGATGTCCTTTTCATTATAGGGGACTGGAATGCAAAAGCAGGAAGTCAAGAAACACCTGGAGTAACAGGCAAATTTGGCCTTGGAATACGGAATGAAGCACGGCAAAGACTAATAGAGTTTTGCCAAGAAAATGCACTGGCCATAGCAAATACCCTCTTCCAACAACACAAGAGAAGACTCCATACATGGACATCACCAGATGGTCAACACCGAAATCAGATTGATTATATTCTTTGCAGCCAAAGATGGAGAGGCTCTAACAATCAGCAAAAACAAAACCAGGAGCTGACTGTGGCTCAGACCATGAACTCCTTATTGCCAAATTCAGACTTAAATTGAAGAAAGTAGGGAAAACCACTAGACCATTCAGGTATGACCTAAATCAAATCCCTTATGATTATACAGTGGAAGTGAGAAATAGATTTAAAGGACTAGATCTGATATACAGAGTGCATGATGAACTATGGACAAAGGCTCGTTACGTTGTACAGGAGGCAGGGAGCAAGACCATCCCCATGGAAAAGAAATGCAAAAAAGCAAAATGGCTGTCTGGGGAGGCCTTACAAATAGCTGTGAAAAGAAGAGAAGTGAAATGCAAAGGAGAAAAGGAAAGATATAAGCATCTGAATGCAGAGTTCCAAAGAATAGCAAGAAGAGATAAGAAAGCCTTCCTCAGCTATCAATGCAAAGTAGAGGAAAACAACAGAATGGGAAAGACTAGAGATCTCTTCAAGAAAATTAGAGATACCAAGGGTACATTTCATGCAAAGATGGGCTCAATAAAGGACACAAATGGTATGGACCTAACAGAAGCAGAAGATATTAAGAAGAGGTGGCAAGAATACACAGAAGAACTGTACAAAAAAGATCTTCACGACCCAGATAATCTAACTATTCTTAATTATACTTAAACCCTAAATTAAGCAAATCTAACTATTCTTAATTATTCCTAAACCCTAAATTCAGCAAACTTCTTTTGCCAGAAGCATTTCCCTCACAAAGAGATCTCAGATAACAATCCTTCCCATGGCCTCAAGCTGTGGCCTACGTGCTTATCCTGGAACATTCTTGGTAAAGATCCTTGAACAAATGTCAATGTTTACTTTATAGATTATTTTCTGGGCACAACTGTAGAAGGCTTTGTGCTTTCTCATGCTTCTCTCAAGAACAATTAGCACCTTAATATTCTTTCCAGCCAACTCAACCGAAGAAAGGAAATAACAAGTCAGAATCAAAAGACCTAACTCCTTCATCCTGGGACCATGCCTGTGGAATGAAGAGAGGGGGTTGGGGCCATGCCTCCATTTTGTCAGTAATGCCTAACGCAGCTCCTGACAAATCCTAATATCAGGGGGGAGAGGAAACACAGATTTGACTCCATGCTACTAGTCAGGGCTTCACCTGGTCCAGTGTGCTCACATGTGTGCATGTGAGCGGAGGGGCTGGAAAGGAGAGGAAAATGTTATTCAGTCACTAAGTAATGGCTGACTCTTTTGCGACCCCATGGACTGTCGCCCGCCAGGCTCCTCTGTCTGTGGGATTTCCCAGGCAAGAATACTGGAGTGGGTTGCCATTTCCTTTTCCAGAAGCCAATCTCATGGTTTCCCCTTACACTCTCATAGTCCACCCCCCCCCCAACCCCCAGTGTTGTTATCTGGCAAAGCAAGGTTAAAATGAACATTAAGAGCTGTCTTGAAAATCAAAGAGTCACAAAGAGCAGTTGCACCCTGTGAGGTTTCATCTTTTAATGCTGGTATGATAAAAGAGATGTATATAGGCCAACTGTATGTGTATGTGTAGAAGGCAATGGCAACCCACTCCAGTACTCATGCCTGGAAAATCCTATGGATGGAGGATCCTGGTAGCCTGCAGTCCATGGGGTCGCTAAGAGTCGGACACGACTGAGTGACTTCACTTTCTCTTTTCACTTTCATGCATTGGAGAAGGAAATGGCAACCCACTCCAGTGTTCTTGCCTGGAGAATCCCAGGGATGGGTGAGCCTGGTGGGCTGCCATCTATGGGGTCGCACAGAGTCGGACACAACTGAAGCGACTTAGCAGCAGCATGTGTATGAATCTTAGACATACCTTTAGAATCATATAGAAAAACCCTTTCCTCTTTGCCTGCCCTGCCCCTACCCCAGGACAGCAGTGCCTGTGAATAGGAGGGAGTTTATGTGGTTGACTCAACTAGTTATTAATCTACAAAGAGTGGACCAAGTGGAAATAACCTAGTTTTCCCACAGTCCTCATGACTAGAATTTTCCCCTTACTAAATTTCTAGCCAGTGGAAAATGTCTTAATCATCTTTGTATTCACACCCGTGTATAAAAATAATAACAGCTGCCTTTATCTAAACACTTGCTGGGCACATTTCTTATATTATCTCATTTAGTCCTCACATCAACACAGTAACATAGATGTTACCATGCTTGTTTTGTTGTTGTCACTATTCAGTTGCTAAGTTGTGTCCAACTCTTCGTGATCCCATGGACTGCAGCAAGCCAGGCTTCCTTGTCTTCCTCTACCTCCCGGAGTTTGCTCAAGTACATGTCCTTTGTGTCTGTGATGCTATCTAGCCATCTCATCCTCTGCCACTCTCTTCACCTTTTGACTTTCCCAGCATCATTCCAATGAGTCAGCTCTTCACATTGGTAGCCAAAGTATGGAAACTTAAGCTTTATTGAGGGTTGATTTCCTTTAGGATTGACTAGTTTGACCTCCTTGCTGTCCAAGGGACTCTCAAGAGTCTTCTCCAGCACAAGTTGAAAGCATAAATTCTTCAGCCCTCAGGCTTTTTTATTTTCCAACTCTCATATCTGTACATAACTACTGGAAAAACCATAGCTTTGACTATATAGATTTTGTCAGCAAACTGATGTCTCTGCTTTTTAGTATGCTGACTGGGTTTGTCATAGCTTTCCTTCCAAGAAGCAGATCAGATCAGATTAGTCGCTCAGTCGTGTCTGACTCTTTGCAACCGCATGAATTGCAGCACGCCAGGTCTCCCTGTCCATCACCAACTCCCGGAGGTCACTCAGACTCACATCCATCGAGTCAGTGATGCCATTCAGCCATCTCATCCTCTGTCATCCCCTTCTCCTCCTGCCCCCAATCCCTCCCAGCATCAGAGTCTTCTCCAATGAGTCAACTCTTCGCATGAGGTGGCCAAAATACTGGAGTTTCAGCTTTAGCATCATTCCTTCCAAAGAAATCCCAGGGCTGATCTCCTTCAGAATGGACTGGTTGGATCTCCTTGCAGTCCAAGGGACTCTCAAGAGTCTTCTCCAACATCACAGTTCAAAAGCATCAATTCTTCGGTGCTCAGCCTTCTTCACAGTCCAGTTCTCACATCCATACATGACCACAGGAAAGACCATAGCTTTGACTAGGCGAACCTCTGTTGGCAAAGTAATGTCTCCGCTTTTGAATATGCTATCTAGTTTGGTCATAACTTTCCTTCCAAGGAGTAAGCGTCTTTTAATTTCATGGCTGCAGTCACCATCTGCAGTGATTTTGGAGCCCAGAAAAATAAAGTCTGACACTGTTTCCACTGTTTCCCCATCTATTTCCCATGTAGTGATGGGACCAAATGCCATGATCTTCGTTTTCTGAATGTTGAGCTTTAAGCCAACCTTTTCACTCTCCTCTTTCACTTTCATCAAGAGGCTTTTTAGTTCCTCTTCACTTTCTGCAATAAGGGTGGTGTCATCTGCATATCTGAGGTTATTGATATTTCTCCCAGCAATCTTGATTCCAACTTGTGTTTCTCACAGTCCAGCGTTTCTAATGATGTACTCTGCATAGAAGTTAAATAAACAGGGTGAAAATATACAGCCTTGACGTACTCCTTTTCCTATTTGGAACCAGTCTGTTGGTCCATGTCCAGTTCTAACTGTTGCTTCTTGACCTGCATACAGATTTCTCAAGAGGCAGGTCAGGTGGTCTGGCATTCCCATCTCTTTCAGAATTTTCCACAGTTTATTGTGATCTACATAGTCAAAGGCTTTGGCATAGTCAATAAAGCAGAAATAGATGTTTTTCTGAAACTCTCTTGCTTTTTCCATGATCCAGTGGCTGTTGGCAATTTGATCTCTGGTTCCTCTGCCTTTTCTAAAACCAGCTTGAACATCAGGAAGTTCATGGTTCACGTATTGCTGAAGCCTGGCTTGGAGAATTTTGAGCATTACTTTACTAGCATGTGAAATGAGTGCAATTGTGCGGTAGTCTGAGCATTCTTTGGCATTGCCTTTCTTTGGGATTGGGATGAAAACTGACGTTTTCCAATCTTGTGGCCACTGCTGAGTTTTCCAGATTTGCTGGCATATTGAGTGTAGCACTTTCACAGCACCATCTTTCAGGATTTGGAATAGCTCCACTGGAATTCCATCACCTCCACTAGCTTTGTTCGTAGTGATGCTTTCTAAGGCCCACTTGACTTCACATTCCAGGATGTCTGGCTCTAGGTCAATGATCACACCATCATGATTATCTGGGTCGTAAAGATCTTTTTTGTACAGTTTTTCTGTGTATCTTGCCACCTCTTCTTAATATCTTCTGCTTCTGTTAGGTCCATACCATTTCTGTCCTTTATTAAGCCCATCTTTGCATGAAATGTTCCTTTGGTATCTCTGATTTTCTTGAAGAGATCCCTAGTCTTTCCCATTCTGTTGTTTTCCTCTATTTCTTTGCATTGATCACTGAAGAAGGCTTTCTTATCTCTTCTTGCTAGTCTTTGGAACTCTGCATTTAGATGTTTATATCTTTCCTTTTCTCCTTTGCTTTTTGCTTCTCTTCTTTTCACAGCTATTTGTAAGGCCTCCCCAGACAGCCATTTTGCTTTTTTGCATTTCTTTTCCATGGGGATGGTCTTGATCCCTGTCTCCTGTACAATGTCACGAACCTCATTCCATAGTTCATCAGGCACTCTATCTATCAGATCTAGGCCCTTAAATCTGTCTGTCACTTCCACTGTATAATCATAAGGGATTTGATTTAGGTCATACCTGAATGGTCTAGTGGTTTTCCCTACTTTCTTCAATTTCAGTCTGAATTTGGCAATAAGGAGTTCATGGTCTGAGCCACAGTCAGCTCCTGGTCTTGTTTTTGCTGATTGTATAGAGCTTCTCCATCTTTGGCTGCAAAGAATATAATCGATCTGATTTCGGTGTTGACCATCTGGTGATGTCCATGTATAGAGTCTTCTCTTGTGTTGTTGGAAGAGGGTATTTGCTATGGCCAGTGCATTTTCTTGGCAAAACTCTATTAGTCTTTGCCGTGCTTCATTCCGTATTCCAAGGCCAAATTTGCCTGTTACTCCAGGTGTTTCTTGACTTTTTACTTTTGCATTCCAGTCCCCTATAATGAAAAGGACATCTTTTGGGGGTGTTAGTTCTAAAAGGTCTTGTAGGTCTTCATAGAACCTTTCAACTTCAGCTTCTTCAGCGTTACTCGTTGGGGCATAGGCTTGGATTACTGTGATATTGAATGGTTTGCCTTGGAAACGAACAGAGATCATTCTGTCGTTTTTGAGATTGCATCCAAGTACTGCATTTCAGACTCTTTTGTTGACCATGATGGCTACTCCATTTCTTCTGAGGGATTCCTGCCCGCAGTAGTAGATATAATGGTCATCTGAGTTAAATTCACCCATTCCAGTCCATTTGAGTTCGCTGATTCCTAGAAGGTTGACATTCACTCTTGCCATCTCTTGTTTGACCACTTCCAATTTGCCTTGATTCATGGACCTGACATTCCAGGTTCCTATGCAATATTGCTCTTTACAGCATCAGACCTTGCTTCTATCACCAGACACATCCACAGCTGGGTATTGTTTTTGCTTTGGCTGCATCCCTTCATTCTTTGTAGAGTTATTTCTCCACTGATCTCCAGTAGCATATTGGGCCCCTACTGACCTGGGGAGTTTCTCTTTCAGTATCCTATCATTTTGTCTTTTCATACTGTTCATGGGGTTCTCAAGGCAAGAATACTGAAGTGGTTTGCCATTCCCTTCTCCAGCGGACCACATCCTGTCAGATCTCTCCACCATGACCCGCCCATCCTGGGTTGCCCCATGGGCATGGCTTAGTTTCATTGAGTTAGACAAGGCTGTGGTCCTACTGTGATTAGAATGACTAGTTTTCTGTGAGTATGGTTTCAGTGTGTGTGCCCTCTGATGCCCTCCTGCAACACCCACCATCCCACTTGGGTTTCTCTTACCTTGGGCGTTGGGTATCCCTTCCCGGCTGCTCCAGCAAAGCACAGCCATTGCACCTTACCTTGGACAAGGGGTCTCTCTTCACCGGCGCCCCTCCTGAACTTGGAGGAGTGGTATCTCCTCACCGCTGCCCTTCCTCACCTTGGTCGTGGGGTAGCTCCTCTCCACCACGCTTAGTGAGCCGGTCCTCACTGCCGCCCTTCCTCACCTTGGAGGAGGGGTATTTCCTCACCGTCACTCTTCCTGACCTCCGTCGTGGGGTAGCTCCTCTTGGCTGCGCTCTTAGTGCCTTTCTTTGGGATTGGAATTTTTTACATAGATAGGATCTCATAAAAGATCTTTCCAGTCCATACATTCCTGCGATTTGTTTTCCTAAATCTGTAGCAATAATCTTATTCTATAGAGGTCGTGATTCAATTATTGCCACTAAAGGCATATTAGAGTGAAAGGAGCCTGGGTTATGAAGCACAAAGAACCCTGGGGTTCACATTCAGAGTTGACCACTTCCTTGGGCAAATTACACTCTTTGTGCCATAAAATTGCCATAATTATACCTATACCACATCCTAAATATACTAAATAAAAACATTTAGTGGCTAAATGTACACACTCAATAGACACCTCTTCTCTTTCTTCTTATCCCAATTACACGCACTACTTAGGCAGATGGAGCCTATGACTAGAGTCTCCACAGACCAGAGTCTTCACAAACTGATCATTTATATGAGCTGTGTTTTCACATGCCCTGCTCAAGCCAATTACTGGCTGTTGAGAGTACAAAGTTGAATAAGACATGGTCTTGATCTGAAGCAGCTCTCAGGTTGGTGAATAGGCAGGGAGGGTGAGGTGAGTACCAATCAGTGTATCAGTAATCAGAACACAGCAAGGTGAGTGTTAGAGGTGAGCCCAGGTAGGAGTTAAGAAGAGGAGTGCCTGAGAATAGAAGAGCTCAAGAGTACATCATCTACTCTTGTATGTGATGCATTACATCATATTTTTTGAACTTAGAGAAGCTGGTGCAAAAAGAAGTTAAGTGATAACTCAAGGTCACACATCTACTCATTAGTAAAGTCTGACTAAAACTAAGAACTACTAAGCCCAGTCTGGGGCTCCCTTCCTGCTTTGACACACTTTCTTCCCTAAACTTAAGGTGTTGTGGAAGGGTTTTCCCATTTCAGATAACTCACCTAAGGATCTAAGGCTTTGTCATCTGCAAGTGGCCAAAATAATTACCTGAACTTATCCTCTCTGACAATACCTTGCCTTCATTCTCACTATGAGCACCAGTCAATATACCCAAACGAGAGGAGATTAGACAGGCACGCTTGGTAGAGAGAAAGCCCATGTTGGAAGTCTTTATACTCTTGACTTTTGTATTCATTATACTGACCAGTAATAAAATCACTGGGACTCCAGGAATATGCTATGATTTATAAGTCTGGAATAATTTTTGCCTTTTTTTTTTTTTTTTTTGGCTGCTCTGGGTCTTTATTGCTGCACAGAGGCTACCATAGTTGCAGTACCCAGGGTTCTCACTGCAGTGGTTCACTTGTTGTGAAGCATGGGCTCTAGGCACGTGAGCTCAGTAGTTACAACATGTGGGCTCAGTAATTGTGGCTCATGGGCTTAGTTTCTCTGCAGCATGTGGGATCTTCCCAGACCATGGATCAAATCCACGTTCCCTACACTGCTAGGAGGATTCTTAACCACTGGACTACCAGAGAAGTGCCAAGTCTGGAATTTTTAAGGCTCAGAAGATAGAATAAAACTTTAGGAAACTTTAAAGGAGAAAAACAAACATTCATTATCTTTTTTTTTCCTTTTTCTCCAATTAACTCTAAACATTTAATGGATGTGCTAAGAGGAGTGTCTAGGTATACAGTAGTGACTGAGTAGTCACACACACTCTGCCTCACCACAGGAAGACAGTGACAAACCATCCTCACTTATAGCACAGTGGTTGAACACAGCATTACTGAATCCAGTTAGTTTAGCATTAAATAGTTCATATATCACAAAACTAGCTTAGAAAGCATTTACAAATAGATTCCATTAATTAATTTTCTTTATTTGGAAGTTAGAACTTTAAAAATTCTCCTTGTACAAATATGTATAATCATAAAGACCGAGTGTATGTTAATTGAAATATCTAATTAAATAATAAAGTAAGAATAATGAGCTAATTGAAATTGTTGTAAAATTGGTACAGTGATTCATGACTCAAATATTTTCATCTGCTGAGGTTAGCTCTGATACCAGCTATTCTCAGGATTAAGTTCATATATCTCATCTAGATAAATTCAGTATTCTGACTTTAACAATTTTACAATCCACACAAAAATAAATTCAATTTTTTTTTCTGACCAGAAGGGAATATATTTTCACTGTGAGTAATACAAAATATTAAAAAATGAAGAATTAAAAAATAATTACCAACAATTACACAACCAAGTAATAAGCATTTCGATAGTTAATATATATATGTATGTTATTATATGCAGAACTGTACAAAAAAGATCTTCACGACCCAGATAATCACGATGGTGTGATCACTGACCTAGAGCCAGACATCCTGGAATGTGAAGTCAAGTGGACCTTAGAAAGCATCACTACGAACAAAGCTAGTGGAGGTGATGGAATTCCAGTTGAGTTCTTTCAAATCCTGAAAGATGATGCTGTGAAAGTGCTGCACTCAATGTGCCAGCAAATCTGGAAAACTCAGCAGTGGCCACAGGACTGGAAAAGGTCAGTATTCATCCCAATTCCAAAGAAAGGCAATGCCAAAGAATGCTCAAACTACCGCACAATTGCACTCATCTCACATGCTAGTAAAGTAATGCTCAAAATTCTCCAAGCCAGGCTTCAGCGATACGTGAACCATGAACTTCCTGATGTTCAAGCTGGTTTTAGAAAAGGCAGAGGAACCAGAGATCAAACTGCCAACATCCGCTGGATCATGGAAAAAGCAAGAGAGTTCCAGAAAAATATCTATTTCTGCTATATTGACTATGCCAAAGCCTTTGACTGTGTGGAGCACAATAAACTGTGGAAAATTCTGAAAGAGATGGGAGTACCAAACCACCTGACCTGCCTCTTGAGAAATCTGTATGCAGGTCAGGAAGCAACAGTTAGAACTGGACATGGACCAACAGACTGGTTCCAAATAGAAAAGGGAGTACGTCAAGGCTGTATATTGTCACCCTGCTTCTTTAACTTCTATGCAGAGTACATCATCAGAAAGCTGAGCTGAAAGAAACACAAGCTGGAATCAAGATTGCTGGGAGAAATATCAATAACCTCAGATATGCAGATGACACCACCCTTACAGCAGAAAGTGAAGAGGAACTCAAAAGCCTCTTGATGAAAGTGAAAGTGGAGAGTGAAAAAGTTGGCTTAAAGCTCAACATTCAGAAAATGAAGATCATGGCATCCAGTCCCATCACTACATGGGAAATAGATGGGGAAACAGTGGAAACAGTGTCAGACTTTATTTTGGGGGCTCCAAAATCACTGCAGATGGTGACTGCAGCCTTTCCTTGGAAGGAAAGTTATGACCAACCTAGATAGCATATTGAAAAGCAGAGACATCACTTTGCCAACAAAGGTCCATCTAGTCAAGGCTATGGTTTTTCCTGTGGTCATGTATGGATGTGAGAGTTTGACTGTGAAGAAGGCTGAGTGCCGAAGAATTGATGCTCTTGAACTGTGGTGTTGGAGAAGACTCTTGAGAGTCCCTTGGACTGCAAGGAGATCCAACCAGTCCATTCTGAAGGAGATCAGCCCTGGGATTTCTTTGGAAGAAATGATGCTAAAGCTGAAACTCCAGTACTTTGGCCACCTCATGTGAAGAGTTGACTCATTGGAGAAGACTCTGATGCTGGGAGGGATCGGGGGCAGGAGGAGAAGGGGATGACAGAGGATGAGATGGCTGGATGGCATCACTGACTCGATGGATGTGAGTCTGAGTGAAGTCCGGGAGTTGGTGATGGACAGGGAGGCCTGGCATGCTGCGATTCATGGGGTCGCAAAGAGTCAGACTCAACTGAGCAACTGAACTGAACTGAACTGAAACATACATATATTTAATAATTTTAAATTACTATTTGGAATTTCCTGGTGGTCCAGTGGTTGGCACTTGGAGCTTTCACTGCCAGAGGCATTGAGTTCAATCCCTGATTAGGGAGCAAGAATCCCACAGGAGTGGGATGCCCCCCCCAAAAAATTTAAAAAATAAATTATTATTATACTATACATAATCATTTCCAACTAATTGCTTTTCTTATTATATTTTGAACTTGCCTTCAGGAAATATTAGAGATTATTGCTACCATGAAAAACTTGAGGACAAGGAGACAAGATGACAGAGGAGAAGGACCTTGGACTCACCTCCTTTCACGAGCATACCAAAATCATAACAATTAAACAAGCATTGATAAAAAAAAAAAAAAAAAAAAAAGACTGGAAGATATTCTACATCCAAAGACAAAGAAAAAACTGCAAGATGGTAGGAGGGACACACAAGCCGTGTAATCAAATTCCATACCATATGAGTGAAAGTGAAGTGAAGTCGCTCAGTTGTGTCCGACTCTGCAACCCCATGGACTGTAGCCTACCAGGCTCCACCCATGAGATTTTCCAGGCAAGAATACTGTAGTGAGTTGCCATTTCCTTCTCCAGAGGATCTTCCCGACCCAGGGATCGAACCTGGGTCTCCCGCATTGCAGGCAGACGCTTTACCGCCTGAGCCACCAGGCAATTGAGTGGATGACCCACAAATTGGAGAATAAATACATTGCAGAATTTCTCCCACAGGAATGAAAGCTCTGTGCTCCATGTCAGGCTCCCCGGGCTATGGGTCGGGCATCAGAAGAAGGAGTCGCCAGAGCATTTGGTTTTAAAAGCCAGTGGGGCTTGAATGCAGGAGCTATGCAGGACTGGGTGAAACAGAGACTTCACTTCTTTTGTGCACTGGGACCCAGGGCAAAAGCAGTGACTTCATAGAAGCCTGGGCCACACCTTCTTGCTGGTCTTTGAGAGTCTCCTGGGGAGGTGAGGGACAACTATGACTCACCTGAGGAGATATGATCACTGGTGGCAGGGATATCAGGGAGTGTTCATCTATGTGAATACTTGCTAAAGCAGACATCTAGCTGGGTCATTAGCACAAGACCCCACCCAACAGTCTGTAGGCTTCAGTGCTGGGATGCCTCAGGTCAAACAACCAACAAGGCTGGAACACAGCTCCACCTGTCAGCAGACAGGCAGCCTAAAATCTTCCTGAGCCCACAGACACCCCTTGACGCAGCACTGTCTCCTCCACTCACCAGGAAACTTGCACAGGCCTTTAGATCAACCTCACCTACCAGAGAGCAGACATCAGAAGCAAGAAAATGACTATTCCAAAGCCTGTGGAACTGAGTCTAAAACCATAGGTCTATGCATAGAAAATCCTAAAGAGGCTACCAGAAAACTACTAAGGTTCATCAGTGAATTTGGTAAAGTTGTGGGGTACAAAATAATACAGAGAAATATCTTGTATTTCTATACATTAATAATGAATGATCAGAAAGAGAAATTAAGGAAACAATCCCATTTACCATCACATCAGAAAGAACAAAATACCTAGGAATAAATCTATCTAGGAGGTCTTGTAGGTCTTCATAGAATCATTCAGCTTCAGCTTCTTCAGCATTACTGGTTGGGGCATAGACTTCGATTACTGTTATATTGAATTGTTTGCCTTGGAAATGAACAGAGATCATTCTGTCGTTTTTGAGATTGCATCCAAGTACTGCATTTCAGACTCTTTTGTTGACCATGATGGTTATTCCATTTCTTCTAAGGGATTCCTGCCCACAGTAGTAGATATAATGGTCATCTGAGTTAAATTCACCCATTCCAGTCCATTTTAGTTAGCTGATTCCTAAAATGTCAACGTTCACTCTTGCCATCTCTTGTTTGACCACTTCCAATTTGTTTTGATTCATGGACCTGACATTCCAGGTTCCTATGCAATATTGCTCTTTACAGCATCGGACCTTGCTTCTATCACCAGTCACATCCACAACTGGGTATTGTTTTTGCTTTGGCTCCATCCCTTCATTCTTCTGGAGTTATTTCTCCACTGATCTCCAGTAGCATATTGGGCACCTACTGACCTCTTTCAGTATCCTATCATTTTGCCTTTTCATATTGTTCATGGGGTTCTCAAGGCAAGAATACTGAAGTGGTTTCCCATTCCCTTCTCCAGTGGAAGAAGGTCTGTCAGACCTCTCCACGATGACCCGCCCATTGTGGGTGGCCCCACACGGCATGACTTAGTTTCATTGAGTTAGACAAGGCTGTGGTCCTAGTGTGATTAGATTGACTAGTTTTCTGTGATTATGGTTTCAGTGTGTCTGTCCTTTGATGCCATCTTGCAACAACTGCCGTCTTACTTTGGTTTCTCTTACCTTGGACGTGGGATATCGTTTCATGGCTGCTTCAGCAAAGCACAGCCGCTGCTCCTTACCTTAGACAAGGAGTATCTCCTCACAGCTGCCCCTCCTGACCTTGAACGTGGAATAGCTCCTCTAGGCCCTCCTGCGCCTGTGCAGCCACCGCTCTTTGGATGTGGGGTTGCTCGTCTCGGCCACCGCCCCCTGGCCTCGGGCGGGGGGTAGCTCCTCTCAGCCATTCCTGCACCGTCGCAGCCTGGCACTCTCGGCCGCTGCACCTGACCTCAGACGTAGGGTAACTCCTCTTGGCTGCCGACCCTCGGACACAGGGTCCTCCCAGCTTCTGCCCCTGACCTCGGATGTAGGGTAGCTCCTCTCAGCTGTGCTCTGTGTGCTGTCACGGCTGCCTGCAAAAGAAAGGTACCCTGAAAACAATAAGACACTGATGAAAGAAATTAAAGACAATTAAACAGATGGAAAGATATACCGTGTTCTTGGATTGGAGGAATCAATATTGTCAAAATGACTGTATTACCCGGACAATCTATAGACACAACAGAATCCTTATCAAATGACCAATGGCAATTTTCAAAGAACTAGAACAAACATTTTTTAAATTTATATTGAAACATGAAAGATCCCAAATAGCCAAAGCAATCTTTTTTTTTTTTTTTTTTCCCTACGTGGAGCCTGGACTTTATAAAGAATCTTCACCACCCTGAATTAGCCAAAGCAATCTTGAGAAAGAAAAATGGATCTGGAGGAAATCAGGCTCCCTGACTTCAAACTATGCTACAAAGCTACAGTCATCAAAATAGTATGGTGCTGGCACCAAAATAGAAATATAGATCAATGGGACGAGATAGATGCATCTGTAGTCAATTAATCTACAACACAGGAGGCAAGACTATACAATGGGGAAAAGACAGTCTCTTCAATAAATGGTGCTGGGGAAACTGGACAGCTACATGTAAAAACATGAAAATAAGACATTCTTTAACACCATACAAAAAAATAAGCTCAAAATGGATTAAAGATGTAAGCGTAAGACTGGATACTAGAAAACTCCTGGAGGAAACGTAGGCAGAAGGACATCCCAACATAAATCACAACAATATATTTTTGGATCCATCTCCCAGAATAATAGAAACAAAAAACAAAAAAAAAAAAAACAAACATGACCTAATTAAACTCAAACTTTTATATAGCAAAGGAAATCATAGAACAAAAAGACAACCTACAGAATGGAAGAAAATATTTGCAAATGATGCTACCAACAAGGGATTAATTTCCAAAATATACAAACAGCTCGTACATCTTGATATCAACAAGCAAAAAAACAACCCTCCCCCCTCCAAAAGGGCACAACATTTAAATAGACATTCCTCCAAAGAAGACATACAGATGGACAATAGATGTTGAATAGCTATGCAACATGGCCAAAAATAAAAGCTGGAGAGGGTGTGGAGAAAAAGGAACCCTCCTACACCATTGGTGGGAATGTACATTGGTACTGCCACTTTGGAGAATGGTATGGAAGTTCCTTAAAAACTGAAAACAGAGTTACCATACGACCCTGCAATCCCACGTCTGGGCGTATATCTAGGTGTGTGTGCTCAAACACTCAGTCACGTCTGACTCCATGGACTGCAGCCTGCCAGGTTCCTCTGTCCATGGAATTTTCCAGACAATAATACTGGAGAGAGTTGCTATTTCCTTCCCTCCAGGGATCTTCCTGACCCAGGCACTGAACGTGCATCTCCCATATTGCAGACAGATTCTTTACTACTGAGCCACTAGGGAACCCAAATATATCTGGAGAAAACTATAATTTGAAAAGATACATGCACCCCAATGTTCATAGCAGTATTATTTAAAATAGCCAAGACATAGAAACAGCCTAAATGTTCAATGACAAATAAATGGATAAAAAAGAAGTGCCTCATATATATAATGGAATATCACTCAGCCAAAAAAAAAAAAGAATGAAATAATGCCATTTGCACCAACATGGATGGATCTAGAGAATATTATACTAAGTGAAGTAAGCTGGACAAAGACAAATATATAATATCACTTATATATGGAATCCCAAAAAAAAGATACAAATGAACTTATTTACAAAGCAAATAGATCCACAGACATAGAAAACAAACTTATGGATACCAAAGGAGAGGAGGGGGGAAGGATAAATTAAGAATTTGGGACTAACATACGCACACTACTATATACTAAATATTAATAGATAACCAAGAAGGACCAGGAGATCAAAACAGTCAATTCTAAAGGAAATCAACCCTGAATATTCTTTGGAAGCAGTGATGCTGAAGCTGAAGCTCCAATATTTTGGCGACCTAATGCAAACAGCCGGCTCATTGGAAAAGGCCCTGATGTTGGGAAAGATTGAAGGCAAAAGGAGAAGGGGGCAGCAGATGTTGAGATGGTTAGATAGCATCACTGACTCAATGGACATGAGTTTGAGCAAACTCTGGGAGATTGTGAAGGAGAGGGAAGCCTGGTGTGCTGAAGTCCATGGGGTTGCGATGAGTCGGACATGACTTAGCAACTGAACAATACAAAAACAACAAGGACCTGCAGTACAATGCAGGAAACTATACTAAATAACTTTCAATAATCTATAAGATAAAATAATATGAAAATGAATATGCATATATATGTGTATATATATTATAAATATGTATACATGAATCACTGTGCTATATATCTGAAACCAGCACAGCATTGTAAATCAACTATATACTTCAATTAAAAAAACTAAAGTTTCTAAAGTTGTGAATCTTATTATATTATTATTTAACTTGCCTATGTTCAGAGGATCAGGGTAGGAAATGACAAGCTACTCCAGTATTCTTGCCTGCTTGGAAAATTCTATGGACAGAAGAGCCTGCAGTGCATGCTACTGCAAAGAGTTGGACATCACTGAGCATGCACACACACACACATGTTCAGAGGATATAAATATCTTGGATAATGACTATGGATTATCATAAAATTAATTAGGTGGTGTCTTCAATTGAAGCTACTATTTGAGATCTGACTTCTTTGCTGGAGTGAATTGATAGAGCCCCTTCCACCTAGTCTGCTGCTACTGACATGTCATGTGCTTATTTTTTATAACAAGGTACAAAAACTGGAGCAGTTTGCTTTCACCTGATAGGGCCAGCAATATACTCTCAAGATCATGTCACAGTTGTCTATGCTAAGTTTCTTGCTCTTTCCCATAATCTAATCTAGCCACTGGGCTTCCCTAGTGGCTCAATGGTAAAGAATCTGCCTGAAAATGCAAGAGATAAGGGTTCAATTCTTGCTAAGAAGATTCTTTGAAGGAGTAAATGGCAACTCACTTCAGTATTCTTGCCTGGGAAATCCCACAGACAGAGGAGCTTGACAGGCTACAGTTCAGGGGTTGCAAAGAGTTGGACATGACTTAGTGACTAAACTCACACACACATAATCCAGCCATTGGCAAATTACAATCCACAGGCCTGCCATGTATGGCTCACAAGACAAGAATGGTCTTTATGTTCTTTAATAGTTGAGAAAGATTCAAAGATGAATATTTCATGATATATTAAAATCATGAAATTCAAGTCTTGGTGTTATAATAAAGTGTTATTGAGACATAGCCAGAGTCATATGCTGTCTATGTGTTATTGATGGCTGTTTTCACATGACAACCAGGGCTGAATAGTATAAACAGAGATCATATGGTTCACAAAGCTGAAAATACCCACTATCTGATCATATACAAAAAATTTTAACCTCTGATCTAGTTCACAGAGACCTTGACTATATGGAAATACCACAGAAGGCCATGCCAGCCTACAACATGAATGACATCATGCTAAGTTGAACTGATGAGTGAGGAATAATAAGTATCCTATCTGTTACAGTGATATACATGTATGGCATGGGATGGGAGATAAGCCCCATTAGATTCTGGGCCCTGTCACTTTAGTGAATTTCTAGGTACTGTGTGGTCTGGGTCAAAATAAAAGACAAGTTTCTGAACATTGCACTTCCCACTAAGAAAAATGAGACACTTTGAATGTCTCTCTTGATTTGGAGGGCAATAAATATTTGAGTGCGCTGCCAGTTTGAATGGGCCCATAAGCAGCAAAAATTTCTGCCACAGGTCCTGGATGCAATGAAGAAGCCTAAGTCCTGTCACTTAGACCTTATGACCTTGCAGGCCTATATTCAGCTTTGCAGCAGAATGAATAACACTAGAAAGTGCAATAGGAGAACCACTGGATAGCCATCTAAAATGTTGGCATATAACCACCTTTCCTTCTGTAGATAACATCTCTTTGGAGAAATGTCTCCTGGAATTCCACTGAGCCTTGGTAAAGGTTAAATGCCTGATCATCAGCCCTAAAATGACCAACAGAACTGAACTGCTATGACAAATATTGTGTTGAGCAAACACAATGATCCTTGTAGTGTTTATAATATTAGTCTCCAGGGCTTCCCTGGTGGCTCAGTGGTAAAGAAACTGCCTGACAATGCAGGAGACACAGGTTCAATCCTTGATCTGGTAAGATCCCACATGCCACAGAGCAACAAATTCCGTGCACCACAACTGCTGCAACTACTGAGCCCATGTGCCCAAGAGCCCAAGCTCAGCAACAAGAGAAGCCACCACAATGAGTAGCCTCCACTTGTTGCAACTAGAAAAATGCCCAGGCAGCAACAAAGACCCAGCACAGCTATAAATAAAAATTTAAAGTATATAATATTAGTCTCCAAAATGTACTGAAGGAATAGATAGTTGCTTGAACAGGTGGTGGCAGATTTCCAGAGCATCTACTCCTGCTTCATTACCTCTACCTTCATATCATCTTCCTTCTGTACAGGTCTGTGTCCAAATTTCCTCTTCTTGTAAATACACACATCATATTGGATTAGGGTGCACCCTAATCTGGAGAAGGCAATGGCACCCCACTCCAGTACTCTTGCCTGGAAAATCCTATGGATGGAAGAGCCTGGTAGGCTATAGTCCATGCGGACGCTAGGAGTCAGACACGACTAAGCAACTTCACTTTCACTTTTTACTTTCATGCATTGGAGAAGGAAATGGCAACCCACTCCAGTGTTCTTCCCTGGAGAATCCCAGGGAAGGGAAAGCCTGGTGAGCTGCCATCTATGGGGTCGCACAGAGTCGTACATGACTGAAGCGACTTAGCAGCAGCAGCAGCACCAGCACCTTAATATGTTCATTTTAACTTAATTACCCTTTTAAAGATCTTATCTCCAAATAGTCATAGGACTTTAACATATGAATTGAGGGGGACAAAATTTAGCTCATGACTCTTGGCTATAATTTTGTATGTGGATTATTTCCTTGGATCTATACTAACATACTATATAACGGACAGGTATGGGCATAAACAGATAGGAATAAAAACATACCATGTAAACTTTATGATCTTTTTATCACAACCATGGATGGTATCCCTAACAAATGGTACAAGTCTCTGAATGTTGAAGAAAGTGGATGCATCCTTCAAATACATGGTTTAGTCAACAAAATGCAACCACTTTGTCATTTTACCAGGTATTTTCTAAAATCTATTTTATAATTTGTTTAATAGATTAGCTTTTACTAATATTCATTGTGATCATGAATAAAAGTAAGACTTCTTGACTCCTTTGGGAATACCTATTGTGAAATACAATACTCTGGGCATCTTTTAACCAAGAAATACCCTGACATTAAGGAAAACTGCTGTATGTGGTTATCACCTCGTGTCATATTTCTTCCCTTAGAGCTTTGTAGACCTTGATGTCTTCTGGCATTAAAAATGAGTATAAATCCTTCTTTCTTGTCTTTTAGGGAACTTGAAGGACGAGGTGGTTGCTTAAAGATTATTTATTTTACTCACGTCTTGTTGCTGCTCATTTTATATCAGTTTTCCTCTTTGTGTAAAGTTTTGATCTACTGATTCAGCTATTCCTTTATACCAGGAAGTTTCTTCTTTTATATCTCTGAATCTTTCCTATAAAGATATTTTAATAGAAATATTCTATAGGGGGAAGGGGAGGCTCTAACCACTAAAAAGTAGAAATTATTCTACTATCAGATTATCTTTGACCTCCATCACTGTGGTTTTCTTTTGAATTGCTTTCATCTTCATCTCTTTTCTCAGACACTGTTTAAGCACTGCTGCTGCTATTGCTGCTGTCGTTTCAGTCGTGTCTGACTCTGTGCGACCCCATAGACGGCAGCCCACCAGGCTCCCCCTTCCCTGGGATTCTCCAGGCAAGAACACTGGAGTGGGTTGCCATTTCCTTCTCCAGTGCATGAAAGTGAAAAGTGAAAGTGAAGTCTCTCAGTCGTGCCCAACTCTCAGCAACCCCATGGACTGCAGCCTACCAGGCTCCTCCGCCCATGGGATTTTCCAGGCAAGAGTACTGGAGTGGGTTGCCATTGCCTTCTCCGTTTAAGCACTAGTCAGGTCTTAATTTATTTAACTCTTATAATGCACTTATGGATAACTGCTATCATTAGTCCTGTTGTTTTGGTCAGGGGCCCAGCAAGTGATGTACGCAAGCCAAATGATTTAATGAATACTTAAAAGATCTTTTACACAAAGGTATGGACAGACAGTTGGGTGACCACAGGGGACACTTAGGTACTGTTACTCTCCTTGGCCTCCAAGGATATAGGGACAGTGATTACTACTTCTCTAAGATAGAGTGAGCTGTTTCGGTAAGGGCCATTTCCAGTAAACATGACCTTCAGTTAAGTAGTAGGTAGAAGAGCCCTGTGGCCTCATAGAAGGGAGTGAAGGGGATGGACACCCCAACTTTACTCTCTTCTCTCCCTTTATTTTCTTTGAATGCTTCCTATTTCCCAGGACGTTTATTGATATAGCCCATATAGATGAGTCTCTACTTCCCAGGACTCAAAGAAGAATACAGAAGCATGGTTAATAGATCTCAAGGGCAAAATCAAGAAATTAAGATACTTAGCATATTGATTTTATTACCAAGTACTGTACCATTCAGACTCCAGCAGTAGCTGGTTAAGAAGGAGATATATATATATGCACACACACACACCCCCTTGAAGATACAAAAAAGAAAATGGAAACTTTTCTAGAGCCACATATCACTTTACTTTTGGAAATCTCTGTATATGAATTATATAAAAGAAAGCTCTTTGATTGTTACAGTCCTTAATAGCATCCAGAAGATGGCAGCATTGGTAAACTATAGCACTAGTTAGAAATGTTTAAAATGTTTTTTACAATTGTCACTGATAACAGACTTCCTAAAGGGAAATAACCTTTTAAAAGCAGTGATTGGTCCTAAGTAACAAGATGCAGAAATACCAAATTATTGTCAATTAATAGTTTGGCTCTAGAAAGGTGGATCCTCAAGAGTACAGATATGGTTTAGTCCCTAAGTCATGACTGACTCTTGGGAACCCATGGACTATAGCCCGCCAGGCTTTGCTGTCCATGGGACTTTCCTGGCAGGAATACTGGAGTGGGTTGCCATTTCCTTCTCCAGGGGATCTTCCCAACCCAGGAATCAAGGCTGGGTCTCCTGCATTGCAGGTTGTCTCCTGCATTGCAGGTAGATTCTTTAATGACTGAGCCACTGGGGAAGTTCCAAGAGTACTTATATCCCAGTACTTACCTGATAAAATACTCGAATCTGGCAGACACATATCTATAGACAGTACTATGACTTTATAATATTTGCATAAATTGTTAGAAGTTTAAAGCTTGGGTTGTAAGCCATAATCAACAAATTGTGCTCCAAAGCAAATGTAATAGCTACAGGCAATTACTCATAAATATATACAAAGTATCATATTTCAGATGCAGGGACAAATTGCAACCTGGATATCAGAGATATCACATCAGCTATGAGGAAAAAATTAATTTGCTTTTATATTTCATTTCTAAACTGCTTTAATCACACCCAACATTTAAACTTATAATGTTATAAAGATTCAAATAAATATTGTCAATATTGTAGGCTGTTAGGTACTTAGCTAGGTATGTGTGTATGTGTGAACTCTTCACGACCCTGTGGACTGCAGCCCACCAGGCTCCTCTGTACATGGGATTTCCCAGGCAAGAATACTAGAGTGGGTTGCCTTTTCCTCCTCCAGAGGATCTTCCCAACCCAAGGATGGAACCCACATCTCTTGTGTCTCCTGCATTGGCAGGTGAGTTCTTTATCACTAGCACCACTTCTGAAACCCTTAGCTAGATATAGAGGACAAGAATTTTAGAAACAGTCTGGCCCTCTAAACCCTGAGTCTGATGGAGGAAGACAAACCCAACAAATTGGAATACAATCTGTAACTGGGAGGGCCAGCTCACCTAACTCTGTCTTGGGGATCATATAAGACTTCACCAGAAAGAGGATTGAGACACTGGAAGGTGAGCAGGTGTTTGCCATGATGATCACAGGGAGGTCACCCCATGTAGAAGAAATAAGTAGAAAGGGAATGCAGACATGGCAGTGTTTAACCAAAGGCAATTTGGGCCCCTAGAAGATAATTGGCAATGTCTGAACATGTTTTATTTGTTACAACTGAGTATATGCTACTGGTGTTTACTGGGTGGAGGTCAGTTATACAGCTAAATATCTTACGACACTCAGGAGAACTTCCCACAACAAACAAATTCTCTGACCCCCTCCCACCCCCGCCATGGTGCTGCTACTGAGAAACTGTGCTCTAACCACAACCTGCATCTGTTGGAATGGCTTGCTTGCAGGGTAGGAAGAAGGCAAGAGATAAAGCCAAAATGATAGGGCACAAAATTTTAAAAAATCTCATTGGCCATAAAAAAAAGTTTAGATATTGTCCTAAATGTGTGAGAAACCCGAACATGATCAGATTTGCATAGTAGAGAAATTGCTGTAGCTGCAAATTAGAGATGGTTGGGTTGAGAAATGACAAAAAAAGAAAGAAAGAAAGAAAGAAATTTTAACAATTTCACTTCTTTTTTTATCAATAGAAATAATCAAAATGAAAAAAAAAATAGAATTAAGACTGGCAAAAGTAAATGAAAACCCAAGATGGATGACAAAAATTGTAAGAGGCTGAGTAGTTGTTCTAAACGATATTGAGATTTCTAACTCAGATAAATTAAACTCCCACATCTGCATCTCATTTCCTGAATCCCTCTCTCTCACTGGCCCTTCCTCCTTCCTGCCAGGCCTGGTGCCTCAAGACCCTTCCCTTGGCTCCATTATCTTGGTTCCCTCTTATTTATCCTACTAGACTGGCAAACCAGATCTGACTTGCTCCTCCAGTGTGTCTGAGCTAAGTCGCTTCAGTTGTTCCTGACTCTGTGCAACCCTATGGACTACAGCCTGCCAAGTTCCACTGTCACAGGATTCTTTAGGCAAGAATGACTGGAGTGGGTTGCCATACCCTTCTCCGGGGGATCTTCCTGACCCAGTGTCTCCTGCATTGGCAGGTGGGCTCTTTACCACTAGCGCCACCTGGGAAGAGTGTTCTTCCAGTGTTGACATGGAAACTGTGAGTTTAGTCCTTTGTGCCACTAATGAAGATTAGAGATACTCCACCTTCTACTCTCAAGCATACCAAAGACTGACTCAGAAGGTTGGGAAAAAAAAAAGGATTTGCCAAAGTATCGGGGCTTCCCTGGTGGCTCAGTGGTATAGAATCCACCTGCTAATGCAGGAGACAGGGGTTTGATCCCTGGGTCAAGAAGGTTCTCTGGAGAAGGAAATGGCAACCTACTCCAGTATTTTTGCCTGGAAAATCCCACAGACAGAGGGGCCTGGCGAACTACAGACCATAGGATCACAAAGAACAGACACTACTTAGCAAGTAAACAAAAACTCCTAAATGATAAGCAAATTTGCAGATGAGATTAGCAAAATGATTTTGTCAATTCAGAAAGCAGGGTGAGAACCAAAATCCTGCTGTTACTGTGGTAATCTGTACAAAGAGATAAAATACCCCATTGAAAATAAAGGAACCAGAGCTGCAGGTACAACATGACTTGTTATCAAAGTAATACACAGTGGTGAAAAAAAAAGAAAAGTGGTGACAAAGAAACTCGTACTGTACCCAACCAATTTCCTATAGTGTTCCAATAGTGTTCTATAGTTTCCTATAGAACCAATTTCCTATAGTGTTCCACTTCCCCTACCCACCCCATCTGCAACTCTGTTCCTACAATCCTGTTCCTCGGTCACTCAGCTCCAGCCACAACAGCCTCTTTCTGCCTCAAAAAGTTTGCACTGGCTGTTCCATCAGATGAAAAACAATTCCCTTTGTTATTGTTCAGTTGCAACCCCGTGGACTGCACATGCCAGGCTTCCCTGTCCTTCACCATCTCCTGGAGCTTGCTCAAACTCATGTCCATTGAGTCGGTGATGCCATCCAACCATCTTGTCCTCTGTTATCCCCTTCTCCTCCTGCCTTCAATCTTTCCCAGCATCAGGATCTTCTCCAATGAATCTGCTCTTCGCATCAGGTGGCCAATTCCCTATGGAGCTATAAACTAAATGCCCATATCCAACCTTCAGATCTCTTTTTAAAGGGTAGATACATTTTTCCTTCTGAGTGAGGCTTCTCACCCCTTTCCTTCGCTGCCACCTGTATCGGCACCTCCACCCACCCCACAGTCACCATAACCCATGCTTTGTAGAATACTTAAGTAAATAACAAAACACTAGGCAAAATCGTGATATAAGGAGGACACCTGAGCTTCAGTCTCCTCCCACCCTCTCATCTCCTTCTGGATGCTCACTACATGGATCCAGTTGGAAGCTACAGAACAGGAAAGGTCATTGATGTATTCCATGTGGGTCAGTTTATGCCTCTTTAAGGCACACAGCAGACTAGAGAAAGGGACCTTGGATCTAGAGAGGAAAAATAAAGATATTCAGCACAATTTTTGTTCAGACCATTATACCTGTGCTCCATTGCTCAGTTTAAGAACTGAGCATTACATTAAAGCATTAAAGCACTACATTAATGCATTAAAGCATTACAGATGTCACTGACGTGCCCAACAGAATCACTTGATCTCCATTCCCTTTCTCCTTCTCCAAAGCTAACAGCTATCTTGAAGTATGTGTTTCTCATTCCCCAAGATAATTTTATATTTCTACTACAAACATATCTAGACATTTCCAGGATACTGTTTTTATGTTTGTAAACTTTATATAAATGGTTGGGTACAGTATGAATTTCTTTGTTACCACTTTTTTTGCCCCACTGTGTATTACTTTGATAACGACTCATGTTGTACATGCCGCTCCAGTTCCTTTATTTTCAGTGGGGTATTTTATCTCTTCGTACATATCACCACAGTAACAGCTAACTGCTCACAATTTTTTATTGTTATCAACAAATTTGTAATTAATAGTCTCATAGATATCTCCTTAGGCACATGTGTAAAGACTCTCTCTATGGAGCTAGGAGTAAAAGTGTAAGCCTAAGAACTCAAGAAAGCAGAGCCTAAGGCAAAAATTAAGGTACTGCCACTTTATTGACTGGTTCCAAATAGGAAAAGAAGTACGTCAAGGCTGTATACTGTCACCATGTTTATTTAACTTCTATGCAGAGTACATCATGAGAAATGCTGGACTGGAAGAAACACAAGTTGGAATCAAGATTGCTGGGAGAAATATCAATAACCTCAGATATGCAGATGATACCACCCTTATGGCAGAAAGTGAAGAGGAATTAAAAAGCCTCTTGATGAAAGTGAAAGTGGAGAGTGAAAAGGTTGGCTTAAAGCTCAACATTCAGAAAACGAAGATCATGGCATCTGGTCCCATCACTACATGGGAAATAGATGGGGAAACAGTGGAAACAGTGCCAGACTTTATTTTTCTGGGCTCAAAAATCACTGCAGATGGTGACTGCAGCCATGAAATTAAAAGACGCTTGCTCCTTGGAAGGAAAGTTATGACCCACCTAGATAGCATATTCAAAAGCAGAGACATCACTTTCCCAACAAAGGTTCGCCTAGTCAAGGCTATGGTCTTTCCTGTGGTCATGTATGGATGTGAGAGCTGGACTGTGAAGAAGGCTGAGCGCCGAAGAATTGATGCTTTTGAACTGTGGTGTTGGAGAAGACTCTTGAGAGTCCCTTGGACTGCAAGAAGATCCAACCAGTCCATTCTGAAGGAGATCAATCCTGGAATTTCTTTAGAAGGAATGATGCTAAAGCTGAAACTCCAGTATTTTGGCCACCTCATGCGAAGAGTTGACTCATTGGAGAAGACTCTGATGCTGGGAGGGATTGAGGGCAGGAGGAGAAGGGGACGACAGAGGATGAGATGGCTGAATGGCATCACTGACTCGATGGATGCGAGTCTGAGTGACCTCCGGGAGCTGGTGATGGCCAGGGAGGCCTGGCGTGCTGCGGTTCATGGGGTCGCAAAGAGTTGGACACAACTGAGCGACTGATCTGATCTGATCATCTGGCTTCTTGGCAGTCTATCCGAAAGCCAAGTCCTATAACTGACAAATCCTATAATCCAAATCCTATAATCCTATAACCTGTGGGTAGATTTATATCCAAGTCTGGAAGCCTAGAGACCATTGATTGTGAATAGGACTTGGCATAAGCAGTATGAACACTATGAAAGTCTGGGTTTTCAACTCAGACTCCAAGCAACTTAGGGAGCGTGGCAAAGTCACAAGCAGAGGCAGCAATATTAGTGAAAACTAGAAGACAGACAGTGCCTTCAGAAAGAAGGAACCTGAGGACCTGTACAAGGTTTGTGTCCAATAAAGTACAGGCATACCTCAGAGGTGTTCAGGTTCAGTTCTAGACCACCACAATAAAGCAGTCTCAGAATTTTTTTCTTTCTCAGTGCATATAGAAGTCATGTTTATGTTATATTGTAGTCTATTGTGTGCAGTAACATTATGTCTAGGAAAACAATGTACATAATTTAATTTAAAATACTTTATCGCTAAAAAACAATGCCAAAACAATTACAGCAGCAATTCAGGAATTTTAAAATGGGGCCTAGAGACATGAAGTGAGTTAATGCTGGTGGAAAGATGATGCCAATAGACTTGCTTCAATTTGCAGAAAAAGTAATATTTCTGAAGTGCAGTAAGTTCAGTTCAGTCGCTCAGTCGTGTCCAACTCTTTGTGACCCCATGAATCGCAGCACACCAGGCCTCCCTGTCCATCACCAACTCCCAGAGTTCACTCAGACTCACGTCCATCGAGTCAGTGATGCCATCCAGCCATCTCATCCTCTGTCGTCCCCTTCTCCTCCTGCCCACAATCCCTCCCAGCATCAGAGTCTTTCCCAATGAGTCAACTCTTCGCATGAGGTGCCCAAAATACTTGAGTTTCAGCTTTAGCATCATTTCTTCCAAAGAAATCCCAGGGTTGATCTCCTTCAGAATGGACTGGTTGGATCTCCTTGCAGTCCAAGGGACTCTCAAGAGTCTTCTCCAACACCACAGTTCAAAAGCATCAATTCTTTGGCACTCAGCCTTCTTCACAGTCCAGCACTCACATCCATACATGACCACTGGAAAAACCATAGCCTTGACTAGGTGAACCTTTGTTGGCAAAGTAATGTCTCTGCTTTTGAATATGCTATCTAGTTTGGTCATAACTTTCCTTCCAAGGAGTAAGCGTCTTTTAATTTCATGGCTGCAGTCACCATTGGCAGTGATTTTTGAGCCCAGAAAAATAAAGTCTGACACTGTTTCCACTGTTTCCCCATCTATTTCCCATGAAGTGATGGGACCAGATGCCATGATCTTCGTTTTCTGAATGTTGAGCTTTAAGCCAACCTTTTCACTCTCCTCTTTCACTTTCATCAAGAGGCTTTTTAGTTCCTCTTCACTTTCTGCCATAAGGGTGGTGTCATCTGCATATCTGAGGTTATTGATATTTCTCCCAGCAATTTTGATCCCAGCTTGTGTTTCTTCCAGCTCAGCGTTTCTCATGATGTACTCTGCATAGAAGTTAAATAAACAGGGTGACAATATACAGCCTTGATGTACTCCTTTTCCTATTTGGAACCAGTCTGTTGTTCCATGACCAGTTCTAACTGTTGCTTCCTGACCTGCATACAGATTTCTCAAAATGCAGGTCAGGTAGTCTGGTATTCCCATCTCTTGAAGAATTTTCCACAGTTTATTGTGATATGCAGTAAAGTGAGGGTCTTTTCAGCCTTATCTTATATTGCAAAATTGCTCTCCAAAGTGATTGCACCAATTTATACTTCCATCAGCAGTCTGGAAGAATTCCAGTTGTTCCACACTTCCATCATTAAATTTAGCTAATTTGATGGATAGATTGGCACTTCATATTATTTTAATTTGCATTTATAACAGTAAAATTAACTATCTTTTCACTCAGTAAATTCTCTGTTTGACTCTTACCCCAATTTTTCTTTCAGGTTTTTTTTTTTTTTTTTAATGTTGATTTGTAGCTCTTTAAATCTTCTGAGTAAGAATTTGTTTTCATATTTCAAACTTTCTCCCAGTCTGTAGATGATATTTTCACTTTCTTTTAGATACCTTTTGATGAAGAGAAAATTTCACTTTAATATAATCAAATTCATCAATTATTTCCTTTATTGCAGAGTTTTATCAGGAATGGCTACTAAAATTTATCAGTTATCACTTTAGAATCTAATGATATGGTATGATTTCTTAAAATTTATTAATATAATTATATTGATAGTTTCCTGCTATTGAACTATCCTTGCATTCCTATAAATCTTAATTATACATTCTTTATTATTAATAGGATAAATTTCTGAATTACATTTATTAATATTGTATAGAATTTCAGGTGGCACAGTGGTAAAAAATCTTCCTGTCATTGCAGAAGATCCAAACGACACAGGTTCGATCCCTGGGTTGGGAGGATCCCTGGAGTAAGGTAACAGCAACCCACTCCAGTATTGTCTCCTGGAGATTTTCCATAGACAGAGGAACCTGGTAGGCTACAGTCCATGGGGTAGCAAAGAGCTGGACACAAGAGCATGCACACACACCTCAAATTCATTTTGCATTCTAGAATATATTCATAGAATATTGCATTCATAGACTATATTCTATATTCAATTATATTCTTTAATTCTGTTTTCTGTATTATTTGTATCAGGTATTGGTATTAAAATCAGATGGACTCATAAAAATAATTAGATTTTCAACTTTCCCATATCTGTCTAATGCTAAATACCTTAGTTAAATTAAAATCAACTATATAAACCTTTCTGGAGTTTTGTCCCTTTCATTTAAATTTCCTTCTTCTTCCTTCAAATTCCTCAGTTCCAAAAAAAAAACACACATTGAAAACTCTGTCCAGGGCACACATTGAAAACATCCCTTCTTGGGGGCCCCAGTAAACCTATTTTTCGCTTTAGTAAGACATCCTTTTGATAATAAGCTAATCAGTGGTGTGTGGCTATATGTTTAACTGCCTTTTAAAAACAAAAATAAAAGAACACAATTTGTAGCATTTTCCAAAAAGCCACCATGGCAAATTTCAAGTTACCAATGTGATATCACACAATGTGAAATTAGAAAGAAATGCCCACAATTGGCTCTTAGGAATCAGTGAGAACTAGTTTCAGAATACCACTGAATCAAGATCCTACTTCCTTACCTGTTACAGAACTATGCCAGATTGTGGAAGATTAAAATGTTCCACAAAGAAGACTGGACTTTCCCTGTAGATAATAGAAAGACCACTACTGTCCTTTGACCTGGGGAAATAAAGCTCCTTTCCTCAGTCCTCAGTCTCAGGGCCTCCTTTCCCCACCTTTCAGACTTTGGAAGGATCTTCTCAAAATTTTGCAAGTCCCTGTCCAGTCCCTGGGACAAGTCATGTTTACAGTGTCCCCATACCCATTTCTTCCCTTCACAACAGTCTCCAAAACCTAACTGCTGTGCTCTCCCTCTTTCCTCCTCCCCCTAAGACGGGTTGACAAAATATCTAAGGGAGTTTCAAACATGCTGATTTGGGGGTATTTCTGCTTTATTGACTATGCCAAAGCCTTTGACTGTGTGGATCACAATAAACTGTGGGAAATTCTGAAGAGATGGGAATACCAGACCACCTGACCCACCTCTTGAGAAACCTATATGCAAGCAGGAAGCAACAGTTAGAACTGGACATGGAACAACAGACTGGTTCCAAATAGGAAAAGGAGTACATCAAGGCTGTATATTGTCACCCTGCTTATTTAACTTCTATGCAGAGTACATCATGAGAAACGCTGAGCTGGAAGAAACACAAGCTGGAATCAAGATTACTGGGAGAAATGTCAATAACCTCACATATGCAGATGACACCACCCTTATGGCAGAAAGTGAAGAGGAACTCAAAAGCCTCTTGATGAAAGTGAAAGAGGAGAGTGAAAAAGTTGGCTTAAAGCTCAACATTCAGAAAATGAAGATCATGGCATCTGGTCCCATCACTACATGGGAAATAGATGGGGAAACAGTGGAAACAGTGTCAGACTTTATTTTTGGGGGCTCCAAAATCATTGCAGATGGTGACTGCAGCCATGAAATTAAAAGACCCTTACTCCTTGGAAAGAAAGTTATGACCAACCTTGATAGCATATTGAAAAGCAGAGATATTACTTTGCCAACAAAGGTTCATCTAGTCAAGGCTATGGTTTTTCCTGTGGTCATGTATGGATGTGAGATTTGGACAGTCAAGAAAGCTGAGCCCCAAAGAATTGATGCTTTTGAACTGTGGTGTTGGAGAAAACTCTTGAGAGTCCCTTGGACTGCAAGGAGATCCAAGCAGTCCATTCTAAAGGAGATCAGTCCTGGGTGTTCACTGGAAGGAATGATGCTGAAGCTGAAACTCTAATACTTTGGCCACCTCATGTGAAGACTTAACTCACTGGAAAGGACTCTGATGCTAGGAGGGATTGGGGGCAGGAGGAGAAGGGGATGACAGAGGATGAGATGGCTGGATGGCATCACAGACTCAATGCACATGAGTTTGAGTGACCTCCAGGAGTTGGTGATGGACAGGGAGGCCTGGTGTGCTGCGATTCATGGGGTTGCAAAGAGTCAGACACAACTGAGCAATTGAACCGAACTGAACTGAAATTGTTTATATGGACAAAATCTCTTACATAAAATTTTTTGCCTTTCACAATTTTCCCAATTAAGCCAGGTCTAAAGCCATAAAGTTATTGCTAAAATAGTTTGAAAGAAAAGAAAGATGACTGAAATGAAATATAGGGCTTAAGGACTAACAACACTGTAAACGAGTGTTAGACTGGGATGGGAGGAGAGACATGATTTAAATCATCTATCTAGAAGCAACATGAGGTCTCACAGCACATAGCTACCAACTGAGGATCATCGTAAAAAATGATCCGCTCAGAATAAGGATCCTTCACAGTGAAGTTCAACATATTTTTTGAGGACAGCCAGTGCATGGTTCCTCTAAGAATCCAATTTAGCATTTTCAGTTGAGTGAGGTGTCTCTGTACACTTCTGTACTTAAAAATTAGTTACATGTTTCCTTTATCTTTCAAGGATTATGAAAAGAACTCTGAATTTTGTAAACAATGCCAGTATTGTCCTATAAAACAATGGGTTGGTTTGATTCAAAATACTCAATGATTCAGGATTAAATCATAACATACTGGCATTATAAGAAAACTTAGATGTCATGGAATATTTGCTGGATTCTACCTACCATTATCTGTTCCCCAGTCT
Source organism: Tragelaphus eurycerus (assembly GCA_935064755.1). Taxonomy (NCBI): domain Eukaryota; kingdom Metazoa; phylum Chordata; class Mammalia; order Artiodactyla; family Bovidae; genus Tragelaphus; species Tragelaphus eurycerus. Next base: position 14,169,606 of record CAKXYN010000036.1, on the reverse strand, counting down.
CTCGACAGCAGCATTTTAATTTCCTTTGGAGAAACACCTTCTTCCCTACTCTGAGTCCCTGTAGTTCAAGTTGGGGCACTTTATCCTCACGCTGAGTCCAGGGATGGGCAGGTGACCCAGAAATGGACAATCAACATAGCCTTTTGCCCTGGCTGTAGTGACTATCCCAAGGATATGCACATATTCCATACCAGGCCAGTTCAGTTCAGTCGCTCAGTCGTGTCCAACTCTTTGCAACCCCATGAATCAAAGCATGCCAGGCCTCCCTGTCCATCAGCAACTCCCGGACTTCACTCAGACTCACATCCATTGAGTCAGTGATGCCATCCAGCCATCTCATCCTCTGTCATCCCCTTCTCCTCCTGCCCACAATCCCTCCCAGCATCAGAGTCTTTTCCAATGAGTCAACTCTTCGCATGAGGTGGTCAAAGTACTGGAGTTTCAGCTTTAGCATCATTCCTTCCAAAGAAATCCCAGGGCTCATCTCCTTCAGAATGGACTGGTTGGATCTCCTTGCAGTCCAAGGGACTCTCAAGAGTATTATGCAACACCACAGTTCAAAAGCATCAATTCTTTGGCACTCAGCCTTCTTCACAGTCCAACTCTTACATCCATACATGACCACAGGAAAAACCATAGCCTTGACTAGACGAACCTTTGGTGGCAAAGTAATGTCTCTGCTTTTGAATATGCTATCTAGGTTGGACATAACTTTCCTTCCAAGGAGTATGCGTCTTTTAATTTCATGGCTGCAATCACCATCTGCAGTGATTTTGCAGCCCAGAAAAATGAAGTCTGACACTGTTTCCCCATCTATTTCCCCATGAAGTGATGGGACAAGACGCCATGATCTTCATTTTCTGAATGTTGAGCTTTAAGCCAACTTTTTCACTCTCCACTTTCACTTTCATCAAGAGCCTTTTGAGATCCTCTTCACTTTCTGCCATAAGGGTGGTGTCATCTGCATATCTGAGATTCTTGATATTTCTCCCAGCAATCTTGATCTCAGCTTGTGCTTCTTCCAGCCCAGCATTTCTCATGATGTACTCCACATATAAGTTAAATAAACAGGGTAACAATATACAGCCTTGATGTATTCCCTTTTCTATTTGGAACCAGTCTGTTGTTCCATGTCCAGTTCTAACTGTTGCATCCTGACCTGCATACAGATTTCTCAAGAGGCAGGTCAGGTGGTCTGGTACTCCCATCTCTTTCAGAATTTTCCACAGTTTATTGTGATCCACACAGTCAAAGGCTTTGGCATAGTCAATAAAGCAGAAATAGATGTTTTTCTGGAACTCTCTTGCTTTTTCCATGATCCAGCAGATGTTGGCAATTTGATCTCTGGTTCCTCTGCCTTTTCTAAAACCAGCTTGAACATCAGGAATTTCACGGTTCACATATTGCTGAAGCCTAGCTTGGAGAATTTTGAGCATTACTTTACTAGCATGTGAGATGACTGCAAATGTGCAATAGTTTGAGCAATCTTTGGCATTGCCTTTCTTTGGAATTGGAATGAAAACTGACCTTTTCCAGTCCTGTGGCCACTGCTGAGTTTTCCAAATTTGCTGGCATATTGAGCGCAGCACTTTCACAGCATCATCTTTCAGGATTTGAAATAGCTCCACTGGAATTCCATCACCTCCACTAGCTTTGTTCGTAGTGATGCTTCTAAGGCCCATTTGACTTCACATTCCAGGATGTCTGGCTCTAGGTCAGTGATCACATCATCGTGATTATCTGGGTCGTGAAGATCTTTTTTTTTTTTACAGTTCTTTTTTTACAGTTCTTCAGCAACCACTAGTGGAGGTGATGGAATTCCAGTTGAGCTATTCCAAATCCTGACAGATGATGCTGTGAAAGTGCTGCACTCAATATGCCAGCAAATCTGGAAAACTCAGCAGTGGCCACAAGACTGGAAAAAATCAGTTTTCATCCCAATCCCAAAGAAAGGCAATGCCAAAGAATGCTCAAACTACCCCACAATTGCACTCATCTCACACGCTAGTAAAGAAATGCTCAAAATTCTCCAAGCCAGGCTTCAGCAATATGAACTTCCTGATGTTCAAGCTGGTTTTAGAAAAGGCAGAGGAACCAGAGATCAAATTGCCAACATCTGCTGGATCATGGAAAAAGCAAGAAAGTTCCAGAAAAACATCTATTTCTGCTTTATTGACTATGCCAAAGCCTTTGACTGTGTGGATCACAATAAACTGTGGAAAATTCTGAAAGAGATGGGAATACCAGACCACCTGACCTGCATCTTGAGACATCTATATGCAGGTCAGGAAGCAACAGTTAGACATGGAACAACAGACTGGTTCCAAATAGGAAAAGGAGTACATCAAGGCTGTATATTGTCATCCTGTTTATTTAACTTATATGTGGAGTACATCATGAGAAATGCTGAACTGGAAGAAACACAAGCTGGAATCAAGATTGCTGGGAGAAATATCAAGAATCTCAGATATGCAGATGACACCACCCTTATGGCAGAAAGTGAAGAGGAACTAAAAAGCCTCTTGATGAAAGTGAAAGTGGAGAGTGAAAAGTTGGCTTAAAGCTCAACATTCAGAAAACGAAGATCATGGCATCTGGTCCCATCACTTCATGGGAAATAGATGGGGAAACAGTGGAAACAGTGTCAGACTTTATTTTTCTGGGCTCCAAAATCACTGCAGATGGTGACTGCAGCCATGAAATTAAAAGATGCTTACTCCTTGGAAGGAAAGTTATGACTAACCTAGATAGCATATTCAGAAGCAGAGACATTACTTTGCCAACAAAGGTTCGTCTAGTCAAGGCTATGGTTTTTCCAATGGTCATGTATGGATGTGAGAGTTGGACTGTGAAGAAGGCTGAGTGCCGAAGAATTTATTCTTTTGAATTGTGGTGTTGCATAATACTCTTGAGAATCCCTTGGACTGCAAGGAAATCCAACCAGTCCATTCTGAAGGAGATCAGCCCTGGGATTTCTTTGGAAGAAATGATGCTAAAGCTGAAACTCCAGTACTCTGGCCACCTCTTTTGAAGAGTTGACTCATTGGAAAAGACTCTGATGCTGGGAGGGATTAGGGGCAAGAGGAGAAGGGGATGATAGAGGATGAGATGGCTGGATGGCATCACTGACTCGATGGACTTGAGTCTGAGTGAAGTCCGGGAGTTGGTGATGGACAGGGAGGTCTGGTGTGCTGTGATTCATGGGGTAGCAAAGAGTACGACTTGACTGAACGACTGATCTGATCTGATCTGATTGGCAACCACAAAAATTTTTACTAGAATTATTCAGAAAAAGATATTATCTTTCCACTGTAGTTATTAAATCATTTAAAGTATAATCTAGAGTTGTCAAAGGGCCAGCACATGAAGGTCTACTTGAACATAAAATCAACAAAGAAGAAAGCAAAGATAAACATTAGACAGAGAATCCTGAAGACCTCATTTTAGTCCTCAATCCAAATATGTGAACTGTTATACATGAAAATAGTACTGTTATAGACAAAACTGTATATGACAGAAATTCATATGTTGAAGCCTTACCCCTGATGTGACTGTATTTGAAGATAAGCTATTTTAAAAAGAATTCTGGTTTTGGTGACAATCTCAAGGAATGTGGATAAAAACAAATGTACCAATATTATAAGGGAGTTGTATTGCCTTAGAAACCCCAGGCCTGGGAAACAAAGCTCTATAATTACTCAACCTCTAAGGCAATTAATACTCAAGTCCCCGGAAACCTTCCCTAAAGGAATTTGCTGGAAGAAAAAAGGAATCTTCTTTAATGGCTATTTCAGCTGTGGCCACAAGTGGCGATAGAGACCAGAGCCCAGGAGAGACTGGGGACAAAGGAATTTATGCCATTGTTAGGTCAGGGGTCTGTGATATTCCTGTTCTGCATGGCATTATGTATGCCACAGAAGAGCAGCCATTATATATCATCTCCCTTTCTTTTTCCCTTTTTTTTGGCCCAGCCACGTGGCATGTGGGATCTTAGTTCCGCAACCAGGGATTAAACCTAACCACTAGACCACCAGGGAATTCCCGAAAATTATGTTAAATGTTACTTTTAAATTATAGTAATCTTCTTTTTCTTTCATAAATGTGCGATAGGCCAGGATAGTTAAATATATTCTTAAGCTATAGATTCTAAAATTGTAGGAGATAACTCTAAGTCCAAACAAGAGGAATCTGTGACATCTAGATACGGTGAACTTTGATCTGAGTAACAATCGCTTTTCCCCTTTTGCCTTCTTGTCTGAGATGATCCTTCCTTGCATTGTGACACACTGAAGTATGAACATATTTCTATTACAGCGCTTTTTATTATTCAGTCACCCAGTTGTGTCCGACTCTTTGCAACATGTACTGCAGCATGCCAGGCCTCCCTGTCTCCCTCCATTTCCAGAAATTTGTCCAAGTTCATGTCTCTTGCTTTGGTGATGCCATCCAGGCATCTCATCCTCTGATGCCCTCAATCTCCTTCTGCCCTCAAAGACTAGAAATTCCTAGAATGGAATTGTGCCTTCTCTGTGAGCTCAGGCAAGTTGCTTAAGTCTCAGTTTCAAGTTATGTATGATGATTACAGCATGCAGAAAACAAAAACCTGGCAGATGGTAGAAACTCAATAAATTTTTTAAGTATTGTTAAAATCAAGAACTTCCACTATCTGAACCTAATCCAGATTTTCAAACTTACTTCACACTGTGACTCATCAGGCATCAAACACTCCAGCCAGAAGCTCCTTTTATTGTACTCTACTTCTCCAAGGTCCAGTTCAAAGAAAACTGCTAAGGGGAAGAAGAAGAAGAAAATAAAAACCTCAATTTCCTCTTCCTTGATAGTAAAAGCATAAGTTTCCTTTGAAATTATATTGTCTGTGTTTACAGCACAACACTACATATTGTGACCTTTTAGAATAGCGCTGTTCAAAGACCATAATGGCATGTTGCACTTTTGCAACTACAGACATTTAAGTGATACTTCTTAAATTTTTTATTTTAAGCCAAACAAAATAAAGCAAAGATTGTGTTCTCTTGAGCTTTGTCATGGTACTTCTTCACGGAGAAGCCAAAATTCCCTGTGAGAAAACAATAGGAAAGATAATATTTCATTCAAAGATGATAAAATGATGGCTAGCACAGGTTAACTAAATCATGCAAATGCATATATATATAGAGAGAGAGATAATAGCACATTGAAGACAGGAAATCAGGGCTGTCTCTACTGTTCTCAAGGAGGGTTGTGGGGGAGATTAGGCAGCTAATGACAACCTAGGTTACTTCTCCCATCTCGATTCAGGGTGGGATTTTTATGAAGATGGACACCAGCAATAGCTCACTACTCATAATCCAGAGAGGGGAACAGAGAGGTGGAGCCAGAAACAAGTAGGGAGGGGATCAAGAGGGAAAACAGTGAGGAAGAATAATTAAAGGAGTGAGTGCTGACTAACTTCCCTCCGTACTGGCTTTGCGAACAGGAGCTTGCTCCCTTGTGTGCTCTGGCAGAAAGGCAGCGCATTCCATTTAGTTAAGTCTCTGCAAGTGGACTTGTGTTACTGAATTGCAGAAAAATGAGGAGGGGTAGGAGTGAAATTAATAAGAGGGATCATTTTTCCTTTCTTTTCGAAAAGGTTAAGAGGAAGGAAATAGAACACAATACAGAAAACCATTATTCCTTCATGGATTAGTTAGGAGAGCCAATTCCATCCAGTTCTACTTCCATCCAGCCTCACAGTACAATTGGGTCAAGCTCTTTGGCCTTCCATTTCCTCAACGAAAAGGTAAAGGATTGTGCTGGTTCCAAATTACCAGGGTTTTGTATTAAGGAAGTCATGACTTCGTATTTTCATGGAAAGAAGGGAGGAGATAAGAAATGAACATTTAGCAATAGTCACCTTGTGCCAGGTAAATGAGACTTGGGTTTTATAGACATAGACTCAGAACCCAAACAGCCCAGGTTTGTTTATGTATTCTGCCACCTAACTAGCTGTTTTACCTTGGGGGAGTTACCTAACCTCTCTGTGCTGTCAATGTCCTCAGCAGTAAAACAGACACAATGATATCTACGCCCAAAGTGTGGCTGGGATTAAATGACTATCTATCTATCTAGTCATATATTGATGTAGAATACTACACAGATGTAGTTTATGTATATAGAATAGTAACTGGCATAAAGTAATTGCTCTACAAATGCTATTAAAATGATTATTACAACACTAAAAAGTGGACATTCATTCCATGCAGATGAAAAAGAAAATGGATAAGAAAACCAAAACTTCAGAGCTTTGAGCTTTTCTGACTTCCAGTAGTTTCAGTCTCTAACTACTACCTTATATCAGTTAAAAAAGGGTGAAAGTCACAGCATTTTGTAGGCAGCTAGGGAAATTCTACCAGTTACACAACCATCATTCAATCAAAACCATTCAATGAATACAGAATAAACCACAGGTCACAAAAGTCCTCCAATCCCTAGCACAGCTTTTCGAAGAGTGTAATAATAGTTAATTTGCCTAGGTAAAGAAATGCCCCTAAGGGATTACTCTTGTTTTGAACTGAAGTCCAAAGAAAAGATTGACATCTAATCTAAAGGTTCTCAGAAATGCAAATTGCCTACTTCAAATTCCAGGGAATTTAAATCTCTGCACGGAGGAGTCTTTCTCTGGACTGGAGGAAGAAACTTTTTTGAAGAATTGGTAGACCCTTTCCCCATCACAGGGAAGGTTTTGATGGGGGTAGGGGGTGCAGGGAAGGGAGCACCAAGTAGAGAACTCCAGGTTCAGAAATCAAAAGGGGGAAGGGGAACGTAGTGAGGAGAGAGGTTTCAGAATAAAATCAGATACCACAGAAGAGAAAACATGGACTGTATGAAACTGATGATTAATCTGTTTCTTTTTTAGGCGGCTTAAAATTCGAGGAACTATAACAATTCCATTACACTCAGTAGCTCTCACACTATGAGAAAAGGAGCTCTAAAACAAATCAGTAGTTTCTGAGAGTTTCCAGGAGAGGAAAAAACACAAGCTAACTCTTGAAAAACCTACAAGGTATAAAAGAAGAAAAGTAGTCCAGAAAGTACTGGACTGGAGCTAGAAACAGGGTATTTGAAATTAACTTACCTGTTGAACAAATATTTATTCCTTGTTATTTTATTTATTTATTTATTTTTGGCCAGGTACTCTTCCAAAAGCTGATTATACAGTTCTGATCAGATAGGCATGGCCCTTAGGGGATTTAGAAAGCTAATGAAGGAGAAAAAGAATATTCAAGAAAACAAATATACACAATTGTAAGTTAGAGTGATCCTATAATAAAAAAAGAGAGGATGGCATATAAGAAGATAACAAGGAATATACTTTTATATAAAGAATCTACTTTTAACCAAGTATAAGAATCTAGTTTTAACCAGGCAGGAAGGCTTCTCTGAAGAGGCGGCATATAAGAAAAGGCTTGATAGGTAAGGCTTAACCATGAATAGGAGGAACTGGAGGAGGGAGAAGCATTTTAAGCATGTGAAACAGAAGGTGTGAAGATCCTAAAGTAAGAGATATCTACCAAGGAGAAGGTTGATCTGAATTACCTGATCCCCAATACAGCAATATACTGTTTTTCTTTCCCCAACAACCACCTAAAATTTGTAAATCTCATAAGTTCAATTAATCGATTCACCTTTTTTATGTACATTTTTTTCTTTCTCAGGGTAGTGAATCACTAGACAAAGCCAGCCGTCTTCTAGTGCATATTAAAAATAGCTTTTCCAGATCTACTGTTATCATTGGCTTTTTTCCAGGGCTTTATGCTCTACTGAAACTAAACACTTAAATGAGCAATTTAACTCGGGTTTTTAGCCTAGGAAAAATGACGTTTTTGATTCTGTTTTGAGATGTAGGGCTGAATTTTAAGTTGCTCAGTTATAATTAATCCTTTGTAACACCGCAGAAGCAAAACATCTGTGATCCTTGTTCAGTAAAAGAGACCTGTACCAACCACGTAAGTAAGACAAAATGAACACGAAACAAGGCATTTAGGACGATTCTGAGTAAAGCAGCCCAGTGTTTGTGCTTCGACATATAATTGAGACAGGCTCAAAAGGCCTTGCGACATCGTGACACACTGCTCACTTTGGCCACCAGAGGGAGACCAGAGAGTCGTCAAGCACCTAATAGAGCCACACCCTGAATATGGTTGCTTATTATCTCTCTTCTGATATTTTAAAACCACAAGAAGAAAAAGAAAAATTATTGTTCAGAAAACGCTTAAATTTTAAGACTGAGGTAAAATCCACATAACAGAAAATTAGCAATTTTAGAGTGTACATCTATTACCTCCACAGTATTGCATAATCAGCCCCTTCTCTCTTTCCAAAACATAAGAAATGCTTACATTTCATACAAAGAAAACTTACAAAAGCCCAGCCCTGTCCTCTCCTCATTCCGTCACATTCTGAGTTTTGTCTCCACCTGCATTACGTTAGAAATGGTTCCCGCGCATTCTCCGAACAGCCTTCTCCACTAAACAATTCACAGAATCTGATCCAGGGTTAAAATTACATGTTCAAAAACCAAAACTATCTCAAGTCTTCAGTTTTTTCTCTGGGAATCGTGAGGTTGCAACAGCCAGTACAAGTAACTGTTAAAAAATTCTATATATATTATGTTTTGTCCTTTCTCAACAAAGAAATGAATAAATTATTTTTATTTACATAGTTACAAAACAAATTAACAATGTAATACACCAACACCTTTCAGTCTTTTATGTGAAATTTAAAGTTCTTTCCATCTAGAGTGAAATTTTAAGGTATTTCTAGGTTAGAACGAGAGCCAAGATTTTAAGGGCACCATGTCAATTGGTTAGATAACAAATTTGAAAAAAATAAAAAGAAAACAGTTAATGTCGCAAAAGCTGAAGGTTTACAACCTAAATCCACTATTTTATTAAAGAATTTAATCTACTTCATGGGGCCTTGGCCCAGGGAAGGGTAAAAAAATGCCAAACTGGAGAGGCAGGGGGAGGGGAATTGCTGGTGGTGACTCTGGGAAAACAGGAGGGAGGGAAACTGAAGAGCAAATGAGGCCGGATCCGCCCTAACAAAGAGGCAGAAACTGTGTCTCAACAGCCACCAAATCCAGTTCAGGGCGGTTTGAGCCAGTTTCTGAGCTGGATTGAGAACAACAGCCTCGGCTGAGACTTGACGAGGGTGAAACAGAAAATACAAAATGGACTTCGCAGTGAGAAGTGGAATTGGCCTGGACTCGCAGGAGCCTAAAGCTGTTTCCTGGAGTAGCAAAGTCAGATAAAATATAAGGCCTGGAGCCGGAACAGCGGCCTACTAAGTAAGGAAAAACGACAGAGCACTGCCTCTGTGCCTGGATCCAGTCCGCATTTTCCCTCATACTTCCCCTAATTGTGGCTGGTGAGGGGAAAGGGCCTCAGGGTATCAGTTTTCAGAGAAAGCTGGCTGCGGTGTGGGGGGAGGGGAGGATTGTGTGTCTAGGGTGGTTTAATGTGTATCCCTGGGGGTTGGGGGTGTAGAATGTGTGAGAGTCTGAAGGAGAGGGAACAACACTTCACACCCTGCAGTTCACACCGCCTCTCTGCACCTCTGCTGCATTATTGCACAACCTCAACATACACCGCACAAAGGTGTCTTGGGAGCGCGCTGCACTCTGGATACTTGGACATGTAATTACCAGGCTCCTTCGGCTCTATGCATTAATGACAAAACACGAATCAGGACTGTCCACATGCTCTTCTCAATTCGTGCCCTAAAATACACACGAGCCGCACATACGCTGTCAACCAAGGGACACAGCAGTATTAGGTAACGGTGGAATGATAATCCTATCCCCGCTTCCCCTCCCCCGGGTCCCCCAGGACCTCTGACATCTGATCAGTCCCACCCTGAAGTGGCTCCTCTCAGAGTCCAACAGTCTGAGCTGTGATCCACAGCTGTCCAGGGTGTGCACATCCTGCGGCCAGGTTGGGCTCAGAGCCTTCTTGGACCACTTAATCTCTTGATCACCCGTAAACTCCAAAGGCTACCTAGGAATTCTAGCCAAAGTCCAGACTTAGCGAGGTGTGAGGTGTGGGGGGAGGGGAAGAGCAAGTTTGGGGGTAGGGTGCTAAATTCCCTTTCCCCTGAGTATCCCAAAGATGTTTAGACTCTTCCAGAGGCACTAGGTAAGTGCCTCCAGACCCCAAGGCTTGTTTGAGTTGGAAGGCAGCCCTGGTGTGGGGAGGACTGTGGGGACCCCTGTGAGTGTACAGATCTCTCTCTCTCTCACACACACACACACACACACAGAAACACTCAAAGACATTCAATGAAAACCAGGTCTGTAGAGTTTCCAAATACCCTGAGAGATTGGGGGAGGGGAGAGGGAGAAGGTCAAACTAAAAGACGTCACCGTGCTATTTTTATCTTTATACCATAAATGCATGCATGGGTGGACCATTGAAACACTTTCACTTTGCATTATTTATGTTCGACAGTCTTCCATAAATGAAGCTTGTTACTAGCATGCCCTAGTTGACGCTGTTACACAAATAGATAACTTACGCAGCCCTTCTAAATTAATTTCATTAACTGTTAGATTGGGGCTGATGTAGATTCTGCCATTAGGTTTTTGTTGTTTGGGTTTTTTCCATTTGTTTTTTAGTAGGGGCAGTGTTTCTCCCCACAGGAACAAGCAGAAGACTACAGAGAAGATGAAGTTAATCTAGAAGTAAACGGAATCATAACACCTAGAGCTTGCTATAAGCTAGACACAATACCAAGTACTTCATATATTAAAGTATGTTATTCAGTATTCACATTACCTCTGAGTTAGACATTATTGTTCCCATTCTAGAGATGAGGAAAATGGAGCTTGGAAAGATTAAGTATTTCATCAAATTAAGTGGCAGACCAAGATTCTGGTTGAGTCCTTGTTTTTAACCCCCTGTTAAACTGCCACCTCGCTGGCAAATAGTCATAAACTTTTTTTTTTCAGATCCGATTGTGTGTCTGCCTACTTTGGGCTGGGAGGTAACAAGGTTAGGTGAGAGGGGAGAATTGCTTCAGCGATGAGGACGTGGTTCCTGCCTTCAACAAGCTTTCAATCTAACGGCTGTTTTTTTCAAGGACAATTCAGGACTACCGTACAAGGAATTATTTTTTTTCTGCCTCTGGGTCTCAGAGGCCATCTGGGAATTATAGTTTGGAATTTCCCTGCCATTTCCGTGCTGTGTGGGAGGAACGTTTGAAGTCAGAACAACCCTGGTACAAGCAGGCAGCATGGGCAGGCCGGGTGGAAAGGGGCAGGGCGAGGCCGCTGGGGAGCCGTAACCATGGCAACCCAGCCTGCTTTCCAGAACAATGTCTCCAACCAGGAAAACGGCTCCAGAGAGCTTTCTCTTCATAATCCCCGCGGCCCGTTGGGCCAAGGAATGCACCAAGGGGATCCTTTCTTTGTAGAGAAACAACTCTTTAGAAGACCCAGAACAAAGGAAGACATTTGTTGTATAGAGTCTGTATTTGTTTGGAATAAAATCAACAACGCGCAGTTGCTTGGTTCCTCTTCACTGTTTAGAGGAAACGAGCACAGCTTTGTTACACAAGCTTCCTATTTTGGGATAATATTTGTTTAACTTTTGTTTCATCCCCATTTTACAGATGGGAGAGTAGTAATCATGAATGAACTGGCTCTCTGTAAAACGATCATTAAAACACTGATGCGTCCTTTCAGACGACCTCGTGAAGGGGACCCTGCCTTTTTGCATAATTTATGATCATTCTACAGATAATGTGAACAAAGTTCCTGTCCACGTGCTCAGGGGCCGGGGAGCTACCAGGCCTCCTAGGACTCCGGTCCTTCCCACTCTGTACTTCCAGCCACTCGGCCCTCCCTCTCCCCCTCCCCCTCCCCCTCCCCCCTCCCCCTCTCCCTCCCCCTCCCCCTCCCCCTCCCCCCCGCACCAGCAACCGCAGCCAGGAGGAGGCGGTGAAGGGGGAGGAGGAGAAGAGAAGAAGAGGAGGGGGGAGGGGGAAAAGGGGGAAGTGAGTGGGAGAGAGAAGGGAGTGGAGGGGGAGGGGAAGGGAGTGGAGGGGGAGGGGAAGGGAGTGGAGGGGGAGGGGAAGGGAGTGGAGGGGAAGGGAAGAAGGAATGAGGAAGACATTCCAGCCCCACCCCTGCAAGCCTCCTACTCCTGCCGGTTGGGAAACTCCTGCTCAGATAGCTGAAAGAAGACAGTGTGTCGACTGGTGACGACTACTCCAGGCTTTCAGATGATCTACAGCCAGACTACACCCTGAGCCTTGAAGACTGTAGCTTTGCTGAGCCAGGGCATGATCTCCCTAAAAATGACATCAGGGCCGCTGAAGTCAGTCCCCACCCTCAAGACCGAGAACAAAACTTAATACAAAACGATCTACCATAAAAGCCCAAACTTATAAAGAATGTAATTTTTAAATGTAAATCTCTGGCAATGTGAGCCAGAAAGAGCAAGAGCTCAGCTACTTCGTGGCAGTAAAAGCCTGGCTACCTGATTCTGGGTTTCCCCCAGGAGCCCAATCCCTCGTAAAGTCTCTAAGACCAAAATCAGATTGGCCTGCCTCTATGTCTCCCCGTTGTGCAGTGACTGGGGAGAAAGGAAAACTGGTCACCTTCTCTGGGTGACTTTACAGGAATTGCCTGAGCCATTTCCTTAAACTACACTTCTCCACTGCATCCCCAGATTTTTTGTTGCCAGAGGATGACCTAAAGATAGATGTCATCCCCCAATATGGAACAAAGCTGAGAACTCCTGCCAGTGTCACGCTTGTAAGGAGTTAATTGAGTGACCTTTGATTCTAAATTAAGGCCTAAATTTGTTGACCTTTCTCCTGGTAATGTATTTCAGTAGATACTGCTAACTTACCCCGCTTTAGGAGTGTAAACAATGGATCTTTACAGTGAATTTTTTGAAACTCAAGAGTATTTCCTAGAACCAAGGGACGTAAAATCCCTCTCCCCAAGATTGATCCTTGTAGTATTAAATATCCATTCAACATTCCTTGAACACTTCTTAAGAATCAAGCACTATGTTATTTTTCACTACATTAGAACTGTGGATTTTAAAAATCACATAAAACGTGAAACTTACTTTCAGAGAGCTTACAGGCTAGGAAGGCCGATACCCAGGAAGTCAGCTATTGCAGAGTGGTATGATACATGCTTTGTAAAAATAGGAACAAGAAGATATATGTGGGAGAAGAAAGGGACATGAAAAACAGAGTGAGGCTAGGTGGAGCAATCAGATAACTAGAGGGCTTCCTGTCAGGAGCTGGAAAATAAGATGGAGTTAGCTAAAGTGATACCAGAGCTCAGAGTCAGAACTGAGTTTTAGTTCCAGATTTATCAGTCTGTCAGTTATCAGGAAGACATTTTTTTAAAAAGGGTAATAAAGGGCTTCCCTGATAACTCAGTTGGTAAAGAATCTGCCTACAATGCAGGAGATCCCAGTTCAATTCCTGGGCCTGAAGATTCTTTGGAGAAGGGATGGGCTACCCACTGAAGTATTCTCGGGCTTCCCTTGTGGCACAGCTGGTAAAGAATCCACCTGCAATTCGGGAGAGCAGGATTTGATCTCTGGATTGGGAAGATCCCCTGGAGAAAGGAAAGGCTACCTGCTCCAGTATTCTGGCCTAGAGAATTCTGTGGACTAGTCCATGGGGTCTCAAAGAGTCGGACTCAACTTTCACTTTCACTTTTAGAACAAAGACAAAGCAGGGAACCTGAAGTCCAGTAAGTAGGTCAGGAGCTTTGCAGGACTGGAACTAGAGGACTGACATAGCAGAATTGATCTATTCCCTCACCCAGGAGGGTTCCATGCATCTTGTAAGAAAAGCCACGTCATAAGTATGAAGAATCCTGCAAATTTAGCTATTCAGCAGCAGGTCTCAACACTGCAACACTTTTAACATTTCAATAAGTTATTTATAACTTGATGATTATTAACAAAATTACACATTATTAGACCTGATATCCAGTATGTTTGCCTGGGAAATCCTCTGGACAGAGGAGCCTGTAGATTATGGTCCATAGGGTTGCAGAGTTGAATGTGACTGAAGTGACTTCACAAATCGCAAGACCTGAAATCAGATCAGATCAGATCAGATCAGTCGCTCAGTCGTGTCCGACTCTTTGCGACCCCATGAACTGCAGCACGCCAGGCCTCCCTGTCCATCACCAGCTCCCAGAGGTCACCCAGACTCGCATCCATCGAGTCAGTGATGCCATCCAGCCATCTCATCCTCTGTCGTCCCCTTCTCCTCCTGCCCTCAATCCCTCCCAGCATCAGAGTCTTCTCCAATGAGTCAACTCTTCGCATGAGGTGGCCAAAATACTGGAGTTTCAGCTTTAGCATCATTCCTTCTAAAGAAATTCCAGGATTGATCTCCTTCAGAATGGACCGGTTGGATCTTCTTGCAGTCCAAGGGACTCTCAAGAGTCTTCTCCAACACCACAGTTCAAAAGCATCAATTCTTCGGCGCTCAGCCTTCTTCACAGTCCAGCTCTCACATCCATACATGACCACAGGAAAGACCATAGCCTTGACTAGGCGAACCTTTGTTGGCAAAGTAATGTCTCTGCTTTTCAATATGCTATCTAGGTTGGTCATAACTTTCCTTCCAAGGAGTAAGCGTCTTTTAATTTCATGGCTGCAGTCACCATCTGCAGTGATTTTGGAGCCCAGAAAAACAAAGTCTGACACTGTTTCCACTGTTTCCCCATCTATTTCCCATGCAGTGATGGGACCAGATGCCATGATCTTCATTTTCTGAATGTTGAGCTTTAAGCCAACCTTTTCACTCTCCACTTTCACTTTCATCAAGAGGCTTTTTAGCCCCTCTTCACTTTCTGCCATAAGAGTGGTGTCATCTGCATATCTGAGGTTATTGATATTTCTCCCAGCAATCTTGATTCCAACTTGTGTTTCTTCCAGTCCAGCATTTCTCATGATGTACTCTGCATATAAGTTAAATAAACATGGTGACAATATGCAGCCTTGACGTACTCCTTTTCCTATTTGGAACCAGTCTGTTGTTCCATGACCAGTTCTAACTGTTGCTTCCTGACCTGCATACAGATTTCTTAAGAGGCAGATCAGGTGGTCTGGTATTCCAATCTCTTTCAGAATTTTCCATAGTTTATTGTGATCTACACAGTCAAAGGCTTTGGCATAGTCAATAAAGCAGAAATAGATGTTTTTCTGGAACTCTCTTGCTTTTTCCATGATCCAGCAGATGTTGGCAATTTGATCTCTGGTTCCTCTGCCTTTTCTAAAACCAGCTTGAACATCAGGAAGTTCACGGTTCACATATTGCTGAAGCCTGGCTTGGAGAATTTTGAGCATTACTTTACTAGCGTGTGAGATGAGTGCAATTGTTCGGTAGTTTGAGCACTCCTTGGCATTGCCTTTCTTTGGGATTGGGATGAAAACTGACCTTTTCCAATCTTGTGGCCACTGCTGAGTTTTCCAAATTTGCTGGCATATTGACTGCAGCACTTTCACAGCATCATCATTCAGGACTTGGAATAGCTCCACTGGAATTCCATCACCTCCATAGCTTTGTTCGTAGGGATGCTTTCTAAGGCCCATTTGACTTCACATTCCAAGATGTCTGGCTCTAGGTCAGTGATCACATCATCATGATTATCTAGGTCTTGAAGCTCTTTTTTGTACAGTTCTTCTGTGTATTCTTGCCACCTCTTCTTAATATCTTCTGCTTCTGTTAGGTCCACACCATCTCTGTCCTTTATCGTGCCCATCTTTGCATGAAATGTTCCCTTGGTATCTCTGATTTTCTTGAAGAGATCCCTAGTCTTTCCCATTCTGTTGTTTTTCTCTATTTCTTTGCATTGATCACTGAAGAAGGCTTTCTTATCTCTTCTTGCTATTCTTTGGAACTCTGCATTTAGATGTTTATATCTTTCCTTTTCTCCTTTGCTTTTCGCTTCTCTTCTTTTCACAGCTATTTGTAAGGCCTCCCCAGACAGCCATTTTGCTTCTTTGCATTTCTTTTCCATGGGGATGGTCTTGATCCCTGTCTCCTGTACAATGTCACGAACCTCATTCCATAGTTCATCAGGCACTCTATCTATCAGATCTAGGCCCTTAAATCTATTTCTCACTTCCACTGTATAATCATAAGGGATTTGATTTAGGTCATACCTGAATGGTCTAGTGGTTTTCCCTACTTTCTTCAATTTCAGTCTGAATTTGGCAATAAGGAGTTCATGGTCTGAGCCACAGTCAGCTCCTGGTCTTGTTTTTGCTGATTGTATAGAGCTTCTCCATCTTTGACTGCAAAGAATATAATCGATCTGATTTTGGTGTTGACCATATGGTGATGTCCATGTATACAGTCTTCTCTTGTGTTGTTGGAAGAGGGTATTTGCTATGACCAGTGCATTTTCTTGGCAAAACTCTATTAGTCTTTGCCCTGCTTCATTCCGTGTTCCAAGGCCAAATTTGCCTGTTACTCCAGGTGTTTCTTGACTTCCTACTTTTGCATTCCAGTCCCCTATAATGAAAAGGACATCTTTTTTGGGTGTTAGTTCTAAAAGGTCTTGTAGTTCTTCATAGAACCTTTCAACTTCAGCTTCTTCGGCGTTACTGGTTGGGGCATAGATTTGGATTACTGTGACATTGAATGGTTTGCCTTGGAAACGAACAGAGATCATTCTGTCATTTTTGAGATTGCATCCAAGTACTGCATTTCGGACTCTTTTGTTGACCATGATGGCCACTCCATTTCTTCTGAGGGATTCCTGCCCACAGTAGTAGATATAATGGTCATCCGAGTTAAATTCACCCATTCCAGTCCATTTTAGTTCGCTAATTCCTAGAATGTCGACATTCACTCTTGCCATCTCTTGTTTGACCACTTCCAATTTGCCTTGATTCATGGACCTGACATTCCAGGTTCCTATGCAATATTGCTCTTTACAGCATCGGACTTTGCTTCTATCACCAGACACATCCACAGCTGGGTATTCTTTTTTTTTTGGCTCTATCCTTTCATTCTTTCTGGAGTTATTTCTCCACTGATCTCCAGTAGCATATTGGGCCCCTAATGACCTGGGGAGTTTCTCTTTCAGTATCCTATCATTTTGCCTTTTCATACTGTTCATGGGGTTCTCAAGGCAAGAATACTGAAGTGGTTTGCCATTCCCTTCTCCAGCGGACCACACCCTGTCATATCTCTCCACCATGACCCACCCGTCCCAGGTTGCCCCTTAATGGGGCATGGCTTAATTTCATTGAGTTAGACAAGGGTGTGGTCCTTGTGTGATTAGATTGACTAGTTTTCTGTGAGAATGGTTTTAGTGTATTTGCCCTCTGATGCCCTCTTTCAAGACCTACTGTCTTACTTGGGTTTCTCTTACCTCGGGCGTGGGGTATCTCATCCCGTCTGCTCCTGGCTGCTCCCGGCCAGCGAAGCACAACCATCGCACCTTACCTTGGACGAGGGGTCTCTCCTCACCACCGCCCTTCCTGACCTCGGTCGTGGGGTAGCTCTTCTCCGCCGTGCTTAGTGCGCTGGCCCTCACCGCCGTCCTTCCTCGGTCGTGGGGTAGCTCCTCTCGGCCACGCTCTTAGTGCGCGACGCAGCCGGCGGGGCGCTCTTAGTGCGCGACGCAGCCGGCGGGGCGCTCTTAATGCGCGACGCAGCCGGCGGGGCGCTCTTAGTGCGCGACGCAGCCGGCGGGGCGCTCTTAGTGCGCGACGCAGCCGGCGGGGCGCTCTTAGTGCGCGACGCAGCCGGCGGGGGCGCTCTTGGTGCGCGACGCAGCCGGCGGGGCGCTCTTAGTGCGCGACGCAGCCGGCGGGGCGCTCTTAGTGCGCGACGCAGCCAGCGGGCGTGGTCGCTCTTAAATGGCGAGCCGGTCGCGGGGAGGCGAGGTCGCTCTTAAATGGCGCGCCGGTCGCGGGGAGGCGAGGTCGCTCTTAAATGGCGCGCCGGTCGCGGGGAGGCGAGGTCGCTCCTGAAATCAGAGTGCGATTAAATACTTGATCTGGGTCAATACTCTTTTCACTGAAATTTTCAGTTAATTTGCCAAGATCTGTTCACATATGTTACACTAAGATGTAGTACCAGCAATTAACACTTGATCTATTGAACTACTTCCGCTCTTAAAGACAATAACAACAAAAGAGATTAATTAAGAAGTTTGCAAATGTTAGAGGGTAGAGTGTAGAAAGTCTGTTTTCAAACTGCAACTCCAACTTCTGGTCCCTCCAGCAAGCAGGTTTTTCAGACACTGTTTTTCTTCTTCTGGTAATTCATTAGTAATGTTCACCGAATATTTCTACATTTCCAGTTTCTGATCACAACATAAGATTGCATGATCTGACCACTTCGAAATTAGTGGTATATTTACTTTGGTCAATAAGACAGAGGAAGTGATACATGTCACTTCCTGGAAAAAGCTTTAAGACCTAGTCAACTATTAGCAGCCTTTCCATCCCGCTTCTGGGGAGATCACAGAAGCAATGTTGAGATGAACCTCTTTCAGCTGGGGTCTTCTAACAAAACCACATTAGTAGGTAGTATGGGAGATAAATGAACTTTTGGTGCGTTGCACCATTAACAATTGGTGGCTATTTGTTACACAGCATGATCTAGACTATCCTGATTGACTCACCTCAATATCCATTTATCTAATCTACTTCCTTCCTGTCAAAAGTCAAAACTCTACAAAGTCTTCTGTTTCAGAGAGACTGACTAGCTCCAGCTTGAGGGGGTGGATCTTCAGCATAAGTCAATTATGATGATAGTCCCTTACCAGTCAGTGATTGAGAAATTGGGAGGTGACCAACCAAGTTTGGCCATGTCAAAAGAAATCTACTGGGAAGGCTCAGAAAAGTTTCTAAAAAGAGTTAAGACAGAGAGACAGAGAGAAAAAGCTGCTCCTTTCTTTCTCCAGCTGTTGTCATCTATAGATAAGGCACTAGTTATCTAGTACTATGCTACAATTTACATGTTTATTTACATATTATCTCAAATATTTATTATTCCACAGTTTCTGTGAGTCACGAATTCAGGAGGAGCTTAGTTGGGTGGCTCTGACTCAGAATCTCTCATGAAGTTCTGGTTGAGACATCTGCTAGGGCTGCAGTCATCTAAAGGCTTGACTGGGCTAGGAACTTTACTTCCTAGATCATGCCATCACTTGGCTGTTAGCAGACGGTCTCAGTTCACTGCTAGTTCTTGGCAGGAGGCTTATTACTTGCCATGTGGACCTCTCCATAGGGTTAACTGAGCATTCTCATGACATGGTTACTGGCTTTCCCTGGAGGGAGTGACCCAAGAGAAAGTGTAAGGAGGAAACCCAAAAGCCTTTATATCCTAATTTTAGGAGCAACACATTGTCATTTCTATGACATTCTATTCTTTACATATGAATCACTAAATGCAGCCCAACTTTAATAGAATTATGCTCCACCTTTTCAGAGAAGACTACTAAAAAATTTGTGTTTAAACCAAAACAGATGTAACAGCAGAAAGTACTGTGACTGTAGAAATTATGAGGGGCTCAAGCCTAAGGGTCCTCTCACACTGAAGAAGGCAGAGCAGATATGGAAAGGCCCTTGATGACATTGTTAAGGTACAATCTACTCTGGACTACTAATTATGTGAGAAAAAATAAATTTCTTACAATTTCAGCATGTTTAAGATGAGGATGGCTGATAAATAGAAACATCTATTTCTTCTTTATTGACTATGCCAAAGCCTTTGACTGTGTGGATCACAATAAACTGTGGAAAATTCTGAAAGAGATGGGAATACCAGATCACCTGATCTGCCTCTTGGGAAACCTGTATGCAGGTCAGGAAGCAACAGTTAGAACTGGACATGAAACAACAGACCGGTTCCAAATAGGAAAAGGAGTACATCAAGGCTGTATATTGTCACCCTGTTTGTTTAACTTATATGCAGAGTACATCATCAGAAACACTGGACTGGAAGAAGCACAAGCTGGAATCAAGATTGCCAGAAGAAATATCAATAACTTCAAATATGCAGATGACACCACCCTTATGGCAGAAAGTGAAGAGGAACTCAAAAGCCTCTTGTTGAAAGTGAAAGAGGAGAGTGAAAAAGTTGGCTTAAAGCTCAACATTCAGAAAACAAAGATCATGGCATCCAGTCCCATCACTCCATGGGAAATAGATGGGGAAACAGTGGAAACAGTGTCAGACTTTATTTTTGGGGGCTCCAAAATCACTGCAGGTGGTGACTGCAGCCATGAAATTAAAAGACACTTACTCCTTGGAAGGAAAGTTATGACCAACCTAGATAACATATTCAAAAGCAGAGACATTACTTTGCCAAAAAAGGTTCGTCTAGTCAAGGCTATGGCTTTTCCAATGGTCATATATGGATGTGAGAGATGGACTGTGAAGAAAGTTGAGTGCCAAAGAATTGATACTTTTGAACTGTGGTGTTGGAGAAGGCTCTTGAGAGTCGCTTGGACTGCAAGGAGATCCAACCAGTCCATCCTAAAGGAGATCAGTCCTGGGTGTTCTTTGGAAGGAATGATGCTAAAGCTGAAACTCCAGTACTTTGGCCACCTCATGTGAAGAGTTGACTCATTGGAAAAGACTCTGATGCTGGGAGGGATTGGGGGCAGGAGAAGAAGGGGACGACAGAGGATGAGATGGCTGGATGGCATCACTGACTCGATGGACGTGAGTCTGAGTGAAGTCTGGGAGTTGGTGATGGACAGGGAGGCCTGGCGTGCTGTGATTCAAAGAGCTGGACACGACTGAGTGACTGAACTGAACTGAACTGAATGGATATTCAGCATATTTGATTATCAATATATATTATAAATTAACCTATATATCAGTGAATATAAAAGATACATTTTCGATTTCTAAATTATAAAAGATATATATATGTAGGTTTGTCTATATAAAATTTTTTATTCTATTACATATGTAAGGTATGTATCTGTGTAGAACTATGTACCATAGGATAAATGCTTGATACAAATTGTTCTTCAAATTATTCTAATTTCCAAGTAATTTGATGATTTTTAGAAATAGTTGGAAATATGTTTTGATACAGTGTTCACTATCTAAAAGATGCCCCAGTATGAGTCACGATTCCATGAAAAGATCTGCCATAAAATTTTTCCAATAGCATTTTAACTGAATTGCTAGTCATCATGTGGCTTGTATTATGAATAAGTTTTCAGTTTGTCTTAATGCCAGCAATGATTTTCATAGCGCTGATTTTTCAGTTGCTGCTGAACCATTTCATTCAAAATTTTTCTAGAACAGTTTTAATAATTAATTTTATATAATCAGTATACATATTATCAACAATCAAATAGGAAATATCATTTAAACGTAGGATAAAAAAAAATTCTTTAGGCCAAATGAAAGGTGGCAATTAATGTGAAGTCATGTGCCAGGCTGAGTTGCCTGGATTCAAATACTTGTTGGTCAAGTAAATCTTAACTAATTTTCTCACTTTAAAAATAGGATTGATGATGATTTCTTAAATCAGTTAATAGACTTTTAGATTAGACCTGATACAGGGAAAATGCTAACATAAGTAATCGTTAACATTTTTATTAATAAAAGTAATATTAATGTCCTTGATCAATGGGCATTCCATGAGTTATAATGAATTAATCACCATTAAATGGATGTGAAATTCGAAGAGAATATTAAAAAGTGGTTCTTACACCTCAGATCACTCTTGGCTCCAAACTGATCCAAAGAGCCTTGTCTTTTTTTCCATTTTCCTTTCTGTTTTGAGATTGCCTGTAATGACAGCAGAAAGTACACACCTCTGTCTATCCATGGCTGCATTTGCCCCTGTTGTGACCTGCTCATCTGCATTTTCATTCCTTTTTTTGCTCACAGCCAAAACACTACAGAGACTACATCTCCCATAAGCAGTTGTATGAGGGTCATAGGGGACCATCAACAGGTCTCTTAGGTGTATCCTGGGTTTTCAATGCCAAAGTGCCAGCACCATATTAGAGGCCCTGTCTTCCCCACTGGGTTTAGGATTCAACTCTCACCAAGGCAGGTGCCTCCTGGATTTGGGCTAGACAATGAGTCCCAGAGATCAGCCCTGAGGCAAGGTCATTAACCTTTCAGTCTCTTGAATTCAGGAAAGTAAGGGAGGTTCCAAGGGAGGGCCCATGATAAGGATATTATTCTTATTGCCAAAGAAGTGTTTAAAGCAAAAAGAAAATAGTATATAACTGGACTTCATAAAGAGGGAAATTCATGCTTGAGAATGACAGATGTTAATTACCTTCATAACTCTTCACTGTAACTCAGACTACTGATTGGGAAAAATCTATGTTATGGAAGATGTTCTGAAAGATCTCCATATGGGGCTCAGCCTTGGTAATGATTTTTTTAACATATTGTTTTGTTGCTTATACTTTTCAAATTTATCAAAAAAGAGTACTAAAGTATCATTACTTATTCTTAAGCAAAGTAGATCAAGGTCACTAGAGTCTTTTCATGAAATATATTTACATATCTGTACTAAGAACAAAAGCTATGATCAACCTAGACAGAATATTTAAAAGCAGAGACATCACTTTACCAACAAAGGACCATCTAGTCAAAGCTATGGTTTTTCCAGTAGTCATGTATGGATGTGAGAGTTGGACTATAAAGAAAGCTGAGCAGAAGAACTGATGCTTTTGAATAGTGGTGTTGGAGAAGACTCTTGAGAGTCCCTTGGACTGCAAGGACATCCAACCATTCAATCCTACAGGAAATCACTCCTAAATATTCATTGGAAGGACTAATGCTGAAGCTGAAACTCCTTACTTTGGCTACCTGCTGTGAAGAACTGACTCATTGTAAAAGACCCTGATGCTGAGAAAGATTGGAGGTGGGAGAATAAGGGGATGACAGAGAATGAGATGATTGGATGGCATCATTGACTTGATGGTCTTGAGTTTGAGGAAGCTCTGGGAATTGGTGATGGACAGGGAGGCCCAGCGTGCTGCAATCCATGGGATCGCAAATAGTTGGACATGACTGAGTGACTGACCTTCAACGTGGAATAGCTCCTCTAGGACGGCTGCACTTTGCTGGAGCAGCCATGAAGAAATACCTCACATCCAAGGTAAGAGAAACCAAAGTAAGATGGTAGGTGTTGCAAGAGGGCATCAGAGGGCAGACACACTGAAACCATATTCACAGAAAACTAGTCAATTTAATCACACTAGGACCACAGCCTCGTCTAACTCAATGAAACTAAGCCATGCCCGTGGGGCAACCCAAGATGGGCAGGTCATGGTGGAGAGTTCTGACAGAATGTGGTCCACTGGAGAAGGGAATGGCAAACCACTTCAGTATTTTTGCCTTGAGAACCCCATGAACAGTATGAAAAGGCAAAATGATAGGATACTGAAAGAGGAACTCCCCAGGTCCATAGGTGCCGAATAGCTACTGGAGATCAGTGGAGAAATAACTCCAGAAAGAATGAAGGAATGGAGCCAAAGCAAAAACAATACCCAGTTGTGGATGTGACTGGTGATGGAAGCAAGGTCCGATGCTGTAAAAAGCAATATTGCATAGGAACCTGGAATGTCAGGTCCATGAATCAAGGCAAATAGGAAGTGGTCAAACAAGAGATGACAAGAGTGAATGTCGACATTCTAGGAATCAGCGAACTCAAATGGACTGGAATGGGTGAATTTTACTCAGATGACCATTATATCTACTACTGTGGGCAGGCATCCCTCAGAAGAAATGGAGTAGCCATCATGGGCAACAAAAGAGTTCAAAATGCAGTACTTGGATGCAATCTCAAAAACGACAGAATGATCTTCGTTCGTTTCCAAGGCAAACCATTCAATATCACAGAAATCCAAGCCTATGCCCCAACCAGTAATGCTGAAGAAGCTGAAGTTGAACGGTTCTATGAAGACCTACTAGACCTTTTAGAACTAACACTCCCAAAAGATGTCCGTTTCATTATAGAGGACTAGAATGCAAAAGTAGGAAGTCAAGAAACACCTGGAGTAACAGGCAAATTTGGCCTTGAATACGGAATGAAGCAGGGCAAAGACTAACAGAGTTTTGCCAAGAAAATGCACTGGTCATAACAAACACCCTCTTCCAACAACACAAGAGAAGACTCTATACATGGACATCACCAGATGGTCAACACCGAAATCAGATTGATTATATTATTTGCAGCTGAAGATGGAGAAGCTCTATACAGTCAGCAAAAACAAGACCAGGAGCTGACTGTGGCTCAGATCATGAACTCCTTATTGCCAAATTCAGACTGAAATTGAAGAAAGTAGGGAAAACCACTAGACCATTAAGGTATGACCTAAATCAAATCCCTTATGATTATACAGTGGAAGTGAGAAATAGATTTAAGGGCCTAGATCTGATAGATAGAGTGCCTGATGAACTATGGATGGAGGTTCGTGACATTGTACAGGAGACAGGGATCAAGACCATCCCCATGGAAAAGAAATGCAAAAAAGCAAAATGGCTGTCTGGGGAGGCCTTACAAATAGCTATGAAAAGAAGAGAAGTGAAAAGCAAGGGAGAAAAGGAGAGATATAAGCATCTGAATGCAGAGTTCCAAAAAATAGCAAGAAGAGATAAGAAAGACTTCTTCAGCGATCAATGCAAAGAAATAGAGGAAAACAACAGAATGGGAAAGACTAGAGATCTCGTCAAGAAAATTAGAGTTACCAAGGAAACATTTCATGCAAAGATGGGCTCGATAAAGGACAGAAATGGTATGGACCTAACAGAAGCAGAAGATATTAATAAGAGATGGCAAAATTACACAGAAGAACTGTACAAAAAAGATCTTCACGACCCAGATAATCACAATGGTGTGATCACTGACCTAGAGCCAGACATCCTGGAATGTGAAGTCAAGTGGGCCTTAGAAAGCATCACTACAAACAAAGCTAGTGGAGGTGATGGAATTCCAGTGGAGCTATTCCAAATCCTGAAAGATGATGCTGTGAAAGTGCTGCACTCAATATGACAGCAAATTTGGAAAACTCAGCAGTGGCCACAAGATTGGAAAAGGTACTTTTTCATTCCAATTCCAAAGAAAGGCAATGCCAAAGAATGCTCAAACTATTGCACATTTGCAGTCATCTCACACGCTAGTAAAGTAATGCTCAAAATTCTCCAAGCTAGGCTTCAGCAATATGTGAACCGTGAACTTCCTGATGTTCAAGCTGGTTATAGAAAAGGCAGAGGAACCAGAGATCAAATTGCCAACATCTGCTGGATCATGGAAAAAGCAAGAGAGTTCCAGAAAAACATCTATTTCTGCTTTATTGACTATGCCAAAGCCTTTGACTGTGTGGATCACAATAAACTGTGGGAAATTCTGAAACAGATGGGAATACTAGATCACCTGACCTGCCTCTTGAGAAATTTGTATGCAGGTTAGGAAGCAACTGTTAGAACTGGACATGGAACAACAGACTGGTTCCTAATAGGAAAAGGAGTACATCAAGGCTGTATATTGTCACCCTGTTTATTTAACTTATATGCAGAGTACATCATGAGAAATGCTGGGCTGGAAGAAGCACAAGCTGGAATCAAGATTGCTGGGAGAAATATCAATAAGCTCATATATGTACATGACACCACCCTTATGGCAGAAAGTGAAGAGGAACTCAAAAGCCTCTTGATGAAAGTGAAAATGGAGAGTGAAAAAGTTGGCTTAAAGCTCAACATTCAGAAAACGAAGATCAGGGCATCCGGTCTCATCACTTTATGAGAAATAGATGGGGAAACAGTGGAAGCAGTGTCAGACTTTATTTTTCTGGGCTCCAAAATCACTGCAGATGGTGACTGCAGCCATGAAATTAAAAGACGCTTACTCCTTGGAAGGAAAGTTATGACCAACCTAGATAGCATATTGAAAAGCAGAGACATTACTTTGCCAACAAAGGTTCGTCTAGTCAAGGCTATGGTTTTTCCTGTGGTCATGTATGGATGTGAGAGTTGGACTGTGAAGAAGGCTGAGTGCCAAAGAATTGATGCTTTTCAACTGTGGTGTTGGAGAAGACTCTTGAGAGTCCCTTGGACTGCAAGGAGATCCAACCAGTCCATTCTGAAGGAGATGAACCCTGGGATTTTTTTGGAAGGAATGATGCTAAAGCTGAAACTCCAGTACTTTGGCCACCTCCTGCAAAGAGTTGACTCATTGGAGAAGACTCTGATGCTGGAAGGGATTGGGGGCAGCAGGAGAAGGGGATGACAGAGGATGAGATGGCTGGATGGCATCACTGACTCGATGGATATGAGTTTGGATGAACTCTGGGATTTGGTGATGGACAGGGAGGCCTGGCGTGCTGTGATTCATGGGGTCGCAAGGAGTCGGACTTGAATGAGTGACTGAACTGAACTCTACTAAGCCAGAATGAATAATCTATGCAAATCCACTGAGGCTTTTTAAGGCAAATATCTTCCCAAAGAGATAAGAAAGAAATTTGTCCCTTTATATCTTAAAAAGGACAGAAGAAAGATGCATTGAGATTTCACTTAGGGTAGAATTCTAATTCAAAGTCTCTACTGAGGATCTTCAACATTCATTACACAATTAAGAAAACAAGAATCAACCTAGTTCTTTCAACCAGAAGATATTTAAATAAAGGAATTGGTTAACCTTATTAGGAAATCTGGAGAGGGAAAGGTTACTCTTTGAGTAATCAAGACTACCATTTCCAGGTGCAGTTCAGTTCAGTTCAGTCACTTAGCTGTGTCTGACTCTTTGCGACCCCATGGACTATATCCCCTTGCAGTCCAAGAGATCCAAGAGATCCCCAAGGTTCTCTCAAGAGTCTTCTCCAACACCACAGTTCAAAAGCATCAATTCTTTGGTGCTCAGCTTTCTCTATAGTCTGTCTCTCACATCCATACATGACTACTGGATAAACCATTGCCTTGACTAGACGGACCTTTGTTGGCAAAGTAATATCTCTGCTATTTAATATATGTCTAGATTGGTCATAACTTTCCTGCCAAAGAGTAAGCATCTTTTGATTTCATGGCTGCTATCACCATCTGCAGTTATTTTTGAGCCCCCCAAAATAAAGGAATTGGTTAACCTTATTGGGAAATCTGAAGAGAGGAAGGTTACTCTTTGTAATCAAGACTACCGTTTCTGGGTTAGGAGAGCAAAAGCATTAAGCAGAGATGAAGGATGTTTGCAGCTAAGGTTTCAGTTTCTGGAGCCCAGCTGCCTGAGCCACAGCCCAGGAGACTGCAACCCTGGGCTGACAAAGTCACTGCAGCTTCCCCTGACCCAGACATCACTGCTACTGTTGCCTCTGACACCAGTACTATTGTCACCTTCTTTCTTTGATCACTGAGGCAGTCTTTGTTGTTTCAACTACTGTTTGAACCTGGAAAAAACTGGAGAGTCACATCTCCCCTCCTCTTGCTTTTAAATCTTCTTCCATCAGCAGGATCTGACCCCAAATCATCAGATATATGTAGGTTACAGAATTTAAGCACCTTACAATATTCAGCAGAGCACACAAGTGTGAGAATGAGGGCTGAGAACAAATATGTAAATCACCAGCCTGAGAGGCTGTAAGGCAGTTACACCACGTGGACTTAACATGGCTGAGACACTCCTTCATATCCCTTGGAAGGTTTTCTGAAGGCAACAGTAAAGCTCCGGGTAGCTACTCAATAGTTTTCAGCCTTCAGACACAGAGACTAGGAAACTTCACACAATTGTAGATTCCCATTTTAAAGCAAAGGATATGGGACAAAAGCAGTGTTGGTAAAATCTAAATATTATTTTTGTGAGTGAATTTGATGTTGGGAAAAGGATATGTGAAATTCTATGGCATTTTCCTCTTGGTGTCCTAAAATTTTGTTTCACTAAAATTAAAGTACAAGCTTATCCAGGGATGAAAAAGCACCATTATATTTGGAAGTCTAAAACTGCATACCATTCATATTAGGACAATGCAGATGGAGAAGATAAGGTATAACTTCAAATACTAGCCCCATGTAGAAAGTTACAAGGGTAGGCACTATGTGGAAATAAAAGCAAAGACATATAGCAAGGAAGTCAGCCACTATCACTTGTGTTTTGGCAGAGACTCAAAGGCAGGCAGAGGAGTGGGAAAGCTTCATAGTGAAATAAAAAGGAAGCCTTCAAATATGCCTGAAATAAAGGCTATTGGCATGGAGAAACTGCCAGGTAAGCTAACTAGAAGTGAGGTGTCCTACGGGATTGGTTAGGGTGTATGTATGGCTTTCTCTGATTGGTTCTAAGTTGGAAGTAGGAACAAAAATTAGGTAAGCTGTCAATTATTAGGGGTTTCTGGGTGACTCAGTGGTAAAGAATCCACCTGCCAATGCAGGAGACACAGGAGACACAGATTTGATTCCTGAGTCGGGAAGATCCCCAGGAGTAGGAAATGGCAACCTACTCCAGTATTCTTGCCTGGAAAATTCCATGGACAGAGAAGTCTGGCAGGCTGCAGTCCATGGAGTCATAAAGAGTTGGCCATGACTGAGTGACTGAGCACACGTCAATTATTAATCAAGTTTTGATCATACAGTTCTAGTTGTCATACGCATTATTGTTTGGTTTCCTGGACTATCTCTAAAGATGGCAATTTGTCTTCCACAAGCCTGACTTTCATGCTAGCTTTCTAAGCTTGTTATTGAAAATAATACATTGGATTCTGGGACAAGTTGCTTCAGGTTATGGGTATAGGGGAGAAAACACTTTTCTCCTACCCTCTTAGGTTCAGTAGATGCACTCTGATAATTAAGCTGACAGAAGACTGATTAGGAGGAGAAAAGTACACAAGCTTTATTTGATGTTGATATCTTTACACGGTATGAGGGCTTCATAAAAAAGAACTGGAAACCCCAAAGAAGTGATTAGACTCACAGTTGACATATCACTTTTATCAAGGGCTATAAATTGTGGTAAAATTACTAGACAAGGGAAAGGAGTTTGGGATTCTGTGGGCAGTAAGTTGTGGGAAAGTGACTATAAATATGGGGGAAACTAATGGAAGAAAGATTATTCTGTTCAGGTTTGTTAGTGCAGCCTCATCTTGGTATCAACTGTCTCTGGTGATAAGAATGTTCTCTTCTTCCTGGCACCAGGAGGCCACCTTTTTCACGGGAAATTTGTGACCTGCTTTAAGGCAGAAAGGGGGAAGGTGGGAAACTCTTCCTAGATCTGCTGTTTCTCTATTGCCTTCTCCTCAAAATTATCAGTATTATCAATATGCCAAAATTATCAATATTCCTCAACAGCGTGTGCTGGGTAACATGTTCTGATTCCCTCTTATGGGTCAGAGTTCTACTTTTATATATAGTTTGGCCATTGTCCGCTTGTGTATTCAGTCTCTCAACTCCAATGGCAGAGGTAGGGTTGAGATCATTCTTCTTCTGACACTGACAACTCTATTAGGCCGTCTCCAATATGAGGTATTTGGAGTTTAACTTACTTCATGATGGTTAATGATTTTTCTGAGCAATACTGAGGCCAGGTTGAAAATTAACAAGAGGAAAACAATATAACCAAATATTTTCCCCTAAGATATGAAAAAAATATAACCAATTTTTAATCCTGAAAGGGGAATTTGAATTTCTCAACTTCATACCCGACACTCCATATGCATCTCTAATGGGTAAAATTTCAAATTTGATAAAATGGAGAATTTTAGCCAATTATTTTGGGACAGCCCCACAAGAGAGCTGTCTTGGGGTGTATTTTTGGAAGCAGATTCTACACAAAAGATTTCAGTACAAGTAGTTTGAGAGGTGATCTTAGGAAGCCTTGATAGGGAAAGAAGAGGTAAATTAGGGAAGGGGAGGAGCAGTTACAGTAATTGGCAAATTATCACTCGGACAACATAGCGACTCTGCATGTTATTATACAAGAATTACACAACTGTGGGAGGAGCTGAGGAAGTTAAGATCTGGAAGGGGAAGTTGGAGGAATAGTTGTTATAAGCAATCCTCGTGAAGCCCTGGGGTGGGTGGACAAAGGGAAGCTTGCAAGGAAATCTGAGAAGCCAAGCACATCCATCAGTGGATATAGGGCTGTGAATGGGGAGCTCGCTGAGCACTCTACTGGAAGCTATGCCTCTCTGTAACTATAACTTCTGTGTGTGTCCACTGCTATGTGTCTGGTGGTGGGCCTACAATTACTGTTGATCAGCAGGGCTAGCAGCTGGGAAAAGAGTCTAGTGTAGAAAGGAACAATTCCAGGTGTGGAATCCAGCAATTCCATACCTGGGTATATATATGGAAAAAACAAAAGTCACTAATTTGAAAAGATACATGCACCCCAATGCTTATGAATCACGAGTGGAACCTCTGAGCAGTATCCCACTAGAGGCAGAGGAAGCTGGGGCATTTATTCTCTCATTCTTCTCAGTCACTTGCTGAGAGCTGTTCCCATGGGTATTAACTTCCCAGCACTTAGAACCTGCTCTACACCTAGGCTGAGAGAAAGCCCTCAGGCAGTCATGAGGCAGCAGTAGGACACTGCATGTACAGAAATAGTAAGTTGTGGGGAAGGGAGCATGGTGTTGATGGTATCTTCCACACTGGCCAACAAAATAAGGCCTCAGATTCCCTAGAGAGTACTGGGATCTGAGAGAAATCAGAAGAACTTTGTAGCAACTCTTGTTGCCTGTCTTCTTTCTCCCTTCCCTGTATGTGTATATAGTAAATTCCCAAGGTGTACCATACTTCTGACTTTAGTTTCATTTACAGCCCAAAGTCAGGCTCTGACCTGTTCTTTCAGAATATATTGGGGCTGGATTTGGGGAGAGGAAATTATATGCACCACAGTAGAAAACAATGAAAATAATATGAAGTATTATATAGTGTTCCCACCAGATCTGATATCCTGAGAAAGAATCATCACTTTTATTATTTGTCAATCAGGAATTCGTAACCTGAATCAGATCATGAGGAAACATCAGACAAATCCAAACTGAGAAACATTCTATAAAATAGAGTCTTTAAAAATGTCAATGTTATGAAGAGCAAACAAAGACTGAGGAATTTTTCCATATTGAAGGATACCAAAGAAGCATGACAACTAAATGTAATATGCTGATCTTGGATCCCATGCTTGAAGAAAAAAAGAGTAACATAAAGGGCATTACTGCGACACAATCAGAATATGTTTCCTATAATGAATTATCAATGTCAACATTTTGAATTGGATAACTGTATAGAGCTTTCATAAAGAATATCCTTGTCCCTAGGAGTGTATCCCTGGTGACTCAGATGATAAAGAATCCACCTGCAATGCAGAAGACCCAGGTTTGACCCCTGGGTCAAGACGATCCTCTGGAGAAAGGAATGGCTATCCACTCCAGTATTCTTGCCTGGGGAATTCCATGGACAGAGGAGCCTGGTAAGTTACAATTCCCAAGGTCACAGAGGGTCAGACTCAACATAGTGACTAACACCTTCACTTTTCACATTTTTGTTCCTAGGAAATATACTCTAAATTGTTGAGACAAAGGGCAATAATATATCTATTCCCAAACATGTCTTCTTTAAAAACTTAGGTTGCTTTATGTAGTGAAGAATTTACACCAATCCTCCTTGAATTATTAAAAATTCAAGAGGAGGGAACATTCCCAAATTCATTCTGTAAGATCAGCATCACTTTGATATCAAAACCAGATAAAGACACCACCAAAAAAGAAAACTACAGGCTAATAACTTTAATGAATATAGATGCAAAAAAAAAAACTCAACAAAATATTATCAAACCAAATCTAACAATATACAGAAAAGATCATACACCATGATCAAGTGGAAATTATTCCAGTCAGAAGGATGGTTCAACCTATACAAATCAAACAATGTGATACATCACATTAACAAAAGACAAAATCCACGTGATCATCCAATTGATGCACAAAAAGCATTTGACAAAAGCTTAAGAGCTTTTTGCACAGCAAAGGAAACAATCAACAAAACAAAAAGACAACCTACTGAATGGTAGAAAATATTTGCAAATTATGTGACTGACAAGTGGTTAATACAAAATATACAAGTCACTCATACAACTAAATATAAATAAAATGAAACAAAACAACAATAACCGCCCCCCCCCAAACAATCCAGTCAAAAAATGGGCAGACGACTTGAATAAACATCTTTACAAAGAAGACATGCAAATGGTTAAAAGGCACATTTTAAAAATGTTTAATATCACTAATTATTCAGTTCAGTTCAGTCGCTCAGTCGTGTCCGACTCTTTGTGACCCTGTGGACTGCAGCATGCCAGGCCTCCCTGTCCATCACCAACTTCCGGAGTCCACCCAAACTCCTGTCCATTGAGTCAGTGATGCCATCCAACCATCTCATCCTCTGTCATCCCCTTCTTGTCAAGCTTTCAATCTTTCCCAGAATCAGAGTCTATTCAAATGAGTCAGCTCTTTGCAACAGGTGGCCAAAGTATTGGAGTTTCAGCTTCAACATCAGTCCTTCCAATGAATATTCAGGAGTGATTTCCTTTAGGATTGACTGGTTGAATTTCCAAGGGACTCTCAAGAGCCTTCTCCAACACCACAGTTCAAAAGCATCAACTCTTTGGCACTCAGCTTTCTTTATAGTCCAACTCACATCCATACATGACTACTGGAAACACCATAGCCTTGACTAGACGGACCTTTGTTGGCAAAGTAATGTCTCTGCATTTTACTATGCTGTCTAAGTTGGTCATAACTTTTCTTCCAAGGGATAAGCATCTTTTAACTTCTTGGCTGCAGTCACCATCTGCAGTGATTTTGCAGCCCAAAAGAATAAAGGCAGCCACTGTTTCCACTGTCTCCCCATCTATTTGCCATGAAGTGATGGGACGATCACTGACCTAGAGCCAGACATCCTGGAATGTGAAGTCAAGTGGGCCTTAGAAAGCATCACTATGAACAAATCTAGTGGAGGTGATGGAATTCCAGTGGAGCTATTCCAAATCCTGAAAGATGATGCTGTGAAAGTGCTGCACTCAATATGTCAGCAAATTTGGAAAACTCAGCAGTGGCCACAGGATTGGAAAAGGTCAGTTTTCATTCCAATCCCAAAGAAAGGCAATGCCAAAGAATGCTCGAACTACCACACAATTGCACTCATCTCACACACTAGTAAAGTAATACTCAAAATTCTCCAAGCCAGGCTTCAGCAATATGTGAACCGTGAACTTCCTGATGTTCAAGCTGGTTTTAGAAAAGGCAGAGGAACCAGAGATCAAATTGCCAACATCTGCTGGATCATGGAAAAAGCAAGAGAGTTCCAGAAAAACATCTATTTCTGCTTTATTGACTATGCCAAAGCCTTTGACTGTGTAGATCACAATAAACTGTGGAAAATTCTGAAAGAGATGGGAACACCAGACCACCTGATCTGCCTCTTGAGAAATTTGTATGCAGGTCAGGAAGCAACAGTTAGAACTGGTCATGGAACAACAGACTGGTTCCAAATAGGAAAAGGAGTACGTCAAGGCTGTATGTTGTCACCCTGTTTATTTAACTTATATGCAGAGTACATCATGAGAAACGCTGAGCTGGAAGAAACACAAGCTGGAATCAAGATTGCTGGGGAAAATATCAATAAGCTCAGATATGCAGATGACATCACCCTTATGGCAGAAAGTGAAGAGGAACTCAAAAGCCTCTTGATGAAAGTGAAAGTGGATAGTGAAAAGGTTGGCTTAAAGCTCAACATTCAGAAAACGAAGATCATGGCATTGATCCCATCACTTCAAGGGAAATAGATGGGGAAACAGTGGAAACAGTGTCAGACTTTATTTTTCTGGGCTCCAAAATCACTGCAGATGGTGACTGCAGCCATGAAATTAAAAGACGCTTACTCCTTGGAAGGAAAGTTATGACCAACCTAGATAGCATATTCAAAAGCAGAGACATTACTTTGCCAACAAAGGTTCGCCTAGTCAAGGCTATGGTCTTTCCAGTGGTCATGTATGGATGTGAGAACTGGACTGTGAAGAAGGCTGAGCGCCCAAGAATTGATGCTTTTGGACTGTGGTGTTGGAGAAGACTCTTGAGAGTCCCTTGGACTGCAAGGAGATCCAACCAGTCCATTCTGAAGGAGATAAGTCCTGGGATTTCTTTGGAAGGAATGATGCTAAAGCTGAAACTCCAGTATTTTGGCCACCTCATGCGAAGAGTTGACTCATTGGAGAAGACTCTGATGCTGGGAGGGATTGGGGGCAGGAGGAGAAGGGGACGACAGAGGATGAGATGGCTGGATGGCATCACTTACTCGATAGATATGAGTCTGAGTGACCCCCAGGAGTTGGTGATGGACAGGGAGGCCTGACGTGCTGTGATTCATGGGGTCGCAAAGAGTCAGACATGACTGAACGACTGATCTGATCTGATCTGATGGGACCAGATGCCATGATCTTAGTTTTCTGAATGTTGACTTTTAAGCCAACTTTTTCACTCTACTCTTTCACTTTCATCAAAGGGCTCTTTGGTCTTCTCTCTTTCTGCCATAAAGGTGGTGTCATCTGCATATCTGGGGTTGTTGATATTTCTCCCAGCACTCTTTATTCTAGCTTGTGCTTCTTCCAGCCCAGCATTCCTCATAATGTACTCTGCATATAAGTTAAATAAGCAGGGTGACAATATACAGCCTTGATGTAGTCCTTGCCCTATTTGGAACCAGTCTGTTGTTCCATGTCCAGTTCTAACTGCTGCTTCCTGACTTGCATATAGGTTTCTCAAGAGGCAGGTCAGGTGGTCTGGTAGTCCCATCTCTTTCAGAATTTTCCACAGTTTATTGTGATCCACACAGTCAAAGGCTTTGGCATAGTCAATAAAGCAGAAATAGTAGTTTCTCTGAAACTCTCTTGCTTTTTTGATGATCCAGTGTATGTTGTCAATTTGATCTCTGGTTCCTCTGCCTTTTATGAAACCAGTTTGAACATCTGGAATTTCATGGTTCACATATTGTTAAAGCCTGGCTTGGAGAATTTTGAGCATTACTTTACTAGCGTGTGAGATGAGTGCAATTGTGTGGTAGTTCGAGCATTCTTTGGCATTGCCTTTCTTTGGGATTGGAATGAAAACTGACCTTTTCCAATCCTGTGGCCACTGATGAGTTTTCCAAATTTTCTGGCATATTGAATGTAGCACTTTCTCAGCATCATCTATAAGGATCTGAAATAGCTCAACTGGAATTCCATCACCTCCACTAGCTTTGTCTGTAGTGAAGCTTCCTAAGGCCGACTTGACTTCACATTCCAGGATGTCTGACTCTAGGTGAGTGATCACATCATCGTGATTATCTGGCCCCTGCCACAGGGACACGGGCTCTGGGTGCAGCAGACTTGGGTATGACATAAGCCCTCTTGGAGGAGGTCGCCATTAACCCCACCATAGAGCTGCCAGAAATTACACAGGACTGGGAAATAGTCTCTTGGAGCGCACGAACAGAACCTTGTGCACAACGACCTAGGAGAAAGGAGCAGTGACACCACAAGAGACTGACTCAGACTTCCCTGTGAGTGTCCAGGAGTCTCCAGGAGAGGTGTGGGTTGGTGGTGGCCTGCTGCAGGGTCAGGGGCACTAAGTGTGACAGTACATGCATGGGACCTTCTGAAGGAGGTCACCATTATCTTCATTACCTCCACCATAGTTTGGCCCCAGGTAAATAGCAGGGAGGGAACACAGTTCCACCCATCAACAAAAAATTGGATTAAAGATTTACTGAACATGGCCCCCTCCATCAGAACAAGACCCATTTTCCCCCTCAGTCAGTCTTTGCCATCAGGAAGCTTCCATAAGCCTCTTACTCTTCTCCATCAGAAGGCAGATAGAATGAAAATCACAGAGAACTAACGAATCTAATCACGTGGACCACAGCCTTGTCTAAGTCAACGAAACTTATGAGCCATGCCATGTACGGCTACCCAAGATGGATGGGTCATGGTGGAGAGTTCTGATAATATGTGGCCCACTGGACAAGGGAATGGCAAACCACTTCAGTATTCTTGTCTTGAGAACCCCATGAACAATATGAAAAGGCAAAAAGATAGGACACTGAAAGATGAACTCCCCAGGTCGGTAGGTGCCCAATATGCTACTGGAGAAGAGTGGAGATGTAGCTCCAGAAAGAATGAAGAGGCCGAGCCAAAGAAAAAACAATGCCCAGCTGTGGATGTGACTGGTGATGGAAGTAAAGTCTGATGCTGTAAAGAACAAAATTGCATAGGAGCCTGGAATGTTAGGTCGATGAATCAAGGCAAATTGAAAGTGGTCAAACAGGAGATGGCAAGAGTGAACATCAACATTTTAGGAATCACTGAACTAAAATGGACTGGAATGAGTGAATTTAACTCAGTTGACTATTATATCTACTACTGTGGGCAAGAATCCCTTAGAAGAAATGGAGTAGCTATCGTAGTCAAAAAAATATTCTGAAATGCAGTACTGGGATGCAATCTCCAAAACGACAGAATGATCTCTGTTCATTTCCAAGGCAAACCACTCAGTATCACTGTAATCCAAGTCTATGCCCTGACCAGTAATGCTGAAGAAGCTGAAGTTGAATGGTTCTATGAAGATCTACAAGACCTTCTAGAACTAACACCTAAAATAGATGTCCTTTTCATTATAAGGGACTGGAATGCAAAAGTAGGAAGTCAAGAAACAGCTGGGGTAAAAAGCAAGTTTGGCCTTGGAGTACAGTACCATGCAGCCGCTGCTTGCCACCCACCACTAATTATTACAGAAATAGAAATTAAAATCACAATGAGGTAGAATTTCTATCACCAAAAAGTCTATAAACAAACAATGTTGGAGAAAATATGGAGAAAAGAAAACCCTCATATACTGTTGTTGGGGATATACATTGGTGCAGCCATTATTGAAAACAATATGGAGGTTCCTTTAAAATGTTAAAAACAGAACTACCATATGATCCATCAATTCCACTCCTGTGTATATATCTGGAAAACATGAAAACAGTAATTTTAAAAGATACAAGCACTCTAATGTTCATACCAGCACTATTTATAATAGCCAAAATATGGAGTAAACAAATGGCCCATCAATAAGCAACTGGATTAAGAATATGTGGTGTATATGAAATGGAATATTACTTGGTCATAAAAAAAGAATGAAATAATGCCATTTGCAGCAATGTGGATATGCCTAGAGGATATCATGCTTACTGAAATATCTCAAACAGAGGAAGACAAACACTAAATGATATAACCTATATGTGGAATCTAAATAATCAGCAACCTCAGATATGCAGATGACACCACTTTAATGGCAGAAAGTAAAGAGGAAATAAAGAGCTTCTTGATGAAGGTGAAAGAGGAGAATGAAAAAGGTGGCTTAAAACTCAACATTGAAAAAACAAAGATCATGGCATCTGGTCCCCACACTTCATGGAAAATAGATGGGGAAACAATGGAAACAGTGACAGATTTTGTTTTTTAGGACTTCAAAATCACTGCGGACAGTGACTGAAGTCACAAAATTAAAAGACCCTTGCTTCTTGGAAGAAAAGCTATGACCAAGCTGGATAGTATATTAAAAAACAGAGATATCACTTTGCCAACAGAAGTCTGTATATTCAAAGCTATGGATTTTTCCAGTAGTCATGTACAGATGTGAGAGTTGGACCATAAATAAAGTTGAACACTGAAGAACTGATGCTTTTGAACTGTGGTGTTGGAGAAGACTCTTGAGAATCCCTTGGACTACAAGGAGATCCAACCAGTCAATCCTAAAGGAATCATTCCTGAATATTCACTGGAAGGACTGATGCCAAAACCGGAACTCCATACTTTGGCCACCTGATGTAAAGAACTGACTCATTGTAAAAGACCCTGATGCTGGGAAAGATTGAAGGCAGAAGGAGAAGTGGATGACAGATGATGAGATGGTTGGATGGCATCACCAACTTGATGGACATGTGTCTGAGAAAGATTCGGGAGTTGGTGATGGACAGGGAACCCTGACATGCTGCAGTCCATGGGGTCACACAGTGTCAGATACGACTTCACAACTGAACAACAATGACAAATAACAACACAAATGAATGTATATAAAAAACTGAAACAGACTCATAACACATAGAAAACAAACTTGTGGTTCCCAAAGGAGAGAGAGAAGGGGAGAGGGACAAATTAGAGGTATGAGATTAACACTTACAAACTACTATTGAATAGATAAGCAACAAGGATTTACTGTATAGCACAGGTATTTATACCTACTGTGTTGCACTAACATACGATGGAATATACTCAGCAAAAATATTGAAAATATAGGTTGTTTTGAAAGTCTTCAAGATGATGTAATAAAATTTATGAGAATGCTTCTTTTTGTACACACACACAAGAACTGAGTGTGGCAACTTAAAGTCTCTCTTTTCATAGGCAATATGCCAAGGATGTGTCATTAATCATTCCTCAATTTTAAAATATTAAACAAAATGAGAAAAACCCTAGAACTTGCCCGGAATGGAGTTCTACCTAACCAGGCGTTTTGCCTTTTGGGAACTAATGTGGAAATAGATGAACAGACTTTCAATAAAACTGATTCTTTCCTAAGCTATTAACTAAATCCTGATGACATATTTGCAATCTTTATTAATTGCTGTATAATACGGCTGTTGGAACAGGTAGCATGATTAACATAAAGTCACTAAAGTAAGAAAGGATAAGAATTAGAGTAGAATTCCTGTACAGAAGGTAGATAGGTATTAACATCTGCTGGTTAAGCTCTTGGGCTCTAGCAGGTAACCTGGGTTATAAACTTGACTTCATCACTTGTTTGCTGCATGACAATGTGAATATATTACTTAACTTTTTTTTTTTTTTTGGCTGCACCAGGTCTTAGTTGTGGAATATGAAATCTTAGTTGCAGCATGTGGTATCTGACCAGAGATTGAACCTAGGCCCTCTGCAATGGAAGCTCAGAGTCTTAGCTACAGGACCATCAGAAAGTCCTTTCTTAACTTCTTTAAATCCATTTCCACATTTGTAAAATGGACGTAATAGCAGTGCTACCTTTCTGTAGTTCTTAGGAAGATTTACTGTGACAATGTATGTGACAGTTGGGATAAATGTGTTCTACATGTGTTTTAAGACATACACATTTTAATGTATCATAAAGGTTCAGGGAAGGAACAGAGCCACTATGTGTGTTTTTAGACAAGGAACTTATTACCAGAACTAGAGATTACACAACTGTGGGAGGAGCTGAGGAAGTACAGATCTGGAAGAGGAAGTTGGAAGAATAGTTGTTTTAAGCAATCCTCCTGAAGTCCTGGGGTAGGGGTACAAGTGGAAGCTTGCAAGGAAATCTGAGAAGCCCAGCCGCCAATGTAGGACTGTGATTGGAGAGCTGGCTAAGCACTCTATGGGAAGCTATGTCTCTCCATAACTATAACCTCTGTGTGTCCACTGCTACATGTCTGGTGGTGGGCTTACAACTGCTATTGATCAGAGGGCAAGCAGCTGGGAAGAAAAGACTAGTGTAGAACAGAGTGGAGTGGACAAACTGAAGGCACTGAGCACCGTGACATTTGGTCATCACCATGGAGACCTTAAGACAGACATGGCTACTGTTTCACTTCTGCCTCTCAAATCGTGAACAAATTCTTCTTGTGGTCAACTCTAACTTGGAACTATATAAGGAAAAGGATTCTGGGAAATGCACTCCCATATTAGCCAAATTAACGACAGAACAATCCAGCATGCCTCAAATAATACTGGCTTTAAATGTATAGTTTATTTCTTGCAAATCAAAACCACAATGAAATATCATCTCACACCTGTCAGAATGGCTATTATCAAAAAGAGAACAAATAACATGGGTTGGTGAGGATGTGGAGAAAAGGAAAGCCTTGTACAGTGCTAGTGGAAATATAAATTGGTGCAGCCATTATGGGAAATAGTATGGAGGTTCCTCAAAAAATTAAGAACAGAGCAACCACAGGATCCAGTAATTCTACATCTGTGTGTTTATCCAAAAAAAAAAATGGAAAGACTAATTAGAAAGATATATACCTGCCTTATATTCAAAGCATTTGGAAGCAATTGAAGTGCCTATCAATAGATAAGTGAATAAAGAAGATATGATATATTACTCAGTCTTAAGAAAGAATAGAGGTGGGAGGGAGGTTCAAGAGAGGAGATGTATGTATATTTATGGCTGGTTCACATTGTTGTACAGCAGAAACCAGAACAACACTGTAAAGCAATTATCCTCCAATTAAAAATAAATTTTAAAGAATTAAAAAAAAAAACAGAATTGATTGATTAGAGAGTACATTAATTTCTGTAACAAGTATTATTTAAAAATATTGACCAGGTCAATCATACTCTAAATGCATCAGGAAAATGCCATACTTAAAGAAACCTTTCCAGGGCAAAATATTTACTAAAAATAAATTAACAATAATAATCGAATAAAACTCATCAGATAAAACCAGAAATATTCCATCCAAAAATTTATTCAATATTATATTTATTTTTAATCTACTTATAGGTTTACTTATTTCTTTTTTATTTACTTATAGACCTTTGAGTGTTTGAGTGTCTTCTTCAGAGGCACAAGTCAGCAATAGCTTGCTGCAGGGACACGGGCTCTGGCTGCAACAGACCTGGGAGGCACACCACGTGGCATATATCCTCTTTGAAGAGGTTGCCATTAGCCCCATTATACAGCCATGGAGCAGATGATCCACAAACTGGGAGCAATTATATCAAAGAAGTTCTCCCACTGTTGCAAAAGTTCTAGGGCCCACAACAGATTCCCCAACCTGGGGATTTGACAAAGGGACTGAGAACCCCCAAGGGATTTGACTTTAAAGGCCAGTGGGATTTGATACAGAATTTCCACAGGACTGGGAAACACTCTTGGAGGGCACAAACAAAACCCTGTGTGCACCAGGACCCAGGAGAAAGGAGGCATGATCACATAAGAGACTAAGCTAGACTTGTCTGTGAGTGTCCAGGAGTCTCCAGCAGAGGTATGGGTTGATGGTGGCCTGTTGTGGAGTCAGGAGCACTGAATACAACAGTCCTGGGAGCCTTGAGGTGTGCTGGCAGAAGTCCTTTTGGAGGAGTTCACCATTACCCATACCATAGTTTGGCCTCAGGCCAAACTACAGGGAGGGAACACAGTCCCACCCATCAACAGAAAATTGGATTAAGGGTTTACTGAGCTGGGAGGCCTTACAAATAGCTGTGAAAAGAAAAGAAGTGAAAAGCAAAGGAGAAAAGGAAAGATATAAGCATCTGAATGCAGAGTTCCAAAGAATAGCAAGAAGAGATAAGAAAGCCTTCCTGAGTGATCAATGCAAGGAAATAGAGGAAAACAACAGAATCAACAGAATGGAAAAAACTAGAGATCTCTTCAAGAAAATTAGAGATACCAAGGGAACATTTCATGCAAAGATGGGCTCAATAAAGTACAGAATGGTATGGACCTAACAGAAGCAGAAGATATTAAGAAGAGGCAGCAAGAATACGGGAGAAGGCAATAGCACCCCACTCCAGTACTCTTGCCTGGAAGGTCCCATGGATGGAGGAGCCTGGTAGGCTGCAGTCCGTGGGGTTGCTGAGAGTAGGACACGACTGAGCGACTTCACTTTCGCTTTTCATTTTCATGCATTGGAGAAGGAAATGGCAACCCACTCCATTTCTTGCCTGGAGAAACCCGGGGACGGGAGGAGCCTGGTGGCCTGCCGTCTATGGGGTCGCACAGAGTCGGACACGACTGAAGCGACATAGCACCAGCAGCAGCAGCAGCAGCAGCAAGAATACACAGAAGAACTGTACAAAAAAGATCTTCACGACCCAGATAATCACGATGGTGTGATCACTGACCTAAAGCCAGACATCCTGGAATGTGAAGTCAAGTGGGCCTTAGAAAGAATCACTACGAACAAAGCTAGTGGAAGTGATGGAATTCCAGGGGAGCTATTTCAAATCCTGAAAGATGATGCTGTGAAAGTGCTTCACTCAATATGCCAGCAAATTTGGAAAATTCAGCAGTGGCACAGGACTGGAAAAGGTCTGTTTTCATTCCAATCCCAAAGAAAGGCAATGCCAAAGAATGTTCAAACTACTGGACAATTGCACTCATTTCACAGGCTAGTAAAGTAATGCTCAAAATTCTCCAAGCCAGGCTTCAGCAATATGTGAACCATGAACTTCCTGATGTTCAAGATGGTTTTAGAAAAGGCAGAGGAACCAGAGATCAAATTGCCAACATCAACTGGATCATGGAAAAAGCGAGAGAGTTCTAGAAAAACATCTATTTCTGCTTTATTGACTATGCCAAAGCCTTTGACTGTGTGGATCACAATAAACTGTGGAAAATTCTGAAAGAAATGGGAACACCAGACCACCTGACCTGCCTCTTGAGCAATCTGTATGCAAGTCAGGAAACAACAGTTAGAACTGGACATGGAACAACAGACTGGTTCCAAATAGGAAAAGGAGTACGTCAAGGCTGTATATTGTCACCCTGTTTATTTAACTTATATGCAGAGTACATCATGAGAAACGCTGGGCTGGAAGAAAGACAAGCTGGAATCAAGATTGCTAGGAGAAATATCAATAAGCTCATATATGCAGATGACACCACCCTTAGGGCAGAAAGTGAAGAGGAACTAAAAAGCCTCTTGATGAAAGTGAAAGTAGAGAGTCAGAAAGTTGGATTAAAGCTCAACATTCAGAAAACGAAGATCATGGCATTCAGTCCCATCACTTCATGGGAAATAGATGGGGAAACAGTGTCAGACTTTATTTTGGGGGGCTCCAAAATCAGATGGTGACTGCAGCCATGAAATTAAAAGACGCTTACTCCTTGGAAGGAAAGTTATGACCAACCTAGATAGCATATTCAAGAGCAGAGACATTACTTTGCCAACCAAGGTTCACCTAGTCAAGGCTATGGTTTTTCCTGGTCATGTATGGATGTGAGAGTTTGACTGTGAAGAAGGCTGAGCGCCCAAGAATTGATGCTTTTCAACTGTGGTGTTGGAGAAGACTCTTGAGAGTCCCTTGGACTGCAAGGAGATCCAACCAGTCCATTCTGAAGGAGACCAGCTCTGGGATTTCTTTAGAAGGAATGATGCTAAAGCTGAAACTCCAGTACTTGGGCCATCTCATGTGGCCTCCAATGTTTCCAATGAGTTGACTCATTGGAAAAGACTCTGATGCTGGGAGGGATTGGGAGCAGGAGGAAAGGAGGATGACAGAGGATGAGATGGCTGGATGGCATCACTGACTAGACGGACGTGAATCTGAGTGAACCCTGGGAGTTGGTGATGGACAGGGAGGCCTGGCATGCTGTGATTCATGGGTTCGCAAAGAGTTGGACACGACTGAGCG
This sequence comes from Tragelaphus eurycerus, assembly GCA_935064755.1. Taxonomy (NCBI): domain Eukaryota; kingdom Metazoa; phylum Chordata; class Mammalia; order Artiodactyla; family Bovidae; genus Tragelaphus; species Tragelaphus eurycerus. The sequence goes on along the minus strand of CAKXYN010000036.1, from coordinate 14,126,205 downwards.
ACTGAACTGAACTGAACTGAAGGTTGAATGAGGTCAAAAGGGTGATGCCTTAATCTGATATGACTGTTGTCCTTCAAAAAGAGAGAGACCCCAGAAACAAGGCCATGAAGTAAGTTAGCTGTCCACACACTACGGAGAGCTGCCTCATAAGGAGCCAAAGCCATTAACATCTTGATCCTAGGCTTCTAGCCTCCAGAACTGTGAGAAAATACATCTCTGCTGTTTAAGCTCCCAGTCAGTGGTATTTTGTTATGCAGCCCTGGAAGACTAACACAATCTTCATGGCCCTTAGCTTTGCTCCTTCACAAGTTCTTCCTTGCAGGCAATATAATTCTTTCAAATAGGATTTCCTTTTTATTTACTTTCAGTTCTTATAATCATAGCCAAGACCTTGTATAGACATCGTTTGTTTTTTTTTTTTTTTAAGCCTAAATGCTGGTCTTTTACTTATTGGTTGTATTATTCTGCCCAACTATGTCTCCCTAAATTTAATGGAGTCACTTTGTAGTAATTTAAAACAGTTGAGTGAGAAGAAAGAAACCCTAATCTACTGTTGTTAGCAATTGATCTCCTGCTAAAACTGAGGGATTTGAGCCAGTTTATAATTGGTTCAATTTCTATAAAATCTCTGTTTCTATACTGTCTGTCTCTAGCCTGTAAGGCTTTGCTGAAAGTGTCAGGAAGCAGACAAGACACACAAAAGTATTAATCTTTCTTATCATTTCCCCTAAAGCTACAGCCCCAGTCAGTACATGGTTTCCTTTCCAAGCTAAAGTAGGTGAATGTTTGTCATGAGAAGGTCAGCATGCAATATTGACTCTATACCACATACTGCTCCACATCTAAACCAGTACCATGTATAATATTTCTGTTGTTGTTGTTCGATGCACTACCCAATTTTCTCACACTTAATCCTGTGTTTACTGCGAATCCATTTAGCATGAAACACAGAAAACTAAAAAGAATAGATAGTTCAGTTAAATGGTAGTTGGTAGTTTTTCTCTTTCATGTATACTTTATTGGAAGTAAAGGAGGCAGGATTTGAAAGCAGTGCTAGCTCTCAAAGACCTATCCTTCCATCTTGTTGCTCTTCCATCCTCAAAACTGTCTCAAAATCTGTATCTCCTAGGCAATGGCACCCCACTCCAGTACTCTTGCCTGGAAAATCTCATGGACCGAGGAGATGGGTAGGCTGCAGTCCATGGAGTCTCTGAGGGTCAGACACGACTAAGCAACTTCACTTTCACTTTCATGTGTTGGAGAAGGAAATGACAACCCACTCCAGTGTTTTTGCCTGGCGAATCCCAGGGACGGGGGAGCCTGGTGGGCTGCTGTCTATGGGGTCACGCAGAGTCGGACACGACTGAAGCGATGAAGCAGCAGCAGCAGCAGCTAGTGAAAAGAAGAAAGGTGTGAAAAAAGTCATGCCTCCTCTTTTTAAAATAGATTTTTCAGAAACGTACTTGAAACTACTTTTGATGCTAAAAACTTGGCCTCTGTGCTGATTCAAATCTCAGAGAAAAGAGTTTTGTATGACATTGAAAAGAATTGTGTTGTTGCTTTGCCAGGCAAAGAGGGACACAGTGGACTCATGCCCTTAAAAACTGTGTGTCCCCATCCAGCGAAGATCTGGTGAAGAGTTTTATAATGGTTCAAGAGCAGGGTTGCTGATGAGGATCAAGGTATGTGCAGGGCTTGCCTTCCTTTAACTGGCCCTCAGGTATCCTCATCCAACCAGTCCATCCTAAAGGAAATCAGTCCTGAATATTCATTGGAAGGACTGATGCTGAAGCTGAAACTCCAATACCTTGGCCACCTCATTCAAAGAACTGACTCGTTGGAAAAGACCCTGATGCTGGGAAAGGTTGAAGATGGGAGAAGGGGATGACAAAAGATGAAATGATTGGATGGCATCACTGACTCAATGGACATGAGTTTGAGCAAGCTCCGGGAGTTGATGGTGGACAAGGAGGCCTGGCATGCTGCAGTCCATGGTGTCTCAAAGAATGGGACACGACTGAGCGACTGAACTGAACTGATCATTCTGATGAGATTCTGTCGTTCTCAAGATTATTAAACTGTGACCTTCTCTCTGGAATGAGGAATGGTTCATCAAGTAGTTAACACTTTCCATTTGTTGGAGGTTTTAGTCCTGCAAAAGACTTCAAAGATACTGTTGTGTATATCCTTTGAGGCGGAACCAGGACACTGTCCCAAGACTGCACTATTCTTTCTTGACTGCTCCTCCCTTGTCTCTACATCCCCTCCCTTCCCTGATAAGCAACTGCTTGAACCTACACTTTAGTACACAGGGAAGTTTAAGGAGGCTGAAGCCTACTTCCTGCAAACAAGAACTGAGGGACACAAGAAAGCTTCCGTGTCCAGGAACCCCAGAGAGTCCTGCTCAGTTTCACTTTTGCTTATTGGATATTGCCTGTTGGATAAAACTTAGTTCTATGCAACACTGAAAACATTCCTTTCAGCTAGATGTGACAAGTTGTAAAGAGGAAGAGGCAAAAAAGGTATGCTCTCTCCCTTTGGGTACACTGCCCGGAAACAAAGTACTCACCAATTCTAGTTGTGATCTATGGTAGGCATTTCTACCTGCAAGGGAAGCTAGAAAATAAAGTATTCTAGGGAGTGAAATACCTAGCTAAAAATGGAAAGTTTTGTTACTAAGGGGAAGATAAGGAGAGAACATATGAGGTGACCAATTGCAGGCTTGGCTATGGGATGTGAAACACACAGCACAGCCTCTATCATATAGTTAAAAACTCAGTAAATGTTAACTATTATTTGTATCAAAATGGGGTCTAAATGTTTATTATTTGTGTCTAAGTTAGCTTGTATTATTCCTACTCAGGTAACTTTTTTAAACAGACTTTTTTTTTTTAAGAGAAGTTTTAGGTTTAACAGAAACATTGAACGGAAAGTACAGAGAATCCCCACGTATCCCCTGCTCCCACAGATGTGTAGTCTCCCCTGCCTTCCATGAATAACCTTTTAATGTTCACTATATAGAAGTGAAACCCAACTTTCCAATTCTTAATATGCTTCTATTGAAATCACCAGTACAAAAGACTCAGATGATTTCTTGAGTATGAAGTGACTTCACTACAACTTGAAAAAATCTCAGATCACAAACACTATACACAGTTTAATGAATAAAATCAATCTACTCAATAGTTTCTCTTGTGTTGTTGGAAGAGGATGTTTGCTATGACCAGTGCATTTTCTTGGCAAAACTATTAGTCTTTGCCCTGCTTCATTCCGTATTCCAAAGCCAAATTTGCCTGTTACTCCAGGTGTTTCTTGACTTCCTACTTTTGCATTCCAGTCCCCTGTAATGAAAAGGATATCTTTTTTGGATGTTAGTTCTAAAAGATCTTGTAGGTCTTCATAGAATCGTTCACCTTCTTCAGCATTACTGGTTGGAGAATATACTTGAATTACTGTGATATTGAATGGTTTGCCTTGGAAACGAACAGAGATCATTCTGTTGTTTTTGACTATGCTTTATTGACTATGCCAAAGCCTTTGACTGTGTGGATCACAATAAACTGTGGAAAATTCTGAGAAAGATGGGAATACCAGACCACCTGATCTGCCTCTTGAGAAATCTGTATGCAGGTCAGGAAGCAACAGTTAGAACTGGTCATGGAACAACAGACTGGTTCCAAATAGGAAAAGAAGTACGTCAAGGCTGCATATTGTCACCATGTTTATTTAACTTATATGCAGAGTACATAATGAGAAATGCTGGACTGGAAGAAACACAAGTTGGAATCAAGATTGCCAGGAGAAATATCAATAACCTCAGATATGCAGATGACACCACCCTTACGGCAGAAAGTGAAGAGAACTCAAAAGCCTCTTGATGAAAGTGAAAGTGGAGAGTGCAAAGGTTGGCTTAAAGCTCAACATTCAGAAAACGAAGATCATGGCATCTGGTCCCATCACTACATGGGAAATAGATGGGGAAACAGTGGAAACAGTGTCAGACTTTATTTTTCTGGACTCCAAAATCATTACAGATGGTGACTGCAGCCAAGAAATTAAAAGACCCTTACTCCTTGGAAGGAAAGTTATGACTAACCTAGATAGCATGTTCAAAAGCAGAGACATTACTTTGCCAACAAAGGTCTGTCTAGTCAATGCTATGGTTTTTCCTGTGGTCATGTATGGATGTGAGAGTTGGACTGTGAAGAGTGCTGAGCACTGAAGAATTAATGCTTTTGAACTGTGGTGTTGGAGAAGACTCTTGAGAGTCCCTTGGACTGCAAGGAGATCCAACCAGTCCATTCTGAAGGAGGTGAGCCCTGGGATTTCTTTGGAAGGAATGATTCTAAAGCTGAAACTTCAGTACTTTGGCCACCTCATGTGAAGAGTTGACTCATTGGAAAAGACTCTGATGTTGGGAGGGATTGGGGGCAGGAGGAGAAGGGGACAACAGAGGATGAGATGGCTGGATGGCATCACTGACTCGATGGATGTGAGTCTGAGTGAACTCTGGGAGTTAGTGATGGACAGGGAGGCCTGGTGTGCTGCAATTCATGGGGTCGCAAATAGTCGGACACGACCGAGTGACTGAACTGACTAACTCTATATTTCAAGTTTATATTATTAGAATATTTCATGAATCTTAAAGAATGAAAGCAAAGCACAGATCAATAGTTTATGCATTGTACCTCTGAAAATATGTGCAGTGTGAATAAATATATTCCATATTATATAACTTTCTATTTGGAGAGCAAGTAAAAATTAATATTGCTTTAGTAACACAAAGAATGACACGTTAAACTTGACCAAATCATTGCTAATGTTAAAACAGAAGATTTAGTGATTATTGACTAGGTTGAGACAATAACATTTCAGGGGCTGTGGGAGGATTATCCTACTCACTACTCTACTCCTCAAAAACTCTTCTCCCTCTCTCTTGATACCTGAAATTCCTTTTAAAGAGATAAAAGAAAAAATAAATATTATTAGAAATTAAAGGTTTAGAGCACAATGAAAAAGTGTTACTGAATGGGAGAGTCTTTGAAGTCAAAAGATCATAAACCATATCTGCCCACCTGAGGAAAGCAAATACTCTGAGATCATTGGCTGTTGATGCCTTGTGCTACCAGCTGGGTAAGCACTGAGTTGGTTGGAAATTATCCACTGTGTCTTTGGTACCCATGTCAAGATTATGCCTTATAACTGCATCTGTTGAGTATCTGAAGCTCTGCTTTGGGATTAGAGTATGTTGCTTTCACTTGGCATGAATCAGGATTATTTCACTCAGTCAAGCATGCATCAGGGTCATGGACTAAATGTTCATGTCTCTTGGATGAAGGGTTATCAAAAGTAAAAGATAAATGCAATTAAATCTGGGAATGGTGGAACAATCAATGTAAATAATCTTCCATTAAGGTATAAGTAACTAATAATAGATCCTGACATATTTTGTTTCAAAGAGAAGAAAGGAAAATCAAAACACAACAAAATTTCAGTACTTCAGCAATTATTGATGTGTGGTAGTCAGTAAGCCAACCTCCTCTATAGAAACATTGAGCACAAAGGAAGATCACTCTTGAATTAGCATATAAGGTATTCAGATACAGATATCTCTCCTACAGGTTGCCATGTTGCCTCAATTCCATCTTTCCTTCACCTCTCTAAATTCCTAGCCAGCATCATTGCAGAACTATTAACTTGATTCAGTTATTACAAAACAATTTTAGGTATGTTAGGAACTTGAGTATGTGAATCTATTTTTTCAACAATAAATTTCATGAAATCTAAATACAGATAAATAAAGTCTTTCTCAGGAAAGGTTAAGGTTCAAATTGAAGCTCTAATAACTAGGCTTTGAAGACAACACCAAAAAAAAAAGTAAAATATCTTATTGTGAAAAATATTTACTGAAAGAAATAGTATTTTGGATATAATCAATTAAATAAAACATTAAAGTGAAAAAAATCCACTTTCAAATCACTGAAAGGAATAACACTACTAGAAATTAGTTCACTAAGGAAGACATGGAAAGTAAAAGATGTTGAATAGTAAAGAAGCTTGACAGAGATGAAAGCATTAGAAAGGGAAAGATGTCAGACATAAGCTTCACCCATCTCCCGACCCAATCCACAGCTTTCCTGGTAGTTAAGCTGCAATCTTGAATTACTAAGTTTTACTTCTCTGAAGAATCACACAAAACACTGTTTTCCTGTTACTCAAGTATCAGGCAGTACCAGAGTAATTTCTTTAGTCACAAAAAAAATAAAGTCTTTTCTGGACCACAAACTGAGTCCCCTTTGTCCCAAAGGAAACTTCTCTTCTAATTATATACTCAGAGCCCAATTTCACCTCAGTTTTTAAGGAATTTCTCTTATAACTTAAACGAAATTCTCATATTACTGGGCAAACTCTTCCAAAATTAGCATTCTTTAGCATCTCTTAATTTTTTCTTTATTCTTTAAAAATTTGTTACTCCAAATTTCTACTGCGACCGAGACTTTTTTTCCTCCAGTCCTTCCAAAAGTAGGTAACTAACTCACTTTGGTCTTTGTTTTGCAAAAGGATTCTACCTGGGCAAGAAAAGCTTTGCTGCTGCTGCTGCATTCCTTCAGTCCTGTCCGACTCTGTGCGACCCCATAGACAGCAGCCCACCAGGCTCTCCTGTCCCTGGGATTCTTCAGGCAAGAACACTGAATTGGATTGCCATTTCCTTCGCCAATGCATGAAAGTGAAAAGTTAAAGTGAAGTTGCTCTGTCGTGTTTGATTCTTCACAACCGCATGGACTGCAGCCTACCAGGCTCCTCCGTCCATGGGATTTTCCAAGAGTACTGGAGTGGGTTGCCATTGCCTTCTCCAGGCAAGAAAAGCTTTAGGGGCTTTAAATATGTAAATTGTCATTTATATCAAAGAGATACCTAATCTAGTGCCATGATTTTATCTTCATGTCTCATTTACATCTTAATGTAGAATATGCAGGTGGGACTAGAGGAAAGCTCCGCCCTTCCCTCCCTGGAGAAATAAAAGTAGAGGGGAAAACAGAAGTCCTAAAATTGGTTTCCACTTGTCATTTACTAAGTTAGAAACTAGTCTACTGTAATAACACTGTAGCTTCCTTTTTTTCTGTCATGGTTTTTCAGGTTTAGTTCCTGGTAGTGATTAACAACAAAACTCCCAAAGAAGCAAATCACCAGGGTACGTTTGTCTTTACAGCTTGACAAAAAGTGGAAGATGATAGCACATGAAGACAGAAGAAAGAAGGCTACAGCAAGAAGAACATGGGGTAGGGAGATATGGACCCTTTGTCTGAGCAGTCCTCGGGTCCCTGTGTGGGTTCACAGCTAGGTGTAATATTTTGAATTCATTATCTAAGCATGTTAGTCTTAACGCTGATCTACCAGAGAAGCAGCTGCTGGAGATGGGAGATCTGTGATCAGGGACCAGTCTCCTCACTCACCATGGACCAACTTATCTCTATGGAGGACATGCCTTTCCAACCCCAACAGTCAGCTCCTGGGAAGAATTCCTTTTTTTAAGGTCTCTTTATTAGCTGTATTTCAGTGAGTGCTTGGCAGCCTTCACTATCTTTATCCTTAATCATTTCAAGTTAACAGTAGCTTCCTGGGACTTGGGGGAGAGATGAGAGGTGGGAGAAGAAAAGATAGAATCAGCCCATTCCCTCTAGTACCTTGTACAATAAATCCCCCCCCTCCCAATTTTTTTTTACAGGCTTCTTTCTTTTCCATATATAAAATACAGCCTAAGTGATTTTTTGTTTTGTTTTGGCCAACACTCATGTAGGATCTTAGTTCCACAACCAAGGACTGAAACTTCATGCCCTGCATTGGAAGTGTAGTATATTAACCACTGGACTTCCAGGAAAGTCCCAGCAGCATGGTGGTGGTGGTGGTTTAGTCGCTAAGTTGTGTCTGTTTTCAACCCCATGGACTATAGAACCCACCAGGATCCTCTGCCATAGGATTTCCCAGGCGAAAATACTGGAGTGGGTTGCCATTTCTTTCTCCAGGGGATCTTCCCTATCCAGGGATTGAATGCACCTCTCTTGGATTTCCTGCATTGCAGGCGGATTCTTTTAGGGCTGAGCCACCAGGGAAGCCCAGAAACATAAGTGATGTTTATTATATAGTTGTGATGCTAAGAAACGCTGGACTGGAAGAAACACAAGTTGGAATCAAGATTGCCAGGAGAAATATCAATCACCTCAGATATGCAGATGACACCACCTTTATGGCAGAAAGTGAAGAGGAACTCAAAAGCCTCTTGATGAAAGTGAAAGTGGAGAGTGAAAAAGTTGGCTTAAAGCTCAACATTCAGAAAACGAAGATCATGGCATCTGGTCCCATCACTTCATGGGACATAGATGGGGAAACGGTGGAAACAGTGTCAGACTTTATTTTTCTGGGCTCCAAAATCACTGCCGATGGTGACTCCAGCCATGAAATTAAAAGACGCTTACTCCTTGGAAGGAAAGTTATGACCAACCTAGATAGCATATTGAAAAGCAGAGACATCACTTTGCCAACAAAGGTCTGTCTAGTCAAGGGTATGGTTTTTTCCTGTGGTCATGCATGGATGTGAGAGTTGGACTGTGAAGAATGCTGAGTGCCGAAGAATTGATGCTTTTGAACTGTGGTGTTGGAGAAGACTCTTGAGAGTCCCTTGGACTGCAAGGAGATCCAACCAGTCCATTCTGAAGGAGATCAGCCCTGGGATTTCTTTGGAAGGAATGATGCTAAAGCTGAAACTCCAGTACTTGGGCCACCTCATGTGAAGTGTTGACTCATTGGAAAAGACTCTGATGCTGGGAGGAATTGGGGGCAGGAGGAGAAGGGGATGACAGAGGATGAGATGGCTGGATGGCATCACTGACTCGATGGATGTGAGTCTGAGCGAAGTCCGGGAATTGGTGATGGACAGGGAGGCCTGGTGTGCTGCGATTCATGGGGTTGAAAAGAGTCAGACACGACTGAGCGACTAAACTAACTGTGATGCTGAGAGCTTGGCCTCTGTGCACTGGTGCTGAGTTGAATCTCAGAGACAGAGTTCTAGATAAAGTAGAAAATGATAGCTTTATTATTTTGCCAGGCAAAGGAGGACACAGTGGGCTCCTACTTGGAAAAGCTGTGTGTCCCCATCTGGGAGGACTTGGTAAAGAGTTTTCTAACAATACTTCCCCAAGGTTGGGGATGCTGACAAGGTTAGGGTGTGTCCAGGTGGTCTGTCTCCTAACTATGATGAGCTTATCTGCTCCCTCTAATCCTGCCTCAGGTGCTTTCTTGGCTGTTCCTCCCTTGATTAGCCCACTGGAACTCTGGGAAGGTCATGGAGGCTTACCTACAGGAAACTAGGGGAAAAAAGGCCTCTGTGCCTGGGAGCTTCACAGGGCCCTGCTGAACATTTATGAACATCTGAAACGATGTTCATAAATTTTATAGAGACTTTAAATGTTTCTATATTATGAGACCAGTAAAGGCTTGAAGGTTTGACAGTGAGTTCACTGGACTCCTTCAGTAGATCACAAGAATCTTCCTTTTCTGAGTTTTCCTGACAGCAGGCTAGGAAAAGTGTCTCTTTTTAGTTTCTGTTGTTGCATTGTTTTGTTTGTTTTAAATCTTCAGAACCTCAAATTTCTTATTTCAGTTTGTTAACTTAAAACAATCGGCAAATATTGATTTGCCCTAACCTGCTTCTTACAACATATTTTGCAAAGGTCAGGTTGGCATAAGGCAAGTTTCCTGTACTTGAGTGGCTTAAAGTCAGCTTGGGGGATTGGATTCCTTACCAACTGAGCTATCAAGAAAGCCCAGGGGAATGGATACAAGGGGTTTTATTATCTTTTGGTCACTGGGGTCATTCAACCTCTGTGACAGCAGGGATTTCCTTCTTGTCTCTGCGTAGGTACAAATCTTCCACAAGATGGATAACTTTCTCAAACAGAGATATGAAAAATACTCCTTTTAATGCAGGAATCATTTGTTTAGTATTAATAGTGTGATGACTCAGATGGTAAAGAATCTGCCTGTAATGTGGGAGTCCTGGTTTTGAGCCCTGGGTTGGGAAGATCCCCTGAAGTAGGAAATGGCAACTTACTCCAGTATTCTTGCATAGAAAATTCCATGGACTGAGGAGCCTGGCGGGCTATAGTCCATGGGGTCGCAAAGAGTCAGACACAACTGAACAACTAATGGTTCACACTTTCAATAGTATGAAGAAATAGGACAGCAGAATACACAAACAAGATGACTGGATGTACCTTCAATAAAATGCTTTAATGCTGGAATGATCTGATCATAGAGAACCACTTTTGTCTTTGACTAGGCTATTTTATAACTCTAGAGATGAAAACTAACTTGTAGAAAACAAGTAACAGTGCAGATAATTCTTGTCTAGAGCCAAACATATACATTCTGTCCAGAAGTGTGACAACTCTCACTTTCTCTCCAGAGTCAGTTGTATAGTCATTTGCAAATTCGTTTCAATATTCTTGATCAATAAATGTGTCTCTTGTTTGGATTCTCCTTTGAATCTGTTGTAACACCTTACTGGTTTCCTCATTTAACTACTATGACTGCCTGTGTGAATGCTCACCATGTCTGACTCTCTGCGACCCTACGGACTCTAGCCCACCAGGCTCCTCTGTCCATGGAATTTTCTACACAAGAATACTGGAGTGAGTTGCTATTTCCTACTTCAGGGGTTCTTCCTGAACCAGGAATTGAACCTGTGTCTCTTGCATCTCCTGCATTGGCAAGGAGATTTTTTTACCACTGAGCCACCTGGGAAGCCCTTAACTACTACAGAGCTAGTAAAATCTTTAATACATAGTATTTTTATATTTGTCTGAGAATCATGATTTTATCATTAAAAAATTACCCTTAAACATTAGACACAAAAATCTACTCAAATTAATTTGGGCAAATGGGAAACTGTAGGTCCATTTCAAGGAAAACCAAAGCAGGATGTATAAGGGCCTCTAGGTCTGGAATAGAATCTTTAGGAGTCCAAAGTGTTTATCTCACCATCTTTCCCAATCCATGTGATCTTTCTGTCTCTGCTTCTCACTTTTTCTCAGTTTTCCGTGTATGAGGGGAAATGGCCCTCTCAAGCCCTAAAGTTACAGAAATTTCTTTTATGCAGTCATTCAACAAAAATCTGTCAGAGGCTTACTATGCCAGATACTTCCTGCTCCAGCACACCTGCCAACAGATTAACATTTCAGTGTTTCTATACACATTCTACACACACGTCAATAAGACAGACTCTTATTGGTTTATTTAGCTCATGCATCTACTCTGATCAGATCAGCAGTACCCAAAAGGCAAAATCACATAGTTCACTGCCATGGGAGAGAATTCCTAAGAAGATGGCTGGATATGGCAGACAAATGGATTAATAAGCTTTTTCCATACATGGAATATAAACTATTAACATATAGTGTTAGATATACACTCCACTGCAGCCCCAAATGGGGTGTACTGCAACATATTCTGACACTAACACCCCATGTTAGAAGACTCCAAAGGTTAAGAGCTCGGTTCTCCAGAGACTGCCTTTTACTAGAGTCGCTAACTGTAAGTCTACCTGCACTCCTGACTGCCTTGGCTGTAACATTAGGGGTTTCCATAGCTTCCTCAGTGCAGTTCAGTCCAGTTGCTTGGTTGTGTCTAACTCTTTGCGACCCTGTGGGCTGCAGCACACCAGGCCTCCCTGTCCATCACCAACTACTGGAGCCTACTCAAACTCAAGTCCATCGAGTTGGTGATGTCATCTATTTCATCCTCTGTCGTCCCCTTCTACTCCCCCCTTAGATCTTTCCCAGGATCAAGGTCGTTTCCAATGAGTCAGTTCTTTGAATCAGGTGGCCAAAGTATTGGAGTTTCAGCTTCAGCATCAGTCCTTCCAATGTATATTCAGCACTGATTTTCTTTATGATTGACTAGTTAGGTCTCCTTGCAGTCCAAGGGATGCATCATTGGCCACATGATTAAACTCAATCTCTAGCTCCCTCTGCCACCTTAGAGGTCAGGCTGGCTCAAAGACCTAAGCATCTAATCCTTGAATTATATGGTTGGTCTTCTTGGTGACCAGTCCCCACTTTGAGGTTATCTAGGGGTCTGTCATAAGTCACCCATTGGTAATAAAAAAGATACTCTTCTCCAAGAGTTTTTGATCCTCTGTACCAGGAACCAGGAAAAAAGATAAAATATATCTTTATTACATCACAATATATCTTTACTTATGTTGTGTTAAAACACTGTAAGAATTCAGGCATTCACTTCCCATGATGGGTTAACAGCTGAGATAAAATGAGTTGGTTTGCTGAAATAGAAATTTCAGGAAGGGAAGAGGACAGTAAAACAAGTCAGATGAGATCTTTAAATCTCATTGTTTTACTATGACATTTTGGTTTTAAAAAATTACTATATTTTCATTTCACTGAAATGAGAGTTTGTGTGGAAGATAAAGTTCTAAAAGCAACTGGGCCACAACAATGAGGGATTGTGAATGCCAGGCTAATAACTTTTGGAAACTTATCCTGTTTGTAGGATATTTTATCGTACCGAGGGGAGTGTCATAAGTGGTATTTTAGGAAGATCAGACTGACAGCACTGTGTAGTTTGAATTAGAAAAGAGAAATCAGAGAAACTAGTGCCGAAGTGTGATTTTAATTAGGAAGGGCCAAAGTGTGACTTTAAAAGAGCATAATTTTTTAAAACATGACTTTTATACAAATATAGAATGAATATGTGTCAATGATTACTATTTATCTCATTAATGAGTTAGACGGAAAGTTAGTTCAAAGAAGAATTAGAAGAACGGAGGCTATATAAATGTCCATCTGAAAAATAATATAGAAATGCATATGCTAGATTTGGGAAATGGAGAAAGTGATGGCACCCCATTCCAGTACTCTTGCCTGGAAAATCCCATGGATGGAAGAGCCTGGTGGGCTGCAGTCCATGGGGTCGCCCAGAGTCGGACATGACTTCACTTTCACTTTCACTTTTCACCTTCATGGATTGGAGAAGGACATGGCAATCCACTCCAGTGGTCTTGCCTGGAGAATCCAAGGGACGGGGGAGCCTGGTGGCCTGCCGTCTATGGGGTCACACAGAGTCGGACACGACTGAAGTGACTTAGCAGCAGCAGCAGATTTGGGAAAAACTTCAAAGTTTTTTGTTTTTCCTCTGTGGGAAAGAAATGATTTGCATCTTTCCCTGAAGAATAAATTTACAATTTCAAAAAACTTATAACAAAGTCTTGGGTCTAATCAATATTAAATATTAAGTCATACAAAACTATATTCCCAAGAAAATTAAATAATCCTGGGTGTTTAGGGTTAGGAAAGTTTGACATTAAAAGGACATGTAGTCATGAGAAATGCTGGACTGGAGGAAGCACAAGCTGGAATCAAGATTGCCAGGAGAAATATCAATAACCTCAGCTATGCAGATGATACCACCCTTATGGCAGAAAGTGAAGAAGAACTAAAAAGCCTCTTGATGAAAGTGAAAGAGGAGAGTGAAAAAGTTGGCTTAAAGCTCAACATTCAGAAAAGTAAGACCATGGCATCCGGTCCTATCACTTCATGGGAAATAGATGGGGAAACAGTGTCAGACTTTATTTTTTGAGGCTCCAAAATCACTGCAGATGCTGACTGCAGCCATGAAATTAAAAGACGTTTACTCCTTGGAAGGAAAGTTATGACCAACCTAGATAGCATATTCAAAAGCAGAGACATTACTTTGTAAACAAAGGTCCGTCTAGTCAAGGCTATGGTTTTTCCGGCAGTCATGTATGGATGCGAGGGTTGGACTATGAGGAAAGCTGAGCACCGAAAAATTGATGCTTTTGAACTGTGGTGTTGGAGAAGACTCTTGAGAGTACTTTGGACTGCAAGGAGATCTAACCAGTCCATCCTAAAGGAGAGCAGTCCTGGGTGTTCATTAGAAGGACTGATGTTGAAGCTGAAACTCCCAATACTTTGGCCACCTCATTCGAAGAGCTGACTCATTTGAAAAGACTTTGATGCTGAGCAAGATTGGGGACCGGACGAGAAGGGGACGACAGAGGATGAGATGGTTGGATGGCATCACTGACTCAATGGACATGGGTTTGGGTGGACTCCGGCAGTTGGTGATGGACAGGGAGGCTTGGCGTGCTGCGGTTCATGGGGTCGCAAAGAGTTGGACATGACTGAGCAACTGAACTGAACTGAACTGAGTCATTTTTTGGTCTTGTTTCTGAGTTTTGGGTAATTTTTCTTAATACTCCCCCTTATGATAATAAAAAATTTTTTGAAAATTAGTCCTGAAAACATTTATTTTTAAAAGCTGGACTCACTGTGTTTCAACCTGACTAATGTATGTGTTTGGTTTCCACAAATTAAGAACCATGCCAGTTCCTTCATGGTAGGCTTTTCATATCCAATGAAATGAGATTCTTTCTGTAAAATATACTCCAGTACAGCCCTCATAGGACAACTGACTTGTTTAATTGTATCTTTATAGAAAGTAGGACAGATTCTTATTGAATGCATACAAATTTTTATGCTGCTGCTGCTGCTAAGTCGCTTCAGTCGTGTCCGACTCTGTGCGACCCCATAGATGGCAGCCCATCAGGCTCCCCTGTCCCTGGGATTCTCAAGGCAAGAACAATGGAGTGTGTTGCCATTTCCTTCTCCAATGCATGAAAGTGAAAAGTGAAAGTGAAGTCGCTCAGTCATGTCCGACTCTTAGCGACCCCATGGACTGCAGCCTACCAGGCTCCTCCATCCATGGGATTTTCCAGGCAAGAGTACTGGAGTTAACATAAAAATAAGAAACATAAGAAAAATAAAGAGACTGAGCTGAAGAATTTGTTCTTAAATGCCAAGGGGTCAGGGAGAATGAAATACCATTTAAAGAATGTTTAATTTCAGTTTGCAAAGGCAAAGTCTTCTATATTTAAGGTTGGAAGTAGAATTTGAAGAAAAAAAAAAGGGGGGGCGCTTACTGATATACCTATCAGAAAACAGAATACTAGAAGATATTAAGAAGAGGTTGCAAGAATACACAGAAGAACTATATGGAAAAGATCTTAATGACCCAGATAATTGTGATGGTGGGATCACTCACTTACCAGACATCTTGAAGTATGAAGTCAAGTGGGCCTTAGGAAGCAACACTATGAACAAAGCTAGTGCAAATGATGGAATTTCAGCCAAGCTATTTCAAATCCTAAAAGATGATGCTATTAAAGTGTTGCACTCAATATGCTAGCAAATTTGGAAAACTCAGCAGTGGCCACAGGACTGGAAAAGGTCAGTTTTCATTCCAATCCCAAAGAAATGCAATGCCAAAGAATGTTAAAACTACCGCACAATTTCACTCATCTCACACACTAGCAAAGTAATGCTGAAAATTCTCCAAGCAAGTCTTCAATAGTATATGAAATGAATACTTTCAGATGTTCAAGCTGGATCTAGAAAACGCAGAGGAACCAGAGATCAAATTGCCCACATTCCTTGGCTCATAGAAAAAGCAAGAGAATTCCAGAAACAACATTTACTTCTGCTTCACTGACTATGCTAAAGCCTTTAACTATGTGGATCATAACAAACTTTGGAAAATTCGTAAAGAGATGGGAATACCAGACCACCTTACCTGACTCCTGAGAAACCTGTATGCAGGTCAAGAAGTAAAAGTTAGAACTGGACATGAAACAATGGATGGTTCCTTCCCTTGTGGCTCAGCTGGTAAAGAATCTGCCTGCAATGCAGGAGACCCAGGTCTGATCCCTGGGTTGGGAAGACACCCTGGTGAAGGGAACAGCTACCTACTCCAGTATTCTGGCCTGGAGAATTCCATGGAGTGTATGGTCCATAGGGTTGCAATGAGCCAGACATGACTGAGCAACTTTCACTTTCACTTTTCCAAATTGGGAAAGGAGTATGAGAAGGCTGTCTATTGCCACTCTGCTTATTTAACTTCTATGCAGAGTACATCATGCAAAATGCCAGGCGGGATGAAGCACAAGCTGGAATCAAGGTTGCCAGGAGAAATATCAACTTCAGATATGCAGATGACAGCATCCTTATGGCAGGAAGCGAAGAAGAACTAAAGAGCCTCTTGAATAAGGTGAAAGAGCAGAGTGAAAACGCCGGCTTAAAACTCAACATATGAAAATGAAGATCATGGCATCTGGTCCTATCACTTCATGGCAAATAGATAGGGAAACAATGGAAACAGTGATTCACTTTATTTTCTTGTGCTCCAAAATCATTCTGGATGGTAACTGCAGCCATTGAATTAAAAGACGCTTGCTACTTGGAAGAAAAGCTGTGACAAACCTAGACATTGTATTAGAAGTCCATATAGTCAAAGTTATGGTTTTTCTGGTAGTCATGATGGATGTTGGACCATAAAAAAGGCTGAATGTAGAAGAATTGATACTTTCGAACTGTGGTGTTGGAGAATACTCTGGAGAGTCCCTTGGACTGCAAGGAGATCAAACCAATCAATACTGTAGGAAATCAATCCAGAATATTCATTGGAAGGACTGATGCTAAAGCCAAAGCTCCAATATTTTGGCCACCTGGGGCAAAGAGCCCACTCATTAGAAAAGACTGATGCTGGGCAAGATTTAAGGCAGGAGGAGAAGTAGACGACATATGTGTATATTAGATATATATATATACATATACATACACATACATGCATATATAATCAGTATTTCAAAGAGATATCTATGTTCTCATGTTCACTGCAGCATTAGTCACAATAAGCAAGATATGTTAACAATTTGTATCCATGAACAAATGAATGGATAAAGAAACTGTCATATACACATACACACACTGGACTACTATTCAGCCTTTAAAAAGAAAGAAATCACCTGACAAAGATGCCACAAAAAAATAAAACTACAGGCCAATATCACTGATGAACATAGATGCAAAAATCCTTAACAAAATTCTAGCAATCAGAATCCAACAACACATTAAAAAAGGTCATACACCATGACCAAGTGGGCTTTATCCCAGGGATGCAAGGATTCTTCAATATCTGCAAATTAATCAATGTAATACACCACATTAACAAATTGAAAAATAAAAACCATATGATTATCTCAATAGATGCAGAGAAAGCCTTTGACAAAATTCCACGTCCATTTATGATAAAAACTCTCCAGAAAGCAGGAATAGAAGGAACATACCTCAACATAATAAAAGCTATATATGACAAAACCACAGCAAACATTATCCTCAATGGTGAAAAATTGAAAGCATTTCCTCTAAAGTCAAGAACAAGACAAGGGTGCCCACTTTCACCATTACTATTCAACATAGCTTTGGAAGTTTTGGCCACAGCAATCAGAGCACAAAAAGAAATAAAAAGAATCCAAATTGGAAAAGAAGAAGTAAAACTCTCACTGTTTGCAGATGACATGATCCTCTACATAGAAAACCCTAGACAGAAAATTACTAGAACTAATCAATGAATAAAGTTGCAGAATATAAAATCAACACACAGAAATCCTTTGCATTCCTGTACACTAATAATAAGAAAATACAAAGAGAAATTAAGGAAACAATTCCATTCACCATTGCAATGAAAAGAATAAAATACTTAGGAATGTATTTACCTAAAAAAACTAAAAACCTATATATAGAAAACTATAAACCACTGGTGAAAGAAATCAAAGAGGACACTAATAGATGGAGAAATATACCATGTTCATGGATTGGAAGAATCAATATAGTGAAAATGAGTATACTACCCAAAGCAATTTATAGATTCAATGCAATCCTTATCAAGCTACCAACTGTATTCTTCACAGAGCTAGAACAAATAATTTCACAATTTGTATGGGAATACAAAAAACCTCGAATAACCAAAGCTATCTTGAGAAAGAAGAATGGAACTGGAGGAATCAACCTGCCTGACTTCAGGATCTACTACAAAGCCACAGTCATCAAGACAGTATGGTACTGGCACAAAGACAAAAATATAGATCAGTGGAACAAAATAGAAAGCCCAGAGGTAAATCCACACACATATGGACACCTTATCTTTGACAAAGGAGGCAAGAATATACAATGCATTAAAGACAATCTCTTTAACAAATGGTGCTGGGAAAACTGGTCAACCACTTGTAAAAGAATGAAACTAGATCACTTTCTAACACCATACACAAAAACAAACTCAAAATGGGTTAAAGATCTAAACATAAGACCAGAAACTATAAAACTCCTAGAGGAGAAATAGGGAAAACACTCTCCGACATAAATCACAGCAGGATCCTCTATGACCCACCTCCCAGAATATTGGAAATAAAAGCAAAAATAAACAAATGGGACTTCATTAAAATTAAAAGCTTCTGCACAACAAAGGAAACTATAACCAAGGTGAAAAGACAGCGCTCAGAATGGGAGAAAATAATAGCAAATGAAGCAACAGACAAACAACTAATCTCAAAAATATACAAGCAACTTCTACAGCTCAATTCCAGAAAAATAAATGACCCAATCAAAAAATGGGCCAAAGAACTAAATATACATTTATCCAAAGAAGACATACAGATGGCTAACAAATACATGAAAAGATGCTCAACATCACTCATTATCAGAGAAATGCAAATCAAAACCACTATGAGGTACCATTTCATGCCAGTCAAAATGGCTGCTATCCAAAAGGCTACAAGCAATAAATGCTGGAGAGGGTGTGGAGAAAAGGGAACCCTCTTACATTGTTGGTGGGAATGCAAACTAGTACAGCCACTATGGAGAAGAGTGTGGAGATTCCTCAAAAAACTGGCAATAGAACTGCCTTATGATCCAGCAATCCCACTGCTGGGCATACACACTGAGAAAATCAGAAGTGAAAGAGACACGTGTACCCCAATGTTCATTGCAGCACTGTTTACAATAGCCAGGACATGAAAGCAACCTAGATGTCCATCAGCAGATGAATGGATAAGAAAGCTGTGGTACATATACACAATGGAGTATTACTCAGCCATTAAAAAGAATACATTTGAATCAGTTCTAATGAGGTGGATGAAACTGGAGCCTATTATACAGAGTGAAGTAAGCCAGAAAGAAAAACACCAATACAGTATACTAACGCATATATATGGAATTTAGAAAGATGGTAACAATAACCCTGTATACAAGACAGCAAAAGAGACACTGATGTATAGAACAGTCTTTTGGACTCTGGGAGAGGGAGAGGGTGGGATGATTTGGGAGAATGGCATTGAAATATGTATAATATTATATATTAAACGAGTCGCCAGTCCAGGTTCAATGCACGATACTGGATGCTTGGGGCTGGTGCACTGGGACGACCCAGAGGGATGGTATGAGGACGGAGGAGGGAGGAGGGTTCAGGATGGGGAACACATGTATACTTGTGGCAGATTCATTTTGATATATGGCAAAACCAATACAATATTGTAAAGTTAAATAAAATAAAATTTAAAAAAAGAAAAGAAATATGAAATATGAAAAAATAAAATAAAATAAATTACATATATTTGAAAAAAAAAGAAAGAAATCTTGCCATTTTAACAATATTATACAATGTAGATGAACTTGGAGGACATTATGCTAAGACAAGGAAAGTAGCTAGACACAGAAAGAACAATACTAGATGATTGCACTGATATGTGGAATCTAAAATAGTCAAATTTTCAAAAGCATAGAGTAGAATGATGGTTACCAGGTGCAGGGAGGTGAGGGAAGCTGGGAGATGTTGTCAACAGGTATTAAGTTTTAGTTATACAGGATGAATTAGTTCTAGAGATAAAATGTACTAGATTGTGATTACAGGTAATAATACTGTTTTGCATACTTGAAATTTGCTAAGAAAGTAGGTATCAGGTTTTTTGTTTTGTTTTTCTGCTACCTAATGTGGCATGTGTTACCCAACTAACACATAGTTACCTAACACTTTGTTACCCAACTAAGAATCAAACCAATGTCCTCTGCAGTGGAAGCATAAAGGCCTAACCACTGGACCACCAGGGAATTCCGATATCAGGTATTTTTAATATACACACAAATGTAACTATGGGAGGAGATGGATACTTTAATTAGCTTGTTATAGTAATAATTTTATTATGTATTATATATCAAAGCATGTTGTACACCTTAAATATATATACATTTTATTCTTAAAAGATTATCAAATACAATTAACCAAGGAAAGTTATGCTACTGTATTGATTGGGAAGTTCTTTCTATACATCTCTTAAAACAGTGTGGAAATAATTTTAAAAAGTAGAGCATATCAAACAAGCTTCATTTTTAACTTTCTTTTTTAATAAGGTAACAATAATATTTGTGGTTTCCAGGGGATCTCTGAATAACAAAAGATGTCTTATGTTTTTTCCTTGAACTTAGATTCTAGTTTTGGAAGGAAAAAAGTTTTTAAAGCTATAAAAAGAGATGTGGTCATGATTAACATAGAATCATTTATACCTTAGAACAATAAATGGTTATAGCTTTGCTGTCTATTAATCAAAATGTCAAAACAGTAATTTTAAATTAACATAACATGAATTCTGTGATCAGCCACCCTGTGGTTTGAACTCCATGCTTTCATTGCCAAGGGCTGTGTTCCATCCTGGTTGGAAAGCTAAGATACTGCAAGTCACATGGTGTGGGCCAAAAAAAAATAAAATATAGCAGAAAATAACACAATTGCAAGGAAACTTAGCTTTTTCAGAAGTGAACACTAAAAATTAAGTATAGCACAAAGCACAGATTATTTTAATGACATAACAAATCTCTTCTATATGGGAAGAAGATAAAAAATAACACTTTATTCTTGCAGAAATAGAAAAAACACAATCCATCCATTCTAAAATTCACATGGACTCTCAAGGGACTTCAAGTAGCCAAAATAATCTTGAAAAAGAAGAGGAAAGTTGGAAGTCCCACACACTTGCTGATTTAAAACTTATTATGAAACTATAGAAATCAAAACACTATGGTCCTGGCATAAAGACAGACAGACCAATAGAATAAAATAGTCTAGAAATAAACCCTCACATATTTGCTCAAATGATAAATCATTCAATAGAGAAAGGACATTATTTTATTTTTTCATCATATAATGAAACATATTTCAACATATTTATTTTTTCAAATAATGTAGGGGAAACTGGATATCCACATGCAAAAGAATGAAGTTGGACCCTTACCTAACACCATATACAAAAACTAACTCAAAAAGAGTCATCAAAGATCTGAGAGCTAAAACTGTAAAACTCTTAGAAGAAAATATAGGAGAAAAGCTCAAGACATTGGATTTGGTGATAAGTTTATGTATATATACCAAAACATAGATAACAAAAGAAAAAATAAATTGGACTACATTAGAATTTTAAATATTTCTGCCCCAAAGGAAACAACAGAATGAAACAGCAACCAATGCAATGAGAGAAAAAGTATGCAAATCATACTTCTGATGAGGAAATAACTTTGAATACATAAAGAATTCCTACAACACAAAAACAGTAACAACAAAGCAAATGACCAAATTAAAAAATAGGCAAAAGACTTGAATAAACATTTCTCCAAATAAGATATGTAAATGGCCAAATATGAAAAGACACTCAACATCACTAACCATTCAGTTCAGTTCAGTTCAGTTCAGTCGATCAGTCATGTCCGACTCTTTGCGACCCCATGAATTGCAGCATGCCAGGCCTCTCTGTCCATCACCATCTCCCGGAGTTCACTCAAACTCATGTCCATCGAGTCGGTGATGCCATCCAGCCATCTCATCATCTGTCGTCCCCTTTTCCTCCTGCCCCCAATCTTCCCCAGCATCAGAGTCTTTTCCAATGAGTCAGCTCTTTGCATGAAGTGGCCAAAGTACTGCAGTTTCAGCTTTAGCATCATTCCTTCCAAAGAACACCCAGGGCTGATCTCCCTTAGAATGGACTAGTTGGATCTCCTTGCAGTCCAAGGGACTCTCAAGAGTCTTCTCCAACACCACAGTTCAAAAGCATCAATTCTTCAATGCTCAGCTTTCTTCACAGTCCAACTCTCACATCCATACACGACCACAGGAAAAGCCATAACCTTGACTAGACAGATCTTTGTTGGCAAAGTAATGTCTCTGCTTTTCAATATGCTATCTATTTAGAGAAATGCAAATGAAAAAATAAAAGCCACTGAGACATCACCTTACACTCATTAGTATGGTTATCAAAAACAAACACAAATCAGAAAATAACCAGGCTTAGCAAGGAGGTGAACAGACCTTGAAAGAAGCAATATGTTTGATCATTGGTCATGGTGTGCATCTGTTATTAACATAGTGATTTTTGTGTTAAAAGATAAACTGAATCATATTAAAAAGTTTAAGAGTTTTTTGAGCAAAAATTGATTTGAATTGAGTAACATCCAATTTAGCAGATAAAAAGGAGCTCTGAGGACCAGTACTTAATAAAAGATTTTCATAGCAGAAGGGAGCAGACACAAGGAAGTTGTACTTGGCAAAAAAGCAAATTATTTATAGCTTTCCTTTGGGTTGCTTTCCAAAGGTTGCTTTCCTTTGGGGGATCACAGGAGTTTATCAGGCAGATTACCTAACTAGTGCTGAGGAGGTAATTCCTAATTGACTAATTTTAAGATTTCATTTCTGGGAGAGTCAAAACTGTAATTAAGTTTCAGTTCAGTGATCTGGGGATTATTAGCATAAGCAACTGCATTTGGGGTTTATTGTCTTGCTTTTTAATAAGACCTATAGCAAAGTTTTTACTTTGTGCAATTACTAACATTAATATACCATGATAATTAAATTGGAAACATTTTGGGCGAATGGGTGTTATTTAACTTAAGATGATGTTATAAGTTGAATGATGATCCTGAAAGATAATTGGAAGTTATCATAACCCCTTCTATTTTAAACTGTGACCTTATTTGGAAACAACATTTTTGCAATTACAAAAGATGTAATTGATTAAGATGTGGTCATACTCACAATATTATGAAGTAATTATCCTTCATTAAAATAAATACATTTTTTAAAAAGAGATGAGGTCATACTGGAGTTAATCCAGTATGACTGGTGTCCTTATAAAAAGGCAATGTGAAGATAGTAGGAAGAACATCATGTGAAGGTGCAGGTAGAGGTTGGAGCTATGCAGCTGTAAACCAAGGAACATTTGAGGCTGACAGAGGCTAAGGCAAGGAATGAGGACCCTAACACCAGACTTGTAACTTCCAGAATAAATTCCTGTTGTCTTAAGCCACCCAGTTTATAGTATTTTGCTAAAGCAGCCCTAGGAAACTAACACGCATTGTAACTATAGAATTCGAGAAACCTACATTTCTCTTCCTGTGCTTTTCTCTTTTACTTTCACACAGAACACTTCACTTCTGACACTTCTGATCACCAAATGTTTGGGTTTTTCCCCCTACACTAAGCAATTTGCAACACTAACTGGGTGTTGTTCTGCATTTTTAGCTTAATTCTGACACTTTCTCCCTGGAGATAGTATTACATCCCACAGGTTCATCACATAGACATGATCCATCGATTTCATTCTCTATTCTCAAGAGAATGAGAGAGGATGGGGGGAGATTACAATTCCAAGCTTCTAATCATGGCCTGGCATTTCCAGTGACCAGCCCTTACTCAGGAGCCATCCAGAAGCCCAACCCAAGTCAACTCATTAGAACAAAAGACACTCAGCACCCAAGAATTATAAAGCTTTCAGCAAACATGTGCCAGGAATTGGGGAGGAAGAGAAAAATAAATATTTTCTATTATCTCACAGTAACTAGAATTACAAAACGATACACATGAGATGGTTGGATGGCATCACCAACTCAATGGACATGGGTTTGGGTAGATTCCAGCAGTTGGTGATGGATAGGGAGGCCTGGCATGCTGTGGTTCATGGGGTCACAAAGAGTTGGACACGACTCAGTGACTGAACTGAACTGAACTGACACATGCTAAAACAAAATGTGGTAACTAATTTTCATACATGTCAGAATTGTGCAAAGTGAAGACTACCTGTAGTCTTAAAAACCCATATTATATATATTAAAAAATTAACTGCTATTTCAGAGACAGAACATGAAGATTTGACACTTGTCATATGTAAGCATTTTAACACTTCACTGAAATCTATGATGACCCTCATAATCACATTCAGTTCAGTTCAGTCGCTCAGTCGTGTCTGACACTTTGCGACTCCATGAATCGCAGCACAAAGGCCTCCCTGTCCATCACAAACTCCCAGAGTTCACCCAGACTCACATCAATCAAGTCAGTGATGCCATCCAGCCATCTCATCCTCTGTCGTCCCCTTCTCCTCCTGCTCCCAATCCCTCCCAGCATCAGAGTCTTCTCCAATGAGTAAACTCTTCACATGAGGTGGCCAAAGTACTGGAGTTTCAGCTTTAGCATCATTCCTTCCAAAGAAATCCCAGGGCTCATCTCCTTTAGAATGGACTGGTTGGATCTCCTTGCAGTCCAAAGGACTCTCAAGAGTCTTCTCCAACACCACAGTTCAAAGGCATCAATTCTTCGGCGCTCAGCCTTCTTCATAGTCCAACTCTCACATCCATACGTGACCACAGGAAAGACCATAGCCTTGACTAGACGAACCTTTGTTGGCAAAGTAATGTCTCTGCTTTTGAATATGCTACCTAGGTTGATTATAACTTTCCTTCCAAGGAGTAAGCGTCTTTTAATTTCTTGGCTGCAGTCACCATCTGCAGTGATTTTGGAGCCCAGAAAAATAAAGTCTGACACTGTTTCCAGTATTTCCCCATCTATTACCCATGAAGTGATGGGACCAGATGCCATGATCTTTGTTTTCTGAATGTTGAGCTTTAAGCCAACTTTTTCACTCTCCACTTTCACTTTCATCAAGAGGTCCTTTAGTTCTTCTTCACTTTCTGCCATAAGGGTGGTGTCATCTGCATATCTGAGCTTATTGATATTTCTCCCGGCAATCTTGATTCCAACTTGTGTTTCTTCCAGTCGAGCGTTTTTCATGATGTACTCTGCATAGAAGTTGAATAAACAGGATGACAATATACAGCCTTGACATACTCCTTTTCCTATTTGGAACCACTCTGTTGTTCCATGACCAGTTCTAACTGTTGCTTCCTGACCTGCATACAGATTTCTCAAGAGGTAGATCAGGTAGTCTGGTATTCCCATCTCTTTCAGAATTTTCCACAGTTGATTGTGATCCACACAGTCAAAGTCTTTGGCATAGTCAATAAAGCAGAAATAGATGTTTTTCTGGAACTCTCTTGCTTTTTCCATGATCCAGCGGATGTTGGCAATTTGATTTCTGGTTCCTCTGCCTTTTCTAAAACCAGGCCTGGCGTGCTGCAATTCATGGGGTCACAAAGATTCGGACATGACTGGGTGACTGAACTGAACTGAAAGAAACAAAAGACCTATATATAGAAAACTATAAAACACTGGTGAAAGAAATAAAAGAGGATGTAAATATATGGAGAAATACACCGTGTTCATGGAATGGAAGAATCAATATAGTGAAAATGAATATACTACCCAAAGCAACCTATAGATTCAATGTAATCCCTATCAAGCTATCAACGGTATTTTTCACAGAATTAGCCCAAATAATTTCACAATTTGTATGGAAATACAAAAAACCTTGAATAGCCAAAGCTATCTTGAGAAAGAAGAATGGAACTGAAGGAATCAACCTGCCTGATTTCAGGCTCTACTACAAAGGAACAGTCATCAAAACAGTATGGTACTGGCACAAAACAGAAATATAGATCAATGGAAAAAAATAGAAAGCCCAGAGATAAATCCACGCACCTATGGACACCTTATCTTTGACAAAGGAGGCAAGAATATACAATGGAGAAAAGACAATCTGTTTAACAAGTGGTACTGGGAAAACTGGTCAACCACTTGTAAAAAAAAATGAAACTAGAACACTTCCTAACACCATACACAAAAATAAACTCAAAATGGATTAAAGATCTAAACGTAAGGCCAGAAATTATAAAACTCCTAGAGGAGAACATAGGCAAAACACTTTCCAACATAAATCACAGCAGGATCCTCTATGACCCACCTCCCAGAATATTGGAAATAAAAGCAAAAATAAACAAATGGGGCTTCATTAAAATTAAAAGCTTTTGTAGAACAAAGGAAACTATAAGGTGAAAAGACAGCGCTCAGAATGGGAGAAAATAATAGCAAATGAAGCAACAGACAAACAACTAATCTCAAAAATATACAAGCAACTCCTGCAGCTCAATTCCAGAAAAATAAACGACCCAATCAAAAAATGAGCCAAAGAACTACACAGAAATTTCTCAAAAGAAGACATACAGATGGCTAACAAATACATGAAAAGATGCTCAACATCACTTATCAGAGAAATGCAAATCAAAACCACAATGAGATATCGTTTCACACCAGTCAGAATGGCTGCTATCCAAAAGTCTACAAGCAATAAATGCTGGAGAGGTGTGGAGAAAAAGGAACCCTCTTACACTGTTGGTGGGAATGCAAACCAGTATATCCACTATGGAGAAGAATGTGGAGATTCCTTAAAAAACTGGAAATAGAACTGCCTTATGACACAGCAATCCCACTGCTGGGCATACACACTGAGTAAACCAGAATTGAAAGAGATGCATGTACCCCAATGTTGAACACAGCACCATTTATAATAGCCAGGACATGGAAGCAACCTAGGTGTCCATCAGCAGACGAATAGATAAGAAAGCTGTGGTACATATACACAATGGAGTATTACTCAGCCATTAAAAAGAATACATTTGAATCAGTTCTAATGAGGTGGATGGAACTGGAGCCTATTATACAGAGTGAAGTAAGCCAGAAAGAAAAACACCAATACAGTATTAGATCAGATCAGATCAGTCGCTCAGTCGTGTCTGACTCTTTGTGACCCCATGAATCGCAGCACGCCAGGCCTCCATGTCCATCGCCAACTCCCAGAGGTCACTGAGACTCACATCCATCAAGCCAGTGATGCCATCCAGCCATCTCATCCTCTGTCGTCCCCTTCTCCTCTTGCCCGCAATCCCTCCCAGCATCAGAGTCTTCTCCAATGAGTAAACACTTCCCATGAGGTGGCCAAAATACTGGAGTTTCAGCTTTAGCATCATTCCTTCCAAAGAAATCCCAGGGCTGATCTCCTTCACAATGGACTGGTTGGATCTCCTTGCAGGCAAGGTACTCTGAAGACTCTTCTCCAACACCATAGTTCAAAAGCATCAATTCTTCGGTGCTCAGCCTTCTTCATAGTCCAGCTCTCACATCCATACATGACCACAGGAAAGACCATAGCCTTGACTAGGCGAACCTTTGTTGGCAAAGTAATGTCTCTGCTTTTCAAGATGCTATCTAGTTTGGTCATAACTTTCCTTCCAAGGAGTAAGCGTCTTTTAATTTCATGGCTGCAGTCACCATCTGCAGTGATTTTGGAGCCCAGAAAAATAAAGTCTGACATTGTTTCCACTGTTTCCCCATCTATTTCCCATGTAGTGATGGGACCAGATGCCATGATCTTTGTTTTCTGAATGTTGAGCTTTAAGCCAATCTTTTCACTCTCTACTTTCACTTTCATCAAGAGGCTTTTGAGTTCCTCTTCACTTTCTGCCATAAGGGTGGTGTCATCTGCATATCTGAGATTCTTGATATTTCTCCCAGCAATCTTGATTCCAACTTATGTTTCTTCCAGTCGAGCATTTCTCATGATGTACTCTGCATATAAGTTAAATAAACAGGGCGACAACATACAGCCTTGACGTACTCCTTCTCCTATTTGGAACCACTCTGTTGTTCCATGTCCAGTTCTAACTGTTGCTTCCTGACCTGCATACAGATTTCTCAAGAGGCAGATCAGGTGGTCTGGTATTCCCATCTCTTTCAGAATTTTCCACAGTTGATTGTGATCCACACAGTCAAAGTCTTTGGCATAGTCAATAAAGCAGAAATAGATGTTTTTCTGGAACTCTCTTGCTTTTTCCATGATCCAGCGGATGTTGGCAATTTGATCTCTGGTTCCTCTGCCTTTTCTAAAACCAGCTTGAACATCAGGTAGTTCACAGTTCACATATTGCTGAAGCCTGGCTTGGAGAATTTTGAGCATTACTTTACTAGCGTGTGAGCTGAGTGCAATTGTGCGGTAGTTTGAGCATTCTTTGGCATTACCTTTCTTTGGGACTGGGATGAAAAATGACCTCTTCCAATCCTGTGGCCACTGCTGACTTTTCCAGATTTGCTGGCATATTGAGTGCAGCACTTTCACAGCATCATCTTTCAGGATTTGGAATAGCTCCACTGGAATTTCATCACCTCCACTAGCTTTGTTCATAGTGATGCTTTCTAAGGCCCACTTGACTTCACATTCCAGGATGTCTGGCTCTAGGTCAGTGACCACACCATCATGATTATCTGGGTCGTGAAGATTTTTTTTGTACAGTTCTTCTATGTATTCTTGCCATCTCTTCTTAATATCTTCTGCTTTGTCAAGTCCATACCATTTCTGTCCTTATTGAGCCCATCTTTGCATGAAATATTCCTTTGGTATCTCTGATTTTCTTGAAGAGATACCTAGTCTTTCCATTCTGTTGTTTTCCCACATTTCTTTGCATTGATCGCTAAAGAAGGCTTTCTTATCTCTTCTTGCTATTCTTTGGAACTCTGCATTCAGATGTTTATATCTTTCCTTTTCTCCTTTGCCTTTCACGTCTCTTCTTTTCACAGCTATTTGTAAGGCCTCCCCAGACAGCCATTTTGCTTTTTTGCATTTCTTTTCCATGGGGATGGTCTTGATCCCTGTCTCCTGTACAATGTCACGAACCTCATTCCATAGTTCATCAGGCACTCTATCTATCAGATCTAGGCCCTTAAATCTATTTCTCACTTCCACTGTATAATCATAAGGGATTTGATTTAGGTCATACCTGAATGGTCTAGTGGTTTTCCCTACTTTCTTCAATTTCAGTCTGAATTTGGCAATAAGGAGTTCATGGTCTGAGCCACAGTCTGCTCCTGGTCTTGTTTTTGCTGATTGTATAGAGCTTCTCCATCTTTGGCTGCAAAGAATATAATCGATCTGATTTCGGTGTTGACCATCTGGTGATGTCCATGTATAGAGTGTTCTCTTGTGTTGTTGGAAGAGGGTGTTTGCTATGACCAGTGCATTTTCTTGGCAAAACTCTATTAGTCTTTGCCCTGCTTCATTCCGTATTCCAAGGTCAAATTTGCCTGTTTCTCCAGGTGTTTCTTGACTTTCTACTTTTGCATTCCAGTCCCCTATAATGAAAAGGACATCTTTTTGGGGTGTTCTAAAAGGTCTTGTAGGTCTTCAGAGAACCGTTCAACTTCAGCTTCTTCAGCGTTACTGGTTGGGGCATAGACTTGGATTACTATGACATTGAATGGTTTGCCTTGGAAACGAACAGAGATCATTCTGTCGTTTTTGAGATTGCATCCAAGTACTGCATTTCAGACTCTTTTGTTGGCCATGATGGCTACTCCATTTCTTCTGAGAGATTCCTGCCCGCAGTAGTAGATATAATGGTCCTCTGAGTTAAATTCACCCATTCCTGTCCATTTTAGTTCGCTAATTCCTAGAATGTCGACATTCACTCTTGCCATCTCTTGTTTGACCACTTCCAATTTGCTTTGATTCATGGACCTGACATTCCAGGTTCCTTTGCAATATTGCTCTTTACAGCATCGGACCTTGCTTCTACCACCAGACACATCCACAGCTGGGTATTCTTTCTGCTTTGGCTGCATCCCTTCATTCTTTCTGGAGTTATTTCTCCACTGATCTCCAGTAGCATATTGGGCCCCTACTGACCTGGGGAGTTTCTCTTTCAGTATCCTATCATTTTGCCTTTTCATACTGTTCATGGGGTTCTCAAGGCAAGAATACTGAAGTGGTTTGCCATTCCCTTCTCCAGCCGACCACACCCTGTCAGATCTCCCCACCACGACCCGCCCATCCTGGGTTGCCCCACCCCCATGGCTTAGTTTCATTGAGTTAGACAAGGCTGTGGTCCTGGTGTGATTAGATTGACTAGTTTTCTGTGAGTATGGTTTCAGTGTGTTTGCCCTCTGATGCCCTCTTGAAAGACCTACTGTCTTACTTGGGTTTCTCTTACCTTGGTTGTGGGGTATCTCTTCCCCGCTGCTCCAGCAAAGCACAGCCATTGCACCTTACCTTGGACGAGGGGTCTCTCCTCACCACCGCCCTTCCTGACCTTGGAGGAGGGGTATCTCCTCACCGCCGCCCTTCCTGACCTCAGTCGTGGGTTAGCTCCTCTCCGCTGTGCTTAGTGCGCCAGTCCTCACTGCCGCCCTTCCTCGGTCGTGGGGTAGCTCCTCTCGGCCACACTCTTAGTGCACTGGTCGCAGCCGGTATAGCCAATACAGTATACTAGTATACTAATTTATATATGGAATTTAGAATGATGGTAATAACGCTTGTACATTAAAACATGTATATTATCATATGTGAAACGGATCATCAGTCCAGGTTCGATGCATGATACAGGGTGCTCAGGGCTGGTGCACTGGGATGATCCAGAGGGATGGGATGGGGAGGGAGGTGTGAGGGGGGTTCAGGATGGGAAGCATATGTAGACCTGTGGTGGATTCATGTCAATGTATGGCAAACCAATAGAATATTGTGAAGTAATTAGCCTCCAAATAAAAAACAAATACATATTTAAAATAAGTAATTTTAAATAGTCTTATTATAAAAAGAAAAGTATATGTAAAAATAATGTATACTTTATATTTATAACATACTTAATATATCTATTAATATATAATGACCAATTTTCAGTATTCTATCATATTTAGAAATTTTTCAGGTAATCAGAAATGAAACTTTAATTATCCAAAATTAGCATCTTTAAATTAAGGATTTTAAGTTGATATGTTAATCAAACACAATTACTATTGATATGATAAAGTTTATTATAATTATAATTCAATTTAATTGAATATATATTTCATGATATTAAATTTTTATAGCTTATTCTCCACTAATTAAATCAGGAAGATACAGTTTTTATTTATTTATTTGAACCTTATCTATCAGACTAGTCCTGTTTGTCCAAGGATTCACCATAGTCCTGTGAACTTGATTTTTATATCTAAATTCATCTGAATTAGAAGTTTTTAATGAGAAGATTTGTTTCTTCTGAAAAGGCCAGAACATTGAGAACCTTAGAAATTCAGGGATTTTCCCCTGGACTTCTTATCCTCTTTATAGGCTGTAAGATTTTTTTTTTTAGTGTGTATAAACCAACAAAATTGGAGCTCCTTTAATGTAAAGGCTATTTAATTTGTTTTTGTGAACATGCTCCAAAAGTAATACACTACCTCTTACTAATGCAATGGGATGGATATGCTATGTTTTGTTTTGCCTTTTTTGGGCCCCACACTGCAGCATGCAGGATCTTAGTTCTTGACCAGGGATTGAACCCAGGTTCCCCTGCAGTGGAAGCTCAGAATCTTAACCACTAGACCATCAGAGAAGTACAGTGCATTTGCTATTTTAAATAACAGACACAAAGACACACTGAGAGTTCAAAGATTCTGTTGTACAACCTTATCCATGGGTAAAAAGTAAATCCAGAACACAAAACTCACCTGTCTAGATATCCAAAGATTCTTTTATTCTTTCCAGTGGGCACAAAACATTTGCTTAATTGATTTGGATTCATAAATTGTCAAATAAGCAAGAAAAATTACAAAAAAGCCAAAATACTCTGCCATATCTCATTAAACAGAGAGTAGAACCCCATCAGATCAATAGAGATTACCAATGATTCAGATCATAAAACTGGATTTCCAGTCCTTGCTGCTACCAATGGGAACAGCTATGTGCACATCAGAACTGGGACCAAACCTGACCAAGAACCAGAAACAAAAAAGGAGATTCAGAAGAGATCAGCTTAAGTAAAATTATATTGCTGCCTGGAATTTACTCCAAAGACCAAAAAGAGTAATGGCTTAAGTATTCCATGAGATGTACTTCCTGAACAAGGCAGTTTCACTGGCTCTAGCTGGGTGAGTACAGGTTGGCATCTAGGTGGAACAACTTCCATAACTGTGAAAGTTAAATTTTATTTCTATAAAGTTTAAAATGACTCACATACACATATAATGACATCCTAAAAAATTTATTTCATTACTGAGGGAACTAGCAGGATTGTAAAGCTGATTTATAGGAGAATTAGAGAAATTAAGGCCTGTAAAATAAACCCTCAAGAAAGACATACCAAAATAAATTTGTTACATTTGGGACAAAATTGATCAAAATCCAATAAAACTAATATAACCTATGATGATATCTCTTCCCATTCATTACTCATACATCTGCCAGGAAAAAAATCTATAAGGTGATATGTACCTTTACAGTCCTAAACCATAGTACTTAACCCTAGAACTAGGGAGAACCTGTTTACAGGATGAAATATAACACTGAAAGAACATTCAATCATGCTTTTTCTTTAGCTCCAATTTTTAGATAATTTTTTAAATAAGAATGAAACTAAAGTATGAAAAAAAATTAGTTCAAATTTACTTCCTCTCTAGACTTTCATTTATTTCTTAGTTACTTCTACCACATTTTTGTATATTGCTGGGATCCCAAGTCAGGGGATCCTGTAGGTGACCTAAAATTGCTTTCGTTACCAAAACACAAGTCCTTTTAACCAGTGCAGAGTGAGGCCAAATAACACCTAAACACTGGAGTTCAGAACAGAGAAAAGTTTACTGAGGGCCATGCAAGGAGATGAGTGGCTCATGTCTTAGAAACCCAAATTCCCCAAAAGCTTTCAGCAAAGCCCTCTTCTAGGAAAGGTGAGGGAGGTGCGTGGTGAAAGCCTTTGTTCTGGAGGTCAGGTCATGGTCAGATAAGGATGTTCCTGTAAATCTCTACCAAACAAATAATTATTCTCTGTTCTGACAAGAAAGGGCCAGGTCCCCAGGCATGACTTCCACCCTCCAAGTCCTGGTCCTGGCTAAGAGGAGGCAGACCTCAGCTGGAGGCTCCCTCAGGGACAGGTCCCCAGACCCTGCCCAGCCATCATCATCATTGTTGAAGGAGCCAGGCACCCAGGACCCAGCTGACCCTTAGGCTCCTCAGACCCTCATATGGCAGGGGCAGGTCCCATAGACTGTGTCCCAGAAAGACAGCTGTGAGGTCACAGAGGTGGGGATGGGGAAGAGGTTCACTGCCACCTCAAGGCCTTGGGCTGGCCAGTAGGCGGCCTTGGCAGGGACTCTGAAGCCTTTCAGGACATAGTCCCCAGCCTGCTCCCTGGGCCCTCAGCTCACCACTCACTCAAGGCCAGGTGAGCTGGAGAGCCCCTGGGGAGAAGCCAGGCTCTGCCTTTTATCTCACTCTCCACCTGCCAACCACCACTCCACAGATTCTTGTCCGAATACCCTCACCACCTATTACTCCTTGACAGTTGGTTGCTTGTGGGCAGGGCCCATTGCAGTGCTGACCAGTAGCCAAGCAGGACCACTGATGGTCACTCCTTGACAGCTGGTTGCTTGTGGGTGGGGTGGGTGGGGCCTGGGGCCCCCTCATAGCTGAGCAGGACCACTAACGGGTTGGCTCTGTGACAGATGGTTGCCTGGGCACCTGACTAATGGTCACTCCTTGACAGTTGGTTGCTTGTGGGAGGGGCCCACTGCTGTGCTGACTAATGGCTAGCAGGACCACTAACAGTCCCATGGTAACTGTTGCTTGGTAACAGAGTGGGTGTGGGTAATGGCCTAGAGCAACAGCCACATGCTCTATCTTCACAGAATTTTTCCTTAATTTATTAGCAAAAGCAAGAATTCTATCACCTTTAATTTCTTTCTAAGCAAATAAATGGTAATATTTCTTTAATAAGAACACTTGTAGCTGAGCTTCTAAAAATGGAGAAATGGAGTTTGAAGTGGATCAAGTTCTAACATAACTTCCACATTCTAGGTCTCGTCAAAAATAATTATGAATAATTTTAAACATTTACTTATGCCTGTATAATGGAGAAGGAAATGGCAACCCACTCCGGTATTCTTGCCTGGAGAATTCCATGGACAGAGGAGCTTGGCGGGCTACAGTCCATGGGGTTGCAAAGACTCGGACACGACTGAGCAACTGTAAAACAACAGTGCATGTATAATAGACAAAATTTACTTTTGCCTGTTTCACTCAATTATAGTTTAGTTGTATGTTTTGAGGTATTTATTCTATGGTCTACTCCAAGATCTAATCCCTTCCGCAAAGAACAGGAGCATAAGCAGCAGCTTAACTCCTTCTATCTTTGTGATCTTGGATAAATACATTAACTCTTTCGCCCCACTTTCTTTGTCTGGTTTTATGTTGAGAGGCAAAATAAATTCTTCCCCCAAAAGGAATATTATACTAGTTGTTGACTGCCCCATCAAATTCATCAATCAAGGTTTGATTATTCACCCATCTCTGTAGCCATCAGGATTCAATTGATAAGAGAAGGCCAACCAGGCAGCGATTCTTATTTTACACAAGACTTAGCTAAGAAGCTTGTTAAAATGAAGATTCCTGGCCTTGTACTCAGATACTCTGATTCTGTAGGATGGAGATCAGCTGAAGAGTCTGAATTTTCACTCAGATCTCCCAGAGAATTCTTAAGCACAAGGTCCGAACACATTGTCAAAATGATAAACTGAAAAAGCTGAAAATAGGCTTTGAGAGCTAATTTTCCTACCAACTGATATGGAAGCAGAAAACAAAATATAATTTTGGGTAACTATAGTGTTGGGAGAAATTGGGGTTAGCCTGGCCCAAGTGGCAACTATTAAGAAAATAAAACAGGTATAGAAGAGCTTACTCATTGCAAAAGACCCTGATGCTGGGAAAGACTGAAGACAAAAGGAGATGGGGGCAGCAGAGGATGAGATGGTTAGATAGCATCACCGACTCAATGGACAGGAATTTAAGCAAACTCTAGGAGACAGT
Source organism: Tragelaphus eurycerus (assembly GCA_935064755.1). Classification (NCBI taxonomy): domain Eukaryota; kingdom Metazoa; phylum Chordata; class Mammalia; order Artiodactyla; family Bovidae; genus Tragelaphus; species Tragelaphus eurycerus. The sequence goes on along the minus strand of CAKXYN010000036.1, from coordinate 14,091,185 downwards.
GAAGGATAGAGGGGCCTGGTGTGCTGCAGTCTATGGGGTTCCAAAGAATCACATATGACGTAGTGACTGAACAACAACCAAGTGATCTAGGCACAGCAATTGCAGAGGTTAAAAGAAAGGCAGTAGCTATTTAGACAGTGTACTATGAATTCTACCAAAAGATGCTTCACTTCAGAAATCAATGGTTTTAGCTTCACTGCAGTGGAATTTTGGAGAAGGCAATGGCACCCCACTCCAGTACTCTTGCCTGGAAAATCCCGTGGACGGAGGAACCTGGTGGGCTGCCATCTATGAGGTCACACAGAGTCGGACATGACTGAAGTGACTTAACAGCAGCAGCAGCAGTGGAATTTGCAAGAAAAATTTGACAACCAGCTTACTAAGACATTGCTAAATGTATATTTCAGAAAGATCCTGGATGTAACAAAAACTGATTTAAGCCATGACAATAGAATTATAGGCACTAAGGCAGTTCTCAGGCTTAAATAAGTTTATAAAAGTAAAATATCTGAATAATGGGAGATGAGAAATCCCACAGAAAGAATGATATAACATCACACACTGGGAGAGGGCAAATGGCAAACTTTTGGATATTGGCCTGATCTAATATATCAAGTTCTTAGGACCCAGGACATCACTAATTCCACTTATCAGAATATGGGCTTTCAGTTTAGTCGCTAAGTCATGTCCGACTCTTTGCAACCCCTTGAACCGCAGCATGCCAGGCCTTCCTGTCCATCACCAACTCCCAGAGTTCACTCAAACTCATGTCCATCGAGTCGGTGATGCCATCCAGCTATTTCATCCTCTGTCATCCCCTTCTCCTCCTGCCCTCAATCCTTCCCAGCATCAGGATCTTTTCCAATGAGTCAACTCTTCGTATGAGGCGGCCAAAGTATTGGAGTTTCAGCTTCAACATCAGTCCTTCCAATGAAAACCCAGGACTGATCTCCTTTAGGATGGACTGGTTGAACTGATAAGATAAGACATATTACATATTTATAATAAGATATATGAATTTGTTGCCCAATGGCTTCAGTCAAATTCTGAGTTCATTCTGATAGCCCTTGCTTAAAATATGATGGCTAGTTATTAGTTGGATGATACGACCCACATTATGGTTGTCAATCACCCTTGACCTTGTTCTTGCTCAATGCATCCATAAGCAAATTCCTTAAGTGGGGGTGGTTGGGACATACCCTTTTCACTTCTTTCTTTACTTGCTGACTGAAAGAATGTATGTGTGCTGTCTTATTTGAGAATATTCAATTCTTCCATTCAGGATAAAGCAAATAAATGAGATATTTGAAACTTATAACAAGTACTAAGTCTAAAGCTATAAAATAAAGGTGAAACTCACGGAGGGTGTTAACTATAGATATGTGTAGGAAGATAGCTTATGAGATGTAGGCAAATTTCATAAAATGTGTTAAATACATATTTTAAGTAAGTAATTTGTAAAACATGTTTAAGTTACATATAATAAATGAAGTATATGACAGGACAAACAAGAATTTTTGTAGGTAGAAAGGGGTAAAAAAAGTTGAATCACAAGGTACAGGTGTATCTTTGGGTTAACAGCAGCTGCTGTGGTAGGAAGAACTGTTAAATGGTCCTCTAAATTTCTGGCCTCCAGTGTATATATGTCTTCTGGCCCCCAGTGTATATACACCTTCACTTAGTTATTCATCAAACATTAATTTAGGTGTTATTGTGAAGGGATTTTGCAGATGTATTTGAGATCCTAAATCAGTTTATATTATTATAGGGGGATTATCCAGGTGGGCCTGACCTAAGTTTAAGAAGGCTGTAAATATGGGCATAAAGATCAGAGACAGAGAGCTAGAGATTCAAAAACATGAGGAGTTGATGTGCCATTCCTGCCTTGAAGACGGAGGGGGCCACAGGGCAGGGAAGATCAGCAGCCTCATGGAATCAAGAGCAGCCCCTAGTTCACAGCCAGTGAGGAAAGGGAACCCCAGTATTGTAACTTCAGCAACTGAATTCAGTGAACAGGAAGAATGAGCTTGGAAGTGGATTCATCCACAGAACCTCAGATAAGAATTCAGCCCAGATGAACCTTGGTTTCTGCCTTGCAATGCCTTGAGCAGAGAAACTAGTCATGCAGAACCTCTAGCCTCCAGAGCTGTGACTACTAAATGGGTGTTGTTTTAAGCTGCCAAATTGGTAATAATTTGTGACACAGCATTAGAAAAGGAATATAGCTGCTCATTAGTGATATTTATCATGGTACCATTTTGGCCTCATAAACGTTCTACCCTACAAGCATAGATAACTCTCATAATTGTTCAGTAAGCTAATTAGGGAGCTACACTTGCACCCAGGCATACTCATCCCTGCCTCTTGTTGATAGAACATATGAGGTTGTTGGTTCCAGAAAACTGTCTGCCAAACTCCCTTGCTCAAATCCTAGTTCTGCTTATCAAAATCATACCATCAAAGGGGAAGAGTGATGTAGTAGAGAGAAAAAGAGAGTATATAGACATTATGTAATCAAGGATTCAGTTAATGTGGTGCTTCCATCTATTTGCATCCTAAGTGTATGAAACTATTATCCTTGTTTCTTTTTCCTTGTTTTCTCATTCTGTGTTATAAATTGATTTAATAAGCCACATAATTTGAGCATCTTCATTTCATCTGCAGACCTTTTTGTCCCAAAACCTCTATGATAGCTTGTATCTTAGTGTACTTAGAGTTTACTGTTGCATCAAGGAAATTTCTCACAAGATAAATGTGGGCATAATGTCCAGCATGCAAGCAGCCATTTTCGTCACATGAGGCAAAAGGTCCATGCTCAGGATGGTGTTGCTCTCAGATAGAAGGAGAAACAATTTAAAAGGAGCCTGCATTCCTTACATAATGGTGGGGTGTAACAGCCCTGAATTGCCTATGTTTTATGTGTGAGAGAAATAAACTTATATCTTTAAAAGTGTCAGTATTATTGATTTTTCATCATTAACAAAACTAGCTGAGCCTAGTTTTAATTTATGCAGTAATGTTTCATGTTTCCTCCACTATGTCTAATAATTGGGTTTTAAACCAATCTTTACTTGTGGCATGCAGGATCTTTAGTGATGACACTCAAACGCTTAGTTGTGGCATGCGGGCTCAAGTTCCATGACCAGGGATCAAACCTGGGCTCTCTGGATTGGGAGTGCAGGATCTTGGCCACTGGACCACCAGGAAAGTTTCCCCTACCCACCCCACTGTCATCTTTTAACTCAAGCCCTGCTCAGGGAGATCAGATCAGTCGCTCAGTCGTGTCCGACTCTTTGCGACCCCATGAACCGCAGCACGCCAGGCCTCCCTGGCCATCACCAGCTCCCGGAGGTCACTCAGACTCGCATCCATCGAGTCAGTGATGCCATCCAGCCATCTCATCCTCTGTCGTCCCCTTCTCCTCCTGCCCTCAATCCCTCCCAGCATCAGAGTCTTCTCCAATGAGTCAACTCTTCGCATGACGTGGCCAAAATACTGGAGTTTCAGCTTTAGCATCATTCCTTCTAAAGAAATTCCAGGATTGATCTCCTTCAGAATGGACTGGTTGGATCTTCTTGCAGTCCAAGGGACTCTCAAGAGTCTTCTCCAACACCACAGCTCAAAAGCATCAATTCTTCGGCGCTCAGCCTTCTTCACAGTCCAGCTCTCACATCCATACATGACCACAGGAAAGACCATAGCCTTGACTAGGTGAACCTTTGTTGGCAAAGTGATGTCTCTGCTTTTGAATATGCTATCTAGGTTGGTCATAACTTTCCTTCCAAGGAGTAAGCGTCTTTTAATTTCATGGCTCCTGCTCAGGGAAGCTACCTTGAATTGCATTCCAGATGAGTGATTAGATCAGGGTAGGTATGTGATTGGAGGGAAGATGGTTTGCATCCTATGAGATGACCAGTTAAAAATGTGATTGTAAACATCTAAGACAAACACCCTAGCTTCCTCTGTAATTTGGACTATGGAGTTTGAGATGTGGAGGTTACCAGTTAGGAGAGAGTTTTGGGTTTAACATTCTAGGGTGGGGCCTGAGGTTTGTTCTTTTTTTAAATATTCGCTTTATACTAGTTCCTATTTATTTCCTAATTGGAGATCTCAGTTGTATTGAAAAGATTATGGTATACTGAGTCAAGTATTTAAATCTCATTCCTACTACTTACTAACTTTGTCAGGTAATCTCTTTGATCTGTAATTTCCTCCACTGTATATAGAAGATTATAGTCAAGGCTGCATATTGTCACCATGTTTATTTAACTTATATGCAGAGTACATCATGAGAAATGCTGGACTGGAAGAAACACAAGTTGGAACCAAGATTGCTGGGAGAAATATCAATAAGCTCAGATATGCAGATGACACCACCCTTATGGCAGAAAGTGAAGAGGAACTCAAAAGCCTCTTGATGAAAGTGAAAGTGGAGAGTGAAAAGGTTGGCTTAAAGCTCAACATTCAGAAAAGGAAGATCATGGCATCTGGTCCCATCACTTCATGGGAAATAGATGGGGAAACAGTGGAAACAGTGTCAGACTTTATTTTTCTGGGCTGCAAAATCACTGCAGATGGTGACTGCAGCCATGAAATTAAAAGACGCTTACTCCTTGGAAGGAAGGTTATGACCAACCTAGATAGCATATTCAAAAGCAGAGACATTACTTTGCCAACAAAGGTTCATCTAGTCAAGGCTATGGTTTTTCCTGTGGTCATGTATGGATGTGAGAGCTGGACTGTGAAGAAGGCTGAGTGCCGAAGAATTGATGCTTTTGAACTGTGGTGTTGCAGAAGACTCTTGAGAGTCCCTTGGACTGCAAGGAGATCCAACCAGTCCATTCTGAAGGAGATCAACCCTGGGATTTCTTTGGAAGGAATGATGCTAAAGCTGAAACTCCAGTACTTTGGCCACCTCATGCGAAGAGTTGACTCATTGCAAAAGACTCTGATGCTGGGAGGGATTGAGGGCAAGAGGAGAAGGGGACGACAGAGGATGAGATGGCTGGATGGCATCACTGACTCAATGGACATGAGTCTCAGTGAACTCCGGGAGTTGGTGATGGACAGGGAGGCCTTTGTGCTGCGATTCATGGGGTCACAAAGAGTTGGACACGACTGAGCAAAGGATCTGATCTGATCTGAAGGAACAAGATGGCTTCTATGACTGCCCTAAAACAAACCTCTCTTTTATTTGCAGAGTGTCAAGATTCCTGACCAAGTCCAAAGTTGAGATGTGTGAATAGCTAAGTTACAATGCAGATTAAAATTATAACATCAAATGGTCTCTTAGATTAATGTTAGCACTTTGATTTGGAGGAGTGAGAGAATTGGGCCTGGAATATAGAGGAGACTCCAATTAGGCTAAGAATCCACATTTTGTGAAGCATCTTTTGCATCAGAAACACCTTTTGTATTATGTCTTTGTTACTTTTCTTTTGTCTGAAGGACCAGTAATGACCTTTCCTGAACTGGTAGCTTAATAGGGTCCAATGATCCACGGAATGGACTTGGAAGGTGTCTCTTCCAAAATAAAGTGCAAGTTGTTTCATCTGATCCCTTCTACTAGTAAGAAAGGGACAGCATGCCTTTTGTGTCTCTTTGGATTTTAGAGACAACATAAGCTACTACTAAAAGACGCTTACTCCTTGGAAGGAAAGTTATGACCAACCTAGACAGCATATTCAAAAGCAGAGATATTACTTTGCCAACAAAGGTCTGTCTAGTCAAGGCTATGGTTTTTCCAGTGGTCATGTATGGATGTGAGAGTTGGACTGTGAAGAAAGCTGAGTGCCAAAGAATTGATGCTTTTGAACTGTGGTGTTGGAGAAGACTCTTGAGAGTCCTTTGGACTGCAAGGAGATCCAACCAGTCCATTCTAAAGGAGATCAGCCCTGTGATTTCTTTGGAAGGAATGATGCTAAAGCTGAAACTCCAGTACTTTGGCCACCTCATGTGAAGAGTTGGCTCATTGGAAAAGACTCTGATGCTGGGAGGGATTGGGGGCAGGAGGAGAAGGGGACAACAGAGGATGAGATGGCTGGATGGCATCACTGACCCGATGGATGTGAGTCTGAGTGAACTCTGGGAGTTGGTGATGGACAGGGAGGCCTGGCGTGCTGCAGTTCATGGAGTTGCAGAGTCAGACACGACTGAATGACTGAACTGAACTGAGCTGAACTGATGATGCACTTACTGGATAACCCAAAGCCTGCTGGTTTGGTATGGATCCTGGAAGAACCTCAGTATCAGATCTAGTCTTCTGCACAATCTGTTCTGTCATTTGGGCCATATAACTCAGCAGATATGATTAAGCTTGTGCTTTCTTTGGTAGATAGGGCTACAATATGGAATCTCTGGCTGACTCCTATGGGATTTTGAGGCAGAAGTACACTACTTTATGTGGATGACTACTGTCCTTTGAGAAATAGCTTCTGTTCCACTATAGGCCCTAATACAGACTGACAGCTTGACCACAAGCAACTAAGTTACCATGTAACCTCAGTTGCCTATCATGAACTGAGTATTGTATGATACATCAGATGAGATCAGATGAGATCAGTTGCTCAGTCGTGTCTGACTCTTTGCAACCACATGAATCGCAGCACGCCAGGCATCCCTGTCCATCACCAACTCCCAGAGGTCACTCAGACTCACGTCCATCAAGTCAGTGATGCCATCCAGTTATCTCATCCTCTGTCGTCCCCTTCTCCTCCTGCCCTCAATCCCTCCAAGCATCAGGGTCTTTTCCAATGAGTCAACTCTTCACATGAGGTGGCCAAAATACTGGAGTTTCAGCTTTAGCATCATTCCTTCCAAAGAAATCCCAGGGCTGATCTCCTTCACAATGGACTGGTTGGATCTCCTTGCAGTCCAAGGGACTCTCAAGAGTCTTCTCCAACACCACAGTTCAAAAGCATCAATTCTTCGGCACTCAGCCTTCTTCACAGTCCAGCTCTCACATCCATACATGACCACAGGAAAGACCATAGCCTTGACTAGGCGAACCTTTGTTGGTAAAGTAATGTCTCTGCTTTTCAAGATGCTATCTAGGTTGGTCATAACTTTCCTTCCAAGGAGTAAGCGTCTTTTAATTTCATGGCTGCAGTCACCATCTGCAGTGATTTTGGAGCCCAGAAAAACAAAGTCTGACACTGTTTCCACTGTTTCTCCATCTATTTCCCATGTAGTGATGGGACCAGATGCCATGATCTTCGTTTTCTGAATGTTGAACTTTAAGCCAACCTTTTCACTCTCCACTTTCACTTTCATCAAGAGGCTTTTGAGTTCCTCTTCACTTTCTGCCATAAGGGTGGTGTCATCTGCATATCTGAGGTTATTGATATTTCTCCCGGCAATCTTGATTCCAGCTTGTGTTTTTTCCAGTCCAGCGTTTCTCATGATGTACTGTGCATAGAAGTTAAATAAACAGGGTGACAATATACAGCCTTGATGTACTCCTTTTCCTATTTGGAACCAGTCTGTTGGTCCATGTCCAGTTCTAACTGTTGCTTCCTGACCTGCATACAGATTTCTCAAGAGGCAGATCAGGTGGTCTGGTATTCCCATCTCTTTCAGAATTTCCCACAGGTTATTGCGATCCACACAGTCAAAGGATTTGGCATAGTCAATAAAGCAGAAATAGATGTTTTTCTGGAACTCTCTTGCTTTTTCCATGATCCAGCAGATGTTGGCAATTTGATCTCTGGTTCCTCTGCCTTTTCTAAAACCAGCTTGAACATCAGGAAGTTCATGGTTCACATATTGCTGAAGCCTGGCTTGGAGAGTTTTGAGCATTACTTTACTAGCGTGTGAGATGAGTGCAATTGTGCAATAGTTTGAGCATTCTTGGGCATTGCCTTTCTTTGGGATTGGGATGAAAACTAACCTTTTCCAGTCCTGTGGCCACTGCTGAATTTTCCAAATTTGCTGTCATATTGAGTGCAGCACTTTCACCGCATCATCTTTCAGGATTTGGAATAGCTCCACTGGAATTCCATCACCTCCACTAGCTTTGTTCGTAGTGATGCTTTCTAACACCCACTTGACTTCACATTCCAGGATGTCTGGCTCTAGGTCAGTGATCACACCATCGTGATTATCTGGGTCGTGAAGCTCTTTTTTGTACAGTTCTTCTGTGTATTCTTGCCACCTCTTCTTAATATCTTCTGCTTCCGTTAGGTCCATACCATTTGTCCTTTATCGAGCCCATCTTTGCATGAAATGTTCCTTTGGTATCTCTGATTTTCTTGAAGAGATCCCTAGTCTTTCCCATTCTGTTGTTTTCCTCTATTTCTTTGCATTGATCGCTGAAGAAGGCTTTCTTATCTCTTCTTGCTATTCTTTGGAACTCTGCATTCAGATGTTTATATCTTTCCCTTTCTCCTTTTCTTTTCACTTCTCTTCTTTTCACAGCTATTTGTAAGGCCTCTTCAGACAGCCATTTTGCTTTTTTGCATTTCTTTTCCATGGGGATGGTCTTGATCCCTGTCTCCTGTACAATGTCACGAACCTCCATCCATAGTTCATCAGGCACTCTATCAGATCTAGGCCCTTAAATCTATTTCTCACTTCCACTGTATAATCATAAGGGATTTGATTTAGGTCATACCTGAATGGTCTAGTGGTTTTCCCTACTTTCTTCAATTTAAGTCTGAATTGGGGAATAAGGATTTCATGGTCTGAGCCACAGTCAGCTCCTGGTCTTGTTTTTGCTGACTATATAGAGCTTCTCCATCTTTGGCTGCAAAGAATATAATCAATCTGATTTCAGTGTTGACCATCTGGTGATGTCCATGTATAGAGTGTTCTCTTGTGTTGTTGGAAGAGGGTGTTTGCTATGACCAGTGCATTTTTCTTGGCAAAACTCTATTAGTCTTTGCCCTGTTTCATTCCGTATTCCAAGGCCAAATTTGCCTGTTACTACAGGTGTTTCTTGACTTTCTACTTTTGCAATCCAGTGCCCTATAATGAAAAGGACATCTATTTTGGGTGTTAGTTCTAAAAGGTCTTGTAGGTCTTCAGAGAACCGTTCAACTTCAGCTTCTTCAGCGTTACTGGTTGGGGCATAGGCTTGGATTACTGTGATATTGAATGGTTTGCCTTGGAAACAAACAAAGATCATTCTGTCATTTTTGAGATTGCATCCAAGTACTGCATTCGGACTCTTGTTGACCATGATAGCTACTCCATTTCTTCTGAGGGATGCCTGCCCGCAGTAGTAGATATAATGGTCATCTGTGTTAAATTCACCCATTCCAGTCCATTTCAGTTTGCTGATTCCTAGAATGTCAACATTCACTCTTGCCATCTCTTGTTTGACTACTTCCAATTTGCCTTGATTCATGGACCTGACATTCCAGGTTCCTATGCAACATTGCTCTTTACAGCATCGGACCTTGCTTCTATCACCAGTCACATCCACAGCTGGATATAGCAGCACTCTATCATCAGTATAGATTGGTCTTAAGAAATTCCTTCAGGAAGTAGTAAGTTGTATGAGTCTGCTTCTGTTTTCTGCTACACTTTTCTCTCTTTTGTAACTGTGAATACACGGGGACTTCCTATAACTAAGAAAAATTTGCGTGGGCATGGATTAAAGATGGTTCTGAATTAAATACTGGCATCATTTGAAACTGGATGGCTACAGTACCACAGTCACACTCTGGAGTAGACTTGAAGAATACGGTGGAGGAAAAACCTCATTTGGTGGGATTTCAACTGGTACATTTGGTTTTCTACTTATCAGGACCAAATAGTTGGTTAGAAGTATGGATCTATATTTATTAATGGTCATTTGCTGGTATCTGGCTGGATGGTTGAGGACAAAACAGAATTTGAAGACTGATGACAGAGCAGTTTGGGGTAGAGGTATGTGAATGGATCCCTCCAAATGAGCACAGAGTATGGAGATATTTGTATTCCTTGTGAATATCACCCAAGAACAACCTCAGCAAAAGAGTACATTTAAAATAAGGCAGAAAAGACGACCCAATCTATAGATATTAGGCATCATTTTTCCTCAGACATCCCTGTCCTTGACAAATGGGGTTTTGCACAAAGTGGTCATGTGGTCAGGGATGGACGTTATTCATGGACTTAACAACATGGCTTTCAACAAACCAAAACAATTGCAGTGAGCCCAAGCTGCAACAGTAGAGACCAACAATGACCCTCCTGCTTTGAGACCATTCCTGGAGATAAGTCTATCTTGGCAGCAGGCTTATTACATTAGATTAATTCCATCATTCAAAGGGTATACTTTGTCCTCACTGATATAGACTATTTCAGACTAATGTAATTTGGAGTAAGATTTACCTTTCCTATCTACTTCTTCTAAACCCACCACAACCTGTGGATTTACAGAATGCCTTAAGCACAATATTCCAAAGAATATAATTTTCAACCAAGGAACTCATTTTATGGCAAAGTATGTTGATATGCTTACTTCATAGAATTCACTAGTCTTATCTGTTCTCATTATCTAAAACAAGTGTTCTAATAGAATGGTAGAATGGCCTTTTGCTTTAAAGACAAGTTATCTTTTAGAGTAATTGAAAATATTTTCTTTTACCTTCATTTATTTCATTTTTGATACTCTTTAGTCCTTTATGTTGATGCATGTTTCTGATCTAATATTTTTTATCCCTGAGAACTTCTTTAATATTTCTTTTAGAGTATTTCTGCTGAAAACGGATTTCCTTAGTTCTGATTTGTTTGAAAGTATTTTTATGTCTTCTTCATTTTAAAGGATACTTTTGCCGGTTATAGAATCATGGTTTTTTTTTTCTTTCAGCACTTGAGAAGTGTCACTTTATTGTCTCTTGACTTGCATTGTTTTCGATGAGACATATATAATTCTAATCCTTGTCCCTCTATGAGTAATATATCTTTTTGTCTGAGTGACTTCAAGATTTTTGCTTGTCTTTGATTTGCAGATATTTAAATATGATATGCCTAAATTGCAGGGCTTTTGTATTTATCCTACTTGGTTCTCTTAACTTTTTGGATATGTGATTTACTCTCTGTAATTAATTTTGGAAATTTTTTGGCCATTGTTATTCAAATATTCTACTTTGTTCTTTCTTTTCCTTCTGGGATTCTAATTATGTATAATATCAGACCATTTGATATTATTCCACATCTCTTGAATATTCTGTTCTATTTTTTTGTTGATTCTTGCTTTTCTTTTTGCATTTTAGATTGGGTAATTTCTACTGACCTACCTTCAAGTTTATTGGTTCTTTGCTTATCTATGTTGTTTACTGATGAGCTCATTTAAGGCATTCTTCATCTCCATCACTGTAATTTTTAGCTCTACCGGGGTACTGTAATGTCATTTTAAAAATCTAATCATTTTAGCATGAGGTGGTGGGGACGGAGGTGAGGGATATAATGTTGAGATTAAGTCACAGCTTTAGGTAGGCCTGTAAATTTGGGTCTTGGGGTATGGATTTCTTAAGTGTTCTGTCTGTCTTGCGTGAGTGTACAAGCCTATCTCAGATTCCCTCTATCATTTCTTTCGGGTTTATATTCCAGGAATGGAATTGCTGATCAGATCAGATCAGTCGCTCAGTCGTGTCCGACTCTTTGCAACCCCATGAATCGCAGCACGCCAGGCCTCCCTGTCCATCACCAACTCCCGAAGGTCACTCAGACTCACATTCATCGAGTCAGTGATGCCATCCAGCCATCTCATCCTATGTCGTCCCCTTCTCCTCCTGCCCCCAATCCCGCCCAGCATCAGAGTCTTCTCCAATGAGTCAACTCTTCGCATGACGTGGCCAAAATACTGGAGTTTCAGCTTTAGCATCATTCCTTCCAAAGAAATCCCAGGGCTGATCTCCTTCACAATGGACTGGTTGGATCTCCTTGCAGTCCAAGGGACTCTCAAGAGTCTTCTCCAACACCACAGCTCAAAAGCATCAATTCTTCGGCACTCAGCCTTCTTCACAGTCCAGCTCTCACATCCATACATGACCACAGGAAAGACCATAGCCTTGACTAGGTGAACCTTTGTTGGTAAAGTAATGTCTCTGCTTTTCAAGATGCTATCTAGGTTGGTCATAACTTTCCTTCCAAGGAGTAAGCGTCTTTTAATTTCATGGCTGCAGTCACCATCTGCAGTGATTTTGGAGCCCAGAAAAATAAAGTCTGACACTGTTTCCACTGTTACCCCATCTATTTCCCATGAAGTGATGGGATCAGATGCCATGATCTTCATTTTCTGAATGTTGAAGCTTTAAGCCAACTTTTTCACTCTCCACTTTCACTTTCTTCAAGAGGCTTTTTAGTTCCTCTTCACTTTCTGCCAGAAGGGTGGTGTCATCTGCATACCTGAGGTTATTGATATTTGTCCCAGCAATCTTGATTCTAACTTGTGTTTCTTCCAGTCCAGCGTTTCTCATGATGTACTCTGCATATAAGTTAAATAAACAGGGTGACAATATACAGCCTTGACATACTCCTTTTCCTATTTGGAACCAGTCTGTTGTTCCATGTCCAGTTCTAACTGTTGCTTCCTGACCTGCATACAGATTTCTCAAGAGGCAGATCAGGTGGTCTGGTATTCCCATCTCTTTCAGAATTTTCCACAGTTGATTGTGATCTACACAGTCAAAGGCTTTGGCATAGTCAATAAAGCAGAAATAGATGTTTTTCTGGAACTCTCTTGCTTTTTCCATGATCCAGTGGATGTTGGCAATTTGATCTCTGGTTCCTCTGTCTTTTTTAAAACCAGCTTGAACATCAGGAAGTTCATGGTTCACATATTGCTGAAGCCTGGCTTGGAGAGTTTTGAGCATTACTTTACTAGCATGTGAGATGGGTGCAATTGTGCAATAGTTTGAGCATTCTTTGGCATTGCCTTTCTTTGGGATTGGGATGAAAACGGACCTTTTCCAATCTTGTGGCCACTGCTGAATTTTCCAAATTTGCTGGCATATTGAGTGCAGCACTTTCACAGCATCATCTTTCAGGACTTGGAATAGCTCCACTGGAATTCCATCACCTCCACTAGCTTTGTTCCTAGTGATGTTTTCTAAGGCCCATTTGACTTCACATTCCAGGATGTCTGGCTCTAGGTCAGTGATCACACCATCGTGATTATCTGGATCATGAAGATCTTTTTTGTACAGTTCTTCTGTGTATTCTTGCCACCTCTTCTTAATGTCTTCTGCTTCTGTTAGGTCCATACCATTTCTGTCCTTTATCAAGCCCATCTTTGCATGAAATGTTCCTTTGGTATCTCTGATTTTCTTGAAGAGATCCCTAGTCTTTCCCATTCTGTTATTTTCCTCTATTTCTTTGCATTGATCGCTGAAGAAGCCTTTCTTATCTCTTCTTGCTATTCTTTGGAACTCTGCATTCAGATGTTTTATATCTTTACTTTTTTCCTTTTCTTTTCACTTCTCTTCTTTTCACAGCTATTTGTAAGGCCTCCCCAGACAGCCATGAATTGCTGAATTCTATGGCAACCCACTATAAACTATAAACTATAACCCACTATAAACTATGGAAAATTCTGAAAGAGATGGGAATACCAGACCACCTGATCTGCCTCTTAAGAAATCTGTATGCAGGTCAGGAAGCAACAGTTAGAACTGGTCATGGAACAACAGACTGGTTCCAAATAGGAAAAGGAGTACGTCAAGGCTGCATATTGTCACCATGTTTATTTAACTTATATGCAGAGTACATCATGAGAAATGCTGGACTGGAAGAAACACAAGTTGGAATCAAGATTGCTGGGAGAAATATCAATCACCTCAGATATGCAGATGACACGACTCTTATGGCAGAAAGTGAAGAGGGGCTAAAAAGCCTCTTGATGAAAGTGAAAGTGGAGAGTGAAAAGGTTGGCTTAAAGCTCAACATTCAGAAAACGAAGATCATGGCATCTGGTCCCATCACTGCATGGGAAATAGATGGGGAAACAGTGGAAACAGTGTCAGACTTTGTTTTTCTGGGCTCCAAAATCACTGCAGATGGTGACTGCAGCCAAGAAATTAAAAGACGCTTGCTCCTTGGAAGGAAAGTTATGACCAACCTAGATAGCATATTCAAAAGCAGAGACATCACTTTGCCAACAAAGGTTCGCCTAGTCAAGGCTATGGTCTTTCCTGTGGTCATGTATGGATGTGAGAGCTGGACTGTGAAGAAGGCTGAGCGCCGAAGAATTGATGCTTTTGAGCTGTGGTGTTGGAGAAGACTCTTGAGAGTCCCTTGGACTGCGAGAAGATCCAACCAGTCCATTCTGAAGGAGATCAATCCTGGAATTTCTTTAGAAGGAATGATGCTAAAGCTGAAACTCCAGTATTTTGGCCACCTCATGTGAAGAGTTGACTCATTGGAGAAGACTCTGATGCTGGGAGGGATTGAAGGCAGGAGGAGAAGGGGACGACAGAGGATGAGATGGCTGGATGGCATCACTGACTCGATGGATGCGAGTCTGAGTGACCTCCGGGAGCTGGTGATGGACACGGAGGCCTGGCGTGCTGCGGTTCATGGGGTCGCAAAGAGTCGGACACGACTGAGCGACTGATCTGATCTGATGGCAACCCACTCCAGTGTTCTTGCCTGGAGAATCCCAGGGACGGGGGAGCCTGGTGGGCTGCCATCTATGGGGTCACACAGAGTCGGACAGGACTGAAGCGACTTAGCAGCAGCAGCATGGTAATTCTATGTTTAACTTTTTGAGGAAATGTCAACCTCTTTTCCACAGAGGCTATACCATTTTACATTCCCACCAGTGGCTCAGATGGTAAAGCATCTGCCTGCAATGAGGGTTACCCTGGTTCAATCCCTGGGTCAGGAAGATCTCCTGGAGAAGGACATAGCAACACACTCCAGTATCCTTGCCTGGAAAATCCCATGTACAGAGGACACTGGTAGGCTACAGTCCATGGATCACAAAGAGTCGGACACGTCTGAGCAACTTCACTTTTTCTTTCCAGTAATGCATGAGAGTTCTAATTCCTTTACATTCTTGTCAACATTTGTTATTATTATTTGTTTGTTTTTGGTGATAGCCCTCCTAATTGCTATAATGTGGCTTGCCATTGTGATTTTTTAAAATATTTATTTTTAACTGATGATTGCTTTACAATATTGGTTTGCTTTGTGTCACACATCAACATGAATTAACCATAGGTGTACATATATCCCTTCCCTCCCATCCATTCCCACCCCTTTAAGTTATTACAGAGCTCCAGTTTGAGTTCCCTGAGTTGTACAGTACATTCTCATTGGCTATATATTTACATAAGTTAGTGTATATGCTTCCATGCTACTCTCTCCATTCATCTCACCTTCTCCCTCTTCTCCCCCACCTTTGTCCTTATGTCTGTTCTCTATATCTGGGTCTCCATTGCTGCTCTGTGAACAGGTTTATCAATATCATCCTTCTAGATTCCATATTTTGTGTTAATATACATTGTTTTTTCTCTTTCTGACTAACTTCACTTTGCATAATAGGCTCTAGGTTCATCCACCTCATTAGAACTGACTCAAATGTGTTCCTTTTTATGTTTTAGTAGTATTCCATTGTATATATGTACCACAGCTTCTTTATCCATTCATCTGTTGATGGACATCTAGGTTGCTTCCATGTCTTAGCTATTGTCAATCATGCTGCAATGAACATTGGTGTACATTATGTGTCTTTTTCAGTTTTGGTTTCTTTAGGGTATATGCCTAGAAGTGGAATTGTTGGGTCATATGGTGGTTTTATTCCTGGTTTTTTAAGGGATCACCATACTGTCTTCCATAGTGGCTGTATCGATTTACATCCCCACCAGCAGTGCAGGAAAGTTCCCTTTTCTCCACACCATCTCCAGCACTGTTACTTGTGAATTTTTTTTTATTATTATTATGGTTATTCTGTCCAGTGTGAGATGATATCTCACTGTAGTTTTGATTTGCATTTCTCTAATAATGAATGATGTTGAGCATCTCTTCATGTGTTTATTAGCCATCTGACAGAAGATAAGATGGTTCAATGGCAACACCAACTCAATGGACATGATTTTGAGCAAGCTCCAGGAGTTGGCGATGGAAAGGGAAGCCTGGAGTGCTGCAGTCCATTGGGTCACAAAGAGTCAGACATGACTGAGTGACTGAACTGAACAAAGAGATTTCTTTGGAGAAATGTCTGTTGTTTTCTATAGAGGTATACCATTTTACATTCCCACGAGTAATGCATAGGAATTCTAATTTCTTCACATTCTCATCAACATTTATTATTATTGCTTTGTTGTTTTTGGTGATAGTCTTAATTGCTATAATGTGGTGTGTCATTGTGATTTTTAATTTGCATTTTCCTGTATGCAAGTCAGGAAGGAACAATTAGAACTAGACATGGAACAACAGACTGGCTCCAAATAGGAAAAGGAGTACGTCAACGCTGTATATTGTCACCCTGCTTATTTAACTTCTATGCAGAGTACATCATGAGAAACACTGGGCTGGAAGAAGCACAAGCTGGACTCAAGACTGCCGGGAGAAATATCAATCACCTCAGATATGCAGATGACACCACCCTTATAGCAGAAAGTGAAGAGGAACTAAAAAGCCTCTTGATGAAAGTGAAAATGGAGAGTGAAAAAGTTGGCTTACTGGAGAAGGAAATGGCAATCCACTCCAGTATTCTTGCTTCGAGAGTTCCATGGACAGAGGAGCCTGGAGGGCTACAGTCCATGAGGTCACAAAGAGTTGGACACGACTGAGTGACTAACACACACACACACACACACACCTCACTCACTGTATAGCAGAGGCAACTATGTTCATTCTCCTGTGGTAAAGCATAGTGGAAAATATTATGAAAGAGAATATACACACATATAACCAAATCATTTTGATATACAGCAGAAATTAACACAATATTGTAAATCAACTATAGTTCAATAAAATTTTAAAAGTTACAAAAAAAAAAAAAAAAAAAAAGTTGGCTTAAAGCTCAACATTCAGAAAACGAGGATCATGGCATCCGATCCCATCACTTCATGGGAAATAGATGTGGAAACAGTGGAAACAGGGTCAGACTTTATTTTTCTGGGCTCCAAAATCACTGCAGATGGTGACTGCAGCCATGAAATTAAAAGACGCTTACTCCTTGGAAGGAAAGTTATGACCAAGCTAGATAGCATATTCAAAAGCAGAGACATCACTTTGCCAGCAAAGGTCCGTCTAGTCAAGGCTATGGTTTTTCCTGTGGTCATGTATGGATGTGAGAGTTGGACTGTGAAGAAAGCTGAGTGCCAAAGAATTGATGCTTTTGAACTGTGGTGTTGGAGAAGACTCTTGAGAGTCCCTTGGACTGCAAGGAGATTCAACCAGTCCATTCTAAAGGATATCGGCCCTGGGATTTCTTTGGAAGGAATGAGGCTAAAGCTGAAACTCCAGTGTTTTGGCCATCTCATGCGAAGAATTGACTCATTGGAGAAGACTGATGCTGGGAGGGATTGAAGGCAGGAGGAGAAGGGGACGACAGAGGATGAGATGGCTGGATGGCATCACTGACTCGATGGACGTGAGTTTGAGTGAACTCCGAGAGTTGGTGATGGGCAGGGAGGCTTGGTGTGCTGTAATTCATGGGGTCGCAAAGAGTCGGACATGAGTGAGCAACTGAACTGAACTGAACTGAATGACTAACGCTGTGGAGCACCTTTTTGTGTGCTTATTGGCTACTTGTATATCTTCTTGTAGATAAGTCTGTTTAAGTACTTCACCCATTTTTGAACTGGGTTTTGTTGTGGTTATTGTTGTGAGTTATAAGAATTCTTTATAAATTCTGGACTTTTATCAGATTTTCAATGATTGTGTCCCATTAGGTGGGTTTTCTTCGTATTTCCTTGATCTTGTTCTTTGAGACATAAAAGTTTTTAATTAAAAAAAAATAGAAATAATTAACATGATATTTTATTAGTTTCAGATATACAACATAATTCAATATCTGTATACCATGCAAAATGATCACCACACTAAGTCTAGTTAACATCCATCACCACACATAGCTACAATTTTTCTTATGAGAACTTTTAAGATTTACTCTATTATCAACTTTCAAATATATAATAAATAATTTTAAACTAGAAACAAAGCTCTACATTACATCCCCATGACTTATTTATAACTGAAAATTTGTCCTTTTTGACTCCTTTCACCCATTTCACTTACCTCCTTATCCCACATCTCTTGCAAGTGTCTGCCTGTTTTCTGGATCTATGAGTTTAGCTTCTATTTTGTTGATTTTTAAAAAAATTCCACGTGTAAGTGGGATTATATGGTATTTGTCATTCTCTGACTTATTTCACTGAGCTAAATGCTCTCAAGATCCATCCATGGTGTTGCAAATGGCAGGATTTCATTCTTTTTATGACTGAACAATATTTCATTTTATATATATATATCACATTTATTTTTTTATCCATTAAATGATCACTTAGGTTGCTTCCATGTCTATTGTAAACAATGTTGTAAGGAACATGGAAGTGCATGTATCTTCTTGAGTTAATGTTTGAATTTCCTTTCAATAAATACCTAAAAGTATGATGGCACCCCACTACAGTACTCTTGCCTGGAAAATGCCATGGATGGAGGAGCCTGGTAGGCTGCAGTTCATGGGGTCGCTAGAGTCAGACACAACTGAGAGACTTCACTTTCACTTTTCACTTTCAAGCATTGGAGAAGGAAATGGCAACCCACTCCAGTGTTCTTGCTTGGAGAATTCCGGGGATGGGGGAGTCTGGTGGGCTGCCGTCTATGGGGTCACACAGAGTCAGACACAACTGAAGCGACATAGCAGCAGTAGCAGCAGCATAGTTGTTCTATTTTTAAGTTTTCTGAGAAACCTCTAATTGTTTTTCATGGTGGCTGCACCAATTTACATCTCCAGCAACAGTGCACAAATTTTCTTTTTCCTCTACATCCTCATCAACACTTGTTATCTCTTGTCCTTTCAATAAGTCATTATGATAAGAGTGAACTAATATCTCATTGTGGTTTTAATTTATATTTTCCTAATGATTACTGATTTGATCACTTTTTCACGTATCTGTTGGTCATTTGTATGTCTTCTTAGAAAAATGTATATTCAGATATTGTGCTTATTTTTAGATATTTTTTTGCTGTTTGTGTGTATGAGTTCTTTATATATTTTGAATATTAATCCATTATCAGATACATAATTTATGAATTATTTTCTCCCATTCTGTAGGTTTCCTCTTCATTTTATTGGTAGTTTTCTCTGCTCTGCTGAAGCTTATTAGTTTAATGTAGTCACACTTGTTTCTTTTTGCTTTTATTGCCTTTGCTTTTTGTGTCAAGTGTAAAAACTCACTAAGGCTAATGTCAGTGAGCATAACATGTTTTCTTCTAGGAGTTTTAAGGTTTCAGGTCTTACATTTAAGATTTTAATTCATTTTGTATTCATTTTTGTATATGGTATAAGACAATTGTCCAGCTTCATTTCTTCACATGTGGCTGTTTTGATTTTCCAACACCTTTTACTGAAGTGACTGTCATTTCCCCATAGTATATTCCTTTGTTGTAAATTAACTTACTATATTTAAAAGACACTTACTCCTTGGAAGCAAAGTTATGACCAACCTAGATAGCATATTCAAAAGCAGAGACATTACTTTGCCAACAAAGGTTCGCCTAGTCAAGGCTATGGTCTTTCCTGTGGTCATGTATGGATGTGAGAGCTGGACTGTGAAGAAGGCTGAGCGCCGAAGAATTGATGCTTTTGAACTGTGGTGTTGGAGAAGACTCTTGAGAGTCCCTTGGACTGCAAGAAGATCCAACCAGTCCATTCTGAAGGAGATCAATCCTGGAATTTCTTTAGAAGGAATGATGCTAAAGCTGAAACTCCAGTATTTTGGCCACCTCATGTGAAGAGTTGACTCATTGGAGAAGACTCTGATGCTGGGAGGGATTGAGGGCAGGAGGAGAAGGGGACGACAGAGGATGAGATGGCTGGATGGCATCACTGACTCGATGGGTATGAGTCTGGGTGACCTCCGGGAGCTGGTGATGGACAGGGAGGCCTGGCGTGCTGTGGTTCATGGGGTCGCAAAGAGTCGGACATGACTGAGCGACTGACCTGATCTGATCTGATATTTAATATATTGGTTGATTTTAAATATTTGTGGATTTACTTCTGGGATCTCTATTCTGTTTCCCTGATCTATATATCTGTTTTTATGCCTGTGCCATACTGTTTTGGTTATTATGACTTTGTAATATAGTTTGATACTAGAGACCATCATGTTTCCAGATTTGCTCTTTGCTCTTTCTCAAGATTGCTTTGGTTGTTCAGGGGTGTGGGTGTGTGTGTGTGTGTGTGTGAGAGAGATTCTTTGTGTCTTTAGGGGGTTCTGCATATCATATCATGTAATCTGCATAATAAAACTGTCATAATGACAGTTCTGTTGCTTTCTTTCTGATTTGGATAACTGAGTTCTTTTTCTTGTCTAATTGTCCTGGCTAGGACATTGAATACTCTGTTGAATAAAAGTGGCAAGAGTGGGCATTTTTGTATTGTTCTTGGTCTTAGAGGAAAAGCTCTTAGGTTTTTACCCTTGAGAGTGATATTAACTCTGGGCTTGTCATTGCTGCTGCTGTTGCTGCTAAGTCACTTCAGTCGTGTCCAACTCTGTGTGACCCCATAGATGGCAGCCCACCAACTCCGCTGTCCCTGGGATTCTCCAGGCAAGAATAATGGAGTAGGTTGCCATTTCCCTCTCCAATGCATGAAAGTGAAAATTGAAAGTGAAGTCGCTCAGTCGTGTCCGACTCTTAGCGACCCTATGGACTGCAGCCTTCCAGGATCCTCTGTCCATGAGATTTTCCAGGCAAGAGTACTGGAGTGGGGTGCCATTGCCTTCTCCAGGGCTTGTCATATTTAGCCTTTATTATGTTGAGGTATATTCTCTCTATACCACTTTGTTGGGAGTTTTTGATCATAAATAAGGTTGAATTTTGTCAAACATTTTTCTGCATCTATTGAGCTGATCATAGTTTTTATCCTTCATTTTATTAATGTGGTATATCATACTGATTGATTTACAGGTATTAAACTATCCTTCAGTTCAGTTCAGTCACTCAGTTGTGTTCAACTACTTGCAACCCCATGAACTGCAGCACGCCAGGCCTCCCTGTCCATCACCAACTCCCAGAGTCCACCCAAATCCATGTCCATTGAGTTGGTGATGCCATCCAACCATCTCATTCTCTGTAGTCCCCTTTTCCTCCACGTTCAATCTTTCCCAGCATCAGGGTCTTTTCAAATGAGTCAGCTCTTTGCATCAGGTGGCCAAAGTACTGGAGTTTCAGCTTCAACATCAGTCCTTCCAATGAACACCCAGGACTGATCTCCTTTAGGATGGACTGGTTGGATCTCCTTGCAGTCCAAGGGACTCTCAAGAGTCTTCTCCAACACCACAGTTCAAAAGCATCAATTCTTTGGCGCCCAGCTTTCTTCACAGTCCAAATCTCACATCCATACATGACCATTGGAAAAACCATAGCCTTGACTAGACGGACCCATGTTGGCAAAGTAATGTCTCTGCTTTTGAATATGCTATCTAGGTTGGTCATAACTTTCCTTCCAAGGAGTAAGCGTCTTTTAATTTCATGGCTGCAGTCACCATCTGCAGTGATTTTGGAGCCCAGAAAAATAACGTCTGACCCTGTTTCCACTGTTTCCCCATCTATTTCCCATGAAGTGATGAGATCAGATACCATGATCTTCATTTTCTGAATGTTGAGCTTTAAGCCAACTTTTTCACTCTCCTCTTTCACTTTCATCAACAGGCTTTTGAGTTCCTCTTCACTTTCTGCCATAAGAGTGGTGTCATCTGCATATCTGAGGTGATTGATATTTCTCCCAGCAATCTTGATTCCAGCTTGTGCTTCTTCCAGCCCAGCGTTTCTCATGATGTACTCTGCATATAAGTTAAATAAGCAGGGTGACAATATACAGCCTTGACATACTCCTTTTCCTATTTGGAGCCAGTGTGTTGTTCCATGTCCAGTTCTAACTGTTGCCTCCTGACCTACATACAGGGTTCTCAAGAGGCAGATCACGTGGTTTGGTATTCCCATCTCTTTCAGAATTTTCCACAGTTTATTGTGATCCACACAGTCAAAGGCTTTGGCATAGTCAGTAAAGCAGAAATAGATGTTTTTCTGGAACTCTCTTGCTTTTTCCATGATCTAGTGGATGTTGGCAATTTGATCTCTGATTCCTCTGCCTTTTTTAAAACCAGCTTGAACATCAGGAAGTTCACGGTTCATGTATTGTTGAAGTCTGGCTTGGAGAATTTTGAGCATTACTTTACCAGTGTGTGAGATGACTGCAATTGTGCGATAGTTTGAGCATTCTTTGGCATTGCCTTTCTTTGGGATTGGAACGAAAACGGACTTTTCCCAGTCCTGTGGCCACTGCTTAGTTTTCCAAATTTGCTGTCATATTGAGTGCAGCACTTTCACAGCATCATCTTTCAGGATTTGAAATAGCTCAACTGCAATTCCATCACCTTCACTAGTTTTGTTTGTAGTGATACTTTCTAAGGCCCACTTGACTTCACTTTCCAGGATGTCTGGCTCTAGGTCAGTGATCACACCATTGTGATTATCTTGGTCATGAAGATCTTTTTTGTACAGTTCTTCTGAGTATTCTTGCCATCTCTTCTTAGTATCTTCTGCTTTTGGTTAGGTCCATACCATTTGTCCTTTATCGAGCCTATCTTTGCATGAAATGTTCCCTTGGTATTTCTAATTTTCTTGAAGAGATCTCTAGTCTTTCCCATTCTGTTGTTTTCCTCTATTTCTTTGCATTGATTGTTGAGGAAGGTTTTCTTATCTCTTCTTGTTATTCTTTGGAACTGCATTCAGATGCTTATATCTTTCCTTTTCTCCTTTGCTTTTTACTTCTCGTCTTTTCACAGCTATTTGTAAGGCCTCCTCAGACAGCCATTTTGCTTTTTTGCATTTCTTTTCCATGGGGATGATCTTGATCCCTGTCTCCTGTACAATGTCACGAACCTCATTCCATAGTTTATCAGGCACTCTATCTATCAGATCTAGTCCCTTAAATCTATTTCTCACTTCCACTGTTTAATCTTAAGGGATTTGATTTAGGTCATACCTGAATGGTCTAGTGAGATTATCTTCAGTTCAATCAGTTCAGTCGCTCAGTTGTGTCCAAGTCTTTGCGACCCTATGAATCGCAGCACGCCAGGCCTCCCTGCCCATCACCAACTCCCGGAGTTCACTCAGACTCACATCCATCAAGTCAGTGATGCCATCCAACTATCTCATCCTCTGTTGTCCCCTTCTCTTCCTCCCCCCAACCCCTCCCAGAATCAGAGTCTTTTCCAATGAGTCAACTCTTTGCATGAGGTGGCCAAAGTACTGGAGTTTCAGCTTTAGCATCATTCCTTCCAAAGAAATCCCAGGGCTGATCTCCTTTAGAATGGACTGGTTGGATCTCCTTGCAGTCCAAGGGACTCTCAAGAGTCTTCTCCAACACCACAGTTCAAAAGCATCAATTCTTCAGCGCTCAGCCTTCTTCACAGTCCATCTCTCACATCCATACATGACTGCTGGAAAAATCGTAACCTTGACTAGACAGACCTATGTTGGTAAAGTAATGTCTCTGCTGTTGATATGCTATCTAGGTTGGTCATAACATTCCTTCCAAGGAGTAAGCATCTTTTAATTTCATGGCTGCAGTCACCATCTGCAGTGATTTTGCAGCCGCCCAAAATAAAGTCTGACCCTGTTTCCACTGTTCCCCCATCTATTTCCCATGTAGTGATGGGACCAGATGCCATGATCTTCGTTTTCTGCATGTTGAGTTTTAAGCCAACTTTTTCACTCTCCTCTTTCACTTTCATCAAGAGGCTTTTTAGTTCCTCCTCATTTTCTGCTATAAGGGTGGTGTCATCTGCATATCTGAGGTGATTGATATTTCTCCTGGCAATCTTGATTCCAGCTTGTGTTTCTTTCAGTCCAGAGTTTCTCATGATGTACTCTGCATAGAAGTTAAATAAACAAGGTGACCATATACAGCCTTGATGTACTCCTTTTCCTATTTGGAACCAGTCTGTTGTTCCATGTCCAGTTCTAACTGTTGCTTCCTGACCTGCATACAAATTTCTCAAGAGGCAGGTCAGGTGTGTCTGGTATTTCCATCTCTTTCAGAATTTTCCAAAGATCATCTTAGATTCTTTTTTAATATACTTCCTATTGCAGGAAGTTATTTCTTAAGTTTTTCCAGGTTTTCCTACTTAACACCTCAGTAAACTACTCTGAAAATTGGAGGACAAGAAGAATTATCAGGTTATGGTTCATTCATATTCTATCTTAATGGTAGTATAGGATATATAGATAGAAACTGCTCAAAGTGATCTACATTTGTGCTATTACTACTCTGAGAAATACTACTAATACTACTATTGATACTGTGATTACTATTAGCTAAGACTCATCAAGGTATTAATGCTAGTATATAGTCAACATTCCTCAAAGTGTTTTATCATAATTTAATCTTTGTAAAAACATTACCAGATAAGGGCAATTTTTACCAGCCCATTTTCTATTTCTGAAACCACTTGGATAGAGACGTTTAGAACACGTAGTAAGAAGCTGAACTTTCATGTTTGCTTAGTTGTTCCATTCAGTTCAGTCGCTCAGTTGCGTCGGACTCTTTGTGACCCCATGGACTGCAACAAGTCAGGATTCCCTGTCCATCACCAACTCCCGGAGCTTGCTCAAACTCACGTCCATTGAGTAGATGATGCTTATTTGTGTCTAGGAGAAGGCAATGACACCCTACTCCAGTACTCTTGCCTGGAAAATCCCATGGATGGAGGAGCCTGGAAGGCTGAAATCCATGGGATCACTGAGGGTCAGACACGACTGAGTGACTTCACTTTCACTTTTCACTTTCATGCATTGGAGAAGGAAATGGCAACCCACTCCAGTATTCTTGCCTGGAGAATTCCAGGGACGGGGGAGCTTGGTGGGCTTCTGTCTATGAGGTCGCACAGAGTCGGACACAACTGAAGCGACTTAGCAGCAGCAGTAGCAGCAGCAGTTGTGTTCAACTCTTTGAGAACCCATGGGCTGCTGCATGCCTGGCTCTTCTGTCCATGGGGATCATCCAGGCAAGAAAAGTGGAGTGGGCTGCCATACCGTCCTCCAGGGGATCTACTCAACCCAGAGATCAAATCAGGGTCTCCTCCATTGCAGGCAGAGAAAAGATTTTAATTCAGTTAGTGTATCTTCAGAGCCCATTTTTATAAGCACTAGATTAGACTGTTTCTAACAGTACTTAGAAACTCCAGTTTTCCTCTTTAACTGTTCCTTTCTCAAGTTTATGTTGTTTTTCAAAAGTTTTATTTTCCTCATTCAATTGATGCTCAATTGCTTCATTTTAAAATGTTGACTATTTTAGGTTTTTTTCCTTTTTGTTTTTGGGAATTTTTTCTGTGATATACCTTTACTCCATCCACTTTTTTTCTATAAGACTATTCAGTCTGTATACATAAATAAGTCCATCATGGAGGGTAAAATAAATAAATCCTTCAGTACTTACTGGTAAATAGCTGCCCTGCACCAAATATCCCTCCTACCATCTAGTCTGTCTCAATGCTCAGCTGAAGAATCCCTGGACCTCTCCACAAACCTATAACTAGAAGATTAACATCTGGTAAATTAGGGATCTTCAAACCTTCTCTATTCTAATTGGTCAGTGCCTGGTACAAGGATTGATTAAATATTCTAAGTATCATCCTACTATAAATTTAAGCCACACCTTTTCCCCTTTACAATGTCTTTGCCTTTCTGTTTTACCTAACTTGAATCTTCTTTCTTTTGTACCTATTCTGACAGCCACTTCAAGTTCTACATTATGAGTCACCTATTCTGTGAAATTTTCCTACATTCCACAAGGAAGATTTATGTTCTCTTGCTTTATATTTCTTTTATTTTTAGTATATAACCTCATGATTGTAATGATCTCATAATGGGAATCTGTATATATGACTCCTTCCTGATTAGAGGCAATGTCATTTCCTCTAGGCATCTCTAGTGCTTAGGAAAGTGTGTGAATAAATAATAAACGATGTACTTGTTGATTGAAACAATGAATGATTGGTTAGATTAACCAGCAGGTAGAATGGCTAAAGAGCTTATAAACATGTGGTTGAGGGTATATGGGGGAAGATTCAAATACAATTAAAACTGTCTAATTGGAGTTTTAGAGAGGTAAGTCTACAATATGAGCAAAAAGAAAATTGACCAATTGGTGAGTTCATGTTCAATTATTTGTCATTAGCCAAGAAAATTAAGAATGAACTATTATGAAAATGATTGCTTTTTATTTGATTATAGAAGACAAAGAGAAAGCTAATGAACTCTACTATACCAATCTCATTTCTTATTATAGAATTTTAAATATTGATAGATTTATAATTTGCTGAGCATCTATTTTATAATTGAGCACTATGTTTTAAGTAAATTATAATACATAATTTGTTATAATTGAGACTCTATTTGTAATTTACTGAGCACCAATGTACTATATTCTGTGCTAAGGACAGAATCAAATTATAGAAATAAATATTAACCACCCCACATTAATTTCTAATTATTTATAAAAACTCCCTGTTAACTTTTTTGTCTCCTCCACTGTAGCAGAGATTTCTTAAAGATGGGCAAATTAATATAGCTCTGGAACACACTCATTGCTAAATAAATACTGAATGAATAGATTAAGCGTTAGGGTTTACTAATGATATTAAAAAAAAAACACCAAATCTCACTATCAATTTATCAGTTTGCCTTTGCTTTGCAGAACACATTTACATTTATCCAATCATTTAGCCTCCTCAACTGATTTGAATTACAGTTATTATCATTTTGGAGATGAGAAAACTGACTAACACACTTATTCCAAGTAACAAGCAAGTAAGCAGGAGTAACTGGACATAAGCCCAGATTCTTCAAAAAACACGAGGAGCTTTTTTTTTTTTTTAAATTGCACTCTGTGGCCTTCATGAGGGTTTGGCTCGCAATAAAAAACTGAATAACAGGGATACAACAGGTAGTAAGGTATAACTGGAAGCGCTTGTTCTGGCAGAGAACAACTGAAAGAAAAGATGTGTTTGCGCCATTCCCTCGTGACTTACACAGTTTATATTTTCCGAGTTTTTAATATAAACGATAAAGTAACATGCTACAGTCTTTTTCGAAAACCTTGCCCTAGCTTTTTTAACTTTCACCCACCTATTTCCTTCCTTCTTTCCTGAGGCTCATAGAGGGCGCTCACAAAGTGCTACTCACCGGTTAAACGATGCGCCACTCAAAAAACACACCTCACTGCAACTAAAGGGCGCAGCGCCACCACCTCAGACTAGCTTCTCTTTTCCACGGCAGGAGGCGGGGCCAATATTTCTCATTCAAATTAAAACCCTGGAGATTTGCATGGGGAACAGCCAACCCGGGAGCCTATTGGCTGAAAGCACGGCGGGCGTGGCCAATATTACGACCACCGAGCCCCGCCTACAATAATTTGCATAACGGCCCCGGCGCGTGCAGGGGAGAAGCGGGTTTGTTTTTGAATCTGCGGAGGCGGCGGCGGAGGCAGCGGCGGCGCGGCGAGTAGGGAGCGCGAGACTGAGGCGGCAGCGGTGGGGACGGCTGCGCGGGACGACTCTGTAGGACGGAACTTGCTTCCTCCTGCCTCATCTCCCGCCCCGAAAGGTATATGTGAGTCCCAGGGGCTGTTATAACCACATTTTGTTAAATTACTATTGTATTTCTTAAGAGTCAAGACCGCATTATGGCGGCTGCGGGAGTTGTGTTTGCGCTTGCGCGGTTGCGGAGCTGCGGGCGGGCGCTGCATGGGAGCACGTGATCTTGCGGGGTCGGGCTCTAGCTGCAGTTGTGCAGCTGGCGGGGCGGTGGCTGCGCAAGCGCAATATTCATTTTCAAGATCTAATGTTCTTGGACGCCATTCGGGTTCTAGATTTAATTTTTTTCATTCTTGAGGGGTTTCGTTTTTCTACGCGGAAAATTTTCAAGGAAGACGTTTCTTTTATGCTGTATTTCTGTAGCGACTTGAGAGGGTTTTTTGTGTGTGTGTGTTTCTCCTATTCTCTGAAAAGCTGTGGACTTAATTTTGTGTAAAAATGATTGTCCATTTGTGGTTCTCGATTTTAATTTCACTTTAAGTGAATTGCTGGATTCAAGTTTTTATTTAGGGAGCTAAAGATCAGCACCTAGTGGTGTTCTCACGGGAAGTGCAATTATTTGAACTGCATATTTGCAAATACATTTTTAACCCTATCCTTACCAGTTCCATTATGGAATGTTTTAAAAATAGAAACAGTTTGAGGTTTAGAAATATGAGAGGGAGGGGACATTGGAAGAATCTATATAATGTTGTTTTAAAAAGAAATATCAATCTCCTTAAGTATTTATATTTTTAAAAATAATTTGATCTTCAGTCGGTGGAGTTTTAATCAGTTGTGTGCCTCTAACCTTGCTTGCATTTGAGTTTTACATTTTTTCTATTTCTGATTGCATGTCTATTACTGCTTCAGTTAGATTATATTTGTTACTTTGACTTTTGCAATGATATGTAAAATATAACTCTTAAACTCGGTAAATTTTCCTGATAAAGAATTCTACAAAGAACTCCCAACTACCCTGAGGCCTTTATGAGGAGATTGTGAATCATCAATAAATCAGTTGATTAAAAAAACAGCCTGCTATATATAAATGTGTGTAAGATAGTTTGGTTTTTTAAGTTGTCTGTTCCTGGTTTTAGTTTCTTAAAGTACTTATAAGTATCCTGATTATTTTAGTTTAAAATGGTAGTGTCTTTATATTTAAATCTTAGGTAAGCCTCTGGGAGAAGTTTTATACGATTTAGTATAATTCTACCATTGTGCAAATTATTTCTTACTGTCCTAAAAACTTGTAAATGGTTGTCATAAATGTCATCTTTGGCTTGTATATACAACAACTGTTTTCTTGGTTATGTAACTCCGAAATTAGTCACGTGTCAAATGAAGAAGTGGCTGTCGCTTTATAATCTTGGTTGGTTTAGGGACTTTATTGCCTATAGGTACTATTAATAAGAATTAAATAGATGTAGTTGAAAGGAATACTTTGGGTTGATGGGTTTTTTAAAATGATATCACACAGGGGATAGAATGCAATGATAGGAATAATTCTTTTTTTCTGAACAGAGTATTTGTTGTTGTGATATAATTTTTGAACCTCCCAAATCTTTTACACAGAAATATTTAGAGGGCAATTGTGTGATTTTTTTTCCCCTTTTATGCTTCCAGGTTGATTACCCAGCACACCACTTCCATCTCCAGATATAATTTCAAATATTTAAGAGTTGAAACATGTTTTTTTCTGTGTTTGTGTATGCATACATAGTTATGTTAAGAAAAGAACTTCTGTCATAGGGCATGTTTCATTCTGCACTTCCAGAAAAGTGAAATATTTTGTTTTATATATTTAAGTTTATGTTTTCATTTGCATATACAAATGATTGCCTCAGGTTAATGTTAAAGCTTATAAGAGGCACTTGGCAACACTGAAGAACATAACGAACTCTGTAAATATGTATTGGTAGGACAGTTTTGCTGTTAAACGTTTGTTAGAAAGGCAAGTATAGTTCTATAAACTTAAAACTAAGAATAATGTACTGTCTGAACATCTAATATTTTTTGTTCATTAGTACTCTGTGAATAACAGGCATGATTTGGAATTTAAGTTACTACTAAGATTGAATGAGTACTGAATGAATTCTGTTACTGGAGTCAAATAAAATCCTTTTAGATTTGTACATTTTAAACAAAAAATTCAGGAAAAAAAGGTTTGAATACTTAAGCCAAAGCCATTAAAGTTTGTGTTTTCTTTAAATTGTGATTTGAATATTGATATTTAAAACTTTTTACTTGTTTTAGCACGTTTAGAAGGTGTCGAAAATTAATTAGAAATGAACACACTAAATGTTTTTGTGACTTTCCTATTTATTGATTGATCAATTAGTTTACGTTTTGGATCTTAATTTCATTTCTGCCCCTTAACCTGAGCATATGCATAGACATACAGTGTCGTATTGTGGCTATTTACTTCCCTGGTGGCTCAGCGGAAAAGAATCCACCTGCAATGCAGGAGATGTATAGGAGACATGGGCTTGATCCCTGAGTCGGGAGGATCCCATGGAGGAGGAAACGGCAACACACTCCAGTATTCTTGCCAGGGAAATTCCATGGACAGAGAAGCCTGACAGACTACAGTCCATGGGATTGCAAAGAGTTGGACACAACTGAGCATGCACACACACACAACCTAGTGTTGTTTTGTGGATATTTATCCATTTCATTGTTCTTTAGAAATATGTTTTTCAAAAATGATTGCATAATGTTCATTTTGTGAAAATATCCTAAATTATCAAATGTTCTTGAAATATATTTTTAAACAGCCACATAATATCAGTGTTTTTAATAAGAATGTACTGTGATTTTCCTTATTGAATATTTTGTTCATTTTGCATTTCTCAATTATAAATAAAGCTACAGTGAACATCTTGTACGTGAATCACAATCTATATCTTATTTCATTGAAATTACTGTTTCAAAGGGTTTTTTTAAAGTAATTTACAAAATAGATAAAAACTTAGTTTTTTTGAAAAGCATTTCCCATGCCACCATGATTTTGGTGGTTGAGAAATAGTAGCTTATTAACTTTTTTACCTGGTAACTAGTGAAAATGAACTTTGAAATGTTTAATATATATGCAACTTTCTCATTTTTCTTGACTTTGCTGTTTGAGGATATTTTATGTATCTTTTTTTGTAGTAAATGTTAATATTTTTCTTATTTGTTTGTAACAGTTGTTTGTGAATATGAAAATTGCTTTTCATATTTTTTGCAGGTTTTTTTTTTTTTTTTCAGTTAAATTTTTAAAAACAATTGCTCTGGGTTTCCAGGTGGAACAGTGGTAAAGAATCCACTTGCCAATGCAGGAGACACAAGGGACATGGGTTCGATTCCTGGGCTGGGAAGATCCCTTGGAGTAGCAGTGGCAACCCACTCCAGTATTTCTTGCCTAGAACATTACATGGGTGGAAGAACCCGGCTGTCTACAATCTATTGGTTTGCAGATTTGGACATGGTTTTACCCACTTAGAATTGTTATATTTTAATGTAGTGATGTGCACTGCTTTTTCATTTATTATTTTTCCAGGACTTCTCTGCATAAAAAATATTACCTGTTATAAGATGAACTAAATGATTGTTCTATTTATTTTTTCCAGGTGTTTTAATTATCTTAAAAAATATGTTTGTATCTACATAGAGTTTATTTTGACATTGAGTAAAGATGGGTTGCTAGTTTCAATCTTTTCCAAATATCTAATTTTCTTTGAATTTTGTGTTGGTGATTCATTTCTTATTGCTTTAAGATGCTTCTTTGACCATAACTTACTAGGTTTGAGCCGTCAGTTCTGCTTGATTTACTAGGGCTGTTTAATTAGGCCCCTTGACTTTTGGGGCGTCTATAGATAGGTTTGAAAACTTGCATGGGTTCCATGATATACACAGTTTTATGTGAGTGAACATAATTTGCAAGTTTTTCGGGGAAAGAGTTACAGTTTTATCAGCTTCTCACAGGAATATTTTACGTAAAATTTAAAAGCGGGTTAAAAACACTGTAACTGGGCCTTGTTTATGTAGCAGTACTGCTTTATCTATCTGCTGAGGGGCTATAGACTATATAAATATCTGAAGGGAAAATACATAGCATTCCTTTTCATAATTTTCTAAGTGAGTTTTCCCTGCCTTTGTAATAAATTTGGCAAAGTTTTAAAACAGCCAGATATTTAAAGTTTTGTTTAGAGTTGCATGAAACCTAAAGTTAGGATGATTTACATCTTTATACAGTTTTGTTTTTAATTCATGAATATGATGCATTTCCTGTAGATCCCACAAAAATGTACTGTTTTTAGAAACTCTAGGAAAAATTGTGGTACTTGTTACTTTTTATTAAGGTGTTACTTTACTGGTTTCCTCTAATAGTATTATGTTAATAGGGATGATAAGGTAGAGGATGTAGGATTTCATTTTCAATCTGCTTTAGGATATAACATCATGTTAATAGTGCAAGTATTAAGTTAGAAGAGAAATAGCTTGCTGAGGTAAAGTGTTCTACAATATTTAAACACAATTTTTCTTCTTTGTTTAACATAGACCTTTTTTTTTAAATGGGAAAATTTTGCAACGTTATCTGATTCGTTTTTTGGTCAGTATGGAGCCTAGTAAATAATATGTAATAAAGATTAAAAATTTTTCTTTTTAATCTCTTTGGTAACATTAAATATTTCTCTCATAAGGATGTTTCCCTAATTATTAGCATAAATTAATTCTCTATTAAATCTATTCTTTCTGCTGATTGCAGTGAAAAATATAATCTTGATTAATAGTGTATTTCAGTTGTAATTCTACTTTTAAAAATATTTTTATAATAAGTACAGGAAAGAATATAAAATAATTGCCAAAATATTTATGTTGAATATAGTGAAACTTGAAAATTCGTGTCATGTGTGTAAAGGAGAAATCAAGGAAATAAAGATAAAAATCAAATGGTAAAATATCGGCTTTATAAAAATGAATCTAGGACAAATTAGAAATCGTGTTAAGATACTAAATTACTTTTCTTCAGTATTATCTTTTTATTGGGAAATTTTGTCTTTGGGTATTTTTCAAGCAAATCCACTTATAGAAGTTTGCATATTTTTACTTTTTTGTGTATGACCTTTACCCTTACTTGAGAATTTTTCCTAGTTCTCAATATTGTGATTCTTATGTTTCCAGACTATAATAGATAAGTTGCAGTAAATTAAAGAGTCTGCCTACAATACAGGAGATGCAGGAGACATGGATTTGATCCCTGGCTCAAGAAGATCCCCTGGAGAAGGCACTGGCAACCCACGCCAGTATTCTTGCCTGAAAAATCTCATGGACAGAGCAGCCTGATGGGCTACAGGCCAAGAGGTCACAAAGAGTTGGGTGCAACTGAGCAACTAAGCACACAGCACAGTAGTAAATTAGGGAGAGGAGAGAAATGTTACTAGAAAAATGAATATGAATAGGGTCAGGAAGTGATGGCTGGCATCTTGATTGTGATTTGGGGTTAGGTATCAAGTGTGAGAACAAAAATTTGCAGAGTTGGTTTTGAGGTTATTTCCCTTGGGAATTGTTACTCCTAGAGACAAATCAGTATTTATAGAATGTTCATTATGGTAAATGAGGATCATATTAACAATTCTGAATTATAGAGGATATCTAATGATTTTAAATTTGTTCAAGAAGGCAAAGAGGTTTAGATGTGATTTGGCTTAAAAAGACTTCTATTACTTTGTTTTTAAGTTTCGAGATATAGGGAAATTCATACATTATCATACCTAGTTGTTCAAAGGAGTCACATGCAGAAAGAAGTTTGAGAGTAAAGATCTTACTTTCGAGTTCCTAACAGCTGTGAGGCATTATAGGGAAAAATTGGGTGATGTTTTAACAGTAAATTATAAGTATCATTGAGTAATTCTGGGGAGTATTGTCCTTCTTAGTTTCTTATAGTACATAGAAATTGCCTATCCATTAGTGGACCTTCTCTTTTCAAATTCTTGCCCATTTGATCTTGTTATGTTCTTTGGAGATTGCAAGACCAGAAATTACTTCTCAGTATTCTTTCTCAGACTGTCATGCAGTCTAGGGAGTAGACTAGTCAGTGGTCTTTTCTGTCGTTATAGTTTTTTTCAAAACAGAAAAGTGAATTCCAAAGTTAAACTATGTTTATATATGCTTCAAGTTGTATGCTGAAATCCATTTTGTATTGGAGACAGTATGAGTGCTGGGCAGCATTTTCAGTGTTTTTAAGTGCTGCAAAATGAGAAAACCAGGGTATTAGTATTGATTTATAATGGAATGTTTCCAGGTTTGTATTTTGATCTTTGAGTTTTTTATCTTTAAGAGAATGACTAGGACATATAGTTGGTCCCCCTCCTAAAAAATGTGGCTGGCCTAAGGGTACAGTTGATTGTGTCTGCTTGACAGTCTTTATATAATAATTGGACTTACATAAACACAAATGTCTGGGAAATGAAGATGGTCTATTAACTTTACTGTCAGAAATACTTTATTCGCATCTGCAATTTTTCATTGTTCAGAATATTATTAAAAAGTTTTGTGTTATTTTGTATCAGATAACTATGAATAACTGGCTTTATCCCTTTTAGTTTGAGAGGGAGGGAGAGCCCCTTTCCTTGATGATGATGTGAGGTAGTAGTGTCATTCAGATCAGATCAGATCAGTCGCTCAGTCGTCTCCGACTCTTTGCGACCCCATGAACTGCAGCACGCCAGGCCTCCCTGTCCATCACCAACTCCCAGA
Organism: Tragelaphus eurycerus; assembly: GCA_935064755.1. Lineage (NCBI taxonomy): Eukaryota > Metazoa > Chordata > Mammalia > Artiodactyla > Bovidae > Tragelaphus > Tragelaphus eurycerus. The sequence continues at coordinate 14,056,701 of CAKXYN010000036.1, read as the reverse complement.
GGTCACTCAGACTCGCATCCATCGAGTCAGTGATGTCATCCAGCCATCTCATCCTCTGTCGTCCCCTTCTCCTCCTGCCCTCAATCCCTCCCAGCATCAGAGTCTTCTCCAATGAGTCAACTCTTCGCATGAGGTGGCCAAAATATTGGAGTTTCAGCTTTAGCATCATTCCCTCCAAAGAAATTCCAGGGCCGATCTCCCCCAGAATGGACCGGTTGGATCTCCTTGCAGTCCAAGGGACTCTCAAGAGTCTTCTCCAACACCACAGTTCAAAAGTATCAATTCTTCGGCGCTCAGCCTTCTTCACAGTCCAGCTCTCACATCCATACATGACCACAGGAAAGACCATAGCCTTGACTAGGCGAACCTTTGTTGGCAAAGTGATGTCTCTGCTTTTGAATATGCTATCTAGGTTGGTCATAACTTTCCTTCCAAGGAGTAAGCGTCTTTTAATTTTATGGCTGCATTCACCATCTGCAGTGATTTTGGAGCCCAGAAAAATAAAGTCTGACACTGTTTCCACTGTTTCTTCATCTATTTCCCATGTAGTGATGGGACCAGATGCCATGATCCTCGTTTTCTGAATGTTGAGCTTTAAGCCAACCTTTTCACTCTCCGCTTTCACTTTCATCAAGAGGCTTTTGAGTTCCTCTTCACTTTCTGCCATAAGGGTGGTATCATCTGCATATCTGAGGTTATTGATATTTCTCCCGGCAATCTTGATTCCAGCTTGTGCTTCCTCCAGTCCAGCATTTCTCATGATGTACTCTGCATATAAGTTAAATAAACATGGTGACAATATACAGCCTTGACGTACTCCTTTTCCTATTTGGAACCAGTCTGTTGTTCCATGACCAGTTCTAACTGTTGCTTCCTGACCTGCATACAGATTTCTCAAGAGGCAGATCAGGTGGTCTGGTATTCCCATCTCTCTCAGAATTTTCCACAGTTTATTGTGATCCACACAGTCAAAGGCTTTGGCATAGTCAATAAAGCAGAAATAGATGTCATTATGTCGAACTATATAATCCTTTCTCCCTCTCTTTGTTGTTTGTGTAACCCTATGCTACTTTGTGAAACATTGTTTTGGTAGGTACCTAGGAATTATGTGTATGGCACGTTTACATTCTAATAGAGAGCTTGAATTGGATGTAAAAATGGAGGTTCTTGGAACTAAAAGAGCTGTGAAAGAATCTCTCCTTGAGTCAGTAATTGTCAAAGATGTCTTCCATTTTGTAGAAGGGTAAACTTAGATGTTAGGAAAAGATTCTGCTCTTTTGAGGACCAGGGACAAAAGAAAGGGAGATTGGTGAAACAATAATGAATGACTTTACTGCTTAAGCTCTTTCTCAGTTAAGACTTTTCAGCTTTGGTGTGTACCTGCCCTGTTATCTTTTTTGTCTCAAGAAAAGGAATAAATGGGGAAACGAACGGAAAAGAGGCTGTTTTTGAACTTCCTTTGTTTTCTTTTGGGGCTTCCCTGGTGGCTCACAGGTTAAAGCATCTGCCTGCAATGCAGGAGACCTGGGTTCTATCCCTGGGTCAGGAAGATCCCCTGGAGAAGGAAATGGTAACCCACTCCAGTATTCTTGCCTGGAGAATCCCATGGACGGAGGAGCCTGGTGGGCTACAGTCCTGGTGGGCTACAGTCCTCGGGGTCACAAAGAGTCAGACATGACTGAGCGACTTCACTTTCACTTTTGTTTTCTTTTAGGTAGTAAATGTCAGGAACTGTTGGAGTACAGTAAAGGCTGAACTTTCTGAGAAACTGTTAGTATTAAGGATAATGAATGTTTATTTTTCTTATAAAGTAATACAGAGGAAAACTCTTCAGGTGTGTAAGTGGCTTTGGCTTAATATTTGTGGTTTTCACATGTCAAACATGGTTTCTGGGTTGAACATGGATGATTTCACCAGCCAGGGACAAGGGAGAAAGAATAATTGGAGGCTCTCAAAAGAACAATCATTCTTTGTTTGTTCTTTTGAGAGCCTCATGTGGATGTGGCATATTATCGGTTTGATGCATGTTTTATGGATTCTGTATGTAATCATTGGAACATACATAGCTGGGAGAGGAAGGCTGGGAAATGTAGTATCTGACTGGACAACCATTCATTCAGCTAAAGTTAGACAATTTTATAAAAGAAGGAAAGAAATGGATATTAGAGAAGGCAGCATTTTCTGCTACTAAAGGAAGCTGGAGAAGTGGTCTCTAATTCATAATTTGATACTGAAAACTGACTCTCTGTTTTAAGACTTAAATCCAATTATAACTCTCTACAGCTTCCTCTGATGGGCTTCCCTGATGGTTCAGTGGGTAAAGAATCTACCTGTAATGCAGGAGACACAAGAGACATGGGTTTGATCCATGGGTTGGGAAGATCCCCTGGAGGAAGGCCTGGTAACCCACTCCTGTATTCTTGCCGAGAGAATCCCATGGACTGAAGAGGCTGGTGGACTGCAGTCCAAAGCTTCGCAGAGAGTCAGATGTGCCTGACTGAGTAAACACACATGCATACACACACACATCTTCCTTTGAAATGAAATTTTGAGAGCTTTACAATCATGATTCCTGACTGAGATTCTAGTTACTATGAATATCTTATTAGGTAGAATTCTTTCTCTTTCTACTTGCCTCTGAAAACATTAAATCATGATGAGTTTTGCAAGAACTCAATGTAATATCTTTGAATCTTGCCAGTTAACTTACTTTAAAAGGATGAAAGACTGTAGGTAAACTCTGACTGTTTGAACTGCTTCTTTTAGTTTCAAAGTTGAGTTTATGTTTGAATTATCCAGATACTATTTTTCTTCCTTTATAACTATATAAGTAAACTATACTTTTTTCAAGATAGAAAATGTCATTTTTGAGGGCTTTGTAGTATACACAGGTGAAAAAAAATGTGGCCGTAAATTCTTTGCTTTCAAGTAAAACTTAACTGGCAAGTAGTAAGTAAAAGTAGTTGTCTACAGATGATAAATATAACACAATAGATACTTGTATGAGGCACAAAAAGTGGGACTCTGTTAGATGGAGGTCAAGAAAACCTTAGAAAAATTGTATTTTAAAGGAAGAATTAGAAGGATATTCTTAGTAAAGGGTATTCAAAATCCCAGAGGTGGGAGAGTAGTATGTTTAGGAGAATATACTCATAATGTGCCTAATAAAGGATATTGTTATCCTGAGCTAGGAGTCTCTAATTTCTCTTCTTACTTTGCTCTTCTTTGTATCTCTTTTAAAGGCTTAATTCAACTTTTATGTTTATAATTACTTGTGTAGAACTTTATAAGCATCCTGCAATGAGGAATTTTATCTTATTGATGTATTTGACAAGTATCACATTTTAAAGACAAGCCCTTTTAATTAGGTATAAGACTGCTATTAAAATTATAAAGTTGCTTTCCATAGACCTACCTTATTATTCAGTAAATATTTGCTTATTGAAAGAACAGAACCCCTTGTTTTAGGTGCCGAATAAAAAGGAGTGAGGGGGTGGGCAAAGAAGGTGTTTTAACTCCTTTCATTTAACTTATGAAAATCCACAGATGTCAGAACTTTTCAGAGAATAATTAACCATGAAGTTTCAAACCCACTGGATAAATTGTCAAAAGATTTGACAGACACTTTGCCTCTGGAAAATTATAAATAGTAAAATAACTTTTGGAAAAAAAAGTCTTCAGTTTCATTCATTAAGAAATAGGAAAAAAATTAAGAAAACACTTTTGCTTACCTATTAGTAAGTTCTTAAAATATAAATCTGAAGGACAGATGTATGCAAATTAATAAGGGTTTGATGAAAAGGTGGAATGACTTAATTTTGTGTTGTTTGTGTGATTGTCTTCTTTCCTGTAAAACTTAAGTGATATAATAGTGGGAATATTAAAAATATGCAAGCAAATTAAGAAGAAGAAAAAGAAGAAAAGGCAAAGAATTTTCCTAAAGCCATTTAGTAATACAGTGAAATGGAACATATAGTAATTTTGTCTTGGAGCCTGGCCAACTAGTATCTCGGAGCAGTATTTCTTACACGTAAAATGGTGATACCACCTACCTGGTAGGCTTATTTTGAGGATTAAATGAGATTAGTTATATAAAATGCTTAGCACTTGTTCCTGACATACTTTTCAGATTTGACTTCAATCAGTTGATGAATCTTTTAGTAAGACATGAATATTTACTAAGAGGCAACCATGAGCAGCTGTAGAGAACCCGTGGAAACAGTGTCAGACTTTATTTTTGGGGGCTCCAAAATCACTGCAGATGGTGACTGCAGCCATGAAATTAAAAGACGCTTACTCCTTGGAAGAGAAGTTATGACCAACCTGGATAGCATATTCAAAAGCAAGACATTACTTTGTCAACAAAGGTCCGTCTAGTCAAGGCTATGGTTTTTCCAGTGGTCATAAATGGATGTGAGAGTTGGACAGTGAAGAAAGCTGAGTGCCAAAGAATTGATGCTTTTGAACTGTGGTGTTGGAGAAGACTCTTGAGAGTCCCTTGGACTGCAAGGAGATCCAACCAGTCCATTCTAAAAGAGATCAGTCCTGGGTATTCATTGGAAGGACTGATGTTAAAGCTGAAACTCCAGTATTTTGGCCACCTCATGCAAAGAGTTGACTCATTGGAAAAGACTGTGATGCTGGGAGGGATTGGGGGCAGGAGGAGAAGGGGATGACAGAGGATGAGATGGCTGGATGGCATCCACCAACTCGATGGACATGAGTTTGAGTGAACTCCAGGAGTTGGTGATGGACAGGGAGGCCTGGCGTGCTGCAATTCATGGGGTTGCAAAGAGTCGGACACGACTGAGTGACTGAACTGAAGTATAAGGAAGTATATAGAAAATGACAGTATTCTTGATTACTGGAGTTAGAACTTTAAATGTGTTTAAGAAATAACTTAAAAGAGTAAGTTTGATAATACCACTCCCTAGTAGGAAAAATATGCATTCAGGAAAGTAGTTTATTTGCAAAGATTTGTAAGAGAGTCCAGATTTAGAATTTATTCATTAAATCAAAACAAAACAAAAAAAAACAGAAAACACCATTAGAATATTTAAAGAATAAAAATCTTTCAAGGATATTGAATTCACCAGCCTCATGATGAAAAAACAGCCATTTTCTCACATTAATTATTTATCTTCAAGGTTTATCATAATTCTTCAGACTGTCGTCTTTGTCAAAGTTAGAAATGAAGTCATTTATTTGAGGGGCTAGGTCCATACAGCGGAGAAGGCAATGGCACCCCACTCCAGTACTCTTGCCTGGAAAATTCCATGGATGGAGGAGCCTGGTAGGTTGCAGTCCATGGGGTCGCTAAGAGTCAGGCACGACTGAGCGACTTCCCTTTCACTTTTCACTTTCATGCATTGGAGAAGGAAATGGCAACCCACTCCAGTGTTCTTGCCTGGAGAATCCCAGGGACAAGGGAGCCTGGTGAGCTGCCGTCTGGGGTCGCACAGAGTCGGACACGACTGAAGCGACTTAGCAGCAGCAGCAGGTCCATACAGAATTATCCTGTTTTCTTTTAGTAATTTTAGGGTGCAGTGTGATCCCTCATTGCTTATTTACCTTGCTGGACATGCTAACTTAAAACTGAGGCAAAGCAAAGTGTTAGTTTTCTTCCATAACCCTTCCTGTGACCAGGTATCTACCCCATAAGGCATAGACTTGACCATATAAGTTTGTTTAATGATTTTCTGATTATTTTATTTTGATGTTTTATTTGACTACTTTATTGATCTAACACAGTACTGTTAAGTATAGGAGGGCTTCCTTTTATCTGCTTAACAAAACTATATATGTTTGATATGAATTAACTTGTCTAGTTGTTTCATAAAGTATAATAATTTACTTATTTGTCTGCTTGATTACAAGATTAGGAGCTAAGAGCCATCTAATTTATTTCAATGAGTTTTCACCTGGAGTACTTAAAGCTGTACTGTGTCAGCTTTAAGATTCCCACATTTTTCCTTGTCTGTCAACAAGTGATATTCTTTATTCTCTGAGCTGGGAATCCGTTAAGTTATGAAAGAGATACTATAATGATTTCCTGTGAAGACTTACAAGGCATCATTTCTACGCTTGAGGTGCAGTCCTTGTTCCCTGTCATAGCTAATTAAAAGAGATTTGTTTTTAAATATCACCTGTCTCTGTGGTCATGGTTACAAATTTGATTTATACAATTTTATCCTGGAAGGAAGGAAAACAAATTCTTATTGAAACTATGTATGTGAGTTCATAAAAAGTAGAGAGACTTAGTTATGCTACTTTATACAAGATTTAATCATTCTACTAAGTAGTTTTTAAACAAGACCAATCAGTATATTTAGTATTTTTCTATAGAATTGTGCTTAAAATAATCTGATGATTTATTAACTTACAACCTATATAAGATCTTTCATAGAATATTTTGTTCTCCTGAATTCTGAGGGTATTGGATCAAGAGACTATTTAAATAATCATTTGTACAAAATATATCTTAAATTAAGAGTTAAAAGTAGATTAAGAAGATAGTGCTTTTCTTATATGACCATTAAAAATAAAATGTTAACTGCAATTAGTTAACTACAGTGTAAACTAAATTAAACTTTAGTCCTAGGTAATTCTTGCTCTCCATTCTAGGGTTAAGTAATCTACTTACTTTAAGTTTTGTACATTGAACTAATAGAATTGTGGAAATCCTGACTCATTTTCTTGATATAGTTATGACAGAAATTGATCATGAAGGTAACTTTATACTAGGATGTGTGTATCCATGAATCTCATCTGTATAATAGTTGAGATGTAGTCCAGTCTGACTCTGGGCAACCCTACAGACTGTAGCCTGCCAGGCTCCTCTGTCCATGGGATTCTCCAGGCAAGGATACTGAAGTGTGTCGCCATTCCCTTTTCCAGGGGATCTTCCCCATCCAGGGACCGAACCCACTTCTCTTGTGTCTCCTGCATTGGCAGGTGGGTTCTTTACCACTAGCGTCACCTGGGAATCCTGATAATGCAATTGGTACAGTTCTTTACTAAGGACTTTTTGATGTTTGTTAAGAAGACACCCGCCCTCTCCTACCCATCCAGCTTCAGTGGCAGGAAGGATCATGATTCATTTTTGTTTCTTAATTCTCATTGCTTTGGGCTGCCTACTCAACTTTCTACATCTGGTACACTACTTTCATCCTTAAAATTTTATTCACTGTTGTGGGGATTTCTTTCATCCCTCTTTTGTATAGGTCTTTTGTTTTCTGTGTGCTATATCTTTTTATTGACTTACTCTGTCATTAGGAGGAGTGGACCACATTCTCTAGTAGCTTTTTGAGAAAGCGTATATGGGAAATATGTTTTTTGAGACCGTGTGTGTCTGAAAATTGTCGTTTGACGATTTTTATGCTTGCTTGATAGTTTGGCTAGGTATACAAGGCTAGGTTGGAAATCATTTTACTTTAGAATTCTAAAGGCACTCCATTCTCCTTTTGCTTCTGTTACCACTGAGAAATTTGAGGCCATTCTTATTTTTGATTTTTTTCCCTCAATGGAAGCATGTAGAATCTGTTATTACTTTCCAGGTTTTCTGAAATTTCACTTTAATTCCTTGATATTGATCTATTTATTATTATTTCCTGGAATTCATCAGTCCCTTTCAGTTTAGTAGCTGTTGTCTTTCAGCCCTGGAATTTTTCTTAAATGATTTTACTGGTGATATCTTCTGCTATTGTATCATTCCAAGGTGAATTTTCGGGTAGATACTCACATTTATTTTCTCTTCTGTTTACAACTTTGTCTTTTTGCTCAGGTAGATTTTTTTATCATGAGGTCCTTCTGTTGAAGGACCTTCTTTTTCTTTTTTCTTTTTGTCATGTTCTTAATTTCTCTTGTTTATTCCTTGCCTGTAGTATTCTATTCTCTACACATGAATGCAGCATCTTTTAATATATGTGGATATTAATTTATTTTTGAAGTGTTCTCCCTGTGTAGTCTGTTGCTATGTGTTTTATTTTATAAGAAAAGTCCATATTAGACTTTTCTTAGTTGTCTTTCTCTTTCTTGCCTGACTGTATAATATATTGTGGCAGAGTAAAAAGTTGATTAGAATGTCTAAATTTGTCAGTTTTAGACTTCATTATGGGCTGGTCTGGATGGGCTGTTTTTGGAGAGTTCCCGGGACCTAAGGTCTTGTGTCCTGTGCTTGTTAAATACCCTTAGAAAGTAGTCTTTCGTTTTCATACATGGAGAGTAAGGATATTGCCAGCATTCTGGAAGATAAATGGAGGAAGAGGATTGAGTTGTCTTCAGTGAGCACTCAATCCCTCTCTTTTTTGTATGCTACTCTCAGTTTTGAAAATAAGTTTTTATTTTATAGTGGAGTATAGCTGATTGACAATGGTGTGATAGTTTCAGGTGGACAGCAAAGGGACTCAACCGTATATATACATGTATTCATTCTCCCCCAAACTCCACTCCCATCCCGGCTGCCACATAACATTGGCTGTACTGTGCTGTGCTTAAGCTCAGTCATGCCTGACTCTTTGTGACCCTATGTACTGTCACCTGCCAGGCTCCTCTGTCCATGGGGATTCTCTAGACAAGAATACTAGAGTGAGTTGCCATGCCCTCCTCCAGAGGATTTTCCCAACCCAAGATTGAGCCTAGGTCTCCTGCATTGCAGACAGATTCCTTACCATCTGAGCCACCAGAGAAGCCCAAGAATACCAGAGTAGGTAGCCTGTCTCTTCTCCAGAGAATCTTCCTGACCCAGGAATCAAACTGGGGTCTCCTGCTTTGCAGGCAGATTCTTTACTAGTTGAGTTACTACTCTCCTTTTAAACTGTGGATGTTGTTTTCAGATCTTTGCTAGGATTGGGGAGAACAGGCATTCAGTAGAATGTGGTAAGGACATCTAGAGATTTCACTGTTTCACAAACAGCTTTCACTGATATTCTCTTTTTTAGTCATGGCACCCTACTATTTGCTCCCTTCACCTCAATTTCCAAAGTGCTTAGTTCTTCTGGTTTCTATGTCTTTTGAAGTTTCTGCCATGTAAATCAAATTGGTTCCTAACTTATCCCCTATGCAACTTTGAATGTAGTGTTTGGGGAATGGCTTAGTTACCAGTGATTCTGCTTATTCTCCAGTCCCCAGAAATCTTTGTAGCTATTGTCCCTCTTACTTTTCTCTTTGTTCTTGAGGATTCATGCCTTCAAAAAATACCTCCAGTGTAGGTTAGTGGGATTTGAGTGAGTGAAGTTAAGTGTTTTCAGTTTATCATCTTAATAACCTTCTAATGTTACTTTTAATGTTGATAGTAACCTGTGAAATTAAAGTGTATTAACAAGATTAATAAAAATGTATTTTATACTTAATACAGTGAAGCCATTTGTTTAGGTTCCATGGAAGTTTCAACATTCTTCATATGCAAAGTTTTCTAATAGTGTGGTATGTGATATATTAAAAATATAGTAGTTGACTAAAGTTAATGGGAAATGGCAACCCACTCCAGTGTTCTTGCCTGGAGAATCCCAGGGATGGCAGAGCCTGGCGGGCTGCCATCTGTGGGGTCACACAGAGTCGGACACGACTGAAGCGACTTAGCAGCAGTTGACTAAAGTTAATTCTCTTATAGTTCTTTTTCATTACTACTTGTGTGACCCCTGGCAAATGATTATATTCTCTAGTCATAAAATGTTTGAGATTATAGTACCATTATTTTACATGGTCATAGTAAGAGTGAAATGAGAGTGCTAGTTTTACTTAGGAAAAGGGTAAAACATTGAGTAGTCATGGAAATGTTTACGGAGAAGGCAATGGCAAGCCACTCCAGTATTCTTGCCTAGAAAATCCCATGGATGGAGGAGCCTGGTAGACTGCAGTCCATGGGGTTGCCACGAGTCGCATGCGACTGAGCGACTTCACTTTCACTTTTTACTTTCACTCAATGGAGAAGGAAATGGCAACCCACTCCAGTGTTCTAATCTGGAGAATCCCAGGGACAGGGGAGCCTGGTGGGCTGCCGTCAGTGGGGTCACACAGAGTTGGACAGACTGAAGCGACATAGCAGCAGCAGCAGCAGCAGTCATGGAGATGTTTACCTTACATTAGAAATACCTTCCAAATGTGTTTGCTTTTACAGATTAACATTAATTGGGTTTATTAAGACTCACTCTACCTAAAACAAATTTATTATAATCTCTGACATTATATAATCAAGCTGTACTCTTTCTTAGTAGTATTGAAATTTTTTAAAGTAGATAATATGATTATATTTGTAATTTTCTATAGTTTTTTTTTTTCAGAATTCAGCTATTCTAAGCACGTGTTATCTCTCTCCTGTGTGCTGCTGTTGCTGCTAAGTCGCTTCAGTCGTGTCCGACTCTGTGCGACCCCATAGACGAAAGCTCACCAGGCTCCCCCGTCCCTGGGATTCTCCAGGCAAGAATATTGGAGTGGGTTGCCATTTCCTTCTCCAATGCGTGAAAGTGAAGTCGCTCAGTCGTGTCCGACTCTTAGCGACCCCATGGACTGGATCCTCTGTCCATGGGATTTTCCAGGCAAAAGTACTGGGGTGGGGTGCCATTGCCTTCCCCGTCTCTCTCCTGTGTAGTGCCTATTAATAAAAAACACTTTAAAAACTGAAAAATGCTCTACAAAAGGTATTTTTTCTACCTTGGGTTTTGAAGTGCAGAGTTTTTTTAAGTTGACAGTTAAAAACTTAGCTGACATATTCTTCCTAGAGAATAAGAGTTGAGATCCTAAAAATGAAGGTTCTTAAAGATGTAGAATTTTCAGAGATTTTTGTGGAAGAAATGAAAACACAGGGAGTTACCCTGGATATGTTCGAGTGCCTCCTGGTTTATAGTCTATGGGAACTTGAGTAGAATTTGTATCCTGCTGCTGTGTGTAAAGTTGTCTAAGTCTTTTAATTATGTTGAATTGGTTCATAGTGCTTGTCAGGTCTATTATATCCTACTTTTCTGTCTATTCTATTAATTTTTGAGAGTTTGATATTGAAATTCCAGCTAAAAATCTTCATTTACTTAAAATAATTGTAATATATAGTGGAACTATATATAACTTAACTTCTGTATGTTCCAAGTCTCTTGTAAATGTTTTATAGTACTTTCATAATTTAAAAAACAAGAAAAGAGAAAGACAAGTACCGTAAGATAGCACTTATATATGAGCTTTGAAATTTGACACAGATGAACATATCTACAAAACAGAAACAGATTCATAGACATTGAGAAGAGACTTGTGGTTGCCAAGGGAGTAGGGTGGGGTGGGGAGGGATTGGGAGTTTGGGGTTAGTAGATGCACACTGCGTGTTATATAAGGGAATGGATAAACAACAAGATCCTACTGTATAGCACAGGAAACTGTATTCAGTATCCTGTGATAAACCATAATGGAAGAGAATATGAGAAGTTATATATGTGTATGACAGTCACTTTGCTGTACAGTAGAAATTAACACAATGCTGTCAATCAACTATACTTCAATAAAATGCATTTAAAAAAAAATTAAACACAAGGAATTAACTCCAACTCACCAAATATTGAGCAAATAAATACTGTGTTTCACATTATGGAAGTGAGTGGAAAATGAATTAGGTTGTGATTTCTGTCCTATAAGGACTCATATGTAAAGATGTCAATGACAAAAGATGCTGAGTATGTTGGTATTATGTATAAAAGATCTGGAGAGAGCAAGTACACCTGGTTTGGGGTTTGTGCACAATAAAGGGAAAGGAGAGCAAAAAAAGGATTGTCAGTGATAAGATAATTTAGGTTGAATTACGAATAGAATTTATTGAGTAAACCAGCATAGTTTCTTTGGGATAAGGAGTGAAACTGGCAATGACACCAGTTGTCTGAGTAGCAGCCTAAACATTATTCTGAGTTGTTTATGTGTTGCACAGAAACAGAACCAATGTGGGAAGGGATGGACCAAGCTCAAGTAGGCTTAGGCTGAGTGTAGCCTAGACTATATTTTAGCTATTAGCACTTTCATGAAGTTATTTAATCTCAGAGCCTGTTTCCTCAATCACGAATTGGAGAAAAAGCCACTTTGTAGGGTTAGTGTGAGAATTACTTTAAACAATGTATATAAAACTTACATTAAATCTTGATTTATGTTAATATACTTTTCTACTCCTTTGTCTTCTAAAGCCCCTTGCATGTAGACAATCGATATATTTATTGATTTGACTCAAAGTGTCTTGGGATAATAGAATACAAATAAGTGAAAGTGAAGTTGCTCAGTCGTGTCCGACTCTTTGCGACCCATGGACTGTAGCCCACCAAGCTCCTCTGTCCATGGGATTCTCCAGGCAAGAATACTGGAGTGGGTTGCCATTGGTGGTAAATTGGTTGTAGTGGCTGGAGGAGGATTGGTATAAGGAGGGAACTTAGATTATGTTTCTTATTTTGAAATCTAAATTGGGTGAAAAGGTAGCTCTTATAGCCAATAAGAGCTATTGGGAAGATCCCCTACAGGAGAGCACTGCAACCCGCTCCAGTGTTCTTACCTAGGGAATCCCCATGGACAGAGGAGTCTGGCGGGCTGCATACAGTCCCTGGGGTCACAAAGAGTGGGACACAAGGAAGCGACTAAGCACAAATAGCCAATAGCCAGCAGCTTAGCTTGCCTTGGAAAGCTTAGATTGAGAAAAAAGTATTTGGAAAGGTATTTGGCAAGACATAGGAGGTTTAAGGAGTGCGGGGGAGCACCCTACACTTGAAGGTATGTTACACAATGTAAGCTTCCAAAAGAATCTGCTGCTTGAATATCAACTGCTGTTCATCAGGCAGCTCAAAATGTTTGGGTTGTTTGTTTTGCCATTAACCTTAGCCACATTCTGGTGCTACAGTAATGTCTGTCCTGTTAGAATCTTTCCCAGTTTACCAATTTCTTGCTTTTAACAAATAGATCTGAGCTACCCTCAGAGAATCCATTATATTTTTGAAGAATTAATGTGGCTTGGATCAAGTATTAATATCAACTTTTCTTCCCCTAATGCAGTACTTAAAGCAGTTTACATTGTCTGACTGATCTCATGAAGGATAAATAAGGACTTTTAAAAAGCAGAATTTTTTCTTTTAACCTTTATTATGGACAATTTCAAATGTATAGAGAAATAGAATAAAATAATGAGCTCCATGTGCCCATCACTCAGCTTATGCAATCATTAGTTTTGGGGGCTAATCTTCTTTTGGCTAATCCCTACCACACCCTTAGCAAGTTTTCATAAATACCTACCTTTAGTGGTGGATAGAGACAAGAGAGCACAAGGCAGCTAAATTTAGGAAGGTAAACCTAGTAAGAGAAAAGGAAAACATGGATTTCCTAGCTGATGTGAGCTATCAAGCAAACAGGTTCTTTCTGTGCTTTTGTCCTTTTTCTTTTAATGGTTGGTTAATGCTAAAAACTAATTCTTGTTGTTAATACACCCACTTTCAGACTGAATTTTACCCTTTTGTTCTTCCTATTTGTTTTTTCCCCTGAGGGTGTCTACATTCTTTATTTTTATTTGCTTTTCACCCATGTCAAAATGTTGAGAGGTCTGTGCCAGGGCATGAAATTAAATTTGCCCTGGGACCAACCACTCACCTGGAGGTGTCTTTGTGACCATCTGGACTACAGACTAGAAGAAATTTTTTTTACCTTTATTGCAGGTTACTCAAAATAAGCTTTGTTGCTATTTCAGCTGTAAAGTCTCTAGTCCTCCCCAGTACTTATTTAAAATTATTATCAAGAGTTAAAAATCTGATTGGAAGGTTTAACCATTGACTAGATTTGAGCACTTGGAGCTTAGATTCTGTGGGAAAATTTTTAACTAGCCTTCTATAAATTGAAATTGATTATCAGGATTTAAAAAACTTAATTTTCTAGAAATTATAAAAATTGGCATTCTTTTCATGTAAAAAGTACTATAAAAGAGTTAAAAAAAAAAAAAGACCTTGAGCAGAGTTTGACTTTTTTTTTTTTCTGGACTGAAATGGAGGCTTTCTTTCAAGCGAATTCCCTGATGTTTGCTGTGTGTGATTTGGCTCTATCTCTGTAACTGCTAATATGTGGCATGGACTTTAAGCTGTTTGGGATCAGGATGCACCCAAACTCTGTATTGCAAGTCGGGATCCGCAGGCATTATGTTACACAACTGGCTTGCTGCCTTCTGTTTTCTGTGTTCTGAGTAGCTGCATTGTTTGTTGCAGTATATGCATTAGCTGTTGTCAGTGTTCAGTTTCCTGCAGGCTGACATAGTGGGAGGGGCTTTGTTTGATACATAGCTGAGTTTCCACTGTGTGAGTTCTTGAGTGCACACTGCAGCCATCTTAATTACACTTTAGTGCAACTGAGACAGTGCAGCTGTCTCAAAATGGCTGCTAACCTAGTCTTTGTAACTGCTTAGGCAGCCACTATGCCACTAAGGAGACCTGTCACTTGCATCAGGACCAGAGGTAAGAACCAATTACTCTTTATCTCTGAACATTTTAATTAAAAAATATTTGCATTTTACTAAGTTTATATAGGAAGGTGAACTTAGAGCTTGCTGGCTAAGAAGTTGAAATGTTTGCTGATAGAACCTATAAGCCTCTTTTATGGAAATAGTACATAGTATGCTGAGGTCAAAGGTTAAATTCCTATAATTTCTCACCATCTTATGCTCTGTCATTATCAGAACATTTGATCACCACAGTAGTGCTTTTCTGGCCCTGATTAACTTCATGTTCCTTTTATGTTGGAAAATTCAGTGTGCTTGTTATTTATTTGTAGAAACAAAGAACAGTATATTATCTCAGATTTTTTTTTTAAAGAAGCCATAAATAAGTCTTGTTTTGCACGAAAATTGTGATTTTTCTAAGTTTGTAAGTGTGTATCTGTATGTTTTGGAGGTATTGTTTGATTGCTTTCTGGGAAGAATGTGAATTTTCTGGATATAAATCACAGTTACAAAAATTTAAAAAAATTTTAGCACTGTTACTTTTTTTGTACTGTGCGTTCCAGTTCTTTATTATTATGCTGCCTCCTCCCGGCCACCCAGTTCTTTCACAGTTTCGGTGGAGCTAACTTTTTATCATTATATTTTTTGTTTAAATTGACATTCAGATTCAGATTTTGAATTTAGAAATAGCTCACATTTTCTAGGTCTGAATACCTTTTTCTTTGTATCTAATATATTCTTATGCAACAAGACTGAAGTAAATCTCAGTTTTTTAGTTAATTAAGTGATATTATGTGTGTCCAGTTTACCTTAGTTAAAATCTGTAGTATACTTAAACTAATGACTCAGTAACTTTGTTAATTTAGTTTAAAAATTTTCAAAAATCTTTCTTAACGTTGTTCTGAGGTAGGAAACTTTATTGAGATACTGTAAGTCGGTAGTGACCCAGAAAGTAGGAGAATTAAATTTTTGTTACTGTATTATTTCAGATAGCAGAACAGTTATTTATAATTAAAGCGCTGATACTTAAATCGCAGTACGTAAAAATTTTTTTTCTAAATGATATAGTGCATCCCTCTATCTTTATCAATAGAGTATTATGAATATATCCCTGACTAATATGACATAGAACAGTAAGTTTTGGGCTTTCTAAATACAGCAGCTTCTAAAAAATAGCAACTTTTTGCACCTTAAGTTGTTATGAAGAATCCTAGCATATAAAAAGGATATATGAATGGTGTATTTATTGTGTAAGTATTTTATAATGTAAACTTACGACATTTACTTATTATAAATTTACTTAATAAAATGAGAACAATTAGGCTGTTATGATAAAAATGAAAGTTTGAAACCAGATCATGTATGACAATTATGGTCTTTAGGATCTAGGTCACCTATTTGTAGACATCTAGGTGCTAAGGGACTGTGGAATTCAGCTTGAAAAATACTCTAGAACATATATCCTTCATTTCTTTTCTGATACACAAATTTTCATGAAAGTACTGTATAAGACCTATATTTGCATGATTTAACAGTTTAAAATTGCTGCCTTGCCCTCAAATTGTTTTTACTTTGTTCTTATTTTTAAACTTTTTAAGCAACATTATTGTTTTTCCTAACTTAATCAGTATTTATTTATTCAGGGGCCTAAAATGTATTTGGGCTCATTAGCTCAGTTTTATCAACAGCTGTAGTATGTTCGTTTTATGTATTAATTTATTACTTTGTAAAGTTTTTTGTGTGCCGTAATGAATTCTCATAATCTGAACATTTCTTTATGTAAATATACATATGAGCTTGCCTGTGAAAAAGTAAAAGAACTACGAATCCAATATGTGTGACAAATCCAATATATGTGAGCGATTCTATCCATAGTGCATTTCGTTTCAGTAAGGTTTTGCCCTAGAGTATGAAATAGGAAAGTGAATGTGCTGTGATTCTAATCATTCTTATTTTTTTGGCTTCTTATAATACAAACAGCTCACTGTATTTCAAAAATTGCATATGATGTAAACCAGCTACTTGGTTTTATATTCTTTATTGCTGGAGAGAAACTGACTAGGTTGAAATTATTGATCAATTTCTGTTAACCTTCAGAGTAGGGCCTCAGGGAAATTTTAATGATCCATTCTTCTTGCCTTCTATTGTGAACTATAAAATTTACATCCACCTTACCCTCCACAAGAAGAATCCACTGATTATTACTTAGACAAGAGGAAGCACCATTGCACTGTGGTTACTCATTTCTGATTATTTCAGTGCCATGTTGCACTTTTGCAGCTCTGAACATAAGCAACTATAAACATAAAGTTGACCTCACTGGAATTATTACTTTTAGGATTAGTCACAGTTTTTAAATTTTCTATGCTGAATTCCATGTTAGCTATTATGCTCAATAATTGAGGGCATAATAAATCTGGGTGCTGGGTAATTAACATGTTACATTATTATTTTGTCACTTTTTGTCCTCCTCATTTGTTTATCCCTTTTTACAAGCCATTTTGCTAGCATAAATCTTCAAGAGAAATGTTGAGGTAGCAGAAAGGACATTGACCAAGAGTTCAAACCTATATTTGAATTATACTTTTGCTACCTTTTTCTTATATTGCCTAACTTACATTTTCTGATTCTCATTTCCTTATCTATAAAATGGAGGAAAAAATCCTGTCTATTTGGCAAGGATATGTTGGCGATTTTCATGTTTTTGAATAATACCAGAAAATACTCCACAGATATCTAGCATACTAATTTTCCTGTAATACTTGAATGCTCTTCAGTTTCTTTTCTCAGATGTCATATACTATATCAAATAGGATTGGATCAGGGAATGTGTTATGTTTAGAAAGAAGGGGAAATTTCTCATAGAACTCATGCTCAGAAGTGGTAACTAACACCATTATATCCACCTGGTAATTGATATATTCAGAATATTTGTACTCCTGGGTCCTCTCTGTTGAATAAATTAGCCTTCCTTTGCTGTATGTGGGTAGTGGCAGATGTATTTATTAAGTCAAGCCAATATAGAATGTTGTCATTGCAGAATTAGAGTAGGAGAAATGTTTCGGTTCCAGTCTGGCTGAGTAGTCCACACATGTAGTGAGAAAATAACTTTTTCTAAAGAGATAACTTGAATTCAGGGCCTGAAAGAGTTTTATATGTTTCAGTACAGATGAGAGTCCTTACAGTATAGATCTCTTTCAGTGGCCACAAACTGGCAGCGAGCAGACTTCTCTAATGTTTTAACCACTGCTATATTTCTCTAATACTTAAAGTTGCCAGATTTTAAACAAAAATCTGCGTGTCTTATCTTTTAGAAAATAGAATATTGGGTAGTGCTAGAAATGTATTTTGTTTGAGAAAAATAATCTACAGTTTAGTACATAGTCTTCTTCAGATAGGGCCTCCTCCTCACAGCTGGTCCTCTCCATTGATTCACATTACCTTCTGGGCTCCTATGCTTTCAAATCCCTGTCCTGCTTACTTCACAGATAGTTGGCAGCCGTTATTATCTAAAATACAGCTTCTCATCCAGAAGAAAGTAAACATAAGTAAAATCTAACCTACTTCATGTGGTAGGAGAGATAGCATATGTAAAATCAGCTTACTCTTTAGAAGATACAGCACATTTGTCTTGTCCTGGATTTTATATTAGAGTACCATGGTTACTGATTGAAGGAGATCCACTGACATCAGCAGAATGTGACATTCATTTGAAAGTAAAGTGGTTAAAAAAATACAAACTAGGAACATTTAAGTTCCTCAAAGTCTTTTAATGTGATAATAAATTCTCTTTACATGTTATCACTGTATTAAATCTATCACTATATTTATTTGTTATATCATTATTGATGTTTTTAATGATATTGAATAAAAAATGTTAAATTATATTCATGATGTGCATTTTACTGAACAGGTAAATGGAATGAGCTTTATGAAAGAGTTTTGCTTAAATTGATTAAGAAATATTAGCACTTAAATGGAGAAGGCAATGGCACCCCACTCCAGTACTCTTGCCTGGAAAATCCCATGGACGGGGGAGCCTGGTAGGCTGCAGTCCATGGGGTCGCTGAGAGTCGGACACGACTGAGTGACTTCACTTTCACTTTTCACTTTCATGCATTGGAGAAGGAAATGGCAACCCACTCCAGTGTTCATGCCTGGAGAATCCCAGGGACAGGGGAGCCTCGTGGGCTGCTGTCTATGGGGTCGCACAGAGTCGGACACGACTGAAGCGACTTAGCAGCAGCACTTAAAATAAGTAAGTTCCTAATAGAAAGTTCTCTTTACTGTACTAGACTACATAATTTCATAGGCCACTACATATACTTGTTTTTGTTAATATTTCACTTCCATGTATAAAAGATTTACCATCTCAGCTATGTGAAGACTTCTTAATGATCCATGAAACATGGTAGTGTATAATTGTGATCTGATGTGAATTTGATTTTCCACATTTTCCAGAGTAAGCCAGCTTCTTAGTGTTCGTGTAATGCCATGACATTGGTAACTCCAGTGATGTGCTACAAGAATGTTACTCGTTTTTAGAAAGTGAGTTTCAAATTAGAAAGCTTTAGGGAAAATTGAAAATCCAGTTAACTTGCACAGGAAACATTGATTGACTCCCTTGTTTTCCCACTTCTTAACACTCCTGGAAGAGAAAGTCATTTGGAAGAAAGCATAAAGTTTATTCACATAAGGGATTTTTAATAAATTGCTCAGGTTAGAACTTTCACTGAGTGTTCTCTATTAGTAATTTGTAAGTCTGTTCTTGGACATCAATGTTTTAAGTATGGAAATGATGAAAATAATGCTTACTCAATAAATCTTTGAGTTTAATGAGAAGGGGGAGTTTAACACAAGAAAAAAAAGCCTAGAGTTGCTTCTGCATCTTCTTGAGGGTGTCTGGCTTCTCTGCTGAAGTAAACCAGACAATACTGTCCAGTGGAGTCATCTGACTGATTTTTTTTTTTTTTTTTTCTGACATACAAGCATCATGGCATGCAGAGTGGAAAGTATTAGTGTAGAAGTCAGGAAGTGATTGTTTTGGTGCTGCTAGTGAGTAGTTGCATAGTTTGAATAAATTATTTAAGCTCTAGATGCCATTTTGTGACCATTAAATGAGGAAGGTGGTTGGACCACAGCTAAGAATATGAACTTTAGAATCAAACAGGGTCAAGATAAATTCATGTTCTTCCACTCATTTGTTAGAATAGTGCTCAGAGTATAAATATAATGCCCATATATAATAAGTGCTCAATTGGTCCTGGCTATTTGCTTATTTTCAGAATTTCAGTTTTCTTTAAAGTGGGGATAAAGTACCATATAGAGTTGATCAGATCAGATCAGTCGCTCAGTCATGTCCGACTCTTCGCGACCCCATGAATCGCAGCACACCAGGCCTCCCTGTCCATCACCAACTCCTGGAGGTCACTCAGACTCACATCCATCGAGTCAGTGGTACCATCCAGCCATCTCATCCTCTGTCGTCCCCTTCTCCTCCTGCCTCCAATCCCTCCCAGCATCAGAGTCTTCTCCAATGAGTCAACTCTTCGCATGAGGTGGCCAAAATATTGGAGTTTCAGCTTTAGCATCATTCCTTCCAAAGAAATCCCAGGGCTGATCTCCTTCAGAACGGACTGGTTGGATCTCCTTGCAGTCCAAGGTACTCTGAAGAGTCTTCTCCAACACCACAGTTCAAAAGCATCAATTCTTTGGCGCTCAGCCTTCTTCACAGTCCAGCTCTCACATCCATACATGACCACAGGAAAGACCATAGCCTTGACTAGACGAACCTTTGTTGACAAAGTAATGTCTCTGCTTTTGAATATGCTGTCTAGGTTGGTCATAACTTTCCTTCCAAGGAGTAAGTGTCTTTTAATTTCATGGCTGCAGTCACCATCTGCAGTGATTTTGGAGCCCAGAAAAATAAGTCTGACACTGTTTCCACTGTTTAACCATCTATTTCCCATGTAGTGATGGGACCAGATGCCATGATCTTCATTTTCTGAATGTTGAGGCTTTTGATACTGGGATTTAAATGGGCAAAAGAAAATTCTTAGTATAGTGTATGACACAATAAAGTATGAGTAAGATTGGTTGCTTGTTCCTCACAAAGTTCCCTCCAGCATGAATTGTTTTGCTCTGTGTTTCTTTTTTTAATCATTATGAAATTGAGAGGTCTGGGGTACTAGGTACTCTAGAAAAGGATTTAGGGAGAGAGGATTGTTAGGGCCCTGGCTGATACACAGTAACAGTACCTAAGACCAAGGTGTTTAAATCTCAAATTGAAGACCTTCAAGAGCCCAAAGGGGACAAAACAAAGAATTTTTATTTGTGCTAGGGCAGCAGTGGCACCCTACTCCAGTACTCTTGCCTGGAAAATCCTATGGATGGAGGAGCCTGGTAGGCTGTAGTCCATGGGGTCGCTAGGAGTCGAACAGGACTGAGTGACTTCACTTTCACTTTTCACTTTCCTGCATTGGAGAAGGAAATGGCAACCCACTCCAGTACTCTTCCCTGGAGAATCCCAGGGAGGGCGGAGCCTGGTGGGCTGCCGTCTATGGGGTCGCACAGAGTCGGACACAACTGAAGCGACTTAGCAGCAGCAGCAGCAGCAGCATGATACAGTGAAACAACAATGTACTGTGAATTGATCAGTTGAATCAACAAATTTAATAAATATTTATTATGACCCTCTTAATTTGCCAGGTACTGCTTTGATGGCTGGAATACAAGATCCTTTTCTCTCAAGGAGTTTACACTGGGGCAGGGAAAAATGGAACATAGAAGTAAATAAGAGATGCTCAACTGAAAATGCTGGAGGTGGGATGGGGTAGTGACTAGCTAGGTGAACCCTACTCAAAATGTGTTCTGTGGGTCAGTTCAGGGTCAGTTATCAGTTTATCTGTTCCTGGTCCTCCATTAGATAACTAAAATTAAGAATGTCTAGAAAATTTTACATCAGTCTAAGAAAATAATTTTATATCAGATCAAAGAATAAAAGTCATATATTTTATATGCTTCCCTCACCCCCAGATAACTCATCTTCATTGTGTTTTACAAGAGTACTAATCTGTAATGGATTGGAAATAAAACCTTGATTCTTTACCATTGTTAGTTTGAGAAACATTGTTTCTCAATGTTTCTCAACTTTAATTTTAGTGTGGTAACTTCCATTCTTGGCACTTAGATAAGCAGGCTGCAGAAAATTTGAGCTTCTTACAGTTAATTAATTCATTGTTGGGATTAATTTATTTTGCTTTAAAAAACAGTCTCTACTTGTTATTAACATTATATTTTATGCTGGATTAAAGGACTTTAGTTCCTTTGATTTTAAAGTACATTTATTCAAAGAGTTGGGTGTATAATGTAGAAAGAGAGAGGGAGGAACCAAAATTAAAACTGGAATGAATACAATACTTAGATGATTTCTGACTCTGAGATTTTATGATCAATTGTTCTTTTGGTATAAAATCTTTCCTCCCACCAAGTGTTAATTTGCACAGTGTCTACTATATGAAGTCACACAGTCTTATGTATTTGTCCCTGTCCCTTCATATGATGCTGGTGGAGCACAGATCCTAAGAACAGAATATAGTTGAGGAAATATACTACTGCTTATCAGAGATAATGTGGGTAACATTTAGGATTATCCACATATTAGAAGTCTACCAATTCCTGTTTTTATATAGCTTTATCATTTCCTTATTTAGAACCTTATTTATTGCATGTAGGGATAATTTAAGACCTGTGTTTTAAGACAACTGAACATAAGATTAAAAAATAAGGAACATATTTTGGATAACCCTTAGTTAGCATATTAAATGGACTTACCTGGTGGCTCAGAGGGTAAAGAATCTACCTGCAGTGCAGGAGACCTGGGTTCAATCCCTGGGTCAGGAAGATCCCTTGGAGAAGGGAATGGCAACCCATTCCTGTATTCTTGTCTAGAGAATTACAGGGACAGAGACTATATAATCCATTGTGCCACAGAGTCAGACATGACTTGAGCGACTAACACTTTCATAGATAATGACTCAATTTTTACCCAGTCAGATCTGATCCATTAAAACAATACATAAGTGATTTAGGTTCAAAAAGAATATGTCACACAAAATATGTTCTTATGTAGATACTTGTAATGTAACATACCTGAGTGTTGATATTGAGTGCATACTTTTGTAATATTCACCAGTGGTAAATATGTCAAATAATTTAAACATCATAATAGTGACACTTGAAGATGTATTATCTTATTATTTGGTAAAACATAAAGCAATATCATTCTAAGAACATGTCTATTTAATGATCATGTACTATTTAAGTGATTAATTAAAATTTGAAAGGCAGCTGTAGAGTAGAATAAGGACAGCTTTTAGCTAATATGAATTATAACTTATATTTTTAATGATTGTTAAAGTAGCAATCATTGGATTTATGTAATCATGTTGATTTATGCCACAAATTAAGGCTTTTGAATATCTCTGGGGTTAAAAATACTCTTGATGTAGTGGGGTTAGAATTTCAGTTATATAAGAACTCTAAGTTGGTTTTTTCTTATTACCTGGATTTTAATCATGTTAGTAAATAGATAACTAGATATATTCTAGAACCAGTCAGTGCCTGTTGGGGAACAAATGGGGGAGGGTTTACTCAGCAGTATTCTTCAGTTTGGTCATGAAATGAGGACTGCTTTATGTAAATTGTTCTTACTGGCGCCAGCTAGCTGTAACTGCAGTCTGGCTGTGCTAGGGTAGCAAATAATATGTGTCATGGATTTTCTGTTTGGAATGTATAAGAATGCAGCCTTTTGGACTGAAAGAACAGAGTTGATGCATTAGAATAGGAGTACTGAGACCTCCACAATTGCCAGTGAATAAGTGAAATAGTGAGAAGCTATAAGCCTTTTAAGTTTTTGTTCTGCTTTTATAGATTTGTACCTATTGATACTATTGGGTAATATGTGGGAGGTACTTAACTGCACACAGTTGCTGCAGACCTAATAGTTGGCAGCATAGAAAGCTATACAAAAGAATTCTGATTCTAGGCATCTTCACTTGCAACAGTCCTTTGGAAGATGTACGTTGAGTGTTCTGTGAGCTTCACTGACATGCTGTCTGATGTTTTCTGGCTTTTGTGGTTGATGGGATGTTTGCTGCACAAACTACACAACAGATGTGAACCACTGAAAGGAGTTTTAATATGTAGCCAGTCTATTGTATTCCTATTTTTTTTTTTAATGAATATGTACCAAACAAGGAATTTAGTCTCAAAAAAAGCTGATCTAGAAATCTGCATTAGCTTTTATGCTTATACAAATGAACTGTGTAGCAGTGGTTAACAGAAGAGGAAGTCTTTTTCACAGTATCAAGCTGCCCACAGGTAAGAGATTCAGGTCCGTTTTCTATGATAACTCTTCTCCCTCCCCTACCTCCTCAGGCCTATATCTGTCTCTCATCTTTGGGAAGTTTTTTTGTTTTTAGTTTTATTAATACCAAGATAACTAGATTGTTTAATGTTAATTTTTAGGAGATTCTTAATGTCATATTTGGATTTGATTTCTTAAAAATATTTTCATCTTCTTTAATTTATCTCAGATTTAAATTGAAAATAACAATAGGCTTCATATATGAGTATTATTCATGCATACAATATGTTCTTATTACATAGAAATCAGTTTTAGGTCTATTCATAGTCCTGTTACTGTGTTCTCAGTTGTAGTGACACCAACTGGTACATAAAGAGCGATGACTTTGTAACCTTACTAAACATGAAGTTTTAGTTTAAATGTACCCCTTTGACTTCAAAATCAGAATGCTTGTTTTCAGAAGTGACTCATTAACATATATTAGATAATGTGTATTTATACATATAATGTGGTCAAGTGTTCCCTACCACCTTTATCATTTCCATTTCCACATATTTAAATTCATCACCATTTTATAAAGTGAATTTAAGAATCTAAAACTAACAAGAATGTATTAATTAGAAATTCTGTTGAGTCTAATATTTTATTTCTTAAGCTTGGTGAAAGGTACATGAGCATTTATTATTTTGTGTGTGTGTGTCTGAAAAATTGCATACAAAAAGTCACATTGAAATAAAAATAACTATATAAAATAATGAATATGGTAACCATTATTGTAAGTCGGGCATAACAAAGGCACCTCAGCACTCATGAAAAGATACGATTTATGTTTATAAAGAAATGCATACTGATACATCAGTATTGTTGTTCAGTTGCTAAGTCTTGTCAGACTCTGTGACACCATGGATTGCAGCATGCCAGGTTCTCCTGTCCTTCACTCTTTCACACTGTATCAGTATGGCCAATGATAAGATATATTACAGATTGATATAATAGTTTTAGAGGGATGAGAGTGGGGAGGTAAGAAAGTTGAATGAAGCTGAGAGGGGGTAATGAGGCTAGTTTAGAGAAATGGAGGGAAGGAATTAGAATAGGCAGTTCTCTGCCTTTGCATTCTTTTCTGGGAGTTAAATAGCAGGTTCTTTTCTGCAACCTGAAAGTGCTAGTTTTAGTTGGGACTTCAGTTCTTTAGATGTGAAGTTCTTTATTACTGTGTAGTTGAATACTTAAAATCTAGAGGTCAACTGTGATAAAAGGCACACTCATGTTTCAGGGGCCCAAACTATTTCCCATTGCCCTTTGACTGTGTTGCTTGGGATTTTAAAAATGATTGTTTTAATATATGTTCTGTTGAAGTATAAAAATGTATATTTGTGGATATATTTCCCCCAAGTAAAGAATTTCACTAGAATTGGAGAAATGGTGATAGTAGAAATATATTAATTTTGATAGTAGAAATATATTAATTTTGAATAATGTACTTGAGGTTCAGGGGAAGAATGAGGCTGGATGTGTTCTCTTGGTGTAGAGAGCAGAGCTGGGAAATGTTTTCCGACTTCTCTTTGAGGCAATGTTTGGGAGAATGTTGGGCTAGGAGGACAGTGGAGATAGACTGGTTTATATATTTATATAGATAAAGAGGCAAGGAGTTGTTAGACCAAAACAGAGGCATTTATTGATTACTATTGGAGTTCGGAGTCACGGCAAAGAAAGATGTTGAAAAATAGGAGTGTTCTGTCTATAGAGAAAAAAAACTAAAAATAGGCATATAAGACAAAAATAAAGGACATGAACATAATAAAGTTGTGCAGTCTTCGAGACTGTTAAGCTTGAGTGTGCATGATCCAAAAATCTAGGGAATAAAATTTGAAGTTTTAGTTTTGGTGTTCCTCTTAGGCAACAACTTTTGTTTAGCAAGCAGTGTAGACTTAGAAAATCTTCGAAGTGAAACGGACGTGAATTTGATATAACATCACACCTTACTGTTTGTTATTTCTGACAGGTAGTTATCTGGCTTCTGTATCAATGTTTCTACTGACAGAAAAGAAAGGCTCTAATTTTATAAGGCAGTTCCTTCTTTTGTTGGACATCCAAAACAATGAACATTTGCAGATTTTGAAAAAAAATTGGCCTTTCATTGTTTTGCTCCTGGCCTCTACCTTGTGTCTGTCTCTTTCTCTGTGTATCTCTCTGTAATTTTTACATGATAAATCTGCACTATTTAAAGAAAGCCATTAAAATTCTCTTGTGTTTTCTAGGCTAAATATCCACCATTTTTCTGACGTTTGCTCGTATACTGCATTGCTGTAGGTCATTCTTTAGCCTGGTCACCCTCTTGTTTATTCTACTGTTTTTATTTTTTTTAATATAAATTTATTTATTTTAATTGGAGGCTAATTACTTTACAATATTGTATTGGTTTTGCCATACATCAACATGAATCCACCACAGGTGTACACGTGTTCCCCATCCTGAACCCCCCTCCCTCCCCATACCATTCCTCTGGGTCATCCCAGTGCACCAGCCTCAAGCATCCTGTATCATGCATAGAACCTGGACTGGCGATTCGTTTCATATATGATATTATACATATTTTAATGCCATTCTCCCAAATCATCCCACCCTCGCTAATATTCTACTGTTTTTAAAAATCTCTTTTTATCTGTGATGCTCATAAGTAAATACATTACCAAAAAGAATGTTCTTTTTTTCTGACAGTGTACTTCTGTTCTCCAGTTTTAAGTTTGCATTGACATTTTTGGCAGCCACTTTCCACTGCTGAATTTTATTGAGTTTGCAGTAAGTTAAAATCCCTTAGTCTTTTTCATGTATTCCATTGATAACATGTAATATACTTAAATATTTGAACCAAGTGTACTATCTTATAATTATATTTTCTTAATTTCTAATGTGGTTTATTATGCTTTCTTTTGATTTTCCTTGCTTGTTTTCCCCCTTTAGGACGTCTCTCAAAAAGATGGTTTTAGATTTCATTGATTGCTTGCTGTTTTATTGAGTTTCCCATGATAATTTTCAGTTTTTATTGTAGTTACTTTCTTTGGGTTTATAACTTTTACTAGCATTTTTGAGTTTGTGCTTCTTCATTAATATGTGCATTTAGGTTTTCTCCTGAGTATCATTTTAGTTGAATTCCCTGGGTGGTATTTTGTTAATACTTTGTTGTTTATATTATTTTACCACTGACTCCTACTTAAAGTTTTTTTTTTATAATTTATAAGAAGAAAACTTTCACTCTCATTTCATTATTGTTTATCTAACTGTATTAAGTTATGGCTAGAGAATGTGGCCTTATGTGAATTTTGTGGGGGGGGGGGATTGGTCTTTGAATTTATTAATATTTCCTTGTCACCATATGCACAGTCAATATTAATGTATGTTGATTTTTGTTCATAAAAATTTGTGTTCTGAGTTTTTTGGATACACAGTTCTATTTACTTTTCTACTGAGCGACTTCACTTCTTCACTTCAGCATGTTAATTGACAAATGCATTTTTAATATTTGTTTTTTTAATCTGTAGAGTTTAGAAAGAGGTGTGTCTATCTTTCTGGATTTATTAGTTTTTCCTTGAATTTTTAAAAATATATTTTTGGTTTATGTGATCTGAAGTGGTATTATTTAGGTATATCAGACATAATGTTTCTAGTGGATTGTACCTTTTATTAATTAGAAATATCTTTTTTGTTCCATTACTGGATTTTAAATTTGAATTTTTTTTATATGTTACATGTAGGTTTTATACATATACTGAACTTTTTTTTTGGTTGGCGTTTGCCTAATGTTATCATTTTTACCTGTTTTCAACCTTTCTATGCTATTTTATTATAAGGTAATATATAGCACATATTTATTTGATGATATTTTTGTCATTTTACCCAGTTTGAAGCCTAAGTAACTTTTAGATTAGACTTTAGTAACTTTTAGATAACTATTAGTAACTATTAGTAACTTTTAGTAACTATTAGTAACTTTTAGATAACTATTAATAACTTTTAGATTTTTTTCTTTATTCCTTTGTTCCATATTCCACAATCTTAAAGTCCATTAATTCCCATTTTGTAATTATCTTGTATTTTGTTCCAGAATATTTGTTTTAAAGATGGTCGGTCCTCAATTATTTTAGTCTGCTCATGAGTTTTACTTGTTTTGTGGAGCATTGCTGTCTATTTCCCTTATCTGAGTTTCTTCCTACGGTCTTTTACTGTCTTCTATCTGTAAGTATATCTTTATATATGTTAGCAGTAATTTATTAACTCAGTCTTTGCTCACAAGTAATACTTTTATTTTTTCTATCCTTGTTGATTTTCTGGCAATAGGATTCTAGGCTAAAAATAACTTTTCCCTGAACTTTGGGGATATTGTTGTTTTATTTTAGCATTTAGTATTGCTGATGACAAGTCTGATGTCAGTAATTTTTATTCCTTTGTAATTAAATTATGTTTAAAAAATTCTGAGTTATTAGTATTTCTTCATATGGGTTTTCTGAAATCTTAACATAGTATGTCTATCTAAGTGTTAAAAAATTTAATTTAGTCTGTTTTGGTAATTAGTTTTTCTTTGAAAAACTTTTTTTTTTTAGGTCTATGAAGTTTTTTTCTTACTTTTCTCCTTTTTTTCCCCTCAGTTCTTTTTTTCTATACTTCCTCTTGGATGAATGTTGTTGCTTCTGGGTATATCCCTCATATCTCTTAGCTTTCTGTTTGTCCTTTGTATAATCCCTACTTCCTCCTGCCCTGAAATTTTTGGTTGATTGTACTCATCTTTGTGCTTGAGAGTTCCTGTTTTACTTTGTGTGTATGCTGACCCAGGTGATTATGAGGGAGCTGTTGCTTGCTGCTCATGGCATAAGCTGGGAATTTGTGTTGTCAATGGTAGCCTTCCTTCCCTGTCTCATCGGGAGCTTAGTGTCTGTGTGAGTCACTACACTGTCTACATTCATAAATGTCATGTCCCTGCTGCCTTGGTTTAGCATTAGCATGAAAGAAAGAGATTGGGAAAAGTGGAATGAATTTAACTGTTAAGATAAATCACACAAATATGTTGTCATTTGAAAATTGAAACTGATATATCAGGTCTAAGTAAAAGTTTGTATCTGTTGTCTTTTCTCCTCAAGGGAACTGCTGTAACTAGTTTGGCATTTATCCTTCCAAACTTTGAAATATCACTTATAAGCATATATAAATGTTTAGAAATATATTATTTTGCATTTTAAAGCATAATTGCATAAAATTTTGAATACTTATTGACTACTTATATGTCTAAGAATTTTCCATTTATGTCCTCATTAATCTCCATGACATTTTTATGAAGGCAGGCATTATAATAGTCTCAGTTTCATAGATGAAAATACTGAGTCAAGGAGAGGATAAGTATCTTGGACAGGTTATTTAAGAAGGAAATGATCATACCTGTATTCAAAGAGGTATGTCTGACTTCAAAGTTTATACTGTTAAGTACATTGAATTCTGTAGCTACTTGTATACTTAATAATCACACCAATAAAAAGTATCTACTGTGTTCTTAATTTCTCTTATTGTTCTTTATTCTTTAGTGGATCTTCCAGTTTTTTTTAACTATTAGGGATTGATTATTAATTTGTTTGTTTGCTATTATAGTATAACAGTAGATATCCTGATACATTACCTTTAAAAAATATATTATTAGTAATACTTAAGATGAATAACTCAATGTATTCTTTGGTGTGTCAAAGTGAAAGTGGCTCAGTCTTGTCAGACTCCTTGGGACCCCATGGACTGTAGCCCACCAGGCTCCTCTGTCCATGAGATTCTCAAGGCAAGAACACTGGAGTGCATTGCTGTTCCCTTTTCCAGGGGAACTTCCCGACCCAGGGATCTAACCTGGGTCTTTTGCTTTGCAGGCAGACTCTTTACTATCTGAGCCACCAGGGAAGCCCTTTGTTATATCAAAGTGATACATAGTTCTGCTTATTTGCCCCTGAAAATAGTTATGACACTGAAGTCTTATATCAGCAGTGTATGATGCTACTCATTGCCGTACATTATCACTAACAATATTCTTCACCGTCTGAGCCACCACGAATCCCAAGTAGTTGCCAATCTGATGTAAACAAAGTATTTTCTCTTTTTTTTGTCTTTTTCTGATTATTATCAAAGTTGAATATTTTCTCTTATTATGTTCCTTTTATGAATTGTTTATTTGATTTTTTTTTTTTTTTTGTCCTTTGGAGTTTTGTCTTTATATTCACTAATAGATACTCTTTTATTCTGGTACTAATCCTATTAGCACTATGCTTTTTTTTTTTTGAAC
The DNA here is from genome assembly GCA_935064755.1 of Tragelaphus eurycerus. Taxonomy (NCBI): domain Eukaryota; kingdom Metazoa; phylum Chordata; class Mammalia; order Artiodactyla; family Bovidae; genus Tragelaphus; species Tragelaphus eurycerus. Next base: position 14,026,599 of record CAKXYN010000036.1, on the reverse strand, counting down.
TGGGGTCTGCTCTGCTACCACAGCTGCGTGGTAGGCCCACCTCCCACCCAGGTGACAAGCTCCCCCTATTTGGCGGTGCAGCCACTAGGCTGGCAGGCTGCTGCCCACTGATTGGCATGCCCTTGGTGCGAGGCACCCCAACTCAGTGCACTGTCCTCCCCGGAAGATAAGCCGAGATTGGCTCCCACGGAAGACCAGCAGGTGGAGGAGCAGAGGAAGGAGGCCTAGCACCTGAGAAGGGCTGGGGTGTGAGCCCAGTATGCTTTTTAGGTTTAAAGTGTTTCTCGAAACTTGCGGTTACTTGTTACTTTTCTGTGCCTTTGATATTTCTCTACATATACCCAGCATAGTTCTAATGTTTCACATACTTTCATTGTTTTGTCAGTCTTTTTCTTATATGTTGATGTTTCTAGATACCTTTTTTCTTGCTATTCTGAATTAAATGTTTTCTTCCTTATATCTTCTCTGAGGTCTTACTCTTTTTGTCAAGATTTCTAGAACAGTAATACCACACTTCTTGTTTCTTCCTTTTATGGAAATATCTCTGATGTTTTACTACTAAATATGAAGTTTCCTATTGTTTTGAAGTTGCCATTATCAGCTAAACAAGCAGTCTTCATGTTCTTAATTTTCGTTTTTTACCAGTGAATGAGTCAGGGAACATACTCAATGCCTTTTCAGTTTCTGTTGATAAATGACAGTTAATTTTTAGATTGTTAATGCATATCTGAATATGCTTAATTTTTAAGTTATTAGAGGTGTTTAAAATGTTTAAAAAGTGCAATTTAGGATAGAAAATTCTTTTCATTTAGTAGTTAGCCACGCCTATAGGAATGGAGTGCTTCTAATGAGAATGTATAATTTTTTGTTTCTGGGCCTTAAAAATCTAATAGGAAGTCTGAGTCATTTCATAGAAACTGCCCTTCTAGTTTCTCCAAGGACTGTTCTCTGCACGGTATATTATTGAGAGAGTTGTTATTGCCATTAACAGTGACCTGGCTAATCACATGTCTTCTCCAGTAGAATAACTTTAGAATGTGTATTCTAGTATTTAAAGGATGATAAAAAAATTTTGTAGTGAACTATGATAAATATTTGAAAATACCAAAATAAGGTCTTTGATCTGAATTTGTGAACCCTTGAAAAGAACTTGGTGGTGTATTGCATTTATGATTGTATTTCTTTGGGTTTCCCTCCCCAGCCCCTTCCTTTTCCTTTTCTTTTTTTTTTTTTAATTCTGGAGGCTCTAGGCTCAGTTAAATATTTTAATGTGGCAGACAGCCAGATTTCCAATAGTCCTGAACTCAGCATGTTGCTGTTGCTTAGCAACTACTTGTGAAGTCTTGTGGATATAACTGAATTATAAGTAGGGTTATGGGCAGAAGTGGAAATGAGATTGGTAAGAAAGGCATACTCTTCCTCCCCACCTCCCATTTGAATTTGAGTTATTCTTTATGCAGAGTCAGTTTTCAGAAATCTGGCTCATAAAAACTGGGTGTACTAACCCTATCAGGAAGACAGTAAGGGCTCTGTAGAGGTCTTGTTTGTAATTACACATTTTGAAAGCCTGTTTTTATTATTAGGATTAAATAGTCTATACCAGAGAGAGAGCAGTAAATGGAAAATAGAGTACTTCTAATTTTCATGGTTATTCATGTAGAAAAGTTTCTACAGATTGTATTACTGCCTATATTTCTTTTCCACATTTATGTTAAAATTTACATGTGTAACAAATTTTTGGTTATATTTCCATAAAAGTTTTTAATCACATTGTTTCTTTAGTGACTTAAAAACTGTTTTATAATAGTGACCATGTAGGCATTTGATAAATACACAAGTACTCCAAGCTATCTTTGCCATTTCTCAGTAGAGCAATGGATTTTTGAGTGGAATTCATTAAAATTTTGAGTCAAAATTTAAGGATCCACTCAGTCCTTTGTTTTCCATTTATTCCAGATGGAAAACTTCAGACCTAAAGGTCTTGAATGATTTGCCCAAGCCAACTCTCTCCAATCTGTGTTTTTTTCTGCATTATTATCTTCTACTGATGCAGATCTAAAAGCTTTTTTTTTTTTTTTTGCACTCATATTTCATCAGTTTATACAAAGTTTAATTGTAGTCTGTAATTTAAAGTAAAAACATAAACCGAATTCAGTAGCAAACACAACTAATATGAGCAGATTTAGATAAGAGCAGAAGAACATGAGATCTCAGTAATACTTCTGGTCATCAGTCAATATGTTTATAGAATGGGTGGAAAACATTGGCTTCCTTGGTCTAATGGTTAGTAGAAGAGAGATTAAGGGAATTTTCAAAGTATAATATTTTGGTGAGATTTGCAGATTTTTTTTAGGTTCTGAAAGAAAACAAAGTGATAATCCTTAGTTTTTGGTAAAGGAACTGTGTTTTCTTAAAATATATTACAAGATTTTTGTAGTAGCTTCTGATAGCCCAGCTTGTGAAAGTAAGCTTTTTAGGAACATTTGCCTAATGCAAGTAGATTATATTCTCTTATATGCATTGTTTGCCAGGGAAATTTCAGAGTGGGCATGTAATTTTTCTTTTTTTGCTCCCTGGAAGAGTGCTGGTCCATTCTGAGTTGTATGCCCAAGAGACATCTTGTTATCAAAAGCATAAGTTTTTTCTTAAATTCTAACAGAAGAAAAACATAGATTTGCAAATAAGATAAATTCAAAAAGTTGCAGTAAACATAATTTTAGTTAAATCTATTCAGTCATAATGTACTAGCAAATATTGCTTTGCTACAGAAGAGAAAAATTATAGGTACAAAGAAGAATTTGAGTTTCCTCTTTGAAATGAAAGATTAGGCTTCTTTTTTTAAATTTAGTTATGTTTGTTGTTAGAGTTAAACTTCTGTACACATAGGCTATGGCCACAGAATACCTGGTTCTCAGATGACATTTTGAATTCCTGTGGGTTGTAGGAGGGCAGAGTCTAGAGATGGGTAAGAGTATAGAGATATGGAGGAGGGTGACATTTCTGGCATGTATCTAAACTTCTCTAGAGCATTTACTTGCTGTACTAATTTTTAACACTAAGGTGCCATTGATAGTTCAGTCCTCCCAAAATTCCAGTTGATGTGTGATAAAATGTTTACTTTGCATAATCTGCAAATTTCATGCTTTTTCTGTTCCCTTAAATATAAAACTGGTGTCAGTAAAACTAAAATGTATAATAATGGCTTTAAATAATTTTAAGGAAATATGAAGTGCTAAGATATATATTTAAAGTGTTAATTTGACTTACATATCTGGAATTGTAAAATACTTTTTCCCACTTGTGCCTTATCAAATTTCGACTCATTTATTACATTCTTCCTCTCTAATTATAACTCATAGGTTAATTCATATCTTTTCTTTTGATGAGTTTGTTCAGGTAAGTGAACAAGATGAATTTATATTTAAGATTTAAATTGTCTTAAAGATGTGGATACAGTTGTAAGTTAGATCTGAATATCCAAGTCACGTGTGAATACAACATTAAGAAAAATAAGTAAAACAATAAGCTAAGTTACCTTTCATTCAAAACACTGCTTAAAATAATAATATTTATGTTTTTAAAGGCTTGGTTAAACTTAATTTTAGAATCTAGCTATCCTTAAAAGGATATACTACCAATGGATTGCTTTTTTGATGTATTTTCATCCTTCACTGGAGCTCTTTTTGTTACTTAAAACTGTTCTGCATTTTTATGTCTTAAACACATTGTTTATAAAGCTTTATTAAAATAAGTCTTTTACATGTAATTTTCTTAATGAAGTTTTTAGACTTTCCTAATATCAAATACATGAATTCCTTTTTGACCAAAGAAAACATTTTAAAAGTTAATTTACCACTTTATTAAAACATAATGGAGGGTTTGAGATATTTAAAACATGAACTTTGATAGGCCACATTTGTTTTAATATGATTTGATTGTAACCAACCTTTCATTTCAACAGCTATAATTTAAATTCTTGAAAATAAAAACAGATTTTTTCCCCTTTTACCTTTTCTCTTTATTTTCCTTTTATTTAGTTATTTTTAATTTTGGTCATTCTTTAATAGCTCATGAGCTTCATAGTTAATTACATTAGACTTCACATTGCTTGGCATCTTTATGATTCTCCAGAGTAAATGTGTTATATACATATAAGCATGCATACTAAGCATAAATGTGGCTTCCCTGGTGGCTCAGATGGTAAAGAATCTGCCTGCAATGTAGGAGATCCTGGGTTTGATCCCTAAGTCAGGAAGATCCCTTGGAGAAGGAAACAGCAGCCCATTCCAGTATTCTTGCCTGAAGAATTCCATGGACAGAGGAACCTGGTGGGCTACAGCCCATGGGGTTGCAAAGAGTTGGACACCACTGAGAGACTAATGCTGAGAGAGGCTGGAGCATAATTAGGTTGGAAAGTTAGAATGATGACAAACATTCTTTTATTTGGGTGACAGAAACGTGTTGTCAACTTTAATATTATCCCACATTAAACAAAACTGAAAAACCAAACATAGTGGTATTGTAAAGATTAAATATTTATATGTTTAACTTTTACTTGACATAAATAACAAGATTGTTTGTTTTCCTCAGGAATTGTTGTAGTTTGATTGAAAAAACAGTTATTGAATGTTGACTGTGTGGAAAGCATTATATGTTGGAACAAGTTTGTGTCAAAAAATAAGGAAGGCCTAATCCCCACCTGTTTAGAGATCTGCTTTGATTAATATTTAATCTTTGTATTTTTAATACACAGTAAAATCTTTTACCCTTAAGTAAGATTCTCAAATGATTGCAGGGAAAGTGTTAGAAAAAAAATGCAGCACTGTTCAGATTTTGATAGATTTTAGAAGTTTAGAGATGTAAGTACTGTGATTAAAGTGTTAACTTTTTCTCCTGAAAAAAGAACATTTAAATATTTATGTACATGTATACATATATAAGTAAAATGGTATGGACAATGGCATGTAACTTGAAATTGGTTGATTAATTTAGCTTAGAATTCATTTTTCTTTAATTGCCACTTAGTAAGAAAAAGTTCCAAGTTAATATTCTATATGAAATGCAAGGTACATAATTTTCCCCAGGAAAATAAAATGTTTTTGCTGGTGGTTTTCCTCTTATATTCACATCTATTCTGGGATTCATACTAGCATATTGTTTCTATTTTTAGGCTGTTGCCAGGCAGATTAAAAATTTCTCCTCTTAGGATTGCCCACTTTCTAGTTTTCTGATTGGTTACATGAACCTGCTTTCTTTAGCCAACCACAGTGACTATGCAAATTGTATTTCAGTTTCTGTTGCAGTGAGAGAACTGATAAGATGGCTGCAGGGGTTTTCCTTTGGGGTATGTTTATTATTCTAAAGAAGATTTTCATCATTATGTAATAAGCAAAAGTAGATTTTTTTCAAAATGATATTTTATTTTTTTTAATGTGAAATCAACTAATTAAACAAGTTTTATAAGCCTTGAAAAATGCCTCTTATGTCAGATTAGGTTAATTTTAATGGAGTTCTGTATTGAACCTTGTTAGAGGCAGCATTTTGTGTCGGTGGGTATATGTTACTTTTTGTTAGTAAACATCCTGACTTCTCAAAGGAAGGTTGACTTCTATGTAAACCTGCTCTATGTGAACATGCCAACATGTTAGTGTGTAATTCTGTCAGAGATATTCTAGATTACTACCTTTGCTTTATAAAATAATTTCATTGTTTCGCTTAAGAATCATTTTTTATTTTAGTTATATGTATATAGCCCATCATTCTTTTAGTCGCTGTTCACTAAGTGTATATTATATTCCAGACACTGTGTAGCTTATTAATATTATTCCCGGATATTTACTTTATTTTTTATTCTTTTGTTAAATGACCTGTTAAGTACGTCATAGTGATACCAGCATATTTTTAAGATGTTTTCTGATAGCAAAACTTGGGCATTTAAAATGTATTAATCTTATATTAAATACATGATGAGATGTGCCAGAATATTTCATAAAATAGACATAAATGTAGGTATTATAGTCCATTTATAATATTTATTTTAAAAATTAAAGTATAGTTGACTTAACGGTTTTATATTAGTTTCAGGTATAAAATGTGATTCAATGTTATTATAGGTTATATACCATACAAAGTTATTACAATTTTACTGACTGTATTCTCTGTGCTATGACATTCCTTCCCTGTGACTTATTTATTTTATAACTGGTAGTTTCTACCTCCTCATCCCCTTTACCTGTTTCACTCATTCCCCACATTGCCTCCCCTAATAATTATTTCTAGAAAGATACATGTAACGTACTGGTAAATACAGTGGCAAGACACTTCATATTGAATAAAGACAGCACTGAGAACCTGTGACAAAGCATTATGTAACACCAGAAAGTTCAGTAAATAAGCCTTGTTTATAAGCAAGTTTATCATTAATTACATGTAAGGCCTCTTGGTTATAGTGCCAGTTTATAGTAAGAGAGAATGCTCCTGTTTCACTTAAGACTCCCTAGTCCTTTTGGAAAAGGCAGTTGATTGCATTTTCTATGTATAGGATACTTGATTCATATATGTACCTGGAGCATTCATTTGCACCATAATCAGTACTGTTTTCTTGTTCCTAAAATTTGTTTTGTTCTTTTATCTTCTCATGTCCATTATTACATCCTGTGAGATAAACGTACTACAGAATTATGTCCCATTTAGGACAGGGGGAATAAAGTAACTGGCTTATCTGAGAGGAACACATGGAGAACAAGGTTGCTGGTTTTTCTACATACTGCCTTTTATAGAAGTATACTAGTGTAATTACAGGTATACTTGTTGACCTAGAAGTGTTAATTCCCTAAAGTGGGAACCAATTCTCAGTTCTTTTTGTTTTTGTTGCTTTGTCTGTGTTGAAAGTGTGACCCAGTAAAAGTCATAGGTTGAAAACAAATGAAAAATTATTCAACTCTAGTTTTGCTGTTAAAAAAAAAAAAAATCACAGGCTTATTGAAATGTAATTCACATGCCATACAATCCACATGATTAAAGTATACAACTCATTGATTTTTAAAACATTCATACAGTGTGTAACCATCACTACAATTAATTTTAGAACATTTTTTATTACATTATAAAGAAATCTTGTATCTGTCAGGAGCCATTCCTCATTTCTTCCCCAATCCCCAGTACTAGCCCAGCTACTTATCTGCTTTCTGTCTTTAGAGATTTGCCTATTCTGGACATTTCATATAAATAAAGTTACTCAGTGTGTGGCCTTTTGTGGTAGGCTTCTGTCACTCAGCATGTTTTCAGGGTTTATTCATGAAGTAACATTTATCAGTACTTCATTCCTTTTTATAGCCAGATAATATTTCATTTTAATGGATATACCACATTTTACTTATCAGTTGCTGGACTATGCTGGACTATGGCTATTATGAATAGATACTTTTAGGAGGTTATGAGAAGTGCTTCTATGAGTATTTGTGTACAAGTGTTTGCATGGATGTGATTTTATTTCTTGTGGATATGTATACCTAGGAGTAGAATTGCTAGATTTTTATAGCAGCACTGTTCAAGAAGTGCCAGCCTCTTTTCCAAAGCACCTGCTCCACTTTACAGCCCCATCAGCTGTATGAGGATTCTCTCCATCTTTTGCGAAAACTTGTTATTTTCTGCTTTGGTTATAACCATTGTGTTGTGTGTGAAGTGTTAATTATGGTTTTGATCTTCATTTCTCTAATGACTAATGATGTTGAGCATCTTTTTATGTTTGTTGCTTATTGGCTTATCTTTGGAGAAATATCTATTCAAGTCTTTTGCTCATTTTTAAATTGGGTTGTTTTATTATTATTGAGTCATAGTAGTTTTTATATATTCTAATAGATACAAGTCTCTTTTCAGGTATATTATTTACACATATTTTCTCCCATTGTGTGAGTTATCTTTTCACTATCTTGATGGTTACCTTTGCAGCACAAAAATTTTTCATTTTTATGAGGTCCAGTTTTTCTTTTGTTAATCTCATGGGTCTATGTAAGAAATCATTGACTATTCTAAGGTCATGTAGATTTATATCTGTTTTCTTTTAAGATTAAAAATTTTAGCCATTAGATTTAGGTCTTTGACCCATTTGGAGTTAGTCTTTATTTATGGTATGAGATAGGGGTCCAAAGTCATTATTTTGCATGTGGCTATTCAGTTGTTTCTGCACTATCTATCTGTTGAAAACACTGTTTGTTCCTCATTGAATGGTCTTAGCACTCCTGTCAAAAATTATTTAACTATAAATGTGAGAGTATATTTTTTGACTGTTCTAATCCATTGCTAGAAGAAGCACAAGCTGGAATCAAAATTGCCGGGAGAAATATCAATCACCTCAGATATGCAGATGACATCACCCTTATGGCAGAAAGTGAAGAGCAACTAAAGAGCCTCTTGATAAAAGTGAAAAAGTTGACTTAAAGCTGAACATTCAGAAAACGAAGATCGTGGCATCTGGTCCCATCACTTCATGGGAAATAGAGGGGAAACAGTGTCAGACTTTATTTTGGGGAGCTCCAAAATCACTGCAGATGGTGACTGCAGCCATGAAATTAACAGACGCTTACTCCTTGGAAGGAAAGTTATGACCAACCTAGATAGCATATTCAAAAGCAGAGACATTACTTTGCCAACAAAGGTGCGTCTCATCAAGGCTGTGGTTTTTCCAGTAGTCATGTATGGATGTGAGAGTTGGACTGTGAAGAAAGCTGAGCACTGAAGAATTGATGCTTTTGAACTGTGGTGTTGGAGAGGACTCTAGAGAGTCCCTTGGACTGCAAGTAGATCCAACCAGTCCATTCTGAAGGAGATGAGCCCTGAGTGTTCTTTGGAAGGAATGATGCTAAAGCTGAAACTCCAGTACTTTGTCCACCTCATGCGAAGAGTTGACTCATTGGAAAAGACTCTGATGCTGGGAGGGATTGGGGGCAGGAGGAGAAGGGGACGACAGGATGAGATGGCTGGATGGCATCACTGACTCGATGGACATGAGTTTGAGTGAACTCTGGGAGTTGGTGATGGACAGGGAGGCCTGGCATGCTGCAATTTGTGGGGTCGTGAAGAGTCAGACACAACTGAGTGACTGAGCTGAACTGAACTGATTCCATTGCTCTCTCTGTCTGTCCTGCTAGTAGTGCATGCTCAGTTGATAAGTTGTGTCTGACTCTTTGCAACTCCATGGACTGTAGCCCACCAGGCTCCTCTGTCCACGGGATTTTCCAGGCAAGAATATTGGAGTAGGTTGCCATCTCCTCCTCCAGGGGACCTTCCCAACCTAGGAATCAAACCTGCATCTCCTGCATTGGCAGGTGGATTCTTTACCACTGAGTCACCTGGGAAGCCCTAGTAGTACCACACTGTAAAGATTACTGTAGCTTTATAGTAAGTTTTGAAAATGTGAAGTGTGAGTCTTTGACTGTCTCTCCCCCTGCACCTCCCACCCCCATATTGGCTATTTGGAATTTCTTGCATTTCCATGTGAGTTTTAGAATCAGCTTGTCAGTTTCTGCAAAGAAGATAGTTGAGATTTTGATAGGGCTTTGCCTTGAATCAGTCAATCAGTTTTGAGAGTAGTGACGTCTTAATATTAAGACTTTTGATTCAAGAGTATAAGGTGTCCTTCTGTTTATTTAGATCTTTAATTTCTTCAACACTTTGTAATTTTTTAGAGTATTGGTTTTGTACTTTTTGTTAAATTTACTTTTTATGCTATTGTAAATGGAACTGTTTTCTTAATTTCATTCTGAAATTGTTTTTGCAAGTGTTTTTTATTATATTTTTCAATATATTGATTTTATATCTTGCAACCTTCTAGACTCATTTACTGGTTCCAATAAAATTTTTGATGGATTTCTTAGGATTTTCTGTACATAGGATTTTATCATCTGCAAATTGAGATAGTTTCAGTTTTTTTCCTTTCAAGGTACATGAACTTTATTTCATTTTCTTGCCTAATTGTCCTGGCTAGAACCTCTAGTCAGTGCCTAATAGCAGTAGTAAGAGCAGACATTTTGTCTTGTTTCTGATCTTAGGGTGAAAGCTTTCTGTCTTTAACAATTAAGTATGTTAGCTATGGGTTTTTCCTAGATGCTCTTTATCAGATTGAGGAAATTCCCTGTGGTTTGTTGAGCTAGTTCTATTGTTACTTGCTTGGATGACTTAATAAAAAGTTACTTTTAAAAAGATACTTGGATGTTTAAGAGCTTCTTTGTAATAATGTTGGCGCTAATATGTGAACCAGTCTGTTGGCTGATGAAATTGAGGCTGTAACAGTCAGAACTCATTCACTGTGTGAATAGGCCTTAGCAATTATATTAAATGGCTTTTCCATTTTCAGAGAGAGAAGAAAATAGTGGCAAATACAGTATAGTTTATTGCTTATTGTTTTGAACACTAGAAGACCCCCATGGTTTCAAAATTTAAAGGATGAAATGTATAAGAAGTGTACATATGAAAAGAAGGCAATTTCTGAATCAAGTGTCTTTTTACTTTACTAAGTTAATTATTATCCCTGTAATGAATGATAGTAGCATGGCTATTTGGAGAAGGCAACGGCACCCCCACTCCAGTACTCTTTCCTGGAAAGTCCCATGGACAGAGGAGCATGGTAGGTTGCAGTCCATGGGGTTGCTAAGGGTCGGACACGACTGAGCGACTTCACTTTCACTTTTCACTTTCATGAATTGGAGAAGGAAATCGCCACCCACTCCAGTGTTCTTGCCTGGAGAATCCCAGGGGCCTGGGGGAGCCTGGTGGGCTGCTGTCTATGGGGTCGCACAGAGTTGGACACGACTGAAGCGACGCAGCAGCAGCAGCAGCAGCAGCAGCAGCATGGCTATTGATGTATTATTTCAGATGTAAAGTTGAACTTGTATAACTTGTCACTTAAATGGGAAAAAATATGCCTTGGTATAGGGTCTGACATATAATTACCCGTTGATAAGTGTCAGTTTCTTTATTCCTTTAAGGTGGGTTGTTTCATTAATAAAGTGGGAACTTTATAATATAGAAAAAAAGTATAAGACATACCTGGGAATAATAAACATCAGATTCAAGATTATGCTTATCTTTGAGTTAAGGAGTTGGGATGGGAAGGAGTAGCATGCTATCTGATAGTGTTATACAGGAGGCTTTGTTTTTAATTTCTTATCTGGATGATGGGTACACATGTGTTCATTATATTAGAGTTTATATCTTGCTACATGTTCTCTGTATTTAATAATGAAAAACTAATTATAAAAGAACATCAGCATAGCTAGACTTGAGTAAAATAATTCAAAATTTAAGCTAGAATCAAACTTAGCAAGCATCTAGTCTAACCTCCTCAGTTTTACTGTTGAGTGACATGAAATCAGGAGAGTTTGGGTGATTTATCCTGTGACAACTATTATGCTAATGTTGGAACACAGAGTAGATTTGGTTTTGTTAGTTTAGAAATCTTTGTTTTGCCAAGCTTTTATAATAATGTATTTTTGAGTTGTGGATTATATGTGCACGCATGCTCAGTTGTGTCTGACTCTTTGCAACCCCATGTACTGTAGCCTCCCAGGCTCCTCTGTCTATGGAATTTTCCAGGCAAGAATACTGAAGTGGATTGCCATTTCCTACTCCAATGGGTAAATTATATAGTTTACTGTTATTCTTGTTTTGGTAAGGTTACCTATCCCTGCGTTTTGCCATGTGACGTGAAATGTTTCCCCATGAGAGCTTTTTTCCCTCTACCCTCTTAACTTGGGTTTAGCCAATGGGCTGTGAGTGAAAGTGGTGTATACTGTGTCTAAGAAAAAGCTTTAAAATCCATTGTATATTGTATGGTTCTGTCATTGTGGGCTTTTTTTTCTCGGTCATTATGGGCTTTTCTCTATGCCACAGGACCTGGAATTGTGGGGGCTGGGGAAGCATTTGCTGCTTCTTCAGCCGATGACCTAGAATGAAGAAGATTGTTAGTTATTAGCCAGTAAAAAAACATGTTTTTTTTCTTACTGCTCTATTAACTAGTGAAAGCTGACTGACAGAAAAGTAAGCTCTCTGTCCTTTCTCCTTAGATTGAGTCAATAAGAAAAGTAAGCGCTATTTCCTAAGATTTGAAGGATTCACATCTTTTATGTTGCCCTCCTAAATCATTCTGGGTATTTTAATTCATCCAAGTAAAGTATGAAAAATTTTGGACAAGTGGTTCTTAAATTCTTGAGGAAATAAAATACATAGCCGTCTGTAACTTTACTCATTGCTGCCCAGGTGCTGGTGGAGTTTGATGAATTGGACAAGCTAGTGGACCCTGATGGATAACTGGCTAATTTTCTGAGGGGATGTAATTTAATAAGTGTGTTCTATAATTGAGTTTGTTGGATCAGGTCAATTAATTTGACTGCGTATGTAACAGAATGATCCCCAAAATACACTGGAAGAAGTTATTTTAAGGTATCTTGCATTTGCATTTTTTCATGTAGACTATTCTAGTATTCTTCAAAATATATCAGTGAATGCAACAAATTAGACTGTAGTGACTGTTCTGGTTTGATTTGCTTATTAATCAATATTGATTTGCTGTTGCTTTGTCCAAGGGATTGTTGGTAAAGCAAACTTCTGTTTCCTTTGTTGCTGATTAGTTTTAAACATTTAGTTAAGGGATATCCCATTATATGTTTTGATATCTCAGCTGATATCATGAGGTTGCTGAGAGGCAGAAGGGGTTATTGCATCAAATATTATGAGCACGTGAAACCATACCGAACTCATGAGTATTAGTAGATAAGGAATGGATTTCCACCAGTTAATGTTTCCTTTTTTTTTTTTTTTAATGCAGTATTGTTTTTTTGCAATTGAGGGAAGAACCATAGCATAGTAGAATTGAAGAATTGTGAACTGTAAGGGATTCTGGATTCTCAAGTAAATATTGCCAGTGCTTTGTGAGTGACTTCAAGAGAAGTTTGGAAACAAGATGAAAATCCTTGTGGAAGTTTTAATAGGGGTAGTGATTATGTTTTACTATAGTTTTAGAAAAATAGTTATTGACGAAGTTGACAAGATATCTAGTATTTAAGGTAAAAATTTAGAAACTATATTAAATCTGTGCAGATAAATATCAAGAGGATGAATCATTTCACTCGCAGTTTCACCAGTCTTCACTAATGAACAGTAAACAGTATGCAGATTATTAACATTTACTATGCAGCAGAGTGATTATTCTTTATGATTTTATTTCCAGGACTATTGCAGAATTCTCAAGTAAAATTTAGAAGTGCAGAATAAAATCACATGGTTCTCAATTGAGAATGGAATTCTTAGCAGAGTAACTGAGTTGCATTTCTACAGAGGCTTAGAATTATTTCAGCATAAAGTGATTATTTAAAAGTAAGCCATCATTAGTCAAGCCTACTGACTAATGTTTGTTTAATCCATTTAACATAAACTCAAATCTGAAAAATTATTTTCAGCATCCCATTATTCAGAATAATGTTATAGTACTATCAATTAAAAGCATGAATTTAATTGGAGTACCTGTGTCAAAGATAGAAATGTCAAGTCCACTTAAATGGCTTTGCTTAGCATTTTGCAAGTTTTTGCTAAAATTTTATTTTTAAGTATATTTCATCACATATCCATACTTTGAATTAATATAGTGTTTGTGTATGTGTCTGTGCGCTTTGACCCAACAGTTTTGGTACTTCCTGTTGTTTTGTTAGTTAAAGCAGTTCTTGGAAAGCAGTAGTATAGATCCTTGTTTATTTAATCAGGAAAACTCTGCTATGGACCTGTTATTGAAATAAGAATCTGGGGGTATGTTACAAATATGTGTCAGTTTCATAGTTCACCTTTAATTTTACCCCGTTTGGATTCTTGGTAGAGCACTTGCCCTCATCTGCTTCCCTTGTTGCCGGGCAAGGTTTGTGATGCTGATGTCTGATTGGTGTAGGCAGCTATAGCTTTAAGCCAATCAAACAGTGAATTTCAGTTCTCGCACAAGGCTGAAGCATTCAAGCAGCTGCTGATTTATTTTTCCTATGGTGAGATTATATAAACTAAGAGTATGGCTACAGCAAGCTCCCTCTTGGGTATGTTTGAAAAATTACAAGGTTCCTCTGTAATTGAAAGAAAAAAAATGAAGTTTATTTTAAAAACTTACTACTAAAAATCTCATAGTGAATTTGAGAAAAAAATACTCTGATAACAGATTTCCTATTTTTATTTTATAATTTTATATTTAAAGGACTAGAATGATATCATATAGAAAAAAATTCCCTTCAATTTACATGCATATTTATTATGTAGTGTATATATTTGCTTTATTTCTTCAAAAGGGAAGGGCTCATAACCTTTTTGTAACCTGCTGCCAAAGGCAGTTAAGGTGAAAAGAATATAGTAATTGTACTTATAACACTTAATACAGGTTATTAAGAATCACATTTTAATTTCATTAAATGAATCAAACTAAAATCAGTTCAGTGCAGTAGACAGCAAAACACTTTATAATGCTATCCATAGTTAACCTTTGGGTCCAGAATACAATTAACTTTTGGAATTGGAAATCTATAACGATAAGGATAGATGGGTATGAAAATAATCTTGTTAGTTACTTGGATTTAAGATTTTGCTGGATTTTTAGTATAAATGTTTTACATTCATTAAAGACTGTGGAATTTTAAAAAGAAATTTACAGTTGAATCTCGCAGATTCTAACCCATTGTGTAGAGATGTATGTTCTTGTTATGTATTGTCCATATTTGACTCATTCCCCAGGTAGGGCATGGATTTATATTTCTGGAAACATTCTTTAAATGAAGATAAATAAGATTTACACCTTTTATTCTATTTTATTTATGTGGTATATTTTGTGCATATAATAGGTTTAGAATTTTATGCAATTATGTTCTAGATTACTTTTATCAGACAAAGAACCTCACTGAAGTGTTGTGAATCCAGGTTTTAACTATGTTTTTCTGACCTTATTGTCTGTCTCCTGTTGCTGGGCAGGAATCAGAATGCTGGCTGCTGATTGGCTGAGTTTGTGAGCAGCTCTTGAACAGCCACTTAAATTCTTGAGCTTTTTGAGCAGGCAGATTGTAGGCTAAGACATTACAGCTTTTGGTAATACTTCTCTTTGTTGTTTCATAGCTATAATCTCTTTGCTAGAAAGAAGAGTGTGAAAGGAATGGGTGGAGGGGGATGAAACAGAGAAGAAAATAATGGTTTCACTTAAAGAAGAGGCTTATTGGGCTTTCCTTAACAATAATTTACCCAAAATTTGAAAAAAATAAAAATCCCATGCCATAGAGACTTATTTGCAGGTAACACACCCTTCTTGGTTATTTAAATATAAATTCCTTTAGTAAAGGTGAAATTCTTGTTAATGCTGTAGAAAAAGATTTTTTTTTAAAAATGGTGATATTTCCCCACAGTTCTTGAATCTAATGGGGAAGGCAATGGCACCCCACCCCAGTACTTTTGTCTGGAAAATCCCATGGACGGAGGATCCCATTAAAGGACTTAAAACGTTTTTTTCTTACTATGTTCCTTATGAAAAATGTTTTCAGGAAAAAGTAGTTCATTACATTTTACACATTTGCTTCTAGATATGGCAGACACTTTCTGCTGTAAAATATAAGTGCTTTTCCTATGAAAATAAATTGTGGTCCTGTGAGAGTTTCATGACTGTAGTGTTGCCACCTAAAAAAGTAGTATTTCTTTTGTAGTATAGTTTTGTGAATGATATGTCAGTTCCAGATGGCGATATTTAAAATGATCTTTAGAAATGTTTTGTTCCAGTCATATAGTAATGGAGACTTGTTTGCAGGTAACACACCCTTTTCTCCTGTGTCTTTCTTCAATATACATTATTTATGCAAAATAGATTTTAAAAAACTTATTGCTAATTGGTTTGCATAGATATGGCTGAACTAGTTTGAACTGGTTGTTCATGCTATTTCCTTCTTGCTTTGTTATTTATTATATTTACTTAGAACCCTTAAAAGATCCTGTAAATGGCTGTAGTGTGCGCCCTTGTGGGTATAGATGGTAGTTATTCTGTAATTCTTTGAATAGTTTTTTATTTTACTGTATTGATGGCAATTTTGTTGATAAAACCAGCTTGCTTTGATAACATTTATTTTTATTAAATGTTACTTGGTAGCAATTAACACTGAACATGATGTGTGCATGGTAGACTTTCTAATTCATATACAAACTACCAAAAATATTTAAGAGAAACTTGTTTCAGATTCTGTATGCCTGAAAACATCCTGAATGTACATAGACAATTACAGTAACATTTGTTGAGTGCTAACTGCCTTCCAAACACTTAATGTATAGAATCTCATAATCATTAGTGAAACTCTGTGTTGGGTACTGATATTCCCTTTTTAAGGTGGCTGATATTAAACACTGAAATGCTAGGTAACTTGCCGGAGAGTTAGAACTAAAGCACATGTTTCTGTTGGCAGAATTCATGTTCTTACTGGAATTACTAAAAATTATGAAAATATGCTTTTTAAAAAAGAGGAATGTTTGTTTTTAATGCGTCTGGCAACAGCGACCAGTTATGTATATAACGGCTGAGAAATGTGGCTGTTACGATGTCAAAATCCAGAAGAACTGCAGTTCAGTATTTGAAAATATTTAAAGGGTAACCACACTCCTAGTACTATAAATTTAATCATTTTTATGTTTGGAGTCAGCAAGGAAAATGTCTCCAAAACTTGCATTGTATCTTCTTTGCAGAACATTTTTCAGTAAGTGTGAGTTTAAAATGGATTGTAGGTGGGGAAAATTTTGAAGTTTAAATTGTAGCCACATTTAATAATCCTTAAAAATAGTGCTATGATAATTTTGCTTTGATGTTTCTTCTCATTTTAAGGTAGTTTTTATAAATAGTTTTACTCAGCTGTATAACTTAAAAACCTAGGAAGACTAAGAAATATAAGTAGT
The DNA here is from genome assembly GCA_935064755.1 of Tragelaphus eurycerus. NCBI lineage: Eukaryota > Metazoa > Chordata > Mammalia > Artiodactyla > Bovidae > Tragelaphus > Tragelaphus eurycerus. The sequence continues at coordinate 14,009,658 of CAKXYN010000036.1, read as the reverse complement.
TGACCTATGGTAATAGTATGAATGCAGATTTTATACTGCAATCTAGAAGTGCTGTGACAAAATGGTTGGTTCTCAAGCTTTATTGGCCTCCAGCAAATAGGCTGGGCCATAGTTTTGTGCCTTTCAGCTAGAGGAATGATGGAATATCAGGAACTTACCTGTAGTTGAAAAGTTGAGTTTATTATTTGTTGCAGTAGAGAATGCTCACCTCGGGGGAAACTGAGGCATATCAGTAGGAGGATATTAGAAAAAAACCTGGTAAAGGGTTTATTTATAGTGTAGGTTGGATTTTGTGGGAAGGGTTTGAGGCAGGAAAGCCTTACTCTGGATTCAGATCAGATCAGTCGCTCAGTCGTGTCTGACTCTTTGCGACCCCATGAACCGCAGCACGCCAGGCCTCCCTGTCCATCACCAACTCCCGGAGGTCACTCAGACTCACATTCATCGAGTCAGTGATGCCATCCAGCCATCTCATCCTCTGTCTTCCCCCTTCTCCTCTTGCCCCCAATCCCTCCCAGCATCAGAGTCTTCTCCAATGAGTCAACTCTTCGCATGAGGTGGCCAAAATACTGGAGTTTCAGCTTTAGCATCATTCCTTCCAAAGAAATCCCAGGGTTGATCTCCTTCAGAATGAACTGGTTGGATCTCCTTGCAGTCCAAGGGACTCTCAAGAGTCTTCTCCAACACCACAGTTCAAAAGCATCAATTCTTTGGCGCTCAGCCTTCTTCACAATCCAACTCTCACATCCATACATGACCACAGGAAAGACCATAGCCTTGACTAGGCGAACCTTTGTTGGCAAAGTGATGTCTCTGCTTTTGAATATGCTGTCTAGGTTGGTCATAACTTTTCTTCCAAGGAGTAAGCGTCTTTTAATTTCATGGCTGCAGTCACCATCTGCAGTGATTTTGGAGCCCAGAAAAATATAGTCTGACACTGTTTCCACTGTTTCTTCATCTATTTCCCATGTAGTGATGGGACCAGATGCCATGATCTTCGTTTTCTCTGGATTAGGTACTATCAGAAAGTGATGGTGGGGAGGAGCAATTCTGCGCTCAGTAACTATCTCAGTAACTGTTATCTATAAGGAAGACAAACTACAGTGAGGGTAAAACCACAAGTGATTAAAAAAAAAAGTGTAACCATCACTTATTTAGTCAAAGGGGAAGATATTTAGTAATTTATGTGTTGCTGGGTTGCACAGTGACCTTGTCTAATTTAAATGCTGAGGTTGTTAAGTCCGACATGGCTTAGCTATAAGCATCAGATCAGATCAGATCAGTCGCTCAGTCGTGTCCGACTCTTTGCGACCCCATGAACCGCAGCACGCCAGGCCTCCCTGTCCATCACCAGCTCCCGGAGGTCACCCAGACTCGCATCCATCGAGTCAGTGATGCCATCCAGCCATCTCATCCTCTGTCGTCCCCTTCTCCTCCTGCCCTCAATCCCTCCCAGCATCAGAGTCTTCTCCAATGAGTCAACTCTTCGCATGAGGTGGCCAAAATACTGGAGTTTCAGCTTTAGCATCATAAGCATCAGATCAATTTATAATAACACTGAGCTTTGAACCTTAAATTCCTAGATTTCAGAGCTGCTTTTTTCCCTTCTCCAAGCAAGTATCCTAGCACCATTCATACTGGTCATGGTGATATTAAGTGAATATCCATTTAAAAGCAATATTCATGATTCCTGTATATCTTAGTCCTTAAAAGGATGTTTGTTTTATTCCACTGTAGAGTGGCAACATTGTCTTTTTCTAGGACCAAATCTGAACTGGCCAGATGTTAACACACACAGAAACATTGATAGAGAACATCCTTATCTTAGTTCTGATCTATTTTACCATTTAGTATGATATTTGCAATTTTCTTTTGTAGATAACCTGTTTTAGATTTTAGTTGTTTACTTCTATTAGATTTCTGAGAGCTTAATTATGACTCAGTTTTGAATTTTGTAGAATGAATATTCTGTGTTGAGATGATCTGTTGTTTATTTTTACCTTCTGTTTTATGGTAAATCACATTGCTTGAAAAAGAAAAATTTTTTTTCTTAAATAACAGAAATGTATTGTCTTACATTTCTGGCAGTTAGAAGTCTGAAATTAAGGTACTGAGGGGGCCATGCCCTCATTGATGAAGCTAAGGAAGGATCTGTTCCATATTTCTCTCCTAGCTATGGCATGTGACTGACTCTAGTCACCACAGTGTTCTTATGTGTATGTGTCTGTGTCCAGATTTTTCCCTTTTAGTAAGTGCACTCATCATATGGAATTAGGACCCACCCTAATGACCTTATTTTAACTTTATTATCTCTGCAAAGACCCCTGTTCAAATAAGGTTACAATTTGAGAAATTATGTCTTAGGGTGCTAATTTATTTTTTTCAAGTGGACATCTTCGTTAGGCCTAAAATCTGCAATGCTTAGTGACTTACTTATAAATCTACACTGCTTCATTTTTTTATTAATGAAATTGACTTTATGTATATGTATTTTAAAGAGCTTATTCACATAGTTGTGTGTTACTACCTTTTAAAGAAATATACTTTTAAGTAACTCACAGATGAAAGAAGAAATCACAATGAAAATTATAAAATATTTTAAGAGAACAGTGAAAAATATGACACATTAAAATGTGAGATGCAGCTAAAGCAGCGCTTAGAGGGAAATTTATAGCTTTACATGAATACATTACAAAAAAGAGGAAAGATTAAATTTAATGCGTAATATTTAGCATGTTGTGGAACTGCCAGACTTTTCCAAAGCAGCTGTACCATTTTACAATCCCATTGCCATTGCATGAGAGTTTGAATTTGCTCACATTCTTACCAACACTCATTATTTCTTTTGATAATAGCCATCCTGGTGTGTGTGAGATGTTACCTCATTTTGATTTTGATTTGCATTTCTCTGATGACTAAATAATGTGAGGCATCTGTTTATGTTCATTGCTTATTGTCTTTTTTTGTATCTTTCAGAGAAATGTCTGTTCAAGTTTGTTGCCCATTTTTAAGTTGTTTTTGTTGTTGTTGTTATTTTTCAATTGCAATAGTATTTTACATTTTCCAGATGTAAATCTCTTATCAGATATATTATTTGCAAATATATGATTTGCAAATACAGTTGACCCTTGAAAAATGTAGGGACTAGGGGTGCCGAACCCCTGCACAGTTGAAAATCCTCATGTAACTTAATAGTTAGCCCTTTGTACCTGCAGATTCAACCAACAGTGGGTCAGGTAGTAGTCTAGTATGTATTTATCAAAAAAAAATTCCAAGTTTTAAGAGGACCCGTAAAGTTCAAACCACATTTATTCAGGGGTCATCTGTATTTTCTTCTATTGTCAGTTGTCTTTTCACTTTCTAGATAATAATCTGTTATTAATATGTTAACAGTTATTTAGATATTTCTGGTTGCAAATGTAATATTTCTTTATGTTCCTTAATTCTTTCTTTTTTTCCCCTACCTCTATACCTCTCCCCCATTCCTCTACTGCTTTCATTCTCTTATTATTCCTATGACAACTACTTTTTTACTTCATGAACTTTTTTAATGCTCTCTCCTCCATACTCTGAATGCATTAGCTTACTGAGAATGAAAACTAGAAATTAGTCACTTTCCCCTAACATTGCCTAGTAATTGATTTCTTATGAACTGTACCTATTATCAATTTTATGTTATATAAATTCAATAAATATAAAAATACACAGCATTATGTGTGTTATGCTTTAAATAAATTAGCATAAATAATTATGCTTTCTATAATTACTTTAAAATTATATAAAGTGGTGCTTGCTTCTAAGATCAATTTGCAATAAGTCTATAATTAGGTGGCTTTGGTTTCAATTGTTAAACTCTTTCTTTTTCTTTCTTTTTTTAAAGATTCAAAATGGATAGTGTAGAAGAACCTCAAAAAAAAGTCTTTAAGGCTCGAAAAACAATGAGAGTGAGTGATCGTCAGCAACTTGAAGCAGTGTACAAGGTCAAGGAAGAACTATTGAAAACTGATGTCAAGCTGTTAAATGGCAACCATGAAAATGGAGATTTGGACCCAACCTCACCTTTAGAAAATATGGACTATCTTAATGACAAGGAAGAGGTGAATGGTATTGAGAATCTTTGTTTTGACCCTGAAAAAAGTAAAGCAGAATGGAAAGAAACACCCTGTACCTTAAATGTTCATGTAAAAAGCAAGCAGGATGATGACTTAAAGTGTGAACCTTTGTCTGCAAATAATATAAGTCCAGATCTAGCCCCTAAACTGACTGCTGAACCATCTTCTGGTGATCCAGCTTCTGATCTGGCTACTGGAGGTCTGGGGTCTGGAGATCCTGTCTCTGGAGACCTGGCCTCTGAAACATTAACCTCTGGTGATCCTGCTGCTGTTGACCCTGTCTCTGGTGATCTTGCCTCTGGTGAAACAGTCTCCAGTGAACTGGTCTCCAGTGAGCCAGTTTCTAATGAACTGGTCACCAGTGAACCAGTCCCTGGTGAGTCAGTCTCCACTGAACCAGTCTCCAGTGATTCAGCGTGTGATGATCCAGCCTCTGGTGATCTTGCCTCTGAATCACTGGCCTCTGATGATCCAGGCTCTGGTGATCTGCCTTCTAGTGATCCAGCTTTTGGTGATTCAGCCTCTGGTAATCCAGCCTCTGATGAACCAACTTCTGAGACAGCCTTTGACCCCACCTTTGACCCAAGTTCAGTACCAGCCTGTGAACCGGTTCCTGAAACTGATAGTACAGAGCCCAGTAGCAATAAAGGTGATGATTTTCTTCAACAAAATAGAGATGATGAAAAGTTAGATCAAATTTTCTCATTTGATGAGAAAAATAAAGCTGATGGTAATAGTGATGCTGATGCAGAAGCTCTCGAAACAGATGATACAATTATTTGTTCAGATCTGTCTCCTGAAAAGAAGTTAGAAGAAGATGCAATCACAGAATCTGCTCTTGGAGAGGAGGCTATATCTAGCAGTATGGAGATTGACCACAGTGAAAAGAATGAAGAAAAAAATTCTGCAGACCTTATAGAAACCATTAGTGAAGATGTTATAAAAGATGACAAAAATGAGAATATCCTAGAAAATACAGATTCTATGGAGACAGATGAAATCATTCCTATTTTGGAAAAGCTTGCACCTGCTGAAGATGAACTCACTTGCTTTTCTAAAGCTTCTCTCCTTCCAATTGATGAGTCAAATCCAGATTTGGAAGAAAAGATGGAAAGTTCTTTTGGTTCACCATCTAAACAAGAAAGTAGTGAGAGTTTGCCAAAAGAAGCCTTCTTGGTCCTCTCTGATGAAGAGGATATCTCGGGTGAAAAGGATGAGTCTGAAGTTATATCACAAAATGAGACATGCTCTCCAGGTTAGCATATTATTTAAATTTTAAAGATTTTGATTAGCTTTAATAAACTGCTTAGTTAAACGTTCTCATAAGGTTTTAAGTTTCTTTTAGTTACAGAGGAAGTTGAGAATGATGGTGACTGGAATACTCTCTTCGGAGAAGGCAATGGCACCCCACACCAGTACTCTTGCTTGGAAAGTCCCATGGACAGAGGAGCCTGGAGGGCTGCAGTCCATGGGGTCGCTAAGAGTCGGACAGGACTGAGCAACTTCACTTTCACTTTTCACTTTCCTGCATTGGAGAAGGAAATGGCAACCCACTCCAGTATTCTTGCCTGGAGAATCCCAGGGATGGGGGAGCCTGGGGGGCTGCCATCTATGGGGTCGCACAGAGTCGGACACGACTGAAGCAACTTAGCAGCAGCAGCAGCAGAATACTCTAACTTGACAGGTTCTTAACGTCACAGAATTCAGAATTAACATAGATGCACTCTGAGAGCAGCATTATGTAAAGTGCTGAGAAGGGAGATAAAAAACGTAGAAAATATTACACTTGCCCATAAGAAGCTTGTAGACTGGAAATAGAGATAAGATGGACCAATATAACACTGTAATATAACAATTTCCAGTACATAATTAATCAAAATTCTAAAAGTTTTTCTTGCTATCATTTACCAACTGAATAACTTTGAATCTATTATAAAGGCCTACTATTTAATTTATTTTCTTCAAGTGTGACAAATTCCATTTTACAATATTCCAATTGAAATCTGATTTTTTTAATATTCTTTGTCCAGGGAATGATACCATCATTGCTGGAATTCAGAAACCTGGAGGCCTAATTATATGTTTGATAAAGACTATCCATTTGCTTCCTAAGCGTTCTAGATTCTACTTAATGTTTGATTCATTTTCTAAATGATCTCTTAATAACTTACATCTCTATTGTTTGATTATGTTCCTCTCTTTGGTTAGATCCCTATTTCTTTTAGGATTATTTCAGACTCCTTATATAAAAACTATAAACTTCATGATTTGTTCATTGCTTGTCTTTCCCATCTCTTTTGTTATTGCTAGAGAAAAAGGGAGAATGAGAAAATCCTACTTTGGTTTCATGGTCACACTCAAGCATCATTCCCATGTGAAACTTTCTCAGTTACTTTCAGACTGGCATGAGTACTTTTATGTTTCCATTGTGTCACATTCTCTTAGCCTTAGAGCCCTGTGAGTGGAGTGACTTTGTAACAAGAAACACAGCATTTGGTTTTAGTTTGTTTGAAGAAAAAAAAAAAAGGCAAGACACAGGATTCCCCCACCCCACTCCAATATATCATACCTACATTTCTTTTAGAGATTTAAACTTTCCCCTTATTAAAGATGACTTCATTTCCAAAGAGCATTCATTCATTTATTAAACCTGTATATATAGAAAGGCCAGGTTCTTCTTGGCTTGGGGATTTAAAGGTAAAATTTATTACTTGCCCTGAGGATTCTGACAAGAATTAAACCACAGGCCATTAAATGCAAGGTTGTGAATACAGTAATAATGTTAAATTGGTAGGCTGGGAGTTTAGAGGAGAGTAACTTTATGAGATACAGAGGTATTCAGGGAAGCACTTTCCTTTCACTATCTGTGTAACGTAGTTTTAATGAAGATAATCCCTCTTAATTGCAACTCCATCCTACTTGGTCAGGTCAAAGATCTTGGAATGATTCTTTTTTTGTTTGGTTCATGACCCATATCCAGTCTGTCAGGAAATCTGTTGTTGCTGCCTGCACAATAGATCTAGAATGTAGTGTCTTCTCGTCATCTTCACTGCTATCACTTCTGCTCTGAGCCATCATAATCAGGTCAAAATAATACTTGGGTCACAGTTAGTGCTCAGTAAATGTTTGTGGAATTAAGTAAGTAATTTGTAATATAAGAAATATAAGAATATTTTAAGTAATATAAAGAAAAGTGTGTCATGGAGGACCTTGCATATAATGCCGAAACATACTAGCACTGGGGAACCATTGAATGAGTTCAAGGAGAGGAGAATAACATGATCAAATTTACATTTTGGAAAGATAATAAGTAACAGTGTTTAGGGTGAACATCATTCATTTCTCAGTAAGTATAGAGAGAGTAGTATTAAAAATATCTTTTGGTAGTGAATATGAGAAAGTTAGAGCAAATTGAAGCTTTAATGGGTTTATATGTTTTACCTTTATTCCAGAATCTAGGCTATTGGAGACTATCCCTCCCACACAGTGCTGTTAAATGCAGCAAGATGAATATTAAGCTACCCCTATTGCATACTTTGAAAATTCAGAGTTGGGTTTATTTTTGGTTACTTACTTTTAGACTTTTATTTGGTTGTATGCTGTTAACAGAGTAAGTTTAGTAATAGATTTAATTTCTTAGCTGGTAACTGAACTTTTATTTTCTGTCCCCGGATCCAAAGGAAATTTTGTTATTGTAGATTAAAGTATAGTTTCTTATCTGTTCTTTGTTCTTTTTATGTGATGGTAGAATCTGTTTCATGTCATATTTGTTGCTGTTCATCTGTTGAGGTATTACTTTCTTCAGATTCTTTATTCTTGACTAATTTTTAGTATTTTCAGAACACAGAATTGTAAACCTGGCTTTTCCCTCTAAGTACTAATGCTTATGGCTGTACTAGTAGGAAAACATAAAACTCTTATTATTTCAGACACTTCTTTAGCAAATTTGTTTTAAATGTAGCAGTTATGATGTGTATTAGCATCAATAAAAAATAATGAATGATATCAGAAAGCAAATAAAAAAGCTAGTTCAGGTTTACAAAGATAGAGAAACCTAACAAACGATTGCAGCTATTCCTACTGTGTAATAACTGATACTCACTAAATGTTTAAAATCATAGTCTTTGTAAAAAGGCTAGGAAAGAAAGGTTTCTCTGTGGGAACATTGCAGCAACACTAGAGGAGGTGTACGTATTAGTTATAGCTTTCCTGTATTTTCCTACTATACTCTCCTCTAGCTACTGTTCCATCTTTCCTGTCCTTCAGTGCCACTCTTCAAGTTACAGTAACAAAGCTAGCACAGTTTCATCTCTTCCTATTACTCTCTAACTTAGTTGAATTGTGATTTCCATGTCGCAGAGTTGGACATGACTGAAGTGACTTAGCAACAGCAGCCTCCTACTTAATTGTTTTCAGAGGAGTGACGTTGATGGTCCTGTTGTTAAATCCGGGGGCATCCTTTTTTTAATTTTATTCTCATACTTAAATGATCTCTTAATAACAGTCCCTCCCTCTTGAGATTTTCTTTAGCTTTCAAGCTACTGCATTCTCAAATTTTTCCTCCATTTTTGCCTTTGTCATTCTGTTTCTTATGGAGAAATGAAAGGGAGAGCTCTTCTATTTGTTTATGTTCTACATATTTTTTTATCAGTAATTCCCATCGTAAGCACAGAATCGAGCAGTTGTGTCAGAGACCATAGAGCCCACAAGATTGAAAATACTTACGTTTTGACCATTTACAGAAAATGTTTGTCAACTCTGACCCAGGGCAGTGGTTCTGTCCATATTTTTTTGGAATAGAGTTCTATTCCATGTAATTCTGAAAATGAGGAAGTAACCCCTGATATAAATTCTGTCTTCTTATCCTCTACAACACAGTTTTTCTACTGTAATTTAATGGAATTATATTAAAGGTAACTGTCATCAGAAAGATTTGTCTCCGCTCTCTCCCCAGGTTTTTAGGATTACCAAAATTACAAGGTTTGGTACATGCTCTTAGGGAATTTACTGTCTCATCTGGTTGAAAGGAAGGAATACCACAGATAGAAATGCATATGAAAGCATGCCAATATATGAGGCTGTACTCAAGATGGGAGGGATTACAGCAGAAACTGTGGATGAGGACAGCTTTTAAAAAACAAAAACAGTCTTAACCTAAGTATTTGGATAAGTTTTAGGAATCCCAGAAACTACTCTAAGTTATATATAAACCTGTGTACATAGGCTTTTTATTATTATTCTGAGTTGATACAAGTTCACTTAGATTCTGTATAGGCTTTGTGAACAACAACAACAAAAATTAAAGATAGGGCCTTACTCCTTTCTGTAGATTCTGTTAATACCTTTTTTTTAATCCCAAATTCTTTATTAATAGAGTCAAACTCGAGCCTAAATTTTAATTCTCTTTGTCTATTTTTAAGTCCTAATAAGTGTTTCAAGTATTGAGAATATAGTCTCATATTCTAAACAAATTTGGCAAAAGGGAATTGGATGATAAGAGGAGTTTTTTGAATAAAACGAAGGAATTGCAAGCTTAGCTTGACATCTCTCTTGGAGAAGAGGGAGAGTAACATACATATAAGACAGATAGACCAAACCAGGCCAGTTTGCTCTGCTGTTTTCTGATCGATTGAAGTTACAAGGCTAATTTTGTCCTTTGGTGATATGATGGTTTGCTGAATTAAGACTATGTAAATCTTAAGCAACCCAGTTACTCTGGAAACTAGGAAACTATAGGAGTCACCACCCTTAGTATTAAAGACAAGAAAACTTGGGAAAGTAAATACAGTAAATGCTTTGTAATGAGTGTACAGTCTACAAGGGAGCAAAACAAACTTTGATTTCATTGAACTGAGGTTGAGGGATGAAATCTTAAAAACATTTCTCATTAGCATAGGGTAGTAAATAGGAAGTTAATTTTCTAATACTTTAAACTTTAAAGTTTAAAAATAGTCTCAGTAATCTTTATATGTACTGTTAACATTCTTGTTTTTACTACTGTCATGTTTTACAGATTTATTGTTTTAATACCTTAGTGTGAAAAATATTGTAATAGGTTCATCAGTGATCCTCGTGTTTGCCTGTTTTCACCTAAAAATTCCTTTTTTTTTTAACCTCAGCTTATACTTAGTATTCTTGCCTGGAGAATTCCATGGACAAAGGAGCCTGGTGGGTTATAGTCAGTCCATGGGATCACAAGTTGGGCACATCTGAGCAACTAACACACACACACACACTACTCAGGGCTGTTGAAACTAAAATCCTGGTGTTTGAAGCAGAAATGTCTTATCGGAATCTTTATATAGTGCTATATGCACATCATTGCTTATTTAATTTTGGTTGCAGTATATGATGAAATATGGCATGTTTTACTGAAGCCAAAGGATATAAGGGAGAAAAATAGAACCCAAGTATATTAGTGATTTGTTCTTCTCCCCTAAATGATTAAGTTAGTTGAGGAGCTATAAATTGATTGACCAAAGGCCATTTCTGATGCCTCTGAAATTTTCTTTGTTATAACATTGCAGTTGTATAGATATCTTTATAAATATTTTTTGGTCGTGTTCTTTAATTGTTAGCTTTTATATGCCTCTTGTGAAAATTACTTGTGCTACATTGCCTCAGTCATGTTCTATTCTTTGTGAAGCCAGCCAGGCTCTTCTGTCCATGGGATTCTCCAGGCAAGAATACTGGAGTGGGCTGCCATGCTCTCCTCCAGGGGATCTTCCTGAACCAGGGATTGAACCTGCATCTCTTACTCTCCTGCATTGGCAGGCGAGTTCTTTACCACTAGTGCCACCTGGGAAGCCCGAAAATTACTTAACCTTTTCGAATATTACTTTCCTTATCTACATGATGGCAAAAATACTATTTATCATGTAGGATTATTTGGAGGATAAGAAGTAATGTATGTCAAGCATCTAGCTAATTTAGTTGTTGGCACTGGTATTGAAATAGCTAATACTTTTTAGTAAAACTTTTTTTATCTTTAGGATAAAAGATATATTTAGGATAGACTTTACCTATCCATAACCATTAAAATAGTGATTCAGCCTATCTGGTCAAAAATATTAGGTGTTTTGAGTTTGTCAGTAATTTGTAAATTTTTTTGTATTTTTTTGTAATTAGTCACAACTAATGTTTTAGTTTTAATAACTGAGTATAAAGGAGACTAAATGCACTATAGTAGTTGTTTTCACATCTATTGATGACAGTAAATTATTAAGATATTTTGTTTTGAAATCGAAATTATTTTTTTTCCATGTTAAGAGTTTATTATGTACTTGCAAGAACATTTAAAGGTAGACTTGGTCATTGATTTCCACCAGTTCATGCTCCTTTTTTTATTTCCAATATTTAACATTTTGAGACTGATTTCATAAAATATCATTAGCTGGATAATTACACCAAAAATATAAATTATTATGAACTGTTGACAAATTATATTGGAGGAAATTTTCCTTTTCTATTTTTGTTACAGAACAAGTAGAAAGCAATGAAAAGGACAGCAAACCTGAGGAGGAAGAGCAAGTAATACGTGAAGATGAAAGACCTTCTGAGAAAAGTAAGCATGTACAAGCAAACCTGAAATTGTTTTAAAAATTGTTTCTGCTTTTAAGGCTTGTAGAAAATACTATTCTGTCCATGAAATGATTGTAAAATTTTTCAGTTTAAGTAAGTCACAGTAAAATCATTTTGTTGATGGTTAACTCAATGTTAATTATTTCATGTGCTTTATTGTTTTGTTTATTCTTTCCATTGTTCCATAAGAAAGATTTAAGCTTACTATTTAGTAAGGTACTATCTGAATATCTTGAGAGAAATTTTAGATTTTCTTTTAGATCATGAGCCTATAGGAATTTTGTCTGAGATGATATGGCTAATGAAAGTATGTATCTCAGTTCATTTAAAGTTCTTAAGCTTTATGGGAAGGGGAAAACAATGTAACTGAATGTCATTAGGTTTACGGAAAGATCACTGGACCAGAAGTCAAGAAATTGGTATTCTGTAACTCTGTCTTACTGCTCTCCATCTGTGCATGTGTAAGTTATAATTTAAGAAAAGTTGTGAAATAGAATTGGATTTTAAATCAGGCACATAGATATGGATATAGGGTGAGGTAGAGAGGAAGATTTATGGTCACATATAGCCATTTTTCTTTAATAAGTGTGGAGATTTTAATATTTTCTCTCTTTTCAAAAAGAAACCAGATAAAACTTGCTTATGATCTCATGAGTGTTGTCAGTATTTAAAACAAATTTCTAATTGAAGGTCTTTGAATATTTATTATTTACCAAATTACTTTCCTAATAACATTAATTTTATTGTTTTTATCAGCATATATTTGCAGTTTCTTGAGATATGTTAAGAATAACTGTTGATATGTTATTTTCCTAAGGCTAATGATTAAGGAAGAATTTTTCCTAAATTTAGTGAGGAAAAAAATTTTACTGAGGGGAAAGAATTAAATAATTAAAGCTATGCACAGTTGGAGAAGTATGTGATATGAGAATGCATGCTGAGAAATCTGTGACTTGTGAATGAATGCTGTATTTTGTCAGAATTCATGTTGTATATAGAATTTATTAAAGGGAATGAGTTTAAGATGATCTCATATTGTTAGTTCATCTTCCATCTTAATAGGAAGATTTTGAGGAAAGAATGTTCTTTGTTCATGTTGTTTGTCCATTTGCTTTTTTAGCCATTAGGAAGTTCTTATTTAGCATATTGAAAATCATTTCAAGTTTAAAGCTAAAAGCTATCTACTAACTTTTCTGATCACAAAAGCAAATGATTGAGAATGCTGTTTTGTAGATAGAAATAATATTTTCCTGAGGATGGAAAATAAGCACTAAAGTCTATCTATAATAAAAGCATCTGATTGGTGTTTAATAAAAACACCTACTTTTTCTTTTCAGGTGAATTCTTTAGAAGAAAACGTTCTAAGTCAGAGGACATGGACAATATACAGTCCAAACGCCGTCGATATTTGGAAGAGGAATATGAAGCAGAATTTCAAGTAAAGATTACAGCCAAAGGAGATATAAACCAGAAGCTACAAAAGGTGTTAGAGATTATAAGTTAAAACCATATTAAATAAAAGGCACCACCATCTTTATTCTTCTAGGTTTTTAACTTTACTCTGTATTTTATTGACATATTCAGATTTCTCATAGAAACAAAGAACTTGAAGAAAGTGGTGGGCTTATTACCCTTAATTTAATTCTAAAATCCCTTGTGACTCTTTTGAAGCTAAATTGTTTTTGTTTTTCTAAATATACGATAATAATCATCAAAATGGGAGAGAAATTATGACTTTTTATTTGCTTTATACAAAACTGAGTATCAGTTTTCAGCTTTTTTTCTCTTCTACACTCAACTTCATTACTAGTAGGAACATTAGAGTCTCATATGTTAACATTTTGAGCTTTTACAATATTTTTCATAAGCTGATTTCATGACTGTAAGTCCCTGCATTCTAAGCTCTTTGTTATGTATTTTAGGGTTAGTATTAAAAATGGTATGAACAAGGCTCTGGAAGGACTAGGGAAAAGGAATATTTAAAGTACAGGCATTGGAAACTTCTCACTATATGTATTAGACTAGAGATAAAAATAATGAAAATATGAAGTATTTAATATATTTTTCAAAATGTGTTCATAAATGTTGACAAATTTTTTTTAAGAGACATGGAGACTTGGGTGAAATTAATTTTTCAAAGCCTTACAGATTTAATGGTGAAATTATAAATAACCTAGGCCTCAAAATGTAAATATCCCCATTAGAGAAAGGAACAGAGACAGTAAAAAAGTGGCTTTTTTTCTCTCGGATCTTTTTATCATATGGTGATAATAATGCCAGTTTAGTCTTTCTTCTAGAGCTATTAGAAATATGAAGATAACTATGTGAAAGGATTTTGAAAACATCTGTGTATACTGAGGGTTTATTCCTCTAGGAAAGTGTTACTCAAGTGTGGCCCATGGCTACGCACCATGTGTCCTCTTTGTGAGTCCATAATGAGATAAATATAAAAACTGTGAGTAAATTTCATAGTGCAGTGAGATTCTTAGTGTCTGCTAAAAATATCATCTGTAACAGATTGGAAAATATTAAAATCTGGTCCTTTACCTTGTTTCCTCAAATCACAATAGAGAGTATGGGAGGAAAATATTAAAACTTAAATTTCAAATTGTTTTAAAAATTTCACCCTCTGGAAATTTTCTATTTTTAGTACATTTTATTCTGTTACAGTAGATATATATAGGCAGAAGTAGAGAATTTCAACAGATATCATTGTATTATGGATGCCAGTATTTTTTTTTAAACAAACTAGCTAGTGTATTAGTACTGTCTTATGAGTACTTCAGAATATTTACTGTTTGCTTGAAATTCCATTTTTGTAACAAAGAAATATATATTTTTAGGTTGTACAGTGGTTACTGGAAGAAAAATTGTGTGCACTGCAGTGTGCTGTATTTGATAAGACATTGGCAGAATTGAAAACACGAGTGGAAAAGATAGAGTGTAACAAGAGGCATAAAACAGTTCTTGCTGAACTACAGGTTTGTACAGTAAATTGCATATCCATGTGTCATCATTTTCATAACTTTCTTTCTAGTATATGTTTTCTAAGTTGACAATAAAGTATATTTAACTTCCAAGTATTAGGAATAAAAGGAATCGTATTAGTTTGCTCAGGCTGCCATTAAAAAAATATATCATCAACTGGGTGACTTCCAAAACAGAAATGTAGTGTCTCATAGTTTTGGAGGCTAAAAGCCCAAGGTCAAGCTGCCATCAGGCTGTAAGAAAGAATTGTTCCATTTGTCTCCTCTGGCTTCCTACGGTTTACTGACAGTCTTGGGCATTTCTTGTCTTGTGGAAGTATCATTGTGATTTCTGGCTCCATCTTCACATAGTGCTGTGTCTGTATGTGTGTCTGCTTCCAAATTCCCCCCTTTTCTAGGGATACTAGTTATTTTGGATTAGGACCCACACTATTCTAGTAGGACCTCATCTTAACTATAGTTGACTTTTGGACAGTGTAAGGGTTAAAGGTGCTGTCCCCACTGCCTGCAGTTGAAAATCTGTGTACTGGTACTTGCCTCAGAAAATGAAGAAATTCATAAATGACTCACCCAAAGCAGTGAACAGTTCGGATAGAATCAGAACTCAAACCCTAGTTCCTTTGATTTCAGTTATGGTGATCTCTAATTGAACACAGACTCTCACTCAAAGATCTGTGAAATGAAAATATGAATAGTATATTTATTGAAAAAAAATTTCCATGTATAATTGGACCCATGCGGTTCAACTCCATGTTGTTCAAGGGTCAACTGTTATTACCTCTACAATTACCTATTTCCAGATAAGTTTGTGTTATGATACTTGGGGTTCAGACTTCAACACACTTTTGAGATATGTATCAACCCATGCCAAGCCTCAGAAATAATCTTAGTAGTGCATCTTCAGTATTTCTTCAGTCAGTGACGAAAGGCTGGCATCATCTAAAATGCTGTTAAGTACTAAATAATGTTTGCTGTGATTCTTTTTATATTAATCTATTTCCTCCAATGAATTGTATTTTTAAAGACATTAGTTTGTTGATCTGTGTTTATAAATAATTGCTACTTTTAATTTTTTATTGAATATATCTGTATATTAACACATAGTGCTTGAGCTTCTGATTAGTTGAAATGGGCACATGGTAGCATGTGTTAGTAATTAATTTCATTCCAAGATTAAGAAACTGGGAAATTTCATCAATGCATTCATTCTGTCAGAAGGGAATGTGTGGTTTCTATTTGGTAGGTTGTCTGAAAAATGAGCATTGTCTCAGATGCTGACTTGAAAACCACTTATAGAGCCTTATTTACAAATAAGGGAGAAGTGGTTAATGAAAATAAAGTTGCACAGTTGAAAGCAAATTGCAAGCAACTGTGACTAGATTTTAGGAATTATATATCTCAGCCAACAAGTTTAGTTTTTTAATTTCATATTGTAAATTTTATTTAAAGTGAGACTTTATTAATAATAAGGTCATTGTAGTTATTTTATAATGCATCATTTAGGACAACACTATTCCTGTTTCTTACCTTTAGCGGGTCCTTATATAGTTAGTGATAGTGTTGTCTAATCATTACATTTTATTTTACTATACTATTTAGAATGTTGAATTAGAACTGAAAATGTTGGAAGATTTAAGAGAATAATTTCTTTCATAGTTTGTTATCAGTCCCATGGCTGCTTCTATAATTTTGTGCTCTTAGAACCTGAGATTTTAACTCATATTTTTAAGATACAAGTCTGTCTCTAACTTTTAATAAACCTTTGCACTTGGATATTTCTTTGTAGCCTTAGAATCTTAATCTTTCCAACATCAAATCAGTCATCTTCTCCACAAATAAGTCATGTTGTGGAGTTGCACGTTGTTCCCCTTACTCAAAATTCTTGAATTCTTAGAAAAATCTTTAAGGAATGTCTTCCCATTGTTCCTTTTATTCACAATGTTTTAGTTCTTGGAAACTAATTCCTCTGTATCACTTCACATATACACAGTGAGTTGCCAAATTAAAACTTTTAAATTTCTTATAAAAGTCTGTCTTTTACATCTTTTAACTCTCTACAAGGCCATCATTACCCAGTTCCTTGATTATAATAGCAGCCTTTTACATGACCACTTTGGTACTGCTTTTTGCGTCTTTACTGGTCCTTCTCAAGCATTGTATTCATCTTTTTAAAATGCTGCATGTTAATTCTCTTCTATGTAGTTCAGTCCCTCAAACCTGTCTTCATTTTCTGATTTGTAATTTAGATCTCCTAGTTTTTGATCCACTTTTCCTAATCCCACCAATTGCTTCAGTGTCCTACAGAGTATTTTTTTTTAAGATTTAAAAAAAAAAAATAATTTTATTTATTTGTTGGCTGTGTTGGGTCTTCATTGCTGTGTGGGCTTTTCTTTGGTTGAGGTGAGTAGAGGCTACTCTCTAGTTGTGGTGGCTTCTCTTGTTACTGCACATGGACTCTAGGGTGTGCGGGCTTTAGTAATTGCAGCACATGGTCTAAGTAGTTGTGGTTCCCAGGCTCTAGAGCACAGGCTCAGTAGTTGTTGTGCACGGGCTTAGCTGTTCCATGATATGTGGTATCTTTCCGGACCAGGGATCAAACCTGTACCTCTTGTATTGTCAGGCAGATTCTTTACCACTGAGCCACCAGGAAGGCCCGCTGCAGAGTGTTAATGCTCACAGTATTTTTATTTCAGCCATTTGATTTCATATTGTAGCTTCCATTCATTTATGATCTGTCCTTACCATGCCATTTATTTACATTTTACTCAGCCCAATTTAGTTCCCATCTCTTTCTTTGTTGTTCTGATATTTAGATATTTATGGAAGTAAAATTTGGATAGCAATTACTTTCAAAGTTTACAGTTCAGTGTCATTTGGTACCTTCACACTGTTGTATGATCATCATCTTTATCTAGTTCTAGAACAAAACCTTGTATCCATTAAATAGTCACTTCTCATTTCCTTCTCCCTGTAGCCCTTGCGAACCACCAATCTGCTGTCTGTCTCTACTGAGTTACCTATATTGCATATTTCATATGAACAGAGTTATACAATATGTGACTTTTTGTGTCTGGCCTGTTTTTTCACAGCATAATGTTTTTAAGATTCATACATGTTGTAGCATGTATCACTACTATATTCCTTTTCATTGCTAAGTAATATTTATCTTTCTATACTGTTGAAAATAAATAGGAATTAATTCAAGATGTTAACTTGTGTATACATATACACACTTACACATATTTTATTTATGTATTCTTCAGTTGATGAACACTTGATGAGCATTTGATTTTTTTCCACCTTTTGAATATCGAAAATAATGCTGCTGTGAACATTTGTATACAAGTATTTGTTTGAATACTTGTTTTCAAATCTTTTGGGCATGGAATTGTGGGTCATATGGTAATTCTTTTAATTGATTGTAGAACAGTCAGTTGTTTCCTGTTTTATATTCCCACCAGCAATGTTGAGGGTTCCATTTCTCCCATTTCCTTGTTAACACTTGTTATTGTCTGTGTTTTTTAAAAATAATTATGACATCCTAATGGATATGAAGTGGTATTTCATTGTGATTTTGCTTTGTGTTTTCCTAGTGGCTACTTATGTTCAGCGTCTTTTCATGTGTTGTTTAAACATCTGTGTATCTACTTTAGAGAAAATTTAAGTTATTTTTATTCCTGGATTTTTTGTTTTTACCTTTTTATTGTTGAGCTGTAAGACTTCTTTACATATTTTGGATATTGAACACTTTAAAGTACATGATTTATGACTATTTCACCCACTCTGTAAGTTTTCTTTTCACTTTCCTCTCTTGATAATGTCTTTTAATGCATAGAAATTTTACATTTTGATGAAGTCTTGTAGGCAGCATAGAGTTGGGTCATGATTTATTATCCACTTTGCCAATCTCTGCCTTTTAATTGAAGGGTTTGTCATCTCTTTACATTTAAATTAGTTATTGATAAAGAAAGACTTAGTCCTACTATTTTACTTGTCTTTCACCTTTTTTGTTCCTTAATTCCTACATTATTGCCTTCTTTTGTGATTTTTTTCTAGTGAACCATTTAAACTCTCTTCATTTTTCTCTTTCTATAAAGTTTTTACTTTTTCCTTAGTGATCACTCTGGGGATTAAACTTAACCTCTTGAATTAATACCTATTATGCAAAAAAGTATACAAAACTTTTCTTTCACAGTCTTGTCCTCCCATCTCTCCGGTGAATTTCTTAATTTCAGTTATTGTGCTTTTAGCTGCAGAATTTATACTTTTAAAGAAATATATAATATCTGTTTCTTTACTCATATTCTCTCTATTAGTGAGACATTTTTTTCCTTTTTTTTTTTTTTCAAGTTTTTTCTCAGTGGTATCCTTTAGCTCTTTGAATAGATTTAAAACCATTTATTTAAAGTCTTTGTCTAGTAAGTCTTATGCCTGAGCTATATTTCTGTTAATTTTTTTTCTTTCTGTGAACAAACCATACTTTCTTACTTCTTTGTATATGTCCTAATTTGTTCACTGTTACTGTTTAAATGGATATTTTGAATATTGCAATGTGACAATTCAGAAAATCAGATTGTCCCCTTCTATCCAGGGTTTGCTATTGTTGCTTGTTGTTGTTTGCTTGATTAGTGGGTTTTCTAAACAATTTTTGGAAAGTATATATTCGTTATTGTGTATGGTCACTGAAGTCTATGTTTTGTTAGCTTAGTGGTCAGCTGATATTTTGACAGTTAACTTAAATGCTCAGACAGTAAGGAATCCACTTGCAATGCAGGAGACCTGGGTTCAATCGCTGGATTGGGAAGATCCCCTGAAGAAGGGAACAGCTCACTCCAGTATTCTATCCTGGAGAATTCCATGGACAGAGGAGCCTGGCAGGCTATAGTCCATGGGGTAGCAGAGTCAGACATGACTGAGCAACTTTCATTTAAATGCCTAGAGCCTAAAAAAGTAAAATGATTACTCTTCCAAATCTTTGCAGATTAACTGCATTGGGGTACTCTTTCAACACTTAGGCTAGACCGTTTACAACCTGTTTTATCACACTTGCCTTATTCTTCTCTTCCTGCTTGCATAAATTCTGAAGGCTAGTCTGAGGTGACAGCTTAGGGTCTTTTCAGGCCACTTGAGAGCTTGCATTCTGTCCTGAACATTCAGATAGTCTTCTCAATTTCCTGAGATGGGTGAGAGCTTTTAAAGCCCCCTTCTGCCATGTGTCTTCTTTCCCAACCTTTTCCATCTCAGGCATTTGTTTTCTTTTTTTAATACTTTTTATTTATGTTGGAGTATAACTGATTAATAGTCTTGTGGTAGTTTCAGGTGGACAGCAGAGGGACTCAGGTATACATATACATCTATCATTCTCTCCCAAACACTTCTCCCATCCAGGATGTCACATAACATTGACAGAGTTCCTTGTGCTATACAGTAGGACCTTGTTGGTTATCCATTTTAAATAATAGCAGTATGTACATGTCTGTCCCAAACTCCCTGACTAAGCCTTTCCTGTATCCCTTCCCTCTGGCAATCATAAGTTCTTTCTCTAAGTCTGTAAGTCAGTTTCTGTTTTGTAAATCTTGATTTGTATTATTTCTTTTTGGATTCTGCTTGTAAGAGAGGTCATACAGTATTTCTCCTCCTCCATCTGACTTTACTCAGTATGAAAATCTCTAGGTCCATCCATGTTGCTTCAAATGGCATTATATCATTCATTTTTATGGCTGAGTAATACTCTGTTGTATATATGTACCAGATCTTCTTTATCCATTTCTCTCTCAGTGGACATTTAGGTTGCTTCCATGTCCTGACTATTGTAAATAGTGCTGCATTGAACATTGGGGTGAATGTGTCTTTTTGAATTATGGCTTTCTCTGAGTATATGCCCACTAGTGGGATTGCTGGGTCATATGGTAGTTTTTTTAAGGAACTTCCGTACTGTTCTCCAGGCTTCCCTTGTGGCTCCAGTGGTAAAGAAATCTGCCTGCAATGAGGGAGACCTGGGTTCCATCCCTGGGTTAGTTTTGGAAGATCCCCTGGAGAAGGGAAAAGCTATACACTCCAGTATTCTGGCCTGGAGAATTCCATGGACTGTATATAGTCCATGTAGTCACAAAGAGTTGGACACGACTGAGCGACTTATACACACATACATACCATTCTCCACAGTGGCTGTATCAATTTACATTCACACAAAGAATGTAAGGGATTTCCTTTTCTCCACACCTTCTCCAGCATTTGTTGTCTGTAGATTTTCTTTTTATGACCATTCTGAGCAATGTGAGGTGGTATCTCATTGTAGTTTTAATTTGTATTTCTCTAATAATTGGTGATGTTGAACATCTTTTCATGTGTTTTTTGTCCCTCTGTATGCAAAGAGTCGGACACGACTGAGCAACTGATCTGATCTGATGTCTTTTTTGAGAAATGTCTATTTAGGTCTTCTACCCATTTTTTGATTGGTATTTTTTTTTGTTTTGATATTGAGCTGGATAAGCTGTTTTTATATTTTGGAGATTAATCCTTTGTCATTTGCTTCGTTTGCAAATATTTTTTCCCATTCTGAGGGTTGTCTTTTCATCTTATTTATGGTTTCCTTTGCTGTGCAAAATCTTTTAATTAGTCCCATTTGTTTACTTATTTTTCATTACTCTAGGAGATGGGTCAAAAAAGATCTTGCTGCTATTTATCTGCCAGTAGGTTAATTTTTGAAAAGAAGTATTTGATTACTGTAGCTTCCCTTGTGGCTCAGCTGGTCAAGAATCCACCTGCAATGCAGGAGATCTGGGTTTGATTTCTGGGTTGGGAAGATCCCCTAGAGAAGGGAAAGTCTAACCACTCCAGTGTTCTGGCCTAGAGAATTCCAGACTCATATGTACTATTGGTTAGGGATCTTCTGTGATTTATAGATAGGTTTACTATTAATATATAATTCTCAGTGAGAAAATTAAGTGAGGTTCCAACTATGTTAAATAATAAGAAATGCAAGCACATATATTCAGAAATACGCTGGTTTGTGAGCAAGGAGGAAAAAAGCCCATCTTCTAAAACTTAAAGAGTGTTTACTTTGGGTTTTGAAGTCAAGGATTATACAACAACTTGTCTTATTTTCTTTGCTGTTGACTGTCTTCTGAGGATCCTATTACCCATAGATTTCTTGTTATGTATGCACAGGTTCCTTTTTAATATTATAATGCCATTTGATTTCTGTCTCATTTTTGCTTTTTTTAGGCCAAGATAGCCAGGTTAACCAAACGCTTTGGAGCAGCCAAAGAAGATCTTAAGAAAAGACAAGAAGTAAGAATTTCTATTCTTGCATAGTTGATATTTAGCTTTAAGTGGTAACCTTAGGAGGTGCTGATCTAGGAGGAAAGAAATCTAAAATTTTCATTTATACTGTGTACTTCCTGCATGTTATTTCTGGAACTTCTGCTCTAGAACTAGTCATTAACCCTTTCTAATTCTCATTGTTTTCATATGAACATCAGTACATGTAATATGTATATGTAAGGCATTCTTGAAATTGTATTTTCTATCCATCTTTAAAATTAAGCTTTGGGGATTTGCCTTACCATGTTTTTCTCAGGCATACCTTGGAGATACTGTGGGTTCAGTTCCAGACCACTGTACTAAAGCAATTATTGTGATAAAGCAAGCCACAAATTTGTAAAAAAAAAAAAAAAAATTTCATTAAAGAAAAAATACATAAATGTTACATTAATTCTGTAGTCTTATTAAGTGAGCAGTGGTATTATGTCTGAAAAATCATTTAGATGCATTTTAATGTACATACCTTAATTAAAAAATGCAAAACATAAAATAATCACAATAACATCAGAGATCATTGGTCACAGATCGCTATAGACTATAATAGAGTCTCCCTAGTGGCTACATGGTAAAGAATCTACCTGCCAATGCAGAAGATGCGGGCTTGAGCCCTGGGTCAAGAAGGAAATGGCAATCCACTGCAGTATTCTTGCCTGGGATACCACATAGACAGAGGAGCCTGGTAAGCTACAGACCATGGGATCACAGGTAGTCAGACACAACTTAATGACTAAAACAACAACAAATAGCAGTATAATAATAATGAAGAAGTTTGAAATATTACAAGAATTACCAAAATGTAACACAGAGACAAGAAGTGAGGAAATGCTATTGGAAAAATTGTACCAAGCTTGACGCATGTTGCTACAAACCTTCAGTTTTTTAAAAATGCAGTGTCTGTGAGGTGCACTAAAGCAAGGTATGCCTGTATTTGCCAGTGTAGTGGTTTAGTCTGTTATGTCCTGCAAAATAGTTCAGTATTACACAGCCTCAAGTAGCCCACTTCTCCTCTTCCTTTCTTCCTCCATGTAGTTTAGTACAGGTGTTGTAGCATAGCACAAACTGTGGTCTGCAGTTACGCTTTGCTTTCTGTTGTTTCCTTAGTTATTCTGTAATATGGATATTTAGTATAGCATTGTACATTGCAGTATTGTTTTTAGTTGAATTTCTTTTCCTCTTTTTTTCATTTGAGCAAGTTACATTTCTTTGTGTCTTGATAACTTTATTGCCTCAGTTCAGTTCAGTTGCTCAGTCGTGTCCGACTCTTTGTGACCCCATGAATCACACTTTATTGCCTGAAGGTGAAGTCGCTCAGTCGTGTCCGACTTTTTGCGACTCCGTGGACTGTAGCCTATCAGGCTGCTCCGTCCATGGGCTTTTCCAGGCAAGAGTGCTGGAATGGATTGCCATTTCCTTCTCCAGGGGATCTTCCCGACCCAGGAATAGAACCCAGGTCTCCTGCATTGCAGGCAGATGCTTTACCATCTGAGCCACCGGGGAAGCCCTAAAGTGATTTCCAATAGTAGTTTTTTTCAGTAGTAGTTATTATTCCTATAGATATTTCTGTCTTGAATCATTTTCATATCTTGTTTACTTTTCAAAACAACTCTTTTTGAAATAATAGATACACAAGAAATTGGAACAATAACACATATCTCATTTGTTATCAGAACTGTTTTCCAGGTCTTACTTGTTTAGTTAAAGGAGATAGGCAGAGACGTTAAGATATACAGATGAAAATATTATGATCCCTGAAAAGTTTGTCTTGAAGAGCTATAATAAGTATGGAAAGAAGGACAAATACGGTGTAATTCCTAAAAATCAGAAAAGATTAATTTGAACAATTAGTGTGTGTGGCACTTGAAGAAAATGTTAAAGTAGTGTTCAGTCTTTCAAATTGTCTTATATCTTTTAGTTTGTAAGGCCAGTTTTAAATTTCAAAACTTAAGACATCTTTCGAACTCATTCTTGTTATTGTTTTCTTCTTGTGAGAGATATTTCTAGAGAAATGTCAAAAGATTTTGTTCTTCCATGTTTTAATTTCCACTATAATTTTACATCTGTCTTTCTAGGCTTTAAAAACAAGACACATAAAATAATATTGAGAATTATCCCCCTTACCAAAATAAACAAGCAATACCACTTCAGATTCTTTTCTTCTGTTTGGATTTGCTCCTCTGATATTAATCAGTTAATAACAAACCCCATTATTCAGATTTGGCTTAAAACATTTTCTATTAATTTCTGGAAGAAAAGAAAATCCTCATAAGCAGTTTGCTATTAAGACCATATTCATGTTTAATCTATTTTAGGGCTTTATGACTGATATCTTTAACTTTCATCCTTTCTATCTTTTTTACTATAAAAGAAATATCAAGATATTTCTCTCCTTTATGGAAATCAGTGACTTATAGTTGATTCTCAAAATTTAGATTTAATCTAAATCCTGCATTTCAATTTTTTATTAAAAATAATTCTTTTTATTTTAATTGTGATAAAAACAACATAAAATTTACCATTTTAAATTCTACAATTCAATAGTGTTAACTATATTCACATTATTGTGTAACATAGTTCTAGGAATTTTTCATCTTGCAAAACTAAGACCTCCATAGAACAACTACCATTTCCCCTCCCCTTTAGCCCTTGGAAATGATCATTCTACTTTGTTTCCATGGTTTTGACTTCTCTAGATATCTCATCGGGGAAGGCAATGGCACCCCACCCCAGTACTTTTGCCTGGAAAATCCCATGGACGGAGGATCCTGGTAGGCTCCAGTCCATGGGGTTGCTAAGAGTCAGACACGAGTGAGCAACTTCTCTTTCACTTTTCACTTTCATGCATCGGAGAGGGAAATGGCAACCCACTCCAGTGTTCTTGCCTGGAGAATCCCAGGGACGGGGGAGCCTGGTGAGCTTCCGTCTCTGGGGTCGCACAGAGTCGGACACGACTGAAGCGACTTAGCAGCAGCAGCAGCAGATATCTCATAAGTGCAGTCATAACAGTATTTGTTTTGTTTATCTTATTTCACAAAGCATTATGTTCTCAAGGTTCATCTGGGTTGTTGCATATGACAGGATTTCCTTTTTTAAGGCTAATACTGCATTGTATGTATATACCACATTTTCTTTATCCATTTATTTATTGATGGATATTTGGGCTGGTTTCAACTTCTGGCTCTTACGAATAATGCTGCAATGACATTGGTGTGCAGATACCTCTTTGAGGTCAGAGTTTTGGAAATTTCTACCCAGAAGTAAAATTGCTGCGTCATTTGGCAATTCTGTTATTTTTTGAGGAACCTCCATATAGTTTTCTTTTGCAGTCACATAACTGCTTAAGTCACATTTAGGGCTTCCCAGGTAGTTCAGTCGGTAAAGAATCTGCCTTCAGTGCTGGAGACCCCAGTTCCATCCCTGGGTCTGGAAGATCCCCTGGAGAAGGAAATGGCAAACCACTCCAGTATTCTTGCCAGAAAGTCCCATGGACAGAGGAGCCTGGTGGGCTGCCGTCCATGGTTTGCAGAGTTGGGCACGACTGAACAAGTAACACTGAGAAACTGAACAGTCACATCATTTACATTCCCATCAGTTTGGCACAAGGGTTCCAATTTCTGTATATTTTTGGCAACACTTTTTTTTTCCCCTCTTTTCTGATAGTGTCCACCCTAATGGATGTGAGGCCTTATCTCATTGTGGTTTTAATTTGCATTTCTCTGCCTAGTGATGTTGAGCATCTTTTCACATGCTTATTGATCATTCTGCATGTTTTCTTTGGAGAAATGTTTATTCACATCCTTTGGCCATTCAGAAATCTGGTTACTTATCTTTTAGTTGTTAAGATGTAGGAGTTCTTTTTATGTTGTGGATATTAACACCTTACCAGTTAACATGATTTGTATTCTCTGCCATCACGTAGGTGTCCTTTTCACTCTGTTGATTGTTTCCTTTCATGTGCAGAAGATTTTAAGTTTGATGTAATCTTTTTTGTCTTGTTAATGATTTTGTTACCTTTGTTTTGATCCAAGAAATCATTGCCAAATCCACTATCATGAAGCTTTCCTCTGTGTTTTCTCTTAAGAATTTCATAGTTTTAGGTTTTATGTCTTTAATCCATTTGGATTAAATCTTATATATGATTTAATGGTCTGAATTCATTCTTTTGCATTTGGATATCCAATTTCACACAGTTTGTCAAAAGAGTGTTTTTTACCCATTGTGTAGCCTTTACACCCTTGTAGAACATCATTTGAGTGTATACATTAAGAGTTTATTTCTGGGGTCAGTATTCTGTTTGACATTTCTATGTGTCTGTCTGCATTCCAGCACCATACTGTTTGGATTACTATAGCTTTGTAACATGTTTTAAAATTAGAAGTATAAGCTTTCAACTTTGTTCTTTTCTAAGATTGTTTTGGTAATTCAGAGTTTCTTGAGGTTTCATTTGAATTTTAGGATGCCTTTTCCTATTTCTACAAAAAATGACAGGAATTTTGATTGAGATTGCATTGAAACTTTTGACCACTTTGGGTAGGATGGACATTTTAATAATACTATAGATGTTTTAATGATGGCCATTCTGACTGGCCATGATATCTCATTGTAGTTTTGATTTGCACGTCTCTAAGTTTACAACTGTTTTAAACTGGAAATAAATTCAGGTCACTTTTTCCCTCCCACCACTTCATTGATATCATACATTATATCTTTGTATTGTGTGTACATTAACATAGATTTACAATTATATTTTATACTTAAATTCTGTACTAGAATTAGGTGGGATTTCTGTTCCCACTTTCTAGTAATGCAGTATTCTGTATTTATTTTTGTATTTACTTTTACCAGAGAGTGTTATATTTTCCTTTGCTTTCAGGTTGCTCTCTAGTGTCCTTTCATTTCTACTTGGAGGGCTGATTAACATTTCTTGTATGGTGGATTTAGTGGTGTGAAATGCACTCAGCTTTGTATTTACTGTGAAAATCTTAATTTTGCCTTCATTTTTGCAATGACAGTGTTGCTGGTTATGATATTCTTGCTTGGCAGTATTTTTCTTTTAGCACTTGAATATATCATTCCACTCCCTTGTGGCCTGCTAGGTTTCTTCTGAGATAAAAGCACTGATAATCTTAAGGGAGCAGCCTTAAATGTGATGGGTCCCTTTTCTCTTGCCATTTTTACAATCTTTGTGACTTTTCACAATTTGACTATAATGTTTCTTAGTGTAGGTCTCTTTGAGTTGGAAGTCTTTCACCTTCTTGAATTTGTCAGTTTTCTTTCTTAAGTTTGGGAAGATTTTGGCCTTTACTTAAGTAGGCTTTCTGCCTATTTTCTTTCTTTCCATTCTTGTTCTCCCATATTTGTATATTGGCCCGCTTGATGGTGTCTAATAAATCTCTTAGTCTGTCTTTACCTTTTTTTCATTCACTTTTTCTGTTTGATTCTCTTAACTCAATAATTTCAAATGATTTATCTTCAAGTTTGCTGATTCTTTCTTCTGCTTGATACAGTCTGGTTTTTATCCCTTGTAGTAAATGTTTAAATTCAGTTGTTGTAGGCTTCAGCTCCAGAATTTCTGTTAGTTCTATTCTGAAGTTTCATTTTCTTCTTGCTTTGTTTTCCTAATTTCATTTAGTTTTCTTTCTGTGTTCTTTTCTGTCTCATTGAGCATCTTAATGATCGTCATTTTGAATTATTTGTTGGGTAGTTCCTAGATCTGTTTCTTTAAGGTTAGTTTCTAGAGATTAATTTCATTGATTGATTGATCTATTTTTTTTGGTATGTTTCTCTTTTGCTGAAAATAGGCATTTGAAAAAGTACACTTCCCATCTTTTTGGAATATCTTTGTACAGATGAAGACCTTTACTAGTTGGTCAAGTTAGATAACTGATCTCCTTTCAAACCTTTTTTCAGAGATGGCATTTTCTTGGCGTTTGTGCATGTATCTCCAATCTGCAGAGTTTTGTCTGGTTCTATTTGGGAAGGTCCCATCCCTCACCTGGTATCTGCCTTTCAAATTGCTACTGCTTTAGCAAACCATCATATTGGAGTTACCCCTGCTGTCTCTCTGTATTACTGCCAGTTTTCTGGTTTAGTACCAAGCCAAGAGGTTTGCCTTTCTTCTCATCTACCCCCCAAGACACCCAATGTGTGCTGCTTCTCAAGTTGGGTGAGACTGAAGCCAGTACCTTGATCAGTGTCCCCCGAAAGTCAGAGTGTTGCATGCAAATTCCAGTGTTTCTTTCCTGAAGAAGAGGACACTTTTTGGGATTTTTTTTTTCCTTTTTCTTTTCTCTTTTACCACACTGTGTGGAGGTGGGATATGGTGGTTAAGTACAACAGACTTTCCTACCTTCTCCTATTTATCTCTTTGGGGCTTACTCTCATTTAGGGTGCTCTAATCTCTCAACAGGTTTCTTGACTTCTTACAAGTGAAATTTGATCCTTAAGTTGTTAAGTCATTATTTTCATAAGGGAAGGATTTTATAGGATTTTCAGTTCTGCCATCTTGCTGATGTCACCATACTGTAGTGTTTAAGGTCCTCCATCCAATGACACTAAGCCATACTTTACTTATTTATACTTATTTATTATGCTTATACTCCTCCTTTTATATTTTTTTCCCTCTGAAATGTTTACCTTCATTTTAAGTGTTTTGCGTGTACTGATTACTCAAAGACTTATTAGAAGATGCACTTCTTTCCCCTAAAAATTTTTAAAACTTTTCCCAATGAGGCTACAATGTTACTTTCATTTCCTTTTCTAGATATTTCAAATATTTCTGTCAGAGCAGTTTATCTTAATTCTTTATCTTTTTTTTCTCCTCTACACAGATAAAATCGTTCTTTTATCCTATAAAAAGTAGCAAAATATATTTGTTGTTGAGAAGAGTGATTAGTGGCATCTGCTTGATATGATTCTGTTTATCACCTTTTGTTTAATATGTATTATTATATTTAATTAAGACTTGAGTGGACTTATTTTTTTCAGTTTAAGAAATAGGTGATGATAGTAGAGTTATAATGGAGGCCCAAATAATGGTAATTAGCATATAAATGTTACAACTGTACTTCTATAGTCGCTGTTTTGGAGGATGGAAAAAAGCTTAGTTTGTACTGAAGTTACAATTGGGGCATCTTTTTATGAAATTATAAGTCACATAGTGACAAGTAGTTTTTTTTTTTAAACAAAAATTATAAAAATAATTTTGTGACCTAGGATACCACTTAATTGGTAATCAGTTACTTCTGAGGATAAACAAATATTTTCCTTGTTTCTTGAGTTTCTGCTTGTAATCTGGTGCTTCCTCTGCCAGGTATTTAGTAGGCATTTACTAGATGTTTCGGGGAAGGCAATGGCACCCCACCCCAGTACTTTTGCCTGGAAAATCCCATGGATGGAGGAGCCTGGTAGGCTCCAGTCCATGGGGTCGCTAAGAGTCGGACACGACTGAGCGACTTCACTTTCACTTTTCACTTTCATGCATTGGAGGAGGAAATGGCAACCCACTCCAGTATTCTTGCCTGGAGGATCCAAGGGACAGAGGAGCCTAGTGGGCTGCCGTCTGTGGGGTCGCACAGAGTCGGACACGACTGAAGCGACTTAGTAGCAGCAGATGTTTATTGAATGAGTATCTAGTTATTCTTTAGATTCATATTGTTAATGCTTACTGAACACTTTTAGCATATAAACTATTTTTACATTCTTTATTTACTCATAAAAAACAGGTCTAGGAATTATTCACTTTTCATACAATAAGTAGTTGTGACAATAGACTAATTTGTATAAGCGCTTTAATATGTGCCAATGCCAAGGTTTAATTTTTTTTCCTTAGAAAGATTTTCTCCTGTACTATAGAAATAACTTGAAATTCATATTTCAGTGTCCATACATAAAATTTTATTCAAACACAACCATGATTATTCACTTACATATCGTCTATGGCTAATTTCTGTGCTACAGTGGCAGAGCTGAGTAGCTGCAAAGCCTAAAATATTTATAATCTGGCCCTTTATAAAGTTCACAGACTCCTGATCCAATACCATTAATTCCCTAATCCTTTTATTTTACACCTACAAAAAGACTTAAATTTTGCAACAGATTTGTAAGTAAGTGGCAAGAAACATAAGTTTCTAAGTCTTGTTTCGTAGAATAGTGATGATTAATTTACACGTTTTGGTCATCAAATGTCCTATTTCCACAGTAAAGCAGTCAATTCTGCCATTTCTAAAGGGGTCTTATGAGGTAACAGTATTTATAACCATTCTTAGATAATAAGCTGGGAGAAGGCACTGGCAACCAACTCCAGTACTCTTGCCTGGAAAATCCCATGGATGGAGGGACCTTGTAGGCTGCAGTCCATGGAGTCGCTAAGAGTTGGACACAACTGAGCGACTTCACTTTCACTTTCACGCATTAGAGAAGGAAATAGCAACCCACTCCAGTGTTCTTGCCTGGAGAATCCCAGAGACGGGAGAGCCTGGTGGGCTGCCATCTCTGGGGTTGCACAGAGTCAGACACGACTGAAGCGACTTAGCAGCAGTGTAGAAATAACAGGTAACATATTAACAAAGCACTTAGAGGACTGAAAGATTCTTGTGAATTGGGCTTTATTTTTTACCTTGGTATTTTTCTCCCCAGAACCCACCAAACCCACCTGTATCACCAGGAAAGTCTGTAGTTGACGTCATCAGCAATAACAGTGTGCCCTACAGGTGAGAAT
Organism: Tragelaphus eurycerus; assembly: GCA_935064755.1. Classification (NCBI taxonomy): domain Eukaryota; kingdom Metazoa; phylum Chordata; class Mammalia; order Artiodactyla; family Bovidae; genus Tragelaphus; species Tragelaphus eurycerus. The sequence goes on along the minus strand of CAKXYN010000036.1, from coordinate 13,978,936 downwards.
TGTAAACAGGCTGTTTATCAAGTTTTTCGTTAAGAGAACAAGGTTCTGATTTTCTTAATGTGCAGAAAGATCTTAGAATGTGATGCTATATATTTTTGTAGAGATAAGTGTTTGGTATACTGAATTAAGTATATTTGCTTCTTTTTGCTTTGCTGTAAGTGTTCTCCTATGGATATTGATTTTGCTAGTTTTTTTATAAGGCTTTCTTTTGTCATTGTAGATTTCTTTAACCACTTGTGCTAAATAGTATTACCTTAAGTATTTGAGAAATTCTTTGGTCAGAGTTGATAAAAACTAATGTATGCAGATATTCGGACACATATTTGGTTTTCAGGTTAAAGTATTAAGGACATAGAATATAAAAAGAAGACTCTTCCCCTGACGTCCTACACCCCAACATTCCAGTGTTTTCGTACCAGCTTTGCTTCACTGCATTCACTCCCAGTTTAGTGCTTTAAATTAATATCCAAGTCTAGCTACCCTTTCTTCCTATGGGCCACTGCTTTCTGTATACATAAGTAGATATCCCCTAGAACGGCATGTCCAGTGACCATTTGTGTGTGTATTTATTTCATAGAAATACAAACACGGTGAGACAAATGTTGGAGTCCAAAAGAAATATAAGTGAGAGTGTACCACCATCTTTTCAAACCCCTGTGAATACAGGTAATATTCTTAACACCGAAATACATTTTGCTAGGAATTGAAGGTTTTTGTTCCCTTTTCTTACACACTTTTGAGCTTGAAATGGACTAAGAAACTGAACACAGTTATGTAAAATTGAGTGCTAAGAGCAAAATTTTGATTAAAAAGTAGGATCAGAGATGTGCATAAAAATGCAGAAATTCAGATTTCTGCTGTAGTGATTCTCAAATTTTTGGGTGTTGACATCCCTGTATAATCTTAAAAATTATTAAGAATCTACAGAGTTTTGTTTATATGGGTATATAATTGATATTTACTATGGTAGAAATTAAAACATATAATCTTTTAATGTTTATTAATTCACTTAAAAATAATTGCAAACCTATATTTTATACCATTATACAGTCCAGTATTCTTGCCTGGGAAATCCCATGGACAAAGGAGCCTGATGGGCTACAGTCCATTTGGTCACAGAAGAGTTGGGCATGATTTAGCAATTCATACCATAAGTAGCAAGTTTTAGTGAAAAGTAACTCTTAACCAAAATTTTAAAAATTAGCAAAAAGAGTATTATTATATTAAATTTTTTTGTCTCTTTTATACTTCACTTAAAACATTAAGATGGCCAAACACACCTGGATTCTCATATCTGTGTCTGCATTCAATCTGTTGCAGTTTGTTGTTTCAGTTAAATTATGTGAAGAAAATTCAGCCTCATACAAATAATGTAGTTGGAAAAGGCCTAGAGAGAATGTGGGTATTACTCTTGGACACAGCAAGTAGTGGTTTCTTAAAGGTTAGTTGCAAAGTGAAATCAGAAATCACACCAATAAACGTTTGTAAATTTTTCACCAAATTCATTTATCTCTCTTGTACTTGGATGGGTCTTTTACTAATATCATTCATTGATCACTTGGAAAATATTCACCGAGTTTTCTAAGTCTTCCAAACATGGGTACATTTCATTAATAAATTTTTTTTTAAAAAAACTGTATTTATTTACTTTGTTATCAGTTATTCTCAGAAGAGCCTTTAAAGATTTGGGAAGCTAACCATGCTCTCAGGGTGGCAGGTAGATGTATTTTATGTATTTTCCTAAGTTCTAAGTTTTTTTTTTTAAAAAACTCAGATTTTACTATTGCCAATCTATACTGTTGGTTGTTTTCTTTAAAGTCTCTACTTTATTTGGTTTATTTTCAAGAAAAAATTTGCCAGATACCCAAGTTTGAATAACCATAGTATGTTTGTAAGTCGGTCTTTCAAGTACAAGTGGTATTCCATCAAATGGGCTGTGAGCTCAGCTTACAGCTCAGCCAGTCGTCCGAGCACCATCCTTGAGCCAGCCAGACTTATTTGGTATGCAGCAGTAATGCCTTATGTGTGGCTGTGATTTTGGAAAGACTTTACAAATCAGTGAGGAGACTTAGTCATTGATTTTTATTAAACCTGCTCAAATGAGAAGATACACAAATGGCTGAACTAAAAAGACTATAAATATAAAACTCTAGTGACCAACATTTTGATTTACTCTGCTCTTTGTTGTCTGCTCCTTAATTCTTCTCCCATCTTCCCTATGTTATTTTCCATATCACATAATGTCAGTAGAACGTTAATAGAGGTAGTAGCCTCTCCTCAGTAGTTCCTCTCCCAGGGAGTTCAGTAAAATTAGATCCACAGGTACAGGTTTCACTTGATCCATATCGTAAAATACCATCACTAAGTTCACCTATTATGAATTTATGATACTCTAAGATATTCTGTTTGAGTTTATATATTGCCAGTGTTCTAAGGCATTTTTAATGTACTTTCAAAATTGTCTTTACAATTTTGCCTAGTTTTCACTGTTTTATAGTTGTATTTCCCGCCAGTTACTCTGAAGTAAGTATGCTAATTTTCAGAGACTCTTGATACAGAAATAGCAGTCCTCCATCTTAATGATAAAACATGCTATTTTCATAATGTACCAAATGTAGATGCAGAAATGATTCTGCAAATAATCCAAGAATTCAAGGATTTAAAGCAAATTAAAAGATATGAGAGACTACTGTATATATTACAGTACATCAACTTTGTATTATATTATTTTAGCTGATAAAGATAGCTATTTAAACTGAAACTTCTCTCTTTTTTTTTTTTTTTAGTATCTTCAACCAATCTTGTCACTCCTCCAACGGTTGTCAGTAGTCAACCTAAATTGCAGCCTCCAGTGACTTCAGGTTCTCTGACAGCCACGTCAGTTCTTCCTGCACCCAACACAGCTACAGTAGTTGCTTCTACTCAGGTGCCTAGTGGAAATCCCCAACCTACAATCTCTTTACAGTCTTTACCAGTGATTTTACATGTACCCGTTGCTGTATCCTCCCAGCCTCAGCTCCTCCAGAGCCATCCAGGGACTTTAGTGACCAATCAACCATCAGGCAACGTTGAATTCATTTCTGTACAAAGCCCACCTACAGTGAGTGGTCTTACCAAAAATCCAGTGTCTTTGCCATCTTTGCCAAACCCCACGAAACCAAACAACGTTCCTTCTGTGCCCAGTCCTAGTATTCAGAGGAATTCTCCTGCCAGTGCTGCACCATTAGGAACAACACTTGCTGTACAGGCCGTTCCAACAGCACACTCTATTGTACAAGCCACTAGGACTTCTTTACCTACAGTAGGCCCATCAGGACTCTATAGTCCATCAAATAATCGAGGTCCTATACAGATGAAAATTCCAATTTCTGCTTTTAGTACTTCATCTCCTGCAGAACAGAGCAGCACTACCACCACAAGAATTGGTAAGTCAACATGTAGATTTAATAATAGAAATTCAAGCTTGTTAATAGTCTGTAGATAATTGAATTTGTGTGTGTATGTGTGTATGTAGTTGACAAACATTATTAGAAGACAGAATGAATAGAATTTCACAGAGACTACTTTAGTTACCCAAGAGGAATGATGTTGTTAAAGTGGGATCTGAGAGTTTATTTTGACTGAGAAGTTACCATTTGTAATTCATCTTTTACTAGTTTTCCTAACCTGGGCAAATTTTTAATTTTGGCTTTGTAGCAAGCATTGTGAATTACTTTTATAATACATTTTGCAGATATATCTGAATATACAGAAAACAGTATGTTTTAAAGTATCTAAGTGATATAATATATGCTAATAAGAGGAAAATAACAACCACAGATCTTCTCGAGTGAAAGTGTTAGTCGCTCAGTCATGTCCGACTCTTTGTGACGCCATGGACTGTAGCCTGCCAGGTTCTTCTGTCCATGGACTTCTCCAGGTAAGAATACTGGAGTGGTACTCACTTGGGCAGCATATATACTAAAATTAGAATGATACAGAGAAGATTAGGATGACCCTGCACAAGGATGACATGCAAATTTGTGAAGTGTTCCATATTTTTTGTTCATGTTTGGCAGAAACCAACAAAATTCTGTAAAGCAATTATCCTTCAGTTAAAAAATAAATAAAAAAAAAAAGAATAGTGGAGTGGGTTGCCATTCCTTTCTCCAGGGGATCTTCTCAACTTAGGGATCAAACTTCAGTCTCCTGCATTGAAGGCAGATTCTTTACCATCTGAGACACTAGGAAAGCCCTTGCCCATTATCCCATTTGGGAAAATCCTTTGTGCATTCTTCACTCCTATCTTCCAAATTTGAATGGTTTTATACTAGGTCTTCCCTCTGTAATTTACTACAGAATGTTTCCTTGCTTCTTGCTTTCTCTTACATATTTTCCCATATGGCATATTTTACATTATCATGTTTATATATTTATATATACTTTGTAGTATTATAAGAAGGAGAACTTGATTGTTCCTAATTTAAAATCTGTAGAAGTCTGTCTTCCTTGTTCTTAGAAAGCATAGATTATATATACATTCTTGAACTTGCTTATTCTTCATTTCTGATTTTATATTTATCCCCACTACTTTTGGAAAGACAGGAAAGAGTACCTGGGCATCATGTATATAGTGAAATTATTGTAGTAGCTGTCCTGTTGATATAGTTGAACTTGAAATATAAGAAAAAGTTATAAAGTACAGAATTACTTTTTACAGGTGAGATATACAGGGCTTGTTTTTCTAATTTCTTATGTGGTCTTCAGTAGAGTACTTGTCTTCTGAGTATATATTCTCATAAAATAGAGTTTCATAGAGTTACGGAGAGTAAATGAATGGTAGATAAAAATTCATACTGGAATGAAGTTGAATATCACCCTCATACAATTAACATCTGGGATATAAGATTAAATCTGAAATTTAAAATACAGTTATTATTAGTATTTAAAATTAAATATTTGCATGGTACAGTAATGATATTTATTAGCAGTATCTGCTATCACAACATTCCTTAGATGTTTACTTTTAATTGAGTTCAGTGAATGAACAAGATTTTTTGGGGGGTTACATTTCTTCCAGTCATTACTATTTTTTACCATGATGGGTGGAAGATGATTATCATGGACCTTCTTTTCTGTGATTTTGGAGTTTTTCTTCTTTATGAAATTTTGAGCTTAGTTGACATTGTTTTTTAATCATGGTTACAAGATCAGGTAAATTCTTAAATATAGAACTTTCTCTGAAAGACCATAGCCTGAAAAGAAGTAAATAACTTGAGAGATTACTCTGTCTAATGTTATGATTGCAAGTTCCCTAAGTACTTACACAGTATCAGAATTATGAGTTTCCCAGGTGGCTCATTGGTAAAGTATCCACCTGTCAATGCAGGCAACGCGGGAGACAGAAGTTTGATCCCAGGGTCAGAAAAATCCCCTAGAGGAGGAAATGGCAACCCACTCCAGTATTCTTGCTAGGAGAATCACATGGACAGAGAAGCCTGGTGGGCTGCAGTCCATAGGGTTGCAAACAATTGGACCTGACTGAGCATACACACACACATCAGAATTATAATTTAATTTCATTATCCTGTTAACATTGTATGAACATTTGTTGACCCAAAGGGTGTGTTTTTCCCAAAATTATCTAACTTAATGCACTTTATTAGTTGCAATGTCAGTCTGTTTTGTTTAATTTCTTGACTGTCATTAATTTTTTTGTATATAAAATTAATAATTTTAGTAATTATTATTTTGTGATAATACATTTATACTTGAAACTTTATATTTTAACATATATATATATAACATATACTTTAATATAAAAATTATATTATAGAGATCTTCATTTTGAGTTCTATTTGGAATGCTTACATATATTTGAAAGTAAATTATTAGATATTAACCAAAAATATTAATGATAAGCTTGGCTTTGTTTATCATGTTAATTAGAAGGAGGTCCTATGAGATGATATATTCTCAGATTATGCATAATTTTGAGGATGCTATAAGTGGCATGAAAGTAAGCATTTAGATATTAAGACTTGCAAAAACCTAAGGGGAGGTCAAATAGCGAAATTTGGCTGAATATGAAGGTTGAAGCCAAACTTTAATATATCCATAAAGTGATGAATTAATTAGTTATTTAAAACTTTTTGAAAACTAAGCTTATGTAAGTTTTATTTCAGTTCAGTTCAGTCACTCAGTTGTGTCTGACTCTTTGCGACCCCATGAACTGCAGCATGCCAGGCCTCCCTGCTCATCACCAACTCCCAGAGTCCACCCAAACCCATGTCCATCGAGTCAATGATGCGATCCAACCATCTTCATCCCCTTCTCCTCCTGCCCTCAATCTTTCCCAGCATCAGGGTCTTTTCCAGTTAGTGAGCTCTTCGTATCAGGTGGCCAAAGTATTGGAGTTTCAGCTTCAACATCAGTCCTTCCAATGAACACCCAGGACTGATCTCCTTTAAGATGGTCTGGTTGGATCTCCTTGCAGTCCAAGGGACTCTCAAGAGTCTTCTCCAACACCACAGTTCAGAAGCATCAATTCTTCAGCACTCAGCTTTCTTTGTAGTCCAACTCTTACATCCATACATGATCATTGGAAAAACCATAGCCTTTATTAGATGGACCTTTGTTGGCAGAGTAATGTCTCTGCTTTTTAATATGTTGTCTGCTGCTGCTGCTGCTAAGTCACTTCAGTCGTGTCCGACTCTGTGTGACCCCATAGACGGCAGCCCACCAGGCTCCCCCGTCCCTGGGATTCTCCAGGCAAGAACACTGGAGTGGGTTGCCATTTCCTTCTCCAATGCAGGGAAGTGAAAAGTGAAAGTGAAGTCGCTCAGTTGTGTCCAACTCAGCGACCCCATGGACTGCAGCCCACCAGGCCTCCTCTGTCCATGGGATTTTCCAGGCAAGAGTACTGGAGTGGGGTGCCATTGCCTTACTAGACAGCATGCATTTGTATATATTTATTATATACATATATCTTCATAGAGTAAGTCAATATTTTTTATATAGTGTAAAATAAAAGTTGTCCTAAGGATTACTTAGAAATTTAGAGACCAAATTATAGTTTATCTCATTCATTCATAGGAGAAGGAAATGGCTACCCAGTCTAGTATTCTTGCCTGAAGAGTCCTGTGGACGGAGGAGCCTGGTGGGCTGCTGTCCATAGAGTCGTACAGAGTCAGACACGACTGAAGTGACTTAGCATGCATGCATTCATTCATAAAACATTGAATGCCTGTTTTGTTCTAAAATCATGCAGACACACAGAAATGTACAAAATAGTCCCTATTCTAACTAAGCTCAAATAGGGAACTTAATGTTAAATAATTATAAATGTGGTGAGTGTAAATATATTCAGGTTTCTGTGAGAGAATATGGGAGCTCTGGGAAGGTACAAATGGAGTGAATGGCAAGATGGTGGGAAGTAAAGTTTTAAAGGATTTTTACAGAGAGGAAGGAGTGTGACATCCACAAACACTGGCTACAGGAGGGGCGAAAATGGAGTTACAGGCACTTGGGAATGCTCTAGATGAGAGAGAGAGTTGTAAAAATAACTTAAAAGTTTTTGCATTCCATTTATTTTCATTCAGTTATCCAGCATCTACCAAGGTACACTACTAATGCACGCCTGTAAAATGCACATGCACATAATGCACATCCGCTTTATGATGCCCATGACGTCCTGTGCACATATGCGCATCCGTTTTTTGGTGCTAGTGAAAATTCAGTGTTGGTTAAAAGTGACGTGTCTTTTAAGAATAAAGAGACAGAGATGTTTCTTATATGATAGAGTTTGTTGTACAATTTTTGACTTTATATCCTGCCAATTTTACTGCTTGATAGATTGATTCATAACTTTTAACTTTCAAAATTCATCTGAAGTAGTAAAAGAAAACAAAAGATACAGTGAAACTATAAAATGTTACATTGAGAATCAAGACAACGATCTAATAAAAGGGTAGGAGACGTTAATGGAAAATCTAGGATAAAGAATATTATTACAGCTTTATGAATAATTACCTTTGTGTCCCGAGACAATTAAGTCAAAGAGAGAATCATGCTGGATAAGAAAACTCACATTTATTAGTATTTGTGTGTGTGTGTGTAGAAATAAAACATTTCATTAATCAGTGTAAATCTTTCCTGAATCTTGAGAATAATTGTATGAGGATCAGATCAGATCAGTTGCTCTGTTGTGTCCAACTCTTTGCAACCCCAAGAATCGCACCACGCCAGGCCTCCCTGTCCATCACAAACTCCCGGAGGTCACTCAGACTCACATCCATCAAGTCAGTGATGCCATCCAGCCATCTCATCCTCTGTCATCCCCTTCTCCTCCTGCCCTCAATCCCTCCCAGAATCAGTCTTTTCCAATGAGTCAACTCTTCACATGAGGTGGCCAAAGTACTAGAGTTTCAGCTTCAGCATCATTCCCTCCAAAGAAATCCCAGGGCTGATCTCCTTCAGAATGGACTGGTTGGATCTCCTTGCAGTCCAAGGGACTCTCTAGAGTCTTCTCCAACACCACAGTTCAAAACACCACAGTTCTTCGGCGCTCAGCCTTCTTCACAGTCCAACTCTCAAATCCATACATGACCACAGGAAAAACCATAGCCTTGACTAGACGAACCTTTGTTGGCAAAGTAATGTCTCTGCTTTTGAATATGCTATCTAGATTGGTCATAACTTTCCTTCCAAGGAGTAAGCATCTTTTAATTTCATGGCTGCAGTCACCATCTGCAGTGATTTTGGAGCCCAGAAAAATAAAGTCTGACACTGTTTCCACTGTTTCCCCATCTATGTATGAGGATAATTCCACAGAAAATTACATGTACAGAGGAGTCTGGTGGGCTACAGCCCATGGGTTGCAAGAGTCCAACATGACTTAGAACTAAACCAGCCAACCAACCAATCAACAGAAAATAAAAATGAAACTCCCTCACCTGCTTTGCTTCTTGACGTACCTTTTGTTTTCACTTGAAAATGTGTTTTAAATCAAAATGAATGTATTCTAACACTGTATATGTATTTTTAAAAACTGGTAGTAAATTGCTTATATTTTGGTATTGTCTTGAGTGTGTGTTAATACTCTGCATGTCAGTAACCTGAAATTAATTTTTTTTTATTAAGTAGTATTTTTAAGAAGTACTAATTAAAAAAAATTTTTTTTATTAAGTAGTATTTCAAGAACTTTGCAGTCCAGAAATGAAGCTGATTCATTATAAATGAAGTAATTTTAAGATATTAAAGATATGTATATGTCTTTTTAAAGTTACATACATCTTAAATATACCTGGGAGATTCCTTAGGTTATATATACACACACATGAATATGTACATATATGTATGTGTATATATGTATATTTTCTTGCTATGCAAAGAACTAAGATAGATAATTCAGATAGGGTAGGCAGAAATTGGAAGGGCCCCTTTTACTTACCTAGCCTGTAAAACTCTCTTTTTAACAGGTAGATATTTATCCTCATTTTTTTTAATGTATAGATAGAAATAATTGTATCTATCACTTCTGGTTTTGTCTTTTTAAATATATTGATAAATGATTTGCTTTGTATGTATGTTATGAAGATTTAAAAATGAAAGGAGTGTCATATTTTGACTAAAGTCTTTTTGACAGAAAGTGTGGATAAGGATGTTTCAGCATTAGAAAACTCTATTAATGTAATTGACCACATTACTAAAGAAAAAAAACTGATTAATCACCTCAGTAGATGCTCAAGACATTTGACAAAACTTAATACCTTTTCTTTAGAAATTGAGGCAGAAAAACATACTTTGTTTTCTGTGCTGTTTTTTCATTCAGCTGTCTTTTATACAACTATATAGTTGTAGTTCTATACATGCAAAATTCATATGTATATTTGTGTGTGTGTACATACTCAATACAAGTTTATTGAAAAATAAAGGAAAATCATCTGCGATTGAGCTGTTGAGATTATGCATGTATGTTTCATCAGGATCACTTTATTTTTCTAGTGAATTTATTACATTTTTTTCATGTTACTAAGTTTTTTTCTCCAGAGGTGTGTAGTAGGGAAGGATTATATTTTATTTAACTTTTTGTGTTATAGCATTTAGGTTATACACATCTTAAATTGCTTCCCTGCAATATTCCTTTGGTTAGAGTTAAAATTTCTGTTTAATGGGTATATGAAGCGTTTGGATTTCTAGTATCAATTTGTCCTTCTGAAAGATTTGTAGCAGTGGTCTCTGAGAGAGTAATTTACATATGTAACATGTTGACAGACAAAAAACTATTGGAGAAAATTAACGTGAATTGTTGTATATAAAGAAACCTATCCTTTCACATTTTGTAGGTTCCTTTAAAAATAGCTCTGAGTTTTGTTTTGTTTTTTGACTCCTTAGAAAACCAGACAAACAAAACAGTAGATGCTTCTGTAAATAAGAAAGCAGCCGATAGCACATCACAGGTAAGATGTTTCCTACTGTTTCAAAATGAAAAGATGGATTTCTGTTGATATTCATTGATAAAATGAAAATTATTCCAAGTTTGTTTTTTACAACTGTCCAAAATTTTTCAAACAGCTTCTCTGTGTTGTTTGATAAGAATTGAATTTTTTTGATTAGTAGTTCTCTTAGTGATATTGGAGTATATATAACTGACAGTCTGGTTATTTTCTTTCATACAGTGTGAAGTTTTAGTTTCCACATGTAATTTCTTCCTGGCCCATCTGTTTAAGAAGGTCTCCCTGGTTTATCTCTCCCCACGCCTCCCCATCCTCTGTCCTGCCATTGCCAGCACACATAGAGACACCATTTTAGATTGTTCAGAGCTGATCAGAAATAGTTTTATGGAAAGAAAATTTTGGTTTTTCTGGTTTATTAGCGTTTTGCCAGTCTTGGTACTTTTTCATGTTAAATTTAAGTCACCCAGGAGTGGAGTAACTCCATTTTTCCTGTATTAATAAAGTTTATCACGATTCTTCTTCTGCATTGCTTTAGGTATAATAGATTCGTAGGGAAGTCATTGCATGTTTGATGGTCTAGTTTCTTCCCTTCCTCTTAATCATATCTGGAAACTCATATGTTTTCCTAGTGAGAGAAAAAATCTTGAATAAATCAGGCATGAATAAATGATGTGAATTTTAAAACAAGAGCATAGTGATCTTTAATTTTGACTATTCATCTTTATTAAAATGATGAATTTTTGACTAAAGATAGATACATACCATGCTGTATAGCTCAAACTAAAGCTATTAGAAATATTTTATTTCTTACAAATTTTAGCAGGCTTTTTATATGATATTAAAGGTGAAAGTTTTGATTGTTTCTGAGGATGTCCTGTAGCTGTGTTTTTAATTAAAAGTATATGGAGTACTTTTTTGGGAGGCATGTAGTATAAGAAACATCAATATATTCAGTGACTTTTATGTAACATAGGAAGTCTAGCTTTACTTTATAAAGTAAAACCAAAGCTAAAGAAAGAAATTACAAACATCCTCATTTCTCTCAGTAATTTTTTTCTTGTTTGTTTGGACATACTAGGTAATGTTTTAGGAGAGGAAGATGTACACTGTAATGGCTGTGTTTTCATCTTGTGATGATTCTTCTAGAGTTGAGCTGTCTAATGTGGTAGCCACTAATCACATGTAGGCTATTTAAATGAAAATGGATTTAATTTAGCCTTAAATAAAAAATTTATTTCCTCTATCACAGTAGGCCCATTTCAAGGCTCAAAAGCCACATATAGATAGTAACTACCATATTGGAAAACAAGGATATGGAACAGTTTGATCATTGCAAAAAGTTATACTCCAGTGTTATATGACAGCCTTGATGGGAGAGGAATTGGGGGAAAATGGTACATATATATGTATGGCTAAATCCCTTTGCTGTCCACCTGAAACTGGCATAACATTGGTAACTGGCTATACTCCAGTACAAAATAAAAAAAAAATATAAAGTTATATTAGATTGCTGAAATAAAGTATATGTAATATTTAAACTTTCAGTGACATTAAAATTGATTTAAAAGTTTGCCATACTTTTAAAATTCTTTACTTAAAAATATTCTTTTTAAATTAAAAAAATAACAAAATAATATAAAATTTAGTCACACTCAGCTACTTATTATATTCTTGAAATTCTAAAACATGTATTACCACTTCACAAGTTTTAGAATCCTATTTTAGTTTACATTGTATTACATAACTTTTATTTTGATGAAGCAACTTGTTCTAGTAGATCCAAAAAACACCTGAGTGTCTGCATCAGATTAGCAAAGAGACTATACAACCAAATTCTAACTTCTCAAAAAATATTTTTTAAAAAATTCTTATTTATTTAATGAATTTATTTGGCTGTACCAGGTCTTAGTTGTGGCATGTGGGATCTTAACTTCCTTGACCAGGGATTAAACCTAGGCCCCCTGCATTGGGAGCGTGGAGTCTTAGCCACTGGACCACCAGGAAAGTCTCTCAATGAATATTTTATTTGGCTTACAGGAATAGTAATTCACTACCATTGTATGAAAAACACAAGTAGCATGACTAGGCAGCTAATCTGTTAAAGTCACGCCTGATCAAAAGTTTGAATGAGTTCCAGTTATGGATTTAAATGGTAAATATAATATGCAAGTTTTATTATATAATAAGAAATTATTATAGAAATATATATGGGCTGCTAGTTATAAATTGATGCTTTATTGGCTTTTTGGGTTATAGATAAAAGTTTTGTTGTGCAGAAATACTTTGATAATGTAACACTACAGTTTTTTTAAAACATATGTTAAGAAATTGCTGTTAGCTTTTTACTCTGTATGTCGCTGCTGCTGCTGCTGCTGCTAAGTCACTTCAGTCATGTCCGACTCTGTGCGACCCCATAGACAGCAGCTTACCAGGCTCCCCCGTCTCTGGGATTCTCCAGGCAAGAACACTGGAGTGGGTTGCCATTGCCTTCTCCAATGCATGAAAGTGAAAAGTGAAAGTGAAGTCGCTCAGTCGTGTCCGACTCTTAGCGACCCCATGGATTGCAGCCTTCCAGGCTCCTCAGTCCATGGGATTTTCCAGGCAAGAGTACTGGAATGGGGTGCTGTTGCCTTCTCTGACCCTGTATGTTACTTGGTAGCAAATAGAATCTGATGTGAAATAGGTAGCCTATGATTCTTTACACTCTTAGCTTTCTAACCACTCAGATAACTTCTTTTTCCTATGCCAAGTCTTACTTAGTTGTACTTCTGAACACTTCTAAGACTATCATAATTTAGAAGGAATCTAGATGGCATGTATGGAAATGATTATTGTTCATACCTAATGAGAAAATAAATTAAAGATATAAAATATTCTCTTTTTGTAGTCCTTGAATGAAGATTTCTCTGTCTTCCAAATAAGTATTTATTAGCATGTTCCATATAATTGTTATTACATATTTTATTCATAGATCTCATTTCATGTAGTACATTACTAATATATTTTATGTGGTAAAACATTATTTATTGAAACTACCATCATATGTTATAAGACAATGTAGAAATCATTTCCTGCTGCATCTGTAGTTTTATATTACTGTTTGGAGGGACTTGAGACCCACCTCAATTTTGCTGATTTGCTGGAAGGACTCATAAAACCTGTGATAGATTATACTCATGGTTATGGTTTATCACAGCAAAAAATAGAGAACCAAACCAGCAGGGGAAAAAAATAAGCATCAAGTGGGATCAAGTGTGATCAGGCTGAGGCTTCCATGTTCTTCCCTAACCAGCACTGCACAGGAGGGGCTTTCTCTCTGGTTATTACCTTAAGTAACAAGTGACAAAAGTCTCTGCCCAGGTCAGCCTGACTGAGTATCATGGCCTGAGCTGATTGGACAGCTGCTTCTTTCTGTGTAACCAGCTATGGCAGTCAAAATGCAGGACTCCTAACAGTGAAACCAGATGTGCATCATCAGTCTTGGTGTTTGTGCAGATCAACCTTGATAAGCCAGTATGACACAGTTCATTATTTAAGGTGTTTAAGGGACATAAGAAAATTATCAGTAATTTATGTAAACTTTCTAAGGGCCACATTTTTGGTAGCCAGCCAAACCTTAAGGTAGTTCCCAAGTTCCTTTGGAGAGATGTGTGTGGAGGGAACAGCCAGGTCTTCTGTACTGGCATTCTCTGCAGTTGTCGAAGTGCCCTATCCTAGCCTTTCAAATATATTCTTTGTTATTGCCTTTTAAATATGATCTTACTATTTGTTTCAGTACCAAAAAAATACCATACAAAGCCAACATTTTTGCTTTCTTGAAATTTCCTTAGTGTTCATATGATGAGAGTGGTCATTTGGGGGAAGGACACATGATTAAATAACTTTTTAATAAAATAGATTCTTAGTATTAAAACCTATTTGACACAAGATTTTTTTAGCAGTTTCAGAACTTTGGTAATACGTATAAATGCAGATATAGGCATGTAATGTTTCTTGATTACATAAGTTTTCTCAGAATTGATGGCAGAAAAACATGAACCTAGTGACATAGAAATAATAAGATCTAGAGTCAGACACGGAGAAGGCAATGGCACCCCACTCCAGTACTCTTGCCTGGAAAATCCCATAGACGGAAGAGCATGGTAGGCTGCAGTCCATGGGTCGCTCAGAGTCCGACAGGACTGAGCGACTTCACTTTCACTTTTCACCTTCATGCATTGGAGAAGGAAATGGCAACCCACTCCAGTGTTCTTGCCTGGAGAATCCCAGGGACGGGGGAGCCTGGTGGACTGCCACCTCAGAGGTCACACAGAGTCGGACACGACTGAAGCAACTTAGCAGCAGCAGCAACAGCTGAGTCAGACACTCTGGCAGCTGTAACTTACCTAATATTTAACACTTGAGTAAGTTATCTAAACCTTGGATTTGATTTCTTACATATAAAATATGGTTAATACTGATCTCAGCCACAGATTATTGTAGATGAAATTTGTTAATGAATGTAGAACACTGAAGAGCCTGATAGAAATAGTTCCAGCTATCATGACTATCTTTTATTTGCTGTTAATAATTATTGAAATAATTAGGTTTTATTTCTTAAGAAAATAGAAACAGGAAACTATTGTAGTATGTGATAACAGATGAATTTTATCAGTCAGGTTAGGATAAATAAAAATACAATTGAGTAGATTAGCTCATTGATTATAGACCTTCTCTTCCTATTATAGATTATACACTATTGAAAAATATGCACCTTATAATAGAGCATTAAAACAATAAAAAGAAATAGACAAATTGACCCTTTTATCTTTATAAGACTTATTACTCTTTGTATCTTCTCTAACATTAATGTAATTACAGCAATTTTTTTTCAGTGTGTTTGTGTATTTGTATTTAAAGTGAGTATCTAGGAGGAAAAAACTACTTATTTCTTGATTTTTTGATGTGTTATTTTATCTGACAATCCCTAATATTGATAGGAAATTTCATTCCATTTAGTTGGTTAATCATTGATATGGTTGAATTTAGGTCTGTTTTATAATTTTAAAAATATATCATCTGTTTTTTTGTTTTGGGGTACTTTTCCCCCTACTTTAATTTTGTGTTGTCTGTTGTTTTGTGTTGTGTTGTACTCTTGATTTTTCTGTTGTCTGTTGTCTGTTCTTAAAAAATTGAAGTATAATTGATTTGCAATGTTGTGTTAGATTGTGGTGTACAGCAAAATGATTCAGTTATACATATGTATATATTCTTTTTCATTGTAGGTTATTAGAAGATAATGAATATAGTTCCCTTAGATATACAATAGAATCTTACAGTTGTCTATTTTATATATAGTAGTTTGTATCTGCTAATCCCAGACTCTTAATTTATCCCTCCCTGCCTTTGGCCCTTTGGTAACCATTAGTTTGTTTTCTATGTCTATGAGTCTGTTTCTGTTTTATAAGTGAATCCATTTGTATATTTTAGATTCCATGTGTAAGTGATATCATATATCTTTCTGACTTACTTCACTTGGTATGATAATCCTTGCTGCTGCTTATGCCAAGTTGCCTCAGTCGTGTCCGACACTGCGACCCCATAGACAACAGCCCATCAGGCTCCCCGTCCGTGGGATTCTCCAGGCAAGAATACTGGAATGGGTTGCCATTTCCTTCTCCAGTGCAGGAAAGTGAAAAGTGAAAGTGAAGTCGCTTACTCGTGTCTGACTCTTAGCGACCCCATGGACTGCAGCCCACCAGGCTCCTCTGTCCATGGGATTTTCCAGGCAAGAGTACTGGAGTGGGGTGCCATTGCCTTCTCCATGATAATCCTTAGGTCCATTCTTTTTTATGGCTGATTAATATTCCATATGTGTGTGTGTAAAAGAGACATCTTTATCTATTTATCTGTCAGTAGACATTTAGGTTGCTTTCGTATCTTCAGTTCAGTTGCTCAGTCATGTCCGACTCTTTGAGACCCCATGAATCACAGCACGCCAGACCTCCCTGTCCATCACCAACTCCCAGAGTTCACTCAGACTCACATCCATCGAGTCAGTGATGCCATCCAGCCATCTCATCCTCTGTCGTCCCCTTCTCCTCCTGCCCCCAATCCCTCCCAGCATCAGAGTCTTCTCCAATGAGTCAACTCTTCTCATGAGGTGGCCAAAGTACTGGGTTTCAGCTTTAGCATCATTCCTTCCAAAGAAATCCCAGGGCTGATCTCCTTCAGAATGGACTGGTTGGATCTCCTTGCAGTCCAAGGGACTCTCAAGAGTCTTGGCTGTTGTAAATAGTGCTGCTGTGAACATTGAGGTTCATGTATCTTTTTGAATGTGAGTTTTCTCTGGATCTGCCCAGCAATGAGATGTTTGGATCAAGTGGTAACTCTAAGTTTTTTAAGGAACCTCTTTATTTTCCTCCATAGTGGTTACATCGGGTAGGAGGGTATCCTTTTCTCCACACACTCTCAAGCACTTATTGTTTGTAGACTTTTCAATGATGATCCTTCTGACCAGTTTGAGATGATACTTCCTTGTAGTTTTGATTTGCATTTCTCTGGTAATTAGCTGTATTAGCGTCATTTCGTGTGCCTGTTGCCCATCTTCTTTGGAGAAATGTCTATTTAAGTCTTCTGCCCATTTTTTTTGATTGGTCTATTTTTTTTTTTAGTTATTGATTTGTATACCCTGTTTATATATTTGGAAATTAAGCCCTTGTCAGTTGTGTTGTTTGCAAGTATTTCCTCCCAGTCTGTAGGTTGTCTTTTTGTTTATGGTTTCCTTTGCTGTGCAAAAGCTTATATGAGTTTTTTTAGGTCTCGTTGATTTATTTTTGCTTTTATTTCTATTGCTTCGGAAGACTGACCTAAGAAAACATTGCTGTGATTTATGTCAGAGAAAGTTTTGCCCACATTCTCGTCTGGGAGCTTTATGGTGTCATGTCTTACATATTTTAAGCCATTTTTCAGTTTACTTTTGTGTATAGTGTGAGGGGATGTTCAGCATCATTGATAGACATGTGGCTGTCCAGCTTTCCCAGCACCACTTGCTGAAGAGACTGTCTTTTGTCCATTGTTATCATTCTTGTCTCCTTTGTGGGTTTATTTCTAGGCGTTCTGTTCTGATCCGTGTCTGTTTTTATGCCAACACCACATGTTGTTTTGATTGCGATAGCTTTGTTATATTGTTGATGTTGGGAGTGTTAGGCCTCCAGTTTTGTTCTATTCTCCCAGGATTGCTTTGGCAATTTTGGGTCTTTTATGATCCTACGTAAGTTTTGGGATTATTTGTTCTAGTAATTCTTGGAGTATATTTTTAACAGCTGCTTTGAAGTCTGGTAAATTCAACATCTGGCTCCACTTGGAGTTATTTTTATTGACTATCTTTTATTTCTAGTTGGGTTCTACTTTACTAGTCTTTGCCTGTTGTTCTAGTAATTTTTGATGAATTTAAAATTTAATTCTAAAAGTGGACCTTAGTTGGACAAGTGGATCTTATAGATCTGTTGTAGCAAGTGGATTCTGTTATTTTCTTCAAGGGTTTGTTAAGAACTTTTCAGTTTGGGATTTACAGGTTTGTGATGTTTATTAACAAGTCATTTTCTGTGAAGTCATTATCATAGCAAAGGTTTATAATTGTAAGATTTAGAGTTATATCATGGTCTTTGAATTTGGCCTGTATATCTAACATCAAGATATCATTTTCTTTAATTTTGTAAAACTTGAGTATTGTAGATGAAAACTGTAATCATTTGGAGTTGACATCACTGTAAATATACCATAAAGTAATTATGATTAGCATTTATTGAGCGATTACTGTGTGTCATGCCTGGTGTTAAGCTTTTTGAATGCATATTTGTATTAATCCTTATAATAGACTTTATATCCAATTTTTTGAAATTTAAAAAATGACATTTTAATATAAATTCATGTAACTTGTAAGTGTTGGAACTAAAAGATTCAGTTATTCTTTTTGACTTGAAGATCTTGGCTCTTTAGGTCTATGTTGTACTACTTTCCTTTGTTTGTTGCCATTATATAGTTTAAAAAAAATTTTAACTACATTTCTAATGATTTTGGACAATGAGTTGACTTTGGTCAAATTGGATGTCATCTGATTATAGCACATTACATCCTATGATATCATACCATTCTTTAGGGAGAAAAATAGATTATTTTATGTAACCTAATTCTGACTTTAAAAGTTGCCCTTGGTCTTTTTGTGAATTAATGTTGATAATTTAGTGTAGGTTTGGTCAACATTTAAATATTAGAAATGAATTATGTTTACATTTAATCACTTAAAGCACCTGATAGTCACTCTAATAGCTTGATGCAATTGACAATATAATTTAAAAAAATAATTTATTGTGGAAGATTTTATGTGTGTGTGGCAGATATTTGACTCTTGAGTATCCTTGGGTCATTTATCTGACAAACAGTCTTTAGGTAAAGTCATTTAGGGGTCCGGATTGAACCAGGCTGTGCATTATCATTGCTTCCCCTCAGTATCATTTTATTTTCCTTATGCCTACCAGAGTTCCCATAGCAAAATGCAAATATTTTGTTTTTTAGAGTGGAAAAGCCACAAGCAACGATTCAGGTGGTGTCATTGATCTCACAATGGATGATGAAGAGAGTGGAGCTTTACAAGGTACTTAAATATAAGTAATCATTAAGGAATGCTTTGGTACCATTTTTCTCTCTTAACTCATTATACTTTGTACAAATCTTGACAGCATTGTTTGTGTCCTTTTTAGAAAGAGTTTTTAAGATTAGAAGTGAAAAATAGAAATCAAATCTTGGGAGAATATTAACAAAGCATAAAGGAAAACAGAGCGACTAGGAGAATATTTAACTTATGGAATACTTCTCTTTTTATATCTGTTATTTCACTTGATCCTTACAATAACCCTGTAATGCCCATTTTAGAATTGAGGGTAGATTTAGAGTACGAATTAAATCTAGGTCTTTAGACTTTAAACGTTTTTTCCACATGTGTATATGTGTATTTTAATATAGGCGTTAAATCAAGATACTGTTAAAAAGCATGTATACCCAGAATTCTCAGTATTATTCTGAGTTATAATATTTAGAAATTATATTGGTTAGCTGTTGAACAATACTCCAAGTTATTCTTCCACAATGTTAATAGGTGTTCTGTAAATAAAAACTTTAATGGTTAAATATGCTTGGGAAATTCTGAGTTAAAATTATATGGGCTTTTTTCTTAATACAGATATCTCTGAACCTTTACTGTGCTGATTTACAATGTAAATCTCCAAGAATGATTCATAGAGTATTTCTCAAACTTATTTGACTATACAAAATGACTTTATTCATAGACATATCTGTAAAACTTTGTGGTGGTAATTATATAATGCATGTGAAAAATCTAGTAGGATCAGATGTTATTATACCTTTAAGACATTAATTTTTAAAAAAATACTGGAGATTTTAAGAAATTATATTTTAAGGAATAAGATAGTTCAGTTGGTTTTAAGAAAACCAGAATTAAGTAGCTATATAATTCATTATGTGACAGTAAGGTCAGGTTTTTTGTATAAAACTGATATAAAATTGGAAGATATATGTCATTTGTTGGGGTTGAATTCATGCCTGTGTGATTACTGTTTAAACAGTTCAAATTTTCTGTATTGCTTTTACTGTTTTTTTAATGCACAAATCTTAATGAAAGAAATTTCCTAGAGCACAAAAGTAAATACTGGTTATTTGTAAGAGGACACAGATAGGGCTGGTTTTGGATAAAAAAGTAAAATAAAAGTTTGTCATCTGTACTCTTGCCTTTTCCCTTTGTAGCACCCCTGCCTCTTAGAATCTCTCTCCATTGCCTCACCAATGAGTGTTAAATTCTGCCATCTAATGTGCATTTTCTTCATCAACACCCAGATATTAAAGTAGCTGCTGCTAAAACCATAAGCTTGTTGTATTAAGTTAAAAGTAGGATTCTTTTCATTTTTTAAAAAAAATTACAACTATATTTTCTTTAAATGTGATTTAAAATCTATGGTAGAACCAACAGTGAATTATTTAAGGTTCTGACTTGGTTTTCACATTGGCAGAAGTACACTTAATTAAAATACAATGAAATTGTTCTCTTAGTGGTAAAATGTGACTGAATGGCAAAGATAAACTTATATATCTAATATTTTTCTATCAGTAATCATATTGCTTCACTTTTAATTAACAGACCCTAAAAAGGTAAATCATACCCCTGTGTCAACCATGAGTTCTTCTCAGCCTTTGTCTCGACCGTTGCAACCCATCCAGCCAGCACCACCTCTTCAACCATCTGGAGTGCCAACAAGTGGACCATCTCAGACAACCATACACTTGCTACCTACAGGTAAACTTGCTGAATCACTGAGCTGAAACTTTAGTTTTGCCTGTTGTGAAATATGACTGTGAAACTGAGTGGAAAGGTTAGACAGAAAATTAGCTCATTTAGGTAAGTACCAATGGACATGATTACTGGATCATACAGGAAGAGTATGGTTTTGCAGAAACTGCCAGAGTAGAGTGGCTGTACCAGTTTGCATTTTTACCAGCAGTGAGTGTGAGGAAGGAAGTGTTGCTCCACATCCTCACCAGCATTTGGTATTGTTAGTGTTTTAGATTTTCACTGTTCTAATAGGGATAGTAGAATCTCATTGTTATTTGATTTGTATCTCCCTGATGATATATTATGTTGAGCAGCTTTTCCTGTGCTTGTTTGCCATCTGTTCATCTTCTTTGGTGAGGTATCTGTTCAAATCCTTTGTCCACTTTTTAATTGGGTTGTACATTTTCTTACTGTTGAGTTCTAGGAGTTCTTTGTATGTTTTGGATGAGTCCTTTACCAAATAATGTCTTTTGCAGATATTTTGTCCTTTTCTTCACATTCCCTTGAGATGAACTAGATTTTAATCCTAATTATGTTAGTAATAAGTTATAAAAGTTATAACTATCTTCTTTAAAGATTAGAAGATTAAGAATAATCATTGTTATTTTTTATTTTTTAAAAAATTGTATTGGCGTATTTCTCATTGTCATTTTGAAGGCAAAGTGTGTTTTTGAATGCAGTGTAACTTAATTTTGCAGTCTTTTAACTAGAAGCACTGATACAGAATTGTTATAAAGAAGAGTTAAACTATTTATGTCTTTGTCATCTGACAGTGTAAACAGCAGAAATGAATACAGTTTCTCTGGAAGGGATGAATATAAAGATTCATTCTAATTATAACCAAGATGTTATAATTGATCAAACAAGAGTTTTTCAGTGATTCTTAACTAGAAATTGTTTTAACTGGCCTAACACTAGTGTCTGGAGAAGGCATTGGCACCCCACTCCAGTACTCTTGCCTGGAAAATCCCATGGATGGACACCTATGACATGGACGGAGGAGCCTGGTGGGCTGCAGTCCATGGGGTTGCTAAGAGTCGGACACGACTGAGCGACTTCACTTTCACTTTCCACTTTCATGCATTGGAGAAGGAAATGGCAACCCACTCCAGTTTTCTTGCCTGGAGAATCCCAGGGATGGGGGAGCCTGGTGGGCTGCCGTCTACGGGGTCGCACAGAGTCGGACACAACTGAAGCGACTTAGCAGCAGCAGCAGCAACACTACTGTCAGAAGATAACCATTAATATTTTCCCTGCTACCTCTCAAGAAGCTATTAATTAGACATTTTCAAGATGTAGTTTGTATCTCCTAGTCTGTTTGGAAGCCAATTAAGACAGGTCATTTTCTTCATAAAATAGCCCATTGCTTAAGAAATTTATCTGTGAAATGCTTATATAAACACTTTTCTCATTAAGGAAAGCATTGAGCTTACATGGAATTTTATCCAGTGAAATAAAATGACAGTCAATTTAGATGATTTAGAAAGAAGTGTTAATAATATAGATAATAAAATCGGGAATAAGGAGATGAAGAGCTAAGTATTTCTCCTTATATACTTTCTTCTTTGTAAAGACTCACGTTGAAAGTTAGGATATATAAAGGCTAAAGAGTCTCTTTATCTTTATTGTATACAGTTTTTACCTCTAAATTTGTTTTATTGTAGAACATATTTTCCCATAGGAAAGTATATTGATTATTGATTGTATTATATAGCTAACACATCATTTGTAAAATGTAGTTCTAATTCAGAAAGTTTTAACAAAAAATTGTTAACTCCTTAAAATCATTATTTGTACTCCATGCTGTCGGTAAACATTTTAGAACTCATTATTGATAAATATATGTTAGTATCACTCAAGGCATTAATGTTCTCTGGAACATAAATTAGGGGGAATGCCATAATAGAGAACGAAGAAGCCTATATTTTAATAGGTATTTTATTGTTTGGAATAGGAGGTGATTTGACTTATCTGAAGAACCTGTCAGTTATAATAGCCAATCAGTTTTTTGAACTATGGGACCACAAGTTACTCTTTTGGATTTATACCCATTGGTAGAAGGCCTGGAGGGCCTAAAATTCCACTCTGCTAAGAATAATTTAACATTGAGGAAGGGAAAATTCACCCTTCTAAGTTACTCCTATAGGATCATACTCCCCAAAGTCTAAACCCTTTTTTCATCTTCACATGTTTATTTATCTAGACAGACTAGAGTGGGAAGGGCCTTGGGCATGATTGAGGTGTTCTTTTCTTCTGAAACTTGGATTGTACTAAATATTAACCTTGGTTGACCCTTTCATTCTTAACTTTTTCACAATTACAGAAGGAGACTCTTGTCTATTATAGTAAATTAGATTTTGTGTAAAGTGAATTGTCATTTAATATTGCTTACTTAACATAGAATTTACTGCATCTTAAATCTATTTTTCTGCTTTTCATTAGCTCCAACCACCGTGAATGTAACACATCGTCCAGTGACTCAGGTGACCACGAGACTCCCTGTACCGAGAGCTCCTGCAAACCACCAGGTGGTTTATACAACCTTGCCCGCACCACCAGCTCAGGCTCCCCTGCGAGGGACTGTCATGCAGGCTCCTGCTGTTCGGCAGGTCAATCCTCAAAACAGTAAGAGACCCTTTTCCTGTTTATGTTGTTCTTTTGCATGTAGTTGGAGTGGCTTATATTGATGTTAGATGCAGCAAAAAGTGTTCAATATCATACTAAAACTATTATTCATTCATTTTCTTTTCTTAGGAGAGTTAACCAGAAAAAAATGGACTGGTATCTAATTTGTGTTCTGTGTGTTGTCTTCAGTTTAATTATTTATGGCCTGCTTGATTTGATGTTGGTCTGTACCATACTTTAGAGACAACTTGCCTAATTAAAGTGGGAATGATCAATTGTGACTTAGCCCAGATGGAGATAATGGTAAAGGATAGCCTCCAATGAGAGTCTTAAAGGTATGGAAAGGGGCTGAGAAATAAAAGATGGGAAAATGTTTAAGGTAACTTGTAATTTCCTCGTGTGTGTGTGTGTGTGTGTGTGTGTGTACACATATATATATATGAAATATATATGTTTTCAGTTGTAAAATATACAAACAAGTTTCTATAAAGGATATATTTAAAGCTTAAAGAAAAATAGCAAAATGAACCACAAATGAACTCTCCACTAGGCTAAGAAATAGAACCTTATCAGAATCCAAAAGTCTGTGTATGCCTGCTCTTAATTGCATCCTTCTCCTTTTCCATCAGAGGTAACCATCACCCGTACTTTCTGTTTTTCTGTATGGTTTTGCAATCTCTATAGGTATCACTAAAAATATTTAGTTTTGCAAAACTTAACAAGCAGGGACAAATCCAGCTGTTTACTGAAACTTCAGTCATGCCATTATTAGGTGATGGCTATTGGAGAAGGAAATGGCAACCCACTCCAGTGTTCTTGCCTGAAGAATCCCAGGGATGGGGGAGCCTGGTGAGCTTCCGTCTATGGGGTCGCACAGAGTCGGACACGACTGAAGCGACTTAGCAGCAGCAGCATAGGGGAAAATAAACTAAACAGAGTCTCTAGTTCACATTCTGGCTTTAGCTTTCTCAAGTTTACAAGAGCTTTCTCTGAGGAAATGCACCAGCAGTATCTTAAATGAATTCTGGGAAACAGGGCTCACCCCAGGCAAGGTACCCACAATACTGGATATATGGCACAAATATGGTTGAGCGATGAGAGGCTTCTGAATTTTCTCCATTTTTTAATTTAAAAAATTATTTTATTTTTGGTCACACTGGGTGTTCATCGGTGCACATGAGCTTTCTGTAATTGCGGAAACAGGGGCTACTCTCTAGTTGTGGTGTTCAGCTTTCGCATTGCGGTGGTATTCAGCTTTCGCATTGCGGTGGTGTTCAGCTTTCTCATTGCGGTGGCTTGTGCAGTGTAGGCTCTTGGGGCTTCAATAGTTGCAGCTGTAGAGTAGACTGGACTCTAGAGCACAGTCTCAGTAGTTGCCCCGTGGCATGTGGGATCTTCCCAGACCAGGGATCAAAGCTGTGTCCTCTGCATTGTCAGACGAATTCTTATGTACTGTACCACCAAGGCAGTCTGCTTCTAAATTTTCTGCTTTTGTTGCCCTAATGTCTGTATAAAGTTTTCTGTTGGATGAAATGAGTATCCTCAGCTGATCAGCAGAGCATGGAAAGGAAGAGAGGAACATTGTTAAAATGAGGCAAGATTAACTTGCCTGTTCTGGAGGCAGCAGAGATCTTTGTGAAGAGAGCTTCATGTTTGCTATCTTTAGAGTCACAGTGCTCTGTTCTGGCCTGTCTGCCTTCTATGTTCTGTGTACCTCCAGTGTTTCAGTGTGCTAGGATTTTGGGTATGGATTGCATTTATTTCTTTCCTCTGCTGGATCTCCTGTTCACTGTGTCTCCTGTTGTCCTTTGTTGATCTTATCTCTCGTGTGGCTACTTGAAGAAAAGTTCATGGAGGTAGACTATTTATTTTGGTAGCTTGCCTATGTGAGAATTTCTTTATCCTCATGCTCAAATGATACTTTAGCTGAGTATAGACTTCTAGGTTAGATATATTTTTCCTTTTGAATTTTAAAAACATCACTTTACTGATTTTTAAATGTTTAATTCAGTGTTCTACCAAATTTAGAATAGAATTCTATCACTTTATTTTCTTTTATAGGTGTTACAGTCCGAGTGCCTCAAGCAACTACATATGTTGTAAACAATGGATTAACCCTGGGATCAACGGGACCTCAGCTCACAGTGCATCACCGACCACCACAAGTGCATACTGTAAGTGAGGACCCTTGGCGTCACAAAATTCTCAGCTATAACGCTGTCAGATACCACTGCAGTTGGTACTGTCACCATTACCCAGAAACACTTCTGGGTAATGATGGTTGGGGAGTATAGAGTTTGCTTGCGGTGGTGTGCAGCATATAAAAGAGTCCACGTCTGGGGCATGAGAAGTGAAATAGACCATGTTAAACTTATGGTTAGGTTAAAGAGATCATTCTTGAGTGGTGAATATTTTTCAAAAGTATTGAATATTTTAAGAAATATTATTGCATGTTTAATTTTATTTTTTTCCTCAGAATTTTATACTAGTTCTGTTACATTGCTATCATTTTATTGGCTTTATTTTAAACTTTTAATTAAAAAAATTTTTTAATTTAACTGTAGTTGATTTACAGTATTGTGGTAGTTTCAGGTGTACAGCTTCAGATTCTTTTCCATTATAGTTTATTATAAGATAGTGAATGGAGTTGCCTGTGCTATAGAGTAAATCCTTGTTGTTTACCTATTTTATACATAGTGATGTATATCTGGTAATCCCATACTCCTAATTTATCCCTTCCCCTCTCCTTTGGTAACCATAACTATTTTCTGTGTCTGTGAGCCTGTTTCTGTTCTGTAAAGAAGTCCATTTGTGCTTTTTGGACTCCACATATAAGTGATATCATACAATATTTGTCTTTCTCTGACTTATCAGTTACTACTTTTAATCATCCAGTGGTATTGGGAACTCATAATAGAGAAAACCAAAGATTTCTCCTTAGTTTTAGTCTCCAAATCAATGTCACATTATCCTGTGACCTGACTGTAATAGTATTTGGTATGATAGAGTGTGTGAATGGAAATGCTGGCTCTAATGGTGGTAGGAGATTGAGGCTGATACCACTTTTTACCTAGCAATGCATCCTTTTTCAAATATACATAATAATGGCTAAGTTTGTAAAGTGCTTTCTATGCATCAGACACTGTTAATTTATGTGGTCCTTACACAGAAATTCTTTAGAACTCTAGCTTTCTTTTTTATCCCTTATTATTGGTATGGCAGCTAATGTAGAGTGGTTGAATAACCAGCCCCAGGTCATACCTCATAAAACGCATTACATTCTAGTTCCAGAGCCTGTGCTCTTAGCAGCTGTTATTTTACTGTCCCACTGCAGTGAAAAAAAGTCACGTTAATGGAGCACTTCACATATACGAGGCACTCTATTTTACTTGTATTATTTTATTTACTCCTCCCAACCCTGCTGTGTGCTTAGTCGCTCAGTTGTGACTGATGCTTTGTGACCCCATAGACTGTAGCCCACCAGGTTCCTCTGTCCATGGGAGTTCTCCAGGCAAGAATACTGGAGTAGGTTGCCATGGCCTCCTCTAGGGGATCTTCCCAACCCAGGGATCAAACCCAGGTCTCCTGCATTGCAGGCGGAGTCTTTACCGTCTGAGCCACCAGGGACGCCCTTGAGAATCAATATTCTCCATTTGATAGAAGAGGCTCCTGTGTCTTAGAGATAATTAAGTGATTACTCAGTGTCATTACCAAACTAGTGTCAGAGGCAGAGCCATTTTAAAACTCAAATTTTTCTGGTCCCAGCACCTCTAGCATGTTGTTGTCACAGTGCTTCAGATCTAGCCTTATAGGATCTGTGGCAAATATCTCATTTGTAGTTTGCAACTACAAATAACTTACTTCATCCCATATTCCTTCAAGAAATATATAGTAAGAATCTTTTTATGCCACAGTTTTGCAAATGTGATGATCCATCAGAGCTTTTTTAAAACAGGATTCCATATGAATTGTCTTACAATAAATACACTATATCTCATCGGAGAAGGCAATGGCAACCCACTCCAGTACTCTTGCCTAGAAAATCCCATGGACGGAGGAGCCTGGTAGGCTGTAGTCCATGCGGTCGCAAAGAGTTGTACATGACTGAGCGACTTCACTTTCACTTTTCACTTTAATGCATTGGGGAAGGAAATGGTAACCCACTCCAGTGTTCTTGCCTGGAGAATCCCAGGGATGGTGGAGCCTGGTGGGCTGCCATCTATGGGGTTGCACAGAGTTGGACATGACTGAAGCGACTTAGCAGCAGCAGCAGCAGCAGTATCTCATAGAAGAAACATTCTTTTAATTTAATTTTAATAATATTTTTAACTGGGAATTTTAAAATATATATAAAAGTAGAAAGACTAGTGTAGCAATCCCCACATACCCATCACCTGTCTTCAGTAGTCATCAGTCTTCAGCAGTCATAGCCAGTCTTCTTTCTTCTATATTGCCACCACAAACTCGTACAACCTGTATATGCACTGGAATATTTTGAAGCAAATCCCTGATATATTATCTCTAAAACTTCAATAGAAACCTCCATTGCAGTGGCAGAAACAAAACAGTAACTCAGTTGACTTAACTGTTTTAAGATACGAGAGGATTTGGTAGCCTCAAATTTTAAGAATTAGAAAGGGCTGTTATAGGCTGTAAGCTATTATCATACTCCTTAAATTCCTACTCTCTCCAGTCAAGTTCATGACTTCAGCCTTCTTCTCATAGATCTTACTAGTTGTGTGTTTATTTAATGTTATTTACTTAGAGAGAAGTAATACAGTAAGATGGCCAGTATTCAAATCTGTTTTTCTTCAGCTTTCAATGTTTCATGTATTTGCATTTGCTTTTTTCCCCCTCTAACTTTGTATCTATTTTAGCTTTTAAACTGTGGATTATGCTTTTCTCCATATGCGTATATGAATTTTTTTCCACTTTACACATGAATTTTAGCATATTTTCATTCCTTGAGATTATTTGGCAGATCCTTTTTTGAGTTGTTACTACGTGTGCATTACTAGCACTGAACTTTGAAAAGGCATGGAGATTTAGAAGATATCAGATCTTCACAGAATTTACTATTTAGTATATGCAAATTATCCATTTAATTAAATGCATATTAAAACATAATTTTGTTAAATGAATTTCAGTTAAGGAAATCTTATTTTTTTCATGACTTCCAAACTAAAGTCATTGAGCAATAATGTTTCACTTGAGGGGAAAAAAAGACCACTTATATCTCTGTTTCCTGGCCCTTACTTAAATCGTTTTGAAAAAACTGTTATCATTGTAATCTTAAAACCCAGATGATAATAATGTCCAGCATTAAGTCAGTTTGTAAGCTTAGTATTCATGCTTTTTCATTATCTGGCCTTAACTTACCTTTCCAAATTTGTGTGTTGTTCTTCATGTTCTCCGTGTTTTTGCCCATAAATCGCCTCACTTGCCTATCCCCATGCCCTTGTTCATGCTTTTACCTATGAGCAGAAAGACTCACAACTATTTCTACATTTCTAAATTCTCTCTCTCACAGTCTGGTATAAATGTCACCTTTTTCATGCAGACTGACCAAGAACATAATATACAGTCGGTGTTATATGTACTTAACTTATAAGAATACGCTAGTCTTTTTATGGAGAAACAGTCTGAAAATGAAAGTAGAGTTGATACTCAAATTTTAGATGATTGATAGACTGCCAACATATGTTATTAAAAAATATGTTATATTAAAACAAGGCTCTGTGGTATAGATCATTAATTAAATCATTAATTATTTTATCAGAAGTAGATGATTATTTCAGTTTCTATCAAGATGATGTTCCATCAGCCAGGGCTTTTGTCTCCTAAGGAAAACTCAGTATCTCAGACTCAAAAAGCACAAAGGAAATAATCTCAACACTCATCTTCTGGGTCATGAACTGGTTTCAAATCATCAGGGAGAACTTGCCAGATGTGTGATATTTGCTATTTCCCAGTATTCTTGATGTAAAATGAAGACTCTCTAAAAGTAAGTGATTTCTAGGATGTTACAGTTCTCGCATTAAGAAACAGTCCTTTCTCCAATCATTATCCATCAACATGACTCTTTTTTTATTAGGAGCCCCCACGCCCTGTGCACCCAGCACCCTTACCAGAAGCCCCACAACCACAGCGTCTGCCCCCTGAAGCTGCCAGCACGTCTCTGCCTCAGAAGCCTCACTTGAAGTTAGCACGAGTTCAGAGTCAAAATGGCATTGTACTGTCCTGGAGTGTTCTGGAGGTGGACAGAAGCTGCGCCACTGTTGACAGCTACCACCTGTACGCATACCACGAGGAACCCAGTGCCACTGTACCCTCACAGTGGAAGAAGATTGGCGAAGTCAAGGCACTTCCCTTACCCATGGCATGCACTCTCACCCAGTTCGTGTCTGGCAGCAAATACTACTTTGCAGTACGAGCCAAGGATATTTATGGGCGTTTTGGACCTTTCTGTGATCCTCAGTCAACAGATGTGATCTCTTCTTCGCAGAGCAGTTAAACCTTGGAGCCTTTCCCTCTTCTTCTTTCAGAAGTTCTACTTTTTGGTCTTGTTTTAATCTTGTGCATGATACCCATTGTAAAATGCACATTGTGCAAGATTTCTTGGACCGATGTGTATATACACTACATTTGTTTATAATCAGAATAAACTCGGCCCATAAAGCAGAATCTTTTCCTGAACAATTCAGGCTTCAAGGTTTTGAAATGTAAATGTGCACCTTGCTTTAGTTTTGAGGCTGGGGTATATGTGTGGTGTGTGCTTTTCTGTATTTATATGTTTATTACAGTGGAATCTCCCATTTTCATTCTCAAATTTACCTCTCTTCCAGTGTGAAGCAAGTAAATCAAAGGATTTGAGGTATGTATCTGGCATGATTCTGCTTCTACGTGATTTGTAGGTTTATAGATGGATGATTTAAACTGACTCTAAATGGAACCCAAAGAAAAAAAGCAAAATGGTCAAATAGTTTAAAATAGGTTAATTTGAACACAGGAAAAGATCTTTTCATGTTTTCTTTTGTCTTTTCTGGGTTGTCAATTTGATGAAAAAGAATTACAGTGGGCCCTCCCTTTTCTAATCTGAGATTTTTTCCATTTATTTTTGTGCCTTAAAGATTAACTGCAAAAGTAAACAGGGCCATTTTTCCATTGTGGTTTACTCTTCTCTGTCAACCTTTTCATCCTCATTTCTCCTTTTTCTCCACCAAATGTAGCACATTTCCCTCAAGTAAATTTTAGACCAAGGCTTTTATATGTAGTCTGATCAGTGACATCATTACATTTAACTTGCTCTTTTCTTCCAAGAAAATTAATGCTTTTTATTTCTGGTCACTATTTAACTCTGTAAAATGAACCAAAAGAAGACCACATTGTATAAGCCAATTTCCCTTCAAATATATTTTAGTATCTATGTTGCACACTGTCTTAAAGATTATGAAAGCAATTCTGGTTTACCTTATCACCCAAAGCATACCTTATCACCCATAGTATTCTTTCAAAGAAAGTAAATAGTAAAATTCACAAAATACAGTAAGCTAAACTATCAAAGAGAAAGCTCCATTTCTTCTTTATCCTCATATCATTCTTCCTGTATTATTAATCTTTTCTTTTGATGGTGCTAAATTTTATCTGATTCACCACATGTCAGCTTTGGATAAGGTTTAAAGTATATCCTTTGGGGTCATTTATGTAAGAATGACTTTACAACTTCTGTGCATCTCTGTTCCTCTTCAAAGTTTTAATCAAACTTTGATCATGGATTTTCTATTTGAGTGCCAGTTATACTGGTATCAGGTATGTGTTAGAATGTAGGTAGCTCAAGACAGGAGAGATGGTGTAATTTGGGGGATTAGAGTGGGGTTGGCGATACTTGGAAAGGAATTTGTGGAGTTTGTGGAATACATTTTCAAGCCATCTTCCATATCATATTTGAAATCATATTCCTGCCTTCTTAAATGAGTTAAGTCATTAATGTATTCTGGACTTATAAGAGGGAACTGTCATTTCCATATTAATGCTTCTTTGTTTGCAACTTCAATGGCTTATAATAAGAAACATTGTATTTGTAAAGAAACTCTCTTTAGAGACTTTAACTGGTCACTGTACTGTCAGGTTGGATGTGAAGTTTGATTGATGTGAAAGAAAGCCTACAGATTGCCAAAAGTAAATGCTCCAAAATCTTCCTTTTGCTTTCAGAAAATAGACCACAGTGAGAATTAAAATTTCCATGAGTCATATTTGCCAACCAACTATGTAGGCGTTACTCATTGTGGGTCTAATGATGAAGGTAAAGAAATTGCCAATGTCATGCCAATGAAATATTTTAAAGGGAGAAATTGATGATCTTCTAGATGTATGTGAGCACCTGTCTTATATCTGCATGTACGTATGTTTTTACCTGCAATGGTTGCAGTGTCGATTATGTGTTGAAGAGCATTTCAGTTGACAGAATAGAAGGCCCATGTTCAAAATTGTTTTTTATTGACCGGTTTTATGGTCATGTGATAATTTGCTTACCTAGCCTAGAAAGCTTCCCTTGGTGAGTACTTTATGTTTACTAATCCTTTTTTTTTTTTTAAAAAAAAAAAAAAAAGAAAAAAGCTTTCATAGCATTATATAATCAGGTGAAGAAAGCCCAGTAGAATGAAAATATTATTTTGACCTATACTGTGTGATTTCTTTCAGAGAAAAAAGAAATAAATAGTAACCCTAAAAAATAGATTTACTACAGTAAAATAAAACTTTTTATTCCACGTGGTGGAGGGAAGGTACAAAGAGAGATTGTAATTATTTGAGGGAAAAGATATTATAAGATGGTTTCTTTCAATTAGCCTGCCACAGAATTTATAGGCAACAGCTATGTTGGAGTTACCATTGGGTGCTAGACTTGAACCCTAGGTTTTTATTTCAGGCAGGTTTTTTAATGTTGAAGAGAGCTTTCTGTTTGGTTTGTTTCTTTAGAGACAGAGAATGGAGGACTCAACTAGAAATAGCTACTGGTCACATATTTTTTAATAGCAATCACACTTCATGGTACCTTTTTTAATTTCACAGTATCTTTTCACAGAGTATTACAAATAAGCTTAATAATCCCATTTTGGGAATGCGAGTTTGCTACCTTTTTAGTCTGACAATACTTGTGTAAGTATTGCCTTATTGGAAATCCTGGAAACTTCTGATACTTCACCCTGAAATAGAGGATATTTATACAATGTTTAAAGGTAACGGTGATGTTTGTTACTGTCTACTTTGTACTTTGTCAGAGTAATTTTCACCCAATTTTAAGTGTGAGCAAGCCTCACATTTTAAAATTATATTCTTGCCAGTACATTTATAAAGTATATACAAAGACATCTCTTGGTGTAACAGGTAACTTTATGAGGTAACTATATCCCTCTATTTCTCTGGACTCACTTTTTAAAACATGCAGAGTACTGTGTGCTATTTAACAAAGTGGAAGTTGATGAGAGAAGTGAAGAGCAGAGCTTGCTTCCTTGAAAAGTAAATGTTTGTTAGGATGCCATTTGCCTCACAGACATGTTCTCCCCACTGTCCCAACCCCCACTGCCAGGTAAGAAATGAAAAGTTTGATTGAATAAAATGACCTCAAACAAGAAGCTTAGGACCACCTGTCAGCAGAACTCCCTAGGCAGGCTGCACCATACAGTTCTCTTCCTGTAGCCAATAAGTGTTAATGTGGTTTTTTTTGTTTGTTTGCTCTTTTGCTTGTATTTTCTAAATTATTGTTCATGCAGCAAGGTGTTAATATTGCATGATACGCATTTATCTTGTTCCACAAATTTTCCAGTACTGTACAAGATTAACAGAATAATGCCTGCGTTGTCCTCCTCTCTCACTTGTATACACTGTAATGTTGGCACAGCACATTACCGCAAAGGCTTCCAAGTGTTCTCCTAGATTTTCCTTGTTGGGCTATTTCAATATCCTGTGATTTATTCATTATTTTATCTTAATCATTGACCAGTCATTGGCCTGTTTTATTCTGATTTCCAGAAAGACCATGTCCCAGTATTAGATTATTGCAAATAACTCTATTTAAAACCAATGTATAATTGTGCCTGCCTTATTCTCTACTGGGTAAATGATGGCCCCTCCCCTTTCTGAAAATTTTGGGACAAACAAAAAAGGTTAGAACAATTCCTGTAAAGTGTTTCATTAGTGTGGCAGGTTTATCCGATTCCAAAAACTTACTTCCCTTGAGCCAGCCAGTGGGGAGGAATAGAATGATACAAACACATGTTTTGTCTTCTCACCTTCAGTTTCATCATGCTAAGTTTGTCATTCTTTTTTTTTTACTTGTAGAGTCAAATACCCACCCTTTATATTTAATTGCTACCTTAAAATTTTTTTTTTTTGTAAATAAGGTAACTGGGCAATCAAACATCATTTGGGGAATCCTGGCTTTAGAATTTTATCAGCCATTTCAAAATATAAAAATAATTCCTTTGTAGGAAACTTGCATCCTAATATTTCTTTATTACAGTTGAAAGTGTAAATAATGACAATGTAAGACCTTCTGATGTCTAATAGAAACTGGGCTGTAGCAAGTTGCCCTATTTTTATTAGGTTTTGAAGGTTTTTGTGGGTTTTTTTTTTTTTTTTTTTTTAAATGTACAGTAGAGTGGTGTCTGTATAAGTGTTAACTGTAGTGGGATTTTGTCCAGCAAGCCTGAAATTTATACTTTGAAATAAACTACTGGGTTTTTAACATTCTGAGTACTCTGATTCATTCTGTTATCCTCAGACCTAATGAGTATTGTTTTCTTTTGCAAGTCTCTCACCTTGTTAAGAGTCACTGTTAAACTGTTCAGTATGGTTTACTTAATTTGACAACACCATGACACTCAAACAACATATAATCTTCCAGCTTTGAAAGAAACGTTGTTAGGCACAGCTGCTGCTAGGTTAGGTAAACTGTTTTTAACTAATAGGTAACAACATTAAAGTCTGCTGTATTATGTATCTGCACCAGAGAAAGACTTCGACTGTTGCTTGTTAATGACCAGAAAAAAACAAAAACATACTAACTGCATTTCTGTTGGAGGTTCCACCATCCCCTAGGGCTTTGTCATGACGACCATCCAGCGAGGAGAAAGGGAAAAAGCATCAGGCAGTCAGGGTTTGAGGAGCGGGGCCTGGGAGTAGCACTCAACTCGGAGTCCCCCCCCAAGGACTCTGTCACATGTCATAGCTGCACAAGGGAAGACGGGAGGTTCGGCCTGTGCAGCCAGGCACAGACGGAGACAGTGGCTCTCGGGGCGAGGGAGCAGTTTCTACCATACTTTCTGGTGTATAAGCTTGTGTGCTGAAATGGTATTGTTTATTTATCATATGTTTCTTGTATGGTTCCCCACCCAATTTTAGGCGCTTGTTTTAAAAATGACAAAATCAGGAGCAGAAAATGAAAGTGATAGACTGAATTGAATATATTTCATTAAAACTAATTCTGAATGGAAAAACAGTTAAAATAGTGCCTTTGGTATCTTACTTGCAGCCTTCTATTCCCTTATCTCCCTCCATTTTATATCAAGTTACAAAATAGGTTTCATGGTAATAAAATCAAAGTTGTAGGCCTCTGGCATGCCCTCGTGGAGAGTTTTGTTAAAACGGCTCCAGTGAAAAACAGGGAGGCCGCCTTGTACAGTGGGCCCACTGATGGCATAGGCTTTGTACTTGGATGCCAGGTAGATGTCTGCCACCTGCAGAGAGAGAGGAGGGGGATGTTTTAGAAAACCATTGGGAAGAAAACACGACTAAGCCCCTTTGGATGTGGTCTCTGCTCTTTGTCCAAAGTCACAATATTAGCTCCCCTTAAAATAAAATCCTTCAAGCTTCCACAATATGCTCTTCTGTATCCATTTGTCATCCAAATGTGAATTGACTAGTTGTTCAGTCACTAAGTCATGACCTGCCAGGCTCCTCTGTCCATAGCATTTCCCAGGCAAGAATATTGGAGTGAGTTGCCATTTCCTTGTTCAGGGGGATCCTCCCAATCCAAGGATTGAACCCATGTCTCCTGCTTGGCAGGTGGATTCTTTACCACTGTGCCACCTGGGAAGCCCTGCATTGACTCGTAAAAGAGTATTAAACTAACAGCCCAAAGTGTGAGATCTGGAGTCAGGTTACTCATATTTAATATTCAACCTCCAAAATTTATTTTGACTCAGTTTTCTTATTTG
Source organism: Tragelaphus eurycerus (assembly GCA_935064755.1). Classification (NCBI taxonomy): domain Eukaryota; kingdom Metazoa; phylum Chordata; class Mammalia; order Artiodactyla; family Bovidae; genus Tragelaphus; species Tragelaphus eurycerus. The sequence goes on along the minus strand of CAKXYN010000036.1, from coordinate 13,943,276 downwards.
TAAAATTAGACTAATAACCCTACTTCATAGAAGAGTTGTCATGAGGATTAATGAGAGCAAATACTTGAAGCAGTGCCTAGAATATATTAATTCCTCAGTAACAGTTGTTATTAATCAGGGCAGTAACTAGAGTATTAAAGTAGATGGAACTTGATATCAAAAAATAAGGTCCATGGTTCTTAAAAACACTCGAACATTGGATCGCAGCAGAACTTAAGCTTAGAGAGGAAAGCAGAAAATGTCTCATAACTTCAGATTTTCCTCATTTAAAATGGCTCAAGAGAAGTGATATTTTTAAAATATGTGCTTCAACAGAACCTTTTTTGATGAAAAATTGGCAGGCTCTTGTCTCCTGAAAAAGGTAAAATTTGGCAGATGAAAGCTTGGCTTGGTTTCTCCCCAGTTCAAGTAATTCTCTTTGTGTACTCTGGAATGGATATAACACTTTTTACACACTTTACTGAATGTTTGCAAATACCATTAAAAAGAAATAAATACAAAAGCATTCACTGGGGCTTCCTGTGTGCCAAGCTCACTACATCCACTAAATTTTTTGTACATTACACAAAATCTTGGTCATTAAAGACTAAAGCTTAGCTCAAACCATTCTAAACCATCTTCTGTTTAGCCATTAGGCTGATAGAAAAAAATAATGTGTCAGGGGGTTGGCATTTTTAAGAGTTTTCAGAGCTTCAGATAGAACAGTTAACTCTTAAATCTAATAGATTTCTTCAGAATTTAGGACCATAGATGCAAATGAAAAGACACATGCCCAAGCCCAAAAGTACAAAAAGATGTGGTAGAATGATTCTTTTCCATCCACTAGATAGTTAATGCATAATCTTGGACAGTCCAGATGCAGTCCTATGCCAATAAGTTGTTAACAATTAGCTCTCTTAGGAAAAAAGACCCCAATTTGTAGTGTTTGCTGATTTCCATGATGTAAATATTCCACCATTTCAGGCTATAAAACTGGTGTTGACATTTTAAACAACTGGTTCTCACAAGCCTATATGAGTGGGCTTCAACCCCACTGTAAACTTACTTATTACCTATATTGTGAGATACATTACAGTGCTTAACAATTGTAGTATAGTGAAAACCCTTTAGTGCTTGAGCATCTGGCCCAATACTTATTCCTTCAGCTCAATTCAATTTCTGTTCAAAGTGACATCACTGTGCTCTCAATATGTTCTTTGGACTTTGGGCCAGTCTGGGAAAACTTAAGACAGCAACACTATCATCACCATCATCATCATTATGGTTATGCACATTTACAAATAACATACTAAGTACTGTTGTAAACATTTTATAGATATTAAATTGTTCATTCTTCACAACAACCCTAGGAAGCAAGTACTCTTCTTTCCATTTTTCAGATGAGGAAACAGAAGCATTGTGAGATGATGTGATGAAGTGACAGAGCAGGGACTGGAAGTTAGTCCAAGGGACCTGCCACTATCACCTGAAAAAGCTGATTCTGTAATTGAGTTCATGTTTAAGAGACACTGGGCTTCCCACGTGGCTCAGCAGTAAAGAATCCTCCTGCCCATGCAGGAGACACTGGTCAGTCCCGGAGTCAGGAAGATCCCCTTGAGAAGGAAATGTCAACCCATTCCGGTATTGTCTGGGAAATTCCATGGACAGAGGACCTGGCAGGCTACAGTCCGTGGGGTTGCAGAGTCAGACACAACTTAGCAACAGAGCACAGGCACAATAAGTTAAGAGACGTTGTGATTTATGCCACAAAAATCTCTGCAGCTCTGCCTTCGAATAGGCCTACACACTGGAAAGCCAATAGGGTGGGACTTCCCTGGTGGCTCAGGGGGAAGGAGTCCGCCTGCCAGTGTGGGAGAACGGGTTCGATCCCTGGTTCAGGAAGATCCCACTTACTGTCAAGCACCTAAGCCTATGGGCCACAACAGAGCCTGTGCTCTAGAGCCTGGGGACTGCAACTACTGAAGCCCGTGAAGCCACTGCCGTGAGCAGCCCAGGCACTGCAACTGGAGAGTAGCCTCTGCTCACCATAAGTAGAAAAAACCCCAAACAACAAAGACCCAGCACAGCCAAAATAAAGCAAACAGAACCCAACAGCACATTACCTTGGTGTCATAGCAACCTCCAGGACTCGGACTGTGTGAGTTTAGGTCCTCACGGCAACAGATGGTGTTGCAGGGATCACCCTTGCTATAAGGGTCCTGCTTGTAATCTAGGGAACAGTGATGGGACAGAGTGAGCGCTGGCCATTCTGAGATGCATTTTTTCACAATAAGTTGTGTGGCCCTATTCAAGCCTAGGTGTCCAGAGCATACACCCCAGAGGCCTCCTCTGCTCAGCCGGAAGGCCCCTGTGGCTTGTACAGGGGGAGGCAACCTTGAGCCCCCCACTCCAGGCTCAACCTGCACTCAAACCTTCACAGTGATGACTGGACAGAAGAGAAATAACAGAGCACAAGTGTGTGTCCAGTTTTTTAAACAAAACATACGAATCTGATATTGTTCATCAAAAACAAAGTGTTTATGGGTAATTTTTGTTTTAGTAGCTGCTTTTGTCCTTGGAAGGAAATCTGTGTTTGGGATGGTAGGGTAACAAAAAAAAAAAAAAAAGTTACCCCATATGGGTTATTTCTTTTGTGTTTTATATAAGACTTTTTTCAATTAAATCCATAGAATCTTCTTCCCTATCATTTTTATAAAGAAGGACAAAATTCTGATTGTTGAATATATAATATGCATAGTATCAACTGAATACTAAATAATTCAATAACTTCTTAGACTGCCTTCTAGTACAGAGGTGAAAAACTTACATGGATTCTTTATCCATGGGGAAGAAAAAGGAGTTTTGAAGAATGATTCCTGAGAAATGTGCTACGTACTGTTGTATCGCATGATATATTTCATGGATTCCAAATCAGTCACTTTTCCTTGGTCACGCCGGAAGATTTTAGCTCGGGAAGCCAGATCATAAGAGTAGTCCAAACCCAGCTTCTTGACCAGTATTGGATAGCCACTCCAGTTGTAAACTTTTTCATGGAAAGGAATGTTGTAGGAGGGCCAATATCCTGATTTGGAATGGAAGAGAGAGAAGGGTGGGATTGACAGGGAGGAAGAGAGAAGAGAGAGGAAACGAAGTGTCATGAATGATACTTTCTTTTGAACATCAGCACAGCTGTGTAATTACAAAGTAATATTACACAGAAAATAATGCCTGTGAACCCTGGTAATCACACAGATCCTCAGAAATTTACAGAACCAGTATAGTCTAGATTATTCCATTAGGGAGAGAAGAGCATCAGAATTCTTTGGTTTTTCACCCCAGATTCTTAAGGCAATCTATTAAACAGAAGAAAACCTGACTTCTAGGCTCAGAGTTGAATAATTAGGCCTTTGTCAGTTAACCTTATTTCTGCCCCCTCTTTTTTTTAAGTAGGAAGAGGGAAAGGAAAAGTTATATTGTGAAGGGATTGGAGATGATCTTAAGATTCCAGTAGACTTGTAACTCCTCTGACCCTAAACATTCATAAGGCTTAGCTTCATTAGAAGCTTCACAGTGCCAGCAACATGACACAACTTTAATAAAATCATTTCAGGAACACCTCAGATTACAGTAGCCTCAGGTATTGCTGCAGGACTGTCAGCCAATGTAGGACCACCTTCACCATTCAGGGTTTAACTTCCACTCGCATCTTCTCTTGGCCCTTGTCTGCCTTCCTTTCTCCTTACTATTTTATAGGATCCACTGCTCGGGGTGAAGTTATTAGGACAAAACAAATGACAAAACATTCAACCTCACTGATTCTAGGGCATGGAGCCAGCATCAGGGTGAAGGCAGACAAAGACAACATTGAAAGTATAGGCTAAAAATCACATTTATTATTGCAGTATATCTAGGTAATTGAGACTTGGGAGTTAGACTGCCTGGTGTGTGACCTTACGGAAGTTACTTAACCTCTCTGTGGCTCACGTTTTCCTCTGTAAAAAGTGAACAATGATGTCTTACCTCACAAGGATCGCTGCTGTGAGCATTAAGTGAGGTCAAATGGATGGCAGGGTCTGGTACTTTGTAAGCACTAGATGAACATTAATTATTACAGTTTTCTAAGTGAATAGCTCAAATGAATAATAAAAATGGTTGCTGCTTACATTTTCATAAAGCTTTATGATTAAAAAAGTATTTAAAAGAGTATCTTATATTGGGTTGGCCAAAAAGTTTCTTCAGGTTTTCCCATCACAGTGTATAGAAAAACCTGAACGAAGGTTTTGGCCAACCCAATATAGTATCAAAACCACCTGCTGATGTATAAATATTACCATTCTTCTAAAGGAATAAACAGATGTTCAGAGAGGTTGAATGCCTTCCTTCTGACTAAAAGCACCCAGGACTTCTATTGATACATCACTGTAGCTTCTAAATACTAGGTTTGTGAGGCTTTTTAAAAAATGGCTGTACGATATCACTTATTTGGGAAAATCATGTTTCTTCCTCAGCTTTTCTTCCCTTTCAGTAAGATGGTAACAATATTGCTGCTGCTGCTGCTAAGTCGCTTCAGTCGTGTCCGACTCTGTGCAACCCCATAGACGGCAGCCCACCAGGCTCCTCTGTCCCTGGGATTCTCCAGGCAAGAACACTGGAGTGGGTTGCCATTTCCTTCTCCAGTGCATGAAAGTGAAAAGTGAAAGTGAAGTTGCTCAGTCGTGTCTGACTGACTCTTCGCGACCCCATGGTCTGCAGCCTACCAGGCTCCTCCATCCACGGGATTTTCCAGGCAAGAGTACTGGAATGGGTTGCTATTGTCTTCTGCGGTAACAATACTACTTATCTGGAAATATGTTGTGTGTGTGTGCTCAGTTGCACAGTCATGTCCAACTCTTTGTGACCTCATGGGCTATAGCCTGCCAGGCTCCTCTCTCCGTGGGATCTCCAGGCAAGGATACTGGAGTGGGTTGCCATTCCCTTCTCCAGGGGATCTTCCTGACCCAGGGATCGAACCCAACTCTCCTGTGCTCCAGCATTGGCAGGCAGATCCTTTACCATTGTGCCACCTGGGAAGCCCTTGGAAACATGTTACAAAGGTCAAACAAAAGAAAATAAATAAAAGATACATCAAGTATATGGTAGACACTCTGAATTTAACTCGGTATTTTCTGCGAAGATCATGGCATCTGGTCCCATCACTTCATGGGAAATAGATGGGGAAACAGTGGAAACTGGCTGACTTTTATCTTTTGGGGCTCCAAAATCACTGCAGATGGTGATTGCATCCATGAAATTAAAAGATGCTTACTCCTTGGAAGGAAAGGTATGACCAACCTAGATAGCATATTCAAAAGCAGAGACATTACTTTGCCAACAAAGGTTCGCCTAGTCAAGGCTATGGTTTTTCCTGTGGTCATGTATGGATGTGAGAGTTGGACTGTGAAGAAGGCTGAGCGCCGAAGAATTGATGCTTTTGAACCGTGGGGTTGGAGAAGACTCTTGAGAGTCCCTTGGACTGCAAGGAGATCCAACCAGTCCATTCTGAAGGAGATCAGCCCTGGGATTTCTTTGGAAGGAATGATGCTAAAGCTGAAACTCCAGTACTTTGGCCACCTCATGCGAAGAGTTGACTCATTGGAGAAGACTCTGATGCTGGGAGGGATTGGGGGCAAGAGGAGAAGGGGATGACAGAGGATGAGATGGCTGGATGGCAACACTGACTCGATGGATGTGAGTCTCAGTGACCTCCGGGAGTTGGTGATGGACAGGGAGGCCTGGTGTGCTGCTATTCACAGGGTTGCAAAGAGCTGGACACGACTGAGCGACTGATCTGATCTGATTTTCTGCCTCTGGGGGAAAAATAAAACATAAAGCCCCCCAAACTACAGACAGATCATCATCAGTTTATTTAATACCAGGATAGATTTCTTCATGGGATCTAAAAATGGGATTGCAAAGAACCCAAATCCCATCATATCATCAGCAGCAGTCCAAAGAAGAAAAGGCCTAGGGTAACTAGTCCATTTTAACAAGCATCTCCCTCTTGAGGCTGGCTATTACTATCAGGCTCTTAGGAGCTGGATGGACCAGTCTTCAGAGTCAGATAGCTGGGTCCTCAGTTTTGAACTGTCGTGCTAACCAAGTAACCACCTAGTGATCTGACTTCTCAGGTGGATTTCCCAAGAAGAAGTGGAGGTAGGTCCACTGCTTGGTAGCATCTGATCTTCTTGGCAACTGAAGTTTCCACCTTAGTCAATTCTGTTTTATGCATGTGGTGTGCATTTCACTGGCGGGAGCCATCGTGGAGTGCGGCATCTCCCCCTGGGTGTCATTACAAGATGAATGTGAGGACCTGGGAAATGAAGGACCAGCCCTGATCCCCAGGATCCACACGTTATCTTGGTTCTGTACCTACTCATCTCTCAGTGGACCTGTTTCAACAGTTTCCTAATTCACCTCCTGTCTTCGCTCTGTCCTTCAGTGTGTTCTCCCATCACAAAGACTCCAGTTTTCTAAAGCAAGGTCCCCAACCTCTGGAATCTAATGCCTGATGATCTGAGGTGTAGCTGATGTAATAATAACAGAAATAAAGTGCCCAATGAATATAATGCATTTGAATCATCCCCAAACCCAATCATCCCCACCCCCCACCCCAGGCTATAGACAAATCGTCTTCCACAGTCCCTGGTGCCAAAAAGGCTGGGGACTGATAATCTAAAGGACAAAAGCTAAACTGCTTAGCAGGATCCAAGGGCTGTAGTTTTCCCATCACTACCTTATCTTCCACATCACAGCCTCCTCTCCAGCCATCCTGGGCCAATACATTCTCCTTCATGCCATGGTCTCGTGTCTCTCTCTGTTTGATTTGTCCCCTTGTCAAACTGCTGAGCTCCTTTCTTGCATGTCTGTTCATTGTTTCTGGAGTTGTTTGTCCACTGATCTCCAGTAGCGTATTGGGCACCTACTGACCTGGGAAGTTCAACTTTCAGTTGTCCTATCATTTTGCCTTTTCATACTGTTCATGGAGTTCTCAAGGCAAGAATGCTGAAGTACTTTGCCATTCCCTTTCCCTTCTCCAGTGGACCACATTTTGTCAGAACTCTCCACCATGACCCGTGCTCATAGTTTCATTGAGTTAGATAAGGCTGTGGTCCATGTGATCACTTTGATTAGTTTTCTGTGATTGTGGTTTTCATTCCGCCCTCTGATGGATAAGGATAAGAGGCTTATGGAAGCTTCCTGATGGAAGAGACTGATTGAAGGGGAAACTGGGTCTTCTTCTGATGAGTGGGGCCATGCTTAGTAAATCTTTAATCCAATTTTCTGTTGATGGGCAGGGCTGGATTCCCTCCCTGTTGTTTGACCTGAGGCCAAACTATGGTGGAATTAATGAAGATAATGGCAACCTCCTTCAAAAGGTCCCATGCATGCACTGCTGCACTCAGTGCCCCCGACCCTGCAGCAGGCTACCACCAACCCATGCCTCTCCTGGAGACTCCTGGACACTCATGGGCAAGTTTGGATCAGTCTCCTGTGGGGTCCCTGCTTCTTTTTCCTAGGTCCTGGTGTACACAAGGTTTTGTTTGTGCCCTCCCAGAGTCTGTTTCCCCAGTCCTGTGTAAGTTCTGGTAGCTCTATGGTGAGGTTCATGGTGACCTCCTCCAAGAGGGCTTATGCCATTCCCAGGACTGCTGCACCCAGAGCCCCTTCCCCTGCTGCTCCTGGTCAGCAGGCCACTGCTGACCCACACCTCCACAGGAGACAAACACTCAAAGGCAGGTCTAGCTCAGTCTCTGTGGGTTCTCTGGTGTGCACAATGTTTTGTTTAAACCCTCCAATCAGTGGAGAAGTAACTCCAGAAAGAATGAAGAGACACAGCCAAAGCAAAAACAACGCCCAGTTGTGGGTGTGACTGGTGATGGTAGTAGAGTCCGATGCTGTAAAGAACAAAATTGCATAGGAACCTGGAATGTTAGGTCCATGAATCAAGGTAAATTGGAAGTGGTCAAACAGGAGATGGCAAGAGTGAACACTGACATCTTAGGAATCAGTGAACTAAAATGGACTGGAATGGGTGAATTTAATCAGATGACCATTATATCTACTACCTGGGCAAGAATCCCTTAGAAGAAATGTGGCCCTCATAGTCAACAAAAGAGTTCAAAATGCAGTACTTGGATGCACTCTCAAAAATGACAGAATGGTTTCTTTGTTTCCAAGGCAAACCATTCACAATCACAGTAATCCAAGTCTATGCCCCAATCAGTAATGCTGAAGAAGCTGAAGCTGAATGGTTCTACAAAGACCTACAAGACCTTCTAGAACTAACATACAAAAAAGATGTTCTTTTCATCATAGGGGACTGGAATGCAAAAGTAGGAAGTCAAGAGATACCTGGAGTAACAGGCAAATTTGGCCTTGGAGTAAAAATGAAGCAGCACAAAGGCTAACTGAGTTTTGCCAAGAGAATGCACTGTTAATAGCAAACACCCTCTTCCAACAATACAAGAGAAGACTCTACACATGGACATCACAAGATGTCAATACCAAAATCAGACTGATTATCTTCTTTGCAACCAAAGATGGAAAAGCTCTATACAGTCAGCAAAAACAAGACTGGGAGCTGAGTGTGGCTCAGATCATGAACTCCTCATTGCAAATGCAGACTCAAATTGAAGAAAGTAGGGAATACCACTAGACCATTCGGGTACGACCTAAATCAAATCCCTTATGATTATACAGTGGAAGTGACAAACAGATTCAGGGGATTAGATCTTAGATCTGATAGACAGAGTGCCTGAAGAACTGTGGTCAGAGGTTTGTGACATTGTAGAGGAGGAAGTGATCAAGACCATCCCAAGAAAAACAAATGGAAAAAGGCAAAATAGTTCTCTGAGGAGGTCTTACAAATACCTGAGAAAAGAGAAGCCAAAGACAAAGGAGAAAAAAAAAATATACCCATTTGAATGCAGAGTTCCAAAGAATAGCAAGGAGAGATAAGAAAGCCTTCCTAAGTGATCAATGCGAAGAAATAGAGGAAAACAATAGAATGGGAAAGACTAGAGATCTCTTAAAGAAAATTAGAGACATCAAGGGAACATTTCATGCAAAGATGGGCTCGATAAAGGACAGAAATGGTATGGACCTAACAGAAGCAGAAGATATTAAGAAGTGGCAAGAATACACAGAAGAACTATACAAAAAAGATCTTCATGATCCAGATCACACTTACCTAGAGCCAGACATCCTGGAATGCGAAGTAAAGTAGGCCTTAAGAAGCATCAACTACAAACAAAGCTAGTGGAGGTGATGGAATTCCAGTCGAGCTATTTCAAATCCTAAAAGATGATGTTGTGAAAGTGCTGCACTCAATATGTCAGCAAATTTGGAAAACTCATCAGTGGCCACAGGACTGAAAAAGGTCAGTTTTCATTCCAATCCCAAAGAAGGGCAATGCCAAAGAATGTTCAAACTACTGCATAATTGCACTCGTCTCGCACACTAACAAGTACTACTCAAAATTCTCCAAACAGGCTTCAACAGTACATGAACTTAAAACTTCCAGATGTTCAAGGTGGTTTTAGAAAAGGCAGAGGAACCAGAGATCAAATTGCCAACGTTTGTTGGATCATCAAAAAAGCAAGAGGATTCCAGAAAAACATCTACTTCAGTTTTATTGACTACAAAGCCTTTGACTCTGTGGATCACAATAAACTGTGGAAAATCCTTGAAGAGATGGGAATACCAGACTTCCTTACCTGCCTCCTGAGAAATATGTATGCAGGTCAAGAAGCAACAGTTAGAACTGGACATGGAACAACAGACTGGTTCCAAATCGGGAAAGGAGTACGTCAGGCTGTATATTGTCACCCTGCTTATTTAAATTATGTGCAGAGTACATCATGTGAAATGTCAGGCTGGATGAAGCACAAACTGGAATCAAGATTTTAGAGAGAAATATCCGTGACCTCAGATAGGCAGATGACACCACCCTTATGGCAGAAAGTGAAGAACTAAAGATCCTCTTGATGCAAGTAAGAGGAGAGTGAAAAAGTTGGCTTAGAACTCAACATTCAGAACTCAACTCAACATTCATGATGGCATCTGGTCCCACCACTTCAATGGCAAATAGATGGGGAAACAATGGAAACAGTGAGAGACTTTATTTGGCGGCTCCAAAATCACTGCAGATGGTGACTGCAGCTTTGAAATTAAAAGATGCTTGCTCCTTGGAAGAAATGCTATGACCAACCTAGACAGCAAAAAGCAGAGACATTACTTTGCAACAAAGGTCCATCTAGTCAAAGCTATTGTTTTTCCAGTAGTCATATGGATTGAGAGTTGGACTATAAGAAAGCTGAGCGCTGAAGAATTAATGCTTTTGAACTGTGGTGTTGGAGAAGACTCTTGAGAGTCCTTTGGACTGCAAGGAAATCAAATCAGTCAATCCTAAAGGAAATCAGTCCTAAATATTCATTGGAAGGACTGATGCTGAAGCTCCAATACTTTGATCACCTGATGCGAAGAAATAACTCACTGGAAAAGACCCTGATGCTGGGAAAGATTGAAGGCCAGAGGAGAAGGGGATGACAGAGGATGAGATGGTTGGATGGCATCACCAACACGATGGACGTGAGTTTGTGTAAGCTCCGAGAGTTGATGACGGACAGAGAAGCCTGGCATGCTGCAGTCCAAAAAGCTGAGTTGCAAAAAGTTGGACACGACTGAGTGACTGAACTGAACTTTCTAGCCTGTAAACTTCCACCCAAACATCATCTTCTCTTTGATTTATTCAACAAATATCCAGTGAGGACTTCCTGTGTGTGCTGAGCAGTATGTTCAATGCAAGATGCTAGGACTTGCTATGGACTGGTAATATGCTTAAGAATTGATAGAAATTGCCTCAATTCATTTTCATAAAACCCAGTGAAATTGCAAAGGTGGGCTTCCCAGGTGGCACTAGTGGTAAAGATCCCACCCACCTGCCAGTGCAGGAGACTTAAGAGTCTCTGGTTCAGTCCCTGGGTCAGGAAGATCCCCTGGAACAGGGCATGACAGCACACTCCAGTATACTTAGTTGGAGAATCCTATGGACAGAGGAGCCTGGCAGGCTACAGCCCCTAGGGTCACACAGAACTGGACATGACTGAAGTGAAGTGGCTTTGCACACATACACACACATGTAAGAGTACACTGTCATGGGACTTTCCTGGTGGTTCAGTGGTTAAGACTCCACACACTGAGGGGTGCAGGTTCGATTCATCCCTGGTCGGGGAACTGAGATCACTTACATGATCACATGGTGCAGCCAAAATAAGTATTAATTGAGCTGCTACTCTGTACTAGGAAAAAGCATCACTGTGACTTAACCAGTGCATGCAACAGAGGTCATAAATAAATAGTACAAAACACTTTTTTTTTTTAATAAATAGTACAAAAAAGAGTACATTGTCATGTAAGAGTTTGAGGTGTAGGTTTTACATGTGCTGAACCTTGTCATTCTTTCCCTGCATGACAAGCAACAGCATTCCCACTCCTGTATCCCCATCATACACACCCCCCATAGTACATTCACACACCACACATTATCCATCATATATGTGTGCACACACACACACACACAGTCATCAGACTTCTAGCATGAAGAAAGTACCTCTCCGCAGAACAGCAGTTTGTTCAGAATATTCTACGTATGTAGGAATTTGCTCCACAATGTACAGAGTGCCTTCGTCAAGGCTATGGTTCAGATTTACCTTCTTCAGGTCCAGGACCATGTACTGATTGTTATATGTGCCTGAAGCAGAGAAGACATGAAGACAGGGCATGGGTATTGCTTGGCTGGTTAACTTAAAATCTAAAAAAACCGTACATGCCTAAACGTTATTCTGCAGGGCCACTTACCAGAGTTGTATTTTGAAAAGACCTCTGCCCACTGCTTGCCATTATTAGCCATCATATTGGCCACCCGGACTCTTTGCCAAGCCAGGAGAGACTGGGGTACCACGTGCTGCAGTAGGGTTTTATTATATACGCTGTTTGTGGTCTGCAGCAATACCAAACCACTGCTAAGAAGGTAAAAGTCGTCCAGAGACTCCAAAAACCCTACAGGAAACATGAATATATGAATCAGCATCAGATCAGATCAGATCAGTCGCTCAGTCATGTCCAACTCTTTGCGACCCCATGAATCGCAGCACGCCAGGCCTCCCTGTCCATCACCAACTCCCAGAGGTCACTCAGACTCATATCCATCGAGTCAGTGTCAAACCATCATTGTTAATGTAGAGCTTTGCATATACAATGCATTTTGCAGAGTATTAGTTATTATTTCTTTTGGGGGTTTTTAAAAATTTATAAGTGGAGGATAATTGCTTTACGGTGTTGTTGGTTTCTGCCATACACCAGCATGAATAAGCCATCAGTATACACACATCCCCCCTCCTTATTGAACTTCCCTCCTACCTTCCACCCCATCCCACCCCTCTAGGTTGTTACAAAGCGCCAGGTTGAGCTCCCTGCATCACACTGCAAATTCCCACCGGCTATCTATTTTACATATAATATGTATACGTTTCAGAGCTACTCTCTCAGTTCATCCCACAGTCTCCTTCCCCTGCTGTGTCCACAGGTCTGGTCTCTGTCTGCAACTCTATTCCTGCCCTGCAAATAGGCTCATCAGCACCGTTTTTCTTGATTCCATATGTGTGTGTTAATATGCAATAATTGTGTTTCTCTGGCTTGCTTCACTGTTTATAACGAGCTCTAGGGTGTCAGTTGTCAGTGCCCTCCTCCAGCTTTGGTTCACCTTGGCAGCAGATGCTGGTGAACCTCCATCCCTGGGCTCTCCATTGAAAAATTTTGATTTTATGATTTGATGAAAATACATTAAATCAGGAACCAGACCTAAGGATGCATGATTGACAAGCAAAGTATTAATGACTATATAGTCAAATATTAATGACTATATACAAGCAAATTTTAATGACTATCCATTCACCACTTGGGCTGGAGTCATTTTGCTGTGTTTCATCTGAACAACCATACTGGCAGCCTTGAGCAAGCTCTCTGATAGAAAATCTCCACAGGATAGAAAGCTGTATTTCTGGCCTGATACTCTTGCTAATTCACTCCTTATTGTAGCAGCCTCGATGGACACAAGAGGGCAGGCATTCTTTAATATGTATAGGTAAGTGACTAATACTAACATGAAAGGAATAGTATTTCATTCAAGAGCAAGATTGTTTATAGAAGACCAAACAAGCAAACAAAAAAAGTAGGCCATCCAGAGTTCTGGAATAAAGAAGATAAACTGTCTTACAAAAAACTTTAGTCAAGGAGTCTAATTTTATAATTTTGAGTTTAAAGTTAAAGAAACGAAAAGGCCCAGGGAAGGGACAAAGTTCTGAAATACAGCATTGTAAGAGAAACAAGTGTTCTTTGAATATGTAAAATTATGTTCTTGCTCTAATCTGTCACTAGCAACTTTGGAAAGCACACTATGTTAGATAAGGATAGAGTGAAACACTCCCGGATGAAAGCCAGCTGGCAAATTACGTTTCATAGTAAGCTTCTTACTAAATTTAATTAAGAGACAAAAGAGAACCCTTACAGTTAATAAAGCATCTTCCAAGACTTAGAAAATAACCACCTGAGGTCTTCCCTGGTGGCACAGTGGATAAGAATCTGCCTGCCAATGCAGGGGACACAGATCATGTCCAGCAAGATTCCACATGCCGTGGGGCAACTAAGCCTGTGCACCCTAAAGCCCATACTCTGCAACAAGAGAAGCCATTGCAATGAGAAGCCCTAGCACCACAACAAAGAGTAAGTAGTCCCAGCTTGCTGCAACTAGAGAAAGCCTGCACAAAGCAAAGATCCAGTGCAGACAAAAATAAAATCTTTTAAAAAGTGGACTTTCAGAAGGTTTTTAAAAATAGCCACTTGAATTATAAACAATGACCACTCTCCTCTATTTAGATCTCTTGCTTAGTACAACCCAGAAGAGTTTATCCTTATTATCCTACCAAGTGTATTTAAAATGTGCCCCGTTTGGAAGAGTGACATCAGCATCACAGGGGTGTGAGACACTCCCTTTATCTCTCCCCCTCAATCTACAACCAGTAAAGCATTCATAACTCAACAAACGTGACTCTGCCCCACACAGCAGGATGCTGGAGAATTCCACACATCTGTTATCTAAAGGTGGGTGGACTGGACCACAAGGAGGAGGAAGCACCAGAGGAACAATGACGGCAGTACCTGTAGTCCTGAACCCCTGGCCACAACAGCTCGGCCCAGTGCCGGGGGGAAGCCCTAACAGCTGGGGAGGTGGCACACAGGAGTCTGGTGGCCTGGTCACAGCACCCCAGCCAACGGAGCTGGAAGGCAGCGGCAGCAAGCCCTGCAACCCTGTTCCTCAAGCTACAGGGGCACCACGACTCAGCCTCCCCTCCCCCACTGCCTCCAGCAGCAGCACCTACAACCCCAGTCAAGGCAGAGACACCTGTCCGTTTCACCCTCTCCCTCCCCATACCCAGGGAACTGCACACAGCCGAGGAACCTGCTATCTCAGAGGTGCCGCATCAACAACACCGGTGACATTGAGGGTCCAAGGCAACATCCCTGACAGAGAGTAGAGGGTGGGAAGTGACAGCTCTCAAAAATAACCAGAGGCAGCTCTGGGAAAAGAACCTCCACCACTCCCGGTCGCAAAAAATAGAAAAGGAAAAAAACCACAAAACCAACTTGCGCTATGTCGCCACCTACTGGAAAGCAAAAGAAAGGCATCTAATTACTAAACATGGCAGGCGGATTCTTTACCAACTGAGCTATGATCAGATCAGATCAGTCGCTCAGTTGTGTCCGACTTTTTGCGACCCCATGAATCGCAGCACGCCAGGCCTCCCTGTCCATCACCAACTCCCGGAGGTCACTGAGACTCACATCCATCGAATCAGTGATGCCATCCAGCCATCTCATCCTCTGTCGTCCCCTTCTCCTCTTGCCCCCAATCCCTCCCAGCATCAGAGTCTTTTCCAATGAGTCAACTCTTCGCATGAGGTGGACAAAGTCCTGGAGTTTCAGCTTTAGCATCATTCCTTCCAAAGAAATCCCAGGGCTGATCTCCTTCAGAATGGACTGGCTGAATCTCCTTGCAGTCCAAGGGACTCTCCAGAGTCTTCTCCAACACCATAGTTCAAAAGCATCAATTCTTCGGCGCTCAGCCTTCTTCACAGTCCAACTCTCACATCCATACATGACCACAATTACTAAACTACTGAACAGTTACTCAAGTGGGGGAAAAAAGTTTTACCTAAAGAAGAAGTATTTGACACTTCAAATTCACTGGATGAAGCACAAGCTGGAATCAAGATTGGCAACAGAAATATCAACAACAAATCAGATATCAACAAATATCAGATATGCAGATGATACACCGTTATGGCAGAAAGCGAAGAGGAACTAAAGAGCCTCTTGATGAAAGTGAAAGAGGAGAGTGAAAAAGTTGGCTTAAAACTCAACATTCAGAAAACAAAGATCATGGCATCTGGTCCCGTCACTTCATGACAAATAGATGGGGGAAACGATGGAAATAGTGAGAGATTTTATTTTCTTGGCCTCCAAAATCACTGCAGATGGTGACTGCAGCTTTGAAATTAAAAGACACTTGCTCTTTGGAAGAAATGCTATGACCAACCTAGACAGCATATTAAAAAGCAGAGACATTACTTTGCCTACAAAGGTCCGTCTAGTTAGAGCTATGGTTTCTCCAGTAGTCATGTATGGATGTGAGAGTTGGACTATAAAGAAAGCTGAGTGCTGAAGAATTGATGCTTTTGAACTGTGGTGTCGGAGAAGACTCTTGAGAGTCCCCTGGACTGCAAGGAAATCCAACCAGTCCATCCTAAAGGAAATCAGTCCTGAATATTCATTGGAAGATGATGCTGAAGCTGAAACTCCAAAACTTAGGCCACCTAATGTGAAGAACTGACTCACTGGAAAACACCCTGATGCTGGGAAAGATTGAAGGTGGGAGGAGAGGGGGACGACAGAGGATGAGATGGTTGGATGGCATCACCCACTCGATGGACAGGGTTTTGGGTGGACTCTGGGAGTTGGTGATGGACAGGGAGGCCTGGTGTGCTGCAGTCCATGGGGTCTCAAAGAGTTGGACATGGCTGAGCAGCTGAACTGAACATTATATAAATTTTTGTATATATAAATGTTATATTTCTCCTCCTGTATACACTCCAGTGTGCTCATTCCCAAATGCCCTCCCCTTGCCACCCTTCCTCTCTGGTAACCACTAATCTGTTCACTGTATCTATGTGTTTGTTTTTGTTTGGTTTGGTTTGTTCGTTTATTTTTAACTTATTTTTGTATTCCATATATGAATGAAATCATATGATATGTGTCTTTTTCCATCTGACTTACTTCATTTAGCATAATACTTGCAAGGTTCCAAAATAGCCAAAACAATCTTGAGAAAGAGGAACAGAGCTAGAAGAATCATGCTCCCTGACTTCAGACTATACTACAAAGCTACAGTCATAAAACAGCATGGAACTAGCACAAAAAAGACACATCAGTTGCTTAACTTCATAGACTTGTATGTCCAGTTTTTTCCCCAGGTTTGGGTAGTCCTCAACTGTTATTTCTTTCAATACACTCTCCTCACTCTCCCTTCTCCTTTCTGGGATACCCATTACGCTAATGATACATTTCCTAATGGAGTCAGATAGTTCTATAGGATTTTCTTCTTTGTAGACCTTAATTTCCTCTCTTCTACCTATATAATTTCTAGATTTGTCTTCAAGCTCATTAATTCTCTCTTCCATGTGGTCTCCAGTATTTCCAGTGCTTTCTAATTCAGTCTTCATTTATTAAGTTCTTCAGCTCCAGAGTTTCTATTTGGTTCAATTTTTGAATTTCAGTTGGTATTCAGAAAATACCAATTTCTCTTTGGTATTCTTTCTGTTCATTAATTTTATTTCTGAGCTCACTGAATTGCCTTTCGAAGTTTTCTTGTAGCTCATTGGGTATCTTCACAGGTATCTGAATTCTCTATCACTCAGATAATGTTATAAACCATTAAAAATTTAAAATGTGTTCATTTGCACATCACATGCATTAACTGCTCCAAAGCTTTTGAAACCATAAGACCTTGTGTCCTTGTCTTCTGAAGCAAAATATTGACTCAAGAGTTAATCATTTGAAAATGTGAAGATGCAGAAAGAAAGAGGAGAAGGCAATGGCACCCCACTCCAGTACTCCTGCCTGGAAGATCCCATGGATGGAGGAGCCTGGTAGGCTGCAGTCCATGGGGTTGCTGAGGGTCAGACACGACTGAGTGACTTCACTTTCACTTTTCATTTTCATGCATTGGAGAAGGAAATGGCAACCCACTCCAGTGTTCTTGCCTGGAGAATCCCAGGGATGGGGGAGCCTGGTGGGCTGCTGTCTCTGGGGTCACACAGAGTCGGACACGACTGAAATGACACAGCAGCAGCAGAAGAAGAAGAAGAAGAAGAAAGAATAACAGTTGGGCTGCAGAACTGGTAACAATTTAGGCTATAATTCTGCCACACAAAAGAATCACTGAACTCTCAATTCCCTGAAAGACATAGATAAAGGCCTGACACACATTCCTAAGTTGTTTTTACAAGAAGCAGATCCCCTCCCCCTTTCATCTGGAGAGATGAAAACTCCTGGCCACAAGGACAAAGACCCTAGACTGGTTGAAATCAGAAGACTGATGGTGCTTGAAGCTTCACCTTGATGCCACCCAATCCAAGAACTGTCGATTAGCTGATCATGCCCTGCTCCTCACACTATGAAACTCCTCATGACCCTCTTCAGGGTGGGTCATATAGTTTTGAGGGCATTAGCCCTTCATGGCCCTCTTTTCCTGGCAAAGCAATAAAAGCTACTCTTTTCTACTTCACCCCAAACTCTGTCACTGCATTTCTATTCAGCACCAGTGAACAGAGGCTGAATTTCAGCAACACCCTGAAGACCAAAAACCTTCCTTCTTTCCAAAAGAGTAGACTCAATGTTGACCAAGAACATGAATGACATACAACTCAGGGTCAGGCATGAGGATCATGATTGTAAAAATATCTGTGCTGCATGTTTTCACACCTCACTTTATCCATACTTAGCAATGGGACATTGCAGCATCTTCCAGCAAGAGACATTGTCTGTTTCCCCACTCCTTAAATCTGAACTGTTTTGGCTTAACAAAAGGTGCCAGTTCTAGCCTAGTCCTCAAGAGACCTTACACACTTCTTCTCACTCTCTTATAACCCTGTTACAGCTGAGAAAACTGGTGCAGCCTAGCCTAGTCTCTGGGATAGGAGGCAAAGTGCAGGAGGCCCAGCCTCTAGCTGGGCAGCCCCCAAAATGCGACAGAGTTCATCCAAGATCAACAGAGCTGCCCACCCAACCCCAGCCAACCATGGATGCATGGATATGCCCAGCTGAGACACTGTCCTGTACACTCAAAAGCAATACTAATCACATATGTGTCTACAGCACAAACTTTTGGAGGTTCAGCAGTAGCCAGTATAATAATAATAGTAACCCAGTTACACAACATATTTTGTTTTCAAATATCTTACCGCCATTTATTTTAACATAGATGGATGTGACACTTTGGGAATAGTTTTCTTTTTTAAAAGGAAAAAACAAAGTAATATCTTGGCACCATACTCACCTTTCTGCTCAGGTTTTTCCCACAGCTAAAGAGGAATAATATCACTTCTCAGATCTTGGGAAAGGCAATCACCTATGCTGGGCTGTCTGATGTCTCAAAGCCTATCTGATTCTCATTAAAACTTTATTTAACACCTACTACATTCCAAGCACTGTGCAATGACCCCAGCCTGGAGACTGTAGTAGAATTCCTTCAGCTTCTCCAAAAGTCACATGCCCAGACTGCTTTCCCTGCCCACCTCTGCTCCACTCTGAGTCTCTACCGGGAGCCCTGCACTAAGGTGACTGCAGCGGGAGAAACCTCTGCTTCCTCCCTAAGAAAAGATGCTCTCATGTCATCCCACAATGTGAAATCTTCCAGGCATTTGTTCTGTCTACTCTACAATGGACTCAGTCTTCCTACCTTACAGAATGGCATTCATTTACTTCTCTTTCTGCTAAGAACCTAACTGGTACCAATCAATTTCTCCCTTCACTTTCCAGTAATTATTCTTCAATCAATTATGGCTGGGTTTTGGTTTTTGTTTTTCAGCACATTTCTGCTTTACGCTGCACTAGGAATGTGATCAATGAAAGATTCATACTGTTAGATATTTAGGCACATGAAGACCACACTCTGGAGTCTGAATATCCTGAAGTAGCTCAAATAAAACAATAAGTAGAGGGAGGAGCTAAGATGGTGGACGAGTAGGACAGGGAGAATACTTTCTCCTCCACAAATTCATTAAAAGAACATTTGAATGCTGAGTAAATTCTACAAAACAACTTCTGAATGCCGGCAGAGGACATCAGGCACTTAGAAAGGCAATTCATTGTCTTTGAAAGGAGATTGTAAGCCCTGCGGTAACTCCTTTTGTGGAGAAGCAGCGCAGACACCAGCATTTGCTATTAGCAAGCGGGGGCTGGGCTAGGAGGAGCGGCGCGGCCTGCATCACTGTGAGTAAGGATTTGGTCTGGCTATCCCCAGCGCTACCTGAGCGAAATAACCAGACTGTCGGATATCTACTACGTCAAAAGCCAGCCCTAACCTGAGACACCACCAGGACTACGTACGGAACAAAGGACTGCACAGAGACAGCTGGCTGCAGACCGTCTCACTCTGGTGACAGGCAGCCAGAGCCGAAGCAGGCAATCACAGCCCTAGAGAGACATTGTCTGTAAAACTGTAAGCAGGTTTCTATATTAACTGATGCTTCTTGGGGCTCTGGATGGTTAACATCCGCCTGAGAAGGTGTGCCAGTTGTATACCCAGAGGACTGAGCAGCGGGGAGGCGGTAAGTCACAGCAGCTGCGCTCACTAAACACTTCATCACCTGCACTACTCGGATCTGGGACGGGCACAAAACGCAGACTCAACCGAGTTTGTGCTTCTGAGGACTATCCAAGTGCCTGAACCTGGCTGGCTTAGATTTGGGTGTTCATCTCCATCCCCTCTGTAACAGGGCAGAGATCAGATATTGAAAAGACCAGTAAACCGCCTCAATAAACAGAATTTCAACAAACTACCAGAATATAGTAAGGACACTCTAAACCTGGCAATTTTAACAAGATGAGGAGACAGAAGAATACCCAGCAGCTAAAGGAACAGGATAAATGCCTACCAAACCAAACCAAACCAAAGAGGAAGAGATAGGGAATCTACCTGATAAAGAATTCCGAATAATGATAGTGAAGTTAATCCAAAATCTTGAAATCAAAAGGGAATCACAGTTAAATGGTCTGGAGACAAGGATTGAGAAGATGCAAGAAAGGTTTAACAAGGACCTAGAAGAAATAAAAAAGTCAACACATAATGAATAATGCAATAAATGAGATTCAAAACACTCTGGAGGCAGTGAACAGTAGAATAACAGAGGCAGAAGATAGGATTAGTGAATTAGAAGATAGAATCCTAGAAATAAATGAATCAGAGGATAAAAAAGAAAAACGAATCAAAAGAAATGAGGACAATCTCAGAGACCTCCAGGATAACATTAAATGCTACAACGTTCAAATCATAGGAGTTCCAGAAGAAGAAGATAAAAAGAAAGACCATTAGAAAATACTAATTTAAGAGCGACCATTTAAGAGCGACCTCGCCTCCCCGCGACCGGCGCGCCATTTAAGAGCGACCTCGCCTCCCCGCGACCGGCGCGCCATTTAAGAGCGACCTCGCCTCCCCCCGCCGGCTGCGTCGCGCACTAAGAGCGCCCCACCGGCTGCGTCATGCACTAAGAGCGCCCCGCCGGCTGCGTCGCGCACTAAGAGCGCCCCGCCGGCTGCGTCGCGCACTAAGAGCGCGGCGGAGAGGAGCTACCCCACAATCGAGGAAGGACGGCGGTGAGGGCCAGCGCACTAAGTAGGGCGGAGAGGAGCTACCCCACGATCGAGGAAGGACAGCGGTGAGGGCCAGCGCACTAAGTAGGGTGGAGAAGAGCTACCCCACGACCGAGGTCAGGAAGGGCGGCGGTGAGGAGAGACCCCTCGTCCAAGGTAAGGTGCGATGGCTGTGCTTCGCTGGCCGGGAGCAGCCAGGAGCAGCCGGGATGAGATACCCCACGCCCAAGGTAAGAGAAACCCAAGTAAGACAGTAGGTCTTGAAAGAGGGCATCAGAGGGCAAATACACTAAAACCGTTCTCACAGAAAACTAGTCAATCTAATCACACAAGGACCACACCCTTGTCTAACTCAATGAAATTAAGCCATGCCCGAGGGGCAACCTGGGATGGGCGGGTCATGGTGGAGAGATATGACAGGGTGTGGTCCGCTGGAGAAGGGAATGGCAAACCACTTCAGTATTCTTGCCTTGAGAACCCCATGAACAGTATGAAAAGACAAAATGATAGGATACTGAAAGAGAAATTCCCCAGGTCAGTAAGGGCCCAATATGCTACTGGAGATCAGTGGAGAAATAACTCCAGAAAGAATGAAAGGATGGAGCCAAAACAAAAAGAATACCCAGCTGTGGATATGTCTGGTGATAGAAACAAAGTCCGATGCTGTAAAGAGCAATATTGCATAGGAACCTGGAATGTCAGGTCCATGAATCAAGGCAAATTGGAAGTGGTCAAACAAGAGATGGCAAGAGTGAATGTCGACATTCTAGGAATTAGCGAACTAAAATGGACTGGAATGGGTGAATTTAACTCGGATGACCATTATATCTACTACTGTGGGCAGGAATCCCTCAGAAGAAATGGAGTAGCCATCATGGTCAACAAAAGAGTCCGAAATGCAGTACTTGGATGCAATCTCAAAAATGACAGAATGATCTCTGTTCGTATCCAAGGCAAACCATTCAATGTCACAGTAATCCAAGTCTATGCCCCAACCAGTAATGCCGAAGAAGCTGAAGTTGAAAGGTTCTATGAAGACCTACAAGACCTTTTAGAACTAACACCCAAAAAAGATGTCCTTTTCATTATAGGGGACTGGAATGCAAAAGTAGGAAGTCAAGAAACACCTGGAGTAACAGGCAAATTTGGCCTTGGAATACGGAATGAAGCAGGGCAAAGACTAATAGAGTTTTGCCAAGAAAATGCACTGGTCATAGCAAATACCCTCTTCCAACAACACAAGAGAAGACTCTATACATGGACATCACCAGATGGTCAACACCGAAATCAGATCGATTATATTCTTGCAGCCAAAGATGGAGAAGCTCTATACAATCAGCAAAAACAAGACCAGGAGCTGACTGTGGCTCGGACCATGAACTCCTTATTGCCAAATTCAGACTGAAATTGAAGAAAGTAGGGAAAACTACTAGACCATTCAGGTATGACCTAAATCAAATCCCTTATGATTATACAGTGGAAGTGAGAAATAGATTTAAGGGCCTAGATCTGATAGATAGAGTGCCTGATGAACTATGGAATGAGGTTCGTGACATTGTACAGGAGACAGGGATCAAGACCATCCCCATGGAAAAGAAATGCAAAAAAGCAAAATGGCTGTCTGGGGAGGCCTTACAAATAGCTGTGAAAAGAAGAGAAGCGAAAAGCAAAGGAGAAAAGGAAAGATATAAACATCTAAATGCAGAGTTCCAAAGAATAGCAAGAAGAGATAAGAAAGCCTTCTTCAGTGATCAATGCAAAGAAATAGAGGAAAACAACAGAATGGGAAAGACTAGGGATCTCTTCAAGAAAATCAGAGATACCAAAGGAACATTTCATGCAAAGATGGGCACGATAAAGGACAGAGATGGTGTGGACCTAACAGAAGCAGAAGATATTAAGAAGAGGTGGCAAGAATACACAGAAGAACTGTACAAAAAAGAGCTTCAAGACCTAGACAATCATGATGATGTGATCACTGACCTAGAGCCAGACATTCTGGAATGTGAAGTCAAATGGGCCTTAGAAAGCATCACTACGAACAAAGCTAGTGGAGGTGATGGAATTCCAGTGGAACTATTCCAAGTCCTGAAAGATGATGCTGTGAAAGTGCTGCACTCAATATGCCAGCAAATTTGGAAAACTCAGCAGTGGCCACAAGATTGGAAAAGGTCAGTTTTCATCCCAATCCCAAAGAAAGGCAATGCCAAGGAGTGCTCAAACTACCGAACAATTGCACTCATCTCACACGCTAGTAAAGTAATGCTCAAAATTCTCCAAGCCAGGCTTCAGCAATATGTGAACCATGAACTTCCTGATGTTCAAGCTGGTTTTAGAAAAGGCAGAGGAACCAGAGATCAAATTGCCAACATCCGCTGGATCATGGAAAAAGCAAGAGAGTTCCAGAAAAACATCTATTTCTGCTTTATTGACTATGCCAAAGCCTTTGACTGTGTAGATCACAATAAACTGTGGAAAATTCTGAAAGAGATGGGAATACCAGACCACCTGATCTGCCTCTTAAGAAATCTGTATGCAGGTCAGGAAGCAACAGTTAGAACTGGTCATGGAACAACAGACTGGTTCCAAATAGGAAAAGGAGTACGTCAAGGCTGCATATTGTCACCATGTTTATTTAACTTATATGCAGAGTACATCATGAGAAATGCTGGACTGGAAGAAACACAAGTTGGAATCAAGATTGCCGGGAGAAATATCAATAACCTCAGATATGCAGATGACACCACTCTTATGGCAGAAAGTGAAGAGGGGCTAAAAAGCCTCTTGATGAAAGTGAAAGTGGAGAGTGAAAGGGTTGGCTTAAAGCTCAACATTCAGAAAACGAAGATCATGGCATCTGGTCCCATCACTGCATGGGAAATAGATGGGGAAACAGTGGAAACAGTGTCAGACTTTGTTTTTCTGGGCTCCAAAATCACTGCAGATGGTGACTGCAGCCATGAAATTAAAAGACGCTTACTCCTTGGAAGGAAAGTTATGACCAACCTAGATAGCATATTCAAAAGCAGAGACATTACTTTACCAACAAAGGTTCGCCTAGTCAAGGCTATGGTCTTTCCTGTGGTCATGTATGGATGTGAGAGCTGGACTGTGAAGAAGGCTGAACGCCGAAGAATTGATGCTTTTGAACTGTGGTGTTGGAGAAGACTCTTGAGAGTCCCTTGGACTGCAAGAAGATCCAACCAGTCCATTCTGAAGGAGATCAATCCTGGAATTTCTTTGGAAGGAATGATGCTAAAGCTGAAACTCCAGTATTTTGGCCACCTCATGCGAAGAGTTGACTCATTGGAGAAGACTCTAATGCTGGGAGGGATTGAGGGCAGGAGGAGAAGGGGACGACAGAGGATGAGATGGCGGGATGGCATCACTGACTCGATGGATGCGAGTCTGAGTGACCTCCGGGAGCTGGTGATGGACAGGGAGGCCTGGCGTGCTGCGGTTCATGGGGTCGCAAAGAGTCGGACACGACTGAGCGACTGATCTGATCTGATCTAGAAAATACTAGAGGAGATAATAGTTGAAAACTTCCCTAAAATGGAGAAGGAAATAACCACTCAAGTTCAAGAAATCCAGAGAGTCCCTAACAGGATAAACCCAAGGCGAAACACCCAAGACACATATTAATCAAATTAACAAAGATTAAATATAAAGAACAAATATTAAAAGCAGCAAGGGAAAAACATCAAATAACTCACAAGAGAATTCCCATAAGGATAACAGCTGATCTTTCAATAGAAACTCTCCAAGCCAGGAGGGAATGGCAAAACATAATTAAAGTGATGAAAGAAAATAACCTACAGCCTAGATTATTGTATCCAGCAAGGATCTCATTCAAAGATGAAGGAGAAATCGAAAGCTTCACAGATAAGCAAAAGTTGAGAGAATTTTGCACCACTAAACCATTTCTCCAACAAAAACTAAAGGACATTCTCTAGATAGGAATCACTAAAAGGGTGTATAAATTCGAAGGTTACACATAACAACTTAAAGGAACAATCCAAAAAGAAGTTATAACAATTATAAATATATATGCACCCAACATTGGATCATTGATATATCTAAGACAAACACTAATTAGTATGATAGAAGAAATATACATCAACACAATAATAGTGGGAGACTTTAATACCCCACTCATACAATCTAGCTGTAATAGACAAAGTAAAGAGGAAAAACATTCACTTATGAGCCTCAAAAAATTCAACTCACTCAGGAGAGTTTTAAAAAAAATTTTTAAAAATAGACTTATTTGTTCATTCTGTAAATGTTTATTGACTATTTTATGGGTCTGGTACCACTTTGGGTATTAGGGAGGAAGAAGTGACAAATGTGATCCTGTCCTAAATAATATATCATTAGACCTACCAATACAAAATACCAAGATGTGCCTAAGATGAGGACACCAAAACTGGACTTTTAGTTTCCTGAACTTTTCGTTTCCAGATCAAACCTCCTAATATAAGATGAATTTAATATGATTTTTTAAAATGTTCTTTGTGATTAAAAACAGAAAGTCATTAGTTAAGAAATTACATATACTCCTCCCCACCATCACTCCCCTTTTTCCTTCCCATTTCCCTCCCACCCTCATTGATCCTCTCCTTTGCCCATTTTCCCCTGCAAAAAATAAAAAGAAAGAAAGAAAGAAAGAAAAACAATAAGTATTATTCTTATTCTAAGATAATAATAATCTCTTGGGCCATAAAGATGGCTGAGCACTGAAGAAGTGATGCTTTTGAACTGTGGTGTTGGAGAAGACTCTTGAGAGTCCCTTGGACTGAAAGGAGATCAAACCAGTCAATCTTAAAGGAAATTAACCCTGAATATTCATTGAAAGGATGATGCTGAAGCTCCAAAACTTTGGCCACTTGATGTGAAGAGCCACCTAATTGTAAAAGACCCTGATGCTGGGAAAGACTGAAGGCAGGAGGTGAAGGGGATGACAGAGGATTAGATGATTAGATAGCATGTCGCTGACTCGGGGACATGAGTTTGAGCAAACTTGGGGAGACAATGAACAACAGGGAAGCCTGGCGTGCTGCAGTTCATAGTATCACAGAGTTGGACATGACTTAGTGACTGAACAACAGCAAAGATTATACAGAGTAAATATGAAGAGGTGGGTGTACAGTTAATCAATGTTCAAACAATCAAAATTGTTTGCTTTTCTTCAATAAGAAGTTATTTACTTTAGCTTATATTACTTGCTTTCTGTTTCCTTTTCCATCTATCCCATAGCATGTGAGTTCCACCAGGGCAGGAACTTTTTCTGTCTTATTCACTCCAGTGGCAAGAAAAGGATTTGACACGTAGTGTCTTTGTGCTCAGTCAGTCGTGTCCCATTCTTTGTGACCCCACGGATTGTCAATGGAATTCTCCAGGCAACAACACTGGAGTGGGTTGCCCATTTCCTTCTCTACAGGATCTTCCAGACTGAGGGATCGAACCTGTGTTTTCTTGCATCTCCTGCACTGGCAAGCTGATTCTTTACCACTGTGCCACTTGGGAAGCCCCTTGACACATAGTAGGTGCTCAGTAAATAACGGTTACGTATGAGAGAGAAGGAGAAGATGGTGGTGACTAACATTTATAGTGTACCTACTACACATCAGAAACTTTGCTTTAGAAGGATGGATACTTTTATTTGATCTTCACAAAAAGAGCGCTTAAATGAGGTTTTGTTTTTTTTTTTTTTAAGTATTTAGCTTTTTAAAGCTTATAAACAGCATTGTCAGGAATAAATCTAGAACTGAATCTCAACACATGCCTTTCCCATCCTAACATACATCTGACAAAATTGAAGGGAATAGTCATGCAAAGGGCAGCAACACGTACACACAATGGAGCAAATACATTAGAAGCAGTTAAGGAGAGGGTGAATCATGGGGAGCTGCATGTTTAAACAGGGTGGAGGTGGGGAAAATCACCTTATGACCAGTCAATCAAGAAAAGTGTGGAGAATAAGGTGGAATTTCTGTAAAGATAGAAGGGAAGAAGCTTTCTTTGGCTAGGTGGGGAAAGATTCAAGGCAGGGGTGGCCTCGCAGAAGTTATCAGCATCCTGGTGCTAAGTTGTTTCAGCTTGTCCAACTCTTTGCAACTCTTTGGACTGTAGCCCTCCAGGCTCCTCTGTCCCTGGGATTCTCCAGGCAAGAATACTGGAGTGGCTTGCCATTTACTCCTCCAGGGGATCTTCCCGACCCAAGGATTGAACCCACTTCTCTTACATCTCCTGCATTGGCAGGCGGGTTCTTTACCACTAGTGCCACCTGGGTGGCTACTCAGTATCCTGGGATGGTACCAAAGAGGAACAGAAAACAAAAGAAAGGCACATAGGAAAGCACGAAGGAAGTGCTGCAAAACCTACCTATTCTTTGGAATAGGTGACCGAGTTCTACTTTTATTTAATTCTACTTTTATTTCTTCTCCTCCTTTGGTTCTTCTGCTTTTTAAAGGCAGAAGATATAGATCTTGGCATGTGTTAAATCATATTTTGTATATGTTTCAGCCTTATGATCAAAGTATCTAAGATAAAAGAGGTAACATGAAATTAATAAAAGTAATTGTACTTCATTAAAAATGTTTACAACTATAAAGGCAATTTAATAATGAATGAAAGTAGTAATATTATGGATTATGAAGGAGAGTTGGCTACATTTTCCCCAGGCATTGACGGTATTCTTTTATCTTCCTACTTTCAAGTATTGGAACTTCAAACAGGAGAAGGCTGAGCAAAATCATGTCTACCCAGACCCGAAGGGCTGCCAGAGTCTAAAAGGATAGACTTGGAAACCCAATAAGTTAGAAGCGCCTAGGGTGCTTGTTCGAATGCACCAACCCAGATCAACTGGTTAAGAATTCCTATGGATGGCACTTTAGAATCTGCATTTTTAACAAGCTCCAGAGGAAACTGTAAGGGGTATGTAACATGTGTGTGGGAGGTGATGGAACGCCCAGATGTAATGCAAAGTAGGAACACATGCATGCTTGGTGAAACATACTGAGTGCGCTCTGGAGAGCTCCACTTACAGATAATTAAGCAGGAAGCCTCAGCCTCATAGGCATCATCATTATTTACTGTACTCCTCAATTAGAACACTTTGAATAGGTTCCAGCTTTGGTTCCCACGCAAAAGTTTCACCCACCCGCATCCCAGGAGGCCCTTTGAGTCCACGGTCTCTTTTAGTTTTAACCATTTAACTTAGATACAAATGGAACCATTTCTGAAAACAAATAAACAAACCAAAAAATGGGTATTTTGTAGTCAGATATGTTTTGCTTGAACCGCACTGCCCAACCTCTGAGCAGTATGGTTCTGAAAAGGCTATTTAACGTCTCTGAGCCTGTTTATTTCAAAAATACTGATACAATACCCTCCTTGTTAGGTCTTTATGAAAATTAAGTGACATAAAACACACCAAATGTGAATTATGCATACACTGAGTGTCAGTTATAATGCTGGACACATAAGTAGGAACTAAACATTAGTTTTGAGGGCTTTTTGTTTTTCTTTTATTTCAAAGACAGGTTAAGCACCAATGAGTTTAAAGTAACTTACTTAAAACTTGGGTGCTGCCTAATTCCCATACAACTAGTTGGGTCCTATTCATGTCATTCCTATTAAGGTCCTAACTTGCTTAAGTCATGACTGACTCTTTGCGACTCTATGGACTGTAGCCCACCAGGCTTCTCTGTCCATGGGATTTTCCAGGCAAGAATACTGGAGTGGGTTTCCATTTCTTCCCAACCCAGGGATGGAACCCACATCCCTTCTGTCTCCTGCACTGGCAGGCGGGTCCTTTACTAATGCCACCTGGGTGGCTACAAAGGATCAACTTACAGGTCCAGTCCCCACACTGTCCAGGTGTGCATCTGAGATGCCTTGATAACAATTCCTGAACATCTTAGACTCTTGCTTTCAAATCAACAGTATAAAGGGAGGGTGCTAAATAAATTAGTTTTAAAAACATGCAGTTTATTTAAAAAAAAAAAAAGAAAAGGAGGGCAGGATGAAGAGAAGTCAATGAGATTGTGATAGAGATGATGCTCTCTTCAGCAGGCCCTTCCCCACCTCTCACTGAATTTCCCATCTTTCTCTCTCCAGTTTCCACATGTCCACATCAGGATGGGTTGTCTGTAATCTGTCTGCTGTCTCCTTTCCTTTTTCTTTCCATTATCTTTTTCCTCCTTCCTTGCCTCCATAAATATTTATTCAATGATTACCATATGCAAGCCTCTGTACTGGCCCTGGGAATGCAGACATGAATATGGAACATGGGCTTTGAAGAAGTTACCCACAGGCACCAGGGAAGCTGAAAGGAGGGGTAGCTGGCTCTGCCTGAAAGTTAGGGAAGGCTTTGAAGAGGGGCGCTTGTAAGACTTTTGTTAATATGGAAAACATTTGGGTAAGATGCATTAAAAGGCAATAAAAATGCTCATAGGGTGAACATTCCAATAGCAACACAAAGAAATTGGATGATTCCTCCCACAAGTAAAAATGATAAACTGTATGGTGGTGGTGGCTTAGTCACTCAGTCACATCTGACTCTTGTGACCCCATGGACTGTAGCCTGCCAGGCTCCTCTCTCCATGGGATTTCTCAGGCAAGAATATTGCAGTGGGTTGCCATTTCCTTCTCCAGGGTACATTATGATTAATTGGGGCTTACCCAAGGAATGCCAAGTTGATTTAACATCTGAAAATTAATCAATGGAACTCACTATAGTAATACAAGATGAAAATCAGATGATCATTTTAATAGAAAAATGAGAATTGCATGAAGTGCAGCACTTATTCATGATAAAAACATAAAGAAAAGTAGTAAGAGATGGAATCCTCTTTAACCTTATAAAGGGTATCTACAAAAAGCCTACAATTAACATCATCCTTAGTGGTGAATGACTGCATACTTTTTCACTTAAGATCAGGAACTAGGCAAGGATTTCCGTGCCACTTCTACTAGTCTGTAGTCTATAGTCCTGGAGGTTTTATCCAGGGTACTCATGGAAGAAAACAAAGACAGACAAGGTAAAGGGGAAGTAAAAGTGTCTTCCTGCAGAGATGGGCTGATGATGCATCTAGAAAAATCCCAAGAAATCTACCAAAAAAAAAAAAAAAAGCTATTAGAATGATAAATGAACTTAGAAAGTTCTCAAGATAACAAGTAAATATACAAAAAATAGTATTTCAATATTGTGATGGTTTTTAAATTTCCACAATTCTTTGGCAATTTTCCCTTAAAAAGATAGATTCTAACGTCCTCTTCTTGAGTGTAGACTAATCGTTAACAACCTCTTTCTAATAAATAGAATGTGGGGGAAGTAACAGCATGTGACTTCTGAGACTAGGTCATAATAGTCACTGCTGTTTCTGCCTTGTTCTTATGGATCACTTGGTTTGGGAGAACCAGGAGCCCTGTTTCAAGAATACTTGAGCATTTCTACAGAGAGGCCCATGGAAGGGAATCGATTTGTCAGCAGCATCTTGTTGACCATGGAAGTGAGTCACCTTGGAAGTACATCCTTTCGCTTCAGTTAAGTTATCAGAGATTTCAGCCCCTCAGTCTCTGAGTCTTCGTAGACACAAGCCATCCTAACTGGGCCCTATCTAAATTCTTTATCCATAGAGACTATGAAATGCTAAACAATTACTGTCATTCCTTCAAGTCACAAGTTTGGGGCATGACTTGTTACATGGTGATCAATAACTAATGCATACATACAAACAATGAACAATTGGAAAAGGTAATAAAAAACTAATTCTGATGACAGTAGCACCAAAATTCACTTAGGATTCAGATTAGTTTAAGGTATGTAAGACCGATATACTAAAAACTACAAAAAAATTTCTCAAATTAAAGAAGAAGACCTAAATAAATAGAGAAACAATATTTGTGGATGGGAAGACTCAGGTTTACTGACATGTTAAATCTCTCTGATTGATTTAAAGCTTCAATGCAATAGAAATCAATAGAACTTTTTTTTTTACATGAACAAATTTTATTTTTAATATAATTTCTAAAGGTTACACTTTGCTGTATTCCCTGAGTTGTAAAATGCACCCTGTAACCTGTCTTACACCCTATAGCTTGTACCTCCCAGTCCCCCTACCCTCTGCAAACCCTCTCTCCTCCCCAATAGTAACAACTAGTTTGTTCTCTATATCTATTAGTCTTCTTTTCTTGTTATATTCACTAATTTGTTATATTTTTTTAAATTCCACATATAAGTGATTTCATATAGTATTTGTCTTTCTCTGTCTGACATAAGTGAAATAACTCACTTAGCATAATGCCTTTCAAGTCCACGCATGTTGTTCCAAATGGCAAAATTTCATTCTTTTTAATGGCTGAGTGGTATTCCATTGTGTGTGTGTGTCTGTGTGTGTGTGTGTGTGTGTGTGTATAATATATATACCACATCTTCTCTATCAGTCATCTGTTGATGAACACTTAGGTTGCTGCCATGTCTTAGCAATTGTAAATAATGCTGCTATGAACACTGGGGGGCACATATCTTTTCAAGGTAGTGTTTCTGGCCTTTTTTTTTTTTTTTGGATATGTATCCAGGAGTGGAATTGCTGGGTCATATGATAGTTGTAGTTTTAGAGGAATTTTCATACTATTTTCCATGGTGGCTGCACTAATACAGATTTCCACCAACCAGTGTACAAGGGTTCACTTTTCCCCACATCCATTAGAGATATTGAGTAGAGTTCCCTGTGTCATACAGTAAGGTCCTTATTAGTCATCTACTTTACATATGTGTTGTCTGTTTATGTCGTGTCTGACTCTTTTGCAACCCTATGGACTGTAGCCTGCCAGGCTCCTCTGTCCACAGAATTTTCCAGGCAAGAATACTGGAGTGGGTTGCCATTTCCTCCTCCAGGGAGTGCCTAGTGATGGTGGCAGAAACTAAGGATCCAGACAAGTATATAAGCTTTTTTTTTTTTTTAACTATTTTTCAAATTAATTAATTTTTGGCTGTGCTGGGTCTGTGTTGCTGCAAACAGCCTTTCTCTATTTGCAGTACATGGGCTTCTTATTATGGTGGCCTCTCTTGGTGCAAAGCATGGGCTCTAGGCACATGGGCTTCAGTAGTTGTGGCACACAGGCTTAGCTGCCCTGTGGCATGTGGAATCTTCCCGGACAAGGGATCAAACCTGTTGTCCCTGCATCGACAGCAGATTCTTATCCACTGGACCACCAGGGAAGTCCCAGTGTATAACCTTTTACTGGGAAGTGTTCCCGAGCTATAGTGAGGCCAAGGGGGTGTGCCAGCATGATGTCTCCCAGCTTATGTTTCCTGGCTATGTCTCCTGAGCCTCTAGAGGGGTGGAAAACCTGAAGCCTGTCTGAAGCTGAAGCTCCAGGCTAAGTAAATGGAGTCTGAAGCTCCAGGTCTTTTTCACAGGGATACTTGGGTTTTATTTCCATTTGCTGTCTGTGCAGTGCCCTGGGGGTGTTTGGCTGCTGAGAATTGTCTTTCTGATGGTTACAGCCTTGTGGCACTCAGGAATGCCAGTGTCCTTGGCCAGCAAGGCCAAGGGATCAAAGGGTGTCCCCTGTGTGGATTGCACGTGCTCAGCGGCTTTAGCAAGACTGATGGGGAGTGTAGCAGCTGGAGCACGCTCACTGGCTTCAGAAAGACAGCTCTTCAGCCCCAGCCAGGAGGTGGGGGAGTGGCGCAACCACTGTACCTGCAGACTTCAGCAAGGACCTGGGACACTATCACCACCATCCACCCCTGCCTGCTTAGCTAGGCAGTTGGAAGGATGTTGTATCCAAGCTCACCAACCTGTTCTAGCATGCTAGGTGGAGAGTGCAACAAGCAGGTACATCAGTGCCTCTGCCTTCGGGAGGGTTGTTTTTTTTTTTTTTTTTTTTTTGCTCTTATTTATTTATTTTTGGCTGTGCTGGATTTTGGTCGCTGTGCAAGCTTTTCTCTAGTTGAGGCGAGTGGGGGCTACTCTCTAACTGCAGTGTATGGGCTTCTCACTGCTGTGGCTTCTCTCATGGTGGAGCACGGGCTCTAGGGCACACGGGCTTGGTAGTTGAGGCTCCCTGGCTCTAGAACACAGGCTCAGTATCTGTGGCATACAGGTTTAGTTGCTCTGCGGCACGTGGGATCTTCCCAGACCAGGGATCGAACCCTGCACTGGCAAGCAGATTCTTTACCGCTGAGCTACCAGGGAAGCCCAGGAGCTTTTCAATTGTCCCCTGCCTCTCCAGCTTATGTCAATCTAAAGATTGACAATGAATCTCCTTCACGTATGGCCCTTTCTAAGCTACTCTTATTCTCCTCGCTCTGGGGGTAAGACCACATGCAAAATCCTTTAATAGGGGAATTTCACATTCCTGTAGCACTTTGGAACCCTTGGAGCTCAGCCCTGTTGGGTCTCTAATCCAGGAGTTTTGGGGGCTCATCTTTCTGGGCACACCCCAAGGGTTGGGGTGCCTGGGGTGGGGCACCAATCCTTTACTCCTCCTGGAGAAGTGGTAGGCTCATGAGAGTCCTCCTTGTCCAGTGTTGCTGCATACAATAAGGGGAGGTCTTTTGCAAGACCATGTCTCTGCCTCACCTACCTGCCCCAATGTGTTTCTTTTATTTTGTGTTGTGGGGAGCATTTTGTCTAGTATTCTGATCTTTTTCAGAGGGAAATGTTCCATACTTAGCTGTAGATTTAGTGTGTCCATGAGAGCCCATGAGTTCAGAATTTTTCTACTCTGTCATCCTGGACACTGCCTCAAAACCTTTCTAGATTAAAATGGGGGATATTATATTAATTTGTTTCCTTGAATAACCTCCTCTATTTTTATGAAGTCAGCTGGGACTCTTGGTGAACCCAGAACATGAGATTGGGTTGAATAAGTCTGGGTGTGCTGGGGTAAGCAAATCCTTTTGCAATATTGACCAAGGCACTGTGAAGGATTACTAATGCTCCTCCTATCCCCCTATGCTGGAGGACAGTTTTGAGAGTGCCCTTGTAATAATTCTTACTAGGCAATTATCCCTCAAAGATTTTGGCAAGAACAACAGGAATATACAGAAAGCCAAGATCTGCTCTAGTTATTCAGCAGTCATATTTTTTTTCTTCTTGAAGATGAATATCAATCTTCTCTCCATATATTGAGCTATAACACGTTACATGGTTTGAGTTGCCTGGATTGTTGCCTCACCCTTCTACATGTTCTGTTGGAAGCCTCTTGTCCAGCGCTCAGGAGCTTGGCATTTTGTAACTTTAAAATGCAAATCTATTAATGTCACTATCACTTGTCACTTTAATGGTCATGCATTGCCCTTCATTCCCTCCCTCTGGGCTTCTCTGAACTTTTTCTTGCCTACAGGCTTTTATATGTGCTATGTTCCATGTGGAACATTCCATCACATTCTATCACATATCCCGATTGGTCTGCCTAATTTATACTTGCTTTTGTGTCTTAACGTAAACTTTACTTTCTCTTAAAAGTTTTCTCATCATCCCCAAATACTCTTCCCTATTATTACACAAATCACACTTTAAGCATTGCTTTCTTTTATTTGTCTCTATTTTTTACAAGAAGGTAAAATTTTGTTAGAATAGAGACCATTTGTCCTGTTTTTCATCACAAACATTCTGTCTAGCACATTTTAATGGAAAATCGTAGATGAATAAATTATATCATGACTTGATCTATCAGTTCTGATTCAACAATTCTTAGTATATTTATCCATATTAGGAAGAATTTCCAGGTCCTGCTACTTTGAATTCAAAACCAACATCATGATCCTAATTCACTCAATCTACCATGACATTCCTCCACCAAAAACAAAACAAGTCACCCAGCTTCTTTTCTGGGATCAACAGCACCTTCACGTGGCATAGAGTTCACGGCAAAGCTTAGTTCCACACCTATTGAAAGAATCCGATGTGACTGATCCCTTAATTAAACAATTCTTTGTAATATAAATAAAATTCTACATGGTTTTCATGTTTGCTGTTGAGAACAAAGCAGTTTAGTTAGAGAAATTATGAATTACACTGCTTCACTGGCTCCTATAAAAACATCTTGGAGTAAGAAAGATGTCTTTTGTTTTCTCTCAGTTATATATATACTTCTGTATCTGTCTATTCTGGAAGGAAATCAACCCTGAATATTCATTGGAAGGACTGATACTGAAGCTGAAGTTCCAATAGTTTGGCTGACTCGAAGAGCCAACTCACTGGAAAAGACCCTGATGCTGAGGAAGACTGAAGGCAGGAGGAGAATGGGGACAACAGAGGATGAGATGGTTGAATGGCATCACCGACACAATGGACATGAGTTTGAACAACCTCCAGGAGATGGAAGGACAGGGAAGCCTGGTATGCTACAGTCTATGGGTCGCAAAGAGTCAGACACAACTATGCAATCAAACAACAATAATATATGCAAATATTAGCAAGCCAAATGTTTTCATATGAAATTCCTCCATGTCCTTCTCCCTCACTACTTTTGGGATCCAGGACTATTAAGATTGAAGAGTTTTGAAAGCAAAGATTTCAGGTAGCAGTTGAATTTTGCATTTTATCAAAAATAGGAGGAAAAGTAGGAATGGTTCATTGTCTCAGTATCTTGCTGTCCTTAAATTTTGGAGCAAAGAATCAAAGCATGGTCTAACTTGCAGAAAGGAGTCCTTAGTCCCCCTTAATACTAAAACAATTCAGCAAACAACAACATGAAATCCAAGTGATCTCAAAGGAAGGATCAGATCACAAGGACAGTAAAACAGACCACTATTCCCCTGGTCAGAATTCCTGATAGGGTAAAGCTGGTATTATCAAGAACAACAGAACCAGAAGAGGCAATAATACTCAGACAAAAATACTCTTTCAAAGGTATATATGACAGGTGGTTGGTATAACCACCCTGTAAGTTGCATATTTGTAGTTAGAGGTTAGTGTCCACATCATATCCCTATAGGACACTTGGATGTTTGCTAAGAACTTCCCCCTTGTCTTTTTGCTGGTGATGTTTCCTGAAGAGGCTGCAAACTAGCTATGGAGGGCAATTCCAGCTATCAGATACAATTTTAGGGGTTTACACAGTGGGTTTTGTTTTTTAAATCCATATTTCTCTCTTTAGAAGCTAGAGGATATGTAAATACTGATCTCCAGGACATGTCCAGGTGACAACAGTCAGTAGGTGCTGAACAGCTGACTCCCTTTTGATGGACCCTGTCCTTGCTACAATTGTTTCCACTTCTATTTACTTTTACTGATCCCTTTTATTCACTTATATCATCATCTTGGCCTCTTGATGAAGGTGAAAGTGGAGAGTGAAAAGGTTGGCTTAAAGCTCAACATTCAGAAAACGAAGATCATGGCATCTGGTCCCATCACTGCATGGGAAATAGATGGGGAAACAGTAGAAACAGTGTCAGACTTTGTTTTTCTGGGCTCCAAAATCACTGCAGATGGTGACTGCAGCCATGAAATTAAAAGACGCTTACTCCTTGGAAGGAAAGTTATGACCAACCTAGATAGCATATTCAAAAGCAGAGACATTACTTTGCCAACAAAGGTTCGCCTAGTCAAGGCTATGGTCTTTCCTGTGGTCATGTATGGATGTGAGAGCTGGACTGTGAAGAAGGCTGAGCGCCGAAGAATTGATGCTTTTGAACTGTGGTGTTGGAGAAGACTCTTGAGAGTCCCTTGGACTGCAAGAAGATCCAACCAGTCCATTCTGAAGGAGATCAATCCTGGAATTTCTTTAGAAGGAATGATGCTCAAGCTGAAACTCCAGTATTTTGGCCACCTCATGCGAAGAGTTGACTCATTGGAGAAGACTCTGATGCTGGGAGGGATTGAGGGCAGGAGGAGAAGGGGACGACAGAGGATGAGATGGCTGGATGGCATCACTGACTCGATGGATGCGAGTCTGGGTGACCTCCGGGAGCTGGTGATGGACAGGGAGGCCTGGAGTGCTGCGGTTCATGGGGTCGCAAAGAGTCGGACACGACTGAGCGACTGATCTGATCTGATCTGATCATCATCTTGTCTCCTTTAGGCATGCATATGTGCATGCTCAGTCTCTTCAGTTGTGTCCAACTCTGTGGTTCCATGGACTGTAGCCGACCAGGCTCCTCTGTCCATGGGATTCTCCAGGCAGGAATACTGGAGTGGGTTGCCATGCTCTCCTTCAGGACATCTTCCCAACCCAGGGATCAAACCTACACCTCTAATGTCTCCTGCATTGGCAAGTGGTTCTTTACCATTAGCACCACCTAGGAAGCCCATTGCAGGCATGAGCCCCCTGGGAAGCCCCTGCTTTAGGCACAGGAGTTTTGCAATTCCTACTCTACAAAGACTGTCCCTTCTCATCTGTCTCTACTTGCTCAAATTCCAGTCATCATTCATGGTTCATCTCAAATGTCAACTTTTTTCCTTTTCCCAACGATCAGATGTGAGTTATCCCTATTTTGAATACTCACAACATTTCTAACACTTCTTTTGTAGTCTGTACAGTATTCAGCAGTAATATTATTCTTATCTGTATTTTATTTATCTTGTTAGTATAAGACCTATAAGCTTGTACATTCATTCACTCATTCATTCAGCAAAAATGTATTTAAGTACATGTTGCCACACACTAGGTAAAGTCCTGTGAATATTGCAAAGAATAAGAGAAATGGGTAAATCAACCATACTTCGACTAAAAAAATCATAAAAAAGAGAACTGGAGACAGGCTTTCAAGGAGCAACTGCAATCAGGATCTTTCTTGCTCATCTTTGCTTCCACTGCAGAGCCTCAGAAAGTGACTCGTACTTAATAAATACTCAGTTGGCATTTGTAGAAGTGAATTTCTGACAACCCTTTTAACATAGTTTATGGCATAGTACTTTAAGTAAAATAATAGAGTTATATTTCTTCAAACAACACTCTAAAAAACAGTTTTCACTAATATATGCTAATCACTAAACATTTCTTCATCCATTCCAGTTACTCTGAATCACCAAGGTTTCATCCTGAAATAGGACTCAAAGTACTGAGATGTCCCTCTAAATTTAGTTACCTGGGTAACTGCTGAAAGAGAGGCGACTGCTGCTGGTGTCTTTATCAACGATGTTGAAGTCCCAGTGTTTATATATCCTGAGCATGGCTGCATATGTGTACCAGCTTGAGTGAGCAAAAAAGATGTTCTCAAATCCAGGAAGAACCTATAGCCAGAATCACAGTGAAGTAAACAGATAACTGACTGCAAGTGTGGGAAATGTACATCTACTGAGGTGTTTATTGCTATATTTGGTAGTGGAAAACTAACCTTTATTGTACACAGGACAGATTCTGTCCTTGCTTCCAAAATGGAAGATTCTGGAAGATAGGAGTGAAAGGTACATGCAGCATGAGAAAAATGATGGAAGAAACAGAAGTGCTGTGTGCATGCTAAGTTGCTTCAGTCGTGTCTGACTTTTTGCGACCCCATGGACTGTAGCCTGCCAGGGTCTTCTGTCCATGGGATTCTCCAGGCAAGAATACTGAAGTGGGTTGCCATGCCCTCCTCCAGGGGATCTTGCTGACCCAGGGATCGAACCTGCAATGGCAGGTGGGTTCTTTACCACTAGCATCCAGAGATAACATCATTCTATCAGTTCCTTCCAGTTCTTAACTTCCATGACAGAGGAACCCATGAGGTGATATGTAACTACAGCAGGGGTGATGAGATGCCATATAGAAAGAATCTCCACAGTTGTCCTCCGCAGAAGAGGACAAAGAGAAAGGCTATACCGGGTGACTCACCTTAATAAGGGCAGAGCAATGTCCCATGTCCCATCTCTTAAAAAACTTCAGGCTGGAGTTTTTTGTGGGAGAAAGTGAGGGAATCAGATCCAGCAGGTCTCCAATAGCGTTCAGGAACTGAATCTGGAACAGAGTTACGGGCTGGGGAAAGACAAAGATTGCACTTAACATTGATTTGTTACTATCACATGTCATTTGCTACTGGGAGGGTTCCCCTTGTTAGGTATTCACTACATCATTCCTTTGTGAAGAGTCCCTCATGTAACAGATACCAAGATTTTTTTGTACTTTATAAAATAATTTTTATTACTTTATAGTTTACGAGATGTTTTAGGCTGTTATCCACAGATTTGAGGAGTGGGTTCTGGGAGAGGAAAACAGAGCACTCTGCTTGCATTTCTCTACCGCAAGTTTTTTCAGTCTTGGCATGAGTGATACATACGTACGTGTGCATGCCCAGTCGTGTCTGACTCTGTGACCCCATGGACTGTAGCCTGCCAGGCTTCTCTGTCCATGGACTTCCCAGAGAAGAACACTGGAGTGGGTTGCCATAAGATCTATAGTGGAAATTATTTTCATTCCTCTTCTCTGTTTGCTCAAACCTCAATCCTATCTCCAGCTTACCACTTAAATTGGTTTCTAGCGTATCTCTCTAGACTTTTAAAAATGCCTTGTGCTGTAAGTTGTTTCAGTCGTGTACAACTCTGCAACCCTATGGACTGTAGCCTACCAGGCTCCTCTGTTCATGGGGATTCTCCAGACAAGATACTGGAATGTGTTGCCATGCCCTCCTCCAAGGGATCTTTTAAAAATGCCTTACAAATACATTTTTTAAAACATAAATGATAGTATATTTTATATGCTTTTTTTTCACCTTGATTGTTTTTCCCTCTTCATATCTTTTGGTATCTTGGGGACCTTTCCATATTGGATGTAAAAATCTCCCTCATTCTTTTGAACAGTATGTCAGTGAATGGATGCATTATAATGTTTTTAATCAGCATTTTATTGATAGACTTTCAGGTGGTTTCTAGTCTTTTACTATTAAAGACACTTCCAATAATCAGCCTTGGACACATGATTTTCTGTGTGTGACTTTGTGTAGAACAGATTTCTAGAGATGATTTTGATTTTAATAGATATTTCCATATTATCTTCACAGGGCTTATTTCAATTATACTATTATAGCCTCAACAATGAATTAAACAATTAGTTTATTTCCAATTTGATAAGGAAAAAACAGTATCTGGTAGCTACATTTAATGTAGACCATTTTTAAAGTCTTTATTGAATTTGTTACAATATTGCTTCTGTTTTATGTGTTGTTTTTTTGGCCATGAGGCATGTAGGATCTTAGTTTCCCAAGCAGGGATCAAACCCCCTGCACTGGAAGACGAACTCTTAGCTAGTAGACTGCCAAGGAAGTCCCCTCACTGTACTTTATCTTGGCATTTATGAATAGAGCTGAGTATATATTTAAGAATCTTTGGATTTACTTTTTGTGAACTGTTAACCTGCTTTATTTTTCTACTAGGTTATTCTTTTTTATTTACTTTTAAGAGCTCTTTAAGTCTGATATGAATTGCAAGATTTTTTCAGTTTGTAGTTTGCCTTTAAATTTTTTGCATTTATTTTAAAAATCAAGAATGATATCATACATATGAAAGAATGAAGATGTAAATGCACATTTTAAGAAAAAAATAATAAAAATAAACTCCTATGTACCTGCATCCCAGTTAAAAAATAGACTACTTTAAATAGAATATCAGCTGTGCCTTAGAAAGTCACCAATCTCATTTCTGTTCTCCACCAGCAATAACCACTCTGCTAAATTTCATGTTGTTCATTACTTGCTTTCCTATCATTGTATCATCTATGTATAAATCCCTAGGCAATATATTTGTAAAACTTTGCCTGGTTTAGAATACGAATAAACAGAATCATATCATGTGCATTCCCTTGCTCAAAATTATTTTTTGACATTGATCAGTGTCGATAGTGTGGAAATGGTTCGTTCATGTTCATTCCTGTATGGTATCGCATTACATGAACATATGGCATCACAATATACTTAGGATAAACATTTGAGATGTTTACAGTTCACAGTAAACAATGGTGCTGTGAACTTTTACATATGTGGACCCCATATTCAAGACTGTATCTAATCTCTGAGTGGATCTGCCAGGTTGTAGAATATGTATTAACCTCAAATGTTTCAAGTAATGTCCCATCCTTTTCCAAAGTGGTTGTAAGAGTTTACTTACACCAATCGTGGTTGGGATTTCCCAATTCTGGTGTGTAAGAGGATTTCACTGTGGCTTTATGATGCATTTCCTTGAAATCGTGCATTTCTTCACATGTTTATTGGGCATTTGTGCTTCCTCTGCTGTGAAGTTCCTGTTGATGTTTTGTGCCCGTTACCCATTTTTCTACTGGGTATGTGCTTTTAAAAAATTTGTTGACATTCTTTATGTATTTTAGATACAAATCCTTTATTAGTTAAATGTATTGCAAATGTCTTCCCCTGGTTTGCAGCTTATCTTTTCACTCTCTATATTGTTTTTTGATAAAAAGAAATTCTTATTTTAATTAGTCAAATTTCCCAATCTTTTTCTTCATGGCTAGTGCTTCTATGTCTTGTTTAAGATAGACCATATTCTCCTAGGGAAGACTAAATGCTGCTGGGTCAAGGCTATTGTCATTACTTCTAGGCTTTTTCAAGGGACAAAGAAAGGAAATGTACATTTTTTTTAAATTAAGGAAGCTAAAAGTAATGATTTCCCACCTATATGTTAATTAAAAAATACACAGCATGTTTACTTCATTAACTTTTCTTGTGCTGAAAATCTTGTTATCTAATATACTTCTTTGCTTTATCTTTATCTATCAAAATCTATCAGACTTCAAAATAGCAATATCAATGTTTTTACTAAAGTAAGATTACAAGTCAAGGCTGTCTATTTTTGTTTTGGTGATTTTCTTATCCTTAGCCTCTACTCCACTGAGGATGCACTGTGTTTTGAGGATAACTGTTTTTTGCTGGTTTGTTTTGGCCATGCTGTATGGCATGTGGGATCCTAGTTTCCTGACCGAGGATCAAACTCATGCCCCCTGCACTGAAAGTGTGGAGTCCCAATCACTGGCCCACCAGGGAAGTTCAATAACTCTGTTTTGACGTCATCTAACTGTTGCCCATATGGTTATACCATGAACTTGATGTACCATTAAGTATATTTGTGTGTATTTGTTTTCAGGTCTTAGAAATCACTTTGCTTTCAAAAATTTTGTGTAAGTATGAACAGCATTTACATGGTTTCAAAGTCAAATGTAAAAAAACAAGTTACATCCAGAGGAATGCAGCTTTCATTTCTGCTCCCTCCATTCTCCTTTCATTTATTTTTTAGTTATTGGTTTACACATTCATTGCTATTTCTCCTTGAAAACATGAGTAAACCTATCATCTATCTATCTGTCATCTATTATCTATCTCAATTTCTTATGCAGAAGGCAGCACATGATATACACCGGTCTTTACTTTTTACACTTAATAACAGATTCTGAAGGTCAGTGCATAGCAGTATATGGAGATACACCTCATTCCTGTTAACAGCCACATCATTCGTACAGCCAGTCTTCATGTCTTTGGCTGTTTTCAGTCTTTCCACTACTGTAAATTATCTGCAATGAATATGCTTATATTGCTGCCAGTGAACCTTTGCGATAATCCTGGAAATCTTCCGTCAGAGGATAAATGAGTATGTGATTTTGGTGCTGGGTGCCAAACTGTCCATAGCAGATATGCCATTTTGTATTCCCACCAGTCTTCTAAGAAAATGTCTTTTACCCTCGATTACCTGTTAACACAGTATGCTCTCACACTTTGGAATTTTTGCCAAACTGATAAGTAAGAAAATATTTCTCAGTATGGCTTTCCAGGTGGCTTGGTGGTAAAGAATCCACTTGCCAGTGCAGGAGACATGGGTTCGAACTCTGGGTTGGAAAGATCCCCCAGAGAAGGAAATGGCAATGCACTCCAATATTCTTGCCTGGGAAGTCCCATGGACAGAGGAGTCTGGCCGACTACAGTCCATGGGCCCACAAGGGGATTGGATGCAACTTAGTGACTAAACAACAAGCATTTCTCAGTATAGTTTTAATTTGTATTTCTAGTTTTATTACCAAGGCCGAGCTCATGTGATTAAGAATACTTTTTGCACCTATTTTCTATAAACTATCATTTTGTAT
This sequence comes from Tragelaphus eurycerus, assembly GCA_935064755.1. Taxonomy (NCBI): domain Eukaryota; kingdom Metazoa; phylum Chordata; class Mammalia; order Artiodactyla; family Bovidae; genus Tragelaphus; species Tragelaphus eurycerus. The sequence goes on along the minus strand of CAKXYN010000036.1, from coordinate 13,900,247 downwards.
ATTTTGTCCCATGTGCATGCGTGCATGCGTGTGTGTGTGTGTGGTGTATATATATATATTATTTATTATATATAAATAAATAAATATTTATTTATTTATTTAGGAAATAAAATCTTCCTAATTTTTGGAAGTATATTAAACAGTACCTTTCTATCCTCAATGATTCAGTAAACTTTTCAGAAAAAATTATGATGTGTGGGCCTGGGTTGTGTGTGTGTTTATGTGTGTGCATATATGTGCAAATGCTGTGAAAGATGGAAATCATAGTACTTGTACACTTTTAAAAACTTATGCATTTTTCTTTATCATATTGTCTAAAACTCTAGCTTTAGTAGGTTAATCAAGTAGCCAGTACATTCATATCAGACTTTAACCTGACCCAGGGCACATGAACAAGACTGAGAGGATACAGAAACAAGCTGGTTTATTTGTGTGTTAGGCTTGGATTTTGTGTAAGACATTGAATCAGGTTCTAGTAATGAGATAGATAAGACAGTACTTCAATGCAAGAAATTTATTCTTTAGTCCTAATATGATCTTCTCCTTAACTGGAATGTAATTTTAAAGACCATTTTCAGTATTCTTGCCATATCATATAAATCCTGAGTAGCTTTCTAGAAATCTTACCTTTGTTCCTTCTAATACAGCTCTCTTTGTTGCCCCTGCAAACAGCCCATCCATTTGTGCCATAACATAGTTTGTGTGTCTCCAAAATGGGTCATTCTTGTAATATTTGATGTTCTTCCGGGTCCACTGATCTTGCTTCCTGGAAGACAAATTAGATTTGTACTAGTGGTCTCTATGTTTTTTCAGCCAAAGCCAAATTAAAACCAAGCACTTAAAGATTATATATTCAGATTCCTATGCTAGTATAGGGCTTCCCTGGTGTCTCAGATGATAAAGAATCTGCCTGCAATGTGGGAGACCTGGGTTTGATCCCTGGGTTGGGAAGATCCCCTGGAGGAGGGCATGGCAATCCACTCCAGTACTCTTGCCTAGAGAATCCCCATGAACGGAGGAGCTGGTGGGCTACAGTCCATGTGGTCCCAAAGAATCAGGCACGACTGAGCAACTAAGCCCACACAAAGGCTAGTATAATGTAAATTCTGGCTCTTGTAACATTCCAGTCAGTTTGAAAAGATATCAGAGCAAATCCTAAATGATTTTTGATTTCTCCTGAGGACTATGAAAGTGAACATGTTAGTCAGTCAGTCATGTCCTCGTCTCTATGACCCCGTGGACTGCAGCCTGCCAGGCTTCTCTGTCCACGGAATTCTCCAGGCAAGAATACTAAAGTAGATAGCCATTCCCTTTTCCAGGGGATCTTCTTGACCCAGGGATTGAACCCAAGTCTCCTGCACTGCAGACAGATTCTTTCTCATCTGAGCCACCAGGGAAGCCCCAAGGACTATGACTTTTTCTTTATAACTCTGCATGCTTTACCTAGAACTATCTAGAAACACAGATGTGATATTTATTTATTTATTTATCTGTGATATTGAGACCTAAGAAAGCTGAGGACAGACTATCCAAATGCATCTCATATAACATTATAATGTTTTCACTAAATCTATAAGGACATAGTGGTTGGTATTTGCTTATATTTCTCTCAGATCATTTTCATAGCTTATGGTTTGTTCTATTCCAGTTTTTGCCAATAACTGCCTCAATGACTCCTACAAAAAAGTCTTTTTGTTGTTGTTTTATACTCCTTTCATTCTCTCATGTTTTAGTTGTCTGCACTTTATGCAAGATGAGTTGACATAACTTTGTATACTAAAAGCAGTTTTTGATTTGTTCAGGCTATCTCCAGATCAATTTAAAAACACAGTATCACTGCTTCATGAGATCTAGCCTAGATGCTCTGAAGGACCTTCACATCTGGCAAACAGGTTGCTAGGTATATATTTTAGAGGGCCAAACCAAGAGTTCTTCTATCCCCAAATTAGTCTCAGTCTGTCCTTCCCACAAATGTAAAACAAATTCTGAATATTGAGAATTATTAGTCTCCAGAAAGCTTTACTAAAATAAAAATATTCTCGAAGGATGTGAGAAATTATAACTTAAGATGTGCACTAACTCCCAAGCTAGGATGAGTCACTAGGCCCATAAAAAGGAAGCACCTTAGAGAGGGAGGAGGGAGATTTCTAAAGGAGAGGAGCCCCCAGGTGGAAGGGATCCAGGCGTTTGGTTTTGCCTGTCTTGTACTGTGAGGTTTCCTCTAGCTGTGTTACAGCTGACAATGTGATATATTAACCTGACCTCTGAAAGGGCATAAATTAGAAGGCATTTGTCTGCAACCAGTTTTTACGCTATCACCAAGAGGTGCTACACTTAACTATAAGAACCACTCCAGAGTCCTGTCTTAGAAATGGAAAAGAAATTGGTGAAGGGAAAATGGCTGTTTGAAATGACAGACTCAATCCCTGAAGCCTCGGTAGCAATGAGAAGAGGTTGCTAATCATACGTACGTTAAAAAGTCCTGCACTTTATTCAACATGGAATGCTTCTTAATCAGCTGTGGGTAGAGGTTTGTGAAGTGGTCTGAAATGTGTCTGAAATGAGAGATGAAAATCGTTACATTTCCATTTTTTTTTCTGGGATTTTCCCATCACAGTAAATTACTTGATATTTTGGCTAAGTGGGATGTTCCCTATTGCAAACCTTCCCTATCTTTTTTGATAAATCAAACTTACAATTTAAAATTGGAAATATTTTCAATGTATAGAAAAGCATAGAATATAACAAACTATTGGATATATAACATATAACAAACAAACTAGTGGATCCAAGGCTCCACTAGTCAACTATATTAAATCATTCATTATATTTTACTATATTTGTTTCATATTTTAAAAAAAGATATAAAACATAAGCTAGAGTTGAAGGGCTGACATTAATTATCCTCCCTTCTCCCTAGAGGCAACTGCAATCTTGAATCAGTATTTATTATTCTCATACACATTTTAATACATATATATATTTAAATATTTAATCATAAATAATGTAGAGTATTGCACCCAAGTACTGCATTTCGGAGTCTTTAGTTGACAATGAGGGCTACTCCATTTCTTCTAAGGGATTCTTGCCCATAGTAGCAGATATAATGGTCACCTGAATTAAATTCACCTATTCTAGTCCATTTTAGTTCACTGATTCCTAAAATGTCAGTGTTCACTCTTGCCATCTCCTGTTTGACCACTTCCAATTTGCCTTGATTCATGGACCTGACATTCCAGGTTCCTATGCAATATTGTTTTTTACAGCATCGGACTTTACTTCCATCACCAGTCATATCCACAGCTGCACGTTGTTTTTGCTTGGCTTCATCTCTTCATTCTTTCTGGAGTTATTTGTCCACTTATCTCCAGTAGCATATTGGGTGCCTACCGACCTGGGGAGTTCATCTTTCAGTGTCATATATTTTTGTTCTCAAGGCAAGACTACTGGAGTGGTTTGCCATTCACTTCTCCCTTCTTCAGTGAACCACATTTTGTCAGAACTGTTCAGCATGACCCATCCATCTTGGGTGGCCCTAAATGGCATGACTCATAGTTTCACTGAGTTAGACAAGGCACTGATTCATGTGATCAGTTTGGTTAGTTTTCTATGACTGTGGTTTGCATTCTATCTGCCTCTGATAGATAAGGTTAAGAGGGTTATGGAAGCTTCCTGATGGGAGAGACTGACTGTGGGGTTCCAAAGAATAGCAAGAAGAGATTAAAAAAAAGCCTTCCTAACTGATCAATGCATAGAAACAGAGGAAAAACAATAGAATGGGAAAGAAGGGATCTCTTCAAGAAAATTAGAGATACCAAGGGAACATTTCATGCAAAGATGAGCTCAATAAAGGACAGAAATGGTATGGACCTAACAGAAGCAGAAGATATTAAGAAGAGGTGGCAAGAATACACAGAAGAACTATACAAAAAAGATCTGCATGACCCAGATAACCACAATGGTGTGATCACTCACCTAGAGCCAGAGTGTGAGTGTGATCACTCACCTAGAGCCAGACATCCTGGAATGCGAATCAAGTAGGCCTTAGGAAGCACTATTATGAACAAAGTTAGAGGAGGTGATGGAATTCCAGTTGAGCTATTTCAAATCCTAAAAGATGATGCTGTGAAAGTTCTTCACTCAATATGCCATCAAATTTGGAAAACTCAGCAGTGGCCACAGGACTGAAAAAGGTCAGTTTTCATTCCAAACCCAAAGTAAGGCAATGCCGAAGAATATTCAAACTACCGCACAATTGCACTCATCTCACATGCTCAAAATTCTCCAAGCTAGACTTCAACAGCACCTGAACCGTGAACTTCCAAATGTTCAAGCTGGATTTAAAAAAGGCAGAGGAATCAGTGATCAAATTAACAAGATCTGTTGGATCATCGAAAAAGCAAGAGAGTTCCAGGAAAACATCTACTTCTACTTTATTGACTACATGAAAGCCTTTGACTGTGTGGATCACAATCAACTGTGGAAAATTGTGAAAGAGATGGGAATACCAGACCACCTTACCTTCCTCCTGAGAAATCTGTATGCAGGTCAAGAAGGAACAGTTAGAACTGGACATGGAACAATGGACTGGTTCCAAATTGGGAAAGGAGTACATTAAGGCTGTATATTGTCACCCTGCTTATTTAACTTATATGCAGAGTATATCATGTGAAATGCTGGGCTGGATGAAGCACAAGCTGGAATCAAGTTTCAGGGAGAAATATCAATAATCTCAGATGTGCAGATGACACCACCCTTATGGCAGAATGTGAAGAGGAACTAAAGAGCCTCTTGGTGAAAGTGAAAGAGGAGAGTGAAAAAGCTGGTTTAAAACTCAACATTCAGAAAACTAGGATCATGGCATCCGGTCCCATTACTTCATGGCAAATAGATGGGGAAACAATGGAAACAGTGAGGGACTTTATTTTGGGAGGCTCCAAAATCACTGGAGATGGTGACTGCAGCCATGAAATTAAAAGATGCTTGCTCCTTGGAAGAAATGCTGTGACAAACCTAGACATTATATTAAAAAGCAGAGAGATTACTTTGTGGACAAAAGTCCACCATGTCAAAGCTATGGTTTTTCCAGTAGTCATGTATGGATGTAAGAGTTCATCCATACATGACAAAGTTCATCTTTCATAAAGAAAGCTGAGCGCTGAAGAATTGATGCTTTTGAACTGTGTTGTTGGAGAAGACTCTTGAGAGTCCCTTGCACTGCAAGGAGATCAAACCAGTCAATTGTAATGGAAATCAGTCCTGAATTGGAAGGACTGATGCTGAAGCTGAAGCTCCAATACTTTGGCTACCTGATGCGAAGAACTGACTCACTGGAAAAGAACCTGTTGCTGGGAAAGATTGAAGGCAGGAGGAGAAGGGGACAACAGAGGATGGGATGGCAGGATGGCACCCCAACTTGCTGGATATGAGTTTGAGCAAGCTCTAGGAGTTGGTGATGGACAGGGAAGCCTGGTGTGCTGCAATTCATGGGGTTGCAAAGAGTTGGACATGACTGAGCAATTGAACTAAACTGAATGTATAGTATTATTTATCATGTTTCAGAACATATACAAACAAGTAAATAATATCATACTATCTGCCACTCTAACTTGTTTGTTTCCACATGACATTTTAAAATTTTTTTGCATTTAGTGTCATAATATTTATTTAATACAAATCTGTAGTATTAAATTACATGAATATAATTTATTCTGGAAATGGTCTAAATGACATGGTCAACTCTTTTTTTAAATGTTTTAGTTGGAGGATAATTGCTTTATAATATTGTGTTTGTAAACATATATCCCTCCCTCTTGAACCTCCTTCACACCTCCCACCCCTCCATATGACATTTTAAAAGAATTATCTATGTTATTATCAGCTTAAACTTATTATTTTCATGTGCTGATGGTATTCCATACTATGACTATATAAAAATTCATTTATGCAGTCCTATGATAAACATTTAACTGGTCTTTAATTTTTCACTTTTATAATACAACTTCAAACATTCTTGTAAATATCTCTTTTTACACATTTGTTTTTCTAGGATACACACACACATACACACACACACACACACATATAAAAATGCTAGGGTGAATATTCTATATACCTAGAGTTATCAAATCAGATCAGATCAGTCGCTCAGTCATGTCCGACTCTTTGTGACCCCATGAATCGCAGCACGCCAGGCCTCCCTGTCCATCACCAACTCCCGGAGTTCACCCACACTCACATCCATCGAGTCAGTGATGCCATCCAGCCATCTCATCCTCTGTCGTCCCCTTCTCCTCCTGCCCTCAATCCCTCCCAGCATCAGAGTCTTCTCCAATGAGTCAACTCTTCGTATGAGGTGGCCAAAGTACTGGAGTTTCAGCTTTAGCATCATTCCTTCCAAAGAAACCCCAGGCTGATCTCCTTCAGAATGGACTGGTTGGATCTCCTTGCAGTCCAAGGGACTCTCAAGAGTCTTCTCCAACACCACAGTTCAAAAGCATCAATTCTTCAGCGCTCAGCCTTCTTCACAGTCCAGTTCTCACATCCATACATAACCACAGGAAAAACGATATAGCCTTGACTAGACGAGCCTTTGTTGGCAAAGTAATGTCTCTGCTTTTGAATATGCTATCTAGGTTGGACATAACTTTCCTTCCAAGGAGTAAGCGTCTTTTAATTTCATGGCTGCAGTTATAACCTAGAGTTATAGATATTGCCAAATTGTTCTCCATAACGATTGTACCAAATTACATTCTTCTGAACTACATGTTAGATTTCTCTTTGCTCCATAGCCTCACCAACACTTGGCATAGTCAGACTTTCAAATTTTCAACAATTTGATGTATTTGAAATGATATGTTGTTTTAATTTCCATTCCCCTCAGGATTATTGGCTATTTGAGCTTCTTTAAAACTTATTTAAGAAATTAAATGTCCCTCATATGATATACAGTAAGCATTTTTGGTGAGCTATACTTCACATATAACATTGTGTGATGATTTGATGCATTTATCTGTTTCAATATGATTGCCACCATAGTTTTAGTTAACACCTCTATCATGGTACATAATTATAATCTCATTTTTTTGTGATGAGAACAATTAAGATCTAATCTCTTAGCAGCTCTGAAGTTTATAATCAGGATGGTTGACTACAACCACTACGCTGTGCCTTAGATCTCTAGGACCTATTTACCTACTGGTGGCATGTTAGTGTCCTTGACCAATATCTCCTCAATTGAACATGTTTAATTAATGAAAATAATCCTTTTACATCTATTGTGATTTTAATATACTTGGATTCATTTTTATAATCTGTCCCGTTTTCCAATTACCATCCCTTTCTTTAACATTCTTTTATATTTTCCCTATTAGATAACATTTTATTGTCCTTCTTTTAGCTTCTGCTAATTTAGAAGCCATAAAATGTACAATTGACTTTTGAACAACATGTGTTTGTACTACAAGGGTCCATTTACATGTGGATTAAAAAAAATACATACTCTTTAAATATGGAGGGCCAATTATAAGTCTACATGAGGGTTTTTGATTGCATAGGGCTGGGGATGGGTGTACCAATGCCTCTAACCCCAGCATTGTTCAAGGGTCAGCTGTATGTCCATCCTGAGGGCTGCTGCTGCTGCTGCTGCTAAGTCGCTTCAGTCGTGTCCGACTCTGTGCGACCCCATAGACAGCAGCCCATGAGGCGCCCCCATCCCTGGGATTCTCCAGGCAAGAACACTGGAGTGGGTTGCCATTTCCTTCTCCAATGCAGGAAAGTGAAAAGTGAAAGTGAAGTCGCTCAGTCGTGTCCGACTCTTAGCGACCCCATGGACTGCAGTCTACCAGGCTCCTCCATCCATGGGATTTTCCAGGCAAGAGTACTGGAGTGGGGTGCCATTGCCTTGTCTAATCCTAAGGGCATCCATCATTAAAAATTTCAAATACACTCATAACTATGCATTTTATTATAAAATCTAAGTGAATTTTTGTTTGTTTTTGGCTGCACAAAGTGGCAGATGAGATCTTAGTTCCCTGACGAGGGAGCAACCAGTGCCCCCTGCAATGGAAGCACAGAGTCAACCGCGGGACTCCCAGGGAATTCCCATATAAAATCTAAATGAACTTTATATTTCTCTCCTCCAAACATACACATCTTAGCAAGCTTTACCTATCCATTGACATCATCCATTATGTTATTGTTCGAAGATTTAGTTTTACCTTTTCAATTAAAAAAATTAAATTTTTTCGAAGTTTTACAATTAAATCTTATTTTCTTTCTTTCTTGTTCCTTATATCCCAAATAATGATTGTTCCTTATATCCCAAATATTCCCTCCTGCTATTCTTGTCGGGGAAGGCAATGGCACCCCACCCCAGTACTTTTGCCTGGAAAATCCCATGGACGGAGGATCCTGGTAGGCTCCAGTCCATGGGTAGCTAAGAGTCGGACACGACTGAGTGACTTCACTTTCACTTTTCACTTTCATGCATTGCGGAAGGAAATGGCAACCCACTCCAGTGTTCTTGCCTGGAGAATCCCAGGGACGGGGGAACCTGGTGGGCTTCCGTCTCTGGGGTCGCACAGAGTCGGACACGACTGAAGCGACTTAGCAGCAGCAGCAGCAGCTATTCTTGTCAATGTGTGTCCTATAATATCAATAGGTTAATAGAAGTCTGGGCATGGTGAAATATTTTATTTATCTAAAAATATCCTTATTTTGCCCTTGCTCTTGGACAATTTAAATGGTTTTAAAACTCTAGTTATTTTTCCTGGCTATGCTATGCTATGCTAAGTCACTTAGCATAAGTGAAAGTGAAGTCGCTCAGTCATGTCTGACTCTTAGTGACCCCATGGACTGCAGCCTACCAGGCTCCTCTGTCTGTGGGATTTTCCAGGCAAGAGTACTGGAGTGGGGTGCCATTGCCTTCTCCTTAGTACTTTTAAAATATTGGGCTTCCCTGTTAGCTCAGTTGATAAAGATAAAATTATTCCCTTTATCCTCAGTTCTCTGTAGTTTCACCCTCTGGGTTGTAGCAATGTAATAGGCTGTGTCTTCTAACCAAGGACTCCTTTGTTTATTTGTTGTGTTTTTGCTGCACTACGTACCTTGTGGGATCTTAGGTCCGTGACCAGGGAATCGAACCTGGGCCCATGGCAGTGAAAGTGTTGAATCCTAACCACTGGACTGCTGGGGAACACTGACAGTGTTTTGTGTTTTTTTTTCCTTTCTTTGCTTTGGCTGCACTGGGTGATTTGCAGGATCTCAGTTCCCCAAGCAGGAACTGAACTGGGGCCATGGCAGTGAAAGCCTGGAATCCTAACAACTAGGCCATAGGGAATTCCCTTCATGTCTTTTTCAATTTTGATCAATTCTCAACTACTACCCTGTTAATTCCTCCTTATCTGAAATTCCCTCCAGTTTTTTTTTTTTTTTTTTTCCCTGGGGCTTCTGATAGACATATGTTGGAGTTTCTTAATCAAATCTCTCTATTTAATAACAACTCTTTTGTTATTTTTACCCCTTTCTCTCTCTGGGCAATGTACTATATAAATCCCTCAATACCAGTGTTTGATTCAGAAATTATTTCTCTGACTTTGTCTTGGCCAAGGTTTACCCACTTATTGATATTTAAAAAAATTAATTTCCCTAATTTTCATTTATGATATTTCAAACAATTTCTTATTAAATATCTACCTGTCTTCTTATCTTCCTTCTTGTTCCACTAATTCTTCAAGTTTTCCTTCATTTATAACTTAGAGTACCTTAAGCATATTTAAAGTGTTTGTTCCAAAGACAAGGGCCCAGTGAGAGGCGGAGGAGATGTGGCTGCCTGAGCTGTGCACAGCAACTCGCTCCTCCCCACTCCCTGACACTGGCACTGGCCTGCTAACTGGCAGGTGAAAATGGTGAAAAAAAAAACACTTCCTATGATGTCTTGGGGGTCAAACCCAATGCCACCCAAGAAGAATTGAAAAAGGCTTACAGAAACTGGCCTTGAAGTACCACCCTGATAAGAATCCAAATGAAGGTGAGAAGTTTAAATGGATTTCTCAAGCTTATGAAGTGCTCTCTGATGCAAAGAAAAGGGAATCATATGACAAAGGAGGAGAATAGGTAATTAAAGAAGCTGGAGCAGGTGGTGGTTTGGGCTCCCCCATGGACATCTTTCATATGTTTTTCAGAGGAGGAGATAGGATGCAGAGAGAGAGAGGGAGGTAAAAACGTTGTGCGTCAACTTACAGTAACCTTAAGAGTGAAAGTGAAGTCGCTCAGTCGTGTCCGACTCTTTGCGACCCCATGAGGGCCAGGCTCCGCCGTCCATGGGATTTTCTAGGCAAGAGTACTGGAGTGGGTTGCCTTTTCCTTCTCCAGGGAACTTCCCAACCCAGGGATCAAACCCAGGTCTCCTGCATTGTAGACAGACGCTTTACCATCTGAGCCACCAGGGAAGTCACAGTAACCTTAGGAGAATTTATATAATGGTGCAATAAGAAAAGTAGCTCTGCAAAAGAATGTGATTTGTGGCAAATGTGAAGGCAGAAGTGGTAAGAAAGGAGTGGCAGAACGCTGTCCCAGCTGCCAAAGTACTGGAATACAAATAAGAATTCATCAAATAAGACCTAGAATGGTTCAGCAAATTCAGTCTGTCTGCACGGAGTGCCAGGGCCATGGGGAGTGGATCAGTCCTAAAGATAGATGTAAAAGCTGCAACAAAAGGAAGATAGTTTGAGAAAAGAAAATTCTAGAAGTTCATATTGACAAAGGCGTGAAAGATGGCCAGAAGATAACATTCCATGGTGAAGGAGACCAAGAACCAGGACTGGAGCCAGGAGATATTATCATTGCTTTAGATCAGCAGGACCATGCTGTTTTTACTCAATGAGGAGAAGACCTTTTCAAGTGTATGGATATATATAGTTGACTGAGGCATTGTGTGGCTTCCAGAAGCCAATATCTACTCTTGACAACTGAATCATAGTCATCACTTCTCATCCAGGTCAGATTGTTACCCATGGAGATCTCAAGTGTGTGCTAAATGAAGGCATGCCAATTTATCATAGACCATATGAAAAGGGTTGCCTAATCATTGAATTTAAGGTAAACTTTCCTGAGAATGGCTTTCTCTCTCCTGATAAACTCTCTTTGCTGGAAAAGCTTCTGCCTGAGAGGAAGGAGGTAGAAGAGACTGATGAAATGGACCAGGTAGAATTAGTGGACTTTGATCCAAATCAGGAACGATGGCACCATTACAGTGGAGAAGCATATGAGGACGATGAACATCATCCTAAGGGTGGTGTTCAGTGTCAGACCTCTTAGTAGGGCCCGTGAATAACACTCACTGCGGGTGTTTTATTTGCAGGAGTGATTGAGTGAAGGACTATAATCATAATATGCTCACTACTTGCTTTTGTTTTAATATTCAACTATGCTATGCTAAGTCACTTCAGTCATGTCTGACTCTGTGTGACCCCATAGACTGCAGCCCACCAGGTTCCCCCATCCCTGGGATTCTCCAGGCAAGAACACTGGAGTAGGTTGCCATTTCCTTCTCCAATGCATGAAAGTGAAAAGTGAAAGTGAAGTCGCTCAGTCATGTCTGACTCTTAGCGACCCCATGGACTGCAGCCTACCAGGCTCCTCTGTCCAGGGGATTTTCCAAGCAAGAGTACTGGAGTGGGGTGCCATTGCCTCCTCCAAATATTCAACTATAGTAGTGTTTTAAAAGTTAAATGAAGAACAAACTTGAATATAAAAGCTCTGACTTTGCCCTGTATGTATGATGACTTCAGTGTGCAAGATAAGTTTAACACTTGTAAAAACTACTTTAAAAAATTTCCCTAGTATTTGTTAGGCCATACTTTGTAATTGATTTCAGCTATGTACATGGATGCGAGTCTGAGTGACCTCCAGGAGCTGGTGATGGACAGGGAGGCCTGGCGTGCTGCGGTTCATGGGGTCGCGAAGAGTCGGACACGACTGAGCGACTGATCTGATCTGATCTGATGTACATGGAATAACTTAGACTGAAATGCCAGGTATATGTATTGACTTCAGGGTATGACCCTTAATTGTTAAGCTATGAAATTAAAATTGTATTTAACTGGCAGTCAGACAAAGAACTTAATTTGTAGAGAAGTGTTGGTCTGTATAGTTGTATTAAGTGGGATTCATTGTGATGCTTCTGTATTTATTCTATTGCCTCAACTGTTATTTGAAGATGGCATGCTGTACAATTTAATTTAGCCTGTGCTATCAGTGATAGAAATGATACCTTTCTAAGGAAGGGGCTTTTCATAACATGCTGCTTCTTGAGGGCTTGCATTTGTAGAACTGCATTCTCTTCTGCTGTGTCGTCTTTTCTTAATATATATAGCTATTGGTCCTTGTTACTTTTTTTTTTCCTCCCCCTTCTCTTCGGACCACAGTAAGCCTTAGAGTAGTGACTTCTGGGACAGGGAAACTTAGAGTGATGAGACCTTTACATGGAGAAGTAATTTGCATGTATGAGATAGGAAGGTGTTTTTGTAGGTATGTTATAGGCTTACTTTAAACCATTTAACTTATACTCCAGAGTAACTGTAATTTAATGTTGGTAGTATAGCAAATTATGATGAATAGCTTTAATTGTATGTTTAAAATCATATGTTCACAAGCTTAAATCTGGGTATCATAATTTAAGCAATTCTTGAACTGTATGAATGTCTCTTTAATATACTGATTACAAAGCAAAAGAAAACAGTTCTTCAAGTTTTCCTTAAGCATATTTAAAGTGTTTGTTCCAAGGACAAGCGCCCAGCAGATCCATACTTCCTCTCTTTGTTTTCTGTCCCATTTCTGGTTCAAGAGTTGTTCAACCCTGTTTGGGGGACTAGCTATATTACCACGAAGCTCTCTTGTGGCACATTTTGTCTACCATTTGCTCTAAATTTAGAGCAGAGTAGGTCGAATTGTGAGCCCCTTGCACTCTCTGGACTGGAAGTTTACCTAAAGTCTGAGTTCTGGTTTTCATTTGATGCTTTTTAGGCTGTGCTGTGCTGAGTCTTGTTCAACTCTTTGTGACCCCATGGACTGTAGCCTATCAGGCCTCTCTGTCTATGGAATTTTCCAGGCAAGAATATTGTAACGGGTTGCCATTTCCTACTCCGGGTAATTTTCCCAACCCAAGGATTGAACCTAAATCTCTTGAGTCTTCTGCATTGTCTGGTGGGTTCTTTACCACTTGCGCCACATGGGAAGCCTGAGGCTTTTGTTGACCTAGAGTTCAGTACTGTAAGCAGGCCATGACTCAGCTTTCAAAAATGGGAATATGGCCCTTGGCACAGTGGAAATCTAGATATCCTTTATCTAAGAGTTTCCAGCACTGCAACTGGGTATCAGAATTTAAGCAATTCTTGAAATGTATGAATGTCTATTTAATATACTGATTACAAAGCAAAAGAAAACAATTCTTCAGGTTTTCCTTGAGCATATTTAAAGTGTTTGTTCCAAAGACAAGGGCCTAGCAGATCCAGGCAAAAAACATTAAAATCCTTTGAAATCTCTTATGGTCCTTGACTTCAACAAACTTCATGAGGCCGTTTCCTTCAAATTATTTGGAAGTATTTTTTTTTAATTGAGGAATTGCATTTAACTTTTATTTATGTATCTCTTATGCTGCCATATTCCTCTATCAAGTTTATCCCTTTTCTATCACCTTTAAAATGGAGGGAGAGAACAGCAATAAAGCTAGACAGGTATGTGGGTGACAGGTAAGAGATCTTCTGCCCTGGCCTCATAGTTCAGGGGAATGGAATGCAGAAACTACAGGTATGCTGGGTGACTTGATTTAGTTGCTTAGAAGCAAGAGCCCTGAAGTTTCCCCTCCAAGGTTGCCTGGGGAAGCAGAGATGGCTTCCTGGACTGTCTGGGCTCATGAGCTAAATGCAGCAAACCCTGCACCCACCTTGAGCTTTAGCGGGCAGCCAAAGTTGCTCTTGTCAGGTCTAGGGTGGAATAAGAGGACATTGGGAGCTGATGAACCTTCTCGGGGCAGAGGACTAAGACTTGGGGTGACTACCGCAGCGTCAATGGCATTGATTGTGCAACTGGAGACCAGGGAGACCATGTAAGCAAGCCTCATCTGATGTCAGGTGCGGAAACACCGAAGCTAAAGACTCAGCGAGATCCTTCCACTTCAGTAGATGCTCCAGAGAAGGACACAACTTAAACATCTCCCCTCCCTCCATGATGCCTCAGTAAAACCAGTCCATTCTGGAGACAAGTATTTGGGACAGGAGTGTAATATTCTGAACTGCTTGTGGGTGCGTGCTTAGTCAAGTCTCATTCTTTGGGACCCTCTGTCCATGGGAATCTCCAGGCAAGAATACTGGAGTGTGTTGCCATGCCCTCCTCTAGGGGATCTTTCCAACCCAGGGATTAAACTCATGTCTCTTATGTCTCCTGTATTGGTAGGCAGGTTCGTTCCCCTAGGGCCACCTGGGAAGCCTACTTTGAACTGACTTAATCTCATTGATAAATTATTTTGTTCTTATTGAAATAACTATGGTCACATTTCTTGCCATGAGGAGGAATGGGCTCTTAACATTAAAATGATTTAAGTGAAAATGAAGTTCTATTTTTTTGGAAAAAAATAAATTGTGGGCTATTGACCCACAGTGGTCACTCAGGTAAAGAAACAAAAGTCATACATTTTAGCTGAGGTCTCCACCACTGCATCTTGCCCAGCTCCATTCAGAGTTCCAGATCCTCTCTACTTTTCAGTCTGTTTCAATACAGGGCCATGTTTCTCAACTGGAGTGATTTTTCCATCCATTTGGCAATGTCTGGAGACATATTTCATTGTCACAATAGGGGGAGGGAAGGTGCAATTGGCATCTAGTGGGTAAATAGCAAGGACGTTGCTAAACATCCTACAATGCACAACAAAGGATAATTGAATCCCTGATGTCAAAGTGCTGAGGCTGAGAAACCCTGAAACAGAGCAACATTCATCCTGACTTGGGGGTGGAGCTAAGGAGGTCCACATCACAATAGACAGGACAGATGGAGACAGAGGAGGGTAATTAGGCTAGAATTATTAAAATTGCTTCTTTCTTTTTTGGACGAGGGCTAAATTTTTTGATTCTGACATTCAGAGCAGGTGAAGAGAAACCTGTACCCTGAGATCAGAAGTGGAGGCTTCGCCTGATTCTGTCCCATCTAGGGGCCCTGAGGAACATAGTCCACTCACAGCCCCCTCAGAAGGCTGAGGCCCTTCTCTGACCCTTGACCCTGGGACTCTACACTTGGTGCGTGTTATAGCAACACAGGACAGCAGATAAGAGCAGAGGCTTTGAATTCTGAGCTCAAAGCTCGACCCACTCCTTCTGGCCTCTTCGACCACATGAAAGACTCCCAGCTTCTCCATGTCTCTGAATTCTCATCAAACAGAACCCACACCAGTCTCCAGGTCAAGGATGTGTTAGATTTAGCTCCAGCTCCTATGGTGTGTAAAGTCAGTAAGTTTCCTCCTAAACTGGCAGAGACTTCACCCACCTTTCCATCTCTCACACACTCGTATGCCCACTTTCCCTTGAATCTATCTGCATTATGTTAATGCTATATCACTTGATATGGTATAGCCCACTCCAGCATTCTTGCCTGGAAAATGCCATGGACAGAAAAGCCTGGTGGGCTACAGTCCATGGGGTCACAAAGAGTCAGACACGACTGAGTGAGTTTCACTTAGTGCTTGTCAGGAGCTCTCTCCTCTTTCCTAGCTGTTTTGATTTCCTACTTCCTTTAGTAGGAATGGGCTCCTTTAGTATTTCCCATTGTGATTAATCCATATGTGTTTTTATGTGTTGTGTGCATATGCATGGACTCCATAGCCAGATAGCTTGTTTCTAAACCTGGCTTCTGCTTACTAGCTTTGTGACTTTCAGCTAGTTACTGAACTTCTCTGCGCCCTAGTTTTCTCATCAATGATAGGGAGATAATAATAATATATATCTTATAGCACTGTTATGGATGAAATAATTTAATGGGCTTCCCAGATGGCTCAGTGGTAAAGAATCCACTTGCCAATGCAGGAGACACAAGAGTCGTGCATTCAATTCCTGGGTCAGGAAGATCCCCTAGAGGAGGAGATAGCAACCCACTCCAGTATTCTTGCCTGGAGAAGCCCATGGACAGAGAAGCCTGGTGGGCTACGGCCCATGGGGTCGCAAAGAGTCGGACACAACTGAGCATACACACACCTCATACAAGTAATATAACATATATAAAATGTTTTGAACAATGCTTGACATATTTTAAATTTTATTTATATGTATATATATATGCTAGTCGTTATCATCATCATCACCATTTTGTGGTTCATGTTAAGTTCCAAATAATTACTGGTTGACGTGTCATTTGACAATTTTGAGGGTGGACTGTGTCTTACTTATCTTTGCTGTGTCTACAGCCTTGGCCAGAAGCCATAGTCAGTTTCTAATATCAGAAGGAGCAAGTTTGCGGGTATGGAGGAGATTCTTGAAGTATCTCTTGATGGTAAGACAAACACTGAAAAGGTTCCACCTTTTGACTGCTTTCTCTACTTTCTCTACTTGTGTCAAAATCTTGCTAGAATATCTTTTCATCATAGTTTCAGCAACTGTTGTGTCAACACATTAGCTTAAAAAGAGTGAGCAAAGTACTGAGGAACTCACTCCCCACTGTCTCTCTGTTCCCAGAGCCCAGCACAAAGTAGTATTCACAAGTGTTGGCTGCATGGAATTCACGCACTCAAGCTGTGTAAACCCTGAAGAAGTCATTTCTGTAGCTGCTCCAGCAAAGCACGAGATCAGCTGCTTTGCTAAAAACTAGAGCAGACCAGGTCCCCACACCCTCATCACCATTCTTTCCAGAAAGGTCTCATGACTCACTTTATTAAAAACCAATCTATGGCTGTTTATCAGCTTTTAGCTCATTAGTGAGCCATCAGAGACTTAATTTGCAACTCTTAGGGAGCCACCCCAGTAGAGTTTAAAAAAAAAAAGAAAAAAAGGAGGAAAAAATTCCATCTGGCCAAGGCTGCTGCTAGACAGGGCATTACATGGAAATAGGTAGCTCACACTTCTGATTCATCTCTAATAAAACTGGAACAACAACAGGATTCAGTTCAACTTAACAAGCCTGTTAAGTAAGTGCTGGTGGCAGAAGTGCTGTGCTGGGCTTCTTGGGTATGCACAGATGAAAGATGGGGACCCTGTCCCCAAAGCACCAACAGATGGTGGAGGAGAAAGATGGGGCTTTGACCCAATAGAAATGGAGTCAGAAAGAGCTTCATCAAGGAGACAGCGTCTGAGATGGGTCTTGGAGGTTGAGCAGTATTTTGATCGGTAGAGGTGTGAAGAGCAGCATCTGGCTCTCATAGTTAGAAGAGTTGCTAGAAAGGGGAGAGGCAGAAGGAGCATCACGGCACAGCTCACGGGCGCATGTGAAATGCGTGGTGCACCACACAGGGAGGGGGTTCCTCGGGGGATGGGAGTGGGGCAGCAAAAGAAGAATAGAGCATGAAGAAGAGCAAACCAGTGAGAGAAACCCCTGAAAACAGTGAGTGCCTGCTCTAAGCTGATGTACCGCTCTACACAAGATCACCCTGCAGAAGCAGCACAGGTAGATGGCTGTGAGCTTCAGAATAAAGTATTGATACAAAGGGCTGGACCCAGGAGAGTGTTGTAAAAGTTCAGAGAAGCAGCAAATTGCTGAATGCTTCAAAGGCGATGATGGAGCATATGAGGATATGTCTTTGCATTTTGATTTGGTTTCTTGAATATTTCATATTTCAAATGATATTTTTCAAGGTCTTCAAACCAACATCCTTGTCTATCTCAATTCATTCATTCCACAATCTCTTATCTTCCACACACCTCTGCCCCTAGGAGGTTCAGGAGACTATAAGGAACACTCAATTTTAAAAGTGGAAGAAAGTGGTAGGCCTCTACCTTCCACTGCTCTGGGTAGCTGCCTGAGCAACTCTGTAAAATGAGAGGGAAACAAGGCAGCTCTTTCTTCTGGCCTCTGGCACAAACTCACCTCTGACCTAGCACCAAGGCTGTGTCTGGGTACATGGGACTGTACTTTGCAAAACAGTCTCCAGCAGTATATGGTTTAAGTGGACAAAATGATGCCTGGGTATGAAGATGCTATTGCTTCTCATATAACTCCCCTTGTGTAGCTGAACAGAGAAGGCAATGGCACCCCACTCCAGTACTCTTGCCTGGAAAATCCCATGGATGGAGGAGCCTGGTAGGCTGTAGTCCATGGGGTCGCTAAGAGTCAGACATGACTGAGCGACTTCACTTTCACTTTTCACTTTCCTGCATTGGAGAAGGAAATGGCAACCCACTCCAGTATTCTTGCCTGGAGAATCCCAGGGATGGGGGAGCCAGGTGGGCTGCCATCTCTGGGGTTGCACAGAGTCGGACACGACTGAAGCGACTTAGCAGCAGCAGCAGCAGTGTAGCTGAAAACAAAAGACTCTAGCCTGTGACTTATTTCTCCACCATTGGTTCGTGGCTACAGTCCTTCCAGAGGGTTGATATTTTAAGCTACTTCTGCTTTGCTTCAGAGAATGCTGGATACTTTTGCTCCGAAGGAGCCCCACTGCCTTCCTGCTCAGCTGAGACAGTGCATGGAGCTCTTATTGCTGCAGTCCTTCTTTGATGGGGCCTTGGGTCTAAGAGTCTCAATTCCAGGAATCCTTCCAGTTGCCACTCACCAACCATACTACCGCCACCCTCCGCCCTGCCTCTCCCACCCTATCTCCCTGCCAGAGCTCTTGTCTCTGTGAGCCCCAGCTCTCTACTCCATTTGGCACTTCCTCCAAATTAAACTCTTGCACCACAGAATGTGTACTAAGCCTTCAGTCCATGGACCATATCAGAGAGGAAGTAGGAAACTGGTAACCGCTTCCCTCTCCTCCCTCTTCCCCAACCCATTGCCAGGGGTCTGTTTGACACTTGCTGCATTGTATCCTGTGGTTCCAGGCTTTGAGCAAGGCACAGAGCAGAGCCTTGGAATGTGTGCTGATTCAGAAATTCCCTTACTTACTGAACTTCTCAGTAATGCAGTAAGAATGACAGCCTCTGAAAGGAGCTTATGGGAAATGCCCTTCTAAAGATGAGTTTGGGGGACTTCCCTGGTGGTCCAGTGGTTAAGAATCTGCTTTCCAATAAAGGGAACCTGTGTTTGATCCTTGGTTGAGGAACTAAGCCGGTGTGCCACAGTGAAGACCCAGCATAGCCAAAACATACATTGAAAAAAAAATAAAAAAGAGGGTTTGGGTTATAATTAAAAAAAAAAATAGTAGCATATATTTATTTATTTGGTTGCGCAGCTCATGGGCAATTAGTTCCCTAACCAGCAACTGAACCTGGGCCCTCGGCAGTGAGAGCACACAGTCCTAACTGCTGAACAGCCAGGGATATCCGTTGGTTGTAATTCTTCCTCCTCCTCCTTCTCTTTCCTGTTCTGTTCCATCCTTCCTTCCTTCCTTCCTTCCTTTCCTCTTTTCTTTTTGTCCTCTCCTCCTCTCTTTGTTTTTCTTCTCCTTCAAACGTACAAATATTGATCTCACTCTTCCTTCCACCCTCTTCTATCCTTTATCAGGCAACTTCCTGCTCACTAGCATCTTCTCGGGCTCCATGAGATACAACAAAGTCCTGCGCAGAGCTGAGCTCCTCTCAGACTCCTAATACCACCTACAGGGAAGCCCATCATGAGCAGCTGGGGGGAGTTTCCACACTCACAAATCCTAGATGGAGATGAACAGAGAGGCTGTCTTTCCAATTCAAGAAAACTCTGCCCTAAGTAGAGAATGACCACCATCACATGGGCCTCTACCCAGAGCTTCCATGACATGGCTGCCATCTGCCTTTTCAAACCAGATGTCCCTGCTTGCTCGATTGGAGCCTCCACCCCTGGTCCCTGTAAATGCAACTTCTTCAGACTGAGTGCCTGTCTCCAGTGCTCCCTTCTGTTACCTTCCACCTTGAATGATTTTGGCTAAAGCCTAAGGGTTCCCATCACGCACTGCTTCCACAAAGCCTCCCTTGGCTGCTCTGGTCCACAGGGGTGCCTTCCTCTCAGACTCCCATAGGATTCATGGTTAAATCACTTTTCCCGTGTTTTCTGCAGCAGAAATGCTGCCAAGAATATTTCCCAACATCTCCTCAAGGATCCTGTAAGGAGTGAGCTTCCTAGGCTGGCCCCTTCCTCACTCCTGATCCCCGGTCCCCAGGATGCTGCTACAGGATCCTAGGGAAGGCCGATTCAGAGTCTGAAATCAGGAGCTTCTCTGGTGGCTCAGTGGTAAAGAATCCATCTGCTGATGCAGACAGATTCCATCTGTATTCCATCCCTGATCCAGGAAGATTTCTCAAGCCGAGGGGCAACTAAGCCCATGTGCCTCAGCTACTAAGCCTGTGCTCTCAAGCCTGGGAGCCCCAACTACTGAGGCCTGAGGGCCCAGAGCCTGTGCTCTGTAACAAGAGAAGCCACCACAGTGAGAAGCCTGCCCACCACAACTAGAGAGTAGCTCCTGCTCGCCGCAACTAGAGAGAAGCCTGCACAGCAATGAGACCCAGCACAGCCAAAAATAAATAAATAAATAAATACATAAATAAATAAAAACTTGTAAAAAGAGAATGCAATGAGAATTCAGTGGATCCAGAAACAAATAAGGATTTGGAGGGAAAAAGAAAAAAAAGTCTGGATTGTTACATGCAGAATAACAGTTTTAAACATGTTTTTAAACATCATATTCACTTTATAGTTTTCTACATCTCCAAATAGAGAGTTCCCTACTACGAGGACTTGTATGGCAAGGTAATACAAATTTTGTAGAAAGATAAAAACAGGAATTTTTAGTTTAAGGTTAAAAAAAACACACACACAATAGCAGCCAGAGCCCAGTAATTAGCCATTCAACATTTGATATAATTGCCAGCACTTAGAAACAGATTAAGACCAGCACTGTGTTTACTATGACTAAGGCTGTAACAGGGGAAAATCAGGTTTGGTTAAACTTGCACTCAGCGATCTAGGTCACAGAGCATAAAAAGAAGAAAGCCAAGTCCTCAAGATATTTTATATCAAAGGAAGAATGAGGCTTGTTTCATAATTTGCAACTTTCTTTTCCTCAAGGAAGAGCTCTCCAAAAAGGATGCATCATGATTGCATTATTATAACTACATAGTTGTTATTTTCATTAGACAAAGGAAGAACTCAAGAATCAAACAACAATAGAACATTCATGATAAGACATCAACATTTCAATTTAAAATATTTGCCCACTTGAAAGTATCATTCTAAGACAGTTGAAAATAAATGCTCTTACATTTTATTTTTAATTAAATTTTAATTAATCCTCTCTGTTTTGTGCTTCTCAAAGAGCCACTCCACTTCCCTTTGCTTTCTCCCTTACAATAAATGACTAGTGAGATGAAATGGCTTAGCTGTCTTTACAACAGTTTCATGAGAGGGAAATGTTTTAAATGTCACAACTGGGGGCTTTGCTCCTTCTAGGCAGCATGACTATAGATACAAATGTAATTGTGATTTTTTTTTTTTTTTTTTTAACTTTTGTCCATACTGCACAGCACTTAGGATCTTAGTTCTCCGAGCAAGGATAGAACCCAGGCCCCCTGCTTGGAGTCTTAACAACTGGACTGCCAAGGAAGTCCCTGTAAATGTAATTCCAATGTTTCTATTATATGAGAAGGACCACGGTGACTTTTCAATTCTAGTGTACAATGCTAGGAAGAAAAATGTTACTGCTGAAAAAAAGAAAGGGACAGAGCTTGCCTTGCAGTTCTCTACCATGACTGGGGTACTTACGGGGCAGTGAGGTAGCCCTCCAAAAAGCCAGCAGCAAACATGATGATCTCATTGCTCAGGGATTGAGAACCGTACCCTGCTTTGATCTCCAGGATACCCCAGCCTGTGGTTTTCACAGAGTTATTGTAAAAGCCATAGGCATCCCCATTCCTGTCTAGGACATTTTTGACTTGTATTGTCTTCTCGGTAGGCATCCAGTACACAGTTGCACAGTAGACCTCTGGAAAAAAAGAAAAAGGAATAATGCTAGGATGTGATGAACTGAGTGGCTGATGGCTTTCTTTTTCTGTGTAACCAATAATTCTAGTACATCTGCTTTTAAAGAGTTTCATTCTATTAGAGTTGGGAAATCTGTCACACCATAGTTTGTCCTTGTTATTGTTGTTCAGTCTCTTAAGTCGTGTGTGACTCTTTGCAACCTCATGGACTGTAGCCCACCAGGCTCCTCTGTCCATGGGATTTCCCAGGCAAGAATAGTGGAGTGTGTTGTTATTTTCTTCACTGGATCTTCCTGACCCAATGATCAAACCCATGTACCCTGCATTGGCAGGTGGATTCTTTACCAGTGAACCACCTGGCAAGCCCTTGTCCTTGTTACAAATGGGGGAAAACCAGAGCCTTGATCAAAGGCAATTAGCCTAGAGCACAAAGAACCAGGTCAAAGGTAGGGGTGTAGTTGGAGCATCAGAAAGGGGATCTAAGTGCTTCAACCTTAGGGATGGAATTCTGGGCAAGGCAGGAGCTGGACCTCTCACCCTCCTTGTCATTCAACCAAGAATAAGATCTGGGATTTCCCTGGTTGAGAGTCTGCCTTGCAATGCCCAGGACTTGGGTTCAATCCCTGGTCAGGGAACTAGGATCCCACAGGCCTTGGAGCAGGTAAGCCTGTGCTTTGCAACTACAGAGCCCACATTACACACTGAAAATTGTCCATGCCACAACTAAGACCCAATGCAGCCAAATAAATAATAAAATAAATAAATATAGTTTTTCAAACAGAATAAGGTTCAACCCTGGTCTGCAGCCCTTTTCATCCCCCTCAATAGTTGGGCCAAAGTATCTACATTCTCTCACTTTCTACCCTATCTCTCCTGCTTAATTTTTTTTCCCTTATCAAAAATATTACAAAAAATTCAATGGAAATACACTGAATAATTGCTAAAATAAATTCAGGCAATTCATTCATCTTTTATAAGAAGCAGAGAATTTCACATTTGAATGTTACTAAGCTTAACTTTCATAGCATCATCTTTCAGGATTTGAAATAGCTCAACTGGAATTCCATCACCTCCACTAGCTTTGTTCATAGTGATGCTTTATAAGGCTCACTTGACTTCACATTCCAGGATGTCTGGCTCTAGGTCAGTGATCACACCATTGTGATTATCTGAGTTGTGAAGCTCTTTTTGCACAGTTTTTCTGCGTCTTCTTGCCACCTCTTCTCAATATCTTCTGCTTCTGTTAGGTCCATACCATTTCTGTCCTTTATTGAGCCCATCTTTGCATGAAATGTTCCCTTGGTATCTCTAATTTTCTTGAAGAGATCTCTAGACTTTCCCACTCTGTTGTTTTTCTCTATTTCTTTGCACTGATTGCTGAAGAAGGCTTTCTTATCTCTTCTTGCTATTCTTTGGAACTCTGCATTCAGATGCTTGTATCTTTCCTTTTCTCTTTTGCTTTTCACTTCACTTCTTTTCACAGCCATTTGTAAGACCTCCTCAGACAGCCATTTTGCTTTTTTGCATTTCTTTTCCATGGGGATGGTCTTGATCCCTGTCTCCTGTACAATGTCACGAACCTCCGTCCATAGTTCATCAAGCACTCTGTCTATCAGATCTAGTCCCTTAAATCTATTTCTCACTTCCACTGTATAATCAGAAGGGATTTGATTTAAGTCATACCTGAATAGTCCAGTGGTTTTCCCTACTTTCTTCAATTTAAGTCTGAATTTGGCATTAAGGAGTTCAGTACTTTGGCCACCTCATGTGAAGAGTTGACTCATTGGAAAAGACCCTGATGCTGGGAGGGATTGGGGGCAGGAGGAGAAGGGGATGGCCAAGGATGAGATGGCTGGATGGCATCACTGACTCGATGGACATGAGTTTGAGTTAACTCCGGGACTTGGTGATGGACAGGGAGGACTGATGTGCTGCAATTCATAGGGTCACAAAGAGTCAGACATGACTGAGTGACTGAACTGAAGTGAACTGAAAGCTTAACTTAGAACATAAATAGTTAGAAAGGCAAACTCAAGGTTTTGTCTCACTTAATGGCATGGTCTGTTTGCTTCCCACAAGCTCTCCAATCAGTGCAAGTATACATTGTAGAATATTATCCTTTTTGTACTCTGAAGGTAGGCTGTGCAGTTTTATTCTTAGGTAAGATGGGTGAATATAGGTGTCTGCATAAAAAGGAAGCAGAAAGGCAGTAAACACATGGTTGAACACTTCTACACATTTCTGCTTCATTACAATACTTTTTATTCATCTCTTCATGTGTTCAATTGTGTTTTTAACACAGGCCAACAGAGCACCAGCTACAAGGCAAGATGGGTCATCTCAAAAGTCAAGCTGGATAAATAAGATCCCAGAGTAGCTAAATGAACCAGGCTGGGGGTACCTGATCCATCAATTTTTTTATGTGCCAATTCTTGATACAGCTATTAATATTAAACCATGATACCATGTCTACTATGAACATATTTCTGTAGGCCAAACAGAAGAGATGAAGCAATTATCTGTATAATTCAGAAAAAAATCTTTCCTAGAAAGTTAAATAACAATAGGTGGAGCTTGATTCTGCCAGTTTTGAAACTATATGCTTTCAGTTCAGTTCAATTCAGTTCCTTGGTTGTGTCCGATTCTTTGCAACCCCATGAATTGCACACCCCAGGCCTCCCTGTCCATCACCAACTCCCGGAGTTCACTCAAATTCATGTCCATCGAGTCAGTGATGCCATCCAGCCAGCTCATCCTCGGCCGTCCCCTTCTCCTCCTGCCCCCAATCCCTCCCAGCATCACAGTCTTTTCCAATGAGTCAACTCTTAGCATGAGGTGGCCAAAGTACTGGAGTTTCAGCTTCAACATCAGCCCTTCCAATGAACACCCAGGACTGATCTCCTTTAGAATGGATTGGTTGGATCTCCTTGCAGTCCAAGGGACTCTCAAGAGGCTTCTCCAACACCACAGTTAAAAAGCATCAATTCTTTGGCACTCAGCTTTCTTCACAGTCCAACTCTCATATCCATACATGACCACTGGAAAAACCATAGCCTTGACTAGATGGACCTTTGTTGGCAAAGTAATGTCTCTGCTTTTGCATATGCTATCTAGGTTGGTCATAACTTTCTTTCCAAGGAGTAAGTGTCTTTTAATTTCATGGCTGCAGTCACCATCTTCAGTGATTTTGGAGCCCCCAAAATAAAGTCTGACTCTGTTTCCACTGTTTCCCCATCTATTTCCCATGAAATGATGGGACCAGATGCCATGATCTTCATTTTCCGAATGTTGAGCTTTAAGCCAACTTTCTCACTCTCCTCTTTCACTTTCATCAAGAGGCTTTTTAGTTCCTCTTCACTTTCTGCCATAAGGGTGGTATTATCTGCATATTTGAAGTTACTGATATTTCTCCCAGCAATCTTGATTCCAACTTGTGCTTCTTCCAGCCCAGTGTTTCTCATGATGTACTCTTCATATACGTTAAATAAGCAGGGTGACAATATACAGCCTTGATGTACTCCTTTTCCTATTTGGAACCAGTCTGTTCCATGTCCAGTTCTAACTGTTGCTTCCTGACCTGCATATAGGTTTCTCAAGAGGCAGGTAAGGTGGTCTGGTATTCCCATCTCTTGAAGAATTTTCCACAGTTTATTGTGATCCACACAGACAAAAGCTTTGGCATAGTCAATAGGGCAGAAACAGATGTTTTTCTGGAACTCTCTTGCTTTTTTGATGATCCAGCGGATGTTGGCAATTTGATATCTGGTTCCCCTACCTTTTCTAAAACCAACTTGAACATCTGGAAGTTCACGGTTCATGTATTACTGAAGCCTGGCTTGGAGAATTTTGAGCATTACTTTACTAGTGTGCTTTATGCATACTATATGCTTTATCTTATTATAATTTATCCCACTTACCCATATAAACCTCATGGACATGAGTTTGAGCAAACTCTGAGAGATGTTGAGGGACAGGGAAGCCTGGCATGCTGCAGTCCAGGAGGTAGCAAAGAGTCAGACACAACTTAGCAACTAAACAACAACAAAGTGAAATTTGGCAAAAAAAAAAAAAAAAAAAACAACTTTGAAAAAGGAAAAAAGGGTAGGTGAACTATGTTCAACATATGAACAGGATCCAGTGACTACAGGTCACAGAACAAAATGATGAACTGTACTGTATTTGTCCAAATTAAACAGATAATTTTTCCCACTTGCCTTCTTCTTGGCCTGCAAAAACACTATGAGAATCTCCAAAGAGTGTCTTTGATACATAAATTTAATCTATTGTGGGATACCTGGTGCTTTCTTTTGAGATCAAGCACTCACTTTTTTTTTTTTTCAATCTTATGAAAAAAATTGCTTTTTTCTACCCCTTGGCTTTGCTTTTCAAGGACTTCTTTTTGGTACATGTAAGTATGAATTTCTACTTCCAAAGTGTGACAGATATATTGGCCTTTTAAAAGCCTCTTGATGAAAGTGAAAGTGGAGAGTGAAAAAGTTGGCTTAAAGCTCAACATTCAGAAAATGAAGATCATGGCATCCGGTCCCATCACTTCATGGCAGATAGATGGGGAAACAGTGGAAACAGAGTCAGACTTTATTTTGGGGGGCTCCAAAATCACTGCAGATGATGACTGCAGCCATGAAATTAGAAGACACTTACTCCTTGGAAGGAAAATTATGACCAACCTAGATAGCATATTGAAAAGCAGAGACATTACTTTGCCAACAAAGGTCTGTCTAGTCAAGGCTATGTTTTTTCCAGTGGTCATGTATGGATGTGAGAGTTGGACTGTGAAGAAAGCTGAGCGCCGAAAAATTGATGCTTTTGAACTGTGGTGTTGGAGAAGACTCTTGAGAGTCCCTTGGACTGCAAGAAGATCCAACCAATCCATTCTGAAGGAGATCCGCCCTGGGATTTCTTTGGAAGGACTGATGCTAAAATGGAAACTCCAATACTTTGGCCACCTCATGCGAAGAGTTAACTCATTGTAAAAGACTCTGATGCTGGGAGGGATTGGGGGCAGAAGGAGAACAGGACGACAGAGGATGAGATGGCTGAATGGTATCACCACCTCGATGGACGTGAGTTTGAGTGAACTCTGGGAGCTGGTGATGGACAAGGAGGCCTGGCGTGCTGTGATTCATGGGATTGCAAAGAATCGGACATGACTGAGCGACTGAATTGAACTGAACTGACTGAAGAGGAATGAAGAAAGGGACTTTCCTGGTGGTTCAGTGGGAGTGGTTAAGACTCCTCATTCCCAAAGTAGGGGGCCTTGCTCAAGGAACTAGATCCCACATGCGTCAACTAAAGATCATAAGTGCTGCAATGAAGTTGGAAGATCCCGTGTGCTGCAACTAAATAAACAGTTACAAAAGCTCCCAAATAAATAAATATTAAAAAATAAAATAAATGAAAAAATTTAAAATATTGAAAGCACCTTTAAGTACCTTTTCACAGAAATAAACTATTCAATTTTAAGGGTAGAGAGAAAGAAACACTTTATTCTTTCTATCATGAATAATATCAGTCAACCAAACTTCACATTTTGGGTAGACATTTTTCAAGTATGAATTTTTTCAGAATCTATTTTATTTTTAAAAAAGGAAGGATAGGTGAATTTTGGCAGAGGAGTAAAATATGCACAATTTGTTTTAAGATTGGCATACAAACTTCTAAAACAGTACAATATATAAAAGTACGGCCTGTAAAATATCCTTTGGCATTTCACTTGGTAGTTAAACACAAAACTTTTCTTAAAAAAAAAAAAATAGCTACCAACACAGTCCATAAATTTAGGGTTGTATATGTTGAAAGAAATTTCCCTTGAGTTTCAAAACCCTTTTCTTCTATAATAACTCAGTGGACATGAGTTTAAGCAAATCCAAGGAGATAGTGAAGGATTGAAAAGCCTAGTGTGCTGCCATTAATGGGGTCGCTAAGAGTCGGGCACAACTTAGCTACTGAACAACAACAACCCCTGTAAGTCATCACTAGTGGGGTATATAGGGCAGAACTGCTACTGCTGCTACTAAGTCACTTCAGTCGTGTCCGACTCTGTGCGACCCCATAGACGGCAGCCCATCAGGCTCCCCCGTCCCTGGGATTCTCCAGGCAAGAACACTGGAGTGGGTTGCCATTTCCTTCTCCAATGCATGAAAGTGAAAAGTGAAAGTGAAGTTGCTCAGTCCTGTCTGACTCTTAGCCACCCCATGGACTGCAGCCTACCAGGCTCCTCCCTCCATGGGGTTTTCCAGGCAAGAGTACTGGAGTGGGGTGCCATCACCTTCTCCAATAGGGCAGAACACTGTTAAGCAAATGTAAAGTAAAGAAAGAGTGCATGACCAAAAATTCTTCCCATTTTCATAGAAATATCAGGTTAAATCTGACTCATCCTTCTTGACATGTCACTTTACTTTGGCAGAATTAAACCCGTACAGATGTCTTTGTTCAAGTTCTAGCAGCAGCGATATGTCTCCTTTGGTGGCATTATTTGATGTCAAGACACCGTGCAGTCCCCTGGAGGGATGAAGATTGTGTGCATGTGTCTGCATCTATAACTGCAAATACCAAATGTAAGATCATACATCAAGCGCCACTCTGGACTGTTGTCCCTTCCTCCGCCTGCCACACTTCTTGATGACAACCACATACAGTGTCAAAAACAGGACCCAATAGCATACATACAGCAATGTTCCTACAATTACAACTGTCTGTTTCGTTTCTGAGAATGGCTTTTTAGATTCCATATAAATGGTGAAAACCACACCACCCAGGAGGATTGTGAACCAAACTGTTACAGGGATGAGTCCTATGAAATTAACAACAATGGTCTTCCTTCCAGAAGTACCCCACCCAGCTTTGTTAATCGTTGCAATTGCAAACATCTTGGCGGGAAGTAAACTTGACATGTATAACACTGAGTAGAGGGACATGAAGACCATGATGGTGTTTCCTCTAAGGCAGCTGGCAAAAGATGATTTTATGAGACCCACTAACTGGACAGTTAACAAGAAGAGGAGTATGTTCCAAGTTTTACCCCTGTAGAAGAGCTGGATTACCGTGGCAATGAGAAAGAAAGGGAAGAACCCAGTGATGACGGCTTCATAGGTCATCCACAGGTGATGTTTGTGGAACCACATCGCGTTGTACAGCCACTCTCGGAAGTAGGACTTGCTCCAACGGGTCTGCTGGTTTAACCATCTGAGATATTCCTTAGGTGTTTCAGTAAGGCACTTGGATCGAGCTGTGTATTTCGTTGCATAGCCCAGACTCAGCACTCGGTTCGTTAGGTGCCTGTCATCTCCGAAACTACAATGGCTGCCCATAAATTCTTGATTGTACCAGTCTTCCACAAATTCCTGCAGTAAGGAGTTTCGGTACATTCCTAGGGGTCCGCTGATGCACTGGACACACCCAAAATAAGACTGACAGGCTCTTTCTATGTTAAAAGCCATCCAGTATCTCACGCTGCTGAGGAAAGAGATCCAGGAATCATACTTGTTTAAAATCTGGACATCTCCTCCAACACCTCCAACCATGGGATCTTCTTCTAAAACCTTTACCATCTCCACCGATGAGGCAGGGTCAAGTATGGTGTCTGAATCACAGACCTGTACATAATCCACACTCCGTCCCAGTGCTCTGAAAGCTGTGTACATGACTTCTCTTTTTCCACCCCATTTTTGCATGATGCAGATATTCTTGCTGGACAAGACCAACTGGGTGACATGTTGTGAGCTCTCTTTATGTGACTCATTTCTCTCACCAGGACCCTTCATGTGGAAGTTGCTCTTCCAGATATATGTGGCTGACACGTCCCTGCCCATGACTTCACTGAAGATGTCCATCATGTAAAGGTCATCTTCTGAGTTTCCATCTATGACCATGACAACTTTAATTGTGGGGTAGGTTAGCCTTTTCACAGATTGCAAACATTTCCGTAAGTAGCTTGGATCTTCTTGATACGCGGCAATGCAAAGAGCGACAGTTTTGTTCAACTTAACGGGGGTTTCTAGAGATTTTTTCATTTTCCGGTGCTCCAAAAAGGCAAACAGGCTTTGGATGATGAGGTGTGATGCTAAAACTGCACCGTATAGCCCAAAAGAGAAATAGTAATTATCCGTTTGGAAAAACTGGTAGCCAACAATATAAGCAGCTGTGATTCCAAAGAGGAGAGAAACTCCAAAAAGTGTGGTTCCAATTATTCTCAGGATACATAGTAACCTCCCACAGTGCATCCTTTTCGGCTCTGGATCATAAAGTTGTCCTCAGCCTGTCTGTCCTGGAGGGTCGGCAGCAGTCAGTATCCAAAACTGAGCTAATAGGAGATCAGATGAATTTGAGACAATGGACCAAAAACAAAATTCTTAAACACAACATTTAAAAAAGATTGAGGAGTTTTTTATTTTATTCTCTAGTTCCCCTCCCTTAATACTGGAAAGTCTCTTCTCTCTTTTGTATTTTAAAAAAAAAAAAGGCCTGGTGAAAACTTAACAGAACCCAGGAAGTGTAGAATTGGGATAAAGTCCTTGGCAGGGCCTGGTTCAAGTCCTGAGTCAGTGGGTTGCTGGAAGCCAGGTCTGGTTAACTCTTTTCAGATGCCTTGATTTCTTCCTTCTGGCTGTTGACTTTCTGCCTGCTTCAATGGAAGGGGGGTCTCCTGCTTAATTCTTCACAAATGACATTGGATTCTTACTTTGTAGAAATGATAGAAGCTATCACCTGTGGATTCCTCAACTTCTTGATAATTTTGTGAATTGATCCTCACAGCTCCTGTGTCCATCTCACCCTTCTTGGTCTCCTCCATCCCTCCACCCATGCTCTGGGTCCCACCACTTTCCTTAAGTGGATCTGTCACTTTCATTAGGAACTTCACTGCATCCTATATCTTCTTGCTCATGTACCCTAAAGCTCCCTCTCTGCAGTGGCTCATCCCCATTCAGGATATTAACGTGCTCCACTGTCTTGCAGCTCAAAGCTAACCAACCACAGCAGCCCTCTCTGGATCACAAATGACATTCTTGAATCCTAATGTCACATGAACTTCCAAAAGCACATGTCCCTGGTGACCACTTATTCTTAAAGCTCTTTCCTCCCATGGCCTCTGGAATAACAATCTCTCCTGAATCACCACCTCCTCTACTTGCCTTTTCCTTACTTTTCCCAGGAGTTCCACTTTATCCCCAACAGCACAATGGTTAATACCTTCTGGATGATTCCTTTAGCACTAGAAATTAAAAATATCCAAAGCAAAATTCATATTCTCTTCCAATCCATCCTCCACCCTCTGCTTTCTAGCTCTGTGTCTTTCAGCCTAAAACCCAAGTCCATCCAGGTCTCCTCTCTCCTCCACAACTCATATTTAATCAAAACCTCCTAAATAGCGCTCCCATTAGTAAGTGCCTTCTTAGCTCTACCTTTCTATTCTAGTTTCTAAAAAATAAATTTATTTGTTTTTGGCTGTGCTGCGTCTTTGTTGCTGCACACAGGCTTTTCTCTAGTTGTGGCAGGCAGGGGCTACTCTCTAGTTGCGGTGCGTGTGTTTCTCATTGTGGTGGCTTCTCTTCTTGCAGAGAACAGCATCTAGGATGCTTGGGTTTCAGTAATTGCCACACACAGGCTCAGTAGTTGTAGCTTCCGGGATCTAGAGCACAGGCTTAGTTGGTCCACAGCATGTGGTATCTTCCAGACCCAGGGATCAAACCCGTGTCTCCTGCATTGGCAGGCAGATTCTCTACTATTGAGACACAGGGAAGACCATTTCTATGCTAGTTTCAATATCACAACTAGTCTAAACTATGAAGAGGCTTTTCTCCCCCAGGTCTCTCTGACTTTTAATCCATTTTTCATACTTTGACAGAGTGACCTTTCTAAAATGCAAAACTAATTTGTTTACTTGATTACACCTGATTGTCAATGGCTTCCACTTCCTAGAATTAAAATTCTTTGACTTATCCTCTTGGGCCTTCATGACCTGGTTTCTACCTACCTATCTAGTTTCATCCACCACCTCTTGCACTCCATGTGATCTCAAAACCATTACACACAGTTCTCCGGCCTACCATGAGCTGGTCCAACACCTCTGACTTTGCATATGCTGTTTCCTCTGCCTGAGACTTTCCCCCTTGTTGACTACCGAGTAATCTGAAAACTGTTATTTAAGACTCAGAAAGCAGCACCCCCTTTATAGGGACTGACTCGCTCTACAAGCTCTGTGTACCTTGTATGTAGGTCTGCTGGTCTAATGTAACTTACACGTCTGCTCCCGCTCCCAGTCTGTGAACTTGTTTCCTCCGTACCTAATACAGTGTCTGGCCCACAACAAGTACTCAATTTTTGTTGCTGTTTAGTCGCTAAGTCATGTCCGACTCTTCTGCGACCCTATGGATTGTAGTCTGCCAGGCTCCTCTGTCCATGGGATTTTCCAGGCAAGAATACTGGAGTGGGTTGCCATTTCCTTCTCCAGAGGATCTTCCAATCCAGGGAATGAACCCATGTCTCTTGTATCGGTAAGTGGATTCTTTACCACTGAGCCACCTGGGAAGCCATAGGTATTCAATAAATATTTATAAAAGGGAGGAGGACATAGGAAGAGAGCAAAATGAAGAAAAGAAATGGTATACACAGCATTCATTTCTCTGCCTAAGAAACCATTGCACAGCTGCTCAGGTTAAAGAGAAACTTTATATTCAGGTCATCAGGGAGGTGGGAGGAGGCCAGAATGACTCAGATTCTGGGCTGCGACTCAGCAGATGGGTATTGTATCATCACTTGAGAGAGGGAGCAGAAGGGAAACATGTCTGGGAGGGAGCATATGTTTAGTTTTGGGCATACTAAGTTTTTAGATACTAGAAAGCTCAGATACAATATTTAAATACAGTTATCTGCTTTCAACATTCAAAACTGACTCAGTATTTTATTTATTTGGCTGAGGCATATGGAATCTTTGGTTGCAGAATTCAAACTCCTAGTTGCAGGACATAGGATTTAGTTCCCTGACCAGGCATCAAATCCTGGGCTCCCTGCATTGGGAGTGCAGTGTTTTAACCACTGGACCACTAGGGAAAACTGTCTATGAAATGAGGACTAAAATTAAAATCTTAATGTTAGAGCATCATGGCACCTTGGCCCAATAAGGTGATAGACTGGGACTTGGTCAAGCTGCACTAATCGGCCAGTGTTATAACTGTTACAAATCTTGAGCAGGAAAGTCAATTATTCTTAGTCAAGTCATGACCATAATGGTGGGCTTTCTTTGAAAATGGTAAAGTGGAAGTAATGGCAGTGATAAACATAGGCAGGTGCAGAATACCTATTCACCAGGTTTCTGGTCATGACGTGAAGTGAAGTGAAGTCCCTCAGTCGTGTCCGACTCTAAGCGACCCCATAGACTGTAGCCTACCAGGCTCCTCCATCCCTGGGATTCTCCAGGCAAGAATACTGGACTGGGTTGCCATTTCCTTCTCCAGGAGATCTTCCCAACCCAGGGATTGAACCCGGGTCTCCCACATTGCAGGCAGACGCTTTACCATCTGAGCCACCAGGGAAGCTCTGGTCATGAAAGAGAGTCCAACTGTTACTGAGTCAATTGACCACAGTTGGATAATTGTGGGCAACATCTTACAGAAATGTCCTTTCTGCTCCTCCCAAATATAATAAATATGCTTTCCAAACTGATCTTGGACCATGAATGCTACAGCCTCAGCCCCTTCCCAGCTTTTCTCCTGCATTCTCATCCACCCTTACCACCAGTGAACTTGGAGGAAATGAGAAAGGATGGCCGTTTCACTGTTACTGGTACTACCCCCTTTTCTTACCACAAATAATAAACTTCTGCAAATCTGTGCTTTTTTGACATTCATGTGCCCCCATATATGGGAAAAAAATTTTTTTTACCCAGTCCTCAAGAGAATTCAATGAGAAAAATTTACTGCTAACACACTGACCAATTTAGCGGGTGCTTTGAGAATTAAGCCAAAATCTGAGTTTCTTGTGCTACCCCTAATTGATGGCCTCCGTTCCTCAATGTTTTCTCCATATATCAACTCTTCCTGGTTGTCCAGTCTCATGCCTTAAAAAAAATTTTCTTTTTCTTAAATACTTGATTAGTTTAAGCCTTATGCTTTTCTATTAAAAAAAAAAAAAAATCCCTATGTTGTGAAGTGACTGGTGTGGAAACTGTAATAGCAAAAAGGTAGAAAAATATCACGTAATTCTAATCTCAACCTTGCTCTATGCAGGCTCTGTGAAGGTAGGGGCCACTTTTGCTTATGATCCCATATCCTGGGAATGCTAGAGCTGGCACAATAATGTTTCTGTGATGGATCTAGATTACATGTGTGTGTTCCTGACCCCAAAGTGAAATTTATCTGAACATTCACAGAAGTTAGTCTAAAATAACTCAAGTTGCTATGTCCTTAAGCTCGGGTAAGAAGTCTAGTGGACATTCAGATGTCCAAGGGGCAAATGCCATCTTCGTGAAAATGAGATTTAAACATTTATAACAGTAACATCCTTAGAATCAATGCACTGATAAATATTTACTGAATGATTGAGAATATTACTTTCTAAAAAAGTTTTTTCTTTCACAAATAAAGATGAAAAGAAAGCCCCATCAATTTTTGATTTCTAAGTAAAAACCCAAACACCCAAATTGAATTTCTTTTCTTTATGTATTCTAATATTTTCTGTAAGTTAATTGTTTTCAGTTAAAAAAAAATTCGTCACACTATCTTAGAATTTGTAAAACGGTAATACATGGCCGAAATCACTTTTTCCCATAGTCGGAACCTAAGTTTGCTAGCACTTCATTTATGAAAGAGGAAGTGATTTTCAACCCTGAGAAATATAATTTCCCCCTAATATAGTCAGTCAGAAAGAGAGAAAAAAGATACATGAGAAAGCAGAGCATCTGTCAGAGAAAATATAAAAGCAAAATTGCAACTTAATTTATTCAGATTAGTTTTAGCTAATAGTTTACTATGATCCTCAAATTGCTTTTCTCTTTCATGTCCAATGAGCACAGTCACTCAACTTCCTTATCTGTACCCTGGCTTTGCACCTTTCCTTCTCTGACAGGACTTAAAATAAATGGATACTTGGTTTTTAGATTTGCTTTATTTCTTCATC
The DNA here is from genome assembly GCA_935064755.1 of Tragelaphus eurycerus. Lineage (NCBI taxonomy): Eukaryota > Metazoa > Chordata > Mammalia > Artiodactyla > Bovidae > Tragelaphus > Tragelaphus eurycerus. The sequence continues at coordinate 13,865,028 of CAKXYN010000036.1, read as the reverse complement.
AGAGTCACTAAGAAAATAACTAATGAATAATCAATTTCCAGGCAACAAAATCATAAGCTGGTATTTAAGCTCTCACTCTCTCCAGAAATCAGAGCCTGGGATTCTGGATGAAAAGAGAATCATTTGGCAAAGTGCTCCAGAAAACAGGAGTAGGGGGCTAGGAGAGTGAAACACACAGGGAGGGAAAGCAGCAGGGTGCATTTAAGATGGTCCAAAGAGGTGTGCGAAATAAGCCTCTGAAGACCACACCCCAGGGATGGAAAGAGGGAGCATTTATCCACCTACTCACATCCTGCATAGGTCAAAGGTGGCCTTTGACCATTCCCAGTTATGCACATGCTCCAATGCTAAACAGCTATGATTTCAGAGGAGCTCTGAGGTAGAAAGTGGGGGCTCTTGCAGTTTGGCTGAGGTGAGGTGCCTCAGCTTACCTGAGTGAAGCTAGAATAAAAGGCAGAATATGAGGTGGGTTGAATAATGTATCTAATACACAAGGCAGGTTGAAACGGATTAGTTTTTAAAAAAATAGCTTCAAGGAAACAAAATACTAGTACATAAAAACGCTGCAGGTTTGCTTGGCTCTGGAATGATCTCTTTCCTTCACCTCCTAGAAGTGTACCTGGTTCTTCACTGCTGGCTTAACTCAAAGTTCTTGTCAAAAGTCTTATCAACAGAAAGTCAACTTTGCCCCATTCTGATTCAGCAGTAAGCTCACTGCTCATCTAGATCTCTCTTTAGTTATATGAATTTGTGTGTATTTGTTGCAGTAAATTTGACTATAAATTTCTTAAGAATAAGGGGTGGCATCATGTATCTCATTGTATTGACTCCCTTGGGCTTAATGTTTTATCCTATGGCCACTCAAATCTTCAGCTTTTACACTGGCTGGAAGGTTACCATTGGAGACAGATTCACATCATATCTGCGGTACATTAATTCTTGATTTCTCACTGTAAATTAAAATTTTGATATCTTAGGTCTGGTTTGAGTAACTTGACACTACTTTATATTAGAACTGTAGCTGTGTTTGCAAGGCTGCAGGACAAACTTCAGAGCAAGCCTGTCTCTCTCAATCAAGAGACTTTCACAATTTTTCCCAAGAAGATTACAACATATCTGCTGTCTATACAGACATGGAGTTGCAAGTGTTAGACTCGAGTTTCCTCATAATTTCACTACCTCTATTAGTTTCATTTTTTTAACCACATTAAGTAAATTCCTGTTTCATAGTAGTATAAGAAACCTACATAACATTATTAATACATTTTATAGTCACATCTTAAAGCTAAGTTATCAAAAAATTGTGAGACCTAAGTTGTAGAAGCAACTGGAACCTTCTCTATTTAAAAAAAAAAAAAGGTAAAACAAATGTATTCTTAAACAATTCTTAAAATGTTAAACAAAATTAATTCCTTGAGATTCACTACATTATTGCTGCTACTACCTTTTTTGCTATTTCAATAGTTAATGCATTGTAATTTGGAATCCAACAAAACATAACAGGTGACACAAGTGAAAATAATGTCTACATAAGTGTGAAAACTAAAGTTTCTATTTTGTGTGTCAGAACCAAGACCCAAGATGAAGTTCACGGATAAAAACTTCAAATATTATGGAAAGTGAACCACCAAGAAATAGTTATTTAAAATTTTCTACCCCAATTTTGAGGCTTCGCTGGTGGCTCAGATGGTAAAGAATCTGCCTAAATGCAGGAGACCTGGGTTTGATCCATGGGTTGGGAAGATCCCCTGGATAAGGGAATGGCAACCCACTCCAGTATTCTTCCTGGAGAATCTCATGGACTGAGGAGCATGGTAGGCTAGTCCATGGGATCACAAAGAATCAGAGCTGAGCAACTAACACACACATACCCCAATTTCAGGACTGAAGGAGGAGGGTCTTTTAAATTTTCTTCTGGAGAAAGGTTTTGATCTTTTCTATAAGTTTCAGGACCAGGAAACAAAATTTAATGATAAAGATTAATAAGTATTTATACTTCTCCCAGAAATTCTTCTGAACTTATCACTATTTAAAAAATGTTTTGAGCTAAGGTCTAATCAATAAATGTGATGCCATGCTTGTATTTGCCCTGTCAGAGTCTATAATAAATGTTCAGTCAAAATATTTGTATGTTAGTCTTTATGAGAGAATCTCCCTAAATTTTCTCAAAATATCCCAAACTCCACACATCCCAAACTAAAGTCACCCTATTCCCAACTCTCAAATAAACACCTTTTCCTTTAGTTCTTACTGTGATGAAGGCAAGAAACATCGACCGGCTTTGATCCGGGTATTCTCAACTCAATATTGCTAAGTATTAGAGAAATGCAAATCAAAACTACAATGAGATAACACCTCACACCCATCAAAATGGTTATCATCAAAAAAAATCCACAAACAATAAATGCCAGGGAAGGTGTGGAGAGAAGGGAACTATCCTGCATTGTTGGTGGGAATGTAAATTGATATAGCCACTATGGAGAACAGTATGGAGGTTTCTTTAAAAACTAAAAATAGGTCTACCATACGACCCTGCAATCCCACTCGTGGGCATATATCTGGAGGAAAACATGCTTGGAAATGATACATGCACCCCAATGCTCTTACCCTAAAAAGGAAATTGATGTTGTTCCTTCTGGCCATTTACCAAGTCCTCACGCTTTTATCTACTTCCTTTCCTTCCCTATGTATCACTTTAGTTGAGGCTTTTCCCATTTCTGGGAATTATCTTGTATATATTCTGATAAACTGGTATAGCCCTTGAATTGCTTCAAGATGGCAGAGTGGAAGGATGTGCACTCACTCCTTGAGAGAGCACTGGAATCACAACAAACTGCTGAACCATCATTGACAGGAAGATGCTAGAACCAACCAAAAAAGATATCCTACATATCCAGAGACAAAGGAGAAGCTGCAATGAGATAGTAGGAGGGGTGCAATCACGAAAAAATAAAATCACATAATCACCAGGTGGGCTACTCATAAACTGGAGATAAATTATATCACAGAATTTCTCCCACTGGAGTGAAGGTTCCGAGCTCCATGTCAGGCTTCCCAATGTGGGGGTCTGGCAACAGGAGAAGGAATCCCCAGAGAACCTGACTTTGAAGGCCAGTGGGATTTGACTGCAGGACTTCCACAGGATTGGGGAAAAGAGAGTCTGCTCTTGGAGGGCACATACAAAATCTGGTGCACATTAGAACCCAGGGGAAGGGAGCAGTGACCCCATAGGAGACTGAACCAGACCTTACCTGCTAGACCTGGAGGGTCTTTGCAGAAGGGGGGAGCAGCTATGGTTCACCATGAAGACAAGGACACTGGTAGCATCAGTTCTCAGAAGTACTCATTGGCATGAGGCCTCCATGAGGTCACCATTATCCACACCAGCCTGTAGGCTCCAGTGTTGGGCTGCTTCAGACCAAACAACCAAGAGGGAAGGAACACAGCCATACCCATCAGCAGACAAGTAGGGTAAAGTTTAACTGAGCACAGACTTGTCCACAAGAGCAAGACCCAGCTCTACTTACCACCAGTCCCTCCCATCAGGAAACTTACACAAAACTCTTAGATACTCCATCTACTAGAAGGTAGACAGCAGAAGCAAGAACTGCAACCCTGCAACCTGTTGAATAAAAACACTATCACAGAAAGTTAGAGAAAATGAAAATGTAGAAGATTATGTCTCAGATGAAGGAACAAAATAAAACGCCAGAAAAGCAACTAAATGAAGTAGAGATAGGCAACCTTCCAGAAAAAGGATTTAGAATAATGATAGTGAAGATGATCCAGGATCTTGGATAAATGATTTAGGCAAGGATTGAGAAGATGCAAGAAATGTTTAACATAGACCTGGAAGAACTAAAGAACAACAAACAGAGACAAAAAGCACACTAACTGAAATTAAATAGATACTAGAGGGAATCAAGCAGAATAAATGAGGCAGAAGAAGGAATAGTGACCTAGAAGGCAGAATGGTGGGAATCACTGCCACTGAACAAAATAAAGAATGAAATAAAGACAACCTTAGAGACCTCTGGGACATATTAAACACAGCAACATTTTTTGCATTATAGGGGTTCAAAAATGATAAGAAAGAGAGAAAGGATCTAATAAAATATTTGAGGAGATGATAGCTGAAAACTTCTCGAACATGGGAAAGAAAACGCCCTCAACCAAGTTTGGGAAGTGCAGAGTGTCCCAGGCAGGATAAACCCAAAGAAGAGCACAGCAAGACACATAGTAATCAAATTGACAAAAATTAAAGACAATGAAAAAATATGAAAATCAAGAAGGGGAAAATGACAAAAAAAAAATACACGGGTACTTCCATAAGGTTATGAGCTGACCTCTAGGCAGAAACTCTGCAAGCCAGAAGGGAGTGACACAATGTATTTAAAGTGATGAAAGGGAAGAACCTACAACCAAGAATACTCTATCTACCCTGCAAGTATATCATTCAGATTTGAGGGAGAAACCAAAAGCTTTTCAAACAAGCAAAAGTCAAGAATTCAACATCATCAGAAAAGCATTCCAAAAGCTTTTCAAACAAGCAAAAGTCAAGAATTCAACATCATCAGAAAAGCGTTACAACAAATACAAAAGGAACTCCTCAAGGTAGGAAAGAGACTAGCAACTTAGAACAACCTGTGCAACTATAGACTGCTATATCAAAACCTCATAGAAGCAGCAAACCTAAAAACTACAATAGATATACCCACAAAAAAGAAAAAGCAACCCAACATAACACTAAAGATGACCATCAAACTACAAGAGAAGAAAATAAAAGAAGAAAGGAAGAAAAAATACCTGCAAAAACAAACCCCAAATAATTAAGAAAATGGCAATAGGAACACACATATTGATAATTACCTTAAATGCAAATGGATGAAACGTGCCAACCAAAAGGCAGAGACTGTTTGAATGGCTTCAAAAACAAGACCTGTACATATGCTGTCTATAAGAGACCCACCTCGGACTTAGGGACACATACAGACTGAAAATGAGGGGATGGAAGAAGGTATTCCATGCAAATGGAAATCAAAAGGAAGCTGGAGTAGTCATACTCCTATCAGACAAAATAGACTTTAAAGACTTATAAGAGACAAAGAAGGACACTACATAATGGTCAAGGGATCAATCCAAGAAGAAGATATAACAATTGCAAATATATATGTACCCAACAAAGAAGCACCTCAATTCATAAGACAAATCATAACAGCCATAAAGTGAAAAATTGACAGTAACACGATAATAGTGGGGGACTATAACCTTCCACTTTCATCAATCATCCAGTCAGAAAATCAATAAGGAAACACAGTCCTTAAATAACACATCAGACTAGATGGACTTAATTTATATTTATAGAGCGTTCCATCCAAAAGCAGACGGATACATGTTTCTCAAGTGCACATGCAATATTCTCCAGGACTGACCACATGCCTGGCCACAAAGTGAGTGTAAATTTAAGAAAACTGAAATCATATCAAGCATGTTTTCCAACTACAACACTTTGAGATTAGAAATAAAGTACAAGAAAAAAACAATAAAACACAAACACATAGAAGTTAAACAATATGTTACTCAACAAACAATGGATCACTGAAGAAATCAAAGGGGAAGTCAAAAATACCTAGAGACAAATGAAAATGAAAGCACAATGATCCAAAACCTATAGGATGTAGCAAAAGGAGTTCTAAGAGGAAAATTTATAGCAATACAGTCTTACCTCAGGAAACAAGAACAGTCTCCAATAAACAACCTAACCTCACACTTAAAGCAATGAGAGAAAGTAGAACAAACAAAACCTAAAGTTAGTAGAAGAAAAGAAAACAAGAGCAGAGCAGAAATCAGTGAAATAGAGACAAAGAAGACAACAGCAAAGATCAACAAAACTAAAAACTGGTTCTTTGAAAAGATAAAACTGATAAAGTCTTAGCCAGATTGAGAGAGGACTCAAATCAGTAAAATCAGAAATGCAAAAAAGTTACCACTGACACCACAGAAATACAAAACATCATAAGAGACTACTACAAGCAACTATAGGACAATAAAATGGACAACCTGGGAGAAATGGACAGATTCTTAAAAAGATGCAGACTGAACCAGGAAGAAATAAAAAATATGAATAGCCCAATCATATGCACTGAAACTGAAACTGTGATTTTAAAACTCCCAACAAACAAAAGCCCGGGACACAGGTGACTTCTATCAAACATTTAGAGAAAAGCTAACACCTATTCTTCTGAAACTGTTCTGAAAAAATGGCAGAGGAAGGAAAACTCTCAAAATCATTCTATGAGACCACCATCACTCTTTATCAAAATCAGACAAAGATACCACACAGATAAGAAAATTACAGGCCAATACCACTAATGAACACAGACACAAAATCCTCAACAAAATACTATCAATTCTAATCCAACAATACATTAAAAGGCTCAAATACCATGATTAAGTGGGATTTATCCTAGGGATGCAAGGATTTTTCAATATTCACAAATCAAGCAGTGTGATAAACCACATCAACAAACTAAATAAAATCATATGATCATCTCAATAAAAGCAGAAAAGGCTCCTGATAAAATTCAGCACCGGTTTATAATAACAATAATAAATAAAAACTCTCCAGAAAGTGGGCATAAAGGAAACACATGCTCAGTCACTCAGTCAAGGCTGACTCTTTGCAACTCCATGGACTGTAGCCCTCCAGGCTCCTCTGTTCATGGAATTTTCTGGGCAAGAATATTGGAGTGGGTTGCCAATTCCTTCTCCATAAACAAAACATACCTCAACAGAATAAAGGCTGTATAAGACAGCCCGAACAGAATGGGCTCTTCAAGAAAAGAGATCACTTCAAGGAAATTAGAGATACCAAGGGAACATGACATGCAAAGATGGGCTCATTAAAGGACAGAAATGGTATGGACCTAAGAAAAGCAGAAGATATTAAGAAGAGGTGGCAAGAATACACAGAAGAACTGTACAAAAAAATCTTCACGACCCAGATAATCACGATGGTGTGATCACTGGCCTAGAGCCAGATATCCTGGAAAGTAAAGTTAAGTGGGCCTTATAAAGCATCACTACGAACAAAGCTAGTGGAGGTGATGGAATTCCAGTTGAGCTATTCCAAATCCTGAAAGACGATGCTGTGAAAGTGCTGCACTCAATATGCCAGCAAATTTGGAAAACTCAGCAGTGGCCACAGGACTGGAAAACATCAGTTTTCATTCCAATCCCAAAGAAAAGCAATGCTAAAGAATGCTCAAACTACCGCACAATTGCACTCATCTCAAGCCAGGCTTCAGCAATACATGGACTGTGAACTTCCAGATGTTCAAGCTGGATTTAGAAAAGGCAGAGGAACCAGAGATCAAATTGCCAACATCCTCTAGATCATGGAAAAAGCAAGAGAGTTCCAGAAAAACATGTATTTCTGCTTTATTGACTATGTCAAAGCCTTTGACTGTGTGGATCACAATAAACTGCAGGAAATTCTGAAAGAGATGGGAATACCAGACCACCTTACTTGCCCCTTGAGAAACCTATATGCAGGTCAGGAAGCAACAGTTAGAACTGGACATGGAACAACAAACTGGTTTCAAATAGGAAAAGGAGTACGTCAAGGCTTTATATTGTCATCCTGCTTATTTAACTTATATGCAGAGTACATCATGAGAAACGCTGGGCTGGAAGAAGCACAAGTTGGAATCAAGATTGCCAGGAGAAATATCAATAACCTCAGATATGCAGATAATACCACCCTTATGGCAGAAAGTGAAGAGGAACTAAAAAGCCTCTTGATGAAAGTGAAAGAGGAGACTGAAAAAGTTGGCTTCAAGCTCAACATTCAGAAAATGAAGATCATGGCATTTGGTCCCATCACTTCACGGCAGATAGATGGGGAAACAGTGGAAACAGTGTTAGATTTTATGTTTTTGGGCTTCAAAATCACTGCAGATGGTGACTGCAGCCATGAAATTAAAAGGCGTTTACTCCTTGGAAGGAAAGTTATGGCCAACCTAGATAGTATATTCAAAAGCAGAGACATTACTTTGCCAACAAAGTAAGTCAAGGCTATGGTTTTTCCAGTGGTCATGTATGGATGTGAGATTTGGACTGTGAAGAAAGCTAAGCTCTGAAGAATTGATGCTTTTGAACTATGCTGTTGGAGAAGACTCTTGAGAGTCACTTGGACTGCAAGGAGATCCAACCAGTCCATTCTGAAGGAGATCAGCTCTGGGATTTCTTTGGAAGGAATGATGCTAAAGCTGAAACTCCAGTACTTTGGCCACCTCATGCGAAGAGTTGACTCATTGGAAAAGACTCTGATGCTGGGAGGGATTGGGGGCAGGAGGAGAAGGGGATGACAGAGGATGAGATGGCTTGATGGCATCACCGACTCAATGGACGTGAGTCTGAGTAAACTCTGGGAGTTGGTGATGGACAGGGAGGCCTGGCGTGCTGCGATTCATGGGGTTGCAAAGAGTCGGACATGACTGAGCGACTGAACTGAACTGAACTGAAGACAGCCCTACAGATAACATCATAGTCAATGATGAAAAGCTGAAAGCATTTCCTCTAAGATCAGGTACAAGGCAAGGATGTCCACTTTTGCCACTTATATTCAACAGATATATAGATCAATGGAACAGGATAGAGCACCCAGAAGTAAACCCATGCACCTGTGCTCAATTAGTCCATGACAAAGGAGACCAGACTATACAATGGTGGGAAGATGGTCCCTTCAATAAATGATGCTGGGAAAACTGGACAGCTACATGTAAAAACAAAAACAACAAAAAAAAGAAATTAGATCATTCTTTAATACCATACACAAAAATAAACTCAAAATGGATTAAAGACACTACACAGCTCCTAGAAGAAAACATAGGCAGAACACTCTCTGACATAAATGGCAGCAGTATCTTTTTTGATTTACCTCCCAGAGTAGTGGAAATAAAAACAAAAACAAATAGGAACTAATTAAACTCAGAAGCTTATGCATAGCAAAAGAAACCATAAACAAAACCAAAGACAGCCCAAAGATTGGGGAAAATATTTGCAAATTATGTGACCAACGAGGGATTAGTCTCCAAAGTTTATAAACAGGCTAATGTGACTTAATACCATCAAAACCAAACAACCCAATCAAAAAATAGGCAGAGGACCTAAATAAACATTTCTCCAAAGAAGACGTACAGATAGCCAAGAGGTACATGAAAAGACGTTCAACATTGCTAAGATTCAGTTCAGTTCAGTCGCTCAGTCATGTCTGACTCTTTGTGACCCCATGAATTGCACACCAGGCCTCCCTGTCCATCATCAACTCCCGGAGTTCACTCAAACTCACGTCCATCGAGTCGGTGATGCCATCCAGCCATCTCATCCTCTGCTGTCCCCTTCTCCTCCTGGCCCCAATCCCTCCCAGCATCAGTCTTTTCCAATGAGTCAACTCTTCTCATGAGGTGGCCAAAGTATTGGAGTTTCAGCTTTAGCATCATTCCTTCCAAAGAACATCCACTCCTTTAGAATGGACTGGCCAACGCCACAGTTCAAAAGCATCAATTCTTTGGCGCTCAGCTTTCTTCACAGTCCAACTCTCACATCCATACATGACCACTGGAAAAACCATAGCCTTGACTAGATGGGGAGCTGGTATATTCAGATGCCCACAGATTCATTACTGCTTTCTTACTGTATTTGCAATGATACATTGCTGTTTTTACACCCCCAAAGAGTCAGCAAGTGTAACCAAACTACTAGGACAAAGTTTCAGTCATTCCTAAAAAAGAAAAACAAATCAGAGAATATTGCTTCATATCCTTCTCCCTGACTTCTGCTTAGATGGACAAAAGGAGTTGCAGGTGGACTCCTGAAATTCCAGGGGTGAAAGGAGTCCGACATCACATCCTGGGACTTGCACTTACCCATGTGATGGGGGTAGCATGTGGAAGTTAAAAATCAGTGACTGTGGGCCAGCAAAGTCCTTCTGATGCTCTTAGTCACAGAGAGCATCCAGATTGCCTAGGTGGGGCCAGCTGCCCTCACCTCCAGTGCTCCCCTCAGCTCCTGCAGCTTGGAGGGGCCAGTGCAGCCCAGTGAGAAGGAGGAGCTGCATTAGGAAGACTAAGAGGTAGGTGGCAGTGTCACTTGTCCATGCCGACAGCTAGGTCAAAAATGAGCAGTTAAGGAAAGAGATTTTTTCTTCATGAGTTTGGAGATTGTCACCATTACAGGAAGTAGGGCATTGCTATTGTGAACAGAGTGACAAGAAAAGTCCAAACTTGCTCTAGATTTCTTCCAAGAGACAAGAAAGTTTCTGGCTCCACTGAAGAAGCTTGATGGGACTGGGGGAGATAAAAATGAGATGCTTTTATGCTTGTACCCTATATCCTTCCTAGTCAACGTGGCAGGTGTGGAGGCCTCCGTGGTCACACAGCTGTCAATCATGATGCTCTAATTAGCACAGGACTGACTTCTCAGCCTTTGCCTGATCCAGTTCAACAACTGGGATGTGATTGAATTAATATAGGACTAAGAGAGTTCAGTTCAGTTCAATCGCTCAGTCGTGTCTGACTCTTTGTGACCCCATGAATTGAAGCACGCCAGGCCTCCCTGTCCATCACCAACTCCCGGAGTTCACCCAAACTCATGTCCAACGAGGCGGTGATACCATCCAGCCATATAAGAGAAACGCAAATCAAAACTACAATGAGATATCACCTCATACAAGTCAAAATAGCTATCATCAAAAAATCCACAAACAATAAATGCTAGGGAAAGTGTGGAGAGAAGGAAACCCTCCTGCACTGTTGGTGGGAATGTAAATTCATACAACCACTATGGAGAACAGTATGGAGGTTTCTTTAAAAACTAAAAATAGGGCTACTATATGACCCTGCAATCCCACTCCTGGGCATATATCTGGAGGAAAACATGATCGGAAAGGATATATGCACCCCAATGTTCATTACAGCACTGCTTACAATAGTCAAGACATGGAAGCAACCTAAATATCCATTGACAAAGGAACAGATAAACTGTGGTACATATATACAATGTAATATTACTCAGCCATTGAAAAGAAGGAAATAATGTCACGTGCAGCAACATGGATGGATCTAGAGATTATCATACTGAGTGAAGTAAGTCAGACAGAGAAAGAGAAGTATCATACGATATAACTTATATGTGAAGTCTAAAAAGAAATGATATAAATGAACTTATTTACAAAATAGAAACAAAGTCACAGACTTAGAGAACAAACTTATGGTTACCAGGGAAAAGAGTGAAGGGAAGGGATAATGAGGGAGTTTGGGGATTGACATGTATCAGATCAGATCAGATCAGTCGCTCAGTCGTGTCCGACTCTTTGCGACCCCATGAACCGCAGCACGCCAGGCCTCCCTGTCCATCACCAGCCCCCGGAGGTCACCCAGACTCACACCCATCAAGTCAGTGATGCCATCCAGCCATCTCATCCTCTGTCGTCCCCTTCTCCTCCTGCCCCCAATCCCTCCCAGCATCAGAGTCTTCTCCAATGAGTCAACTCTTCGCATGAGGTGGCCAAAATACTGGAGTTTCAGCTTTAGCATCATTCCCTCCAAAGAAATTCCAGGATTGATCTCCTTCAGAATGGACTGGTTGGATCTTCTTGCAGTCCAAGGGACTCTCAAGAGTCTTCTCCAACACCACACAGCTGTATTTAAAGCTTATAACTAACAAGGATCTATTGTATAACACAGGGAACTCTGTTCAATATTATGTAGCAGCCTGGATGGGAAGGGAGTTTGGGGGAGAATGGATACATGTATATGTATGGCCGAGTTGTTCTGCTGTGCACCTGAAGCTATTACATTGTTAATGGGCTGTATTCCAATGTAAAATAAAAAGTGTGTGTGTTTTTTTAAAAAAAGACAATACATTGCCATATTAAAAAAAAAAAAAAAATGGTACAGAAAAACAGGAAGTGAGGTGAAGTGAAGTGAAAGTCACTCAGTCCTGTCCAACTCTTTGTGATCTCAGGGACTGTACAGTCCATGGAATTCTCCAGGCCAGAATACTGTAGCTGTTCCCTTCTCCAGGGGGTCTTCCCAACTCAGGGATCAAATTCAGGTCTCCCACATTGCAGGTGGATTCTTTACTAGCTGAGTCACCAGGGAACCCCGAAAAACAGGAAAGTATTGGGGAATTCTAAAGCAGCCATGGTTAATAAAATTGCACTTTGGCAAAAAATAACCATGATGATTTCAGACACTTATAACCCAGGAAAGTGCTTTCTGAAAGAGCTGCTTAATGTACTGGTAAGCACCCCAACTCCCTAAAATGTTAGGCCATGATTAAGAAAATCTGTTTTTATAACAAGTTATTACTTCACTGAACAGGAATTATCAGCAATTCTGTTGTTGCCTTATCAAGTGGCTCAGAGGGTAAAGCATCTGCCTGCAATGCAGGAGACCTGGGTTCGATCCCTGGGTTAGGAAGATCCCCTGGAGAAGGAAATGGCAACCTACTCCAGTACTCTTGCCTGGAAAATCCCATGGACAGAGAAGCCTGGTAGACTACAGCCCATGGGATGGCAAAGAGTCGGACACAACTGAGCGACTTCACTTTCACTTTCTTATCAAGAGATCCGTGATGCCTTTTCAGAGAAAAGCAACTCCCATGGCTGGTCATAACAGACACTCAATTATATAGCCCCTACTATGTGCCCTAGTTAGTTAAGCTTTCCTGATAGCTCAGTTGGTGAAGAATCCGCCTGCAATGTGGGAGACCTGGGTTTGAGCCCTGGGTTGGGAAGATCTCCTGGAAAAGGGAAAGGCTATCCATTCCAGTATTCTGGCCTGGAGAATTCCATGGACTATATAGTCCAAGAGGTCACAAAGAGTCGGAAATGACTGATGGACTTTCACATTATGTGCCAGGCACTGTTCCTCATAACAAACTTACGATATAGGTATTATTATAATACCCATTTTGCAGATGAGGCAATTGAGGCATGGAGAGATTAGATAATTGGCTAAAAGTCATGCAGTTTGTCAGTATTGGAGCCAGGCTTCAAACATAGGCGGTCTGGCCCCATGGTTTCTGTCTTGGAATTCCAATCCATCTCTCTAATATTTGACTTCCAAGAATGAAGACTTGCCATGGAAAGAGTGAACATATGGTGCAACTTCCACAGGGAATCTGAAAATAAGGAAGCCCTCAGAGATAAAGGATCAATTGAGACTGGTCTCAACCACAAGTCTACTGTCAATTAAGGAGCCTGAACAACTCCCAGGACTGTAGACTCCTTGACAGCCACTTAAAGGGATTAGCTAATCTAGACAGGCAGTCAGTTAGTCTCAAGTGGTACTGGTAAGCCATGGAAGAGTGGAAAAGGAGTCTGTGACCAGCTGTTTTGGGCAAGCGGTGACTGGTAAGGAGCAGTTATGTACTGCCTGAAATGCCCAGTCCTAGTGAGAGGTAGATGAATCAGGTCCTCAGCCTGAGAATCCCTGATATATCTTTTATCCCAGGTAGTTTGATTACAGTGAGAATGTGCCCAGAGCAGGCTACACAAATAACCGGATTGTTAAAAATCAGTTTCCTTGTATCTGATCAGCTCTGGAGAACTGCAAAGAATGAATTTCTAGAGTCTATCCCTGAGAAACCCAGGGCCAGATCTGAAACTCACTTTACCAAGGTACATGCCACTTTATGAGTGTCTTGGCAACCAACCCATCTCTTTCCCTAGTGACAACCTGACTTCCCTATACATATGACTAGAAAAACTGGTAATTCCCTGGTTATCCAGTGGTTAGAACTCCATGCTTTTATTGTCGATGGCTTGGGTTCTATCTCTGGTTGTGGCCACAAGCTGCTGGGCAAAAAAAAAAAAAAAAATTTACAAGGCATCCTAAAACGCACGTGGGGCTTTTGGTCTGGAAAGATAAATGCAATGTGATTATGTCTGAAGTCTATAATAGGCTGAGGCCAGAATCGCGGACTCAGTTTAAGAAGCAATTTCTTGCAGGGTGATATTTTCCTAAATAAACAGTGCTCCATCTTCAGAAAAACAATGTCTCCACCTCATTCTTTAGGCTGCCCACTCCATCTACCGGAACATTTAAAACAATCTCAATAATCTAAAAGGAGACCAGAAAAGGGAGAAAAATTTCTGCCATCCTTCCGGACACTACCGCCATTTCCGTTTCCGGGGCATCCCCCTGCCTGTCCCAGATGTGTTCAAAAATGAGCAGTTTCAGTGCGCCACCACAAGGCGGCATACACCACCGCCTCCAGAATGTGCAAGCAAATCACGGGTCAGGAGCCGGAGAGTGATCACTTCTGAGCTCAGAAGCTGAGGCAGCTTCAGAGACTGGAAAAATTTAAGAGTGATAGGTGGGCACATTGCGAAAGCTAAGGCTTTGAAATCTGGTAACTGCACATACTGGTTGATGGAAGACAGTAGAACAAGAACCCATAAGGCGCATTTAGGAAGGGATAGCCCTGCTGAACCCCACCCTAGTCTTGCTTGCGCAAGATCAGCACAGAAAGGGGATTAGGAAATAAAATGAATCCTCTCTCGTTTTAAATAAACTGTCTCTTATGCGTTACTTTTGAAGTCTTTCAGGTTTTTTTTTTTAACTTAATCTTAGTTTTACTCATTGGGAGTGAAACAGACAAAACCCAGACCTCCCCCCACCTCAACACACACACAAACACACCCACTCCTTTTACTTTTGAAGCAAAGGGTACAGTTCAATGTCAATACCTGTAGGGATAAAACCTTGTTTAAAACCTGTTTTATTAAGAGGGGAGTAGCCAAGTACATGCCGTTTTGCATTTCAGCTCTGCCTCCATTTGCTGTGTATCTTTATGCAAATCATTGAACTTGCTCAGTCTCAAACTTTCTCATCTGTAGAATAGGGATAATAAACCTATTAAGATCATGTTATTGTTGTTGTTTAGTGGCTAAGTCGTGTCAAAATCTTTGCCACCCCATGGACTGTAGCCTGCCAGGCTCCCCTTTCCATGGGATTTCCCAGGCAAGAAAACTGGAGTGGGTTTCTTTCTCCAGGGGATCTTCCTCACCCAGGGATCAAATCCACGCCTCCTGCGTTTTCTGCATCGGCAGGCGGATTCTGTTTTACCACTGTGCCACTTGGGAAGCCCATTTAGGACTGCAGTGAATAGTATATGAAAGAACATAAATCCTTGGGTACACTGCCTAGCACATTTCAAGCTAACAATACCAGGTTGCTCTTCTCAACACTTTAAACCAAAGCCATTGTCAATTTAAAAAAAAAAAAAAAGTGGCAACCTGGATCACACTCTATGATGAGAATAAATATATTTAGATGTCCTTTGGCTGACGCTTTTAGGATCAGCCAAGAATCAGCAAAGCCAAGAGCTGTGCCGAAGAGAACCTATCTGTCTGCCAAGAATTCCGGCCAGCACCTTCTAAGTTCGGAGAAACACACCCCCAAGTCCTCGTCAGGGGCCATCCCCGAGCGCCAGCAGGGCTGGAACAACCCGGGCCGTCCCCTCTCGGCAGAAGCTGGCTTCCACCCAGAAAACAGACGGACACCGGCGGGAAGTCAACTTGAGTGGACTCGAGCGCACGGGGCGGCATGCGCGCAGAGGGGAGCGCGCAGGCTTCCAAGGGTCCCTCCCGGCGCCCCCAGTCGGGGCGGCACACTGGGCGCGCGGCTCACCTGCCTGGCTCAGAGGCACCGCGGCGGCCAGAAGCAGCAGGAGCAGCGGTAGCCGGGCCGGCAGCAGGGGCAGCCCGAGGCGCTCATCCTGGCTGTGGCGGGACATTGCTCGGCGGCCGCGATCTCCGCTCCGCTCGGCAGGACCAGGCAGCTGCTGGCAGAGAGGCTCTCGGGCCGGCAGCTGGGCGCCCGGACGCGGAGGTTCAGGAGTCCTTCTTAACTTTCCTCTCTCATAAGCCCGGCCTGTTTGGGGCTTTTTAGGGGCGAAGAAGCCTCACGTGGTCTTGAGAACAACCTTCGCCCTGCTGGGCCCGTCTGGGAAGGGCGGGTCCTTTCTGACCCTCTAGCGCCCCGTGAGCCGGGCCGGGCCGGTTCCCTTCCTGCACTACTGGGACCTACTTGCTGCTTTCTCCGCACTCCGTCGAGTGGTTTGGCGACCCAGGGCTGGGACAGATCAGTTCATGTCCACACCGCTGGCCTCCAGGGCCGGCCACTGGTCTGCAGCAGCGGAGAGGGGGCGTCCTGGGCAGTGTAGAAATGCATACCCCTGCCTACACGCAGCTCCGATTCCTTGCCCTTTCGGAGAGGGCTTCCCAAGTGCTTACAACTCAGGGTTTAGTGCCCCTCTCCATCCCCGCTGTTTAACCTAAATCCATTTGCTGCCGCTCAGGACTTCGGATTGTTTGTTTTTCAAAACTTCATTGGCTGGAACCACCACTGGCGAGTGATTCAGATTAGATGGGGCTGAAACCAGTGATATCCCAGAAAACTCCTGTGAAGTCCCCATTTCTGTGCGGGGTCAGTTGAAAGTGACATTGTGAAGTAGGCAACACCGTGCCTTGGGGGACATTGTGAAGGTGGCAGAGGGTGCCCTAGGTGACATTGTGAAGTAGGCAAAAGGCATTTTATTCATCCAGTAAGACCTCTGTTGAGCCCACCTTGTGTGTCCCGTACAGGTGGTATTAAAACCACAGTCTACAGCAGACCAGGAGCGACAAAGCCCTATAAATAAACAGGTACCGGAAGTTGCCATCAGTATGTAACAGAGCCCTGCTTACCTATGATTGCATCCACCTGGGGACCAAGGCACTGCCTTCTCCATCTTTCTTCTGAGCTTACCGGAGTTGTTGAGGGGAGATGGGAAGGGAGGGAAAGAGGCACCTTCCCTAAAGGGCAAAACACATTTGTCTTGCTAGGAAAGATATAAAACAATTACATCAGATCTCTATGCAAATTGTTAAACACATCAAGTAAGTCTGTTTCTTTCCAAAAGGTGTAATTAAAAGCATTTAAACACTTATGCACCGATGGCAAAAATTTTAGCATGACAAATTTGTTACTCAATCTCATTTGGGCTAAATTCTAAGCATTCTTCACCTCCTCCATATTCTTTGCGCCTTTACTTAAGGTTCATCTTTGTTTCAGGGAGCTTATGCATTGACTGGGTAGAGGGCATCTACTCTGTGAGTCATCTTTTTGGCTTAGTGGCTTCCAGTGAGATGTAGTTCATCTCTTCTTGTCCTCCTTGTGCTACAGCAGTGGCAGGAATCCACTGTTGACATCTGAGGCTCTTGGCCTCACATCTGGATTCCTACATGCTCTGCGTATTATTTAGGTAATGACAAACTCCCAAAGTTCGATGGTTAATGCAACTGAAATGTATTCCTGACTCATATACCAGTCTAATGTGGGAGTTCTTTATTGGTTGGTGGCTTTCTTTCATGTGGGAATTAAGAGTCCGGTATCCTTTCTTTTGTGGTTCCACCATTCCCTAAGGCAAATGTCCCCATCTTTCTTGGTTCATAGTTCCCTGAGAATCTTGGGACTGCAGGGCAAAAGAAAGATATCTAACAGTTTCTTTTATTAGTTAGGATCAAACAATTTATAAGTAGTAATTTACTCAGTGTCCTAGATGGTACTATGTTTTCCTCAAAGATTTATAGTATCTCAAATGTTCCCTTGAGTTCATTGTGGTATCTTCCACTGATACTATTATTTCCTGTGAATATTTAGCATATCCTAGGTCTTCTACATTGCAGGCGGGTTCTTTACCTTCTGAGCCACCAGGGAAGCCCATATTCTAGGTAGCCCTTGTGAATTCATTGTGGTTCTCAAACTGGATATAGGAACCATCACCCAAGGGACTTGGAATGTTTTCTTCTAACCAGAAGAAGAGGAAAGAATATGGGACAGCTCTCTTACTTCTTATTCACTTCCACTCACATTCCATCAACAGTAACTAGACATATTGCCATACCTGGAAGCTAAGAAGACTGGGAAATGCAGGCTGTGGCTCAGATGTCACCTCTCAGCGTGGAAAGAAAACATACATTTTTAGGGAAGGAAGCTGGCTGTCTCTGGCACTCTCGTCAACCTCTCCATCCAGACTTGGATTCTACTGGATCCTCTGGCTCATTCTCAGACCCCTCTGATCCCTCTATGTGTGTGTGTGGGGTGGGGGTGGGGGATGTGGCGGGGTGGGGGGTGGGGAGGTGGGGTGGGCATGTGGAGTAGGGACACAAAGATCCTCTGACTTGGGGTGTGTTAGTCAGCCTCCCCAAACAGTGCCCTCTATCACTGCTTATCTGCAATTCACATGTCATTGTAGGGCACATAACTCCTTGCAAATTCATGAGCTACATTCTGAGAAATTTAAACACAGCCGCCTCTGCTCTGGTAACTCTAGATCTATTTGGAGTTTCTATTACCAAATGCTCCCACATCCCGCCCCACCCATCAAATAGGCGACTCATCTCCTAGAGGAAGGGTGGTGCTGGCCCTTGCATCAACCCACTGAGTCTTTCTCTTATCAGCTCTTCAAACTTTGTAGATGTTTGTATAAGAGTTATTATACATTCTTATACATTATTATCTTTTAAACATTTGTTATCTACTATATACCTTATTATGTATTCTTATTCCAATTTATTGTTCTTGAATATTTTTCACACCACTTTATTTCAATCTGTGCCTTTTAATCAACTGTTGAATATTTCAAAATATTTTTCTCTCTCAAATGCACACATCTGACATTGGAATGACTTTGAATATTATGGTTTGTGTCTACACAAGACCTCAAAAAGTCACAAGCTTTACTCTTTGATTTTTTCATTACTTTTGTCTTCTCCTTCCTTGAGAAACAAGTCTTAGCTTTTTGGATTTAATCTACTACTGGAAAATTTTCTAAGTTTTACTAAATGTGTAGGATAATATTCAACTTCCTTCTGTATATTTACTTCTGTAGTTAATTTTTCTTGTATTTATTTATGATTTTCCTACATTCATTTTTGTGCAGGTTGTTTTGGTAGTTGAACTTAGCATTTGGTACTCTGAGATCAGATTATTGAGTTCAGACTGCTACAGAACCAAAGAAAAGTTGGACATTCCTGGGCTCAAGCTTGATGCCTGCGGAGCTTGTTTTTGCTCACTTGTAACACAGTTCTGTACTGAGCATCACCGACTCAATGGACATGAATTTGAGAAAACTCTGGGAGATACTTAAGGACAGGGGAGTCTAGTGTGCTGCAGTCCATGGGGTCGCAAACAGTCAGCCATGACATAGCAACTGAACTGTACTGTATCCCTATCCTCTCTTCTACTCACTTGCTCGGACTTTATATAAGCTACCATCCATTGTAATTTCCAGACTGCAGGTGTTTTGTAAATTGGTTACATAAATGAAAAGCTGCCATTGGTTAGCAATTGTAAGGCCACTAGCACATCTTAGCTTTGGGACCACAGTATAAGGGTGAGACGTGAATCAGGCATGGGTTGACTGAAGTAGATGAAGCAGAGTTTAAAAGAGAAGTTGCTATACAAGTTGAATACTGATTAGAGTAGATATTAGTAGAGTAGATGGGATAGAGTAGATGATTTAGTATCATTATCTTTCTCTACAGATAACTATAAACTTTTAAATCAGCTGATAGACATCTTGGTCCCCATCTTTACATTCCAAAGAGGCTGAAAAAAGGGCTGAACACCCTTGAGGCCAAGCACATTTTCTTCATTGTTTAAGAGATGTAATTTTTTTTGCCTGAGGTTCTTTTTTCATAATTTTTCTTTTTCCATTTCTTTTCTAAATTCAGTGGCTATCTCCTTGAGTCAGTTCAGTCACATAGTCGTGTCTGACTCTTTGTGACCCCATGGACTGCAGCATGCCAGGCTTCCCTGTCCATCACCAACTTCCAAAGCTTGCTCAAACTCATTTTCATCAAGATGGTGATGCCATCCAACCATCTCATCCTCTGTTGTCTCCCCCTCCTCCAGCCTGCAATCTTTCCCAGCATCACGGTCTTTTCTAGTGAATCAGTTCTTTGCATCAGGTGTCTGACATACTGGAGTAGATGCCACCAATTTCTCTATTTACTTTCCTTCCCCCACTCTTAATTATCTTAGTATTTTCTCTTCTTTCTAGACAGAAATACCAATGCCAAGTAAAAACAGTTAACAAAATGCAACCCTTTTTTAGTTCTGTTTAATCTTGACTACAGATGCAAAATATTTCTGTATTAAATGTCCCAGATCTTCTTTCAGATTGTAAAAAAGGATTTAAGCCTAAACCATGTGTAACAGTGAATAAATGAAAAGTATTTGATCAAGATTTGGTTGGTCTAGTTGCCATTGATATTTTTAAATGAAGACAACAAGAATACAAGTCTTAGGCAATGAACTCTTGGAAAGTGGATAGAAATTAACATGTAAATGAAACCCAGGGTCAAAACCCAAGAAAATGTTACTAGGAAAAGATCCTATTTCAGTCTAGCTGAGTAAACTAGATGAACATCCCCTGGATACAGAGAATTGTGTTCTCAACTGTGCATATCAATCTTCCGGAAAACTGCAGTCTGAGAAAGGAATACTAGGGAGCATTGCCAAGAGAAATTTGAATACTCTCTCTGTTGAGAAACACATTGTCTGCTAGCACTTTCAATGTAAAGATGAGTAATCAGAAAAAAGAACCAGCACAACATGGAGTCTTTTAGAAATATTGCCATATGAGGGAAAAGGAACATCATCCTGAAAGCTCAAATTTCTAAAAATGATCAATTTTAGGAACGCAAAGAAATTTTAGGAAAATAATATTAACATCTTCTATAGGATATGAGAAGATAGGCTGTCTCTATCGAGAGAAGAAAATTTATAAAGAAAAACAGGTTGAGAAGAAAAGGCATGAGATGAAATGGGAGATGGATAGAATAGGAGAGGGTTGATAGAAAACAAAAATTTCTTTGTATTATTGACTCTCCATTGGAAGCTATGAATGAAGAGCCGAAACTGACACCATTGAAAATGGAGTCAGGAATTTGATGGAAAAATTGATGAGGCCCTCCAAAAAACAGAGGGGAAAGATAGAAATGAAAAGGAAGGTAAAGGTGAAAGATACAAGAGTCTACAGTCCAACCTAAGAATGATATTCTTACTGAAAATTAAGATCAGATAAAATCAAACAGAAGCACTGATCAAAACACTATCAGGAAAACTTTCCTGAGCTGAGTGCTTTTCCTGATATGATGTGATGGGAGGTGCACAGCATCACTTACACTTTAGCCTAAATCAAATCATGGGGATCATATCTGGCTGGGGCCAGCTCCATGGGCACATGACCTGTGTGGTGAAATATCCCCCATCCCTGATGGTGAGAGATGCACAGCAATGTGGATGTACTTAGTGACACTGAACTGGACAGTTAAATAGGGTTACGATAGTAGGTTTTATATTTTGTGACTTTTATTGCATCTGGACTATAGATGCAAAATATTTCTGTATTAAATGTCCCAGATCTTCTTTCAGGTTATAGAAAAATAATTTAAATCTAACCAGTTTATAACAGTAAAACAATTTTTTTTGTTAAAATTAGCAAGATGTGTTCTAAATATAAATTATAAATGAACACTATAGTAAGTTACCAGTTTATAATCTTACAATCTCTAACTTGCTCTAAGCAAAATAAAAAATAAAAGTTTCAGCATCTTTCCTGCAAAAAAAAAATATATATATACACACACATCATCATCATTATCATCATCATCCTTAGAAGGGACCTACATTTGGTTTAATGCCCTGCTGTCACTTGTCCTGAAATTCTTATTAATTTCTGAACAGACAGTCTTGCATTTTCATCATGTGGGGCATCACAAATCACAGCCATTCCTGAATCTGCCAAATCCACATTGTGGGACATTCTGCAAGACAACTGGCCTATATTATTTTTTAAAATGTCAGTTACTTAATAGATATCCCCTTCCCCACCCCTCAAAAAAACCCATTGCCCTAGAAAAAGCATGAAGAAGTACTCTTCCAGGTTAAAGGCAGTTAAGGAGACATGACGACCCAAAATATTAATATTAATAATGTGTAAGCTTTAATTGGATCTTGAGTGGGTATATGTGTATGATGGGGGGATATCTACAAAAGACATTTTAGGGGAGAATATTTGGAAAAATTTAAATAAATAAGGATTATATATTAATTGGCATTGTACATTTAAACATTTATTGGGCATGAAAATTGCATTCTGTGTATGCAAAAGGAGGTCCTAGTTTTTAGCCATTACAGGCTATGGTCAAGTGTCATGATGTTTGCAACTTACTTTCAAATGGTTTGGTAAAAATAAATGCATGTAGTTTGGTTGCTAAGTCTTGTCTGATTCCTTTTTCAACCCAATGGACTGTAGCCCTCCAGGCTCCTCTGTCAATGGGATTCTCCAGGCAAGAATACTGAAGTGGGTTGTCATTTCCATCTCCAGGGGATCTTCCCAGCCCAGAGATCGAACCCACGTCTCTTGCATTGGCAGGAGTTTCTTTGAGGCACCAGGGAAGCCCAAATGCATATATGGACACAAGTAAAATAAATATGACCGAAGAACTCCCACAATAATCCTCTCAGCAAACTTCTTTTCTAAGGGGGAGCTTTTAATGAGTATTTGTCCATTGACTTTCTAATTGGTTTACATCTCCAGAGTCTCCCTTTCCATGGTGCCACTAATACCTAAGTCCGGGCATCTCCTTCCTGTGCCCTTTCAGCAACCAGCAGATGACTTCTCTTAAACACAGATGCTCTCAAGCTTGAACTCATCAATCTATGGGCCCTAGTCCTGGAGGTTTAAAAGGTAAAACTTTACCTTTTAAACTTATCAAAGTCTTCACTCAATAAAGATAAGTCTCTCCCTAGGGGTAACTGCCTATCAACTATTAAGAAAACAGGTTCTGAATGATATATAAGAAGAGGGGGGAAAAAATCAAGAACTGTGATTGTTCCAGTGAAGGGAAAATGGAAAATGTTACCTACAAAGTAGTAGAAAAGAAAAAAAAAAAAGCAGATCAACTTCGCTGTTCAAGAATCTTCTACAGCCTTTGTTGAGAGAAAAGGTTGTGGCCATGAAATTTTATATTGAGTTAATTTTAGTTCATGTGTTAAGGTAACCAGTGTTCAAGGACTCAGAAAATAGAACTTGCATGAATCATTTTTGAAAGAATTACTTTGATACAGTTCAACAGACTGGATGACAAATCAAAATTAAGAAAAATAGGGAAGTTATAATGTAAAAATTTAGAGAAGCTTTTACGTGGTTTAGTAACCAGGACCCCACATTCAGGAATCAAAGGGGTTCTGTATTCTCCAGTGAATTCTGCTAGAAAAGTGGCAGCTTGCCCTTCTGTGCTTCCATTAGCAAGACTGTGTTTTTTTCCTCTTCCCCTTCTTGCCCACTGACACAAGGTGGATTTCTCAGGTTGCATTTTCCACAGTGCAATGTGGATTGAATCCCTGCTGTGGTTGATAACTTGTAAGTGCTTTTCTGCTCATCTCTCCCTACCAAGCAATTTGATTGAAACACTGTGTCAACAAGAATTACCTAACAGAAGTCAAGTTGCATTTAAAAAAAAAAAAAAACAACCCCATAATGGCTCTTTTCATTGCCAAATAAATTGAGCAATGATTTTTCTACATCCTGGCAACTCCTCTTCAAAAATATGTTATTTTTTTTTTTTTTAAACTGGCTATGAAAAACAGATTAGTCAGGGGCAATCGGTTAGCATTTATGAAGCCCAACCTCTTATTGTTCTTCTAGGGAATGATCAATCTTATCCATTACACTTAGTGGTGTGGGGTCTTGGCTAAGCAAAACTAGGATTCATGTTTGAACATGTCTGATGAATGCATGTGTCCACATGTATCCATCTACCTGAATTGAGTTGTACTGAGGAAGGAAACTGGAGAAGTAGGTTTGTGTTGAGCACCTGGGGGAAAGTAGAATAGGTGGGGAAAAAGATGAGTGGGTGGAGAGAAAAGCATGGTGCCTCTTTCATAATTTGCCTGCCTTGTTAACTTGGTTTCAAAGCTTGAAGAGAAAGGGGCTTCATGCAGAAGGAACAGATTTCAGGGAGTTTGTGAGACTTGGAGCCATTAGAGCATTGTTCTGATGCCGGGTGACACATGGGCCATGGAGTAGAGAGAAGAAACATGGCTTCCACAAGTAAAAACTGCAAGGGGGCCAAACTGCACTGACACTGGTAAAGATAAAGTGCATATATATGGAAAAACCCTATGATAATGCTATGAATGAAAGTGAAAGTGTTAGTCACTCAGTTACGTCGGAACTTTGTAACCCTATGGACTGTAGTCTGCCAGGCTCCTTTGTCCATGGGACTCTCCAGGCAAGAATACTGGAGTGGGTTGCCATTCCCTTTCTCCGAGGGAGGAGGAGGGGTGTCTTCCTGACCAAAGGATCAAACTTAAATCTCCCGAATTGCAGGCAAATGTTTTACCATCTGAGCCGCCAGGGAAGCCCTCCCAAATTAAATAGTTTAACATCACGGACACCCTTTTGCAAGGTTGTTGTTATTGTTTGGCCTCTAAGTCATGTCCAATTCTTTTGTGACCCTATAGACCAAAGCCTGCCAAGTTCCTCTGCCCATGGGGATTCTCTAGGCAAGAATATTGGAGTGGGTTGCCATGCCCACCAGCTCCAGGGGATCTTCCCAACACAGGGATCAAACCCGTGTCTCCTGAATTGGCAGGCCAGTTCTTTACTGTCTGAGCCACTGAAATGAAAATGGTGACTGGGAGGAGGAAGGGAATCAATCACCAATTGTATTATAGCCAAATTTGTTTTACTGCATGCATATTCTTATATTCAGTTCAGTCATCGGTTCTGTCTGACTCTTTGCAACCCCATGGACTGCAGCATGCCAGGCTTCCCTGTCCATCACCAGCTCCCGGAGCTTACTCAAACTCATGTCCATTGAGTTGGTGATGTGATGCCATGCAACCATCTCATCCTCTGTCGTCCCCTTCTCCCGCCTTCAGTGTATCCCAGCATCATCCCAGGGTCTTTTCCAATGAGTCAGTTCTTCACATCAGGTGGCCAAAGTATTGGAGTTTCAGCTGCAGCATCAGTCCTTCCCATGAATATTCAGGACTGATTTCCTTTATGATTGACTGGTTTGATCTCCTTGCAGTTTAAGGGACTCTCAAGAGTCTTCTCCAACATACAGTTCAAAAGCATCAATTCTTTGGTGCTCAGCTTTCTTTATAGTCCAACTCTCACACCCATACATGACTACTGGAAAATACACAGGTTTGACTAGATGGACTTTTGTTGGCAAAGTAATGTCTCTGCTTTTTAATATACTATCTAGGTTGGTCATAGCTTTTCTTTGAAAGAGCAAGCGTCTTTTAATTTCATGGCTGCAATCACCATCTCCAGTGATTTTGGAGCCCCCAAAAATGAAGTCTTCCACTGTTTCCATTATTTCCCCATCTATTTGCCATGAAGTGATGGGACCACATGCCATGATCTTAGTTTTCTGAATGTTGAGTTTTAAGCCAAAATTTTCACTCTCCTCTTTCACTTTCATCACGAGGTTCTTTAGTTCTTCTTCTCTTTCTGCCATAAGGGTGGTGTCATCTGCATATCTGAGATTATTGATATTTCTCCCCACAACATTGATTCCAGCTTGTGCTTCATCCAGCCTGGCATTTTGCATGATGCACTCTGCATATAAGTTAAATAAACAGGGTGACAATATACAGTCTTGACATACTCCTTTTCCTATTAGAAGCCAGTCTGTTGTTCCAGGTCCACGTCTAACTGTTGCTTTTTGACTTGCATACAGGTTTCTCAGGAGGCAGGTCAGGTGGTCTGGTATTCCCATCTCTTGAAGAATTTTCAACAGTTTGTTATGATCCACACAGTCAAAGGCTTTGGAGGAGTCAATAAAGCAGAAGTCTTTCTGAAACACTTGTGCTTTTTCGAAGATCCAGTGGATGTTGGCAATTTGATTGCTGATTCCTCAGCCTCCTCTAAATCCATCTTGAACATCTGGAAGTTCACCATTCACATACTGTTGAAGTCTGGCTTGGAGAATTTTGAGCATTACTTTACTAGCATGTGAGATGAGTGCAATTGTGCGATAGTTTGAGCATTATTTGGCATTGGCTTTCTTTGGGATTGGAATGAAAACTGACTTTTTCCAGTCCTGTAGCTGGAGTTTTCCACTGCTGAGTTTTCCAAATTTGCTGACATACTGAGTGCAGCACTTTCACAGCATCATCTTTTAGGATTTGAAATAGCTCAACTAGAATCTCATCACCTCCACTAGCCTTGCTCATAGTGATGCTTCCTAAGGCCTACTTGACTTCACATTTCAGGATGTCTGGCTCTAGGTGAGTGATCACAGCATCGTGGTATCTGGGTCATGAAGATCTTTTTTGTATAGTTCTTCTGTGTATTCTTGCCACCTCTTCTTAATGTCTTCTGCTTCTGTTAGGTCCATACCATTTCTGTCCTTTACTGAGCCCATCTTTGCATGAAATGTTCCCTTGGTATCTCTATTTTTTTTTGAAGCGATTTCTAGTCTTTCCCATTCTATTGTTTTCCTCTATTTCTTTGCATTGATCACTGAGGAAGGCTTTCTTATCTCTTCTTGCTCTTCTTTGGAACTTTGCATTCAAATGGGTGTATCTTTCCTTATCTCCTTTGCCTTTAGCTTCTCGTCTTTTCTCAGCTTTTTGTAAGGCTTCCTCAGACAACTATTTTGCCTTTTTGAATTTTTCTTTTTTGAGGATGGTCTTGATCCCTGCCCCTCTGTACAATGTTACAAACCTCCATCCATAGTTCTTCAGGCACTCTGTCAGATCTAATCCCTTGAATCTATTTGTCACTTCCACTGTATAATCATAAGGGACTTGATTTAGGTCATACCTGAATGGTCTAGTGATTTTTCCCTACTTTCTTCAGTTTAAGTCTGAATTTGGCAATAAGGAGTTCACGATCTGAGCCACAGTCAGCTCCCGGTGTTTTTTTGTTGACTGTATGGAGCTTCTCCATCTTTGGCTGCAAAGAAGATAATCAATCTGATTTCGGAATTGACTATCTAGTGATGTCCATGTGTAAAGCCTTCTCTTGTGTTGTTGAAACAGGATGTTGGCTATGACCAATGTGTTCTCTTAGCAAAACTCTATTAGCCTGCTTTGTTTTGTACTCCAAGGCCAAATTTGCCTGTTGCTCCAGGTTATCTCTTGACTTCCTACTTTTGCATTCCAGTCCCCTATAATGAAAAAGATATCTTTTTTGGGTGTTAGTTCTAGAAGGTCTGGTAGGTCCTCATAGAACTGTTCAACTTCAGCTTCTTCAGCATTACTGGTTGGGACATAGACTTGGATTACCATGATATTTAATGGTTTGCCTTGGAAATGAACAGAGATCATTCTGTTGTTTCTGAGATTGTATCCAAGTACTGCATTTCAGATTTTTTGTTGACTATGGTGGTTACTCCATTTCTTCTAAGGGATTCTCGCCCACACTAGTAGATATAATGGGTTAAATGCACCCATTCCAGTCCATTTTAGTTCACTGATTCCTAAAATGTTGATGTTCACTCTTGCCATCTCCTGTCTGACTACTTCCAATTTGCCTTGATTCATGGACCTAACATTCCAATATTGTTCTTTATAGTATCGGACTTTACTTCCACTACCAGTCACATCCTCAACTGGGTGTTGTTTTTGCTTTGGCTCTGTCTCTTCATTCTTTCTGGAGCTATTTCTCCACTGATCTCCAGTAGTATATTGGGCACCTACTGACCTGGGGAGTTCATCTGTCAGTGTCCTATCTTTTTGCCTTTTCATACTGTTCATGGGGTTCTGAAGGCAAGAATACTGAAGTGGTTTGCCATTCCCTTCTCCAGTGGACCACATTTTGTCAGACCTCTCCAGCATGATCTGTCTATCTTGGGTGGCCCTACAGGGCACACAGTTTCATTGAGTTAGACAAGGCTGTGGTCCATGTGATTAGTTTGATTAGTTTTCTGTGACTGTGGTTTTCATTCTGTTGGCCCTCTGATGCATAAGGATAAGAAACTTATGGAAGCTTCCTGATGGGAGATACTGCCGAGGGGGAAACTGTGTCTTATTCTGATGGGTGGGGCCATGATCAGTAAATCTTTAATCCAATTTTCTGTTGATATGCAGGGCTGTGTTCCCTCTCTGTTGTTTGACCTGAGGCCAAACTATAGTGAAGCTAATGAAGTTCAGTTCAGTTCAGTTCAGTTGCTCAGTTGTGTCCGACTCCTTGCAACCCCATGAATCACAGCACGCCAGGCCTTCCCGTCCATCACCAACTCCCGGAGTTCACTCAAACTCACGTCCATCGAGTTGGTGATGCCATCCAGCCATCTCATCCTCTGTCGTCCCCTTCTCCTCCTGCCCCCAATCCCTCCCAGCATCAGGGTTTTTCCAATGAGTCAACTCTTCGCATGAGGTGGCCTAAGTATTGGAGTTTCAGCTTTAGCATCAGTCCTTCCAAAGAACACCCAGGACTGATCTCCTTTGGAATGGACTGGTTGGATCTCCTTGCAGTCCAAGGGACTCTCAAGAGTCTTCTCCAACAATTGATGCTTCTTCAAAAGCATCAATTCTTTGGCGCTCAGCTTTCTTCACAGTCCAACTTTCACATCCATACATGACCACTGAAAAAACCACAGCCTTGACTAGATGGACCTTTGTTGGCAAAGTAATGTTATAGTCAAATGGGTATTACTTTTAAGTAGGGTTGGGAAAACAAAGCTGGCTAAGCAAAGGAAAGAATTACATGAGCATAGTATAGTGAATGTTTCTGTGTTGTGGGCTTGGGGTTGATTTTTTCCCCTCACTTGTCAGTATTTTCCCAATATTTAATGACAAGAATATGGTAGTTTTCTCATCTAAAATTTTTATTTTGAAATATCCATAAAAAAATATCATTTTATTTTAAAAAATATTTGAAGGTGTCTTGACTGAACAAAGCCTCTTACATCTAAATCAAATCAGAAGTTTTAAATTAGCTATTATACACTTTGAAACACATATTTCACATCAAGCCTTTTCACTTTGAATAAACACTGTAATTAACAGTTCTGTTCATATCATTTCCACAGTTTTTCTTTTTTTTTCCACCAAAGCCTTTCTGTTATCAGAAGCAATAGTTGTGTGTATGAACCACATTTTCAGAATCATCATGGTTGCTTAATACCCTATCAGCCTGATCTTCTCTGGGCTGGGATTTCAAAAACCACCTCCGAAGATTTGAACTTCCCCCTGGCCTGCACTATAAAAAGCCACCAGCTGACATGGGAATGTTAGAATTTCATAACTTAGCCTTCACAGATATGACTCTGTATGCCTTTCTACCTCATTTTCTCTCTCCTGGGTGAATCCCGTCCTGTTTGTCTGAAATATCTTCCCCTTTCCCTTTTTGATGTGATTGCTCTCCTGGCTTATCCTTGTTCTCTCTTTCTTTAAAAAACAATCTATTGGGACTTCTCTGCTGGTCCAGTGGTTACGAATCCTCCTTCCAATTCAAGGGTCATGGGTTCGATCTGGTCAGGGAACTAAGATCCCACATGCAGTGGGGCAACTAAATCCATGTGTCACAACTAGAGAACTCAGTGCAGCCCCCAAAATAAATAAAACAAAAACAATCCAAATCAGATATTTTCAATAAGCATTTTGGAACACCTGGTAAAAAAATAGGTTTATGCTAGATGCTATAAGAGCTCCAATTAGAAAGTTTGTAGCTACTGTTCTGGTTAAGAACTGGTTAAATGGCCTGTCTGGTCAAGGCTATGGTTTTTCCAGTAGTCATGTATGGATGTGAGAGTTGGAGTCTAAAGATAGCTAAGTGCTGAAGAATTGATGCTTTTGAACTGTGGTGTTGGAGAAGACTCTTGAGAGTCCCTTGGACTGCAAGGAGATCCAACTAGTCCATCCTAAAGGAGATCAGTCCTGGGTGTTCTTTGGAAGGACTGATGTTGAAGCTGAAACTCCAATATTTTGGCCACCTGATGCAAAAAACTGACTCATCTGAAAAGACCCTGATGCTGAGAAAGATTGAAGGCAGGAGAAGGGGACGACAGAGGATGAGATGGTTGGATGGCATCACTGAGTCAATGGACATGAGTTTGGGTGAACTCTGGGAGTTGTTGATGGACAGGGAGCCTGGCGTGCTGCAGTCCATGGGGTCACAAAGAGTCAGACACAAGTGAGCTGAACTGAACTGAAATGCCCCAAGCTCTGAAGAAGAGACTCTACTAAGCCTCTCCAAATAAACAATCAGCTTGGTAAAAGCAATGAGCTTGCTCTTTGATCTCCAAGACTGGTCCCTGGCTCTTCCTCTCGGCCACCTTGCTTCACTAGCTCTGTATGTATATATTCTGATGCTCTTAAGAGCATGATTCTCTCCCTTTTAAGACATTATATTTTCTATCAAACAACTCTTGTTGACACTAGGGTCTGAAGGCCTAGGGAATGACTTAATTTTTACTTTCCTTTTTACCTCTCTTATTCTGGTCAGTGACACATAATGTAACCCATATGGGTATGTTGTTTCTAGAACCAAATCAGATGGTTTTAAATCTTTACTTTGCCACTAACTAGGCAAGTAACTTCATAGCTCCATATCTTTATTTTCTCACCTTTATAGTGGGAATAATAATGCTAGTACCTGCCTCACATGTGTATCATAAGTATCAGAGGTTGCTGATTAAGGTGATTTAAGGTGATTTAAAAATACCTGTGTGATAGAAGGGGCTTCCCTGGTGTCTCAGATGGTAAAGAATCTGCCTGCAATGCAGGAGACCCAGATTCGATCCCTGGGTCAGGTGATAGAAGATTTCACAAGTGCTCTCTTGATCCAGTTTCTAAGTCAGGGCTAACAACTCTCCATTCATGTGAAAGAATTAGAAGTCTTCAGAGCCAGGTTTCTAGTCTACCTGAATAAACCAACCTGATTCTATATATAACAGTCTTCATTATAAGCTACAGTCCACGGGGTCGCAAAGAGTTGGACACGACTGAGTGACTTCACTTTCTTTCATTATAGCTAATGTGATTTTATTTTTAAAAACTTTATTATATCTATCAGTTTGCACTTACTGGAAGTCTACTCAGTTGAATTAATGAAAATTTTGACTTATTCTTAAGAAACATTTGTATATTTTATTATAAACTATAACATGACTTGTACTATTATCAGTTCAGTTCAGTCGCTCAGTCGTGTCCAGCTCTTTGAGACCCCATGGACTGCAGCACGCCAGACCTCCCTGTCCATCACCAACTCCCAGACTTTACCCAAACTCATGTCCATTGAGCCAGTGATGCCATCCAACCATTTCATCCTTTGTCGTCCCCTTCTCCTCCTGCCCTCAATCTTTCCCAGCATCAGGGTTTTTTCAAATGAGTCAGCTCTTCACATCAGGTGGCCAATGTATTGGAGTTTCAGCTTCAACATCAGTCCTTCCAATGGACACTCAGGACTGATCTCCTTTAGGATAGACTGGCTGGATCTCCTTGCAGTCAATATTGGTAAAAAAAAGTTTACAATTAGCATAGGTTTGGAAACCTTCTAACGGATACTATAACGGATACTATATCATTCTGCACATTATTTGAGTGACAAATCCTTAAGGCTTGATTCTGTTTATGCTCCTAATGTTCAGTAAAGTAAAACTGTCTCTAAAAAAAAAACAACAACAAACAAACAAAACCCATTCACACCTTTTAGAGGCAGTTTTCCAAACCCACACTTCAACTTCTTTCCTTATCAGGTTCTGCCACCCCTGGGTTACAGTATTCAGTACCCAACTGCCAGAGACCTCAGATATTTAACACCCAGGAATGGCCTCTTCTTCTTCCAGCCCTCAGAAGTATTCAAATTTCCAATCCCTGGGACGCCACAAAACCTAGCTAACCTCACCCCCGTTTGCTATGAAACTACCATTACAGCTCCAGCTTGCTGACCATGCCTCCAAGCAAAAACTACTGTGCGGCCTTGCATGGTATCCTTCCCTAGTTTGGAGCTGTAAAAAAAATTCAGCCTTTCATCCAAGTGTCACTGGCTATGTCCGGCTATCCAAAGAACCTATAATCATGCCTAATATCATGTAATTATGAAATAACCTGGTTCATGTTAAGAACTCTGTAACTTTTATCTTTAAAAAAAAGGGCTTTCTATTCCCAATTTATGTAAAGTTTTATGCATGAAAATATTGCAAGACTATTCCTTTTGAGAATTCATGGGGGCTTCCGTGGTGGTCCAGAGGCTAAGACTTCCTGCTCATAATACATGGGCTGGGGTTCAGTCCCTGGTTGGGGAGCTAGATTCCACATGCCCCAAATAAGAGTTTCCATGTCACACCTAAAGATTCCGAATGCTGCAACTAGGACAGTACGCACAATTATAAAAGAAAAGAAAAAAAAAGAGTTAAAATTATTTAACCTTTTTTTTTTTCAGTATTTTATTTTATTTTATTTTATTTTTTATTTTATTATTATTATTTTTTTGATTTTTCTTAACTTTACAATATTGTATTACTTTTACTATACATCGAGATGGATCCGCCACCAGAATACACGTGTTCCCCATCCTGAACCCTCCTCCCTCCCCCCTTCCCACACCATCCCTCCAGGTCATCCCAGTGCTCCAGTCCCAGGCATCTGTTATAGGGCATCGTACCTGGACTGACTCGTTTCAGATATGATATTATACATATTTCAATGCTATTCTCCCCAATCGTCCCACCCTCTCCCAGTCCCAGAGTCCAAAAGTCTGTTCTATACATCAGTGTCTCTTTTGCTGTCTCATAAGCAGGGTGATTGTTACCATCTTTCTAAATTCCATATATATGCGTTAGTATACTGTATTTGTGTTTTTCTTTCTGGCTTACTTCACTCTGTATAATAGGCTCCAGTTCCATCCACCTCATTAGAACTGATTCAAATGTATTCTTTTTAATGGCTGAGTAATACTCCATCGTGTACATGTACCACAGCTTGCTTATCCATTCATCTGTGGATGGACATCTAGGTTGCTTCCACGTCCTGGCTATTGTAAACAGTGCTGCTATGAACATTGGGGTACACGTGCCTCTTTCAATTCTGGTTTTCTCAGT
Organism: Tragelaphus eurycerus; assembly: GCA_935064755.1. Classification (NCBI taxonomy): domain Eukaryota; kingdom Metazoa; phylum Chordata; class Mammalia; order Artiodactyla; family Bovidae; genus Tragelaphus; species Tragelaphus eurycerus. The sequence goes on along the minus strand of CAKXYN010000036.1, from coordinate 13,831,898 downwards.
GTGTATGCCCAGCAGTGGGATTGCTGGGTCATAAGGCAGTTCTATTCCCAGTTTTTTGAGGAATCTCCATACTGTTCTCCATAGTGGCTGTACTAGTTTGCATTCCCACCAACAGTGTAAGAGGGTTCCCTTCTCTCCGCACCCTCTCCAGCATTTATTGCTTGTGGATTTTTGGATCGCAGCCATTCTGACTGGCGTGTAATGGTACCTCATAGTGGTTTTGATTTGCATTTCTCTGATAATGAGTGATGTTGAGCATCTTTTCATGTGTTTGTTAGCCATCTGTATGTCTTCTTTGGAGAAGTGTCTATTAAGTTCTTTGGCCCATTTTTTGATTGGGTCGTTTATTTTTCTGGAATTGAGCTGTAGAAGTTGCTTGTATATTTTTGAGATTAGTTGTTTGTCTGTTGCTTCATTTGCTATTATTTTCTCCCATTCTGAAGGCTGTCTTTTCAGCTTGCCTATAGTTTCCTTTGTTGTGCAGAAGCTTTTAAGTTTGATTAGGTCCCATTTGTTCATGGAGCTAATCTCGATAGAAAAATCTTTACAGTTTTAGTTTGACTTTGTTGTATTCTAATATTGTATTCCAAAATATACTGAAGAAACCAAAATGTCACCCTAAAATATGCCTTTTTTGACATAAAAATCATTTTGAGCTGAAGGCAAGGGACACTGGTTCAGCCTTCAGCCTGGGAAGATCCCACATGCTGCGGGGGCACTGAGCCCGTATGCCACAACTAACGAGCCCGTGCTCTGCAGCCCACAACCACAACTACTGAGCCCATGCACTACGACAACTGAAGCCTTCTCTCTAGAGCCTGGGATCCACAACAAGAGAAGCCACTGCAGTGAGAAGCTAGTGCACTACAACCAGAGAGCAGCCCCCACTCACCGCAACTAAGGTCCATGCAGAGCAACAAAGACCCAGCACAGCCAGAAAAAAAAAAGAATAAGCAGTAAATGGATATATTGAGAGACTAAGGATAGTCTTTCTCAATAGAAGACAGACAGCAGAGTAGAGAGATCCCAGGTTCACCTTGTCCCATAACCACATCAAAATTACGAGTACATTTGAAGAAAGTGGGGAAAACTACTAGACCATTCAGGTATGACCTAAATCAAATCCCTTAAGATTATACAGTGGAAGTGAGAAATAGATTTAAGGGACTACATCTGATAGACAGAGTGACTGATGAACTATGGATGGAGGTTCGTGACATTGTATAGGAGACAGGGATCAAGACTATCCCTAAGAAAAAGAAATGCACAAAAGTAAAATGGCTGTCTGAGGAGGCGTTACAAATAACTGTGAAAAGAAGAGAAGCGAAAAGCAAAGGAGAAAAGGAAAGATATACCCATTTGAATGCAGAGTTCCAAAGAAAAGAAAGAAGAGATAAGAAAGCCTTCCTCAGTGATCAATGCAAAGAAATAGAGGAAAACAATAGAATGGGAAAGAAAATTAGAGATACCAAGGGAACATCTCATGCAAAGATGGGCTCAGTAAAGGACAGAAATGGTATGGGCCTAACAGAAGCAGAAGATATTAAGAAGAGGTGGCAAGAATACACAGAAGAACTATACAAAAAAGATCTTCATGACCCAGATAATCACGATGGTGTGATCACTCACCTAGAGCCAGACACTCTGGAATGTGAAGTCAAATGGGCCTTAGGAAGCATCACTATGAACAAAGCTAGTGGAGGTGATGGAATTCCAGCTGAGCTACTTCAAATCCTGAAAGATGATGCTGTGAAAGTGCTACACTCAATATGCCAGCAAATTTGGAAAACTCAGCAGTGGCCACAGGACTGGAAAAGGTCCATTTTCATTCCAATCCCAAAGAAAATCAATGCCAAAGAATGTTCAAACTGCCGCACAATTGCACTCATCTCACATGCTAGTCGGGGAAGGCAATGGCACCCCACCCCAGTACTTTTGCCTGGAAAATCCCATGGACGGAGGATCCTGGTAGGCTTCAGTCCGTGGGGTCGCTAAGAGTCGTACACGACTGAGCGGCTTCACTTTCACTTTTCAGTTTCATGCATTGGAGAAGGAAATGGCAACCCACTCCAGTGTTCTTGCCTGGAGAATCCCAGGGACAGGGGAGCCTGGTGAGCTTCCGTCTATGGGGTCGCACAGAGTCGGACACGACTGAAGCGACTTAGCAGCAGCAGCAGCAGCACATGCTAGTAAATTAGTGCTCAAAATTCTCCAAGCCAGGCTTCAACAGTACATCAACCATGAACTTCCAGATGCTCAAGCTGGTTTTAAAAAAGGCAGAGGAACCAGAGATCAAATTGCCAACATCCTCTGGACCATGGGGAAAGCAAGAGAGTTCCAGAAAAAACATCTATTTCTGCTTTATTGACTATGCCAAAGCCTTTGACTATGTGGATCACAACAAACTGTGGAAAATTCTTCAAAAGATGGGAATACCAGACCACCTGACCTGCCTCATGAGAAATATGTTTGCAGGTCAGGAAGCAACAGTTAGGACTGGACATGGAACAACAGACTGGTTCCAAATAGGAAAAGGAGTATATCAAGCCTGTATATTGTCACCCTGCTTATTTAACTTATATGCAGAGTACATCACGAGAAACACTGGGCTGGAAGAAGCACAAGTTGGAATCAAGATTCCTGGGAGAAACATAAATAACCTCAGATATGCAGACGACACCACCCTTATGGCAGAAAGTGAAGGGGGACTAAAAGCCTCTTGATGAAAGTGAAAGAGGAGACTGAAAAAGTTGGCTTAAAGCTCAACATTCAGAAAATGAAGATCATGGCATCTCATCCCATCACTTCATGGAAAATAGATGGGGAAATAGGCAATGGCACTCTACCCCAGTACTTTTGCCTGGAAAATCCGATGGACGGAGGATCCTGGTAGGCTCCAGTCCATGGAGTCGCTAAGAGTCGGACACGACTAATCGACTTCACTTTCACTTTTTTCACTTTCATGCATTGGAGAAGGAAATGGCAACCCACTCCAGTGTTCTTGCCTGGAGAATCCCAGGGATGGGGGAGCCTGGTGGGCTTCCGTCTATGGGGTCGCACAGAGTCGGACACGACTGAAGCGACGCAGCAGCAGCAGCAGCAGTGGAAACAGTGTCAGACTTTATTTTTCTGGGCTCCAAAATCACTGCAGATGGTGACTGCAGCCATGAAATTAAAAGACGCTTACTCCTTGGAAGGAAAGTTATGACCAACCTAGAGAGTATATTGAAAAGAAGAGATATTACTTTGCCAACAAAGGCCTGTCTAGTCAAGGCTATGGTTTTTCCAGTGGTCATGTATGGATGTGAGAGTTGGACTGTGAAGACAGCTGAGCACCGAAGAATTGATGCTTTTGAACTGTGGTGTTGGAGAAGACTCTTGAGAGTCCCTTGGACTGCAAGGAGATCCAACCAGCTCATCCTAAATGTGATCAGTCCTGGGTGTTCTTTGAAAGGACTGATGGTGAAGCTGAAACTCCAATACTTTGGCCACGTCATACAAAGAGTTGACTCATTGGAAAAGACCCTGATGCTGGGAGAGACTGGGGGCAGGATAAGGGAACAACAGAGGACAAGATGGCTGGATGGCATCACCGACTCGATGGACATGAGTTTGAGTGAACTCTGGGAGTTGGTGATGGACGGAGAGGCCTGGCGTGCTGTGATTCATGGGTCGCAAAGAGTCTGACACGACTGAGCAACTGAACTAAACTGAACTGAACTGAACCAATTCAGGGAAGACAGGTTCAATCCTTGGTTCAAGAAGACCCCCCTTGGATGCAGGACAACTAAGCCTGTGCACCACAACTCTTGACCCTGTGCTCAGAGCCTGGGACCCACAACTACTGAGCCACATGCCTAGAGCTTGTGCTCTGCAGCAGGAGAAGCCATTGCAACGAGAAGTCTGTCCATTGCAACTAGAGAGTAGCCCTGCTAGCCGCAACTGGAGAAAAACCTGTGCAGCAATGAAGATGCAGAGAAGCCAAAAAAAAAAAAAAAAAAAACAACAGCTAAAACAAAGACTATAATAAGAGGCAGACACGGCATTGCTGAGGTATCGCTGACACACAATAAACTGCACAGACCTAAAGCATACAATTTAAAGTATAAACATGTTTGACCTATGTCAGTTCCACCCGCACTCTGATACAGTTGAGACAGAAATCAGCCCTCAGGCAGCCTCCTGAAAAATATGAGTGTCATCTGTGTGTTTAGGTCTTCTCTTTCTCTCCTCAGGGATAAGCCAGGAGCTGAGTCTTCCTGATTGGGCTGTGCTGAGTCAGGGTTAGGGAGTCTGTTGGCGGAGGACATGCTGATTCAGACTTCTGCCTTATTCTCAGCAGCCTCTAGGCTTTGAGAGTACACTGGCTCTCATCAGCGCTCCGAGACAAGCAAGACAGAAGGCTGTCCCTTGGGAAGCCCCCATCTCTTTCTCTCTCTCTCCCCTCCCCAGGGAGAAGCAAGGATAGGAGGATTTCCATTTGCTCACCCTACATGAAGCCAGGAGGATGATTGATACCAAATGCCTGCCCACTTGTCCAGGCTGTTGTCTTTGTTCTCTGTCTCTAGATCTGGCATCCCCTGCTGTCTGGGCTCAGATTCAGATAAGACAAAAAAAGTGCCTTGGGCAGTCTCCAGAACAACCAACATGTTGGCTGTAACATCCTTTCCTTTCCTTCCCTCCCTAGGGAGAAGCTGGGAGCTGAGAGTGTCCTCCCAATTCATAAAAAAGAAATAGGAGGGATAAACCAAAACCTAGTAATAGTCTATCCCAGGGGATAGACTGGGACGGAGTGTAAAAAATGTGGGAATTGGAGCAAGATAGAAGGGAAGGGAGGGCTTTCCTGGTGGTCCAACCGGTAAAGGATCTGCCTGCAATGCAGGAGACCCAGGTTTGATTCCTGGGTAGGGAATATCCCCTGGAAAGGAAATGGCAACCCACTCCAGGATTCTTGCCTGGAAAATCCCATGGACAGAGAGGTTGGTGTGTCACAGTTCATGGGGTCACAAAGAGTTGGACATGACTAAGCGACTAACCCACACACCAGAAGGGAAGGGAGGAGGCTAGGTTTGACATTTCTCTGGGTATAACATTCTATGCCCTGAACTTTAGAACCATATTAAGGTTTCATCTACTCAGAAAATATATATAATTTACAAACCAGGATTAGGGATGCAGGACAGACTAAAACCGGAATAACAACTAGCAATCAGATGAGATTAGTCGCTCAGTCGTGTCCAACTCTTTGCGACCCCATGAACTGCAGCACGCCAGGCCTCCCTATCCATCACCAGCTCCCGGAGGTCACTCAGACTCACATCCATCGAGTCAGTGATGCCATCCAGCCATCTCATCCTCTGTCGTCCCCTTCTCCTCCTGCCCTCAATCCCTCCCAGCATCAGAGTCTTCTCCAATGAGTCAACTCTTCACATGAGGTGGCCAAAACACTGGAGTTTCAGCTTTAGCATCATTCCTTCCAAAGAAATCCCAGGGCTGATCTTCAGAATGGACTGGTTGGATCTCCTTGCAGTCCAAGGGACTCTCAAGAGTCTTCTCGAGCACCACAGTTCAAAAGCATCAATTCTTCGGCGCTCAGCCTTCTTCATAGTCCAGCTCTCACATCCATACATGACCACAGGAAAGACCATAGCCTTGACTAGGCGAACCTTTGTTGGCAAAGTGATGTCTCTGCTTTTGAATATGCTATCTAGGTTGGTCATAACTTTCCTTCCAAGGAGTAAGCGTCTTTTAATTTCATGGCTGCAGTCACCATCTGCAGTGATTTTGGAGCCCAGAAAAATAAAGTCTGACACTGTTTCCACTGTTTCCCCATCTATTTCCCATGTAGTGATGGGACCAGATGCCATGATCTTCGTTTTCTGAATGTTGAGCTTTAAGCCAACCTTTTCACTCTCCACTTTCACTTTCATCAAGAGGCTTTTTAGTTCCTCTTCACTTTCTGCCATAAGGGTGGTATCATCTGCATATCTGAGGTTATTGATATTTCTCCTGGCAATCTTGATTCCAGCTTGTGTTTCTTCCAGTCCAGCATTTCTCATGATGTACTCTGCATATAAGTTAAATAAACATGGTGACAATATGCAGCCTTGACGTACTCCTTTTCCTTTTTGGAACCAGTCTGTTGTTCCATGACCAGTTCTAACTGTTGCTTCCTGACCTGCATACAGATTTCTCAAGAGGCAGATCAGGTGGTCTGGTATTCCCATCTCTCTCAGAATTTGCCACAGTTTATTGTGATCTACACAGTTAAAGGCTTTGGCATAGTCAATAAAGCAGAAATAGATGTTTTTCTAGAACTCTCTTGCTTTTTCAATGATCCAGTGGATGTTGGCAATTTGATCTCTGGTTCCTCTGCCTTTTCTAAAACCAGCTTGAACATCAGGAAGTTCACGGTTCACATATTGCTGAAGCCTGGCTTGGAGAATTTTGAGCATTACTTTACTAGCGTGTGAGATGAGTGCAATTGTTCGGTAGTTTGAGCACTCTTTGGCATTGCCTTTCTTTGGGATTGGGATGAAAACTGACCTTTTCCAATCTTGTGGCCACTGCTGAGTTTTCCAAATTTGCTGGCATATTGAGTGCAGCACTTTCACAGCATCATCTTTCAGGATTTGGAATAGCTCAACTGGAATTCCATCACCTCCACTAGCTTTGTTCCTAGTGATGCTTTCTAAGGCCCACTTGACTTCACATTCCAGGATGTCTGGCTCTAGGTCAGTGATCACACCATCGTGATTATCTGGGTCGTGAAGCTCTTTTTTGTACAGTTCTTCTGTGTATTCTTGCCACCTCTTCTTAATATCTTCTGCTTCCGTTAGGTCCATACCATTTCTGTCCTTTATAGAGCCCATTTTTGCATGAAATGTTCCTTTGGTATCTCTGATTTTCTTGAATAGATCCTTAGTCTTTCCCATTCTGTTGTTTTCCTCTATTTCTTTGCATTGATCACTGAAGAAGGCTTTCTTATCTCTTCTTGCTATTCTTTGGAACTCTGCATTCAGATGTTTATATCTTTCCTCTTCTCCTTTGCTTTTCGCTTCAATATAAGCAGTATAATCAACATGTGGATTTGGAATCAGTTTCTTTATTTGAAAATTTAAAATAACAACAGTTTCCTTGAAGCACTGTTTTGAGAATTAAATGAGCTAATGGGTTCATTGATTCAAGGACATGAGTTTGAGCAAACTTCAGGAGGTAGAGACGGACAGGGAAGCCTGGCATGCTGCTGTCCATGGAGTCGAAAAAAGCTGAATATCACTGAGCAACTGAACAACAACAGTAACAACAAAATGGATATAAAGTTATTTACCATGCTACATGTCCAGTAAATGTTACCTATTATTATTTTTGTTATTGTAATTATGTTGTCAGAAGGCTAGGTTTTTGCAACTAAATATCAAAGTATATATATTCAATATGGAAATAAGTATAAAGTAATACAGCTGTCTTTGACCTTCAAGTTTGACTAGTGCTTCAGTTATTCACTTACTCATTCATAAAGAAACATATGCATCAGGAATTTTGTTAGTCCTTGCTGCTGCTGCTGCTAAGTTGCTTCAGTCATGTCCGACTCTGTGTGACCCCATAGATGGCAGCCCACTAGGCTCCTCTGACCCTGGGATTCTCCAGGCAAGAACACTGGAGTGGGTTGCCATTTCCTTCTCCAATTCATGAAAGTGAAAACTGAAAGTGAAGTCGCTCAGTCATGCCCGACTCTTAGTGATCCCATGGACTGGAGCCTACCAGGCTCCTCTGTCCATGGGATTTTCCAGGCAAGAGTACTGGAGTGGGGTGCCATTGCCTTCTCTGACCTTAGGGATTACAAAGAAGAATAAGGCAAAATCTCTGTTTTCAATGGTCTCACAGTCTTAGGGAAGTCAAGGGATAACCACGTAACTATAATACACTGTGGTAAGTGCAGTGACTGATAAACACAGGGTACTTTGGGAAGTTCCAAGAAGGAAGTATGTAGCTTGGGATGAAGTGAGTCAAAGAAATCTTCCTAGTTGAGGTGAACTTGAGCTAATTATTAAAATGAATAGCTGGGAGCAGAAGAAAGAGAGGAGGCAGACAGGGGAAAGGTTTTGAATCTCCTTTTTCTACACAATTCAACTCAAAAGCAAGAGAATTACATGCTTTAATTAATTTCAAGAAAAATGTAGGGCTTCCCTGGTGGCTCAGTGGTAAAGAACGCACCTGTCAATGCAGGAGACACAAGTTGAATTCCTGGCCTGGGAAGATCTCACATGCCATGGAGGAATGAAGTCTATGCACCACAACTATTGAGCCTGTGTGCCTGAGAGCCTGTGCTCTGCAACAAGAGAAGCCCTTGCACAGCAACTAGAGTAGCCCCCACTCTCTGCAACTAGAGAAAAGCCTGAGCAGCAGCGATATCCAGTACAGCCAAAAATAAATAATTAAAAATTTTAAAAAATTTAAAATGGACTGTCAGCTACAGTCCATGGGGTCTCAAAGAGTAGGACATGACTGAGAGACTAACAGTCTCTTAAGGACCGGTTCAATTTAAAAACAGGAGATGAAAATAAAAGTGACAATGCATTCACGTAGAATAAAAATAGGAAAGTCATGCAAACTGAAACACTCGTGTTGTCTTGACTGGTACATGTGCTCCATATAGGCAGGCTGAGCAGTTGTCTTGAGAACCTGAAGTCTGAGCAAAAGGAATTAGCGAGAACAGGCAGCTGCCTGGTTGAGAACATGGGCCTGATTTCCTGTTCTTAATCTATATGATTCCTCTGGATTTAAAAATCCTCATGAGTATGGTTATGTGAAAGATGAGCTTGGGAAACAGGGCCAGATCTCAGACTGATAAGCATCAAATGAGAATGCCTTTTGGAACTGGCACAAATAGTACCTGCTGAGCAAGCATCACGAGCTGAGGTCATGCTAAGACATCAGGGGAAAGAAATTAGCATGGGAACATACACCTGCCAAATTATTAGTGCAACATTGGCTGTGAAACTGGGGTGTCTCTGAACCTTTGAGAGTTAGATAAACCATATTAACGTAAACAGAGTATTATGCAAATTGGGTTTCCCAGGTGGCGCATTGGTAAAGAACCCACCTGTCAATGCAGGAGACACAAGAGACATGGGTTCCATCACTGGGTTGAGAAGATCCCCTAGAGGAAGAAATGGCAACCCTCTCCATTATTCTTGCCTGGAAAATTCCATGGACAAAGGAGACTGGCAGGCTACAGTCCATGGAATCAAAAAGAGTTGGATACAACTGAGCACTAATGCAGGCATGCATTAGGCATATCACCCACTTAAATAAAATAATTGCATGTAATGCATAGATGCATAAGTATGGATGTGTATATAAAATATTATGAGTGGTTTTCCTACATAAAGAAACCTAGGTGGAAGCATGGGGTATTCTTAATTTTCTTTTCACTTTATCTGTGATTTCAAATTTTTTTAGAATAAAAATGCACTACTTATACAATAAGTATATTGTACAAGAAAGCTTGAAAAATGAGCATCAGAGAAAAAAGACTGTCTTCTACATTCACTGGAAGGACTGAGAGTGGTGCAGCCTGGATGGTGTTAGATGTGAACAGGTTAGATCATGGGGAACACTGAGGAGAGTGGAACATAGAGAGGGCCATGGTGCTACACAAAAAGGAATTTCTTTTCGGTTTGGACTAAAAAACAGGAAAGGACTATTTTTGGTAGGAGTGTTTTAAATGCCCCTCCCACTGGCACAACTGGCACAAAAATATTTATCTTGCATAAAGAATGCACACATTATTTTTCGAGCACACTCAAGTCATTTGTGTTCTAGGCTATAAAGCAAGTATCCACAGCTTACAAAAAGTTAAGGGTGTATACATTACAATAAAATGAAAACAGAATCAATTAGATAAAGGTAACAAAATACTCCCCCAAACATTTAAAAATTTTAAAAATACACATTTAAGTAATTCAGGGATGACAGAATAAATCATGAGGGAACTCTGACAACACTTAGAACTCAAAAATACTGAAAATGTTGCTTCTCACCACCTGTGGGATGCGACTTTCATTACGTGTGCTTCCCTTAGGGAAGCTGTGGGGTGGTGCTTCCAGTGTGCCCTTCAGTCCAGTTCAGTTCAGTCACTCAGTCATGCCCTATTCTTTGCAACCCCATGGACTGCAGCACACCGGGCTTCCCTGTCCATCACCAACTCCTGGAGTTTACTTAAACTCATGTCCATCGAGTCACTGATGCCATCCAACCATCTCATCCTCTGTCATCCCTGTCTCTTCGGGCCTTCAATCTTTCTCAGCACCAGGGTCTTTTCTAATGAGTCAGTTCTTCACATCAGATGGCCAAAGTACTGAGGCTTCAGATTCAGCATCAATCCTTCCAATGAATATCCAGGACTGATGTCCTTTAGCATTGACTGGTTGGATCTCTGTGCAGTCCAAGGGACTCTCAAGAGTCTTATCCAACACCACAGTTCAAAAGTATCAATTCTTTGGCACTCAGCTTTCTTCATGGTGCTTCCCTGACAGCTCAGTTGGTAAAGAATCTGCCTGCAATGCAGGAGACCCCAGTTCGATTCCTGGGTCGGGAAGACCCCCTGGAGAAGGGATAGGCTACCCACACCAATATTCTTGGGCTTCCCTGTCACACAGCTGGTAAAGAATCTGCCTGCAATGCAGGAGACCTGGGTTCAATCCCTGGGTTAGGAAGATACCCTGGAGAAGGGAAAGGCTACCCACTCCAGTATTCTGACCTGGAGAATTCCATGGACTGTATAGTCTATAGGGTCACAAAGGGTCAGACACGACTGAGTGACTTTCACTTTCACTTTCTTTATAGTCCAACTCTCACATCTGTACATGACTACTTGGAAAACTATAGCCTTGACTAGACTGACTTTTGTTGGCAAAGTAATGTCTCTGCTTTTTAATATGCTATCTAGTTTGGTCATAGCTTTTCTTCCAAGGAGCAAGTGTCTTTTAATTTCATGGCTGCAATCACCATCTGCAGTGATTTTGGAGCCCAAGAAAATAAAATTTGTCACTGTTATTATTGTTTCCCCATCTATTTACCATGAAGTGATGGGACCAGATGCCATGATCTTAGTTTTCTGAATGTTGAGTTTTAAGCCAACTTTTTCACTCTCCTCTTTCACTTTCATCAAGAGGCTCTTTAGTTTTTCTTCACTTTCTCCCATTAGGGTGGTGTCATCTGCATATCTGAGGTTATTGATGTTTTCCCAGCAATTTTGATTCCAGCTTGTGCTTCATCTAGTCCAGCATTTTGCATGATGTACTCTGCATATAACTTAAATAAGCAGGGTGACAATATACAGCCTTGACGAACTCCTTTTCCTACTTGGAACCAGTCTGTTGTTCCATGTCCAGTTCTAACTGTTGCTTCCTGACCTGCATACAAATTTCTCATGAGGCAGGTCAGGTGGTCTGGTATTCCCATCTCTTTCAGAATTTTCCACAGTTTGTTGTGATCCACATAGTCAAAGGCTTTGGCATAGTCAATAGGGCAGAAATAGATGTTTTTTCTGGAACTCTCTTGCTTTCCCAATGATCCAGAGGATGTTGGCAATTTGATCTCTGGTTCCTCTGCCTTTTTTAAAACCAGCTTGAACATGTGAAAGTTCATGGTTCACGTACTGTTGAAGCCTGGCTTGGAGAATTTTGAGCACTACTTTACTAGCGTGTGAGATGAGTGCAATTGTGCAGTAGTTTGAACATTCTTTGGCATTGCATTTCTTTGGGACTGGAATGAAAACGGATCTTTTCCAGTCCTGTGGCCACTGCTGAGTTTTCCAAATTTGCTGGCATTTTGAGTGCAGCATTTTCACAGCATCGTCTTTCAGGATTTGAAAGAGCTCAACTGGAATTCCATCGCCTCCACTAGCTTTGTTCATAGTGATGCTTCCTAAGGCCCACTTGACTTCACATTTCAGGATGTCTGGCTCTTGGTGAGTGATCACACCATCATGGTTATCTGGATCATGAAGATCTTTTTTGTATAGTTCTTCTGTGTATTCTTGCCACCTCTTCTTAATATCTTCTGCTTGCCCATCTTTGTATGAAATGTTCCCTTCGCATCTCTAATTTCCTTGAAGAGATCTCTAGTCTTTCCCATTCTATTGTTTTCCTCTATTTCTTTGCACTGATCACTGAGGAAGCCTTTCTTATCTCTCTTTGCTATTCTTTGGAACTCTGCATTCAAATGGGTATATCTTTCCTTTTCTCCTTTGCCTTTAGCTTCTCTTCTTTTCTTAGCTATTTGTTAAGGCCTCCTCAGACAACCATTTTGCCTTTTCCCATTTCTTTTTCTTGGGAACGGTCTTGTTCACTGTTTTCTGTACAAGTCACAAACCTCTGTCCATAGTTCCTCAGGCACTCTGTCTATCAGATCTAATCCCTTGAATCTATTTGTCATTTTCACTGTATAATAGTAAGGGATTTGATTTAGATCATACCTGAATGGTCTGGTGGTTTTCCCTACTTTTTTCAATTTAAGTCTGAATTTGGCAAGCATTCAAATTAGGGCTCATCAATTTCATTTTCTACAGTATTTACATTTAGTTTGAAGTGGAACCTAGTATCTACGGCTTTGCCAAGTTAAAAAATGAATTTTAGAGACTTCCCTGGCCCAATGGTTAAGATTCCTGTCTTCCACTGCAGGGGCATGGGTTTCTTTGCTGGTAGGGGAACTCAGATCCCACAAGCTGTGTGGCATGGCCAAAAACAAAAATAATTTTAATTTAAGGGCCAATTTACAGATGTTAGTTTGATTTCAGTTAGAAGTTGTATGACTATTAGGTAACTGTTGAAGTTTTTCATGAGGAATCAGGATGGGGGTGAGTATTCCCTTAGGACTTATTTCTAAAGGAGTACAGAGGCCTAGCTGGAGTGAGTGAGCACAACTGTATCTCAGATATCTTTCAGAATTTTTCAAGAGGATTCCTTGAGAAAATCTAGCCCTAAATGGCCAAAGACATCCTTTGTATGTAACGAGTTAACCTCTTTTATGCATGTAGACTAGAGTTAGTTATGTACATCTTTGGGGGAATTAAGAAAATAGTCAAATAATTTTCTGCATCCTGTGGTTTGGATGAGGAACCCAGGCTGTAAAAGGCTGTGTGGTGTCACAGTCTTTGTAGATTGGGACCTGGGGATTGGAGTCAACGAGAAGAGGGACGCAGGGGACCCAAGTCTCAAGTGAAACAAGGGTGTTATATTTGCGGAAATGCATGTTTATATATCTTCATACAAGGCAGCTTTAGGCAGTAAAAAAAATTGAACAAAAACAAAGCCAAGCAAATAACAATCTTCAAAGGGCCAGAAAGCATTCAGTATCCTGCGTAAGAGGGGCATAACTGAAAAGGTCATTGAAGGAAGTCACTGAAAGGATCCAAACAGGTGAGATATCATGATCTCAGTCCTGACAGCTGCGTGCAGCTCTGCTCGTTCCTGTTTGCCAGGAACTGATAAGGAATAGAGAGTCCTTGAGAAACAGCACACAAAAGAAGAACATAGTGGATCCCTTAAAGTTGAACGTCCCCTGACAGTTTGGCAGTGGAATAAATCCTGCATTGGCCCTTCTGGACCCGCATACCTGGGGTCAGCCCAGGGGATCCTCATCCTGTTGAAAAGGCAGGCAACCAGGTAGTCAAGGGGAGTTAGGTGGAACGTCTACACCCTGGGCTGATGGAACTCATGCTGGACAGATGTATCTTTGAGCTCATGCTTGAGATATTTCCCTTGTCCTTAAAACCATCCTGTGTTCTCCTTTAAAATCCTCTCCTTGGCTTTGGAGCCAAGTGAAAATAATCCAGTTGCCTTGGATAAAAAAAGAGGACTCTACAGGACATAGGAAACAATGGTCACTGAACTAAGACCGAAACTGTAGCAAGAAAATAGAAGCTTAGATACAACTCTCAGGGTATGTGTCATTTTAAAAATAAGAATCATTAGGAAATTTCTGATCGTGTCACAAATATCAGTTCTAACAACCACCAGCATCACAATCACCTGAGATCCTTATAAAAAAATGCAGAGTCCTATGTACACACTGCTATATTAAAAATGGATAATCAAGAACGACCTACTATATAGCACAGGAAACTCTGCTCAGTGTTATGTGACAGCCTGGATGAAAGGGGAGTTTGAGGGAGAATGGATACATGTGTATGTATGATGAATCCCTTCACTGTTCACTGGAAACTATCCCAGCACTGTTTATTGTCTATACCCCAATACAAAATAAAAGTTTAAAAATACATATATATATTTCAAAAACTTTATAAAATACAGAGTCCTGGTCTCTATGACATCAGAATTTCTACAGCAGGGCTTGGGAATCTGATTAAATATGAAGACTCACTGACTTAAGAAGATTTGTTGGGCACATAGCCTTTGGCAAAGAATCTACCCACAATGTGGGAGACCAGGGTTTGACCCTTAGGTTGGGAAGATCCCCTGGAGAAGGGAATGGTTACCCACTCCAGTACTCTTACCTGGAGAATTCCATGGACAGGGGAGCCTGGCGGGCTACAGTCCATGGGGTCGCAAAGAGTGGGACACGACTGACCAACTAACACTTTCACTTTTACTCCATGTAAGATCTTACATGGATCTTACATGGATCTTAGGGAGATCCAAAATGGTTTCCTTTAATATACAGAAGACCTCTGTTATTTGTGGATTTTGTAGTCACAGTTTAAATCATCAAAGAGAGGTCCTAAGTATGCATGACATGTAGCCGTTAGGAGTTTCCATGAGGCACAAAGCCTAGATCAAATGGAATGAAGTCCGCAGATGACCCCAAAGACACAGTCTCATAGCATGAATTTGTGATTCTCTTCGCCAGCCTGCATTCTGCAGGAGAAATTATTTGCTAAAATTGAAATTATATTAATAACATTCATAGGTTATATAATAGGTTATATTATAGGTTATATACCTTAGATTATATAGGTTATATATAACCTATAACCTATATATATATAGGCTATATATAACCTATAACCTTATAGGTTATTATATAAGTTATTATATAGGTTATTATAGGTTATATATATATAGGTTATATATAACCTATAACCTTATAGGTTATTATAGGTTATATACCTTAGGTTATATAATATAACCTATGGTTATATAATAGGTTATGTTATATAACCTAAGGTATATAACCTATCAGATCAGATCAGATCAGATCAGTCGCTCAGTCGTGTCCGACTCTTTGCGACCCCATGAACCGCAGCACGCCAGGCCTCCCTATCCATCACCAGCTCCCGGAGGTCACTCAGACTCGCATCCATCGAGTCAGTGATGCCATCCAGCCATCTCATCCTCTGTCGTCCCCTTCTCCTCCTGCCCTCAATCCCTCCCAGCATCAGAGTCTTCTCCAATGAGTCAACTCTTCACATGAGGTGGCCAAAATACTGGAGTTTCAGCTTTAGCATCATTCCTTCTAAAGAAATTCCAGGATTGATCTCCTTCAGAATGGACTGGTTGGATCTTCTTGCAGTCCAAGGGACTCTCAAGAGTCTTCTCCAACACCACAGTTCAAAAGCATCAATTCTTCGGCGCTCAGCCTTCTTCACAGTCCAGCTCTCACATCCATACATGACCACAGGAAAGACCATAGCCTTGACTAGGCGAACCTTTGTTGGTAAAGTAATGTCTCTGCTTTTGAATATGCTATCAAGGTTGGTCATAACTTTCCTTCCAAGGAGTAAGCGTCTTTTAATTTCATGGCTGCAGTCACCATCTGCAGTGATTTTGGAGCCCAGAAAAACAAAGTCTGACACTGTTTCCACTGTTTCCCCATCTATTTCCCATGCAGTGATGGGACCAGATGCCATGATCTTCGTTTTCTGAATGTTGAGCTTTAAGCCAACCTTTTCACTCTCCACTTTCACTTTCATCAAGAGGCTTTTTAGCCCCTCTTCACTTTCTGCCATAAGGGTGGTGTCATCTGCATATCTGAGGTTATTGATATTTCTCCCGGCAATCTTGATTCCAACTTGTGTTTCTTCCAGTCCAGCATTTCTCATGATGTACTCTGCATATAAGTTAAATAAACATGGTGACAATATACAGCCTTGACGTACTCCTTTTCCTATTTGGAACCAGTCTGTTGTTCCATGACCAGTTCTAACTGTTGCTTCCTGACCTGCATACAGATTTCTTAAGAGGCAGATCAGGTGGTCTGGTATTCCCATCTCTTTCAGAATTTTCCATAGTTTATTGTGATCCACACAGTCAAAGGCTTTGGCATAGTCAATAAAGCAGAAATAGATGTTTTTCTGGAACTCTCTTGCTTTTTCCATGATCCAGCGGATGTTGGCAATTTGATCTCTGGTTCCTCTGCCTTTTCTAAAACCAGCTTGAACGTCAGGAAGTTCACGGTTCACATATTGCTGAAGCCTGGCTTGGAGAATTTTGAGCATTACTTTACTAGCGTGTGAGATGAGTGCAATTGTTCGGTAGTTTGAGCACTCCTTGGCATTGCCTTTCTTTGGGATTGGGATGAAAACTGACCTTTTCCAATCTTGTGGCCACTGCTGAGTTTTCCAAATTTGCTGGCATATTGAGTGTAGCACTTTCACAGCATCATCATTCAGGATTTGGAATAGCTCCACTGGAATTCCATCACCTCCACTAGCTTTGTTTGTAGTGATGCTTTCTAATAACATTATAACTATAATATATATAACCTATTATAGGTTATAACATATATAACCTATAATAACCTATAATAACATTCATAGGTTATATAATACATATAACCTAAGGCTTATATAACCTAAGGTTGATCATCACTTATTTAACAATGTCTCTCATATAATTTAATATGCCAAATAAGCCTAATTAGTGTAACATCTCTCATTTTATAAAGAGAAAGAATTAATCTTTTGAGATGTTCTCACTTGGGTTTTTCTATGTTTGCAGCCAGGACAAACAGTACATATTTCTAGCAGAATTAAACAACTTCATGGACCCAGAGATATCTTCAAAGAGAGTGAAAAAGTTACTACCTTCTCAAGATCGAGTCATTCCCAAAGATAGCCAAAAGAAGGAACCAACAGCCTGCCTGTCCCAGGGAGGCAGAAAGTCAAGCCAAGCTATTACTTTAAAGGTAACTGTTTAATAGTCTTTTCAGTGTAGAAAGGCAATTCAGACAGAGGATTGTTAGAATAAGTACTCAAAGGAGCACAGAGGGGAGCAGTAGGAATTATATCAGTCCTAAGATCTTTTGTTTTGGGTACCTTTTATGTCCTTAGTGTTTTCATTCTGGCCTTTTACAATGAATCTTCTAATGAGCTTTTTTGGAATTTTGAAACATTTTGGAGGCTTCTTCCTACCAATTAAAATATGTATCCCTTGTGTTTTAATACATTTCTTAAATAATATTATCCAACTGGAACATTCTTCATTATGAGGTCACTACTAAGTTCCCTGAGTGTTGGTAGCAGTTTGGCAGGACACTTACCAAATAAGTTCAACCCACATTTCTGTCCAGCCACATCTGGCCAGATTCATGCAACCCAGACTTCTGTCTGGCAATATTTTGAGGCCCTCTAACCTCGCCTGCCCGCGACCGGCGCGCCATCTAAGAGCGACCTCGCCTGCCCGCGACTGGCGCGCCATCTAAGAGCGCCCCGCCGGCTGCGTCGCGCACTAAGAGCGCCCCGCCGGCTGCGTCGCGCACTAAGAGCGCCCCGCCGGCTGCGTCGCGCACTAAGAGCGCCCCGCCGGCTGCGTCGCGCACTAAGAGCGCCCCGCCGGCTGCGTCGCGCACTAAGAGCGCCCCGCCGGCCGCGTCGCGCACTAAGAGCGCCCCGCCGGCTGCGTCGCGCACTAAGAGCGCCCCGCCGGCTGCGTCGCGCACTAAGAGCGCCCCGCCGGCTGCGTCGCGCACTAAGAGCGCGGCCGAGAAGAGCTACCCCACAACCGAGGTCAGGAAGGGCGGCGGTGAGGAGAGACCCCTCGTCCAAGGTAAGATGGGTGGTGTGGCTGCGGGGGGGGGGGGGGGGGGGGGGGGGCGGGGAGAAAAAACCCACGCACAAGGAAAAAAAAACCAAAAAAAGAAAGAAGGTCTTGAAAAAGGGAATAAGAGGGCAAAAACACAAAAACCATTCTCACAGATAACTAGTCAATCTAATCACACAAGGACCACACCCTTGTCTGACTCAATGAGATTAAGCCATGCAACCTGGGATGGGCGGGTCATGGTGGAGAGATATGACAGGGTGTGGTCCGCTGGAGAAGGGAATGGCAAACCACTTCAGTATTCTTGCCTTGAGAACCCCATGAACAGTATGAAAAGACAAAATGATAGGATACTGAAAGAGAAACTCCCCAGGTCAGTAGGGGCCCAATATGCTACTGGAGATCAGTGGAGAAATAACTCCAGAAAGAATGAAAGGATGGAGCCAAAACAAAAAGAATACCCAGCTATGGATGTGTCTGGTGATAGAAGCAAAGTCCGATGCTGTAAAGAGCAATATTGCATAGGAACCTGGAATGTCAGGTCCATGAATCAAGGCAAATTGGAAGTGGTCAAACAAGAGATGGCAAGAGTGAATGTCGACATTCTAGGAATTAGCGAACTAAAATGGACTGGAATGGGTGAATTTAACTCAGAGGACCATTATATCTACTACTGTGGGCAGGAATCCCTCAGAAGAAATGGAGTGGCCATCATGGTCAACAAAAGAGTCCGAAATGCAGTACTTGGATGCAATCTGAAAAACGATAGAATGATCTCTGTTCGTTTCCAAGGCAAACCATTCAATGTCACAGTAATCCAAGTCTATGCCCCAACCAGTAACGCCGAAGAAGCTGAAGTTGAACAGTTCTATGAAGACCTACAAGACCTTTTAGAACTAACACCCAAAAAAGATGTCCTTTTCATTATAGGGGACTGGAATGCAAAAGTAGGAAGTCAAGAAACACCTGGAGTAACAGGCAAATTTGGCCTTGGAATACGGAATGAAGCAGGGCAAAGACTAATAGAGTTTTGCCAAGAAAATGCACTGGTCATAGCAAATACCCTCTTCCAACAACACAAGAGAAGACTCTATACATGGACATCACCAGATGGTCAACACCGAAATCAGATCGATTATATTCTTTGCAGCCAAAGATGGAGAAGCTCTATACAATCAGCAAAAACAAGACCAGGAGCTGACTGTGGCTCGGACCATGAACTCCTTATTGCCAAATTCAGACTGAAACTGAAGAAAGTAGATAAAACTACTAGACCATTCAGGTATGACCTAAATCAAATCCCTTATGAGTATACAGTGGAAGTGAGAAATAGATTTAAGGGCCTAGATCTGATAGATAGAGTGCCTGATGAACTATGGAATGAGGTTCGTGACATTGTCCAGGAGACAGGGATCAAGACCATCCCCATGGAAAAGAAATGCAAAAAGGCAAAATGGCTGTCTGGGGAGGCCTTACAAATAGCTGTGAAAAGAAGAGAAGCGAAAAGCAAAGGAGAAAAGGAAAGATATAAACATTTAAATGCAGAGTTCCAAAGAATAGCAAGAAGAGATAAGAAAGCCTTCTTCAGTGATCAATGCAAAGAAATAGAGGAAAACAACAGAATGGGAAAGACTAGGGATCTCTTCAAGAAAATCAGAGATACCAAAGGAACATTTCATGCAAAGATGGGCACAATAAAGGACAGAGATGGTGTGGACCTAACAGAAGCAGAAGATATTAAGAAGAGGTGGCAAGAATACACAGAAGAACTGTACAAAAAAGAGCTTCAAGACCCAGATAATCATGATGATGTGATCACTGACCTAGAGCCAGACATCTTGGAATGTGAAGTCAAGTGGGCCTTAGAAAGCATCACTATGAACAAAGCTAGTGGAGGTGATGGAATTCCAGTGGAGCTATTCCAAGTCCTGAATGATGATGCTGTGAAAGTGCTACACTCAATATGCCAGCAAATTTGGAAAACTCAGCAGTGGCCACAAGATTGGAAAAGGTCAGTTTTCATCCCAATCCCAAAGAAAGGCAATGCCAAGGAGTGCTCAAACTACCGAACAATTGCACTCATTTCACATGCTAGTAAAGTAATGCTCAAAATTCTCCAAGCCAGGCTTCAGCAATATGTGAACCGTGAACTTCCTGATGTTCAAGCTGGTTTTAGAAAAGGCAGAGGAACCAGAGATCAAATTGCCAACATCTGCTGGATCATGGAAAAAGCAAGAGAGTTCCAGAAAAACATCTATTTCTGCTTTATTGACTATGCCAAAGCCTTTGACTGTGTGGATCACAATAAACTATGGAAAATTCTGAAAGAGATGGGAATACCAGACCACCTGATCTGCCTCTTAAGAAATCTGTATGCAGGTCAGGAAGCAACAGTTAGAACTGGTCATGGAACAACAGACTGGTTCCAAATAGGAAAAGGAGTACGTCAAGGCTGCATATTGTCACCATGTTTATTTAACTTATATGCAGAGTACATCATGAGAAATGCTGGACTGGAAGAAACACAAGTTGGAATCAAGATTGCCGGGAGAAATATCAATAACCTCAGATATGCAGATGACACCACTCTTATGGCAGAAAGTGAAGAGGGGCTAAAAAGCCTCTTGATGAAAGTGAAAGTGGAGAGTGAAAAGGTTGGCTTAAAGCTCAACATTCAGAAAACGAAGATCATGGCATCTGGTCCCATCACTGCATGGGAAATAGATGGGGAAACAGTGGAAACAGTGTCAGACTTTGTTTTTCTGGGCTCCAAAATCACTGAAGGGGGGCGGGGAGAAAAAAAAAAAAAAGAGGCGTGGTTGAGAAAGAAAGAAAGAAAGAAAAAAAAAAAAAAAAAAAAAAAAAAAAAAAAAAAAGAGAGGCCAGAGGAAGGGGGGGGTTTTTTTGGGGGGTAATGATGGAGGGGGGGGGGGGGGAAAAAGAGGGGGGGGAAGAATGATTTTTTTATGGGGGGGGGGGAGAAAAAGAGGGGAGGCCGGGGAAGAAGAAAAAAAAAAAAAAAAAAAGAAAAAAGGAAATTTAAAAAAAAAAGAAAAAAGGAAAAAAAGAATATTTGGACAGCTTAAGAAAGAGAGACAAGGAAAAAAATGAGGGGGGGGGAAGGGGGGAGGAGGAGAAGGGGAGAGAAAAGGAGAGGAGGGGGGGGGGGGGCGGGGGGGGGGGGGGGGGGCCCGGGGGGGGGGGGGGGGGGGGGGGGGGGGGGGGGGGGGGGGGGGGGGGGGGGGGGGGGGGGGGGGGGCGCTTCATCCCCTCCTAAAGGATCCCCTAATATTTACTGAGGACTGATGCTGAAGCTCCAATACTTTGACCACCTGATGTGTAGAGATGACTCCTTGGAAAAGACCCTGATGCTGGGAAAGATTGAATACAGGACAAAAAGGGGGCGACAGAGGATGAGATGGTTGGATGGCATCACCAACTCAATGGAGATGTGTTTGAGCAAACTCCAGGAGATAGTGAAGGACAGGGAAGCCTGGAGTGCTGCAGCCCACAGGGTCCCAAAGAGTTGGACACACTTAGCGACTGAATAACAATGAACCTGATGGTTACCAAGGCAAGTTCTCAAGACACAAAATTTAGATTGCCTTTAGTAAGATTTTGACATTTGGTAGATAATTACAGCTTCTAGGACCATAGCTTTTAAGCAGGTGTGCTGGAAGGTGGCATGCTTAACTCTTTGGATTTTTAAGGATTTCATTATTATTATTATTTTAGAGAAGGTTTTGGGTTTCTCAGGGCCAAAATAATTCCTAAAAGGAATGTACTGTTGGATTGGGAACTGTGTGGTGTTTTGCAGGGTACCTCACTGCACTGATAGCTCAGTTGGTAAAGAATCCGCCTGTAATGCAGGAAACCCTGTTTCGATTCCTGGGTTGGGAAGATCCGCTGCAGAAGGGATAGGCTACCCTCTCCAGTATTCTTGGGCTTCCCTTGTGGCTCAGCTGGTAAAGAATATGCCTGCAATGTGGAAGACCTAGGTTCAATCCCTGGGTTGGGAAGATCCCCTGGAAAAGGGAAAGGCTACCCACTCTAGTATTCTGGCCTGGAGAATTCCACGGATTGTATAATCCATGGGGACATGACTGAGCAACTCTGACTTTCACTGCACAGAAGTCTTCCTGAGGTTTTCAGGTAACCGAGTGCTGATCTATCCCCTTTCGTGACTAAACCATCCTAACACCAGATTCTTGGGTTACGTGAATACTCTAACAGCTTTTAAATGCACTTCCTACACCCACCAATTTTGTGACTTTTCTCTTCTGAGATTCCTAATACCAATAGCCTTTACATAAAATCTATCCACTCCAGGCCTCACACTTGAACCCAGTCCAGTTTAAATCAGACCTAATCTGAATCCAGACCAAGTCTGGTTTTTAAAAGTCTGACCCAGTCTGACTCTGGTCAATAACCACCCATAGTTCGATGTGGAATCTGGGGATAAAACAAAGCGCTGGGGTTTCCAATCAAATAAGTAACTATGGAAATCTAAATATATCAGC
This sequence comes from Tragelaphus eurycerus, assembly GCA_935064755.1. Lineage (NCBI taxonomy): Eukaryota > Metazoa > Chordata > Mammalia > Artiodactyla > Bovidae > Tragelaphus > Tragelaphus eurycerus. The sequence goes on along the minus strand of CAKXYN010000036.1, from coordinate 13,809,370 downwards.
AGCTCAATGCAAAGAAAGCAGAGCTGAGAACCAAGAAGGGACTTACCCATGGGCCTCAGAAATAGTGAGAAAGACAGTGAACTCAGGCAGCTCACAGGGTACCACACCTGTGTCTCTTACTGTCTTCGAAGCTGTCGAAAGTCTCCTTCAGTCCTGATGCTGCCATCACACTGTTAAATAACAAAAATTCAACTGAGTAAATTTAAGGATCAAATTTTCTTTCTTAAACAATTAATGAATTGAGCAGTATCCATCCTTGAAAATAGAAGGAACTTCTTCTAAGGCATAAAAACGAAAAGACCTTTAAAGGCAGAAAGAAGGCAGAAAAGGGAAATTATTAGCAAATAATGCATTATTTCAGGCAAGATTATCCTCCAAAAGGAAATGAAAGAGCCTACAGAGCAGATTATCTCAGTGCTGTCCAGGTAATTCTGGGTTGACTGGTTGAAGATTCCTCAGGGGTTGGGGCTATAATTAGTATATATATTTAGTTTCACTTTGGTGTACATGGGCTTAGAATAAGTGACTCCATTTTGGGTCTGTTGTTTCTTTTAAAAAAGCAGAGACATCACTATGATGACAAAGGTCAATCTAGTCAAAACTATGGTTTTTCCAGTAGTCATGTACAGATGTGAGAGCTAGATCATGAAGAAGGCTGAGAGCCAAAGAATTAATGCTTTTGAATTGTGGTGCTGGAGAAGACTCTTGAGAGTCCCTTTGAACAGCAAGGAGAGCAAACCAGTCAATCCTAAAGGAAATCAACCCTGAGTGTTCATTGGAAGGACTGATGCTGAAGCTCCAACCCTTTGGCCCCTGATGCAAAGAGCTGACTCATAGGAAAATGCCTTGATACTGGGAAAGATCTCTAGTCTTTCTCATTTTATTCAAATGGGTATATCTTTCCTTTTCTCCTTTGCTTTTCATATTTCTTTTTTTTCACAGCTATTTGTAAGGCTTCCTCAGACAGCCATTTGCTTTTTTGCATTTCTTTTTTTTTGGGAATGGTATTGATCCCTGTCTGCTGTACCATGTCATGAACCTCTGTCCATAGTTCATCAGGCATTGTGTCTGTTAGATCTATCCCTTAAATCTATTTCTCACTTCCACTGTATAATCATAAGGGATTTGATTTAGGTCATACCTGAATGGTCTAGTGGTTTTCCCTACTTTCTTCAATTTCAGTCTGAATTTGGCAATGAGTTCATGATCTGAGCCACAGTCAGCTCCCAGTCTTGTTTTTGCTAACTGTATAGAGCTTCTCCATCTTTGGCTGCAAAGAATATAATCAATCTGATTTCAGTGTTGGCAATCTGGTGATGTCCATGTGTAGAGTCTTCTCTTGTGTTGTTGAAAGAGGGTGTTGGCTAAGACCAATGTGTTCTCTTGGCAAAACTCTATTAGCCTTTGCCCTGCTTCATTCTATATTCCAAGGCCAAATTTACCTGTTGATCCAGGTATCTCTTGACTTCCTACTTTTGCATTCCAGTCTCTTATGATGAAAAGGACATCCTTGAATAGGAAGGAGAGATAAGAAAGCCTTCCTCAGTGATCAATACAAAGAAATAGAGGAAAACAGTAGAATGGGAAATATTAGAGATCTCTTCAAGAAAATTAGATATACCAAGGGAACATTTCATGCAAAGATGGGCTCAATAAAGGACAGAAATGGTATGGACCTAACAGAAGCAGAATACATTAAGAAGAGGTGGCAAGAATACACAGAAGAATGGTACAAAAAAGATCTTCATGACCCAGATAATCACAATGGTGTGATCACTCACCTAGAGCCTGGAATGTGAAGTCAAGTGGGCCTTAGAAAGCATCACTACGAACAAAGCTAGTGGAGGTGATGGAATTCCAGTTGAGCTGTTTCAAATCTAAAAGATGATGCTGTGAAAGTGCTGCACTCAATATGTCAGCAAATTTGGAAAACCCAGCAGAGGCCACAGGACTGGAAAAAGTCATTTATCATTCCAATCCCAAAGAAAGGCAACGCGAAAGAATGCTCAAACTACCACACAATTGCACGCATCTCACACGCTAGGAAAGTAGTGCTCAAAATTCTCCAAGCCAGTCTTCAGCAATACGTGAACCGTGAACTTCCAGATATTCAAGCTGGTTTTAGGGAAGGCAGAGGAACCAGAGATCAAATTGCCAACATTCTCTGGATCATCAGGAAAGCAAGAGAGTTCCAGACAAAACATCTACTTCTGCTTTATTGACTATGCCAAAGCCTTTGACTGTGTGGATCACAATAAACTGTGCAAAATTCTTCAAGAGATGGGAGTACCAGACCACCTGACTTGCTTCTTGAGAAACCTGTATGCAGATCAGGAAGCAACAGTTAGAACTGGACATGGAATAACAGACTGGTTCCAAATAGAAAAAGGAGTACATCAAGGCTGTATATTGTCACCCTGCTTATTTAACTTATATGCAGAGTACATCATGAGAAATGCTGGGCTGGAAGAAGCACAAGCTGGAATCAAGATTGCCGGGAGAAATATCAATAACCTCAGATATGCAGATGACACCACTCTTATGGCAGAAAGTGAAGAAGAACTAAAGAGCCTGATGAAAGTCAAAGAGGAGAGTGAGAAAGTTGGCTTAAAGCTCAACATTCAGAAAACTAAGATCATAGCATCTGGTCCCATTACTTCATGGGCAATAGATGGGGAAACAGTGAAAACAGTGGCTGACTTTATTATTTTGGGCTCCAAAACCACTGCAGATGGTGATTAAAGCCATGAAATTAAAAGATACTTACTCCATGGAAGGAAAGTTATGACCAACCTAGAGAGCATATTTAAAAGCAGGGACATTACTTTGCCAACAAAGGTCTGTCTAGTCAAGGTTATGGTTTTTCCAGTAGTCATGTATGGATGTGAGACTTGGACTATAAAGAAAGCTGAGCACTGAAGAACTGATGCTTTTGAACTGTGGTGTTGGAGAAGACTCTTGAGAGTCCCTTGGACTGCAAGGAGATCCAACCAGTCCATTCTAAAGGAGATCAGTCCTGGGTGTTCATTGGAAGGACTGATGTTGAAGCTGAGGCTCCAATACTTTGGCCACCTGATGCAAAGAGCTGACTCATTTGAAAAGATCCTGAGTGCTGGGAAAGATTGAGGGTAGGCGGAGAAGGGGACAACAGAGGATGAGATGGTTGGATGGAATCACCGACTCGATGGACATGAGTTTGGGTGGACTCCGGGAGTTGGTGAGGGACAGGGAGGCCTGGCGTGCTACAGTCCATGGTGTCACAAAGAGTCAGACATGACTGAACCACAACAATAAGAACAAAACATAAGTGTTTCCTCAAGTTCTGTGAATTGTCCTAGCAAATTATTGATCCTGAGGAGAGGGCCATGGGAACCTCTGGATTGTAGCCATTCGGTCAGATGTACTGGTGGCCCTCTGGGACTTGAGACTCCTCTGTAGAGAAGGCAGTCTTGTGAGAGTGAACCCTTAACCTGTGGAAAGTGAAGTTGCTTAGTCATGTTCGATCCATTTCAACACCTATCAGGCTCCTCCATCCATGGAATTTTCCAGGCAAATGTACTGTAGTGGGTTGCCATTTCCTGATAAACTCCTTACTTTTAAACTAGCTGGAGCTGACTTTCTTGTCTGTAGCTGGGAAAGGGCCTTCTTGCCAGGGAAGACAAAGGTATGTCTAGTCAAAGTTATGGTGTTTCCAGTAGTCATGTATGGATGTGAGAGTTGGACTATAAAGAAAGCTGAGTGCCAAAGAATTGATGCTTTTGAATTGTGGTGTTGGAGAAGACTCTTTAGAGTCCCTTGGACTGCCAGGAGATCAAACCAGTCAATCGTAAAGGAAATCAGTTCTGAATATTCATTGGAAGGACTGATGCTGAAGGTGAAGCTCCAATACTTGGCCACCTGATGCAAAGAACTGACTCAGTGGAAAAGACCCTGATGCTGGGAAAGATTGAAGGCAGGAGAAGGGGACAACAGAGGATGAGATGGTTGGATGGCATCACTGACTCGATGGACATGAATTTGAGCAAGCTCCGGGAGTTGGTGATGGACAGAGAAGCCTAGCGTGCTGCAGTCCATGGGGTTGCAAAGAGTCAGACACGACTGAGCAACTGAACTGAACTGGGGAAGAAGTGTACAAGAAACAAGGCAGAATCAAGACAGGAAACTGTGCTTTTGGAGGAAATGGAGGACCTCACGGAGGGGACTAGGTGGTGGAATGTGGGACTTCTTGTTCCCATGGTAACACTGAGTCCTGTCCCCAACTTGCTGCTCAGGATACATATTCTCTTCCAAGTGGAACCTGTAAGTTTCCAAGAGCAGCCTTTGTTTTTATCAGTCACCTAGACCTCAGGGAGCGGAGCCAAGAGTCAGGACAAAAGATGGGTCCTGTACAATCTACTTTATGTGTGTGCTCAGTTGCTTCAGTTGTGTCCAACTCTTTGCGAACCTGTGTACTGTAGCTTGCGAGTCCACTCTATTCATGGGATTCTCCAGGCAAGAATACTGAAGTGGGTTGCTGTGCCCTCCTCCAGGGGATCTTCTTGACCCAAGGAATGAACCTGCATCTCCTGCATTGTCAAGCAGATTCTTTACCCAGTGAGATACTACACTGTATCAACAGACTGTCCACACCTTTTGCTTTATTTAAACAAATGCATCAGTACACAGAACGGTTAAAGTTTAAAGTACCATAAAGATCATCTCCAACTCTCTTTGAGTCACATTAAAACTGAGGTCCAGAGAGGTTAAGAAGATAACTAATATGATTATAGGGGCTTCCCTGGTGGCTCAGATGGTAGAGCGTCTGCCTGCAATATGGGAGGCCCGGGTTCAATCCCTGGGTTGGGAAGATGCCCTGGAGAAGGAAATGGCAACCCATTCTAGTACTCTTGCCTGGAAAATGGACAGAGGAGGACAGAAGAGCCTGGTAGGCTCTAGAAACTAGAAAAGGCTACAGTCCACGGGGTCCCGAAGAGTCGAACATGACTGAGCGACTTCACTTCACTTCCATATGATTATGGTTCTCTGCTCTTTACAAAGCTTTGTGTCTATAAAAACTTTGGTTCTTGCAGCAGCCCTGTGAGGTTAAGTGACTGGTCCAAAGGCTCTTAGATTAGCCTGTGGCAAAGCTGAGACTGAAATCTGCACTTCAGGGGCTCTGCAGGCCAGTCCTGGCTTGTAATGGCAGCTGAACTATTGCCACATCTAAACATAGGCTTCTGTGTTTTATAAAGGTATCATTCTGAGATCATGTTAAAATGAAACAAAAAATCTTCAATCGCAGAGTGAAAAATACTGCTTTATGTAATTTTTGCTTCTGCACAGAAAGGATGACTAAGTAAGTAATCTAGGATCTCCTTAGAAGTTGCAGAAGGTTCTGGTGCAATCCTCACTCTTACAAAACATCTATCTTATCACAAACCACAAAACCTGATTATTTATTTCAAAAGAAATACAGAACTGGAAGCGATAACTCATGTTTTTTCTAACAAATATGAACTCTGAGTCATGATCTGTCCAAATATTAGGACACAAACCAAGAGTGTGGCACTGGTTTCTCTGCTGGGAGCTCTCTTTCCCTGCAGTCAGATTAAACAATTTGGTGGAATAATCTACATGATGTTAAATTGCAATTAAAGGTGCTAGATAAGATGTGTTTTAACTGGGGTTGCCTTGTGTAATATACGTGTAAACATATGCACAAAGTTTTACATTCTATAAAAATACAGAAAAAAAGATAATGGCATTTTTAGCAAACATGAAAACAGTGTGCTGTTGCTGCAAATACAAAGTGTCCATGAGAATTCTAGGCTGGAAAGTCTTCTATTTCTATAACGGTTAACTTATAACCACTTAATAGAACAAGGTCATTTTCAGAACACATCATCCAACATCTGGTCCACCATCTGCTGGTTGAATAAAAATTCACATAACTCAGGCACAAAAGGAGCAATTTCCTACATCATTTCAGTTTTTATTCTTCTCTCAGTTACAAAAACAAAGGCTATACGATCATTTAAAAGATGCTCTTGGAAAGACACTTGAACTTCATTTTGTGCAAAAGGTAGGTTTCTGAAAAAAAACTGCATGAATTATTTTTTCCCTGTTTTATGGAGCCTCATTTCCTATGCATAGAACATGTCCAAATTTTAAATAAATTTTATTCTGAATCTTTTAAAAACATAGGAGTTCAAATTTTTATGGAGTACTGTTATTTTTGCATTTTTTAAAATTTATTTCTTTTTTGGAATGGTATATAACATATGTCACAGGTGTATAATATAGGGATTTACCATTTTTAAAGGTTATACTTCAATTATAGTTATTATAAAATATTAGTTATATTCCCAAAATATATACCTAATAGTTCGCATCTCAATCCTTTGCCCCTATGTTGCCCCACACTGTTATTTATTTTTTTAAATAATCTAATCGAAGAAAGTGGGGAAAACCACTAGACCATTCAGGTATGACCTAAATCAAATCCCTTATGATTACACAGTGGAAGTGAGAAATACATTTAAGGGACTAGATCTAATAGACAGAGTGCCTGATGAACTATGGACAGAGGTTTGTGACAATGGACAGGAGACAGGGAGCAGGACTATCCCCAAGAAAAAGAAATGCAAAAAAGCAAAATGGCTGTCTGAGGAGGCCTTACAAATAGCTAAGAAAAGAAGAGAAGTGAAAAGCAAAGGAGAAAAGGAAACATATACCCATTTGAACGCAGAGTTCCAAAGAATAGCAAGGAGAGATAAGAAAGCCTTCCTCAGTGATCAATGTAAAGAAATAGAGGAAAACAGTAGAATGGGAAAGACTAGAGATCTCTTCAAGAAAATTAGAGATACAAAGGGAACATTTGATGCAAAAATGAGCACAATAAAGGACAGAAATGGTATGGACCTAACAGAAGCAGAAGATATTAACAAGAGGTGACAAGAATACACAGAACTCTACAAAAAGATCTTTATGACCCAGATAATCACAATGGTGTGATCACTCACCTAGAGCCAGACATCCTGGAATGTGAAGTCAAGTAGGCCTTAGGAAGCATCACTATGAACAAAGCTAGTGGAGGTGATGGAATTCCAGTTGAGCTCTTTCAAATCCTGAAAGATGATGCTGTGAAAGTGCTGCACTCAATATGCCAGCATATTTGGAAAACTCAGCAGTGGCCACAGGACTGGAAAAGGTCAGTTTCCATTCCAATTCCAATGCTAAAGAATGCTCAAACTACAGCACAACTGCACTCCTCTCACATGCTAGAAAAGTAATGCTCAAAATTCTCCAAGCCAGGCTTCACCAATATGTGAACCATGAACTTCCAAATATTCAAGCTGGTTTTAGAAAAGGCAAAGGAACCAGAGATCAAATTGCCAACATCCTCTGGATCATGGGGAAAGCAAGAGAGTTCCAGAAAAAACATCTATTTCTGCTCTATTGACTATGTCAAAGCCTTTGACTGTGTGGATCACAATAAACTGTGGAAAATTCTTCAAAAGATGGGAATACCAGATAACCTAACCTGCCTCTTGAGAAACCTGTATGTAGGTCAGGAAGCAAGTTAGAACTGGACATGGAACAACAGACTGGTTCCAAATAGGAAAAGGAGTACGTCAAGGCTGTATATTGTCACTTTGCTTATTTAACTTATATGCAGAGTACATTATGAGGAAGCACAAGCTGGAATCAAGATTGCCGGGAGAAATATCAATAACCTCAGATATGCAGATGACACCATCCTTATGGCAGAAAGTGAAGAAGAACTAAAGAGCCTCTTGATGAAAGTCAGAGAGGAGAGTAAAAAAGTTGGCTTAGCTCAACATTCAGAAAATGAAGATCATAGCATCTGGTCCCATCACTTCATGGAAAATAGATGGGGAAACAGTGGAAACTGTGGCTGACTTTATTTTTGGGGGCTCCAAAATCACTGCAGATGGTGATTACAGCCATGAAATTAAAAGACGCTTACTCCTTGGAAGGAAAGTTATGACCAACATAGACAGCATATTAAAAAGCAGAGACATTACTTTGTCAACAAAGTTCTGCCTAGTCAAGGTTATGGTTTTTCCAGTAGTCATGTATGGATGTAAGACTTGGACTATAAAGAAAGCTGAGCACTGAAGAATTGATGCTTTTGAACTGTGGTGTTGGAGAAGACTCTTGAGAGTCTTTTGGACTGCAAGGAGATGGAATCAGTCCATCCTAAAGGAGATCAGTCCTGGGTGTTCATTGGAAGGATTGATGTTGAAGCTGAGGCTCCAATATTTTGGCCTCCTGATATTAAGAGCTGCTCATTTGAAAAGACTTTGATGTTAGAAAAGATTGAGGGCAGGAGGAGAAGGGGACGACAGAGGATGAGATTGTTAGATGGCATCACCGACTCAGTGGACATGAGTTTGGTTAATCTCCAGGAGTTGGTGATGGACAGGGAGGACTGGCATGCTGGGGTCGAAAAGAGTTGGACACGACTGAGCAGAGAAGGCAATGGCACCCCACTTCAGTACTCTTGCCTGGAAAATCCCATGGGCGGAAGAGCCTGGTAAGCTGCAGGCCATGGGATCGCTGAGTCGGACACGACTAATCGACTTCACTTTCCGTTTTCACTTTCATGCATTGGAGAAGGAAATGGCAACCCACTCCAGTGTTCTTGCCTGGAGAATCCCAGGGACGGGGGAGCCTGGTAGGCTGCCGTCTATGGGGTCGCACAGAGTCGGACACGACTGAGGCAACACAGCAGCAGCAGCAGCAGAGCAACTGAACTGAACTGAATGGATTTTGCCTGAAAAATTATTAGTCTGGTGTTCCCATAGCCATTTTCTTTTTCCTTCATTTTTCTACTTTTCTCAATTAGATTATTCTATAAGGAAGTATTGTCTCACCTCCAATATTTATTCATATATTTAATTACACATCCTTTTTATGGAATCATGGGTAATTTTATTATTTATCAGTAATTACCTGAAACCATTGGGAGTTCTTTCAAGTTGGCTTCTGTGTCATTTTGATATGTTCCCATATTTTTTTTTTTTTTTGCTTGTTTTTGAGTACTTACTTCATTACTTTCTATGAACACAAGATGCTCCAGGTTTCTTTTGTATTTTCCCTTCCCTAGTCTTAAAGTCAATCACTTCTGCAGAGTCCTCAGTCCTTTCGACGATGGTATTTAGAAGCAATGATCTGGACACTAGTTCTGTTCATTGCTATTTGGGTGTCATGACTTCTAATTCCCACTAGTGGGTTAGTATATAGACACACGTACATTTATGTCTTTCTATCTATTCTGTTTCAAAGTCCACTTTGATATAAGTATCTGTCCCCAACTTTCTTTTCATTTCCATTTGTATGGAATATATTTTTTAATCCTTTCAATTTCAGTCTGTATGTATCTTTAGCTCTGAAATGAGTCTCCTGTAGGCAGCATATAGATGGGTCCATTTTTTAAAATCCAAAACCTTATGTCTTCTGATTAGAGCAAATAGTCTGTTAACATTTAAAATAATTTTTGATAGGAATGTACTTATAGCCATTTTGCTACTTGTTTTCTCATCGTTTTTGTAGTTCTTCTCTGTTTTCCTCTGCTTTTAGTTTCTTCCTTTGTGGTTTGTTGATTCTCCTCAGTGTTATGCTTGTGTTCATATGTCTATGATAGGTTTTCAATTTGTGGTTCCTGTGGTGTTCATATACATTGAACTATATCTACTAGTTGTAAAATGGTAGGCATTTAAGTTCAAACACATTTTAGTAGAGATAACATTTTTAACTCCCTCTCCCCAAATTATGTGTTTTGGTTATCATATTTCACATTTTCATGTTTGTGTGCTTGGTCGCTAAGTCATGTCCCACTCCGTGACCCCATGGACTGCAGTGCTCCAAGGCTTCCCTGTCTATGGGATTTTCCTGGCAAGAATACTGGAGTGTGTTGCCATTTCCTCCTCTAGGATTTTACATTTTCATGTTTACCCCTTATGTCTTGTAGTTATAGTTGATTAAAAAATTTTTTTAACCTTCATACTAGCTTATTTAAGTGGTTTATCCACAGACTCTATTATATACTTGCCTTTACCAGTGGATTTTTCCTTTCCCATAATTTCTTATTTCTTATTGTAGCCTTTTCCTTTTTCACTTAAAGAGGACCCTTTAATGCTTCTTGTGAGGTTGGTTTAGTACTAATGAACTCTTTCAGTTTTTGCTTTTCAGAGAAATTCCTTATCTCTCCTTCAATTCTGAATGATAACCTCAAGTTGTACATTTTCTCTTTTAAAACTTTAAATATGCCATGCCACTCCCTTCTGGCCTGCAAAGTCTCTGCAGAAAAATCAGTTGTTGGCCTTACGGGGCTACCTTACATGTGACTCTTGGTTTTTCTCTTGCTGCCTTTAAAATTCTCTTAAACTTTTGTCATTTTAATTAAGAGATGTCTCTGTATGGGTCTCTTTGGGCTCATTTTGCTTGATGACTCTGTGTTTCCTGTACCTGGAAATCTATGTCCTTCCTCAGGTTCAGAGACAGTTTTCAGCCACAATTTTACTAAGTACACTTTCTATCCCTTGCTCACTCATCTCTTCTTCTGGGGCCCCTGTATTGCTAATGTTAGTAAGATTGATGTTGTCCTAGAAGTACTGAGGCTGTTCTTATCTATCCTCTTTTAAAATTTGTTTTTCTTTTTGTATTCTGAGTGGATGATTTCCATTATTCAATCTTGTAGGTCACTTATGTGTTCTTCTGTATCAACTAATCTGCTGTTAATTCCATCCGGTGTATTTTTCATTTTAGCTATTGTATTCTTCAGCAATGACTGGTCCCTTTTTATATTTTCCAGTTCCTTGTCAAAGATTTCACTCTATTCATCTATTCTTTCCCCAGGTTTCAGTTAGCATTCTTATCACTGATGCTTTGAACTCTTTATCTGGTAACTTATTTATCTCTGCTTCATTTGGGTTTCTTTTTTTGTTTTCCTTGTTCTTTCATTTTAAACAAATTCTTCTGTCTTCTCAATTTGTTTAACTTTCTCTGCCCCATGCAATTAGGTGAAACAGTTACCTGTTATGGTCTTGAAGGCCAGTCTTTGTGTAAAGCATCCTGAGCAGTCTGCGGCGCCCAGTGATTCTGGTGGGAGAGCTGGATCTGAAGTGAGCATGTCTTCCCCTGGGTGTGCTGGCAGCCCCCACCTCGGTGGGAGGTGAGGCGAGAGCTGGAACCGCTTAAGCCAGAGCCAGGGACAAACTGGAGCTTCTCCTACGATCAATGGCTGTTATTACCCTGACAGAGGTGGAGATGGGGCCCAAGAGGCTGTAGCAGGAGCCCTGAGGGAGCTGAGTTTCTCCCCCGACATGTGAGGGTCGTGATGGTGGTTTCTACCTTGGTGTGCATCACAGCCAGGGCTTGAGGCTCTGCTTGGTGCTTCACTTTTGTGCTGGTTTCACCTTTTCCCTGGTACACGTGACTTGGTTAGAGGCTGGATCAGGGTCCGAGGGGCTGTTGCCACACTACTCAGCTGGTTTTGCTCTCGTTAGTTATGGTGGTCTCCACCCCGGAGCTAATTCCACTCCTCCCAAGTGTGGGCAGGGAGGCGCATGCAGACAATGGCTGCCTCAGTCTCCATCAGAGGCAGAGGCAGGGACCAAGCTGGCTTCATTCCCCTAAGTGTGTGCATGCTCAAGGGCAATGGTAGCCTCCACCCTAGTGCGGATTAGCTCTGAGACCCTCTCTTCCCACTCTGTCTGCTCCTTCTGAGCTTGGAGCTCCCCCAGGTCCCAGCCTACCTTTTCCCAGCAGTCCTCTTCTCCAACTGCTTTGGGCTACTCTTCCCTGGTTTAGTCTGATCCCATTTGTTTTTCTTTTAGAACTGACTCATAATTTCTATTTCACTAAGGATATTCTTTCCTGTTTCCCAATTCTTTACATAAAACTTTTCTGTCATTTTGGGGGCATGAAGTGGAAGTGGGCGATTAAAACTTGCACCAAATGTGGCATTATAATCTAGTCTGATTATAATCAGATCAGTATTGATCATTGGAGCTGGATCTTAGTGTATTATTCTCCACATCTAAATTCTCCTTTAGGAGACTGGCTACATAAATTATCTTGGGAAAGTATTAAACCTGCCTCTAATTATCTTCTGGATCTAACTACCAAATTCCAAGAAATATGGAAAATACAACAAGTTAAATAAAACCATGTGTAATCAATCAGCTAAATTCACTGAGGAATTATGTAGGAAAAATGACTCAATTTCAACAAATCAATGTCATAGGAAAAAAGTGTGTATGGGTGAAGCAGTAAAGGTTAAGAGACTAGAGGGACATTTCAAGCACATGAAAACGTGGACCTTTTTGGATCCAACTTTGAACAAATTAATTAAAAATGTTTTTTGAAACAATCAGGGAAATCATTTAATAAATATAAAGCTATTATTAGTTAATATTAAGGAATTATCATTCATTTCATTGGATATGATAAGGGTATTTTAGTTATGTTTTTAAAAATTCATTAAATAAAAAAAAAATGCTTATCTACTAGAACAGGGGTAAGCAAAAGAAAACATGTGCTTAGTCACTCAGTCATGTCTGATTCTTTGCATGGACTGTAGCCTGCCAGGCTCCTCTGTCCATGGTGATTCTCCAGGCAGGAATACTGGAGTGGGTTACCATACCCTCCTCCAGGGGATCTTCCCAACCAAGGGATTGATACCAGGTCTCCTGCATTGCAGGCGGATTCTTTACTGTCTGAGTCACCAGGGAAGCAAACGATAGCCACAAATAAAAATAAACTTTGATTGGAACACATTCTACCCACTGCCATTGTCTATGGATGCTTTCCTGATATGACAGCCGAGATGAGTAGCTCCAATGGAGACAGGGCAGCCTGCACAATGTAAACTCTTTACTATCTGGTCCTTTACAGAAACTGTTTGTCAACTGGCTAGCAGGGGAGGGGAATAAACAAGTAGTTTGAGATAAACCGATGTATACTACTATATATAAAATAGATAAATGACAAGGATCTATGGCACAGGGAGCCATATTCAATATCTTGTAGCAACCTATAATGGCAAAGATCTGAAAAAGAATACATATATATATATCATATATATATATATCATATATATATATGATACCTAATCACTTTGCTGTACACCTGAAACTAACACAACATTGTAAATCAACTATACTTCAACTAAAAAAATCATTATAACAACTCCTTGAGGTGGATATTATGAAGGCTGATTTATTAATGAAACATTTGGGGCTTGGAGACATTAATTAATTTATAGCTAGGAAAGAGCAGAGAAAGAATTTGCCTGGTACTGTCCTTAGTGACTGTCATCACTGATATGACATATCTACATGGTTAACTGGACAAGCCAAGGCCACACATCTGTTTTTTGTTGCTAAGTTGCTAAGTCGCTTCAGTCGTGTCCGACTCTGTGCGACCCCACAGACAGAAGCCCACCAGGCTCCCCTGTCCCTGGGATTCTCCAGGCAAGAATACTGGAGTGGGTTGCCATTTCCTTCTCCAACGTATGAAAGTGAAAAGCCAAAGTGATGTCGCTCAGTCGTGTCCGACTCTTAGCGACCCCATGGACTGGAGCCTACCAGGCTCCTCCATCCATGGGACTTTCCAGGCAAGAGTACTGGGGTGGGGTGCCATTGCCTTCCCCGACACATCTGTTTAAAGGTCAAGAAATATTTCACAAGCATGTAGAGTCTACAAAAGAATACAAACACTGGTGCCTTCAGCTGAGAAGCTTTTCATCAATGCCCTTCCCTTGTGGCTCAGCTGGTAAAGAATCCACCTGGAATGCAGGAGACCTGGGTTTGATCCCTGGGTTGGGAAGATCCCCTGGAAAAGGGAATAGCTACCCACTCCGGCATTCTGGCTTGGAGAATTCCTTGGACTGTATAGTCCATGGGGTCGCAAAGAGTCTGATGTGACTAAGTGGCTTTCTCTTCATTTCATGAGCCTTAAAAGACTGATTTTCTGGTCGATCTTAGAATTGCTAAGTTTGCCTGTTTGTCAAGGTAGATGTTTGGTCTTCACACCCGTATATCACTTTACATTTGTCTCTCTCCTATAAGACTCAAGGCTTGGTAGAGACCATATCTATACCGTGTACACTAAGCCCAGCTCCTAGAATAAGAAGAGAAGCTCAAATATGTTTCCTGAATGAATGGCCAACAACGTCCACATCACAACTTCATTCCTGAGTGTCAAGTCTCCTTGTGCTGGACACAGAGGCACAAACAGATCATAAAGCTCCAGGCACCAAGAAAGGACTCTTCCTGCACATTAAGTGCTCAGCCTGTACACCAGAAGATCATTTATTATTGCTTGAGGGTCTGCTTTTCTAGGTGACGGAGAAGATGTAACCTATTTCTTAACCTCTAGAGTGGTTTTCGTGGCAGAGGCCTGGGGAGGCTTACTGTGGTTGGAGCAATTGTTTTAGTTGTGAAGGTCAATGCCAGGGTGTTACATGCCCGTTCTTGCCTGTGCTGATATTAGTCTACTCAACCTGGCTCTGTCCTTTTCTAGAGATTTCAAGCGAATTAATCATGCTTGGCTGCCATTAAAAGGGGAAGGAGATGACTGCTGGATGTGAGGGGGGATATTTGCAGAGTCTGGAGTAAGGTGTCTTTACAGATAGACAGGATGTGAATTTAGCACCTGAACAGCCCCTATGGTAAAGAACTAGACACAAAATCCCCCCATGCACACAGGTGATGCTGAACGTCAAGGTTTGGACTTCTGAGCAACGATGCTAGCTTTGCTCTTCTTCAGTGCAGGAGGATTAAGTCAGTTTTTCAACCAGCACAAGGCAAAGGCTGGTGCATTCCAGGAAAACGAGTGCAACAGAGAGAAACACATCCACAGATACAGGAAATGTTTAATTTTTATTCCTGCCTCATATACAGCATGTTGTCTGCCAAAATTAATAGTTAAATATAATTTAATGGAGATAAAATACTGAAAATATCATTGGGACCATTAAAAAAAAAAATGTTATCATGAATACAGAAAGAAAAAGAGCCAGTAAACAAAACAAAGCTGAAACAGGTGAAATAAGAACAAAATCTCTCCAACTCTGAGATGGTGCATATTCATTTCTCTTCTTTCCCAGGCTGAAGTTCCCTGGAGCAGCTATTGAGATCAGGCCGCAGAGTAGAAGGTAATTATTGCACTGAGAGTGTACGTGGTTCACGGAAGCAAGCCTATGTCCCAGACAGGGAAGCCGAGGCTACTGGAGACTGCATCTAAGTCTTCTTCTGCTTTACTGAGGTCTCAGAGAAGCGGAAGCTTCAGGACACTTGTGGTCATTGCCCCAGGTGTGGCTAGACTTAGTTTTGCCTGAGTCCTTAGCTCTTACCGAGGTTTAAAAATGGGTGCTCTCATTGTCTGTGGTGTTCAGCTGCAAATATTCCAGGGTGCCCTTCTTGTAGCTGGCCACTCGGGTTGGTTTTCGGTTCCTTATCCCCAAGGCCTGTCTTTTCTGTAAAGAGCTGGCGATCATGTCAGCGAACTCAGCTTGCAAGCGCTGTTGATTCTCCCTGGAGAGACAGAGTATGGAGGGAAAAGGGAATTTCTCAGCCATCCAAATAGACTAGCCCTCAGCTCCAGAACTGCCTGTTTCATTCACTGATTCCTTGTTGAATGCCTACTCTGTGCTGCACGCAGGAAGTCCAGAGAACACAGAACAACCTTTGGCTTCCACCGATGAGCCTAAAGAACTGTCACCCTTGCTCTGTGTAGTTGTAGGGGAAGCAGAATATATTTCAAGCAGGAAATTATGTTTCGATTTCAAAGTGAGACAACACAATGCGGAATTCAGAGGTGAGGTTAGGTTTACATATACCACTGGAGCGAGAGGAAGAGAAGCCAAGAGGGTGCTAAGCCCTAGTGTGTGTGCTACGTAGCTTCAGTCGTGTCCAACTCTTTGCGACCCCATGGACAGTAGCCTGCCAGACTCCTCTGTCCACGGGATTCTCCAGGCAAGAATACTGGAGTGGATAGCCATTTCCTACTTCAGGGGATCTTCCTGACCCAGGATCGAACCTGCATCTGTCTTCTGCATTGGCAGGTAGGTTCTTCATCACTAGTGCCACCTGGGAAGGCCACTAAAGTGTTAGTCGCTCTACTAACACTTGGAGAGTTGTGTTCTACTCTTTGCAACCCCAAAGACTGTTGCCTGCCAGGGTCTTCTGTCTCTGGAATTCTCCAGGCAAGAATACTGGAGTGGATTGCCATTCCCTTCTCCAGGGGAGCTTTCTGACCCAGAGATCAAACCTGGGTCTCCTGCATTGCAGGCAGATTTTTTACGTCTGAGTCACCAGTCACCACAAAACTCTGAAAAGCGGTCCCACACTTTCCTAGGAATATGGGTCTTGTCTGTGGAGGGCTCTGAATGAGTGGAGGGTTTTAAGAGATTAGAATGGAGCTGGGGTGCTCTTAGTAAGGGGCCAGGTCCCCCCATGCCATACGGATGGTCTGCATTGTGTTGGCATCTCTATGCTGTTGCTATCTGTCTGGGTCTCGCATCCAGGCATCTGCACGACAGGGTTTCTCTACCACAGCAGAAGCCATTCCAATGGCCACATGACTCACGGCAGTGGCCCAAATGCAACTGGAAGACCATTTGAGTCACCTTTAGGGAAACTGAAACCGGTTAATTAGAACTGCAGCCTGTTTTCCTCATCTCAGGGAGAACACACTCCATGTGGAGATCCCAAACCACAGTCCTGGAGCTGGGGAGTTCCTGTTTCATCAGGTGACTCAGCAGAGAACTGAGAGAGGGGTGGGAATGCACTGGTCTCTTGTCCCTAGGGTGCTCTACTCTTGACCACCTGTGCAGGGGGTGTGCCCTAAACTGTCCTCTGGTCTCCTGAGCGAGCCTGAAACACCCCAGCAGCCAGAGAAGGGGGCTTCCAAGCCTTTCAATGCGTGTTGTCTCTCACCTTGGATTCAATGCCTCACTGCCCCTGGCAAAGTACTCGCCAGCAGTTAAACTGCCTGCACACAGTATAATACACAAAGCCAAGACCTCTACTTCCCGGCTCCTCCCCGCCCAGCCAGCAGCTTACGCGGTTGGAGGGGTTGGCAGGTTGTACTCCTGGTCCTTCACCCCGGTCAGCCAGTAGGTGGTCTCGGTTCCTCTCCCCTAGAGACAAGGAAAGTGTGGACCACGGAGGCCAACAAGGCAGTCGGCGCTAACCCACCATTCTGACAGTATCAGCTTCCAAGAGACGTTTCCCCTCTGAGTTCGTCATCAGAGCCTATATTTCAATACAGTACCTGTTCCTGGTATGATCTGTGTTATCTCCAGACCAATCTTTATTTCTAGGCTAGGCTAGGCTAAGTCACTTCAGTCGTGTCCGACTCTGTGTGACCCCATAGACGGCAGCCTACCAGGCTCCCCCGTCCCTGGGATTCTGCAGGCAAGAACACTGGAGTGGGTTGCCATTTCCTTCTCCAATGCATAAAAGTGAAAAGTGAAAGTGAAGTCGCTCAGTCGTGTCCGACCCTCAGCAACCCCATGGACTGCAGCCTACCAGGCTCCTCCGTTCATGGGATTTTCCAGGCAAGAGTACTGGAGTGGGGTGCCATTGCCTTCAGCATCTTTAAAAAAGTATCTCTCATCCACCAGACATGTTTTTTTTTTTTTAAACTAGAATTTTCTTTTTTTCCCCCAAAGACATTTCCAAATATCACCTTAGCAACAGCACAAAAACTCTAAATGAAGAAGGAAGAAAATTCATCTATGATCCTGCTACTCCAATGAATCCAACTGGTTTCACGGCTGGAAATGTCACATTTTATTCTGGCCGTTTTTGCCACAAAACTTTTGTCACAGTTTCCCCACCTGAAGTGTGTAAATTACAAACACACGTGCCTCATAATAAACACTCACTAATTGACATTTGCTGGGTACATCTGCAGGCTGTAAAATAAATGGAAGCAACAGGAAATTCTGGTTTTGGCTGGAGGTTGTGTTTGAAAAGCAGACTGGATAGTTATATTTTTAAAAATCACTCATTCAAAAAAAATTAGTGATTTGGGGCTGTGTTTGGACTGTAATATTTGAACTTCCCAAGTGGCACCAATGGTAAAGAACCTGCTTGCCAATGCAAGATATGCAAGAGACTTGGGTTCAATCCCTGGAAGTAGGAAATGGCAACTCACTCCAGTATTCTTGCCTAGAAAACCCCATGGACAGAGGAACCTGGTGGGTTACAGTCACGGGGTCGCAGAGTCAGACACCACTGAGCCCGTAGGCCTAACCACCTGCACTATAGTAATCCACACACCACTTCTATTTTGAGGGGAACACTGCAGAGAATGTGTTCATGGAGAATTAAAATAGCCAGCGTGTTGTTCGGACACAGCTAGCTAAAGGAGGCTCTTCCAAGTTGCCGTCAGTGTAAGGGCCAGTGCTGCTGTGGCTGGTGGAGGCAGTCTTAGCCGGTCACTGGCTTCAGATCAGTTGTGAGTTTGGTCACCTTCAACAGACAGCCCGAGGGCCACCTAGTGGCTCTGAAAGGCGGTTCCTCTAAATGTGTGGAAAGGCAAGGCATGTCTAAAATAGGGATTCCCACTCTTCTCTATGCATCAGTCACTTGATTTAAATACAGATCTCTGATCTATAACCAAAGAGAGTTGGACTCAGCAGGTCTGGTGGGGTGTCCATGCTTAATTGCTAAGTTATGTCCGACTCTTTGCAATCCTGTGAACTGTAGCCCACCAGGCTTCTCTGTCCAGGGGATTCTCCAGGCAAGAATACTGGAGTGGGTTGCCACGCCCTCCTCCTGGGGATCTTCCCGACCCAGGAATCGAACCCACGTCTCATGTCCCGTGCACTGGCAGACAGGTTCTTTACCACTAGCGCCACCCGGTGGCGCCATTAGGTATATATCTCAATGGGTTCCTTACCTTTAAGTAGGTTTCTCCTCTTACTTCATAGAGGAACTGGCACTCCGTCCTCTTCAGGATGGCTATGGTGGAGCCGCTGACATGGATTCTCAAGGCTGGAAATGCAAAATAGATCAATGAAAACCGCGTCCATTTTGAATGCTATCATAGGGCCCTGTTTGTTTCCCCTTGAGCCAGAATATTTACTATGAGTGCTCTTGACAGCTTAGATATTGTCATTAAAAAAAAAAAAAACAACACTTTAGAATAGCATCGGTGAGATGAGAACTATTATCAGACACGGGGAGAGGGTCTGGTGCTGGTTTTCAGGGTCCTGAGTGAGGAGGCTCTCTAGATTAAGCCCTGGAGCCTCTCATTCCAGCTCAGAGAGGAGAGCCCCTGGGCCTGGGTTTGGATTTTACTTTGTGGTGCTGAGCTAAAAAGCTGAAATTTGGTTTGGGGTCTCCGTGTAAATGGCAACCCACTCCAGTATTCTTGCCTGGAGAGTTCCATGGACCGAGGAGCCCGGTGGGCTGTAGTCTGTGGGGTTGCAAAGAGTTGGATATGACTAAGCAGCTAACACTTTCTCTTACATGAATCTAAGCGTATTCCAGGCAGAGCATGCCTGAATGCACTGCAAATGAACCCAGACTAATAAGAACAGTCAAACTGAGCCATAAAGCAAGAAAAAAATGATGATCGGTAAACGGCAATATGTAGCAAGGACTGGAATGACCCAGGCTCACAGTCAATGTGAAGAGTCGTGCTTCACCTCACTGGCAGTATTATGCATTTTTATCCTACAGTTCCCCTTGGTTGGGAGACAGAATCTTTGTCCTCTATGAAAAGTCCTCTCCTTTCTTACGGAGGCCGGTGGATTCCATCCGAGAGGCTGTGTTGACTGTATCTCCGAACAGGCAGTAACGAGGCATCTTGATCCCCACGACTCCAGCAGCACAGGGACCTATGAGGGACAGAAAACAAGACGGTGGCAGCCACGGAAGTCACAGAGTGGTGTGAAGGTGGGTGAGCCTCTTCTCAAGATCACAATGTTCAATGCCTTATTAGATGGGAGAAGTGGTTTAAGAGATAAAATGTGAGCTGTGACCTTGGCTCTAACTGAATGTATTTGTTAGGGGAGAGCATCATTATCCAAATCACGCTTTCAGGAACTGTTTTGCTCTAGCATAGAAAGGCACATTTTCGAGAAACAAGAAGACATTTTGAGATCAGCATGCAAAGGTGGAAAATGCTCCTTAATATATTACACAGAAGGCTCTCAAGAACGATGGAGAGACCATCTCACCATCTTCTTGCTGTGCCAGCCACACAGCCCAGAGCTCTGAACCACTGGTGGGCACAGTGCACTTGAAGGCTCAATAGCCCGTCTGTTTTATTTTGGGGCTTCCTTGGTAGCTCAGCTGGTAAAGAAACCACCTGCAATGCAGGAGACCCCCAGTTCGATTTCTGGGTCTAGGAGAACCCCTGAAGAAGGGATAGGCTACCCTCTCCAGTATTCTTGGGCTTCCCTGGTGGCTCAGACAGTAAAGAATCTGCCTGCAATGCAGGAGACCCTGGTTCAACCCTGGGTTGGGAAGATCCCCTGGAGGAGGGTATGGCAACCCCTCCAGTATTCTTGCCTGGAGAATCCCCATGGACAGAGGACTCTGGCAAACTGCAGTCCATGAGGTTGCAGAGTCCCACATGACTGAGTGACTAAGCATGGCACAGCACAGCATTTTAGGGATTGGTGGCCTGATGATGGAAGACCCAGATGACAAGGACTTGGTATCTTCTTCCCTGCGCCTTTCATGTACCACGTGAATGCAGCAGGAAGGGGGAGCCTAAGACACAAGGATACCCCAAAAGGCAGAACAAAAGCCAAGGACAGATGATGCACAGGGGCATATTAGATAGGGAAGAAGGGCTGCTCAAGCAAGTATTTGTGTGGAAAGACTGAATGCAAGGAGTTAAAATTTGTAGAAGTTAAAGATTAACTCAGAAACTGCAAAACCAGGTTTTGGATAGAGGAAGCTACTGATTTTCTGGTTTGTTGATCAGGTTTTGATCTATATGAGTTTCTTTATAGATTTGTCCTTTGAACACTATGTTTATGCACACTGAAAAAAATAGAACATTAAGTTGTGCATTGCTTATGTACACTTGAAAAAAAAATGCTGAGTACTGAATCTTCCCTGTTAGACTCAGTGCAAAAATACAAAACAAAAACAAACAGAAGCAGCAGCAGCTACTTGATTAGATCTCTGAGGAAGCTAAAATATGACACAGATAAACTTATCTGTGAAACAGATTCACAGACATAGAGAAAAGACTTGTGGTTACCCAGGGGTAGGGGAGGGATGGATCGGGAGTTTGAGATTAGCAGATGCAAGCTACCTTATATATACGTATAACCAAATCACTTTGCTGTACACCAGAAACTAACACAGGATTGTAAATCAGCTATACTCCAATTAAAAAAAAAAAAAGGTCTCTAAAACTTCTCAATCACATCAGAAAGATAATAAAATCCATTTAAGATACTGTAATATTTTACTGAAAAAAATTTACAGAAGTCACAGATGGGGAGAGGGAGGGAATGGGGAAGAGATAAATAGTAAATGTGTTGTGCTGTGCTTAGTTGCTCATTTGTATCCAACTTTGGAGAAGGAAATGGCAACCCACTCCAGTGTTCTTGCCTGAAGAATCCCAGGGACGGCAGAGCCTGGTGGGCTGCTGTCTATGGGGTCGCACAGAGTCGGACACGACTGAAGCGACTTAGCAGCAGCAGCAGCTTTGCTATCACATAGAGTGTAGCTTGCCAGGCTCCTCTGTCCATGGGGATTCTCCAGGTAAGCATACTGGAGTGGGTTGCCATGCCCTCCTCCAGGGGATCTTCCCAACTCAGGGATGGAAGCACTGCACTGCCTTGCAGGCAGATTCTTTACCATCTGAGCCACCAGGGAATAGGGTGACTTAAATAGGAGGTCTGGAGCTTGTTATTTTAGTTTGCGGTTGGTGTTTATCATTCCATGAGTGCTGTCGTGACTGTTGTTTCCTAGAACTCTCCAGACACTTATTATAGGTCTAATTATGTCAGGATGTGTAACTGGACCTCGTATTTGGCAGGCGGATTCAAGAGTAAGACTCATGTGAAAACTGATCTTGTCTGAGGATCCTTCAACCTTTCTAATTCAGTTGGTGTGCAGAGGGACACCCAGTTCCTGACTGCTACAGTGCTCAGCTGCGTACCGGAGTGAATTCCAATGCGAATCCATATTGGGAGGCCAGGAAGATGCTCCAGTTCAAAGGTCCCCACGAAGCTGAGGAGGTCCAAGGCCATCTTGGCAATGTCTATTGCATGCCGGTTGCCATTTCTCTTAGGCAAACCGCTGGCCACCATGTAGGCATCACCAATGGTTTCCACCTGTGGAAGTAGTTTCTCATCAGTGAATCTGTCCCTTCTAAAGGCACCAGAAACTAAATGGAAGCAGTTTATTGCACATCAAATTCAGAAGTGTTCAAGAACTCATATGCGCATAGCCCTGTACACTTATGCTAGGACCAGTATAAGTCCCAGTATAAGTCCCAAGACCAGTACTATGCTAATTTCTTCAGGGTTTTTATAGCTTAGTTAGGATGTGGTGTGGGCATGCTCAGCCATGTCCAACTCTCTGTGACCCTATGGACTGTAGCCTGCCAGGCTGTGTGGTTGAAATTTTCCATGAAATTTTGCAAGCAAGAATACTGGAGCAGGTTGTCATTTCCTTCTCTAGAGGATCTTTCAGACCCAGGGATCAAACCCGCATCACCTGCGTCTCCTGCATTGGCAGGCAGATTCTTTACTACTTCGCCACCTAGAAAGCCATAGCCTAGTTAAAAAGTTGATAAAACAACTATGAAGGATTTTAACTGAGTGAAGTACTTTATAATAATGTAAGTCATGCAGATGTGGTGACAGTTCTATAGTGTTGAAACAATCTGAATGGCTTTATGGAATTTTAGGAAACCATTTCTAATTACCAGAAAAGTCATGTTTAGCGCTTTACTTTTCAAAAACTATTTGATAAAAAAAATAATTGTAGGTTCCTCTAAGAATAAAGAGGCTTCCCTGGTGGCTTAGGTGGTAAAAAATCTGCCTGTAAGGCAGAAGACCTAAGTTCGACCCCTGGGTTGGGAAGATCTCCTGGAGAAGGGCATGCATGGCAAGCCACTCCAGTATTCTTGCCTGGAGAGTCCCACGGACAGAGGAGCCTGGTGGGCTACAGTCCACGGGGTTGCAAAGAGTGGGATACGACTAAGCGACTTTCGTTTTCACTTCACTAAAGACATAATACACATTCTTATACCGGATGCTTCAGAACAGTTTTCTTGTAATAGGAAGTAGACTTATATTAACATTATTCTTTGATATTCTCCCTTTTAATTTCATTTTCATAATCATATGCATGGTTCATATGTGTTGGTTAGTTAATGTCTTCTTTCTGAATACCTCTAATGCATAATCACTGTCTATTCAACCGGAACTCTTGTTAGTAAGACTTTCTGATCTACACAGGGTGAGAATTTCAACTTCTGACCACTCTAATTCTTCCACTTCACTTATAGCTCAGACTCAACCACTAATTTACTAAATCTTAAATGACAAAGGAAAAGACCTGAGTAAAGTCAGCTCTCTGAATCTATAGGTTCCACACTGTGGATTCAATGAACCATGATTCAAAAATATTTAAACAAAACTGTAGAAAGTTCCAAAAAGTAAAACTTGAATTTGCCACAACTCCAGCAACTATTTTACATAGCCTTTACAGTGTATTAGGTATTATAAGGAATCTAGAAATGATTTAAATTAAGAGTACATGGGTTGTATGCAAATACTGTATTATTTTACACCAGGGACTTGAGCACCTGGGGACTTGGGGATCCATGACAATCCTGGAAGCATCCTGAGGCAAACGTGGTAGGAGTAGCGAAGGAGAACTGTAGTAACAGAAACAGCCAATTCTGGCTCTGCTGACCTGGGGCCAAACCATCATTCAACCAGTTAGGTGGAGCGGTTACCTTGTACACGTCGTGGTGGTCCAGAATGTGGTCAAAGTTCTTGTAGATGTCATTGAGCATGTCCACCACTTCCATGGGGGTACTGTACTTGCAGATGGTAGTGAATCCTACAATGTCACTGAAGTAGACGGTGACCTCCTCGTAGAGCTCAGGCTCCACGAAGCCTTTCTCCTTCAGAGACTTGACCACCAGCCTAGATGAGGAAGGAAAAAACAGGGCCTTCAATTTCGGTAAATTCCTTCTTCCTCTACGGAAATCCTTGAGACAGCACTAACTGTTCTCCAGGAATTCTAGAACTGAGGATTTCCAGTGAATGGTGTGGCGAGGAACCAAAGACAGCTTGCAAATACCAAGTCTGGGAACATATTACACACACAGAGCATATGTATGTGGCCTCAGATGAATAGGAGGTTCAGTATTAATTTAATACCTGATTATAACTCTAATATGGAGAAGGCAATGGCACCCCACTCCAGTACTTTTGTCTAGAGAGTCCCATGGATGGAGGAGCCTGCGGTTCATGGGGTCGCTAGAGTTGGACACGACTGAGTGACTTCACTTTCACTTTTCACTTTCATGCACTGGAGAAGAAAATGGCAACCCACTCCAGTGTTCTCGCCTGGAGAATCCCAGGGACGGGAAGCCTGGTGGGCTGCCGTCTATGGGGTCGCACAGAGTCGGACACGACTGAAGCAATGCAGCAGCAGCAGCATAACTCTAATAAATTTGTGTTCAGTTGCTCAGTCGTGTCCGACTCTATGTGACCCCATGGACTGTAGCCTGCCAGGCTCCTCTGTCCATGGAGTTTTCCAGGCAAGAATACTGGAGTGGGCTGCCATTTCCTCCTCTATGGAATCTTCCCCACCCAGAGATTGAATCTGGTCTCCCACATTGCAGGTGGACTCTTTACCATCTGAGCCACCAGGGAAGCCTTCCTCCACTAAAGATGGCTCCTACTTTATTTTTACTTAATTTTTACTGGAGCATAGTTGCTTTATTAATAAACATAATGTGTAGCTTCTACTGTATAGCAAAATGAATCAGCTGTACATGTACGTATACCCCCTCCACGTTGGACTTCCTTCCAGTTTAGGTCACCACAGAGCAGGGAGTAGAGTTCCCTGTGCTACTCAGTCGATTCTCAATAGTTACCTATCTTATGTGTGTGTGTACATGTTAGTCGTTGTGTCCGACTCTTCTGTGACACAGAGGACTGCGGCCCAGCAAGCTCCTCTGTCCATGGGAATTCCCAGGGAGGAATACTGGAGTCAGTAGCAATTCCTTTCCCTAGGGGATCTTCCCAATGCAGGGATCAAACCTGGGTCTCCTGCATTGCAGGCAGATTCTTTACCGTCTGAATCGCTAGGGAAGCCCCAGCATCTATTTTATACATAGTATCAACAGTGAGAATCTGCCAAACCCAATCTCCCTATTTCTCCCACCCACCCCTTTCCCACTCGGTGTCCATACGTTTGTTTTCTACGTCTTTGTCTCTGTTTCTGCTTTGCAAATAAGCTCATCTCTATCATTTCTTGTAATATGGCCTCTACTATGAGGCCGAAAGAAGATGGCAAAGAAATTAATGCTTTAATTTTCATTTTTATATGAAGGAGAGACAGTGACTGGCCTAAGGTCTCAGACTCAGTAACAGTGGCCAACAGGTGTTGGAACCTAGGTGGCTCTAACTCTGCCATCCATGCTCCTTCCATGGCACTGGAAAACAATCTCTTTCTTTTAGCAATTTAGACAGTGCAAACCGGGACAAAGCTTAGCAAGAATGTGCATCTTTAAACACAATGATCTGATGAAGAAAATGCAAAAGGGAACAATCCTATATAAATGTGGAGAAGGGACTTCCCTGGTGGTCCAGCGACTAAGACTCTGCACTCCCAATGCAGGGGACCCAGGTTCGATCCCTGCTCTGGGAACTAGATGCCACATGCCCTAACTAAAATTTCACATGCTGCAAATAAAGATCCTGTGTGCTGCAACCAAGATCCAGCACAGCCAAATAAATACATAAAAATAAAGTAAGAAAAGTACAGAGAAAACCAATGCTAGACAAATATGCTTTGGCTTTCCGCCTTAAGGGCTGAGGCACAACTCTGGAGTCTTGTACAGTCACATCCGTGGAAGGACTTCCTTACCTTGGGAGCAACATGAAATTAAGCTGGTCAGCCCTGTCCCTCTCTGCTTTGTACAACTGTGTCCTTTCCTCCACCAGATGTTCCAGGTTCCGGGAATACAGCTGTAGACGTCGGATCAAGGTATCCATGTAACTTTCATTTTTTTGGTCATGGAAAAGGCTGTAGGTAGAAACAGATAAAGAGCTGTCCATATTATTAAGAAAACATAAATATTCATTAAAGTAATAGGCAGACATTATGAACAGGTAATTAAAAAAAGGAAAAAAAAATGGCCAACAAATATGGCAAAAAAAATTTAATCTCGGGAAGGATCAAAGAAATAGAAAAGACATTAAAAAAAAGAAAAACAAATGTTAGCACAATGGCAATAAATGTAAGATGGAGGGAAAATATACATTATAGTCTTCCTGGAGGGAAATATGGTAAAATGCATCATAAATCTTAATAATGCTTATGTGGACCAGCCTCTCAATTCTACTTAGAATTATCCGAAGGAAACGACCACGAATGTGCTGAAAGTGAACTATAAAGAAAGTAGCAGTTATTCCTCACAATCATTTAAACATTACCCTAAATGTGTAACAAAAAGTAATTAAATTATTATGAAATGATGGACTATCAAATACAAATTAAAATCACGAAGTACACAGAAAGATACTTCCTTTACATTATTTAAGTGAAAAAAGCCAGTTTATGTAACAACAAACATTATCATCTCATTTTTAATTTTTGAAAACTGGTCATTACCTGTTGAAAAATAGGTGATGTTTTTACTTTCTTGTTTGCTTATTCATATTTTTTAAAGTTTTAATAAGGAACAACTTGCAATAAAAGGAAATATAAGGAAAGAACCTCATATGGCAGAAACCATCACAACATTATAGAGCAATTTTCCTTCAATTAAAAAACAAATTAAAGAAAAAAATGGAAAGAACCAAATAAAGTAAATCTGAGCCTTATATTATCCCTCAGAATAGACAGTCAGGGTCCTAAAGCAAAAGCTCTAAGTCTATTTTGTTAGATTGAGATGACTCAGATGAGGTGCCAGCTCTTCGTGACCCTGTGACCTGCCTGGGTGCAGACCCCAGTCGGAAAGTACAGCTGTTGTGAGAACTGGAGACAGTGTTCATGACACAACCCAAGGGGTGAATAAATTCTACTGTTTCATCATCATAACAACAATTAAACTTGCTGTTTCTGTGCTCAAAAAGACAGACTATGTTGTAATCCCCTTGGTATGGGGTGGTATGTTTGTTAAAAATTTAATACATTTCTTACTATGTTGTTAAAAAAAAACAAAAACCTAAAACAGGAAATTAACATGTGGATTTCCCTCGAAGCTCAGTCGGTAATCAACCTGCAATGCAGGACACCCAAGTTTGATTCCTGGGTCAGGAAGATCCCCTGGAGAAGGAAATGGCAACCCACTCTGGTATTTTTGCCTGGAGAATCCCATGGACTGAGGAGCCTGGCGGGCTACAGTCCATGGGGCTGCAGGAATTGGAGATAGCTGAGCGACTAAAGCACCACCATCACGACAGTATTATTAACTAATGTATAGATTTTGTTCAATTTCACAAAATTTTATGCTAGTATCCATTATTTGTTTTTATACCTTATTCAAGATTTCACATTGTATTTAGCTGCACTGAGCAGCTTCAGCTGCATGCAACAAATTCTGGTAAATTCTCTCTTGTTTTGATTCTGCTGCTGCTGCTAAGTCACTTCAGTCGTGTCCAACTCTGTGCGACCCCATAGACGGCAGCCCACTAGGCTCCCCTGTCCCTGGGATTCTCCAGGCAAGAACACTGGAGTGGGTTGCCATTTCCTTCTCCAATGCATGAAAGTGAAAAGTGAAAGTGAAGTCGCTCAGTTGTGCCCGACTCTTAGCGACCCCATGGACCGCAGCCTACCAGGCTCCTCTGTCCATGGCATTTTCCAGGCAAGAGTACTGGAGTGGGGTGCCAGTACCTTCTCTGTGTTTTTATTCTAAGTATTCTCTAATTTTCCTTGTTATACTTTCTTAGATACACCCATCATTTAAAAGTGGACATTTAATTTCCAAATACATGGGGTTTTTAAAATATCTTTGCTTTTAATTTCTGATTTAAATGCTTTCTTCTCTGCAATCACCATGTTTTTTCATTTTTAGAACTTTATTGAGGCTTTTAATGGCTAGGTCTCCTTTGGTAAATGCCACATTTGGACTTGAAAATATGTGAGTATCTTCAAGTATCTTTTGATATTGATTTCTAACATAATCTCACAGTGATAAGAAAACATACTTTGTATGATTTCAATACCTTTAGATCATGAAAGGAGAAGGCAATGGCTACCTACTCCAGTACTCTTGCCTGGAGAGTCATGGACAGAGGAGCCTGGTAGGCTACAGTCTCAAAGAGTCGGTCACGACTGAGCAACTTTACTTTCACTTTTCACTTTCATGCATTGGAGAAGGAAGTGGCAACCCGCTCCAGTATTCTTGCCTGGAGAATCCCAGGGACAGAGGAGCCTGGTGGGCTGCCATCTATGGGGTCGCACAGAGTCAGACACGACTGAAGCGACTTAGCAGCAGCAGCAGCAGCAGCAGACCATGAAATGTTTGCATCTTGTTTCATGTTATGTTCCAGAACTCCTAGTTTATAGTCGATGGGAACCTGAAAAGAATTTATATTCTACTGTTGTATAAAGATTGTATAAATCTTAATTATATTGAATTGGTTCATGGTGCTTTTCAGGTCTATTATATCCTTCTACTTTTCTGTATATTCATTCTATTAACTTTTGAGAGTTTGACATTGAAACTCCAACTAAAAATCTTAATTTATCTACTTAAAAAATAATTGTACTATATAGTAGAACTATATGTAACTTTGTTCTGTATTTTCAAAGTCTCCTGTAAATGTGTTATCATACTTTCATAATTTAAAAAATAAAAAAGAAAGAGAAAAAAATTCATACATTTCTGAATTCTATCATATACCTATTACAACTGCTAGGTTTGGGAAGAAGAGAAAATTTTAACAAGGTCCCCAGGATATTCTCACCAGAAACCATAAAGAAATCTAGCTGGGTAGAAAGAATGAGGGAGCAGGTGGAAGGGATGAAGATGGATAATCTGATTTCATGATGAATTGATTCAATTAAAACAGTTTCCTCAACCTTGGCTGTGTATTTTAATCACCTGAGGAGCTTATTTAAACTCCTGATGACACCGTGCACCCAGATCAATTACTTCAGACTCTCTAGGGTAGGACTCCAGCATCAGTAGTTTGCAAATATCCCCAGGTGATTTCAATGTGCAGCCAAGTAGAGAACCACCACAATAAAGGCTAAATACCAGGGGCCTAGTTTTATCTTCATGAGCTCACATTTCATCTGTCACACATATAGTTTCATCTGCTCTTAGTAATAGATCTGGGAAGAAATGAAAAAGGGCAAGATTGAAATCATTTATTATTTCCTGCTCTTTTCCCACATTGGGTGGTTCAGATCAAGCCATCAATGGCCACACTTTCATTGTCTTCACTCTACCCTAGAGGTCCCCAACATTTTTGGCACCAGGGACTGGTTTCATGGAAGATAACTTTTCCATGGACTGGGCGGGGAGTTGGGGTGGGGGGAGGGTATGGTTTCGAGATGATTCAACGACGTTACATTTACTGTGCACTATATTTCTATTCTGTGGCAATCTCAGGATACTCTGCCCTGACTTTAGGGTTAGGGTTCATCTTCTATGAGAATTGAATGCTGCTGCTGATTTGAAAGGAGGCAGAACTTGGGTGGTAATGTGAGCAAGGAGGAACAGCTGTAAATACAGATGAAGCTTTGCTAGCTGCCCCCAACCCTTGCCTCACCTCCTGCTGTGCGGCCTTGTGGGGGGGGCGGTTTGGGACCACTGCTACTGCTAAGTCGCTTCAGTCGTGTCCGACTCTGTGCGACCCCACAGACAGAAGCCCACCAGGCTCCCCTGTCCCTGGGATTCTCCAGGCAAGAATACTGGAGTGGGTTGCCATTTTCTTCTCCAACATATGAAAGTGAAAAGCGAAAGTGAAGTCGCTCAGTCGTGTCCGACTCTTAGCGACCCCATGGACTGGAGCCTACCAGGCTCCTCCGTCCATGGGATTTTCCAGGCAAAAGTACTGGGGTGGGGTGCCAGACCACTACTCCACCCCATCTCAGTCCTGGGCTTTATTTAGCTTCACTAAGTGTCTGAGTCTTTGACTTAACGAAACTACAGAAAGAGCTAGAAGGAGCTGCAGGAATCATCTACAGAAAATTCATTCCAATTTTACGAGCAACAAAATTGGTAACCATAACTAGTTATTATTAGATCCTAGCCTAGAAACTGGATCTCCTTGAGCTATTTTTCTCACTCTGCATTGTATCTACCTCCAAACATGGGAAATCTAAAATTCAGTCTTACTGGGTAACTGTATGTTACTTTTCTCTTGATCCTGAATTATACTCTGATTCAGCCAAAGTTTCTGATCTTACGATTTTTAAAACTCTAAGGAACTTGCTGATGTTAAGAATTATCCAGGGGTTTTAGATCCTCAGGATTCTCCTAGACTTCTAAATCCTAATTACCTGCAGAAGAATACAGGAACTATATTTTTTTAACAGATATAATCATGATCAGTCAGAACCTATTTTCTAATCAGGCTCGTTTTGCCCTTGAACATACTACTTAGCTTTTCAAGTGATTATTTCTCGAGAAAATGGTCCATTCATCTCCATATCATTTTAATTTTTGGAGACAGGTATTACAATCTATAATTTTTCATTAGAAAAGGCATTCTCATACATAGCTACCACTGAATGTCAAGTATTATTAGGAAAAACTGAAGTTAGTGGGGAAAAGTAAAAATGTCTGCCATACCCAAATATCTTGGCCAGCGTATTCTCAATTTTCTTGAAATCTGGCCTCTTTTCTGGATCTTCCTCCCAGCAGTTTTTGACAAGCAGATAGACCTGGAAGAAAGAAGAGGGTGAACTGAAGTAACTCAGAAAGAGACAAATGCCATATGGTATCACTTATATGTGAACCCTAAAATATGACACAAATGAGCGTATCTATGAAAGAAAAACAGACTCACAGGCTTAGAGAACACAGCTGTGGCTGCCACAGGAGCAGGGAGAGGGAAGGACTGGGAGTGTGGGGTTGGGAGATGCAAACGATTACCTTCAAACTAGATAAAAACAAGGTCTTACTATAGATAGCACAGGGAACTATAGCCAATCCCCTTGGGATAAACTATAATAGAAAATAATATGAAAAAGAATGTATAAATGAGTTACTTTGCTGTACAGCAGAGATTGGCACAAGATTGCAGATCAGCCGCACTTCAAATAAATAAATAAGAGGTGGATTAGCTTAGAGGGTGGTATCTTATTCTGCTCTCCGATGTAAGCAACTAAAGCAGGGAATATTTTTAAAACATCTCAACTCTCACGAGTATGAAATGGCCCAGTTCCCTGTGGTCATCATCGCCTGCACTACTTTGCCTCACCCTTCCTTTCAGTCCTAGGCTAAGGAAAAACGGCAATATTGATTTGGACGAGGTGGGATGGGAGAGACAAAATGCCTTATGGACATGTGTCGGTGGGGAGGGGGATAAATAGCTGGGCTTGGTGAGTATGAGGCAACTCTTAAATGAGAGTGAAGCTCTGTGACATTAGTTTTCTACTGTGCCTGACTGTGGGATTGTCTGGGGAGCATTCACAAAACTTCTTAGGACTTCAGGAGCTTCTGAATTAATTGGTTTGTGAAGGAACCTTTTAGGGTTCTCAGATATAGCAAAAAAAAAAAAAAAGTTTAACAGGACACCCAGTTAAACCTGAATTTCAGATTAAAAAAATTAATAATTTCCTTAGTACAAGTACGTCCCAGGTATGACATGGGCAGAGGACATTAATGCATGTACGTTTGTAAGTTTCCCAGCTGCGGTGAAGAGAAACGAGGAAGAGGGGTGGCGAGGGGGTGGGGAGGGATGGGAGGGTGTGATTGTGTGTTTGTGTGTGTGTGCGGGGGGGGGGGGGGCGGGAGTACAGAGGAAGGGAGAGAGGACAGACAGGAAGTCCATGGAACCATCATCTCATTTGATTCCGCTTGTTTGCAGCTTTTGTGAGATCAAAAAGCATGCTGAAGACCATTTGCTTTAAGTTTGTTCTTCACTCTGAACACAAACAGAATCACAAATGGTACTAGATGCAGTCCCTGTCTGCATTCTTTTGCTTTAACGAAGAGTCCCTGGGGAGGGAGAGGACCACGGTATAGAACTGTAGTTGCCCGTATTCACCACTAGGTGGTACCCCTGCCTGGGAAAACGATCCGCTGGCTGAATGCCTTAGAGGAAGGAACGGAAGCGCCGACAAGTGAGCTGATGGAGCGTGCACGCGTGCCCAGTTGCTTCAGTCGTGTCCGACTCTGCAATCCCATGGACGGTAGCCCACCAGGCTCCTCGGTCAACAGCACATGCTCTTCAGGCCAAGTCTTGGAGTTTCAGACATGTATTCTATTGGAACCAGCTACTAGAAGACGGAATCGAATTCCTCATTTCCAATTCCAGAACCATCCAGCCGCATGAGTCAATGGACAAGGAGGCAGCTTTGGTGAAAGCTTTTTTGACTGGCGGCTCGTTTAATATATGATATTATACATATTTCAATGCCATTCTCCCAAATCATCCCACCCTCTCCCTCTCCCAGAGTCCAAAAGACTGTTCTATACATCAGTGTTAAACATGAGGATATACTCAGACTAGAAAAGAGAGTTTGAGAGGAGAGATGCTGATGTGCGGAGAGGAATTCCAGGATCCAGAAAAGCAGCAGGAAAGGAAGGGATGAGGAGAAGGCAAGATAGGAGTGGATGTAGCTCAGAACACCTTGGGGTGTTAAAACCTGCCTTTCATGTTGAAAAACAGAAATAAAAAGGCCCATTCATGCTCAGTAGAGCTTGACCATAAACCTCATCTAGCAGGTCACTTGCAAACTGAAGCAAAATGTTTTTATCTTTATCCTTCAAGGAACAAAAGTTTTAAAAAAATTTCTTTAACAACCATAAACATTTAACATTTACTTACCATATGCTGGATTATAAAAGCTCAGACAAAATTCTAAAGAAAAAATTAGAAATTTTTCCCCCCACAGGCCTTAAAGGCCTTTGTGGGGGATTATAAAACAATTAAGCAAATACAGAATGTCTCCATTTTCTTCAGAGGAAGGACAGAAAGAGTGAATGCACATTTCTTTATTGTTTCTAGATATTGGCATATTTACTTTATAATCAGGAGGTAGTTTTATAAGCCTAATAACTACCACACAGACATCTGCTCTTCTAGCTCCTAAATACTGAGAATGTGATGTGTGCTGGAGGAGCTCTTTTGTGAATTGGGAGGATGACAGGCTGATAATGGCTCCCAAGGATGTGTCCCAACCCCTGGAACCAGTGAATGCCACTTTACTTGGAAAAAGGGTCTTTGCAGGTGTGATTAAGGATCTTGCAATGGGAAGATAATTCCAGATTATCCTTTTTAAAAAAGCTTTTTTTAAACCCAATTTTATTTTATTTTTTAAAAACTTTTTGGCTACATGGTATGTGGTATCTTAGTTCCCTGAGAAGGGACTGAACCATGCCTCCTGCATTGGAAGGACATAGTCTTAAACACGGAACCACCAGGGAAGCCGCCGGACTGAAACTTCAGTACTTTGGCCACCTGATGTGAAGAGCTGGCTCATCGGAAAAAGACCTTGATTCTGGGACAGATTGAGGACAAAAGGAGAAGAGCGTGGCAGAGGATGAGATGGTTAGATCGTATCACTGACTCAATGGGCATGAATCAGTTTCAGCAAACTTTGGGAGACAGTAGTCAAGGACAGGGAAGCCTGGTGTTCTGCAGTCCATGGGGTCTCGAAGAACTGGATACAACTTAGCAACTAAGTAACAGCAACAGTCACATGTATCCTCATATAGGAGAGAGGTAGGAGATTAGACAGAAATGAAGAATGTGGCCTGGAGGCAGAGATTAGAGTGTTGTGGCCACAAGCCAAGGCATGTCAAGAGCCACCAGAAGCTCCTGGGAGAAGTGAGGAATGGATTCTACTGGACAGCCTCTGGAGGAGGCATGGCCTCTGACAACTCATTTCAGACTTTTGGACTGCAGAACTGTAAGTGGATACATTTCCTTGGTGTTCATCCACCAAGTTTGTGCTTCTTTGCTGCTGCAACCCCAAAGAAACTCATGTGGGAAACATACTCACTTCCAGCTCTTTTTCCTCTGCTGTTTCCAGGAAGAGATCAGGGCGGAAGGGTTTCACTCCATTGCAATTCTCCACTCTGAAAATCTTCTCTGATGGGATGAGAACCATTCAAATTACAAAGAAAGAATGCAGCGTGAAGAAATTTTAGCAGCAGCCTTCAGACTGAATGGGTTCCCGGACCTGGATGGGAAGCCAGTGGGAGTGTGGCAGATCCTAGGCTAGCACTCAACAAACAGATGTAAATGAATGGATGAGCACCAGGGGAAGGGGGCTTAGGCCCTCTTACACCCAGGGACTACTTCAGTTAAAGCTACAAACCCTTTAAAACTTAACTCAAAGACCACTGTCTTAGGGAGGTTTGCTCTGACCGAGATGCTAGCCTGTCCTCCCTACACCCTTCAGCTACCTTCATCTTCCATACTGGTAAGAGCTGGTGCACAGTAAGTACTCAGTGAATCGAGAATTGGATGAATGGAATGAAACATTTCCCCGTAACAAGGACCTACTGTATAGCACAGAGAACTCTGCTCAATGTTATGTGGCAGCCTGGATGGGAGGGGAGTCTGGGAGAGGGTGGATACATGTATATGGATGGCTTAGTCATTTTGCTGTCCACCTAAAACTGTCACAACTATTTGCTGTTAATCAGCTATACTCCAATACACAATACAAAGTTTAATAATTAAAAAAAGAATAGTCAAGTTTACTATTCCATGGGGAGTCAGTATAATCTCCAAATCAAAGTTTAATAATTAAAGAATAGTCAAGTTTACTATTCCATGGGGAGTCAGTATAATCTCCAAATCAACTTTCTAGAATTTGATAAAATATGCTAACCCCCCCCCCACACACACACATACACACATACACATACACACACAAGCTGGATAGCATCTCCGACTCAATGGATATGAACTTGAGCAAACTCCGGGAGACAGTGGAGGATGGGGAGAGCTCGGCACACTGCAGTCCACGGGGGTCACAAAGAGTCAGACATGACAATGACTGAACGACAGCAACAACCTCCCCTACACACACACATCAAGAGGACATGTGGCAAAGCTACTATAGATATTCTCTTAGTAAGACCTCAAGGATGTAGGTGGTCCTGTTAGTGATCTAGTTCAGGTGTTAAAGACGCAAATCTCTTAACGGAATCAGAGGGAAAGCAGGAAATTTCAAGGCCCAGCTCTTTAACTCAGTATTGCTGAGTGGTGGCGGCTGGCAGTAGGGTGTTATCCTGTGCTTTTCAGAGCCCTCTGACATTCACACCGTCATTGAATCCCTCCAACTACCCTGTGCAGTGTGGAGTGTGGGATGACACTGCTCTCGCTAACAAGGGGACTGAGACGTGGTCACAGGAACCTCAGGGTCTCGGTCAGCCTGGAATTCCTGCTGGCTCCCAGAGAAGGTCCTCACCTTTCTGGTCCCGACAGCTGATTGTGTAGAAGGTTTCTCTCCGCTGGATGATCTCCTGGGCGATGATACCGTAGCTGTACACGTCTCCTTTCTGCGAAACGCTGGCTACGCGGAGATGCTCTGGGGCCGTCCACAAGTCTGTGTGTTCAGCATTGAGACTTTGACGTTGAGGGGGTGAGTAGCCCAGAGATCCCTGATGCGCTTTTCTTTTTAAGTCCCTCCACTACACTAACGCTGGCGATGGGGGCAGAATACACACTTGCCTTCTGAGCTGACTAGGTAATGCCAGGATCTGGGTGAGGAAACATGGAATGCCTTCCCTAAAACTGCCTGGGTCATAGACCTGAAAATTCTCAAGGTCTACCTAGAACAGTGCCTAGGGTACAGGGAGTGCTCAGTAAATATTTGTGGGGTGAATTCAGTAGAAATAATGGGCTTTCCAGGTAGCTCAGATGGTAACGAATCTGCCTGCAATGCAGGAGACACGGGCTCAATCCCTGGGCAGGAAAGATCCCCTGGAGAAGTGAATGGCAACCCACAGCAGTATTTTTACTAAAATAAAATAAAGACAGCACATTTAAACAGAGACACAGTTGCTGATAGTTTTCAGATGTGATACAGTAGCAGGCCAAGGTCAGCTGTTACACAGATGTGCTTTCTTTGGTTTCTGTGATATTCTTTTTTTTTTTTTTTTTTTAAAGCATCGATTTACTCACATTTTACTAGTGTGCAACCTATTATTAGTGCTTCACATCAAGTTCATTTCAAGAGTGAAGCACTCCTGTGTCTGGCTCCTATAGCCACTTGGGTTTGGGATCCCCATTACATACCTTATTTTTAATAATGGGGGCATACAATTAATTATTCTCCAACATCCCTTGGGAGTTTTCCAGGATCACCTAGCTCCCTGTAGACTTCTTGAGATTTCTACCTTCAGCAGTTTCAATTAAATAAATAAACAGATTCGTGTGTTTAGGTATGCTGCTAAGTTGCTTCAGTTGTGTCCGACTCTGTGCAACCCCACAGACGGCAGAACAACAGGCTCCCCCGCCCCTGGGATTCTCCAGGCAAGAATACTGGAGTGGGTTGCCATTTCCTCCTCTAATGCATGAAAGTGAGAAGTGAAAGTGAAGTGTTTAGGTATAGTGAGATGCTTATGATAAAGCACATTTTCCCCATTTGGCATTCCATCTAAGTGTTCACTGCCTTTTCAGATTTATGTCTTATGAATTTATGTGGCTTGTGATTCATTAAAAATGGATCCTAATGGTTGGGCTTGTAGGAGAGGGAAGTAAATCTACTTATGCTAAGATTTCAGGTAACCGACGCCACAGATAGGCTCATATAACTGGATAATATCAATAACCTCAGATATACAGATGACACCACCCTTATGGCAGAAAGTGAAGAGGAACTCAAAAGCCTCTTGATGAAAGTGAAAGTGGAGAGTGAAAAAGTTGGCTTAAAGCTCAACATTCAGAAAATGAAGATCATGGCATCCGGTCTCATCACTTCTTGGAAAATAGATTGGGAAACAGTGGAAACAGTGTCAGACTTTATTTTTCTGGGCTCCAAAATCACTGCAGATGGTGTCTGTAGCCATGAAATTAAAAGACTCTTACTCCTTGGAAGGAAAGTTATGACCAACCTAGATAGCATATTCAAAAGCAGAGACATTATTTTGCCAACAAAGGTCCATCTAGTCAAGGCTATGGTTTTTCCAGTGGTCATGTATGGATGTGAGAGTCGGACTGTGAAGAAGGCTGAGCGCCGAAGAATTGATGCCTTTGGACTGTGGTGTTGGAAAAGACTCTTGAGAGTGCCTCGGACTGCAAGGAGATCCAACCAGTCCATTCTGAAGGAGATCAGCCCTGGGATTTCTTTGGAAGGAATGATGCTAAAGCTGAAACTCCAGTACTTTGGCCACCTCATGCAAAGAGTTGACTCATTGGAAAAGACTCTGATGGTGGGAGGGATTGGGGGCAGGAGGAGAAGGGGACCATAGAGGATGAGATGGCTGGATGGCATCACTGACTCGATGGACGTAAGTCTGAGTGAACTCCAGGAGTTGGTGATAGACAGGGAGGCCTGGCGTGCTGCAATTTATGGGGTCGCAAAGAGTCTGACACGACTGAGCAACTGAACTGAACTAAACTGAACTGGATGTTCAGGAGGGTAGGCTTGGATCTGCAATTCATCTAATTTTGTGTCATGGTGAGTCATTTCATGAAGGGGCTTTGCTCACTCCACAATGAACCTGGGCACACAGCAGGTTCTCAGTAAGCACTAACTGGATTTAGTCCAATGTCTTAGCATCCTTGACATAGCTAAAGAAGTGGGTGCGGGATTGTAATTTTTCATCTATTATGGAAAACTAAAAGGAGTGCAAAAATAGAATTAGAGGTGGAATTTAGTTTATGAGGTATTTAGTGGTATTTTGAGGCATACATGAGTCCTAGCCCTCTGAGGCTGTTTTACCCTGAGCTCTAATAAAGGACGGCAAATGTTCAACATGAAAAGCCCTTGATACTTTACAAATCGCTTTTTTTGACCCCCATCACCACTCCTGAAAGGGATAAGTAAGAATATATTTTACCAAAAAGACTTTTTTCTAAGCATCATCATTTCTTATCATTATCACAGATAAATGAATGATGTCTAGAATTTGGAAAGGGGTCTTCAGTCTTATACTCTATCTTTTTGGGCAATTCTCTTAGCCTCTCTGAGCTTTAGTTCTGTCTTCTATAAAAGAGGAGGGTTCAATAAGGGGATTTCTGAGGTCTCCTATGGCTCTAACTTTCTGTATTTTTTCACACAGTCCTGTCTCCACAAGCCAATAACTCCTTCATGATTTCTCCCTTAAATCAAAGGACATGCAGATGAAGGAAACCCACAGAGGAGATCCGTTCAACTTGACAAGCACACGCTGAACACGAGAAGGGGGTAATGCTGGGGGATGAGCCAGCTACTGCCTCTGACGGAAGTGTTTTTTCTGGTCAGTATCACCTTTTCCTGAGTACTTTACATGGATTTGTGCAAAAATTAAGAAAAAAAATGTTTAAGTGGGAAACTAGTGAAAATGTCATTCATGACAGACCTTTTCTTGGAGGCAAAATGGAATTGCAGCCAAAATCGGTGATCTTTACCACCATTCTGCTGTCCACCACGCAGTTGGTCGATTTCAGACGGCCGTGGACTTCTGTCTTACTGGAGTGCAGATATGACATTCCCTACAGTTTTTCAGATGACAGGAAAACAAAGAGATATGACACTCCTCAGCTGCTCTGTCCTTTTCAGGAACGAGAGGACTTGGTGAAATCATTTCGGCATGTGGATAGAATCACCGTCAATATTGTTAAAACCCTAATATTTGCCTAAGTGCTGCATCCAGTTTTGAATGTTATTTAGGTGATACAGTAAAAGGCAACTGTCTAAAGACTCTGGTTATGAAGCAAAGATTCATCCTATTTTTTATTTTTTTTAAGTGTTTTTGCTTACCACTTATTCAGTCTGTGACCTTGGGTATGTCTCTGGTTCTCTGCTACCTCAATATGAATATGAAAATAATATGAATAATAAGGCTTTGGCTTCCTGAAGGGAGAGGTTAGGCTACATTATTTCTTAAAATCTAATTGCTTTCGATCTATTTTGAAACAATGTTTCATTCAGTTTTGAAAGAGGAAGTTCTTTTTGGCTGTTGTGTCTCCCCCTGGCGGCCAGAGGTGGTGGTACTGCAGACACTAGTGTTCAGCCTCGGTCCTGGGAGCAAACGGAGGCAAATAAGATATTGTACTTCGTTTTTTTCTCCAACTGATTCCGATGCTATGTGTCTTTCAGGTGATTAAGACTGTATCAAATAACTCACTCTTGGGACTGGTTTTCCTTCATTGTTGAATGGGGCCCTAGTTACTGGTATCCACTTCCTTTTCATAGCATGTCTAGGAAATATACATGTCCAGATTTTTTATTGCCTCATGCAAGATGAATGCCTGTCCTTACATTTTCTCTTACACTAAGGTGAAGATTCAGTTATCTTCCCTGAAACTTTATGTGATTTTTTTTTTCACTTCCAGCAAATCTATGAAATGTGTGCCTGCAACCCAGTGTAGAAAGAATTTAATGATGAAAATAATAAGTCAGTATATATATATTGAATACTTGCTTGTCAGGCCTTATACAAAGCCCATGTGTTGTTTCGTAAAATCTTCACAAAAACCCTGTGACACAGGCACTCTTTCATTATCATTTTACAGATGAAGAAACTGATGCAATAGCTGCTTAGGTCTGTTTTCCAGATTTAACTTTCATAAATATCTTTCGTGTCTGTGGGTCTCTTACCTTAGCAATGTCATACAAAACAGAGATCTTAAACTCCCAGTCCATGAATGTACCATCAGGGTAAGAAATTGTGTCATTTAAAACTTCCTGAGCAGGAGGAAAAGAAAAGGAAGATGAGTTTTCTAAAGGATACCACTGTGGAGAGATTCTTACAGGCAAATAATGATCTTCTTTTGTTTTTTATTTTTTAACATTTTGAGCACACCCCAAGGCATGTGGGATCTTAGCTGCCCAACCAGGGATTGAAGCCATGCCCCCTGTGGTAGAAGCGTGAAGTATTAACTATTGGACCACCAGGGAAGTTCCAATAATGATCTTCTAATCATGAGTCCTTGGGCTCAGGAACAAGCTGGAACTCCATTCTCCTGGTTTTCTTGAACATATGTTTCTTTTCTCTCTAAGAAACACTGGGTGCTTCTTTATCACAAGGAGATGAGCACGAGATGCCCACAGATCCCAAATCCTGCTTCTTCACCAGACAGTGGTAAAGGAATGAGCAGGTACCTGCCAGAAGAGTGGGCTGGTGAGCCTGATTCACAAGTGCATGGGTTGCAGGCTCTGTATCATCAAAATTACACTAGTGTTTTCCAACAAGGAATTGCTATCAGGAAATCCCTTAGCTAGGATTTCATTTTTACTTACAAGACCAATTGCATCAATTGGTTTAATAGCTCTAAGTGTTCCGTCCGTTTATTAAGTCCTCTGTTATTAAGACAGAGCTCTTGAATTTCTGCGTTAACTGTATGACCTAGAGTTTTGAACTCATAGTATTAAGGTGGTGATGGTTCTATCAAGATACAGTGTATTTAAACTAAGCTAATTCTTCACAGTCAAAATACAGGGTATTTAAACTAAGCTAATTCTTCACAGTAAAACTCTAAGCAGGACCCTAGCTGAAAACCTAACAACAGTTTCTTGTCAGGGGAAAAAGCCCAGTTTTAACTTAGGTACTGTACCAGTAATTTCCAACAAAGGGCCCAAAGTCATTGTTGTTTCAGATGAGGTTGCTGAAGCGGTGGGTAACCAGTCAGTTTAAGGGAGGGGAGTTATAAGCAGACAGACTCTTTCCTTAGCACCTGACATATGACTTTTGTTTATTTGTTTATTATCTCTTCTCCTTATGAAAATGTCCTCTGTGATAATCTTTACTTACTGGTGTATCTAAATATTTTGTCACGTTGAAACCAAATGATTCTGATATGGTCTAGCCCTCATATAAATATTTCTAATTTTGAGATACATGAAATTATTATTATTAGGAATGTATGTTTATTTTATTGTAACAGCAGCAATTTAAATGAACATTTTCAGCACCAATTAAAATGATCTTATATAGCCTTTCTTCAAAGACCTTTTGATATGATGCATTAGAGTAATATTTTTTCCATTCATAAAACTAACCATATCTAACTGTATTATGCTTTTCATATATGACTTGGCTTAGAGTTACCTGTACTGTGTTTATAATTTTTCCATTTATATTGATAAATTACATTAGTCTTTAATCACATTTTAGTATCAACTTTATGCTAGCCTTGTTGAATGTTAAATGAATTTAGAAGATGTTCATGTTTTTCTTTAACTTTGCTGCTGCTGCTGCTAAGTCGCTTCAGTCGTGTCTGACTCTGTGCGACCCCAGAGACGGAAGCTCATCAGGCTCCCCCGTCCCTGGGATTCTCCAGGCAAGAACACCGGAGTGGGTTGCCATTTCCTTCTCCAATGCATGAAAGTGAAAAGTGAAAGTGAAGTCGCTCAGTCGTGTCCGACGCTTAGCGACCCCATGGGCTGGAGCCTACCAGGATCCTCCGTCCATGGGATTTTCCAGGCAAAAGTACTGGGGTGGGGTGTCATTGCCTTCCCCGTCTTTAACTTTAGAACAGTGTTTATATAGACAATGAGAATTATTCATTGAAGTTTAGAAAAATTAAACTGAATCTGGTTTTCTTTGTAATGGAAATATTAATGTCTTCTACCATTATTGACTTCCTTAAGTTTTTACTTCTTGAGTCAAGTTTTCATAATTATATTGTTTCTGAAATTTTTCCCTTTTTTAGACTTTATAATAGTCATGATATATTCTTTCATAATTGAAAGCATCTTTTTCATAGCTTTATTTTTTATTTTCATTTTATTTTTATGCTTGCCTTAAAATTTAATTAGAAGAGGCTTGTATATTTTGTAGTTTTTAAAAAATAAACAACTCAAGAATGTACTTTAAAATTTTATCAGTTTTATAATAATTGAATTGTGGTTTCCTTTCCTTTAGGCCATAGTTATTCTAAACTTTGCATTGAATATTTAGATTATTTTTTAAAAGAGAGAACAGCATTTAGGGCTATGATTTTTTTTCCCTTGAGGATACATTTGAGTTTATGCCATACATACATTTTTA
Source organism: Tragelaphus eurycerus (assembly GCA_935064755.1). Classification (NCBI taxonomy): domain Eukaryota; kingdom Metazoa; phylum Chordata; class Mammalia; order Artiodactyla; family Bovidae; genus Tragelaphus; species Tragelaphus eurycerus. Next base: position 13,766,851 of record CAKXYN010000036.1, on the reverse strand, counting down.
AATCTACATTTTTTTTTCTAATAACCATCTGTTTTCACTTAATACAGAAGCAAATATGCAAGTAAAATAAAATGAATGGAGAGGCAATCACTTTTCCACATTTCCACATTTGTTCTTTGTTTTTTCAAGTCTACACTCCTGAATATTTCTTAGCTAGTTAGCTCAGCTGGTAAAGAATCCGCTTGCAATGCAGGAGACCCCAGTTCAATTCCTGGGTCAAGAAGATGCCCTGGAGAAGGGATAGGCTGCCCACTCTAGTATTCTTGGGCTTCCCTGGTAGCTCAGCTGGTAAAGAATCCGCCTGCAATGTGAGAGTCCTGGGTTCGATCCCTAGGTTGGGAAGATCCCCTGGAGAAGGGAACAGCTACCCACTCCAGTATTCTGGCCTAGAGAATTCCATGGACAGAGGAGCCTGACAGGCTACAGTCCATGGAGTCCCAAAGAATTGGACACGACTGAGTGACTATGGATCTCTTCAAGAAAATCAGAGATACCAAAGGAACATTTCATACAAAGATGGGGTCAATAAAGGACAGAAATGGTATGGACCTAACAGAAGCAGAAGATATTAAGAAGAGGTGGCAAGAATACACAGAAGAACTGTAAAAAAAAGAGCTTCATGACACAGATAATCATGATGGTGTGATCACTGACCTAGAGCCAGACATCCTGGAATGTGAAGTCAAGTGGGCCTTAGAAAGCATCACTAGGAACAAAGCTAGTGGAGGTGATGGAATTCCAGTGGAGCTATTCCAAATCCTGAAAGATGATGCTGTGAAAGTGCTGCCCTCAATATGCCAGCAAATTTGGAAAACTCAGCAGTGGCCACAAGATTGAAAAAGGTCAGTTTTCATCCCAACCCCAAAGAAAGGCAATACCAAAGAATGCTCAAACTACCGCACAATTGCACTCATCTCACACGCTAGTAAAGTAATGCTCAAAATTCTCCAAGCCAGGCTTCAGCAATATGTGAACCGTGAACTTCCTGATGTTCAAGCTGGTTTTAGAAAAGGCAGAGGAACCAGAGATCAAATTGCCAACATCCGCTGGATCATGGAAAAAGCAAGAGAGTTCCAGAAAAACATATATTTCTGCTTTATTGACTATGTCAAAGCCTTTGACTGTGTAGATCACAATAAACTGTGGAAAATTCTGAAAGAGATGGGAATACCAGACCACCTGATCTGCCTCTTGAGAAATCTGTACGCAGGTCAAGAAGCAACAGCTAGAACTGGTCATGGAACAACAGACTGGTTCCAAATAGGAAAAGGAGTACGTCAAGGCTGTATATTGTCACCCTGTTTATTTAACTTATATGCAGAGTACATCATGAGAAATGCTGGACTGGAAGAAACAGAAGTTGGAATCAAGATTGCTGGGAGAAATATCAATAACCTCAGATATGCAGATGACACCACTCTTATGGCAGAAAGTGAAGAGAGGCTAAAAAGCCTCTTGATGAAAGTGAAAGTGGAGAGTGAAAAGATTGGCTTAAAGCTCAACATTCAGAAAACGAAGATCATGGCATCTGGTCCCATCACTACATGGGAAATAGATGGAGAAACAGTGGAAACAGTGTCAGACTTTATTTTTCTGGGCTCCAAAATCACTGCAGATGGTGACTGCAGCCATGAAATTAAAAGACACTTACTCCTTGGAAGGAAAGTTATGACCAACCTAGATAGCATATTCAAAAGCAGAGACATTACTTTGCCAACAAAGGTTCGCCTAGTCAAGGCTATGGTCTTTCCTGTGGTCATGTATGGATGTGAGAGCTGGACTGTGAAGAAGGCTGAGCGCTGAAGAATTGATGCTTTTGAACTGTGGTGTTGGAGAAGACTCTTGAGGAGTCCCTTGGACTGCAAGGAGATCCAACCAGTCCATTCTGAAGATCAGCCCTGGAATTTCTTTGGAAGGAATGATGCTAAAGCTGAAACTCAAGTATTTTGGCCACCTCATGCGAAGAGTTGACTCATTGGAGAAGACTCTGATGCTGGGAGGGATTGAGGGCAGGAGGAGAAGGGGACGACAGAAGATGAGATGGCTGGATGGCATCACTGGCTCGATGGATGTGAGTCTGAGTGACCTCCGGGAGTTGGTGATAGACAGGGAGGCCTGGCGTGCTGCAGTTCATGGGGTCGCAAAGAGTCGGACATGACTGAGCGACTGATCTGATCTGAGTGACTTTCATTTCACTTATAATGATATATATAATAGGGATAAATGGACAAAATCTGAGTGATCCAGTTTGATAAGCATATGGGCCCATACGTTTTTCCTGATAACTCTCTGCTGTTATTATTTCACTGAGTGAGCATTTAAAATTTCTACTACACATTTTTTTTTGCACATGGTTGGCTGGCTAGGAAATTGGAAATGATTCTGGTTCCTTACCCGGAGGGATCCTCTCTCGCAGTACTCAGTCACCCCAAAGATTGTGGAATCAAGCTTCACCGTGCCGTAGAACTTGGTTAGGTTGTAATAGTCAATCTGAAGCAACTAAGACATAACACACTCATTTACAAAGCAGCTCAGCCAGAAAAGAGCACCCGATTAAAAACTAATAATATAATATAAATAAAACTAATAATATACTAATATTATTAGTATATATATACTATATTAGTATAGTATATATATTAGTGTATATATATTAATATATTAATTATTTTATTATAATTAATATATTATAATTTTATTATAATATATTAATTATTAATATATATTAATATGTATTACTATATACTAATATTTAGTATATATTAGTATATATACTATATTATATATACTATATTATATATATTAGTATATATATACTATATTATTAGTACTGCGAGAGAGGGATCCTCTCTCGCAGTACTCAGTCACCCCAAAGATTGTGGAATCAAGCTTCACCGTGCCATAGAACTTGGTTAGGTTGTAATAGTCAATCTGAAGCAACTAAGACATAACACACTCATTTACAAAGCAGCTTAGCCAGAAAAGAGCACCCGATTAAAAACTAATAATATACTAATAAAACATGCCGTGTCTCAGATCTCTGGGAAGATATACTACTGCTTGTGATACAATGAAGCATCAGTGCATCTCCTTCTGCACTTGGCATTAATCTGACCTCATGGCCTTTCTTTTGTCAGCAAGAGGACCTGAATACAAACCTTTGACTACTCTCCCATCACATCAGGACCACTTTCTAGGACATGCCAGCATGTTCTGTACCATCAAACATCTTTGACAAAATTTGGGGAGAGAATTTTCAACAAGAAGTATGGTCACCCATTCCTGGTGTGCAGGCTTCTCTGTCAGGACTCCCTAATAACACCTTGCTCCACCAGGGACCTCAATGCTTGAGGAAAACAGAGTAAAGTTATTTCTCACTTAAAGATCTTAAGTAAGCATACCTGGTTCAATTCTATCTTCTGTTTCTCAGTGAAGTTGCCGTCATTGTGCTTGAGATCCTTTAGAATCACTCTCTGCAAAGATCAATTGAATTAAGGAGATGGCGTAGCATGACCGTTATATGCATGTTATAATCATCTGCTCATATGACTATCTTCCCATTCTACTGTAAGCTCTTGAAAGCGGTAACATTCTTTTACTGCTATTTATATCCCTGGTGCCTAGTGCCTGGGATGTGGTAGGCTCATATGAGAATGTTTCTTTAAAATGATTAAGTGAAAAAAGGAGGAAGGAAGGAAAGAAGGGAGGGAAGGAGGAAGGAGGGGAATACAAAACCCTGCTATGGGATTGTCACATCCCCACCGCAGTGATTCAAAATACAAAACAGGGTTGCCTGGACTGCTCTGAATCACTTCTTTTTCCTTTTCCTTCCTACACTCTCGCCCCTCTTAAAAATTTTATTTTTTCTTCAGTATACCCAGGACTTGTGAATCTTGTAAGCGGTGAAGCAGAGCCCTGCCCAGCCCTGTGAAAGGCTCTAACAGCACCCCTTGGGTCAGCCCTGGGACCCGGGCCATCACACTGCCAACATCAGAGCCGGGGCCACAATGAGTCAGCAGGCTCAGCACGTATCCCTGATTGGGAGTTCAGAAAAGCAGAGGAGACTAGTCACCTTTTTGTCGTACTTGCACTGTCGCAGTCTCTGAATTGTGTCTCGCCTCTTGTCATCATCGATCTGGCAAAAGAACAAGCTAATTATTCCAGAGGCCCCACGTCTTGGCTCCCCACCTGCGGGTCAAAGGCTGAGAGACTCTGCCTGTGTTCACTGCAGCTGGTTCACAGCATGCCAGGCAGGCTCAGAAAAACTGTTATAGTTGTCCTGTGTCCCCTCTCATGCTCACATCCCCACTCCAATGGTACCTTCCTTCCAAGTATCCACCAGCCACACACTTAACTCTGGGTTTTCTCCCCCTTCTTCTCATATCCTATTTCAGCCAGAGACTTCCTTTGCTTCCTTCTCCCCCAGCCCCCCAGACTATTGGGAACCATTGCCTGTAGCTACGGACAGATGCTCTCAGGGAATCCTGTTTGGCATCTGAGCTGTGAACTCATGCCTCAAGACCCAAGTAGCAGTGCAAGTGAGGACGCCTTGCTGGGGCTTAAGGAGGCAGCCACATCAGCTCGGGGTTCAGCCTGGAGTTGCGAGATCAGCTGGTTAGTCAATCAGATCAGATCAGATCAGTCGCTCAGTCGCTCAGTCGTGTCCGACTCTGTGACCCCATGAACTGCAGCACGCCAGGCCTCCCTGTCCATCACCAACTCCCAGAGTTCACTCAAACTCACGTCCATCGAGTCAGTGATGCCATCCAGCCATCTCATCCTCTGTCGTCCCCTTCTCCTCCTGCCCTCAATCCCTCCCAGCATCAGAGTCTTCTCCAATGAGTCAACTCTTCGCATGAGGTGGCCAAAACACTGGAGTTTCAGCTTTAGCATCATTCCTTCCAAAGAAATCCCAGGGCTCATCTCCTTCAGAATGGACTGGTTGGATCTCCTTGCAGTCCAAGGGACTCTCAAGAGTCTTCTCCAACACCACAGTTCAAAAGCATCAATTCTTCGGCGCTCAGCCTTCTTCACAGTCCAGCTCTCACATCCATACATGACCACAGGAAAGACCATAGCCTTGACTAGACGAACCTTTGTTGGCAAAGTAATGTTTCTGCTTTTGAATATGCTATCTAGGTTGGTCATAACTTTCCTTCCAAGGAGTAAGCATCTTTTAATTTCATGGCTGCAGTCACCATCTGCAGTGATTTTGGAGCCCAGAAAAATAAAGTCTGACACTGTTTCCACTGTTTCTCCATCTATTTCCCATGTAGTGATAGGACCAGATGCCATGATCTTTGTTTTCTGAATGTTGGAGCTTTAAGCCAATCTTTTCACTCTCCACTTTCACTTTCATCAAGAGGCTTTTTAGCCCCTCTTCACTTTCTGCCATAAGGGTGGTATCATCTGCATATCTGAGGTTATTGATATTTCTCCCGGCAATCTTGATTCCAACTTGTGTTTCTTCCAGTCCAGCATTTCTCATGATGTACTCTGCATATAAGTTAAATAAACATGGTGACAATATACAGCCTTGACGTACTCCTTTTCCTATTTGGAACCAGTCTGTTTTTCCATGACCAGTTCTAACTGTTGCTTCCTGACCTGCATACAGATTTCTCAAGAGGCAGATCAGGTGGTCTGGTATTCCCTTCTCTTTCAGAATTTTCCACAGTTTATTATGATCTACACAGTCAAAGGCTTTGGCATAGTCAATAAAGCAGAAATAGATGCTTTTCTGGCACTCTCTTGCTTTTTCCATGATCCAGCGGATATTGGCAATTTGATCTCTGGTTCCTCTGCCTTTTCTAAATCCAGCTTGAACATCAGGAAGTTCACGGTTCACATATTGCTGAAGCCTGGCTTGGAGAATTTTGAGCATTACTTTACTAGCGTGTGAGATGAGTGCAATTGTGCGGTAGTTTGAGCATTCTTTGGCATTGCCTTTCTTTGGGATTGGGATGAAAACTGACCTTTTCCAGTCCTGTGGCCACTGCTGAGTTTTCCAAATTTGCTGGCATATTGAGGGCAACACTTTCACAGCATCATCTTTCAGGATCTGGAATAGCTCCACTGGAATTCCATCACCTCCACTAGCTTTGTTCGTAGTGATGCTTTCTAAGGCCCACTTGACTTCATATTCCAGGATGTCTGGCTCTAGGTCAGTGATCACACCATCATGATTATCTGGGTCGTGAAGCTCTTTTTGGTACAGTTCTTCTGTGTATTCTTGCCACCTCTTCTTAATATCTTCTGCTTCTGTTAGGTCCATACCATTTCTGTCCTTTATTGACGCCATCTTTGCATGAAATGTTCCTTTGGTATCTCTGATTTTCTTGAAGAGATCCCTAGTCTTTCCCATTCTGTTGTTTTCCTCTATTTCTTTGCATTGATCACTGAAGAAGGCTTTCTTATCTCTTCTTGCTATTCTTTGGAACTCTGCATTCAGATATTTATATCTTTCCTTTTCTCCTTTGCTTTTCGCTTCTCTTCTTTTCAGAGCTATTTGTAAGGCCTCCCCAGACAGCCATTTTGCTTTTTTTGCATTTCTTTTCCATGGGGATGGTCTTGATCCCTGTCTCCTGTACAATGTCACGAACCTCATTCCATAGTTCATCAGGCATTCTATCTATCAGATCTAGGCCCTTAAATCTATTTCTCACTTCCACTGTATAATCATAAGGGATTTGATTTAGGTCATACCTGAATGGTCTAGTGGTTTTCCCTACTTTCTTCAATTTCAATCTGAATTTGGCAATAAGGAGTTCATGGTCTGAGCCACAGTCAGCTCCTGGTCTTGTTTTTGCTGATTGTATAGAGCTTCTCCATCTTTGGCTGCAAAGAATATAATCGATCTGATTTCGGTGTTGACCATCTGGTGATGTCCATGTTTAGAGTCTTCTCTTGTGTTGCTGGAAGAGGGTATTTGCTATGACCAGTGCATTTTCTTGGCAAAACTCTGTTAATCTTTGCCCTGCTTCATTCCGTATTCCAAGAGCGCCTCGCCTACCGTGACCGGCACACTTCAAGAGCACCTCGCTGGCTGCGTGGCGCACTAAGAGCGCTGCCGAGAGGAGCTACCCCACGACCGAGGAAGGACGGTGGTGAGGACCGGCGCACTAAGCACCCTGAGAGGAGCTACCCCACGACCGAGGTCAGGAAGGGCGGCGGTGAGGAGATACCCCTCCTCCAAGATCAGGAACAGCCGCGGTGAGGAGAGACCCCTCGTCCAAGGTAAGGTGCTATGGCTGTGCTTTGCTGGAGCAGCCGGGAAGAGATACCCCACGCCCAAGGTAAGAGAAACCCAAGTAAGAGGGTGGGTCTTGCGGGAGGGCATCAGAGGGCAGATACGCTGAAGCTATACTCACAGAAAACTAGTCAATCTAATCACACCAGGACCACAGTCTTGTCTAACTCAATGAAATTAAGCCATGCCCATGGGGCAACCCAGGATGGGTGGGTCATGGTGGAGAGATCTGACAGGGTGTGGTCCGCTGGAGAAGGCAACGGCAAACCACTTCAGTATTCTTGCCTTGAGAACCCCATGAACAGTATGAAAAGGCAAAATGATAGGATACTGAAAGAGAAACTCCCCAGGTCAGTAAGGGCCCAATATGCTACTGGAGATCAGTGGAGAAATAACTCCAGAAAGAATGAAGGGATGGAGCCAAAGCAAAAAGCATACCCAGCTGTGGATGTGTCTGGTGATAGAAATAAAGTCCGATGCTGTAAAGAGCAATATTGCATAGGAACCTGGAATATCAGGTCCATGAATCAAGGCAAATTGGAAGTGGTCAAACAAGAGATGGCAAGAGTGAATGTCGACATTCTAGGAATTAGCGAACTAAAATGGACTGGAATGGGTGAATTTAACTCAGAGGATCATTATATCTACTACTGTGGGCAGGAATCCCTCAGAAGAAATGGAGTGGCCATCATGGTCAACAAAAGAGTCTGAAATGCAGTACTTGGATGCAATCTCAAAAACGACAGAATGATCTCTGTTGTTTCCAAGGCAAACCATTCAGTGTCACAGTAATCCAAGTCTATGCCCCAACCAGTAACGCTGAGGAGGCTGAAGTTGAATGGTTCTATTAAGACCTACAAGACCTTTTGGAACTAACACCCAAAAAAGGTATCCTTTTCATCATAGGGGACTGGAATGCAAAAGTAGGTTAGTCAATAGAAGCCAGTAATTTATTGGCGGCGCTGGGTCATAGTGGCAGCATGTGGGATCTAGTTCTAGGTATGGCCTGTGGGATCTAGTTCTCTGGCCAGGTGTTGAACCTGGGCCCCCTGTATTGGGAGCTCAGAGTCTTAGCCCTTGGACCATCAGGGAAATCCCAGTAATTAATTTTAAAAGAAGTTAAATATTGACTGAAACACAAAACACACACACACACACACCCTTGAGGCTCTTGGTCTGCTACTCGAAAGGCAAAAAAGATTATGAACCATTGCATCTTTCCATTCAATTCTTATAAAAACCTGTGATGTATTTTATTTGTTAAAAGTTACCTCATAGTGACATTTTGAAAATGTGAGTGAAATAAGTAATATCCAATTCCATGCACGACGCCTGGCACAGTGCAGATTAATAAACGTCACTTGTCTCCCCTTCTCCTGTTTCTCATTTTATTTGTGAGGTACAAAGGGTTACACAGCACACCATGTGTCACCTGAGAATGTATGGAACCTGAGTGTGACTTCTCGTCTAGTGTTCTTTTTACCCTCTCAAGCCTTGATTGTATCATTTAAACCATTTGAACCTCAGTCCCTTATTTGGGCAATCCTAACTTACAGGGATACTTCAGGATCAAATGAGACCAAGGTGGTGACACTTTCTTACAAGCAAAGGTGTTTTATCCTCAAATGAATCCTTGGCATCTTTATCATTATTTTCTGTCTGCTGTCCTCCCTTTGAACTTTGCTGACATCTCTCCCTCTGGCTGCCTTGGTTTGCTGACCCTCTCCATTCTAGCCTAGGATACATTCTTTATCATCTCGCCCCTGAGTCTTGCTTCCTTACCTAGAACTCATACCATTGCCTGTCCAGTCACGTGGCATTTTCCCCTCTCACTGACTCTGGTTGATCCCTGTGGGTCTTCTTCCCATCCTGTCTGATTCTCAGCACGGGAAAACCTCTTCTTACAGCTAATCCCTGGTCGCGTGCTCCCCAGCTGGTCTGTAACTCGGCATAATAATGACTCCCCATGCTCTGAATCATTTCTAACCTTCCTCCCCATGGCAACTTGTCCCAAAGACCTCCTCCTTAGCCAGGTGAACGGCTAATGATGAATTAACTCATAAAAATTCTGTCATATTCAACAAGGGGTAGATGAGTTATACTCCTAGAAGTATTTACATTTTAACAAAACACACAGCAACACGATGTTTTAGGCTTAACTCAAAAGAACAAAGTGTAGTACAGGATTCTGAGGTAGTGGGGGAGGCTTGTGAGGGGTGGAGTCGTGGTGGGACCTGGGCAGAAGTGGGTGGGAGCCCAAACTGGAGTCACACCAGAGACCAGGACCGCTCACTCCTTCTAGAGGTCTCCTCCTCCCTTCCTAGGGTACTGCCACTATGTCATTCAGGTCAATGAATTCTCTCTTTGAAAATCCAATGATCTTACAATTGTTTATAATTACAGTCATAGGTTTTGATGAGAATCAAATGGAAAGATGCAATGTGAAATGTAAATGATTGTAAGATTATTGGATTTTCAAAGAGAGTATTCATTGATTTCTTCCTGACATGTGCCTGAAATAGATCTTTTCTTAATTTTACAATTAAAAAAAAATTATTTATTTTTTTGGTCGCACTGCAAAGCATGGGGGAATCTTAGTTTCCTGCCCAGGACCCAAACCTGTGCCCACTGCAGTGGAGTGTGGAGTCCTAACCACTGGACTGCTGGGGAAGTTCCTGGTCTTTGTCAATAGCATTTTTATTTTTGTGGCTCAGGATGTAATAGGAGTGTTACTTTGGTGATGGACCATTTCTGGAGGAAAGGGAGGCCCAGTCCTCACTCAGCCATGAGGGAATCTGAGCCACTAGGGTGCCGTGTGCAGGACGTGGGGTGGGATGCCCAGAGAGGTGGTGGAAAGGCTCCAAACACAAACCTGACTCGTGTGGCAATTTCATTTTTGCTGATTCTAAGGAGGGAGGTGTCTCAAGTCACACTGTCCTGTCGGCTTGGCCCTGTTCCGAGGGACCCCTCTCATTCCTTCATGTGGAGGTTCTGGGACTCCACCTCCCCCTAGTTTGCTTTGGTATAAAACCTCTGGGATTTCCCCGGTGGTCCGGCAGTTGAGAATCTGTCCTGCCAGTGCAGGGAACACAGGTTTGATGCCTGGTCTGGGAGGACCTCACATGCCATGGAGCAACTAAGCCTGGGTGCCCAGCTACTGAGCCTGTGCCTGAGAGCCTGTGCTCTGTAACGAGAGAAGCCACCACAGTGGGAAGCCCGAGCACCGCAACTAGAGGGCAGCCCTCGCTCGCTGCAACTGGAGAAAGCCCGCGAGCAGCAACGAAGACCCAGGGCGGTCAAAAATAAACGAATTAAAATCCAGAAAAAACCCAGGAAAACCTCTGATGGTTAAGTGTTAGTGTCACACTTACACAGGGTGGGTTCAGACTGTGCCCCGTTCTTGAAATTCTAGCCCCATTGCCTCAAAGAGCTCAGAAACAATGAAACAGGTCCAGTTGTCAGGCTCAAGAGAAATGCTCAGAAGAGCTGGCGGGTTACATCTCCAGTAACCTGACTCCCTAGAGTGTGTGACCCGGCCCCGCTGCTCGACTCTTTGTCCTTCATCTTCCTCATCAGCAAAGTTAGGATGATAAAGTTCACCTCCTGGGGTCCTGGTGAGGAGGAGATAAGACCACGCAGGTCCGGAATTAAGCGCAGCCCATGGGAGGCAGTACTGCCTGTGGCTGCTGAGTCCTCCTGGCTGAGCGCAAGTGTGGGCAAAGGATTCTTTCTTCAGCAGTGAGAAAGTGAGTCACATGTCTCGAGTGTGAGAGAGTAGTTCCCCCAGGTTTAGGGGAACTCAGATGCCCTACCCATTTCTACATCCCGTCCGTGACAAATCCTCCCTGTCTACACTCCTATTCTGGGTCACATGCAAAAAAATGAGCGACACACCATACCACAGCCTCCACCAAGGTGTTCACTGGATCAAGTAGCACCATGAAGAATCAAGGGAAAGGCAGGAAGCTGAGAATTTAAACATCTAGGTCTTAGATTCTGAAACAAATGACCCTGCCTGGCATGTTCTGTCCCATGGACCAAAGTCTCCTCAGATCCCTGGAGAGTTGTGCCAGCCTGTGCATTCTTCCCCAGGTCAGGGGCACCTTACCTTTAGGCTAACATGGTTGGTCTCGTTGGACTCCAGAGGAAAGATGTCTTCAGGAGGAATGTGGGACCACTTCTTCTGACGAAGCGCGTGTTCTCTCTTATATTTTCTGTGAAAGGAACACAACCAGCCCACAGGCTTTTATTATGCCATTCCATTTCTAACCATTAGTTGACATCTACAGCTCTGATGGGGAAGGGGGGCTTCCCCAATGGCCCAGCAGATAAAGAATCTGCCTGCAATGCAGGAAACATGGGAAACTCAGTTTGATTCCTGGGTTGGGAAGATCCCCTGGAAGAGAACATGCAACCCACTCCAGTATTCTTGCCTGGAAAATCCCACAGCCAGAGGAGCCTGGTGGACTACAGTCCACAGGGTTGCAAAAGATTCAGTCAGGACTGAACAACACAGGCTCTTCAGCCTGAAAGTATATAATACTTAACTAAATGCTTAACAACAACAACAATACTTAAATACTTAACTAAACAATGACAACAAAGCCTCTTCAGCCTGAAAGTATGTAATACAGCGACTTTCAAATTTCCCGTAATGTATTAATAAAAGATCAGAAATAGCTATTTCCACCTACAGAATGCCAATTCTATGGTCATTATACAGACTTTATTTCAATTCCCCACAACAGTTCAGATGAAGATACTGAAGCCAAGTAACATGTTTAAGTTGCTAATAACACACACAACTGGTGTGTTAAGATCACACAACTGGCTAATCTCAGAGATTATGAGATTTGAGTTCATGTGTCTCAGGAAGACTCCCTGGAGGAGCACATGGCAACTCACTCCAGTATTCCTGCCTGGAGAAACCCATGGACAGAGGAGCCTGATGGGCTACAGTCCACAGGGATGCAAAGAGTTGGACATGACTGAAGCAACGTAGCACACACATGCATGTCTCTGATGGCAAGCTCTAATTCATCCACTCAGTAGTATTCTGCCTTAGATAGACTTTTTGATGCAGAATGCCTTTATAATCTTAGCTCTGTCCAGACACCTTCTTGTGAATGTATACTATCAACGAGGCATCAGATGCCCTGCTCTCACCCACCCCTCCACCTGAGAGATGAGCACCGCAGCTTAGCCGGCAGGTACCTGAGCACCAGGAGAGCAATGAGAAGCAGCAGGACCACCGTTCCTGCGAGCGTGAAGACGGCAATCATCAGGATTTGAGGGCCTGTGGCAGAAAAGACCGTGAAAACTACGCTAGGAAGGATCCCTGAAAAGAGAACAAATACATTTCACAAGATTCTAGTTGTATAGGATAATTTCAGCAAGTGGAAAAGGAGAGATCATACCTGTTTCTTAGAGAAAGACAAATGTCATATGATAATACTTGTATTTGTAATCTAAAAAAGCCAAAATGATACACGGACTTCCTTAGTGACCCAGTGGAAGACTTCACCGTCCAGTGTAGGGGGTGTGGGTTTGATCCCTGGCTAGAGAGCTAAGATCCCATATGCCTTGTGGCCAAAAAGCCAACACATAAAACTGAAGCAATATATTAACAAATTCAATACTTTAAAAATGGTCCACATCAAAATGATCTTGGGAAAAAAATTTAAAAAATGATAGAAATGAACTTATTTACAAAATAGAAACAGACTCACAGACCCAGAAAGCAAACTTACAGTTACCAAAGAGGAAAGGTGGGTGGGAAGGATAAATGAGAATGAACAAATACACAATACTATGTATAAAATAGATAATCAACAAGGACCTACTGTGTAACACAGGGAACTCTACCTACTCAGTGTTCTGTAATAACCTATATGGGTGAAGAATCTGAAGAAGAATGGATATATGTATATGTACAACTGAACCATTTTACTGTACACCTGAGACTAACAATACTGTAAATCAGCTATATACCAGTATAAAATAAAACTTAAATTTAGGGGTGGGTTGGGATAGGGGGTGGGAAGGAGGTTCAAGAGGGGTGGGACATAGGTCTACTTATGGCTGATTCACTTTGTTGTGTGGCAGAAATCAATACGACACTGTAAAGCAATTATCCTCCAATTAAAAATGAAAATTTTTTAAAAAGTAGGAAAAGTAGGAAGTACTTCAAAAGTAGGAAGTCAAGACATACCTGGAGTAACAGGCAAATTTGGCCTTGGAGTACAAAACGACGCAAGTCAAAGGCTAACAGAGTTTTGCCAAGAGAACACCCTGGTCATAGCAAACACCCTCTTCCAACAACACAAGAGAAGACTCTACACATGGACATCACCAGATGGTCAATACCAAAATCAGACTGACTATTCTTTGCAGACAAAGATGAAAAAGCTCTATATAGTCAGCAAAAACAAGACTGGGAGCAGACTAGGGCTCAGATCATGAACTCCTTATTGCCAAATTCAGACTTAAATTGAAGAAAGTGGGGAAAACCACTAGACTATTCAGCTATGAAGCTGCACAGTTAGTCACTCAGTTGTGTCTGACTCTTGCAACCCCATAGAAGGTAGCCTGCCAGGCTCCTCGGTCCATGGGATTCTCCAGGAAAGAATACTGGAGTGGGTTGCCATTTCCTTCTCCAGGGGATCTTCCCAACCCAAGGATCGAACCCAGGTCCCCTGGATTGCAGTCAGACTCTTTACCAACTGAGCTACGAGGGAAGCCCCCATTCTGGTATGACCTAAATCAAATCCCTTACAATTATACAATGGAAGTGACAAATAGATTCAAGGGATTAGGTCTGAAGGACAGACTGCCTGAAGAACTATGGACGGAGGTTTGTGACATTGTACAGAAGGCAGGGATCAAGACCATTCCCAAGAAAAATAAATGCAAAAAGGCAAAATGGTTGCCTGAGGAGGCCTTACAAATAGCTAAGAAAAGAAGAGATCAGATCAGATCAGTCGCTCAGTCGTGTCCGACTCTTTGCGACCCCATGAACCGCAGCACGCCAGGCCTCCCTGTCCATCACCAGCTCCCGGAGGTCACTCAGACTCACACCCATCAAGTCAGTGATGCCATCCAGCCATCTCATCCTCTGTCGTCCCCTTCTCTTCCTGCCCTCAATCCCTCCCAGCATCAGAGTCTTCTCCAATGAGTCAACTCTTCGCATGAGGTGGCCAAAGTACTGGAGTTTCAGCTTTAGCATCATTCCTTCTAAAGAAATTCCAGGATTGATCTCCTTCAGAATGGACTGGTTGGATCTCCTTGCAGTCCAAGGGACTCTCAAGAGTCTTCTCCAAAACCACAGTTCAAAAGCATCAATTCTTCGGCGCTCAGCCTTCTTCACAGTCCAGCTCTCACATCCATACATGACCACAGGAAAGACCATAGCCTTGACTAGGCGAACCTTTGTTGGTAAAGTAATGTCTCTGCTTTTGAATATGCTATCTAGGTTGGTCATAACTTTCCTTCCAAGGAGTAAGCGTCTTTTAATTTCATGGCTGCAGTCACCATCTGCAGTGATTTTGGAGCCCAGAAAAACAAAGTCTGACACTGAAGGCAAAGGAGAAAAGGAAAAATATACTCATTTGAATGCAGAGTTCCAAAGAATAGCATGGAGAGATAACAAAGCCTTCTTCAGTGATCAGTGTAAAGAAATAGAGGAAAACAACAGAATGGGAAAGACTAGAGATCTCTTCAAAAAAATTAGAGATACCAAGGGAACATTTCATGCGAAGATGGGCACAATTAAGGACAGAAATGGTATAGACCTAACAGAAGCAGAAGATATTAAGAAGAGATGGCAAGAATACACAGAAGAACTGTACAAAAAAGATCTTCATGACCCAGATTACCACGATGGTGTGATCACTCACCTAGAGCCAGACATCCTGGAATGCAAAGTCAAGTGGGCATTAGGAAGCATCACTACAAACAAAGCTAGTGGAGGTGATGGAATTCCATTTGAGCTATTTCAAATCCTAAAAGATGATTCTGTGAAAGTGCTGCACTCAATATGCCAGCAAACTTGGAAAACTCAGCAGTGGTCACAGAACTGGAAAAGGTCAGTGTTCATTCCAATCCAAAGAAAGATAATGCCAAAGAATGCTCAAACTACTGCACAGTTGCACTCATCTCATATGCTAGCAAAGTGATGCTAAAAATTTTCCAAGCCAGGCTTCAACAATACGTGAACTGTGAACTTCCATGTTCAAGCTGGATTTAGAAAAGGCAGAGGAATCAGAGATCAAATTGCCAACATCTGCTGAATCATCAAAAAAAGCAAGAGAATTCGAGAAAAAATCTACTTCTGCTTTATTGACTATGCCAAAGCCTTTGACTGTGTGGATCACAACAAACTGTGGAAAATTCTGAAAGAGATGGGAATACCTGACCTGCCTCCTGAGAAATCTGTATGCAGGTCAAGAAGCAACAGTTAGAACTGGACATGGAACAACAGACTGGTTCCAAATTGGTAAAGGAGTATATCAAGGCTGCATATTGTCACCCTGCTTATTTAACTTATATGAAGAGTACATACATGAAATGCCAGGCTGAATGAAGTATAAGCTGGAATCAAGATTGAATGGAGAAGTATCAATAACCTCAGATATGCAGATGACACCACTCTCATGCCAGAAAGCAAAGAAGAACTAAAGAGCCTCCTGATGAAAGTAAAAGAGGAGAGTGAAAAAGCTGGCTTAAAACTCAATATTCAGAAAACTAAGATCATGGCATCCCATCCCATCACTTCCTGGCAAACAGATAGAGAAACAATGGAAACAGTGGCTGACTTTATTTTGGGGGCTCCAAAATGACTGCAGATGGTGATTACAGCCATGAAATTAAAAGATGCTTGCTCCTTGGAAGAAAAGTTATGACCAACCTAACAGCATATTAAAAAGCAAAGACATTACTTTGCAACAAAGGTCCGTCTAGTCAAAGCTATGCTTTTTCCAGTAGTCATGCATGGATGTAAGAGTTGGACTATAAAGAAAGCCGAGCACCAAAGAATTGATGCTTTTGAACTGTGGTGTTGGAGAAGACTCTTGAGAGTCCCTTGGACTGCAAGGAGATCCAACCAGTCCATCCTAAAGGAAATCAGTCCTGATTATTCATTGGAAGGACTGATGCCAAAGATAACACTCCAATAATTTGGCCACCTGATGTGAAGAACTAACTCACTTGAAAAGACCCTGATGCTGGGAAAGACTGAAGGTGGGAGGAGAAGGGGACAACAGAGGGTGAGATGGTTGGATGGCATCACCGACTTGATGGACATGAGTTTGAGTAAGCTCTGGGAGTTGGTGATGGACAGGGAAGCCTGACATGCTGCAGTCCATGAGGTCACAAAGAGTCATACACGACTGAGTGACTGAACTGAACTGACTGAAAAATGAATTTTAAAAATTAAATTTAGAAAAGATATGCTTCTTTTTAATCTCTTCATTGTTAATAGAGATGCTGCATCTTTGTTCTATTTAGAAAATTGTTTGGAATGTGCCTCCAAAGTGGCATTATTTCAGTTACCCTTATAGTTTATACATCTTTTTTCTTATGGGAGGGCTTCACTGCTGGCTCAGATGGTAAAGAATCTGCCTGCAATGAAGGAGACCAGGGTTCGTTCCCTGGGTTGGGAAGAACTACTGGAGATGGGAATGGCAACCTACTCAAGTATTCTTGCCTGGAGAATGCCATGGACAGAGAAGCCTGGTGGGTTACAGTCCATCGGGTAGCAAAGAGTTGGAAACGACTGAGCGACTGACACTTTCTTATGGGAGTCATCGAATGTGAGATCCAGCACAGAATTTGGATGGCAAGACTAGCTGATGTCTTGGAAACTGATACAACTAAGGAGGATTCATAAAGAAGAAACTGACAACTGGTTTTCAATTCAGAGAACAAATCAGAGGAAAAGTAGGTCAGTGTGGAATGCACAGTAAACGATAGAGTTGCCCGCTGGTCCTTTCCAAGCTCAACCAGGTCACTGAGGGAAGTCAACGGGAAGTGTAAGGAATTTGATTTTTCAGTATGTAGGTGAAGCTGTATAGATGGAGGAATTTGAGAGATTCACAGAAGAGTAAGTAAATTCAGGAAAATGTGGATTCAACCCAATTAAGCATTGAAGCAGAGTTCTGCATGGGCAGAGGACTAGAGTGAGAAGGACAACAATAATAAAACTGTACAAGAAGGTCATTGTTCACACATGCCTCACAGGCTGCCTGTTGAATCCCCTAACCTCCTATTCTATTAGAAGGTAGAGGGTTCAAGAAGAAGAAATGGGATGAACTCCAAGCAATAGACAGTGTATAAGAAGCTAGACGATAATAGCAATATGGTGAAGAAGACAGGTATTTTTCTTACAGCAAAAATACGAGAGATAGTCAAACTCTAAGGATAAATGTTCAAGGAAGGTGTAGTCTAAAAATAAAACTGTAAAATATTTTGAGAATTTGGCATTTAAAAAATCCATTTGTGTGCATGTGAGTCACAAAGGAGAAACATTGGAGCTACACAGAGAAAGTTATTCTGACACACTATTGGGCCGTAAAAAGTAATAATAATGAAAATATTTAATGATTTTCAATTTAAAGAATCAACTTACAGGTAAATGACAGAAGGCTTCCTATGGCTAGCAAATAAATATTGTCAGCCCTGACAAATAAAAGAAAAATACAGGAGAATTTGGGAGGTGAGAAGGAGGTAGAAGGAAGGATAGAGACATGAACATCTTCATCTTACACCTATGGGAAGCAAGAAGCTTTATACATGTTTGACAAAACTCCAGGCTTATGCATATTAATTAAAATTACAAATGTAAAATTATAAACACTAAATATATTGACAAAAAGAACTATATTGAGAAGAGCTTAGAGAAAAGTCTGCCTAATGAAAATGAACTAAATTTTAATTTATCAATACAAGAAATAGATAACATCTAAAGCTCATAAATCAAGAAATCAGATCAGATCAGATCAGTCAGCTCAGTCGTGTCCGACTCTTTGCGACCCCATGAACAGCAGCATGCCAGGCCTCCCTGTCCATCACCAACTCCTGGAGGTCACTCAGACTCACATCCATCGAGTCAGTGATGCCATCCAGCCATCTCATCCTCTGTCGGCCCCTTCTCCTCCTGCCCCCAATCCCTCCCAGCATCAGAGTCTTCTCCAATGAGTCAACTCTTCGCATGAGGTGGCCAAAATACTGGAGTTTCAGCTTGAGCATCATTCCTTCCAAAGAAATCCCAGGGCTGATCTCCTTCAGAATGGACCGGTTGGATCTCCTTGCAGTCCAAGGGACTCTCAAGAGTCTTCTCCAACACCACAGTTCAAAAGCATCAATTCTTCGGTGCTCAGCCTTCTTCACAGTCCAGCTCTCATGCATATAATTTAGAAATATGCAAAAAACTAAGCAGAACGGACAAGACCAGGGATGCACAGAGGCAGGACTAGGCACACTCACTTTCTGTTATGAATATTTCTACTCTCAGATTTTAAAATCATGTGCATGAATTTTTCTACGATAAAAATAAAACGAAAAAAGTCATTTTATTAGTAGTGTTTACACTTTTTTTTTTTTTTTTGCATCTTTGGAGATAAATATTTGCTCAAATTTAAACTTTTTTCCCTAAAAATTGATTAGTGATGTGGAATTACTTGCTATTCATTGCAGAAAGCCTTGGCCAAGGCAGCCAGGGGCAGAGCATCCTGAGACCTTGTTGCTCAGAAGACACTTGGCAGGCCTGTGTATTGATAGTCAGTGTTATACACAGTTGAACTTCACGTTGCACGGATGAAGGTCTGGCCGTGTCAGGGCTCTCGTGACATGATGGGACCTCACCTCAGGCAGGTAGGTAACCATTGTTATGACCCACGCATGTGTGCTCTAAGGCAAAAGGGAATTTAGAGGTCAAGCTCACTGACCACCCCTCAGCCTGATGACATCAAGTATTCCTTGCTTGAAACACACTGAATATATTCCTTCAGTTTCCTGTAGTAAAATGTAAATGGTGTGAGACTATTGTCTCTGTGTTCATTCTGCCAATTGCCAAACCTAGTTTTCTATAGGAAAATTTATGTCAAAGGGTGGATAGAACACATATTAAAATAGGTATAGCTAAATTAGAATGGAATATTTTCAGTGTTTTATCAGAACTGTAATATCATTCATTGGGCAGAGAAGTAAAGTCCATATTCACAAATCTGGCACATCTTATTCAGACAATAAGTAAAACAAAACCAAACCACAAGCTAATTGCATAAACCATAGAATTTACTCTTCTTCATAAAACAACTTCAGGGAAAGGAAATTCACGCAGGATCTCTTACCCCGGCCTGGAATATCATCAGGAAGTTTGTGGTTCTTCCAGATGAACGTGGGGCTCTTATCCACAGCGCTAGTCTGGTTCACACGGGTGTCATAGGTCAAAAGAACCTTGTACTGTGTCGGGGCATGAAAGAGAAGAAGGGTGAACAGAAAAAGACACTTTAGAATGATTTCTGATGAGATTCACCATCCTTCCCAGTGACATTTGAATTTTTTTTAATTAATTTTTATTGGAGCATAGTTGCTTTTACAATGGTGTGTTAGTTTCCACTGTACAGCACAGTGAATCTGCCATATATATTTCTCAGTGAAACAAGGCAAATGATACACAGCTGGGAACTAGTTAGGATCTACTTGGTTCTCATCATCAACACTATTAGGCCGAATAGTTTTCTGTTTTTAATGACCATACATTATGCTTGCCCAATAGACATTCTCTGGGTCTTTAGAGAATTCAAGTCTTTCATTTTACAAATGCAAAAACAGAGGCAAGAAAAATTAAATGGCTAGCTCTAAGTCACATGACAAGGGAGGCACCAGTGTTTTCCACAATATTAAACTGCTATTAAAAATGATGGCTTGAGAAAATACACCATAGTTAAAATTCATTATATTTATACATGTCAAGGGGCTGCTAGAGAATTCTACCTTCCTTAAGTTCTATCAATTACATGATTTTTGAATCTCTTCTATCTCTACGCTGTAATGTGCTTTCTTATAAAAAGTTTCTTTTTGAAGCAATGTGCCAATAGAAATATTAATATGTCCTTAAATTACTGCTGCATATATTGAGTCAGTTTTGTAAGAGACATCTCCAAAATGATCATCCTTCTAAAATTCACCACCGCTCCCTCAAAACATGCTGGACCAAAGTTTTACATTCTCAAAACTATACTCTTAACTTGACAGAAGAATATAAACTAATATTACATAGTAATATAATAATATGTATTATAGTCACACACAATACTATACCATGTGTATATATAGTGTGTGAATATAAAGCATAACATTACAGGGCTATTTTTATGTGCCTGAAGGATCAAACAATTAATGATTCTCATGAGATTGCAGAGGGAGAGGACAGGGAATGTTTCACTGAGATTTTTAGTTTTGGAAATGAATAAACAATTCTTAGGAAAAAAAACAACAACCAAAAAGCAAACCTGTAATTTTCTCATTGGTATCCCACCAATAGTCTGGTCTTCATATCAGTGTTTTCTGGGTGGGTATATTTTATATAGTAAATACAGTGGATATTCTGAATAAGAAGTTCTACAGGAGAAAATGTTTAAAGAATATGGCCCCAAGAGGGGCATAATTGTAAATCTGAAATTAACTTGTAGATTCTAAATATTACTTCTCCTAATCCTTCTCTGTGACTTGCCTTTCAGGATAACCCTCCTCACCCAGTCACCTAATCCCAAGTTCTTGATAAGAACATACTTTGCTGGTGTCCACGGAGGTGTACAGAAGGTACATGGTGTTGTCAATGTCCCCACAGGCATCCAGAGTCACAGGACCCATGTGTCCTAAGGCAAAACCAGAAACAGTTAGAGACCATCATTGACTTGCTGACTGAAAGACCAGTTACATCCTGACAAGGGGCATAAAGCAGATCCAGATTGCTCTATTTTACTGAAAAATTGTTGACCTTAATGATATAATTAGAAGGCATTGGTTCTTGGCTCTGAGATCACTGAAGGATATTTCTATGAGAGATGTTTCGAGAGAAGGAGAACTCCCTTTCACTGCATTTAGGATGATGACACTAAATGTAATTAGTCAGGAGATTTCTCCCTGATGATTCGAGACAAGGTTTTGCTGAGAGTATTAACTAGTGGCACAGTGTTTCAGTCACTGCACAACCTAAAGTAGATAGCCAAAAGGTCAAAGTCCCTTCACTATCCCTTATTAGCTGAGCACGCTGAGAAAATAAAGTTCTTGGAGACTCAGTTTTCTCATCTATGAAATTTTAGCCACATAGCATGAGTCTAAGAAATGGTTGGTTAGGTTAAAAAAAAATTACCAAGTATCAGTAATTTCACATGGTTCAAAATAAGAGCTAGTATTGTTTACTGTACCAGGCTCTGTGCTAAGTGCCTTATATGCACTGATCATTTTAATCCTCCTAAAACACCACGACACACAAACTGTTATTATCTCCATTTTACTGATGAGAAATCTGAGGTCAGGGATATTATTTAATTGCTCCAGGTTTTGGGAAAACTAGCAGGTGGCTAATTACTACTTATGATCACAAAGGTGCAAGTGAAAGTGAAGTCGCTCAGCGTGTCCACTCGGCGCCAGCTGCGGGCAGCAAGAAGGGAGGGGGGGGGGGAGTGCCTCCCAAAAGGGGAAGAAAAAAAGTGGGGGCCACTGTTTTTGCATCTTCTCACCCCCGTCCATTGCTGATATGACTTTCCCCAACTGCCGATGTGACTTTCTAGGAATGTAAAGGGTTGGCGCCCTCTTTGTTTCTCTCTTTTCCCCCTTGAGAGCCAGGCCTTGAAGACTACAACATTCAATCAATTTCACATATGGGGGAAACTAGAAAGTGACTACACATGCCGAGGGGAAGGCAGAGACTCAGAAAACCTGAGAAGACCTCAAGTTTCCATCTCGGGCTGATCCTCAGCAGAGATGGCCTACAACAGTAAAAACAAAAAGCAAAACCAAGTAACAGCAAACCCTGAGAAGGAGAAAAGTCACCATTCCCCAGATCATTTTCAGGATTACCACATTATTAGATTTGAATGTCCAGTTTTGAACCAAAATTATAAGTCATATGAAGAAACAGAAAAATATGATTTATTCAATAGAAAAAAAAAATAAACAAACCAGTGGAAACTATCCCTGAGAAAGTGATGGTGGGTCTACTAGACAAAGACTTTAAAACAACTACCCTAAAGATGCTCAAAGACCGAAAGGAAGACATGGGTAAAGTCAAGGCAGTGATGTATGAACGAAATGGAAATATTAGCAAAAAGATAGAAATCGTAAAAAGAAAATTCTGGAACTGAAAAGTATAGAGGCTAAAATGAAAAATTCAAAGGCATATTTGAGCAGGCAGAAGAATAATTAGTGAACTTGAAGATGAAAAAGAAAGTGAAAGTGTTAGTCACTCAGTTGTGTCCGACTCTTTATGACCCCATGGACTATAGCCCAACAGGCTCCTCTGTCCATGGAATTCTCCAGGTTAAAATACTGGAATGGGTAGCCAGTCCTTTCTCCAGGGATCTTCCCAACCCAGTGACTGAATCCAGGTCTCCCTTATTGTGGACAGCATCTTTGCTGTCTGAGCCCCAGGGAAGCTGGAACTAGAAGGACAATGGAAATCACCAAATCTGAGGAAAAGAAATAAAAAAGATTGCAGAAAAGTTAACAGACCTTAAAGGACCTGAGAAATACCACTAAGCAGACCAACACATGCGTTGTGGAAGCCCCAGAGGGGAAGAGAAAGCGAGAAAACGGTAGAGAGAATATTTGAAGAAATAATGGCTGAAAATGTCCCAAATCTGATGAAAGATATGAATATAAACATCCAAGAAGCTCAACAAATGCCAAGTAGAATGAATTTAAAGACATCCATGCCAAGACACATTATAATCAAATCATCCACAACCAAAGACATAGAATTTTGAAAGCGGCAGGGAGAGAAGCAACTGATCACATACAAGAGATATTCAATAAGATTATAAAGCAGATTTCTCACTATATACTCTGAAGGTTAGAAGGCAGTGGGCTGATATATTCAAAATGCTAAAAGAAAAAAATATCAACTAAGAATCTGCTATTCAACAAAGCTGTCCTTCAAAAGTGAGAGGAGAGTAAGATATTCTGAAATAAATAAAAGCTGAGAGATTTTTACCAACCAATCTTCCGTGCAAGAAATTCTCAAGGGAGTCTAGGAGGTTAAAATGAAAGAACACTAGACAGAGCTTGAAGCCATAGGAAGAAATAAACATTTCAGTAAAGGTAAATAAGCAAGCGATTACAAAAACTAGTATTATTATAAAAACAATGTGTTATTCCACTTTTTCTTCTCTACATTACTTAAGATATGAATATATTAAAAAATTAGTCTGAAACTTGTATTATTGTAATTTTGATTTGTAACTCCACCTTTTGTTTTTGACAATTGAGGAGACTAACGCTGAAGCTGAAACTCCAGTACTTTGGCCACCTCATGCGAAGAGTTGACTCATTGGAAAAGACTCTGATGCTGGGAGGGATTGAGGGCAGGAGGAAAAGGGGACAACAGAGGATGAGATGGCTGGATGGTATCACTGACTCAATGGACGTGAATCTGAGTGAACTTTAGGAGTTGGTGATGGACAGGCAGGCCTGGTGTGCTGCGATTCATGGGGTTGCAAAGAGTCAGACACGACTGAGCGACTGAACTGAACGAACTTAAAAAATGATTAGTTTACTATTCGGACACAAAGTATAAGGATGTAGTTCTGCAACACCAATGTCTGAGAGGGATGGGAATGGAGCTATTAAAGGAGCAGAATTTTTGTATTTATTGAGGTTAAGCCAGTATAAATTCAAATTAGAGGGTTATAATTTTAGGATCTAATCCCCATGGTAACCACAAAGAAAACAGCTAAAGAACACACATGAAAAAAATTTAAACATTTCAGTGTAAAGAAATAAATACAAAAGAAGACAGTAATGGATAAAATGGGGATGAAAAAGCTATGCAGTATATAAAAAACAAATAGCAAAATAACAGAATAAATCTCTCTTTATCAGTAAGGAGATCCAACCAGTCCATCCTAAAGGAAATCAGTCCTGAATATTCATTGGAAGGACTGATGTTGATGTTGAAATTCCAATACTTTGGCCACCTGATGCGAAGAGCTGATTCATTTGAAAAGACCCTGCTGCTGGGAAAGACTGAAGGTGGGAGGACAAGGGGACAACAGAAGATGAGATGGCTGGATAGCATCACTGACTCAATGGACATGAGCTTGAGTAAATTCTGGTAGTTGGTGATGGACAGGGAGACCTGGTGTGCTGCAGTCCATGGGGTCACAAAGAGTCAGACTTGACCGATGACTAAATATCAAATGTAAATGGATTAAATTCTCCAATCAAAGATACAAATTGGAAAATTAGATTAAAAAGTGATCCAACTATTTGATGTCTATAAAGAGATTCACTTTTGTTTTCTTTTAATTTATTTATTTTTTATTTTTTTGTTTTGTTTTGTTTCAATTTTATTTTGCTTAACTTTACAATATTGTATTGCTTTTGCCATTCATCAAAATGAATCCGCGACAAGTATACATGTGTTCCTCATCCTGAACCCTCCTCCCTCCCATACTTTTGATCCCAAGACACAAATAGTTTGAAAGCAAAAGGATGGAAAAGGATATTCCACGCAAGTATTAACCAAGAGAGCAGAGGTGGATATACTGACATCAGATAAAACTGATCAGACTTTTAATCAAAAAGGTTTATAAGAAACAAAGACTTTCCTTGTATATGTAAATAAAATACTCAGTAGAGCAAAAATATATAAACAAGTATAAACATTTATGTACCTAATAACAGACCAACAAAATATCAGATCAGATCAGATCAGATCAGTCGCTCAGTCGTATCCGACTCTTTGCGACCCCATGAACCGCAGCACGCCAGGCCTCCCTGTCCATCACCAGCTCCCGGAGGTCACTCAGACTCACATCCATCAAATCAGTGATGCCATCCAGCCATCTCATCCTCTGTCGTCCCCTTCTCCTCCTGCCCCCAATCCCTCCCAGCATCAGAGTCTTCTCCAATGAGTCAACTCTTCGCATGAGGTGGCCAAAATACTGGAGTTTCAGCTTTAGCATCATTCCTTCCAAAGAAATCCCAGAGCTGATCTCCTTCAGAATGGACTGGTTGGATCTCCTTGCAGTCCAAGGGACTCTCAAGAGTCTTCTCCAACACCACAGTTCAAAAGCATCAATTCTTCGGCGCTCAGCCTTCTTCACAGTCCAGCTCTCACATCCATACATGACCACAGGAAAGACCATAGCCTTGACTAGGCGAACCTTTGTTGGCAAAGTGATGTCTCTGCTTTTGAATATGCTATCTAGGTTGGTCATAACTTTCCTTCCAAGGAGTAAGCGTCTTTTAATTTCATGGCTGCAGTCACCATCTGCAGTGATCTTGGAGCCCAGAAAAATAAAGTCTGACACTGTTTCCACTGTTTCTCCATCTATTTCCCATGTAGTGATGGGACCAGATGCCATGATCTTCGTTTTCTGAATGTTGAGCTTTAAGCCAACCTTTTCACTCTCCACTTTCACTTTCATCAAGAGGCTTTTTAGTTCCTCTTCACTTTCTGTCAGAAGGGTAGTGTCATCTGCAGATTCCAACTTGTGTTTCTTCCAGTCCAGCATTTCTCATGATGTACTCTGCATATAAGTTAAATAAACATGGTGACAATATACAGCCTTGACGTACTCCTTTTCCTATTGGAACCAGTCTGTTGTTCCATGTCCAGTTCTAACTGTTGCTTCCTGACCTGCATACAGATTTCTCAAGAGGCGGATCAGGTGGTCTGGTATTCCCATGTCTTTCAGAATTTTCCACAGTTTATTGTGATCTACACAGTCAAAGGCTTTGGCATAGTCAATAAAGCAGAAATAGAGATTTTTCTGGAACTCTCTTGCTTTTTCCATGATCCAGCGGATGTTGGCAATTTGATCTCTGGTTCCTCTGCCTTTTCTAAAACCAGCTTGAACATCAGGAAGTTCACGGTTCACATATTGCTGAAGCCTGGCTTGGAGAATTTTGAGCATTACTTTACTAGCATGTGAGATGAGTGCAATTGTGTGGTAGTTTGAGCATTCTTTGGCATTGCCTTTCTTTGGGATTGGGATGAAAACTGACCTTTTCCAATCTTGTGGCCACTGCTGAGTTTTCCAATTTGCTGGCATATTGAGTGCAGCACTTTCACAGCATCATCTTTCAGGATTTGGAATAGCTGCACTGGAATTCCATCACCTCCACTAGCTTTGTTCATAGTGATGCTTTCTAAGGCCCACTTGACTTCACATTCCAGGATGTCTGGCTCTAGGTCAGTGATCACACCATCACCATCATGATTATCTTGGTCATGAAGATTTTTCTGTACAGTTCTTCTGTATATTCTTGCCACCTCTTCTTAATATCTTCTGCCTCTGTTAGGTCCATACCATTTCTGTCCTTTATCGAGCCCATCTTTGCATGAAATGTTCCTTTGGTATCTCTGATTTTCTTGAAGAGATCCCTAGTCTTTCCCATTCTGTTGTTTTCCTCTATTTCTTTGCATTGATCGCTGAAGAAAGCTTTCTTATCTCTTCTTGCTATTCTTTGGAACTCTGCATTCAGATGTTTATATCTTTCCTTTTCTCCTTTGCTTTTCGCTTCAACAAAGTATATGAAGCAAAAATGGGCACAAAATAAACTGTTCTACAATAGTGGTGCCAGTAGTCAAGAATCTGCCTGTCAATGTAAAAGATGCAAGAGACCCAGCTTTGATCCCTGGGTCAGGAAGAGCCCTCAGAGTAGGAAATGGCAACCCACTCCAGTATCTTGCCTAGAAAATTCCATGGACAGAGGAGCCTGGTGGGCTACAGTCCAGTGGATAGCAAAGAATTGGACACAACTGACCACACATGCACTCTTTTATACAATAATAGTTGGAGATTTCAACACTCTATTTTTTCCAATGACTAGAATAACAAGATATAAAATATGTTAAATTCTTGGGGCTGGTGCACTGAGATGACCCAGAGGGATGGTATGGGGATGGAGGAGGGAGGGGGGTTCAAGATGGGGAACATGTGTATACCCGTGGCAGATTCATGCTGATGTATGGCAAAACCAATACAATATTGTAAAGTAATTAACCTCCAATTAAAATAAATAAATTTATATTTAAAAAAATAGAGGACTTGAACATAACAAGAAACCAACTAGACACAACAGACAAATATAGAACATTCTACCCAACAACTGAACTTTTGCACATTTGTTGCCTCCAGTTAAGTTAAGGTATTTAACTGTTGACCCATCTATTGCCCCACTCTCTCTTTAATGTCCATAGGGTACATATCTGAGAAACTGTAAGTAAAGTGTAGTTTGCTCTTAGGCAACTGGTACCTTCAAAAGTGATATTCCTGAAAGCATGAGCGAATTTAGAGGTGGTAACATCTTCTCCATTTTCAAGAAATATCTTCAGCATATGTCCAAAAAGCAAGACTCCATCCAGGTAGGCAGCAGCAAAATCATTTTTTGCCTAAATTAGAAAGGAAAAGTCTTAAAATGAGTTCCAAAAAAACCCCACCAAGATTCTGGTCTTGAACCTGGAAAAAACATTGTTAGGGTCAAGCAGGGTAGCTGGAAAGGTAAAAGAATATTAATGGAATTGCAGGGATGGGATTAAAGGAAATTTTGGAAAAACTTTCCTTGGACCAGGGCTCTTCCTCATCCCCACATCACAATTTTGTCTTCTCTTGGGATCAATAAACTGTGAACACTGCCTTTAGGGAAAGAACTAAAAGTGGCTGTGCTTCCTCCTTCCCATGATAAAATAGTTTATTTCAACCAGAAAGAACAACATACAGCATTTTCAATTCTCATAAGGTTTTATATAGAAATGTTTTCATTTAAGAATAAAAGAGAACAGAAACAAAAACCCTACTTCCTTTGAGTAGCATGATGCAATAGGAAGAGTTTTGATTGGCTGATACCACTATATTTGCTTTGGAGAGAGTCCTGGTTGGGTGTTAAGGGCAGACACAAATGTCTGCCCTGGCGAACATAAGAAGGAATCGGGACTCCTCTGCCTCTGTGACAGCTGTGTCGTGGTCTTTACAGAATTGGGCTGGATTGAAAGCTCAGTGCCCCTGAGACCGAATGAGCTCAGTCAGCTCAAACAGTTTGGCCCATCCACCTAAAAGAATCAGACTTTTGCCTAAGCCTAGAAGCTGTGCAAGTGAAATCTGAATATGACACCCAGAAGTGTATTTGCTAGAAAACATGAAAAGGGAAAAACAAAAATATCTCTCATTGGCTTCAGTGTCTTTTGCTGAAATCATCTGTTCATGAGATGAAAAGCATCAGTTAAGACCCAGCCCTTGAAGGGGTTACAGCCCCAAATTTTGACAGGGTTGAAAAACAGAGGGCTTAGAACTGCCAGTCTAGGCAAAATGGTGATTCTCTCAAAGGTCCCCAGCTTTCCTTGCTGCTCTTTGGGCCTCGTCATCCTAAAGTTGTTTGGGGGCTTCGGGACTGACCACCCCTTACCCACTCCTTTCTCCAAACCTGCTCTCAACCGTGTGTGAGGCCAGAAAACATCCAGTGACTTTAGCTGCGTTAAATTGCAGTGACCATGTGGTATTAGAGTCTGGGGTTTTGCATTTAATCAAGACATTAATCATTTAACGTCCAATTGGAGGCTCTTTTTCTGGGACAAATGCTAAACCAGATGGGATGCTGGAATAAAAGGAATAAACCAGGCCTCTCCTGTACACATTTGGATGATAATCAACCTAATGACAATAAAGAACTGTGTCTTACTTAACCTGGGACTATGTATCTTGAGAGGCAGAACTCTGATACCAGGGCCAGGGATGTAAGGAACTTCATCTATTCTACACTAATATGTACCTCCCCTAAGTTAGCAGGGCTGCTTCTGATCATCCTGCAATGTCGCTTCTGTTTGGATGTTATAGCAGCCTGCAGTGTGGTGCTGGACTACAGCCTAGCACAGTGACATATAGAAAGAGTTTGATTTTTTCAAATGTATTGATTTATTTTGGGCGGTGCTGGGTCTTCATTGCTGTGTGTGGGCTTTCTCTAGTTCTGACACACGGGAGCTACTCTCTAGTGGCTGTGTGTGGGCTTTCTACTGCGGTGGCTTCTGAGCACAGGCTCTAGAATTGCTGGCTCAGTAGCTGTGGTGCACCTGCTTAGCTTCCCCCATGGCATGTGGAGTCATCCTGGGGCAGGGACTGAACCCGTGTCTCCTGCATGGGTGGCCAGACTCTTAACCACTGGACCACCAGGGAAGTCCTGGAGTTTTAATAGCAAGAATACTGCTATTACACATAATTGCCTCAGTTAACATCTGCTGAGTAAACTGGAACCAGTGGGGGAAAATTTGCTCATTTTAGAATCTGGGTCCTAAATGGAAGAATGGTATCTTACCCTTGCCAGAGGAATAAGAGTATATATGTCTATGAAGTTTACCAGTGATAAATTTTTGGAGGAGGAACTATTTGAGACGGAGTTTTCCGGAGGCAGGGTCAGAACAAGAACATTTTTCATGTAGTCAGGGGCTGTGACATTGTCCATGAAGTAGTGGTCACTGGAATAAAAAGCACAAGTTTCTCATGAAAATCAGACTGCTGCAAAAAATGGAAATGGAACTCCTACCGATTCATACATCAGCTTTGAGATAGTTTAAAACATTTTTTTTTCCCCTGCAAAACTTTCTACTTTCCCCAGATAAGTTTATTTTTTCTACACCTGCTACCTTGAATAGCAGAACTTAGATGCTGTGGTTACCAAACACAAATGGAAATGGAAGATCAGAATACAGATACTTGTTTTATAATAAATTTTATATGAATTTTAATATTTTTAAAATAAACATTTTGATAGATTATTCTGAAATTAAAATAAACATGAAGGATCTAGAATATACTAACAAACAGAGCTTCATTTGTTTCTTTAGCAGTTCACTGCAGATAATTCTTTAAAAAGAAAGAAGATTTTTGGGGAGCCCTGGATACGTAAGCTTGTTTTCAAGGTTTAATGACTCTTGGCTGATACCTGGAAACTTTCTTTTCCTTAAATGCTTATAACGCTTTAGAGATTTAGGAATAGGATAGAGAGAAAGTTTATGAGTTCAATTTACTCTCCAGATGGTGAAACATAAACATGAAAAAAAATGAAGCATTTTCTCTAACACTGTATACTTCTTAACATTAGCTAACTGGTCCTTGTATTCTCAATTCCTAGGCTTCCCAGTTGGCGCTAGTGGTAAAGAAGCCGCCTGCTTTACCACAAAATGTGCTCTTGCAATGTGGGAGACCTGGGTTTGATTCCTGGGTTGTGAAGATCCACTGGAGAAGGGAAAGGCTACCCACTCCAATATTCTGGCCTGGAGAATTCCATGGACTGTATAGTCCATGGGGTTGCAAAGAGTTGGACACAAGTGAGCAACTTTCACTTTCACTTTCGCTGTTTGGGTTAGGAAGATCCCCTGGAGATCTGGCAACCCACTCCAGTATTCTTGCTTGGAGAATCTCATGAACTGAGGAGCCTGGCAAGCTACAGTCTATGGGGTCCTAAAGAGTTGGACAAGACTGAAGCAATGTAGCAGTACACATCCTCAATTCCTAGACACATTTGGCACATTGAGGACCCTCGATGCTGGATCTATTTATTTTTAAGATATTTATTTATTCGGCTGTGTTAGGTCTTAGGTGAAGCATGAGGGATCCTCATTGCGTCACATGGATCTCCTGCTGTGAAGCACTGGTTTAGCTGGTCCGAGGCATGTGGGATCTTAGTTCCCAGATCAGAGATCGAACTCGTCTCCCCTGTATTGCAAGGTGGATTCTTAACCACTGGACCATGAGGGAAGTACCTGCTAATCATTTTAATGTTTTAATCTGCAAATAATATAACACACTTGAACTGCTGTTAGCCAGGATGACCATCATTTAATATTGAAACAGTAGGTGAATATATCTATGTGCTGAGGACTGTGTTGAAGAGTTTGTTTATATTACCACACCTCATCCTAAAGGACCCTTATAGATATTTTTATTCTCACTTGACAAATGAGAAGACTTAATCTCAAGATGCTAATACCCAAGAGGCAAATGAACTGAAAGTGTCAGAATTATAATTTGAAATCCAAAGTTATGTCTAGTTTCAAATGAATCTCATATGATCTTCCCGAAACACAGCCAGGTGTCCTTAGGGAAGAGTGATAAAAGGAGGCCAACACTTTGGTAGTAGATGAGGAGTTTCTAAAAATAAAGTTACACCAAACTGGTTCCACTGAGGCCTCCTTTCAGGAGGCAAAGCAGTCATTGAAAGTGGCTATCAATGTGGTTGCAGGAATAGAGTGTTGATAATTCTGCCCTCTTTCTTGTCTTCTGCAGCTAAAAGGCTCAGCTGACTATATTATCTTCAGAAACTAGATAGGCCTGCAGTTCCTATGCTTCATTTTTCTCAACACTGGGACAAGTACATTCAAGGTGTCTGAAATGGCAAATCAGATATGATACACTGCCGTAATAGCTTCTGCTCTGAATACAGACAGCAGATGATCAATTATCCAGGCAGATAAGTGAAGTCATATGATTCAGTCGATGGAGCAAGAGACACAAGATGTACCAGCAATACCTTCTTAAAGCTTAATCTGTCTCAGATATTACCTTGGCACGTTTTTTTTTTAATGGGTTCTCCATAAAACTGTAACTGCATTAGAAGATGAGTGGTAAAAAAGCAGGGATGTAATAAAAGATGGTTTCTGTTCTCCAGAATGTTCTCCCCTTAGTGCCAGTGAAGTGCAGGGGGAAATTACCACCCAGTGACTACACTGCAGAGGGCAAAGAATAGTCATGTCAATCAAATTCACTTAATGGGAACTTTCCTCTTACCAAAGGTGGCTGAAGGAAAATAATCTAGGACCAAAGGCCACTAGCAATCAAAGGCACAGATACAGCCCATGTTCTCAGACATATGACTGGGATATTCGCTGATTTATTACTGCCTGGGAAAAAGACCTTATGATCAAGCTGGAGACTAGGATCTTTGTTAAATGGGCATGTGGGTTTAATGTTTTTTTCTTTTTAAATAAAATTTTTGTATTTATTCACTTATTTTTTAGTTTTTAAAATTTTATATTGGAGTATAGTTGATTAACCATGTTGCGTTAGTTTCAGGTATACGGCAAAGTGATTCAGTTACACATATACATGTATCTGTGCTCAGTCGTGTTAGACTCTTTTGTGATCCCAAGACTGCAGCCCACCAGGCTCCTCTGGCCATGGAATTTTTTCAGACAAGAATACTGGAGTGGGCTGCCACTTCCTCCTCCAGGGGATCTTCCCGACCCAGGGATCAAAATAGTCTCTTGTGTCTCCTGCCTTGGCAGGTGGATTCTTTACCATTGCGCCACCTGGGAAGCCCATACGTGTATCTATTCTTCTTCAAATTCTTTTCCCATGTAGGTTGTTACATAATATTGAGCAGAGTTTCCTGTGCCACACAGTAGAAACCTTTCATATGGTCCTTAGACATGATAGCGATATCAAAGGTATACATCTCTGCTAAGGCTATAATGAATTAAATAAGAATGATAAAGAAGAAATTAAACATTGGTTAAAATATTATCTTTATACTGAATCCCATTTAGGCTATGAAAAACATGAGAAAAGAGAATATCTTTTGGAAATCCTTATTTTCTTTCTGAAAGGAGAGTTCTTCCAAATATTATACCTACTTGAATAAATCCACTAGAATAATGACGATGTCTTCAGCCACTGCCCGGTCACCCCTGAGGTTGCGGATGGTTTCCGGTCTACCACACATAACAATCACTGTAGGAGACAGAGCAAGACAGAGATAAAAATATACAATAATCTGTTCCCAAGCAAGAAGGGAACCACAAGATTGAATCTGAACCCAGTAAGTCTATGCTACATTCATGTTTTAAGATTAACACCAATTCCTCAAATTTATTCCCCCACCCGAATTTTTTTTTTTTTTTTTAACAGAGTCGGAGTAGATCTGCATGGGATCTTAAAAAGGATCATCTAGTCCAGGCTTCCTTGGTGGTCCAGTGGTGAAGAATCTGTCTGCCAACTCAGGGGACACAGGTTTGATCCCTGCTCTGGGAAGATCCCACATGCTGCAAGGCAACTAAGCCAGAGGGCCACAACCCCTGAGGCAATGCCCCAGAGGCTGCGAGCCACAACTACTGAAGACTAAGTGTCTACTTAGTGTATATCAAAGGTATACATCTCTGCTAAGGTTATAATGAATTAAATAAGAATGATAAAGAAGAAATTAAACATTGGTTAAAATATTATCTTTATACTGAATCCCAGTATAAAGATTCCCAGTTGCAGAGCGTGTCTACAGCCCACGCTCTGCAACAAAAGAAATCACCACAATGAGAAGCCTGTGCCCTGCAACTAGGGAGTAGCTCCTGCTTGCCGCAACTAGAGAAAGCCCACGTACAGCAGTAAAGACCCAAGACAGCCAAAAATTAAAATAAACAAATATTAATGCATATATATTTAAAAAAGAATCATCTAGTCCATTTCCTTAATTTTACTGATTTAAGGAAACTATAGCCAAGATGCCAACGAGATTAAAAAAAACTGGTAGATGACAGAAACAGCTCTGATAATCAAGTATTTGCATCTGTTTAGTGCTTACTCCATTACATAAGGCTGGAGTAGTTACAAAAACTATTTTCATTAATAAATGAAATGCACTACCCACATGTAGGGCTTCCCTGGTGACTCAGAGGTTAAAGCGTCTGCCTGCAATGCGGGAGACCTGGGTTCGATCCCTGGGTCAGGAAGATCCCCTGGAGAAGGAAATAGCAACCCCCTCCAGTATTCTTGCCTGGAGAATCCCATGGATGGAGGAGCTTGGTGGGCTACAGTCCATGGGGTCACAGAGTCGGACACGACTGAGCACTTCACTTTCACTTTCACTTTCACCCACATGTAAAGTTGTTGGAAAATATATAATAAAATCTTCCTAAGCACCTTTCCTTGGGTTTTGCTTGCAGCTTCTTAACTTAGAACTCAGTGACGGAGTTTCAATCTGACTCTCTAAGCTCTCCAACGCATTGTAACCAGATTTCCGAAATGCATGGCTTGATGCTAAGATGAGTGAGTTGGGAGACACTTCATTAGATCTTTTCCTACACTGTGTTGTCCAGTTGAATTGAAAACATTTTAGGGACATGAATCATTTTATATTTCTTTTTTCCCATGTCTTGTTCAATGTTTTGCAAATGGTAAGTTCTTAATATGGCAAATGCTTAATAATGACAGCAAATGATATTTTG
Organism: Tragelaphus eurycerus; assembly: GCA_935064755.1. Lineage (NCBI taxonomy): Eukaryota > Metazoa > Chordata > Mammalia > Artiodactyla > Bovidae > Tragelaphus > Tragelaphus eurycerus. The sequence goes on along the minus strand of CAKXYN010000036.1, from coordinate 13,732,166 downwards.
AGGGATACCAGGAAATCCTGCCAAGCAAGAACCTTTCCTGGTAGGAAATTTGACAGTTGATTCCTGATATATCCTTATTTGTAAAAAGAATCCTTAACACATAAGTATTCTGATATATTCTTATTTGTAAAAAGATTTCTGTGGAGGGTGAAATAAATCGCTAAATTACTTGGTGAGAATGATTTTATACCATTCACTTTTCATACTTGGTCTATAAATGAGAGATCACTGAGCAGGTGAAATAAAGAGAGAATAAATCCAAGTGAAACAGTCTTGGCTTATCTTATAATTTTGCCTAAGGCTAGATATCAATAAATACATCCTCTTGGTCACTGGGGAAACAGGATTCAGAATATTTGAGGATTCGTCACAGATTCAACAGTATATTAGATTGTGGCGAACTTTTTTTTTTTAATTTTATTTTTTAACTTTACAATATTATATTGGTCTTGCCATATATCAACATGAATCTGCCACAGGTATACACGAAGCAGTTTATTGGGACTTCCCTGGTGGTCCAGGGGCTAAGACTCCATGCTCCCAACGCAGGGGCCCTGGGTTTGATCCCTGGTCAAGGAACTAGATCTCAAATGCCACAGCTAAGACCTGCTGCTGCTGCTGCTGCTAAGTCACTTCAGTTGTGTCTGACTCTGTGCGACCCCATAGACGGCAGCCCACCAGGCTCCCCCGTCCCTGGGATTCTCCAGGCAAGAACACTGGAGTGGGTTGCCATTTCCTTCTCCAATGCATGAAAGTGGAAAGTGAAAGTGAAGTCGCTCAGTTGTGTCCAACTCTTTGCGACCCCATGGACTGCAGCCTACCAGGCTCCTCCATCCATGGGAGTTTCCAGGCAAGAGTACTGGAGTGGGTTGCCATTGCCTTCTCCAACTAAGACCAGGAACGGCCAAATAAGTAAATGTATTTTTAAAAAGCAGTTCACTGATGGTGTGGATTGTGATATCATTTTGGTTCACAAAAGCTGGCTTTTAGCCTTATCATTACTTTCATGAGGCTGATATATTTTAAAAATTTTATTTATTTATTTATGGCTGCACTGGGTCTTCCACATGGGCTTTCTCTGGTTGCAATGCAAGGGCTTCTCATTCTGGCAGCTTCTTTTGTTGCATAGCCCAGGCTCTACGAAGCGTGGGCTTCAGTAGCTGTGGTGCTTGGGCTTAGCTGCCCCACGGCATGTGGAATCTTCCTGGACCAGGGATCGAACCCGTGTCTCCTGCTTTACCAGGCAGACCCCCAACTACTGGACCACAAAGGCAGTCCCATGTTAATATACTACTTTTGCTAATTTCTCCGAGGATAGGCTTTGAATCTGCAAAAGGAACCATATAATGGAGTTGCAAGCAGCTACAGATCTTCCCAAACACACAAAATATACAGTAATGATGACAGCTCTGGGGGGTAGATTTGTCCAAATCATTCATAGGGAGGTGATGGTTGTGAGGAAGTAGCCGGCAAAAAAGCGATCTTGCTTCATGTCCTCTTACCATTGCTTTTCCTGTTCTGATCCATTAAGATGTTCTGAAACTCGGTATCTCCTCTCAACATCTCCTTGAAGCCTAGTTTCTGAGAAAAATAGGAAACTCCAGCCTCCAGAGCATTGAGGTACCTAGAACAGAAACAAAGAGAAACTCTAAGCAATCAGCTTAGTTTCTTCATGTCTCTCCATGTCATTTGCTCACTGCTTACAGATCTCTCCAGGGGACTTGTTCATCTAAAATCCATTGCCTCTGTTAACACAATGGACAATACACACCATGATCCCAAAGGTTAGGATGAATGTCTAATTTAGGGGGAGTATAGGGACAGTTTCAGGGGATCTTCGTGTATTCATACAAACAGGAGGTATTTCCCAGATCCCTTCTAAAGGCTTCTTGCTATTTGCTGAAGGAAGGCTACTCTGTTCTCATCCTATTATCACACAGAAATTGAAACTTTTGAATCTACAGTACAAAAATTCAGAACTGAAAGGAGTAATTTTTCCTCCTGTATGAAACTGACTTTTGTTCAGCCCAAGGTTTCTAAGATGATGCCTTAGTGTTGATTCTTACAGTTCCCTAGATGTGTGTTCACAGGGGTACCCTATTTTAGTCCTCCACATGCTTTGGTGGAGAGAGACTTCAGGTTCCTTCAAGTCATTCTTTCTGCCATCTTTGCTGGAGTTGTGTGAGCTCTGTAGTTTCATTTTAGCAACGGTGCCCGATACTCTGTTCTCGCCAACAGTCTGATTCCTCTGAAAAGCTGTGAGAGAAATGATTTCTAACCTGTTGTGTGGGACAGGCAGAATATATATTCTCTATCATGTCTGATTTCCATGCTCCTTAAACAGAGATCATGGTACTTGTCCTCTTTTCTACGGAGGATTTACTGTGGGGAATTGATAAAACTAACGTGAAAGTACTTTCAAAACTGCAAAGAGTATCACACGTGCAATGTATGTTGATTATATTAAAGACATCAAGTTTCTTTCCGCCCCTTTGCTTTTACTTATTTATTCACTTCTAATCACTTTTAGAGGAACCATCGTCTTCATCAAAGCTGTATTTATTGCTACTTTACTTATGCCATTTGGAAAGAATTAAAAAAATATTTAGTCAATGTATTTACCATTACAAAGACACTTTATGTCAATCACACTGAGGCAAGGAAAACAGATCATTGTTAACTAACAGACTCTATAAGAAAAGGCAACTTTTTGAAAATATGTTCAAAAAACATCTATTCAGAGTTCTCAAGACATATAACACACTCCATATGATTCCTTTTTATTAATATGAAACATTAGCTGTTGCTATTGATTTAGATCATGAAATCAGAGGAAGTGTCATATGCTTCTAAGTGAAATTTCAATTTGACCTGAAGTTAAGGGGTACCTATTTCAGAGAACTGTGTCTAATAGATCTATTTCAAATAGGAGTAACAAACAGCCTTATCTAAATATTTATAGCTTAAGAATGAAATCAATTAAACGTAAACTATGCACCAGTTGCATGTAAGAAAGTGGGTTGGTTTCCATTCCCAATGCTGTTGCTTCATGGAACGAGCATCTGATAATAACTAGGGGTCTGCTGAGAGTTTATGGTTTCTCTCCATGGTTTATGGCTAAATGTCAGAAGGATATTAACCGTCTTGCTTACCAGAAACAGTCCTCAGTCTCTGTACTATTCTTGAAAACATACGCAGTGTTCCAGGAAAAAGGTTTGAAGTGAAATTCGACCTTCCAAAAGTCAACCAAAAAGTACATCAGCTTCCGAGCTGGAGACATCATCCTGGTTAAAGTTTCTTTGTAGTCACATGACAATCCAAAACTCCCAGCTGAAATCATGGGATAGTTTAAATCTGTGTCAAGGCTGTGCCAAGAGGTGAGAAATAAACCAAAATCAGGATTAACTTAAGTAGCACAAGTAAGATCCTTCTTTAAGCTGTTTCAGCATGTGGGTGGAAATGACAAAGATGAAATAGGGTCATTCAAGCAGGTATTCGACGTACATAGGTCCCTCTCACACAAGTGAATTTAAAGAATATTTACTGAACATATGCTACATTCTAAGCATACTCTGGATGTTTTCTTGTATATGTGGCTTGGTTTCCAGGTGGTGCTAGTGGTCACCTCCCAATGCAGGAGACATGAGAGATGTGGGTTCCATCCCTGGTCCTTAGAGGAGGGCATGGCAACCCGCTCCAGAATTCTTGCCTGGAGAATCCCATGGATAGAGGAGCCTGGTGGGCTACACTCCACAGGCTTGCAAAGAGTCAGACACGACTGAAGTAACTTAGCCTGCACACACACACTGCCTTCTCTGGGCTTCCCTCGTGGCTCAGATCGTAAAGAATCTATCTGCAATGAGGGAGAGTAGGTTTGCTCCCTGGGTCAGAAGATCTCCTGGAGGGTGTGGTAACTCACTTCAGAATTCTTGCCTGGAGAATCCCATGGACAGAGGAGGCTGGTGGGCTACAGTTCATAGAAATGAAGAGTCAGACATGACTGAAGTGACTTAGCACGCACAGGCACTCACACATGTGGCTTGGTTACTTTGATTTATTCTAAGATGAGTTTCATTGGGTTGTCCTAACATCTAGGCTAGGACATATGGACTTTGGGGCATAGGGCTAAGAAAAACAGAAAATGGGCCACCACAGCTACTACAAATGTTGTGAAGCCGAAAAGATGTCCCTGAAATTCCCCTCCATGCACTGCTTTATTTTCAGCTCTTATACCCACCTCAGTATTCCTGCCTGGAAAAATCCCATGCACAAAGGAGCCTGGCGGGCCACAGTCTTCAGGGTCCCAAAGAGTTGGACACAACTTAGCAACTGACATGCAGGTGCTTCGGACTACCTTTGAGACAGGCATCACCTGAGGACTTTACAGTTTCCCTTCTCCTGTTTGGCACATGGACCTACTCGTGGTTCCTTAAACATCAGGTCAGTTCAGTTCAGTCACTCAGTCATGTCTGATTCCTTGGGACCCCATGGACTGCAGCACACCAGGCCTCCCTGTCCATCACCAACTCCCAGAGTTTACCCAAACTCATCTCCATTGAGTTGGTGAAGCCCTTCAACCATCTTATCCCCTGTCGTCCCCTTCTCCTCCTGCCCTCAATCTTTCCCAGCATCAGGGTCTTTTCGAATGAGTTAACTCTTTGCACCAGGTGGCCAAAGTATTGGAGTTTCGGCTTCAACATCAGTCCTTCCAGTGAACACCCAGGACTGATCTCCTTTAGGATGGACTGGTTGGATTTCCTTGGAGTCCAAGGGACTCTCAAGAGTCTTCTCCAATACCACAGTTCAAAAGCATCAATTCTTCAGTGCTCAACTTTCTTTATAGTCCAACTCTCACATTCATACATGACTACTGGAAAAACCATAGCCTTAGGAGGAGAAGGGGATGACAGAGGATGAGAGGCTGGATGGCATCACTGACTCGATGAGTGAGTCTGAGTGAACTCCAGGAGTTGGTGATGGACAGGGAGGCCTGGTGTGCTGCGATTCATGGGTCGAAGAGGTGGACACGAATGAGCAACCAAACTGAACTGACTAGATGGACCTTTATTGGCAAAGTAATGTCTCTGCTTTCTAATATGCTGTTTAGGTTGGTCATAGCTTTTCTTCCAAGGAGCAAGCATCTTTTAATTTCATGACTGCAGTCATGCCTTAAACATATCAAGCTTTATTTTCTATCAGGGTCTTTACAAATGCCAGAAATGCTGTGCCCCTACCTCTTTGCCTGGTTGATTCTTACTGATCCATCAGGTCCTAGATTAAATCTCTTTATCCATCAGGAGAACTTTCTTTGATACCTGAGACCAGGTAATCATTTGAGAGAGAATCTCTTTAATCTCTGTCTCCTCCACTAGATTGCAAGCACCATGAAGGTGAGGATCACACCTGGCTCGTTCACCTCAGTTATCTCTGGGCTGTCAAGTTCATATGAAAATGTTTAATACGTATTTGAGAAAGGAAAACAATATCCCCTTCCATCTTTGGTGGTCTATTAAAGGTTTTCTCTGTTTAGACAAAGAGTGATATTGATTCAGGGGGCGATGGAACAGAAGGAAAGGCATGTGGGAGGGATTTTTATTTGGGAAGGGTGATTTGGCAGAACGAAGTATTTTGTGGTGGTGAGAATTACACTGCATGAGACGAACAAGAGGGATGGGGGTGATTTTCCAGAAGCCAGAGAAGTATTTTCCCTCTAAAACATACTGGAAGATTTTTTCTTCTAAGTTGATATGGGTACTGTGTAAAGTACTTTAGTACGCTACTCATGTAATCCTCAAATAGCACTGTGAAATAAGAGTCCCACCACTGTTCCTATTCTTACAGACCTAAGGATGGAACAGCGCCCTGCCAAGGCCCTAGGGTGGTTTCCTTTGTGTTTGTGTCTGGGAATATTTCATTTATTCAATTTTCAAATTATCCAAGTTCATTATCTTCCCTGTATCTTGCCAGGAGTCTAACTTCATCTCTCGTGCTAAGTCAGTCCAGTCATGCCTCTTTGAGACCCCATGGACTCTAGGCTCCTCTGCTCGTGGGCTTCTCCAGGCAAGAACACTGGAGCAGGTTACCATGCCCTTCTCCAGGGGCTCTTCCCGACCCAGGGATCAATCCCAGGTCTCCTGCACTGCAGGCAGATTCTTTATAGACTGAGCCACCAGGGAAGCTGCAACTTCATCTCTACGGTTTTGCTTCTCATGCTCAGATGTTAGTAACTGAACTGGAACAGCTACTGCCATCCGCCCCACACTGAACAAAGGCAGAGTTACTCGGATGAGGGCATGACAGTTATTAGAGAGGCTGCAGAATACAAGGCCAGCACTGCTGACTGTATTACCTGAACTAGACTGCTGTTTGATAAATCACTTAAATATTGATGATTTCGTCCTGACTTCAAGTCACAGGAGTGTGAAAACAACAACAAACCAAGCTACTTACTACATTTGGAAGGTGGAATAGGTACACGAGGGCCCCATGAGGACACAGCCCATCTGTTTTTTACTCTGTAGGAGAAGAAAAAAAAAAACAAACGACTAATCCTTAAAAATAAAACACGAATCAGTGCATATGAAAGAAGGGGGCAAGGGGGGCTCCAAGAAGGCTGCAAAGTGGGCCTTTCTCTCTCATTCTAACATCTCCGGGACGTCTGAGCTGGGAGAGACTGTGGAAGGAGGGAAGAGAATCCTGCTGAAGGTGTGCTGCCCGATACTCTCTTATCAAGGGGAGGATGTCCAGTGGCGGAAGAGGCACCGGCAGACTGTAACATCAGCAGTGTCTGTAGGCCACATGGTGAACAGACTAGATTTGGAGGGGCTGTGGAGAGAGAGGGCAGGTTGCAGTTTTACGGGAAGCGACAAGCAGGGCTGCCGAGAGCAAAATGCAGTGTAACTGCTTTGAAGACTACAGATCTCATATTCCCCTCTTTCTCAAGGGGCACCCATCTAGGAATATTCCATCGACAGTGTTGGAGAACCAGGTTACATCTTCTTCTGGAGAGGTAGAAAGAGGAGACACACCTTCGTAGAACTGCAAAGTGGAGTGTATTCAACTCCTCTTGCTCATTCCGCACCCTCCACGATTTAAAACAGCGATTGTAATGAGCCACGCCTCCTGACATGAGTGTGGCCAATCAGGTTGATTCTATGTTATTGATTAGAGCTTCAGAACCAGGCTTTGTGCCCAGGGCTCCGCTTTATGAAGGGATTTTCCTTAGGTTTCTGTCGTAGAGGGGCATCTCACAGCCTACTTGCCTCTAGAGAGCTTGGAACACTCTTGAGCTCCGTAAAGCTCTGGTTGGGGTTAGGGCTGGGGTTGGAAGGAGGAAGTAGGCAAGGATCTCTCTCTTCCTATTTCTAGAATTTGACATTACAGTTACTACTTTAAAGTTAGGTTTCAGATTCTGCTCTTGAACAATCCATCTGTGACCATGCATACGGTGATGACTTGCAATAGGTCTCTGGTGTAGGGTTTTGGGGGCCTCCCCGGTCGCTCAGCAGTAAAGAATTCACTTGCAAGGCAGGAGCCACATGTTCAATCCCTGAGTTGGGAAGATCCCCTGGAGGAGGGCATGGCAACCTAGTCCAGTATTCTTGCCTGGAGAATCCCATGGACAGAGGAGCCTGGCGGGCTACAGCCCATGGGGCCCCAGAGAGTTGGACATGACTGAGCACACATGCACACAGGGCTTTGGAACATATTTTTGTAATAGGGCACCTCAGGTATTTCTTGAGGGGACACAAAGGCAGATCAGTTAATTCCAACACTTAAATTTTTTTTTAGACTTTTAAAAACAATTGAAAACAAAATAATCCCCCTCCATACCACTGACTGTGTCTATAGCTAAGGTGCTCTCTACCTTCCTGGGTTCCTGGAGGGCCCTCTCACTTGGAAAATAGATGGGGAGAGAGTCAGAGCACCCCGTCTCCAAATCACTCAGCTGGGTAGCTGGAGGCAACGAGGGAGATGCCGGTGGACAGGGGAGATGCTGTTGGACAGCGGAGAAGCTGGTGGACAGGTGGGATGCTGGCGGACAGGTGGGATGCTGGCAGACAGCTGGAGTGCTGGTGGACAGGTCAGGGAGCCCAGCCACCATCCCCCCAGGGCAGGAGGGTGAAAGCTGACCCCGCAGAGGCAGGCACTCACTGAAATAGTCCTGAGGAGGTCGAGGCCTTCACAGGTACTGCTCCGGCAGTCACTGGACTTATAAATCACACCTTCTGAATAGATGAAGGTAGCATTCACGGTCACATTGAGGCCTGTTATCCAGAATGAGGGAAAAGAGAAGACTAGTGTTATTTCTCAGTAAGTTTATACTGGCTATGAGATTTATCTTTTGCCAACTGATCTGACGGTGGGGGCAGGGGGTGGTGGAATTGTATATCCAGTTTTAAGCCTAGAAATATTTGAGTTCTGAGTTCTTATGTCACTCTCTGTCACTTCTTTCTTATTATTACTTCAATGACTTTAGCATATTGTTTTTATTTTTATTTTAGGGCCACACTGTGTAGCATGTGGGATTTTAGTACCTGACCAAGGATCGAACTTACACCCCCTGCAGTGGAAGTGTGGAGTCTTTAACCATGGGACCACCAGGGAGGCCTCCAATGAACACTTTTTAGACAATGGGATGTGGACTTCAAATTAAAGCTTAACTTCTAAGCAGTTCCTCAGGTGTCGTTTCAACCCTATCCTGCTTGCCATCTGCACACCATACCATGAGATCTCAGTGCTAGGAGGGTGAGGGGGATGTTATAGAATACAGGGTGATCTCAGATGCTTTCTCTCCTATAGAGAGCCTTGAGGATGGGATGGGACCAAAGTGAATTTGGATATGGGCTCTGGAGTCTAGGAAAGGGACCCCCTCAGCAGATGAGAGCATGTGGAGGGTATGGACCAGGTGAGGGGTATGGACCAGGTTGAGGCCATGGCACATACAGCCTTGGGAAGTTGATTTCCTAAGACTGAAGGAATCTTGTTTTCAAGTTTTCCACCAAGTCCTGTGTATTCTTCCAAACCCACAAAGCTTTCCTAAGTACTTGGGGAAAATATTGCTCTCTTCCACTTGGACATCACCAACATTTGAAATCTTTCTATTGTTCAAGTTAGCCCTTAAGAATATTGTCTTAAATTTTTCCCGAACATCAATGCTTAATAAGCTTAGACCATGAATCCATCTTTCCTTCACAAGCTGCATTTCTTGAGTTTACTCTGCATGACCATCCATCCGACAAAATGCGTCATCAGGTGCAGAAATCTGGGTCTCAGCTCACTCTTTCACCACCCCCACCTTCTGATCCTTCTCTTACTGAGTCCATGCAAAGGCCTCTGACCATTATTGACTCTATTTTACAAATGAGATAACTAAACTTAGAATCAACAACTTGCTCAGTGTCACTCAACTAGTAAATGATGGAGCAGAAGTGCAAATTCGGGTAATGTGAGTTCAGAGATCAATATCTGAGCAACACACTGCGCTGTTTATTTTATGTGCTGGGTAACCTGTTCTGCTAACAGCAGCAAGAGCACAGCAACAGCAACATCAACGTCCTTGACAAGAACAACAGTAAGAGTGGCTACAATAAACACAACGGCCATTCAGCGAGTGCATAGTACGGATCAGTCAGTGAATTAAGTACTTTATGTGAATCTCCTCATTTAATTCACACCATACTCACCAGTGGGGAAGGCAATGGCACCCCACCCCAGTACTCTTGCCTGGAAAATCCCATGGACGGAGGACCCTGGTGGGCCACAGTCCATGGGATCGCTGAGAGTCTGACACGACTGAGCGACTTCACTTTCACTTTTCACTTTTATGCATTGGAGAAGGAAATGGCAACCCACTCCAGTGTTTTTGCCTGGAGAATCCCAGGGACGGGGGAGCCTGGTGGGCTGCCGTCTATGGGGTCGCACAGAGTCGGACACGACTGAAGCGACTTAGCAGCAGCAGCATACTCACCAGAGGAAACTATTTACTATCATTTTATAGGTGAAGGAATTGAAGCTCAGAAAATTTAAGTATAACTTGCTCAAGGTCACAGGTTGGATAAAAGGCTGGAACGTGAACCGGCCTCTGTCTGACCCCAAATCTCTACTTCTAACCACAATGTTCCACCACTTTATTTTAATGAGCAAGTTAGTTCATGGTGGGTAAAGCTCTTACAGTGGCGACATGCTACACTCTGTGAAATCAGAAAGATACAGATTTGACTCCTACTTCAAACACACAACTTGTAGGACTTCAGCAAAATTATTAAGCCTTTGCTGTGAAACAGTATCAGCAATGCTGATTGCACAGAGCTGTGGTGAGTAAAGAGATGATATATCTTACCTAGCACCTATGTGTGTGTGCTAAGTTGCTTCAGTCGTGTCTGACTCTTTGAGACCCCATGGACTGTAGCCCGCCAGGCTCCTCTGTCTATGGAATTCTCCAGGCAAGAACACTGGAGTTCGTTGCCGTGCCTTCCTCCAAGGGATCCTCCCGACCCAGGGATCGAATCCGCATCTCTTACATCTCCTGCTTTGGCAGACGGGTTCTTTACCACTAGAGCCACCTGGGAAGCCCCATCAAGCACCTGACAGGTTCTCAAAATACAAGAACACCGAGCTCAGGTAGATCAAGAGAAATAGGTCACAAAGAGAGAAAGCTCTGGAAAACGGACACCAATTTGGGTCCTCGGACTTCAAATCAAATGTTCTTTCTACTACACCACGCTGCTCATAGAAGGGGATTTTATTAAATGACCTCCTAGTTACATTACGGCTCTAGATAAGATCCATCCGTTTATATAGGAATCTGGTCTCAGACAGGGTTAAGAAATGTATATTGTACAGAAGACAGTTATCACACATACATGATGTATGACAACTACTGCTGCTATTGACACAGAATTTTAAATAAAGAAAATTGAGACATTCTCTCCTTAGAGGATGTATCCTCATCCATAAATAACCATTAAGTTGTATGAAGCAGTTACTGACTCAGGAATTACACTTATGGCAATCTCGTCTCAAAGCACAGGAGGACAGTGAAACAACGTATGTGAAAATGTTTATTGTACGTGAGTGCTAAGTCTCTTCAGTTGTGTCCAACTCTGTGTGACCTTATGGACTGCAGCCCGCCAGGCTCCTCGGACTGTGGGATTCTCCAACTGGAGTGGGTTGCCATGCCCTCCTCCAGGGGATCTTCCCAAACCAGGGATGGAACCTACATCTTTTACGTCTCCTGCATTGGCAGGTGGGTTCTTTACCACTGAGCCACCTGGGAAGTTATTGCAGTAGCTTTTAAATAATCATGAGAAACTAAAAACAATGGAATATCCCACTGTAGGGAATTACCAGATGATCTGGAAGGGTATCTAAGAGATACAGGACATCCATTCACATGATATATGAAGATTAAGCACCTCCAGGAAAGCCACTTGTAGAATAATGTGAAATGAAGAAGGTCAGAAAAGTGTTTCTGTGCTGTAGTGACTCCAACGATGTTCTTAACAACAAGAAACTTGGAAGCACATGAAAAGAATCTGGAAATATCCAGGTGACTGGAAATTATCAGGAGTGATAACTTTCTTTATGTCATACATGCTTTACCTAATGTTATAGTTTATTTTAATAATTAAGAGATACACACAATTAGTATAGATAGGATGGATTAATAACAAGGTCTGGCTGTATAGCACAAGGAACTATATTCAATATCCTCTGACAAACCACAGTGGAAAAGAATACCAGAAAGAATATATATGAACAACTGAATCATTGTGCTGTATACCAGAAATTAATACAACATTGTAAATCAACTATACTTCAATAAAACACAAAAAATAATTTTCTCATCCCCCTAAAACAGGAGTAAAATAAAGGACTGTTACACTGAATTTGTAGGCTTGAATATGCCTACAATGCAGGAGAACCAGCTTCAGTCCCTGGGTGGGGAAGAACCCCTTGAGAAGGGCATGGAAACCCACTTCAGTATTCTTGCCTGGAGAATCCCCATAGACAGAGGAGCCTGGAAGGCTACTGTCCATGGGGTCACACCCGTCAGACACAACTGAAGGGATTTAGCATGCATACACTGACTTTGATTGCAAATTTATCACATCGACTGCATCTTATAAGAATCATCACCAAAGATGCAAAGAGAATAGATGGATTAAAAATCTTCATCAAAGACTCAGCATCTGTAGGAATTTTACTTGATTCATCTTGATAGACAACCCTGTGAAATCTCAAGTCCAGCCCAAATCCTGTCTCTGAGATGATGCAGAAGGAAACACAAGGCCCTGACACTCAGTAGAAAATACAGTTTTATTTGGGGGCATTTCACTGCTGCAAACACCTGGGTCGGACCCATTATTTGAGCAGAGTATATGATGAGTGAACTCACTGAGGTAGGGCTCAAATCCTTCTTTCTGAAGATCTACTGCCTTGAAAGAGAGAAGGGCCCTTAGAGAAGGTTGGGTGATCAGGCAAAGAACACGAGGTCTTCACTTAGCAGCCCTCTGGCTCCAGAGGAGGTAACAGAGATGAGAATTCTGTTACTGTATTCTTACCGGCTTCAAGCAGACGCTGGGTCACGATTTTCACTCCCTCCTTCACCACCTCTTCCAAGCTGTCCAGGGACTCTGGGAAGGCCGAGTTGTTCATCATCAGGACGCTGATCTCGTAGCTGCCATCCTGGCAGTTTCGACTCACGTGGGAGGTCCAGAACGGCAGCCCCGGCCGGAGGAGCAGTGACCACAAAGCCAAGGCCAACAGTGGCGTCTTCATGACCTCCCTCACCTCAGCACCATGCTCCTTGGGCTCGCTGGCTTCACTCAGGGCTGAAGCTCACTCGGCAGGAGCTCCAGCCCGACAGCCTGTCGCTGGGTCCCTCAGTCTACTCTTCCCCACGCTTCTCTCTGGTCACCCCACCGGTCACGTGGACCGTAGGAGACAGCCTGCCTGCCGGCAATTAGCAGCTACATTATAGTGGGAGATAAACCAAAGTTCACTCCGTGTGTTTGCTCACAGAAAGGTCAGAGTTATAAACGTGGAGATTACCTGTGCCTCACCCAATTAAAAAACATCAGTTGGTGACACATCACTGAGAAGAGGGGAAAAGAGGAAGAGGGTGGTATTGTACACACCAAAAACGCTTTGGAAATGGAAAATAAAGGTCAAAGTGTTTAAGGCAAGCACAAATATGATAGGTTATTAGCTTTTAGGTTACAGCTGCACACTGAAACCAAACTAGGATGATCTGTGTTTCAATCACCCAAGTCAGCAACTATTATTGAGACCTGACTCTCTGTGAGGCATTTTGGCAGGGCACTGGGTGTACAGCCATGAATGATATGGATGTATTAATGTCTTCATGGAACCTGAATTCTGGTGGGGAAGACAAACATTAAATAAATCATTATGAATAACTAAACTCAATAATCAAAAACAGTGCAGAGTGCCATGGGAGCACATGACCAGTTGTTGCTGCTGTTGTTCAGTCCCTAAGTCCTGTCTGACTTTTTCTATCCCCATGCCAGGCTTCCCCATCCTTCATTATATTCTGGAGTTTGCTCAAACTCATGTCCATTGAGTTGGTGATGACACCCAACCATCTCATTTTCTGTCACACCCTTCTTCTTCTGACTTCAATCTTTCCCAGCATCAGAGTCTTTTCCAACGAGTCAGCTCTTTGAATCAGGTGGCCAAAGTACTGGAGCTTCAGCATCAGTCCTTCCAACCAATATTCATGGTTGATTTCCTTTAGGATTGCCTGATTGATCTCCTTGCTGTCCAAAGGACTCTCAAGAATCTTCTCCAGCACGACAGTTTGAAAGCATCAATTCCTTGGTGCTCAGCTTTCTTTATGGTTCAACTCTCACAAGTAGTCCAAGACTACTGGAAAAACCATAGCTTTGACTGCACGGACCTTTGTTGGCAAAGTGATATCTCTGCTTTTAATACACTGTCTATGAGGTTTGTCATAGCTTTCCTTCCAAGGAGCGTCTTCTAATTTCATGGCTGCATGACAGATTAACCTAACCTATTCTGGGGAGTCAAGGATGCCTCCCTGAGGAGGTGTCTTTTGAGCTGAGCTTCGAAGGATGAACAGGAGTTAGCTGAATGGAAGAGAAGGAGAGAATGTGGGCAGGGGCAAAACTTGTGCAAAGACCCAGAAGCAAGATGTGGTATGGATGTTTGAGGAATTGAAAGAGATATAGAATGACTGGAGTGAAGAAAGCTAGTCCCGTGCAATAAAGAATGCCAGAGGAGTAGGCAAGGGTAAGCCAGGGAGTTTTCTGTAAACCATTAAGACTTTGGAACTTTAATCAACAAGGGAATGGATAAAAAAGAGGTGGTACATATACACAGTGGAATGTTACTCAGCCATAAAAAGAAATGAAATTGTACCATTTGTAGAAACATGGATGAACCCAGAGTCTGTCATACAGAGTGAAGTAAGTCAGAATGAGAAAAACAAATATCATATATTAATGCATACACGTGGAATCTAGAGAAATGGTATGTACTCAGTTGTTTCAGCCGTGTCCAACTCTTTGTAACCCTATGGACTGTAGCCCACCAGGCTCCTCTGTCCATGGGATTCTCCAGGCAAGAATACTGGAGTGGGTTGCCATTTCCTCCTCCAGGGGATCTTCCTGACCCAGGGCACAAACTCTAATCTCTTGCGTCTCCTGCATTGGCAGGCGGATTCTTTAATAGTAACTCCACCTAGGAAGCTTGAGAAAAACAATACAGACAAACTTATTTGCAAAGCAGAAACAGAGACCCAGACGTAGAAAACAAACATATGGATACCAAGGACGGAAGACAGGTAGCAAAGCCAGTCTACAGACAGTGGGTTGTGGTGAAGGAAAATACAGTGTTTATTACAGGTGCCAGGCAAGAACAACAAGCAGCTAATGCTCAAAGACCAAAACTCCCCGATGGTCTTCAGGGAAAGTATTTTAAAGACAGTGTTGGGGTGAGGGTCGCAGGGTGTGTGACTAGCTCATGGACACTTTTCTGATGAGTAGAAAGTGAGATGACATGGTGGCATTTCAGGAATCTCAACCATGCATTTTCCAGCTCCAACCAGGTTAGGATCTACATGTTTATGGTCAGCAGTTTCCACCTAAGTCCGGGGGTGGTCTGGTTTCTCTAAAAAATAACTTAAGGACGTGTGTCAGACACTGTTACATGTTTTTCTCGAGGAGAACTAGGACTTTATGATCCCATGCTTCAGTTTTACTTATTGCTCAAGTTGTTATCACCTTCCTCGTTTGACTGACTCTTCTTAGCTCCCGCTTTTGCCCCGTCTTCAATGATTAGTTGCTTGAGTCTGTTTCTGAAACAGGCCAGGGAAACTAAGGTTTGTTTTTCTAAAGGTAAGAAAAGGGAACACAGAAGGGTCTGCAATGAGGAAGGCGCTGCAGGGCTCTGCTCAGATTCATATATACAAGTATATTTCTAGACTTGTGTCTGGAAGATGAGATTGTTTATGTATGATTGTTTAATAATTCTGAAGGAGGTGAGTCATCGGCTGAGAATGAAAGGAGAGCTGGGCTAGTCCCCAGCTTGAGAAGGGAGGGACTTGAAAAGTTACCATGATGAGTGAGAGAAGGGACTGATAAGAGGTGTGTCTTAAGGTTGTTTGGCAGTGGTGAGTAGGGAAACAAGGAGATGAGTGACCAAATCTATGGTGGTCCTACTCAGCCTAGATTTATGATTTTCTCCAGCCATGCTGAGCTGCTCCAGAACAGGTATAGCAAAGTGAATGGTGGGGCTTACTTGGGTCTGGAGTTTTTTTAGGTACGTGCAATGAAAGAACAAATGGATTTAAAAAAAATGAAGAAAGCCAAAATAGTGGGGAGATGGACTACAAGATCTAAACTGAATTTAAAGAATGAAGTGCATGCAGGAGGGGAGGGAGGGAAAGCCATAAAGAAGAGGCTTGAGGGAATTCCCTGGTTATCCAGTGGTTAGAACTCAGGGCTTTCACTACAGGGAGGGAGGGCTCAATATCTTGGTCAGGGAACTAAGATTCAGCATGCCATGCTGCTGCTCATGCTAAGTCGCTTCAGTCGTGTCCAACTCTGTGCAACTTCATAGACGGCAGACCACCAGGCTCCCCCGTCCCTGGGATTCTCCAGGCAAGAACACTGGAGTGGGTTGCCATTTCTTTCTCCAATGCATGAAAGTGAAAAGTGAAAGTGAGGTCGCTCAGTCGTGTCTGACTCTTAGTGACCCCATGGACTGCAGCCCACCAGGCTCCTCCATCCATGGGATTTTCCAGGCAAGAGTACTCGAGTTGGGTGCCATTGCCTTCTCTAGCATGCCATGAGGCAAAGCCAAAAAAGAAAAGAGAGAGAGAGAGAGAGGAGCTTGAAGGGTACAGGGTACAGTAGTGAGGCAGAACAGATGGAAAGGGGACAACTGAAACAAACAAACATCTGGAAGGGTACAGTCTGCCATTAAAGGGTGGGCTTTCTACATTAAAGGGTGAGTTTTCTGCATTACTGATTGGAGCAGTTCAAGGTGGCTGAGAGCACGCTGTCTCTAAACAGAGGAGCTCAAGGAACTCAGAGTCCAGTCGGTTAGTCACCTCCTGGGTATGAAAATCAACCAGATTGATGGCAGGCCCTTACTGGAGAGGAATTCTCAAGGGAGAACAACCAGGACTTCAGTAACTGACAGTGGTTGACAAAAAGGGAGACTGTGTGTTGTGGCTGATGATACGGGCCTCAAGGGAACAGAGGTAGGTCTTATTTTTTTTTTTTTTTAATTTTAAATTATGAGGTGTATCATACACATAAAGGCATATCTGCAATAAATATACACCGATTAAAAGAATAAAACAAACACTCACTTACATACATTATAGCCTATAAAACATTACTAGAGTCTTTGTACCACTCTGCACCCCATTCCTCACACATTACCCTCCTTCTCTCAATCTAGCCTGAACGTGTACAGAAGAGTTTATGAAGCAATAAAGGGTATTGGGGCACTTATTGATGATGGTGTAGCAATATGGGGATGAAAAAATGCTAGGGCAGGTAGGACACTAGGGCTTCCGTGGTGGTCCAGTGGTTGAGTCCGCCTTGCAATGCAAGGGACACTGGTTCTATTCCTGGTCCTGGAAGATCCCGCATCTGAGCCCACGTGCCACAAGTACTGAAGCTGAGTGCTTAGAGCCCATGCTCTGTAACAAAAGAGGCCACCACAGTGAGAAGCCCCCGCTTGCTGCAACTAGAGGAAGCCTGCACGCAGCAACCAAGACCCAGTGCAGCCCAAAATAACTAAATACATAAAAGTTAAGATGCAACACCAGGTATCCACATTTGAGGGGATGACTGATGTGGAATAAGGTGGGTTCAATCCTAGTGTCTCCTGGAGGGAGGATGGCAGATGCTCAGACTTCAGAGGACTCAGCTTTGATTCAGAAGGAAGGCGCTGGGGTTATTTATAAGGTGGGTGGACTAGGTGGTAAATGAGTGACTGACAGTGGTCAGGAGTAGACACCCCTGGATACTTTTAGTGGACCTCAGGAAGAATGGAGCACCAGGCTGCAGAGAAGCACATGGCCATCACAAGGCTGATTAACCTTTGCTGCTGCTGCTGCTAAGTCACTTCAGTCATGTCCGACTCTGTGCGACCGCATAGACGGCAGCCCACCAGGCTCCCCTGTCCCTGGGATTCTCCAGGCAAGAACACTGGAGTGGGTTGCCATTTCCTTCTCCAATGAATAAAAGTAAAAAGCCGTGTCTGACTCTTAGCGACCTCATGGACTGCAGCCTACCAGGCTCCTTCGTCCATGGGATTTTCCAGGCAAGAGTCCTGGAGTGGGGTAACAATTTTATGTGTTGCACATTGGGGTGGCCAAGCATGGACTCAAACCTGGTTGTCTAACTGTTAATATGTTGCTATTCCCACTTCCTGGGGTAGGAGAAAAAGTAGACTGGTTTTTTCTATTTCATCTGCAAATTGCAAATATGAAAAAAAAAAGCCATGTCGAGGGACGGAGGGAGTAGTAACTGTCAGGTGCTTTTAATTCAGATGTGAAGACAAAAGGCAGATGCAGTTCTGGGAATCCTCTGATTAGAGCATGAAACCAGGAAAACATTTTCAAAAGAGAAGGAACAAGATAACACTCCTTCCTGGATCCTTTAAGGTAAAAATCATACATCTTCTTTACATTGCAAAACTACTAGCATGTAGATCATGATTAACGGGAGGGAGGTTCTGCTGGGAAAGTTTCAAGGGTCAAAAGCAAATATTGAACACCGAGTTGGCAGATTTATGAGATGCACTTTACAGTAGAACACAAAAGCCCTAAAGATATGAGAGGGAAAAAAAGGAAACTATTTCACGTGGGAAGGAGCAGCTGAGTAGGTCACCGGCATGTGCCACTCTTTGATTTCTGACAACACTTTGGGTCTCTTTTGTATGTTTCCCATTAAGATCTCCTGCTCACTCTTGGAACCCTTAGCATCTCTACATTCAGTAACAGTCCTAGGCTTCCTCTGTCCCTTATTTTAGTGGACATGCAAAAGTGAGTTGTTCAGAAGGGATTTTACAAACTAATGTAACTGATGGAACTAAAACATGAAAGCTTTTTTAAAAATAAGCACAAAAGTAAACATTCTGATTTGAACTTGTTGAGGAAAACTGGCTACAGTAAAGTACTTCTCGTTTTTTCAGTGTTATTGAGAAATAATTCACATACATCACTATATAAGTTTAAGGCATACAGTATGATGGTTTGCTTTATGTATGTCATGAAATGATTATAATAGGTTTAACCAATACTCATCTTGTCATATACAGACAATGAAAAGAGTAAAATAATGAAAACATTCTCCTCATGACGAGAACCCTTAGAATTTACTCTCTTAACAGCCTTCCTATACATCATACAGCAGTGTTAGCTGTGGTCATCACGTTGTACATGAGAGCATTTCTGAACCTGTGATTTAATGGACCCACCAGATTAGCTGAAATACACCCCAAATGCCTGCAGCCACTGGATGTGCGTACTTCTGCTTCCTCCAATCAAGTCATTTGTTTACCAAGGGTCCACTGTGTTTATGCCCAAATTTGCCAAAGTGATAAAGACTCCACCTGCTAATGCAGGAGACATGGGTTCAATCCCTGGGTCAGGAAGATCTCTTGGAGTAGGAAATGGCAACCCACTCCAGTATTCTTGCCTGGGAAATCCCATGGACAGAGAAGCCTGGCAGGTTACAGTCCATGGGGCTGCAAAACAGTGGGATGTGACCTATTAACAACAACAACAAATCTGATAAAATAATTTTAAATCTGTTGAAAATTTTAAACAAAGACAAATTACTAAGAAAATAGCTGTGGAAAGACTGCTATAAAACACTGGAAAATAACAAAGAAACCTAACAAATACTTTGTCCTTGGAGAGCTTGTCAATTAACGTAAAACATGTAATACCAAAAGTAGTATTAAGATGCATTTTGTTTAAGAAATCTGATATAGCGGGGAGGGAAAAATTAGGAATTTGAGACTAACAGATACATACTATTATATATGAAATAAAACAACAAGGATCTACTGTATAGTACAGGGAACTACATTCAATATCTTACAATAACATAATGGAAAAGAATCTGAAATATATATATATATATATATAATCTATATATTCACACATATAACTGAATCACTTTTCTGCAAAGCAATTATACTTTAATTTAAAAAAAAGGCAAGAAAGCTGATACAGAGGTTCAATCTAAGGACTAATGTTCAAAGAAAATTACCTGGCCTGATATCAACCAGTAGGAGAATAAATAAACATGAATATGTTTTGAGATTTTTAAAAAACCAACTTTTAAGGTATAAATAAAAAATTTTAAATAATTTCTACTTTACTGTCTTTTCCTGTGGAGGAAATACTTACTTGTCCTATTCACACAGGATAACATGATGCCAGATGGGTTCAGGTAACTAAAAGTCTACATGTTTTTGTTGAGCACTCAAGAGTTAAGGTAGCTCAGATGGTAAAGGATTTGCCTGCCATGCAGGAGACCTGGGTTTGACCCCTGGTTTCAGAAGATCCCTTGGAGAAGTGAATGGCAACCCACTCCAGTATTCTTGCCTGGAGAATTCCATGGACAGAGGAGCCTGACAGTCCACGGGGTTGCAAAGAGTCGGACACGATAGAGAGACTAACATTTTCACTTAAGTGTGTTTGGTTATGCAAACCTTCTGAGTTAGGCACAGAGAAACATAAACTGCTTGATATAATAAAATGGTATGGACCTAACGGAAGCAGAAGATATTAAGAAGAGGTGGCAAGAATACACAGAAGAACTGTACAAAAAAAGAGCTTCATGACCCAGATAATCATGATGGTGTGATCACTGACCTAGAGCCAGACATCCTGGAATGTGAAGTCAAGTGGGCCTTAGAAAGCATCACTACGAACAAAGCTAGTGGAGGGGATGGAATTCCAGTGGAGCTATTTCAAATCCTGAAAGATGATGCTGTGAAAGTGCTGCCCTCAACATGCCAGCAAATTTGGAAAACTCAGCAGTGGCCACAAGACTGGAAAAGGTAAGTTTTCATCCCAATCCCAAAGAAAGGCAATGCCAAAGAGTGCTCAAACTACCGCACAATTGCACTCATCTCACACGCTAGTAAAGTAATGCTCAAAATTCTCCAAGCCAGGCTTCAGCAATATGTGAACCGTGAACTTCCTGATGTTCAAGCTGGATTTAGAAAAGGCAGAGGAACCAGAGATCAAATTGCCAATATCCGCTGGATCATGGAAAAAGCAAGAGAGTTCCAGAAAAACATCTATTTCTGCTTTATTGACTATGCCAAAGCCTTTGACTGTGTAGATCACAATAAACTGTGGAAAATTCTGAGAGAGATGGGAATACCAGACCACCTGATCTGCCTCTTGAGAAATCTGTATGCAGGTCAGGAAGCAACAGTTAGAACTGGTCATGGAACAACAGACTGGTTCCAAATAGGAAAAGGAGTACGTCAAGGCTGTATATTGTCACCATGTTTATTTAACTTATATGCAGAGTACATCATGAGAAATGCTGGACTGGAAGAAACACAAGTTGGAATCAAGATTGCCGGGAGAAATATCAATAACCTCAGATATGCAGATGATACCACCCTTATGGCAGAAAGTGAAGAGGAACTCAAAAGCCTCTTGATGAAAGTGAAAGTGGAGAGTGAAAAGGTTGGCTTAAAGCTCAACATTCAGAAAACAAAGATCATGGCATCTGGTCCCATCACTACATGGGAAATAGATGGAGAAACAGTGGAAACAGTGTCAGACTTTATTTTTCTGGGCTCCAAAATCACTGCAGATGGTGACTGCAGCCATGAAATTAAAAGACGCTTACTCCTTGGAAGGAAAGTTATGACCAACCCAGATAGCATATTCAAAAGCAGAGACATCACTTTGCCAACAAAGGTTTGTCTAGTTAAGGCTATGGTCTTTCCTGTGGTCATGTATGGATGTGAGAGCTGGACTGTGAAGAAGGCTGAGCGCCGAAGAATTGATGCTTTTGAACTGTGGTGTTGGAGAAGACTCTTGAGAGTCCCTTGGACTGCAAGGAGATCCAACCAGTCCATTCTGAAGGAGATCAGCCCTGGGGTTTCTTTGGAAGGAATGATGCTGAAGCTGAAACTCCAGTACTTTGGCCACCTCATGCGAAGAGTTGACTCATTGGAGAAGACTCTGATGCTGGGAGGGATTGGGGGCAGGAGGAGAAGGGGACGACAGAGGATGAGATGGCTGGATGGCATCACTGACTCGATGAATGTGAGTCTGAGTGATCTCCGAGGGCTGGTGATGGATAGGGAGGCCTGGCGTGCTGCGGTTCATGGGGTCGCAAAGAGTCGGACACGACTGAGCGACTGATCTGATCTGATAATAAAATGAGGAAATGTGAAGTTCCCAGGGCTAATCCAGGAACAAGGGAATGAGGAGGAGAGATGGAAAGAGATAAAAGGAAAGAAATGGGAGTTATGCATTGGGTTGGCCAAAAAGTTTGTTTGGGTTTTAAGTAACACTGTACAGAAAAATCTGAACAAAACTTTTGGTCAACTCAATAGAAAGAAATGGCCAATGTGATGGGGACTGAAGACTCTTGAGAACAAGGATATATAAAATACATAAGAGGTGGCAGGTTGCTTGTCTTTTCCTTGAGGAAAAGATGCCTAACTCCATCCATACAATAGATTATTTATTGAGCCCCCTAAACTGTCTCAGCATTGGAGTTACACAAACGAACCCCAAATTCCCTAGTGGGAATTTAAAACTAGTAAAACTGGGTGAAAGTTCCTCAGTTATGTCTGACTCTTTGGGACCCTGCGGCCTGTAGCCTGCCAAGCTCCTCTGTCCATGGTATTTTCCAGGCAAGAATATTGGAATGGTTTGCCATGCCCTCCTCCAGGGGATCTTCCCAACCCAGGGATCGAACTCAGGTATCCCACATTGTAGGCAGATTCTTTACCATCTGAGCCACCAGGCAAGCCCCCTGGATAACTCTTCCCAAACCTTCAGTCAATCTATGGCAGACACCACTTGCCTAACCTCTGGGAATTATGGACAAGTGCTCACATCTGTGTCTAGATGGATGGGGCAAGAACAGGAACGGGATGGCTAGGTAATTCTCAGAAGTAGCAGTCTCAAGTCAGAGATGATCATGGTAGTTTAAATCTTCAGGGCTTGATGAAATACTGGGGAGTGTTTTTGGACTTTCTACAAGGATGAGATGAGAGTCAAAGTCATCTTATGTAGATTTCCAGGTCGGGTAACCCAACTGACACTCAAATCACCATTGTACACTAGGGCTGAATAGCTAAATTCAGTACCAGTGCCTGGGCGCTTCAGGCTGACAAGTTTGTTTGTTTTCCTGGTTCCCATTCCAAAAGAAACTCTATTTAATCCTTGAGCAATGTTTTCCTCGGGGCTTCCCAGGTGGTGCTAGTGATAAAGAGCCCACCTGCCAATGCAGGTAGACGTAAGAGACACTAGTTCCATCCCTGGGTCGGGAAGATCTCCTGGAGGAGAGCACGGCAACCCACTCTGGTATTCTTGCCTGGAGAATCCCATGGACAGAGGAGCCTGGCGGGCTACAGTCTACAGGGTCACAAACAGTCAGACACAACTGAACGACTTAGCACACACAGTCTTCTTCTCCCTCCTTCCCCACCCCATTTTGTACAGTCTTCTTATGTGCTCAGGAAAGGCTGGAGTAGATGACTGTTATATACTTGCAGGGGCAGCTGGAATTCTGTTCAGTTTCCCAGCGACTCTTGCATTACCTCCTGGGTCCAGGTGGCTATGTTTACATACGAAGGGAAATATGTGTTGGAGACAGCAGTAATGCATCTCAACTGTCATAAAGATCCCCGTACTCTGGAAATAACCTTGTTTACTTTCTCTTACCTCCAACACACGGAAGGAAACAACCCTAGGCTGCCAAAGAGTGGATATCAGGTTGACAAGTCAATTCCGAAAAAGGAACTCTGTATTCTCCTGTAGAGAAGTCAGAGGTTACTCTTCCCCACCCCTACCCACCCCCTACTCCCTCCCTTCAAGGGCAGCTGAAGAATTACTTCCTCATAATTATATGGGTTAAAATAATAGCTTGGGAAAGAAGGGAAAAAAAAAAACTGATTAGTTCCTTGAAGTGTAAACTTCTTACAAATAGAGTACTTGCCAGTTTTGTTTACTGATGCTTCTCTAGGTAGTAGGAAATGTTGGGCAAGCATTTAAACAACAGAATTGTGTATCTACAGGTAAAGAAGAGCTTCTTTGAGTCTCAGGAGGCAGTCTGATATTCTTAAACAAAAAACCCAAACCCACAAAACTTGAAGCTGGATTTGAATCATGTCTCAGACCTTTATTAAGCATACGAACTTGGGCAGATTACTTACATTTGCTTATCTTCAGTTTTCTTTATTATAAGATAAATTTTATTTCTATTCTAGGCAAGAAGCCTGAGCTGTGACCCTTGGTGGCGTCTGGACGTGGATAGGTGTGCCAGGTGATGGATGGGATTTGTCCAGACAATATTCACTCACCTGGAGT
Source organism: Tragelaphus eurycerus (assembly GCA_935064755.1). Classification (NCBI taxonomy): domain Eukaryota; kingdom Metazoa; phylum Chordata; class Mammalia; order Artiodactyla; family Bovidae; genus Tragelaphus; species Tragelaphus eurycerus. The sequence goes on along the minus strand of CAKXYN010000036.1, from coordinate 13,708,078 downwards.
TCAACAGTCACACCATAGGTGATTCATTCTCAGGGAAACAGCCAAACAACAGTTGCCAGATTATTCAAGCCCATCTTCAATCCAGTCCGTACATGCAGACCTTAGTTCAGAAGAGAAAAAGACCTGGAATACAAAACTAAAACCACCTGATACACAGCTCAGTAGAATACTGAGTCGCAGATCTAACTGCTCAGGGGCTCTCTAACAGGCTCCCTCACACAAAGCAGAGGAATGTGGTTCTTAACTTGATCAAAAGTTGGCAGCCGTTCTGGAGCTTTGAGAATCCTCGCGGAATGCCTGGGGCTATGTCGGAGAAGGCAATGGCACCCCACTCCAGTACTCTTGCTTGGAAAATCCCATGGATGGAGGAGCCTGTTAGGCTGCAATCCATGGGGTCGCTAAGAGTCAGACACGACTGAGCGACTTCACCTTCACTTTTCACTTTCATGCATTGGAGAAGGAAATGGCAACCCACTCCAGTGTTCTTGCCTGGAGAATCCCAGGGACGGGGGAGCCTGGTGGGCTGCCGTCTCTGGGGTCGCACAGAGTCGGACACGACTGAAGTGATTTAGCAGCATGGGAGCTGTTGCTGCACCCACTGGGGGACTTCAGTGAATGAGCAGACTGTAGCCACCAGGGGGCAGAATCCGCTGCAGACCCTCATGTCCATAGGACAAATAGACTTACTGGACAATATTCAGGACATGCCTGGCAAGTTCCAAAAATACTCACAAGAGCTCCAACAAATGAAAATTAAGTTTCTACTAACTATTCTGTTAAGTTTCTAGTAACTACTGTTATTATGAACTTTGCAGATTCTTGTATGGGGAAGTTTGGTTTAATTAAAGCAGAAAATGATGTTATAAAGTTCCTGGCACCTAGTTGGCTTCCCTGGTGGCTCAGCTGGTCAAGAATCTGCCTGCAGTGCAGGAGACCCCAGTTCAATTCCTGGGTTGGGAAGGTTCCCTGGAGAAGGGATAGGCTACCCACTCCAGTATTCTTGGGCCTCCCTGGTAACTCAGGGTAACCTAGTTAGTGACTGTTATTCCTGGATGCCATTCTCTAAACGGCAGATCAATGGCTTCTTCCTTTGTGCTATTTTTGTGTATAGTAGGTATATCTTCTCTAATTTTAACTGAAATTAATTGAAATGAAAAACCTAAGAATATGACAACTTCACTTTATTAGAAAAGAGTGGTAGTGGAAAGAAATTTCAGTTGTATTCAAGAAATAACTGTGTAACTAGATGTGATTAAAACATTATCCCAAAAACAAATATTTGGAATCTACCATAGGAACAAAAGTTTAAACTATGTTTATTTAGATAAACTTTTTTATTATTTGAAATATATTTACACTGCATTAGCAGGATATCGGAGAAGGCAATGGCACCCCACTCCAGTACTCTTGCCTGGAAAATCCATGGATGGAGGAGCCTGGTAGACTGCAGTCCATGGGGTCGCTGAGATTCGGACACAACTGACTGACTTCCCTTTCACTTTTCACTTTCATGCATTGGAGAAAGAAATAGCAACCCACTCCAGTGTTCTTGCCTGGAGAATCCCAGGGATGGGGAAGCCGAGTGGGCTGCCGTCTCTGGGGTCGCACAGAGTCGGACACGACTGAAGCACCATAGCATAGCATAGCAGGATATATTTGAGAGAAAGAACAGAAATTCTGAAATGTAGAATGGCAGATATTCCTTTTCACGTTATGGATCAGATTAGGAAAAGCATATTTGTCGAATGTTTAAAACTTAGCAAAATTATCTGAAGAAGGAGCAAGTGCCTGGTGAAATAGGATTAGATGGAAAGGGATAAGAAGGTCAAGGGGAGAAAACTTACTAATCCTTCAAGATTGAAGAAACTGGTTGCCTAAAGACATATCATATCAAATGTATCAGATATGGCTACATTTAACACATTCTGTTTAAAAAAAAAGTCTGTAAAAAATTGAAAGGAGTCTTACAGTTTTGCTACTGGATTTGAGCAAACTCTGGGAGATAGTGGAGGACAGAGGAGCCTGGCATTTGCTGTAGTCCATGGGGTCGCAAAAGGTCAGACACGAATCAACTAAACGACAAGTTGGAATAATATACCAGTTTGTGTGTGTGTGTGTGTGTGTGTGTGTGTGTGGTTTTTTTTTTTTTTTTTTGTATTTGGAGCCAAGACTTCTTTCTTTTAGGTCTCAAACACCTTTACAGACTTTTGAGATCTAGACAGTGATAGACTATCCCTAACAAGTAAGGATGTAAAAACAGACTGTGAGAAAGAAACCAAACCCATTTACAGCTGGCACTCATAACATCCCTGTGAAATAGAAGAAGAGTATTTAAATTAAGGTGTGTATGAGAGAAATGGAGGCCAGGAGCCAACAAGACAGAGTACAAAACTGTAAATTTGTCAGGGAAGAAAATATAGTCATATGAGGATGTGACTGTAGGGACGAGTACGAATTTCTGGCATAAATTTCAATAGCAAGCTCCATGAGCAGTCTGAAATACAAACGTGAAATCAGCAGGAATGATAATGATGCTGCTTTGGATTTTGCTATTGAACCAAACTCGGGTCCACCCACCCCCACATAAGGCCACTGACTGGGTTGTGATGAAGGAAAGTGCAGTTTTTATTACAGGCACCAGACAAAAAGTCTGGGACAGCTAAGGCTCTAAAAACCCAGATTCCCAATGGGTTTCAGGGGGGCATTCTTAAAGACCAAGGGAGGCAGGGGAGTCCCAGGGTATGTGACCAGCTCCTGCACTTCTCTGACTGGTTGGTGATGAGGTGACAGTGCAGTGTCACAGGGGTTAACACAATCAAGGCTCAGGCTCCACTGGGTCCGACAGCTCATGGTCATCAAATAGTTCATTTCTTCCATTTGGTGGGGATTTTAGCTTCTGTAAAACAACTCAGGAAATGTGCATCAGATACTGTTAGCTAGGTACTTCACAGAAGAGCTAGAGCAGAGGACCTGGGGAAGGGGTCCATCCCTGGATGGCTCCATAGGGTCCTGCTATGTTACAACTTTATCATGAAAAAATGGAGGAAGTTGGATCAAGAAATTTCTGGTATTGAATATCTTGTGTATGGTTGCTAAGTATGCTTAGTCACTCAGTCGTGTCCAACTTTTGTGACCCCACAGACTGTAGCCTGCCAGACTCCTCTGTCCACAGGGTTCTCCAGGCAAGAATACTGGAGTGGGTTGCCATTTCCTCCTGCAGTTTATGCTTGCTACTCAGGGTATACAGCGCTACTGATGGAGAATTTCTGCATGACTACAGAAGAACTAGAGGCTTAAAAAACAACAACAATAAAAAACAAGCTATGTGTTTCAGGATGGTTAAGACAGATGGTTAGGAATAACAAAACATTTTCACAGCTTGGTTTTAAGTTGAAGAAAGTAGGACAAAGTAGACAAAAATTGAGATAAATTTCAAATTCCCTCTTTTAAGTAGAGGACTTCTAGAAAAGTTATCCTCAGATGAAGACAAAACAATCCCTAAATCAGAACATACAAAAAGCATGGAATAATAGACTGGTTCAAAACTGAGAAAGGAGTTGGGACAAGGTTGTATATTTTCACTCTGCTTATTACTTAGCTCACATGCAGAGTACATCATGAGAAATGCTGGACTGGATGACTCACAAGCTGGGATCAAGATTGCCAGGAGATGCTGCAGAAAAGTTGGCATGACTCTCCTCTTGGTCCTGAGTGGTCCCTTCAAATGGTCCAAGGGACTCTACATATTGCCAGCCCATGTTTGGCCTTGACAGTTCATGCACAGTTCCAGCTAAATTCCTCTTACCAGTGTCAAGGTTTGCTTGTTCCAGAGATCAAGCCCTGAGCCTTTGGAGTGGCAGCACTGACTCCAATACCCTAGTCTACCAGAGAACTAACCTTAGGTAGTAAGTAAGTTCTCACTATTTGTGAGTTCAAACAGTGAGAACTCACAAAAAGGAAACCACTTGAATACAAGACTAGGCATCGTCCAACCATCAGTAGCACCCTGTGCAGGACGCCTCATCTAAAAAACAAACAAAACAAAAATAGAAACCAGATCATCAGCAGACAGGATCACCACCTCACTCAGCCTTGCCCATCAGAGGAAAAACAAACAAACAAAAAACTCAGCACAAATCTCACTCCATAGGAAATTTATACAAACCACTGGACTAAACTTAGGAGAGCAGAAAGTAAGAAAGGAAGGTAGATTTCAACCTTGAAGCCTGGGGAAAGGAGACCTCAAACACAATAAGTCAAAAAAAATTTTTTTTAAGGCAGAGAAAACTGTACAAATGAAGGAACAAACTAGGAACGCAGAAGTCAAAATAAATGAACAGGAAATAGTCAAACTACATGAAAAAATTTGGAATAATGATAGTAAAGATGATTAAAAATATTGAAAAGAAAATGGAAAAAATGCAAGAATAAAGACTTAGAAGAATTAAAGAATAAACATAAAAACAACACAGTTACTGAAATTAAAAATACTCTGCTGCTGCTGCTGCGTCGCTTCAGTCGTGTCTGACTCTGTGCGACCCCACAGACGGAAGCTCACCAGGCTCCCCCGTCCCTGGGATTCTCCAGGCAAGAATACTGGAGTGGGTTGCCATTTCCTTCTCCAATGCATGAAAGTGAAAAAAGTGAAAGTGAAGTCGCTCAGTCGTGTCCGACTCTTAGCGACCCCATGGACTGGAGCCTACCAGGATCCTCCGTCCATGGGATTTTCCAGGCAAAAGTACTGGGGTGGGGTGCCATTTCCTTCCCCTAAATACTCTAGGAATCAATAGCAGAATATCTGAAACAGAGGAACCAATCAGTGAGCTGGAAGATACAATGGTGGAAATAACTTCTGAAGAGCAGAAAAAAGTAAAAAAAGAATGAAAAGAACTGAGGATAGTCTCAGAGACTTCTGGGACAATGTCAAATGCACCAACATTCGAATTATAGGGATCCCAGAAGAGAAAGAGAAAAAGAAAGAGCATGAGAAAATTTTTGAAGAGCTTATAGCTGAAAATTTCCCCAACATGGAAAAGGAAATAGTCAATCAAGTCCAAGAGGTGTAGAGTCCCATACAGGGTAAACCCAAGGAGAAACACGCCAAGACACATACTATTCAAACTAACAAAGACTAAACACAAAGAGAGAATATTAAAAGCAACAAGGGAAAAGCTTGTATGTTACATAAAGCTTATATGTAACATACAAGCGAAACCCCATACGCTTAACAGCTGATCTTTCAGCAGAAACTCTGCAGGCCAGAGGGGAATGGAAGGATATATTTAAAGTACTGAAAAGGGCGCAGAGCGGTTTGGTCGTTCGTTGGAAGGAGCTTTCCCCGTGTTTCAGCTACTGCGGCTCTTTGGGCAGCAGCGGCGGCGCGGTGGTTGGAGAAGTGGCCTATAACTTCGGCATTAGGTAAAAGAAAATGGCCCGAACCAAGCAGACTGCTCGTAAGTCAACGGGTGGGAAAGCGCCCCGCAAGCAGCTGGCCACCAAAGCGGCCAGGAAAAGCGCCCCTTCTACTGGCGGGGTGAAAAAACCTCATCGCTACAGGCCCGGGACTGTTGCGCTTCGAGAAATCCGTCCTTAGCAGAAATCCACCGAACTTCTGATCCGGAAACTGCCTTTCCAGAGGTTGGTGAGGGAAATCGCCCAGGATTTCAAAACTGACTTGAGGTTCCAGAGTGCCGCCATCGGCGCGCTGCAGGAGGCTAGCGAAGCGTACCTGGTGGGTTTGTTTGAAGATACTAACCTGTGTGCCATCCACGCTAAGAGAGTCACCATCATGCCCAAAGACATCCAGTTGGCTCACCGGATACGGGGAGAGAGAGCTTAAGTGAAGGCAGTTTTTATGGTGTTTTGTAGTAAATTTTGTAAAATACTTCGGTTTAATTTGTGACTTTTTTTGTAAGAAATTGTTTATAATATGTTGCATTTGTACTTAAGTCATTCCATCTTTCACTCAGGATGAATGCGAAAAGTGACTGTTCACAGACCTCAGCGATGTGAGCACTGTTGCTCAGGAGTGACAAGTTGCTAATATGCAGAAGGGATGGGTGATATTTCTTGCTTCTCATGATGCATGTTTCTGTATGTTAATGACTTGTTGGGTAGCTATTAAGGTACTAGAATTGATAAATGTGTACAGGGTCCTTTTGCAATAAAACTGGTTATGACTTGAAAAAAAAAAATAAAATACTGAAAGGGAAAAATCTATAACCAAGATCACTGTACCCAATATGGATCTCATTCAAAATTGATGGAGAAATAAAAAGCATTTCAGATAAGCAAAAGTTAAGAGAATTCAATACCACAAAACCAACTTTACAATGAATAGTAAAGGGACTTATACAGTCAAGAAATACAAGAGAAGAAAAAAGATCTACAAAATCAACCCCAAACAATTAAGAAAATGGCAATAAGAACATGTGTATCAATAATTACTTTAAATGTACATGGATTAAATGTCCCACCTAAAAGACACAGAGTGACTGAATGGATAAAAAAAAAAAAAAGTACCATATATATGCTGTCTACAAGAAATCCATTTCAGACCTAAAGATACATATAGACTGAAAGTGAGAGGATGGAAAAGTATATTCCATGCAAATGGGAAGCAAAAGAAAGCTGGAGTAGCAATCCTCATATCAGACAAAATAGACCTTAAAATAAAGAATATTACAAGAGATAAGGAAGGACACTACATAATGATCAAGGGATCAGTCCAAGAGGAAGACATAACAATTGTAAATATCTATGCACCCAGCATAGGAACACTTCAATTCATAAGACAAATGCTAACAGACATAAAAGGAGAAATTGACAGTAACACAATAATAGTAGGGGACTTTAACAACCCACTCACACCAATGGAAAGATCATCAAAACAGAAAATTATAAAGGAAACACAAGTCTTAAATGACACACTAGATGAGATAGATCTCATTGATATCTTCAGGACATTCCATCCAAATGCAGAAGAATATACCGTCTTCTCAAGTGCACATGGAACATTCTCCAGGATAGGCCACATCTTGGGTCACAAATCAAACCTCAGTAAACTTAACAAAATTGAAATCGTATCAAGCATCTTCTCTGACCACAATGCTTTAAGACTAGATATCAATTACAAGAAAAAAACTGCAAAAAACACAAACAGATGGAAATTAAACAATACATTTCTAAATAACCAACAGGTTATTGAAGAAATCAAAAGGGAAATCAAAAAATTTCTAGAAACAGTACCTCATAGTGGTTTTGATTTGCATTTCTCTGATAATGAGTGATGTTGAGCATCTTTTCTTGTGTTTGTTAGCCATCTGTATGTCTTCTTTGGAGAAATGTCTATTTAGTTCTTTGGTCCGCTTTTTGATTGGGTTATTTATTTTGACAATGAAAACATGACAACTCAAAACCTATGCAATGAAGCAAAAGCAGTTCTAAGACGTAAGTTTATAGCAATACAATCTTGCCTCAAGAAACAAGAAAAACATTGAATAGACAACCTAACTTTACACCTGAAACAGCTGGAAAAAGAGAACAACAACAACAACAAAAAAACAAAATTAGTAGAAGGAAAGAAATCATAAAGATCACAGCAGAGACAGGTGAAAAAGAAATGAAAGAAACAATAGTAAAAATTAATAAAACTAAAAGCTGGTTCTTTGAGAATATAAACAAAATCAACAAGTCTTTAGCCAAACTCTTCAAGAAAAAAAGAGAGAAGAATCAAATCAACAAAATTAGAAATGAAAAAGAAGAGGTTACAACAGACAATGCAGAAATACAAAGGATTATAAGATACAATTATGAACAACTATATGGCAATAAAATAGATAACCTGGAAGAAATGGACAGATTCTTAGAAAAGTTCAATCTTCCAAGACTGAATCAGGAAAAAATAGAAATTATGAACAACCCCATTACAAGCACAGAAATTGAAGCTGCAATAAAAAAAACTCCCCAAAAACAAAAGCCCAGGACCAGATGGCTTCACAGGAGAATTCTACCAAACATTTAGAGAAGAGCTAATGTCTATCCTCGGGGAAGGCAATGGCACCCCACCCCAGTACTTTTGCCTGGAAAATCCCATGGATGGAGGATCCTAGTAGGCTGCAGTCCATGGGGTTGCTAAGAGTCGGACACGACTGAGCGACTTCACTTTCACTTTTCACTTTCATGCACTGGAGAAGGAAATGGCAACCCATTCCAGTATTCTTGCCTGGAGAATCCCAGGGATGGGGGAGCCTGGTGGGCTTCTGTCTATGGGGTCGCACAGAGTCGGGCACGACTGAAGCGACTTAGCAGCAGTAGCAGCAGCAATGTCTATCCTTCAGCAAAATGTGAACCGTGAAATTCCAGATGTTCAAGCTGGTTTTAGAAAAGTCAAAGGAACCAGAGATCCAATTGCCAACGTCCGCTGGATCATCGAAAAAGCAAGAGGATTTCAGAAAAACATCTATTTCTGCCTTACTGACTATGCCAAAGCATTTGACTGTGTGGATCACAATAAACTGTGGAAAATTCTGAAAGAGATGAGACTACCAGACCACTGGACCTCCTCTTGAGAAATCTGTATGCAGGTCAGGAAGCAACAGTTAGAACTGGACATGAAACAACAGACTTGTTCCAAATTGGGAAAGGAGTTCGTCAAGGCTGTATATTGTCACCCTGCTTAGTTAACTTATATGGAAAGTACATCATGAGAAACGCTGGGCTGGATGAAGCACAAGCTGGAATCAAGATTACTGGGAGAACTAACAATAACCTCAGGTATGCAGATGACACCACCCTTATGGCAGAAGGTGAAGAAGAATTAAAGAGCCTCTTGATGAAATTGAAAGAGGAGATGAGAAAGTTGGTTTAAAGCTCAACATTCAGAAAACTAAGATCATGGCATCTGTTCCCATCACTTCAAGGTAAATAGATGGGGAAACAGTGAAAGACTTTATTTTGGGGGATTCCAAAATCACTGCAGATGGTGACTGCAGCCATGAAATTAAAAGATGCTTACTCCTTGGAAAGAAAGTTATGACCAACCTAGATAGCATATGCAAAAGCAGAGACATTACTTTGCCAACAAAGGTCTGGTTTTTCCAGTAGTCGTGTATGGATGTGAAAGCTGGACTACAAAGAAAGCTGAGCACTGAAGACTTGATGCTTTTGAACTGTGGTGTTGGAGAAGACTTTTGAGAATCCCTTGGACTGCAAGGAGATCCAACCAGTCCATCCTAAAGGAGATCACTTCTGAGTGTTCATTGGAATGACTGATGTTGAAACTGGAACTCCAATACTTTGGCCACCTGATGCGAAGAGCAGACTCATTTGAAAAGACCCTGATGCTGGGAAAGATTGAAGGCAGGAGGAGAAGGGGACAACAGAGGATGAGAAGGCTGGATGGCATCACTGAGTCAATGGACATGAGTTTGGGTAAACTCTGGGAGCTGGCGATGGACAGGTAGGCCTGGCATGCTGCAATCCATGGGGCTGCAAAGAGTCAGACACGACTGAGCGACTGAACTGAACTGAATGTCTATCCTTCTAAAACTCTACCAAAAAACTGCACAGGAAGGAACACTTCCAAACTGATTCTGTGAGGCCACTATCACCCAGATACCAAAACCAGAGAAAGAAAACACAAAAAAAGAAAACTACATGACAATATCACCCATGAATATAGATGTAAAACTCCTCAACATTCTTCGGCATTGCCCTTCTTTGGGAATGGAATGAAAACTGACCTTTTCCCGTCTTGTGGCCACTGCTGAGTTTTCCAAATTTGCTGAAATGTTGAGTGCAGCACTTTCACAGCATCATATTTTAGGATTTGAAAAAGTTCAGGTGGAACTCCATCACCTCCACTAGCTTTGTAGTGATGCTTCCTAAGGCCCACTTGACTTCACACTCCAAAATGTCTATCTTTAGGTGAGTGACCGACCTCATTATCGTGGTTTTTTGGGTCATTAAGACCTTTTTTTGTATAGTTCTTTGTTTTCTTGCCACCTCTTTCTTAATCTCTTCTGCTTCTGTTATATACACATAGTCGCTCAGTCATGTCTGACTCTTTGCAACCTCATGGACTGTAGCCTGCCACACACTTCTATCCATGGAATATTCCAGGCAAAAATATTGGAGTGGGTAGCCATTCCCTTTTCCAGGTGATCTTAGCGACCCAGCGATCAAACCAATGTCTCCTACATTGCAGGCAGATTCTTTACCATCTGGAGCTTCCCTTGTGGCTCAGCTGGTAAAGAATCTGCCTGCATTGAGGTTGACCTAGGCTCAATCCCTGGGTTGGGAAGATCCCCTGGAGAAGGGAAAGGCTACCCACTCCAGTATTCTGGCCTGGAGAATTCCATGGACTGTATAGTCCAGGGGGTCGCAAAGAGTCGGACATGACTGAGCAACTTTCACTTTTCCATTTTCTTTACCATCTGAGCCACAGGGATGCCCCTGCTTCTGTCAGGTCCTTACCATTTTCGTCCTTTATCATGTCCATCTTTGCATGAAATGTTCCCTCAATATCTCCAATTTTCTTGACGACATCTGTGGTCTTTCCCATTCCTCTATTCTTTGTGTTGTTCAAGTAAGAAAGCTTTCTTATCTCTCCTTGCTATTCTCTGGAACTTTGCGTTCAGTCAGGTATATTTTTCCCTTTCTCCCTTGCCTTTTGCTTCTCTTTTTTCATCTATTTGTAAAGGCAAATATCATGTTAGTATTCTTCTGAAAATAGTTTAACTCTGCTGACCCTTTAAAGTGTCTTGAGGATCTTCACTCCAAGAGTCTACAGACCATGCTTTGGGAACTACTACTTTACATGGTAGTTATCTTATCACGTTGTAGGTCTCCTCACCTATCCTTCTCTGCCTTGCTAAACTGCACTCACTTAAGGATGTTTGCATCAACTGCTCCCCAGCTGGGAACGCTCTGCCACTGTTATCTTTATTGTTATCAGATTTCAACTCAATGGCACCCCCTAGAGACACCTGTTGTGCTTAACCAGTTTAAAGAGCACCCCTCTCCCCTGCTGCTGCTGCTGCTGCTAAGTCACTTCAGTTGTGTCCAACTCTGTGCGACCCCATAGATGGCAGCCCACCAGGCTCCGCTGTCCCTGGGATTCTCCAGGCAAGAATACTGGAGTGGATTGCCATTTCCTTCTCCAATGCATGAAAGAGAAAAGTTAAAGTGAAGTCACTAAGTCGTGTCTTACTCTTCCGACCCCATGGACTGCAGCCCACCAGGCTCCTCCATCCATGGATTGTCCAGGCAGGAGTACTGGAGTTGGGTGCCATTGCCTTCTCCACCCCTCTCCCCTATTCACTCTCTATTATGTTACTTCACATTACTTTCCTTATGAAAGTTATCATTATTTGATACTATCTTGTTTGTTAATTAATATGCCTCTCTTATTAGAATTTAAGTGTAGTAATTCAAGGAATTGAGTTGTTTTATTCATTTCTGTACCTCCAGCTCCTAGAAGACTGCAGTGAAAATTCAATAAATATTTTAAAAGACCTTGAGGAATTAAAAGAAAAAGTAGATACTGCAGCAATTTGAAAAGCACAAAGCCTTATAAGGCAGTTTATTAGTTTTTAGTATTAATCTTCCAAGGACTACTATCTCATGATATTTTTTCATTGTTTATAATCAACTTTAATATTCTCTCCAGACAAGTATAGAATTTGCATTGTTCTATTTTCCATTTCCCATTATTACACTTGGATGGAATGTAAAATACTTTAGGGCATAGACAAAGAAGCTAGAAAGGCACGTAAAATATCTTTCTACTTAAAAAAAAAGTAATTTTTTTCCATAGTATTTTTAGAGTATAGTGTATGTAAAGGTTAACATTTATGAGCATGATCAATCAGGAATATTTGACATCTTTAGTATTTTGAGTTTTCTTATTCAGGAACATGGTCTGTCCCTTTCCTCATGTCTTTATTGATGCATCTAAATGAAGTTTTACTATTTTCTATATAAGTATACTGTGTATTATTTATTAGAATTATTGATAACTGCTGCTGCTGCTAAGTCACTTCAGTCGTGTCCGACTCTGTGTGACCCCATAGACGGCAGCCCACCAGGCTCTGCCGTCCCTGGGATTCTCCAGGCAAGAACACTGGAGTGGGTTGCCATTTCCTTCTCCAATGCATAAAAGTGAAAAGTGAAAGTGAAGTCGCTCAGTCGTGTCTGACTCTTAGCGACCCCATGGACAGCGGCCCACCAGGGTCCTCTGTCCAGGGGATTTTCCAGGCAAGAGTACTGGGGTGGGGTGCCATTGCCTTCCCCGATTCATAACTGGATAAGCTCTATACAGTCAGCAAAAACAAGACCAGGAGCTGACTGTGGCTCAGACCATGAACTCCTTATTGCCAAATTCAGACTTAAATTGAAGAAAGTCGGGAAAACCACTAGATCATTCAGGTATGACCTAAATTAAATCCCTTATGATTATACAGTGGAAGTGAGAAATAGATTTAAGGGCCTAGATCTGATAGATAGAGTGCCTGATGAGCTATGGAATGAGGTTCGTGACATTGTACAGGAGACAGGGATCAAGACCATCCCCATGGAAAAGAAATACAAAAAAGCAAAATGGCTGTCTGGGGAGGCCTTACAAATAGCTGTGAAAAGAAGAGAAGTGAAAAGAAAAGGAGAAAAGGAAAGATACAAACATCTGAATGCAGAGTTCCAAAGAATAGCAAGAAGAGATAAGAAAGCCTTCTTCAGCGATCAATGCAAAGAAATAGAGGAAAACAACAGAATGGGAAAGACTAGAGATCTCTTCAAGAAAATCAGAGATACCAAAGGAACATTGCATGCAAAGATGGGCTCCATAAAGGACAGAAATGATATGGACCTAACAGAAGCAGAAGATATTAAGAAGAGATGGCAAGAATACACAGAAGAACTGTACAAAAAAGATCTTCATGACCCAGATAATCACGATGGTGTTATCACTGGCTTAGGGCCAGACATCCTGGAATGTGAAGTCAAGTGGGCCTTAGAAAGCATCACTATGAACAAAGCTAGTGGAGGTGATAGAATTCCAGTTGCGCTATTCCAAATCCTGAAAGATGATGCTGTGAAAGTGCTGCACTCAACATGCCAGCAAATTTGGAAAACTCAGCAGTGGCCACAGGACTGGAAAAGGTCCGTTTTCATTCCAATCCCTAAGAAAGGCAATGCCAAAGAATGCTCAAACTACCACACAATTGCACCCATCTCACACGCTAGTAAAGTAATGCTTAAAATTCTCCAAGCCAGGCTACAGCAATATGTGAACCATGAACTTTCTGATGTTCAAGCTGGTTTTAGGGAAGGCAGAGGAACCAGAGATCAAATTGCCAACATCCGCTGGATCATGGAAAAAGCAAGAGAGTTCCAAAAAAACATCTATTTCTGCTTTATTGACTATACCAAAGCCTTTGTGTGGATCACAATAAACTGTGGAAAATTCTGAAAGAGATGGGAATACCAGACCACCTGATCTGCCTCTTGAGAAATTTGTATGCAGGTCAGGAAGCAACAGTTAGAACTGGTCATGGAACAACAGACTGGTTCCAAATAGGAAAAGGAGTATGTCAAGGCTGTATATTGTCACCATGTTTATTTAACTTATATGCAGAGTACATCATGAGAAACGCTGGACTGGAAGAAACACAAGCTGGAATCAAGACTGCCGGGAGAAATATCAATAATCTCAGATATGCAGATGACACCACCCTTAGGGCAGAAAGTGAAGAGGAACTCAAAAGCCTCTTGATGAAAGTGAAAGTGGAGAGTGAAAAAGTTGGTTTAAAGCTCAACATTCAGAAAATGAAGATTATGGCATCCGGTCCCATCACTTCATGGGAAATAGATGGGGAAACAGTGGAAACAGTGTCAGACTTTATTTTTCTGGGCTCCAAAATCACTGCAGATGGTGACTGCAGCCATGAAATTAAAAGACGCTTACTCCTTGGAAGGAAAGTTATGACCAACCTAGATAGCATATTGAAAAGCAGAGACATTACTTTGCCAACAAAGGTCCGTCTAGTCAAGGCTATGGTCTTTCCTGTGGTCATGTATGGATGTGAGAGCTGGACTGTGAAGAAGGCTGAGCACTGAAGAATTGATGCTTCTGAACTGTGGTGTTGGAGAAGACTCTTGAGAGTCCCTTGGACTGCAAGGAGATCCAACCAGTCCATTCTGAAGGAGATCAGCCCTGGGATTTCTTTGGAAGGAATGATGCTAAAGCTGAAACTCCAATACTTTGGCCACCTCATGCGAAGAGTTGACTCATTGGAAAAGACTCTGATGCTGGGAGGGATTGGGGGCAGGAGAAGGGGACGACAGAGGATGAGATGGCTGGATGGCATCACTGACTCAATGGACGTGAGTCTGAGTGAACTCCGGGAGTTGGTGATGGACAGGGAGGCCTGGCGTGCTGCCATTCATGGGGTAACAAAGAGTCAGACATGACTGAGCGACTGATCTGATCTGATGTATTATATACTTTTGTTGTTATTATAAATCAATTGTAAGTTGTACTTTTAAAATCTTACTGTTTATGTATAGCAATTTAAAACTTTTTGTATTGATCTTGTATCTGGCAATCTTGCTAAGCTTTTATTGCACATTAATAATTTGTAAATGAAAGGGTTTTTTGTATATAAAAGCACATCATTTACTGATTTTTTTCCTCTTTTTATTATATTGGTCCAAATAGAAATCAGGAGACTACGCATCTTAATTTGCCTAGGTGGGTTAGTAAGATTGTTTTTATATCTTTATTTTCCCTCCTTTCTAACGTACTGCTTTCACGTAACAGTATATATCTTGCTGTATTTCCTATTTTAAAGATAATGATATCTAACATTTCACCATGAAATTCACTGTAGGAATTCAGTTTCTATTTTTTCAGATTATTTTATCATGTTAATATTTCTTTCAATTTGTAGGTTCCAAGTTTCTAAACATAAACAATGTTTTAGTTGTACTGTTTTCTCTACCTATTGATACGATCAAATGTTTTTTCTACTTTTATTTTTTAATGAGGAAATGATATCAGTATATTTATCATACTGAACTATTGCTGGAATAGTTACATCCTGAAATAAACTCCACTTGGTCATGATATATACTTATTTTCTTATTTATACATTGCTAGATTTGGTTTGCTATTATTTTATTTGGACTTTTACATCTATGTCTTGAGTGATATTTACCTGTAATGTACATTTATAACATAAGACAGTACTGCCTATGTCAGGTTTCAGGGTTAAGGTTGTGCCAATTTCATAATATATGTTGGGGAGCATTGTTTTTCTATTCTTTGGAAGAGTCTGTATAAGATTAGAATAATCTGCTGAATTTTCAGGGAGAGTGAGATGTTTTAAGACAATAAGAAAAAGTGAAAATCACAAAGGAAAAGTTAGATTTTTTTTCTCCTACGTTAGAATTACGAACTTCTATTCATCAAGTGCACTATAAAGAGTGAAAATACAACTAAGAGAAAATTGTAGTATGCACAACACCAAAGGGTTAATATGCACATATTACCGTAAGACATCTACAAGTCAGTAAGAAACAATCAAATGTAAAAATGATGTACGCGAGGGAGGAGCTAAGATGGCGGACGAGTAGGACGGGGAGAATACTTTCTCCTCCACAAATCCATTAAAAGAACATTTCAATGCTGAATAAATTCTATATAACAACTTCTGAATGCCGGCAGAGGACATCAGGCACTTAGAAAGACAATTCATTGCCTTCAAAACGAGAAAACGAGCCCTGCGGTAACTCCTTTTGCGGAGAAGTGGCGCGGACACCAACATTTGCTATTGGCAAGCGGAGGCTGGGCTAGGAGGAGCTGCGAGGCCTGCATTGCTTTGAGAAAGGATTTGGCCTGGCTATCTCGGGCGCTATCTGAGCGAAATAACCAGACTGTCGGTTATCTACTACATCAAAAGCCAGCCCTAACTTAGGACACCACCAGGACTACGTACGGAACAAAGGGCTGCACAGAGTTGGCCGGCTGCAGGCCGTCCCACTCCGGTGACAGGCAGCCAGGGCCGGAGGAGGGCAATCACAGCCCTAGACACTATCTACGGAACTGTGAGTAGGTTTCTGTGCTGACTCACGCTTCTTAGGGCTCTGGATGGTCAACATCTGCCTGAGAAAGTGCGCCGGTTGTATACCCAGAAAACTGAGTGGCGGAGAGGTGATAAGTCGCAGCAGCTGCGGTCGCTAAACACTTCATCACCTGCGCTACTCGGATCTGGGAAGGGCATAAAACGCAGACTCAACCAAGTCTGTGCTTCTGAGGATTATCCGAGTGCCTGAACCTGGTCGGCTTAGATTTGGGTGTTCATCTCTGCCCCCTCTGTAACAGGGCAGAGATCAGATATTGAAAAGACCTGTAAACCGCCTCAATAAAGAGAATTCAACAAACTACCAGAATATAGTAAGGACACTCTAAACTTGGCAATTTTAACAAAATGAAGAGACAAAAGAATACCCAGCAGCTAAAGGAACAGGATAGATGCCCACCAAACCAAACCAAAGAGGAAGAGATAGGGAATCTACCTGATAAAGAATTCCGAATAATTATAGTGAAATTAATCCAAAATCTCGAAATCAAAATGGAATCACAGTTAAAGAGTCTGGAGACAAGGATTGAGAAGATGCAAGAAAGGTTTAACAAGGACCTAGAAGAAATAAAAAAGAGTCAACACATAATGAATAATGCAATAAATGAGATCCAAAACACCCTGGAGGCAACAAATAGTAGAATAACAGAGGCAGAAGATCAGATCAGATCAGATCAGATCAGTCACTCAGTCGTGTCCTACCCCATGAACTGCAGCACGCCAGGCCTCCCTATCCATCACCAGCTCTCAGAGGTCACTCAGACTCACATCCATCGAGTCAGTGATGCCATCCAGCCATCTCATCCTCTGTCGTCCCCTTCTCCTCCTGCCCTCAATCCCTCCCAGCATCAGAGTCTTCTCCAATGAGTCAACTCTTCGCATGAGGTGACCAAAATACTAGAGTTTCAGCTTTAGCATCATTCCTTCCAAAGAAATCCCAGGGCTGATCTCCTTCAGGATGGACTGGTTGGATCTCCTTGCAGTCCAAGGGACTCTCAAGAGTCTTCTCCAACACCACAGTTCAAAAGCATCAATTCTTCGGCGCTCAGCCTTCTTCACAGTCCAGCTCTCACATCCATACATGACCACAGGAAAGACCATAGCCTTGACTAGACGAAGCTTTGTTGGCAAAGTAATGTCTCTGCTTTTGAATATGCTATCTAGGTTGGTCATAACTTTCCTTCCATGGAGTAAGCGTTAGGATTAGTGAATTAGAAGATAGAATCCTAGAAATAAATGAATCAGAGGAGAGAAAAGAAAAACGCATCAAAAGAAATGAGGACAATCTCAGAAACCTCCAGGATAACATTAAATGCTACAACATTCGAATCATAGGAGTTCCAGAAGAAGAAGATAAAAAGAAAGACCATGAGGAAATACTTGAGGAGATAATAGTTAAAAACTTCCCTAAAATGGAGAATGAAATTACCACTCAAGTTCAAGAAATCCAGAGAGTCCCTAACAGGATAAACCCAAGGCGAAACACCCCAAGACACATATTAATCAAATTAACAAAGATTAAATATAAAGAACAAATATTAAAAGCAGCAAGGGAAAAACATCAAATAACTCATAAGGGAATTCCCATAAGGATAACAGCTGATCTTTCAATAGAAACTCTCCAAGCCAGGAGGGAATGGCAAGACATAATTAAAGTGATGAAAGAAAATAACCTACAGCCTAGATTATTGTATCCAGCAAGGATCTCATTCAAATATGAAGGAGAAATCAAAAGCTTCACAGATAAGCAAAAGTTGAGAGAATTTTGCACCACTAAACCATTTCTCCAACAAAAACTAAAGGACATTCTCTAGATAGGAATCACTAAAAGGGTGTATAAATTCGAACCCAAAACAATAAAGTAAATCCTATTTATCAATAATTGCTTTAAACGTTAATGGGCTGAATGCCCTAATCAACAGACAAAGACTGGCCGAATCGATACAAAAACAAGACCCCTACATACCTTGTCTACAAGAGACAACCAAAAGACTAAAATGGGTCAAATGGATACAAAAACTAGACCCCTATATATGTTGTCTACAAGAGAACCACCTTAAAATAGGGGATATATACTGACTGAAAAAGAAGGGCTGGAAAAAGATTTTCGACGCAAATATGGACCAAAAGAAAACAGGAGTAGCAATACTCATATCAGATAAAATTGACTTTAAAGATCCTGAAAAGGAGACAATGAAGGTTATACATAACGATTTAAAGGAACAATCCAAAAAGAAGTTATAACAATTATAAATATATATGCACCCAACATTGGAGCATTGATATATCTAAGACAAACATTAATTAATATGATAGAAGAAATATGCTATGCTATGCTATGCTAAGTCACTTCAGTCGTGTCCGACTCTGTGTGACCCCATAGACGGTAGCCTACCAGGCTCCCCCGTCCCAGGGATTCTCCAGGCAAGAACAGTGGAGTGGGTTGCCATTTCCTTCTCCAATGCATGAAAGTGAAAAGTGAAAGTGAAGTTGCTCGGTCGTGTCCGACTTTTAGCGACCCCATGGACTGCAGCCCACCAGGCTCCACCGTCCGTGGGATTTTCCAGGCAAAAGTACTGGAGTGGGGTGCCATTGCCTTTGCAACAATACAATAATAGTGGGAGACTTTAATACCCCACTCATATAATCTGGCTGTAATAGACAAAGTAAAGAGGAAAACATATTCACTTATGAGCCTCAAAAAATTCAGTTCACTCAGGAGAGTTTAAAAAAAAAAAATAGACTTATTTGTTCACTCTGTAAAGGTTTATTGACTATTTTATGGGTCTGGTACCACTTTGGGTAGTAGGGAGGAAGAAGTGACAAATGTGATCCTGTCCTAAATAATATATTGTGGTAAAGATAGACCTACCAATACAAAAGACCAAGATGTGCCTAAGATGAGGACACCCAAACTGGACTTTTTGTTTCCTGAACTTTTCATTTCCAGATCAAACCTCCTAATATAGAATGAATTCAACATGATTTTTTTTAAGTGTTCTTTGTGATTAAAAACAGAAAGCCATTGGTTCAGAAATTACATATACTCCTCCCCACCATCACTCCCCTTCTTTCTTCCCATTTCCCTCCCACTCTCATTGATCCTTTCCTTTGTCCATTTTCCCCTGCAAAAAAAAAAAAAAAAGAATCAAAGGGGATTTTTATAACTGATAAATAAGATGAATGTATTTTTTAAAATCTCACTACTCTCAAAAGTAAAGTGCAGGGGACAAAAAAAAGAATTAAATTTGAAAACAGACATAAAAAATTACCCAACCTGAAAAAACCAGAAAATTGTATAATAAAACAATTAATTAAGTAATCTATAGGCTAACAAGAAAAAAAAATGATGTACGTAATTTCATTCTAATCACTGTCCCCTGTATCCTGTTCTACTGACCTTATGTAGGTAACAGTTTTTATTAATTTCATTTTAAATCATTCCAGCTTTTTAAAAGCATGGAGGAATATATATTCTTTAACCTTCTTTCTTGCCTACTGACATCATTTAAAGGCAAAAGTCCCTAGAACTATGCTCACATCTGTACAGAGATTTTCATTCTTATTTTTCAAATAACTGCACAATATTTCACCATGCAGCTGTTTTTTATTGTTTATTTAGGCAGTCTTATTTTATTGAACATGAATTTTTCCCAATCCTTGGGTACAAATATTGCTCCAATGGGTAATCCGTGCATGATTTATACTTGGGATTTAATGTGGCATGATTTTGAAATTAACCTCCAACTAGAACCATAGCTCTCCATTGGTTTTTCCTGGCAACAATCTCTTTGGTTGGTGACTACAACAAATTTTACTGAAAATCCCAAACCCACCATACACCAGGAATTAGTGTGAGTCTGAATTTATATGGCTTAATCAGAGACAAGGCCTTTTTGAAAATACATAAAGAGACTGAAGTTTCTGTACTGGGTTGTGTCTCTCCCACTGGAGATAATAAGTGAAAGTTGTTCAGTTGTGTTCAACTCTTTGTGACCCCATGGAGTACACAGTCCATGGAATTCTCCAGGCCAGAATACTGGAGTGGATAGCCGCTCCCTTCTCCAGGGGATCTTTCCAACCCAGGGATTGAACCCAAGTTTTCCATATTGCAGGCGAATTCTTTACTAGCTGGGCCACAAGGATACTGAAATATTAATATGCACTGGTAGACATAATTAAATAACCAAGAAGAAATTACAATTCCTTGTAAACAGTTTACAGACAACAATAAAAGGGAGATGTTAATGCTTCAGGCTAATTACAATATTAATCTCATTCAAATTATAAATTGCTGTTTCTCAAAATGGATCTTAAAAATAAGTTTAAAAAGTAATATAAGTGAATGATATCAAATCAAATAGAAAAGAAATCTTATGATGTCCCTACAGATATGTCAGCCCCACTTCACATGGGAAATTTTAAGTCTGACTCCTTGTTTTTTAAGTTTGAATATTATTGCTTCTATCATTGCCTCTATGGTTCCTGCATATCTTTCACTTCAACGGTGTAAAAGTTTTATTGCCAGATTGCTAACATTTACTTTCTACTCTGCAAAGATAAAGCAAAAACAGCCTGCCTTGTTACTAGCATAAGAATCTAGGTTTTCTCTTCATTTCTCATGAAACCATCTACGTTATGAATATAATTGTAATTAGCTACATTCTTATAAAGGCTTTCCTGGTGACTCAGAGGTAAAGAATCTGCTCGATCCTCTGAGTCAGAAAGATCCCCTGGAGAAGGAATGGCAACCCATCCTAGTATTCTCGCCTGAGAAATCCCATGGACAGTGGAGCCTAGCAAGGCTACATACAGTCCATGGGGTTGCAAAAAAGTTGGACACAATATAGCGACTATACAACACCACCACATTCCTATTCGACTAGACACTGTCACAGCGTCCAAGATACATGAAAAGGTAAATTCTATGGCTGATAAAACTAAATGGAGTTTTCAATATCTAGCTTACACCTACAGCTGGTATTACACACTTATTTCATAACTCCAGAAAAAGATACATTATTTAATAGGGTATCAACTGCATGATGCTTTTGACTGAATTCATTAATTATTTAAATCAAATTACCAGTACATTTTTTTAAATGCCCATGTTAACTTGATTGTTTCACTGCAAAGAGTAGGTTCCATTTTAGCAAATTAAAAGACCAACTTGATAAATATATTAAATGTTCATCTGAGAATAACAGAAGTATTTCTACATGTCTCAGTTCAGTTCAGTTCAGTTCAGTCACTCACTTGTGTCTGACTCCTTGTGACCCCATGGACTGCAGCACACCAGGCCTCCCATTACCAACTCCCAGAGTTTACTCAAAACTCACGTCCATCTACATGTCTAGATGATACAAATATCAAGAAATTGTCTACAGTTAATTATACAACTAAAAGTGGAAATAGGAATGATCACACTAGGGCATAAAGAAATATAAAAGCTTAATGAGTTATTTAGCAGTTGTTTTTAAAGCTAAAAGTTTCAGTCCTCACCTGGTATTTGTCTTGCCACCCCAAGCAGGTAAGTACCCAGTCAGAACCACAGCTCCATCTATCTGTGCATGGTAACAGTCTTCTCGGTTGGTTGGTGACATAAAAACATCCATAGTCCATGGGTAACCCAGATCCATGATTCACAAGGGGTCATTACCTGAGGGGTTGAATACAAAAGTCTTTATCAAAGTCCTTCACTAAAGATCCATTGGTATCTCAGTGAGGACGTATCAGAAGATCATGGATATTGGATCATGTGGATGTTTTTCTCCTGAACAGTACCTGACTTGAAACACCAAATTAAACGATAGTCAAAGTGAGCTAGGCAAAAGCAAAGTGCAGGATGGGAAGCCAATTTTTGTATGGGCAGTAGTTGAGAAAGTTTTCTCATTTCTTGAAGCATTTATATATAAACTACATCTCACATCTACTGGTCTAGCTAAAATATACCATTTTACTATTAAGAATTCAAACCACGAATTGTATGCTGATTCTCTACAAATGGCTTCACGCAAAAAGAGTCAGTCTATAATGATTCACATTTATGTTCCAAGTTTTAAATTAATTCTGTTGTCAGGATATGGCCTGGAATGAATGACAATTTTAATGGTTATTCTCACTGCTTCTGACTCTGTCCTATTTATAGTTATAGCATAAACAAAGGAGAAAAAGATGATGTTTTGTGTAATCTTTATTTTTGTCATCTTCCTCACATATATTTTTTCTGATCATTACCACAAAATCAAAGATTATTTAAATTTAGTGAAAGGAACAAAATTATTATGTTAAAAAGGAAGTTACTTCACTGAGTATTTTTTTTTAATCCTAAAACAATTTTGGACCTCTAGGAATAAGAAATGGAAGAGACAAAAAAGTCAATTACCAGATGAGAGGTTTGGATCTTGCTAGGAAAAGAAGTAAGACCTTTCATGCGAGTAAGACAAAAATGAGTTAATTAATTTTTAAAACTTTCCATAATTTTAAATTAAACTTATTATATAAATACAGCAGTTATGGATCAAAAAGTAAAAATGACTTTTGTGCATGTTTTATTCCTTTCCTAATAACACTGCTCTCCCAAAATAATGACTGGCAGTTTAATTCTTTCAGACTTTTTCATATTTATATGCATTTTCCTATCGTCCTTATTTCCCTTTTCTACTTTTAATTTCTTTTCATCTAATTATGCCAAGAAACTTTTCTTCCCAAAAGGAACAATATCATAGCTAAAGCCCTGATAGCATATTTATATGGCAAGCAGATGTATTAGATGGATGCTACCTTTGCATAAAACAAAAAATATTCAAGTTACCTAGCCATAGTAGTGTCATTTATACATAAATGGAATGGAAACCCACTCCAGTATTCTTGTCTGGAAAATTCCATGGACAGAGGAACCTGGTGGACTGTAGTTCATGGGGGTCACAAAGAGTCAGACATGACTGAGCGACTAATATATAAACACAATAAATGAAGAAGGTATTTTAAATCATTTTGAAGTGTACTAGTAAAGTAAATGGCTTGCTAAAATAATGGATCTGTGTTAAAAACAAGTTCATAATTGAAAAAAGGAAGATAACAATGAAAATGACTCAAAAAATGTTTCAAGGAAAGCCAAATATTTAACAATGAGCAGAATATACTTTTGCTTTTTAAGACATAGTTTAAGCAAAACATCATTATCAATCATATTAGATTTTATAATAACATATTGATTTATAGTTTTCTGGTAAGTAATTTATAAAGTCTGCTTTCACAGTATTTTTAATATGAACTGTAAGCATAAAAAGTAAGCATCTGCTGTACTTTGACATTTAAGTAACATAAAAATCAAAATGTCTTAAACTAACGTAAGAAGTCTGTAAGACAGTTTTCCCTTCAGTCAAATTTGAGAAAGGGCTTCCTCAGTGGTTCACTGGTAAAGAATCTGCCTGCATTGCAGGAGACAATCCCTGGGTGGGGAAGATTCCCTGGTGGAGAACACCGTAGCCCACTCCAGTATTTTTGCCTGGAGAATCCCATGGACAGAGGATCCTGGTGGGCTACAGTCCATGGGGTTGCAAAGAGTCAGGCATGGCTGAGCAACTAACACATAGAACAGGCAGGTATAATTTTTAACAAAAATAAAGAGACAAGTGGATGATCAGAAACAAAAGGAAAAGCTTGAATGAAGAATGAAGATCATGACAATATGCTTACATTAAAAGAAAAGAAATTCTCAAGTCAACAACCTAACTTTAAAGCTCAAGAACCTAGAAAAAGAAACTAGATCGCTGGTGTATTAAGAATTGCAGGTGACAAAACAGCACATCAGATGAGGCAAAATAATAATAAGTAAATGGAATTCAAGTTAATTGATACCCAAAGGCCAAAAAAATAAAATTAAACCAAAAGAGTTACTCAGAGTGATAAAAGGTAACAACCTCTAAAGAAGGTATGGCAGTCATGAAGTTTAAATACCAAATCAGAAAAAAGAATTCTGTAAAATAAATACTATTCAAAATATGAGGATAAATTGACAGAAACAGAAACATAGGTGACAACAAGATACTATCAGGAGCAAAATGTATTGAGTAGATAAAAACAGCGACAGAGTCTATTTTGAAAATACAATAATTAGCAATACTGAATAAATAGATATAAACTGAGTTGTCATATTTTAAAACACATGTTATGCCTCCTTGTCCAAGATCCAGAAGACATTTTCAAAACTGGTTATATATGAAATTTCAATAATTTCCAACAAGAAGAAATTACAGAGCTGACAAATTTCTAGCCCAAATTAATAACTAGAAATTAATACTGATAACTAAAACAAGAAAACATTACAACTGTGGGTAAAATTTTAACCTTTTTAATAATTAGGTTAGGATGAGATGAAATAAAAGTAAAACTTTATTATTATGACAAATAATAAAATATACTATAACATTTCAAAAGTTTGATATTTGTCCAAAGCTGTAACAGAAATAAATCCAAAATCATAACTTACACTTTTATTTTAAAAATTAAAAATCTAAAATGCACTGGGAATAATAGGTTTTGGAGAAGTGGTAAAAAATGATATTAAGGAAATTATAAAATAAACATAATATAAGTAAAAGTTATTTAAAGTTTTTAAAAAGATAAATTATTTTTGAAGAAGATAACAATAAACAGATTTCTGAAAAATATCAGAAAAAAGATAACACAAAGTCAATGTGTTGACTTTAACATGAATGTATTGACTTTTAAATGAAGTGGTCTCCCTGCTTATTTTTCCATCATCTCGGGAAGACGTGAACGTGAAGTCACTCAGTTGTGTCTGACTCTTTGCAACCCCATGGACTGTAGCCTACCAGGCTCCTCTGTCCATGGGATTTTCCAGGCAATAGTACTGGAGTTGATTGCCATTTCTTTCTCAAAGGGATCTTCCCAACCCAGGGATTGAACCCGCCATTTCCTTCTGCAAGGGATCTTCCCAACCCAGGGATCAAACCTGGGTCTCCCGCATCGTAGACAGACCCTTTACCGTCTGAGCCACAGAAGACACATGTACCTTAATGTCCACTTCAGAGCTATTTACAATAGCTAGGACATGGAAGAAACCTAGACGGCGATTGGCAGAAGAATGGATAAGGAAGTTGTGGTACATATACACAATGGAATATTCAGTTCAGTTCAGTTGCTCAGTCGTGTCTGACTCTTTGCACCCCATGAATTGCAGCACACGAGGCCTCCCTGTCTATCATCAACTCCCGGAGTTCACTCAAACTCACATCCCTTGAGTCGGTGATGCCATCCAGCCATCTCACCCTCTGTTGTCCCTTTCTCCTCCTGCCCCCAATCCCTCCCAGCATTACAGTCTTTTCCAATGAGTCAGCTCTTCGCATGAGGTGGCCAAAGTACTGGAGTTTCAGCTTTAGTATCATTTCTTCCAAAGAACACCTAGGACTGATCTCCTTTAGAATGGATTGGTTGGATCTCCTTGCAGTCCAAGGGACTCTCAGAGTCTTCTCCAACAGCACAGTTCAAAAGCATCAATTCTTCAGCGCTCAGCTTTCTTCACAGTCCAACTCTCACATCCATACATGACTACTGGAAAAACCATAGCCTTTACTAGACGGACCTTTGTTGGCAAAGTAATGTCTTTGCTTTTGTTTTTTTTTTTTTTTTAATTAAATTTTATTTTGCTTAACTTTACAATATTTTATTGCTTTTGCCATACATCAAGATGGATCCTTTTGAATGTGCTATCTAGGTTGGTTATAACTTTCCTTCCAAGGAGTAAGTGTCTTTTATTTATTTATTTTTTTTCGGTGATTGGAGAGAGCTTATAATTTTTTTTTTTTTTTTTTTTGCAGGGGAAAATGGACAAAGGAAAGGATCAATGAGGGTGGGAGGGAAATGGGAACAAAGAAGGGGAGTGATGGTGGGGAGGAGTATATGTAATTTCTTAACCAATGGCTTTCTGTTTTTAATCACAAAGAACACTTAAAAAAAATCATGGTGAATTCATCTTATATTAGGAGGTTTGTTCTCGAAATGAAAAGTTCAGGAAACAAAAAGTCCAGTTTGGGTGTCCTCATCTTTAGGCACATCTTGGTATTTTGTATTGGTAAGTCTATCTTTACCACAATATATTATTTAGGACAGGATCACATTTGTCACCTCTTTCTCCCTACTACCCAAAGTGCTACCAAACCCACAAAATAGTCAATAAACCTCCACAGAGTGGACAAATAAGTCTTTTTTTTTTTTTTTTTAACTCTCCTGAGTGAACTGAATTTTTTGAGGCTCATAAGTAAATATGTTTTCCTCTTTACTTTGTCTATTACAGCCAGATTATATGAGTGGGGTATTAAAGTCTCCGACTATTATTGTATTGCTGCATATTTCTTCTATCATATTAATTAATGTTTCTCTTAGATATATCAATGCTCCAATGTTGGGTACATATATATTTATTATTGTTATAACTTCTTTTTGGATTGTTCCTTTAAGTCATTATGTGTAACCTTCATTTTCTCCTTTTCAAGATCTTTAAGTCAATTTTATCTGATATAAGTATTGCTACTCCTGTTTTCTTATGGTCCATATTTGCATAGAAAATCTTTTTCCAGGCCTTCATTTTCAGTCAGTATATATCCCCTATTTTAAGGTGGTTCTCTTGTAGACAACATATATAGGGGTCTAGTTTTTGTATCCATTTGACCCATTTTAGTTTTTTGGTTGTCTCTTGTAGACAAGGTATGTAGGGGTCTTGTTTTTGTATCGATTCGGCCAGTCTTTGTTGATTAGGGCATTCAGCCCATAAACGTTTAAAGCAATTATTGATACATAAGATTTACTTTATTGTTTTGGGTTCGAATTTATACACCCTTTTAGTGATTCCTATCTAGAGAATGTCCTTTAGTTTTTGTTGGAGAAATGGTTTAGTGGTGCAAAATTCTCTCAACTTTTGCTTATCTGTGAAGCTTTTGATTTCTCCTTCATATTTGAATGAGATCCTTGCTGGATACAATAATCTAGGCTGTAAGTTATTTTCTTTCATCACTTTCAATCACCATCTGCAGTGATTTTGGAGCCCCAAAAAATAAAGTCTGACACTGTTTCCCCATCTATTTCCCATGAAATGATGGGACTGGATGCCATGATCTTAGTTTCCTGAACGTTGAGCTTTGAGCCAACTTTTTCACTCTCCACTTTCACTTTCATCAAGAGGCTTTTTAGTTCCTCTTCACTTTCTGCCATAAGGGTGGTATCATCTGCATATCTGAGGTTACTGATATTTCTCCCGGCAGTCTTGATTCCAGCTTGTGCTTCTTCCAGCCCAGCATTTTTCATGATGTACTCTGCACAGAAGTTAAATAAACAGGGTGACAATATACAGTCTTGACGTACACCTTTTCCTATTTGGAACCAGTCTGTTGTTCCATGTCCAGTTCCAACTGTTGCTTCCTGACCTGCATACAGGTTTCGCAAGAGGCAGGTCAGGTGGTCTGGTATTCCCATCTCTTTCAGAATTTTCCACAGTTTATTGTGATCCACACAGTCAAAGGCTTTGGCATAGTCAATAAAGCAGAAATAGATGTTTTTCTGGAACTCTCTTGCTTTCTCGATGGTCCAGCAGATGTTGGCAATTTGATCTCTGGTTCCTCTGCCTTTTCTAAAACCAGCTTGAATATCTGGAAGTTTACAGTTCACGTATTGCTGAAGCCTACTCAGCTATAAAAACGAACACATTTGAGTCAGTTCTAATGAGGTGGATGGCCCTAGAGCTTATTATACAGTGAAGTAAGTCAGAAAGAGAAAGACAAATATCATATATTAATGCATATATATGGAATCTATAAAGATGGTACTCACAACCTAACGTACAGGGCAGCAAAGGAGACATAGACATAAAGAATAGACTTTTGGTCTCAGTGGGAGGAAAGTATTCTTACCTTGGGAACCTCATGAACAGTATGAAAAGGCAAAAAGGTATGACACTGAAAGAGGAACTCCCCAGGTTGGTAGGTGCCCAATATGCTACTGGAGAAGAGTGGAGAAATAACTCCAGAAAGACTGAAGAGATGGCGCCAAAGCAAAAACAACGCCCAGTTGTAGATGTGACAGGTGATGGAAGTAGTCTGATGCTGTAAAGAGCAATACTGCATAGGAACCTGGAATGTTAGGTCCACAAATCAAGGCAAATTGGGAGGTCAAACAGGAAATGGCAAGAGTGAACACTGACATTTTAGGAATCAGTGAACTAAAATGGACTGGAATGGGTGAATTTAACTCAGATGACCATTATATCTACTACTGTGGGCAGGAATCCCTTAGAAGAAGTGAAGTAGCCATCATAGTCAATAAAGAGTCTGAAATGCAGTACTTGAATGCAATCTCAAAAACGACAGAATGATCTCTGTTCATTTTCAAGGCAAAGCATTCAATATCACAGTAATCAAGGTCTATGCCATGACCAGTAATGCTGAAGAAGCTAAAATTGAACGCCTCTATGAAGACCTCGGGAAGCATGGCCCCCCCCCTTCCTGGCCCGGCCCCGGGCGGCCGCCTAGCATACATGAAGACCTACAAAACCTTCTAGAATTAACACCAAAAAAGATGTCCTCTTCATTGTAGGAGACTGGAATCCAAAAGTAGGAAGTCAAGAAACACCTGGAGTAACAGGCAAATTTGGCCTTGGAGCACAAAACGAAGTCAAAGACTAATAGAGTTTTGCTAAGAGAATGCACTGGTCATAGCAAACACCCTCTTCCAACAACACAAGAGAAGACTCTACAAATGGGCATCACCAGATGGCCAACACGAAAATCATATTGATTATATTCTTTGTAGCCAAAGATGGAGAAGCTCTACACAGTTAGCAGAAACAAGACCAGGAGCTGACTGTGGCTCAGATCATGAACTCCTTATTGCCAAATTCAGACTTAAATTGAAGAAAGTAGGGAAAACCACTAGATCATTCAAGTATGACCTAAATCAAATCCCTTACAATTATACAGTGGAAGTGACAAATAGATTCAAGGGATTAGATCTGATACAGTGCCTGAGGAACTATGGACGGAGGTTCATGACATTGTACAGGAGGCAGTGATTAAGACCATCTCCAAGGAAAACAAATGCAAAAAGGGAAAACGGTTACCTGAGGAGGCCTTACAAATAGCTGAGAAAAGAAGAGAAGCTAAAGGCAAAGGAGAAAAGGAAAGATATACCCATTTGAATGCAGAGTTCCAAAGAATAGCAAGGAGAGATAAAAAAGCCCTCCTCAGTGATCAGTGCAAAGAAATAGAGGAAAATAGTAGACTGAGAAAGACTAGAGATCTCAAGAAAATTGACATACCAAGGGAACATTTCATGCAAAGATGGGCACAGTTAAGGACAGAAAGGTATGGACTTAAAAGCAGCAGAAGATGTTAAGAATAGCTGACAAGAATACACAAGAGAACTATACAAAAAAGATTTCCCGACCCAGATAATCATGATGGTATGATCACTCACCTAGAGCCAGACATCCTGGAATATGAAGTTAAGTGGGCCTTATGAAGCATCACTATGAACAAAGCTAGTGGAGGTGATGGAGTTCCACCTGAACTATTTCAAATCCTGAAAGATGATGCTGTGAAAGTGCTGCACTCTATATGCCAGCAAACTTGGAAAACTCAGCAGTGACCACAGGACTGGAAAAGGTCAGTTTTCATTCCAATCCCAAAAAGTACTGCACAATTGCACTCATCTCACACGCTAGCAAAGTAATGCTCAAAATTCTCCAAGCCAGGCTTCAGCAATATGTGAACCATGAACTTCCAAATGTTCCAGCTGGTTTTAGAAAAGGCAGAGGAACCAGAGATCAAATTGCCAACATCCACTGGATCATTGAAAAAGCAAAAGAGTTCCAGAAAATCATCTATTTCTGCTTTATTGACTATGCCAAAGCCTTTGACTGTGTGGATCACAATAAACTGTGGAAAATTCTGAAAGAGATGGGAATACCAGACCACCTGACACGCCTCATGAGAAATCTGTATGCAGGTCAGGAAGCAACAGTTGGAACTGGACATGGAACAACAGATTGATTCCAAATAGAGAACGGAGTACAACAAGGCTGTATATTGTCACCCTGTTTAACTTATATGAAGAGTATATCATGGGAAATGTTGGGCTGGAGGAAGCACAAGCTGGAATCAAGATTACTGGGAGAAATATCAATAACCTCAGATATGCAAATGACACCATCCTTATGGCAGAAAGTGAAGAAGAATTAAAGAGCCTCTTGATGAAAGTCAGAGAGGAGAGTAAAAATGTTGGCTTAAAGCTCAACATACAGAAAACGAAGATCATGGTATCTGGTCTCATCACTTCACGGCAAACAGAGGGGGAAACAGTGACAGACTTTATTTTTTGGGGCTCCAAAATCACTGCAGATGGTGACTGCAGCCATGAAATTAAAAGACGCTTACTCCTTGGAAGGAAAGTTATGATCAATCTAGACAGTATATGCAAAAGCAGAAACATTACTTTACCAACAAAGGTCTGTCTAGTCAAGGCTATGGTTTTTCCAGCAGTCATGTATGGATGTGAGTTGGACTATAAAGAAAGCTGAGCGCCGAAGAATCGATGCTTTTGAACTGTGGTGTTGGAGAAGACTCTGAGAGTCCCTTGGACTGCAAGGAGATCCAACCAGTACATCCTAATGGAAATCAGTCCTGAATACTCATTGGAAGGACTGATGTTGAAACTGAAACTCCAATACTTTGGCCACCTGATGCGAAGAACTGACTCATTTGAAAAGACCTTGATGCTGGAAAAGACTGAAGGCAGGAGGAGAAGGGGACAACAGAGGATGAGATGGTTGGATGGCATCACCTCCTGACATGAATTTCAGTAAATTCCAGGAGTTGGTGATGGACAGGGAGGTCTGGCATTCATGGGGTTGCAAAGAGTCAGATACAACTGAGCAACTGAACTCAACTGATGGCTTATTTATCTCTGAATCATCAAAAGTTAACAGTTCTTGGGATAAAAGAGGCATTAAATGTTCAAACTAGAAGAGATCTAGTTTGCTACAGGATCTAATTTCAACAGGACTTCATTCCATATTGCAAGAAAAGCATTTTGGAAGCGCTTTAAATTCTTTATTTAACAAACATGTGTAGTAATGCATTCTACATTTTCTGAAGTTAACTCCCAAAAATCTCAGTTCTAATTTCAGATAACTTGTGTTCTCAAATTATGTGACCCCCTTTTGGTTTGGAAAATCATTTCTTCAGGACTGGATACTACCATGGGACTCAAACAGAAACAAAGACTTCTCATGTTCAAATAATTTGGTATTATTTTATAAAATACATAAAACATGAACAACAGTATGCTGTGCTTACAAGGGAAAATTAAGTTCTACTCCTAGTTCAGTTCAGTCGCTCAGTCGTGTCCCGACTCTTTGCCACCCCATGAATTGCAGCACGAGGCCTCCCTGTCCATCACCAACTCCCGGAGTTCACTCAAACTCACATCCATCGAGTCGGTGATGCCATCCAGCCATCTCATTCTCTGTCGTCCCCTTCTCCTCCTGCCCCCAATCCCTCCCAGCATCAGAGTCTTTTCCAATGAGTCAACTCTTCGCATGAAGTGGCCAAAGTACTGCAGTTTCAGCTTCAGCATCATTCCTTCCAAAGAACACCCAGGACTGATCTTCAGAATGGACTGGTTGGATCTCCTTGCAGTCCAAGGGACTCTCAAGAGTCTTCTCCAGCACCACAGTTCAAAAGTTCTACTAGACAGGTTCAAAAAATATTGAAGCTACCATCAAAAACATAAACAAAAAATAATCCCAAGTAACTTAAATACTTAAGGAATGCTGCTGCTGCTGCTGCTAAGTCGCTTCAGTCGTGTCCAACTCTGTGCGACCCCAGAGACAGCAGCCCACCAGGCTCCCCCGTCCCTGGGATTCTCCAGGCAAGAACACTGGAGTGGGTTGCCATTTCCTTCTCCAATGCATGAAAGTGAAAAGAGAAAGTGAAGTCGCTCAGTCATGTCCGATTCCCAGCAACCCCATGGACTGCAGCCCACCAGGCTCCTCCATCCATGGGATTCTCCAGGCAAGAGTACTTAAGAGATCAGATCAGATCAGTCGCTCAGTCGTGTCCGACTCTTCGCGACCCCATGAACTGCAGCACGCCAGGCCTCCCTGTCCATCACCAGCTCCCAGAGGTCACCCAGACTCACACCCATCAAGTCAGTGATGCCATCCAGCCATCTCATCCTCTGTCGTCCCCTTCTCCTCCTGCCCTCAATCCCTCCCAGCATCAGAGTCTTCTCCAATGAGTCAACTCTTCCCATGAGGTGGCCAAAATACTGGAGTTTCAGCTTTAGCATCATTCCTTCCAAAGAAATCCCAGGGCTGATCTCCTTCAGAATGGACTGGTTGGATCTTCTTGCAGTCCAAGGGACTCTCAAGAGTCTTCTCCAACACCACAGTTCAAAAGCATCAATTCTTCAGCGCTCAGCCTTCTTCACAGACCAGCTCTCACATCCATACATGACCACAGGAAAGACCATAGCCTTGACTAGGCGAACCTTTGTTGGCAAAGTAATGTCTCTGCTTTTGAATATGCTATCTGGGTTGGTCATAACTTTCCTTCCAAGGAGTAAGCGTCTTTTAATTTCATGGCTGCAGTCACCATCTGCAGTGATTTTGGAGCCCAGAAAAACAAAGTCTGACACTGTTTCCACTGTTTCCCCATCTATTTCCCATGTAGTGATGGGACCAGATGCCATGATCTTCGTTTTCTGAATGTTGAGCCTTAAGCCAACCTTTTCACTCTCCACTTTTACTTTCATCAAGAGGCTTTTTAGCCCCTCTTCACTTTCTGCCATAAGAGTCGTGTCATCTGCATATCTGAGGTTATTGATATTTCTCCCAGCAATCTTGATTCCAACTCGTGTTTCTTCCAGTCCAGCATTTCTCATGATGTACTCTGCATATAAGTTAAATAAACATGGTGACAATATGCAGCCTTGATGTACTCCTTTTCCTATTTGGAACCAGTCTGTCGTTCCATGACCAGTTCTAACTGTTGCTTCCTGACCTGCATACAGATTTCTCAAGAGGCAGATCAGGTGGTCTGGTATTCCCATCTCTCTCAGAATTTTCCACAGTTTATTGAGATAGAAGATATTAAGAAGAGGTGGCAAGAATACACAGAAGAACTGTACAAAAAAAGAGCTTCAAGACCCAGATAATCATGATGATGTGATCATTGACCTAGAGCCAGACATTTTGGAATGTGAAGTCAAATGGGCCTTAGAAAGCATCACTACGAACAAAGCTAGTGGAGGTGATGGAATTCCAGTGGAGCTGTTCCAAGTCCTGAAAGACGATGCTGTGAAAGTGCTGCACTCAATATGCCAGCAAATTTGGAAAACTCAGCAGTGGCCACAAGATTGGAAAAGGTCAGTTTTCATCCCAATCCCAAAGAAAGGCAATGCCAAAGAATGCTCAAACTACTGCACAATTGCACTCATCTCACACGCTAGTAAAGTAATGCTCAAAATTCTCCAAGCCAGGCTTCAGCAATATGTGAACCGTGAACTTCCTGATGTTCAAGCTGGTTTTAGAAAAGGCAGAGGAACCAGAGATCAAATTGCCAACATCCGCTGGATCATGGAAAAAAACTTAAGGAATAGATGTTTTAAATTACCATATGAATACTTATTTTCACGCTCCACTGCAGTCCCACCTTCATCCTCAATAATCTGATTCACACTAAATTGGGGGTTAATAGGTACATTAACTATATACTCACATTCACTCATTCACTCCCTCAACAAATATAAACGTTCTCAAGTGTGCCATACCCTGATGCTTCTTTTTAGGTAACTTAGGGGTTTTCTTCACTTGAACTAAAGAAAGTTGAGCTTCTGGAACTGTCTCACTGCCTAGAAATTTAATACATAACCAGCAGCAGAGATACGTTTGAGAATGGAGAAGAAAGTACTAAGAAGTGAAATGTCAGCAAATGGGGGATGGGGGCTCCATGGAAGCGGCAGTGGCACATAGGGTTAAGAACCGGGCTGGGTTCAAATCCTGATTCCAGTACTTTCCCCCTATATCCGTTACCTCGACTATAAAATGGTAATTATTAATAAATAATTCATAGATTTGCTGGAGAATCGAATGCAAAAATGTAATACAATGTGTTCCAAAGTGGCTGATATTCATTAAACGGTATGATGCCAGCCTCTGCTGCGGGAACAGGGGAAATGTTTTCCTGGCTAGAGTTCATCTCGGATATATATATACGGCTTAAAATGAAATGTACATACATCACTGTCAAGGCTGGGCAACTACCCCACAGCCAATCCAGACAACCAGTCCAGAAAGCTAAGTGATTACACGATGTCCAGAAAAGCCAGAGCTAGGAGAGATTAGTCAAGGTGCATGGGATCACACTGCATTTTGGTGTTCTAAGCCCCTTCCCAATTTCCATCACACAGACAAGCTGGTGCGGAAGGACACAGCCAGAAGTCGAGCAAGGCCCTTAAAGGACTTCGGTTCCAGCCTCGCCCTTGCCGGCAGCACCCAGGTGGAGGCCCCTGTCTTCAGTCCCGCCTTTGACACCAGGAAGCGCCCGCAAACCGGCCCTCCTTACTCGGTCTCCTGGGCAGGACAAATGGGTAGGACTCCACGACTATACAGCTCTCTCGCTACATCATTTTCACCGAACTCTTCAGACTACAACCCGCCGCTTCACTCCTTCCCGCAGCCCCGGGCCGGGCGATTCTGAACAGGACCGTCACTTAGAAACCAGGGTTTATCCCCTAGGGGCGACCGGGTCACAAGACCCTCTCTCTCCCGGTCAACAGTACTGCCTGCGCCCCGGGTGCGCTGCCGGTTAACTCCTGGATTCCCACGTCTCGGGGCTTGAGCACCGCCGCTGGGCAGTCGGGGGTTGGGATGCTCACCTGCTCGGCGCGACCACCTTTGTGTAGCCCACCCACGAGTAGCTCAGGGGCCGACGGTTTAGGCCTGGCCTTGCACTTCGCCCACACGCGGCCGCCCTACATTCCGCGTCGGAGTTGGATTAACTCTTACTCAAACATTCCGTCAATATATAAAATATTAACGCTTGGCCGGACCCCTGTGCGCAACTATAGGCCTGCACCTCGCGCTTTCCTATTGGACACTACAATAGGTCTTAGAGGTGGGGCCGGCCCCATCCGGGAAAACCAAGCCCTCTGATACCTCCCGTCCAATCGGAGGCAGAGAGCCGCACTTGCCTTATTTGCATACAAGTTACTCTACATAAGCTCAGATCCCGAGGCATTCGCTCCCAAAACACCTATTTCTAAGTCCACGAAACCTATTTCCCAAACGGAGTCCAAACTCAGCACTTCAGCGTCTGAAACAAAGAGGAAGATCACTTACTGCCCTGCGATGCATTTCCCAAGCTACGTCCCTAGCGCGGGCCCCGGGCTCCCCACTTCGAGCTTTGCTGCTCATACCTCCCCCAGCCTCAAGCCTAACCCCGAATCATCCGTCCGAACTGCAATCATAAAGCCTCCTCTGAAGCACCTGTTAGCACATTCACCACGGAACTTAAGCGTCATCAACCCTTTTTTTTGAGGTTTTGGTGGCCCTAAAAAGGGCCTTTTGGAATCTGATGATAAGCTGCAGGCACAGCTCAGCCACCGAAGCCGTAGAGGGTGCGGCCCTGGCGTTTCAGTGCATACACCACATCCATGGCCGTGACTGTCTTGCGCTTGGCGTGCTCCGTGTACGTCACTGCATCGCGGATCACATTTTCCAAGAACACTTTGAGCACTCCACGGGTCTCCTCGTAGATGAGCCCTGAGATGCGCTTGACACCACCACGGCGGGCAAGACGGCGAATTGCGGGCTTCGTAATGCCCTGGATGTTGTCCCGTAAGACCTTCCGGTGACGCTTGGCACCTCCCTTACCTAGTCCTTTCCCTCCTTTGCCCCTGCCAGACATTTTCAACAGGAGACAAACGACAATCGCATTAAGCAAGCTGGTAACTTTTCAGGAAGCGAATAACCTGGGCTATTATATCCCTATAGCGGACCTGGTTGAAGACCGCAAGATAGTGGGCGGAGCTAAGTCCCCAAGAGGGTTTGTTTGGTGTTTTTTTTTAATCCCCTCCCTACAAAATTTTTCGGTTGCTTATTTGGGAAAACTTCTTGTTATTTTTGCCATGAAATTGAGGAAAGACGCGATAGAAATTATACTGCCGTTTCTCCATACTTAAAAAACGGTAGGCCAGATCCAGTGAGCGCTGAGTTTCCCTGTCTCTTTCCTCCAGCTTGTCCGCCCCCGCCTCTCTCAAGCGCGCGGGAATTCTAATTTTATAGTTTTCCAACGAAATGCACACTTTAATAATACTATTATTAGACTAATTTGAAACTCAGTAGGAAGTGGGAATGCTTTCCTACTTTTTAAATTTCAAAGCAGTTGCTTTACACCTGTGGGTCTTTTTAAGTCACCAGTTGGGGGAGAGGAAATCTTTCAATCGTTCTTTTTCTCTTTTGTGGCCCCGCGAAGAAGAAATTAAAATCTTTTCAAAACAAGTCTAATCTTACCCCTTCCTCCCCATCCCCACCCCCGACTTTTCTCTTGCAGCTTCTTCTGCATAGTTTGCAGGTTTTACTCCTTCCTCCGTCCCCCACCCCCAGCCCAAGCACGGGGTTTTGCTTCTCAGTCAAATGACAATTTCTGTGATTCGTTAAAATATTGTAACATTCTTATTTCATTAAAACTCGAAGTTCTTGTGAAATTCCAGTATTCTTGCCTAGAGAATCCCAGGGATGGGGGAGCCTGGTGGGCTGCCGTCTATGGGGTCACACAGGGTCGGACACGACTGAAGCGACTTAGCAGCAGCAGCACGATCATGGCTTTAAATCAGGAGGTTCTCATTTAAGAAATCCCTTGCGAAAAACGGAACTTTGAGTAGTGCCACTACTCTAGGAGACAGGACTGTTTCCCCAAAAGGTTCATACTACCAAAAAAGGCAGCAGTAACACCATGAGGAATGAATATTTTGGTAAATTGTGCTTCCTGTACCTGGCCCTGACGAATAAGCCTTTCCAGTAAGAAAGCTTTATGGCAAATATTTGCTTATTATAAGACTCTTGAGAGTCCCTTGGACTGCAAGGAGATCCAACCAGTCCATTCTGAAGGAGATCAGCCCTGGGATTTCTTTGGAAGGAATGATGCTAAAGCTGAAACTCCAGTATTTTGGCCACCTCATGTGAAGAGTTGACTCATTGGAGAAGACTCTGATGCTGGGAGGGATTGGGGGCAGGAGGAGAAGGGGACGACAGAGGATGAGATGGCTGGATGGCATCACTGACTCGATGGATGTGAGTTTGAGTGACCTCCAGGAGTTGGTGATGGACAGGGAGGCCTGGCGTGCTGCGGTTCATGGGGTCGCAAAGAGTCGGACACGACTGAGCGACTGATCTGATCTGATCCTCACCCATCTCTATAGCACAAAAAAGATACTGTTGTTTTTGTTGTTAAAGCAGAATTAAAAAAACCCTCAGAACACTGGATGGCTGGAAGGGGGTGGGGAGTGCTAAATAGTCAAGTTGTACCGCATGATTTTAATGCTTGATTTGAAAGAAAGTTTGGAAGAGTCAGGATTTTTGTAATGGCAAAATAGGTTTTTTGGTGTTTGTGTGTGTGTGTGTTTTTTTTTTTTTAGTATTTACTAAAAAATCAAGGTTAGAATATTTTCAAGTTAGAGATCTCTTTTGCTTACAAGGATTTTTTTTAAGTGTCAATAATAATAAAGGTAATGTGTTAAAAATTTCAGGCATACCCAACCAGAACTGCTAGAGGCATTTCTTGCTTGAGTGCTTAGTATTTGTTGACCAAGTTAACTAAGGAGTAGGAGTAACTCTCCTTCCTGATTTTTCTGTTTCTTACCACGGTTCCTTAATTCTTAAGACATTCTTTTCCTGAGAGCGACAGAGGACGTTGAAACCTCAGAATCTGCTAAATTCAACCGAACTCAATAAATTCAACAGAATCCCAACCGCGAAGCAAGCGCACCTAGATATTCATATGAGAGGTTATGTAAATGAGGACTTAGCAGTTTGCTCTTTTGATTGGAGAGAGTTGGAGAAGGCCGTCCTTCTGCCAGCGTGCTAATTGGGAGCAGAGCCTGCCTGTCATGGTCACCGGAGCCAAGGATGTTGCGGAGCCCAATGGGAAGGCGCTGCCTAGAGTCAGCAAAGTGTTGGTAGAGGCAGTTCCGGTGTGGTACATTGCATTCTTGTACTAGGAACCGGATCGCTGGTTTTTTCCCTCTCGCTGGAGTTTTAAACGAGGGACAAACATGTCTGGTCGCGGAAAGCAGGGCGGCAAAGTGCGTGCAAAGGCCAAGTCCAGGTCCTCCCGCGCGGGCCTGCAGTTCCCAGTGGGCCGAGTGCACAGACTGCTGCGCAAGGGTAACTACGCGGAGCGAGTGGGCGCCGGGGCGCCGGTGTACCTGGCGGCGGTATTGGAATACCTGACGGCGGAGATCCTGGAGTTGGCTGGCAACGCCGCGCGGGACAACAAGAAGACCAGGATAATCCCTCGCCACCTGCAGCTCGCCATCCGCAACGACGAAGAGCTAAACAAGCTTCTGGGGAAAGTGACCATCGCTCAGGGCGGCGTCCTGCCCAACATCCAGGCCGTGCTGCTGCCCAAGAAGACGGAGAGTCAGAAGACGAAGAGCAAATGACCCTGATGCTGCCACAGGGGATCCGGCTTCCCCAGCAAGGGCTCTCTCCAGAGCCGCCCCGCCCGCAGTGTTTTTGAATATGCTTGATGTTATGGAGGACCGGAGCCATCTAGTGGGGAGGTGGGCGGCGAGGAGACCAACTGGGTCGGGGGCCCAATAAAGTCGGTGAAAATCGTCTGGTCGAGAGAGCTGTGTAGTCGCGGGGCCCTGCCGGGAGACCCAGGGGCGACCGGGAGACCTTTGGAAGAGGTACTGGTGGGTCGGCTTGAGCCACTTTCTGGGCAGCTTTGTTCCGTAATCACCCTCGAGGCGCCACGGGCGGATAAAGGGAGACCAGAAGGGACCCACTGGCGTGGAGGTGGGCAGAGTCGGGGGCTCTCCCTGCTCTCCCGGAGGCAGAGGCGACGCAGAGTAGGTGCGGATGAGGCTGGGCGAGTTGACATCCGCCTCCTAGGGCCTGTGCTCCCCTGCCCTGTTAGGGCAGTTCCGGAACCAGTTCTAGGAAACAGATAGTGATGACGATGTGGTCTTGGGCAGGAGGTTGTCTGTCTGGCCACACTTTTCTGAAAGGAGAATAACTTTGCATCTTGGAAGAGTAGCTTTGACGACACGGTGTCAATTTAACAGATTTTTCTTGGCCTGACAGCTGTTGTGTTTTCTTTTTGGGGTGTCAGATATTTTTGTGTGTACGCTTATGTTCACATGTCTTTAAAATGAAGGAACCATCCAGTAATATGTGTAGTACAGAAGCCTGAGTCATGAAGTTGGAAATTTGTTGCGCTGACACTCATGTTGTGTTATAGTGGTTATAGTGCAGCGCTTTTAGTCATGAGTTACCTATACCTGAGGAGCTTTTAAAATGACTTTCTCAAGTTTCTAGCTTCATAGTGGTCTTATCTCCACAATAACTTGGCCGTTTGGAAAGGTAATTGATTTGATTTTGGTTTATAACAACAAATCCCCCTCTTAAGGTCCCTTATGTTCTACCACTGGGCCTCAGGTAATGACCACATTCCAACAACACCTATTGTGTTTGTGTTGCTTAACGGCACAGTAAGGCTTTCATAAATATGTGAGATGTGAGAAAAGGCAAGGACAGATGGTATGGAGAGAGACATTTCTGCTCAGGAGTTTACATTTAAAAGTGACACAGTAACAACCCTGGTCGGTCCTAGATTGGCCCTTCCATTTCCCTTTTCCACAAGCTTCCTCCTGGCCTACAAAAAAAGATCCCCGTTTATTTAGATTTCACATATTTGGATTCATGTTTTCCTTAAGTCAGAGTTGATGTCGTTCTGGGGAAAAGAAAAGGATATGTCTTCTACCATCAATAGTAGTAGTTGGCCTCTTTTCTCGGCCTGGACTTTTATTTCTTCCCCAGTGTTTACTGAGAACCTCTGTACGCTATGTGCAGTACTGCGTAATGGGTTGCTGTGGCCAACACAGCAAGTAGGGATCGAAAGTGGTCAACCGCACAGTTTGGGAAAAAGAAACTAGAGACAGAATTAAAGTTTTAAAGATGGGACCCGGGGACTCAAGACCCCTTGGGTCAACAGCCCTGTTCCTTAGAGCCACATCACTTTTAGTGTCTTGGCAAGCAGAAAGTACCTATTGTGCTACGATGAAGTCAGCCTCCTGTGTCCCCAGTCACGCCTCGCATTTTATTGATTACTTTAAACTATCTTTGTTATTTTCTTGTAGAAGGGCTGTCACCTAGCTGGAGGTCATAGACCTGCATATGCCTTGGGAAAACATCTTAGTGTGTGCACAAGCAGCGTTCTGAACTTGCACTGACCCAGTGTTCCAAGGTTTTTCCTTAGCTTAGCAGGGCATGACAACCCCAACTGATCAACCCAGTGTACTTTTATTTAGGTATTGCTGCATTGCTATATTTTGCTTTTATTCTTTTCCCATGGTGATTTTCTCATGGCTTAGCCAGAGCAATGCTGCTGCTGCTAAGTCGCTTCAGTCGTGTCCGACTCTGTGCGACCCCATAGACGGAAGCTCACCAGGCTCCCCCGTCCCTGGGATTCTCCAGGCAAGAATACTGGAGTGGGTTGCCATTTCCTTCTCCAATGCATGAAAGTGAAAAGGGAAAGTGAAGTCGCTCAGTCGTGTCCGACTCTTAGCAACCCCATGGACTGGAGCCTAACAGGATCCTCCGTCCATGGGATTTTCCAGGCAAAAGTACTGGGGTGGGGTGCCAGAGCAATAGGTGGCTATTAACCCCTGCAGCAGGTGATGATACCCTGGTCTATGAGACCAACTATATTTCCACTCCTGAAGCTCACTTTTTTTTCTGGGTAACTGAAGACCGAACAATAAACAAATAAGTGACCATCGAAGAAAGGATTCCCTTTCAGCTTCTGCTACTACTTGTGTCTCTCTATTGCTTGTGGTATGGATGTTGGGATTACTTCTCCCATGTGATCAAGTTTGAAGTAGGTCAGGCCACACGTACCACTTTTAGGAGGCAGATTATTGCCCCCTATGTCCTAAAGAGAATAGACCCCAAGGGTACGTACCTTGGACAGTTTCCAAGAAGTCCGACTGTTTATTCCACTTCCCACCTATTCAGAAGACTTCCTTGTGTAAAATAGTCAAAATAGCTATTTTGATGACCGAGATTGTTCCTTTATTCCATGCCAGCTATTGTTCAGTTCAGTCACTCAGTTGTGTCTGACTCTTTGCGACCCCTATGAACCGCAGCATGCCAGGCCTCCCTGTCCATCACCCACTCCCAGAGTCTATCCAAACCCATGTCCATTGAGTAGGTGATGCCATCCAACCATCTCATCCTCTGTCGACCCCTTCTCCTCCTGCCCTTAATCTTTCCCAGCATCAGAGTCTTTTCCAATGAGTCAGCTCTTCGCATCAGGTGGCCAAAGTATTGGAGTTTCAGCTTCAGCATCAGTCCTTCCAATGAACACCCAGGACTGATCTCCGTTAGGATGGACTAGTTGGATCTCCTTGCAGTCCAAGGGACTCTCAAGAGTCTTCAACACCATAGTTCAAAAGCATCAATTCTTCTGTTCTCAGCTTTCTTTATAATCCAACTCTCACATCTATACATGACCACTGGAAAAACTGTAGCCTTGACTAGATGGACCTTTGTTGGTAAAGTAATGTATCTGCTTTTTAATATGCTATCTAGGTTGGTCATAACTTTCCTTCCAAGAAGTAAGTGTCTTTTAATTTCATGGCTACAATCACCATCTGCAGTGATTTTGGAGCCCAGAAAAATAAAGTCAGCCACTGTTTCCACTGTTTGTATTTGCCATGAAGTGATGGGACCAGATGCCATGATCTTAGTTTCCTGAAAATTAAGCCAACTTTTTCACTCCCCTCTTTCACTTTCATCAAGAGGCTCTTTAGTGCTTATTCACTTTCTGCCATAAGGATAGTGTCATCTGCATATCTGAGGTTATTGATACTTCTCCTGGCAATCTTGATACCAGCTTGTGCTTCCTCCAGCACAGCTCACCTTGTGGCATGGTGAGCAGTGGAGAAGAAAAAAGTTTATCAGTTCCTGGTTTTGACATTTATGTCTTAATTTCCTAAAAAATTTGAGGCATCTCAAAGATTAAAACCAAATGGTAAGGAAATAAGAGTATGACAACAAAAACTTTTCTCTCTAAAGTTTCACAGGAGTCTAACCCTGTTACCTGAAGATAAAAACAGGCAAGATTCACAGATGTCAGTACACTGACAACCCCATTCTCACCCTGTCTCAACCACCACTGTCCCAGAGATTGATAGGCTCCCCTCAAATACTTCCCCTGCTGCAAGATTCAGTTAGTCCATTTTAACCTCACCATTTCTGTTTTTGAGAGCTTTTTAAACCTGAATACTTCATTAGCAGTTAAAAAATGCATTTGTTATTGTTGTTCAGTTGCCCAGTCATGTCTGGCTCTTTAGGACCCATGGACTGAAGTGTGCCAGGCCTCCCTGTCCCTCACCATCTCCTGGAGCTTGCCCAGGTTCATGTCCATTTCATTAGTGATGTCATCCAGCCATCTCATACTTTGAGGAGGATCCCCCTTGCCAAATCAATTCAGCTTGTGAATCTTCTATGCACAAACAGTTCTTGCCAATATATGATTATTAACTTAAAAGGCCCATGTTTTTTTCAAGCATGAGACCCAGTGGAAAAAGATTTAGGATAGAAACTGGTGAGACCTGAATTCTGGTCTTTAGTAGATTTCTAATCCATAGCCGTGTGTGTAGACACACATACGCTTTCCCATGGAGATAAGCCATTCAATGTGGCACGTTGTGACTTGGCCAGGATTTGTTCCTTCTTTGCTTTTCCTGCAGGGCCAGTCTTGTCTTTGTGTCTCTGAGAACTGGTCTGCTTAGTTTTATCTGCCTGAAATCAAAAGGTTTAGTCTGGCCCCATAATTAGTTATGACTATACGCAAACTCTTCACAAATTTCTTTCCAGTGGTTGAAAGGTCATATACCACAACATTTAAGAACTTACTCTCTTGGAATGAGACTTGGATTCAAATCCATTCATCTCCTTAGTAGCTGAGTGATTTTGGAAATGCTATTCAATTTCTTTAAATGTCAGTTTCATCTATTAACTGGGCATAATAGTAGAGTTACATCAGTGAGTTTGGAGGAAGATTAGAGATAATGTGAACGAAGGCACTGAGTTTCCCATATAGAAATGCACTCAACGAATAGTAACTAACAGTATGTGAAACTGGATTTAGAGCAAGTGGCAGTCATGATGGAACCTATTGAAGTTAGTAAACTTCTGGCATTCTAGTAATTCTGTGATTTTTCAGATATCTCACCATAAAAACTAGCTTAGTTCAGTCCAGTTCTGACTCTTTGCGACCCCATGAAACGCAGCACACTAGGCCTACCTGTCCATCACCAACTCCCGGAGTTCACTCAGACTCACGTCCATCGAGTCGGTGATGCCATCCAGCCATCTCATCCTCTGTCGTCCCCTTCTCCTCCTGCCCCCAATCCCTCCCAGCATCAGAGTCTTTTCCAATGAGTCAGT
The DNA here is from genome assembly GCA_935064755.1 of Tragelaphus eurycerus. Lineage (NCBI taxonomy): Eukaryota > Metazoa > Chordata > Mammalia > Artiodactyla > Bovidae > Tragelaphus > Tragelaphus eurycerus. The sequence goes on along the minus strand of CAKXYN010000036.1, from coordinate 13,664,182 downwards.
TCTTTGCATGAGGTGGCCAAAGTACTGGACCTTCAGCTTTAGCATCATTCCCTCCAAAGAACACCCAGGGCTGATCTCCTTTAGAATGGACTGGTTAGATCTCCTTGCAGTCCAAGGGACTCTCAAGAGTCTTCTCCAAAAGCACAGTTCACAAGTATCAATTCTTCAGCGCTCAGCTTTCTTCACAGTCCAACTCTCACATCCATACATGACCACTGGAAAAACCATAGCCTTGACTAGACAAACCTTTGTTGGCAAAGTAACGTCTCTATTTTTGAAATCTAGATTGGTCATAACTTTCCTTCCAAGGAGTAAGCGTCTTTTAATTTAATGGCTGCAATCACCATCTGCTGTGATTTTGGAGCCCCCAAAATAAAGTCTGACACTGTTTCCATTGTTTCCCCATCTATTTGCCATGAAGTGATGGGACCAGATGCCATGATCTTCGTTTTCTGAATGTTGAGCTTTAAGCCAACTTTTTCAACTAGCTTAGGGGCTGTTTACTAATTATAGAACATCTACAACTCAGTCTAGAATAGAAAAGATTTATAAATAACAAAATTAACTTTGTGAACCTGAATTTGTATCTTCCGCTCCAAAGACAACCTAGTTTGGAATTAATAGGGTAAGTCTACCCACTCAGATTAAAACGGAACCCATTTGTTCAACAATTTATTGAGTGTAGATTACATGTTATACCCATGATTGATAATCCACTGTCAAGAAAAATGATGACAGTGTAATCAGAAAGATGATCTAGCAGACCACATGTTAAGAAAAGGAGATGCTCAGGGTGTTACAGGTACAGGGAAGAAGCACTTGTGTCCCTCGGCCTGGTAGGGAGGGTGGCGCCTGAGATGGGTCCAGCGCAAGAGTGTGTCTAACATGACAGGGTGTACTAGGAAGACAGCATGCACAGAAGTACAGGAGTCAACAGACAGTACCTGTGGCCAGATGTAAGCGTAACCAGAGGAAAAGGTCTCGCCTGGAGATAAGAATTTGGAATCATGATTAACAATGGTCTGCGTGGGTAAAATCATCCAAAGGGAATATATAGAGAGTATATGTAGAGAGATGTATCAGTGACTCTCTAGGAAACAGCAGACAGGGCAAGTAGGGATGGGCGAGGTCTAATCCTTGACAGTGGACAGAGGAGCCATTCAGAGATGAGAGGACATGGCCTGGAGAAAGCATCAAGGGATAGAGATTTTTCACATTTTGGATCTATCACTGTGCTCCCTGATTCTAAGTTGCCTTTACTTTTACATATAACTGGGATATGTTCTATAAAAGTTACTACATTTTCCTACCCAGGAGCTTCCCTGGTGACTCAGCAATAAAGAATCCACCTGCCAATGCAAGAGATGTGGGTTTGATTCCTGGGTCAGGGAGATCCCCTGGAGGAGGAAATGGCAACCTGGTCCCCTATTCTTCTCTGGGAAATTCCATGGACAGAGGAGCCTTGGCGGGCTACAGTCCATGAGGTCACAAAAGAGTCAGACATGACTTAGAGACTAAACAAGAATTATCCAGTGAATGCTGGCCAGTTGGCTCACTTTACCAGTGGCCCTGGAATGGCAATGTACTTTTCCCCTTTGCATTTTCACACTGCACATACAGAAATTAAAGGTATATATCTGTGATGACAAAAAAACCATTTAAAAAAAAAAAAATCCCAGGAGAATATTGGCAAAGAACCGTTAGAATATTGGCAAAGAACCATTACAAAATACATCTTTTGTTATCATCCCATTTATTTAAATAGCTTTTTACATATTTTAACTTTAATCAGTATTTTGTTTTAATCTTAACGAAGTTATAGAAACAGTGGCAACTTATTTTTTTATTGATGTAGTTGATTTACAGTATTATGTTAGAGCAACTTATTAATTCATAAAGCCAGTGTAGGTATTTTAGAATGATTAAAGCATTAGAAATTTGACCCTGACAAACTTAATTCATTGATGTTTAAATGTTTAGTTTGCCGTGAGAGGGAAATGGAGAGTAAGAGAAAAAAACCCAAAACTTAAAAAAGGAAACCAGCTGGCTTCAGGAAGATATGAAATTATCACTGTAAGGCTTTATTTTGTTTTTTCTACAAGGAGAGAAAAAAGAGAGTTTATAGGTGTTGAAAAACACATTTTAATACATGTGTGTATGTTGGTCGCTCAGTAGTGTCCAATTCTTTGCAACCCCATGGACTGTAGCCTGCCAGTCTCCTCTGTCCATGGAGATTCTCCAGCAAGAATGCTGGAGTAGGTTAGGAAGTTAGGGGATCTTTGTAACCCAGGGATCAAATCCCAGTCTCCTGCATTGCAGGCAGATTCTTTACCATCTGAACCACCAGGGAAGCCCCATTTCAACATATGTGTGTACATGTATAATATATATGTATATACATGTATATATATTTTATGTGTATATATATTGTACATATATATTGTACATATATATATATATATATATATATGGAAAATTCTTAAAGAGATGGGAATACCAGACCACCTTACCTATCTTCTGAAAAAACTGTATGCAGGATAAGAAGCAACAGTAGTAACTGGGGTCTTTGATAATTTTATCAAGCCATGCAATTAAAAAGTCAGCACTACTTAGCTCCAAATTATAGAAACAAAGGAGGGATAAGCCCTACATTAAACAAAATTATCTTTCTTTTAGGCAAACCAGACAAGCAATCTGCTTATGAAGGTTTATTTGCTTTCTGTCTTAAAATATTAATGCATCTCAAATGAGCTATCTTCATGTCAAAAGTCCAAGTGGTCACTGCTGCTCTAAACTATTCCTGATGAAATTGAGTCTATTAGAGAGGTCAGTGTACAAATTACTCTTACTAATGAGAAGGCACAAAAGAAGCAGGTGTATGGCCTGGAGGAGGTGCAGTTTTGGATTGTGACAACGGACAAGGAGGAATATAATGGTTTGTAAATATGTGTAACTTCTGATCCCCAGAACCTGACCAATGGCCAGTCATTACCAGTTGTGGGTCCAGGCAGACAAAACTAAATGGAGCAGTTCTCAGACACACAAAGACAAGAATGAAGAAGTCTTCATCCGATTTAGAAATGCTGACCCGAAGCAGAATTGGTCCGAAGGTCATGATCTGAGGAGAGCTTCTGAACTCAGCCAGCCCTCAGAGGTTCAGCTCCAAAACAGACTTATTAAGCCTCTAACCCTATGGACTGTGCTCTTACGCACAACACTGATTATTAAGCAAGCTAACAATAATGAAAACAGGAAATAGAAGATTAAAAACAATTTTACTAAGGAACACTAATCAGTCAAATTCTAAGAGATCTTATTCCCAGGGAAATAAAAAAGACTCAGCACTGCAGTCTTCAGCAAACTATAGGAACTCACTTGCACATGAACTTATCAGCCCTGGCATCTCCTACAGAGGGAATCACAAGGGGTCCCAGATGTTCACAATCTTGCTGAATTGAGAGTCCTGGTCCAAGTATGAGCCCTTTAGCTGAGTCTGTATTTTTGTCTTTACCCTCTAGCCAAAGCCCACCAAGAACAAACCTGTATTTTAACAAGTTGGGTTTATTGCTCTTTGTAGCAGGGAAGGTGTGAGGTGTTTCATTAAAATATTGGAAAGAGTTATAGGGCTGGAGTTTGTGTTTAGGTTATAGGGCTGGGACTTTGGCCAGGATTCCATACTGTCAGGAACAGAGGAGATAAGTCTTAGATTTGGTGTCTTAAAACAGCTAATCAGGTACAAGGAAGGAAATGAGGCTAAAGGTGTAATAGGTGAAGATGATAATGCATACGGGCCTTCCCAGGAGTCTCTGGTCATTTGGGGGGTTTGGACAATGCTCATATTTTTGTGATTTGGACAATGCTCATGTTTGTGTGTGTGTGTGTGTATGTATTCAGCTATGATACAGAGGGACTTCCCTGATGGCTCAGATGGTAAAGAATCCACCTGCAATGCAAGTGACCTGGGTTTGATCCCTGGGTTGGAAAGATCCCCTGGAGAAGAGACTGGCAACCTACTCCAGTATTCTTGCCTGGAGAATCCCATGAATACAGGAGCCTGGAGGGCTACAGTTCATGGGGTCGCAGAGTCAGACACGACTGAATAACACACAAACACGATACAGAGAGAGAGCTTCCCTGATGGGCTTAGCAGTGAAGAGTCTGCCTGCAGGAGACATAGGAAACTTGGGTTGGATTCCTGAGTCAGGAGGATCCCCTAGAGGAGGAGCTGGCAGCCCACTCCAGTGTTCTTGCCTGAAGAATCTCATGGACAGAGGAGCCTGGAGGGCTACAGTCCATGGAGTCGCAGAGTCAGACACAACTGAGCGACAAAGCAACAATGTGATACAGAGAACTCTGTTTTCATTTCAGTTTTTCATGGCAGAATGGCCATGTGTGGTTTTGGTGTGGTGTGAAATGGTTCTGTTCCACAGAATACCATGACGCAGCTATGTCAGGCCAACTCCTAGCCACACCAAGATCTAGCCGATGGTCCAGGCCAGTTTCGAGCTGTCATGGGCTGCTTGCCCCTTTCTCAAAGCTGAAGAGAGGGCTTGCTGACCAGCGGAAATAGACAGAGATATCCAGGGTAGATGTTGGCAATGTCCAAGCACCACTTGAAAGAGGGAAGTACTGACTGTGGGTGTTTCAGTCCCATATTTAAGTACTTTAAATTTTAAAAGTCCCACTTTATGTACTTCAGATCCTCTGACACCATGCCCCTGTGTTTGTCAAGGAACTTTTTTTCTTGAATTTATCTTTTTGTGTGTTCATATAGAGGACACAAGGTCTTGCTGTTTTTCACATGATGATCCATGTACTTCTAACAATAAATTGTTTTAAATATAAATTACATTTATATATACTTAATATACGTAAAATTGTGCATAATTTTTCTGTATTGGGTTGGCCAAAAAATTCGTTCGGATTTTTCCATCAGCTGGTACGAAAAACCCGAACAAACTTTCTTTGGCCAACCTAACGTTTAAATAAACATATAAAGTAAATACCATAACCACTCACTTATCTCCCCTCTTCCAACATCCTTCTTCCCATTTTCCAGCCCAAATAGAAACCAGTAAGTTATTTTCATTTGAACTCATGCCAGCAAAAAAAAAAAGCATTCACACCAGTAGAAATATAGGCATTTATTTATAAGCTTGCTAAATCTTGGTTTTCTCATGCATAAAAGTGGAGTAAAACTATCTCTTCCTTATCATAAGGTGTTTAGTGGTAAGAGCTAGTATGGTAAGAGCTCAGTAAGTTATTGCTATTGTTGTGAGTATTAGCTTAGATTTTCTCCTTCAATTTTTCCCTTCCCTTTTGTATTTATGGTGTGTAACCCCCTTCTGCCTCCTGAGCATCGTACTTCACCTGCCTACTTAAGATCACCACAGGTTATCTCCCTGGGGTTTCGTGCCCAGCTGTTCCACCCTAGACCAGTTCCCTTCATTCCACACCGCCCTCCCCAGCCCACTGCTGACGTTTGAGTTTCTGCTCCTTTAGTTGTGTAACCTCGATCAGATCAGATCAGATCAGTCGCTCAGTCGTGTCCGACTCTTCGAGACCTGATGAACCGCAGCACGCCAGGCCTCCCTGTCCATCACCAGCTCCCGGGGATCACCCAGACTCATACCCATTGAGTCAGTGATGCCATCCAGCCATCTCATCCTCTGTCGTCCCCTTCTCCTCCTGCCCTCAATCCCTCCCAGCATCAGAGTCTTCTCCAATGAGTCAACTCTTCGCATGAGGTGGCCAAAATACTGGAGTTTCAGCTTGAGCATCATTCCTTCTAAAGAAATTCCAGGATTGATCTCCTTCAGAATGGACCGGTTGGATCTTCTTGCAGTCCAAGGGACTCTCAAGAGTCTTCTCCAACACCACAGTTCAAAAGCATCAATTCTTCGGCGCTCAGCCTTCTTCACAGTCCAGCTCTCACATCCATACATGACCACAGGAAAGACCATAGCCTTGACTAGGCGAACCTTTGTTGGTAAAGTAATGTCTCTGCTTTTGAATATGCTATCTGGGTTGGTCATAACTTTCCTTCCAAGGAGTAAGCGTCTTTTAATTTCATGACTGCAGTCACCATCTGCAGCGATTTTGGAGCCCAGAAAAACAAAGGCTGACACTGTTTCCACTGTTTCCCCATCTATTTCCCATGCAGTGATGGGACCAGATGCCATGATCTTCGTTTTCTGAATGTTGAGCTTTAAGCCAACCTTTTCACTCTCCACTTTCACTTTCATCAAGAGGCTTTTTAGCCCCTCTTCACTTTCTGCCATAAGAGTCGTGTCATCTGCATATCTGAGGTTATTGATATTTCTCCCGGCAATCTTGATTCCAACTTCTGTTTCTTCCAGTCCAGCATTTCTCATGATGTACTCTGCATATAAGTTAAATAAACATGGTGACAATATGCAGCCTTGACGTACTCCTTTTCCTATTTGGAACCAGTCTGTTGTTCCATGACCAGTTCTAACTGTTGCTTCCTGACCTGCACACAGATTTCTCAAGAGGCAGATCAGGTGGTCTGGTATTCCCTTCTCTTTCAGAATTTTCCACAGTTTATTGTGATCTACACAGTCAAAGGCTTTGGCATAGTCAATAAAGCAGAAATAGATGTTTTTCTGGAACTCTCTTGCTTTTTCCATGATCCAGCGGATGTTGGCAATTTGATCTCTGGTTCCTCTGCCTTTTCTAAAACTAGCTTGAACATCAGGAAGTTCACGGTTCACATATTGCTGAAGCCTGGCTTGGAGAATTTTGAGCATTACTTTACTAGCGTGTGAGATGAGTGCAATTGTGCGGTAGTTTGAGCATTCTTTGGCATTGCCTTTCTTTGGGATTGGGATGAAAACTGATCTTTTCCAATCTTGTGGCCACTGCTGAGTTTTCCAAATTTGCTGGCATATTGAGTGCAGTACTTTCACAGCATCATTTTTCAGGACTTGGAATAGCTCCACTGGAATTCCATCACCTCCACTAGCTTTGTTCATAGTGATGCTTTCTAAGGCCCATTTGACTTCACATTCCAAAATGTCTGGCTCTAGGTCAGTGATCACATCATCATGATTATCTGGGTCTTGAAACTCTTTTTTGTACAGTTCTTCTGTGTATTCCTGCCACCTCTTCTTAATATCTTCTGCTTCTGTTAGGTCCACACCATCTCTGTCCTTTATCGTGCCCATCTTTGCATGAAATGTTCCTTTGGTATCTCTGATTTTCTTGAAGAGATCCCTAGTCTTTCCCATTCTGTTGTTTTCCTCTATTTCTTTGCATTGATCACTGAAGAAGGCTTTCTTATCTCTTCTTGCTATTCTTTGGAACTCTGCATTTAGATGTTTATATCTTTCCTTTTCTCCTTTGCTTTTCGCTTCTCTTCTTTTCACAGCTATTTGTAAGGCCTCCCCAGACAGCCATTTTGCTTTTTTGCATTTCTTTTCCATGGGGATGGTCTTGATCCCTGTCTCCTGTACAATGTCACGAACCTCATTCCATAGTTCATCAGGCACTCTATCTATCAGATCTAGGCCCTTAAATCTATTTCTCACTTCCACTGTATAATCATAAGGGATTTGATTTAGGTCATACCTGAATGGTCTAGTAGTTTTCCCTACTTTCTTCAATTTCAGTCTGAATTTGGCAATAAGGAGTTCATGGTCTGAGCCACAGTCAGCTCCTGGTCTTGTTTTTGCTGATTGTATAGAGCTTCTCACCACCAGATGGTCAACACCGAAATCAGATCGATTATATTCTTTGCAGCCAAAGATGGAGAAGCTCTATACAATCAGCAAAAACAAGACCAGGAGCTGACTGTGGCTCGGACCATCAACTCCTTATTGCCAAATTCAGACTGAAATTGAAGAAAGTAGAGAAAACTACTAGACCATTCAGGTATGACCTAAATCAAATCCCTTATGATTATACAGTGGAAGTGAGAAATAGATTTAAGGGCCTAGATCTGATAGATAGAGTGCCTGATGAACTATGGAATGAGGTTCGTGACATTGTACAGGAGACAGGGATCAAGACCATCCCCATGGAAAAGAAATGCAAAAAGCAAAATGGCTGTCTGGGGAGGCCTTACAAATAGCTGTGAAAAGAAGAGAAGCGAAAAGCAAAGGAGAAAAGGAAAGATATAAACATCTAAATGCAGAGTTCCAAAGAATAGCAAGAAGAGATAAGAAAGCCTTCTTCAGTGATCAATGCAAAGAAATAGAGGAAAACAACAGAATGGGAAAGACTAGGGATCTCTTCAAGAAAATCAGAGATACCAAAGGAACATTTCATGCAAAGATGGGCACGATAAAGGACAGAGATGGTGTGGACCTAACAGAAGCAGAAGATATTAAGAAGAGGTGGCAAGAATACACAGAAGAACTGTACAAAAAAGAGCTTCAAGACCCAGATAATCATGATGATGTGATCACTGACCTAGAGCCAGACATCTTGGAATGTGAAGTCAAGTGGGCCTTAGAAAGCATCACTACGAACAAAGCTAGTGGAGGTGATGGAATTCCAGTGGAGCTATTCCAAGTCCTGAATGATGATGCTGTGAAAGTGCTACACTCAATATGCCAGCAAATTTGGAAAACTCAGCAGTGGCCACAAGATTGGAAAAGATCAGTTTTCATCCCAATCCCAAAGAAAGGCAATGCCAAGGAGTGCTCAAACTACCGCACAATTGCACTCATCTCACACGCTAGTAAAGTAATGCTCAAAATTCTCCAAGCCAGGCTTCAGCAATATGTGAACCGTGAACTTCCTGATGTTCAAGCTGGTTTTAGAAAAGGCAGAGGAACCAGAGATCAAATTGCCAACATCCGCTGGATCATGGAAAAAGCAAGAGAGTTCCAGAAAAACATCTATTTCTGCTTTATTGACTATGCCAAAGCCTTTGACTGTGTGGATCACAATAAACTGTGGAAAATTCTGAAAGAGATGGGAATACCAGACCACCTGATCTGCCTCTTAAGAAATCTGTATGCAGGTCAGGAAGCAACAGTTAGAACTGGTCATGGAACAACAGACTGGTTCCAAATAGGAAAAGGAGTACGTCAAGGCTGCATATTGTCACCATGTTTATTTAACTTATATGCAGAGTACATCATGAGAAATGCTGGACTGGCAGAAACACAAGTTGGAATCAAGATTGCCGGGAGAAATATCAATAACCTCAGATATGCAGATGACACCACTCTTATGGCAGAAAGTGAGGAGGGGCTAAAAAGCCTCTTGATGAAAGTGAAAGTGGAGAGTGAAAAGGTTGGCTTAAAGCTCAACATTCAGAAAACGAAGATCATGGCATCTGGTCCCATCACTGCATGGGAAATAGATGGGGAAACAGTGGAAACAGTGTCAGCCTTTGTTTTTCTGGGCTCCAAAATCACTGCAGATGGTGACTGCAGCCATGAAATTAAAAGACGCTTGCTCCTTGGAAGGAAAGTTATGACCAACCTAGATAGCATATTCAAAAGCAGAGACATTACTTTACCAACAAAGGTTCGCCTAGTCAAGGCTATGGTCTTTCCTGTGGTCATGTATGGATGTGAGAGTTGGACTGTGAAGAAGGCTGAGCGCCGAAGAATTGATGCTTTTGAACTGTGGTGTTGGAGAAGACTCTTGAGAGTCCCTTGGACTGCAAGAAGATCCAACCAGTCCATTCTGAAGGAGATCAATCCTGGAATTTCTTTAGAAGGAATGATGCTAAAGCTGAAACTCCAATATTTTGGCCACCTCATGCGAAGAGTTGACTCATTGGAGAAGACTCTGATGCTGGGAGGGATTGAGGGCAGGAGGAGAAGGGGACGACAGAGGATGAGATGGCTGGATGGCATCACTGACTCGATGGATGCGAGTCTGAGTGACCTCCGGGAGCTGGTGATGGACAGGGAGGCCTGGCGTGCTGCGGTTCATGGGGTCGCAAAGAGTCAGACACGACTGAGCGACTGATCTGATCTGATCTCCATCTTTGGCTGCAAAGAATATAATCGATCTGATTTTGGTGTTGACCATCTGGTGATGTCCATGTATAGAGTCTTCTCTTGTGTTGTTGGAAGAGGGTATTTGCTATGACCAGTGCATTTTCTTGGCAAAACTCTATTAGTCTTTGCCCTGCTTCATTCCATGTTCCAAGGCCAATTTTGCCTGTTACTCCAGGTGTTTCTTGACTTCCTACTTTTGCATTCCAGTCCCCTATAATGAAAAGGACATCTTTTTTGGGTGTTAGTTCTAAAAGGTCTTGTAGGTCTTCATAGAATCGTTCAACTTCAGCTTCTTCGGCGTTACTGGTTGGGGCATAGATTTGGATTACTGTGACATTGAATGGTTTGCCTTGGAAACGAACAGAGATCATTCTGTCATTTTTGAGATTGCATCCAAGTACTGCATTTCGGACTCTTTTGTTGACCATGATGGCCACTCCATTTCTTCTGAGGGATTCCTGCCCACAGTAGTAGATATAATGGTCATCTGAGTTCAATTCACCCATTCCAGTCCATTTTAGTTCACTAATTCCTAGAATGTCAACATTCACTCTTGCCATCTCTTGTTTGACCACTTCCAATTTGCCTTGATTCATGGACCTGACATTCCAGGTTCCTATGCAGTATTGCTCTTTACAGCATCGGACTTTGCTTCTATCACCAGACACATCCACAGCTGGGTATTCTTTTTGTTTTGGCTCCATCCCTTCATTCTTTCTGGAGTTATTTCTCCACTGATCTCCAGTAGCATATTGGGCCCCTACTGACCTGGGGAGTTTCTCTTTCAGTATCCTATCATTTTGTCTTTTCATACTGTTCATGGGGTTCTCAAGGCAAGAATACTGAAGTGGTTTGCCATTCCCTTCTCCAGCGGACCACACCCTGTCATCTCTCTCCACCGTGACCCACCCATCCCAGGTTGCCCCTCGGGCATGGCTTAATTTCATTGTGTTAGACAAGGGTGTGGTCCTTGTGTGATCAGATTGACTAGTTTTCTGTGAGAATGGTTTTAGTGTATTTGCCCTCTGATGCCCTCTTTCAAGACCTACTCTCTTACTTGGGTTTCTCTTACCTTGGGCGTGGGGTATCTCGTCCCGGCTGCTCCCGGCTGCTCCCGGCCAGCGAAGCACAGCCATCGCACCTTACCTTGGATGAGGGGTCTTTCCTCACCGCCGCCCTTCCTGACCTTGGTCGTGGGGTAGCTCTTCTCGGCTGCGCTTAGTGCGCTGGCCCTCACCGCCGTCCTTCCTCGGTCGTGGGGTAGCTCCTCTAAGTTATCAAATCATTCTTTACCTCAGTGGGCACATCTGTAAAATGACAGTAGCTGCCTCATGGGGTTGTTGTAAGGATTAAATAAATGAATACATGTAAAGCAGTTCCAAGCTTCCCAGGTGGCACTAGTGGTAAAGAACCCACCTGCCAACACAGGAGACAAGAGAGCCACCTTTGATCTCTGGGCCAGGAAAATGCCCTGGAGGAAGGCATGCAACTCACTCCAGTATTCTTGTCTGGAGAATCTCATGGACAGAGGAGTCCAGCAGGCTACAGCCCATGGGGTCACAAAGCATTGGATATGATTGAGCAACTAAGCACAGCAAACACTAATCTGGGAGTTTTATGTTATTAGCACATTTGTTATCTGTATTCAATGACTTCTCTCTCTTGTATATTATTTATTCAATACATCCTATATTTATTCAGATGCTAAGTCAGCCAGGATCCTGCCAGGAAACAGATGGCATGCCCAAATGTGGTAATTTGAGGACAATTTAATAAAAGGACTGCTTACAGTGATGTAAGCAGCATGCAAGGAAAGTGCATGGAAGAAATGGTGACAGCTAGGCTGCACTCCCACCCTGCGGCTGATAGAGTGAAGGGGAATGGCCGACAGACCTGGCAGGAGTAGGCAGTGTGAGGGGCCCGAGTGACAGGGAGAGTCAGGAAAAGTTAACCCATGGCAGCCATGCGGGGAGGGGCCAGGCAATTATCAATTCCATGACCTCATATTCCTCCCTCCCTCCCATGCCCTGTTTATCACCCAGCCTAAAAGGATGCCAATAGCTAAGAAAACCCGTTGAGGCAGTCTCTACAGTTCAGCCTCCTGGGGACATAGAACACAGTGGAATCATGTAGACAGGGAATCTGGAGCAGCAGACCCTTAGTTGTTCAAATATAACGTGAGCCGGCACCCCCTGCCATGGGCAATGTCACCCGAGCTTCCCAGGAGACAAAGATTACCCGAAAGTTTACACAAAACGCTTGATACACAGTGTTCTAGTAAGAGCAAACAGGATAGATTGAATTCCCGTGTTCCTGAAGTTTCCCGCGTAAGTAGCCCTTAAATGAAGTCGATAAAATTTATAGATGGCAGCCTGTTCTCCTGTTTTCATAGCTATGCCAGTTGCCAGCCCTGCAGCAGTCCTTTCTGTCTCTTCCACCAGCACCAGGTTGGAGTACACGGAACTCACACTCACCCTACTTTGCTTCAGCAAAGAGCTAGTTCATGCTTAATCTCACTGCAAAGAAACCTGGAAAATGCAGAAGAGCACAGGAATTTTTTTAGTGCATACCACTGTCTCTGTCAGAGTTTCTGAGTATTTATATTTTTTGCTTATTTCTCAGTTTTTAGCTTTGTTCTGTTTAACAACCCCTAACAGAGTCGGCCAGGGAAGGCAATAGCACCCCACCCCAGTACTTTTGCCTGGAAAATCCCATGGATGGAGGAGCCTGGTAGGCCCCAGTCCATGGGGTCGCTAAGAGTCGGACACGACTGAGTGACTTCACTTTCACTTTTCACTTTCATGCATTGGAGAAGGAAATGGCAACCCGCTCCAGTGTTCTTGCCTGGAGAATCCCAGGGACAGGGGAGCCTGGTGAGCTTCCGTCTTTGGGGTCGCACAGAGTAGGACACGACTGAAGCGACTTAGCAGTAGCAGCAGCAGCAACAGAGTCGACCAGTCGACTGCGGTTCTCTTGAGATTTTTCGAGAACAAAAATGACACACACACACATAAACACACACAAATTCTATCATCAGCTAATACCTGTGTAAGCTAATATGTTTGCCAAGGGGTAAAGAGGGGGAGGTATAATTTGGAGACTGGAATTGATGTATATACACTACTATATACATATAATAGATAACCAATAAGGACCTGCTATATAGCACAGGGAACTCTACTCAATACTCTGTAATGACCTATATGGGAAAAGAATCTAAAACAGAGTGGATACATGTATACCTATAACTGAAGCACTTTGCTGTACACCTGAAACTAACACACATTGTAAATCAACTATACTCCAATAAATTTCTTTTAAAAAAGAGCAAAAGTGACACACATACATTTTATCATCAGCTAATACACCTACGCTAGTGGCTAACTATCTGATAGAAAGAGCTTGAGCAATATTCTATATATTTTCATGAAAGGAGGTTTGTGCTGACAATTGTATAACTAGGTTGTGATCAGATCAGATCAGATCAGTCGCTCAGTCGTGTCCGACTCTTTGCGACCCCATGAACTGAAGCACGCCAGGCCTCCCTATCCATCACCAGCTCTCGGAGGTCACCCAGACTCACATTCATCGAGTCAGTGATGCCATCCAGCCATCTCATCCTCTGTCGTCCCCTTCTCCTCCTGCCCTCAATCCCTCCCAGCATCAGAGTCTTCTCCAATGAGTCAACTCTTTGCATGAGGTGGCCAAAATACTGGAGTTTCAGCTTGAGCATCATTCCTTCCAAAGAAATCCCAGGTCTGATCTCCTTCAGAATGGACTGGTTGGATCTCCTTGCAGTCCAAGGGACTCTCAAGAGTCTTCTCCAACACCACAGTTCAAAAGCATCAATTCTTCGGCGCTCAGCCTTCTTCACAGTCCAGCTCTCACATCCATACATGACCACAGGAAAGACCATAGCCTTGACTAGGCGAACCTTTGTTGGCAAAGTGATGTCTCTGCTTTTGAATATGCTATCTAGGTTGGCCATAACCTTCCTTCCAAGGAGTAAGCGTCCAAGGAGTAAGTAAGTAGGTTGTGATAGTGGAAGTAAAAAGATTGAATTTTCTTTATGCTCTCCGTGCCAGTTTTAAATGTATTGCCTCTGAGCCCCAAATTCCAATGTCAGTGTGGGCTCTGTGATAATAGTTGGCATTCTTCTGGGCCAGTCTTCCTAGCAGAAGCGCAGTGCTAGGCTCTGTTGGAAGAGGGCACCGAGGGCCTTTACAGGTGGCAAGGGTGACGCTCCCTGGCTCAGGCTGCTGTGTGGTGCTGGTGGGTAAGCAATGAGGGGGAGAGGATATCCAATGGCCTCTGCTCTAGCCATGCGCCCAGAATGCACACTGCCTCCACAACCTTCAGCCCTGATTCACCCTGGGGACCACCCTTCAAGACCTTGCCAACAGGAAAACTGAGCATGCTTGGCCTCCAGCCGTCAGAGGTCGCCTGACTCCCTCGCAAGTCAACTTGCTCACGTTTCTCTCCAAGGTCGCTTTGTACGTGGCCGTGGAGTACAACTGGTCACCTGCCTGTGCTACAGGTTTCACACTGCAAAGGCAGGTTCGTGGCAGCAGCTCTGTAGCTCCTGGAGCCCCAAATATCTATGGAAATTTTGCTGATCCCTGTTCTGCTTTATTGGTGGAAACAAAAATAAGAAGTAATAAACACATCTTTTTAAACAACTCCTGTTGCTCTATTTGGTTTTTCTCTACATAAAAATGATATTTTCATGTCATAATTTACTTTCATATGTTACCCCTCAAGTTTTTTAAATGAACATGTATTTTATGGGTAAACTCAGTATAAATAAGGATTTAAAAGGACCTCCTCCTGCAGTTGGGTTACTGTGCCAGAAGAATGGTGCTAGAAACAGATGTGGCATTTGTTCTCTACCTGTATTTTAATTCCCTCCTCACATAAGGAAGTCAATAGATATTATTTGAAGGTATGGGTTTGCTTTATAGTAAGTTCTTAAATATGGAAACCTTTATCAACTCACTGTAAAAAGCCAGGCCTTTGTGAAAATTATAAGTCCCTTTCATTTGTCGGTGGTATATTTCATGAAACCAGGCAAGATTTCAGAGATAAACTAAAGTTCCTTTTTTCCCCCTCAACCTGCCACAACTCTGGCTGTCACCTTTCTGTTCCTTTACCTCACTCCCCAGTTTACTGGGGCAAGGTTGCCGGGCGCAATGATAATGAATAGTGTAGTTAACTCTTCTTTTTTGGACTGTAATTTTTCCTGAGATTCAATGAATATAAACACTAGACCATTCTACTTTTCCTTGCAAAATATTGTTACAAAAGATCCTTAAATCATTTTTTGCATCTCACAGTATTATTTTTTTTAATTAATTTTTTTTTTTTTTTTTTTTTTGTCTGTTGAGATCTTAGGTTCCCCAACCAGGGATCAAACCAGCATCCTCAGCAGTGAGCGTTTGGAGTCCTAACTATTGGAACTCCAGGGAATTCTCTCACAGCATTTTTATAGTGTTAAATCTCCTACATATCAGTTACTTATCTCCTGCACATGTGGTGTGATTCTGTGGATTCATTATGGTAACAACAGAAAACATTTTTAGGCTTCAGATAGTTAACAAGGGAAAATACTCTGTATAGGAAAACAGGTCAAAGAAAAACATATATTTGGGGATCCATGGTTTTTTTCTTTGAAAACTTTTTTTTAAGAAAAGTGTTTTCTCTATTTGGTTGTAGCATCATGAAGGTAATCAGTTAATATTTAGTATTTTTAAACATTCAGAGAAACATTTTCATTTTTAATAGCTTCTCTATAAAAAGCAACATAAAAATCTTAAAGTTCTGATGAATATATCTTTACCAGCACACAGCACACAGCCCTCAGATTATTTTTTTCCAAATTATTAGTGTAGGTTAAAAAAATAAATTCTTTAAAAAAATTAGCACTGGTAAATACCATATGGTATTTACTGTCTCGTACTGTAGGTGTGACTCAGAAGCAGTATAGACATTTATGTTTATCTCCTGAAATTTCATGAAGGCCCATGATAGTAGAGACATTATCTGATTTTCTTACTGCTTCTTTCCCAGCAAGCGCCTAACTCCCAGCAGGTTCTCAGTAACAACATGGAACAGTTTGTACTCCTACATGCCTCCCCAGACTCTTAGGTACCTCAAACCATCAATTATCCTCTCATTCTCCAACCTCTCTCTCTACTGGTTAGTCATCCTTAGTAAAATGAACAGGTTGATTAAGGAAAACCCCTCTGCTCACCCAGGCCTGGCCACTTGTCCTGTCCTCTTGACTTTTACTTCACAGCCAAGTACAGGCCTGTGCATGCGTGTATTTTGTTAAGTCACTTGTCATGTCCACCTTTTTTTGACCCTATGGACTGAAGCCCACCAGGCTCCTCTGTCCATGGGATTCTCCAGGCAAGAATACTGGATCAAACCTGTGTCTCCTGCAGCTCCTGAACTGCAGGCAGACTATTCATCGCTGAGCCACCCAGGAAGCCAACTACAGGCCTTCTTAGAGACAAAAGACCTGGAGTAGGTAGTTACTTTGGTCTCACACAAGTCCCAGTTCCCAGCTTCGCTAAAAGTCCTTATTATCCAGGAACGTAAAGCTTCCCCACTGCACCCAGGACCTGGGAGTGAAGTTATCCATTGCTCTGCTCAGGAACAGCTTTGAGCTCCCCAAGTCCTACCATCAGGTCCCTCCTCCAAACTGGTTCTGGCTGAGGAACATTGCCAGGTGTTAGACCTGCTCATTTTGAGTTCAGGACAAAACAGAAATGTGTAGTTATCCATGGGGTGGTGACTGGGTATCTTGTGTGTCTGAAGAATTGCTTGAATGCAGCAAAAAATAGTTTAATAAAAGTCTCCCTACTAAATAGGGAGATATTTTAATAAAGAGCACAAACTAGAATATACAAAATGAGAATTCAAAGAGAAACTTAGATGTCAACTAGGGCTTTATGCTGATTCCATGCCATGTCAGATCAGATCAGATCAGTCGCTCAGTCGTGTCCAACTCTTTGCGACCCCATGAACCGCAGCACGCCAGGCCTCCCTGTCCATCACCAACTCCCGGAGGTCACTCAGACTCACATTCATCGAGTCAGTGATGCCATCCAGCCATCTCATCCTCTGTCGTCCCCTTCTCCTCTTGCCCCCAATCCCTCCCAGCATCAGAGTCTTCTCCGATGAGTCAACTCTTCACATGAGGTGGCCAAAATACTGGAGTTTCAGCTTTAGCATCATTCCTTCCAAAGAAATCCCAGGGTTGATCTCCTTCAGAATGGACTGGTTGGATCTCCTTGTAGTCCAAGGGACTCTCAAGAGTCTTCTCCAACACCACAGTTCAAAAGCATCAATTCTTCGGCACTCAGCCTTCTTTACAGTCCAACTCTCACATCCATACATGACCACAGGAAAGACCATAGCCTTGACTAGGCGAACCTTTGTTGGCAAAGTGATGTCTCTGCTTTTGAATATGCTATCTAGGTTGGTCATAACTTTCCTTCCAAGGAGTAAGCGTCTTTTAATTTCATGGCTGCAGTCACCATCTGCAGTGATAGTGATCCTTAATTCACACCTTACAGTACCTTAAAGGAACTTCAAAATGGTGTTAAGGAGCAATTATTGTGTAATAAAGTGACACTTTATAATAAAGGATCAATATTTATCCATATACCTGACTGAAAACTTATATCAGACTTATGTTTCCTAACAGTGATTTAACTAGAGCAAACATTTTTAAAAAACCAGGAAAGTGAGTGTTGCTCAGTTGTGTCTGAGTGACCCCATGGATTGTAGCCCACCAGGCTCCTCTGTCCATGGCATTCTCCAAGCAAGAATACTGGAATGGGTAGCCATTCCTTTCTTCAGGGATCTTTGCGACCCAGGGATCAAACCTGGGTGTCCATGATGTTAAGTGACAAAAACCTACCTGAATCAACTGATTTCTCCTTTCCTGCAGATACAGCTAACATATGAAATGTGCCAGATTTTTACCAACTGAAAGAATTTTCAGAAGGTAAAACTAGCAATATTAGAAAATGACTTTTAAGATAAACCATATAGCTTCCTTAATGTGAAACAGAAATCTCACCCAGAAAAAATAGGAACTTCAAGCCAGGACAATAAAAATGTTGCAAACCAAATACCATTATTTACACTAAAATATTGATCTGAGGATGTAACTGTGTTCTACCTTTGCACCTATACAAAGATTCAATTCACCTGCAGACCCACAATGATTATACTAAAAAATAATAATCCCAAAGTGGTCTGTAGACTGCTCTGGCAGAATCTGCTTTAATTTGAAATAACAACTTCTCAGTCACATACAGAAAAGATCTCAGGACAAATATTTTACATCTATGAAAGAACTCAGTTGTAAAAAGTCTTATTGTTGTACTACCTTTTTTAGGATACCACCAATTTTTGATCAGATACACATGAAAAACATTTACAAAACTATGGCATCAGGTATGCCTAGCCTAAACACAATGCATACGTTGTCTCACTATGTGTATATATATGGTGTGTCTCCTTGTGTATAAGACACACTTCGGGTCTCTGGACATGAGCCCTTTAAACACCAAGAGCTTCACCCGTAAAATGGGGAAAATATCCGTGGAAGTCATTCCCCAGTATTACTGGATAGATATTAGCACTTTGTAAAGAAAATACCAATGCAAATTAAAAGCATTAAGCATTCTTATTCATTTTCTGTGCTTTTAATAACAAAAGCTCACAGAAGTGACAAATTCAAAAAGCAATAGCAGTAGCCTTTTCTAGCTATCTAACAGCTTAGAAATGATTTAAGAGAACTTTTCGCTATTCAACAGATATCCATTCACAGAGCTCTGGAAAAGTAATCTTTGAGAATAAGACTCCTCTTCTTAGCAATAAAACCTCTCAACTTCCTAAGCCAATATATAATAATCCTAAAGGAAAATAATTATCTCTTCTTTATCCTTTAAAGCTTAGTTCTAACCATTTTCAATAAAATTCTCTTTCCATATTCCATACCAGAAATGGCAGTTCCTTAAAACCCAAGTTTTAAACACTTGCTTTTCTGCCCATAAAAGTTATTATGTTTATACATTGTCAGTAAGACAGAAGATATCCTGGTGTAGAACATTTATTTATTTATTCCATGGAACACTCAAAGTTTAGATCAGTAGGAATTTTAATCAAAGAATTGTACATTTTCTTCCCACATATATCGCTTTGTTTTAGGAAATGACATTGTGATCCATTTCACTACAATATTACAAAATATTTACAAGAAAATATTAAAAATAACTCAAACATGAAGGCAAGATGGGGGTTAAATAAACTGGTTTTTCCAGAAATCTCTACTCCAGTGCCCACAGCACAAAATAAGAGAGCCAAAACAAATAACAAAGTTCCCCTTGATCACAAGTTTCCAAGGAATTGGAGTAGGGGAAGAAATCTGATGAAAATGGTGGTATGAAAGGGGATGGATGTTATTAGCAGCACTGCTTCAATAACCAATTTATTTTGTATGAAATATCCTCTCTTTTATATGCAGTAAATTCTGAACAAGGCTAAACTTTAAGATATTCCTTGAAATGAAATTAAAAATACCCTGACAGTGAAAGCAACTCTTCCACCTAAGTTGATTAAGAGCCTCTTTCTCCATGAACCACTGATGTGAACAAAAGCCGGATCAAGCATCCAAAGCTGTCACAGCAGCCCTTCCATCTCTTTCATGAAAGCCTCATAGACATCGTCCTTAGTCTGCACCGACACGGGAACAGATGGGCCAGATTTTGGTGCTGTTTTGGCAAGAGGCACAGCAGAATCATCCTCTGACTTTCTCTGTGGAGCAGCAGCAGCCCCTTTATTCTCCCGACGCACCCGCAGTGCAGTCGGCACGAATCGTGTGATCTCTGCCTTGGGATTAGTGATCTGTGGCTTGGCACTGATGGTTGCCGTGGCTTTCTTCTCGATGGTGGCTGCGCTTGTGTCATCCGCCTTGGGTCGCTGGATCAAGTTGGGGGGAGCACTCAGAACCCCAGGGTTGGGTAAGGGAGCTGGTGGGAAGAGCCCTGGTGGGGCAGGTCCAAGAGGAGGCACCAGAGGTGGGCGCATCATGCCAGGACGGGGTGGAGGGATACCTAGACAAAGGAGAACACAATAATAAAATGTAACTACTACTAAGGACTTTACAAACACAGGCTGACAAATTCTTGAAATGGACAATTTGTAGAAAATAAATCATATTGCCTGCTATCAGAAACTCAGGAATATATTTTGATAAAGACCATTTTTTTGTAAAATAGTATTCACCTTCCATCTGTATCCCAATTCTTATGTTTTCCTCCTCTCTTAATAATGTACTACTTTAAACTATTAAGTAAAAGTAACAATACCAACTGTTTTCAAATATGATCTTAAGATGGCTGAATCTGTAATCTGACAACCTAAGATTCTATTCCATCTGTACAGTGCAGATGCTACCAAACCAAGGTTGGGATTTGATTCCCATGCATTATTTACTGATTTACACAATACTCCTCCCCCTTAAAATGTAGCTGAATGGGCAGGAAATACAATTTTAATGCTGGAATGAGAAAATCTGACTAATCATAAAATGTCACCATTACTGGAAAAGAATTCATGTCTTACTAATGGTTTGGACATACCATTATCATTCACCAGGAAGTACAGATTAATTTTCTCCAAGTACTCCCCTTCAGACTGAGAATAAAGTACCAAATTTCCTCAACCTAGGACACTATTGCTTATACACACTCGTAATTATTCCATATACCACTGAGAAAAAAGTGTCCAAGAACAAGCTGAGGAGCTTAAAAGGAGACCTTTACATTAAATTGAGACAATCAATGTAGTAAACTAGAAATATACCTGCCACATATAAGATCAAAGGAAATCTGCCTATCTAACTTTGACACTGGGTAGAGAATGGAAGAAAAAGAACTTCCCCTTGTGACTGTAAACTTAAAGTGGATACCCATGCAGATGTATAGAATGACTTCACAACTCTAAGTGTAATCCTAAAAAAAATCTGAAATGAACAATTTAATCCAAAGTGTTTTCTGGCAAGGAAAAGTCCCCTCTGTGACAGCATCCAATTCAAATACCACTGGGAAGAACTCAACTTCTACCTAGGCCAAAAGCAATTTAAAAACACCATTTTAAGATATTCTTTGATTTTAGGATACTGAAATGTGAAAATGTCTTAGGACAAATGAAATATATAGTAGACAGATTTTTGTCACAGAAAGCAAAGCTTTACCTGGAGGTGCCGGGGGAGGTAGCCGTGGTGGGGGTCCCCGAGGAGGAGGGCCAGGAGGCAGACCTGGGGGTGGGCCAGGAGGAGGGCCAGGGGGTCGACCGGGTGGTGGGCCTGGAGGTAAAAGGCGGGGCAGAGGCCCTCGGAGTCCTGGCATTCCAGGTGGTCTCAGGAACGGAGGAGCTCCTGAAACAAGAAAAGTGCGTAAAAGTTAACATCAAACAAATATATCTGAAGTAGTAATTGTGGCATAAGATAACTGAGATGTGATTTCACTTTAACTTAACATCAGATAACTTCAAAATTTATTATGGCCCATTTCTCTTTACTTCTCAGTCCTAACATAAAACATTTTAAACCACAGCTCTGCTGGGCTAGAGATACACAAAGATGACACGTCTTAAATGGCTCCAACATAAGCTGAAAATGCAGTATGAAAAGCATGGTGCTTTAAGGATCCTTTGAAACTCCTTAAAATATACAAAGACCACCGAGAATGTCATAGGATAGGTAATTTTGCTTTGCACTAGTCAGAGAATGAACTCAACTGAAGACTTAACTGGCAGATTATCAGACTAAAAACATAATTGGCCAGAAAGTTTTTTTATATGTTGTTTCAAACTGTACACTAACTTGTTATACTTTTAAGCTGAAGACCTGATTAATACTGATGACTTCAGTCTCTAACTATACAGATTACACTAACATCCAATAACTCCCAACCAAAGAAGGATATGCAGTAGCATCTACTGTGCCCTAGTCATGTTCACAACCAACTAAGAACTGGGTCAATTCAGCATCAGTTCAGTTCAGTTCAGTTGCTCAGTCGTGTCCAACTCTTTGCAACCCCATGAATCGCAGCATGCCAGGCCTCCTTGTTCACGGAGTTCACTCAGACTCACGTCCATCGAGTCAGTGATGCCATCCAGCCATCTCATCCTCTGTCGTCCCCTTCTCCTCCTGCCCCCAACCCCTCCCAGCATCAGAGTCTTTTACAATCAGTCAACTCTTTGCATGAGGTGGCCAAAGTACTGGAGTTTCAGCTTTAGCATCATTCCTTCCAAAGAAATCCCAGGTCTGATCTCCTTCAGAATGGACTGGTTGGATCTCCTTGCAGTCCAAGGGACTCTCAAGAGTCTTCTCCAACACCACAGTTCAAAAGCATCAATTCTTTGGCACTCAGCCTTCTTCACAGTCCAGCTCTCACATCCATACATGACCACAGGAAAAACCATAGCCTTGACCAGACGAACCTTTGTTGGCAAAGTAATGTCTCTGCTTTTGAATATGCTATCTAGGTTGGTCATACTTTCCTTCCAAGGAGTAAGCGTCTTTTAATTTCATGGCTGCAGTCACCATCTGCAGTGATTTTGGAGTCCCCAAAAATAAAGTCTGACACTGTTTCCACTGTTTCTCCATCTATTTCCCATGTAGTGATGGGACCAGATGCCATGATCTTCGTTTTCTGAATGTTGAGCTTTAAGCCAACCTTTTCACTCTCCACTTTCACTTTCATCAAGAGGCTTTTGAGTTCCTCTTCACTTTCTGCCATAAGGGTGGTGTCATCTGCATACCTGAGGTTATTGATATTTCTCCCGGCAATCTTGATTCCAGCTTGTGCTTCTTCCAGTCCAGCGTTTCTCATGATGTACTGAAGAGTAATTCTAAACAAACCCTCAGTTACATATTCCAGTTTCTGCTTGTTAAACTGATAATATCAGAACTGATAAACTCTGAAAAAGAAGAGCTCTGAAGAAAGAGACAGCTGTCACAAGTTCTATGACTTGCAAACAGTGTTGTTATGAATGAGCAAGTTGTGCGTATCGTTGGAGAATCTTGATTTCTTAGAAAATTACACTAGCAGGAAACCAGAAATCATTACTACTAATGATGTCTACTTTCTGGAATAACTTCACTGCAACCACATTTAGGCTTATTTATTTATAGGATGTAAGTATTTACCTGGAGGTGGTCCAGGAGGAAGGCCTGTAGGTGGTCCAGGTGGCCGTAAAGGTGGAGCAGGTGGCGGTCCAAGCGGAGGTGGTCCTGGCATGGGGGGTGCTTGTATTTGAGATGGAGGAACAGACTGTGGAGGGGCTTGCTGCTGGGAAGCTGCAGACGTGCCATCAGAGAGAGATTCCTCCTTATGCTGTTTCTGTGATTGCTTTTCTGCTTCAGAATCATCCGAATCTTCATCATCTTCCTCTGAAAATTCCTCGACTTCTCGTCCCTCCTCAGGGATTTCCTGACCTGAAAGAAATTTGAAACCAGACTAATGGAGCAGATTCATATTTTACAGCCTGTGAAATAGCGATGCCTACAACACATGCTTAATAAATGCTTTCTTAAAACTAACAACCAGTCTCCTTCAATAGAATACTCAGATATGCCAAGAACATAGTAGCATTCTTCTCATTCATACTAGGGCAGCAGAGTGCAAAGAGTCCAAGTTTTTGAACAAGGCA
The DNA here is from genome assembly GCA_935064755.1 of Tragelaphus eurycerus. Classification (NCBI taxonomy): domain Eukaryota; kingdom Metazoa; phylum Chordata; class Mammalia; order Artiodactyla; family Bovidae; genus Tragelaphus; species Tragelaphus eurycerus. The sequence continues at coordinate 13,640,465 of CAKXYN010000036.1, read as the reverse complement.
GACCTGGACTTAAATGCCAGTCCAACTACTTACTGGCTGGCTAACTTTGGGCAGCTTACCTAAGTGTCTCCAAACCTTGACTTTTGAAAAACAAGAACTTATTACTTGATTGCTGAGATAGTAAATAGAAAAATATATGATGCAACTGGCAGAAGGAAATACCAATCACTGTTCTTTCCATGACTTACCTGCCATTCGAAGCATCATGGCTTGGAGAGGAGTCAGCTCCTTCATGTTCTTCTTCTTCTTCTTCCTAGATTTTCCAGGCATATCTGCAAACCGTACACTCAGACCTAAAGGATCAGAGAAGGGAAAGGATCAACAAAATTCAGTATATGTTTACTATAAACAAATACACTAAACACTAGCTATAACTGATTCCCACTACTTGGCAAAAAGACAGAGCTATATTAAAGATAGTAAATCAAATGCCCACTGGTGGTAAATACATGCTACAGTGATTTTAAAGTTAAAAGTGAAAGTGTTAAGTCACTCAGTCGTGTCCAACTCTTTGAGACTCCATGGACTGTAGCCCACCAGGCTCCTCTGTCCATGGAATTCTCCAGACAAGAATACTGGAGTGGGTTGCCATTTCCTTTTCCAGGGGATCTTCCCAACCCTGGGACTGAACCCAGGTCTCCTGCATTGCAGGATTCTTTACCAACTGAGCCACTACTACTAAAAACTTTAAGCCAATAAAACTGAACATGCAGATTAAAGTAATTGATAATTTTCTAGAATAATGTTACTTACAACTGGCCAAAGGGGTGACAATATGAGAACATAGAGATTAAAATGGTAGTCAAAGATCAAGTTCCTCAAAGGCACCTGGCCTAATAACTTTACAAGGAAATTCAGCCAAATGTTAAGTTACAGCAATTTCCTGTAAAAGGGCACAGGAAAAGATAGAGTGCTATCCAGAACTTGAAGCTAGTATAACCCACATACGAAAACAAACCTGCTGGCCAACATAAAACATAAGCAAAGTGAATTCGACAGTGTTTAAAAGAAAATAACTTCATAAACACGTAGGGTTGGTCCCAGAAATGCAAAAATGATTTAACATTAGAAAAGCCATGAATGTAATTCATTACAATAAACAGCTTAAAGAAAGAAAAATCATCAACAATATCCCAAGAGATGATTAAAAAGTATTTATAATAAAACCTCTTAGCAAACTTAGACTAGAAGGGAACTCCTTAACCTGACAAAGGCTCTCTACCAGACACCTAAAGATGCTAAATGGTACAGTATTAGGAACGTTCTTATTCGGTAAACATTTACAGGAGGATGGAAGTTCTATGTAGGCAGGCTTTAGTTTTGTTTACTCTGCATCCTTAGTGTCTAGAAAAATGCTTTGTACATAGCAAAAACTCATTTATTAGCTGAATGTCAAGTCATAGTTAGGATAACCATTTCCAACACATGTGCATCAGTGAATATATTAATATTCGTATTCATCATCATTCAATATATAAAAAAACCAGTTGGTCCGAAAAGAGGAAAATGAGGCAAATGACTATAGTTTAGAGAAAAAGGGAACTGGTGTGGCTCCAGGACTTTCTGCTTTTCAGTACCACTTCTTACCTAAGTGTCTACCATTTTTCACTACCAGTTCTATCTACCTCTTTAAACTAGCTTTCTGGTTTGCAACCACGATTTAAGGAATATCTGGAGAAAATTTTATCATTATCAATACTGTAGTATCAGTAATATTACCAATATATAAATACTGTTTTGAAGACTGTAAATCAATTACAAAAGAAGCTCCAAGGCTACTGGAATATGGCAGATGGTACATTTTATAAAATTTCCTTAATGACTGACATAGCAAAGTACATGTAGCTCAGTCTGAATTTATAATAAACAGATAACATACATTGTAAGTATGATGTTTCCATTAAATCATGACTCTACTCACAGGTGTATCTTTATTTTTGGTTCTTGTTCACTTAAGATTGAATGAATATAGAATAATATAAAGGACTTCAAACATAGATATGTAAACAGACTCATTAAAAAACAATCAGGTGAATATTGTTTTCTTCCTACACATAATGTTAGGACATCTTTATGTTTTTTCCCCAAAAGTGGACTTTACTATGTAGACTTTTTTTTAAATCACATACACAGCTCAGCTTTTTTTTTCCTCTTTACAAAAATGAATAGAGCACTGATCCTCCTTTCAAGGCACTCACAATTACTTTCATGGATCCATTAATAAATTAAGACCTTTAGCGTGTGTGCTTTTTATTGCTTAATCCCATGAAACTTTCATCTTCACACACCTGACTTTTTTTCTTCATTGTTTTCTCTCTCAGTGTCATCACGGTGCACAAATTCATCCCCTTCACTTTCTCCATCTGATCTGTCACTGTCGCTGTCGTCAGTACTGTCGTCATGCTTATCCTGGTCCATGTCTTCAGGATAGCCATCATCTTCACTGGTGCTAGAAACATCATCGTCATGACCCCGCTGAGCTGGAAAGGGAGGAGGGAGCCAGGATCAAGTTACATAGCTGGATCCTATATGGTACCCCCAAATACAGAGAGCCAGGCTATTTGACTCAGAATAACTTGATTAAATTTTTTTCTGTATGAACTTAGCTATTCATATAGTCTAACAATATTTCCACTTGACAACAGTTTTAAATTTTCCTTTTTTATAATGTAAGATTTTTTTAAAGCTTCAAAACTGAAAACAAATTCCACTCAGAAAGCTATATAAAGATATGCACATACACTATCATTTCAACTGTACATAAGGATCCTCTAGTCGAATGAAAATAAAGCTAAATGGGAAACAAGTATACAAGTTACCCAATTTTTAACGTATTGATGGTAAGAGAGTGGTATCTTCAAGGAAAGTCTAATTTAAAATACAACAGACATTTCTGTATTTGCTTATGCATGCTGTTTTCCTGAGTAGATCTATGATTTATCCATCTGTTGGTATGTACAGGGTAGCCTCATTTATTTCCCAAGTTCTGAGGGTGGTGAACAAGATGCTATACAGCTAAATTAAAAGTGACAGTGGAAAGGTTCTAAGAGCAAAAGGAATAGTCACTCCTTACCAAGTTCAGGACTATATAACATGTCTTCATCTCGTCTACGGGTTGGAAGATCTAGGGCAAAGCCCACTTTGCGGCCATACATTTGTAAGACTTGAGGAGGAGGTGGGCCCGGGGGAGGACCTGGAGGTTTCCTGCCAGGGGGCAAACGTGGAACCCCATGTCCAAGAAGAGGAAGTATAGAAACTGCCCGAGTTGGAGGTCTGTAAAGAAAATTTACAACGATCACAATACCAGTAATGAGATATACACTTTCTCTTCTAAACAGTTTTTAAAGGAGCTCTCAGGTCCTATCTAACCAAAGAAGTGCTTATATCCCCACTGTCCTTTACCTTCCACTGCAATAATTCTGGTACAGGACAGTCAAAAGGTGCTTTTACCATATGCTATTTGGTTCTGTTACCACTTCCTTACCCATAGGCTGAGGTCTTCTTAAGGATGGAGGGTGGCTGGGCCCCAGGAAGTGGAATGTCCTGGATCAAGATGTTGGAAGGAGCATGCGGCATATCTGGCAGAGGAATACTCTCCACTTCCACATGCTGGGCATTCTGAAAGAGAGAGTCTTCCAGTTGGTAAGAGTAATCCCCCAACTCAACACCATAAACTCTACACCAGCTGTTTCATTACCTGGATTTGCTTTCCACCTAACATTAAGTATCATGAGAAACAAAGATAAAAAGTCAAGTCAACATTTTTAAGATTGTCAGTAAATTGAAACTTCAGGATAGTATGTATTCAGTGGTAGCACTTGGACTCTAAAATTAGCCTGCTGCTGTTGAATTTCTGTCACAAACAAGCTATATGACAAAGTAAGTAACCTTAGCTTCCTTATCTGTAAAATGGGACCCATGCTACCTACTTTATCAAATTAAATCATTTTTTAAAAACATTTTTATCTGAGGCAAAATTTACAATGAAATGTATAAATTCAGTGAATTTTGACAAATGCATATAATCTCATATTCCCTCCCAAACAATCCTGAACACTATCCCAAGACTAGTGCTGATACAAATTTTTCCTCCATAAATTAGCTTTGCCTGGTCTAGAATTTCAAATAAATGGAATCACAACCATGAAGAAAGGGTAGTATGTTTTTGAGATTTAGCCATTAAAATTTTTACCTCATGTTTTTTGGATTATTAGTTGATCATTCCTTTTTATTACTGAGTGGCATTTAATTTTATGAAAATGTAACAGTTTATCTGTTATCTTATTAATGGGTAGCTGGGCTGCTTCCACTCCAGCTATTGCCGTAGTGGCAGGTAGAGTTCTCTTGTATAAACACACAGGCTTAGATTTGCTGGCTAATGGGTTAGATATATGTTTAGTCTGACAAGAGGTGGAGGTTCAACATCAGAGTCTCCCATTATCAACTTTAAGAGTAAGTCTAACTATAAAATTTTAGTTTAGCTCGCAAAAGAAATGTGATTACCTTGACAGCATCAAAATATTGGCTAAGTTGAGCCCTCTTCTGTTCATATTCTACTTCTAGCTTTCTCAATTCTTTGTAAATATCTGGATTCTCTTTCTCATAGAGTCGTAGAATACGTTCAAATGTTTCACGTAGCTTTTTACGCTTGTCTTTCAGTACTTTCTCATTTAACTGTGGCTGCTGCACTGGGTTAAACTCTGAGAGGAAAAAAGGAAATTATGGCCTTACACACAAAAAAGTCATTTCAACAGATGACATCATTTGTTAAAAATATACTGTTAAAATTTTTCAAAAAGAGATTGACACCAGATATATTCTTGTCAAAAAAGAACTGCTGCTGCTGCTACTGCTAAGTCGCTTCAGTCGTGTCCGACTCTGTGCGACCCCATAGATGGCAGCCCACTAGGCTGCCCCATCCCTGGGATTCTCCAGGCAAGAACACTGGAGTGGGCTGCCATAAAACTGCAGTTTATTGAAATTTCATCCCTTTAAAATGACTATTAATTTTACTTCCTTTCCTAAGAAATGTCACCTAATTGACTTTATTATCATTGTAATAAAAATCAATTTTCATTCCTTTATGCTAACAACCTGATACAACTGTTAGTATATCAACAACTATAGGCCTGGGCTTACATACTACACTGGGTCTGTCATTTAATTCTGATATCCTGTGCACTTAAACTCTCTGATCTTCAGCTTCTTCATCTGGAAAATGGGGATATCAACTACTTCAACAATCAAGCAAACATAAACTGGTATCTGGCTCACCACTCAACAATCGTATGAGTTAGTGTTCCTTGTTGAGCTACTTAAACCTTTCTCTTCCGGTGTGTTCAACATGGAGCTTACTTTCACATCTCCAAGAGGGACCAAAAGGGACTGGATTAGCACAGGACTCCCAGGTCTGCCTGGTCAACCATACCTGCCTCCCTCCATCTCCCTTGCCAGTGACTGACTCAGAGATCAACTGGCACATGAGACATATTGGGACCAGATCCTTTTCTGACTTTAAATACGGGAGAGAAGCTCTCATAAGTAGAAATGAAATAAACCTACAGCTGTTTATGGCTTCATCTCTCAACCATCACTAATTCCACCACATATTCCACCTTCTATCCAAGAAATTCACTGGTTGGATAGAATTTCTTCTAAGAAATTCACTAGGTCAGACATATGGACAGATCAGATCAGTCGCTCAGTCGTGTCCGACTCTTTGCGACCCCATGAATTGTAGCACACCAGGCCTCCCTGTCCATCACCAACTCCCGGAGTTACATCCATCGAGTCAGTGATGCCATCCAGCCATCTCATCCTCTGTCGTCCCCTTCTCCTCTTGCCCTCAATCCCTCCCAGCATCAGAGTCTTTTACAATCAGTCAACTCTTTGCACGAGGTGGCCCAAGTACTGGAGTTTCAGCTTTAGCATCAGTCCTTCCAAAGAAATCCCAGGGCTGATCTCCTTCAGAATGGACTGGTTGGATCTCCTTGCAGTCCAAGGGACTCTCAAGAGTCTTCTCCAACACCACAGTTCAAAGGCATCAATTCTTCGGCGCTCAGCCTTCTTCACAGTCCAGCTCTCACATCCATACATGACCAAAGGAAAAACCATAGCCTTGACTTACTTTGTTGGCAAAGTAATGTCTCTGCTTTTGCATATGCTATCTAGGTTGGTCATAACTTTCCTTCCAAGGAGTAGGAGTCTTTTAATTTCATGGCTGCAGTCACCATCTGTAGTGATTTTGGAGCTCAGAAAAATAAAGTCCGACACTGTTTCCATTGTTTCCCCATCTATTTCCCATGAAGTGATGGGACCAGATGCCATGATCTTCATTTTCTGAATGTTGAGCTTTAAGCCAACTTTTTCACTCTCCTCTTTCACCTTCATCAAGAGGCTTTTTAGTTCCTCTTCACTTTCTGCCAGAAGGGTGGTGTCATCTGCATATCTGAGGTTACTGATATTTCTCCCAGCAATCTTGATTCCAACTTGTGTTTCTTCCAGTCCAGTGTTTCTCATGATGTACTCTGCATATAAGTTAAATAAACAGGGTGACAATATACAGCCTTGACGTACTCCTTTTCCTATTTGGAACCAGTCTGTTGTTCCATGTCCAGTTCTAACTGTTGCTTCCTGACCTGCATACAGATTTCTCAAGAGGCAGATCAGGTGGTCTGGTATTCCCATCTCTTTCAGAATTTTCCACAGTTTATTGTGATCCACACAAAAGCTTTGGTATAGTCAATAAAGCAGAAATAGATATTTTTCTGGAACTCTCTTGCTTTTTCCATGATCCAGCGGATGTTGGCAATTTGATCTCTGGTTCCTCTGCCTTTTCTAAAACCAGCTTGAACATCAGGAAGTTCACGGTTTACATATTGCTGTAGCCTGGCTTGGAGAATTTTGAGCATTACTTTACTAGCATCTGAGATGAGTGCAATTGTTCGGTAGTTTGAGCATTCTTTGGCATTGCCTTTCTTTGGGATTGGAATGAAAACTGACCTTTTCCAGTCCTGTGGCCACTGCTGAGTTTTCCAAATGTGCTGGCATATTGAGTGCAGCACTTTCACAGCATCATCTTTCAGGATTTGGAATAGCTCCACTGGAATTCCATCACCTCCACTAGCTTTGTTCATAGTGATGCTTTCTAAGGCCCACTTGACTTCATATTCCAGGATGTCTGGCTCTAGCTCAGTGATCACATCATTGTGATTATCTGGGTCATGAAGATCTTTTTTTGTACAGCTCTTCTGTGTATTCTTGCCACCTCTCCTTAATATCTTCTGCTTCCGTTAGGTCCATACCATTTCTATCTTTATCGGGCCCATCTTTGCATGAAATGTTCCTTTGGTATCTCTGATTTTCTTGAAGAGATCCCTAGTCTTTCCCATTCTGTTGTTTTCCTCTATTTCTTTGCATTGATCGCCGAAGAAGGCTTTCTTATCTCTTCTTGCTATTCTTTGGAACTCTGCATTCAGACGTTTATATCTTTCCTTTTCTCCTCTGCTTTTTGCTTCTCTTCTTTTCACAGCTATTTGTAAGGCCTCCCCAGACAGCCATTTTGCTTTTTTGCATTTCTTTTCCATGGGGATGGTCTTGGTCCCTGTCTCCTGTACAGTATCATGAACCTCATTCCATAGTTCATCAGGCACTCTATCTATCAGATCTAGGCCCTTAAATCTATTTCTCACTTCCACTGTATAATCATAAGGGATTTGATTTAGGTCATATCTGAATGGTCTAGTGGTTTTCCCTACTTTCTTCAATTTAAGTCTGAATTTTTGCAATAAGGAGCTCATGGTCTGAGCCACAGTCAGCTCCTGGTCTTGTTTTTGCTGACTATATAGAGCTTCTCCATCTTTGGCTGCAAAGAATATAATCGGTCTTGCTCAAAATATTTGGGTTTTTGAGGCCCACTTCCCTCCAGGATTTCCCAATTATGGGAGTCAAGGAATACTTTTTTCTGTTTAAATTAGTTTATATTGAATTTTATAAATTATAATAGAGCTCTGATGACTAATGCTCCTTCCTCCTTTTTCTTAAAGATTCACAAGCTTACTTATTTTCTTTCTTAAATCTTATTAATACTTTGATGATATATTCAAAATGCGAAGTTTGGTCTCAAACTCCACTATTCCTAGTGTGATTCACGAAAGTGCTAAGTGTTTAACTTTAAATCCCACCTGCTCCTTCCAAACAGTGTAACCTTGAGAAAGGTAATGTCTCTGTGCCTAAGCTTCCTCAACTGTAAAGGAGGGACTATACACCCACCCAAAAGAGCTGTTGCAAAAGTGAAGATTAAATGAAAATGTGGAAAAAAAAAAAAGAACCAACCCTGGCATGTAACAAGATAAGAGCTAAATAAACCTAAGTTATTAATACACAATTTGGGGTCATTTAATAGGTAAATATCCTGACATGCCAGGGAAAGCAACTGTCCCTACCAGTATTTAGACTAGAGGCAACAAGTGGAATCAGTTATAGCTGAACTGGGAGAGATGTGAGATGATGCAGTCTGACCCAGAACTCTTGCCCAGGCTGGCTTCAGTATCTGCCACATTATTTGAGAAAGCTTTTAATACCACAACCCCACATAACTGGATTTTTTTGGAACCCCACTTAATCCATCACTGAGAAGTTTCACTGCAGCTCTTTCACTCACTATCTGTTTTTTGGGGCAAATCACAAAACCTATATGGAAACCTTTGTAAACAAAACTTGTAAAGATTCTTTCAACACACAATTAAAAAAATGCAGGGACAGAAGGCAGAATTGGGCAAAAACTTGACAGCTGAAAACTATGGAGTTAATTACACTATTTTTGGATGTTTGAAAGCTACTAAAAAAAAAGGAAAATTAAAAACCCCATGTTCTCAAGTTAACAGAATGGGTTGAATATGGAATCCATTTTGTGACTCGTCCTTTGTATTATTTATAACTACCTAAAGTCACTCTGGAGAAGGCAATGGCACCCCACTCCAATACTCTTGCCTGGAGAATCCCAGGGACAGGGGAGACTGGTGAGCTGCCGTCTATAGGGTTGCACAGAGTCAGACACGACTGAAGCAACTTAGCAGCAGCAGCAGCAAAGTCACTCTACACCATTCTGGACTCCTACTTTTAATTAACTGTAATCTGTTAAAAATACTTCCGAAGACTTTTTTCCTTTCATACCTGTAAGTATAAAGTATATAAATAAGGAAATAAGGGTTAAATAAATGTTATACAATCTTTGGGACTTGGTAAAACTGCATTCTATTTTGAAGATGTTTTTTAAACTAAAGGAACTTCTCTGTGAATTAGAACAGAACTTCCAGTGGCAGCGTCACAGATGATTCTCAAGCAACTCAGATACAAGAAAAGACAACATGCAGGTATTTTATATGGATTCCAGTAATGACAAAGCAGTGATACCGAAGATGCACGTGATGAGACTAGATAAAATTATCCTATATAAGGAATGATGCTAAAGCTGAAACAGATTGGGGGCAGGAGGAAAAGGGGACGACAGAAGATGAGATAGCTGAATGGCATCATCAACTCGATGGACCTGAGTTTGTCCATCTGGGAGATGGTGATGGACAGGGAGGCCTGGTGTGCTGCAATTCATGGGGTCGCAAAGAGTCGGTCGGACACGACTGAGCAACTGAACTGAACGCAAAAAAGGAAGAAATTCTAATAGGACATTTTTTAAAATGTGATTTTAAGTATTTTATTTCTTCTATATCCTTACTAAGTAGTCATTTATCTTTGGATTGTCTACTGGAAAAGAGGGGCAACAAACACATTCATGGTGGCCCAATATTGAGATTTACATGGTAGGTGCCAACATTGAAACCCAAAACAAAAAAAGCCCAAGGTGATTTCAAAAAGCAGACTTAGTCTTCTCTAAAAAAAATTAACTGGCAAAACTGGGCTTTTGTTATCTTATAAAGAACAATTAGCTAAATCTAAATAATGGCTTCCCTCTTATCTAGATGACATTTCAAGTTGGTAACAGCCCTTCACTCCATTTTGTTTTTCTAACACTAAAACTAAATCCAAGCATCATGTGCTGTCATGCTTTTTTCTGTAATTCTTGTATCTGTTCTGCTTCACTCATTAACGGCCTATCTCTATGTATCAGACTATTATCTCTGCTATAAAATCCAACCCTTTACAAAATCTTACCCATTTCATCCAATTTTTCCATGTCCCGGATAATTTGTTTGGGATCCTTCATCTTTAAAACTGCAGCTCGTACCATCATGCGCTGTTTTTTGTTCTTCAAAAAAAGAAAAAAGAGCACAATTTGCAGAAGCTGAACACCCCTGAGTTTTCATGTCAATGTGTCTTAAAAATCCATTTAAACTGAAGTTGTACTTCTTGGTTTCTGATAACTTGTTTCAACCACCAGAAACAGGAGTAAAATCATTTTTTTATTCCCCCAGATGTTTCCAATTTAGAAAAGAAAATATGTTTTGCAAAATTTGATGCTAGCAATGAAACAAGAATGAACAGTTGAAAACTACTGAAAAACTAGGTTCTCTCAGTGTGTTAAGGCATGATACTAAAATGTAAATCCTTTTTTATTCTGGGGACACTTTTCCACAAATTTAACAAATTATCATCAGGAAAATTTAGTGTCACATTTACTTCCATTCACTAATTTAGCAGCTTCCAACAAAGCAGTTAAATGGCAAGAGAAGCATTTTTTAAAATATTTCTTTAAGTCACTGAGAATGGTAATCAAATAAAAAATGTTATAACTCATCCTGAGCTTATCTACAAACTTAGTTCAGTCTCCCAGTACTGTGGCTTAATAAATCTTATGAAAAGCATAAATCTTTTCTGGCAAATAACTGGAAATGTTTCTAAATCCACTCATCTCAAATAAGAGGTGTCAAATTACACTTATGTCTAACAGGATGCTCCTGGAATCATACCTTCTTTAATTCTCTTTTCCGAGCTTCTTTTCCTTAAGAGAGGGAGAGAATATAAAACTTAAAGCCTTGAACATTAGAAACTTAAAGCCTTGAACATTAGCATTTTCTCCAATTTAATACAGGTAATTTTTTTACTGTCAGAGGTTGCTCTGTGTGCTATAGGATATTTAACACCATTCCTTGCCTCCACTAGATACCAATAGCAACCTTCTAATTATGGCAACCAAAACTGCCTCAAGACATTTTTAAGTTCCTTAAAAAAATAACTATGAATCTGAAAAAATGCCATTAAGTACTAAAAAGGCACGTACAAAGCAATTTGTTAAAAATGCCACATACAAAAAAGAAGGCTTTAAGCTAATTCTATTTTGCAAGTCAATCAAATTAGAAATATGGGTACTATCTTTTGTTACATGTTTAAAGTTTTAATCATGTGCCCACTAGAACACTAGATAACTTTAATTACAAATACTACAGATCTTGTAATTAAGAAAATAATAAAATAGACTCCCTGAAGCAATTTCTACCACCCTTCTTCTTCATCATTCCACATTAATGGACACTTACTGGCTTGGTCTGTAGGGTTCATAAATTTTCCACTTTTGGTGGATGACGTGGATCTCCGCCCCATGTTGACAAGTTGTTTGATTTACTTGCTTGTTTAAAAAATAAAACCTAAAACCTGAGAAGACAAAAAGGCTTATTTTTCCTTAATTTACAAAATTTCTTCCTTTTTATATTTATAAAATTTTCTTCCTGACCATCTCTGAAAAGAAACTTCTATTATTAAGACCTTGTTCTTTCCCTAGTTTTAACTTAATGCCCAGGAAAAACAGCTTCAACTTTTCCAACCACAAAAAATAGATTCCTATTATTTATAAAGGTAATGAGTATGAAGATTACTACAAGATTACTACTATCACTAACTCATCAATTAACTTTCTTTTATGGATCACAGCACTGACCCATCAATTGGAAAAAATCAATCATCAAAGAATGTTTCAGCAATATGACACACACTATGTACATGAGAGGGTCATTTGTTCTTTTCTTATATTCTCCCTTTATTTATATGAAGGGTGAAAAAGGAGTAAAAGGGAAATGGGGGTAATGATTTGGGCTCAAGGACAAATAGCTCACCCTTGTCTTTCTCTATGGTTTCTTGGCATGTATTCTCATCACCTCTAAGACAGTAAAAACTCCAATTTAAGCCTATTTATTAATTTAGATTTAGTTCCAATTCAGATCTAATTCTTGACTCTTAAGCAGAAACTTAAAAACATAAAACCACAAATAGTCAAAATACTATATGAGCTTGTATAAACATCAAGATATAAATTTTTCTTACTAATGTCTACTTGACTCCCCACTCTTATTTTTTAAGGTAACTGAAAGGGGTAATTGTATATGAGGGAAAATATTTTGTAAGTCAAAACTTTAATTGACCTAAGAAATTATTATGGGTTCCCCAGGAGGCGCAGTGGTAAAGAGCCTGCCAGTGCAGGAGATGCAAGAGACTTGGGTTCGATCCCTGAGTAAGGCAGATCCCCAGAGGAGGAAATGGCAACCCACTCCAGTATTATCGCCTGAAAAATCACCAGGACAGAGGAGCCTGGTGGGCTACAGTCCATGCGGTCGCAAAGAGTTGGACAAGACTGAGCACACATGCAGGAAGACACTACCATAATCACCTCTTCCAGTTATTCCAAATGTATGACAACTTTCTGATACTTTGCTCTTTCCAATAAGAAAGAGTAATACATTTCCTTCCCTTTGAAAGCAGACACTTACAAAGGGAGGGAAAGGGAAGATCATGAGGTAGATTTTTTTAAGCAGATCATAGAATTATACCTTCCCTTCACGAAGGTTTTGTCAGGCAAGTTTATTAGTTAATGCGTCTTCCAGAAAGTGTCCAATTGCCTTGATTTCTGCTAAACGCTTCAAAGTTGTTCCAGTCGCAACTAATTTACCCTGTCAAGAATTTGCCTCTCAGAAAAACTGGAATTGGGGAAGAAAGGAAGCGCAAACAAGCAAATTAGCACAAATACAAGCACTCACATCTTTGATGGCCTGTATCTTTTTTGCTTCCCTCTCTCAATTACCCTCAGGCTCACTTTTTTTTTTTTTTTAACCCTCTTCTCCCACAAATGAAACCTAGGATAGTTACAGAGGACACTGGAGTCTTAGTCTACACAAACTACTTGTCTTGTCTAAAACCTGAGAAGATGGGTAAATCGGGTCACGAATCGTTTAGGGTAACTCTCAACAGTCAAAGAGGCTCCCAAGGGACGGAGCCCATGTCCAGAAAAGAAGCCAACAGCATTTGCAACTGCCGAAACCATACCGACGGTTGACCCCCCGACTCGAGGTAGCAGCAAGCGTAAGGCAACCAACCGCTCAGCGTCAGGCGGCGGCGCTGACCGACCCAGGCGAAGACAGCTGCTTAACCGCTGGACGCAGCGCCGCCCCAAGAGACCCCTAGTCCGCGATCGGGGAGACCCCAACGGCAGAGAAGAAGAGCGGGACTGAGGGGCCTGGTGTTCCCGAGGCAACCGCGCGGGCCCCGGGAAGGGACGGGAAAGGTGAAGTAACGAAGTGGAACGATCCCACACACTCACGCTTCTGCTGGGCTCCTGGGGCTGTGAGAAGCGGGGAGGGGACGATTCTCGGCCCGTTTGACTTCGTAAGGGCCTTCACCTCAGCCTTTCGGTCAACCACCCAACCACCGCCATCTTGAAACCTCGCGCCCCTCCGCCATCCCTACGTCACTTCCGGGCCGAAAATCTCCGCGTTGCTTCGCCCTGGAACCATAGAGAGTAACAGAGAGCTGCAGGACCAGAGGCTCTTCCGCCCAATATAGTACCGAATTGGTTGGTTATCGGCTAAGAGCCCGCCTCCACCACTCAGAACAACGGCTTCATGTTGATTGACACTTGTCTAGCCCAATAAGAGTGTGAAAATGAAGCGGGTGGGCTACAGAAGGCTGAGGCGCCTTCTGTTCTATCTCTCGGCCACAGGCATTCTGACTTAACATCCGAGAGTGGCTTTTATTACAGGCCGATTCCAGATAGGGGACTATTTAGCGCTATTTGTGTCACCTGAAATTGTGTTTCTGTAGGTTTTTTCCTCGTTTATGACGTAAGCGCGTGAGATCTTTCCGGAGTTTCTGTTTGAAAAGGAATCCCGGAATAAGGCTTGCTGCCGTGCTTCATCGGAGAAGGCAATGGCACCCGACTCTAGTACTCTTGCCTGGAAAATCCCATGGGCGGAGGAGCCTGGTGGGCTGCAGTCCTTGGGGTTGCTAAGAGTCGGACACGACTGAACGACTTCACTTTCACTTTTCACTTTCATGCATTGGAGAAGGCAATGGCAACCCACTCCAGTGTTTTTGCCTGGAGAATTCCAGGGACGGGGGAGCCTAGTGGGTTGCCGTCTATGGGGTCGCACAGAGTCGATTGAAGTGACTTAGCAGCAGCCCCAGCCGTGCTTCATTTATTTAGCTAGCTTGGTTTGCTCCTGGAAGTTGATATTTTCCCACAGAATATTTGTAGACCTGAGGAAATAAGTGTAAATGTTAGAGTCCCAGATTGCTAATCTACAGGATTCATTTTTTGAAGAGGAAATGTCAGGACACACGTATAGTCAATTTTAAATTTACGAGAGGTGAGGTTGGTTTATATTGTATCTTTTACCTACCAGTCTTTTCACTCACAAAATATCCTTTATGACGTCACTGTACAAAGGGGTTTGTTCCCTTAGGTCTAATCTTAGGCCTTTCCTTCTCTTTTGTCTGCGCTTTATCTAAGACTCCTCTCATATCTTTTCCCCTTAAAGGTGAGTTTAAACTTTTCAAAAATAGTATCTCTTACAGGAAAGTATGTTAGATATGGGCTTCCCTCATAGCTCAGTTGGTAAAGAATCTGCCTGCAATGCAGGAGACCCCGGTTGGATTCCTGGGTGGGGAAGATCCTCTGGAGAAGGAAATGCAACCCACTCCAGTATTCTTACCTGGAGAATCCCATGGACAGGAGCAGCTTGGCAGGCTACAGTCCATGGAGTCCTAAGAGTTGGACACAAATTAGCAACTAAAGAGAGAGATGTTAGATATAGGTCAGTTCTTACTATCAGTTAGAAATATTCCAAGATCTTGACGGAGATACATACTAATTTTTTAGAGAATATTTAAATGTGCGCTTAACCTGTAAGATTGGTCCCTTACCTAAAGCTTTGTTTTACAAGATTATTGATTTGGTTTTTGGCTGAATTCTGAGTCTCACAAGAGCAGTACGTTTTAAGTTTTGGAATCATAATGCAGAATAAAAAATTTGATGCTAAGTCACTTCAGTCGTGTCCGACTCTGTGTGACCCCACAGACGGCAGCCCACCAGGCTTCCCCGTCCCTGGGATTCTCCAGGCAAGAACACGGGAGTGGGTTGCCATTTCCTTCTCCAATGCATGAAAGTGAGAAGAGAAAGTGAAGTCGCTCAGTCGTGTCCGACTCTTAGTTCACTTTCAAAAAAATTTGAAGGTGAACTAAATTGTGATGTTTTGCAACTAATTTATAGAAGCAGTGTCAGAAGGGAAAGAAAATGAAGACTAATTTTGAAAAGCTGTAGTGTTTCCTCTAAATTTTTGAGATACGTTCTGCTTTTAAAATGTCAAGACGTTTCTTTTAATTGGATGCAAGAATCAGCTGTAACGAACATTCTTGCAGGAATTACTTTTAAAATAATTTTGTAAGTAGAACCCACAAGTCTCAATGGGGAGTTACTGGTCCTTGAAGGATTTAGAAAATAAACACTTGTTTCAGAAATTCAGCTGAACCACTAGGCCTCTTTAGCCTTGGGGTTTTTCTGAAATTAGATAATTAATATAATGGATCACTTGAGATTTTTGTATAGCAGGGAAAGCTTCCTCCTTTTTGCTAGTATTGAAAATGAAATTTAGTTTTTCTTAACACTCATAAAGTAATAAATTACAACTTTCCTTTAAACAACAAATTCTTAAAAGAGTAGTGTCTCTCCTACATTTAAATGCATTATATATATATGTGTGTGTGTGTGTGTGTGTGTGTGTGAGATTTGCTTATTTTAAAATGTTCCAAAGTGTTTAGACATTCACTTGAGGAAAATTTAAAAATCATCACACCACAGTTGGTCAGGAGTGACTGCAATTACAGCAACAATTTTTATTTTTTAATATTTTAACTTTTATCTCTTAACAGTCAATCTGAATTACAGAGTAGTAATTTGTAGAAGTTTCCAGAACAGTTGCCTCCTTTGAAGTAAATTGTTACAAACCAGATTTCAGTCTCTTCCAGTTTAGGGCAAATTGCATTTAAACTGATGGTCACAATTACCGTAGTCTTTCTGTTCCATTCGAAGGCTCAGCTTTTATGTGGTGCAGAAGTTACTATGTCCCTTAGAATTAAATGATGTCTGAAGCTAGTGATAGTCTCTTTTTTCAATGCAAATTTTGAAGATTTTGACTGGGAATTAGAAAAGGAAAAGATCACCCCTACACGCTGCTCTGCAATAGCATTCACCCGAATGTTGATCTGTAGAGCACAGTTAGAGGACATCCCCGGATGCAGTCTTTCACTCACAGGTCTAGCACTAACTGATCCAGACAGTCATTGTTGATAGAAAACTCTAGAGTCATCTAGTTGTAGCATTTCTGAATCATCGGAGTTGTTTACTGTATTTATATCTTGTTGGAAGCTTATGGAAAATGAACCTAATCAGAGAAGCAAAACACCATTATGGAGAGAGAGGCAGAGAAATATTCCGGTGGCAAATAAAGTAATTTTATTTCATTTGATGTTTCACTGTGTTGGTGACCTCAGTAATGGCATGATGATATTTTTCTGAAGCTGACTTGAATTCCACCAGGTGCTTCTCATAACTTTTGATGGCTGCTTGAAGCTGTGTTTTCTCCACCGCTCCCAGGATGGCCCGGATGATCATATCTATCCCAAGGCCAAGAACAGCGACTCCTATGCTACCGAGGAGAGACGCACCAATCTGAGCTAGCACAGTGACCAGCTTGTTAATTATGCCAGTTGTGACATTTGAGCCCACAAGTTTAACAGCCACTGCACTGGCGGCAGAAGTGGCTTCTCCCAGGATGACTGAAATAACCTTCTGTACTATAGCAATTTTATCGGTTTCTCTTTCCTTAATATCCTGAAGTTTTCTATAAAGAGTTGGCTCTAGTTTATCTTTTAGTGCTTCATCCACCTTTTGCAATTCTTTTTGGATGTTCATCATGGCTTGGATGATGATATCACAGTTTTCTTTGATGGTCCCATCTCTTTTCATTTCAATGGAAGGTAATGTACACCCTAAGTGCGTGTTTAAAACCCCAATCAGCTTATTGGTGGCATGGAAGCTGTCAGATAAGCAGTCAAGGAGCTCCTGGTGAAGACGGTTTACTTCTTGTCGCCTTTTTGGGTTCTCTGGATAGAGGAAGTCACTTTGAGCCATATTTCAATATGGTCTCTGAAAAATACAATAGGAAATCTTTATGAAAAATCTTGAAAAATATCTGCTGGTTGCATAGATTTCACCAGGAACTTTTTTACTATGTAGATAAAAAGGTAGTATGCCACCTAAGGAATTTCTCAGAAAACTCAACATGTCCTTCAAAATCATTTTTTGAAATGTGAAGTCACTGTATGAAAATACAGGTAACATAGTACAACCCATGGATGCATTAATTATGGCATTAGATCTTGTGATGGGGAGAATCCTAGATAGTACAGATTTGTGTTTGTCTAACATCTGATTACAGAGAAGGCAATGCCACCCCACTCCAGTGTTCTTGCCTGGAGAATCCCAGGGAGAGCCTGGTGGGCTGCCATCTATGGGGGTCACACAGAGTCGGACACAACTGAAGCAACTTAGTAGCAGCAGCAGCAACATCTGATTATTAATAGATGTGATTATTTCCAAGTAATATTTAATAATGTATTTGAAATGGTTAGCACTTGATTACCAGTGCTCCTTAATTTCTTCAACCTATAGTCACCACTTTGAATAGACCTACCAAATTAATTTTCTAATATTTGAAATTAGTAGGGTTAGAAGAATATTAAGATCTCTAAGTTTACAGGGCAATAGCTAATTTTATTTATGCACTCATCTTTTATTTGGTTATTCACATGGTTTAAAAAGTATATAGCGTATATAGTATATGTAGTTTAAAGTATAACATATGCTCTGTTATTTTAAAATATTAAAAAAGAAATCAAAACACTTTATATCTTTACAGGCAAATATTTGCACTCAAAACCTAAGCATCCAGAGGCAACACATATAACAATAGAATATTTACAAAAAGATCCTCATGATAAAAGTATATTTGCAAGATTCCTTAAAGTCTCACTTGCAGAGGCAGTCATGCTGGTGGAAGGGACAGGGCAGTTATGAATATCTCTCTGGTTCTCTATTTGCAAAGCTTTTAAGTTAAATTCTTTAGAATTGTCTTTACTGCACTTGGCCATTATTCAGATAAGGTAGAGTTGGTCTCAGAAAGAAGATAATACCATTCCAGGAAGGTATTAAGGAATAAGTAGCAAGAATCCACCATAGGGGGAAAAAAAGAGTACATCATAGAATGAATAAGCCTGATGTTTATATCCTGCTTGTGTTTGTACTTTTGGCTCAGAGAAATGAGGAACAAGTGACACTCTTCTGAGTGAACGTGGGTGAAAGTTTGGACCCAGTGAGAACGATGTTCCTCGGTATGCGCACTTAGAGTAGTCATTCTACTTAGAATAAGAAAATGCAGTCCTTTTTACCTGTGTAGGATCTGGCATATTCTCATTGAGAAAACAACATCCTGATTAATTGGGGCTCTATCTTTCTATAACTGCGGTTTTGGATATTTATAGTGTATTTATAGTATATTTATGGTATTTCTACACCTGAATATTGGGAACCTTGGAAGCATGGGATGGAGGAATGAAGATATTTTCTCTCAGGAAAGTAAACATGAATATAACCTATCCTCCATGTTAGAAAGATACAATATGGAAATGGAAATGGGAAATTTTTGAAAAACAGATTAGGAACATCATTATTTTTGCTCTTAGTTTTAGAAAAATGCACTAGTACCCCAGATGGAGTAAAGTGTATCATGATCAAATATTCATTTTTATCTTTCACTTAGATATAGTACACACACACATAAACACACACCAGAGTAAATTGTATCATGGTCAGAAATTCATATTTATCTTTGATTTAGATATAGTACTGAGAGAGTCATTTCCTAGGCAAGTTGATAAGGAGTCTAGGGGTCCCCAAGGAGAGAGGGGTCTGGAATTCTCAAGGAGGAAGAAAGGACAAACATTTTTTTATTTCTCTACATTCCTTAGGATTATATAACAATAATGTATCCTGCCTGAGGACAGTCTCTGGATTAAGGACAGTCTCTGAATTAAACCTTCTGTTATCCTAAAATGTAAATTATGGGAGTAGACCTGGTCTTTACAAGGATGTATCCTGCCTGAGGACAGTTTTTGGATTAAACCTTCTGGCTAATTCTGTTAAAATGCAAATTATGGGAGTAGGTCTGGTGAGGTCTTTACAACCTCCAGACATTCTTTGGATTCATTGGAGAGTATATAACTTTATTGCTAACACTAGCAAGTGGGTTGGAGAAGGAAATGGCAACCCACTCCAGTGTTCTTGCCTGGAGAATCCCAGGGACGGCGGAGCCTGGTGGGCTGCCATCTATGGGGTCTCACAGAGTCGGACACGACTGAAGTGACTTAGCATAGCATAGCAAGTGGGTACTCTTTCTGCCCCTTTCTGATGCCTATGTCAGAAGCTTTATCTCCTTTATACTTTAATAAAACTTTATTACACAAAAGCTCTGAGCGATCAAGCCTCGTCTCTGGCCCCCGATTGAATTCTTCTCCTCCGGGGGCCAAGAATCCCGGTGTCTTCGCGTGACTCAACAACAACCTTTCAGTACACACACACACACACACACACACACACACACACACACACCAGACACAAATGTCCACAAATCAGTAAATAGAAAACATCTCAATTCTGTTTAAAGAAATTGTTTGTTGAGCGAGTCAAGTGAGTGAAAGTCGTTCAGTCCGACTCTGCAACCCCATGGACTATACAGTCCATGAAGTTCTCCAAGCCAGAATACTGGAGTGGGTAGCCATTCCTTCTCCAGGGGATCGTCCCAACCCAGGGATTGAACCCAAGTCTCCCACATTGCAGGCGGATTCTTTACCAGCTGAACCACAAGAGCTATTAAATATTCCCCAAACTCACTATTGGGTTGCAAACTAGTTTGCTAGCCACAAACTATTACTTTGATTTTGTTTTTTTTCTCCTAGAAATTTTACATTAAACCTTTTTTTTTGTTCTTAGTATTCAGATCTTATCATGAAGTGAAAACTCTAATTTCTGGCTTTGAGCTCTGAAGATCACAGACTATATATTCCCATTCAGAAATTTAGGTAAGAAGAGTCTTTCATACCCTGAACAAGTGAAAAATTTTTCTAAAATTTTTAGAAAAATTTTTCTAAAAATTACCATATGCCAATATTTAAAGGCATAACTTTTAGAAAAGTTGTGTGGTTCTATTTACCTAAAGACAATAAATAAATACTTGGAGAGATAACTTTCCCCCTTGATAAGAGGTTAAATGCTTCCAAGTAGTTGCTTTTCAGTTAATTCATTGTTTTAACACAGCTTGACAAATTAATCATAAAGTACATTTGAAAGACTAGACTTTTCCTTTCCTAGACATTGAAGCACCTTAAAAACACAGTATGAACCAGTGTACCAGGTGCAAGAGTAGATGGAATTATGGAGCAAAATAGTCCCCAAAGGAGACCCTGATATATATTTGATTTAATATATAATATATGTAGACACTCAAATCAGTAATAATTGAAATTAGTATTCCATAAATGATTCTGGAGTATTAAAAATTTTTAATGTTATCAGTGTAAAATTTTAAATGTTATCAGTATAGTATATGTAAAAAAAACAAGTGATACAATAACTAGAAGAAAATAGATAATTTTTAAATGTCTGTATGGAGGGCGTCATAGGCTTAAAACCAGTGGGAATAAGTCACACAAACTTTAACAATGATTACCATGTAAAAAGAACTAAAAACAAACTGGTTAAAATGGAGGAAAAATGAAAAAATATTGATTTCTAAAGTTTAGTTGTTAATAAGGGAAGCAGTAATAATCTCATAGCTAAACACACTTTGAACAGACAGTAAAAGAAGAAATAGTAATAACTAATTGATGAAAGGTTCAGTCTTACCATAAATCAGACACAGTGTTTTTTCATCTACAAAAGTAATATTTTCTTTCCTTTACATACTAAACACCCTTGGGCATTCACTTTTATACTCCTTTTCCTGGGTTCCAGATATCCATAACTTTGTGCCAATAACAAGTCTGAGTAAGAAACATCATGATGTGCTCAGGATTATTTTTTACATCTAATGAAGACAGGCTTTTATTGTCTTGAGTCAGGCTTACCTTCATTTTTTTCACTTGGGGAAGGGGACTTGACAGTTTCTTTCTGCAGAGAGATCTTCAGCAGGCATGCCACTATACTTGCCCCAGTACTGAATACAGTTTAAAATTATTTCTATCCCAACAATGAGATAAACACTAGAGAACTAGGTGGAGAAGAGGTGGTGTTTGAAGGTGAAACCAAGGATTATGTTTTGGGCAGGTGAAACTTGAAGAGCCCAATGAAGGAAGTAATTTAATAATGCAGTAGCAATTTATCTAATGGATAGTAGTACTTTACTATTATAAGATAGTATCAGTGGCACCCCACCCCAGTACTTTTGCCTGGAAAATCCCATGGACGGAGGATCCTGGTAGGCTCCAGTCCATGGGGTCGCTAAGAGTCGGACACGACTGAGCGATTTTACTTTCACTTTTCACTTTCATGCATTGGGGAAGGAAATGGCAACCCACTCCAGTGTTCTTGCCTGGAGAATCCCAGGGACGGGAGAGCCTGGTGGGCTTCCTTCTATGGGGTCGCACAGAGTCGGACACGACTGAAGCGACTTAGCAGTAGCATGCTAGGCTCTGTAGAGCCTACAGAAATGAAGTAGATATGGTCCCTGCTTTTATAGAATCCTAATGTAGGTAGGAAGTTAAAGACATTTAAGACTGCAGTGTCAAGTTGAAGGCAGTATGTCGTACCAAATTATAGATAGAGGTGGTGCATGCCTTCTGCAAACTCATTTAAAAGAACTCATACTTTAAAGTAAGATACATCATATGGTGTCACTTATAAATGAGAATCTAACAAAATGGTTTATGTGAACTTATTTACAAAACAGAAACAGAGTCACAGATGCAGAAGATAATCTTATAGCTACCTGGGGTAAAAGGAGGGGAGGGATAAACAGGGAGATTGGGATTGACATATATATACTACTATATATAAAATAGATAAGTAATAAGCATATGCTGTATCTCACAGGGAACTCTACCCCATATTATGTAATGACCTATGTGGGAAAAGAATCTAAAAAAGAGTGGAGATATTTATATAACCGATTCACTTTTCTGTACAGCAGAAACTAACACAACATGTAAAGAAAGAAAAGAAGAAAATGAAGTCACTTAGTCGTGTCTGACTCTTCGCGGCCCCATGGATTGTAGCCTACCAGGCTCCTCAGTCCATGGAATTTTCCAGGCAAGAGTACTGGAGTGGGTTGCCATTTCCTTTTCCAACATTGTAGATCAGCTTTATTCCAATAAAAATTGAAAAAACAAAACAAAAAAACCCCTCACGCTTTAATAATATTGACCCTGGGGCCATTCTGAGACATCCAATTATCTAGGGAAATGATTTGTACCCTTTCAAACTGATGCTCTGCTCTTAGATACGTGTTTGATATTTAAAGGACAGGTTATACACCATTTGGAGAAGGAAATGGCAACCCACTCCAGTACTCTTGCCTGGAAAATCCCATGGACGGAGAAGCCTGGTAAACTACAGTCCATGGTATCACAGAGAGTCGGACACGACTGAGCAACTTCACTTTTTATACCATTTGAAAAATCTTAGTTGGCAATGGGAAGCATTTGCACTACTGCCCATGACAATTTAGCTCTGACACTTGAATTGCTCCCTTCCCTCAGCAAAACGAGAAAGATCCGCCATCAGATGGAGTCACCTTTCTTAAAGATGTTACTCAGGCATGCCTCAAGTGATATCTTACCAACAATATGTAGTACTGTACCCAAGAGGAATTCTGGGCCGTATACTTTGTCTTATTGCATTCCAGGTTTGACCTTTTAAATACTGACTTTAAAATTCAATCTTTTAAAATAATTTTAAAATCATTTAAAAAATGATTTTTAAAGTTCAGCATCAGCAGACAACTAAGTGGTGTATTTAATCCAGCTCTGATCAGCGGCATCTTTTGTATGGCAGATGTCAACTTTACACTATTTTTTATCACATGATAGTGCTCCTTATTAGCAAGGGGCAGTTACCATTCACTTCTGTACAGCCTACTTTGAGCTGCTATTTGAGCATTTTATTATAGTGGTTCATGAACTAGAAACAGCCCTGCACAGCCTGATGCGGAATTGCTAACCAGTAGGTGGAGCGCTTGGCTTCTGGCACGTTAATTTCACCCCTGCCTTTACTAAAGCAGCTGTGCATTCTCTGCTGCTGTATTTGGGCTGTGGGTGGGTAAAATTTTGTGTGATAAGAGAGTTCTGTTGCTAAAACAGTTTGGAAATGACATGTGTTTTGGCTTATTTTATTTAAAAAAAGGAAGTAGACAAATCTTGAAGCTACAGCCCGTATTAGGGACTTGGAATGAAAACAAAGACTAGCTTCAGGTGGATTCTTATTGAACCTAGCTCATCAATTTTGTTGAAATGACAAGTAAACAGTCATAATTAAAGAACATGTAAGAAATGGTAGAAATATACTGATGATTGTATCTAAAATTTAATTTTGTGATACTGGGCTTCTCTGGTGGCTCAGATGGTAAAGAATCTGTCTGCAATGCAGGAGCCCTGGGTTCGATCCCTGGATCAGGAAGATCCCGTGGAGAAGGAAATGGCTACTGATGATTGTATCTAAAAGCTAATTTAGTGATGTGAAAGTTGTTTTAGTTTTTCAGGAAAGGAGCCACCTTAAAAATAAAAGTGTATTGATTATCAAATATGTAGATAAATAATTCTCAGGATACTTTTGTGAATTACATAGTGCATTGACTATCTGGTGCTATGGGAATTTAAACAGAAATTTTAGGACTGAGATTATTAGAGGAAGATTCATGGAGAAAGTGACAGGTGATTGTGCTTTGATAGGTGGTAAAATTATAACACAAAGAAATTAAAAGATTTGATAAAACAAAGTATTTTAAAAAGTTTATAGCAATAATATATAAACACTTTAATATCCATAAGGAAAAACATCCATAAACCTACCATCTTGTTTTTTTGAGTTATTCCTTTCCAAAGTTTATTTAAAGGCATAAGTGCTTTTACAAAGTTGTGATAATAGTATAAATAAAATTTCATCTTATATTAATTTAAATACTTCCCCCTATTTCTAGTTTTATAATTATTTTATTGGTTATATAAAATATACCTATTTATATTTTATAAAATATTTTGTATATATTTACCATAATTTAGTAAATCCTTAATTGTTTTACTATCTTAATATAAGTATTTTAATACACATGATCCTTTTCCTCTCAGTTATCTGGATTATTTCCTCAGGGTAAATTTCCAGAGGAAGTTCGAATCATATAAATATATAATTTATATATGCAATAGGAATAAAAATTTATATTACTTTTGATATGTACTGCAAGTGCATTGCAAAAGCTTTTCCACCTACATCAAAAGTTAATTTTTACAGCAGGACACTGGGTGTGTTTCAGTCAAAGACAATTCTGTTAAACATTACTGGTTTGAGAAGCATAAGGTCAAATTTCAGAGAGTTCTTGCTTTTGTGGAAATGTATCCTGAAAAAGTTAGTGATGAAATGACACTGAAATTTGCTTACAAATAATCTAGAAGGGAGATTGGAGTAGGTTCATAGAGGTAATAAGATCAACCTTATACTGATAATTTTTGAAGCTGGATTATGGGTATATGGGAGTTTATTATTGTCTTTACTTTTGTGTATGTTTGGACTTTTCCCATAATAACAATTAAAAATAGAAAGGGAGAAAGAAAGAAAGCAAAGACCCTTTCTTAGCTTCTGATGTCTGGTAATTAGTGCTCTCTAAGCTTCTGCCTTTCTCCATTCTGTCTCTGTTCCTCACTATCTATATTGGGTCTAGCTGTACTGCAAGGTTCACTTATCTGGGAGTGTGGGTTTAGGGTATGGGTGAAATCAGAAGCTTTTCAGCAGAAAATAACAGCTACTAACTAGTTCTGAACCTCCTTTAAATCAAAACCATGGCTTTTAATTTTAAAAAAAAGTTGATCATGCTGTGATGATACTCTGATATAAAAATTGTTTAAAATAATATTTCTGGCCAGAAAGCAGAATATTGAGGTCATTCACCAGCATTTATCAGATGCTCACTTGGGAACCTCTGCCGTATGCCTTGAGTAAACAAAGTTCCTTGCCCTCAAGAAGATAGTAGTCTATTTGGAAACACATAGCAAATACCCAGTGGTATTTAAATGTAACAGAACTTATGAAGGAACATAAGCACTAGACATTAACTAGAATTATATCACACATTCATTCTTCAAAAGGTACTGAATCATAAATGAATGTTAAAGACATAAGATGTTACAACCCATATAAACAGCACACTTTCACACACAGGTGTCCTTTCATCCTTATTCTTTTCTAAAATTGATGTCTTTACTACTTTATCTTCCCTGCTGACTTAATTATATAAGCTGTTAATTTTCTTCTTTCTTGGTATCTTCAGAGACATAAATGATCACCCGGAACATCTCATGGGATCCAGTTAAAGTTGTTTTGTTGCTTTATTATATTTATAGCTAGGATTCAAGTCTAGCATATTACTGTAGATACCTTTTAATGTGGAGAAGCCGAGTATTATATCAATACTAACAGAAATACCCATATTGCTTACCTTACTGTGTTTCTGAGTCCAGTGGTCCCAGCAGTTGTTTAGGAGTAGTTGTTGTGCTTTTTCATCTGGTTTCATCTGGATGTTTCTAATGGAATGTGATGACTTACAGGCTTTGTTAGTCTCTGCTGGGTCCCTCTGCCTGTCTGGTTTATAGACTGTTTCTATGTGGTTTAGTTCTCAGAATTCTTTTATCTTCTTTATTAGTATAAAATCGGTATGTATTAAGTAATATTGGACTGCAAGGAGATCCAACCAGTCCATCCTAAAGGAAATCAGTCCTGAATATTCACTGGAAAGACTGATGCTGAAGCTGAAACTCCAGTGCTTTGGCCACCTGATGCAAAGAACTGACTCATTGTAAAAGACCCTGATGCTGGGAAAGATTGAAGGCAGGAGGAGAAGGGGACGACAGAGGGTGAGATGGTTGGATGGCATCACCGACTCAATGGACATGGGTTTGGATGGACTCCGGGAGTTGCTAATGGACAGGGAGGCCAGGCGTGCTGCAGTCCATGGGGTCACAAAGAGTCCGAGATGATTAAATGACTGAACTGAACTGAATATAATTGAAAGGACTAATACAAAGATAAAACATTAAATTTTTTATTCTTTAATGGACTTTTAATTTGAAAAATGTCCAACTGAGCTAATTCGATTCAGCAGAGAAGATGCCTCTTTGATTGAAACTCTCAGAATTTTGAGGTCCCATCATGTCAGCTATTCCAGATATTAAATTTACTTTAGCTTCTGTTGCCTTTTGTACCTCCTGTTGCTGATTGCTCTAAGTTCTCAAGACATATGGATAGAGATATTTTCAGCCAAATGTGTTTTGTGTGTGTGTGTGTGTGTGTGTGTGTGTGTGCTCTTCTTTCCTGGATGGAAGTTCTATTCTTTATTACTGTCTTCTGTGTTATCTCAGTTAATCATCTTGACTCCTTTCCCTTAAAGCTTAGATCAGAGTCTCCCACCCTTCTTCCTCTAGATTCTGTCCTAATCTCTATTGATTCCTCTACAGCAGAGATACATCAGAAACAGGAAAATCACTCAACCTCAATAATTTAGTGGAAACACCATGGGCTTTAGAGTTGGACAGTCCCTATTTTGTGTATAGGGGCTTCCCTGGTGGCTCAGATGGTAAAGAATCTGCAGTGTGGGAGACCTGGGTTCAGTTCCTGGGTTGGGAAGATCCCCTGGAGAAGGGAATGACAACCCACTTCACTATTCTTGCCTGGAGAATCCCATGGACAGAGAAATCTGGCAAGTTATAGTTCATGGGTTGCCAGAGTCGGACATGACTTAGTGACTAAATCACCAAGACAATATGGTATAGAGGTTGAATGTCTAGTCTGAAGGGGACAACCTCAGTTCTAGGAAATTTATCCACCCAGAAAAAGGACTTACTACTACCAGTTCATTTCATTTTTTCAGTAATCAATAGAAATCTAGATTTCTATGTTTCCATTTAAAATTTGCAACTGATAACGAATTGTGGTAGGTCAAACAAAGCATATCTGGTTAGATTTTTCCTGTGAATTGTCAGTTTGTGACCCTTTGACAAAAATATTGAGATCAAATATGAAACCATTAAAATTGTCTAGATGAGAGTTCACCGGAATAGTAGTTATGAGAATGGAAGGGAGGGGGTGGATTGAAATAAGTTCAAAGAGAGTTAACAAGTTTTAGGGACTGATTCAGTATGGTGAAGAGAAAAGGAAAATAGATTTTGAGCCTCAACAATGAGGCAAGGATTAAGAGGAGAATGTTTTTGGAGGAGATGAGTGCAGTTTGGGATAATTGTGTGACATATACTGGTATAGTTACTATATGATGACCAGTAGGTAGTTGCAAATGTGGATCTGGAGATCAGGAGAATTTCCGAGACTACACTGGGAGATATAGGAGTCATCTGCACATAGATGACATTTATAATTAATGGGGACAGGTGAGATCTTTTTTAAAGAAATTAGCCTTTATTTATTAATATTTAGGCTTCACTGGGTCTTGGCTGCTGTGCACAGGCTTTCTCTAGTTGCAGTGAGTAGAGGCTACTTTCTAGTTGCAGTACACAGACTTCTCATTGCAGTGGCTTCTCTTGTTGTGGCTCCCAGGCTCGAGAGCACAGGCTCAGTAGTTTTGGCACTTGGACTTAGCTGCTCCATGGCATGCTCCATGGCATCCCCAGATCAGGGACTGAACTTGTGTCCCCTACACTGGCAGGCAGATTCTTTACCACTGGACCATGAGGGAAATCCCCAGGTGAGGTCTTGAAGGGAAAAAGTAAAGAATATGAGGGAGGCCAAAGACACAGCCTTGCTGAGCTTAGGAGACTGGAAAGAACTTGCTGGTATAAGGAAGAAAAGCCTATAAAACGAGCAGATTCTTAGAGAGGATGTAGAAGGACCAGGTTTGTAGAGCATTGTGGAGGTCTCTGGAGGAGAAAAACTTGAAGTAGGAAGAGGTATTCAGCAATTTAAAATAAGGCAGAGAATTCAAGATGTTTGTGTGTGTTAGTTACTTAGTCATGTCAACTCTTTGTGACCCCGTGGGCTATAGCCTGCCAGGCTCCTCTGGCCATGGAATTTCCCAAGCAAGAATACTGGAGTGGGTTACCAGTTCCTTCTCCAGGGTATCTTCCTGACCCAGAGATTGAATCCAGGTCTCTTGCAGGCAGATTCTTTACCATCTGAGCTGTAAATAGGCCAAGAAATTTTGTGGTTAGAAGTTATTGGTGCCCTGTAAGAAAATAATGAAGGATATAAATAAATTATTGTTGTTGTTCAGTCACTAAGTCATGTCTGACTCTTTGTGACCCCAAGGAGTGTAACCTACTAGGTAACTCTGTCCATGGAATTCCCCGGCAAGAGTACTGGGAAATGCTGGAGTGCGTTGCTTTTTCCTCCAATAGAGAATCTTCCCAGACCAGGGATGGAACCCACATCTCCTACACTGGCAGGTGGATTTTTTTTTTTTTTAACCACCAGAGAAGCCACCAGAGAAGGCTAGAAATAAATGACAATAATGTGAAGAATGTTTCTCTTGGGAAATTTGAGAATTAAAGGAAGGAATGAGATGGGATCGTTACTTAAAGGGAAATTCAGTTCAGTTCAGTCGCTCAGTTGTGTCTGACTCTTTGTGACCCCATGATTTTGGGGTCAAACATTTTTCTTTTTTAAACTGAGTAGGGGGAATTCCCTGGTTGCCCAGCGATTAGGTCTCCATGATTCCACTGCAGGGGGTACAGGTTTGATCCCTGCTGCTGCTGCTGCTGCTAAGTCACTTCAGCCGTGTCTGACTCTGTGCAACCCCTGGTTGGGAACTAAGATCCTGCATGCCATGCACCATGATCAAAATAGAAAATAAAATATAAACTGAGTAGGGCAGTTTTTGGCTGCACTGCGTAGCTTGTGGGATCTCAGTTCTGTGACCAGGGATTGAACCCAGGCCACAGTGGTAGTGAAAGCCCAGAATCTTAACCAACTGAATAAGAAAATGAGTATATTCATAGTCAAAGGAGAAGGACAAATGAAGAGGGAGAGATGGAGGATACAAGATGTATTAATCAACTTGGGCTGCCATAACAAAATACCATAGCCTTGCAGGTTAATCAACAGGAATTATTTTCTCATAGCTCTGGAGGCTGAGAAATCACAGATCAAAGTACAGGCCCATTCAGTTTTTGGTGAGGGCTCTCTTCCTGATTTGCAGTCAGTCACCTTGCTGCAGTCTCACAAGGTGGAGAGAGTGAGGGAGGGTGCTTTCTGGTGTCTCTCTTACAAGGATACTAATCCTGTTATATCAGGGCCTTATGACTTCATTTAACCTTAATTACCTCCTAATAGGCCCTATCTCCAAATACAATCATACTGGAAATTAGAGTATCAACCTACTGGATTTCAGAAGGACATATTCATAGCACAGTTCAGTTCATAGCACAAAAGGAAGAGGGGGTGGTTGATAGAGCATAATTCTAGAGAAAATATCAAAAGAGGACTGTGAACATTGGTTATAGATATTAATATTCCTCTCTATTGCAGAAGAGGACAATTTGTGGTGAAAGGACATTTTTAGACAAGACAGACATTTTGGGAGTTTGGATTAGATAGCCTTGATCCTCTTTGGAACACTGCCATCTCTACCTTCCCTGTCTGCTGCTGTCTACCTTTCAGAGTTGTTTAGTAGTTACTTGAGATATTCTGTTCAGGATTTTTAGCTGTAATTAGTAGGAAAGACTGGATGGAGTGTGAGTGAGTATTAGTTGTTCAGTCGTATCTGACTCTTTGCAACCCCATGGACTGTAGCCCACCAGGCTCCTCTCCATGGGATTCTCCAGGCAAGAATATTAGAGTGGGTTGCCATGCCCTTCTCCAGTGGATGGAGAGTACTTGCTCTGTTTTAACTGGAACCACAGTCCCTCTACATAATATTTAATGCTTTATCCATTTTTTTCCCACTAGACTGGATGGTTACTGAGGGTAATGCCTGAGTATCCATAGGTCAGCATATCTAATACGGGATCTAGCATGCAATATTTAATATGTGATTTAAAGTTTATGAAAATCCCTATTCTAATCTGCTTTAATTATTTTTGTTACTATTTTTATTAAAGTACAAGATCACTTGTGCTTGTATAGCCTTCCAACCTTTGACAGGAGTTATCCTCATGTTTAGATTATACTTTCAATCTCTTTATGGTTGACACATGCATTTATTTGGATTCCTATTTGTTTTACAGTGCTGAAAACTTTCTGCTGTAGAAATGTCTTCAGAATCAGAAAAGGATAAAGAGAGGCTCATTCAAGCTGCCAAAACATTTTTATTTCACATGCAAGATCTTGCTTCCTTCACAAATGCACTCACCAAATTGTTCAACAGCAGTATGAGCACTCAGATCCTCTTGATGACTGTGAAAGAAGATGATAATGTGAAGGATGTCTTTGAACAAATGCTCAAAATTTTTAAGGAGATGCAGTCTGTGGTGGTGGCCAAGCAGGACCCAATACAATGTGTACCTTTAAGTTCCAAGATTGCAACAGCTATGTCCTCTATGGTTGAGAAGAATAACAATATAAGGGAGTTGCAACAGTCAACCCAAGAAATGTTCAGAAATGTCCAGTCACCTATCATTGCCTCTGTGCTGAATAGTGATAACATTCTTGAGAGTTTGGAATCTTCTCTTTTACTCTT
This sequence comes from Tragelaphus eurycerus, assembly GCA_935064755.1. Classification (NCBI taxonomy): domain Eukaryota; kingdom Metazoa; phylum Chordata; class Mammalia; order Artiodactyla; family Bovidae; genus Tragelaphus; species Tragelaphus eurycerus. The sequence continues at coordinate 13,609,245 of CAKXYN010000036.1, read as the reverse complement.
GATAAAATATCCCATCATGAATCTCCAATTAAGTGACTTCTACAGGAAAGAACAATCAGATGCCACCACACCTGAGAAAAGTCCAGGTCCATCCAAAGCCACTACAATAGATGCCTTGAAAAAGTTGCAGGATGCACTCAACATTGAGAATGCTAAGTATACCATTAAGTCAGCTGCAGATCAAATGGAACAAATTGTCAAAACTATAGGACCAATCTTAGAGGTCCTCCAAAAAGCCATAAAAACTATGGAAACCAAGTTTTCTGTGTTTAAGAAACCCAGGAACTAGTAGGAGTGCAACAGAAGTGTTCATGCTGGTCAGAAAACCAATTCAAACCATGCAAGTTTTCATAGTACTCCCTAAGACCCTCAGTGCCCAACATGTGGTCTAGTGGGACATGAATTCAAAGAGTAGTCACCTGGCAAACCATGTACCTCAAGTTTTGCTTTATTCAAATAAAAATAAATAATCAAAGAAATTCTGCTTAAAATGGTGGTTCCTGAAAAGAATATATTGTTCAAAAAAATCAAGTATGATATTATATTTGAGGGTATTTCTAAACATTGTATTTCATCTTAAAGCATACTTGAAATAACCTTCAATTGATTTCTACTCTTAGTAATTCTATTTCTAGTTTCTACAGTGCAAGGTCTAGGTAAATATATATATTATCACTAAATAATATTGTTCAGACCCTAGGAAACAACTTCTCTGTCTTTGTCACCCATATACCAATTTCTGTACACTTCAGTGGCTTGTCTATCATAGTGAAAGTGAAGTCGCTCAGTCGTGTCCGACTCTGCAACCCCATGAACTGTAGCCTACCATGCTCCTCCATCCATGGGATTTTCCAGGCAAGCGTATTGGAGTGGGTTGCCATTTCCTTCTCCAGAGGATCTTCCCGACCCAGGGATCGAACTTGCGTCTCCCACATTGTAGGCAGACGCTTTACCATCTGAGCCACCAGGGAAATCTCTTGTCTATCATAAGCCATCACTAAATACCTTTGATATGATTTATCCAGAAGTAAAAAAGAATAATGAATGAGGAGTAATAGAATTTTCTTGCCTATGTGAATAAGACCAAAGCAGATGAGTCAGTCTTTGTTTCCTACTAAGGTCTTATGATGAGAAGATATTAGAGGTTGAAAAATGAAAGTAACATTTTACACGGACATACAGACACACACAGGCACACAGACTAACACACACACACACAAAGACCTACAGCTTGTTACTTGACCAAAACAGAAATAAAGTTTCTGAGATGTGCTTGATTAAATTGGGGGAAAAAAAGACAGATCCATTTGCCTGCCATAAAATCTTGGGTTCTCATTAATTTCAAATGAGTATATGCTCTCAAGTATTTCCCTTTATATCTAATAGGAACTTTGTGAAGCACAAGAAAGGCAATTAAGGGCGTTAATTTTTTTTTTTTTTTAAGAAGTATGAAATTTGCTATTTATTTTGAAAGCAGTTAACTCTAGTTCTCTTTTGGAATTTTACTTTCTGAGAATACCAGATCTTTACTCATTTAAATATTTTCTTGTTTAAAAATCTTAAATCCTATTTTCTCTTTCAAAAAAAAAGAAATGCTTGCTTTTCATCTATATCTCAGAGGAACTAAGCAGCCTGGACTTTCAGAATTCATGGGTATGGAACTAGCTTTCATCTTCACCCCTTTTAGCTCAATTAGTAGGGTCTTTAGAGACCTAGTGATTCCCCATCAACCCACTTATCTTGTCTACTCCCTGAAAGAAGAGTCGGAGAACATTCTTAGCTGGGAATTTTGATTTGCACTTTTTAAAAACCTAATTGTTTACACATAATGGGGATTCAATATATCTTTGATATTTGCTGGGTAATTAGATGTTTTACTTTATCTTCACACACATATACTTGCATTCTTAGCAAATGTGCTTAAATTTGCAATGAAGGCTTAAAATCCAATTTGCCACAAAGTCCTGTGTAAATTAACATATGAGTTTAAATTCTAACTTTTGTAATAGTTTAGAAGAAATGTGTGTGCAACACCCCATTGCAGGCAGTAAGATTCCACTGACATCTTTCATTAACTTTCCCTTTTATTTCTCGAGTTTCTGTGTTTTCTCCCATCTGAGACTGAGACAGGCTGGGACCTGGGATCCTTTGCTACAGTCCTGCAGTACTTGGACCTGCACATACCTCTCTTAGAGCAACAAAATGCAAAGAAACTGTATGGGACTACAAATAACTGTGTGCATGTGTAGGTGGTATAAATTCTGGACCCAAAAGATACAAAGAGACCAAAAACCCAACTGCCACATCTCAAGAGCCCTGAGCAAAAACAGGGTACAGGACAAGCCCCTGCACATACCACCACCTAAGGAGTGGGCAAAACGTCTAGGCCACCCCTCTGGCTTGACGTGGACGCACCCCTACCCTCACCCCACACAACAAACAGGCTTGCCCTTCCTCTCTCTCAGGGAGCAAGCAAGCAAGGGAGCCTGTTGTTTGCTCTTAGGTTCCTCCTGCTGCTTCCCTGGTGGTTCAGAGGTTAAAGGGTCTGCCTGCAATGTGGGAGACCCAGGCCCAGGTTCCATCTCTCGGTGGGGAAGATCCCCAGGAGAAGGAAATGGCAACCCACTCCAGTATTCTTGCCTGAAGAATCCCATGGACTGAGGAGCCTGGTGGGCTATAGTCCACGGGGTCGCAAACAGTCGGACACAACTGAGCCACTTCACTTTCTTTCACTTTCCTCCTGCTGCAGCTGGAGTCCCAATAAAGTGAAAGTGAAGTTGTTCAGTCGTGTCCGACTCTTTGCGACCCCATGGACTATAGCCCACCAGGGTCCTCCGTCCTTGGAATTTTCTAGGTACTCGAGTGGATTGCCATTTCCTTCTTCAAGGGATCTTCGTGACCCAGGGATCGAACCCGGGTCTCCTGCATTGCAGGCAGATACTTTACCATCTGATCCACCAGGGAAGCACAATAAAGCCTTGCCTGAATTTCTTCTCTGGTCTCTAGATAATTTCTGTTGACTGGGAATGGCCAAGAACCCTGGTTGATAACAAGACTACACTAACTTGGTCTTGAATGCTGATAAAATTCTCTAAAAAATAATAAAATTGCTTGAAAAACTCCAGTACTTTGGCCACCTCATGTGAAGAGTTGACTCATTGGAAAAGACTCTGATGCTGGGAGGGATTGGGGGCAGGAGGAGAAGGGGATGACAGAGGATGAGATGGCTGAATGGCATCACTGACTCGATGGACGTGAGTTTGAGTGAACTCCGGGAGTTGGTGATGGATAGGGAGGCCTGGTGTGCTGCAATTCATGGGGTCGCAAAGAGTCGGACATGACTGAGAGACTGAACTGAACTGAACTGGGACTCATCAAATTCTTTGATGAGGAATTAGTCCTTTGCTAACTCAGACATCTCTAATGTGTTCCTAATATTTGGGCTTTCCTGGTGGCTCAAACAGTAAAGAATATGCCTGCAATGCAGGAGACCAGGGTTCAATCCCTGGGTTGGCAAGTTCCCCTGGGGAAGAGAATGGGAACCCACTCTAGTATTCTTACCTGGAGAATTCCGAGAACAGAGGAGCTCAAGTATTTCTGATGTGTTCCTAATATTTATGATTGCTAAATAAAAAATAAGAGAAAGTCTTTGTATTCATCATAAAATTCCTTCAACTGAGAGAGAAAATTTAACTCAAATTATTAAGGCAGAAATATAATTTATTGATTTATGTGATGAAAAAGCTCAGGGTATCCAGTTTCAGACAGTTGGACCTAGGTGCACATAGACTGTCATCAGGATTCGCTTTCTTTTCATTCCACCGCTCCTCTTTCATTGTGTTAGCTAGGGAGGTAGACTCTCTCTTTTCATTTGCAAAAGAGCTGCTAGGGGCTCTAGGTTCATATTCTGCTTTCACTAATCTCCGCTGAAATAAAAAAGGCCATTACCCTATTCCCAGCCCTAATTCCAATAAAGTACACTAATTGTATCTCACAGGCTCCAATGAGTCATCTTCTATCCAACATGACTCCTTGTACCCATGGAGAAGAAATACACTTACAGGCCCATTCATAAGCAGTGGACTGAGCCAGTTCTATATCAGTTGATAGCTTGGCAGATTGATTCTCTATGGGTATTCAGGGTGCCTTGACGGGAATAAAGCAAAAGAGTACAGGAGAGGCAAAACCACAAGCTTCCTTCATGCTCCACTTTTGGAAAAGATGATGACACTGGTCAAAAAGGAGAGAGAAGCAACAACTAGAGGAGTAGGGATGCACTTTCTGCTGGAAGCTGTGAAAACAAACAGAAAAAGAATTAGCGATGTTTTAGGTAACAGAGTTTTTGTTCTGTTTTGTTTTTTTCCTAAAAAATCTATTTCATTTCTCCTTTGGTTCGTGTCTTAAACTTAGAAAATTTGTAACAAAAAAATTTGAAACTACTTTTTTTAAAAGGTGTGTAGTCTTTTTTAATAAGATGACTTTTTTTTTTTTTTTTCCTGGCCACGTCATGTGGCACGTAGGATCTTAGCTCCCTGATTAAGGATCAAACTTGAACCCCTGCACTGAAAGAGCAGTGTCATAACCACTGGACCACCAGGGAAGGATTGAAGCTAGCTACTTTTAAAAAATGTATTTTCTCTTAGATTTTTTAAATGACAACACAAGTCACTTATTTTGTAGACCATAAATTAGGTCCCAAGAGGATAAAAGGTGTACCTCAGGGTTGATGATAAAAGTTGATGGTAGAGATCTCCCGATTTTACATCTTTATTATCATCGTCAACAGAATTATTACCATTACCCTTATCTTCATCACCATTATGAAAGCTAACATTGTTTAAAGACTTATTCTGTTCTAGAATCTTTTTAAGCACTTGCTGTAAATTAACTCATTTAATCCACACAACAAAACTATGTGGGATTTATCCTCATTATCTTCATTTTTTATTTGATAAAGCTGCGACAGAGATGTGAATAAACTTGTCAAATGTCATGCATCTAGTATGCAGTGGAGGCAGCCATCAAATTAGGCAGTCAGGTTTGAGCTATATATATTTAAAAACTTTTATTTATGTAGTTATTTATGGCTGTGCTGGGTCTTCATTGCTGCATGCGGGCTTTCTCTGCTTGCAGCAAGCAGGAGCTATTTTTTATTGTGGTGGGCAAACTTCTCATTGCAGGGTCTTCTCTTGTGGAGCACCGGCTCTAGAGCACAGGTGCTTCAGTAGTTGTGCACGGGCTTAGTTTCTTGGCTGCCTGTGGGGTCTTCCCAGACCAGGGGTCAAGCTGGTATCCTTTGCACCACAAGGCAGACTCTCAACTCTGTATTTTTAACCACTGTATGGTCTCTACATATATTGGATGTCCAGTCATTTTTTTTTTTTTTTAATTACAAGGTGAGCAAAAAGTATTCATACAATCCTGCCTGAGGTGTGTGTGTGTGTGTGTGTGTGTGTGTGTGTGTGTGATACTGCCTACATGGACACACACTTCATGGGAAAGGTTAGCAGACAGTAAGGTGTGGCTGATGAAAGTGATATTTATACTAACTGGGAATACAATGGGATGAAAATATTGGATGAGATGGAGGATGGAAACCTTTAAAATATGCTCTAAAGAAAGAATGGAATCTCCTGTTCAACCAGTCTTTACTGATTATTAGTGTAGAAAAGACATTGAGATAGAAAGCCATTTAACTCTGTGATTGCCTCAGTATTTGACCATATTGTTTGATAGGATGACCAGATAATGGAGAAATATTTTTCCACCACTTGTACATATAAGATCCCTAGAGTTTCTAGGGATTTCTATTTGGAATTCTACATATACTTACAGTAAATTTTAAAACCCTAATTTTCTTAGACAAACAAATTAAGAATGCAAGCATATTTCTAAGCTTTTGTCAAAGTTTATGTTAAAATTATACTAACTGAATTCTCAAAGGGACTAGGAGCCATTAATATCACTTTAGCAGGTCATTAAAATGATTCTTTCATGTATTCTGTTTAGTTTTCTCTTCACTGAGACTAGAGATCACAGGGACCTCTCACCCCACCCTTTCTCACCTTTCTCATTTTTTCATGGAGTAAGATTCAACTGAAGAGTTGTCAGAAAATATTGATGGACAAGAAAACAATATAACAGTGAAAGATCATGATTTGGGGATGATTAGCTTTGGTAATCAAAGAGCCTCTTGATGAGGGTGAAGGGGGAGAGTGAAAGAGCCAGCTTAAGACTAAATATTAAAAAAAAAAAAAGACTTCCGGTTAAGATGGCGAAGGATTAGGACGGGGAATACGCTTTCTCCTCCACAAATTCATCAATGGGACATCTGGGCGCCGAGTAAATACCACAAACAGCTTCGGAGTGCTGGCGGAGGACGTCGGACACCCAGAAAAGCAACTCACTGCCTTCTAAAGGAGGTAGGAAAGAATATAGAAGCCAGAGAGAGACAAAGAGGGAGGGGCGGACCTCTGTCCGGGGAAGGGAGTCTTAAAAAGAGAAGTTTCCAAACACCAGGAAACACTCTCCCTGCGGAATCTGCGCCGAACCTGGGAAACACGGAGACTATCATAACAGGGAGGAGAACAGTTGAGCAATTAGAACCCACAGACTGCGGGCCCTGCGGTAACTTCCGCAGCGGAAAAGCACCGCTGCAAACGCCCGCATCTGCCATTGGGGAGCCGGGGCTGGGCAGGGAGACGCCTTGGCCGTTCCCACGCGGGACGCTCCGCTGCCGGCGCTCCCCAGAGGGACGCTCCCCCGCGGGACTCTCCCCCCCACTGGACGCTCCCCCGCGGGCCACTCCCGCGCAGGCGTGCCCCCGCCCGCTGTGCCGGCGGCTCCCACGAGGGCCACCCCATCCCCTCCCCCACCCGCCCGCCCGCCATTCCCGTCGCCGACCCCTCCCCCTCTGCGGGCCTCAGCGCAGACTTCGTTCGCCTGATTGTCTGGAGTGCTGCCTAACTGGAGTAGTTTGGGCTGGCAATCCAGATTGTGCAGCGCCGACCACACGAGTGGCGGGCCTTGGCCCAGAACACCGCCGAACCGTGCACAGAACAAAGAACTATACAGACCAACCACAGAGAAAGGGGCCTATAGATCTTGAGAAATTTAAGCCGGAACAAGGAACTAGCTGAAAATGAACTGAACCCACAACAATAATAGAGAAACTCTTATATATATTGTTACTATTTTTACCATCATTATTTCCTTTTTTTTTCTTTTCTTTTTTTAATATATATATATTTTTTAAATTTTTATTATTTTTTAATTGGAAAAAGGAAAACAAAAATTTTTTTTCCCTTTTAATTTTTTTTGTTGTTGTTTGTTTTGTTTCTTTTATTTTTTTATTATTATTTTTTTTTTATCCTCTAGTACTTCTTTAATCTCCACGTTTAGATATAACTTTTGCGACCCTGTTTTGTTTTGTTTTGTTTTTTTCTTTTTTCCTTTTTGTCCTTTGCTTTTTTCCTTTCCTTTTTTCTTTTCTTTACTGATTACTGACTAGATCTGTCTCTCTCCTTCACACTCCCTCCTTTTATCCTCCTGACCACCTCTGTCTCCTTCCTCCCTTTTTCCTTCTATGTATAATTCCGTGAACATCTCTGAGCAGTCCAGTTGTGGAATGCATTATAGAAAAAGAAGTTTTTGAGACTACTGTAAAAATAAGACCAATAACTGGAACCAGGAGGCTTAAGTCCATACCCTGATCCCACGAAACACTAATTGACAGGAGCTCATTAAAAGCCTCCATACCTACTCTGAAACCAAGCATCACACAAAGACCAGCAAGTTCCACAACAAGACATACCAAGCAAATTCTCCAGAAAAACAAGAACACAGCCTGAGCTCCAATACACAGGCTACACAAAGCGACCCCAAAAGCATAGACATCTCATAACTCACTACTAGACACTCCACTGCACCCCAGAGAAAAGAAATCCAGCTCCACCCACCAGAACACCGATACAAGCTTCCATAAACAAGAAACCTCGACAAGCCACCGGTACAAACCCACATATAGTGCAGAAACGCCACAATAAAGAGAACTCCACAGACTACCAGAATACAGTAAAGACGCCCCAAACTTAGCAATTTAAACAAGATGAAAAGACAGAAGAATTCCCAGCAGGTAAAGGAACAGGATAAAAGCCCACCAAACCAAACAAAAGAGGAAGAAATAGCGAACCTACCTGATAAAGAATTCCGAATAATGATAGTGAAATTAATCCAAAATCTGGAAAGCAAAATGGAATCATGGATAAATAGTCTGGAGAAAAGCATTGAGAAGATGCAAGAAAGATTTAACAAGGACCTAGAAGAAATAAAAAAGAGTCAACATATAATGAATAATGCAATAAATGAGATCCAAAACACTCTGGAGGCAACAAATAGTAGAATAACAGAGGCAGAAGATAGAATTAGCGAATTAGAAGATAGAATGGCAGAATTAAAGGAATCAGAGGAGAAAAAAGAAAAACGAATTAAAAGAAATGAGGACAATCTCAGAGACCTCCAGGACAATATTAAACGTTACAATATTCGAATCATAGGAGTCCCAGAAGAAGAAGACAAAAAGAAAGACCATGAGAAGATACTAGAGGAGATAATAGTTGAAAACTTCCCTAAAATGGGGAAGGAAATAATCACTCAAGTCCAAGAAACCCAGAGAGTCCCAAATAGGATAAACCCAAGACGAAACACCCCAAGACACATATTAATCAAATTAACAAAGATCAAACACAAAGAACAAATATTAAAAGCAGCAAGGGAAAAACAACAAATAACACACAAGGGAATTCCCATAAGGATAACAGCTGATCTTTCAATAGAAACTCTCCAAGCCAGGAGGGAATGGCAAGACATACTTAAAGTGATGAAAGAAAAGAACCTACAGCCCAGATTATTGTACCCAGCAAGGATCTCATTCAAATATGAAGGAGAAATCAAAACCTTTACAGACAAGCAAAAGCTGAGAGAATTCAGCACCACCAAACCAGCTCTCCAACAAATACTAAAGGACATTCTCTAGACAGGAAACACAAAAAGGATATATAAATTCAAACCCAAAACAACAAAGTAAATGGCAACGGGATCATATTTATCATTAATTACCTTAAATGTAAATGGGTTGAATGCCCCAACCAAAAGACAGAGACTGGCTGAATGGATACAAAAACAAGACCCCTCCATATGAATGAAACTAGAACACTTTCTAACACCATACACAAAAATAAACTCAAAATGGATTAAAGAGCTAAATGTAAGACCAGAAACCATAAAACTCCTAGAGGAAAACATAGGCAAAACACTCTCTGACTTACATCACAGCAGGATCCTCTATGACCCACCTCCCAGAATATTGGAAATAAAATCAAAAATGAACAAATGGGACCTAATCAAACTTAAAAAGCTTTTGCACAACAAAGGAAACTATAAGCAAGGTGAAAAGACAGCCTTCAGAATGGGAGAAAATAATAGCAAATGAAGCAACTGACAAACAACTAATCTCAAAAATATACAAGCAACTTCTACAGCTCAATTCCAGAAAAATAAATGACCCAATCAAAAAATGGGCCAAAGAACTCAATAGACATTTCTCCAAAGAAGACATACAGATGGCTAACAAACACATGAAAAGATGCTCAACATCACTCATTATCAGAGAAATGCAAATCAAAACCACTATGAGATACCATTTCACGCCAATCAGAATGGCTGCTATCCAAAAGTCCACAAGCAATAAATGCTGGAGAGGGTGCGGAGAGAAGGGAACCCTCTTGCACTGTTGGTGGGAATGCAAACTAGTACAGCCACTTTGGAGAACAGTATGGAGATTCCTCAAAAAACTGCGAATAGAACTGCCTTATGATCCAGCAATCCCACTGCTGGGCATATACACTGAGAAAACCAGAATTGAAAGAGACACCTGTACCCCAATGTTCATAGCAGCACTGTTTGCAATAGCCAGAACGTGGAAGCAACCTAGATGTCCATCCACAGATGAATGGATAAGCAAGCTGTGGTACATATACACAATGGAGTATTACTCAGCCATTAAAAAGAATACATTTGAATCAGTTCTAAGGAGGTGGATGGAACTGGAGCCTATTATACAGAGTGAAGTAAGCCAGAAACAAAAACACAAATACAGTATACTAACGCATATATATGGAATTTAGAAAGATGGTAAAAAATAACCCTATTTACGAGACAACAAAAGAGACACTGATGTATAGACCAGACTTTTGGACTCTGGGACCAGGAGAGGGTGAGATGACTGGGGAGAATAGCATTGAAATATGTATAATATTATATCTGAAATGTATTAATTGTTCAAACTAAACACTATCATGTTACAATTTGTTCATACTAGATGTTTGTAATGTTTCTGATAATCAATAAAAGAGATTCTTGATCAAAAAAAAAAAAAAAAAAAAAAAAAACCTAAGATCATGGCATCTGGCCCCATTAATGTATGGCAAATAGAAGAGGAAAAAGTGGAAGTAGTGACAGATATCTTCTTCTTGAGCTCCAAAATCACTGTGAATGGTGACTGCAGCCATGAAATCAGGAGATGGTTGTTTCTTGGCAGAAAAGCAATGAAAAACCTAGACAGTGTGTTGAAAAGCAGAAACATTACTCTGCTGACAAAGGTCTGTATAGTCAAGGCTATCTATGGTCTTCCCAGTGGTCACGTACTGTTGTGAGAGCTGGACCATAAAGAAGGCAGAATGCCAAAGAATTTATGCTTTTGAACTGTGGTGCTGGAGAAGACTCCTGAAAGTCCCTTGGAGAGCAAGGAGATCAAACCAGTCAATCTTCAGGGAGATGAACCCTGAATATTCACTGAAAGGACTAATGCTGAAGCTGAAGCTCCAGTATCTTGGTCATCTGATGAGAGCAGATGACTGACGACTCATTGGAAATGTCCCTGATGCTGGAGATCAAGGGCAGAAGGAAAAGAGGGCATCAGAGCATGAGATGGCTGGATGGCACCATCAATGCAATGAACATGAACTTGGGCAAACTCTGGTAAATGGAAAGGGACAGGGAGGCCTGGCATGTTGCTGTTCATGGGGTTGCAAAGAGTCAGACATGACTGGGAGACTGAAAAACAACAACAAAGCTTTGGTATTGAAGCTTTACCCTTAGACGCTTGACTTTGATCATTTTGTTACTTTCATTGGGACTCAGTTTTCTCATCTGTAAAATGAGTTTTTTACATCCCTGGGTCAGGAAGATCCCCTGGAGGAAGCCATGGCAACTCTCTCCAGTATTCTTGCCTGGAGAATTCCAAGGACAGAGGAGCCTGGTGGACTGCAATCTATAGGGCTGCAAAGAGTCAGACACAACTGAGGCGACGTAGCACCCAGGCATAGAGCCATTAACCAATGCCCAGCTCTCACTGGCTCCATCATCTGTTCTTCCCATCATGCTTTGTGGTCCATCTCCCAGATTCATTCCATTACTTATTCTTCCATCCATTCATTTAAGATGGACACTGTACTTCAATAAAAGCACGATGTCACAAATTGGGTAAACTACTTTGGGATAATTGAAGCCCAGAGTAAAAGAAAATAGGAAGCAGTAAGTTAATAAAATAAAGATGAAAGTCACTTAGTTGTATGACTCCAGGCCAGAATACTGGAGTGGGTAGCCTTTTCCTTCTCCAGGGGATCTCCCCAACCCAGGGACCAAACTCAGGTCTGCCACACTGAAGCAGATTCTTTACCTGCTGAGCCACAAGGGAAGCCCAAGAATACAGGAGTGGGTAGCTTATGCCTCTCCAGCAGATCTTCCTGACTCAGGAATCGAACTGGGGTCTCCTGCATTGCAGGCGAATTCTTTACCAACTGAGCCATCAGGAAAGCCATGGACATGGTAATAGTAACTTCTGGTTCTAAGAGTTTTGCATGCACTCATTCATATTCTCTTCACCAGAATCTTGTAAGGTAGGTTTTTTTTTTTAATTATTCCTATCTTACATATGAAGGAAATGAGGCACAGAGAGAGTAAGCCATTTGCCTGTATTCTCACTGCTAGTAACTGGCAAGATTAACATGTAAACCCACGCTGACTGCAAACAATTGACTATATTTTTTCTAGAAGCATACTTAAGAATTTTAATTATGTGAAAGATTTTAACAAATAGACCACACTTCTTTGTGAATCCAATAATACAGAACAGAGCATGTTTTTGTGTGTCTACAGATTTTTGGCACCGATTATTTTGCTGAAAGAAGCAACATTTAAGGACAAATACCAAACATGATGTATTTTGAGTCTTCCAATGTGCATGAAAACATCTGTTTCTATGGTAACAAGTATAGGTCACATGAGGGGTGGGAGAATTAGAAGGAAAAGCTGTTCAATTATACTGTCTTTTAACAATTTTTCTTTTGCAAATTTACTTCCTTCAGTGTAGTATGCTATCAATTTGACCTCGTGACTCTCTGAAGGCGACAGATTCTTGGGAACTCTTTGAACCTGAGAACTTCAGTTACAAGTTAATGGAGCAATTTTGAAATACACTGAAGGACTGAGGAAGCTCTACTCTAATCTACTGTCTCATCATTGGGAGAAATGTAGTGTCCCAGGCTGACCCATTTTAAAAGCCTTCATGTTGTTTCTTGTATATTGCATCTGGCAGATTAAGAGGGAACTGGCAGAGAAACGTAAGTCACTGGCTCAAATGGGACTTTTTAGGATATAAAATAATGGGACTTCTCTGGTGGTCCAGTGGTTAAGACTCTGAGCTTCCAGTGCAGGGGATCTGGGTTTGATCCCTCAGTGGGGAACTAGGATCCCACATGCCGCAGGGCACAGCCAAAAGAATAAATAAATACAAATAATATATAGACTAATTTATGACTTCTGCTGGTGAAAAAATTGAAAGAATAGAAAACAATCTCCTGCAAGGATTCCAGTTTCATGAGGAATTAAACACTGTGAATTCCCCAGACTGAGGTTAGTGGTTATCCAGATGTTTGGCCAGTAATGATGTGGACAACACCAGCCATCTAGAAAAACAGGGTTTGAGAGTCCCCTGACCTTCCTCCTTCTTCCCAATGAAGGACTCCCAGATAAGAAAAACACGCCATCTCCCTCCTCCCACTGTTCATGTTTGCATCAATCTAATACTGCTCCAGGATGTTGGGATAAGCAGAGTGTCACTTATCGGTTAATAGAAATGACTTCAGAAATTTGAGTACTTCCCTAGTGGCTCAGATGGTAAAGAATCTCCCTGCATTGCAGAAGATCTGAGTTTGATCACCGAGTTGGGAAGATTCCTTGGAAAAGGGAATGGCTAGGCTGAACATCCAAGAATTGATGCTTTCACATTGTGGTGCTGGAGAAGACTGTTTAGAGTCCCTTGGGCAGTAAAGAGATCAAACCAGTCAATCCTAAAGGAAATCAACCCTGAATATTCACTGAAGTTCCAATACTTTGGCCACCTGATGTAAAAGGCCAACTCATTGGAAAAGACTCTGATGCTGTGAAAGATATAAGGCAGAAAGAGAAGGGGGTGACAGAGGATGAGATGCTTGGATGACATCAACTCAATGGACATGAGTTTGAGCAAACTCCTGGAGATAGTGAAGGACAGGGAAGCCTGGCATGCTGCAGTCCTTAGGGTTGGGAAGAGTCAGACACTGCTTAGGGACTGAACAAAGAACAACAAGAAGTTTTAGGCTTCCCAGGTGGTGCTAACGGTAAAGAAGCCACCTGCCAATGCAGGAGACACAAGGGACACAGGTTCGATCCTTAAGTTGGGAAGGTCCCCTGGAGAAGGAAAGGCAACTCACTCCAGTATTCTTGCCTGAAGAATTTCATGGATGGAGAAGCCTGGCGGGCTATAGCCCATGGGACCATGAAGAGTCGGACGTGACTGTGGGACTGAACACACAGCACAGGAAATGTTTCAGAAAGAGCTTTCCCACTAAGGAATAAAAACCTCAAGAAACAAGAACAAAATAAAAAACACTGTAGTGAATAGCTGAAAATATTCTGGAGACTTTCAAAAAAAATTTTTTTATGTATAACCGATAGAGATAGGTGAATAGTAGCAAAACTGTGCTTAGTCCCTGAGTCGTGTTCGACTCTTTGTGACCCCATGGACTGTAGCCCACCAGGTTCCTCCTTCCTGGGATTCTCCAGGCAAGAATACTGGAGTGAGTTGCCATGCCCTCCTCCAGGGGTTCTCCCCAACTCAGGGGTTGAACCTAGGTCTCCTGCATTGCAGGATGATTCTTTACCAGTGGGCTACTAGGGAAGCCCAGTAGCAAAGCTACCTATCTCAAATGATGAGAACGAAGTCACAGTATTCCAGGCAGATGTAATTCCGGAGAGTCCTGGAACCTAGCTATGGATATTCTTATGTATTATCAAAAGCTCACTATTTTATTCACATTCTACCCTAGTTTTGCATTCTTCTCTATAAACATTAATCTCTTGGGTCTGTGGAGCAGAAACACATGCCATTCATTATTACTATCTTCCCTGCTGGCAAGGAGAGAAGGGTGTGGATGAAAGTCCTGGTAGAGCACCTCTCCCTTGGTCTGTGTTTACAAATAGGCCAGAGTGAGCAGGATCTTGACCTCAGCAGTGATGCCAGTTTGAAGACCGTTTCAATGCTGCAGCCTTAACATGTTGAGAAATGCTGATGGGCTGAATTATTCACAGTAGCCATGATGATGGAGTAGAGGAAGAGTGGGGGATATTTCAAAGGTAGACACTGCAGCTGAGTTACAGTTGACTTTGTAAACGAACACACATTTGGATCAGGATGGTCTTCCTCTTTCTGAATCAAACAGGGCACAGCCTTTGCTATAGAATTTTCACTGTGTTTGCTCCCTCAAATGACTGTGGCTGGCAACATACAAGGATAAAATGGAATCAGTCACATGTGTTTCTATAAAAGAGCTTAACACATGTTTATATTGTGATAACTAATTTCTCTTACTTCAGTTCATTTTTCATGGTATCATCAGTTGTTCTGTTATTTAGTTGCCAAGTTGTGTCTGACTCCTTGCGATCCCATGAACTGTAGCACACCAGGCCTCCCTGTCCTTCCCCATCTCCCGGAGTTTGCTCAAGTTCATGTCCATTGAGTCGGTGATGCCATCCAACCATCTCATCCTCTGTCTCCCTCTTCTCCTTCTGCCTTCAATCTTTCCCAGCATCAGGGCTCTTGCTAAAATACTGATCTGACAGATACTCCACTTTTACAGACTCTAATGATTTCTCACTGCTTACAGCATTAAATTTGAAAATCCTTGGCATGAAATACAAGAGTTTTTACAAACTGGCCCTGTCAGATCTCTCCAGCCCAAATCCATTTCCTATTGCCTTTCTACTCCTGGCTTCTTCCTACATCTTACACTCTGATTGTCCAAAATCTTGAAATTTACCTAAAGATACCAGATTGTTTGAAATCTCTGAAATTCAGTATATATTTTTCCTGCTTGAAATGACTTTTTGTCTTGTCCTTACTAAAAGCCGATATACATATTTTTGGCCTTTCTCCCACAAGCCCACTCGAAAAATAAATTTTATAAAAGAATAGTGATGCAGAAAACAAATTTATGGTTACCAGGGGTGAAATGGGGGGAGAGATAAATTGAAAGATTGGGATTGACTGATATACAGTGTGTGTGTGAGTTGAATCAGGCATGTCCAACTTTTTTCGACCCTACAGACTGTAGCCCCCCAGGCTCTTCTGTCCACAGGGATTCTCCAGGCAAGAATACTGGAGTGGGTTACTGTGCCCTCCTCCAGGGGATCTTTCCAATCTGGGGACTGAACCCAGGTCTTCATATTGCAGGTGGATTCTTTACCAACTGAGCTACTAGGGAAGTCCCCACATATACATTACTATATATAAAATGGTAACTGCTGCTGCTGCTGCGTCACTTCAGTCATGTCCAACTCTGTGCGACGCCATAGACAGCAGCCCACCAGGCTCCACCGTCCCTGGGATTCTCCAGGCAAGAACACTGGAGTGGGTTGCCATTTCCTTCTCCAATGCATGAAAGTGAAAGTGAAGTCGTTCAGTCGTGTCCGACTCTTAGAGACCCCATGGACTGCAGCCTGCCAGGCTCCTCCATCCATGGGATTTTCCAGGCAAGAGTACTGGAGTGGGGTGCCACTGCTTTCTCTGAAAACGGTAACTAATAAGGACCTATTGTTCAGCACAGGGAACTCTACTTAGTACTCTGTAATAACCTTTATGGGAAAAGAATCTGAGAAAGAGTAGATATACGTGTATGTATAACGATTCATTTTACTGTACACCTAAAACTAACACTACATAATAAATCAACTGTACTCCAATAAAACTTTTTTAAAAAAGAAAAAAAAAATTAAAATTATTTTTTGACAAGATTAAAAAAAAAAGTGGCCTGTGATCCTAGTAATGTATGCGGTTTAGTTGCTCGGTCATGTTTAACTCTTTGTAACCCAATGAGTTTTAGCCCACCAGGCTCCTCTGTCCATGGGGATTTTCCAGGCAAGAATACTGGAGTGGGTTGCCATGCCCCTCTCCAGGGGATCTTCCCGATCTGGGTCTCCTGCATTGCAGGTGGTCTCCTTACCAACTGAGCCACTAGGGAAATCCTAATCCTGGTTACAGTGAATTGAATTTGGGTCAAAAACAATACCTTTTAGCAGCTGACAGTTGTATATGCTTTGGGTCCCATTTGACAGCAATTGCAACCAATTTCCTCTTGGATGGTAGCTCGCATTGACAACTTTAAACAGCTCATAGGGAGGGACCAAGACCTCCTTCTTGAGAGAGAAGTTTTGTACTGGTGCCCCCAGGCAGGTCAACATGGTAAACAGAGTTTGGTTCCCAAACCTCTGTGCCTGTTCTTTTGCTGGGGAGGTGGATAGGAATTGGCCAAAGCGAACGATGGCACCCACGGGGGCTTGCAAGTAAATGCCCTTCAACTCATGCTGCACCTCGTAACACAGAGGGTCTTTCCTCGAGACAATCTCTTTCCTCAGCAGCTGGATTGCTGAGGTCAGGAAATAGTGTAGATATTTGAAATGGAATGAATGTTTATACTGCTGCGGAGACCCAGCAGCACTGGCCATGGCTCTGGAGAAGTCTAGGTGAACTCTGTCATCCGATAAATAAACCAAGACAGCCACAGCATGTGTATTAGTCATGTTCTCGGGGAGAGGTTTTTCTTGGTTCAACCAGTTTAAGTGTGTTTGGTGCCAGGCCTTGCGGTAATGCTTACTGGATTCTAGTTCGTCCATGAAATAATCCCCTTGAAGCAGCATCTCCATGACTTGTTGGCTGCAGCCTCGGTACTGATCATCAAAGGAATTTGGTGCCAAGTCAAAGTCGATTTTAACTGCAATCTATAAGGAAAGAATTTCACATGCTAGCAAGGTTATTCTCAAAGTCTTTTAGGCTAGGTTTCAACAATACATGAACCAAGAACTTCCAAATGTACAAACTGAATTTGGCAAAGGCAGAGGAATCAGAGATCAAATTGCCAACATCTGCTGCTGCTGCTAAGTCCCTTCAGTCGTGCCCAACTCTGTGTGACCCCATAGACGGCAGCCCACTAGGCTCCTATGTCCCTGGGATTCTCCAGGCAAGAATACTGGAGTAGGTTGCCATTTCCTTCTCCAATGCATGAAAGTGAAAAGTGAAAGTAAAGTCGCTCAGTTGTGCCCTTAGTTACCCCATGGACTGCAGCCTACCAGGCTCCTCCGTCCATGGGATTTTCCAGGCAAGAGTACTGGAGTGGGTTGCCATTGCCTTCTCCGGCAACATCTCCTGGATTATAGAAGAGCAAGAGAATTCCCGAAAAACATCTGCTTCACTGACTATGCTAAAGCCTGTGTGGATCACAACAAACTGGAAAATTCTTAAAGAGATGGGAATACCAGACCATCTTACCTGCCTCCTGAGAAACTTGCATGCAGGTTAAGAAGCAACAGTTAAAACTGGACAAGATTGAGTGACTGAACAATAAGGAAAGAAGTATCTTGATTATAATTTTTCAAATCAGATGGTGAATGTTGTTGACCTGAAATAAATAAACTGCCAGGTATTTCTCCAGCAAAGACAGGTTTATTCAGGGTCAGCAAAGAGCTGCAATTCAGGGTTTGTGACTCTGATGCTGAGGGATTGGGGGCAGGAGGAGAAGGGGATGACAGAGGATGAGATGGCTGGATGGCATCACTGACTCGATGGACGTGAGTCTGAGTGAATTCTAGGAGTTGGTGATGGACAGGGAGGCCTGGTGTGCTGTGATTCATGGGGTCGCAAAGAGTCGGACACGACTGAGCGACTGAACTGAACTGAACTGAACCATGGTGCAACATGAACAGGTCCTCACAGGGCAAGGGGAGTAAAACACTTTCCTAGAGAAGAAACGGAAGATGGGAGGATATAGTAAACAGAGTTCATGGCTTTTCATTGGCCCAGTCCTTGCCAGGAAAGGGGCATCCCTGATACTCAGTTGCTAAAGAATCCACCTGCAATGCAGGAGACCCAGGTTCGATTCTGGGGTTGGGAAGATCCCCTAGAGAAAGGATAGGTTACCCACTCAGTATTCTTGGGCTTCCCTTGTGGCTCAGTTGGTAAAGAATCCACCTGCAATGTGGAGACCTGGGTTTGATTCCTGGGTTGGGAAGATCCCCTGAAGAAGGGAAAGTCTACCTACTCCAGTATTCTGACCTGGAGAATTCCATGGAGAAGTTCATGGAGTTCAAAGAGTCTGACACGACTGAATGACTTTCACACTTACTTTGCCAGGAAAGAAGAGGTGCTTCTCTTCTTCCTGTTGGGCTCTACTATGCCGGGCAATGGCAGCCCACTCCAGTACTTTTACCTGGAAAATCCCTTGGATGGAGGAGCCTGGTGGGCTGCAGTCCATGGGGTCGCTAAGAGTCGGACATGACTGAGCGACTTCACTTTCACTTTTCACTTTCATGCACTGGAGGAGGAAATGGCAACCCACTCCAGTGTTCTTGCCTGGAGAATCCCAGGGACGGCGGGGCCTGGTGGGCTGCCATCTATGGGGTCGCACAGAGTCGGACACGACTGAAGCGACTTAGCAGTAGCAGCAGCATGCCAGGAGTAGGGCTTCTCCAAAAGAATCCATCTGCAATGCAGGAGACAATAGAGATACCGCTTTGATCCCGGGAAGATACCCTGGAAAAGGAAATGGCAACCCACTCCAGTATTCTTGGCTGGGAAATCCCATAGATGGAGGTACCTGGTGGGCTATAGTCCAAAGGGTTGCAAAGAACTGGACAGGACTAAGTGACTAAGCACATAAACACACCCACAAAAACACACACATCCTGGGAGTAACAGCTCCCCCTTCTGGTCTTCTGACTCTATTTAATTGATGTTTCTGTTTTTTTTTTTTTTTAATTTTGCAATGTGGTAGCTGATTTACTTTATTTGCTATACTCTTTAAGACCAAGTTGTCTCCTCAAAATCAGTATCTGCTGAAATAAGTTTCACTCATAGTCATTACACTACTCCAGCCCTTCCTGTGTCTGTGACTCATGTTAGATATTGAATTTAGTTTGACAAATATTACTAAAACACCAACATCCTCAACCCCCACAGAGAAAGTGACTCTTCTGTATCAGTGCAAAGTCTTTTTGCACAGTGAGTATTTTGAAGAAAAAAATAATAATCTTAAAGTTTAATTATACTTTCTGTTTCTTCTCCTACCCCTTCACATTCTCACATTGATGTTATAGGGAATATTTCTTTACACTTAAAGAACGCTTAAAGACTGTATTAGAAGTCTTTGGGACTTCCCTGGTGGTCCAGTGGTTAAGACTCTGCATCTTCACTGAAGAAAGCACAGTTTGGATCCCTGGTCATGGAACAAAGATCCCTCATGCCATTCACTGCGACCAAACCAAAGAGCAAAAGCAAAACCAAACCAAACCAAAATGACAAAAAATGACTTCAGTGATGAGTGATGTTGAGTTCTCTACGGGGCTATGACAACCTTCTCCTCTGCCCAGGACTTGAAATATGAAGGCTAACATACAATTTTTGCTATTGAATGAGAACCTGTTGGAACACCCATCTTTAGGTCTGATGGCTGGTGGGCTTGTTAAAGGTAAACCTCAGAATGAGTTGACTTGCCCCCTTAGCTGCAGGCAGTATTGGATTGCAGCCTGTCCAGGTGGGATTCTTGTTATGGAGGAACACATAACTCATGCCTTTTTCCATGGGGCTAACTCCCAGGAGGAAGAGAAGCAGAGTCAAATGCAGTATACCCAGTTATTCTTCCTGACACTACCAGTCAAGTAAATCTGCCCACTTCCAGGGAAGCAGAGTGAGGAAAGAGCTGGACAGAGGTCAGTAAGGTTCCTTGGAAAGTCCCTCCTTTTATTAATAGAAACCAGGAGTGGGAAAAAGGCATTCTCTCATAGGGAGTCAAAGGAATATTACTTATTGATATCTAGTGCATATTAAGTTTGCCACAATAAAGTTAGTGACTTCAAAATACCTGGGCTTCCCTAATGGCTCAGTGAAGAGTGAAGTGTCTGCCTGCAATTCGGGAGACCAAGGTTCAATCCCTGGATCAGGAAGATCCTGTGGAAAAGGAAATGGCAGCTCACTACAGTATTCTTGCCTGGAAAATTTCATCGGCAAAGGAGGCTGGTGGGCTATAGTCCATGAGGTCACAGAGACTCAGACATGACTGAGTGACTACTAACACTTTTTCACGTTCAAAATAAATGAATAAATAAATAGAAGTTAGAGATTTGAAGACAAGTCATTAAGTATCACCCACCCATAACTGAAAGCCATATTTTTCAGTTATCTGAATTCCAAAATGTTTCCTTCTTGGCAAAGAAATGATGCTTTCTTAATAAACAGTACTTATTAAGGAACATATTAAGAGATAAAATTCCATCCAGTGAGTGTCAACAGTGCAGCGGCTGCGACTAAAAAACATACCATTGGGTATTTTTGCTATATCATTTATGGCAAGAAGTCAACTAGTTTGTGTAAACTGGAACAAAATTTTAAGCCTGCTTAAATGACTTTAACCAATGACTCTTCATAGCAGGTTTACAAATAGTTCTATAGAATATATTTAAGCCAAAAACAAAAGAAAAATACCTTCTGTCAAACCTCATACCCTCCAAAGCTTTAATCTACTGCTATATATCAAATAGGTATTCTGTTTTCTCTTAACATGAGGTCATATAGAACTTTGTAATGCTTCTTTTGAGTTGATCTATATGAGACGGCTAGTGTCAGATAATGAAAGTAAAAGTATTAGTCGTTGAATTGTGTCTGACACTTTGCGACCCCATGGACTATAGCTCACCAGGCTCTTCTGTCCATGGAATTCTCCAGGCAAGAATACTGGAGTTTGTAGCCATTCCTTTCTCCAGGGGATCTTCCCAACCTAGGGATCGAACCCAGGTCTGGCATTGCTCTCGGGATTCTTTATTGTCTGAGCCACCAGGAAGCCAAAGCCAGAAAGACTTGGTTTATTTTGCATTATTTGTCCTACAGATGCAGTCTTTTATGCAAATTTTATGGATAGTAAAAATTAATGCCGAGACTTCCCTGGTGGTTCAGTGCTTAAGACTCCACATTTCCACTGCAGGGGGCACATGTTAAAACCCTGGTCAGGAAACTAAGATCTTGCATGCCACCTGGCACAGCCAAAAAAAACCACCAAAAAATCCAAAACAAAAAATAACGCTACATCTCTAGCTTGCATGTGTGTATGCTAAGTTGCTTTACATGTCCAACTGTTTGTGACCCTATGGACTATAGCCCACCAGGCTCCTCTGTCCATGGGATTCTCCAGCAAGAATACTGGAGTGGGTTGCCATTCCCTTCTCCAGGGGATCTTCCCGACCCAGGGATCAAACCTGGGTCTCCTGCATTGCAGGCAGATTCTTTACTGTCTGAACCACTAGGAAGCCCCTATCCCACAGAATTAAAGGTCATTTAAAGGCTATCACTAGGAGGATGCTCCAATGAAGCCCTGATCATAAAGAGATCGCCTCCTCCTCCGTAACTCACCGTGGGTGTCTGCAGACCAGAGCACAGCAGCAGGAGAAGGAGCTGCCTCCTCAGGAGCCAGATTCTCACCGCAGAGGCTGCAGTATTTGCTAGAAGAATCCTTCTGCAACGATTGGTCAAGGGACAGCATTTGTTTGTGTGCAGAGTGCTTCTTTGCCCTCGCAGCTCCATCCTGAAATCAGCTTTCGGGATGCCCCTTTGAGGTTTTTCTCCTGGAGTAGGTCTCAGCAACAACTCTCCTCTCCCACGTGTATCTCGAGACTTCTGTTGACCACCACCAACTAGCAGTTTTTCTGAGGGAAGAATTCAACTCACTCGTAAAGCTGGAACCACTGTTGATCAGCCAGACTTGTGCACCAAATAAGGGATTCTAAAGTGAACTCAAGTTTGTTCCCAATTTAAAAAAAAGATCCTGGTCTTGTTTGTATGTGGGGAAATTCCAAAGGCTTATTAAGGGTCAGGCTCACCCGCTCAACCTTTAACTTCCTTAGCAAAGCAGGACAAGGCATGCCCTGTATGATGTTTGGGGTTAAACAGTATTATCTTGAGCTGCAGCCTCCCATTGTGAGTGATATGATTGGCCGTTGCAGGTCCCTGGAAACATGCCCCCACAAGGTGGGCTTGTGTGGGGTTCATCTGGCACTGCTGATAGACCCTACCCAGAAGGGGCTGCCATAAAGCAGAACAGTAGGGATACTATCAAAACAAAGCCTCTCTTTGACTCACAAACTTAAGAGAACAAACACAGTTGCCAGGAGTGGGGGATGAGGGGGCAGTTAGGGGGTTTGGGATGGACGTGTCCACACAGCTACATTTAAAATGGATAACAAACAAGAGCCTACTGTATAGCATAGGGAACTCTGCTCAATGTTAATGGCAGCCTGGATGGGAGGGGAATTTGGGGGAGAATGGATACATATATGTGTATGATTGAGTCCCTTTGCTGTTCAGCTGAAACTGTCACAACACTGTCAAGTGGCTACACTCCAATACAAAATAAAAAGTTTAAAAAAACACAGTATCTGCAAAGTGCAAAAAAAAAAAAAAAAAAAAAAAAAAGAGGCTTCTCTTTGCTGCTTTTCCACTGCACACTTGAAATTGGCCACTCTAGAAATTATACCTGTTGGGGTCATAGATTGGCTATGTTTTTCTCTTCTAAAGGCATCAGATCCTCAATCCACGCTATTTCAGTCTGTAGTGAAGCCAAATGACTACTCTTAGAAACGGAGCTGACAGTATTCAATGACATGGATCAAGAAGAGGTTGCAGGGTGCTAAGTTCATTCAGCACAAGTGTCCTATGAAACTGTCTCTTTTAGTCACTTCCTTTTCTAGTCTGAACACACTTCCTCTGTCTCAGTCCTTGGAGTGATTGTTTTTCTTGTGAATCTTTCCCAAACGTACACTTTCTGATTCATATTTAACTGTGAAGGGAAATGAAATCTTGTTCTTGGAAATTCTGATTTTTTTAAAAACTTAAAAATATTTTTAAGTTGAAGCTTCTGATAATATCACAGCAGTTATACTCATCACCAAAGTTCAGAATATCTAGAAAAGTATGTCAGGTTGGCTTATTTCTCTCTCAGTTCTTGTCTCAACACATCAAAAGTTTGGAACAACAAACTAAACAGTTTAAAACAACAGACAAGTTATAGTTCAGTTACAGCCCAAACAGACAAATCTTTTATTAAACAGACATTCCCAAGATGTAGGAAAAGGTTAACCCCAAAGGCGCCATGGTAATAATCCCTATTGGCTTCCCCCTTTTTATACTTCTTGTCTTCTCCCTTTGGTTGTGCCCTGTGCAAAATATGGCTTGTACCCACCACCAATCAAGAAAGGGGATGCAAATGGGCATATGCTCAAGGCTGAATGACAACTGCAAGTTCTATAATAATAGGCTCCTATATGTTTTCCCATAGTTCAGTCTGTTACAATCAGATGTACATATATGTAGAATATTTATGAACCCTTAAAGGGCTCCTAGCTCCACTTTTCACTTTCATGCATTGGAAAAGGAAATGGCAACCCACTCCAGTGTTCTTGCCTGGAGAATCCCAGGGACGGCGGAGCCTGGTGGGCTGCCCTCTATGGGGTCGCAGAGTCGAACACAACTGAAGTGACTTAGCAGCAGCAGCAGCTCCCTAAGGTTACTTGAGGAAACAGCTGAACAGCAAGGGCAGTGTGCCAGAGCTGGAGAAGTCCGTGCAGTTAGTTTGTATCCACTGTGTGCCTAGGGAGCATATGCAGAGACTGGAAAAATCTCTGTGGTTATTTTTGTAGCATATCTGTGAGCTCTCCTGGCTGTGTCTGGGATGGCATTTAGAGATGAGCTTGCATCCTTTTCAGCTAGGCCACCCCTTGTTGCTCATGCCTAATTTCCTACCCAATAAGTATAAAGGAGGAAACAAAATTACCCATAAGCCATCATCTGAAAAAAGGTATTATTTTGATTTAGATTTTAGTTTTACATACACACACATTCTGGGACTGAAATAATGTGTGCAATTTTGCATGCTGATTTTTTTCCCTTAATTTTTTTCTTCTAC
This sequence comes from Tragelaphus eurycerus, assembly GCA_935064755.1. Taxonomy (NCBI): domain Eukaryota; kingdom Metazoa; phylum Chordata; class Mammalia; order Artiodactyla; family Bovidae; genus Tragelaphus; species Tragelaphus eurycerus. The sequence continues at coordinate 13,584,649 of CAKXYN010000036.1, read as the reverse complement.
ATCTTATTTTTTTTTAATTGAAGTATAATTGATTTACCTTAATGTTTTAATGTCAGCATGCCCTCATATAACTTAATACTTATTGAAAGCATAATTTTTTTCATGGCTATATAGTATTCTACTATCTGTGCTACCATGCATGAAATATGGGGTGGATCCATGGACCATACTGTCACAAAAGCAGATTGGTGAGCAGGACATGGACTCTTGAGAAAGACATGTCAGTTCAATTCCTGGCTCTCCTATTTAACCTTTGACATCGTGCAACTTACTTAACTTCTTTGTTCTTCAGTTTCCTCAGTTGTTAAGTGGAGAAAGGAATAGTACTTACAGGGATTTCCCTGGGTGTCCGGTAGTTCTGACTCTCACTTCCCCTGTAGGAGGTGCAGGTTCAATCCTTGGCCAGGGAAGTAAAATTCCTCATGTCACGCAGTGCAGCCAAAAAACAAACAAAAACAAGTAATAATGGTACTTACCTCTCTGAACGCTTTGATACCTTTGTAACCCATTAACAGCAGTTGACACTGAGAAATTGTTTAATAACATTATCATTTGTACCCAACACATCTTTATTTGTACCAAAATTTGTTGGATAAATGTATTAAACTTAGCCTGTTTCAACTTTGAATTATTGTGAACAATGACTTGTGAAAATGTTTTGGACACAAATCTTTGTGTGCTTTTTGTCTTGCAATTTTTGAGATACAATTTAGAGACGTGCATAGTTTTGGACTTCATTGGAAACATGAGTAGTACATGAAAATATCCCTTTAAGATTTTAATTTTAATTCTTAAGATTCTTATTATTAACTGTTAACTTGAGATACCGAAGTTTCATGAAGAGAACTGAAATTAGAGTCTTGAAACTTGGGTTATGGGTCTGGTTCTATAGCTTGGTAGCTGAGTCAACTTTAAAAAAGCCTGTAAACAGTGCTGAGCTTCAATTTCCTTAACCTTACAGTTCTTCAGTCGCTCAGTCGTGTCTGACTCTTCGAGACCCCATGGACTGCTGCACGCCAGGCTTCCCTGTCCACCACCAACTCCCAGAGTTTGCTCAAGCTCATGTCCATTAAGTCGATGATGCTATCCAACCATCTCATCTTCTGTCTCCCCTTTCTTCTCTTGTCTTCAATCTTTCCCAGCATCTTTTCCAATGAGTCAGCCTTCTCTTCAGGTGGCCAAAGTATTGGAACTTCAGCATCAGTCCTTCCAATGAATATTCAAGGTTAGTTCCCTTTAGGATTGACTGATTTGATGTCTTTGCTGTCTAAGGGACTCTCAAGAGGGATTTCTTTGGAAGGAATGATGCTAAAGCTGAAACTCCAGTATTTTGGCCACATCATGCGAAGAGTTGACTTATTGGAGAAGACTCTGATGCTGGGAGGGATTGGGGGCAGGAGGAGAAGGGGATGACAGAGGATGAGATGGCTGGATGGCATCACTGACTTGATGGATGTGAGTCTGAGTGAACTCCGGGAGCTGGTGATGGACAGGGAGGCCTGGCGTGCTGCGGTTCATGGGGTCGCAGAGAGTCGGACATGACTGAGCGACTAATCTGATCTGATCTGATCTGAAGCCACATTCAAAAGCATCAGTTATCTGGTATTCAGCCTTCTTTATGGTCCAACTCTCACATCTGTACATGATTACTAAAAACCATAACTTTGACTAGGTGGACCTTTGTCAGTAAAGTGATGTGTTTGCTTTTTAATATGTTGTCTAGGTTTGTCATACCTTTTCTTCGAAGGGGAAAGTGTGTTTTAATTTTAAGCTGCAGTCACCAAGCTTGGTGATTACCAAGTGGACAAAAACAAATAATATGATAATAATTACCATTCTGGAGAGTGTACCGTGCTTCAGTAACTTTTAGTTTGTTATCTCAACCCACAATAAGACTATTAGGGAGAGATATTTTAGCCTCCACTTTCTGGGTGCATTTGATGAAATTCTGAGGGTAAATAACTTGTCAGTGATCCCATGGCCCACTGCCTCCAAAAATTCTAACAGACTGTCATTTTTTTGGTCATGCCGTGCAGCTTGTGGGATTTTAGTTCCCTGACCAGGGATTGAACCCAGACCACGGCAGTGAAAGCGCGGCGTCCTAACCACAGGACGGCCTGGGAGCTCCCCTGTGTCATTCTATTATTATTGCCTATAAAGGTCTTGCCGATTTTCCTAATGGGACTGTCACTTCCCAGATAAGACCACTAGGCGGCAGCAGAAACCTTTGTAACCTATTCAGTTCAGTCGCTCAGTCATGTCTGACTGCAACCCCAGTCAGGACTACAGCACGCCAGGCGTCCCTATTCGTCACCAATTCCCGGGCTTGCTCAGACTTAATGTCCATTGAGTCGGTGGTGCCATCCCACCAACTCATCCTCTGTTGTCCCCTTCTCTTCCAGTCTTCAATCTTTCCCAGCATCAGGGTCTTTTCCAGTGAGTTAGTTCTTCACATCAGGTGGCCAGAGTATTGCAGCTTCAGCGTCAGTCCTTCCAACAAATATTTAGGACTGATTTCTTTTAGGATTGACTAAATCCCATGGACAGAGAAGCCTGGTAGGTCCATGGGGTCGCGAAGAGTCGGACGCGACTGAGCGACTTCACTTTCACTTTTCACTTTCATGCACTGGAGAGGGAAATGGCAACCCACTCCAGTGTTCTTGCCTGGAGAATCCCAGGGATGGCAGGGCCTGGTGGGCTGTCGTCTATGGGATCGCACAGAGTCGGACACGACTGAAGCGACTTAGCAGCAGCAGCAGCAGCAGCAGTTTGATCTCTTTGCAGTCCAAGGATTAAAAGTGTAACCTTTTAATACAACTGAAATTTAAAGGTAAGGGAGAGGAAGAAGGGGACGGAGGAGAAAGGAGAAACAGGAAACAGAAAAGAGACTGAGACAGGCAAAAGGAAAGAGAGAGGGAAGCAAGACAACATCAACAATCATATCTGGGGTAAGACCGCAGATCTGGAGTGTGTTTGTGTGTGTGCGCGAGTTAAATGAAATTATTTGTTTGCCTGCACAGAGTCAGAGTTGTGACTTACAGGATCTAGTTCCTTGACCAGGAATTGAACCCAGGCCCCCCTGCATTGGGAGTTTGAAGTTTTAACCACTAAACTGTAAGGAACGGATGTTCCGAGTGTGTGTACATTTTATTGAAATAAAAAGTTTTCTGATGCTATTTAGAATCATTGAAAAAAATAATCTTTTGCTCGAGAGTTATTTTATTAAATTTCCCATGAGATAATTTAATTTGAGTTAATTAGAGCTTGAGTTTCACTAGTTACCTTTCTTTTTTAAATAACACTCAATTCTTCAAAATACAGTCTGCTGTCTTGATGGCTAAAGGGATATGGGTTTTGAAGTTGCACAGAACTATGATGCTCTTTTGTCTTCATGATTTCCTAGATTTTGTGAATTGGGATCAGATCAGATCAGATCAGATCAGTCGCTCAGTCGTGTCCGACTCTTTGCGACCCCGTGAACCACAGCACGCCAGGCCTCCCTGTCCATCACCAGCTCCCGGAGGTCACTCAGACTCGCATCCATCGAGTCAGTGATGCCATCCAGCCATCTCATCCTCTGTCGTCCCCTTCTCCTCCTGCCCTCAATCCCTCCCAGCATCAGAGTCTTCTCCAATGAGTCAACTCTTCGCATGAGGTGGCCAAAATACTGGAGTTTCAGCTTTAGCATCGTTCCTTCTAAAGAAATTCCAGGATTGATCTCCTTCAGAATGGACTGGTTGGATCTCCTTGCAGTCCAAGGGACTCTCAAGAGTCTTCTCCAACACCACAGTTCAAAAGCATCAATTCTTCGGCGCTCAGCCTTCTTCACAGTCCAGCTCTCACATCCATACATGACCACAGGAAAGACCATAGCCTTGACTAGGCGAACCTTTGTTGGTAAAGTAATGTCTCTGCTTTTGAATATGCTATCTGGGTTGGTCATAACTTTCCTTCCAAGGAGCAAGCGTCTTTTAATTTCATGGCTGCAGTCACCATCTGCAGTGATTTTGGAGCCCAGAAAAATAAAGTCTGACACTGTTTCCACTGTTTCCCCATCTATTTCCCATGCAGTGATGGGACCAGATGCCATGATTTTCGTTTTCTGAATGTTGAGCTTTAAGCCAACCTTTTCACTCTCCACTTTCACTTTCATCAAGAGGCTTTTTAGCCCCTCTTCACTTTCTGCCGTAAGAGTCGTGTCATCTGCATATCTGAGGTTATTGATATTTCTCCCGGCAATCTTGATTCCAACTTGTGTTTCTGCCAGTCCAGCATTTCTCATGATGTACTCTGCATATAAGTTAAATAAACATGGTGACAATATGCAGCCTTGACGTACTCCTTTTCCTATTTGGAACCAGTCTGTTGTTCCATGACCAGTTCTAACTGTTGCTTCCTGACCTGCATACAGATTTCTTAAGAGGCAGATCAGGTGGTCTGGTATTCCCATCTCTTTCAGAATTTTCCATAGTTTATTGTGATCCACACAGTCAAAGGCTTTGGCATAGTCAATAAAGCAGAAATAGATGTTTTTCTGGAACTCTCTTGCTTTTTCCATGATCCAGCGGATGTTGGCAATTTGATCTCTGGTTCCTCTGCCTTTTCTAAATCCACCTTGAACATCAGGAAGTTCACGGTTCACATATTGCTGAAGCCTGGCTTGGAGAATTTTGAGCATTACTTTACTAGCGTGTGAGATGAGTGCAATTGTTCGGTAGTTTGAGCACTCCTTGGCATTGCCTTTCTTTGGGATTGGGATGAAAACTGACCTTTTCCAATCTTGTGGCCACTGCTGAGTTTTCCAAATTTGGGATAACTAATGCTAATTCTCCATTCCAGTTTCTTTATATACCAAAGAAGAGATGACAGCTCCATTCCTGCAGGGTCGTGTTGGCAATGAAACTGATACACTCTTGTAAAATATCGTGACACGAATCTACGAACTACACTGTCTCAGGAGCAGATTGACTGAGAAGTAGAACACGGGCTCTGGAGAAAGACAGCCCATGTCTAGACAGCCTGTGTCTAGACAACTAGACAACTTGTGCCTAGTTGGTAAGTTGTAGTCGGTCAGACTCTTTTGAGACCCCGTGCACTATATCCTGCCAGCCTCCTCTGTCCATGGGATTTTCCAGCAAGAATACCGGAGTGGGTTGCTATTTCCTACTCCAGGGGATCTTCCCGACCCGTGGATTGAACCCATGTTTCTTGAGTCTCCTGCATTGGTAGACGGATTATTTACCACTGAGCGACCAGGGAAACCCCTTGAGAAATACAACTTAGTTCAATTCGTGTTTTATCACTTCCTTAACCTTTGACCCGGACAAGTATTTTATGTCTGTGCTGTGCAGTTTCTTTATTTTTCTGATGCCCCTGACACTCAGCAGGTGCTCAAAGCATGTTGCCTACTCAGATAAATGAAGACCAGCAACTCACAGGGGGTTTAACACAGTGAAAGTTAATTTTTATTAAATATTTAATAAACAGTGGCATAAGAAAATATTTTGCTAATTTTCTAGAACATTTAGACTAGTTTGCCAAAACTACTTTCGAAGCATGGGTTAAAGTAGTCCCTAGAGGGACTTTGAGGGACTTTGAGGTGAAGGAGGGAGTGTATCTTTTGCCACTGGCCCCAGTGTTGGAAAATGGCTCTTGGCATTTCCTGTTTGAGTCTTGCTAAATTCCTTTGGACCTGTGTTAATTTCATGCAGGTTCTCCCGGAAATCCTTAAGATCCAAAGGAAAGTGGTTTGTTAGCTATCCCCAAAGTAGATAGTCAGGATGGCTTTAACGTTTTAACTTGCCTGTTCTCTTTTACGGTCAAATCCTTATAAAAGTGAACAAAACTCCTTCAATTATTTCATATTTTTAAATAACTTTTATCCAGATAAAATTTTTTATTTTTATTTTTTTGTTTATCTCTTATAGATATGTAAGAGGTTGTGAGCATGCCTGCATGCTCAGTTGCTTCAGTCATGTCTGACTCTTTGTAACCCTATGGACTGTAGCCCTCCAGGCTTCTCTGTCTATCAGATTTTTCAGGCAAAAATACTGGAGTGGGTTGCCATGCTCTCCTCCAGGGAATCATTCCGACCCAAGGATTGAACGCACGTCTCCACATTGCAGGCAGATTCTTTACCACTGAGACACTGGGAGAAGTCCTTCAAATTTTTTATTTTTAAATTAATTAATTAATTTTGGCTGTGCTGGATCGGTGATGATTATCTCGGGCTTTCTCTAGTTGCAGCAAGTGAGGGCTCCTCTTTGATGAGGTGTGAGGGCTTTCCTGTGGTCATGTATGGATGTGAGAGCTGGACTGTGAAGAAGGCTGAGTGCTGAAGAATTGATGCTTTTGAACTGTGGTGTTGGAGAAGACTCCTGAGAGTCCTTTGGACTGCAAGGAGATCCAACTAGTCCATTCTGAAGGAGATCAGCCCTGGGATTTCTTTGGAGGGAATGATGCTGAAGCTGAAACTCCAGTACTTTGGCCACCTCATGCGAAGAGTTGACTCATTGGAAAAGACTCTGATGCTGGGAGGGGTTGGGGGCAGGAGGAGAAGGGGACGACAGAGGATGAGATTGCTGAATGGCATCACTGACTCAATGGATGTGAGTCTGGGTGAACTCCAGGAGTTGGTGATGGACAGGGAGGCCTGGTGTGCTTCGATTCATGGGGTCACAAAGAGTCGGACATGACTGAGCGACTGAACCGAGCTGAACTGAACTGAGGGCTTCTCATTGTGGTGGCTTCTTTTGCTGTGGCTCCCATGCCCTAGAGTGAAGGCTTCAGTAGTTGTGACACACAGGCTTAGTTGCTCCTCCACATGTGGAATCTTCCCAGACCAGGGATTAAACCCGTGTTCCCTGCATTGGCAGATAGATTCTTATCCACTGCACCACCAGGGAAGTCCTAGATAAAATTTTAAACGTACAGAAACATTATAAGTTTCTGCTGTTGTTTAGTTGCTAAATCATGTCCAATTCTTATGAGACCCCATGGATCGTGGCCCACCAGGCTCCTCTGCCCATGGGTTTTCCCAGGCAAGAATACTGAACTGGGTTGCTATGCTCACCTCCAGGGGATCTTCCCAACCCAGGGATCGAACCCTCGTCTTCTGCATTGGCAGGAGGATTCTTTACCACTAAGCCACCAGGGAAGCCCTAAGTTTCTGTATAAGGAACATATGCATGTTCAAGGAACTCCAAGGCCCTATTATAACTGAGCAAGACACCATGGGGGAGAGGGGGAGCTTCCTGGACAGTCCCCTCCCTCATACCCCTGTATTTTCTGCTATAGCTCCTCTCTGAAGTACCCAGGTAACAGTAACTCATGCATGCTGCTGCTAAGTCGCTTCGGGCATGTCTGACTCTGTGCCACCCCGTAGATGGCAGCCCACCAAGCTCCCCTGTCCTTGGGATTCTCCAGGCAAGAACACTGGAGTGGGTTGCCATTTCCTTCTCCAATGCATGAAAGTGAAAAGTGAAAGTGAAGTCACTCAGTCATGTCCGACTCTAAGTAACCCCGTGGACTGCAGCCCACCAGGCTCCTCCATCCATGGGATTTTCCAGGCAAGAGTACTGGAATGGGTTGCCATTGCCTTGTCCAACTTGTGCATATTTTCTGAGATTTTTCAGATGCTAAAGTGAAGTGAAAGTCACTTTATAATATCCGTGGGACCCCATGGGCTATACATTTGTGATTCCATGGGCTATACAGCCCGTGGAATTCTCCAAGCCAGAATACTGGAGTGGGTGGACTTTCCCTTCTCCAGGGAATCTTCCCAACCCAGGGATCAAACCCAGGTCTCCCGCATTGCAGGCAGATTATTTACCAGCTGAAACATAAGAGAAGCCCAAGAATACTGGAGTAGGTAGTCTATCCCTTCTCCAGTGGGTCTTCCTGACCTAGGACTCGAACTGGGGTCTCCAGCATTGCAGGCGGATTCTTTACCAACTGAGCTATCAGTGAAGCCCTCAGATGCTAAAAACCACTATCACATAGAAGAAATTAAGAACATGACCCCAAACCTACAGGCACCTAAGGACTGATAATGTTAACTGCCCCGTTACCTCACCGTCAACCAATCAGAAAACTGTGCATGGACCCATCACATACTCTGGGGTGCCTTCCTTATCTGGGCTTTAAAGAGGCTTTGCTGGAGCCCTTGAGGGAGTTTGGAGTTTGTGGGGCATAAACCATTCTTTCTCCTCGCATGGCCCACAATAACCCTTTCTCTGCTCCAAACTCTAACATTTTGGTTTGTCTGATCTCACTGTGAGTCTGTCACTTGAACCATGTTCACATGATCCACATTCATCCATTGCTTATATTTTGCCCCATGTGCTCTCTCTCTCTCTCTCTTTTTCTAAACCATTTGAGAGTAATTGCAGACATCATGCCCTTTGAGGCATATTAAAAATTTTTAAGGGTTTGAGCAAAATTCAGTTCATATTGAGCAGTTGCCAAACTGAAATGTTTAAGAATGCTCTACTGATAAGAGCTGGGGAGAAACTTACACAGAGGAAAAGGAGGAAGAAAAGCAAGGAAATTGATTGGCTGTAGTTTAAGCATTTGTCTTATTTGGAAAAGCCTCATTGGCTGTTTGTGATGGCTGTCCTTGGATTTCAAAGTCTCCACCTTGAGGCCAGTGCGCACTTAGGTTTTGGTTTGCTTGTGTAGGCTGCAGAAGTATTACCTTCACCTCAGTCTCATGGCCTCCTTCCTTGTTTAGTTAATTTAACACCTGTAGGGACAGAAATACTTTCCTTTCTACCCTTCAGGCACGACTGAGTGACTTCACTTACACTTTTCACTTTCATGCATTGGAGAAGGAAATGGCAACCCACTCCAGTGTTCTTGCCTGGAGAATCCCAGGGACGGGGGAGCCTGGTGGGCTTCCGTCTATGGGGTCGCACAGAGTCGGACACGACTGAAGCGACTTAGCAACAGCAGCAGCAGCAGCAGCAAGAAAAAGTAACAGGAGAAAAACAAATTTTGCGTGTATGGGATTCCCATAAAAAATACAAACACTCCCCCCTGCCCCAATGTGAAACCCAAAGGCAGTCAGGTAATTGAGACTTGTATGGCATTCTGACAAAGGAATGTATGCCCCTGAGGCTTCAAAGGGGAGGAGGGCAAATCACAGGAAGATGAGAAGAGCAGATATGTGCCCTGCCATGTTGGTGAGTCTTTCAGCTAAAAAGTTATCTCTGCTGATAGCTCTCTTTCTAGCAGCCCCCGATTTAAATTCTTTCAGGCAGTGAAGAGAGGTAAAAGGTTTCCTTGAGTCTGTTGGGTCTTGATTGCCTTCAGTTCAAAATAATCCACATGGGACTTCCCTGGTGAACCTGTGGATAAGAATCTGCCTGCCCCTGCAGGGGACCGGGGTTTGATCCCTGGTCCAGGAAGATTCTAAATGCCACGGAACAATTAAGCCCAGGAGCTGCAACTACTGAGTCCACGTGCTTCAGCTACTGAAGCCGTCAAACCTAGAGCCTGTGCTCTGCAACAAGAGAAGCCACCACAATGAAAAGCCCACATATTGCAACAAAAAGTGGCACCTGCTTACTACAACTAGAGAAAACCCATGCAAAGCAATAAAGACCCACTGCAGCCAAAAATAAATAAATAAATAAATAAATAAATAAATTTATGAGGAAAAAACCCCACATGACAAAGTGGGAGACCTATTTTGCTCCCCTTCACACCCTTTACCCTTAAATACCTCACAACGTATTTCCTAAAGATAAAGACAGTCTCATACACAACCATAGTATAATTACCAATATCAAGAAATTTAACATTTGTAGAAGACTACTGTCTAATCCATACTCCATATGCAAGTTTCATCAACTGCTCCTGTAATGTTCTTTGTAGGTATTTTCCAGGATCAGAGTGTGCATTCACTTGTCAAGTCTTTTTGGTTTCTATAAACTGGAATGCTTCCTCAGTATTTATTTTGCTTTTTGATATTGACTTTTTTGAAACGGTCAGTTGTTTTGTAGAATGTCTCTCAATTGAGGCTTGTCTGGTATTTCCTGATGATTAGATTCAAGTTCTGTGGTTTCGGCAGGGAAGTTACAGAAGTGATGTACTGTTCTCAGGAGGCACTAGCATCCATTGTTTCAATAGATTTGATTATAACAATTGTTGTTAGATCCATTGCTTCATTATGAAGGAAGTTATCTAACCTTCCTCATTTCCACTGCCCGTTTTTTCATAGTGAAACCATTTAGGTGTCATTTCTGGAACTCTGAAGAGCTCCAGTACCACAGTCCTTTATATCTCAGTGCAGAAAGGAGTTCAGTGAGATGCCGAGTGATCAGATCAGATCAGATCAGTCGCTCAGTCATGTCCGACTCTTTGCGACCCCATGAATTGCAGCACGCCAGGCCTCCCTGTCCATCACCAACTCTCGGAGTTCACCCAGACTCACATCCATCGAGTCAGTGATGCCATGCAGCCATCTCATCCTCTGTCTTCCCCTTCTCCTCCTGCCCCCAATCCCTCTCAGCATCAGAGTCTTCTCCAATGAGTCAACTCTTCCCATGAGGTGGCCAAAGTACTGGAGTTTCAGCTTTAGCATCATTCCTTCTAAAGAAACCCCAGGGCTGATCTCCTTCAGAATGGACTGGTTGGATCTTCTTGCAGTCCAAGGGACTCTCAAGAGTCTTCTCCAACACCACAGTTCAAAAGCATCAATTCTTTGGCACTCAGCCTTCTTCACAGTCCAGCTCTCACATCCATACATGACCACAGGAAAAACCGTAGCCTTGACTAGATGAACCTTTGTTGGCAAAGTAATGTCTCTGCTTTTGAATATGCTATCTAGGTTGGCCATAACTTTCCTTCCAAGGAGCAAGCGTCTTTTAATTTCATGGCTGCAGTCACCACCTGTAGTGATTTTGGAGCCCAGAAAAATAAAGTCTGACACTGTTTCCACTGTTTCCCCATCTATTTCCCATGAAGTGATGGGACCGGATGCCATGATCTTTGTTTTCTGAATGTTGAGCTTTTTAGGATAAATAGATTTATTAGAATAGGATGCTTGTAAGGCTCACAAGTGGGCAAGCAGGCAAGTATCATGTTGCCCTGAGTACTCAAGAGCTCACAGTTTTATAATCAAAGGAAGAGAGGCGAGGGGAGAAGATCCTCTTTGTCTTTCTTTTCTTTGTCTTTCTTGAGTAGACATCATACTTTCATCACCAGCTCCTCCCCCAGGTAGGGCAGGGGAGTTTTCTTGTCCCTATATAGTCAGGCCAGGACTGTCATAGCACTTTGGAAAAATTATTCCAGGTCTCAGTACAATGAAGGTCTTTTATTTTGAGAAGTCACCTTTCCCTAAATGATGGTGTGTGTGTGTGTGCACAGAGCACACCCTGGGAGTCATAAACTTGATGACATTGCTGGGCAGATTTTAGGCCTTATTTGCTATCATCATTTTATTGTTTGGGGGGCATTGTGTAAAGAACATGTCTTAAAGCCCAAAGAGCATGTTTTGGGGGTCATTAACTCACTGAGCTCATTGGGCAGAATATAGTTCTCAATCACCATTGTTTTATTGTTTGTGGGCATATCTATTCTGTTGCATAGTTTTGTTGTGAAGCAAGTTAGCTTGATTGTATTGTTAAACAAGGCAATCTAGCTTTGATGCTAAGTGACTTGCTCTGCTTTATGAGTCAAGCAAGCTCGCATTGTTTCAGAATTTTCCCATTACTTTCTTGGGTGATCATTAACCTTACTGTGATCTTCTGAAGCCCTCTAAAGTTCCCTCTCTATCTATAATTTCCTTTTCTATAAGTTCCCTCTCTATCTATAATTTAGGTTCCTAAAACCTTTGTAATTTCCTAAATGATAAGAGCTATGGAGCATCTTGCGCTTCAAGTTCTTGAAATAGCTCCAGAGGCATAAAAGTGAAATGGATATCCTTTTTTTTTTTTTATAATTGAGGTATAGTTGATGTACAATATTATATACATTTCAGGTGTACAACATAGTGATTCATAATTTTAAAGGTTATATTCCATTAATATTATACAATATTGGCTATATTCCCCATGTTGTACAATAGTCAATATATACTCGTAGTGTTATTTATTTTACACAAAGCAGTTTGTATCTCTTAATCGCTTACCTCTATCTTACCCATTTCCTCTCCCCACTGGTAATCACTAGTTTGCTCTGTTCATATGTGAGTCTGTTTCTTTTTTGCTATATTCACTAGTTTTTAAAAAATTGATTAATAATTAAACTTAAAGCAGGAGGAGAAGGCACAGGGACCTGGGGCTAGACAGTTAGAACAGAATTCCCTGTGGCCCAGAAGAGGGTCTGAGGCAAGGCTTACAGGCAAGGCAGAGGTCCAAGGACTATAGCTGGGTCTGTCCACAACTCTGGGCACACAACAGGCAGCAGAAGATCCAACATAACTCTGGGAGCATCTCAACACTTGGGTGGAACAGAGTCATTGAAAACACCAGGAAGGGAGTAACCATCCACACAGGTAGTTGTTTATGGCACATTTAACTGAACTTTCTGTGCGGTTCTGGGGACTCAGTAGTGACGAACCAGATATGGTCCTGGCTCCCAAGGAACCTAGATTTATGCAGTTTCGAAGGTTGGCTCGTAGGTAATGGGTTTAGCAGTTAATGGAGGACCCATGAGGTTGCAAAGAATCAGACTAACTGAATCATAATCATGATATTAATTTTTCTGTAAAATTCATATCTCTGTCCTTCAGCTAACAGAACTTTTGCTCTCCCTCAGCTTTGAGACATATTACAAACCTTACATTGACTAACAATGAAAAGCACAAAATGCATCACATTTATTTAATTATTAGTTTTTTGTTTGATCAGAGGGGAAATGTTTGTCTACGTTACCCCAAGTATAGTAACATATCAAATAATGAATAAAAAGTTTCATCTACTCCCAATTTACTACTCCTAATATTGTTTTAAATAATTTCTGATCTCTGGGGCCAAATCCTGCCACCACCACCCCAAATCCGCCTCTTTTCTTTTCTAGTATTTGAAGATGATGTTCTGTTCTTCCAGGTTTCCCTTTGCAGACTTAATATTCTGACTCAACTCTTCCTCAGACTATCATCCTGGCCATCTTCCTCTTTTTAAATTCCAGTAAGTCGATGACTCTTGTGAAATATCGCAACAGGACACCACACATGTATCTCATCAATGGGACTAAAGGCTTTTTTTGTTCTGAATGCTTTCTTTCACTGATGTAACCTAAGGTGAAGCAGGTTTTCTGGGTATCTATGTCATTCTTTTGACTTGCTGAATATTCATCTATTATGAAACAAAAAGTCATGAAGTCATTTGGGCATAAACTTCCATTATTAAGTCAGATATCACCAATCCTAAAGCACCTGTAAGTTTTTTAAAAGATTTTCTGATGTAGATCATTTTTTAAAGTTTTTATTAAATCTGTTACAATATTGTTCTGTTTTATGTTTTGGTTTTTTGACTCTGAGGCATGTGGGATCTTAGCTCCCCCACTAGGGATTGAACCCATACCCACTGCATTGGAAGGCAAGGTCTTCACTATTGGACCATCAGGTATATCCTAGTGAAGTGAGTGAAAGTCGTTCAGCTGTGTCCGACTCTTTGTGACCCCATGGACTATACAGTCCATGGAATTCTCCAGGCCAGAAAAATGGGGTGGGTAGCCTTTCCCTTTTCCAGGGGATCTTCCCAACCCAAGGATTGAACCCAGGTCTCCCTCACTGCAGGTGGATTCTTTATCAGCTGAGCCACAAGGGAAGCCCAGGGAAGTCTTAATGCACCTGTAAATTTGAAGTAAATTTAGCAGGTTCACTTTTAGGACCTTACATGTATACATCCTTAACTCCTTTATTTTAACCGTAGCTTCTTTATTTTAACCTGACTTCACAAATCCTGATTCTGATACAAAGTGTTATAGCAATAACTCCTGCTTAGTTTTATACAAAAATTAGAATACCATTCTTCTTATATTTTCACCAAAACAGTAATTAAAATATGAAAAATAGCACAGACTTAAGTAGACATTCCTGGGCATGACAATAGGAATTTCCTTTTAGGTTGAAAATGATACATGTTGAAGTTCTCTTTAATGATGCATCAACTAGTTTCTCAACCAGACATGAATGCACGTAATTCTGCCCATGTCTTAACCAGGGATCGCAACTTGTCAGTTGAATTAAAAAGATATATTTCATTTAAATACTTTTAAAATATTTAAATACCCTTAGGTGGGTCATACATTCTTCATTTAGCCATAATTCATACCCGTCACTCTTAGACTAGTTTAATCATAGATGTTATCTCTCTACCTAGATCTTCAGACATTTGCAGTCCCATCTGAATTATTCCACTTGCGGTAAAGAAACCCTGGGCTTCCCAACTGATACTAATGGTAAAGAACCCATCTGCCAATGCAGGAGACATAAGAGATATGGGTTTGATCCCTGGGTTGCGAAGATCCCCTGGAGAAGGGAATGGCCACCCATCCCAGTATTCTTGCCTGGAAAATCCCATGGACAGAGGAACCTGGCAGGCTACATTTCATAGGGTTGCAAAGAGTTGGACACCACCGACTGACCGAGCATGCTCTCAAAGAAACCTTAAGAGATGTCACCACATGCTAAAGGTGGGGAAAAGCCCAAGAAATCTTCAAAATCCTAAATTTTCTGGAATCCATGAAATACCCAAGATCACAAGACAGCCAGGTCAACTGAGTTTCAAACTGTGAGAGCTCTTCTGAGGAGAGAGGGGGGCCCACAAGTTGCTTCATCTTTGTTAAAGTAGAGCAGAAAGAGGCAGCTCCCATGAAAGTGTGTAAAAAAATAAACAGCCAACATTTAAACAAATCTTCAAAGGTTAAGAGTGGGCTGGCAAGACAGTTGAAGAATTTTCTGGGGCTCCAGACTCAAAGGGAAGAGGCTCTGACTCAAGGTCTTTTCTAAGCCTCTCCTGGGTGTTCATGAAAAAGACTGGGGACAGGACAAGAGAAATTGCCCCCTTGGCAATGAAAACAAGTACAAAGTTTCTCTCTCTTTTTAAAAATTTTGCCTTGTTTTTAATTGGAGGATAATTACTTTACAATATTGTGCTGATTTCTGCCATCCATCAACATGAATCAGCCATAGGTATGCATATGTCCCCTCCTTCTTGAACCTCTTTCCCATCTCCTTCCCCATCCCCCTCCTCTAGGTTGTCTCAAGGCACCAGGTTTGGGTTTCATGTGTCATAGAGCTAATTCCCACTGGCTATGCATTTTCCATATGATAATATATATGTTTCAGGCTTCCCTGGTGATGGCTCAGTGGTGAAGAATCCACCTGCAATGCAGCAGCCACAGGAGATGTAGTTTCGATCCCTGGGTTGGGAAGAGCCCCTGGAAAAAGGCATAGCAACCCACTCCAGTATTCTTGCCTGGAGAATCCCATGGACAGAGGAGACTGGTGGGCTACAGTCCATAGGGCTGCAGAGTTGGACACAACTGAAACGACTTAGTACATACGCATAAGTTTATTTAAATGTATATGCTTGGGAAGAAAAGGACAGTGTTTTAAGGGTTCGCTGTCTTTGTCTTTTCTCAATAATTGATTTTTATGCAGTATGTTGTTATTATTGCTCTTAAGGGCTTTTTTTTTCTGCTTGGAAATGTGATTCTGCTGATTTACCACCTACTGATAAGTTGTGTGCTTTGTGTTTTTAATACTTGGATGACTCTGTGCTGATTCTTCTTTGTTCTGAACAATTTTGTTTTCTCCTCTTTAGTGCTATTTTTAGTTTGGTTCACCCACTAGTTTTTATTAATACTACTAAGTCATCTGTAGGTCTATCATTCTGAGAAAATCATATTACCATCCTGATTTAATATGCAGTTCAGATCAAACAAATACTTCAGGAGAATTTTCAGAGTGTAAGCTTCATGAGGGCAGAAATCATATCTTTTTTTCACTGCTCGATCATTTATGCTTGTGATAATGCCTGTCACTGGATAGGCCCTCAATGAATTATTATTTTAAAAAATTTTTGACATACTTTTAATTCTGAAAATAAATTTTTCACAGTAATGCAATTAGTTCCCCGAAATGAACTCATTTATCTGGCTTTTCTACAAAGGACAATTAAAACATTTAAGGCAAGATTCACTTATTCATCTCCATTTTAGGATGAAAAGAAAATAGCAGAGCTTAGATACTGGTTAAAGTTAACAAAATATGGGAAAGCTCCTTTTTCTTTTCTTTATTTCTTTTTTGGTGGTTTCCTGTATAAGAGCTTTGGATTACTATGGATATTTTATAGTAAGACACTTTTGTTTCTAACTTTATATATTGAATACAATTTTTTGTATGTGTAAATGAATCAACCTATGCTTGCCAAATAGGCTAAGCATGTCCTAATATATTCTCACTTAATCCTCCTGATGATTTGGTGAGTAGGTATTATAGTCCCTTTGTTTTTTTACAGATGAACACATGGAGACTCAGATAGGTAGTATAACTTGCCCAGCATAGCTTAGCTAGAGCAAAGCAAACAAGATTCAAACCAGGTCTTCTGACTCTCAGCCCATGAGTGCACTAAACTGCACTATATAAGAAAGCCGAAGGTGGCCTTTTAAAATGATAGAATCACCACCAATGTTTATTGAATACTTTCTATAAGCCAAATACTATGCCAAGTACTCTATATGCTTAATCTCATCCCCTCAGTTGCCCTTTTCGATAATACATCATTAGTCCAAGTTTACTGAGGATCTGAGGTTTGAAGTAACTAAAGGGACTTTCAGCCTTCTTCCTAAGTTCTGTTATATCTTGTTCTCCAGATCCTTTGTTGGGGTGAGGGCAGTGGAAAGACATTTTGTCCTCACTCCCCTGACTTGAATTTATGACCTCTTGCACGCTGAATCTTATTTTCCTGAAGTGGTAATACAAGCTTGTTTTTTCCCTAACTAGCAGATTTTTCTGTTTGATTCGTGTCCATATGAAAAATGGTGCCTGGTGGCACTTTTCTGAACTTCATAGGGTTTGTCAAGTTCCCAAACCCTGCTGGGCAGAATTTGGAAGTCTCTGACCTAGTCTTGATGAATTCTGGACATGGTTTAACACCTCTTGGCCAGCCCTGTAATTTTGATGTTTAAGTTCATTTTCTCCTTCAAGTCCTGCATGATCAAAGGACACAGTATTTAAGAGACAGGCAGATGTGGGCTTCAACCCTGATTCTACTTTTATGTGGGAAATTTTTTAAAGTATTTATTGAATTTGTTACAATACTGCTGCTGTTTTGGGTTTTTGGCCACAAAGCATATGTGATATTAGCTCCCTGACCAGGGATCAAATCAGCACCCTTTGCATTAGAAGGCTAAGTCTTAACTACTGGACCACCAGAGAAGTCCCCCTGATTCTACTTTTTCTGATCTGATGACACTGAGCAAATTACTTTCCCTCTCTGAGTCTTAGTTTACACTTTTGTAAAATTAATACTATCTACCTGAATGGTCACTCTTAGGACTGAATGAGCAAAGTTTGTAAAGTGTTTTAGGACAGTGTCTATTATATAGGGAGTGCACAGTGAATGCCAATTATTATTCTAGCTTATATTATTATGATAACTATTGTTTAGAGGGAGAAGGCAATGGCACCCCACTCCAGTACTCTTGCCTGGAAAATCCCATGGATGGAGGGGCCTGGTAGGCTGCAGTCCATGGGGTCGCTGGGAGTCGGATACGACTAAGCGACTTAACTTTCACTTTTCACTTTCATGCATTGGAGAAGGAAATGGCAACCCACTCCAGTGTTCTTGCCTGGAGAATCCCAGGGACGGGGAGCCTGGTGGGCCTCCATCTATGGGGTCGCACAGAGTCGGATACGACTAAAGTGACTTAGCTGCTGTCTAAACCCAAATTGATATCTGTGTTGTTCTTAGCACTACAGGTTAATTGTCAGATCAAACCAGTCAAAATTGTCTATCTACACAGTAGTTTTCTGAAGAATGGACCTTTCTTTTCATATATCCATGTTTTCAGTTGTATTTAATCAACTGACTGCTTAGCAAAGACCTTGGGGAGATAGCCTTTGGGTTCTTTTAAATTAAAAAAAAATATATTTGTTTGACTGCTCTAGTTCTTAGTTGTGGCATGTAGGATCTTTGATCTTTCTTGTGGCATATGGAATTGAACCCAGGCCCCCTGCACTGGGAGTATGGAATCTTAGCCCCTGGACCACCAGGGAAGCCCCTTAAATTTTAAATTACATAATTTCTTTAAGTTGCAACTGTTCATTTTATTATTGTTCACTTTTCCTTTTTATACATCAATGTATTCAGTATTATTATTATTTTCTTACAGAGAAAGGTATATGTGCAATTTGCAAATAGATGCTTCATCATTTCAATAAATATTTACTATATTTAATTGTAAAACTGCCAATTGATAGACATCATATCATTGTCTCCACATAGGGAATACTAAGAACATTTTAACTGAGATATAACATAGGTTTTCTGTACCTGGTGTACAGATCCATTGTCTAATTAATAGTTTTTTTCTTTCCCTTAATTTTAAAAATATGCCTTTAGATGTTGTTTCGGGAGGGAAGATCTTTGGGTAAAACCTTAATTGCTGTCAAGGAAAACATAATTTTCCGGCCAACTTAATATAACCACACAGTTCAGCATTCATGTAAGGTGTATACAAAAGCAGAATTGTACTGTAATGTTGAGAAGGAGTGTTTTGGTTAAGCTGGTGCCTCTGGATTTTGACTGTAGTTACATAAACATTGACATTTTGTGACTAATGGCTGGGAAAACAGCTACTCACACCAAAAGTTCAGGGTTGGAGTATTCACTCACTGGCCTAGCAGGACAGCTTACTATAATTCTCTCAGTGATTTGAATTGTGGGGCAGAAGATTTTGGCAACTAAGTACATGATCTCCACCAGCTCACTTGTACCTGATCTTCCCTAAATTAGAGCCAGGATTTCAGACTCTAACTAGGGATACATCTCAGAAGGTAACTGTTGATGGAAAAAGTGACACACGGACTTTCACGTGTCAGGGTACGCAAGACCGCAGATTATTTCCCAATGGGAGATTTGTGACTAGGGTGTGGTTAAAGGGGTTGACACAGGGTCACGCTTTACCAAGATGTAAGGGGTGGGGGAGTAAGGAGGTGCAAACAAAAGGGAAATGAGAGGCACTAAAGAAAGCAAAACTATTTTAGGATTTTACTTCTCTCTGTTTTAAAAAAATTTCTTGGCCATGCGACATGTGGGATCTTAGTTCCCTGACCAGGGATCAAACCCATGCCCTTTGCTTTGGCAGTGCAGAGTCTTAACCACTGGACCACCAGGGAAGTCCCTAGGAGTTTACCTTGAGTGGCCCTTTGTGTGCTGAAGAGTCTTTTGTTCTCAGATTTAGAAGTATGGAAATTATTAGAATCAGTATATTTTCATAATTTTGTGTATGGCATAAAGAAAACTCCCAATTTAAAGAGTGGAGCTAGAAATTTTTTTAAAAAGGAAGTAATTTCAATCTCCTAAAAAGTAGCTGACTAAAGTATATTTTTACAAGTTCTATATAGAGAAGTATGCAACAGTGTACATAAAAATATCTAACCTGGGTCAAGAATTCTTTCTATGCATGCTTTCCCACTCATATACTAAATTTTCAGTCAGAAGTTTAAAGTTTTCATTATCCAATGTGATCCTAATAATAGGACATAAAGTAGGTAGAATAGACTTTTTTTTCTGGATGTGGGTCAAGCAGGCTAAGCTACCTAGTTAAGTTACACATGACTAGTATAGGTGAGGACTAGGCATAAGACCCACATCTACTATGCACAAACCCAGATTCATTTCTACTAAATGGCATGAACCATAGCAAAATACAATGTGCAATACATGCTTTTATTAGTTTAATTACCTTTAAGATTATGAGACATGAGATGCTTAGAGAATAAGAGAAATTCTTTCCTTCCTTGTCAGACTGTCACCTGCATTTGGTCACATTTAATTCACAGCCCAGGGTAAGGTTATAATGAGACCTAAAGAATTAAATCAGTCATCGGAAAAATAAAATGCAAGTTCCTCACAGTTATGTTTATCTGTGCATATTAATAAAGTCAAGAGGTCAATCCCAAATTAAGATACAGTGCCAGTTACTTAATTTTATTTCACTGATTATTTACCAATCTAACAGCTCAATTATAATCATCTCCTTATCTGCCTAACTTCACCAGCTCATTCTGTCTGTCCTGGAGTTTCTTACTTAAAAATCATGAAATATTAAGGTTTGAAACTTCCTCTGGCCTAGGTAAGAGTCCACCCCACATCCCCTTTTGTTTGTCCCTGTCAAGCGATGTTAATGAGGAATGAAGAGTCTATGTGCTCAGTGATGTCCAGCTCTCTGCTCCTCCATGGGCTGTAGCCCACCAGGCTCCCCTGTCCATGAGATTTCTCAGGCAAGAATACTGGAGTGGGTTGCCATTTCCTCCTCCGGGGGATCTTCCCAGCCCAGGAATCGAAACTGTGTCTCCTGTATCTCCTGCATTGACAGGTGGATTCTCTACCACTGAGTCACCTGGGAAGCCCCATGTTTAAATATCTCCCATGATGAGAAGCTCACACTTATAACCCTTTCTAAATTTGAACTTGCTCCTTAGATTTGCATTTTTTGAAAAAAAATTTTTCTCCAAACACTGGTCATATAGCTTAAAGTTTTTTTTTTCTTCGTGTTTATTCTGCTCTAGACATAGTGTTCCTGATTTCAAGAGCTCATCTCTGGGCTGTAAAATAGAACCATATAAAAGCCAGGATAAAGACAGTCATTGGGAATTTTTTTTTTTTTTGATAGCTCAACTTGGTCTCAGTTTTGAGACTATTCTTTTTTTTTTTAATTTTTACTGGAGTATAGTTGCCTTACAATGTTGTATTAGTTTCTCCTGCACAGCAAAAGGAATCAGCTATATGTATATGCATATCCCCTCATTTTTGGATTTCCTTCCCATTTAGGTCGCCACAGAGCCTTGAGTAGAGTTCCCTGTGCTTTACTGTAAGTTCTTATTAGTTATCTATTTTATACCAGTATCAATAGTGTATATATATATCAATCCCAAGTTCCTAATTCATCCCACCCACCCCTCTTTCCTCTTAGTATTTATACGTTTATTCTCTGTGTGTCTCTATTTCTGCTTTGTAAATAAGATCATAAGATTGTCCGTACCAATTTAAGGGGAATATGTATCAGAGTTTTCTAAAGGGGTGTGATGGGCTACTTGAGATTATGATATGAGGAAAGGTCAAACAAAGGAGGGGATCTTCTAATTTAGGCAGTCTTTGGTTCTAGTGACTAGGATAGAAGAAGGCACGAAGAGGGATACTGAAAATAAATCCCAGCTAAGCTTAAAGAGGTACAGAGAGGTACAAAATTTCTTGGAAACCTAGAGGCTTATAAATATGGACACTGGAAAAACTGTAGTGTATGTAAGGGCTAATCCTAGAGCTTGAGTATTTAAATACCTAGTTATCCATTAAGATCTTATTTAGCCTGTGCAAGAAATACCTGCTTGTCTTTAATATGAAAGTGATAAATCATGTGATTGTTTAAAATTCTAAGGTATGTGTACACCATTTGGGCATAAACCTGAATGGTGACTTTGAAGGTTTCTAATGGCAGCATTTAGAACCCCAGTTCAGCTTGTGGAAACCGTGGATATATTTTGGTTTGGCTCCAAGCCTTCTTTTCATCCTCTAGGTTACTGAGTGCAAAGGAAAAAAAAAATGAACACTGTATATATTTTTGAGGCACAGGTTTATTTTCCCCTCTTGCAAAACTGACATTGAATTATTTGATTTTTGTCCAAGGGATTTAGCTTGTTCTATGACAGGAGACTGATTATCCTGAAAAATGCCTTTTACACTGACTTTAAACTTGTGACTCTGTGATTCTCAAGGAAGTCTTATCAGAAACCAAGAGATGACTTCAAAGGAGCTTTTCCTCTTCGACACTTTTTCTAGTGTTAGGGCTGGGCCTTCTCTCTCTTTTTAAAATTATGTTAATTTATTAGGCTGTGCTGGGTCTTAGTTGAGGCGTATAGGATCTAGTTCTTAGATCCTAGACCAGGGATTGAACCTGAGCTTTGTACACTGAGAGCTTGGAGTCTTAGCCTTTGGATCACCAGGGAAGTCCCTGGGCCTTCTCTTCTCCATGCTGCGCAAGTTTGGTCAGTTTACACATATTGCCTAACCCTAGTTTTGCTTTTGCAAAGACCCTCAAAGCTTCTTACCGGTAGTAGATAAGGGGATATCCAGGCATTGAAAATTGAGGTTTAGTGCTGGTTTTGCTTTATGCTACAGGTGACTTTGTAAGTAAGTGTATGTGTTAGTTGCTCAGTCATGTCTGACTCTTTGTGACCCGACGGACTGTAGTCTGCCAGGTTCCTCTGTCTGTGGAATTCTCCAGGCAAGAATACTGGAGTGGGTAGCCATTTCCTTCTCCAAGGCATCTTCCCGACTCAAGGATTGAACCTGGGTCTCCTGCATTGCAGGCAGACTCTTTACTGTCTGAGTCATCAACTTTAACCTACCAGATTTTTAGTTTCCATACCTCTTGATTATGGATTATAATTCCTACTTTGCCTGCAACTCATAGACACTGTTAGTAGCAGTGGAAATAATGTATGTATGTGAAAGCATTTAAAATAAATGCATTTATAAAAATGGAAAATTAGTATCATACAACCAGGACTCCTAAGGCAGAAGTAAGGGCAGAGCTTGAATGGGGCTTGCACTGAGATTGCTTCTCCTCTTTCTTTCAATACATGCACACTCACACTCACACACAGATGTGCACGTGTACAAATACAATCTTGATTCTAGGTCTGCATTCATAGCTGACATTCTAGATGTGAGCCCTAGTATGCTTCTCCTTCATATCAATCCTGACTTCTTTATACATACTGGGGAAATGCAGGGGATCCAGAAACTAGTAGTTCCCAGGAGTCCAAAAAATGTTCAGCTTCCCCTTTATCTGGAGAATCCCTCAGAGACCCAGTTGGGCTGGGCCTTGTTTTCCTTTACTCTTAGTTTACAGTGTGAGAAATTGCCTTGCTGTTCAGCTGGCAAAGCAGAGCTTTTACCTGTCAATACACTAGGTTGTTACCCAGTCATATGATTTAAGAGGTGCTCTGGGAGTCATACCCCAAAGCACCTTGTTCGGGAGCTTGTGTTTCTGCCTTTAACACTGTTTGAGACTAATTTTTGTCTTTGTGTCAACATAGTCCACTCCAAATCCTATTTTTAAAATGCAGACATCTCTTTGGAGGGACAAAGGTTAACTTGTTTTGGCCAGTAGTGGGGAGGGAGTAGATAGAAAAAGAAAAGCTGGAAAGGAAAAGTGTGGATGCCTGAGACAATATTTTCCTTCTTTGTCACAATTCTGTCTCCGGTGACCTGATCTCAGGTCATCCTATGCAAAACACATGTTAGTAAACACTAAACACGGACTTAAAGTTCTGGGGTGGAGGAGTGAGGAAGGCCTGGCTTGGAAAATCTTCTAAATTACCCTTCATTCAAAAGACTTCATTTGACTCATTGTAAACTGTTAACAGACTTTTGTTTTCTGTTCTTTTGGCCCAGGTAACTGGGTTTACACTGGATTGTATATCAGCTAATTATGTAGCACATGATGACTCAGTTAGGCATTTTGAATGACAAGGGAACAAAACAGACAGGGTCAAATGACCGAACACAGAGAGCCTGTGTAATTAGCTTATTGGCTCCCTAAATCTTTGTTGGGATCTCTAATATCACAAGCTAGCCTAATGGGAACACATATGCTACAGTGAGGACTTCCCAGATAGCACTGCTGCTGCTGCTAAGTCGCTTCAGTCGTGTCCGACTCTGTGCAGCCCCATAGATGGCAGCCCACCAGGCTCCGCCGTCCCTGGGATTCTCCAAGCAAGAACACTGGAGTGGGTTGCCATTTCCTTCTCCAGTGCATGAAAGTGAAAGTGAAGGTGAAGTTGCTCAGTCGTGTCCCACTTTTAGCGACCCCATGGACTGCAGCCCACCAGGCTCCTCTGTCCATGGAATTTTCCAGGCAAGAGTACTGGAGTGGGGCGCCATTGCCTTCTTTGCCCAGATAGCACAGTTTTAAGGAATCTGCCTGCCAATGAAGGAGACACGAGTTTGACCCCTGGGTCAGGAAGGTCCCTTGGTGGAGGAAATGTCAACCCACTCCAGTATTCTTGCCTGGGAAATCCCATGGACAGAGGAACTTGGTGGGCTACAAGTCCATGGGGGTCACAGAGTCATACATGACAGAGTGACTGAGCACATACCCGCTCACATGCCACAATGATGGATACAATTAACTTTGAAGTGAATTTTAATGCCTGTCACTGTTTTCTCATGTTACCTTCCCAGACCTTTCCTCACCCTCCCTCCTTTGGTTCTTTCCTCCTAATGAATCTGTTGCTAATCCCCATTGATCAACACATTTTATTCAAAAGCCTGGAGGAAGACATACACATCAAATTTCAGATGTGTCAAATCTCCAAGAAAGAGCTAACAAAATAAATAACAAAAGTATCTCCATTATTGAATGAACAAGATGACATTTTATTTTTAAAAATATTATTTCTATGTTTATTTGGCTGTGCTGGGTCTTAGTTGTAGTACTCAGGATCTTCTTTGAGATATGCAGGATCTTTAGTTGCAGTGTGTGGGGTCTAGTTCCCTTACCAAGCATTGAACTCAGGCCCCCTGCATTGAGAGCATGGAGTTTTAGCCACTGGACCACCAGGGAAGTCCCAAGATAACATTTTAAAAGGGATAAAATATGCTTTGCATTTAGATTATAAAATGTGCTGGGAAAGACAGGATGAGGGAAGGTGTGACTTACTAGGAATTTATGTTAAAAAAAAAACCTGAAGGGCTTCACTAGTGATTCAGTGGTAAAGAATACACCTGCCAATGCAGGAGACACAGGTTTGATCCCTGACCCAGGAAGATCCCACATACTTTGGAGCAACTAAGCCTGTGTGCCACAACTATTGAGCTTGTGCTCTAGAGACTATGTGCTGCAAGAAGAGAAGCCACCGCAATGAGAAGGCTGCACACCACTAGAGAGTTGCCCCTGCTCACAGCAACTAGAGAAAAGCCCAAGCAGCAGTGAAAAACCAGCACAGCCAAAAATAAATAAATAAAGACTAAAAGTAATACCTGAAGGTTTTAACAGGCCATGAGAAGCAGCCTTGAGAGAAGCAATGGCAGGCTTAGACACGCCAGAGATGAACAAGGTCTGGGTTATGAGCAGTCACAGTTAGCTGCACCCTGAGACCATCAGACAACTTGCTGTGCTTCACATTGGGTCTTATAGAACTGAAACTCATAAACTAGAATCTATTTAGGAAAAGAGGCATTGATGGGGGAGGTGGTGACATAGCAAGATAGTGAAGTAGAAGGTCCTGGTCCCTACTTCTTCCTACAAAAACACCAATTCAGCAACAATTCAGAGACAAATTATCTTTGTGAGAAACCCAGAATTTCTGAATATTTCTACTCAGAAGGCTCCTACACCCTGGGCAAGCACAAAACCAGGCTCACTGAAATTTATATGAAGGCTTGGGACACTCTCATACCAGGGTCCCTGCCCCCAGCCCAGCCATAAAATTTAGAAGAAACTTTTGAGCTCCCAGCTCCTCCCAGGAGAGGGAACTCATTGTCCTGTACATTCAGGATCTCAGCTTTTCTAAGAGCAGTTATGCAGGAGACTGGCTTCTTCTGCCTGGTTAGACTTGGAACTCTGACAGGTCTCTCACGGTCTAGCTACATAAGAGAGATAAAAATGGCAGCCTGAGGTGGTAGAGCTGATGGAGCTGGTAGAGATGGTGGAGCACTAGAACCTCCTCTCTGTTCAACATGGAGTGAATAGGATGAAAAAAAATCTGGGCTCTCAGCTATACCCTGAGGAGGGAAAAAGTTGATGCATGTGTCCAGTATTTCAACCTTTCTAGTGTTTTCCAAGGAACTAGCTTGTATTAGTCTTGTCAGTCTTGGAGGAATGATGGGTTTGGCACAATTTAGTTGTCCTGGAGGAGAATGGAGATGGTGGTTTGGGCACATAGATGATATAGATCATCTCCCTGGCTTAGCACAGAATAAACAGATGAAAAATTTCTCAGCTCTCAGCTTCCTAGGGACGACAAGAATGGATACTTGCACCCAGAAGCTCAACTTCTCTGGGACTACCCAGGGAACTGGCATGTATCAGCTCTCCCACCCAAGGCACATGCTGTTTGTATAGGGACACTTCCACATAAGAAGCCCCCTTCAAGATCTCAATGGGTAACTGTTTCACCTAAATTCATGGAAGCAGAGAAAGTTAAGTACAATGGAAAGGCAGAAGAATTTTTCTCAGTTGAAAGTGCAAGAGAAAACACCTGAAATGGAAATAAACGGTTTACCAGATAAAGCATTTAAAGCATTGGTAATAGGAATGTGCCGGGGACCAGCCCCGGTGGATCCAGGGAATTCGAAGAGGAGACGGCATAGGTGACCAGGAAACAACAGCTTATTAAAATATTAATTAAAGATATAAAGAGTGGTGAGAATGAGGATAGCTCAGTGAGAACATTTAGTGGAGAGAGGAGGCTGAATAATTCAGCCAGAAGGTAAGAGAAGGAATGACATGGGGAGACCAAGCTTTGGTGAACAAGGCCCCACACTTTATTTTTTAAAGTAGTTTTTATACCTTAAGTTTTATATAGAGGATAATGGGGGAAGGGGTGGAGTCATGCAAGGACAGCAGTCCCTGAGCCAGGCTTTCAAACTTATCACATGCAAAAGTTTAGGTGAATTACATCATCTTCTGGCCTGGAGGCCTATTAACATTTTAAGGAATTTATTTTCTCTAAAAGTGATTATTCTAAAGTCAGGCACCACCCTCCAAAAGCATTAGATAAGGTTGCATTCCTATAAGGCAAAAGGTGAGGTGAGTTCAATCAAGAAAAGAATTAACTCAAGGGTCCAAACTTACAAACATTGAGGCTACTAATTACATTTCTATAAACCAATTATATCAATCAATACACTGCCAAGGACACAGTAGGTAAGGGACATGGAGACTTAGCAAAGGGACATGGAGACTTAGCAGCAAGCATTGGCCCAATGCTTGCTAGACTTAGCAAAGGGACATGGAGACTTAGCAGC
This sequence comes from Tragelaphus eurycerus, assembly GCA_935064755.1. NCBI lineage: Eukaryota > Metazoa > Chordata > Mammalia > Artiodactyla > Bovidae > Tragelaphus > Tragelaphus eurycerus. Next base: position 13,557,437 of record CAKXYN010000036.1, on the reverse strand, counting down.
AAGCATTGACCCAATGCTTGCTGCTAAGTCTCCATGTCCCTTACCTACTGTGTCCTTGGCAGTGTATTGATTGATATAATTGGTTTATAGAAATGTAATTAGTAGCCTCAATGTTTGTAACTTTGGACCCTTGAGTTAATTCTTTTCTTGATTGAACTCACCTCACCTTTTGCCCTATAGGAATGCAACCTTATCTAATGCTTTTGGAGGGTGGTGCCTGACTTTAGAATAATCACTTTTAGAGAAAAGGCAGAGGAACCAGAGATCAAATTGCCAACATCCACTGGATCATGGAAAAAGCAAAAGAGTTCCAGAAAAACATCTATTTCTGCTTTATTGACTATGCCAAAGCCTTTGACTGTGTAGATCACAATAAACTATGGAAAATTCTGAAAGAGATGGGAATACCAGACCACCTGATCTGCCTCTTAAGAAATCTGTATGCAGGTCAGGAAGCAACAGTTAGAACTGGTCATGGAACAACAGACTGGTTCCAAATAGGAAAAGGAGTACGTCAAGGCTGCATATTGTCACCATGTTTATTTAACTTATATGCAGAGTACATCATGAGAAATGCTGGACTGGCAGAAACACAAGTTGGAATCAAGATTGCCGGGAGAAATATCAATAACCTCAGATATGCAGATGACACGACTCTTATGGCAGAAAGTGAAGAGGGGCTAAAAAGCCTCTTGATGAAAGTGAAAGTGGAGAGTGAAAAGGTTGGCTTAAAGCTCAACATTCAGAAAACGAAGATCATGGCATCTGGTCCCATCACTACATGGGAAATAGATGGGGAAACAGTGGAAACAGTGTCAGACTTTGTTTTTCTGGGCTCCAAAATCACTGCAGATGGTGACTGTAGCCATGAAATTAAAAGACGCTTACTCCTTGGAAGGAAAGTTATGACCAATCTAGATAGCATATTCAAAGCAGAGACATTACTTTGCCAACAGAGGTTCGCCTAGTCAAGGCTATGGTCTTTCCTGTGGTCATGTATGGATGTGAGAGCTGGACTGTGAAGAAGACTGAGCGCCAAAGAATTTCTGCTTTTGAACTGTGGTGTTGGAGAAGACTCTTGAGAGTCCCTTGGACTGCAAGAAAATCCAACCTGTCCATTCTGAAGGAGATCAATCCTGGAATTTCTTTAGAGGGAATGATGCTGAAGCTGAAACTCCAGTATTTTGGCCACCTCATGCGAAGACTTCACTCATTGGAGAAGACTCTGATGCTGGGAGGGATTGAGGGCAGGAGGAGAAGGGGACGACAGAGGATGAGATGGCTGGATGGCATCACTGACTTGATGGGTGTGAGTCTGGGTGACCTCCAGGAGCTGGTGATGGACAGGGAGGCCTGGCGTGCTGCGGTTCATGGGGTCGCGAAGAGTCGGACACGACTGAGCGACTGATCTGATCTGATTGGCCCAACAAGTGAAAAACCCTCCACCAATACAATTTCTAATCAATCTTTTAACTGCTCAAAGGAATCTGTATTTAGACAGTTTAGAACATCTCATGCCCCTCACAGTTGGGAGGCTCCGAAGAATCACATGTGGCTGGAGAAGCCAATTCAGGCAGGCTAGAGGATTTCCAAAGGAGTTTGTAGGTTGAAACACTGTCACACCCAGGAATTATTAACTGGAGCTGTAAGTTAACTCTTTTTTCAGAGATGTAGTGGGGGACAGACCCCCATAAAGTCAGAGGTGTAGGTGAGAACACAAAGGAGAAAGTAGGCAGACTCTGGTTTTTTTGGGGTAGATGTTCGGGAATTTCCTGGGGGGCTTCTGAGGCTAAATCTTGCCTTTGCGTTTGCCGAGCCTCCTTCCTCATGACCTTTGTCATGGGTGGAGTGCTGATCCAAGCCGCTCCCGACAGAAATGTTAATTAAATTAAAAAAGAATTGATGAAAACAGTGAACATCTTAACAAGGAACTAGAAAATATAAAAAAGATCCAATCAGAAACAAAGAGTTCAATAAGTGAAATAAAAAAACACTAGGAAAAAAAAAATGAATAGCAGTTATACAGAAGAATGCATAAGTGATCTGGAAGATAGAATAATAAAATCACCCAATCAAAACAGCAAAAAGAAAAATCAGTTTAAAAAATAGAAATATTTTAAGAAGTCTCTGAGATAACATTAAACATTCACAATATAGGGACACCAGAAGGAAGAGAGAGAGGGAGGATCAGAAATCTATTTGAGGGCGTTGTGGCTGAAAACTTTCCAAACTTGAGAAAGGAAACAGAAATTCAAAATATAGGAAGCACAAAGGAGCCCAAACATGATGAATCCAAACAGACCCACACTAACACATATCATAATTAAAATGTCAAAACTTAAATATAAAGAGAGAATTATAAAGGCAAACAGAGGAAAAGAAAGAGTCATATAAAAGAGAATCCTAATAAGGCTATCAGCTGATTTTTCTGCAGAAACTTTGAGACCAAAAAAGAGTGGCATGATCTATTCAAAATGCTGAAGGGAAAAACAACACCTAGGATAATCTATGCAGCAGGGAATGCTTATACTCTGTTGCATGTGTGCGGTCACTTCAGTCGTGTCGGAGTCTTTGTGACCCTAAAGACAGTAGCCCACCAGCAGGCTCCTCCGTCCTTGGGATTCTCCAGGCAAAAACACTGGAGTGGGTTGCCATTTCCTACTCCAGGGGATTCTTCCCAGCCCAGGGATCGAACCCTAGTCTCTTACATCTCCTGTATTGACAGACAGGTTCTTTACCACTGCTGCTGCTAAGTCACTTCAGTCGTGTCTGACTCTGTGCGACCCCATAGACAGCAGCCCACCAGGCTCCTCTGTCCCTGGGATTCTCCAGGCAAGAACACTGGAGTGGGTTGCCATTTCCTTCTCCAATGCATGAAAGTGAAAAGAGAAAGTGAAGTCGTTCAGTTGTGTCCGACTCTTAGCGACCCCATGGACTGCAGCCTACCAGGCTCCTCTGTCCATGAGATTTTCCAGGCAAGAGTATTGGAGTGGGGTGCCATTGCTTCTTTACCACTAGTGCCACCTTGATGGAAATGTAAATTGGTGGAGCCACTTTGGAAAATAGTAAGGAGATTCCTTAAAAAATTAAAAATAGAAATACCATATGATCCAACAGTTCCACTCCTGGGTATATATCTAAAGAAAGCAAAAATATTAACTCAAAAAGGTACATGCACCCCAGTGCTCATAGCAACATTATTTACAATAGCCAAGATATTGAAGCAAACCAAGTGTCCATCAACAGATGAATGGAAAGAAGATACACACATACACACCCATGCTGAAATACTATTCAACCATAAAAAGAATGAAATTCTGCCATTTGCAAAAACATGGATGGATGTAGAGAAAATTATGATTAGTGAAATAAGTCAGACAGAGAATGACTGTATATGATGTCACTTGTATGTGGAGTCTAAAACAAATGTATATAGTCAAACAGAAACAGACTCGCAGGTATAGAAAACAAGACAGTGGTTACCAATGGGAAGAGGGAAGAGAGGGCAAGACAGGGATATGGGATTAAGAGATTTGAACTACCATGCATACAATAGGTAGGCAACAAAGATATATTGTGTAATAGTTAGAAATATAGCCATTATTTTGTAATAGTTTTAATAGAGTACAATTTGCAAAAACATTGAATCACTATGTTGTATACCTGGGTGAGTGAGCGCTTAGTCACTCTGTTGTGTCTGACTCTTTGCAACCCTACTGTAGCACATGAGGCTCCTCTGTCTTTGAGATTTCCTGGCAAGAATACTGTAAGTGGGCTGCCATTTCCCCCTCCAGGGGAACTTCCCGACCCAGGGATCGACCCCACATCTTCAGTGTCTACTGCATTGCAGGAGATTTTTTTTACTGCTGAGCCATGAGGGAAGCCCCTTTACACCTGAAACTAATATAATATTGTAAATCAACTATGCGTCACAAATCACATAAACGTCTCAATAGATGTAGAAAAGTATTTTGCAAAATCCAACACCTTTCCATGATAAAAACTTTGAACAAATAAGGAATAGAAGGAATATACCTCAACATAATAAAGGCCATATATGACAATCCCAAAACTAATTTTAAGTTCAATGGTGAAAAGCTGAAATCTTTTCCTCTAACATCAGAAAAAAGATAAGAATGCCCACTCCCACCACTTCTATTCAATATGTTACTGGACATCCTAAGCAGAGCAATTAGGTTGAACAAAGACATAAAAGGAAGGTAATTCCACTTATAATAGCACAAAAAAGAATGAAATATTTAAGAATAAACTTAAAGACTTGTACACTGAAAACTACAGAACACTGATGAAAGAAATTAAGAAGACACAAATGGAAAGTCATCCTATGTTCATGGTGAAAAATTAGTATTATTCAAAAGTCCATATTAGCCAAAGCAATATATAGGTTCAAAGCAATCCTTATGAAATTATAAGTGGCATTTTGTACAGAAACAGAAAAAACTACTCTAAAATTCATGAGGAACCACAAATGACCATGAATAGCTAAATTAACCCTATGAAGAAGAACAAAATTGGAATCATCACATGTCTTGATTTCAAAATATACTGCAAGATTACAGAAAACAAAATAGTATGGTAATGGTAAAAAGACAGATATGTAGATCAGTGGAACAGACTAGAGAGCCTGGAAATAAATCTGTAAATATGTAGTCAAGCAATACTTAATAAGAGTGCCAAAGATGCACAATGGAAAAAAGAATTGTCTCTGCAACAAATGGTGTTTGTGTAACTAGATATCCATATAGAGAAGAATGAAATTGGACCCATATGTTATACTATACATAAAAATCAATTCAAAATGGGTTAAAGACTTATATGACTTAAAATCACAAAACTCTCAGGAGAAAACTCTTTATGATACTGGTCTTGGCAATGATTTCATGGACAAGACACTGAAACATAGGTATGTGAAACAAAAATAGACAATTATGACCACACCAAGCTAAAGTTTCTGTACAATAAAAGCAAAATCAACAGAGTGAAATGTAACCTAGCGAATGGGAGAAAATATTCATAAACCATGTGTCTGATGAGAGGTCAGTTTTCACAATATATAAGGAATACGTAGAACTCAGTAGCAAATAAACAAATAACGTGAAATTTTTTTAAAAAAATGGGCAAAGGTCTTAAATAGATATTTGTCCAAAGAAGACATACATATGACCAACAGATAAATGAAAAGATACTGACATTAATTATCCAGGAAATGCAAATTAAAAGCACACAGAGCTACCATCTCACATCCACCAGGATGGTAATGATCAGAAAGATAAGAGATAAGTGTTGGTGAGTTGAGGAGAAACTGAAATTCTTGCACACTGCTGGTAGAATGCAAAATAATCCAGCCATTATAAAAAACAGCATGCCAGCTCCTTAAAAAATTAAGTATAGAACTATCATATGATCTAGCAATCCCACCTCTAGATCCAAAAGAATGAAATCAGAATATTGAAGAGATAACTATATTCCCATGTTCATCGAGGTGCTATTCACGATAGCCAGGATGAAGAAATAAGCAAGATATCCACTGACAGGTGAATGGATAAAGAAAATGTACACAATGGAATATTATTTAACCTTAAAAAAGAAGGAAATTCTACAGTGCTCAGCAACAGGAATGAATCTTTCAACATTATGCTTAGTGAAATAAGCCAGTCCCAGAAAGAAAAATACTGCATTATTCCACTTATATGTGGTATCTGAGATAATCAAATTTGTATAGCTGAAGAGTTGTTGGTGATTGTCAGAGGTCTGGTGGTGAGATGAAGAGTTACAATCAAGGGGCATAAAGTTGCATTTACACAAGATAAATAAGCTCTAGAGATCTGCTGTACAATACTGTACGTATAGTCAACAATGCTATTGTATTGAACGCTTAAACAGTTAAGATGGTAGATACAGTATTAAATTGCTTACCATGATAAAATAACATAAAATAGAAGGAATTATATAGTTTTGCTGTCTTACTACTGCTAAGTCACTTCAGTCGTGTCCGACACTGTGCGACCCCATAGATAGAATCATGGCAAATGGAACATGTAGCACTGGGTCATTTTTTGCATTGAAGTGAAAAGAAAACTTTGCTTGATAAATGAAATATATCCCTATTCCTAAGCTCCTGGTCACAATGCCCTTCTCAGGCCATGGCTGACATACAAGGTTAGCATGCTTATGAAAAAAATGCATTTGTTTTACCCATAAATGAAGCGTTGTTTCTGTTTGCTAAAAAGTTTTTAAAAAGAAGAAAGGAAAACAAAAAGATTCAGGAGAGTGTAAAGGTGTCTGAGCAAGGTATCAAATGTAGAAGTTTCAAAAAAAGTGAGAAATGAAGCAGTGGACTATATTCCTTCTGTTTTATTCTAGTTCAGATCAGTTCAGTCGCTCAGTCATGTCCAACTCTTTGTGACCCCATGAATCACAGCACACCAGGCCTCCCTGTCCATCACCAACTCCCGGAGATCACCCAGACTCATGTCCATCAAGTCAGTGATGCCATCCAGCCATCTCATCCTCTGTCGTCCCCTTCTGCTCCTGCCCTCAAATCCCTCCCAGCATCAGAGTCTTCTCCAATGAGTCAATTCTTCACATGAGGTGGCCAAAGTACTGGAGTTTCAACTTCAGCATCATTCCTTCCAAAGAAACCCCAGGGCTGATCTCCTTCAGAATGGACTGATCTCCTTCAGAATGGACTGGTTGGATCTCCTTGCAGTCCAAGCGACTCTCAGGAGTCTTCTCCAACACCACAGTTCAAAAGCATCAATTCTTCTGTGCTCAGCCTTCTTCACAGTCCAGCTCTCACATCCATACATGACCACAGGAAAAACCATAGCCTTGACTAGACGAAACTTTGTTGGCAAAGTAATGTCTCTGCTTTTCAATATGCTATCTAGGTTGGTCATAACTTTTCTTCCAAGGAGTAAGTGTCTTTTAATTTCATGGCTGCAGTCACCATCTGCAGTGATTTTGGAGCACAAAAAAATAAAGTCTGACACTGTTTCCACTGTTTCTCCATCTATTTCCCATAAAGTGAGGGGACCAGATGCCATGATCTTCGTTTTCCGAATGTTGAGCTTTAAACCAACTTTTTCACTCTCCTCTTTCACTTTCATCAAGAGGCTTTTTAGTTCCTCTTCACTTTCTGCTATAAGGGTGGTGTCATCTGCATATCTGAGGTTATTGATATTTCTCCCGGCAATCTTGATTCCAGCTTGTGTTTCTTCCAGTCCAGCGCTTCTCATGATGTACTCTGCATATAAGTTAAATAAACAGGGTGACAATATACAGCCTTGACGTACTCCTTTTCCTATTTGGAACCAGTCTGTTGTTCCATGACCAGTTCTAACTGTTGCTGTTGTTTATTCTAGAGAGAAGCATTAATGCCAAAATGTTTAAAGTGATTCAGATAAATTTCTATCCTAACATTTAGTTATCCAAAAGTGAGCTAATGCATCATATGACCTAGAGAATTTCATAACACTAGAGTTTTAAGTGCAAACTGTACTTACTGTTACTGTATGGCATATTGAATGGCATAGAGCAGGTACATGGTAACTATTTAAATGTTAAATTCATACTAGCCACACTATTGAGGGAAAGAGTGAGAGGTTGGGCCTAACTAATTCTAAAATAGGCTGTGCAGGATGTTGATCAATGCCCTTTGAAAAGAATGGTCTATTGTCAAATTATGTTGTGAACCCCTGTGTTAAACAGACTGAAGTTCCTTTACTGATGGACCACAGAGAAGGCTTCATACATTAAATGCTCTTTCCATGTATGTACACATATGTTTCAAAAATGGGATATATAAAAACAGTAGAACATATTTGAACATAAAACAACTTTTGGCAGGATTTTGATGGCAACATTGTTCCCTAGAACAGATGCTTGGGAAACTGGTCTAAATTTGCTCTATTTTTAATTCGAATTCCCAATTCCATTTTTGTTTTCAAAGAGATGGATGATATTTGTTAATATGCTTCAACTAAACTTCTAGTTTTAGCCACCTTTTCCTGTGGCTATAAAATACTGTGGCTATTTTATAGAATTGTGCTTGTCAGTTTAGTGAAAAATTTATCTCCCCTTTCTCAGTTCTAAATATCTTCTTTGGTGTAGTCTCAAGTTTGAGGACTAACTCACTGATATGATTGAGCACTTTTGATTTTCTTTGAGTACTTTTATAATACAGAATTATTATCCTTTAAAAACATTTCCAAGACTCTTTGTAAGAAGGAAAGTTCTCTCGGGATGTTTAAACACATGCGTCCAAATGTATGCAGTTAATTTTCCTACTTTGTTACCGGTTTGTTGTCAAAAGGAGTGGTCATTATCCTTAGATGAAATGGGTAGGGACAAATTTTGTATATTGCTTTATCCAAAGGAAAGGAATAAGAGTGTTTCTAGGCAAACACCATAAAAATCTCCTGTATTAAACAGAGAAAAGGGAGCATTTCTTGAACAGTATTTTCAAAGCTTAACCTCATGTTTTAACAACCCCAGATGACTTACGTTTCTGGCTTTCATGTTTGTTGGTGAGCTTTCAATGCTTGAATTCACAGAAATGAGAGATGGAAAAAAAACCCCAACAGGTCACCCAGTTTATTTCTCTAAAGAAATTAACAGATGAATCTCAATGTGGTCTCACAATGTAGTCTGATGGGTGGTGGGGAGCTACATTTTAAATTCAGAAAAATTGGGGTCAATTTCAATCCTAGGATGAATTTAGATCCCACCAAAAGCTTTCCATATCCTACCTCTGCTTTACATATGTGTGTGCGTGTACATATATTCATAAACTGACCAACTGATCCATGACACATTCTGCTTCTTTAACATTGAAGCAGCAGGAAAAGGCAAGATAAGAAAGAAGTGAGGCTACCCTGGTGGTGCAATGGATAAGAATCCACCTGCCAATGCAGGACACATAGGCTCTTTTTTCTTTTTTATGGTGATGGTTATTTAGTTGCTAAGTCACGTCTGACTCTTTGCGACCCCCTGGACTGTAGCCCACTGGGATCCTCTTTCCATGGGATTTCCCAGGCAAGAATACTAAAGTGGGTTGCCATTTCCATCTCCAAGGGACTTTCCTGACTTCATGTATTTTTTGTTTTTGGCTGTGCTGGGTCTTCGTTGCTGCCCAGGCTTTTCTCTAGTTGCAGAGTGGGGGGTACTATCAGGTTGTGATGCTCAAGCTTTTCATCGCGGCGGCTCCTCTTGTTGTGGAGCAGGGGCTCTCGTAGTAGTTGTGGCTCCTGGGCTCTAGAGCACAGGCTCAATAGTTGTGGCTGTGGCGCAGGTGCTTAATTGCTCCATGGCCTGTGGGATCTTCCTGAATCAGGGATGGAACCCATGTCTCCTGAGTTGGTAAGTGGATTCTTTGCCACTGAGCCACCAGGGAAACCCCAGGGACACAAGTTTGATCCCTGGTCTGGGAAGATTCCACATGCCACAACTACTGAGCCCGTCACAGGCTGCAGCTACCAAAGCTCACCCATTCTAAGGCCTGCTCTAGGAGTAGCCGGAGCTTAAGTAGGACTCTTCCAACATCCATGGTGAAATTGTTCTCTCCATATGAACCAGGATCTCCAGGCTCATAGATATTAGAATTTTAAGGATAGAAAACAAATCCCTCGTGTGGGTTAAAAAATATACTAGAGCCACTTTTGCTTTTATACCTTAGTTCTCAGATCCATGTATTCTTCCTATTGGAGACCCATCAGAATAAAATGCTTGTTGGTTTAGGGTGTATAACACATTCCCGATACAGGTTTCCCATTCTTTTAGAAAAAGCAGAGTAGATTAATATATTCATTCGGAATTAATTTTAATTGTCAAGGATTTTTACTGGGGGGAGGGGACATAGAAGATGGTGATAGTCAGAGAGGTAACAATATCTGGGTTTCAGAGAAGGGCCATCTGGGATGAAATTGGACCCTACTTCACAAATGAAAACTCAGAGGCAATCTAGGCAATGTTTCAGAATTTCAAATCAAAATGAACTTGAGGTAAAATTTACTCTCATTTGAACTTCCTTGGCACCCCCAGTGATAAAGAATCCACCTGCCAATGCAGGGGACATGGTTTGACCCCTGGTCTAGGGAGATCGCACATGCTACAGAGTAAGTAAGCCTGTGGGCCACAACTACTGAGCCTGAACAAGACCGTGAACCACAGCAAAGAGTAGCCCCTGCTCTCCACAAGTAGAGAAAGACCGTGTGCTACATCCAATGACAACCCAGCACTGCCAAAAATGAGTAATAAATAAATTAAAAACAACAACAACAACAAAAAAGAATTTATTCTCATTAGAGTTCTGTAAGGGCTTCCCTGCTTCCCTGGTGGCTCAGACAGTAAAGAATCTGTAATATTGTTACCGAAATCATAAGCCTGTGTGTTCAAAGGCACAGTGAGGCCCATCAATACTAAATATTAGAGTTTGGAACAGAGAGGTTTATTTCAGATTCGTACAAGGAGATGGGTGGCTCATGCCCTAAGAACCCCAAAGTTACTGAAAGCTTTCAGCAAGTCCCTTTAAAGGCAAAGGTGAGGGATGGGCATGTTAGTTATTGCAGACTTCTCGGTGTCAGGTCCTTTTTCTTGAGGTCTGGTCATGGTCAAGTGACGATGTTCCTGTAAATCTCTACCAGATGACTGTTATTCTCTGTCCTGACCAGAAAGTGAAAAGCCCCAAGGCACAATCAACTCTCACACTCCAAGGTCCCAGTCATGGTTAAGAGGAGGCAAATCTTAGTTGGCAGCTCCTTCAAGGGCCAGCTTCCCACATCCTGCCCAGCTGTCATCTTTGAGGGAGCCAGGCATCCAACCCAACTGCCCCTCAGTCTCCTCAAGCTGCCCAAATGGGGAGACCAGGTCTCAAAAACTGTGACCCAGACAGACAGCCACTGCTAGAAGGTCACAGAGACAGGGATGGGGGAGAGGTTCACCACTCCTCAAGGCTAGTGGAGGGCCCTAGTCAGGGCTTTGGAGCCTCCAGGATGTAGTCCCCAGTCTGTTCCCCGGGCCCCCCGGCTCACCCACTGGCCCAAGGCTGGGTGAGCTGGAGGACCTCCAGGAGAAGGCCTGAATTTGCCTTAACTTACTTTCCACCTGATGACCACCACACCACTGACCCTTGACTGAGTCATTTCCCCAGTTGCTCCTCATTGACTGTTACCAGTGGGCAGGCCCCACTGCAATACTGATCAAAACCTGAGCAGGACAGCTAATCGCCACTCATTGACAGTTGGTTGCTTGTGGGAGGGTCCCACTGAGGCACCTGAACAAAGGCTGAGCAAGACCTGTTGCCTAGTGACAGGGAGCAGAGTAATGAGATACAGCAATGGCTACCTCCTAAGGGCTGAGCTCTTCCTGATCTGTTAAAATGTGACAAAGAACTAAGCCAGAAGTAGTAAGATGGAGAAGTTGAAGAAAAGTCTACTAATGATGGATAATAACGGTGCTCAAAAATTCAGAGTAGAACAACAGTGTTACTTGTAGATTTCTATTATTGTAAAGGTAGATGTAAGAATGAAAATTAAAAGATGCTTACTCTTTGGAGGGAAAGTTATGACCAACCTAGACAGCATATTAAAAAGCAGAGACATTACTTTGCCAACAAAGGTCTGTCTAGTCAAGGCTATGGTTTTTCTAGTAGTCATGTATGGATGTGAGAGTTGGACTATAAAGAAAGCTGAGCGCTGAAGAATTGATGTTTTTGAACTGTGGTGTTGGAAAAGACTCTTGAGAGTCCCTTGGACTGCAAAGAGATCCAACCAGTCCATCCTAAAGGAGATCACTCCTGAATATTCACTGGAAGGACTGATGTTGAAGCTGAAACTCCAATACTTTGGCCACCTGATGAGAAGAGCTGACTCCTTTGAAAAGACCCTGATGCTGGGAAAGATTGAAGGCAGGAGGAGAAGGGGACAACAGAGGATGAGATGGTTGGATGGCATCACCGAGTCAATGGACATGAGTTTGAGTAAACTCTGGGAGTTGGTGATGGACAGGGAGGCCTGGTGTGCTGCAGTCTGTGGGGTCACAAAGAGTTGGAGACAACTGAGTGACTGAACTGACCTGAACTGATGAATAAAAATAGTGCTTGAACATACTAATACTATGTAAGTATTTAAGTTTAACTCCATTCTATTGTGGACATTTTATTATGATACAAAAGTGTGGTTATAAGAATCCTAAGTCTAGTTGAGCATGAAAGCTAAGATCATACGTTTTCCTTAAATCCCGTCTTAATCTTCTGAAACTGCATGTTTTGTCAGCATAGGTAGAATAGAGGAAGAATGGTGTGGGTACAAGCTGGCCAGTGCTACCAATAGTCTTTTGTTACAAGACTGCCTTCAAGATATAAATGAGACCCTCCAAAGAGGAATTGTCTTGTCATTTCTTAAGATCCAGAGTATGGTGCTTTATAGTAATAGTACAATAAAAAATAACAGAAGAAATGCTTACCACTTATTAGCACTTACTCTATGCTAGGCAGTATTTCAGGCATTTTACATATATTCATTTAATTAATATTTACAACTCTAAGGTGGGAACTAGAATCATCTTATTTGACATAAGGAAACTGAGGTACAACAAGATGAATTAAAGGAGAATTTCACATTTCCAAGTGGTGGAACTGTGAGACCCAGTTCCGTAGTTTTTATAATTCTCAAATGCTATGCTAAAATGCTAAATTGCTTTTATGGGATGGGAGCAGAATATCTTGTCTGTGTTTAAACAATCTTTGGTTCCCAGGATTTACTACTCCCATGAAAGGACTTACCAAGATCATGAAAGGGAAATAGTAAGACCTGTGAGCTATCACTTTATCTGTCTTAGCTCTGGAAAAACCAGAATATACCAAAAAAGAAATGGAGCTGAGAACATAGATAGATAGAATTCTGACTGAGGTGGAAACTACATTAAAAATAGTTTTATCAGATGGGGAAGTGTGACTATACCCAATTAGAGATTGATACAAATATATAGACCATTTGTTTATAACTCTTTAAAAATTGACTTAAGAGCTTAGATTTTTATGAGGTCAATACAAGTGAATTTCTTAAGAAGATAGAATTACCTGTCCTTGGAATAGTCATTTAATCTCTTAGCTCTCAAATTACTCAGTTAAAAGGAAGGAGTTGAATTAGGTTATTGCTGAGCTCCTTGCCAGCTCAAAAACTATTAATTTAGTGTTGTATAATATATAAGAGGTCTGGCACTTAAGGACCTGGGCCCCCACTTTATTATCTGAATGATGGTTGTAGATTTGGTTCCTGGAACTTTAAGACTTGGAAGTTAGTGTGTGCATGCTAAATCACTTCAATTGTGTCTGACTCTCTGTGATCCAATGGACTGTACCCCACCAGGCTCCTGTATCCACGGGACTCTACAGGCAAGAACACTGGAGTGGGCTGCCATTTCCTTCTTTAGGAGATCATCCCAATCCAGGGATTGAACCCTTGTCTCTTGCATTGGCCAGTGGATTCTTTACCACTGAGCCATCAGGGAAGCAAATAGTCACCATAACTGTATCCAATATGTTAAAAAAAGTTGAGACATGGAGAATATTAAAGCACTTATACCAAACTTCTAGAGACGAAAACTATAATGACTGAGATGAAAAATACATTCAATAGGATCAACAGTGAATTATACATTGCTGAAGATAAAGTTGGCAAGCTTACAGATACATTAAAAGGAACCATAAAAATGAAACAGTAAAGAAAAAACTTATAAAAATGAAAATAATTTAATGAAGCTATGGAAAAACTGCCAGTGATTAATGTGCATGTCACTGCAATCTCCAAAGGAGGAGTGAAGGAGTGAAAATATTTGAAGAAATAATGACTGAAAATGTTCTAAATCCAATGCATTTCAAGAATTCAATAAACCCCGGAACAAGAAAAATAGACCACACCAACATGCATTTACTACAGTATCTTCAGAAAGTTACCTCTTTGAGTTTCAATTTTACCATCTAATATTACTTATTTTCTGCTTTTTCCTAAGATCTAATGAATTAAAGCTTGCAAAAAAGGTTAGAAAATTGTAAAACACCCATCACTATATTAATACGATGATAGATGAAATTATACAACACATTATTGTGATGAATCAGTTTCAGAATTGGCTAATCACTCCCCATGACTGTCAGTCTGTTTTTTCTGCTTTCATTGAATTATCCTTTACAGCTAGAACATAGCAACAAGGTTATAGAGAGAAAAGAAATTGCATTTACAGTGCCTACCCTCCAAGAATTTACCATAATGTTAAACAAATATACATAAAAAGAAATTTAATCAAAACATGAATTGAACAATATCATTGTACTTGAATCTTTATATACATGCATCCTCAACATGAAATATAGTTGATTTACAATGTTGTGCCAATCACTGCTCTATAGCAAAGTGACTTTACATGAATCCTGAGGGGCTGGATGCTGGCTTGAGTAGCGTGATGGGAACTGGGTGGATTTAACCATTATAGATTTCATAAAGTGCTTGAATCTTAAGCTGGGTTTTGAAGGCTTAGAAAGATACTGCACTAAAGCGATGAAGGCAGTGGGCCTATCAGAAGGAATGGATGTAGAGATGGACATGAACTAGTTCTCAGGGCAGAGAAGAGCAAGGTCTGAATAGGGATTGAGAAATCCTGGATTTTGTCCCTAATTACCAAGCAGGAGACTCTGCAGCCTCCTCATTGGCAAATCAGATTGAAGGGAGCTCTAGTATTTTGTATGGCTCCAAAATCTGGGTTCAAATCCTCTAAAAATGTTGAGTGGTTTTGGAAGCACACGTATTTTCTTGGTTCCAGTAAGAGTCAAAACTGTAGCCTCTTAGGATATGGTAATATTCAGATAAGGGTGATGAGTCAGAGTACAGAATCTAGAATCCACACAGAAGGAATTTAGGAGCCATTTTAATTTTGGAAGCAGGAAAATGATATGGTCGATCATCTATGATATTTGAAAATCCTGGAAAACACATAATAAGAAGCAGCCATTCACTGATCCCAAGGTAGAGAGAGTCTAGACAAACTACAGCTGGGCAAGTGTCTTTTAAGGTTAGTTTTTCCTATGCACTGAATCAGCATTAGAACACGATTAACAGAATCTCCTGTCTGGGCTAGGTGGGCCTTGATTGAAATACCTCAGTATTTTCCCAGAAGAAATCAGACTCAAAATGTAAGTATCCAACCAGAAGTTTATTATGGAAGAATCACACATCTTAACTCCCCCTTGACCTTCACTTCACTTCATTTTCATTACTTTTCAACCTGTGGGCAGGAAAGAGGGATGCAGCCAGACAAGAACGTTTAAGGAACAATCAAGCAATTCGTATGTTTCTATATAGTTCAGTAATGCTACTGCAAGGGAATACAAAACCATGCACCAGGCTCTGGAAAGAGACTTTTGTCCAGTCTCATTTGGCCCCTCGGCGCTGCCGGAAATAACGGTCGTAGGCAGCATTGTATCCATACACCATGGCATAGCGTTCGCAAAGTTTGAAGTCATCACAAGCTTCCCGGTTGAGCTCGTATTGAGGCTTGTTGAGTTCTCGGATTCTAGAAAGTGAGAGGGAAAAAAAAAAGCCAAAATTGAGAGGCATAAAGGAAGTGGAGAAGTAAGAAAAAAAGAATGCGAAAATAACGTAGAGAGATCCCATAGTGTTAGTGTGAGTGGCTCAGGTGTGTCTCTTTGTGATCCCATGCACTGTAGCCAGCCAGGTTCCTCTGTCCATGGAATTTTCCAGGCAAGAATACTGGAGTGGGTAGCCATTCCCTTCTCCAGGGGATCTTCCTGACTTAGGAATCAAACCCAGGTCTCCTTCACTGCAGGTGGATTCTTTACAGTCTGAGCCACCAGGGATTTCCCCAAGATGAAGAGATAGTTACAGAACAAGGAGGAAAGGTGAAAGAGGGGGAATTTTCTTTTTCAATAAAAACAGAAATTTTCTGCCTTTCCTCCTTTACCTCCTCCCTCCCTCTCCTTTCTGGGCCTTTCACAAAATAGTCTTCTAGAAAGTCAGTTGTTTTTGTACATTGTTTTTAAATTCTTTGATTTTGGAATATGCTTAGAAATAATATATATGATCGAAAAAAAAAAATCCATTTCTCCCTCCATTCGGATCTGGGAATAATGATCTCCCCCATCACGTGTCATCACCTACCTCTCTTGGGCTTTCGCTCTCCATCTCTGTTGTGGTGATATAAAGGTGTTAGCGTTTCTCCTATTAATGAAGGGATCTTAAAACAGAAAATAGGTGGAGTTTTAGGCAATCGGTCATTGATAATATTTCTGTGAGTATTCCCTGACACAAATATATTTGAAAGCTCACTCATTCATTTATGCATTTCATGTAACTATGAAAATTAGTTTCATTGTAACTATGAAGAGTAAAGGGGGAGATAAAGCAAATTTCATAAAGTGCCTGATCCAAAGAAATTAATAACCTACAATGTGGGTTACTAGAGACTTGGCACACAGGCTGCTATAGACCTGGCTTGTTTATTTTGCTTTGGGTCATCATTTTGCCTTTCTCGATTTTGGTATTTATACTCGAGTGTATTTTTCATTCCTGTGAATTTCTTTGTCCTGAGGTCTTAAAACATAATTTTAGATTTTCAGTAAATGAACAGTTTAAACATCATAAAATAATAAACAAATGAAAGATGAGCATGATATTTATTTCTCTACTCAGTCTTTATAAGCTGATATTCAATAGCGTCCAACAGAACGCTGATGTCTGTGGTCTCCCGGCTGACTTGGCCTCCAAGCCTGTACTTTGTCATTTGTCACTACTCCTCGTTTTCCATCTGTGTGGTTGTTGTGGAGCCAACTTAAAATTTCCAAATGAGATTTTATGGTTCGTAAGTATGTCGAAAGCATACTTGGCATTCTACAAATTTAAAAATTGCTCATCTGGTGATTTTTTTTTTTATAGTCATTGATTTTTAAAATTTACTTTACTTTTCCAAAAGATACCCTCTTTTTCCCCTCTGTTATAGGTATTATCATTTTGTCTTTTTAAGAACTAGGAGATTCTTCAATACCTGAGATTCCAGTAAGGAATTCAAATATTTACTTACTGATTTCATAGGATTCCAGGCTTTCATGAGATTCTGGAATAAAAAAAAAAGATTCATTTTATTGTTACTTTTCACAGACCACAGGAGTTTAAATATAGGGAAGGAAGGGAAGGGAAGAGTCAAAAAGATGGGAGGAGTATATTTGGCAATGTGGTTATTACAAATTTCAGGCATTTAGGATTTATGAGCTGTTTCTCTAGCTCTGTTCTTACTGGGATATGACTACTCTTTAGTTTTTCTGGTGTTAAAGGAGCCAGCAGCCCTGGTTTAGGCTAAAATTTTCTAAGAGCTATGAAGTCCTTAGGCTGGTAAAATAAGACAATTTAAGTGCTGCATGTAAGTCTCAGGGGAGCCTTCCTTGATTTAATTTGGGACCCGAAATCAAGGAAGGGACGTAGCATTGAGGAGACAGGCAAGACTCTCCAGGCAGGCTGGGCAGATGGCTTGGCCAGGCTTCTCCATGACAGGTTCCTAAGAGGTTCTGAAAGCCTCTTAAGAACCTGTGTTAAACTGACAGCCACAGAAACCACTGGCTTCAGCTGACATCTCATGTTGGGCACAATGCCAAGTCAGAGGAAGAACTGAGACCATGTTGAAGGAAAAGATTTCTTCTTTCTCCCATTCTCCTAGGCAAAGCAGGTAAATTTGGCAATAAGAGACTCATAGTTGTAAGCATATGAGTGTGCTTGAAAAGTTGAAAAGAAGGTGAAAAATCAAATATTCTGATACAGAAAACTGACTAATAATTTCAAGACTAAGGAGCAAACTACAGGTAGCTATTAATGTAACTGAGGCTTAAGGAAACCTAGAATATCCACATAATTGAACCATAAGACTGAATGACCTAAATCATGTTGCCTGAGATTTCTTTTCATTAGCTTCGAACAGACACACATATATTTAACAACACAGAGAACCAGGCAAAATTGGTCTTTTAACAATAGAAACTAAGAAAGCGATTTTCTCTGAGATTCTTTAAATGTAAAACTTTTTAAAAAAATTTCATTCACTAAAAAAAAATGTTAACTTCATGAGATTGTCCTGCTCCTAGAGAAGGCCATACATATAACTTCGAGTGAAAACTGGTTTTCTTAAAGGTGAGTGATTCAACCAATACCTTTAACCAATTGTAACCAAAGTCAAAATAAACATCCTTATTTGTTTAAATGAGAGCTTAGGGGCTGGGGAGTTGATATCTTTTTTTTTTTTTTTTTCCTGAAATAGCAAAGTTTCCAGGTATAGAGCAACTTACCATAGAAAGAACTTGTCTGTTAAGTTACATACAAGAGTCTGGATATTGAAGAGGTAAAAAATATGATGAAAAAAAAAAAAAAGACTTGATGGAGCAGATCAGTGCTCAAAGGACTTGGGAAATGTCAAATTCATGGTCCTCTAAGACTATAAGAGCAAAAGGGAAAGAAGAGAAGGAGGGAGAGGAAAAACTCCATGAAAACTGAAATCAGAGGCAGAAAAGAAAAAAACAAAAACAGAGAGAGAGCAGGAGAAAGTTCTCACCATAACACAGAGCTGCCACGGCCAAGGCAGCCAGGATGGAGAGAAGGAGCAGGCTCTTCATGGTGTCTCCGGGTCACTCGCACCGTCTCCTGGAGCAGCAGTGGGGAGAGACAACTACAGGCTGTTGGTGAAAGGCTGTGGGGTTTTTATAAGAATCAGAGCAGCTGAAAGGGGTGGAACCAGTGGGAGGGGGCCAGAGAAGGTGGAGACCGGTTGGCATTCAGTGAGCACTGGGACTTTTCCCAAATACTCATTCCTTCCAGATATTATCTACTCTGGGTGGGCAGTTTTCCCTCACTCCTGGACCTGACTTGTATGGCAGGATACTGCCCTGGTACACAAGTTGTGGCTGCCCTATGGGTCAGACCTGGGCACAGGTCCACAGAGAAGGGAGTTGCCACAAACACGTGTTTGCCTTTCTAATTCCTTCTCTGGTGTGCCCTCCCTGGCCTTGACTTTGGGTCTTTCAGGTTTGGTCCATACACAGAGCCATAGTGTTCTCTTCACTCCCCTGATGGATGGATGAGAGGTTCTGGGGGAGAAAGGACTTCACTTTCTGTGCTAGCTCTAATTTAGAATTATTTTCCTAGTAGGGCTGAACTGTTAATCCTAACCACTTGGGTGTTCGCCTGGTGATATATCCCTTTTGCAGTTTTTCCAAGTGCTCAGCAGGACGGGGATGGCCAAGGACCCCCTGGCTTCTGTTTCCTCCATTGGCTCAGCGGCAACTTGCCCATCCAGTTTTGTGACTTGAGTGCAGATCTGCACACTGATGCCCTCTTAGGCTGGCTATCACTCATCTAAAGTGCAGCAAGGATACCCACCTCACATTGTCTGAAGGCATTGTCTTGATAATGAACTAATTCAATACACTTTTAGTGAGTGGCAGATGAGATGCAAGGTACCCTGCTAGGTGATGTGGGGACCTAGAGACAGACAAGACAGTCCCTAAGGAGGTAAGAACCTCCTTATTATTCACTTTGCTCTTGAGCTGTCCTATATCCTCCAAGACAGATTTTCACAAACACACACCTCCATCAGAATCAGAAGCTCTATTTCTCTAATTCTTATTGCAATCCTTTGATTGCAATTTGCTGTCTCTGGTTGTCTTGTAGACAAAGATCTTTTATTTTTTTATCCTCTTGGACAATCAGAAAACCTTTTCTATCAGATGTGTCCCTGTTGCCTGCGTACCCAAGAGTCTTCTCAACAGAAAAATAGACATGTGTCACAGAACAGCAGATTGTGGAAGAGCTAAAGTTGCAGAACCTCTAACTTGGGCTGGAAGAGCAAAAGGGGCTGCTGCAATGGGGTGGGTGGGCATACTTTTCAATAAAGATTAATTTCTAGGAGCAATGATGATCAGCTAGACAGAGCCTCTTACCTCATTGTTTTTGTGATATTGGGGCGGACTTCCCTGGTAGCTCAGATGGCAAAGAATCTGCCTACAATGGAGGAATCCTGGGTTTGATCCCTGGGTCAGGAAGATCCCCTGGAGAAGAGAATGGCTACCTACTCCAGTGCCTGGAGAATCCCAAGGACAGAGGAGCCTGGTGGGCTACTGTCCATGGGGTCACAAAAAGTCAGACATGACTGAGGGACTAACGCTTTCACTTTTACAGATTCTCTCTTCTCCAGCTACAAAGATGTGCTTTGTGATGTACACTAGCTCCGTCTTTTTCCAGTCGATTCTAGCAACTCCCTCTACTCCCAAATGCAGAAGGCAGCCATGCTCTGTCAGCTTTCTGACCTCATAATTATTTATTTTTCCATTCTCTAAATCCAAACTTGAAAATCTTATATTTCTCTTTCCAATTTAAAGTGAAGTGAAGTCGCTCAGTTACGTCTGACTGTTTGTGACCCCGTGGACTATAGCCCACCAGGCTCCTCCACCATGGGATTCTCCAGGCAAGAATACTGGAGTGGGTTGTCATTTCCTTCTCCAGGGGATCTTCCCGACCCAGGGATCGAACCCAGATCTCCCGCATTGCGGGCAGACACTTTAACCTCTGAGCCACCAGGGAAGCCCAATTTAAGCTTCACCTTTTTTTCACAAGCCATTTTAAACGCAGCCTCCACTGGGTTTCCTAAATGTTTACGCATCTCTTTTTATTGTCTCCCCCCTTTTTTTAAAATAAAGGATTTATTATTTTCTTCTCAGGAAAAACAGGAAGTTAGTGAAACACATTACATTTTACGGCCCATATTAGTTTGCAGTTGATCCTAACTCTTTCTGGCACAACTGTCAATAGCCTTAGCTGTTTTAACCAGAACAAAGGTGTTCATTCTCAATAGAACGTACACAGATGATGCTGAAAGACTGCAGGTTTTCCTCTGAGAGTAGCATCAGACTTGTTTTGTGTTTTATAAGGCTAGCACTTCTTTTTGGAAACTGTCTCTCACAAGTGTCTCATCTTTCCTTTCACTGTTTCCATCTATGCCTGAGTTCTCCTGTGCTCAATTCCATTTACATAGGATTTATAAGTGATTAACATTCATGCATGGGTGAGAATTCAGAGCCCTTCTATTTCTTTCCTCCCGTATCACTTGGTCTTCTCTAGTGACAATTGGCTATCTAAATTATCTCAAAGACAATTCTGTCTGTGTCAACTCCAGTCATGTATCCTTATATAGAGGATTTGGACTAACTCGATGGAGCTTTTGTATTGGACAAGGCTAAGATTGACTTATGAGAGAGAAAGAAAAATGGAGGTAGGAAAAAGTGGAGGGGGAGAAACGAGGAAGAGCTTTGTAGGCTTGGTTTGCTGGTTGGAGGAGTTTAAGGAAGAGATTGAATTATAGAGAGAAAAGCTTTGAGACAGCTGTAGGATGTGAGACATGTTGAAAATAAGACATGAAAACAGACAAATCAGAATGGCTTTGGTTATGAATAGTATTGTTTAAGATTGTAAGGGATTGAGAACTGGCAAAAAATATTAAAATTGTTTTTAATTAATGTTGGCTGCTAGTTTGCATTTTTAAAATTTGGATGTCTTGTAAAGACCAGACCACATGAAGTTTTAACTTACATTTGGATTTTTGAAATCCAAATGAAAAACATTTATATAGTTATTTCCCCCTAACTACTCAAGAGAAATATTTTCAGTAAAGAGAATATTTGAGGACACTCCCAGAAGTGACAACCAAGCTCTGAGAGAGGCAGTGATAGGATTACTAGTTTTTATTTAGATTGTATGGGAATTTTCTCATGTGAGATTGGCAGTGTAGTATAATCCAGGCAACAGAAATACAAGATCTCCTATTCTACCTGTCTCAGGAGGAGAAGACAAGGATGGCCACACCTTTCAGAACCAGAAGTAGCCTCAAGGTTTTAGTCATCCATCCATCCATCAATCCATTTCACAAATTTATTGAGCATTTATTTCAGAGAAGGCAATTGCACACCACTCCAGTACTCTTGCCTGGAAAATTCCATGGACGGAGGAGCCTGGTAGGCTGCAGTCCATGGGGTCGCTAAGAGTCGGGCACTACTGAGCAACTTCACTTTTACTTTTCACTTTCATGCATTGGAGAAGGAAATGGCAACCCACTCCAGTGTTTTTGCCTGGAGAATCCCAGGGACAGAGGAGCCTAGTGGGCTGCTATCTATGGGGTCGCACAGAGTCAGACACGACTGAAGCGACTTAGCAGCAGCAGCAACTCTAAGCTGGAAATACGGGGACAAAAAATGCAGATATGATCTCTGCTGTCATGAATAAAGTGTGTTTTTAGGTCACAAATTTAATCAGTGGCTCTTCTTATATGGACATTTGTTTAGATAGCCGATTGGCACTAGAGAAGATCAAGTGATATGCTTTCTCATTGGATTGACTTTTTAATGGACACTCAGGAGTGCCTTTGTTTGCAGAGCCTCGTGAAAAACACTGAGGACAAGCTCAGAATTCAAGGAGAGAATTTGACTTGGGGGAAGGTTGGCAGAGCTGCCAGGAATTACTAGGGGAGAAGTTTCTCAGAAAAATTTGTGCTGGGACATACGACAAAAGAGTTATCGCTTTTCTGTAGTATTTCTGTGACTAAAATAACCGTACAGTATTAAGGACTGATGCTAAAGCTTCAATACTTTGGTCACCTGATGCAAAGAGCTAACTCATTGGAAAAGACCCTGATGTTGGGAAAGATTGAAGGCAAAAGGAGAAGGGGGTGTCAGAGAATGAATTGGTTAGACAGCATCACTGACTTAACGGACATGGATTTGAGGAAACTCTGGGAGATAGTGAAGTACAGGGAAGCCTGGTGTGTGCAATCCACAGGGTCACAGAGAGTCGGACACGACTCAGCAACTGAACAACAACAAATAAAGTGAATGTATTTCTCCACCAATTCTACATCTTCCTCTTTCTCTTCTTTCTTACCCTTTCTCTAGGGTACAGACTGCTACCTTTATTTCAGACTGGTAGGCATTTTGTCTTTTTTAGGAATTTTCCTGGCTCCCATCAAGTTTTTTTTTTTTTTCTGTCCCATGAAATTCAGCTTTATTTACACAATGTTGGTTTTATGAGTTCATATTATTATTTTACTGGCAGCACTAAAACCTCACTCTTGCCAGTAAAGGGGAAAAGGCAAAGAAGAGAAGAGGAGGAAGCAACAGCCCTGAAAATAAAAACAGGAATCACTTTCTAGGACGCCAAAAGGCAATGAATTGAAAAACATCTAACCAATTTTATGAGACAATGCTGACCTCTTTGTTCTATTCCTTTAAGGGAAGCTCCTTGAATGGATTCTTCATCTCATATTTATGAATCCACATAGCTTTCTGTGAATCAGGTTCCTCAATCTTTTTCTTAATTTGTCTTGTAGCTGAAGTAAGTGAAAATCAATCTTCGTCAAACTCAAGTATGGGAGGAGCATCTTGGAAACTTGGGCAGAAAATTCTGGGGAAAGGTGAAGAAAGCTGGATAAACTGAACTCCTGGCTAGGAAAGGCTGTAATTTTTCTCTTATTACTATATAGATGATTTCCTCTACCCTTTTCTTTTCTATTAAAAGCTTCATTTAAAAAAATGTAATAGCAGATATAAAAAATACAACTATCAAAGTCATATATCATACATCAAGTCTCCGCTATATACTAAACACTGTGATAATCAGTTTTTAGTCATTGTGTTTTTTACTTCTCATAATAATCCTACATACCAAACATAATTATTCACATATTATATATGAGAAAATTAAGCTCAAAAAAGTTGCATATTTAAACAAAGGCCAAATAGCAATTAAGTGGCAAAGACTAGATTCAAACACTGTTGTTTGACTTAAAAGAATATGATTTTAACCACTGATACAATCACACATTATTCCCTAATGTTCTGATTCCTACTTAAATAATTCTGTGATTGTGTCTGCAGGGAACATTGAATTCCCAGTTTCAGAGCTAAAGATAAAATTAAACAAAGATATACATATTTAATACAATAATTTATTCAATGTCCTCTAAATTTTGACAATAGAAATCACAATTTTCATAATGCCATTTCATCTTAGATAGTGTAATGACAAAAAATCAGAGAAAAGGGATGTATTTAGTATTGGAACCCAAGTCCCTCATTTCTCTATCCAGCACTCTGCATGCTAAACTGCCTGTCCAAACAAGCTCCAACTCAAAAAGTTGCTTCCCCAAACCTTTCAGCTTGCTTCAGGAATCACCAAGTCATTTGGTTTGGTATAAGAATATAGGCTCCACGGTGTCTACAAAGCCAATTTCTACGGTTACTTAGACCCCATGCAAAGCTGGAAATCTAGACTCAATTTACAAGATGCTCCTTCAACTCAAAGCAAAACAGAGAACAGGTTGTGTGTCTCAAATCTTGGCTAGAGATGAAGTTGGGGAAGGCTGGCTGCTTACTCATCAGACTCTGGCTGCTTCCTGTGGGGAAGGTGTGAAGTTGAAGTCTGGGGAAGTTTTCTCATGGCACCACGACCTTAGCTGGAAGGGAAGGGGCCCCATTAGATCTATTCTCCTCCCATCCCACCCTTTGCCACATCCTGTGTTCTCCTTTCATTATTTCAACTCACCAACATAAAAATAGTTCTTCCTATATTCAGGAAATTTACAACGGTAAGAAATTGAGCCAAGTAACTTGCAGGAACTGAAGAAGGTATTTGGTGACTGGCAGAAACAGGAGGTTTGGAGATGGGGCTGGTAAAATGTGATATGAGAAGGGTGAAATGGTGTCTCTATGGGTAAGATGAAAGCAGTGCTTAGTTGTGTTCAACTCTTGGAGACACCATGGACTGCTGCCCACAAAGCTCCTCCGCCCATGGAGTTTTCCAGGCAAGAATACTGGAGTGGGTTGTCATTTTCTTCTTCCAGGGGATCTTCCAGAACTAGGGATTGAACCTGCATATCTGAAGTTGGCAGGTGGATTTCTTTATCACTGAGCCACCTGGGAAGTCCAAGGCAAAAACAGAGCAGGACTGTTTTAAACATTTGTAAAAATGTAAAGGGAAGGGAAAGGATGATACCTTCGTTCACCAAATCACAACACACAAGAACTTGAGAGTACAGTTTTAAATTACAAAAAGGTAGTTTCAGGGAAAATAAAACAATAGCTTTAAACAATAGTGAATGATTCAAGAGAACTTTAAGTAAGCATAATAATGGTATTATTATTAATAAGAGGTTAAAAATAGCCACTTTTAAAGTTGACCTGAAGAAATGAAAATATGTTCTTTGAGCTCCCTCCATCAAAGGTAGATATCTGGATGGACCTTGAGTATAATTCAGAAGTACATCATTTAAGTGGAAATTTAACTAATTCTTAAGGTGATTTTAGCTTTAGGTAGTAAATCGAGTGGGCTTCCCTGGTGGATCAGTAGTAGAGAATCCATCTACCAATGCAGGAGACTGCGAGTTCAATCCCTGGAAGGAGTGACGATCCCTTGGCTTTACTCCACCTTGGTATTCCTTCTGTATCTTTACTACTTCCTCAGAGAAACAATACTGTAATAGGTAAGTAATCCTACTGGTTGAGGGATGTTATTTTTGGAAATGACCTAAGTGTCCATCAACAGATGACTGGATAAAGAGAAAGTGGTACCTAGACAATGGAAAGTTATTGTATGACATATAACAAGTCATTTAAGTTCCTGAGCCTCATATTTCTCAGTGATACAAAATTTGACTAATGGGACTGTTGATTGGATTAAATAAGACAACACACGCAGAGTTTTCTCCACTAATGATTGGATGTAATGCCATCGAGTACAAACACACACACACAATGTTATTTCAAAAAAGATTGGCTTAATTCTGTTGGCTTAGTGTTAAACCATATTTTTGGTTAGGTTTGGACATATATTTTGGTTTTCCCCCAATAGTCAAGGAATAGATCAAAACAGAGGAGAGAAGGTGAAAAGTGGGAGCAATTGAATCAGCAAGGTTTCCTCCAGTGGGAACCAAATTGGAAGCTGGAAGGGCTCAGTTTAGTTCCAACATTGATGCAAAATGCCTGTGTGACTTTTGAACAAAACATTTAATTCTCTTTATAAACATGAGTTGGAATAGACTGCTATAATTGTATGCTTCTAAATTATTTAATCCTTGGAATAGGTAAACAAGATAGAGAAATAATTATATAATCCAGGGTTTGAAGGAACACTGTGTTCTTAGTGCTGTTTTGCAAGTGTTTCTTCCAGGGCTGATGGGTATTTGGGTGTCCACTCTGGGCTTGAAAACCACTAGCAAGATGCTTTGCAAAACCTGCATCCAAATCACTGCTTCTCAGTCAGCCCTCTCATTTCTCAGTGTTGCCAGATAATTTCATTCATTCAAGCTGGACTTTGATGTGCTTCGAAATCCTTGGGACCAAAAAAAAAGCGGGGGGCAATCTTTTTAGCCAGGGTTTGGTCACTAGAAAAAAAAATCTCATGGCAGAGATCTAAAACTCTGCAATTCCTCTCCTTTGTCTCATCATCTAGTCACTGCAAACCCTGGAAATAGGATGAGATTCAGAAAAAGCTGAAAGAGGACAGGAAGGAAAAATTTCCAGGTTAACAGTAGAGAGAGCACAATGCAGAGCATGTATTTGCTAATCAAGCTAAAAAGTGAACAGGCTGTGAATAAGAGATTGTTTTCACATCTGACTGCTCCCTGATAGAACTGTGATGGAAAATACTGTTGTGAAGTGTGTGTTGTTATGATCTGTGGAAATTTAATTTGGCCTGCTTGTTGCTGTTCTCTTAAACAGTCCTATAGCCAGTGTTTGTCTAAATCTTGGAGTCATCATCCTCGACTGTGATTCTTCCAATTTATCATTCTCCCTGCTTCCTGTCTTTCTTGTAATCCTAGATTATTTCATTTCTTTCCACTCTGAAATTTTTAAAGACATTTTTATTTTGTTGAGGAGAATGAAAGGATTTTTTCACTTGAATGCTTTCTTTGGCTTTTGGTAGGAGATAAATGAGTCGGAGTAAGGATGGGATCAAAAGTAAGAGGAGAAAAACTTCAGGGAACAAGATGTAATGTAAATTTTGGTTTTGTTTTGCTTTGAGAGAGCAACAGAAGGGTAGGTGAAATAGATATGGGCTGTGGTGTAGGATGTGTAAGGAGAAGAGTCCAGCCTGAACTCTTGTTTGTTTTGCTCTCCCATCAAACTGTCAGGTTTTTGAGGTTGGCCACTGGAAATATATATATATGTGTGTGTGTGTGTGTGTGTGTGTATATGTTTCTTTCTTTGTTTGTTTTTGTTTGTCTGTGCTTTGCAGCATGCAGGATCTTAGTTCCCATACCAGGGTTCGAACCTGTGCCCTCTGCAATGGAAGCGTGCAGTCTTAACCACTGGATGCCGGGAGCCGACGAGAGGACCTCTGCCCATGGCAAAGGTCATGAGGAAGGAGGCTCGACATACACAAATGTGAGGTTGAGCCTCAGAAGTCCCCCTGGAAATCCTCGAGCATCTACCCCCATAACCAGAGCCTGCCTACTTTACTACTTTGTGCTCTCACCTACACCTCTGACTTTACTGGAGGCTGTCCCCTACTACCTCTCTCTGAATAAAGAGTTAACTTACAGCTCCAGTTAATATAATTCTTGGGTGTGATAGTGTTTTAACCTACAAACTTCTCTGAAAGTTCTCTAGCCTGCCTGACAGGCTTGTCCGGCCACATGTGATTACTCACAGCCTCCCAACCGTGGGAGGCGCGAGATGCTTTTAACCTTCTAAAAACAGGTTCTTTAGAGAAGTTAGAAAACTATTAGTGGGCTGATTAGAAATTGTATTGGTGAAGAGTTTTTCATTTGTTGAGCCAATGTTTGCTGCTAAGTCTCCACATCGCCTACCCTTACATACATTAATGAATATAGAGAAGAAATAAGTATTAACCTTTGATATTAATCACGTTAGACCTTAGGCTAAGTAAATTCTTTCCTTAATTAAAACCCACAACACCCTCACCCTAGAGGAATGTAACTCTATCTGGTACCTTCGGAAGGTGGAGTCTGTTTTAAGAATAATCACCCCTGGAGAAATAAGTGTCCTGGTTGACTGACCGCTGTCACAAGGAGAGGGTCATAAATTGTCAGCAGGCCCCCTGGCCAGAAGATGATGTAACACCCCTAAGACCTCTGTATACATTTGTATGAAGCACCTGACTTTGATAAAAGTCAGGACTGCTGACCCCGTGTGACTTTTGTATACCATCTCAGTGTATAAAAGTAGACCATGGAAAATAAAGAATTGGGATCAGTTCCTCGAAAGACTGGTCTCCCCATGTCGCTCTCTCTCTCAAATTCTTGTTGAGTTTCCATCTGGAGCACGGAACCCACCATGCTTACTAATTATGCCTGGGCTTCTAAGATGCGACCGGGGAGGCCTCAGTGTCTCCTCTCCTTCGGGAGAGCGCCGAACCCACCATGCTTACTAATTATGCCTGGGCTTCTAAGATCCGAATGGGGAGGCCTCAGTGTCTCCTCTCCTTATGGGGGAATGGAAGGACGCCTGTGGCCTACTTAAGTGGTGCAAACTTCTTGTCTTGAACTTTTATTGGTCTCCCACGTAAACCAAGCTACTCAGCCTCTTTTCTCCACTGAATTTTTCTACTGAGCTATCCTCATTCTATTATTCTTTATCTAATTAAAACTATTGTATCCTGATCCTCACTGATGCCGTTCACGCCTCGAACTCCCTGGATCAACCGGGGCTGGACCTCAGCACTGGACCACCCGGGAATTTCCTAGCCAGTGGATATTATTCATCTTTCAAACCTCCAACAACTGTCTGGTATTTGAATTGAACCAATATCCTTCTTATCTAGGTCTGGTGACATAATAGATAGTGGAAAAGAGCATGTGTTTGGAGTTAGCAAGATTGAATTTGAATTCTGTTCTCTCACTGAGTGATCTGCTGTTTGTTTAATTCTCATTTTCTTTATCTAAAGAATGGGAATGCTGATGAAGAATAGATTATAGAGTTAGGTGTGCAGGTGTGTCCTTAGTTGCTCAGTCGTGTCTGATTCTTCTGTGATCCCATGAATCCCATCAGGCTCCTCTGTCCGTGGAATTCTCCAGGCAAGAATACTGGAGTGGGTTGCCATTTCCTTCTCCATGGGATCTTCCCGACCTGGGGATCGAACTTGTATCTCCTGCCTCTCCTTCATTTGCAGGCAGATTCTTTACCACTGAGCCACCTGGGAAGCCCCTTATAGACTTGTAATGATGACTAAGGCACAGTGCTGGCATATAGTAAATGTTCCATGAAAGTAGCTCTTATTTTTACTCTTGCTGTGTGACCCTGGATAAGTCATTTCCTCAGTAGCTTGTGAGGGATGATAATTGTTACATAAATTGCAAAGATTTAATCAGATAATCCTTGTAGGATACCCAGTGTCTGCAATACAGTAGCTGCTCATTAAATACTAGTTTCCTTCCCTTCTATTCCCAGTTGTCTGTTCCACTCTTTTCTTTCGTTTTTTCACTTGTATGTGACCAATCCTTCAGCCAGACTGAGTAACTTTTTTGAAGATGGTCCACAGTGTTTGCCATCACATCTTTTGCTCATTGCATCATCTTTTTTTTCTGCATCCTGCCTCTGTCTATAGCAACGCTGGGCACATGTTAAGGCCTAATGTCAAATACCACTTGCTTTGTGATATATTACATAAGTAAGCTTCCCAACTGGGTTATTTCTCCTTCCTTCAGACACTCCCTTAGCATTCTGTTTTCTTTCTTTTTGGAACAGAGAAAGGCCATGCAAGGAGACGTGTGGTTCATGCCTTACAAAACCCTGAACTCTTGTTTTATTTCCTTACCAGTGCATGCCTTCTTCCTTTTTCAAATTATAGGTCTTCTGTTCCCTGTATTTATCATAAACCTGCTCCCCAAATATTGATAGTACAGTCACCAGTCTCCTACTCATCCACCAATCCAGACACATTTATCCACCAGACTCTAAGTGATTATCTAGGAAACCTTCATCTCTAGAAAGACTGGATTCTTTCTTGCAGAAAGAAGAAAAAAATTATTTTGTTGAATTCACATATTGAGTTAACTGCCTTTGGTGTGTTTTCATAGTAACCCTAGGACACCCTTTCATAAATCACATCTGATTTCATTGCAAAGTATTGGAACTGTTTACATGAGTGAATCCTATACTGAACTTTAAGCTCCTCAAAGGGAAATCAGGACTTGTATTCTATTCGTCTTTGTAGCCCTAGTCCCATATACATTGTCTTACCTGCTAACCATGTGCAGTGTTTGAAAATCATAAGAACTAGGTGAAGTTACCCTTAACAATCCACTCCAGCAGTCTCGTAACACACATAGAATATTCCTATCGATTGGTTGAAGCACAAATTTAATTCCTTGTGAAAACAGAAAATTGCTATACTTTGAAAAACTTAATATGTATGCTCAAAAAAGGGGAAAATACTATTTCTCTCATATTTTTTTTCTACATTTGGCTCATATGGCAACCCAACTATTAAATTAGCTCATTATCCGCTTTATGAAATAGAAATATTTCTGAAAAACTTCCAGATGATAACATTGTAAAATTCAGTTATAGTGTAAATACATGATAAAAGTATCCGCTCTCTTCAAAGAAGATCACTTGAATAGCAAGAATGCTTCTGGAAGAGCAAAACAACAAATGCTCCCTCTATCATGTGTGGGATGTAAATTTTTCCCTTATGTACTTTTCTTTACATCTAGATTTTTACATATTGATCAAACCTGTGCATATCAGTTGAGGTCATGTAAAGAAACTGACTCCATGGATAGCAGCCAACATTGCAGATAATAGATAAAAAGAATTTCAATGGACTGAAAACAAGAACATATGAAAGATGGCCATATTATGTTTTTCATTAAGTTGATTAATTTTTATTTATTAAATGATATTTCACTTCTTTCTTTTCTCTTCATTTTTCTGGTTCACCCAAGCAAGCCTTTCATCTACACCAACTATCTTTTAAAAAAAAGCACAGTTTTTTTCAAAAGGAAAAATATGAATGTCTTATCTATAATATAAACAAAGTTAATTCTTGAAAAAGAGACTGCAAGTCTATTCAAAAGCTTCTTGCAGCTCGCTCTCTACATTCAATTTTTTTTTTTTTTTTTTGCATTCACTGAACACTTGCTGAATAGCTCAAGGGAAGAAAATTTTGTTCCATTTTCCTTTTCCCAGAAGTTATGCTGTATTTCTTGGAATGAATTTCAGTCCTTTCTTTCCATCTTCAGATAACGATGACATATGAACTTTCTCACAAGGTCAGCAGCCAGAGCTAGAGGATTTGTGGGGATACATGTTTTGAAGCCAAAAAGTCTTGGGAATGAGAAAGAACTTGAATACAGATACTGGCTGTTCTCTATACTGTGGACTCTCCAGAAAAGATGGGCTTAAATATTTAGTATTTTGGTGCTGGAAATGAATCAAATGGACAATGGTGCAAAAGTAAAAATGTGGAGGTCAATTTTGACCTTGGCTAGTGTGGCAACTTGAACTTGGATTTTTCAGCTGAACATTTGGTCTTCATATTATGCTTTGTACTTAAACTCACCCCTTCAAGAGCCAGGCACAGTTCCTTTGGTTGGCTGTTTTTCCTGTGTGTGCTCAGAGATAAATAAAACAACCAACTCACTGCTCCTCTTGCCAATGTGTCTTTGCGTTGCACAAAAAGAAAACAACCATATGGGCTGCCATGAATAGATTTGGCAAGGCTGGCTTGTAGGGATAACTTCCATATGGTGTAAGATTAGAATTAATTATTCAAACAAAGACAGTTAAAGACCCTTCAGGCATTTTAAGTGTTCTGAAAGAAGAAAAAAAAAAGATCAAGAAAGGAAAAGATACTGAAACATTTCAGAGTCTCTCTAAATAAATTTATACAGGCCCTGGCATATAGCATATTATTTAAACTATCTAGGACTTAAATAATACTTTAAGGAAAAAAATGTTCACTATGGCATACACCAAAATTGATTAAAAAATAGAATATATACATACAAAAGAGGCAATTCTTAGTACTCTTCAAAGAGGATCAGTAAATAAAAGGTATGCAAACAACCAAGCAAATCTACAATAAAAATTCACACATGCATATAAATACAAGAGTCTAAAATATTATCTTGATAAAGAGAATATAGTTTATCCTTATAAAGTTCTTATGGAGACAGTGACACTCGGAGTTGTCAATTGACTTGTCCAAAAAGATATCATAGGCTTGGATGCCTTGGATCTCACCTGACTTTAAACAGTTCTCTGTGTGCATGTTTGTATGTGAGTGTATGTATCATTTGTATTGCATTGGATATCATTTTTATATTAGATTATAGGTATCTAATGAGTGAAAATCATGTATTCTAATATTAATAATATTTGTGTTCTAATGTAGTACATAAATCATTGCCTGGTAAATGATAAACACTTAAAAATTATTTGCTGAATAAAATTTATAAAAACAAGTCAACATGTTACTGACAAGGCAATTTCTAAGCACAATAATGATAATCCATTCATTTGCTAATTTTCTACAATCACTTTTAAACTACTTACTGTATTTTCAGTTCAGTTCAGTCACTCAGTCGTGTCTGACTCTTTGCGACCCCATGAATTGCAGCACGCCAGGCCTCCCTGTCTATCACCAACTCCCGGAGTTCACTCAGACTCATGTCCATCGAGTGGGTGATGCCATCCAGCCATCTTGTCCCCTTCTCTTCCTGCCCCCAATCCCTCCCAGCATCAGAGTCTTTTCCAATGCATCAACTCTTCACATGAGGTGGCCAAAGTATTGGAGTTTCAGCTTCAGCATCATTCCTTCTAAAGAACACCCAGGACCTATCTCCTTTAGAATGGACTTGTTGGATCTCCTTGCAGTCCAAGGGACTCTCAAGAGTCTTCTGCAACACCTCAGTTCAAAAGCATCAATTCTTCAGTGCTCAGCTTTCTTCACAGTCCAACTCTCACATCCATACATGACCACTGGAAAAACCATAGCTTTGACTAGACGGACCTTTGTTTGCAAAGTAATGTCTCTGCTTTTCAATATGCTATGTAGGTTGGTCATAACTTTCCTTCCAAGAAATAAGCGTCCTTTAATTTCATGGCTGCAATCACCATCTGCAGTGATTTTGGAACCCCCAAAATAAAATCTGACACTGTTTCCACCTGTTTCCCCATCTATTTACCATGAAGTGATGGGACCAGATGCCATGATCTTCGTTTTCTGAATGTTGAGCTTTAAGCCAACTATTTTCACTCTTCTCTTTCACTTTCATCAAGAGGCTCTTTAGTTCTTCTTCACTTTCTGCCATAAGGGTGGTGTCATCTGCATATCTGAGGTTATTGATATTTCTTCCGGCAATCTTGATTCCAGCTTGTGCTTCTTCCAGCCCAGCTTTTCTCATGATGTACTCTGCATGTAAATTAAAAAGCAGGGTGACAATATATAGCCTTGACGTACTCCTTTTCCTATTTGGAACCAGTCTGTTGTTCCATGTTCAGTTCTAACTGTTGCTTCTTGACCTGCATATAGGTTTCTCAAGAGGCACTGTATTCTAGATACTGTATTAATTAGAATTCATATCAGTATCAAGAATATTATAGCATATAGATGGCTAGGATGATATATAAATAAATAATTGTAAGTACCATGATAAATCTTTCATCAGTTATATAAAAAGCATAGTACTGTAGTCTAATCTTAATAAGTGGTAATTCTAGTTAATGTAAATTGGCCAAACTCACCAATTAACATACAGACTATGGCTTCCCTGGTGGCTCAGATAGTAAAGAACCTGCCTGCAGGTGCAGGAGATGTGGGTTCAATTCCTGGGCCAGGAAGATTCCCTGGAGAAAGGAAGGGCAACCCACTCTGGTATTCTTGCCTGGAGAATCCTATGGATAGAGGAGCCTGGTAGGCTATGGTCCATAGGGTTGCAAAGAGTTAGACTTGACTGAAGTGACTTAGCATGCATGCATGAGTTAAATGTATAAAGGAGGTAATAAGAACAGGAAGAGAAAGAGTCTTACAGGCTCAAGGAGTGACAACTATATAAATTGTAAAGTGGTGCAAAAATCCTTAACAAAATTCTAGCAATCAGAATACAACAACACATTAAAAGATCATACATCATGACCAAGTGGGCTTTATCCCAGGGATGCAAGGATTCTTCAATATCTGCAAATCAATCAATGTAATACACCACATTAACAAATTGAAAAATAAAAGCCATATGATTATCTCAATAGATGCAGAGAAAGCCTTTGACAAAATTCAACATCCATTTATGATAAAAACCCTCCAGAAAGCAGGAATAGAAGGAACATACCTCAACATAATAAAAGCTATATATGACAAACCCACAGCAAACATTATCCTCAATGGTGAAAAATTGAAAGCATTTCCCATGAAGTCAGGAACAAGACAAGGGTGCCCACTCTCACCACTACTACTCAACATAGTTTTGGAAGTTTTGGCCACAACAATCAGAGCAGAAAAAGAAATAAAAGGAATCCAAATTGGAAAAGAAGAAGTAAAACTCTCACTGTTTGCAGATGACATGATCCTCTACATAGAAAACCCTAAAGACTCCACCAGAAAATTACTAGAGCTAATCAATGAATATAGTAAAGTTGCAGGATATAAAATCAACACACAGAAATCCCTTGCATTCTTATACACTAATAATGAGAAAATAGAGAAATTAAGGAAACAATTCCATTCACCATTGCAACGAAAAGAATAAAATACTTAGGAACATATCTACCTAAAGAAACTAAAGATCTATATATAGAAAACTATAAAACACTGGTGAAAGAAATCAAAGAGGACACTAATAGATGGAGAATATACCATGTTCATGGATCGGAAGAATCAATAGAGTGAAAATGAGTATATTACCCAAAGCAATCTATAGATTCAATGCAATCCCTATCAAGCTACTAACAGTATTTTTCACTCAGCTAGAACAAATAATTTCACAATTTGTATGGAAATACAAAAAACCTCGAATAGCCAAAGCAATCTTGAGAAAGAAGAATTGAACTGGAAGAATCAACCTGCCTGACTTCAGGCTCTACTACAAAGCCACAGTCATCAGACAGTATGGTACTGGCACAAAGACAGAAATATAGATCAATGGAACAAAATAGAAAGCCTAGAGATAAATCCACGCACCTATGGACACCTTATCTTTGACAAAGGAGGCAAGAATATACAATGGATTAAAGACAATCTCTTTAACAAGTGATGCTGGGAAAACTGGTCAACCACTTGTAAAAGAATGAAACTAGAACACTTTCTAACACCATACACAAAAATAAACTCAAAATGGATTAAAGATCTAAACGTAAGACCAGAAACTATAAAACTCCTAGAGGAGAACATAGGCAAAACACTCTCCAACATAAATCACAGCAGGATCCTCTATGACCCACCTCCCAGAATATTGGAAATAAAAGCAAAAATAAACAAATGGGACCTAATTAAACTTAAAAGCTTCTGCACAACAAAGGAAACTATAAGCAAGGTGAAAAGACAGCCTTCAGAATGGGAGAAAATAATAGCAAAGGAAGCAACTGACAAAGAACTAATCTCAAAAATATACAAGCAACTCCTGCAGCTCAATTCCAGAAAAACAAATGACCCAATCAAAAAATGAGCTGAAGAACTAAACAGACATTTCTCCAAAGAAGACATACAGATGGCTAACAAACACATGATAAGATACTCGACATCACTCATTATCAGAGAAATACAAATCAAAACCACAATGAGGTACCATTTCACACCAGTCAGAATGGCTGGGATCCAAAAGTCTACAAGCAATAAATGCTGGAGAGGATGTGGAGAAAAGGGAACCCTCTTACACTGTTGGTGGGAATGCAAACTAGTTCAGCTACTATGGAGAACAGTGTGGAGATTCCTTAAAAAACTGGAAATAGAACTGCCTTATGGCCCAGCAATCCCACTGCTGGACATACACACCGAGGAAGCCAGAATTGAAAGAGACACGTGTACCCCAATGTTCATCACAGCACTGTCTATAATAGCCAGGACATGGAAGCAACCTAGATGTCCATCGGCAGACGAATGGATAAGAAAGCTGTGGTATATATACACAATGGAGTATTACTCAGCCACTAAGAAGAATACATTTGAATCAGTTCTAATGAGGTGGATGAAACTGGAGCCTATTATACAGAGTGAAGTAAGCCAGAAAGAAAAACACCAATACAGTATACTAACGCATATATGTGGAATTTAGAAAGATAGTAACAATAACCCTGTATGTGAGACAGCAGAAGAGACACAGATGTATACAACAGTCTTTTGGACTCTGTGGGAGAGGGCAAGGGTGGGATGATTTGGGAGAATGGCATTGAAACATGTATAATATCATATGTGAAACAAATCGCCAGTCCAGGTTTGATGCATGATACAGGATGCTCGGGGCTGGTGCACTGGGATGACCCAGAGGGATGGTATGGGGAAGTAGGAGGGAGGGGGATTCAGGATGGGGAACACATGTACACCTGTGGCAGATTCATGTTGATGTACGGCAAAACCAATACAATATTGTAAAGTAATTAGCCTCCAATTAAAATAAATAAATTTATATTTAAAAAGTTGTAAAGTGGGATTAGGCATTGTGTTTTTTAAAAGCACAAGATCTTAAGTGTACTAACCATACACATACATACATACTATACACACACACGGACATATGTACAAGGTAGCTATGTGAGGTGATAAATGAGTTAATTAACTTGACTATAATAATTGTTTCACACATTGCTATATCTCAAAAAATCACACTGTACAACCTAAATAGATACAATTTTTGTCAATTTTACCTCAATAAAACCAAAACACAGAAGATAAGGCTGGGGAATTAGGCAGGACCATGTGAAAATGCCAAAGGTCAAACTTTTAAAAATCTTTTTTTAAAAAAACTTAAAAAAATTATTTATTTATTTGGCTGCACTGGGTCTTAGTTGCAACATGCATATCTTTAGTTGCAGCATGTGAGATCTAGTTCTCTGACCAGGGAATGAACCCAGGTTCCCTTCATTGGGAGCATAGAGTCTTCACCACTGAACCACCAGGGAAGTCCCATAACTTCTTTGAAACTTAAAGGTATTTGAAAGCCATTGAAAAACTTTAACAAAGAAAAGAGTGATATAATTAAATTGTGTTTTAAAAAATGAGTCTGGCTGCAGTGAAGATAATAGATTAGAAAGAGGTAAGAGTTTATGCATGGAGATCAGTTTAGGGGGTCAATGTATTAGCTTGTGTAAAGAGTGATGGGAGCTTAAACCAAAAAAATGTTGAAATGGAACAAAGAAAAAGGGAAATGAAAGTTATTTAGAAGGTAACATTGAACCAATGAATGTAGAGATAAAAGTGTGTTGTCAAAGATGGAGGCCCTTGTTTCTTGTATGCACAAATTGGTACTAATTGAGATTAGTTCATAGCTTGTGGGAGAAATCAAAATGGATATATATAGTGAGTTGAAATGCTTTCATGATATGTAGTTAGAAATATAGGGTAGGTGGTTGGGGTTCAGGGTCTCATCTGCAGTGGAAATACAAATTTGAGTGTCATCAGCTCATGCAAATAAAGTGGCTACATTTATTTTCTAAAATAAATGAAAATACACCTTTTCCTAAATGGTTTCCCACCTGCCTTCCTCCACAAAATAGATGGCTTTGTACTCAGGGATGAGGAAGGGGATGAATGAGTCCTTAGGAGTAAGTGACTGTCATTTCCTTTCGCTTACTATTTTTCAACTCTTTTACCAGTAACTATAATAAACCAAATTATAATAGTAGTAATAATAAAATCAAACAATATATTGCACAATCTCAACAAAATTAAGTTATATATAGTGAATTTAAACCACTTAAGTCCACTGGAATGATTTATTCAGAGTAGGCGATCAATACATATTTGCTGCTTGACCAAGTCACACGAAAAGTATTACTAAATCACTTTATAATGATGGCTTATAATTGAGTTTGTTGTAAGAATCATAACGATGGCCATAAATACTTTTATGTATTTGAGAAGACAAGAGAAAGTCCTTCCAAACCTGGAGAAGCTGACATTGGCTACCATAGTTCAGTGACCTAGATTAACCTCAGACCCAAAGTTTCAGGCTGTCACTTAGCCTTTGGTGGGCTGTGGGCCTTCACACCTAATATAATTTGGCAAACACGAAGTGTTTTATAAGACAGGCGATGTGGAAAATACTCGGTAATTTTGCCAGTGTTTTTAACCACTCACCGTCCCAAATGCTGCCTCCGTCAAATTAATTCACAAAGGTCTTGTATTTTCCATGTCCTTTTCCATTCCCTCTCTAGGGACCAAGGACTTGGCATGAGCCCTAGCTCTAGTAGCCCCATGGGATCAGGCTGAATAGGTAGTTGTCTGGAAGGACCATAAAAAGACACGATTTAAGAGGCAAGTTCAAGTTCAAGGAAAGTAAGTCAAGGGTAAAGCCAGCAGGACAATATATTATACACTGGGGTCTAGGGTAGAGTTTGGGTCAATAGACAGGAAATGTGGTAAGAAATCAAGAGATCAGTTATAGGTCTCCTACCCAAATGCTAGGATACAAGAATATGGAAGAAGATCCGAATGTAGTTGTGAAGACCTTTGCAAATTAATAAATAATTAATAAAATAAAAAATAAAACAAAGGTGTCAGGAGTTTCTTTTATTGGGATTGGGCAATGGGGGCATTTAAAATTTCAGGATGATCTCAGACACCTGAGTCCTTTTGCAGTACACTCTTCCTTTCTTTTGGAATGTTTCCCTTTCCCTTTGCTAACTTAAATTCTTTCTATTTTCTGCACACCAATTCAAGTTCTATATCTTGTGTAAATGTTGATAGAATATTTAATAGGCCTGAGACTAGTGTGGGAAAATCTATTTCCTAATAAAAATGCCAAGTCACTGTAGCGTGTTTGTTTTAGGAAGTAAATTTTGCCATCTTTGGTGTGTCTTAAAGTATTGTGTCCTCTTTTCTCCAGAACTTTCAGCGAATTTTTCTCTTTTCTTTTTTTTAACCATTAAAATTTTATTTATTTATATATTTATTTCTTTATTTTTGGCTGTGCTGGGTCTTTGTTGCTGTGTGCAGGCTTTCTCTCATTGAGGTGAATGGGGGCTACTCTCTAAGTGTGGTATGTGGGCTTCTCCTTGTGGTGGCTTCTCTTGTTGCAAAGCAGAGAACTCAAGTGGCGTGGGCTCAATAGTTGTGGTGCACTGGTTTAATTGCCCTGTGGCACGTGGGATCTTCCCTGGGCGAACAATCAAACTTGTGTTCCCTGCATTGGCAGGTGAATTCTTACCACTGGATCACCATGGAAGCCCCTCTCTTCTTTTGCTTTGGAAAAGTTTTCTATTTTCAGGGAATAATTACTGAGGATGTCTTAGCACATCAAATTTAATGTGTCATATACTTCTTGAGGGTTTCCTAGGTGGCGCTCAGTTCAGTTCAGTAGCTCAGTCATTTCTGACTCTTTGCAACCCCATGAACCACAGCACACCAGACCTCTCTGTACATCACCTACTACCAGAATTTACCCAAACTCATGTGCATTGAGTCAGTGATGCCATCCAACCAGCTCATCCTCTGTTGTCCCCTTCTACTCCTGCCTTCAATCTTTCCCAGCATCAGGGTCTTTTCAAATGAGTCAGCTCTTCTCATCAGGTGGCCAAAGTATTGGACTTTCAGCTTCAACATCAGTTCTTTCAATGAACATTCAGGACTGATATCCTTTAGAATGGACTGGTTGGATCTCCTTGCAGTCCAAGGGACTCTCAACAGTTTTCTCCAGCAAAAGCATCCATTCTTTGGTGCTCAGCTTTCTTTATAGTCCAAATCTCACATCCATACATGATTACTGGAAAAACCATAGCCTTGACTAGATGCTCCTTTGTTGGCAATGTCTCTGCTTTTCAATATGCTGTCTAGGTTGGTCATAACTTTCCTTCCAAGGAGTAATTGTATTTTAATTTCATAGCTGCAATCACCATCTGCAGTGATTTTGAAGCCCCCCAAAATAAAGTCAGCCACTGTTTCCACTGTTTCCCCATCTGTTTCCCATGAAGTGATGGGACCAGATGCCATGATCTTCGTTTTCTGAATGTTGAGCTTTAAGCCAACTTTTTTCACTCTTCTCTTTCACTTTCATCAAGAGGCTCTTTAGTTCTTCTTCACTTTCTGCCATAAGGGTGGTGTCATCTGCATTTCTGAGGGTATTGATATTTCTCCCGGCAATCTTGATTCCAGCTTGTGTTTCTTCCCATCCAGCGTTTCTTATGATGTACTCTGCATAGAAGTTAAATAAGCAGGGTAACAATATACAGCTTTGACGTACTCCGTTTCCTATTTGGAACCAGTCTGTTGTTCCATGTCCAGTTCTAACTGTTGCTTCCTGACCTGCATACAAATTTCTCAAGAGGCAAGTCAGGTGGTCTGGTATTCCCATCTCTTTCAGAATTTTCCACAGTTTATTGTGATCCACACAGTCAAAGGCTTTGGCATAGTCAATAAAGCAGAAATGGATGTTTTTCTGGAACTCTCTTGCTTTTTCCTTGATCCAGTGGATGTTGGCAATTTGACCTCTGGTTCCTCTGCCCTTTCTAAAACCAGCTGGAACATCTGGACGTTCATGGTTCACATATTGCTGAAGCCTGGCTTGGAGAATTTTGAGCATTACTTTACTAGTGTGTGAGACGCTACTGGTAAAGAAATTGCTGCCAATATAGGAAACATGGTTTCAATTCCTGGGTTGGGAAGATCCCCTGGAGGAGAGTGTGGCAACCCACCCCAGTATACTTGCCTGGAGAATTCCATGGACAGAGGAGCTGGTGGGCTACAGTTTATGAGGTCACATGGAGTCTGACATGACTGAAGCAACTTAGCCCACAGCACATAATACTTCTTGCAGGTTAGGAATCATGTTTTACTTATATTGCTTTATATACTTTTGAATAATAATGATATCTATCATTCATGAAGTCCCAAATATATTCCAGATATTTCACCTTTATTATTTTTAATTTTCATAAAAACTGTTCCAGGTATGGATATTATTCCCATTTTGGGTTTAGAAAGATTGTGCTTAGTCACTCAGTCATGTCCAACCCTTTGCTACACCATGGACTGTAGCCCCTCAGACTACTCTGTCCTTGGAATTCTCCAGGAAAGGATACTGAAGTGGGTTGCCATACCCTCCTCCAGGGGATCTTCCCGATCCAGGGATCGAACCCAGGTCTCCTGCATTGCAGGCGGATTCTTTACCACCTGAGCCACAAGTGAAGCCCTGAGAAAGTTTAACTTGGTCAACGATTGAAACAGTAGATGCTGGGGTTGAGATCAGAACTCAGGTTTGATCTTTCTTCTCTACGCTAGACTGTCCTGGAACACTTGTTGACTTGATTGATTTGAATTGCTGATTACATAATTTATGTTCCCCATCTCCTAGAGTTTCTGTGACCATCTCCAGAACCAGTCTAAACAGGAGCCAATGAGAGAGAGAAGGAGAAAAAGAGAGAGATCCGCATTTTGTGCCTTCTGTTTCAAGTGATAAAAGCTTCCATTTCTTATCTTTTCTTCTTTTATGTCTTTTCTACTTTTTGTACTTTTACTTGCTCATAAACACACTCATTTATTTTAAAAAAATTAATCTTCTTGCATATCGATCCTTCTTACCACCTCCCTGATACAATTTTCAATCAGTAAATGGCTGGTCTAATCTAAGAATTTTGCAAAAGCTCTTTAGATAATGAGTTAAATTTTAAACAGTTAATTTGTTTAGCAGGGGTTGCTAATTTCTATGGCCTTCCAAGGGGGAGGGAAATATACATACAGTTTCTTAGAGGAGAAAACCAATAGATTCCAGCAAAGGTATTCTTGGAGGCAGCGAAGCTAATTTTCTAAACCAAATAGATAAACTCTGTGGAGTCTCTTGACTTGTTCAGATCTGGTCCTGAGGTTTACGGCTCTACTTACTGTGCTCCAGCCCTGTGTTCAAGAGCCTTCTATATGCCCAGATAGCTCTGAGTCTTTTGATGGTCATGGGCATGTGCTCATACATTATCAGAGCATCATAGATGTGATGGTGGAAAGGAACTATTGAAAACAAGTTTGGAGATATTTCCCAAAGATCAAAGCTATGTATTGTGCTCTCAGTGTGTGCTATATGCTTTATAAAGATATATATATAATGATATATAATATATGTCATTTAAACATATAATATATAATAAATTAATAATGGCAATAAGAGGAACAAGACCCAAGGAAAGCTCCAGAGACACCCATTTGAGTGGGGCTCTTGATGATTGATGAGGGGCTGCCAACAAGGAAAGGTGGGGGTGGGCATTTCTAGATAAAATGAACAGTTAATACCTTAGTACAAACCAGGCAAAGGAAAAACAAAGAAAGCTTGTGAAGTGTGTGACATCTGCCCATTTTTAAATGTTTCTCAAGTAGGATAACAGATTCGTGCTCTGTGCTAAGTCGTTTACTTGTGCTATTTTGCTTAATCTTCACCTAGGAAGTTAGCATCAAAGAACTGATGCTTTTGAACTGTGGTGTTGGACAAGACTCTTGAGAGTCCCTTGGACTGCAAGGAGATCCAACCAGTCCATCCTAAAGGAAATAAGTCCTGAATATTCACTAGAAGGAATGATGCTGAAGCTGACTCTCCAATGCTTTGGCTACCTAATGTGAAGAACTGACGCATTAGAAAAGACCCTGATGCTGGGAATGAATGAAGGCGGGAGGAGAAGGGGATGACAGAGGATGAGATGGTTGGATGGCATCACTGACTCAATGGACATGAGTTTGAGTAATCTCCAGGAGTTGGTGATGGACAGGGAAGCCTGGTGTGCTGCGGTTCATGGGGTTGCAGAGTCGGACATGACTGAACGACTGAACTGAATTGAACTGAACTGAGGAAATTAGTTCTGTTATGATTCCCATTTTACATGGTAGAAACTGAGGCACAGAGAAACCAGTCATGTTTTGAGAGTCCATACTTTTATTACACTATAGATAAGTAGTACAATCAGACTGTCTGCCCCCAGAGTCTGTGTGCTAAATGCTATGTTATACTTCCTTCCACATGTTTTTTGAACTAGAAATAAATAGTAGTGTTAGTTCCTTCTGTGGGTCACTTGTGTCTTTCACTAATTGTAAACCCCTATGTATTTTTAATTAATTTTAATTGTAGTATAGTTGCTTCCCTGGTGACTCAGTGGTTAAGAATCCTCTGGCAATGTGGGAAGATCTTCCCTAGGCTGGGAAGATCTCTTGGAGGAAGGCATGGCAGCCCACTCCAGTATTCTTGCCTGGAGAATCCCCATGGACAGAGGAACCTGGTGGGCTACAGTCCATGGGGTCACAAAGAGTTGGACATGACTGAGTGACTGAGTGACTAGGTACATAGTTGTTTTATAATGTTGTATTAGTTTCTGCTGCACAGCAAAGTGAATCAGTTACACGCATATTTCCTCTTTTTTAGATTTCCTTCCCATTTAGGTCACCATAGAGCACTGAGTAGAAGTCCCTGTGCTAAACAGTAGGTTCTCATTAGTTATCTATTTTATACATAGTGTCAATAGTGTATATATATATCAATATCAATCTCTTAATTTATCTCACTCCTGCTTCCCTTGGTAACCTTAAGTTTGTTTTCTACATCTGTGACTCTATTTCCGCTTTGCAAATAAGTTTATCTGTATCATTTTTCTAGATTTCACATATAAGTGATATTATAAGATATTTGTCTTTCTCTTTCTGACTTATTTCATTCTGTATGACAATCTCTAGGCTCGACTATGTCATTGTAAATGGCACTATTTTGTTCCTTTTTTATCATTGAGTAATATTCCATTGTATAATGTACCACATCTTTTTTATCCATTCCTCTGTTAATGGACATCCATGTCCTGGCTGTTGTAAATAGGGCTGCAATATCTTATAAATCCTTAAATTTTAATAGCCCTTCATAAAATCTCCTGAGGAGAGAAAAAAAAAAGGCAGACCTGAAAGGAAAAGAAAACCCTTAA
This sequence comes from Tragelaphus eurycerus, assembly GCA_935064755.1. NCBI lineage: Eukaryota > Metazoa > Chordata > Mammalia > Artiodactyla > Bovidae > Tragelaphus > Tragelaphus eurycerus. Next base: position 13,513,267 of record CAKXYN010000036.1, on the reverse strand, counting down.
AAGTGGAAGGGAGAGGGCCAAAAATAAACTCAATCCTGGGTTTAGTTATAGGTCTGAATATCATGTTGGGACAGGAAGTGATAAAGACCACCATCCCTGCTTAACACTCGAAGGGCAGTGAGAGCCGAAAAAACATGGAAGACAAGATTCAGACAAAAATGTGTCTCATTCACTGGGATGAATGTGCCAACTTTCATCAAAGGAAGATAAAGGCTCCTGCTAGGGTTTAGGTAATTCATGTTACTGCCAGTCGCCTTTGGGAATTTCTTGTATTCTGGGCTCTATTTTTCACTGAGGTGCTCTACACAGATCTGAGGGAATAAGCACGTATTGGAGCCCTGGATTCTGAAGGCTTTGGGGGAGCAGATTTGTGAGAAAAGAGTGGAAAGGAAGCAAGGAGGAGGATGTTTATTTTTAATAAAGAGACCCTGCCCTCCCTTCCTGAGCTCAAATCCGTCTAGACTTTTTTTTTTTCATTTTGCACAATGTTCACAACAACAGAATAAATGTATTAAAGTCAAACAAACTGGGGGCTGAGTTTTGGCAAGAAGAGTCGGACAGGAATAGAATCAGCTGCTTTTGAGTTGAGTCAAATAATTGATTTACAAACCAGTGGTAGATTAAGGCTGTGCTGGCCTGAACTGAACCAAAGTTATTTTCATTCTGAGGAGACAATAAGGAAACGATATGTCTGGCCTGGTGCCCAGGACAGGAACTATCAGTCCGTTGTGCACTCTTTGTCCTTCAGTTTTCCAAAACTGACAATGTTAGTTCAAGGAATCTTTGCAGTCACGTTTGCCATCACCTATTTTGTGTGGGGGGAACTAGGTTTCAGAGAAGTAAGATGTCTTCCCTTGTTGGTGCTGGATCAAACCTTGTCTCAAACAGTACCTACAAAGGGGCAGGGGGTGGCAGGGGGAGGTGGTGGCTTCTCTGGTGGCTCAGACAGTAAAGAATCTGCCTGCAATGTGGGAGACCTGGGTTTGATCCCTGGGTTGGGATGATCCCCTGGAGGTGGGCATGGCAACCCACTCCAGTAGTCTTTACAGGAGAATCTCCATGGACAGAGGAGCCTGGTGGGCTATAGTCCATGGGGTCTCAAAAAAGTCGGACATGACTAAGCACAGCATAGCACCTACAAAGGGGGAGTTTCAGTTTTGGCTCTTCTGGGGTGAGAAATTAACGTAGAAACAATTTGGCTTGAATACAGCTGATCATACATTCTGAGTTAACTCTTTATGAATTGATAGACTCCATGTTTGAGGATTCTCCTGTTTTGTCCCTTCTCCTTCTTAGCCATTCAAGACTGCCTTTTATAGTACATCTGGACAAGGGTGTGTGTGTGTGTGTGTGTGTGTGTGTATGCAGGGCTAGTTATAGGGGTTTCTGAGTCCAGGCCAAAGTCAATGTGTATTTTTACATCTCAAAATGTTTTACATTCCTCAACTCATTTAATCTTGACTATATAAATGTGAGGAGTTAAGAAAGTTATGACAACCCTATTTTATATGCTGGGAAAATGAGACCTATGATATTCCCAAGATGACATGCTGAATTTAATGGGCAAGTCCAGATTCAAACCCAAATGTCCCCTCTCTTCATGATGAAGAGGGACTTCATCATGTCCCTCTTCTACTGTTCCCTCCTATTAATATGAATTAGAGAAGTTGTCTACTAAAGGAAGACTAGAAGGTATGTGTGCTCCTAGGTTTATTTTCACAAGATGCTTCTGTTTCTTCAATATGTTGGACTAATTTTGAAGAGCGTTTGGATTCTTAAGAGTCACTTCTTTTTTGGATTCTATTATTTAAAGTTTTAATTCTCCATGTCTAGTCTAAAGAGACAGATCCTTTCATATACTTGTTTATGGACTATCCACACCCAACACTTCTAGTGGACAATCATATTATTATAACAAATTATTAGAGGTAAGATGTCTTAATCAAACAAAACCTGTGACAGTCTCTTAAAAAATGTTTGTTTGTTTATTTGCTAATTTGGCTGCATTGGGTCTTAGTTGCAGCATGCGAAATCTTCATTGTGTTATGCAGGATCTTTCGTTGTGTCTCATGGAGTCTCTGGTTGTGGCACGTGGGCTCAGTAGATGCGGCACATGGGTTTAGTTGCTCCAGGGCATGTGGGTTCTTAGATCCCTGATGAGGGACTGAGCCCAGGTACTCTGCATTGCAAGGTGGAGTTTTAACCACTGGACTATTGGGGAAGTCCCCCATGACCATCTTTTAAGTGCTTAACAGAGGAGTAACTCTGATGGAAGGGACAGTTGTCAGGAGAGGTGATTTTTTCCTTAAGAGATTTCCTACTCCCTTGACTTTTCTTCCTTTTCATAAAACTGTGACCACTTTGCTCAGAATCCCTCATAGGAAAAAAATAAAATCTTTCATCTCGATGGATTATTGAGTATCTGTTTTTTTTTAAGGATAAACTGAAACATGGTCAAGAATTTGTAGAGATGCATGAGAAATCACCATTGGCTTCTCAAATGAAAAAGCCTTTGCTGTGGTTTGGATTCTATTCTGTTTATGGTGACTAAGAGTTGTATCTATTATGTGGTTTGTTCCAAATACATCCCTTTTAAGATCCCGCTTGATGGTTATCACAGTCTTTCTCATTCATTCCTTACTTATATAGCAATAAAGTCCTTTTAAAGTTTATTTTTTTTAATTTAATTTAATTTTATTTAACTTTACAATATTGTATTGGTTTTGCCTTTTAAAGTTTATTCTTAAAATTTCTATCTCTTCTTGGAAGTTGAGAACATTGTGGTTAAAACCAGATATTTTGAAAACTATGCAAAAAATGTGTTTTGTGACTTTTCAGACATGGCTTGTGCTAATAAGACGCTAAAATGTAATTAAAATCATGCAATTAGAAAATGGTGACTTTCTCCCTGAAGAAGTCCTGATGAACTTGAATATGCTGTAATTTAGCAAATTGGAAAATGAGACAGTGGAAGGAGAAAGAGAGGGTCATAAGTTGATGGCAATTCTAAAACTGTCACCTTTGGTAGACTGCCATTTTAACACTTGGTCTAGCTTCCATAATTATATCCAGGCTTAACCTCACTGACTACCATTCTTTTCCAAACACTGGTTGGCCCCAGCCTTGCAATAGTTCTCTGACCCGTTAGCCTGTTGCCTTACAAATCAACATCCCATCATTGGCTGCTGCCATTCTTGCATTGCACCATCATGTAAATATCTTACCACAAAACCACCTGCCTGCCCACAAACACCTCACATTTCCACTTGTTGACTGACTTAGCCTCTTCCCCTCTCCAGCCCTGGCATATTATTAGTGGTGTGAAGGGAAACGAGCAGGTGGAGTGAGCAGAATGAGTCAATGCAAGTAATTATTTCCCATTTTCATTCAGTGGCACGTCTGCCCAAATGTAGTGGAGTGCCCATGGAGACCAGTAAGAGTCTCATGGTCACCGTGATAAAAGTGTATGGTGTGGGACAGGGCGAGGACTTTCAATATACTGTTCAACATGTACCTGCTTCCTTCCGGATACTTCTTTCCCTGAATATGACCCTTTGTGCTCAGCACTCACATTATAACTCAACCTGTCTCAACCTCTCCCTCACGTAGTCACCTGGAGCAATATCCTAGGATAGGTAAAGAGGGAGGAAGAAGTGGAGACAGAGACCATGCATTGGTGGGCAAGTAATAAAGGATGGAACTCAGGGTTGGCAATTATTAGCAAGAAAGTGAACATACAAGAAGGAATGAGAAGCAGGAAGTGGAGACAGGAAGGGAAGGCACTGTTGATATTGTTAAATATCTTTTCCTACATAAAGGGAAAAGATATTTAACAAGCAATGTGCATGTGTGCGTGCTCACTCATGTCCAACTCTTTGAGACTCCATGGATTATAGCCCACCAAGCTCCTATGTTCATGGGATTTTCCAGGCAAGAATATTGGAGTGGGTTGCCATTTTCTCCTCCAGGGGACCTTCCTGACCCAGAGATCTCACTCTTGTCTTCAGGGGCTCCTGCTTTGGCAGGCAGATTCTTTACCACTGAGCCACTTGGGAAACATGATTTGCATCAAATGATCAGCGTCCAGGTATAAAGGCGCCTTCTCCATTCTCCAATTTGGTATGACCCTGCAAAGACATTTCAGCACTTAATAGCCCCATGGGATTATCTGAGACGTTATGTGACAATATCACATAACGTGATAGCTTTTCCTTCTGCCCAATCCGATTTTCTTCATTTCCTCATAGGTCCTAAGAACACTGCACACCAGCCCCCGCCCCCCTGCAATAAACATCCTGTAAGGAAATTCAGTCTCAGAGTCTTCTTTCTGGGAAATAGGACCTGAAACACTACATATTTGTTAATTTTTAAATTCTTACTTCACTACAGCTGGAATTACATCAAATCTCATCTATTTTTTTCTTCCTCGAGCCTAGGCTAAAACCATGTTACCATATTAAGAATAGTGGGTCTAATGTAGACATCGAATCCTGCTATTAAGACCGAGCGCAACTGTTTGGACAATGACACATTAAAGTCTGGATTACACACAACTTTTCAAAACCCATACATGCAACTTAACCTCCTCATCCTTCACTCTCCCTAACCTTCTGCTCTAGTGTCACTCAGAGATTTTGCTGTGAAATTCATAGAAACAATGACCTCTGGTTGTGGGATAGAAAAAAAAGAATGACACCCTGACCTACCTTAGATATGATTTGAATGCAGGTGAATATCACACCTGTTTATAGAGGTATGATTTTAAAATTCATTTGTTTCTTTGATTTCTCAAGTATATTTTCTCCAAAGGTTTGGAATGTAAAAGAAGTTTTAAATGTTCTTCTTTTTCTGTTCTTATGTCTCTGGATGTAAAAGTGCTATAATTAGGGGCATGCGTCAGATACCATCCCACTTCCTGTTTATTTTCCTTGCTTAGGAAACCAGATCCTTTCAGGAAGGTGAAATACATAGCAAATGTTGTTAGTCGCTTGGTTGTGTCTAGTGTCTAACTCTTTGTGACCCCGTGGGCTGTACCCCTCCAGGCTCCTCTGTCCGTGGGATTTTCCAGGCATGAATACTAGAATGGGTTGCCATTTCCTTCTCCAAGGGATCTTCCTGACCCAGGGATGGAACCCAGGTCTCTTGCATTGCAGGCAGATTCCTTACCGTCTGAACCACATAGGGCTGGTTCCAAACTCGACTGTGAAATAAAGTTTGTCTGTGGTGAGCCTCTTCCCTTTTGTAGGATACGCCTGTCACTTTGTCTTTTCTGTTCCCCTGACTCTGGGGTCTCCCCAGCCCACTGCCAGCCTCTTACCCATCTCTCCCCATAGCTCTCCATTCCTTTTTATCCAGCTTTCCCTGCTCTACTTTTCTCTATCCATGACCCAGAATCAGTCTGATGGATTCTGTGCTGCCTGTTGTCACTACAGTTGAAGCGTCCCTGTTCTGTCGTTCATCAGTCAAGGCCAACTTTCTCTCTTAGGAGGCATTTCTGCCTGACTTACTAGTAGTTAATAAGTATTTAAATAAATGAGTGGACATATGAATAAATGAAGTGCTCTCTCATAATGGGCAACTTAGCACCCATCTTATCCCCACACACCCAAGGTATATGTGTATTCATAAAGGCCTGATAAAGACAGTATGCCTTCCTTTGTAACATGACCAAACCAGGTGAGTTGACAGAGAAATCTCATGACAGGTGAGTGGCAGAAGATTGTAGATAAACAAGGAATGTTTCTGATGACTTGACATCTGGGAATTTGCTGCCCCTGGAGAGACTGCTCCTCCCAGAGCTAGCCAATCCTAGCAATAATACACAATTCACCTGATAGAGTTTCTTTCATATGCAAACCAATAAATCCATAATTTATACCCCAACCACTTCCTTTACTGAGCTCTCACAAGACTCTCATCGCATTCTGGGACACAGTCCATCTGCTCTAATAACACCAGGACCAGGTTCAAGGCAACTAAGGACAGTTTCTATAGCCCAGAGTCTGCTGAAATTATATCAATCCATCCAGCTTACCCTGCCTTGACTGTTCCTTCCCACAAAAGCCACAGTGAAGGCCCTTGCCCATATTTCCCCCTTGGTCCTTCTGTCTCTTGACCAACCGTGGTGCTTCCCCATGTGGTTCTTTGTGACAGAGCTGTTCCTTCCTCTTGGGAACTGTGAGTAACAAGCTCTCTTTTCAGTGGTGATCATCTCCAGATCTGTTGGCTTCACCATATCTGGGTAATAATAAAGCTTACATTTTACAAGTTATAGTTATATCAAGGGAGGATGAGGTGGAGCTCAGTGGTAGAGCACATGCATAGCAAGAATGAGGCCCTGGATTCAACTCCCAGTACCTCCATGTTTGATAAAACCAAAATTTTTAAAGTTTCAACCATTTCTCCAATCTCAGGTGTGAGGCCCTGCCCCCCATGCTAATTCTTTTAAGACCCTGAAGGAAGCCTCTCCTTTGCTATAAGTTCAGATGATTAGAGAAAGGATTATTACCCAGAAAAGGGAGGGCAGCATTAAATTAAAAAAATAAAAGTAATGATTGAGACTTTCCTGGAAGTCAGTGGTTAATACTTCACCTTCTAGTGCAGGGGGTACAGGTTTGATCCCTGGTTGGGGGGATCCTACATGCGTTGGGGCCAAAACACCAGAACATAAAATAAAAACATTATTGTAACAGATTCAATAAAGACTTCACATAAATGGTCCACATCAGAAAAAGTCTTTAAAAAAGTAATGACAAAGCTTATTTAATATATGATGTCACTTTGAGATCTCAAAAAAAAAATCGTATGAATTATTATTGTATTATCCTTGATGAGTGGAAGTTCTAAGATAGTGGTTTTTCCAAGGTCACGGAGCCACAGACACAGAGAGGTAAGTCTCAAATACAAACTTTCCTGGCATTCCTCTGACTCATGCTGCTCCCACTCCTTCCTTCTGTCATAGTCTTCCAAACCATCCAGTAGGTTTTACAAAGTATTGTATAACATCACCACTTCCTTAATAATTTAAGGAAAAAAATATGGTAGTCTTGCCAACTAGGACTAATAAATGGTTGGTTCCACAGTGAAAAATAGCTGTGACATATTAATATTTAGATATTTCAACAATAATACAGCCTTGGGGAAAGGAATATAGAGTCTTAGGAAGATAATTACACAAAGAGAAGATCTAGAGATGACAGAAGTTTCTAGTGCTAAGTCTGATCGTTAGTGAATGAATGAGACCTTTAGAAATTTCTTCTTTCTAGAGAAGTTCATTCTTTGCTCATAAGTCCCTGATGGCTCAGATGGTAAAGAATCTACCTGCAAAGCATGAGACCTAGGTTCAGTCCCTGGGTTGGGAAGATCCTCTGGAGAAGAGAATGGCTACCCATTCCAGTATTCTTGCCTAGAGAGTTCCATGGACAGAGGAGTCTGGCACGCTAGAGTCTATGTGGTTGCAAAGAGTCAGATGCAACGGAGCAACTAACACTTTCCCATACAAAGAACAAGATTGACCGTGAAGGAGACAGACAAACATATCTTTCAGTTTTGGAGAAACATAAACCTAAAAGGAATAATTAAATACCATAAGATAAAAAAAAAAAAAAAACATACAAAGTATAATGACATTGCTATTGAAGGTCATCAAGAGAAAAATACCCTGTAAAGATGTTAAGATCTGTGTAGTCAATGCTGACAATAGTTATTGGCAGGAAGACTTCAAGTAAAATAATTGAGAAATAAACCCAATATTGAACAGAATATAGCTCATAGGAATTTATGTGTTCAGTTCAATTCAGCTCAGTTCAGTCGCTCAGTCGTGTCCGACTCTTTGCGACCCCATGAATTGCAGCACGCCAGGCCTCCCTGTCCATCACCATCTCCCAGAGTTCACTCAGACTCACGTCCATTGAGTCAGTGATGCCATCCAGCCATCTCATCCTCTGTCGTCCCCTTCTCCTCTTGCCCCCAATCCCTCCCAGCATCAGAGTCTTTTCCAATGAGTCAACTCTTCGTGTGAGCTGGCCTAAGTACTGGGGTTTCAGCTTTAGCATCATTCCCTCCAAAGAACACCCAGGACTGATTTCCTTTAGAATGGACTGGTTGGATCTTCTATTTATGTGTTAGCATTTACCAAATACCAACAAGGGTTTGGAATCCCATTTTTTTTTAAGCAAAAGAGAGGGAATGTTGACAAAAGAGGAAAAGAGAAAATAATAAAGTAAATCAAATGACTTGGACATTTTTTTAAAAGGTGAAAAATTTGGATTACGGTGAATATGGAGGAAAGAAGACAGGTTAGGAAGATTTAAGAGTAATCAGCAAGGAGTTAAAGGTACTATTTAGAGATGGTGATTGGCAGCCGTTAGGAATTTCCATGCAGTATAAGTTAGAAGAAACGAGCTTGTGTGGTTAGTGGACCTCAGCAGGATATCAGGAAGAATTTCCTGATGGTAAATGTCAAGAGTTCTGGTTCGCAGGATCAAAGGGCAGCTTCTGGGATGTGCCTATCCCAGGAATATTTTTCAGCCTCAAGCAGGAGACTGTTTGGGTGGTTTTCAGCAGCCCTGTGGATGGATGGGTCTGCCTCCTTGGAATCCGCTGGTCTCATGTTGCTGAGGGGCGTGCCCTCCACAGCTGCTTTCATGGACTCCCAGCCAGCAGCCAACTCCCAGCTCACAGGCCATGGAGTTTTCCCCCCAGAAAGGAACAACTAAGTCTTTCAGTGTCTGTTCCCCACTTGGACCAGCCCTTAGGTATACACTGTGGTTTTTCAGCTCTTCAGCACTTAGGCACTTTCCTTCGGAGCCAAAGGCCTCCTGGGAACAATGCAGCATTTGTGTGTTGACAGTAAAAGCCTGTGGGCCAGAGACACTCAGCCAAGCTCTCCCTCTGTCCTACATGGGCTGGATCGCACACCTCATCTGCAATTACCCACACTCGGTCAGCCCCAGCTTACCCCCAGAGGCCAAGCGCCCCACTTCTCTTCCCCCTCTTCCCAAACTTCTTACCTAGTTCAATCCCCAGCTCCACTACCATGTTTATCCCAGTGGTCATGCAGGATGATCTCCACCAGCTCCCATCCCACCCACGGGGAACAATGACACAGAGGTGGCTCATGGCCTGACTCTAAACAGTGGGCACTGAAGAGGGAGGTCCACTCTGCTGAACTGGGCAAGGGGGTGTTTACAAGAGGTTAGGTCTGCAAAGAGATGCCAGCCTTTTCCTATAAGATAGGGCTTTTAATTTATCATGTGGTTGTTGATTCATATGGGGAGTTAGGAACGCGAAACAAGCATAGAGTTGTACACGGTCTGTTTCTGCCAAGTTCAGAGACTTGGAAATATCGTTAGACTTCTGGCATGAAGACAATTCCAGAAAGGTGTTTAAAATCATGTTTGTGTCCTTGGCTCTGAGTCAGAGAAGGACAAGGGCTTATGAAGAGTAAGGTTTCAACCCTTAGGCAACTCTACAAGAGGTTGTATGTAAGTCTCATACAGTATGAATTCAATATTAAATGACCCATCAGAACAGTCTCCCTCTAGGAATGCTCCCCATTCCCCAACCTCCCCTGCCTCACACTTTACAGCAAGAGCATAGTGTTTCTGTTAAAACCTCCATTCAGTGTATGGGTCCACTCAGTATGAATGTAGAAGAGAAAAAATCAGATGGGTAGTAGAGAGTACAGAAAATTTAAAAGAAAAGGCAAGTAGAGTAAATGAGATTTTAAGGAACAAACTGGAGTTTTGTGTGTGTGTGTGTGTGTAAGCTTGGTGAGTCTGTTATTTACTGTCTCTGAGATTTGAGTCTTTTTATTGACCCCTTTTTATTCAGCATAAAGTAGTTACTTGATTGTATGCAGAAGAAACAGGGAAGCAATCAGAGTTCCACCTTTGACGTCTTCTCTTCTGATTCATGATTTTCTCTCTGAAAAACATCATGACATGGATACTCAGCTCTGGAGTGCAATCTTGTTTTTGAACTCTGAGATTAACAAACTGAGCTATTTAATCCCTCCTGAAAGCCCTAAATCCATCTTCCACTGTTATCTTATGAACTTCTCATGTGAATTTGACTTGTTTCCCAACGATATTGTACACGGAATGGTAAAATCCAAAATTCAGTTCCTTTGAATATGCAAGATCTTCCCCAAAGTGCTTTTGGAGTTCTATTTTGGTTTGGTTCCCATGACTATGGGCTTCCCTGATAGCTCAGTTGGTAAAGAATCCACCTGCAATGCAGGAGACCCCGTTTCAATTCCTGGGTCAGGAAGATCCTCGGGAGAAGCGATAGGCTACCCACTCCTGTATTCTTGGGCTTCCCTTGTGGCTCAGCTGGTAGAGAATCCACCTGCAATGCAGGAGACCTGGGTTCGATCCCTGAGTTGAGAAGATCCCCTGGAGAAGGAATAGGCTACCCACTCCAATATTGTGGCCTGGAGAATCCCATGGCTGTAGTGCTTAGGGTCACAAAGAGTCTGACACAACTGAGTGATGTTCACTCATTCCCATGATTATATCCTAAAAAGAGTCTCTACTCTGACCACCATATCTTCCTACTCTTTTACTTTAATCAAATCCAGTGGAGGTCAAAAAATTTTTATTCAACAGAAAATTAAAGGGACTGAGAGATAAAATGGATCTGATTTGATGGACATGAGTTTGAGCAAGCTCTGGGAGTTGGTGATGGACAAGGAAGCCTGGCATTCTGCAGTCCATGGGGTTGCACAGAGTCGGACATGACTGAGCGACAGAACTGAACTGAACTGAGAGGGGGAAAAAAATCTCAACTTGCTGTACCTGCAGTTTCATACTTACCAGTCCTTTCCCTTTCAGGAATCCATCACAGAAATTTTGCACTTGCTCTACTAAGACTTCTGTTATAGGCAATGTATCCCACTTATCATCCAGAGTCTGGTAAATTGCTAAAGCAGGAAGTTCAGACATCTTTAGTTTGAAAAATGATATCGCCTTTTCATTTTGCTTCACTCCACTGTCCACCAGAATAAAAAGAATCTGCAGTGGGGAAATTTGAAAGAGAAAGATCTGTCTGAGGTCCTTGGAAGAAAGAGACACTTGGTGATTGTTGCAGTTTACACTGATTGAACTTAGGGTCTGTGCCACACAATTTAAATCTTCATTGAATTAAAATGAATTTCTTCTTTTACTTTGCATTGTTTTAGGTTTTTTCCCTTTGGATCAGGTCTATTTAATTTTAAGAACATAGAATTGGAAGACAGTTTAATGATTAGCTAAGGGAGAAAGTATGGTCTAAGTGGCTAAACATGGAGAATTCTTTTTAAATGTTGCCTCTAGTACTTTCTAGCTGTCTGACTTTGGGTGCATTACTCAGCCTCTCTGAGATTTAGTGTTCTCATTGGATTTTGTTGGGGAGAGACTGAATGAGAGAATAGATTATATTTCTAATACAGTTTTTAGCATATATAGTAAGATGTTGGGAGGGATTGGGGACAGGAGGAGAAGGGGACGACAGGGTGGATGGCATCACCAACTCAATGGACATGAGTTTGAGTGAACTCTGGGAGTTGGTGATGGGCAGGGAGGCCTGGCGTGCTGTGATTCATGGGGTCGCAAAGAGTCGGACACGACTGAGAGACTGAACTGAACTGATTTAGAAAGTGCTTGACAGGGCTTCCCTGGTGGCTCAGATGGTAAACAACTGTTAACTATTTTATATTATTAAATCAAACCTTCTGCCCAATGAGGAAATCTCCTTGATGAACAGTTTAGTTAGGGAGTTATCTATATTTAGTAACACTGAAAACTTCCAGTTTTAGGGAAACAACCTCCAGAAAGAATTTTTTTTTTTTTTAACCAAACAGCCCTCATCATTGGGGTCTCTAGTTCAATGCAGTAGACTTGAAGTAGTTGAAGTTTTACTATTTCAGTGACATAAGCAGAACTGCACAAAGTGGGGAAGGTAAAGAAAAATATTTATTGCGTATCCTGTGGGCAGTAGGTACAAAATATGTGTTTTATGTGAGAAATAAGCCCTGAGGTCTAAAACTTCAGCATTTATAGTAAGGAGTAAATAAATCATGGAGCTTCCCTGGTGGCTCAGTGGTAAAGAATCTGCCAGCAATTCAGGAGACATGGGTTTGATCCCTGGGTCAGGAAGATCCCCTGGAGGAGGGGATGGCAACCCACTCCAGGATTTTTGGCTGGAAAATCCCATGGACGAGGAGCCTGGCAGGCTACCAGGCCATAGAGTCGCCAGGAGTCAGACACAACTGAAGCTATGTGGCACAGCATAGATACATGAAGCTATCATGACTAACAGGTGATTTTTATGTTCAGTCTCTTTGGATCTCTATTTTTTGTCCAACCATCAATGAATAAAAAAGAAATAGACTTACTGCTAATGGAAGATATGATTAAATACATATTTAACAGTTTAAAATACATCTTAAATTTTAAGGCAGAGTAATGGGATTTATTATACTCCAGTTCTCACTTCGTTATCTCTTAATCATAATCATTTTCCTTATTTCTCTCACTTCCCTAGCCCCATCTCTCTTTTTCTGGTGTCCTACAGCTTAGTATTCAAAAGGGAATCTCCCAGTCCAGACTTACCCTCCCCTGGAAGAGCTTAGCTGCCTCCTGAAATCTGTGCAAGTTTTCTTCAAACTCTGAGGAAGCCTTGTTCATAATCAGTAGAAGATGAATCGGAATCATACTATTGAATAGGCCAATTGCAGTCTGGCAAATTGAAATGTATTAAAGCAGAATGAAAGAGAAAAAGGAGGGGGAAAATATTAGTGGCAATCAATGACTAGGTACACTGGACCATAAATGATAGCCGTCCACCCATCACACCAGTGGCAATTTCTACAAGATGGCTTTGGATCAGTTTCACTCTCCTAGTTTTCATGCAACTTAGTAGATCCCTCATCCCCACACTGAACAGGGTGGAGCTGAGTAACCAAAGGGATACTGCAGTAGTGACGGAGTGTGGGTTAGTAGTGACCTAACCCTCCAAGGGTTAGGTCACAGAAGACATAGTAGCATCTGCTTTGTTCTCTCCTGTATCACTTACTCTCTTATACTGTCCACTCAGCCCTGGGAAGAGATTCAGATAGTTCTTATGAAGGAACTAAGTTCTCCTGCTAACAACCACCACTGACTTGCCAATCAGGTGACTGAATCATCTTGGAAGAAATCTTCCAGCCCCCATCAAACCTTCAGATGATTGCCTCCCTGACCAATGGCCGCAACCTCACATGAGCCCCTGGGATCAGAGGCCCCCATCCCTAGCCACTCCCAAACTTGACCCACAGAACCTGTATGAGATAATCAATTATTTTTCTATTCTAAGTTGTTACATTTTGGAGTAAACTGTTATGCATCATTAGACGACAAATATACCATGGAATATTTTAGTCACTTTTCTCAACCCCTTTTGAAATGTGGCAAGGGCAGTCTGATTTTGGGAATTCCCTGGTGGTCCAGTGGTTAGGACTCCAAGCTTTCACTGTCGGAAGTGTGGGTTCATTCCCTGATTAGGGAACAAAGATCCTGCTGGCCACACAGCACAGCAAAAAACAAAGCAAAACAAACAAAACCCCAAGAGAAGCCAGATACACTTAAAATGGGATTTTGAATCCTTGTTAGTAGTGTACACTTTTGAGTGCTTATGATGTGCTGGGTCGTGTTTTCAGGTCTTTATGTATAATAACTAATTTAATCCTCAAAGTCCAAGTTTTATAAATAAAGACATTGAGGTGCAAGATCTCCTAAAGTCACATAAGTGATGAGCTGGAATTCTCAGCAGGCAGAGTGACTTGAGAGTCTGTACTTAAAGAGCACAGACTCTATACATGAGACTATCCATGAGACTCCTATACAGCTGATGGCAAAACCTCAACAAAATCAACTCAGCCCTAAGCACGTTTGAGTTAGTCCATTTCAGGTCAGCTGTAAGATAACTGCTTCAGGAGATGGGAAGTTTGGCCCTTCTTTGCTGTTTAGGGATGGTGGTTTCCCCTGAGTCTTTGGATGGTCGAGTGGAGGAGACAGCTGTGAGGCAGAAGAAGGAGAGAAGGGAGACTGTAAAACTATGACTCTAGCCCCCTTCATTTCCCTTTTCAGAAACAGCACTGCAACTGTCTCTATTTTAAACAAAATCCCATTTCTTCTTACCTCTCCCTTCTAAATACAGAGAGTATTGCTGTAAAATGAGCATGTGCACAGAGAGAGAGAGAGCTGTAGGTTAATGAATCTTTGGGCAAAGTCCCAGGATGATGGGAACAGGAGTCACTAAATAGGATTCTTCCAGAAGCTACATACTACCCTGTAGAGAATTTTCAGCTTTACTGTCCGACAGGTAGGCAAGGAGGATCCAATAAGTTCTTTCCAAAAACTTTCTCCGTGGAGTTTAAAACAGGGCTTCAACTTTAAATTTGGAAGATTAGAAATTTAAATAATTGTCTCTTGTTTTGTTACTTAAGTTTATAGCATGCAATCTACCCTCCTAGAACAGAGATAGAGGATAAATCTTGGGAAGAGTCAAGAAACCAAAGCTAAAGAGTCAAATGATATAGTGAGAGGATAGAGGAAGAGATTGAACATTGCAGAAATGATGATTTTAATCCTAATAGACACAGTCCGATTTTCATCTTGAAGCCAGGTGTTGAGTGTATGCATTAACAGTGCACAGGAGGTCAACTACGGGACTGGGAATTTCTGTCCAGTTGCTACTGGTACAAACCTCTGCACCAGAAACAGATGAGAAATAACCATAGTAGTGTGGGCAGGTCTCAAAAACAGAAAAACTCTACTTTTGGGAAATGAAAAAGTCATGATAAAACTTGGTTCTCTGGAGAAATTCTTTCCTAATTTCTTCTTGATATGAGTTGGTGTCGCCTCTAATGTAGAACTTAACAAAATGTATCATTGCTCTATAAGATGAGAGACGGCCCAATCATCAGAACTTCGGAAGGCTAGTCTTTGCCTCTGCCCTCATTCACCTGTGGAATTCCAAGACCCTGGGTCATAAACCAGGCACTGGAAGATCATCTCTTCTGGTCCCCAATGCACTCATGACAGCCTTATAGACAATGACCAGAATGATAATGGTCTAGGCACTTTTCAATGCCTTTTAAATTATTGCTACCAGTGACCCTGGGATGCATGTGTATGCAATCCTAGCAGAAGTGGAAATGGGATCACCATTCTATGGAGACAAACATGGTGTGAGAGGCGGACAGGAATTTAGTCAACAGGAAGAGAGGTGTTTTCTGTTGTAGGCTATGTGGGGGAATGGAAAAACCACAGGACTCAGTCAGACAGATCAGTCATGAAAAATGCTGGGTCAAGTGGACAGGGTGTCACTGAACTTCAAATGACAAGTTGTAGGGCTTGAGGAAGTTACTTCACTTTTCTGAACTCCCATTTCCTCTCCTATAAAATGGAAATAGACAAAATGACTTCATGCATCATCAAATTTTCTGCCTTCAGTGATGTCTTTTCTACTTACTGTGTAATATTGAATGTTGCTTGCAACTTGAGAGTCCTCCTCTATAAAATGGACATAATAATCTCCTTTCTTCTACCTCAAAAAATATGTGAGTATTATATGAAAAAGTGATATAAAAGGGTTTTGTTAGTTCTAAAAAGCATGACATGCATATAAAATACTGTTATAAGAGAATGTGCAGCATTTCGGAGCTGAGGTAGATCACTGGAAATCAACACTCCATCACTTAATGATGTAAGTTCGGAAAGGTAAAAGGTAGGACATATAAGGTAATTCTGTAAGCTGTAGGTGTTAGAAGGCCAGAAGATTATCCGGACAGGTGGACCAACACCTTCACCCAGGTTGTAGACAGAATGCAACAACCAAGGAATACACCCAGAAAGAAACCTGAGACTCCAGGGGGGTCTAGGCAAATGCCAATTGTACCTGACAGAACTGCTGGTCATGAGTCTGCAAGGAGGTAGACACAGAAAATGGGAATAGGTGTGTAAAAACTTTTTAGAAATTTTGCATTGCTGCAACATCCAAATATGTGATCAGTGTTTTTAAACAGCTCGTTTGTATTTTATAAAAATATTGGTCCCTAATGCTCCCTGTGGTCATGTATGGATATGAGAGCTGGACTGTGAAGAAGGCTGAGCGCCGAAGAATTGATGCTTTTGAACTGTGGTGTTGGAGAAGACTCTTGAGAGTCCCTTGGACTGCAAGAAGATCCAACCAGTCCATTCTGAAGGAGATCAGCCCTGGGGTTTCTTTAGAAGGAATGATGCTAAAGCTGAAACTCCAGTATTTTGGCCACCTCATGCGAAGAGTTGACTCATTGGAGAAGACTCTGATGCTGGGAGGGATTGGGGGCAGAAGGAGAAGGGGACGACAGAGGATGAGATGGCTGGATGGCATCACTGACTCGATGGATGTGAGTCTGAGTGACCTCCAGGAGTTGGTGATGGACAGGGAGGCCTGGCGTGCTGCAGTTCATGGGGTCGCAAAGAGTTGGACACGACTGAGCGACTGATCTGATCTCTGAATGCTTTAGGAAAAAAAAATTGACCTTCAACAATTTTGCAATTGTGGCAAGCTTGCCATCTTGTTTGAGAAGCATGGTCTAGAGTGCTGGTCACATCAGAGTTGCTTCACTGAACTCTCTTGCAACCAAACTCAGAAGTTTTTGATTAGTCACCTTAACTTTGCACCTGACTCTTACTAGTCATGTAATGTGTCATCTCACTTTTCTATTTCTTTCTTTGTTGGGTAGGAACAAGTTTATCAGTCTTAAGGGTTGTAGTAGGGATGGCAATATAAACAATTTCGAGTTGATTTAATGGTGGTTACTATTATTATGGGATGCCCTGGTAGCTCCATTGGTAAAGAATCCGCCTGCAGTGCAGGAGACCCTGGTTTGATTCCTGGGTTGGGAAGATCCACTGGAGAAGGGATAGGCTACCCACTTCAGTATTCTTGGGCTTCCCTTGTGGCTCAGCTGGTAAAGAATCTGCCTGCAATGCAGGAAACCTGGGTTTGATCCCTGGGTTGGGAAGATCCCCTGGAAAAGGAAATGGCAATCCAGTCCAGTACTCTTGCTTGGGAAATCCCATGGACAGAGGCGCCTGGTGGGCTACAGTCCATGGGGTTCCAAAAGAGTCTGACATGACTTAGTGACTAAACAACAATAACAACTGTTATTATTCATTAAAAGATCAGAATGCTTGGAGGAAAAGATTTCTCCTATGAAAGCAATTACCCTCCCTGACAAAAGGACTTCTGGGTCTAGAGACAGGGGCTACTTACTATAGCGTTGTACTCTGTAACCAAGTGGAGGTTGTTGCTCTCAATGAAACGGCTTAATTTGGTGGCATCCATGCTTTCAACATCTTCACCCTTTAAATCCAGTTGTTTGTTATCCACCTGGATCACACAGAAAGGATAAACTTGTCACTGTTCTGTCCTCAATAAATGTTTCTGAACTATTAACCTCAAGTCAGGCACTAACTCAAGCTCCAAAGACAGAAAGGTAAATGTTTCTGGCCCTCGAGGAATGCACTGTCCTGTGGGTCACAGGGAAGTAAACAGCAACATGCCACAGAACGTGACAAGTATCATCACAGACCCCTATGTCACCTAAGGAAGAGGAGAAATGCTTCCAGGAAGAGACAGCTCCTAATCAATGGCTGAGACTTGGTCAGATGAATGAGGATGGGATGGGAGTTTTAAATAACAAACAGTGTTTGCAAAAGGCAAAAAGATGACAGACGTTCCGTTCTAGAAGCTGCAGTTAGGTTAGCTCGACTATAGCAGTGGATGTTAAGTGCAGTAGGAGAGAGACATGGACAGTGGGGTGGAAAGTGACTGCAGCTGGCCAGACTCCTCTATTCTTGTGATTTCCCAGACAACGATACTGGAGTGGGTTGCCATTTCCTTCACCAGGGGATCTTCCTGACCCAGGGATCAAACCCAGGTCTTCTGCATCGCAGGCAGATTCTTTAGGATCTGAGCCATCAGGGCAATGGGGTAGGCAGGGCAAATTCCCAAAGAACCTTGAGGTCAAGATAAGTAATTAAATTCTAACCTGAGGGCAAGGGGAACCACTTATAGGATCAGATTTATGTTTTATTTATGTACATTTCTAATGTGAAATAAAACACACATGCAGAGAAAAGCACAAAATGGAAAATATAAAGCTCAGAAAATTGTCACAGAGTAAACAACTGTGGAACCGCCACCCAGGGAAAGACACAGAATATTGCCAGAATGTCTGAAGCCCTCTGAGATCTTTCTATTGCTGTTGTTTAGTAGCTAAGTTGTGTATGACTCTTTGCGACCCCATGGACTGCAGCACGCCAGGCTTCCCTGTCCTCCATGATCTCCCAGAGTTTGCTCAAGTTCATGTCCATTTTATAATCCATTATTTTTCTGCCAACGTTCACCATTATCCTGACTTATACAATGACGATTTTCATTCTTTATAGCTTTACTGCTTAAAAATGCATCTCACTGTTACAGTTGAGTTTCATCTTTTTAAAAATATTATGCAGGGACTTCCCTGGTGGTCCAGTGGTTAAGATTCCATACTTCTAATGCAGGTGGTGTGGGTTTGGTTCCTGGCTGGGGAACTAAGGTCCCACATGCAGTGGGGATGCACAAAAAAAAATGATGTAAGTGGAAATGGACAGTGTTTTTTTGTTTGTGTATCTCAATTATTTTGTTTTTAAGAGTCATCCATATTATTGCATATAGCTGTAGTATGTTCGTTTTCCTTGCTGTAATAGTATCCCATTGTATAAATATGCAAAATCTTATTTTATTACTGATGGATATTAAGGTTGTTTCCAGTTTCTGGTTATTAAGATAATGCTGCAATGAACTCTCTTGTTCATTTCTCTTGGAACTCATGCCTCTGTATCTATTAAGCATGTATTTAGGATTGAAATTTTTAATTAGGATACGTATATTTTTGATGTGCATTTTGATGTTTATTTGGGAGATAAGGCCAAGCTATTTTCTAAAATGAATAGTAATGTATACTTGCATCTGTATTGTTTGAAAGATCCCAATGCTTCACATCCTGGCCAGCACTTGGTATTATCTGCCTTTCTAATTTTATTCATTTTGATGAATATGTGGTAGTATTTCATTGTGGTTTAACCTTCCAATTCCCCAATTAACTAGTTACATATCATCTTTTTTGAAGTTTCTGTTCAAGTCACTTGTCTATTTTTCTATTGAGTTGATCCTTTCCTTGTTGATTTGAAGGTATTTTATATATTATGGATATAAGCCCTTTATGGTTCTATATTACATATCTTTTCTCACTGGGGACTATTTTAATGGTAACTGCATATGAATAGAAGTTAATTTCAATGTAGTCATCAACCTTTTTGTTTATAACTAGTGTGTGTTTTTGTTTTGTTTTGTTTAAAATGCTTTGACTACACCAAAGTACTGAGATCCAGAAGTGCTGACATTCACTCAACTGGCGACTTAATCACCTTATGATTGTGGTTTTTTTTTTTTCACAACTCAAACTTACGAAATACATAACGCCAAAGTACAGAAAATATTTGTCTTTAAAAAAAGAATCTTGAAAAAAAATTCATCGAAAACTACAGGATATTTTAAAATGTGAGTTCCCTTTGCATATTTAATTGTTTTACAATTCACACTATTTGAGAGAAAGCCTGGTATAGAACTATGAAAGCAGGAAAAAAAGTCATCCTAGGTGGGGCCTGGCCCACCCTTCTCCCATTCCTGTGCTCCAGGAGAAAGAAAGTGAGCACAAAGGATTTTTAAAGCTGCATAATGCCCAAGTTGCGCTAGTGGTAAAGAATTTGCCTGCAAATGCAGGAGAAGCAGGAGATACGAGATCAATCTCCAGGTCAGGAAGATCCCATGGAGGAGGAAATGGCAACCCACTCCAGTATTTGTGCCTGGAATATTCCATGGACAGAGGAGCCTGGCAGGCTATAGTCCACGGGGTTGCAGAGGCAGACCCGACTAAAGCGACCTAGCAATGCCTTGTATGTTTGCATCCTAAGGTTTTGCTAATTGCACGACCATCAGAATCATTACTGTAATCACAACCAGGGTCCTTTTTATGTTTAATATCTCTAAATACTTTCTGATTATTTTTCTAGAAACCTGGAGGCCTGGTGTCTACACCACAGTGGATAGAACTGTGCTCAGAGCCAGGAGCTCCTCCCTCACTGCTCTCTTTTCCCGGCAAACCCTTGCATTTCCCAGAACAGGATGAACAGGAAATGCCAGCTACTCCAGGTGGCTCTGGACTTCAGGAATGTAGTATATGGGAGGCAGAGTTTGTGAAGTGGTGATAACATTCTCTAAGAAGCAAAGTTCTTTCATAAAAGCCATCCTCCTGAAGCCTCTCCAGTTGGTCATGGCTCTTTAAATGAAGCATACCTGATTATTTCTCTATTTCTTAAACCAACAAAGTCTGGAGCGCTCATGTGTAGGGTTCCTGGAAACATTTAAACAGGAAACCTCCTTTCTGTAAAGGGAATTTATTTGCATAATGCCCTGGAAAGAAAATCTGACCCTGGATCCCAGAGTGGGAGAAAATATTTTTTAATATATTTTTACAGTTTTTGGAAAGAATTTTCCTTGAAAAATCATATTATTTTTCTCCTCAAGAAAAGGGGCACCAGAAGAAAAACAGAAAAAGTAAACCAGAAAGATTGTCACCTTACAATATAATTTTGAGGTTCCCCGAGAGTATCAGATGTAGATTATTATATGAGTCAGACACTACCATACCAATGGATTTCATCATTCCTTTTCTGTTTGTTAGTATTTCGGCAATACTCCTTTGAATTAATTCTGGTAGAGTCCTGTAATTAACAACCCAGCTTTTTGTAAAACATTAAAGTTGTTTTAGTTTGCACCAGTTACAATATTAAATATCTTGGCTAAAATGGAGAAATCATTTGTTCAGAACATGCCCTCTTTTCTCTGGGGTTTGTTTTTATAAGCTGCTTGGTTACCACATACTTGGTAAATATATACTTTAGGATTTCTCTGGTGGTCTAATGCTTGGGAATCTGCCTGCC
Organism: Tragelaphus eurycerus; assembly: GCA_935064755.1. Classification (NCBI taxonomy): domain Eukaryota; kingdom Metazoa; phylum Chordata; class Mammalia; order Artiodactyla; family Bovidae; genus Tragelaphus; species Tragelaphus eurycerus. Next base: position 13,492,211 of record CAKXYN010000036.1, on the reverse strand, counting down.
AATGCAGGAGACATGGGTTCTAATCCAGGTCCAGGAAGATCCCACATGCTGCAGAGCAACAGAGCCCGTGCATCATAACTATTGAGTCTGAACTCCAGGACCTGTGAGCTGAAACTACTGAGCCCACGTGGCCTAGAGCCCACAATAATGAGAAACCCACACACCACAACTAAAGAGTAGCCCCTGCTCACCACAACTAGAGAAAGCCCATGACAGCAGTGAAGACCCAGTGCAGCCAAAAATAAATAAATTTATACATATATATACTTTAGAAAAATATTTTAAGATTTGGCATATCTTATTGCCTTTCTTATCAGTTTATTTTTATGCACTCTGCTCTGATTCTCTGCTTGGCTAGGTGCATTTCTTATAACAGGTTTCCAGGAATAATTGTGAAAGGCTCGAAAGGATGCCTTTACTCTATTTCTATTACTATCCCGTTGGGTCAAAGTTAGACTAATTCTATTTCTTCAAATAGAAGTGATGGAGAATACTCAAAATGAGGTACACATTCAAATAATATCTGAGATTCCATTTTAGGACAGGCTCACGGTTTATTCAACACAGGATTAGGGTAACAGTAAGTGTCCTATTGAGAGTAGGGGGCTGTCTATGGCCATACTACCCTGAATGCCCTGGATTTCACTTGATCTCAGAAGCTAAGCAGGGTCGGCTCTCGTTAGTGCTTGGATGGGAGAGTGGGGAGGGACTTCACACTAGTGCTAAGACAAGCTGTGTCCTCACACAGACAAGTTGTCATACACAACATTTTAATTTTTTTCTCAAGCACGTTCATATAGTTGGCCTGAGCTATTTTTGCAGACTGATGCATTCCATAATTCCATAAATATAGCAAACGCTGCCCTCGTTTCTCTCCCATAACTGTCAACTCATATTTCCACTTATTATTTCAGCTTATTTCTAAACATGTTCTTATAGTGGAGATTTGCTGTATGGGCTAATTCTGAAATTTCTTTGCCAAAATACGTCATACGTGTGTGTGTGTGTGTGTGTGTGTGTGTGTGTGTGTGCTCAGTCATTCAGTCATGTCTGACTTTTTGGGATCCCATGGACTATAGCACACCAGGCTTATTTGTCCATGGAATTTCCCAGGCAAGAATAATGGAGTAGGTTGCCATTTCGTACTCCAGCGGATCTTCCTGAGCCAGGGATCCAACCCGCGTCTCTTGTACTTCCCGCACTGGCAGGTGAATTCTTCACTATTGCTGCTGCTAAGTTGCTTCAGTCGTGTCCGACTCTGTGTGATCCCACAGACAGCAGCCCACCAGGCTTTTCTGTCTCTGGGCAAGATTCTCCAGGCAAGAATACTGGAGCGGGTTGCCTTTTCCTTCTCACTACTGTACCACTTGGGAAAACCCAAAATATGTCATGCCTAGGTTAAATCTTGTGAAATAAGATGGGGGTTTGATTAAATAGTGCTAGGGAGACAGAAATTGTTTAGGAAAAACATTTTTTGTTTTCTTTAGCTTTATTTAATAAGGCTTTATTTAATGAGGAGCATTAGAGTAGGTAGAATATAGGAATAAAAACAGGCTTTTTTTCAGAGTTAAATACTGTAGAAAGTCACTATAATAAGGTAGAAAAGGTAGCTTTGGAGTTGGCCATACTGGATATGGGCTTCCCTCTTAGTTTAGTTGGTAAAGAATCTGAGTGCAACACAGGAGAACCCAGTTCAATTCCTGGGTTGAGAAGATCCACTGGAGAAGGGATAGCCTACCCACTCCAGCATTCTTGGGCTTCCCTTGTGGCTCAGCTGGTAAAGAATCCGCCTGCAATGCAGGAGACCTGAGTTTGATCCCTGGGTTGGGAAGATCTCCTGGAGAAGGGAAAGGCTACCCACTCCAGTATTCTGGCCTGGAGAATGCTGGGTATGAGTTAGATGTTTGTGACTCTATAGTTCTGAGAGTCTATACATCGGAATCAAGCTCATGGAACTTTAGTCTCTTTATTGATAATGCAGGGTTGATAATGGGCTTCCCTGGTGACTCAGATGGTAAAGAATTCCCCTGCAATGATGGAGATCTGGTTTCGATCCCTGGTCAGGAAGATCCCCTGGATGAGGTCATGGCAACTCACTCCAGTATTCTTGCCTGGAAAATCCCATGGATAGATGAGCCTGGCGGGCTTCAGTCTATGGGGTTGCAAAGAGTCAGACACGACTGAGTGACTAAGTGCACACAGGGATGATAATAATAATTTCATCAGATTCTAGTGCCTATCATAAATTAGGCACTAAAACAAACAGATGAAATTCTAGATCATAAATAAAAGAAAGTATCAGAAGATTTGCAATTGGTTCACATTTCCCAGTGTCAAGAAGTCTTAACTGCAGACATAAAAGGCCCCTCCTAATGGGTCTACATAGAGTCACAGAGACCAACGGGCAGGAATCCGTGAAGACCATGTCTACTGTATAAGTATGTCTGTTCATTCCCAGACCACCCCTACAGGAAACAGGAATTGATTATCATTTCTAAACACTGGGATCCTCTTCTGAAGGGCACAGTCACATTGTATGGTATTTTTTTGAGTTTATTAAAAGCCTCAGTTTGTTCATTGCCGAACTTTTAAATATACCTCAATTTAAGAAAACACTAAAAAAAGAGAACAGTTTTGGTTGATGTTCTTTTTCTTCCTTAAAAAAATTATCCCCAAAACTTGAGTAATAATCCTAGTAAAATTTGGACTGAGTTTTTGAAAGTGTAGGGCTCCAAAATCACTGCAGATGGTGATGGCAGCCATGAAATTAAAAGACGCTTACTCCTGGGAAGAAAAGTTATGACCATCCTGCTACTGCTAGGTCACTTCAGTCGTGTCCAACTCTGTGCGACCCCATAGACAGCAGCCCACCAGGCTCCCCTGTCCCTGGGATTCTCTAGGCAAGAACACTGGAGTGGGTTGCCATTTCCTTCTCCAATGCATGAAAGTGGAAAGTGAAAATGAAGTCGCTCAGTCAAGTCCAACTCTTCGCGACCCCATGGACTGCAGCCCACCAGGCTTCTCTGTCCATGGGATTTTCCAGGCAAGAGTACTGGAGTGGGGTGCCATTGCCATGACCATCCTAGACAGAATATTAAAAAGCAGAGACATTATTTTGCCAACAAAGGTCTGTCTAGTCAAGGCTATGGTTTTTCCAGTGGTCATGTGTGGATGTGAGAGTTGGAGTATGATGCTTTTGAACTGTGGTGTTGGAGAAGACTGTTGAGAGTCCCCTTGGACTGCAAGGTGATCCAACCAGTCCATCCTAAAGGAGACTGGTCCTGGGTGTTCATTGGAAGGACTGATGCTGAAGCTGAAACTCCAATTCTCTGGCCACCTGATGCAAAGAGCTGACTCACTGGAAAAGACGCTGATGCTGGGAAAGATTGAGGGCAGGAGAAGGGGACAACAGAGGATGAGCTGGTTGAATGGCACCACTGACTTAATGGACATAGGTTTGGGTGGACTCTGGGAGTTGGTGATGGACAGGGAGTCCTGGCGTGCTGTGAGTCATGGGGTCACAAAGAGTCAGACACGACTGAGCCACTGAACTGAACTGAACTGAAACTGAGGAGAAAATGTTTATCTAAAAGCTGTCACCACAGACCTGCCAATGGAGCAGGGTGCTTGTTTTCAGTATGGCACATAAATAATCTTGCCCACAGAGGTTCCAAGAGTTCATTCGGAGTAGGTCTGTCACTGGTGGGAAACGACCAGCAGATTCTAAAGAAGAGAGAGCAGCTCTGGGAAGTCATCAACAGGGCTTTGTAGAGAATAAATCGTAAATAAAGTTGAAGGGTTTGTTAGAGGTCGTGAAACCTGCACAGACACTGGAAGCAACAAGCACTTGTTTTTCTTCCCAAATGTGTATCTTGGTGGAACTAGGACTTTTAAATCAGGCTTTCATAAGACTATAAACAACAAACTGCGAAAGAAGTACTTGTGGATCTGTAGCTAATTGGAATTTTTTGTATTGACAGGTTGCTACAAATAGTTCAATGGTACCAGGAAATGCATTAGTGTAACCTTCTATATCTTTCTTTAAAAAAACATCTTTTTTTAAACTGAAGTATAGTTAACTTACAATATTATGTTAGTCTCTGGTATACAGCAAAGTGATTAAATTATATATTATATATATATATAATATATAATGTATGTGTACTTTCATATTCTTTCCCATTATGGTTTATTATATATAGTATATTGAATATAGCTCCCTGTGAAATACACTAAGACCTTAATATTGATCTATTTTATACATAGTCCATATCTTTCTCACCAAAACTCTTCACAAAAGGATTTGATTTAATCCTATTTTACAGTGTAAACCAGCAGCTTCTGTCCAGGTGGGGGAAGAACTGCTTAAGGGACTCAGGCATCTTCAGACAGAGTTTTGGGAATGAGTAAATTCCTCAAACACTTTCCGAGTGTCTTCGAGGTACCAGAGACCTACTGTAGACCTTTAGGACACAAAGATGAATAAGTCATGGTTCCTGTCTTGAATAAGCTCATGGTCTAGTAGGGTAAAGGTGAAACAGACACAGAAATACATGAGATGGACTCTAAAGTGATCGGTTACATGGGATTTTAGCAGAAACTGTCCATGCTCAGTCGTGTCCAACTCTTTGAGACCCCATGGATTGTAGCCTGCCAGGCTCCTCTGTCCATGGGATTTTCCAGGCAAGACTACTGAACTGGGTTGCCACTTCCTACTCCAGGGGTTCCTGACCCAGGGATCAAACTTGAGGCTCCTGCATTGGCAGGCAGATTCTTTACAACTGTGTGACCTGGGAAGCTTTAGAGGAGTAGTTAGGACAATTTGAAGATTCCAGGGAGCCTTTCTGAAGGATAAGCTGCTGGAACTGATTCACTGGAATATGAGGAGGAGTTGGGTGGGTGAGCCTAAGAGAAAGGGGCCTGAGGGGGGCTGGCATTCTAGGCAGAGAAATAGCCCACGTGACATGATAGAATCAAGTCCTCATACTGTGTATAGCTGGGTATTAAAATGGTAGAGACTAGGGTGGGAATGTGCTAGAAAAAGGAATGGAGAAGCAGGTAGTGGCCTGGTCATAAAAACTACACATTTAAATGTCTTGATTTTGTTCTTGTAATATGCGGGAATATTGAAGAGTTTTTTAAGAAGGAGGGGTCATGGTCAAATGTCCATTTTAAATCCATCATTGTCATACCAATCTAGAAACTGAATAAGAAATAGTGAAGGGAAACCTATTAAGAAGGTATTGAAAATGTTTATGCCAAAGGTGCTAAGAGTCTAGGTGAGGAATAAAATAGAGCAGAGGAAAAGTCAATTTTGTGCATAACACCATCAGTACATTAATTGAATCAATAATAATAATGCAGGAGCAACAGTAAGATTCGGGCAGCTATAGACACAGAAAATACTTCAATCTATTTAATAAAGATGGAAGTATTAACTGGATAATAAAATAACGTGGAATGGCCATGGCTGTGGGACTGGCTAAATCAGACCTCTATCACAGAGCCTCACCAGTGGCAACACTGAGTTTTCATTGCTGTGAAGGGACCTCCCTCATAGCTTAGATAGTAAAGAATCTGCCTGCAGCGAAGGAGACCTAGGTTCAATCCCTGGATCAGGAAAATCCCCTGGAGAAGAGAATGGATCCTCACTCCAGTATTTTTGCCTGGAGAATTCCATCGACAGAGGAGCCTGGTGGGCTACAGTTCATGCGGTCCCGAAAAGTCGGACATAATTGAGCCACTAACCTTTTCCCTTACATTTATGAACTCATTATTGTGGATTACTGTCTTCCTTCAGAAGTATCACTTGTGTTTTATGTGTCTCTACAAATATTTTGATGGTGCCTGAATAAACTGATGTAATAGAAAGTAAAAAGAAGAGTGAAGGAGAACATAGTCTCCAAATACAGGGTGGGAGGTATGATCGGCAAAGATCAGAGACTGAATGAACATAGCTATTCAGTACAATAGTGTTTCCATGGGGAGAACGTGACACAGCGAGGGAAGATGACAAATTCAGTTTTGACTAAGTGAAGACTGCAGTCAGTCCGTTCAGTTCAGTTGCTCAGTCATCTCTGACTTTTTGCAATCCCATGGATTGCAACACACCAGGCTTCCCTGTCTATCACCAACTCCTGGAGCTTGCTCAAACTCCAGGACTGCAGTATTTATGAGGATATTCGAATAGTTATATCCAGCAAGCATGTGAATCATGGAGAGGTCCAGGCTAGAGATAAAACATGCCAAATCCTCAACAAACACATAACCGTCAAACATAAGAAAAGATCCTGTTACTGAAGACTTACTCATTCATTCATTAGTTGATTCATTCACAGGCAGAACATAGAGGAATTTAAGGGCAGTGAAAATCCTAGAATACGATAACAGTAGATTTATGCCATTACTCATTGTCCAAAGCCATACACTGTAGAACACCAAGAGTGAACTATGATGTAAACTACAGAGTTTGGGTAGTTATGACATTTCAATGTAGCTTAATCGGCTGTGACAAGTCTACCACTCTGGTGGAGATGTTGCTGAGGAGGCCATGGATGTGTGTGGCAGGAGATATAAGGGGAATCTTTGCATTTTACTCTAGATTCTGCTCTGAATTTAAAACTGCTCTAAATAAACAAAGCCTTTTTCAAAAATTAAAAAAAATGATTCATGCATATATTCATTTATTCAACAAATACTTATGAGTACCTGCTACATGGCAGGCACTTTTATTTTTTATTTTGTTTTTTTAAAGATGCTTACCTAAATTTATTTTTAGCTTATTTTTGGCCACAGATCACCCCATGCAGAACCTTAGTTCTCTGATCAGGGATCAAACCCATGCCCCTGCAGTGGAATTGCAGATTATTAACCACTGGACCACCAAGGAAGTCCTGACAGATGTTGTTAAATGCTCAGTGGTTGAAGTAGTGAATAAGACAGTCTCTGCCTCCATGGATTCTATAACTTAGACTGGGAAGAGCACTGGGTCAGGCAGTAGTGTGGATAGAGAAAGAAAGAACTCAAGGAGACTAAAAGAAGAGGTGGACCAAGAGAAGCAGGTTCCTAGATCAAGCAAAGAGAATATTAAAGAGAAAAGAGTGGCTAACAATGTGAAAATGTGGCATAAATGGTCAGTAAAATAAGATCTAAGCAATGTTGGTTGGGTTTGGAGGTATGGAAGCCATGGTGACCTGGATGAAAGCAGTTTTAATGGAGTGATATGCAAATTAGATAACAATGTATTAAGAGCTTAAAGAAAGCTGAAGACACTGAATACAAAATAGATTTTAAAGAGATTTGGATGAAGAATGTAAACGTGAGAGAGGATAAAGAGGAGAGGGAAGGACATTCAGACCAGAAATTTTGAAACTTTAATGTCTGCTCAGTTTCTTATTTCCAGTGGACTCTGGTCATCTTCACTTTGACATTCCACCAACAACATAAACTCAACAACCAAAGAAAGCATCAGAAATACCTACTTCTGTTATAACCTCATTATTCCTTAGATACTGTGACTTTCAACCTCTCCTCCTTTCCATAATTTGATATCTGATCCTTGCAGTAGTGTGGACAGAGAAAGAGAAGAACTCAAGGAGACTAAAAGAAGAGATGGACCCAGAGAAGCACGTTCCCAGGTCAAGGAAAGAGAGAATATGATGCCTTTTCTTAACTTTCTGCTGCCACCTCTTTGCTACAGATCCTTAGTACACGATCTATCTCGTCAGCCTAATAAAAGTTCTCTTTATTCTTGTCTTTTTTGCCTAATCATCCATCTGACTCATTGCTGCCCAAATAATCTTGCGCAAACACATTTCTGTTCATGTTATTCCCCTGATTTAAAGGCTTGAGGGGCTGCCCAGCGCCAGTCAACTAAAGTGCAAACTCATTAAGCTGGTATTCAAATTTCTCGACAATATGGTTCCAATCAAACTGCTCTTTTATTCATCTGCCCAAAACATGTTCCCTGAGATCCAGTCAAGTTGGCTTGATCACTCTTTCCCAAGTTTAACTTTTTTCCCCCATTTTGGCCATGAATTCTCCTTTATGTTGTCCAAATTTTATTTGTTCTTTAAATCCCAATTCATTTGTCCCTTCATAACTTATTTTGGTCAGAATTCCTACTTTGCTTTTTTTTTTAATCCATTTTTTATTCTTCTTATTAGAATATATTACCCTTAACACTGTGTTGATAATAGCATTAACATTAGAAACTGTTGATGTCAGTACTGAGAACATCCTTAAGAAGGGAACAAAGGAACTATGTTCCAATACTCTCTGAAATCTTCTTAACCTACTGTTGATTTTCTTCATTGTAAAAGGGACGGGGAAAGTGTAGGGGTTTGGGAGATGGCTCAAAGGAGGAAAATGGCATGTTATATTTTGCACATTTCTGGATTTAATGTGTGCAGGCAATACAGAAGGTCCAGAATGTGGAATAACTCTTGAAGCCATTCAGCCAGAACTTGGACCGTGGATTACAAAGCTGATGTTTTGGGCCAAGTCATTTAGTGCCTATCTTGATTTGACCATTTAAACTCTTGTAATGTTTCACCTGGAGAAAGAAATGGCTATCCACTCCAGTATTCTTGCCTGAAGAATTCCATGGGCAGAGGAGCCGGGAGGGCTCAAATAGGGGGCTGGAGGTTCATGGGGTCTCAAATAATTGAACACGACTGAGCAACTAACACACACAGTATTTTACCCATGGTGATGCTGTTTGTATTGTAGATACTTGTACATTATGTTTACAATCTCTACCATATTTTAAGAGCTATGAGAGGGGAGAATATACTCAATGTGTTTTAAGGATCATTACCTTGCATAGAGAACCCAGTAGTTGTCAACATACGTTTGATAAATGTAAGTAAACTCTCAAAGATATGAAGATATTAAAAACTATATATATATGTGGAAATATAAAAATATAAAAATCTCTGATCCAGGGATCAAACCCAGGTCTCCCACATTGCAGGCAGATTCTTTACCGTCTGAGCTACCAGGGAAGCCCCATAAAAGCATTTATTATAGAACTGCAGTAATATAAAATATTTGAGATTATCTAATTTCTGTAGAGAGCTAACCAGGAGACCTGAGTTCAATCCCTAGATTGGCAAGATCCCTTGGAGAAGAGAATGGCAACCTGCTTCAGTATTCTTGCCTAGAGAATTCCATGGACAGAGGAACCTGATGGGCTACAGTCCATGGGGTTGCAAAGAGTCAGACACGACTGAGGGACTAATACACACACCGAATTATCTATAAATAGGAAAATGGCTAATTAAGCTGTGCCATGTCCAAATTATGGAGCTGTATGCAGTAGTTTTTTTCTTGGTATTTTTTCTTTTTAAAGTTTATTTAATTTAATTAGAGTATAATTGCTTTACAATGTTGTGTTAATTTCTGCTGTAAAACATGAATCAGCTACATGTATATATATACCCCCGCCCTCCTGAGCCTCCCTCCCACTCCCCTTTTATTTTATAGATGAAAGAACTGAAGCCAAGAAAGTGTTTTGTGACCTGCCCAAGTCACATGGCTGCTCAGTGACAAAGCAGTGCTGTAAATCTTATGTCCTGACCCTCAGTCCAGGCTTCCTCCCACTTCATGACAGCATCTGTTTAGGAAGCTTGAGTTGAGCCATCCTCCTCATATGGTCCCTGATGCTGGCATCACCATTGTGATTCAAGATCTAGACGCCTTTCTGGTCTCAGAAGTCTGTGTATTCACAACCCAGGGAAAAACTAGAAGGCTGGAGCTGCCCATCTGACTTACCAGACGGAAGAGGGAAATGGTATTCCCAGTGATGTTGTAGTGAGCCAGAACCTCGGAGGCAGTGCTGATCCCAAAAGACACGTCTTGGAAATTTCGCACCACACTGCGGATTAGGGACACTGCCGGTACTTCTAAATCCTAAAGACAAGAAGGAAAAAAAAAAAAAGAAAAAGAAAAAAAATCCACAGGTTGTTTCTGGAGGAAAGAGACTAGGGAGTAGAAATATGATCACACTTATCAAATCGAAATGTCCTGTGAGACAACATTGACCTCTAAAAATGTAGGCTGGCTTCTCAGGGACACGGTTGAATTTTCCAGGCTGGGTGGGTTAATAGGTAACTATGACATAGTGGCTAAGTCTAGAACACCTATCTGGCTTTATCATAGAACTTGTAGTTTGTTGGGCTTCACTGGTGGCTCAGTTGGTAAAGAATCTGCCTGTAATGCAGGAGACCCCAGGTCAGGAAGATTCCCCTGGAGAAGGACATGGCTATCCACTCTAGTTTTCTTGCCTGGAGAATTCCATGGACACAGGGGCCTGGTGGGCTACCATCCATGGGGTCGCAAAGAGTCAGACATGACTGAATGACTAACTTGTAGTTTGATAATAGCTGAGAGGGGGCTCAAAATCACAAAGACCTGAAGAGTTGGCCTCCACAGTCATTGATAAACCAAAGGAGGCAAATATTGGGGGAATAATTGGTAGAGGAAAGAAGAAACGTAAAAATCAGAAATAGGTGCTGTCAAAAGAACCAAAAAAGAGAAAATAAGAGAAATTAAAGTGGAAGATTTGACTTTTTTTTTTTTTTAACAAGGCTGTGTAGGACGTTGGGGTGCTCTTTTCACTGAGTGTAAGCCATGAAGACACTGTTCAGGCGTTGCTCCAACTCTAGAACCAAGGCCTGCAAGACAGAGCAGGGAAGCCTGTTCTGAATGATGATTCCAGGCCTTCTACAGCAAGCTGGCCTTATTTCCCTGCAATCATGAGACCCTCCTCCCCAGAAGCTCTGAGCAATAAACAGCCGTGAACATGTTTGTCCTTGACATTTCTCTGGCAAGAGAAGGAATGTGCTCAGAGAAAAGATCATGGTTAGCCTTGCAGCTGGGGTCAAGTAGAGGGAGTTGGCACTTTGCTCATCCGAAAGGGCGTGTGGAGTTCATTTTAGGTTATGAACAATTGTTCTTCAAGGCTTCATCTTTAAAAAAAAAATCTGCTCCTTAGACTGGAATTGCTCTCGGAGCAAACAGCGACACCTGGTGGCCATTTGAGTTGTCGCACCCTCCTCCAGTTTCACTTCCTTGCCACTCCTGCCTGCGTGTAGGCTGCTGTTTTTGTCTACAGGTCAGATATCTCATCACTGAAAAATTTGCCCCCAGGCCTCACCCCCACTTCCCCACCCGACTCCCATCTTCCTCCCCTACTTGTATCTCATCGATTTTATTTCCAGCTGTGTACACAGAAAAGACAAGATGATGGTGATTTGGAATTAATGAATAGAAACAGACAAGGTCTGAGAGGAGAGAGTAGGGGATTAATTCGCTGTGACATCACCAGATGTTACCTTCAGAGAAAAAGAAAAATGCTGGAATAATGCCTTTTCCTTTATGGTTGATTTTTTTTAGCCAGGCAGCCAATCTGGAAGATTGGCTAAGACCTTCAATATGCAAAATGTCATCCTTATTCAACATTTCAGAGCAAACAGACAAAAAAAAAAAAAAAAAGAAAGAAAGAAAGAAAAAGAGTGTGTATGCATGCTCAGTTGCACAGTTGTGTCAGACTCTTTGCAACCCCATGGACTGTAACTCACCAGGCTCCTCTGTCCATGGGATTTCCCAGGCAAGAATACTGGGGTGGGTTGCCATTTCCTATTCCAGAGGATCTTCCCAACCCAGGGATTGAACCTATGTTTCCTGCATTGGCAGGCGGATTCTTTACCATGGAGCCACCTGGGAAGCAAAAGAAGAGTGGGGGACTCCTTACTTGGTAAGAGGTTCTAGACTGGAAGCAGCTATTAACAAATGTGTTGCCTGTTTGATATAAGTAGGTTTCCTCTGGGCCCTACCTTGGAAATTAAAATACTGACTGAAGCTTCAAAGCATGTACAGATGGGGAGACCCAGACAGCAGCCTCAGAACTCTCAAAACAAATATGAGAAAGATGTGATTCAGAGACTGGGAACATCTAGAAATTGTGAGATCTTGATTGACAAGCTAAAATTAGACTCTGCCCTTTGACTTTTAAGGCAGTATCATCCGGCCAGCAAGTGACTAGCATGGCTCCCTCAAGGCAGCATATTTTTCTGGTCACAGAGGGTCGGACACGACTGAGTGACTGAACTGAACTGAACTGGGAGAAGGGCAGGTGGCAATATCTGAACAAACCTGGAAGAAGCCTATGACAGCCACCTCAGCAGCAGCAATGAATTCCATGGCAGTTTGGACATCTGTGAGCTGCATGGGTTCCTGGGCACTGGGACCATCTAGACAGAGATGAGGGTAGGGGTGGGAGGAAGAAAGAGAGAGAGACAGAGTTTGCAGATACCAAGTGGAGAAAAAGCAACTCTCAATCACAAGGGCATCTCTATTTTTCCCCTTCATACTAAGGCCAAAGAGATTTAGGAGTGCAGCTGTCATTCCAAGGCTTTCTTTACTAACTTGTGGAAGGGAGACTCCTCTCATAATAGCCCATTTTAAAATAATATTTATTTATTTGGCTGCTCCAAATCTTAGTTGTGGCATTCAGAATCTTCAGTTGTGGTAGTGGGATCTAGTTCCCTGACTAGGGATCGAACCTGGGGCCCCCAGCATTGGGAGCACGGAGACTTAAGTCATGGGACCATCAGGGAAGTCCATGATAGCCTATTTCTGAAGGATGTCAGACTCCCCTCTTCTCTACTAGGCAAGGCAGATCTTTATCTAGCATTTCCTGAAAAGTTCCTAGATTTGGGGAACAAATACCCAGAGTTCCACCAATATTCCCTTCCCTTCTCCCACTTTGACCCCCTGGTCACTCAAGTGCTCTTTTCTTTTACCTGACGATTCCTGAACTTCTGCAGCAACTTCCGGGGACAGTCTGCACGTGGAGAGAAATAACAGAAACAGGCATCTGGACGGCATGGCTTCCATTTTCCTGCTCTCGCTCCACGCCCTGGTCTTGGTGTTTGGAGCCGCTGACTCAGGGCAGCCCACTCTGCAGTTAATGGATTGTGGCATAATTTGTGCTCTGGGAACATTGCAGCTGACTCGGGGCAGGGGGACCTTCAACTTTTGAGATAAGAGACAGGATTCAGTAACAGGGCCTCAGAACAAAACCAATCAGAAGAAAGTCAGGCTAGTTCCTTTAAATAAAACAAAACATTCTATGCCAAGTGTTGACTTAGGCACTACGGACATAGCAATAATGGTGATCTGATCACCTCTCCCAGCTTAGATTGTTAATATGAAAAATGGGCAATTAAATAGATCAGTTAAATGTAAAATGGAAAGTGATTAAAAAATTGGGAAACTCATAGGGTGCTAAGAGAAGATGAACTAAGGACATTTTGGACAATGATGGTGTCTGGTGAAAGCTTTCTTCCTGCAGGGGGTGACCAAGCAGTGCGTGTGTGCAGACTCAGTCATGTGTGACTCCAGGGAGGAATATTAGAATCGGCTGCCATGTCCTTCTCCTTGGATCTTCCCCACACACAGATCGAGTCCGCATCTCCTATGCTGGCAGGCGGTTTTACCACTGCACCACCTTGGAAGCATGCCTAAGCAGAGTCCTGGGTAAATAAAACTTTTCCAGGCAATGAAGGTGGAAAGGGAGTTTCATGTAAAGAGCCAATTACTAAGAGAATTATTAGTAATTGAGTGTTACCAGAAAATGGAATAATAAATCTGGGCAGGAAGGCATTCTGAGGCCAGATCCCAGGGGACCTTGTATACTAAGTGTAGGCGCATCAGCGATATTTTTCAGGTGATGCAAAGCCACTGAAGATCTTAAGCAGGAGAGAAAAAATGCCTAATGTGGCCCAAGTGCCTGTGGAAATCCAAGGGATTCTCGTAGGCAGGGGATATATAAGTCTCAAGCTTAGTAGAAACTTCTATCCATGGGTTTGCAAAGAGTCAGACACGACTGAATTGACTTAGCATGCATGCACTATATGATAATAAAATACACTGAAGAACTTCCCTGGTGGTGCAGTGGATGGGAATCTGCCTGAAGATGAAGGGAACACAGATTCCATCTCCGGTCCAGAAAGATCCCACATGCCTTGGAGCAACTGAGCTCATGAGCCACAGCTACTGACTCCATGCTCTAGAGCCTAGGACCTGGAACTACTGAGTCTGTACTTTAGAGCCTGTGCTCTGAAATAAGAGAAGCAACTCCAATGAAAAGCCTGAGCACCACAATGAAGAGTAGCCCCTGTTCACCACAACTGGAGACAGACTGTGTGCAGCAAGACCCAGCAGGGCCAGAGATTAAAAAAAAAATTAATTAAAAAAAAGCCTCCTTGCTTCTACTTGACCCTTGTTCGATCTCTGGTCAGGGAACTAGATCCTGCATGTTGCAACTAATATCTACCACAGCAAGTGAAAGTCATGTCCGACTCTTCGCCATCCCCTGGACTGTAGTCTGCCAGGCTCCTCTGTCTATGGAATTCTCCAGGGAAGAATACTGGAGTGGATTGCCATCCCCTTCTCCAGGGGATCTTCCTGACCCAGGGATCAAACCTGGGTCTCCTGCATTGCAGGCAGATTCTGTAAAGATGGTAACATCTGAGTCACCAGGGAAGCCACAGCAAAGCAAATTAAAAAAAGAAGAAGAAGAAGAAGAATACCATGCTTATTAAAAAATAAATAAATAAATGGAGATTTTTCTACCATTTGCATTGAAACGGGGGGGTGAAACTGCTCCCAATGATGTAAAACACCCTGTACTGAGCTCTGCCCACCTCTTCTGAGGAAACGGAATGGGAACCATCCAGTTACCATATTTGCTTGAAGGGAGAATGCAGACAAAGGAGGGTCTCAGTCAGCTCTTATAACTTCTTTATTCTTGTTCTCTTGTGCTGTTTACAGTGTCTCCCAGAAAAGAAAAACCCCCAGTTGGCATGGAACGTGATGAGAGACTTTCACTGAACCAGCAGTAACCACAGGAGAATTCAGGGGTAGGAGAGAGAGACAAGGACCTGAGACAGAAGGACTGTGCTAGTTTGCCCATTTTCTGATCTACAGATGCTCAAATGGGAATAAAAGAGGGAATATTAAATGATCGTCTATGGGACAGAGAACTTGGGAGATCTGTCCATAATCAGAAGGAGGGCAGGATGAAAGCCCAATTTTAAGCATCTTGTTCACCTATCACTGGGAGACTCCATGTGGGAAAGGGTGCAGTGCTAAGAGGGTGGAGGGTGCTGGGGAAGGGGCCAAACTGTGATCAGGGAGGAGGGAGCAAGGGCTCTTCTGGGTGGCAAAGATAGGCAGAGTGAAGGGCCGAGGTGCTCATTCTGTCCAGTCCTTCTTAATGGACAGGTTCCACTCCCAGGTGAGGTGGTCATGCTTGTCGTCATCGGTGAAGAAGGACTTGTTGTGGTAAGTGCCTCGGGCCAGCATGCCCTTGGGGGCCTCCTCAATTGGAGTCAGAAACTCATATTCTTCCGGCCGAGGCCCGTAGCTGCCCACCATGAACGTTGCTTTATCCACTGGGAGGAAAGAAAAGTTCATTAGGGTGAGAGCCTGTTAGATAGAAACACTGCATGTTGCAATTTGGAGCAGAGCTCACTGTGAACAAAGCCAAGAGGAATAGTTTCCAAGCCGGGCTAAATATCAGATTTACCTGAAGCAACTTTTTTTTCCCTTAAAAAATATTTTTTTAAAATTGGAATCTCTTCATAATATAGTGTACTTTGACCCACTCTCAATCTATGGTTAGTACTATTGTGAGTCCCAAGAATCAGTGTCTTTAAAACACATCACAGCTGACTCTGAGATTTAGGAAAGCTGAGGAATTAGTGCCCTAAATCAATGAGGATCAAGACTCTATGAAGATGTAGCAGATTATGTCATAAAAACAAAACAAACAAACAAAAAACAATTCCAGGTACTCCAAAGGTACACACTTCCATTTACAAGATAAGTAAGTCCAGGGGATCTTCCCAACCCAGGAATCGAACTTGGGTGTCCTGTATTACAGGCAGTTTCTTTACCAACTGAGCCAGGGAAGCCCTAATGTACAGTGTGATGACCATAGTTCACAATACTGTATTGTGTATTTGAAAGTTGCAGAGAGAATTGATCTTAAAAGTTCTCATCACAAGAAAAAAAAAATTGAAACTGTGTGGTGATGGGGGTTAATTAGACTAATTACCGTAATTATTTTACAATATGTACAGGTATAGGTCATTATGTTGTATACCTAAAACTAACACTATGTTATATGCCAATTATATCTCAATAAAAAAACCCTGAAACTAATTGAGATCAGAGTTCTGATCTCAGCTCTGCTACTATCAGCTCTGCTACTATCTACATTTCAGAGATTCTGTTTCTTTTCTATATAATACACCTTGAGGATCTTCTATCTACAAACTATCATTCTGTGGATAGTTGCAAGAGATAAGGTAACAGCTGATGAGCAGAATGAACAGAAATCATGGATGGAATAATTAGATGAAATGGGAAAACCAATAATTTGGTTTTTATAAAAAAGTACTGGTGAACTGAAACAGATGGTAAAAATAGCCAACCAGAGTTATTAAAAGGTGAGCAACTGGGATATATATTAAGAATAATAAGGACTAGAAAGTTTAAGTAAAGGTAGGTGGGCAGGCAGGCAGGTGATATTTAAATTGGCTGTTATTTTGAATAAGTTTGGAGGAATAGCTGCAGACATTCTTGACAACCTTTTGCCCAAGTGACACAGCAGAGTCTTTACACCCAAAGGAGAATAGGAAACTGAACTATTTTTCGTGAGACTAGGTATTGGAAGAGCAAGGATCTTTCAGGTTAACTATCTTCTGTGGGATTTGAGTCATTAAGCGGGTCTTTGCTGCTACTGCTAAGTCACTTGAGTCGTGTCTGACTCAAGACGGCAGCCCACCAGGCTCCCCTGTCTCTGGGATTCTCCAGGCAAGAACACTGGAGTTGGTTGCCATTTCCTTCTCCAATGCATGAAAGTGAAAAGTGAAAGTGAAGTCGCTTAGTCGTGTTCCATGCTAATTGATCATTGTTAATTGATCTTTCTTAGTCCTCATTGATGGATTTGGTGCGACTGACCTATGCATTACTGCTTCACACCTCTAGGGGACGCTGCTTCACACCATTAGGTTAACGAAACGTTGAAAGTGCTTTCATCAGCCTTCCGCGTTTCATTTTTCTCTGCTCTCATTAACAGAACACAACTGAACATGCACCGTTTAGGTGCAGCTTGTCAAGGAAACTGTAGATTAAGTAATGTGATATTTGTTTCAGTTACAAAGTGAAAATGAAGTCGCTCAGTCCTTTCTGACTCTTTGCAACCCCATGGACTGTAGCCTACCAGGCTCCTCCGTCCATGGGGTTTTCCAGGCAAGAGTACTGGAGTGGGTTGCCATTGCCTTCTCCAGAGGATCTTCCTACACAGGGATCGAACCTGGGTCTCCTGCATTGTAGGCAGACGCTTTACCATCTGAGCCGCTTTTCTCAGTTCTAGAAAGAGTATTTTCTTCCCCCTATTCTTTGGCTGACGCTTACTCCTTGGAAGGAAAGTTATGACCAACCTAGATAGCATATTCAAAAGCAGAGACATCACTTTGCCAACAAAGGTTCGCCTAGTCAAGGCTATGGTCTTTCCTGTGGTCATGTATGGATGTGAGAGCTGGACTGTGAAGAAGGCTGAGCGCCGAAGAATTGATGCTTTTGAACTGTGGTGTTGGAGAAGACTCTTGAGAGTCCCTTGGACTGCAGGAAGATCCAACCAGTCCATTCTGAAGGAGATCAGGCCTGGGATTTCTTTGGAAGGAATGATGCTAAAGCTGAAACTCCAGTATTTTGGCCACCTCATGCGAAGAGTTGACTCATTGGAGAAGACTCTGATGCTGGGAGGGATTGGGGGCAGGAGGAGAAGGGGATGACAGAGGATGAGATGGCTGGATGGCATCACTGACTCGATGGATGTGAGTCTGAGTGACCTCTGGGAGTTGGTGATGGACAGGGAGGCCTGGCGTGCTGCGGTTCATGGGGTCGCAAAGAGTCGGACATGACTGAGCGACTGATCTGATCTGATTCTTTGGCTAGGAAATTGAGCACCGCAGCCCACCCCTCCCCTCTCCCACCTGCCTATCACATGCTACTAGCACCTCCCATTTGGGTAGGTCTTTCCTCTCAGATTTCTCTGACACTCAGGTTTTTTGGAGAAGGAAGTAGCAACCTACTCCAGTGTTCTTGCCTGGAGACTCCCAGGGATGGGGGAGCCTGATGGTCTGCCGTCTATGGGGTCACACAGAGTCGGACACGACTGAAGTGACTTAGCAGCAGCAGCAGGTTTTTTACTTGTGAACTGCTTTTTAAAAAAATTCAAGAGTACTTTTATGTACTTGAATTCAAACTTGGTTGTGTTCGCTTGCATGTTATGTTCCTTAGTCGTGTCCGATTCTTTGCGACCCTATGGACCGTAGCCCTCCAGGCTCCTCTGTCCATATTCTAGGCAAGAATATTGGAGTTGGTTGCCATGCCCTCCTCCCGAGGATCTTCCCGACCCAGGGATCGAATTCTTATTCTTCCCCTTTATAAGTAATAAAATTGGATTTCAGAAGCAGAATGCTGAAGGTTGGTGGCTGACCCAGTCTTAACTAGGTTTCTGTTAACATGGAAGTAAGTATATGTGTGCCTCTCCAAGGGTGAATGTCCACAGCTGTTATCAGATTCTTCAATGAATTTAGGACTAAACATCACTAATAACCCGAAGTTTACGTGTCCCTGAGAAGCGGAGTTTGGTACAGTGGCAAGCGTGCATACTTTACCTTTCACCCCCGTCCGGTAGGTGTGTTGAACATACTTCAGTCCTGACACAATATCCTTGTTCACCTGTAGGTGGGAAGGAGCCAAGTTATTCAGATTAAAGAGGCTCTGCAATTTTTCCTCATATTTCATGCTGATCTGACCTAGCTGAGGCTTCTCTAAGGATGAAAGGACTGAAGAGTTAGTTCAGAATAAGTTACTACCATCATTTAGCCTGGCAATGAGGCAGAGATTAAAGAGAGGAAGTCACAAGACTCAGTGTTACTGAAGCTGGTTCCAATTGTTGAATACTATGATTTTTGGTGTGGGGGAGGGATGGTTAATTAAAACACTGTCTCAATATTCTACATTACATCTCTCCTTCCTCCACGGCCCAGAGAAGGGTCTTGAGCTTCTTCTCCCTGAAGACTGTCCATAAGGCCTTTCTTGTTTTTAGGTTACAAAGGCATTAATGGAAACTAATTATTATGTAAATATCTGAAAATCCTAATCTCAGAAATGATCCACCAAACATATGAAGAACAAACAGGGAGAAAAGTCGTAATGGAAAGTTGGACCGAGAAGATGATTTTGCTTGTAACATAACTGTGATTGGAGTCTAAAGATGAGATGAGTCACAGGAAAACACCCCCCTTGGATGAAAATAATGGGTAAAATCCATTTGCCTCTGGCACATAGTTTGGATGGCTGTCGTTCTCAGATGTTGTCTGGAATCTTGCCACTTTCCCAAGCCTTTCAGAGAAAATTTACTAAAGTGGAATGAAAATATAGACAGTTCGAGCACTTTATTTTTCCATGATTCATTCTACCTAGGGCTGAACTGGTCTGTTAATTTTATACCATGGTCATGTTTATACAAGCAAATTAAAGTGGGCACAACACCATTTGCTGGATGGCTTGGTTAATTGTTCACCCATGTAAGAATGAAAGAGTATTGTTTCTCCTTGACAATAACCAGGGCTCTGTTTTTATTTTGGACAGAACAATTAGAGCAGTCTCTCAGTGATACATTTTGTTTTGTTGGCAATGAGGTAGTATAGCCATGAATACTTCTTGCTTAGGTTTGGAACAGTCAGTCAGCAAAACCTGGAGCATAAAGCTATTGAAAGCAGACAGAAGGAAAACAGCTTCATTGAAGAAAGTGTGATAAAATGAAACCCGAACTTTCTAATTCTTCTAACTTCTGCGTGTGACTCATAGATATAGGAAAAAAAACCCACATCCTTCTAGAAGCCTTTAAGCTGGTCTCCCGGGCATAGTAGAAGATGTGGTCTGGTGGGTAAAAGACCAAAAAAAAAAAGACGGAAATGGTGGTGGAGTAGTAATAAGGACTTCAAAAAAGAAAGACTTCTGTTTTTCTACTGCTCCACAGATCGTCCATTTAATATAAACATGGTTGAGATGGACAAAAGAAAAGTGTGACTATTCTTTGTTATTCTCTGCCTCTGCCTGCACACCCTTCCCGATTGTCTTCCACCCCATGAGGAAGAAGCTTTGGGAACTAAAACTGAGAGCCCAGATTTAGGGAGAAATAGAAATTAACAAACGTATGCCAATGTGATAATGCAAGAAATTTGATTTTTTTTTCTTCTTCTGATTACAGGAAGAATTTAAACTTTATACAAACATACAGGGCCAGATACTTACTTTGAAGTTAATTTTGACTCTATATTCAACACCTTCCTTTAGGACAAAGGTTTCTTTTTTAAGGGCTTCCAAATCCCCTGTAGAAGTGAATTTTAAAAGAGTTAATTCTCAATGAAAGGACATTCACAAGGAGATGAATGAAGTCAAAGCTCCTGAGCCATTTTCTGGACTCCTCAGAGCAACACGGTCACTATGGTCCTCGGGTCAAAGAATGTTTGAGATTAGTCGCTGCACAAACACACATTTGGAATTCCTGAAATCTTATAGCCGATATGAAAGAAACATGATAGAGCTTTCCCTCCAAGTTTGACTGCAGCCTTAAGAATACGCAAGACTTTATGCTTTAAGACTCTGCCCCCAGTCCTCAAATATATAGGAGAAAAATATTATGTAAGAATGCCAGCTATTTGTTTTTGTAGATTTGTTAACATGTGTGGTGTTTTCTAAGCTTTAGAAAATGTGCTTGTTTGGTTCCTTCTTATCATTCTAAAAAAATATAAAATAAAAAAATTTAAAAATAGACTTTTGTACTTAATTTTGCTTTTGCATTTGCAATTTCATACTTTTTTTTTTCTTAAGCAAAAGAAAACTTATCACTTAAGTTCTAAAGGCTTCAGGCTCCATAAAACTGGGATCTGCCCCCTAATTCCTGTACCTTGGTTAGAGAGATGTCTTTGTTCCTTTCCCAAAGTGATCCTGTATAATTTGACATTTGGGGTGACTGTGTGTGTGTGTGTGTTTTGCACAGTTTTGTGCAGATGCTTCATGCATATAGCTGGCACCAGCCTCCTCTGTATACATTTAGGATTCACTTCAGTAGCTTTTTTTTTTTTTTTTTCTGATAGAAAACCAAGCTTTTCTTGTCGCTGGGGAAAAAGGACAGGGACCAAGTTTTCCCTGCAGGATCGATCATCGAGCCTTTCTGAACAGAGCAGGTTTCCTTAGTACTACTTCAGACCTTATCTTGCAAAATGACGGTTGTACCTGTTAACTTTACACAATTTCTCACAGGAAGAGGTCTGAGGCCCGGTGAGAGAGAGAGAGAATTTCTTGCTGAGAGATGCTAGAACATGGGGGTAGTTGAATGTGGGACTCTGCTCTAATGATTTCAGTTGAACAGGAAGTGTGTCTTTTCAGCCTTCAATTTCCTCCCTCTGACAAAAAGCCCATATAAGGTAAAGAGTGGTTGTCTTATGAGAGGGGAAATACCTTGCTCCTAAGCTTACTGTTCTAGAGGCATGTTCTGTTCTGTCTCATGAGTCTATTTTATGAATCTGATAATAATTTTTTTTTTTTTTCACTAAAGACCTGCCTTTGATGTCCCCAACCCCTGGCTTGGTGGCCTTTTCCTCATTTCTCCCAGTGGCCCACTTTCCCCCAAATCAGCCACCTTTCCAGTCTCTCATCACCTCCTCCAGACCTGAGTCTCAGGAGAGGACTTGACCTTGGCAGCAATAAAGTGAAAGGAAATCACATGTTAAGTTGTACATCTTTAGTGAGGGAAGTTGCTTCTTTCAAAGAATCAGAGTTTTAAGCTAAAAAAATCCTGCATATTTCACAATGGAATTCCTAGCATTAATCAGGAGGTCTTAGATTTCTTCTTGCCTTCAGGTAAGTTCTGTAGCTGACACAGGATCAATATTTTCTCTGATCTTTACATTGTGTATGTGTGTGTTTGTGTGTGCGTGTGTGCACTCAGTTATGTCTGACTCCTTGTGATTCCATGGACTGTAGCCTGCCAGGTTCCTCTGTCCATGGGATTTCCCAGGCAAGAATACTGGAGTTGGTTGCCATTTCCTTCTCTGGGGGATCTTCCCAACCCAAAGATTAAACCCAAGTCTTCTGTGTCTCCTGCATTGGCAGGTGGATTCTTGACCACTGTGCCACCTGGGAAGCTGTTTACCTTACTAGGTTTTTTTTTTTGGCTGGGACAAGGGACAAAAACCATGCCCTTGTCCTCATGATGACATGAGGCCCTGTCAAACAGAAGTGCTGTGACCACTTACCAGTGAGGTCCATGGTGATTGGTCCTGGGGCACTTTCACAAACAAGGGTCAGGCGGGTGACAGTGACATTGGGGGCTGTTGGGTCTGCAGAAATTATAAGGTACTGTGAGCACAGAGAAGAGGTATATACATAGAGTGTGTGTGTGTGTATACATTTCAAGTAGGAAAGAGAGAAGATGAAAAAGAAAAATGGATCTCTGCCTCTAGAGGAGAAATAAAGATGGAAGTGGCAGATTCACCAGGCTTGGTCTTAGTGACCTTGGACCTTCCTGTGATGCTATTTCTGCTTCAGGTACTTGTAAGTGTGTTAGTCACTCAGTAGTGCCCAACTCTTTGCGACCCCATGAACTTCAGCCTACTAGGCTCCTCTGTCCATGAGATTTTCCAGGCAAGGATACTGGAAGGGGTTGCCACTTCCTTCTCCAGGGGATCTTCCCAACCCAGGGATCGAACCCAGGTACTTGTAGGCCCACCTTATTCATCAATAGCAAACATTTCCGAAGTGGCTAGGGGTAAGGTACTCTGCTGGTTGGGCAGGGTGCATCCATATCTTTGGGCCATGTCTGTCTCTGCCATTGCATATTGGAAATGATGGATGTTAGGTAAGGAGTGAGAAGGAGAAAGAGAGAATGTGAGAGACCATGGAGATAATCCAATTCTGAGTAATAGTCCGAAACTCCTAAATCCTTCTTATGTATTATTTTTGTCTATTTCAAGGCAATGTACCCCTTACATCCAAAGAAAACTTAATTATCCATCTATAACTTGGTTTGGCACATGGACACTGCAGCTCACTCCCTTAACCTTAGAAGCACGTGGTACCCTCTCCTTTGCACCTGCTCCTGAGTAGCTCAAATGTCTGCCTTCTCTGTGCCCCTCCACCTGCCCCACTCTGTCTCCTCAAATACACATACCTGCTACCACAGGACCGTCCCCCAGGAGCGTTTTCTTATACTTAGTTAGACTTTCATCATCTTTGTCCATCTCCTGCAGCTCCTTCAGGGACTTCTGCGGGGGAGGCTTGTAGTTGAGCTTGCCATCCAGCTCATCATCATCCTCTTCCACGTGTGGTTCTGGGGCCTTTTCAGTCATTTTGATCTAGAAGGAGACAGAAAGAGAGACAGTGATGATCTATTGGCCAAAAGTCCGTGGATATGAGCCATGCTTGAGGGGCTGCTCTTAGTCTTTTCGCTGTTTAGTCACTAAGACCTGTCCCACTCTTTGCAATCCCATGGACTATAGCTGCCAGGCTCCTCTGTCCATGGGGTTTCTCAGACAAGAATACTGGAGTGGGTTGCCATTTCCTTCTCCAGGGAATCTTCCCAGCCCAGGGATTGAACCCACATCTCCTGCACTGGCAGATGGATTCTTTACCACTGAATTACCAGGGAAGCCCACTCTTAGTGCTATTTTTGCCCTAATAAACTTCTGTAATTGTCAATGATTTTCCAGGAGATTTCCCTCTGATTCAGCCTCATTCTATTTCACAAAATAAGAATATAACACATTCTAGGTTTTCCTTTGACATGTTTGAATGTTTTCATACTGTGATGAATCCCTCCTATTCACTCAATGAAACTGGCAGTTAGTAACTCACTTGTGAATTCTATAAAACAAGTGAAGCGACATAGCACAAGCTGTCTTGAACAATGAACGAACAGCCCCAGTTCAGAGAGTTATAGAAATGATCATAGTCCTACAAATCCAGCCAGTCTTGCAGGTGTCAAAGTGCTCAGCATTTATCAATACAATCCCAATTATAATGGTGTCAAGTACTTGGTAAAGCGAGTTAGTTTTTCCCCATTCATTGCATCTTTCCCTGAACTCCTGCAAAAGCTCAAAGGCAACTCATGAGAAGTTTTAGGCCACTATGTATCTGCCTAAGTGTCCTCCCCCTGCTCCCAACATTGCTAATAACTCCCCGAGGCCAGCTAGTGGGTTTTGTTTCTCTCTCACTTTAAAAATTTATTTGGCTGCCCTGGGTCTTCATTGCATTATATGGGATCTAGTTCCCCAACCAGGGGTCAAACCCAGGGCCCCTACATTGGGAGAGCAGTCTTAGACACTGGACCACCAAAAAGTCTCTTGAATCTCCCAAAACACTTGAATACTTGTCATTTTATAAGTGCTCATTGATTGGGTTAATAGGTTCTATATCTAACGAGCTTCTGTTCTTTTGAAATAACACAAAATAATAAAGGACTCCAACTTCTAGACAAATTGCAACTGTCTCTTTAGTACCCTTCTATCCATCTCCACTTCTCCTTTAGTACCTCCTTCTCCAGATCTCCTGTGACCTTATGCTCTAAGACCTCACCTGGGCATACCCTGTTTTCTTCTTTCATCATCTACATTTACTTGTTTTGTGTTAAAACATCAAGGGAAGATCTAATACAATTATTTACACTTAAGTGTTAATGACTGATTGTAAATTTTAAAATTATTTTTCTTAAAGCAGGTATAGTCAGAGCTTTTCAGAGTTGAAACGAACCTTGGAGGTGATATAGTCCAAAAACTTGCTAGTCGCTCTGTTGTGTCCAACTCTTTGTGACCCCATGGACTGTAGCCCACCAGGCTCCTCTGTCCATGGAATTCTTCAGGCCAAAATACTGGAGTGGGTAGCCATTCTCTTCCCCTCATTTTATAACTGAGAAACTCAAAACCTAGAGCTTAAGAGAATTGCCCAAGTTCATGTATCTCAATGAGATGCCCTGTCCTAATAAAGAGGAAGGAATCTCTAGGAAGAATTTCAGGCCTGGGATTGGCAGAAATGGAGCTATTTGGGGGAAAAAAGGGAGATATTTAGACAAGGAAATAATTTCCTGGTTCCCTTTCATTCTGCTTCCAGGGTAACTCTCTTCCCTGCCTTGGGTAAAGGCTTTACTGTTCCGAAGTGGTAGAACTCTAAGACAATACCTATCACATCTCCTCTTGAGTGACCCTGCCAAGTTCTATAAGGTTCCTCTGAGAGTGAAGCTATCTGTGGCCAAAATCAGTTGTGGTTTCAAATTTAATGTTGCTATCATTGGCAATGGGAAGAAAAATAATTTGGAAGTGAAGCTAAACAAAAGCAATTTTAACAGGTATAAAAAAAGAAAAAAAGGAAAGGAAAAGAAATGATATCTCTTGGCTCATCTATCCTCTTCCAGAAAAATAACAAGCTGAACACTATGAGCCTTGATCAACTCTGCAAACAGTATTGCATTGCCTGGGTCCACTTCCTGTGCAGGAAGGAAGCTTGTAGGCCTGTTGCTATGGCAACTCTTGCTTCTGCTGAAGAACCAGAACCACTCAGAGCTGAGCCTCTAGAGAACAGCACAATAAACAGAGTGACTAATTCAAGTCCTATTCCAAACAACACTCAGGGAAAGTGAATAAACTGGCTGGAAAAACGATGAAGGACGCAGTGGGTGGAGGTTGTAGGCTGTGGGTAGTTTAAGGACAACCATTAAGCCACAGATAAAGAACAACGCAGATGAGACTAATTAGATGAGACAGGTTCTCCTCTGGTGACACCAGGAGCCTGACCAAATACCCAGGGTAGAGGTCACATAAAGAAACTGCAGACAGAGCATCAGCAAAGCTATCATCATACGAGGACATCTCAGCAGTGTAGAGAGGCCTTTCTGGAATGTATTACTTGGTTCTCACAAGTCATGTGCTTGAAGTTTGACTATGAGAAGATGACACATCCAGACACTAATTAGCTCAAGGTGATTTTAATAATCTGTAGGGAAATGACAACCCACTCTAGTATTCCTGCCTAGAAAAATTCCATGGACAGAAGAGCCTGGCAGGCTATAGTCCATGGGGTTGTAAAGAGTCAGACATGATTGAGTGACTGAGCACACACAGGGGAATTGTAATTATGTACCCTCGAATCTCAATTTTGAAAGGAGAGGGAAACAGAGACAGAGAGAGAGAAAGATCTGGTCTAGGACAGTATTTTCTAACTTTTAATAGTGTCATACTTGGCAACATAATTTATCTGTCATCTAGATCTTGATTTTTTAATTGGTAAATCAGAGACATGTCACTTTTAAATTTCCTTGATCCACTGCAAACAGATACAATAATTGCTCAATGAAAATGAGCCACACATTTATTTAAAGACATTGAAGAACAACGAATTATGTGGGATTATGATATGAAATTGTGGCAATCAAGAGGAGGAAATTTGGGACCACATGAAAATAATTTGGTCTAATTATATAGCATAAGAAAAAGAGGCATGAAGTCAGATGACTCCAAATCAGTTCATTCTGAAGAGCTGATTTAAAAAAAAGAGAAAAAAAAAGATGAAAATGTCATAAAATGACAAAGAAAGGACTGGGAAGCACTTCTCAGAGAAAGCCCTTCTGAAAGCAAAATGAAGGTCACAAATATTTGATGAGCTTCTAGCATTTACAAGACACTGTTCTTTAACAAATACTGATGTTTAATTTCATGCAGCCATGAAATTAAAAGACGCTTACTCCTTGGAAGGAAAGTTATGAGCAACCTAGATAGCATATTCAAAAGCAGAGACATTACTTTACCAACAAAGGTTCGCCTAGTCAAGGCTATGGTCTTTCCTGTGGTCATGTATGGATGTGAGAGCTGGACCGTGAGGAAGGCTGAACGCCGAAGAATTGATGCTTTTGAACTGTGGTGTTGGAGAAGACTCTTGAGAGTCCCTTGGACTGCAAGAAGATCCAACCAGTCCATTCTGAAGGAGATCAGTCCTGGAATTTCTTTGGAAGGAATGATGCTAAAGCTGAAACTCCAGTATTTTGGCCACCTCATGCGAAGAGTTGACTCATTGGAGAAGACTCTGATGCTGGGAGGGATTGAGGGCAGGAGGAGAAGGGGACGACAGAGGATGAGATGGCTGGATGGCATCACTGACTCGATGGATGCGAGTCTGAGTGACCTCCGGGAGCTGGTGATGGACAGGGAGGCCTGGCGTGCTGCGGTTCATGGGGTCGCAAAGAGTCGGACACGACTGAGCGACTGATCTGATCTGATCTGATGTTTAAGTTATTCTCCAAAGTGGAAAAACTTGGGGGATGAGCAATCTAGCCATACCAAAAATGCCCAACTGGTTTGATTGGTTGTTCTTAATCTTTCTGGAGATTGCAAGTCTCTTTAAAAATCTAGTAAGAGTCATGGTCTTTATAAAAGGAGAAAAGCAAAAGCCTGTGAAATTGTGCAAGCAGCACAGGGATTTGTGGAGCCCTGAAGTCCTTCGTAGACTCTACTGGAGTCCATGATTAAGAACATGACCTTGAAACTATAACTTTTAGAACAATGAAGCAAAGCATTGAGTGTTAAGCATGGACTTTCCTGGTGGCTCAGATAGTAAAGTGTCTGCCTACAATGCGGGAGACCCAGGTTTGATCCCTGGATTGGGAAAACCCTCTGGAGAAGGAAATGGCAACCCACTCCAATACTCTTGCCTGGAACATCCCATGGACGGAGAAGCATGGTAGGCTACAGTTCATGGGGTCTCAAAGAGTTGGACATGAGTAAGCAACTTCACTTTCTTTTTCACTTTTTGCTTCTCTCTGAAGCCTGGCTAGACCAACGACACAACTCAGCCTCAAGCCAAGGATCATGTCTGTGAACTTGAAACCCTGGACCTGCAGAGGCAGGAGGAGATACTGAGTAACGTCTGGATCTCAGGGAACATGACCATAGTCCAGCAGAAGAGCTGTGGTTTGGGAAGAGTTCTGGGTCAATTTACTTGATTTTGGATAATTATCCCCTCAATGAACTAGGCCTCATCATGCATGAGTTTTCATTCTGGCTTTGCTACTCACTAGCTATGACCCTGCGAGCAAATGTTCAACCACTGTGATCTTCCTTTCCTTATTTTGGGAGGTGATGGGTTAGGGGAGACCATCTCTAGGTGCTTCCTTTTCTAAGGTTGCTACCTGTAGTCAGGTGTCAGCTCAGTTGTCCTTCAGTTACCTTATTTCACCTGTATAAAAGGCTATCTGCCTCTGTTTTATTATTTCATATTATTTATTTATGTGAATTCCCCAAAGAGTCTGCATTTTCAATTTTACAATTCATTTCCGGGAAATTTCAGATTCTCCCAAAGCCCCAACTGGTTAATATATCTTGACAACAGTTCCCCAAGCCGTGTATGTATATTGAACTACAAGTATTATTTTTCTCCCTTTAAAAATAGTTTAAAACTTTTTTGTTTGTGTTGTGTGTGTGTGTTTTGTTTGTTTTTCTTGTTTGTTTGTTTGTTTTTTGGCTGCCCCATGTGCCTTGCAGGATCTTAGTTTCCTGACCAGGAATTGAACCCTGGGCCACACAGTCCTAGCTACTGGGCCACTGGGGAACTCCCTCATTTTTCTCTTTTTATCCTTCCATTTTATAGGAATTTTAGGGAAATGCCAGGTTGCTCTCCAATTGCATCATCTAAAGAACAGCTTTTGTGTGTGTGTGTTGGAGTATAGCCAATTAACAATGTTGTGATAGTTTCAGGTGAACAGTGAAGGGACTCAGTCATACATAT
Organism: Tragelaphus eurycerus; assembly: GCA_935064755.1. Classification (NCBI taxonomy): domain Eukaryota; kingdom Metazoa; phylum Chordata; class Mammalia; order Artiodactyla; family Bovidae; genus Tragelaphus; species Tragelaphus eurycerus. The sequence goes on along the minus strand of CAKXYN010000036.1, from coordinate 13,463,291 downwards.
ACATGTATCCATTCCACCCCAAACTCCTCTCCCATCCAGGCTGCCACATAACATTGAGTAGAGTTCCCTGTGCTGTACAGTAGGTGTTTGTTGGTTATCCATTTTAGGAATAGCAGTATGTACATGCCCATCCCAAACTCCCTAATTATCCCTTCCCCCCACTACCCCACCCCCCAAACCATAAATTCATTCTGTAATTCTGTGAAGAACATCTGGTTTTGTTATTGATAACAATAATTCTTACAGCTATCACACAGAGTGCTAAACCCTGTCCTGAGGATTATCTCACTTAGTCCTCACCACAGCCTTAAGGATGGCTGTTATCATCAATCCCTTCTACAGATTAGGAAACAAAACTTGAAGTAAATACCTCGCCCGAGAAAGCATGCTGTGTAAGTGACAGCATGAATATGAGCCTGGGGGCGCCGGGGGGCCGGTTTCTGTCAGCAGGCTCTAAGCTCTGTCACTCCAGCTGTCTTTATTAAGAAGTAATAATGAAATTAGAGAGCTCATTGGTTATCTTGAGAATCTCCATGGGGGATGCTGCACAGGCAGAGGTGAGTGCTGCTTTGCAAAACTCTGCAGGGCAGCTTTAGCAAGTCAGGGAAGTGTCATCTAAAGAGAATTTTGGTGCAACTCTACCCCATGTCCCATTGTGCAAGCTGCTAAACCTCTGCTCCAGTTTTGGCCTCTGCAGAGTGAAACGGTTGCATTGAGAGATCTCTGAGGCTCCTTCATAATTCAATGACTCTAATGCTGTCCTTAATTTAAACAAGGCTGTAAACCAAGAAAGGGAAAGAGGAAGTGGATGTGAGGCTGGGGAGAACCCAGATCATCAGCATAGAACATTCTAGTTTGGGCTGTGCTCACCTCCCTCTGGGGCTTTTACTCTGTTCCACAAAGAGCAGGGCTGTGTCACTTGTTTTCATGCTGTGGCTACAGTTTTTTACACAGTAAAAGTGAAATGAAAGTGAAAGTGAAGTTGCTCAGTCATGTCCAACTCTTTGGGACCCCGTGGATTGTAGCCCACCAGGCTCCTCCGTCCATGGGGTTCTCCAGGCAAGAATACTGGAGTGGGTTGCCATTTCCTTCTCCAGGGGATCTTCCTGACCCAGGGATCGAACCCAAGTCTCCTGCACTGCAGGCAGATGCTTTAACCTCTGAGCCACCAAGGAAGCCCTAAAGTGAAATGGGGAATTATCAATTACATATTTAATAAGGCCTCAAAGCACATACGCTTTTCTTTTCTGTTTTCATGTGCTCACCTCTCTAGTTATCTTTATTTCCTGCTTCACAGATGCCTATACAGGTGAATTTTCACAGCGAACCCTCACACACCCATGTTTACTGCTCAGCGAAACAGGGTCAAGCATTAGATGGGCTGAGGCAGGAACTTAATCCTCTCAGGCTCAATTAAAATGCCAAATTAAATTAGGGTGGGTATTCATGGCATGGGTATAGCAGCACAAATCAAATCAGTGTTTTTGCTTAAAAATTCAGTGAAATTTCCAAGACACCGGGAGTGACAAATATCTAAGAATTTACCAGTCTCAGGATGCAGCACACTCGTCTGGTTCATAATGCAGTTCTGAATAAGTGGAAGGCAAAGAGAAGGTAAAACTCTTGAATTTAGACGAAACAAACCACCTGGTTAATTCATAAAACAACGACACTTTGTTGTGTCTCTTGGGACTTGAGCACTCAGTCAGATAGACTAGAGATTCAAAATGTGTGTCCATGATTGACGTTCCAGGATGTAAGGGTGTTATTAGCCTCACTGAGCCTGAGTTTTTCTACCAGTAAAGTGGGAATCATAAACTTTTCTGATGGAGTTGAAGAGTTAGAGAAGACGTGAAAAGTTCTAGGACTATTCTGGCCAACAGTAGATGTTCAATGACCCTCTGTTCCCTTCTTCTTCTCCCTTCTTCATGATACTCCGTGTTTGCTTGTTTCCATTTCAGCGAGTACCTTACTGCCAGACACCAAGGCTTTCTTTGGGCTCTGCCATGTTGACAAAGTCCTCTCCTTCCTTCTTAAAAATAGATTTGGTTTCTTTGAGGAGCATGGAAGAGACAAGAGGTTCTGGGAACTGCCAGGATTGTTTAGGAACAGAATCAGCCCATAAAATGCAATCGTCACTATTCTAGTTCTTTAAAGAGTAATTTAATTTTAGATTCTATTTATTGCTCCCTTTCCTAAGTGAAGCCAGAGGTCATTCTGGGACTGATGGGAAATGATAGGAGACACAGGCACAGCAAATAGAGAGATTTTCCTTTGGCTCTGGAGGAAAGCACAATGGAGACTTAACTCAAGCCCCGAAATTGCCTAATCACACAACCTGATGCACCGGCCAGGATTAGACAGATAGAAAGAAATGGGGAAGTGCCAGAAGTAGGGGGTTTCCAGCAGAGAAGTACCTATGTGAGCATCAGCATTTTATGTCACCCGGTCATCTTTACTTCCTGATGTCTAGGATATGCCCACTTTCCCCAAACTGGAGGTTGTTGGTCTACAGCAGGTCATGGTGAGCTGGACCGTCTCTGAAGGACCACAGACGTTTTGGAGCCAGTCGAGGAGGATTTGGGTCTGCTCTGCTGCCTGGTGATTTGGCTTCATTGGGGAATCTAACTTTAACCCTCGGGACACAGCACGCTGTCTCGGTTCTAAATTCCTTTCTGGTGTGTCACTATTCCCTAATGACCCGGAGGAATTGATGCTTCCAATTAGGAGCTGCTCTCTACTGCCTCCACCCCACCAAGAGCAACTGCAGACTGGAAGACAGCAACCAACCCAGTGCCTGAGAGGACAGTGTCCTCTTACATGCATTAAACATTAAGATCAAGCCATAACGGGGGTACAGATTCTTAGAAGCAGAATTCTTTAGTGTTTCCCTGGAAGTAATTATTTCCCAAGATATAATACATTATTCCTTCCTGGGCATTCATAGTATGGTTGGTCCTCTCTTGATACCAAGAGCACGGGACTTGCAGCGTCCATGGATTTTGGTATCAAGGAGGATGGGTGTGGTCCTAGAACCAATGCCCCATGGACATCTAGATTCATATGCAAAAGGCGAGAGAACTCATTGGATGCATTCAGCTTTTCTGAGTGTCTACTATGTAAAGTCACAGTGCTAGGTGCTTTCATGAATACTCATTTTAAATAATCTGCAAAGAAAATTGCATAAAGGCAGCCATTATTGGGCAAAAGATTACACTGCAATTACTCAGGCCACTCACACAGGTTTTAAATTAAACATGAAAAATTATGGCTCAGACGGTAAAGAATCCACCTGCAATACAGGAGACCAGGATTCCATCCCTGGGTTAGGAAGATTGCCTGGAGAAGGTAAAGGCAACCCACTCTAGTATTCTTGCCTGTAGAATCCCACGGACAGAGGAGCCTGGCAGGCTACAGTCCATGGGGTCACAAGGAGTCAGACACAACTGAGCAACTGACACTTTTCCAAAGACGATTTTTATAAGCACACATGGTGAATATTAACTCTTCTAAGAAAACCCAAGTGGGACCAGAATGTGGAAACCAGTAGGGAGGGACTCAGTAATTCTTTATTAAGTGGATAAATATTGAAGTTTCAAAAAGAACACGAGACCCATCTGTGGGGGGTGCCAGTATGGACTCTACACAAGATCTGGGGTGACAATAATACTGGTCCAGAACAATGATGCTCAGAATGGGGGCTTAAAGAACATTTCTGCCATGGGGCATTTCCTAAAATGTCCTTCTGAGGCATCATAGCTACTGATTGTTTTTTGCCATCAGTGTGTGACTTCAGTCAAGTCATTGCATACTTCTAAGCCTTCTTGCCCTCTCAGTGTCCTCATGGGATTCAGTTTTATATGTTTCTCACACCAGATCTGACACACAGAATGCCCTCCATATAAGCTGGTTCTCTTTATCTTCTTAATTTTTACTGCCCCCTACCCCCACTCCTCAGGGTGTCTCTCTCTATCTGCCTGCTGAAGTTGGAATCTATTGTGCTCCCATGAATTGGCCAAGGCCCTCATGTTCCCATCAGACTGACTTAGCTATTCTGAGCTTCCACTGAAAACAGAACCTGCTCATTGCTCAGAGCATACTGCCTGAGGGACAAGCTCATGTTCTCCCAAATAAGAGAGGACCATAGTCCAGTGCCTAGAGGTTGTTGGCCTTTGTTCAGCTATAACCTGGTTATTCTTCATGGGCTGTATCTGTGTAGTATGGGTGGTGAATGAACTTTTCTTTCAGAATTGCACACATATCAGGAAAGAATAAAATGATCTTACTGTGCTTGTATCATATCCAGATCTGAGAGGGGCCTTTTCTTATAAATGTAATGAAATCAAGCAATGGCAAAGATAAATGGCAACTGCCTATGACTGAACTTCCTGGGTGCCAGCACAGAACTCTTGACTGCCCTTGCTTGAGCATCCAATATGCTAACTCTGAATCCAGTGTTTCTTGGTCTCTCCATGAAGATATAACCATGGGACCTCCAAGTCAGGGCATCTACCTTCCCCTACCTTGAACAGAACAGCTCAGAGTTTATCAGACATACCACAAATTACCCTAGGTCCAGAGTTTAACTCACTCCAGTATGCTTGCCTGAGAAATGCCAGGGACAGAGGATCCCGGTGTGCTATGGGGTCACAAAAAGAGCCCGATATGACTTAGCAACTGAACAAAAAAACAGAGTTGAAGTACAGACCATGTTTGTAACATGTGCTTCCTGGAACATCCTTTAAAAGAGAAGAAAGTATTTCAGGTCACACCTAAAGCACTTCTCATGACTGCCAAAACCAGACCCCAACATTTGCAAGGCCCACTGACTGGGTGTCCTAGCTGAGCCTACTTGAATTTTTTTAGAATGCATCTCTTAATAAGGGGCTTCCCTGACGGCTCAGCAGGTAAAGAATCCACACTCAATGAAGCAGACAGGAGATGCAGGGTTCAGTCTGGGTTGGGAAGATCCCCTGGAGGAAGAAATGGCAACTCATTCCAGTATTCTTGCCTGAAAAACCCCTGTACAGAGAAGCCTATCAGGCTACAGTCCATGGATCTCAAAGAGTCAGATAGAGCGTGCAAGCAAAGAGCAACCAAGTGTGCATTTCTCAATAGATTGTTGGGTGTCTTCTGGGTTTCCTTTTAGCCCTCTCAGATGTAAAGAGCTGATCTTGGCAACAGCAGCAGTTATCTTTCTGCCCACCTCCCTGGCTTTTGCTAGTGGTAGAAATGCCATCTCGGTAGACTGAAGAATCAATAGTCATGCGTTCTGCTCTGCTCCCCACTGGATTGTTAAATCTCACTGGACCCCAGGGGAGGCTTTCATTATGTATTTCCTTTATGTGCCCAGAAAATTCTTCCCATAGAGAACAGTTTCATGTTTTTTTTTTTTTTTTTTTCCTTTTCAACCCATCTCTTTAAGTCTGCTTAAAAACAGGAAACCACACATCTCCACCCCAGCACCAACCAACTTACCATGCACCAGCTTGGTTCGTAACAGCTTGGTTCTACAGTCTTTTTGCTTCTGAGCTTGGCCAGATGCCGGCTTCGACCTTGTAGGAACCCGGCCAGGCACTGCCGGCGGGTGCCCTTGGAATCCTTCTCCAGGACATGAAGGATGGGTCTCCTGGGCAGGCGTGCACGCCCTGCCTCATAGACCAGCCTCCCCTGAGTCACTGCTGCCATTCCCTGCCCAGACTTCCCCTTCTCTGCAGCCTCCTTAATAACTTTCTTATCATGGTTTATTTCCAAGAGGAACAACCCCTCTTAAAATAAATAAACTGTACAGGCGGTAGCCAGGTTTAGAAATTTCTTGCATTTGTCTGTGCTCACCTGCAGCCTTCCCCACCCCGAAGAGATCTCAACTTACTGTCAGTGGTCCACGTCTCCGTCCTGGGTGCCTCTGCCTCTCAAGCCTGACTTCTGAGTACTGGCAGTTAGAACAGGAAGGAAGTTGTGAGGAAAAAAAAAAAAATGTTTTAAACCTACTCAAAGAGGAAACCCTGGGCTGTCTCAAATCCTGTTCCTTCTCGCTGCATATCTCTTGATCAGCCAACTCTGAGCAGCACTCTTGACGATTCATGGTGCAGGCTAGAGCATGACCACCCAGGTGAACACACAGCTGCCTGAGAGTTCAGACAAGGGTCTGAAGCCTATCACTGTGAGTGCTGTGAATAATTGCGTGGCTGCATCTAAAAATCAAGCCATTTCAGTGCATACACTTCTGAGGCAAGTTGTCTAAAACCAGTAGCAGAAATTTCGCATAGGCCTTACTTTGTATGACTAACTTCTGTTCCTTTGGGGTCTCTGCCAGCTCCCTTATCAGCCAGATATGTTGAAAGTTTGCTGGCAGTGAATACTGCTAAGGGGTGCTAAGAAATTATGAATTTTAACTACACGTATTTAGCCCTAAATCTTAACATTGGTCCTCAAATTGGTTTTTAGAGTTTTGTTGGTCAGAATTTCAAGATGTGGCTTGTATGCTAGCACAAATCATCACGTGTTATGTATTGTAGTTTTCACTAATTTTTCTCTTAAAAGTCAAAGCCTTGTACTGATTAAACCTAAAGATTGCAGATAGCAAAATAAAACTTCATTAATTCATAGTCTTCTAAGTCAGAACTTGTTACAATTTAACAAGTGCTAAAACTGACTTTGTACCTTATTTGAGGAAATGGCTCATGAAGTAATTTGAATGGGAACAAGTTACAGAGGCCATATTTAGATCATTTGAGGGAAGTTTTTAAAGCACTCAAACCACATTTTCATTAGACATCTCCATAACTGCTGCCAATAATAAGTGCTTATTATTAATATTTAAATATTCAGTATTTCAGGGCTTCACAGGTGGTACCTCTGGTAAAGAACCCACCTACCAATACAGGAGATGTAAGAGATGTGGGTTCGATCCTTGGGTGGAGAAGATCCCCTGGAGGAGGGCATGGCAACCCACTCCAGTATACATGCCTGGAGAATCCCTTGGATAGAGGAGTCTGATGGGCTATGGTCCATAGCATCACAAAGAGTCAGACATGAGTGAAGTGACTTAGCACATATGCATTCAGTATTTACATTGTTCCAATATGTTTAGAGCTGATTAATTATGCAAATATATTTGGAGAAACTGACATTTATTTTGTTGTCATTGAAATGAAATGCATTTTGTTTTCATTTTGTATATTGATGGCACCAGCTAAATCTTATCTTTAGTCAGTGGAACTAAAGTAATCAAGGAAGTGGTGATCATTTGATGGAAGAAAAGAGATTAATCTAGAAAAATATGAAAAGAAAAACAGTAAAAGTGCTGAAAACAAAAAACAGATTTAGTCTATAAATTTCAGGATGATGTAGATACGAAAGAGCTTTTGAAACAAAGAGGATGACCATATTATAAATAGAAGCAAATATTAGTTTACTCAGTAGACAGTAAATTTTGTAGCACAAAACTCTCAAGAGAGGACATATTTCTTCTTTCAAGAATATTTTTGGGGCACATAGTTCCTCCAGGTCCTGTTTTAGACACTGCATCTAGATACAGGGTCGGTAAATACAAAGTATCAAGATACAGCTGCAGGCAGCAGTTGTAATCTCAAAATCTCTGCTCTCTTGTGGAATTTATGATCTGGGAGAAGATAATTTAAAAATAGATCGAGTTTTAAAACAGGAAGAGTTACCATACGATCCAGCTATCCTGCTGCTGAGCATACTTCCAGAAAAGACAAAAGCCCTAATTTGAAAAGATACGCACATCCCAATATTCACAGCAGCACTGTTTACAATAGCCAAGACATGGAGGCAACCTAAATGTTCACTGATAGATGAATGGATAAAGAAGGTGTGATGTATATATACACACACACACATATACGTGGATGTTATATTTATATATATATACACACACTCAATAGAACATGACTCAGATATAAGAACAGAACGAAATAATGCCATTTGCAGCAATGTGGATGGACCTCGAGATTATCATACTGAAGTGAAGTAAGTCAGACAAAGGGAAGCATTATATGATACCACTTATATGCAAAATTCAAAAAATGATACAAATGAACTTATTTATACAACAGAAACAGACTCCCAGACATGGGAAACAAACTTATAGTTACCAAAGGGGAAATTCCAAGGAGTCTGGGATTAACAGATAACACTACTATACAACAAGATCCTACTGGGTGGTACGGGGCACTATTTCAGTATCTTGTGCTGTGCTCACTGTGTGTGTTGCTCAGTCGTGTCTGACTCTGTGCAACACGATGGACTGTAGCCCGCCAGGCTCCTCTGTCCATGGGGATTCTCCAGGCAAAAATACTGGAGTGGGTTGCCATGCCCTCCTCCAGGGATTCTCAACCCAGGGACTGAATCCAGGTCTTCTGCATTTCAAGTGGACTCTTTACCATCTGAGCCACCAGGGAAGCATTATCTTGTAATACTTGTAATGGAAAAGAATCTGAAGAAGAATCCATACAACTAAAACTAACACCGCACTGTAAATCAACTACACCTCAATAAAAAAAACCAACAACATAGGTAGAATATATTATTTGGAACAAGAAGGACTTGAAGAATCTGGAATGGTAGATTCAATGGGTGCCACTACCCATTTCTTATGCTATTAGGGAAGATATCATTAGTCAAACAGGGTGTTTTTTTCTTGCTAAGCTCAATGTGTCATCAAAATTATTCCTAATGTGCTGCTTTAGGCACAGACATTAGAAGATATAGAAACCCCTAAAAGTGTCTGTGATATCAATATGTATATATGCAGTGTTTCTGTGCATTTACTGGAGGTGGCGGGGGGAGGGGAGAGCATTCTTAACTTTCACCAAATTTTCAAGGAAGTCCATGACCTCAAATGGATTGAGTTGCTAATGAAGAGCCTCTTTTCTTTCTTTTTTTAAAAAAGTTTTATTTATTTATTTATTTTGGCCACACTGCACAACATGCAGGATCCCAGTTCCCAGACCAGGGATATAACCTGTGCCCTCTGCAATGAAACTGAGGAATCCCAATCACTGGAACACCAAGTAAGCCCCTAGAGTCTCTTCTTAATGATACGATGGTGGACTTTCAGTAAGTTGGAGGACAATTTCATATTCTTCTAAAATGACTTTCAGCATCATTGTCAGGGCTGGGGTCTACCTGAAATTACCATTTCTCACTTTCTTCTGTTGTAGTTCATTTTTTAGAACCCATCTACCTATCCAGGAGACATAAGAGATGCAGGTTTCATCCCTGGGTCTGGAAGATCCCCTGGAGGTGGGTATGACTAACCACCCCAGTATTTTTGCCTTGAAATCACATGGACAGAGTAGCCTGGTGGGCTACAGTACATGGGGTCACAAGAGTCAGATACGACTTAGTGACTAAACCACCACCAGTAGACGTATGTCTAGATAGAATTGGGACCTCCCTGGTAGTCGAGTGGCTAAGATTTCGCTCTCTCAATGCAGGGGCCTCATTTGATCCCTGGTCCGGGATCTAGATCTTGCATGCTGTAACAATGAGTTTGCATACCTCAGCTGAGACCTGACACAGCCATATAAGTAAATAAATAAATTTAGAAATTAAATAAAATAAATTAGAGTTACCTACATGCTACCATCAATTCTATCTCTTTTCTGGGTTAAGAATATTGCTTTGGGAAAGGATGAGCATGAGAGTCGTTACTTAGACCAACCTTCCTTTTTCTTCCTGTCTTTTATATATATGACATTTTAAACTACACTATTCAGGGTTTCATAGCCTTGGCATTAACACTCACTTCTTAAGTCAACAAACCCTTGATCATTCCTAGTCTACACCAGGCCAGGACTTGTGCACGGGTACAGAGATAAACAAGACACAGTCCTACATCTGTGCAACTAGTCCTTGTTGCCAAAGATGTAATGGAGGAAAACAAATAGACAAATGGAAAACTCTTTTGTTAGTTTAGGAAAAGTAATATACTTGGGGTATTATGAGAGCACCAAGTAACCACATCAGAGAAGGCTTCTTGGAGGAAGTGACCACAGCTCTCAGACTCAAAGGATAGTAAGTAGTTGACATGGGGAGGGTTGGAACGGGAAGAGAAGGCATTTGAGGAAAGGGTCACGTATATGTGCAAAGTTGCTTTAGTCGAGTCTGACTCTTTGAGACCCTATGGACTGTAGCCTGCCAGGCTGCTTTGTCCATGGGATTCTCTAGGCAAGAATACTAAAGTGGGTTGCCATGTCCTCCTCCAGGGGATCTCCCCCCCTGAGATCGAACCCGTGACTCTTGCATTGGCAGGCAGCTTCCTTACCATTAGCGCCACCTGGGAAGCCTTAGGAGGAAAGAGGAAGCATGAGCAAAGATGCAGCATCCTTAAATAATATGATATGTGCAGGGGATTACAAGAAAGCAGCTCAAGGTGGCTGGACCTCAAAATGTGCATCACACACACAAGGAGAAGAAGCATGCCTGGAGGTGGGCAGGTGCAGGTACAGATCACAGTAGATGACCTATGCTGGTAAACAAGGAGCTTGGTTTTGATCCTGTCCATGGTTCAGAGCCATTGAAAGTGAAGAAAGAATATATTTTCCTCTGTAGTTTACTCTGGTAATTGTGTGGATAAATTTGACGGGAACAAAAACTATTTGGTGACAGTTTGCTGCTAAGTCACTTCAGTCATGTCGACTCTGTGTGACCCCATAGACGGCAGCACACCAGGCTCCCCCATCCCTGGGATTCTCCAGGCAAGAACACTGGAGTGGGTTGCCATTTCCTTCTCCAATGCATGAAAGTGAAAAGTGAAAGTGAAGTCGCTCAGTCGTGTCCGACTCTTAGCGACCCCATGGACTGCAGCCTACCAGGCTCCTCCATCCATGGGATTTTCCAGGCAAGAGTACGGGAGTGGGGTGCCATTGCCTTCTCTGTGACAGTTTAGGCCTGAACTACAGTGCTCATAGTAGAGACAGAGGCAGATTTGAGAAATATATAAGTGAATTTGGCCTGGCTTGTTGGTTAATGAGACGTGAAGGATGAGGGTGAAGAGGAGTGAGGAATCAAAGATGACTTACGGATTTCTTGCCAGAATGAATGGGTCCTTGGTAGGTGTAGGGTAAGGGAGTCAGAGAAGGCAAGGTTCGGAAAAAGAATGAGACCAGCACTTTACAGGAACTGATCAGCTTTAATGAGGCAAGAAGGGGTAGCAGTCAGATTAGTGAGCTGCTGCATTAACCCAAGAAAAGAGTGAGTATATTTAGGCTTATATGTGGAAATCTGTCTTAAGGAGGCCTGTTCTTCTCCAGGGTTGTTTAGAGTAGTTATCTCTTAAATGGCTGGAGCAAGGAATTCTGGAGATCGGCCAGAGGCTGACTGGCTGGGAACTGGGCATAATCGGGGAGAGAGTTTTTTGTTTTGCATAGAATGGTGTGGGGAACCCAGAGGGGAGTTTTAACTCCAGGCTGTTTGAGTCATGTAACTGTCCTTCAGTAGGAAAACAAGTTGAGATAGAGAACACAGAGGAAGGAACAGAGGTGTTGGGGGAAATAAAGACTTGAGTTTGAAGATGTTGAGCATCAAGTCTGAAAGACACTGGGTCATTTCTAGGAAGTGATTTCAGACTGTAAGTGAGATACAGAAAACTGAATTTCAACCCTAAATTGATGATTTACATTTCATCAAGTTATAGGCAGTAACTTAAACCAGGTTATCCAAAGTATGGTTTGAGGATCAGCCGATCAGCACTCAGGAATTTGTTAGAAATGGAAATCCTTAGGCCTGGTTTCAGGCCTACTGTATCAGAATCTCAAGGGTTGGTGCCAGGAAGCTGTTAAAAAAACAAAACAAAACAAAACAAAACTCTGAGGTAAATTGTAAAGTGTGAGAAACACTGGTTTAAACCATGAAAATGGATGAGATATTCCATTGCTGAACTCACTTATAAGCTTTAGGAGATTTTAAAATACAGATTCCTTAGGATTTTCTAATCATGTCATCTGTAACTAGAAACAGGCTTTTTTTTTTTTTTCTTCTCTTTGTCTCCAATCTTTGTGGTTTCTGTTACTTTATGCCTGATTGCACTGGCCAGAGCTTGCAGTTCTATGTTGGTAAGAATGATGAGAACAGACACTCTTGACTTGTTCCTTATCTTAGAGAGAAAGCATTCGGGCTTTCACAATTAAATGTGCTGCTTCTGTAGATGCTTTTTATTAGTTTCTCTCTATTCCTAGTTTGTTGAGAGTTTTTATCCTTAACAGATGCTGGATTTTGTGAAATGCTTTCTGCATCAGTTAATATGATCATACAATTTTTCTTTTTTAGTTTGTTGATGTAGAGCCTTATGTTGACTGAGTTTTGGATATTGAACAAATCTTAGATATATAGAATAAACTCCACTAGGTCTTGATGTATTGGCATTTTTATATATTACCGTATTAGATAAGGTAATATTTTAAGGGTTTTTACATCCGAATTCATGGGAGATACTGGTCTGTATTTTTCCTTTTTACTGTTTTTGTTTGATTTTTGGTGTCAAAATATTTCATGAAGATACGGGTGAAGGGGTTAACTATATGGTGATATATGGTAACTGAACCTGTAGTGGTGATCACTTTGTAAGGTATACAGATGTTAAACTATAATTCTTCCACCTGAATCTTACATAAAATTAATTTTAAAAATCCATGAGGGTAAACTGATCTCATAAAATTAGTTGAGATGTGTACTCTTCTCTTTTCTGAAAGAGAATATTGTATTTTTAATGAGGTTATTTTTTTCAAGATTAAGAGTGTTATTTTGCATGAATGGACCTAGAGAGTGTCATACTGAGTGAGGTAAGTCAGACAGAGAAGGAGAAATATTGTATGATATCCCTTACATGTGGAATATAAAAAGAAATAATACAAATGAACTTAAGAGACTCACAGAGAATGAACTTACAGTTGCCAGGGGGAAGGATGCAGGGAAGGGATTGTTAGGGAGTTTGGGAGGGACATGTACACACTGCTATATTTGGAATGGATAACCAACAAGGACCTACTGTGTAGCACAGGGAACTCTGCTCAGTGTTATGTGGCAGCCTGGATTGGAGAGGAGTTTGGGGGAGAATGAATACATGTATACGTATGACTGAATCCCTTCACTGTTCACCGGAAACTGTCACAACATTGTTTGCTAATTGGCTATACTCCATACAAAATACAAAGTAAAAAAAAAAAAAAAACAAACAAAGAATGTTGTTCTGGAGAATTCCTAAGCATGTAAAGTGTTAAGGGAAGGAGGGACCAGCCTTGTACATTCCTCCTTCACATTTAGAATGTTCCTCTCTAGAGTCCACTGTGCATTAATAGAGGGGGGAAGTTCAGTCTAGGAGGTTCAAAATGTGGAAGAGATGTGACTTTGATGTGTGTCTTCCGACTCACTGGTATTTTAAGAAACACTAAAGAAAGATTAGAGATTAGCATTCGTGTAAGCAGCTTATAGGACAGATAAAATTTTAATCACATTCTAATGACTTAGTACCTGCCCTTTAACTTTTTTCCTGTATATAATTAATAACACTTCCCCATCCACTGGAAAGATCAAGAACCAAGGATTATAGAACTATGGAGCAAAGATTTTTTAAAAATGGGTATTTTATGATATTTAGGTTTAAACTGGCTTTAGGAAAACTCACTCTATGTGGTGTACAATTCTATAGGTTTTGACAAATGCACAGAGTTGTATATCTACCTCTAATATCATTTCATTACCTTTCAAAAATTGCTTTCATTTCCCTTTATAGTCAGCTCCTCCTCTCAACTCCTGGGAATCACTGATTTGTTTGCCCATGCTATAGCTTTACCTTTCCAAGAATATCATAAATAAAATCAGACATCATAGAGCCTTTGACTTTGATTCTTTCACTTGGCAAAATGTGCTTAATATTTATCTATTAAATAATGTCTTTACATCTGTGTCACTTCATCTATCTATAAGTTCTCTCTTTTTCGTCTCACTCAACAAGTTTCCTACTGGCTTTGCTTCTTCTCTCTCTCTGTCTTTTAAAATTTTTTAGTGTTTTTGCACTGACTTTCTTCCTTTATTTCTTGACTACAACATGTTGCATGTAGAATCTTAGTTCCCCAACCAGGGATCGAACCAACATCTCATTCACTTGAAACAGGTTGTCTTAATCACTGGGGCACCAGGGAAGCCGCTGGCTTTGTTTCTTTTGCCTATGAAATCAAGGCACACTCAAACTTCTTCCAGGAAATTACTTGGCCATTGATCATCTTAAACAAGGTGAAACAGCTTTACACAAGGCTGTGTGACCCTATTACCTGATTGGTAAGATCAGAGACAGATAACCGACCCAAAGTATGCCACACCAGGCAAGGCAATGACCAGTGAAGTGACATGCTAGGAGAACTCGGTCCAACAAAGGCAGAGCATGTTGACTGATTGACCAGTCTACTTCCATCCTCTAAGACTCAGCGGTAGCGGGAGTAGTAGAGATAGTGGCAGGAAGAGCATCCATTTGGAGCAGGAAAACATGGGTGCACTTCCTGAAAGTACAAGGTGACCAGATCTTTAGAATGGTAGTGTTTTTCTTTTAATTAAAGACTTTTTTTCTTTTTTTTTTTGGTTGCACCATGCAACACAGGGAACTTCCCTGACCAGGGATGGAACTTATGCCCTCTGCAGTAGAAGTGCAGAGTTTTAACCAGGGAAATCTTGAATGTCAGTGTTTTGAACAATGTTTCATTCTCCATATAACCTTCTTGAGGGTGACTGAATTCCCCGTCTTTCACACTCCACCTCAAATCCCATAATTTTTTCATTGCTGTTTCTTTTTGGATGTTCAATGTTTCCTTCTGTCATTTTTTTTTATGTTTCAAGAACTTCCTTTTTTATTCTTATGAGGTATTTAGGTGACAGATTCTTCTAATCTTCCTTTTTCTGAGGATGTCTTTATTTCTCCTTCATTCCTGAAGGATCAGTTCACTTGATAATAGAATTCAAAAATTGACATTTTTTTTTTTCTTTCGAGATGTGAAAAATGTGCCACTTCCTTCCAGCCCCCACTGTTTTTGATGAGAAATCCTCTGTCCACCAAAAAAAAAAAAAAAAAAAAAAAATGGAGATAGTGGGAGGGTTCAGCAGAGAAGAATCAAAACATCCATGGGTCTGATGGAGAGAAAGATGGGAGTAATAATGGAGACAGGGAAGGATGGGGAAGCCTGGGGTGCTGCAGTCCATGGGGTCCCAAAGAGTCAGACACAACTGAGCGACTGAACAACAATGATGGAGACAAAGAAGGGTGGAAAGGACCCATCCAGAGACAAAACACCCTGCCACCTTTGTGAGGTGCTTGCTCCCATCAAAACTCCTCTAATGTTGGTAGCTACCAAGGGAAAGCTTACTGAAAAGAACACTTAAGCTGTTTAGCTGCCCATGTAATCTGCTTGGGTGGGCAGGTTAAGAATCTTTTCTTGCCTAGAAAGGCTAAATTGACCTTCTTTCTGTATAATCTTACAGAGTACACTTTTCTTAAAAGTGACAATTTAGAGAAGCACATTGCAGTTTTCCAGCAGTGTGTAAGAGTGACCAGAACAAGGAATCTTGGTCCAGGTTCACTTTGTATTCATATAGTAGAAAGGTAGCTGAATATGCAAGATACTTGCGGGGTTGGGTCTTACTCCTGGCTCCCCTTCTAACTTTATATGCAGCCTTTAAAAAAATATTTTATTTTTCATTGACGTATAGTTGACTTAAAATACCAAATTAGTTTCAAGTATAGATCATTGTTGTTCAGGTGCTCAGTCGTGTCTGACTCTTTGCGACCCCATGGTCTTCACTGGTGGATCAGTAGGTAAAGAATCTGCCTGCAATGCTGGAGACCTGGGTTCAATCCCTGGTCGGGAAGACCTCCTGGAGAAGGAAATGGCAACCAACTTCAGTCTTTTTGCGTGGAGAATCCATGGACAGAGGAGCCTGGTGGGCTACAGTCCATGGGTCACAAAGAGTCGGACTGTAGCACACCAGGCTTCCCTGTCCGTCACTATCTCCCAGAGTTTGCACAAACTCGTGTCTATTGAGTCGGTGATGCCATCCAACCATCTCGTCCTATGTTGTCCCCTTCTCCTCCTGCCTTCAGTGTTTCCCAGCATCAGGGTCACTGGCCAAAGTATTGGAGCTTCAGCTTTAACAGCAGTCCTTCCAATGAATATTCAGAGTTGATTTCCTTTAGGACTGATTGGTTTGATCTTCTTGCAGTCCAAGAGACTCTCAAGAGTGTTCTTAAGCACCATAGTTTTAAAGCATCAATTCTTTGGTGCTCAGCCTTTTTGATGGTCTGATTCTCAATATTTTTATTTTTTATATGTGCAGTCTTGAATAAATCTTTTGATTTCTCTATGACAAATTTGTCAAAAGAGCTTAATGGTACTGACATACGAGTTACTGTGTGTGTTAGTCACTCAGTTGTGTCTGACTCTCTTTGACCCCATGGACTGGGACCTGCAGGTTTTTCCCATCCATGGGATTTTCCAGGCAAGAAGACTGGAGTGGGTTGCCATTTCCTTCTCCAGACATACGAGTTAAGGTCCTTTCAAAACTGTATAAAGTGAGTATAAATTCATACTAGTGGCTCGATGCAATTGGAAGACTGAAGTCAAGTGTTACACTGAGTGGGATTATAGCCTGGACCCTTTGGGTGTAAAAGATTCAGTAATCAATTCTCAAATGTAGAGTTATCAGTTAAGAGTTTCCAGATATAGCCTGGGCTCCTTTTCAGTTACATATCACTGGACCTTAGGTTATTCATGATTTGCGGTTTCATTTTTCAGAGAAAAATTAGTATAACATCATTTAGGGAGAGATGCTGGTATTTTTCATTGCCATGGTTCACATAATCAGTTCTCAGTGAGGCAGTTTGCAGCGTAAGAATTATGTGACCATGATGTGTATGTGTATGTGTATGTGTGTGTGAGAGAGAGAGAAGAGAGAGAGAAACAGTATGTGTGAGTGTGTGTGTTTGTCAAAGAAAGGGAAGGATGAGGGGTAAAAACTAAAAGTAGCAATGGAGAAGGAAAAAAGGTATTGAATTATAATCTGCAAATCTCCCCTTGGAAATCAACACTTTGTGTGTGTTTATGAATTCAGTACCTGTTTGTGTTTAGGAGACAGCCCAAGTCAGTTTGTAAGAGCGTCCGATTATCAGCAAAGCCTGCCCCAGTCTCACCCCACACTCTTCCAACTTCTTTGCACCTAGGCTGATGCTCTTAAGCCTATGACGATGCGATTAGGTAGCATGAGGGTATTACAGAGAGATAAATCAGGATGCAAAGGTCCTTTATTCATCTACTGTGAAGAAGGCAGCTGGACAGCTTATAAGAGAAACATTTAACACTGTGAGTATTTCTCAACTTCTGGAGAGTTTAAGCAGGATGTAATCAAAGGGCTTTTGTGGTAGTTTGGGGGTTCAATTTGGGTCTAAAACCAAGAAATAGAAGAAAAGAACACACTGACCCTGTGGGTCTGGACCAGGGTTGGGGATGGAAATGGGCGAAAACATGGAGGAAACACATCAAAACATCCTTATGTGACAAGCTAGTAAGTGAAACTTCATTTTTACAAGGTCACTGCAAACCTTGATTACTAACCCCAAACTGACCCTCCCTTTTTGGTGGCTCCATATCAAACAGCTTTCTGAAAAAGGAGGGATCTGGGGCACTCGATGACCACAGAGCAAACAGTCCTTTACTCCCAGGATGTGCTTGGAAATGGTCCAGCCATCAAGAGGATGACAGGGGAGTGGGAGGATGAAGGTAAAGAGCCCAGAGTCAGCCAGGGAACGACCACAGTGCAAGGAGGGTCTGTCCAACCATCTCCCTTCAAGGTGAAAGTGTCTGTTTGTTCCTAGCTGAAGCAATGTACTTGCTGGATTTTTGTTTTTGTTTTTTCATGGCTTTGGTTTGGGTCTTCTTTGACTCTCTGAATTATTTGATTTTCTTTGCCTCAGCAGGACTCTGGGTGACATCTCTGGGTCCAAAGGCATCAGTGGAGGAGACGGGTCCTCTGCCTGTCTTCTCCCCATCCTTGGCCATCAACAACAGAATTGGTTATCTGCTCATATCTTTGCTAAGAAAGAGGGAAAAGAAGTCTAGGATGATAATCATAGCATCCAAGAGCCTGACTCAAGAATCTTCAGAAACTGCCCTTTTTTAGCTGGAGTTTATGGAGCATCACCCTCTTGCTTCCTACAACTGAGCTCTGCTGCCTTGGGTCTAAGGCAATGCCAAGCTCAGTGCCCTGCAAAACTATGCCTTGAAATCTTACATTGCTGCATCCACTTCTGTCTTCAGGAGAACACTTTGTAATATTCAAAAGGGGAAGGGCTAACATTGTTTTAAAAACAGGAAAACATTCTGCCTCCCAAAGGAATGAATTACTTGATCCTTTGGAGGCAAAAATATGAAACGTCTGCTTGTAGCTAAAATCATGTCTGATACTGGATTCAGGTTTATTCAGCTCCATGGAGGTCCTTGGAATTCCCAGGAAAACATGGCCAGGATAAGTTCAGCCATAGGTGATACCTGTGGCTGACAGGACTGACTTCCAAGGCAGGACAGGGTCATATTTGTTCTGCTCCTCCCAAGGGTTTTACAGGGAACATTGGAGGGTAAGTCTATGACAGAAACACCCTAGCGATTGGTGGGCAGTCCTACACACTCAGAAATGAAATACTGTACCTGAAATGCACAATGAATGTGAAGAGAGTTATTCATAGGGCAAATCTTGAGTGCCACGAGGATCCAGAGATTAGCCAGGCAACTGTTACATAACTTTCCGAGAATTCTTTTACAGAATGCATTGCACTTAAAATTAGACATGAACTTGGTCCTGGCCTAGAGTTGTAACTTCAGAATTAGATAAACATATAAAAGAAACTCGCCAGAGAAAGGGAGAAGTGTAATCAGGGGAACATAGAAATCAATTTCAAATTCTTTGGGGTTACTGTTAGAGGTATAGAAATCCAAGGATAGCTTAAGAGGGAATTTTGAGACCAGAAGTGGGGAATAGTTGGAGTGTTAGAATGATGCAGAGGATTACCTAAGAAGTGGAGGTAGAAATTACTTCTCTGGTGTTTGTCAAGGACTCTTCATGGTCCCAGGGGAATGGGTGTGGATCCAGATGAACCTCTGCTGCAACCATAAATTTGTTTTCAAGGTTCCCTTGAATGTCGGAAGGTCTACTACATAGTTACTACGTTTTGAGTACTTTTCACCGAAAGCTGTACAGTTTCCTCTTATTTTCCCCATTACCCTAAAAAGAAAAAAAACTTGATTCATTTTTAGATAGAATGAGATTCAGAGAGGTTATGGAACCTATCCAAGTTCATATTAAACAGTTTGGTGGAACAGGAATTTGAAATTATTTCTGTTTGATCCGAAGGCATCTACTCTTTACACTGTTTTGCCCCCAAAGGGTGATTTGGCTGATGAAGGTTACCTTTGCTATTGTCGTTTGGTTGATAAGTTCTGTCCAACTCTTATGCAACCTCATGGATGCAGCCCACCAGGCTCCTCTGTCCATGGGATTTCTCAGGAAGGAATACTGGAGTGGATTGCCGTTTCTTTCTCCTGGAAATCTTCCTGACCCAGGGACTGAACTTGTGTCCTCGGCATTGGCAGGTGGGTTCTTTACCACCAAGCCACATTATAGATTTGGGGTCTTACTTGGTTGGACCCCAGTTACAGTTGCCAGATATTATAGAAGATGCCCAGTTACATGTGAATTTCAGATAAATAATAACAGCAGTTTCTAAGTTGCTGCTGCTGCTGCTAAGTTGCTTCAGTTGTGTCCGACTCTGTGCGATCCCATAGACAGCAGCCCACCTGGCTCCTCCGGCCCTGGAATTCTCCAGGCAAGAATACTGGAGTGGGTTGCCATTTCCTTCTCCTAGTTTCTATGTATGTACCATGAAATCCATGAAATCCATGAAATATTTGGGATATACTTATGCCAAAAAAAATCATTTGTTGTTTATCTTGAATTCAAACTTAACTGGATGTCTTGTATCTTGATTTGCTAAATCTGGCAATCCTAAGCTTAGTAGGCTCTCTAGATTGGAGAAAAGTTTGTAGTCTCTCATTGCTTTGAAAGAATCGGAAAGTACAGAAAGGTTGATCTGAGAGTAACGCTCCAGTTTTCCTTTGTGGCTTTGGCAGAGTTGGGATGTGTCAGTCACTGGTGGCACAGGGTGAGAGTAATGCTGCCCTTGGCTGCCCTCCAGCCAGTCCCATGGTCCCAACCACACTTGGGAGAGGCACAGACTTGGCCTGTGGAGAGGCACAGACTTGGCCTGTTTACCAGGGCAGGAGAGGACCCGAAGCACAGAACTGGATTCAGTGGGCAGAGGAGCTGGTAGAACATTTCCCAAAACCGCTGAGGGCTTTATGAGGTGAGGATCAGCTGATGTCTCCCCTATGGCTTGATGGAGAAGATCACAGGGTCGGGATCTCAAGACCCAAGGTTCAAGGCATTTGTTCGGTCTCTTCGTTTACGTATTCACTCATTGAACAAATATATATGGCACGCCTACTATGTACCGGGTACTCTTGTAGGTTCTGAGGATACAGGAATAAATAAAGACTGAGAAAAGCAGCTTCAGGGGGCATATTCCAGTGAGGGTCTAAGACAAGATCCACTGGTGACTTCCCTGAGCTCCAGTGCTCAAGATATCACCCTCCAATGCAGAGGTCTGGGGTTAATCAGGTCAGGGAGCTAAGAATCCCTCGTGCCTCATGGCCAAAAAGCCAAAACTTAAAAAAAAAAAAAAAGCAGCAATATTGTAACAAACTCCATTAAGACTTTAAAAATGGTCCACATAAAAAAAAATATTGACGAAAAAAGACAAGATTGACTGCACGCACAAGTGATCCAGGGCCTCGGCCAGCTTCACCATCCTTCTTGGTTCTAGCTCACAGCGTCATCAGTGTGTCTCTAACAGACAAGTTGAGGACTGGCAGGAGAGAATGAAAATAGTAATTGAGGAAAAGAAAATAGGAAAAACATCTTAGAGACAAGGATTTATTAATAATTTAACCTGCTTTTGAGAGTCATAAGAAAAAGTTGATAAATTTTACAATGTAAGATTTGAGGAATGTGACCTCAAACCCCAAAACCTGCAAGATAAGGCAGAGAAGGAGCTGGCGTAAGAGAGCCAGTGGGCGTGCACTGACCCACAGCAGGTGCCAGACACAGCCTGGGGCAGGCAGGAGGATCTCCGACCTAGAGAACAGGAGGAGGGTCTCGCCAGGCCAGCCTCAGTGCCCACACTTGCAGGGATGAGCACAGAGGTGACGGGGAGCATGAGGAGCAGCCAGCCAGAAAGGCCAAGGCTTGTAGGCCATGGACAACCTGCTGCAACTGCCACCAAATAAAAGTGCTAAGAGACCAGCACAGTGTCCATCTGCCCAGACACAAAGAGGGCAGTCAGGCCCTCTCTGCTGAGGCCCCCACCCTGATGGAGGGACAAGGCTGAGGGCTCCCACTCCCTCTCCTGGAGCAAGATTTGAGGGATGTACACTGGGTTCCCCTTATGGCTCAGCTCGTAAAGAATCTGCCTGCAATGCAGGAGACCTGGGTTCAATCCCTGAGTTGGGAAGATCCCCTGGAGAAGGGAAAGGCTACCCACTCCAGTATTCTGGCCTGGAGAATTTCATGGACTGTGTAGTCCATGGGGTGGCAAAGAGTCGGACACAACTGAGCGACTTTCACTTGTCGTGAATATTAAATCAGTTGGTATGTTTATATTTAGAATATTACCTGAAATCTGAACGTGAACATGAAGTCGCTCAGTCGTGTCCGACTCTTGGCGACCCCATGGACTGTAGCCTACCAGGCTCCTCTGTCCATGGGATTTTCCAGGCAGTCGTACTGGAGTGGACTGCCATTTCCTTCTCCAAGGCATGTTCCCAACCCAGGGATCGAACCCTGGTCTCCCGCATTGTAGACAGACACTTTACTGTCTGAGCCACCAGGGAAGTCCACCTGAAATCTAGTAGCTATATAAATGTTAGCATGTGTAAGGTAACACTGATCGCTACCATCCCAATAGACCATGGGATCACAAAGCGTCGGACATGACTGAGTGACTTTCACTTTCACTATTGTGGGGGTGGGGGGGGAGAGAGAGAGAGAGAGAGAGAGAGAGAGAGAGAACATGGTTACATGAGCCTAGCATCATTAGGGAGAAGGAAGTTAAGGATACTAGCATAAATTTATAATGGATGAAATATGGAATTCTATGAAAACAGGCAGTAGGTCATGGAAGAGGTTGGTTCAAGGTAGGAGTTTAAGGTTTTGGAGCTTTTTTTTTTTTTTCAGAATCTCCCTTTCCAGATTAAGCGCTATCAACCTTCATGATAGAAAAGGAAAAAGAAAAAAAATCTTTTAGTTTAGCCTGTCATATTAATTTGTTATCATATGGTATTGTAACATGTAATAACAGTAATTTGTTACGTTACTTAAAGAATGACAAAGTACCTTTTTGTAGCTAAAATGTAAGTCTGGGGAAACCATATTGGTGATAAGTTCTTGATTTGGATAGGAGAAAAAGTTGAAGATTCCCAAGAAATAAGTGGCTAAAGAATTTCTTATCTGGTGTTCTTGCCTGGAGAATCCCAGGGACGGGGGAGCCTGGTGGGCTGCCGTCTATGGGGTCGCACAGAGTCGGACACTACTGAAGTGACTTATCAGCAGCAGCAGCAGGGGATTTAAAGTACAAACTTAGGACTTAATCGTCTCCTATTGTCTTCCGTGTGTGTGTGTGTGTGTGTGTGTGTGTGTGATTGGGAATGCACTGAATGCTTTCGTAGTGTCAGTATACCTGGTTCAGAGTTACCCCTATCCAGACAACTACACTGTCACCTCCCACAACTAGAAAAGAAGTCTTTAGATCACATGAGGATTAAATTAAATATGGACCATAAAGAACACAGGCCATAAGAATGGGTCATTAAACATTTAGAATCAGATTACTTTATAGTTAGATGGACAAATATGTAAAGCTTACAGGACATTTCAGTGCTGCCAAGTCTAGATAGTCTTTAGCACATTTCTCTCCCTTTACAGATGGTGGAACTGGTGGTCAATGAAAGGGACATAATTATTATACATTCACACAGAAAGCTGGTGGCAGACTTACTGGAACAACAAATCTACCTAGATTTATCTGTTTTTGGCTTATAGTCCACTCTGCTGGCTGCCTCCATTGACGTATACCTTATTTTCTTAGATGGTACCTTCTTTAAAAGATGGTAACTTCTCTCTTTGCTGTCCATAAAAAATGCCAAGCTTCTTTATCAAAATGCTTTTCTCCCCGTCCCCCTGCCCCTGAAGATTATTGTAAAGGTCTAGTAAGCAATGGTCTTCATACATTGAATAATCTTTCTTTCTCTCTCTCACTGTCCCAAGAGCCTGAAAGAAAACCATCAGCCATCGAAACATTAGCAGAATGAGCGACAATACTGTGTTGGCTCCTCCAACTTCAAACCAGGGTCCCACCACCCCACGCAAAGGGCCCCCAAGTTCAAGCAGAGGCAGACTCGTCAGTTCAAGAGCAAGCCTCCTAAGAAAGGTGTGAAAGGGTAAGACCAAAATGAAAAAGGTTTCTTATTTTTTTAAGAGATTAATGCCAACCATATTAAATAGATATAAAAATTTCCACCTCGCCCTCTGTTTCCTAACACAATCTTTGCTGAATCATATTTTTTCAGTCCTGGAATCCTTTCTCTCTCAGCTCCCACATATACAGCCAAATTTAACGTGGAAAAAGGACCCTTTCACAGTGACCTTTGGCTTGACCTTCCAGACTTTTCTTGACCACTCTCCTTTGCTGATGTAAACTCTGCTTTAATTTGGAACACAAAATCACTGGCTGCTTCTAGAACACACAGTTTATTTTTCTGGCTTCAGATTTTCTCTCTTCAGTTCTTTGTTTTTCTCCTTTTCTCCCTGGCAAAAATCTGATGTATTTTTCAACACGCACTCATGTTAATTTCTTTTGGAAACCATTACGGACTCTCTTAGACAAACATTATCATTCCTTCCCTGTTTGCATTTTGTACATTCAGCTATTGTAACTTGTACTTCTTTATGGTGCGTCTATTTCTTTCATCTGTTGCCTGAGACTGAGATCCCTGAGAGAAAATTTGTGTGTTTATTTTTTCCTTAACTCTCAGTACCTAATACAATTTCAGGAACAAGGCAGATGCTTAATATGCACTCTTGGATAAACTAAACAAATGGATAAATTAATCATTTTAATGACTTTTCATATTGCTTTCTCATTCCAATTTTTAGTTTATAAAAAGTAGAGCTTGACCACGTTGCCCCACTGATCATTTTTTTTTTTTCTTCTGGGTCTCAATTGTCTTAGGGTACATTTTTACAGAGGGGAACTGTCTTCTGGGACACATTATTTAAAACCTGCTTGAGTGACACTTCCTTTGCCCTAGTTCAGTGCAAACAAATGGGTTTTCTCAAATACAAAAACCGAAGCCTCTTTTTTTCCCCTTGAATCAGGAAACTCTTCACATGACTCATTCCAGGATCTTTTGGCCCCGGTATCAGCTAACTTCTCTTGTGTTTTTTTCCATAGGTTTGGAGATGACATTCCAGGCATGGAGGGACTAGGAACAGGTGAGCAATCTGAATATTTAATCTTACCCCTGGACTTGGACCATTTTTTCTGCTTCAGGCCTTAAGGAGCTGTTCAACGTTATTGGAAATACATAAAGCAGCAGATTTTTTTTGAAGACCTAGGAATGTAGGGTTTTAATTTAACTTCCTAAATAAGTATGTGTGTGCCCAGAGGTAAAAACTCAGAGAAATCAGACTAGTCTCAAAGTTCAGTTTTGTTATATACTCTAGAAGATGTAGGCTTCCTTGGTGGCACAGTGGTAAAGATTCGCCTGCTAATGCAGGAGATGGACGGGTAGTGGGAAGATCCCCTAGAGGAGGAAATGGCAATCCACGCCAGTATTCTTGCCTGGAGAATCCCATGGACAGGGGAGACTGGCAGGCTACAGTCAGTCTATGGGGTCACAAAGGAGTCAGACACAACTGAGTGTACACACACACACACACACACACACACACACACACCTCTCTCTCTCTCTCTCTGTCTCTCGAACATACAGTGGTGAATTGTAGACATTCACAGTAGAACAATTCTCAGAATGAGTCTAGCCCAACTCTTTTATTTTTCAGGAGAGAAATCTGAAACACAGGGGAATTAAATGACAATCTTAGGCCACACAGTGAGCTATTGGAAACAAGGGTGGGGCCTGGAGAGCCTTTCCTCTGCACCGGGCCAGCCACTCCCTCACCAGCTTCCTCTTTTTTACACATCCTCTTGCTCTCAGAACAGGGCCCTAGACACTAAAGTATCTGGAGTAATAAGTTTTAATTGGCTGGAATTTTTATTTCTCTTTAAAAAATTAATAGACTTTAAAATTTAAAGAAATTTTAGGTTTGTGGAAAAATTTTAGGCAGAATTTTTGAGGGATTCCTACAGATCCCCTCTGCTACCTTCTTCTCCCGTACATCCATCGTACCCCCTATTATTAACCTCTTGCATTAGTGTGGTACATTTGTTATACTTCATAAACCAATATTAACACAATTTTATTAGCTGAAATAGCTTGTTCATTCTTTGTGTTGTCCAATTCTTAGGTATCCACCATTACAGGTTCATATGGAATCACTAGCCCCCCACATCTCCTGTGCTCTATCTGTTCATTCCTCTCTCTCCAGAAACTCCTGATAACCAGAAATCTTTCTACTGTCTCTATTGTTGCTGTTGTTCAGTGATTCAGTCGTGTCTGACTCTTTGTGATCCCATGGGCTGCTACACTCCAGGCTTCCCTGTCCTTCTCTCTCTCCTAGAGCTTGCTCAAACTCATGTCCATTGAGTCAGTCATGCCATCCAACCATCTCATCCTCTGTCGCCCCTTCTCCTCCTGCTCTATAGTTTTGCCTTTTCCAGATAGTCCTACAGTTAGAATCCTATAGTAAGAGCTCTTTCACTTAGTAATATTTATCTAAACTTCCTCCATGTCTTGACATGATTTGATAGCTCATTTCTTTTTTTATCACTGGATATTTTATTGTATGGTTGTATCACAGTTTATTTATCCTGTTGATAGGCATCTTGATTGCTTCCAGGTTTTGGCAATTATGAATAACACTACTATAAACTTCTTTGTGCAGATTTTGTGTGGACACGTTTTCAACTCATCCAATACACTTTTGACAAATGATGCACTCATAGCAATTAGTTTTCTTTCTGGGCAACTCTCAGTATATTTACTTTTTTAAATTTATTTTTAATTGGAGGGTAATTGCTTTATAATATTGTGTTGGTTTCTGCCATATATCCACATGAATCAGTCATAAGCATACATATGATTTACTTTTTATTATCTGATACCACTCCTCGGATCTCAAATAGAATTTCTAGTCATTTTGATAAAGCTCATCTGCTATTCTTCTAGATCAAATGCTTCTCTATTTTGACCATGTGTATATAAAACCAGAAAATTCACTTTGGACTCTGGAATATATTCTTAACTCTGCCAAACTATTTGGAATAGTGACAAGAGGTTTATTCTGAGGGAAATTCTGAAGTCTTTGACCTGGTTCTAGTTCAGTCTCTACAACCATGAGATTTTTTTTTTTTCTCCAGATATTTAACCTCTTCGGGTATCAGCCAGCTTCTCTGTAACTTGGGAACAATATTTTAACTTTTAACAATACATAAAAGAGCTTGAGAGCAGTCAGAGAAGCCCAAGGAATGCATCTGGTTGGTAGGTAGTAGGGAAACTAGATTTCCAGACCGTGCGAATTTAAAGCACCCCAAGATACAGGTTCGATCCCTGGGTTGAGATCTACTGGAGAAGGAAATGGCAACCCACTCCAGTATTCTGGCCTGGGAAATCCCATGGACAGGGGAGCCTAGAGGGCTAGAGTCCATGGAGTCACAGAGAGTTTTAAACACAACTTAGCGACTAAACAACAACAGCAACAACTTCTCACTGTAACCCATGGCCTAACTAGAATTCCACCTCTGTCCCCTGCTTAGTGTTTTGGTGAGACTTCGAATGATCAGAGAGCTACACTCCCACAGAATAGTTCCAGTCCAAAATCTTGGAGCATCTCCCCAGAAAGGATGCCAAATAAAACTAACACAGATCCTGAGGGAGCCTGTTTGGGGGAATCAGAGCCCTGAGGAAGATTAATGAAACGATTGTTCTGATCCTTCCTGGGATGAGGGCCTGTTCTTCCCCATCATCTGGGCGACAGATGGGAAATGGGGGCGAGGTGTCTCTGCCTGAACGATGTCCTTTTATGCAGAAGAGGCTCTTCTGGGGAGTGAGGTTGGCTTATCAGTTCTTCTTCTCTCTCTTGCAGATATCACTGTGATCTGTCCTTGGGAGGCATTCAGCCACTTGGAGTTGCACGAGCTCGCTCAGTTTGGGATCATCTGAGCCACTGGAGGTTCTGCCACTCTCATTAGCATCTGCTGTAACTTTGATTACTTCTGCCCTATGGATCTGCCAGAATTTTGACATGCAGGTGTCGGAAGTGGTTTCACACAAACTCACTTCCTTTAAGTGACTACTAAGAGTTGTCTTAGTGCCAGACTCTTTCATGCAGTATAGTTTAACTCAGAATAGTGGGTGAAATCAACTTGCGTTGAGGCATTTCCAACATCACCCCTTTTTCCTATCAGCTGGTTAGAAATCATCCATATCTCTCTAAAGTCCTTCATATCTGTTTTTGCTTAGGCACTCATTCATTACTTTTGGTAGAAGGCTTTTAAGATATCATTTATATCCCTCCTCTCCCTTTTTCTTTAATAAAGGATATATTTACCTCGAATCTCATGATGAAGTTGTATTAAATGCTATAAGCAAATATCTGTGGTCTTGTTCTGAGACCCAATTAAACAAAGAAGGCACAGTTACACAGGAAGTAAGCCCTGTGCGTGCAAAAAAGCATGGGATTAATAGGCAAGTCCTGATTTGGCTTTGTCACGACCTTTCTGGGTCTAAATTTTATTGCACCAGGTTATCCCTGAGACCTGATGCAGCTTTAAACTGTACAGTTTTGATCTGGTGGCAAACTGGAGATATAAACTCAAGACCCTGACCATGAGTCTTCTTTTCAGTGCCTTGGTTCCATTGATTGAAAAGCCGTTTATCCTTTAAAGTTTAGACTTACATACAAAAGCTAGGTTATGGAATCTGAAGGATAAAATGATGGTTTGCTTCACCCCGGGCTTCCCTGTGGCTCAGATGGTAAAGAATCTGCCTGCAATGCGGGAGACCCAGGTTCGATCCCTGGGTTGGGAAGATCCCCTGGAGAAGGAAATGGCAACCCACTCCAGTACTATGCCTGAAAAACTCCATGGACTGTCTCCTGAGGAGCCTGGTAGGCCACAGTCCACGGAGTTCCAAAGAGTTGGACACGACCGAGCAACTTCACTTTGCTTCCCCCTAAAGTTGTGTCAAACGTAATGTGCACACAGCTATGTTTCCCCAATACTTTCAAGGCAGTTGTGCAATTCAGGGGCGTTCTATCTGACCTGGATGCTTTAGGGTACGAGCAGTATTCATTTCTTCATGTCAGTTTTGTAATTTGTGGTAAAAGAATGAAGTAAATTAACTGAAAAGAGAGGCAGGATGATAGAGGGGAAAGAGTTTTGGGTTCAAGGAGCAAGTGCCTTTTAATTTGGTGGCTACAGTCATCATCTGCAGTGATTTTGGAGCCCCCCAAAATAAAGTTTGTCACTCTTTCCATTGTTTCATCATCTATTTGCCATGAAGTGATGGGACCAGATGCCATGATCTTCCTTTTTTGAATGTTGAGTTTTAAGCAAAGATCTCATGCTTGGGATTCTCCAGTTTGCCTGAATTAGACAATCAAAGTTCACAGTAGCGATAAATCCTGGGACTCAGAAAGAGCATGAGAGGTGCTCCACACTGGAGAACATTTCTTCTGCTGCTGGTTCTACATTCACTGTTTGTGCAGCAACAACACTGTTACCATCTGGCCAGAAATCTGGAAGCCCAAAGGACACATCTGGATTGGAACTGGGTAAAGAGAATGGATTTCCAGGTCATGGGAATTTAAAGTCCACATCATTTCAGTTAAATTGCTCGGTCGTGTCCAACTCTTTGTGATTACATGGACTGCAGCACACCAGGCTTTCCTGTCCATCACCTACTCCTGGAGCCTGCTCAAACTCATGTCCATCTAGGTGGTGATACCATCCAACCATCTCATCCTTTGTTGTCCCCTTCTCCCGCCTTCAATCTTTCCAGCATCAGGGTCTTTTCCAATGAGTCAGTTCTTCATATCACGTGGCCAAAGTTTTGGAGTTTCAGCTTCAGCATCAGTCCTTTCAATGAATATTCAGTACTGATTTCCTTTACGATTGACTGGTTGGATCTCCTTGCAGTCCAAGGGACTCTCAAGAGTCTTCTCCAACACCACAGTTTAAAAGCATCAGTTCTTTGATGCTCAGCTTTCTTTACGGTCCAACTCTCACATCCATACATGACTACTAGAAAAACCATAGCTTTGACTAGACAGACCTTTTTTGGCCAAGTAATGTCTCTGCTTTTTAATATGCTGTCTAGGCTGGTCATAACTTTTCTTCTAAGGAGCAAGTGTCTTTTAATTTCATGGCCGCAGTCATCATCTGCAATGATTTTGGAGCCCCCAAAAGTAAAGTCTGTCACTCTTTCCATTTTTTCACCATCTATTTGCCATGAAGTGATGGGACCAGATGCCATGATCTTAGTTTTCTGAATGTCGAGCTTTAAGCCAACTTTTTCACTCTCCTCTTTCACTTTTATCAAGAGGCTCTTTAGTTCTTCTTCACTTTCTATCTTAAGGGTGGTGTCATCTGCATATCTGAGGGTGTTGATTTTTCTTCCTGCAATTTTGATTCCAGTTTGTGCTTCATCCAGTCTGGCATTTTGCATGATGTACTCTGCATATAAGTTAAATAAGCAGGGTGACAATATAGAGCCTTGATGTACTCTTTTCCCAATTTGGAACCAGGCCATTGTTTCATGTCTGATTCTAACTGTTGCTTCTTGACCTACATACAGATTTCTCAGGAGGCAGGTAAGGTGGTCTGGTATTTCCAAGTCTTTGAGAATTTTCCACAGTTTGTTGTGATCCACAAAATCAAAGGCTTTAGCATAGTCAACGGAATAGAAGTAGATGTTTTTCTGGGCTTCTTTTGCTTTTTCATCCAATGAATGTTGGAAATTTGTTCTCTGGTTTATCTGCCTTTTCTAAATCCAGCTTGAACATCTGGAAGTTCTCAGTTCAAGTACTGTTGAAGTCTAGCTTGCCCAACTAGAATTCCATTTGTCTCTTCTTTATGTTGCTGAGACCAAGCTCATACTGCTTACTGCATGACAGGCCAATAAATCAAGAGATGAGTCATTTGGGGGAAGAATGGTGACTTTATTTGGAAAGCCAGCAGACCTAGAAGATGGTGGACTAGAGTCTTGAAGAACTGTGTTGCCTAGGTTTGGATGCTACTTTATTTTATAGAATAAAATAGGAGAGGTGTCAGGAGATAACGGAGAAGGCAATGACAACCTACTCCAGTACTCTTGCCTGGAAAATCCCATCTACGTAGGAGCCTCGTAGGCTGCAATCCATGGGGTTGAGAAGAGTCGGACACAACTGAGAGACTTCACTTTCACTTTTCACTTTCATGCATTGGAGAAGGAAATGGCAACCCACTCCAGTGTTCTTGCCTGAAGAATCCCAGGGATGGGGGAGCCTGGTGGGCTGCCGTCTATGGGGTCGCACAGAGTTGGACACGGCAGAAGTGACTTAGCAGCAGCAGCAGCAGGAGGTAAAATTTTAAAAGGCGATAAATTTTTTCAAGTATTTTCTGATTTTAGCTATAATCCAAAGGAGACTGTTAATTTCTTCTTTCCTGCAGCCATTTATAAATGGGTCTGGACAGGATGCTTCCAATGAGCTTAAACAAAGGTATTTTAGCCCAACATTCAGACATGGGAGCCAGGGTTCCCAGAGATGGGCTGTCATGTATACTTTGCATGTGCGCATGCTCTGGTGTGTCCAATTCTTTGTGATCCCATGGACTACAGCCCACCAGTCTCCTCTGTCCATGGAATTTTCTAGGCAAGAATACTGGAGTGGGTTGCCACTTCCTTTTCCTGGGCATCTTCCCCACCCAAGGATAGAACCCAAGTCTCCTGCATGTCCTGCTTTGGCAGGTGGATTCTTTACCACTGAGCCACCTGGGAAGCCCTATATATACTTCAAGTTATAGGTAACATCCCTTTAGTGATTAACTTATAGCAAAAGAACTAGAATAGAAAGGTTAAAGTAAAAGAAGCAGATCCAATATGGAGTCACATTTGTTCTTCCCTAGTACACTTAGTGAAAGAAAGTGAAGTTGCTCAGTTGTGTCCAACTCTTTGCAGCCCCATGGACTATAACCTACCAGGCTCCCCTGTCCATGGGATTTTCCAGGCAAGGGTACTGGAGTGGGTTGCCATTTCCTTCTCCAGGAGATTTTCCCAACCCAGGGATCAAACCCAGGTCTCCTCCATTTGCAGGCAGACGCTTTACCATCTGAGCCACCAGGGAAGCCATACTACACTTAGTGGAAAATAAAAAAGTATAGAAGAAAAAGTAGGGTCTAAATTTAAAAGTGAAACTGTGACATGCAAGGTGAGTAGTGGTAAGGATGCCTTACCACCCTCAGGAACTCCTGCCTCCACTCGTGTGCCTGTTTTCGAGGAGTTGCTTTGCTGGCAGCCAGAACCTTTAGTCTGCACTTGCTCTTCCCAGTGGAGGGGTGTGCCTTTCACTTAGGGATGCCTGTGCTCTTCTCCAGCTGGAAGCCTGTCCACATTCATCTTACTTTGCAAATGTTTTCTAAATGTGAAGCAATAACTTTGACACAACACAATTCACCCAAAGGAACACAGCCAAGGGCCACGATGGAGAAGGATCTAGAAACCACCCTACATGAAAAACTGTTGAAGAATGTGTAGTAGTTAGGCTGAAATAGAAAATGACCATTGCCAGCAAATTTTTTACAAAGTTGTAGTGAACAGGATGGTGCAAACATTTCCTATAGGATTCTAGTAATTAATGGTAAGTTAAAATAGATATAATTCATTTAGTATTTCCAGTTTTATTGAGATATAATTGACATAAAGCACTATATAAATTTCAGGTGTACTGCATAATGACTTTGACTTAAGTTTGTCATGAAACAATTATCACAATAAGTTTAGTGAACATCCATCATCTTCTATCAGATCAGATCAGATCAGATCAGTCGCTCAGTTGTGTCCGACTCTTTGCGACCCTATGAATTGCAGCACGCCAGGCCTCTCTGTCTATCACCAACTCCCAGAGTTCACTCAGACTCACGTCCATTGAGTCAGTGATGCCATCCAGCCATCTCATCCTCTGTCGTCCCCGTCTCCTCTTGCCCTCAATCCCTCCCAGCATCAGAGTCTTCTCTAATGAGTCAACTCTTCGCATGAAGTGGCCAAAGTACTGGAGTTTCAGCTTTAGCATCATTCCTTCCAAAGAAATCCCAGGGCTGAACTCCTTCAGAATGGACTGGTTGGATCTCCTTGCAGTCCAAGGGACTCTCAAGAGTCTTCTCCAGCACCACAGTTCAAAAGCATCAATTCTTTGGCACTCAGCCTTCTTCACAGTCCAACTCTCACATCCATACATGACCACAGGAAAAATCATAGTCTTGACTAGATGGACCTTTGTTAGCAAAGTAATGTCTCTGCTTTTGAATATGCTATCTAGGTTGGTCATAACTTTCCTTCCAAGGAGTAAGCGTCTTTTAATTTCATGGCCGCAGTCACCATCTGCAGTGATTTTCGAGCCCAGAAAAATAAAGTCTGACACTGTTTCCACTGTTTCCCCATCTATTTCCCATGAAGTGATGAGACCGGATGCCATGATCTTCATTTTCTGAATGTTGAGCTTTAAGCCAACCTTTTCACTCTCCACTTTCACTTTCATCAAGAGGCTTTTGAGTTCCTCTTCACTTTCTGCCATAAGGGTGGTATCATCTGCATATCTGAGGTTATTGATATTTCTCCCAGCAATCTTGATTCCAACTTGTGCTTCTTCCAGTCCAGCGTTTCTCATGATGTACTCTGCATATAAGCTAAATAAACAGGGTGACAATATACAGCCTTGACGTACTCCTTTTCCTATTTGGAACCAGTCTGTTGTTCCATGTCCAGTTCTAACTGTTGCTTCCTGACCTGCATACAGATTTCTCAACAGGCAGATCAGGTGGTCTGGTATTCCCATCTCTTTCAGAATTTTCCACAGTTTATTGTGATCCACACAGTCAAAGGCTTTGGCACAGTCAATAAAGCAGAAATAGATGTTTTTCTGGAACTCTCTTGCTTTTTCCATGATCCAGAGGATGTTGGCAATTTGGTCTCTGGTTCCTCTGCCTTTTCTAAAACCAGCTTGAACATCAGAAAGTTCACGGTTGACATATTGCTGAAGCCTGACTTGGAGAATTTTGAGCCTTACTTTACTAGCGTGTGAGATGACAGCAATCATCTTCTATAGATACAAAATTAAAGAAATAGGAAAAAAAATGTTTTTCATATGACAGAACTTTTAGAATTTACTCTCAACATAACATATAGCAGTATTAACTATATTTATCATCTTTCTGGGGCCTCTTATACAATATTTGGACTTACTTGTTGGCTCAGTGGGTAAAGAATCCACCTGCAATGCAGGAGATGCAGGAGACAGGGATTCTATCCCCAGGTTGGGAAGCTCCCCAAGGGCTTGGCAACCCACTCCAGTATTCTTTCCTGGAGAATCCCATTGACAGAGGGTCCTGGCAGACCACAGTCCATGGGGTCACAAAGAGTCAGAAATGACCAAAGCGACTGAGCACACAAGCACGCACGTTACACCAATAGTACTAATTTGTCCTATAACTGTTAGTTTGTATCTTTTGACTGTCTTCATCAATTCCCTCTCCTCCCAGCACCCTACCCCTTGGTAACCACAAATCTGTTCTCTTTTTCTATGAATTTGTTTGCTTGTTTGTTTGAAGTATATTTTACCTACAACACTACATTAGTTCCTGTTACAAAACACGATGTGGAATAGACACAAAGCTCTTTCAAACTCTAAAATTTCATTCTTTCTATTCTGAAATTCTAAATCTATCTTTTCTAGTATTTTAATAAGAAACAAGAAAATCCCGATTGCACAAACAGCACATATGAAACAGATAAAGCTAAATTATTGTCCCTATCAAAATCCCAGGAGCAGAGATGCCATATTAAGACAGAGTGAGGAGATTTTTAACAAAGGGACTATTTGCAAAGGTTTGGGAAGTGTTAAGCAGAATCTACAAAAGGTAGTAGAGTAACTTGGGGCTACATGACCAACCTAGACCTGGAGGAACCCTAAGGTCAGCTCTAATCATAAGAAACTACCACCACCCACTTCCCACCTGGTGAAAGGGAGGTGGTCTTCAGTAGTGAGATACTGTCAACTCACCCTGATCACATGGGCAGTCAGGAGGGGCGGGGTGAGGCTAATTAATAGCCCAACATTGTTCTCCTGTGCTCTACTCTTGCCCTGATGCCTCCCGTTGGATAAATCTAACTTTGAAGCAAAGGAGCTTATCAATGTGATCAGTAGGGTCCACTTTCAACACCAAGGATCAGGTGGAGTAGGGTGGAAAGTGGGTGTGAAGGGGCAAATTGGAAATATACTGCATAGCAATAGTATGGAAAAACAGACACTTTGTCAGCCAGTGATGTTTACTTAGAAGTGGGAAATAGCATGAATACGTTTGAAACCTCCAAATGTGATTCTAAAGGTAAACCTCGAAAGTGGAGGAAGCACAGCGTCAAATATGAAGAACACAACAGATGAAGGAGAACAATTGCAGAAATTCTCATCAATTTTTAGGATTTGGAGGATTAAAAAAAAATCTTTTGTGTTTTGTTGATAAATAAGAGCTGTTGAGAATCTCTTCTTAAAATGCACAAAATTTGAGCCGCACTCCAGGTTTTCTGAATAAGAATCTCTAAGGAAGATATCTTAGAATCTGTATTTTTAATGAGTCCCCAATAATTCTTTTTAAAAACACCTTTATTTTATTTTGTATTTTTCACCATGGAGGATCTTAGTTCTCCAATCAGTGATCAAACCCATGCCTCCTGCAGTGAGAGTGCAGAGTCTTAAACACTGGATCACCAGAGAAGTCCCTCCCCAATGATTCTTATATTTGTACCAGTTTGTACCCTGATGTGGTCCAAGACTACATTTTAAACATTAGGAATTAGCTAATGCTGAACATGTTGCCACCTAGTGACTGATTTAAGTGGTTCTCTGTGTTAGTTACTCAGTCACGTCTGATGCTTTGCGACCCCATGACTGTATGTAGTCTGCCAGGTTGCACAGTCCATAGAACTCTCCAAGAATACTGGAGTGGGGAGCCATTCCCTTCTTCAGAGGATCTTCCCAACCCAGGGAATCAAACCTGTGTCTCCCACATTGCAGGCAGATTCTTTACTGTTTGAGCCACCAGCTGCTGCTGCCGCCAAGTCGCTTCAGTCGTGTCCAACTCTGTGTGACCCCATAGACAGCAGCCCACCAGGCTCTCCCGTCCCTGGGATTCTCCAGGCAAGAACACTGGAGTGGGTTGCCATTTCCTTCTGGGAAGCCCTTATTTGCCCCATTAGTAACATACATAATGTGTGAGAATAGGGCCTAATAGCATAAGTTCCGACTCAGACTGCTGTGTTGACTAATAGAATAGACAATGCCTCCCTCCTCCACACCTAACCCAGTTAAGTGCTTCTCTAGTTGCAGAGAATGTCAGAGAGTTCAGAATCTAAGTGTTGGACAAATTCCAAGAAGCTAGAGCCAAACAGGCACCATTGTTCCTCGGGCTGACCTCTTGCTGTGGCCTTGCGTGGCCACTCTCCCTCTGTGGCCTCGGTCACTCCCTGTCCTTGTCTGCCTCCTCTGGCAGGAGTAGGTGGACCAGGGACATAAAGAGCTTTTTCTGGACAGGTGGTGGCAGTGAACCCCACTTTTCCTCCACCTCTTTCCTGTCTGTTGGTATCCTTGGGTAGAAGTTGGGGGTGATGGGGCTGGTGAGGTAGGCACCAACCCCCATTCCAGAGTTCCGAGCATCACAGTTAGAGCAGAAAATAGTAAATGAGGAGAACAAAATGCTCCTCTGGTATGCATACCTGATGCAAATAGACACAGCTGGTATTAAACAATCGCTATGGTGCTGTTGACTTTAATTGTGAAAAAAAATCAAGAAGCACTGTAAACTGAGAAAGGAGAGCATTTTCTCAACAACTAGAGATGTGAAGGGAAAAGATGCACAGACAAGAATAATCAGTAAGCCCAATATTCAGTGCAAGAAGGAAAATTATCATACAAGACTGAACAACATCAAAACAAATATGAGAACTAAGCAAATATGACACTGAATTATTTAAAAGAGAGAAACAGAGGAGGGCTTATGTTTTATAGAAGACTAGAGGGGAAGGGTTACACAGGCCACAAAAATAGCATGTTTGTGTAAACTCGCTTGTGCTTTTTGCAACTGGAAATGAGCTGCTTGATTTCTAACATCACTATGGCAGAGTCAGACTGCTGAAAACTGAAATTTACAAGTGAGAATCATGGGGAAAATTCTCCACATCAGTCACACCATCTCCTTGGGGCAAAGCAGACAGGAAGCCAGGCCTCTGCCTGGCTGTGCTGCACAGAGCCTGCTAAGTAATCAGGAATTCACTCGTCTTCTCTGGGCTCAGTGTGTGAGAATTAAAGCAAGGATATTGCATTAAATAATTGACAAGTATAAAATGCTAAAAACCAAGTAATAAATCTAGACATATTTCAAACATGAGCAAACCGTTTCTCTTTATGGCCAGAAGTCCTAAGGCACTGAGCCTGTTTCCAGCTTATTGCATTGAATGGTTAACTACTTTCAATTTCTCCAGGGTCCCCTAAACGGAATCGTATGTAGTGTTGCCACCTGCTGTCGTGAATGAACACTTCATGAACACTGTGAAGACCTTATCTAATAGACTTTTGAATCCATGGGGCTGATTCTGAATTTGTTCTTTTCTATTGACCAGTTTGAACTGTTATGCTACTTGGCTATTCATATTTGAAGTGCAGTGAAGTGAAATCACTCAGTTGTGTCTGACTCTTGCGACCCCATGGACTGTAGCCTACTAGGCTCCTTCATCCATGGGATTTTCCAGGCAAGAATACTAGAATGGATTGCCATTTCCTTCTCCAGGAGATTTTCCCAACCCCAGGATTGAACCTGGGTCTCCCACATTGTAGGCAGACACCTTACCGTCTGAGCCACCAGGGAAGGCTTATTCATATTTATCATGTACATATTTGTCTACCCACAACATAACATTAAGAGTATTCAGTTCAGTTCAGTTCAGTTGCTCAGTCATGTCCAACTCTTTGTGACCCCATGAATCACAGCACGCCAGGCCTCTCTGTCCATCACCAACTCCTGGAGTTCACCCAGACTCATGTCCATCGAGTCAGTGATGCCATCCAGCCATCTCATCCTCTGTCGTCCCCTTCTCCTCCTGCCCCCAATCCCTCCCACCATCAGAGTCTTTTCCAATGAGCCAACTCTTCACATGAGGTGGCCAAAATACTGGAGTTTCAGCTTCAGCATCATTCCCTCCAAAGAAATCCCAGGGCTGAACTCCTTCAGAATGGACTGGTTGGATCTCCTTGCAGTCCAAGGGACTCTCAAGAGTCTTCTCCAACACCACACTTCAAAAGCATCAATTCTTCTGTGCTCAGCCTTCTTCACAGTCCAACTCTCACATCTATACATGACCACAGGAAAAATCATAGCCTTGACTAGATGGACCTTTGTTGGCAAAGTAATGTCTCTGCTTTTGAATATGCTATCTAGGTTGGTCATAACTTTCCTTCCAAGGAGTAAGCGTCTTTTAATTTCATGGCTGCAGTCACCATCTGCAGTGATTTTGGAGCCCAGAAAAATAAAGTCTGACACTGTTTCCACTGTTTCCCCACCTATTTCCCATGAAGTGATGGGACCGGATGCCATGATCTTCGTTTTCTGAATGTTGAGCTTTAAGCCAACTTTTTCACTCTCCACTTTCACTTTCATCAAGAGGCTTTTTAGTTGCTCTTCACTTTCTGCCATAAGGGTGGTGTCATCTGCATATCTGAGGTTATTGATATTTCCCCTGGCAATCTTGATTCCAGCTTATGTTTCTTCCAGTCCAGCGTTTCTCATGATGTACTCTGCATAGAAGTTAAATAAACAGGGTGACAATATACAGCCTTGACATACTCCTTTTCCTATTTGGAACCAGTCTGTTGATCCATGTCCAGTTCTAACTGTTGCTTCCTGACCTGCATACAAATTTCTCAAGAGGCAGGTCAGGTGGTCTGGTATTCCCATCTCTTTCAGAATTTTCCACAGTTATATTCTCCAAGCCAGTCTTCAGCAATATGTGAACCATGAACTTCCAGATGTTCAAGCTGGTTTTGGAAAAGACAGAGGAACCAGAGATCAAATTACCAACATCCGCTGGATCATGGCAAAAGCAAAAGAGTTCCAGAAAAACATCTATTTCTGCTTTATTGACTATGCCAAAGCCTTTGACTGTGTGGATCACACTAAACTGTGGAAATTAAGAGTATACAGGTGAACATAAACATTGAAAGAGTATACAAGTGAACATAAAGTCAACGTAAGTCTTGTTTCCACTCTGTGCCCTATGTCGATATCCAATGTGACTGTTATCTTTAAGGAAAGGGGAATTTATGACTGAGTAATATTCCACTGTATATATGTACCACATCTTCTTTACCCATTTTTCTGTTGATGGATATTTAGGTTGCTTCCATGTTTTGGCTATTGTCCTGCAACAAACATTAGGGTGCATGTATCTTTTTGAATTATAGTTTTCTCTGGATATGTGCCCAGGAGTGGCATTATAGGAATCATCTGTTAACTCTATTTTTACTTTTTAGAGGAATCTCCATACTGTTTTCCATAGTGGCTGTACCAATTTAACAATTTACATTTCCACCAACAGTGTAGGAGGTTTTCTTTTTCTCTATCTCCCCTCAGTATTTGTTAATATTATTTGTAGACTTTCTCATGATGGCCATTCTGACCAGTGTGAGGTGATACTTCATTGTAGCTTTTTGTGCCTGGAAAATTCCATGGATGGAGGACTCTGGTGGGCTACAGTCCATGGGGTTGCAAAGAGTTGGACACGGCTGAGTGACTTCACAACAATTAGCGATTTGGGCATCTTTTACTGTGCCTGTTGGCCATCTGTATGTCTTCTTTGGAGAAATGTCTATTAGATCCTCTCGTTGTTTGAATATTCCTCAGCCATAAAAAAGAATGAAATAATGTAATCTGCAGCAATATGGGGACCTACAGAATATCATACTAAGTGAAGTAAGTCAGACAAAGACAAATATCATATGATCTTGCTTATATGTGGACTCTAAAAAAAGATACAAATTAACTTATTTACAAAACAGAAAGAGACTTGCAGACATAGATAACAAATTTATGGTTATCAAAGGAGAAAGGGGAAGGGGAAGGATAAATTAGGTGGTTGAGATTAATAGATACTGCTGCTGCTAAGTCACTTCAGTCGTGTACGAATCTGTGTGACCCCATAGACATCAGCCTACCAGGCTCCCCCGTCCCTGGGATTCTCCAGGCAAGAACACTGGAGTGAGTTGCCATTTCCTTCCCCAATGCATGAAAGTGAAAAGTGAAAGTGAAGTTGCTCAGTCGTGTCTGACCTCAGTGACCCCATGGACTGCAGCCTTCCAGGCTCCTCCATCCATGGGATTTTCCAGGCAAGAGTACTGGAGTGGGGTGCCATTGCCTTCTCTGTAATAGATACTACTACTATATATAGAATAGATAATCAACAAGGACCTGTATAGCACATAAATATATATATATTCTTTTTGAATCTTTACTCATATGAGTTATTATACAACACTGACTATATAATATATTAATATTTAATTATGTATTATATTTATATTATATACATCATGTATACATTATATATTAATATGCATCAAAATTTTTACTCTTACTATTACAAAATATTGACTATTATCATATATTAGTATATCAATTAACATTATATATTCAGATCAGATCAGATCAGATCAGATCAGTCGCTCAGTCGTGTCCGACTCTTTGCGACCCCATGAATTGCAGCACGCCAGGCCTCCCTGTCCATCACCAGCTCCCGGAGGTCACTCAGACTCGCATCCATCGAGTCAGTGATGCCATCCAGCCATCTCATCCTCTGTCGTCCCCTTCTCCTCCTGCCCTCAATCCCTCCCAGCATCAGAGTCTTCTCCAATGAGTCAACTCTTCGCATGAGGTGGCCAAAATACTGGAGTTTCAGCTTTAGCATCATTCCTTCTAAAGAAATTCCAGGATTGATCTCCTTCAGAATGGACTGGTTGGATCTTCTTGCAGTCCAAGGGACTCTCAAGAGTCTTCTCCAACACCACAGTTCAAAAGCATCAATTCTTCGGCGCTCAGCCTTCTTCACAGTCCAGCTCTCAATCCATACATGACCACAGGAAAGACCATAGCCTTGACTAGGCGAACCTTTGTTGGTAAAGTAATGTCTCTGCTTTTGAATATGCTATCTAGGTTGGTCATAACTTTCCTTCCAAGGAGTAAGCGTCTTTTAATTTCATGGCTGCAGTCACCATCTGCAGTGATTTTGGAGCCCAGAAAAACAAAGTCTGACACTGTTTCCACTGTTTCCCCATCTATTTCCCATGCAGTGATGGGACCAGATGCCATGATCTTCGTTTTCTGAATGTTGAGTTTTAAGCCAACCTTTTCACTCTCCACTTTCACTTTCATCAAGAGGCTTTTTAGCCCCTTTTCACTTTCTGCCATAAGAGTTGTGTCATCTGCATATCTGAGGTTATTGATATTTTTCCCGGCAATCTTGATTCCAACTTGTGTTTCTTCCAGTCCAGCATTTCTCATGATGTACTCTGCATATAAGTTAAATAAACATGGTGACAATATGCAGCCTTGACGTACTCCTTTTCCTATTTGGAACCAGTCTGTTGTTCCATGACCAGTTCTAACTGTTGCTTCCTGACCTGCATACAGATTTCTTAAGAGGCAGATCAGGTGGTCTGGTATTCCCACAAAATATTGACTATTATCATATATTAGTATATCAATTAACATTATATATTACTACATATCAATTTTTACTTTTATAAGTTATTACAAAATGTTGACTGTAAGATAATAATTAACATATATTAAGATATTATATCAGACTTTTCAGGTGGCGCTAATGGTAAAGAACCCACCTGCCAATGCAGGAGACATAAGAGACATGGGTTCAGTCCCTGGATCAGGAATATCCCCTGGAGGAGGGCATAGCAATCCACTCCAGTATTCTTGCCTGGACAATCCCATGCACAGAGGAGCCTGGAAGGCTCCTTAGAGTCTCATAGAGTCTCACAGAGTCGGACATGACTGAAGTGACTTAGTACCCACACACAATATATTATACTAATCCCATTATATTAATATGTAATATGCACACATATGCATATTATATTGATATATATTCAATAATTAATACATTACTACATATTCAATATTTTGTAATAACTTTTAAGAGTAAAAAATTCAAAAAAGAATATATATATATACACATATATGAATCAATGTGCTATACATTTGAAACTAATGTCATACTGTAAATCAACGGTACTTTGATAAATAAGTAAATAAATAACAATAGAAAAGGAAAAAAGAGAAAGAGAATTTGGACACAGACACAGACATACAGCGGGAAGACGGCCGTGTGACAGTGAAGGCCGAGGCAGGAGTTATGCTGTGACAGCCAAGAAACACCTGTACTGTCAGAAGCTGGGTGAAGCAGGGAAAGATGCTTCCTTAGAGACCTGAGGGTGATACAGAAGTGAAGGTGTAATAGGTTTGGCTGATAGAGCACCTGTCAGGCATCTCAGAAATACCTGGGTGGCTTGGGGGAATGGGCAGCAGACTCAACTTCCTTCAGTGATGGTGAGGTCCAAACCAGAGAATTTTGTTTTTTGGCCATGCTGCATGGCTCGTAGGATCTTAATTCCCTGACCGAGGACTGAGCCTGATCCCTCAGCAGTGAAAGTGCGGAGTCCTAACCACTGGACCACCAGGAAATTTCCTATGATTATTATTTTGAAACCACGTTTACACTCAAGCTGTTACAACTTGTGTGTGTGTTTGTGTTGCTCAATTGAGTCTCTTTGTGACCCCATGGACTGTAGACAGCCAGGCCTCTCTGTCCATGAGATTCTCCAGGCAAGAATATGGGACTGGGTTGCCATTTCCTTCTCCAGGGGACTTCCCAACCCAGGGATTGAACCTGCGTATTCAGGATCAGCAGGTGGATTCTTTACCATGCAACCACCTGGATAGCATAGCAATGCAATTCACAAGCTGTTGGAGAGCATTTATTTATCATAAATACTTGAGAGTTAGAGGAAGTAAGCCTGGTCTGTGGGTGGTGTTGATGGCTACAGTGAATTTTCCTCAAAATATTTCTTAGTTCTTTATGGTGTGTAGTTCCTACCAGCAAGACTAAGAGAGTGATAAAGCAAAACAAAGGCAGAATCTTCATAGAACTGGACTTAGACTGCCATCTTGTGGATGTTTAGATTTGCAATCTAGTGCTGACAAAAACAAATATGTAA
The DNA here is from genome assembly GCA_935064755.1 of Tragelaphus eurycerus. Taxonomy (NCBI): domain Eukaryota; kingdom Metazoa; phylum Chordata; class Mammalia; order Artiodactyla; family Bovidae; genus Tragelaphus; species Tragelaphus eurycerus. The sequence goes on along the minus strand of CAKXYN010000036.1, from coordinate 13,420,412 downwards.
ACAAACGTACACATTCATTCTTAAGGTGTATGAAAACTGTTGGAAGAGATTTGATTATTCACTGAAGGCCCTCATGTTGCAGAAGAAAAGCTTGAGGCCCAGAGGATGAAATGACCTCGTGACATTTTCATTTGGTCAATCTGACAGGCATTTTGACATATCAACTATGCACTCCCAGCTCAGTAATGAAGACTGAGTAAATCCCAGGTTGGACAGATATGAGATTTGGGGTGAGATTAAAGAACTGGACATGGAACAACAGACTGGTTCCAAATAGGAAAAGGAGTATGTCAAGGCTGTATATTGTCACCCTGCTTAGTTAACTTATATGCAGAGTACATCATGAGAAACGCTGGGCTGGATGAAGCAGAGGCTGGAATCAAGATTGCCTGGAGAAATGTCAATAACATCAGATATGCAGATGACACCACCCTTATGGCAGAAAGTGAAGAGGAACTAAAGAGTCTCTTGATGAAAGTGAAAGAGGAGAGTGAAAAAGTTGGCTTAAAGCTCAACATTCAGAAAACTAAGATCATGGCATCTAGTCCCATCACTTCATGGGAAATAGATGGGCAAACAGTGGAAACAGTGGCTGACTTTATTTTTGGGGGCTCCAAAATCACTGCAGATGGTGATTGCAGCTATGGAATTAAAAGACACTTGCTCCTTGGAAGGAAAGTTATGACCAACCCAGACAACATATTAGCAGAGACATTATTTTGTCAACAAAGGTCTGTCTAGTCAAAGCTATGGTTTTTCTAGTTATCATGTATGGATGTGAGAGTTGGACTACAATGAAAGCTGAGCACCGAAGACTTGATGCTTTTGAACTGTGGTGCTGGAGAAGACTCTTGAGAGTCCCTTGGACAGCAAGGCGATCCAACCAGTCCATTCTAAAGGAGATCGGTCCTGGGTGTTCATTGGAAGGTTCAATTGAGTGTTCAATTGGAGTTGAAGTTGAAACTCCAATACTTTGGGCACCTGATGCCAGGAGCTGACTCATTTGAAAAGACCCTGATGCTAGGAAAGATTGAGGGCAGGAGGAGAAGGGGACGACAGAGGATGAAATGATTGGATGGCATCACCGACTCGATGGACAAGTTTGGATAGGCTCCGAGAGTTGGTGATGGACAGGGAGGCCTGATATGCTGCAATTCATGGGGTTGCAAAGAGTCGGACACGATTGAGAGAATGAACAGAGCTAAAAGATAGGATGAGGTTCAAGAATGAGAATGAGGCTGAGAGATGGTTCTTAATATATTATTTTATCACAATCTTAGTGTTATAAAAACAGTATAAACCATGTTTTGTAAAGCTAAAGAGCTTGTTCCAACAGCAAAGTACTCATTATATGCTTTCACTTCTCTGCTTCTTAGAGCCGACTCTTTCTATGCTTATGCTTCTATTTTTTATCTTCTTGTAGTTACCACAACTTTAAGTAATAGGCCTATATCTGTATTTAATCACCATTTAGAGACTTCTTGCTATAAAAGATGAAATATTATCTTTTACCATTGACTACTTGCCCTATGTATTCTTACTCCCTAAATGCAGTCCCTACCAGAGCCTCTGTCTTACTGGACCACTCTGGACTCGTTATCCTCCAATCTCATAGAATTACTGTGTCATCCCAGACACCCTCATTTTTTAGATCACACTTGTGTTTTCCTTTCTAGAAATGTTTATGATTATCTTTTATCCTTGGTGATCTAAAAATGACAAAGATTTTTCACACATCCTTCTTAGCTATCAGGGAAACCTTCTCTGTTGAAAAGTTCTGTCTTTCCAAGTTTGAGGATTCTTTCTACTAAAACTATCTTTGATAATATCCTCTCCACCATTTTCTCTGTCCCCTTTTCTCTGGAATTCTAAATCAAAAGATGGGTTCTCTTTTTTCTCTTGTATTATATTTCTTTCTCTTTATGATTTTGCTTCCATTTTTTGACATTTCTCTTTTTTATTTTTCTACTATTTATTGGGTTTGTTGGCAATTCTGTTTTTAACCTCTTTACTGTCCTTTGCTTGTTCCTTTTTCTTTGCATGGATTCATGGATATAAAGTCTTTTTGAATATCTTGTATTCTCATTTTTTCTTTTCTCTTCTTTTCTTCTCTTTTTGGTGCTCTCATGTCTGGCTATCTTTGATTATCTTCATATTTAAGAATGAGAGATGGCTTCTGGTACAGGCATCCCCTCTGCTAAATTGATTTCCAATTGCTTTCCTTATAGGCTGCTCCATGGAGTGGAAATTCTGAGATGGAGTTGTTTACACAGATGGGAACTTGTGGAATGGTAGGCTTAGCTGTAAAATGAAATGATGTGGGGATGGCTGTCAGGTGGGGTTCCTTCAAAAGTGAGAGTGATAAAACTTTACTGTGGGTGCCAGCTAGAAGCCTCAGCTCCCCAGATGAAGGAGGTGTAGAGAGGAGAAATGAACTGTTATACCTCTTCTCTGCGTGTATGTTCAATAAAACCATCTTTTTCTAGGACTCAGACCAATCTTTCCTCCTGAGTCCAGAGCCCCACTGAGATTCTAGTTGTCAGATCATGGCACCCCCCTCCCCATATTGGCCCCCTTATGGAACATTGACTTCCTTTAGTGTGGTTCATCAATATACTACCAATTGTTTTCTGTTTTCCAGGAGTTTATTGAAGCCTCTCATCTATTGGTTATTTTCGTCCCTTATCCCTGCTGTTTTCTGGATTGTGTGTGTGTGTGTGTGTGTGTGTGTGTGTATGTGTGTTGGAACTATTTCAGTGTGTTTTGGGAGGTACAACATATAAATACACTTATCCAGTCCAGCAACTTGAACAATTTGTTAGAATCCTTTTGATGTTAAATTGTTGTATTTTATTAGTGCTAATGTGGCTTTCTGATTCTCAATAAAATATTCTGCCTCTCATTTGTGTATCTGTGTTTTTAGGATGTTGGTTTCATGATATTCACTGGTTTTTCAATGATAAATATTAATGGTAGCAATATGATTAATCTTTTAACTATTGTAACTGGTTTTATAACATTGTAGTAGGGTACTTCCCTGGTGGCTCAGAGGGTAAAGAATCTGCCTACAATGTGGAGATCTGGGTTCAGTCCCTGGGTTGGGAAGATCCTCTGGAGAAGGGAATGGCTATCCATTCCAGTATTCTTGCCTGGAGAATCCCATGGACAGAGGAACCTGATGAGCTACAGTCCATGTGATCACAAAGAGCTGGACATGACCGAGTGACTAACACACAGTAAGGCAATGAAGCACTTCTTATAAGAGTCTTATTGTGAAAATGCAGAAGGACTACACTTTGGGCCAGGGCTAAACTTATTATTCTTAGTCAATAAAACAGGTGCAAAGGCCACTGGGGAAATGGGAAAGGAGAGAAATAATTGTACCTGGAAGTTTAGGAACATTTTCAATGTGAGAATGAGCTTAACTAGAGGCTTGAGGTCTCATTTCAGAAAAATGGAGTAATAAATTTCTAAGTCTATTTTTTTTCATTTTTCAGCAAGGTAGGTTAATTCTTAGTGTGTGTAGGAAGGAAATTGTCTAAAGACTGTAGAAAAAATTCAGAAAACACACCTTGGCTTCTAACTTTTTTCCCACTCTTTCAAATCCTTCGATCTAGATACATTTACATTCCCTAGTCCCATAGTGTGCTCACCAGAGACTATATTCCAGAATTGTATAACTTTAACACTTGCAATTTGTTAATTAGTATTGTTTCCAGTTGCAAGTAATAGGACATTTGTTTGTTTTTTAACCTTCACTTTTTTAATCATAAAATGTAGAGTGGACATATGTAGATTCTAGTGACAGTTCAGGTGCTCAAAGATGTCCTGGATTGGATTTTCATGTCTTTTCTTTCATGACTTCAAGATGGCTGCTTCAGTACCAGCCATCACATCCATGTTTAAGACAGGATGAAGAAAATATGGAAAAGATCCAAAAAGATCCAGAGAATAAAACACTTACACCTATCCTCACCCCAGTAGACTTCTGTTAATGGATCAGAGCTACATTACATGGTTACCTCTAAGCAAAGTGGACTATGACGCTTTTCAGCTGCTATACAAAGAGACCCCTAGGATGAAGGGGTTGGGAATAGCTTTGGGGTGCAGTCATTAATGTCTGACCTATTTTCCCATAAATCAACAGCATATTTTAAACAAATAAATGCCTAAGCTTATGGATTTTCCCTACAAGAATTTGCCAAAATAGTTTATGGATTGATATTCATCTACTTATCTGTTCAACAAATATTTATATTAAGCCTTACTCTGAGCCAAGTGCTATCACAATGATAAGTAAATGGCACAGTCTGTTCCCTCAGGGATTTTTCAGTGGAGATTGATAAACTGGAGCAAAAGGAGAATGCCTAAATCAGCTTGAAGTTGGAAGGGTATGGGCAGAAACATACCATGTGCCAGGCACTGTCTTACGTATGGAAAATACAAAGTCCAAAGAAATTCTCAGTCCAGTGGAAAGGGAAAGATAAGTGGAATAAGGGATCTAATAGAGGTCTTGTTGCCCGAGTTTTTCCATTATGAGGCCTGTAGGCCCAGGGAATCATTGCTTTTCTTATCCATTTTAAGACAGGAGTCTCTTAGTTGTTTCCTAGCATCTGATAGAGCTCAAAGTTCAGGGCCTCAGAAACAATATTCTCCTGAAACCATGTAACTCACATTGGGATGTAAACCCACAGTCTTTTAACTGAGATCATATACCTGATCTCAGGATTTAATGAAGCTCAGGTTCTTGTTGTCTCATCACAGAAAGAATTCAGTGAGAGACAAAATGATAGGTAAGAAGTGGACTTATTTAGAGAGAAATACACTCCACAGACAGAGTGTAGGTCATCTCAGAAGGTGAGAGCAGCCCCAGGGTATGGGGTTGTCAGTTTTTATAAGAGTGGGTGATTTCATACCCATGGAATGAGATGGGTAAGATGGTTGGAAGGCATCACCTACTCAATGGACATGAATTTGAGTTTGAGTAAACTCCAGGAGTTGGTGATGGACAGGGAGTCCTGGTGTGCTGCTGTCCATGGGGTCAAAAAGAGTCGACACAACTGAGTGACTGAACTGAACTGAACTGGACTGAATTTCATAGGCTAATGAGTAGGAGGAGTATTCCAGCTATTTTGGGGAAGGGGTGGAGATTTCCAGCAATTGGGTCACTGCCTACTTTTTGACCTTTATAGTCAGCCTTGGAACTGTCTGTCATGGAGCCTGTGGGTGTGTGATTTAGCTTGCTGATGAGTTACAATGAGCATATACTGAGGCTCAAGGTCTCATGGAAGACGACTCGTCTGTCATCTTGGACTTATTTGGTACTAATCAGTTTTTGTCATGCATGTCTTATGCTTATTTCATTCTCTTAAAGGTTGTGAGAAATCTGTATGCAGGTCAGGAAGCAACAGTTAGAACTGGACATGGAACAACAGACTGGTTCCAAATAGGAGAAGGAGTACGTCAAGGCTGTACATTGTCACCCTGCTTATTTAATTTCTATGCAGAGTACATCATGAGAAACACTGGGCTGAAAGAAGCACAAGCTGGAATCAAGATTGCTGGGAGAAATATCAATAATCTCAGATATGCAGATGACACCACCCTTATGGCAGAAAGTGAAGAGGAACTCAAAAGCCTCTTGATGAAAGTGAAAGAGGAGAGTGAGAAAGTTGGCTTAAAGCTCAACATTCAGAAAACGAAGATCATGGCATCCGGTCCCATCACTACATGGGAAATAGATGGGGAAACAGTGGAAACAGTGTCAGACTTTATTTTTTTGTGCTCCAAAATCACTGCAGATGGTGACTGCAGCCATGAAATTAAAAGACGCTTACTCCTGGGAAGGAAAGTTACGACCAACCTAGATAGCATATTGAAAAGCAGAGACATTACTTTGCCAACAAAGGTCCATCTAGCCAAGGCTATGGTTTTTCCTGTGGTCATGTATGGATGTGAGAGCTGGACTGTGAAGAAGGCTGAGTGCCGAAGAATTGATGCTTTTGAACTGTGGTGTTGGAGAAGACTCTTGAGAGTCCCTTGGACTGCAAGGAGATCCAACCAGTCCATTCTGAAGATCAGCCCTAGGATTTCTTTGGAGGGAATGATGCTGAAGTTGAAACTCCAGTATTTTGGCCACCTCATGCGAAGAGTTGACTCATTGGAAAAGACCCTGACGCTGGGAGGGACTGGGTGCAGGAGGAGAAGGGGACGACAGAGGATGAGATGGCTGGATGGCATCACTGACTCGATGGACATGAGTCTGGGTGAACTCCGGGAGTTGGTGATGGACAGAGAGGCCTGGTGTGCTGTGATTCATTGGGTCGCAGAGTCGGATACAGCTGAGTGACGGAACTGAACTGAAAGGTTGTGCCCTGCCCCCTTTCCTCCTGTTTCACTTTCTACTCGCTACAGGCTTTCCTTAGTTAGGTTTTCTGGTATACACACACACATCCTCTTCTTTTATTCTCTAGATTTATGCAACTGAAGATCCCATATCTTCTTTATTCACTCCATCTTTTCTTTCACTTCTTTATCTTCTTTTCTCTCAATAGTCATCTTAAACTCGTGAAGAAGTTTCATAAGTCCTTTGCCTAAAGTGTTCACCTAGATCTGACATTCAATCAATATGACCATGTGGGTTGTTCAGATATTGATATTTTCACAACACAGGCAAGTAACTACCACCCTGAGCCCCCTAAGTTTTCCCTGCACCTCCACAACCTAGCCTCTTTTCCTCACAATCAGAAACTAAGAGGTTAATACCTAACATTGCCTAAGACCTTTAGAATTTGGCCCTATTGCCCATGCCTTACTGGTTATTAGATATTGTTAATATCTCTTCTGAGCTGTTCAGTAGAATGCAGAGTCTGCAAAGCTCAAATACCTTCAGGGCCAGTAGGCGACGGGACTGGGTAAAGCTGACTGAGCAGAACCAGGGATTGTGCTACATTTTAGATGACATCTACAAGCAGTAGCCACTAGGAATTTGGAGTAAGCTACAAATGGGTGATGTGTCACTGAAGCTTTAAAAGAAGCATCAGTCCCTGAAACATCTTCTCTAGGTTTTAATTTTTCCTACACAATCCGCACCTGTGGCTCATCAGAAAAACTCTTTGAGATGGATCATTTCAGACACCGATGGAATATGTCTGGGACACTAGAACATCCTCAAAGAAAGTATGCAGCCCACCCAACTCAATGAGCTGGCCTTGAGCTGATGTGTCTGTCTTAAGGCTCTTCCTGGAAAGCAACAAATCTTAGGTGTTCTTTTGTCAGGTACGTGCTGTCAGTCGGGCTGCTTATCCTGAGCCACTGAGAGTTTAAACAATGGCTTATGGCAGAGAGAAAGTTAATGTAAAATGTCAATTCAGGTAAACTGGAGCAATTAATTATTTTTGTAAAATTTTCATTCATCACATTAGGGTAAGGATGTGGATTGAATATACCATTTTTTCCCATGGACCTAACACTATTGGCCATTAGAAGCTATTGATCACTCAAAATTTCTCTTCTATTTAATTTTAGTATCATATTGATCTTTGGAACTTCAGGTTTCACATTTCCTCCATAATCAGCTTTCCACTGGAAGATGAGGACTTTCTATACTGTTTTTCTAAAATTATGTAATTTGGAGGTATTTTGGTTAGTAAACATTGATAGAACATTTATTATATGTTTGATGCCTGTATGCTAAGCCGCTTCAGTCATGTCTGACTCTCTGTGACCCTATGGACTGTAGCCCCCTCAGGCTTCTCTGTCCATGGGGATTCTCCAGGCAAGAATAATGGAGTGGGTTTCCATGCCCTTCTCCAGGGGATCTTCCTGACCCAGGGATTGAACCCGAGTTTCTTATGTTTCCTGCATTGGCAGGCAGGTTATTTACCACTAGCGCCACCTGGGAAGCCCATATATTTAGTACTGGTATGCAGCGTTTACTGAAATATTAGCCTAAAATAAGTAAAAATAGCTTGGTTTATAAATAAGAGAAACTGAGGCTTTCCAGTTACATTATGTGCCCTACATAAAAACCTTCAAGTTGCAAACTTTCAGAGATGTGAAGGTGCATTCATCTATCCAATCACGTACGTTATTAGGAGTTCACGTATCTGGTGTACACTGTCACGTGCCTTCATTGTCTAAAGTGATTGTGTGTTTGTGTGCTTTACTGTACAAGGCATAGAATACAGAAGTCCAATATCTTTATTTCAAGCCCAGGACATCCAGAAGCAAGCATAAAAGCAGCAGTGATGTAGCTGGTTGTTGCTGTTTAGTCACAAAGCTGTGTTGAACTCTTTTGCAACCCTGGGGACTATAGCCTGCCAGGCTCTTCTGTCCATAGGATTTCCCAGGCAAAAATACTGTAGCGGGTTGCCATTTCCTTCTTCAGGAGATCTTTTTGACCTAGTGATCGAACGAACCTCTGTCTCCTGCATTGGTGCATTATTTACCACTACGCCACCCGGGAAGCCTGATGTAGCTGGTACTGTTGTACTTTTCAAGGTACTGGACTGTAAGATTAAAGATGTTTTCTTTATTTTTTTGTGTTTGTTTGTGTATTATTTGTGTGAAGAGTATTATAAACCGATATCAGTACAGTGCTATATAGCCAATTGTGTTAGTTGGGTACCTAGGCTAACTTTGTAGGACTTACAAACAAATTAGACTTATGAATGCACTCTTAGAATGGACACTTTCATATGGAAGGGACTTTCTGTAATTGCTAGATGAGGGGACAGTGGAGCCATGCCTCCAACCTAAATCTATTCAAAGCCATAAACTTGTCCCCCCAAACACAAAAATCCATGTGTTTGTCACATCCACTGTGCTCTCACCTTCACCCAGAACTTGTCTGAAAGCAATGGTTCACAGAACACATTCCTGGCTCCCTGGTGCTTTTGTTCACTCCAGAGCCAATGGTACTGTGTTGGTGCCTGCAGAACACTGATCTAACTCTATTGTAAAGGACTGCTTACTTCTGTCACCCCAACTTGACAGGAAGGGCTTTTTTCACTGTTTTCTTCCAGCACTTGGCCTAATGAAGAACGTGTAGTTGGGCTTTAACAAATATTCATTGAATAAATGGATGAAAGATTCCAGGCTCACCAAACATATGCTCAACTTTGCCTTCAGTGCTTGATCTACCTTGGGGGAGTTTCCATCTGCTTCAACTACTGTCAGATCTCCATCATTAAACATATGGTGGTTGTCACACTGGTAACAGATATTTGTTGGTGATGAATCTGATAAGCTGATGCAGAGAAATAACTTCTCTGATTACTAACAGGAGCAGTGAGAAATGCCCTCGAGTGGACATAGTAATAACTGCACATTTTACTGAGATTATACTGGCTGTGCTTCTTTCTCTGCATGTGGCATAAACCCAATTCACAATAGCTTAGCAAAAAGGATACTGATAACTTTTAACCTATAACTGGGAAGCAGAGTGTTAAAGTCACCTTAGACCCTGGTGGGTCTCAGAGCTGAACAATTGTGTTTCTGTTTCTAACTCTGTGTCTGCTTCCTTTCTCTTGATTTTGTGCTTCTCACTCTGGCTTCACTCTGCAGAAAAGCTCTTTCTATTTGAGCAAAAAGGAAGGGCCAGAATAGGAAGAGCATAGGTCAGTGGTTCTCAGAGTGCTCCCAGCAGAGTTAGCATTATCTGGATTCTGGCTGGAAATGCAAATTCTCAGGGCTTTTCCCAGACCTACTGAATGAGAAACTCTGATAGTGGAGACCAGTAATCTGTGCTTTTTCAAGCCCTCCAGATGACTGCACTACACACTACAATTTGAAAACCACTGGATTAAGGATGAGAATGAGGTGAAACGAATGGACTTCACTCAGTGACCTCCCACGTACAGAAATGCAGGAGCACGAATGTGGCCCCAAACGCAAGCTGTATGTCTGGAATTCGTCTGAAGTACACAGCACTCATTTGAAGAGAGCCTAATTCATTCATCTTGTCGCTGTTGTTTGCTGTTCAGTCACTCAGTAGTGTCCAACTCTTTGCCACCCCATGGGCTGCAGCACGCCAGGCCTCCCAGTTCCTCACCATTTCCCGGAGTTTGCTCAAGTTCATGTCCATTGAGCCGGTGATGCCATCCATCATTCACCTTAATGATATATTTATGCTTATTTTATAGAGCCTTTAAAAAGTAAAGGATTTGGAGAAAATTTAGTAATGAATTCTATTTTGTTAAGCTCCACCTTTTAAGAGTGACAGAAAAGTGGGAGGACAGTGGGGTCTGTATTCCATGCAAGAAAGGCATTCAGGGTCAAAATCCCAAAGTTTCCTAAGATTTCGGAGAGCTCTGCAGCTTCCCAAGGTTATTTTTTTGAGAAATTTTTTTTAAATTTTTTAAAAATTTAAGTATTTTTTTCTTTTTTTTGCTCTATAGTAATAGAATTCTTGGAATGAAAAGTGTTGTTTGGGGAGACTGCACAAAGGAAGAAAGTTAGGGGAGAATTGTGATCCACTCTGTAACCAGTCTTGAGGAAATAGGGACTGTAAAGGGACTTCCCTGGTGGTCCAGTGCTTAAGAATTCACCTTCCAAGGCAGGATATGTGAGTTCAATCCCTGGTCAGGGAACTAAAATTCCACATGCCTCTGGACAACTAAGACTCAATATAGCCAAATAAATATTTTAAAAAAAAAAAGAAAGAAAAAAATCCCAGTAGATGAAAATAGAAGTCACAGCTCAGAGGAGGGGAAAACTGCCTAAATTCCTTGTATTTCCTGAAATAGTCTCTCTCTCCACCCCCTCCTCCCCGGGGGGGTGACAAAAGCTCCTGAGGGACCTCAGTTCCCTTAGCAGTGGTAAAAATCACTTTGGAAGGCTGTGTTCTTCATTACCTCTCTTTTCATATTTAACTGTTTTTGTTCTTGTTTGGTCTTTTAATTAAAAAAAAATGAGAGACTTTCAGGACAGTCAAGATGGTGGCAGCAGCTGAAATAAAAGTGGCAAGAACTAAGAGAGAACTAAATAATAACTATAAGTAATAGAACTATCCAGAATGAAATAACCACAAGAAGTTATTCTAAACAAAAATAACTCTAAATAATAATAATATGATAATAGCAAACACTCATTGATCTTTTACTATGTGAAGGCAATGGCACCCTACTCCAGTACTCTTGCTTGGAAAATCCCATGGATGGAGGAGCCTGTTAGGCTGCAATCCATGGGGTCGCTAAGAGTCGGACACGACTGAGCGACTTCCCTTTCACTTTTCACTTTCATGCACTGGAGAAGGAAATGGCAACCCACTCCAGTGTTCTTGCCTGGAGAATCCCAGGGACGGGGGAGCCTGGTGGGCTGCTGTCTATGGGGTCCCACAGAGTCGGACACAACTGAAGTGACTTAGCATAGGCTCTTTGGTGTCTAATTCAATGAAACTAAGAACCATGCTGTGTGGGGCCATCCAAGATGGATGGGTCATGGTGGAGAGTTCTGACAAAATGTGGTCCACTGGAGAAGGGAATGGCAAACCTCTTTAGTATTCTTGCCTTGAGAACCCCATGAACAGTATGAAAAGGCAAAAAGATAGGACACTGAAAGATGAACTCCTCAGGTCAGTAGGTGCCAAATATGCTACTGGAGATCAGTGGAGAAATAACTCCAGAAAGAATGAAGGGATGGAGCCAAAGCAAAAAGAATACCCAGCTGTGGATGTGTCTGGTGATAGAAGTAAAGTCCGATGCTGTAAAGAGCAATATTGCATAGAACCTGGAATCTTAAGTCCATGAATCAAGGCAAATTGGAAGTGATCAAACAAGAAATGACAAGAGTGAACATTTTAGGAATCAGAGAACTAAGATGGACTGGAATGGGTGAATTTAACTCAGATGACCGTTATATCTGCTACTGTGGGCAAGAATCCCTTAGAAGAAATGGAGCAGCCATCATAGACAACAAAGGGTCTGAAATGCAGTACTTGGATGCAATCTCAAAAATGAAAGAATGATCTCTGTTCATTTCCAAGGCAAACCATTCAACATCATGGTAATCCAAGTCTATGCCCCAACCAGTAATGCTGAAAAAGCTGAAGTTGAACGGTTCTATGAAGAACTACAAGATGTTCTAGAACTAACACTCAAAAAATATGTACTTTTCATTATAGGGGACTGGAATGCAAAAGTAGGAAGTCAAGAAACACTTGGAATAACAGGCAAATTTGGCCTTGGAGTACAGAAAGAATCAGGGCAAAGGCTAATAGAGTTTTGCCAAGAGAATGCACTGGTCATAGCAAACACCCTCTTCCAACAACACAATCAAAGGCTCTACACATGACATCACCAGATGATCAATACCAAAATCAGATTGATGATATTCTTTGCAGCCAAAGATGGAGAAGCTCTATACAGTCAGCAAAAACTAGACCGGAGCTGACTATGGCTCTGATCATGAACTCCTTATTGCAAATTCAGACTGAAATTGAAAAAGTAGGGAAACCACTAGACCATTCAGGTATGACCTTAATCAAATCCCTTACGATTATACAGTGGAAGTGAGAAATAGATTCAAGGGATTGGGTCTGATAGACAGAGTGCTTGAAGAACTATGGATGGAGGTTCATGACATTGTATAGGAGACAGGGATCAAGACCATCCCCAAGGAAAAGAAATGCAAAAAGGCAAAATGGTTGTCTGAGGAGGCCTTACAAGTAACTGAGAGAAGAAGAGAAAGGCAAAGGAAAAAAGGAAAGATATACCCATTTGAATTCAGGGTTCCAAAGAATAGCAAGGAGTGATAAGAAAGCCTTCCTCGGCAATTAGTGCAAAGAAATAGAGGAAAACAATAGAATGGGAAAGACTAGAGATCTCTTCAAGAAAATTAGAGATACCAAGGGAACATTTCTTGCAAAGATGGACACAATAAAGGACAGAAATGGTATGGACCTAACAGAGGCAGAAGATATTAGGAAGAAGTGGCAAGAATACACAGAAGAATTATACAAAAAAGATCTTCATGACCCAGATAATCACAATGATATGATCACTCACCTAGAGCTAGACATCCTGGAATGTGAAGTCAAGTGGGCCTTAGGAAGCATCAATATTTACAAAGCTAGTGGAGGTGATGGAATTTCAGTTGAGCCATTTCAAATCCTAAAAGATGATGCTATCAAAGTGCTGCACTCAATATGTCAGCAAATTTGGAAAACTCAGCAATGGCCACAGGACTGGAAAAGATCAATCTTCATTCCAATCCTAAAGAAAAGCAATGCCAAAGAATGCTCAAATTACCACACAATTGCATTCATCTCACAAACTAGTAAAGTAATGCTCAAAATTCTCCAAGCCAGGCTTCAACAGTACATGAACCATGAACTTCCAGATGTTCAAGCTGGTTTTAGGAAAGGCAGAGGAACCAGAGATCAAATTGCCAACATCTGCTGGATCATCGAAAAAGCAAGAGAGTTCCAGGGAAACATCTACTTCTTCCTTATTGACTATGCCAAAGCCTTTGACTGTGTGGATCACAATAAACTATGGAAAATTCTGAAAGAGATGGGAATACCAGACCACCTGATCTGTCTCCTGAGAAACCTGTATACAGGTCAGGAAGCAACAGTTAGAACTGTCCATGGAACAACAGACTGGTTCCAAAGTGGGAAAGGAGTACGTCAAGGCTGTATTTTGTCACCCTGCTTTTTTAACTTTTATGCAGAGTACATCATGAGAAACACTGGACTGCATGAAGCATAAGCTAAAATCAAGATTGCCAGGAGAAGTATCAATAACCTCAGATATGCAGATGACACCACCCTTATGGCAGAAAGTGAAGAGGAACTCAAAAGCCTCTTGATGAAAGTGAAAGTGAAAAAGTTGGCTTAAAGCTCAACATTCAGAAAACGAAGATCATGGCATCCGGTCCCATCACTCCATGGCAAGTAGATGGGGAAACAGTGACAGACTTTATATTTTGGGGCTCCAAAATCACTGCAGATGATGACTACAGCCATGAAATTAAAAGACGTTTACTCCTTGGAAGAAAAGTTATGACCAGCCTAGACAGCATAAAAAGTAGAGACATTACTTTGCCAACAAAGGTCTGTCTAGTCAAAGCTATGGTTTTTCCAGTGGTCATGTATGGATGTGAGAGTTGGACCATAAAGAAAGCTGAGCACTGAAGAATTGATGCTTTTGAGCTGTGATGTTGGAGAAGACTCTTGAGAGTCCCTGGACTGCAAGGAGATCAAACCAGTTCATCCTAAAGGAAATCAGTCCTGAATATTCATTGGAAGGACTGGTGTTGAAGCTGAAACTCGAATACTTTGGCCACCTGATGAGAAGAGCTCACTCATTTGAAAAGACCCTGATGCTGGGAAAGATTGAAGGTGGGAAGAGAAGGAGATGACAGAGGATAAGATGGTTCGGTGGCTTCACCAACTCAATGAACATGAGTTTGAGTAAACTTTGGGAGTTGGTAACGGACAGGGAAGCCTGGTATGCTGTATTCCATGAGGTCACAAAGAGTTGGATACTACTGAGAGACTGGACTGAACTGAACTGAACTGAGGCCCTTCAGTTGTATTGACATATTTAGTGTTTGCAACTACTGCCCATTTTACAAATGGAGAAAACCAACACAGCTTATCCAATTCACATAGTATTTTGATTATAAATCTGTTAAGCTTTGTCCTAGTTCTTATGCAGTTTATCATCCTGTAAGGCTACCTCTCGAGATAAAGTGAACTTCATCAAAGTATGCAGATGTTTGTTAACATTTGATACACTTTAGTGTTGGGAAGCCACGGCATGCAGTTTTCCTTAGGAGCCCCTCTGGACAAAAACGGGATCCAATCACCATCCTATCCTCATCCTGAACCTGTCATTACAGCTAAGACATCAGAAAGGACATTAACTTCTTACTGAAAAGCATTTCTGTCTGCTGACCTTCCACAGGGGTCAGTAGCGTTACCTGTGACTTAGATTCTTCTTCACAATTCCATGAAATTCTTTGCTGTGAAGGCTAAAGGCACTTTCTATCAGACTCTTTTTTTTTTTTTTAATGGAAAAAGCTAACTTGAACCTAACTTGTGAAAAAACACATGAACCTTTGAAGGCAAAGTAACCTGTAACCTGACTTCACAGAACAACTGACATTCGCATGCTGAGTTTCACTGTTAATTCATCCTGATTCTTGAAGAGTACTCAGAATATTCATTGCATTTTTAATTTCACTGCTGGCTTAGCTGATGGGCTCTGTTTTTCTTATCTGAGCCATATTAAGAGTCAAGCAAGATCTTAAATCATTCTACAGGAATAAATTTATAAACTCTGTTTACTTCAAGTTTCTAGTTGACACATAAATTTAGCAGCTACAAAATTACAGATAGCATTACCAAAAAGCTATTAAGCTATTCTCTTAGAGATAATATTTATAAATGAAATATAATTACCACCTAAAGCATGCTCTTTCCAGAGCTAAAAGCAATAAAGCTAAAGTAATAAAGAATTTACAATTAGTTCTCCTGGGAGAAGGAGGCCTCCAGCAGAGTGAGAAGAAGCTGGGGTGATTCATGGGCCTGGGATGGGGAAAGTAGAAAGAAGAGAAGGGGATAAAGAGAGGAGCTTGGCTTTTCCAGACAGTGGGCATATTCTAGGCTGTGCTAAGAGAGCAGACTTTGGCACCCAGAGAGACCAAAAGTTTCTTGCCCTCACTGGGGGAAGAATTTTTAAAGTACTTTTCCAACCTGATAGAAACTTTCTCATGGGAATACTTTGTTCACAGATGTTTTCCCCAAAGAGTTCTCTTATTTTCCCAGATAGCTGCATCTGGAAAAAAAATTAAATGAATACAACCCCAATAACCTACATAGTACGTGGCCATTGTCCTTGACGTTTAAATTCAGGTCAGTAAATAATTATCGAGCAGCTACTATATACAAGATACATTGTAGGTATTTTGAGAGTATCAAGATGGAGTAAGATATGATCCCTGTACTCAGGAAGTTTAACATTTCAAAGGGGAGGGACTTTCCTGGTGGTCCAGTGCTTAAGACACCGTGCTTCTATTGCAGAGGGTGCAGGTTCAATTCCTGGTTAGGGAACTAAGGTCCCACATGCCATAAAGTATGGCCAAAAAACAGAAGAAAAAAAAAAAAAAGCAAGATAATGAGATAGCTATTTAAAAAAAAAATTCAGTTTTTTTTTTTTTTTTAATTTCGAAGGGGAGAGAAGACATGTGATTGCAATCACTAATATTAGCTGTTCTGTGCCAGGCTTTGTTCTCAATGCTTTACACATGTTAACTCATTTAATCCTCATAGTAACCCTATAAGAGGATGGTGTTATTTAACTTAATAGATGAGGAAACTGAGTTTGAGCCTTATTATAAAACTTGTCAAACGTTACACAGCAAAGCTGAAACTCAAGACAGAAAGAGATGAAATATTTGCCTTTAATTCTTACACTAAATCATTATCAGAGCCTGGCCTATAATTCATTTGGAGCCCCCTGATTCTCTGCACAAGGCTCCTTTTATTAAAGTACGAGGTCTTTTTGTTTTCTCCTTAATAATGAATGGGGCTAGAAAGGATTTCCATGCTCCATCTGAGACTCCTGCTTGCTTATTCTGAGAAAGTAATTAACTTTAACTCAAACTTTGTTTTTCTAAAGAGCCCCCAAAAGTATTTACTAAGGGTTTTATGAAACCTTAAGCAAAGAACTGTTTGTACAAATACCATCTTGAAAGAGTTTTCTGGCTAGAACTAATATAAACGTACATTTACTGTTGATTTTAGGAAGGCCTTCATATGAATATCAGTTTTTGAAGTTTATTTATTTAAAAAAATCTCTCGTTTATCTAAAAATGTATGTTTTGATTCAGCATATTGGAATCAAAGTTTGTTAGATAATGTTTTTATTGGGAAAACTGGTTTTATTTACATAAAATATCTAAGGCACAACTTAAAAGAAATACAGTGATTTTAAAAATATCCTCTAAGCGATTTTTATGCTTAGTGAAATGTCAGACAAAAACAAATATTTTATGTTATCACTTAATGAGTATAACAACACAGAAATGGACTTAAAGTAATAGAGAACAAACTAGTGATTACCAGGCTGGTTGGTGGGGGTGAAATAGAGGTATGGGATTAAAAGACACAAATTGCCATGTATAGAATGAATAAGCAACAAAGATAAATTGTACAGTACAGAGAAGTATAGTTATTTTTAATAACTTTAAATAAAATATAATCTACAAAAAATATTGAGTCACTATACTGTGCACCTGAAATGAATATATTGTAAGTCAACTATGCAAGCATGCAGGCTCCTCTGTCCATGGGATTCTTCTGGCAAGAATACTGGAGTGGGTTGCCATTTCCTTCTCTAGTGTATCTTCCTAACCCTGGGATCAAACGCACCTCTCTTCTGTCTCCCACATTGGCAGGCGGGTTCTTTACCACTAGCACCGCATGGGAAGCCGGAAAACCTATTATGGTGCAGTACTATATAACCGATCGCAGTATTACGTATGGGACCCAGGCTAACTTCTTCAGGCCTACAAATAAATTTGACTTATGAAAGCACTCTTGGAATGGAGTAGAACTTATTCGTATGTCGGGGGCTTACTGTACTGTTTTGTCACGATTTTAGTCTCTTTTTATGTCTGATTGGAAATATCCAATGAGCTCCTTTAGTCCGACACCATCTCAAAAAGTCGTGATGACAAATGTCCTTATGACTCAGGAGAAGAGGGACGGTTACTTTGTTCAGATTAATTCATCAGCTTTGCTAATTACCTTTCTGAAGAGTAAATAGAATTTTGTATGTCTTGAAAAGAAATGATTGTTAAAAAGGAGAGACAGCCGCTTGAGTATGGTGGAAAGACTTGAATTTTTAGTGTTAGACTAACAGTTTGAGTTTCAGTACTGCCGTGTGCTAGCTTCCTAATCATGAGAAACTCTCTTGGTAGCAATCTCTGGGAAATTAAATTTACATCCAGGTTTGATTATTTTCAGGATTAAAGAAAGACACAGTTAACTATTCACAAATAATGGCTAGTATGTTTCCTACATCTGTAGTAGTAATAGTAGTAATAATAATTAATAATACAACAATAATAATAATGTTACCCCAAAGAGATAGAAATGGCATCTAAAATGCATTTCATCTTTTAAATTTGAAGAAGTTAATCCTATATTCCATACCCAAGAAGGGAAGAGTAGGCTATCTTAGAATGCTGAAACAAAAGATTCAGTATTTATTGTCATGGTCAGACCTCAAACTCCTTATCCTTTGTAAGCTGTGTTCAGCTCACCTATATCTCACCTCCAGCAAAGTAGCTGTGTTGGACCTGCGAACTCCCAGGCCCAGACCCGCTCTTCACAATGTGGCAAAAATTCCACTCTGTAACCCTCCCTTGTTCACAATAATTTTGCTGTGCAAAGAGGGTAATGCATTGAAGTTGAAGAATTTCTGAAGAGCTGGCCATGTCTTTCAGATAGCATCTTTCAGGATTCTGACGACATGTGAATTTCAGATTGGTTAGTTTAGTCTTCGGAGAAGGCAGTGGCACGCCACTCCAGTACTCTTGTCTGGAAAATCCCATGGACGGAGGAGCCTGGTAGGCTGCATTCCGTGGGGTCGCTAAGAGTAGGACACGGCTGAGCGACTTCACTTTCACTTTCATACATTGGAGAAGGAAATGGCAACCCACTCCAGTGTTCTTGCCTGGAGAATCCCAGGGACGGGGAGCCTTGTGGGCAGCCGTCTATGGGGTCACACAGAGTCGGACACGACTGAAGTGACTTAGCAGTAGCAGTTTGGTCTTTTACAACCACCTGATAGATCAGCTTCTTGCTCACTGCCTCTCAATCCCTCCCATTAGTCCCTGGTTTCCAAAATAGAGTGCTGGCTAATCACTGGAACTTGCTTAAACCTGGCTGGCTTAGTCCACACAGTCTTTTAATGCGTCAGAGAAACTTCAGTAGTCATTCCACACCAGTTTTGGTCTCTGTAGTTCTGTCTCAGGCTCTTTGGTGGCTTTCCTGCCTCTCCTGATCTGTTCCCTGTATCAGCACTACCATCAGCACCAACCTGGCCCCACAGACTGTGGCTCCTCCTCTGGCTCGTGGAATAAAACATTCAGGCAGAGATGTCTTTCTATAAAGTGCTCACTAGGGAGCAGCACATTGAAAGTTGTAAAGCCTTTGTGTGTGCTTCCACTGGGTGGATCCGTTTAACCTTCTATACTGTATTTTTTTATGAAGGTAAAATGTATACTTTCACAAGAAGTTCTTAAATTGACTATTTTAAAATTAGACTTTCAGAACAAAAACAAACTGGTGATAATACTGACCTGACACTGACTTGTTAGAAAAACTAGGTTTTGTGGGATGGTAAAATAGGTCCAATGCTGGGAAAGATTGAAGGCAGGGGAGAAAGGGGATGACAGAGGATGAGATGACTGGATGGCATCACCGACTCAACGGACCTGAGTTTGAGCAAGTTCCAGGAAATGGTGAAGGACAGGGAAGCCTGGCGTGCTGCAGACCATGGGACTGCAGGGACTCAGACATGAATGAGATACTGAACAACAGCAAGAAAAATAGATTCAGGGTTTACTTTGCAAAGGTCAGAGGACACCTTATTTTTCTTATCCTAAATGACCCCTATCCTTCCATTTTGAGGGGAAAAAATCAAGACAAATGTTGTCACATAGTTCTCTCCAGTTCCTTCATTCTATCTGTTTTTTTTTTTGAAATATGTGCTACTGCCAACAGCAAAGAACTTTCTAAACAAAGCAAAAACTTGTCTTTGCCAAAGGATGAAAAACAGACAAGCATTGGGATAGATTCCAACTGTGAATGGAAACTAATGCAGTCCTAAATCCCTCTTCTTTTTTTTTTTAATTTTTATTTTATTTATTTATTTTATTTTTTAACTTTACAATATTGTATTGGTTTTGCCATATATCAGAATGAATCCACCACAGGTATACATGTGTTCCCCATCCTGAACCCTCCTCCCTCCTCCCTTGGAACCTTGACATGGAAGCGCAAAGGGTCATTGTGTTATGTTGGATGTACTAAGTAGCCAGAAATACAGGTAGAAACTTATTTAAGAAAAGTAATTTCTGTGACCTTTGTGTGAAAGTGTTAGTTGATCAGTTGTGTCCAACTCTTTGTGACCCCATGGACTGTAACCCACCAGTCTCCTCTGTCCATGGAATTCTCCAGGCAACAATACTGGAGTGGGTTGCTTTTCCCTTCCCCAGGGGATCTTCCCAACCCAGGGGTCCAGCCTGGGTCTCCTGCTTTGCAGGAAGATTCTTTATAGCTTGAGTCACCAGGGAAGCCCCATTCTATGACCTTTAAATATCTGAAAATAATATCCTTTTCTCTCTCTTTTTTATGATGGTCTCCTTTTCTCTCTCACACACACATACAGTCTCACACACACCCCATAGGTGTTAATTTTGCTAATTTTGTTAATTGTGCTCAAAACTGATTGTGGAAAAGAAAAATGTTAGGAGAACTCAAGCCCCCTTAATCTCAGTAGATGAATCAGACTGTGACAGGTGGGTTGTAGTTAGATGAGATGAAAGCTCAAAATAAACACTGTTTTCCATGAGAAGCTACAAGTAGAACTTACATAACCCATACAGTTTCAATCCTATTGTACAAAGAGAAAAGAACTGATGTGCGCACATGTGATGTTCTGGTAACAGAAAGCTGCAGCAAGAGAGGGAAGATTAAAAACTAAATGCCTCTGCAGTTGAAACTGGAAAAATGTCAAGTAGAGAGCGTGGAAAAGTGTCAAATGTGAAACAAGGGTCCAGAGGGCAGATAACAAAGATTGTCCCTGGATTTAAGCTATGTGGGAAGGGAGAAATTACACTGGATTGGGCGAACTGGAATGGGAAAGAAAGAGGTTTAAGGAAAATGTTTTTGAATGTTTTTTGAACATGCATTTACTTTTTGAACAAAAAATGCTTTTTGAAAAAAAAATAGACTTAAGTATGATAGCACATTTATTATTTATTTATTTAAATTTATTTATTTTTAATTGGAAGATCATTGCTCATAATATTGTGTTGGTTTCTGTCGTACATCAACATGAATTAGCCATAGGCATGCGTATGTCCACTCCCTCTTGAACCTCCCACGTCCCACCCCTCTAGGTTGTCCCAGAGCACCTGATTTGAGCTCCCTGCTTTGTACAGCAAATTTCCACTGGCAGTGATAATGCATTCAAAATACTGTGATACATGTCATGAATGCAAAAATGGAGGGACAATGGTGTGAAAGGACATCTTTGTCCTTTGAGCTGGTCCCACGTAAAGGTAGACAGGAGGAACTAAGAACAGAATTGATAATGCCAGAGAGGGAAGAAAGGAAGCTTGTAATTCAGAGCAAATTGTTGTTTTGTCCTTGAGATGAAATGGAATTTTGCTCTGCTGTTTAGAAATTTGCGTGACATAGATCTCAGAATGTTTTTATAAATATTTCATTCTCTAGATGGAATGGAATTAGATGACCTCCAGCTCCGATAGATTGAGCAAAGGCAGACCACGGATTTCACGTTCAGGTTCTCACATCTGCTCTGTGCTCCTCACCATGGGCTACTATTTTTTGTCTTTTAATTCTGAAGGCATAATCATTTCCTGTAGTTGCCTGGGGCTCATTTTGCCCAGAACTCACCCCTGGAAGCAGGACATCCATTGTGGAGCTCACACAGCAAACCTTGAGTAGGTCTGAGATGGAGAACCTCATGGTCACTTTCACTTTTCTGTTTTTCTCACTTGGCTGGTCTGCTATGTCACCAGGAAGCAGTCTTGCAAACTAACATTGTTTTATGGTGTCAAGGATGACCAGGTCACACAGTCCAACTAGGCAATTACTTCAGTGACCTCACTGAAAACATCACCCTCTCTTGCCACTCTCCACTCACCACTCCATTGAATCCTATTACTTTCTCCAATTTCCATGGTGACAGAAAGTCCTGATGTTAGTCATTCTTTGGGGGAAATGGTTGTAATAAATATTTCAGGGTAGATTACAACTCTAAGTCAAGGTTTTTCAATCTTTACATTTGGGATGCTATTGACATTTGGGGCTAAGTAATCTTGATGCTGAGAAAGATTGAAGGCAAAAGAAGAGGGACCAGCAGAGGATGAGACAGTTAGTTCATATCATTGACTCAATGGACACGAATCTGAGCAAACTCCAGATAGTGGAGTGCAGAGGAAACTGGTGTGCTGCTGTCCATGGGGTCCCAGAGAGGAAGACATGACTTAGCAAATGAATAACACCAGTTGATCTCTACTCAGTAGAGGTTGGTAGCACAAAATGTCCCTAGACATTGCCAAAGGACACTTTGGGGATAAAATCACCTTCTCAATCACCCCGCAGTGATTGAGAAGCACTGCCCCAAAGCATTGTCTCCCATTAGTTACTTATGAATCAGTCCCAACTGTCTAGCAGGGCACCAATAAAAATGAGAGGTTTCTGGAGCTCAGGGAAATCATTAGTTCAGGAAGCCTCAGGAAGTGGCTACAAAGGATAAATACACACTGGCTCTTATGGGGCAGAGATAACTTCCAGAACCACTATCAGAAGACTGATGAGGGGAAGACAGAGATAAGGGCACAAAGACAACTGAATAGAAAGAGAAGTATTAAGAACAATGTTGCTTTCACTTTATGACTTACACATGTATGCTTCCATGCTAAGTCACTTCAGTCGTGTCCAACTCCTTGTGACCCTATGGACCTTAGCCCACAAGGCTCCTCTCTCCATGGGATTCTCCAGGTAAGAATACTGGAGTGGATAGCCATGCCCTCCTCCTGGGGATCTTCCCGACCCAGGATTGAAACCACATCTCTTACATCTCCTGCATTGGCAGGCGGGTTCTTTCCAGAAGGAAAACCACAGTGAATAGTCAGGAAACCAAGGATCTGGTCTCCACTCTGCTCACCTCTTGGTCTTTAGACCATGGGTTTATCCTTGGTTTCCTGATCTATAAATTGTAGCAGTGTTTCCAGACCTGGTTATCTCAGATTGTTGTGTTAAGGTAACATATGAGAACATGTTTTGTAACTGTGTTCTCTATGAAAGTGTCAAGAATTACTGTTTTTGTACAGCTGTGCCTCACATGGCGCCCCACCCCAGTACTTTTGCCTGGAAAATACCATGGACGGAGGGGCCTGGTAGGCTCCAGTCCATGGGGTCACTAGGAGTCGGACACGACTGGGCGACTTCACTTTCACTTTTCACTTTCATGCATTGGAGAAGGAGATGGCAGCCCATTCCGGTGTTCTTGCCTGGAGAATCCCAGGGACCGGGGAGCCTGGTGAGCTTCCGTCTCTGGGGTCGCACAGAGTCGGACACGACTGAAGCGACTTGGCAGCAGCAGCAGCCTCACATATAAGTCAGAAGGCTGAGAGGATGTTTCTTAGATCTGTAGAGGGCTTGAAGCTGGAGTGAGTCAGGTTTATCCTAGAGCAGAATCACATAGTTTGGTGAAAACCCAGGTCATACTTCATAACCTAGCCCTGGATTCTTAGGCATCTGAAACAGTTATTAACAGTGTGTATCACTGCAGATGGTGACTGCAGCCAAGAAATTAAAAGACGCTTGCTCCTTGGAATGAAAGTTATGACCAACCTAGATAGCATATTCAAAAGCAGAGACATTACTTTACCAACAAAGGTTCGCCTAGTCAAGGCTATGGTCTTTCCTGTGGTCATGTATGGATGTGAGAGCTGGACTGTGAAGAAGGCTGAGCGCCGAAGAATTGATGCTTTTGAACTGTGGTGTTGGAGAGGACTCTTGAGAGTCCCTTGGACTGCAAGAAGATCCAACCAGTCCATTCTGAAGGAGATCAATCCTGGAATTTCTTTGGAAGGAATGATGCTGAAGCTGAAGCTCCAGTATTTTGGCCACCTCATGCGAAGAGTTGACTCATTGGAGAAGACTCTGATGCTGGGAGGGATTGAGGGCAGGAGGAGAAGGGGACGACAGAGGATGAGATGGCTGGATGGCATCACTGACTCGATGGATGCGAGTCTGAGTGACCTCCGGGAGCTGGTGATGGACAGGGAGGCCTGGCGTGCTGCGGTTCATGGGGTCGCAAAGAGTCGGACACGACTGAGCGACTGATCTGATCTGATCTGATATCTGGGACATCCCTGGCTGTCCAGTGGTTTAGAATCTGTTTTATTACTGCAGGGGGTGCAGGTTTGATCGCTGGTCAGGGAGCTGAGATCCTGCATGCTGTGGCCAATTTTTTTTTTAAATTTAAAAAAGAGCGTATATACCTGAGTATATAGCATAGTAAAATTTAACTGTTAATATCTTCCATATAAAGGAATTTTTGTTAGTCTCAATGTATATTTATGCTTCTTCTGAAAGGGAAAACCTTAGTAAGTATGAGTAATAAGCCCACAATACTGTTTGTATTGTTTGTGTTCTATAGTAGAAAGAAGATACTTGCCTGACAAAAACTTTAAAAAAAAAAATTTAAGTTACTGAATACAGTTATCATTTCTATTTCATGATAAATCTCTTCTCTCTTCTGACCTTGCTAATTTTCTTTTATCTACCAGGACTATGAAACCTGGGAAACATCTTGCAGCCGTGCGCCATAAAACCAGATGTTCTTTCCCATGAGAAACAGTAGTGTAATAAATGTCTCCTTCCCTGCCCCTGTTAGTAGGGTCAATAAACGACACCTTGAAACACTATCATCTCACCATAAAATAGATGGGGCAGAAGCAGAAGATATTAAGAAGAGGTGGCAAGAATACACAGAACTATACAAAAAAGATCTTCATGACCCGGATAATCATGATGGTGTGGTCACTCACCTAGAGCCAGACATCCTGGAATGTGAAGTCAAGTGGCCTTAAGAAGCATCATTATGAACAAAGCTAGTGGAGGTGATGGAATTTCAGTTGAGCTATTTCAAATCCTAAAAGATGATGCTGTGAAAGTGCTGCACTCAATATGCCAGCAAATTTGGAAAACCCAGCAGTGGCCACAGGACTGGAAAAGGTCAGTTTTCATTCCAATCCCAAAGAAAGGCAATGCCAAAGAATGCTCAAACTACCACACGATTGCTCTCATCTCACATGCCAGCAAAGTAATGTTCAAAATTCTCCAAGCCAGGCTTCAATAGTACACGAACTGTGAACTTCCAAATGTTCAAGCTGGATTTAGAAAAGGCAAAGGAACCAGGGATCAAATTGCCAACATCCTTTGGATTATCAAAAAAGCAAGAGAGTTTCAGAAAAACATCTATTCCTTCTTTATTGATTACACCAAAGCCTTTGACTGTGTAGATAACAACAAACTGTGGAAAATTCTTCAAGAGATGGGAATACCAGACCACCTGACCTGCCTCTTGAGAAATCTGTATGCAAGTCAAGAAGCAACAATTAGAACTGTACATGGAACAACAGACTGGTTCCAAATTTGGAAAGGAGTATGTCAAGGCTGTATATTGTCATCCAGCTTATTTAACTTATATGCAGAGTACATCATGAGAAACACTAGGCTGGAGGAAGCACAAGCTGGAATCAAGATGCTGGAAGAAATATCAATGACCTCAGTTACACAGATGACACCATACACAGTGGAACTAAAGAGCCTCTTGATGAAAGTGAACGAGGAGAGTGAAAAAGCTGGCTTAAAACTCAACATTCAAAAAATGAAGATCATGGAATCTGGTTCCATCAGATCAGATCAGATCAGTCGCTCAGTCGTGTCGGACTCTTTGCGACCCCATGAACCGCAGCACGCCAGGCCTCCCTGTCCATCACCAACTCCATGGCAAATAGATGGAGAAACAATGGAAACAGTGAAAGACTTTATTTTCTTGGGCTCCAGAATCACTGCAGATGGTGACTGCAGCCATGAAATCAAAAGACACTTGCTCCTTGGAAGAAAAGCTATGACCAAGCTTGACAGCATACTAAAAAGCAGAGACATTACTTTGGCAACAAAAGTCTGTCTAGTCAAAGCTATGGTTTTCCAGTTGTCATGTATGGATGTGAGAGTTGGACCATAAAGAAAGCTGAGTGCTGAAGAATTGATGCTTTTGAATTGTTGTGTTGGAGAAGACTCCTGAGAGTCCCTTGGACTGCAAGGAGATCCAACCAGTCCATCCTAAAGGAGATTGGTCCTAGGTGTTCATTGAAAGGACTGATGCTGAAGCTCCAATACTTTGGCCACCTGATTCGAAGAACTGACTCATTGGAAAAGATTCTGATGCTGGGAAAGATTTAAAACAGGAGGAGAAGGGAACAACAGAGGATGAGATGGTTGGATGGCATCACCGACTCGATAGACATGAGTTTGAGCAAACTCTGAAAGTTGGTGATGGACAGGAAAGCCTGGCGTGTTGCAGTTCATGGGGTTGCAGAGTCAGGCATGACTGAACTACTGAACTGAACTGACTGAACTGTATTCAGAATAATCGTGGATTTTTTTCTCATAATTTATATGGAGAGCTGATAATATTTCTCAAAACATTTTTTTTTTTTTAAGATGAGGATTGGCTAGTGGAGAACAGTGAACAACAGGGAAGCAAATGAAAACACCAGGTTGAAAACTTAAGACATCAAAACCTTTCGGAACTTCTTAAAAGATTACGTGGAGGATCAGCTCGAGTTTAAAAGAAAGATTCAGTGCTTATTTGTTTAACTCTAGTAAAAATAACTAAAACATGTTTGCCCTCAGGAATCTAGACTATTGTACCTGGCCAAAAGGAAGAACCATGTTAGCTAAGATTAACCCAGTTCTTTCTGGAACATATGTGTGGTAGAATTGAGAAGTGCAGGTATAAGCACAAGAACTGGATTGTCCTTACTTTCTATTTATGTAGGAAGTTGGACATCACCTTTTCTCATCTTTAAATTTTCTGTTGCCCAAACTACAAATGGGGTTTCCCAGGTGCCGCCAGTGTTAAAGAATCTGCCTGCCATCCACAAGAGACACAGGTTTGATCCCTGGGTTGGGAAGATCCCCTGGAGGAGGAAATGGCAACCCACTCCAGTATTCTTGCCAGGAGAATCCTGTGGACAGAGGAGTCTGGCGGGCTATAGTTCAGGGGGCCACAGAGAGTTGAACCTGACTGAACAACTAAGCAGCAACAGCAACAAACTACAAGTAAAAACTGTGTGGAAAACATTTTTGGGTTTCTGCCTCTGAAATACTGTTCCAAGTTGCAGTTGTGCTAAATTAGATACTGAGAGCTTAATTATAGTAAAATCTGGTAGTGTAGGAGGTAACCATTAGCTGCTGAGATAGCAGACTGCTTTTTGTTTCTGTGTGGTCTTTGTAGATAAATTCTAACTTTTCCCTTTTATACCTGTCTCACATTTCATTTCTCCAAACCAGAAAGCTTAATCTATTTGCAAAACATTGTTATTGCAGTCATCTCCTGGGGTATAATTAATCAACAACCCCCAGTTTAATGATACAATGAATAGAATTGCTAGTTGCCCAAAAGGCAAAGGTGATTTGAAAGATGTTATAAGATTTTGAGGAAAATCCTTGCTTTAAATTGGCATTGGGTAGCTGCTTTATTTCTGTCAAATTCTGGGATTTCAATAAATGCATCTCCAGGACAGTATAGAGAGTAGTATTAAATTTCAATAGGAGGTTTATTAAAAAATGGGGTGCTGCTGCTGCCAAGTCGCTTCAGTCGTGTCCGACTCTGTGCGACCCCACAGACGGCAGCCCACCAGGCTCCTCCGTCCCTGGGATTCTCCAGGCAAGAACACTGGAGTGGGTTGCCATTTCCCTCTCCAATGCATGAAAGGGAAAAGTGAAAGTGAAGTCGCTCAGTCGTGTCCGACTCTCAGCGACCCCATGGACGAGCCTACCACGCTCCTCTGTCCATGAGATTTTCCAGGCAAGAGTACTAGGGTGGGGTGCCATTGCCTTCCCCGAAAAAATGGGGTAGACACCCTCAAAGTTTGTGGGTTCCCTCTCACTGAATGATTTCTGATAAGAAGAATGATTTCTTTCCCTGTTAAAGAAACACACAAAGCAGATAGACAGACCCTCATGTTTTCCACTTAACTTGAAGTTGAATGATTTATACATGATATTGGCTTCTTAAAACTTTTGGGAGAGAAGCACTGAAGCCATGTTTAAAAAGCAGGTCCATGGTATGTGGTATAACATGTATAATGCTGGACGACAGCAATGTGATGGTGGTTTAGTTGCTAAGTGGTGTCTGACTCTTACAACTGCTTGGACTGTAGCCTGCCAGGCTCCCCTGTCCATGGGTTTTCCCAGATAAGAATACTAGAGTGGGTCTCTGTTTCCTTCTCCAGGGGATCTTCATGAACCAGGGATTGTACTCAGGTCTCCTGCGTTGTAGGCAGATTCTTTACTGACTGAGCCACCAGGGAAACCCTGGAAGACAACGAGCCCATTATAAAATGACAAACACTGTATGAGTCCACTTATATGAAGTATTTGAAGAGGCCAAACTCGTAGAAACAGAGAGTATAATAATGATAGTTGCTGGTGGCTGGGGGAAGGAGAAATAGAGAGTTGTTTAACTGCTGTAGAATTTCAAATTTGCAAGATGAAAAAGTTTTATATATCTGTGGTACAACAAAGTGAAAACACTTACCATGAAGGAACCAAACACTTGGAAATGGTTAGGATGGTCATTTGAATGTCTTTAACACAGTTAAAATTTTTTAAAGTAATAAAAATTTATTTTAAACTTTTGGCAAATAAAAATACTTTGTTTTAAAACCCTCACAAGAATGAGTAGGAGCACAGGACATCAAGGTGATAGCTGAGTGAGTGTGATGATACCAGTCTATGAGATAAGCTTTCAGATCAGAGAAGTGAAAGTGAAAGTCACTCAGTCAGTGTCCAACTCTTTGCAACTCCGTGGATATACAGTACATGGAATTCTCTGGGCCAGAATACTGGAGTGGGTAGCCATTCCCTTCTCCAGGGGATCTTCCCAACCCAGGGGTCAAACCCAGGTTTCCTGCATTGCAGGAGGATTCTCTAGCTGAGCCACAAGGGAAGCCCAAGAATACTGGAGTGGGTAGCCTATCCCTTCCCCAGCAGATCTTCCCCACCCAGGAATCAAACTGGGGTCTTCTGCATCGCAGGCGGATTCTTTACCAACTGAGCTATCAGGGAACCCTCCCCGTCCAAAAAAAAAAAATATATATATATGTGCAGGCATGCTAAATTCCTTCAGTCATGTTTGACTGTGATACGCAATGGACTGTAGTCCACCAGGCTCTTCTGTCCATGGAATTCTCCAGGCAAGAATACTGGAGTGGGTTGCCATGCCCTCCTCCATGGGATCTTCCTAACCCAGAGATTGGACCCACATCTCTCGTGTTTCCCGCTTTGCCAGGCAGGTTTTTACCACTAGGGCCACCTGGGAAGCCTGGATCAGAGAAGGAGAATCACTAAATTTTGAGTACAACAAAAGAACACCAATTTTACTGCTCACCATTGATTAAGTGACTTAAAAAAAGATATATCATGCAGTCTTCCAAAAAATATTTACTGAACAAAGAGGAGGCCAATCATTGAGCTGGGTGATGGGGATTCAGTGATTAATAAGGCTGATTGGCATTTTCATACTTCAGTCTACTGCAAATTTCCTCTTGCTGAGATTGTCAATGACTTTCTAGTGACTAGTTATATTAGAAGCTGATTTACAAGGCTTCCCTAGTGGCTCAGATGGTAAAGAATCCTCCTGCAACGCAGGAGACTTGAGTTTGATCCCTGGGTTGGTAAGATCCACTGGAGAAGGGAATGGGTACCCATCCAGTATTCTTGCCTGGAGAATCCCATGGACAGAGAAGCCTGGCAGGCTACAGTCCATGGGGTTGCAGAGAGTCGGCACTTTCACTTTTACAGAGCCTGACTATTTCCTTCTTGAAACTTTCTTCTCTATTGTCTTCCTTGACTTCACCTTCACCTGATTCTTTTTTTAACTTTAGCAGCTTCTTCTAGCTACTCCGTAAATACTGGTATTCTCTGGGGTTTTCATCCTAGACCCCCTCTTTCTTCCAAGTACATACACCCTAGGAAAAGTCATCAATTTACTGACGTGAAAGTGGAAGTGTTAGTTTCTCAGTTGGGTCTGACCCTCTGTGACCCCATGGACTGTAGCCTGCCAGGCTCCTCAGTCCATGGAATTCTCCAGGGAAGAATACTGGAGTGGGTGGCCATTCCCTTCTCCAGGGAGGTCTTCCCAACCCAAGGACTGAACCTGAGTCTCCCACATTGTGGGCAGATTCTTTACCATCTGAGCCATCAGTTAGCAAATCTTACCTCCAGGTTAAATATCTTTATCTGGGCTCCAGAATGCTACATCTTATATACTATCAGAGAGCTCTACCTGAATGTCCCAAACTCAACAGATTTAAAACTCAACTTATTCTCTTTTCTGATATTCTTTTCTTCCTACATGCTTCTTTTTATCAGGAAAGGACAGCATCAGTAATTTAATTGCCCAAGCCAGAACTTGGGAGTCATTCTATATTTCTTCCTCTGTGTCGTCCTCACCAAGAAGGACCCAAAATGCTCTGTTAATTTCATCTGTTTAATAATGCTTAAATATGATTCATCCTCTCTTTCATCCTGCTGTCGCTGCTTGAGTTCTCATTTGAATGATCACATTTGAATTATTTCAAGAGACACATCAGTTTCCACCCACCTTGGCTTGACTTTCCTTAATCCATCTGACACGTGGCTATCAGACTGACCACGCCACACAAATCTGATTATGTTGTTTTCTCCGGGAAAAATTCTTTAATAGTTTCCCATTACCTCTAGGACAAAATCTTCACCCTTGTCAATGTCTTTTGAGATCTCTCTTTGCCCTCTTCTTAAAGCATTGTCTCTTACTTTTGTTACCTTTGCATCCAACTCTCAAGCAGGATTGAACTCTTTAGTTTGAGACTTTTTTATGAAAGAGATGCACTTTTCTTAGCCAGATGGAGTCCTATTTATAAGTGACTCATGGTTATTCTTTTATTATTTTATTGATTATTACTGATAACTCTGTTGTCTTTGCTCACTTTCCTCCTAAACCTAAAATTACTTTAAAAATAGTTTATTACATATTTTAAAAATACACTCTAATTCTAACAGGCAAGTAATCAGTTTGTTTACCATTTATGTCTGCTTTATTAAAACTGGTTCCCTGATAATACTGAACACAGGAATGTTAAGAAACTAAAGACAGTATCAGGGAAACACCAGCAGACACTTATTTCTTGGCCTTGTTATAGTGCCAAACATTATGGGGGGAAAAACTGGTGATTCTCGGGACACTCATGAAAATTTTATCTTTCTGTGAAGTGGAATAGACTCTCAAATCAGCCAGCACTGCCATACCATTGGGAGCGAATGAATAATCTATCATTTAAAGCAAAGAAAAAATATTTGGTTAATAGCTATATATCTTTCAAGAAGAGAATCTTAATGACCATACCACTGCATTTGAAAAAGTAAACTTGGGATTTCCCTAATGGTCCATGCTACTAGTGCAAGGGATATGGGTTCAGTCCCTGGTTAGGGAACTAAGATCTCACATGCTGCACAGCGAGGCCAAAAGATAAAAAATAATAGTAATATTTAAAAAATCTTAATTCTCTTGATGATAATGGTAATGATAGCAGCAGTGAGCATTTGTTGAAAAACTTATCCTGTGCCAGGAACTAAGCATTTTTACTCATGAAATAGATGTCATCATTAGGCCCATTTTCCAGGTGAAGGCTCACAAAGCTTAAATCTCTTGCTGAAGGTCACTCAGCTATTAAACAAAAGTATAATGTGAAAACCTCTTTGGTATTATAGTTACTACTGCCTTTGGAAAGTTACTACTCATTGGAAAAGACTCTGATGCTGGGAGGGATTGGGGGCAAGAGGAGAAGGGGACGACAGAGGATAAGATGGCTGGATGGCATCACCGACTCAATGGATGTGAGTCTCAGTGAACTCCGGGAGTTGGTGATGGACAGGGAGGCCTGGCGTGCTGC
The DNA here is from genome assembly GCA_935064755.1 of Tragelaphus eurycerus. Lineage (NCBI taxonomy): Eukaryota > Metazoa > Chordata > Mammalia > Artiodactyla > Bovidae > Tragelaphus > Tragelaphus eurycerus. The sequence goes on along the minus strand of CAKXYN010000036.1, from coordinate 13,388,408 downwards.
GATTCATGGGGTCGCAAAGAGTCGGACACGACTGAGTGACTGATCTGATCTGATCTGACTGCCTCTAAGAGAATGTAGAAAAAGGGAATTTGGAAGTGAGAGAAGGTTTGGAGACCTAACTTCTTGGGACCTGATACACCGAACATTTCTCATTTCTTTACTCCAAAAGCTTTCCCTCATTTCAAGAGATCTGTGCCACTTCAGCCAAGACATGTGAGAAAGACCTTTGTCATAGTTGTTTTTAAAACCCAGATTAAATGAGAGCTGTAGCTTCATTATCTCTATATTAAGTCACAGCAGGGGGAAAACTACATAAAAAATGAATATCTGATAAGTATTCTCTGCCTTGGGCAACATCTTCCCTTTGAATTTAAAAGAGAGAGAAAATTGTATATCTCTGTTATGAATGTGGGGAAGGGAAAATTCATAAAACTCAGATCTCTTGTTAGAGATTCACACAAAACAACAAAGGGAGCATGTGATTGCTTTTTGCAGAACGGAAGCTCCTTTACTGGCTTAAGCTGAACATGAAACAATGTTGGAGCAGGGTTTCTGAAAAGGGAATTAGATATCTTGAAGTTTCCAACAAGATAGAACACAACCAGACTCACACTGCTTACAAAAGCCATTTGGCACTAAGAGGAATGCAGAGAAAGCCTTGAAGGGAAAGATTAAATGGGTGACTCAGAGCCTCTCCCCCTCTGCAGCCAGTCACACCAGGGCAGTAAGCTTTCAGAGAGAATTTTCCCTGGAAAAACAAAGGTATGGATGCTCTACCTTCACATTTCATCGTGCTTTATTCTTTCCCAATCATGTTCATATTTTATCCTCATGACAAATTTGTGATGGAAATAAGGCAGGTACTAGTATTTCTATTTGTTCAAGAAAAAAAAAAAAATGTCAGAGCCAGTGAGGTATTATCTGGGCTGTGTTCAGGGAACTAATAAGGGGTGGGAAATATACTAGAAACAGGGATGGTTCTGTACTCATTGCTCATTAAGTAAAATCAAATAGAAGGAAACACTGGACCTCAGATATTCTACTTCCAAGGTCTAGGCAAGGGTATATGAAGTGCAAAAACATGCAGCGGAAGAAAAGATCACGTAAAGCCCATCAAAATTCACTCTTAGATTTGTGGAATGAATGTGTCTTATTTTAGGCTCATAATGAACAGATCCCAGTGCAAGGATGTTAATGCAAGAAATTTGATTGAGAGGTGGTGATTCCAGGAAAAACCAGATGGATAGTGGGAAATCAAAAAAAGAGAGGGAAATAAGTTAATAAAGGGTGCAAATCAATTTAGTTACCACTTTTTGTAACAGGAGTGTAATTCAGTATGTTGAAAATACACCTCATAATTTGCTCCTCCAAAGGGTGAGGGTTCAGAAATGTCACAGAGGTGGCTGTGAGGTGGAAACATTGATTCCTCAGCACTTCTAGCCAGATTTATGCAAGCTCTAACCTGCAGAGAAAGTCCTCAGAAAGTTGAAAATTGGCTAGTTTTCACTCCAGTGATAACATCAAAAGGGATGTGAGTGAGGACTTATAGGGCCTACATCATAGTATCTCCAACAGAGTTCAAAAGTGGAAGAGCAGACCTAGAATATTCTCATTCAGAGAAACATGGTATCGTAATTGATTTTTCTCAGCATCAGAGGTAGTATCAGAAATATGTGTGTGTGTGTGTGTGTGTGTGTGTGTGTGTTAAGCACTCAGTCGTGTTTGACTCTTTGCGAGCCCATGGAATGTAGCCCTCCAGGCTCCTTTGTCCATGGAATTCTCCAAGCAAGAATACTGCAGTGGCTTTGATTCCCTTCTTCGGGGGATCTTCCGAAACCAGGGATTGAACCTAGGTCTCCTGCATTGCAGGCAGATTCTTTATCATCTGAGCCACCGGGGAAGTCCCCAGTTTGTATCAGAAGACCACTTTCTAAAAATTTCAATTAACATTTCATTGATCTTTTCATGTATCAATACTATATTCTTTTCATTATTTCAGCTATATACTAAGCCTGAATATTGGGAAGAGTGATTCCTCCCAGTTTATTTTTAACTTTCAAAATTATTTTGAAAAATAAAAGTCTAGAGTCTCGTCCCTTCTGTATAAATTTTAAAGTAAGTTTATCTATTTTTGCATAAACGTTTCAGACATTTTGATAGGAATTTTGATAAACATATAGATAAATTTAGGGAAAATATACATTTATTATGTGGAATTTTCCAATCCATGAATGTGGTGTGTTCTCTCCAAGTATTAAAGTCTTTGATTGTTTTCCTTAGAATTTTCTCATTTCCACATACAGATCCTATACAAGTTTTGTTAAAAGACTTTTTTGCCCTCTGATGCTATCCTTCTGTACCAGTGTAAATCCAATGATATTCTTGTTACCACAAGCAATGCTTTTGGAAGGGAGACTTTTGAGGATTTTATGGAGTTAAGCTATAGTAATTGTCACTAATATAAATATAAGTAATATATGTAACACCAAACCTGGAAAGTGACAATACCAATATAAAAGTTGTTGTAGCATAGCAAGGTTATGAGATTTTATTTCCTCGTGAATTCTGAAATAATATTCAAATTTATTTATTAATATATTGTATACCTTATAGCTTTGATAGGAAAAAAAGGTGTAACTGGGATTTTAATTGGCTTAATTTACCTGCTTCCAGACAGAAGGGAACATAGGACTTTTTATGGAAGTGTGGTCTTCTCACAGTCCTCCCCATCCTGTCAGTTCAATTCAGTTGCTCAGTTGTGTCCGACTCTTTGCGACCCCATGAATCACAGCACTCCTTGGCATTGCCTTTCTTTGGGATTGGGATGAAAACTGACCTTTTCCAATCTTGTGGCCACTGCTGAGTTTTCCAAATTTGCTGGCATATTGAGTGTAGCACTTTCACAGCATCATCATTCAGGACTTGGAATAGCTCCACTGGAATTCCATCACCTCCACTAGCTTTGTTCGTAGTGATGCTTTCTAAGGCCCATTTGACTTCACATTCCAAGATGTCTGGCTCTAGGTCAGTGATCACATCATCATGATTATCTGGGTCTTGAAGCTCTTTTTTGTAGAGTTCTTCTGTGTATTCTTGCCACCTCTTCTTAATATCTTCTGCTTCTGTTAGGTCCACACCATCTCTGAGAGTCCCTTGGACTGCAAGGAGATCCAACCAGTCCATTCTGAAGGAGATCAGCCCTGGGATTTCTTTGGAAGGAATGATGCTAAAGCTGAAACTCCAGTATTTTGGCCACCTCATGAGAAGAGTTGACTCATTGGAGAAGACTCTGATGCTGGGAGGGATTGAGGGCAGGAGGAGAAGGGGACGACAGAGGATGAGATGGCTGGATGGCATCACTGACTCGATGGATGCGAGTCTGAGTGACCTCTGGGAGCTGGTGATGGACAGGGAGGCCTGGCGTGCTGCGGTTCATGGGGTCGCAAAGAGTCGGACACGACTGAGCGACTGATCTGATCTGATCTGAATCACAGCACGCCAGGCCTCCCTGTCCATCACCAACTCCTGGAGGTCACTCAGACTCACGTTCATCGAGTCAGTGATGCCATCCAGCCATCTCATCCTCTGTCATCCCCTTCTCCTTCTGCCCCCAATCTGTCCCAGAATCAGAGTCTTTTCCAATGAGTCAACTCTTCACATGAGGTGGCCAAAATACTGGAGTTTCAGCTTTAGCATCATTCCTTCCAAAGAAATCCCAGGGCTGATCTCCTTCAGAATGGACTGGTTGGATCTCCTTGCAGTCCAAGGGACTCTCAAGAGGCTTCTCCAACACCACAGTTCAAAAGCATCAATTCTTCGGCGTTCAGCCTTCTTCACAATCCAACTCTCACATCCATACATGACCACAGGAAAAACCATAGCCTTGACTAGATGAACCTTTGTTGGCAAAGTAATGTCTCTGCTTTTGAATATGCTATCTAGGTTGGTCACAACTTTCCTTCCAAGGAGTAAGTGTCTTGTAATTTCATGGCTGTAAGGAGCGATAAGGGAATTTTCATGATTGCAAAAAACAAAGAAGGAAAGGACAGCTCTGGCATGATGGGGAAATTACTGTATTTTGAAGCAGTATGTTTATGTTCAATCCCTGGTCCTAGAATTACTAACAATGTAGTTTAGGAAAGAATCACTTTATATCTCTTAGCTACAATTTTCTCTTCTATAGAGCAGAATGTTTACTTCCAAAAGGTACCTAGATTGGTTCTCCAAAGTTGCACCTGTGTCTCATGTTAGAAGAGTCGTTTCCTCAGTGCAACTAAATAGTTGTTTCCACTGGATGGGATTAATCTCTGGGCATTACTGATGAAAACATTTTATGCATTGGTTCCGAAATTTGACCAAGATTTAGAAGTTATAAAAGTTGAGATTTAGATCCATCTTAAACTAAGTGAATCAGAGTTTCCATGGGCAAGATACATGGCTCAAAATTTTCAAAAGCTCTTCACGGTGATTTTGATGATTGGCCAGCATCAGCATGATTGGGAAAACTAGTGCTTTTTAAACTTTAAAGTGCACGTAATTCACCCAGGTCTCTTGTTAAAATGGGGTTTCCAACTTATGGACCTGGGTGGATGGGGGGAATGGAGCTCAGATGTTCTTAGGGGACACAGATGCTGTGGATTGAAACGAGGAGTACCACTCGTTAAGCAGCAAAAGGACTCTCCTTTGGGTCTTCTCTTTAAAAGGGCAGGTCACATACTGTCAAGGAGGTTCTTTCTAGGAAAAAATAAACATGATTTTAATTCAGAGATTGCTTAAGATTTGAGTATTTCTAATAGTAAGGAATCATAAATTATATCTGGCAAGACTAAAATATAAATGCTTGAATGTGTAATGAAAATGTCAGCTTCAGTTCAGCTCAGTTCAGTCACTCAGTCGTGTCTGACTCTTTATGACCCCATGGACTTCAGCCCATCAGGCCTCTCTGTCCATCACCAACTCCCAGAGTTTATTCAAACTCATGTCCATTGAGTCAGTGATGCCATCCAACCGTCTCATCCTCTGTCATCCCCTTCTCCTCCCAATTTCAATCTTTCCCAGCATCAGTGTCTTTTCAAATGACTCAGTTCTTCGCATCAGGTGGCCAAAGTATTGGAGTTTCAGCTTCAACATCAGTTCTTCCAATGAATATTCAGGACTGATTTCCTTTAGGATTGACTGTTTGGATCTCCTTGCAGTCCAAGGGACTCTCAAGAGTCTTCTCCAACACCACAGTTCAAAAGCATCAATTCTTCAGCACTCAGCTTTCTTTAGAGTCCAACTCTCACTTCCATACATGACTACTGAAAAAACCATAGCTTTAACTAGACAGACCTTTGTTGGCAAAGTAATGTCTCTGCTTGTTAATATGTTATCTAGCTTGGTCAAAACTTTTCCTCCAAGGAGCAAGCATCTATTAATTTAATGGTGTAGTCACCATCTGCAGTGATTTCAGAGCCCCCCAAAATAAAGTCTTTCACTGTTTTCATTGCTTCCCCATCTATTTGCCATGAAGTGATGGGAACAGATGACATGATCTTAGTTTTCTGAATGTTGAGTTTTAAGCCAGCTTTTTCACTCTCCTTTTTCACTTTCATCAAGAGGTTCTTTAGTTCTTCTTCACTTTCTTCACTTTCTGCCATAAGGGTGGTGTCATCTGCATATCTGAGGTTATTAATGTCATCTGCATATCTGAGGTTATTAATATTTCTCCCGGCAATCTTGGTTCCAGCTTGTGTTTAATCCAGCCCAGAATTTCTCATGATGTACTCTGCATATAAGTTAAATAAGCAGGGTGACAATTTACATCCTTGACATACTCCTTTCCCGATTTGGAACCAGTCTATTGTTCCATGTACAGTTTTAACTGTTGCTTCTTGACTTGCATACAGATTTCTCAAGAGGCAGGTCAGGTGGTCTGGTATTCCCATCTCTTGAAGAATTTTCCACAGTTTGTGGTGACCCACACAATCAAAGACTTTGGCATAGTCAATAAAAAAGAAGCAGATATTTTTCTGGAACTCTCTTGCTTTTTTGGTAATCCAACAGATGCTGGAAATTTGATTTCTGGTTCTTTTGCTTTTTCTAAACCCAGCTTGAACATCTTGAAGTTCACGGTTCATATACTAATGAAGCCTGGCTTGGAGAATTTTGAGCATTACTTTGCTAGTGTGTGAGATGATTGCATTCGTGTGCTAGTCTGAGCATTCTTTGACATTGCCTTGGACTTCCCTGGTGGCTCAGACAGTAAAGCGTCTGTCTACAATGTGGGAGACCCAGGTTCGAGCCCTGGGTTGGGAAGATTCCCTGGAGAAGGAAATGGCAATCCACTCCAGTACTGTTGCCTAGAAAATCCCATGTACAGAGGAACCTGGTACGCTACAGTCTATGGGATCGCAAAGAGTTGGACATGACTGAGCAACTTCACTTTCACTTCTTTGGGATTGGAATGAAAACTGACCTTTTCCAGTCCTGTGGCCACTGCTGAGTTTCCCAAGTTTGCTGGCATATTGAGTGCAGCACTTTCACAGCATCATCTTTAGGATTTGAAATAGTTCAACTGGAATTCCATCACCTCCCCTAGCTTTGTTCATAGTGGTGCTTCCTAAAGCTCACTTGCCTTCACATTCCAGGATGTCTGGCTCTAGGTGAGTGACCATACCACCGTGATTATCTGGATCATGAAGACCTTTTTTGTATAGTTCTTCTGTGTATGCTTGCCCCCTTTATAAATATCTTCTGCTTCTGTTAGGTCCATATCATTTCTGTCCTTTCCTGTGCCCATCTTTGCATGAAATATTCCATTGGTATCTCTAATTTTCATGAAGAGATCTCTAGTCTTTTCCATTCTATTGTTTTCCTCTATTTCTTTGCATTGATCATGGAGGAAGACTTTATTATCTCTCTTTGCTATTCTTTGGAACTCTGCATTCAAATGGGTATATCTTTCCTTTTCTACTTTGCCTTTCACTTCTCTTCTTCTCTCAGCTATTTGGAAGGCCTCATCAGACAACCTTTTTGCATTTCTTTTTCTTGGGGATGGTCTTGATCCCTGTCTCCTGTATAGTGTCATGAACCTCCGTCCATAGTTCATCAGGCACTCTATCAGATCTAATCCCTGGAATCTATTTGTCACTTCTTCTGTATAATCGTTAGGGATAAGATTTAGGTTATACCTGAATGGTCTAGTGGTTTTCCTTACTTTCTTCAATTTCAGTCTGAATTTGGCAATAAGGAATTCATGATCTGAGCCACACTCAGCTCCCGGTCTTGTTTTTGCTGACTGTATAGAGCTTCTCCATCTTTGGCTGCAAAGAATATAATCAATTTGATTTCAGTATTGACCATCTGGTGATGTCCATGTGTAGAGTCTTCTTTTGTGTTGTTGGAAGAGGGTGTTTGCTATGACCAGTGCATTCTCTTGGAAAAACTCTATCAGCCTTTGCCCTGCTTCATTCCATATTCCACGGCCACATTTGCCTGTTACTCCAGGTGTTTCTTGACTTCCTACTTTTGCATTCCAGTCCTCTATAATGAAAAAGACATCTTTTTTGGGTGTTAGTTCTAAAACGTCTTGTAGGTCTTCATAGAACCATTCAACTTCAGCTTCTTCAGCATTACTGGTTGGGGCATAGACTTGGATTACTGTAATATTGAATGGTTTGCCTTGGAAACAAACAGAGGTCATTTGTCATTTTTGAGATTGCATCCAAGTACTGCGACCAGTGCACTAAGCGCTGCTGAGAGGAGCTACACCACGTTCGAGGTCAGGGGCAGAAGCCGAGAGGACCCCATGCTGGAAGAGTGGCGGCCAAGAGGAGCTACCCTGTGTCCAAGGTCAGGGCAGCAGCTAGGAGGACCTACCCCATGTCCAAGGAGCGGTGGCTGCGTGGGCTCAGGAGGGCCTAGAGGAGATATCCCACATTGAAGGTCAGGAAGGGCAGTGGTGAGGAGATATCCCTCGGCCAAGGTAAGGAGCAGCGGCTGCGCTTTGCTGAAGCAGCCGTGAGGAGATACCCCATGCCCAAGGTAAGAGAAACCCAAGTAAGATGGTAGATGTTGCAAGAGGGCATCAGAGGGCAGACACACTGAAACCATACTCACAGAAAACTAGTCAATCTAATCACACTAGGATCACAGCCTTGTCTAACTCAATGAAACTAAGCCATGCCCGTGAGGCAACCCAAGATGGGTGGGTCATGGTGGAGAGTTCTGACAGAATGTGGTCCACTGGAGAAGGGAATGACAAACCACTTCAGTATTCTTGCCTTGAGAACCCCATGAACACTATGAAAAGGCAAAATGATAGGATACTGAAAGAGGAACTCCCCAGGTCAGTAGGGGCCCAATATGCTACTGGAGATCAGTGGAGAAATAACTCCAGAAAGAATGAAGGGATGGAGCCAAAGCAAAAACAATACGCAGTTGTGGATGTGACTGGTGATAGAAGCAAGGTCCGATGCTCTAAAGAGCAATATTACATAGGAACCTGGAATGTGAGGCCCATGAATCAAGGCAAATTGGAAGTGGTCAAACAAGAGATGGCAAGAGTGAATGTTGACATTCTAGGAATCAGCGAACTAAAATGGACTGGAATGGGTGAATTTAACTCAGATGACCATTATATCTACTACTGTGGGCAGGAATCCCTCAGAAGAAATGGAGTGGTCCTCATGGTCAACAAAAGAGTCCGAAATGCAGTACTTGGATGCAATCTCAAACACGACAGAATGATCTCTGTTCGTTTCCAAGGCAAACCATTCAATGTCACAGTAATCCAAATCTATGCCCCAACCAGTAATGCAGAAGAAGCTGAAGTTGAATGATTCTATGAAGACCTACAAGACGTTTTAGAACTAACACCCCCAAAAGATGTCCTTTTCATTATAGGGGACTGGAATGCAAAAGTAGGAAGTCAAGAAACACCTGGAGTAACAGGCAAATTTGGCCTTGGAATATGGAATGAAGCAGGGCAAAGGCTAATAGAGTTTTGCCAAGAAAATGCACTGGTCATAATAAAAACCCTCTTCCAACAACACAAGAGAAGATTCTACACATGAACATCACCAGATGCTCAACAATGAAATCAGATTGATTGTATTCTTTGCAGCCAAAGATTGAGAAGCTCTATACAGTCAACAAAAACAAGACCAGGAGCTGACTGTGGCTCAGATCATGAACTTATTATTGCCAAATTCAGACTTAAATTGAAGAAAGTAAGGAAAACCACTAGACCATTCAGGTATGACCTAAATCAAATCCCTTAAGATTATACAGTGGAAGTGAGAAATAGATTTAAGGGCCTAGATCTGATAGATAGAGTGCCTGATGAACTATGGACTGAGGTTTGTGACATTGTACAGGAGACAGGGATCAAGACCAGCCCCATGGAAAAGAAATGCAAAAAAGCATGGCCGTCTGGGGAGGCCTTACAAATAGCTGTGAAAAGAAGAGAAACAAAAAGCAAAGGAGAAAAGGAAAGATATAAGCATCTGAATGCAGAGTTCCAAAGAAGAGCAAGAAGAGATAAGAAAGCCTTCCTCAGCGATCAATGCAAAGAAATAGAGGAAAACAACAGAATGGGAAAGACTAGAGATCTCTTCAAGAAAATTAGAGATACCAAGGGAAAGTTTCATGCAAAGATGGCCTCGATAAAGGACAGAAATGGTATGGACCTAACAGAAGCAGAAGATATTAAGAAGAGGTGGCAAGAATACACAGAAGAACTGTACAAAAAAGATCTTCATGACCCAGGTAATCACGATGGTGTGATCACTCATCTAAAGCCAGACATCCTGGAATGTGAAGTCAAGTGGGCCTTAGGAAGCATCAATATTTACAAAGCTAGTGGAGGTGATGGAATTCCAGTTGAGCTATTTCAAATCCTGAAAGATGATGCTTTGAAAGTGCTGCACTAAATATGTCAGCAAATTTGGAAAACTCAGCAGTGGCCACAGGACTGGAAAAGGTCAGTTTTCATTCCAATCCCAAAGAAAGGCAATGCCAAAGAATGCTCGAACTACCACACAATTGCACTCATCTCACATGCTAGTAAAGTAATGCTCAAAATTCTCCAAGCCAGGCTTCAGCAATATGTGAACCGTGAACTTCCTGATGTTCAAGCTGGTTTTAGAAAAGGCAGAGGAACCAGAGATCAAATAGTTAACATCCACTGGATCATGGAAAAAGCAAGAGAGTCCCAGAAAAACATTTATCTCTGCTTTATTGACTATGCCAAAGCCTTTGACTGTGTGGATCATAATAAACTGTGGGAAATTCTGAAAGAGATGGGAATACCAGACCACCTGATCTGCCTCTTGAGAAATCTTTATGCAGGTCAGGAAGCAACAGTTAAAACTGGACTTGGAACAACAGACTGGTTCCAAATAGGAAAAGGACTATGTCCAGGATGTAAATTGTTATCCTGCTTATTTAACTTATATGCAGAGTACATCACGAGAAATGCTGGACTGGAAGAAACACAAGTTGGAATCAAGATTGCTGGGAGAAATATCAATAACCTCAGATATGCACATGATACCACCCTTATGGCAGAAAGTGAAGAGGGGCTAAAAAGCCTCTTAATGAAAGTGAAAGTGGAGAGTGAAAAGGTTGGCTTAAAGCTCAACATTCGGAACACGAAGATCATGGCATCCGGTCCCATCACTTCATGGGAAATAGATGGGGAAACACAGTGTCAGACTTTATTTTTCTGGGCTCCAAAATCACTGCAGATGGTGACTGCAGCCATGAAATTAAAAGATGCTTACTCCTTGGAAGGAAAGTTATGACCAACCTAGATAGCATATTCAAAAGCAGAGACATTACTTTGCCAACAAAGGTTCGTCTAGTCAAGGCTATGGTCTTTCCTGTGGTCATGTATGGATGTGAGAGCTGGACTGTGAAGAAGGCTGAGCACCGAAGAATTGATGCTAAGAGCGCCCGGCCGGCTGCGCCGCGCACTAAGAGCGCGGCCGAGAGGAGCTACCCCACGACAGAGGAAGGACGGCGGTGAGGGCCAGCGCACTAAGCACGGCCGAGAAGAGCTACCCCACGACCAAAGTCAGGAAGGGCGGCGGTGAGGAGAGACCCCTCGTCCAAGGTAAGGTGCGATGGCTGTGCTTCGCTGGCCGGGAGCAGCCGGGACGAGATACCCCACGCCCAAGGTAAGAGAAACCCAAGTAAGACAGTAGGTCTTGAAAGAGGGCATCAGAGGGCAAATACACTAAAACCATTCTCACAGAAAACTAGTCAATCTAATCACACCAGGACCACACCCTTGTCTAACTCAATGAAATTAAGCCATGCCCGAGGGGCAACCCAGGATGGGCGGGTCATGGTGGAGAGATATGACAGGGTGTGGTCCGCTGGAGAAGGGAATGGCAAATCACTTCAGTATTCTTGCCTTGAGAACCCCATGAACAACATGAAAAGACAAAATGATAGGATACTGAAAGAGAAACTCCCCAGGTCAGTAGGGGCCCAATATGCTACTGGAGATCAGTGGAGAAATAACTCCAGAAAGAATGAAGGGATGGTGCCAAAGCAAAAAGAATACCCAGCTGTGGATGTGTCTGGTGATAGAAGCAAAGTCCGATGTTGTAAAGAGCAATATTGCATAGGAACCTGGAATGTCAGGTCCATGAATCAAGGCAAATTGGAAGTGGTCAAACAAGAGATGGCAAGAGTGAATGTCAACATTCTAGGAATTAGCGAGCTAAAATGGACTGGAATGGGTGAATTGAACTCAGATGACCATTATATCTACTACTGTGGGCAGGAATCCCTCAGAAGAAATGGAGTGGCCCTCATGGTCAACAAAAGAGTCCGAAATGCAGTACTTGGAATCAATCTCAAAAATGACAGAATGATCTCTGTTCGTTTCCAAGGCAAACCATTCAATGTCACAGTAATCCAAATCTATGCCCCAACCAGTAATGCCGAAGAAGCTGAAGTTGAACGGTTCTATGAAGACCTACAAGACATTTTAGAACTAACACCCAAAAAAGATGTCCTTTTCATTATAGGGAACTGGAATGCAAAAGTAGGAAGTCAAGAAACACCTGGAGTAACAGGCAAAATTGGCCTTGGAACACGGAATGAAGCAGGGCAAAGACTAAAAGAGTTTTGCCAAGAAAATGCACTGGTCATAGCAAATACCCTCTTCCAACAACACAAGAGAAGACTCTATACATGGACATCACCAGATGGTCAACACCGAAATCAGATCGATTGTATTCTTTGCAGCCAAAGATGGAGAAGCTCTATACAATCAGCAAAAACAAGACCAGGAGCTGACTGTGGCTCAGACCATGAACTCCTTATTGCCAAATTCAGACTGAAATTGAAGAAAGTAGGGAAAACCACTAGACCATTCAGGTATGACCTCAATCAAATCCCTTATGATTATACAGTGGAAGTGAGAAATAGATTTAAGGGCCTAGATCTGATAGATAGAGTGCCTGATGAACTATGGAATGAGGTTCGTGACATTGTACAGGAGACAGGGATCAAGACCATCCCCATGGAAAAGAAATGCAAAAAAGCAAAATGGCTGTCTGGGGAGGCCTTACAAATAGCTGTGAAAAGAAGAGAAGCGAAAAGCAAAGGAGAAAAGGAAAGATATAAACATCTAAATGCAGAGTTCCAAAGAATAGCAAGAAGAGATAAGAAAGCCTTCTTCAGTGATCAATGCAAAGAAATAGAGGAAAACAACAGAATGGGAAAGACTAGGGATCTCTTCAAGAAAATCAGAGATACCAAAGGAACATTTCATGCAGAGATGGGCACGATAAAGGACAGAAATGGTATGGACCTAACAGAAGCAGAAGATATTAAGAAGAGAGAAAGCCTTTGACAAAGTTCAACATCCATTTATGATAAAAACTCTCCAGAAAGCAGGAATAGAAGGAACATACCTCAACATAATAAAAGCTATATATGACAAACCCACAGCAAACATTATCCTCAATGGTGAAAAACTGAAAGCATTTCCTCTAAAGTCAGGAACAAGACAAGGATGCCCACTTTCACCATTACTATTCAACATTGTTCTGGAAGTTTTGGCCACAGCAATCAGAGCAGAAAAAGAAATAAAAGGAATCCAAATTGGAAAAGAAGAAGTAAAACTCTCACTGTTTGCAGATGACATGATCCTCTACATAGAAAACCCTAAAGATTCCACCAGAAAATTACTAGAACTAATCAATGAATATAGTAAAGTTGCAGGATATAAAATTAACACACAGAAATCCCTTGCATTCCTGTACACCAATAACGAGAAAATAGAAAGAGAAATTAAGGAAGCAATTCCATTCACCATTGCAATGAAAACAATAAAATACTTAGGAATATATCTTCCTAAAGGATCTAAAGACTTATATATAGAAAACTATAAAACACTGGTGAAAGAAATCAAAGAGGACACTAATAGATGGAGAAATATACCATGTTCATGGATTGGTAGAATCAATATAGTGAAAATGAGTATACTACCCAAAGCAATTTATAGATTCAATGCAATTCCCATCAAGTTACCAACGGTATTCTTCACAGAGCTAGAACAAATAATTTCTCAATTTGTATGGAAATACAAAAAACCTCGAATAGCCAAAGCTATCTTGAGAAAGAAGAACGGAACTGGAGGAATCAACCTGCCTGACTTCAGGCTCTACTGTAAAGCTACAGTCATCAAGACAGTATGGTACTGGCACAAAGACAGAAATATAGATCAATGGAACAAAATAGAAAGTCCAGAGATAAATCCACGCACATATGGTCACCTTATCTTTGACAAAGGAGGCAAGAATATACAATGGATTAAAGACAATCTTTTTAACAAGTGGTGCTGGGAAAACTGGTTGAACACTTGTAAAATAATGAAACTAGAACACTTTCTAACACCATCCACAAAAATAAACTCAAAATGGATTAAAGATCTAAATGTAAGACCAGAAACCATAAAACTCCTAGAGGAAAACATAGGCAAAACACTCTCTGACTTACATCACAGCAGGATCCTCTATGACCCACCTCCCAGAATATCAGAAATAAAATAAAAAATGAACAAATGGGACCTAATCAAACTTAAAAAGCTTCTGTACAACAAAGGAAACTATAGGCAAGCTGAAAAGACAGCCTACAGAATGGGAGAAAATAATAGCAAATGAAGCAACAGACAAACAACTAATCTCAAAAATATACAAGCAACTTCTACAGCTCAATTCCAGAAAAATAAACGACCCAATCAAAAAATGGGCCAAAGAACTAAATAGACATTTCTCCAAAGAAGATATACGGATGGCTAACAAACACATGAAAAGATGCTCAACATCACTCATTATCAGAGAAATGCAAATCAAAACCACTATGAGGTACCATTACACGCCAGTCAGAATGGCTGCGATCCAAAAGACTACAAGCAATAAATGCTGGAGAGGGTGCGGAGAGAAGGGAACCCTCTTACACTGTTGGTGGGAATGCAAACTAGTACAGCCACTATGGAAAACAGTATGGAGATTCCTCAAAAAACTGGGAATAGAACTGCCTTACGATCCAGCAATCCCACTGCTGGGCATCCACACTGAGAAATCCAGAATTGAAAGAGACACATGTACCCCAATGTTCATAGCAGCACTGTTTACAATAGCCAGGACGTGGAAGCAACCTAGATGTCCATCCACAGATGAATGGATAAGCAAGATGTGGTACATATACACAATGGAGTATTACTCAGCCATTAAAAAGAATACATTTGAATCAGTTCTAAGGAGGTGGATGGAACTGGAGCCTATTATACAGAGTGAAGTAAGCCAGAAACAAAAACACAAATACAGTATACTGACACATATATATGGAATTTAGAAAGATGGTAAAAATAACCCTATTTACGAGACAGCAAAAGAGACACTGATGTATAGAACAGACTTTTGGACTCTGGGACCGGGAGAGGGTGGGATGATTGGGGAGAACAGCATTGAAATATGTATAATATCATATCTGAAATGAGTTAGTCCAGGTATGATGCCCTGTAACAGATGCCTGGGATTGGAGCACTGGGATGACCTGGAGGGAGGGTGTGGGAAGCGGGGAGGGAGGAGGGTTCAGGATGGGGAACACGTGTATACTGGTGGCGGATCCATCCCGATGTATAGTAAAAGCAATACAATATTGTAAAGTTAAGCAAAAAAAAAAAAAAAAAAAAAAAGAAGATATTAAGAAGAGGTGGCAAGAATACACAGAACTGTACAAAAAAGAGCTTCACGACCCAGATAATCATGATGATATGATCACTGACCTAGAGCCAGACATCCTGGAATGTGAAGTCAAATGGGCCTTAGAAAGTATCACTACGAACAAAGCTAGTGCAGGTGATGGAATTCCAGTGGAGCTATTCCAAGTCCTGAAAGATGATGCTTTGAAAGTGCTGCACTCAATATGCCAGCAAATTTGGAAAACTCAGCAGTGGCCACAAGATTGGAAAAGGTCAGTTTTCATCCCAGTCCCAAAGAAAGGCAATGCCAAAGAATGCTCAAACTACCGAACAATTGCACTCATCTCACACGCTAGTAGAGTAATGCTCAAAATTTTCCAAGCCAGGCTTCAGCAATATGTGAACCGTGAACTTCCTGATGTTCAAGCTGGTTTTAGAAAAGGCAGAGGAACCAGAGATCAAATTGCCAATATCCGCTGGATCATGGGAAAAGCAAGAGAGTTCCAGAAAAACATCTATTTCTGCTTTATTGACTATGCCAAAGCCTTTGACTGTGTAGATCACAATAAACTATGGAAAATTCTGAAAGAGATGGGAATACCAGACCACCTGATCTGCCTCTTGAGGAATCTGTATGCAGGTCAGGAAGCAACAGTTAGAACTGGTCATGGAACAACAGACTGGTTCCAAATAGGAAAAGGAGTACGTCAAGGCTGCATATTGTCACCATGTTTATTTAACTTATATGCAGAGTACATCATGAGAAATGCTGGACTGGAAGAAACACAAGTTGGAATCAAGATTGCTGGGAGAAATATCAATAACCTCAGATATGCACATGATACCACCCTTATGGCAGAAAGTGAAGAGGGGCTAAAAAGCCTCTTGATGAAAGTGAAAGTGGAGAGTGAAAAGGTTGGCTTAAAGATCAACATTCAGAAAACAAAGATCATGGCATCTGGTCCCATCACTACATGGGAAATAGATGGAGAAACAGTGGAAACAGTGTCAGACTTTATTTTTCTGGGCTCCAAAATCACTGCAGATGGTGACTGCAGCCATGAAATTAAAAGACGCTTGCTCCTTGGAAGGAAAGTTATGACCAACCTAGATAGCATATTCAAAAGCAGAGACATCACTTTGCCAACAAAGGTTCGCCTAGTCAAGGCTATGGTCTTTCCTGTGGTCATGTATGGATGTGAGAGCTGGACTGTGAAGAAGGCTGGGTGCCGAAGAATTGATGCTTTTGAACTGTGGTGTTGGAGAAGCCTCTTGAGAGTCCCTTGGACTGCAAGGAGATCCAACCAGTCCATTCTGAAGGAGATCAATCCTGGAATTTCTTTGGAAGGAATGATGCTAAAGCTGAAACTCCAGTACTTTGGCCACCTCATGTGAAGAGTTGACTCATTGGAGAAGACTCTGATGCTGGGAGGGATTGAGGGCAGGAGGAGAAGGGGATGACAGAGGATGAGATGGCTGGATGCCATCACTGACTTGATGGGTGTGAGTCTGAGTGACCTCCGGGAGCTGGTGATGGACAGGGAGGCCTGGCGTGCTGCGGTTCATGGGGTCGCAAAGAGTCGGACACGACTGAGTGACTGATCTGATCTGATCATGTATGGATGTGAGAGTTGGACTGTGAAGAAGGCTGAGTGCTAAAGAATTGATGCTTTTGAACTGTGGTATTGGAGAAGACTCTTGAGAGTCCCTTGGACTGCAAGGAGATCCAACCGGTCCATTCTGAAGGAGATCAGCCCTGGGATTTCTTTGGAAGGACTGATGCTAAAGCTGAAACTCCAGTATTTTGGCCACCTCATGCAAAGAGTTGACTCATTGGAAAAGACTCTGATGCTGGGAGGGATTGGGGGCAGAAGGAGAAGGGGATGACAGAGGATGAGATGGCTGGATGGCATCACTGACTCGATGGACATGAGTCTGGGTGAACTCCGGGAGTTGGTGATGGATAGGGAGGCCTGGCGTGCTGCGGTTCATGGGGTCACAAAGAGTCGGACACGACTGAGCGACTGATCTGAACTGAACTGAACTGCATTTCGGACTCTTGTTGACTATGAGGGCTACTCATTCCTTGTAAGGGATTTTTGCCCACGGTAGTAGATATAATAGTCATTTGAGTTAAATTCACCGATTCTAGTGAAATGTCAACTTCAAGAAGACATTAAAAGAAAAACGGCAGTTGATCAAATATCATTGTTTGTTTTTTATGAGTTACTTCGGAAGACACAGCAGGAGTCATGGGTTGTTTTGCAAGCGCATAGATAGAGAAACTGATTATTATAACAATTTAGAATCATTTCAGACCATGGCCTAGGTAATAAAATTCCTTTTTTATTGGAGAATTTCCTCAACACTGGAAATTAACTGGGAAATTCCATGTTTAATTATTCAAATTCAGATTTCTCTATATATTGAAATGGGGTCAATAAGCACGCTTAATAATCGAAACAAGCTTTTAATGCTTTAGATGAAGTAAACATTAAAAGCAACAAACTGGCTTGATAAACTTATCGGGATCCAAGATTTCATTTTCAGCTCTGTATGTTCTGTGTAATAAAATTTAAGCATAATATCAACACTATTAATTTATACTAAGAAATAAAGCTGTTTGGTACAATTGTTCCCTTTTTTCTAATCCATACAGATTTTCCTATAGGCAAACTAATGATGATGTTACCCAGAGGTGTGGTCTCAGAACAAAAGAATTAATTATATGCTCTAAATAATTAATATTATCAAATTCTGGTAATTTGTTATTTTGATCTCCTCAGTGGGATTGCTTCTGTAATAGGTAAACACATACCTCAACCCAAACAAATGGCTCCTGTCCTCAGTTAGGACTCTGGCTATAATCTACCAAAATGGTTCATACTTGATGAATACCAGCCCAGTGTGCATGGTAAATAGGACATCTGAGTCCATCAGGATGTTCTAATCTTGAAACGGTGAATGACAGTCAGTATTTCTCATTTTCCAGCTTTTATTCCTGATCACTACAGTCTCTTTTCTTAGTCACACACTGAGTACTACTTTTCTGTTCCTTTGGGGGAAAAGAAGAAAATTGATTATACTCCTCAAGTTGGCCATGTTTATTTTGTGATATTTATTATTTTCCTTTACTAGGAACCATGCCCAACCCCATTTTCTTATCCCTTCGGTAGGTACCCACTTTGTATCTACTGTGTAAGTCTTTCCAATCCACCTTTCATAGCGTACTTTAATTTTTGAAAAATATAAGGTGTGATTTTCTGTCAGTTTAATACATTTAGATTTAATGCTGTAAAATAAAAGTTATAATTGCATTATCTTTCTTACCATTTCCCCACAATATTAGGTTCTCAATGACCATCAGTGTTAGGAATTCTAGTTCATGACTTCTGACTGTGGCAATAATAGTTCCACTGTATGTAGATATTGTTACTTAGCCATTTGACTGGTGATACTCCAGAGGTTATGTCCACCTTTGCTTCTACAAGAACTACCCTGCTAATATTTTGGTGCACTCAACATCTTGATGGATATTTTTGGTCCAAGAATAAAATGACCAAATTAAAAGGTATATGAACTTTACATTTACATTGGGTTTCCAGTATTCTCCTTACTTATTTCAGGAATTCCTTGTATTTGCTCAATATTAAATTCTTGTCAGTTAAAAAAAATACAAATATTTTTTCCAGTCTATTTATTACTTTGTCTAAGATATCCTTTATTGAAGAACAGTTTGAATTTTGATGTAATATGATGTATAATTTAATTTTCCTCTTATGACTTGAACTTTTAGTATATTAGTTAAGACATTGACATCTTAGGAATAAGTGAAATAAAATGGATGGGAATGGAAGAATTCAATTCAGATGGCCATTATATCTACTACTGTGGGCAAGATCCCTTAGAAGACATGGAGTAGCTGTCATAGTCAACAGAAGAGTCTGCAATACAGTACTTGGGTGCAATCTCAAAAACAGCAGAATCTCAATTCACTTCCAAAGCAAGCTATTCAACATCACAGTAATCCAAGTCTAAGGCCCAATCACTGATGCTGAAGAAGCTAAAGTTGACAGGTTCAATGAAGATCTACAAGCCCTTCTAGAACTAAGACCAAAAAAGATATCCATTTCATCAAAGGGGATTGGAATGGAAAAGTAAGGAGTAAAGAGACACCCAGATTAACAGGCAAGTTTGACCTTGGAGTACAAAATGAAGCAGGGCAGAGGCTAACAGAGTTTTGTCAAGAAAGCACACTGCTCATAGCAAACAACCCTTTCCAACAACACAAGAGATGACTGTACACATGGACATCACTGGATGGTCAATACTGAAATCAGATTCATCCTGCTCTTTGCAGCCAAAAATGAAGAAGCTTGATATAGTCAGTGAAAACAAGACCAGGAGCTGACTGTGGCTCAGATCATGAACTCCTTATTTCAAAATTCAGGCTTAAATAGAAGGAAGTGGGGAAAATCACCAGGCCATTCAGGTATGATCTAAATCAAATTCATTGTGATTATACACTGAGGGTGGCAAATAGATTCAAGGGATTAGATTTAATTGACAGAATGCCTGAAGAACTATGGATGGAGGTCATAATATTGTACAGGAGGCAGTGACCAAAACCATCCCAAAGAAAAAGAAATGCAAGAAGCCAAAGCAGTTGGCAGCCTTACGAATAGCTGAGGAAAGAAGAGAAGTGAAAGGCAAGGGAGAAAGGGAAAGATACACCCAACTGAATGTAGAGTTCCAGAGAATAGTAAGGAGAGATAAAAATCTTCTTAAATGAACTGTGTGGACTACTGATCACAAGAGGGCTAAACCTGCCCACTGCCATAAGGGAGAGCATGAAAGAACCAGCTGGATGTGAGGCAGTGCAATACAGGGAAATAGCAACATCCCAGGCAGATGTAATCTCTGGAAACACAGCCAGAGCTGGTCTCAACAGGCCACATTGTTGGAGGCAGAAAGAGAATGTGTCAGGCTTAATATGAAGTTTGCTCCTTGTTTGATGATTTCAGGATAAAATAAAACCAACAAGTAATTATGTATTCAATCCATAATTGAAGTAAGCTACAACTGTTTCTGGCATTTATTCAATGAGACAGAAAAAATTCATGAACACTATTCCCTGATAGGAATTTCTTAAGTACCTTGAAATACATGATGAATGGACATCTCAACCTTAGACTCAGATTCAAAAATCAGAATTCAGTTAGCTTTTCCTAGGTTCCTTTTGCAATCCTTTCATTATTTTTCTTCCCATCTTCAGGTCTCACAATCTACATTTTAATTATGCAGGACAAAATACCATATACATATCAGTAAATCTGACAGGATAAGAACAGGGGCTCAATAAAACACAAGAATTCTGCATATTAAACGAGAATCACATGAACTGATGGGATATGAAATTGACCTGCAACTAAAGATAATGGTTCAAATTACACTGGCATTTTCAACAGGGCAAAGCTGTCAATAAAGAATTTCTAAAGCTATGTACTGCATCCAGAAAGGGAAACTAATCCTTTTTTGTTTTAAATGGGAACACGGTGAGAGGTCTTAAAAAAAAAACCAGTTTTGATTGTGTAAAGTCCTCGTCAGGCTCAGCAGGCTTGTCAGTTGGATTTGCATGTGAGAAGAACTCTTTCCAAATGTGCAGGCTTCATTGCCATCTGCAAGACAGGACTTTGTAATCCTTCCATTGGCTTAAATTCAGAAATGCCTTCCTCCATAGAGTGTTCACTTACCCATCTTGATTCTTTTCCTTGCTTTTTTTTTTTTTTTTTTAAATTCAAGGCACTAGGAAGCCCAAGCAAGTAAAACTTCCTTGAAGTGTTTAGGCTGGGAGACAGGGTTTTCAGATGGTTCTTATTTTTGCTTCATGGAAATGGAAAATTGCACATAGCTTTTCTCTGCTTAGGAGAAGGCAATGGCACCCCACTCCAGTACTCTTGCCTGGAAAATCCCATGGATGGAGGAGCCTAGTAGGCTACAGTCCATGGGGTCGCTGAGAATCCAACACGACTGAGTGACTTCACTTTCACTTTTCACTTTCATGCATTGGAGAAGGAAATAGCAACCCACTTATACACGAGAAAGAAAAATAAGGGAGGGGAACCCGAGTAATTAGTCTGTTTCTATTGTGTTTAGAATTAAGATATGGGCTCTGTTAAATATTTGCAGGTGTGTTCTTAGCCATTAAACTCTCAGCACTGAATTTCTGGTATATGGAAGTGGCTTGACAAAGACAAAAATTAGAAAGACTATGTGTCATATTATGCATTAATTTAATATTTTTATTTTGGTATCTGAATATGGTTTGGAAATTTCTGTAACGTCATGGGCTTATACTAAATACACATACATGCAAACATCCTGAGGGCTACTTCTTAGGGAGGAGTGTTGATCAACATTTTTGGATACTGCTTCTAGCATTTACATCCATGTTCTATGTTTACTGGCTATTTATTATATATTTATTGGCTATTTCTTGATTTTTTTTTCAACTTAAGTGATGGCTTCCTACTCTGCAAGATGAAGATTTAGTTCTTCTTTATATACTGCTCCTATGCACTTCAATTTCTCATCCTTTCAACACATTTGATTAAATCAGCATCAAGTTTAGATTGCTAGAACCATGTACCTGTTGTCCACGGAGGCATTTGGTATACTGCCATCACATTTTTTCTTGTGTATCTTTTCATTTCTCTTGAAGTTAACAATGGATTTTTTTTTTTTTTTTTTGCTTAGTTTTCTAGGTACTATCTAGATGGTGAAGGAAAGCCTTGAACCTCCTGGTGTTTCTGAGGGCATGGGTTTTGGTAGGATCCAAAGCAGCTTCATTTCTGAGATCCACTGAGAGTAACTCTCCAGCTGGCATGTGTGT
The DNA here is from genome assembly GCA_935064755.1 of Tragelaphus eurycerus. NCBI lineage: Eukaryota > Metazoa > Chordata > Mammalia > Artiodactyla > Bovidae > Tragelaphus > Tragelaphus eurycerus. The sequence continues at coordinate 13,366,308 of CAKXYN010000036.1, read as the reverse complement.
AAGGTCAATGGGGAAATTGATCCTAGGAGACAGGATTCACAGGCAGCATCTGGCTGCAAAGTCTTGAGATCTTATTGGGAGACAGAAAGGGATAAAAAAGGCTGCAAAGAAAGAAGGGCAGTAAATTGCTTGGAGAAGTTGTGTGTTAAAAATTAGAGAAGCTCTACTTATAAACAAGCACCAGTGGTTACATGAGAAATAATTTACACCAAATTCTTGCCTGGGCTACTAAGTACATTTTCTAAGGGGAAATGGAAATTAAGACTTGTTAAATATGTGGGATCAAGGGGCAAAAAGAAGGCTTATGGATACTCAAATGTCTCAAATGCTCTGAGAGATAAAGCAGTGCATATAGATGGATTTTACCCCCAGGATGGAGGAAGCATATTATGACAATTGACCTCTCAGTGGAAGGTTTCTTAGAAATGAGTTTTAACTTACAGATCGTGAGCTTCAGACTACTGTTCACGAACAGAATGGCATCCCTATCTAGGATGTCCTGAAGGCTAGACATTTCTCCCTTTATCTCTTATACTTCCTGTCTACTATTCTTTCCAAAATAATACTGACACTTCTGTAGGTATGCATAGCCTTAAATTCTGGAATACATACATATATATATATATATATATATATATATATATATATTTTCCCTTAAGAATATATCCACAGGGGCCAAAGATTTGTTTCACAGGTCTTATGGGTATGAAGACAGTGATAGACTGTATAATCTATTGAGTGTGATTACACTCAAATAGATTACACTCTATTATAGTTGTAAGTCAAGAGCGCGATTTCACCATTATTATTCTCTCTAATTCCCCAAATGCCAGAGGTGGTATAATTTAGTAGTTAAAAGGGCATGGGTTTTGGAGTATGACTGCATCAGTTCAAATCTCAGCTTTGCCTATCTCTGTAACCTGAGAAGTCTACTTAATGCCTTTTGACCTCAATTTTCCCATCTGAAAAGTGGGGATAATTTTTTTTTTCTGCTTTGTTCTGAGGCTTACATATGCTAGTTTAAGTTAAGTGTTGAGAACAACATCATAATTAACCAAAAGCAGGCTATTAATATTATCTTGGTGTCAAGGCTATGGTTTTTCCTGTGGTCATGTATGGATGTGAGAGTTGGAGTGAAAAAGGCTGAGCGCCAAAGAATTGATGCTTTTGAACTGTGGTGTTGGAGAAGACTCTTGAGAGTCCCTTGGACTGCAAGGAGATCCAACCTGTCCATTCTGAAAGAGATCAGCTCTGGATTTCTTTGGAAGGAATGATGCTAAAGCTGAAACTCCAGTACTTTGGCCACCTCATGCGAAGAGTTGACTCATTGAAAAAGACTCTGATGCTGGGAGGGATTGAGGGCAAGAGGAGAAGGGGACGACAGAGGGTGTGATGGCTGGATGGCATTACTGACTCGATGGACATGAGTCTCGGTGAACTCCAGGAGTTGGTGATGCACAGGGAGGCCCGGCGTGCTGTCATTCATGGGGTCGCAAAAAGTCGGACAGGACTGAGCGTCTGAACTGAACTGAACTGAACTGGTGTTGATGCGTAGCATTTGATCTACTGAAAGTACACTATTGCTACAATAGTTCTTCACTAACATTCTTTTCATCAGAGAAGAAGATACTTTAAGATAGGTTGATTCGAGGTACCCATTAAAAGGATTTGTTCACCAAAAGACTTACAAAGAATTTTGACTTTCTTGAGCATTTGCTTTATGTCTGGCACTGTATTAAGCATTAATATCATTTTGTTTATTCCCTACAATTGTAAGATATATTATTTCCTACTTTTGTACTGGAGAAAATATTTTTGCACAGTACACTATTTAAAAGACTTAGAGAAGAATCACTTATATATTTTCTTTCTTGTGTATTTCACATTTGTTTAAGCACTAATGTTAATAGTTGTATTATTGGAGTATTGGCTTTAGGTGTTAGAATATTGGTCTTAGGTATTGCACACTAAGGTTTTCTTACTAATCCATCAATGTTCCCATTTTTGCCTCATCCCATTCCTCATTTTTAACCCTTCAGGAAACAGCTGTAATAGCCTAGTAGTCTAAATAAAGTTTCCTAGGCTTAGTGTGTTGCAAGCTACCCAAATATTTTTTCTTGAGGGTAGTACACAAACCAAATCAATTTTGACTGCAGGTGTTAAAACTTGTGGGTCTTGGCAGATTTAACAAATTCTTGATGCTGACAGAATAAGCAAAATGCTTAGGACTCTACCCCTTGGGTAGAATTGTGGCTTGGGAATCTCAAAACCTGTAAAGATGGCTGCGTGCCAGCCCTTTGAGGTAGAGGCTTTGAATGTTTCTACAGAACCTCTGTTGGCCAGTTTCATGACCCCAGTGGCTGCCTGCAAAATAAATAAATGAGGGGCTGATGTGCTGTACAAGTTACAAGTACTGTAACTTTCTTGTTGTGCTGGTTTAGAAAGCAAATGTATCTGTTCAAAACTTGTCACATCGAAAGCTGTGAATTCCTTTTGAGTCTGGACTTTTGTGAGACAGAATAATTCAAATTTATCTTGGCAAGTGTATAATGTACAATGTGATTTACAAAATTATTCTTATCTGCTTTGCTGCATTACTTGTGTTATTACTTGTGTTCTTAGCTATTATTAATAATTTATAATCAATTTTCATATCTTGTGTCACCCTTTTTGAGATTCAGTTCAGTTCAGTCACTCAGTTGTGGCTGACTCTTTGCGACCCCATGGACTGTAGCATGCCAGGCCTCCTTGTCCATCACCAACTCTTGGAGTTTACCCAAACTCATATCCATTGAGTCGGTGATGCCATCCAACCATCTCATCCTCTGTTGTCCTCTCCTCCTCCAGCCTTCAATCCTTCCCAGCATCAGGATCTTTTCAAATGAGTCAGCTCTTTGCATCTGGTAGCCAAAATGCTGGAGTTTCAGCTTCAGCATCAGTCCTTCCAATGAACACCCAGGACTGATCTCCTTTAGGATGGACTGGTTGGATCTCTTGCAGTCCAAGGGACTCTCAAGTGTCTTCTCCAACACCACAGTTCAAAAGCATCAATTCTTCAGTGCTCAGCTTTGTTTATAGTCCAACTCTCACATCCATACATGACCATAGGAAAAACCATAGCCTTGACTAGACTTTGTTGGCAAAGTAATGTCTCTGCTTTTTAATATGCTGTCTAGGTTAGTCATACCTTTTCCTCCAAGGAGCAAGCGTCTTTTAATTTCATGGCTGCAGTCACCATCTGCAGTGATCTTGAAGCCCCCAAAATAAATTCTGCTACTGCTCCCACTGTTCCCCATCTATTTGCCATGAAGTGATGGGACCAGATGCCATGATCTTAGTTTTCTGAATGTTGAGCTTTAAGCCATCTTTTTCACTCTCCTCTTTCACTTTCATCAAGAGGCTTTTGAGTTCTTCTTCACTTTCTGCCATAAGGGTGGTGTCATCTGCATATCTGAGGTTATTGACATTTCTGCCGGCAATCTTGATTCCAGCTTGTGCTTCTTCCAGTCCAGCATTTCTCATGATGTACTCTGCATATAAGTTAAATAAGCAGGGTGACAGTATACAGCCTTGATGTACTCCTTTTCCTATTTGGAACCAGATTTTCAAGATTACATGATAATTATAGAAATATGAAACCATTGAAGTATGCTGAGTGTCTCTAATTTGTACATTTATAACATCACTGAACAGACAAAAATATCTGACCAACATGAGTTTACAGTTTAGATAACAGGATAACACATAAAATATGGACAACATACAGGACAGTATGCAAGTATTCAATGTCACAAATTTCAAAGACAAGACATATGATCAGATAAGTTTTCATAGAAAAGGAATGGCTCGAAGGAAAAGCCCTAAAGAACGTTTCATGTATTTGGTAAGATTTTTGTTATATGGTAATGACTTGAATTATGGTATTGCCACAGGAATAAGTTAGGAATGATCACTAATGATAAATTATTGATAGATACATCAGCTGGAGGAAAGATTTGTGTTCAATTAAGATCCCTTTTGAGAAAAACACATCTAAAAAAACAAAACATTAATTGGAAAAGATACATGCATCTTAACGTTCATAGCAGCATCATTTACAACTGCCACGATATGGAAGCAACTTAAGTGTCCATCAGCGGATGAAAGGATAAAGAATATGTGGTCCATATATACAATGGAATGTTACTCAATCATAATAAAAATGAATTTTGCCATTTGCAGCAACATGGATGGACTTGGAGGCCATTATGCTAAGTGAAATAACTCACACAAAGATGAATACAGTATGATATCACTTGTATGTAGAATCAAAAAAAAAAAAAAAAACAACTAGTGAATATAACAGAAAAGAGACAGACTCTTGGATGGATATAGAGAACAAGGTAATGGTTATCAGTGCAGAGAGGGAAAGGGGACGAAGCAATATAGGGTTAGGAGAACAAAAGGTACAAACAATTAAGTATAAAATAAGCTATGAGGATATATTGTATAACAAGGAATAATAGAAAACATTTTATAATAACTACAAATGGAGTATAACCTTTAAAATTTGTGAATCACTTTAAAAAGGGCTCCCCTGGTGGCTTAGATGGTAAAGAATCCACCTGCAATGCAGGAGACCTGGTTTGATCCATTGGTTGGGAAGATCCCCTGGAGGAGGGCATGGCAACCCATTCCACTATTCTTGCCTGGAGAATCCCCATGGACAAAGGAGCATGGTGGCTACAGTACCTGGGGTTGCAAAGAGTCAGACATGACTGAGTGACTAAGCACAGCACAGTATTTTAAAAAAAGACACATTTATACATTTACTTGCCTTTTTAATGAAATTCTATTCACTAATACAGAAGTCATGTTGAAGTTGTTCCTTTTATGTATTTTAAGAGCATATCTCTTATTTTAACTTGTTCACTGAATGTTTATAGTGCTAATTAGTACTGATCTCTGAGATTATTCTTTTCTGGTAATGATAGAAGCAGAAGGCTGAAGACTACATTTTCACTAGTTACTGTTTATCATCAATCTACTTTTTTGTGTTTGTCACATTAATGATGCTGTGTGTGTGTGTGTGTTAGTTGCTCAGTTGACTCTTTACAATCCCCTGGACTGTAGCGTACTAGGCTCCTTTATCCATGGATTTCTCCAGGCAAGAATATTGGAGTGGGTAGCCATTCCCTTCTCCAGCGGATCTTCCTGACCCAGGGATTGAATCAGGGTCTCCTGATTTGCAGGCAGATTCTGCTGGAGAGTCAGACTTTGTTTTTCTGGGCTCCAAAATCACTGCAGATGGTGACTGCAGCCGTGAAATTAAAAGACGCTTACTCCTTGGAATGAAAGTTATGACCAACCTAGATAGCATATTCAAAAGCAGAGACATTACTTTACCAACAAAGGTTCGCCTAGTCAAGGCTATGGTCTTTCCTGTGGTCATGTATGGATGTGAGAGCTGGACTGTGAGGAAGGCTGAACGCCGAAGAATTGATGCTTTTGAACTGTGGTGTTGGAGAAGACTCTTGAGAGTCCCTTGGACTGCAAGAAGATCCAACCAGTCCATTCTGAAGGAGATCAGCCCTGGGATTTCTTTGGAAGGAATGATGCTAAAGCTGAAACTCCAGTATTTTGGCCACCTCATGCGAAGAGTTGACTCATTGGAGAAGACTCTGATGCTGGGAGGGATTGAGGGCAGGAGGAGAAGGGGACGACAGAGGATGAGATGGCTGGATGGCATCACTGACTCGATGGATGCGAGTCTGAGTGACCTCCGGGAGCTGGTGATGGACAGGGAGGCCTGGCGTGCTGCGGTTCATGGGGTCGCAAAGAGTCGGACACGACTGAGCGACTGATCTGATCTGCTGGAGAACTTATTTTCAATCCCACATAGGGATTCCTTCAGTTCCCTTTGCTGATAAACTAAAGTTCTCTTGTAGAAAGTCATACTGGCATCTCTTTTTGTTTATTTTTAGTTTTTTAAAGAATTTAAGAAACATGGATTTAATCTTTCAAAAATAACATATTCATAATGACCTTTTATTGATGCCATGTCAATGATATTCTAGTAATAGTAATGATTTATGGTAAATAGTTACAACAAATTTTGTAGTTTAACAAGTAAGAAATTAAGTTGAATTAGATGTAGACTCATAGACATAGAAAATAAACTCATGGTTGCTGCTGCTGCTGCTGCGTCACTTCAGTCGTGTCCGACTCTGTGTGACCCCATAGACAGCAGCCCACCAGGCTTCCTGTCCCTGGGATTCTGAGTGGGTTGCCATTTCCTTCTCCAATACATAAAAGTGAAAAGTGAAAGTGAAGTCGCTCAGTCGTGTCCGACTCTAGCGACCCCATGGACTGCAGTCTACCAGGCTACTCTGTCCATGGGATTTTCTAGGCAAAAGAACTGGAGTGGGGTGCCATTGCCTTCTCCGAAACTCATGGTTACCAAAAGGGAAATGCAGGGAAGGGATAAACCAGGAATCTGAGGTTAACACATGCACACTACCATATACAAAATAGATAACCAGCAAGAACCTGCTATACAGCACAATGATTGTTTGTTTTAGCTCTTCCTACTACTAAGTGAGTGGAGGAGGATGGATATATGGGTATAAGAAGTACTGAAATAATTCTCAGATTTCTGAGAATGGGCTATACTTCCTCTCTCCTCAAAGTAACAGTAACAGAGATTTGATTCAGTTCAGCATTTCTATGACACTGTGGTTTAGATTATGAATTATGGAACCAAATTGCCTGAGTTTGAATCCTGACTCGACTCTTTTCTAGCACTGATAACTTGGTCAAAATATATAGTTTCTCAGTCCATCTGTACTATTATTTGTAAAATGGAGATAATAATAAATAAATATCTACCATTTTGGATTTTTCTGAGATTTAAATAGTTAATACATGCATTTTTAAAAGTGCTAGGCACAAAGAACACAAACTGTTATATAATTATGGTAAAACATTTCCTATTTTATTTACCACTGAATATCTTTTTTTAGCACTGAAAATTTACTACCATACAGGCTTTAAAAAAAACCTACTTGGTGACTCAGTCAGTAAAGAATATGCCTGAAATGCAGGAACTTGTGTTCAGTCCCTGAGTCAGGAAGATCTCTTGGAGAAGGGAATGGCAGTCCACTCCAGGATTCTTGCCTGGAGAATTCCATGGACAGAGGAGCCTGGTGGGCTGCTGTCCACAGGGTCGCAAAGCGATTGGCATTCTCACTTTATACTTTTTATCTTCAACTATTATCTAAAATGTGTATTCTACTGGATACAAAGTCTTGCTCTGCTACAAGACTCTCAGTATTCTACCTTGATTTTCCAGGGAGGGAAAAGGAAAAACAAAGAAGGATTTTCTACTTGCTCTCTAATCCTCCTTCATTGCCTCCCCACCCCAAACCTGCCACACACACAGACATATTGGCACTGATTTATCTTTAGGAGAATATAATAAGAAAACATGAATAAGGACTTTTAGTCTTCCACTTTTGAACTTTTGGACACAAGTTGATACAAGTTTGACATATGTTAGCCATATGTTTAAACGTCAGCCAAGTACTCAGATGTCTAATATTTGAACACAAACTGCAAAGTGTAGACTTGCAGTAGAAAACTCCCTTTTTGCTCAGAGCTAGATTCACATAGTGGAGTTTCATATTGCATGATTCGAAGGGCACCAAACAGCCTTTTTCCTCTGTCCCAAGAATATCCCCTTTCCTCATCTTGTTCTCAAAGTCTCTTCCTTTACTAATTATCTTTGGGAAAAATGACAAAGACTTGCATGCTAAAGCAAGTTGGATTATTTTCTGTCCAGGGAGTACTAGGAAGCACGGAAATAGCCAATGTATAGGAACATTTCAGTTGAGTAAGAAGAAAGATGGGGGAAAAAAGAAATATGGCTCTAAATTAAATCTTTGCTCATATTATTTTCTTGCTTAAAGGGTTTCTGTTTTCACTTATATAAAATTCTTTGACAGCAGATTGGTTCAATATAAGTCCCCCTATGTTATCGGGCAAGACATAGTTATCTTTTAAAAAATGAAACCACCAAGACTGCTAAGAACTGAACAATATTAGCTAGATCCAAGGACTATGCCAATATAAACAAAGACAGGGACATTTCCCTTTGACAAATGATCTAACACAATGTTTGTGATATTGAATGAAAAATATAGTCACTTAATGGAAAACAAGGGTAGAGTATCCACTCTTTAAGCACCAATTATCCCTTTGTTTCTTCAAAAGCATTGCTGCTTATTTCTCTCTCTTATTGCCAAATAAATGCTAATATAGAAGGAAATTCACAAAGTGGATCTGCATGAGCTGTTCAGTTGCTAACTCGTGTCCAACTTTTTGTGACCCTATGGACCGCAGCACACCAGGCTTCCTTCACCATCCCCCGGAGTTTGCTCAAACTCATGTCCAATGAGTCAGTGATGCCATCCAACCATCTCACCCTCTGTCGCTGCCCCCCTTTCCTCCTAGGAGGGTCTTTGCCCAGCATCAGGGTCTTTGACAACAAGTTGGCTTTTCACAGCAGGTGGCCCAAGCATTGGAGCTTCTGCAGTCCTTCTAATGAATTTTCTGGGTTGATTTCCTTTAGGATTGTCTGTGGCCACCACTGAATTTTTCAAATTTCCTGGCATATTGAGTGCCACACTTTCTTTCCTTCCAAGGAGCAAGCCTCTTTTAATTTCACAGCTGCAGGCACCATTTGCAGTCATATGAGAAAAATTTTTAATGGATAAAGATAGGGCTGATCTATTCAAATTTTGATTTTACCTCCATTTCCTTATTTGAAGTCTGTCCTTTTGACACTGTGTGTCAACACTTCTACTTCACGGATTTAAATTCTTGATCTTTAGACTTTTAGCATTAAAAGCTCGTAGGTTTGCTATTTCGCTTGGCAACCAGCTTTAGTTACACAAATAAGAGTACTTTCTGTGATCATAAACTAGAAGGGCTATTTGTAGTTTACCTTTTAAAATATTCCCTCTCATCTAAGATCTCTCATGTTCTTTCATGTTATAAAAAAAAAGCAGAAATTACTCATTGCTACAAAGGATTTGAAGTCCAGAGTGTATCTTTCTTTTCCCCCAGGAGGTAGTTTCCCTTACTTTACTTTGTAGCAAATCACAGTATTTGTACACTGTCTCATCACATAAATCATTTTCATATTCTCATCTGAACTTTATAATAAGCCTATGAAATATTAGAATTGCTTAGTGAACCCTTGGATTTTAATAGGTCCTTAAACAATGACTGAAGGAAATGTAGATTTTAATGTTGTTGTTGTTGTTGTTCTGTCGCCCAGTCATGTCCAACTCTTGCAACCCCATGGACTGCAGCACGCCAGGCCTCTCTGTCCCTCATCATCTCTCAAAGTTTGCCCAGGTCCATCATGTCCATTGCATCGGTGAATGCCATCCAGCCATCTCATCCTCAACACAGATATTAATGACTTATTTTTTAAAGTAAGTATCTGAACTATGCATAGTAAAATGATTTTCTAAGGGCCTAGGTAGAGTTTGAACTCATGTTCAGCTTTTTTAGATCACAGGGCAAGTTTCTTTCTATAGTTTATGGCTTTAGTTTTTGTAATTTTTGTTTAAGGTAAAATTTAGAGTGAAATGTTCAGATACTAAGTGCACAATTTGAGTTTTGAGAAACACATTCACCTGTAAAGCCAACACATCAGGCAAGATATCGAATATTTCTGTTTCTGCAACATTTCCTGGGGACATTTTCTGTAACTCCCAGTCCAGGTAATCACTGTTGTGACTTTTTTTAACCACCATAGCTCAGTATTGCTTGATCTAAACCTTCTGATAAATGGAATCTTATAGTAAATACTCTTGTGTATTTTGCTTCTTTAACTCAGCTTAAATTTAAGATTTACCCACATTTTGCATGCATAAGAACTTCATTTTTTAAAATTGCTAAGTAATAGTCCATCACATGAATGTACCACAGTTTCTTCATCTGTTTTCTTGCCAATGAATCAAACTGCTATAAACATTTGTGTACTAGTTTCTTTACGGATATAAATTTTCATGTATTTTTTTCTTTTTTGAAAATTGCTGGGTTTACATGCTAGATGACAGGACATATAAGAAACTGCCAAATTTTTCCCAAAGTGGTTGTACTATTTCATATTCCCACCAAAAATGTATGAATATTTCAGGTGTTTCAATCCTTGTTGACATTTAGTATTGTCAGTATTTTAAATTGTAACCATTGTGGTGAGTTGTGTTGGCAGTTTGCATTCTCTTGGTTAACTTGCAGAGCTTCTTTTCACATGCTTATATGCCATTTGTGAATCTTAGTGAGGTGTCAAATCTTTTCCTTCATTTTAAAATAAGATTGTCTTTTTGTCATTGAGTTGTTGGCATTCTTTCTGTATTCTGTATTCAGATCTTTTGCTAGATATATTGTGAATGTATTCTCTGCTTTGGTGGCTTGTCTGTTCATTTTCTAATGCAGTCTTGACTGACAGAATTATAACACTTTTTCTTTTGTTGCTATTGCTTTCTACACTCTAATAAACGTTTGCCTTACCCCAGACTGCAAAGATATGTTTTCTTCTAGATGTTTTATGGACTTAGATTTACATTTTGGTCTATAACTTTAACATTTATCTTATGTCCATTTTGTGTTAATTTTTCAGTGTGGTGTAAGGTGAGTGTTGAGGTTAGCTTTTTCCATGTGGATAGCCAGTTGTTTCAGCAATTTTCATTGAAAAGATGCTTATTATCTTATCGAACACTTTTGTCTTCTTTCAAGTCGATTGTGTAAATAGGTTTACTTCTGTACTATCTCTTCTGTTTGATCCTTATGCCAGTACAATATCTTAATTACTCTACCTTAATGTGCCTTCCAATCATTTTGTCAAAATCTTTTTGATTAATATAGTCTCTTTGCATTTCCATTTGAATTTTAGAAATAGATTGATAATTTTGATAAAAAATCCTTCTGGGATTGTAATTAGAGTGTATTCCAATCTATTTTGGAGAGAATTAGTAGCTTAACAGTAATGAGTGTTTCAATCCATGAATTTAATATTCCCTTCATTTACCTAGGTCCTTAATTTCTCAAGGCAATGCTTTGTAGTTTTCAGTGTATAAGTCTTCAGATATTTTGTTAAATTTATTCCTAAATATTTTGTTTAGATGTTATTGTAAGTGGAAGTTTTGAATTTCATTTTTTACCTGAATAGTGCAAGTGTAGAGTTTCCCTGGTGGCTCAGACGATAAAGAATCCACTTGCCGATGCAGGAGATCCGGGTTTGGTCCCTGGGTCAGGAAGAGGCCCCTGGAGGAGTGCATGGCAGTCCACTCCAGTATTCTCACCTGGACAGTTCCATGGACAGGAGAGCTTCGTGGGCTATAGTCCATAGGGTTGCAAAGAGTCAGACATGACTGAGTGACCAACACACACATATACACATACACACACACACACACACACACACACACACACACACACGGTGCAAGTATGTAGAAACAAATTGTTTGTGCATATTGCCTTGTGTAGAGAACTTGCTAAATTCACTTGGTAGTTGTTTCATAGATTACCTCAGGTACTTTTACATAAAAAATCACATCTGTAAATAGAAACAATTTTACTTTTTAATGCATTTTATATTTTTCTTGTCGTATATAGCTGCACTATATAAGACTGTGTAAGGTATTGAATAGAAATGATGAAAATAGATATCCTCTTTAATCCTAATGTTAATATGAAAAGTGTTCAGTGTTGCACCATTAAGTAAGATATAGGTTTTTTAATATGTACAGTAAATCAGACTGAGAAAATTCTGTGCTATTCCTCATTTGCTGTGAATTTTTAGTAAGCTTGGTGAATAATTTTGTCAAGCCCTTTTTGTATCTGATAAGATGACCACGTGACTTTTCCCTTTAACCTGTTATTGTGCTAATATACTGATTTTCAAATGTGAAGCCAACTTTATATTCCTAAAATAAACACCACTTGCCAAATTAATATACTAAAATTGTTAAAGATTTTTACATATCCTTATTGCACCCCCACCCCAGTACTTTTGCCTGGAAAATCCCATGGACGGAGGATCCTGGTAGGCTCCCGTCCATAGGGTCGCTAAGAGTCGGACACGACTGAGCGACTTCACTTTCACTTTTCACTTTCATGCATTGGAGAAGAAAATGGCAACCCACTCCAGTATTCTTGCCTGGAGAATCCCAGGGACGGGGGAGCCTGGTGAGCTTCCATCTCTGGGGTCGCACAGAGTCGGACACGACTGAAGCGACTTAGCAGCAGCAGCAGCATTGCATGCCTGCAATGCAGGAGACTGGAGTTCAATCCCTGGGTCAGGAAGATCCCCTGGAGAAGGAAATGGCAACTAACTCCAGTACTCTTGCCTGGAAAATCCCATGAACAGAGGAGCTTGATCCATGGGGTCACAAAAGAGTTGGACAAAACTTAGTGACTAAACAACAACAAGATTCCATTGTATATGTATGTATACACACCACATCAAGTCATCTGTTGATGGGCACTTAGGTTGTTTCTATGTCTTGTAAATAGTGCTGTTAGGTACATAGGGGTGCAGGTATCTTTTGGAATTGTAGTTTTAACTGGGCATATGCTCCAGAGTGGGCATGGTGGATCATATGGCAACTCTTAGTTTTTTCAGGAACCTCTATACCCTTTCACTTTCCTGCATTGGAGAAGGAAATGGCAACCCACTCCAGTGTTCTTGCCTGGAGAATCCCAGGGATGGGGGAGCCTGGTGGGCTGCCGTCTATGGGGTCGCACAGAGTCAGACACGACTGAAGTGACTTAGCAGCAGCATACCCTTTTCCATAATGGCTGTACCAATTTACAAGGGAGTTCCTTTTTCTCTATACCCTCTACAGCATTTATTATTTATAGAATTTTTAATGACTATTCTAACCTGTGTGAGGTGGTACCTCACTGTAGTTTTGATTTGCATTTCTCTAATAATTACCAATGATGAGCATCTTTTCATGTGCTTGTTGATCAGCTGGGTGTCTTCCTTGGGGAAATGTCTACTTAGGTCTTCTGCCCATTTTTTTTTTTCCAGATAAAATTGACTTTATTTTATTTTTTTTGGGTATCAAGAATCTCTTTTATTGATTATCAGAAACATTACAAACATCTAATATGAACAAATTGTAACATGACAGTGATTAGTTTGAACAATTAATACATTTCAGATATATTATTATACATATTTCAATGCTATTCTCCCCAATCATCCCACCCTCTCCCGGTCCCAGAGTCCAAAAGTCTGTTCTATGCATCAGTGTCTCTTTTGTTGTCTCGTAAATAGGGTTATTTTTACCATCTTTCTAAATTCCATATATATGCGTTAGTATACTGTATTTGTGTTTTTGTTTCTGGCTTACTTCACTCTGTATAATAGGCTCCAGTTCCATCCACCTCCTTAGAACTGATTCAAATGTATTCTTTTTAATGGCTGAGTAATACTCCATTGTGTATATGTACCACAGCTTGCTTATCCATTCATCTGTGGATGGACATCTAGGTTGCTTCCACGTTCTGGCTATTGCAAACAGTGCTGCTATGAACATTGGGGTACACGTGTGGTCTTCTGCCCATTTTTTGATTGAATTATTTCTTTGTTGTTGAGTTATATGAGCTGCCTGCATGCTTTGGAAATTAAGCCTTTGTTAGTTTCATCATTTGCAAATATTTTCTTCCAGATCTAGGCTGTTTTTTGTTTTATTTGTGGTTTCCTTTGCTGTGCATACAGTGGCTCTGGCCTAACTACTGGGTGGCTTGTTTAGCTTCTGCCTAAATTCTATGAAAACAGAAATGTTTCTCAAATTTACCTGATTCCATAATTTTTATTTTATAAATAATTTTAATACAATTGCTATAGTCAGGTCACTTGCTTTGCCTCCGTTTCTTAAAATGATTCTTCTTTTTCCTCATGTTCCAAAGCCCATGTGTCTTATCCCAAGGCTTTTTGGAGCATGAAAAAATTATTTTTTTAATGCGTCTAACTGGTTTTGTTTTGTGGAATTATCATACTTTATTCTTCAGGGAGAAAAATTTTGACTAAGAAATCTGATATATTTATTTATGGAGTAAACTTGTTTAAAGGAACATTATCTTTGTAGTTTCAAAGTTGATTACCCTTTTCAGGTTGAAGTAGACCAGAGGAAAGTTCCTTCTCAAAGGAATTCTGCCTTTAGGAACCTTATCAGTTGAGTTTTGTAGTTATATCAGGCCCTAGTGGACAAATGAATGCCTTAGGATATAGTGGTTTGTTTTCCTGCCTCAGAAGTCAGATCATATCACACTAGTATCTCAGGGACTCAGAAAGTTAACAAAGCAAAACAAAAAACTGTTACTCAGTATAACTAAAAGCACATTATCAAACAAAGATTGTGTGGTGAGGGTTATAGAATTATTCCTGACTCTAAGCTAAATTTCTATGGGAAAGTTACAGAACTTTTAAAAATTCAGGTTCATTTTCCGTAAACTAAACATGATGTACAAGGTACCTCCTTTATGAAATCTGTTTATTCTTAGTTGTCTTACAGTTTCATTCTCTTTTGCATCACAAATTTCTTCTTCTTGACTGGAATATTCCTGTGAATATGCAGACTTTTCAATATTTAAAGTTTTTTTCATCTCTTTTTTTGACCTCTTATCTCTACAACCACTGAAGGAGATACCTCATCTTTTAGTCAGAAAATCTTTATTCTACAAAGTATTCCATGAGAACTCACTTAAAAGAGGAAGGGATGAGGTCTTTGAATACATAGCATGAATTTTATCCTAAATACTTATCACAAATCCTAATAAACCCTAAATTTGTTCTAAATTGCAGTATTTATTATCCTTCTACTAACCTCATAGCCTCAGAATTCTATGAATTGTTACAGCTTTCCCAGTGGCTCAGTGGTAAAACAATCAACCTGCTAATACAGGAGATGGGCTTTTGATCCCTGGGTTGGGAAGAACCCCTTGAGGAGGAAATGGCAAATCAGTCCTGTATTCTTGCATGGAAAATTCCATGGACAGAGGAGCCTGGCAGGGTACAGTCCACAGGGTCGCAAAGAGTCGGACACAACTTAACAACTAAACAACAAGTGGCATTTATCAGTTCTTTCCTTTACAAGTAAGAATACATGAGTTGGACACGACTGAGTGACTGAAATGAACTGAACTGATATATGTATATTCAATTCAGTTCAGTTCAGTCACTCAGTCGGGTCCAACTCTTTGCAACCCCATGGACTGCAGCACGCCAGGCCTCCATGTCCATCACCAACTCCCAGAACTTACTCAAACTCATGTCCATCGAGTCAGTGATGCCATCTAACCATCTCATTCTCTGTCATCCCCTTCTCCAGCCTTCAATCTTTCCCAGCATCAGGGTCTTCTTCAGTGAGTCAGTATTCACATTAGGTGGCCAAAGTTTTGGAGTTTTAGCTTTAGCATCAGTCCTTCCAATATTCAGGACTGATTTCCTTTAGGATCGATGGGTTTGATCTCCTTGCAGTCCAAGGGACTCGAAAGAGTCTTCTGCAACACCACAGCTCAAAAACATCAATTCTTTGGCACTCAGCTTTCTTGATAGTCCAACTCTCACATCCATACATGATTACTGGAAAAACCATAGCTTTGACTAGATGGACCTTCGTTGGCAAAGTAATGTCTCTACTTTTTAATATGATGTCTAGACTGATCATAGCTTTTCTTCCAAGGAGCATGCGTCTTTTAATTTCATGGCTGCAGTCACCATCTGCAGTGATTTTGGGGCCCCCAAAACTAAAGTCTCTCACTGTTTCCACTGTTTCCCCATCTATTTGCCATGAAGTGATGGGACAGGATGCCATGATCTTAGTTTTCTAAATGTTGAGTTTTAAGCCAACTTTTTCACTCTCCACTTTCACTTTCATCAAGAGGCTTTTTAGTGCTTCTTCACTCTTTGCCATAAGGGTGGTGTCATCTGTGTATCTGAGGTTATTGATGTTTCTCCCAGTAATCTTGTTTTCAGCTTCTGCTTCATCCAGCCTCACATTTTGCATAATATCCTCTGCATATAAATTAAGTAAGCAGGGTGACAATGTATAGCCTTGACGTACTCCTTTCCCAATTTGGAACCAGTCTGTTGTTCCATGTGTAGTTCTACCTGTTGCTTCCTGACTTGCATACAGGTTTCTCAGGAGGCAGGTCAGGTGATCTGGTATTCCCATCTCTTGAAGAATTTTCCACAGTATGTTGTGATCCACACAGTCAAAGGCTTTGGCACAGTTAATAAAGAAGAAGTAGATGTTTTTCTGGAATTCTCTTGCTTTTTTGATGATCCACCGGTTGTTGGCAATGTGATCTCCAGTTCGTCTACCTTTTCTAAATCCAGCTTGAACATCTGGAAGTTCACCGTTCACATACTCTTGAAGCCTGGCTTGGAGAATTTTGAGCATTACTTTGCTAGCATGTGAGATAAAGTCAATAGTTTGAACATTCTTTGGCATTGCCTTTCTTTGGGATTGGAATGAAAACTGACCTTTTCCAGTCCTATGGCCACTACTGAGTTTTTCAAATTTGCTGGCATATTGAGTGCAGCACTTTAACAGCATCATCTTTTAGGGTTTGAAATAGCTCAACTGAAATTCCATCACCTTCACTAGCTTTGTTTGTAGTGATGCTTCCTAAGGCTCACTTGACTTCACATTCCAGGATGTCTGGCCTCAGGTAAGTAAGCACATCATCGTGGTTATCTGGGTCATGAAGATCTTTTTTTGTGTAATTCTTCTGTGTATTCTTACCCCCCTTTCAATATCTTCTGCTTCTGTTAGGTCCATACCATTTCTGTCCTTTATTTTGTCCATCTTTACAAGAAATGTTCCCTTGGTATCTCTACTTTTCTTGAAGAGATCTCTAGTCATTCCCATTCTATTGTTTTCCTCTATTTCTTTGCTCTGACCACCGAGGAAGGCTATCTTCTCTCTCCTTGCTATTCTTTGGAACTCTACATTCAAATGGGTATATCTTTCCTTTTCTCCTTTGCCTTTTACTTCTTTTCTCAGCTATTTGTAAGGCCTCCTCAGACAACCATTTTGCCTTTTTGCATTTCTTTTCCTTGGGAATGGTCTTGATCCCTGTCTCCTGTATAATGTCATGAACCTCCATCCATAGTTCTTTAGGCACTCTGTCTGTCAGATCTAATCCCTTGAATGTATTTGTCGCTTCCACTGTATAATCGTAAGGGATTTGATTTAGGTCATACCTGAATGGTGTAGTGGTTTTCCCTACTTTCTTCAATTTCAGTCTGAATTTGGCAATAAGGAGTTTGTGATCTGAGTCACAGTCAGCTCCCAGTCTTGTTTTTGCTGACTGTATAGAGCTTCTCCATCTTTGGCTGCAAAGAATATCATCAATCTAATTTCGGTATTGACCATCTGATTATGATCATATGTAGAGTGTTCACTCGTATTGTTGGAAGAGAGTGTTTGCTATATGACCAGTGCATTCCTTTGGCAAAACTCTATTAGCCTTTGCCCTGCTTCTTTCTGTACTCCAAGGCCAAATTTGCCTGTTACTCCATGTGTTTCTTGACTTCATAATTTTGCATTAGAGTCCCCTATAATGAAAAGGACATCTTTTTTGGGTGTTGGAAGGTCTTGTAGATCTTCATAGAACCATTCAACTTCAGCTTCTTCAGCATTACTGATCATGGTATAGACTTGGATTACCGTAATATTGAATGGTTTGCCTTGGAAATGAACAGAGGTCATTCTGTTGTTTTTGAAACTGCGTCCAAGTACTGCATTTTGGAGTCTTTTGTTGACTCTGAAGGCTACTCCATTTATTATAAGGGAAGCTTACCCACAGTAGTAGATATAACGGTCATCTGAGTTAAATTCACCTTCCAGTCTAAAATGTCAATATTCACTCTTGCCATCTCCTGTTTGACCACTCCCTGTTTGCCTTGAATCATGGACATAACATTCCCGGTTCATATGCAATATTGCTCTCTCAGCATCGGAGTTTGCTTCTATCACCAGGCACATCCACAGCTGGGTGTTGTTTTTGCTTTGGCTCCATCTTTTCCTTCTTTCTGGAGTTAGTTCTCCACTGATCTCCAGTAGCATACTGGGCACCTACCACCCGGGGAGTTCATCTTTCAATATCCTATCTTTTTATCTTTTCGTGCTATTCATGGAGTTTCAAGGCAAATTATATATTGCCATATACATATTATATATGTGTATATACATTTGTATTTAATTTATAGATATTTAATTTAAGAGTGTATATAGGTGGCTCAGAGGGTAAACGATCTGCGTACAATGTGGGAGACCTGTGTTCCATCCCTGGGTTGGAAAGATTCCCTGGAGAAGGGAGTAGCTATTCTGGCCTGGAGAATTCGATGGACAGAGAAGACTGGAAGGCTACTGTCTATGGGGTTGCAAAGAGTCGGACATGACTGGGTCACTTTCACTTCACATATAAATTGTATATGCATACTGGAAAGAGTTGACTCACTGGAAAAGACCCTGATGCTGGGAGGGATTGAGGGCAGGAGGAGAAGGGGACGACAGAGGATGAGATGGTTGGATGGCACCACCGATTTGATGGACATGAGTTTGAGTAAACTCCGGGAGTTGGTAATGGACAGGGAGGCCTGGCCTGCTGCGATTCATGGGGTCGCAAAGAGTCAGACAGGACTGAGCGACTGAACTGAACTGAACTGAACTGAATGTGTTAATTGTTTAGATGACATTATAATGTGAGAAGTATGCTTCTTTCTCTATGTGACTTATTTGAATGTTCAAATCCATTAATACCTTTCATTGTTGTCTTTTCTAAAGCCTTTGTTTTATAGGTAGGCTCACTGTCCCACAGATTTGCTTCTAATATCAGCAGATTCAGAAATCTAGCTTGGGATTCATGTTTGAAAATTTTATGTTTTTTTAGTTTAATATATGCCTATTTACTGCTTTGAAAAAAATAATCAGAGAGAACAATAGTTAATCAAGTGTGCATCATTGCTTCAAACATCCTAAGTATCATTTTTTCAACAAGCATATATTGTAAACGTTAGCGGCAAATGCTTGTTTATCTCCTAATGTTTTGTCTTATGTGAAATCTAGACTGCATAAATAAAATGAGAGCTTTTACTTTCTTCGGCAAATCTGTTTTCAGTATAGTCACAGAGAAATCAGTTACCATGACTGCAAGATCATCTGGCCATTTATTCACTTATTAAATTACACTTTAACAACAGTCATTCCTACTTCCTGGCCCAGGGATATGGTTTGACCTTTCATTTTGAATTGCTAAGTAAAATTATAAATTCATGTATTCAATTTCCTATTTAAAAACACTGGTTTTTGTGTTTCCTTGGTTATCAAAGTTAATTTTTTTCAGATTGATTATACTCAATGTTGTTACATGAGCTCTTGGGGGTGGAATCAAAGGTTATATTGCTGTCACAAGAACTCATAAAAGTTAATTGACTGCCCACAATGGAAACTGAAGTTTCTTTTCTTGGAAAATTATAGCATATTGATGAGTGTCTGATACTGATGTTGCTACTGCTCACATATGGGATTTCTTTAAATAAATTGAATCATATCAGCTAGCAATGACCAGATGTATTCCACATATTGCTAGAAGAAACCTTCCCAAATTAAGTTTCAGGTAGAATGGTAGTAGTGATTCCTTTTTGCTCTGATGGTCAAATTTATTTACATTAAAACAGTGTACTTTGGAAATAGAAGGCATATACAATACTTGCACATTATTTCTGTCAATGAAAAAATGTTGCCTGCTGTATCAGTAAACAAAGGATGTTGCCACCATCAAGCCATCATATTATAGCTGCCTCGATGGTGAGCCTCAAGGGAATTCAAGATAGAAACAGGATGCCTACCATCAAGCATCCTACTTGAGCCACTGAAGCAAAGTGCCAATGTTTCTGAGGAGACTCAGGATGGGAAAATAGAGAATTATTGGCCCAGATAGCTGATGTGTATGTCAAAGGAATGATTTCAGTGAGCCCAGACTTTTGCATCTTCCCATACACACAAAAAGGCTAAATTAACTTGAAATGTCTGGCGGAAAAAGTGTGTTTTAGTTGTTCAGTTGTGTCCGACTCTTTGAGACTCCATGGACTGTAGCCCTCTAGGGTCCTCTTTTCATGGAATTCTCCAGGCAAGAATACTGGAGTTGGTTGCCATGCCCTCCTCCAGGGGATCTTCCTGACTCAGGAATCAAACCCGGGTCTCCTGCATTAGAGCAGAAGGGAATGTCTACTCACTCTGGTATTCATGCCTGGAGAAGTCCATGCACAGAGGAGCCTGGAGGGCTACAGTGCATGGGGTCACAAAGAGTAGACTTGACTGAGCAACTAACATGGAGACCTGGCTGGGAGGGGGGCAAAATTTTTGCATTTCTAACAAGTTCCCCAGAGATGCTAATGCACACTTTGTGAATCAATGGTCAACATGATATGTTAAAACATACTGTGTGCTCTTTACCAAAAACATTGTGGTAACACTTTGTTCTTGAAATGCCTAAAATATCCTTCACTTCCCAGTATAACAAAACAGAGGGTTCTTGGATTGTGCATCCTTAGCTCTGCCACCCACTCAGGGTGATCTTAGGTAAACCACAAAATCTATTTTTATTTAAGCTTCTTCTTACAAAAGAGAGCATGGTAATACTCTTACTCTGCAAATTCTGATTTTTCTAGGTTGAAAACTCTGACTACAGAATTGAAAGTATGCAAGCCTTTTGTGGGGGCTTGCCAGGTGGTACTAGTGGTAAAGAACCTGCCTGCCAATGCAGGAGACATAAGAGACACAGGTTCAATCCCTGGATTGGGAAGATGCTCTGGAGGAGGGCATGACAACCCATTCCAGTATTCTTGCCTGGAGAATCCCTATGGACAGAGGAGCCTGGTGGGCTACAGTCCATGGGGTAGCAGAGAGTCAGACACAACTTCAGTTTAGTTCAGTTCAGTTCAGTCGCTCAGTCGTGTCTGACTTTTGCGACCCCGTGGACTGCAGCACACCAGGCCTCCCTGTCCATTACCAACTCCCGGAGTCTACTCAAACTCATGTCCACTGAGTCCGTGATGCCATCCAACCACCTCATCCTCTGTTGCCCCATCTCCTCCCACCTTCAGTCTTTCCCAGCATCAGGGTCTTTTCAAAGGAGTAAGTTCTTCACATCAGGTGGCCACACAAGCCTTTTGTGAAGAACATTAACTAAAGCTCTAGTGATTCAGTTACATTTTCCCAAGAAATTATTTTTATAATATTCTATCATCAGCCAGATCCTGGAATAGTAACAACTGATATTGAGTATAACTCAAACTAAAGATTGACCTTGACCAGTCTTTTATGCCTTCTCTAGTACAAAGATACTGGAAGTGCCTGATTTAGATGGGGATATTGTCTCTCTTCTTCCACATCACAGAAGGGCAGGCTACCCAGAAGAAAGTAGCCTTTGCCTTCTTTTATCTGTGTCCCAGGAGCACCTTAATTTTTAAGACCTATACACATTCATTTGAATAGAAATGTCATCTGAAATGAATGAAGTAATTTCCTGTTTCCTTGAGGTCTCAAGGCAAAAGCATCTCACACTCAATGTCTTTTTTCTTTTCTATTACAGAACAAGGTTCCTGTTCTAAATTGAGTTATGTGGGATAAAATTTTTTACTCTATTCTTTTTTTCCCTAAAGATTCTAGAATCTTTAGGGGCTAGAATCAGAACAGTTTTTAGGGGTTCTGTCTATGCAAGGCTTATGGATTTATAATAGTCATATATTTTGGTGATACATGCAATGAGTTAATTGTGAGCACTTCAAGATCACTTTTTCACTATTAGTTTCCATGCTTGTTCATTTTTTTGAAGGATGACATTGATTGATACTGTCTAGACAAACCATTGATTCTATTTCTCACCCTGTTGTTTGGGGTGGGATTGACAGAGCATTGAAAGAGGTCAAGTTCTGATGTTGGACAGGTCAGATTTTGAGTTTTCTGTTTTGCATACTTGTGCGTTCTGTTCATTGGATTAACATTTAGATTCCAGCGTGCAGGAGAAAATGCTGCAGACAGTAAAATACTGCAAAATTTTGATGAAAACCATGGTACTCTTAGAGGAATAATATACTTCAGAGCACAAATTACCTTTCCTTGGTATTGTGGCAAAACTGTATTTATGAGTAGGGTGAATGTAGAAGCCATTTTTCCTGGGACAGTCTTAGTTTATATCTATTTTCTTGGCAAACTTATAAATAATCCTCTCTTAGGCTCCAAAGTGCTTCAGTTTGGATGGTAAACATGGTCACCTTATTTTTAGCAGATGTCAACCATATTCAAACAACTACTTTTTGGTGTGTTTTTAAAAAGTAAGCTGGAAATATTTTCCGATTCCTTGAATGCTACTAGTCTCTAAGATATTGGGGCAAATAACAAGCATTTACTTCAGCAAATAATTAGCCTCTGATTCCAAGAAGGTCTCCCATAGACACATTGATGGTATAATGGTCTCGAAAATTAAGCTCTGGCACCAGGGTGGCACACCAGTCCTTTCATCAGTGATAACTGGAAATTTATCACCAATTGCTTCTATATCTGGAACAAATGACATCATACTAAATACACTTTGGATTATAATTATTCCTGTCTTCAGTGCAGATAAATTCTAGCAAATAATTCTGAATTATTCAGGAAAAAAAAAGCAAGTGTTAGGTAATATTTACAAGTAAAGAGGTCTTTTATGTAGGGAAGAGCAGAAAGTTTTTGACTACAAGGAGTCTTCCCTCTGCTGTTCATTATCTATTATTCTTATCTACTTATGTTCATTATCTATTTAAGTCATAGGTACTCTTTCACAATATCAATAAACATGTTCATCATAAAAGTTATATTCTGACAAGCTCTTTTCTGGTTTTAAATAAAAGAAATAGTTGGCACCAACTTTCTTCTTAGTTCTGTCTTAGGTTCAAGAGTATATAGAGACATAAGGTTCAGTGAAGAAGCATGAGACCATTATATAAATGTAGATTCACAATAAATAAGACATAAGATTATGTGACAGAATGTATGACTTGAAAATTTTAAAGGCATTTTAGAGGAGGCAACTAGAATTTGCCTGCTATTTGGGCCTTTGAATGATGCACAAAATACCTGTGCTTGGCATTTATATGCCAAACACTAATGCTTTATCGTCACTCATGCCAAGTGCTTGAACAAACTGCTGCCCAATACGAAGCCTGAGGAAACAAATGGCATAATAAAGAACTGCATTTTTATGTCTGAATTAGTTACTCAGACTTAGGGGCCATTTTCCTCTGCATGGAATAAAGCTGCTCCCTGGAAATTCTGGGCATAGAAACAGAGCTGGAGGAAGATATTGAAGTAATTAATGTTCTGAGAACATTGGAAGAAATTGGATTGATATGAACTGGCATTAAATAACACTAATTTGAAAAATTCAAATTGCTATCACATTTAGAATTGCCTTTCTTAAAGCTGCAGATTCAATTGGAGAGCAAGTGAGTACATGCTGAGAATTTACTAAAAATCCTTTTCCTCTCAGGAAGACACTAAAACAGAAAGGAGCTTGGAACTATTTCAGTCTTTGCATTCCAGGATGAAGGTAGCTGACCTTGACCATGTGAAGAATTTGGCATAAGCTGAATGGCAGCCTCTAGTTCCTTACCCTCTCTTTCTAGAACTATAATACTAATTTTTCTTTTTTAATTTACCCAGACCAGAGTAGTAAACAGCACTTTTCATGCATGCAGTTGTCATAAATAGCTACTAAAATAATGATTTTTCTTAAAGCCTTCAGGAGATACTGAGAAAAAAGATTGTTATTTGCAGGATTTCAGGTAAGAAGAGGAACTAAAAAGTGTCCTTATTAAAGGAAGCTGTTGCTGCTAAGCTGCTAAGTCACGTCAGTCATGTCCGACTCTGTGCAACCCCATAGACAGCAGCCCACCAGGCTCCCGTCCCTGGGATTCTTCAGGCAACAATACTGGAGTGGGTTGCCATTTCCTTCTCCATTAAAGGAAGCAAGTTTTTCTTATTGTGAAGTTCAAGCTAGGATACTTTGAAATTGTCTTCATTGGTTTTAGCACAGTCATTTCTATTACTAACATCCATTTTGTCTGTACTCTCAAGAAAAGGTGAGGGTATAACACTGTAGGAAATGTAGAGTCAGGAAAGTGAGGTGGACTAAAGCTACCCCCAGAGGGGAGCAGAGTCAGAACTTAAACTGTTCTCTCAACATTTAAACTATAATAGCAAATTTTCCTTTGGGTAAGTACCTTCCATAGCTCAGATACAGAAAAAGTCTCAGTAGAAATACTTGCACAAAAACAAGTATTTTAAGCTAATATTGCCCTGCATAATATTCAGGTATTCAATTTCCTAAAGAAAATTGTTGGAAGGACTGATTCTGAAGCTGAAGCTCCAATACTTTGCCCACCTGATGTGAAGAGCTGACTAATTGGAAAAGACCAAGGTGCTGGGAAAGATTGAGGGCAGGAGGAAAAGAGGGCAACAGAGGTTTGGATGGCATCATTGACTCAATGGACATGAGTTTGAGCAAACTCCAGGAGGCTGTGAAGGACAGGGAAGCCTGGAGTGCTGCAGTTAGTTCATGGGGTCACAGAGAGTCAGACATGATTTTGCGACTGAACAACAATATTGAAAGAAACATTTTGTAAATACATCTGAATTATTGGATATTATTTCTCTCCATCTTTTAAAGATTGTATTTATCTAAAAGGACCAGTTTTAAAATTCTCCATAGACAGAATTGACCTGAGAGTTCCCTGGTGTCCAGTGACTAAGACTCCACGCTCCCAATGCAAGGGGCCTAGGTTCAGTTGCTGGTTGGGGAACTAGATCCCACATATGGCAACAGTGCAACTAAAATCCAGCATGATGCAACAAAAGATCCTTTATGCTACAACTAAGACCCTGTGCAGCCAAATAAACAAACAAAATAAATAAATAAATATTTTTAAAAGATGCTATAAGAGTAAATCTTTAAAATTAAAAAAAAAATCAGAAAATTGATCTAAATTGAAATAAACAAAAGCCTGGTACATAAACAGCACTCTTTACCTTTTCATTTGGCTGGATATCAAACCAATCAGTCCTAAAGAAAATCAACCCTAAATATTCATTGGAAGACTGATGCTGAAGCTGAAGCTGTAGTACTTTGGCCACCTGATGCCAAGAGCCGACTCATTAGAAAAGACCCTGATGCTGGGAAAGATTGAAGGTAGGGGGAGAAGGGGGCAACAGAGGATGAGATGGTTGGATGGCATCACCAACTCGATGGACATGAGTTGGTGATGGACAGGAAAGCCTGATGTGCTACAGTCCATGGGGCGTGCTGCAGCCCATGGGGTCACAAAGAGTCAGACATGACTGACCAACTGAACTGAAGTGAAGTAGCACTCAGACCAATTAAATCTATCTCTGAGAAACAGGAATGAGACCTTATTCTTGGAAGGGCGTGTGTATTCATTTGTTACAGCTGCCACAACAAAGCACCACAGGCTGAGTGGCAAACAAAAGTTTATTTTCTCAGTTCTGGAGGTTAGAAGTTCAAGATCAAGGTGTGTTCATGTTCTTCTGAGCCCTCTCTCCTTGCCTTTAGATGGCCTCTTTCTTGTGCTGTGTCCTCACATGATCGTGTTTCTATCTGTGTTGTCTGTGCCCCTGTCTCCTCTTCTTATAAGGACACTGGTCACAGTGGATGAGAGCTCATTTTCATGCCCTCATTTTACCGTAATTTCCTCTTTTAAGGCCCCACTTGCAAATACAGCCACAATCTGAGGTACTCTGGTTAAGACTTCAAAAGACGAATTTAGGTGGGGGCAGGTGACAGGGAATGGCAACCCACTCCAGTACTGTTGCCTGGAAAATCCCATGGATGGAGGGACCTGGTGGGCTAAGTCTGTGGGGTCGCTAGGAGTCCGACATGACTCAGTGACTTCACTTTATTTTTTCACTTTCATGCATTGGAGAAGGAAATGGCAGCCACTTCGGTGTTCTTGCCTGGAGAATACCAGGGATGGGGGAGCCTGGTGGGCTGCCATCTATGGGGTCGCACAGAGCTGGACACGACTGGAGCGACTTAGCAGCAGCAGCAGCAGGTGACAGGGAACAGCACAATTCAGCTCAGAATAGCACACATTGGTTAGAAGTCCTACTTGAGGGGGTCTCAAGCTACTTAAATGTATTGCTTAAACATACACCAAGGAATGTTTGGAAAAAAATTCCATGTAGTTCATTCAACATTTTGCTAACAATAAGCTGAATCATGAAGGCAGTCTGTTAGAAGTCAAAAGCCCTGAGCTGCCAAACAGTGTGGGATGGTAGAAATCTACAGTATTTGTCAATGGCAAAGACAGCTCTTTGACTAATATCATATGAACATGAACGTGAAAGGGAAAGTACCTCACTCGTGTCCAACTCTTTGTGACCCCATGGACTACACAGTCCATAGAATTCTCCAGGCCAGAATATTGGAGTGGATAGCCTTTCCCTTATCCAGGGGATCTTCCCAACCCAGGGATCAAACCCAGGTCTCCCACATTGCAGGCAGATTCTTTACCAGCTGAGCCTCATATGAACATAGGTGTGCAATTAACCACTTTCTTTATCTGAAAAATGGGAAGAACATCCCTCTTGGAAGTTATTTTGTAGGCTGTAATATGTGAAGTGAGAATATAGTGCTGACAGGTGGCAGTACTCAAATATTAGTAGAAATAGGGTAGTTCTCCCTCTGCCCTGTGTTAACTTGTGTACTCGCACTCATTTTCCATTGAAAAAATGACCACAAACATATTGCCTTAAAACAATGTTGATTTATTATCTAACAACTCCAGAGGTCAGAAGTCTGACACTGGCTTAAAATCAAGGAGCCAGCAGGGCTAGTTTCCTTTCTAGGGTGTGTTGGTATTGGGGGAATATATTTCCTTGTCCTTTGCAGGTTCTAGAGGCTGCCTGCTATTCTTGGCTCATGCCTCCCTTCCTTCATCCTCTAAGCCAACAATGGTGAGTTGAGTCAGTATCTCTCTGACCCTGCTTCTGTCACTGGTACATCTCTCCCTCTCTGACTCTAGACAAAGAAGGACTCAAGTGATTGGATACATGCATCTAATCTAAGATACACCTAATTAGATTGAAAGTGAAAGTGAAGTTGCTCAGTCGTGCCCAACTCTGTGACCCCACGGATAGTAGCTTGCTCCAAGCTCCTCCGTCCATGGGATTTTCAAGGCAAGAATACCAGAGTGGGTTGCCATTTCCTTCTCCAGGGAATCTTCCCAACCCAGGGATCGAACCCAGGTCACTCACATTGTAGACAGACGCTTTACTGTCTGAGCCACCAGGGAGATACATCTAATGTTAGATACACCCATCTAAGTTAGATGAAGTTCACTAATGAAGTGAAGCTGAAATTCCAGTACTTTGGCCACCTCATATGAAAAGTTGACTCATTGGAAAAGACCCTGATGCTGAGAGGGATTGGGGGCAGGAGGAAAAGGGGACAACAGAGGATGAGATGGCTGGATGGCATCACTGACTTGATGGACGCGAGTCTGAGTGAACTCCGGGAGTTGGTGATGGACAGGGAGGCCTGGCGTGCTGCGATTCATGGGGTCGCAAAGAGTCGGACATGACTGAGCCACTGCACTGAACTGAAGTTAGATTGGCTAACTTCCCATCTCAAGGTTCTCTACTAATTCACATCTGTCAAGTCCCTTAGGCTGAGTAAGATGACATATTCAATGATTCACAAATAATAAGAGCCATTATCCTGTCTACCACACTGGGGGCTTAGACGGTAAAGAATCTGCCCACATGCAGGAGACCTGGGTTCGATCCCTGGGCTGGGAAGATCCCCTGGAGGAGGGCATGACAACTCACTGTAGTCTTCTTGCCTGGAGAATCCCCATGGACAGAGGACCCTGGCGGGCCCTCTGGGGCTCCATGGGGTCAAAGAGAGTCAGACATGACTGAGCAACTAAGCACAGCACAACAGTGTCCTTGAACACATTTTTCTCATGAGCCAATTCTTTAACAATAAAATAAACATATTATGGTCCCTGCCTTTACCTTGAGAGGTTTGTAAAGTTTAAAACATGATTTTCTATTTGAGAAACAATACTTCAATAAGATTCCTTATCTTTCTTCTATAGCCTTAAGAGAAACCAAGACTGATTATCAAAACCATAAACAAAAATTCTATTGTTTCTCCTCACAGTCTGATAAAATTCTTACCTTAATTTCTCCCCTGCACCTGACCTGACTTTTACCTCACTGATTCTCTTTTACTTTAGTGCTTTAGTAATAATACTCTCTTATATTCCAAGTTCAAGTTCCTATTTACTATGGATTGGTCAAAAAGTTTGTTTGGGTTTTTCCATAAGTTATTACAGAAAAATCCAAATGAACTTTTTGGTTAACCCAATGCTTTGGACATGGACCGCAATAACTACCACATTTAAAAATTAATTAGAATACCTCATTTTCCCAGTGTTCTACACCAAAATTTTTTTGAAACTTAGCCATGGTTCTTATATGTTAGATACTGAACTCGAAGCTGAGGTTAAAGCCATATTCTAAGATTCCTGAAAGCCACAATTTATTGAGCTAGTCCTAAAATAAACTAAAGATATAATTTGGAAGTACATGTTTGTTATTCTTTTCCAATAGGCATGTAGAAACGAGTCCCATACAATGTATGAGAAATAAGGGATAATTAATATATACTATATTTTAACCTGTTACATTCATAGAGTATAAAACAATACTTCATAATTTGGCTATTTACAGTCAAAGATATAAAGGTTTAACCCTTGGTCTGCTGTTATTTACTAGCTGAATGGCCTTGGGAAAGTACCACCTTATATAAATTTTCATGTCCTCATCTGCTAAAAGGTGGTAATATTCTAACTTATAAGTTTGCTTTGAGGATTAAATAATGCATGAAATTTATTTTTTTTTTTCACAGTGTCTAGTACACAGGAAGCACACAATATTTAAATTGTTGCTTTATTTGTTTTCAGGTTTTCTAATGATTGATATGAAGAAAGTGGGAAAGGAGAGTAACGTAGACTGAGGGTAATAAGTGAAAATGAGTTTTTCTTTCCTATGTGAAGAATGACAGCTATTTATAGAAAGCAGGCATGGTCAGTAAATTGAAAAATATAAACCATTTCCAGGTGTTTCCCCTCTCCCTTGTCACCAAAAATGGTTTCAGCTTTGCTCTGTCTGGGGGTGGGGGTGGGGGGAGGGGGTTGGGGGGAGGGGGGTGGGGGGTGGACGGGGTGGGGGGTGGGGGGGGGGGGGGTTGGGGGGGTGGTTTCCCTCTTAATTGTCCACCCAAAGAAAAGCCGGTCACTTTTAAGTTTGTCCTTTGAGCTTCTGTAATGCAAAATCTGGAGAAATATGCAAACAGGAAGAGAAAGAAGGGGAGGTGCTTTTAGCTTTTTTTTTTTTTTTTTTTGAGGATTTGAGCAGAAATGTGCCAGAAGAGCTCTACTAGGAGTAAAAAGAAGAAAGGGGATTTAAAAACGAATTATTATGGATTATCTATTCACTTCAAGATATTAAGGAATATAATTAAGACGTTATTTTCTGAGATTAGGTCTTAGCTATAAACATTCATTTGCTATACAGCCAATTGTGATAAGCAGACATTGAGAGAGAAAGAGAGAAAGGAAGGGAAACAGACTGACAGAAAGAGCAGAGACGAATAAGGAAAAAGGAGGAGACTTAAGGCAAATTGCTTATTTCCAAATTCTGACTGAGGCTGGTCCAATCCTGCAATCTGAGTTGGTTGGGTCCATATTTAACTATGCAGAGTTCACATTTAAGGTCATATTTTTGGCAAACCAAGACCACAGATCAATTTACTAACCCCAGATTAAAAAAAAAAAAAATCTTAACAACTGGTTTATTCTGGGTCCCCTTGAAACAAATGACTGACTTGACTAAGCAGACATTTTTAAGCTAGTGGTTTTGGCTCGGTAGTCACAGCTGGGATCAAGGATCAAAACCAAGCCTTGATGGTGACCGTGTGGACACAGACATGTCAAATCAAAAGTGACATTCCTATCTCAGACAGAGATTAAGAGTACAGGCCCCCAAGGTTTAAATTTTGGTTTTGTCATTGGGCTATAATTCTAGTTCTGGTATGTTGTCCCTTTAATTTCACTCTTTTCTGGGAGCAATATCAATTTTCACCCAGAGACAGGTCTTGTATTCAGGTAACTGATATCTGATGGCTTTTGCGATCAGATGCTATTTTAATTTTTTTTTTAAGTGCCTTGCCACATCCTCAGAAGCTCATCATATAGAAGATAGAAGCTGTCGCAACAAAAAACGGAAAGAACAGCAATTTTTATGCTTTCAATTTAATACAACACATTGCAAATGAGTACTAAGCTTTTAGAAGACCCTGGCGTCAGGGTTATGGAAACCAAAAGCAAATAAGGCACAACTTCTACAGTTAACTGAATGGTTATCTGATTCATGAGACTGAAAAAACTATGAATCACCACAGTTCAGTTTAGTCGCTCAGTCGTGTCTGACTATTTGTGACCCCATGGACTGCAACACACCAGGCTTCCCTGTCCATCACCAACTCTTGGAGCTTGCTCAAACTCATGTCCAGCGAGTCAGTAATGCCATCCAATCATCTCATCCTCTGTCATCCCCTTTTCCTCCTGCCTTCAATCTTTCCCAGTATCAGGGTGTTTTCCAATGAGTCAGTTCTTTGCCTCAGGTGGCCAAAGTATTGGAGCTTCAGCATCAGCCCTTCCAATGAATATTCAGGACTGATTTCCTTTAGGATGGACTGGTTAGATCTCCTTGCAGTCCAAGGGACTCTCAAGAGTCTTCTCCAACACCACAGTTCAGAAGCATCAGTTCTTCAGTGCTCAGTTTTCTTTATGGTCCAACTCTCATGTCCATACACAACTACTAGAAAAACCATAGCTTTGACTAGACAGATCTTTGTCAGCAAAGTAATGTCTCTGCTTTTTAATCACCACAATGGAAGTTAAAAAGGGCTCATCATAAGCCAAGTAATCTATGAATACAAAGAAGGAAAAGGAGAAAGGTCAGTGGAAGTTTCACTGAAGAGATGTTTTCAAGTTTAATCCTTAAGATCAGGTTGTATTTATTTTTAGTACTGCCAATACCTTATTTTTCTTCCAAAAGTTATGCATATGCAGATTATTTGACAAACACCAAAACTAGTAAAAGATAATCTTATTTAAAGATTGCATTTTTCTTCTTTTTATGTATAGTTTTTATGTGGTTGAGATTTACATGAATTATTTATATCCCATTTATCTTTTTAAAAATTGTCATAATAAAGTGCTTATAGTGCAGGTAAAAAAAGAAACAAAAAATAAAATAAAAAAAATTGTCATAAGCACTTTCTTATATTTTTTAAAACTTGTAAATAATATTCAATGTCTATAAAATGTATTTGCCTTTACTATAATTTTAAATACATCTCATTACTGGATATGTAAATGACTTCCTCTGTCTTTTTTTTTTTTTGCTTTCATTGTTTGTTGTTGTTATGAGACAGTGTGATTACTTCAATACCTTTGGTATTGTCTTTGCTGCATTTTTTTCTTTCTTTAAAATAGTTTTCTAGAAGTAGACTCTTGAGTGTAAATATTTGGAGGTATAAAGGGGTAGAGACAAAAATAATATTCTAGGTACAGGAAGCAGCATAATCACAGGCAGACTATTTCCCTGGCTTAAAAATGACTATGGAAATGTAAATTTCATCTAGAAAGATGACCGTGAAATGCAGAGGTGATTTTTCCACATAGATCTTACATAACATGTGAATATAGAGTCCTCTGTACATGAAAACAAAAACAAGGCAGAAATCTGCAGGCATGTTTTAAATGATAAAGACCTTATAATAGCTGAATATACTAACAGAGATAAGATACCTCCCAATGAGAGAAAGAGAAACTTACAGCTAGTCCAGTGGTCAGAGGTTTGAAAGTTAAAAGTAAAAAGTGATCTTAAGGGCTTCCCCTGTGGCTCAGTCATAAAGAATTCACCTGCCAATGCAGGAGACTCGGGTTCAATTCCTTATCCAGGAAGATCCCACATGCCCCAGAGCAACTAAGCCCTCCTGAGCTACAACTATTGAGCCTGTGCTCTAGAGCCTAGGAGCTGCAACTACTGAAGTCCATGTGCCCTCAAGCCTGTGCTTCACACTCAGCAAGAGAAGCCACTGCAAGAAGAGGCCTGAGCACCACAACTAGAGAGCAGACCATGCTTGCTGCAACTAGAGAAAGCTGATGTAGCAATGAAGACCCAGCAGGGCCAAAAATAAATAAATAAAGTTAAAAAAATATTTTAAAAGTGATTTTAAGATGATGGAGCCTGTCAGTTACACGACTTGCTAATGGAGGGGCTCCAGATCGCTAAATGCATAGTAACCAGAATCCTTAATTTGAAAATCATGAAAAGAAGAGCTAATGGTGAGCTGCTGGACAAACAAAATTCATACAGAAAATCTAAAGATGATCTTATTTTTCTAGGGATGAAATAGTGAGGCTGAAATAGGAGATGTGGACTGGAACAACCAAGGCATGGGCCCATGAGATCATTTCTTTTTTTAAAATAAATATTTATTTATTTTATTTATGGCTGCATTGGGTCTTCATTCCTTTGCATGGCCCTTCTCCAGTTGCAGTGAGTGGGGACTACTTTCTAGTTGTGGTGCATGGGTTTCTCATTGTGGTGGTTTCTCTTGTTGTGGAGCACAGGCTCTAGGCATGTGTAGGTTTCAGTAGCTTTGGCTCCCCGGCTCTAGATCACAGGCTCAGTAGTTGTGGTACAAGGACTTAGTTGCCCTGCAGCATGTGAAATCTCCCTAGAACAAGGATCAAATGCATGTTCCCTGCAGTGGCAGGTGGATTGTTTACCACTTAGCCACCAGGGAAGCCCGAGCCCATTTCTTTTGGTTAGAACAAAAGGATCACAGAAAGAACCTTGGGAGGAATTTTTGGATGTTTTTTTGGGGAGCCTGGCTGCTGAGTGACATGAAACCACTTCAGATCTAACTGGAAGATCTTTTTTTTTTACCAGGTCAGGAAACACCAGTGTGCCCAACCCAGCTACAAAGATTGAAGAGTTGAGAGTCCTTTCCTATTAGCTGTGATGGTTGTAATAGAAGAAATCACCAGGCCAGGGGATGTTCTTTAACCAGCAATGGCCCCTTTTGGGGCTTCCCTGGTGGCTCATATGATTAAAAAAAAAAATCTGCCTGCAATGTAGGAGATCTAGGTTGATCCCTGGGATGGGAAGATTCCCCCGGAGAAGGAAATGGCTACCCACTTCAGTATCCTTGCCTAGAGAATTCCCCCACAGACAGAGGAGACTGGTGGACTACATACAGTCAATGGGGTCACAAAGAGTAGGACACGACTGAGCGACTAACACTTTTTGCCACTGAGCGATAGCAACAAAGAGAAATATATCTACCAGCACACTGGCTGTTTCACACGGAGCTCCATTTTGTTTGCTTCTGTGCTTTAGAAACAAAAATACCCACTGCTAGATTCCCATTCTCCCAGAACTAGAATCTCTCTTTCTTATAGGGAAGTCAGTGCATGTTATCTGGATGCAGCTGAGCTATTCTCCAGCTAGAGGGGCTGGCAGCAAACATGATCGTGAGTAGAGTACTCAACCCACTGAACATAATGAATGGTTTAAGGATGAGTTTAACAAATGTGTCAGGAAAAGCAAGGTATGTGAAATTTTTTCCTAGCAGAAAATATCATCAAAAACTCTCTCTCTTGGGCTGGCCAGTAACTGTTTTTTTTTTTTTTTTTCTATTTTTATGCTGTAATTGCATATTTATTTGCATGAAAACAGAAATATGAGTAAAATAATCAGGATACAGGACAATCACATACAGTACTTTAAATATATATTCTCGTTAAAGTTGAAGATGTCTATTTAAGTCCTTTAGTCCCTTTTAAATCAAGTTATTTTCTTTTTTGTTGTTGATGGAGTGAGATTTTAAGAGTTGGTGTGTTCATGTTTGTGTGTGCACATTAGTGTTTTAAGTAAAATTTAATGTTATGTGTTTATACTAAAATTTTAGATACAGGAAAGACTTAAACTGCTTAAATTTTTTTTTGCAGTGCCAGTCATTACAACACTGATTCAGAAGGAGCTGAGAAAAGTGGTTGGAGATGACTCAGGTTCAGTAACTGTTTTTTCTGTCTTGTGCACAGAGAGTGAAGAGAGACAGAATCCTTTTGTACTCTAATCCCCTGGATCCATCAATGCCTGAAGCCCTTATCCATAACCATCACAATCATACTTAAGCTAGATTGCATAGTTTCTGTCAGCTATGACTGAACATGTACTGATAACAATATTTCTAATGCTTGCGTGTGTGCTAAATTGCTTCAGTTGTGTCCGACTCTTGGTGATCCCATGGACTGTAGCCCACCAGGTTCTTCTATCCATGGGATTTTCCAGGCTAGAATACGGGAGTGGATTACCATTTCCTTTCCCCCATGATAGAAGGACTTTTCCTGGAAAAATTTCAAGGAATTTGTGTAATAAAAACAAGACTAGATGGTCAAAGACTCTTACAAATGCTTACTACATTTAAAGAAGTCAAAGTCAACATCAAATGAACATCTTATTGATTTTTTTTTCCTTTTTGATCTCAGTGACTTTTATTTTATTGAGTTGGACTATAACTTTTTTAAAGTGTTGTGTTAATTTCTGCTGTACAATGAAGTGAGTCAGCTGTATGTCTACATATATCGTCTCCCTCTTGGACCTTCCTTTACTTTTGTATAATAGATATCAATGAATTTCTATATATTATTCTTTGCTTGCTAGAAAGTTTTATGCTTATCTCTTCTCTACCATTCCAATAAAGTGGTTATAAATTTGTTTTGCTTTATTGTATGCTAAGAAGTATTAATATTCTTTTGCCAGAAATGGTCCCTTTTTGGGCTTCCCTGGTGGCTCAGATCATAAAAAATTTGCCTGTGATGCAGGAGATCTAGGTTGATCCCTGGGATGGGAAGATCCCTCTGGAGAAGGAAATGGCTACCCACTTCCTTCTACATTTTCTTCCAAGTAGTCAAATCTTTCTAGATTTTATAACTTTTAATTATTGGTGTCTGGATACAAGATCTTTGCTATATGCAGAATAATCTGGATGTTTGATATAAAAAGAGCTTTAGATGACAGTTGTAGTCATCTCTCCATGACTCTCCCAATACCTGGGTTAAACAATATTCCCTTTTCCCTTTACATGTTAGTCGCTCAGTCTTGTCCGACTCTTTGTGACCCCATGGACTGTAGCCTGCCAGGCTCCTCAGTCCATGGAATTCTCCAGGAAAGAATACTGAAGTGGATTGCATTCTCTTCTCCAAGAGATCTTCCTAACCCAGGGACTGAATGTGTATCTCCTGAATTGCAGGCAAGTTTTTTTTTTTTTACCATCTGAGCCACCAGGGAAGTTCAGGTATAATTTGGCTTCGGTACCTCCTCAAAAGCTTGAAAATGCTTCTATATTTCCCTCTGCAGAGTAAAGTGAAGAGGTCCCTATCCTTGTACTAATGTCACTGAGGATATTTAATAGTTTAACTATTTACAGCCTGCTGGGAGATGCTGATTTTATGGCATACTGCCCTGTGGAGGCGAGACAGGCTGGTACCTGGACCCCTTTACTGCAGTGCTGCAAAGCTTGCACCTGGACACGCCTCAACTTGAGCAACAAAATAAGAAGAAACTGTATGGCAGTAAAGATAACTGTGTGCATGTGCAGTTGGGGCAAATGCTGAAAAAAAGACACAATGACTAAAAAACTCCAGTTGCCCTTTCTGAAGAGTTGGGAGCAAAAATTGTGTGTCAGGAGCAAAAGCAGGATACTACGCATGTTCCCCTGCATTTAGCACCACATAGGAGTGGACAAACCTATGTCCACAAACCACCCTTCCATCCCAATCCCTGGACATACCCTTACCCTCAACCGATATGAGGAATCAGTTCACACCCCAGGGAGCAAGCAAGGGAATCTATTACTTGTTTTCTCTCCCTCCTATAGCAGGCATAGGAACCCCAATAAAGCTTTGCCTGAATTTCTTGTTTGACATCTAATTAATTTCTATTGATTGGAGAAGGCTAAGAACACTGGTTGGTATCAAAAGAATCAGAAATTAATCTGTCTCCTTCCTTCCATACCTTAGAACCATTTCTGCCCAGTTTAAGTAAGAATTGCCCATTAAAGAAACCTGATAAATTGATCCCAAAGCTATTTTGAGACAAGGTCAATTTTGGATACAAAAAAACATGGATAGAGAGACTTTGTTATTCAGGTGCTGGATGGTAGCCTTATTCTTTATACCATTTTAATTAAACAAGTATTACTGTAAAGTTGGAAGTGAGAGACTTCATTAGCATCTCAGTTTCATCCTGTCTCCAGGAGCTATATAAATTATCCAGGTGCTTTTGTCAAAGCTCTTATCATTCAGAGGACATTGGAGAACTCTGTCTCCTTCACAGCAGTGTGAAGATATGGCATACTGTTTTGTAGGGTAGCAAGAAATGGTAACAATTTAGAGATACTTTCTCACCCCATGAGATTCACAAATTTTTATTGTGATATATATGATATGGGTTTCTTGCTCTGTCTCATTGGAACTCCAGAAAAGACTGTCATTCTACCCAGTGTACATAGATGTACAACATCATCATTTAGAGAGTTGGTTAAAATGCAGATTTCTGGGCTCTGCTCCTATATATTCTGGCTTAGTTGGATTGGAGTGGGCCCATGATTTAAATTTTAAACATGTTTCCCAGATGACTCTATTAAAAGTATTCCAATGGCTGTATTTGGAGAAACATTGCCATCAGTTCAGTTCAGTCGCTCAGTCATGTCCAACTCTTTGCGACCCCATGAATTGCAGCACATCAGGCCTCCCTGTCCATCACCAACTCCTGGAGTTCACCCAAACTCATGTCCATTGAGTCAGTGATGCCATCCAGCCATCTCATCCTCTGTCATAATCCCTTCCAGCATTAGAGTCTTTTCCAATGAATCAGCTCTTCACATGAGGTGGCCAAAGTATTGGAGTTTCAGCTTTAGCATCAGTCCTTCCAAAGAAATCCCAGGACTGATCTCCTTTAGGATGGACTGGTTGGATCTCCTTGCAGTCCAAGGGACTCTCAAGAGTCTTCTCCAACACCACAGTTCAAAAACATCAATTCTTCGGTGCTCAGCTTTCTTCACAGTCCAACTCTCAGATTCATACATGACCACAGGAAAAACCATAGCCTTGACTAGACGGACCTTTGTTGGCAAAGTAATGTCTCTGCTTTTCAATATGCTATCTAGGTTGGTCATAACTTTTCTTCCAAGGAGTAAGCATCTTTTAATTTCATGACTGCAATCACCATCTGTAGTGATTTTGGAACCCCCAAAAATAAAGTCTGACACTGTTTCCACTGTTTGCCCATCTATTTCCCATGAAGTGATGGGACCAGATGCCATGATCTTCGTTTTCTGAATGTTGAGCTTGAAACCAACTTTTTCATTCTCCTCTTTCAATTTCATCAAGAGGCGTTTTAGTTCCTCTTCACTTTCTGCCATAGGGAGTAATATACTCAGCTGCATCGTGGAAGCCCAGGGATTCTAACAAGCTCTATCGAAATGGGACGTGATGCTCGGCTGTGGTGTGCAGGCAGTAGGGTTTGACCAAGTCGTTCCAGGTTAAACAGTTATTTACTTATGGGTTCAGATTTTTGCACTCATGATTCACCCTTGACTCTTTTGAAAGTACATGATTTGCAACATGGAGGTAACATCTGGCGGGTTGGCAATCCAGAGTGCAGTTTAGGTCTAGTCCCTGCAGAAATCAGATACACATTATGGTTTGTGGACAGGTGCCCAGTCATTAGAGTTAGTGAGAAGAGTTCCAATATGCTTTAATTGGTCATGAAATTTTATGGTCAAGGTGTGATCATTTATCAGCATCATTTTTTGTCCAGCAGAAATTTTGTGCCCCACTCTGAGCTGTGACTTTAATGGATTGTTTCTAGTCAAGGTGGTAGCTGGAGACAGGATGTTGATTCACTGCTAATAATTTCAGCTGGAAAGATGATCACAATAGCACCTCTCTTATTTTTTTTTTTTTTTTTTTTTTGGCATTATTCCTAAGATAATATTAGGAATATTATTATCAGCACTCTATATTCCTAAGATACCTGGGTGGGTAGGGCTTTGTCTGTTTTGTTCTCACATATCCTTGGGTCATATTCCTTTATTCCCATAAAAGCTTTTTTTTTTGATACACTGGTTGACTTGAGTGCTTCATATTTACCTTTTTTATTATTTTTTTTATTTTTAAAATTGAGAATAATTGTTTTACAATGTTGTGCTAGTTTCCGCTGTACAACAACACAAATCAGACTATTGTGTGTATATATCCTCTCCCTCTTAAGTCTCCCCTCCCACCACCCCATCCCATCCCATCCCTTTAGGTCGTCACAGAGCACCGAGTTGAGGTCCCCATCCTATAGAGCAGCTACTCATTACCTAGCTATTTTACACAGGGTGTATATATGTCAATGCTACTTTCTCAACTCATCCTACCCTCCCTCTCCTTCCCTCTCTGTGTCCACATATCCATTATCTACGTCTATTCCTGCCCTGCAAATAGATTCATCAGCACCATTTTTCTAGATTCTGTATATATGCGTTAATATTTTATATTTGTTTTTCTCTTTCGGACTTAACTACACTCTGTAAGACAAACTCTAGGTTCATGCACGTCACTACAAATGACCCAGTTTCGTTCCTTTTCATTCCTGAGTAATATTTCATTGTATGTATGATCACGTCTTCTTTACGCATTCATCTGTTAGTGGACATTTAGGTTGCTTCCGTGTTCTGGCTATTGTAAATAGTGCTGCAATGAACATTGGGGTACAAATGCCCTTTTGAATTTTTTTTTCTCAGGGGTACATGTTCAATATGTATTGATAGTTAACTAGCAATTAGGTTAATAATGCTATGCTTGAAAAACTAGAAACCCACTTTTTACAGAAAACCAATATGGATGTGAAATGTTATAATTTTTTATTGAAGAATAGTTTGGTAAAGATCGCATAGATAAGTAAATCTCAATTTGCCTAGTACATGTCTTATTTTTTTTCCTATTTCTATTTTTTTCCCCAAAGCCAATAGAATGAGTTGGCTAGAGAAACTAACTAAGTAAGTTCTAAAATTCAAGCTCTAAGTGACATCATTTGGCTTAAGGACAGAAGCTGAGCACATGAATGGAAGCTAGCTGTCTCTTCTCCTGAGAGAAATGGAGAAAGACCAGCATATTACTGACTTGGCTGTGGTTTTTGAGTTTGTTATATGTTTGTACAGCTGACTGTGGGGCCTCATACAATGAAAATATAGCAACAGACAAGGATTGCTCTTTAATCTAAAAACTATGCCCCATTTTTAGCCCAGCACCAAAAATGAGCAGGTGGCATCACTTTATGCAGTAGATGAAGTCTGGAAAATGTGTTTGCAAATTGAATTTTTATTTTAAAGAATCATGTATTAAATTTTCTGGAGGTGGACAATTTCCAAGGGGAATTCTTTAGTGATTGTTTTTTAAGGTAAAGCCAGCAATTCTTTATATAAATTCAAATCTTAACTGTTTCCATTTTAAAACCATACAGTATATCAGGGACCAGGAGAATGTAACCTGCCTACCAACCTCAAGAACACATTCATGTCTAAAATTTTAGGATTCTAATTTCAATTTTTTATGACTGGACTTCTTCAAAATAAAGGAGGATTAAGGCAATAGATGTTAAACTGTTTTAAAGCTGCACCATCCAATACAGTAGCCACTAGCCACATGTGGCTATTAAACTCTTAAATATAATTGGTCCAAACTGAAATGTGCTGTAAGTGTAAAAGCACACAGTGGATTTCAAAGATGTAGTACCAAAAATTGTGAAATATTGTGTGAATTTGTTTTATATTGATTGTAGTCTTCAATGATCATATATCAGACATGTTGGCTGAAACAAAATACATTAAAATAAATTTCATGTGTTTCTTTTTACCTTAAATGTAAATCATTTTACATACTTTATTTTTTGCCACTTTATTTTTTTTAATTGAAGGATAATTGCTTTACAGAATTTGGTGGTTTTCTGTCATACATCAACAGGAATCAGCCATAGATACACCCATGTCCCCTCCCCACCAAACCTCCCTCCCATCTCCCTCCCCATCCCACCCTTCTAGATTGTCATAGAGCCCTTGTTTAAATTCCCTGAGTCATACTGCAAATTCCCATTGGTTATCTATTTTACATATGGTATTGTACATTTCCATGTTACTTTCTCCATACATCTTACCCTCTCCCTCCTCCCCTCTCTCTGTGTTCATAGGTCTGTTTTCTAAGTCTGTTTCTCCACTGCTGTCCTGAAAATAAGTTCATCAGTACCATATTTCTAGATCCTAAATATATGCATCAGTATATGATATTTACATTTCCTCTTTCTGACTTACTTCACTCTGTATACTAGGCTCTAGGTTTGTCCACCTCATTAGAACTGACTCAAATGTGTTCTCTTTTATGGCTGAGCAATATTCTATTGTGTATATGTACCACAGCTTCTTTATCCATTCATCTGTCAATGGACATCTAGGTTGCTTCCATGTTCTAGCTATTGTAAATAGTGCTGCAAAGAACATTGGGGTACATGTGTCTTTTTCAATTTTGTTTTCCTCAGAGTATAGGTCTAGTAGTGGGATTTCTGGGTCATTTAGACAATTAATAAGGATCTGATAAATTGAAAATAGAAAATTGTGACTTTCATGTATGGCTCACATTATATTTTCATTGACAGGACTACTTTAAAAGGACAGTACAACCTACAAAGAGATCTTCCATCATTAATGGAAAACCATGATGATGTATAAGACATTTTCATGGGATGAAAACATTATTTCCTAAAGTATATTTCACAGAA
Organism: Tragelaphus eurycerus; assembly: GCA_935064755.1. NCBI lineage: Eukaryota > Metazoa > Chordata > Mammalia > Artiodactyla > Bovidae > Tragelaphus > Tragelaphus eurycerus. The sequence continues at coordinate 13,325,215 of CAKXYN010000036.1, read as the reverse complement.
TCCATGAGGTGCACCGTGTAGCCAAGTGAGTTTAGGCAACACTTACTAATTCACACCTTGAATGAATGAATGCTTGTCTTACATTAACATGTCATTTTCCAATCATTTGAAACATAATCCTCTTTTAAAAATGATAACCAGCAGCAGTCTGCAGGCTCAAGAAAGGTGTTACTGCAGCAAATGCTGTTGAATTAAATGATAAACAAATTCCTTTGTTTCTGTTTATATAAATGGTATTTGTTTCAGTATATGCATCCTTCTTTTCTAAAAAATCATTCCTCTATTTTGCATAAAATATTTCCTTTCACTTTTCTAGGCTACTTGAAATATCACCCATTAGATATGTTTGTGTAATCAATTTTACTCTTTAAAAAATCCCTGATTTGACCCATTTTCCAAAGAACATATACATGGTGAAGGGTTCAAGGGACAGGTGGTGTTGGTTTAGTAGCTAAGTCATGGTCGACTCTTGTGACCCTATGGACTGCAGCCCGCCAGATTCCTCTGTCCATGGGATTTCTCTTGGCACTCATACTGGAGTGGGTTGCCATTCCCTTCTCCAGGAGATCTTCCCAACACAAGGATTGAACTGGGATCTCCTGCATTGCAGGTGGATTCTTTACTGACTGAGCCACCTGGGAAGCGGAGGGGGAATACCAAAATGTGCAGGAAAGATGAGAGGATGCTGGAAAGATGTTTATCCTTTTTGAAATGTGATTTTTAAAGTATTTCTCATCAAGAAAAGTGCAATGTTATGGGTTAACAGGCTGCCATGGATAGGTTGGGGAACCAAAATATGATTTATAGCTTTGTTTTCCAGGGAAATTGCATTTAACATCCCAAGAAGCCAATTTACAACCAAATGCTAGGAACATAAATTGTAGTTGAACACTTCCTGTGTATAGATTGATTGACTCAGAGGCTCAAGGAGTAGAAGCAATCAATATCCTGTATTTGTTTCAATACCTACCTTGTTTTTCTCAATAAGCCCTTTGCTTCCCATAACAAGGAGAAGATGAAGAGGATGACAGAACAAAAGTTTTCTATGACAATGTTTATAGGCGCTCATAAATCATTAAGGAGCATCAAGAAGGCATCAACAAGCGCTTCCCTAGATTGCTGAACAATGAGATTTTATTCTTAAAAATACTCTGCCAGGGAATAAACCAAATTATTTTCTTCTATCATAAAATAGGTAAAGAAAGACTAGACAGACACATGGACACATGCACAGTCCAAAATTCCGTAAGTTCAGGTGCTCATTCGTGTTTCCAAAGGAAAAGTAAAAAGGTCTTTGGGCCCACAAAAGAACAGAATGACATTCACTTGCAATGGGTCTCTAGTCACTAGAGATAATTCAGGCCAGGGAGCCCAAAATGACATAGGAGCATGGACAATTCAAATGAAACTATTATTTCAAAATACAATATTGATACTTTATTAAGAGTGGGAAAAGTATAAATTAGAAACCTATTCTGAGATATTGAACAATTGTTTTAAATAGATTTCAGGATGGTTTTCTTTGACATGTCCCCCTTGCTGAATTGCCAACTGAAAGCTCAGCATTCTTGAGATAGAATTCACATACAATAAATAGGCCAGTTTTAAGCTTACAAATTGATGAGAAAATGTATGTAGTCATATGACTATCAGAGTAATATAGGATAGTTTCTTTACCCTAGAAGGTTCACACGAGCCCCTCTATGGTCTATTCCACTTGTAACAATTAACATAGTTAAATACATGATGAAATTTAATGCTACCATCTTGCTCATGTTTCCTATTTAGCTCATCTGTTATTTTTTTCCTTATTTCCTTTTTCTGTCTTTTTTTGAATTTAGTATTTCTTCCATTTTATAAACACTATTGACTTATTAGCTACATCTATGTTTTTGTTCTTGCTTTCATTTTTGTTTTAAATGGTTAGGTTACATGATACTCATTGAACTTATCATTGCACATCTTCAAATAATATAATTACATTTTATCATCTTTTGTTTCACTGTACTCATGTTTCCACCTACTATCCTTACTCTTGGCTGCTTTTTAAATGTTTTTTTTTTTTTCATTGTTTTTCAGGAATTTGATTTTGATGTTCCTTGGTGTTGTTTCCTCTGCTTTTCATTATTTGATGTCTAGTGAGCTTCTTCGAGTTGTGGAGCTTATAATTTGAGAAAATTGCAGCCGTTGTTTGTTCAAATAGTTCTTTATTCCACCATCCCTTTCCTTTATTTCTGGGAATCTAATTATATGTATGTTAGATTGTTTGAGTTTGTTTCAGATGCCATTGATTCTTTGTTTATTATTGTCTTGTTTCCTCTCTTTATTTTGGATTATTTCTAGTACTATGTCATTAAATTCCCCTGTGATTTTTTTTAGGACCTTATCTGGTGTTAATCCTATAGTTTTGTTATTTCAGATACTGTATCTTCAATCTCTAGAAGTTACAATTAAGCCTTGTTTATATCTTTAATTTCTGTCCTCATACTGTTCATGTCTCTATCTTCTTAAGCACATATATGTCATATTTAGAAGAGCTAAATTACTTGTTTCTTAATGCTATCATCTGGCATATCTTGGTCTGCTCCTGTTGACTGAATTTTCTCCTATTTATGAGTCATATTTTCCTATTTCCCAGCATAAGTGGTAATTTTTGACTAGATGCCGGGCATTGCAATTTTTATCTTGAGTGCAGGATTCATTGTATACCTTTGTATAGTGAGTTAGGTATTGTTCCAGCACAAAATCAAGTTACCTGGACTCAGATTGAAAAAAAAAAAAAATTCAGACATCCTTTTAAGCTTTCTTATGGCAGCTGGGTCTAGGGCTAATTTAGACTCATAATTAACACAATATGCTTTTTAAGTCCTGCGTATTACCTGATGCCCTGTGTATTACAAGACGTTTTCACCCTGGCCAGTGGGAATACGAATAGTATTTCAGCCCTGTGTATGCACCTCTCAATTTTTGGCCTATTTCTTTCCAGGGCTTTTTCTCCAAACTTGAGGAATTTTTTCTCACCATGCAAAGATCCATACTCAGCCAAAGACTATAAGGCACCCTTCTGAAGGTCTCTCCACATGTGTGCTTGTACTCAGTAGCTTCAGTCATGTCAGACTCTTTAGGATCCCATGCACTGAAGCCCACCAGAATCCTCTCTCCCTGGGATTTTCACAGCAAGAATACTGGAGTGGGTTGCCATTTCCCCCTCCCAGGGATCTTCCATACCCGGGGATCTTCCATATCCAGGGATAAAACCCACATCTCTTGTGCCTCCTGATTTGAAAGGGTTCTTTACCATTGAGCCTTTCTAGGCATTCTATCCAATAGGCTCTTATCAGCTTGGCCTCCCCACACTCTAATTTTTGTCTCCTCAACTCAGTACAATTGCCAGCCTCTGTTTTGATATATATTGCTTCTTGGAACCTGCCATTTGGCAGGAAACTGGAACAGCTATAGGGTTTACCTCATCCTTTCCCTTCTCTCAGGGATTATCATACTGCACTGCTTGTCATTCAAACACTGAAAACCATTGTTTCAAATACTTTGTCTGGTTCTTTCTAGTTGTTAAATATGTAAAAACATCTGGTCTGGTCCCTGTTATTCCATCATGGCCAGATGAATGATATAATTTTAACACTGAAAATAAGACTCTGTGCCTACTGAAGCAAAGTGAATCTTGCTTCATTGCCATTCATACACCTCGTAATATTAACTTATTTAGAAGTGACATCAGCAGGATGACTGAATAAGCTGTCCCTCGCATATATCCTCTCCTCGGCAACAATAATTTGACATGGCTTCCCAAGTGGCTCAGTGGTAAAGAATCTGCCTGCCAATGCAGGAGATGCAAGAGATGTGTGTTTGATCCCTGGGTTAGGAAGATTCTCTGGAGAAGGAAATGGCACCCCACTCGAGTATTCTTGCCTGGAAAATCCCATGGATAGAGGAGTCTGGCAGGCAACGGTCCATGGGATCACAAAGAGTCAGACAGGACTGAACACACAGCGCTAGCATGGACAAACGTGTCTTCGTGGGAGCTTTGGGATCCAGACTGGAGGCTGTGAAACTGAAGTGTAGTCGAAGACTGAGGGCCATTTTAAGAAGGCAGGTTCACCACCGTAGGGCTGACTTGTGAACTGTGGTCCTGCCTACAGACAAACAGTTCCATACCCATAAGAACTCAGCTACAGCCCCTTTGGGTTTGGGTCTGTTACCAGCACCAGATACCGAGGAAGCCTGGAGGAGTTATGCCCACCTGTGCATTGGATAACAGAAGAGGCTCATGAATCCACTCCAGCCCCTCTTGACCACAGTCTGAGAACCCCTAAAGGTAAGCCTCTGAAACTTAGTCTGAATGCAAACTCTGAAAGGGTTGTGTACCTGGGCTCCAGTCCATTCCAGCCAGAGTCCATAAACAATCCTGATGGCTCAGGAACCCTGCAGAAAACACTCCTGTCTGCACCCCTGGAGATCTTGAAAGGGCTTTACACTGGGGATCTAAGGACCTGAGCGTCCCCATCAACAGATGAGTGAACAAAGAAAAGGAGATGCATACATACACTATTGAATATTATTTCACCAGGCAAAAAGAAGTAATCCTGCCATTTGCAGCAACATGGATGGACCTTGAGGGTAGTAGGCTAAGTGAAATAAGTCAAAGAAAGACAGTGTCATGTGATTTCACTTACATTAGAATCTTTAAAAAAGCTAAACCAAAGTGGAATGGTGGTTGCCAAGGATGGGAAGTAGGGGAAATGGGGAGATTTTGGTCAATGTGTACAAAGTTCCAGTCACTCATCCAGTTATAAAATAATAAGTTCAAGGAATCTAATATTCAGTGTGATGACTACAGTTAAAAATACTGTATTTGACAGTTGCTGAGATAGTAAACCTTAACTAGTCTCACTACAAAAAAGAAAAGGTATCCATACAGGATGCTCGGGGCTGGTGCACTGGGATGACCCGGAGGGATGGTACGGGGAGGGAGGTGGGAGGGGGGTTCAGGATGGGGAACACGTGTAGGCCCGTGGCGGATTCATGTTGATGTGTGGCAGAACCAATACAATATTGTAAAGTAATTAGCCTCCAATTAAAATAAATAAATTTAAATTAAAAAAAGAAAAGGTAATTATGTGAGGTGATAAATATGATAAGAAATATTATTGTGGTCGCAATACATGCATGCATTAAATCATCAGGATGTACACCTTAAACTTGCACTTAAATGTTCTGTTAATTCTATCTTAGTAAGGCTCGGTAAAAATAGACACTGCCTTCTAAGCACAAACAGGAAATCTTCCTTCTGATTCTATTTTTAGACCAAATAGTTACATAGTCCCAGAGTACAGTAATGCCCAAATAAAAAAATTTATTCTTAATTTTGATCACCTCCGGGAGTATCACTACTCCAGTCACAAAGAAGCAAGCTTACCACTCTTATTATTGTACATAATTCAGGGTGAACACAAAATTTTACATGAAAATAAAGGGCAAATGTTCTCTGAAAAAAAAAATCATGTTATAATAGGAGTAATTATTACATATTATTGGGCTCAAATTTTAACATACCATGGTTCTAGAGCATGAACAAACAGACCAGTGAAATAGAACAGTCTCCAAATAGACCCATATATATGGGAATACAGAATTCGCTAAATGTAACATGCCAAACCTATGGAGGAAAAAAAAAATATTTGTCCTTTTTCTTCTCAGACTCTTCCAATAAGTGATTAGCTCAACAAATTTACCCTTAATTCAACTTTACTTTGGTTACATTTGGCCAAATGAACTGACTACTTTTCTTATCCTCAAAGTGGACAGGGGCTGTTTTAATAAGAAAGCTTGATTGTTACCACACTTAGAATGCAAGATGTTGTGTTTACCTATGTTTATGTACCACAAATATTACTTAAAATAAAGATCCTGCCTTCTCTCAGTGCTGTGAGGCATATGAGCACAAACATAATATATGAAAAAAAGTCTTTTGACTGTTGAAAGAAAAACAGTTACAAGAAAGCAAATATTGGTAGTGGTAGTGTGGTCATAACAACCCATCATTACTGTTCAAGAACACACAGGTTTCTGTCATGAAAATACTGCGTAAAAGAACCAATGTGTTTATAATCTTTTGTGGAGAAGCCTGAGGCATGAGAGGAATAACTAATTTATATGTGTGCAATCTCAAGTTCTTCTGTAATTACCAGTTGGGACTTCTGCCAGTAGTTCTATGTTTTAACAGGTCTGGATATGTATACATTTGGCTAAGGAAGATGCTGGTATTGGGGACTGTAAAGTTCACTTCGTTAGTGTTTGACCTAAGAGAGCATCCAGATACTACAGTAGGCCTCCTTAGCAGCATATTCTTAACAGGCACTGGCTGAGTTTCATCCCCAAGTATAGCACGAGAGAATGAAAGAGATTGTATTTCTAGAAGATGCCATTTTAAAAACAAATTTTCTCTGCTTTCATTTTCCCTGACCTGTCGAAATGGACATTACTGAAAATGAATCACAGCTAAGTTACCTACTTGGTCTCTTAACATGTAGTTACCTAAACCTGTAGTTTTATGAATAGATGTGACATGTTTTCTTTACTTCTGAATCCCTTCTTTTTTTTCTTTCTCTTAATCCCTTCTCTCTCCTCACTTTCTTTTTTTCTTCTTGAAGAATGATATATGTGGCTCTCTAAACTCGTAATTACTACATTACCATCACCTTTCATGTCTCCATATTTTGGTTCCGTGCTATTCCTTTTGATTAGATACTTTTACCATCTTTCTTTCCTAGATAATTTGTATGTACAGGTGACCCTTGCACAACATAGGGTTGAACTGCATGATTTTTTTTTTGGAAAAAATACATGGGAAAGCTTTTTGGAGGTTTGTGACAATTTGAAAAAACTTGCAGATAAAAGATATAGCCTAGAAATATAGAAATAATTAATAAAAAGATATGTCATGAATACATTAAAAATATGTAGATATGGAGATCATGTAGGTATAAGGTGAGTGATGTTTACTATAAAATTAATAATGTGTTAGTTTTCCTACCATTTATAACTTTGTTTTCAAAGAATCATATTACAGTACAGTATACCACTCTCCCAAAATTGAGGAAACTATGTATCAGTTTATTGTCATGGGTAAGAGGTTTTTGAAAAATGTAAATTTTCCAATACTGTGTTATGAATTTGACTGTAATACCGTATACCATACAAATTTTATAATGGAGTCATTCATTGTGTATAGGCTAGGCCAACATAAAGCAATCATATCGATTACACTAGGCTACTATAAAGGAATCATATTGCTGCTTCTTCATTATCAATGCATGAAATAAATATAAATTTCTTTTTCACAGATTTTTCCATTGTTGACATCAAATATAATACGTATAACATCTACAGTGCTTCATAACACATAAGACTATATTTCTATATGTACTGATAGATGATTCATTTTATAAACAGATGACATACAGTACTGATAAACACAGTGCATGTATATGTGTTCTGTTGCTCAGTTGTGTCTGACTCTTTGTGACTCCATGGACTGTAGCCCACCACAGTATAGTGTTGTAACTGTGTTTTCTCTTCCTTATGATTTTCTTAATAACATTTTCTCTAGCTTAATTTATGTAAGAATACAATATATAATACATAAAGCATACAAAATATGTGTCAGTCGACAGTTTATATTATTGGTAAGGCTTCCGGTCAACAGTAGGCTATTAGTAGTTATGTTCTGGAGAAGTCAAAAGTTACACATGGGTTTTTAACTGTGTGAAGAGTTGGCACCCCTAACCCCCTCCACTGTTCAAAGGTTAACTGTATTCTTCAAGGTTCAGCTCAGAAACCATCAGATGGACCAATGTGTCAAGTTACATGCCCAGTTTATCTGTAAATATTTGTTCATGAATAAATGAAAGCAGAACTGGAACAGTTGTTATTGTTGTTCAGTTGTTAAGTTGTGTCTGACTGTTTTGTGATCCCATGGACTGTAGCCTGCCAGGCTCCTCTCTCCATGGGATTTCTCAGGCAAGTATACTGGAGTGGGTTGCCATTTCCTTCTCCAGCAGATTTCCTGACCCAGAAATGGAACCCTGTCTCTTGCACTGGCAGGTGAATTATTTACCACTGAATCACCAGGGAAACCCCATGAATAAAACAAGTCTTTCCTAAATTTTCTCCTTTTTGTTCCTTCATACCGATGACTCAAGAATAAGTCTAAGACACTATGGTGGATCACAGAATAGGCTTACAGTGTGACTTTGCCTCTCTGAGTTCAAATCCTAGCTTTATCCACTAAATAGCTGTGCAAACTTGTTTTCCCTTTTGGCTCAGTATCTTCATCTTTACAACTGTGACCATAATACCATCTCTTGCACAGGAGTATTGCGAGAATATGATGAGATAAGACATGAAGGGCCTAAAATAGCATGTAAGGACTCTAAAAATAGTAGCTATTATGAACAGGTGTTTATTTCTTTGCATCACATTCAATAAGTCATCAACTCTGCAATCCAATAGTCTTCCAAAATCTCTCCTAAAATGGCAAACTTCTCATGTTACCACAAGAAAGACTGCCTGAATGTGACAGAATGTGAAAATTATGCTTTTTATTATATTCACATAAAATAGTCAATTACACTGAGTTGTCCAAATGCATTGGTGAATTAAAGCCTCCAACTCTTACAAAGTTTTATACATATATCTATGCATTTATAAATACACACATATGTAAAAGATATATATTTTCTTCTAAAATAAAGTGCCCAAATCTTAATATATGGGGGCATAATAGGGGAAAAAAGAATCATAAAGCTTTATCAGTTATAGACTGTTACACAATATAAGAATCTGTTTTATACACATTTATTCAGGTATAGTGAACTCTAACCACTCAACTCTTTTCTGAATTCTAAGTGAATTAATTTATCCAATATATTAGAAGCCATGTAGCCAGTTTAAATGAATCAGAGGCTAATTCTTACTGTGCCTGGCACAGAACCTGGGCTCCTCAACAGAAGAGTAGTTAAGCTTCATTTTTAATTCCCCTGTTTATTTGAATGTTGTCTTTCTGCTAAGATGATAAACATAGAAAGAAATGTAAATGAATGAACTTTCAATTCTAAATCCTCTATTAGCATTCAATAAAGTCAGGGTTTGGTTAAAAAATTCCTTTTGTCTTTATTTCACCCTGGGCTTGATGAGAAATGGCCTGGCAGATTTGAAATGAGGGGTCCTGCTGTCTCTGTTATAGTTAACTCTTGCTGGAATCACAGAATAATAATTAGGATGCAATGATCAATACACAGATCAAGGAGACAGTCAACTCAAATTGAAATGAAACTCTCTGTGACAATGGGAAACTTCGTGAGTGCATGTTTGAATTTAAGAACAGAACAAAGGTTAAAGAAAAACTAGATGGTTTAAGATCATTCAGAAAAGCCTCACTTCAAATAGAAACTAAGGCTCTATTTTCAGCACAACCTCTCAGCTACTCTTACTGTGTTTTCATTGTGTTTTCTATTGCGTGCATGCATGCTAAGTCGCTTCAATTGTGTCCGACTCTTTGTGATCCTATGGACTGTAGCCCACCCAGCTCCTCTGTCCATGGGATTCTCTCAGGCAAGAATACTGGAAGGTTGCCATGCCCTCCTCTAGAGGATCTTCCAGATCCAGGGATAGAAACAACATGTCTCCTGCATTGGCAGGCAGGTTCTTCACCACTAGCGCCACCTGGGAAGCCCTGTATTTTCTGTTATCTTAGATTTTTAGGATGATCATTTGTAGGTTTTGACAAGGAATAGAATTTAAAATGCTTTTGAAAAGACTTCAACCTATGGAAGCAAGGTGAAGAAGCCTAAAAATAGTTTAATACGAACCCAGCCATTTTAGAATCTGGTACAATGTTCAAATTGCAATAGAGCATGTTTTATTCAAGCAGGCAAAAGAGAGATTGTCAGCACTGAAACTGCATTAAAACACTCTCCAACTTCCCAACATATGGAAGGCTTGGACCAGTGGGAAGCCCAAACTTTTCCCAGAGTCAGAACAAGGAATGTAGTATCTTCTTTTCTTTGGAGGAAGAAAAAGGGCAAGAAAATGTTTCCAATTACCCAGACCCACCTGAGCAGGGTCTTCCCATGGACGGAGCTGCCTAACTGCTGATTTTGGTGAGCATCTTATTAATGGCTTGCTTGACATGCGTGGTGGAGCTGCGTCGCCTCGTCTTGCCCTGGACCATCCTCCGGCGACGTACCTCTCGACACAGCTCATAGAATATCTCGGTGATGTTCCCTTCTCCAGTGCAGGCAGAACACTCATAAAAAGCACATGCCAGTTCTGTGGCCAGCTTCTCCCCTTCTTCTGTACTGACCTGTCTGGAGTGGTCCAAGTCAGCTTTGTTTCCAACCAAGATGAGAGTCACATTCTTGGGCTTTTTGATCTCATCCAGGATGTTCTTAAGCGGCAGCACTTCCTCAAAGCTTCCTCGGTCAGTAATGTCATAGACCAGCACAAAGCCTTCCCCCCATCGCATGTGTCCTTCCCTCTGAATGGTGTCTTCCTGTTGGCAGGGAAAAAACAGCAGTCAGGAGACCTGGAAGTAAATGCAGTGTATAGATGCTGCAATTGCTAACAGTGATCCTTTAACAACCATTCCTTACATTCAGCAGTGTTGGAAATTCTTGGTAGACAGCCTGAACAAGCTGACCCTCTCAGTTTGGAACAGAAGCATAACTTAGGGTACTAAACATTTTCTAACTGCGTGGAACCTAACTTTGTGTTTCTAACTTTTTCTTGCCACATCATTAAATGTGTAATTGCAAGGACCATAAAGAAATTATCCTCCTAGTTGAGCACACTGCCTCTGAGATTTTTCATCACAATTAAACAATTGGCCAATAGGTAACAAACAAGTAGACCTTACCCCATCCTCTGAGATCAGAATTAGAGGCATGGCTTAGTGAAGTGGTTTTGACTTTGTTTTGTTTTTTAATCTTCTTTTCTTCAGATTAGAGACAATTAGCCACACACACACACAAAAAGTGAAAAATATATATATAGAGAGTCAAAGTCAAAGCTAGGGGATTTGGGCTTCATTTTCTATCTCAGCACCTTTGATATATTATGCAGTCTCAATAATGATAGAAACTCAATTGCAGTGATTCTCAAAAGGGGTGATCCCTCCTTCTTAAGAAGGTTTGAAAGCGTTCTTAAGCAGGTGTGATTTAAAAATATATTGCCATTATAGGCTCAAATGACTTCTCCAGGCATGTATTTTCCTCCTGTCTCTCTCTTTAGAATCAGTACTGGAAGGTGAGAGCATATATAGGGAGCAGGTTGTGATGAGAAGGAAAACTGTATAACTAGCTGCAAATATATTTCTTGGATTAAATAGTTTTATCAAGTCATAACTGAAAAGCACCATGATATCCTTTAGCTTCCTAACTCTCATTCTTAGTGGTCACCCCTATTCCTGGGAGGGCTTCCCTTGTGGCTCAGCTGGTAAAGAATCCACCTGCAATGCGGGAGACCTGGGTTCAATCCCTGGGTTGGGAAGAACCCCTGGAGAAAGGAAAGGCTACCCTCTCTGGTATTCTGGCCTGGAGAATTCCACGAACTGTATAGCCCATGGAGCTGCAAAGAGTCGGACACAACTGAGCCACTTTCACTTTCACTTCTTTCTATTCTTGGGAACCAAGTCTTCCTATAAAACTGTTTATAATTTCAGAACTGACTGGCTGCAAAGCAAATGTATATTAGCTTCATTTTAAAATAAGAGGGATAGTATGGGGAGGGAGGAGGGAGGGAGGGTTCAGGATGGGGAACACATGTATACCTGTGGCAGATTCATTTTGATACATGGCAAAACCAATACAATATTGTAAAGTTAAATAAAATAAAAATAAAATTAAAAAAATTCTAAAATAAAATAAAAAGTTGTTAGCATTCAATGATGTGGCTCAAATTTTTAATCTGATGTGATGAGGTTTATAAAGAATATTACAGAAAAGATTCTTAAAGTATTCTGAAAAAAGATTCTAAGGTTATATAAGTCGAGAATATAAATATTGTAGATTTCTTTAAGATTCAACTTATATATAAGCATATTAAAGGTGCTGAGAACTTCTCCAGTAAAGATATATATTTAACTTGATCAGAGTATTTCAAAACACATTTAACCATTAAAACCTAATATTAATATCTGTGATCTCTCCATAATAGAAGTGAGCAATTCTACTTTAGATGATAGCATATGAATGTTAGGGTATTTTCAAAACCCTCTTGGAGCACTGAGTAATTTATATAAGGACAGATATATAAGCTATTGCAAATAAACTAATATAAAGCATAACTAGATAATTAAGTCTTTAGGCATCATTAGTTAACTATAGAAAAGTGTCTTAATTCTATTCATATTATGCATATCTCATTTTTATTTATCCAGAAATATTAGAGCTGAATTCCTTTTTCACCTGCCCAGCAGTATCTAGTATCTCCATGGTGACAACTTCATCATCAATGGTTGCTTGGTGTCGGTAGGTTGATTCTGAGGGAATGAGCAAAACGAAGGTAAAATGGTAAATAAATGTATAATTAGATTTGATCCTTGAAATTATAAATTAGTCTCTAATGTATACCTGTTTCCAGAGCATTTAAAAAACGTGCAGCCTAAGGGGTGGAAGAAAGTGCCATTTTTATACTCTTAAGTTCTTGGGAGTAACAGATTCTAATATGGGATCCACAGATGCTCAGGATATAGCGTGGGAGATTCCCTTTTTCTATTATTTTATTCTCCTGTGAGGCAAGCTTTCTAATACTCTTCTCTCTAAAATGAGACTTCCACATCCTAAAAAGAGAAGGTGATTCCCAGTTGAGACTTCTAACAATACAGCTTATGGAATCATGTTAATTCCTGTTCCTGACAAGGTGGCAGACAGACAAGAGCTGCTCATTTCCATCTAGACCTCCATTCCAGGAATGTATTAAATATTAGAGGGAGGCAGATCGTATTCATGTAAAAAATGACTGTGGAAAGCTAGGAGGAACCCTTGGGGTGGTAGAAGGTGGTTGGATCCGGGTGTTCAGGGGTTGGTAAGGAACAGTCACCCACAGTAGAGGACTGAGGGAGAGAGAGAACAAAACAGGTAGAAGAGGCTGCTTAGTACCAGTTGGAGGCTGGTGGCTCAGACAGTAAAGAATCTGCCTGCAGTGCAGGACAGATTGCCTGCAGTCGAATCTGTGTTGCATCCCTGGGTTGGGACAATCACCTGGAGAAGGGAAGGGCTCCACACTCCAGTATTCTTGCCTGGAGAATTCCATGGACAGAGAAGCCTGGAGGGCTATTGAGTCTGTAGAGGTTGCAGAGAGTCTGGCACGACTGAGACTAACACTTTCACTTCAAGATAATATCAGAGTAATCTTCAAGCTCTGCTGGGGTCAGGAGAAGTCAGGAAGAACACAACCACTAGGTGGCTCTGAGGGTTCTGACATGAAACGAAAACCAGGCCTTAAAATGGTGTTGCTCCATATGAAAACGAAACGAATGACATAAAGCACTCCATACATGATTGACTGAGTTGATGAAGTTCAGGGTGAAACATTCTCCCAGAAAGTATTAGTAAGTGATAAAAGAAGGAAAATATGAAAGCAAAATATAAGAGGTATGCATAATAGAAATAGACATGTTATTTTCTCCTATGAAATGAGCCTCAAAGAGAGAATAAAATACATAGAAGACTGGAAAATAGTTGAAGCTGAGGCTGTAGTGACTGAGAATTTCCCAGGACTAGAGCCATTGAATGACTTCACACTAAAAGGGCTATTAGCATAGAATAGATAAGCAACAGGGCTCTACTGTATAGACCTATAGTCAATATTCTGTGATAAACCATAATGGGAAAAGAATATGAAAAAGAATGTAAGAATGTTTACATATGTGTAACTGCATTACTTTGCCAGACAGCAGAAATTAACACAACATTGCAAATCGACTATACTCCTCCTCCAAGGGGTCTTCCCAACCCAGGGATCAAACCCGGGTCTCCCGCATCGTAGACAGACGCTTTACCGTCTGAGCCACCAGGGAAGTCCTACTTCAATACATAGAAGTTTTAAAAAGGGACTGACAGGACACACAAGGGGAAAATCCCCAATTTCAACCTATTACAACAAAATGTAAAGATATAAATGACAAAGAGGGAAATTTTAAAAGATCTAGAGGAAAAAAAGTCCATTACCTACAAAAACATGTGACTCAGATTGACACTGGACTTCTCATCAGCAAAACAGAATTCAAGACCCTAATGGAGTCAAGCAAAGCGATAAAACTATACCAGAAGCAACTGAGAACCACAATTCTAGACAACACCAAAATATCAGGGTGGAGATGAGGGAAGAGACCAGAGGCAGGTTTGAGGGAGTTAATGTACTTGTATTATTCCAAATGATGATATAATAAAAAGGTATTTAGAACAGAAAAAAGTGAACAAATTATTCAACTCAACGATTAGAAGAGGAAAACAAAGCAAATCCAAGAAGATATGAGAGAAGTAAAAGAGAACATAGCAGAAAAAATTAGATACGGTTAGCAAAAGCAAAGCATGGCACTTGAAAAATTTAAAAGAAGTAGGTGGGGGGAGAGGTAAAGATCAGAGAAAACTAAATGGTAAATTAAGAAAGAAGGTGTAATCAAACAAAAACGACCATAAAAATAAGAAGTAATTACACATTCTGGTGAAATGGAAATAAAATAACATTAAGAACTGTATACCAAACAAATTTCAAAGCCTGATTAATTTTTGAGGAAAAAATGCACAGATTGGCACAATGAGAAATAAGACACTTAGCTAGGTCAATAGCCTGTGAAATTTAAATGCTAACTGTAGATGTCTTATGAGAAAAAATGACTACCCAATTGGCTTTATAGATTTCTATTAAATATTAAACAAGTTGCTCTAGGGGAAAAAGAAAGGGATAGCTACCCACTATGAATTCCAACAAGAAATGTTAGAAAAGTAAAAGAAGAGAAGAGAAAAAAAATGTAGGTTCATTTTATTTTTGAACATAGATTCAACAATTCTAAAACGTAATATCCAGTTGAATCCAACAGTATAATAAGAAAAATACATTATAAAATAGTAGAGTTTATTTCAGGAATACAAAGTGTTTATAACTATCAGTGCAATTAACACATTAAAGAACTAAAAAAAAAACACACGAGTACCTCTACAGGTAGATCTATAGCATGATAAAATGTATACAAATTTTAAATATGTGCATATATAGAATTTTTTTCAAAAATATGTAATAACTAACACATACTGCTTACCCTTTGAACACAATTTGTTCTAAATGCCTTACTCATGTTAACTTATTTATTCCTTACAAATATTTCATGAAGTATGTAATACTATCAGATCTATTTTATGTGAAGAAACTGAGGCACAGCAACATTTAATAAGTTGCCGAAGGTCACACAGATGTTAAGTGGTAAATGGTACAGTTAAGACTGGAGCTCAGAAGACTGGCTTTGGGAATTTAGACTTTGAACCACTTTGCTAAGTATCAACTGTATTAGATTATATGCCTTTGGGAACAGAGGAAGGCAATGGTGTCAGAATAGGGGATGCAGGAAAAATAAAGTGAAGAAATAGAAAGCCTTCACATACACATGACATGGTGCTAGGAATAGAGCAGCATGATTAACTTAAGTATTAACTCAATTATTTGCCCCTGAAGTACTCAAGTTACTAACCAATCAACCAACTAAATAAATGTAGAAATTTCTTTCCTACCAGGGTAACTGGTAGGAAAGGTACCAATGGTAACTGGTAAGCCATTGCTTTAATTTTTTCTATAATCTATCTACCTACCTATTATCTATTATCTATCTATCTCACGTTTCTTTCTTCAACTCATCAATTATCTTACAGTTCTTTCTTGACCACAGTTTTGTGTTGCTTTGCTGTAAATCTAATCTCCTACTCAACAAACAAACCACAGAAAGGAAGCTCAGCTAAGCAGTGTAACCTGGCCATCAGTTGTACGTGATGATCCTTCACAAAAGCACGGCACACTGCAGATGTATTTTCTGAAAAATGAAAGTTTAAAATGAGGTTATGTTTGTTTTATATATTTTTTTAGACTTCACATATAAGTGATAGGATATAGTATTTGTCTCTATCTAACTTATTTCACTAAGTAGGCCCATCAATGTTGTGGCAAATGGCAAGATTCAATTCTTTTTTCATGGCCGAGCAATATTCCATTGCCTGCATGTGTACATGTATATATCTCACCTCTTCTTTATCCATTCCTCTGTCAGTGGACATTTAGGTTGCTTCTTTATTTTGGCTATTGTAAATAACTGTACAGCACAGAGAATATAATCAATATTTTATAATAACTTTATATAGTGTGTAATCTATAAAATATCAAATCACTATGTTGTACACTTGAAACTAATATAATTTTGTAAGTGACTATTTGTCGATTTAAAAAAAAAATGAAAGTGAGATTATGTTCAATGTATTTTAATAAGTGTATTTTATATTATCATCATTCTCCTGTAATATGTAATCCTTACAGGGTATGTATGATTCTCAATTCTAAATCATTCCACTCCCCTCTGTTACGTTAAATGGGAGATTATTGTTTTGTATAATTGAATGGTCTAAAATACCATTGACAGCCACTACTCATTTCTAAGTGTTCTCTCAATTATTTCCTTTTCCTCTTCTGGGCTCCAGTCTGAAGAGGAGAAGCCCAGAGGGCAGAGCACATGCCAGGATCCAGGCCCTTTTTGTTTCTCTCTCCACGGTTCTGCCGTGACCTTTGTGCTGCTTTCCCTTTTAAAGGACTGGCATTAGCCCTGGAGCCTGGAAAACAGAGTTCTGGGCTTTAGTCCATCTCTTTGCACCACAAGTTGTCTGACAGACAGGGACATTTTTCTCAGTTGCCTCCATGCTAAATAGGATATGTATTTCAACCACAGAAGGCCACAGTAGGGGGGAAACAAAATATAAAGAAAATGGTATGAAGTTGTGTGATTCTTTGGCTGTTTGTTAACTGAAATGAAAACGATGAGAGGCAGGAAATGAGGGAATGTCGGCCACAGACAGCAGCGGGAGGCAGCAGTGATTTCATCTAAGCTGAACACTGGTTTCACGCCACTGAAAGAATATTTTCTTTAAGTCCCTTCTCTCTCTCTCATTAGGAACTCATGGCTACATGTAAAACAGTGGAAATATTGCTTACAGAGGCAAAATGTACATCGGTGTGCTAGCTTTTCTGAAGATAATTCTACAAAATGCACTAAGTACTCTTAGAATGGAATGAAACTCTGTTATTCATTCTGGAAGTTAAGAAAAAATGTGTAAGTTTTTGTTAAGGAAGTTAAGAAAAAATGGAGAATGGAAATACTTTTCGTTCATACTCACACAAAAATGATCATTTTAGTCTTTTTTTCTTGAAGTGTAAGGGGATGATTCTTTAAGAGATACTTCAAAATGAACCAGATATTGGATACTGTAAGATCAACAGTTGGCATCACCGATTCAATGGACATGAACTTGGGCAAACTCCAGGAGATGGTAAGGGACAGGCAAGACTGGTGTGCTGCAGTCCATGGGGTTGCAGACCTGGACACGACTTGGTGATCGAACAACAACATCAACTTTAGTTTCAAGATGGAATTGTGGTGCTGGTGGTGGTAGTGATTTAGTTGCGATTGATTTTTTGTGACCCCTGGACTGTAGCCTGCCAGGCTCCTCTCTCCATGGGATTCTCCAGGCAAGAATACCGGAGTAGGTTGCTATTGTCTCTTCCAGGGGATCTTCCTGACACAGGGGTTGAATCTGGGTCTCCTGCTTTGCAGGCAATCTCCTGCATTGCAGGTAGATTCTTTGCTGACTGAGCCACCAGGGAAGTCCAAGATGAAATTAGGCATATTAAATATATATCTCAAGTTCACTGTATATGAGAGATACATAATTAAAACCTGCATTTCATATAATTTTATAAGCTGAAGTATATTTTGCATACTAAGAGAAATTGATGCTCAGAGGAATGTTTCATACCATTAATCCTTTTATAATTTAGCTCTTTTGCAAATTTCAACATATTAATATGGACATTTGGCTAGTGCAACAACAACAACAGTTAGTAATGATGATTTGTGCTAGAGTGTGAATTGTACTAACTGGAGTTCTATTGCTGATCTAACCACAAAATAGCCATGTAATCTTGGATAAACTGACTTCGTTGGACTTGTTTTATTATTTGCCAAGTGACGATCTCAAAGTTCCTTGCTGTGCCAGTATTAACCAGTTCTGCAAGGTGGCTAAGCACCTCTGCTTTAGTATCCAGTTGAGACAATTTGTTCTGAGTGTGTCTTTTTCTTAGTATGAGTTTTTCCAATCAGAGGGAACTGTAATTCAGGTAGGGAGAACCAGTCACAAAATCAGAGCACCAGTGGGTCCAATATGTCTCCCACTTCCCACTCTCATTTGTGTCTGAGCCTTAATCCATTCAAATAGAGTACAGTGCCTCCTAAGTAGTGATAGTTTCCCTCTCTCTCTCTCTCCAACTGCCCCCAACACACATAGGTGTGCACACACACACAAACACACAAACACACCACATCTGTACATGATCTAAGTCTCTGTCTGTATTCTCTACCACGATCAGCATTTTCTGAAGGTCATATGACTGGGAGGTAGAGACTCAGCTCTTTTGGAATCTAAACAGGACACAGAAGCTGTTCCACACCCAGAAAATTGCTGCCACTTCCATCATGCAGGGAGTTTTCTTGGTTAGATGGTCCAGTCCCAAATTCTATAGGCTTCAGTGTATGTGTGTCTGTGTGTCTGCATGTCTGTGTGTGTGTGTGTGTGTGCATATGTGCTCAGTCATGTCTGACTCTTCTCCTCTATCCATGGGATTTCCCAGGTTCGAATACTGGAGTGAGTTGACATTTCCTTCTCCAGGGGACCTTCCCAATACAGGGATCAAATCGGAGTCTCTGGTGTCTCCTGTACTGGCAGGCAGATTCTTTAGCACCACTCGGGGATGGGTAGTTTTTAAATGTAATTCACAGACCACTTCTGACCTCTGACAAAGATTTCACTGGTCCATAGTGAAATGAGAAAAATTTAAGGAAAAGTAACATTGTCCAATGTCAAGGACTGATTTTTTTCTTAGATTATATCCTTCAAAACATGTGGATGTTAACAATAGTTCCTTCTTATTCGAAAATGGAAGTGCCACTAGAATTTTTAATTCTCCCTCACCCTCTGAGCCCTCCACCTGTAACTGGAATTCCTATGAGAGTTCCTCTCCTTGAAAAAAAAAAAAAAAAAAAAAACCTAAAAGTTTGAAAATCACTTGTGCTTATACTAGCAAACAATTTCTCTACTGAATTATCTCAGAGCAATAGATATTCTAGGACTGTTAATATGCTGAAGGATGTTCACAGTCTTCAATTTCTCATGGAGCAAAAATTCTGTTACAGGTTGAAAAACAGCACTATGTTTTTGAGGACGGCTCTGGATTCAGAATTCAAAACTGTTTTTTACAAATTGCTTTCAAAGGTAGCTTTCCTTTTGGGTGGTGGTCTTAAAACTCTCTAATAGTATGAAGTTATGCCCAGGAAGGGCTTCCCAGGTGGCACTAATGGTAGAGAACCTGCTTGCCTACGCAGGAGATACAAGAGACTCAGGTTTGATCCCTTGGTCTGCAAGATCCCCTGGAGGAGAGCAAGGCAACCCACTCCAGTATTCTTCCCTGGGAAATCCCACAAACAGAGGAACCTGGCAGGCTACGGTCCATAAGGTTGAAAAAAGTAGGACATGACAGATCCGAATTACCACACATGCCCAGGAAATGCTTGGTTCATCTTGAATCAAACAGATTAGAACTCCTCTAGGCTAGAACATTAGCGACTTCTTGTATATGAGTGTACACACACACACACACACACACACACACACACACACACACACACACATCCAGTTTCCAGGGTGACTGAATGAAAGCCTCACCTGGGAGTGAGTCATCTATCTGATACGCTGAAGTCAGATGAGCCCCCTTGTTGCCTAGCAGCTGCAATTCTTGTGGAGCAGTACAAGGTCACTCAATAAAGTTTCATTATTCATAGTGAAGGAAACCCATGGTACAAATAACTGGTGCAGGGGATTTCTATTAATAGCATTTGTTTTTCAGAAGGAATAAAACCAAAGGGAAAATGGTTGACCTAAGACTAATTAAAAAGCAACATTAGTTACCAGAACAAATCTCAGACAGCATTCAAAAATTTTTAAGATCATCTTTTAGAAGCTTCATCTTTTGTTGAGTTGTACCAGTATCGATAAATAAAATTAGTATTTTTCTATTAAACTCCCATAAATCATTAAGGTTCTCAGAGGCTATAATCTTTATAAAGCTTATATAAGTAATAAAATTATAAGAGGAGAGTAAGCATTTACATAGATGGGGTAAACAATAGGTAATGATTTTTTTTTTCAAACCAAGTACAATGTTTTAGATACAAATATATAATCTTAAGATTAAATTATGTCTATACTAAAACCATGTCAAAAACTATTGATGTTGAAAAATGTTTTATTTAAAAGCAAAACCAGGGAAGACTAATAAATGTAGAGACATGCTATTCTCTTAGATTAAAAGAATGGGTATCATAAAGCTGTGAATCTTCTCAAAGGAATGTATAATTTTAATGCAATTCCAATCAAAATTATTTCATGCTATGATATAGTTTTAAAAATTGACCTGGAAGAATAAACTAGAGATAGGAGTCAAGTGAAGTGAAGTGAAATCACTCAGTCATGTCTGACTCTTTGGGACCCCATGGACTGTAGCCTACCAGGCACCTCTGTCCATGGGATTTTCCAGGCAATAGTACTGAAGTGGATTGCCACTTCCTTCTCCAGAGGATCTTCCTGACCCAGGGATTGAACCTGGGCCTCCCGCATTGTAGACAGACGCTTTACCGTCTGAGCCACCCTGAGGACCCTGGGAGTCAAGATAATTCTGTTAAAAAGTAAAGAAGAAAGGCTTTCTCTACTGAGAATCAACATGTCCTAAGGAACATACAGTTATCAAAAGAGTGTGGTACTGGCATTGGATGTGAAAAGCATCCTTTTGTACATGATTCCATGTATTTTTAAAAGGCAGCATTGAAAGTAGTGGGAAAAGGTGGAGATAATTTAGTAAGTCATAGGAGGACAGGTGGTCAACTCTTTAGGAAAAATGTTGCATCTTCACTTTGTACTTCTCACTACAATGAATTCTATAGATTAAAAAGTTAGAAATTAGATAAAATATAAGATCACTCTCTATCCCCTTTCCTGTTCAGTTTCCCTTCATGGTGCTTATCACTATTTGACATGTATTTGTTTACTGACTCTTCTCTCTTCACTAGCCTGTAAGTTTAACAAAGCCCATGCTTTCCCCTTCTGCCTATTGGTTTATCCTCAGCATCTAGAATCACTTAACTCATAGGAGGCATTTAATACATATTTGTGGGATGAATGAGTGAAAGCAATGAGAGGAGCTCACAGGGCAAAGAAAGCCCCCTTTTAAGCTGGATGGTGTAAACCTGTAGTAACAGACACAGAAACAGAAAAGAAACTGGGAATCATCTTTGTCCATTTCATCATTCTGAGTAAGGCCAGCTTGGTCTGGGACACTGTGCTTGGTAATAAAATGATGTATGCCTTTCCTTCTTCCTTTGGATTTCAACAATGTTGACCTTTACAAAACCAACTAGGGTTCCAAATCATAACAAACAAAAACTCAAAGGCTTAATTCAGAGTCAAACTTAAGCTCAATTTGAAACCCATGGATTTTCAGTGTTATTTTGAAGATGAGAACTAAATAGCTTACCAATAAGGACTCTGCTCTGGACTACAAAAAATACAGTTGATATATACTTCATACATCAATATTATTGCTACTTTCAAGATCTACATATATCAACTTTTGCTTCTTTTTTATATTTTAAATAGGCTTAAATTGGATTCATTGGGTGGGGGGAACATAGTTTATTTATACATTTTCCCAAAATGAGCATTCACAAGCTTTATATTACTATTACTCTCTTCTCCCCACGCCCTTCTCTCCCATACTAGCCACATCCATTGCATCCTCTTTCTCCCACTAGAATGATGCTACATTTCCTGATGGAAGAGCATCACGTTGTACCCATTTCCTTCTTGTCTCAGGTTTGACCTGATTTCTTCATCTCTGCATTAAAATCCTGCAGAGTTCTAAGCACAGACAGCATACAACACACACCCATCTTCTTACAGGGCTCTTTGCTGATTTGATAAAGCACTTCTCAAACAGCTGCAAGATGCTTAAAAATGTTGTAACAGAAAATGTCGTTTTTTCTTTCAGGTCAAAACTTTGATTGGAGAGGAGAATGAAGCAAAATTTGACCTACCGAGGGTGGGATCATATTCCCAGATGAACCGTTTGGTCAAAAATCTCACTACAAGAGCTGTGGGGAAAAAAGAACAACATTTCAATCAAATTTGTTAATTTTCTTCATAGTTTTTAACCCTCCTCCAGGAAGAGGAATAGCCCATAAAACTATATGTGTTTTATGGTTCCTTGGCAAATAAACTCAATATATCTATTTATGTTTATTCAAATATTTTAAAATTTCATATTGTGGCCTAAAAATTGGTATAATGTTTTAACGGTTTGTTGTACCTTAATGAACAGCTTAGATTTTTCCCCTTTAATCCTGGAGCTGAAAATATCACAATGTGAAAATGCACACATACTCAATTTTTAGCAAAACAATGAATTCAACCATAAAGCATCACAATACTGGTGTCTAAAGTTTGAATACTGATAATGATTGATACAGGTCAGTTAAAATGTGATTATTTTTACTGTAATGAAAAGATATTTGTATCATGCTGCTGCTGCTGCTTAATCGCTTCAGTCATATCTGACTCTTTATGCGACCCTATGGACTGTCCCGTGCCAGGCTCCTCTGTCCATGGGAATCTCTAGGCAACAGTACTAGAGTGGGTTGCCATGCCTTCCTCCAGGGGATCTTCCTGACCCAGGGATTGAACCTGGATTTCCTGCATTGCAGGCAGATTCTTTACCACTGAGCCACCAGGGAAGCCCCATTTGTATTATAAAAATATTCAAAATTAAGGATTTTATCAGTGAATGATTAAAGCCCATCAAAAGTAAAGCTGATGAGGTAGTTATAGAAAGAATCAGGATCTGGAATTATGCTAAGCACCTCACTTCCATGGTCTCCTCGACCAGTACTTATCCCTGTGAGGCAGGCACTAGGATTGACCCCATTTTTCAGATAAGGAAACTGAGGCTCTGAGAGCTTAACTCATTTAACTAAGTTCATCTAGCCAGTTAGTGGCTGAGCCAGGATGTGACTCCAAAAAAGGCTATTTCCAAAACCTGTAATTTCTCCATTGTCTAAAACTGATTTTAGGGCCGAGGCCATCTGGCTAATACTTAACTAGAAGATGAGACAGACAAAGAGTGATGCTGAGAGAGGTGGATTCTATTGTCCTTAAAAAACTGATGGGACAAATGCTGGACATTTTCTTAGACTTGTATTATAGTTGAAAACAATGGTTTTTAATCTACAAAAAAAAGTTTTTTTGGAGGAGAGCATCACTGATACTTTAGAATGAAGGCTTTGGATTCTTTCCCTGGAGAAATGTATATACACACAGTCTAGTATATAATTTCAGCAGGCTCACTAGCCCTTTGAATACCCTCATGGTCTCCTGGGATCTCATTGACCCCAACTAAAGAATCAGTGTTTACTGAAATTACATTATTTTTAAAATATCTATTAGGATAGTTTTATAATATCTATTTAGGTAGTTTGGAGAAGGCAACGGCACCCCACTCCAGTACTCCTGCCTGGACGGAGGAGGAAAATCCCATGGATGGAGGAGCCTGGTAGGCTGCAGTCCATGGGGTCGCTGAGGGTCGGACACGACTGAGCGACTTCACTTTCACTTTTCACTTTCATGCATTGGAGAAGGAAATGGCAACCCACTCCAGTGTTCTT
The DNA here is from genome assembly GCA_935064755.1 of Tragelaphus eurycerus. NCBI lineage: Eukaryota > Metazoa > Chordata > Mammalia > Artiodactyla > Bovidae > Tragelaphus > Tragelaphus eurycerus. The sequence continues at coordinate 13,301,121 of CAKXYN010000036.1, read as the reverse complement.
GCCTGGAGAATCCCAGGGACAGGGGAGCCTGGTGTGCTGCCGTCTATGGGGTCACACAGAGTCGGACACGACTGAAGTGACTTAGCAGCAGCAGTTTTATTTTTACTGAAATGCCCTGTATGTAGTATTCTAAAGATACTCCTTGGAGAAACAAGACTATTTAACTAAAAGGCACTGTCAGTCTTTCCTCTTCCTACTGCCTCTGTTAAGATCAACAGAGGTATATACTCCCTGCCATGGTGGCCTATATGAGAGACTTCAGTGCAAATAGCAATGAAAGCTTCATGAGACAGACCACAAGGATACATAGCTTGGCTGTAGACCGAAAGCTGCAGTGCTCTTTCTAATTACAGAGTGTGAGGCTGGATTTGAGCCAAAATATTTGCAGTGCCAAAAGTAGCAAGGCCACTGACCCTATGGTACTTCCCACAGTGCATGTACTTGTGGTTTTATCTTCAATTTGCAGAGTCTGTCACCATTCACTCTCTTGAGACTGAGTCATTAAAATTTTTTTTTTTGCACGTAAGAAGTAGAAAGCTCTAGACAGAATTTTTCTGCTTTTCAATTGTCAGTGTTAGTAAACATAACTGCCTGCAGTATTCAAAGCATTTCACATTTTTGTTGTAATATGGAGTTTTAGCTTGAAAGTTTGTGACCTAGCAAAATTCATTTATCTGGCATCTTTAAGCCATGAGCTATTAAAATTAACAAAATTTCTGATACAACTGAAGTTTGAAGGACCCTGGTTCCCAGACCATTTAAACTTTAATAATTTTTCAAAGAAATCTTTCTAAAATATTTTAGACATGCCACTACCTTTCAAAACCTAGTATACTGAATAGAATTAAATCACTTTTTAATGTCTAGATCTTAGTTAATAATCTATTAGGGCCCTGTGTAGTTGTGGAAATACTTCTAGAAGCTGCAGAGTGGTAGAGGCAGAACAATTCTAAAGTGCTATGGCTCTTGAATGATTTTAGTTTTTGTTCTATAAATATATTTTTCGTATTGTGTGTGTTCTCAGTTAGTCATGTCTGACTCTGCAACCCTATGGACTGTAGCCCACCAGGCTTCTCTGTCCATGGAATTTTTCAGGCAAGAATACTGGAGTGGTTTGCCATTTCCTTCTCTAGGGAGTCTTCTTGACCCAGGGATTGAACCCGCATCTCCTGGGTCTCCTGAATTGCCAGGTGGATTCTTTCCACTGAGCCACCTGGGAAGCCTGCATAACATGTGATAGGCATTTGACACACAGTAGGCAAAAGGAGAAGAGGGCAGCAGAGGACGAGGTTGTTAGATAGCATCATCGACTCAATGGCTATGAATCTGAGCAAACTCCATGAGATAGTGAAGGACTGGGGAGTCTGGTGTGCTGCAGTCCAAGGTGGGGGCAGGTCCCAAGAAGTTGGATATGACTCAGGGATCAAACAACAACAGACTCTACCAGAAAATTACTAGAACTAATCAATGAATATAGTAAAGTTGTAGGATATAAAATCAACACACAGAAATCCCTATACACTAATAATGAGAAAATAGAAAGAGAAATTAAGGAAACAATTCCATTCACCATTTCAACGAAAAGAATAAAATACTTAGGAATATATCTACCTAAAGAAATTAAAGAACTATATATAGAAAACTATAAAACCACTGGTGAAAGAAATCAAAGAGGACACTAATAGATAGAGAAATATACCATGTTCATGGATTGGAAGAATCAATATAGTGGAAATGAGTATACTACCCAAAGCAATTTATAGATTCAATGCAATCCCTATCAAGCTACCAATGGTATTCTTCACAGAGCTAGAACAAATAATTTCACAATTTGTATGGAAATACAAAAAAACCTCGAATAGCCAAAGCAATCTTGAGAAAGAAGAATGGAACTGGAGGAATCAACCTGCCTGACTTCAGGCTCTACTACAAAGCCACAGTCATCAAGACAGTATGGTACTGGCACAAAGACAGAAATATAGATCAATGGAACAAAATAGAAAGCCCAGAGATAAATCCACGCACATATGGACACCTTATCTTTGACAAAGGAGGCAAGAATATACAATGGATTAAAGACAATCTCTTTAACAAGTGGTGCTGGGAAAACTGGTCAACCACTTGTAAAAGAATGAAACTAGAACACTTTCTAACACCATACACAAAAATAAACTCAAAATGGATTAAAGATCTAAATGTAAGACCAGAAACTATAAAACTCCTAGAGGAGAACATAGGCAAAACACTCTCCGACATACATCACAGCAGGATCCTCTATGACCCACCTCCCAGAATATTGGAAATAAAAGCAAAAATAAACAAATGGAACCTAATTAAACTTAAAAAGCTTCAGCACACAAAGGAAACTATAAGCAAGGTGAAAAGACAGCCTTCAGAATGGGAGAAAATAATAGCAAATGAAGCAACTGACAAACAACTAATCTCAAAAATATACAAGCAACTCCTACAGCTCAATTCCAGAAAAATAAATGACCCAATCAAAAAATGGGCCAAAGAACTAAATAGACATTTCTCCAAAGAAGACATACAGATGGCTAACAAACACATGAAAAAATGTTCAACATCACTCATTATCAGAGAAATGAAAATCAAAACCACTATGAGGTACCATTTCACGCCAGTCAGAATGTCTGCGATCCAAAAGTCTACAAGCAGTAAATGCTGGAGAGGGTGCGGAGAGAAGGGAACCCTCTTACACTGTTGGTGGGAATGCAAACTACTACAGCCACTATGGAGAACAGTGTGGAGATTCCTTAAAAAACTGGAAATAGAACTGCCTTATGACTCACTTTCACTTTTCACTTTCATGCATTGGAGAAGGAAATGGCAACCCACTCCAGTATTCTTGCCTGGAGAATCCTAGGGACAGAGGAGCCTAGTGGGCTGCCGTCTATGGGGTCACACAGAGTCGGACACGACTGAAGCGACTTAGCAGCAGCAGCATGACCCAGCAATCCCACTGCTGGGCATACACACTGAGGGAAACCAGAATTGAAATAGACACGTGTACCCCAATGTTCATCACAGCACTATTTATAATAGCCAGGACATGGAAGCAACCTAGATGTCCATCCACAGATGAATGGATAAGAAAGCAGTGGTACATATACACAATGGAGTATTACTCAGCCATTAAAAATAATACATTTGAATCAGTTCTAATGAGGTGGATGAAACTGGAGCCTATTATACAGAGTGAAGTAAGCCAGAAAGAAAAACACCAATACAATATATTAACGCATATATATGGAATTTAGAAAGATGGTAACAATAACCCTGTATACGAGACAGCAAAAGAGACACTGATGTATAGAACAGTCTTTTGGACTCTGTGGGAGAGGGAGAGGGGGGATGATTTGGGAGAATGGCATTGAAACATGTATAATATCATATATGAAACGAATCGCCAGTCCAGGTTTGATGCACGATACTGGATGCTTGGGGCTGGTGCACTGGGACAACCCAGAGGAATGGTTTGGGGAGGGAGGAGAGAGGAGGGTTCAGGATGGGGAATACATGTATACCTGTGGCAGATTCATTTTGATATATGGCAAAACCAATACAATATTGTAAAGTTAAAAAATAAAATTAAAAGTATCATCTTTTACGATTTGAAAAAAAAAAAAAAACAAGTAATCCAGTAAACAATTGAGACAAAATTTTTGAGCAAGCTTATATTCTACTAGGAGACAGATTAAAAAAATAAATAAATTATACAGTCTGTTAGAGGTGATAAGTGCTAAGGCATGAAAGAGGGAGAGTAAGGTAAGGGGGATTCCACATTGGGAGGTGAAGGTGTGAGAGTTGCTATTTAAGACTGGGTAACTAGGGTAATTCTTGCTGAGAAGGTGATAGAAGAAAGAGATGAGGGAATATATGTGGGGGGAATAGTATTTCAAAAAGAGGGAACAGCCATTGCAAAGGTCCTAAAACAGGAATATCCATTTGATATGCTCAAGGAACATTAAGCAAGCCAGTATGGCTAAAGTAGAATGAGAAATAGCAAAGCTGATTATATTATTTCCTTCAGTCATGCCTTCCCCTTCCATAAATCTACCATCAACATCACCGCCATCACCACCCTCACCACTACTGCTGTGGCTGCTAAGTCACTTCAGTCGTGTCCGACTCTGTGCAACCCCATAGACGGCAGCCCACGAGGCTCCTCCGTCCCTGGGATTCTCCAGGCAAGAACACTACTACTAATAATTAAAACAACTAAAATGCTTCTTTGTTATTATCATTATTGTTATTATTTTACTTGATTCCTTCTCTAGAATGTATATTTCATGAAGGCATGGGATCTGCTTTGTTCATCACTATTTTCTAGTGTCTGGCACATGTAGACCTAAACATACTAATACTGGCTGAATAGAAGAAAAAAGATGTATCAATTCACCATTCACTCTTCTTAATAGTTAAGTAATAACAAGTCATCGAGAGAATAAGCAGAAAAATTAACCCAAGAGAATTTATAGCAGAATCATGCTATAATGTTTTCCTAAAATGTCATGTAAATATACAAGCTGAAATGTCTATTTTATGATGCTTATACAAAGCCTCTTGATGAAAGTGAAAGTGGAAAGTGAAAAGGTTGGCTTAAAGCTCAACATTCAGAAAACGAAGATCATGGCATCTGGCCCCATCACTACATGGGAAATAGATGGAGAAACAGTGGAAACAGCGTCAGACTTTATTTTTCTGGGCTCCAAAATCACTGCAGATGGTGACTGCAGCCATGAAATTAAAAGACGCTTACTTCTTGGAAGGAAAGTTATGACCAACCTAGACAGCATTTTCAAAAGCAGAGACATCACTTTGCCAACAAAGGTTCGCCTAGTCAAGGCTATGGTCTTTCCTGTGGTCATGTATGGATGTGAGAGTTGGACTGTGAAGAAGGCTGAGCGCCAAAGAATTGATGCTTTTGAACTGTGGTGTTGGAGAAGACTCTTGAGAGTCCGTTGGACTGCAAGGAGATCCAACCGGTCCATTCTGAAGGAGATCAGACCTGGGATTTCTTTGGAAGGAATGATGCTAAAGCTGAAACTCCAGTATTTTGGCCACCTCATGCGAAGAGTTGACTCATTGGAGAAGACTCTGATGCTGGGAGGGATTGGGGGCAGGAGGAGAAGGGGACGACAGAGGATGAGATGGCTGGATGGCATCACTGACTTGATGGATGTGAGTCTGAGTGACCTCCGGGAGCTGGTGATGGACAGGGAGGCCTGGCGTGCTGCAGTTCATGGGGTCGCAAAGAGTCAGACACAACTGAGTGACTGATCTGATCTGATCTGATACAAATTACATTTCTTAAAGTTTATTAAAACTGTATAATTGATCTAATTATCTTTTAAATATTCTATGGTTTCCATCTCAACAATCCCGAGCAAAGGTCTTCTTTTGATGTAAAATTGTGGTATTGATAATAATTACTTCCACTAAGTCTGACATATGGTTTTGTTTTTTCTAAGTTTTAAGCTTTGACATATTTGATTCGGATCAGATCAGTCACTCAGTCGTGTCCGACTCTTTGCGACCCCATGAATCACAGCACGCCAGGCCTCCCTGTCCATCACCAACTCCCAGAGTTCACTCAGACTCACATCCATCAAGTCAGTGATGCCATCCAGCCATCTCATCCTCTGTCGTCCCCTTTTCCTCTTGCCCCCAATCCCTCCCAGCACCAGAGTCTTCTCCAGTGAGTCAACTCTTCACATGAGGTGGCCAAAATACTGGAGTTTCAGCTTTAGCATCATTCCTTCCAAAGAAATCCCAGAGCTGATCTCCTTCAGAATGGACTGGTTGGATCTCCTTGCAGTCCAAGGGACTCTCAAGAGTCTTCTCCAACACCACAGTTCAAAAGCATCAATTCTTTGGCGCTCAGCCTTCTTCACAGTCCAGCTCTCACATCCATACATGACCACAGGAAAGACCATAGCCTTGACTAGGCGAACCTTTGTTGGCAAAGTGATGTCTCTGCTTTTGAATATGCTATCTAGGTTGGTCATAACTTTCCTTCCAAGGAGTAAGCGTCTTTTAATTTCATGGCTGCAGTCACCATCTGCAGTGATTTTGGAGCCTAGAAAAATAAAGTCTGACACTGTTTCCACTGTTTCCCCATCTATTTCCCATGAAGTGATGGGACCGGATGCCATGATCTTCGTTTTCTGAATGTTGAGCTTTAAGTCAACCTTTTCACTCTCCACTTTCACTTTCATCAAGAGGCTTTTCAGTACCTCTTCACTTTCTGCCATAAGGGTGGTGTCATCTGCATATCTGAGGTTATTGATATTTCTCCCAGCAATCTTGATTCCAACTTGTGTTTCTTCCAGTCCAGCATTTCTCATGATGTACTCTGTATATAGTTAAATAAGCAGGATAACAATTTACATCCTGGACAAACTCCTTTTCCTATTTGGAACCAGTCTGTTGTTCCATGTCCAGTTCTAACTGTTGCTTCCTGTCCTGCATACAAATTTCTCAAGAAGCAGATCAGGTGGTCTGGTATTCCCATCTCTTTCAGAATTTTCCACAGTTTATTGTGATCCACACAGTCAAAGGCTTTGGCATAGTCAATAAAGCAGAAATAGATGTTTTTCTGGAACTCTCTTGCTTTTTCCATGATCCAGCAAATGTTGGCAATTTGATCTCTGGTTCCTCTGCCTTTTCTAAAACCAGCTTGAACATCAGGAAGTTCACGGTTCACATATTTTTGAAGCCTGGCTTGGAGAATTTTGAGCATTACTTGACTAGCATGTGAGATGAGTGCAATTGTGCAGTAGTTTGAGCATTCTTTGGCATTGCCTTTCTTTGGGATTGGAATGGAAACTGACCTTTTTCAGTCCTGTGGCCACTGCTGAGTTTTCCAAATTGGCTGGCATATTGAGTGCAGCACTTTCACAGCATCATCTTTCAGGATTTGGAATAGCTCAATTGGAATTCCATCGCCTCCACTAGCTTTGTTCATAGTAATGCTTTCTAAGGCCCACCTGACTTCACATTTCAGGATGTCTGGCTCTAAGTCAGTGATCACACCATCATGATTATCTGGGTCGTGAAGATCTTTTTTGTACAGTTCTTCTGTGTATTCTTGCCACCTCTTCTTAATATCTTCTGCTTCTGTTAGGTCCATACCATTTCTGTCCTTTATCGAGCCCATCTTTGCATGAAATGTTCCCTTGGTATCTCTGATTTTCTTGAAGAGATCCCTAGTCTTTCCCATTCTGTTGTTTTCCTCTATTTCTTTGCATTGATCGCTGAAGAAGGCTTTCTTATCTCTTCTTGCTATTCTTTGGAACTCTGAATTCAGATGTTTATATCTTTCCTTTTCTCCTTTGTTTTTTGCTTCTCTTCACAGCTATTTGTAAGGCCTCCCCAGACAGCCATTTTGCCTTTTTGCATTTCTTTTCCATGGGGATGGTCTTGGTCCCTGTCTCCTGTACAATGTCATGAACCTCATTCCATAGTTCATAAGGCACTCTATCTATCAGATCTAGCTCCTTAAATCTATTTCTCACTTCCACTGTATAATCATAAGGGATTTGATTTAGGTCATACCTGAATGGTCTAGTGGTTTTCCCTACTTTCTTCAATTTAAGTCTGATTTTGGCAATAAGGAGTTCATGATAGCCACAGTCAGCTCCTAGTCTTGTTTTTGTTGACTGTATAGAGCTTCTCCATCTTTGGCTGCAAAGAATATAATCAATCTGATATCGGTGTTGACCATCTGGTGATGTCCATGTGTAGAGTCTTCTCTTGTGTTGTTGGAAGAGGGTGTTTGTTATGACCAGTGCATTTTCTTGGCAAAACTCTATTAGTCTTTGCCCTGCTTCATTCCGTATTTCAAGACCAAATTTGCCTGTTACTCCAGGTGTTTCTTGGCTTCCTACTTTTGAATTCCAGTCCCCTATAATGAAAAGGACATCTTTTTGGGGTGTTAGTTTTAAAAGATCTTGTAGGTCTTCATAGAACTGTTCAACTTCAACTTCTTCAGTGTTTCTGGTTGGGGCATAGGCTTGGATTACTTTGACATTGAATGGTTTGCCTTGGAAATGAACAGAGATCATTCTCTCGTTTTTGAGATTGCATCCAAGTACTGCATTTCGGACTCTTTTGTAACTAACATATTTGATTAGTTACAAGTAAGTCTCTGTATTATAAAATATCTTATTTTCTCCCCATTGCCTTGAAAACCCATACCTTTACATTAAATAAGTAAAAATTCTCTATATTAGAAAGTAACATTTTCCTCATTTTGCTTAAATTATAACCTACTTGAGTAATTCTTCTTTACATGTGGTTTATTTTTGGTACTCCTGGCACTAAATTTCATAATTATCAGTGAAAGCTAGTTTCCAATGAAATGGAAAATTGACTAAGTAGAATTTGATCCAAAGAAATTTATTAAAATTACTAAAAGTGACATCAGAATAATAAATAAATAGGATAAAAATTCTGTTTAAAAGCAAGAGTTAGCAGGTAAAATTTCTACATTAAAACAGTCAAACTATTTCTAAAGGTTAACAAGGCTGGGCCAGTTATTCAAAATAATTCCTGATGTCATTATCACAATTAAGCAGACATCAGAAGTATCAGCTTTAAGGATTAGAATAATATTTTTAAATGAAAAATGACCAGATATAATCTGTGCGGTAAACTAGCTTTTAAAAAGAAATGAACTTTTCAAAGTAAATGAAAACTAACATCCATGATATTCTTCCACTCTAAAAATAGTTAAGAAATATCCTCAAAAGACATTCAGAAAGAACTTTCAAAGGTTACATTTTGAGCTCATATTCTTTAAAAAGAAGACCTGTTATATCATTATTTTTTTACTTATACAACCATGAAGTAGCCTAATTAACAAGGTATTTGATACAATTGTTTCATAAGACACTTAGGTGTACTCAACTCCCTAAATATTTGTGATCATTGTCATTTCTATATTCTCTTAAGGATGTATTCTTATTATTAAAAATATAGTCTTTTTGTCTGAAAGGAACTTTTATCTCTTTATGGATGTGTATTGAATGTGTTCTCAGTTAAAGCAGTTGCCAGTTAATTGTCCTCTCCAAACTCTGGCTTTCTCATGAATAATACAAGGATAAGAGCATCACCCTGTAGTTTGTGGATCCTCACTCTCATCTCCTCTGCAACATGAATTTCAGTCACTTTTCATAGCACCCCTTACATCACCTCAGGAGACTGATTGTACTAATGCTAATGCTAAGTCGCTTCAGTCGTGTGTCCAACTCTGTGCGACCCTGTCCCTGGGATTCTCCAGGCAAGAATACTGGAGTGGGTTGCCATTTCCTTCTCCAATGCATGAAAGTGAAAAGTGAAAGTGAAGTCACTCAGTTGTGTCCGACTCTTAGCGACCCCATGGACTGCAGCCCACCAGGCTCCTCTATCCATGGATTTTCCAGGCAAGATTACTGGAGAGGGATGCCATTGCCTTCTCCGGATTGTACTAAACTAACATACAAATTCATCTCTTAATGCTTCTAATCACATTGTTACTGCTGCTTTGAAAGTCTTTATCCAACTAGTGAAATCCTAATCATCCTTCAAAATTTAACCCAAATATAACCTCCTGTATGAAAGCTTTCCTTTCTGTATCAATTAGCAATTGCCATGTAACAAATATATTTCAAAGCTCAGCAGCATATAAGAATAAGCATTTATTATAGGAAAGTTACCATGTGCTTATAGAATTTTGGGCAATTGATTGAAGAAAAGAATTCAGCTGAAAAGTGTTTTAAATGGCTAGGTCAGAATTTTTAGGATAGGAAAAGAATTTCTGCTTCAATTGAGAATACTTCAAGGAATACTAATTTTCACCTGCCATTTTGGATAACTTTTGAACTTGCCATTGATCCTGGTAACATACTGAGTGAAAATCCTTGATGTAATATATATGCTAAGATGGTGCTTATTATCTTGTCTATTCACATCATAATGAAAATTTATCATGAATTATATGTGTTACGTGATGTATGTGGTTTTTGTTTGTAACCTTCAGGACTTTCATTAAAAAATATATTTATTTCCGAATTGTAAAACCAGGTAACTTTTAAATAATTTTAAATGACATTCTTCAAGAGTCTACTAAATTTAGGACAATTACTTCACAAAGAATTTTAATCATTCTGTGAAAAACTAAAAATTTTGTTATAGGAAAAGAAAGGAAATGTGGGCAATATTAGCACAATCAAAGTCCATTCTGGGTTGTAAGTATATTTACCACTTGTTATCTGAATTATTTTAAAAAAATTTTTGCAACCAATTTTTTCAGTGTTTAAATGAATAGAAAAGATTAAAAACCATGAAAAGACATTATAATAAACTTACACAGTATCTTAAATGTGAAACTTCTCAATATTGTAATGCATAGAAGATAGAATATCTCTTTTCTTCTTCCTCCTCCTCTAAACTTCATCACACTACTTACAATGTAACCACTTGGCCAGCAAAAATGAGAAGAAATGGTGATTGCCAAGATTCAATGGGTGGCAAAAATCAATACTAAATTGCGTTCAGCTTGAATTTTATGATATATAGGGAAGATATCACAATAAGTAAAGTATTTGAAAAATAATGGAAAAGGATGAAAGAATTCAATACCACTTGGGAATTGTTTTCTCACTCTACTAAGCACAACATCAATCTAAATAATATCATAAAGATTATAATGGGAAAATAGTCAAAAAATAGTGCAGTTTTTGTCCATATTGTTATCAAGTTTTATTTATTGAGTGTGTGCTCTCAGGTCGGTGCTGTGCTATATCTTTACATGTGTATCTTTACTCTTCATTGCTCCATAGCATGGGACACATATAGTATAGGATGTGACTATGTATATAGATACACCTATATGTAGGTATGTGTGTACTTCACAGAAGAAACTGAAGCTCAGATTAGCTACATTCCTTCCTGAAATATGTGCCAACTCCGGTCTGACACCATGAACCACATTCTTTCAGTGCATAACGCTCATTCATTCAGTGGATGATGATGCTTCTTCTTTTTTTTTTTTTTTTTTTTAATACAGATGTAGAATTTGCCACTGGAAACTCTTATTGGCATCCTCCTCTTCTGTTGCTGCTGCTGCTGCTAAGTCGCGTCAGTCGTGTCCGACTCTGTGCGACCCCATAGATGGCAGCCCACTAGGCTCCTCTGTCTTGGGATTCTCTAGGCAAGAACACTGGAATGGGCTGCCATTTCCTTCTCCAATGCATAAAAGTGAAAAGTGAAAGTGAAGTCGCTCAGTCGTGTCCGACTCTTAGCGACCCCATGGACGACAGCCTACCAGGCTCCTCCGTCCATGGGATTTTCCCAGGCAAGAGTACTGGAGTGGGGTGCCATTGCCTTCTCTGTTACTAAACTCTTAACCTGAAAAATTTCTGGGAGAAAGTTGTATGTATTTTACATATAGGTTCCATTTTGAAGAAAATATATTCTTTAGTTACCTAACACTGCTTTTGTGACAAAAAAGGGATCAAAACTGTGGTGAAAATAAAGGCTTGAAATATCTCTAGAAAAAAGTGAGTTTCTAGACACATGCTTCTGAACATTCCTGGGCTTCTTTTATTACCTCCGTACAAAGAAGTGACCCACTCTTTCCATTCTAACACACAGACAATGCAATCATCTTCATGGTATATTTCGCTTCATCTGAATGTGGTTGGTTGTTTTTGTTGTTCAGTCACTCAGTTGGGTCCAACTCTTTGTAGCATGGACTGCAGCATGCCAGGCTTCCCTGTCCTTCACTGTCTCATGGAGTTTGCTGAAATTCATGTCCATTGAGTTAATGATGCCGTCCAATCATCTCATCCTCTGTCACCCCTTTGCCACCTGTCTATTTATTACAATTTTACATACAATGCGGAGATCCTCACTTATTTTGAGTGTTCTGTAAATGATTTCAGGGCTTCCCTGGTAGCTCAGCTTATAAAGAATGCTCCTGTAATGCAGGAGACCCCAGTTTGATTCCTGAGTTGGGAAGATCCCCTGGAGAAGAGACAGGCTACCCACTCCAGTTTTCTTGGGCTTCCCTGGTGGGTCTGACGGTAAAGAATCTGCCTGAAATGTGGGAGACTTGGGTTCGATCCCTGGGTTGGGAAGATCACCTGGAAAAGGGCATGGCAACCCACTGCAGTATTCTGGCCTGGAGAATCCCCACAGACAGAGGACCCTGGTGGGCTACAGTCCATGGGGCCACAAAAGAGTCAGACATGACTAAGTAACTCAGCACAGCACATACATGATTTCAGGATAGTCCTTTTTTAAAGTTTTTCACCCTGGAAAGCCCAAAGAAGCTAAAACCTAGTAAGCATATTATGTAGGTAACCCAGAATGGAACTAAATCAAACAAAGGGATATTGAAATATGTATTTAGAAAGCAATGAACTTATAGATAGTTACTGCTCACCAGAGCATTTCTATATGGTAATTAGTAAAGTATCGGAGAAGGCAATGGCACCACACTCCAGTACTCTTGCCTGGAAAATCCCATGGACGGAGGACCCTGGTAGGCTGCAGTCCATGAGGTCGCTAAGAGTCAGACACGACTGAGAGACCTCACTTTCACTTTTCACTTTCATGCATTGGAGAAGGAAATGGCAACCCACTCCAGTGTTCTTGCCTGGAGAATGCCAGGGACGGAGAAGCCTGGTGGGCTGCCATCTATGGGATCGCACAGAGTCGGACACGACTGAAGTGACTTAGCAGCAGCAGCAGTGAAGTATCACTTCCTCTTTCAAGTTTTCCTTGACTTTCCCAAGCCATAATAGCTGCCCATGGTGATATGAAATTGTTATTTGTTTCTTCTCTACTATAGAATGTGCACAACTTCCATATAAAATATTCACTTATATTCCTGTATGTCTTACAAATTGTGCATAATCTGAGGTCAGAGATTATGCCCTGTTCCTCTTTGTCTCCTGGGGCTGGAATACTGCCTGATACATAATATGTGCTCAATAAATATTTAAAGAGATGAATGAGGAAACAATTAAAATCTGGATAAACTATTTGATCCCCATATTACTACTGTACTCAAGTCAGTACTCTAGTGTGCTTTTATTATTTGCAAAAATCTTTACAGTGGAATTTCCATTGACTATAAGGTATCACTTCTCAGGTTCAATGCCTAGTTTAGATGTCTACTGAAAATCTGATTGGTCAAACTCGAGATCCACCAGGTCCCTTCTTTTGGGCCAGAGGGAACCACTCTCCTAGACCTCATACTACCATCACCCCTAACACCAAACCTTCAATGGTCATAAGCTTCAGAGAAATAAAAATGAGCTTATTTACAAAAGCAGGTTGAGTTCTACTCTAGATCTGGGTAGATAGCTTATTGCTGAATAAATTAGTTTTGTAGAACTCAGTACTCAGTTAATAACTACATGAGCTGTTGGATTAAAGTATATATACTTTTAGGAACACCATTAAGTAGATTTTAGCTATTATTTAAATAAAGACATTAATGGGATTTCTGGAATGGTAACTACCAAAAGGGAGTTTATATTGAACATTGACTACAAGCTTATTTCTTTCTCATAAGCACTCTCAAAAGTAAGAATTAATGTTCCTATTTTACACATAAGAGATCTGAACTGAAAAGCAATAAACATGTCTGTTTTGCAGAGCAGGTAAGTGACAGAACTGGATTGAACTGGGTTCATTTACTCTAAAATTCATGCTTTTTCTAATGTCCAATACTTACCACTATATTTTAATATTTCTATGAATATAATTTAATTCTTAATGGTTGAAATTGTTTTCCCTATGAGCTTACATCTGACAAAGAAGCATGCTTTGAAAAGTGCATTTTTTGACTAGATTTCTTCATCCAGAGTGGAGGGAATATCCATGACCAGAAACCATGGCAACATAGAAAGAGAATATGAATTTCAAGATGCAAGAAGGAAACTTTTACATAAATAAGTTTTTGTTTTTCTCTTGAAAAGGTCTTTAAAAGATGCAGCAAAGGGAAAAAAAACAGGTATGTAATGATACAGACATAAATTAGTATGTGATAAACAACTGTTTTCTTACTTGTTTCCTCTGTCATTAACAAGTTCCTTCTTTCAGCAACGCAAATGGGGTGTCAGGGATCATGGTAGGCAGCAAAGAGGACAGCACAGAAAATAAGATGCAGTTCCTATTTTTGAGAAGCTGAGAATTTGTACTTGTGTATATTCTGGGAAAAATCAAAAGACATGTGGCTAATTTAGAGTATTATCTAATTTGAGTCCTGTTATGATGCCCAGGTAAATGAAAGGAGGCCAGATTGAGGTGAGTTTAACCAACTTAAGTGCCTCAAAGTGAGAAAGCCTTGTGTTTTCCAGAAAGGAAAGTGTAAGAGACAAAATCAGAGTAATATGTATAAATTGTCAATCCTGTGACTGCTTCTGTTCCATCTTCAAGATGGATGGGGTTTCGCTAAAAGGTAAGAGGAAGTTCAGTTTTATCTTTTTCCTCCCTCACCTGGACCTCTATCATCCTCCTGTCAAATTAAGCTTCCAAATCAAATTCCCCTATTCTCCCCACCCCCACCCCACCTGGATCTGACACTTCTGTTTCTTACTTCTGGGTCTCTCTTGAACCACCAACCCAAGGTTCATTTCATGTTCTTCCTTTTAGCAGTCTTCTCTTTCTGTGACTACACTAACCTCCCCCAAGAAACATGGGCCACTGTGCCTCAAATCAAGGAGAAAACTATGCAAATCTCAGCACAGAGAATTGATCTAGAAAGACCTGTGGGGACCAGCACACTTCTTTGAAATCTGGGCTTAACAGTTGTAAGTGATGGCTGAAGCCAAGAATATGGCACTGTGGAATCTTAAGACCCCTATTCAAAGGGGCTAATAGCGCTTTCTGAACTGAGAAATTTAACTGAAAAGGGATAGAGATAGGCTGGACTGGAAATGAGATGTCAAAAAAGCACCAGGAAATTGTGCGACTTGAAATGTCAGGTTTTTTTTTTTTTTTTTAATTTTTGTAAATTTTATTGAAGTATAGTTGATTTACAACGTTGTGTTAATTTTTGCTGCACAGCAAAGTGATTTTGTTATACACATTTATATATTCTGTTTTATCTTCTGAGATGTCAGATCTTACAGAGGGGTTCAGAGCAAGAAATGTATACACAGAATTCAGATTTCAGATAGAATTACTGATAGCTAAATTTTGTAATTTTCAAATGCTTCTCCATCTGGTTCTCTCATTAAGCCTTTTCTCCTCCCCACAGATATGAGTTTTAAACACATTTATTTAATCATTAAATATTTACTGACCACTGAGCTAGACATGAAAGAAAGCAAGATTGAGAGGATTCCCTAAGCAAGATCTTTGCAGTGACTTCATATTAGACCTAAATTGAGAGCTGAGTCTTGGATGACTTGAAAGTGTGCTAACTTAGGGAGGGCACTGTGAGCACAGAGCATCAAAGACCTAGACATGGGAGACTCTGGTTGGTTTAGGAGTGCAAGTGGCTCGGGGTAGGTTGAGTGGTATGTGGGTGGAACTATGTAGGGGGTAGTTTGTGAGGTTCTTCAGAGACCAGTCTATGAAGGAGCTTATCCATCACATTGAAGAGCTTGAATTTTACTCTTAAGTCTATGGGCACACAGATTCTGAGTAGAAAAGTGGCCTAATTTGAGCTGGTTACTTATAGAAACTGTTTACTGACTAGCTGTAGATAGTGATAGAGGGACTGGTCCATAAGGAATAAAAGTATAGGAGTAGCATTATTCTCTGAGGCAGACTATAATGAAAAAATCAGTTAAGAGCAGGTGAGATTGGACTTGAACATGAGACATTAATGACAATATCCAGGTAGAGAAATACTATCTCTCCTTCCATCCTTCCATCCATCCATCCATCCATCCATCTTATATCCTTTCATTCATTCACTCATCTATCATACATTCAATGTACATCTATTAAATACCTGTCATATCCCAGTCACAGGTAAGCATTGTCCCACAGGCAGCTGACATCATAGCATGAAGCTGATCAGAATTGATCACTGCTAGAATGATCTAGGAATTTGCAAATGCAAAGGGCATGGTTAAGATGCCCCATGTAGAAAGTTTAAAATAAGAACAGAGGACTGAGCACAGAACTCTTATCTTCAGCCTCATCTTAATGGTGAACTCTTTCATTTCTTTTACTTCTCCATGTCAACTCCTCAAATTTCTAGCCGAACTAAAAAACTGAACGTATCAAGTCAGAGGACAAAAATTTGTTCATATAGTTTCTGAAGCAGTACCACCCCCAATCCTCTACTCCCTGCTCCATTTCCTGTGATGGTCAAAATAAACTGAAATAAAAAAAAATTGAAGCCCCATAAAAACATGGAAATTGAGCAATTTAATGGAAATTTAAAATTAATGCAATATAAAAGTGGGTGCTTTATAATGCCAGAAGTTCAGATGAGAAGTAAATTGGTTCCAGATGGGGGTCTAACTAAGTATTGCTTTTAAATTATTATTTGTTTAAGCCTGAAAATTTTGACTTGTCTTGCATTCTGACAAAAATATCACTTTGAGAAAGAGTTACAAAATTAATGTCAGTTCTCTATGCAGGGAAATTCTTAAAGATAAATGGTGTAATCTTCAAGAATTATTAGAGATGCTTTTGTATCTGGAAACCTAGCCACGGAGTCTAGCTTCAGTGCATTTCAAGTCTTGAAACTTGACTTATTTTGCTATGGAATGGTAAGGTAAGGATTTGGTACTGACAATAGGGCTTTAGGATGACAAATCAGAATGGGGAAAATGGCAGGACCATGATTTGTAATACTTAATGTTTGATAGAGATTAGAGGTTTGAGGATGCTTATAAAAAATGCAAAATCAAAAAAAACCCTTAATTTTAAATTAAAAATTCACTTGTATAACAATAAATTCTTCTTGAATTTAAGTTGAAAATAGAGACAAGAGAAGTTAACTTTGAAATATGGTAATCAACTGATTTGATTTTGTTTGCTAGTTTGTATTTGAAAGTTAATAAGTGAAAAGCTTTGGATTCTATGCCAAGGAATTCAAACCAGCTTTATATAAGTTGGAAGTTATCATTCACTTCAACTATAATTTAATTGTAAGTGATGCTTAAGAAATAAGTCACTAAATTTCCTAGGCCACAGTTTTTAATTTAATAATTTACAATTTATAATTATTTTCACTAGAATAATATTTCATACCAAGATATTATATCGAAATAGAATTATGTATCCTATATTAAGGATTTCTCTAAATTTATCAAAGGATTTGGTCATAAACTTTAAATTTTTAATTTTTACTCATTTTTGGAAGAGGAACACATTTGGTGCTAATTTCTGAGTTTCTTTTCCCGTGCTCATATTACTAGAACACCCAAGAAATTGGCAACTGGAAATGTATAGAATTTGTGGGAGCATTAAAGTGATTTAGAGTGACTCAGTATCCCAGACAAGCAGAAGAATATCTCATATGATCCCCACTGAATGCCTTCTTTTATAAAGAACCAAGTATCTTGCAATTTATTCTGCTTTCACATGGCCTCTGCTCCAGACTCATTTTGCCTCCTGCCTATATGGGCTAAGATCATGGCATCCGGTCCCATCACTTCATGGCAAATAGATGGGGAAACAGAGGAAACAGTGGCAGACTTTATTTTGGGGGGCTCCAAAATCACTGCAGATGGTGACTGCGGCCATGAAATTAAAAAAACGCTTACTCCTTGGAAGGAAAGTTATGACCAACCTAGATAGCATATTAAAAAGCAGAGACATTACTTTGCCAACAAAGGTCCGTCTAGTCAAGGCTATGGTTTTTCCAGTAGTCATGTATGGATGTGAGAGTTGGTCTATAAAGAAAGCTGAGTGCTGAAGAATTGATGCTTTTGAACTGTGGTGTTGGATAAGACTCTTGAGAGTCCCTTGGATTGCAAGGAGATCCAACCAGTCCATCCTAAAGGAGATAAGTCCTGGGTGTTCATTGGAAGGACTGATGTTGAAGCTGAAACTCCAGTACTTTGGCCACCTGATGCGAAGAGCTGACTCATTTGAAAAGACCCTGATGCTGGGAGAGATTGAGGGCAGGAGGAGAAGGGGATGACAGAGGATGAGATGGTTAGATGGCATCACTGACTCAATGGACATGAGTGTGGGTAGGCTCCGGGAGTTGGTGATGGACATGGAGGCCTAGAGTGCTGCAGTTCATGGAGTCACAAAGAGTCGGACATGACTGAGCGACTGAACTGAACTGAAATTAATAGATTTAAGAGGCTGTGCCTATGACTCTAGTCTAGGGGTCTCACCTCTAGCAGGGGGGTGTCTCCATTTGTAGCCCCTTCATCACTCTTACAGGTACCTTCATAACCTCATAAGATAAAACCAAAACATGAGGCCTTAAAACGTCACAATGTACATGGAGAACTAGAGCCTGGAAAAATAAGAGTGTAACTAAGAGGAGTTGTGAGTGATTGGACTGGAAAAGGACCCACATTATGAAGAGCTAAGACATTTCCAATTAGGTTTAAAATGATACCAAGCTAAGACAGTGTAAGATGATGAGAAGCCATTAACATAGTATAAACACAAAGATGACATGATGCCTTTTTGTTTTACAAGGTCACTGCTGTTTCAGTGCCAGGATGAACTAGGGGGATGTAGGTAAAGCTGGAGATAGGAGGACTAGTGGAGGAGCTATTTTAGTTCTACAGAAGAAAACATAAAAAGACAGAATGACTGCTCCTTCACTCCTGCTGCTGCTAAGTCGCTTCAGTCGTGTCCGACTCTGTGCGACCCCAAAGACGGCAGCCCACCAGGCTCCCCCGTCCCTGGGATTCTCCAGGCAAGAACACTGGAGTGGGTTGCCATTTCCTTCTCCAGTGCATGAAAGTGAAAAGTGAAAGTGAAGTTGCCCAGTCACGTCTGACTCTTAGCGACCCCATGGACTGCAGCCTACCAGGCTCCTCCATCCATGGGATTTTCCAGGCAAAAGTACTGGGGTGGGGTGCCATTGCCTTCCTCCTTTCCACTAGTAAATGTGTCAAGTCATAATTGGAATTATATGTGACCTTTTCAGTCTGACGTCTTTCCCTGCTGCTGCTGCTGCTAGTCGCTTCAGTCGTGTCCGACTCTGTGCGACCCCATAGACGGAGCTCACCAGGCTCCCCCGTCTCTGGGATTCTCCAGGCAAGATACTGGAGTGGGTTGCCATTTCCTTCTCCAATGCATGAAGGTGAAAAGTGAAAGTGAGTCGCTCAGTTGTGTCCAACTCTTAGCGACCCCATGGACTGGAGCCTACCAGGCTCCTCCATCCATGGGATTTTCCAGGCAAAAGTACTGGGGTGGGGTGCCATTGCCTTCCCCGATGTCTTTCCCTAGCAATGTGCATTTTAACTTCTTCAGTGTCAGGCCCTGGCTTGTGAGCTTATTCCATTGTATGGGTATACTATAGTTTATCCAGTCACCAACTGAAGAACATCTTGGATACTTCCAAGTTTTGGCAATTATGTTTTGATCATGAATATTCACATGAAGGTGTTTATGTAACAAAAGTTACCAGACAATTTGGGTGAATATTTAGGAGTACAATTGCTGAATCATAGTAAGATTTTGTTGTGTTTGGTTGCTAAGTTTTTTCTGACTTTTTTTGCGACGCCATGGATGGTAGCCCATCAGGCTCCTTTGTTCATGGAAATTTCCAGGCAATAATACTTGAGTGGGTTGCCATTTCCTTCTCCAGGGGAACTTCCCGGCCCACATCTGTGTCTGCATTGGCAGATGGATTCTTTGCCACTGAGCCATCTGGGAAACCCCCTCCAATGTTTTAGGTTATAGTAAATCTTGAAGTCGGGTGATATCAGTTCAGTTTGGTTTTCCTTCAGTACTGTGTTGGCTATTCTGGGTCTTTTCCCTCGCCACATAAACTTTAGAATTAGTTTGTCTATGTTCACAAAATAACCTTGAGACTTTGAATGGTACTGTAGTGAATCTTTAGGTTGAGTTGAGGAAAACTGTCATCTTGACAATATTGAGTCTTCCTATCTATAAACATGGAGTTTTTTACTTTTGGGGTTTTTAAAATCAGAGTTTAGTAGTTTTCTCCTATACATCATAAACATATTTATTATGTATCTACTCAATCGTTTCATTTTTGGGGTGCTAATAAAAATTATATTATGCTTTTAGTTTCAAATTCCACTTGTTCTTTGTTAGTATAAGGGCTTCCCTGGTGGCTCAGATGGTAAAGAATCTGCCTGCAAAGCAGAAGACCCTGGTTCAATTCCTGGGTTGAGAAGATCCTCTGGGGGAGGACATGGAAATCCACTTCAGTATTCTTGCCTGGAGAATCCCCATGGACAGAGGAGCCTGACAGGCTATAGTCCATGTGGTTGCAAAGAGTAGGACACGACTGAGCAACTAAGCACATTGCTGGTATAAAGGAAGAATATGGACTTTTGTATTTTAATCTCATATGCTGCAACCTTGCTATAATCATTTATTATATCCAAGAGGTTTCTTTCTTTTTGTCTACTTTTTGAGATTTTCTACCTATATGATGATGTCATTGTGAACAAAGACAGTTTATTTCTTTCTTTCCAATCTATTTCTACTCTTTTCTTGCCTTATTGCATTCTCTAGAACATTCTACACCATGGAAAAGGAGTGGTGGAAAGAATCATTTTTTCCCTTGTTTTTGATTTTAGCAAGAAAACTTCTAGTGTCTCACCATTAATTATAATGTCAGCTGTTGGTTTTTTGTAGATATTCTTCATTAAGTTAAGGAAGTTCCTCTCTATTCCTAGGTTGCTGAGAGTTTTCAGCATGAATGAGTGTTGGATTTTGTCACTCTAATTATGTACCCTTTTTTTGTACCTCTAATTATGATTCTGTGATTTCTCTTCTCTTGCCTGTTCATGAGATAGTTCCATTAGCTTATGTCCAGGTAAGCTAATCTTGGCTATCATTTTCTGTACTTGTCTTTCTAGATTTCAGGATATGGTATACTGCTTAGCAACTTCACTTTTTTTGGTTGGACCAGAAAAAGTAATTAACTTTGTGTGTTCAGCTTTTTGTTGTTGTTGTTGTAAGGATAAAAGTGATGATTTAGAAGCTCTTTACATTTCAGGACTGAAATCAGATTGTGGTTTAGATTTTTTTTACAGGATAAATAGATTCCAGGGCTTCTTGATCTTATTGTTATTTCTGCCTCTTCAGTACTCTCTTACACTGTTCTTTTAGCTCAGCCATATGTTATATATACTCCAGCATTTTTCATGTGGGCAATGCAAAATGGATTTCCCTGACCTATAGTGGCATCATAGGACTAGAAACAGCTCAATTAACAAGTATTTAATAATTCATTTTTAGTTTTATTTAGTTATTTATGACTCAAGTTTCTAATATTACCTAATTTCACAGATTATGTGAAAAATATATTTGGGACATATATATATGAATATATATTTATATGTGAATATGAATATATATAACATATACACATATATATATGTTAGTGTTAGTCATTCAGTTGTGTCCTACTCTTTGTGACCCCATGGACTGTAGCCTGTCAGGTTCCTCTGTCCATGGAATTCTCCAGGCAAGAATACTGGAGTGAGTTTCCATGCCTTCCTCCAGGGGATCTTCCCAACCCAGGGATTGAACCTGAGTCTCCTGCATAAACTATATATATATAAACTAAGTACTTTTTTTGTTGTTGTTGTTCAGCCTCTCCATTGTGTCCGACTCTTTGTGATCCCGTAGACTGCAGCACGCTAGGCTTCCCTGTCCTTCACCATCTCCTAGAGTTTCCTCAAATTCATGTCCACTGAGTTGGTGATGCTATCCCGCTGTGCTCTCTAACCAGTAGCTGAGCTGGTTAGAGAGTCCAGAGGGATGAACCTGCCTGAATATCAATGCCAGAAGACACCTGCAGGGACAATGGTGAAGAACTTCCAGTGCTTGATGGAAATCCATGCATTAATATCTTCCACATCATCACATCAGGAGATAAACAGGCAGCAACAAAACCCCACAGTGGACTCTAAATCTGCTGCAAAAAATCTGGTTTCAGACTAAAAGCATAAAAATTGGCTATTTTAAGTTTATGTCAGAAAACAGAATACAATTGGAGATTGAAATTAGGTGGTTTTAGAAAAAATTATACCAGCCACATGAGCCCACAATTACACAGAAAGTGTGTTTACAAGCTCTTTGGGAGAAATTGTGGTATAGGGAAATACAATATTCTACACTTGAAATGGTAAGAATTAGATTTGAGTCCTAGCTCTGCAACTTTCCAAAGAATTTAAAGCAAGGAAATTATGCTCTCTGAGCTCCAGTGGTTTTATTTGTAAAAGGAGAACAAGTAAATATACCTTATAAGACTGCTGTGATTATAAAACCCCATGCTATATATAAAAGTGTTTTAAAAACTATAAATGTTCCAAATAAAAGGTAAAGAAATTGACACCATATGCTACAATGTACCAGGCTGCTTGTATTATGATAAATATCATATGTATTATGTTATATTTAATATATGTAGTAATTATATTATAGGGTTTCCCAGGTGGCACTAGTGGTAAAGAACCCGCCTGCCGGTAAGAGACGTGGGGTTCAACCCTCGGGTTAGGAAGATCCCCTGGAGGAGGGCAGGGTAACCCACTCCTGTATGCTTGCCTGGAGAATCCCATGGACAGAGGATCCTGGTGGGCTATAGTCCATAAGGTTGCAAAGAGTAGACACTACTGAAGCAACTCAGCATGCACATAATTATATTTTATTACATTACCAAAGTGACTTAGCATGCACATAATTATATTGCATTACATTATATTATGTTATATTATATTCTTGGTTTGCCAGAAGAGCCTTATTTTACTGCTATTGCCTTGGCATTATTTTTAAAAATGCCACTTTTACTCTCAAATGTATTTTTGGTTTAGATGATAAATTACATGGTCACACTGTATATATGTTTCGTACAATATTCTTGCAAGATAAAATAGATATTTTTATTTTCTTTTCATAGATGAGGCACCTAACATTCAAATGGCCTGAGCAATTTACCTGTGCTCTCTCAGTGGGTTACAATGCCTTATCAGAAATCAAATCTAAGCCCACCAACTTGAAAGTTCAGGCTGTTCTATTTACTGGAAAGTACAAAGTTACTCTTTTGATTTGCCTTAGAACTGCCCGCGAGCATCTCAGTTGCTAAGTCATGTCCGACTCTTTGCGACTCCATGGACTGTAGCCTGCCAGGCTCCTCTATCCATGGGATTATCCAGTCAAGATACTGGAGTGGGTTACTATTTCCTCCTTCAGGGAATCTTCCTGACCCAGGGATCGAACCTAGGTCTCCCGCATTGGTAGGCGGATTCTTTACCACTAAGCCACCTGAGAAGCCCTTGGTGTATATAAATGGGTTACAATGCCTTATCAGAAATCAAATCTAAGCCCACCAACTTGAAAGTTCAGGCTGTTCTATTTACATGGAAAGTACAAAGTTACTCTTTTGATTTGCCTTAGAACTGCCCGCGAGCATCTCAGTTGCTAAGTCATGTCCGACTCTTTGCGACTCCATGGACTGTAGCCTGCCAGGCTCCTCTATCCATGGGATTATCCAGTCAAGAATACTGGAGTGGGTTACTATTTCCTCCTTCAGGGAATCTTCCTGACCCAGGGATCGAACCTAGGTCTCCCGCATTGGTAGGCGGATTCTTTACCACTAAGCCACCTGAGAAGCCCTTGGTGTATATAAATGGAAACCATTTTATTGAGGCACAGAAGATGGGACCCACCTAGACTGAAAGTAGCAAGTCAAGAACACAGTGAAGGTTAATCCTTGAATTTCTGAGCAGGCAGCCTCCCAAATCCTGTTTATCTTCAGGGATTTGGCCTTTGCATTGGACTGGCAAGCCATACAAAAGCATGCAGATTAGCTATAAGCAAATCAACTTAGAAAAAAATTACATTAACAACCCTTCTCTTCAGTTTTCTCTTTATTTTGGTTTCAATCAAACATTCTTAAAAGAAAATCTCCATCTCCCTCAAATCTGCCTTTTCCTTGGTATTCTAAAGCTTTTAATTATGTCCAGTTTGTAAATCTAATTTAGTGAAACCTCAAAAAAGGAGGGGGGCTATGTTTGCTTAGTGAAGCCTGGAGTAAGGTTCATGCCAGATCTCATCTTAACAAAATGAATTCACTATCCCCTGGTAAACAGAGGATGAAAGTTATAATTATACGGTGACCAGAAAGACTCTGGCTTTGGTTCACAGAATTCTGTGACCTTAATACTATAAATCAAAAAGACGAAAATCTGGGTCTGAAAATGAACATTATTCATACTGTAAAATTTGCTCTAAGCAAAAGAGTGTTTTGTAACATTCTTGAACTAAAACTGTGTCTTTAGGAGCCAAATGAGATGACTGTTTGGGGGAATAGTCTTTAGTTAATTTAGGCTGAAATAATCTGAATAAAGATGGAAGAAAATGAAATTATTTTGTAACTGTAATTTTGCAGATATATTTATTTTTTTAGAACAGTTAGTGCATAAATTAGCATCCTTTTATATAAGATGAGAGGAAACTGAAACTTTGAAAAAATAATACATGTATGTGTAGAACTTGTATCTGAAATTATACCCACTGATCCAGAATACCTCCATCAAAATGTGATGAACTATTTAGCAACATTCAACAGCAAACAAAACATTGCTATAGAATGATTAACTGAAGACAAGATCCAAATGCATTAGAAGGTAGATGGTGAGAATTTCATGTATTAAGATGCCAAACCATAAAAGAGAGACCACTGAATTATTTTGTACTTTGAAAAAGGTATGTTCATAAAATTGGGGCTAATCCTACCACTTCTATAAAAATATGTCTCTGGAGTCAGGCAACATGTCTATGAGTCTTGATGGATAATAGTAGTCTGTGCACACGAAACATGTCAAACATATATGTAAAGTACATCAGGTTCCCTCAGAATAACATTGGAGGCATATGAAATCTGAGATCTCTCAAAGTGAGAGTGGTTAAGTAGATCTAAGAAAGCACTGCAAAAATTGAAAGCAGAGACACAACCCGGCCAATGAGAGCAGTATCTTCTTAAACAACAGAACAGAGAGAAAAAAGCCAGAGGGAGAAACTTTCCAGAAGACAAGGTTACAGGTGCATTCAAAACAAACTGTAAGTGAATTGTAGGTAATAAAATCAAAGGACACAGAAGACTAGGCAGACTGGCCATCATGGGGACTTTTTGTATTTTCCAAAGGAAAATACAGAATATTTTCCAGCTTTTTAACTGGAAAAAAAAACAAGAAGGGATGAATAAAATATGTAGAGACCAGTGGAACCTGTTATTGATCAAGACTTGTTTTCTTATAAGTTTCTATTACACTCTGCTCTTATGTAACAGACGTACTCTTCTTTATCACTTCCGGTATTTTCAAACAGTTTTACAAGAATCATGTTATTAATGTATGCTCAGTTATGTTAAGTTTCTGAAATAAAGCTCAACTCAAATGATAAATATTTTTTTCCAAGAAACAGTGAACATCAGGCGTAATGGGGGGCAAATGATTATCAGGTGACTGAGTACACAAGATACACCCATCACTGTTGTAGTATTCTGGGTGAAAACACATAATAAAATCATAATGTAAAACTAAAAAAAAAAAAGGAAAAGAAAGTAGAGACCAAACCCAAACTGGCCTCAAAAACAAAACAAATAGTAAGTGATGAACAACGCCAGTAATGGTCTGCTTTAGTGAACCTTAACTGTTTCTGAAAGAATGTGGAGCTGAGTCCTGCCATCGCAAACACTTAAACACCCTGGAAAAATGTCTTTATGATGTCAGTACAAGAAAATTCATATAAAATAATCTAAATATATTAATTATCAGGGGAAAAGCTTTATGTGAGATGGCTTGATAAATCAGTCATTGATGCCAAGGGCAGAGGCACTGGGCGGGGGGCACGAAGTGAACTAGACAAGGTCACTTTTGTTAAAACCAGTGATTTTGTAGGCATTTAGAGATCTTTTTTTTAATATTCATATATTCCTGCTCTGATATTAAGCTCTGAAATTTTGGTCTCTACAATGAATATCAATGATCAGGACAACAGTTCCATTAAATTCATTAGTGGTTCTTTAACTGTTAATGTTGTCCATAATCGTAACTGAGAAGAACAACACAGTGTTTGTTTCTTTGTTCTATCCTAGTTTTTATTAATTCACCTCAAGCTTTCCTTACATAAGCTGAATTATGACACAATTCTTAGCATTTCTTTAAAATGTATCATTATTATTTAAAGCAAAAAATATGCATCCACATTTATTATGGAAAAAGGAAACACTGTGCTAGGCTCAGTTGGTGGGAGAGAGGGATGAAATATAGATAAACAAGATATAACTTATACCCCAGGGCTTTGCAGTTCTGATGCAGAGATAGATATTCACCATAACAATAGCATAGGGCAAAATGTGACCTGAGTTAGCCAGTCAGAGTTCAATTCTATAGAAGAGTATGGGAGACTTAATGCTAATGGAAGAAATTCCACTTTTAGTAATTTATCCCAAAAGCTATTCTGGACAAATACAGAAAGATAATATGTACCTTGGTGATTCCTACGTCACAATTTAGCCTATCTTTACCAAACAATTAGCTGTCTGCTTGACTATGCCAACATATCAATCACTCTGTTACTGAGTTTGGAGTTACTAGGAAATAAAATACATAAGAGAAAGTGTGTCTATATTAATATATATCATATATATGAATGATATTTAAGGCCAGCCTACGGGCACTCACTATCCCCTTCCATGGCTGTGACAGGCATTACTAATTGATCATGGCATACTTTGCCCTGTGTGCTCACTGTGGCCTTATGATCCTTCCTTGACATACTGTTCCTGAGAGTTACTACCTGCTGACTGAGGTCATGCAACACAAGTGCATTTTATCATCCAGGATATAGGCCTTCATTCTCATGTCCTGCTCCTTGGATCTATCATTGTCTTTGGAGCTTGCCAGGAGCAATGAAGGGAAGCAGTACAGGTGGAGATGAGAGGCTTCTCACATTTGTTTTAACATAGCAGCTCCTCTGGTTAACATTTTGCAATTCAAAATAAGATTTCTTTTGAGCAATGGATTATCTACAAAGAATTTGCAAACTATTAGGACTTTCTAATGTGATCCCTTTCTATCTTTCCACAATCTTCGCAAGTGATAAAGACAGATCAGATCAAATCAGATCAGTCGCTCAGTTGTGTCCGACTCTTTGCGACCCCATGAATCGCAGCACGCTAGGCCTCCCTGTCCATCATCAACTCCCGGAGGTCACTCAGACTCACATCCATCGAGTCAGTGATGCCATCCAGCCATCTCATCCTCTGTTGTCCCCTTCTCCTCCTGCCCTCAATCCCTCCCAGCATCAGAGTCTTTTCCAATGAGTCAACTCTTCGTGTGAGGTGGCCAAAATACTGGAGTTTCAGCTTTAGCATCATTCTTTCCAAAGAAATCCCAGGGCTGATCTCCTTCAGAATGGACTGGTTGGATCTCCTTGCAGTCCAAGGGACTCTCAAGAGTCTTCTCCAACACCACAGTTCAAAAGCATCAATTCTTTGGTGCTCAGCCTTCTTCACAGTCCAGCTCTCATATCCATACATGACCACAGGAAAGACCATAGCCTTGACTAGGTGAACCTTTGTTGGCAAAATAATGTCTCTGCTTTTGAATATGCTATCTAGGTTGGTCATAACTTTCCTTCCAAGGAGTAAGCGGAGATCCCTGATATTAAACAGCTAGTTCTGTGTGGACACACAGAGTTTATGGATGACTATGTAACATGCTTCCAAGCACATCAGCAAGCAAGCTATTCTGTCCATGAGTTAATTTGCCATAAATACCACAGCTTTGCTTACTTTTTTTATTCCTTTAAATTTCTTAATAGTTTATTCACATGATAGTATTTAACTACATCAAAAAGGAGTCATTTCAATTGTGTAAGTAAATTTAAACTCATGTGCTTTTGCAGGAGCAACTAATTATTAACTGATTTTCTTTTTTAAATCCAAAAATTATTTAGAACAAATTATTTTTTGTCCTATTGGTTTTAAAAATAAAAAGTAGCCTCTAATTATCTTAAGTAGGTTAAAAGTTAACTCCCTAAGGAGTATAAATTGCTACAATTATTTTGGAAAAGAATATGGCAATAAATACTAAAGCTAAAAATATGCTTGCTCAAAAACCCAACAGTTCCGTTACTAGATTTTTTTTTTGACTGCACCACTCGGCATCCAGGATCTTAGTTACCCTTTCAGAAATCAAACCCAAACCCCTTACATTGGAAGCCCAGAGTCTTAACCACTGGACTACCAAGGAAGTCCTCCCCCGCACCCCCTACTCCTATGTCTTATATGTATATGTATAGTCACCAAAAGTCATGTACAAACATTATTATAGCAGCAATAGTCATAACAATATTCATATTTTGGGGCTTCCCTTCACAGCTCAGTCAGTAAAGAATCTGCCTTGCAACGCAGGAGACGTGGGTGTGCTCCCTGGGTCAGGAAGACTCCCTGGAGAAGGAAATGGCAACCCACTCCAGTATTCTTGCCTAGAGAATCCCTTGGACAGAGGAGCCTGGCGGGCTACCGTCCATGGGGTTGCAGAAAGTTGGACACGACTTAGCACAATAGCACATAGCATAATATTCATATTAGTCCTAAACTGGAAATCTTCCAAATATCCTAGGGTAGAATGGATGCACTGGGATTTGTCAATGGATATAAACTATATAGTAATGAAAATGAACAGTAAAGATGAATCTTGTAAACATAAAACTGAGTGAATGGTCAGACACAAAAAGGGTTAAAACAGGCAAACCCATCTATGTCTTGGAAATGAGCTCAGTGATGACTGTTGGAAGCATTAGTGACTGGATGCAGCCATAAGGACACGTCTCAAAGATCTGTCAAAGTTGTGATGCTCACTTCTCAGCTGACTTCATTTGTTAAAATTCACATAGCTTTAAACTTGTGATTTGTGCATTTATATATATATATATAAAATATATCTTATACTTCAAAAATAATTAAAGAACAAAGTGATAGTTAACCCTGCTGCTAAGTCACTTCAGTCGTGTCCAACTCTGTGCGACCCCATAGACAGCAGCCCAGCAGGCTCCCCTGTCCCTGGGATTCTCCAGGCAAGAACACTGGAGTGGGTTGCCATTTCCTTCTCCAATGCATGAAAGTGAAAAGTGAAAGTGAAGTCACTCAGTCATGTCTGACTCTTCGCGACCCCATGGACTGCAGCCCACCAGGCTCCTCTGTCCATGGGATTTTCGAGGCAAGAGTACTGGAGTGGGGTGCCATTGCCTTCTCCGGATAGTTAACCCACTCCATCCAAAAATGATGGCGAGCTCAGGCTTTATGATAGTCAAATCCAGGCTGGGATTTAGGTCTACTGATAACTTGCTGTGTGATTTGGACAAGTCACTGAGGTTCTGCTTTATTTTTGTTAGCTGAAACAGGGTAAAGCATATCTAACTCACAGGATTGCTACGAGGGTTCAGTGGCATAATTACTCAAAAGAATGTAGTATAATGTCTGGGGCTTCCCTGGTGGCTCAGCGGTAAAGAATCAGCCTGCAGTGCAGGAGATGTGGGTTTGAACCCTGGGTTTGGAAGATCCCCTGGAGAAGAAAATGGAAACCTACTCCAGTATTCTTGCCTAGAAAGTGCCATGGACAGAGGAGCCTGGCAGGTCACAGTCCATAGGGTAGCAAGAATTGGACACAACTTAGCAACTAAACATACACCCACAGCATAATGTCAAATATGTCATTACAATATAGTAATAATACCTAACGATTACAGAGTGCTTCCCAGGTACCCAGGTCTGTTCTAAGGACGTAGTTTCCTTTTAAAAACCCTGTGGGGCAGGGCCTTTATTGACAAACCAGGAAACTGTAGAACAGACTTTAGGCTCATGCATGATCACACAGTTATGAGGGGGAAAAGCCTGAATTAAAATTCAAGGCTACATACTTAACCACTGTATTATCTTCTATAATAAGAACTTAATCAATGGCAGTTACTATTATTACAAGAACAAATCCTGGCAGAGATGTGGGAGATTATAGGGATGAATCAAGCTTGGGCTGAATTGTTATTCTCCAGGAGGCAAATGGCAACTCTAAGGGTTAGACTTTGAAATTCTGTGCTAAATAAATAAACGGCTGCTATTATTATGCAATTACTGGACCTAATTTGAGACAGAAAATGAAAGTAAACAAATTCCATATTATCACTGCACTTTATAAATTGAGAAAACAGCTGCAAGGGAGGTTAATGACACGTTCACTCTCAGTCCCTTAGAGCCTGTTCCCTGAGGACACATAGGGTACAGGCTCAAACGTTCCTGGGTTCAGGGAAGCAGGCTATCTTGTCAGGCTACATCTAAAATCTGCCTTGGCTTTGGTGGAATTCCAGGTGATTTTTTTTTTTCCTCTGTCTTTTCAACATTTTCTATAATGAACACACTTTATTTCACCGTGGAAAACTCACTTTAAAAAAATAAAATGAAGTGCAAACAAGGACCAATCTCTGTAAGGCAATAAGAACCACATGTGCTGTAAATGGAAAACATGCTGATTTCTCTTTTGTGTCTTGGAAGCAGCATGCCAGACACATAGTCCACAGCTTTGAACTGTTTACATAAACACACCCAAGCCAAAGGTTTGCACGCAACAGTTAAATTGCACGCACGCAGGCATCTGAATGACTTGGAAGGGTGAAAACTGGTATTCACTTCAGTTGAATTCGCAAAGGGCACACTAGCAACATTTGGGATTTCTTTGGAAGGAATGATGCTAAAGCTGAAACTCCAGTATTTTGGCCACCTCATGCGAAGAGTTGACTCATTGGAGAAGACTCTGATGCTGGGAGGGATTGGGGGCAGGAGGAGAAGGGGACGACAGAGGATGAGATGGCTGGATGGCATCACTGACTCGATGGATGTGAGTCTGAGTGACCTTCGAGAGCTGGTGATGGACAGGGAGGCCTGGCATGCTGCAGTTCATGGGGTCGCAAAGAGTAGGACACAACTGAACGACTGATTTGATCTGATCTGTAGCATCCCAAGTCCCTTTGAAAGA
This sequence comes from Tragelaphus eurycerus, assembly GCA_935064755.1. Classification (NCBI taxonomy): domain Eukaryota; kingdom Metazoa; phylum Chordata; class Mammalia; order Artiodactyla; family Bovidae; genus Tragelaphus; species Tragelaphus eurycerus. Next base: position 13,269,931 of record CAKXYN010000036.1, on the reverse strand, counting down.
GAAATCTGCTGAAATGGAGTGGGGTTGGGAAAGGGCTAACTGGTAGTTGAAGGTGGAATGGATTGGAGTGACCCAAGAAGTTCATTCTCGGAGAAGGCAATGGCAATCCACTCCAGTGCTCTTGCCTGGAAAATCCCATGGATGGAGGAGCCTGGTAGGCTGCAGTCCACGAAGTCGCTAAGAGTCGGACACGACTGAGCGACTTCACTTTCACTTTTCACTTTGATGCACTGGAGAAGGAAATGGCAACCCACTCCAGTGTTCTTGCCTGGAGAATCCCAGGGACAGAGGAGCCTGGTAGGAGGCCGTCTATGGGGTCGCGCAGAGTCGGACACGACTGAAGCGACTTAGCAGCAGCAGCAGCAAGAAGTTCACTATCAGCCGCTAGAGGGCAGTACCAGTATAAACAACACTTCCCCAGGAAAGGGACGCACTTCCTTGAGGGAAAAAAAAAGTCAATATGCTAGTTGTGTCTGACTCTTGGAGACCCCAAGGGCTGTAGCCCGCCAGGCTATTCTGTTCATGGGGTTTCCCAAGCAAGAATACTGGAGTGGGTTGCCATTCCCTACTCTAGGGGATCTTCCCCACCTGGGTCTCCTGCATTGCAGGCGGATTCTATACCATCTGAGCCCTCAGGAAAGACATGAACATCCTTCTCAGCCCCTAGTTCTAAGCAGAGAAAGCTGACGGGATTGGGTCAACAGAATTCCACTTTTGTTTTGCTTGCTCTTTCTGCATAAATTAGATGAGGTTTTTCTTCCTTGTGAAGGGATTGATGGACAGAGGGTCCCCTTACTCTTAGGACTCTTAAACTGCCATAATCATTTGATTGTAAATATGTCATTTTACAACAGATGTTGAGTGTTTCTCATGGGCTAAGTCCTGAGCTTGTCACCACCATGGTATAAATTAACTCCAAGACCACCCTCTTGCCTGCACGTTGGAGACAAATAGCTTCTGAGATAACCAAGAGGCACATGAGATAACCCAGGAACTATAAAATATAGAAGGTTGCTATTTTGTTGTGCACTGCAAAATACTGTGGTTGACTGATGGGAATATCAGCCATGGTCATTTGGAAAGCCATCTGAGAAAAGCAGAGAACAAGGTACTACTAAAACAGGCAGAAAAGAAAGCAGAAACCAGCATTATTAAAGTTAGAGGAGAAATTTCATGATGAAGGAAAACCAAAGCCTTTCATTTAATATCTGTGACAGTCTACATGGACTTAGAAAACTTTTAAATGCACCAATTTACCTGCTTTAGAGATCAAGTGATATTTCTGTCCCATCTACTGTAATCGGTGGGTTTTTTTTTTTTTTTTTTTTCCTTTTCTGAAGCTGTTTTCTATAGTGTTCAATTTTTCTTAACAGAGTAGACTATGAAGCAAGCCACCTCTTGGAGACTGAGGTCCTCGGTGTGTCCTGCCTGATCCTGGACACAGTAGAGCTTTATTCCAAGAACAGAGAACACATGACACCATCCCATTTCTGCCTCTGAAACTCAAGTTATGTAGCAGTGCCCTAGGAGTGAAGTTTAACGTGGATAACTTGAGAAAATTCAGTGCAGCTGGAACACCTCCTTGGGGTTTTCCATGTACTAGGAATAAAAATTTGCAATGAACAAATATATATATATATATATATATATATAAAAAAAAAAAATTTAATTTTCCCATAGGATTGGAAACTTAATAGAACTTTTTTTGATTGGAACCAGATCTACACACGTATTCTTAGATTCTAAAACCTAATACAATTGCATTATTATCTGGGTGTGAAAAAAAGGATTCTTTTGCCGTCATAGCTTTTCAAAAATAACACTGCTTTCCACTTACATTGACTTCTCTACTGTTTATGTTATGCTACTTAGGAAAGCGCTATTCTCTTGTTAAATTAATATGTGCCGACAAGCATTTACTCACCACACGTCAACATGACCTCCCTTATAAGTCATCACTCCTAATATTTATGGTCTAGGAATGAGGTAGTTCGGGTGAGTCACAGATTTATACTTAGCCCAGAGATTAAGAAAAAAATTAACACCACAATTTCCCTTAAGTAATGGAAAAAAATGTGACTTGTTACACATTTCTTTTCTGGGTCAGTGTTTTTCCAGGCAATTCACAGGGTCTTAGGATTACCCAAGGTTTCTTCAGTTTTTCTTGAATGGAAGAACCGGGAAGGACTTCCCTAGGGGTCCAGTGATTAAGACTGCACTGCCACTGCAGGGGGCAGGGGTTCATCCCTGACTGGAGAAATAGATGCCATATGCTGCACACAGTGCAGCCCAAAATGAACAATGAATGGGGGGAGTTGTGATGGGTGCTTAATTTTAAATTTTATTACAATTCTATGCTACTTTAAAAGAACATAATAGATAACCACTGTGAAAGTTATTGTTGTGGACAATGAAAAATATTAAGCAGTGGTACAGACTCTGAGTGTTTCAAATGAAAGAAATTGAATCAAGTTTCCCAAATAGCAGGGTCTCAGATGTTTATTTTACTTACAAAAGCAATCCTTTACCCATTATTTAAACATGTGCTTATCTGGCATTAAAGAGGGAGAGTCTAGGGTTTATGAAATGTAGGGGGAGCAATGAAATTCAGAAAAAATGCCAACAAGGTCTATGAGAAAACAATAGAGAACCACAGTCCCTGGAAAATGTAGGAATAATTGAATAGCTTTGATAATTTATAGAACAAGAACATTCATGATACTTTTGGCATTCTATCATCTAAATAAGATGTCTAGAATTTAAAAAATTAACAGAAGCTTAACTGTAGGATTCACATAAATTTTACTTATAGTTACAAATTATTCTGTCTGGTGGTTTTTCATGATAGATATTGTTATGAGTTGAATTGATATTAGGGTCTAGAGTGGCTCAGATGGTAAAGAATCTTCCTGCAATGCAGGAGACCCAGGTTCAATCCCTGGCTCAGGAAGATCCTCTAGAGAAGGGAATGGCTACTCACTCTAGTATCCTAGCCTGGAGAATTCCATGGACTGAGTTGAAATTGATATTGAAGTCTTAACTCCCACAGCCTTTGAACATGAAATTAGAACTTATTTGGAAATAGAGTCTTTGTAGATGATCAAGTTTAGATGAGATCATTAGGGTGGGTCCTCATCCAATGTGACCACATTCTTATAAACAGGAGAAATCTGGCCACAGAGACAGACACGTGCAGAGGGGAGATAGTGTGAAGACAGAGAGAACACCGTCTACAACACAAGGAATGCCTGAAGCTATGGGAAGCTGGGAGAAAGGCAGAAACAGATTTCCCCTACAGCCTCAATAGGTACACAGTTGGGACTTCCCTGGTGGTCCAATGGCTAAGACTCCAGGCTCCCAATGCAGGGGTCCTGGGTTTGACCCCTGGTCAGGGAACTAGATCCCACATGCCTCAACTTAAGAGTTCACAGGCCATAACTAAAGATCCCACATGTCACAAGGAAGACCCGCACAGCCAAATAAATAAACAAATACTTAGAAAGGAAGGAATGAACCATGCTGCTGATACCTTAATTTGACTTCTCGCCTCCAGAACCATAACACATTTCTGTGGTTTGAGACACCCAGTTTATGGTACTTTGTTATGGCAGCCCCCAAAAATAAATCCAGATATCTATTCCTGATGTCTGTCTTGTAGTTTTCCATTTACCACCAAGTCTCCTGCAATTAACAGAGCACAGAAGTTGTATCCAGATTGCCCTCAGAGCCAACCATCTGGTCCAGTGCTGGACCATCTCACTCTACCATTCACATAAGGCAAGTTCCTTTTAGAATTGGCCAGAGCAAAGCAATTAGGAGGGTGAATCTGCTGCAGAAACTCATATATTGCATTATGAAGCCAAATACCTTCAATTTTGATTATTGTTCAAATAATTAGAAAAGAATATGGGGTTTACTGCATTTCATGATCTTCAAGGAAAATTTGGCCAAATGGCTAGAGTAGGTCCGATTCATGGAATATTTTGCAGAATGTAAAAAATACTGGGATTACAAGAGGTGATCATGGACATCCATTGATACATCTGGTACTTCCATAATGTGGCAGTTCATTGGTCCCCTGCCTAATGGGGCAATAATGCAGATTAGAACTTGCCTCAGTCACACTCAAAAATCATGTTTATGAACATTATCTCTGATATCATCTGGGTCAGATGAAGACTTTAAAACTTGCATGCCAGTGGAATTTTTAAGTTATAATTTTTAAGATATATTAAACCTCAGAAGGGACTTGTCCTAGTATTTGATGAAGGAGCTTCAAAGCTAGTTTAAGTGTGATGATAGTATCACACATTTTCCATTTTTGAAATGTGAGTTACATGTGCTGTTGTGCTAAGTCGCTTTAGTCGTGTCTGACTCTTTGTGACCTAATAAACTGTAGCACACCAGGCTCCTCTGTCCATGGGATTCTCCAGGCAAGAGCACTGGGATGGATTGCCACTTCTTCCTCCAGGGGATCTTCCCAACTCAGAGATCGGACCTATGTCTCTTATGTCTCCTGCATTGGCAGGCGGGTTCTTTACCACTAGTATCACCTGGGAAGTCCCATAAGTTACATGTACTTAGGCATTTGATCCTTACCACACTGTCATGATGCCACACTGTCTTGATCCTTGCTCCATAGAGACTTGGGAAAGAAACTGAAGAGTTTACGTAAAAAATGAACAGTTCTGATGAGCAGCTCAGCTAAGAACTATTCAGATTGCATAAATAAATAAAGTAAAATAAAAAGATCAAATAAGGAAACCTAGATGAAGAATATATGAAGCAATAAGAAAACAGACAAAAAACAAAAAGGAAAGGAAGCAGGCATTTTATTTGGAACATATAAAGAAATCTAACACTACTAACTTTTTCATCTTTCATTTTCTAGCAAGTGTCTGTGATGTAAGTATCTAGAGAATATTCACACACCTGGTGCCCCCTGTGTAGGTGTCACCAGAATTCCGCTTGTTGCAAAAGAAAGGATTAAAACACGTGAAATTAGAGGGAATGACACATAAAAGAACAACTGAAGTTTTCAACAAAGTAAATATATAGCTAAGTCGATCAACTCTCCAGCAAAGTCCTCCTGGGCTGTATTTTCTTGGGAAAATGAGGGTGGAGAGAGTCACAAAAGTCTTGGCTCTGATCCACCCCCAGGGCCTGCTGACACAGGCCCGGCCCCCCAGAGCACTGGGGTTGCCCTTGAGCTGCTGCCAGGAGAGCTGCTTTCATTAAAATTGAGTAGGAAGGAGTGCAGCAGTGGGGCTGAGCAGAATAACTGCCCAGACTTCTGGATTCTGGAAGGGGTTGAGGCTAAGCGGGGAGAAGGTTGCTGCAGCACTGGGTAGGATGTACTTGGTAGAACCTAACAATTATCTTGTTCTAGCATTTAGAACTTTTATTCATTCCTGGGGTCACTGCAATTTTCCAGGGTACCGTGAAAGCAGCCAGCTGTTAAGCCAGGCTATTCCCTACTCAGTCTATGTTGGGGTTTGTACTAGAGAGCAGAACTCCTAACCATTTGCATGCCATGCACCATTTTGGGATAGCTAGTAAATCAATTAACAGGATAACATTTTAAAATATATAATATAAAAATATAATTACAAATAAAACCTGGGTTGAAATACCACTATTAAAATATTGATGTACTGTTTTAAAGAAACAAACTTGTGATATAGCAATTACACATGCTTCTTGAAAATTTTACATAAGCTCTAGTCATGAGTTTAATAATAATCTAATAATTATCATAATTTCAAGTTAATTATGAGTACAGGTGACATTTTGAAATAGGAGCAGCAACTGATATGACTGAAAACACCTGTGATTTCTAGTGTCGCCAGGCATGGTATTGCTAACAACACTTTGATCTGTATCAACATCATAATGGAAGACAGTGCTACATTTCACTTATATGAAATTTAAATGTTAGTGAAAATGAAAATGAAGTATATTCCCATCCAAGCTGACAGACCCTCTGAAGACTGTTTGGTGGGTCTGGACCTCAGGTTAGAAACACTGCTGTAGAGGTTTACCCATCCTGATACAGAAGTTTGCCACAAACACCTCATCAGTTTTAGAGCAATCATATTATGACTACCCACTTCATAAAAGTGTTAACTTGGGACTTCCCTGATGGTCCAGTGGTTAAGACTTTGCCTTCCAATGCAGCAGACACGGGTTCGGCCCCTAGTCCGGGAGCTAAGATACCCCCATGCCTCACAGTCAACAGAACATAAGACAGAAGCAATATTTTAACAATTCAGTAAAACTTGAAAAGTGGCCCACATCAAAGAAGTGTTAATCTCTCTCTCTAAAGATTCAGAAGTCACTTCAAAATCTTATATTAATAGTATGCCAAGAGGTAACACCATAAGGATCAAATACTATCAGCCTGTAGATTGGAGGAATGTTTGTTGATGAAATCACTGGGTTCAGAAAACAAATAATAGTTTCTAAACCAAGATGTGCTACATATTCTGCAAGAGTGATTGACATTATCATTGCACTGTGAGTCCTCAGGGGAAAAGAATGTAGAGGAGGGGATTCATTATAGTTAATAAAGCAGGGTACACGGGCTTCCCAAGTGGCTCTAGTGGTAAACAAAAGCAAAAGTGAAAGTGGCTCGGTTCTGTGGACTCCGCAACCCTATGGACTGTAATCCGCTAAGCTCCTCTGTCCATAGGATTCTCCAGGCAAGAACACTGGAGGGGGTTGCCATGCCCTCCTCCAGGGGATCTTCCCAACCTAGGGATCGAATCCAGGTCTCCCACATTGCAGGAACATTCTTCACCATCTGAGCCACCAAGGAAGTCTCAGCCTGCCATTGTGGGAGACATAGGAGATGGGTCAGGAAGATCCCCTAGAGGAGGGCAAGGAAACCCACTCCAGGATTCTTGCCTGGAGAACGCTATGGACAGAGGAGCCTGGTGGACCACAGTCCACAGGGTCACAAAGAGTCAGACATGACCGAAGAGACTGAGCATGCACGCAACGCCTAGTAAAGCCTACTCTGAAGTCAGGCAACATTTCATTCAAACTGTTCAAATCACAACCCTTCAGCTCACATTTGCCAAACATTTTATTACTCTAAACTTAAGTTATCTGAGTTACCAAGTGGAAATAAAAGTAGTGCCCATCTCAGAAATATTAACGGACCAAATGAGACAATGTACACTAATGTACTAAACCAGTGCCTGCAATAAAGTATCCCTCACCTGTTGTGAAATGAAAAAAGGAGGACCAGCTACAGATTGGAGAAGGCAGTGGTACCCCACTCCAGTACTCTTGCCTGGCAAATTCCACGGACAGAGGAGGCTGGTAGGCTGCAGTCCATGGGGTCGCTAGGAGTCAGACACGACTGAGCGACTTTACTTTGACTTTTCACTTTCATGCATTGGAGAAGGAAATGGCAACCCACTCCACTGTTCTTGCCTGGAGAATCCCAGGGACCGGAGAGCCTGGTGGGCTGCCGTCTATGGTGTCACACAGAATCGGACACAACTGAAGCGACTTAGCAGCAGCAGCAGCAGCTATAGATTAACAGACATCTCTCAGCCTGTCTTCCTATTAAGCTTCTTTTTTGGACCTGCTCTAGGATCTTCCCTTTAGCGGATGAGCTCTGTTTTTTGTTCTGACCTCTGGATCTCGTGGTTCAAGAGGGCAAAAGAAAAGAGGCCACTTAGCTTGCATTTGAGGCAGATGTGCAGGACATACCAGAATAGTTTAAAACTATGTGCAGTCAGCAGATAAGAGCATAGGTCTGGTATCAGCTCCAAAATATTTTGTAATTTTGGAAAATAGTTTACAATCCAGCCACCCCCACTTTTGCTTTGCCAATATGTCATGAGGGACATGCAGGAAGCTAGAGAACTAGCAAGTAATTTTTCATATGAATTCCCACTAGTTGGGGCTGAGTTGAAGGATGTAAAATTTATGGCCATTCTTGGGAAACAACCATACTCCCGTTTCATGAAAATATGGTCCTAAAACTGATCAACTGCTTCCTGTCTTAAAGTGGTAGGGCTAAACTTAATAGGAAGGTCCCTTTTTCACTCTTTTTGGTTTCCACTTTATACTTAAGGATGCAAAGAATAAAAACAAAACAAATCAAACAAACAAAACTAAATCAGAACTCGTACACAAAGATAACTGATGACTAGGAAATGACAGATTTGGCTGCTTATTTTTGGAAGCTGGGCTTTATTTTCTTTCACTGCATTTCATCACAGTGAAATACAAATGATGGCCTCTGCTGAAGGGGAAATTTTGCTATCCAATATTTTGGTCACTTTTGGGGGGACACTTAGAAAAACTTAGAAAAAAGCTACAAAAATAGAATAAATAATTCTTATATATTCTTTATTGAGATCCACCCATTGTTTATAATTTGCCTCATTGGTTCTGTCATTCTCTCTCTTTCTCTCTCTTTATGTAATATATACTAGATACAATCTGCTTTTTTTTTTTTTACCATTAGAGAGTAAGTTGGAGATATTGTGCATCCTTGCTGCTGCTGCATCCTTACCTCTAAATATTTCAATATGTGTACTTAACAAGGATATTTTGTATTATAACAATTACCAGTATCAGAAGATTTAACATTGACACACTAATATTATCTAATCCACAGTCAATATCACATTTCTTCAATTGTCCTCATAATATTCTTTATACAGTTACTTTTTTCCCTCCTGTCCAGTATCTAATCCAGGAGCAAACACTGAAATTAGTTATTATCATTTCAACTTGCTCTAAAATTGGAATACTTCTTTACTCATATATACATACATATATATATATATATATTTCAAGGTTTTGACATTTTTGGAGAGTACAAGGCAATAGACTAGATACAGCTTACACATTTGGGAAGAGAAATACAACAGAAGTTACAGTGTGTCTTTCTCAGTCAATTATATTAGAAGGCACAGGTTGGTTTGTGCCTCCATTGGTGAAGTTAACTTTAATCACCTGATGAAGGTGGCATTGTTCAGATTTCTCCACTATAAAGTTGCTATTTTTCTGTTTCCAGTGAATAAATAATAGGTGAGAGATCCTCTACGACTATGTAATTATTAACATCCTGATCCTCATCAAACTTTCACCCATTGGAACTTTCAGCATCTACATACAACTCTTACTTTAATCAATTAGTACTACAGTGGTTCTCAAATGGTACTTACCTAAATCTGCTGTTCATTTCACACCTGATATTCCTAAGTAAGTCATTTGTTTATATCAACCTGGACTCATAGGGACTTCCCTGGCGGTCCAATGGTTAATAATCTGCCTTCCAACGTAGGGGAGGTGAGTTTGATCCCTGGCCAGGGAACTAAGATCCCATATGCTATGGAGCAACTAAACTCACGTGCTGAAACTACTGAGCCTATAAGCCACGACTAGAGAGTCTGTGGGCCACAAAGATAGACCCCACGTGATACAACTAAGACCCTATGCAGCCAAATAATAAAATAGATACTTTTAAAAGACATGGACTCACATATTATTTTTTCAAGATTGAAATCCATTATTATCAATATTTATTTTGTCCCAGAATTGTCTAGCAAGTACCCTTTCAAGCTGAATCCTGTCCTTTTGACAGGCTCCCATTATTTATTTGTTGAACACAACAATAATAGTATTTCATTCTTCTGCAAAATTTGTTGCCCTGCTAATACAGAAATAAATCTTTGATAAAGATGATTCATTTTGCTTTAACAGGAAGAAGAATAATGAATAATGATTGATTTAACTATATATATGTATTTTTTAAACTATGTGTTTTGCTTTTCATGATTTGTGGTTTTCTTTATGGCAGTTGTTGATTAGGCACTTCTTTATACTTATGGATACGGGTATCAATCAGGCCAAAGACAAAACCAATGACAAAAATATTTTAACCAAGTTTATCTTCCTGAGAATAGAAAAACAGAGACTTAGGGGCTTAGAGACTCAACAGATGTTTTAGACAAGGAAGGAAAATTGTGATATTCTATCATTCATATAAGAAGGAAGAGAGCAGTAGAGATTGCCTTAAATGTTGGAAAAGAGAAAAATAGTCATAGCTAGTTCACATCTATGACAAATTTGTTTTGCATAAAACTGGAAATATGTTTCATTATAATGGCTGATATACTTTCTCTGTAGTTGAGCATATATAGTATAGTATATATATAGTATAGTATATATATAGTATTGTTAATAAGCTGCTTCAGTTGTGTCCAACTCTGTGCAACCCCATAAACGGCAGCCCACCAGGCTTCCCCGTCCCTGGGATTCTCCAGGCAAGAACGCTGGAGTGGGTTGCCATTTCCTTCTCCAATGCATGAAAGTGAAAAGTGAAAGTGAAGTTGCTCAGTCATGTCCGACACTTAGTGACCTCATGGACTGCAGCCTACCAGGCTCCTCTGTCCATGGGATTTTCCAGGCAAGAGTACTGGAGTGGGGTGCCATTGCCTTCCATACATAGTATATACCTATCTCTATATATATATATATAGATGTATATATAGATGTGTATATATATACATATATGTATAGTATATAGTATTTACATATATATATAGTAGCACATTTATATCATTTTTCTTTTATTTTTATTTTTTTGCAGGGGAAAATGGACAAAGGAAAGGATCAATGAGGGTGGGAGGGAAATGGGAAGAAAGAAGGGGAGTGATGGTGGGGAGGAGTATATGTAATTTCTTAACCAATGGCTTTCTGTTTTTAATTACAAAGAACACTTAAAAAAAATCATGGTGAATTCATCTTATATTAGGAGGTTTATTCTCGAAATGAAAAGTTCAGGAAACAAAAAGTCCAGTTTGGGTGTCCTCATCTTTAGGCACATCTTGGTATTTTGTATTGGTAAGTCTATCTTTACCACAATATATTATTTAGGACAGGATCACATTTGTCACCTCTTCCTCCCTACTACCCAAAGTGGTACCAAACCCACAAAATAGTCAATAAACCTCCACAGAGTGAACAAATAAGTCTTTTTTTTTTTTTTTTTTAACTCTCCTGAGTGAACTGAATTTTTTGAGGCTCATAAGTAAATATGTTTTCCTCTTTACTTTGTCTATTACAGCCAGATTATATGAGTGGGGTATTAAAGTCTCCCACTATTATTGTATTGCTCTAGAGAATGTCCTTTAGTTTTTGTTGGAGAAATGGTTTAGTGGTGCAAAATTCTCTCAACTTTTGCTTATCTGTGAAGCTTTTGATTTCTCCTTCATATTTGAATGAGATCCTTGCTGGATACAATAATCTAGGCTGTAAGTTATTTTCCTTCATCACTTTAATTACGTCTTGCCATTCCCTCCTGGCTTGGAGAGTTTCTATTGAAAGATCAGCTGTTATCCTTATGGGAATTCCCTTGTGAGTTATTTGATGTTTTTCCCTTGCTGCTTTTAATATTAGTTCTTTATATTTAATCTTTGTTAATTTGATTAATATGTGTCTTGGGGTGTTTCGCCTTGGGTTTATCCTGTTAGGGACTCTCTGGATTTCTTGAACTTGAGTGGTTATTTCCTTCTCCATTTTAGGGAAGTTTTCAACTATTATCTCCTCAAGTATTTCCTCATGATCTTTCTTTTTATCTTCTTCTTCTGGAACTCCTATGATTCGAATGTTGTAGCGTTTGATGTTATCCTGGAGGTTTCTGAAATTGTCCTCATTTCTTTTGATACGTTTTTTCTTTTTTCTCGTCTGATTCATTTATTTCTAGGATTCTATCTTCTAGTTCACTAATCCTATCTTCTGCCTCTGTTATTCTACTATTTGTTGCCTCCAGGGTGTTTTGGATCTCATTTATTGCATTATTCATTATGTGTTGACTCTTTTTTATTTCTTCTAGGTCCTTGTTAAACCTTTCTTGCATCTTCTCAATTCTTGTCTCCAGACTCTTTAACTGTGATTCTATTTTGATTTCGAGATTTTGAATTAATTTCACTATCATTATTCGGAATTCTTTATCAGGTAGATTCCCTATCTCTTCCTCTTTCGTTTGGTTTGGTGGGCATCTATCCTGTTCCTTTAGCTGCTGGGTATTCTTTTGTCTCTTCATTTTGTTAAAATTGCCAAATTTAGAGTGTCCTTACTATATTCTGGTAGTTTGTTGAATTCTCTTTATTGAGGCGGTTTACAGGTCTTTTCAATATCTGATCTCTGCCTTGTTACAGAGGGGGCGGAGATGAACACCCAAATCTAAACCGGCCAGGTTCAGGCACTCAGATAATCCTCAGAAGCACAGACTTGGTTGAGTCTGCGTTTTATGCCCTTCCCAGATCCGAGTAGCGCAGGTGATGAAATGTTCAGCGAGCGCAGGTGCTGCGACTTATCGCCTCTCCGCTGCTCAGTTTTCTGGGTATACAAACAGCGCACTTTCTCAGGCAGATGTTGACCATCCAGAGCCCCAAGAAGCGTGAGTCAGCACAGAAACCTACTCACAGTTCCGTTAGACAGTGTCTCTCTAGGGTTATAATTGCCCGCCTCTGGCCCTGGCTGCCTGTCACTGGAGTGGGACGGCCTGCAGCCGGCCAACTCTGTGCAGCCCTTTGTTCCGTAGGTAGTCCTGGTGGTGTCTTAAGTTAGGGCTGGCTTTTGATGTAGTAGATAACCGACAGTCTGGTTATTTCGCTCAGATAGCGCCCGAGATAGCCAGGCCAAATCCTTTCTCAAAGCAATGCAGGCCTCGCCGCTCCTCCTAGCCCAGTCCCCACTTGCCAATAGCAAATGCTGGTGTCTGCGCCAGTTCTCCGCAAAAGGAGTTACCGCAGGGCTCGTTTTCTCGTTTTGAAGACAATGAGCTGTCTTTCTAAGTGCCTGATGTCCTCCGCCAGCATTCAGAAGTTGTTTTATCGAGTTTATTCAGCATTCAAATGTTCTTTTAATGGATTTGTGGAGGAGAAAGTATTCTCCCCATCTTACTCGTCCGCCATCTTAGCTCCTCGCCTATATTATATGTATAGTATATAGTATTTACATATATATATAGTAGCACATTTATATCGTTTTTCTTTTAAATCCTTTCCTTGAAACTGAACTGAAAGAATTAGTGTTAGATTGTGTTGATTTCACTGGTTCTCAGTCTGAAGCACTATGACCCTTGTTGGGTAGCATAGTAACCCTGCTGTTCCCAGGCCACTTCATGAGCTAGAATGCAGCACACAAGGACTGAAGCAGATGTAAGAGACATGCAGATACAATTAAAATGTGGCTCCTTAAAACCCACATATTTGGAAAATTCTGAAAAGATTCCATCCATAAATAAAACCTAAAAGAACCTACATGCCTAAAAGAAGGTATGTAGAATTTGGGGTGTTACCTTAAAAATGTCTTTTAAGCTTTTAATCATAATTCCATCACCTCTAAAAAAGGGATGATAATAATACTTACCTTACCTGTCCCACACGTTACTATAGTAAAAGAAAATCTGCACAATAAAATACTCTGCATGTGACAGAGTCACATTAATTATGATCACACACATTGTTCAAAGACATTTGAGGACATTATACTGATTATTGGATTAAGAATTTAATTGCTCCCATCACATGGGAGAGATGGAAATTTAAGAACTGAGCTAGGAAAATACATCTTGGGATGCTCAACAATCATTAAAACCTTAGGGAATAATGCTTCTCAATAGCAGGGGCATCACTGAATGTTCCAGTTTATCTGGTATAAACAAAGTATGCCACTGCATCACACTCTCCTGGTGGCTCAGCAGTAAAGAATCCATCTGAAATACAGGAGACATGGGTTTGAGTTTTGTGCCAGGATGATCCCCTGGAGAAGAAAATGACAACCCACTCCATTATTCTTTCCTGGAAAATCCCATGGACAGAGGAGCCTGGAGGGCTACAGTTCATGGGGTTGCAAAAGAACTGGACACGGCTTAATGATTGAACAACAATAAAAATGGGCTATCGTAAGGAAAACTTCAGAGTCAACAGAAATATATCACTTGGAGCTTCTTTATCTCCCCTGGAAGCCTCTCTTAACTCAGGAGTGAGCTGCTGCTGCTGTTGCTGTGGCTAAGTTGTTTCAGTCATGTCCGACTCTGTGCGGCCTCATAGACGGCAGCCCACCAGGCTCCCCCATCCCTGGGATTCTCCAGGCAAGAACACTGGAGTGGGTTGCCATTTCCTTCTCCAAGGAGTGAGCTAGTCACTGAAGACCCTGGTGCAGTGCACAGACCTGCTCTCCATATGCTTTGGACCCCACTTCTGCCCTCTTTTCATTTGTATTTTGCCTCTTCAGGAACTAGCCAGATTCCCTTCACTCAGTCTGAATGGCTGAGTTACTCAATTAATTCTCCTAGAGATACATTCATTTTAGAATAGGTTTGAGAGATTCATTCACTCCCTGTATATTTATCAAGCACCAGTTCTGTGTTAGCAGTTCAGGCTCTGATCATGCAGAAGACACATACAATCTCTGCTCTCATGTAGTTACAGTTTGGTGGTGGAGAGGTGATCAAACAATCAATAATGCTAACAACAATCATAATAATAACAACTAGGGCTTCCCTGGTGGCTCAGTGATAAACAATTCGCCTGACAATGATGGGGACACAGGCTTGATTCTTGGTCTGGGAAGATTCCACATGCTGTGGAGCAGCTAAGCCCATGAGCCACAACTACTGAGCCCATGCACCCTAGAGCCGATGCTTTGCAGCAAGAAAGCCACTGCAATGAGGCAAATTACAATGAAGACCCAGTACAGTCAAAACAAAATTTTTTTAATTAAAAAAATAATGATAATATGAACAAGAACAGGTCGTATTGCTCAACACTGACAAATTGCCAGGCACTGTTCTAAGTGTTCATGTGAAAAATTCTCCCCAAAACATGGATACACACACACACACACACACACACACACACATATGCACACTCAGTCATTCAGTCATGTCTGACTCTTTGCAACCCCCTATGGACTGTAGCCCACCAGGCTCCTCTGTCGTTGGGATTCTCTAGGCAAGAATACTGGAGTGGGTTGCCATGCCTTCCTCCAGGGGATCTTCCCAACCCAGGGATAGAACCTGAGTCTCCCATATTGCAGTGTAATTCTTTACCACTGAGCCACCAGGGAAAGCCATACACACATACATACAGTTTTTACTCTCACTTCACAATTTTAAAAATTAAGACTTGTGAAGCTAAAGTAACTTTCACACAGTTACGACCTGGCAGAGGAAGAATTTAAAACTTGGCTCCAGTACCTGCACTCTTTGGTAAAGAAATATAGGGCAGTAAGGAAATATACTCTAACACACACTAGGGATAGAAATGAAAAGGTTTCCTGAGAAAGTGTTGTATAAACTGAGAGTTGACAAATGAGACACTACCTTTGTCAAAATGAATCTCTTATGCAATGCCCTCATGCAGGACAACAGGAGGGGATTGAAAAGAGGAAAGTTTGAGGGCAGAAGAATTCAAATCTCATCACTGAAATGGCTGCCCACTCTAATTATGCCCAAAATGGAACAAGGCCCATACATCACCCTGACAGTGCACTGCCACCAGGAGAAAGAATGGGTGGGTCAATCAAGATAAAGGAAAAAAAAAAAATCAGGGGATCAAGTCCTCCACTATACCAAAGTTAAGCTAAGAAGGGTGGGAGAGCTTGAGTATATGAAAACTAACTATGCAAACTGAAAATGCAGAACCAAAAACCCCACTAGGCTTTTGTTTCACCCTTAGCTCTGCTTCTAGGGTAGAAGGATAATATTAAGTATGCATGATACATTAAAGGAAAAGGGGGGTAGTATGGGTAGGAGTATTGAAGAGGGAAAAGCCAGCAGAGAAAGGTTTTTCTTTCTTTGTTCATAACAATCTCTTTTGCTCTCAAGGAGGGAAAATAAAGCATGATGAGTGTATAATATACATCTATATTGTGACAAATTTAAATTCTACCATTAGCAGTAGCTTTATGGGATGATTCGTGGTATGCATAAATTTTTGCTAAGAATTTGACAAACTTTGCTGAAGCAATACAAGCAATAACCAAATTTACTGTACAGTTATAACTTTATATTTATGGGCTCTTAGAGATTTGTTGTTGTTGTTCAGTCACTAAGTTGTATCAGATTCTTTGCAACCCCATGGACAGCAGCATGCCAGGCTCCTCTGTCCTTTACTGTCTCCCAGAGTTTGCTCAAATTCATGTCCATTGAGTTCAATTACCTTATTTTGTAAATGTGAAAATAAACTCAGAAATGAAAGTCTTGCTTCTGGTCACACAGCTAATTATTGGCATCATGAGTAAGTACCAGATCTTGGAATCCTATAATATACATCTATGTTGTGAAAAATTTAAATTCTACCATTAGCAGTTGTATGGAATGATATTCATGTATAAGTATAAATTTTTGTTAAATTCTAACAGACTTTGCTGAAGCAATGCAAGTTATTGTTTTCTCTGGAGCCCCTGCCTGTGTTAATGAGGATCCCTAGCTTCAGTGGTGACATGGCATTTCTGCCTTTTGTTGAAACATGACAGATGTAGGTGGGGATCATGAGTGCTTTCCTTTCACGGTGAGCCAACAACGCCAGAAGCACTACACAAACTTGGGCAGATGCTACCCCTGCCAGGTGGCCTGATATTCAGATAGGAGAAAGGAATAACATAGTAGGAAAAGTAGATGACTCAGGCTGCAGAGAAGAAGAAGGGATGGGAATTAACATCTATAATTTCATTTTGTGACTCATAGAGCCATTTTTCCTGGGTTGTATTTCAAGCGGTGCCAGCTAATTTTAAGATGAATATACAGATTTGAGATGAAAAGGACACAATGACACCAAGAAACTAAAATTAAACGTGGATGTGAAGGATAAGGCTATAAAGGGGAAACGTGGGACTTCCCTGGTGGTCCAGTGGTTGTGATTCTGAGCTTCCACTGTGGGTTCAATCCCTGGCTGGGGAACTAGGATCTCACATGCTACAGCACAGCAAATAATAATAATAAATAAAATAATCTTGAAACACATCAGAAACAACTCAATTTAAACAAAAGGAAAGAGGAAATGTTTCCAGTAGAGGATAGGACATAAATGTGAAACAGGGGAAAGGAAGTAATTTAATAGTTAGATGGTCTCTGATGCAATTCCACACCTGCTCAGCAGGAGTGTACTCTACGGCCTTGCCAGGAGCACAGGAAACCACCATGGGTCTTTCAAAGAGAAGGCCTTTAATAGAGGGGGATTGCTGTTGAAAAACAATGAAAGAATGGAAAAACGAGATGGAGATGGACAGGCAGAAGCAGAAAGCTGTAACCACAAGTAGAGGTGATGAGATAACAGGAGGAAATAGGTAACCCAGGCCAAGCATCTGGAGCCTTCCAGAAGAAAGTGTGTCTCATGGAAGGAGGGGCTCTTTTGACGTAATGAGAATTTAAGAAGAAATGTTGTTACTACAGGAGACAACAAGGAGCAGACACAGAAAGAGGGAGACATTCGGTGGTTTTTCCCTCCTCTAGCCCTTCAATCTTCTGTCATTGCTTCATACTGGCCAAACATACAAGGAGGGCAAAGGACTGCTAAGTCGCTTCAGTCGTGTCTGACTCTGTGTGACCCCATAGATGGCAGCCCACCAAGCTCCCCCATCCCTGGGATTTTCCAGGCAAGAGTACTGGAGTGGGGTGCCATTGCCTTCTCCGGGCAAAGGACATGGGAGCCTAAACAATGTAGTCCATTTCCAAAGCAGAAAAGGGGCAGAAATGAATCTGAAACTACTGTTTGTTGAACAGTAATGAACACATAGCAGAGTTAATAAAGTCTGACTCCAGCAGATCCCCATTGCATTGATCTCGGAGCCAGTCCCAAGTGAAGAAAGTTTTCCATTAGGACCTCTGTTACCAAAGGGTCTGTATTTGTCCATCCTCCTCTTCAGTACTTTTGAAGTAAGCTCCAAACTCATTGTCTATTTGCCAAACTTTAGAGTTTCCCTAAACAACCAAAGTGTCTGGGCTGTTATAAAGTCAACCTTCAGCTCACCACAAGAATCCATTCTGATCTTGAAGCATTTTTCTGAGACTCTGAAAGCCTGTTAGTAAGCAGCTCTTATTAACTCCTTCTTCTAAGGGATATAAGGCCTAAACCCTTGATTTTGGATGAAGATATTGATCCACAATGAGTAGATCATCAGCCACCTATGAGACATCCTGGATCATCACCATTATGACCCCAGGATCTATGTCTCCACCCACCAGATTGGACCTCCTGGATATGGCCAACGCCAGAATTTCCCAAGAAGCACCATGCCTTCTTTCTGAGGCTACCAGCCTTGGGGGCAACAGAGCCGCCATTCAGTTCTCTGCACTTAGATTTTCCCTGGTCCAGAAGCAGTCAAATTGAGTTTCCTTCTCTATCTGTCCTTCAGTTATTTGCCATCCATGAGAGAGGTTAATCAACACAAAAGATTCAAAGGTGTCTGAGAATAAGATGGAAACACAACTAAATTTACTTTAGAATCTTGACCCTTTCTCTTTGGAGAGAATCACATGTGAGCTAAGTCACTTCAGTCACGTCTGACTCTTTGAGACCCCATGGACTGTAGCCCACCAGGCTCCTCTGTCCATGGGATACTCCAGGCAAGAATACTGGAGTGGGTTGCCATTTCCTTCTCCAGGGGATCTTCCCCACCGAGGGATTGGATCCACGTCTCTTATGTCTCCTGCATTGGCAGGAAAGTTCTTTATCACTAATGTCACCTGGGAAGACCCAGAGAGAATCAAAAAGGGTGTTATTGAAGTTTTCCACTGAAGTGCTCTCTGCATGAAGTCAGTGCGTCACTCTGAAAATGTAAATAGAAGAGCAGATGGCACATAATCCTCTTAGCACTGAGGATTCTGCTCTTTCTACAAGGTTTCAATCTGCTCCTTCAGAGCAGACTCTGAGTTAAATAAAGATGGGAAACAGGGTGTCCTGAAACCCCAGTGGATCCGAGGACACAATCAGCTGTCAATCCCTTTCCTTCTCCCTATGGCACTTGAGAGCTGAAGACGAGAGGAAGGGTCCTTGCTTTGCTGCTGAGCCCTAGTGGCATTCGTCATGACAGAGCAGCGGCCACTGGCAGACTGCAAATTACAACCCTCTGCCTCTGCATGTAAACTGTCCCAGTACCACTCAAGAGACCAGGATTGGAAGCTCACATACCAACCCCTTATTCTAGCCAACAATCTTTTAACTTCTGCCAAGGCTTTTCTCACTAAAACAAAGTTGCTCGGCCTCCAAAAATAACATCTGTTGCTCAGAGTAACATTTTCAAACAACATAATAAACTGTACTTCCAGAAAATATACACTCTGTGCTTCCCTGAGGGTCCTCACAGAATGGATGATGTGGGATTCTGGGCTCCCTCCTTCCACACACGCACTGTCTACCCTTGGGCAACTGGTTTTGTTGTCACGGGTGGTGCTACGAGTTACCATGGGAAGGTGTCTCCATCTGCAGCATGCAGGGACCAGAGAGGCTTTAAATAACAGTCCTACCCAGATTTGTGATGTAGGCTTTTATAAGTAGAACATTTTTTTTCCCCCAAACCCAGGTTATGGTGCCCTGGAGTAAGTATCAGGGAGACCCAAGAAGTTTAAACAAATAGCAATAACCATAACACTCCCAGCTTGTACATTTTTAGATTCCCTGCAAATTAACTCTGGTTTCAGGGATCAGCTAACCCCATCACTCCAACCCCACAGGATTCATCTGCAATTTGCTCATCTTAGACTATTATCCTCTCCATCTCTCCCTGTCAGTCTTTTTGAGATAGAAGGACGTGCTTGGATCACAGTCTGCTCCGTGACTATACTGAACTTCCCTGATCATCTCCTCAGTGTAATTACAGGAGCTCTGAGAGAGGATGTGTAAGTGGTGGACAGTCAGCACCACTGGAGATCATGCAAGACACTCATTTCTGTACACACAGGGTGGAGAAGGACTTAGATCCATGAGGACCCTATCATTTGTAGTCTGGGAAAAAATTCCAAAGACACTCTATTATTATCAACTTCTGCCTTGGAAGAACCCTACTCCACCTCCCCACGACAAAGCCTGACTCTTTTGGAGCAGTTGTTTTTAAAGCTCAGAATCACTAGGATCACCTGCTGGGGCTGTCATCTAGATTCCTGGACCCCTAGTTTTAGAGTTTCTGATTTAGTAGGTCTGGGGTGGTACCTGAGAACTTGCATTTCCAAGACAATGCTGATGCTTGTGTTCCAAGGACCACACGTTGAGAATCACATTCTTCAGGGCCAGCATCTATCAGCTCAGCTCAGGTCAGTCGCTCAGTCGTGTCTGACTCTGCGACCCCGTGGACTGTAGCACACCAGGCTTCCCTGTCCATCACCAACTCCCAGAGCTTACTCAAACTCATGTGCTGGTATCCAAAATAACCTTTTAAATGTGCCTCAAAAATAAGCAGTCTCGTGAGTTGATTCTGATGGCACCTAGCATAGAAGAAAGCGTGTTTAAAAAGGTAGAAGATGAGGCTTCCCTGGTGGCTCAGTGGTGAAGACTCTGCCCACCAATGGAGGAGACATGGGTTCTGTCCCTGCATTGCAACTATTGAGCCTGTGCTCTCAAGCCCAGAAATCTCAACTATGGAGCCCACGTGACTTAGAGCCCATTTTCCACAATAGAAACCACTGCAATGAGAAACTTGAGCACCACAGCTAGAGGGTAGCTTCCACTCACCGCAACTACAGAAAAGCTTGCGCAGCAATGAAGACCCAGCACAGTCAAAAATAACAGTAGATAATGGATATAAACTTTTAAAATAGATAGCATTGTGATATAAATTATATCCAAATAACATTTTTTCACGTAGACTTCACATTTTAATATTTGTATAAAGACAGAAAATCATCTTATATTGTTCACTTATTTGTTTAATCTTTTTATACCCCTCGAGCTATTAAAACTGAATAATGTTTTAATTGGTTCTTTAATCAAATCAAGGTCAAAGGCTTTCAGATGGGCAACACAGATTTACAATTTCTCCTTTGAAAGTCAAATAAGAATTAGGCCTTGAGAGAAGGTAAGGTCCCTTTTAGATCTGTTTTCCCCTTCATTTTACTTGCAAGTTTGGCTTATGATTGCTTCCTATCCATTAAAGTGAAAGTGAAATTGTAGTCGTTCAGTTGTGTCTGACTCTTTGTGACCCCATGGACTGTAGCCTACCACGCTCCTCCATCCATGGGATTTTCCAGGCAAGAGTACTGGAGTGGATGGCCATTTCCTTCTACAGAGGATCTTCCCAACCCAGGGATCGAACCCAGGTCTCCTGCATTGTAGGCATACACTTTACTGTCTGAGCCACCAGGGAAGCCCATCCATTAATAATTAACCAATTAAGCTCTTAGCCTTTCTTGTCACACTCAGAGCTCCAAGGCTCCACTTTAATAGTATACTGCATCACAAGAAAATGTGTACAGTTCCCTAATTCCCTAAAAAGGCTACATTTCCTGAGATTTACGTGCTCTTTTTCATTCTCAGTATTAATGACATGGATGTGTCCCCTGTAGCTTCAATCACCCACTATTAACCAGAGTGAAGTGTAAGCACAATCCAACCTCTGCCTCACTTGGTCCACCTGCCTGGCTAGCCAGTGAGCAACCCAGCAGACACATGTCCTTTTCTGAATCTAAAGATAGCCTCTATCCAGCTTTAATGCCCATTGGTTCCAAAACCCAGAGAAGCCCTTGACCTCCCAGACATTTTTCCATTGTAAAGTGGAGCCAATAATCAGTGCCTGGACTACTTCACTGTGCGGCTTTGATGATCAAAATAAGAGTGAGATAACAGGAGTGATTGCATTTTGGAAACTTGCGTTAGAAAACAGCAAGGTTTCCTTCTTCTTGGTGTTGTGTTACAGGCACCCTGTATTCACAGTGATGGATTGTTAGTTCACCCTGGTCCCTGTTCACAGTGAGCAGTTTCTCAAATTTGTGCCTGGATTCTGATGAGAGAGGATGGTGGCTCCACACCCACTGACCACCACAGCAGTGCTGACATTTCTTTGCTGTGGTATGAATAATAATGTCACATTCAGATACATGGTCCCTCTCAGCTCTTAAATCCCTCTACAGTTATAATATGACTTCCTCCACTTTTTAGATGGATAAACAAAATACAGATTCTTATTGTCTTCCCAAGTGTACAGTAAGGAGCAGAACCCAGTCCTCTCAAAAAGTCCATGGTCTTTCTGTCACTAAGATGCTTTTCTTACGGGAAACCAAATTTAAATAATTAAAGAACAGGTAGGTAGGTAGATAGACAGGTGATAGGTAGATAGATAATAATGGATGGACAGATAGACAGATGCCAATCAAAGGGTGTGATTCATCCATATACTAAAGTTTTCTCCTTTGTTTGCAAAGAAAATTACTTTAATGACTTTTGGGATGAAATAGTTTGACTTAGTTTTTAGCATTTTTTAAGGTGCACTTTCTGGAGTTGTAGGCTTTAGGATCATGGTTATTAAGTTCATTTCACAAACATGGAGGGGCCAGTGCTTCCAATCTCTGAGTGCAATAGATTGGTCTGAAGGCTAGATTCTAGTGTAACTTTTGGTCACAGACCCTTGTTCTGAATGAACGTGTTTTGTAGAGGAGACGATGAACAGCCACAAGGGATCCCAAAGCAGGAAAATAAAACAAGAGAATGGGATTTACCTCTGATTTGCCAGAGAAATGAGCCATAAGCCCAAATTTTGATCTATAAAGCCCAAAGCGGTGTGGTTTAAATGGTTTCAGCTCATGACAGGTTCAATGTGTGCCAACCTATAAAGATAGATTTGTAACATTTCTTTCAGCTAGAAAGCACTCCCTCTTAAATGTGTGCAGAATTTTATTTTTATGAGTTCCTAGCCCAGCATTCATGTAACAGCAATTCCTGACCTGTACTAAACTTCCTCTTTTAATGACTAATCCACACTTCTTTTAGATAGCAGGAGGTGGGAACATTAACAGAATGTAGACATAAGCAATGAAATAAGGGCACACACCAACACATCATCCATCTAAATGTGTGGTACGTGAGAGAGAGAGGGATCTCAACGCAGGAATTCTGGGACCAGATATTAAGACTCAGATTGCAGAGTTTTGTATTTTTAATCTTTGTAAACCCCACCAAATATAAAGTAAGACATAAATATACAAAAATGGCCATTATGACTGAATTCAACAACTCTAATGATAATCAAGACTTTGGACCACTTTAACATAAAAACACAATTTTATTTAAATAAAATTTATGTTCTAAATCATTTAAAAATAAATATTAAAAGAGTGAACCCTAACATAAATTTGGGTGACTTGATATGTCACTGTAGGCTCACTGATTGTAACAAATGCACCCTCTGGTGTGGGATGTTGAAACTGGGGAGGCAGGAGGGACAGTAGAAATTAACATGGGAACTTTCCATACTGTCCATTCAGTTTAGCTATGAATGTAAAACTGCTCTAAAACACAGTCTATTGTAAAAAAGAAACAGTCTTCATTTTTAAGGTGCACTTTCTGGAGTCGTTAAGTTTTAGGACCATAGTACATTTCTTAAACATGCAGGGGCCAATGCTTCTGATCTCCGAGTGCAATATGTCTGAAGGCTAGATTCTAGTGTAACTTTTGGTTACAGACCTTTGTTCTGAATGAACGTGTTTTGTAGAGCAGACTATGAGCAACCACAAACTAAGGAAACCTGCAGAATTCTGCAGTGTTAAGCACTCTAGGTCAAAATGACATTACCAGCTCTCGCTGAAGATAACATAGCTTTCCCATACATGCTGCCTCCTAAATACTTTAGCTCCCCCAAAGAGAAAATGACCCTAAACAATCACATACATATATATATATATATATATATATTTTTTTTTTTTTTTTTGGGGGGGGTGCTCACTACATGCAAAAATCTTAGTTCCCCTACCAGGGATTGAGCCTATGTGCCCTGCACTGGAAGTGCAGTTTGGGAAGTCCCAACAGTCACCATTTAAAAATATAAATCACTTCCCTAACAACCAGAGGAAACAGAAATCACCGTTTTCTTTTACTATATTTGTGCATATTGTCTGCTCTGCAGACAACTTAAGGGAGATTTAGAAAAACTCACCTATATGCATAGGTTTTTATTGTCTTTGATTTACCAACAAAGAGGCTTTAATTGATGTATTTATTGGCACTCTACATAGCACAAATGGCGATTTTCAGGTCTCTTTGGCTTATGAGGATCACTGCAGCATGATGTTATTATCTTGCTTTGCGATGTGTGCATCCTTCTGTTTGGGAAGCTGTAATCAGAGCTGGGAAGCTGTGTGGATTACAACAAACTGTGGAAAATTCTTAAAGAGATGGGAAATACCAGACCACCTAACCTGCCTCCTGAGAAGCCTGTATGCAGGTCAAGAAGCAACAGTTAGCACTGGACATGGAACAATGAACTGGTTCCAAATTGGGAAAGGAGTATGTCAAGGCTGTATATTATTACCCTGCTTATTTAAATTATACACAGAGTACATCATGCAAAATGCCAGACTGGATGAAGCACAAGCTGGAATCAAGATTGCTGGGAGAAATATCAACCACTTCAGATATGCAGATGACACCACCCTTATGGTAGAAAGTGAAGAGGAACTAAAGAGCCTCTTGATGAAGATGAAAGAGGAGAGTGAAAAAGCTGGCTTAAAATTCAACATTCAAAAAACTAAGATCATGGCATCCAGTTAATCACTTCAAAACAGATAGATAGGGAAGCAATGACAGTGACAGACTATTTTCTTGGACTCCAAAATCAATGTGGATGGTGACTGCAGCCATGAAATTAAAAGACACTTGGTCCTTGGAAGAAAAGCTATGATGAACCGAGATAGCATATTAAAAAGCAGAAATATCACTCTGCTGACCAAGATCTGTATAGACAAGTGAAGTGAAGTCACTCAGTCGTTGTCTGACTGTTTGTGACCCCATGGACTGTAGCCCACCAGGCTCCTTCATCCATGGAATTTTCTAGGCAAGAGTACTGGAGTAGGTTGCCATTTCCTTCTCCATAGACAAAGTTGTGGGTTTTCCATTAGTCATGTACGGATGTGAGAGTTGGATCATAAAGAAGGCTGAGTGCTGAAGAACTGAAGCTTTCAAACTGTGGTGCTGGAGAAGACTCTTGAGAATCCCTTGGACTGCAAGGAGATTGAACTAGTCAACTCTAAAGGAAATCAACCCTAAATATTCATTGGAAGGACTGATGCTGAAGCTAAAGCGCCAGTAATTCAGCTACCTGAGGTGAACAGCTGACTCACTGGAAAAGACCCTGATGCCAGGAAATATCGAGGGCAGGAGGAGAAAGGGGTGTCAGAGGACGAGATGATTGAATGGCATCATCAATTCAATAGACATGAGTTTAAGCAAACTCCAAGAGATAGTGAAGATCACAGAAGCCTGGTGTGCTTCAGTCCATGGAGTCACAAAGAGTGAGACGTGACTCAGTGACTCAACAACAACAATCAGAGGTGGTAACTAGAGCTGATTTGGGGCCTTCTTGCTGCATATGTGCAGAGAAGGCAAAGGAACCCCACTCCAGTACTCTTACCTGGAAAATCCCATGGATGGAGGAGCCTGGTAGGCTGCAGTCCATGGGGTCACTAAGAGTCGGACACAACTGAGCGACTTCACTTTCACTTTTCACTTTCATGCATTGGAGAAGGAAATGGCAACCCACTCCAGTGTTCTTGCCTGGAGAATCCCAGGGATGGGGGAGCCTGGTGGGCTGCCGTCTATGGGGTCGCACAGAGTCGGACACGACTGAAGTGACTTAGCAGCAGCAGCAGCAGCTGCAGCTGCATATGTGTGAATTAATACCATTATTTTTTACTCCACCTTGTGTACATCATGAGTTTCCCCAAATGCTGGACTGGAGGAAACACAAGCTGGAATCAAGATTGCTGGGAGAAATATCAATAACCTCATGATATGCAGATGATACCACCCTTATGGCAGAAAGTGAAGAGGAACTCAAAAGCCTCTTGATGAAAGTGAAAGTGGAGAGTGAAAAGGTTGGCTTAAAGCTCAACATTCAGAAAACGAAGATCATGGCATCTGGTCCCATCACTACATGGGAAATAGATGGAGAAACAGTGGAAACAGTGTCAGACTTTCTTTTTCTGGGCTCCAAAATCACTGCAGATGGTGACTGCAGCCATGAAATAATATTAAAAGACAACTGATGATGCTTACTCCTTGGAAGGAAGGTTATGACCAACCTAGATAGCATATTCAAAAGCAGAGACATCACTTTGCCAACAAAGGTTCACCTAGTCAAGGCTCTGGTCTTTCCTGTGGTCATGTATGGATGCAAGAGCTGGACTGTGAAGAAGGCTGAGTGCCGAAGAATTGATGCTTTTGAACTGTGGTGTTGGAGAAGACTCTTGAGAGTCCCTTGGACTGCAAGGAGATCCAACGGGTCCATTCTGAAGGAGATCAGCTCTGGGATTTCTTTGGAAGCAATGATGCTCAAGCTGAAACTCCAGTATTTTGGCCACCTCATGCGAAGAGTTGACTCATTGGAGAAGACTCTGATGCTGGGAGGGATTGAGGGCAGGAGGAGAAGGGGACGACAGAGGATGAGATGGCTGGATAGCATCACTGACTCAATGAATGTGAGTCTGAGTGAACTCCAGGAGGTGGTGATGGATAGGGAGGCCTGGCGTGCTGCAGTTCATGGGGTCGCAAAGAGTCGGACATGACTGAGCGACTGATCTGATCTGATCTGTGGTCTTCTGATTTTTCCCCACATATCTAGACCTTGAGCTTATAGTACTTATATAGGAGATACTGAACAAATATTTTAATTAAAAGACTAATGAAATAAATGATGAATATATGCCAGATGAGTTCAGAGACCAAATAATTTGCATGATTTACAGGGTTTATGTAAGAATGGCAGATACGGCTGGCCACTGGAACTGAGAAAGGGCTCTCAGTGGGGCACAAACACTGAGAAACAGTGAAAGCAAGAAAGCACACTTCAGTAAAACTGTGATTAGGAGTGATGATGAGTCAAAATAAGTATCTAATAGACACACTGATGATGCTTGCACCTTGGAAGAAAAACTATGACCAACGTATACAGCATATTAAAAAGCAGAGACATTACTTTGCCAACAAAAGTCTGTCTAGTCAAAGCTATGGTTTTTCCAGTAGTCATGTATGGATGTGAGAGTTGGACTATAAGGACAGGTGAGCACCAAAGAATTGATGGCTTTGAACTATGGTGTTGGAGAAGACTCTCGAGAGTCCCTTGGACAGCAGTGAGATACAACCAGTCCATCCTAAAGGACATCAGTCTGAATATTCATTGGAAGGACTGATGCTGAAGCTGAAACTCCAATACTTTGGCCACCTGATGCGAAGATCTGACTCCCTAGAAAAGACCCTGATGCTGGGAAACATTGAGAGCAGGAGGAGAAGGGGACGACAGAGGATGAGATGGTTGGATGGCATCAGTGACTCCATGGACATGAGTTTGAGCAAGCTCCAGGAGTCCGTGATAGACAGGGAAGCCTGGCATGCTGCAGTCCATGGGGTCGCAGAGAGTTGGATATGACTGAGTGACTGAACTGATAAATAATACTGTTATAAACATTCACTTGTATGATTCTATGTAAACATGTTTTATTTCTATTGGGTGGTTATATAGCTAGAAGAGAAGGAGAAGGAAATGGCAACCAACTCCAGTATTCTTGCCAAGAGAATCCTGTGGACAGAGAAGCCTGGTGGGCTGCCATCTATGGGGTTGCACAGAGTCGGACACAACTGAAGCAACTTAGCATAGCTAGAAGACTTGCTTGACCATATAGTAACTCTTTGTTTAACATTTTGAGGAATTGTCTTTTTTTTTCCCAAAGGGCTACACCGTTTTACACATCTATCAGCACTTTTTGAGAATCCCAACTTAAAGTCGGGATTGACATACTTGTCAATATTTATCATTGTCTGTTTTTCATCATAGCCATTCTAGTGAGTACAAAGTGATATCTCATTGTTGTTTTTGATTTGCATTCCCTTCAGAAGTACATGAACCATGAACTTCCTGATGTTCAAGCTGGTTTTAGAAAAGGCAGAGGAACCAGAGATCAAATTGCCAACATCCGCTGGATCATCGAAAAAGCAACAGAGTTTCAGAAAAACATCTATTTCTGCTTTATTGACTATGCCAAAGCCTTTGACTGTGTGGATCACAATAAACTGTGGACAATTCTGAAAGAGATGGGAATACCAGACCACCTGACCTGCCTCTTGAGAAATCTGTATGCGGGTCAGGAAGCAACAGTTAGAATTGGACATGGAACAACAGACTGGTTCCAAATAGGAAAAGGAGTACGTCAAGGCTGTATACTGTCACCCTGCTTGTTTAACTTATATGCAGAGTACATCATGAGAAATGCTGGACTGGAAGAAACACAAGCTGGATCAAGATTGCCGGGAGAAATATCAATAACCTCAGATATGCAGATGATACCACCCTTATGGCAGAAAGTGAAGAGGAACTCAAAAGCCTCTTCATGAAAGTGAAAGAGGAGAATGAGAAAGTTGGCTTAAAGCTCAGCATTCAGAAAACGAAGATCATAGCATCCAGTCCCATCACTTCGTGGGAAATAGATGGGGAAACAGTGGAAACAGTGTCAGACTTTAGTTTTCTGGGCTCCAAAATCACTACAGATGGTGACTGCAGCCATGAAATTAAAAGACGCTTACTCCTGGGAAGGAAAGTTATGACCAACCTAGACAGCATATTGAAAAGCAGAGACATTACTTTGCCAACAAAGGTCTGTCTAGTCAAGGCTATGGTTTTTCCTGTGGTCATGTATGGATGTGAGAGTTGGACTGTGAAGAAGGCTGAGTGCCAAAGAATTGATGCTTTTGAACTGTGGTGTTGGAAAAGACTCTTGAGAGTCCCTTGGACTGTAAGGAGATCCAACCAGTCCATTCTGAAGGAGATCAGCCCTGGGATTTCTTTGGAAGGAATGATGCTAAAGCTGAAACTCCAGTACTTTGGCTACCTCATGAGAAGAGTTGACTGATTGGAGAAGACTCTGATGCTGGGAGGGATTGGGGGCAGGAGGAGAAGGGGACGACAGAGGATGAGATGGCTGGATGGCATCACTGACTCGATGGATGTGAGTCTGAGTGAACTCCAGGAGGTGGTGATGGATAGGGAGGCCTGGCGTGCTGTGATTTGTGGGGTCGCAAAGAGTCAGACATGACTGAGCGACTGAACTGAACTGAATGGCTAATGACACTGAACATCTCTTTGTGTACTTATTGTTCATTGTATATCTTCCAGGGAGAAATGTCTATTCAAACCCTTTATTCACTTTTAATTTGGGTTATTCATCTTTTTTATCATTTAATATAAAGCTTCTTTATAAAATTCTGGCTATAAGTCCCTTATCAGATATTTGATTTGAATGTACTTTCTCACACTCTGTGAGTTGTTTTTTCACTTTCTTTTTAATGTTCTTTGATTCATGAAAAATAGTAAATTTTGGTGAAGTCAAATGTATCTGTTTTTTCCTTTTGTAGCTTGTGTTTACATGTCATATCTCACAAACCCAAAGTTACAAATACTATTAATCTTTTTTCTTCTAAAAATTTATAGGTTTAGCTCTTATGTTTAGATTTATGATTCAAACTTTGAGTTAGAAATGTTATATGGTGTGGTACGTGTCCACATTCATTCTTTTACTGTGTATATTAACTTGTCACAAAGCCATTGTTGGAAAGACTATTCTTTCATCATTGAATTGTCTTGATCCTTCAGTCAAATACTAATTGTTCATAAATATGGATTTACTTCTGGGCTGTCAATTCTTTTCCATATTTCTATGCTTATGCCAGTGGTACACTCTCTTGATTATTGTAATCTATGGATATGAGTCACCAATTTTGTTCTTCTTTATCAAGATTGTTTAGCTACTCTAGATTTATTAGACTTCCATATGAATTTTAGGACCAACTTACAAATTTCAGCAAAAATAAGCCTTCCAACCTTTTATATCAGACTCTCCCTGTGTCTTGGAACACAATTTCAAGGTCTAGGCAGTCAGTTTACGACTCTGCCTCAGACTTCATTTTCTGCTGGCACAGAGCTTTAGGATCAGTCACACATGAGAGGCTGAGGCCCTCTCAGGTCTTTTCTGAGCATGCATATAACTTTGTACATGAGTCCAACCTTCCAGATCCCTAGGAACACTACAGAGCTTTTCAAAACCCCCTGTGAATGTCACATTTCCCTTATCTTCCTTTTTATGTTCCTAGTCAAGCTCATTTGTCTGTGATGTTAAACAATCACTACTGATTTTTTTTTTCTGACAAATGCCCTGGAGATAGGGGTTTTTTCCCTCCAGCAGGTGTCCTGAGTCCGATCAAATAACAATAGCCTGAATTGGGCTTTTCCCCAGGCTGCGAGAAAAGTCAAACAGTGACAATGCTCTCTAGGTAGAACTTTCTGTGGGGCTCCAAACCAGACCTGCCTGTCCCTCCAGTGACTCCGAGTCAGCCATCTTTCACAGTTACACAGTTGTGAAACTGGTTTTCAAGGTCACTGTGCAGAGCTGGGAAAAAAGTGATAATACTATTAGTCACTGACTGTCCCTGGTGGCTCAAATGGTAAATAATACACCTGCAATGCGTGAGACCCAGGTTCAGTTCCTGGGTCGGGAAGATCCCCTGGAGAAGGAAATGGCAACCTGCTCCAGTATTCTTGCCTGGACCTGCCTACCCCTCCAGTAACTCCAAGTCTGCCATTTTTCACAGTTACACAGTTGTGAGACTGGTTTCCAAGGTCACTGTGCAGAGCTGGGGAAAGAGTGATAAAATAGTAGGTCGATCAAGTTAAAACGCCACAAACCCTATAGTTCTTAAGGTTCAGCATTTTTTTCCTGAATAAACTATTCTCAGATTGTTTCAAGACTTTAGCTAATTTCTTGTGGTCTAAAAACATTGATTTTGATGGTTTGCCAGTGTTTTCATTGCTTGTTTGGGAAGGTGAATTTACAGAGGTCTTCATCTGGCCACTCCATCAGTCTCCTACCATTATTCATCCTTAAAGAGAAATGTAATTCGATTGAAACTTTTCATACAGTATAAGTAGTTTTTGATCTTTGTTTTCATATAATTTAGGAGATTACATATATTTCAAAGTTCATGAATTTATGACATATGGCATAAACATAAATTTTCCAACTTTTTCTAGTCCCTTCTTCATATCACATAGTTCCTCATATTACAAATAACAATAAATCTCCTATGTGGCCCTCCTTTCTTTCCCCTTATTTTGATTGTGCCTTTGTTGCTGTTGGTACTCAGAACAGAACACAGTATTTCTATGCTGTGTTCAGACCTTTGCAGAACATAGGAGAACTTTTTTGTCTTCCTGTAACAGGTATTATGATTATATTGCTGTTGTTTTTCAGTGTACACACCTGCTTGAGTACATGAACCTGCATAGATTCTTATCAGCTTGAAATAGGACAATGAAAAATGAAAATTGTAAAACATATGCTGAAAAAGTTAGTTTTTCACTATTGAAGGTCAGGAACATTGCAGTGTGAAAATAGTCAGAAGGCTAATGGTCAGAATGCTGACACATATCTTTCAAACTGCCTACCACGATGCATAACTATTTTAGGAAATAACGGAAATAAAAAATCCCACCCATCTTTCATTATTATAAGGATATAATTTAAAATACCAGCACACACAAAATTTTACTTGGTACTTTCTTTTGTGTTCTTTAAAGATTTTAATTGTTTTATTTTAAATCCTAGATTAATCTAGTTTCTTCTTCTATTGGGAAATGCATTGCCTTAGAACACTTTTCTAATAATATTTGGTCTTTCAACAAAATAACTCACTCCCATTAACTAACTGGGCTTCCTAGGTGGCTTAGTGGTAAACAATCTGCCTGCCACTGCAGGAGATGCAGGAGGCATGGGTTCGATCCTTGGATCAGGAAAATCCTCTGGAGAAGGAAATGGCAACCGACTCCAATATTCTTGTCTGCAAAATCCCATGGACAGAGGAGCCTGGTGGGCTACAGTCCATGGAGTCACATAGAGTTGGACACAACTAAGCATGCACACATTAACTAATTACGCCTTACATCCCTTAAATATCGATAATGTAAACAAAAAGGGTAAACACGTTTACTTGACTGCTCCTTGGAAGGAAGGTTATGACCAACCTAGATAGCATATTCAAAAGCAGAGACATTACTTTGCTAACAAAGGTTCGTCTAGTCAAGGCTATGGTCTTTCCTGTGGTCATGTATGGATGTGAGAGCTGGACTGTGAAGAAGGCTGAGTGCCGAAGAATTAATGCTTTTGAACTGTGGTGTTGGAGAAGACTCTTGAGAGTCCCTTGAACTGCAAGGAGATCCAACCAGTCCATTCTGAAGGAGATCAGCCCTGGGATTTCTTTAGAAGGAATGATGCTGAAGCTGAAACTCCAGTATTTTGGCCACCTCATGCGAAGAGTTGACTCATTGGAAAAGACTCTGATGCTGGGAGGGATTGGGGGCAGGAGGAGAAGGGGACGACAGAGGATGAGATGGCTGGATGGCATCACTGACTCAATGGATGTGCTTCTGGGTGAACTCCAGGAGTTGGTGATGGACAGGGAGGCCTGGCGTGCTGTGATTCATGGGGTTGCAGAGAGTCAGACACGACTGAGGGACTGATCTGATCTCTGAAGCTGTCAGCTTAAAGGAGCATTTTTATCAGTCTCATAGCCTACAAACATATTGACTACAGCTGAAAATCTAGAGAGGCCAAATACACACACACACACACACACACACACACACACACACACACACAGAGTAAGTCCCTTACACACAAACTTTAATTTATGAACTTTCAAAGATGTCAACATAGGTTTGCATGTCCAATCATGTAAGTTAGTTCATGTGTCTCGTGTACACACACTGTCATGTGTGTGCATCTTCAAGTGGTTGTGCTTTTGTGTACTTTACTGACTGTACTGTATAGAGTACAGAGGTACAGGATCTCTATTTCAAGCCCAAAATGTCCGGAAACAAGCCTAAAGGCAGCGATGAGGTGGCTGGTACAGTACTACCTTGATTCACCGGGTTGTTTTTTCAAGAGAGTAGATAGAATTGAAACCATCAAGGAACCAGAACCTGTGACATCCACGTCAGGTGTGAGTGAAATTGCAGCTTGCCCTCTGTCCCCTATCACTGACGATCCTTCAGCTCTGCTGTCTCCCACCTCCTCCCACCTCCAGTCAGTAACTCATCCTGCCTGTTCACTTGATGCCAGCCCTTGTGTGACAGTTGCTGTACTATACTATTGTACTTTTCAAAGTACTATAAGGTTAAAAATGTTTTTTTTTTTTTTAATTTTTTGTGTTTCAGTTCAGTTCAGTCGCTCGGTCGTGTCGGACTATTTGTGACCCCATGAATTGCAGCATGCCAAGCCTCCCTGTCCATCACCATCTCCCTGAGTTCACTCAAACTCACGTCCATTGAGTCAGTGATGCCATCCAGCCATCTCATCCTCTGTCGTCCCCTTCTCCTCCTGCCCCCAATCCCTCCCAGCATCAGAGTCTTTTCCAATCAGTCAACTCTTCGCATGAGGTGGCCAAAATACTGGAGTTTCGGCTTGAGCATCATTCCCTCCAAAGAAATCCCAGGGCTGATCTCCTTCAGAATGGACTGGTTGGATCTCCTTGCAGTCCAAGGGACTCTCAAGAGTCTTCTCCAACACCACAGTTCAAAAGCATCAATTCTTCGGTGCTCAGCCTTCTTCACAGTCCAGCTCTCACATCCATACATGACCACAGGAAAAACCATAGCCTTGACTAGACAGACCTTTGTTGGCTTATGTATTATTTGTGTGAAAAGTATTATAAACCTATACAATACAGTACATATATCCAATTGTGTTAGTTGGGTACCTAGGCTAATTTTGGTTGTATTTCCAAACAAATTGGACTTACGATTGCACTCTCAGAATGGAACTCATTTTTATGTAGGGGACTTACTATATATATTATTATTATATAATAATTATTATATAATTATTATATGTATTATAATATATATTATTATTATATATTATTATATTATAAAGACAGAACCTATATGAAGGACATGAGGAATAAAGAAGCAAAAGACATAATAAGAGGCTAAAATTGTGATGTCTCTTGATTCCACCTCTTTTCTATTTTTATCATCTATTATTCTTGCTGCTTAAAAACATGATATCACACTTTACTGTTTGTTGTATTAACCAGAGACTCAGAGCACATAGAACAAAGGGAGCTGGAAGCATCCATTTAGACATTTGCATGCTATCATTTCCAGATCTGCCTTTTCCAGTATTTTTACCAAAATATTTAAAAACCCTTCTCTGGATGACTGAGGAAACAGACTTCACATTTTTAATGCTAAATTAGAGCAAGGAAGGGGAAAGCCTAATGGTATAATGGACAGATACTCCGCAGTTTTTGTATTTTGACTATGTGTTAAGAACTTGATTCTACAATGTAACAGATTTAAGAGTAGCTTTAAGCCCTTTAGAAATTTACTGATAACATTCTTCCTCTTCATTTCAACCATTCTTCTGACTGAAGTTTTGTACTTTCCCACTCCATTTAAAATGACATTCTTGGGTTTTCTACAATATTTATTGTTACATATTTGAAGGATTATAGTAAAAATATGAAGACTGGGACCTTGGCAGTAATGAATAGGCTTGATCTATACTCTTCAAAGTTAAAATACCAGAAATGATTGATACAGTATCAAGGAAAGTACCCCAAACAATATCCATCTATTTATTTTCTTTTTTTCATCAATTTTACAGACTGTTTTATTTGGGGAGAGAATATGCTTTGGATTCATATTTGAGTTCCAAGTTCTTCTCTTGCCATGTGATCTTATACAAGTTATGTATTGTATTTGAGCATTAATTTTCTCATCTGTAAAATATGGATAACAAAACCTGATGTGAGGGCCAAATAATAAACATAAATTAAATGATTGCATTGAAACAAAAGTTTGACTCCTACAAACCCCAGGACATTCATCCAGGACATGTACACTGCAACATTCTCCACATTCCTCTGTGTTTTGGAGATTAGGTATAGGGATCAACCCTTGTTGTTCAGTTGCTCAGTCATATCTGATTCTTCGAAACTCCATGGATTGCAGCACCCCAGGCTTCCATGTCCTTCACCATCTCCCAGAGTTTGCTCAAACTTATGTCCATTGAGCTGGTGATGACATCCAACCATCTCATCTTCTGCCATCTCCTCCTGCCCTCAATCTTTCCAAGCACCAGGATCTTTTCCAGTGAGTTGGCTCTTTGCATCAGATGGTCAGAGTATTAAAGCTTCAGCATCAGTCCTTCCAATGAATATTCAGAGCTGGTTTCCTTTAGGATTAACTAGTTTGATCTCTTTGCTGTCCAATGGACTCTCAAGAGTCTTCTCCACAACCAGTTTGCAAGCATCAATTCTTTGGGGCTCAGCCTTCTTTATGGTCCATCTCTCACATCCATACATGAGTACTGGAAAAACCATAGCTTTTACTATAAGGACTTTTGTCGACAAAGTGATGTCTCTGCTTTTAAAGATGTGAAAAAAAAATAGCCTTTACTGAAGAGGATCTGTAAATAACTGTGTGCTTTTCTAGAGTTACAGAAACCAGGTCAACTCTTTTATCTCAGTTATAAGAGGTGAATACCTACAGTAAAAGTTTCTTAATTATTTCCTAAAAGTTCATGTTGAAATTATAACTTTACTTTCTTTAGTTGGTGTGTTGCCTAAAACATAATCATTTCCCCATGTCCCAGTTAAATGAAGATTTTGGACATCAGAGATGTAAAAGGAAAAGAAATAACGGGAAGGGAAGAGAGAGAGCAAGCGAGAATGTGTAATTATATGGGGTGAGGGGATAAGGAAGAAAGTAAGCATGAGTGTGTGTGTGTGTGTGTGTGTGTGTGTGTGAGTTGGGAGGAGTGGCTGAGGGTGGCTGCTGTTGTTGTCTTGTCACTAAGTAGTGTCCAACTCTTTGCAACCCCATGGACTGTAGCCCACTAGCCTCCTAGTTCCATGAGATTTCCCAGGCAAGAACACTGGAGTGGGTTGCCATTTCCTTTTCCAGGGAATCTTCCTGACCCAGGGATCCAATCCTCAGCTCTTGCACTGACAGGTGGATTCTTTATCACTGAGCCACCACAGAAGCTCATGAGGGTGGCCACTACTTAGCTATCTTGGGACCAGATTAAACTCTTCTGTTGTCAGAATTAAATTTGTATTATATTAATTAAATTAAATTTCTTCTAAAGACAGCAGTGATTTTCTCTTACCTGGTCAGCCATAACTTTTTTGCAATCTCAAAGACAGTTTAGAAGGGAAGGATCTTCAAAACCAGTATAATTTGGAGCAAGGCTGAAAGCTAGGGCTAAGCACTGTTTTTATCTAACTATTAATAAATTGAACTGTAGAACTGCATTAAGGTCTCTGCTAGCAATCCCTGTTCAAGCCAGGATGAGAATTCTGTATCTGGCTGAAAGCAACCTCCTGTTCCACCATACTGCAATTAAATGTATAGATTTTGTGAATTTCCATTAAAAAAAAATTGAAGTGTCTGGCTTATTCCCCAAAATACATCCAAATTTAGGTTGCCTATTTCTCCAAAAAAATTGTTAGGAAACATTTGCTTGCTGCCATGTAACATCCCCAAATATCAAGACATTAAGAGATGTGTGAGAAAATGCCTACAGATTTTCTTATTCCAATTGCCATCTCTGAAAGCCACAACAGAGTGACTCATGGCTTTTCATGGAGAAAATTACCGATCAACAGAGAAAGCTAAATGAGGCACTGAGGGACACAGTGTGGGCAGCTGCAATTCTGGTCATGCTTTCTTGCAGCTTCTCCACCACACAATGGGAGCTTCGAAAGATCGTGTCTGGAAGTGCATAAAACAGCACTTCCCAAGCTTGGACCAGATCATCAGGGTCAGTGGCCAGGCCAAAGTTGTAATGAAAAGCAGATGGGTTGAGTTTAGTAGTTGGGGAAGAAGAAAGAAGAGACAAGAAATTCACCCATATGAACATAGCTGGGGAGGTTTCCAGTGCAAGAAAATAATTTAAAAAATAAATAAAAACAGTATTTCTTGGCCAGAATTGAACTTTTTCTAGACTGAAAAGTCAAAAAAATCTCATCAAACAGAGAAGAATGTCATTTCACAGGAGATCTTGGAATTTTACCGTAAAAGACTGATATAGGAAATGAACAATTGTTTTTAAATTATAAAATTACAAAGATGTATTAAAGTGTGTCTAACACTTTGGCACCCCATGGACTGTACCCCACCAGGCTCCTCTATCCATGGAATTCTCCAGGAAAGACTACTGGAATGGGTAGCCATTTTCTTCTCCAGGGGACCTTCCTGACCCAGGGATTGAACCCCAGTCTCCAGCATTGAACCTGGGTATCTTGATTCTTTACCATCTGAACCACCAGGAAAGTCCAAAGATATTAGGAGTGATACTCAATATTTGTAGTAAGCTATAATGGGTTTCCCAGGTGGTGGTGGTACAGTGGTAAAGAACCCACTTGCCAATGCAGGAGACATAAGAAATGTGGGTTCAATCTCTGGGTTGGGAAGATCTCCTGGAGGAGGGCATGGCAACCTCCCTCCATGAACAGAGAAGCCTGGCGGGTTACAGTCCATGGGGTTTTAAGAGTCAGACACAACTGAAGTAAGTTAGCATAGCACAGCACATCAGGGAAAATAATCTGCAAAAGAATATCTATCTATCTATCTATAACTGAATCATTTTGCTGTGCACCAAATTAACATGACAGTGTAAATCAAACATACTTCAATGAAAAATTATAAAAAAACGCTGCAGCCCGATTTTCCACATGAAATGAACCCATAAGTCACATCCACTGTGGATCCTGAGAGCCCCTTCCTAGGGCCATTCAGGCCCTCAGGAGCCCTCTTCAAACCACCCCTTCCAGTCCTGGAGTGCAGGGGGGACACCTGGGGCCCTGAGTGGGG
This sequence comes from Tragelaphus eurycerus, assembly GCA_935064755.1. Classification (NCBI taxonomy): domain Eukaryota; kingdom Metazoa; phylum Chordata; class Mammalia; order Artiodactyla; family Bovidae; genus Tragelaphus; species Tragelaphus eurycerus. The sequence continues at coordinate 13,231,831 of CAKXYN010000036.1, read as the reverse complement.
AGGCCTGAGGGCCCAGCTCTGACTCTGGGAGGAAAAGGAACCCTGCCTCTCTGCAGTCCCAACAGCCAAGCTTCCTGTGAGCAGTAGCTGCCCAGGCTGTGGCCAAGAATGTTCAAACGCAAAACTCTACACCCTTAAGGCAAATCTAATAAATCATCCCCAACAGCCTCTAACTGGAGGCACAGGCTTGTAGACTGAAGTCATACTGGCTGAAGGCAACAGGGAAAATGTGGAGCCCTCCTGTCTGCTAGAAGCTGGGTGACTCAAGCTCGTTCACAGCACTGCTGATAAACCCGAGGTGGCTGTCAGCCTCACTCAGTGGTAAAAGCCTCACTGAAGACTCCATGGGGACATATTTTCCCCTTTTGATTTGGCGAGGCATGGAACTGGGGGTTGGGGGCCCTAGCTTTCAAAGAGGAAAGCAGAATTGTCGAGTATCCTTTTTTTTTTTCCAGGCAAGGCTTTCTTGGGGCCCCTGCTGCAGCAGTAGGGAGTCAGAACAAACAATTTCGCTTGCTTGCTCCCCAAAATGGGGGTGAATCTGTTCCTTATATAGGGTAGGGGTGTGCGCAGGGGTCAAATGGGAGACGTGGATTATGTGGTCAGCCCACACCTTAGGTGGTATTGTGTGCAAGGGGCATGAGTAGTACCCACTTTTGTTCAGGGCTCTTCAGAAGTGGCAGTTGGTTTTTTTAGTCTCTTGGTATCTTTTGTCCAGAATTTGCCCTAACTGCTATACACCCAGGCAGAGCAGCTTCATAAATTTGGCAGCGAAGTATTGCCTCCCTTGTCTGGTTAACAGTTAAGAAAGCCCAAAGTTCACCTGGTTTCTTCCCCTCTTAGGCCATTCAGTGGCTATTGTTGTTCTTTTCCTTATTCTTGTTTGTTTAACTTTTTGGTTAAGTTTGTGTCTTTTGCTGCTGCTGCCTGGAAAATCCTATGGGCAGAGGAGCCTGGTAGGCTGCAGTCCATGGGGTCTCGAAGAGTCGGACACAACTGAGCAACTTCACTTTCACTTTTCACTTTCATGCATTGGAGAAGGAAATGGCAACCCACTCCAATGTTCTTGCCTAGAGAGTCCCAGGGACGGGGAGCCTGGTGGGCTGCCGTCTATGGGGTCACACAGGGTTGGATACGACTGAAGTGACTTAGCAGCAGTAGCAGCAGCAGCTGCTAAGTCGCTTCAGTCATGTCCGACTCTCTGCGACCCCATAGACGGCAGCCCACCAGGCTTCCCCATCCCTGGGATTCTCCAAGCAAGAACACTGGAGTAGGTTGCCATTTCCTTCTCCAGGATTCCAACAAATTGAAGTAAGGCTCATAGCTCAAGGAATTCAGCCCATTCCAGCAGAAAGTGGCCCAGGTCCTTGTAACTGTCAGCGAGAGACTTCTATATCTCTAGAGTAGGCCAGGGTCTGAGGCCCCTGTCCAGCAGGAAGAAGTTTCAGAAGAGGCCTGTGGCTCTTTAGTACTTAAGAATAAAGGTGTGTCTTGTGGAGAATGAGACAGGCTGGGATATGGGACCCTTTGCAGTGCTGCAATGCTTATACCTGGACACACCTCTCCTCGAGCAACAAAATACAAAGAAACTACATGGGACTAAAAATAACTTCATGCATGCACAGTTAGGTTCAGTATTCTTTATGCAAACTGGGGGATAAGACCACACAGCCAGGTTGCTCCTAGTTTCTTAGGCAGACCATGAATTATAAAGATATCTCATGCATTCTCAGTCTCAATTCATCTCACATGTACAAATGATGAAGAATGACTATTCTGTTGCATCCAGACATTTGTTTTTTAAACTTATTTATTTTTTTCTCTTGAGAAGAAACCAAGCACAGACATCAGTAGCTTCGAAAATCTGTTTTTGGTTCATCTTCTGCCTCCGAGACTGATTTCATTTAGAACCAGCATATACGTAGCAATCCAAAGAAAGCCCTCAAACCTCCCAGTGGAGGCCCAGAGCCATTCCCATAATGACTGAGTCATGTGGATTTAACCCAGGAACCCAATCGCCAGTAAAGGAGTCCTCTCTGTCATGAAGAATTTTAACAATTGGAACAATATGTGAAATAGTAAGCTAGGACACTTTTACGAAATTCCACATCCAATTCAAAAGCTGGCATGGGGTTTGTTTCCTTGTTTGTGTTCACAGATATGCCATTTATCAAGTTGGCTAATAGCTGGGCTTTGAAGACTTAAAGACAGAACAGTAAATAATTACAGAGAGATAGCATCACCAACTCAAGTGAATTTGAGCAAACTCCAGGAGATAGTGAAGGACAGGGAAGCCATGTGCCCTGGGCCACCAGGAGTTGGACACTGAACAACAGGGACATAGTACAGGGTGCTGGTGCCCGTGCTGCTAGGTTTGAAATCTTGGTTGTGCCACTTCCTTAAAATTAACCTCCTCTCCTCAATTTCCCCATCAATAAGCAAGAGATAATACTAACTTTCCCAGAGTTATCATAGCATAAATTTATATATATATATAAAATGTTCAGAACAATTCCTGGAACATTAGAATTGCTTCATAAATGTTAGATTTTATTATTATATCTGTATGAACATACTCCATCCCATATAGGAAGAAAGGAAAAGACAAAAGCCTGCTGAGATGGCCCTCTAAATTTACATCAATGAGAAGAGAGTGGAGAATAGGAAAAAGAAGGTGAGAAGTGAGGTACTTATAGTCAGCTGAAAAATGCCCAGGGAGGTTGTTACAAAGGTACGGCCAAATGGTTCTGGTATTCATACACTAAAGATTGGAAGAGTGTCACTCTGACCACTGGCAGGAGCCACCAGGAAATTCAGTCACTTTCTTTTTTATACATTTTTTAAAAAATTACCATATTGTTAAAAAATTATTATGAGAAGGCATTTAAAAATATTATTTTTATTTTATTTATTTGGCTGTGCCAGGTCTCAGTTGTGGCAGGTGGGATCTTCCATACGCAGCATGTGAACTGTTAGTTGCAGCATGTGAGATCTAGTTCCCCAACCAGGGATGGAATCTGAGCCCCTTGCATCGGGAGTGCAGCATCTTAGCCACTGGACCACCAGGGAAGTCCCTCTCTTTCACACTTTGAAGAATTAAATTATAGTTCATGAGACAATTTTATCTCAGAAGATGAACTAACTGGCAGATTAAGCTTAAATAAGGCCTCCTGGCTCCTTGCTAAAAGAACTATCCATCCATACAAAGAAAATCCTGCCAAGGGTTAACCATACTGGAACCAAAGGAAGGCTGTTCGCTAGTAAGAATCTCAGAAGTTAAAAAAAAAAATCAAATATTGACTCAAAGATGTAAGATCACATCCTAAAGTACATATCTTTTTTCTTCTCTTCTCCTCTAAAGCCATTAAACTATATATAATTCTAGGAAAGATGAGTCAACTGCCAAACTGCAAAACATGCGCTTTCTACATAGACATGTTGATTTCAGAATGACATCAACAATGAGTGATATAAACAGTTCATCTTTATGTTCTGAGTTAACAATGATCTTTCACTTCCTGATGACCTCAAAATATTTAACAGACATTATCTCATTAAGAGAGTATTAAAGGGAGATTTGTGTCCAAACATTGTGAAAAAGTATGATGGAAGATATGTGGGCTGAAAGACATAAATTGCAGTGAAGGTAATAACAACTTGAAATGTAATAATAATGTATGTAATAATATATAATGTAATAATAAGTCATATCATATCATTTTTTATGGTTTAAAACATCTTTTCAGTCACGTTGCTATTTAAATTTTAACATAAACCTGTGGCACAAACAGAACATAAAATAATCTGTGATTAAGAAAGCACTAGAGTACTAATACTAAGTAGTTTAGAATTTTAAAAAGTAAATGCTAAATAAAAATAACTTTGTTGACAAATTTAAATGTGTAATGTATACTCATTATCCGTCTTGTTTGCAACTCAAAAATTTCTGCCATATTTCTGAAATATATACTGATACACAAAAGCCTTTCTTTTTGGCAGCCAAAACATGTAAGCCTCTATTGCAATTGTTTGGAGAAGGAAATGGCAACCCACTTCAGTATTCTTGGGCTTCCCTTGTGGCTCAACTAGTAAAGAATCCACCTGCAATGGGGGAGACCTGGGTTTGACCCCTGGATTGGGAAGATCTCCTGGAGAGGGGAACCCCTACCCACTCCAGTATTCTTGCCAGCAGAATTCCATGGACAGAGGAGCCCAGCAGGCAACAGTCCGTGGGGTCGCAGAGTTGGACACACCTTGAGCGACTTTCAGGTCACGTTAAACCTTGGAAGGTGGTACATTGGTAAAGAATCTGCCTGCCAATGCAGGAGACACCAGAGATGCAAGTTCGATCTTTTGAAGATCTCTTGGCCCAGGGAACAGCTACCCACTCCTGTATTCTTGCCTAAAAAATCCCATGGACAGAGGAGCCTGGCGGGTTACAGTCCATTGTGTCGCAAAGAGTGGGACGCAGCTGAGCATAACAACAAAGAAGGAAAAAACAAATAAAACCTTGGAAAGGACTCTCTCAGCTGCCATTGGTCTCACAAGGGGTAAGGAAGGTCACCAATGAGCATCTCTTCATGTGCTAGAAACAAAAGCAACTAAACAACAACATCTCTATTGTTAAAGAAAACCAAGGAAAGCAAGAAATATGGCATTCAATCCAAACTTCTAATTCAGGTATACAATTTCTAACACAGGAAGGGTATTTTCCCTGATGTTATGTAAAGTTTTATGCCTTAGAGTATGTTTATTTTACAATTTGTAATTATAAGACCTTTAAATAACTGACCTGCATATATCATTTTAGAAAAAGTATTTTATTACAGTTCAGTTCAGTTCAGTTGCTCAGTCGTGTCCTGAACACTCAGGATTGATCTCCTTTAGGATGGACTGGTTGGATCTCCTTGCAGTCCAAGGGACTCTCATAAGTCTTATCCAACACCACAGTTCAAAAGCATCGATTATTTGGCACTCAGCTTTCTTTATAGTCCAACTCTCACATCCATACATGACTACTGGAAAAACCATAGCCTTGATTAGATGGACCTTTGTTTGCAAAGTTATGTCTCTGCTTTTCAATATGCTATCTAGGTTGGTCATAACTTTCCTCCAAGGAGTAACTGTCTTTTAATTTCATGGTTGCAGTCACCATACACAGTGATTTTGGAGCTCCAAAAAACAAAGTCAGCCACTGTTTCCACTGTTTCCCCATCTATTTGCCATGAAATATTGGGAACAAAGCTAGTAGAGGTGATAGAATTCCAGTTGAGCTATTTCAAATCCTGAAAGATGATACTGTGAAAGTGCTGCACTCAATATACCAGCAAATTTAGAAAACTCAGCAGTGGCCACAGGACTGGAAAAGGTCAGTTTTGATTCCAATCCCAAAGAAAGGCAATGCCAAAGAATGCTCAAACTACCACATAATTGTACTCATCTCACACGCTAGTAAAGTAATACTTAAAATTCTCTAAGCCAGGCTTCAGCAATATGTGAACCATGAACTTCCAGATGTTCAAGGTGGTTTTATAAAAGGCAGAGGAACCAGAGATCAAATTGCCAACATCCGCTGGATCATAAGTTCAGAAAAGCTATCTATTTCTGTTTTATTGAATATGCCAAAGCCTTGGACTGTGTGAATCACAATAAACTGTGGAAAATTCTGAAAGAGATGGGCATACCAGACCACCTGACCTGCCTCTTGAGAAACCTATATTCAGGTCAGGAAGCAATAGTTAGAACTGGACATGGAACAACAGACTGGTTCCAAATAGGAAAAGGAGTACGTCAAGGCTGTATACTGTCACCCTGCTTATTTAACTTATATGCAGAGTACATCATGAGAAAGCTGGGCTGGAAGAAGCACAAGCTAGAATCAAGACTGCCAGGAGAAATATCAATAACCTCAGATATGCAGATGACACCACCCTTATGGCAGAAAGTGAAGAAGAACTAAAGAGCCTCTTGATGAAAGTAAAAGAAGAGAGTGAAAAAGTTGGCTTAAAGCTCAACATTCAGAAAACGAAGATCATGGCATCTTAGTTTGCCAACACTTCATGGCAAATAGATGGGGAAACAGTGTCAGACTTTATTTTTCTGGGCTCCAAAATCACTGCAGATGATGATTGTAGCTATGAAATTAAAAGATGCTTACCCCTTGGAAGGAAAGTTATGACCAACATAGACAGCATATTAAAAAGCAGAGACATTATTTGCCAACAAAGGTCCATCTAGTCAAGGCTATGGTTTTTCCAGTGGTCATGTATGGATGTGAGAGTTGGACTATAAAGAAAGCTGAGCACGGAAGAATTGATGCTTTTGAACTGAGGTGTTGGAGAAGACTCTTGAGAGTCCCTTGGACTGCAAGGAGATCTAACCAGTCCATCCTAAAGGAGCTCAGTCCTGGGTGTTCATTGGAAGGACTGATGTTGAAGCTGAAACTCTAATACTTTGGCCACCCGATATGAAGAGCTGACTCATTTGAAAAGACCTTGATGCTGGGAAAGATTGAGGGCAAGAGGAGAAGGGGATGACAGAGGATGAGATGGTTGGATGGTGTCACCGACTCGATGGACATGGGTTTGGGTGGACTCCAGGAGTTGGTGATGGACAGGGAGGCCTGGTGTGCTGTGGTTCATGGGGTTGCAAAGAGTCAGACAGGACTGAGTGACTGAACTGAACTGAACTGAACTGAACTGAATGAGACCAGATGCCATGATCATAATTTTCTGACTGTTGAACTTCAAGCTAACTTTGTCACTCCCCTCTTTCACTTTCATCAAGAGGCTATTTAGTTCTTTGCTTTCTGCCATATGGGTGGTATCATTTGTATATCTGAGGTTATTGATATTTCTCCTGGCAATCTTGATTCCAGCTTGTGCTTCATCCAGCCCAGAGTTTCTCATGATGTACTCTGCATATAAGTTAAATATACAGCCTTGACATACTCCTTTCCCAATTTGGAACCAGTCCATTGTTCCATGTCAAGTTCTAATTGTTGCTTCCTGACCTGCATACAGATTTCTCAGGAGGTAGGTCAGGTGGTCTGGTATGCCCATCTCTTGAAGAATTTTCCACAGTTTATTGTGATCCACACAGTCAGAGGCTTTGGCATAGTCAATAAAGCAGAAATAGATGTTTTTCTGGAACTCTCTTGCTTTTTCATGATCCAGCGGATGTTGGCAATTTGATCTCTCGTTCCTCTGCCTTTTCTAAAACCAGCTTGAACATCTGGAAGTTCACGGTTCACGTATTGCTGAAGCCTGGCTTGGAGAATTTTGAGCATTACTTTGCTAGCATGTGAGATGAGTGTGATTGTGCAGCAGCTTGAACATTCTTTGGCATTGCCTTTCTTTGGGATTGGAATGAAAACTGACCTTTTTCAGTCCTGTAGCTACTGCTGAGTTTTCCAAATTTGCTGGCATATTGAGTGCAGCACTTTCACAGCAGCATCTTTTAGGATCTGAATTAGCTCAACTGGAATTCCATCATCTCCACTAGCTTTGTTTGTAGTGATCCTTCTTAAGGCCCACTTGACTTTGCATTCCAGGATGTCCGGCTCTTGGTGTATGATCACACCGTCGTGATTATCTGGGTCATGAAGATCTGTTTTCTATAATTCTTCTGTGTATTCTTGCCAGCTCTTCTTAATATCTTTTGCTTCTGTTAGGTCCATACCATTTCTGTCCTTTATTGAACCCATCTTTGCATGAAATGTTCCCTTGGTATCTCTAATTTTTTTGAAGAGATCTCTAGTCTTTCTGATCCTATTGTTTTATTACAGTTTATCCTAAATCCATAAAAAGCAAAGTTCTTACACAGGCCCATGAATAGGGTAGAAGAGAAAGGTCATCCTGATTAAGCGTAAACTCACACATTTTAAGATTAGCCTGCCATGAACCAGCTGGGAATAATGCTCAGGGTTGTTTTTATTTTTTTTAATGTATTTATTTATTTCAACTGGATGATAAAATACTGTGATGATGTTTTTCATACATCAGTATGAATCAGCCATAGGTATACATGTGTCCCCTTCATCCTGAACACCCCTCCTGTCTCCCTCTCCACCCCATCCCTCCAGGTTGTCTGGAGTATAGTTGCTTTACAATGTTATATTAGTTTCTGCTGAACAGCAAAGTGAATCAGTTATACATATACATATGTCCCCTCTGTTTCAGATTTCCTTCCCATTTATGTCACCTGATAGCTCAGTTGGTAAAGAATCTGCCTGCAATGCAGGAGACCCCAGTTCGATCCCTGGGTCAGGAAGATCCACTGGAGAAGGGAAAGCTCCTGCTCCAGGTTTCTTGGGCTTCCCTGTGGCTCAGCGGGCAAAGAATCCACCTGCACTGCAGGAGACCTGGGTTCTAATCCTGGGTTGGCAAGATTTCCCTGGAGAAGGGAAAGGCTACCCACTCCAGTATTTTGGCCTGGAGAATCCCATGGACTGTAAAGTCCATGGGGTCACAAAGACTCAGACATGACTGAGCGACTTTCACTCACTTCATTTAGGTCACCACAGAGTTATGAGTAGAGTTCTCTGTGATCTACAGTAGGCTCTCATTAGTTACTTCAACTATGTATCCCTTCATCTTCTCCAAAGAGTTTAATGAAGAGCCCTAATATCTCTGCCATCACTTCTCCGTCCTACTATCAAATTTTTGTAGGAAGCCAACTAACTTTTCTAAAAATTAAATATATGATGTGAATTTATGGAAATGTACTTTACAGCGCTGTCACTCCTCATCTCCTGTAACCAAGACACCCACATCAAACCCAATGACACTCACCTGTCAGAATGTGATGGGGAGCACCAATCAGAGAACAGAAGAAAGGCATGAATCACCACACCTTTTATCCCATTACCTCACCCACACCAATAGTCTTCCAAGGGATGCAGGAAAAAAAAAATTTCAAACTGCTCTTTCTATTAATTTAATCTCATCTTTTAAAAATGTGTACATTTTATACTTTTCTATGATGAAAATAATATATCAGTACCATAGTGACAGGTAATGAAACTGAATGAGCCTAGTTCAAACATAAAGGGAAAGATGCTCCTTTGTATATAGGACTTGTTTTGCAGGAAAGCAGGTCTTATTTCTCCTCAAATGGATCTTGTTGGTTTTTCTAAAATTTTGGCTTGCTTCTTCAAAAAAAAAAAAAAAGAAGAAAGAAAGAAATCTGACCTATGATGTCTTTTTTTAGAGAAGACACAATAAGTCACAATGACCGAGCTTTTAAACCCAGTTAACGTTCCCTATGCATGCTACATGATCATACCAGCCTAATGCATCAGGAATGCACACAGATCCAGATCATTATTACAAGCTGTAAACCTGGGAAGAGCGTGTGTTTGAACTGATGGATTTAATAGCATCCAATGACACCAAATCACAATGACAGATGTGTGTTATAAAAATATAATAACATTTTTCATGTGTTATTATGAAAAATGCATATTCCTGAGTCCGTTTGGGGGCAACTATACTTCTTAAGTGGGCTAACCCTCAGGAGTTCTTTCAGAGTATGAACTGAGATACTCACAATGTCTTCCTTACATGACAAAATTTGAAATACCACAGAGAAGAGTGGTGGCAGGCATAAAGGATAGTCTGTCTTACATATAATTTTATTTTCTCTTAACCCAACTCTAATGGAAAGTGACAGAAAAGCAGCTCCAGTAATTTGTCAAACACAGACATGTGTGTTTCTTATGCATGGCACAAAAAGCCTCCATATAATTTCCCCAATATTTATTTTATTCCTAAGCAGGCAACATCTTAGGGAAGGGTGCAAGTCCATGGTATTTTTTTTCCTTGTGGCTATATTTATATAATATCCATTCCCCCTAGAACACTTAGATCTGATGTTGATTGCCGCAGTTGCCAGAATACACATACTTTGAATCCAAATCATGCAATGTTTCAACAACTAGAATATAGAACACAAAATATTTAGTTTCTTTGCTCTGAAGGTATGTTCTATATTCTTAAAATACTGTTAACAAGCTAAACCTCAAATGCATTCCTTAAAAAGGAATAGTATGGACTGGGATAGAATTCTCTGAGTTAAAGCTTGATATTCTAAGACTTTCATTATAAACTTCATGTTAAAAAAATGTGCTTCTTTCACCCTTTTTGTAGGGAGGGAAAAGTCGTGGGTAATTAAATTATCTCAATTTGTCTGATTATTTTTCCCTGTACATAAGTTAGCCCTGGAGGATTCAACAGAAGGCTTCTCCTCCATATGGGAATTAATACTAGCTAGAGAAAATAAGGAGAAGGCAATGGCACCCCACTCCAGTACTCTTGCCTGGAAAATCCCATGGATGGAGGAGCCTGGTAGGCCGCAGTCCATGGGGTCGCTGAGCATCGGAAATGACTGAGCGACTTCACTTTCACTTTTCACTTTCATGCATTGGAGAAGGAAATGGCAACCCACTCCAGTCTTCTTGCCTGGAGAATCCCAGGGACAGGGGAGCCTGGTGGGCTGCCGTCTATGGGGTCGTACAGAGTCGGACATGACTGAAGTGACTCAGCAGCAGCAGCAGCAGAGAAAATAAGTTATATTGTTGCCAGATAGGCTGCTAAAATTCCAGATATTGAGTTAAAGAAGACTTTAATCTTGACTTGTTTTTGGGATTAAAGAATGCAGACATACTAAAATAATCTCTACTGATCATGCTTTTTAATGGAAACTAAGATTGATTGGACAACATACAGGAATTTCCAAATGCATGTGTAATTTTATCTTTATAGCTCTATAGAGCAGTGTTAGTTGTTCCCACTTTACTGGAAATAAAACTGAGTCTCAGAATTTAAGTAACTAGTCAAAGGCCATGGAGATACATGATTGCAAAGCACATTAATCCCAGGGCTCTCTCTTCTACTCCACACAATGCCAACTTTACTGAGTTGGTTCTAATAAATCAACAACTTCAGTAAAATGCCAGTTCAGAATATTGTGGTCAACACATTCAATACAGTCACAGCACTGAGTCACAACATGTGCAAGCTACTCCGCCACCCATCTTCTTGAGTGTAAAGCCTGTGTTTGGCTTCGAGTCAATGAAATATGGCAAAGGTGTTGGAATGTCCATCCCATAATCGTATGTTACACAAGACTGGGATGAGAGAGAGTCCCTGGCTGGGTTTGAAGAAGTAAGCTGCCATGTTGCAGGAAGGTTGTGTGGCAAGGACCTATGGGCACATCTAGAGCTGACAGAGGACCCAGGCTGACAGTCAGCTTGGAAATGGGGACCTCAGATACACAGCTGCAAGGCAATATATTCTATGAAAATCCTAAGTGAGCTTAGAAGCAGATTTTATCCCTAGTCAAGCCTCTCGATGAAACTGTATGCCAGCGATTCCTGGATTGAGATCCTGAGAAGAGGACCCATCTGAGATGATCCCAGACACCTGTCCCATGAAAACTGTGATCATAAGTAGGCATTGTGTGAAGCCACTAAATGTGCAGAAATGTGTTATACAGCAATAGAAAGCTAGTACAAATATTACCTATCTTCATAACACACAGGGCCTCAGATATGCAAGGTCTGTGAAGATGAAAGACTTAAACTGCTTCTTCTATGGTAACGCACTTCTGAACAATGCAAAGTCAACCTCCTTAATGATATTCATCTGTGCCAATCTATAAGGCACATCCTATCCACCCCCTCAAGGAATGCTAATGAAAGATGAGCTTTTAAGAGTTTCCCTCCATGGCATGCAAGTGTTGCAGAAGCCATCAGCAGCACACTGGCACGGCATGCTTCAACATGAATCCATCGGCTCTGAGGTTTGGTTTGGAGGTCAGAATTCCTTGATTTCTGAGATGGTAAGGAAACCACAGTGAAAAAGTGGTATTCATTTTAAATCTCTTCTCTTCCTTCACCTCCTGTCTCCAAATGTACGATAAACATTCTCTGACTTCTGGGAGTGAATGCTACCTTGAGCCCTGTGGATTCTTTTTTTGTTTTTTTTAATAACAATTATGTTTTCATTTTTTAAAAGTCTTTATTGAATTTGTTACAATTTTGCTTCTGCTGTTTCATGTTCTGTTCTTTTGGCCAGGAGGCATGTGGGATCTTGGCTACCTAAGCAGGGATCGGACTCACACCCCTTGCATTGGAAGGTGACATCTTAACCATGGACCAGCAGGGAAGTCCTGATCCTTGGGGATTCTTCCCTTTACCTTATGTTGCTGGGAAATCCTTCACTGACACTAATAATTAATTCCAGAGCAGCAGTTTCGGGAAATGCCTACCACGCTTTATGTGTCAAACGGTTAATGGCCTCTTGAGAGGCAAATCATCTGTTTGCTTTGGTAAGGGTAACCAAATACCTGAATGATCAACTGGCAGAAACAGAGGCTCTCACTGCTCTATTTCTCTTCCTGAATCACCATCCTCTGCCACAGTAGTTCTAGAGTTGTCTGACTCCTCTAAGAACATAATATATTAATTTGACAGCAAAGATGAGCACATGCAAAAAAAAAAAAAAAATAGTAATAACAAACATTCATTCCCCAAAGCTACCAATTAGTTGCTCCTGTCTGTTTTGAAGACTTGTAGGGTTGATTAATTCACTATTTGGAAAACACTGCTATTTGCTCTCATTCTCAGCTATGATAAGCTAGGAAGGAGTTAGGTAACGAGCGAGAGATTCAGTTATGCAATTAGAAAACAGATTATGAACCTCCATTGTGGGCAACAAACTAAGCTGGATTCTGTGCTAGGAGATAACTCTCAATATTGGCTTCTCACTGAAGTTAGAGGGGGACTTTAGAAAATACTGATGCTGGGTCTAGGATGTGGTCAAAGATTTTTTTTTAAAGCTCCCAGATAATTCCAGTATACACTGACAGCATGAGAGTCAGTGGATAAGGGGGCCAGAGTGGATATGAAATCCCACAGGAAGTTTGCAATTCAGTTCAATTTGTTGTTCTTGTTCAGTATCTAAGCTGGGATCCAACTCTTTGTGAACCCATGGACTGCAACATACCAGGTTTCCCTGTCGTTATCCATCTCCCAGAGTTTGCTCAAATTTAATGAAATAAAATTTGAACCCTCAAAGAACAATCAAAACATTTTTTGCTAGAACTTCCCTGCTGGTCTAGTGGTTAAGACTCTGTGCTTCCACTGCAGTGGGTATGGGTTTGATCCCTGGTTGGGGATCTAGATCTGACATGCCACATGGCAAAAGAAATAAACAAAAAACAAAAACCAGTTTTCCTTGAGAGCTCAGTGTTTTTTGACCACCTCTTTTCAACTTGCAAGTTTCTTTTCTCTACCTACCAGATAATCTCCACCTTTGGAAGTCTGTGTCTTCTCCTTTCTGACTCATGACAGCATGCTGGGCAACTCCAGCCTTTTGGGTGTGTGTGTGTGTGTGTGTGTGTGTGTGAAAACTGTATTAAAGGAACTCATTCATTCCCATTCATTCAAAAAAATATTTATTGAACAGTTACTCTGTTCTGGGTATTATACTTTGCACAGGGTATTAAGCAAAATCACTTAGTTCTTGGCTTAGTAACTAGAATCTAGTGGGAATATAGCATGCATGCATGTTCAGCTGTTCAGTCATGTCTGACTCTACAACCCCATGTACTATAGCCCGCCAGGTTCCTCTGTCTAAGGGATTTTCCAGGAGTGGAGTGGGTTTCCATTTCCTCCTCCAGGGGATCTTCCAGACCCTGGGACTGGACTGGCATCTCCTGCACTGCAGGTGGATGCTTTATTGCTGAGCCACTGGAGACGCCTCAGTGGGAAGACAGATGAGTCTTTTAATAAATAGCATAGTTTTTACACTTTTCAAGGAAGATATAAAGTGCAGGAGAAAAATTACCAAAAGAAAACTTAAGTCTGATTGCATGTGGGCTCAGTTGCTTCAGTTATGTCCGATTCTTTGCGACCCTAAGGATGGCAGCCCACCAGACTCCTCTCTCCATGAGCTTCTCCAGGCAAGATTATGGAATGGGCAGCCATGCCCTCCTCCAGATTAGAGAAGTGGAAGAATGCTTCACACACAGAAAGCAAGCTAAGCCTGGAAAGATATATATTACTTTGCCTAGTAAACAAAGAGATGGCTTCTTATGGTTAGAATGAAAAACAAAAATAAAACTATGGAGGCGCAAAAGAGAAGTGTGAGCACTGGATCATCCATATGAGTTTGTAGGAACAGAAACAAGGTGCTAAACAAGGCCTTCATTGTTTACCAGGTTCTTGGGAAGTGTCACAGATCAGGTGTGTGCTATTAAAATGTATTCTTGCTGAAATTTCATGGGATATATATGCATTAGGTAAATTATTCCATTTACAGATGACAGAATTGAAGGCCAGAGAGGCCAGTGGCGTTGCTCCAGGATTGTAGGCAGCAGTGGTAGTTCTTATCTGGGTCTGATTCCAGAGTCTAATCATCACTTGATCCACTATACTGTCTCCATGTAAGGAGAAGGTGATATAGCTAGGCAGGTGCCAAATCTATAACCATGTAATCATTTGGCCTCCCATGAGAGTTCTTAGTCATTTTTCATCATCCATGTCTCCTTGGGAGTTATGAAATTAGTAACCTCTCCCTTTAACAGTCCCCTCTAGCATTGGTCTTGGCTATGATACAGACATCAAGATTTTGAAAGCTCCCCCACATAATTCTAATGTGCCCCCAAAGACTGAGAATCATTTGACAGGAGAAACAAAGATGGGAAGGAACATTCCATAGGGAGCTTGCAGTTCAAATCAGTGAAAATTCACCCTTAGAACCCTTCATTCCCCTGGATCTCCTGGGAAGCCACTACTTTTCACTGGAGGAAAATATTTCATTTACTGTCAAGAAACCTTTTCAACGTGTGTGAAAGCAATGGCATCACTTTTGAGCAAAAATAGGGTATCTTGGGCTTCCTGAGGGGCTGTGGTAAAGAATCGGCCTGCCAAGGCAGGAGGTTCAATCCCTGGGTCAGGAAGATCCCCTGGAGAAGGAAATGGCAACTCATTCCAGTATTCTTGCCTGGGAAATCCCATGGACAGAGGAGCTTGGTGGGCTATATAGTCAATGAGGTCGTAAAAGAGTCAGACATGACCTAGTGACTGAAAAACAATAACAAAAGGTATCTTAGGCAAAAATTCTGAGGTTGGACTCTGGGGAAAATAATGATTTTAAGAGATCTTCCTATATTATTATCAAAGTACAGTCCTTGTTACTGCAATTAAGAAATGCTAGTGCATGATGATGTGTAAAATAGACAGCTAATGGGAAGTTGATAGCACAGGGAGCTCAGTCTGGTGCTCTGTGACAACCTAGAGGGGTGGGATGGGGTGGGAGACGGGAGGGAGGTTCAAGAGAGAGGAGACATGTGTACACCTATGGCTGATTCATGTTGTTGTATGGCAGAAACCAACACAGCATTGTAAAGCAATTATCCTCCAATTAAAAATAAATAAAATGTTCAAAAAGAATTACTAGCATGATGACAACATTAAGAAGTGAAATTGCTGATTCTTTCTCCTGTGCTGCTTTCATAGCCATCCATGGTGTCTGGATGTTTGCTGAGTCCTTCTTCGCTCAAGATGAAGATTAACCCCTTGTGGGGGGGGAAAAAAGCAATGCACAATAAATTCTAAAGCTTTAGATCTTCTGGGGTGGAAAAGGTTAACAGGAAAATAAAATGGTGAATATCAATCTGATATACTACTTAGAGAATTTGTCTTGGTGTCAAAGAGATGAAGGAGAAGAGAAGAGCATGGAGAAGGAGGAGAGGAAGAGAAGGGAAGGTCGGAGGAGGAGGGGAAAGGAAAGTGGTTGGAGGAGGAGGAGGAAGCAGGAGGGAAAGTGGTTGGAGGAGGAGGAGGAAGGGGGAGGAGGGGGAGGGAAAGTGGTTGGAGGAGGAGGAAGGAGGAAGGGGAGGGGGAAGGGGGAAGAGAGAGGGGTTGGAGGAGGAGAAAGGGTGGGGAGGAGGGTGATAGAGGAGGAGGGAAGTGAACTGCTTGATTCATAAGGAAAATAGGAAGAAATAAAAAAGAGGAAAGATTTAGAGGCTACTTTTTCACAGCCATATGGGGTAAGTGACAAAGAACAGGCCCTGCTATTAATGAAAATAAGCTGCTAAAGTACAGGACCATGCAGAAAATAACAAAGCATTTAATTATACAGTGACAGTTGCAGCCCTGGGGATTTCCCGGAGATTAATGGAGCAGCTGGGAAGAGTCGATGGCCTTGGGGACAGCCAAAATGATCCCAGTCAATGAATAATACCCAGGAAAAGCCTCTTGTTAACGTCGCTATGAAGCGGAAAATGGAGGAGGACTTGGGTGCTTGGTTTTTGCCTTCTTCTTTCTCTCTTCCTATTTAAAAAATAAAATTAACAAAGGGGACAATTTGGTTTCAATTAAAATTCCTCCAGAGATAATCAGACTGCCTATTTCATCTCTCACTCTTCAAGTCTCTGAACTAGGGGTAAAACTTTTCCGTTACCCCAGGTTAAACTGGGAGTCATGATCAAGATCATTCTTGAGAAGGTGGGAAGAAGGATGAATAGACATTATGAAAATTGGGATTTCAAGAGGTGGGAGAATCAGAGTTCGAGTTAAGGCATCATGATGAATCCTAAGTAAAAGACACTACTCTTTTTGGAAAGCAAAGCTTACAATGAACCTGAGAGTAAATGTAGTATTTAGCACAACCAAATGCTAAGTATGAATATATTAATGCAAAATTTAAATAGCATTTGACTGGCAGTCTGAAAGTCTTTTAGGTTTGGAGTTTTAGCACTGTTACTAATTTGCTCACACGTCAACAACTAGACATAACATTGTCAGCTCTTAAGTTTGACAATGTTAGGTACAAATGGGAATTAAGGTAGTACATATATACTGCTGCTTCTTGGTATTTTGCTTATTTTTCTTTTTTTGGCCACAGTGCACTACATGTGGGATCTTAGTTGCCTGACCAGGGACTAAACCCATGCCCCCTGTATTGGAAGTACGGAGTCTTAATCACTGGATCGCCAGCAAAGTCCCATTTTTAATAGCAAAATGAAACACTCTGAGACCCTGTTTGACATTATACTAGGGGAATTATAGTGAAGTAAGACTTTATAATTTTATAATTTTATAAGACTGCATATTGTTATCCTCTACATTATCAGGAAATAAATACTGAAGATACAAGGACCTAGAAAATTTCTTTCTGTCAGAGTAAATAAGACTAAATAAATAATAAGTAAGTAAATAAGACTAAAGAATACCAAACTGAATTCTAGAGTTCCAGAGCTAGAAAGGTTCTTAGACAGGCAGTAGTCATAGTTTAGGGATGAGATATGGCTATCCAGAGAAATGGATGACTTACTTGCTCAAAGTCACAAGGCTAATTAGTGGCAAAGTCAAGACCATAACTTATGTCCCCCTCCTTCACCCAATCCAATGTACTGCCACCAGTGTCTTCTTTTGCTCACATGGCCAGCTTTAATTCCTTCTCAGTGAAGAGATGTTTATCTTTCACGCTCTAACAGAATAGACTTTCAACAAAGGATAAGAAAGCATAGTCTACTCAAAGATCCAAGGTTGAGTAACCATTATTACTTGAAGAAGGTCACAGTGTCTCTACAGCTATATTAAGGAAGTTACACAAACAAAAATACAGAGAATTCAAATCTACTAACATTTTTCTTTGATCATCATGCATGAAGAAATGCTCAGAAAGGAGGCAGTACAAAGTAGAACGATGAACAGGGAATGGTCTTTGGCGTCAATTCTTGTTTCAACACTAGCACCTATTCTGAACATGGCAATTTTTTTCTGAACTGTGACTTTACCAAGAACTGAAGATATCCTTTATATACTTAGTGTGGAGCTAAAAATGAGATACCACCACAATATTGTAAAGTAGTGAGCCTCCAATTAAAATAAATTAATCTAATAAAATTTTAAAAATGAGATACCATTTAAACTATATCATACATAATGGGCACACATAATGTGTTCTTATACCATTGTGATACTTAAATTGTATTTAGCATGTAATGAATGCTCAATAGCTAGGTTTTATTTGCTCTTCCTTCAAGTGGCTTTTCTAGCCCAAATTAAAATTCTTAGAGAGAAATAAGGGGGCTTTCCTGGTGGCTCAGACAGTAGAGAATCTGCCTGCAATGCAGGAGACCCAGATTCGATTCCTGGCTTGGAAATAACCCCTGGAGGTGGAAATGGCAATTCACTCTAGTATTCTTGCCTTTCTACCCAAATTAAAATTCTTAGAGAGAAATAAATGTTCTACTTAATAGAAGGAGGAATTCCTTTCACAGCTCTCTGTTCTCCACTGGCACAAGTTAGAAGAACACCCTAGCCCCTCACATCCTTTCAGAGTAAAGAGATCAAGGAATTTCTTGACATCAGTCCCTAGAAGCAGCCAAGGTATTGCAGACTGTCCCTCTTCTTGATAAATTAAATAGAACTTTCTGTGATGATGGAGTTGCTCTGTATTTGCACTATGTTACCTGAATTATTAAATAGTCTCCTGACTAGCCTCTCTCTTCCAACCTTTGGTTTCAATCTCTTTTCCCCAACACACACCATATTGTATACTTGATGTAGTAATTAGAGTAGTTGTATTAAAACATAAGCTACATCATGTCATCCCTCTGCTTAAAATATTCAAATGGCTTTTTGTGTCATTCCAGTAAGAGTCAAAGTCTTTACAGTGACCCAGAACCAGCATGATTTCATCAGCCTCAAGAATCACTTTGATCTCTTTCTCTTCCTTCTCTCCTCTCCAACTAAACCGGCTTCCTTCTTGATGTCATTGCTGACATCAGACCTTTGCACTCACTGTTCCCTTTGCTAGGAATGTTCTCTATTCAGATAACCACATGACTCACTCCCTTATTTTCTTCAAATCTTTGCTTTAATGCAGTCTTACTGAAATCTCTGATCAGTCTACTTAGAATTGCAATCCTCAACACTGTTTCTATTCCCAAATTTGTATTTTTGTTACCATTACAGCCATCATCATCTGATGTAACATACGTTACAAATATTCATTTTCATCTCTGACCCTCTAGAATGCAAATTCTATTGTTTTTAATAGTTTGTTCATTGCTATATTCCCAGAGCCTCAGACATGTGGCTGGTATATGCCGCTAAGTCGCTTCAGTCGTGTCCGACTCTGTGCGACCCCATAGATGGCAGCCAACCAGGCTTCCCATTCCTGGGATTCTCCAGGCAAGAACACTGGAGTGGGTTGCCATTTCCTTCTCCAATGCATGAAAGTGAAAAGTGAAAGTGAAGTCGCTTAGTCATGTCCGACTCTCCGCGACCCCATGGACTGCAGCTCCTCTGTCCATGGGATTTTCCAGGCAAGAGTACTGGAGTGGGCTGCCATTGCCTTAGTAGATGGTAAATAAATATTTGAGTAAATGGTTGAGTAAATGGTTCTATAGCTAGAGTGTTAGGAAGAAAGGGCTTCTGGGAGAGAAATTTACACGACCTTCTCTATAAGCGAGAAGTAGAGAGCAGGACTTCCCTGGTGGTTCAGACTTCATCTTCCAACACAAGGGGTACAGATTCAATCCCTGGTTGGGCAGCAAATTTCCCACATGTCTGGCAGCCAAAAACCCAGAACATAAAACAGAAGCAATATTGTAACAAAATCAATAAAGACTTTAAAAAAAATGGTCCACATCAAAAAAATCTTTTAGAAAAGGTGAGAGCTTGGTATGAATAAATCCCACCCTCAAAAATTCATGAATAAAACAGAAAGCCACCGTCTCCTAATTATCACCTACTTCAGTCAGGATATAAGCCAGACATTAAGGAATCTGTATGATTTCTTAGATACTGTACATTTCTAATTATGCTCTTTTCATAATCATCTAACCATTTCCTAATATTAACTTAAAATGTTACTTTTCCTTGTAATAGTAAGACAGAGAGGAGTTGGGGCTACACTATATAGAGTCCAGCTGAGCGATTAGATTAGGAGGTTTAAGAACTGCAAAAATTAAGGCAGATGTTGACAGCCTAAATCCTAAAAACATCTTCCATGAGATGTTTTTGGCAGGACCTATGGTAAGGGATGCAGGAGAGCGTGCAAGGCAGCTTGAGTCTATGACAGGCCCTCAGAGATTGAACAATGGAAAGACCTTTGGGTTGCTCCAAAATCTGGAAGCAAATGATGCTGGTCATGGGTTATGTACACATCAAAGCTCTAGAGTTGTCCAAAGGTGGTAAGATGTTCCTTAATTTTTAAGTTAACCCAGGTTCTGGTACTGGAGAAGGCAATGGCACCCCACTCCAGTACTCTTGCCTGGAAACTCCCATGGACGGAGGAGCCTGGTTGGCTGCAGCCCATGGGGTTGCTAAGGGTCGGACACGACTGAGACTTTACTTTCACTTTTCACTTTCATGCATTGGAGAAGGAAATGGCAACCCACTCCAGTGTTCTTGCTTGGAGAATCCCAGGGATGAGGGAGCCTGGTGGGCTGCCATCTATGGGGTCGCACAGAGTCGGACATGACTGAAGTGACTTAGCAGCTTAGCAGCAGGTTCTGGTACTAGAGCCAAAAAGATTTTCTGATTCTGGGATCATAAGATTTTCTGATTTTTGGAACATCTGGGTTAAATCGCTGAAAATTTAAGTATGGATAAAAACAAGAAGATCTCTGGTGAAGAGAAAACGAACAGAGCTTAAGATAGGAAATACGAAAGAGGGAATAAAGGCACCTGAAAAAGTGTATTCATTTTTTGTGGCTGCATAACAAATCGCAACAAACATAGGGGCTCAAAACATCCTAAAGGTATCTCATGGTTTTTTGTCTCACCACACTGCTCAAGGTCTCACCAGCTGCAATTAAGGGGTCAGTTGGGGACTGTGGTCTCCTCAGAAGCTTGACTTGGGAAAGATTCATTTTCAAGTCTTTTCAGGTTGTTGGTAGAATTCAATTTCTCATAGCTGTGGGTTCCTCATTTTGTGCTGGCTGTTGGTGGTGGGGGGCTCTCAACTCATAGAAGTTACCCCATAATTCCTTGCCACTTAGCCTTCTCAAAACAAAGCATCTTACTCCTTCAAAGCCAGCATCGGGGTCTCTCTCACTCCAGTCTGCTAAGAGTCTTTTATAATGTAACTTGATCACAGGAGCTGACACCCATTACCTTTGCCATTTTCCGTTGGTTAGAAGCAAGTTACAAGTTCTGTCTGAACTCAAGGGGAAAGGGACCTAACTCATTAGGGATCATCTTAGGGTGTGTCTGTCACACTTACTCTAGCATCATCCTAAATCTCCAAATACTCCTCTTTGAGTCCCAGGCCACTGCCATACAAGATAGCATCAATCCACCTGTAGCCTAAGAAATGATTCATAGATTCTAGATGCAGAATTGAACATCTAGACTTGAACAACAGTAAATCCTCTCTCTGCCTCACCATCCTCTTACAGTCTAGCATTGATTTCTGTTGCTTATACCTTCCTGAAACTTCTTAAATCTCTCCACTTTCTCTTTAAAGTTTCCGTGGTGGCTCAGACAATATAGAATCTGCCTGTAATGCAGGAGACCTGCCCTCACTATGGTGTCAATGCCATTGCTTTTCTCTGCTTGGACTGTTGCAGAAGTCTCCTACTTGGTCTCCCTGCCTCTCTAACTCTGTCCCACCCTCCTGTTTAACCTGGTCCTCACAAGGAAGCCAGAGTGTTTTCTAAAATACAAAACTAATAACAAGTCAGCTATTTCTTTGTTTTTCAAAAGGTCTATGCTTTTTTTTTCTTTTGTTCTAATTTTTTTTCAAGATTTTTTTTTTTTTTTTTGACATGGACCATTTTTAAAGTCTTTATCGGATTTGTTACAATATTGCTTCTATGTTTTGGTTTTTTGGCCTTGAGGCATGTGGGATCTTAGCTCCTCAACCAGGGATTGAACCTGCATCCCTGCCCTGGAAGGTGAAGTCTTAACCACTGGACCACCAAGGAAGTCATCTCTTGCTTCCACCTTGATACACTGTTTCTAGTGTCTTTTACTCACCCTCCTCAACCCTATATCCCCTCTCCACTCAACCAACTTGGCTTGTTTGTTTGTACTCATCTTCAGTTTCATGACTTCTGATTCTCCAAGCCTAAGTTAAGCATTGCTTCTGTATTTTCATATAGAACTATATACTTCCTTTATCCTGGCACTTACTGCTTTGTTAGGATCTATCTGGCCAGCTAGCTGCTAAATCTCTGAGTAACTGTTAAATGAACAAATGCCAAGTTTTCTTGAAAGCTGCTATCTTGCCACCATCCTTGATGTCTTACACTCATGTATTTTCCAGTGTTGAAAAATACAAAGTGAGAGCTCAGTTGGTAAAGAATCTGCCTGCAATGCAAGAGACCCCAGTTTAATTCCTGGGTCAGAAAGATCCACTGGAGAAGGGATAGGCTACCTACTCCAGTATTCTTGGGCTTCCCTTGTGGCTCAGCTGGTAAAGAATCTGCTAGCAATGAGAGAGACTTGGGTTTGATTTCTCGGTTGGGAAGATCCCCTGGGGAAGGGAAAGGCTACTCACTCCTGTATTATGGCCTGTAGAATTCCACGGACTATATAGTCCATGGGGTTGCAAAAAGTTGGGTATGACTGAGCAACTTTCACTAAATAAAAATCACAGATGCAGTAATTTTTTATTTTGAGGTAAATTGAGACTTACAGAAGAGTTATAAAAATAGAGAGCTCCATATACCTTTCACCCACATCCATGTAATGATAATACCTCAGGTCACCATGGTGCAATGATCAAAATTAATATATTAACAGTGATATACTATTAACCAAACTACAGATTTTATCTGGATTTTACCAGGTTTTCCAATAACACCCCTTTCCCCCTCTTCCAGGACACCATCAGAATGCTATGCTGCATTCTGCATCATGTCTCCTTAGTTTCCCTATATTCTGTGACAGTTCCTCAGACTTTCCTTTTCTCAACTTTCCTGACACTTTTAAAGAGTACTAGCCAGCTGGTTTGCAGAATATCCTTCAATGTGGGTTTGTCTGGCATTAATCCATGATTAGAATAGGATTATACATTATTGGAAAGTGACACTGAGGTGAATAGTACCATTTTGATATGCCTTATACCTAGTGATTATTTAATTGATTAACTTATTTACTTATTTAATTTCCCCTTTAGTGCTTGTTTAAAGTGGTGCTTGTCAAGTTTTTTCATTGTAACTTTACTATTTTTTTCTTTTGCAATTAGCAAATGTTTATTTTAGGGGAGATCTCTTGAAACTATGCAGATACCCCATTTGGGCTTAAACTTTTACCCATGAAATCCATCCATGGTTGCCTGCAGAAATAATTACAGTGATGTTCTGGTGTTCTATTCCCCTCATTCAGTCTGTACTTATTCACTGGAATTGTTTTGTAAAGAAGGCTTGCTATTTCTTCCTCTTTTACTTATTTACTTGGTTATTTGTTTTCATCAGTGTGGACTCAAGGATACCCATGTTATCCA
Source organism: Tragelaphus eurycerus (assembly GCA_935064755.1). Lineage (NCBI taxonomy): Eukaryota > Metazoa > Chordata > Mammalia > Artiodactyla > Bovidae > Tragelaphus > Tragelaphus eurycerus. Next base: position 13,208,354 of record CAKXYN010000036.1, on the reverse strand, counting down.
TTGGGTTTTAATCAATACTGTTATTGGATTTATGTTGTTATTTACTTTGCTTGAATTCTTCCAGCTCTGGCCAGTGGGAGCCCTTGCAAGTTGGTAAATATGCCTCTCTCCTCTCCTGTTTCTCAGCACTTCCTTACTTTCTGGTGCCACAAGACGCTCACCTTTCATTCACCTGGCTCTGCCTTGGGACCCCTTCTCCAAGGAATTCCAGTTCCTTTCAGTACAGAATTATACCTGTTCCTCTGACACTGTGACAGTCTTACCTGTGCACTCATTCCCACATTTCCCACAATGGGGTCCCATCTTCTGTTTTCTTCAAAGAGAGACACACTTACAATGAGTTTTAGAAATTCTGTGGGTCCAGGACACAATAATGGAGACATGGCAGTAGAGTGTAGCAGAAAGAGCACTGAACCTAGAGCTGAGAGATATTTCAAATAATCTGGCATTTTGACTTGGGGTCTGGATTGGAATGAAAAGATATTGTAAGTAAAGGAAATGATGAATATTATTTCAAGTGAGAAAAATCTGCCTGTGAACACTTGGCTATTAATTCACCATTCATTCTCATGTTCTCATATTTCAGAGGCAGGCAAAAGATTCCAATTACTGTTGTTGTTCAGTTGCTAGGTCATGTCTAACTCTTTGTGAGCCCATGGATTGCAGCATGCCAGGCTTCCCTGTCCTTCACTATCTTCCAGAGTTTGCTCAAACTCATGTCCCTTGAGTCGGTGATGACATCCAACCATCTCATCCTCTGCTACTCCCTTCTCCTTTTGCTTTCAGTCTTTCCCAGGATCAAGGTCTTTCCAATGAGTCCACTCTTCGAGTCAGGTGGCCAAAGTATTGGAGCTTCAGCTTCCACATCAGTCCTTCCTATGAATATTCAGGGTTAATTTCTTTAGGATTGACTGGTTTGATCTCCCAGTAGTCCAGGGGACTCTCAAGAGTCTTCTCCAGCACTACAATTCAAGATCATCAATTCTTTGGCACTCAGCCTTCTTTATGGTCCAACTCTTACATCCATACATGACTATTGGAAAAACCATAGCTTTGACTATATTAACCTTTTTGGCAAAGTGATATCTCTGCTTTTTAGTATACTGTCTGGGTTTGTCATAGCTTTCCTCCCAAGGAGCAAGTGTATTTAAATTTCATATTTTTATACTATAAAATGGCGTGAATGGGGAAAAGAGGCTTGCTTCTTTTTCTTCTCGACTTTCCCACTCTTCTTTCAAGATTATCTGAATCTGAGATTTTCTATTTGCCAGTAGGAAAAAAAGGTAAGTACCTTTACAAGAACAATCAAAACAATGACTCACAAACTCAGGGCAGGGATTTAAGATTATTTCCCTGGTTTCAGAACTTCAGGGATTATGTTATATTATTTGCTGAAAGATGAAAAAGAAACCGTGTGGACCTGGACAGCCACACTTGCCTGACATGCATTTACAGGATCCAGGCTGGACTCTAGACAACAAACCCTGACTTCCTTCAGCAACACATTCCAGGCCTGCTGTGCAGGGAGCAAAGGCAGAAGGCATTCCAGGAGGATCGTAAATGATCCTTCCCAGGTCCCTAGAAACGGATCTCTTTAAACACCCTTTTCCTATCCCCTCTCACATATGGTCTGCTGCTCCTCAGTTCTTCACATTCTCCTTCCAGAATCTATGCTTTTGACAACAGGCTTTATTAGACTGAATGTTTTTAATTAAGAGAGAAAAAAGTTTTCTGATCTCCTGGAAAAAAATAAAACTGGTGTTCAAGTGAAATCTGTATGAGGAATGCTTTACTCTTTTACTGGCATTTCACTAGCTCAGACTCTTGCACCGTATATACAGTCCTGGTGTCGTTTAAAAGCCTGGATCTCATCTTTTCCAGGCACGCTTCGCATGATGTCCAGTTGGCAGTTCCCAAGAAAGAAATCCTCATTTGCTTTATTGGCTAGAGCAATGCTGCTGACAACAGCGGGATCCCTTGTTATGTCAATTTTTCAACTTCTGGTTGCTGCAGGATACTGGGTTGATGGTCTGACCACTGAGAACTTGATGAAATCCACAGAAAAAAATCATACCATTGATGTTATGTTCTCCAGCCATGGTTTTCATGCATGCATGAATGCATGCATGTATGCTCAGTCGTGTCCAGTTCTTTGTGACTCCATGGACTGTAGCCCACCAGGCTCCTCTGTCCATGGGATTCTCCAGGCAAGAATACTGGAGTGGGCTGCCATTTCCTCCTCCAGGGAATCTTCCCACCCCAGGGATCAAACCCAAGTCTCCTGCATCTTCTGCATTGGCAGGCAGATTCTCTCCCCCTGAGCCACTTAGGAAGCCCATGATTTCCATAACCAACTCAAAATGCACTATCTCAGCAAAACCAATTTCCAGTTTCCAGATGGTATGCGGTAACTTATGTCAAGGACTCATCCCTTTACATCCATCAGAAATGGAGTTTTGGGGATTGCTTTGGTTTTTGAAATATCCTATCTATATTATCTTCCATAATACACTGCGTGGAAAAGTTTAATGCATCAACCAGAAAGCTAGAGAGCTTCTCAAATGAATGCTTGCAAAGTGACTTGGGTCTAGCCCTTCTGAACATCATTAGAGTCATGGCTAACAAACAAACAGGTGTTGAAATGGAAAGATTCTAATTAGCCACCTGGAGACACTGGCAGAAGTGAGATTCCATACTGCCTTCAGGAATAAGGTCCTGCTTTGGGTAAGGTCCCGTACAGCTGAGAATGAATCTAAAGTGGCAGAAAAGGAATGAGGTGTCAATGCTATAAGACCATCTCATGCCCCACCCCCTCCTTCCCACCTTACACACAAAGGGTGCTGCCCTGAATGCCAAGTGTGCCTAATTAGGAAATGAACAATTGGATCAACAGAGGTCATTGTTAATCTCTCAGTAGTTTCTGCCCACTCATTTTTTTTTTTTTTTTTCTGCTAAGTAGGTGGCCTTCACTCTGCCTTGTGAATGATTGTGCATCCTGGTTCTGTAGCCATCCGTGGAAAAATCTCCATTTACCTTGTTAACACACAGAAAACTTGGCTGTGGGTTATTAATTTTTTTTCTCTTGTTGGTTTAGTTAATTACCCACATCCATCAGCATTTATTTGTCTCAAATTGAACTGAAGTCAAAAGAAAATCAGTTCAGGAAGGTGGGAGGAAACCAACATGGGTTGCCACAGGGCACCACACTGAGGGAAGCAGATACCCGGAAATTATATCACTGATAATGGATACACTGCTCATATGTCATCCTCCTGTCCAGAAGGCTCACAGCTTCTGTTCTGTCCCGTGCTCCTGTCCCCTGATCATGGCTTAAATTGGACAACAGAAGGCGAAGAGCCTCTCAGTCAGATGATTTTAGATTTTGCATATTGTGAGACACATTACAGGCTAAACAGACAAGCAAGTGGATGAGATATAGCCATATCGACCCATGAAACTCAGGGGGCTGCAAACATGCCCCCATGAAAGCTGAGTGTGTGAGCCCTAACCACCTGAAGAATATGATCCCATCACTTCCTGCCTCCTTTTAGGACATTTAAAAATCCAAGAAAGAGGTTGCTACTCCTTCACAAGTTTGCATAAGTGAGACCGCTCTAGTCAATGATTTGGTGAACAGGAATCATCTTGAGTTGAATGAGAAAGTAGCCCAGGAGGAAAGATGCTGTGAGAAGGAGCATACCACCTTTCCCAATAAAAGGGTGTGGAGGTAGAGCTTTTATTTATTTACAAGAAAAAAAGAACATTTTGTTCTGCCCAGGCAGAGCTTTTCTGATGGAAGAGTCGACCCTAGCTTCTCGGAAAGAGATAATTAACATTACAGGCTGTTACAAGGTTGGCAGAAACATGCAAGAAAAATGACACCTTGTCTGCATCATCATCTTCCCCTGAACAAGGATTTCTCAAACAGATGCAACCCCATGCTTGGGCTTCATATTAAAGTGAAGCCATGCTTAAGTTCAAAGCCCTGGCAGAAAGGTCAATCAGGTCTTTTCTGCTACAGAGGCTGTGAATCTTACACAAAAATATATGCTAAGAATCAACTCAAGTAAACACATTTGAAGGGAAAGCTATCTGATGTCTTGTGAGCTCTTGGTTAAAGTGAAAGCAAAATCCACCTCTCTGGGCTGAGAAATGGTTCTGAAAGACCTTTAGAAGTGGTGATTCGCCAATTACTGTCAGTAATTCATTCGGAGAAAGGTATTTTATATATAACAATACTGCAGAGGAGAGATTATTCTTCAGCATTCATAGCACAGTTTATATTTTAGAAATACTGCATAATCTTTAATTGCTGCCACTGAAACAAAACAGTCCTAGGTGAGACTGAGAAGAGAAATATGAAAGGTCAGGAATCGTATAACAACCATACCTCCTCAAGGGATCACAAACCTCCTGGACTACATACCAACCACGTCAGTTTCATATACAATAACAATTGCTCACATTGGCAGAGTACTTATTCGTTGTCAGCTGCCATTGTAAGTATGTTCATGGATTCTTCCACTTAGTACTTACAGTGACAACTGAAGCAGTCATTTATTCTCCAAATATTTATTTGGCACCTACAAAGTGTCAAGACTTCCCAGGTGGTTCAGTGGTAAAGAATCCTCCTGCCAGGGCAGGAGACCTGAGTTTGATCTCTGGGTCGGGAAGACCCCCTGGAGGAGAAAATGGCAATGCACTCCAGTATTCTTGTCTGTAAAGTCTCATGGACAGAGGAGCCTGGTCAGTTACAGTCCAGGGGGTGGGAAATAGCTGGACAGGCCTTAGTGACTAAACAACAACAACAATGTGTCAAACCTAGTCTGGGCGCTGGGGCTACTGTGCAGATCAACACACACACAAAGGCCTGCATTCTGTAACTTAGCATAGCCATGATTTGAATCCAAAGAGCCTGGCTGCTGGGCTGTAAAATCATCATAGTTATTAGCAGGTATCACATAACGAAGCATCTTTTGGGGACCAATGAGAATCTCCTAGATTGCAGAGTTAAATGTGAAGCAACTGGGAGAGATGTGTGTTCTGTGATCAGTGTAGCTGGATTACTGAGACTGAGCTCATCTCCATGGACATAGTTGGAGCAGGGCCTGAAACTGATGAGAGCTGGTGTTTGGAGTCAGCCTACTTGGGTTCAAGTCTTGGCTCTGCCATTTATACCACGGATGCTTAGGGGCAAGTTGTTAAACCTCTCCGAGCATCATCTGGAAGACAGAAATTATAACAAGACCTGCATTTCCTGTGTTGTGGTGAGCTATTAAATGAGATAAGAGAAATAAAATACTGGGTAAAATGCCTGGAATTATAGAAAGTAAACTATTCTGGGACTTCCCGGATGGTCCAGCAGTTAAGACTCTGAGCTTCCACTGCAGGGGGCACAGGTATGATCCCTGGTTGGGGAACTAAGATCCCACATACCTCCGAATGCAGACAAAAAGTTTTTTTTTTTTTTTTTTTTAAAGTAAACTATTCTTATTCTTTTTTCATTTAAAACAAATTCATATTTTTTGTAAAAGTCACTGTTTTGAGCACATTTCTTCAAAAAATGTTGATGGTTTTGTAATTTTTTATCTTCTTTAGATTTCTTTTGCACTACAGTTTTTAGGATCCTTTTGGAAATAGTGTGACTACTGCATTTTGCAGCATGAATGGTAGTAAACGGTCTTAAGTTCTTAACAACAAATGGATTTCTCTAAAGAGACCAAAATGGGGACTTATCAGTTTTCCTTATGCCCCCTAAAAAGTGGCTGTGCTTCAGCAGATACTTGCCAGTTTTTAATTTATCCGTGGCTTCTCACCCTACCCCACTCCCATATCCCTCCTAACATCAGCTGTCTTGTTTCATCACTTCTCTGGGGTTCAGTGTGCAGTGAGCAATTTTTGTGTCAGAAATCCCATCATAACAAATAGATTTAACAAACTCAACTTACGTAAAGCTACCTGTGTTCTCTTCATATATCTGTAAAAAGATGTCCCTGATTATGTAGTATAAGAATAGTTGAATATAGACCAAAAAGACCATCTGTGAATTAATTATCCTGCCTATGTAGAACAACAGTAATCACTGAAGAAAATTGACTAGTTGTTACTAGCCAGTTTAACTTATTCGAAGCCTCTGTTATGTTATTGCATAATAAACTAGTGAATTAGTTGGAGAAGGCAATGGCACCCGACTCCAGTACTCTTGCCTGGAAAATCCCATGGATGGAGGAGCCTGGTGGGCTGCAGTCCGTGGGGTCGCTAAGAGTTGGACACAACTGAGCGACTTCACTTTCACTTTTCACTTTCATGCATTGGAGGAGGAAACGGCAACCCACTCCAGTGTTCTTGCCTGGAGAATCCCATGGACAGAGGAGCCTGGTGGGCTGCCGTCTATGGGGTCACACAGATTCGGACACGACTGAAGCGACTTAGCAGCAGCAGCAGCATTCTTCTTCTTTGTTGTTTAGGTGTCCTCAAACCCAGGTAAGATAATATCAGAAACTGAAAGAAGGCATCTTGGAATGTCGGCCCTGCACTGGATAAATGCCTGACTGCACAGACTGAGGGGAGTGGAGGTCTCTGGCCCATCTGTCTTCAGTGTGCATGTGCGTGGATGTAGGCATAGAGAGAGAAAGAAGGCACAGCACCCTGCATTACCCAAGGGCACTGAAAGGGAGCTCCTGTGTCAAGGACCCTGAGTCTTTCATCCCCTATCATCAGCTGTTTAGGTCTCTGTCTTCAACATGACCTCATCACCCAGGGCCCATTCAAAGCAGAGATGCTTGAAGCTCACTTGTCACTTTGTCCATGAGGCTGTCTCTTGGTCTAGCTGCTCTACCCCTGGGGCCTTGGTCCTCTTTCATTTACAACCCGTGTACCTAACTTTCTTTGTTTTCTATCTTCCTGTCCTCTCTCTTTGTGGAGATGCTTTCACTGGTCATCTATATGGTCTGATCTGTTAGTAGCCTCCTCTCTGTGCAGTACTCATAGGCAACTCCCTTTCTTACCAAGAAAGATGCAGGACTCAAGTCCTCTCAGGTCATGCCTCATCCAAGTGATTGCTCAAGACAATTCCCTAAACTTGGAAACTAACCAGCTAGGATTCTCCAGGATATTGGTCATCCGCATCCACTTGGTCACCCTCAAGTCTGATTTGGGCTTCATTTGTGAGTTTTCAACAGGCTTCACTGGTGACTCAGATGTAAAGAATCCTCCTACAGTGTAGGAGACCTGGGTTGGATCCTTGGACTGACAAAGATCCCCTGGAGAAGGGAAAGCCCACCCACTCTAGTATCCTTGCCTGGAGAATTTCATGGACAGAAGAGCCTGGTGGGCTATAGTCCACAGGGTCAACTTACAGAGTCTATCCATAATTCTTGGCTAAAGTTCACCTTCTTCTACCCTCAAAGCCAGCTGCATTACATATCTGTGTCCATTTCTTCTTATTCACAATTCCTTTTAACCTTGGCCTCTGACCTCAGCCTGGAAAAGTTCTTCTATGTCATAGGGAGTCATGTGACTCCCTACTAAACTAGGCACACCTGAATAATCTAGGCTAAACTCCCCAATTTACAGTTCATAACTCCAACCACACCTGTAAAGTCCCTCTTGCCCTGTAAGGTAACATATTCACAAATTCTGGATATTAGGACATCTTTGTACATCTTTGTAAAGATGTACAGATTTGTACATCTTTGCGGTCATTATTCCATCCATTGCATTCCTCTCTCTGGCCCCTAAAGGGAATTCTTTGTGCAAATATATTCATGCCATCCTAAGATCCTTAATATTTTCAATGCATTCCAGTATATACTCAAAGTCCAAATATCCCAAATCAAAAGTCTGGAATCTTATTATCTATTTCAGAGAAACCAGGATGGCTAAGGGTCTAGGTGGCAACATAAGGTAGTCTTTTTTCCAATATGAGTGCTTTGAAATAACTCAATTGCTGTCTCTAAAGTTTATACATTTTGTCAAGGTTTCCACCTGGTGATGAAACTATATTTGGAAGTGTTTTTGTATTAAAAGTGTTTCTTTTCTTGCATGTTCCACCATGCCCACTGTAGGCCATTATTATCTTCCCATTCTGACTACAACTCTCTGCTCCCAGGGTAGAGCTAGTTACATGTTTTTTTCTGATATTCCTGTATTCTAGATTCGTGCTTGCCACATATGGAGGGAAATGCTAAGTATGAGACTAAATACTAAACCCAGTAGTATCTTAAAATTTTTCATGGGTTTAAAATGTAGAAAATACAGCCATTCATAATTGGCTGAGGTTCAGATTTTCTGAACTAGCACTCTTAGCTAACACACAGACACACACATATAGACACACATAGTCACATATACACACTCATCAGATAACAGTGGAGATTTGAAAATTATCTAATTTGATCTAATGGCTAGTCCAGTATCTTTAAAATATGGAACTTGAAGAATTCAGTTTTGTTTCTAACTTTATCAATACATCTTTATAGAAACAGCATTCCAAGCTTAAAATGAACTGGATATTTCCTGACAAATTCTTTTTACTTGCATGTGTCTCTCAATAAAATGAAATCCTTTCACTCCAATAAAATTACTCTACAGTAATTTTTGAGCCATTCAAATTAGAACACATTAGAAATAAAACCTATTACAGTGTGAATGCTATTGGCACTGGGCACAAGGTATGTTAGACTTGACTGAGGAGACAGACAAAGGTATTTGGGAGATTATAATGAACACACTGGGGGCTTCCCTGGTGGCTCAGGGGAAAAGAATCCTTCTGCCAATGTGGGAGATGAGGGTTTGATCCGTGGTCCAGGAAGGTCCCTAGAGTAGGAAAGGGCAATTCACTCCAGTATTCTTGCCTGGGAAATCCCATGGACAGAGGAGCCTGGAGGGCTACAGTCTATGGGATCATAAAAGAGTCAGACATGACGTAGCAACTGAACAACAACAATGAATAAACCAGAGGTGACCAAGTTAAATAAAAGTGCTCACTAACTAACTATGGAAAAGCTACACTGCATAAATAAAAGATAATCAGTTCAGTTCAGTCGCTCAGTCGTGTCCGACTCTTTGCGACCCCATGAATCGCAGCACGCCAGGACTCCCTGTTCATCACCAACTCCCGGAGGTCACTCAGATCACATCCATCCAGTCAGTGATGCCATCCAGCCATCTCATCCTCTGTTGTCCCCTTCTCCTCCTGCCCCCAATCCCTCCCAGCATCAGAGTCTTCTCCAATGAGTTAACTCTTCTCATGAGGTGGCCAAAGTACTGGAGTTTCAGCTTTAGCATCATTCCTTTCAAAGAAATCCCAGGGCTGATCTCCTTCAGAATGGACTGGTTGGATCTCTTTGCACTCCAAGGGACTCTCAAGAGTCTTCTCCAACACCACAGTTCAAAAGCATCAATTCTTCAGCGCTCAGCCTTCTTCACAGTCCAGCTTTCACATCCATACATAACCACAGGAAAGACCATAGCCTTGACTAGACGGACCTTTGTTGGCAAAGTTATGTCTCTGCTTTTGAATATGCTATCTAGGTTGGTCATAACTTTCCTTCCAAGAAGTAAGTGTCTTTTAATTTCATACCCCCACCTCAAAATCTTGTTTCATTACACATTAAATAAAACACAATTAACAAAACTCATGTTTCCTCGTGATGGTTGGTTTGAGAAATTTCTGAATTCGTATGGAACAAAATCTCCTTTTCACTGAATCTGAAAAAAATGACTTAAGAAAATTGTATGTAAAGTTTCCACTTTACCATCAAGGCTATTTACAGCAATTATTCACCCAAAACACACTACCATAACATAATTTTGAATAACGAATTACAGAATCAAAAACAATCATCAACAATGATGACAGTGGTACCTTTGCCTTTATAAGTATCCTAGTCTCAATATTTACTGACCTATAAGTCTCCAGCAATAATTAATTATGAATTATTCATAGCAGATAAAAGATCTCCAGTTATCTGATGGGATCCAATCCTACCCAATCTGCCCTCATAAAATGTTTGAAGACTTCTGGCATTTTGCCCTGTGTAGGAGCCTGAGTCTTTCAGCTATTTGGTTCACAAGAACATCTTGTATTTCAGTGGAGGAAAAAAACAACCTCCTATTGTGATAAATAATGAAGAAACTCTGCAATCCAATATTTTTAACATATCCCATCATTTAAAAATTTTAACTTGACTCTCTATTTTCCTTAATCTTGACATCCCAGGACTTGCACATTTTAAAATAGCTTCTGAGTTTTGCTTTTGGTGCCCTTCCAGGTCAAATTATTAATGTATCCTCCCTTCCCACTGAGGATATTTAACACATTTCACATTTTTCACATATTCAATGTTAAGCTCTCCCATCTTTCTTTACAACTTCCACTCTCCTCCAGTAACACCTCCTTCACATATAGTTGCGCCTCCAAGTCCAATAAGAGGTTTTAGCATGAAATCATAGGCAGAATTTGGAATAGAAATATTATTTTAAAAACTGAGCTGAAGAAAACTGTAATATAAAGCTAGCATATCTCTTGGTAGTTTAATCACAGTTTCCTCTGTCCTGATTCTTCATTTTTCCTTAGTAATGATTCCAGTGAAGTGAAGCACTTTTCTTTTTTCTTTAAGAAATGCATTCATTTTCTTTTTTTATATAATTATTTTATTCATTCTTAAATTTTTGGCCACACCCTGTGGCATGTGGGACCTTAGGTCCCTAACCAGGAATTGAACCCATGTTCCCCGCATTGGAAACTGGAGTCTTAATCACTGGCCACCAGGGAAGTATCCTAAAGTACTTTTCAAGCATGTATGCATGTGCGATCACTCAGTCATGTCTCGCTTATTGCAACCCTGTGGACTGTAGCCCGCCAGGCTCCTCTGTCCCTGGGATTCCAAGCAAGAATACTGGAGTTGCTACCATTTCCTCCTTTTGGGGATCTTCCTGACCCAGGAATCCAATCCGAATCTCCAGTGGCTTCTGCACTGGCAGGTAGATTCTTCACCACTGAGCCACCTGGAAAGCCCAGAGTACTTTTCATAGATACTGATTAATCTAAATGAAAGTTTCCAAGTAACAGGGAAGAGAAGACAAGAGAAGGAGAAAGGAAGAAGGCACTCTGAGCATCTACAACTCTGGCCCGGCATTTTGTCAGACATTTTTCAAGTACTGAGGGTAAAAGCACAGACACAGGAGACTAGCTGCCTGGGTTTGAATCTTGTCTGCTAGAGTCCCGTCTCTGCCTGTAAGACCCTGGCAACTTATTATATCCTCCTCAATCTCCTCATCTGTTAAGAAGGGCTAATAATAGGGCCAGTTCATAGAAGAGTGGCGATGATTATATTAATTCATATGTGTCAAGTCCTCCAACAGTGGCTGGCTTATAGTCAATGCTATAAGCATTAGCTAATTATTATGATTGCTGGTTATCATCAGATTTCACATGGATTTGGTGCACAATAGCCCTAATAGAAGATGCTTCTTATCCTCTGCATTTTACTGAAGACAAAACTGAAGTGCACTAAAGTTAAGCAAGCTGACCACACACACAGTTAACATATGGCCTGTCAGGCTCAAAACCTGTGTTCTTGCCACTGAAGGGAAATGAGGGCTGAAGAGCTGGCACTGGGGAGCTTTAAAAGGGCCTTTCCTGAAACTGAATCGGCAGGATTCCCAAAGCTCTTCACTATCCCTAAGCATTATCCAGTTCCTATCCCATTCGTTTATCACTTGGTTATCCGTTTTCCCCTCCTAACTCCAATATTAATGACATATGTGAATTGGTATGAAGAAAACAACATAATTTTGAAAGATAAGAAATGAGAGAGAATCATACAACCCCAATGAACATACAGTATTTCAGTCTCAATGCCTCCCTCAAAACCTCCCCAAGTATTTCGCACTGATTTTTCTCTCTCTTCTTAATCCCTATAGCACATATGGCCTGAACTCAACTGCTAGAATGCCATCTTATGTACAATTTAGGGCACTAACTTGCACAGATCTCAACAAATATAATTTCTGATAGTAAATAGCTTATAGCATTTCACCTTTTAAAAACTCATGATGAGATCTGAGACCCTTCCAGCCAAGGATGGACAAATTTGAACCTCAACAAGAATGACTACAGTAAAATAAAATACACATTATCACTACATGACAATAGCAAAAACCACAGAAGAGTGAAGATGTATCACTTTTTGAGAAAGAAAAAGAAACAACTTACTACTGACAGCTGATAATAGTAAGAAGTAAGTGATAATAGTAAGAAGCATTTTTTTTCTATCTTTTCTGTATAAACTGAACTTCATAGTAGCAAAGTAGTTGTTAAGAGGAAGTTTTTCTTTATAAAAAATACTACAACTAATAAGTAAAAATAGATATGGACCTCTTCCATCTCCAGAGAAATTTCTATTGGAAAGTGCTGTTCTAGAAAGCATAACTCTAGACAATGAACGTCAATTTCTACCAGACACTGATTGACAGAGATACATAATCAGATCAGATCAGTCACTCAGTCGTGTCCGACTCTTTGCGACCCCATGAATCGCAGCACGCCAGGCCTCCCTGTCCATCACCAACTCCCGGAGGTCACTTAGATCACGTCCATCGAGTCAGTGATGCCATCCAGCCATCTCATCCTCTGTCATCCCCTTCTCCTCCTGCCCCCAATCCCTCCCAGCATCAGAGTCTTTTCCAATGAGTCAACTCTTCTCATGAGGTGGCCAAAGTACTGGAGTTTCAGCTTTAGCATCATTCCTTCCAAAGAAATCCCAGGGCTGATCTCCTTTAGAATGGACTGGTTGGATCTCCTTGCAGTCCAAGGGACTCTCAAGAGTCTTCTCCAACACTACAGTTCAAAAGCATCAATTCTTCAGTGCTCAGCTTTCTTCACGGTCCAACTCTCACATCCATACATGACCACAGGAAAAAACCATAGCCTTGACTAGACGGACCTTTGTTGGCAAAGTAATGTCTCTGCTCTTGAATATGCTATCTAGGTTGGTCATAACTTTCCTTCCAAGGAGTAAGCATCTTTTAATTTCATGGCTGCAGTCACCATCTGTAGTGATTTTGGAGCCCAGAAAAATAAAGTCTGACACTGTTTCCACTGTTTCCCCATCTATTTCCCGTGAAGTGATGGGATCGGATGCCATGATCTTCGTTTGCAAAACAGACAAATAAACAAAAAAACTGAATAAAATTTATCCTCTGGATCTAACTACCAATTTCCTGTGTTTACAGGAAATACAGGGGACAGAGGACTGTTATACAACATTATGAGGATCCAGTCAGCAAAGTCCAAAGATTGTGGATCCATTTTCCTTAACAAAAATAAACCTCAAAAATTGATGGAGGAGAAAACTTAAATCTCATAATTTTTTTATGAAATGAAAGAAACACATCAAACAAAATTACAATCCACAGCCCTTATTAAAAGCCTGTTTCAAACAAACTACAAAATAAATAATTATAAATTTTAAAACAATTGAAGTCTCTCCTTCTGTATTGCTCTCCCATTGTCTTTTCAAATGGACCCCAAGACTGAATGGTGTCAAAAATCAATCACTCTAAGAGTTGCAGCTTAGTTGTATCCATTTTATACAACTGATACCCTGTCCATGTGAGTTTCCTGGTTTTGATAATGAGCTGTAGTTATGTGAGGTGTAATCATTGTGGGGAAGCTAGGTGAAGGGTATACAAGTGCTCTCTGTCTGTTTCTGCAACTGTGACAATTTTCTAAAAATATTTTAAGACATAAATTGATGAGAGGGTTGGATGGTCTCACCAACTCAATGGACATGGGTTTGAATGGACTCCAGGAGTTGGTGATGGACAGAGAGACCTGGTGTGCTGTGGTTCATGGGGTCACAAAGAGTCAGACACAACTGAGCAACTGAACTGAACTGAAATTTTTCAAAATCCATCAATGGGCTAGAAACCATCACCAGCTGAATTCTAGTCAGACAGGTCCAACAAAACATCAAGGTCCTTGAAGACAAGGACAAGTATAGAGTTCTCTGGACTTCTCCCACAAACACTGGCATTTTATTGGGAATATGATGGGAAGGTGGAGAGGATGGAAGAATTGGGAACACAGAAGACATTTCATAAATCTTTGTAAATTGTTAAATGGGAGACATTAAGAAATCATGGGTTAAATTTTGGGACTCAAGTACTTAAATGCATGGTTGCTGTCCTCCTGATTTCACCTCGTTTTGGAACATGGCTAGAAAAATAAATTCAAGATATAAAACATTTGAATGGAAAAATAGTCCCAGGCATTGGAACAGACAACCATTACTCATACTACCAAGTGTGGCTGAGTCTTCCTTTAAAACATCTAACTCAACACATGTTGCCAAATGACTAGGAAGCTGGCTCAGTTATTAGGTTCAGTTGTAATTTATGAGATTCTTAATGCAAAAAGAAGTCAAATGCTTTTCAGACAGATACATAGTCCCGACTTTTTATTCTAACTATTAAATTTTTGGCTTCACCTATTAAATGACTACCCAATGGCATAAAACAAAAGAGGACTTTTGAAAAATATTTTTTAAAAAAACAGGAAATGCATCATTGAGAAAAAGATGTTCTCTTTCAATCCAAAACAGTGGAAACTCATGAACTTTTCTCAATATTGCAGTTCTGTCTATACAACCATTGCATAAGTTTTATAAATGCCACTGTAAGCAAATGATTGAAAATTATTTTTTCCAAATGTTGGAGAAAGAATAACTATTGTATATTAATTAAAGCTAATCTACAGTAGTGGGCTTTCTCTAATTGCGGTGCATGGACTTCTCTTGTGGAGCACAGGCTCTAGAGCATGCAGGCTTAGTAGTTGTGGCATGCTGACTTTCTCTAGTTGTGGCTCGCAGGCTTAGTTGCCCTGTGGCAGGTGGGATCTTGGTTCCCCAACCAGGTATTGAACCCACATCCCCTGCATTGGAAGGCAGATTCTTAACCATTGGACCACTAGGGAAGTCCTTACCATGGTTTAATAAACTCAGGCTTATCAGTTTCAATTCCTATGTGCTCTATATAGCTTTTCTCAGTATAATATTTGGTACCATGGTCTTAGACCATATTTAATTCCCAGACTCTAGTAGTATAGCCCAACCTACCCCTGTGGTGGTGGTGGTTTAGTCGCTAAGTTGTATCCAACTCTTGTGACCCTATGTAGCCTGCCAGGCTCCTCTGTTCATGGGATTTCCCAGGCAAAAATATGGTAATGGGTTGTCATTTCCTTCTCCAGGGCAGTTTTCCCGATCCAGGGATCAAATCTGGGTCTCCTGCATTGTAGGCAGATTCTTTTATCAGCTGAGCTACCAAGGAAGCCCTAACATACCCCTACTATTGCCAAATAGCTCAAGGTATCATCTTAAAAACAAAGCTCAGTATGTCACAGTTTTTGAGGCTTACACTGTTTTATGTTTTAAACAAAACTTATCTTGCGACGAAGCAAATAAAAAGTCTACTCTTAAGAAACTACAGAAAAGTTTCACATTTGCTCTGCCCCAGGGTAGTATTTTTGGCTCACCTAGTCTACTCCCACTAGAATATTAGCTTCAGGAGGGCAGAAAGATTGTCTGTTTTATTTACCTTTGTATCATTGGTTACTCATGACATTCCTGGCACTCAATGTTTATTACGTGCAGCTCACAAAAAGCTATGTGCCTTTTCAAAGCTGAAAACACCTATTTCAAATGGAAACTGAACACTCGACAAACTTAAACAATGGTTCGCAAAATGCGGTCCCCAGACTAGCAGCACCAGCATTCTCTTGGAATTTGTTAGCAATACAAATGCTCGGGCCCTACTGAATCAGAACCTCAGGGATGGAGACCTGAATCCTATATTTTAACAAGTCATTCATGTGATTCTAGGAGGCCTCCCAGGTGGCTCAATGATAAAGAATCTGCCTGCTAATGCAGGAGACACTGGTTCCATTCCTGGGTCAGGAAGATCCCCTGGAGGAGGAAATGGGAACCCACTCCAGTATTCTTGCCTGGAGAATCCTGTGGACAAAGGAGCCTGATGGGCTACAATCCGTGGGGTCACAAAGAGTCAGATAAACTTGAGTGTGTGTGCGCGTGCGCAAGTACACATACACACACACACACACACACACACACACACACACACACACATCTTAGCTTATCCTGAGGCAGATTGAAGTTTGTTATCTCTACCCATATAACCCAATGGAGAAAACTCTTTCCCAAAGTCATCTGATTTGCATCATATAAGTGAAAGAAGAGAGTGAAAAAGTTGGCTTAAAGCTCAGAAAATTAAGATCATGGCATCCAGTCCCATCACTTCATGGCAAATAGATGGGGAAACAGTGGCTGACTTTATTTTTGGGCTCCAAAATCACTGCAGATGGTGATTGCAGCCATGAAGTTAAAAGACACTTACTCCTTGGAAGGAGAGTTATGACCAACCTAGACAGCATATTAAAAAGCAGAGACATTACTTTGTCAATAAAGGGCCATCTAGTCAAGGCTATGGTTTTTCCAGTAGTGATGTATGGATGTGAGAGTTGGACCATGAAGAAAGCTGAGAACCGAAGAATTGATGCTTTTGAACTGTGGTGTTGGAGAAGACTCTTGAGAGTCTCTTGGACTGCAAAGAGACCCAACCAGTCCATCCTAAAGGAGATCAGTCCTGGGTGTTCATTAGAAGGACTGATGTTGAAGCTGAAACTCCAATACTTTGGCCACCTGACTCATTTGAAAAGACCCTGATGCTGGGAAAGATTGAGGGCAGGAGGAGAAGGGGATGACAGAGGATTAGATGGTTTGATGGCATCACTGACTCAATAGACATGGGTTTAGGTAGACTCCAGCAGTTGGTGATGGACAGGGAGGCCTTGAATGCTGTGGTTCATGGGGTTGCAAAGAATTGGACATGACTGAGCGACTGAACTGAACTGAACTGAAGCTCAATTATTTTAGTACAGAACATCTATACATATCCTGGAATGTGACTAGAAAATGAGTTTCTGTATGGAATAGATATTTGGACCAATAAGAGTGTATCACTGTTATGCCCTTTATATAACAAGATGCCTTGAATCCTAAGACAAGAATGTGAGAGACAAAAAATGTTAAATAAAATGGCAAACAAGGGATTATAACTGCAAGGCTTTCTCCCAGACAACCTATTTTATGGCACATCTAAACAGAACTTAGTTAATGAACATAGAAGTAATGTGATATGGTGTTAATGTCCTCACACCAAGAGCCAAAGAACTTTGTTTTTCTTTACTAGCTGAAAATAATCCAAAAAAACTCACTGGGATCCTTCATCATTTCGATGAGCTAAATAATACCAAAGTGGAAAATTCTACGATTCAATAAGAGCATCCAGAGCCTAAAATGTTCCAAAACCAACATATTTCTAGATGACAGAAAGGCGTGAAGGATGATACACATGCTGGATCCAAAAGGCTCCTGACAGGCTGGAAGAATGAATTAAATTTAACAAAACAGTATTTAAGGCAACAAAATTAACTTATATTCCTGAATAAAACATACATACGCTCAGGTATAGGCTTGGGAAGACTTGACTCAGCAACAGCATATATGTATGTATATATACATACATACATATATATGTATGTATATATACATATATGTGTATATATATATATATATGAACATATACACTTCATTTGCAGTATACATTCCATGAGTCAACACTGTGCCCATTGTCACTGTAAAAGCAACAGTGACCTTAGAATGTCTAAGCAGAAGCAAAGGATCTAGTATCAAAACCACAGCTGCTCTGATTTGGATTGGGCATCCCACATCTGAAACACCTGCACTCATTTCTAAGCCCCACACTTCATGGAATGCACAGTTGGAATAGGACAGAAAGGATGATGCTGTGGCCAGAAACTGTGATCTCTGCAGAGCAAATGAAATACCCTCTGAGTACTAGACGATGGAAGAGAAAACTCAGGCATGGGTGGAGGCAGGCTATGCATGCATTTGTGCCCCGTCGTGTCTGACTTGACCCTATGGATTGTAGCCCAGTCGGCTCCTTTGTTCGTGGAATTTTCCAGGCAAGAACACTGGAGTGACTTGCCATTTCCTCCTGCAGGGGTTCTTCCTAACCCAGGGATCGAACCCAGGTCTCCTGCATTGCAGGCAGATACTTTACCATCTGAGCCACCAGGGAAGCCCCAGAATACTGGAATGGGTAGCCTATCCCTTTGCCAGGGGATCTTCCCAACCCAGGAATCAAACCAGGGTTTCCTGCATTGCAGGCAGATTCTTTACCAGCTGACCTACCAGAGAAGCCCCCAGAGGCATGATAGCTGTCTTCCTTAAGGGCTATCTTAAGGAAGAGGGATTTAAAGTGCTCTATGGAACTCGCCACTCCAGCATTCTTGCCTGGGAAATCCCATGAACAGAGGAGCCTGGAGGTCTACAGTCCATGGAGACGCAAAGAGTCAGACACAACTTAGCGACTAAACAATAACAGTGGAAGTTTAAGGAAGTTAAGCTAATGAGTAAAGGCTGATGAACAGCCTTTGGTTCCAAAGAAGGTAAAATAACAAATTTGAAGACTTCTGATCACTTCATGAGACATTTTGGCTGGGCTCTAGGACCCAGTTATTCAATCAAATCTTGTAGGAGTCGCAGTAAAGCTATTGTGTAGAGATGCTTAACATTTACAATCAGTTGACCTTAAACAAGGAAGATTATTCTTAATAATGTGGGTGGGCCTCATCCAATTATTGGAAGGCTTACAGTACAAAAACTGAGGTTTCCCAGAGTCAAAGAAATTCTGCTTTCAGATTGCAATATTCACTCCTCCCTGAGTTTTTAGTCTGCCACCTTCCTTTACAGATTTCAGTCTTGCTGCTGCTGCTGCTGCTGCTGCTAAGTCACGTCAGTTGTGTCCAACTCTGTGCAACCCTATAGACGGCAGCCCACCAGGCTCTGCTGTCCCTGGGATTCTCCAGGCAAGTCAGTCTTGCTAGCCCAAATAAATACAGACATACATAATTTGTGCGAGTGAGTGTATGTCCTATTGGTTCTGTTTCTCTGGAAGACAATAATTGATACAGTTGTCCAAGAATGGAATGGTCTATTTCCCATCATGCTGAGTTCCCTTCACCCAAGATATTCAAAGGCAGGCGAGGAAACCACTTTGATTATGATAAAGAGACCATTTAAAATATGTGATTCTTGGATTTCCCTGGCAATCCAATGATTGAGACTCCTTGTTTTCACTTCACAGTGGCAAGGGTTTGATCCCTGGTTGGGGGACTGAGATCCCATTTGCCTCACAGAGTGGGTTCCAGGTGTCACTAGTGTTAAAGAACCCGCCTGCCAATGCAGGAGACTTGGGATTCAATCCCTGGGTCAGGAAGATCTCCTGGAATAGGAAATGGCAACCTGCTGCAGTATTCTTGCCTGGAGAATTCCATGGACAGAGGAACCTGGCAGGCTACAGTCCGTGGGGTCACAAAGAGTTAGACACGACTGAGCACGAATGCACACACATACTCACATATATACATACATATATATATATGATTCTTGATGAAATTATGTAGCATGTATAGACCACATGGCATTTTTAGTATTAGTTGCTCAGTTGTGTCCGACTTTTTGCGACCCCATGGACTATAGCCCGTCAGGCTCCCCTGTCCAGGATTCTCTAAGCAAAAATACTGGAGTGGGTTGCCATTTCCTCCTCCAGGGGACCTTCCCAACTGCACATAAAGGAGACTTCATTAATGTGCATTAGAGGATATCCCAGGTTAACCTGTTATGGAAAACTGTCCCTTGAGTCTTTAAATTATATACCAATTCTACACCTCTGGTTTGCCAATTGTTTCTTTATTTAGCTTTTAAGGTGAACAACCTGGGGCTATTTGTTTCCATCAACCTGACTGCGAATCTAAAGTCACAGTTGAAATGTCTGTTTTTCTTGCTATCCTCAGAACAGACTGCTGCAAATCTACTCTATGACTCTCATTCTTTTCAGCTTACAATACAAATAGCTTATTATTTTTTACAACCTATGTCTTATAATAAAGCAGTGCTGAAAAATTAGAAGAAAGTTCAGTTGCCATATAGGCTACGAAAATGATTTGCTGGTGGTGATTTTTAAGTTTGATTCTAAATAGATTTTCGAAGAAAGGTACTTGGGAGACATGGTTCAAATTTTGTTATTTAAGGTATCTTGAAATTATAGGCTCACTCTTCCTAAAATTTCAAAAAGCGTAGAGCTTAGGCTCTTAAGGGTATAGCAGTGATAAAAGCTTTCATAATCATTTCTAAAAAGCAAAACTTCATAGTTTTCTCTCTCCAGTGGTTCTCTAATATACTTGTAGAAGGAAGGCAATGGAAAACCAAGAATAAAAATAGCTGAGCTTTCCACAATTGGGCTTCCTGCCTACTTTCCCGTTTCAAAGAAGAGAGGAGATACCATCTTGCAATAGAGGCTTCATAGACAACTGGGCTTCTCCAGTGACAGTTGGTATTTGATGACCACATGAGTCCAACTCAATTTATTCAGTGTATTTAGGATACTGTCTTCATCTGCTCTGGGGACATAATAAAGAGCAGAAATAGCTACTCTGCCTTTTTACAATGTATATGAATCCTGTACCATGAGCAAGCTATTCTAGAACACAGAGTTGGTATTAAACACATTCTTGTTGAATGAATAACTGAATGAATGAACAAAAGCATAGTTTAAGATTATAAGGAAACATAGATACATATGGGCTTCCCTCATGGCTCAGATGGTAAAAAGAATCTGCCTACAATGCAGGAGACCTGGGTTCAATCCCTGGGTTGGGAAGATTCCCCAGAGAAGAAATGGCAACCCACTCCACTATTGTTGCCTCGAGAATTCCATGACTGTCAGGCTATAGTCCATGGAGTCACAAAGAGTCAGACACAACTGAGTAACTAACACCTTATAGATACATATATTTACATATACTTTTGAGAAATCGTTCTATCAAAAATTTGTAAATGTTTAAAACTTTAATTTTTTAATAAGGATAAAATTTGACTATCAAAAAATTCTATAACATGCCATACTTCCTTCTCCAATAAGTCATAAGTTCAAATTATTTTCCCAAACCCACCGCCCTTTTTGACTCTCTTATATAATGATCCTTAAAAAAACCCCAACTGGACGTGCATTCATTTCACACATTTGAAAGTGCAAATTCCTTCAGAAGAAAATCTATAACCTTCCGATAGTTTGTAATGGTATACATTCAGTGGAAGAACACTCACAGATGACTGCAGGCCTGAGCGTATCCTTCCAGCCCCCTGTGATGGACAGCCAGGAAACTGACCATACTGCTTTTCCAAACACAAATGTTAAGGAACACAGGGGAAGAACTGCACAGATATCAATAACAAGAGCATGGTGACTTCTCTTGTGGTACAGTGCATAAGAATCTGCCTGCCAATGCAGAGGACACAGGTTCCATTCCTGGTCCAGGAAGATTCCACATGCTGTAGACAATTAAACCTGTGCTATACACCACAACTGCTGAAGCCTGCATGCCCTCGAGCCCAGGCTCTGCAACAAGAGAAATCACCACAGTGAGATGCTTGTGCTCTGCAACTAGAGAGTAGACCCTGCTCTCTGAAACTAGAGAAAGCCTGTATGCAGCAACGAAGACCCAGGGCAGCCAAAAATAAAATTTAATAAATAAATAAATAATTAATTTTTAAAAGAGTATGATAATATTAGGAGCATATTTTATATCACACCTGTACTTTTTTAAAGCACCTTCACAACCTGACTGGCATCACAGGAAAAAAAGCAAATAGATGTATCATTTGACAGATGAATGAAAAGAGAGAGTGATGCATGGTTTGAAGTTTAAACCCCAATCCTGATAGTCAGTTTGGTTGGGCACTTTTTAAAAAATTAGATCATATTGACAGAATATGGTACATCATATTCTTCTTTAACAACAGCAAAAAAATGTATCCTTTCACAGAAGATGATTCAACAGCCTTCTTATGTTTGATCCAAAGCTGTAAGAAATGGAATACTGCATTTTAGGGGAACGTCCAAATACACAGGTTGCTGAGAATGTTAACTGAATTGACTGGCAACTTATCTGGGACTCCCAGGGCCCTTTGTCACACATTGGTAATTCATTGATTACTGGAAATCTCTGATAAAAATAAACTCTTTAGTTTTTTTAAACAAAATTCATATTACAAAATTCTAATGATCATTTAATTTTCTAACATAAAGTGCTTGAAAGGAGTAGGGTATTACAAAATGAAAACATTTAGTAGCAAAGTTGCAAAAGCTTTGCACAGTCATAAACTGGGCTTCGTGACTTGGCTGTGGCTCTATGGAGCCAGATGATCTAGGTAATAATCTTTTATATATATTTGTGACCCCCAAGGACCTGCCAGGCTCCTTGGTCCATGGAATTCTCAGGCAAGAATACTGGAGCGGTAGCCATTCCCTTCTACAGGGGATCTTCCCAAACCAGGGATCAAACCCAGGTCTCCTGCATTACAGGCAGATTCTTTACTGTCTAAGCCTCCAGGGAAGTCCTCTCTCTCACATGTATGTATAGGAATTTTAGATATTTTCTTATTCCAGGCTGAAATTAGCTATTTCAGGCTGTCCTGTCTTCATAATATAACTACTTTCATTCATTTTTAATGGGATGGAGGATATTATGGCTGTTTTTCTGAAACCACATCAATTTTCAAAGGCAGCACAAGCAACAAGGACGCGTTTGCACTGGAATTTTGGCTTCAAGGCCAGTACCACCTTGAAAATTTGGCTGATTTCCCCAAACCCATAAGTTGGAGAAATACCAGTAATAAAAAGGGGAATTACAAGGATGATTTACAATTTTCTCCCCTCCCTTTCCTCAAAGTTCGTCTTTGTCAGTTGCCAAGAAAACAAGATCAAAATGGAACCAGCTAGTGACTGATAATTAACTACAGGGAAGTATTTCAACGAGTAAATTAGCTATCAGATAAAAATAAAGGACGACTGGATTATAATAATGTATTTCAACATAAAAAAAAACCGGGACAGAGATATGCCCTTTTGACTTTGAAAAACAGTTCTTGATTTTGTTTATTTTGTTTTCCAGTATCGTTTCTTCCTAATTATATATATTTTTAAGAGAAAAGTTTAAGAATTGGTCACTGCCAACCTACAAAAATGTTTACCCACCAATAAGCAACTGATTTTGATGATTTTAATTTTTTCTTTCCTCTTCTTTCTTTTCCATCTTATAAACCCTTATAAGCATGATCCCTCATTTTTGCTGGACTTCCTGGGCATGTAAGAAAGGTCAGGGTGACTTAAGCCTTGCGTAGAAGTCAGACTTTTTGTACATTTCCCTAGGTATAGCCTTCCCCGTTGACTCAGCAGTAAAAGAATCCACCTGCAATTCAGGAGCTTCAAGAGACATGGGTTCAATCCCTTGGTCGGGAAGATCCCCTGGAGGACAGCATGATAACCCATTTCAGCATTCTTGCCTGGAGAACTCCATGGACAGAGGAGCCTGGTGGGCTATAGTCCATAGCGTTGCAAAGAGTCAAACATGACTAAAGTGACTTAGCACTCACACATAGGTAGACACCTGCAATTTGAAAACACCCTTTTATTCCTCTTGGGGTAGAACAACTGAAAGAAAATCAACTTGTTTTGGCTGTTTGCCTCTTTCTGGTTTTCCATCTTTGCAGGTAACTGCTGCTGCTGCTAAGTCGCTTCAGTCGTGTCCGACTCTGTGCGATCCCATAGATGGCAGCCCACCAGGCTCCTCTGTCCCTGGGATTCTCCAGGCAAGAACACTGGAGTGGGTTGCCATTTCCTTCTCCAATGCATGAAAGTGAAAAGTGAAAGTGAAGTCGCTCAGTCGTGTCCGACTCTTAGCGACCCCATGGACTGCAGCCCACCAGGCTCCTCCATCCATGGGATTTTCCAGGCAAGAGTACTGGGGTGGGGTGCCATTGCCTTCCCCGAAAGGAACGTATAAAACCTCCAAGGCCACATTACCCTATTTTATGACAAGAGAACAACTATTTTTCCAGCCCCATTGAAGCATCTCAATGCCACGT
Source organism: Tragelaphus eurycerus (assembly GCA_935064755.1). Taxonomy (NCBI): domain Eukaryota; kingdom Metazoa; phylum Chordata; class Mammalia; order Artiodactyla; family Bovidae; genus Tragelaphus; species Tragelaphus eurycerus. The sequence goes on along the minus strand of CAKXYN010000036.1, from coordinate 13,184,262 downwards.
TCCTCTCTTTGATCCAATCCATACAACAAAAGAAATAATTACTTCTCTAACAATAAACTAACTGCACAATAACCAATGGACCTCATTGCTGGTAATCTTTAAATTTTAACAACTATTTAGGAAAGGCGTCTTCATACACACACACACAGACTTCTTCCAGGAGCCATGGAAGTTCTGCACCCACCTGAAACACAATCTGTCCCTCTTTTTACCTAAACAAATAGCTAAAGAAAATTTACCATTAAGATTATACTGTATAGTCTTAGGACAAGAATAAACAAGAATTTGAAGAGCTAATTCGCTCCCAAGTAGGTAAAGTACAGGAGTCAATGCTCACATCATGTGATGCACACAGCTGAACCTGCTTGTTCCTGGAACTGCACCCGATGCCTAGGTGTATGGAAGCCACAGACTGACTTGCTATCTCTTCATGAAGAGTCCCTTTTGGTCACTGATTTTTAGAGAAAATAATTTTTATATTCAAACAGCATGGTATGTTAATATTCACACATAACTATTAATAATGTAATGATAATATTATATACACTATTTTAGTTAATATTATATATTCAGTTCAGTTCAGTTCAGTCACTCAGTCATGTCTGACTCTTTGTGACCCCATGAATCGCAGCATGCCAGGCCTCCCTGTCCATCACCACCTCCTGCAGTTTACTCAAACTCACGTCCATTGAGTTGGTGATGCCATCCAGCCATCGCATCCTCTGTCATCCCCTTATCCTCCCGCTCCCAATCTCTCCCAGCATCAGAGTCTTTTCCAATGAGTCAACTCTTTGCATGAGGTGGCCAAAGTACTAGAATTTCAGCTTTAGCATCATTCCTTCCAAAGAACACCCAGGGCTGATCTCCTTTAGAATGGACTGGTTGGATCTCCTTGCAGTCCAAGGGACTCTCAAGAGTCTTCTCCAACACCACAGTTCAAAAGCATCAATTCTTCGGTGCTCAGCTTTCTTCACGGTCCAACTCTCACATCCATACATGACCACAGGAAAAACCATAGCCATGACTAGACGGACCTTTGTTGGCAAAGTAATGTCTCTGCTTTTTTTTTTTCTTTTCTTTTTAATTTAATTTTATTTTTTAACTTTACAATATTGTATTGGTTTTGCCATATATCAAAATGAATCCGCCACAGGTATACATGTGTTCCCCATCCTGAACCCTCCTCCCTCCTCCCTCCCCATACCATCCCTCTGGGTTGTGCCAGTGTACCAGCCCCAAGCATTCAGTATCGTGCATCGAACCTGGATTGGTGACTCATTTCATATATGATATTATACATGTTTCAATGCCATTCTCCGAAATCATCCCACCCTCTCCCTCTCCCACAGAGTCCAAAAGACTGTTCTATACATTATGCTATCTAGGTTACTATTGATATTAAATTTTGCCTATATATATATAATCAATAAAACATGCAATAGAATTACATGAGTGTAATGAGATGATATGACCCAATTCCCTAGATCTTTCTCCTCCCTCTATGTATTTAGTTTTTTAAGATTTTTTTGATGTGGCTCGTTTTTAAAGTCTTTATTGAATTTGTGACAATATTGTTTCTGTTTCATGTTTTGGTTTTCCAGGGTCAAGGCATGTGAGACCTTAGTTTATGTATCAGAGGTCAAACCCACACCCCCTGCATTGGAAAGCAAAGTCTTAACCACTGGATCACCAGGCAAGTCCCCTTCTCCTTCTTTTGTAAAGTACCTTGGAGACAATGTTTAAGAAGCATCATACTACACTGTTCAGTATAAATGAAGGATATAGACTGGTGTAACTACTTGGGTAAAGAAAAAGTTCTAAAACATAAAGCTTAGTTCTATAGCATTAAGGAAACTGACCTACCCCAGACACTACTGATATTGTTTTTATTTAATACATTAATTATATGTGATCTCATAAACATAACTCAGCCATAAAGTACACATACATATTAAAGCACTGTCCGATGCTCATTGGAAGAGTTACATTTAAAATCAGCATTGTCCTTGCCTGTCCTACTTGAAGATAAAATGAAAAGAACTTTCCAAAACTTTTTATAATTGAGAGAGAGGGAAAATCAAACAAGAGCAAGAGAAGGGAAGAAAAAAATAAATCTCTTTGTGCCAAGGGAAATGGTATCACATGCTTGTTTGTGTTCGGCACCCCAATTTACAGCCCAGCAATCTGAATCTATGCACTTAGGCCTTCACGGATGAGTGAATCAATTTTGAATTAGAGAACAAGCGTTACTCCATTAACTTTGAGACTAGCCCTTTCAAGAAATACATTTAGCTAAGGCACACAATATTTCAGTCCTAAAATGAGAATGTCAACTGTGAAACAGAATTGAAAATTTCAGTTGTTTCTGTTCCGGCTCCTCCCACGCATACTACCTATTTGAATTCTGTGAATCCAGGAAGCATTTACATAATAAATATGGTGTGCATTCTAGGTTTTACGACAGGTCTTTTTGCTTTCATTACTTGTCACATTAGAGGCTGATGCAAACATGTAAGGAAAATCTATGTCCTACATGCAATGTTATTACTGGCTGCCTTATCCTTAGCCAGAGAAGAAAAACATTTGCTCTGCTGGGGCAACAGATAAAGGAAAGGGTTGGGAAAACTCGGGGCTTCCCTTGACTCTACACTTTGAAGCATCCACACAGTGCTCCCCACGCTGAACCAGTGAGCTTGCTAAGCCAGAAAGATCACTTGAAGACAGGACTGCAAGAACTGCCAAAACTAGACAGAAGGAAGAAGAATCTTCCTGATCCAAAAGACCCTGTAAATACTGCAATGCACATACACACACAGACATACCCCATGTGTTTGGTAATTAACACATTATTAAATTTCGCCTGTGCTGACGCGTCTAATGTCAACCTGTCAACCAAAGAGTTCTGGTTACCGTTAAAGTCTGTTTTAAACATGGAGGGCTTATCTGTTACCTGGGCTTAGGAAGCCATCAACTACATACCAGAAGCGCTTTCAAATTTAAGAGGTTTAATTTATTAAGGACACCAAAATATTTCTGGCTGTTTTCCCCCAAGATTTCCAAGATATTAGCCAGGAGAAGCATTGTTATGATCATCAGTGGTCAAGCTGTAATTGACATAAACCAGACTGTGGATTTAAGAAGAGAGAGATAGAAAGTGTGTGTGTGTGTGTGTGTGCTGAGCAGTGATACAGAATTTTTTTATTATAAGTTTTCTGACTTTTACTGAAAACCCAAACACTCACTTGAGTAGAAATATATCTTTGTATGTTTTCACTAGACAACTAACAAACTTAAAGGGCACACCTTGAAAACTGTAATATACTTGAGCACTTACGCTATGCCAGATACTGGTCTAAAAAACTTGTGTATAATATTTCACTCAGTACTAACAACAACTCTTTGAGATAGGCACTATTATAATCTTTGTATAATTGCAGAAATTGAGAATTTAAGTGCTATGTCAAAGTTGCCAAGTTCACACAGCTAATAAAGTGTAGAACTGGGAGTCAGACCTAACAGTAGGACTCGGGGGCTCTTGTACTTGACTCCAGGCTACCCAAGCCACTGTCAGCAAATAGACAATTGGTCTTATTTACCCTAAATGCCTGGGCTTCCCTGGAGATTCAGACTGTACAGATACACTTGCAATGCAGGAGACTTGGGGTCAATCCCTGGGTCAGGAAGATCCCCTAGAGAAGGAAATGGCTACCCACTCCAGAATTCTTGCATGGAGAATCCCATGAACAGAGGTGCCTGGTGGGCTACAGTCCAAGGGGTCTCCAAGAGTTGGACATGACTGAGTAACTAAGCACACTAAATTCCAGATTGGTATTGAGTGTGGGGGAAGAAGATGGGCCATGTCAGACTTGAAGCTTCTGAAGCAATTCACACAGTTGTTGTTCGGTTGCCAAGTCGCGTCTGACACTTAGACTCAGGTTCAAAGCAGAGACACTCAGTTTCTACCACTCCAAGGTCACCTGCTGGCCCACCCTTCCTAGGAAGGGAACACTTCTTCTGCTGGGTGTTCGGTGAGAAATGGATTGTTTGAGCCCACGGGTAGATCATGGTCATTTGGGGAGGCATTTGAGTAAGTGAGGAGCTGAATACATTCCAGAAGGTATAATTTCTTGCAGACTTTAAAAAACAAAAGTTACTTACAAAACAGATACAATCTGTACAATAGGAAGGTGAAGGTAGAGTACAATGACAAGGCAGAGATGAGCAATCCATATTAATAAAGAACTAGAATAAACATGAATTCACCATGGCTAGAGTCCGGTTTCAAAGCTGATAGGTTATCAAGTCCTCTGTGGTTGTTTTCACTGAACTCTGGGAAAAGGTCTCAGAACTGACTCCCATACATAAGTTAAACCAGCACTTCTTTTTAAATGGGAGGTGTGGTTACAAGGTCTCAGGAAAACAGTCTCATGTTGAAATAGGAAAACACTGCCTGTTTATAGATGACAGACAAAAAGGCAATTGTTTAAAGGCATGTGGTCTATCACTGTCATCTTCACCTAAACGAAAATAAACACCCATGGCAGAATGTATATAAGGTGGAATGAGAAATCAGTCCAAAGAAGAATTATTAATCAAGAATCATAGGATTTAAGACTTGGGAAGGACCTTAACAAACAAGTTCCACTTCTGCACTTTCCATAAATTAAAACCAAGGTAGGCAGAATGTGGACTTTTTGTGCAGATATCTTCAAGCTCTGGGCACTGAGGGCTCATTCCCTGAGGGTATGGAGTGTGAGGACAAGAGAATAGTATGTGGAAGCTGGAAGCCCCGATCTTTGAGAGGAAGGCCAGTAAACAGCAGCCCTAAAACAGCTGCTTAGGGTCAACAGAGAAGTGGCAGGAAAGCCAAGCAGGGTGATGTAATGGGAGCCTGGGAAGGCAGGAGTTTTAGGAAAGAGTAAGCAGTAGTATTAAACGGTAACAAGAGTTCTAAGAACTGGGAAAGATTCATTAGATTGGTTGGTTATTGATTTGTGGTGTGTGTGTGGTCAGTCATATCCAACTCTTTGAAACCCCATGGACTGTAAGCCAACAGGTTCCTCTGTCCACAGGATTTTTCAGGCAAGAATACTGGAATGGGTTGCCATTTCCTCCTCCAGGGGATCTTCCTGACACTGGCAGGTGGATTCTTTACCACTGGGTCACCTGGGAAGCCCTGACCTTTGTAAAATCAGTTTTAGCAGGATTATCACAGTGAAAGATGTTTAAGCAATGAACAGGAAGTCAAAAAAAAGTAAAGACACTGAGGCCAGAGCACATGTTCAATAACCTTGGAGAAAAGAAAAAGATGGAGTGGTGGACAAAGAAATGCTCAGGGGAAAAGGTCGGTAGAGAATGAGAGGAATCCTTGAGACAAGGATTGAAACTACTTTGGGGAAGACAAAGCCAACTGAGGTCTACGCTCTGACTGACGGATCAGCCTTGACAGAAGGAGACACCTAGTTTGTTAAGAGATAATACAGATGATAAAGGGATGGTTATAGGGTACACAGGCTTCCCAGGTGATGATGGCAGTAAAGAACCTGCCTGCCAATGCAGGAGATGTCAGAGACGCAGGTTCAATCCCTGAGTCAGAAAGATCCCCTGGAGGAGCACATGGCAACCCACTCCAGTATCCTTACCTGGAGAATTCCATGGACAGAGGAGCCTGGTGGGCTACAGTCCATACTATCGCACAGAGTCAGACATGACTGAAGCAACTCAGCACGCAGCATGCATACGGTACAGAAAGTAAGTGGTTCTCTCAACTGTATTTTTATTTTCATGATTCACTTTCCAAAGCATGTAGACTTTCTTTTGGTGTGGACATAAAGTTTAAAAATTCCCCTTCCCTTATTGCCTGTGTTAAATTGTGAATGAATGGATGTTAAACAGTGAGCTCTAACCCTTGATCCCTCACTTGTGAAAATTCAGGCCAGCTCTTGTGGGCAGAACAGATCTTCCCACACACTGCCTCACCCTCATTCTCCACTCAATGAAACACTCTCCTCATTCTCCAGATCATTCCACCAGCTACAAAAGTTAGGTTCTCACACCATCAGGAAGGCTTCCCAGGTGGCGCTAGTGGTAAAGAACACCCCTGACAATAAGTGGTAAAGAACACCCCTGACACCCCAGGCAGCATAAGATACATGGGCTCGATCCCTGGGTCAGGAAGTTCCTCTGGAGGAGCACATGGCAACCCACTCCAGTATTCTTGCCTGGAGAATCTCAATGACAGAGGAGCCTGGCAGGCTACAGTCCATAGGGTCACAAAGAGTCGGACACGACTGAGGCAACTTAGCATGCATGGAAGCAAGCATGCATGCTTGCCATCAGGAAACTAAGATGAATAGGGAGGAGTTTAACAATCTTAGAGCTTGTGAAGGCTGGAAGTTTCTTAACCTTGCCAACTGTCTATTACTTTCCTTACCTGGTTTCTGCCAAAGGCCAAAGCAAATAGCAAGTGGGAGAAAACAGTGATGGCAAAGAGCCCTCTCAAGAAAATTAAGAGAAAAAGAGAGAGAAAGACTTACAGCAGGCAGTATTTACTGCTGAAATGAAACCAGAGAGCCGATTTGGAAAGAGAGGTTGGTCACAGAATTAATGACTGCTCATATGTGTTTGGGATATGAATTTGAGCAAACTTCAAGAGATAGTGGAGGACAGGGATGCCTAGTGGGCTACAGTCTATGGTGTTGCAAAGAGTCAGACATGACTTAATGACTGAACAACAACAACGATGTAAGTGTTTGAGACTATATGGATTACCTATTGTATCGGATGATCTGAACAGCTTTCTCTCTACGAACACACACACAGTATGTCTGTTAGAGCCCTTTCTTGAGAACCAAAAGCTCAATTGCTGCTGCTGCTGCTAAGTCGCTTCAGTCGTGTCCGACTCTGTGTGACCCAGAGATGGCAGCCCACCAGGCTCCCTCGTCCCTGGGATTCTCCAGGCAAGAACACTGGAGTGGGTTGCCATTTCCTTCTTCAATGCATGAAAGTGAAAAGTCAAAGTGAAGTCGCTCAGTCGTGTCTGACTCTTAGCGACTTCATGGACTGCAGCCTACCAGGCTCCTCTGTCCATGGGATTTTCCACGCAAGAGTACTGGAGTGGGGTGCCATTGCCTTATCCGAAAAGCTCAGTGGACAAAGTCAATTATGAGTCTTTCTTCCGGAAAGAAAGCAACGTTCTCTGAAAAAGCACGTGACCCTGGCATTTTAGCAACACCTGCTTAGCACTCTTTAATTATAAAATCTGAGATCTGTTTTTCAAATTGGACTAGACACATTTTTCACTTCCACCATTTTGCCCTTCACCTGAAAGGTCTGCAAACCTTTCCTCAGGTATGGAACACTAAAGGTTCTTGGTAACTGAGGAGCACCACAATCTGGTCATTTAAATTCACCCTAGAGGTGCTGGCAATATCTGTCTCACTTGAGGTCAGGCACATCCCAGCCTTCACAGTCCTCGCTGATTTTAGATGTGTTGAGTGACAACGAAATGAAGCAGAACCCTATGGCCCTTCCCCCCATGTCCTCTGCCTGCCTTTTGTCTGTGGAAAAACTTTAGCCAAAGAATACATTTAATCAGAGAAGTGAGAACATGCAGAAACAAAGGAAAACAGTCAAAGGAGACCAAATAATAATAATGTCGTCATCAAGCAAAGTCAAGGACTCTTAGTTCCTTCTCAAGGGTTATAGATAAGATTCTGAGCCATATCCTGTGAGCTGTCTTATAGATACTGAAAGCCCTACCAGGTGGAGTAGTTAACTACAGGATGACCAGACTGTAGCTGTGACATGCTGCTGCTGCTGCTAAGTCGCTTCAGGCGTGTTCAATTCTGTGCGACCCTATAGACAGCAGCCCACTAGGCTCCTCTGTCCCTGGGATTCTCCAGGCAAGAACACTGGAGTGGGTTGCCATTTCCTTCTCCAATGCATGAGAGTGAAAAGTGAAAGTGAAGTCACTCAGTTGTACCCAACTTTTAGCAACCCCATGGACTGCAGCCTACCAGGCTCCTCTGTCCATGGGATTTTCCAGGCAGAAGTACTGGAATTCCAAGAATTGGCCTCAAGGACATGGAAACAAACTGACCTGGGAACTGAAAGTTAACTGTACTAAAAACAATCAAGATGATGCTGGTCAGACCATTGATGACCAATTTCAAGATGACTGTCAGAGCTGACTGTGTGGTTTCTGCATGTAGCCCCCTCCCTCTGTCTATAAAAATTCATGTGCCCTGATTGGGGTGCAGGGGAGTCAGCCTTTAGACAGATGTCCTCTCTCCCTGCCTGGTTGCCAGAATCCAAAGTAAAGCAAACTTTCCTTTCGACCAATCTGTCCTCTTTATTGACTTTTGAGCAGCAAGCAGTCGAACCCTGCTTTGGATAACAATAATAGAATTATTCTCCTTGTAAAGACGCATTTATTCAGCACTCAACACATGCTTGACATTGAGTCGGTTGCTGAGCATATCCAGATTGATGAGATATTACATTGGCCCCACAGGATTTCATATAGACCAAAAAAAAAAAAAAAAAGGAGCAAATGTATTTTTTAATTTATCTAATCTTATTTCTCTGGAAGTCAGACATCCTTCCTTGGAATATCAAGACCTCTGACATATCCATTGCCTTGTGTATTATCAACAGCGCTGCTTTACCATAAAGAAGCAAAAGAGGACATAAAACCTGATTATGCAAAATGAAAATCTGAGTTAAAGAGAAAGATGCTTCATCTAATAGAGCCACATAGGAGAACAGGAGATATGCCAACCGCCCCCTCCCCCTTCCACCTCCCCCTGCTCAGTCAGTAACAAAGACACACAAAGACACACACACACTACTACCACCACAACAAACACCTTACCTGACTTGCCCACGCCTGCTCTCCCAAATATTGCCAGTTTGACCTCTGCACTTTTAGCCATGCTGGATGCTAGTAGACAATTCACTGTGGTTCAAACTAAAGAGCTGAGACGATCTTTGTGGTTCCAGCCCTGGAATTCACCATATCATGGTAAATCTGCAATCCGTAAACAAAAGAGATTTGCGAATTCACAAATGACTGGAGAATGCATTTCATATTTATTAAGCATCTTCTATGTGCCAGAATCATTGACTTGATCAGTATCTTCCCTGTTGATCACCACCACAATCTTGCAAGAGGGCTAGAGGAATTTACTGTAAACCATTCAACTAAAAAATGATAGTTTCAGGACTTGCTCTTCAATTTGTCTGGTTCTAAAACATACCTTTTTTTTTTTTTTTTACATAAGATAGCATTTTCAAAAGCACTTCCTCAAAGAATGTTTTATGTCAGTAATTGATAACAAATCCTTGTCTGTAAATACAAGTATTTATCATGTGCCTGTAAATACCCAATATACAAACACACATGATGGGGACAGTCACATTTGGAATTCTATTTCCCTTTGGGCTGACTAATACACATTCCTACTAGCTAACCCCACTGTAATATGATTGAATTTGCCTTTCAAGGTTTAAGTTTTATCTCCATTCACTAGATCACAAGGTCAAGTCATGTGACAGATACCCACATTCCTAAAACTGATACATAACATCTAGATATTTTTACATTTTCCTAGGCACAATGCCCTGGAACACAAAAGATAAATGCTATTATAACAACCTCAAGTACATTAGTTTATGGCATTGTCCTAATACTTGGGTGCTCAGTCATGTCTGACTCCTTGTGACCCCATGAACTGTAGCCTGCCAGGCTCCTCTGTCCATGGGATTCTCCAGGCAAGACTACTGGAGTTGGTTGCCCTTTTCTCCTCCAGGGGATCTTCCTGACCCAGAGATCAGAACCCCCATCTCCTGCATGTCTCCTGCACCGGCAGGCAGATTCTTCACCACTAGTACCACCTGGTAAATGACATTATGCAAACACAAGCTTCCCAGGTGGCACTAGTGGTAAAGAATCTGCCTGCCAATGCAGGAGACGTTAAGAGACGCGGGTTCAGTCCCTGAAGACCCCCTGGAGGAGAGCACTGCAACTCCTCCAGTATTCTTGCCTGAAGAATACCCCGGACAGAAGAGCCTGGCAGGCTACAGTCCATAGGGTCACACAAAGTCGGACACAACTGAAGCATCTTAGCACGGACGCAAGCCCACTTTATATTATGGGTGCTTTAGGAATGACGCCAAGGTCCTTGGTACCATGGAAATGTAAAATTAGAAAGAGTCTTGGAGTTAATGAAAAAAATATCCTCCAGCCATGACAGGAGCCCTTTCATATGACCAGGCAACCATCTAATAACCACTCAGGGTTGAATTTACCACTTCCAGGGGTTGGGGGAGGAGCAGCATAACATCAACTTTTTATTTTCTTTCACTCAGAGCCCTTCAAGTGCCTAGCAATTACTAGGAGCCTTTGTCCCATTCTAGACTTCTACTTTCTAGGAAAGTGAGACCCAGTCCTCTTCCTTGGTTCTACACAGAGATGTCTGTTCTTGTTTATGCTTTTTGACCCTCACCTTCCCTCTTGACCATATGCAGCTCCCTTCTCTGGCATTTGCCATTTTAATCACTCTAAAAACATGGCATCCTCTGCATTCAACCCCTTGAAATGTGACCTGACAAATGACCCAGCACAAATTTCATGGGATTCTTCTTCTTCATCAAGGCATGGTGGTTATATTCATATTAAGGCTCACATTTTTCACATGCACTGCAGGCTTCCTCATTCTGAACTTTTGCAATCGATGTTTTCATCTTAAATACAAGACTTCACTTTCAAGTCTGTTATCTAAACATATGAACTGCTCCTGCCAGGGTTTTGGCATTTACAAATTTTCTAAAAGAGCTTTTCCAGAGAAATAAAAAAAGGAAAAGTTCTCCTGAAAAAGTATTTCTACAAAGACATTAATATGTAGTTGTTTCCTTCCCTGTGCATCTAAACCATTGACTTCTGCCTCACAAATTCTGTATTTGCTGACTTCCACAGTGTCAGAGCTTCCTCCGAAGGACAGAAAGGTCAACATTAGCATTGGCTGTTGTTTACTTCATCAAAATAATGAAAAAACTCCTTAGTGATCGTTAGTAGCACAAAACACAGAAGTTGTAACATCTGTAATTTGTCCGGTCCTACACTTTCAGCTAAAGATAAAAGAATTTCGTTGTCATTTTATGTGCATTCATTAAGAAAAGGCCTCTGTGTTTAAGGTTCAGTGCTTCATCACAGAAGCATCACAGAAGCATAATCTATTGAGATATATTAACTAAATAAATTCCAAATAAGAATGGCAAGCATTTCTTTGAAACATAGAACATGCAAGTGTCTGGAGCTTGTATAAACAACAATTCGCTATCTCATGCAGGACTGCTCATTCCCATACCCATAAAAATCCAAATAATTTACTATTTGATTTATGCTTCAAGAGAGTAGCCATCAAATGTGATTTGAAAAAACAAAACAAAACACTTGTTAAGTCAAGTTTTTAGGTAATTTTCAAATGGCCTCAGAGGCATAGGAACTTCACATAAGAAAGAGAAATTGTGTGGGTTGAATGTTTCATATATAACGTAATAAAGATACAGCTAGTTAGCGTCAATTTTAGGTTATGTTAAGAAAAACCCCTTAAAGGGAGACACAAAACTGACATACATCATTGAACATTTTCTCACATGAATATGTGAAAAAGTTACATTTGATAAAGACAGGAAACAAAGATAAATGTGTCAGTTGTATTAATAAGGGACCTGTTGCCAAGTCTCTGATGTTCAAAATAATTCATGATGCAAGACCTTCCATAACATGGATGGAAGAAAACATTCGTTTTCATGTTGTTGGGCAGAAGTCTTCTGTCTGGATCTCGAAGCTGCCGTTCAGTTTTTAGGTGGACAGTGTTTTAATAGGACACAAAATTCTCAGTTTCTATCACTACTCACAGGTAAGAGGTTCATTTGGGAGATTAAAGGTGTATCGATCTTTTTCCTAAACAGAAAGGTACCAAAAGAAAGCTTAGGAAGACTTCAAATTCTGTTACTGTGCATTGATTCATCCCACATTCATGTTAATCACAAATGGTTATCTTCAAAGAGCTTACAATCCAATAGGCTTATGACATTTAGTTCACTAATAAGCTGATCTTATTTATTTTTTAAAAAAATTTATTCACAATAAATCCCTAAAGTATTATACTTACCACAGTCCTTGCTTTCTACGTCTTCTTGGGTGGGGCGGGGGCGGGGGGCGGGGGTGGAGGGTGGGGAGGTGGGAAACACAAGCATCTTTATAAGGTAATAGTTGTTTCAACTTCTGTGTTTATGGTCTCATCAAAATAAAGTGCAGGTGTTTAGGGAAACAAAGAATATAATCTGACGGTGGGGATGAGATTCTCTATGGGCCACTCTTTCTCTAGCTCTGAAACCAAGTTTTGCCAGTCTCGTTACCAGGAACTGTCCCTTGTATTATATCACAAAGCAGCACGCACGGGGAGGAGGAAGATTGTAGGAGACCCCTGGCTATAACGTTGCTCAGAAAGCAACAGGTATCCTGGAGTGATAAACAAGCCCATCGTGGACTGCAGGTCACTTGCTCTCAATCTAGGCAGCGGATGGAACCTGAATCAAAAAAGCATTTCTGATCTTAGCCCCAAACGGAGGGCGCTGTCAAGCCCCTGGCGTTGGCGCTCACATCACCCTCTCGGCGACCCCCAACCCCTGCCTGGGAGGACCCAGGGACCAAGAGGACCGCCCCAGAGGCCGAGCGTTCAGGGGCTCCGAAGGGTCTGCAGGAAGTCATCCCGAAAGGGCCACCTGGGCACGTGCGTTACACTCACCTGTTCACACTCTCCAGGCCCGGGAGAGCTGCGGTCCCCTGGCAAGTTCGGAAGCCGGTCCCCGGGACCGCTAACCCTCCCACGTTGCGCAGCGCAGTCTGCGGGGGGCGTTTCCCAGCCGCTGGGCTGAGATCGTGGGTGGGAGCGGCGGCAAGCGCTGGCGGAGCCGCCGGGGTCTCCTCGCTGCCGCTCGCTCCGACTAGCGGCCGAGGGACTGCGGCAGGACGCGAGCTCAGCCCGGGAGGCCGCCGGGATGCTGCAGTGCGGCGCTCCGGCGCCCCCTACCGGCGCCAGCGCCCGGTTCCCCCCGCGAGGCTGCCTCCCGCTGCAGAGTGTGAGCATCCATATACTCGCCTTTGCTGCACCCGAGACACTCTTCACTTGGCCCCCCTCAGTTCCCGGCCTCTGGGTTCTCACAGAAAGACCTCGTCCCTCAGTTAAAACCTCGCGTGTGAATGCACCACTGCGTGATGTTTTCTATCCCCTACTTCAAATCATCCTCACAGCGTCCTTTAGAGGCATGTTTTATTATCTCCATGAGACCCAAGAGGAAACAGAGGATAAATAACTTGTCCTGGGGCTTCCCGGATGGCTCAGCGGTGAAGAATCCGCCTGCAGTGCAGAAGGCGCGGGGTCGATCCGTGGGTGGCGAAGATCCCTCGGAGAAGGAGATAGCAACTCACTCCAATATTCTTGCCTAGGAAATCCCAGGGACAGAGAAGCCTGGCGGGCTATAGTCCACGGGGTCGCAAAGAGTCGGACACGACTGAGCGCAAAACTTGTCCCCAAGGCTAGTAAATGGTTGGAATGAAATTTGGGCCAGATTGGAAGCTGAGATGCTAGAAGAGACATTATTTCAGTTCAGTCGCTCAATTGTGTCCAATTCTTTGCGACCGCATGAACCGCAGCGTCAGGCCTCCCTGTCCATCACCAACTCCCGAAGTTCACTCAAACTCATGTCCATTGAGTTGGTGATGCCATCCAACCATCTCATCTTCTGTCATCCCCTTTCTCCTCCTTCCCTCAATCTTTCCCAGCATCAGGGTCTTTTCCAATGAGTCAACTCTTCAAATGAGGTAGCCAAAGTATTGGAATTTCAGCTTCAACATCATTCCAATGAACACCCAGGACTGATCTCCTTTAGGGTGGACTGGCTGGATCTCCTTGCAGTCCAAGGGACTCTCAAGAGTCTTCTCCAACACCACAGTTCAAAACCATCAATTCTTCGGCACTCAGCTTTCTTTATACTCCAACTCTCACATCCATACATGATTACTGGAAAAACCATTACCTTGACTAGACAGACCTTTGTTGGCAAAGTAATGTCTCTGCTTTTTAATATGCTGTCTAGATTAGTCATAACTTTCCTTCCAAGGAGTAAGTGTCTTTTAGTTTCATGGCTGTAATCACCATCTGCAGTGATTTTAGAGTCCCCAAAAATAAAATCAGCCACTGTTTCTCCATCTATTTGCCATTAAGTGATGGAACTGGATGCCATGATGTTAGTTTTCTGAATTTTGAGCTTTAAGCCAAAATTTACACTGTCCTCTTTCACTTTCATCAAGAGGCTCTTTAGTTCTTCTTCACTTTCTTCCATAAAGGTGGTGTCATCTGCATATCTGAGGTTATTGATATTTCTCCCGGCAATCTTGATTCCAGGTGCTTCTTTCAGCCCAGCATTTCTCATGATGTACTTTGCATATAAGTTAAATAAACATGGTGACAATATACAGCCTTGATGTATTCCTTTTCCTATTTGGAACCAGTCTGTTGTTCCATGTCCAGTTCTAACTGTTGCTTCCTGACCTGCATATAGGTTTCTCAAGAGGCAGGTCAGGTGGTCTGGTATTCCCATCTCTTTCAGAGTTTTCCACAGTTTATTGTGATCCACACAGTCAAAGGCTTTGGCATAGTCAATAAAGCAGAAATAGATGTTTTTCTGGAACTCTCTTGCTTTTTCCATGATCCAGTGGATGTTGGCAATTTGATCCCTGGTTCCTCTGCCTTTTCTAAAACCAGCTTGAACATCTGGAAGTTCAGGGTTCACATATTGCTGAAGCTTGGCTTGAAGAATTTTGAGCATTAGTTTACTAGCGTGTGAGATGAATGCAATTGTGAGGTAGTTTGATCATTCTTTGGCATTGCCTTTCTTTGGGACTGGAATGAAAACTGACCTTTTCCAGTCTTGTAACCACTGCTGAGTTTTCTAAAGTTGCTGACATATTGAGTGCAGCACATTCACAGCATCATCTTTTAGGATTTGAAATAGTATAACTGGAATTCCATCACCTCCACTAGCTTTATTTGTTATGCTGCTTCCTAAGGCCCACTTGACTTCACATTCCAGGATGTCTGGCTCTAGGTGAGTGATCACATCATTGTGATTATCTGGGTCATGAAGAACTTTTTTTGTACCATACTCCTGTGTATTCTTGCCACCTTTTCTTAATATCTTCTGCTTCTGTTAGGTTCATACCATTTCTGTCCTTTATTGAGCCCATGTTTGCATGAAATATTCCCTTGGTATCTCTAGTTTTCTTGAAGAGAGCTCTAGTCTTTCTCATTCTATTGTTTTCTTCTATTTCTTTGCATTGATCACTGAAAAAGGCTTTCTTATCTCTTCTTGCTATTTTTTGGAACTCTGCATTCAGATGGGTGTATCTTTCCTTTTCTCCTTTGCTTTTCACATCTCTTCTTTTCACAGCTATTTATAAGCCCTCTTCGGACAGCCATTTTGCTTTTTTTGCATTTCTTTTCCTTGGGGATGGTCTTGATCCCTGTCTCCTGTACAATGTCATGAACCTCCATCCATAATTCATCAGGCACTCTATCAGATCCAGTCCTTTGAATCTATTTCTGACTTCCACTGTATAATCATAAGGGATTTGGCTTAGGTCGTACCTGAATGGTCTAGTGGTTTTCCCAATTTTCTTCAATTTAAGTCTGAATTTGGCAATAAGGAATTCATGATCTGAACCACAGTCAGCTCCCAGTCTCGTTTTTGCTGACTGTATAGAGCTTCTCCATCTTTTGCTGCAAAGAATATAATCAATCTGATTTCGGTGTTGGCCATCTGATTATGGCCATGTGTTGAGTGTTCTCTTGTGTTGTTGGAAGAGGATGTTTGCTATGACCAGTGTGTTGTCTTGGCAAAACTCTATTAGCCTTTGCCCTGCTTCATTCCGTATTCCAAGGCCAAATTTGCCTGTTACTCCAGGTGTTTCTTGACTTCCTACTTTTGCATTCCAGTTCCCAATAATTAAAAGGACATCTTGTTTGGGTGTTAGTTCTAAAAAGTCTTGTAGGTCTTCATAGAACTGTTCACCTTTAGCTTCTTCAGCATTACTGGTCAGGGGATAGACTTGGATTACCGTGATACTGAATGGTTTGCCTTGGAAATGAACAGAGATCATTCTGTCACTTCTGAGATTGCATCCAATTACTGCATTTCGGACTCTTTTGTTGACCATGATGGCTACTCCATTTCTTCTAAGGGTTTCCTTCGCACAGTAGTAGACATAATGGTCATCTGAGTTAAATTCACCCATTCCAGTCCATTTTAGTTTACTGCTTCCTAGAATGTCAACATTCACTCTTGCCATCTCCTGTTTGACCACTTCCAATTTGCCTTGATTCATGGACCTGACATTCCAGGTTCCTTATGCAATATTGCTCTTACAGCATCAGACCTTTCTTCCATCACCAGTCACATTCACAACTGGGTGTTGTTTTTGCTTTGGCTCCATCCTTTCATTCTTTCTGGAGTTATTTCCTTACTGATCTCCAGTAGCAAATTGGGCACCTACTGACCTGAGGAGTTCCCCTTTCAGTATCCTATCATTTTGCCTTTTCATACTGTTTATGGGGTTCTCAAGGCAAGAATACTGAAGTGGTTTGCCATTCCCTTCTCCAGTGGACCACATTCTGTCAGACCTCTCCACCATGACCCACATACTGAATTTAATGGAAATTCATATCTGTATATTTGAGAAAGTTCCCAAAGCTTCACACTCTCCTTGCAAGATCAGTATTTATAACGGTTGAATTGAGGTTACTGTCCATCGTCTTTAAAACCTAGCAGTGATAATTAATAGTCATGCTATGCTAGACCACCTTTCACATCTCTTATCTCATTTGGTATTTATACACTCCTTGAGGTAAGCACTCATATTTAAAATTATTATCCTTTCATAGATGAGGAGGTGCATTTCAGAGAGGTTAAATGATTTTCCAAAGACTATGACACTTCTGGTTAGAGGAACAGGAAACACCTAGGTTATTTCTTTCCTTTGAAAACTAGGTATCCTTTACAAGATACCAGGTGGACTCCAGGAAGCTATCACGTAGAGCAGACAGGGACTTGGGGCTGAGTGTACAATCTGCAGTGTGTTCTTGATAGGAGAGATGTAAACAGGGAGGCTGTTTCCAGGGCCAGCTCACCTGAAAAGCCACTGCAGCCATGAGCTGTTGGCTACCCTGACCAGAGCAGTTGGGTCTGGGACAGAGGCAGGAATCTCCTTGCAGCTTAGGAGTTGTCCTAAGAATTCTTTGAGAAATCTCAAATACTGTCTCCTCTGTGACTTTTCTGATCACAGATCTATGTCCTACTGCTAAATACACACTTGCGTTAGATGACCCAACTGTATGTGTCCTAGCACCCCGTGCTCCATCATCATATTTGCATTGTACTCATTTTTATTTCTCAGTCTTCTCCATGAAACTTTGACATTCCTGAATGTAAGGGATATAGCATAATTGTCTCTGTACCTCCAGGATCTACGATCATGGTAGCACATAATGGGTGTTCAAAAAACCATTGAGTGAATGAAGAGAACAAATTGGGACTGTGCGTATTGGATTTATTTGCACATGCTTAATTTGGGATAGAATAGCTAGTAAGAAGTTGAACATATGAGTCTGAAGCTCAGGAAGGAGGTCTGAGAGAGAGTTTGAAGTGTCTCAGCATACAGGAAGTTTTCAAAGCTTCTGTTGTAAGAATGATCCAAGTAGATTATATGGAATTTTATAGAAATCCAATTACATGGAATTCTATGGCTTTAGTTTAGGTTTCACATGTTACCTTCCTCACCTATCAAACCCTGTATTCATGGAAAGAAAGAAAAAAGAAAGTGAATTTGCTCAGTTGTGTCTGACTCTTTGTGACCCCATGGACTGTCCGTCCATGGAATTTCCCAGGCAAGAGTACTAGAGTGGGTTGCCATTTCCTTCTCCAGTATTTATGGAAGGAGTTACCAAAAATCTCTGTATTTACGTATCTATATGTAGATACCTATTTTCCTACTTACAGAGACTTAAGTTGAATTGCCACTTTGCCACTCTTATCTAATTGGAATTATTGAAAAGGGTCCAAGCCAGGCTCCTTTTGTAGCAGTTCTTGGGAACTTATCTACAAAATCTGTTCTCTCCATCCTTCTACTTAGCCCATATAGGTAGGCCAGCATTCCCCTTTCATCAGGGAAGCACTTGCAGGCATACCTACAGCTCTTGACATGCTGTACCCACAGAGATGAAGTAGCCATATTGGAGCCTGATACCCATTGTGTGATATTTTCAGCACATACGTGCGTGCTCAGTCGCTTTAGTCGTGGCCAACTTTTTGTGCCCCTATGGACTGTAGATGACCAGGAGCCTCTGTCCATGGGATTCTCCAGGCAAGAAGACTGGAGTAGGTTTCCATGACCTCCTCCAGGGATTTTTCCCCACCCAGGGATCCAACCCATATCTCCTATGGCTCATGTATCACAGGCGAGTTCTTTACCACTGATCCACTGGAGAAGCCTCAATATCTTCAGTAGCCTGTATTCTGTGAGAGTAATACCCCAGAATATCTGCTTACTAGGCAGCAATAGCCCTCGAGAGAGCTCTTGCTGTCCTCTTGTCCCCCAGCCTGACTTCAGGCTTAAGCTAAAACTTCTAACACAAAATTAGTAGATGAATCATCAGTATAAGCCCAAAATACCTATTACAGACTGGAGTGTGTGTGTGTGTATGTGTGTGTGTATTTGCTGATCATGTTCATTGCAAATAATTGGAGTAGTTGAAAAATACAGAGAAGAAAATCACACTCCAAATGATGCCATCCAGAAATAACCATTGTTATCATAAGAGAACCTCATTAAAGATGCTGTAGAACATAAATGAATCAATGGATGGATATACTGATATTAAATGGCATGTAGATATGCTGAGGGCCATCATATACTTTTAATAATAAATAAATGCTATTTTTTAATTTAATAAATACACTAAATTAAGCAGAAGATAAAGAAATGAAAGTGAACCTTAAAAGATTGTCTTCACTTTAGATATTTACTCACTTTGAAAGTAAAAATGTTAGTCTCTCAGTCGTGTCGGACTCTTTTTGACCCTATGGACTATAGCCCGCCAGGCTCTTCTGTCCATGGAATTTTCCAGGCAAGAATACTGGAGTGGGTTGCCATTTACTTCTCCAGGAAATCTTCCTGACCCATGGATCAAACCCAGGTTTCCAACATTGCAGGCGGATTCTTTCCCAGCTGAGCTACAGGGGAAGCCCCTATATGGTTCATATTTAACCACATATTTTAGTCAATGTCAGTTGACTTCTTGCCATTTAATAAGGATGAAATTAGCCTCTTACTTCCTCATCCCTCTTCTTATATTTTTACTTCTGTATTAGTTTTTTATCAAGATTTTATAATATCTGCATTTGTTCTGTAACTCTAAGTCCCAAAGGGCTTTAAACTTAGTCCTATATTTAAATGAAATAAATTTATTCAATTATTTTACTGTAGTTTTTCTACTCGTGATTATTTTGATTCATCCCTTTTCATTTCTTCCTGATGTAATGTTCTCAAGAAAGTCTTGGATGGGCTGTATTATATAATGGAGTATATTCAACTGTTTCTTTCCTTGCTATTTTAATTTATTTTGTTATTACTCTTCTTTTGTGTATGTAATCCCCTTCCTCCTTTTTTATTGCAAAACATATTTTTCTGTTTATTATATTGTTTATTTTAATCAGATATCATATTTGCTGCAATACATAATAAACCAATTCTTCCTGGCTCTGTTCCTCCCTTATCTGAAACCTGCTTTTTTTTTTTTTTTTTACTGTGGAGCCATGGCTTGAGGGCTAAGCATTTCACTCTGTCTATCATGCTAAGATGTGAAGATAAAGCAAAGAAGAGAGGTCACTGAAGTTTCTGTGTAGCCTTGTTAATGGCCAAGTGCCAGGATTTAGTGTAGGCAATCAAGATCCACACTACTCCAAAGAAAAGTTCCCCCAGACTTGAGAGTCTCCATTCATTCTCAGAGCCCTCTACACTCTCTCTTAGGCCTTTCCCACTCACCCTGTCCCTCCTGTTAGAAAAGGAGAAGGATAGTTGCTCAGTTTATTTCTCTCCAAAATTGGAAGTATTTATTATTGGTGAAAAGAATACTCAGGAGTTGATGACTCACTGAAACTGCTTCAGGAAGTCAGAGCCTGTCTATACCCATAATCTTTTGTTTCATTAGAAGATTCATTTTAAAGTTTTATTGCAAGAAATCATTCCCATTTCCTGATTTTGTTGCTGCAAATGACTTTTTTTTTTGGTCTGTGGATAGGCGTTATTGTTGTTACTCTCTATTTAATTAGATATTGCTTGTGCTCAGTTGCTTCAATATTAGGCAAAGTAAAATCTGATTTGGGCCATGGCTGGACTTTCCCTCTGCTTGGGAACAGATGTAAAATCTTGTAGAAGATAGTCACAGAGAGAGAATTCCAGATATTTGCATAGACATGCCCCTGGGACCTTGGCCAGTCCATGAGCTTGCACGTTGTCTCATGAGTCTCTGGGAGACCTAGGAGAAGAACAGCTGTGTGGTGTCTGAAAGCTGGGCGGAGATTTCAGAGATCTCAGAGTCCTCAAAGAGACACTGGAGTTGACCCAAGCCAGAGTTCAGAGAACTTGGTGAACATCCTGAACGTTTGACTGAGACTTCAGTAGGCCCATATCCTAGGAGTGAGAGTCATGCTTGGGAATAAGAACAAGAATCTAAGAAGAATGGCAAATGTGAAATACATTCCCTCCCCTGAATGAAGACTAAGACGAGACCTTGAGAGGGACAAGCTAATCCACCGGTAAATTAACTGCCTGCTGAAACAAAACTGTTGAGAAAGAGAACACAATCCAGAGCTTCTCTAATCATCATCTATAATGTCAGACATTAGTATTTGTCTGCTTGGGCCGCCATAGCAAAATACCACAGACCTAGTAAAGTAAACAACAGAAATTTATTTCTCACAGTTCTGGAAGCTGTGAATTTCAAGATCAAGGTTCTGGTTAAGTAGGTTGCATTATGAGGCCTTTTCTTCTGCTGGCTCTTAGGTGGCTGTTATTTCACTGTGTACTCACATGACCTCTTCTTTGAGACTGCAGAGACCCTGGTATCTCTTCTTACTGTGCTCTATACAGTGCACAGTTGCATCCGATTCTTTGCAGCCCCATGGACTGTAGCCCACCAGGCTCCTCTGCCCATGGAATTTTCCAGGCAAGGATACTGGAGCAAGGTACCCTTTCCTACTCCAGGGGATCTTCTTGATCCAGGGATCAAACCTGCTTCTCTTGTGTCTCCTGCATTGGCAGGTGGATTCTTTACCACCGTTCAATTAAGTTCAGTTGCTCAGTCATATCTAATCCTTTGCAACTCCATGGACTGCAGCACTCCAGGCCTCCCTGTCCATCACCAATCCCAGAATTTACTCAAATTCATGTCCATTGAGTCAGTGATGCCATCCAACCATCTCATCCTCTGTCATCCCCTTCTCCTCCCGCCCTCAATCTTTCCCAGCATCAGGGTCTTTTCAAAAGGGTAAGCTCTTTTGCATCGGGTGGCCAAAGTATTGGAATTTCAGCTTCAACATCAGTCCTTCCAATGAATATTCAAGACTGATTTCCTTTAGGATGGACTGGTTGGATCTCCTTGCAGTCCAAAGGACTCTCAAGAGTCTTCTCCAACACCCTAGTTCAAAAGCATTAATTCTTCGGCTTTTAGCTTTCTTTATAGTCCGACTCTCACATCCATACATGACCACTGGATTCTTTATCACTAGCGGCACCTTATCGCCTCTTAAGAGGGAACTAACCCTGTCAAATCAGGGCCCCACTCTTAAGGTCTCCTTTAACCCTACTTCTGTAAAGGTCCTATGCCAAAATAGAACCACATTGAGGGTTGGGGCTTCAACATACGAAATTTGGAGGGACAAAGACCTTTAGTCTGTAGTACATGCAATAAAAATTACTAAATAAAAATGGTACAGATGAACCTATTTTCAGGGCAGAAATAGAGATGCAGATGTAGAGAACTGACATGTGTACCCAACAGTAGGGAAGAGGAGGGTAGGTTGAATTGGGAGAGTGACATTGACATATTTTCACTACCGTGTGTAAACTGATAGCTAGTGGGAAGCTGCTGTATGCCACAAGGAGTTCAGCTCGGTGCTCTGTGGTGACCTAGAGGGGTGAGGTGGGATGGGGAGGTGGGAGGGAGGCTCAAGAAGGAGGAGATAAGTGCATACATATAGCTGATTCACTTTATTGGACTGCAGAAATTAACACAACATTGTAAAGTAATTATACTCCAATAATAAAATAAAATAGAATAAAATTACAAGATAAGCAAGAAGCATAAAAAGATTTATCTCTAATAATATAGAGATAAAAGTCAATGCTGCTACTGCTGCTAAGTCACTTCAGTCGTGTCCGACTCTGTGCGACCCCATGGACTGCAGCCTACCAGGCTTCTCCATCCATGGGATTCTCCAAGCAGGAACACTGGAGTGGGTTGCGGAGTGGGTTGCCATTTCCTTCTCCAGTGCATGAAAGTGGAAAGTGAAAGTGAAGTTGCTCAGTCTTGTCTGACTCTTAGCGACCCCATGAACTCCAGCCTACCAGGCTTCTCCATCCATGGGATTTTCCAGGCAAGAGTACTGGAGTGGAGTGCCATTGCCTTCTCCCAAAAGTCAATAGAAGTAAGCAAATAGATGACCTAAACATTGGAGTAACTAGACTAGAACTTCAAAATTTCTAGGATTATTTTTCTAAAGCAGATAGTGAACAAATATATAAAAATACAAAATATTTACTATATTTTGTCCAGTTTGGGATTTTAATAGAGAAATAGAACCTATAAAAATGATGAAGCCCAGACTGACCAACACGGAGGAGTAAGAAGATACGGAACTCACCTCCCTCCCACCACAAACACGTGCAGAATATAGCGACATATGGAACAATTCTACTGAAACCTAACTCTAAGCTGGCAGGACTCAAATGCCACCAAGGCTATATGAAAGACACACGTATAATCAGGTAGGAAGGGAACAAAAGCAACCTGTGCCCCTGGGAGGTGACTCAGAGGAAAAGGGAGATTACGAAGGTAGGCAAACACCTGCCCTGGGGAATAAGCTGTGCGAGCCACAGATTGGAGACACAGTCCTGGAGTCCTCCGTGCAGGAGATAATTCCTCCCAGCACCGCGCAGGCATGCTCATTCGCTCAGTTGTGTCCGACCCTTTGTGACCCCCATGGACTGTAGCCTGCCAGGTTCCCCTGTCCATGGGATTTCCCAGGCAAATATACTGGAATGGGATGCATGGGTAGACCTAGAGCGTGTCATACAGGGTGAACTAAGTCAGAAAGAGAAAAACAAATATCATATATTAACACATATATGTGGAATCTAAAAAAAGTGATACAGATGAACCTATCTGCAGGGCTGGAATAGAGATGCAAATGTAGAGACCCGACATGTAGACACAGCGGGGGAAGGGGTCGGCGCAATGGATTGGGAGATGAGGATTGACATCTATCCATGTCCATATGTAAAATAGATAGCACGGGAAGCTCAGCTCAGTGCTGCGTGATAACCTAGACGGGTGGGACGGGCGAGTCAGGTGGGAGGGAGGCCCAAAAGGAGAGGGATATATGTACACATACAACTGATTCACTTTGTTGTACAGCAGAAACTAACACAACATCGTAAAGCAACTATACACCGAGGAAAAAAAAAAGACAACAGAACCCATTCAAAGCAGGAAAGGAATAATGTCTTTAGGTACTGATAAGGAATGAACTCCACGATATGTTGTTAAATGGGAAATAAAGAGCAAACCAGTATGACACAATTTGTATGTTTTAAAATTGTCTTTATACACACACACATGTGTCCTCATGCATATGTAGACTATCTCTGGAGGGAGGGCATACAAGCCACCAGTACAGTGGTTTCTTCTGGAAAAGTGGACTGAAGGCTTGAAGAGGTACTTATCTGTCATTATATACCATTTTTACTTTATTAATATTTTATTACATCTATGTAATTACCTGTGAAAATTTTTAAATTTAAGTAAAACTATAAAAAGTATCAGAAGATGTGTGGTTTAGTCGCTCAGTCATGTCCAACTCTTGCAACCCCATGGACTGTAGCCCGCCAGGCTCCTCTGTCCATAGGATTTCCCAGGCAAGAATACTGGAGTGGGTTGCCATTTCCTTCTCCAGGGGATCTTCCCAACCCAGAGATCGAACCCAGGTCTCCTGCATTGCAGGCGGTCTCCTTATAGACTGAGCCACCAACATAACCCTTTAAGAATAGGAAGGAAATATATATATAGCTGATTCCCAAATATGCTGCCCTGTCTCCAGGATGGGGAGAACTCTTTAGTACTAACCTTCCACCACATTGTTTTGGCTGCCATGAGAGTCTACAAGTATACTACACCAGATGCCCTTTGACTGGACTGCTGGCAACCTTTAGGAACTTTGACCCTGCCCCATGGCCAACAAATAACTCTTGGACGTAGTTCCGCTTCTCCATTTCCTGGCAATTGAACCATCCAAGTTGACTCAACACCAACCAAATTCCCCCCACGTTTACCACTGTGCTGAATATACTCCCCTGAGGCTGAAAATCTAGCCAGGCTTCCTGGAAAACTGGCCGCAGTGCAGCACAAGTATAGGAAATCTGCAGAAATGAACCGAGATGTACCATTGGCAAATGAATGATTTGAGAACAAAGTATGATAAAATTTCAAAAGTGAATTCCTATTACTAAGGATTTTAAAGAAAACAAGAATCACTTCTTTCTGTTCACATTTATTAGAGCAAATCATTTGTGGTATTTATGCCAGCTAAGTAATTAAATCAAGCTTTCCCTCAGCCAGAACTGATATTCACAAACATTAAATCAGGGGTAAACAACTTAAAAATAGCCTTGGATGGCAATAATTGCTACTTTAAAAAAAATTATGCTAAAGCTGAAACTCCAGTACTTTGGCCACCTCATGAGACGAGTTGACTCATTGGAAAAGACTCTGATGCTGGGAGGGATTGGGGGCAGGAGGAGAAGGGGACGACAGAGGATGAGATGGCTGGATGGCATCACTGACTCCATGGACGAAGTGTGAGTGAACTCCAGGAGTTGGTGATGGACAGGGAGGCCTTGTGTGCTGCAATTCAAGGGGTCACAAAGAGTCGGACACGACTAAGCGACTGAACTGAACTGAACTGGTGATCAAGAAACTATATCTTTGTGCCAGAAAGCCCCTTTTCTACTTGGCAAAAACCTAATTACCACTGTTCCCTAAAAAGAAATTGATGCACTGATTGAAATTTCTAGATTCCAATGTTTAAAGTTGCTTTCTAGAGTTTAGAAAATGCTAAAAATTATCTTTCAGTCCAAAGTGGCTTCAGACAATAATGTGCCAGTGATGGATAAAATATTGTTTAAGCCATTTTGTCTTAGTTTTGAGCCATTTTAAAGGGAGAGAATGCAACTAAACAATTGTGAAAATTAATCCTGAATCCTAACAGCTAAATCCTCGTTTAAAATTATATATACAATTTTCTAGCTCCACTAGATAATTTGAACCACAAAGTCAAAACAAAATTTATAATTAAAGCTTCTCAGAGCCTAAGCTCTATTAGGATAAGTTATATGACATTCTTTAACTAGACAATGATGCCCTTCTTAGAAAGCAGATGGAGAAATATTAATTCAACTTTTCATACATTCTCAAATTTTTCTTGTTGTTTGGAGTATGATACACATTGCATGCATTCCTTAATTCATTTGAATATTCACTCATTCCAGACAAACATTTTTAAGATTATTCACTTTAATGGTGCTTGGGCAGTAAAAACCATCAGTATATAATATACTTATTATACCTCAGCCTAAAAATGGATGTCTCTGCTCAAATGTCAACTTTCTGAACCAAATGAGAGAAGCAGCAATTATGTTTAGCAGTTCGATAATTGGGAGAGAAAATGAATACTGGCTGATTTTCTAGTCGTTTTTTGCTTGGCTGGTTGGTTTCTTGTTTTTATTTTCACTTGCGTTTTTTTGTTTCAGTTCTTCTCCCAGTCCCACAAAAACTTTCAAACTGAAATGTGCCCCATGGTTCTTTCCATCTGTTAGATTTTGTTACTAATCAAATGAACTGAAGACAGTTGACTTGTGTCTAAAAGGTTGCTTCATGAAGTTTTTGGTTCACTGGCACTTTTAATCTTCCTATCAATTATAGTATGTCCCAACACGTCCCAACAACTAATGGACGAATGGACTAGGTCTGTCAAAGAACTAAAGGAACCAAAGGAAGATTCATCTCTGGTTGAGAAGGATCTATGATGGGAGGATTTCGCTTTTATTCTTCAACCTGCTATGATACCAACCTTCTATTTTTCACCTCTAAGCTCCTTCACAAGTTCCTCCTTACCTTATTTATGAATACTGAAGCATCTTGGAGTCTTTAAATGGGTCCCTACAGACTGGTTCCAAATAGGAAAAGGAGTACGTCAAGGCTGTGTATTGTCACCATGTTTGTTTAACTTATATGCAGAGTACATCATGAGAAATGCTGGACTGGAAGAAACACAAGTTGGAATCAAGATTGCTGGGAGAAATATCAATAACCTCAGATATGCAGATGACACCACCCTTATGGCAGAAAGTGAAGAGGAACTAAAAAGCCTCTTGATGAAAGTGAAAGTGGAGAGTGAAAATGTTGGCTTAAAGCTCAACATTCAGAAAACAAAGATCATGGCATCTGGTCCCATCACTACATGGGAAATAGATGGGGAAACAGTGGAAACAGTGTCAGACTTCATTTCCCTGGGCTCCAAAATCACTGCAGATGGTGACTGCAGCCATGAAATTAAAAGACGCTTACTTCTTGGAAGGAAAGTTATGACCAACCTAGATAGCATATTCAAAAGCAGAGACATCACTTTGCCAACAAAGGTTCACCTAGTCAAGGCTATGGTCTTTCCTGTGGTCATGTATGGATGTGAGAGCTGGACTGTGAAGAAGGCTGAGTGCCAAAGAATTGATGCTTTTGAACTGTGATGTTGGAGAAGACTCTTGAGAGTCCCTTGGACTGCAAGGAGATCCAACCAGTCCATTCTGAAGGAGATCAACCCTGGGATTTCTTTGGAAGGAATGATGCTAAAGCTGAAACTCCAGTACTTTGGCCACCTCATGCGAAGAGTTGACTCATTGGAGAAGACTCTGATGCTGGGAGGGATTGGGGGCAGGAGGAGAAGGGGATGACAGAGGATGAGATGGCTGGATGGCACCACTGACTCCATGGATGTGAGTCTGAATGACCTCCGGGAGTTGGTGATGGACAGGGAGGCCTGGCGTGCTGCAGTTCATGGGGTCGCAAAGAGTCGGACACGACTGAGCGACTGATCTGATCTGATCTGATCTGCTCTCTCTTTCTGCCTAAACTTTCTCAGGTAGTCTGATACTGTAAATGCTATCTTCACTACTGTATAAATGACACCTACATTTACATAACACAATGATGACTATGAAAAGAATCCTCTTGCCAATGCAGGAGTAAGATCCCATGAAGAAAGACAAGATAGTCCACTCCAGTATACTTGCCTGGAAAATCTCATGGACAGGGGAGCTTGGAAGGCTGCAGTCCATGGGATTGAAGAGTCAGACATGACTGAGCAGACATACACAACACACGATCTAATATTTGATGAGACACTGTTTCCCCCTAAGGAATATCTTCCTGGTCAGTATCTCAGCTTGATTCTGTAAGGTTTCAGTCACTTTTGCTCAACTGACCTCACTCAGCTTCTAAGACTCAGACCTTTTTATTTGAAGACTTCGATCTCCTATGAGATTTAGCTGTTCTCCCCACTCCACCAGCCAGCAGGGTGCTGGCAGTTCACGTGGCTCTGAGTGGAAGGACTTTTTCCTTCTTGACTCTTTCCCTCCCTGGATCACGGGTAAGAAGAGACCAGGGTGACAGAGTGCTCTCCTCTGTGGCCATCTTTGCAAGGCCTCCCCCATCTCCTTGTTTGCTTGGTGACTGCTTTTCCATCTCATTGTCTGCGACCTGCAGTGGCTAGGCAGTAGCACTCTCCTGGGCAAAACTGGTCTCTTGTAACATAAGCCTTGTCTTCCATCGCCCTGCCATGATTGTTCCCATTGTGTTCTTATGACATATGTACCTCTTATTCCACATGGACAAGAATATGATCCCATTCTTTCTCTAGAATCTCTCCCATCCCTGAAGGGAAATGTGAGATCGATCTAAACTCCCCACATCTCAGAAGCTGGGAACCCACAGCGGGGTGGAGGTTGTCAATATCCATTCCCCTCTGATTCTTTATGCCCATAATTGGTAGCATGTGCAGCATACTAAGTCGCTTCAGTCATGTCCAACTCTTTGCAACTCCAAAGACTGTAGGCTCCTCTGTCCACAGGTTTCTCTAGGCAAGAATACTAAAGTGGGTTGCCATTTCCTCCTCCAGGAATTGATAGCACAGAGGGCTCAAACACTGGGGAAGAGCCCATACCACCAAATCCTGTCAGGCTCCCCTCATATTTACCTCCCCTTACCCAACAAACTCTGAGGCTCATTTAGGAAGGATGAGAAAAAGAAAATGGAGATTATTATTCGTGGAACCACATTGCCAGTTTCCACGAATCTCTGAAATCTATTCTAATTCTGTTCTTCCTAGGATTCACATAAATGAATGCATTTCCAACTGAAAACTATTTACAAAGCAGAAAAGAGTGACTCCTACTACTACACAGAAACCAGAGACATGTATATAAATGCAAGCATCACCAAAGATCATGTTCAAGGGCAAATGAGTAGAAGTGCTTCCTTCTCTAACATGTGGTTTTCTGGATGCTGTAGGTGATTGTCTGTTTTCTTCAGTTTTTTTTTTTTTTTTAATTTATGTTTGAATAACTCAGTGCTTGTAAAAGCATGGTTCATGACAGATAAGTAAAGAAATTGAGAACTAAGAATGATTTGACATTGACAGGATATTTGAGCCTGTGGTCAGTGAACTCATCTCACTGAAAAAAGATGGAGCAATTTGAGTGTTTTCTTTATATTTCATTTTCTTAGTAATTCATTCCTTCTTGAAAAGTAGCAGTCTGTGGGGAAAAAGAGAGAAGAAAGGGAAAAAAAAAGAGGAGGAGGAGACAAGGCAGGTAGACGGGAAGGAAGAAAGGGAAAAGAATGCTAGCTCTTTCGGTATGTAACATATATTCTCTGTAAACTGCCTGTAATTCCTTATATGAGGTGACAAGGCTTCCCAGGTGGTGTAGTGGCAAGGAATCCACCTGTGCATGAAGGGGACACAAGAGATTTGGGTTTGATCCCTGGGTCAGGAAGATCTCCTGGAGAAGGAAATGGCAACCCACTCCAGTATTCTTGCCTGGAACATTTCATGGACAGAGGAGCCTGGAGGGCTGTAGTCCATAGTGTTGCAAAGAGTTAGACAGGACTGAACATACACACATACACAGGGGATAAAATAAGTGCATAAACACCCAACTTCACCACCTTGATTCTCTTCACTGCTAATTTACTCTCCCTCCCTCTGATGTTCTCTTTCCCACTCCATCCAACTATATGCAGCTACTCTCTTCCCCACCTACCTGTCCAATTTCCTCATCACCACACTGCCAACTGCTGCAGCTTCGCTTCAATTATGTTGCTTGAAATGCTATTTAAAGAAATGAACATAAATCATGCTTCCTAAATAAAAATGCTCTTGTGTTCCACAGCAGACCATGATCTTTAATGAATGTTTGATGCCTTAATCACGTGTGCCTAAATTCCTTTATAGTTTATCATAAAATTGCATTCCTACCTTCTCAAGCCCCACATTTCACAGGTTATGTAAGACTTCTTTCTTTAAGCTTCAGGAAAATTAATCAGTTTGCTTTAGGAAAAGCAAATAGTTAAGAGAAACAGGGGAAAATGTTTACATAATGATGGTGTTACACATTTTTCTGAGTGCAATCAGTTGGAAACTCTTCCTTAGAAAAGAAAGATAAATAAATTGAAATTGGTCAAGTTTAGCTCAGTTTGATTATAGAGGTTCTTTCAATACATAACAAGAAAATAGTGAAGTAAGCCAGAAAGAAAAACACCAATACAGTATACCAACGCATATATATGGAATCTAGAAAGATGGTAACAATAACCCTGTATGCGACCCCCAAGACAGCGAAAGAGACACTGATGTATAAAACAGTCTTTTGGACTCTGTGGAAAAGGGAGAGGGTGGGATGATTTGGGGGAATGGCATGGAAACATGTATAATATCATATAAGAAATGAATCGCCAGTCCAGGTTCAATACAGGATGCTTGGGGCTGGTGCACTGGGATGACCCAGAGGGATGGTACGGAGAGGGAGGTGGGAGGGGTGTTCAGGATGGGGAACACGTGTATGCCTGTGGCGGATTCATGTTGATGTATGGCAGAACCAATACAATATTGTAAAGTAGTTAGCCTCCAATTAAAATAAATAAATTTAAAAAAAAAAGAAAATACCTTGTTAAGGATCAACTAAGTATTGCTGTTACCTCAATCATGTTTGGCTTTTTATGAGTCAGTTTGGAATTATTTTTTTTCCACATGGAGAAAATATGCCAATGTATTTGTTCACAAGATAATAAAACAAAATTCAGAAACATTTTGGTCCTTATATTTGAGTTTCCTATCCACTTGATTAAAGATTTGGTTAAAATGAAAAGATAGAAAACAGAAAATTGGAATTTTATGAATTAGGAAATGTTTTAAAATGTATGACCAGAAATATATTAAGTAAACTGGGCTTCCCAGGTGGCAGGGTCCCCTGCCAATGCGGAGACTAGGTGCAGGTTCTCCTCCGGATCCCCTGGAGAGGGCATGGCACCCACTTCATTTCTTGCCTGGGTCCCTGGACAGAGCTCGGCTACAGTCCATAGGGTGCAGGTTGAACACAACTGTGATTTGGCATGAGCCTGATACACATGACGATTCTGAAATCAGGGAGAAGCAGGTGCAGGCAGAGGTGTGTGTGTGTGTGTGTCTGACTGGGGATATTTCATTTTTTTTC
Source organism: Tragelaphus eurycerus (assembly GCA_935064755.1). Lineage (NCBI taxonomy): Eukaryota > Metazoa > Chordata > Mammalia > Artiodactyla > Bovidae > Tragelaphus > Tragelaphus eurycerus. The sequence continues at coordinate 13,153,040 of CAKXYN010000036.1, read as the reverse complement.
TGGCATAATAATAATATGATATTCCATTTATCATGTTCATTTTTCCCTGTGTTACTGACTCTTCCATTCCAGGAATGTTATTTCTCCTCTCCACACTGGAGTGCAGCAACAGTAAAACAGCTAGGAATTTCACTCAGTGGTCTGATAAGCTCTCACAAATGTGTTGTTTACAGCCGAGGAACATAAATGCCTATTTACATATATGTCTGGCAAAACTTCCTTTCCCTATCTGATGGACATTAATTTGGACTGAACCAGTTTCCTGTAAAAAGAAATTGCAAAGGGCCTAGGAAGAATATGATGTGTTTGACTAATTTCCTCTGCCTACTGTAGACATTAAATTAAATTTACATGCTAATTATGACCATAATGGCCCTTTGGATGATGCTGCACTACAAGCCGCAAGTGAAATGAGGTCCCCAGTTGTCACTGAGAAAATCAAAAGGATCTTAGTTTGAGGAGTAAATATGTGATTATAGTGATTTGTGTGAATTGTGATTATATTCTTCAATAAAGAAAACAGACTGGTGTTTACAAGTTTCCTCTTGAGAATCAATTAATGAATTAACACATATTGAACACCCACAGGGTTTCTGGAGCTAAACAAATAAATTACTTCATCAACCTGCAAAAAAAAAAAAAATTCATGGCTAGTGGACTGAGCTGTGCAATAAATCCAGCTGAGCATGACCCTAAGCAGAACGATTAAGCAGGCAGAATTTATCTTCACTGTGGCCTGCATCTGCACTGTGCGTTCTGGAACAGTTTGGACTAGAAGTCCAGTCTGGACTCTGCTTCTGGCTCTGTTACCTGCTAGCTGCGTAATAATGACCAAGACAATTTACCTTTCTGAGTTTTAATTTCTTAATTATAAAATGGGAAATCATTGCTGTGCGTTATGGAGAGTCTCAGAGGAAACAAGGAGTAGGAATTGACTTTTAACATTATAAAAAGTCTATATCCATACAATATTATTTCCCTGTTTCATTTTTTTTTCTCAAGACTTCTTCAAGGGGTTGATTGTTTTCGTGATTTCTAATCCCGCTTTTGTTTTCTTCTAAATCCTCACTCCAGTGACCTCACATTGTGGCCTCAAAACAGTACCCAGTTTACTTATCCCATCAATACTATTTGACACAATCCACAGGTGAGTCCATCCTCCTTGAAACATTTTCTTCATTTTGCTTCCAAAGATACGTTCTTGCTCTTCTCCCTAAAGTGAAAGTGAAGTGAAGTCGCTCAGTCGTGTCCGACTCTTCGTGACCCCATGGACTGCAGCCCACCAGGCTCCTCTGTCCATGGGATTTTCCAGGCCTAAACCACTGGCCATATTTTCTGTAATGGCTCTTCCTTTTCTGTCTAACATTTATCCTTAGAGTATGCAAGGGCTTAAGTTCTTAGACTTCCCTTCTCTACATCTGCTTCCTTCTTTTCTCTCTGTGTGCATGAGTGTTAAGTCGCTTTAGTCATTTCCAACTCTTTGCGACCCTATGGACTCTAGCCCATCTGGCTTCTCTGTCCTTGGGATTCTTCAGGCAGGAATATTGGAGTGGGTTACCATTTCCTTCTCCATCTTTTCTCTCTACACTCATCTAATGTCATGATTTTAAATACTATCTCTAATCTTTCACAGCAATCTAGACCTCCCTTGCAAACTTGAGACTCATATTCTACTTGTAGCCCCACTGGGTTATCATAAAATTTTTAGCAAAAATATGTTCATCTCTTATTGACTCATCTCTCCTTACATCTATTCCATGCACAATTCTTTTCTATTTCAATTGATGGTACTCCAGCTTTCCATTTGCACTAGACAAAATTTTAGTCATACTTGACCCCTCTCTATCTCTTTTGCCCCATAACCAATTATTTTATCCCCCACCCCTCAATAAATCCTGTTGGTGCTGTCTTCAAAATCTATCTACTGATTACCATGTTCATTACCATTACCCTGGAGTAAGCCATCATCATCTCACTCCCTCACTAGTCTCCTAGCTATTCTCCCTACCCTTCTACAGTTTATTCTCCATAAAGCAGTTAGAGTAATCCCCTTAAAACATACTCCAGGTCAGGTCACTTCTTTGTCAAAACTCTCCAAAGACCCCTTATTTAAGCAGAATAAAATCCAAGACTCTTACAATGAGCCATGAGGCCTTGCAGGATTTCTCACACATACTGATAGAAACACAGACATAGACACACACAAACACACACACACTTACCCTTCTGTCTAATCTCATCTCTGACTAGTCTCCTCATTTATTCTGCCCCAGGTGCAATGGCCTCTGTGCTCTTCCTTGAAAACTCCGGTTCACTCCTGAAGTTTAGGGGAGAACGGGTACGTGTATATGTATGACTGAGACCCTTCACTGGTCACCTGACGCTATCACGATGTTGTTAATCTGCTATGACTAAATGCAAAATAAAAAGATAAAAAAGACTGTTCTCTAATGATAATGACTATCAAAGTAAAAAACCCTCTGTCTCCCTTTTTCCTCAGGACACCTGCTTTTCCAATTCCATTCTTAGGCATGCTGCTGCTGCTGCTAAGTTGCTTCAGTCGTGTCTGACTCTGTGCGACCCCATAGACGGCAGCCCACCAGGCTCTCCCATCCCTGGGATTCTCCAGGCAAGAACACTGGAGTGGGTTGCCATTTCCTTCTCCAATGCATGAAAGTGAAAAGTGAAATTGAAGTCGCTCAGTCGTGTCCACTCTTCGTGACCCCATGGACTGCAGCCCACCAGGCTCCTCCATTTATGGGATTTTCCAGGCAAGAATACTGGAGTGGGGTGCCATCACCTTCTCTGATTCTTAGGCATATACCCTAGTAATGAATCAGTGAGTATAATGACTTCTCTGCACCAAGATACATACATTAAGAATGTGAAAGTGAAAATGTTAGTCTTTCAGTCATGTCCAGCTTTTTGCAACCCTATGGACTCTAGCCCACCAGATTCCTCTGTCCACAGAATTCTCCAGGCAAGAACACTGGAATGGGTTTCCATTTCCTTTTCCAGAGGATCTTACTGCATTTCAGTGAGATTGTTTACTGTCTAAGCCACCAGGGAAGCCTAAGAATGTGTAATAAGAAGCAAAATGAAAAACAAACTTGATACAGATATAGATAGCAAAGTAAATAAACAGATCAGAACATAATCTTCTTTTTCATTGTCTTATTTGACATGCAAATTTATATTAGTTTCAGGTGTACACTGCAGCAATTTGCTAATTTTATACATTGTAAAATAATCCTGTCATCATCCATTGTATAAAAGTGGTTACAGTATTAGATCCAAATATATTCATACAATGAAATTCCTTCCAACAATGAAAAGAAGTGAACTAAAGCTATAAGAACATGGATGACTCTCCCAAACAAGATTTTAAAAATCTGATAGATATGGTTACTCAGGTGTTGTCTTCATAATAATTATTTATTAAACTGAATATGTGTGTGTGCATGCCTGTGCTCAGCCACTCAGCCGTGTCAGACCTTTTCCAACCCCATGCACTGTAGCCCATCAGGCTCCTCTGTCCATGGAATTTCCCAGGCAAGAATACCAGAGTGGACTGCCATTTCCTGCTCTAGAGGATCTTCCTGACCCAGGGATCAAACCTGCGTCTCCTGCATTTGCAGGTGGATTCTTTACCACAGCATCACTTGGGAAGCCCAAACTGAATATACATATTCTTTCTCTATGTAATTATATTTCACAATTTAAGCATCTAAATATTTTCTTAGACAGAGAAGAGTCATTCGGCCAATCCTAGTCACACAGAATCTGGGAGGGTAAAAATACAGTAATAGTAACAACAAGATTTTGCTTAAGGAGAAAAAAAAATAAAGTAGGCATTTGGTAAGGAGTTAGTTAGCAAGTGTCCGCTGCACGTACGCTATTCATTATCTGAGATACCTAAGTGCAATTATAGTTTTAAAGATATGTATTTTTTATACAACCATGTGCATAAATAAAAGCCAACTATTCATCTGATGGTCAATCAAAAATAAAAGCATATCTGTTTGAAAACTTGAAGCAGAAATTTTCTACACTGCACTCACTAAGAATCAATATATCCATGGTTAACTTGATTCATTTCTAAAGGATTTTCCAGAGACAGTGTGCATACTTTAGAACTAATCCCTGCGTGAGACAGATGTAGACCATCCCACTCTGTGGATTTGGTTTTTCCCCAACTTGGCGTACTGCTCTGGAGACTGGCAGCTTGAAGTATTTCCTGACTCTGCTGAAATCCTGAGGCCATAATACAGGCTTCAACTTTTCAGGATTTGTCATTGAACTTTCACCCTTTGCACACTTTTTCTAAATTCCAGAGGTTTTTTTTTTTTGTTTGTTTGTTTTTGATAATTTACCTTTTGTAGGTTGCCTGAGTCAACACTTACCCACCACCTCCTTCTCCCTAGTTTCTCCCTAGTAACCTTCTCTCTAGGAGTGGCCCTGTGGGAGTAGAGAGACAGAAGCAGAAGGCTGCTAGGTGGGGCTCCTTAGAAAACTTGCTTTCTTGGTACAAGGGACCTTCTCTTTAGTGCAGTAGAGATACAGACAGGTGTGAGTGGATGCGTGCATTACTTCCGTCGTGTCTGACTCTGTGACCCTACCGACTATAACCCGCCAGGTTCCTCTGTACGTGGGATTCTCTAGGCAAGAATAGTGGAGTGGGTTGCCAACCCCTTCTCCAGGGGATTTTCCCGACCCAGGGATCAAACCCGAGCCTCCTGCATCTCCTGCATTGCAGGTGGATTCTTTACCTCTGAGCCACTAGGGAAACCCCCTGGCAGGCGTATCTCTCCACAACGAAGCAGCAGGTTTGAAGCCTAAAGCAAATATACCGTAGATTGTGGAGCAGAAGCTTGGATCAAACGTAGGTCCCCACCAGGACTGCTGAGCAGCTGCGGTGACCACGAACCTTCAGGATCCGACACCACCAATTTCAGAGGCTGCATCCATAAGATCAAGTGTTTCCAGAACTATTAGAAGTGCAGAATTATTTCTCTTCAGGGAGATAAACAGGCCCCATCTAGAACCCTATGTCATAAATTGAGTAACAGTCATTTGAAATTGGATTTAATAACATACCTAGGTAAAAGATAATTTCAAAAGCAATTTTGAAATAAACTGTTAGTGAGCTATAAAATTATAGGAAGTCTTATATTAAAAATAAAAGCAGTGGAAACTAAAACTAAACAAAGATGAAGAGAACTTTCAATGCTGAAGAAATAGCACTGGTTTCGGAGCAGATGTTTGTGAAATTCATTCCAGATCTTTTTTTTTTTACCTTGAAAAAGTTCCTTAACACCTTAGTCTCAGTTACCTCACCTGTTATATTAGTTAATAATTTCTTCCTTACAATATTGTTGTTACATGTGGAAAACAGCCATTGCACTCCTGCGCCATGCTACTTATTCAATAAATAAATAGTAGCTATCATTGAAGTTCATATAAGTCATTTTCTAAGGTCAATAGTTTTGTGATCTTGAGGTTATTGATTTTTCTTCCGAAAAAAAAAAAAAAAGTGGATTCAATTAAATGACTCCCTGCCATTCTATAAGGACTACATAACACAGTTGGCCCCTGTCATAAACCCACATCATATCAGGGGAACTGTTCAGAAAGAGTTTGATTCCTGGCTTCAAGTGTCAACTCTAATCTTGCCCAGATATTTGACCTTGGTCAGGCCTATGAAGGAACCTTAGAATCCTTCTCTGTAAAACTGCAGCGTTGAGTAAATATGGTCTCCAATATGTCTAAAACTTCTGGTATCAGATCAAATTCTCTAACACTTTTGGTCCTGGAAGGTGATGGATAATAGGAAAGCAAAAGCACAAATGAATTGAAAGGTAGAGGAATTCATTTGGCTGATACCATAGTTCATGATCTATGGCTGAGAATTGCTGTCTGGAACAATTTTGATCAAAGGTACAAGCTTGCTTGTCTTGACTCCAGTATCTAGTGTTGAAGGAACTGTATTTGAGACAAAGGATAAAGGATTATTCCCTGCTCTAGGATAAAGAGGAAGTTCCAGGCTGATGTCAATGAAACTATAAAGTGAGGATGAGTCCATGCTAAGTCACTCAGTTGTGTCCACCTCTTGCAACCCTATAGACTGTAGCCCACCAGGCTCCTCTGCCCATGGGATTCTCCAGGCAAGAATACTGGAGTGAGTTGCCATTTCCTCCTCCAGGAGAGCCTCCCGACCCAGGGATTGAACCCATGTCTCCTGTGAGTCTGTTGCATTGGCAGGTGGATTCTTTACCACTGAACCATCTGGGAAACCCAAAAGTGGGGATAGTGAGGAGCATAAATTATGAGAGTGAAAGGAAATAACCCCAGCCAAAGGAAGAGGTCCTGAACTCCATCAGCACACACTAGACCTTACTGAAAATGTCACACAATTACAAAATAGAGTTAAAAGGCCCCAAACCTGAACATTCTCTTTGAATTTAAGGGACCAACTGGGGCAAAGGCACTGGGCTGCAATCATGTAAATGTAAGTAGCTAGTTACTTTCGGAGGAAAAGAGAATTTTAGAAAGCTTCTGCTCACATGACAGTCAAAATTGTGACCATGCGAAAGAGCCCAAAGCAACAGAGCTTGGCTTAGTCTGTCAGTAAGGAATCATTTATGATGCTGTCTGTGTGGTCTGGGTCTCAAGCTGTTTAAAATGCTTAGACGAATTTGATCTACTATGTTTGTGCATCTGATTTATTTGATTTACAAATGCAGGGCTTAGCAAGATGTTGTTAGATCTGTATTTGAGTATTTAAAGTAAAATCTGTATGTATCTCAGATGATTAACCATTTGAGGCAATCCAGCTACAAAATATTGAAAATGTCACTGTCGTTTAAAACATCTGAGGGAATTTGATTAAATATGTAATGATTGAAAAAAGTTTGATGATATATCAAATTCAAAAAAGCATCCTTTCCCAAAGTCCTAAATGCTAAAAATAAAATAAAGTCTTACCGAAAAATTTTAAGAAAATTTAACTTTCAAATGGTAACTTTCACCGAAGAAATACTGATTAAAATCCAAATATTAGATAGAATTCCTGTTCTTGCAAAAACAAGAACCACTTGTATTTCTTCTTCACTATTTTTCTTTCTATAGCTCTGGCTAACTAAAAAGTCCCACAAAATAGGTAAAAGATTCCCTTTCTAAGTATGTAGGCAGGAATCTGAAAAACGAATTTTTATTCCAGTGCCTGCATTTGTAGTGCCACCTAGTGTTCAAAAAGGCAATGACCGTTTTTGAAGTTGAAGTTCTAACTATTCCGCATAAAAGAAGCTGCGCTGCTGCTGCTAAGTCGTTTCAGTCGTGTCTGGGTCTGTGCGACCCCATAGACGGAAGCCCACCAGGCTCCAAGGTCCCTGGGATTCTCCAGGCAAGAACACTGGAGTGGGTTGCCATTTCCTTCTCCAATGCATGAAAGTGAAAGTGAAGTTGCTCAGTCGTGTCCGACTCTTCGCGACCCCATGGACTGCAGCCCACCAGGCTCTTCCATCCATGGGATTTTCCAGGCAAGAGTACTGGAGTGGGGTGCCATTGCCTTCTCCAATAACAATTATAAAAGGAGCATAATCTTTAAAATTATGAATTACTATATTATACAACTGTAACTTATATAATATTATTCATCAATTATACTTTAAAAAATTGTTCAGAATTGAAACAGAGAAAAAAAAATGTCAGTCAAGAGTGGAAACATGGAACACATTTCAGTTACACCATTAACAATCTTACCTTAAGTGCTTAAGATATAAAACCTACTGAAATTATGGTTTTCCCCAAAATTATGCCCTTCTTTTTCCTTCTGAAACTTTATGAAATTTTGTGTTCTGCTTTTTATATCCTCATACTGCTGCTGCTAAGTCGTTTCAGTCGTGTCCGACTCTGTGCGACCCCATAGACAGCAGCCCACCAGGCTCCCCCATCCCTGGTACATTCTATTTGTATAATTGAGTATTTCTCACCTTTAGGGTTAGAAAAACTTCTACCTTCAAAGAGCTTATGTTCTACTTGTATTTATTACAGGTTATACGGAAATCGAATATATATATCCATCTTTACTTTCGCTAGACTGCTTTTATCCCCATTCAAACTACTACTTCACTAAAAGGCTTTGCCTTGAGTTGGTGTTCAGTAAATATATGTGGAATCAAACAGGTAATTGAAGATAATTCACATATCAGTTAATTTTATAGTTTTAGCAACCCGGCTTTTCTCTGTAGACCTTTGGTCAACAATTATTCTGTTTGTCTATTGTATGCTGGTTTTGAGAGTCCCTTGAACAGCAAGGAGATCAAACCAGTCAATCCTAGAGCAAATCAACCCTGAATATTCACTGGAAGGACTGATGCTGAAGCTGAAGCTCCAATACTTTGGCCACCTGATGCAAACAGCTGACTCACTGGAAAAGACCCTGATGCTGGGAGGGATTGGGGGCAGGAGGAGAAGGGGACAGCAGAGGATGAGATGGCTGGATGGCTTCACCGACTCAATGGACATGAGTTTCAGCAAATTTCAGGAGATGGTAAAGGACAGGGAAGCCTGGCGTGCTGCAGTCCATGGGGTCGCAAAGAGTCAGACACAACTGAGCGACTTGTGCTGGTGTGCCCTCAATCACCCCCTTCACCAACCCCCCACTGCCCCTCACCTCCCCTGCTACAATGTGGGCCCCAAAGCCATGATTCAGGACTTGGCTGGATGAAGGAAACGGGTTTTGAACTGAAGACAAGAAGATAATTTTTATTTAGATTTGACTGAGCGTTTTCATACCTGAGAAGTAATCATGTTCTTATAATACCTAAAAGTGGCTGGAAAGCTATGGAATCACACCAATTAGAATTAACAGATGGGGAAGAGAGGTGAGACAGAGCAAAAATGAAAATAGTGACTGGAAAAAATTATGAAAGCATGTGCCTGTCAACTTCTACTCATTCGTAAACTGTTTACTTGTAGGCATTTATGGTCTCTTTTCCTCATTGCTGTATTTACAAATTTGTATAAATAATATATTCATCACTAGGCATTCACCAAGAAAAAAAAAAATTACTTCCCTGAATACTTAAAAAAAGAGGTCCAGAAAGGAAGCTAATAATTACTGATGTGTACTATGGTTTGGGCAAAAATCCTCTTTATCCCTTTAATGCTCACAGCTATCCTAAGGCATAAAATTGTTTATCAGTTAAGGAATTTGAAGATCCAAGATGGTGAGTGATTTGGCCCAAGTCAAAGCAATTGTAAATGGTAGACAGAGAATTAAAATTGAGTCCTATTTTGACTGCAGGGTCCTTTAGCTTCTGATAGTCCATTCTTTTCATTCTGTGAAAGAAACAGCAAATGTAAGATTGGCCAGTCCCGTCTACAGCTCTGTGCACATTTAGCTCAGGTGTTAAAGCAAACATACTGGCTCTTCAGACCTCAGTCTGCCTGGACTCACCCACTTGCCCCGACCAAGGCCAAGCAGACTAAGAGGAAAACGGGTGTGTGCAGTCTGGTTTCTAATCCAAACAGCTAAAGAGCAGGGAATGAGCTTACCTGCTGAACCATAAATCAATACACTTCACAACCGTTACCCTTTACTGGAGAAGCAGTGAATTTCTTTCCTATTTGTAGAGAAAGACTCCTTTTTTAAGTTTAATTAATGTATTCAAACTTCAAACTTCAGAGTTTGAAGTCAGAGAAGGTGCAGTTTTTGGTGAAAAAAGTCCGGGATCACCCCTGCCAGGGGAGTGATGAGAGGTCAAGGAATTAAGAACTGCAAGGGTCATCAAAATGGATTACATCTAGTGAAGGCCAGAGTCTAAGGGGAAGCTCAAACAGGAAGTCAAGCTCTGAAGGGGAGTCTGCCTACTTCCTGGGTCTGAATTATGTAGAGTTGACTGTATACACCCACAGACATTGTAACCTATCCAGGTTAATGCACCAGTACAGGTAACACACAGTCAGGGAAGCTGGGGACCCTGTGACAGCTCTGTTTGCAAGTCCTACGAGTAGAGTCTGGGCCAGGCCCCAGATATTTTGGAGGGAGCTCTACAGTGCAGATCACAATCTGGGGATTTCAACCCTATGAGTTCTTAAGGGAGCTAGACAGACAGGAAGCCTGTTGACTCTAGAAGTGAGTGGCTTGTAAAGAATAAAGTTCCACTAGTTTAGCACGTTTATAGATTAAAGATGTCAGCAATGATTCTGAACCCCCAATGGCACCCCACTCCAGTACTCTTGCCTGGAAAATCCCACGGACGGAGGAGCCTGGTAGGCTGCAGTCCATGGGGTCGCTAAGAGTTGGACACGACTGAGCGACTTCACTTTCTCTTTTCACTTTCATGCATTGGAGAAAGAAATGGCAACCCACTCCAGTGTTCTTGCCTGGAGAATCCCAGGGACGGGGGAGCCTGGTGGGCTGCCGTCTATTGGGGTCACACAGAGTCAGACACGACTGAAGTGACTTAGCATAGCAATGTGTTCAAATTCCATCTTCATTTCTGGGCATCCCTTCACCTGTCTGTACATTTTCTTTTTTCTTTTCTCTTTCCTTTTCTCTTACATCTTTCCTTTTCTCTTTCCGTTTCTCTTTCCTTTTCTCTTTGATCCATTGAAACAGTTCTTTTTTGATATTTTAAAGATGACTCTCTAACATCCTCTTTTATTGCCCTCCTGACAGTTATGTGAGGTTTTCTAGGGGATAGGAGTTATACTTCTTCAAGTTTACATCTTCTCTTCTTAGATTTCTGAGTTCCCCTGGTAATTGGGCACTACAATCAGATCAGATCAGTCGCTCAGTCGTGTCTGACTCTTTGCAACCCCATGAATCACAGCACGCCAGGACTCCCTGTCCATCACCAAATCCCTGAGGAGGTCACTGAGACTCACGTCCATCGAGTCAGTGATGCCATCCAGCCATCTCATCCTCTGTCGTCCCCTTCTCCTCTTGCCCCCAATCCCTCCCAGCATCAGTCTTTTCCAATGAGTCAACTCTTCTCATGAGGTGGCCAAAGTACTGGAGTTTCAGCTTTAGTATCATTCCTTCCAAAGAAATCCCAGGGCTGATCTCATACAGAAAGGACTGATTGGATCTCCTTGCAGTCCAAAGGACTCTCAAGAGTCTTCTCCAACACCACAGTTCAAAAGCATCAATTCTTCGGTGCTCAGCCAAAACCATAGCCTTGACTAGACGAACCTTTGTTAGCAAAGTAATGTCTCTGCTTTTGAATATGCTATCTAGGTTGGTCATAACTTTCCTTCCAAGGAGCAAGCGTCTTTTAATTTCATGGCTGCAGTCATCATCTGCAGTGATTTTGGAGCCCAGAAAAAGAAAGTCTGACACTGTTTCCACTGTTTCCCCATCTATTTCCTATGAAGTGAAAATAGATGGGGAAACAATGGAAACAGTGTCAGACTACAATACTTTGCTTAATTTCTGAAGTAGAAAATAATATTTCCTGCTTTTTATTTCAGTTAGGTTTTTGTTTTGTTTTGTTTTTACTAATTCATGCCAATTATTTAGGCCACAGTTAGTCAGCATTACAGAACATTTGTTGATGTGCAGTCTCTCCGTCATGTTTAACTCCTCATGACCCCGTGGACTGCATCACACAAGGCTTCCCTGTCTTTCACCATCTCCCGGAATTTGCTCAAACTCATGTCCACTGAGTCAGTGATGCCATCCAGCCATCTCATCCTCTGTCACCCCCTTCTCCTCCTGCCCTCAATCTTTCCCATCATCAGGGTCTTTTCCAATGAGTCAGTTCTTTGTATCAGGGGGCCAAAGTATTGGAGTTTCAGGTTCAGCATCAGTCCTTCCAATGAATATTCAGGGTTGATTTCCTTTAGGATTGACTGGTTTGATCTCCTTGCAGGAGCTAGGAAAGTTTCAAAAATTTCTAAACTATCTCAAAAAAAGGAGCTTGGAAATTTTCTAAACTATCTCATTTAAAATATGAGGAAATAGAAGAGCTGAGTGCTGTGTTCCATATGACACAGCTAATAAGTCCTGTCACCTGGATTACTGTGCTAAGAGTGATCCTGAAGTCATCTGGAGACCCTGCTGAGGAGGGCACTATGACTTTCAGAGCCTCTACCATGGGCGTGGTAGACGGTATGACTAGTGGTAAAGAATCCACCTGCCAATGCAGGAGACCTGGGTTCAATCCCTGGGTCAAGAAGATCCCCTGGAGAAGGAAGTGGCAACCCGCTCCAGTATTCTTGCCTGGGAAATCCCATGGACAGAGGAGCCTGGTGGGCTACAGTCCATAGGGTTGTAAAGAGTCTGGCACAACTGAGCTCACACACACATACAAATACTTGCTCTTTCCTTTCTCTACTCTTTTGTCTTCTAGAGCAGTGCTTCCTGGGCTTTAATGTAGGTACAGGCTGAAATACACAGTCTGATTCAGTAAACCTGGGGCACTAAGTCGTGTCCAGCTCTTTGCTACCCCACGGACTATATGTTGTCTGCCAGGCTCCTCTGTCCATGGAATTTTCCAGGCAAGAATATGGGAGGGGCTTGACATTTCCTCCTCCAGGGGATCTTCTCCACCCTGGGACTGAACCCGGGGTGCTTGGGCAGGCGTTTTCTCCTCTTTGGCAGGCAGATTCTTTTACCTCTGAGCCACCTGGGTGGATCTTAAGGATCTGCCTTAAATTGGAGACCAAAGGGTAACAAACTCCAGCCTGCAGACCAAATCCAACCCACAGCCTCTTATTGTAAACAGTATTCCTCTGGAACGCAGTCCACGTCTGTTTGTTTACTTATCTATGGCTGCATTCAGGTGCCAATAACACAGTAGAGTAGGTGTGGTGGCAGAGACCAGATGGCCTGCAAAGGTTAAAATATTTACTGTCTGGCCCTTTATATTTAAAAGCAAAAAATTGCCAATCCCAGTCCTGGAGCATGGGTTGTCCACCTTTGTTGCATGTCACAATGACCTACTGAATTTTTAAAAATCCAGACGCCCATGCCACACTCAGCATCTCAAGGGAATTAATTCAGGCCATTTGATTCAGGATCCCAAGGGAATAGAACATCATTTTTTTCCCTTTCTACCTATATATCTTCTTAAAATATTTAGTGTGGTATAGTTGCTTTGCAATGTTAGTTTCTACTGTACAGCAAAGTGAATCAGCTATGACATACACATATCTTCCTTTTTTTGGATCTCCTTCTCATTTAGGTCACCACAGAGCACTGAGTGGAGTCCCCTCAGCCATACTGTGCATGTGACCCACTTAGTCTCTTCAGTAGTGTCTGGACTCTTTGTGACCCTGGTAGGCTCCTCTGTCTATGGGATTCTCTAGGCAAGAATGCTGGAGTGGGTTGCCATGAGCACCTCCAGGGGATCTTCCCAACCCAGGGATGGAACCCACATCTCTTATGTCTCCTGCATTGGCCAGCAGGTTCTTTACTCTTAGTACTACCTGGGAAGCCCGAGCTATACAGTATGTTCTCCTTAGTCTATTTTATACATAGTATCAAAGTGTATGGACATTATTTTTAAAAATCACTTGTAAAAAGTCTCTGGGAAGTTGAGAACTACTATTTCAGAGCAAGCATTCACAAATGTTGGTGAACACAAGAGTCACCTGACCTGACTCAAAAATGCAGAGTCCAGGGCCACATTCCAGGGAGTCTGGTCGGACCAGTCTGCCATGGGGCCCAGAGACCTACACAAATACACCAGTGTGTCTTCTACAGGGCCCCCAGCACCTCACTTCGAAAGTAACCATGTCTTTGCAATGCCATAGAAACTTTCTTTCTTTACACCAGTTCAGGTGTTTACAGAATTCTGACTCACAACAGTGAATCATTTTTATTAAGTACATCCAGTACCAGGGACTGGACTTCTTGCCAAGAAAAATGATCCTGCACACAAAATGTTTTACTGGTGCCCTGATTTTCTTAACCTCTGAGCATCATTACTGCCATAAACTACAGAAAAAAAGACAAGCTTTTTCAGCATGAGTCACAGTCTCTACAATTTTATTTAAGACTTTGCGTTGTTTTTTTTTAAGAAGCTTTTTATTTTATATTGACATATAGCTGATTAAGAATGTTTTGACAGTTTCAGGTGGACAGTGAAGGGACTCAGCCATACATATACATGTATCCATCCTCCCCCAAATTCTCCCATCCACCTAACACTGAGCAGAGTTCCACAGATTTTGCTTCTATAAATGTAAGAAAGGCATGTGGATGCTGCTGCTGCTACTGCTGCTGAGTCGCTTCAGTCGTGTCCAACTCTGTGCAACCCCACAGACGGCAGCCCACCAGGCTTCCCTGTCCCTGGGATTCTCCAGGCAAGAACACTGGAGTGGGTTGCCATTTCCTTCTCCAATGCATGAAAATAAAAAGTGAAAGTGAAGTTGCTCTATCGTGTCCAACTCTTAGCGACCCCATGGACTGCAGCCTACCAGGCTCCTCCGTCCATGGGATTTTCCAGGCAAGAGTACTGGAGTGGGGTGCCATTGCCTTCTTCAGGGATGTGCATAACTGCTACTAAATGATTTGAAACATTTGGAGAGATTTGGATCCCTCTGACTGGGTTTGGGATCTGCCTGCCGATGTGGGAGATCTGGGTTGGATTCCTGGATTGGGAAGATCCCCTGGAGAAGGGAAATTCTACCCACTCCAGTATTCTGGCCTGGAGAATTCCATGGACTTCCATAGAATTCCATAGTAATAGTACATGGGGTCTCAAAGAATCAAACACGACTGAGTGACTTTCACTTCAGTAGCAGCATTAATAGCTCATTTTCATTTCATTGTAATATTGAAAAAAATTACAATAACCCAATTTCTAGGATATAAGCATAAGGGAACCAAATCTTTAATCAAATTATGATAAATGTATTCCAGACCCAATGCATTTGGTGACTGTACAATCTGCCCACCGGCAAGAACATCAGATCAGCAGTTTGTACATGCCTTTCACTCTCTCCATGTGCAGGAGCTGTGTGTGGCAATGGCTTTCAGAGAAGCACTCCTCCCCCTTTCAGGGCATTACTTGGACAAACAAGGAGATTAAAGCAAGAGGGTGGCTCCCACTAAGCCTGGCTTTGCGTCTGCTGACCACAAATGGTGTGGCTTCATCTAGGCCTTTCACAGTCTCACTGAAGAATCACCATCTCATCACTTATTTATCCTTTGTTTATCCTCCTGTCTACGAAATGTTTATTTGAATCCTGGTTGATTTGCGTGTTTAGAAATCTGTGTCAATGGAGGGTGCAACCAGATACAGAGAAGAAAAGTGAGAGA
Source organism: Tragelaphus eurycerus (assembly GCA_935064755.1). Classification (NCBI taxonomy): domain Eukaryota; kingdom Metazoa; phylum Chordata; class Mammalia; order Artiodactyla; family Bovidae; genus Tragelaphus; species Tragelaphus eurycerus. The sequence goes on along the minus strand of CAKXYN010000036.1, from coordinate 13,137,766 downwards.
AAGCACTTGGAAGGCGTTGTTTGCCTGCTTCTGTTCCCTGAGATTCAAAGAAATCAGAATATCTCCTGTACTTTGAACAAAAGCCCACCATACACTTTCCAGCCACAAAATTCATTTGGGTGTATGGATTGAATATCTGGACTTCCACTGGACAAACATATTTTTGGAAAGGGTGAAAATGCATTGCTGGTTTTTCGGGTTTTTTTTAAGAAGAGGAGATGCTGAGCATTAAAGAGTGCAGCTGGAAGGAAACAGGCTTGGGTCACTCTGCTTGTGGTGAAGAATAGTTCTTAAGCAGGCAATTGGCAGCTGCTTGCTATTCCCCAAAAATCCCATGGACGGGGGTGCCTGGTGGGCTGCAGTCCATGGGGTCGCTAAGAGCTGGACACGACTGAGCGACTTCTCTTTCACTTTTCACTTTCATGCATTGGAGAAGGAAATGGCAACCCACTCCAGTGTTCTTGCCTGGAGAATCCCAGGGACGGGGGAGCCTGGTGGGCTGCTGTCTATGGGGTCGCACAGAGTTGGACACGACTAAAGCGACTTAGCAGCAGCAGTAGTTTCAGAATTAAGAGAAAATCAACAGAGGTCGTACTTCTGTTGGCCACAAGATGGCAGGACTTCAGCATTTTCCTGCAGATGAAAGACATCCTCTTGCCTTGAGGGTTAATATCGCTAGATGGTAGTAATTTTGGCTTGATTCTCTCCTCTCAAGAGACTTGACACTCTCATAACTGAAATACAAATACGGTTCAAGGACTTCTGTTTTATAGTTTTAAAATGTCAAGAGTCAGCCATTCACGTAATATAGTTGGCATCCACAAATGGAAAGCTATGGGGAAAGTTCTGGCTTTATTTATTAATGGGTCTCTCAACTCTCTCATTGGATGAGGTCTGGGGAACCGCCTGGATGCTGTGCTCCTTTGTCAAGGGTTTCTCAGAAGGAGCAAGAAGAAAGACTGCCATTGCAGACACAGTTTTTGCACCTTCCACAGAAAGGCGTGGGGAGGCAAGGGGGGCAAACTTTCAGGGCAGAAATAAAGGGGAAATTGTTGACAGAGGAATTGTGTTTGCACATGGAGGCATGAAGGGCAGACACGGAGCTGCCTCAAGCTTAGCGGAAAACCATAAACACATAAAGCTGTACCGCAGTGATTCATCACGTGTCCAAACATTCAAAACTATTGACTTCCTAGGAGTGATGTTCCCAGGAACGGAAAGAGGGACAAAGCACAGTACTGCCTTCAAAGAGCTGTTAGACTGTATCTAGAGATGACTGAGAAAAAGAAAATATGTATATGATAGCTTGACTAACACGCAAAACAGAACCAGCTATGGAACAACTGAGAAGGAAACTGGACAAGCTGCAAGCAGATGAAGAAGACAGAGGACAGCAGGCAGGATTAATACCAAGGAAGAGGAGACAGTGAGATAAAATAGAGATTAGAAAATGAAGTCACCCTAGAGAGTTGAGGGTTTAACGTTTGCAATCCAATTAGGGCCCGCCATGAAACTAAAATAAAAAGCAGAAACAATACAACTGAGAAATGAAACATTTCCTGCCATATTAGTAAACAAAGGATGTCGCAGCCCTCAGTGATTGCAGTCTTGAAGTCGAAAGCCCTGAGAGAATTTAGGAAGGAAAGAATACCTGCCATCTGTAGCAGCCATCAGACTGCAGCCACTCCCAGACCGCATATCAAAGGAATGATTTCAGTAAGCCCACAGGCTTGCATCTTCCCTTACACAGAAAAGTGCTAAATTCTTTGCAACACTTGGTTTTCCTTTAATTCACAATAATCTTTTGACGTTCAGATTACCTGTGTAACCTGGCTCCCCACTTCGCCTCCTCGGAGCAGTTCTCTCACAGTCACAGGAGATACTGCCTTCTGGACTTGAAGTCCTAAGAATTCCCACTGAATAAAACTTAACTCTCAACTTTAAGGTTATGAATCTTTTTAAGTCCACACAACATAACTGAAGAAGGAATTCATAGGACCTGGACTCCATCTTAGGCCTGTTCATGTTGATCATGCTCAGCCACCTTTCCAATGGACTCTGAATTCTGTGTTTAGTGTCTATGAAAACAACAACAGAAGGATAAGACCCCCTCCAGACCGGGGAACCTTGAAGATCACATCTAGGTTACTCATCACCTAAGAGAAAACATATACAAATCACCCCTTACTCCAGACAAGCCATAAATTTTTCTGTATCTGTGGGAGTGTAACCTCAGGTTTACTGAGTATTGGCTAATTGCTTGACTGTTTGAGCACATAGCACATGTATCATGGGGTTATTGGGATTGTATTTTCCTTGGTTTGTGTAAGTCTCAAGGAATTTGGAGTGGTGGGTTCAGACACGTACACATGGGGTATAAAAGATTTTCCCAAATGCTGGTCGGGGTCCTTGGGTAAGAGGAGACTCTGCCTTGGGCCCGCTGATGTAATAAACTGCATTCCACTATCTGCATTGTCCTTCTGAGTGAGTTTGTTTCCCGGAATGCATGGCTACAACAACTACAACCACAAACCCTTGGGTTTCAACCCTGACCCCAAGACGGGCTAGCCATAGGATCTTTGCTGTCAGGCAAATCTTTCTGAGCCTGATGTTTTGATCTGTAAAATGGAGCCTGTAGTGACTAACTCAGGAGGCTACTGAGAATATTAAAGGGGAAACGTGAGTGGATGCATTGCTGGCCAAAATCTTGTCTTTCTCTGCCCACCGAAGCTGAATAAAAAAGAAGGAGACGGAATTTGGGGGAAATAGAAAAGTGTCTAAATCTCAGACGGTGGAGAGGGGATCACAGGAGGTTCACACTTCAAGAAATGAGGACTCCCAGTCAGGAGTCAGCGATGAGGAACAAAAGTGTTAGGATCTTGTCAAAAACAGGCATAGGCTGGCGTCAGTAACCCAGTAATTGAGTCTGGCAGTTTGGTAGCTCTGAGGCCTGCTTTCTGATAATATAACTACAAAGAGAAGGGTGTTTTAAGGGTAAATACCAGACACAGGATGTATTTAACATAGAGTCAAAGGAAAATAGGTGCCAAGTGTAGCTTCTGCAGAGTTAGGGGCAGAAAACAAATTTAGTTACAGACATACAGAGTTAAGAACGGTTAAGAAAACAAAACAAAACTAGGAATGTTCAAGCCTGCTCACTGTTCTCTTTATCTTCCTTGTTCTCAGGAAAGAGGGATTAAAAAAAAAAAAAAAAAAAAAACCTCATCCCTCTTTTTTTCCTCTTCACTGGATGTGCCTGGCACACATTGTTGACTACAGAACATCTATTGCTTTACTTCTCTGTCGAAGCGTTTACAAAGTTAGCAGAAAACGCAAGGAGGATAAAGGACACCCAAGCTGGGCACACAAACCCGTCGCGAAGTTGACCCCAGACCCTTCAACACCTCCTCAGCACTAGGAGCTGTAGGAAGAGTTAAGTGACAGCCTGGGCTCCGGGTCCTGAGAAAGACGGAAGCTTTTCACCAAGGAGCCCTGGAGAGGAGCCACTTGTTTGCTCGTTTTGCTACCGCAGACATGAAGACACTCTCCTTGTGACAGACAGACAGAGAGACAGAGAGAGTGAGTCCAGACAGTGAACCCTCCTGTCCGCGCACTCGCAGGCTCGCCTCCTCTCAGTCACGTGACACTCTGAGATGTGTGTCCCGCTCTTGGGTTCTCTGTGTATGTGTGTGTGTCCCTATACGCACATCTCCCCACAGATCTGTACGTATACTGGGTTGGCCAAAAGTCTGTGTTTTTCATACCGACTTATGGAAAAACTCAAACAAACTCTTTGGCCGACCCAATAATTCAAACACTGCTCATTTCCAACTGAAAACCCTGTCTCTTCTCCTTTCCAACCTGGAAGCTGAATATAGCCTTTTCCTATGGTCTCCATAAAGGAAATTCACTCTCTGAGGTATCAGGGGGTGGTGTTAAATTTCCCGATGGGTTCCTCTCTGCCAAGTATTTCTCTGTCTTTAAATGTTCCTTCATCACGCCCACCACCACCGATTGGGGGTTCTCTCCTCTCTGACGCTCTGCCCCACTACACGGGGCACTGCACTCCCTCCTCTATCTTACTTCACCTCCGCCCCTTTCCCATGTACTTTGACCGTCAGGCTAAGACACTTTCTTAATGTACAGATTCAACAAAAGTGGTCTCTTCCCACAAAACAATTCCTGTGCCAGTAATTATAAAGGTTAATTTTTGTTTCATATCATAATGCCTCCATAAATGTAATCACATACCTAATTATATATATTTATAAATTTTCTTTTAACATAAAATGGGATTATAGAGTCATATTACACATACTGTTTTGTGATTTTTAGTTGCTCCTTAATTTTATATTTTATTTTTACAAGGCTTCCCTCATAGCTCAGTTGGTAAAAAATCTGTCTGCAATGCAGGAGACCCCAGTTCAATTTCTGGGTCAGGAAGATCCCCTGGAGAAGGAATAGGCTACTCACTCCAGTATTCTTTGGCTTCCCTTGTGGCTCAGAAAAGAATCTGCCTGCAATGTGGGATACCTGGGTTCCATCCCTGGGTTGGGAAGATCCCTTGGAGAAGGGAAAGGTTACCCACTCCAGTGTTCTGGCCCGGAGAATTCCAGGAACTATACAGTCCATGGGGTCGCAAAGAATCAGACACAACTGAGTGACTTTCACTTTCACTTTTCAGAAATCAATCGCACTTTTCCATTACTGCATACAATTAACACTTTAATGAGAGACAAGGTAGATTTCTTTGTGCACAACTTTGGTAAATGGAAAGATACAACATAAAATAATTCAGGGTTATGATGTGAATTCATCAGCTAAGATATTAGAGACATTTATTTGCTTAGAAGAGCTATGAAATTAATATAAATTACATTAGCTATATAATGCTAATAAGGAAAATTTCTCATACGTCATTTTTCTGTGTAGCAAGAACTATTTCTAACCATTCGTATGCATCATAGAAATAACCTACCACAGCTATTCCACAGGAGTAACCTACTCTGACAGGCTACTGTGGTGGCTCAGTGGTAAAGAACCTGCCTGTTAGACGCAGATTCTATCCCAGAATCAGAAAGATCCTCTGCAGAAGGAAATGGCAGCCCGCTCCAGTACTTTTATTTGGGAAACCCATGGACAGAGAAGCCTGGCGGGCTATAGTCCATGGGGCTGCAAAAGAGTCAGACATAACTTAGCAACTAAACAACTGCTTACTATGTTGTAGACTATTTGGTCCTTCTGTTGCAGGAAGGCAGACCCCTTCCAGGGCCCAAAACTGGGCTCTTGTCTAACACTCGGAAATGAATGGTCCAAGGAGACACATGTGCTGACAAAGCAAGAGATTTTATTGGGAAAGGGCACCCGGGTGGAGAGCAGTAGGGTAAGGGAACCCAGGAGAACTGCTCTGCCGCGTGGCTCGCAATGTTGGGTTTTATGGTGATGGGATTAGTCTCCTGGTGGTCTTTGACCAATGACTCTAATTCAGAGTCTTTCCTGGTGGCGCACACATTGCTCAGCCAAGATGGATGCTAGCAAGTGGGATTCTGGGAAGTGGACAGACACGCGGTGTCTCCTTTAGACCTTTCCTGGACTCGTCCAGTTGGTGGTGGCTTATTAGTTCCATATTCCTTATCAGGATCTCCTGTCATAAAACAACTCATGCAAATGGTTACTATGGTGCCTGGCCAGGGTGGGCAACTTCAATCAGTGTGCTTCCCCTAACAATTCTGAGGCACACGAAAGTAGATACATTGCTCAAGGTAACACAGCCTCTTAAGTGACATTGCCCACATGCAATGAGTCTGGCTGTAGAATCTGTATTGTTAGTCACTGTGTGGCCGATCACATTGTATGTCCAACAGGAAAAACACTGCGCAGTCTTGATTGCCAGGGGCCTGCACCAGGTCATTAACCAAAGTTACCAAGAATTCTCCTTCGCAGGAGAGCTCCGGCTGACCCTGATGGGGCTCTCTGTGCTGCTCCAAATTGGGCGGCCAGGCCAAAGGAGACAGGTAGCAAGCAGGCAGAACAAAGAGGGTAAGGTCTGCTGAGCAAGGCACAGTGTTGAGAGTAGAATGCAGAAAAACAAAACCAAGAAGGACTGAAAGGAGTTGAAAGAGAGTTTGCAGAGGAACACTGCCAGGTACCTGGCCCTGCTGAAACAGCCTCTGGGGTGAGCGTGGAGAATCTCAGTAGCTCCCAGCTCTCAGCCCAGAGCCTAGAATAGCCGCAAGAAGGCGAGCTGCCAGGGAGGCACTTACGACAGCCAGAGCCGAGAGCACTTAATCAGATGCATCCGGTTTGTGTCCACAAGATACTAGGTGGAAATATGTGGTCAACTGCAATGAATTGGCATGCCCTGAAGTGGGCCAGCCCTCGCCGGAAGCCAGATCTCCTGCAAAAGGAAACTCTCTTTGCTCTGAGTGCCTGCCACATAGCTAATTGATTCTGCACATTTTATCCCTTTATAATAGACTCTTTAATGAAGATGAAATATTTCTGTCTTGTGATGACTGAACAGAAACTCAGAGTATCAGCTAGCCATAATACATCCATGGACCACTCACGTCAGGGACGCCATCAGACAAGGCCAGTCCCCTGCCGATGGCATGTCACAGTCCTGCTGGTGTCGTCCGGTGCCATCAGCCCCAGGGAGGTCAGCCTAGAAAGCAAGACACCAGTATGAAGATGGTCAACGTGACCTTTAGAACTGATGAGACTCCCCTTGGTGGCCCAGGTGGTAAAGAATCTGTTTGCAATGCAGGAGACTGAGGTTCAATTCCTGGGTCAGGAACATCCCCTGAAGGAGGGCATGGCAACCCACTCCAGTATTCTTGCCTGGAGAATCCCATGGACAGAGGAACTTGATGGGCTATATATAGTCCATGGGGTAGAAAAGAGTCAGACCCCATTAAGCTAATAAAGTACACACTTTTCTGCCAGAAATTCTTACAAATGATGTATTGTCATTGTTGCCAGTTGATTTCAAGATCTGATTGGACTGCAATCTACAAATGAACTATATCCAGGGACTTTGGGTGTTTACTATTGTTTGGGATATTTTCTTGACCTGAGTAAGATTGGATGGCAGGTATTCTCTGTCCCTCTCCAGATTTCCTTCACCATGCCGGACTGCCTGTCTCCCCGTTTCTATTACTGTTGCTCTCCCCTCCAGAAGGTTGCCTCCTTACAGGTATATACCTAGGAAATTATGCTGTTCCCCCAAGTGTTCTGTGGCCCACAACAGACTGAAGTGGGCTTATAACAGCTGGTCCTTCTTGCCTCTGGGCAGAGCAAGTCTTCTGTTGCAATTACATACTCAAATTCCCTGTAGGATCTATCTGAAGCTAGGATTCTCCTAACATTATGATTTTACCTAGCTTCTTCTCCTGCCCTTCTTCCCTTCAGGTTTTTCCTGAAAGCCTCCCCTTAAGAAATCACCTGTACAGAAATCCTTGCCTCAGGCTCCATATCTCAGGAATCCAGCCTAGAAGAGCATGTAAGATGTTTGGGTCAACAAAAGTGTTGGTTGCTCAGTTGTATCTAATTCTTTGCAACCCCATGGACTATAGCCCACCAGGCTCCTCTGTCCATGGAATTCTCCAGGCAAGACTACTGGAGTGAGTTGCCATTTCCTCCTCCAGGGGATCTTTCCAACCTAGGGATCAAACCTAGCTGTCCTGCACTGCAAACAGATTACCATCTGAGTCACCAGGGAAGCTTGTCAACAAAGCCCACAAGTTATGCCCATGGCACTACAGGCAACACAGTGCAATATCTCTCAAACACTCAGCTATTCACCTGCACCATGTGACCATATTTGCATATGGCTGATGCAACTATTTATCTAAAAGTTGTTTTTAAATGGCTTTTAAACTACTTTTTAAAATGAGTATTTCTGAAGCATGCATTTGAAATTCTAATTAAAATTTTAACACACATTAAAATATATATATTCATCTAAATATCATTTCCTCAACCGCCATCATATGCACATGGTACAAACATGATAAAAGTAAAAGTGCTTCCATCTGATTTGAAAAATCTGTTTTTACTGGTTTATAGTATTTCTGCAGAGCTGTGTTCATATCCGGGAATTGGGGATGGACTGGGAACCCTGGCATGCTGCAGTCCATGGGGTCACAAAGAGTCTGACATGACTGAGCAAATGAACTGACTGTGTTCATATTAGACATGGAATAATTTATTGTAGGTTTTTTTAAAATTCAATACATATTTTTGAATTTTATCTTAATTTCTGATCTTGCCAATAGTCCGAAGAGTCATGCTGATGACATAGAATTTAAAAAAAGAAAGAAGTATCCATTTTTAAAAAACAAAAATAGGGACTTCCCTGGTGGTCCAGGGGCTGACACTATGATCCCAGTGCAAGAGGCCTGGGTTCAATCCTTGGTCAGGGAACTAGATCCCACATGCTGCAACCAAAGATTTCAAATGCTACAACGAAGATCGAAGATTGAAGATCCCATGTGCCACAACTAAGACCAGGAGGAACCAAATAATTTTTTTTTTTAAAGAGAAGCAGAAATAGTTCAAAAATCCTTTTCTATCTGCATTTTGTCTTTAATGTTTGAATTTTCCTAGGTCATCTGACATGTTTCTGTTACCTCATTTCATGATTAAATTGAAGTTCACTTAACAAGAAGAGATCTGAAACACTTAGGATGATAATGTAACATCACTCGGTTCAGATGCTTTCCTCGAAGGAGGAAGAGGCATCAGTGGCCATCTGTTCAGGTTACTGGGACCATGATTCGCACAGCTGGGAGCTGAGTCAAGGATAAAATCTTCAAAGAGAGACTTGCAGGATGCACCACTTTATCACAGGCGAATGCAACCAAAGGCAAACAGATGATAAAGATCCTGGGATAGTGGCTCTGTCTCCTGGCTTTTCCCATCTTCACTGGATTGACTGTGGCATTTTTAATGACTCTTCTGATAAACAGAGTATGTCAATGTGCAGATGATGAGCCAGTTGTCAACAAAATACTTTAGGGTCAAGGCTTTGCTTCTCATCTCCAGCATAATAGACTTTCTCAACCTAGCCATCACACATTCCTCCTAGAACAATTGCAGCACAGAGGGGCTGGAACCTTGAGATCCACTCTAACTTGAAAAGCAAGCTTTGTACCCTTGCAAAAACTGCTACAGGTTGAACCCAATGGGATAAGTTTAAAATTAGAGACTATGAAAGAGCAGAGACTATGACTCAGGAAAAATGAGTACAGTTTTGGTAAAATAGTTTCTACTTACTGAATCTTAAAAGTCTTTCCAAAATAAAAAAATATTTTTAAAGAATATGACTTTTAAAGAATTTTAAAAGAGTGAACTGCTTAATGTTTTTATCCATCTGTGCATGCCTTGTTGAATGACAAAATCTGCTGACAGCTGAACTTAAGATCCACTAATATGTCAATTAATCTCTTTGCATGTTTTCTTGTGTGAGAAAGTGTCATCCTGATGTTTAATCTTGAGGTAGCAAGCAGTTTTCTTTTACAAGGAATTTGTTTTAATTTTCCAACAGTTCAGCCACTCAGTCATTTCCGAGTCTTTGTGACCTCATGGACTAGAGCACACCAGGCTTCCCTGTCCATCACCAGCTCCCAGAGCTTGTTCAAACTCATGTCCATTGAGTCGGTGATGCCATCCAACCATCTCATCCTCTGTCACCCCCTTCTCCTCCTGCTCTCAATCTTCCACAGCATCAGGGTCTTTTCCAGTTCTTTTTCAGTTCTTCACATCAGGTGGCCAAAGTATTGGAGCTTCAGCTTCAACATCAGTCCTTCCAATGAACATTCAGGACTGATTTCCTTTAAGATTGACTAGTTTGATCTCCAATAGTTACATAAGTTTAAATTTTTGAGTATGATCCTTATATATTCATTCATCCTTAGAAATGTCCTCAGTGTTAAGGTCTTAGTCCTGAGTAGATTTTTTTTTTTTTCCATACAGACTCTTAATTGCTGCAGTAGTTGCTTGAGTGGCCTGTCTTTGCTTCCATCGCTCAATAGTTATAGCCTTGGGAATGTAATTCCCTCCTTCCTTGCAGTCTTCTAATTTAGCTGAGTAAACACGATAACCAAAAGCCAAACCAGCCTTCTCTGTGTTGTGAGATACGGATTACAATATGAGAACTTTGAATTATATATTTTAAATTAAGAAAATAGAAAATTAACCTTTATTTACCTGTCACATGTAGATAGATACAGGTGCCTGAATTTACTCTGTATATAAGATAGGCTTGTGTCACGTGTGATGACTGAGGCAAGCTGGGGGAAGGGCAGATTCTAAGTTACATTCTAAGTACAAAGTAGATGACAGCCATGGCTTCTTGCCTGAGATTTCATGCAAAAAACTTGACCTAAACATAATACCAATAATTCATAGACTAACAGCAAATATTGGTAGACACCTCTATTCCTAGTTTGAGCTCTTTGTCAAGCACACCAAGGGGAAGAAACAATGAAGATGTAATCAGATAAGACAAGAAAGAAGCCAAAATAACTCAAAATCATCGAGGCTATTTGAATCTCACATTAGGTGTATTTTCTGCCTTGAAGTGTTAGCTAATGATAATGTGGAGCCATCGCAATTAGTAAGACATTTAGAATCTAAGCAACCAGAAAATGCAGACAAACCTTTGCAATTTTTTCCACTGATGCTTCAAGCCACATAAAACCCAATTTGCTGAACTTTCTAGTGATAATAAGTGACTTGCAATAACATGCTACCCATAAAATATGTTTCCTAAAATAAAAAATATTTAATCTGTTCCTTTTAGGCAAAGATTTTAACAAGTGAGAAACTACCTACTTTTAAAAAGAGCTCCTTGACATGCAAAGTACATTTTGAGAACTGCTATCTTCTTGTGTCTCCTTCACTGTGTGATTTGGAAAATGGTATATGTGTGTCATCTATGAAAATTTCATATTCACACACTTAAAAATATGACCACAGATTTACTTAAGCAGTTTCAAAAAATTTCCAAAGAGCTTTGATGCATGTTAAGTCATTTTCTTAAAATATAAAAACGCAACATATTTCCACTTATGTTCAAGAAGAATGAGTGCATTTGGGGAGATAGAAATATAACAGCTATGTTCCAACAAGAATTTCTGTATAATCGATATATGGAATACAAAAATCAGTACCATGATATGGTAAGCATGAAAAACTATGTACTTCATTCATTTGCATCTATTTATAATTGAAGGCATCTTTTTTCAGATGGGATAGCCATTCGAGTCAATTTTCAAAATAAAATGCACTTAGGAACTTCTATTTTTGCCAAAGACAGTAATAGTAACCAGATTCACCCTCTAGCCTGAAATCATTTTTAAAGAAACAGACACAATAAATAAAATGATCATTTTTATACCACTGGAATTCAGGCATAAAGAACAGTGACTCATGACAAGCAGTGAACAAATAAAATATACCCCTGATTGTGCCAACTTACTGTTTTAAGAGAGTGCTTTGCAGGAACTAAAGGTGTGAAAACTGAGGTGGTGCCAAGTTGAGGAAACAAGCTCTGGGTCTGGGAAGACTAAAGTGGCTAGAGTTTACAAGACAGGGTACCAGAGAAGAAAGCTGCAAAGGGAGATTAGCCCAGAGATCTGCAAAAGGTGTATTCTCAAGTGATCTGCAGAACACTTAGTGCACACATGTGAGGAAATTACTCATTTCCAGGAAAGAACTGCCGATTAGCAGGAACAACAGTCAATGCTCACATGGGGCTGGAGATGGTCCTAGTTCCCACTAGCCAGATGGATAAACCTCATAATTAATAGTGCACTGGGTAGAGTACTCAGAAATCTTGAGGTATTGCCTCATGATGGGGATTAATTCACTGCTCAGGTCCCACAGAACAAATAAAAAGCAGTCTCTATAGAATAACCTATTTCCAAATAGGTTCTCAGCTGCTTCTTGGTTTTTTGGTTAAGATCAAGTGTAGGGTGGGGGCTTACCAGGTGGCACAATAGTAAAGAACCTGCCTGCCAATTAGGAGACGTATGAGATGCAGGGTCAATCCCTAGGTCAGGAAGATCCCCTGGAGGAGGGAATGGCAACCCACTCCAGTATTTTTACTTAGAGAATCCCATGGACAAAGAGGCTGGTAGACAGTCCCTAGGGTCACAAACAGTCTGATGCAACTTATCACAAATTACTATTTATTAAGATAGACCATATTTGGGGTCATAAAACAAGATTTAACAAAATTAAAAGGATTTAGATCTTACAAAGTATGTTCTTTAACCAGAATGGAGTTAAATCACAAATTAATAATAGAAACAACTCTGGGAATCCTCAAATGTTTGTAAATTAAGTAGCCCGTGGATCAAGGAAATTAAAGAGGAAATTACAGAGTTTTCAACTAAAACACCATACCAGACTAAAAGATGCTTGCTCCTTGGAAGGAAAGCTATGACAAACCTAGACAGTATATTAAAAAGCAGAGATATTACTTTACCAACAAAGGTCCATCTAGTCAAAGCTATGGCTTTTCCAGTAGTCATGTATGAATGTGAGAAGTTGGACTATAAGAAAGCTGAGGGCCAAAGAATTGATGCTTTTGAACTGTGGTGTTGGATAAGACTCTTGAGAGTCCCTTGGACTTCAAGGAGATCCAATCAGTCCATCCTAAAGGAAATCATTTCCTAAAGGAAATCAGTCCTGAATATTCATTGGAAGGACTGATGTTGAAGCTGAAACTCCAATACTTTGGCCACCTGATGCAGAGAACTGGCTCATTGGAAAAGACCCTGATGCTGGGAAAGATTGAAGGCAGGGGGAGAAGGGGATAACAGGGGATGAAATGGTTGGATGACATCACTGACTCAATGGACATGGGTTTGGGTGGATTCTGGGAGTTGATGATGGACAGGGAGGTCTGGCGTGCTGCAGTCCATGGGGTTGCAAAGAGTCAGACATGACGGAGTGACTGAACTGAGTATATACCAGATTTGTGTATGTGTTTGTTGCTCAGTCGTGTCCAACTCTGTGACCCCATGGACTGTAGCCCACAAGGCTCCTCTGTCCATGGGATTCTCTCAGTAAAAATACTGGAGTGGGTTGCCATTTCCTGCTCCAGGGGATCTTCCCATCCCAGAGATCAAACCCAGGTCTCACGCATTGCAGGCAGATTCTTTACCCCCTGAGTGTGCTCTGTGATTAGTTGCTCAGTTGTGTTGGACTCTTAGTGAACTCCTGGACTATAGCCTGCCAGGCTTCTCTGTTCATGATATTCTCCAGTTAAGAATACTGGAGTGGGTTGCCATGCCCTCCTTCAGGGAATCTTTGCACCCCAGAGATCAAACCCACGTCTCCCGCATTGCAGGCAGATTCTTTATGATCAGGCAAATTCTTATGGTCTGAGTCACCAAGGAAGCCCTTACCCCCTGAGAGATGCATCCAAATCAGTGGTTCCCAACTATGAATAATTTTGCTCCCTCTCCCTCAGGGGAGAGACATTTAGCAATGTCTGGAGACATTTTTGCTTGTCACAGTGGTGAAGGGTGAGGAGTGAGGGATCTTACTGACATCTAGAGAGTAGAAACAAGGATTCTGTTCAACATTCTACAATGCACACAACTTCCCATTAAAAGAATCATCTGCCCTCAAATGTCAATAATGCTTGCATTAAGAAATTTTGATTTCAAGCAATAATTAGGGGAAGTTTAATAGTACCAAACACCTATATTACAAAAGAAAAAAAAAATCACAAATAAGTGAATTCAGCCTCTGCTTTAAGAAGCCAGAATAAAGAAGCAAATTAAACACAAAGTAAGCAGAAGAAAAGAAATAGCAAAGACCTGAGCATAAATCAATTAATGAAACCAAATATTGATTCATTGTGAACAATAATATTTATAAATCTTTAGCCAGGCTGATCAGGAAAAAGAAGAGGACACAAATTATCATATCAGAAATTAAAGAGGTGTTAAAAGGGTAATAAGTTCATTCAATAAGAAATAGATAACTTTAATAGGCATATCTATAAAATACATTAAACTTTTAATTTAAAAATTTCCAACTAAGAAAATTCTAGCCCCAGATGGCTTCACTGGTGGATTCTTGAAAGTAATGAAGAAGGCCATCATGTTAGTTCTGCACAAACTCTTCCTGAGTATTAAAGAAGTGGTGAAGTGAGAGTGAAAATTGCTCAGTCATTTCTGACTCTTTGCAACCCCATAGACTATACAGTCCTTGGAATTCTCCAGGCCAGAATACTGGAGTGGGTAGCCGGTCTGTTCTCCAGGGGAATCTTCCAAACCCAGGGATCGAACCGAGATCTCCTGCATTTCAGGCAGATTTTTTACAGTCTGAGCCACCAGGGAAGCCCAAAGAACTAGTACTATATCCCAAATTAGTCTGAGATCAGTGTTACTTTGATACCATAGCTAGACAAAGACATTAAAAGAAAAGAAGCTACACTATGGTGTCCCTCATGAACATAGATGCAAAAAAATCTTTTAAATTATTTTGAGAATTCTTAAGGCTGTTTATATATTGAAAGATTCAATATTATTAACATGTATTTCCTCTCCTGGTGGCTCAGTCGGTAAAGAGTCTGCATGCAATGCCAGAGACCTGGGATCAATCCCTGGGTTGGGAAGATCTCCTGGAGAAGGAACACGGCAATCCATTCAAGTATTCTTCCTTGGAAAATCCCATGGACAGAGGAGCCTGGTGGGCTACAGTTTATGGGGTCACAAAGAGTCGGACATGACTGAGTGAAACACTTTCATTTTTTCTTTCCTCTCCCAAGTTAATTTATAGATTCCTCATGCTGCTGCTGCTGCTAAGTCGCTTCAGTCGTGTCCGACTCTGTGCGACCCCATAGACGGAAGCTCACCAGGCTCCCCTGTCCCTGGGATTCTCCAGGCAAGAACACTGGAGTGGGTTGCCATTTCCTTCTCCAATGCATGAAAGTGAAAAGTCAAAGTGAAGTCGCTCAGTCGTGTCCGACTCTTAGCGACCCCACGGACTGGAGCCTACCAGGCTCCTCTGTCCATGGGATTTTCCAGGCAAAAGTACTGGGGTGGGGTGCCATTGCCTTCCCCGATAGATTCCTCATAGTCCCTATTAGATCTCAGTAGACTTTTTGTTGGTATTTACAAGCAGATAAACAAATTCTTACAGAAATGGAAGGGACCTAGAATAACAAATCAACTTTGAAAAAGAATAAATTTGAAAGACTAATACTACTAATACTAATAACACATAGCTTAATGTAAAGCTCAGTAATTAAGGCAGTGTGGTATTGGTATCAAAACAGAAAAACAGATCTAGGGAATTCACAGAAAGTTCAGAAATGGATTCCTGCATTCATGAGCAAGTTATGTTTCACAAAATTACAAAGGGAATTCTTTTGAGAAAAGACAGTCATTTTTAATTATTTATTTTTTAAGTTTTGTGTGTGTATGTGGACCATTTTAAAAATCTTTATTGAATTTGTTGCAATATTGCTTCTGTTGTTTCTGGCTTTTTGGCCACAAGGCATATGGGATCTTTGCTCTCCTACTAGGGATCAAACCCACATCTTCATTGGAAGATGAAGTCTTAACCACTGGACCACCAGGGAAGTCCCAAGACAGTATTTTTTAAAGTGGTGATATAAAAAATGAATATTCATGTATTTTAAAAATCTTTAACCCACATGTCACAACATATACAAAATTCAAAATGGATCACAGACCTAAATGTAAGTTCTGAAACATTAAACTTGTGTAAGAAAACCTGGAAGAAACTCTCTTTGGTCTACAATAAGGCAAAAATAAAAGATTTTTGAGATACAACAAATTGAAAATTCTTAGGTACAACACCAGAGACATCATCCAAACAGAAAGAAAAAGCATGATAAATTGAATTACATTTAAATAAAACTCTCTGCTACTTGAAGGTCACTGTTAAGAGAATGAGCTACAAGGAATAGGCTGGAAGATAGTATTTGAAAATTGTCTACATGATAAAGGACTTTTATCGGAAATACGTAAAGAACTCCTGGAACAAAAATAACAAGAAAAGTAACCACTAAACAAAAAATAGGCAAAAGATTTGAACACATCACCAAATAAAATAAACAGATGGCAAATAAGTACATGGAAAAGTATTTGCATTATTAGTCATGAAAGTAATGCTATTATGGAAAGAGATACCATAACTAATATAACAACTGAGCACCATACTGTGCTTTAGCAAGGATATGGAGGGACTAGAACTCTTATACACTGCTGGTAAAAATCTGAAATGATACAATCATTCTGAAAGTCAGTTTGAAGTGTCTTAAAATTTAAACATGTCCTCACCATATGACCCATTCATTCCACTCCTAAGTATTTACCCAGAAGAAATGAAAGTATATGTTCATTCAAAGATTTGCATGTGAATGCTCACTTCAGCTTTATTTGCAATAGCCACAAACTGAAATTGACCCAAATATTCATCAGTAGATGAATGGATAGACAAACTGTGGCATATAAATACAATGGAATTCTATTCATCAATGCACTATTGACAGAAGCAGCAACATGGATGAATCAAATTATAACACTGAAGGATGGAAGCTAGACAAAAAAGGCCACCTTGTGTATGATTCAATTTATATAAAGTCCTAGAAAATGCAAACAAATAGGTTGTGAAAGAAAACAGATTTGTGGATGCTTGCAATGAGGAGTGACAGGAGAGAGCATCTACAAAGAGGTAAATGAAACCTTTGGAGGTGATACGTATCTTCATTATCTTGAGTGTAATGATATTTTCAAGGGTCTGTATATATGTGTGTGTATATATATAAATACTTATATCAACATTTATTTAATTGTACAATTTTAGTATATGTGTGTACCTTATGTATATTAATTGTACTTCGACAATGATATCAGAAATAGTTTAAAAATTAAATTTTGGATAGATATTGAATCGCTGTTTCACAAAATGTTCAAACTAAGGTTTTTAATATTAGTAAAACCTGATCAGTAGCATTTCTCTCACTAAAGCATATTGTTTTTAATATGCTCCTACTGAGCACTGAATTTTTTCATTTTATCAAAAATAAAGTACTTCAAATACATTGTTTTATTTAGCTATTCAGTTCAGTTCAGTAGCTCAGTCGTATCTTTGCCACCCCATGAATCGCAGCACGCCAGGCCGCCCTGTCCATTACCAAATCCCGGAGGTCATTCAGACTCATGTTCATTGAGTCAGTGGTGCCATCCAGCCATCTCATCCTCTGTCGTCCCCCTCTCCTCTTGCTCCCAATCCCTCCCAGCATCAGAGTCTTTTCCAATGAGTCAACTCTTCGCATGAGGTAGCCAAAGTACTAGAGTTTCAGCTTTAGCATCAGTCCTTCCAAAGAAATCCCAGGGCTGATCTCCTTCAGAATGGACTGGTTGGATCTCCTTGCAGTCCAAGGGACTCTCAAGAGTCTTCTCCAACACCACAGTTCAAAAGCATCAGTTCTTCGGTGCTCAGCCTTCTTCACAGTCCAGCTCTCACATCCATACATGACCACAGGAAAAACCATAGCCTTGACTAGACAGACCTTTGTTGGCAAAGTAATGTCTCTGTTTTGAATATGCTATCTAGATTGATCGTAACTTTCCTTCCAAGGAGTAAGCGTCTTTTAATTTCCTGGCTGCAGTCACCATCTGCAGTGATTTTGGAGCCCAGAAAATTAAAGTCTGACACTGTTTCCACTGTTTCCTCGTCTATTTCCCATGAAGTGATGGGACCGTATGCCATGATCTTCGTTTTCTGAATGTTGAGCTTTAAGCCAACTTTTTCACTCTCCACTTTCACTTTCATCAAGAGGCTTTTTAGTTCTTCTTCACTTTCTGCCATAAGGGTGGTGTCATCTGCATGTCTGAGGTTATTGATATTTCTCCTGGCAGTCTTGATTCCAGCTTGTGTTTCTTCCAGTCCAGCATTTCTCATGATGTACTCTGCATATAAGTTAAATAAGCAGGGTGACAATATACAGCCTTGACATACTCCTTTTCCTATTTGGAACCAGTCTGTTGTTCCATGACCAGTTCTAACTGTTGCTTCCTGACCTGCATACAAATTTCTCAAGAGGCAGATCAGGTGGTCTGGTATTCCCATCTCTTTCAGAATTGTCCACAGTTTATTGTGATCCACACAGTCAAAGGCTTTGGCATAGTCAATAAAGCAGAAATAGATGTTTTCCTGGAACTCTCTTGCTTTTTCCATGATCCAGTGGATATTGGCAATTTGATCTCTGGTTCCTCTGCCTTTTCTAAAACCAGCTTGAACATCAGGAAGTTCACGGTTCACATATTGCTGAAGCCTGACTTGGAGAACTTTGAGCATTACTTTACTAGCGTGTGAGATGAGTGCAATTGTGCGGTAGTTTGAGCACTCTTTGGCATTGCCTTTCTTTGGGATTGAAATGAAAACTGACCTTTTCCAGTCCTGTGGCCACTGCTGAGTTTTATCTCATCTTTAAATGTATATCTTTGTGTTTTTAGTAGAGTACATATTTTATTAGAAGAGTTATACATGTATGCAGTTCATAAATTTAAATAATGCTCATACTTAATGTTTTAGTACTTTTTTAACTAAGAAAGTGAAAGTTTTAGTCACCCAGTCAAGTCTGATTCTTAGCGATCCCATGGATGGTAGACCACTAGGCTCCTCTTTGGCCATGGGATTTTCCAGACAAGAAAACTGGAGTGAGTAGCCACTCCCTTCTCCAGGGGATCTTCCTGACCTAAGGATTAAACCTGGGTCTCCCACATTGCCAGCAGATTCTTTATAGTCTGAGCCACCAGGAAAGCCCCTTTTTTAACTAATGAAAAAGTTAAAAAAGCTTTAGGAGCTACTGCTTTAACAGTGTAAATATTAGAGGCAGTAAGGATAAATGAAGCTTCAAAGAATATGCAGGTAGGCAAGTACTATTTGTATGTCTAGATACAGAATACAGCTTGAATGGGCTTAGGGGATAAATCTTCTCTAAAAACAGATTCCTCTTAATATCTATTACAAACCAGCCTGTTTACCAGTTGGCTACATCAAAAGCTTATATTTTCCTTCTACTAGTGGTCTTGATGAAAGTTGTTTTGAATTTTCTGTACCTAAACAGATATCTGTTTCGAGTCTGCAAAATGTATTCCCAGTATAATTTATGTTAGACACATGACTCTTCTTGGTTTTCTAAAGTATACATATTTAAAGTTTTTTTTTTAGCAATCCTACTGCTGGGCATACACACTGAGGAAACCAGAATTGAAAGAGACACGTGTACCCCAATGTTCATTGCAGCACTGTTTATAATAGCCAGGACATGGAAGCAACCTAGATGTCCATCAACAGATGAATGGATAAGAAAGCTGTGGTACATATACACAATGGAGTATTACTCAGCCATTAAAAAGAATGCATTTGAATGAGTTCTAATGAGGTGGATGAAACTGGAGCCAATTATACAGGGTGAAGTAAGCCAGAAAGAAAAACACCAATACATTATACTAATGCATATATATGGAATTTAGAAAGATGGTAACGATAACTCTGTATGTGAGACAGCAAAAGAGACACAGATGTATAGAACAGTCTTTTGGACTCTGTGGGACAGGGAGGGTCATATGATTTGGGAGAATGGTATTGAAACATGTATAATATCATATAAGAAACGAATCACCAGTCCAGGTTTGATGCAGGACACAGGATGCTTGGGGCTGGTGCACTGGGATGACCCAGAGGGATGATACAGGGAGGGAGGTGGGAGGGGTGTTCAGGATTGGGAACACGTGTACACCTGTGGCAGATTCATGTTGATGTATGGCAAAACCAATACAATATTGTAAAGTAATTAGCCTCTAATTAAAAAAAAAAAAAAAAGAATGGATGGAACATTCAGATTGTCCATGATGCTACAATCTCTTGTGTTGAAAGCATCAGTTTCTAAATAAATGGAAAATGTTTCAAAAAAATATTTATTTATTTTTGGCTACTGGGTCTTTGTTGTTGCATTAGGACTTTTTCTAGCTGTGGCCAGCAGGGACTCCTCCCTAGCTGTGGTGTGCGAGCTTCTCACTGCGATGGCTTCTCTTGTTGCAGAGCACGGGCATTACAGTTTGGACTTCAGTAGTTGTGGGGCATGGGCTTAGTTGCCCTGCAGCATGTGGAATTTTCCCAGACCAAGGATCAAACCCATGTGTCCGGCATTGACAGATGGATTCTTTTTTTTTTTTTTTTAGGCTGTCTGCATGATGTGTCTTTATTTTTTTTTTTAATATGAACAAATTGTAATATGACAGTGATTAGTTTGAACAATTAATACATTTCAGATACATTATTATACATATTTCAATGCTATTCTCCCCAATCATCCCACCCTCTCCCGGTCCCAGAGTCCAAAAGTCTGTTCTATACATCAGTGTCTCTTTTGCTGTCTTGTAAATAGGGTTATTTTTACCATCTTTCTAAATTCCATATATATGCGTTAGTATACTGTATTTGTGTTTTTGTTTCTGGCTTACTTCACTCTGTATAATAGGCTCCAGTTCCATCCACCTCCTTAGAATTGATTCAAATGTATTCTTTTTAATGGCTGAGTAATACTCCATTGTGTAAATGTACCACAGCTTGCTTATCCATTCATCTATGGATGGACATCTAGGTTGCTTCCACGTTCTGGCTATTGCAAACAGTGCTGCTATGAACATTGGGGTACACGTGTCTCTTTCAATTCTGGATTTCTCAGTGTATATGCCCAGCAGTGGGATTGCTGGATCATAAGGCAGTTCTATTCCCAGTTTTTTGAGGAATCTCCATACTGTTCTCCATAGTGGCTGTACCAGTTTGCATTCCCACCAACAGTGCAAGAGGGTTCCCTTCTCTCTGCACCCTCTCCAGCATTTATTGCTTGTGGACTTTTGGATAGCAGCCATTCTGATTGGCGTGAAATGGTATCTCATAGTGGTTTTGATTTGCATTTCTCTGATAATGAGTGATGTTGAGCATCTTTTCATGTGTTTGTTAGCCATCTGTATGTCTTCTTTGGAGAAATGTTTATTTAGTTCTTTGGCCCATTTTTTGATTGGGTCATTTATTTTTCTGGAATTGAGCTGTAGAAGTTGCTTGTATATTTTTGAGATTAGTTGTTTGTCAGTTGCTTCATTTGCTATTATTTTCTCCCATTCTGAAGGCTGTCTTTTCACCTTGCTTATAGTTTCCTTTGTTGTGCAGAAGCTTTTAAGTTTGATTAGGTCCCATTTGTTCATTTTTGATTTTATTTCCGATATTCTGGGAGGTGGGTCATGGAGGATCCTGCTGTGATGTAAGTCAGAGAGTGTTTTGCCTATGTTTTCCTCTAGGAGTTTTATGGTTTCTGGTCTTACATTTAGCTCTTTAATCCATTTTGAGTTTATTTTTGTGTATGGTGTTAGAAAGTGTTCTAGTTTCATTCTTTTACAAGTGTTTGACCAGTTTTCCCAGCACCACTTGTTAAAGAGATTGTCTTTAATCCATTGTATATTCTTGCCTCCTTTGTCAAAGATAAGGTGACCATATGTGCGTGGATTTATCTCTGGGCTTTCTATTTTGTTCCATTGATCTATATTTCTGTCCTTGTGCCAGTACCATACTGTCTTGATGACTGTGGCTTTGTAGTAGAGCCTGAAGTCAGGCAGGTTGATTCCTCCAGTTCCGTTCTTCTTTGTCAAGATGAATTCTTAACCACAGGAAAACCAGGGAAGTCCCGCATGGCTCTTCTGATTCACTTCTTCTGCTGTGTTCTCTTTTTCTGTCCCTAAACTGTATACCTTCACTTTCATTTTGAGTCAGGTATCTTCAATCTTTTTGTCTCAGGAGGATCTGACCTGTACAGACTACATCAACAAGTTTGTTTGCTTTCGGTTCGGTCTGCCAGTGGGAAGCCTTGGAAGGAAGCTAACAATTATGCATGTACAATTAAAAATACACACGAAGATATGCAAGTTTCTGGGATGTAATTCTGACCATTGAGGATGTCTGTTTGGCTGGGCACAAGACAAATACGTTCTGGGAGAATGGCAGTCAGTTATTGCAAATTTAATCAGGAGGTGATGCTAATCACAGTTGTGGCTTAAAATGTGGAATCTATTACAGAGAATTAGCAAAGCTCCTGATATGTAGCTATTTCTGTCTACAGGACTTTCATCTACAACCAGTTGCCTACCTACAGATAACCTTAATCACTGTTGTGATAGCCCATCCAACATCACATCCAGGTGAGATACCTTTATATCCCTGGAAATGCAGCAATGGACTCTTCTCACAATTCACTGATGATTCACACTTCTGATTACCCAGAAAAACCAAGCAATGAAATGGTCTGTTGAGGATTCACAGTCACAGCAGCTGCTATGAACCCCTTAGATATTGGGGTGCTATTCTGCTGTGTATGGAATATATCTTCAGACAACCAATATACAAGATATAAAACTGTTTTCACAATACCCATGAGGGAGGGAGGTTATGCATGCCTCGACAAGCTAATTGCTCCTCACCAAGTCGGGCTACCACCTCACTGCTGAGTGCCTAACCCATCAACCATATGAAATCATAGCCAAGTCCTCACATGGCACTATTTTCTACACCTTGAGCTTGCCACCTTGTGGCAGGTTGGTTACATTGAAATGCCCCCATCTTGAAGGTCAGAACTTTTTCCTCCAGGACTAGATTCTTTTCCTGAGATCCAAATGTTCTCTGTCTTGCTTCTCTAATTTTCAACATATTCCCTACTCTACACAACGACAGTTTTCTGTAATCTAAAGGTGAAAAAGGAAGAAATGTATTTGATTCCCCTTAGTGGAGAAGGTGAGGTCCTTTTTGAAGACCAAACAAAATGAATTCACTTCAGGGGATTCCGTGTCATTTCATGTCATGCCTGTGTATTCTCATTAGCTAGCTTTCCAACAGCAATAGGTCAGGAATTATTTTACTTCATGTTCATTATGCACTAGTCACAAAAGTAACTTGAGAAGAGAAGCAGACAGAAATATTTTAAGAAAAAATTTGGGGATAAAGATCTAAAATTAGGACCATTTTGGCATTAAAGTGTGGTGATTGCTATGATTAAATTTAATTATAAAATGCCCTCACTAAATCTCATATGACAACTGACTAGTTGAAATTGAATTTCTTCCAAATCAGCGTTGCCCAAAGTCACTTACCAGGCATTCTATATAATATCAAATTAAATACTCTTATTTTATTATCAAGAGCCAGATTTTTGTTTCTTTGTATACAAGGAAAGCATAAACTATTAAATGTGAGGTTCTGGGGTTTTGGCTATACTGAGTAAATTGCCTAACCTGATCATCATTACTGTGTCACTTATTTTTTGATTGAACTAATCAGATAGATTGTTTTAGCATATTGACTTGAGGGTTAAATAGTAAGTACTAGTAAAATAATTCATGAAAAAAACAACCACTTGCAATGTATTCACAGGACAGATTATAGTATATACCCCATATAAGCACCCAGAGTAGTAGATACCTGACTGCAATATTTAAGATGATTTATTCAGTATCAGATCAGATCAGATCAGTCACTCAGTCGTGTCCGACTCTTTGCCACCCCATGAATCGCAGCACGCCAGGCCGCCCTGTCCATCACCAGCTCCCAGAGGTCACTGAGACTCACATCCATCGAGTCAGTGATGCCATCCAGCCATCTCATCCTCTGTCGTCCCCTTCTCCTCTTGCCCTCAATCCCTCCCAGCATCAGAGTCTTCTCCAATGAGTCAACTCTTCGCATGAGGTGGCCAAAGTACTGTAGTTTCAGCTTCAGCATCATTCCTTCCAAAGAAATCCCAGGGCTGATCTCCTTCAGAATGGACTGGTTGGATCTCCTTGCAGTCCAAGGGACTCTCAAGAGTCTTCTCCAACACCACAGTTCAAAAGCATCAATTCTTCAGTGCTCAGCTCACATCCATACATGACCACAGGAAAAACCATAGCCTTGACTAGGCGAACCTTTGTTGGCAAAGTAATGTCTCTGCTTTTGAATATGCTATCTAGGTTGGTCATAACTTTCCTTCCAAGGAGTAAGTGTCTTTTAATTTCATGGCTGCGAATGCCTTCTGGATTTTGTAATTATGGTTGGGACACTCCTGGAGAAAAAAGTCACTGTCCTGTTAGCCCACCAGCTTGTAACCACTACTAATCCCATCAACATTTTTGAGAAAACTGAAGCTAGGTGAGACTACAGCCAAGGAGTATGTAGAGAGCTGGGGAAGGCTTTGCTGTAGGATGACCACACTGTTCCCATCCATGGGGAAGAAGGGGAAGGTGTAGTTCTGGCTATGTGCATGTGAGTGGCTGGCAGAGGCTCTGAAGCTAATGAAACTTTTTATATTTTTATTGGAGTATAGTTGCCTTACAATGCTGTTAGTTTCTGGCATACAATGAAACGAAACAGCTATGTACGTGTGTTCATGCTAAGTTGCTTCAGTCATGGCTGACTTTTTGCAACATATGATAAAATAAGAACTATTATTTACAAACAGTGCTCAGCATGGATAAGCACATGTAGAATCTGAAAAATTTTTCAGTCATCAGACATTAAAGGTGTAAGGAGAGGATTTTGTCTTCAGTATCATGTTAATATGGATACTCTCTCCTGTCAGACATATTCTTAAATTGTATCATATATAATTATAACCAGATCATATTTTATTTTTTGATGGTAATTAAGCAAGGGGAAGGCAATGGCACCCCACCCCAGTACTTTTGCCTGGAAAATCCCATGGACGGAGGAGCCTGGTAGGCTCCAGTCCGTGGGGTCGCTAAGAGTTGGACACGACTGAGTGACTTCACTTTGACTTTTCACTTTCATGCATTGGAGAAGGAAATGGCAACCCACTCCAGTGTTCTTGCCTGGAGAATCCCAGGAACAGGGGAGCCTGGTGGGCTGCTGTCTATGGGGTCGCACAGAGTCGGACACGACTGAAGCGACTTCGCAACAGCAGCAGCAAGCAATATAAAATCAGAATTTGCATTTTTAAGGTCCAACTAAAGCCAAGAATGCATGCTCAGTCATTTCAGTTGGTCTCACTCTTTGTGACCACGTGGACCATAACCCACCAGGCTCCTCTGTCTGTGGGATT
Source organism: Tragelaphus eurycerus (assembly GCA_935064755.1). Classification (NCBI taxonomy): domain Eukaryota; kingdom Metazoa; phylum Chordata; class Mammalia; order Artiodactyla; family Bovidae; genus Tragelaphus; species Tragelaphus eurycerus. Next base: position 13,112,625 of record CAKXYN010000036.1, on the reverse strand, counting down.
TTTCTGGCAAGAACACTGGAGTGGGTTGCCATTTTCTATTCCAGGGGATCTTCCCAACCCAAGGATAGAACCCACATCTCCTGTGTCTCCTGCATTGCAAGCAGATTCTTTACCCACTTAGCAACTTTGGAAGCCTAACTAAAGCCACACACATACAATGAATATATTTGGAAAGTAAATCCTTTATGTGTGCCAAGTGTTAATAATAAAATGTAAGTTTTGATCACCCATGCTAAAAAAAAAAAAAAGCTGTAATATATTTCTATTGGTCAACCAAAACGATAGTGCAATATTATTTTCAGACAAAGAGGCAACCAGAGTATGAACCAATAACTGTAGGCAAAAATCACAACAAGATTATGACAGATAAAAGTGTAGGTTATTTTTCCAGATTTTCATGATGCCTGTGCAATTATTAACTTAAAATCTTGTAGTTCATTGTGCTTTTTCTCTCATCCTAAGAAAATATTTACTTTCACATCTAATTTTAGATTTTCATTATTTAATCTTTTTCTTTTAAAAAGCTTCCTAAACTATAAGCTTTGAGGTCTTAGGTCTATCTCTGCGCTCTGTTTAGTGTCAGTTCATAGAATTATTTCTTCCTCATCAACACACACCGCAAGGCTGTCACCATACATAGAGTCCAGTATGGTTATTTGACTTTGCTCTATTAAGACAATTTGGAAATTAGATTATAGTTACTTATAGAAGACAAGGAATGGAGTTTCTCAGACTTGAGTTTCTAGGACCCACAATATTACCATGCACTGAGGTATGATACTTCCCCCACAAATAAAACTGAATCCTTTCCAATATCCTGAATAGAATAATGTAAATTTTAAAATATTTATTTTTAAATATAAACATGTCGGTATGTCACTTGCTTCCACACAATTTCAGTCCTCAGAGCTGATTTCCTGGAATCTTTTATTAATTATTTAGAAACATCTCACATAAAATATGAACATGTCAAAGTACTTTATCTCTGATGTGATTTTAGGGTAGATATAAATGAATAACTCTTTCCTTTTGTGACTGGCTAAGTTATTATGTTTTGAGATTTAAAATATCAGAAAGACAAGTGACCAAAAAAATGCCTTCAAGTAAAAATTTGTGCTTGCTTGAGTCAGAAATATAAAATATGTTTTATTCCTATAATGTTTGGGATCAAACATGCATCATTTGTGTGTGTGTATGAAAGCAAACAATCAGGACACATTTTTTTCCCCCTGTAATCTCTGCTAACCATAACAGGTTAATGGAGATATCTCCCTGGCTCCATTATTTCAATACAGATGTCACTAACTTCTCTCAGACACATTTTAATTGCTGTTAGTTTTTAATGAAATTCATAATCCTGAGGGAAAGTTAAACTCATTGAAGGATCTTCCTGGCTCACTGCAGAATATTAAGCAGCACAAATGTCTGATACTGACATAATTAATAATATTGCACGGAAAGAATTTATTCTAAAGGACCAGCAATGAATTAAATGTATTAGATATTATACAGAATAACATAAATTTTCTAACCTCTTGTCATTCCAATGTAATACATTTGTGACGATAACATTGATTTTTTTTTTAAAGTGGACTGAAAACAGCTTATTTGCAACTCACAAGTTTACAGCCATTGTTATATACCTGTCTTCTGTCACAGACACCTAAGTGAAATAGGCCAACGAAGATGGCAGCATTGTTCTTCCTCATGTGGATATAGTTTGAGGAACTTCTTCCTACCGATGTTTTTTAGTATGTGACTACTCTTTTATGTCTATTTCAAATGCATTCATGGTGTTCCCACTTATATCCTCATATTTTCAGGTCTTTAGTAAGCAATTCATTTGCCTATTTTTCACTTAGTTCATAAGGTTCTAAATCTTTCTTATAATTGGTTTCTCTGTGTATATCTATTTGGTGTAAAATGTTTTTATAAAGCCAGTGGGCCCATCAAATATATTTTTAATGTAAAAATTTTCAGCATTGTGAAAATATGTTGAATAAAATGTAAATGCTTTGCATCCACTCTACCCTCTTCAGAAATCAGTTCTTCTGGCAGTTTTTCCTGTCTACTTATACACATGCATATTTTTGTACAAGTGGCATTACATAATATATATTTTTCTACAAATTATTTCTTCTTGGGCTTTCCTGGTGGCTCAGCTGGTAAAGAATCCACCTGCAGTGCAGGAGACCTGGGTTCGATCCCTGGGTTGGGAAGATTCCCCCGGGAAGGAAACGGCTGTTCACTCCAATATTCTGGGCTGGAGAATTCCATGGACTTGTATGGTCCATGGGGTCGCAGAGTCAGATACGACTGAGTGATTTTCACTTACTCACTCACAAATTATTTATTCTTAATAATATCTGGAAGAGCTTTACATTTCAGTCTATGTAAGATTATTTTCAACAACTTTCCTTGGTTTTATCTTGTATTTGCTAACCTTTAAAGGTACATGCTCATTTATTTTTAAATCTCTGTAACACCAAAATTCAGACCAGCAAATTTCAGGGCATTCATTATCTTCCACACTTCACTGGGTTTCATGAACAATTCATGGAAAGTGTGACATTTAGTTATTGATCTTGGTATTCCTAAATATGTTCTTCTCATTGAGTGCAAGTAATGACATTTAAAACTTTTTGCTTCTGGAATGATTTGCATTTTTTGTAGCCGAAACTTCCCGCATTAATAATTTCTAAATTCCATTGCCCAGAAGCATGAGGCTTCTATTTCTTTGTAGCTTTGGGGCTTTCTCAGACCCTGGCATATGCTTGTGCTTTTCTTTGCACATCTGTAAGTAGACAAGTTTTCTTCAGTTTGGTATGGATCTTTATCTTTATTTTATGCTCCAGTTCTATTCTGTGACTCAGTAACAGGAGGTAATTTCACGCTTTATGAAGAATCATGAATGGTTTGGGATATTTTGTTTTCAAGAGATAGAAATGCAGGTTATTTGGTTGCTGCTATAACTGATATTATGTGACATGGTGATTTAGTATCAGCTTAAGTTTTTCTACCATTTTAAAGTTCAGAGGTTATAAGGAAGATTCAGAAGGGACATATGTTACCCATGTAAATAAATTGCTTTTCCCTAAATCATTGTCAATATGCTCACTTAATTTGTGAGATTCAGGAAATCTGGAAATTGGAAATAAAACTTCTGCAGCTTTTTGAAAAACTATTTACCTCACCTTGCAGTTATCATCTAAAAAAATAACTATTAAGGAACACTGAGGTTTTATATTTAAGCAAATGAAAACAATAAGAATTCATGATATCAAAGATAGGCCAGTGTACTTAGTTTAACATCAAAAGCCTAACAGTAGTTGACATGGATCAGTGGGGACCTGCAAGAATTAGTAGCTTCAGAAATAAAGCAGGGAGATTCCCAGAACATCCTTCAGCTTTTCAAGGTCATTGCCAAAGAACCCCAGGACTCCAATATTTAATTGGCTTTTTAAGCTTGAAGTAATTGAGCTCATTTGACTTTATAAGATCTCTGGATGTATCAGTTGTGGGATTTTAAAAAATCATTTTTATAACAAAGTTTCTCAACATGAAATTTTGCTGATGTTGCTGTAGTTATAAAAAGAGTGGATGCATTTGTATTTGATTTTTGCATATCTATTTTCAACAACCTAAAAATAACAATATTCACACTTGGTTTCTGCTAAAAATTCTGACTCAGAGTTTTTCAAAGAATAAGGAATAGAAAGATAGTAAAAATATCAATGTTTATAATCACAAGAACTAGCCACAAAAATACTGAACACATAGCAGGCACTTAACAAATAGCATTTGAAAAAGATAATAAACAAATGAGAGCTTTTGTCTAATCAAGGGTCCAGCTAATGGAAAAACACATATTAAGCCAAAAAAGACTGAAAACACTACCAAATAAATGTTTAGTAAAGTATATGGGGGGGGGGGGGGGGGGAGCGCGCGCGATACATATAGACACTACATATTCAGATTGCTCTAAGATAGATTATGATACTTATTTTATAAACTGCTCATACTATCATACAACTATCATACATATAGGTGGACAATTTATCTTCACCATGATGAAGGGAAGGGAGGTTTTTCTTTTCATTTGTTTCTAGGCAGTTTATTGATGCATTTTGCAAGGCCCAAAGTTGAAAGAAAGTTAATTCTCAACCCTTTCATTTCTTCTTTTCTATATCTACACTCTCCCTTGGTGATCTCAGTTTCAAAGTTTTAAATACCATTTCTACACTAAAGTTATTTAAATGTATTACTCCAGCCCAGATTGAACCCCCTCATTTCCAGAATGATTTGTCTACATCTTATCCACCTGTCTAATGAGATGTCTAATAAGTATTAAAAATTAACATGTCTAAAACTGAACTCCTAATCTATCCTCAACACCTACACTAGCTCAGTCTTCCTTTAACCAAATAATGGCATGTCCATCCCATCTAAACTAAAAACCTGGGTGTCATCTCAAGTTGCTCTTTTTACTTATTCTCACTAAGTCATATCTGATTCCTGAGCAAATGTTTTTCATTCCTGACTCTCAAACTTTCTCAGCATCTCCACTCACATTATTTCTTATCTGCATATCTAATAGCCTTTCAACAGGTCTTCTAACCTTGCTTCCAAGAGGATATTCTCAACACAGAGGCTAGGAGTACACCTAAGTTAGACAATATCATTCCTCTACACAAGACTCAGAACTGGTTTCCTATCTCTCTGGTTAAAGTCAAAGTCTTTATAATGATCTTTGAGGTCCCATGCAATCTTCTGTCAATATCTCTCACCCTCATCTACCACCAATGTCCTCTATAAACATTCCATTCTAAACACACTGGCCTTTAGGTTGTTCCTCAAACACAGCACTTAAACACATCAGAGAGATTACTGCCTCCAGGGCCATTCCTGGTTTTGTTCCTATTCTGAGCATTAAAACAGAGCCTGCCACATAGTAAGTACACAATGAACATTTGTCAAGCAATTTAATAAATTATAATTTAAGACTTCTGTTAATTTAATTTGTTTTATCCAAAGGACAGATTTTTAAATTCTTCATACAGTGCCAGAAAGTAAGAATAGGCTTAAAGATCAATGGAACCTAACAAGAATGACCAGAAACAATTTTGAAGGGACTCAGATCATTTAAATTGCCAAAAATGGAGTTCAGGGAGACACATACTAAGTCCATAGAAGTGAAGCACCAAGAAAGGAAAACCAAGCAAACAAACTGAGTGACACTGTGAAATGAGTAGGTATAAGACAGCTTGAAACCTTGACAGAGCAAGCAGGTTCTACAGGTCTCAGGCGGAAAGTGTTTCTCTTGGCTAAACCGTATGTGCGGAGCCAGGGTATTGTCTGCAGCATGGCTCTTGTGAGTAGCAAGTTAAGGGTTCACAGAGGTTTGAACATGTTTTTACCTTCACAAATCTTTTACTTCTGCAGTTACTTTCCCAATACAGATTTTATAAAGGATTTAGTTCAACTTTGGAATCCAAAATTTGGAATCCCTAGATACTCTCTTTTTTCCCAATCAATCCATCTTACAAAAAAAGTATATTCAGACCATTTTTTTCTACAGGATCCAGTTCTGATCATGTAACTGCAAAAATATTTCAATAGTCCCAGTTCCCTTAACCTGGCCTTTGATGGTCTCCTGGTCTAAATATATCTTTTCACCTTTCAGATCATGGTCCAGAGTGGGTTGGCTGGTATTCTCTTTTCTTGCAAAGGCCAGAGGTCAAGGGTCCTTTCATCTTAGGATTCTTAACGTCTCTAGGTCATTAGAGGCTTCTCTCTTCAGGATGAAAGTGAAGATTGTGCCTGGAGGTTTTTATGGGCCAGGCTTGGAGATGCACATAGCTTCTGCCACATTCCATGACTTATCTCAACACTTAAATAGAAACTGGGAAATGCAATCAAGCTGTGTGCTCCCAGGAAGCAGAGGCAGATATGGGTACTGGTGAGCAAAGGATTTTCCATATGGCAATTTGTCAACCCAACTCCCCTAATTACTCATGTTTCAAGGCATAACCTGGGTGTTCCAGGATCTTCAAATATGTAAACAGTCTCTCCCCTTCTTGAATGCTTTTAACATTTGTTTCTACTTTTGCTTTTACTTACTGTATTTTCTCTTTTTGATAGTTCTTTTAGTACTCCATTTTTCCACGAGGTGGAAAGCTTCCTGAGCTGTTGTTGACTGTCTTAGCTGAGCCCAATATGGCACGAGTTGAAAAATACATGTGTGCTGAGTGACTTAATGAAGAATCCATGTAAATCTCTCAGTTAAAAGGAGAAAAAGTGGAAGAGAGCTAAGTAATTTCATAAACTTAATCCTAAGATTTCACCCTGAGATATTTGGGGAGAGTCAATCACACTGTAACTAAAACACTGTTATCTTTAAACATTTTGAAATGCTCTTAGAAATGCTGATACTCCCATATAAGGACATAAAATAATATTTTTATTTTAAAAACTATTTTGTCATGGGACAGAATGCTTTTGACCATACTTAATTCTTGCCTGGGTTTTTTTTTTAATTAAAGAAATAGTAAAATTTATTCTTATTAAGGTAAAGTTTGATGAGTTTTGACAAGTCCATGTTATGTGACTGCCAACAAAATCAAGACTTAGAACATTTCCATTACCCTAAAAGTCCCCTTGTGTCCCTTTTTAGTCACTCTCTCTCGTCCCCTCTGGCCTTTGGCAACTATTGATCTGTTTTTTTTTTTCTTTTTTCCCTTCAGTTGTGCCATTTCCAAAAAGTGGCATCATACAGTGGGTGAATTTTTGACTCTGACTTCTCTTCACTTAGCATAATGTATCTGAGATTTATTCATTTGTGGCATGTAGTTTATTTTTATTCTTGAGTAATATTCTGTCGTTGTGTAGATCATGGTTTCTTTATCCATTCAAAAGTTGACAGATTGCCTAAATTTTGAGTAAAGTTATTATCCTAATTTGGAATATCCCCTGGAGCAGGGCATGGCAACACACTCCAGTATTCTTGCCTGGAGAATCCCCATGGACAGAGGCTGGCAGGCTGTGGTCCACAGGGTCGCAAAGAGTGGAACATGACTGAGCAACTAGGCACAGCACAGTACATCATCATAATAAAAATTATTTGTGCTTCTGCTTTCCTCTTCTTCGTCACTCACTATGCTTAGCTGCTGTGCGAGGTATCCCAGGATAAGTCATACTATTACTTTTACTTTGCTGACACTTATCTGCTGTTTTATAAAAAAGCCTAAGTGAACCTGGAATAGAGATTTGCATCTTGAACAATCAGACCAAAACATTAACATAAATATTTCACATTTCAATGTTTGATAATATAATTTTAATTGGTAATTATGGTGCTTTATTCATTCCACCAATAGTTTCTGGGTACTTACTTTTTTTCCTGAAACTGACAAATCCTCTGGAGACAAACATAATGTCTATGCTTGCAGAGTTTACTGTCTAATGATGGAGACATTCAATTAGGTAAATGGTGATTAAAAAAAGAAAAATATCAATAATAAAAGTGTGAATGGGCTCTGAAACCCAAAACTGTGAGATAAGGCTCAAGAAGTGAAGTTTGAGCAGACATCAGATTAAAGAGAAGAGAGGAGCATTCTAGAAACAGAGACCAGACACATGACTCAGTGTCAGGAGGAGGCATAGTATGTATGAAATTTAGAAGTTTAGAGAGCAAAGGAGATGGAGGTGTGACAAGAGACTTGAAATGAAGGTAAAAGACAGAAGGACTTAGGAGCCACAGTCAGTCAGTCAGTTCAGTTGCTGAGTTGTGTCCGACTCTAGCACACCAGGCTTCCCTGTCCATCACCAACTCCTGGAGCCTACTCGAACTTATGTCTATCATGTCAGTGATGCCATCCAACCATCTAAACTTCTGTCCTCCCCCTTTTCCTCCTGCTTTCAATTTTCCCAGTATCAGGGTCTTTTCAAATGAGTCAGTTCTTCACATCACGTGGTCAAAGTATTGGAGTTTCAGCTTCAGCATCAGTCCTTCCAATGAATATTCAGGACCGATTTTCTTTAGGATGGACTGGTTGGATCTCCTTGCAGTTCAAGGGACTCTCAAGAGTCTTCTCCAACACCACAGTTCAAAAGCATCGTTCTTCCGTGCTCAGCCTTCTCTATAGTCCAACTCTCACATCCATACGTGACTACTGGAAAAGCCATAGCTTTGACTAGATGAGCCTTTGTTGGTAAAGTAGTCTCTGTTTTTTAATATACTGTCTAGTTGGCCAAACTTTTCTTCCAAGGAGTAAATGTCTTTTAATTTTAAGGCTGCAATCACCATCTGCAGTGACTTTGAAGTTCCCCAAAATAAAGTCTGTCATTGTTTCCATTGTTTCCCCATGTATTTGCCTTGAAGTGATGGGACCCGGATGCCATGATCTTAGTTTTCTGAATGTTGAGTTTTAAGCCAACTTTTTCACTCTCCTCTTTCACTTTCATCAAGAGGCTCGTAAGTTCTTTGCTTTTTGCCATAAAGGTTATGTCATCTGTATATCTGAGGTTATTGGTATTTCTCCCAGCAATCTTGATTCCAGCTTATGCTTCATCCACCCTGGCATTTCTCATGATGTACTCTTCATGTAAGTTAAATAAACGGAGTGAAAATATACAGCCTTGATGTACTCCTTTCCCAATTCGGAATCAGTTTGTTTTTCCATGTCTAGTTCTAATTGTTGCTTCTTGACCTGTATACAGATTTCTCAGGAGCCACAGGGAGGAATTTTATCCTAGAAGTATTTGGAAGCCATTGTTTGGATTTATATAAGAATGTCAAAGTGAGCTCATCAAATTCAGCTCATGTGGGGGCAGATGGAACCTGTTTTAAGTCCTATTGTGTTTCAAGGCAAAGTAGAAGAAACTGTAGGGGCTACAGGTAGAGCCTTACAGTTAGGAAGGGATTGTAATCATTCAGACAAGAGATAATGTTAATTTGAACTAGATTGAAAGTGTTTGGGATAGAGAAAAGTAAACTGGCATAAGAACTATTTCAGACATAAAATGACAGGGCATTGAATCAAATTGGATATGATACTATTGGGAAGGAGAAGGAGGTATCAAGGATGATTCCTTGGTTCTTAGCTTGTGAAAAATGGTTTGGTATTGGTATCATTTATGGAAATAAGATAATTCTGGGGGAATTATTAGGAGCTCAGTTTCAGACTTTTAAAATTTGAGGTGTTTTTATTTTTTAATTGAAGTATAGTTGATTTACAATGTTGTGTTACTTTATGGTGTACGGCAAAGTGATTTTAGCTATATGTATTTATAGCTAGCACCACCTGGGAAGCCCATATATGGTAAAGAGTCTGCCTACAATGCAGGAGACACAGGAGATGCAGGTTCCATCCCTGGGTCAGGAAGATCCCCTGGAGGACAGCATGGCAACCACTCTAGTGTTCTTGCCTAGAGAACCCTATGGACAGGGAAATCTGGCAGGCTGGGTCCATAGGGTCACAAAGAGTCAGACAAAACTAAAGTGATTTTGCATTTGTGTGCACACATATGTGTGTGCACACACACATATATCTTTATTATATTATTTTCAGTATATTTTATTACAATATATTGAATATAGTTCCCGGTAATGTACAGTAGGACATTGTTGTTTATCTATTTTATACATAGTAGTTTGTACCTGCTAAACTCAAACTCTTACTTTATCCCCCTCCCCACTCTTTTTCCTCTTTGGTTAACATAAGTTTGTTTTCTGTATCTGTGAGTCTGTTTATTTGTGACATATTTTAGATCCCACATATACTTTACATCATATAGTATTTATCTTTCTCTTTCTGACTTACTTCAGTTAGTATGATAAACTTTAGATCCATCCATGTTGCTACAAATGTCATTATTTCATTTTTTAATGGCTGAGCGGTATTCTATTGTGTACATGCATGTGTGTGTGTATAAAGATGTGATATAGATAAACCATTCATCTGTCTATGGGCATTTAAGTCGCTTCCATATCTTGCTTATTGTTAACGGTGTTGCTATGAATACTGGAGTACATGCATCTTTTTAATTTTCATCTTTTCTGGATCTAAACCCAGGAGTGGGATTGCTGTATTATATGGCAATTCTATTTTTAGTTTTTTTAAGGAAAAGGAATTTTGGTATTGTTTTCCATAATGACTGTGGAATTTACATTCGCACCAACAGTGTAGGAGGGTTCCCTTTTCTCTACACCCTCTCCAGCATTTGTTATTTATAGACTTTTTAATGCTTAAGGTGTTTTAAACATTCAAAAGAATGCAGGGGTGGCATGGGTCAAAAGACTGTTGTACAAAGCCTGCTGATATAACTCTTTGGATAGTCTGCCTAGGTGGGAATTGAAACACAGTCATAGATCAGAATGCTAGGGCATAGATATAGAGGAAAATAGTAGAAATTAAGATTAATCTTTTAAAATGCAACATTAAAGGGACAATAGGAGGAGAAAAATCCAGCAAGGGAGATTTTAGAAGAACATCAAGAGGTATACAAAAAATCCAGAAATGTGCAGAATGATGAAAATTCAGAGATGAGAGTGTTTCAGAAAGGAGGGACAAGTCAAACATAGCAATGCTACCAAGTGAGAGCAGTGTTAGAGAGATAATGCGAGTAGAAGTCACATCAGAGTGGTTTGAAGGGTAAATAGATGATGAAAAAATGTAGACAGAGAATACACACAGCACTTCAGAAAAATATTACTGTAAAGGGCAGTGGTGAAACATCAGGAGAAAGAAAATGTGACAACTGAGAGCATGAATGATTTGGTGAAGGTTTTCTTTCCTTTAATCTTAAAGACATGAACATGGCTAAAAAAGCTAAAGGAGGTACTTCCTGGGTAGTCCAGCAATTAAAACTTTGCCTTCCAATGCCGGGGGTGTGGAGCTAACATCTCACATGCCTCGCAGTCAAAAAAAAATCAAAACATAAAGCAGAAGCGATATTGTAACAAATTCAATAAAAACTTTAAAAATCGTTCACATCAAAACAAATCTTTTTTAAAAAGCCAAGAGATGGAATATATTAAAAGGGAGGTGTTTAGAATAAGAGGGCAGGGGAGGCTGGAAGGAATGGGTTCTAGAAAATAGGTGATGAAACTAGCTTTAGGTGGTTATTAAGAGAGAGCCCCTTGCTTTTAATAAGAAAGATAGAAACAGATATGGGTGGGATTATTTTTGCTGTCAGGGAAGACAAAAAAAGTTGTCACTTTTTTTGGCCAATGTTTCCTCTGTAAAGTGTTAGTTGCTCACTTGTGTCTGACTCTTTGCGACCCCACGAACTGTAGCCCACAGGTTTCTCTGTCCGTGGAATTCTCCAGGCAAGAATACTGGAGTGGGTTGCTGTTCCCTTCTCCAGGGTATCTTCCCAACCTAGCGATCAAACCCTACTCTCTTGCATTACAAGCAGATTCTTTACCATCTGAGCTGTCAAGGAAGCCCATTTTCTCTGTAAGGTAGAAGGTAAATCAAAACACTGAAAGAGTCTGCAGGTCTGAGCATTAGTGGTTTAAACTGAATAGAAAAGGTTGGAAATGACAGCTGAAATGTGAGACAGTGAATTAACAGAGACTGGCATAGGCTTGACATAAACTGATCCCTTCCTGGATTGCATTCAAATCATCCTCTACCCATATGTTCAACGCTTACCTTTGTAAGAGTCTCTGCAGTATTGAATTACCAAACAAATGAGATGAAATCTCTACATTCAACTCTTTCTCCCAAACTGTTCCTTTTACAGATAGTCATACTATACAGACATATCTAGAAATGCACAGCTTCACAATTATGCCTTTTCTTTATGTCCCTTCACAAGGAAAATGTTATTCCCGTGGGCACTGGAATTTCCCCTAGAACATTTGTGGTTGCCTCAAACTTTTTCTTCTAGATCCTTCTGCTGAGATATCAATCTATCGGTGGCATTCCCCATTCCTCTTTACACTATAGTCGTCTTCTCACGGATTTGAGAATATTATTAACTTTGTGATTTTTAGCATAAAATATTGATTTGATGTAATTGGCCTGGAGTAAAATTGTCCATGTAATATTACTGTGCCTCTTGGTAAAGTCCTTAGCAGCTAAAACAGTGCATGATCAAAGTATGTGATTAATGTTTTCATAGTTTCTATGAAATCACTATGACCAAATTTTTCATAATTATGTATTGGCAACCACTTTTTAGTAACACAAATATAGACACTATGTGTGTCAAATAGTAGGCAGTGAATGCTGCATTCCACCTTTAATTTGAGGGAAGTAAAGGAAGAAGAGAAGGAAGGATCTACAGACACCGCATCCACTTTGCAACAGAATATAATAAAATATATTATAAATTGTAAATATGCCTTTATTTATAAATTATATTCAAGTTCTAGTCATGCCTTTTGCTGAGCTAAGGGGCTTCCCTGGTGGCTCAGAGGTTAATGCGTCTGCCTCCAATGCAGGAGACCTGGGTTCAATCCCTGGGTCTGGAAGATCCCCTGGAGAAGGAATGGCAACTCACTCCAGTACTCTTGCCTGGAGAATCCCATGGATGGAGAAGCCTGGTAGGCTACAGTCCATGGAGTCACAAAGAGTCGGACACAACTGAGCGACTTCACTTCACTTCACTTTGCTAAGCTAAAGTGAATCCTCCCATGCAGGTGTTAATGCTTTAAATTATAATTGGTCAAGAAGCCTAGTTATGAAGAAAAGTTAGATGCTTATATGATATCAATGTCTGGGTGCTCAGAAAAAAATATAATTAAAGTTCATTAGCTAATGCATATAAACAAAATATAAAATAAAGCTGAATGACTTAAGGCTTTTTAATGTAGTCTATTTTTTTAATTTTGTTTTGTTAAAGAAAATGTTAATAGCACACAGCAATTTTAGAAAATAACTGTAAGAGGGAATAGTAGCTTACAATGACCATCTGCCTTCCTGATTTAGGATCACTCATCTACAGCCTGTAGTCTGTGTCCAGTGCTAAATATTTGCTCATGTTTTCTATTTTCTTTACCATACTCACAGAAAACTAGTCAATCTAATCACACTAGGACCACAGAATTGTCTAACTTAATGAAACTAAGCTATGCCCGTGGGGCAACCCAAGATGGGCGGGTCATGGTGGAGAGATCTGACAGGATGTGGTCCACGGGAGAAGAGAATGGCAAACCACTTCAGTATTCTTGCCCTAAGAACCCCATGAACAGTATGAAAAGGCAAAATGATAGGATACTGAAAGAGAAACTCCCCAGGTCAGTAGGTGCCCAATATGCTACTGGACATCAGAGGAGAAATAACTGCAGAAAGAATGAAGGGATGGAGTCAAAGCAAAAAGAATACCCAGCTGTGGGTGTGTCTGGTGATAGAAGCATCCTCAAGGTCCGATGATGTAAAGAGCAATATTGCATAGGGACCTGGAATGTCAAGTCCATGAATCAAGGCAAATTGGAAGTGGTCAAACAAGAGATGGCAAGAGTGAATGTCAACAGTCTAGGAATCAGTGAACTGAAATGGACTGGAATGGGTGAATTTAACTCAGATGACCATTATATCTACTACTGTGGGCAGGAATCCCTCAGAAGAAATGGAGTAGCCATCATGGTCAACAAAATAGTTCGAAATGCAGTACTTGGATCCAACCTCAAAAACGACAGAATGATCTCTGTTCGTTTCCAAGGCAAACCATTCAGTATCACAGTAATCCAAGTCTATGCCACAACCAGTAACACTGAAGAAGCTGAAGTTGAATGGTTCTATGAAGACCTACAAGACCTTTTAGAACTAACACCCAAAAAAGATGTCCTTTTCATTATAGGGGACTGGAATGCAAAAGTAGGAAGTCAAGAAACACCTGGAGTAACAGGCAAATTTGGCCTTGGAATACAGAATGAAGCAGGGAAAAGACTAATAGAGTTTTGCCAAGAAAATGCACTGGTCATAACAAACACCCTCTTCCAACAACACAAGAGAACACTCTATACATGGACATCACCAGATGGTCAACACTGAAATCAGATCGATTATATTCTTTGCAGCCAAAGATGGAGAAGCTCTATACAATCAGCAAAAACAAGACCAGGAGCTGACTGTGGCTCAGACCATGAACTCCTTATTGCCAAATTCAGACTGAAATTGAAGAAAGTAGGGAAAACCACTAGACCATTCAGGTATGACCTAAATCAAATCCCTTATGATTATACAGTGGAAGTGAGAAATAGATTTAAGGGCCTAGATCTGATAGATAGAGTGCCTGATGAATTATGGAATGAGGTTCATGACATTGTACAGGAGACAGGGATCAAGACCATCCCCATGGAAAAGAAATGCAAAAAAGCAAAATGGCTGCCTGGGGAGGCCTTACAAATAGCTGTGAAAAGAAGAGAAGCAAAAAGTAAAGGAGAAAAGGAAAGATATAAACATCTGAATGCAGAGTTCCAAAGAATAGCAAGAAGAGATAAGAAAGCCTTCTTCAGCGATCAATGCAAAGAAATAGAGGAAAACAACAGAATGGGAAAGACTAGAGATCTCTTCAAGAAAATCAGAGATACCAAAGGAACATTTCATGCAAAGATGGGCTCGATAAAGGACAGAAATGGTATGGACCTAACAGAAGCAGAAGATGTTAAGAAGAGGTGGCAAGAATACACAGAAGAACTGTACAAAAAAGATCTTCACAACCCAGATAATCACAGTGATGTGATCACTGACCTAGAGCCAGACATCCTGGAATGTGAAGTCAAGTGGGCCTGAGAAAGCATCACTACAAACAAAGCTGGTGGAGGTGATGGAATTCCAGTTGAGCTATTCCAAATCCTGAAAGATGATGCTTTGAAAGTGCTGCACTCAATATGTCAGCAAATTTGGAAAACTCAGCAGTGGCCACAGGACTGGAAAAGGTCAATTTTCATTCCAATCCCAAAGAAAGGCAATGCCAAAGAATGCTCAAACTACCGCACAATTGCACTCACCTCACATGCTAGTAAAGTAATGCTCAAAATTCTCCAAGCCAGGCTTCAGCAATATGTGAACCGTGAACTTCCTGATGTTCAAGCTGGTTTTAGAAAAGGCAGAGGAACCAGAGATCAAATTGCCAACATTCACTGGATCATGGAAAAAGCAAGAGAGTTTCAGAAAAACATCTATTTCTGCTTTATTGACTATGCCAATGCCTTTGACTGTGTAGATCACAATAAACTGTGGACAATTCTGAAAGAGATGGGAATACCAGACCACCTGATCTGCCTCTTGAGAAATTTGTATGCAGGTCAGGAAAAACGAAGACACCAGACTGGTTCCAAATAGGAAAAGGAGTACGTCAAGGCTGTATATTGTCACCCTGTTTATTTAACTTATATGCAGAGTACATCATGAGAAATGCTGGACTGGAAGAAACACAAGCTGGGATCAAGACTGCCAGGAGAAATATCAATAACCTCAGATATGCAGATGACACCATACTTATGGCAGAAAGTGAAGAGGAACTATAAAGCATCTTGATGAAAGTGAAAGTGGAGAGTGAAAAAGTTGGCTTAAAGCTCAACATTCAGATAATGAAGATCACGGCATCTGGTCTCATCACTTCTTGGGAAATAGATGGAGAAACAGTGGAAACAGTGTCAGACTTTCTTTTTCTGGGCTCCAAACTCACTGCAGATGGTGACTGCAGCCATGAAATTAAAAGACGCTTACTCCTTGGAACGAAGGTTATGACCAACCTAGATAGCATATTCAAAAGCAGAGACATTACTTTGCCAACAAAGGTTCGTCTAGTCAAGGCTATGGTCTTTCCTGTGGTCATATATGGATGTGAGAGTTGAACTGTGAAGAAGGCTGAGCGCCAAAGAATTGATGATTTTGAACTGTGGGTGTTGGAGAAGACTCTTGAGAGTCCCTTGGACTGCAAGGAGATCCAACTAGTCCATTCTGAAGGAGATCAGCCCTGGGATTTCTTTGGAAGGAATGATGCTAAAGCTGAAACTCCAGTACTTTGGCCACCTCATGCAAAGAGTTGACTCACTGGAGAAGACTCTGATGCTTGGAGGGATTGGGGGCAGGAGGAGAAGGGGACGACATAGGATGAGATGGCTGAACAGCATCACTGACTCGATGGACATGAGTCTGAGTGAACTCTGGGAGTTGGTGATGGACAGGGAGGCCTGGCGTGCTGCGATTCATGGGGTTGCAAAGAGTCGGACACGACTGAGCGACTGATCTCATCTGATCTGATCTCTGTTTTCTTATTCCTTTGAGTGGATAATTTTGTGTCATGAAGCTTTTATCTTGTAGTACAATATTCTTCCTTGATTTTTCTTAAAACCATGTTACAGTCAAATTAAAAAAATATATATAGACCGCTTAACAGGAATTATTTAGGAAGAAGAAAAAGGTAATGGGAAAACAGACTACATGCAAAAGCAAAAACAGCCTCTGTAGTGAATTTCACTGTTTTTCAAATGTGGCAAGAATAATAAATCTTGGCATTTGAAACTTGCTCTTCACCTGAGGGCTGCCAATCACTCCCATTTTGAGAGACAGAATTTGTGAATTGTCAACACATCTTTCAGGCAAGAAACCAGTGTTCATCAAGAGTAAAATGAAAACAAATGCTCAAATAAACTGAAAATCAAAATGCTTCCTGGTCATCTGATCTTGAGAACATATTACATATCATCTACAATGCCTATGTTATAACAACTGTAATATGTGAGGTACAGATGACAAAATGCAAGGCTCTTAGTGTGTTTCTTAGATGGATTATATACTAGAGATCAGTGACTGGAGTTTTTTCTGCATTCCTTAAACAGTAAACTATTTCTCATTGAGCAACTCCCATAAATAAAACCCTATCACACTGAAACTGCTGACAGCCTGGTAGGCAATTTCAGCGGTGGAAGCCAGGACTGAACATACTGAACTACATTAGAGTTGGTCCCTGGAGGACAGAATTGAACTTCATTGGCAAGGGCACTGTAAGAGTTCCATTTGACTCCTCATTAAACCTCTCATAGGGATTACAGCTCCTTTCCTGTGGCTGCTATTGCTTCTCTTTCTACAGAAGAGATAGATGTGAACACTTAGTCCTGGGTATCTTTATTTTTTTTTTTGCCTATTTAGGAAGATTGCTTTTCCTAACCAAAACAAAGTCTCTTGCAGATTAAAAAAAAAAACAACAACAAAAAAGTCTTCCAGTTTCTTGCTCATTAACTTCTTCTTTCCTAAGGAAGTAGAGAGCTTTATTTAATTTTGTGAGAATTCATTTTTAAATGCCTGTCTTAGGGAATGCAAGAGAATCTGTTTTATCTGCATTTATTATTTCTCCCAGAAATGCAGCATTACGGAGGAAACAGTTGGTGCTAACGATCTCAGCCTTCTTTATCAAGCAGTGTCATTGTGATCATGTTATCACAACAAACATTTTGAAGCATACATCACTACAGGCACCTTATGTTGCCCATGGCCACTGTTCTGGATTTGGAGTCCTGAAAATAGCAAAATAAGATTCACCATCCTTTGGAAGTACTGCACTGGAAGAACCAATCAATAGTTCAAAAAGCGCACAGCAGGCTCTATGGATTGAAAACCGCACACAGGTGATGATGCAGCATTTACATTCTTCTTGGCTGTCGCTCCCAGAAAGATTCTCAAGCCTGCTATTTTTTAAGTGAAATAAAAACAAATGAAGGCATTTTATCCAGCAATGGCTAAAGTGAAACACCTTCTCTGAAGAGAACATTGTCTCTGATTATGAAATAATACCCTCAGTATTCAGGCCGCCAAATCACAGTATCAGAATGGAATATTAAAAATGTTAACAACTCATTCTTCACTGGGGAATGCTTTACTGCTTACTGTTTACTGTTATTGTTCTCCCAAAGTGGTCCACGTGTGCAAGTGTACAAGGGCGTAAAGGGCTAAGCAAATTGTGATGTAAGTGATAACAGGAAAACAACATAGAAAAGATGATTATTGTAAAAATGCACATCATTGTGAAAGTTCTTTTTGCATTTACATGATGAATGTCTGATTAGTAGACTGTATTTCTAACACCCTACACACATCCGTTAAGCCTATATCTGTGCAGTATCTCCACACCCATGGGTGGGTGCTCAGTCACTCAGTCATGTCTGACTCTTTGTGACCCCATGGACTGTAGCCCATCAGGCTCCTCTGTCCATAGAATTTTCCAGGCAAAAATACTGAAGTGGGTTCCCATGCCCACCTCCAGGGGATCTTCCCTACCCAGGGATTGAACTTGTGTCTCCTACCGCTCCTGCATTGCAGGCAGATTCTTTACCACTGAGCCACCGGGGAAGCCCATCCACACATGCGTACATGAACATATGCACACATGTATTTATCTTTATATATATTCATAATCCAAACATGGGCACACATACTTTAAAATCTAACTTTATTTAAAGTAGAAATTTTTGGACATTCTTGAGTGTGGTTTTGGCCTAAACATCTTTTTGGTTCCAGACATGAGATCATTTTACTGTCACTTTTGGGAGTGAGTGGGAATAGAATTCTGCCTTTAGGAGCTTCTGAATATAAAGAGAATATACCAAACCCAAACCCCACAAGTCTAGTCCCAAGAGTAAAATTTTCAGATAGCCCATGACTCTGACTTAGAGGGATGGAGAAACAACTAATATTTTTCTCAAGAGAAAGAGAAGGTCCAGGCCAATCAAGTGTGGACATAAGGGCAGTAAATTGAGTATGTGAAGAGAAGAAGGTGAGAAGGAAAGTAGTTTCTAAAGGAAGACACCAAAGGCATAAATTCAGACCATAATTCTATATTTATGCAAATAAGAAATCAGTACACATATATACTCACGTAAGAATATTCAATTTAAACCTTTCTCAGTTGCACAAATACATACCAGCTATCTGTGCAAACAAATACGGAGTCATTATGTTGTGCCTCTGAAACTAATACAATGTCATATGTCAATTATAGCCCAATAAAAAAAAAATAGTACAGAAAGGTCCCACATACCTCTACCCAGTTTCCTTCAAGAGTAACATCTTATATAACTATAGTATTTAGGTATTAAAATCAGACAACTGCCAGTGGGAGCATTCACAGACCTTATTCAAATTTCACCAGTCTGCACTCATTTGTGTGTGTTTCTATATAATTTTATCATCTGGGTAGATTCGTGTAACCACCACCACAGTCAAGATACAGAACTATTTTATCACCACTTTTAACTTACACACCCTCTCTTTCCCCTCCTCCTACTCATACTTTGCTAGTGGGAAAGTAAAATGACATAATAACTCGGGAAAAGTTCAATAGTTTCTGTAATTATTAAACATTTTAAAAAGTATATAAATGTTTATATGTTTATAAATATGAGTCATATAATGAGAACAAACCTCCTCCTATATTCCACTCAGGTTTCAAAGGACAGCCCTTGCAGTTTGCAAAACCTCTGACTTTAAAGAGGAAAAAAAAAAAATCTATCTATCTATCTATCTATATATATGCTAGTTCCTCCTGGGTGAGTGTTGGATAGAGAGAATGAGAGTGTTTATTTATTTTATTAATTTTTATTGAAATATGAAGTGACAGTGAAAGTCTCTCAGTCCTGTCCAACTCTTTGAGATCCCATGGACTATACAGTCCATGGATCTTTCTAGGCCAGAATACTGGAGTGGGTAGCCTTTCCCTTCTCCAGGGGATCTTCCCAACCCAGGGATCTAATTCAGGTCTCCCATATGGCAGGTGGATTCTTGACCAGCTGAGCCACAAGGGAAGTATAGTTGCTTCACAATGTTGTGTTAGTTTCTGCAGTATAGCAAAGTGAATCAGCTCTACTTGTACGTGCTGCTGCTGCTAAATCACTTCAGTTGTGTCCGACTCTGTGCGACCCCATAGACGGCAGCCCACCAGGCTCCACCATCCCTGGGATTCTCCAGGCAAGAACACTGGAGTGGGTTGCCATTTCCTTCTCCAATGCATGAAAGTGAAAAGTGAAAGTGAAGTCGCTCAGTCGTGTCCGACTCTTGGCGACCCCATGGACTGCAGCCTACCAGGCTCCTCCATCCATGGGATTTTACAGGCAAGAGTACTGAAGTGGGGTGCCATTGTATGTGAGCGCGTGCTAAATAGCTTCAGTCATGTCTGACTCTTTGTGACCCTATGGACAATAGTCTGCTAGGGTCCTCTGTCCATGGAATTCTCCAGGCAAGAATACTGGAGTGGGTAGCCATGCCCTCCTCTAGGGGACCGTCCTCATCCAGGGATCCAATCCACCTCTCTTATGTCTCCTGCATTTGCAGGCAGGTTCTTTTTCACTAAGGCCACCTGGGAAGCCCATACCTGTACATATATCTCCTCTTTTTTCGGATTTCTTTCCCGTTTAGGTCATCACAAAGTAACCAGCGAAACTCTCTGTAGCATACAGTAGGCTGGAGAATGGGAGTATTTAAATGGGAGGAAGAGAGTAGAAACGGGAAGGATTATCCTCCTGAGTGGGCTTCCCAGGTGGCGCTAGTGGTCAAGAATCCGCTTGCCAATGCGGGAGATGCAAGAGATGCGGGTTCAATCCCTGGGTCCGGATGATACACTGAAGTAGGACTTGGCAACCCCTTGCAGTATTCTAGCCTGGAAAATTGCATGGACAGAGGAGCCTGGCGGGCTATACAATTCATGGGGTCTCAAAGAGTCAGACACGCGGGCGCGCGCGCGCGCGCGCACACACACACACACACACACACACACACACACACACTCTAGCTCCATCACTACATTCACAACCACCACTTCCCCCAACAAGGGTTAACTGCAACTACTAGCAGATGTAGGTAGATCTAGAGGGGACCCGGGCTCCAGCTCATGAGTTGCTCAAGAGGAGTCCGGGAAGAACTCTTGCGTCCCAGAGACTGTGGAAAGCGTCCGGGCGGAGCCTGGAGTGACGGGCCGTCCAGCGCTGCGGGGCGGCGGGCGGACCCTGGTGGGAGGGCCCCGCGGCTGCTGTCACTTTATGAGTCCGCAGCCCAGAGCGTGAGTATCTCGGCTGCCGGAGGACCGCGGCGGGTGGTGCGCAGGGCCCCCGCCTCTCGCTCCCCACGCGGACGCCGCGCCAGAGCCTCGCCCACTCCAATCCCCACCCTCACCATCCTTAACTGTTGAAGAACAGCCGCGCCTGGCGCGTTCCTAGAGGATCCCGGGTGCAGAAGGCGGAAGCGGGGCAGGCGCAGGGGGACTGGAAAGGCAGGATGCGCCCTCCCGGAGCAACCTCGGCGCCCAGGGTCTGAGGCTGCAGCCCCAGCTCGCCATTGTGGGCCGCCGGCAGAGCCAGGCGGCGCCACCGTACTCCCAGCTCCCAGTCCACGCCGCGATGGGGCACCTATCCACGAGGACGCGCGGCGGCCGCCGCCTCCTGCCTCTGATCTGGCTCTTTGTGCTGTTCAAGGTAGGGGACCCCCTCCCCCAGGCCCCGCGGTCCTGCCTGCGCCCGCTCTCAGGCGCCCTAGCTCTGCCGCCCGGGAGCCGCGCGCCCCGCGGGCGGGATGGCCCGGCTGCCGGCAGCGCCAGCTGTGCCGCCGGAGCGCACGCTTTGTTGTCCTTGCCTCTGCGTGTTCCCCAGGGGCTTAAGGGATGGGGTGGAAGAACAGGGAAGTTTGCTCCCTCCAGCTTTGACCCTTTGTGCTCTTGACCGCCTTTGGCATCTCCATCAAAGGTCGGCTCTCCGGTGGTGCTTCCTCAGACAAAATGAGGTCACTTTCCCTTCTGGTCGCTACTGCACCCCAATGCTGCTTCACCTTTCTACCCTCCCCCAACGGGGTTGTGGAGTCTTTGTCTTAATTTACCTTCTGCTGGAATTATACACCGGGGGCTGAGCTCCCTGGCTGAAAATGGACTGCCGGGGTGGGTCGTGAGTGTGATTGTCTTTGACTAAGGAGTGTAAGCTTTGAAGGAGTGCCTGGACAGGACTCCTCTCCCCACGTTCTCCTCTCCAACCTTTACAAAGTCTCTAGACTTTCCCTCACTATATTTACTGAGGATGCTACCTCTAAATTTCAGTGTCAGACATCTGTATAATTAACTTTGTCGTGTCTTCTTTGGAATATCTTCCTCCGTGTTTTACTTTGGGGAATATAAACCAGACAAGGACTGCTTTAAAAGAAATCCTGGTTTGATAACTATACTGTACGTAAAATTTTTTAAAGAAATTTAAGTTAGATGTCTTTGGAGAAGTGTTATGAAGTTATAAGGAAGGTAATTGTCTTTTCTTCGTGTCTTCCGGGTGCCTACTTCAGTTCTGTTATTTAGTCCTTTTTTTGGCAAAGCAAACTCCAGTGTGTCGACAGGTGACCAGGAGCTATCCTTTCAGCACCACAGCGCTATCTTAGAAATGGATGAAATATTAATGGATGCAAACGTTTTCTTATCAAAGAGTCACTTCTTGCTCATACGCACCATTAATTATGAATGTCTAATAAAGAGATAGTGGAACAGAGCCAATGTATTGAGAACAGCCAGTTTTAAATATTCTATATTTTCATTTACCTCCGTGGAAAAAAGGAAAAATAGTTTCTGGGAGAACGAGCAATAGAGAGCCTAAACACGATTCCAAATTATACTTAATATTTTTTTACATTTTGGGAAGCTATCAATAATTTTTTAATCTCATAAATAATAAGCTCAGTCATATATTTTTATTCTAATAGATTGCTCTCTAAATAGACACCATAAATGTATACGTTCTATGAATATGCACAAACTTTGAAGTTCCTATTAATATTTCTATTTGTAATATTCTGTCATGTCTATTATGTCTATGCAACACTTGTCATGAATGCAAAGTGAGAAATTGAATAACCACACATTTTACTAAGTAACAGCTAGGACTTGCACATATGACATCTGATCCAAATTGAACCTTTGGCAATATCTCAGGTTTTTATTTGAATGTTTTATACTGAGCAAGAATTTCAGAAATGATCAAATGATGAGTTTGGGAGTGGAGGAAGAGTGTCATAAATAAATGGAAAAATTTGTGGCAGGAGTTGTAATCAGAAACTTGATATTGGAGTTAGAAATTGCAGTCAGTGATGGAATAGACTGTAATAGATGTTCATGCAGTTCCACATAATGAATGTTTTCCTGCACATTTGTAGTTTAGTGTAACTTATGATAGTAAGTACATTAGTAAAGCTTGCCAGTTAATAAATACTGTCATGGGACAAATGATCTTGTAAAGAAAATCATTACTTTATATTTCATGTAAATGCAGCATTTTGTGTCTCCTGATATAAAGTATAACAGAGAAAGGATATATATATGAAAGTGTTAGTCACTTAGTCGTATCCGATTCATTGCAACCCCATGGACTGTAGCCTGCCAGGCTCCTCTGTCCCTGGGATTTCCCAGGCAAGAATACTGGAGTGAGTAGCCATTCCCTTCTCTATATGTCTGTGTATATATACACACACACACACACATATATATATATATACTGAATACCTACTATGTAAGTCTTCTAGGTATTTTGCATACGCTATTTCATTCACTTATTTTGTTACAATTGACAAGAAAGTGGTTAACCAGGCCCATAGAATAATGCATTTACATTTTTGAAATATTATATTTCACAGTAAATTTGGTTCACAGCATAATCTTTCCACAATTTGGAGATGCTTTTGAATTCAAGATCCTGAATAAATGCCAGTCAAACAGTCCACTGGAAACTATTACAACATTGTTAATTGGCCATATTCCAACATAAAATAAAAGTTTAGTAGAAAATAATTTAACAAATTTGAAAAAGGAAACATCAGTTCAGTTCAGTCACTCAGTCATGTCCAACCCTTTGTGACCCCATGAATTGCAGCACACCAGGCCTCTCTGTCCATCACCAACTCCCAGAGTTCACTCAAACTCACATCCATCGAGTCCGTGATGCTATCCAGCCATCTCATCCCCTGTCGTCCCCTTTTCCTCCTGCCCCCAATCCCTCACAGCATCAGAGTCTTTTCCAATGAGTCAACTCTTCGCATGAGGTGGCCAAAGTACTGGAGTTTCAGCTTTAGCATCATTCCTTCCAAAGAACACCCAGGACTGATCTCCTTTAGGATGGACTGGTTGGATCTCTTTGCAGTCCAAGTGACTCTATTTGTAGAGTCACTTGCAGTCCAAGTCACTTGCAGTCCAAGTGACTCTTCTCCGACACCACAGTTCAAAAGCATCAATTTTTCGGTGCTCAGCTTTCTTCACAGTCCAACTCTCACATCCATACATGCCTACTGGAAAAACCATAGCCTTGACTAGACGAACCTTTGTTGGCAAAGTAATGTCTTTGCTTTTGAATATGCTATCTAGGTTGGTCATAACTTTCCTTCCAAGGAGTAAGCGCCTTTTAATTTCATGGCTGCAATCACCATCTGCAGTGAGTACATAGCATTCCATTATTAAATGCCAAGTTGTTGGTTGAATCTCAGTGATGAAATCTAAAAAAGTTTATCTGTGTTGAGTCAGAACGAACCCATTTCCCTATGTGATTGGCTATAACCAGTTTCATTGCTGTAGCCTCAAGATGCCTGGCTAAGGAAGCCTTTGTGCACTATTCTCTGTTCATGGTTTGGAGATGGACACATTTAATCAGGCACGTCCAATTGTTTAAATCACCCACTTTGTCTTGCAAGGTTAATATCTGCATAATTGATATTTCCTAAGCACAATGTTGGTTATAAGGATTTCTACTTTCATATAAATAGTGGTGGTATATATAAAAATAGAAAACAAAAGAAGAACTCTGTTATCAAATATACTGGGAGCCTACCAAAGGCACTTGAGCTTCCCAGGTGGCCCAGTGGTACAAAATCCACTGCCGATAGATGCAGGAGATGCTAGTTCTATCCCTGGGTCAGGAAGACACCCTGGAGAAGGAAATGGTAACCCACCCCAGTATTCTTGCCTGGAAAAATTCCACAGAGAGAGGAGCCTGATGGGCTACCATCTGTGGGATCACAAAGACTCTGACATGACTGAGCATGTGCACACACAGCAATCTCAAAGTGTTCTACCCATGCTGTGTGACCCCATGGACTGTAGCCTGCCAGGCTCCTCAGTCCATGAGATTCTCCAGGCAAGAATATTGGAGTGGGTTGCCATGCTCTTCTCCAGGGGGATCTTCTCAACACAGGGATCGAATCCAGGTCTCCTGCATTGCAGGTGGTTTCTTTACCATCTGAGCCACTGGGGAAGGCCAAGAATACTGGAGTGGGTAGCCTATCCCTTCTCCGGGGATCTTCCCGACCCAGTAATTGAACCAGGGTCTCCTGCATTGTAGGGGGATTCTTTACCAGCTGAGCTACCAGGGAAGCCATTCTACCCATGTGTAAATGTAAATGGAATAATGTTAATATTTATCTGATGATTCTCCCTCTACGTACATCTTCCCATAATTTCAGGGAAAACAATATAATTTCTTTCGCCTAGCCTATCTTTACTAAACCTCTCCTTGAAAATCACTTCCTATATCACTTCACTCAACATCAGTATTTTGTCAATGAAGATGTAAATTGTGGAATATGACATCATAGGAATTAAAATTCTGCCTTCCCTGAAATGGTTCCCATTAGTGGTCAACTGGAAGGTTTTCCTAAAGTCATAGGCTTGGCATGAATCCTTCTTTCTTTCTGAACCTCCTCTCTATATTTCCTTCCATCTCTGCTCTTACTTGATATATAATCGAGGAACATTAAATCTGAAAGGGCCTCAATTACATTTTCTGAAAGAGGTTTATGTAGAATTCTATAAAGCATGAATGTTATCATGCTGATCATAATATTTATTCAGGAGAAATACCCACTTTCCAAGGTTTATCTGTCTTTCTCCACTTCTTTTTCCCTGCCCCTCTCTTTTGATGTGGACCATTTTTAAAATCTTTACTGAATTTGTTACAATATTGCTTCTGTTTTATGTCCTGGGGTTTTTTTGCCATGAGGCATGTGAGATCTCAGCTTCCCAACCAGGGATGGAATCCTCACTCCCTCCAGTGGAAGACAAAGTCTTAACCACTGGACTGCCAGGGAAGTCCCTTATCTTTCTTTGTCTCCCTAATTCTCTTCACCACCTCCATTTCTCTCCCTCTTCCCCTGCTCTCCCGCCCACCCCACATACATACAGGCACAGACACACAGAAAAATCTTCACTTTCCTTTTTGAGGTTTTACATTCACACTCTATATCACACAAGGTTGGCAGTTGAACTACAATCTTTTCATCTTTCTGAAGCAGCTTATACCATTCTCCTTGCAGTGAAGTTTGCTGCCATTGATTTCTTTGTCAATTGACTTCCTTGGCAAATGTTGTTGCCAACCTATTAGAAAAACTCTTTTTACATGTGACATCCCTAGTAAATTGGAGAAGGTTCACTGGGCTGGACTTCTACAGGGAATTGGGTGATAATCCTTCCCAACATGAGCATCTGTTTGCTTCTGTTCTTGGCTATGTGAAAGATTGTTGCTCTGTGAAAGTATAAAAATACAGACTTACCTATTTCTCATTTTGGCTCATAAGAAAATATGTGTCTGTATGAATAAATAATTTAAAACAAAGGGAGTTTTACTTTATTTTTTAAATGTAGTGCTAGCTCTAGTATTTAAATATCCAACTTACAGATAATTAAATTTATAAGTACATCAATTCTTTTGTTTTATAAACATAATTTTGACTTGAGTCTTTAATGTTTTCAAAGGATCTTGGTGTTGGATAGAGTTGGTACATCTGTGTAAAGCCATTGTGATTGGTAACAGCTTAGCACAGAAGAATGCCTCACAGCTGTAACCACAGATATTTATTTTTCATTTTCTTCCTAATATAATACCTTCAGTACACAGTTCCAATGCTGTTGTATTTTCAGAAGTATAGCATAGCGCAGTGATGAGCTTTACTGGAAAAAAAGCACTATGTTCATTTAGTTACTCCAAATACATTGTAAATGTTTTTGAAATAAAGCCAAGTCTACTGTAAATTTTGGGCTTCCCTTGTGGCTCAGCTGGCAAAGAATCCACCTGCAATGTAGGAGACCTGGGTTCGATCCCTGGGTTGGGAAGATCTCTTGGAGAAGGGAAAGGCTACCCACTCCAGTATTTTTGCCTAGAGAATTCTAGGCAAGAGTTGAATACGACTGAGTGACTCTCACTTCCACTTTCCTTTTAAGTTTTTGTCTTCTATTGTGCCTAGTATGCAGTGTTAGGCATATGATAGAAGTTTAATAAACAGGATTTAAATTTTTGGCATTGTATAAGTAGTTTTTGACAGAGATATGGTATTAGTAATATTGAGTTGTGAACTCATCTTTAAGGAAAACATGAGGAAATTAGCATTGTGTAAATTAAATCATTATAATTACAATGCAATCGTTATACCAAAAATAATAAAATATTACCCATCCCTTATGTTAAGAATTTATAAAAGTCTTAAATCAAAACACCCACATGGTAAGTTCAGTTCAGTTGCTCAGTCATGTTGGACTCTTTGTGACCCCCTGGACTGCAACACACCAGGCTTCCCTGTCCATCCCCAATACCCGGAGCCTACTCAGACTCATGTCCATCAAGTTGCTGATGCCATCCAACCATCTCGCTCTCTGTCATCCCCTTCTCCTCCTGCCTTCAGTCTTTCCCAGCATCAGCATCTTTTCCAGTGAGTCAGTTCTTCACATCAGGTGGCCAAAGTATTGGAGTTTCAGCTTCAGCATCAGACCTTCCAATGAACACTCAGGACTGATTTCCTTTAGGATGGATTGGTTTGATCTCCTTGCAGTCCAAGGGTCTTCTCCAACACAATTCAAAAGCATCAATTCTTTGGTGCTCAGCTTTCTTTAAGTTCCAACTCTCACATCCACACATGACCACTGGAAAAGCCATAACTTTGATTAGATGCACGTTTGTTGGCAAAGGAAATACCCATATAATATTTCCCTCCAAAATTATACTTTGGATTGCTCATTTATTCATCACTGTTACCTCAACTGCTATTAACTGTTATCAGTTAAAAGTTTGTGTTGAGAACTTCCCTGGTGGTCTGGTGGTTGGGAATCCACCTGCCAATGCAGGTGACATGGGTTCAATCCCTGGTCTGTGAGAATTCCGCCTGTTGAGAGGCAGTTAAGCCCATGTGCCACAACTAACTGAAGCCCATGCTCACCTCAACTTGAGAAAGTCTGCATCAGCAACAAAAACCCAATGCAGCCAAAAATAAATGTTTAAAATATGATATATTTTGTACAAGTTTGAGTTAAAATACTAGGAAGAATAACTTTCCTTACCTATATATATGACCTACAGCTTCAGCCAATATGCAGATACACAGGTGATATTTTTGCTTCCTCTTCCATATCACCCTTCTTCTGTGACCAGTACCAACTGGAATTGACAAAGATTTCTGCATTCTTCTAATAGAAATCCCTCTGATTTTTTTACCATAACTTTGCTTTTAGGAGATGAGCCCTTTTCTACAGCCTGGTCTTAATCATATCTGTGGTAGTGTTCAATCCAGGGGCATAAACCAATGCAAAGCCTTAAAGAACTCTTCTGTGGTGCTCTTAGAGCCACATTGGTGTCAGCTCCTTCTCCCTAAATAAGTATGTGGGAGACCTCCTTGTGCACTTGTGCCATTGATTTGAGAAGCTAAAACAAGGTTAACATGGCACCAGTGGAATGAACGCGAGGGTAAATGGGGTAGGACAAAGCTAGAGACAGAACACAGAGTTTCTTGTCCTCTACTCTTCTGGTGCTATTGGTTCCAGCAGGTTCCATATAGTTTCTATCAGTGATTCAGAAGGGTATGTAAGTAACCTTCTTGAACACCTCTTATGTAATCTGTCATCACTAATTACTCCTAATTGATGAGCTTGTCCTTTCCTAAGCTTGTTCTTAGTCTTGAGAGTGCTGATTTCTAGTTTTCTTTTTCCTGTGAAGATGTGCCTTCCAATTTATTTCTATGAGTATAACCGTATCTTATCTCTGTGTCAAAAAATCATCCTCAACCCGATTCATTCAGAGTCTAATTCTCCAGTAAAATGTGTCTCTTTTACCTAGGCATTCTAGATCAATTCCTCTTACTTCTAAATATACTAAAATCACCAAACAAGCAAGAGGATATTTGAAACAAGGTTGTAGAGGTTTCTGGATAGAGCAGTTTTTCTCTCCTTTTTGTCAAGAAATTGAGATGAAAGTGAGAGAAATGATATATGCTTGAAAAAATCTTTCAGAAACAGAGAATCAGAATTGAAACTAGGACTCTGAGTTCAAGGGCTGTGTTACAAATTATAAATATTCATGGTAATTTCTGTAAGAAAATGAATATAGGGAAAATTAAGGAATCAAAAGAAAAAAGTTTGATGAAAACAGTAAATTGCCAACCTTCTATCTATATGTAAACGTGTTTCTTCTTGAATACTATTCATTTGTTTGGTTTCCCACTCTTCCTAAATAGGAATACTGTGCGCTTCATTTTTCTAACAATAAAAATGCTGTTTTCTCTCATAAAGCAAATTAAAACCAAATGAACCTGGTCATTTTGTACCTTTACTAGTAAATAAAAATAATAGGGATATGATTTATCTACAATGTAGAGGTACACAATCAGAACTATATTTTGTAACACTAATGTATATGTGATTTAAATTATGAATGTTTCTCTTATTTTGTATCATCTCACTTAACTGTTATTTAGAAAACTGAGACTTTTGTTGCTTTTTTTCAGACCCACTGTTGTGAAAAGCATGGTGGCATTTAGGAAAATACAAATTTATATGCATGGAAATCAAGAAGTTAGTTTAAGGAGATAACTGTATACTGAGCCAGAATGTAGAGTCTTTATCCTCTAGGTGAAGAAGACTATTGAAGGGTTTAATCAAAGCTGAATGTAAGAAGATTTGCATTTTTGATAGAGCCTTTGGCTGTAGGAAAGGCTTTCTCAAAGGTACACCAGATCTGGAAGCAGTTAAACTGCTAGGAGGTTATTGTAATGATCCAATCAAGAGATATAATGCAAACCTTCACACTAGGGTGATGGGAAAAGGGACCAAAGGAAGAGAGGTGGTGTTCAAAATAGCTAAATTGACAAGACTAGTTACTTGTGGGAAATTAATGAAAGAGGAGTCCAAGGTCTTTTCCAAGTAACTGATACCTTTGCCTGGAATGTTGCTATTATTATGATACCAAATGGGCTGGTGGTATCCATTCTCCTCCAGATCAGTGTACCCCTTTCTCCACCCACAGTGCCAGGGAGCTCCCCTATAAAGGCTGCTTCTTCAGGTCCCCTTGCCCTTTGGCCTATAGTGAATTTGACTGATAGGAAGCATCAGAGTCCTTATTCCCCCAGTGTCCACCTTGGCTGGACCCTGATAGGCAGTAGATTCAGTCTCTCTTCCAATCTTGTAGTCAGCCTTTCTATTAAGGCCAAGTTCTGGCCAAGTTCCAGAAACAGCTTCTTGGTCCCTGTAGGGTAATAGCTTCTCACTGCTGCTTCTCCCTGGGTACTTTAACATCCCTATTTAGTATCATTATTTCTGCTCCACACCTTAATTAACAGTCTCTTGATTAAACTCTATGAAGTTTCTCCTGCCTGCACTGCTGGGACTTCTATTGCTGTAGTGCATGATGAGGTTAGTGGAGGGCCTCTTGAGTTTGACTTGCCTAAAAAAGAAGATGCTTAGTTAGGTATGAGTCTGATCTAGGGGAAAGGGCAAGCCTGAAGCATGGGGATGTTTCAGCAGAGGGCAAAGGAGAAAAGGGCAGTGGGCCAGCGTGGGACCTTGAGGAGCACTAACATATAATACGGAACCTTGGAAGGTGAAGAAGGAATAGCCAGAGAGGTATAAGAATCAAGGAACCCAAGCTC
Source organism: Tragelaphus eurycerus (assembly GCA_935064755.1). Taxonomy (NCBI): domain Eukaryota; kingdom Metazoa; phylum Chordata; class Mammalia; order Artiodactyla; family Bovidae; genus Tragelaphus; species Tragelaphus eurycerus. The sequence goes on along the minus strand of CAKXYN010000036.1, from coordinate 13,081,765 downwards.
TGGTTTCGAGTGGGAGTGATTTGTCAGCATCAAACACAACAGAAAGGTCCTGTAAACTAAGGTCTGGAAAATCTTTGGATTGGGAAATAGTCTGTTGGTCTCTTAGAGCTTGGGAAGGGTGGCATGCTTCTGGGAGTTGAAGAGTTAAGAAGTGGCCTCTTGTTTGTTAGGATAGGCATCTACATCCCTGTCTTTATTTATACTTTGCAAATAAAATGTAGAGAAAAAAATGTATGGACACCAAAGGGGAAAGGAGGGAGTGGTAGGATTAATTGGGAGATTGGGATTGACATATATACACAGTTGATACTATGTATAAAATATATAACTAGTGAGATCCTACTGTATAGCATGGGGAACTCTACTCTGTGCTCCATGTGACCTAAATGGAAAGGAAACTCACAAAAGAGGCTGCTGCTGCTAAGTCGCTTCAGTCATGTCTGACTCTGTGCGACCGCATAGACGGCAGCCCACGAGGCTCTCATCCCTGGGATTCTCCAGGCAAGAACACTGGAGTGGGTTGCCATTTCCTTCTCCAGTGCATGAAAGTGAAAAGTGAAAGTGAAGTCGCTCAGTCGTGCCCGACTCTTTGCCACCCCATGGACTGCAGCCTACCAGGCTCCTCTGCCCATGGGATTTTCCAGGCAAGAGTACTGGAGTGGGTCGCCAGTTGCCTTCTCCGCACAAAAGAGGGGATATATGTAAACACGGAGCTGATTCACATTGCAGTACAGCAGAAACTAATGCACTCCAATAAAAATTAGTAAAGTAAATAAATAAATAAATAAATTACCACTTTAACAAGAAAAAAAAAAAAAAAAAAAGATAGATATTGTTGGGCCAGAGAGACCTGATTTCAATCTCAACTCTCTAGGTTGTTGTTCTTACTAGCAGCAGGATGTGGGGGTAATTATTTCTCTTCTCTGGGGTTCCTATGGTGATTGGCTCTATTTATCTCAGAGGATTACTGTCAGGAATAATTGGGATAATGACCATAAAATATCTTAAACAGTGCTTAGAATACAGAAAGCACTTAATAAATGTTGTGTCTAAAAACAAAAATAGGAAGAAACAGGATAATAAAAGTAACCAAAGGAAAATCAAAGAAGATGAACAATTAAAACTGCATTTAAAGCAGCATCTTCCCAAATGTACCCCATGGAACACTACAGACTTGAAATATTAACAGGTGTTGTTAAAAATAAACACTTTTGTGCAGACCTGAATTTGGGAAGTAATCTGTTTATTAATAACTTTGTTTTAAACTAGTATCAATTAATTTATTATTTTTTGTACCAGGATTTCTTGAAAAGTTTACTATGCTAATATTCATTGTGTTTTCAGAAGGAAGACATAGTGTGTAACATTTTCAAGTTTGCAGAATTCTCTTTTTAAAAATGTGTATGTATGTTAGTTGCTCAATTATATTCAACTTTTTGTGACCCCATTGATTGTAGTCTGCAAGGCTTCTCTGTCCATGGGAATTCTCCAGGCAAGAATACTGGAGTTGGTATCCATTCCCTTCTTTAGGGTATCTTCCCAACCTAGGGATTGAAGCTGGGTCTCCTGCATTATAGGTGGATTCTTTACCATCTGAGCCACCAGGGAAGCCACAAAATGATTCACTGGAATAATGAATACACCATAAAATATGGAAAACATGTATACATTTTTTTCTTCCAAGAGAGCTGAACATCAGTCTTTGGAAAGAAAGCAGGAAATAGTTGCTCTCCTTCATGCAAATTCTTCAGATTCTGAAATTTAGACTATGATAAATTTTACTTCTATGTTTTCCTATCATTAAGATTATTTTCTTTATTAAAAAAGAAAGACATAAAGAAAAAAGTGTCTAGTGTACAAGCATATTATTTCTTAATATTATTTCATATTATTTATTCACTATAAAATGCTTCATGGAAGTAGTGAATACACCTTAAGAAACAATATGCTTGTACACGAGACACTTTTTTCTTTGTCTCCCTTTTTTATGAGGAAAGTAACCCTAATGAGAGGGAAAACATAACAGTAAGATCAATCATAATCTAAATCTCAGAATCTGAAGAATTTGCATGAAGGAGAGCAACTATTCCCTGCTTTCTTTCCAAAGAACTGATGTTCAACTCTCTTGGAAGAAAAAAATGTGCATGTTTTCTTTATTTTATGGGTTATGCTAACTCTGGGTTTGATAACTGTACATACAAAAATTTTTTGGTCTTTGTTAAAAGGATGGAAAATTAATTTTAACATTATTTTTCAAATATCATTGTCTTAATATATGACTTGACTTAGAACAGTTTTGTTCAGTATATTTCATTGAATCTAAAACTATACTTTTCAAAGGTCATGTAATTCAATGCTTGAAGTGAAAGTGAGAGTGAAGTCATTCAGTCATGTCCGACTCTTTGCCACCCCGTGGACTGTAGCCTACCAGGCTCCTCCGTCCATGGGATTCTCCAGGCAAGAGTACTGGAGTGGATTGCCGTTTCCTTCTCCAGGGATCTTCCCAACCCAGGGGTCAAACCCAGGTCTCTTGCATTGGAGGCAGACGCATTAATCTCTGAGCCACCAGGGAAGCAAGCTACTACTTATCTAATATGACTGCCAACTGGTCATCAATGGAAGAATTGCTGTCCACTGAGAGGTAACTGTTCCACTTTGGAGCAGTCATTTTGTTGTTTGGTTTGGTGTTGAGGTAAGCTGGCTCTGGCTGTATCTTTCACATATTATTTCTATCCCTGTCTTATTTTGTATGACAGTCTAGCACATAGTATGGCGAAGAATTGATGCTTTTGAACTGTGGTGTTGGAGAAGACTCTTGAGAGTCCCTTGGACTGCAAGGAGATCCAACCAGTCCATTCTGAAGGAGATCAGCCCTGGGATTTCTTTGGAAGGAATGATGCTAAAGCTGAAACTCCACTATTTTGGCCACCTCATGTGAAGAGTTGACTCATTGGAGAAGACTCTGATGCTGGGAGGGATTGGGGGCAGGAGGAGAAGGGGACGACAGAGGATGAGATGGCTGGATGGCATCACTGACTCGATGGATGTGAGTCTGAGTGACCTCCGGGAGTTGGTGATGGACAGGGTGGCCTGGCGTGCTGTGATTCATGGGGTCGCAAAGAGTCGGACACGACTGAGCGACTGATCTGATCTGATGTTGTGACTATTCCTGCTTTCTTGAATGTTAGGAACAATTGCTTGCCAACAGACTTGTCAGGCTATAAAGATAATATGTGAGAAGCTTGTCATCACTCTGACATGGCCTCAGCCCTCCATCATACCACTTTAAGCTGTTTACAGCAGCCCAGAATTTCTGCCTGTTGCCATTCTTCTCTTTCATGGCCATAATAGCCATTTGGGCAAAAGACAATTCTCTTTCTTCTCAAGTTCCATGATGAACCATCAAGAGCACCCATCTCTGCTCCAAGAACATTCCTCAACATGTTTTTCCCAAGCAGCCAGTCTAAAATCACCCCAATCACTCCAAAATATCACCACATTTATGCAGCTTTAGTTTCTTAAGAGAAGATATTACTCCCTCCATGACATTATACCAACTCTTTATTATGACTTAACTCCTCTCCTGGAATGTTTGTAGGTTCCATGAAGGCAGCATCTTTATTTTTTTTTGCTCACTGCTGTATCTCCAGCTGTTGGAAGGGTGCCTAGTCCAGGGTAGATGCTCAGTAAAATATTTGTTGAATATATGAATGAACATTGAATGAATACACAGAGTGAGAAAGATCAAACAGGAGTTACAGGACAGGCTTGAGACAGAGGAAGAGCAGGTTGTAAGCAGGTGCAAGTTTGGGAAATGGAGCCAATGCACAGTGAGATGAACCAGGAGGAAGAGTCCATCAGGCGCGCAGTGCTGAGCAAGGCTCCGGGAGAGAGTGGGGTCAGAATGGGGAGACAATCTTGAAATGCTATTTTATTGGTCTCTTGGAGGAAGCAGAGGTTTTATCACCACAGTGAAAATGAAGTCTTTTGGACATTAAGATAAGCTTTTTCATACATCCCCCCACCCCTTGCTATTGTATTGTCAGAATAAAGTACTGACAAATGATGTATGTTCAAGCAACGGATGCATTCCCCTCTGTGGCAAATTCTCATCTGCAGTGAAGTAAAAACTCAGCCTTTCTGATCACTTATTCTCTATTTTATTCACTGATTATGCATACAATTTACTTTAATTTCCAAACAAAGTGGTTTTGGGTTTTTTCAAACCCAAAAATGTGTTCTTGGTTCTACAATTTGAGAATATCAAAAAATAAAAATAATTTTTAAAATAAAACTTTTATTTTTCTCTGAACATGCATATTAATATGCTCAGAATGACTGTAGACCACTAAAAACATTTTCAGAAACTCACATGACTGATTGAAACTCAGATGATTATTATTTTTCTTCAGTAATTGAAAGCTATGATTCCCTTTTTTCCTTAAAATAATATATATATTTTATTTTTTAAATATGTGTTAGTATCTCCTAGAAATTTTTTAATGGATTTTAGATAATGAATGTCTTCTCTTGTATAAGATTCCAGTAGGTCATTTTATATAGAAACAAATGGTAATTTTTATATTCAATTGAATACTAGATAAATAGTTTATTATCCAAACATGGACAGTTTGGATAATAAAATTGGATAATATTGGATAATTGGATAATATTGGATAATAATATTGGATAATTGAATAATACTGGATAATAATATTGGATAATATTCTGATTGAATTAGTGTTGTAGTCATTAAAATGTTAGTACATATACATCAATCTTGACAATCTGGATTGTCAAGAGTTTCAAATGACTAAAATATAAAACTATGTATAAAACAAATGCTATTTTTACTTATGCTATTCTGCTACAGAATTGAAAGGTATTACATTGTCCTGTAATATACTACATTTTGTCCACAGTCTACTCCTGTATTGGTAAAGAGTGAGATTGTGAGTTACTTGCAATTACTTTTCTCTATGACTAATTTTCTTTTTGTTTGTTGATAATTCAATATCTTCTCAAGAGTCAAAAACAGAGGAAAATTGTGATCAGATAACTTGTACACTCACATAAATGGCTTAAAAAGGATTTTCCCCTTCCATGGATTTATGATAAGGAGAAATGCATGTGGAAAGTACAAAAATAATATTAATAATTCTATGATTAATAATTTTTTTAAGGTTTGTGCTTTTTTATTGAAATCTGCAGTTATTTATTTACTTGTTTATTTGTTTTGGCTACCCCTGATGGCATGTGGTATCTTAGTTCCCTGATCGGGGATAGAGCCTGCGCCCCCTGCAGTGGAAGCCTGGAGTCTTAACCACTGGACCTCCAGAGAAGTCCAGATAAATTATTATTTTTTTAAGTTTAACAGTTTTCTTTCTTTCTTTCTTTCTTTTAGTATCAAAGCAAAATTTCTAGGAATCTCTAAGAACACAATTATATGAGTCTATTTCTGTCTCTATGTGGTGCCTCAGAATTTGGCTAACTGTCATACATCATGCTTTCCTATTGAAGTCAACTTGGTGGTCGAGAAAATAGATAGTCTAGTAATATTGCTTTGGGATGTCTGTTTACTTTGATGTTGTGCTGAAAACTAAAGTGTAATCCTAAAAATGGAGTGTCTTGACAAATGCCACAAAGTAGTAAGCATCATTTTTACAATAAGGGCTGACAGCATTACCATAAGAAATCCCTTATTACTTGGATGTACTAAAAACCCCTAGATTTTATCTAGGAAGAAAAATTGACTTCTAAATTTTCTGAATGTTAAGTGGATTAATAAGGTGAATAATAAAAAGTCAAGGGAATTGTATAATGTCTGTAATGTATTATTAAACAGTGAGTCATGTGGTTCTCCCTTAAAGGATTTTAGAAAAAGCTGGCTTATTATAGAGTTATTTACATAAAAATATAGAGATTAGATGTGGCCAAGTTAATTTTGCATCATCATGGGGACTTTCTTCCACAGTTTCCCCAAACTAAATTATACTTTTTAATTAGTCCAGAAATACCTATAGGCCTCACTCAAAATGGATAGGTACTTGGGATTTATGATATGAAGATTCTGGTATTATCAAAACTGTTCAAAAATGATTGCAAGGACTTATATTTAAGTTCAGTTCAGTTCAGTCGCTCAGTCGTGTCCGACTCTTTGAGACTCCTTGAATTGTAGCATGCCAGGCCTCCTTGTTCATCACCAACTCCCGGAGTTCACTCAAATTTACGTCCATCGAGTCGGTGATGCCATCCAGCCATCTCATCCCCTGTCGTCCCCTTTTCCTCCTGCCCCCAATCCCTCCCAGCATCAGAGTCTTTTCCAATGAGTCAACTCTTCGCATGAGGTGGCCAAAGTACTGGAGTTCCAGCTTTAGCATCATTCCTTCCAAAGAACACCCAGGGCTGATCTCCTTTAGGATGGACTGGTTGGATCTCCTTGCAGTCCAAGGGACTCTCAAGAGTCTTCTCCAACACCACAGTTCAAAAGCATCAATTCTTCGGTGCTCAGCTTTCTTCACAGTCCAACTCTCATATCCATACATGACTACTGGGAAAACTAGAGCCTTGACTAGACGAAACTATGGACTTAATCCTGAAAATTTAGCTTGTCAGTTGTTCAGTTGCTAGGTTGTGTCCAACTCTTTGCGACCCCATGGACTACAGCATGCCAGGCTTCCCTGTCCTTCACCATCTCATGGAGCTTGCTTAGACTTATGTGCATTGAGCTGGTGATGCCATCCAACCATCTCAACCTCTGTTACCCTTTTCTCCGCCTGCCCTCAGTCTTTTCTAGCATTAAGGTCTTTTCCAGTGAGTTGGCTCTTCTCATCAGGTGGCCAAAGTATTGGAGCTTTAGCTTCAATATCAGTCTTTCCAAGGAATATTCAGGGTTGAGTTACATAACAGTTTTACCTAATAAAAAAGAAGTCCCTTATCAATTGCTTCTTTTTAATTAGATAAAACTTAAATGTGCAAAAATAAGCCCCCTACCTTTAGACGTGTTTCAGCTTCCTTCCTTGAATTTATTTTTTTGTCTATTTGCACCTGACAAAAGACAACTGTATTTCTAATTCTTTTCTGCATCTGATTACTGCCACATCTTTTTATTTCATTTCTGAAGGCTAGTTGGAAATCAAATAAGACTCTTTCAATGAAATTCTTGTTGCTATATTGAGGGGTTCAATTAGCCTTTTTTAAAACCATATGATTTCTTGTGGTTCTGAAGTAAGGAGTTCTTAATTTGAAGTAAGTCTGAATCAGGCATGCATCACCAAACATAAGAATTTTCTAAAGTGGATTAAAAATTTGAGAACTAATACATGTTCACTGTGGAAAATATAAAATACAACCAGCCGAAAGGGAAGAAAGTTGTCATTCCTACACATTCAATTCTAAAATAACTACCATCTGGGGATATATCATTCCAAATTTTTTTTCCCATGTCTGTGTAGCTGAGTGGGTAACTAAAAAAAAATATAGCATCAAATTGTCCTACTATTTTAGCATGCTCTTTTCACTTAAATGTATTATGATAATTTTTTCAAGACCTGAGTGTTTTCAGTTCTCTTCAATTTATGAATTAAGCCACGGGTCTGAGGGTCAATTATATTCAAGTCCCAGTTGTGTTTGCACCAGTGAAGGACGTGAATAATCATACATATTGATTATGACCATGAACTGCTGGGGATCATCACCTATATGTGTGCCTTCCATTAGCATGATTAGCTCAGAATTAGTCACAGAAAAACTTCAAAGGCTATGTTGACAGGCATTTATTTTCTATTTCTCCATAGTTAAATTTCATGCATAAAAAAATTAAGAATAGGGACTTCCCTGGAAGTCTGCTGGTTAAGACTTCACCTTCCAATGCAGGTGGTGTGGGTTTGATCCCTAGTTGGGGAGTTAAGATCCCAAATGCCTCAGGGCCAAAAAATACCAAAAACAAAAACATGAAACAGAGACAACATTGCAACAAGTTCAATAAAGACCTTTTAAAAAACTTAAGAGTATAGGCTCAGTCCTGAAGAAAATCAACCCTGAATGACTCTTCCAATACTCTTCCAATACTTCCAAAGCTCCAGTACTTTGGCCACCTGTTGGGAGGAGCGGACTCATTGGAAAAGAACCTGATGCTGGGAAAGATTGAGGGCAGAAGAAGTGGGTGACAGAGGATGAAATGGTTGGATGGCATCATGAGTTTGAGCAAACTTCGGGAAATAGTGAAGGATAGGGAAGCCTGGCATGCTTTAGTTCATGGGGTTGCAGAGTTGGACATGGCTTACCAACTGATCAATAACAACAACACAACAATAAACTCTGTAGTCAAAAAGATACAGGGTTGAATTTTGGCTCTGCTCTTCTAGCTGTGTGTCATCTGATAGTGTACTTACTTTGTACTGACTCCTTAATTGAAGACACAAATTATAGTGACTGCCCAAACCATTTTTTTTTCCAGTGGCCAAGTCTGCCATCTTTTCCACCACCTGCCATCTTTTGAGGAAAACACCTTTTTGATTTGATTTTTATGGTTGGAAAGGGTCTTCCTTGACCTTAATGTCCTGGACAGAGTGATCAGTTGAGGGGTGAACCCTAACCTGAGCTAATCCCAATAAGGACTGCACCCTACCACTGTCTTTGACATTGGCATGAGATCTAAGCCAAACCTATTAGAATCTTTCCCTGTAGTTACTTCCAAACTGATAATGGTTGGAAAGAATATGCTTCAGCTGTGACATGAGCTAAGACACAGGAGCTAAGACATAAACCTGACAGCTATCCCCAATAAAGCTGATTCATAAGAAGAAATATTTTCTAGCAGAGAAGGAGGAGGTAGAAGCAATGGAGGAGCTTCCCTGGTGGCTCAGTTGTAAAGAATGCGCCTGCCAACACAGGAGCCATGGGTTTGATCCCTGGGTCGGGAAGATCCCCTGGAGAAGGGAATGACAATCCACTCCAGTATTCTTGCCTAGGAAATCCCATGGACAGAGGAGCCTCCCATGGGCTATAATCCATGGGGTTACAAACTGTCAGACACAACTTAGCCACTAAAAACAACAACAGAAACAGTAGAGGCTTCAGCAAGACATCTTTCATTGCACAAAGACTATCTCACTTCTCAGACTCTAGCATCACTCTACAGCAGTCTACAAAAATGCAGTTATATCACAGTCAAGCAAGCACAGAAATGCTTGGAATATTTAAGGAATCTGAATCTTGTACACCTAAAGCTAAGACAACATTATAAATCAACTATACTTTCATTAAAAAAAAAAAAAGAAGTGCGAATCCGAGTTGGTATGATACAATTTATCATACCAACTGGGGCCCTTCCAAGACTGAAAGGGATCATTATGCCAGGACAGCAGACATAAATCGGCCTGTTCTGTACTGGGAAAGCAGGACAGATGGTTACTCCTTCCTGAATGTACTAACAGGCATGTTTGATGCAGTATGGAGTCACTAGCCCCTTGCCTATGTCATCCATCTCTGAAAACTTCTGTTCTAAACAAGACAAGTTGGCCATGTAAGAGGAATTGTAATTATCTTTGTCAAAAAACTAAAGCTGGTATAGGAATGTTTATAGCAGCTTGGTTTGTACTAGCCAAACACTGCAAATAACCAAAATGACCTTCATTAAGTGAATGGTTAAACAAACAATGGTATCTTTGGTACCATGTGATATTATTACTCAGCAACAACAAAAAAATAAATTATTGAAACCCACAGGAACTTGAATGAACCACAAGGAAATCATGCTCACTGAAAAAAGCCACTCTCAAAATGTTGCAAAATGTATAATTTCATTTATATGAAAGTGAAAGTGTTAGTCACTCAGTCATGTCCGACTCTGCGACCCCATGGACTGTAGCCCACCAGGCTCCTCTGTCCATGGGATTCTGCAGGCAAGAATACTGGAGTGGGTTGCCATTCCCTTCTCTAGGGGATCTTCCCAACCCAGGGATCGAACCCAGGTCACCCGTATTGAGGGCAGATTCTTTACCATCTGAACCACCAGGGAAGCCCTTCATTTATACAGCACCCTAGAAACAACAAAATTATGGAGATGGAGAACAAATTGCTGGTTCCCAAGGATTAGGGATTAAGTGGGGTGGAGGAGGAAGTGTACATGACTATGAAGGCGTAACATGAAAGGGGCTTACGATAAGTGAATCATTGTGTACCTTGATCATTATGATAGTTACATGAAGTTATACATGTGATCAAAGTGTATAGATCTACATATACACACACAGATAAGCACATAATCATTTGTGGAATCTTAGTAAATTCTGTGGATTTTGCCAATGTCAATCTCTTAGTTTGGGTATTTCCTTGTTTGGGGATGCTTTCTTGTTTTGGTATGCAAAACATTAACCTTGGAGGAGCTAGGGTAAAGGGTGCATGGGACCTGCCTGTACATTTCTTTGCAACCTCCTATAAATCTATAATTTTCCAAAGAAAAATGTTAAATAACTTTGTTTAGTTTGTATTATCTTCTCTTTTTTTTCTGTGCCTGGCACTCTGCTAAGTATTTTAACTGACTAATTGATACAGACTTTTAGTGAGTAGGACTGTATGTGAAAGACAATAATTATACGTGCAGGGAAAGGAAAGCCATCTAAGCAAATGTGAAAAAAAAATAAGGAAAATACACAAGGACCTCAATATAATAAGATTAGCTGCAAACTCAAATGCGTTATGAGAAAGACGACATGTTGAATGTTGATCTGGTGAGATAGCTACTGAATCCTGGAAAGGAGCAAATGTTAAGGTGTTCCTAGTCATCATTCCCATCCAATCAATGTTAAAGACAACATTTTCATAACTCTTTAGAGAATCAGTTAAGAATGGAGTCGTGGAAACTACCATTTGGGGAGATTAGGACAAAATACTTGGATGAAGTAATATCATTCTTCCATTCTTTTAGCATCATTAAATGACGTATCTGGAGATAATATAAATAAATCAGAATTAAATAGTAAGTTAAAGAAGAGCTTAAGAGGCTTTTACTCTTGCCTGGAAAATCCCATGGATGGAGGAGCCTGGTAGGCTGCAGTCCATGGGGTCGCTAAGAGTGGGACACGACTGAGCGACTTCACTTTCACTTCACTTTCACTAAGAGGCTTTAGCAAAACAGGGGCAATGAATGGAGGATATATGAAAGTGAATAGACTTTTAATATTTCAACTAACCTCTCATCAAACAGGTATTTAACTGTACATAAAAGAAAAGTGCTGTATTCATCATTTTTAAGAGTAGAAAACAAAGTTATGGGAACTTCCTTGGTTGCCTGATGGCTAAGAATCCATACTCCCATGGCATGGGCCCTAGGTTTGAACCCTAGTCAGAGAACTCGATCTCACATGCTGCAACTAAGGCCTGGTGCAGCCAAATAAATAAATGAATATGTATATGTATAAAGAAACAAACAAACAAAAAGTTATGTCCTCAGGAAGTCTGTCAAACAGGGAAAAATAACATAAACATGTTGCATGCTAAAGAGCTACATGTATATGACTTACCACTGTAAGAGACCCCTGAAGTAGTAACATACTAATTTGCAAAGCAATGAGACAGACACCTCTACCCAGCCAAGTGTCTTTCTCTTCAGATAAGGGAGAACACACTTAGGCTTGAGGGAGCACTAGTTTCATGAACGAAGACAGGTTTCGATCTAAACCTTGTCTGTCGAAGCTCACACAAGGTTAAAGAAAACATTCCAGATTGAAGAAACAGAGGCGCAAACACAGGAATGTGAGAAAATATAAGTCCTGGTTAGGAGGGTTGAATAAAAACAGGGCGGATGGAAGTGAGGTGGTTTTGCCCAGCCATGAGCTTTTATTCATAACCTTCTGTTCAGTAGTGCTACAAAAGGCAAACATTAAAATGAGCTTTAGCTCAGCGGTGGCATGCAGAATAAAAAAATTATACCTCATTTTAGCTTTAATTGCTTTTATAATTCTGAATTTGCTGTTAAATGCAAATGCTTAATTCTAAATACTTGTGCTCTGTCTTAATTAGATAAAATAATCTTCTGTTGCTTGGGTAGTTTGGTAAATTAGTCCCTAGGCTTAAACTCCCCTGGATCATGTTGTTTATGCATTAATCTTTATGCATTCTTTAGAGATAAATGGAAAATAAATGAATTTTTTTTTTGCAGCGATAAGTTGTAACTGTCAGCATACTTTCAAATTTATATCCCCCACATGTGACTGAAAAATTGCCATGTTTATCATAGTAATTATTATTCACATGTATATTATCCTATACATGTAAAATTTCTTCTGCAGTTTTATCCTTCACTTAAAACTTCAGTTAAAATTACATATTGCTGCTGCTACTGCTGCTAAGTCGCTTCAGTCATGTCCAACTCTGTGCGACCCCATAGACAGCAGCCCACCAGGCTCCACCATCCCTGGGATTCTCCAGGCAAGAACACTGGAGTGGGTTGCCATTTCCTTCTCCAATGCATGGAAGTGAAAAGTGAAAGTGAAGTCGCTCAGTCATGTCAGACTCTTAGCGACCCCATGGACCACAGCCTACCAGGCTCCTCCATCCGTGGGATTTTCCAGGCAAGAGTACTGGAGTGGGTTGCCATTGCCTTCTCCTACATGTTGCTGCTGCTGCTAAGTCGCTTCAGTCGTGTCCGACTCTGGGCAACCCCATAGACGGCAGCCCACGAAGCTCCCGTCCCTGGGATTCTCCAGGCAAGAACACTGGGGTGGGTTGCCATCTCCTTCTCCAATTACATGTTGCTAGTCAAAACTAAATAAAGAATCTAAACTTCTCTTTCATGTATTGGGTTGACCAAAAATTTCATTCGGGTTTTTCTGTAAGCCCTTATGTAGTAAAGAATCTGCCTGTCGATGCAGGAGATGCAGGTTGGATCCCTGTGTCGGGCAGATTCCCTGGAGGAGGAAATGGCAACCCATTCCAGTAAAATGCCTGGAAAATTGCATGGACAGAGGAGCTTGGTGGGCTACAGTCCATGGATGGCAAAGAGTCAGACACAGCTGAGCACTCACGCACACACACTTATGAAAAAACCTAAAGGAACATTTTGGGCAACCCAGTACCTCAACATCCTGCCAACTCAGAAATCAGTGAACTACAAATAGTGCCACATTTGTGTTGCATAAGGCTTGTCCCAAAGGAAGCAACCAATACAAGTGTCTTGGGCAGAAGTCAGAAGTTCCTCCAAGCCTCACTGGTTTGCTGAGAACGATGGTGATGATAACTGAAAATCACTACCATTTACTGGGTAGCTGCTGTTTAGAGGGCACCCTTATCTAATCTTGAGCATCACCACTTTAGTAATGGGGAAACTGAGTTCCAGAGAGGTACTCAAATAGTTCAGAAGGAAACCTTTAACTGACCACAGAACCTTTGCACACTCTCCCATATTGTTTTTTGTGAAAACTCTGACACAGCTTTTACTTCCCCACTCTCTAGACTACAACCTCTGCCTCTTCCTCTAGAAATATCCCAAGACACAGGCAACTGACTAAATCCGTTTTGAAGTCCTTGGTGAGGACTGCCATTTGGAGAGAAGTGGGAGGTGGGTTGGGCTTCCCAGGTAGCATTACTGGTAAAAAAAAAAAAAAACAAAAACAAAACCCACCTGCCAATGCAGATAGACTTAAGAGACACAGGTTCTATCCGTGGGTCAGGAAGATCTGCTGGAGGACAGCATGGCAACCCACTCCAGCATTCTTGCCTGGAGAATCCCACAGAGAGAGGACCCTGGTAGGCTACAGTCTGTGGGGTCACACAGAGTCAGACACGACTGAAGCGACTTAGCACACACAAAAGCATCGGGAATGGAGTAGCCCTGGGGACAAGTGATTCCCATTCATCCCCAAATTTTCCCGCAGTTTCTCTTCTCTGTCAGTCAGTCTGTGAGTCACATGTTCCCTGACCAAGGTCTGCTGACTGTCAGAGGATTCCTGCAAATTCACAAGTGTCAGATTTATGCTTTTGTTTATCACCTTCTTCAGTTTAGTGGATCTGTGGTGTCTGCCCTTTGTTGGATAATTGCACAGAGCTGAAAGGAGTGGAATGTGCTGATGCTAGGGGCCTGAGTTTCAGTTTTTGTATATCCAGAGCTTTCAGAGTCAGTGCTAGAAGCACGAGGGAAGATTCTGCCCTGGCTTTAGAAACCTGCATGGAATTGTGTGACTTGCTTCCAATTTGTGACATTTGCACTTCAGACAGGCTTTTCCCCCAATGAAAGATACCACCTGGACAAAAACAATTTTAACACTAATGTCTTCCTCTGATTGCATTAGATTTGCAAATTAAACAGATTAGTGGCAGTGTTCTGTGTTCCTCTCAGCTCTTCTGTTTAATACTCTTATCTGACAAAGTGTAAACAGAAGACATAATTAATTACTCATAACTTGCGTGTCAAGTTGAATAAAAAATTACCTCCCCAAGAGGCCCATTATTACATATCTGACTGTTCTGTGAAATTAGTTTTGCAAAGAAAAAGCATACCTAAAGATAAGAGTTTTGTTTATTTTTCTCTCCTTTTTATTTAATTTAGTAGAGTATCTGAATAAAGATATGGAGAAACAACATTAACTGTTAACATAATTTTAAGTTTACTTCATTTGCCCAAGGGGATGTTGTTTCTCTTTTTAAAAAATTTTTGTTTGTGAGATACCAAACCCTATTAAAGTTATAAAAATGGTGAAGCTTCTATAGAGGAAGGCCTCAGAATATGATTAGTATCCTTCTAGAAAATGTCCTGCTGAGAAAGTTATTAGCCAACCAGACTATGCCATACCATCCCCTCCATAAATTGCCTGAATCCCGAGCCAGGAAATGTACTACTATGACTGAAAACAAAGTTGAGTAATTGTTAAGCTGTTTCTTCTGCTTTGTCTGTCAAGGGTTGATCTGAATAAAATGATGCTTCTTCCCTAACTGGAGAGCTTAGCATTTCATATTTAGCCCTCAATCTGTTTGATGATAATTTTTGAAGGAGCAAACTGCTCATGACAAAATGTGCTGTACTATTATTAAAGGTGTATTGCGTTTATAGATTTCTATCACTTTGAAGCAAAATGATGGCTAGGAAGAGATATTGAGTGAACGTTGTTTCTAAGTTTCAATAGCTATTTAATAACATGTAGTATAGTGAAAGTGAAAGTCACTCAGTCATGTTCGACTCTTTGCGACTCATCAGGCCAGAATACTGGAGTGGGTAGTGGTTACCTTCTTCAGGGGATCTTTGCAACCCAGGGATTGGACCCAGATCTCCCACATTGCAGGTGGATTCTTTACCAGCTAAGCTATGAGGGAAGCCCAACATGTAGTATATGTGTCCCCAATTGCTCAGCAGGTAAAGAATCTGCTTGCCAATGCAGGAGACACAGGAGATGTGGGTTTGATCCCTAGGTCAGGAAGATCCCCTGGAGGAGGAAATGGCAACTCACTCCAGTATACTGGAGCTCGGACAGAGGAGTTTGGCTGACCATAGTCAACGGGGTTGCAAAAAGTCGAACATGACTGAGCACACACACATACTAAATATATGCCCTGGGTTAAAGAAAACCAAATATTTGATGAAAAACATGTAAGAGTTATCAATAAAACAAGGCAACGTAAAGAAAACTTGCCCACAATCACTTAGTCACACAATCTCTCTGCAAAAATGAGGCTCATAATCACTTCCCCCTCCCAGGATTACAGTGCAGGCTAAATGAGATGATCTGTGAAATCTCTTTGTAAACTGTAAAACAAAATTTAAATGTAAAATATTATTTTATTAAAACTACTTGCAACCCCCGTTTCATTTAGTCTGGTATAGAGGTGTTTTCTTTACCTACATGTACCTGTCCATGTGTGTGGGATGTGTCATTAAGGTCTGTAATTAACACTGCAATACATTCGTTTTCTTCTTAAAAAGTAAAATTTGCTATACCCAAGTTAACTTTGGGTCTCCTATCATCATGACTTGATTATGTAACGATTTATTAAATGCGGCAAAATATTTTCAAATCAACTCTAGCTCTCATCTACTGATCAGATCATTCTCATAAGAAAGTGAGTTTCATTTAACTTCATGATATAATGTTGTTGAGCAGTCTATCATACAGGTTTCTATCTAAGGTCACCTGTCATCTTTCATACATGTTCAACAATTATCCGTTCTTTCTCTCCATGAACATTTACTGAGCAACAATTGTACGCTAAATATCGTTCTGAATATTCACTGTTTCTTTGGGTTTCACTCATAAATGGTATAAATAGCTTCATATTTACAGTAATAATTCCAATTATAGAGGCACACAAAGTATCTACCTTCTTCCTACAAAGTGCTCACTCAGTATTCCTCAGACTACCTAGTGGAACATGAGCTATGGAACCCTAGTTCTTCTGGGTACCACCTCTGCCCTTCCAAAGCCTATATTTCCCTTTTAGACTTCTCTCCCATTCCACCAGGTACTACCCCTGTCAACTCCAGCATTCAAAAATATGGGGAAAGAATCTAAAAAAGAGGGGATATATGTGTATGTGTAACTGATTCACTTTGCTGTATGCCTGAAACTAACACAACTCTGTAAATCGACTATACTCCAATAAAATATTTCAAAAAGAGAAAAATAAATTTCCATTCCTGTGATAGCTAAGCCTTTCTTACTGACTCAAGCATGTATTTTATAAATTTTTATTTTTATTGTTTTTTATCCCCAGGGGATTGTCAGCCATAAGCCAAATAGATTTCTGGAAATCCTATCCCGCTAATTCTTGAAGCATGTGTAATTTCCATTTAGACATAGCTTGGTTCTCCTCCCCCAAATTTCATCACATTAACAATAGCAAAAACTACTCATCTAATTTGATCTTCCTCTTATTTGCCTTGTCCACCTTCTAGTCGAGTTGAATAAACTAGCGGACAGTGAAATATCAAATGTTTAGTAGCTACCTGGAAGATTTTTTAAAAATGAAGACAACATAACAAAGAAAGAAAAAAAGCTTGTGTTAAATGCATTCTGTGTTATGACCTTTATAAAACTTTGACAACTGAATGTAAAAATAATAGATACGAGGTCAAATTTTATATACATTTGATATTCTGTCTCAGGCATTTATTTATATTCCCAGGTGGCGCTAGTGGTAAAGTACCCACATGCTAATGCAGAGGATTTAAAAGATGTGGGTCCATTCCTGGGTTGAGAAGATCTCCTGAAGAAAGAAATGACAACCCATTCCCATATTCTTGCCTGGAAAATCCTATGGACATAAGAGCCTGGTGGGTTACAGTTCATAGGGTTGCAAAAAGTAGGACACCAGACATAACTGAAGCAGCTTAGCGTGTATTGAGATATTAAAAATTACTAAAAGTTCTATTTATCTCAAGGGTATTTGTATTTTACATTAGATGTCTGAAATAGCCATTTTACATAAATTTACAATTAAAATTAGAAAGAGCTTTAATTGTTTTATGAACATATTCTAACTTAAAAGAATTTTTATATGAGTCTACTTAATAATTAGGCTTCCTTGGTGACTCAGTGGTAAAGAATCTCCCTGCCAATGCAGGAGATGCAGCTTCTATCCTTGGGCTGAGAAGATCCCTTCGAGAAGAAAATGGCTACCCACTCCCATATTCCTGCTCCATGGATAGAGGGGCCTGGCGGGCTACAGTCCATGGGGTCGCAAAGGAGTCAGGCATGACTTAATAACTAAACAACAATCTATTAATTATCATGTCCTAGCAAAAATAGCAGGGAAGGCAATGGCACCCCCACCCCAGTACTTTTGCCTGGAAAATCCCATGGACGGAGGATCCTGGTAGGCTCCAGTCCATGGGGTCGCTAAGAGTCTGACACGACTGAGCGGCTTCACTTTCACTTTTCACTTTCATGCATTGGAGAAGGAAATGGCAACCTATTCCAGTGTTCTTGCCTGGAGAATCACAGGGACAGGGGAGCCTGGTGAGCTTCCGTCTATGGGGTCACACAGAGTCGGACACGACTGAAGCGACTTAGCAGCAGTAGCAGCAGCAAAAATAGAAGAAAAATATAGAAAGCAGGTTTTATATCTTGTAAAAAGAGAAATAATAAGAAATTTGCATCAAGATTTTCAATTTTGAATATTATTAATGTTAAAAATCCCAGAATTATGTACTATGTCATACTGTGAGTGTAGTGCTTGCTGATGACATCATTTTCAGAATGATCAGTGAGCATAATCAAATGGCTTTAAAATACATTTATTCGGAAATTTAAGTTCCAAGAGCAGATCACCTTCAAGTAATAGGATGTATTTCACAGATCAAATCAGATCAGATCAGTCGCTCAGTCGTGTCCGACTCTTTGCAGACATGGCACTAATTTTTCAGAGCATGTTTTCCAAAGGATTGCCAAATTCTATTAGATCTCCTTCTATAGAAGTCTTCTAAAACTGGGGTATATGCGTATAAGTCAGTGAACATAATATCAATTTCTTCCTCCTAACTCAGTAATAAGACACCTATTAAAAGAGATGAAAGCAAATGTTGTATGTATTATTGAAATGGGTCCATGTTATAAATTAAAACTTCTATATGTGATCTTTCAGATCATAAAATATTCACATGATATTTCCTTAAAATTTCCAACCACTATACGGAAAAAGTGTTTTAAGTTTGTGATTTCATGGCTCTTGTCACATGCTGATCTCAGTTCAATATCAAGTCTCTCTCTTTTCACAAGCCATCTGGGAGATTGACAAGCTGCATCTCACCAGATGGCCCACCATACCAACCCTCTCCCTTCTATGGCACCACACCTTCATGATAAATCCTGGAATGCTTTGATACAAAGTCCCAGCTCAGGAAGGAATCCATAGCTCATGGCATTAAGGTTCATCACTGCCTACTTCATTTCCCAAGGTTGAAATGGGATATAACTTCCTAAACAATTCTAGGGCACAGATGACCAAAGTGACTCCACCCACCAGCTTCCCATCATCCCTACTTTCTACTACTGCATCTCTCTCTCTACTCTCTGGTCTATTACTTTTATGACTATCACACTTTATAGGGGTCTTCCCTGGTAGCTCAGTGGTAAAGAATCTGCCCGCAGTGCAGGAGACCTGGTTTTGATCCCTGGGTTGGGACTATCCCCTGAAAGAGGAAATGGCAACCCCCTCCAGTATTCTTGCCTGGAGAATCCAGTGGACAGAGGAGCCCAGCGGGCTTCAGTCCATAGGGTCACAAATAGATGCGACTGAGCATGTACACACTCACACTTTATAGAAAAATGGCCCTTTCTTCTTTCTTCCTTTCTGTTTTTCTCCTCTACAAATCACTGAAATATATACATTAAAGAATCAGAAAGTAACTACACAGTTTTGAGCTCTATGTGAATGATAATATCATCCTGAGTCTGGCATGCAGCTTGTTTATATCTTGTAACAAGAAGTTTAATTGCCTGTGTCAATTAGTTTATAGAAAAACTACATATTTAAAATTTGTTGCCTGTGAAGAGGCTCTCAAGGCCCTCTGTCTTCATTTTGTCTTTATAAATATCAGGGAGATACTAGAGAATTCGTGAAGGACAAGAACATGCAAAGGGGTCTTTTTGTTTTCCAATTTAGAACTCCTCTCATAAGTTTTAAAACTTCCTCCAGCTCTTTAGTTTTTAAGAACAAAGTGTAAGTCAGAAACCTGTACAAACACAATAGGTTTCATTTATCTGGTGTCGGGACATCTTTCTTTTCAATAGATTGGATTTTAGCTTCTAAAGTTCTGCTTTCTTTTTTCATTTTTGTTTGTTGACTTTTATACTGCCTCTGAATTCTTTGACAAAGGTATGAACTTCCCATATTCTCAAAACCATGTTCTGAATGTCAAGCCTGAGTATTCCCTAAGCTTTTCTTCTCATTAAAGAGTAATTGGCTGTCATAAATGTACTTACCTCAAGAAACAAACCCCATCATATAGAACTTTGCCTTTACAGATTTTATTTCAAAACTTCTTTTTGCTCAAGTTTTCAATGGGCTATCTTATGTATAACTTTATTTCTCCCATTGCCTGCCCCACTTCATTGTTGTTTAGTTTCTAAGTTGTACCTGACTCTTTTGTGACCCCATGGACCATAGCCCTCCAGGCTTCTCTGGCCATGAGATTTTCCAGGCAAGAATACTGGTGTGGGTTGCCATTTCCTTCTCCAGAAGATCTTCTTGGCCAAGGGATCGAACCTGTGGCTCCTGCCACGTTTCCTGCATTGCAGGCAGATTCTTTACTACAGAGCCCCTGGGGAAGCCTGCCCAGCTTGGATATGGTAATAGTACAGCTGTATTGTTTTCATGTATGGATATTTGCTTTTCTGTCTATCAGACACAGAGTCATAGGAAATTTTCCACGGGCTTGTCAGAGACAACTTGAGGGAACCTCAACTCAATCCAATCTGATGTAGATCCCAAACAAGTTGAACACTTCCCTCTGGTATGCTTTTGTAGACTAGAAGAACATCAGCCAATCTTTTCTAAGAATCCTGCATGTTCTCTTTGTTGTAGAGAAAAAGAAAAATAGAATAATGAATGAAAGAGGACTGTCTCCATGTAGCAAGAATAGATTAGTTCCAGCATAGCAGAGGAGGAACTACTGCTAATTCAGATAGTCAAAGGATAATGGAGTTGAACAAGATGGAAATCTGTCATCTCCTCTCCCTACTTAAAACACATACATGGCTTTCTATGATTATTTGGAGGAAATCCACCCTTCTCCCTTAGCCTCCCTTCTTGATGTGATTTATGACTACTTTTCTGGTATCATTTCTTTCTTCATTCCTCAGTTTTTATTCTGTGGTCATTCTGAATTTTTCTCAGTTCCTCAACCTTCATAGTCATTCTCACCATTCTCCAATCCTTTGTACATGCCATTTTCTCTGCCTGGAAAATTCCTTTTTCCCACACTCTCCCCTTAATTCAACAAGCACATATTTACCCTCCAGGTCTCAGCTAAGATAACCTTTTGTACAGAGACCATCCTTGGCCTTCTTTCCTTCTGAACTGGGAGAAGTGCTTAAGTAAGTTTTTAACCTCTTTAGGTCTCTTCTCCCTTCCATCCCTCTGTGTTCATCCATCTGGAAAAGTTCTATTTATTCCTCAAGATACAACTTAAAATCTTCTCTTATTTGAAATCATCCCAGGCTCATTCCAAGTGTGATAGATTTCTTCCTTCTTCATGCATCACTGTAACTTGAAAATATGTCTATTATTGATTACATTACATTGTAGTGGTGATATTTGGCAGTATCTTTGGATTTCTGACCAGACTGTAATATTGCCTTTTGAAGAAACTTTGTCTTAGAGTATGATATGCCTTTATTATTTTTGTATGCCCAAATCTGTTCTTTCCTATATATATTTCCTACAGGTATAATTTGCTTAATTATCTTTCTCTCAGTTATTCTGTAAGACTTCTAGGGAAGGGACAATGTTTTATTTACAATTTTTCATCACATTTCACAAAACTTGACTCACCTAGAGACTCTAATATTTTTAGAATAAAAGTATGAGTTCATAACAACTTCATAAAACTAATAAATCTTTCTGTAATAAGTCACAGAAAGGACAGGGCAAAAGACTCTTGACTTTAAGTAGCCTTTACTAATAATATTGATGATTTATGGTTAAGTCAGAGGTTGTAAAAAGATTCATTTGGTCTATTTGGTTACAACTCATTTGCATTGTTCCATGAAGGGCAAACATCTAGAAAACATGATGTCTAGCCTTTCTATAAAAAGTTACAGTGAATAAACCAGATAAGAACATCAAATTAAGATAGAAAGCCCAGAAATATACCCATGCACCTATGGGTACCTTGTTTTTGACAAACGAGGCAAGAATACACAATGGGGCAAAGATAGTCTCTTCAATAAATGGTGCTGGGAAAACTGGACAGCTACATGTAAAAGAATGAAATTAGAACACTTCCTAACACCATGCTGCTGCTGCTGCTGCTAAGTCGCATCAGTTGCGTCCGACTCTGTATGACCCTATAGACGGCAGCCCACCAGGCTCCTCTGTCCCTGAGATTCTCCAGGCAAGAATACTGGAGTGGGTTGCCATTTCCTTCTCCTCCTAACACCATACACAAAGATAAACTCAAAATGGATTAAAGACCTAAATGTAAGACCAGAAGCTATAAAACCCTTAGAGGAAAACATAGGCAGAACACTCGATGACATAAATCAAAGCAAGATCCTCTATGACCCACCTCCTAGAGTAATGAAATAAAAACAGAAGTAAACAAGTGGGACCTGATTAAACTTAAAAAGCTTTTGCACAGCACAGGAAACTATAGGCAAGGTGAAAAGACAGGCCTCAGAATGGAAGAAAATACTAGCAAATGAAACATCTGACAAAAGATTAATTTCCAAAATATACAAGCAGCTCATACAACTCAATACCAGAAAAACAAACAACCCAATCAAAAAGTGGGAAAAAGACCTAAGCAGACATTTCTCCAAAGAAGACATACAGATGGCTGCCAAACACGTGAAAAGATGCTCAACATGGCTCATTATTAGAGAAATGCAAATCAAGCTAAAATGAGATATCACCTCACACTGGTCGGAATGGCCATCACCAAAAAGTCTACAAATAATAAATGCTGGAGAGAGTGTGGATAAAGGGGAATACTTTTTCACTGTTGGTGGGAATGTAAATTGATACAGCCACTATGGAAGACAGTGTGGAGATTCCTTAAAAAAATTAGGAATAAAACTACCATCAGTTCAGTTCAGTCACTCAGTTGTGTCCAGCTCTTTGCGACACCATGGACTGCAGCACACCAGGTCTCCCTGAGATTACTCCCGAAGATTACTCAAACTCATGTCCATTGAGTCAGTGATGCCCCAGCGATCCCACTTCTGGGCATATACCCTGAGGAAATCAAAACAAAAGGACACATGTATCCCATTGCTCATTGCAACACTACTTACAATAGCTAGAACATGGAAGCCACCTAGATGTCCATTGACAGATGAATGAATGAAGAAGTTGTGGTACATATACACAATGCAATATTACTCAGCCATAAAAAGGTAGGCATTTGAGTCGGTTCTGATGAGGTGAATGAACCTAGAACCTATTATACAGAGTGAAGTGAGTCAGAAAGAGAAAGATAAATATCATATTCTAACACATATATATGGAATCTAGAATAATGATACTGAAGAACTTATTTACAGGGCAGCAATGGAGAAACAGTCATAGAGAAAAGACTTATGGACTTGGGGAAAGGGGAGGAGGAGGTGAGATGTATGGAAAGAGTAACATGGAAACTTACATTACTATATGTAAAGTAGAGAGCCAATGGGAATTTGCTGTATGGCTCAGGAAACTCAAACAGGGGCCCTGTATCAACCTAGATGGGTGGGATGGGGAGGCAGATGGGAAGGAGGTTCAGAAGGGAGGGGATATATGTATACCTGTGGCTGATTCATGTTGAGGTTTGACAGAAAACAACAAAATTCTATAAAGCAATTATCCTTCAATAAAACAAATTTAAAAATCCATCAAGTTGTTTAATTTATCAGTGGCCTAAAAAATGCCTAATACACACAAAATACCTAAATACTAATATATCTGCATACATTTATTTTTTCACTCACCACATTATTTATCAGTTAAAATATTCTAGGCTCTTTTAATAGGTAGAATATTGATTTCCCAAAGTTGACTCTACCCTAACCTTGGAATGTATAAACATGTTACCTTATATGACAAAGGAGACTTTGCAGGTGTAATTAAGATTAAAGATCTTACAGTACTGAGATTGCAATACTGAGATTATCCTGTAATTCCAATTGGGATCAATCTAATCCCATGAATCCTTAAAATTGGAAGAAGGAGGTGGAAGAGTAGACTGCACTCAGAGAGAACCTGCCATTGCTAGCTTTTGAGATGAAGAAAGTTGGGCACAATCCAAAGTGTGCAGCTAAACTCTAGAATCTCAGCACAGTCCTCAGCTGACAACTAGCAAAGAGATAAGAACCTCTGTTGTACAACCACAAAGAGTTAATTCTGCCATCAAACCTGAATGAGAAGAAAGATTTACCCCTAGAGCTTCTAGAAAAGAAGCCCTGCCAACACCTTGAATTTAGCCCAGATTTCTGACGCATAGAATTGTAAGATAATAAATATATGTTTTAAGTTGCTGTAGAAATTTATTTTGGCAACAATAGAAAACTAAGACAGCACTGGACTAAACTCTCGGGGGAAACATGATTAAGATATAGTCTTAATTGCAGTCTCTTCTTCAAGGATTCTTGAAGACCACAGAAGAGCCTGGTCATAAAAACACATTTATGGACAAGTAAAACAAATTTAATGTAATTAATCCTATTACAGGAATATATAAGATTTATGATTCACAAAAGAGTGATGGAATTAAGGAAGGAACCAGCTGTATTTGCAGTGGGGTCAGGGAAAGTTTCAGAAAAGAGAGGATTCTAAGATGGGTCTTTAAGTGATAAATCGTAGTTATCCAATTGGCTGTGTTGATAGATAGCTTGCACCAGTTGGTAAGATTTAGATGAAGAAAGGGTGTGATGTGAGATAGAGTATATAGATGGGTAAGTGATGCAGGGACTTATTTATCATGTAAAATACTTTGTAAAGGGATTTGCATTTTTAGAACTTTACTCCAGCAGCAGAATGTAGAATGAAGAATAGAGAAGGGGCAAGTCTGTATGTAGGGAGACTGCTATAGTATTCTTAGACAGAAACGATGGAGTCTCTGCTTCATACCAGCTACCATTTACCAGAACTTTGTTATGCCTCGGTAGCTATGCCAACATTGTATGTATGTAATCTAATTTAATTCTTATTAGTCAGTCCTAGTGAAGTAGATGTCATCTCCATTTCCTAGATGAGGAAATTAAGCTTAGACTGACACACTCTTCAAAAAGATAGAGGTCCAAGAGGGAGGGAATATATGTATGCATATAGCCCAAAGAGGAGACAAAAATGAGATCTAAGCTCAGGTGTTAATAGGGTTAGAACCTGCAATCTAATCTAATCCTTTCTGCAGTTGTGAAGCAGGGACCCAAAATAAGGGGATATAATGGAGAAATATAATAGATAAAAATCAAGTGAGCTTAGATGGAGTAGATGTGATAATAAGAGAGAATTAGGGTTCATTGCAAGTTTTATGACTGGAATTATCCAATTAAAGATGGCACTGTTCATTAAGAGGCCATAGAGAAATTTTCTAAGTCGGAGCAAGGTAAAATAAAAGTTAGTTTTGGATGAATCTGAAGTGTAAATGCAGGGACTCCCCTGGTGGTCCAGTGGTTAAGACATCACCTTCCAATGCAGGGGGTGCAGGCTGGATCCCTGCTCAGAGAGCCATGCATGCATGCTAAGTTGCCTCAGTCTTGTCCAACTCTTTGGGTCCACATGGAGTATAGCCCTCCAGGCTCCTCTGTTCATGGGATTCTTCAGGCAAGAATACTGGAGTGGGCTGCCATGCCCCACTCCAGGGGATCTTCCCAAGACAGGGAAGATCTCTTATGTCTCCTGAACTGGCAGGTGGGTTCTTTACCACTAGCACCAGCTGGGAAGCCTGGCTTGGAGAGGCTAAGATCCCATGGAAATCAGGACATAAACGATAGAAGCAATGTTGTAACAAATTCAATAAAGACTTCAAAAATGCTCCACATTAAAAAAAAAAAAAAGTCTTTTTAAAAAAAGTGTAAATGGGATGTCCAAGAAGAGATACCTAGAAGCCCCTTAGATATGTGTGCAGAACCAGGATGTGAATTGAAGATAAGGATTTGGAAGTCATCTACCTATAGATAACTTTTATAGACTACAATGTTTCATATGAAAATCTTGGAGAAATTTCCTATTTCTAAAGGATAATGTAAGAGTCTATCTTTAACCCTGTTCTGAAAAAAGTCTCTTCTGAAGCTAGAAGATGGCTCAGCCAATACTTTGGCCATCTGGTGCAAAGAGCCAACTCACTGGAAAAGACCCTGATGCTGGGAAAGACTGAAGGCAGTAGGTGAAGGAGACGACAGAGGGTGAGATGGTTGGATGGCATCACCGACTCAAATGAACACAAGTTTGAGCAAACTCTGGGAGATAGTGAAGGACAGGGAAGCCTGGCGTGCTGCAGTTCATGGAGCTGCAAAGAGCTGGACACGACTTAACAACTGAACAACAACATCATCATCAATGTGCCGACTGCCAGAGTGGAGCTGCTGGCAGAATGCCAGATGACCAAAGCAGCCTGGAATCTTACCCAGGTGTCCTGCCTAATAGGGTCAGAGCCCTGTTCCCATGGAAGACCCTCTATACCAACCAGCATGAATTTGAGCTTTTCCTCTAGATAACATTTTAACCCCTTCAGGAACATGTAGACTCATCACCCCCCACCCCCAGGTTAGCTGCATATCTGACAGTCAGCAGACAGACAGCTCAGCCAAGGGAACAGCAAAGGCCAGTTTTGCAGAGAATTGTTAAATCTGGTTTGAGTTTACGAGTGGAAAATGGGAGAAATTGAGGGCCATCCTGCTTCCCGGTCCCTGACCAAAATCTTTTAAATGAAATAACTGTCTTCAAATATTCTGATATAGGATTTCTTGAAACTGTCTGGTGACTTCATTAGAGGGAGAAGCAGCCACTAACTGCAAAAGACTACCTCTGTTGTACCAGACACACAAGAAGAGGTTTTCACGATTGCAGAGCTATTTATACACAGCCAGCTTCTGTCCTCAGTTCGCGCACACACACAGCTCCCATTGATATCGGTGGAAGCTACAGACATGTGGCTAGAACAGAACTTGGCCAACAGAGCTGCAAGGCTTGGCATTCTTTTGCTCACCCTGACAACTCCAGCACAGGATCCCTCAGCGTATCAGCTTTTAGAGGAGAGTTCTTGATTTCTTTTTTTCTTTCTCCCTCCTTTACATGGCCTTGAGATACAAAAGGGAAGCCTGAGAAACTCCTGGTGGCAAGGGGCTTCTTGCAGAGAGTAAACTGTGTGAGGGACGTGGAGAAACTGTGACCTCCAAGTGTCTGGATTCAAAAACTTGACAAAATAATTTCATTCATTGTTGTAGTCCCCAAGGTACAGATGAATGATTCGGCTCCAGAGTCACCCTGGAAATAAAAGCAAAAGATGTCTTGAAACAACTTTTGAACCCATAAAAATTCTCAGGTCTGACATTTAAATTTGCAAGTGACATATTTCAATATGGGGCTTCTCACATGGCTCAGTGGTAAAGAATCTGCCTGCCAATGAAAGAGACGTGGGTTCAATCCCTGGGTTAGGAAGATCCCTTGGAAGAGGAAATGGCAACCCACTTCAGTATTCTGGAGAATTCCTGGACAGAGGAGCCTGGTGGTTTACAACCCATGGGGTTGCAAAGAGACGGACATGACTGAGCGACTGAACACACACATATTTCAATAAATATTTAAAATCTGTCATGAATATGTAGTTTATATTCTTCCTTATAGGAATTGTTCCTTCTCTAGTCCAAGTGATTGTAGTGGGACTATAATGGAGATTCCTGTCTCCATTATAAGGTTATATGTAAGGCTGGGCAATCAGTGTATCCAATTCCCTTGGACACAAAAACTGACACAAGTGGGCACAGAAACCAAGGAGAGATAATCAGGCTAAGCTATTTTAAAAATATAGAGGGCATGTGTATACCTATGGCTGATTCATGTTGATGTATGGCAGAAACCAACACAATACTGTAAAGCAATTATCCTTCAATTAAAAATAAATAATTTAAAAAAAAATTATAGGGGAAATCCCTGGTGGTCCAGAGGTTAGGACACTCTGCTTCCACTGCAGGAGGCCCAGATTTAGTCCCTAGCTGGGGAAATAAGATCCTGCAAGCCACATGGCATGGCCCCCAAAAAAGTTAAATTTAAAAAAATAAGATTATAGGGTCACAAGGAAACTGAGATGCTCTTGAGATCAGGAGATGAAAGGATACAAAAGCACTGAGCTGTCTGGGCTAGTTTTCTACCATTTAGAGAAAACTTGACACATGATGAAGCCAACAGAGAGGAAGGTAATGGTATTAAAGGAAAAAATACACATTTTTGAGGATATCATTTAAATACCTGGATCTAGCCATGCCTCACTGGATTTCCATAATAAGAAAGAAAGTAAATGCTTCTTATTCTCAACCTATAGAGATTTTATAAAAACTTTGTTCACTTAAGATTTTTCTCTCTGTCCCCAAAATATATTTGACTGTAGGGATGACAAGACAGCTCATTTTCCTTCTATTTTAAACTGTGTGCCTATTACTGAATAATAGGAAGAGGAAGCATTCAAAATGCTTTGCATATGTTGTCTTACTGAATATTGCAACAGGTCTATGAGACAAGTAGAGTGACCCACATTTTACAAACGAGAAAAACAGGGCTCAGAGATGTAAGTAACCAAGCAAATGGGTTTGACTCCAAAGCTCATTCCTATAACCACTAAATACATCTTTCTATATTGTAATGAAACTATAGAAAGGGTCTCTAAAGACTCAAATTCTTTCTGCATGTAGTTACCAGCACAGCAACTTCACCACACAGCATGTTACCCCCTATACCTTTTCCTTTAGTGTAGACTGATGTTCTCAATTCTATGAATTTTGGAAGTCTAAGTAGTAAAGGAATTTAGAGTGAGGCTGAAGGGAGATAGGAAGGAAGAGAGAAGCACATAGATTGAAATGAGTTTGGAAATTAAGGTAACTATGACTCATGTTGGTGTTATTTCTCTCTGCCTCCAAACAGGGCTCTCACCCGAAATGTATCTTTTGTAGGTTGGGTTGAGTATCATTCTGTAGTTCTCACTGCTTCACTCCCAACTCTCTTCTCCTCCAGAGGACTGAGAATAGTGACCAGAAATGACCTCTTCCATCAATAGTCATAGTTCGGTTTGAGTTTCACATAAGAAGTTAGAACTGTGCTCTCCTTTCCCACTGATTTCCATGTTCATTCATGGTCTTGGGCAAATAACTGGGCTAGGACTCTCCCTTTTCTGCCCAGCAACAGCCCAGTGCTTTCTGGGTAATTTTAGTTCCCACTATAAAGGAAACACATCAGTATGGACATATAGTGTCTTCTCCTGAGAAGCAGCATTGCCCTCACATCCAGGACAAGAAATGTAGGTATTTATTTGTAATCTCTGATTGACTGCAAATCAGTCAGAGATTTGAGAGTGGCATTGTCATATATACACTACAATGTGTAAAATAGATAGCTAATGGGAACCTGCTGTATAACACAAGGACCTCAGCTCAGTGCTCTGAGATGACCTAGAGGTGTGGGATGGGGAAGGCATGTAGGCTCAAAAAGGAGGAGAGAGATGTATACATATAGCTGATTCATGTTGGAGAGTGGAATCTAACATGACATTGTAAAGCAATTATTCTCCAATAATAAAATTTTTAAAAATCCTATTCTCATAGTTCTCTTCATCCGAAGTTAAAAAAAAAAAAAAAAAAGAATCACACTGAAATCTTGCCAGACAAAAGAACATTTTGGTCGGCTCTTTTAAATCTGAAAATCATATAGCTTCACTAAAAGTTAATAGAAGGTTTAATATTTATTAGACTGAAGTGTTAGGTTGAAAATTCCTTGTAAATGGACCCTGAAGTTTTCTGTGGCTATTTGTATTATTATATAAAAGAAAAAAAAAAAAAGCTTTTATTCATTTGAGGAGGTAGCTGGTATTTGCTAGCAAAGGAGAACTGCCATATAATTAACTGTGTCAAAATGTTTTCTTTGTTCACAGTTAATCTAACTGCAGCTGCTAGGAGGCAGAATGCATAAATATGACTGTGTACTTTTAATTACAGAAAATGACAGGCGTAAGTTGTGACTGGAGCCTTGCCTGATATTGTTATAGGCGAAAATGTTGCTCAGAGACTCATTGAATTAATAAGTAGCCTTTTGTGGGTTTTTTTGGTGTCAAAATTTTATGGATGTTAATAGTGATGAAAATAAAATTAAAATTCCAAATTTATTCAGCCAAAGGAAATTAACATGAAATCAACTTAACATATTGAGAAATGGTGGTACACAAAACCCATTTTATATCGAGTTTTACCCAGAATAATGTTTCTTGCATGTGACTTTGTCTTGGAGAAAGAAATGTCCCAAATATGTGAATTTTCTAGAGGCACTGGTAAGAATCAAATTATTGTTTTTCCAATTTCCTTTCTGTTCTTTGCAAAGTCACTCCAAATTTAATTTTGATCCTGGGTGCTGTATTAATAATGGAGAAAAATATAATTCATATTTGCTGACCTTTCTGATTCTGATGATATGTAGTAGCCCATACAGGAAAAAAATGGGTACTCCTGGGCCCTCAAGTTCATTCACCTCTAAACATTTATGCTTATTCAATTCTATTAACTGGAAATGAAGCAGCACTTCATTCTTTGAGACACTATTCTCTTCTTGCTCCTCTCTCTTCTTTTGCTGGATGGTATAGCAGAATGTTCACTAGGTTTTACATCAAACAACATGTTTTATCTTCTTTGTAATCCTGAGCAAAGTATTTAAAATCTCTCTGAAAACCATTTCATTCTTCTCTAAGTATGTAATAGAATAATCTGTATTTAAATCTTAAATCCAGTGGTTGCTCAAAATGTCATTTTTTTCCTTTGTATGTCTTTCCTCTGTGATTATTTTTTAATCATCCATTTTCTTTTGTTCATTTTTTTCTGTACAGTGTTAGACAGGTAGAGGGTATGGTTTTGGTTAGAGAGGTTTCAAGAGTCATGGTCAAGGCTGTTGGATAAGTGCTGTTTTCAGCTTCCCTGTTGCCTTCATTCCACTGTTTAATCCCCCTATGTGGTCACTGTGGGGGTGGCTGTCACCTTGGTGACAGCAGTTTTGTGCAGCGCACGTGGCATGAACGCCAGGCCCTTGCAAAGTATAAACAGGACCTGCTGTCTCAAGTAACTCACTATAAGCAGACAAGCTATTGCCTTTGTTCTCTTAGCAGCTCTGCCACTGAAATACACTAATAATAGAACATGCTAGTTGAAATGGTGCCTCTCCATCTCTAATTACTGCATGCCAACGTATTCTGACTGCTACCGTCAACAGTTGATGGCTGGGGGTGGGGGTGGGGGTTGTTTCAGCTTGCGCTTAAGGGAGTTCTCCTGCTCATCCTGTCTTCACCCCCTGCACGGCATGTGCAGTGACTTGACTGATTCATTTCAGTACGCTGAATGGTTTCAACAAAACAGAAATGAACATTAAGAAAATATTTTCAGATGAGCAGATGTTCCTTGTGGGTTGATTCTGTGGAAAGGGAAGTGAACAGTCATAGGAATTTCTCAGTTAAGACAATGCATCCATTCTTGACTCCAACGTCTCTGCTCTTGTTAGAGACAGTTATTCAGTTTCACCTCTACAACTACCTGCTCCCCCCAAGTCTCCTCATATTTCAGACAGTCCTTAAACCATGAACCTGGCTTTCTTCCTGCTGTTGTTGTTGCTCAATCACCAAGCCGTGTCCGACTCTTTGCAACCCCATGATCTGCAGCACGCCAGGCTTCCCTGTTCCTCACCATCTCCCAGGGTTTGCCCAAGTTCATGTCCATTGAATCAGTGGTGCCATCCAACCATCTCATCCTCTGTGGCCCTCTTCTTCTTCTGCCTTCAATTTCCCCCAGCATCAGGGTCTTCCTGCTGCAGATAGTCAATTCTGCTCAGTCAGACTTTGAGGGCTTAGGTAATCTGTAATCCAAGTTGCATAAATGAAAGAAGCTTGATGCTAAATGATTTAGTCCATGTCCTCCCAGCAGTTAAAGCAAAGATAGAACAAAAATCCAGGTTTCCCATCTGTCGATCTATGTGCTTTCTTCCTCACTTCATTGTGTCTTTTACCTTTTAGTTCAGGGCACAGGTGTTGCTGATAAAATGTGAACAGAATTTGGCAGTGGCAGGTACAAATCCCAGGCCAACATGGAAAGTTTGTCACTGCAAGAACTTCTGTTCAGTGTTAGTTACATCTGCTAGAGATTTTATGCTCAGTTTACATGAAGCTTCCAAAAGACTCTTGGCATTTTTACATCACTTTCATTTACTCCTTCCTCATACATTTTGGCATAGATCAAAATGCTGTGTACAGTTTACACATTTTTGCACTCAAATTTGAATTTTAGGTGCATCCCAGAATTTGGTCTAATTCTGTAAAATAAAACCTGAGTTTAAATTGGCCTACATGCCAAAACAAGTATGATATAAGTGAGTTACAAAGACATAGTGTATTTTCTAGATCCAACCAGCAATTTCTTAAAGAAAGAGTACATGATCTCAAAGACCACTAGAAGCAAATTGTGGGGAGTTTTGCCTTTAAAATGTATTTATTTATTTATATTTTAAATTAATTTTTATTAGAATTTGGATGATTTAGTTTGCAATGTTGTGTTAGTTTCTGCTGTACACCAAAGTGAGTGTTATGCGTATACATATATCCACTCTTTTTTAGATTCGTTTCCCATATAGGTCATTACAGAGTATTGAGTAGAGTTCCTTGTGCTATATAGTAGGTTCTTATTAGTTATCTATTTTATGTGTAGTAGTGTGTATGTGTCAATCCCAATCTCACAGTTTATCCTTCTCCCCCGACCTTTCCCTCCTTGGTGTGTGTTGTATGCTCGGTCGTATCCGACTCTTTGTGACCCTATGGACTGTAACCCACCAGGCTCCTCCATCCACGTGCATCTATTATCAAAAAACCACAAATAATGTATACTAGTAATGAACACACATGATAAACAAAAATTGTAAAATGTCCTGTTTCAATAACTGTCCTAACATAGTATGCAGGAAAAATAACAAAAAATTAATGTGTTATTAACCACCAGAATTTAAACAGTCTATATTCTTTTTAGTCATCAGATTAGATCAGATCATCGCTCAGTCGTGTCCGACTCTGCGACCCCATGAACCGCAGCACGCCAGGCCTCCCTGTCCATCACCAACTCCCTGAGGTCACTCAAACTCACATCCATCGAGTCAGTGATGCCATCCAGCCATCTCATCCTCTGTCGTCCCCTTCTCCTCCTGCCCCCAGTCCCTCCCAGCATCAGAGTCTTCTCCAATGAGTCAACTCTTTGCATGAGGTGGCCAAAATACTGGAGTTTCAGCTTTAGCATCATTCCTTCCAAAGAAATCCCAGGGCTGATCTCCTTCAGAATGGACTGGTTGGATCTCCTTGCAGTCCAAGGGACTCTTAAGAGTCTTCTCCAACAGCACAGTTCAAAAGCATCAATTCTTTGGCACTCAGCCTTCTTCACAGTCCAGCTCTCACATCCATACATGACCACAGGAAAGACCATAGCCTTGACTAGGCGAACCTTTGTTGGCAAAGTAATGTCTCTGCTTTTGAATATGCTATCTAGGTTGGTCGTAACTTTCCTTCCAAGGAGTAAGCGTCTTTTAATTTCATGGCTGCAGTCACCATCTGCAGTGATTTTGGAGCCCAGAAAAATAAAGTCTGACACTGTTTCCACTGTTTCCCCATCTATTTCCCATGCAGTGATGGGACCAGATGCCATGATCTTCGTTTTCTGAATGTTGAGCTTTAAGCCAACTTTTTCACTCTCCACTTTCACTTTCATCAAGAGGCTTTTGAGTTCCTCTTCACTTTCTGCCATAAGGGTGGTGTCATCTGCATATCTGAGGTTATCGATATTTCTCCCAGCAATCTTGATTCCAACTTGTGTTTCTTCCAGTCCAGCGTTTCTCATGATGTACTCTGCATATAAGTTAAATAAACAGGGTGACAATATACATCCTTGATGTACTCCTTTTCCTATTTGGAACCAGTCTGTTGTTCCATGTCCAGTTCTAACTGTTGCTTCCTGACCTGCATACAAATTTCTCAAGAGGCAGATCAGGTGGTCTGGTATTCCCATCTCTTTCAGAATTTTCCACAGTTTCTTGTGATCTACACAGTCAAAGGCTTTGGCATAATCAATAAAGCAGAAATAGATGTTTTTCTGGAACTCTCTTGCTTTTTCCATGATCCAGCAGATGTTGGCAATTTGATCTCTGGTTCCTCTGCCTTTTCTAAAACCAGCTTGAACATCAGGAAGTTCATGGTTCACATATTGCTGAAGCCTGGCTTGGAGAAGTTTGAGCATTACTTTACTAGCGTGTGAGATGAGTGCAATTGTGTGGTAGTTTGAGCATTCTTTGGCATTGCCTTTCTTTGGGATTGGGATGAAAACTGATCTTTTCCAATCTTGTGGCCACTGCTGAGTTTTCCAAATTTGCTGGCATATTGAGTGCAGCACTTTCACAGCATCATTTTTCAGGATTTGGAATAGCTCCACTGGAATTCCATCACCTCCACTAGTTTTGTTCATAGTGATGCTTTCTCAGGCCCACTTGACTTCACATTCCAGGAAGTCTGGCTCTAGGTCAGTGATCACACCATCATGATTATCTGGGTCGTGAAGATCTCTTTTGTACAGTTCTTCTGTGTATTCTTGCCACCTCTTCTTAATATCTTCTGCTTCTGTTAGGTGCATACCATTTCTGTCCTTTATCGAGCCCATCTTTGCATGAAATATTCCTTTGGTATCTCTGATTTTCTTGAAGAGATCCCTAGTCTTTTCCATTCTGTTGTTTTAGTCACATTAGCTATTAAAAATATATACCAATAATAAGAATATATATGATAAATATTTAATAAATAGTTCAGGAATGACTTGCTGAAGAAACTCAGGATAGCAGAAGAATGGTGCTTATTTGGTCAAGGTTCATTAACAAAGTGTTCTGCTAAAGAACCTAGCCTCTACCACAAGAATAAAAGGCTATTTTGATCTGTCAAAAAAAATGAATTGCTTATCTAGTAGTGCATCTGGTTTCATTGAAGAACACAAACGACTAGAGGAATCAATGAGTTAAAACATTAAATTAGTTGTGATGTTTGGTGAATGTTAAAAAAAAATCAACTTTGAAATTCTGTCACCATGTAGATTCTATGTTACACTCTCCTGCCCCTAATAGTTAACATTAAATCAAATTTGTGTGTAGAAGAGAATAATTATCCCTTCATTATTTCTACTCTTATACCATACTCTTCTGGAACAAGCATAACCTATGAACACAAACTCTCCCATTGACCCCATTTATAAGGACTTTCTGTGTTTCTGTTGCTGGAACACACACTCCTGTTGCATCCCATTCTCCAAGCTTCTGAATAATCTCTGAAAATCATTGAAGACCCCAGGTTCACCATGAACTGTGAAAGCCATCAGCTACTGAGAAAACTATAAAAATGAAGTGCAACCCTGGTTGTGGACAGTATACATGGATTAGGATACTGAGTCCATGTGAAACATTTTCAGCCACATTCATCAGAGCTAAATGTTAGGTTTTGTACGATAGTTTCACATTTACTAAGTTGGCTAAAAAGTTATTTGGGGTTTTTCTGTAACATCTTGAGGACAAACCCAAGCAACCTTTTTGGCCAATCCACTAGTTTTATTTCACATATAAAGTATAATTCCAGTTTAGAAGTTCACCTATACCATTGACATTATACACTACCATGTGTAACATAGATAGCTAGTGGGAAGCTGACGTATAGCACAGGAGCTCAGCCCGGTGCTCTGTGATGACCTAGATTCATAGGATCGGGGTCAGGGGTGAGAGAGAGGCCCAAGTGGGAGGGGATATATATATATATATAGTTATGGCTGATTTTATATATATATAGTTATGGGTGATTTGCATTGTTGTATGGCAGAAACTAACACAATATTGTAAATCAATTATCCTCCAATTAATAATTTTAAAAATTGCTTTAAAGTTCATCTATTCTTAAATGTTTCTAAGTACATTTTATCTAAATATTTTCTTAGATTTACTTTGAATAGGTCAGGCCTTTATAAAGCAAACAGCAAATAGAAAATACTTGATATTTACAGAGCATTTCCTCAGGTTAATGTATCTTATTATCATATGCCCTTTCTTCTATGATACAGTTTATAAAGTTTTAGAGTTTACCAGAAAATGAATTGGGACTTAGGAACTGGGTCCAGTAAAACAGGAACCAATACAACAAAAGGAATTAATTTCTTGATTTAGAAGTAATTTAAACTATAGTATAAAGTCTAGTTCCAAATAAATGAAATTTGACATGCATATTCCACAGATACTAATAAATTACATGATACTTTTTAAAAGTATAAATCTGAGTTAAGCATTTTCATTATTATAGACTAATGCACACAGAATTTTCTAATTCCAAATTGAAAAAGTTAAACCTATTCACTAAAACATTTTTAATTGAAACATTTTTAAAACATTATATATATTTTCATTATTACTTGAGTTTTCTAAAGTATACAAATTAATCTTGAGAAACCTTGCAAAATGCGATTGAAATGAAATTTACAAGAAAGACTAAGCTGTAAATTCAAGATGGTAGAAATTTAATTTCTGTGCTTACCTTGAGTATGTCTTGGGATGAAAATTGTCATCCACTTAACAAAATAAATCCAAGCTCAGTTTCTATATGGAATGAAGTTTAAAGTGAATATAGAATGAAAGTAAATATTTAGAATATTAATTCCTTGAGCTCCTCAATATCTTAGTTTTGCAAAGACTTCAAAATCATCTTCTCTGAGGACAAAAGAAAGTAATTACCTCTCCTCCACATGGTGTTTAATCATGGTTTATTTTTCGAAGAACAGCTGGGCAACACTGGCTGGGCTACAAAGTAAATACACCTCCTTCAACTTGCCTAGATTTAAAAGATAATGAATGTGTTGGGTGACAGAATCTGAGTTTAAAAGTTGAATAGGCTGGAGCTATAGACTGGAGAAGGAAATGGCAACCCACTCCAGTGTTCTTGCCTGGAGAATCTCAGGGATGGGGGAGCCTGGTGGGCTGCTGTCTATGGGGTTGCACAGAGTCAGACATGACTGAAGCGACTTAGCAGCATAGGCTGAGAAAGAGATGAAAGTTATCAAGGATAAATATAACTCTCTGTACTTGAGTCCAGGAAATCAAGCGAGCAAACACAAGGTGAAGAAGGTGTGACTTAACAGCAAGAGAGCAGCAAGGAAAAATTAAAAAACACAAAATCTATTTGACAAGGAACTAAATATGCCAGTTTTACCCCACCCCAGTACTTTTGCCTGGAAAATCCCATGGACGGAGGATCCTAGTAGGCTCTAGTCCATGGGGTCGCTAACAGTCGGACACGACTGAGCAACTTCACTTTCACTTTTCACTTTCATGCATTGGGGAAGGAAATGGCAACCCACTCCAGTGTTCTTGCCTGGAGAATCCCAGGGACGGGGGAACCTGGTGGGCTTCTGTCTATGGGGTTGCACAGAATCGGACACGACTGAAGCAACTTAGCAAATATGCCAGTAGTTCGATCTGATTAACAGAAAAAGAATGTGACTCATACTACATTAGTAAAAGCATTCATGAATTAAAACCTGTTTGACACAACAAAAAATAATTGTGGTGGACTTATGGCTCTTTGAGGCTTCCCTTGTGGCTCAGCTGGTAAAGACTCTGCCCATGATTCAGGAGACCTGGGTTTGATCCCTGGGTTGGGAAGATCCCCTGGAGAAGGGAAAGGCAACCCACTCCAGTATGCTGGCCTAGAGGATTCCATGGACTGTATAGTCCATGGGGTCACAAAGAGTTGGACACAACTGAGAGACTTTCACTTTAATGCCATCACTATTCATTTAAAGTTTCGTTACACAGAGGTTGAAAGATTTGTACCGACATTATTACCAGTAATACTAAAACTCCTAGAGATTCCTTTATGACAGAATTTGTAAATTCATCAGTACTTGGTGGCATCAGAATTTTATGCACATAAAAATATTAGCAAATATGCAATACATAAATCAATGATACAACATGCACCTAAAATGAAATTATAGTGGGGAACTAAATATTTAACTTATACCTCACTTGTTAATGGCTTCCCCAATGGCTCAATGGGTAAAGAACCCACTCGCAATGCAGGAGGCACAGGAGACATGGATTAGATCCCTGGGTGGGGAAGATCCCTGTTAGGAGGAAATGGCAACCCACTCCATTATTCTTGCCTAAAAAAATCCCATGGACAGAGGAGCCTGGTGGGCCACAGTCCATGGGGTTGCAAAGAGTTGGACAAGACTGGGTGATTAAGTATAAATCTCTTTTTAAATCTACATTTTCATGATTCTGGCAAACACTGATAATTTCCCTTTGCACAATACAGAAGAAAAAATATGGTCAACATAAAAATCGCAAGAGGATCTGGGACTATAACATATAAGACGTTTTTGAGGCTTCACTCTGGAGAACAAAAAGAGTGCAACATGACACACGTGCCAGGAGATAAGATAAACCTCTAAGCATATGTAAAAGAGAGAGGTTATTAGCACCTTTGTGAGTATTCATTATTACAGAATTGGTACATTTCCTAGGTGGAAAAAGTGTTTTCTTGGCTTCTCTCTACAAATAAATCACTATAATAAAAACCCTCAAAGGAATGTCAGGTGGATTTTCTGGTAATGTTTACCATAATTGATTTCTGTGGGTTCCTAAATGCTTTAATCCAAAACCTCATTTATCAGCTTTCTGTCTATTTCATGGTAATTACAGGGTTTCCTATTACTGTATCATGGCAGGTCAAAGCAGTGTTGTGACAAGGAGCCCCTGTATTAGGAGAGAAGCACATTCCACATACCAGCCCAGCAATCCAAGCTCTTGACTGTAATTAAACTTGCAAAGGAGTTATCCTTGATGACAGGGAGGAGGTGGGATGATTTGCAGGACTTACTAAGTCTTAACAACAATGCAGATACCTGCCCCCAAACTTAGCTTGAATTTTTGCAGCATCTGTACACATCTGGCTGAATAAAAAAAGGCCAAGTAATTTTATTCTGCAACAGAGAGATACACCCTGATATTTCTGAGCCATACCCTTGAATCCTAGAATCATTGGTCACATTAATTGAACAGTAGAAACATGCCCTTTAAAGAAACTGATCAACCAAATTTTGCTATTTTACTGCTAATTATTGCAGGTAGAGACTTCTGGCCTGGAATCCAGAAACAAGGTCATTTTTTTAATGGTTTGATCACTAAATCTATTAACACTGCATTCTGACCTAGTCTTTTTTTTTTTTTTTTTTTCTGGATTTGACTTATTTTTCTTTTTACTTATTTATTTTTCAAGTTTTCTTTGATTTTTAATTGGGGGGTAATTACTTTAAAATATTGTGTTGGTTTCTGCCATACATCAACATGAATCAGGCATAGGTATACATATGTCCCCTCCTTCTTAAGCCTCCCTTCCACCTTCCAGACTTTCCCACCTCTCTAGGTTGTCACAGAGCAATTTTGTCCATGCTCTTCCTCACTTCTATGGCTTTGACTATTGACTTCTATCTTTATTAAGAACTTAGAATCTGGTTTTAACTATACTGCTTATTCTTCACTGGGCAGGGCCTCTTATCATTCAATGGCAGTCCTGAGGAACCTTATATTCTAGATGCCGGGCTCTCTTTCCCTTCTTCCATCCCACCCCTGCCCCCGAAACTCCCACCAGAAATCTGACCAATCCACATGACTGTTCAGTTTTTGTGAGTTTCAAATAAAATTGTAACACAAAATAGAAGTGACTCAGACTTTTGAATAATACTGTTTGAAACATGTTCAGGTCCTCTGGGACTCAAAAATTTGCTCATTGCTACCTGGTTTTTCTTTTGCTTCTGGGGGGAGGGGAGTAGTTTTATAATAGCTGAAAATCTATTTTAATATGTATCTTCTAAAATAGCAAGACTTTATGGTATGTAAATTGGAGCACCTGGAAGTTGTATTTTAATCGAAATAATACATTTATATTAAAGGAAAAGGCCCTTTAAGGAAAATGTATTAAGCTAAATTAGATACAATCCAGAATAGCTTTGAGTAGCTGAGCAAATCCTTGGATGATGAGGGTCACTTCGGGCTCACCGTCATGAGCGCAAGTTCCACCAGACAAGACACAACCATACAAGCTGCATTTGCTAAATAGTATCCCCACTCACTCAAACTTCCATAGCTGCTACAGAAAGTAAAAAGCCCTCCTTATGGAAAATGGCAAGTAATGAGCTTGCTACTGAGAAACGGTATATTTCTTGCTATATTGGTAAACAAGGATGTTACAGTCATCAGTGATTCCAGTCCCCCAGGGCACTCAGGAAGGAGAAGAATACCTGAGCTATGTGGCAACCATCAAGCTGCAGTCACTGCCTATAGGGAACCCTGAAGAACTCAGGATATAAAAAATTGCAGAATACTGACCCCAGATAGCTGAGATGCACACGAAAGGAATGATTTCAGTGAGCCCAGACTCTTGCATCTTCCCATATATAGAAAAGCACTAAATTCCTTAACCGGAGTTACCTGATTTTCTTTAATTCACAAAAATACTTTTCATGTTCAGACTACCCACCCTTTGTTGCAAGCTTCTATATAACCTGACTGCTTATCTCTCCTCCTCTCCACCCCACTGCCTCCAAGGAGCAGTTGTCTCAAGGCTACTTGAGGATGCTGCCTACCAAGTTTGAGATTCTAAAGATTCCCACAGAATAAATCATAACTCTCAACTTTTAGGTTGTGACTATTTTTTTAGTTGACGCTACCAAACCCTGATTTTGGCTACTGCGTATGTCATGCTGTAATTGTTCATTTTTATCCTTTGGGGAAAGGAAATGGAAAGATATCAGCAGAGTTGGAGTCTGAGACAAAGTTGAGAGAGAAGTTAAGAAAACAAACAGGGTTCCCAGAGTAAGATTTAAAGGAAATCAGGGGGAAAATAAAAGAATTAGATTTCTGGTGCCTTTCCTATCTCTACTTGTGTTGGATCCCTGTGCTGCTTGCAGGAATTTGACTTTCTGTCTCTTCTCACAGCTTCTTGACTGTTTCTTTTGTTTTCTTTACTTCAACTCAAAAAGTACGGTTTTAACTCCTCAAATAGATCTTTATTATTATTCTCATTTTACAGATGAAGAAGCTGCGCAACAGTGAGGCAGGTCACCCAGTTAATAAGCAGTGGAGCAGACTATTTAACTACTAAGCTATACTAATGTGCTCAGTTGCCAAGTCACGTCTGACACTTTGTGGGCCATGGACTGCAGCCCACCAGGCTCCTCTGTCCATGGGATTTCTAGGCAGGAATACTGGAGTGGGCTGCCATTTCCTTCTCCAGGGGATTTTCCCAATTCAGGGATTGAACCCACGTCTCTTGTGGCTCATGCATTGACAGGCGGATTCTTTACCACTAGCACCACCTGGGAAGCTATGTTGTTGTTCAGTCACTAAATTGTGTCTGACTCTTTGCGACCCCATGAACTACAGCATGCCAGGCTTCCCTGACCATCACTGTTTCCCAGAGTTTGCTCAAATTCATGTCCACTGAGTCTGTGATACTATCTAACCGTCTCATCCTCTGCCGCCCTCTTCTCCTTTAGCCTTCAATCCTTCCCAGCATCAAGATCTTTTCCAGGGAGTCAGCTCTTTGCATCAGGTGGCCAAAGTATTGGAGTTACACTGCCTCCAAAGGAATCTAAAGATAGTAATATGAACTGGTGTCTACAGTGGTAGCAACAAGATCAGTAAAGTGGATCAGATTTTTGTGATTCTTGTTTATTATAGGCTATGTAAGACTACCAATAAACAGCGTTATTTAAACTCACAACACAGAAGATTTTTAAATACTTGTTTCAAGGAAATGGCAACCCACTCCAGTATTCTTGCCTGCAGAATCCCATGGACAGAGGAGCCTGACAGGCTACAATCCATAAGATTGCAAAGAGTCGGACACAACTGAAGCAACTTAGCACCCAAACCTACAACACAAAAGATTTTGAAATACTTGTTTATACAGACCTAGCCTAAGTTTTATCAATTTTTCTGTGGCTACAAAAACTCCACTGTGGAATATCCTTTGCATGTATAAAGCATCTTTTTATACATCTGACATATCCTATTTTTAAAAATCAATGAAATAAGACAGTGTCTTTTTCTCCATTCCATTCACAAAGAACATCCTCTTCAACCCAGTAGGCTGCTTATAAATGCACACTTAAGAAAGGCAGAACCAAAATTTGGAGACGGATCAGTATGCATCCAATACTTGCCGCTAAAAGCTAAGAAGGGTAAGTGCTTGTGACTGGATGTGCTGTGTGTGCTTAGCCGCTCAGTCATGTCTGATTCTTTGTGACCTCATGGACTGTAGCCCGCCAGGCTTCTCTGTCCATGGGGGTTCTCCAGACAGGAATACTGGAGTGGGTTGCCATGCCAAATGGTGGCAATGACTAAATATCTTAGGAATAGCATTAATCCTGGATCTCAACCAAGCAGGTGTTTGGGCAAGAGCTGCTTACACACACAGTTGCTACTTTCAAGTAACTCATAGCTAGTTGATATAATACGTAAAACTACATTTAAGTACATCTGTAAAATCACTTTTGTAAGTGAGGAGTGCCAGAAAGAGCCAGGTGCTCCATAGTGCCAGGTATCAGTGAAGACATCAGGTGCCTCCTCAGAGCAAAGTCACAGTTATTAGGTGACAAATACCTCGCAAAACTTTGGCATGCTGTTTTAAGTTGTAATTTTTCTTCTGTTCCTTTTGTGATGTTTCCATGTGGTAAATTATGTCTGATCAGAGTGCCAAAATATTGATACTTCAGACTGCCAGTTTTTAGCCTGCTCTTTACTAAGAAGGTTGTCATTTATGTTTTTCTGAGATCACAGAATAGCATTTCACAGATAAGTTACCAGTAGTATCCAGTATCCTTAACAGAGCGGGGGGCGGGGGGGGGAATTAAAATGATTGATAGACTCTAAGTTAACATTTTAATTTATATACTATGCTAAATTTATATTTAATTTATATGTATTTCATTCTGCTATCTATATTTTAACCCTAAGAGTGCTGAATGTTTTTTGAAAAGCATAGGTGAAACTTGAAAGTCCCATTTTTCTTATATGCAAAAATATTTAGTATAATATGTATAGGAATTTCAATGAAGATTTTAAGACAAAAACTGTACAAAAGATCCTTTTGTTAAGAAATATATGGGTCATATAATTAAGATAGCATCTAATTCATACTAATAG
The DNA here is from genome assembly GCA_935064755.1 of Tragelaphus eurycerus. Lineage (NCBI taxonomy): Eukaryota > Metazoa > Chordata > Mammalia > Artiodactyla > Bovidae > Tragelaphus > Tragelaphus eurycerus. Next base: position 13,038,634 of record CAKXYN010000036.1, on the reverse strand, counting down.
AGAAAAATTCTTAAGTTTATTGATTGAAATGTTACCTTTTTACGTGTCAAAATGTGCGCATGTATGTTTGTATGTGTGTAGATTCTAAATATAACTATCTGGTGACCAATAAACTAAGCAGGAGATGGTATAAATTAATAAATGTCAAAGTTAGACCAGATAATCAAATTACTAACTTGTTTCAGGTAGTGTCTGAATATTTGAATATTTTGTTTATGTATTTTATATTTATTTAAAATTAGCAAAAGATTTTATAATTAAGAAGGTCAAGGAAAAAATGCAAAGTTACTCACTAGTGACAAAATTGAATGAAGGAGATAATGAAATAACTCCACTCCATAAATATACACAGTTCAGTTCAGTTCAGTTCAGCCGCTCAGTCGTGTCCAACTCTTTGCAACCCCATGAATCACAGCACACCAGGCCTCCCTGTCCATCACCAACTCCCGGAGGTCACTCAGACTCAAATCCATCTAGTCAGTGATGCCATCCAGCTATCTCGTCCTCTGTCGTCCCCTTCTCCTTCTGCCTCCAATCCCTCCCAGCATCAGAGTATTTTCCAATGAGTCAACTCTTCTGGTGAGGTGCCCAAAGTACTGGAGTTTCAGCTTTAGCATCATTCCTTCCAAAGAAATCCCAGGGCTGATCTCCTTCAGAATGGACTGGTTGGATCTCCTTGCAGTCCAAGGGACTCTCAGGAGTCTTCTCCAACACCACAGTTCAAAAGCATCAATTCTTCGGCACTCAGCCTTCTTCACAGTCCAGCTCTCACAACCATATATGACCACAGGAAAAACCATAGCCTTGACTAGACGGACCTTTGTTGGCAAAGTGATGTGTCTGCTTTTGAATATGCTATCTAAGTTGGTTATAACTTTCCTTCCAAGGAGTAAGCATCTTTTAATTTCATGGCTGCAGTAACCATCTGCAGTGATTTTTGAGCCCAAAAAAATAAAGTCTGACACTGCTTCCACTGTTTCCCCATCTATTTCCTATGTAGTGATGGGACTGGATGCCATGATCTTCGTTTTCTGAATGTTGAGCTTTAAGCCAACTTTTTCCTCTCCACTTTCACTTTCATCAAGAGGCTTTTTAGTTCCTCTTCACTTTCTGCCATAAGGGTGGTGTCATCTGCATATCTGAGGTTATTGATATTTCTCCCAGCAATCTTGATTCCAGCTTGTGTTTCTTCCAGCCCAGCGTTTCTCATGATGTACTCTGCATATAAGTCAAATAAGCAGGGTGATAATATACAGCTTTGACGTACTCTTTTTCCTATTTGGAACCAGTCTGTTGTTCCATGACCAGTTCTAACTGTTGCTTCCTGACCTGCATACAGATTTCTCAAGAGGCAGGTCAGATGGTCTGGTATTCCCATCTCTTTCAGAATTGTCCACAGTTTATTGTGATCCATAGAGTCAAAGGCTTTGGCATAATCAATAAAGCAGAAATAGATGTTTTTCTGAAACTCTCTTGCTTTTTCCATGATCCAGCACATGTTGGTAATTTTATCTCTGGTTCCTCTGCCTTTTGTAAAACCAGCTTGAACATCAGGAAGTTCACGGTTCACATATTGCTGAAGCCTGGCTTGGAGAAGTTTGAGCATTACTTTACTAGTGTGTGAGATGAGTGCAATTGTTCGGTAGTTTGAGCATTCTTTGACATTGCCTTTCTTTGAGATTGGAATGAAAACTGACCTTTTCCAGTCCTGTGGCCACTGCTGAGTTTTCCAAATTTGCTGACATATTGAGTGCAGCACTTTCAAAGCATCATCTTTCAGGATTTGGAATAGCTCCACTGGAATTCCATCACCCCTACTAGCTTTGTTCGTAGTGATGCTTTTTAAGGCCCACTTGACTTCACATTCCAGGATGTCTGGCTCTAGGTCAGTGATCACACCATCGTGATTATCTGGGTCATGAAGATCTTTTTTGTACATTTCTTCTGTGTATTCTTGCCACCTCTTCTTAATATCTTCTGCTTCTGTTAGGTCCATACCATTTCTGTCCTTTATTGAGCCCATCTTTGCATGAAATGCTCCCTTGGTATCTCTAATTTTCTTGAAGAGATCGCTAGTCTTTCCCATTCTGTTATTTTCCTCTATTTCTTTGCATTGATCATGGAGGAAGGCTTTCTAATCTCTTCTTGCTATTCTTTGGAACTCTGCATTCAGATGTTTATATCTTTCCTTTTCTCCTTTGCTTTGTGCTTCTCTTCTTTTCACAGCTATTTGTAAGGCCTCCTCAGGCAGCCATTTTGCTTTTTTGCATTTCTTTTCCATAAGGTACATGCTATTCCTGAAAGCAGGAGAAGGAAGTTGTGATGATTCATTTCTTCATCACAGCTAAATTAAGTCAATACATATTTTCTGAGCATCCATTTTAAGATAGCAATTTTCTAGGCTCCTCAAGAATCCAGATACGCACAGCCTTTGGTATCATACCTCCAACCAAAAATTTTATAAAGAAACATTTAAAGAGCAGGGATCAAATTGCAGCACAAGATAACAAGAAGCACTGCAACAAGACACTAAGTAAGTGGTATAAACCACTTGTGTACCATGACTGAGGAAAACCTTACCTAGAAGCAGGGAGCTAAAAAAACTGGTAGAAGTCTGATGGTTAAAAAGAAAAGGGAAGAATATTCTTGAATACTGTGAGCCTGGTAGGTTACAGTCCCTAGGGTCTCAAAGAGTTGGACACAACTGAAGCAACTTAGCACACACATGCACATCACATGAGTAACCAAAAAAAAGGTAGTAAACAACTCTGAATGCAGTTTCAAGTCTGTCATCATCAATTCAATGAAAAAAATTAAAAACCACAACAAATTACAAAATTATTAAAGACTTGTATTCAAATTAAAACTGTAAAATAATTTTCAAAAAATATGTGAGCAGTAATTTAATTATACCATATGGAAGACTTCTCAAAATATAGTTCTACAAATTTAACCTTCTGTATGTCAAATTTCATTATAAATTTAAAATTAAAAAAATAAAATTAAAATAAATTAAATTAAATTAATAATAAAATTATTAATTAATAATAAATAATAAAATAAAAATAAAATTAAAATTAAATTAAAAACCAAGAAAAATTAAGGCGAAAGGATCATTCACTATGTAGGCATCACAAGTGTCCTAATTTTTTATGTTCCTGGTGCTTTTAACATATTAAGAATTTTTGCAAATCAATTCAGAAGATGAATATTTCAATAGAAAAATAGGCAAAGGAGTTAATGAGTGACTCCAAAACAAAGTAAAAGTGCCTAAGAGCCATGAAAAATATTAATAAATATTGTAAAAATGTACAAGGAAACTTTTACCTTTTTTTGCACAAAAATTATAATTCTCTTTGTTAGAGTGATACAGGAAAACTATAAACTATGTCACTTGCTCTCAAGAGCAAGTGACATAAAAAATCTAAAGGCTTGCAAATGTGAATATATTTAACCCAGTAATCCTACTTAAAAATCTATCCTAAGGGATTAGTAAAAGATGATACAAAACCTCTGTCAAAGATGACTGAAATGATACATATGAATAATATTCATTGCAACAGTACTTAGGATATTAGCAAAATTAAGCAGCCTAAATTTCCAACCAGAGATTATAAATTAAGACATATTTATGTAAGCAAGAACATTAATATTGCACAAAATTCCAGCAGTATAAAAAATGTTCATGATGTATTGCTAAATGAAAAAATAAATGGGCTTCAATTACTATAAAACAGATAATAATATAGAAGGATTTTCACCAAACTATTTACATTAACTTTTTCAAGTTGGTGAGAGAATGATTTTCCAAATTTTCTGCAATGAGCAAATATTATATTGATATTTATAGTTAGCAAAACACTTATGTCTTGTAAAAGCTGTAATTCTTTGGAACCAACAAGTAATCAGTAAATGTTAAAATAGCTAGCAAAATCGGAAACTCACATTTTTTTCTTAACTACTGATTGCATGAAAATGAAATTCCTTAGCATTCACTAAATCAGCCACTTATTGCATGTATGTGTGTGTTTGTAATTTTATTCCATATGTGTGCAGGATTTTTATTTTTTGGAAATTAAAAATTATCTTTTAAAGAAGTTTCACTTTGTAAAAATTCTTAAATTATGACTCCTCTATAAGACATTGTGTTCACTAATTTAATTCTTCTGTATCCCAGGTATTTGTGGTATATTAGTGGTGGTGTGTGCTCCTAATGTATCACTCATTGGAATGTACTGAGAATGTTTTCTACCTTCTTAGCATGTGTGTGGGTGCTAAGTCACTTCAGTCGTGTCTGACTCTTAGTGACCCTATGGATCATGAACCTCCACCCCCATTCCCTCAGGCTCCTTGTGCATGGGGATTCTCCAGACAAGAATACTGGAGTGGGTTGCTATGTCTTCCTCCAGAGTTTCTTCTCCACCCAGGGATCAAACCAGCCTCTCTTCTCCTGCACTGGGTCTCCTGCACTGGGAGATGGGCTCTTTACCACTAGCACCACCTGGGAAGCCCTCTTATTACCATATTGGGATGCGGTTTAAGAACTGAGATGCTCAGGACTTCCCTGGCAGTGCTGTGGTTAAGACTCTGCTCTCCCAATGCAGGAGGCACAGGTTTGTTCCCTGGTTGGGAAATTAAGATCCAGCATGCCTCACAGTGTGGCCTAAAACACACAAACAAGAACGAATTGAGACACTTGATTAACAAGAATCCTGGAGCCTAAGGAGAATACATTTGAAAGATCTTCACCTTTTGCTGTCTGTAGCAAGAGCCATTTGTACAATAATAGCATGTTCAAATTTCATGATATCTTTTATCTGAAAGACTCTAAAGTCCATTATGGAACCAATTAGGAGATTCCTACCTATTATACAACACAGGACCTCTGGTTGACCACAGCTTGACCATGTGGCAGTAGGAACTCAACTGGATAGTTGCTCATCTGTCTTAAGAGAGGAAGTAAATAACTTCTGTAATGAAAACTCCTATGATTTTATTTTTCTTTAAGAGGGAGGACAGGGTCATTACACAGATTGGAAGGCAGCCAAAACAACAAAGCTAAATACTTGAAAGTGAAGTACCCTGCAAGAATTTACCAATAATAAGTTGTTGGAGGTGGGCAGATGGGCTTGGAAATGATACACAGGACTCTTCCTACTGGCTTGTGAACTGAACAAATAAATCGCTATAGATACGCTAGATGTTGATTTTGAAATATAATGAGAATACTCAGTTTTCCTCTATAGTTTTGTCAATGTGGACCATTTTTAAGGTCTTTATTAAATTTTTTATAATATTGCTTCTCTTTATGTTAAGTTTTTTGGGGGGCATGAGGCACATGGGATCTTAGCTCCTTCACCAAGGGTTGAACCCACACCCCCTGCATTGGAAGGCACAATCTTAACCACTGGACCGCCAGGGAAGTCCCCTTCCATAATTTAGCTTGAGAAATAAGTAGTCTGTCTTATCAATGCCCAGAATTTTCATAAGCAGTGCTACTGAGGATATATTATTTTGTGCTAGATTCAGACTAAAACTGGTCCCGGCAGGTGGACCATCTATATTTGTCAGTTGATTAACTAGACGTGGTTCTGAGTCAGTTAATGACATGACTGTCGCAAAGGCAAATTGGAATGTAAGTTTATAGGACAGGCAGTAATTATTGTCTCCAGATGTTTTACATGGAATCTAGTTAAAATACATGGAAAAATTAAAGTGGAAGTAATCGCAGTACCTATGAGAAGCTGATACAATATTCAGATCCATATATAAAGTGCTAAGTAAAGTGGGCACAGGGGCTTGGTAGAAACAAACATAATTATGTAGCTATGAAGCTGAACATAGGCTTTGCTGTCTTGGGCTATTGATGCTAGCATGGTGATGGCAAATTGTCTTGTGAGAAACACACAAGAAGACAGGAGAAGAAAGGAATTTGGGCCCCGAGACTGGCATCACAAATGAGGTTTCCAACAGCACATTTTCATGAGTTGTTTTATATTGTTTCATACTGAACACTTTTGAAGAGGCAGATCTTAGGAGTGGTGGATACTGAGAGATTTCTAAAGTTTCCCAAAATTTATTTTGAATCTCTCCTCAATATCATCAGTAGTTTTTTTTTTATCTTTGTCCCTCCACCCCACTCTGCTGTTTATTGAGTATAACATATTATCAAACTATTCTAGTTTTTTTATTTAGGGCAGTTTTTCTTTATCAAAAGTTAAGGAAACAGGGAGGTTAAAATAATATAAGTAAATTAGTGTTTATGCAAAATATAATTAGGCACCTAATATGAACAAATCATTTTATATAACATGATGACTGACATTTAATTGGCACTCAGTAAACGTTGATTTCATCTTTCGTGTTTACTACCAGTGAGAAACTTTTTCAGAGATAAAGATGGTAGAAAATATACAAATAATGTTTATAAACAAATGTAGCATAAAACACTGAGAGAAATTCTTAATTTGTGCTCCAGAGATATTTTAAGGATTCAGGACCATAAACACATTATAAAAAGTATGTATTTTTGTACTCACATGTATATATTGGGAGTGAAATCCATACTATTCATTACATTTTTTCAAAGATTTTACCACTCCCCAAATCCAAAGAACAACTGATTGAAGAAAAGGAGTGAGGATATTGAACCAATTAAAGAAAATGCTGATTTGTACAGACATTTGTTAATACTTTTGCTTTGAAAATATTTTGCAGTATATTTATTACCTAGTTTGGAATGGTTCAGAACAATTCCAAGACTAATATCCATATGAAAGAACAGTCTCATTGAAATATTGGAAAGAGAGTAAGGTAAAAATAGGAGTCAATAAAGGGACTTGGAGCTTTTAGGATATCAGAGAACGTCCATAAATTTTCTCTAAAAAAGAATGAAAATAGATCCTCTTATACCTGAAAAAAAAGGAGAATGAAAACAGAAAAGAAATTTCTAAGTCAATTTTTCAGAGCTCTAGAAATTCACCAAAGTTTTACAACAATCTGAAATGCATTTATTCAAGAAAAACTGCTGAACCTCAGTAAGAACAAGATTTATGGCCATTTAACTTGACCTACACTTATTCTCTGCGCACTCCCCAGTTCTCAAGCAGCCTTGAAAACTAACAGACTTGGAGCCATGGTGGAGGCAGACCAAGTCTGGATCTTCTCATGTAGTCTCATCCTTAAAGCATCAATATTATTTGATTTGTCTCAAAGCTTCTTAGAAAATCTCTGTTCACAGGTCACTGTCATTATTCGACCTGATTTAGAGCTCAAAAGCCCTACCTCCAGGTCATTTGTTGAAAACAATCAGTAGAAATTAATATCACAGATGCCTATATTAATAATTGTGGCAAACAAAATCCTGGACAAATTATAAAAGGAAGATTGACCTTTGCCGGCAAAGTGACGTTTCTGCTTTTTAACATGCTGCCTAGGTTCGTCATAACTTTCCTCCCAGGGAGCAAGTATGTTCATAGGGGTTTTTGGAAAGCTCTGATATATTGCTGAGAATTTAGAAGGGCATATCCTTGCTCCTTGGAAGGAAAGTTATGATGAACCTAGGCAGCATGTTAAAAAGCAAAGACGTCACTTTGCTGACAAAGGTCAAAATCTATGGTTTTTCCAGTAGTCATGTAAGAGTTGGACCATAAAAAAGCCTGAACACCAAAGAATTAGTGCTTTCAAATTATAGTGCTGAAAAGACTCTTAAGAGTCCCTTAGACTGCAAGGAGATGAAACCAGTCAATCAACGCTGAATATTCATTGGAAGGACTGATGCTGAGGCTGAAGGTCCAGTACTTTGGCCACCTGATGCAAAGAGCAGACTCATTAGAGAAGACCTTGATACTGGGAAAGATTGAGGGCAGGAGAAGAAGAGAAGATGGTTGGATGACATCATCACCTAAGTATACATGAATTTGAGAAAACTCTGGGGGATAGTGAAGGATGGGGAAACCTGGCGTGCTGCAGTCCCCGGGGTCGCAAAGAGCCGGACATGACTGAGCAACTGAACAGCAACAGCAGCGTATTCTGTCTGTAAGAAAGGCACTTCAGATTCAAAGACATGAATAGATTGAAAGTTTAAAAGATGAAAGAAAAATGCCATACAAACAGTAACCACAAGCAAAACCTCTTAATAGAAATGAAGGGAGATATAGACAATTCAAAAAAATTAATTGATGAATTCAGTATCTCACTTTCCAAAAAATGAATGGAACACCTAAGGGGGAGATCAGCAAAGAAATAGAAGACTTAGACAACACGGTAAACCAACTAAACTGAACAAACGTCTATAGCATACTCCATCCACCAATAGCAGACTACACAGTCTTCTCAAGTGCACATAGAATATTCTACAGGATAGAAAATGTGCTAGGTCATTGAACAAACCTCAGTAAATATAAAAGAACTGAAATAATCAAAGTACATTCTCCAGTCACAATAGAATTAAATTATAAATCAATAAGGGGAAATTTGAAGAATTACAAAAATGTAGAAATGAAACAATATGTATAATCAATAGTTCAAATAAAAAATAGCAAGTAAAGTTTAAAATGCTTTAAAATGAGTGAAAGTGAAAATATAAAATACTAAAACTTATGAGGTGCAGCTAAAATAATGTTAACAGGGGAATTTGTAGCTGTGAACATCTGAATTAAAAAAGAAGAAGAATCAAATCAATCTAATTTTCCTATTTAAAAACACTGGAAAAAGAAGAGAAAGTTATATCGAAAGCAAGCAAAAGGAAGGAAGTCATTTAAGAAGTTGGAGCATAAATAAATGAGATAGAGAATAGTAAAGCAATAGAGAAAAATCAGTGAAGCCAAAATTGGTTATTTGATCAGCAAAATTAACAAAACTTTGCTGGAATGATCAAGAAATGAAGAGAACACAATCAAATTACTAAAATCAGGAATAAAAAGGAGACAGCTTAGATAACTTAGACAAAAATGACGAATTTTTAGAAAAACACAAAATACCAAAAGTGATTCAAGAAGAACTAGAAAATCTGAGCCTCTATATTTTTATTGGCACATTTTCCCCCCTTTGTTTCCTCTTTCCCTAAATTTTAATAAAAAATTCAATAATAGATACATTTGCCTTTTTTAATGGCAAAAATCAACTTAAAATGTTTAATTCCTTTCTCCTTTTCCTTTCCCTAAATGGAAAAGATCGCTTAGGCAGTATTTTTCCACCTCCTAGTTGGAAAAATACTTGTGTTTAATAAACATTTTGTGGCTTTCTAACTTTAAGTGATTTTTAAACTGTGAGTTTAAAATTTCCTTATCTCTAAACTGGAGGTATTATAGCTTATAGCAGCCTTTGATAGAGGATTTACTGAGCAAAATAATTTAGGAAAATCTAAAAATATTTCTTATTATTTCTACAGTCATCCTTGTAAAGCCCAGATTCTCAAGCAAACAGAGCCTTGATGAAAGCTCTTGTGTTATTGCTTTATTGGGGAGGGCAATTCTCAGAAAAGTAGGAGGAAGAAAAAAGGGAGATAACATAGAATTGAGCACAGTCTGTGTGTGATTACCAAGCCTGCCACTGCTTGGTACCAAGCAAACTGCAGCACATATTTTTGACAGTCTTTCAAGAGGCTGGGTGAATCATCGCATCTCAGGATGGCCCATTTGGGAGAAGAAGAGAAGAATTTATCTGCTAGCTCCCATCTCTCAAAACTCCCAAGATTTACCCCAACGGACATTAACTTCCCCACACTTCCAGGTGATGGTACATGGGTTCTGAGCAGCCTTTGTTATCACATGTTTCAGCTCCAACAGGGAAGCCTTGGGATCAAAGAGAAGAACCCCACAGCACAGGCTCTGATGAGAGACAGAATAGACCAGCATGATGTCCATTACAGCCCGCGCATAGATGAAAAGGTGGCAGCAGCAGGGGTTTCAGAGACAGGCGACCCGAAGAGGGAATGAGACAGGGCACGAGTGTGTCTGATTCAACATCCAAGCAAAGTCTCCAAGTAGAAACTAGGCACATGTGTGTGTGTGCTAAAGGCTTCAGTTGTGTCTGACTCTTTGCGACGCTATGGACTGTAGACTGCCAGGCTCCTCTTTCTATGGGATTCTCCAGACAAGAATACTGGAGTGGGTTGTCGTGCCCTCCTCTGCTGGGAGCGAGCTCCACCCATGACAAAGGTCATGAGGAAGGAGGCTCGGCATACGCAAATGCGGGATGTAGCCTCAGGAGCCCCCTGGAAATTCTCGAGCATCTACCCCCCAAACCAGAGTCTGCCTACTTTCTGCTTTGTGCTCTCGCCTACACCTCTGACTTTACGGGGGGGCTGTCCCCCACTACCTCTCTCTGAAAAGAGTTAACTTACAGCTCCAGTTAATAATTCCTGGGTGTGACAGTGTTTCAACCTACAAACTCTTTTGGAAATCCTCTAGCCTGCCTGAATAGGTTTTTCCGGCCACATGTGATTGTTCAGTGCCTCCCAACTGTGAGAGGCATGAGATGTTCTAAACTGTCTAAATACAGATTCCTTTGAGCAGTTAAAAGATTGATTAGAAATTATATTGGTGAAGGGTTTTTCACTTGTTGGGCCAATGTTTGCTGCTAAGTCTCCATATCTCTTACCTACTGTGTCCTTGGAAGTGTATTGATTGATATAATTGGTGTATAGAAATGTAAGTAGTAGCCTCAATGTTTGTAACCTTGGACCCTTGAGTTAATTCTTTTCTTGATTGAGCCCACCTCACCTTTGCCCTATAGGAATGCAACTTTATCTAATGCTTTTTGGAGGCTGGTGCCTGACTTTAGAATAATCACTTTTAGAGAAAAATAAGTTTCTTAAAATGTTGACAGGCCTCCAGGCCAGAAGATGATGTAACTCACCTAAACTTTTGCGTATGATAAGTTTTAAAGCCTGGCTCAGGGACTGCTGTCCCTGCATGACTCCACCCCTTCCCCCATTATCCTCTATGCATAACTTAAGGTATAAAAACTACTTTGAAAAATAAAGTGCGGGGCCTTGTTCACCGAAGCTTGGTCTCCCCATGTCGTTCTTTCTCTTACCTTCTGGCTGAATTGTTCAGCCTCCTCTCTCCACAAAATGTTCTCACTGAGCTATCCTTGTTTCATCCACTTTTCTTCACTGAATTTCCTCACTGAGCTATCCTCATTCTAGTATTCTTTATATCTTTAATACTTAATTAAGCAATTGTTTCCTGATCGTCGCCAATGCCGTCCCAGCTTCGAATTCCCTGGATCCACCGGGGCTGGACCCCGGCACTCCTCCAGGGGATCTTCCCTACCCAGGGATCGAACCCACATCTCTTAAGTCTCCTGCAGTGGCATGCAGGTTCTTTGCCACTACCGCCACCTGGGAAGCCCAGACACTAGGCAGTATGTTCAAATTCAAAGCAGGAAGCCTTTTGAATGAATATGTTATTGTTCTGTTCTTGGGGAAAAGACAGCGTTTAAAGGCTTGATTATAACCACTTCCAAAGAACCATAAAAATTAGAAATTTTTTAGTACATTGCATCAAAGCACAACTTTTGGCTCTCATTGTAAGTCTTTATACGTACTCTAAGTTTTTTTGATCAGTTCGCTGTATTAGTCATATCGGGCTGACAAACAGAATGCCATGAATTGGGGGCTTAAACAACAGAAATTTATTTTCTCATACTTTTGGAGGCTGGGAAGTCTAGGTCTGTTCCTGGTGGGCACTGTCTTCCGGTGTGTCAGTGGCTGCCTTCTCACTGTGTCCTCCAGAGCAGAGACAGAAGGAGATCTCTTTCTTCCTCTTCGTAGAAGACCACCAGTCCTATCAAATTAGAGCTCATGTCTCTATGATCTCCTGCGTGTGTGCTCAGTTGCTCAGTCATGTCCGACTCTTTGCGACCCCATGTACTGTAGCTCACCAGGCTCCTCTGTCTATGGATTTTTCCAGGCAAGAATACTGGAGTGGGCTGCCATGTCATTCTCCCAGGGATCTTCCTGACCCAAGGACTAAACTTGAATATCATACATTGGCAGGAGGATTCATTACCCCAGAGCCACCTGGGACTCCCCTTTATGATCTCATTTAGTCTCAATTACTTCCTAGAAGTCCTGTCTCTGAATACAGTCATGTTGGAGGTTAAAGTTTCAATGTATGAGCTTTGAGGACACACAGTTTAGTCCATAGCACTTACTTATCACAAAGAATAAATCTACTGAAATGTTAAAATGAAGTGGAATTTGAGTAATCCAAACATTTACATTTTTATAAATTACTATAATTAAAATATCTTTGAGTGCCAATAATTTTGAGCTATCTCCATATATGACACAATTTTCTTCTCAAAAATAAGACGTGTGAAAAAATAGAAAGTATCACTATAACTCTGAAAGTGTTGCTTCCTTGTCAAGTTTTCAGATAAGAATATTTTAGATAGTGCCACTAAATTGATACATGTATGAACCAGTAAATATATCCACACTGATTTATTTGAGCCTAATCCTGGTGGCTCAGTGGTAAAGAATCCACCTACCAAGCAGGAGAAGCAGGTTTGATACCTTGGTCGGGAAGATTCCCTGGAGAAGAAAATATCCACTCACTCCAGTATTCTTGCCTGGGAAACCCCATGGACACAGGAGCCTGGCAAGGCTACAGTCCATGGGGTCGCAAAAGAGTTGGATGTAACTGAGTCTATACATGCATCTATGATTAAAGATGCACTATATATTATGAGTTTTCCATATAAAGGCCAAAAAAAAACCTCATTACCGCTCAAAATTCTCAGAGTCCTGTCTCATAATAATATGTTTACAGGGTTGTAGATCCCACCCGCAAGGTTGCTCCACTCATGATAAGAATGCTCAGTATTTAACTGGCTTTGTCAGACACTCACCCATACGTCAACAACTTCCTCCATAACAGACAAGTGTGTAGACCTAAGGCTTTCATTTCCCCTGGAAACTGCTTGTATAAATATCTATGCCACCTTGCTCTTTGTTTTGGGCTGCCAGGTATTAGTAACACCAGATATTAGGTTGGAGACTCATTTGAAATATCAGTTGGAAAGCTTTTCTGTTTTCAAGTTACATAGCCCATGAAAACTTCTATGAGCCACATCTGTCTCAAAATGAAATAACATGAGCAACCTAAAGAAAAATGTTGCTTTCCTTACAGAGTGCCGTTTTATTGCCCCTGGGGAAAAAAATCCAAACCTCTTAACAAGCTGTTACAATGAGTTGGGGGAGGAGGCCACCCTCATACCACAGAACTTGTAATATCCTGCATATGGTCACTCCTTCAGAGCTCCATGCCTTTCCTCTTGCTCTTCCTGTGCCCATAAATTCTTCCCACCTGCCTGGTGATGCCTACCCTTCTCCCTCAAATGTTATCTCCTCAGGGAAGCGCTTCCTGATGTCCTCAACAGAGTTGATGTTTTTTCCTTTATGCTCCCTTGCTATTTTCTTTTTTTAATTTTTTTTTTTTTTTTTTTTAAAAAATTTAAATTAAAAGTCTTTACTGAATTTGCTACAATATTGCCTCTGTTTTATATTTTGGTTGTCTGGCCTTGAGGCATGCACTATCTCAGCTCCCCAATCAGGGAGCGAACCTGTACCACCTGCCCGAGAAGGTGAACTTCCAACCACTGAACTGCCAGGGACGTCCCCATCCCCTAGTTTTTTACTCATCTCTCCGGCTGCCTCGCCCACTTGGCCAGCATTCACTTTTGGCAGGGGTCCTGCCATCTGAGTATACCTGTATCTAGAACATACCTGGTACTGTACCTCTCTACTGAATGAATGATGTTGTTGTTCAGTCATTCAGTCGTGTCCGACTCTTTGCACCTCCATGGACTGCAGCACTCCAGACTTCCCTGTCCTCCACTGTCTCCCAGAGCTTGTGCAGATTCATATTGATTGAGGTGGTGGTGCTAACCTTCTCATCCTCTGTCACCCCTCCTCCTTTTTGCCTTCAGTCAGTCTTTCCCAGCATTAGGATCTTTTTCAGTGAGTCATCTTCCAATCAGGTAGCCAAAGTATTGGAGCTTCGGCATCACTGGCTGTCCTTCCAGTGAACATTCAGGGTTGATTTCCTTCAGGATTGACTGGTTTGATCTCCTTGCAGTCCAAGAGAATCTCAAGATTCTTCTCCAGCACCACAATTCAAAAGCATCAATTCTTCAGCACCCACCCTTCTTTATGGTCCAACTCTGGTTGGAGTGATGTCTCCATGGTCCAGAGTCCACGGAGTCTGGCCCATGGTCCAGAGTGATGTCTCTGCTTTTTAATATGCTATATAGGCTTGTCATAGCTTTACTTCCAAGAAGCAAGTGTCTTTTATTTTAATGGCTGCAGTCACCATCTGCAGTGATTTTGGAGCCAAGAAAATAAAAATCTGTCACTGCTTCTTCTTTTTCCCCATCTGCTGAATGAATGAATCAACCAGCAAATGCATTAAAGACCAATGATGCAGGTTACTGAAATAAAAGAAATAATGTTGAAGACTAGAATTTAGTTCATAACAAGCCAGAAAAATCATAAACAGTGGTTTTCAAAGTCAGAAGCATATCCTTCTGATGATACCGGTCTTAGAAGAAGATTTTCTCGCTTGCTATTGTTATGCCAGAATTCAAAGACTTTTTTCTGGTTATTCCAGAGACTGTTGCTGTACATCTACAGGACTAGTTATTTCTCTGATCCCACAGTTTAATGTATGTGAATCGCAGCACTCTACAAGGAAAACAAAGAGCTGTAAGCAGTGTTCATAACAGCACAGCCTCCAGTAAGGCCATGCTGGAAGTCTTGTGTGCATGCTTGTGCCTGCCCAGTTCCTTCAGTCTTGTCCAACCCTTTTTCAACCCCAAGGACTATAGCCCGCCAGGCTCCTCCATCCATGGGACTTTCCACGCAAGAATACTGTCATGGGATGTCATTTCTTCCTCCAGGGGATCTTCCCAACCCAGGGATTGAACTCAGATCTCTTGCATTGCAGGCAGATTCTTTACTGTCTGAGCCACTGGGTGCCAGGGTCCAGCCCCGGTGGATCCAGGGAATTCGAAGCAGAGACGGCGTCAGCCGGGGTCAGGAAACGATTGCGACCCCATGGACTGTAGCCCAACAAGCTCCTCCATCCATGGGATTCTCCAGGCAAGAATATTGGAGTGGATTGCCATTTCCTTCTCCAATTAAAGATATAAAAAGTAATAAAAATAAGAATAGCTCAGTGAGGAAATTTAGTGAAGAAAAGTGGATGAAATAAGGATAGCTCAGTGAGAACATTCAGTGGAGAAAAGAGGCTGAATATTCAGCCAGAAGGTAAGAGAAAGAACGACATGAGGAGACCAAGTTTCGGAGAACAAGGCCGGCACTTTATTTTCCAAAGTAGTTTTTATACCTTAAGTTATGCGGAGGATAATGGGGGAAGGGGTAGAGTCATGCAGTAAGCCAGGCTTTGTTCCTGCAAACTTATCATATGCAAAAGTTTAGGTGATTTGCATCATCTTCTGGTCCAGAGGCCTGTTAATGTTTTAAGAAACTTGCTTCAGAAAACTTATTTTTTTCTAAAGGTGATTATTCTGAAGTCAGGCACCAGCCTCCAAAAAACATTAGATAAAGTTGCATTCCTATAGGGCAAAGGTGAGGTGGGCTCAATCAAGAAAAGAATTAACTCAAGGGTCCAAGGTTACAAACATTGAGGCTACTACTTACATTTCTATACACCAATTATATCAATCAATACACTGCCAAGGACACAGTAGGTAAGGGATATGGAGACTTAGCAGCAAACATTGGCCCAACAAGTAAAAAAACCTTCACCAATATAATTTCTAATCAATCTTTTAACTGCTCAAAGGAATCTGTATTTAGACAGTTTAGAACATCTCTTGCCTCTCACAGTTGGGAGGCTCTGAACAATCACATGTGGCCGGAAAAACCTATTCAGGCAGGCTAGAGGACTTCCAAAAGAGTTTGTAGGTTGAAACACTGTCACACCCAGAAATTATTAACGAGCTGTAAGTTAACTCTTTTTTCAGAGAGAGGTAGTGGTGGAAAGCCCTCCCGTAAAAAAGTCAGAAGTGTAGGTGAGAGCACAAAGCAGAAAGTAGGCAGACTCTGGTTTTGGGGGTAGATGCTCGAGAATTTCAAGGGGGGCTCTTGAGGCTCAATCTTTGCGGATGCCAAGCCTCCTTCCTCATGACCTTTCTCACAGGCGGAGCTCACTCCCCGCAAGTGGGGAAGCCCACTGGAGGCCTTTGGGAATTCTAAAAGAGAATGCCTTTTTTTCCTTGCAAGCACAAATTATTTTTTTAAGTGTAAAATGCAACATGCAAGTTTGTCTCCCTAATGGAAGTATGGTTAATTTTCATCACCTGAGCAAATAATACATAAATTTCAAGGAAAAAATATATAAATTCAAGAACAAATACTGCATAAAAAATTTTCTATACCTCTTTTGGATGCTGTAGAAGAGCCACCCACCTGCCCTCACACCAGTTTTGATATAAAATTCTGTTTTTTAATTTAAAAGACATGGAGGCATTTTTTCCCCCATACTTTAAGCTGCTCAGAAATGAGAGGATTTGAAAGACCTTTGGTCATCGCCAGAGAGTATGCCATTAACAAACGCAAAAGAATAATAAAATGCCTAAAATGATAAGGTTTTAGGGTCTGAGCTAAATAGTCCTTTAATTGGAAAAAGTTCATGTATTAATATTCAACATTAAGCAGTGATTAGTAGATACAATATGTGCTTTTTTTTTAGTAGAGTAGATAAAAACGTGTCCAATTTTAATGTAAATTTAGTGGAAATTTTAATGTCCTACTCTAAAATGTTATGAATAATTTCAGAGGAATAAAAAAAAGTCTTTATCAGTGAGCACATCCATTAGGTTTTAACAACAAAGTTCCTTAAATAATTTTACTCTCTGAAATTGTTTTATAACTGGCAAGAAGATTTTCATGTTTAATAAGTACATATTATATACCTTGTTTAAAAAAGGAAATCCAAGAAAACTGTTCATTCTTGTCTTCATCTTAGAAAAGCAGTTTGACCTCTTTCCTTGCTCTCACTGAGTGAATTTTTTAAAACCTATTTTTTTCTGTCTTCTTCAAGAAAGGCGTATTTTGACAGTATTTTTTTCCTCCAGGGAATCTTTAAATAGCCAGGTAACAAGAATTCATTGTGCAAATGGTACAGTGAATGTGAAAGTAAAGAATGACATTTAGGACAATTTTTACTCTAGTTTCATGTTCAGAGAGCTCAGTTTATTAATGAAGAGATTTGGTCTAACCACATTCCCCAAATATTGCTGTCACATTAAATAATTTGCTGGTTTTTATTAATCTGAGAAGCTCATCCTTTCTCACAGCTTTTCTATCATCCAGTTCCTTCCTTTCACCTTAAATAGTGTTGGAATGTCAAAAGATTTCTGGATGAAGTCCATGTTCAGTTCCATCATCTGAGATTAGACTATTAATCTCCCCAATCCAAAATGTAGCTAGCTCCTCTCTCAACATTACCTCTTTCCCACTGACAAAACCAGTTGTCTATCCAGGCTCAAGAAGTTGGTATGCAGGTTCTAGCTGACTCATTCACTTTATATTTCTAGAGCTGTTGTGGTTTAGTCGCTAAGTCATGTCCAGCTCTTTGCCTATAGACTGCAGTACTCCAGACTTCCCTGTCCTTCACCATCTCCCATCTTCATCATCTCAAACTCAAGTCCACTGAGTTGGTGGTACCATCCAACCATCTCATCCTCTGTCATCCCTTTCTCCTCCTGCCTTCAGTCATTCCCAGCCTCAGGGTCTTTTCCAATGAGTCAGCTCTTCACATCAAGTGGCCAAAGTATTGGAGCTTCAGCTTCAGCATCAATGAATATTGATGCTGATATTCCAATGAATATTCAGGGTTGATTTCCTGGTTTGATCTCCTTGCTGTCCAAGGGACTCTCAAGAGGCATCTCCAGCACCACAGTTCAAAAGCATCAATTCTTTGGCACTCAGCCTTCTTTATGGTCCAACTCTCACATCTGTACATAACTACTGGGAAAGCCATAGCATTGACTATATGGACCTTTGTCAGCAAAGTGATGCCTCTGCTTTTTAATACACTGTCTAGATTTGGCTTCCTTGGTGGCTCAGACAGTAAAGAATCCCCTTGCAATGTGAGAGACTTGGGTTTGATCCCTGGGTTGGGAAGATTCCCCTGGAGGAAGGCATAGTAATCCACCCCTGTATTCTTGCCAAGAGAATCCCCAGGGACAGAGGAGCCTGGCAGGCTACAGTCCCTGCGGTTGCAAAGAGTCAGACATGGCTGAGCAACTAAGCACACACTAGCACTAGATTTGTCATAGCTTTTCTTAGAAGGAGCAAGCATCTTTTAATTTCATGGCTGCAGTCTCTCTCCACAGTGATTTTGGAGCCCAAGGAAAGAGAGTCTGTCACTGTTCCCATTTTTTCCCCATCTATTGGCCATGGGAGTCTCCCAAAAAAGTTTCCTTCAAAAGCATTTTCAAGTCCTATGTTAAATTCAGTTTCTCCCTAAAGCAAATCAGAGGTCACTGCTTGTATAAAGGTAGCTTATTTTACTGAGGAATATAATCTTAGAGATCAAGCATGGGGAGCACAGATTTTGAACAGGGAAAGAAGAAAAACCAATGTGGAGATGTGTTACTGATAAGACACCACTAGTACAACCACTGTTCAGTCTCACAGGATCTTTTGGAAGCCTTGTGTTTC
Source organism: Tragelaphus eurycerus (assembly GCA_935064755.1). Lineage (NCBI taxonomy): Eukaryota > Metazoa > Chordata > Mammalia > Artiodactyla > Bovidae > Tragelaphus > Tragelaphus eurycerus. The sequence goes on along the minus strand of CAKXYN010000036.1, from coordinate 13,019,931 downwards.
AGAACAGATGGCTTGGTGGCAAGAGGAGGAAGCATTTAACCATTGGTCCTCATCTCTAGTATTTAAGGTTGAAACTTAAGTGGTATGCTTCTGGTTGTGTATACCTTGGGGCCAAATATGGTCCCACAGGTATCCCACAGCCTTGTGACAAGCAGTCTTATGGCAGGAAGTAAGAGTTACATGGTAAAGGCCCCAAATCAGGTACTGTATGACTGAACCAGGGTGAAGATTGTTGCAGTATTTAAAAAAACTAGTAAGCACAGCAGTGGTTACGGTCAGAGATGGGCTGAAAGGATATGAAATGGTCAATATAGCCCATCCCTTGCAACACTCAGATACACCATGCCCTCCACTAAGTGCAGTCTGTCAGAGTCCCCTTCAAAGTCATGATCAACATTAATCTGTGAGGAGACTTACTTCCAGGATTTATTGGGACAAACTCTAGTCCCCACTTTGCAACCAATAACAAGGTCAGAGTTGACATGGATCATCTCCCTTCTTATCTATTCACTCTATCGACTTCCCTCGCTCTTACACAATGCTTTGACTGGCTTAGAGTTCTTGTTGCTGAGATGACCTTGATTCTCATACTTGAGAGATCTGAGCCCTTAGTTGCCTTTCCATTTGGTGGTATACTTGCCGTAATGGCCCATTCACATTATCTCTTTGTGAAGAAATACAAACATTTACTCCTCATGTATGTTACAGTTCCACACATACTCCTTCCGGTTCCCGTTATGTATCACCAATCCTAGCACGGCACAGAAATTTGAGTCAGCTGCCTCCACCTCATGCTGCGATGGCATGAGCAGCCCAAATGACCAAGAGGTAGCTGTAGCTTCAAGTTAGAGTGGAAAATAAGAATATAGTTCTACTTTGTCCTGTGGTAAAAATAATCCCTTTCCAGAGATCAAGCCCACTTATCCTGCAGAACCTATATTTGTGGAAATGGGGAGCACACATTCCACAAGTGAGTCCCTGAAGAGCAGTCAGATGAATCCTACTCCTTGTTTCTGGGACCCACATATTCTAGCTACTGGAGGCAGCAGCATATATTAAAGCCATTGATTTGTGCATATACACATCCTAGAAAGGGCTTCCCTGGTGGCTCAGATGGTAAAGAATCTGCCTGCAATGCAGGACACCTGGGTTTGATCCCCAGATTAGGAAGATCCCATGAAGAAGAAAATGGCAACCCTCTCCAGTATTTTTGCCTGGGAAATCCCATGGACAGAGGAGCCTGACTCCATAGAGTCACAGCAGTTGGACACGACTTAGAGACTAAATCACCACCACCTAAAGGATTTGTAAATGCTTAGTTGCTCAGTCATGCCCAACTCTGTGGCCCCAGGGGCTGTAGCCTGCCAGGGTCCTTGGCCCATGGAATTTTCCAGGAGAGAATACTGGAGTGGGTTGACAGTTCCTCCTCCAGGGGATCTTCCCAGCCTAGGAATTGAATCCTCATCTTCCGCATTGCAGGCAGATTCTTTACCACTGAGCCATCAGGGAAGCCTGGCACTAACATGCTGCTAAGTCGCTTCAGTCGTGTCCGACTCTGTGCGACCCCATAGATGGAAGCTCACCAGGCTCCCCGGTCCCTGGGATTCTCCAGGCAAGAATACTGGAGTGGGTTGCCATTTCCTTCTCCAATGCATGAAAGTGAAAGGTGAAAGTGAAGTTGCTAACAAGCTAAAAAGATACTTTCCATCAGCTCCACGTGAAGGGAGTCCTGGGATCATTCCGAGACCGGCACTAACATGAGACACAAACAAAAGAATACTTTTGTGCCCAAGGCCACAGATCCCATCACGTGCATCTTCCTAAGATTTCATTGTCTCATCTTCTAATTATCTTTCTCCAGAGTCCTGACTGAATAACCGAACCATTTACTCTGGCCAGGAGCCCAAAGCCAAGGCTACTTTTTCTTCCATGAGAGGTGAACTTCCAAATATTAGTTTTGAAAGTTTACTTCCCTTACCATGTCCTAAGTGAGCCTAGACTGTAGCAATTATCCAGTAATGCTGCTGCTGCTGCTAAGTGGCTTCAGTCATGTCTGACTCTGTGCGGCCCCACAGACGGCAGCCCACCAGGCTCCATAGTCCCTGGGATTCTCTAGGCAAGAACACTGGAGTGGGTTGCCATTTCCTTCTCCAATGCATGAAAGTGAAAATTTAAAGTGAAGACGCTCAGTTGTGTCCGACTCTTGGCGACCCCATGGACTGCAGCCTACCAGTAATGCTAGCCTGAGTAAATTATTGGGTTGGTCAAAAAGTTCATTTGGAAAGATCCTGTGGAAAAACTTGAATGAACTTTTTGACCACCTCAAAGCATCAACTTTTCTGTGAAGTATATCTCAATTTTTGTCACCTCTTTTATTCAGTCATGGTGGTGGGAAAGGGTTGGTACCATACAAATGACTTGGGCACTTCACCACCTGTTTATGTAATTTACTTCTGTCTTTTGAAAGTTCTCAGACTTCATCTTGAATGGTACTTTTATTAGATATCACTACACTTTCTGCCCAAACTTATGACTCAGTGGCTTAGATAATATACAGTTCTAGTCCCATAGTCAACCAGGCTCTAAGATTGTGCATTTGGCCTCTCCTAGGATCTACTATCATGCCAGGAACTGTTTTTCAAATGTTACATAATTGTCTACTACTCAGGAAATTGTCTCGCTCTAATACACTAGGGTTTGTTTTTTTTTTTTTTTTTTTTTGCCATGAGCTCTTGTCTATTGAGGTTTGCCCTCTGGCACATAGGCAGCTTATTAGGATGCCTAAAGTACTGGCCAATTACTGCTAATCATGTTCAATTTCTATTTATGTCAGCAATACTGTAATCCAACTTGAGGTGTTATAGAATATAAAAATGATCAAGGTCCCTGCAGACTATGTAGTGACAGAGAACAGGAGATTTAGTTTAGCTCTGAGGGAAGAAAATGAATGTATATTGTCCTTCCCGTGGAAAACTGACCTGATTTTTATTTCTGTTATCAAAGAGAGTTATGGAGAACATGTCCACCAGATCACTAGTTGCCACAAGCTACCACGTCTAAGAGGCTGACTTGATCTGTTCCAAAAAAGTTACCTCTAACATGTGGTAATTAAAATGACCACTGATTAAGCTTTGATCTTTCATTGTCATTTGCCCTGATACATCTGGATTATTCAAAGGTCAGACAAACTGATTACATGATATTATAAGGAGACTCTCCACTTTTGCAACCCCTAGGATTTTAATGGTGGTATGAATGTCTGAAATTCTTCTTGGGATGAAGTACGAGTTCTGACTGATGTCTTTACTGGAGGTGGTAAGGGCGGATACAATTTCTAGGGCTTTTCTTAGCTTTTCCTGCCATAGTGACTGCTTTTTCCTAATGAGGTACAGTTTTTCCAACTTAAGAGTATAGCTATCTCCAATTTATACATTCCAGAACCTGGGGAAATAATGAGGTTTTGTCTATGTTCCTATTAAACATTTGAGATGGACTTGAACCCAAACTCAATTTATCATCTGTAGAGGACACCACAGAAGTGGAAGAAATCATGTATAATATTGGTTGGCCAAAAAGTTCCTTTGGTTTTTCCATAACAGCTATGGGAAAAACCAAATAAACATTTTGGCCAACCCAATAACACAGATGAGAACTCTGATGATATTAATATTTGAAAGGGAGGCAGAGGGGAAACTTGCAGTAAAAAAAAAAAGAGAGAGAGAGAGAGAGGAGTCAGAAAGGAGAATGAAGTGAGAGCAATAATCAACAAATGTAGGGAAGAAAATCTTTTCAGGAGGGAGAAGTGATAATCAATGTGAAACAGTGCTGAGTATCACATTCAAAGTTAGAATGACCTGAAGTCAATAGGTAGAGACAATATGAAGACATTTTTCCTTTGCTTGAACAAGTGAAGCAGAAGAGCATGGGGTAAATGCCAGATTGCAAGGGGCTGAGAATTATGGGGAAACTGAAGAAACTTAGGCAGTGAGGTGGCTCAGACAGAAAAAACTCTACCTGCAATGCAGGAGAACTGAGTTCAATCCCTGGGTCTGGAAGATCCCCTGGAGAAGAAAATGGTAACCCACTCCAGTATTCTTGCCTGGAGAATCCCATGAACAGAGGACCCTGGCAGTCTACAGTCTATGGGATCACAGAATCGAACATCACTGAGTGACTAACATTAAGCTGTTTTAATAAATTGACCCATGACAAGAGGACATGAAGGGATGATGATTTGAAGGGAAGAACTAGAGTAAGGTGTGGCTGTTGCTGTTTTTATTTGGTATTGAAATAGTATGACTGAGTTTTAGTTAGATGAGAGAGAGAAATCAAAGTAATAAGACGGTGAATAAAAAAAGATTCCTTTTTCGCCTAAACACTTTTATTCTTCCAATTCTTATGTGAATAATGAAAGATTTTCCCATAGCCCCCTCTAGAATCAAATTTTTAGTCTCTTTTATTGGCTAATTTTACAACCAACATTTTAATCTTATTTTCTTATTGCTTGTAGCTTAGTTCAGGAAGATTTTGCAAAACTATTAAATGTTACACTGCAGCATAAGAAAAGGCAGGCATAATTCCACAATTACCTTGCCCAAATTGAAGCTGTCCAAATTTGAATTATTGGAGCTTTTAAAGAGATAACGACCTATTTCATTTTATTGTCTCTTAATATATGACAGCACTGTAGAATTAAAGATCACACGTACTGATGATGAAAGCCCTTGTATTAGAAAATGGGATATTCCGGTATGCCTGAAAAGATTGATTAAGAAATGAACCAAGATAAGTGTGTGGTTGTTTCAAAGTAATCAGGCCTTTGGGACTACTTAAGGTTATAAACAGAAGCAGGTGTCTAATTCTTCATGAGTCGTTTTTACCACTGAGAACACAGATCACATTGTGTGTGTTTGTGTGTGTGTGTGTGTAGCATATAATTTCTGGAAGATACTGTATGCTGCAGAAATTAATTTCCTTTAGTTCTTTTTACAAGTGGGGTCCTTCTTTGGATGTATTCTCATGGAAATATATCTGAATATATGTGATGTGTTATGTACAAATGTATTTGTGAATTTGCACATAAATACACAGGTTCGTATGTATATATATAGGTGCATATATTTGTATGTTTGTATGTGCAAATTAAAGTTCAATCATTGATGTTGGACTCATTTGAATCACCCTTGTGTGTTCAATTATGATTTTAAAATTTCCTTTCAGGTGTGGGAAAATAAGTCAGTTAGGTATGTATGCTTAGTTTGGAGAAAAACATAGATAAGTCATATTATAGCCTTAAATGTTACTAAATTACTATGTTTTACTGAGAAATAATTGACATATGCCACTAAGGCATACGGCATGAAGATTTGATTTACATGTATTGTGAAATTATTATTGCAGTAGTTCCAGTAAGCATCCATAATCTCAAAGATACAATAAAAAGACAATAAACAAGAAAAGAAAAAAATTTTCTCCTTGTGATAATTCTTGGGATTTACTCTCATAATAACTTTCCTATATAATCATATGGCAGTAATTGGCTATTGTTATCATGTTGAACATTACAACTCTAGTACTTATTTATCTTACAGCTGGAAATGTGTACATTTTGACCATCTTCCTCCAATTCTCTCCCTCCCCTCACACTCTGTCACTGGTCACCACATATCTGATCTCTCTTTCTACAAGTTTGTTTGCATGGTAGGTTTAGGTTCCATATATAAGTGAGATCATACAGTATTTGCCTTTCTCTGTCTGACTTACTTCACTTAGTATAATGCCTTTAAGGGTCATCCATGTTGTCACAAATGTTAGAATTTTCTCACTTTTTTATGGCTAAATAACATTCATTGTGTGTGTATACATATACATTCTTTTTACTATTCCTTTCCATTATAATTTATTGTAAGATATTCAATATAGTTTCATGTACTGTAACTAAGACCTTCTTGTTTATCTGTAGTAGTTTGCTAATATCTTTTATTTACTTGCCTGGTTGCTCGATGTAAGTACCCTGTTGATAGGAGTGGTAAGAGTGGGCACCATTGTCTTGTTCCTGATTGTAAAGATAAAGCTTTCAACCTTTCATCATTGAGTATAATATTACCTCTGGGCTGGTCATGTAGGTCTTTATTAAGATATGTTCCTTCTCTGCCTAATATCTAAGAGTTGTTACCATGAATGGATGCTGAATTTTGTCAAATGCATTTTCTGTACCAGTTGAGATGATTATGATTATACTGTTTTCATTTTTTTAATGTGATGTATCACACTGATCGATTTGCAAGTGTTGAACCATTCCAGGGATAAATCCCACTGGATCATGGTGAATGATTCTTTTAATGTGCTGATAAATTTAGCTTGGAAGTATTTTATTGTGAGTTTTTGCATCTATATTCACCACTAGCAGTTTTCGTTTCTACTGGAGTCCTTTTCTGGCGTTGGTATCAGGTTAATGCTAGCCTCACAAAATGAGTTTGTGAGTGTTCTCTCCTCTTCAATTTCTCAAAAATGTTTCAAAAGGGTTGATGTTAATTCTTCTTTAAATGTTTGGTAAAATTCACCAGTGAAGCCGTCTCAGTTCAATTCAGTTGCTCAGTCCTGTCTGACTCTTTGCAGCCCCATGGACTGCAGCACGCCAGGCCTCCCTGTTCATCACCAACTCCTGAAGTTTACTTAAACTCCTGTCTATTGAGTCAGTGATGCCATCCAACCATCTCATCCTCTATCATCCCCTTCTCTTCCCACCTTCAGTCTTTCCCAGCATCAGGGTCTTTTCAAATGAGTCAGTTCTTTGCATCAGGTGGCCAAAGTATTGGACTTTCAGCTTCAGCCCTTCCAATGAATATTCAGGAGTGATTTCCTTTAGGATGGCTTAGTTGGATCTCCTTGCAGTCCAAGTGACCCTCAAGAGTCTTACCCAACACCACAGTTCTAAAGCATCAATTCTTCAGCCCTCAGCTTGCTTTATAGTCCAGCTTTCACATCCATACATGACTACTGGATAAACCATAACCTTGACCAGACGGACCATTGTTGGCAAAGTAATGTCTCTGCTTTTTAATGTGCTGTCTAGGTTAGTCATAACTTTTCTTCCAAGGAGCAAGCACCTTTTAATTTCATGGCTGCAATCACCATCTGAAATTATTTTGGAGCCTAAAAAGTAAAGTCTCTCACTGTTTCCAATGTTTCCCCATCTATTTGCCATGAAGTGGTGGGACCAGATGCCATGATCTTAGTTTTTCTGAGTTTTAAGCCAACTTTTTCACTCTCCATTTTCACTTTCATCAAGAGGCTCTTTAGTTCTTCTTTGCTTCCTGCCATAAGGGTGGTGTCATCTGCATATCTGAGGTTATTGATATTTCTCCCAGCAATCTTGATTCCAGCTTGTTCTTCATCCAGCCTGGCATTTATCATGATATACACTGAATATAAGTTAAATAAGCAGGGTGATGATATACAGCCTTGACGTACTCCTTTTCCTATTTAGAACCAGTCTGTTGTTCCATGTCCCAGTTCTAACTGTTGTTTCCTAACATGCATATAGATTTCTCAAGAGGCAGGTCAGGTGGTCTGGTATGCCTATCTCTTGAAGAATTTCCCACAGTTTGTTGTGATCCACACAGTCAAAGGCTTTGGCATAGTCAATAAAACAGAAGTAGATGTTTTTCTCAGAAAAGGCAATGGCACCCCACTCCAGGACTCTTGCCTGGAAAATCCCATGGACAGAGGAGCCTGACAGGCTTCAGTCCATGGGATCGCTAAGAGTTGGACACAACTGAGCAACTTCATTTTCACTTTTCACGTTCATGCATTGGAGAAGGAAATGGCAACCCACTCCAATGTTCTTGCCTGGAGAATTCCAGGGACGGGAGAACCTGGTGGACTGCCGTCTATGGGGTCAGACAGAGTCGGACACGACTGAAGTGACTTAGCAGCAGCAGCAGATGTTTTTCTGGAACTCCCTTGCTTTTTTGATGATCCAATAGATGTTGGCAATTTGATCTCTGGTTCCTCTGCCTTTTCTAAATCCAGCTTGAACATTAGGAAGTTCATGGTTCACATACTGTTTGAAGCCTGGCTTGGAGAATTTTGAGCATTACTTTGCTAGCGTGTGCTGCTGCTGCTGCTAAGTCATTTCAGTTGTGTCCGACTCTGTCTGACCCCATAGACGGCAGCCCACCAAGCTCCCCTGTCCTTGGGGTTCTCCAGGCAAGAACACTGGAGTGGGTTGCCATTTCCTTCTCCAATGCATGAACGTGAAAAGTGAAAGTGAAGTTGCTCAGTTGTGTCCCACCCTTAGCAACCCGTGTGAGATGAGTGCAATTGTGCAGTAGTTTGAACATTCTTTGGCATTGCCTTTCTTTGGGATTGGAATAAAAATTGATCTTTTCCAGTCCTGTGGCCGCTGCTGAATTTTCCAAATTTGGTGGCATATTGAGTGCAGCACTTTCACTGCATCATCTTTCACGATTTGAAATAGCTCAACTGGAATTCCATCATCTCCACTATTTTGTTCATAGTGATGCTTCCTAAGGTCCACTTGACTTCACATTCCAGGATGTCTGGCTCTAGGTCAGTGATCACACCATCGTGATTATCTGGGTCATGAAGCTCTTTTTTGTACAGTTCTTCTGTGTATTCTTGCCACCTCTTTTTAATATCTTCTGCTTCTGTTAGGTCCATACCACTTTTGTCCTTTACTGTGCCCATCTTTGCATGAAATGTTCCCTTGGTATCTCTGATTTTCTTGAAGAGATCCCTAGTCTTTCCCATTCTGTTGTTTTCCTCTATTTCTTTGTATTGATCACTGAGGAATGATCACAAGATCACTTTCTCATCTCTCCTTGCTCTTCTTTGGAACTCTACATTCCAATGGGTATATCTTTCATTTTCTCCTTTGCCTTTAGCTTCTCTTCTTTCCACAGCTATTTGTAAGGCCTCCTCAGACAACTACTTTGCCTTCTTTCATTTCTTTTTCTTGGGGATGGTCTTTTTTTTTTTTTTTAGAGAGAGAGCCTTTTCTTTCTTTATTTATTTTTTAATATAAATTTATTTATTTTAATTGGAGGCTAATTACTTTACAATATTGTATTGGTTTTGCCATACATTGACGTGAATCTGCCATGGGTGTACTCATGTTCCCCATCCTGATCCCCACTCCCCCTTCCCTCCCCATACTGTCCCTCTGGGTCATCCCAGTGTACCAGCCCCAAGCATCCTGTATCATGCATCGAACCTGGACTGGTTCCTTTTCACATATGATAATAAACATGTTTCAATGCCATTCTCCCAAATCATCCCACCCTCACCCTCTCCCACAGAGTCCAAAAGACTGCTCTATACACCTGTGTCTCTTTTGTTATCTCACATACAGGGTTATTGTTACCATCATCCTAAATTCCATATATATGTGTTAGTGTACTGTTTTGGTGTTTTTCTTTCTGGCATACTTCACTCTGTATAATAGGCTCCAGTTTCATCCACCTCATTAGAACTGATTCAAATGTATTCTTTTTAATGGCTGAGTAATACTCCATTGTACCACAGCTTTTTTATCCATCTAGGTTGTTTTCATGTCCTGGCTATTGTAAACAGTGCTGCAATGAACATTGGGGTATACGTGTCTCTTTCAATTCTGGTTTCCTCTCTAGGTTGCTTCCATATCCTGACTATTGTAAACAGTGCCCAATGAACATTGGGGTAAACATGTCTCTTTCAATTCTGATTTCCTCGGTGTGTATGCCCAGCAGTGGGATTACTGGATCGTATGGCAGTTCTATTTCCAGTTTTTTAAGGAATCTCCACACTATTCCCCATAGTGGCTGTACTAGTTTGCATTCCCACCAACAGTGTAAGAGGGTTCCCTTTTCTCCACACCCTCTCCAGCATTTATTGCTTGTAGACTTTTGGATCGCAGCCATTCTGACTGGCATGTAATGGTACCTCATTGTGGTTTTGATTTGCATTTCTCTGATAATGAGTGATGTTGAGCATCTTTTCATGCATTTGTTAGCCATCTGTATGTCTTCTTTGGAGAAATGTCTGTTTAGTTCTTTGGCCTATTTTTTGATTGGGTCGTTTATTTTTCTGTAATTGAGCTGCAGGAGTTGCTTTTATATTTTTGAGATTAATTCTTTGTCAGTTGCTTCATTTGCTATTATTTTCTCCCATTCTAAAGGCTGTCTTTTCACCTTGCTTATAGTTTCCTTTATTGTGCAAAAGCTTTTAAGTTTAATTAGGTCCCATTTGTTTATTTTTGCTTTTATTTCCAATAGTCTGAGAGGTGGGTCATAGAGGACCCTGCTGTGATGTATGTCGGAGAGTGTTTTGCTTATGTTCTTCTCTAGGAGTTTTATAGTTTCTGGTCTTACATTTAGATATTTAATCCATTTTGAGTTTATTTTTGTGTATGGTGTTAGAAAGTGTTCTAGTTTCATTCTTTTACAAGTGGTTGACCAATTTTCCCAGTACTTGTTAAAGAGATTGTCTTTTCTTCACTGTATATTCTTGCCTCCTTGGTCAAAGATAAGGTGTCCATAGGTGTGTGGATTTATCTCTGGGCTTTCTATTTTTTTCCATTGATCTATATTTCTGTCTTTGTGCCAGTACCATACTGTCTTGATGACTGTGGTTTTGTAGTAGAGACTGAAGTCAGGCAAGTTGATTCCTCCCCTATCTTACTCAAACTCTTAGAGAAAATTGCAGAGGAAGGTAAACTTTCAAACTCATTCTATGAGGCCACCATCACCCTAATACCAAAATCTGACAGTTGCCACAAAAAAAGAAAACTACAGGCCAATATCACTGATGAACATAGATGCAAAAATCCTTAACAAAATTCTAGCAGTCAGAATCCAACAACACATTAAAAAGATCATACATCATGATCAAATGGGCTTTATCCCAGGGATGCAAAGATTCTTCAATATCCACAAATCAATCAACGTAATACACTGCATAACAAATTGAAAAATAAAAGCCATATGATTATATCAATAGATGCAGAGAAAGCCTTTGACAAAATTCAACATCCATTTATGACAAAAACCCTCCAGAAAGCAGGAATAGAAGGAACATACCTCAACATAATAAAAGCTATATATGACAAACCCACAGCAAACATTATCCTCAATGGTGAAAAATTGAAAGCATTTCCCCTAAAGTCAGGAACAAGACAAGGGTGCCCACTTTTACCACTACTATTCAACATAGTTTTGGAAGTTTTTGCCATAGCAATCAGAGCAGAAAAAGAAGTAAAAGGAATCCAAATTGGAAAAGAAGAAGTAAAACTCTCACTGTTTGCAGATGACTTGATCCTCCACATAGAAAACCCTAAAGACTCCACCAGAAAATTACTAGAGCTAATCAATGAATATAGTAAAGTTGCAGGATATAAAATTAACACAGAGAAATCTATTGCATTCCTATACAATAACAATGAGAAAGTAGAAAAAGAAATTAAGTAAACAATTCCATTCACCATTGCAATGAAAAGAATAAAATAGTTAGGAATCAGATCAGATCAGATCAGTCGCTCAGTCGTGTCCGACTCTTTGAGACCCCATGAACTGCAGCACGCCAGGCCTCCCTGTCCATCACCAACTCCCGGAAGTCACTCAGACTCACATCCATCGAGTCAGTGATGCCATCCAGCCATCTCATCCTCTGTCGTCCCCTTCTCCTCCTGCCCCCAATCCCTCCCAGCATCAGAGTCTTCTCCAATGAGTCAACTCTTCAAATGAGGTAGCCAAAGTACTGGAGTTAGCTTTAGCATCATTCCTTCTAAAGATATTCCAGGATTGATCTCCTTCAGAATGGACTGGTTGGATCTCCTTGCAGTCCAAGGGACTCTCAAGAGCCTTCTCCAACACCACAGTTCAAAAGCATCAATTCTTCGGCGCTCAGCCTTCTTCACAGTCCAACTCTCACATCCATATATGACCACAGGAAAGACCATAGCCTTGACTAGGCGAACCTTTGTTGGCAAAGTGATGTCTCTGCTTTTGAATATGCTATCTAGGTTGGTCATAACTTTCCTTCCAAGGAGTAAGCGTCTTTTAATTTCATGGCTGCAGTCACCATCTGCAGTGATTTTGGAGCCCAGAAAAATAAAGTCTGACACTGTTTCCACTGTTTCTCTATTTCCCATGTAGTGATGGGACCAGATGCCATGATCTTCGTTTTCTGAATTTTGAGCCTTAAGCCAACCTTTTCACTCTCTACTTTCACTTTCATCAAGAGGCTTTTAACCCCTCTTCACTTTCTGCCATAAGGGTGATGTCATCTGCATATCTGAGATTATTGATATTTCTCCCAGCACTCTTGATTCCAACTTGTGTTTCTTCCAGTCCAGCATTTCTCATGATGTACTCTGCATATAGGTTAAATAAACATGGTGACAATATACAGCCTTGATGTACTCCTTTTCCTATTTGGAACCAGTCTGTTGTTCCATGACCAGTTCTAACTGTTGCTTCCTGACCTGCATACAGATTTCTCAAGAGGCAGATCAGGTGGTCTGGTATTCCCATCTCTTTCAGAATTTGCCACAGTTTCTTGTGATCTACACAGTCAAAGGCTTTGGCATAGTCAATAAAACAGAAATAGATGTTTTTCTGGAACTCTCTTGCTTTTTCCATGATCCAGCGGATGTTGGCAATTTGATCTCTGGTTCCTCTGCCTTTTCTAAAACCAGCTTGAACATCAGGAATTTCACGGTTCACATATTGCTGAAGCCTGGCTTGGAGAATTTTGAGCGTTAGGAATATATCTACCTAAAGAAACAAAAGACCTGTATATAGAAAACTATAAAACACTGATGAAAGAAATCAAAGAGGACACTAAAAGATGGAGAAATATACCGTGTTCATGGATCAGAAGAATCAATATAGTGAAAATTAGTATACTACTCAAAGCAATCTATAGATTCAATGCAATCCCTATAAAGCTACGAACGGTATTTTTCACAGAGCTAGAACAAATAATTTCACAGTTTTTATGGAAATACAAAAAACTCGAATAGCCAAAGCAATCTTGAGAAAGAACAATGGGGATAGTTTTGATCCCTGCCTCCTGTACAATGTCATGAACCTCCATCCATGGTTCTTCAGGCATTCTGTCTATCAGATCTAATCCCTTGAATCTGTTTCTCACTTCCACTGTATAATCGTAAGGGATTTAATTTAGGTCATACCTGAATGGTCTAGTGGTTTTCTCCACTTTCTTCAATTTAAGTATGAATTTGGCAATAAGGAGTTCATGATCTGAGCCATAGTCAGCTCCCAGTCTTGTTTTTGCTGACTGTATAGAGCTTCTCCATCTTTGGCTGCAAAGAATATCATCAATCTAATTTCAGTATTGACCATCTGGTGATGTCCATGTGTACCCTTCTCATGTAGTTGGAAGAGGGTGTTTGCTATGACCAGTGTGTTCTCTTGGCAAAGCTCTATTACCATTTGCCCTGCTTCATTCAAAATGTTTCACCTTCATTCCAAGGCCAAATTTGCCTGTTTACTCACTCTTGCCTGGAAAATCCCATGGACGGAGGAGCCTGGTAGGCTGCAGTCCATGGGGTCGCTAGGAGTCAGACACGACTGAGTGACTTCACTTTCACTTTTCACTTTTATGCATTGGAGAGGGAAATGGCAACCCACTCCAGAATACTTTCTTGCCTGGAGAATCCCAGGAATGGGGGAGCCTGGTGGGCTGCCGTCTATGGGGCCTCACAGAGTCAGACACGACTGAAGCGACTTAGCAGCCAGGTATTTCTTGACTTCCTACTTTTGCATTCCAGTCCCCTATAATGTAAAGGACATCTTGTTGGGGTATTAGTCTAGAAGGTCTTGTAGGTCTTCATAGAACCATTCAACTTCAGGTTCTTCAGCATTACTAGTCAAGGCATAGACTTAGATTACTGTGATATTGTATAGTTTGCCTTGGAAATGAACAGAGATCATTCAGTCATTTTTGAGATTGCACCCAAGTACTGTATTTTGGACTCTTTTGATGACTATGATGGCTACTCCATTTCTTCTAAGGGATTCTTGCCCACAGTAGTAGATATAATGGTCATCTGAGTTAAATTCACCCATTCCAGTCCCTTTTAGTTCACTGATTCCTAAAATGTCAATGTTCAGTCTTGACATCTCCTGTTTGACCACTTTCAATTTTCTTCATTGCAGATTTTCTTATTACTGATTCAATCTTCTTACCAATCTATTCAAAGATTTTTTTTCTTCCTGTCAGTCTTGGTAAGATGTATATCTCTAAGAAAGTTCCCATTTCTTCTAGTCTGTTGGTGTATAGTTGTTCATAATAGCATTTATAATCTAGGAATTGTCACCAACCCTTCTGGTAAGATGAGGCTATAAGAATCTCTTCAAAGTGGGTAGGGCTGTGACTTAGCACCTTTGCCTGGGTGCAGGCAAACTGGGTTTGAGGGCCAGTGAAACTGAAACTCCTCATTAGAGGACTCAAGTCAGGCAGATCTGAGTTCCCTGGTCAGAGTGCACCCTTGATTTGATTGTGCAGATGAATAAAGCCACTGGTTGGGATTTCTACTTGGGCACTGCAGGTAGGAGCTCAGTCCGCCAGGATCCATGTGCTGGATGCTGCAAGCCCCTCTGCCCTTCTCCATCACAGATTCTCAGTGATTGAGTCCCACAGATGCCACCGCAATCCCTGGGGTGTGAGAACAGAGCAGGGCTTCCCACAGAGAAACACACAATGCTGCGGGTGGGAGCTACTTGTTCCCCTTGGATTTTTCTTTTTCCACAGGAGGGACTGAAGGCTCAGGAAAGACCTCTCTGCACTGTGTTAACCTAGAGGAGGAGCGATACAGTCGACAAGTAGCTGTCCTCGTACCCTTCTAACACAGTTTGTCTTGGTCTCTAAGGAGAAAGGAGGTGGTTTAACCTCACTCTCATGTTGTAGAATTCTCTCAGTGGTATCTTGTTCTTAAATAGCTTTGGCTTTTGATAGTTTTCTCCTTATAAAGAGGAGGAGCAAAATCCTAGGAACACTTGTATCACCATTCTAGTAATATCATTTCTACTCTTTTTTTAATGAGTTTTTGTATTTATTAATTTATTTTTATTATTCTGTTTTTTATTTTTAATTGGAATACAACTGCTTTACAACATTGTGTTAGTTTTTGCTGCACCACAATGTGAATTGCTATATGCACACATATATCCCTTCCCTCTTGAGGGGATCCCACCCCTCCGTGCATCCCATCCCTCTACGTCATCACAGAACACCAAGCTGAGTTCCCTAAGCTGTACAGCAGCTTCCCACAAGCTATCTATTTTACACCTGGTAGTGTATACAGGTCAATCCTACTCTCAATTCGTCCCATCTTCTCCTTCCCCAACTGTGTTCACAAGGCCACTCTGTTTTTTAATTTTCCTTTTCCTCCACTCTTTACATAGTTAAGAACTGTGTAAAAATTTGAATCCCAAGTATAATTCTTAATGTGATGCAATAATAATACATGATTAGGAAAAAAATCAAAAAGAAAATTTTCAATGAAAAAAGAATCCAGAAACAAAAATTCATAGGGCCAGATAAGGCATCTACAGGCTCATTCCCTATTAGGTTCTCCATCTGACATCAGCTCACCCTTCAACGTCATATGAACTCTTATGAGTCTGTAGAGAAAGAAAATAAAATCAAGTTAAGAGAGCATCTTTATTAGGTCATTTACTCCTCTTAACATAGTCCTTCCATTTGAACATTTACAATAAAACAGACTTAATTCTTTGCCTCCATATGGGAAGTTTAACAAAAATGGAATTGTAGAAGGAGCCACAGATCATAGATAAAGTATTTTTACAAACTCTCCCAGGAAGTGACTGAGTTCTGTGACCAATGTGATTAAAACCATCTCTGGGAGTTTTGCCATTGGATATCTGGGAGCTGGGCACATATGTGAGTTATTGGATATTTCTCCTTTACTTATAATTCATCACTAAATTCTAAGACCATCTGATATTTGTCCTCAATAGAAAGGTACTATGATACACTGAAATAATTTAGTGTTTCAGTCACTGGCCTACCATCAAAATTTGTAACCCAAAGTTTACGTTTCTTTCTAATTACGTTTGCTTTCCTTAGTCACCAAGATCTAAGCAACTGATAATATTTATATCTCTAACAACTGTGTTTCATTTATACAAAGGAAGAACACAAACAAGCTTTCATTAAGCAATAACTGTGTGCCAATCACTGTGAAATATGCTATCACATGTGGTGTTTACTCCTTGCAATAACACCAAGGGATTAATATCATTATCCCCATTTTACAGGAAATACAATGAAGAAGTTAGGTTCCAAGCGAGTTCTCTGATTGAAAAGCCCTGGCTTGTGCTGATAGTCAGAGGAAATGAGGCCTTTCTTTCGTTAGATTTTTTGGAGTTGGCCTCAGTTATCCAGTGTTTTTCAAAACAGTCACACTTTAATAAACTTGGATTTCACAAGCTCATTTCACCTTTAAAAGTGAAAATGTGAATATGTACAACAGTCCATTTGGTCTTATTCATCCACTCATCAACCTTTATTGAGTATCAATGTGCAATCTACTATTTAAGGACCTGAGAACAAATCAGGAAAAGCTCCAGCTATCAAGAGCCTCACGTCTAAAGTCTGTGAGGGAAAGCTCCATCTCCATTGATGAAAATAATATACAAGAGTATTCTGAATACTAATTGACCAATGCTATTGAAATACACCTTAGGAGGGTATACCTTCCTAAGGTACGCCTTGTGAAAGTGAGTCTTATGCATTACTATGGCAATGGTTTATCTCCCCCCAGACCTCAAACTTTTTTTTCAGTTACCCTGAAGAATTAAGAATATAAGGAGTAAACCCCGAATCAAAACCAGTGTCCATAAGACAGTCAGTATGGAGACAAGGCAAGAATTAAATGATGCTTCCAGCACAGTGCGACTACCATCTTTAATGTGAAGATAAATATAAGAGAGATAAAGAGAAATTTAAAGTGGTCACAATGAGACTGATGTAAATGAATGGTGAGCCACTATATATAATGACAACATGGTTAGCAGCACATAAAAAGGCTGTTTATTTTATTGGTGAAATCATTTATTCATACAATAGCACTGTTTGAATATTCAGAAACAGTCTTAAACTTTTCCTTTTTTGGCCTACCATTTTAAAATAATGGTTCTTTGGCACCCTGAAGTCAATTCTTCCCATGTGCATTTTTACTTCTCTTATTACTTTTGCCCTTTAAACCTTTGGGTTCAGTGGGAAAAAAACTCACAGAAACGTGTTCCAATTCTAGGTCTGCTATTTATATACCAGCTATAGTTACATTTATTTGAAAAATAACTCTCTGAATCTTGGTTTCTCAGTTACTTTACTGTAAGAACAAAACTAAACTGTTGTTTAGTTGCTGAGTCGTGTCTAACTCTTTTGCAACCCTATGGACTGGGGCCCATTAGGCTCCTCTGTCCATGGGATTTCCCAGGCAAGTATATTGGTGTGGGTTGCCATTTCCTCCTCCAGGAGATCTTCCTGACCTAGGGTCGTACCTGAGTCTCCTACATTGGCAGGCATGTTCTTTATCCCTGAGCAACCAGGGAAGCTCATCAAAACAATAATTCCTACCATAAAGGTTTGTGAAAAATAAGTGAAATTTAAGTTGCCTATCATGTAAGTAGGAATTTAATAAATTTAGTTAAATCCCTGGAATATCTCTTCCTGTTTCAACACCATATAAATGTAGTTCTTTATAGAAACTTAGTTTTTTTAATTATGTGCCTAATTCAAAGTAGGTCTTCAATAAATACCTGTGGATTAAGTGCTCATATTTTATATTTCAAGTATTTTAAATTCAATACACTTAAGGAAAGTAACTATGTACAACTTAGTAAGTATCATGTTTGGGGCATATCAAATTATTTTACTACTAGTGTATTAATTCAGGATGGAAACCCAGTATTAGTGTCTTCTTTTTTTGTTTGTTTTAGAGTTTGGTTCAACCCTTTAAAAGTTTTCTAACCATTAGAGCTATCCTACAATGGAATGGAATGAATTGTTCAGGAGTAGGCTCCAAATTTCTGCAAATGCTAACAAAGGCTGAATAGACATCCATTAGGAAAGTGGTAGAGATTTCTAAATTAGTTGGAAATTGTCCAAGATGATTCCCAAGGTCTCTTCTCTCTCAATGATCTCATAACTCTCAACAGCATACATTGCTTCACTTAGAGGCAAGTAAAAAAATGAAGCTATGGTTTCCCAGTGTGTCTTTCACAGGAACACTTTAAGTATTATTTCATCTCAAATCCTCTTTATAGGTAATAATAATAGCTAACAATATTGTGACTCCACCAGGCACTATTCTGAGTTCTTTATATGCATTCACTCATTTAATTCTTGTAACAATCCTAGGAGGTAGGTACTACCAGCATCGCTATTTTACACTGGAGCAAAGTAACGAGTAGAAAAAGTCAAATAACTTGCCCAAGGTCAAGTAAGTAAGTGATGGAGCTGGGAATCAAATCCAAAGGAGGTCCAGCTCTAAATCCTACTAGTATGTGATACAGAGGGTCTCACACAGTACAAGCCTCTTTCTCACAGATCCAGAGTTTGTCCCACTAAACTAGAAGTTCGTAGGCACAGACCATATCTATTTATATTCATCCTAGAAACTATGGTACCTCCCCACTCCAGTACTCCTGCCTGGAAAATCCCATGGATGGAGGAGCCTGGTGGGCTGCAGTCATGGGGTCACTAAGAGTCGGACACGACTGAGCGGCTTCACTTTCACTTTTCACTTTCATGCATCAGAGAAGGAAAGGGCAACCCACTCCAGTGTTCTTGCCTGGAGAATCCCAGGGAAGGGGGAGCCTGGTGGGCTACCGTCCATGGGGTCGCACAGAGTCGGACACGACTGAAGCGACTTAGCAGCAGCAGCAGCAACACATGACATATAACCAATGAATGATTTCCTTGCTGTATTAAGATTAATCTGGTTCCTCTTTTTCATGTTTTTTAAAAAGTTGTGTGTTGTTGTTTAGTCACTAAGTTATTTCTGACTCTCTGTGACCCAATGGATTATAGCCCATCAGCTCCTCTGTCCATGGGATTTCTCAGGCAAGAGTACTGGAGCAGGTTGTCATTTCCTTCTCCAGGGAAATCTTCCTGACCAAGGGTTGAACTCACGTCTCCTGCATTGGCAGGCAGATTCTTACCACTGAGCCAAAGAAGCTCCCTTTTAAAAGTTATATCATAGAAAAGTATGTTGTTTAGCTCTTATATTAAGATTATTATTTACCTGATTAGAGATAAGAAGTGGTTCAGAAATTCTTGTTTTTACTATATTTAGAACCAAAATGCTGAAGCTGATGTGAACAGATGACCTATTAGAAAAGCCTCTGATGCTGGGAAAGATTTAGGGAAGAAGGAGAAGAGGGTGTTAGAGGATGAGATGGCTGGATGGCATCACTGATGCAATGAATATAAACTTTGGCAAAGTCTGGGAAATAGTGAAGGACAGGGAGGCCTGGTGTGCTGCAGTCCATGGGATCACAGAGTCAGACATGACTGGGAGATTGAACAACAACAGAACCAGAAGACCTTTAAGAAAACTTAGGATGAATACCTAAAACATGCTAGGATGACCTACATTAGAAGTAGGTAAGAATAAAAAGCAAAACCAAGGGCAGAAACATACCAAGGAGACAGTTTAATATAAATACACATGCTGTCCCATACAATTATTTCAAGTGGGACACACGTTTGTTCTGAGCTTTTCAAAACACAGTCACGGGAAAAGGGAAATTGATCAGCTTCAAATTTTAGCTGTCCTCAAAATATAAAAAGAATATTTCTCAAGAGAAGCAAATCTATTCTTAGTGTCAAACTAGTAAAAAATCTCTTCCAAAGATCAAAAGAGACTTCAAAAGGAAATGAACAATGTCTTCCAGAAAATTCTGTGAGTATTTTTCTTGACACTATCTTTTATATGAGATTAAGGTCTTATACCAAATCTCTTTAGTTGGGAGGGGGTCACACAGACAGCAGGTTCCTCCTCTGTAACCAGTCGGTATTTAGTTTCAATCAGAAGACTAAGGTGAAATGCCAAGATCCAAAGTGATAGTGCAAATCACTGTTTAATTCTGAGTTAGAATTAGCAATAAATTGAGTCAATATCCTGCATAAACTCTTTTTTTGTTGCTTTGTTTTTTCTAAATTTTACTTTCTAAGGGGTAGTTAGAGACTTTGGGAAGGTCATGTACACACTGTTATATCTCAAATGGAAAACCAACAAAGACCTATTGTATGGCATATGGAACTCTGCTCAATATTATGTGCCAGCCTGAATGGGAGAGAGGCTTGGGGGAGAACAGACACATGTGTATGTATGGCTGAGTCCCTTCACTGTTCACCTGAATTGATCACAACATTGTTAATCAGCTCT
Organism: Tragelaphus eurycerus; assembly: GCA_935064755.1. Taxonomy (NCBI): domain Eukaryota; kingdom Metazoa; phylum Chordata; class Mammalia; order Artiodactyla; family Bovidae; genus Tragelaphus; species Tragelaphus eurycerus. Next base: position 12,999,485 of record CAKXYN010000036.1, on the reverse strand, counting down.
ACCCCCATGCAAAATGTTTTTGGTCATAAACTCTTTATTTAAAAAAAATCTTTCTAATTTAGTATTATTATTATTTTGCACAGCAGCTTGGATCTAACGGTCCCTTCAAATGCTGTCTCCCATTTCCTTAGGCTAAACCTGCAATTCTTTTTGTTGTTGTTATTTTCTATTGCAAGATAATTGCTTTACAATTTTGTGTTGGTTTCTGCTGTACAACAAAGCAGATCAGCTGTAAGTATACACATATCCCCTCCCTCGCGAGCCTCCCTTCCTTCCTTCCATCCCAGCACTTTAGGTCATCACAGAGCGCCGGGCTGGGCTCCTTGTGTTATACAGTAACTTCCCACTAGCTATCTGATTTACACTTGGTATGTATGTCAGATATGCAGATGACACTACTGTTATGGCAGAAAGTGAAGAGGAACTAAAAAGCCTCTTGATGAAGGTGAAAGTAGAGAGTGAAAAAGTTGGCTTAAAGCTCAACATTCAGAAAACGAAGATCATGGCATCTGGTCCCATCACTTCATGGGAAATAGATGGGGAAATAGTGGAAACAGTGTCAGACTTTCTTTTTCTGGGCTCCAAAATCACTGCAGATGGTGACTGCAGCCATGAAATTAAAAGACGCTTACTCCTTGGAAGGAAAGTTATGACCAACCTAGATAGCATATTCAAAAGCAGAGACATTACTTCACCAACAAAGGTTCGCCTAGTCAAGGCTATGGTCTTTCCTGTGGTCATATATGGATGTGAGAGCTGGACTGTGAAGAAGGCTGAGCACTGAAGAATTGATGCTTTTGAACTGTGGTGTTGGAGAAGACTCTTGAGAGTCCCTTGGACTGCAAGGAGATCCAACCAGTCCATTCTAAAGGGTATCAGCCCAGGATTTCTTTGGAAGGAATGATGTTAAAGCTGAAACTCCAGTACTTTGGCCACCTCATGCGAAGAGTTGACTCATTGGAAAAGACTCTGATGCTGGGAGGGATTGGGGGCAAAAGGAGAAGGGGACGACAGAGGATTAGATGGCTGGATGGCATCACTGATTCGATGGACATGAGTCTGAGTGAACTCCGGGAGTTGGTGACGCACAGGGAGGCCTGGCGTGCTGTAATTCACGGGATCGCAGAGAGTCGGACACGACTAAGCAACTGATCTGATCTGATCTGATATATGTCAATGCTACTCTTTTGGAGAGGGTTGGAGGAATCAAAAGAATAAACCTACAGTTCTTAACAAGATCCACAAGGCTCCCCATCAGCCTCACCCACCACACCTTGTTCCACTGTACCTACTGTTCCCTGTCCTTAAGCTAAATTACCATCATTTCTTCCTCATGCCACTGTCATTCCATGTCAGTGGTTCTGCACATGCCATTGTATTTGCTTGCAACTTGTTCTCCTTTCCAACTGTTCCATCCCTTACCTAGTTAATTCCTGCTTCCCAAAATTTACTCTTGGACCAGGATATCATCTCTACTTCTCTTAAGTGGACTGGGCACCTTGCATCATTACCAAAGGTCTTCACACTCTGTAAAAAGTATCAATACTTCATAAGCTCATTCACTTTATCCTTCATTTGTTAAACAATTAATCTCAGATGAGCATCTCCTTTGAACTAGGTACGTTTCTAGCCCTGAGATAGGAGCAAACGTATTTCACAGAGGATTTCATGCAGAGAAAGGACATGGTTTTTATCTTTGTCACAGCTAGTCCTCACTGTGATTCAGTCTTCTTTTCCTCACATTTTCTCACAGCCATGAACAAAATATACAGATATTCTTACCCTCACGTAGCTTTCATTCTAGTGTGTGGAGCTATTAATAAATGTCTTCACTAAAATACAAGCATCATGTGGTCATTCACAATTTCTATCTTACTCGCTGATGCAACCCCTAGCATCAAGCACAAGATGTTGCATAGAATTTATATCAGAATAGCATGGGTATAGACATGGAAGCAATGGCACCCCACCCCAGTACTTTTGCCTGGAAAATCCCTTGGACGGAGGAGCCTGGTAGGCTCCAGTCCATGGGGTCGCTAAGAGTCGGACACGACTGAGCGACTTCACTTTGGCTTTTCACTTTCATACGTTGGAGAAGGAAATGGCAACCCACTCCAGTATTCTTGCCTGGAGAATCCCAGGGACAGGGGAGCCTGGTGGGCTTCTGTCTGTGGGGTCGCACAGAGTTGGACACGACTGAAGCGACTTAGCAGCAGCAGCAGCAGACATGGAAGCAAATGCCCCTAAAACTGCAGTGGCTTAAAGCAATACAGGTTTGTTTTCTGACCATTTTATATGACTGGGATCTCTTCCACTCCTCCCATCACAGTCATTCAGGGACATAGATCAGAAGAGAAGCCATCATTACAAATACTGCTGATCATTATCCTAGAGAGAACTCTCCAGAATTTTAACCAGGAGTAAATATCTCTCCAAGGTTTTAACCAAGAGTTGAATACTCCACGCCTGAAGTGCTACACAAGACACTTCCACTTATAACTCACTGGCCAGAATTAGTCAGATGAGTCACCTGGCCATATCCAACAATTAACACAAGGACCCAGAGGGAAGAAACAGGTATTTGGCAGCTGTCACTGTTGATTGTAACAGAGAGAACTCAATGAACATTTGAGGAAAAGAAGACTGAATCACAGTGAGAACTAGTTGTGACAAAGATAAAAACCATGTCCTTTCTCTGCATGAATTCCTCTGTGAAATATGTTTGCTCCTGTTGTGCCATATGTAAGGATTAAGCTAATGATAAACTGAGGATGCGTTGCTTCTGCTCACATCATCTACTCATGGCTTGATTAAAGACAACCAGGGATGGCAAAATTGTTATCCACAAAATATAAAGCAGATATCCTTCAGGCAAGATAACTAAGATAACTAAAATCTCACTATGTACTAAAGTGATTATTCAAATGAACTATAAAATATTTCATAGGTCGAATTTCATTAGACTAGTTCACACGGCTATTTTCTTTGCACTGCCTTGCAAATCAACCTTAAACACATTCTGTAGGGCTGATTGAAAAGCAAAATCTATTACACATTTTGCTTTCCTTGCCAACTATAATTTTGTATTTTGCCTGAATATTCAATTTTCTATATTTAATTAAAAATTAATTAAAATTCATTAGAGTATAAACTGTAACTCATCATTCCATAGAATCCTAAGTATAGGTCATGCTTCTTAAACACAGAAATGGCCTAACATTTTATTTCAATATGAGTGGAAGAACTGTCAAGATTATAGTATTTTGGTGCCCAGATGGGGATTTGGTTTTTGTTTGACTGAATTCTGTCTTTAATTTAGGACCTGAAAGGAGCTTTGGGGACTTACATTAGAAGGTTTAGCCAGAGCAATAAAAAAACCTAATAGGGCGAGCCCAGACAGAAATGCCGGTGGAGATGCCTGAGAAGGAGCCTGACCAGGAGCAGGTCTCTGGGGCTCCACCTGTGGGGACTGCTGGGTCTGGGAGCGGTGGTGATGCTGTGGGCCAGCCTATTAAAAAAAGAAAGAAAAAGAAAACCCAGCAGGAAATTCTTCTTGAAATTTAGGGTGTTTTTTGTGAGATATGTTTGCCTCTGCTTAGTGGGATTTTTAACTATATAATTCTGACAATTATGAGCCCCTACCTGAAGGAATAATCCACAATACTATACTTTAGAGCTGTGCTTCCCACTTGAGGTCTTAGGACATACAGTTGGATACCTGGACATTTCCTATGTAAGTTGTTAAGTGTTCCATTTCTATTTGATAATGATTCAAACACATAGATAAATAAATACATATACATATAAATATTCTAGATACTCAAGATGATAAATGCCATCATTCCTTTTATTTCTGACTTTAATCTTTGTTTGGATTATATTTATTTATTTCATTAAGAATATAGCATGAGCTCTATCCTCTTACAATACACTATTCTTGACTCTCAGTACCCTGTTAGACAGCAAATCTCTAGAGCTTATTCATTTCACTTAACTGAAACTTTATCAGATCAGATCAGTCGCTCAGTCGTGTCCGACTCTTTGCGACCCCATGAACTGCAGCATGCCAGGCCTCCCTATCCATCACCAGCTCTCAGAGGTCACTCAGACTCATATTCATGGAGTCAGTGATGCCATCCAGCCATCTCATCCTCTGTCGTCCCCTTCTCCTCCTGCCCTCAATCCTTCCCAGCATCAGAGTCTTCTCCAATGAGTCAACTCTTCACATGAGGTGGCCAAAATACTGGAGTTTCAGCTTTAGCATCATTCCTTCCAAAGAAATCCCAGGGCTGATCTCCTTCAGAATGGACCGGTTGGATCTTCTTGCACTCCAAGGGACTCTCAAAAGTCTTCTCCAACACCACAGTTCAAAAGCATCAATTCTTGGGCGCTCAGCCTTCTTCACAGTCCAGCTCTCACATCCATACATGACCACAGGAAAGACCATAGCCTTGACTAGGCGAACCTTTGTTGGCAAAGTGATGTCTCTGCTTTTGAATATGCTGTCTAGGTTGGTCATAACTTTCCTTCCAAGGAGTAAGCGTCTTTTAATTTCATGGCTGCAGTCACCATCTGCAGTGATTTTGGAGCCCAGAAAAATAAAGTCTGACACTGTTTCCACTGTTTCTCCATCTATTTCCCATGAAGTGATGGGACCAGATGCCATGATCTTCGTTTTCTGAATGTTGAGCTTTAAGCCAACCTTTTCACTCTCCACTTTCACTTTCATCAAGAGGCTTTTGAGTTCCTCTTCACTTTCTGCCATAAGGGTGGTGTCATCTGCATATCTGAGGTTATTGATATTTCTCCCGACAATCTTGATTCCAGCTTGTGTTTCTTCCAGTCCAGCATTTCTCATGATGTACTCTGCATATAAGTTAAATAAACATGGTGACAATATACAGCCTTGACGTACTCCTTTTCCTATTTGGAACCAGTCTGTTGTTCCGTGACCAGTTCTAACTGTTGCTTCCTGACCTGCATACAAATTTCTCAAGAGGCAGATCAGGTGGTCCGGTATTCCCATCTCTCTCAGAATTTTCCACAGTTTATTGTGATCTACACAGTCAAAGGCTTTGGCATAGTCAATAAAGCAGAAATAGATGTTTTTCTGGAACTCTCTTGCTTTTTCGATGATCCAGCGGATGTTGGCAGTTTGATCTCTCGTTCCTCTGCCTTTTCTAAATCCAGCTTGAACATCAGGAAGTTCACGGTTCACATATTGCTGAAGCCTGGCTTGGAGAAACTTTATGCTAACCTATTAATAATGTCCTATTCCACCCTTCCTTCTAGCCCTTGGTGACCATCATTTCAGCCTTTGATTTTATGAATCTGACACTTTTAATTTTCTCATATAAGTGGAATCAAGCAGTACTGGTCTTTCTGTGGTTTAGTTCACCTAGCATAATGTCCTCAAAGTCTATATATTGTCCCATATCATAGAACGTTCTTCTTTTTAAAGATTGAAATAGATCACATTTTCTTTATCCATTCATCTGTTGGTAGACATTAAGGCTGTTCTCACATCTAGTCTATTTGAATAGTTCTACAATGAACAGCAGTGTCCTTGCATCTCTTTGAGATCCTTATTTCTGTTATTTTACTGACACTAAGCAGTGCTACTTTAGTTATTCTAATTGTTGAATATATAGAATGCAATAGGAAAATTGAGAATTTAAGCAAGTGAAACATAAATAATAAACTATGAAAGAGTAGTTGTAAAATAACTAGAATAAGATTGATGTTAATATAAGTACATATAACCAAGAAGAACCTATACTGTCACAGTTGGTGCTAAATGCAAGCATCAAATGCAGTGCAGTGTCAGCAAAGAACATCCGCCACATTAAATCAATGTTGGCAATTTCAGTTTCATCACTTGTGTAATTTTACTTCCATTTGATTAGTAAATTTTTAAAATGTAATTATTTTTAATTGAAGCATAATTGCTTTACAGTGTTGTGTTGGTTTCTGTCGTTCGCCAACATGAATCAACCATAGTTATATATGTGTCCCCTCCCTCTTGAACCTCCCTCTCACCTTCCCCCCCATCCCCCTAGGTTGTCTCAGAGCCCCGGTTTGAGTTCCCTGAGTCATACAGCAAATTCTCACTGGCTATCTGTTTTACATATGGTGGTGTATGTATTTTCATGCTGCTCTTTCCATTCACCCTCCCTTTCCTTCCCCCCACGTCCACAAGTGCGTTCTCTATGTCTTTGTCTCCATTGCAGCCCTGCAAGTAGTTTAATCAGTACCATCTTTCTAGATTCCATATACATGTGTTAATATACAATATTTGTTTACCTCTTTCTAACTTAACTTTACTCTATATAATAGGCTCTAGTTTCATCCACCTTATTAGAACTGACTCAAATGCATTCCTTTTTAGGACTGAGTAATATTCTGTTGTGTATATGTACCACAGTTTCTTTATCCATTCATCTGTTGATAGAAGACATCTAGGTTGCTTCCATATCCTAGCTATTGTAAATAATGCTGCAGTGAACATTGGGACACATGTATTTTTTTTTCAATTATTATTTCCTCAGGATATATGCCCAGTAGTGGGATTGTTGGGGGAAGGCAATGGCAACCCACTCCGGTACTCTTGCCTGGAAAATCCCATGGACGGAGGAGCCTGGTAGGCTGCAGTCCATGGGGTTGCTGAGGGTCGGACACGACTGAGAGACTTCACTTTCACTTTTCATTTTCATGCATTGGAAAAGGCAATGGCAACCCACTCCAATGTTCTTGTCTGGAGAATCCCAGGGACAGAGGAGCCTAGTGGGCTTCCGTCTATGGGGTCGCACAGAGTAGGACATGACTGAAGCGGCTTAGCAGCAGCAGCAGCAATTGTGGTATTGTTGGGTCATATGATAGTTTTATTCCTAGTTTTTTAAGAAATCTCCATACTGTCTTCCGAAGTGACTATACCAATTTACATTCCCACCTAATTGGTAAATTTTTAGTTTATATTCTACCTGCACAGTAAACATTTGCTTTCTTAAAAGTTTGTATCTGTTTGATATTGCACTAAGAGTAAAATTCAAACCCCTTTCCATGATCTGTAAGGTCACCATCGACCTGGTCTCTTCCCACCTGGCCTCTTGCCATCTTGCTACACTTACTGTGTCACTATGCTCCAACTCCATTGGCTTTTCTGACAATTCTTTTTTTTTTTTTTTAGGTATCAAGAATCTCTTTTATTGATTATCAGAAACATTACAAACATCTAATATGAACAAATTGTAACATGACAGTGATTAGTTTGAACAATTAATACATTTCAGATATATTATTATACATATTTCAATGCTATTCTCCCCAATCATCCCACCCTCTCCTGGTCCCAGAGTCCAAAAGTCTGTTCTATACATCAGTGTCTCTTTTGCTGTCTCGTAAATAGGGTTATTTTTACCATCTTTCTAAATTCCATTTATATGCGTTAGTATACTGTATTTGTGTTTTTGTTTCTGGCTTACTTCACTCTGTATAATAGGCTCCAGTTCCATCCACCTCCTTAGAACTGATTCAAATGTATTCTTTTTAATGGCTGAGTAGTACTCCATTGTGTATATGTACCACAGCTTGCTTATCCATTCATCTGTGGATGGACATCTAGGTTGCTTCCATGTTCTGGCTATTGCAAACAGTGCTGCTATGAACATTGGGGTACACGTGTCTCTTTCAATTCTGGATTTCTCAGTGTATATGCCCAGCAGTGGGATTGCTGGATCATAAGGCAGTTCTATTCCCAGTTTTTTGAGGAATCTCCATACTGTTCTCCATAGTGGCTGTACTAGTTTGCATTCCCACCGACAGTGCAAGAGGGTTCCCTTCTCTTCGCACCCTCTCCAGCATTTATTGCTTGTGGACTTTTGGATAGCAGCCATTCTGATTGGCGTGAAATGGTATCTCATAGTGGTTTTGATTTGCATTTCTCTGATAATGAGTGATGTTGAGCATCTTTTCATGTGTTTGTTAGCCATCTGTATGTCTTCTTTGGAGAAATGTCTATTTAGTTCTTTGGCCCATTTTTTGATTGGGTCATTTATTTTTCTGGAATTGAGCTGTAGAAGTTGCTTGTATATTTTTGAGATTAGTTGTTTGTCAGTTGCTTCATTTGCTATTATTTTCTCCCATTCTGAAGGCTGTCTTTTCACCTTGCTTATAGTTTCCTTTGTTGTGCAGAAGCTTTTAAGTTTGATTAGGTCCCATTTGTTCATTTTTTATTTTATTTCCGATATTCTGGGAGGTGGGTCATGGAGGATCCTGCTGTGATGTAAGTCAGAGAGTGTTTTGCCTATGTTTTCCTCTAGGAGTTTTATGGTTTCTGGTCTTACATTTAGCTCTTTAATCCATTTTGAGTTTATTTTTGTGTATGGTGTTAGAAAGTGTTCTAGTTTAATTCTTTTACAAGTGTTTGACCAGTTTGGAGAAAAATCAAATCAATAAAATTAGAAATGAAAATGGAGAGATCACAACAGACAGCACAGAAATACAAAGGATCATAAGAGACTACTATCAGCAATTATATGGCAATAAAATGGACAATGTGGAAGAAATGGACAAATTCTTAGAAAAGTACAACTTCCCAAAACTGGATCAGGAAGAAATAGAAAATCTTAACAGACCCATCACAAGCATGGAAATTGAAACTGTAATCAGAAATCTTCCAGCAAACAAAAGCCCAGGCCCAGACGGCTTCACAGCTGAATTCTACCAAAAATTTAGAGAAGAGCTAACACCTATCCTACTCAAACTGTTCCAGAAAATTGCAGAGGAAGGCAAACTTCCAAACTCATTTTATGAGGCCACCATCACCCTAATACCAAAACCTGACAAAGATCCCACAAAAAAAGAAAACTACTGGCCAATATCACTGATGAACATAGATGCAAAAATCCTTAACAAAATTCTAGCAATCAGAATCCAACAACACATTAAAAAGGTCATACACCATGACCAAGTGGGCTTTATCCCAGGAATGCAAGGATTCTTCAATATTCGCAAATCAATCAACGTAATACACCACATTAACAAACTGAAGAATAAAAACCATATGATTATCTCAATAGATGCAGAGAAAGCCTTTGACATAGTTCAACATCCATTTATGATAAAAACTCTCCAGAAAGCAGGAATAGAAGGAACATACCTCAACATAATAAAAGCTATATATGACAAACCCACAGCAAACATTATCCTCAATGGTGAAAAATTGAAAGCATTTCCTCTAAAGTCAGGAACAAGACAAGGATGCCCACTTTCACCATTACTATTCAACATAGTTTTGGAAGTTTTGGCCACAGCAATCAGAGTAGAAAAAGAAATAAAAGGAATCCAAATTGGAAAAGAAGAAGTAAAACTGTTTGCAGATGACATGATCCTCTATGTAGAAAACCCTAAAGATTCCACCAGAAAATTACTAGAACTGATCAATGAATATAGTAAAGTTGCAGGATATAAAATTAACACACAGAAATCCCTTGCATTCCTGTACACTAATAACGAGAAAATAGAAAGAGAAATTAAGGAAACAATTCCATTCACCATTGCAATGAAAACAATAAAATACTTAGGAATGTATCTTCCTAAAGAATCTAAAGACCTATATATAGAAAACTATAAAACACTGGTGAAAGAAATCAAAGAGGACACTAATAGATGGAGAAATATACCATGTTCATGGATTGGTAGAATCAATATAGTGAAAATGAGTATACTACCCAAAGCAATTTATAGATTCAATGCAATCCCCATCAAGCTACCAACAGTATTCTTCACAGAGCTAGAACAAATAATTTCTCAATTTGTATGGAAATACAAAAAACCTCGAATAGCCAAAGCTATCTTGAGAAAGAAGAACGGAACTGGAGGAATCAACCTGCCTGACTTCAGGCTCTACTACAAAGCCACAGTCATCAAGACAGTATGGTACTGGCACAAGGACAGAAATATAGATCAATGGAACAAAATAGAAAGCCCAGAGATAAATCCACGCACATATGGTCACCTTATCTTTGACAAAGGAGGCAAGAATATACAATGGATTAAAGACAATCTCTTTAACAAGTGGTGCTGGCTTTTCTGACAATTCTTAAAGCACACCCAGCCCTCTCTTAGTTCAGTGTCTTTATTCTTGGTGTTTCCTCTGCCTGGAAACTTTTTCAGGCTCTTAACAGAACTAGTAGCATAGTAGTGTCTCATCTCTACAGTTTTAGCTTAAAATATCCTTTTAAAAGGGGCTTTCCCTGACCTCACTATCTTCTCTACCATTATTTTCTGTCAGAGTCCCTGTTTATTTCCTTCATGGTACTTAGCTCATTTACAACCTTTTGTTTATTTAGTTGATCATTGCTTGAGTCCCCTAAACAACACACACACCTCAGAATATAAAGTCTGTGAGTACAATGATCCCATTGTCTTATTCTTCATTTTGTCTTCATTTCTTAAAAGAATGCTTGGTCCATACAATCATATTTGACCCAATAAAATATGCATCCATCACAAGTCTCCAGTACTATCTTTCTTTCTAAAAATCTATGTTAATTTCATCAGTGAAGAGTGGCATGTTGTGTTTTATGTATTATTCATTGTCTCTGATTACTTATGACATTGAACATTTTTACGTATTTATTGGCCATATATATTTTTGCTGGAAAATTTCATGTTCTTTGCTCACTTTTCATTAAGGGGAATCATTTCATTTATTAGTAAGCATTATTTATATAATCAAGATTTTGATCTCTTAATCATTTTGTCCATTACAAACATGTGACTTGCAATATTTTATAATTTTTGTACCCAGTACTTTCTCTTTTTGATATGAGAGTTCTCAGTGTTTTTCAGGTGGATGTTACTAGTCATATTTCACAGGTGAGTAAACAGAGACTGAGAGAAAAAAATATACAAATGATTCATTTTTAATATGAATTCTCTAACTCCAAACTCATAGTTTTTTCATTCTCCAGATCAGCTGATTTCTGCACATTTAGAGATGCAATATGTCTCAATGTCTGACAGTGGATATTTAGCCAAAGTTACATTTCTGTGCGTATGTTTAAGAGAAGAAATAAGTCTGATTGCTTTATGTCACATTCACATGAATATATCATGATGCTATCTAGTAGAAGATCTCAGGCCCCAGGGGGAATAAATTAGCAGTTTGGGATTGACATATACACACTTCTATATATAAAATAGATAAGTAACAAGGACCTACTACATAGCACGGGCACTATATTCAGTATCTTATAATAAAAAATAGTTTGAAAAATAACTGTCACTTCGCTGTACACCTGAAATTAACACAGGTTTGCAAATCAACTAGATGTCAAATAAATAAATAAATAGATTCATGGAACCTCAATTTGAGAAAGGCTGTTCTGGTGTTTTTCATGGAAATTGCTCATTTGCCTGCATGGAGATCATGTGGGCTAACTTAAACCTATATTTCTGAACTAAGGGCTAACTTGTATTATAATCACCTCAGCATGGCAGCAGTGATATCTTGTCCTAATCAGACCCTCTAATTGATAGTCCTATATATCCTTGGCTAATACAAGTGGGAATATGCATGATTTCCTAATTAGCTATTAGGTGGACAAAAATGTTTAATAATATAAAATCCATTTGGGGAGAAGAAAATCAATGGTATTCTTCCTTGTGAACAAAATAGGAACCATTATCCAAGATTATCTTTATTTGCATTTGACTCTACAGAATATTGTGTAACACTTAATGGTAGGTGAATAGAATACCTGCCATTAAGGGATAAAGTACAAATTCCAAATGTTTTTGTATAGTTACTAAAAGAAACTGCATTTCATATTAAGATATTAAAGTCAATAAATCTAATTTTTCATTGTATTGTTTAATTATTTTATTTTAATTGGTGGTTCTTTTTGCCTTTTGACCTACCATAGCATAAAAAGGTATGACAGCATTGGGACCAGAATTCAGGGGTCACTAAGTCCATTATAATATTCTTGTAACCATAACTGACTATTTCTAACTCAGAGGAAGGTTTGATTTGTAATTATCACAATTATATATGCAACCCATCTTCTACTGGTCACTATGTATGCAGTTATTTGACATGCAACCCCATGGATATAGCCCACCAGGCTCCCCTGTCGGTAGAATTTTCCAGGCAGGAATACTGGAGTGGGCAGCCGTTCCCTTCTCCAGGGGAATTTCCCAACCCAGGGATCAAACCCAAGTCTCTGAATTGCAGGCAGATTCTTTCTACCATCTGAACCACCAGGGAAGCCTGGTACATTGTACATGGATACTCTTAAAACAAATTTCACAAAGCATGTAAGGATATATGGCAGGTTTCTGTAAATCCAGAAAAGATATAAAGAATAATGAAATATCAAATGAAATTCATGTTTCTGGAGCAGCCAAATCAATCATGAACCCTGAAACTTTAGTCCAAGAGCATGCTTTGATCAGCTTATAGCCCTATGTACAGTGTCTACCTTGAAATATTGTCATTTTTGAAAGTGATTTAGGTACTGATTTTTATTCTTCTTTTTATTTTTGGTATTACATACAGACTTTTGTTGGCTTATTTTCTGATTAAACTGCCTTATATGTATTTTTTCTCTAGTGAACTTCCTTGGTGAAACAAAGCTGATAACAACATGGTCTTAGATGAAGTTTGGTGATTACTGTCTCCTCAAACATTTGAAATTAGGTCACAGTAAAAAATAAGTTCTGTCCCAATAATAATTGTGCTAACAGAAAGTGCACACAATGTCATATAAATGATGAGACCCAAAAAGGATTATTATAATATTTTGTTAACTTTCAATTTGTTAATTCTCAATTTACATTTGACACATCAGAATAAAGAATCAAAAAATCATAACGAGAATAATTTTTAAAGTGGTATGGACTTAAGAGACTAAATGATATTATCTTGATTTAAAACTAAACTAAAGCAAAGATGTGAAAATAGTCAGTGGTTTGGGTACATAAAGGATTTTACAGCCATTTATTATTTGTGCTATTTAATTTGTTCATCTTCCCTGGTGGCTCAGATGGTAAAGCATCTGCCTACAATGCGGGAGACCCAGGTTCGATACCTGGGCTGGGAAGATCTCCTGGAGAAGGAAATGGCAACCCACTCCGGTACTTTTGCCTGGAAAATCCCATGGACGGAGAGTTGTAGTCTACAGACCATGGCGTCACAAAGAGTCGGACATGACTGAGCAACTCTACTTTCACTTTCATTTAATTTGGTCACAATCAGAGATTTTCCCCAAGTTTTGGATCACAGGAACAAGATTATCACTTTTACATGGCTTAGACAATAAAGAATCTGCCTGCAATGTGGGAGACATGGGTTCGATTTTTGGATCAAGAAGATTCCCTGGAAATGGGAATGGCAACTCATTCCAGTATTCTTGCCTGGAGAATTCCATGGACAGAGGAGCCTGGAGGGCTGCAGTCCATGGGGTCACAAAGAGTTGGACATGACTGAGCAACTAACACTTTCGCTACATATCTCAGGGTTGTGGTCCCTTCATCATTTTCCTTAAGGTAAGCTTCATCTCTGAGTTAAGGGTAAAAATGTATTCTAACTTCCAATTTAGTGCTTTTTTTAGACTCAGCATTATTTAGAAAAAAATCTAAGAACAATGTCATTCTAGATCCTACTGTGGCTTGTAATCAATAATAGAAGTTATTTAAAGGCTCATGAAAATTCATTTTGTACATAAACACAAAAATACCAACTTCTTTTCTCAGCTTGAATTCCTGGAATTTAGTACAGTGTCTAATTCAAAAAGTACTAAAAAAATATCAATCTGTGAACAATTCTGGGCTCTGTGAAGGGAAACAGGATAAGTAGAAAATGCATTTTTCCTCTTCGGTAGCTTACTATCTGGGAGAAGGAAATGGCAACCCACTCGAGTACTGCCAGGAGTATTGTCAGGAGAATCCCAGGGACAGGGGAGCCTGGTATGCTGCCATCTATCGGGGTCGCACAGAGTTGGACACGACTGAGGTGACTTAGCAGCAGCAGCAGTAGCAGCCTACTGTCTACTTAAGAGTGCCAATACAGAACAAAGAAAGAACAAAACTATATGCATATATATTGCGTAATAAGCTTCTGTCCAATTCTGCAATTACAGCTGGGATTTCTAACTTTTCTCTTGCCATAACTCCAAACATTTTTATTCTCTTTCTCTTTTTTATTATGTTCATCGAATATGAAAATTAGACCTCAGAGGATTTCTAAAAGAAGGAGGAGAAAATGAAAGTGAAGGGGACAAGAATGTAGATGACTATTCCTTCAAGTGTTTCTGTGGTCTTCATGCAGGAGACTTGAAACTATCTATTTATTTATCAGGCTCATTCAGTTTGCCTTCCTAGCAATTTCAAAGTTGACTGCTCCTTCAAGATAAGGAAATTAAAGGATGAGAAAGAGCAGGCACAGATGGTATGGGATGGAGGATTGGATTGAAAAGGCTGATTTGATTTCCTTAAAATCCCAAACTCTAGCTCAAGATTATTTCCTTCAGTATTCTCCCTTATCATTATTTAATTTTGGTATCCATGATTGAGATACTATTGTCCCAAGAAAGAATACATATTTTATATTAACCATTTGAGTATTTACCTCCTTTGGATATGTGTGAATGTTTCTCTGTGTTGAGGGAGGGAGATTTTTAATGGTGTCGGTCATTATTGGTATCTGCTAGAATCATCGGTGTTTTCTTCATTATTGTATATTAGAAAAGCAGAGTGAAGTTTTTTTTTTAAAGTATTGAAAGAAATACGATTTTTACTTTAATACTCTATGAAAGGCTGCATTATCAAGTATCTCTTCCCAAATAAGGTCAATGACATTCTATGTTTGATAAAATTGCCATAGTTTTGGAAAGCAGATCAGTCATATGAGGTTCCATTCTCTCTTTAGGTAATTTGAAAAAGGTTTTAAGCTTGATGGAAGTCAAATTTCCTGTTTTTCACAAATGTTATCTCTGAAGTGTGAAAATAAAGGAAATGCACCTTATTTTCCATTAAAGGTGATCTAGCATACTATAATTTCCCCTCAGCCATAAATTTTTACCTGTAAAATGGAAGTACTCATATCAATCTGCTTGAGTTGTCAGGAACATTAGGTATTTATAAAGAACTAAATTTGACACATAAGGATCAAATAAATGGTACTTGCTATTGCTTGTAATATATTGTCTACTTTTTCTTCAAGGTTGAATTCAGGTCCTAATTTTTCTTTGAAAATCTTCCTTGAAAATCCAACTCTTTGTGATCACTACCTGTTCTAAACCCTTCTCTGTATTTGTCATATGTATTTTGGTATACACTACTTTGTACTTGGGCTTCCCAGGTGGTGATCAGATCAGATCAGATCAGTCGCTCAGTCGTGTCCGACTCTTTGCGACCCCATGAACCGCAGCACGCCAGGCCTCCCTGTCCATCGCCAGCTCCCGGAGGTCACTCAGACTCGCATCTATCGAGTCAGTGATGCCATCCAGCCATCTCATCCTCTGTCGTCCCCTTCTCCTCCTGCCCTCAATCCCTCCCAGCATCAGAGTCTTCTCCAATGAGCCAACTCTTCGCATGAGGTGGCCAAAATACTGGAGTTTCAGCTTTAGCATCATTCCTTCTAAAGAAATTCCAGGATTGATCTCCTTCAGAATGGACTGGTTGGATCTTCTTGCAGTCCAAGGGACTCTCAAGAGTCTTCTCCAACACCACAGTTCAAAAGCATCAATTCTTCGGCACTCAGCCTTCTTCACAGTCCAGCTCTCACATCCATGCATGACCACAGGAAAGACCATACCCTTGACTAGGCGAACCTTTGTTGGTAAAGTAATGTCTCTGCTTTTGAATATGCTATCTAGGTTGGTCATAACTTTCCTTCCAAGGAGTAAGCGTCTTTTAATTTCATGGCAGGTGGTGATAGTGGCAAAGAATCTGCCTGCCAATGCTGGAGATGCAGGTTTGATTTCCTGGGTTGAGAAAATCCCCTGGAGAAGGAAATGGCAACCCACTCCAGTATTCTTGCTTGGAGAATCTCATGGGCAGAGAAGCCTGGCAGGCTATAGTCCATGGGGCCCCAAAGAGCTGGACATGACAGAGCTAAGCACACACACTCTTTGTACTTATATTTGTGTTTTTCATGTTTGTCTAATCTCCCCAGGTAGATTGTAAACCTCAAGAGATAACAAATAATAAATAATTTTGTATCTGTGCTGCTGATAAGTTGCTTCAATCGTGTCTGACTCTGACCAGGCTCCCCCGTCCCTGGGATTCTCCAGGCAAAAACACTGGAGTGGGTAGCCATTTCCTTCTCCAATGCATGAAAGTGAAAAGTGAAAGTGAAGTCGTTCAGTCGTGTCCGACTCCCAGCGACCCCATGGACTGCAGCCTACCAGGCCCCTCCGTCCATGAGATTTGCCAGGCAAGAGTACTGGAGTGGGTTGCCATTGCTTTCTCCGATTTAGTATCTCTAGGATCTATCTAACATAGTACCCTGTGACTAGCTGACTCTCAATAAAAATGGAGGATAATTCAGTAATATTTCAGCTTCCATACTTTCATGATAAATGTGATTTCTATATTAACATCTTAGAGTTAAATAGTATTTTATAATAATAACTAACTTTGAAATTCCAAACTGTCATTGGAATCTAATGAAGAAAAAATGAATCTGGTGGAAGTCAGCTAGTAAATATCATAATTGTGTCAAAACACTACAGCTGATTTCAAAGCCTGGCTTTGATTCTCACTCCACCAATTTAACTTCCCCAAGATGCTCCAAGTTGGTGAAGAATCTGCCTGCAATGCAGGAGACCCTAGTTCAGATTCCTGGGTCAGAAAGATCCCCTGGAGAAGTGAATGGCAACTTACTCCAGTATCCTTGCCTGGAGAATTCCATGGACAGAGAAGCCTGGCAGGCTTCAGTCCATGGGGTTGCAAAGAGTCGGACATGACTGAGCGACTAACACTTTCACTAAGATGTTTCAACTATAAGGGTCCTGACAACAACAAAGAGCTCAGAGACATTGCTAATATACACAGACCCATGGTTTGGTTGCCTCTGTTGAGAAACATGCAGGACGTTTTGTCTGACATTTAGAGTTGGGAAACAGCACAAGCCAAGAGAGTATCTGCTTTCATTCTTCAACTAGCAGACAAGTGTGTAAAAGTAATGTTTATTGTAATAACTATCCACAGGAAGTAAACTTTTATCGGCCTATAAGATGCTGTTGCTCTCTCTCTTACTCTCAGAGTAGGGACCACTAGACTCAACAAGCTGAGGAAAATGTAGCAGAAGAGACGGCCTCATAGCAATGATGCCTGCCTGATTAAGGTACACTGCAAAATTATTGGTTCAAAAATGATGGGGAAAAAGAGACAGACAGACAGAAAAAAGAAAGGGGAAGAATATTTACAGATGTAAATAAAAAGAAAAGGAAATAAAAGACTGCATAAAGATGACACTAGAAATGTCAAATCAATGAACAGAACTAGTGAAACATATATAAGGAAAATAGTTCCCTAAATGCAACAGAATCTTTGATGTGAGAGCAAATGTTAATCAGAATTAGCACGAAACTTCATGACCATTTCTTTTCCCCTCACAGGTACACAATGAATCAATAGGGTTATTGTTGAATACATTACCACTCAACATCAGTGTGCCAGAGGGAAAGAACAAAGTATGCAAAGATTGATGGTCTTGATTTTGAATCAAGTTCTTCTCATTCATTTTCTTAATGTGTAGCTGTAGTAAATTATTCTGAGTCTCAGTACCATAACTTAATAATGGAGTTTTTTCCTTCCTGATGATCGAGAGTATTTTATTAATAAAAGGAATGAACATTCAGTATGGTGGCTCCTGTTGTATCCTATTTGTCTAGAAGTTTTGGACTTAAAAAATGATAATCAAATTTAGCACAGTGATGACTTAACATTTGATTATTATTTGAGGGGTGGCCAATAATGTCTCATGTGAAATGGGCTAGGTTGTGAACTGTGTTCTTTGAGGGAAAACCAGAGAACTGGAAGAGCTATGAAGGAGACTGACTCTGGGAGGGTGAAAGTGAAAGTCTCTCAGTCGTGTCCGACTCTTTGTGACCCCATGAATTATAGAGTCCATGGAATTCTCCAGGCCATAATACTGGAGTGGGTAGCCTTTCCTTTCTCCAGGGGATCTTCCCAACCCAGGGATTGAACCCAGGTCTCGCACATTGCAGGTGGATTTTTTTTTTTTTTACCAGCTGAGACAGAAGGGAAGCCCAGGTGTGAAGAGATAAATCTGGAGAAGGGAAGAAAGGAATGCAGAAACCAATACATTATTGGAGAATAATTGTTATTCCCCAATTTTAAAAAAAGAAGCAAAAATCATGCTAGAAAACCAAGTGGAAGTTGAATATAATCCTATATATTCTGTATTAATTAAGTTACATATACTTTGGGTGAAAATGGATTTCATTAATAATTTCCAGGTATAATTGCAAAGATAAATTTACATTATTCTATGGAAACAATTTAGTCTATGAATTAAATTCAGATCTGCTTGTAATCATCAACTAATGGAAAGTCCTGCCAATCATAAAAATATTATTGCATCCTAATAGAAATGTAAGTGTTATGATAGAGAATACTGTAATCAGGGGAGTGAAATTTAGAATCATTCATGATCAGGAAACCACAGGTTCCTTATTGAAAAAGTGATTTATTATTGATGTTCACATGTAATGTAACACCTCATATTTGACAGTAAAATTGGAAGAAGAGTGATTTAAATCTTGGCATGAAGGAAATTAAGTGTCCCTGACAGCTAATTTTCCAAGCTGAGATCAGGATGCTATGCAATTAACTTCCTAAAGGAATTACATGGACAATTATGCAATATTTTTGGTAATGAGGAAATGTTAACTCAGTAAATTAAAGTCTAAGGAAGCAAACTGTTATAAGAAATGTGAAGTTAATGATTTCAAAAATGATACTTGAACTGTATCTTAAAGATAATGAATGCCCTTTAGGTCATTCAGTAATTTTAAAAATTACTTAATTAAAAAAGTAAGACGGATATTTGGTAACTTAGACTTATCTTTTCTTCAAGTCAATTAAAGCAATGATTCAAATCTTTAATCCCATCACCTCCTAATTGGTATACTCAGATAACTGTATATGGTTCAAATTAGTTATTTGCCTACATTTTTCTGAATATTTGCTTCCATTGGCTTCATGTAAAATGTAAACTACAGCTTGATGTAAAAATAAAATAGAGTTCTGTGCAGGGGCTTTTCCTGGTAATAGAGCAGGTTTGCTTCAGAGCAAGTAGTCCTATTTTTAACTTCTTTAAATAATCTACTTTTCTTGCTTCTCCTGAGCATGTGCCTTGCCCTTGGGAAGGGAACAGAAAAGGTTAAAATATCTGTAGAGAAGCTGAGGGCAAAGTAGTGGAGTTATAGAATCTCCGCATATTCACCAGTGACTGTGAATTGATACAGAACGTTCTAATGTGTACAAATCACTACCCTTCTAAAGTCTGACCATGACACTTGACCACATTCAACCCTGACCTAAAAAGTTCAGTGGACACATTTGATATGTAAGATAGAAAGTCCAAAGGACCACACTAAATACTACCATGATGTTTAAATTAGGCGATCAGAATACAATCTCCTTGGAAAGTGATTTCCTATTATTTCCTTTTTTTTTTTTTTTTAAGAACTTAATTCTCACATAATTTTATCACAGGGATTCAACATATTTTGGAGTCATTTTACTCTATGTAACCTAGCCATGTCACAGTTTGTGAGAAAATCAGCTATATTGGCCAAGCTGCATGCTTCAAGCAGTCTAAAAACCATCTAAATTATTATCATTGAATAAGAAAAGAGACAATCATCAAGTGACTGGGAGAAGGGCTTGTGGGATGTTTTGCCAAGACCAGTTACTACCACGTTTATCGTCTTCACTCACTGGACTCTGACCCAAGTGTCAGCAAAATTGCAAAATGTCTTTAGGGTCACTCACATGTGGCTGGGAAACTATGAATTTTATTTATTTATTTATTTATTTAATTTAGAAACACCAGATTTTCTGGTGAGAATAAAAATTGAAAGATACCTGATGCTATTTTAAGATACCCAGTGTTATAATTTCTTGTCCCAAGGCATACTGTTCCTTTTGAAAATCAATTTTTAGACATCAGGTTTTTTTTTTTTTTTTCAGTATTTTGTATGTCTTTAAACCTAGGTACTGGAGAAGGCAATGGCACCCCACTCCAGTACTCTTGCCTGGAAAATTCCATGAAAGGAGGGCCTGATGGGCTGTAGTCCATGGGGTCGCTAAGAGTCGGACAGGACTGAGCGACTTCACTTTCATTTTTCACTGTCATGCATTGGAGAAGGAAATGGCAACCCACTCCAGTGTTCTTGCCTGGAGAATCCCAGGGACGGGGTAGCCTGGTGGGCTGTCTTCTATGGGGTCGCACAGAGTCAGACATGACTGAAGCGACTTAGCAGCAAACCTAGGTACTATCGGTTACATTTTATATACATTTCAAGAGAGGTGAGGCTTTTTATCAACAGTGCTAAAATCTGGCTGATAAAATGTTTTACAGTAAAAAAGGATATCATGAGGTCATTGGGTAAATTACCCAAAATGTTTTTGTTTCTTTCTGTTTGTTAAGATATGTTTAGCTGCTGCTGCTTTGGGGATGAAGAAAACCCTTAATTAGAAAACACTTAATTACTGTAACTTCTACTCTTTTTTTTTTTTTTGTCATCCTAGTTATAACTAGTTGAGTCATTATAGGAAAACAACTTAATAAACAAACCTAAGTAATTGTTTTGAATAGTGTTTATTTTTTATCTTCTTATAAATGTATATTTGATCATCTTTACCTTCATGTGCTCACTATTAATTACTAGAAATAGTTTGTTGTTGTTGCTTAGTCACTATCATGTTCGACTCTTTGTGACCCCATGAACTGTAGCCAGCAGGGCTCCCCTGTCCATGGGGTTTCCCAGGCAAAAATACTGTAGTGGGTTGCCATTTCCTTCTCCAGGGGATCTTCCTAACCCAGGGACCAAACCTGTATCTACTGCATTGGCAGGCAGCTTCTTTACCACTGAGCTTCCAAGGAAGCCTAGAAACAGTATTATAAAGCTCTAAAAGCTGGAAGAGGCAAAGAAACAGGTGTTTCCTTGAGCCTCCCTACAGAGCAGGTTCCTGCTAACACCTTGATGTTGGCCCCGTGAAATTGACTTCAAACTCTGACTTGCAGAACTATAAGACAGTGAATGTGTGTTGTTTTAAGCCAAAACAAGACCAAAATCCCTCTTTGTGTACTTGCAAAAAATTACAGACCAATGAACAGATGTTCTCATTACAATTAATGTTTGGCTATGACTATAAATGGGATGACTATGCTTTGACTCGGGGAAGGCTATGGCACCCCACCCCAGTACTTTTGCCTGGAAAATCCCATGGACGGAGGAGCCTGGTAGGCTCCAGTCCATGGGGTCGCTAAGAGTCAGACAAGACTGAGCGACTTCACTTTCACTTTTCACTTTCATGCACTGGAGAAGGAAATGGCAACCCACTCCAGTGTTCTTGCCTGGAGAATCCCAGGGACGGGGGAGCCTGATAGGCTTCCGTCTATGGGGTCGCACAGAGTCGGATATGACTGAAGCGACTTTGCAGCAGCAGCAGCATGCTTTGACTAAAAATACAGTTATCTATTTTAATCATACTTTTTGAGATTGATAAGGTTTTAAAATATTTTAAATAATTAAAAGATTTAAGTGGGAAAAATATTTATTTGATCTAATTGTTCCATGGCTAAAGAGAAGGTTTAAAATGACTGACATCTACTGAACAGCACAGGGAGCTCTGCTCAGTGTTATGTGGCAGCCTGGACGGGAGGAGAGTTTGAGGGGAGAATGGATACATGTATATATATGGCTGAGTCCCTTTGCTGTCCACCTGAAACTATCACAACATTGTTAAGTTTAATTACAAAAAGACTGACATGGCATCAAGGAACATATTTAAAATTAAAGTTTAAGTGTCAATATGTTAATAAATATTCCCATTTATCTAAGTACAAAACATAAATTGAAAAATAATTAGAAGAGAAACAATTGTTCTTTACTCCATCAGCTTTTATACAGTTATTTATCTGGTACAATGTTTATCAGACTCATCTAATCATAAGAATTTCCTGGGTCCCTTGTTAAAATATGATTCCCAGAAGTAACTGAGCACATCCTGACATACTTTTAGAAAATGTTGATTTATTTTTTGCATTAGTGGTGGATGCCTCAAAACTTTACATATGGATGATATTCATAAGATTTAGGACTCTTATTAAAATGCAAATTTAGATACATTTATTACAAGCTCCCAAAAGATACAAACAGTGCTGTTCTATAGACCACACATTGAGTCAGCAAAGCATTCTAGAAGCATACAAATCCCCACCACAGTGTCTCCTATGTAGCAGGTTGCGCGGAGCAAGCTCCGCCTGTGGCAAAGGCCATGAGGAAGGAGGCTTGGCATATGCAAAGGCCGGATCTAGCTTCAGGAGTCCCCCTGGAAATTCTATCCCCAAAACCAGAGTCTGCCTACTTTCTGTTTTGTGCTCTCACCTACACCTCTGACTTTATGGGGGGTGCGGGGGGCTGTCTGAAAAAAAGGGTTAACTTACAGCTCCAGTTAATAAAGTTCCTGAGTGTGATAGTGTTTCAAACTACAAACTCCTTTGGAAGTCCTCTAGCCTGCCTGAATAGGTTTTTCCGGCCACATGTGATTGCTCAGAGCCTCCCAACTGTGAGAGGCATGAGATGTTCTAAACTGTCTAAATACAGATTCCTTTGAGCAGTTAAAAGATTGATTAGAAATTGTTTTGGTGAAGGGTTTTTCACTTGTTGGGCCAATGTTTGCTGCTAAGTCTCCATATCCCTTACCTGCTGTGTCCCTGGCAGTGTATTGATTAATATAATTGGTGTAAGTAGTAGCTTTAATGTTTGTAACCTTGGGCCCTTGAGTTAACTCTTTTTCTTGTTATAGCCCACCACCCCTTTGCCCTATAGAAATGCAACTTTATCTAATGTTTTTGGAGGGTGGCGCCTGACTAATCACCTTTAGAGAAAAATAAGTTTTCTGAAGAAAGGGTCTTAAAATGTTAACAGGCCTCCAGGGCCAGAAGATGATGCAAATCACCTAAACTTTTACATATGATAAGTTTTCAGGAAGAAAGCCTGACTCTACCCCTTCGCCCATTATCCTCTATGCATAACTTAAGGTATAAAAACTACTTTGGAAAATGAAGTGCTGGCCTTGTTCACCGAAACTTGGTCTCCCCATGTCGTTCTTTCTCTTACCTTCTGGCTGAATTATTCAGCCTCTTTTCTTCACTGAATTTCCTCACTGAGCTATCCTTATTTAACCACTCTTTATATCCTTAATTAACATTTAATTAAGCAATTGTTTCCTGATCCTCGCCGACTCCGTCCCCACTTCGAATTCCCTGGATCTGCCGAGGCTGGACCCTGGCAACAGGTCCTCAGCAAATGTTTGCTGCTCAATCAGAATCTAGCTAGAGCCATTAAAAATAATGAAATAATGCCATTTTCAGCAACATGGATGGACCTGGAGATTATTATACTAAGAGAAGTTAAAGAAAGACAAATATATAATATTGTTTATATGTGTAATCTAAAAAAACAATGATACAAATGAACTTATTTACAAAAGAGAAACAGACTCATGGACTTAGAAAACAAACTTATGGTTACCAAAGGGGAAAGTTTGGGAGGGAAGGATAAACTGGGAGTTTGGGACTGACATGTACACATGTTACATATACCACTATATTTAAAATAGATAACCAGAAAGAACCTGCTGTGTAGCACAGGGAACTCTGTTCAATATTGTATAATAACCTAAATGGAAACAGAGTTTGAAAAAGAATAGATACCTGTATATGTATAATTGAATCACTTTACTGAACACCTGAAATGAAGACAACATTGTTAATCAATGATACCCCAATATAAAATAAAAATTTTAAAAATCTAGCTAGATGCATTGATATAAATCATCTCCTTTTCCTTTCTTCTTTGTTCTCCCTGTCTTAACTAAATCCTCTACAAGAAGCTATTTTATCTTATCCTGGTAAATTGAGCACTTATGTTTGTTCTGTGAGAGTTGTGCCCTTTCTGTGGAGTAGCTGTCTAATGGTCTGAGTCATACTTCTGACAGTATTTCCTTCAATTTTTTCATTTATTAGCTACTTCAATCATAATCGTAAATTACCTTTTAGGAGGGCTTCTTTTCTTCACCATTACCTTGACCAGAAACTCAATTTGCTGAACACCTGTAAGAGAAGTAGAAAGTGTCTACTAACCTTTTATTTTCACAAAGCACCATAAAGGGAGGAAATGGATGTGATTATTTTTTCTTGAAAAGGAAATTTAGTCATCTAATACAGTCATTTAGAAAAGTACCATTCCCGAATCTGTACTTGATTTTCTATGTTAAATTGGTCTAAATCTATCCAATTATTTTTTTAAGCCTATAAATGTTACTATAGAGAGTGTGAAGCCATTTCTGTCCATTAGTTTCTTCAAAAACAAGCTCAAAAGCTAACTCCACCAAGATGGTGTGGACTCTAACAGCCATCTTGAGCATGAGAAGCTCTAATAAGAGAAATGGTGGTGAGCAGGCATAGCTCAGATGGAGAGGCCAAGAATGAACTGAGACAGGATTCAAACTCAGCTGCCATGCCCACTTCATAGGAAAATGCTCAGATTTTGGAAAATCCATAAATCATCTAAATTGCTTTCCTTGCTGACCCATCTGGCTACCCAAAGGCAAAATGTCCTAGATGACCTCTTTGCAGTCTCCCAGATAATTGTCAGCTTGCTCAGGAAGAGGTAAGAGAAATTTGCTGTTTGAAATCGTCCCCAGCATTTTCTTATGTCATGCAACTTCCTCTTCTATAAGCCAGGGTTTTTATTAGATGAAACAAGTGTATGATACACTCTGTTGTCTTTCAGTCACCGAGTTGTGTCCAATTCTTTGCGACCCCATGGACTACAGCACACTAGGCTGTCCTGTCTTTCACTACCTCCCAGAGTTTGCGCAAATTCATGACCACTGAATCAGTGAGGCTATCTAACCATCTCATCCTCTGCCGCCCCCTTCTCCTTTGGCCCTTCTCCTTCAATCTTTTTCAGCATCGGGATCTTTTCCAATGAGTCGTCTTCTTGCATCAGGTGGCCTAAGTATTGGAGCTTCAGCATCAGTCCTTCCAATGAATATTCAGGGCTGATTTCCTTTAGGATTGACTGGTTTGATTTCCTTGCAGTCCAAGGGACTGTCAGTACCACAGTTCAAAGGCATCTGTTCTTTGGTGCTAAGCCTTTTATAAAGACATCCAGCTCTCATATCCATACGTAACTACTGGAAAAACCATATCTTTGACTAGGTGCATCTTTGTTGGCTAAGTGATGTCTCTGCTTTTAATACACTGTCTAGGTTTGTCATAGCTTTCCTTCCAAGGAGCAAGTGTCTTTTAATTTCATGGCTGCAGTCATCGTCCACAGTGATTTTGGAGTCCAAGAAAATAAAATCTGTCACTGATTCCACTTTCCCCCTTCTATTTGCCATGAAGTGATGGGACTGTTTGCCAAGATTTTTTTTAATGTTGAGTTTTAAGCCAGCTTTTTCATCCTACTGATTCTGTAAGGAAAATAATGTGTAAAGAATTAACTATATATCTTTCTATTACTCTTTGGAAAAAGAAATAGTGTTTAGTTTAAAGAAGTATCTAAATATAATTATGATAGCCAGCCTCAATTATTAAAAGGTTGTCATGAAGAAGATAGCAGAAGTTTCATTTTTGCTACAGAAAAAAAAATCAACAAGTGTGACTCACATGATAAAGAGCTTTATTATAATTAGAATCTCAATAACATCTCATTTAAGCTCAAGGATTGTATAACTTAGACATGGGACAAATAGCATTTATTATATATTTTCGGAGAAGGCAATGGCACCCCACTCCAGTACTCTTGCCTGGAAAAATCCCACGGACGGAGGAGCCTGGTATGCTGCAGTCCATGGGGTCGCTAAGAGTCAGACATGACTGAGCGACTTCACTTTCTCTTTTCACTTTCATGCATTGGAGAAGGAAATGGCAAACCACTCCAGTGTTCTTGCCTGGAGAATCCCAGGGACGGCGGCCTGGTGGGCTGCCGTCTATGGGGTCACACAGAGTTGGACACGACTGAAGTGACTTAGCATAGCATAGCATAGCATATATATTTTAATTTCTAATTTATTTTTCCACAAGTTCCATCTGTAAGCAGTGGTCTACTTGAGGCCAGGGACTATTTGTCATTCATCACTGTATTTCCTGCATCTGTACAGTATCACGCTCATATTCCCTGAACACGTTTTACTGAGCAGTACTAAAAGGCACAGACTCAAGACTTTGGAAGCTTTGCCATGGCACTGTGAATGAATGGATGAATCATGAGTCTCAAGCATCCTTAACATTTCCCACTTGCCATGATTAATGATCAGGCTAAATCTTAGCTCCTCTCTGTTAATCCAATTTTCTGAGCTCTTTATTGGCAGCCCTATGTTAGCAGTTTCTTTATATTCTGGCATAGTTTTACCACTTTCTCTTTTCTTGGCAAATTGACATGCTCATCTCTGTGACTAAGTGGAATTGTGCAGTATTTTCTCTAACTTGTAAACAGTAACACAAGTTCTCTGACATTTTTTTCATTACCCTTATAAATTTGCACTTATGTCTGTGGTTGGCCAGAGAAAATCAATAGTAATATAAAATCAGTATACCATATGAGAAGTGGAAAAGTGGCTGGTATATAAATTTTATATTAAATTCCTATCTAAACACTCTTATACAGATTGCATGTAGTTGCAAGATTCTCTATTATTTACTCTAGACCTATCTATCCTTCCACCATAGGACTCTAGACTCAAGTGCTTTATGAAACTATCTGAACAAATTTATGGGAATGGTCAGGTCCTTTATTCCTACACAGTCCACCTACCTATATGCAAAGGGACCTAACATAAGCTTTGAAATTTTAATTAACAGTACTTGTGAAAATGTAAGTATCAAGAGAAAAATGAGTGAATTTTACTCATATTACTTATAAGTTTTTTAATAACTCTGAATATAATAGAGGATCTTTAATTCATATCTTCAAAAGAATATGTTGACAATGACTGAGCCCAATTTGCTGTAATGCTGTATGCTTTGAGCTGTAAACACCACAAACACCAAACCTCATGACTCAGTGTTATCCACTATCCAGCAGCATTCGAATTGTCTGGAAGCTTGTTAAAACTATAGAAACTAGGGCCTGCTCAGACTGACTAAATCAGAATCTAATTCTTATTAAGGCCCTCAGGAGATTTGTATGTACATTATGTTTGAGAAGATACTTTAATGAGTACATAGTAAGTATTGATCACACTCCAATTCCTTCTCAGAAAGGAGCTGATGTAGTCTTAACTGGAGTGATATAAAGAATATAATTGAAGGATGGGAACACTGGCCTGTTTGAAATTCACTTGTGTGTCTGTGTTGCCTCCAAAGTGAACTCTGAACTGGGATTCTTTGGAGCCTTTAACACTAGGATTTCATCTTTCCTTAAGCATGTTCTCAAATTATAGCTTCTGTGGACTGAGTTCACAACTGATCATTCTCAACAAGGTGGAAATATGCTCTATGTAGTAGTGAGTCACTCAGTCGTGTCCAACTCTTTGTGAACCCATGGACTGTAGCCCACCAGTCTCCTCTGTCTATGGAATTCTCCAGGCAAGAATACGCAGTGGGTAGCCATTCCTTTCTCCAGGGGATCTTCCCAGGACTTCTGCATTTCAGGCATATTCTTTACCATCTGAGCCACCAGGGAAACTCAAAAGGGAATGTACTCTAAAGCAATGCAATCCAAATAGGTCAGAAGACTGGTTGCCCATCTATGAATTCTTTCTTACTAGTCTTAGCTAGTAAGGACCTTGGTAGACTATGAAGGATGACATCAGAAACTTGTGTATAATATGAATTGCCTACATCACTAGAAAGTGAAGTAAAAGTGAAAGTCGCTCAGTTGTATCTGACTCTTTATGACCCCATGGACTATGAAGTCCATGGTATTCTCCAGGCCAGAATACTGGAGTGGGTAGCCTTTCTCTCTCCAGGGGATCTTCCTAACTCAGGGATTGAACCCAGGTCTCCAGCATTGCAGGCAGATTCTTAACCAGCTGAGCTGCAAGGGAAGTCTCTTAATTTCTGCTACTATTTTTTTTCTTAAAGAGTTATTCAACGAAGGCAGCATTGTGTTGATTTCCATTTGAGTATGAGGTCATGGACTTTGTCATGGAAAACAGGCAAAGAAATTGAATGAAGAAGTTTTCTGTAGTCACTGCAGTGTAAACATGCTTAATTCACTCCAAGCTCTTCATACTATAGGAGCTCCCTGGTGGCTCAGCTGGTAAAGAACCTGTCTGCCAATGCAGGAGACACAGGAGATGTGAGTTTGAAACCTGAGTCAGGAAGATCCCCTGGAGAAGGAAATGGCTACACTTCATGGGGTTGGGTAGCAAAGAGTCGAATGTGACTGAGCACACACATGCTTCATAGTATAGCACAAAATACTGGTATAGAATAATTTGTCCATAAATACCATTATTTTCATTGTATTCACTACTGAGTTTCTGAAAACTAGCACAGAGATGGACTTAAATAAATGTCTATAGAACAAACAAACCACCTAACTCAATTCCTGCTATAGTTGTTTTCTTCTTTTCTGGCTTAGATTATGAGCTTTTTGAGGTATAGATGTAGTTGGTCCTCTTTAAAGGGCCGTCAGCAGACATGACTTTAGGAACCAATCACATTCCACAAATGCATACACACACATATACACACACCAAATATTGTAATAAAAGTAGAAAATTTTGATGCTTTTGAAAGCTTTAGGAGTCATGCATATGTACCTTTGTTGTACTTATGGTCTTTCATTGAACTGATTTATTTTCCTATATTTCCTTCTGGCCTCTGAGTCTCTAGCTTGCTGGCTAAAATATGGTAGGAGGTCAATATAGGTGTTTATATTGTTTGTTTGTACTAAAGGAGGGGGATAAACAAAGGAGAAGGGTAGAAAGAAGGAAGTAAAGAGGTCCATGTAAAGAAGATAGCTGACATTAAAAGATATGATATAGGGAATTTCCTGGTGGTTCAGTAATTAGTACTTATGCTTTCATTACTCAGGGCATGAGTTCAATCCCTGGTCAGGGAACTTAAGATCCTACAAGCTGCATGAGTTGGCCAAAATAAAAAAAAGAGAAAATATAGTACAAGTAGTGCCTGATTGGCATTAAGGACCAAGACCAGAGTTCCAGAGAGATGACTCAGAAACCTGTAAATAGCAAAGTTTAATTTGTGGGGAGATTGTTACTTCATTGCCTGGACCAGGTAGGAATGAAGAGAGAGAAATAAAAGCATGTGATTTTCTTATCATCAAGGTATCAGAGTGTTTTCCTTAGAGTCTATATCTCTACCATATTCCCAATAATATATGATATTATTGATCATTTCTGAAAACACTTCTGTATTCTTTCCTTAAGAAACCCATGAACAGTTTGAAAAGGCAAAAAGATAGAACACTGAAAGATGAACTCCCCAGGTCAGTAGATGTGCAATATGCTGCTGGAGATGAGTGGAGAAATAACTCAAGAAAGAATCAAGAGATGGAGTCAAAGTGAAAACAACGCCCAGGTATAGATGGCATGGGTGATGGAAGTAAAGTCCGATGCTGTAGAGAACAATATTGCATAGGAACCTGGAATGTTAGGTTTATGAATCAAGGTAAATTGGAAGTGATCAAACAGGAGTTGGCAAGAGTGAACATCCACATTTTAGGAATCAGTGAACTAAAATGGACTGGAAAGGAGGAATTTAACTCAGATAACCATTATATCTACAACTGTGGGCAAGAATCCCTTAAAAGAAATGGAGTAGCCTTCATAGTCAACAAAAGAGTCCAAAATGCAGTACTTGGGTGCAATCTCAAAAATGACAGAAAGATCTCTGTTCATCTCCAAGGCAAACCATTCAATATCACGGTAATTCAAGTCTATGCCCCAATAACTAATGCTGAAGAAGCTGAAATTGAATAGTTCTGTGAAGACCTACAAGACATTCTAGAACTAACACCCAAAAAAGATGTCCTTTTCATTATAAGGGACTGGAGTGCAAAAGTAGGAAGTCAAGAGATAACTGGAGTAATAGGCAAATTTGGCCTTGGAGTAGAAAATGAAGCAGGGCAAAGACTAACAGAGTTTTGCCAAGAGAACGCACTGGTCATAGCAAACACCCTCTTCCAACAACACAAGAGATGACTCTACACATGGACATCACCAGATTGTCAATACTGAAATCAGATTGATTATATTCTTTGCAGCCAAAGATGTAGAAGCTCTATACAGTCAGCAAAAACAAGACCAGGAGCTGACTATGGCTCAGATCATGAACTCCTTTTAGCCAAATTCAGACATAAATTGAAGAAAGTAGGGAAAACCACTAGACCATTCAGGTATGACCTAAATCAAATCCCTTATGATTATACAGTAGGAGTGAAAAATAGATTCAAGGGATTAGATATGATACAGTGCCTGAAGAACTATGGGCAGAGGTTTGTGACATTGTACAGGAGGCAGGGATCATGACCATCCCAGAGAAAAAGAAATGCAAAAAGGCAAAATGGTTGTCTGATGAGGCCTTACGAATAGCTGAGAAAAGAAGAAAAGCTAAGGACAAAGGAGAAAAGGAAAGCTATACCATTCTGAATGCAGAGTTCCAAAGAAGAGCGAGAGATAAGAAAGACTTCCTCACTAATCAGTGCAAAGAAATAGAGGAAAACAATAAAATGGGAAGGACTAGAGATCTCTTCAAAAAAAATTAGCCATACCAAGGGCATGTTTTTGTGCAAAGATGGGCACAATAAAGGACAGAAACAGCCCTAACAAAAGCAGAAGATGCTAAGAAGACGTGGCAAGAATACACAGAACTATACAAAAAATTTTTTAATAACCAGATAACCACAATGGTGTGATCACTCACCTAGAGCTAGACATCCTGGAATGTGAAGTCAAGTGGTCCTTAGGAAGCATCACCACGAACAAAGCTAATGGAGGTGATGGAATTCCAGTTGAGCTATTTCAAATCCTAAAAGATGATGCTGTTAAAGTGCTACACTCAATATGCCAGCAAATTTGGGAAACTCAGCAGTGGCCACAGACTGGAAAAGGTCAGTTTTCATTCAAATCCCAAAGAAAAGCAATGCAAAGAATGTTCAATCTACCACACAACTGAACTCATCTCACAAGCTAGTAAAGTAATGCTCAAAATTCTCCAAGCCAGGCTTCAACAGTGAACCGTATTGAAGCAATGAACAATGTTAATTGTTTCAATGTTGAAACAATGAACTGTGAACTTCCAGATGTTCAAGCTGGATTTAGAAAAGACAGAGGAACCAGAGATCAAATTGCCAACATCTGTTGGATCATCGAAAAAGCAAGAGAGTTCCAGAAAAACATCTACTTCTGCTTTATTGACTACGTCAAAGCCTTTAACTGTGTGGATCACAACAGACTGTGGAAAATTCTTCAAGAGATGGGAATACCAGACCACTGTACCTGCCTCCAGAGAAATCTGTATGCAGATCAAGAGGAAACAGTTGGAACTGAAAGGGAACAGCAGACTGGTTCCAAGTTGGGCAAGGAGTACATCGAGTCTGTATATTGTCACTCTGCTTATTTAACTTATATGCAGAGTACATCATGAGAAATGCCACACCGGATGAAGCACAAGCTGGAATCAAGATTGCCGGGAGAAACATCATTAACCTCAGATATGCAAATGACACCACTCTTACGGCAGAAAGTGAAGAGGAACTGAGAAGCCTCTTGATGAAAGTGAAAGAGGAGAGTGAAAAAGCTGGCTTAAAACTCAACATTAAGAAAACTAACATCATGGCATTTGGTCCCATCACTTCATGGGAAACAGATGGGGAAACAGTGGAAACAGTGTCAGACTTTATTTTGGGGGGCTCCAAAATCACTGCAGATGGTGACTGCAGCCATGAAATTAAGAGACGCTTACTCCTTGGAAGAAAAGTTATGACCAACCTAGATAGCATATCCAAAAGCAGAGACATTACTTTGCCAACAAAGGTCCGTCAAGGCTATGGTTTTTCCTGTGGTCGTGTATGGATGTGAGAGTTGGACTGTGAAGAAAGCTGAGCACCGAAGAATTGATGCTTTTGAACTGTGGTGTTGGAGAAGACTCTTGAGAGTCCCTTGGACTGCAAGGAGATCCAACCAGTCCATTCTGAAGGAGATCAGCCCTGGGATTTCTTTGGAAGGAATGATGCTAAAGCTGAAACTCCAGTATTTTGGCCACCTCATGGGAAGAATTGACTCATTGGAAAAGACCCTGATGCTGGGAGGGATTGGGGGCAGGAGGAGAAGGGGATGACAAAGGATGAGATGGCTGGATGGCATCACCGACTCGATGAACGTGAGTTTGAGTGAACGCCAGGAGTTGATGATGGACAGGGAGGCCTGGCGTGCTGCGATTCATGGGGTCGCAACGAGTCAGACAAGACTGAGCAACTGAACTGAATTGAATCATTAGCAGCATTGAGTATCTTTTCGTGTGCTTATTGGTATTCTGTATGTCTTCTTTGGAGAAATGTCTATTTAGGTCTTCTGCCCATTTTTTGATTGGGTTGTTTGTTTTTATGTTATTGAGCTGCAGGAGCTGTTTGTAAATTTTGGCGACCTTGTCGGTTGCATCATTTGCAAATATTTTCTCCCATTCTGTGGGCTGTATTTTCATTTTGTTTATGGTTTCCTTTGCTGGGCAAAAGCTTTTGATTTTAATTAGGCCCCATGTGTTTACAAGGATCTCTATAGGACAGGGAAGCCTGTTCAATATCCTGTAATAAGCTAAATGGGAAAAATTTAAAGAATAGATGCATGTATAACTGAATCATTTTGCTGTACACCTGAAACTTACACAACATTGTTCATCAACTCTGCTTCAATAAAAGATAAATATAGTAAGTGAGGTGGCTGAGCTAGATGCTTTCCAAGGTTTCTTAGAGTTTTCATAATTTATTGATCTTGTAGAATTAGACAATTATCTTTTGAATGTATGCTTTGCAGAATGCTGTGCTTAGCTGCTCATTCATGGCCAGCTCTTTGTGACTCCATGGACTGTAGCCTGCCAGACCTCTCAGTCTGTGGGGATTCTCCAGGCAAGAACACTGGAGTGGATTGCCATTCCCTTCTCCATTGCAGAATGCTAAGGTGTAAGAATAGATTGGTAAAACATGAATTAGTCTGTGATTGGAAACAGCCTATTTAATTATAGTTTATTTCTTACAGAAATATAAACTGAGGTGGGTTGTAGTTAAACCAATATTAGGCCAAAGTGTGAAATAATTAGCTCAGTGCGCTTAAATATTTTTGAACAATCGGGAATCATTGACTATTCTGTTCATAAACTCAACTTTACTATCTACCTCAGCCTTAAGTTAAAAGCAAGCATTTTAATTCATTCATATCTATCACAATTTGGGGGACTTAGAAGGTTTTTTTTTTTTTTTTTTTTACGCATTGGCAACTCAGGTTTATGTGGTTTTAAGAGTTGCTTCTTGCCTTTCAATATCATGCTGATAAGACAAGAAGTAGGACAATCAGAGGTTCCCTCGCACACATTGCTTATGGCTGTCAATACCCTAATTACTCCTCTAACCCATTTAGATGACTCACACTCAGTGCCATGAATCCTAATCATAAGAGATGATGCTAGGAGTGACTTACTGTAGTTCCATCCCATCTCTCTGCTTTTACCTTTCCTCCAGCTGAGAATTTAAGTCCACAAGTTGGAGAAGAGTCTGGTCATCAAAAGGGAATTCATTAGCCTTTTAAAATATGACAGGCTAATTGCCCAGGCAACCTACAAGGAAAAGCACTTCTGACTTGCAGGACAGCACTTCCAGTCATCACCAATTTTCTGGCACTTTAAGTTTTAACTGAATAGCCTCAAATAAATACTGTAAGAAAATGAAAGGTAGCATATGTATTACCTTTTCAGTGAAATATATTATTTATTTGCACAGAACACATTCTATTTTAAATTTTGTATTTATGGAACATCAAAATTCACACATTTGATAAGCTCTTTTTTTCTGTAAAGGCTTTCTCCAGTAGAGCATGAAGATGGGTATTTAAAAATGACATTGATTGATGCTTAAATTTTCCTTTAACATTTGAAAATGTTACACAATTATGTTTTTAAGTAACAGTGGACCTAATACTGTGGAATCAACTTGTAATTATCCATAAAAATAGAAGTATTTTAAAATAAATATTATTCATTCATCATTTACAAAGATTAAGTCTCTAATGTAAAAATTAACAACTAAAGAAATAAACAAATGATTGCCTGGTGCTTATAATGATTGTAATCTTTTGGAGACATGCACACAGAATGAGAAAACAAGTCAAGAGATGGTGATGAACCCATAGTTAATATATAAACAAAAAAATAAGTGCATGAAAGAGGGGACTTTTTATCCCTTTTGAGATGCTAAGGAAGATCTCCCAGAAGAGAAAACATCTAAAGGATGCACAGAATAGTCCCAGGATGAAGAAATAGAATCAGGTGGTTTCAGATGGAGGAAATATAAACAGATGTTCATGAGATGTGTGAAATATTCAGGGAATGGTTGCAAGGGCAAGGCAGTTCAAAAGTAAAGGTGAAGGTGAGCTGGAGCCCCACTGTGTAGGCCATTTGATGTGGATGATTATCACTCAGTGGGGAACCAGGTCTCATTGATGAGGCTAGATAGAGGTCCCTTTTCTCCCGCAAACATCAAGTCATTTCTTCCTACAGCTATGGTTATTTTAAAACTCTTTGTATTTTCCCAGTTACTGAAAGTTAGAGTAAGATTGAGGACTTCCCCTGTGGCTTAGCCGTAAGGAATCTGCCTGTAATGCAGGAGGCAAGGGTAGACAAGGGTCCAAGGTTCCATCCCTGGGTCAGGAAGATTCCCTGGAGGAGGAAATGGCAACCCACTCCAGTATTCTTGCCTGGAAAATCCCATGGACTGGGGAGCCTGGCGGGCTGCAGTCCGTGGGATCACAGAGTCGGACGGGATTGAGCACACATGCACAGTAAGATCGAGCCTCTTGGCTTTCATCGTTCTTTGATTTACATTTTCTCCCTACTTTTCTCATTAGCTGTAGTTTTCTTTGTGACTTGCTTTTACAAATAATAATGGTTTCCATTTGTCATTTCTATACGTTCTTATGCTTCTTCAATATTTTGCTTGTTTTGTTATTTTGTGTATGATTTTATTCCCACACGCAAGCTTTATTTTTAGTTTTTTTAACAAACACTTGTGTGCATGGGTGCATGCATGTGTGTGCTCAGTTGTGTCTGACTGTTTGTGACACCATGGACTGCAGCACACCAGGCTTCCCTGTCCATCACCAACTCCTGGAGTTTACTCAAACTCATACCCATTGAGTTGGTGATGTCATCCAACCATCTCATCCTCTGTGGTCCTCTTCTCCTCCTGACTCCAATCTTTCCCAGCATCGTCTTTTCTAATGAGTTGGCTGTTTGCATTGGTTGTACTATAGGCTCAAGGAAGTATTGTAGAACAGGAGAATATAGCCAATTTTTAGTAATAACTGTAAATGGGAAGTAACCTTTAAGAATTAAAATAAGCAAAAATGACAAAGAAAAAGAAATAAGAATCGTCTAAAGAGTTTGAGGCAGAGAACAACATGATCAGTTTTATATATTGAAAAGATTATCTGAATACAGTGTATAGAAAAACTGAAAGGGTATAAGAAGAAAATACCACAGAAATCCAGGCAAAATTAATGAGAGAATGTGGGCAGAATTAAGAAATTAAAAAGGATGGGACTTGACAAGTTAAAGAAGACAAGAGAGTGTGAGGGTGAGAGATGAGTTGGAGATGATTCCCTCATTTTCAGATTGTGCAAAGGAAGGATGGTGCATCTTCAGAAACAGGGGAATACCTAATAAAGTTTAGGCTTAGGAGCAAGGTTTAATTTGTTTTAAGAATCCTGAGTTTGAAGTGTGTTCCAGACATTCAAATAGGTATTTCAAGGAGATAGCTAAATATACAGGTCTAGAGCTCAGAGGAAATACCAAGGCTGGAGAAACAGATTTGAGAGTTTTCAGCACAGATGGTTGGTAACTAAACTACAATCCCGGATGAGATCACCAACAAAGATAGTAGAGGGGAAAAAAAATCTAAATTATAGGGGAATTCCTTGGCAATCCAGTGGTTAGAACTCTATGCTTTCACTGCTGAGGACCTGGGTTCAATCCTGCAGGTCACAAGGAATGGCCAAAATAAAAAGAATATAGAGATCAGATCAGATCAGACCAGTCGCTCAGTCGTGTCTGACTCTTTGCAACCCCATGAATCGCAGCACGCCAGGCCTCCCTGTCCATCACCAACTCCCAGAGTTCACTCAGACTCACGTCCATTGAGTCAGTGATGCCATCCAGCCATCTCATCCTCTGTTGTCCCCTTCTCCTCCTGCCCCCAATCCCTCCCAGCATCAGAGTCTTCTCCAATGAGTCAACTCTTCACATGAGGTGGCCAAAGTACTGGAGTTTCAGCTTTAGCATCATTCCTTCCAAAGAAATCCGAGGGCTGATCTCCTTCAGAATGGACTGGTTGGATTTCCTTGCAGTCCAAGGGACTCTCAAGAGTCTTCTCCAACACCACAGTTCAAAAGCATCAATTCTTTGGTGCTCAGTCTTCTTCACAGTCTAACTCTCACATCCATACATGACCACAGGAAAAACCATAGCCTCGACTAGACGAAAGAATGTAGAACATGAATATAAAAAACATGCAGAAGGAAGATGGTAGCGGCAGGCAAAGGAGATTGAGGAGGGGCTGGGCAGGGAGAGGTTACATGAGGAGTTTGTGGTGAAACAGAAGCCCAGAGGGAGCATCTGTACAGAGAGGTCAAAGAAGATGAGGAGAGAAAATGAAATTTCAGACTATAACAGGGGTCTGAAATGTTACTGTCAGGACAAGGTATCACCAATACCTCTTCAAGTCTGTAATGTGCATGTCATGTATTAATGTCTGAACCACTCTGAAGCCAGATTCTCAAATGATCCTAATAAAGATGTAGCTTTGTTGAAAACAGTGTTTTCATAAAATACTTGGAAATAGTAAAGTCGATTTCAACACCAATATTTTGATGTTAACCTCATTTAAAAATTGTTTATTCATTTGAAAGTAAAAGTGTTAGGTGCTCAGTAGTGTCCAACTGTTTGAGAGCCTGTGGGACTGTAGCCTGCCAGGTTCCTCTCTCCATGGGATTCTCCAGGCAAGAATACTGGAATGGGTTGCTGTTTCCTACCCCAAGGAATCTTTTCGTCCTAGGGATCAAACCCCGGTCTATCACATTGCAGGCAGATTATCATTTGAGCCAACTTCCATAACTCAAAGGACAAAGTGATTGATGACTATTTCGAGTCCTAGGATGAAATGCCCTGAGTACTTGGCGCAGGAGTTCATAGTTGGTCCTTGATTAAAAAAAGCAGAAAAGAAAAAGAGTAGCTATTTCCGTCAGAGACACTGCTGAATATCACAATATTAGACTCTAAAAGGGCTTCCCTGGTGGCTCAGATGGTGAAGAATCTGCCTTCTGTGCAGGAGTCCCAGGTTTGAACCCTGGGTCTGGAAGAGTCTCTGGAGAAGGGAATGGCAACCCACTCCAGTATTCTTGCCTGGAAAATTCCTTGGACAGAGGAACCCGGTGTGGTACAGTCTGTAGACTTGCAAAGAGTCAGACACAACTGAGTGACTAACACTTTAACTTTCAGACTCTCAAAATTAGAACTGTAGCCAAACAAGGCTTTCTTTAGTGTCCAAATGAATGGAGCTGGGTTTGAGAAAGCAGATGGACTGGCATTCCTCCTCCTCTCAGATGGTATTTATTCATTATTTCATTCACATTGAAAGAATGTTTTTTCAAAAATTGAACCTACTGGAAAGACATATCACTTAATCGTGAAGTATTTCATTTTTCTCTCACTTCAGTTCTTCAAAGTTTTTACAATAAAGTGCCATGTTCAATTATCTCTTTTTGTAATTAAAATATTTTAGTGGATGAGCAAACTAATTGCCAAACTGCACAAGCCCTATGGTTATTTTAAGAGACAATTATCATTTTAATGGTTCTAATTATCCTTATAGTTCAATGAAAAAAGTTTTTGTGGATGCAGCTATAAAAGCAAATGAAAAAAATTCAGGTACTTTTCAAAGGGATTATTTACTCTTGCATTTGGCTTTTTAGTTTAGAAAACAATTAATATTAGAAAAACTTTGCATAAGGTTTTGAAGTTATAACCAAAGGACTATATATTATTTAAAAGCCTATTTACTAATGTTTAATCATTTCCACTACTATATAGCAAGGAAATTATATTCAATATCTTGTAATAATTCACAAGGGAATATAATCTGAAAAAAAAAATAGAATCTTTGTGCTGTACAGCTGACACTTACATAATATTATAAATCAACTATACTTCAATTTTTTAAAATTTGTTTTAAATCTGCATTCTCAACCCAGAGGAGCATGATTAGTTTCACTTCATAATTATGCTGCATATTATCACATGGCAGTCTTAGCTAATATTCTCTGACCACTCAAGCACCTTTAATTTGTTTAAATTAATGTGCATTGTGATTTTCAGTTCAGCAGTTTATTTTTTCTTTTGGGACAAAATGTTATCCTGTGTCTTATCCAAAGCTCTCTGTGCATTAATAAATACTTGATCTCTGGGTCACCATGTAGCCACTGAATTTCCTTTCTGTGCCTGTATCATGGGTCCTTTTTATCCAACATGTGCAAAAATTACATGTTTAAAAGGGAGTCATCCTGTAAAATGTCCCTGGCAGAATTATTTCCATTATTAGTTTTACAAATCTTATTAAATCTTGGCACAACTGCAGGAGACATTTTATTATTTTTTAAAATTTTTATTGGAGTATAGTTACTTTACAGTGTTGTTAATTTTTACTGTACAGCAAAGTCAATCAACTGTACATTTACATAGACCCATCTTTTTTGGATTTCCTCCCCATTAGATCACCACAGAGCACTGAGTAGAGTTCTGTAATTATCTCTTTTATACATAGTATCAATAGTGTATATATATCAATCCCAAACTCCCAGTTCATCCAGTCCATCCCATTTCCCCCTTTAATATCCATGTTTTTCTCTCTACATCTGTGTCTCTATTTCTGCTTTGTAAATAAGATCATCTGCATCAGTTTTTTTCAGATTCCACATATATGCATTAATATACGATATTTGTTGTTCTCTTTCTGACTGCAAGAGACTTAAAATCATTCAAAAATTATTGCTTTATCAAATGAAAGCAGATGTAGACTCAGATGAAATATTTTATGTGCAAATGTGTTTTCACATTTCACATAAATTTTAAAATACCTGTAGGTCTCAATTTAACATTTTGGTTTTGATCCACAAGCAAAACAGTGACACTAAAAGTAAATTCATTTGGATGGCGTGTCTCCCATATAAGGAAAATTAAAGAGGTTGAGAGCAAGTGCTTTATTTTCTTTCAGGTGATAAAGTAGCAAAGATTGATATTTCCTAGAAAAGGAAAAATTCTAATGGTTGTGCCACGGGTCTGAAAATCCATTTGAATAGCAATCATTGTTCACAGAAAACATAGAAAGTATGACTCACACATATATGCATGGGAATTTTTTCCAATTTTATAGGTGCTATTATAATTAATACAACAGAGTTTATAACAGCCTTTTGAAAATTTGACCAAACTGAATGGACTTCTCCTAGCAACTACTAACATTTCAATCCAGTGAATGTCTGAGAAACTCTGACATTTAAAAGAACTTTTGAATTGTGTGTAAAGGTTTATAGGGTTGTTCAGTATATCACTAATTATAGCAGAAGATGTGAAATGACCTAAATACATGAAAATAGGAGTTTGATTAATAAATCATATTTTATCTATAATTATATCCCTTTAGGTTGCAGGAACCACAGACACAGCCAGTTTCAAAATAATCGTAGTTACTGCAAAGAAGCATAGCAGCTGTGCTATTGGACATGGCTCCTGGGCTGATCCTCTTCTCAAGGGTCTCTATTGGTATAGCTCCTGCTTTCCCAGATGGCTCAGATGATAAAGAATCCACAGGCAATGCAGAAGACACAGGTTCATTCCCTGGGTTGGGAAGATAATCTGAAGAAGGAGGTGGCTACCCACTCCAGTATTCTTGCCTGGAGAATTCCACGGACAGAGGAGACTGGTGGGCTACAGTCCGTGGATTACAAAGGGTCAGACACAACTGAGTATTTAACACTTTCACACTTCACAGTTTCTCTTATACTTAACTTGTATAAGCAGAGAATGTCTGATCAGATTATTCAGTCACTATCATATATGATCAGATCAGATCAGTCGCTCAGTCGTGTCCGACTCTTTGCGACCCCATGAACCACAGCACGCCAGGCCTCCCTGTCCATCACCAGCTCCCGGAGGTCACTCAGACTCGCATCCATCGAGTCAGTGATGCCATCCAGCCATCTCATCCTCTGTCGTCCCCTTCTCCTCCTGCCCTCAATCCGTCCCAGCATCAGAGTCTTCTCCAATGAGTCAACTCTTCGCATGAGGTGGCCAAAATACTGGAGTTTCAGCTTTAGCATCATTCCTTCTAAAGAAATTCCAGGATTGATCTCCTTCAGAATGGACTGGTTGGATCTTCTTGCAGTCCAAGGGACTCTCAAGAGTCTTCTCCAGCACCACAGTTCAAAAGCATCAATTCTTCGGCGCTCAGCCTTCTTCACAGTCCAGCTCTCACATCCATACATGACCACAGGAAAGACCATAGCCTTGACTAGGCGAACCTTTGTTGGTAAAGTGATGTCTCTGCTTTTGAATATGCTATCTAGGTTGGTCATAACTTTCCTTCCAAGGAGCAAGCGTCTTTTAATTTCATGACTGCAGTCACCATCTGCAGTGATTTTGGAGCCCAGAAAAACAAAGTCTGACACTGTTTCCACTGTTTCCCTATCTATTTCCCATGCAGTGATGGGACCAGATGCTGTGATCTTCGTTTTCTGAATGTTGAGCTTTAAGCCAACCTTTTCACTCTCCACTTTCACTTTCATCAAGAGGCTTTTTAGCCCCTCTTCACTTTCTGCCATAAGAGTGGTGTCATCTGCATATCTGAGGTTATTGATATTTCTCCCGGCAATCTTGATTCCAACTTGTGTTTCTGAAGCATCTCCCATAATCATAACATGTGGGCAGGAAGCTAGGATGGGGTCCCCAACCTTCCCAACTATCAGACGATAAGAGTAATTGCAATAAAAATATGACAGCCTTCTCAAAGTATATGAAATTAGCCATTCAAATAATTATTCACAAAACATGATTCTATATGATTTAGGGTATTTTTACAAAACACAGTTTACACCTATCTTGAAAACTAAAGCAGAGAACCCATAAAGTTTTCTGTGTAACTGACATGACATGGGTCATGTTGTCCCTGCTTGCTTAGTATTTTGTCATTCTTTAAGAAGTAATTTATTAATGTCAATCCTGATGCAATATTGCATGGGCTATAAATTTGTTCTTTTAGCATTTGGGCTAAGATTGACTGCAGCTATTTAGTAAATGAATTCACAAAGCATTTCCCCTCTCCTTGGCAGTCTCCCTCTAAAATGCTTCCTTATCTCTCTCAATTTTTCTCTTTCTCCATATTTCCCACTCTATATCATCTTGTTTTCTTCTTTCTCCTGATTCAGGGGGTAGGTGGTGGGGTGGGGATGGTCTAGGTAATCAGCTCTCCAAAGTTAGAAGAAATCAGTAGCAGCAGCAGCAGCAGTGATAAATGATGGTTCAGTACCATGGAGAGCAGAACACGTGCTTCCCAAAATACTAACCCATACCCTACCAAATGGAGAAGGCAATGGCACCCCACTCCAGTACTCTTGCCTGGAAAATCACATGGATGGAGGAGCCTGGTAGGCTGCAGTCCATGAGGTCGCTGATAGTCGGACATGACTGAGCGACTTCACTTTCACTTTTTACTTTCATTCATTGGAGAAGGAAATGGCAACCCACTCCAGTGTTCTTGCCTGCAGAATCCTAGGGACAGCGGAGCCTGGTGGGCTGCTGTCTATGGGGTCGCACAGAATCGGACACGACTGAAGTGACTTAGCAGTAGCACCCTACCAAAGGTCAGTTGCCATGTTATTGAAAACATTCTTATCAGCCAGCTATTGACTCAGACTGTGATTCATGTCAAGAAATTTTAGCAAGATTGGTTTTACCTCTTTCACTATCTATGCTAAAGGAACAAGTACCCCTCCCCCAACCTAGATGGACCAATACTTCATCAAAAACAAATGTATGAAAAGTTAAATTGAGTTAAAGCAGACATATAAAATACAAGTCTCAATTTGTTTTTCATTACTGCATGACAGCAGACATAAAGCAGTGTGGCAAATTGTGATAAATGATTTTGATACTTACCCTCAATTGATTGTGCTTACTTTGTCACAGATGATTAATAAATAGCTATTAGACTGGTTCTGTCCCACAGACCTTCCTTTGATTAGTAATTACTGAGGATCATAGCACTTTTTGTTTCATTATGGGCTCCATAGTTGGCAAACCTTATAAAGTTTCAAGTACCTCAAAGTGGAATACTACACAGTCACTCAAATAAAAGGAGAGAATATTTATTGATGTGCAGAGATTTTCCCCATATGCTAATTTGTAAAAGCATGTTATAAAGAAGCATAAACCCATTTTTATTAAAAATAATAGTA
This sequence comes from Tragelaphus eurycerus, assembly GCA_935064755.1. NCBI lineage: Eukaryota > Metazoa > Chordata > Mammalia > Artiodactyla > Bovidae > Tragelaphus > Tragelaphus eurycerus. Next base: position 12,956,468 of record CAKXYN010000036.1, on the reverse strand, counting down.
ACATGGTGAAAGGAGGAGGGCATGGCAACCCACCCCAGTATTTTTGCCTGGAGAATCCCATGGGCAGAGAAGCCTAGCAGGCTGCTGCTGCTGCTGCTGCTAAGTCGCTCAGTCGTGTCCGACTGTGTGACCCCATAGACGGCAGCCCACCAGGCTCCTCCGTCCCCAGGATTCTCCAGGCAAGAACACTGGAGTGGGTTGCCATTTCCTTCTCCAATGCATGAAAGTGAAAAGTGAAAGCAAAGTCGCTCAGTCGTGTCCGACTCTCAGCGACCCCATGGACTGCAGCCTACCAGGCTCCTCCATCCATGGGATTTTCCAGGCAAGAGCACCGGGGTGGGGTGCCATAGCCACCCTTAGCTGCTATAGGGTCTCAAAGAGCCAGACATGACTGAAGCAACTTAGCACATAGAACAACATGGAAAAAGTTAGGAAATGTAACAGTGGTTCCTGGGTGATGGATATATGAAGGACTTTTTGCTGTTAACTGTTTCTTTCCCATATATTTAACATTTTAATGCCATGATTATTTATTAGAATATTGAGACTCACGGAAATGAACAATTATTTTTTAATTGATCATTCACTCAATAGTTTTGCATTTCAATTCAGAGTCTATCACTGTGTCTCTATATGCTTTGATAAGTAACTGGTTTCAGTTCAGTTCAGTTCAGTCACTCAGTCTGGTCCAACTCTCTGTGACTCCACAGACCGCAGCACCTCAGGCTTCCCTGTCCATCAACAACTACTAGAGCTTGCTCAAACTCATATCCGTTGAGACAGTGATGACATCCTACCATGTGATCCTCTTTCATCCCCTTCTTCTTTGGCCTTCAATCTTTCCCAGCACCAGGATCTTTTCCAATAAGTCAGTTCATCACATCAGGTGGCGGAGTTTCAGCTTCAGCATCAGTCCTTCCAATGAATATTCAGGACTGATTTCCTTTAGGACTGACTGGCTTGATCTCCATGCTGTCCAAGGGACTCTCAAGAGTCTTCTCCAGCACCACAGTTCAAAAGCATCAATTCTTTGGTGCTATCTTTCCTTATGATCCAACTCTCACATCCATTTTTGGCTACTGGAAAAACCATAGCTTTGACTAGACAGATCTTTGTAGGCAAAGTAATGTCTCTGCTTTTTAATATGCTGTCCTGATTTGTCACAGTTTTTCTTCCAAGGAGCAAGCATCTTTTAATTTCATGGCTGCAGTCATCCTCCACAGTGATTTTGGAGCCCGAGAAAACAGTCTGTCACCATTTGCATTGTTTCTCTATTTGTCATGAAGTGATGGGACCAGATGCCATGATCTTAGATTTTTTAATGTTGAGTTTTAAGCTGGCTTTTTCACTCTCCTATTTCAATTGCATCAAGAGGCTCTTTACTTCCTCTTCACTTTCTGCCATAAAAGTGGTCATCCTTATATCTAAGTTATTGATATTTCTCTCTGCAGTCTTGATTCCAGCTTGGGTTTCATCCAGTCTGGCATTTCTCATGATGTACTCTGCATATAAGTTAAATAAGCAGGGTGACAATATACAGCCTTGACGTACTCCTTTCCCTATTTAGAACCAGCCCATTGTTCCATGTCCAGTTCTAACTGTTGCTTCTTGACCTGCATACAGATTTCTCTGGAGGCAGGTAAGGTGGTCTGGTATTCCCATCTCTTGAAGAATTTTCCACAGTCAAAGGCTTTAGCATAGTCAAGCACAAGTAGATGTTTTTCTGGAACTCACTTGCTTTTTTCTATGAGCCAACGGATGTTGGCAGTTTGATCTCTGGTTCCTCTGTCTTTTCAACATTTGGACGTTCTCGGTTCATGTACTGTTGAAGCCCAGCTTGTAGAAGTTTGAGCATTTCTTTGCTAGCGTGCTAGCCCATAAATAGTGTGTACAGCCTCGTGTGTGTGCTTAGTCTCTCAGTATCTCAGTAGTATCTGAGTTTTTGTGACCCCATGGGCTATAGCCTGTCAGGCTCTTCTGTCCATGGAATTTTTCAAGGAAGAATACTGGAGTGGGTTGCCATTTCCTCCTCCAGGGGATTTTCCCAACCCAGGGATCGAACCTGTATCTCCTGCATTGCAGGCAGATTCTTTACTGAGCCATGGGGGATACATGTAAAAGAAATGTAGAAACATTTATTATATGGAAGTGGAAGGGCTGATCTTATTTGATTTTTATTTTCAAAACATTCAGTTTCAAAGATGTATTTGATTAAATATCAGAAATTTCATATGGCTTACCTAACATTAAATGAGTTATAGCTAAGTAAGATTTCCTGTCCCCTTTTTCTAAAAATTATTTAAGTTCCCATAACAAATAGATAATCATTACTCTTATCTATTTTACAAAATATACCTTGGTATCCCCATGTAGAAAAAAAATACCCTATATAATGTTCCAATCTTAACTGACTGACACAAACAACAAGTTCTGCAAATATCTGCTTGATTTCTGCATTGTAAGTTATCTTTAATTAATTAACCCTTATCTCTATAGGGCAGGCCTTTGACATGTCTGGAACAAAACTCAGCCAAATTTCATAATAGGAGGGACAGAAACAGCTCAAATGAAACACATCTGCCAAGTCCAGCTTAGATGAATTTATTTCTTCTGGGGCAGAAAGCACTTATGAAATTGATATTTATAAAGTAGAGTTGGTAGCATATTTATAAAAATGATTAAATACATACTTTTAAAAAAAAGTTTTTTTGGAGGATAGCACTTTGGAACAGGAGAAGGCAATGGCACCCCACTCTAGTACTCTTGCCTGGAAAATCCCATGGATGGAGGAGCCTGGTGGGCTGCAGTCCATGGGGTCGCTGAGGGTCGGACCACGACTGAGCGACTTCACTTTCACTTTTCACTTTCATGCATTGGAGAAGGAAATGGCAACCCACTCCAGTGTTCTTGCCTAGAAAATCCCAGGGACAGGGGAGCCTGGTGGGCTGCCATCTATGGGGTCGCACAGAGTCGGACACGACTGAAGTGACTTAGCAGCAGCAGCAACAGCACTTTGGAATATTGTTTTGGTTTCCTATACACATCAACATGAATCAGCCACCTGTGTGTCTCCTCCCTCTTGAACTTCCCTCCCATCTCCCACCCCATCCCACCTCTCTAGGTTGTCACACAGTACTGGGTGGAGCTCCCTGCGTCACACAGCAAATTCCCACTAGCTGTCTATTTTACATGTGGTATTAAAATAGTGAATCACTTAGAACTCTAATACCTCATTAATACATCATTAATGTATTTAGAAAAGGCATAATAGAGCATTATTCCTCAGTAGATTATTCTAATATTCTTCAATTTATACAGGAATAAACAATCCCAAACTTGTTTCTTAAACTTTTATTTTTTTTAATTTAAAATTAATTTAAAATGAAATTTAAATTTTAAATTTAAAGTTAAATTTTAGGTTAACTAAGTTTTGCTACTGCTAAGTCACTTCAGTCTTGTTTGACTCTGTGCGAACCACATCTCCATACTTAAAGTCTCTTTGTCAGGGTACAGAGAACTATTCGATGAAACAGAATGAGAAATACATGTATTTTAAAACCTTCTAGGGACTTTCCTGGTGGTCTAGTGGTTAAGACTTCACCTTGTAATGCTGGGGGTACAGTTTCAATGCCAGATCAGGGAGCTAAGTAAGATCCCACATGCCTCAAGGCCCAAAAAACCAAAACATAAATCAGAGGCAATATATTGTAATAAATTCAATAAAGACTTTAAAAATGGTCCACATCAAAAAAATCTTAAAAAGTAAAAATAAAACTTTCTAGTCCTCCTCCAAGAGATGGGAGGCTAGAGGCCCCACAAGAGCAGTAGCTGCTGAAACACCTCAAACAACGGGAGGATCAGATAGCCCTCTCTTATTTACAGGGGGTTCAAAAGCAGAGGGAAAGATTCCTTTTGGTGCCACCATTATCCATCTGATGGTGCCAAAAAGGAGTGTTTTAAGAAAGACTTTCTTGTGAAGGGGCTTCTCTGGTGGCACAACGGTAAAGAATCAGCCTGCAACGCAGGAGCAGCAGGAGATGTGGGTTCGATCCCTGGATGGAAAGACAGAGGAGCCTGGCAGGTGACAGTCCATATGGGAGTCAGACATGTCTGATGTGAGTTAGCATGCACGCACGCTGTGAGCTTGGAAAGAGCAGACCAAGTTGTACTTGTCACTTTTCTTTTTGTCATTAGAAGACAAAAAAAAAAAAAAAAGGAACACCTGCACAGATCCTACATTACTGGTGCTTGCGTTAATTACCATGCCTCCTTTGTGCCACGCCCCCTTCCCTGTATGGTGGCTCACAGCAAGTGGCCAAACCTTCATGACTCTCGTGCTATTTGCTTGCAGCCGAGGTACAGCATATGAATCATCAAGCACCCCCAGCAGAGGGCTGCCTGGAAAAAAATAAGATTTCAGTTCTATGGATGCAAGGTTGAATCTTACTGCATAACTCTTATGGCAAGTAAAACAGGATAACCACCAGTGGTCACACTTTGCTCTTTGTTAATGGATGTCAAGGGGGGAAAGGCTAAATGAAAGGGTAAATGTCATAAAAGAACGAATATTCAGCTCCAAAATTGTGCACAAGTAAATCTGAAAAAAAAAGAAGCACAGCAGGTTCTTATTGCTCAATTCCAGCCCATTGACAGAGAATAAAAAGGCAGAGCAATGTGAGTGAAAAGCAAGATATCAGGCTCAGCAGGACTTTGCCACCTTAGCTTTGCATGCTGCTGCATTTATGAGTTTAATTCTTTTACTACCAGCCTTCTCTGATCTCACTTGCTCCAAAAAGATGGTGAAGGTCTGGATGAACTAGGCTCAGCTGACACAAAATTGCTGTAACAACAATTAGGTTGCTAAGTCCTGTCCGACTCTTTTTTGACCCCACAGACTGCAGCCCTCCAGACTCCTCTGTCCACGGGATTTCCCAGGCAAGAATCCGGGAATGGGCTGCCCTTTCCTTCTCCAGAGGAATCTTTCCAACACGGGGGATCAAACCTGCATCTACTGCTTGGTAGGGGGATTCTTTACCACTGAGCCAGCTAGAAAGCCTGGACACAAAACTAGGTCTAGGAGTAAGATGACATATACCATGATGATGGAACTACTAACTTAAAACCAACTAATGAGTTCCTGGTAGAAATCCTGATGGATGCATCCAGTAGTTGATCCTTGAATTAGCCACAAACCTAAATGACTCATAACTATTATTTGCCACACACACACACACACACATACACATACACAAAAGATCCAGGAAGCAGTTTTTGAGAGCTAAATTTGCCAGCAACATAAGTGGGTTGCATCTTATTGTCTTCAAACAAAAAAGAACAATTGCAGGCATGTTGGATTGCTGGTTCTTTTGAAACTAAGGATTCAATATTTTATTTCATGTTCATTTCAAAAAGCATTGCCATTGATAAAAGAGAAATTGTGGATTTCATGTGAGTCTTCTCAGAAAATATTTATTTCGTGTTGAAGTTTAATTTCAGTTGAGCTGCCTCACAGAAAGAAGTAAGCACTGCTACTGTTGTCACTGAGATGGTGATTTCAGTTTTCAAAAACTTCTACATTGTGTTTACTTCTGGGGACTGTAACAATAGAGTCACAAATCTGTAACAATATTATAGCAATGTAGCTGCTACTGCTGTTGCTGCTGCTGCTGCTAAGTTGCTTCAGTCCTGTCCAACTCTGTGCGACCCCAAAGACGGTAGCCCACCAGGCTCTCCCATCCCTGGGATTCTCCAGGCAAGAACACTGGAGTGGGTTGCCATTTCTTTCTCCAATGCATGAAAGTGAAAAGAGAAAGCGAAGTTGCTCAGTCATATCCGACCCTTAGTGACCCCATGAACTGCAGCCTACCAGGCTCCTTCATCCATGGGAGTTTCCAGGCAAGAGTACTGGAGTGGGTTGCCATTTCCTTCTCCGGATAGCAATATAGAACTATTCTGAAACGTATAATGTATAGCTCAGTTCTTTAGCCTATCACATCCTGATGTAATTTGGTTACAGTTCATGTTTAAAGAAGAATGTTTTTCCTAATACTTGAAATTTTTCTTATGATATCTTATTTTTTTTAATGGAAGTATAGTTGACTCATTGGAAAAGTCCCTGATACTGGGAAAGACTGAGGGCCGAAGAAGAGGGTGTCAGAGGATGAGATGGCTGGATGGTCAGAGGGCATCACCGATGCAATGGACAAGAACTTGGGCAAGCTCTGGGAGATGGTGAGGGATAGAGATGCCCAGCATGCTGAAATCCATAGGATCACAAAGAGTCTGACACTACTGGGAGACTGAACAACAACAATAGTTGATTTACATTGTGTCAATTTCTGCTATACAGCAAAGTAATTCAGTTATATATATTTGTATATATATGTATGTGTGTATATATGTATATTTATGTATATTAGATATCAATCTAATGGCAAAAGTGAAGAGGAACTAAAGAGCTTCTTGATGAGGGTGAAAGAGGAGAGTGAAAAAGCTGACTTAAAGTTCAACATTCAAAAAATAAGATCATGGCATCCAGTCCCATCATTTCCTCATGGCAAGCAGATGGGGAAAAAGTTGAAACAGTGACAGGCTTTATTTTTATGGATTCCAAAATCACTGTGGACAGTGACTGCAGCCACAAAATTAAAAGATGCTTGTTCCGTGGAAGAAAAGCAATTACAAGCCTAGATAGCATATTAAAAAGCAGGAACATCACATTGCTTACAAAGGTTGATATAATCAAAGTTACGTTTTTTCCAGCAGTCATCTATGAATGTGACAGCCAGACCATAAAGAAGGCTGAGCACCGAAGAATTGATGCTTTTGAATTGTGGTGCTGGAGAAGACTTTTGAGAGTCCTTTGGACTGCAAGGAAATCAAACCAGTCAATCCTAAAGGAAATCAGTACTGAATATTCATTAGAAGGACTGATGCTGAAGCTGAAGTTCCAATACTTTGGCTACCTGATGTGAAGAGCCGACTCTTTAGAAAGACTCTGATGCTGGGAAAGATTGAGGGGAAGAGAAGGGGATGACAGAGGGTGAGATGGTTGAATGGTACCATCAACACAATAGACATGAGTTTGAGCAAAGTCTGGGAGACAGTGAAGGACAGGGAAGCCTGGTGTGTTGCAGTTCATAGGATTGCAAAGAGTTGGATATGACTAAGCACACACCTGCATGCATGTCTTAATCCCAAACTCCCAATCCAACCCTCTGCACCCCCTTCCCCCTTGACAACCACAAGTCTGTTCTTTGTGTCTGTGAGTCCATTTCACAGATAAGTTCATTTGCATCAAATTTTAGACTTGACATGTAAGCGATATATGGTATTGGTCTATTTCTTATTTCATTTATTATGATAATCTCTAGGTCCATCCATGTAGCTGCAAATAGCATCATTTCATCCTTTTTATGCTTGAATAATGTGGAATCTTATTTAAAAGAATCCATCTAGGGTTATAGTTTTGCCTATTCCATATCCCCCTGGCTAGCAAAATGCATTGATTTTAAAGGAAGGTTAGTAAAGAATAGGGAATTAGCATTACCTGTCTGGGCTTATAAGAAGGCCTTATACAGTGGATTCTATAAAACACTTGTTGAATGGTTTCTTGCTCACAAAGTTCGAATCTTAGCCTGGCTTTCAAGACTCTTCTTCATTTTCTCTGTGCATGCTTGTTGATACAGTGATGTCTGACTCTTTGTGACCCTCTGAACTGTAACCCACCAGGCTCCTTGTCTGGGATTCTCCAGACAAGATTACTGGAGTGGGAAGTCATGTCCTCCTCCAGGGAATCTTCCCAACCCAGGGGCTGAACCCACAATCCGCATTGCAGGCAGATTCTTTACCACTGAGCCACCTGGGAAGCCCCATGCTCTGAGTTAGCTCCTCTCTGAAGTACCTAGATGACAATATTTGATGCACATTTCCTGAGTTGTTTTGCAGATGTAAAAAGCCTTCCCCTCTCCAACAAATGGAGGATGCCTGTAAAATCCCATGGACAGAGGAGCCAGGTAGGCTGCAGTCCATGGGGTCACTAAGAGTCGGATTCGACTGAGCGATTTCACTTTCACTTTTCATTTTCACGCATTGGAAAAGGTAATGGCAACCCACTCTAGTATTCTTGCCTGGAGAATCCCAGGGACGGGGGAGCTTGGTGGGCTGCCGTCTATGGGGTCCCACAGAGTTGGACACGACTGAAGCGACTAAGCAGCAGCAGCAGCAGCAACTACTTGACGACCATGAGCCCATAGCCCTAGGCCTCCTGAACCCAAAGGACTGGTCATGTTCACCCCTGTGACACCACCCAGCTACCTCACTATCAGCCAATCAGAGAATTGTGCACTAGCTGATCACAAACCCTGCAAGCACCCCTCTTCCTCACCTGGCCTTTAAAAGTGCTTTGCGAACCCCCTGGGAGAGCTCAAGGCTTTTTATGGCATGCATGAGACACACGGTCTCCTTGCATGGTAAACCTCGCAGTAAACCTTTATCTGCTCCAAACTCCAAGGATGATTCAGTTTGCTTGGCCTCACGGTGCATCAGGCACATGAACTTGCACTAAAAAATTCATATACCTTGTAATTTTGAAAAGCTCTACTAAAGTACAACATGCATTTTCGTAGTATGAAATAGTACGGAAGCTATTTCTCTAATGCTATAATAACTTTTTGTATGTTTGTGCCTAAATGCAGTGAAAAACCCTCAATTTTTTGTTTTGTGTTTTTAATTTGTTCATTTGTTATAAAAAAAAAATGATCAATTCTGCAAGCAGTCTCCATCTCTCCTTGGAAAATAATCACTTTTATACAACAACAGACTCCAACTCTGTCCACCCCACTCATGTGAGTGCCAAATTTACCTTGTTGTTGTTCAAGCGCTAAGTCCTGTTGAGCTCTTTGCAACTCCATGATCTACAGCACAAGAGACTCCCCTGTCTTCCACTATCTCCTGGAGTTTGCTCAATTCATGTCCATTGATTCAGTGATGCTATCTAATCATTCCATCCTCTGTTGCCCTCTTCTCCTCCTGCCCTCAATCTTTCCCAGCATCAGAGTCTTTTCCAAGGAGTTCACTCTTTGCCTCAGGTGATGAAAGTATTGGAGTTTCAGCATCAGTCCTTCCAATGAATAGTCAGGGTTGATTTCCCTTAGGAATGACTGGTTTGATCTCCTTGCAGTCCAAGGGACTCTCAAGATTCTTCTCCAGCACCAAAAATTGAAAGCATCAGTTCTTCAGCACCTAAGTCAGCTTTATTTCTTATGGCAGAAATAGAAAAAAATTAATTGATTTGGTAGGTTTGGGAGGATAAAGTAACATCATGGAAATATCACTGGGGTGAGTTCAAGAAGATCTGCATTTCATAGGCATCTTCCTCTAACCAGGTGGATACCCCTTAGGCAGACCCTTTCCCTCCTCCTGGCCTTGGATTTCCTCATCTGTATTAAGGAATTTGGACACCGTAATCTCCAAGCCGCAAGCCTCCTTCCCACCGACAGCTTGTATGGACTTTACTGATTCTTCCTTATTAGATCTCTCATTGCCACCCTTGTCTCCTTTGCCACTACCACGTCCAGATAAGTCTTGCTTCAACTATTGCCACAGCTTTCTTTTTTTAAGTAGCTTTATCTTATTTTTTGAATGTGCTTTTTGTACACTTTTTTATTGGATTATAATTGCTTTACAATGTTGTGTTAGTTTCTGCTGTACAACAACATGAATCAGCTATATATATATCCTCTGCCTCTTGGATCTCCCTCCCACCCCTCACCCAACCTTCTTGGTCATCACAGAGCACCAAGCTGAGCTCTCTGTGCTATACAGCATCTCCCCACCAGCTGTCTAGTTTACATGTGATGCTGTATGTATGTCAATGCCACCCTCTCAATTCGTCCCACCACTTCCTTTCCCTCCTTGGTACCCGTACGCTTGTTCTCTACATCTGCTTCTCTATTTCTGCTTTGTAAATAAGGTCATCTAAACCATTTTTTCAGATTCTACATATATACATTAACATATGATATTTGTTTTTCTCTTTCTGACTTATGTCCATCTGCTGCTAAGTCACTTCAGTCGTGTCCGACTCTGTGCAACCCCATAGATGGAAGCCCACCAGGCTCCCCTGTCCCTGGGATTCTCCAGGCAAGAACACTGGAGTGGGTTGCCATTTCTTTCTCCAATGCATGAAAGTTAAAAGTGAAAGTGAATTCGCTCAGTCATGTCTGACTCTTCGCGATCCCATGGACTGCAGCCTACCAGGCTCCTCCATCCATGGGATTTTCCAGGCAAGAGTACTGGAGTGGGGTGCCATTGCCTTCTCCAGTTATGTCCATCTACCTCACTGCAAATGACCCAGTTTCGTTCCTTTATTATGGCCTTCTAATTGATCTGCTACTTCATTTCACCCTCTCTCCATCTGAGCTCCACACCACTACTTCTTTTGTTCTCAAAAGAAAATCAACTCATGGCCATCGATGCTTAGACCACTTCAGTGGTCCCAAGGTGATGCCCAAACACGTGAAGGTCTGCAAGTCCCTTCCTGTTCCTTGAAGATGCTCTGCTGCCCCCTGTCCCTGCACACACTGATGCTCTCAGCCCCTTTCTCCTGAACCATCCTCTATACTCTAGCCTGTTGACCACTGAGTCCTGATCTATCTTTCAAGCATCAACTTCATCATCACTACTAGGTAAGATATTCTTGGTGACCAGAGGACATTGGGCTTCTCGTCATAATTTTTGCTGCTTTGACTGTTGTGGTTCACTTAGAATTAATCTTTGTGAGGGCTGAACTGGTCTCCCTTGCTCACTGTTGTGCTCTTGTAGCCAACACCAAGTAAGCATTACAAATTATTATTTGAATTCCATCCTCTGCTTCCTAGTTAATTATAAAACAATAATAAATGCTAAATATTACTTTAAGGATTAGGCATAATTAATCTAAACACCTAGAATAAACCCTGGCATATATTAGGCATTTAATATATGCTAGCTGTTACTATTGCTACTATTCTATTCTTTCTTTAATTACAGCAGTTAGTATTGGCTTAATTATAATTACCTGATAAGTAAAAATCTCTTTCTTACTTTCAATGCTAAATGAAATACACTAAGTAGATGCAATAATCAACTAAACAAATGCATCAGGTTAATGGTATTTTTTATTCCAATGAAACAGAAAATCATTTTGTTATGCAGTAAATATATATAATTAATCATATCTATTGTAAATTATACAGCAGTATAGTTGGAAAATATAGTATTGAATTATCACAAAGTATTACTAAATTCTTCCAGTAAATGTTCCATGTTTTGTTTCCTTGAAGCTTAAGCTAATGGAAAAGGCTTGAGAGAAATTGTCATTTTGAATAAAACAGACCGTGGATACTCATGACCTAAAAGAAAATCTGGCATGCATATCTTAATATTCTTAGAAATTACTCTTAGGTTCAGCTTTTATTAATTCATAACTCTTCAAAGTTATGAATTGAAAGGGGCCCTGTAGCCCAATCTCCCACCCAATATTTGAATCTCCATAGCACCATCTTAGCCAAGTGGATGGACAGCCTCTGCATGGGCAGTTAGGTGATTAAATCTCTATTAGTTCCTATAGCAACGTATGCTTCATTAATGGTTTATCTATGAGTCTTTAAGAATATATTATCTGCATGTCAGAAACAAATTATATCATAGTCACAGGAGAAAAAAAAAGATAGTGGATATGAATAAGGAAACAATTGAAAGATTAATAAAAATTTAGCTTGATTTTTGTCTCTATCATATATTAAGTAATAACATAGAGTCATGACCAGCAAAGGTATAAAATGTGTCTTCTTCTGCCACTGCTTTATTGTTCACAATTACTTATTCCAAGTTTACAAGTTTTCTTCATTATCTCTCACCCATTCTTCCTTTATATCCCTATCCCTTTAGTCTTACCTCTGTGCCTAATTCCTGCTTTCTCTCTACTTACTTCCTTGCCTTTCTCCCTAATATGTTTCTTACTTTGGCCGAGTATTCTTTTGGTTTTAAAATACCGTGATATGATTTTTCCATAATAATCCAGAAACTGAGCTGCAATAAGAAATTCTCTGACATGTAAGAATAAGCTGAACAGACACAGAAAGAATATGTGGTTGAAGGCTCAATAACTGTAGGGTAGGTGGATGAATGGATAAATGGATAAATTTCAGTTGATAAATATTTAAGTTCCAAATAGTAAATTACTGCATTAGATTCTGTGATAGATAGTAAGTGACGTCTGATTCTCTGCCTTTAGGAGGGCAAAATCTACAGGAAATTTATACACAGAACTAACCAAACATAGCACAAGACAGACAGTGAGTAACAATTTGAAAAGGAAGAAAAACTGGGGGGGAGAGGGGAAGGTAGAGAAGAAGGGAGACATGGAATATTACTTAAGAAGGAGGAAATAAAAAGTAGAGTAGTTAGCAAATAGAAAATTAATATTGAATAAGTATTATATTTCAGGATATTCAAGAAAGGAAAGTTGTGTTTTAAAACTTAAAGCACATGATCAGATCAGATCAGTCACTCATTCGTGTCCGACTCTTTGCGACCCCATGAATCACAGAACGCCAGGTCTCCCTGTCCATCACCAACTCCCGGAGTTCACTCAGACTCACATCCATCAGGTCAGTGATGCTATTCAACCATCTCATCCTCTGTCGTCCCCTTCTCCTCTTGCCCCCAATCCCTCCCAGCATCAGAGTCTTCTCCAATGAGTCAACTCTTCACATGAGGTGGTCAAAGTACTGGAGTTTCAGCTTCAGCATCATTCTTTCCAAAGAAATCCCAGGGCTGATCTCCTTCAGAATGGACTGGTTGGATCTCCTTGCAGTCCAGGGGACTCTCAAGAGTCTTCTCCAACACCACAGTTCAAAAGCATCAATTCTTCGGTGCTCAGCGTTCTTCACAGTCCAACTCTCACATCCATACATGACCACAGGAAAGACCATAGCCTTGACTAGATGAACCTTTGTTGGCAAAGTAATGTCTCTGCTTTTGAATATGCTATCTAGGTTGGTCATAGCTTTCCTTCCAAGGAGTAAGCGTCTTTTAATTTCATGGCTACAGTCACCATCTGTAGTGATTTTGGAGCCCAGAAAAATAAAGTCTGACACTGTTTCCACTGTTTCCCCATCTATTTCCCATGAAGTGATGGGACCGGATGCCATGATCTTCGTTTTCTGAATGTTGAGCTTTAAGCTAACTTTTTCACTCTCCACTTTCACTTTGTTCCAAAGAATAGCAAGAAGAGATAAGAAAGCCTTCTTCAGCGATCAATGCAAAGAAATAGAGGAAAACAACAGAATGGGAAAGACTAGGGATCTCTTCAGGAAAATCAGAGATACCAAAGGAACATTTCATGCAAAGATGGGCTCGATAAAGGACAGAAATGGTATGGACCTAACAGAAGCAGAAGACATTAAGAAGAGATGGCAAGAATACACAGAAGAACTGTACAAAAAAGATCTTCACGAGCCAGATAATCACGATGGTGTGATCACTGACCTAGAGCCAGACATCCTGGAATGTGAAGTCAAGTGGGCCTTAGAAAGCATCACTAAGAACAAAGCTAGTGGAGGTGATAGAATTCCAGTTGAGCGATTCCAAATCCTGAAAGATGATGCTGTGAAAGTGCTGCACTCAATATGCCAGCAAATTTGGAAAACTCAGCAGTGGCCACAGGACTGGAAAAGGTCAGTTTTCATTCCAATACCAAAGAAAGGCAATGCCAAAGAATGCTCGAACTACCACACAATTGCACTCATCTCACACGCTAGTAAAGTAATGCTCAAAATTCTCCAAGCCAGGCTTCAGCAATATGTGAACTGTGAACTTCCTGATGTTCAAGCTTGTTTTAGAAAAGGCAGAGGAACCAGAGATCAAATTGCCAACATCCGCTGGATCATGGAAAAAGCAAGAGTTCCAGAAAAACATCTATTTCTGCTTTATTGACTATGCCAAAGCCTTTGACTGTGTGGATCACAATAAACTGTGGACAATTCTGAAAGAGATGGGAATACCAGACCACCTGATCTGCCTCTTGAGAAATTTATATGCAGGTCAGGAAGCAACAGTTAGAACTGGACATGGAACAACAGACTGGTTCCAAATAGGAAAAGGAGTACGTCAAGACTGTATATTGTCATCCTGTTTATTTAACTTCTATGCAGAGTACATCATGAGAAACGTTGGACTGGAAGAAACACAAGCTAGAATCAAGATTGCTGGGAGAAATATCAATAACCTCAGATATGCAGATGACACCACCCTTATGGCAGAAAGCACATGATATTAATTTGTAAAAGAAAGTCATATAGATCTCACAGTCAGCCACAACCTAGTAAAAGTATTACATGCCATGACTTTAATTCAGGCTGTGTGTTTGTGTGTGTGTGTGCACGCGTGTGTGTGTGTGTATGCAATCTCAGTCATGTCCAAGTCTTTGAGACCCCCACAGACTGTAGCCCATCAGGTTTTGTTACTAAAGATATTTTGTTTGACATAAATTGTGTAGATTGTTGCAAATTTGCATGAGGTACTTGTATCAGGCCGCCAGTAACAGCTGTTGCCTTTAGGAACAGAAACTAAAATAGTAATCAAAGATGTAGAGAAAGATTTGAACATTTCTGTACAGAATACTATGGAAAAGTTTTACCTTTACCATTCATTTCTGTCCCATCAAAATGTTTTAATGGTAAAAATCACCTTTAAAATTATTTCAAAGATACAAACATTTCTATTTTTGTCACCTTTTCAATTACATCTTGTACAGGGCAATAAGAAGCTATTTAATGATTAAATGCCAATTAACAAGTGCAGTATGTCAAGTAAAAGTAATGATATTTCCTCACCAAATACCACAGCATGATTTATAGAAATGCCATCCTTTCTCAAAGAACGGGATCCTTTCATTTGGTGCAGTAAATTGCATACTGTCTTTTTACAGCTGTTCCCAAAGACAAAGATATTTTTGAGCTTCATTTATAAAACGTAAGTATAAGATTGTTGTTCCAATCTTCTTGTAATTCAAAATAGCATCAGCGATGGCCGAACATGTTATTCATGCAGTGGAAAGTAAGAAATGGTGACGATTTAAAGTTAACATTGTGAAATGAAGATGAATGTGTACAACGTAAACATGAAATGATTCGAATAGATTCTATGTTTGAACACTAAACATGAGGGTAGCAGGATCTTGGTAAAAGCCATTTAAAATTATTTCCACTTCCTACTGTAAGATAGATAAATTATATTTATCTTAGAGGGTTATTAAGAGGGTTAAGCAAAGTAATGCGTAAGAAGTATTAACAGAAAGTATATTCTTTTCTGTTGATTCATTGCCCCTTCTATATCCCAATATCACATCATCATGCTGGCTCTTCATTTTCTTTCCAGCCCCTCCTCTCTTATCAGGGCTTCCCTAGTGGCTCAGACAGTAAAGAATCTGCCTGCAATGCGAGACACCCGGGTTCTGTGCTTGGGTTGGGAATATCCCTTGGAGGAAGGAATTCCCCCTACTCCAGTATTCTGGAAAATCCCATGGACAGAGGAGCTGGCAGGCTAGTCTGTGATGCCGCCAAGAGTCGGACACAACTGAGTGACTTTCACTCACCCCTCTATTATCTGTCCCCCTTTCTTTCTGGAATAGGCCATTCTTTTCTTTGTAATTTGAATAATAGCTTAGCTGTCTTTTGGGGGGACTTTGTTTGTTTGCCGACATTCCTCTGTTCATACTGTTAGAGTGTTCCTTC
Organism: Tragelaphus eurycerus; assembly: GCA_935064755.1. Taxonomy (NCBI): domain Eukaryota; kingdom Metazoa; phylum Chordata; class Mammalia; order Artiodactyla; family Bovidae; genus Tragelaphus; species Tragelaphus eurycerus. The sequence goes on along the minus strand of CAKXYN010000036.1, from coordinate 12,940,689 downwards.
CTGTCCCAAGTGGTTCCTTATCAAGTATTTTTTCATTAAAAGTTCCCCCACTAAGAATTTAACATAATAAATGTAGTAGTTAACACAATAAATGTTTTGCTTCTATTGCAGAAAGCAAATCTGATTGTTTCACTCACCTGCTTGATAACACATATGTGGCTTTCCATTGCCTTGAGCAGTAAGCCTCAGTTTTTTTAGAAGGACTTTAAAAGTATCCCATGATCTAGTCTCCACTACAGGACATTCTGATGTCATTCTGATTTCTCAAATACCTTGTGCTTTCTCCTGCCCCTAAATCTTCATATACTCTCTTCATAGATCGTAGTTTTTATCCAACTCAACAGCAGTCCAACTTTTGTATTTACCTGCAAAGGCTCTTGCTTTCTCTAGGGTAATTCTGTTGCTAGGTCCTCTTTTATCATCATTCACTTCTTTACAAAAGTGCCTTTTCCACTTATAATTATTTAATTATCTAAAACAGTATAATTCTTCTTTTCTGCTATAGACTCGAAACACCCCTGGGACCAGGACCAAATTTCTTTTCTTCACCATCCTGTCTGTATACTGCAGACACTCAATTTTCAAAACTACATGAAGATACACATTGAGCAAAGCATGTGTGTAAAGTACAGCATATCATCCTTGACTTCTGGGCTTTAATTTATCTGGCATGGGGGGAATCCATCTTCTGAGAAAATCATAAAATCCCAGTAGTGGTGGAGGGCATAAAAAACTATTTGCCTTAGAGGTCTGGAAGCTCTGCTGTTGATAGTGTTAACAACTCAATGAGTAGGGGAGTCAAAGGGCAATGCTTACAGAAGGTCACAGGGATCCCACCTAAATTTGCCATGAGCTGTGTGTTTTCTAAGCAGATGGCACTCTTTGTTAACTGTCCTCCAGATTTATTAATAATTAACTGCTGTTACAGTTGGAGAGATACTTCATGCCTGTGGAAAAATTCGACTGAATTCAACCACTCTAAAATAAATGATTAATAGATAACTAATGAAAACCTGCTGTATATCACACAAACTCTACTCAGTGCTCTGTGGTGACAAAGAGGGCCTATACATACACGAATAGCTGATTCACTTTTCTGTACAGGAGAAACTAACACAACATCATAAAGCAACCTAACTCCACTAAAAACATTTTTTAAGTATTTAACTTTTTACTGTATGTCCTACAAAAACTTACCTTCTTTTCATTCAGCATTAAATTTTTATATTACTTGGTGGCTCAGATGGCAAAGAATCTGCCTGCAATGCAGGAGACCTGGGTTCAAACCCTGGGTTGGGAAGATCCCCTGGAGAAGGGAATGGCAACCCACTCTAGGATTCTTGCCTGGAGAATTCCGTGGGCAGAGGAGCCTGGCAGAGTTGGGGCGGTGGGGGGCGGGGAGGAGGCAGAGCATGGGCACTACAGTCCATGGGGTTGCAAAGAATAGAACAGGACTGAGCAGCTAACACACTTTGGACTTCCCTGGTGGCTTAGATTGTAAAGAATATGCCTATAATGCAGGAGACCCGGATTTAATCCCTGGGTGAGGAAGATCCCCTGGAGAAAAGTGTTATCACTCCAGTCATGTCAGACTCTTTGCAGCCTCATAGACTGTAGCCCACCAGGCTTTTCCGTCCATGGGATTTCCCAGACAAGAATACCAGAGTGGGTTGCCATAGAAGGAAATGGCAACCCATTCCAGTATTCTTGCCTGGAGAATCCCATGGAGAAGTGCCTGGTGGGCTACAGTCTATGGGGTTCCAAAGAGTCGGACACAACTGAGAGACCAACAAAAAAATAAATGATTAGCACCATCATCTTTCACATTATCTTTCAACAAATGAGATAGCTACATTTTTACAAGCATCTTTCTGATGCTTAAAACCTATAAATCCTGGCAAGAAGAGAGAAGAAGGATAGGAAATTTAAAAATTCAGGCAAAATAATGTTTGTCAGGGCTTCATGTTATGAAAATAACACTTGTTTCACAGAATTGCCCTGTGAGGGACCTCTATTTTTCATAACATATTAAGCCAGAAGAATGTCACACATTTGCAGAACTTGCCTGGTCATTGAATTGTTGAGAACAGATGTATGTCATGGCTTCCTGAATGGTAGAGCCATCTCCTCCTGAGTGGATCAACCCAGTAGGTCTTAGAAACCATTCCCATAGTAACCTTCAGTCAAACAGGTTGGCTCAGGCTGTCACGTACAGGCATGATAGAAAAAAAAATGCTGGCCACTCTTGTTCAGGATGCCACCAAAAGGGGTAATATTAATTATTCAATAAGTAGACCAAAAGAGTGCTTATGGAACCATTTATGAACCATGGTGTTAGTGTCCTAAGAAGATACATCTGCTAAAATTTAGGTGTCCCTAAATATATAACTAAGATTATATATATGTGCTTTTCTGGAGCCATTTTATCTATAATTATTTGATGGGGAAAGTAATAAATTCCAGGTTGTTGGTATTCAGTCACTAAATTGTGTCTGATTCTTTGCAATCCCATGGACTACAGAGTGCCAGGCTCCTCTGTCCTCCACTATCTCCCACAGTTTGCTCAAATTCATGTCCATTGAGTTGGTGACACTATCTAACCATCTCATCATCTGCTGCTCCCTTCTCCCTTTGCCTTCACTCTTTCCCAGCATCAGTGTCTCTTCTAATGAGTCAGCTCTTCACATCAGGTGGCCAAAATATTGAAGTTTCAGCTTCAGCATCAGCCCTTCCAAGTTCCAGGTAGTCTATTGTATTTTCTGACTAAACTTTCCCTTTTAAGTACACATGCATACACACACACATACATGCATATGTATACACATATGTATGTATATATTATTTTTATATCTAATGTAAATCTTAAATAGGACCATAATTCTATTCCTGTTGGTTATCTCCCAAGAAAGTAAAAATAAATCAAATGTACATACCCCAAAGAGGGGTATGTAAAGAGAATCAAGGAGAAAATTAGGTCATAAATAATGTAACAATTGTTTTTGAAGGCCCTAAGTATCTGGTATTCAACTGGGTAATACACACATGTGATCTTATTTCCCCCCCCCCCAAATCTGATCAAAATAGGTTCTAGCTTTTCCATAATTTATGAGAAGCAAAGGAGGCTCAAAGAATTAAAATGAGAGACTATCACTCAAATGAGATTTGAACCCAGGTCAGCCTACCTCCAACATTTCTTTTTTATCTACCAAACTGATTTTTTTCATGATATCACACTTTTTTTAGCATGTCTCAAGCATGACCTAGAGGAAAAAGTCACAGCTTGTGTTGAGGGAGCTCACCACCAGGGCTTCCCTTGTGGCTCAGCTGGTAAGAAATCCACCTGCAGTGCAGGAGACCTGGGTTTGATCCCTGGATTTGGAAGATCCCTTGGAGAAGGGAATGGCTATCCACTCCAGTATTCTGGCCTAGAGAATTCCATGGACTGTATTGTCCATGGGGTCACAAAGAGTTGGACATGACTGAGCGACTCACTTTCACTAAAGGACAGGTAAGTGGCTTAAACAGTAAAGAAACCACCTGCAATGCAGGAGAAGTGAAGTGAAGTCACTCAATTGTGTCCAATTCTTTGTGACCTCATGGACTGTAGCCTACTGGGCTCCTCCGTCCATGGAATTTTCCAGGCAAGAAGACATGAGTGGGTTGCCATTTCCTTCTCCAGGGAAACTTCCTGACCCAGGGATTGAACCCAGGTCTCCCGCATTGTAGGCAGACACTTTACCATCTGAGCCACAAGGGAAGCAGGGGACCTGGGTTCAATCCCTGGGTCAGGAAGATCTCTTGGAGAAGGAAATGGCTACCCACTCCAGTATTCTTGTCTGGGGGATTCCATGACAGAGGAGCCTGTGTGGCTACAGTCCATGGGGTCACAAAGAATCAAACACAACTGAGTGACTAACACTTTCACTTTTCATGAAAGTTAGCATTTGGGAAATCTTTTTGGTTCCAGGATCTGACGGTATGGGGACTGTGGTAAAATAGTCATAAAATTTGTAGTTCAAGCATTGCTTTGAGCACCAGCTCCTCCACATAACAGTAGAGTAGCCTTAAGAAATTTTAATTTCTTTGTGTTTCAGTGTGTTCATTTGTGAAATGAGATAATAACTTAATGGAAGTTTCTGAGGATCAAATGAGAAAATTTATTAGAAGCATTTTATAAAATATAAAATTACTGTTATATATAAAACAAAATTGCTATTGTTATTATCTTACATATTATATTCAGTCTTGGCATATATCTTCACCCTCGTAAGTTTCTTTACACTTTAAAAAATGCCACATTGAATTCTTTCCTCAAATTAAATTAATGTGTATGCTTTAACCCACAAAGTTAAGAGTTCCACAGAGCTTCTACCCCAAGACCATATCAAGAGTCAGGAAATAATCCCTGCATTAGCATATACAATAAAAGCCATTTTAGTCATTCATAGGCACACACACATGGCAACTTGCTAAGGAAATACTATCCATATTTATTTAAATTAATGCTTAATGGGTAAAAATGGACTTATCATTCTGGACTCTGGTTGGACAGAGCAGAGTACGACTGAATGCTGAAAGTGAAAAGATAATCTATTTAATCAAGGACATGGCCAGTGCAACAAATTCAAGGGTTATAATCCAGTAGGCTATGGGCTTAGACTGGACTGCAAATGTATTCTTTTTTTTTATTTTGGCATGGCACTTTTAATTTGTAACTAATCTATTTACAATATAACCAATGTCCATGATCCCAGAAACTTATCACAACTCCAAAACAAAGCTAATACGAACATTCTTGTACACATGTGCATTCACTTCTGCTGAGCATGTATCTAGAACTAGAATTCCTGGGTCATGTGCTATTTAAATATTCAGCTTTGGTAGATATTTCCAGTTTTCCAAAATGCTTAAGCTAATTTCCACTACCACAAGCAGAGAATGAAAATACCTCTTGGACTGAATTGTTGTCAACACTTGCTTGTCTTTTAAATTTTAACTATCTATGGGTATGTAGTTTGTCTTACTCTTTAACTCCTTAAAAGTTGTGTTCATATTACTTTATACTAGTAAAGGATGTGCCCTTTAAAATGTCACTAATAACTTCTTGATGACCAAATCTAAAGGCTTTTCTTCAATCCTTGCCCTTCACCTCTTAGCAATGCCTGACACCACTGACTACCACTTTCTTCTTGACACTGTGTTCCTTCAACTCCCATGATATTGCTTTATCCTAGAAGATATACATTTTTTTAATTGGAGAATAGTTGCTTTACAATGTTGTATTAGTTTCTGCTGTACAACAACATCAATCAGCTATATGTATACATATATCCCCTCCCCCTTGAACATCCCTCCCTTCCCCTTCCCCCATTCTGCCCATCTAGGTCATCACAGAGTATTGAGCGGAGCTCCCTGTGCTCTATAGCAGATTCCCACTAGCTAGCTATTTCACACGTGGTGGTATATTTATGTCATTAAAAGGCATCATTACAACAAAATAAAGATATACTGGCCAAAGAAAACACATGCGTTTGCCCCTAGGCAAACATAAAATAAAGGGTATACTAGACTTTGGAATTATGGATAAAGATGTACTTTCTATCTATGATAGATTAGGTTTGACATAATACATCTTTATTCACAATTCCAAAGTCCCATATAACCTTTATGTTATGTTTGCCTAGCTGCAACCAAATGTGTTTTCTTTGGCCAGTATATCTTTATCTTTGTTGTAATGGTGCTTTTTAATGATGCTTTACGACAATGCCTGAACCTTTCCATTTGCTAACTATTCCATCATTCCATCTCTTATACTTGACTGCTTCACACATTTATATTACCTGGCTGACATTTGAGTTTAGGCCCCTTTACCAAGAGGCAAAAAAAATGAGGGCTCTGTCTTATAAAGTCACAAAGACAGAAATAGCTGTATCTGAGCATGTTAAAACATGAAAGGCAGAATTGGTATGAATGTGGACTCAGGCACCTGGTTAGAACTGCTGTATTCCAACCGAAAAGATACATTTAAGTGTTAGTCACTCAGTTGTGCCCTACTCTTTGCGATCCCATGAACTGCAGCCCACCAGGCTCCTCTATCCCTGGGATTTTCCAGGCAAGGCTGATGGAGTAGGTTGCCATTTCCTTCTCCAGGGGATCTTCTCAACCCAGGGATTGAACCTGGGTCTCCTGCACTGCAGGCAGATTCTTTTAGGACCCACATAAAGAAGTCTGGCAGTACAGAGCAGATTGTAAACATATTCACCCAGAAAGCCTGCTTATCAAGGACCTGCTGTTTGATGAGTGAATTAAGTCAGAAAGAGAAGGAGAAATATTATATGATATCCTTTATATGTGGAATCTAAAAAGAAATGATACAAATGAACTTATAAAACAGAAAGAGACTCACAGACTTAGAGAATGAGCTTATGGTTGCCAGGGGGAAGGGATAGTTTGGGATTGACATGTACACACTGCTATATTTAAAATGTTTAACATGGATAGCCAACAAGGAACTACTGTAGAGCACAGGGAACTCTGCTCAGTGTTATGTGGCAGCCTGGATGGGAGGGGTGTATCAGGAGAATGGATACATGTTATATGTGTGGCTGAGTTGCTCTGCTGTGTACCTGAAACTATCCTAACATTGTTAATTGGCTACAACACATTACAAAATAAAAAGCTTAAATAAAAGAACCTGCTGTATGAGCTTTATGCTGCTGCTGCTGCTGAGTCGCTTCAGTCGTGTCCGACTCTGTGCGATCCCATAGACGGAAGCTCACCAGGCTCCCCTGTCCCTGGGATTCTCCAGGCAAGAACAATGGAGCGGGTTGCCATTTCCTTCTCCAATGCATGAAAATGAAAAGTGAAAGTGAAGCCGCTCAGTCGTGTCCGACTCCTAGCGACCCCATGGACTGGAGCCCACCAGGCTCCTCCGTCCATGCGATTTTCCAGGCAAAAGTACTGGGGTGGGGTGCCATTGCCTTCCCCGATGAGCTTTATACTAGCACATAATAAAACTTGTATAAATTAATGGTCTTTATTTCAATATGGTCATCATTGTTGCCATTCTCATTGCTATGATTATTGGTCAGACACAATTCTAGGAAAGACAGTGTCACATAAGGCCTGTCTTTCTCCTTACTCACAAATTGAATATCCACAATGTCTTGCACAATTCCTGATATATGCTGGTTGCTCAAAACATTTCTGAAGAATAATCAGAGTAAATAATGGAAGATTAGGGAGAGGCTATCCTTAGCCTTTGAGACCAACATCCTAATTCTCCTCTGACAATTTCTGAAAGACAGTTGTCAATCATTCTAGGAAGTTGTCAGGGCAGCTCTAGGACTGTGATCTTCCTGAAGGAAATGAAAGGAAAGACTGTGTGCTCAGTCATGTCTGACTCTCTGTGAATCTATGGACTTTAGCCTGCCAGGCTCCTCTGCCCATGGGATTTCCCAAGTCAGAATACTGGAGTGGATCACCATTTCTTCCTCCAGGGGATCTTCCTGACCCAGGGATTGAACCCATGTCCCCTGTGTCTCCTGTATTGCAGCTGGATTCTTTACCACTGTGCCAAGACTATCTTGTTGGAAAAGGTTTCCCAGGAACCAGATAGGAGTCTAAGTGGATGCATTACATAATGTCTGCAGAGAATTATGGTCATAAGTGCTATATAAGCACCAGACACCATTAATACTACTATTTTAAAAAATTGAGCATTCCAGGATCAAGACCATCCCCATGGAAAAGAAATGCAAAAAAGCAAAATGGCTGTCTGGGGAGGCCTTACAAATAGCTGTGAAAAGAAGAGAAACAAAAAGCAAAGGAGAAAAGGAAAGATATAAACATCTGAATGCAGAGTTTCAAAGAATAGCAAGAAGAGATAAGAAAGCCTTCTTCAGCGATCAATGCAAAGAAATAGGGGAAAACAACAGAATGGGAAAGACTAGGGATCTCTACAAGAAAATCAGAGATACCAAAGGAACATTTCATGCAAAGATGGGCTCGATAAAGGACAGAAATGGTATGGCCCTAACAGAAGCAGAAGATATTAAGAAAAGGTGACAAGAATACCCAGAAGAACTGTACAAAAAAGATCTTCATGAGCCAGATAAGCACGATGGTGTGATCACTGACCTAGAGCCAGACATCCTGGAATGTGAAGTCAAGTGGGCCTTAGGAAGCATCACTATGAACAAAGCTCGTGGGGGTGATGGAATTCCAGTTGAGCTATTCCAAATTCTGAAAGATGATGCTGTGAAAGTGCTGCACTCAATATGTCAGCAACTTTGGAAGACTGAGCGGTGACCACAGGACTGGAAAAGTTCAGTTTTCATTCCCATCCCAAAGAAAGGCAATGCCAAAGAGTGTTCAAACTACCACACAATTGCACTCATCTCACATGCTAGTAAAGTAATGCTCAAAATTCTCCAAGCCAGGCTTCAGCAATATGTGAACCGTGAACTTCCTGATGTTCAAGCTGGTTTTAGAAAAGGCAGAGGAACCAGAGATCAAATTGCCAACATCCGCTGGATCATGGAAAAAGCAAGAGTTCCAGAAAAACATCTATTTGTGCTTTATTGACTATGCCAAAGCCTTTGACTGTGTGGATCACAATAAACTGTGGAAAATTCTGAAAGAGATGGGAATACCAGACCACCTGATCTGCCTCTTGAGAAATCTGTATGCAGGTCAGGAAGCAACAGCTAGAACTGGTCATGGAACAGACTGGTTCCAAATAGGAAAAGGAGTTCGTCAAGGCTGTATATTGTCACCCTGCTTATTTAACTTATATGCAGAGTACATCATGAGAAAAGCTGGACTGGAAGAGACACAAGTTGGAATCAAAATTGCTGGGAGAAATATCAATAACCTCAGATATGCAGATGACACCACCCTTATGGCAGAAAGTGAAGAGGAACTAAAAAGCCTCTTGATGAAAGTGAAAGTGGAGAATGGAAAAGTTGGCTTAAAGCTCAACATTCAGAAAACAAAGATCATGGCATACGGTCCCATCACCTCATGTGAAATAGATGGGGAAACAGTGCAAACAGTGTCAGACTTTATTTTTCTGGGCTCCAAAATTACTGCAGATGGTGACTGCAGCCATGAAATTAAAAGACGCTTACTCCTTGGAAGGAAAGTTATGACCAACCTAGATAGCATATTCAAAAGCAGAGACATTACTTTACCAACAAAGGTTCATCTAGTCAAGGCTATGGTTTTTCCTGTGGTCATGTATGGATGTGAGTTGGACTGTGAAGAAGGCTGAGCACTGAAGAATTGATGCTTTTGAACTGTGGTGTTGGAGAAGACTCTTGAGAGTCCCTTGGACTGCAAGGAGATCCAACCAGTCCATTCTGAAGGAGATCAGCCCTGGGATTTCTTTGGAAGGAATGATGCTAAAGCTGAAACTCCAGTACTTTGGCCATCTCATGCGAAGAGTTGACTCATTGGAAAAGACTCTGATGCTGGGAGGGATTGGGGGCAAGAAGAGAAGGGGACGACAGAGGATGAGATGGCTGGATGGCCTCACTGACTCAATGGACATAAGTCTGAGTGAACTCCGGGAGTTGGTGATGGACAGGGAGGCCTGGCGTGCTGCAATTCATGGGATCGCAAAGAGTCGGACACGACTGAGCAACTGATCTGATCTGAACCTTAGCGGAGCAGAGTTGTTTAAGTGTTCCCTCTAAAATGTCCTCTGATAAGACTAATCATTGACTGGATTGTCAGCTGGTGCACCGGTAATTTTCTAGAAGTACATCACACAGACAGGTCAACATGGGTAGATCTGGCGCACTTGCTTAGAGACTGCTCAGGTCTTATGTGAACTGTTACAACAGCCTCCTTATTTTCTCCTGGCCTTAGATGGGCCCAGTCAGACAACTCTGAACTATACTGGTCTATCCTCCTAACTATATCGGCCTTTCTAAATTGTGGTCTGTCTAATCATGTCACTTTTCTCCATTAAAACCGTTCACGATTTCTTTTGGCCTAAAATACATCCTGATTCCTTAACAAGGCACAAATTGTGCTAGGGCTCTCCAGCCTCTCTTCTGAACATCGTATCATTATCTAACTACTCCAGAGCACTGTGGAGCCTCTTCTCACTTTTCCAAGTGACTTTTCTGACTGCTGTACCCCTGGAAAACTCCTAAGTAGCTTTCAAGCATCACTTTCACCCTGAAACCTTCCCTGATATCTGTCCAGAGAAACAGAATGGATCACTGTCTTCTTTACACGTCTATAATACTGGACGATATTCTTCTTTCAAGATCTTTGGCTGCAAATTTCGGAAGTCCAGCTTTAAACAACTTAAGCTATAATCTGGAATTTATTCACTCATGTCACCAAACTTCACAGTCGGTGGGCCTTAGAATGACAGAGCTGGGGCCTTGGAACAAATCAGAAATTCTCCCTCAAACAACTATCTTCAAGGGGCAGAAATTACAGAAATTACTGACTTCCCCAGGTCTGCATCCACACATGCAAGAGACCAGAAGAGAAAGGCTCCTTCTCACTCAGATCAGATCAGATCAGATCAGTCGCTCAGTCGTGTCGGACTCTTTGCGACCCCATGAACTGCAGCACGCCAGGCCACCCGGAGCATCACCAGCTCCCGGAGGTCACTCAGACTCACATTGATCGAGTCAGTGATGCCATCCAGCCATCTCATCCTCTGTCGTCCCCTTCTCCTCCTGCCCTCAATCCGTCCCAGCATCAGAGTCTTCTCCAATGAGTCAACTCTTCGCATGAGGTGGCCAAAATACTGGAGTTTCAGCTTTAGCATCATTCCTTCCAAAGAAATCCCAGGGCTGATCTCCTTCAGAATGGACCGATTGGATCTCCTTGCAGTCCAAGGGACTCTCAAGAGTCTTCTCCAACACCACAGTTCAAAATCATCAATTCTTCGGTGCTCAGCCTTCTTCACAGTCCAGCTCTCACATCCATACATGACCACAGGAAAGACCATAGCCTTGACTAGGCGAACCTTTGTTGACAAAGTGATGTCTCTGCTTTTGAATATGCTATCTAGGTTGGTCATAACTTTCCTTCCAAGGAGTAAGCGTCTTTTAATTTCATGGCTGCAGTCACCATCTGCAGTGATTTTGGAGCCCAGAAAAATAAAGTCTGACACTGTTTCCACTGTTTCCCCATCTATTTCCCATGTAGTGATGGGACCAGATGCCATGATCTTTGTTTTCTGAATGTTGAGCTTTAAGCCAATCTTTTCACTCTCCACTTTCACTTTCATCAAGAGGCTTTTTAGTTCCTCTTCACTTTCTGCCATAAGGGTGGTGTCATCTGCATATCTGAGGTTATTGATATTTCTCCCGGCAATCTTGATTCCAGCTTGTGTTTCTTCCAGTCCAGCATTTCTCATGATGTACTCTGCATATAAGTTAAATAAACAGGGTGACAATATACAGCCTTGACGTACTCCCTTTCGTATTTGGAACCAGTCTGTTGTTCCATGTCCAGTTCTAACTGTTGCTTCCTGACCTGCATACAGATTTCTCAAGAGGCAGATCAGGTGGTCTGGTATTCCCATCTCTCTCAGAATTTTCCACAGTTTATTGTGTTCTAGTTAAAACTTATCAGAGGAAGCATTTTGGTCCATGTGTGTGTCTCTGTAACTGTCTTCATGGGGAAGGAATAGGTACTATGATTCACTCAAACTGAGTCCTGGGGTGATTTGACCTGGGAGTTGGAATCCATAATCAGCAACCCCATCAGCATTCTTACTGGCTTTATAATGGAGAAGAAGCAGTGATCCAGAGAAGAGAGTACAATCTAAATAGGGATTTCAGATAGGCAGGAAAAACAAATATCAACCAGTTTTTCAAAGGTTTTAACTAATGATTTTCAGCTGGGTTATAACTATGCCCTCTCCCTGAAGTCTGAGCTTCTGGAGTTTAAGTATCCTGTCTTACACACTTCTCTTTCACTAACACCTAGCACGCTAGCACTATGCCTGACATCATGTTGTCAGTTAGCTAGTGTTTGTTGTTGAATTAATAAATTCTGTTTCTCCAAGGTTCTGTGATTAAAACATCCAGTGAACATAACTACTGAATTTGGCTGGATTTTGAAGTTCGTTAAGTGACTATTTACAGAATCTCTATAGTTTAAAGGTCATTGAATGATTCAAAACATAACTAAAACAAAACCTTTTTTTACGCACTCCAAAATTTATACATACACATAAAACTTAGAAAACAATGTCAAATTTTATGAATCCAAGAGTAGGGATATCTACATTATATGGTCTTAAAAATGCAAGCAGTCAATAAGTTATCTATGATGTGACATTTTGAATTTGATGTGGTGGTGGAATGATATCTTGGGGTTGTTTTTTTTTATCTCATGGTCTTTGCGTGAATGACTTTTATTTTCTTCCTTAATTTGAAAGACATGCTGAAACAGAAAAAAATAGAACAGCCACTGAATGAAATGTTTATACCATGCAAGAGAATACCATCAGGAACATTCCAAGATATTCCTTTTTTTTTTTTTTTTTTTGGTAACTTATCAGGAAAATTTTAGTCCATGGTGTTAATTACAACTTTAAAATTTTTTGAAGCTCGCATTTTCCTCTATAATGGAATGGAATAATAATTATAAAATAGATGTTTCTATTTTGCTTAGTCAATCACGGGTAATTATTTTTACCATCTTTATGGAGGTATAATTGACAGATACAAATTGTACATATTTAATTGTACATATTAAAGTTTGATTTTTTAAAGTTTTATTTTATATTGGAGTATAGTTGATAAACACAATAATTTTTGAAATATAGCTAATATTAATTGATTTCACACTTTTAGCACTTTTGTAAAAGCCATCTGACCCTTATAGGAATTATTCCTATTTTATATATTAAGAATTAATATATTATTTATATATTAATTATCCTTATTTTATATATTATATATATATCCCTGGGGTGTCCCAAGTTCACAAGGGTAATACTCTGCCCAAAAAGAATAGAAATTCAGACCCTCTGATTCCAAGTCCATTGCTGTGTTCTTAAGGAAATTATTTAATCCCTCTGAGTAAAATAGCAATAATAATACTGATTTCTTTTTTAATTGATTATTTACTTATTTATTTTTGACTGCATTTGGGCTTTCTATAGTTGCAGCAAGTGGGGGCTACTCTTTCCTGCATTACTTGGGGTTTTCATTGTGGTGGCTTCATTGGTTGTAGCTCACAGATTCTAGAATGCAGGCTCAATAGTTGGGGTACACAGGCTGAGTTGTCCCACAGCATGAGATCTTCCCAGGCCAGGGGTCAAACCCTTGTCCCCTGCATTGGAAAGTGGATTTTTAACCACTGGACCACTGGGGAAGTCCCAATAACACTTCTAAAGATGGTTGTAAGGAATAAAAGGAAAATATACATTCCTTTTATTCCTTACAACCATCTTTAGAAGTGTTATTGGGACTTCCCTAGTGGTCCGTATCGGGGAAGGCAATGGCACCCCACCCCAGTACTTTTGCTTGGAAAATCCCATGGACGGAGGAGCCTGGTAGGCTCCAGTCCGTGGGGTCGCTAAGAGTCGGACACGACTGAGTGACTTCACTTTGACTTTTCACTTTCATGCATTGGAGAAGGAAATGGCAACCCACTCCAGTGTTCTTGCCTGGAGAATCCCAGGGACAGGGGAGCCTGGTGAGCTTCCGTCTATGGGGTTGCACAGAGTCGGACACGACTGAAGCGACTTAGCAGCAGCAGCATACATACGTATGTATCAGTTCAGTTCAGTTCAGTCCCTCAGTCGTGTCCAACTCTTTGTGACTCAGTGAACTGCAGCACACCAGGCCTCCCTGTCCATCACCAACTTCTGGAGTCCACCCAAACCCATGTCCATTGAGTCGGTGATGCCATCCAACCATCTCATCCTCTGTCATCCCCTTCTCCTCCTGCCCTCAACTTTTCCCAGGATCAGGGTCTTTTCAAATGAGTCAGCTCTTCCCATCAGGTGGCCAAAGTACTGGAGTTTCAACTTCAACATCAGTCCCACCAATGAACACCCAATACTGATCTCCTTTAGGATGGACTGGTTGGATCTCCTTGCAGTCCAAGGAACTCTCAAGAGTCTTCTACAACACCACAGTTCAAAACCATCAATTCTTTGGTTCTCAGCTTTCTATATAGTCCAACTCTCATATATACACATCAGTCAGTTCAGTTCAGTTGCTCAGTCATGTCCAACTCTTTACAACCCCATAGACTGCAGCACACCAGTCTTCCCTGTCCATTAGCAACTCCCAGAGCTTGCTCAAACTCAAGTCCATCGAGTCACTAATGCCATCCATCCAGCTCATCCTCTGTTGTCCCCTTCTCCTCCTGCCTTCAATCTTTCCCAGGATCAGGGTCTATTCCAATGAGTCAATTCTTCACATCACGTGGCCAAAGTATTGGAGCTGCAGCTTCAGCATCAGTCCTTCCAATGAATATTCAGGGTTGATTTCCTTTAGGATTGACTGGTTTGATCTCCTTACTGTCCAAGCGACTCTCAAGAGTCTTCTCCAGCACCACAGTTCAAAAGCATCAATTCTTTGGTGCTCAGCTTTCTTTATGGTCCACTCTTACATCCATACATGACTACTGGAAAAACCATATCTTTGACTAGATGGGCCTTTGTTGGCAAAGTAATGTCTCAGCTTTTTAATATATATTTATTATATATATATAATAATGCTTAGTGCAAAGCTTCATCCAGATCAAGGGACAGAGAGACGGGCCAATGCACCACAGTTGCTACTTTTGTCAAGGATGCTAGAAGAAGTTCTTGGACTTCTGATGAGTCCATACATGTGGCCAGTTCGCATCCTTATCCCATATCCCAGGGGATTCATCCCCCATTTTTTCTCCTCTTTAGTGGTGCCCACTCTATTTCCAGTAGCTTCTTTCTCCCAAGACTGGCTATAGAACAGGTGGCAGGCTCCTGGGCTCCCCTTCCTTGCTGAAGCCAAGCCTTCAGGCCCCGTTTTGCTGCCTCAAGCCAGGTACCTCCAGTTTAGGAAAAGAGAGATACCAAGGGGCACCAGAACGTGTGGATCCCAGACCTTGTTCTGACATCGACTATCTGCCTGACATTTGCACCATTGTCCTCTCAAGTGTGAAATGAGGGCGTTGGACCAGAGAAATTCCTATATTAAACTTTGTTCTGCAAAGGACATTTCAGTGAAAATATTTTTACTGTAGAGTCAAGCAATAGCATTACCAGTCTCAGAAGGAAAAAAAAAAGTTTTAAATATTTTTCTAGCCACCAAATAAATCAGCTTTGGCCTTGCCTAAGTGCACCAGATCCTTTTCGATTATTTCTAACGCTTCTTTCTGGCCCTGCTTCTCAGCAAGGATAGCATGCCTGCAGCATACATTCAGAATTTTCTCCTGAATATAGATTCCAGGAAAAGCTAGAGCAAAGAGGACAGAGAAGAAAGAAATACCATAGATGACATTTCTTTTAGGCTCACTGCCTAGATCGCACTTGGCCTGCTGCCTTCTTCTCATTAGTTCCACTGACTGAATCTGATTAGCCCACCCTGATTTATTTTTGGCAACCTGAGAGCACATGGGCCAATGCTTATTTTCATGGCTGATACAATCATCCTCAAAGCTGTTGTTAGCATTTGGAAGATTAGTTCCTTTCCCTGGAAGCTGTTACTGTCTACAAAGCATCATGACACATGAGACATATATTTCTTCAACACGCTACAAAATTGAGTTTATTTATTCTTCTTTTCGTTATCACAAACACTTCTAGTTTACTGGCAGTTAAAACATACAGCAAAGAATTCTTAGGAATTGCATATTCCATGTCTGTAAACGTATTATTTTCTGAATTAGTGAATTGACTTCTGTAGTCAATAATGTATAAAAACCAGATTTCAGGTCTATTGGATATTCAGTGCTTACATCAGCCTCATGTTCCGCCTGACCACTGCCAATGGAGAATGGGTCATGTTTTAGATTTCCCAAAAGTACAGAACTCAGTTTTAAAAATCTGCACATGTATCAGAGGATGAGAGACAAATGTGAACAAAGGGATCTGGGACTTTCCTGGTGGTCCAGTGGTTACGACTCCGTGCTTCCGTTGCAGGGGGCGTGGATTCAGTCCTTCATTACAGAACTAAAATCCCACGTGCTACAGGCTGTGACAAATATTTTTTTTAAGCAAATCTGGGGGCTTCCCAGGTCGTGCCAGTGGTAAAGAACCTGCCTGCCAATACAGGAGACATAAGAGACCTGGATTCGATCCCTGGGTCAGGAAGATCCCCTGGAGGAGGACATGGCAACCCACTCCAGTATTCTTGCCTGGAGAATCCCTCAGACTGTGGAGCCTGCTGGGCTACAGTCCATTCCGTCACAAAGAGCCGGACATGACTGAAGTGACTTAACACACAGGCATGCAAGTGGTACTGTAGTTATTGTTTGGAGTCCATTTCACTAACATAAAATAAATGTATTAAAAAAATAAAGTAAATCTGTACTGACAATCCCATATTAAAGAAATTTTCCCGGGCCTATTGAGGTCACAAACTACTTGGCATATGCCATGTACTGGTCTTAGACTGAAGACACAGCTAGAAATAATGTACAGTCTCTGCCCTGGAGGACTTACAGACTAGTGAGGTAGGGATGGTATGAACAGTATTCAGATCAGATCAGTCGCTCAGTCGTGTCCGACTCTGCGACCCCATGGACTGCAGCATGCCAGGCCTCCCTATCCATCACCAGCCCTCGGAGGTCACTCAGACTCATATTCATCGAGTCAGTGATGCCATCCAGCCATCTCATCCTCTGTCGTCCCCTTCTCCTCCTGCCCCCAATCCCTCCCAGCATCAGAGTCTTCTCCAATGAGTCAACTCTTCGCATGAGGTGGCCAAAGTACTGGAGTTTCAGCTTTAGCATCATTCCTTCCAAAGAAATCCCAGGGCTGATCTCCTTCAGAATGGACTGGTTGGATCTCCTTGCAGTCCAAGGGACTCTCAAGAGTCTTCTCCAACACCACAGTTCAAAAGCATCAATTCTTCGGTGCTCAGCCTTCTTCACAGTCCAGCTCTCACATCCATACATGACCACAGGAAAGACCATAGCCTTTACTAGGCGAACCTTTGTTGGCAAAGTGATGTCTCTGCTTTTGAATGTGCTATCTGCTGCTACTGCTAAGTCACTTCAGTCGTGTCCGACTCTGTGCGACCCCATAGATGGAAGCTCACCAGGCTCCCCTGTCCCTGGGATTCTCCAGGCAAGAACACTGGAGTGGGTTGCCATTTCCTTCTCCAATGCATGAAAGTGAAAAGTGACTAGGTTGGTCATAACTTTCCTTCCAAGGAGTAAGCGTCTTTTAATTTCATGGCTGCAGTCAAGTCCACTAAATGTTAACATAGAATTAAACTTCTCTTAATAGCCAGATAATCTTTATAACTGGTGCTAAGTCACTTCCATCATGTCTGACTCTGTGTGACCGTATGGACTGTAGCCCACCAGGCTCTTCTGTCCATGGGATTCTATAGGCAACAATACTGGAGTGGGTTGCCATGCCCTTCTCCAATTCTTTATTAGTACCAGGACCTTTAATAACTAGGTTTCTTTAAAAAATTAAATAAGAAGAAAAAAATCAGTATTATTTTTACATCTTCTTTTAAAGGATTGATGTATCACATGCTTGATTTGTCTTGACACTATGTGGGGTACCAAAATCAATAAGCAGATTAATTCTAAGAGGAGAAGGCTCCCATATAATTAATGTAATCAGCAATTCTTTCATTCATTTTACAAATGCTTATCAGGTATATACTATGTGTCAGTCTCAATGTTAGGAAAATAAGTCAAGAGGAGAAGACAAAGACGTGTGGAATGATCAAGCTTGATACTTGTGTCGATCAGTGGTTAAGAGTCTGAACTATATGTGTGACCTGGATCAAGTGACTTAATCTTTCTGGCTCTCAGTTTTCTCAGCTACAAGCCAAGATTGAAAATAATCATATTTGTCTCCTGAGATCCCTATGAATCTTACATGTGATGATTCTGTTTATAGCCTGCCTACCTTGGTACCTGGATGCTTGTAAGTTCTTGACAAGTTTCAGCAATTTTTTTTGTCCAACTTTCATGGAAGAAAAACCTGAGGCTCAGAGCAATGAAATAATTTGTCCTGGACATCACACACACCCAGAAGGAAACGTAAAACAGAACAGCAAATGTTACAAAGTACACGAGTCTTGTCAAGATCAGAGAACTGAAGTCCCAGTCTGCCTATGGAGTGTCAGAAAGAATCAGGAAGGAATATTTAAATCAACTACACAAATGGTTTTTCAAATACTGTTCATAAACACTTTCCTGGGGACTTGGAGCAAAGTTTTCAGCACACTGACTGCTGACTTTTCCATGAATGCCCACGGCTTTTCAGTCCAGTCCCTTCTTCAAAGAGCATCATGGTTTCTTTTAATGAGGACTGGCTAAAATTAAAGAGAAGGATAATAAGGTTTCTCAGCCCTGATTTTTTTTTTTTTTTTTAGTTGTCAGAACTGGCAGGTGAGATGTCAAGGAGAAAATAACTGCATTGAAACATTCTTCTAGAATTTTCCTAGGACCACAGCAGGACTACTCCCTTCCGAGTAAAACAGTGCTTCTTCAAATCATATAGCTTTTTCAACAAAGATGAAACCAAGGACTTCTCTGAAAGTTGAATGCCAAGATGATTTTCATTCATTTATTTTTACACAGTTCCATGATGTTTTTATTTTGTGTTTACTACATGGCACAATCCGTGAATTGGAAGTAGCTTTTCAATCCAGAAGAATGCTAAAAGTAAAAAAGCCTGAGAAGATCAATAGCCACAATAGGGCTAATATTCCTCTTTTTGATTTTCCGCATATACTAAAAATACCTGTGTAACCTTATTTCAGGAAACAATGCTTGTCACAACATTAGTTTTGGAGAAATTATCTCAGTATAATTTTAATGAAAATAATCTGAAACTTGACCTCCACTTTCTTTTTCTCTGTTTTCTTAAACAGGATGCTACCACATTCCACGTAACTGTCCGAGATGATAATAGCATCGCTGTCTCTTTAGAAGCTTCGGACGTCACGAGTCCATCATCTGTGTATGTTGTGAAGATAACTGGTGAATCAAAAAATTACTTCTTCGAATTTGAAGAATTCAACAGTACTTTGCCTCCTCCCATCATCTTTAAGGCCAATTATCATGGCCTATATTATATAATCACTCTGGTAGTGGTAAATGGAAATGTGGTTACCAAGCCGTCCAGATCAATCACTGTGTTAACAAGTAAGCATCATATGTAATATGATCCTGTGTTTCTTTGTTGGGTGTATTCTCTTATAGTTCTCAGAGTCAGTCCAGAACGGCAAGGTCAACTGCCTTCAAATCAAGTGGCAAGGTTCAGAGTTATGCTTCACTTGGAATATAGTTTCTCACAGAAGTTGATCACATTATATTGTAACCTTCTGTTAAAAAAAAAAAAAAAAATGTGTTTTAAACAAAAAAGTCAACCTCAATAGTGTATTTTGAGATTGAATGGCCATTTTAGATTCATGAATGGATCATGTAATTTACTATTATATAATTTAATAGTATGATCATAATTAAGTTTTTTTTTTCCACTAGAACATATAGTCTCATGTTAAGCAACTTGCTTTTTGAAGTAAAGAATTTATACTCATATTTAGCTGGCTCAAATTCCAATTACACATTTTTAGCTGAGAGAGAAGAAAAGACATCATTTATCAGTTGCTTTTCCCCACCTCAGCCTGAAATTAGCCTATGTTTCCAATGCCCAAGAAAAAAACTGAGAAAAAAAAATATCATTGACATTTTAATCTTTAGTAACGCCTGCCTTAAGAGGTCATGCTGATATTACAAGTTTTTTAGGAGTGGTTTTATCTATATATGATTTTTACTTTACTCTCTGACTTTAAAACCTAATCTCAGAGTAAAATTGAATTCTACTGTGTGATGTGAGGTGGTTGTTGTTTAGTTGCTAAGTTGTGTTGTGGACTGTAGCCCGCCAGGCTCCTCTGTCCATGGGATTTCTCAGGTAAGAATACTGGAGTGGCTTGTCATCTCCTCCTCTAGGGGATCTTCCCGACCCAGGGATGGAGCCTGAGTCTCCTGCGTTGACAGGTGGATTCTTTACTGCAGAGCCACCAGAGAAGCCCCATAAGCTGAGGTATAGACGAAAACTGTTATCTCTCAGTTCAGTGGCTCAGTTGTGTCTGACTGTTTATGACCCCATGGACTGCAGCACGCCAGGCCTCTCTGTCCATCACCAACTGTTATCTATAAGATGGTAGAGTTATCACTTAAGCAATGTAATGTCTCAGAAAAGTTCTTTTTATTCATTGTTCCTCAGTGCAAATTTTCCAGCAACTAACCTTTTAATTGCCATCTGAAAGTGATCTTTCTGGCCACAGTTAAGGAAAAGAACATAGTGATATTTACATTTGGGTAAAAAGAAAGAGAAATACCAAGAAGCAAGAATGCAGAATCAAGCTAAAGGACCTATTTTTAACATGTCTGTCAAAAATTATTTAAAGTTTTCCTTGGCAGAATACCAGGAACAGTACTGAGTTCTAAAAATTAGGAATGGCACAGACCCAAGACCTTCAAGGTTTAAAGATATAATGAACAAATCTATAAGCTCACTGAATCAAAGAATGGACTTGACTGGTGAAACACTATCTTAAGCTTCGGAAATAGTGAATTAGGAGCCAGGCCGCAGATCTAGGTACATAATGCCTCTAATATACCCCTTGAAATCAGAAGCCCTCTGCTTTATTCATCTTCATAATGTCAAAGGAACATCTAGCATAACCCTTATGCTTAATTGGTGATCAATAAATATTAATTCAATTTAGTTAAGCAAGTAACAGGAAAAAGAGCCAAGGGGAAAAGGTCTAAGACAGAGAAAAATAATGCTGTAGTGATTTTGCTGACCCAACACTCATTAACATGAGCTCAGCTACTCTGGATTAGACAAAGCTGGAGAAGTCAACTTTTAGTTAATGGTTCCCAAAGAAATTTAAGTAAGTAAATATGAAAGATTTCTGAAATATCTTGTTGATATTTTAGCACACGAAGTAAGTTCTATTCAAAGTATCTTATATTTTCTTTTGTGATGTTATTCTTTGATATGCGGGCTGGGAGGTGTGTTGTTGACTATCCCAAAACCGGGCAATTTTGCAGAGACCTTTTTGTTGATCTAAGTAAATGAGAGATCGTTGTTGCTGTTCAGTCACTAAGTCGTGTTTGACTCTTGGAGACCCCATGAACTACAGCATGGCAGCTTCCCTGTCCTTCACCATCTCCTGGAGTTTGCTCAAACTCACGTCCACTGAGTCATTGATGCCATCCAACTATCTCATCCTCTGTTTCCGCTTTTCCTACTGCCCTCAGCATCAGGGGCTTTTCCCAGCATCGAGGTCTTTTTCAATGAGTCAGCTCTTTGCATCAAGTGGTCAAAATTGGAACTTTAGCTTTAGCATCAGTCCTTCCAATGAATATTCAGGATTGATTTCCTTTAGGACTGACTGGTTTGACAGCCTTGCTGTCCAAGGGATTCTCAAGAGTCTTCTCCAGCACCACAGTTAGAAAGCATCAGTTCTTCAGTGCTTAGCCTTCTTTATAGTCCAACTCTCATATCCTTTTATGACTATTGGAAAAACCATCAGATCAGATCAGATCAGTCGCTCAGTCGTGTCCGACTCTTCCCATGAACCGCAGCACTCCAGGCCTCCCTGACCATCACCAGCTCCCAGAGGTCACTCAGACTCGCATCCATCGAGTCAGTGATGCCATCCAGCCATCTCATCCTCTGTCGTCCCCTTCTCCTCCTGCCCTCAATCCCTCCCAGCATCAGAGTCTTCTCCAATGAGTCAACTCTTCGCATGAGGTGGCCAAAATACTGGAGTTTCAGCTTTAGCATCATTCCTTCTAAAGAAATTCCAGGATTGATCTCCTTCAGAATGGACTGGTTGGATCTTCTTGCAGTCCAAGGGACTCTCAAGAGTCTTCTCCAACACCACAGTTCAAAAGCATCAATTCTTCGGCGCTCAGCCTTCTTCACAGTCCAGCTCTCACATCCATACATGACCACAGGAAAGACCATAGCCTTGACTAGGCTAACCTTTGTTGGTAAAGTAATGTCTCTGCTTTTGAATATGCTATCTAGGTTGGTCATAACTTTCCTTCCAAGGAGTAAGCGTCTTTTAATTTCATGGCTGCAGTCACCATCTGCAGTGATTTTGGAGCCCAGAAAAACAAAGTCTGACACTGTTTCCACTGTTTCCCCATCTATTTCCCATGCAGTGATGGGACCAGATGCCATGATCTTCGTTTTCTGAATGTTGAGCTTTAAGCCAACCTTTTCACTCTCCACTTTCACTTTCATCAAGAGGCTTTTTAGCCCCTCTTCACTTTCTGCCATAAGGGTGGTGTCATCTGCATATCTGAGGTTATTGATATTTCTCCCGGCAATCTTGATTCCAACTTAAAAAAACCATAGCTTTGGTTTTTTTGGCTTTTGTCAGCAAAATGATGTCTCTGCTTTTTGTCTAGGTTTGTCTAGGTTTGTACGTAGTAGCTTTTCTTCCAAGGAGCAAGCGTCTTTTGATTTTGTGGCTGTAGTCACTGTCTGCAATGATTTTGTAGCCCAAGAAAATAAAATCTGTCACTGTTTCCATTTTCTCCCCATCTATTTGCCATGAAGTGATGGGACCAGATGCCATGATCTTAGTTTTTTGAATGTCAAGTTTTAAGCCAGCTTTTTCACTCTTCTCTTTCACCCTCATCAAGAGGCTCTTTAGTTCCTCTTCGCTTATGCAAATTCAATCGAATGGCCTATCTTGTTATGCATTCTGTGAGCACTGGTTGAGTGATGTTTTAATAAATGTCAGCTTAGGTCAAGTTGGTTGTTCAAGTCTTCTATCCTTAATGATTTGCTTTCAACTTGTTCTAACAGTGATTGACATAGAGTGTGGATCTGTTTATTTCACCTTTAACTTCTTTTAATTTATGCTTTATCTATTTTCAAGCTCTATTGTTATGTTGTTAGGTGCAAATACTTTTAGGATTACTATGTCTTCTTGTTGGAGAAGGAAGTGGCAACCCACTCCAGTACTCTTGCCTGGAAAATGGATTGACCTTCTTATCTGTATACAATGTCCCCTTTTATCCCTGACAAAATGATTTGTGTTGAAGTCTATTTTGTCTGATATTAATATAGACATTTCAGTTTTAAGTATTTTCATAGTTTACTTGTTTCATCTTTATACTTTAACCTACTTACATCTTTATAGGTAAATGGGTTTCTTGTAAACAGCATACAGTTGGATCTGCTTTTTTCCCCCCAATCTGAAAATCTCTCTTTTAACTGGAGTGTTTAGACTAGCACTAGCCAATAATCACATTTGTAATATTAAGTTTTCTGCTAGACACATATTTTCTGAAAAGGTGAAATAAATTTTAATAACGTAGTTTACTTAACCAATTACATTCAAAATATTATTGTTTTAGCATGTCAACTTAAAAAAAATATGCACAACCTAAAAGTTGAGAGTTAAGTTTTGTTCAGGGGACATACAGAGAACTTCAAGCTCCAGAGGCAGCATCTCAAGTAACCCTGAGCAAACTGCTCCAAGGAGGCAAGTGGGGAGCTAGGATATATAGGAGTTTTGCAACAAAGGAGAGATAGTAGGAACAGCCAATTGTTAATAAAAGAAAATAAAATATCTCAAGGAATGTAGCCATCTTCTATGTATTGGAGGGACTTCCTGGAAAATGCTAGTGGGAAAGAATCCACCTGCCAAAATCCCTGGGTTGGGAAGATCCCCTGGAGTAGGAAATGGCAACCCACTCCAGTGTTCTTCCCTGAAGAATCCCATGGACAGAGAAGCCTGGCAGGCTACAGTCCATGGGGTCACAAAGAGTCAGACACAACTGAGCATAAATGCACACACACTGCCTGTATTAATCAGGAAAATGCTAGTTGCTTTCTTCTCTCCTGCTTTAACGGTGCTCCTTCTTTCTGCTGTGCCCTACTAAAGGGAAAAGAGTTGCAGTGTCCCCTCTGGTGTCCCAGAGGGGCTCATCTTTGGAATTTAGTTCATTTGGTTGCCTTGCAATCTCATCTCTCTGATAAACTCAAGAAAAATTATATCTCACGCATTATTTGGCTTTTTCTTCTCACTGTTAGATGTCTAGAGATAATATTGAATTGCAGTTTTCTACATCCTAAGTGAAAGAGGAAACTTGCATTGATATCTAAAGAGTAAAAATTAATTAATGATGGTTTATTGTCTCTCACTTTCTATTGCATTTTCAAATACTTAATTACACCATCGCAGTTTTGAAAGCAGTAATAGTTTGGGACTATAGGAACTGGGTTTTTTTTGTACAAATATTTCTGGGACATTAGTGATATTTGGGTTTCAGCTTCCTCTTTTAAAAAAGAGAGGGTTAAAATGGATGACTAAGATTACTTTTGAGCTCTAAAATTACCATTATTTATCAGCTAATGATGTATTTTTCCCATCTTTATTTTTCTAAGGGGAAGATTTCTTGAAAGTTTACGAACCATTTGTAGGATCTGCTTCCATAGCTGACAAGTTGAGAATGAAAGGGGACATTTGATGCAGTTATTTATTGTGTGTTGGATCTTTGTCTTCATGAAATAAGCAAAGACAAAGCAATTGGCTCTAGGGCAGTCCTTTGATATTTCTCCACAGTTGTTCTGAGTCTGGCACTCTTAGAGAAAGCTGAGGAACATAGCAAAGAATAAATTCAGCACAAACAAGTCATTTGGCCAGTTCAAGAGTTTCATAACCCTTAGGCTCTGACATCTGATTAATATTTAACTGTTTGAGAACCTTCAGCGTATCATGGGCACATTAGAAACAAGGAGTAGTTTCTCAGGAGATAAATTAATACATGAAAACAACTTCTTAGAAAGTTGGGAAATCCCGTTTACACACTGCTGTCTCCTGTGTTTGTAAAGTCCTAGAGACATGACTACAGAACATACATGGGACATTACAAATTCAGCCATGATAAATAAAAATAATGTTTGAGTTTTTACTTTATATATTGTCTGCATTCTCTATGCCACATCCTAGGTGCCAGAGAAATAAATAAAATGCCCACTCTCAAAGATGGTATACAATAGTGGAAAAGATAAAGAAAACATTATAAATATATGATAAGTTCTGTAAAAGAATTATGTAAGAGACTACCCAACCTTCTTAGGAAACATTGGGAAGGCACCTCAGAAGAAACAGTGATGAAAAATTTAGTGAAAATTTGCCAATGGATAAGCAATGGAAAGTGTTACACTCAGACTTAAGTGAATCTAGATTTTTAAAAATGCAGGCATAGGTGCGTAGCAGGGCACACCTGTGAACTGCAAGAGTGAAGATGGCAAGCATCTGTGATTCCATAAAATGAAGAAAAAGGTCACTAGAAATATTAGGAATGACCTTGAATACTTTACAAAAGTGTTTAGACCTTAATCTTTAAGTGATGAGGAATGAGGATGGGTCTTATACAAGGAATGACACACAGTTTGGTTGGGGGAAACCTCCTTCTGTAACAGAGCTGCAAGGCACACGGTCTGAATCTTGCCTTGGAATGGTCAAATTATCACACAGATATTTTGAACAGTGGGCCAAAGCATGAATTTTAGAGTCAGAGAAATCTGGGAACCATAATGTAGACTTTGGCAGATTATTCCATTCTTCTAGTTTTCTAATTTATAATCTATTTCACTGGTTAGCCAACTTTTCCTGTAAAGGCCTAGGTAATAAATATTCTATGCTTTGTGGACCATATGGTCTGTGTTACAGTGATTCAACTCCACTATGTTAGCAGAAAAGCAGCCATAGATAATATGTAAACAAACAAGCATGGCTGTGTTCTAAGGCAATTTTATTTTAAAACACCAAAATTTGAATTTCACATAATTTTTATGTGTCATGAAATAGTATTCTTCTGTTGAGTTTTGCCAACCATTTTAAACTGTAAATAGCCTTCTTTGCTCAGAAATCAAAAACATGTGGCAGGCCAGATTTGGCTTGTAGGCTGTTGATTACTAATTTGGTAGTGGGTGCTATTAAATAATGTAAATTTTTATACTAAAAAAAATTTAAATAAACTCCTTAACATAGTTTGTAGCATCCAGTATAAGATCACTA
This sequence comes from Tragelaphus eurycerus, assembly GCA_935064755.1. NCBI lineage: Eukaryota > Metazoa > Chordata > Mammalia > Artiodactyla > Bovidae > Tragelaphus > Tragelaphus eurycerus. The sequence goes on along the minus strand of CAKXYN010000036.1, from coordinate 12,914,458 downwards.
AGTATAATTAATACCAATGACATTAAATAGAAAATTTCTCAAGAGGCTGAGAGCAAAGGAGAAACAGAAAAGATCAGATGGGGAAAAATCAGTGAGGTGGAGGTGACAGATTTAAAACAGAGACTGACAAAAGTGAGAGTATCAAGTAGCCTGAAAGCTTAAAATGTTTAAACAGAGATAATAAAAATTAAGGTGAGGTTGGAGGCAGGAAGAGTAATTTAGAAAGTTGTTTAAATATTCCAGGAAAGTGTTGGAGGGGAAGAAGTTCTTACCTACCCTTATAGGTTTTTCAGGCTGGTCTAAGAATTAAACTGATGTGAGACAGATGAACAAAAGAAAATCAAACTGAAATGTAATCAATTGTGTAGATGGGAGAGACTCAGGAAACAAGAATTCCGAAATGGCCAAAACCTTCACCTTAGAAACCATCTTCAGCTAAAGACAAAAGAAGATGTTGCGGGGTAGTGATTTGAGACCGTAAAGGAGGAGGAAGGCAATGTACATGAAGATGGAAAAGCAGATGTTTGATAAACAAAAGCTGGGCCCTAAAGAGACTACAGGACACAGAGAGGACTCTGATCTCCAAGCCCTGCTGAGTTTCTCTCACCACTTCCAGCCCATATTCTTTGCCAATCCCCCTGGTGATACTCTATTCCAGGAACAGGCCCTCTATCAAATTCTTTTACCAGCTAGGGGGAAGATCAAAGTTTCTTCCTGATTCTTCTGTTTCTTAAAAAATAAAAAAGCCTCATGCCAAAGAGACACGTTTTGTGGTGGCAAATTTTGCTCTCCTACAAAAGAAATGAAGACTTGAACTAAGTTAATAGATGCGATGTTAAACATCCTTCCTGGGCCACAGGTGGCTGCTGTTGCCAGCTCAACTCAGTAGCCTGCTTGGATACAGCTGAACCATTAGGTCAGGTCCCAGGCTGTTATCTAAGCATCACACAAGAGCTCTGGCCTGGGACCTGGATCATTCCCTTTTCCCTACTCCTGACATCAGAAGTGGGGGACTAAGCCCAGGTTTGTCTCCATCAAGAGGATCATGTCAGAAGACACATGTCCTGAGGTTGGTCACATCAGAAGCAAAGGATACTGAGCTTTCCTTTTAGTTCCTAAAAAACAGCAATAACAGGAAGAAAAAACCTCAACAGTTAGCAGATATTAACAAGTACAAGCCTACATCTGCTTTCTTAAAACAGTACTTACTCCTCATTTGCTTTTGTTTTTTCATCTTCTAAGATAGTCATATCCAGAACTTTAAGAGTCTTCCTATTCATGAACTGTCATGATGGTTCAAAGGGAATTAAGAAACAGGAAATATTCTTCAATTTGAAGATAGTTTTTATTATGTGGGCCACCTAATGAGGAAATAATAATCCTATTAAATGACATTTTAAATTTTTTATTAAAAGAAAAAATGGGACTCTACGGTAGGATTTTTTAGTAAAAACAATGCAGTAAATTTCTGCTTTGTCATATATTCTTTGCTCCCACCACAAAGTGAAAAGAAAACAGAAATATATTTCTAGGTTCATAAATAAGACAGGTGTCTCCATGAATCAGAAACTCAAAGTACACAAAACCAATACAATGTTGTAATTAACCTCCAATTAAAATAAATAAATTTATATTAAAAAAAAAAAAAGAAAGAAAGAAACTCAAAGTAGGGAAGAATGCTGAAGTCATGGAGCCTTTGTGCTCTGAGTCTGAAAGAAGACAGTACTGAGTCTGGGTCACCACAGAGTAGGAAGGATTGAATTTTTACACATTAGATATGACCCAGAGCCAGGCTCATTGTTGAAAGCAAAGATTCTTCCTGCTTGCCAAAAAAGGCACATGTAGAGTCCTAAGGATGCAAGAGAGACATAGTCTTACTATCAAGTACCAAGCTTAGTTACCCTCTCACTCAGAGAACGAGTTTGTGAAAACAGCTATATCATCCATAATATCAAGAACCCCAGAGTGATGTTATATGCCCTGGCCCTAGACTACAGCTTCTGGTGAGCTGAAAGGATGCTAAACTGCCTCAAAACAGTGAAGAAAAAGCAAGAAATGGGACAATGAGAAAGCAAAATTTGGCCAAGGGCTTATGGATTAGAACAAACAAATTTATGCTACACAAGACAGACATCAAAATTATTATTATCACATTTTGGATTACGTTTTATGTAGCAATATAACAAAAAATTGTAGTATGTTATCATCTATAAAATGATAGATGAAAGAATTATATGTATTTTAAAAGATTAAGCAATAATGAAACAAAAATTGGCAAAAATAAAACAGAGACATTTAGAATAAATATAAATTTAGATTTTTAAAAACAACAAAAAAGATATTTAGCTACAGATTGAGACAAAGTAGGTAATAGTTGAATGAACTAAGTCAAATTTTGGTTTATTATGTTATTGAAATTGAAATTTCAAAGTGTGAAACTTAAACTAAGTCTATTTCATTCAGGCTATAGATGTTCAAGAATCGTCTCAATGCTAAAGCTGAATCAAAATCAGTTTTTTCTATAAGAGTTGATTTGTGCTTTGTTGCTCAGTCATATCTGACTCTGCAACCCCACAGACTGTAGCCCACCAGGCTCCTCTGTTGATTGGATTTTTTAGCTGAGAATACTGGAGTGGGTTGCCATCTTCCCCACTCAGGGATTGAACCCGTGACCCCTGTGCCTCCTGCTTTGCAGGTGGATTCTTTACCCACTGAGCCATCAGGGAAGCCAATAAAGAGTTGACTCCATGCCAATTTTTTTTAAATATGTTCTTGAATGAAATGCATGCTAGTAAGACTCATTCATTAGTCCCTAGTAAAGAATGAAGGGACTCTGGCCCTGTACAAGACTTGGGCTGGAAAGTGGGAATGGAGGAGATTCAGATGTAAATCAATCAATGGGTTATTTAAAAAATGAGTATTTATTTACAAAGTTTTGTGATGAGTTAACAACTCATACAAAATAAAAATAAACATTTTTAAACTTCTGTAGAAAGGCTGGTAAATATCATGAACTATAATTCTCATAATATAGGATGGTTTGCAATCTTATACTTAATATTTAAAAAGTGCTAAGCTCACGTGAAGAAATAACTGATTATTAAAACATTTATGCCTGGTCAGAGCCAAAACATATTTTCTGTTGTACTCAGTCACGTCCCACTCTTTGTGACCGCATGGACTGTAGCTTGCCAGTCTCCTCTGTCCATGGAATTTTCCAGGCAAGAATACTGGAGCAGGTTGCCATTTCTTCCTTCAGGGAATCTTCTCCACCCAGGAATTCAACCCAAGTCCCTTGCATCTCCTGCATTGGCAGGTGGATTCTTTACCACTGCACCCGCCTCCCAGGAAGCCTATTTTCTGTTACTTGTCTGTTATTAATATCAAATTTTCTTGACATGGGGGAAAAATGAACTAAGAATCTGTAGATACAGACTCCACCATGTCCTTGTTAAATTACCTTTGACAAGTAATTTAAAGTCTCAGTTATTATTATTTTTATATGTTGAGCAGTGATATGAATATTTGCTCTTCCTAGATCTTAGGGTTGTTGCAAAAGACAATTGGAAAAATGAATATGAAAGTTCTTTGAAAAGCAGAAATTACCACATAAAATATGCTTTATTAATTACTGCTAAGGAGAATAGTCAGCTCAGGAGTACTGAGGAGTTTAGTGTCTTACAGATAATTAAAGTATGCGTAAAATGCTAATAGGTGTCATCCTTGGCACTTCCAAGTATTAATAATGGTATTTTGCTCTTTTCCCAATTCCCCTTTCTCCATTAACTTTCCTTCTGCAGAACCTCTTCCTGTAACCAGTGTTTCAATATATGACTATAAACCTTCTCCTGAAACAGGAGTCCTCTTTGAAATTCATTATCCAGAAAAATATAACGTTTTCACAAGAGTAAACATAAGCTATTGGGAAGGTAAAGACTTCCGGACAATGCTATATAAAGGTAAGAGGTAACAGAAAGATGAAAAATGATGACCCTTAGATTTTACATAATTTCTGCCAAATGGTCTTGCTCTTGCTCTGAAGAAGTCTTATAATTCACTGTTTGAGCATAATGAACCAATAAAAATAGTTACTGATGCATGAAATATTGTTATGAGGAGACTTCAAATGTTTGGTTCATTATTTTAGAGTCATGTGTCGTGCATAAACATAAGAAAAACTCAAATTATTATGACTTACATGTTATTCTTGCCAAATATTATTCCTGCATGTCTGGTGTAGGAAACAAATTTAAATTTAGAAGCATAGCACCTAATCATTTCCTTCTGAGTACATTAAGGCATTTCCAGACCTGGGAAGTTAGATGGGGGTCTTTCAAAAAGTTTCATTTGGAGATGGTCCAACATTATTCTCAAATGCTTAAGACAATACTTTTCAGTCCCTTTGTGTGTATTTATCTGTATGACTAAATGACTGCATTAATATACAAAAATGGGTTTCACTATTTTTACTGGCTTGATGGGAATCTTGTGGTCAGAGAGAGAGAGAGAAGAGGGTCTAGGGGAATTAAAAATTTCTAAAGAAACCCAATCAATTTCTCTGAATAGACTAGAGGGCAGAAGTGGACCAAGTGGGAGAGGGACAGGGAGAGGACAGAGGACATTCAGTTTTTGGAACTGAACTGGAGACAAATATTCTCAGGACACAGAGCCACTACATTTATCTGCACCGAGTGTAGGTGCTGGTCTCAAAGCTGATTAGTTGTAAATGAAAACCAGGTAGAGAATACTTACTTAACCACCTAAGGCATGATACCCAGAAATATCCCACTTTGACTTGCTGCTTTTATAAACTCCTGAATCTTCCATGGATTTTTTTTTTTTTTTAATGAAACAGTGTTTAAGGCACATGCAGTAACTCTACAAGTTTTTTTTAAACTTAAAAAAATCAAATAAACAAAAATACACTCTATTACTGCATTATTTGTTTTCAATGAAAACAGATTACCTGAAAATTAGTAATTGGGACCTTGTTTGCTTATTGATGACATGCAAATATAAGTTCATAAATAACTGAAAACCATCACTAACACTTTTGTTGAGCTAAATTCCATAAGTTTAAAAATGTTAACTAGTATGCTCTTTTTTTAAGTTAATTAATTTTTCAAATTATTTTTAGCTTTTCATTCAATAAGTGGTATTTTCAGTTCCTTTCCCTCATTTATTTCCAACTTGGATTGGCTTTTAAGTTTATTATTATCTCCAAAAAAAAAAAAAATTTTCTAAATAAAATACAAATTTTTAAATATTCTTCTTTTTTCAGGAAGGTCCCATTTGCCAAATGACAAATTATTTTCTTTTAAAAAAATAGACTATATTTTACAAATGAGTTTAGTGAAAACATTTCTTGTAAAATTATTTTTTCCTAAGTCATAAATTGGCAAAATACCTTGGGTTCTTACAGTAAATGATTAGCATAAACCTAATCTCTACAATTTCTATATGTTACCATTTCCACTTAATACATCAAATGTTCCTATAATAAAATTTTAATTTCCATTGTATCTAATTGTTGCAGAAAAAGCCTTTGAGTCTAAAAATTTCAATTTTAATCTCTAACCTTAAATCAATTTTTTATTACTGACTATCCTAGAAGTCACAGGAAATATTACTTGACAGATAGTCATAATTGTTCAGAACTTTCTAGAAGTCTGTGGCATTTATAAAACCAAAAATTTAATATAATTGTTTTTTTTTCTCAGATTTTTTTAAGGGAAAAACAGTGTTTAATCACTGGCTGCCAGGAATATGCTATAGTAATATCACATTTCAGCTGGTATCAGAGGCAAATTTTAATAAAAGCACCCTTGTGGAGTACAGTGGTGTCAGTCATGAACCCAAACAGCATAGAACTGGTAAGTCATTTGAAAAATCAAATTTAGTGAAACAATAATTAAATTATATGTTGTTGTTGTATATATGCTTTCTGTCATCCTAAGGAAAATTCTGTTCCAGAACTCAGAAAAATATACATATTTCAATAATCTAAAATGAATTTTCTATCAATGTACAATGAACTGAGCAAAATACTCAATAAAAATTTAAATATCAATGAAATCACAGATTTTTAAATCTTTGAATAAAATAGCATGTGATATTACCAAAAGTTACAAGTAAGTAACTTAACTGAATCAAGTAGACATCAGTAAATCTACAATATGACATAATAACCGTATGGCAGAAGAACAGATGTGAGATGTTCTAGTATAGATTATCTGATTATTAAAAGAAAATATTAGGTTTCAGATACACCTAAAACTTGGCAGTGCTTAACTTTAGTACCAGCACTAATATGAAGCACAATCATAGAGTGGATAGATGGATGAATGGATGGGTGGATAGATAGATGGGTAGGAAGGTGAAAGAATGGACAGGTAAAATAAATACACACATGCTAAATACCCATCACCAATACCAATATAACTGACATTTTCCCCCCAAAACATGCTTAAGTATTCGATAAGCATGAGGAGACACAATTCATACAAACATTGGGAATGTGTTATAATAGATCACCAACAGACCCTGCCAATCTGAAATTTAAGATGTCATGATTCTCATTCTTTAGGCCAAAACAAAGAAACTATTTCAGCTAAATATTAATATTTTATTCACCTCACATCAACACCTAAGATTCTACTTATAGTTTTCATTATTCAAGTAAATAAACTAGTTGAGTCTCTTTTACCTGGGAGATTTTTAAAGTACTAGGAGAGATAAAGACAAAGTCCGCTGAAATGGTTTCCTGGCCTCAAAAATGATAGAGATAGTATTGGCACTCATGGGCTTCCCTGGAGGCTCGATGGTAAAGGATCCGCCTGCCAATGCAGGAGACATGGGTTCAATCCCTGGGTCAGGAATATCCCCTGGAGGAGGAAATGGCAACCCACTCCAGTATTCTTGTCTGGGAAATCCCATAAATGGAGGAATCTGTTGGGCTACATCCATGGGTTCACAGAGTTGGACATGACTTAGCAACTAAACAGCTATTGGCAATCATACAAGGCAGAATGCAATAAATATTATTAAAGAGTCAGACATGACTGAGTGACAGCATGTACACACAAAGATATATAGCAGCATGAAAGAGCAAAAGATTAATTTTTATTAAAAGCTCCTAAGAGATGAGTGTTGAGTTGCTATTTGAAAGATATGTAGAATCTGTTGCAGGTAGAGACCATTCAGTGGCCTTCATAATTTTCAACCACTAGAAAAGCATACTTCCATAATTCATAAACTTATTTTGTGGGCATAGTTTTCATTTTGAGAGGATAGAAGCGAAGCCATATTTGCAACATGTGTGTTAAAATTCCTAAAGGTAATTTCAACATGCAACTCTCCTAAGTGCAACTATGTCATAGGGAATATTTTTAGTTTTTATAGCTGTAAGACACTATAGTTGCTTTTTTTGTAAAAAAGTCTCTAGTGACAGAGACTCGGTTTTTTAGAAAGGCGATTATGATAAGCTGAAAAATATGAATGTAACTCTACTTTGGAAGCGGTTCAGTCACCACTTTGACTAACATAATACCACTATTTAACGTATTTGAAGGTGTGACTGATGATACAATAATGTGTGCACATCATGTACAAAATCTTAAGTAGACTTGTACTTGAAACGACACTTGTTGATGTAAAAGTACCATTAAACTCTGTTTTCTGAATCTGCTTTTATGTTTGACTCATTAATAAAGTATTCATTGTAATAGTTTAAAAATACATAAAATTATAATTCTCTTTCTTACAGCCCCTTATCCACCTCGGAATATCTCAGTTCGTATAGTGAACTTGAACAAAAATAACTGGGAAGAAGAGAGCGGCAGTTTCCCAGAGGAATCGTTCATGAGGTCACAAGATACAATGGGAAAGGACAAAGTCTTCCATTTTACAGATGACACTCCTGAAATTCCCTCTGGCAACATTTCTTCTGGTTGGCCTGATTTTAACAGCAGTGATTTCGAAACAACAGCCCAGCCATATTGGTGGGACAGTGCATCTGCGACTCCTGAAAGCGAAGATGAATTTGTCAGTGTGCTTCCCACAGAATACAAAAACAACAATACACTCAGTGAGATGGAGAAATCGGCATCCAGCTCTTTCTCTTCTTTCCCTGTACAAATGATATTGAGTTGGTTACCACCAAAACCACCCACTGCCTTTGATGGGTTCCATATCCACATAGAAAGAGAAGGTAAAGTACTAGGAAATCAGAGGACTTAAATGGTGCAAAGGTAAAGGAAATGGGAACTTTTAAAAATTACATTTAGAAAGAAAGACTGAAGGTAGACAGTTAAGATATAAAGAAAAATGGTAAAGAAAATGAAGAATTTATTGACTATCCCAAGGCAGACTGAAACCAGAAAACGAAAATGAACAGATTGGGTCAGAACCCGGTTTGGATAGTTCACACATTGCAAGTATAGGCAATTGTACATATTTTATTGCTGACATTTCACCTCCCCAGGCCACTGAGAAAACTTTGAATAGATTTTGAATTAAATTTCTAACCATCACAAATTACAGAATATCCTGGAGAAGTGTTCTGTTTTCCTAGTATACAGATTTGCGAAGCATGCAGCAAAACAATCTTGCTGACAACATGGCTACTTTCCCTAGAGTATCAGACCTGTGTTCTGCTTCTCAGGTTCATCTTATTCCCCTCAGGGGGTGCTCCCCTGGAACCAGCACAACTCACATTTTTCCAGAGAGGAACTGGTAGTAGAATAAAAATACACAGCAACTGGTATTCCTACTCTAGCTACCGTATTATATATATATTGTATTCACTTAGCAGCCAAGAGACATTCTTTATATTTAAGCCATTACTTTATGACAACTAGGGCCATGGCATTCAGTAAATTTGGGTCATGAATCATGTCTGAATTGTTGTTTGGTAGATTTTCATAGTTATTTGTTGTTTATTTTGTTTTTATAAAGACATACTTCATTTTTTGCTCTCCAGTCTAGGAGTTTGAGTGGCAAAGGTTGTCAAGCTGTCAAAATTTGAGGTTAAATTGACAGCCTTACTTACATGCTAGGGTATTCAAATCATATAGTCTCATAGATGACATATTGCTTGCCCCTATTTTATCCAATAGAATGAAATACAAGATTTGTGAATTCCTCTATACTGGAGTATAGAGGAACCAACAATACCCAAATATTATATAAAATTGAAATCCTTTGTCATTTACAATTATTTGAGTCAAAAGTCTTAACATCTGCCTGAAATTGCTTATATTTTTAAAAAGTTCCCTTAGTCTTTTATTTTTCTGTTGCTTGATATAGTCTCTGGAAAATAAGGTCTTAGATCTTAGAATATTTTGTAATGCCTATTTCCATGAAAGTTCAATCATGCCTTTATCTGACTGCAGTGTGTTCTGTTGAAGGCTACTCTGGTCACCAAATGATTAAAAAAAAAAAAAACACTTCAAATGAAGTAATAAGCAGCAGGAGATGGACTTTGAAGCAATGTAAAAATCATTTTTACTTTTAAAATTCCTGGAAGTCATCCAATGAAGCAAAATATTATGTGTCAGAAAATATACCCAGAAGATTATTTCTAACTAGAAAATAATTCAATATATTTTAAGACACTTATGGATATTTAATGTTATCACAAAGAACTTGCACAACATTTGGTACTGTTTCTTTATAATTCTTTATATCCAAATAAGAAAGTTGAGCATTGCCATCTTCTCCTAACATTATACTTTCGTTTTGTGTGTATCATTTAACTGGCTGACAGTATGTAAGAATGCAGTATATATCTATCCATATTTTTATTGATTTGGACACCATATTTTAATTTAGTTATTTTAAAGTACTGTAAGAAAACAATTTGAACTCTTAACCATCTTTTTTTAATAGCAATTTTAGTTTGGAGGTATAATTCAACTCGACATAGGGAAAGAGGCAAAATAAGAAAATATTTTATTTTATTTTATTTTTTAACTTTACAATATTGTATTGGTTTTGCCATAAAAAATTAATTGACTTGTCTATATAGCCAAGGCTGTTCCAGATATCAATTCATATATATTCTCTTCTTTATATATGATTTAGAAAACTTTACTGAATATTTGACAGTGGATGAAGAAGCACATGAATTTGTTGCAGAACTGAAGGAGCCCGGGAAATATAAGTTATCTGTGACAACCTTTAGTTCCTCAGGATCTTGTGAAACTCGAAACAGTCAGTCAGCAAAATCACTCAGTTTTTATATCAGTAAGTACCAAAGAGATTATTTTGCACTTACAGAGGAGCTAGAACAATGGAGCCAATGAGATGAATGATGCTTAAGCATCAATTATTCATCAAACCTTAGAGACCCTGAGAATTCTTCAAGGTCATGAGAGGCCCAAATCCATGTGATTTTTGACAGCAGAGAAAATATATATATGTTTCATAGTAGCAAATTTACCCAGGGATTTAACTTGAGAATTTTTTTTTTATTATTGAGATAATTGAACATTTGTTAAACTGACCTTTCACGCTAGTGGTAACATACTCTCCAAGGACATGGACACATAGTTGAGGAAAGAGGACTTTTGTTTGAAGCCATAATGAAAACTGGTATTTTTGAACTGTGTGAAAAGGATCATTAGAGTGTTGAGTTTGGGGAGCTTGAAAGAAGCACAGAGATTCAAACGCAGTAAGACCTAGGTGGTCTCTCCAAAAATTAGCACAAACTAAGATAGAGCATGGGACTTCCCTGGTGGCTCAGATAATAAAGAATTCACCTGCAATGCAGAAGACGCAGGTTCAATCCCTGGGTCGGGAAGATCTCCTGGAGAAGGAAATGGCAACTCAATCCAGTATTCTTGCCTGGAAAATCTCAGGGACAGAGGAGCCTGGTGAGCTACAGCCCATGGGGTCCCAAGAAGACAGACATGACTTAATGACTAAATGACAACAATGAAGCTATAGCATCATGAAAATACCAACACCAAGTCTTAGGGCAGCTTCTACTGATTCCATCAGGGATAATAGCAGGCCAATAACTAGCCTCAAAAAGCTACACAAATAGTGCACATAGGTAATGTTTTCTGCTAATCTGACTATGCTTACAGAAGTTTAGAGGCCAAAAATCTGTTTCCTAGCTTATCTGGAGTTAAATGTGCCTCTGATCAGCAGAAAAAAATACCCAGAAGGCAAAGGATAAAAACTTCATTCCAAGAAAGATGATCACCATATGTTATTTCCTCCTCCAAAGGCAAAATACCGCCTTTCATTAAATGACCCTCAAAAAGACAGGCGAGATAAAAAGGAGGAGGGCAGCGGAGAGAAATTAGTTTATTTAGCAGCCTAAAAATGTTGAAAATACCCTATATAACAATTTTTCTAAGGAAATCAGAAATGTCACCATTGGTGAAAAGGCTTGAACTATCCACTATGACAAGCAGAAAAAAATATCCGTGATCAGCCTGCATGCCTGTCAGTTACAGGAGATCTTTGACATGGCATCATTTGAGAATGAAAGCAAAGTTTAGTATTGAGTTCTTCCCATGAGGCTAAAAATGTTTCCTTATCCCAGAGATTCCCTTGTCTGCCAGCAGAGACCCACTGCAAGTTCCAGGAAAACTTCCACAACTGTTCAGGCCATTAGCTCTTTCCCTACTCTGAATTTCTACTGTGTTTCATAATGAAGTGAAAGTGTTAGTCAGTCAATCGCATCCAACTCTTTGTGACCCCATGGACTGTAGCCTACCAGGCTCCTCTGTCCATGAGTTTCTCCCGGCAAGGATATTGGAGTGGGTAGCCATTCTCTTCTCCAGGGATCTTCCTGGCCCAGGGATTGAACTCAGGTCTCCTGAATTGCAGGCAGACTCTTTACAGTACAAAGCTTATCTCTGAGTGTGATACTTTTCTAGATGGATTTCATTTGCGTACCTCTTGTTTGTCACGCCACATAATAAAACCCTAAGATGGCGTTATATTCTTTGCTTATTTATTATTTCTGTTGTACATTCAACAAATATTTACTGAATCACTTTCCAGTGATAGGCACTTTATTCTTAGAGTATCCAAGCTGACCAGAGCTGCTGAGAATGTCAGAATTGTTCACAAATACGATTCTTTTGAAGAGATGCATGTTAATATTCACTTAGGAAAATATAGAGTACTAGAAATTTTGCTGTTTCTTTGCCAATAAAATAACCTGTTTGGAGCTTCAGATACTCTGTTCTGCAGTAATGAGTTATTCAGGTGTACTATGTATACGCTGCTGCTGCTGCTGCTAAGTCGCTTCAGTCGTGTCCGACTCTGTGCGACCCCACAGAGGGCAGCCCACCAGGCTTCCCCGTCCCTGGGATTCTCCAGGTAAGAACACTGAAGTGCGTTGCCATTTCCTTCTCCAATGCATGAAAGTGAAAAGTGAAAGTGAAGTCGGTCAGTCGTGTCCAACTCCTAGCTACCCCACGGACTGCAGCCCACCAGGATCCCCCGTCCCCGGGATTTTCCAGGCAAGAGTACTGGAGTGGGGTGCCATTGCCTTCTCCACTATGTATATACCTCTGATTTTACAAGAATACTGTATTTATGTAGTTTTGAAGGCTTTCCTCAGAGATGAAAATTAAGGTAGAAATTTACATTAGTCTCCCAAAAGCCTTCTGAAGTGAGCATTGCTATTATCTCCATTTTTAGGTGGAAAAAAAAATACTTAGACACAGAAAGTTTAGCCACTTAGTGTAAGAAGGAGAATCAGACTCTAGAAATCTTTTGTAGCAGAGTCCATTTCCATGGAATCTGCAGTGACCTATTACTTTGGGTCCATCCTATTATAAAGCCATTAAATGAGTGAATGGCATTCCACTCCAGTACTCTTGCCTAGAAAATCCCATGGACGGAGGAGCCTGGTAGGCTGCAGTCCATGGGGTCACTGAGTGTTGGACACAACTCAGTGACTTCACTTTCACTTTTCACTTTCATGCATTGGAGAAGGAAATGGCAACCCACTCCAGTGTTCTCGCCTGCAGAATCCTAGGGACAGCAGAGCCTAGTGGGCTGCTGTCTATGGGGTCGCACAGAGTCGAACACGACTGAAGCGACTTAGCAGCAGCAGCAAATGAGTGAATTTGTTTTGCCTCCATCCACCTTCTCTGTCTCTGCCCCCACCACCTCAGATCTTCGTAGAAGTAATAACACTTCACATTTAGATAGTTTTCTAATACATTACAATCTCATTTGATCCCAGCAACAGTCTTGTAGACTAATCATATAGCATCTCGGTAAGCTAACACAAAGCCTTGGCCCAGGAGATAGGAATCCCAAGTTGTCTCTCAATACTCACTCTGTGACACTGGGCAGGTCATTCACATCTCTGGGCCCCAACTTCCCCATCAGTAACTCACATTGGAACTCTAAAGTCCTTTCCAATCCTAACATTCTATGATTTGTCCATTTGACAGATGCAGTGACTGAGATTCAGAGAAGTCATTTGCCCAAAGTTGTATCACTAATAATGAGCAAAACTGAGTTTGGGGCCAACTTTCCTGTTTCCAGATTCGTCCTTCTCACAGTTTCATAGTGCTCCAGGAAGTTTCACACAGGGGTTAAGAGCATGGATTTTGAAACCAGACTTCTTGTGTGTGAATCCCAGCTCTACTTATTCTATCTCTGCTTCAATTTCCTCATCTGAAACTGAAACCAATCCAGTACTTATCTCATAAGTTTAGTTAAGAAAATTAAAGAATTAAAATATGTAAACATAAATAAGCTTAAAAGAGCCTGGCAAACAGTGAGTCCTACATCTCTTTGCCATTGTAATTATTATTGTCATTTATATTATTTTTATTTTCTTTGCCCCATTTCCCATGAGCTTGAGACTGCCCTCCCCAGCAGAGTCACTTATTCCTCCCCTTTTCCTGGGCTCCAGGAATACAGCTTCTTATTGAGAGAACTGAGAAATGTATCCTAAGCAAATAAAAGAAGTTGCACATTTGCATTTTAACAAGGATCTTTCAGGAGATAATAATCACCTTACCATTTCTTGGGTCTTCACTATGTGTCAGGCACTGTGCTAATAACCACTTTGGAAATTTAAAAGAACAAAGCTAATGGCGGGCACTTTTAGGGAGATATTTTATAATGAGGATCCCACCATGTCCTCAAATTATCACCCAGGTTTCCACCAGCTTCTATAATTGAGCCTGTCTGTTGCCCATTTCTTTGCTAAGGGAGTCACACTCTGCCTCTTTGATCCTGCTGTCACCAAATTTAAAATTTTCTTCACAGGATTGCAGTAGAGGCTAATTTTAATCTCAACATAATTATTTCTAGAGCCCAAAGATCCTAACAGCAAAGGAATCACAAACACTCATGAAACCACACACACTCTTTGTTAAAAGAGAAGTAAATTCTGTCTTGTGTAGAAGTTACCAGAATAATCTCAGAGGCATGTAATAAATGAAGTGGAGCTTCTGTCTCTCAGTAGAATTGGTTTCATTGTGCCACCAGGCTACTGCTTAGGTCGATGGGGAGGTCACCCAGTGGAGACCGTAGCTAAGCAGAGGATGTGAAGACTTGCCAATCTGGCTGCCAATCTGACTTGGAATGTCTTTGTAAGGGCAAAAGAAAAACAGCATGATTTTTAAAACCTGCTCAGCTTGAAACCTCCCCTGTGCTCTGATTTGACATCCAGGTCCTTCAGGAGAATGGATTGAAGAACTCACGGAGAAACCCCAGCATGTGAGTGTCCACGTTCTAAGCTCAACCACTGCCTTGATGTCCTGGACGTCTCCCCAAGAGAACTACAATGGCACCATTGTGTCTGTGGTGTCACTCACCTGCCAGAAACAAAAAGAGAGCCAGAGGCTGGAAAAGCAGTACTGCACTCAGGTAAAGGAAGGGAAGGGCCATCGGGCTCATTCACCCCCTGCAGCCCAGCCTCACAGGAGATGCCAGGGTGCCACCGTGGCAAGCAGCTGTGCCAAGGTCTCCCTGGTGCGTCATGGATACAGGACCCAGGAAGTCAGTGCACAAGGCTCTGCAATCACAGTCACCTTCCTTTCCTCTCTTAGAACTACCATCTTCCTTTTATTTCCATTCCTCATTCAAGAACATATCCTGAGCACCTGTGATGTGCTGGGTACTGGAGGAGATGGTGGGAATCTAGACAATTTTTATACATCCTGCTCTTGCTGCGTTTATAGTCTAGAGAGGACAATAGTAAGAACACATGTTATTATTGCAGAGTATAAGACATAGGCTAAAAGTAAATGATGGTGGGGCTATATGAATTCACAGACAGAAGGGCATGAATAAATATGGATTGGGGCAAAGGATTTGAAAACTGATCAGAAGAACTTTACCTTCTAGGGGAGGAGACAGGAAGCAGAAGGTTTAGGGGAGATTTGGTTTACTTCGTGCAGAATTTTTATTTTTTCCATTTTTCCTTGTTGTCTTATCTATAAAGGTAATACATGTTCACTGAAAAGAACAATTAAAAAACTTCAGGTACATAAAGTGAAAAACAATCCCCTCACTAATATAAATGAAGACTTTTAAAGGACAAATAGCAGTTAGCTGAGTGAAAAGGGGAGGTGGGGGAGGTGGAGAAACCTGGGAATCTGTAGTTCTGGGAGTGGCTACCAGAATGAACTGCCATGCCCCGTCATCAGTTCTGAATGAAACCACCAACCTGGGCATCTAAGCAGACTTTGCTCTCGGACACCCTGAATACATCCACTGGAAGCCTGCAGCCAGTCCTATTTTCCCAAACCTGGTTTTACTTTTTTTTTTTTTCCCATAAGATCAAATAAACTGATTCTTAGTGTCTTACAAACACAATACTTTAAAAATTGGAGTGTAACTGCTTTACAATGTTGTGTTAGTTAACGCTGTACAATGGACTGAATCAGCTATATGTATACATATATCTCCTCCCTCTTACACCTCCCTCCACCACCTCCCCGAATCCCACCCCTCTGGGTCATCACAGAGCATCCAGCTGAGCTCCCTGCCCTATACAGCTGCTTCCCACTAGTTGTCTGTTTAGCATATGGTGGTGTATATAGCAGCAGCAGCATGTATATATGTCAATGCTGTTCTCTCGGTTCATCTCACTCTCCCCACCCCATGTCCACATATGCATCTCTACTTCTGCTTCTCTATTCCTGACCTGCAAACAGGCTCATCTGTACCATCTCTCTAAATTCCATATATATGCATTAATGTACATTATTTCAAACACAATCTCTTCTTGCTTAAAGGCAAAAAAAGTTTAATTATTAATTTATGTGGAGTATGCTGGAAATAGAATATGCACTCAAAACAGGTGTTTGCTGTGTGGAAGCTATTTGGAGTGTTTCCATTTATTCCATGGAAATCAGGCATTTAGTGTAATTCAAAGGGTGAGAAATTTTAAATTAAGAACATGAATTCAGGAATCATGGCCTTTGGAGCTCTCAAAAACCCTAGAGAGCTGAGATAAGCCCAGCATGAAGATGAGGCTACCCTCTAGGCTTGAATTAAAGAGTAAACACGATAAACAGATTAGTCATCACAGCTCACTGTGCAGTTTATTAGCTTCCTTTCCTGAGTGGACCCAGCACGACTGACGCTTCACATTGATAGAAAATGTGTTGTGCCCCAGAACATGACTAGGACTTGACTGCTCTCAGGTATGATTTTTCTTCTTCCCTCTAATGTATAAGTTACATATCTGATACATAGAAGTGTTAGTGTTAGTCGCTCAGTTCAGTTCAGTTTAGTCGCTCAGTTGTGTCCAACTCTTTGCAACCCCATGGATTGCAGCACACCAGGCCTCCCTGTCCATCACCAACTCCTGGAGTTTACCCAGACTCATGTCCATTGAGTTGGTGATGCCATCCATCCACCTGTCGTCCCCTTCTCCTCCTGCCCTCAGTCTTTACCAGCATCAGGGTCTTTGCAAATGAGTCAGCTTTTCACATCAGGCGGCCAAAGTATTGGACCCATCAGTCCTTCCAATGAACACCCAGGACTGATCTCCTTTAGGATGGAGTGGTTGGATCTCCTTGCAGTCCAAGGGACTCTCAAGAATCTTCAACACCATAGCTCAAAAGCATCAATTCTTCAGTGCTCAGCCTTTACAGTCCAACTCTCACATCCATACATGACTACTGGAAAAAACATAGCCTTGACTAGATGGACCTTTGTTGACAAAGTAATGTCTCTGCTTTTTAATATGCTGTCTAGGTTGGTCATAACTTTCCTTCCAAAGAGTAAGAGTCTTTTAATTTCATGGCTGCAATCACCATCGGCAGTGATTTTGGAGCCCGCCAAAAATAAAGTCAGCCACTGTTTCCACTGTTTCCCTATCTATTTGCCATGAAGTGACGGGACTGGCTGCCATGATCTTTGTTTTCTGAATGTTGAGCTTTAAGCCAACTTTTTCACTCTCTTCCTTCACTTTCACCAAGAGGCTCTTTAGTTCTTCTTCACTTTCTACCATAAGGGTGGTGTCATCTGTATAGCTGAGGTTATTGATATTTCTCCTGGCAATCTTGATTCCAATTTGTGTTTCTTCCAGCCCAGAATTTCTCATGATGTACTCTGCATATAAGTTAAATAAGCAGAGTGACAATATACAGCCTTGACATACTCCTTTTCCTATTTGGAACCAGTCTGTTGTTCCATGTCCAGTTCTAACTGTTGCTTCCTGACCTGCATACAGATTTCTCAAGAAGAAGGTCAGGTGGTATGGTATTCCCATCTCTTTCAGAATTTTCCACAGTTTATTCTGATCCACACAGTCAAAAGCTTTGACATAGTCAATAAAGCAGAAATAGACTTTTTTTTTTTTTTTTGGAAATCTCTTGCTTTTTTGATGATCCAGCGGATGTTGGCTATTTGATCTCTGGTTCCTCTGCCTTTTCTAAAACCAGCTTGAACATCTGGAGGTTCACAGTTCAAGTAATGCTGAAGCCTGGCTTGGAGAATTTTGAGCATTACTTTGCTAGTGTGTGAATTGAGTGCAATTATGCGGTAGTTTGAGCATTCTTTGGCATTGCCTTTCTCAGGGATTGTAATGAAAACTGACATTTTCCAGTCCTGTGGCCACTGCTGAGTTTTCCAAATTTGCTGGCATATTGATTGCAGCACATTCACAGCATCATCTTTTAGGATTTGAAATAGTTCAACTGGAATTCCATCACCTCCACTAGCTTTATTTGTAGTGATGCTTCCTAAGGCCCACTTGACTTCACATTCCAGGATGTCTGGCTCTAAGTCAGTGATCACACCATCATGATTATTTTGGTCGTGAAGATCTTTTTTGTATAGTTCTTCTGTGTATTCTTGCCACCCCTTCTTAATATCTTCTGCTTCTGTTAGGTCTCTACCATTTTTGTCCTTTATCGAGCCCATCTTTGCATGAAATGTTCCCTTGGTGTCTCTAATTTTCTTGAAAAGATCTCTAGTCTTTCCCATTCTATTGTTTTCCTCTATTTCTTTGCACTGATCACCAAGGAAGGCTTTCTTATCTCTCCTTGCCATTCTTTGGAACTCTGCATTCAAATGGGTGTAGCTTTTCTTTTCTCCTTTGCTTTTGGCTTTTCTTCCTTTACAGCTATTTGTAAGGCCTCCTCAGACAGCCATTTTGCTTTTTTGCATTTCTTTTTCATGGGGATGGTCTTATTCCCTGTTTCCTGTACAAGGTCATGAACCTCTGTCGATAGTTCATCAGACACTTTGTCCCTTAAATCTATTTCTCATTTCTTGCTCAGTTGTGTGCAACTCTTTGCGACCCCATGGACTCTAGCCCACCAGGATCCTCTGTTCATGGGATTTCCCAGGCAAGAATACTGCAGTGGGCTGCCATTCCCTCCTCCATATACATAGAAGCCAAAGGCTAAAAGTGTAGAGAGATATTGTAAATTGCATATGAACCAGAGAAGTCTGGTCTAAGTGCTTGCTGACAGTGGCTTCTTTGAAACACAAATGTGAAACTGTTGTAGATTGTAGGCAAGGAGGGAAAGTAGAGGGCAGAAACTAGACCACTGTTCTAGGGGTTATCTCAGTTACCACAAGAGGATTGTGTTAATATTA
Organism: Tragelaphus eurycerus; assembly: GCA_935064755.1. NCBI lineage: Eukaryota > Metazoa > Chordata > Mammalia > Artiodactyla > Bovidae > Tragelaphus > Tragelaphus eurycerus. The sequence continues at coordinate 12,895,411 of CAKXYN010000036.1, read as the reverse complement.
CATCATTACATCATCATCACCACACACACACGTATATTTTCAAAGAATGAAACATCAGTTCAAATATCTCAAAAATTGGCCTAGAGAGGAATCCAGAATATGCTCTCATCAACCCTGGTCTGACTTAGGTTATTTCTTAGAGTAACCATTATCCAGAGGGAAAGAAATTATAACATTTCTTCAATTCTCTTTTCAGTGGTACGGTGACTATGTTAAATTGAAAATTCAAAATGCAGCTCAAAAATAAGAGTGATTCTAAAGTCAAACACAGAAAAATAATTAACCATAATGTTTTATTCTCTTACACTTTCATTCTCTCTACTTTTTATCTACCCTCATCTCATCACCTATACCACAGGATCACTGCTTTATCGATTACCATCACCCATGAGATTGGTGCTAGTTCCTCGGCCCCTACCCACAGTTTCATTGATTTGTTTTCTAGGAGGTTCTGTGTGAGATGCTAGAAATAAGAACAAATTTGATTTGAGCCTTGATTTCATGGAGCTTAGAGTCTAGCCTTGCATATGGATATCTTGAAGTGAAGTGAAGTAAAACTCACTCAGTCATGTCTGACTCTGCAGCCCCCACAGATTGTAGCCCACAAGGCTCATCTGTCCAAGGAATTCTCCAGGCAAGAATACCGGAGTGGGCAGTCATTCCCTTCTCCACAGGACCTTCCTGACTCAGGGATCAGACCCAAGTCTCCTGCATTGCAGGCAGATTCTTTACCATCTGAGCCACCAGGGAAGCCCCTTGGTACCTCTCAGTTTGAATTTGTCTTCATTAGGTGTATGTACTTCATGTCTGGTTGCTGTTTTATGTGAGTTCATATGTGAATATTCATGAGAAAGAGAGGTTTGTAATATGTCCCTGCTAACAAACGCTGTAGTTCTATTCACTGATAAGCCTGTGTCAATACAGTGAGCATAAGCCAGTGCTCAGTGTCATATAAAGGACTCTCCAAAGACTCATACACAATTATGAATTTCAGAATAAAGAAGCATCATGGAATATATGGATGTATATTTAATATCTTTTAAAGGCCAGATCCGTTCTTTTTTCAATTTTTAAAATTTTTATCCTCACACATGGCATGTGGGATCTTAGTTCTCCAACCTGTGCTCCAGCAGTGGAAGCATGAAGTCTTAACCACTGGACCACCAGCAAAGTCCCAAAATGTACAGTTATTTTTACATGTGGTCTGCTTGGTCCATACGTGTTCGGTGACAATTTACAGGAGTGTGTAACAACTAAGTGACTAAATCAGAAAGAAAGACCCATCAGTCAGTCTGTTAGCTTTACAAATGAGGAAATCATAGAGCGAAGAGGCTGAATATTGAAGGGACCTGCCTGCAGTCACAGAACTGATTAGTATCTCAAGTGATTTGACTTCCAGGAGAGACCTTTTTCTTGTGCATTACAGATGATACACTAGGGGAAGGTCATCCTCACCGCTCATCCTGATGGAGTCAAGAGTGTTGACTAAAAGCAGAGACTCTAGACTCAAAGAGAATTGAGTTTCAGACCTGATTTTAGCAGCTACCAGCTCTGAGTTCCCTTTCTTTCTAAGTCTTATCATCTGAATCTGTAATATAAGGAGAAGCCTCATATTATATTATCCTACCTCATAGAGCTGTAATTAAAAACAAGAGGACTTGATGCTTAATGCAATGTTTGGAACATAGTAATAGTAAGGTGTGCTAGAAATTAACATTTATTATTATGCAGACCTAACTGAATACTTTTTGTGTCAAGGGAAGAAGATGAAGAGGTTCTAGAGATTCTCCACAGAAACTGAGTAACTATAATAAGTATACAGAAAGATGTCATGGAAAGAGGATTCCATAATATATACATAAGACCATTTCTGGGGAATTCCCTTGTGGTCCAGTGGTTAGAACTCCAAGCTTCCACTGCCAGGGCCCAGGTTCAATCCCCGGTTGGGGAACTAAAATCCCAGAAGCCATGTGGTTCAGCCAAAGAAAGAGAGAAGACCATTTCAGACTTAAAAGAACTCTAGTTTAACCTCCTTGTTTATATTTCCTATGCTCTATGGTGTATCTTTTCTCCATTTCTTTAACTGAAAAAGGATAGGGCCAGGGCCTAGATGGAAATGCATTGGGTTGGACTGAATTCTCTGGAATGGAGACAAAGCCAGTCAGAAATAAGAGAGAGGAAATACTGGAATGCAAACATGGGGTGAAAATTAGGGGAGGAGTGTGGAGTAATCCTCTAGAGAATGAAACATGTTATTTAGTAAGTAGAGTATTACTACTTGGGGCTCTCCATGTGGCGCTAGTGGTAAAGAACTCGCCTGCCAATGAAGGAGAGGTAAGAGACGCAGCCTCGATCCCTTTGTTGGGAAGATCCCCTGGAGTAAGAAATGACAACCCATTCTCCTATTCTTGCCTGGAGAATCCCATGGACAGAGGAGCCAGGCAGACTATGGTCATAGATTTGCAAAAGAGTCAAACACGACTGAAGCGACTTAACACTAGTATAGGAACATTTCACCTGCCCACCTCCAACCCACCCCTACGCAGGTCCAGGATAAAGAAAAAGGTATGAAGGAATAGAAGTGATGTAGGTGCCTCAGTAAATATTTTAAAAGTAGGGCGAAATTAGTATTTATAATTTGTGACTAAAGTCAAGTGCAATATCATTTGCCCTCTTCTCATTTTTTTAGTAGTGTGGTATATATGCACATTATTGGTTCTTATTTTTTTAAGGCAGTATAATTTTCCTGGGATGAATTTATTAGGATAGCATATTTAAGTGGTTATAATTCCAGGAAATCATTTGAATAATTAGAATCAACCACTGCTTAAAATATTATCAAACCAAAGAAACTTTAACATCACCCTGAAACAATCTACCCTCTGTGTGTTTTTCAAGATACTCTAAATGAAAGCAAGGTTAGATTGGCAGGTATGTTTACATGTTTACAATGGTTGTTAAGTTTAAAGGAAAAGTTTGGAGCAATATTTATGGCATAACACCTGTATGGCTCAATACTTAATTGTTTATGGATATATGTATCAAAGAAGGTCTAGAAGACTGCCCGCCAAAATGTGGCAAGTGGTGAGAGGAGACCAAAAAGACTACAGATTGACCTCATTTGCTTTTCTACAGGGAAATGGCAACCCACTCCAGTGTTCCTGCCTGGAGAATCCCAGGGATGGGGGAGCCTGGTGGGCTGCCGTCTGTGGGGTCTCACAGAGTGGGACACGACTGAAGCGACTTAGCAGCAGCAGCAGCAGCAGCAGCAACAGCTCTTCCACTGTGTGACTAGTTGTAACAATGAGCACTATTAGTTTTATCACTTAAAATGTGTTTTAAAGAAATAAAACAGTACTAGAATAAATCCCACTTGATCATGGTGTATGATCTATTTTATGTATTGTTGAATTCAGTTTGCTAATACTTTGCTGAGAATTTTTGCATCTATAGTCATCAAAGATATTGGCCTGTAATTTTCTCTCTTGGTTTTGGTATCAGGGCAATGGTAGTCTTGTACAACAAATTTGAGAATGTTCTATCGTCTTCAATTTTTGAAATAGTTTGAGAAGGATAGGTATTAACTTTTCTTTATATATTTGGCAGAATTCCCCTGTGAAACTGTCCAATCCTGGACTTTCGCTTGCTGGGAGATTTTTTTTTATTACAAATTCATTTTCACTACTAGTGATCAGTCTGTTCCAGTTATTCTTCCTGATTCAGTCTTGGCAGGTTGCCACAGTAGCCTTGTAAAGTGCTTGCTGCTGTGTCTTGGTGCTTGGCCCATATCATGGAGTGGAGGTCACAATGCTAGGCTTGTAGTCCCAACACTGATCCAAATATGTGACCTTGGCTATTCTCTAGCTTTACCTTCTTGATCTACTAAATGAGAGATTTGGGCTAGATAATCTCTGAGGTCATTTCCATCACTATAATTAAATATTTTATGCTTCTAAGTGTTGAGAGACTAAAGACATTCCTGCACTGATCTTTGTATGTAATCAGCTGACACTACAATTTAGGATGTCAGACCATCCTTATTTTATTGCTGATTTGATTTTGGTTAGAGGCTGATGTGTCTCTAGTGTACATAATTACAGTTGACATTGATGGGTATAGAGCAGTTCACAAGGCTTATTAAATCCAGCCACAGAATTTGAATGTTCTGGGTTCCCTTCAGCCTTCTCATAAACTATAAATCATCCTAATGTTGAAACTTGACCTTCCTCAGCATGAATAAAGGCTTCTGGATTTCAAAGGCATTTGTGAGGTTGCAGTGTCCCTGAATACAATGTTATCCTCTCAGTCACAGGCTGAAAACCTTGTTCTAAATAGATCTTATGTTTGGTTTAAAGGTGAACTCAAGCAAATCTATTATTGAAAATCTCGTTCCTGGTGCCCAGTACCAGGTTGTGATGTACCTAAGAAAAGGCCCTTTGATTGGACCACCTTCAGATCCTGTGACATTTGCTATTGGTAAGTTGCCAGCTACAAGAAAAATACCTTTATCAGAGTACTGTTTGGAAGGGTGCCATGTCTAAGTTCGAGTCCTTATCATCAGTTATGGGAGGTCCATACTTGTTCACCCAATATTCAACCTTCAGAGTAATTAATGACCACAATTGTATACCTGGAAGACATCCTTACCATTCATTACCTAGGAAAAAGAAAATCTCGGGCAAATATGGTTAGTTTTCAATGACTGTATCAAAAAAGTGAAATACTTAGTCAGCCAGTAAGTAGAGATGTGAAGCCATTGTTAAGATTTTAAACATTCCTTCTTTACTTTCTTTTTTCACTCCCCTCCCTTCTTCTTAGTTCCAACTGGAATAAAAGACTTGATGCTCTATCCCCTGGGTCCTACAGCAGTGGTTTTGAGCTGGACCAGGCCTTACTTAGGAGTGTTCAGAAAATATGTGGTCGAAATGTTTTATTTCAACCCCACAACAATGACATCAGAATGGACAACCTACTATGAAATAGCAGCGACTGTCTCCTTAACTGCCTCAGTGGTAATTTTCCTTAACCAGCTGTCACATTTTCCTGTGTCAACATGCATTCACAGACTAACTGTGTCTGAAAAAATTATTATGTCTGTAAACTAGCTCATTTGTAAACACATGCGGGTAACTTGCTACTTTCAAGTTTGGGATTGTTTTAGCTCTTAATTTTATTTTTGTATTTTGAGAGAGAGAGAAAACTGTGAAACTGGCTTTCACTCTTAATTGAGTGTATTTGCTAATCCCCAATTTAGTAGACCTGTCACATGCTTGCTTCCTTGGTGGCTCAGCTGGTAAAGAATCTGCCTGCAATGTGGGAGACCTGTGTTGGATCCCTGGGTGGGGAAGATCCCCTGGAGGAGGGCATGGCAACCCACTCCAGTACTCTTTGCCTGGAGAATCCCCATGGACAGAGGAGCCTGGTGGGCTATAGTCCATGGGATCACAAAGAGTCAGACATGACTGAGCAACTAAGCACATCACATGCTTATTGCTTCTTTCTGCTCCTAAAACAGAAAACACCTTTTCCTTTAGTTATTTAGTTATTCCTTTAGTTATTCACTTCTTAACTTGAGTGATGACTATTCTTGACATCTACAAATCAGTTAAATACCTGCAAAGTCAGACCATTAGCGATGTTCTTCAAATGAGCAGGTAAAGCTTTCTCTTTCTGAGACTGGAATAATTTTAGAAGTACAGGTTATCTACAGGTCAAACAGAAAGCAAACAACTGTCCACTACTCAGTGGACAGCTCTCATGATTGCCACCCAGTATGAACACAGGCTAGCTGTCCAAGATGAGAGAACGTAGAATTGTGAAAGATCACATCTTAGAAATAGGAAGATGTGTCCATCCAGTCACTTACACATAAGTGCCAGTTCACTTGTGTAATTTAAACTGCAAATGAAAACCCATTTCCAAACTATCTGTATCTTCAAATAATTTTTTAAATTGTGTTAAATTTGTGTATCATTTTATTTACATCTCATTTCATTCCAAAGAGAATATTTTAATGGAAAATTGGAGAAGTACAAAATCAACTGTAGACACTAAGGTTCCTCTGTCCATGGGATTTCCCAGGCAGCAATACTGGAGTGGGTTGCCATTTCCCTCTCCAGGGATCTTCCCAACCTAGGGATTGAAGCTGCATTTCCTGCCTTGACAGGTGGACTCTTTACCACTGAGCCACCAGGGAGGCCTCCCAAATGCACAGAAAGGAAATTAAAATTTTCTCATTTTTTCATAGCCTAAGAGAAATATATAACTCTATTCTAAAAATATGATTTTCCTTCTGGGCCTTTTTCTTCTTGCTTTTTTTAGAGGATAGCGAATCTGTTGCCAGCATGGTACTACAACTTTCGAGTTACCATGGTAACGTGGGGAGACCCGGAACTCAGCTGCTGTGACAGCTCCACTATAAGCTTCATAACAGGTGAGTGTGTGGGAAGTGGTCCCATGAGAACACATGCCTATTTTGAGGGAGTTCTGAAGGGGCTCATCCCCAGGAAATGCCAGTCCTTCACCCAGGACATCACTTTCTTGGAAGATGCTGCTTCTGCTGCTGCTAAGTCGCTTCAGTCGTGTCCAACTCTGTGCGACCCCATAGATGGCAGCTACCAGGCTCCTCTGTGCCTGAGATTCTCCAGGCAAGAACACTGGAGTGGGTTGCCATTTCCATCTCCAATGCATAAAAGGGAAAGTGAAAGGGAAGTCGCTCAGTCATGTCTGACTCTGTGCGACCCCATAGCCGGGCAGCGCACCGGGCTCCTCCGTCCATGGGATTTTCCAGGCAAGAGTACTGGAGTAGGGCGCCATTTCCTTCTCTGTTCATGGAAGATGATATACTTGATTCTGAAAGTTCATAATTTGTTTGAATGATAGCCTTTAAAAATTAAAATACAATTTTTACTCTGAGTTACTGTCCTTGATTTCTTTTTATCCTGAGTCACTGCCCTTGATTTATGCACCAGTTTGGAATTGATTAGAATCGAGATGTAACAGGCAGAGCTTTCAGCTTCACACCGCACTGAATTGATTTTATCCATTTGATAATTGTATTTGCTAGAGTGCCTCCATTTCCTTATTAATTAAGCCATTTGTAAAGTCACAGGCTGACTGCAGTATGGTCCATGGCAGGAATTAAAACAGGCTTGCAGACTTGTAGACTTTGGTGTGAGTCACAACTTTGCTGCCTTCTACCTGTAAACTCCAGCAATTCTTCTAAGCCTTAGGTTTTTTCAGTTGTAAAATAAGGATAATAATAGTATCTATTATCTGTTACTGTTATCTATTATTAGGTCCCAATTACATAAGCTATTTAGCAAAATACATGGCCCAGACTTAAAGTACTTACAATACTATTAGTGATGGATCCTCAGAACCTTAAATTATGTATTAATAGTTCACTATCATATGTCAGAGACAGCAGAGGTGGGGGGAGGTAGCAATTAAGAAGAAATTCAACCAAGAACAGTAACCCTCATTGTCTGAACTAAGATTGTTCAAGAACTCTTGATGTGACTGCAAAGCTGTCATTAGAGTTATACTGAGAAAAGAAACATATTGTTTAGATGAAGAATAACTTTGTCAAAATATTTCCCTCACTGGAAGATAGTTTTATAGGCTTGAGATGTATCAATTAAAAAACAGTGGAAAGATAGTAATCTTGTGGATTCTTATACAGTTAACTTACATAGTTCACTGCTTTTTTTACTGGCCAATGTCTGGTACTTCCTTTGTTCCAAATGTTAATGGTAATATTAGAGTAGGAGAGTGAAAGGCCACTGTAAAAAGAGAAAATGCCAATTATTTGACAAGCCCTGTGTTAGGCTTTTTGATTGCATTAATAATCACATATTTAATTATAATTAAACTTCCCTATGTGAGTAATTCATACACTTAACTTGATTGAGATGAGTGGTCTGAGAATGCTCTTTCCTTGTCAGAAGGAGCAGCTGTCTAGAAAAAGCCCAGACTTCACATCTGATCACTTATTGAGCAGATCTGACCTTGCTAATTTCCAGCTACAGAACTTTGAGCAAATTAACTTAAGGATCCTGAGTTTCTATTTTCTCACTGGTGAGACTGAAAATATTGCCTAACAGGTGGCTAATTGGACAAAACTAACTGTCTTAGAACTCACTGCAGTGTCGGGAAACTACCTGAACAGAGGCTCTGTGGTGTCTCCCAGGGGTGACATCAGAAATGAAGTATTAATGGGATTTGGAATTCTGGACCCAAGTGCTTTAGTGTGCCTTTCAAAGCTGGAACCACCTGGGAATAGGCAGAAATCATGAGATAATTGTTTAGGTGGACAAAGCAAGTCTGCATACATAAACTTTGGTTAGTAAGCAAGCTACTTGCCTAGGTGAGCAGTCTGTTGTCTCCAGTGAATTGATCTTTAGGAATTTCTGATTTTTACCAGGATCAACTACTAAATCATGCTGACACTGGCAGTCCACAGTCTTACCTAAGCATATTGACACCGATGGCCTCAATTTCCATATCTATAAAATGGGCACAGGGTCTTCCTTGGTGGTGCAGTGGCCAAGACTCCGTTGCTCCCAGTGCAGGGAATTCAGGTTGCATCCCTGGTCAGGGAACTAGATCCCACATGCCCCAACTAAAAATCCTGTATGCTGCAATGAAGATCGAAGATCCCACATGCTGCAAGTGAGACCCAAGGCAGTCAAATAAATAAACAAATAATTTTTAAATGGGCATAATAATACCTCACAGGGTAGTGTGAGAATTAAATCATGTAATCTAAATTGTTATTAAAACATATATGGTACCTGAGCTTTATTTTTATAACTATATCTAAAACTATTTGAAAATTTAGCCTTTTTAGGGGCAAAGGGAGCTTTCTTTCCTCATTTCAATTTTAAAGCAAATAAAGATCTGATACTTCACTTTCATATGCTTTTTAACCATAATCCAAATTGACAAATTGTGTAGTATAAGAGAAAATAGGAATAAAATATTTGAATAAGGTCTGACTTTTAGGCCCTCAAGTCTACCATCTGGCAGGCAACTTGTCTGCAAGTCAAGTTCATAATTATACTAGTGTGGTAAGTAATGTTTAATAAACAAATAGTGACATCTGGTGGTCTTTCAGCAATACACTGGATTTGAAAGCAGCAACACGAAGGAGAATGATCTGAAGACTTGGTACTTGTGATGGGGAGACATATATGTCTGGCTTTGTAATTTTATTTTTTTAACTCTTTATTTTGTATTGGGGTATAGCCAGTTAACAATGTTGTGATAGTTTCAAGTGAACAGCAAAGGAACTCAGCCATACTTATACATATATCCATTCTCCACCCAAATTCCCCTCCTTCCCAGGCTGCTACGTAAGCAGCGTTCCATGTGCTACACAGCAGGTCCTTGTTGGTTATCTATTTTAAAATAGCAGTGTGTACATGTCCATCCCAAACTCCCTATAATTTTAAATATGTTTCTTGTCTTCACTCAAATTAGAACATGAGAATATACCCTTTGAAGAAGCATTAAGCATAGGTACTTGTAAATAATGAAGTATGTAGAAATATGTTAAGCCAGGGTTATTATGCTTTATTAGAATTTTCTGCATTATGATATGGGTTTGTGCTACTTGTTATAGGTATTGTTGACAATTTCAAATTTTCATTGTCAAACATATAGAAATGCTATTCATACACAGTATGAAACAGAAATGTATTTTTTACCCTGTTAAAATTTCTTCAGTAAATAATTATTTCTGAAACATAGATATGAAGGTTCATTATCTGTATTAGGGCAGGTTGAAAAACTGTCTTTTTTTTTCAATTACAATTTATTATTTTATTTATTTATTTTTGGCTGTCCTGGGTCTCTGTTACTGCATGCAGGCTTTCTTGGTTGCAGTGAGTGGGGCTACTCTTCATTGCAAAGTGTGGGCCTCTTATTGCAGTGGCCTCACTTGTGGATCGCATGTTCTAGGTGCATGGGCTCAGTAGTCATGGCATTTGGGCTTAGTTGCTCCCCAGCATGTGGGATCTTCCTGGGCCAGGGATCAAACTCATGTTTCTTGCATTGGCAGGTGGATTCTTTACCACTGAGCTGCCAGGGAAGCCCCCAAATAAGTCTTTTTAATGTGTAGTAATTCTCCTCCAACCATTAGTTGATTTGGGGCTGAATCTTGCAAAGAAAACTTGCTTGGCTATCTTCAAGATCACATGGAATTTAAATTCAACTGTGTATGTGTTTGCTGAAATCTTCAGAATTATCAGTTACTCTTAAAAATAAAGTATGCTTTCAGAACTTATGTATTACAAAGCTTGTGATGAACTCTCATCCCCTACTGGAATTCTTAAAAATTTAAATGTGTAAGTTATAAAATAAATTAATAAACTTGGTGTTAGAATTTGGCTTTGAAGCATGATTTTCAAAATCCCTTCCTTCCTTTCTTTAATACTTGCTTCAGCAACTTTATTTAGAGCCCTTCCTTCCACAAATCACTGGCCTACACACTGTCGATGCCATTGTCTCGTAATCTTATGCACATATTATTTATTTTTCTGTCCCTTTACTCATTGATTCTACTGTCTATCTTGTAACCTTCTTTGCTGCCACAATAAAAAAGATGTATTTTTACAAGACCCCAGAGTTTTCAGTACTGCTTGGAAAATAAGTTCACCAGTGCCTAATAATATTAATGTATTGATGCAGCAACAAATTAACCAAACAATTGACCCAAACAAGTTAATGTTTTAGTAATCTCATAACTGAAATTTTTGTAAAAAGGCGTGCTCTCCTCAGGCATAGTTGAGTCTGGCTGTCCTGGGTCTGAGTCACGCAAGGTAACATCCCACAGAACAACTGCCCAACTCATACCATCCAACTTCACTATATTACAGACATGTCCACGAGTCCCTAGGACTGTCATGCGTGCTCTTGTGCATGCATACTAAGCCATTCAGTTGTGTTTTAACTCTTTGTAATGCTATGGACTGTAGCCCTCCTAGTTCCTTTGTCTATGGTATTCTCCAGGCAAGAATACTGGAGTGGACTGCTATGACCTCCTCCAGAAGACCTTCCTGCCCCAGGAATGAAACTCCCATCTCTTATGTCTCTTGCATTGCCAGGCGGGTTCTTTACCAGTAGTGCCACTTGGGAAGTCCATCATGAGGTGTGAATTTTAATTCTTTAAACTCTGTATAGAGTTTGGTTTCCCTGGTGGCTCAGACGGTAAAGGATCTGCCTGTAATGTGGGAGACCTGGATTTGATCCCTCTGGGGATCCCTTTGGGAAGATCCCCTGGAGGAGGGCATGGCAACCCACTTCAGCATTATTGCCTGGAGAATCCGCATAGATGGAGGAGCCTGGCGGGCTGCAGTCCATAGAGTCACAATGAGTTGGACAAGACTAAGTAACTAAGCACAAGCTCTGTATGGGATTTCATGTTGTATTGATAAGTTCTTTAATTACTAGTAGTCTACTAAATTAAAGTGTGTTTCTTTCCTCCATTATAGCCCCAGTTGCTCCGGAAATCACGTCTGTGGAATATTTCAACAGTCTGTTGTACATCAGCTGGACCTATGGGGATGACACCACAGACCTCTCCCATTCTAGAATGCTCCACTGGATGGTTGTTGCAGAAGGAAAGAAGAAAATCAAAAAGAGTGTATGTTTCTTTGAGTCCCAGTATTGGGCACCTGACATTTATTTGCATATTCTATTGAAAATCATGAAGCAAACATTTACTGAGACATTAAACAAGTGTTTGCATGCCAATTAGCACTGTTTTTGGTTCTGGAGATTGTGTGTGTGTGTGTGTGTGTGTGTGTGTGTGTGTGTGTGCGCACACATGCGCATTGCATGCTTAGTTGTGTCCAACTCTTGCAACCCCAAAGACTGCAGCCCGCCAGGCTCCTCTGTCCATGGAATTTTCCAGGCAAGAGTACTGGAGTGGATTGCCATTTCCTCCTCTAAGGGATCTTAGAATCTGCTCTCTCTTGAGTCTCCTGTATTGGCAGGCAGGTTTTTGGGGGTTTTTTTAACCACTAGTACCACCTGAGAAGCCTCTCTGGAGATAGGACAGTGAACAAAATTGAAGTCCTTCTTTCACAGAGCTTACCTTTTAATTTTTAATAGTTGTAGTTGTAATTTATTTCACCTATATTTAAAGTTACGACTTGAGCTTTTTCTTCATAATACCAAACATTTTCAAGAAAATCACAGTATTTTCACTTTTTTCTCCATATGTCCCTAACACCCTCAATATTTGGAGACTTTGGAAGTACTGATTTCTCTCCTGGTTTATTAAGCTTTTTGACATTGTGTATTAGTTAGGGTACCAACTAAACAATTGAAATAAAAAATTTTTTTCATTGTGGTTTAAAAAGTATCAACATCTATATCTCTCTCAAGGTGCCCAGGACTGAAAGGGTACCTCTGCCATGAGAGATTATTCAAGAGTTCAGATTTGTTCTATTTTGCTGCTCCATCTGCCACTGCGTATAGTCGTCACCTGCATAGGTTAACTCCGCTCACCTTTACAGCCACATTCCAGCCTGCGGGAAGGGAAAAAGAGAGGATATGGAGGCCCAGCACTTAAAAGGTGTGAACAAAACTTTAAGTTGAACGTGGGACTTCCTCTTACAATCCATTGACTGGAATTGGGTCACATGGTCCCCACTATCAATATTAGAAACTGGAAAATGTAGTCTTTAGTTAAGAAGCCAGGTGTCTGTGGATATGGCTAAGTTTCCTCTGAGCTCAGCTTGGGCTGAGCAATGTTCCTATTTTTGCAACCCAGTAATTGCTTTTTCTAAAACTTGCTGTGAATGCAAGAGGGACAAAAAAAATGATAGTAATACCTACTCCAAACAAAGGAATTAATCACACAAAAATGTTCTGATCTGTGTTGTGCTTATTTAGAGCTATCTTGTATTTGGCTCAGTTGAGGAATTTGTATCATTTTCAGAGGAAATAACATATCTATAAGGTTTAATCAGCTGTAGACTGCAGCACAGAACAGAGATGGGATGTCTGTGATAGCCCTACAGCTTGATTTTGGTGATCTTGCAGGTAACGCGCAATGTCATGACGGCAGTTCTCAGCCTGCCTCCTGGAGATATCTACAATCTCTCTGTAACTGCTTGCACAGAGAGAGGAAGTAACACCTCCATGCTCCGTCTTGTCAAGCTAGGTAAGAAGAGAACACGGGTGTGTGTGTGCAAGTAATCATGCTGGAGGACTAGTGTTTGTATCTCTTGGTTTAGCGTGGTCTTCTCAACTCAAAGAAATGGAAAAAACTGGTTCAGTGTCTTTTATAAATGCAAAAAAGACTTTACACTATCAAAAAATGTACATTCAACATATGTTTCTGTGAGGACAGTGTCTACTGTGTTGGGAGAAGGGAGTTCATTGTTCATAAGTTTAGAAGAACCACAGAGTCTTAGGATTTTAGAGATGGAAGGACCTTAGCTATTATCTAATGTGATATTCTCAACCCTATCAGATACTATTTCCCTTTTATGTAAATAAAGCTGAACTTCATAGATAAAATAATCCACATACTGATTTTTCAAATTTGATGTAGCATCCTAACTCTAAGATAAAATCAAGATAAAAGGACAATAATTTATATAAAAAAATAATAACATGGATTCCCTATATATGTGTTCAGGTACACCTTTTCACTCTTCTAAAAGTCGAATGGGACTATTTGATGACTACCTACAATGAAAATGAATAAATATGAGTTTGTAAGAAGTAACAAGAACTCTAGTTGTTCCATACAAGAAGGATAAAAATAAAGGAATGAACAAATTCATATTAACTCATTTATTACTATTAATTAAAAATAAATAACTGTCAAGCTTAAGTGCAGTTGGGCCCTAAATAAAAACTACAGTTAGGAGAAATATTAAGAGAGTAGATGTATTTGCTTATGATGAAAGAAAGTGGAAAATAATGTTGGTTAAAATGAGGCTAACATGCTAAGAAAAATGATGAGCTGTAAGGGAAAATGAGGAAAGTATATTCTTACAAATGAGCTGGAACTTATTGCATGGTGTTAAAATAATTATATTATGAAAAGCAACTAGGAAGTGACACTATGTCATGCAAAACACATCTTCTACATTCAACAATACCATGTGTTAAAATATTTAGTTTCTGGTACTTAAAGGGACCTTAGAGATGATATCCTATAATTGGCAAAAGAGAACATATTGGCAAAAAGTTGGGTGATAGACTTCTTGGGCAGTGTCAGTTTAAGGATGATAACCCCACAATAAATGCACATCAATACACAATTATTACAGCAGAGACCTCAGCGTTTTAATCGTTGAAAATAAAGCCTATACGTGACTAGATGTCATGAAATCATTTCGTGATCAATAAAAATATTGAATAATTACATTGTACACCTAAAACTAATGCAATATTGTGTATCAATTATAATTCAATAAAAAATAAATTTACATATAGAGTGGCAATAAAAATATTTTCAAAACACTTAGTGCAACTTACTGAAACATCACCAGTTCAGATGTCTGCCAGCTTGTGCTCTGTGTCTGAGTCTGTCCATAAAAGTTTCAAATCATCTCTGTTGGTACTATGTTCATATGTACTGCTTAAGTGAAGATGAACCAGGGTGATTTAGTAGCAGCTTAAATACCAAGATCAGTAGTGCTGTCAGTGATGCTTTAGAAACTCTTGGAAAATCTGAGACAAAATAAAACACAGTATTTTCTCAGATCTCCACTAGTTGCATTTTCTCTATAATTCAATGCACAAGACATTAAGTTTTAAATCTTTTTTGTCTCCTATTGCCCATGATAAAACTAAACTCTTGCACTGAAAACATTTAGAATTAAATAGATAATTGAAAATGCATGATGTACTAAATAGACAATATGGGCAGTAAATTATTGAGTAGTTTTTCAGTATCGTTTAAAAAATGTATTGAAGTACAGTTGATTAACAATGCTGTGTTAGTTTCAGGTGTCCTGCTAAGGGATTCAGGTATACATATACATATATTCATTCTTTTTCAGGTTCTTTACCCATATAGGTTATTAAGAATATTGAGTAGACTTTTCAGTGCTATACAGTAGGTCCTTGTTGGTTATTTATCTTATATATAGCAGAGTGTGTTTGTTAATTCCAAGCTCCTAACTTATCCCTCCCCTTCCCTACATTTTCCTTTCAGTAACTATAGCTTTGTTTTCTAAAACCATGAGTATGTTTCTGTTTTTCAAATAAGTTCATTTATAACATTTATAAATTCAGTTCCACCTATAAGTGATATATGATTTGTCTTTCTCTTCCTGACTTACTTCATTTAGAATGATAATTTTTTCCAATATTAATTGTGTGATAAAGTACTTGTAACTGTATTTATAATGAATTTATTCTGGTCACAAAATTAGAAGTTTATGTGGAATGTGGGACATGGGACAGTTTTTCTCTTTGGAACTTTCTTGATCATAGAAAAACATCTAGAATTTCTGAGCCCTGCCCACAGAAGTCTGATTGACTTTGTGACTTTGTGATCTTTTGTGACAGCTAAAAACATTTCTGCAAATGTCCAAGCACCCGTAAGGGGGCTCTACTGCTCTTATCAAGCCTCATGTAAGTGAAAGTGAAGTCGCTCAGTCAACTCACTCTTTGCTCACTCTTTGTTCAGTCTTTGCTCACCCTTTGCGACCCCATGGGTTGAAGTCTACCAGGCTTCTCCGTCCATGTGATTTTCCAGACAAGAGTACTGGAGTGGGTTGCCATTTCCTTCTCCAAGACTCATCAAGACTCATGAGTTAAGTTCAATCTTTCTTGCACTGCCCACAATCTACTCCTCCCTAGCAGTCTATACTTGAATTTCAGTAATGTGGAGATCACCAGTTTCCAACACTAGATGATTTATTAAGGAAAAAATCATCTGCTTAACAATTCCAACCATTATCTCTGATTTTTTAATTTAATTTATTTCTTTTAATTGGAGGCTAATTACTTTACAATATTGTGGTGGTTTTTGCCATACATCGACATGAATCAGCCAAGGGTGTACATGTGTCCCCCCATCCCAACCCCTACTCCCACCTTCCTCCCCATTCCATCCCTCTGGGTTGTCCCAGTGCACAGGCCCTGAATGCCTGCTTCAAGCATTGAGCTTGGACTGGTCATCTATCTCACATATGGTAATATACATGTTTCAGTGCTATTCTCTCAAATCATCCCACCCTTGCCTTCTCCCACAGAGTCCAAAAGTCTGTTCTTTACATCTGTGTCTCTTTTGCTGTCTTTGCATATGATTTTTGTCTTCTGTACGAATGTTAGTTCAAAGTTTGCTTCCAGGTAACTGGAATTACTTGAAGACTCTGCCTGTGTTCCCCAAGGCTTTCTCTTTCCAAGCTTCTAGATGCTTTCTCCAATTCATTTGGTATGTTGATCTCCCTTAAAGTGAAAGTTCAGGGGGTGGTCTTACCAAAGTAGCCTTCAATGGCCCATTGCTTTGCTGTCATTTTTATGTGACATTATAAATGATCTATGAAGTCTCAGGAATATGGGTTAAAGTCATAAACTGGAACAATTATACTCACACAAATAGGAGCGGGAGTAAGAAACTTTGTTTCCCAAACTTGCCATTGGGTTTTGTGCCTCCATATCTCTCCATTAATGAACAGGATTGCCTATTTCAATTTAGGAAGTTCCTTTAAATGTTTCAAGTAGGGAAGCAAGTTACCACAGCAATTATTTCTAGTGAATCATTACCCTTAGAATCAATCAGCTTTTCCATGTTGGTATCTTAATATCAGACAGAATATTCCCTCAATCTTGTTCCTCTTGGAAAGCAAGACAATCTTTATGTAATGTATCTGTCCTCAGCCTTTTTTTTTTTTTTTCTGGAAACAAAATAACATACTTTTTATCCATTTGTCTAAAGGTCTATTTTCCATTCCCTAATCACATTATTGTGTTTTATAAACTATTTTAATTTTCTACAACACAATGCCTTCTCTGCTGTAGATACTTAATAGGTATTTGTTGAATGGAAATGAAACTACAGACTTCAAAGTTGAAATTAGTATTATCATTAGTATTTAACCAAAACAAGTTCCATCTTTCAGAGAAGTGAAATATTTTGCTTTAGTAATAACTGAGTTGCAAGTTTTTTTCACAAAACGTTCATTCTTGCCATCTGAGGAAAGAAACCATTCTATCAGTGAATCCAGAACAATATAAATTAATCCAAAATGGTACACTACCAAAATTATCCGATTATTATGTCATCAATGGACATCCAGGAGAAGACAATACTGCTAATGGTGCTGTTTACAAGGCTTTGAGCCAGTCATCCCATTAAGAATTTTAGATTGCCAAGAGTTTCATGATACTACAATGGTAAATGATGGCAATTCCCTTTGGTAGTCAACACAAATGTCAATCAAATCTGCATTAAGACTTGTCATTTTACAAGTACTCACTGGTCCGCATGCAATCATGACTTCAACCAGCAACCACTCATAAATTCTAGTCTTGGTGAATCCACCTGGAGCTTTGGTGAAACGTTAGGAGGATTTGTAAGTTTACATCAGACTATCAGTTTTCCAACTGAAAATAAAAAGGAAAAGAAGGAAGGAAGGAGTGAGGGAAAGAAATAAGAATGAAAAAAAAAATAAGAATGAGATTCATGAAATAGATTGATAGTAATGTTGCAGGAAGAGGGACCTGAGAGTGGGCCCAAGAGTGGGCTCTTGTTTAACACTTTGAAATGAATTGTCTGAGGAGACACACATGCTGACAAAGCAAGAGATTTTATCGGGAAACTGTGCCCAGGTGGTTAGCAATAGAGTAAGGGAAACCAGGAGAACTTCTCTGCCGTGTGGCTCACAGTCTAGGGTTTGATGGTGATGCAGTTAGTTTCTGGGTTGTCTCTGGGCAATCATTCTGACTCAGGGTTCTTCCTAATGGCACCCACATTGCACAATCAAGATGAATTCCAGCAAGAAGGATTCTGGGAGGTTGGTGGGACATTTGGACTGAAATTTCTCCTTTTGACCTTTTCTGAATTCTTCCAGTTGGTGGTAGCTTGTTAGTTCTATGTCCCTTACCAGGACCTTCTGTTGTAAGATAACATACAAATGGTTACTATGGTACCTGGCCTGGGTGGGTGGTCTCAGTCAGTGGTTCCCCTAACAGTAATAGCATATCCAAATTTATTTAACAAATATATGCTTAGAAATTTCTAAGCACTGTTCAGATGCCAGACTTTTTATGTATGTGTGCTCAGTTTTGTCCGACTCTTTGGAACCCCCCTGGACTATGGCCCACCAGGCCCCTTTGTCCATGGGATTGTCTAGACAAGAGTACTGGAGTGGGTTGCCATTCCCTCCTCCCAGCAATCTTCCCAATCAAATCCAGGTCTCCCACATTGCAGGCAGATTCTTTACCTTCTGAGCCACCAGGAAAGAGCTTTAAAATAGGGCAGTACAATGCAGATGGATTTGCAGTAAAAGCTTTCTCTGAAGAAGCAATGAGAAGAGATCTGAATAACAAGAAAGGACCAGCCACAAAAAGGTTGGGCAAGAGCACCTGGGCAGAGAGAATCAGGAGAATTCAGATTATATAGGATTATAAGGCTTGGAGTTGAGATTTTATTTTCAGGTTGCATATGTGAAGTCATTTAGAGAATTAAACAAATAATCTGACTTATATTTAAAACAATCCTTCTGGTTACTCAAGGGAGAAAGGATTTGGAGGTCAAAAGTAAAGGTAGGGAACCAGTTAAGGGATTAGTCATCACTAACCTTAAAAACAGCATTCTAATTTGAATAAATGCCATGGGAAATAATGGTGACTTTGACCAAAATGGTAGGAAGGGAGATGGAGAGAAGTGGGCAGAATTCTGGAGCTGTTTTGGAGGTTGTGGTCACAGAACTTTCTGATGGGGTGAAAACAAGAAATGAGACAAAGAGAAATTAAGAATGGCTCCTAGACTTTGCTCTTGAGCAACAAGGGTGGGGCTCGGGCAATTTATTGAGATTGAAAGGACTAGAAAAACTAGAAGAGGAGTTACGTGGGCACAAGCTGAGAGTCAAGGATTCTTCCTCAGACATTAAAAAAAATAAAAAATGCAGTTGTTGAGTACAGAGACTATTGATAGGTAGTGTTAGTCACTCAGTTGTGTCTGACTCGTTAAGACCCCATGGACTGTAGCCTGCCTTGCTCCTCTGTCCATGGAATTCTCCAGGCAAGAATACTGGAGTGGGTTGCCATTTCCTCCTCCAGGAGATCTTCCTGACCCAGGGCTCAAACCTGGGTCTCCTACACTGCAAATTCTTTACCATCTGAATCACCAGGGAAGCCCATTGATATATGTGTCTGGAGGTCAGGGGAGAATTCTAGGCTGGGAATATAAATCTGGGAGTGACTGAATAATTAGATACTAATTAAAAATAGAGAAAAAGAGTTCTGATCTAGGCAAGAAGAGCTACTCCAGTATTTAGTGATTGAGCAGAGAAAGAGGAGACAGCAAGATAAACCTGGAAGGAACAGGCAATAAAATCAGAGAAAGGCAAAAAACTGTATGTACCCCAACATTGTAAGAGCTCTGCTTTATCCTGACCACAGACGTGTTCAGACAGGTTCAAGGTAAGCACTCAGATAACTTGAGCTCTGGAAGAGATTTGGAAACAATTTAGTGTCATGTCCTCCCTTGGGCAAGCTGAAATCTAGAGAAATATGACCCACATTACACACTGTTGAGCCTGGATCTAGAAACAGTACTTTTTAATCTGTTTAATCTTTTTAATCTGTTTCTTGCCTCTTCCTGGATTGGGGGTGGATTTTTTCTAAAACTTCATGTTTCTATGAACACATTTAACAGAGCAGGGAAGAGCCTCACACCCATTCCTGTGGCTTTCTGTTCCTGTTTGGGAATTGTGAAATTGACTTGATTTCCTAAGTCTCAGTCATGAAAGTTTTTATATAGATTAGAAATCTTTAAAACATAATTTGACTATGGACACAAATATTAGGAATTGGAAGGGATATTTGAATCTTCTCATGTCTCCTAACTTTCTCTCACACACACATCTCAAATTTCAGTAGATTACAAATAATTATATCCATTTTGATGAAGTGTAATTTCTGACTTTATAAGAGCCCAACCATTGCAAGGTACTGGCCTTCTGGGTCTCATTCTCAGTTGAGAAAAAGTGTATAATTCTTGTGTTGAAGTCACCAAGTTTACAATTTTGGAAATAGTTACTTAGATATCAGATCAGATCAGTCGCTCAGTCGTGTCCGACTCTTTGCGACTCCATGAACCGCAGCACACCAGGCCTCCCTGTCCATCACCAGCTCCCGGAGGTCACTCAGACTCACATCCATCAAGTCAGTGATGCCATCCAGCCATCTCATCCTCTGTCATCCCCTTCTCCTCCTGCCCTCAATCCCTCCCAGCATCAGAGTCTTCTCCAATGAGTCAACTCTTCGCATGAGGTGGCCAAAATACTGGAGTTTCAGCTTGAGCATCATTCCTTCTAAAGAAATTCCAGGATTGATCTCCTTCAGAATGGACTGGTTGGATCTTCTTGCCGTCCAAGGGACTCTCAAGAGTCCTCTCCAACACCACAGTTCAAAAGTATCAATTCTTCGGCTCTCAGCCTTCTTCACAGAAGTGAGTGAAGTGTTGTGAGTCAAAGCCAACTGATATCTAAAGTACCACTCCTGGGCCACCCATTCCTTTCTGTGAATCCTCTTCCAATGAGTGACTAACTTGTTATCCCCCACCAAAGCAAATAAGCAGAAATGAGTTCAACAGTAGGATGAATACATCTGTGTCAATGTAGCACAGAGAGGGGACAGGAAAATGGACGAATGAATGGATTGAAGGGAAGAAGGAAGTGAGAAAGGAAAGAAAGAATGCATATTATTTATATATATACATAGAGACAGATATTTTTATTTCAGTTTCCCTGGTGGCTCAGAAGGAAAAGAATCTGCTGGCAATGAAGGAGACCTGGGTTCAATCCCCAAGTCAGGACGATCCCCTGGAGAAGGAAATGACAACCTAGTCCAGTTTTCTTGCCTGGGAAATCCCCTGGACAGAGAAACCTGGTGGACTACAGTTCATCAGGTCACAAAGAGTCAGACACAACTGAGCAATAGTTTAGGTAGTTATTCTATTAATTTGGGGGTAATCATATGACTGTGGTGGCTGGCAAAAAGTTTATCAAGTAGAACATATATATATACACCACAAATCAATTAGAAGCTAATAAAATAACTAAGTTACTCTACTTTTTAAAAAATTAATTTATTCTATAAACAAATCTGTACTTAACATTTATTGTGTGCTACACACTAATCTAGGTGTTGATGATACAGAAATGAACAAAGTTGACAAAAATGTCTACCCTCATTCTCATGAAGAAAAAGAAATGATCAAATAAGCATAAGGATGTCAAGTGGTGATGAGTTTTGTGGAGAAAAATGAAGCAGGAAATGAGAAAGGAAAGGAAAGTTCTGGGCAGTTGAGGGGATACACTTTTTGCAGAAATGGAGGTAGAGTAAGCTTTACAGTGAAGATGCTATTTCAGACAGATCCTGAGGCAGCTGTGGGAGGGAGCTGGGCAGGTAACTGGGAGAAGTTATAAGCAGCAGCAATGTAGGGAGGGAGGGAGGTAGGAGGGTGGCTCAGGATGGGGGGGATACATGTGCACCCATGGCTGATTCATGTTGATGTAATGCAAAATCCATCACAATAGGGTAAAGTAATTATCCTCAAGTTAAAATAAATTAATTTTTTTAAAAGAAAAAGAATACTATATAAGTGGAATTATATAATATGTAACTTATCAGGAATTTTTTGTTCGCTTGGCATGATTTTCTGGCATAAGATTCATCCAAATTGTTGCATGTATCAATTGTTATTCCTTTTTTAGTGCTGTGTAGCAGTCCATAATATGGCTATACCATAGCTTACTTAATCATTTATCCATTGAAAGCCATCTGGATTGTTTCTAGTTTGAGACTATTGCAAATAAAGCTGCTATGAACATTTGTGTAAAAAAAAAAAAAAATCAGCAATGTGCCTAGCAAGTTCAAGGAAAAGTCAGGAAGGCAGTATGGCTGAAATGGAACAAATGAGAAGAGGGAAGAAGGGTAGCAAGGGAGCAAATCATGCAGGGCTTTTGTCTTTCATGTTTTATCTCTGGCTGCTCTGGGTCTTAGTTGCTGCATGCGGGCTTTCTCTAGTGGCAAACAGCAGGGGGCTATTCTTTGCTGTGGTGCATAGGTTTCTTCGGAGAAGGCAATGGCACCCCACTCCAGTACTCTTGCCTGGAAAATCCCATGGATGGAGGAGCCTGGTAGGCTGCAATCCATGGAGTTGCTAAGAGTCAGACATGACTGAGCGACTTCCCCCTTCTCTTTTCACTTTCATGCATTGGAGAAGGAAATGGCAACCCACTCCAGTGTTCTTGCCTAGAGAATCCCAGGGACGGGGAGCCTGGTGGGCTGCGGTCTATGGGGTCACACGGAATTGGACACAACTGAAGTGACTTAGCCTAGCATAGCATAGCATAGGTTTCTTACTGTCGCCTGGGAAGCCGAGAAAATGGGCAGAAGCTATGATAAAAGGATCCAGTTGTATTTGTTTAGCTGGTTTTTGTTTTATTTTTCCTTCCCTTTAAGTGGGTGGAAAAACCTTATCTTTGAGCTAAACAGAATGACTCAACAGAGCAAGGGAATGATGCAGGATAGTTAGAGGTGAGATTTGTTGGGGTGATGTCTTTAATTGGGCCAAAGGATTTGGGACCCAGGGTGCCAGTGAAGGGGGTGGCCTTAGGCTGGGTGGATCTAGTAAGGTAACAAATGACAGAGTACATGGGCATTATGGGGGTGTGTGAGTAAATGGAACTAATGGAGGAAGCTTGTAACAGTTTTCATCTGTTTGACCTCTTATAAACACATGCAATTTCCTTTGGTTTGCAGAGGAAACTCACTTGCATTGATTAGGCTGCCATGCATGTCACTGTTCCATGGCTCCATTCCTGGGCGCAAGACAAATCGATACCTGTCCTCAACATATGTCTCCCCCATTTCTCATCACGGTGGTTTTCTGAGTAACGCTGAAATTTGCCAGCTATCCACAGCCCTGTCACACTTTCAGCAATTCCTTAAAAGCATTTGTCCTGCCCACTGTAAAGTGACTTGCACGTTTTGCTTGTTTCTCTTCAATATATTATAAGAATCTGGATGCCGGACTGATGGGGCAGCTATTGTGATGTCTGGCACAGATTTAAATACACAATCAAGTTCCTGCTCTGGAAAAGTTGGTCTTCTGGACAAAGAAAGTTTCCAGAAGCTTCACCATCTGGAAGTTTCATCATCCCCAGTTATATGGAAGTTAATGGAAAACGTTCATATGTTTAGGAAGGAAGTCGGGTGCAGAAGGGAGACCCTTAACTGGGAGTACTTGCCTTCACAGTCAAATTGTGTCATCTTAGAAAGACGACTCAGGCCCTTTGAATTTCAGCTTCCTTTTCTACAAACTGAGGTTCTGGACTAAATGATCTTTAATGTTCCTTTCAGTTTTAGGATTTAGTTCATAACTGAGTTCAGAGTAAAGGCAATGAGGCAGATGACATAGTAAGAGTAGTGACTTTTTTCTGGGAATTGTACAATATGTAAGTCCTAACTTTAAAAAAAAAAAATGCCAAGAGAAAACACATATTCCTGGAACCAACAAAGGAGGAAGTAAGATCTTTTGTTTTAAACTAAGTTCAAAGAGAGATTTCTCTGAAAAATGCTATAAATCTATAGAAGCTACTTGAACTGTAGTACCATAAACTTACCCAATGATTCATAGAAAAGGATTTTACTCTTGCCATCATTTAGCCATCAAGAATTTATTTAAAATGTAGTGGAAACAACAGGACTTCCCTGGTGGCTTGGTGGCAATGAAGCCACGTGCCAATGCAGGAGACAGAGGTTCAGTCCCTGGGTCAGAAAGATCCCCTGGAGAAGGAAATGACAACCCACTCCAGGCTTCTGGGAAATCCCCTGGACAGAGAAACCTGGTGGGCTACAGGCCACGGGGTTGCGAAAGAGTCAGACAGGACTTAGATACTGGACAACAACAACAATGGAAACGACAGGGATTCCTGAGAAAATTCTATGTTCTGTACATAAAATGGGCCTAATATAATCTACTGCTAAACATTTGCCTGAATTATTATATATTCTCCAGTGTTACTGTAATGGTCTAATTACTTATGAAGTTTATGTAGGAAAAGAAATGTCCTGAAGTCAATAAGAGAATAGGCCTGAGAAATGTCAGATCTAACAAGTGTCTTGTTTAATAAGCATTTTCCTCTATTTAATTTCATGGCATATCAATCTTAACTCACCCTTAGGGTGTTTTTTTTTTTTGCTTTCAAAGAGTGCTCTCTTCTGCAGATGTTGTTTTTAACCAAGTTGAATGTAATTTATGCAGCTTTCACCGCTTAAGTCACAGATGTTTTCTTTGGCCAAGTTTTACAGTTTACACTGCTTAAGGTAGAAGACTTGAGTTGAGGAAAATAAAAATAGATTTCAAAGACTTACTACACTATAAATGTTAAAGACCAACTTTTGTGTAAAGAGGACGGTAGCAATTTACTGTCAGTCAGGCTGAGGACTGAAAATAGATTTTGCCATTTCAGTCATTTTTTACAATGTTTTTCTATTGAATTCTCCATATCTTCAATGTCACACATTTGTAAAACGACTCACTAATTTTAAAGGTGTAAAACACAAACGGAATAAAACCAGTTGGCTTTCATGGATAGCATCTTAGCCTCATTAACATAATTCAATCGGCAGCTAAAGGAATGGGTCACATTAAACTAAGAAACAATATAATAACTGTCAGAGAAAGATGGATTTTAGGCAATAAATATCTTCCATTCCGATCCAAGGCTGAATGTTATACCTGACTCCCTTTGGCATTCCAGAGGAAAGAAAGAGATTTGTGCTGGAGCAGAGAATGAGAATCAAATACTTGCTCATACTTCACTGGAGGGCACTTCACTCCCCAGAGATCCAGTATCGTGAACCTCTCACAATCCATCCTTACATTAAATGGGAGGGAGAGCATCATGGCTCTCCATTCAGCCCGTGTTCTGTGCCTGGTACTTCATTTCCTATAAAATTAGGTTGGATTCCCAACTCAGACAGGAGTGGCATTGAACGGGAGAGATGAGAAAGAAACAGAGGGCCAAGCAATCCAGTATAACACTTGCAATGCTGAGAGTATTTAAAAACAAACAAAGCTGTGGGCCTTCCCTGCCTGTCCAGTGGTTAAGACTCTGCGCTTCCAATGCAGAGGGTGCAGGTTCTATCCCTGGTTGGGGAACTAAGATCCCACATGCCACAGAGTGTGGCCAAAAATTAAAAACAAATAGCTGTGTATCTATATCCCATTTTGTAAAAATAGCATGTCTGTCTCCTTTCCCTATGTCCATAGGTTCGCAAATCAAATATCATGGATTTTGAAATTATTTTAAACCAAAGGACATCAGACATATGGAGAAGAGGAATTTTGAAAAAAATTTAAAATATCATTTAGATAGAAAATGATAACCAGAAGATGTTCCGTAACTAGTATGTCCATGACACTTTATTATATACAGTGTCTTGTATACATTAAATTAAAGCTCATTTACTCTTCATAACGTTAACAAAGTCTTCATATCTCTCCCCTTTGTGAACTAGACTGAATTTGATATTTTGAGCAGTAAGAGACTGTATTAGTTTGCTAATATAAAATATTAGCAGATTTGGGGGCTGCCAAAACAAAATACCACAGACTGTGTGGCTTAAACAAAAGAAATATATTTTCTCAAAGTTCTAGAGACTCTAAGTCCAATCCCTAGTGAACTGTGCATGCAGAGTGTCTAGGATGGACCCTCCATAGTTGCAGGAAAACCAGCTCAGGGCTCCCGCTGATTCTACATTGTGGTGACTTGTATAATTACTTCATTATATATCACAATGTAATATTAGTACAGAGGCTTCCCTGGTGGCTCAATGGTAAAAATTCGTCTGCCAATGCAGTAGACGTGGTTTCAATCCCTGTGTCAAGAAGATCCCCTGGAGGAGGAAATGGCAACCCAATCCAGTATTCTTGCCTGGGAAATCCCATGGACAGAGGAGCCTGGAGAGCTACAGTCCACTGGGTTGCAAGACTTGGACACAACTTAGGGACTAAACCACCACCAATAATAACAGAAATAAAGTGCACAATAAATGCAATGTACTTGAACCACTCCAAAACCATCTCCCATCCCACCCTTGCCCCAGATCAGGGAAAAATTGCCTTCCACAAAACCAATCATTAGTGCCCAAAAAGTTCAAGACCACTGTTCAAAGCCATCCTAGGCTACTGGGCTGAGCTGACCTTGCCTTCTCATGAGACACAGCAGCAGGGGGACACTCTGACCAGTTTCTGCCAAGAATTTCCAAACTTCTCTATCAAACAGGAAGGAATGTTCTAACCCAGCATTATCCAATTCAAATATGGTGAGAGCCACTTATGTAATTTTAAATTTCTAGGAGCCACACTACAAAACAGTAAAAAGAAATAGCTGAAGTTGAGTTTAATATACTTTACTTAACAGTAAATCCAAAATAGTTTCATTCCAATATGTAGTCAGTATAAAGAACTATTAACTAGATATTGTTGTTCTTTCTTCATACTAAAATAAAGTATTTGAAATCCAGTCTGTATTTTACTCTTATAGCATCTCTCAATTTAGACTAGCCAGATTTCAAGCATTCAGTAACCACACGGGGCTAGCAGTTACTGTGTCACCCAATACAGTCCTAATATTTTAATACATCCCCTGGGACAAATGAGGCTTCCCTTGTGGCTCAGCTGGTAAAGAATCCACCTGCAATGCAGGAGCCTTGGGTTCGATCCCTGGGTTGGGAAGATCCCCTGGAGAAGGGAATGGCTACCTGGAGAAAGGAATGGCTACCCACTCCAGTATTCTGGCCTGAAGAATTCTGTGGACTGTATAGTCCGTGGGGTCACAAAGAGTCAGACACAACTGAGCAACTTTCATTTGTTCTGGAGCAGATGTTGTCCTGAGTAGTGCAATTTAATTAGAAGTCACTCCTTACACCTCCACTTATGAAATACAGTGATAACTTTCTTTATTTTCTTCAGAATAGCAGGGTGGAATTTCTCCCCAATTTATCTAGGAAAATATGCCTACCACAGAGATCACAAGTATTTCCAAGCAGGTTTCTTGTGAATATTTCTCACTGATCTACAGAACTGAAATGCATGATGTCTTTCAGAAAAAGATGCAGAAAAAATGGGTACAGTGATTTTGGAATAATCTATTGCCTCATATACCACCTGAGGGTAAAAAAAAACTTGTTACTTGGCTGTTAAAGGTTCCAGATCCTTTGGATATTTTCCTAAGGATCCACTCATCACCAGCAT
The DNA here is from genome assembly GCA_935064755.1 of Tragelaphus eurycerus. Taxonomy (NCBI): domain Eukaryota; kingdom Metazoa; phylum Chordata; class Mammalia; order Artiodactyla; family Bovidae; genus Tragelaphus; species Tragelaphus eurycerus. The sequence continues at coordinate 12,867,939 of CAKXYN010000036.1, read as the reverse complement.
CCACATTCTCAGCCAGACCAGAGGAAACGTGTATTCCAGTATCTAAGTCTTATTTCTTTGGTCACTGAAAATACTTCTAATTCACAACAGTCTTTCACATCTGAGAGCTGATGACTTTTTACAAATATAATTACCATACAAAGACAGAGAATGTAAAAATTCAATGCCGACATGTCTGATCTTACTTGATGCTTGAATCCTAGCACCTCTGGTGAATGAATCTTGACTTAGGTTTTAAATCTGCCAATAGGTAAGAATTATTGCATCCCTACACATGGCTAGTTCAAAATGAAGACGAGATAATTTATTACACATGACCGCAGTTCTTAAAGGACCCAGTGGAATCAGGACTTCACTCACACAGATCACATAAGAAATAGTTAAGGGTGAGAGAAGGTCAGAGAAGGGACAGAGCCTCAAAAGACCGACATGAGATAAGCCTTGAAGGAGAAGGTAAGGCTTTTTCTTCAAGATGATCAGAAGAGCAGAAACAACACACTGAGGGTTGAGAAATACACTAGTTCAGAAAGAGTAATGCCTGTATAATGGTCAGCAAGAAGACTGGCTTTATGAGGAGAGCATGTCTGTGCAGGAAAGATGGTGGTGACGGGTAGCAGGTGGACAAAGTATGTAGGGTCTTTAACACTTAGCATACGGTAAACTCAACAAAGTTGGCCTAGGTACCCAACTAACACATTCAGCTATACACTACTGTACTGTAATAGGTTGATAATACAGGCAGGAAGAGTTACTGGCTGGAGAAGGAGAAGAGGTGGGAGATGGGAGGTGATGGAGCTGAAGGATCATCAGCAACAGGAGATGGAAGGCAAGTTGAAAATTCACTCACACCTGTTTTTGATGGCCCAGGTTCTGGTTCCTTGCTGGATTCAATTCTATCTATAAAGATCCTATACCATTGTACTCTATACAGTACTCTACAGTTAGGTAGACAAAAGCACAATCACTTGTAGAGGAGGCACACACGTGACAATGTATTGCCAGACATATGCACTAACTTAACATAATTGAACATGTGAATGCATTCACATCTTTGAAAGTTTGCAGGCTGAAGATTCATATGTAAGGGATTTACTGTATTTGGATTTGACACATTAGAAATTGATCACAGTAAATCATTGTACAGATAGAATCTAACAAGAGCAAAGTGGTGTTTCTAAACAATTTAAACCATCATTGACAAAAGAAAGAATCAAGGAAGAGGCACGGAAAAGAAGTAAAGGGCTGTTGTAATGATTGCTAGGTGTGATGGCAAAAGCCAGGGTGTGCAATATAATAAAAGAAATAAAAGGAAGAGATGAAAGGAAGTATTAAAAAGTAGTGCAAAAAAGGAAGAGGAGAGCCTCGAAACTGTCAGATCAGTCGCTCAGTCGTGTCTGACTCTTTGCGACCCCATGAATCACAGCACGCCTGGCTTCCCTGTCTATCACCAACTCCCAGAGTTCACTGAGACTCAAGTCCATCGAGTCAGTGATGCCATCCAGTCATCTCATCCTCTATCGTCCCCTTCTCCTCCTGCCCCCAATCCCTCCCAGCATCAGAGTCTTCTCCAATGAGTCAACTCTTCACATGAGGTGCCCAAAGTACTGGAGTTTCAGCTTTAGCATCAGTCCTTCCAAAGAAATCCCAGGGCTTATCTCCTTCAGAATGGACTGGTTGGATCTCCTTGCAGTCCAAGGGACTCTCCAGAGTCTTCTCCAACACCACAGTTCAAAAGCATCAGTTCTTCGGCGCTCAGCCTTCTTCACAGTCCAACTCTCACATCCATACATAACCACAGGAAAGACCATAGCCTTGACTAGGCGAACCTTTGTTGGCAAAGTAATGTCTCTGCTTTTGAATATGCTATCTAGGTTGGTCATAACTTTCCTTCCAAGGAGTAAGTGTCTTTTAATTTCATGGCTGCAGTCACCATCTGCACTGATTTTGGAGCCCAGAAAAATAAAGTCTGACACTGTTTCCACTATTTCCCCATCTATTTCCCATGAAGTGATGGGACCGGATGCCATGATCTTCGTTTTCTGAATGTTGAGCTTTAAGCCAACTTTTTCACTCTCCTCTTTCACTTTCATCAAGAGGCTCTTTAGTTCCTCTTCACTTTCTGCTGTAAGGGTGGTGTCATCTGCATACCTGAGGTTATTGATATTTCTCCCAGCAATCCTGATCCCAGCTTGTGTTTCTTCCAGTCCAGCGTTTCTCATGATGTACTCTGCATATAAGTTAAATAAACATGGTGACAATACACAGCCTTGATAAACTCCTTTTCCTATTTGGAACCAGTCTGTTGTTCCATGTCCAGTTCTAACTTGCTTCCTGACCTGCATACAGATTTCTCAAGAGGCAGGCAGATCAGGTGGTCTGGTATTCCCATCTCTTGAAGAATTTTCCACAGTTGATTGTGATCCACACAGTCAAAGGCTTTGGGATAGTCAATAAAGCAGAAATAGATGTTTTTCTGGAACTCTCTTGCTTTTTCCATGATCCAGCAGATGTTGGCAATTTGATCTCTGGTTCCTCTGCCTTTTCTAAAACCAGCTTGAACAGCAGGAAGTTCTTGGTTCACATCTTGCTGAAGCCTGGCTTGGAGAATTTTGAGCATTACTTTACTAGCGTGTGAGATGAGTGCAATTGTGCAGTAGTTTGAGCATTCTTTGGAGATCAGTGGCGAAATAACTCCAGAAAGAATGAAGGGATGGAGCCAAAGCAAAAGGAATACCCAGCTGTGGATGTGACTGGTGATAGATGCAAGGTCCGATGCTGTAAAGAGCAATATTGCATAGGAACCTGGAATGTCAGGTCCATGAATCAAGGCAAATTGGAAGTGGTCAAACAAGAGATGGCCAGAGTGAATGTCAACACTCTAGAAATCAGCGAACTCAAATGGACTGGAATGGGTGAATTTAACTCAGATGACCATTATATCTACTACTGTGGGCAGGAATCCCTCAGAAGAAATGGAGTAGCCATCATGGTCAACAAAAGAGTCTGAAATGCAGTACTTGGATGCAATCTCAAAAATGACAGAACGATCTCTTTTCGTTTCCAAGGCAAAGCATTCAATATCACAGTAATCCAAGTCTATGCCCCAACCAGTAATGCTGAAGAAGCTGAAGTTGAACGATTCTATGAAGACCTACAAGACCTTTTAGAACTAACATCCAAAAAAATATGTCCTTTTCATTATAGGGGATTGGAATGCAAAAGTAGGAAGTCAAGAAACACCTGGAGTAACAGGCAAATTCGACCTTGGAATACGGAATGAAGCAGGGCAAAGACTAATAGAGTTTTGCCAAGAAAATGCACTGGTCAAAACTGTCAGCTTAGACAATTGAAATGATATTGTTCATGAGAGTATCAGGGAGAGGTGGAAAGCAGAATTGATTTGTGGAAAGGCAAGGACACCATGTTCGATTTTAACCTTATGGAGTTTGGTGTTAATAGTGAGATACCTGAGTAAACACAGATGGAAAATCAATCAGATTTGGAGATTAAGATCTGGACAATGTTCATATCAGATGATATAAGGGAAGCCCAAGAATACTGGAGTGGGTAGCCTATCCCTTCTCCAGGGGATCTTCCTGACCCAGAAATCAAACTGGGATCTCCTGCATTGCAGATAGATTCTTTACCAACTGAGCTATTAGGGAAGCCCAAAATACAACTCCTTCTTCCCCAGGTGAGACTCAAACCCACAGTCCCTGGCTTAAGGGGCCAGTGTCTTATCCATTAGGCCACACGTGCTGATTCATATCCGATAGCTGAACTGAATTTATCACCCAATAGGAAAAAATATAGAGATGTTCTAGGTGTTCTAATCACTGTCCAAGAAACTCACTCTGAGGAGCAATTCTGTAGTGTGCATATTTTAAAGAGACATAACCCAAGCTCAGCCTAACAAATCACCCGTTTCTGCCTCAGACAACCTCACACTTGCTTCCAACCATTCCGGTTCTACAGGAGTCAGAATCATTGGAGGATTTGGTCTCTGACTCATAATCCAAATAGCAGTGACAATTATGAAGGACATAAGAAGTGGAAATAAACCTCTGTGTTTCATCAACAGTCTTCATCAGAGGGGAAGTGAGACGGTACAATGTTTAGAGGAGTAAATAATTTATAGCAAACGAGAAAGGGGTCCTGACATCTATTGTGAATTATGCTTGCCCAAGATCAACTCATCATTTTATTCCTTCAATTCTTCTGCCCAGCCTTGTCAGGTTGCCTCTGGAAAGGAAAAATGCTTCTTTTACAGTTGGACAAAAACTTACTCTACTGCAGTAGGTCACATCAAAAAGGATTCTGACAAACTTATTGGTTCTGGTCATGATGATGATATTCCAGAAAGAAGGTCCAGACCTTCCCCCACAAAGACATATCATTTCTCAGAGTAAAATGCCCTCTAGGGCTTTTTCAAGCCCCACTAAATGCTGCCAGGAGATTTAGAACAGACTTGGGAGGGTGGGACAGAGAATGAAAAGAAATCCAAGTGACAGGTAAACAGTACAGATAGTTGCCTGTCATGCTAATGGGCCGAGTATGCCACTACGTGAACCTGATGGCTACACACACGCAGGTAAGAGGGACCTGGCTTAAGCACTTGGATGCAGGCATAGCGTTCTATGTATTGGAGGAACTTGAGAGAAGGGCTCAGAGAAGAGGGGCATAGGCAGGGGACCAGGAGAGGTTCAGCAGTGGGTGAACAAGACAGCAGACCAACACCCAGAACTGGGGAACGGAGAGCAAGCCCAGGGACTCAGTTACTGGAAATGTATACGAAAGGGCACAAACAGAACGGCTTGCTTAACTAGTGGATTAATACATTGATCAAGATGAAATGTCTAGGGATTCCATGAAAAACATCTATTTCTGCTTTATTGACTATGCCAAAGCCTTTGACTGTGTGGATCACAATAAACTATGGAAAATTCTGAAAGAGATGGGCATACCAGATCACCTGACCTGCCTCTTGAGAAACCTGTATGCAGATCAGGAAGCAACAGCTAGGACTGGACATGGAACAACAGACTGGTTCCAAATAGGAAAAGGAGTACGTCAAGGCTGTATATTGCCCCCTGCTTATTTAACTTAGATTCAGAGTACATCATAAGAAATGCTGGACTGGAAGAAACACAAGCTGGAATCAAGATTGCCGGGAGAAATATCAATAACCTCAGATATGCAGATGACACCACCCTTATGGCAGAAAGTGAAGAGGAACTAAAGAGCCTCTTGATGAAAGTGAAAGAGGAGAGTGAAAAAGTTGGCTTAAAGCTCAACATTCAGAAAACGAAGATCATGGCCTCCGATCCTATCACTTCATGGGAAATAGATGGGGAAACAGTGGAAACAGTGTCAGACTGACTTTATTTTTGGGGGCTCAAAAATCACTACAGGTGGTGACTGCAGCCATGAAATTAAAAGACACTTACTCCTTGGAAGGAAAGTTATGACCAACCTAGACAGCATATTCAAAAGCAGAGACATTACTTTGTCAACAAAGGTCCATCTAGTCAAGGCTATAGTTTGTCCAGTGGTCATGTATGGATGTGAGAGTTGGACTATAAAAGCTGAGCACTGAAGAATTGATACTTTTGAACTTCGGTGTTGGAGAAAACTCTTGAGAGTCCCTTGAACTGCAAGGAGATCCAAGCAGTCCATCCTAAAGGAGATCAGTCCTGGGTGTTCATTGGAAGGACTAATGTTGAAGCTGAAACTCCAGTACTTTGGCCACCTGATGCGAAGAGCTGACTCATTTGAAGACTCTGATGCTGGGAAAGATTGAGGGCAGGAGGAGAAGGGGACGACAGAGGATGAGATGGTTGGATGGCATCACCAACTCGATGGACATGGATTTGGGTGGACTCTGGGAGTTGGTGATGGACAGGGAGGCCTGGGGTGCTGAGGTTCATGGGGTCACAAAGAGTTGTACACGACTGAGCGACAAACTGAACCGAACTGAATTCCAAGATGGTTCAGTGGTTGAGAGTCTGCCTGCCAGTGCAGGGCACACAGATTCGATCCCTGGTCTGGGAGGATTCCACATGCCATGAGGCAACTAGGCCCATGTACCAAACTACTGAAGGCCAAGCACTCTCCATGCACCACAATGAAGACCCAGCACAGCCTAAATAAATAAATGAAATTATTTTCATAAAAAGATTAAATGTCTATAGAAAACAGACTTACAGACACAGCGGGAACAGGAAGTGATGAAGTGAAAGTCGCTCAGTCATGTCCTACTCTTGGACTATATATACAATCCATGGAATTCTCCAGGCCAAAATACTGGAGTGGGTAGCCTTTCCCTTCTCCAGGGGATCTTTCTGATCCAGGAATCGAACTGGGGTCCCTGTATTGCAGGAGGATTCTTTACCAACTGAGCTATCAGGGGAAAATTGAAAGAATAGCACTGAAATACACATGTTACCATATGTAAAATAAATAGCTAATGAAAAGTTGCTGTTTAATACAGGGAGCTCAACCCTGTGCTCTGTGATAACCCAGAGGGATGGGATGGGGTGGGAGGTGGAAAGGAGGTTCAAGAGGGAGGGAACACATGTATACCTGTGGCTGATTCATGTTGATGTATGGCAGAAACCAACACAACATTGTAAAGCAATTATCCTCCAATTAAAAATAAATAATTTTTAAAAAGATTGCCTAAAAGAATAAGATAAAGAAATCAGTCCTCTAAAATTTTATCAATATCAACTCCTCTTTCATCAATCTTTTTCTTTAAAAAATTGTGTTATCTCTTTAGCTTTACCCCTCTTAATTTTGTCTAAATTTTCAAGAAACCATTCCTCTGACTATATGATTCCAAATAATCTCTCGAGAAAGGAAGGCAGGTTTTCGGCCTCGACACCAGACTGGATCTCTCCATGAGAAGGGAGCACGTCACTTTTATTTTTGTGTCTTTTCAGTACCGAATTCTCACCCAGAAAGTTCTGTACCTATGGGCAGTGCTAATTCCATTGTGGTTGCAGCAAAGACTATTAATAGATTATGGCTATAATAAAGCTGAAGTAAAAAACAGAAGTGTCCCAAAAAGAGAAGTATAAAATGAAAGAGGATAAAAAGGCAAAAAATTCTGCCTTCCAAGTTAGACGACAGTCTTGGTGAAAGGACATATTTCACAAAGCAATAGAAAATCTGTAGGGTGCTTTTAACTATCTGTGTTTGGATTTTTTTCACCTATTTTATCCTTCTGATTAATGAAGAAAGGATATGTTAGATGAAATTAATGTTTTAAAACTTATCTTTGCTCAGAACCAGCTCCTCCAAAGTCCCTCTTTGCAGTGAATAAAACCCAGACCTCGGTGACTTTGCTGTGGGTGGAAGAGGGAGTAGCTGATTTCTTCGAAGTCTTCTGCCAGCAAGTTGGCTCCAGTCAGGAAGCAAAACTCCAGGTACTGTATGTTTGAATTTTCCTTTTCTGAGTTAATTTTGATTGAGGCTCATTTTCTGAGCAAAGTGAAAATCTTTCTTTGAATGATATAAAAGGAAAACTCTGCATGTATGGTTTTGGGTTCCAGTGATAGAAATTTAAAATTATTCTTAGAATGGGCCCCAAATATGTTATAACTAACTTGCCAAATCACAAAGTTTATTTTCATCTTTGTATCAGTATTCTGTCTCCAGTTTTTACCCACTCTGGGTCATGCTGGAGAGTTAAATTGAGGCGGTTGTCTGTTGGCCATTAAATTGATGTAAGGTATAAAAATACACTGCCATATAAAATATAATTTAACAAATATGAACTAATTGGCATTTATGTGGCAGACATTGTATGGGACACAAATGTTAGAATCACTATTGTTGTTGTTTAGTCACTAAGTTGTATCTGACTCTTTTACAACCTCACTGTAGCCCACTAGTCTCCTCTGTCCATGGGATTTCCCAGCAAGAATAGCGGAGTGGGTTGCCAAGCCTTTCTCCAGGGGATCTTCCTGATCCAAGGATAGAGCCTAGTCTCCTACATTGGCAGGCAGGTTCTTTACCACTGAGCCACCAGGGAAGCCCTGGTATAATCCAGGTGCTTTGCTGTGCTTAGTCGTTCAGTCATGTCCGACTCTTTGTGACCTCATGGACTGCAGCCCTCAGGTTCCTCTGTCCATGGGATTCTCCAGGCAAGAAGACTGGAGTGGGTTGTCATGCCCTCCTCCAGGGAATCTTCCTGACCCAGGGATTGAACCCAGGTCTCCTGCGTTACAGGCAGATTCTTTACCATCTGACCACCAGGGAAGCCCAAGAACATTGGAGTGGGTAACCTATTCCTTCTCTAGAGGGACTTTCCAGCCTAGGAGTTGAATCGAGGTCTCCTGCACTGCAGGCAATTTTTTTTACCAGTTGATCTACCCGGGAAGCCTGGTATAATCAATACCTTCAATTATTTTTTCATTTAATTGTGGATATTACACTAGAGTAGAAATAATTAAAATGAAGTATAAGCACCAGAAGTGAGACCCATATTACTAAGAGAATTTAAAAGACATTAGTAAGGAGGATAATTTTATTTGGGAAAAAAAATGAAGGCTGAGATAGGTGAGTGTTAAACCTTTAGAGTCACAAATAACAGATCAGATGAATACTGAGTTATCCACCAGGTTAAATTGAATGGAAGGAGACAGATGAGCCTTGGGGTAATGAAACCACAAGACAAAACTATATTATAGTCAGACATGGAAGAAAAAGGACAAATTTTTGAGGTATGTCACAAAATACAGTGCAAAGATGAATACTATGAACGTAAATAATTGATGCTTTTTAAATAATGCAGCTCATGAGATTGAAAAGAAAAAAGGATTTCTAGCAGTATGAATCTTTTTATACTGAGTGTTAAACATAATTTGCTTTGATTTCTCTCCCTTTTGATGGTCTGGTCTATAAACCAGACTATCTCTTTTTGATTTGTACTGAACAGCTGAATCCTTTGGATCCCAAGAATCCTTTTAGAAAAAAGCTGCTCTTCCAGTAATGAATTTAATTCTCTGCAACTACAATAATGTCTTCCTTTAAGAAAATGATGATCAGGCAGCTACTTTATACAACTGAGGCCTGTTAGCAAAAATCTTTTCTTGGAAGCATTCTTTTATAGGATAGTGAAAGAAGTGAGAGTGTGAGCTCCTTGCTGATGACTCATCTCTTTAGGTGGAGATGTTTCTGACCCTTGTTTTGAAAAAGGATGTTATACTGGTTTATATTGTACAGTTGTACTTGTCAGTGGATGGCCATTGGCCCACCAAATTAACAACTTTTACTCAAGAATAAGTTAACATTAAACATTTTGGAGAACACAATGTCTTTATGCCTTTGGTGGATGCTATTTAAAAGCAGAGAATGTAGACAAAAGGAGTAGGTTCTTAATACACAAAAGTGAAAGTCACTCAGTCGTGCCCAACTCTTCCCCATGAACTATACAGTCCTTGGAATTCTCCAGGCCAGAATCCTGGAGTGAGTAGGCTTTCCCTTCTCCAGGGGATCTTCCCAACCCAGAGACCGAACCCAGGCCTCCCGCATTGCAGTCAGATTCTTTACCAGCTGAGCCACAAGGGAAGCCAAATATTCAAAGATCTATTACAAATAAAAAAGATAAAGATCAGCAACCCAAAGCAACTATTTCATAGAAAATAAACATAGAAGGCTCTTAAACATATAAAAAGATGATCAAGCTCACTTATGGTGAAAGAAATGCAAAATAAAACTACAATGAGGGACAGTTTCCACTAACAAGATGGGAAAAGTTTGCAAATTGTATACAATTTGTTGTTTAAAACCAAACATAGGGAAATGGGTATTGTCATGCACTGACAATAGGCGGGTCCCTTGGAAAATGTCTATGGAAGATAATTTGTCTATACCTTTCAAAATTAAAAAGATATAACTTTTGACCCAGCAATTCAACTTCTAAGAATCTGAGTGTTTGTATATGTGTTAATATTCATATACATACATACACACACAAATATATTCACAGGTTTTGTGTATGAATGTATAGATGTATATATTGTTGCTGTTTAGTCACTAAGTCACTCTTTTGCAACCCCATGGACTATATAGCCCATCAGACTCCTCTGTCCATGGAACTTCCCAGGCAAGACCATTGGAGTGGGTTGCCATTTCCTTTTTCTGGAGGATGTTCCAAACACAGGGATCTAACCCGTGTCTCCTGCTTGGCAGGGGGATTCTTTACCACTGAGCCACCAGGAAAGCCCTTGTGTATATACACATATATACATACACACATACATAAAATGAGTGTGTGTACATATGCATATGTTCCCATTAATTGTGAAACTGTTGAATTGTTTATAACAACAAAAAATCAGAGATCACTTAAACATTTAGTAATAGAGGACTGGCTAGATAAAGTATGTTCTTTCAATGGATTTCTGTGCAGCCCTTAAAGTGAAATAGCTTTATCTGTACTGGTATGGAAAGAGTGCCAAAATATACTGATAACCAAGATAAAAATAAGTAGAATGGTGTACAAACTATATTATCACTGTATTCTTATATGTTTATACATCCATAAAATACGGATGGAAAGAAAAAAATAAAAATCACAACAGTGGCTGCTTCCATGGAAGGCAATTGGGTAGATGGGAAGTACAGGAAGAAGGAAACATTTTTCATTGGTTCCTTTTTTGTTCTTTCAGTTTTTCTACTCTGTCCACATGCTAACTACTCAATTATGAAAAGTAATTTAAAAGCCAAACTAGATGAAGAAGACATAACATTTATCTTGTTTTCTGCACCTCCAGGAGCCAGTTTCTGTTTCCTCTCATGTCGTGACCATCTCCAGCCTCCTTCCTGCCACCGCCTACAACTGTAGCGTCACCAGCTTTAGCCATGACAGCCCCAGCATCCCGACATTCATAGCAATCTCTACAATGGGTGAGTACAGGCACCAGTGGAATCTGGTATCTTTGGAAATTATATCTTTCCTGATTTGCCTTAAATTTTCCTTTTAAATATAAATAATTCATCTTTTTTAAAAAGAAAACTCACATTTCACTGAAAAGTTTCAAGCTCTGAGTTCAGGGAAACTTTAATTCCAATCCCAAACTGTGCTTACCGGTTATGTGATTTAAGGAACGATAATTACTATTCTGAAGCTTTGTTTTTTAATCTGTAAAGCTGGAGTAATAATATGTACCTGTTGACATGTTTTGAGGCTTAGAAATCAAGTACCTAAAGCTTTAGTACATGCTATCTAAACACTAGTTGTTTTCATCATCAACTTCATCATCCCCATCACCCTCTTCAGTGGTACCCACAGTACTGTAAACAACTCAGGTGCATCTGTTGTAGTCCTGACCTTGCCCTCTCACTGATCGAATAATGGTGAACCTAAATTACTGGACCAAAGCCAAAAAATTTCCAGTCAAGTAGAATGCATCATTGGGGAAATTAGAAATTAACAAAAGGTTCGGTATAATGCTGTTCCCTTATTCTTTTTCTGAGTTATATTATTTGTTTTACTCCTCTGCTTGAATCTAATTCTGTCGTCTAAGACCCTCACTGAAGCTGCCATAATAAAGCTACTCTTACCATCACATTGCACTTTTAATGGGTTCATTTTCATTTACGTATATAAGCATTAATCATGTTTAGCCACTATATCCAGTGACCACTAGAAGAAACTTTTTTTTTTCCTGTTTTTAGTTTCTGCTTTTTCAGAAGAAAGAGCAAAAATGGACCTGAAAAGCATACTAATGGTCTCCCATTTCAACACCCTTTTCCATTTTCTAAAAATACTTTAATGTTCATGATTCCTTGTCATCTGTACAGCAACCCAGTGAAACAGGTGATATTATTAAATGTATTTGCAAGTGAGGAGAAGTAGGCCAGGAGAGACTGATATCAGAGCTTCCCCAAATGGAAGGTAGTAGTCAAGCGAACTTGAACAATCTCTTCTCTGAGTCTAACATTCTTTCTGTCCTAATACTTCTGTCTGTACAGTGGAGTCAAGCTGGCCCACATGGGAAGTGGCAAATGCCCAAAGCCTTAGGGACTGTGCGGGTTGGCCAGGACTGTGACGTTATGATCAGTGCTGAGGATGGTGTCTCCTTTTTTCCTCTGATCCGCTTTTAAGAGCTTTACAAAAATCTCTGATGTATATTCGCACCTTTAACATCCTGAGCTTCCGGGTAGTATGTAAATTAGGCAATGTGTAAGTACACTAAAGGATGGATCATAGGAAACTTAGTGTGTGAAAGAGCTACAACCCCTGTTCTTAAAGGCCCTAAATGTATTAATAAGTTTAATCTCTTGAGTTATGCAGATAGAAAAACCTCTAGACATATGGTTACAGATCATCAGAAAGCCTGCTGCTAGCGATGCGTTAAGTGCTGCAGCAGATGGCAGGGCGCTAATGCCTTTTTCATATACGTTATTATGTGAGGGAAATACACAGTTGTGCTTTCTGACATGAAAGCCATGGACATAAAATAAGAGCCTGCCTCTGTCTAAGCTTTTGAAAATGTTAAACAGTGATGATACATGATAATGACTTCTAGCATTTTTGTTTTCAAATGAGCTTAAATCATGGCATGGGCATTATATACATTTCACGGTTTCCTTTAATAAGAATGTCCTGAACGTGGGCCTTTGAAGTGCACTCAGTTCTTCCACCCACCCAAACACTGTTTGCCAATCTATTCTACTAAGTAAGAGTTGACCAGCAAGAAGCCATCACTGACTCAGAGAAATGTCATTGTTGCTGTTGTTACTATGGTCATAAGTGTGTTAGTCTTTAAATTAGATGAGATATGATGAATAGTGCTGTTAGTTTCCATGTCATGGAAGCTCCAGTGAAGATGTATGGCTTTTATCTTTAGTTACAGAGATGAATCCTAACGTGGTGGTCATCTCCGTGCTGGCCATCCTCAGCACACTGTTAATTGGACTGCTGCTTGTTACCCTTATCATTCTTAGGAGAAAGCATCTGCAGATGGCAAGGTAAGTTGCATTTTGCTCAACTTTTACCCACAGGCTTTAGAATATTTAATCTATCATGTGGGCTTCCCTGGTGGCTCCAAAGGTGAAGAATCTGCTTGCAATGCAGGAGACCTGAGTTCGATCCCTGGGTTGCGCTTATCCTCTGGAGAAGAGAATGGCAACCTACTTCAGTATTCTTGCCTGGAGAATTGTATGGACAGAGGAGCGTGATGAGCTATAGTTCATGGGGTCCCAAAGAGTTAGACATGATTGAGTGATTAGCATATTTACCATGTACATGTAGCTTTTACATATAGGCTTCTCTGGTGGCTCAGTGGTAAAGAACATGCTTGCCAAGGCAGGAGACATGGGCTTGATCCCCGGGCCAGGAAGATTCCCCTGGAGAAGGAAATGTCAACCTACTCCAGTTTTCTTGCCTGGGAAATCCCATGGACAGAGGAGCCTGGCAGACTATAATCCATGGGGTCACAAAAGAATCAGACATAATTTAGTGAATAAACAACACGACAATGGCATTTACACACATAAATTGTACAGGAGTGAGTTTATTTTAGTTTTTAACGCCTATTTCTATTTTTTGTTTTCTAAGTAGACTTTTCAATATTGTTTTAGAAAACATTACCATTGAAATAGTAAAGCAAAGGATGGTTTGTTTACACAAAGTCAGACCTCTTACTGTCAATCCTATCATTTTAAGCAGCCCATATATTGGGATCCATTCATTGTCTTTAGATACTTCCAAACATATTTTGGGCTTCCCTGGTGGCTCAGATGGTAAAGAATCTGCCTGGAATGTGACAGATACAGATTCCATCTCTAGGTGGGAAAGATCCCCTGAAGAAGGGAACAGCAACCCAGTGCAGTATTCTTTTTTTTTTTTTTTTTAACTTTACAATATTGTACTGGTTTTGCCATATATCAAAATGAATCCGCCACAGGTATACATGTGTTCCCCATCCTGAACCCTCCTCCCTCCTTCCTCCCCATACTGGTGGATGAAACTGGAGCCTATTATAGAGTGAAGTAAGCCAAAAAGAAAAACACCAATATAGTATACTAACACATATATATGGAATTTAGAAAGATGATAACAATAACCCAGCCCAGTATTCTTGCCTGGAGAATTCCATGGACAGTGGAGCCTGGTGGCTACAGTCCATGGAATCACAAAGGGTCGGACACAACTGAAGGACTAATATTTTCACTTTCACTTTCAAAATATTTTGGGGTAAAAGAAAGATCTATCCCTACTAATTATGATAAATGAAAGGAGTTAATATATATGGAGACCACAAAGAAGAAAAGAAATCCCTTTCCTCATTAGTTCCGTTGAAGCTGTTTTATCAGAAAATATTTGTTGGGTTTATGAAAAGGTCCATTTGAGTCCCCTTTAGTTCTGTTCCTTTTACACAGATTTGCAGGCAGTTTCTTTTTTTTTTTTTTTTTTTGCTGTTAGGAAAGCCTTTTGATTTACGGTTTTGTGGATTCCCTATTCCTTTGACCACTGATGCATTTCTTATCAGAGCGCACCCTCAAGTACTTTGTGTTTGGAAGTTCTTAGCATATAAATGGTATTAAAGCTATAGACTGGAGGTAGTCCATGAATGAAGTGTAAATTAGAAAAGAGGGCCCTGGATTAAGCACCAGAACAACCTAAGATTTTTAGAAAGAAGATGAAAGATAATGGCAAAAACAAAGCTGACAAGAGGTATCCAGTAGAGTGGAAGAAAAATTAGGAGAGTGTGGTAGCCTAGAAGCAAGGGAAGGAGTATATATCAAAAAGAGATGATAACAGTCCTGCATTAGAGATTAGTTAGGAACAATATTGCAGCAACAGCATAGTGGCATAGGAAACATCCAATAAATGTTAGCTGTTAATAGTAATAGTGAGGGGGGTTGGTAACAGAAGTAGAAATGGGAGTAGGGGTATTTATGAGGGTATTGTTGCAGGAGCATCCTTTGTGATGGATTGGATCAGATCAGTCGCTCAGTCCTGTCCAACTCTTTGCAACCCCATGAATCGCAGCATGTCAGGCCTCCCAGAGGTCACTGAGACTCATATCCATCAAGTCAGTGATGCCATCCAGCCATCTCATCCTCTGTCGTCCCCTTCTCCTCTTGTTCTCAATCCCTCCCAGCATCAGAGTCTTCACCAATGAGTCAACTCTTCGCATGAGGTGGCCAAAGTACTGGAGTTTCAGCTTTAGCATCATTCCTTCCAAAGAAATCCCAGGGCTGATCTCCTTCAGAATGGACTGGTTGGATCTCCTTGCAGTCCAAGGGACTCTCAAGAGTCTTCTCCAACACCACAGTTTGTGATGGATATAGGCAAATATTTAGGAGGAATGATTCTACTTCAGCCAGCTTGTCATCAGAGCAGAGATTCTTAATATGTTTTGTACATGGTTCTCTCTGGCAGTCTGATGAAGCCTGTCAATCTCTTCCAAGAATAGTGTTTACCTACTAAATGCATAAAATAAGACACATAGGATTAAAAAAGAAAATAACTATATGAAAATGTGGTAATCAAAGTGTTCAGAAAACAGATGAGTTATATGCTTCTTTATTAACACAGTTTATAACAATATTTAGTAGAAAATCTAAGAACTCTCAAATTTCATCAGGGTGATGACAATGAACAATATTTTAATACCTGCAGCAGGTCTATTGTAGAAAAAGTCCTCAGTTTCTATTAGCAAATCTCACAAGTGCTGATGGTGTCATTGGGGCTTGTTGTATACTTTAATACTTGAAGCAATTACTAAATTTTAGTTGTAAGTTGTGAAAATAAAGATGTGGTTTTTTTTCCCACATATGTTCATAGAGCTATAAATTCTATCCTTGGACCCTAGATTAAGAACCCTTGAGTTAGAGAGTAAAAGAAATCCCATATATAGGAAATTGATATAGGAAAAATAATTGATGATATCCAGTTTATAATATATACACATGAAATAATAATATGTTAGTGTGCTTTTCAAGGAAGAAAGCTATTCTTAGAATGCTAATGAGGACAGACAGATAACTGAAGTAATGACATGGTGCCAATAATGTCAGAATCTCTGCTTCAATTCTGAATAAGCCCATCAATTTCATAGAGAGAAAAAAATGAAATGTATGCGCCCCAGTGAGCTATGTTATTTCCACACATTGTTAACCAAAAGGTGGAGAAAGCATGAGAATTGTGTTTACCTTTTCTCTCCACTTCTGGGAAAAGAAAAAACTTTAACAATATTTTCTACTGACTGCATAAGCCAATCCATTTCAGTATGTATCACTCTTTTATCTCAAGTGATGAATATGGGCATAACAACATAAGACAGAGAAGGCAATGGCACCCTACTCCAGTACTCCTGCCTGGAAAATCCCATGGACAGAGGAGCCTGGTTGGCTGCAGTCCATGGGGTCGCTGAAGGTCGGACACGACTGAGCAACTTCACTTTCACTTTTCACTTTCATGCATTGGAGAAGGAAATGGCAACCCACTCCAGTGTCCTTGCCTGGAGAATCCCAGGGACAGGGCAGCCTGGTGGGCTGCCGTCCATGGAGTCACACAGAGTCGGACACGAGTGAAGTGACTTAGCAGCAGCAGCTGCTGCAACAACATAAGAGGAAAGTTTTGGAGGGAGAAAACAGTTCAATTTGATCCACCATCTATTAAAGAGGAAATCAAAATGCTATAAAAACAAGGAATAGTTGCTAAAAATGGAAAACCTTTAGCCTATCTAAGAGTATTTCTATACCTTACTAGTGAAGGTTTTGTAAAAAAATAATAATAATGAAAGTATTCTACCTACTATAGTTCGTTCAACAGTTAATGTTACGATCATAAGCGCACTTTGGTAAGGATTGTGAACCAAATCTTTTCTGCTTCAAATGACTTGGGTGTGTACGCCCCTGTGAAAAATTTTGTCTTTCTACTTTGCATCATATCCAAATGCGGAATGCAAGCATTTGACTTTTTAATTTGCATTGACTTTTTAAATTGTTAATGCTCTGATGATTAGTTATTAAAGACTCTCTTTTGTTGTTGTTCAGGAACCCAGTTGTGTCTCACTTTGCGCCCCTGTGGACTCTAGCACACCAGTCTTCCCTGCCCCTCATCGTCTCCCAGAGTTTGCCCAAGTTCATGTTTATTTCATCAGTGATGCTGTCCAGCCATCTCATCCTCTGAGATGACATCAGGGCTTTTTACCTTAAGATAACTTTTTACCTTGACATAAAGACTCTTTTATGTCCAAGTAAAACGTGCTCTGTCAAACGCTGATCTTGATTTTGTGGTTCTTTTCCAACAGGGAGTGTGGAGCAGGAACTTTTGTCAATTTTGCATCCTTGGAGCGGGATGGGAAGCTCCCATACAATTGGTGAGTACTGCTTTGGAACAAGTCTCTAGGTAGCTTGACTATGCTGTGTATGCTCCAAACTTGATTGTGCTGTATTTGGAAATAGATGGTTTTGCCTGGTTATCCTTTCATAATTTCAGTGATGGTGAACTTGAAGATGACTTCTTCACAGAGTACATTAGCTTATATAAGCGTAATTTAACTAGGAAGGAGAGAAAATGAGGTGGTCAGCTCTGTACTGATACATTACACAAAGGAATGAAATGAAGCGGTTCTGTGAGTTGCCCACAGCTGGGCTGATGAAGGGTTAATGCAGGAAGGTCATGGAGGAGGTGTGGCTGAAGATGGAAGAGGATAGTCCAGGGAAGCAGACAAGAGACAAAACAGAATCTCTGTTTAAAACTCAAGCTTCAGTGCCTGAGCCACTACTTCTGTTGAAAAATCAAGAAATATACAGTTTGGGGCTCTCAACTCTTATGCTTACAGGAAGATAAACACCAGAGATTCCTTGAGAAAGGTAGCCTCATTATTTCTATATGCTTGAGTATTAAGGACTTGGAGGGAGAAGGTATTCTGAGAACTAAGAAAGCATTGTCATGAAGTTAAATCAGTTGACATCATACCTAACAGTAATC
This sequence comes from Tragelaphus eurycerus, assembly GCA_935064755.1. Taxonomy (NCBI): domain Eukaryota; kingdom Metazoa; phylum Chordata; class Mammalia; order Artiodactyla; family Bovidae; genus Tragelaphus; species Tragelaphus eurycerus. Next base: position 12,849,980 of record CAKXYN010000036.1, on the reverse strand, counting down.
CATATGAATTAATGATCCTATGCACAGCAATGAATATCCAACAAAATTGCCAATTAAGTAACCATTTAATATGAAGCCAGCACTGCTTACATGTTCTAGTTTCTTTCATAAGCAACTCCATGCAAAATACCTTTAAAGATATACATTTCATGTTAATCCTCAGTGATTTTTTTTCTATTATCCCACGGCTGCTAAGTCGCTTCAGTCATGTCCGACTCTGTGCAACCCCATAGACGGCAGCCCACCAAGCTCCCCTGTCCCCGGGATTCTCCAGGCAAGAACACTGGAGTGGGTTGCCATTTCCTTCTCCAATGCATGAAAGTGAAAAGTGAAAGTGAAGTCACTCAGTCGTGTCTGACTCTGAGCGACACCATGGACTGCAGCCTACCAGGCTCTTCCATCCATGGGATTTTCCAGGCAAGAGTACTGGAGTGGGGTGCCATTTCCTTCTCCATCTATTATCCTAAAATGTTTAATCTGAAAGAAGTAGATACGTGATACTAGAAATTTTACTCTCAGAATTAATGAGGTACTTTATTTAAACTATAAATGCTAAATGGGCAACTAGCTGAGACCACTTTAACTGAAAATCTAGGTGATATCGGATTCTTTTTAATAAGGCAATATGCTGTGCTATTTTAAATTTTCACCCTGAATGGAATTTTGCTATGCAAATATGATTCATCCAACTGTCAAGAGTAACCCATAAACTCTTGACAGTAAAATGTTAGAAAACATTTCTAGGTTTGTTCAAATATCATTAGCACTCTCTCCAAGATTAAGAGACTGACTCACTGATTTTCGTTTCTTGCCTATGCTCAGTCACTTTGTTGTGTCAGACTCTTTGCAACCCCATGAACTGTAGCCTGCCAGGCTTCTCTGTCCATGGAATTTTCCAGGCAAGAGTACTGGAGTGGAGTTCCTACTCCAGGGGATTTCCCCAACCCAGGGCTCAAACCTGCATCTCCTAGTTGGCAAGAGGATTCTTTACCACTAGCACCACCTGGGCAATCCCATTGCATGCCTGTCTCACCCTTAAAAAGACCCATTCACAGAGTAGTGATGAGGGACCCATCTAGAAACTGGTAACATGGTACTTGTGATTCAGATCAATATATTTACTAACTACACAACTGGTCACAATTTACAAACTTTATGAGAGATCAGTTATGGGAGAACTGAAACAAAAGAGAATTCATTTCAGGACATTCCTATAAAAGTTAAGAAAAGTTCTTGTGCAGCCCTGGGCCAAAGACAGTGTTGCCAACGCTAACATTTTCAGGCTAACTGAGAATATATATCTCAGTGAAGATGTGTAATAACTAAAGTAACAAACTGACAAAGTCATTTTCCCTAATTCTTAGAATAACTATAAATACAACCAAGAGATATTTTAAGATCTACATTAATACATGTTTTATTTTACTAGGTTTTAAATCACTGAAATTTGACTCAAATCAGGCATTTTTAAATCAACAGTCTGCATTAGAATTAACGTGAAGCTAAGTAATTTTGCTCCCACTCCGTGGAGTATAAGTAAGATTAGAAACTAGGCAGTCAGTGAGCGCCATAGTAATACGCTGGATGAATGGTATGTGGATGTCATGCCATGCCCTTGTTTTAAGGATTATTTTGAGGAATGGTGTATTATAATCATTTATATTTTAAATAACATAGAAAGCCATACCTAGCAGTGCATCTTTATAAGAATGTGTTCTGAAAGCTTGTTTACCAGAATCAGTATACTCAAACTAACCATTTGTATTCCTTACACAAGCTGCTGTTAGCTATCAAATGATGTTATAGATTTCTTAAAATAGCCTTAAGCATTGCAAGGGTAATATCCAAGAATAAGACTGGAGGTAACTAATGAGGCATTTCAGAGACTCATTTAAATGAATGCAAAATGTAATCGCCTAATAGCAGGCTAATTGACACAAACCAAGTTGAAAGAAATATATCTGATTACAATAAGGCTGCATGTGAATAAAACTGATTTGGGCAATATTATAGCATTTAAGCCCTCATGTTTAAATTTCAGAGAATGGAATAATATTTAACCATAATTAAGGTGCTTGTCATTTTAATTGATCCCAGTCGGTAATTTACTGATCTCTGTTCACAGTTTGTATTACTAACTCTTGCCACTTTTTCATCTTTACATCTGTTATCTATCAACGCTCACAGGCGTAGGAGTATATTTGCTTTCTTAACCCTGCTACCCTCATGTCTTTGGACTGATTATCTTTTGGCATTTTATATTAATCCTTGGTAAGTAACTTTTTTACTGTTTACCTAACACAAAATCTTTAAAAGGTAGCTTTCAAGAAGTAAACCAAAGAGAAAATCCTTTTTAATGATTTTATGTGTTTAGCAGCATGTGAAATTATTAGTCATGTATTGAAATGGAATAAAGCAGCTAATGGTACCCAGATGCTAACTATAATGTTTTCCCAATTAAATTTTCTTCTTGTGATGTTCTTGGCAAGCTTTTCTTCCATATATTGTTAAGTTATTCACATCATCGTTGTTAGTCCATGGCCTCTCATCTTTAAAAATGATACGTTCCATTTTTCTCACAATTTCCATTGGTTAGCTCCATATTTCCAAGAAGGAAAAAAAAAAAAAAAAAAAGCAATCAGAAGAAGAAACCCAGAACACTGTTCTCTATTTTGGAGGACTTTATGTTTTTATAATGATGCTCACCCAGTGAATATTGAACCACGGACTATGTGTGAGCCTCTTTGTATAATCCTTTGATTTAATTGTCCCCACACATCTGCAAAGAGTGTTATCAGCATCATTTTACAGTAGTAGAAATAGAGACGAAAGGAGATTAGCCATCTTGACATCACATGACTATATAGAAAATTCAGATTCCAAACCCAAGTGTCTCTGAAATCTATTCTTTCCTCTCTAAAAAGCCTCTTTTAAATTCTTATTTTCTTGACTTAAATCATTTTAATAATCAAATCTCAAAGAATATCTTCTAGTTTTTATAAAGTATAATGATCATGAGCTTGAATTTTGAGACTAATGTATCCAGAAAAACTATTTCTTTTTCTGAACCATAAGGCAGCATAAGGCAGCAGTTTTTCAGAGGAAAAAAAAAATCATCATCCTTAAGTCCATGGTGTTTAAGTACTAAATTATGTACGAATGGATCCACAAACCTGGACAACTTGAGAAGGACTCAGATAAAAACAATAAAAACAGTTCACAGACTGGAAAAGGTCTCATGGTGGGGGAGGGGACAGAATTCAATATTTAAAGCATTCTGGAGAGTTAGCCATTCAAATAGAATTGATCAAATGTTTGGCTTCTCTGAAGGCAGAAGAAACACAGTGGGCAAAGTTAGAAGTTTGATTTGCAATGGGAAAAGTATAAAAAAGAATGTCCTCACAATGGAGACTGTTAATACCAGATTTTATATTTTCTTTATCAAAAAAAAAAAGGACTAGTTGAAAAACTTCTGAAACATGGTAGACAAGCTGTATAAGTAATTAAGTCAGAGGAATGTGCTGGATGAGAAAGACCCCTTCACTATTATTCCCAGTTTATTCTTAATAACAGTTTCCTGTATAGGACTTCAGCACAGTCAATCAATATTTTAAATATTTGACATCAGATGGTGTTCATGTATGAGTGGAAAGTGAAAAGGTAGAAAAAGTGTTAATCGCTCAGTCATGTCCAACTCTTTGCGATCCCATGTACTCCTGCCAGGCTCCTCTGTCCATGGAATTCCATAGGCAAGAATACTGGAGTAGTTAGCCATTCCCTTCTCCAGGGGATTTTTCCAAACCAGGGATCAAACCCAGGTCTCCTGCATTGCAGGAGGATTCTTTACCGTCTGAGCCATCAAGGAAACCCAAGAATACTAGAGTGAGTAGCCTATCCCTTCTCCAGGGGATCTTCTCAATCCAGGAATAGAACTAGGGTTGCCTGTGTGGCAGGTGAATTCTTTACCAGCTAAGCTACCAGGAAAGCCCTCCCACTGATGAGCACAGGTTCAAATTTCAGCAACCCCTTCAAGGTCTGTTATTTATAGTACTGCTCAAATAGCATGCGACCCAACTTTGGAAGGGAAAAATCCACTCAGTAGTTTTTAAAAGAATGGTCCTGAGGCTATAAATGGTTATCTCCAGATGAGAAGAGAAAGCAAAAGATGGAGCCCTATGCTTTCTGCATTTTCTATCAACTATACACATAACAAACAATGAAAATATACTGAACCCAGACTGTGTTTCCAGCCCTAGACTTGTGCTATGCAAGATATAAAAGAAGTAAAATGGATGGTCCCTGCTACTTCAATTACAGCTCAGTACTCACAAAGCCACCCAAATTCGCTACTCTTTGCTACTTTTCTCTTTATCTCATAAATTGTGGATATTTTGCCCTGCTTTCATTTGCTAGGTAGTCTTTTAAAATCCTCCTTCAGATGTGTCTGTCTTCATATTTCACCCCTCTATTAACAACCACCCCAAATAACAGAGCCATCCCCTTCGTTCTTAACACTGCCTGGCTTCATGTCTAACCTGTCAACTTCTTGGATAGATATGTTCCTGATGATTGTCTAAAATCCTCCTGATGCTTCTCATGATTTGTGTAGAAATCCAAAGGCTCTTTCTCCCTCACATTGATCTCAGGTGGCCTCAGCTGGCAATGGCTTGGAGTGGGGCTTGGTTCCCAGCCAGAGATTGGTCTGGGTCACAGTGGTGAAAACACCAGATCCTAGCCACCAGACCAGTGGTCAATGACAAGACCCCTGGCCCTTTGGCTTTGCAGAAAAGAATTTCACAAAGAGGGAAAGTCATGAAACGAGTATTTTTTAAGAGGGAAAACGTGCAGTACATGTGGATGGACACATAGGTAGACTCAGGGAAAGAGAGAGTTTCTGAGTCACACCCTCACGGCAGTTTGAATTGCTTTTATTGGGCATTTCTTCTGGGTTTCCTTTGGCCAATCATTTTGCTTTGCTTGGTTCACAGTCCATACGTGATATATCTCAGGATCCTCCCATGTTGTTGGAGGATCCTCCCACACGTCTCTACCTCAAAGGCATCTTGGCAGAGCATCCCTTGACATTATTCCCGCTTTGACCTCCAAGGAACCTTTCTTCTGCGGGTGTAGTCAGGGAGGTCTCCTGACTTCAGGAACAAGAAATATGTGGTGTGAGCAAGGCCTAGCCTCCTCCCTTAATTGTCCTGCTATTCTTTTCTTGCCGATAGAGAATGAATCTCCAATTGGTTTACCCTGCCGGGCCCATCTGTCTCCTGCCTAAGTAGGGTTGCTCAAATCTTTTCCCAAGTAGTGGCAGAATCACTGTGGAGCCTGTGTGCCCATTGGCTTAACCTTAAAATTGCATTCTGCCAGGATTTCTGACTTTAGTGATCTCAGATTGTATTTCCTATTCAAAGAAAACCATCTCATTTGGACCAGCTCTCTCCAGATTCAGTGTTGTTACTCTCTTTTCTTTACTATTGTAGTCACCTCATGCTCTACTCACATACTCACCTGCCTGTTCTAAATCCTTAATAGTCAGTATTTTAAGCATGTTGCAATATTGCTGCTCAGCTTTACTCCTGTTTGTTGCATGTTCTATTCAGAGAATGACATAACTCTAAAGACCTATTTAAGATGTGACGATGATTTGTGTTTGTATCATGAAAAAGTACATAATGCTTAGGAAATTTAGAGTTTTTTGAGTTTATTGTTTTCAGGTTTACTTTGTGTTTGTTTTTAACCATCATAAACCCCATGTCTCTACCATTGCCTGATATTTCTCTTGGAACAAATTCCATTCTGGTGGGCTTTCCAAGACAGTCATAATCATGAAGAACTTATAAACAATGCATCTTTTTTTTAAGTATTTATTTTTAATTGGAAGACAATTGCTTTACAATATTGTGTTGGTTTCTGCCATACATCAACATGAATCAGCCATAGGTATACATATGTCCCCTCCCTCTTGAACCTCCCTTCCATCTCCTAATGCATCTTAACTTCTTGAAGTCATTAGGGTTTTGAACCTTATCTAATGCAAGTGAAAGAGAAAAAGTAAAAGAAGTGTGTAATCCTATATGTGTATATACTATGTCAGATGGGTGTTATTAATCAGTTATTTAGAAAATCTTTTACAATGACAAGATGATGACCTCAACATCACCCAAAATGCTCACTGCGGCATGCACACGCTCATGAGCTCTGTCCATAAAGTGATGAAGGGAAAACTGCTAGCAAAGCCTGAACTTACATGTTTAAAAGTGAATTTTCCTTTGATTTGAGTCATAGGATCAGTACAGCCATTGAAAATGTGGGAAAATTCTCTCAGTCTTGCTGTGAAGTCCCACAGTTCAGTACTGGCATGTCCCATAGCTTTACATAACAAGAACCCTTGGGAATCTTCAGCAATTCAATAAAATCTAATCAGAACAATGAAAGTCATACACAAACTATGAAGACATATACTTAAGACAAGAGCATACAGAACATGTGGTAGAATTTCATATTGTATTTTAGGTTCATTCGATCAGTGAATGCGACAGAAAGAAAAAAATAGTGCCTCTCTTCCATGAATCAGGTTTCAAGACAGCTGTGGAATAGTAGCGGCTTAATATTTCAGCACTACATTTATTCAGTGTCACCCTACCACAGACATTTGTTTATTCCTGGTTTCCCTTAAGTCTGTTTGGATCAGAAAGGTTTTGTGTTTTTCTTTTTTTAATTTCAATCTGAATTACAAAATATGTTGGCAACCTCCAGAGTTACCAGAACTGTTCCTTATTATGCTAAAATTCTGCTTTCATCAGGCACTAAAGTAATGGGCTCCTCCTACAGGAAGTAAATGTATGATTCCCAAGGTTAAGTAAGTTATCATTACAGTTCAGTTCAGTTCAGTTGTTCAGTCGTGTCCAACTCTTTGTGATCCCATGAACTGCAGCATGCCAGGCCTCCCTGTCCATCACCCACTCCCGGAGTTTATTCAAACTCATGCCCATTGAGTCGGTGATGTCATCCAATCATCTCATCCTCTGTCATCCCCTTCTCCTTATGCCTTCAGTCTTTCCCAGCATCAGGGTCTTTTCAAATGAGTCAGCTCTTCGTATCAAGTGGCCAAAGTATTGGAGCTTCAGGTTCAGCATCAGTCCTTCCAGTGAATATTCAGGACTGATCTCCTTTAGGATGGAGTGGATGGATCTCCTTGCAGTCCAAGGGACTCTCAAGAGTCTTCTCCAACACCACAGTTCAAAAGCATCAATTCTTCAGTGCTCAGCTTTCTTTATAGTCCAACTCTCACATCCATACCTGACTACTGGAAAAACCACAGCCTTGACTAGACGGGCCTTTGTTGGCAAAGTAATCTCTGAGATCATGCATGAGACAGGGTGCTCAGGCCTGGTGCACTGGGATAACTCAGAGGGATGGGATGGGGAGAGAGGTGGGAGGGGAGTTCAGGATGGGGAACACATGTAAACCCATGGCTGATTCATGTAAATATATGGCAAAAACCACTACAATATTGTACAGTAATTAGGCTCCAATTAAAATAAATAAATCAAAAAAAAATTCACACAGATTAAGAAAAAAAATCTCTGCTTTTTAATGTGCTATCTAGGTTGGTCATAACTTTTCTTCACTACTAGAACAGAGTAAAAGAATTATTCAGTAGCACAGGAAGTTCAGCGTGATGCTCTGTAATGACCTAGAGGGGTGGGGGAGGGGTTAGAGGAAGGAGACAGATGTACACACATGTCGATACACTTCATTGTATGGCAGAAACTAACTCAACATTGGAAAGCAATTACTCCAATTTAAGAAAATTATTCAAGAAGTAATTTCTTTAGGTTCCCAAACACCTACGTGGCACAGCTCTGTCCAATATGACAGTGGTTTTTTGTTTTGGGGGGGTTTCCTGTCGGGGAAGATGATGAAGAGGCAAAGTAAAAACCTGAATGTTTATTCCTTCTGAATTCCAAATATGGAAGACAAAAAGAAGCGGAGGGAGAAAAGAAATGACAAGAGCTGTTGAATGGATTATCTTCACTAAGAATTGGGAAGAAATAAAAACTCTCTAAAACTAGAAAAGGAAAAACAGAAACATCACTTTCATTTATGAATATGTCCTTCCTTCTGTTACTTCCTCTTCATCCACAAGTGCCATTTCCCCAGTGGGAAATCACTTCATGAGACCAAATCTAATATCCAATTCTTAATTGCATCATTAAGTAAAATTGTGAGGATGATATAATAAAGATGTTTTGTTTCAATTCAATTAAATAAGCTTTTATTGGCCACCCACTAGTGTTCCATGAACTATACTCAGCTCTGAGGGCAAAGGACAGTCTAGCAAGGAGTGCATGCACAACTCATGGTCAGACCACATGAGAGATACTCCATGAATCAAGGGCTATGAAATTCCAGAGGAAGTAGTATTTCATTTGCTAAACACTTTCTAGAATTGGGGGTACCCAAATATTCATAATTTTAAATATCAATAAATATATTGCCATATAAAAGTACTCAGATCACAACTGGCTATTTACTACCTATTGTTTGTGCTCTGAAGGCCTGGGTGCTCCCATCAGTATTTCAATACCTTTGAAAATTACTTATAAAAGTTGTAACACTCAATCATGTATCAATATCATTTATTTAAGACTATCTAAATAGAATAATGAAGGCTTTCAGCAGATACTATCCTAGCTTTAGGGAACTTAGGTCAGTTATCTTACATGTTGGTAGAAAATAATTACCCTTTAAAATACTCTTAAAATGTAATTAGTTGAAGCATAATTAGTTTATATGTGTTTGAGTTTGCACACTAGTAATGAATCAGAAATAAGCAGGTAATAGGTGCAATTCTTCAGATAGCTTAAAACTTTGTTCAAAACTAAATAAGAACAATGCTATAGTAGAATTTATGACACATGGCAACGCTGATAGCACAAATTCACATTCCTGTTGAAAATATCTGAAAAATGTTATTTTTAGTCTTTAATTAAAAAACCAGTATGTTCATTCTCTCTCCATCAGCTGTCACCTTTATTTCCCAATTTTTTTCCTTCTTGCTTGTAGAACCTGGAGTGTTCACCTAGTAGATATTTCTACGTATTTACACAACACTTCAGCAACTTAATACCTAGGAGCAAGAAATTATATTTCTAGAACTCAGCTTTTTTGCAAATCTAAAATATAAAGTATAGGTTGCTTCTGAAATCTAATGGAATTTTTTTTAATGAATCTGAAATTTTTATAATTATCTTTTCACTTAAGGGAAAGTAATTAAACAAATTAGGCATGTTTAATAATATACAATAATTATTTAAAGCTCCCTAAGCTTAATCATATGTTAATCAATTCTTTAGCCCAGATAAATTTGCTTCTCTTTTTTTTAATTCTCAGGAGTAAAAATGGCTTAAAGAAGAGGAAACTGACTAAGTAAGTTTTTCTTACTATTTCATTTAAAAATATTCTTCATAATGATCTTCACTTTCCAAATTGAAAAGATTGTGTGTCTTTAATAGAAGGAAGCTTAAGAAAGAGGCAAATGCATATTAAGTGTTGCTATTATGTGTTGGTGTGTTTACAAATATGGATGTCAGTGACCACCAAGAACGTGTACCAACAGAACACATTTCAAGAATAAGGAAAACTCTCACTGCATGAAATCTGAGAAAGAATGGGTTGTTAGGAATTATAAAAGTCTTACAGAAGGATGTCTACTCTTCTACATCTATAAAAAATATATAATGTTTAGCTACATCAAAGCAGTACAAAAACATTTGCCATTTTGTAGCTTCAAATTTCATGCTTATTGCGGGGAAGGCAATGGCACCCCACCCCAGTACTCTTGCCTGGAAAATCCCATGGACGGAGGAGCCTGGTAGGCTCGTCCATGGGGTCGCTAAGAGTCGGACACGACTGAGCGACTTCACTTTTCGCTTTCATGCATTGGAGAGGGAAAAGGCAACCCACTCCAGTGTTCTTGCCTGGAGAATCCCAGGGACGGGGGAGCCTGGTGGGCTGCTGTCTATGGGGTCGCACAGTCGGACACGACTGAAGCGACTTAGCAGCAGCAGCAGCAGCAGGAAAAAGGCTTTTATTCTATTTGATGTTATAACAAATACTTTGATAAATGCTGTCTCAGGAAATCTTTATAATAAATTGAAAAGGATAATTGCTTTAGCTTGCCTGTGGTTTCACTTATCTGCTGAATGGTTAAGTCATAAGAATTATAATTCTGAGGGGTGAAAATGAACTATCAGTTGATTTCAAAAGCATAATTAGAGTATCACCTCTAGGCCTTTAGTTGAAAACTCTACACACAGTCGATCATTTCTATAAATAGACTTTATTCTTGGTACTTGCCTGGGACAGAATATTGGTGAATTCATTAAGGAGCCAATTAAGCCAAATTCCATCAGTTCTATGGTATCTGTGCTAACGGAGTACATAACACAAAAGAAAAGCTAATCCAAAGTATTTCTATTCGGCTTTGAGTGACATATAATGCTTTGGCACATGTAGATGACAGAATATTTTTTTCCTGAATCTATTTCAAATTAATACTCATTCAATTGGCGACTATCAAGTGAGGTAGGAGAGACAAGACCAGCCGAAGCAGAGGAGAGGAGCTGTCAGCTGGAAGAAATGATTTGACAGAAACACTTTGTTGCCCAAAAATTTTAGTTGGGTTGTTAAGTGAGGTCCAGAGGCATAGATTAGAGCAGTTAGAGGTTGGAGTCTCAGGACCAAGAGGGGACGTAAGGTGGAGGCAGAGAGGAGAAGCAGGAGGTGGACCCAAGTTTGGAGTGGTGTATAGACGTGGTGGAACCTGCCTGTAAGCCAAAACCCATGTCAAGCTAACTTTCTCTTTCCCTCTTCTCATTTTCCCTCTAGTCCTCTCTCCTTCTTTACAGGTCATTTTTGAGGGACTCCTTCTATCTTTCCTTTTACTTTATCTTTATCTTTTCTCTTTCAGTCCAAATGCCCCACTATTCCCTCTCTCCACTTACCTTCATTCCTCTCCTTTTTCACCTCCTCTTTGCCCGCTTTGGTCTAAATCCTCACCCCTGCCCCCGATTTATTTCTGCTCCTTACCAGCTTTCTCTTTCTTCTCCTCCTCTCCCTATGCCCATCCTTCTACTTCCTGGTCCTTCCTCTGACTTTCTTTTTCGTCCCCCTTCTTGCTTTTGCTTTTTCTAATCCCATTTTCCTCCTAAGGGGATGAGAACTAGAATCATTAAGCCCAATTTTAAGGTCATCGTATTGCTCAAAGACAGCAGGGAGGGGACCCTCCCTGCCCCCAGCGCAAGTTAGCCGTTCTTTTAGAAGGATGTCAAGTGTGAATGAGAAAGCTTTTAACCAGGAGTCCTTTTCCTTGGTTATCCTTAGCATTATCTGGCTTACTTCCCTGGTGGTTCAAATGGTAAAGCGTCTGCCTACAATGTGGGAGACCTGGGTTCAATCCCCTGGGTTGGGAAGATCTCTTGGAGAAGGAAACAGCAACCCACTCCAGTACTCTTGCCTGGAAAACCCCATGGATGGAGGAGCCTGGTAGGCTATAGTCCATGGGGTTGCAAAGAGTCGGACTTGACTGAGCGACTTCACTTTCACTTTCTTTGGCTTAGTAGCCCTGAGATCTTAAACTCCTCACTTAACTGTTTCAGCCATGGCTCTCTCTGGAACACCTTTTAAAAAGTGAAGTGAAAGTGTGTGTTTGTCAGTCATGTCCTACTCTTTGTGACCCCAAGAACTATATAGCCTCCCAAGCTACTCTGTCCATGGGATTCTCTAAGCAAGAACACCGGAGTGGGTAGCCATTCCCTCCCCCAGGGTATCTTCCCTACTGAGGGATCAAACCCATATCTCCTGCACTACAGACAGATTCTTTACCATCTGAGCCACCAAGAAAGCCCAAGCATGAGGCTAATGTTCTCCATGTATAACCTCAACCAAGCAAGATAATGCATAACCATATTTACAGTTTATAGTATGTTTTAAGAGTACAGGGCTTCCCTGGCGCGATTTTCACACACACACACACACACACACACACACACACACACACACACACTTAAGGGTACCAGTCAGTGTTATTATTATTAAATAAAACCATTACAATTTGTGTTATCTGGGAGGCATAATACCCTTAAAATCTACTAAAATCTTAACATAAATTAATCAGAGGAGCTAATCAACAACTTTGAACAAATATCAATCATATGCTATGTATTTGCTAATAAGAAATAAGACCACAGGTGGATGACATAAGCTGAGTAAGTTGAAGCAAGACTGAGAGAAAGGCTAATTCTGTGGACCCTGGTAAGGTGGAAAGACTTGGATTAGGTGACAGAGTGCTGTGTCCTGCAGAAGCTCCAAGAACAGATTGGGACAGGTAAGCCCTAGAAGAGATAAGCAGCTAGAGAAAACTACAGGAAATAGAACTTAATTCTTATCCCACAAAACAAAAACATGACGAGAACTTCTGTAGCAAATGCAGAAATGTAAAGTCGGATGTGTTACTTTATTTTACTTATGAACTGTTTTGAGACTTCTGGAGATGTGCAAGGCTCTGAACATCTGAACGAGGCACTGGAAACTCCCTGGAGATGTGCTTCCAGCCTTTTCTCTGGGGAGACACAATTCCCTGCCTTTGTCAAACCGTTTAAATTTACAAGTGTCTATGATATACAAGTGTCAACCTTGCGATGTAAGTGTCCCTACAATATTTCATAGATGAGCATGTTAAATCTCAGGAGAGTTAAGTAAATAAAGTAAAACTATAATTCAAACAGGTCTTCAGGCTAATCCTTTGTTTTTCCCTATAAACTGGAGTTTTCTAGAAACAACACATATACCTGTGTGTGTATGAATATGTGTGTGTGAAATATGTTGCTGCTAAAGTAAAAGTCAGTAGAAAATCTATAGATTTTTCCTATCTCAAGGAAGTTAAGTACATTGAGCTCTTTTTTAATTATAATATATTAGGGATTGGTAATTTTAACCCTAAAAAATGAGTGCTAACCTGTGAGAAGTAAAACGTCTGTTTTCTACAAGGAAACTGTTCATGTTTGAGAAGTAAGTCATTAAACATTGTGTGACACCTATCAGCAGGATTTTTAAAATGTACCTTTCTTTGTGTTTGACAAAGCCCGGTTCAACTGGATGACTTTGATGCCTACATCAAGGACATGGCCAAAGACTCTGACTATAAATTTTCTCTTCAGTTTGAGGTGAGTAGATAAAGTATTTTCTGCCCTCTGGGGGCATTGGAGCTGGCAGACTTGTACCTGCATCAATCCTCCGCTCCCTGGGCAATGCGGAGTGTGATTCATAAAGGGCAGAATGATCACTGGGCTCAGGGTTGTCTAGGGTGCTGGTTCAGAGCGAAGGATGTCATGCCGTAGTAGGTCAGTGTTTGGGTGGCACAAATGAAGGAAAGGAGAAAGTAGATGTAGGCACTGGGGTGAACAAAAGTGGGAACAGGAGATGGTTTCCATGGTAACACTGAAAACCAAGGGGTGGAAAGTGAGGGGCAAGCAAACAGGATTGAGAGTCAGAACTATTTCTCTTTCAGGGGATTTTTACTGCGTTTCTGTCTTTTAGGCCACGTTAAGTGTGGATGGTGGATGAATTGGACAGGAGCCCCTTGTCTCCTGAGCATAAAAGAGCCTGGTATTTCTTACAACCTTAGGAGTTTTGGCAGTCTATTGGATATGCGAGGTTTTGTTCGCTTTTCTTGGAGAAATTGGAGAGAGTTACACATGCTTTGTATAGAAGAAGAACAAAATTAGTGACATCTTTTTCTGGAGCACATTTTTTTCTCTGAATCCAAGAAATGTGTGTCAGAGTAGATGGAAATGAGTCTAGGATCGCTGTAGTGTGAGGGGTACAGCTGGTCCCCAGGTTTTCTTCTCACATATTTCACAGCTCAGAACACAGTCTGGAGCCTTCTACAGCAAGGCTCAGGTGACTCGTGATTCACGGAGACCAAAAAGACAGGAAAGATAAAGTGATTTCTAAATAGTGTCATTTTTTAAAAGCCTTTTAGGCTTTTTTTTTTTTTTCCTGTGAGACACTAGGCTGTTGAATAAAGCTGCCTTCTCCTCATTATCCATATTCATTTCTTCTTTTCCCCGCATCAGCCAAGAATAGCTTTGTTCTGCAAGAAGCAGCAGGAGTCCTGGTGTGGATATTCATCCCAACAGGGGATCTAGGATGAGAAGAGTCTCGTACATTATCAAATACAAAGCCCCCAACTATCACCTGTGTCTTGAGAAATGTCACATAAAGCCTGACTGAGTTATCCATTGTATGCAGGTGGCATATGAAATTATAAATGCTACATCAGATGCTCAAAGAACAGAAACCCGATTTGAAATGGAGATCTATGGGAATGTTGGGGGCTTCCATGGTGACTTAGTGGTAAAGAATCCACTTGCCAATGGAGGAGACTCAGGTTCAATTCCTGGGTTAGGAAGATCCGCTAGAGAAGGAAAGGGTAACCCCCTCCCAGTATTCTTCCCTGGGAATTCCCATGGACAGAGAAGCCTGGCAGACTACTGTCCATGGGGCCACAAAAGAGTCAGACATGACTTAGCAGCTAAACAATAACAAAATGGGAGGATGGTATTTCAGAAAAGTATACCAATGAAAGAAGGAGGCTTTTGTAAGAAAACATAAGGCTAAACTCAAAAGAAAATAAATATCTAAATAATTCTCATCATGGTGATGAAAATGATTGGGTTAGCCAAAAAGCTTCTTTGGATTTTTCCATATCATCTTACAGACAAATGCAAATGAACTTTTTGGTCAATACAATATAGTATAGGTACACTTTTAACTTCACTGAAGCTACAGTCATTTAATTCCTACTAGGAATTAATTCCTACTTGATCTCAGTGGCACAACCAGGGTCATTGCCTTTGCTGCCAGGCAAACTTCAGTACTTTGCTGAAGTACTCTCAGTTCATGCCATCAAACCCCAGTGTAACTATTACTGTGCTTCTGAATTGCATCACTAGTTTTTTAAAAAAAATTCAGAGAATCATTTTCCAGTAAAAAGAAGATATGTTTTTTTTTCATACAGAAAAAAATTCTGTGAATAACAGAAACACAATTCAAACTGGTTTAGACCAAACATAAAGGGAACTTGTTCAAATGAAAACTAAGATATCTCATATAATCAAAGGGACGATTGAGTGACTACACCAGGAGGGGAGCAGGGAAGCAGCTGAGACTCAGGAATGGCTAAAATCAGGGGCCAGAGAACCCCTCTTTAGAGAAATAGAAATTTCTCATTTCTACTTCTCTCTCTGTCTTGGCCTCACTTTTTCTGGCCCAATCCAACCTCTTTCTCATAGTGGATTATGGAACCACCAACAGCCTCAGAGTGTTGCTGAAAGTGGAATTGCTCAAAAACCATTAGAGGCCAGATGGTTGGAAAGGCAAGTTTGCTTTATTTTGGATGCCTGTCCAAAGGCCAACTCTCCCCACTGATGACCAGTGGGCAAGAGCGTTTATAGACAGAAGGAGGGAGCTACATGCAGAAACAGGAGTCAGCTCTGACAGTCATCTTGAAACTGATCATCAGTGGTCTGACTAGCATCATCTTGGTTGTTTTAGGTAGTTAATCTTCAATTCCAGGGTCTACTCATTTCTGTTTCTTTGAGGCCAATTCTCAAAATTGTGGCAGCTTGTGTCATGGCTACAGTCTAGACGTCATATAGTTAATTTCTTCCACCTGGTGGGGGTTTCAGTATCTATAAAACAGCTCACACTGTCTGCAGCCAGGGAGGGCAGCATCACAAAACAGAAATTCTTACTGGAACCACGTGGCTAAACCAGAGAGAAAGAGCATTATTCCCAAAATTGTTATGTTGAATTATGTCCAGTTTAAAAAATGGCAACCCACTCCAATATTCTTGTCTGGAGAATCCCATGGACAGAGGAGCCTGGCAGGCTACAGTCCATGCGGTCACAGGGAGTTGGACATGACTGAGTGACTATCACTCAGTTTAAAATCTAAACTGTTGTTGTGCATGCTTGCATCAGTCGTGTCTGACTCTTTGTGACCCCATGGACTGTAACCCACCAGGTTCCTCTGTCCTTGGGATTCTCTAGGCAAGCATACTAGAGTGGGTAGCTATTCCCTTCTCCAAAGGATCTTCTGAACTCAAAGACTGAGAACCTTGGTCTCCTTAATTGCAGGCAGATTCTGCATTGCTCAGGTTACTGTTTGAGCCACCAGGGAAGCCCACACACACATATATAATATATGTTAAATTAATTATATTATTATGGAATCATATATTGTATGATTATTATACTGTTGTATTTTATAGTTATTGTAAGTATACTATATATGATGTTATCCTGTATATGATCACATAATAGAAATAGGTGATAGATAGATAAATACAGAGATGAATGGAAGGATTTATTTGAAGAAATTGGTTCACACAATTGTGGAAGCTGGCCAATCTTGAAATATGTGAGGGTTCTAGGGATAAGATGATGCTGCCCCCCAAGTCCAAAGGCAATCTAGAAATAGAAATTCTTAGTCAGGGGTCATTGATCTTTTTTCTGAGACCTTCAACCTAGTGGATAAGATCCACTTGTTTTATAGAGGTTAATCTACTTTTTCAAGTCTGCTGATTCAAATGTTAATTGCAACTAAAAAATACCTTCACCCAACATCTAGACTGATGTTTAACCAAGCAATTTGGTGCTAGAGTATAGCCAAGTTATTGCATAGAATCAGCCATCACACCATGACTTGGAGACATGTTTAATGTTTTTATTTATTATTAGTCTTTTTTGCATATCCCTTTGTTCTTAGAACATTATTGGTAAAATATGTAATTTATTTGGTGCCCAGTTCTGATATTGTATCTCTGCTCTGGTGAGAAAATACAGATTACTCTCTAGAAGTCTGTATTCAATCATAGGCTCAGATTGTAGGTTTTGAACTAACATTTGCTTAAGCAGTGACCCAGTGGTCTGACTCATTTCCTTTTTCATTTGACAGCCTCCCACGAGCTGACGTGGAGAAGGCAATGGCAACCCACTCCAGTACTCTTGCCTGGAAAATCCCATGGACCGAGGAGCCTCGTAGGCTGCAGTCCATGGGATCATGACTGAGCGATTTCACTTTCACTTTTCACTTTCGTGCATTGGAGAAGGAAATGGCAACCCACTCCAGCGTTATTGCCTGGAGAATCCCAGGGACATAAGAGCCTGGTGGGCTGCCGTCTATGGGGTTGCACAGAGTCGGACAGGACTGAAGTGACTTAGCAGCAGCAGCAGCAGGAGTTGACAACCTTCAGCTCCACCCCACCCCCACATCCTCAGGTTGAGAGTCAGAGGAACCTCATCTGTTTTCAAAGACCCATTGTGCATCCACACTTGATTTCAGGGTGCACATCAAACCTTTCACATGGCAGCCCTCAAATTTTCCAGAACTTGATCATTAATGGAGGCTTAAGAATGAAAATGTGTCTTGCTCTAATGGGACCTCAAGAGGGTTTGTTGTTGTGTAGTTCAGTCATTAAGTCACGCCCAACTCTGCGACTCCATGAACTGCAGCACACCCGGCTCCTCTGTCCTCTACTGGCTCCTGGAGTTTGCTCAGATTCAGGTCTATTGAGTTCAAGAGCATGTAGAGATGGCTGAATCAATTAGACTAGCTAAAGTCAGTATCTGTATAGTTATTCGTTCCATTTATGCTAATACTTATTCACTTTGTATTCATATTAATTCAAAGTGACAAAAGATACCTTGTCAAATGTATTCACTTTGACACTGACCTTGAAAGATCATGCTCATGTTGAGAAATTCCATCATTTATAAGCATCATGCAAATTGAAACTAATGTCTGGATTTACATGTATTACCAGTACACTGTAAGTCATACATAAAGCTACACGTGTGTGTGCTCAGTTGCGAAGTCGTATGCCACTCTTTGTGACCTTGTGGAAATGTAGCCCACCAGATTCCTCTATCCATGGGATTTCCCAGGCAAGAGTACTGGAGCCAGGTTGCCATTTCCTTCTCCAGCCGACCTTCCCGACTCGGGGATGGAACTTTCATCTCCTACGTTGCAAGCAGATTCTTTACCACTGAGCCACCTGGGAAGGCCAACATGAAGCTACACTAGTTGCTAAGTTGCATTTTGTGAACAAATCCCCTTTTTAACTTTACATATGATTTTGAATATGTTGGAAAGATTGATTATCCTTCTGATGAAAACATACATCTTTTCTTAAGGAGGTTTGAGATCCAGGGATTAGATTCAATTTCTCACTTCCTGTGTCTCATGTTGTAAATATTTTGAAGATCCAGACTTTAGAGCTTAGAATTGGAGAGTCCATAAGACATGGCACATATTGTTCATTTTGTCATTAATTTCTGTGCTTTGTGTTTGACTGGGATGCTAGGGAGAGTCCTCACCACCTTTGCTTAGAAATGTGGCTGTAAAGGTCAAAACAAAACTATACCACTTGCCACATGGTTCACAGGAGATGACCTTTGATTTCTTGTTATTTGTAGCTGTTTTGACTCATTTCATTCCAGTTCCCTGGAGATCTACCTGCAGCATTGTTGAAGTAAATCAACTCAAATCTTCAACAGTCTTATACCAGGGGTCTTACTTTGTTCCCAGACCTGATTTTTCTCTGCTCTTCCTCCTTGCCTCGGTTTGATCTCAGCTTCCAAGTGCCGGTACTAGTAATTTGTCCAGTGATTGGAGTATTTCCCTTAAATCCCATCCTAGAATCGAGGGCCCTACTGGCTACTGCTAGACTTTCCTGAGGCGGACTTTGTTCTTTCTTGGTCTTCCATTGTGTCCAAGTTTCCCATTCTTCTTTCAGAGTACCTGTTAAAGTTTGACTCATATTGTCCAAAAGATATGTTCGAACCCTAATCAGTCATTCCTCAGAATCTGACCTTATTTGGAAATAGAGTTATTGCAGATGTAATTAAAATGAATGAGTTCATACAGGAATAGGGTAGGCTCTTAATCCATATGTCCAGTGTCCTTATGAGAAGACAGAAGACACAGAGACAAAGAAGAAGAAGACCATGTGATGGCAAAGGCAGAGACTGCACTTGGAATCATGCACTTGGGAGTGAGGGAGCACCAAGGATTGCCAGCAAACCTTCAGAAGCTAGGAAGAGGCAAAGAAGGATGCCCCTGTAGGTTCAAGAGGATACATGTCCCTGGGGGCACCTTGATTTGGGGTTTCTGGCCTTCTTTATTATTAGATGGGAAATTCCTGTTCTTTTTAAGCCACTCAGCTTGTGGCACTTTGTTATGACAGCCCTAGGGAACTAATACAGAACCTCACTAGATACCTTGTTCTAAATTCTTTCTTCTCCCTTTGGGTTTACCTGAAAAGAAACCAGTCATTGCCCAGTCCCACAGGACCTTTCACTTGCGATAGATGGAACCTCTCATGTCAGCACCACAGGTCCCATTGCTTCTCTGGCTTGTCTTATAGTCTAGTCATCTAGCTCATCGGACTCTAAGGTCCAACCTTATAAGCAAACAAGTGCTGCTTAGCTGCTGACATTGTTATAGACTCTAAAGCCAGAATGCAACTTGTGCTCTTCTCAGAAGATGGTGGTCTGTGTTACGGACTGAAGGTGCCCCCACTTCTCAAAGTCATATGTTAAAGTCCAAGCCCCAGTGTGATGGTATTCGGAGATGGAAGCTTTGGGAGATAGTTAGGGTTAGATAAGATCATGGGGGTGGAGCCCTCATGATGGGATTAATTCCCTTGTATTCATAAGAAGAGATACCAGAGACCTTGCTCTCTCTACCTCCCAATGCCCACCATGTGTACACGAACAAGAGATCATGTGAGCACACAGCCAAGATGGTGGCCACTTACAAACGAAGGGAAGCCTCACAATGAAACTTACTATGAAGTGAAAGTGAAAATGTTAGTCACTTACAGTTAGACTTACTGTACTTTACACACACACACACACACACACACATACGCACCTATATGTGTGTGCGTGTGTGTTAGTTGCTCAGTAGTGTCTGACTCTTTGCAACCTCGTGGACTATAACCCGTGAGGTTCCTCTGTCTGTGGGATTCTCCAGTAAGAATACCGAAGTGAGTAGCCATTCCCTTCTCCAGGGGTCTTCCTGACCCAGGGATCAAACCCAGAACTCCACATTGCAGATAGATTCTTTATCATTTGAGCCACCAGGGAAGCCCCGAAACCTATCTTGCCAGTACCGTATTCTTGAACATCTTAGCTTCCAGAACTATGACAAGTGCATTTCTGTTGCAGCAGCTCAGCATGTGGTATTTTCTTACGGCAACCCAACCTGACAAATACAGTGCATGTGTTTGTGCTCTGATTTTCAAGACTGTATGCCTCAAACACAGCCAACACAACACAGACTGCCACTGGCTTCAGTCACTGTCTTAGTTTTCTAGGGGGCTGCCACAACAAATTACCATAATCAAGATTACTTAAAACAATAGAAATGTACTTTCTCACAGTTCTAGAGGCCAGATGTCTAAAATTAAAGTGCTAGCAAGGCCATGCTCCCTCCAAAGTCTCAACGGGAGTATCTCTCTTTGTCTCTCCCAGCTTCTGGTGGACCCAGGCATCTTTGGCTTGTAGCTATATAGCTCTAATCAATGCCTTCATCCTCATATGGCTCTTTTCTTCTCTCTTTTATCTTATTTTGTTTTATTTTACTCTATTTTATTTAATGTTGGACATTGCCTCCATCTTTTTTTTTCTTTATCATGCCACATGGCATGTGGGACTTTACTTCTTTGACCAGGGATTGAACCCACATCCCCTGCATTAGAAGCTTGGAGTCTTAACCACTGGACTGCCAAGAAAGTCCCTCCTGGGGACTTTTATAAGGACACTTACCATTAGCTTCAGAACCCATCCAGATAATACAGTATGATCTTATCTTGTGATTCTTAATTACAACTGCAAAGACTCTCTCTTTACAAGGTTCCAATGTGGACATATCTTTGGAGGGATCAGATTTAGCCCATGATAGATGACTGAGTAACCTAGGAAAAAACCCACAATGATAAATTATATTAGAAACAAAACTGGCAAAAGAAAATTAAAAAATGATGTATGTGGTTTTCAGGCTATCACCTCATACTTTGCTTTCATGAAGATTTAAGCCACTGGAGTTTCCATCTGGCTGGAAAGAAAATAACTGCGAAGCTACTGGGCTAGAAACTTAGTATTTAATTTCCTACCTAGTGACAGGCTAAATTACAAAAGATTGCAAGGCATTTTGTGTACCCTTGCCTTCCCTGCTTTGCTGCAATTTAACTTTGGCAATTTACATTTACAGTGTTCAGCCAATTAAATGTCTCTTATCAACTTAAGGCATTTGTAGAAGGAAGGCAACACACAATTAAAGTTCTATCAGCTAGTCAGCTCCCATATGTGCTCCAGTGCTCGCTCTCAATCTGTTTCCACAGTTTCTTTTCGTACCGGAGGCCTTTTCCTGTGGTTGATCAGTCTGTCTGCAAAGTGAGGGCTTAGTGGAGAGAGTTGTACAGTTAGCACAAATGGCAAAGGAGGGAGGAAGAATGGAGCCAGACAAAGCAAAACAAAGATTCCTAGCAGAAGCATTTCACAGTCATGAGCAATAAGTGTTGCATTGATATTTACTAAGCTTAATCATTCCATATGATAGTCACCATATATCAGAGAGGTATGGAAAAATTATTAACCTTATCTTACACATAATTAAACTAACAACAGGTTACAGAGAATTAAACAATGAGAGAACTAGTTAACCTACTTTTTTAAGACCCTACAGTTTATAAGGGCTTCCCAGGTGGCTCAGCGGTAAAGAATCAGTCCACCAAAGCAGGAGACACAGGTTCGATCTCTGGGTCAGGAAGATCCCCTGGCAGAGGAAAAGGCAATCCACTCCAACATTCTTGCCTGGAAAATCCCATGGATAGAGGAGCCTGGTGGGATCCATGGGGTCATGAAGAGTTGGACATAACTGGGCATACATGCACACACTTTATGAGTGTTCCACCAAAATAAGCCAGGTATTTATATAAATAAATTTATTTATATAACTTTATTTAAATGAAATAGATGAAAATTTAGACAGTTTTATCTATAAAGACACTCCCCAAAAGAGGTATGTTTCCAAAATATTTTTAGCAAAGGAAGCATCATTTAAGTAAGCTTAGAGCTGCTGAAAGGAGGTAACCTAAAAATAACACTGGTTAAGTTGAAGTTTGCTAAAAATAAGTTTTGTTCTTACAAGAACAATATTATCAGTCTTTGACAATCCTTTTTAAAATGGAAAAAAAAAAAACAGTTATAAAGGAAAAATGACAAACTTCTGTTTGATGGCATTTGGCAAGCAAGGGTTTTGACTGAGATAGGGAAAACATCTAAATGTGTAAATTGAAGATCAAAGTCAGCACTGTTAGTCTTGAGATTGACTTCAACTTGAGCCAAGAGCTTGACATTTTGTGAGCTTGAAAAGCCAAAAATGATTAAAAAAAAAAAATCAAAGGAAGAGAGAGATCAAGTCAGTTCATCCATGCTGTCTACAGCTTGCATTCCAATTTCATTTAGCACACACCCTAAGCTACCGACAAACTTCTTTGTGGATGCAGCAGGAATCCCAAGAACTGGTTGTCTACAATATTTGCTTTGCATGAGCACTTGAATCAAGACACTAAAGGCATACACACACACACACACACACACACACACTCACAAAGTTTCCCTGTTTAATCTCTCAAAACATGATCAAATGTCTCCACCTCCTCTCAAAAGTCTTTCAGAGGCACTCCAAAATTCCTTCCCCTGAAAAGTATTCCTCCAGCTTCTGATTCTTTGAAGTAATAACTGGGAGGAATCATGAAGAGTAGCATCCTATGCAGGCTCAGTCGCTTCAGCTGTGTCCATTCTTTGCAACCTGATGGACTATAGCCCGCCAGGCTCCTCTGTCCATGTGACCCTCCGGGTGAGAATACCGGAGTGAGTTGCCATGGCCTCTTCCAGGGAGTCTTCCGGATCCAGGGATTAAACTTGTGTCTCCTGCGTCTCCTGCATTGTAAGCAGATTCTTTATCGCTGAGCCACTGGGGGAAGCCCCAGCATCCCATATAAGTAAATAAAATTTCCAGAAAGTGGTGTATATAGTTCTTCACTTAATAGTCTTTTAGAAAAATGCATACTATCTATGTAACCCCATTTGTAGTTGGTTACATAGACATATGGTTACATAATATTGCCTTCAGATTTGTACAGAATCTGCTGCAGGTTATGCACTGCACAACTCCAGGGAGCGCCATTCTTGAAGACCACAACATAAATGGTGCCTTTGGGGAAACTCAGGTAGTCTGACTCCAACCCCTTGTTTTCCTTCCACATACATAACATAACAGATCAGAAACCCCCTTTTCCAGTAATGTAGACTTTCTGAGGTATGTTGGTTGTCTGTTTATATAAAAATCACTGTAACAATGCAGTGTCTGATAACAGAATTTATAATAGTCCTGATACACACAAGCAAATATTTGAATGTTCCTATTTTCATGGAAGGATTCGCCCACCCACTACTGCTCCATCCTTATTTTGCAGTTTCATTACCAGATTTCTTTGTTGTTATTCAGTTGCTCAGTTGCGTCTGACTCTTTGTGACCCCATCCACTGCAGCACTCCAACCTTCCCTGACCTTCACCATCTCCCAGAGCTTGCTCAAACTCATGTCCATTGAGTTGGTGATACCATCCAACCATCTCATCCTCTGTCATCTCCTTCTCCTCCTGCCTTCAATCTTTCCTAGCATCAGGATCTTTTCTAGTGAGTTGGCTCTTCACAATAGGTGGCCAAAGTATTGGAGCTTCAGCTTCAGCATCAGTCTTTCCAATGAATACTCAGGATTGATTTCCTTTAGGATGGACTGGTTGGATCTCCTTGCAGTCCAAGGGACTCTCAAGAGTCTTCTCCAACACCTCAGTTCAAAAGCATCAGTTCCTTGGAGCTCAGACTTCTTTATGGTCCATCTGTCACATCCATACTTGACTACTGGGAAAACCATAGCTTTGACTATATGGACCTTTTTTGGCAAAGAAATGCCTCTGCATTTTAATAAACTAATTTTATCATAGCTTTTCTTCCAAGGAGCAAATGTCTTTTAATTTCATGGCTGCAGTTACATCTGCAGTGATTTGAGCCCAAGAAAATAAAGTCTGACACTGTTTCCATTGTTTCCCCATCTATTTGCCATGAAGTGATAGGACTGGATGCCATGATCTTAGTTTTCTGAATGTTGAGTTTTAAGCCAGCTTTTTCACTCTCCTCTTTCAGTTTCATCAAGAGGGTTTTTAGTTCCTCTTCACTTTATGCCATAAGGGTGGTGTTATCTGCGTATCTGAGGTTATTGATATTTCTCCCAGCAATCTTGATTGCAGCCTGTGCTTCATCCAGCCCTTCATTTCTCATGATGTACTCTGCATGTAAGTTAAATAAACAGGTTGACAATATACAGCCTTGATGTACTCCTTTCTCAATTTGGAACCAGTCTGTTGTTCCACATCTGGTTCTGTTTCTTCTTGACCTGCATATAGGTTTCTCAGGAGACAGGTCAGGTTGTCTGGTATTGCCATCTCTTTAAGAATTTCCACAGTTTGTTGTGATCCTCCTAGTTAAAGGCTTTAGCATAGTCAATGAAGCAGAAGTAGATGTTTTTCTGGAATTCTCTTGCTCTTTCTGTGATCCAACAGATCATAGAACAGACAGACTTCTATTGACTGTCAATCCAATATCTTGTAACATGGAGAGTGTTCCATACATTTTGTTCCTCACTCTCTCCTTTATTATACTTTCTTGAAAGTTCATTGCTTATAGGAGAAATACCTATAATTTCTCATAGAATAGGAAATGTTTTTGCAAATTGCATAAATTTCAAATTACCTTGTATCTCTTGAAAACTCTGAAACATATATGTTTTCAAATCTTCCACACCCTGAGAATGTACACACAATTTTTACCTTCTCTCAGGGATCACCTAGCTATCCAAGGTATTTATGTATTACATTAGTCGGCCACTACTGCAGTAAAACTACATAAGAAATGACCTCAAAATCTCAGTGACCTACAACACTAATTTCTCTCACTCATGGGGCTGGGGGACAGCTGAGTTGCTTCTGCTTCAAGCTGTGAATCAGGGTCAGGTCTGTTCCATGTGTCTTCTCTTCCTGGGATCAGCAGTTTCTCTGGGCACATTTTTTTCCACCATATGGCAGAAGCCCAGGCAAGCAAATCAAGCTGAGCAAACACATTTAAAGCTTCAGATTGGACATGAGTTCCACCCAACTTCGTTGGCCCAAAGCAAGGTGACAGCAGTAGAATGGAGAAGTACACTCTGTTTCAAAAGGGAGCAGAAAGAAAAGTGAAAGTGTTAGTCACTCAGTTGTGTCTGCTGTCTGTGACCCCATGGACTACACCCCACCAGACTCCTCTGTCCATGGGATTCTCCAGGCAAGAATACCGGAGTGGATTGCCATGTCCTCTTCCAGGGGGTATTCCAGACCCAGGAATGAAACCTGGGTCTCCTGCATTGCAGGCAGATTCTCTACCATCTGAGCCACCAGGGAAGCCCCTGCAACATCATAAGGCAAAGGGATCTGATCACTGTGTTCTATTAGAGGCAGGAAGTGAAAAATAATCCACTATGAGCAATAATCCAGTGTGGACAATAATCCAGTTCCACAGGAGTGCGATTGCTGGATCATATGGTAACTCTGTTTTTAGTTTTTAAGGAAACTCTATACTGTACAACATACTGGTTACACTTTTCCACTCTAACTTTTAATATTTTTCTTCTTATTCTTTGCAAATGACTTGTATCAAACAATCCCTCTGAAGGAATCTTAAATCTTTTCTGTCATTTACAGGAACTGAAGTTGATTGGACTGGATATTACACACTTTGCTGCAGACCTTCCACTGAACCGATGTAAAAATCGTTACACAAACATCCTACCATGTAAGACTGTCAATAATGCTGATCCCACTCTTGTCTTCCAAAGGCTGAAAGACTGTTACGGCAGATGAATCAGTTCCACCAACCTCTAGCCAGGCCACAAATGATCTGTATCCTCAAGGCCATGTCTGCAATTGCATTGATTGCATTGGTGTTTTGATATCATTAGATCTTGTTGTGTGTAAGAAGATTTAATTACCATGCTTTTAAATGAATTGTATCTGAACAGAAAAAAACTGACCCTTTGGCCCTTGGGAGATCAAAACGTCTTAGCCAAATAAGGGATAAGATAAATTGTACTTATAACCTATTTTCAGTCAATTCATTGACAGTGGAAGGAGGCAAATAGAAAGGAAATGCAAGGTGTGAAAAAGGCTCCTTTCTTACTTCTGGCAAGTTCTGCTGTTCCTTAGGATTTTGCAGTAAAAGCAACATTCAAAGAAAAAGTAACACAAAGTACTTAATAGGACCATTAAAACACATTCTAATATAAATTTAACATTCTTCTCTGCTACACTCTAGTGGGGGCTGGGAAAGAAGGGAAGAGTGCAAACCTTTACAAAGAGAAGCCTCCTTCATGAGGGTTTTTGACAAAATTAGGTAAGAACTGTGGAAAATTCTGAAAGAGATGGGAATATCAGACCACCTGATCTGCCTCTTGAGAAACCTATATTCAGGTCAGGAAGCAACAGCTAGGACTGAACATGGAACAACAGACTGGTTCCAAATATGAAAAGGAGTACGTCAAGGCTGTATATTATCACCCTGCTTATTTAACTTATATGCACAGTCCATCATGAGAAACGCTGGGCTGGAAGAAGCACAAGCTGGAATCAAGATTGCGGGGAGAAATATCAATAACCTCAGATATGCAGATGACACCACCCTTATGGCAAAAAGTGAAGAAGAACTAAAAACCCTCTTGATGAAAGTGAAAGAGGAGAGTGAAAAAGTTGGCTTAAAGCTCAACATTCAGAAAACGAAGATCATGGCATCTGGTCCCCTCACTTCATGGGAAATAGATTGGGAAACAGTGGAAATAGTATCAGACTTTATTTTGGGGGGGGCTCCAAAATCACTGCAGACGGTGATTGCAGCCATGAAATTAAAAGATGCTTACTCCTTGGAAGGAAAGTTATGACCAACCTAGATAGCATATTGAAAAGCAGAGACATTACTTTGCCAACAAAGGTCCATCTAGTCAAGGCTGTGGTTTTTCCAGTAGTCATGTATGGATGTGAGAGTTGGACTGTTAAGAAGGCTGAGCGCCAAAGAATTGATGCTTTTGAACTGTGGTGTTGGAGAAGACTCATGAGAGTCCCTTGGACTGCAAGGAGATCCAACCAGTCCATCCTAAAGGAGATCAGCCCTGGGATTTCTTTGGAAGGAATGATGCTAAAGCTGAAACTCCAGTACTTTGGCCACCTCATGCGAAGAGTTGACTCATTGGAAAAGACTCTGATGCTGGGAGGAATTGGGGGGCAGGAGGAAAAGGGGACAACAGAGGATGAGATGGCTGGATGGCATCACTGACTCAATGGACGGGAGTCTGAGTGACCTCCAGGAGTTGGTGATGGACAGGGAGGCCTGGCATGCTGCGATTCATGGGGTCACAAAGAGTCGGACACGAATGAGTGACTGAACTGAACTGAACTGAATATTATTATGAGCTTCCCTGGTGGCTCAGTGGTAAAGAACCTGCCTGCAATGCAGGAGCTGCAGGTTCGATCCCGGGGTCAGGAAGATCCCCTGGAGGAGGGCATGACAACCCACTCCAGTATTCTTGCCTGGAGAATCTCATGGACAGAGGAGCCTGGAAGGCTGCACAGTCCATGGGGTTGCACAGAGTCAGACAAGACGGAAGCGACTTAGCAGAGCACAACACAACACAATATTATCATATAACACTTTCTATCTGCACACATTTCAGGATTTATTATGTTCATTTGAAGTCCATTTACAAAAAGCCCATCAACACCATCTTCTTTTCTCTAGGCTTCCCAGAGATAGTGAATTCTCTGGATATCCCTGAAAGTGAAAGTTGCGCAGTCATGTCCGACACTTTGCTACTCCATGGACTATGGAATTCCCCAGGCCAGAATACTGGAGTGGGTAGCCTTTCCCTTCTCCAGGGCATCTTCCCAACCCAGGGACCAAACCCAGGTCTCCCTAATTGCGGGCAGATTCTTTACCAGCTGAGCCACAAGGGAAGCCTAAGAATACTGGAGTGGGTAGCCTATCCCTTCTCCAGTGGATCTTCCCAACCCAGGAATCAAACTGGGGTCCCCTGCATTACAGGCAGATTCTTTACCAACTCAGCTACCAGGGAAGACTTGAGTGAAATGGAAATCCTAGGTTTAGATTACATTCAATAGCCTTCACACAACCCACCAGATATTTTAGTTCCTCTACATATTCTCCACAATTCCCTGCAAATCTAGAGACCACTCTTTTAAGAACAGGAAGGCTGGTGGGGAAGAAATAGTGGTTGGGAGATATTTATATATTTATTTAAACAAGAAACTAAGATTGAGATATGGCTAAAATATAAAGCTAAAATAAACTTTATCTACCTACTCTATCACTGACCAATTTAACTTGATTTGGGGTACAAATATTGAGTACAGAATTGTCTTGACAAGTCTTCATTACACTCCGAATGTTTTCTTTTTTTTTTCTCTTTTGTTTTGTATCTGTTAATCCCAAGCTCCTAATTTATCCCCCATCCCCTGCCCCACTCATTTCCCCTTTAGTAACCATAAACTTATTTTCTATATCTGTGAGTCCATTTCTGTGTTGTAAATAAGTTCATTTGCATCATTTTTTTTTAGTTTCTACATAGAAGTGATATATGATATTTGTCTTTTTTTGTCTGACTTACTTCGTTTAGTGTGGTCATCCCTAGTCCGTCTAAGTTGCTGCAAATGGAATTATTTCATTCCTTTTTATGCCTGAGTGCTATTCCATTGTGTGTGTTTACCACATCTTCTTTCTCCATTCATCTGTTGATAGCCACTGAGGTTGTCTTCAGGTCTTGGCTACTGTGAGTAGTGCTGCACTGAACGTTAGGGTGCATGCATCTTTTCAAACTAAACTTTTCATCTTTTCCAGATATATACCCAGGATGGGATTGCTGGATCATGTAGTTACTCTGTGTTTAGTTTCTAACGACCCTCCGTACTATTCTTCATAGTAACTGCACCCTTCTGCTGTGACGTTTAATATTTTTCTCCTTATTCTTTACAGATGACTTTAGCCGAGTGAGACTGATCTCCATGAATGAAGAGGAAGGTGCAGACTACATCAATGCCAACTACATTCCTGTAAGTAAAAACAAACAAAAAAAATTCCTTAAATCAGGCCTCCAAAAACAAACAAACAAACAAAACCAGGCATCCAAATTCTACCCCAGCCAGAGGAAGACTATTACCGCTGCAGAGATGAGTCGAACAGTTCAATAGAGAGTCATTCTTCACCAAGCAGTTCAACTATAAAGAACAGTTTCCATTATTCCACTTTAGAATAAAGAATGGCAGGGAGGGGGAGGGAGCCTAGAGAATAATAATGTTCAAATATCTTTGAAAAGGACTAGTGAAAGTGAAAGTAGATAATTATACTAAAGATCTACTTTCCTATGCTTAAATTTCAGTGTCAGCGCCAACCTGTGCTTTTAAAATGTATCTGTATAGACACGTGGTTGTTATTGTAGAAAGGTGTGGGTGTGATTTTGTAGCTTCCCAAGAAAAATGTTAAAAACCACACGGATTTGTGCAGTTAGTTTCTATGACTGTCTCTTTAATGGAAAAAAAAAATGGAGAAAACATAATATAGGTGCATGATCCTTTACCAGGTTTCCCCCCAGTAAATTCTCAGTTGCTTCTCATTTGTGTGGAACAGCAATTGGTGTTGATTTTAAGGCTTTCCTGGTGGCTCAGATGGTAAAGAATCTGCCTGCAATGCAAGAGACCTGGATTTGATCCCTGGGTCAGGAAGATCCCCTGGAGAAGGGAATGGCAACCCACTCCAGTATTCTTGCCCAGAGAATTCCATGAACAGAGGAGCCTGGTGGGCTACAGTCCTTGAGGTTGCAAAGAGTTGGACATGACTGAGTGACTTTCACTTTAGCTCCTTAAGTGACAACTTTGTCTTTGTCTTCCAGGGGTACAATTCACCCCAGGAATACATTGCCACACAGGGGCCACTGCCTGAAACCAGAAATGACTTTTGGAAGATGGTCCTGCAACAGAAGTCCCAGATTATTGTCATGCTCACTCAGTGTAATGAGAAGAGGAGGGTAAGTACTTTCAATCCTTTGAAAGTAAAGAATTCAGTCTCATTTAGCAGTAAAACCTGCACCAGCCAGTGCCAGGGAATGTGCTCACTGTTGGGGGGAAGGGAGGCTTAGAAGGAAGGGGGACATATGTGTACCTGTGACTGATTCACGTTGCTTTATGGCTGAAGCCAGTACCATATTCTAAAGCAATTATCCTCCAATTAAAATTTTTAAAAAGGTGTGGGTGTAATTTTATAGGCTTCCCAAGAAAAATGTTTAAAATCATATGGGTTTATGCAGTTAGTTACTATGATGGCCCCTTTGATGGAAAAAAAAGGAGAAAATATTACATAGGTGTATGTTCCCCTTGCTTCTTTCTTTATCCTCACAGTAATCGTATACAATTCTTCAGAGGCGAGTCATTTGCTTTCTCTAAATGATCACTGACTGTTTCTTCCCCAGCCTGTTGGTCTTAAAAGATTATGCTATTGCCCCCTCAGGTGAAATGTGATCATTACTGGCCTTTCACAGAAGAGCCCATAGCATATGGTGACATCACGGTGGAGATGATGTCGGAGGAAGAGCAGGACGACTGGGCTTGTAGACATTTCCGGATCAACTACGTAAGTCACGGAGCAGGGCTTCAGGGGCCATCCCCACGCTGAGGGAATCGCCAGGGTCAGGAAACCCATCCTCCTTTATAGGAGACTGTGAGTGCTTTAGACTTGGTGACACTGCTTCCTCCAAGAGAAAAATGCCACATACAATGTGCTTGCTTCCCATCTCCCGGAGGGTGATGTGGATAAGATGCTTGGTCCAGACAGCCGGAGGACATGGAATCAGAAGGCGGCACTGTTCAGTCTCAGATTCACCCGGGGTAATAGAAGACGCGGTGACCCACGGCTCACCAACGTGACTAAGGAAAGAAGTGTTGCCACTACTTATACTATGTATGACTATAAGGAGGACATGCAAAATAAGGATATACTTACATTATAAATTAAAATGTAATTTTAGAGGTAGTGGTTTTGTTTTGTTTCTTATTTTGTTGTAGTTTGGTTTTTCTTATTTCAAAGGTACTTCTGGACCTTATTAATCATGGTTTCATGGCTCTTTTGAAATGCAGTTGATTTCTGGTGATTAGGATGTCAGAAAAGTCTATTTTTCCTGAAGGCAGACTTCTGAGCTCAAGCTGAATGTTAGTGTACCAGGCTAGGTGCTGACATCAATCACAGTCATCCTGGTTCCTTCTTTATGGCTCCTTCACAGAGAGCAGTCCTAAAAATAGGAGGGAAGTTTTACTAGTACTGTGTTCTCCAGTGGAGTGTGCTCTGTGTTGAAGACAAACAATAGGAAATGCCTCATTAAAACTCACTTCTCTGCTTAGAAACAACCCTTCCTCACAGTATGGATCAGGGGATGAACAAAAAGAGGCTGCTTTGTGAAACCTTTGAGCTAAGAACGAGTTTTGCCTTTTAAAAGTTGGAAAAAATTAAAGGAAGAATACTATTTCACAAGAAATAATATGTGGAAATTATATAATTAAAATACCAATGTCCATAAGTAACATTTTATTGAAACATAGCCACAAACTTGTTTACTGATTTTTTATGACTATTTCTGTCCTACATCAGGCTTGAATAGTTGCAGCAGACTGTATGATCCACAAAATCTAAAGTATCTGTTTGCCCTTTGCAGGAAATGCTTGCTGACCATTTAATATAGACAATGGAAACAATGTTTCAATATAACATAAGTCCTCAAGAACTCACCATTTATTGATATTTACAAAAAACAAATCACTTCTTAACTGCTAGCAGTTAACAATGGCTTTAGCTGCATTAGGAGAAGGCAATGGCACCCCACTCCAGTACTCTTGCCTGGAAAATCCCACGGATGGAGGAGCGTGGTAGGCTGCAGTCCATGGGGTCGCTAAGAGTCGAACATGACTGAGCAACTTCACTTTCTCTTTTCACTTTCATGCATTGGAGAAGGAAATGGCAACCCACTCCAGTGTTCTTGCCTGGAGAATCCCGGGGATTGCTGGAGAATCCCGGGGAGGCCTGGTGGGCTGCCGTCTATGGGGTCGCACAGAGTCGGACACGACTGAAGTGACTTAGCATTAGCTGCATTAAGAGTGTAGGTAGATCCCAGTGTAACAGCTCCATGCTGTTCCATCTCTTTGAAATGCTCATCTCCTCCCCTTCTCTAAGAACATCCCTACTCAGAGTGTCAGCTCAAATGTCATCTCTTTATCAAGCCTTCCCTAGTCTCAAGAGACCCTTTTCCCTTTCCTCCCCTGCTCTAATCCCATGTGTATCACTCCATCACAGTGCACTGTAAGTGATCACAATTCTCTGATTTCCTGTCTGCCTCCTCCATGTGCTATGAGTTTCATATACAAGTATCCTGTTTTGATAATCCTTGTAGGGACTTCCGTGGTGATATAGTGGTTAGGACTTTACCATCCAATAGCAGTAATGTGTGTTTCATCCCTGGTCAGGGAATTAAGATCCCACATGCTTCCTGGCCAAAAAAACCAAAGCATAAAACAGAAGCAATATTGTAGCAAATTCAATGAAGACTTTAAAACTTGTCCACATCAAAAAAAATCTTAAAAAATAATAATCCTTTTAATCGAAACAGTTAGCCACTTAATAATCTTGTGAAATGAAAAAAAAAATCAGTGAATGGATGTTTTCAAAAATAAGGGAGCATTAAGAAAACATCAACAGATTTAACCATCAGAGAAATATTTAACAATAGGAATTTTATTTGAACTCTGCTTTCTGTCTTGGCTATGTCAACCAGAAAGCAGTGCAAACTGCTAGACAAATATAGAATAGATTTGAATAGAATAAATCTTTCTCTAGATTTTGCATATAGGAGAAAAAAATTGCAAAGCAAACATAAGGTATGTTCCCTTGACAGGAAAGAGTGACATCATTTATGGTATGATTCATATTATACTTCTTGTCCTTGATCTTAAATGATAACCTTTCAATGACAAACGTGTGAAGGGCTTGAAACAGATGAATAAAATGCTTAATGACAGAGTTTTCTGGAAATAGTTTTATAGTCACAAGCATCTGGTCCCAGAGTGCCCCCTTTGGGCCATAAATATACAGAATCTAAGTTTTAAGCTTCTGCAATGAATGCTAAACTAAAGACTGTCATGCTATTGCTGATGAATAGATTTTTTTTTTTTTTTTTTACTTTTTTAAAAAATTTTTGGCTTATACACTTCTTTATCTCCTCCATATTTCCACATGGAATCTTTCACAGTAAAACCAGATAAAATTACCTAAATGAGAAAATCAGAGACATTTTGGAATGGCTAAGATGTAACCAGTAAGGTTTTCTCATTTAGTAAGAAAGGAAGAAAATGACCGTAACACACAATTTATCACTTTCCAGTACTTGAAACTTGACATGAACTGAATAATAATTGGAAACTAAAAACCAGCAAAAACTGGTTTGTTCCCATTGACATGTGCCTTGCTACTCAGCTAACAGGAATCAACCATCTGGTGCAAAGACCTCTGCCTTGCAGCTACAGAGAGACGGACGACAATTTAAAGAATTCCTATTTTTGAACCACTTGCGTATTTTAGCTGGATACCTTGTCAGATCAACCAGAGGAGATTTTGTATATATTCTGTATACATAAAGATACAAATAGGAGATTGTATATATTTATATATATGCATGTATATCCTACAGTGTACAAGTCTTGTGCTCAGTCTGTAATCCTCATTTGAAAAGAGCATTTTCATGAACGTTCTGGCAACCACAGCTATGTGGTAATGAGGTATCCTTAAATCCTCCTGGTGTTGACTAATTCATTCATTCTGCACAATTTATTCTGCTTGAGTTACTTTCTTGCCATACTTCCTGAAGACAGTGGTGAAGCTGGCCAGCGTCTTTGCAGATTTCATGCTTCATGTATCCAAGACAAAGTCCTTGAACCTATGCAGAGAGGGAGGCATTGAATGTGGCTGGGAATGTATGGCCTTAGGCCAAGGAGACAGTGGGTCTAGTTGAAGTGCTAAGATATATATATATATATATATATATATATATATATATATATATTTATTTATTCTTATTTATTTTTGTAATTTTACCTCACCCAAGACCACAGACTCTTTGAAATTCATTTCTCTTTAATACTTGAAAGCCTAAACTTTGTATCCAAACTGCTGCAGCTAAGTCTCATCAGTCTTGTCCAACTCTGTGCGACCCCATAGACGGCAGCCCACCAGGCTCCCCCGTCCCTGGGATTCTCCAGGAAAAAACACTGGAGTGGGTTGCCATTTCCTTCTCCAGTTCATGAAAGTGAAAAGTCAAAGTGAAGTCGCTCAGTCGTGTCTGACCTTCAGCAACCCCATGGACTGCAGCCAACCAGGCTCTTCCATTCATGGGATTTTCCAGGCAGGAGTACTGGAGTGGGTCGCCAGTGCCTTCTCCTGTATCCAGACAAATTCTTCCAAATTACAGTATAATATTTCATCTCCTGAATGGATTCAAGAGTCTTAGCAAGTTTGGGAGATGAAGGATGCATTAGATCTTTGTGAGGCTTGGATTTGGAATATTTCTGGTAGTTGATAACAAGAGCAGAATAAAGCTATATGCTTATAAGGTAGTAGGGGCTAAAGCAAGTAATTCTTGAAGGACATATATATCCTGGTTGTTATTTACTCAGATCAGAGAGAATAATAATATGTTTGGTGTATGGGTTCATATGAATAGGAAAATATAGAAAATATCCACTTATTGGGATTCCAAGAACCACTCACTTAAACGCAGTGTGCTGGGGACTTCCCTGGTGGTCCAGCAGGTTAAGACTCTGTGCTTCTACTGCAGGGGCACAGGTTCGATACCTGGCCAGGGAACTAAGATCCTGCATGCTACCAAACTTGGCCAAAAAAATAAATAAAAGGAGAAGGTTTATAAATAATAACAATTTTAAGAAAAGAAATGTACTGAGCTGGATGAGAACAAGTGGTAGTAATTACGTAGCAGCAGTGATGAAACTATCTAACAGAAACCACCCTTCACAGACATGCTCACACTTAATTCTCACAACAACCCTTGTTAAAAGTATTATGAGACCCTCTTCAAGTAAGCAAACACTGGTGTTCAGTGAGGGCATCTTGTGTTAGGTCCCCTAGTATCAGAATCCAAGACAGGGATTGCCACACATAGGGTTTTTGAAAGTGTAGTACTGGGTGAAATCCATACAAGAAAAGGGAAGCAGGAGAAGACAGGAGAGTTGTCTTAGCCTGACGCTTTGCTCCCTGGTATCCATCACAAAGGGGCTTCCCTTGTAGCTCAGTCAGTAAAGAATTGGCCTGCAGTGCAGGAGACCTGGGTTCGATCCCTGGGTTGAGAAGATCCCCTGGAGAAGGAAATGGTGACCCATTCCAGTATCTTTGCCTGGAAAATCTCACGGACAGAGGAGCCTGGTGGGCTGCAGACCATGGGGTCGCAAAGAGTTGGGCACGACTGAGCGACTAACATTTACTTATCAATCACAAAAGGAAAAGGGGGTGGCAGAGGATGAGATGGTTAGATAGCATCATTGACTCCATGGACATGAGTTTGAGCAAACTCCAGGAGAGAGGGAAGAACAGGAGAGCCGGTGTGCTGTGGTCCATGGGGTCACAAAGAGTCAGAGACTGAATAATAACAACATCCATCACTCAATCACTGTGGTCTGCCCTCAGCCTGGGAACCTGATCTCTTAGGCACTTTCCAGCAGGCAGCTCCCTTTAGTGGGAGACAGCTATGAGGGATGGGGCTGCAGCCAGATGCTACTAGCAGCACCAGGGAGACAGAATGGATCACCTGGCCAAGTGGACCGAAGCTGGCCACCAACCGCATCTTACAGTGTTTAATTCATTGCCCAGAACTGATGTAACTTCTGAATGGCAGAACAAGGATGCAAACCCTGATCTGCTTAAGCTCTTATCATGACCCAGGCATGGATTAGCCTATTTACCCTACTGTTTGAAGCTTTATATAATTAGTATTTGTTTTTCTCAGGGCCTGCTTTGTGCCGGACACAATGCTGAGAGCTAGAAAGGGAGGTGTGCTGACCAGGAGTAGAATGCAGCCTTCCCGTCACTCAAGAGCTGCCGCAGAGGCCTGAGCCATCCTGACTGTGGACTGAGAGATTAATGCTTGTTTTTTTCCCAAAGGCTGACGAGATGCAGGATGTGACGCATTTTAACTACACTGCATGGCCCGATCACGGGGTGCCCACAGCAAATGCTGCAGAAAGCATCCTGCAGTTTGTACACAAGGTCCGACAGCAGGCTATGAAGAGCAAAGGCCCCATGATTGTGCACTGCAGGTAACCTCCTCAAGGGTGCTGGCTGTTAGAAATCAGCGAGGGAATTGCCCATCATTCCATAAACCTCTGATTAGATTGAATTAACTGGTCAATGAGTTTTAATTTTTAAAAATTTAAATGGTGGAGAGGGAGGTGGGAGGGGCATTCAGGATGGGGAGGACACGTGTATACCTGTGGCTGGTTCACGTTGATGTATGGCAAAAACCATCACAATATTGCACTTCAGATCAGTCGCTCAGTCGTGTCCAACTCTTTGCGATCCCATGAACTGCAGCACGCCAGGCCTCCCTATCCATCACCAGCTCCCGGAGGTCACTCAGACTCACATCCATCGAGTCAGTGATGCCATCCAGCCATCTCATCCTCTGTCATCCCCTTCTCCTCCTGCCCCCAATCCCTCCCAGCATCAGAGTCTTCTCCAATGAGTCAACTCTTCGCATGAGGTGGCCAAAATACTGGAGTTTCAGCTTTAGCATCATTCCTTCCAAAGAAATCCTAGGGCTGATCGCCTTCAGAATGGACTGGTTGGATCTCCTTGCAGTCCAAGGGACTCTCAAGAGTCTTCTCCAACACCACAGTTCAAAAGCATCAATTCTTCGGCGCTCAGCGTTCTTCACAGTCCAGCTCTCACATCCATACAGGACCACAGGAAAGACCACAGCCTTGACTAGGCGAACCTTTGTTGGCAAAGTAATGTCTCTGCTTTTGAATATGCTATCTAGGTTGGTCATAACTTTCCTTCCAAGGAGTAAGCGTCTTTTAATTTCATGGCTGCAGTCACCATCTGCAGTGATTTTGGAGCCCAGAAAAATAAAGTCTGACACTGTTTCCACTGTTTCTCCATCTATTTCCCATGTAGTGATGGGACCAGATGCCATGATCTTAGTTTTCTGAATGTTGAGCTTTAAGCCAACCTTTTCACTCTCCACTTTCACTTTCATCAAGAGGCTTTTTAGCCCCTCTTCACTTTCTGCCATAAGGGTGGTATCATCTGCATATCTGAGGTTATTGATATTTCTCCCAGCAATCTTGATTCCGGCTTGTATTTCTTCCTGTCCAGCATTTCTCATGATGTACTCTGCATATAGGTTAAATAAACATGGTGACAATATGCAGCCTTGACGTACTCCTTTTCCTATTTGGAACCAGTCTGTTGTTCCATGACCAGTTCTAACTGTTGCTTCCTGACCTGCATACAGATTTCTCAAGAGGCAGATCAGGTGGTCTGGTATTCCCATCTCTTTCAGAATTTTCCACAGTTTATTGTGATCCACACAGTCAAAGGCTTTGGCATAGTCAATAAAGCAGAAATAGATGTTTTTCTGGAACTCTCTTGCTTTTTCCATGATCCAGCGGATGTTGGCAATTTGATCTCTGGTTCCTCTGCCTTTTCTAAAACCAGCTTGAACATCAGGAAGTTCACGGTTCACATATTGCTGAAGCCTGGCTTGGAGAATTTTGAGCATTACTTCACTAGCGTGTGAGATGAGTGCAATTGTGCGGTAGTTTGAGCACTCTTTGGCATTGCCTTTCTTTGGGATTGGGATGAAAACTGACCTTTTCCAATCCTGTGGCCACTGCTGAGTTTTCCAAATTTACTGGCATATTGAGTGCAGCACTTTCACAGCATCATCTTTCAGGATTTGAAATAGCTCCACTGGAATTCCGTCACCTCCACTAGCTTTGTTTGTAGTGATGCTTTCTAAGGCCCACTTGACTTCACATTCCAGGATGTCTGGCTCTAGGTCAGTGATCACACCATCGTGATTATCTGGGTCGTGAAGCTCTTTTTTGTACAGTTCTTCTGTGTATTCTTGCCACCTCTTTTTAATATCTTCTGCTTCTGTTAGGTCCATACCATTTCTGTCCTTTATTGAGACCATCTTTGCATGAAATGTTCCTTTGGTATCTCTGATTTTCTTGAAGAGATGCCTAGGCTTTCCCATTCTGTTGTTTTCCTCTATTTCTTTGCATTGATCACTGAAGAAGGCGTTCTTATCTCTTCTTGCTATTCTTTGGAACTCTGCATTCAGATGTTTATATCTTTCCTTTTCTCCTTTGCTTTTTGCTTCTCTTCTTTTCACAGCTATTTGTAATGCCTGCTCAGACAGCCATTTTGCTTTTTTGCATTTCTTTTCCATGGGGATGGTCTTGGTCCCTGTCTCCTGTACAATGTCATGAACCTTATTCTATACTCCAATATAAAATAAAGAGTTTTAAAAAAATAAGGGCGTCCCTGGTGGCTCAGTGGTAAAGAATCTGCCTGCAAATGCAGGAGACATGAGCTTGATCCCTGATCCAAGAAAATTCTGTATGCTGAGAAGCAAGTAAGACCATGTGCCACAACTATTAAGCCTGTGTTCTAGAGCCTGGAAACTGCAACTATTAAAGCTGGCGCAGCCTAGAGCCCTTACTCCACAACAGAAGAAGCCACCACAATGAGAAGCTGTCAAACCACAACTAGAGAGTAGCCACCACAACCAGAGAAAAACCGGTGCAGCAATGAAGACCCAGTTTATAGCCAAAATCAATAAATACAATTATTTTTTTTAATCATTTAGTTGGGAAATAACTGATTTTGTCTTTTTTTGTCAAAAAGACAAATTTGTCAATTTTGTCTTCTGTTTTCTCAATGATGGTACATATAGTTTTGGTGGATTTTACACTTATTTGTTTCCAACAGTGTAGAAAGTGAAAGTGAAACTGAAGTTGTTCAGTTGTGTCTGACTCTTTGCGACCCCGTGGACTATAAACCACCAGGCTCCTCCGTTCATGGGATTCTCCAGGCAAGAATACTGGAGTGGGTTGCCATTTCCTTTGCCAGGGGATCTTCCCAACGCAGGGATTGAACCTGGGTCTCCTGCATGGCAGGCAGACGCTTTAACCTCTGAGCCACCAGGGTAGCCCTTCTAACACTGTAGAAGGGCAGTCCATCAGTGACGTGATATCGGAACCTCTTTTTCAGTGCTGGAGTCGGTCGGACGGGAACGTTCATCGCCCTGGACAGGCTCTTGCAGCACATTCGGGATCATGAGTTTGTCGACATCCTGGGGCTGGTGTCAGAAATGCGGTCATACCGGATGTCTATGGTACAGACCGAGGTAGGAACTGAATCACAGGCATTTATAAATTGGGGCTTGACTGAAAAACTTCCCACTGTTCAATCCCATATTTCAAAACCATTGTCTCAAAATGTTTTTTGCATTTGCTGTTCCCAGTGTCTTACTGTGCGCAAACTGCTCCAAGGTATAAAAGACACAGATAACCATTCGGTATATAGGTCTACACTTTTATTGGTGTCTTATGCCCTCCAGTAAACCAGAGCATATGGATGTATCTATAATGGAATAAAACTTCTTTCAACAGACCGAGAGTTCAGTGAGGGTAACAGCCATCTGGGGAAATGCCACCGAGTGGAGACTTTGGAGTTGGTGTGATTTAATTTCTATTTAAAATGCTAGACTCAATTCTGTAAGTTTGTCATTAGTTTGCCCTTCGTGTGACTCTGTTCACTTGTGAGGATAATATGTGTTGCACGTGAGCTTTCTGATGAGGTAAATTATGATTTTAAGGATTTCCAGCCCTTCATCCACCAACACAGCCAGTCTCCTTGAGCTAAATGAATGGATTCCTTATTGTAACAACACAGAGGCATCTCCAGAAACAGCCATCCGTGCTACCTGCCCCCCTCCCGGGGCCTCCTCTTCTCCCAAACCCTTTCCTCCCGTGAAATGACCTCAGGCTGGAATGGCAGCCCCGCCCGGTGCCCGCACACAGCATCACAGCCTCAGAGAATCTGTGGGTGTACACCTGTGTGTGCCCCAAACCAGAGCACAATAGCTTCCTGGTAATCTTAGTCACCCAGCCGTACTCGCAACTTCTTAGCTTCAGGCGAACAATAATAATCCTCCTCCTGGAGGAGTGTGTGTGGGAGGAACACTTGTGGGATAGAATACAACCTGGCCTGACCGCTGATTTCAGTTCCCAAGGGATTAAAGCCTGCCTACCTCTTCCCGCTGCTTTTCCCGCCAACCACCACTAGATGTCAGTGTAGCGCAAAAGCCTGCTGTCCTGGCTCCTGTCTCAATGCTTCCGGTCTCCCTTTCCTTGCCCTTTCCCATCTGGCCAAGGTTCTGCACAGCCATTCATTCCAATGTGTTTATTTCTGAGCTATAGCAACATCATAGCACTTTGGAAACAGTAACTCATTCACGTTCAGATGGCTCAGGGATGATTAGGAAACAAGACATCTATTCGTGTCCTCCTTGAGATCACTCACATCCCAGCCCGGCTGCCTTCTAATTTACTGCCGTGGGGACATGAACATCACCTTGTTATCATAAGTTTAAAAATGTCCCAGTTTCCCAGACAAGCCCAACTACCTAGTAATTAAACATTGCTTTATGAATCCATCCATATTTTTGGTTTTCGCTTCTATAAATCCATATCCTACTATGTGATTAAAACTCCCTGTTATGTATATTAATCCCCAAGCTTCAAAGGGCCACTCCTTATTTTAAGTATTTTGGATTTGATGAATTTTCTGCCCCCATTGACTTAATTTATACCTTTTATAATTTTATAGACTGTGATTATAGCCTGTTAGCTTTCAACTTCCCAACAACAGAATCTTAATCCCTTTTTAAAAACTACCTTCACACGGCAGACCCTCTCTCTGGTTTCCAGCATCATTATCCTTCTTCGGGTGTGGACATGAGACAAGGGCTGCCACAATGTGCCTTTCTGCACAGCTGAGAAAAAGTCTAATTCCCTCCCTAACTTTCTTTCCTCAAATTTTGATTGCTACTTTGTTTATGGTAATATTTTAGGTTGACATCTCCAGGGAAGACGGTCTTTTTAAAGTATGATATCCCTTCCCTGAACTCACGTGGGAAAATTCAAGGTCGGGAGAAGAGGCAGAGGTCACCACGGGTCACTTATTTTTCCCAGCTGTTCCAGTCCACTCTTAAGTTCCCTCAGGATTTTGCTGGGATCCTCTCTAGCTCAAGTTGTTTATGTCAACTTCATCGTTAGTCATGTCTGGAACATCTTGTCCATTGATTTACCTCTGTTTTCCCTCATTCCTATGCTCTTTGTGGGTCAGCCTGTAACTTGAATGTTAGGATTTTTCCTAACAGTCTCCTTGAGCTCATTCACGCCAGAGCTCTGCAGCCTCCTAGTTTACTGATGGTAATAAATAAAAACAGCTGAGTAAACAATTATTTTCCTTCAGCATCCCAAAGCACTCCTTTGACACTAATGGTTTTCAAGAGGCCAGAGTAATTCTCCGGCTAAGTCCATGTAAATACAGAAACCACAATGCTGTGTACAGGTTACCTCCAAGGCTAGTTTCTGATTTTTCTAGGTCCTCTCGATGGCCCATCACGCCAACCCCTCTACAAAGAGCAGAAGTCACTGATTAATTTGACCATGTCCTCAGATGCACGTTTCAAGTGCCTCCTGCATGGGCTGTGTCGTGATGAACCCTCCTCCTCTTTCTCACCTGAGCAGATGTACTGTGTGGGTCCCTACATGCAAGCAGAGAGTAGGGTGGTCAGATCAGACTCTGCGAGAGGCCTGAGTCCCAGCTTGACCACCGCACAACTCACTTCACCTCTCAAAGCTCCCATTCCAATGACCAGATACACACAGATATATAAAATAGATAACCAACAAGAACCCTGCGAATAGCACAGGGAACTCTGCTCAATATTTGGTAATAACCTATAAGAAAAAGAATCTAAAATAAAAGACATAGATGCATGTATAACTAAATAAATTTCCTGTACTTCCAAAATGAACACACTAGGACTTCCCAGGTGATGCTAGTGGTAAAGAACCCAACTGCCAATGCAGGAGGCGTTTAAGAGTCTCTGGTTCAATCCCAGCGTCGGGAAGATCCCCTGGAGGAGGGAATGGCAACCCACTCCAGTGTTCTTGCCTGGAGAATCCCAGGGACAGTGGAGCCTGGTGGGCTGCCATCTATGGGGTCGCACAGAGTCGAACACGACTGAAGCGATGTAGCAGCAGCAGCAGCAGCAAGTACTTTTATTTATTTTTGACACAAAGTTTCACCACTGTGTCATGGGTTGAGAAACCAGGCACTCTCTGCCCTTATCAATGCCCTGTGCTTGACTCAACACCAGAGACCATGGAGGGATATGTCATAATGAGAAAGGGAAGCTCAGTTACTGATGTGATATTGTCATGAAATAAGGGAATATATTTTCCCCCAATTTAAAAAAGAAAAAAGTACGTGTGAGTCAAAGCCAGGAAAGTCTAACGTCTTTAACCTTATCATATGTATGAAGTTGTCAAACAAAAGACTCCTTAAAATCCGGTGGATATTTTAACTGGTTCTTATTTAAAGATTATTTTTACTGGTATTACTTAGAGAGAAAGTCTGGGAAATAAGGAAAAGGAAATGGGATAAAGATAGCTACTGTCAGCATTTTGGTATCTGGAAAGATTAAAGGCAGAAGGAGAGGGGGTGGCAGATGAGATGGTTAGATAGCATCACTGACTCAATGAACATGAATCTGAGCAAACTCCAGGCAATAGTGAAGGGCAGGGAAGACTGGCATGCTGCAGTCCACGGGGTCACAAAGAGTCAGACATGACTTAGCAACTGAACAACAGCAATAACAACATCTCGGCCTTAGTCAAGTATAATGTTCCCATAATTGTACTCATATGCTCTATACACATATCACAATTTTACATTCTGATTTTTCACTGAATATTTTGCTACGGAATGATGCTAAAGCTGAAACTCCAGTATTTTGGCCACCTCATGCGAAGAGTTGACTCATTGGAGAAGACTCTGATGCTGGGAGGGATTGAGGGCAGGAGGAGAAGGGGACGACAGAGGATGAGATGGCTGGATGGCATCACTGACTCGATGGATGTGAGTCTGAGTGACTTCCAGGAGCTGGTGATGGATAGGGAGGCCTGGCATGCTGCAGTTCATGGGGTCGCAAAGAGTCGGACACGACTGAGCGACTGATCTGATCTGATCTGATCATCCCAAATTGCCTAAATCTCATTTTAAAGACTGAACACTCCCTCACTTTAGATATATCTTTGCTTATGCAAAACATTCTCCTTTTCCTATGACATTAAATTGTACTCCTTCCTACTTTCTTACTTCTATCCATCCACACAATGTCATTTATTAGCATTTTATTAATTGTACCTCCACCAACTGGTTAAAAATGGCTGCTTCAACAAATTCAAATCATCATTGAATGCTACTTTTTGTTTAACTTTACTCACTCGTAGATTAAAAAAAAATTGTTTTAGTTTACAATTTTTTATTACTTGACCATTTTTTTGTACATGTTTTAATATTTTCTCAGTTTACTTCAAAAAACATTTAGTTAGTACAAAGTGCTGGGTATTAGGAATAAAAAACACCCAGTCCCTGCCTTTCAGGAATATTTGGTCTAGTGCTTAGTATATTTTATTTATTTGCCAATTTAAGTATGTGTGTTACTGATGTGGATGAATTTTAAACAAAGATAAAGGTATTGATATTTGTCATAATTCTTAAAAATATTTTTCCTTCTCAGTTTCTAGTTTTCCCTTTATTTT
This sequence comes from Tragelaphus eurycerus, assembly GCA_935064755.1. Lineage (NCBI taxonomy): Eukaryota > Metazoa > Chordata > Mammalia > Artiodactyla > Bovidae > Tragelaphus > Tragelaphus eurycerus. The sequence continues at coordinate 12,805,729 of CAKXYN010000036.1, read as the reverse complement.
ATTCTTTTTTCTGCTTTTTACATACAACAGTTTGACATCTTTGTTCTAATTTATTTCATTGTTTAAAGTTTAGAAAGCCCAGTCAGTGGCCTCCCTAGCAAGCCAATGATTAAGACTCTGTGCTTCTGATGCAGGGGGTGTGAGTTTGATCCCTAGTCCAGGAACTAAGATCCCATGTCGGGTATGGCATGGCCGAAAAAAATTTAGAAAGCCCTTCCTTAAAGTAATCAGGGAAGAATTAATCTATATATGCCTTTATATTTTTATGGCTTAATTTATTAGGTTTCCCAGAATTTATTTCAGTGTATTATGAGACAATGTGAAATTTTTTTTAAAAGTCACGTGATTTACTGATTGAATATTCATTGCCTTTAGCATTGGCTGCCGTCTATGGGGTCGCACAGAGTCGGACACGACTGAAGCGGCTTAGCATAACATAGCATAGCATAGTGATAGTCTAAATCCTATTATTAAACAAAATATTTTTACCGTTGATTGTCTTGGATCTTCTAGTTTTGAAATTGTGTTTTACAAATAATGAAGATTGTTTCCTTTGACATTCATCAAGTATTTAATACTCCCATAGTATTAAAATATATTTTTTTCACAAACATATCTTTTTTTATTTTTGGCCATGCCACATGGCATGTGGAATCTTAGTTCCCTAACCAGGGATTGAACCCATGCCCCCTGCAGCTGAAGCACAGAATCTTAACCACTGGCTACCAGAGAAGTCGTTGCATAATGATGCCTTGCTCTAAAACATCTTTATCTTTTGCTCCAGGAGCAGTACATTTTTATCCATCAGTGTGTGCAACTGATGTGGATGAAGAAGAAGCAGCAGTTCTGTATCAGTGATGTCATCTATGAGAATGTCAGCAATTCCTAGCTCAGAATCCCAACAAGTAAGTAGAGAAGACCTCATCATGGGCACCCTATCTTAGAACAGTGAGAGAGGAGATGATGGGATAAAGCAAAGGCGGCAGCAGCTATTTGCACTGACTCTGCCCCCACACAGTTGACCATAGGGAGAGACACAGTAGCAGATCTTAGAGCTTCAGTGTGCCTTGGTTGGTGAGTGTGGCATGCAGGAGCTTCAGCTGCTCATAAAGATTGGACCTCCATTCCCTCCTGCCTGAACCTTAAATTACTCTGATATTGAATCTGTGCCTGCAGGATCCAATCAGGATATTACCATCCAACCCTACTTGCAACCCACTCCAATATTCTTGCCTGGAAAAATCCCATGGACGGAGGGGCCTGGTGGGCTACAGTCCATGGGGTCACGAAAGAGTCGGAAATGACTTAGCAACGAAACCACCATCACTACTTGTCTAGATACTTTATGCAAATATTTTGTTGACTACAAGTGCCATAGAAAGAGTTACAAAGAAAATATGAGCTGAAGTCAACACTCCCAAAGAAAAACAATATTGACAATACTCTCAGGTTATCGGAGTTTGGAAATGCCTTGATTTCATCTATTAGATGAGCAGTTACTTGAGGACATCATGAAAAAATTATACCACAGTCAATGCCTTGTTCTCACATTATCCATAGATCAGATTTTGGAGGTGCAAATAATTGTGCCTAAAGTAACAAATAATCTTGTAATTCAATTGGATAAACAGAGCATGGCATGTGTCTGAATATATTGGTATTGGGGGCACCACTGACAGGAAGGGAAAGGAGAGGGGTGCCTTGCGGAAACATGAAAGGATATGGACCAGTGGGTACCAGGATAGGATCAGCATTGGTCCTTTACATCCGTCAACAAAGAGAGACAGGAAGCACGAGGAAGCAGGAAGGATAAAGAATAAGAGAAGGCATGTGTGTGTCCTAAGTCGCTTCAGACACGACTGCAGGACTCTGAGACCTCAGGGACTGTAGCCCACTAGGCTCCTCTCCATGGGAAGACAGACAGAGGCAAATTTGCAAGTAGAAGGAAAGGCTTTCAGAGCCATAGAAAGGAGGACTTACACAAAGAAAGATGCACAGGTAAGCCCACATCCTCGTGGGCTGTGGGGTTGAGTGTAATGAGAACTAGTGATGGAGTCAGGAAGTGATCAAAGCTCTTCCAGCCACAGGGTTGCTGATGAGTGGCTTTGCTCTCCCAGGCTACTTACCATCTCTCTCTCTCTTTTTCTCCCTCTCTCTCTCATTCACAGGACAGAACATGATGTGTACCCATCCCCCTTTGCTCCCAGAGTGTTTTAGGGGGCCCTACTAGCCATTTGCTAAAAAAGAGCCCCACTTTGTAGTATGTGGCCAAGGAGATAATTTATCTCGTATGAGCACCGGGAAGACTTAGCCTTAAAGAGCCTACTGTGTCATTTGGACTCTTTCACTTCTGGACGTTCAATAATGGACCAAATTTGACCAAACACCAGAAAGGTCCAGATGCTTTGCAGAGGGCAGGCAGCACAACACTTCTCAAGAGTTTCACTGGCCCTTTACTGGTTGGGCTGAGTTTTTTGTTGTTGTTTTTAAGTGCAATAATTTTTGTACCTGTGTGATTTTATCAGAACATTACCTTGTTTTCTGCCCACACTGTTGATAAAACTCATAGCCCAAGAAGGAACAGATATTATTAGTGTCACATGATACCTCATTGTTAAAAAGAGGCATGGCCACACATGAAGAAATAGCACTTCTGCTTCAAGGAAGTTGAACCAATCATATCTGTACTCCAAAACAGGCTATTGATTAGGATCGAGGAGGTAGATGGGGTAGAAAAAGGGGTTCTCCCCATGGACCAAGCACGTAGCTTTTCCAAATATGAAAAGCTGTAATTGATCTTCAAAGTAGAGTAGAAAAAATATTTGTCTTAATTGTTCTAGTTTTTTATTTTTTACTAATTAACAGTTCAGTGTTTCTTCCTTGGCCCTCTTGCACTAATATCACTGTTCAGATTCTTTTTCAACAAACTAGATCAGATTCAGAAGACTCTGTGAGGTCTGACTCTTTAGACTCCGTTGCTATCTGGGCAGTCTTGGTGCCTAGAGTTTGCATTATTTTTTCTGTTGACGTGCATACATGTAAAAGCTATTTCTTTGCAAGCTATAAACACGCACTTTCCTCCAAAGAGCTGGGAATTTATGAAGTTGTGGCAATGAACTGCAGCATGCTAGGACAATGATTTGGCTACATTTTTGGGGGGGATAATATTGTTAAGCGTCTCTCTGGATTCCGACAGAGATCTCTTTCTGTTTTGTGTTCCTTTGGGCTGTCAGTTTCATCTTAACCCATGTAACTAGCAACATTTTATTCTTTGCATTTTGTATAATTACAGTACATGATGGTGTCTTGTGACATGAACTGCTGTCAAAATGGACACAGATGGTATCCTGAAGCCTGTTACTTTGTGTCGCTTTCCTGAGAAAGAAGAGGTGATGATTCACAAAGGAAAACACTTTGAGTTGAAAGTAAACACAAACTGGCTGCCTCGCCCGGGCTGTCCTGAACTGTCCTGTGTGTGTTTCAGGAGGCTGTGTCCCCCATCTGTATATCCTTCCCTCGCCCTGGCTCCCCCCTATCCTGAGAACCTTCAGTAAGCCATGCACGTGACATTAGTTTCATATGTGATCAGTGACCTTAGTGCTGGTGAAGGATGCCAAGGGAACAGCTTTGCACCCCACTGTCTCTTGTCACTGAGAAGGCCTGGCCATAGCACAGCTTGGCACAATCCTCTGCGAGACCTGGCCAGAGACTCTCAGGTTGGCATCATGGGAGGAATGGGCAGAGGTGGTCCAGACCTTGCAGGTTAACAGCTTGGGTTCCCTGGGTGTTATCAGTTTTGACTTGCACTCCCCTCCTTCCCGTTCTCACTTCCCCATTGCCCCCTCCTTCTCTTCTCACTCCCACACCTGAGGTCCCTTCTTGGACATGTTAATGATGTATTGCTCCATTCCCAGGAACTAAAGAAAAGTGCCAAGTGTTTATGTGTGACTTCCTTAGGTGTTTGCACACAGACAGGTCAGGAGTGAAGTGTGCACCTTGGGGTGAACTGATAAGACACCTGCTGGTATTAGTGCATGTCCCATGCTCACAGACTGGAACTTTACTTCCCTGAAACTTAAAGCGCTTTGTAAATATTTTATGATTGTCTTGAGCACCCCTTCTTGGTAAGGATCAAATAGTCCCAGATCAATTTTCCCAAAAGAGAAGATAAAGTATCCAGAGATAGAGGGAAGATTCAGAGAAAACTCACACCAGCTACTCTATCAGATCCTTCGTTCAAGGGTTTTCACAACCATCACTCTGTATACCCCTGGTACACCAGTGCTCCTAAAACTGTGAAGTTTATGGTGGGAAAAGCATCCATCTGTCAGAAGACTTGGATTTTCATCCTATTAGGGGACTTTGAAATTTATCTGTCCTGAGTCTCCACTGATGAACTGTGGAAGTGCCTACTAAAAGCACCATATTTCACAGGTGTAAAGGGTATCAGATATGATAATTCATGCAAAGAGACTTTGTATGTTATTCTTTCTTGTACCCTAGGGGATTCTCGAATCAGCTCAATTTCCACTCTAGGAGAAGGCAATGGCACCCCACTCCAGGACTCTTGCCTGGAAAGTCCCATGGATGGAGAAGCCTGGTAGGCTGCAGTTCATGGGGTCGCTAAGAGTCGGACATGACTGAGCAACTTCACTTTCACTTTTCACTTTCATGCATTGGAGAAGGAAATGGCAACCCACTCCAGTGGTCTTGCCTGGAGAATCCCAGGGACGGAGGAGCCTGGTGGGCATCTATGGGGTCGCACAGAGTCGGACACGACTGAAGCGATGTAGCAGCAGCAGCAGCAGCAGCAGCAGCAGCAGGATTCAACTTTAAAAATTCAGAGCAGAGGCAGTCAGGTCCTCTGTGTTATTAACTAAGGTATTTTTTAATCATCTGAGTAGTGCTTATAGTGAATATGGAGGCATTAGCACGTGTGGTCCACAGTAGCGTACATGGTGCTTAGAAAGAGCTGAAGATTCTGATTTTACATAAATAGCTTAGAGAATATCTTTGCAAACCACGGTTTCCTAACATATTTATGTTACAACACATGACATAAAACTTTTTGCAGAGGGGGTGGGGAAAAATGAAGACAAAAGAGAGGAAATAAGATTTCAAAATGAACTGTCAGTGACAAGCCTAGATATTTGGCAATTATTTCCTTATAAAATCATGGTGTATAAGTTTGAAACATATCAAAAGTGCAGTGCATCAGTTTACTTAAAAAGTCAGTAGTGTCAAATGTATTTTTTTGGGCAACAGATTTCCCTTTCTAAATATATTCTGAGTCACATAATTTTGGATTAATAAGATATTTAACTTTGAGTGATACTGAGATCAAATTTCTGGGCTGCAAAAGCCAATTTCTGAAGTTGATTGAGAAATGACCTCGAGGCTCTAATTTATAAATTTAATATCTAATACCAATATATCCTTACCTACACATTATATTAGTCTTCCCATATAGCTCAATTGGTAAAGAATCTGCCTGCAATGCAGGAGACCCAGGTTCAATCCCTGGGTTTGGAAGATCCCCTGGAGAAGGAAATGGCAACCCACTCCAGTATTCTTGCCTGGAGAATCCCAGGAACAGAAGAGCCTAGCGGGCTACAGTCCATGGGGTTGCAAGAGTCAGACACGACTTAGCAAATAAACTACCACCACACATTATATGCAAGTTAAATAAAAATAACTTTAAATATTTAAAGTTAAATATTTAAATAAATAAAAATATTTCACTTGCAAAGGAAGGAAGGTGAAAGATGGCAACCTTTTGCTGTGTTCTAATCCAGGATTTATCATTTTCCACTACAAAGGCAACAGTGCCCCTCAAATTTAAAATGAGAAAATTTAGTAAGGTTTTTTTTTAAGTTCCTATAAAATCTTTAATTAGATTTTATAATCTCCCCCCTTTTCTAAAATCTGCCCCTGCCCCCAGAAAGGTGATACATCTCTCAAACAAAGCTGGGGTATGAACATGTAAAGCAGGGGCTGGAGACTTTGAGAGTATTTTTGCACACCTTATGAGAGCTGCTGGCAAGGGCATTGGCTCTCAACCAAGGAGGTAAAGTTACTGAATTCAATCTCTAAGAGCCAAAATCCTCCCTGCTTTCTAGGAGGCCTTCCTTTCCTCCTCGGGAAATGTCTGATGTAATGTGCTTCAAACTAACTGGCTGCCTTCCTAGCTCACTGATCACTCTCCTGGGGCTTGGCACAGGCTCAGAGCTCAGAGGCCTTACCCAGCTCTGAACAGAACATCCACTTTGGCCAAATGGGTTAGAAAGCAACAAAAACCTAACATACACCAACTCCTGCCTCTACCTCTGGTTTTTTAACCATCCTGTTTGGATGCATTTGAAGGAAACTTAAGCCATCATCTCTCTAACTCCCGGCCTTCCAGAACAGCAGGATTTTTGCTTATTGTTTTCAGTTTCAACTTATGCTTATCACAAAACCTGATCCTGGCGGGCCACTCAGTAAAAGATGAAGGACCATGTACAGCTCTGGGAGTTATATTATGAGGGACATGAGCAAACTGAGGATTGTCCAGGGCGGGTCACCAGAACCCTGAGCAATGCCAAAGGCAAAGGTAATGACCACCAGACCTCGACTGACTGAGGCCATTCAGCCTGGAGTCAAGGACAAGTCCCTGGTTTGTTGAATCATTCGTTAAACAAATATGTGTTTTTGTAATCACTTTGAATGAACCGATCAATCAACCAAAGAAATATTTTTTGATCACTAACAATACTCAGGCATGAGAGCACAAATCTAGAGAAGGGAATGGCAACCCAGTCCAGTATTCTTGCCTGAAGAATCCAATGGACAGAGGAGCCTGGTAGGCTACAGTCCATGGGGTCACAAAGAGTTGGACATGACTGAGTGATCCAGCACACACACAGAGCACGAATGGTTGCCATAGGCTAACTTGGGAAAATCTGTTATGGAATCAGAGTTTGGTTGTTGTTGAAAGGACTAAGAAAGCAATTAGACAATGAAACAAGTTTTTTTCCTACATTTTTCACTTGTGTAGCTCGAATGTTGTCAATACATCTGTAATGGTACACCAGTAATGGTGGTGTACCTTTTGTCCCAATAGCTCATAGAACAGAAACAACACGTTCTTATGGCTTTTGTTATTCATCAGTCACCATAGACCCTGACATGCTTCTTCATGAGGATCAGCAAACCAGCCTAGTCTTCTACTCAAAATCAGACTCTTCTCCACCGCATCCCTGGCAGATGGCTAATTCTTTTCTATGAACCACTTCCAGTATGCTTCTGGAATTGCCATCTCTAGGGCAGCCCATCGCTCCATTCATCAGAAAGCGTTTCCTTCTCTTGCTTACACATCTAAGGACCTTACTAACAATAAGGGTGTCTGGCTCTATACCTCTCATGGAGAGAGGCGTGAAGTCCAAATCCACTTTCCCATTTTGGTCAAAGGGCACTGTCCAGGTTACCTTGACAGAGGCTGACTTTCAAAACATTCCATTTAAGGAAAAACGGTAAATTTATAGCTCTCAAAGAAAATTATTTGTTGACTCAACATCCCACGCTAGGTACCATGGAAGCGACTGGGGTTGTGACATAGAGACAAGGTCACTGCTTCAGGAGTTTACAGTCTAGCAGGTGGAGTCAGTGGTAAAGAATCTGCCTGCCAATGCAAGAGGCTCAAGAGACATGGGTTCAATCCCTGGGTCTGGAAGATCCGCTCAAGTAGTAAATGGCTACCTGCTCCAGTAGTGAATGGCTACCTACTGCAGTATTCTTGCCTGGGAAATCCCATAGACAGAGGAGACTGACAAGCTGCAGTCCATAGGGTAGCAAAGAGTCATGCACGGCTGAGTGACTGAGCATGCAGGCACACAAGGGGATGTAAGAATGGAAAGTAAGGGCAGCAGAGTAGTACAGATAATGTGATATGTGCTTGCTAAGTCACTTCAGTCATGTCCGACTCTTTGCAACCGTATGAACTGTAGCCCACCAGGCTCCTCTGTCCATGGGGTATTTTCAGGCAAGAATACTGGAGTGGGTAGCCATGCCCTCCTCCAGGAAATCTTCCCCACCAAAGGATCGAACCCGGGTCTCCTGTGGCAACTGCTTTGCTGATGGATTCTTTACTGCTGAGCCACAGGGGAAGCCCACAGATGATGTGATAGAAATACATAAAGCAGAAACTATCAACCCAATCATTCAGGACTTGGAATAGCTCCACTGGAATTCCATCACCTCCACTAGCTTTGTTCCACAAGATTGGAAAAGGTCAGTTTTCATCCCAATCCCAAAGAAAGGCAATGCCAAGGAGTGCTCAAACTACCGCACAATTGCACTCATCTCACACGCTAGTGAAGTAATGCTCAAAATTCTCCAAGCCAGGCTTCAGCAATATGTGAACCGTGAACTTCCTGATGTTCAAGCTGGTTTTAGAAAAGGCAGAGGAACCAGAGATCAAATTGCCAACATCCGCTGGATCATGGAAAAAGCAAGAGAGTTCCAGAAAAACATCTATTTCTGCTTTATTGACTATGCCAAAGCCTTTGACTGTGTGGATCACAATAAACTATGGAAAATTCTGAAAGAGATGGGAATACCAGACCACCTGATCTGCCTCTTAAGAAATCTGTATGCAGGTCAGGAAGCAACAGTTAGAACTGGTCATGGAACAACAGACTGGTTCCAAATAGGAAAAGGAGTACGTCAAGGCTGCATATTGTCACCATGTTTATTTAACTTATATGCAGAGTACATCATGAGAAATGCTGGACTGGAAGAAACACAAGTTGGAATCAAGATTGCCGGGAGAAATATCAATAACCTCAGATATGCAGATGACACCACTCTTATGGCAGAAAGTGAGGAGGGGCTAAAAAGCCTCTTGATGAAAGTGAAAGTGGAGAGTGAAAAGGTTGGCTTAAAGCTCAACATTCAGAAAACGAAGATCATGGCATCTGGTCCCATCACTGCATGGGAAATAGATGGGGAAACAGTGGAAACAGTGTCAGACTTTATTTTTCTGGGCTCCAAAATCACTGCAGATGGTGACTGCAGCCATGAAATTAAAAGACGCTTGCTCCTTGGAAGGAAAGTTATGACCAACCTAGATAGCATATTCAAAAGCAGAGACATTACTTTACCAACAAAGGTTCGCCTAGTCAAGGCTATGGTCTTTCCTGTGGTCATGTATGGATGTGAGAGCTGGACTGTGAAGAAGGCTGAGCGCTGAAGAATTGATGCTTTTGAACTGTGGTGTTGGAGAAGACTCTTGAGAGTCCCTTGGACTGCAAGAAGATCCAACCAGTCCATTCTGAAGGAGATCAATCCTGGAATTTCTTTAGAAGGAATGATGCTAAAGCTGAAACTCCAATATTTTGGCCACCTCATGCGAAGAGTTGCCTCATTGGAGAAGACTCTGATGCTGGGAGGGATTGAGGGCAGGAGGAGAAGGGAACGACAGAGGATGAGATGGCTGGATGGCATCACTGACTCGATGGATGCGAGTCTGAGTGACCTCCGGGAGCTGGTGATGGACAGGGAGGCCTGGCGTGCTGCGGTTCATGGGGTCGCAAAGAGTCGGACACGACTGAGCGACTGATCTGATCTGATCTGATCAACCCAAGAGCACAGATGATTTCTTTTGGAAGGGTCAAGAAAGACTAGACTGCCATATTAAAGTATTTAAGACTACAGAGCTACATTAAGGGATGCTAAGGCTGTACACCCAACTCTGCAAGCAGCAAGCATTCATAAAACACCCACGCCATCCATCGCCGGGGCTCATATGGGTAACCAAACCTCCAAACCCGCCTTCTGAAGCTTTTCTTCCTGGCTGACTCTCAAAATGACAATTTCTTTCCAGGACTCCACAGACTGCTCCAGCTCATGTGTTTTTCAGCAGAAGCAAGTGGGTTTACAGTCACTGCAAACATAATTGAACATACCAGGAGTCACATTTCCCAGGCACTTAAAATCAGTTTTGCTCAATGGAAGGAAGGCAGAAGTAGTAGACTTTACTCCCTGGCACCTGGGCCCCAAAAATCAGCCTGGAGGAGTCCTGCCTACCCCTCCCTCTGTCGCCCCTCCCTTTACGTACGTATCACCTCCAGATAAACATTTGTTGTTGTTTACTTGCTCAGTCATGTCTGACTCTGCGACCCCATGGGCTGTAGCCCACCAGTCTCTTCCATCCATGGAATTCTCCAGGCAAGAATACCGGAGCAGGTTGCCATTTCCTCCTCTGGGGCTCTTCCCAATCCAGGGATTGAGCCTGCATCTCCTGCTTGGCAGGCAGATTCTTTACCACTGAGCCACCTGGGAAGCCCGCAGGTAGACATGGGGGCGGCAAAAAGGTGGAAGGGGGCTGGGTCCCTGAGTCGACACCTGGAGAAGCCCCTGCCTGCTCTGGCCCATGACGTGACCCCATAACACATTTCCACTGTGTCATCATGAGGTCCTAGAGTTGTCAGTTATGGTAGTCAGCGTGCCCTTAACTCATACGGCAGCACAGGTATAACCTTTTTGACTGTGTTCCATCTCAGTTATGGTGAGAGTTTCTCAGGGCAGTGGTGTGTAACTATCCAATAAAATTTGCAGAAGACAGGTTAAAGGTAACACAGAACAGAGAGAGGGTAACACACAAGGCAAATAATGGCTCAGGAAGAGGTCCCCACAACCCTGATGCTGCTTTTAATAAATAAACTTTTCTATGGAAATACGTGTACTCTTCTCCAGAAGCGGTTTTCCTCCAAGTTAGAGCTCTCCTACTCTCTCTTTTTTGTCTGTTTCCAAAACCCATAACAGGGCTTCCCTGGTGGCTCAATGGTAAAGAACCCACCTGCCAATGCAGGATATATGGGTTCGACCTCTAGATCAGGAAGATCCTCTGGAGGAGGAAATGGCAACCCGCTCCAGGATTCTTGCCTGGGAAATCTCATGGACAGAGGAGCCTGGCACTGGGTTACAGTCAGTAGGGTCACAAAGAGACACAACTTTGTGACCAAGCAACAACAACAATAAACCCCATAAGGAGACCATTATGTAGGAAACCCACTCAAATTTTTCAGCCATACTTGGGACTATGGACTCTGAATCTGATTCCTGGGTTTCAGCAAAAAATAGGACCCTGGGTAGTTCCACATCAATGAGAGATCAAATGTACGGGAGGTCATGAGGCTTGGCACATGGGGAGCTGCTGATCCCGGGTGTCATGGTGTCATGGTGAGTCCAGGGCTGTGGAAAGGAGCTCAAAGCCAGCTGACATAACCTAATTTTGTTCAGTTCTAAGAACATCAAAAGTCTATGGGCTGTTTCAACTAAGAAAATTAGCTGCAACCTCTACTGCCTTTACAAATGCAAACAACAGAATGGGCCTGGAAGAGTTTTTCATGTTCAAAACCAACTAAATCACATTCTCCCTTAAGCAGCAAACTTGGGAAGCCGGACAGGATAGGGCCTAGCAGTACAGCAGACAAAGCAGTTTAGAACCACAGACTGTGGTTGGATAGAGACTTGAGCTAAGCCTCAGCCCCTGGCTATGACCCAGTGGCTTCATCTGTGAAATGGATGTAGTGATGGTAGCTTTTTCTCAGGGCTTCAACAAATAGATGATGTGCAAAGGGTTGAAAACCATTCCTGGAATGACTTAATATGTTACATGACTCTCTGGGAAACAAGTAAACTCACCATCTCCAAGGGCCATCTTGGAATTCTCGAATACGAGTGGGGTGCCATTGCCTTCTCTGATACATTTGATAAGAGTGTCTAAAGCTGGTGCCTGTGCTGGGCTGGCTCAGTGCCCCCAGGGTGACACCTGAACCACCCCCCTTCCCTCCTACTCCTAATAGTCAGGAAAACTTTGGGTTATAGAACAGGTCCAGGCTGTGACCCAAGGAGGACCTCATGCCACAGACACGTGGTACCTAGCAGGAGCTGATCCTCTGGATCGGCTGGGCCTGGCTTTTCAACTGTGAATCTCCACTGTCAAGTGCATCATGAAACCCACACAAGCGGATTTCCCAGAAAAGCAATGCCAGGGCTTGGTCCACATTCAGTGGAAAAATCTGCAGTAGTACTCCAGTACTCTTGCCTGGAAAATCCCATGGACGGAGGAGCCTGGTAGGCTACAGTCCATGGGGTCACTGGGAGTCAGACATGACTGAGCGACTTCACTTTCACTTCTCACTTTCACGCATTAGAGAAGGAAATGGCAACCCACTCCAGTGTTCTTGCCTGGAGGATCCCAGGGATAGGGGAGCCTGGTGGGCTGCCATCTATGGGGTCTCACAGAGTCGGACACTGAAGGGACACTGAAGTGACTTAGCAGCAGCAGCAGCAGTGCAAGAAGCCTGTGCAAATTTGTGGCAGTAAAACCCTGTCTGAAAAGCCAGCTACTTGTTCTGAAACAAAAACACCAATTTGTAATTACAAACATCAATACCCAAACCCACCTGGGCAGGGCTAACAGTGAACAGGTGCCCCTGTTGAACGTCACCGAATCACTCTGAGAACTGGTTGTCTTGTTCATGTGAGAGAGGGAAGTGAGTGAAAGTCACTCAGTCGTGTCCGACTCTTTGTGACCTGGTGAACTATACACTTGAAATTCTCCAGGCCAGAATACTGGACTGGGTAACCTTTCCCTTCTCCAGGGGATCTTCCCAACCCAGGGAGCAAACCCCAGGTCTCCCACATTGCAGGCGGATTCTTTAGCAGCTGGGCCACCAGGGAAGCCCAAGAATACTGGAGTGGGTAGCCTATTCCTTCTCCAGGAGAACTTCCCAACTCAGGAATTGAACCAGGGTCTCCTGCATGGCAGGCGGATTCTTTACCAGTGGAGCTACCAGGGAAGCCCTGTCTTGTTTGAGACCTGGAATAAGAAGAGTGTCCTCTACAGGGCTGTGCTGAGAGCTGCTTGCTGTGATGCCTGGTGGTTTAGGGACGTGGAGTGACATGGTTAAAACAATATAGACTTTCGAGTCGTGGTGCTCTGCCACCTAGCAGCCCCGTCCCCTTGAGAAGTCACCTATTATCTCTGAGCTGAGAGTGAAAGTGTTAGTTGCTCAGTCATGTCTGACTCTTTGCAACCCTGTGGACTGTAGCCCACCAGGCTCCTCTGTCCATGGGATTCTCCAGGCAAGAATTCTGGAGTGGGTTGCCATTCCCTTCTCCAGGGGATCTTCCTGACTCAGGGATCAAACCCAGGTCTCCTGCATTGCAGGCAGATTCTTTACCATCTGAGCCACCACAGAAGCTACCTATCTCTGAGCCTGAGTGTCCCACAAGACACAAAGCACTGTTTATTTTGTGGAGTTGTGGGAAAACTCAGAACTGGCCATGTAAAGCGTAAGCTGAGGACAGAGTCAGAATGGAATACATGCTGTGTTATTCTCCAAATTTCTATCTCTCTCTGTACATTTAGACCACTAGACCCTCCCCCTCATTCCAGCACCCAGACATCTGCAGAGTGAGCCCACCCAACTGAGTTCTCATCACCCTGGGTGCACTGATTGGGAGACCTTCTCCAGTAGATGGGCTCCCCACCCTGGTGGTACCAACCCTCTGTGCTAAATGCTGCCACACTTGGCATCAGGAGCTCTGAAGGAGAGGCTTATCCACATACGTCCATCAAGGCTGTGGGACACTTGCTTCAACAAATGCTAAAAACAGTGGGACATATCTGAGCAATTCTACATAGCTGTTTTAATTTGCATTTTGTAAATTACTGACACATAAAATAACAATAGTCATTCCCTCATTTTTTTTTCCTGTTGCTGCAAGATCAGATCAGATCAGATCAGATCAGATCAGTCACTCAGTCGTGTCCGACTCTTGGTAACCCCATGAATCGCAGCACGCCAGGCCTCCCTGTCCATCACCAGCTCCCGGAGGTCACTCAGACTCACATCCATCAAGTCATTGATGCCATCCAGCCATCTCATCCTCTGTCGTCCCCTTCTCCTCTTGTCCCCAATCCCTCCCAGCATCAGTCTTCACCAACGAGTCAACTCTTCGTATGAGGTGGCCAAAGTACTGGAGTTTCAGCTTCAGCATCATTCCTTCCAAAGAACACCCAGGGCTGATCTCCTTCAGAATGGACTGGTTGGATCTCCTTGCAGTCCAAGGGACTCTCAGGAGTCTTCTCCAACACCACAGTTCAAAAGCATCAATTCTTCGGCGCTCAGCTTTCTTCACAGTCCAACTCTCACATCCATACATGACCACAGGAAAAACCATAGCCTTGACTAGACGGACCTTTGTTCGCAAAGTAATGAAATGATTTACCCAAACACTCACATCCTGCCCTATGATAAGACTGGTTTTAGAGACAAGGCAATAAACTAACTCCCTGTTGTCGTTTAGTCACTCGGTCGTGTCCCACTCTCTGCCACCCCATGGACTATAGCCCACCTGGCTCTCTGTCCATGGGATTTCCCATGCAGAGTACTGGAGTGCGTTGTCATTTTCTTCTCCAGGGTATCCTTAGATCCAGGGATTGAACTCAGGTCTCCTGTATTAGCAGGTACATTCTTCACCACTGAGCCAGCAGGGAAGCCCATACCACAGATTAAATCGCAGCAAGTGTGGATCCATTCCTGGTTCTGGCATGGCTCTCGTAGGGAAGACTGAAATGAAGAACAGCTCATTTTGCCCTGATATAATAGCATCTGATGTAATTCTGTCCCTAAGCAGTATGGGAGGGTGTTCTCGTTGGTGAGGGCAATTCTTGGACAAGGTCTTAGCTGTGAGTTACCAGCAGTCGCATCCCTCAACAGGAGGGGGATGAGAGCCTGTGTCCCAAGGAGGCAATCTGGTAGTGCATGGAGGCATCTGCTCCACTCTTCCACTCTCAGAATTCCCTGACGCCCCAGAAAGCCAACTCTGTACACAAAGCTCCTGAAGAAAAGCAGCCTGAAGAAAAGATTCCCATCTTTAGACATCAGAGCGGAGGAGGAAGGCAGGTATCATAGCAGGATCTAGAAATAAGGAACTGTGAGAGGATGTCAATGGCAATTATCTTGTCTCAATAGAGCAGTGTTTTGCAGGGGTGGTCAGCCATCTGAAATTATCCCAAGATGTGAGTGACTGTTGTGACCAAGCACTGTATTTCCTGGTCTAATTGTTGCTATGGAATGATTAGTTTCCAACTCACCTTCCCGTTCATCTGCAAGGGCCTTCATGGAGGAGGGGCTCTGTGGAATCTGAAACAGTGGTTTCCAAATGAGGCTCCAGATCTCCTCTTCGCAGCTTCAATGAGAGGAACTCTGAATTTTGCCTATTTCATACAGTGAGATACCATATAAAATTTCATATTTTAAAAAGATGATTTTTCTGCGTAAAATGTTTTTTATACACTGACCTATGATATCTGATAGAAAAAAATTTGCCGGATGTAGAAAAGTCTCTGCGTTAGATCAGATTTCAGTTGTTCCACTTACTCTGCAACAAGCTACTTAATTTATATCTGAGTTTCAATCTCCTCATCCACAAAGTGGGGAATATATGTGAAAGCTTTCAGCACACAAGAGTTCACTTTCCATTTTCTTTTCTTTAAGAACAGAGGAAAGGTAGTCTTCCCCGGTGGCTCAGTGGTAAGGAATCTGTCTGCCAATGCAGAAAACACGGGTTCAGTCCCTGATCTGGGAAGATCCCACATATCGAGGAGCACCTAAGCCCATGTACCACAACTATTAAACTTGTGCTCTAGAGCCTGGGGGGCTGCAACCACTGAGCCTGTGTGCTGCAGCTACTGAAGCCCATGCTCCACAACAAGAGAAGCCTCCATAATGAGCACACACACTGCAGCTAGAAAGTAGCCCCTGCTCTGTGAAACTAGAGGAAAACCCTCGCAGCAACAAAGACCCAGCATAGCCAGATAAACTAATATAAAAGGCTTCCCAAGTAGTGCTAGCAGTAAGGAATCTGCCTGCCAGTGCAGGAGACATCAGAGATTCAGGTTTAATCCCTAGGTTGGGAGGATCCCCTGGAGGAGGGCACAGCAACCCACTCCAGGATTCTTGCCCTGGAGAATCCCATGGACAGAGGAACCTGGCAGGCTACAGTCCATAGGGTCGCATAGAGTCAGACACAACTGAAGTGACTTAGCACGCATGTATATATAAAAAAAGAAATGCACACACAATCCTCACAGGATTACTGGGGTGGGGGTGCCATTGCCTTCCCCAAACAAAGAACAGATGGGAGTAAAGAAGGCCTTAGTGTATGACACCAGTTCAGAGTAAGAAACCATAAAATAGGACAAGCTCTTGGAGACCTAGAGATAATAATTACTTACCATTCATGTGTGTGCGCGTGTGTGTGTTTTATTCTTGGATTTTTTTGTTATCTGAAAGAGACGACGTGTTCATTTGGAGGAGTAACAGGAATGACTGAAGCTAGAGAAATTATCTTCTACTCCATGGCCACGCTTCAGGGATAAGGCTGACTGTTTCAGGGTCCAGGAGGTGGGGCAGCCCAGAAAAGCAGTAAGACTTGGGCCAAGTGCCTGGAGCCACAGTCAGGAAGGGAAGAGCCCAGGCAACCAGCCAGCACCAGGACCATCTGGGCCTGGCAGGAGCCCTGGTTCATTGCCCACTTGGTCACAGCAGCAAACTAGATGAAGTATGCCTAGGACTCTTCAGGAAGCACATCAGCTGTTAGAATATCCCGGCAATGGCACCCACCCCAGTACTCTTGCCTGGAAAATCCCATGGATGAAGGAGCCTGGTAGGCTCCAGTCCATGGGGTCGCTAAGAGTCGGAGACAACTGAGCGACTTCACTTTCACTTTTCACTTTCATGCATTGGAGAAGGAAATGGCAACCCACTCCAGTGTTCTTGCCTGGAGAATCCCAGGGACAGTGGAGCCTGGTGGGCTGCCGTCTATGGGATCGCACCAAGTCGGACACGACTGAAGCGACTTAGCAGCAGTAGCAGCAGCAGCAGCAGTGGTACAGAACCCAGTTTCGGAACCTCACTCCCCTCGGAGCATCTGATAGACATATCTCACCCCAATTCAGGTCAGAGTCTAGGAGGATGGTTCTCAGTAATTCCTTTTATCTTATCAGAATTTTACTCGCTTTTTATCTGATAACCTTTCCCTCACAAATGTGATTTGAAACACCTGAACATTTGGGTACTAAGAGATATTTCTTTTCTTGGTAACTGGGTACCTCCTGCATCAAAAAACAATAACAACAACAACTGAAGATTTCTTATAAAACTGAGCTCAGAGCACTGGCTTCTTCACCTTCTTTTCTGTCCCAAACATGCAAAAAAGAAAGTAACAAAGAGGCAAGGAAAGGAGGCTGTGAGTATATAAGGCCAGTGACGTGGTGTGAGACTGTGATGCAAGCTGGTGAGAGCCTGTGACGTGGTGTGAGGCTCTGAGGTTGTGTAGGAGTCAGTCCTGGAGAAGCCTACATTGAAGAGGGGATTGAGGACCAAGATGGTGGAAACAGAATGGGTTGGGGCGGTGGGGGGGTAGATGGGAGTACTGAGTAAAATTCCTGTCTGGGACCCAGAACTGCTGGAAATAGACCCCTTCTCTGGAAATTGCCTATAGACGCCATGGCTTTTTGAGCATGTTGTTTTAAATAAGGAAAAGAAGATCCAAGAGTAGGGTGGTAAAATGGTAACTTCTTGCTACTTTCTCCTGCTGATTCATCCCCAGGGGCCTTTGACACACCCTTACAAAGATCTCTGAATGGACTAACTTAAAAGCATGTCTTTTGGGAAAAACCAAATGTGACATGTATAAAATCACAGTCTTTGGGAAGTCAACACTAATTTTTGGTGGTTTTAAGATGTAATTTGCCCCATAAGAGACCAATAAGACTAATCCCAGGGATAAATACCAGAGAAGGCAATGGCACCCCATTCCAGTACTCTTGCCTGGAAAATCCCATGGATGAAGGAGCCTGGTAGGCTGCAGTCCATGGGGTCACTAGGAGTCGGACACGACTGAGCAACTTCCCTTCCACTTTTCACTTTCATGCATTGGAGAAGGAAATGGCAACCCACTCCAGTGTTCTTGCCTGGAGAATCCCAGGGACGGGGGAGCCTGGCGGGCTGCCGTCTACAGGGTCGCACAGAGTCGAACACGACTAAAGCGACGCAGCAGCAGCAGCAGCAGGGATAAATACAACAAGTTGCCAACAGTTCTTCAGATGTATATCCTCTGAAGGCAGAGGCTACCTCTAGGATTCTCACTCAATATGCAGTTCTTAAAGCAGACTCTTACAAAATGTTTACTGAGCGAATATTGTCTTTTCCTATTCAGAAACAACCAGTCTTTATAAAAATCCCTGTGAGTTTGTACAACTTTTTAATATTGTTCCATGTAAGCACTGGGAAGAAAGAGACCAGCACCAACCTCATGAGATCATCAGTCAGCAGCAACACAGCCTCTATAAAAAAGGGCTAAATGTAAATTCTAGGACTGACAAAATACAATAACTGAAAAGAAGATTCGCTGGATTGTCTTGACACATACTGTAAGACAGATCACAGGGGAGAAAAAGAGTTGGTGACACTGAATACATTACAAAAAAATTTTATTATCCTTTGGCTGCACCATACAGCACATGGGATCTTCATTCCTCAACCAGGGATCAAATCCATGCTCCCTGCAGTGGAAGTGCAGAGTCTTAGCCACTGGACCCCCAGGGAAATCCCAAGCGGAATACATATGGATATAACTTTCCAATCTGAAGAACAGGGCAAAAAAGATTTTTCATATATTGAACACTAGGCAATAAAAACTGAAAAATAAATGCAGAAAATCCTACAGTCGCTCCAATTTTCTGCCTAGGTATGGCTTTCAAACTTCAGTGCAAGGAGAGAGAACTGAGGTGGAGTTCAGTAGACTCCTTGAGTTGAGGAGACAAAAGCTTAGAGAGTAACAAGGGCAAGGAAGCTAAAATTCATAGCACAGAGTCACAGAGCAAAGAAAGCTGCATGAAGAGAGAGCTCTGTAGATACACATAAGGTCCCCATAGAGTCCTAAGCGGAGGATGGCTCATTGCATGCCTATTAGAAAACTGCTCAAGCCTGAGGAAAAGAATCACATGAAAGGATTTAGAAGGACAATTCTGAGCTCACCAGAACCAGGCATAGTCCCTATTATCATCTGTTACAGTGGGAAACATAATGCATGGAGTAATAGGTTGAGGATTCAGGAGAGTTTTGCTTCAATAATGCAATAAAATTGGTTGTAATATAAATATTGTTCTGGTTCCACCTAAAAACACATAAAGAAAGGCAAGATCAGAAAGGATCCAGCTCTTACTAAGTAATTGAATAGCATCCCCAGACTAAGCACAGTAACATTTGAAGGTATATAAAAGTATCCAGCAACTAACAAGGTAAAATTCACAGTATTTGGCATCCAATTAAAAATTACATTAAAACTGAAAGATACAGAAAAGAATCCTGAAAGTGGTCAGAGCTTTTAAAATTTCAAGCACACAAAGAAGAAAAAAAAAATCATTAAAATATCAATCATAACTAACCTATAAGTTATGATGATGACAGAATTAGTAAGCAAGAATATCAAGATATTTTCACTGCCTTCCATACGACTGGAAAAAATCAAAAAAATATTGAGCAAGTCAAGTAGGGACAGGAAAGATATCTTTCAAAAAGTAAAACTTTTAATGATGAACCCCCTAATATCTGAGATGAAAAACACAAATGGAAAAGATGAAAAGCAGATTAGAAATTACAGAAGAAAAGATTCAGTTCAGTTCAGTTTCTCAGTTGTGTCCAACTTTTTGCGACCCCATGAATTGCAGCACGCCAGGCCTCCCTGTCCATCACCAGCTCCCGGAGGTCACTCAGACTCATGTCCATCGAGTCAGTGATGCCATCCAGCCATCTCATCCTCTGTCGTCCCCTTCTCCTCTTGCCCCCAATTCCTCCCAGCATCAGAGGCTTTTCCAATGACTCAACTCTTCGCATGAGGTGGCCAAAGTACTGGAGTTTCAGCTTTAGCATCATTCCTTCCAAAGAAATCCCAGGGCTGATCTCTTTCAGAATGGACTGGTTGGATCTCCTTGCAGTCCAAGGGACTCTCAGGAGTCTTCCCCAACACCACAGTTCAAAAGCATCAATTCTTCGGCACTCATCTTTCTCCACAGTCCAACTCTCACATCCATACATGACCACTAGAAAAACCGTAGCCTTGACTAGATGGACCTTTGTTGGCAAAGTAATGTCTCTGCTTTTCAATATGCTATCTAGGTTGGCCGTAACTTTTCTTCCAAGGAGTAAGCGTCTTTTAATTTCATGGCTGCCGTCACCATCTGCAGTGATTTTGGAGACCAGAAAAACAAAGTCTGACACTGTTTGCACTGTTTCCCAATCTATTTCCCATGAAGTGATGGGACCAGATGCCATGATCTTCGTTTTCTGAATGTTGAGCTTTAAGCCAACTCTTTCACTCTCCTTTCACCTTCATCAAGAGGCTTTTTAGTTCCTCTTAACTTTCTGTCATAAGGGTGGTGTCATCTTCATATCTGAGGTTATTGATATTTCTCCTGGCAATTTTGATTCCAGCTTGTGCTTCTTCCAGCCCAACGTTTCTCATGATGTACTCTGCATATAAGTTAAATAAGCAGGGTGACAATATCAGCCTTGACATACTCCTTTTCCTATTTGGAACCAGTTTCTTGTTCCATGTCCAGTTCTAATTGTTGCTTCCCAACTTGCATACAAATTTCTCAAGAGGGAGGTCAGGTGGTCTGGTATTCCCATCTCTTCCAGAATTTTCCACAGTTTATTGTGATAGATTAGTGAACTTGAAAACAGGAACAGAAACTACCCAAAATGAAATGATATCATTTACTCAATGGACATGAGTTTGAGTAAATTCAGGGAGAGAGTGAAACCTGATGTGAACCCTGATGCGCACACCAGGGAAGCCTGGTGTGCTGCAGTCCATGGGGTCGCAAAGAGTAGGACACGACTGAGCAACTGAACAACAACAAAATATGAAACACCGAGAAAAAAACCCAGTAAAAAATTATCAGTGACCTTAGGAAAACTTCAAATGGCCCAGCATACATGAAATTGGAGACTCCCAAGAACAGAAGGCAGGAAGGACAGAAAGAAAAAAAAAAAAGTAATAATGATCAAAATTTGACCAAAATGAATAGAAAACTATAATCCTAGTTTCCAAAAGCTCAATGAACATCAAGAACAAAAACGAGAAATAGACAAAGGCCATGCCATGAGCAAATGGCTTAACACCAGTGATGAGATCTCCGCTTTGGAAGCAACAGTTGATTGGTGATTAGGTGATCCTAGTTTCTATTTTTTTCCCTCTGTGTTTTCGGAACCAGCATCACTGCACCGGCCCCTCTCCCCACCCACCCCAGAGGTAAACTGTCCAGAATCGCCTCCCTCTCCTTCGAGCTTCCACGCCAGGTTTCCAGGGGTTCTCTCCTCTGTGTTAGTGAGGCATCAGCACCAACACGAGACAGTGCCTACTCTTCAGCGGTCTGTGTCCCCGCTCCCAGGGCCCTTTCCTTCTTCAGACTTCCAAATGCTGGCAAACCCAAGCCCCTTTCCCTGTGCAACCCTAGCCCACAGGGGCTGCTTCCTATTATTCCCACCTCTGTGATGTCAGTGTTTTCTTTTTGCCTGTTTAACCAATTCCTTTTGTTAAATACTGTTTAAATAACAGAGAAAGATGACTGCATATTGCTGGGTAAAAGAATTAACATTTATGTGTATGCTTATATATTTTTACTTTATTCTTGTTGCTCCCACTAATGTAATCTTAAGGAAAGACTGCCAGTCTTTTCACTATGATATTCACAGCATCAGAACCGTTCCCGGTACATAAGTGGATAAATATATGAAATTTTTACAAGTTGGATGTTTGCTATAAGAGGTTATAGAATCCAGTTCAAAGTAAGACTGCAAAGTGGAGTTAGAGACAATTTAAGGTGGGCCAGGAAGTTCATTTTTACAAAGATCTAACCACTTAACAGTTCATTTTACAAAGATTTATTGAGCATCTATTATGTATCAGACCCTATAGCAGAAATATTTTTTGATCATTTTATAGAATTTCAAAGATGTATAAAAAAGTGTATATGTAAGCTAAGTAGCCAGAGTTGAAATAGGTTGATTACTGAGCTGTTCTCTCAGTTTCAAATCTACCTCCTTTAGTCTCAGCTTTGCAATTTGGGGCTTTGCCAGGTAGGTGACCAATAGATTCTGCCACAGGGTCATAAGAAGCTAGACAGGGAACAAGGGACTTGCTTCCTTCTGTTTTACTTCCTGTTTCTGTCAACATCACCTTAATAATAGCCCTCCACTTTTTAAGTAGCAATTGATTCCCGGTAGGTTCCAGTGACTCCCAAGAGCAGCCTCCTTATTCTCCCTCCGGAAACCCCAGTTTCAGCTGCCTGACCCGCTGTCCTTAAATATCTGAGTCCCACCTCCATGGATTTGCCCAACTATTTTATTTCTTTTTTACTTTTTATTGGAGTATAGTTGTTTTATCACCGCTGTGTCAGTTTCTACCATACAGCAAAATCAATCAGCTATACATATACATACATCCCCTCTTTTTGGATCCCTTACTTTGTATTTAGGTCACCACAAAGCACTGAGTAGAGTTCCCTGTGCTATATACTTGGTTCTTGTTCTCATTAGTTATCTATTTTATACATACTGTCAATAGTGTATATGTGTCAATCCCAGTCTCCCAATTCATTCCCATCCTCCTCTTTCTCCCTTGGTATCCATACGTTTGTTCTCTATTCTTCTCTTTTCTGTTTTGTAAATAAGATCAACTATACCTGTTTTTCTAGAACCCACATACATGTGTTAATATATGGTATTTGTTTTTCTCTTTCTGACTTTATCCCACTACTGGGCATACACCCAGAAAGTGAAAGTCACTCAGTCATGTCTGGCCCTTTGTGACCCCATGGACTACAAGTCCGTGGGATTCTCCAAGCCAGAATACTGGAGTGAGTAGCCGTTCCTTCTCCAGGGGATCTTCCTGACTCAGGAATTGAACTGGTGTCTCCTGCATTACAGGCGGATTCTTTACCAGCTGAGCTACCAGGGAAGCCCATATACCCAGAGTAAACCATAATTCAAAAAGATACATGTTCACTGCAGCACAATTTACAACAGCCAGGACATGGAAACAAACTAAATATCCATCAACAGAGCAGTGGATAGAGAAGATGTGGTACATACATACAGTGGGATTTTACTCAGCCATAGAAAAGAAGAAAACTGGGTCCTTTGTAAAGATGTGGATGGGCCTACAGACTGCCATACAGAGTAAACTATTTTTTTTTTTTTCCAGCTGAATTATTTTCTGAATTCCTGAGGCAACAGCATCAGTTAGGCTGTGCCCCACTTCTGGGAGGTGGTGGGAACTTTTCTCCAAATTTCTCATCCCAGAAACCTAACTCCACAGATGTCTGGATCAAATTCTCCCTCCAGCTTTTCAATGCCATGAATTCCAACTCTTCTCTTTGTTGCCACCACCCTGAAGGAGGTAACTACTTCCTGCAATTACTACCTCTGTGATATTTTCCTTTGGAATTTTATAGCACAAAGACATACTTATAAATGACACCAATTCTTTTTGAATCAGATTATGTTATACTACACACAGGTTATTTTAACTTTCCTATCCTAATTTCTTCTGTCTTATCTCTACATTTTCAGATATTTTCCATAAGGGCTAAGTTATAAATGTGCATCAGGAAACTTCCTGGTGGTCCAATGGTTAGGACTCTCTGCTTCCACTGTTGGGGGAAGATGAGTTCAATCCTCAGGGGATTAAGGTCCTGCATTCCATGTGGTATGTCCAAAAACTTTTAATTAAAAACATTTAAAAATAAATAATTAAAAAATAAATACATGTGCATCCATGCTTATGAAATGGGTAAGATATACAATAATTATTATTCTAATGTTTGTCTCACTTTGTCTGAGGGACAGTGCTTTGGGGGAACTGAGAAATGGAAAACAAGAAGCTCTCTTATTCCTCATGATTTGGGGAAAATTAACCTCTAGGAAGCTAATCCTCCCCACATATAATATACAACTCACAGGTTATTGTAGCTCTCTAACAAATCATTTATATGGCAGCACTTCATAATCACAAATGTGGGGTATAAATTTGTTTCTACTACTGAGATCAACTGGACTTGATGGTAGAAGAAAATGTGATGAAATAAGAGGGGTGGAAGGAAGAGAAACAACTGAAGACAGTAATCTAGAGCCGTTTTTACCCACTCAGAACTTCACTGGAAATCATTTTAAAAAGAAAAAAAAAGTGGGCCTCTGTTTTCCCATTCCATTCAACCGTGATCCCCACGCTTCACGCCAACGGTCCCTTTTGCCAATGAGACACAAGCCATTTATTAACATACAGCAAATACTGTTTATTGTAGACTTTCCAGCTGACTCATGTGAAAAAGGCACTATGAAAATTAATGAATCTAGATAATCTCTCTAAATGGATTTATGTTAAAATATACAACATTCTTACATAACATCTGTTTTTATATATGTGAAATAATATAACATTTAATGACAAAAATCATGTTTCCAAAAATAACTTTGTTGAAGGTTAGGTCTCTTTCTTTTCTCTACCTAGAATCTTTCACAGGATCAAAATATGTGTAGATTATTTCTTATTACCAGAAAAACTTGACATGGATAGACACATAAGATGGCCCCAGTTTACTCTTAACTACTTATATCAATATTCAGGACTGAGGCCTTCATTAAGCAAAATACTGTAACACACACCAATGCAGGCTATTTCCTGTGACAGATTTTGAATGTATGTGACCTCTTTTACACTTGTGCTTTCTTAATATATAAGAACACAGTATAGATAATAAGTAGAATATAAACTAAATCAAAATACAAGCTATACAAGGAATTGTGAGCAACAGAGCCGTGACAAATAAAATGTCTCAGGAATGTTCCAAAGGTTTCTATTTGTATGTCCAGGGCCTTGTTGTACTTTACAGTTCATTAAATGTTTCAATTTTTTTAAACTGTTGGCATTAAGAACTTTAAATAAATCTAAA
This sequence comes from Tragelaphus eurycerus, assembly GCA_935064755.1. Taxonomy (NCBI): domain Eukaryota; kingdom Metazoa; phylum Chordata; class Mammalia; order Artiodactyla; family Bovidae; genus Tragelaphus; species Tragelaphus eurycerus. Next base: position 12,780,654 of record CAKXYN010000036.1, on the reverse strand, counting down.
TAGTCTATATGTCCAAGAAGAGACCTAAGTAAGCAGAGACTAGCCTAAAGTAAGCTACACCCTGGATGATACACAAAACAGTCACAGGCAAAACTAAAAATATTTAGATTTTGAATCATGGGTATATCTATCTTTTTGTTTTGCTGCAATAAATAAATTCACCACTGTCAAAAATATCTGCTTATGCATTGAGACTGAGATGAAATAATTAATCCATTAAAGGAAACCTCACCTTGGTCGAATATACAAAATATTTCCCAAGGTCAAAAATTCTGCTTAAAATTTTTAATTTTAATAAAAATAATGGGCCCAGAAGCAAGTCCTCTGCTTACTTAGGTTTGCATTGTTTCTTTATGGCGATAAATTCTGTATACCAAGAAAGAAGAATCTGACATTCCTTTCATGGCTTCTTAAAACAAAGCATGATGGAAACATGCCAAGAATGATGGAATTTTGAAACTAATTAGTGATGCTTCCCTCATCAAAAGACTCCACTCCTGAGTCGCTTGCAGCAGCACTGATTTTTTCCTGTCGTCTTCGCATGATTTCTTGCAACTCAGAGCTGCCGCTGTTATCCTGAAAAACAAACATGGTTCAGACAAGATGGTTAGTGGTTTGTGAGGCTGCAGATCACGTAAAGAAATGGCTCAGGTGAAAAGTTCTTTGTGTTTTTCTTCTCACGTCTCTTAGTAGGGAACTGAAGGCTGCCCTTCACATAAGTGATGATTTGGACTTCACTAACCTCACTTTTTCACTTATAGCGTCTAAAGACCATTCATTCACCATGCTTTCACTTGAACATGTTAAAGGTAAATCAGTAATGTATGTGGAATGCTTTAGATTCCCTGGGAGAAAGAAGAGATTGTATAATAAGCACAAAAAGATGCTAACTTATCAAAGAATGCTCTTTAGGTCAAGCAAGATATTCATCTATCTGCTGTAGGGGATTCTAAATCAGGCCCAAAGACTGGGCTCAGAAAACACCAAGTTTCCTCACACCAGAAGGTTCTGACCATCTGACATCTTGTTGGTTTTTGTCCTTTTGAAGTCTGACCTACAACCCCTATGCACCCACTATAATCCCCTCTCATCTACAGAAGTCTCTGGCGACACAGGTGAGTAAACAATGAACAAGATACAAGAGAAGGGCATGATGGGAAGGTGCCTGGGGAAGATGCAGAACCTCAGGTAACAAGTCTCTGCCTCCATTCACATCCAGAGGAAGAGGAACAAGAGGCCAGGAGGACATGGGCAGTCAGGGAAAATGACAGCAATAGGGAGTCGGGACTGAAGGAACTCAGAAGTGTTAGGATTATGGAACTTACTTAACCCTTAGGGAATAATTTACACATTCTCAATAAAAATAGAATGCATAATGATAACTAAACAGCCTGAGGAAAGATAGAATCCTGATTCATATTCAACAGACAGAAAGCCTAATATACAACCAAGATCAATGTAGTAGGAAAAATTTTCAAGGGAAATATTTCTCCTGACTGAGAATGGTTATAGGGTTGCATGCACGAGGCTATTTTAGTTCATTATTTAACTGTTGAATTTACACAATATACCTGCTAGAGATAACTGTGTATTGATTTCACACCAAAGCCTATATCCTTTCATCTGAGTCTGAGTTTAATTTTCATGAAAGCTATTAAGAGCTGTGAGATGTAACCGTTAGAAACTATTACCCTTACATAGCCCATGTTAAGCAGAGAAGGATATTGGAAGCTTAAGTATATCCAATCTAGAAAAAATTTACTTTCCTGCTTTCACAGAAACAACTATACCTAAGGAATAAATAAATTAAAATAACTAATATTTTCTCTCTGATTGTTTATATGTATAAGCAGGTCTAGGCTTATCTGATAGCACGTTTGGTAAAGAATCTGCCTGCAATGCAGGAGACCGGGGTTTGATCCCTGGGTGGGGAAGATCAGCTGGAGAAGAGATAGGCTACCCACTCCAGTATTCCTGTGCTTCCCTTGTAGCTTAGCTGGTAAAGAATCTGCCTGCAATGTGGGAGACCTGGGTTTGATCTCTGGGTTGGGAAGATCCCCTGGAGAAGGGAATGGTTACCTACTACAGTATTCTGGCCTGGGGAATTCCATGAACAGTACAGTCCATGGGACTGTAAAGAGTTGGACACCATTGAGCAACTTTCAGTTCACTAAGCAGGCCTAAGGCACACAGCCACAGTTTTAACACTTTATAACCTCTAACCTGGGTTTCCCTGATGGCTCAGTGGTAAAGAATCTGCCTGCCAATACAGGAGATGCAGGTTTGATCCCTGGGTTGGGAAGATCCCCTGAAGAAGGAAAAGGGCAATCCACTCCAGTATTTTGCCCTGGAAATCCCATGGACAGAGGAGCCTGGTAGGCTACAGCCCGTGGGGTCACAGAAGAGTCAGAGATGACTTAGCAACTAAACAACAGCAATCTCTAACTTGCTAGAATCTATAAACTAAATGTTAAGGACAGGCAAAAATGTTCTGGCCTCTTAGGTCATTTATTCACTTGAAGTAAATGAGTAAATAAAATTCCTATAGAAGTAGTTAGCACATATAAAATTAAAGCATTAGGCTTTTTATTAGACATCCCAAAATACATGATTCAAGCTTCATTTTGCAGGCACACTTACAAAATAAATTAATCTCCCTAAAAGTGGTCACTGATGACTCCAGTAACAGATTATTAAACCTGATTCAAGTTGAATTCAGCTCTGTATGAAAGGCAAAGAAAGTGACCAATACGGACACAAACATTACTTCCAGAGCTTTCAAACTACAGTCCACCCTCATGACTAATACAGAAAAACACCATCTTAGGTTGATAAGTCATACCTCCAATGCAGCTTTCTGAACAGTGATTTGGCTAAAGACTCTGGCCCCTTCCGGGCAGACGGTTCTCAGTTCATCTTTATTGAGAGAGAAAAGCTGTGCACCATTTAATACTCCAAGACTATTAACAGTCCTGAGAAAACAAAAGAAAGAAAAGAAAAAAACAGAGCATTAAAAATACTGTCTGAACTTGTGGTGGCCAAAGGGCAGGGACGAACTGAGAGTCTGGCGTTGGCAGATGCAAACCATTACAGATAGGATGGATAAGCAACAAAGTCCTACTGTACAGCACAGGGAACTATATTCAACATCCTGGGGTAAACCGTAATGGAAAAGAATATAAAAAAGAATGTATAGATGCATCGCTAAGCCACTTTGCTTATAGCAGAAATTAACACGACACTGTAAATCAACTATATTTATATAAAAATAAATTATAAATACATACATACAAACTGTCTGGAAAAAACAAAAGGAAAATTTCTGGTCCTCTACAATCTCTCTTCTCTAGGTATTCTATACACTGCAAATCATAAATGGTACTAGAGTGCTTAGGGGAATGACGGGGCTAGCTTGATAATGACCTTGAGGTCATTATCACTAAAAATAAGATCACAAACCATAAACTATCAAAAAAGCGTCATCTGGGTTTATTATTCTTATTATGTAGTAGCAATTCCTTGAAACGTGGTGTTTTGTAGAAGGAATAGATAACTTTCTAGCAGTTGGGCAACTGACTAACCAGCGTGCCTCGTTCTTTTCAGTCATAGTGAGTCCCATGTGTCAGGTTCTCTTGAATACGTATTGTTCCAAGAGTTCAAATACACATGTTCAAATATGTGTACCAAATATACACAAAATATTTACAATTTTTTAATAGAAAAACAGAAACTTCACTATAGAGTTCCGAAAGGAAAAGCTCTATTAGGTTATAACCCATGATAAGTAATGTCATCTATTTTTTTATTTGCTTGGGATCTACATGCTGCAGCGGGAGGAAAGTTTCTGCTTTGTGTCCTCTGAGGCCTGGGGAGTCTAGGTTAAGACCACAGTCTACACATGTGACCTTCTGAAGGATAAAGACAGCTGCCAACAGATTGCTTTAGAAACCAATGATGAACAGACACCACCATCTAGAAAATGGGGTGCCAAGAAAAGACAGTTATTTCCACTTCTTACAATTCGTTTTTTAGCTATAAATGGCTAGAGTCATTTCCTAAGTATAACGGAGGCAGCTTGGGTTCTCACATTTTCTAGGAATCACTTGTGCATCTTATGGATCAAATTGAAAACACTGCATGTTTTACGCACAGAACTCTAAAGGATCTCCAGAGAGACTTACACAGGGTTGAAGCCCTTTGACTGCAACCACGTCTTCACTTCCTCTGGGGTGGAGTCATAAGTGATATTGACAACTGGCACATTCTGCCGTGGCACGTGGAACTTCTTCTGGGCGGCGCTCCGACCAATGGTCAGTCTGTGGATAAGTTCATCCTGCACTTCCTCCATCTGAGATTTCCTCCCTAGATACCAACACAGAGGTTATTTTTTTTTAAAGCTCCAACAACTCACTCTCTCTAGAACTCCAATGCCAACAATCTTTTGACCCCAGCAGGGCTGACAACCTAGTATTCTTCCTATCTTCCCTTTCATTCTCACCAAGCATAAACTTCATAATCAATTATTAAAATTACTCTCTGTTTCTTCTCTGTCTTCACTGTATTCATTTGGCAAGACCCTCACCCTTGTTAAATCTCACTTTTGTATTCTGTGCTACACCTGCACACCAAATAGAACACAATAGTGCTGAGTGAGCTCATGTTAATTTCATGATCATGAACCTCCATTGGGAGGTTAATGCTCCCTGATAATCATACTACATTTCCTGAGGCCAGTGGTTTTCAACTGGGTGGGGGATTTTGACTCAGGGGACATCTGGCAATGACACTTGGAAGATGTCACAAATAGGGGTCAAAAAAGAAGGACGCTACCATCATGCAGTGAGTAGAGGCCTGATATAACAAGACAGGCTGCAATGCACACAGGTCAGTCTCCCATAGCAGAGAATTATGCAGCCTCAAATGTCCACAGGGCTCAAGGTGAGCAATCCCACCCTGGATCATACAATTGCCTGCTGTTAGACAAACATTTCCTATGTTCTTCTGTGAACCTCCCAACACCCAGTCTCCAATCCTCACCCTGACACCCTGAGCTGATGATCTCACTTTCATCATTTCTGAGTAAAATAAAGAAGTTAAACTTAGATCCCTAAGTTTCCTTAGCAGCTCTCCCCACTAAGATTCCCTAGTAGCTTTCCTCACCACCAGCACCACCAGCACTACCAGCACTTTCCCTGTACACTCTGCCAGCTGTCCTTCTATTACATTATAGACAAGTGACTCCACAGTCCTCAGGCAACCCCTCTACAAGTGCACTAGACTCCACGTCCTCTGTCTATTTAAATCCTCTGACAGTAATTTCCCCCTGCCTCTTCCATGTTATCAACTTTCCTCTTTGACTGAATCATTTCAACCAACTGCAAACATGCTATTATTTTGTTACTTCTCTCACATTTAAATAAGTCCCTTTTTTAAGATTTATAAGTGGACATTTTTAAAGTTGCTACTGAACTTGCTGCAATATTGCTTCTGCTTTTATGTTTTGGTTTTGTGGCCGTGAGGCATATGGGATCTTAGTTAGCTTCCTGAGTGAGGATCAAACCTGCACCCCTGCGTTGGAAGGTGAAGTCTTAACCACTGGACTGCCAGGGAAATCCCTAAATGAGCCCTTTCTTAACCCCATGTCCCCTCTCAGCTACTGCTCATTTCTCTGCTCCTCTTTTAGCAAAACTAAAAAACTGTCCAGACTAGCCCACTGAAACTCCTGTTCTTCAGTTTCCTCTTAAATTCACTGGAATCTGCATCATTTTGCTAAACTCCAGTGGTTGATTCCCAATCATTTACTTATGTCATACATCAGCAACATTTGAAGAAGGCAATTCCTCCTTGAAACACCTTCTTATGGCCTTCAGGACACACACACGTTCTGATTTTCCTCCTGTCTCACAGGCCTTAGTATCCTATTCTCAGAATTGTCTCATCTCCCTAACTCTCCAGGGCTCAGTCCTTAGACCTCTTTTCTTGATGCACTCTCTGCATCAATGATCACTGTGGGTGGTCTCATGGCTTTAAATATCATTTAAAAGCTGGTGACTACCCAAATTATTTCTGCAGTCCAGGCTGGTCCTCAGAACTCTAGACTCATATTATACCAACTCTCTACTTGATATATTCATTTGGATGTCTACTAGATATCTCAAACGTAACATGTCTACACTGGAATGACTCATCTTCTCCTGAAGCTTGCTTTTATGCTAGACTTCCCAACTTAGTTGGGAATTCTATTTTTCCAGTGCCTCCAGCAAAATACCACTGAAGTATGCCTGATTCCCCTTTGTCTTCAATTACATCCAATCCACTGGCAAAACTTGTTGGTCCTGCCATAGAATATGCCACACATCCAACCACTTCACTCCATCTTTTTTCTGTTGCCAGCTTGGTCTGATCCACCAGACTGTTCACAGATCTCTCTGCTGCTTCTCTCCATGACCCCACCCTTTGTTCTTCACTCTTTTCTCAATACAACAGCTAAGTTGATCCTTTTAAAATCTGAGTCAGAGACATACACATACATATTTGTAGTATATCACCTTCAAGGATTAAGTACAAAGAACTGATACTGTAATCCAATTTAACTAACTTGGCAAGTGACAGTGACCTGGTCACTAAGGGAGCTTTTGTGACCACTCTTCTGATTCTTTTTTTCAGGGAGAGTATTTCAGAAAGTATTTGGTATCCCTGGGAAATAAGCAAAAGTGTGAAATAATAAGATAGTGTTATTTTAGCCTAATTTTTTTTTTAAATTCCTCAAGTACCCAGGAACGCTTCTGAAGAAAAAAGAAGTCAAAAGAAAGAGAAATAAGTGAAAGGAAGAGAGGGAAGGAGGGAGGATGAGAGGCTAGAGAGAGAGGGAATATTACCAATAGTTTAGCTAATACACAGCATGCATTTTATTAGTTAACTCTTTTAAATCACTATGATTTAGCCACACAGCCATACAACAGAGGAGAACATCTCAAAGAAATAATAAAAAAAAGTATCATCACACTAAAAGATTTATTTCCTTATCTGTTGACTTAGCCATCTCCAGTCTAAAGTACAACCTCTTTCCAGGGAATATAAAAACCTCTTGTGATGTGTTCCTGGCTTTGGTTTCCACTTGCAATGTTCTAGTACATAACAACACACTAGACTACCTTTACACCTCTCTTTAAAACAACACTTCTTATATTACTAAAGATTAAACTCAAATTAAAGGAGTAACATTTCAAAGGAAGCAGTAGACATGCAAAACAACTAAAGTATTGATCTCTTCAAAAGTGAGAAGAGGAGAGCCTTTTTGAAAACTATGATGAATTAAAAAAAAAGAAAACTATGATGAATAGAACTGAATAGCTTATATGACAATAGAAAACAACAGAATGGGAAAGACTAGAGATCTCGTCAAGAAAATTAGATATCAAGGGAACATTTCATGCAAAGACGGGCACAATTAAGGACAGAAGTGGTATGGATCTAACAGAAGCAGAAGATATTAAGAAGAGGTGGCAAGAACACACAGAACTATACAAAAAAGATCTTCATGACCCAGATAACCACAATGGTGTGATCACTCACCTAGAGCCAGACATCCTACAGTGAGAAGTCAAGTGGGCTTTAGGAAGCATCACTACGAACAAAGCTAGTGGAGGTGATGGAATTCTAGCTGAGCTATTTCAAATCCTGAAAGATGATGCTGTGAAAGTGCTGCACTCAATATGCCAGCAAATTTGGAAAACTCAACAATGGCCACAGGACTGGAAAAGATCAGTTCTCATTCCAGTTCCAAAGAAAGGCACTGCCAAAGAATGTTCCAACTACCACACAACTGCACTCATCTCATACGCTAGCAAAGTAATGCTCAAAATACTGCAAGCTAGGCTTTAACAGTAAGTGAACAGGGAAATTCTAGATGTTCAAGCTGGTTTTAGAAAAGAAAGAGGAATCAGAGATCAAATTGCCAACATCCACTGGATCATAGAAAAATCAACAGAATTCCAGAAAAACATCTACTTCTGTTTCATTGAGTACACTAAAGCCTTTGACTGTGTGGATCACAACAAACTGTGGAAAACTCTTAAAGAGATGGGAATACCAGATCACTTTACCTGCCTCCTGAGAAATCTGTATGCAGGTCAACAGTTAGAACTGGACATGGAACAATGGACTGGTTCAAAATCGGGAAAGGCTGTATACTGTCACCCTGTATATACAGTACGTCAAGGCTGTATACTGTCACCCTGCTTATTTAATTTATATGCAGAGTACATCACACGAAATGCTGGGCTGGAAGAAGCACAAGCTGGAATCAAGATTCCCAGGAGAAATATCAATAACCTCAGATATGCAGATGACACCACCTTTATGGCAGAAAGCAAAAAGGAACTAAAGAGCCTCTCAATGAAAGTGAAAGAGGAGAGTGAAAAAGTTGGCTTAAAACTCAACATTCAAAAAACTAAGATCATGGCATCTGGTCCCATTACTTTATGGAAAATAGATAGGGAGACAATGGAAACAGTGTCAGACTTTGTTTTCTTGAGCTCCAAAATCACTGCAGATGGTGAGTGCAGCCAATGAAATTAAAAGACCCTTGCTTCTTGGAAGAAAAGCTATGACCAACCTAGATAGCATATTAAAAAGCAGAGACATTACTTTGCCAACAAAGGCCTGTATAGTCAAAGCTATGAATTTTCAAGTAGTCGTATATGGATGTGAGAGTTGGACCATAAAGAAAAATGAGGGCCAAAGAATAGATGCTTTTAAACTGTGATGCCGGATAAGACTCTTGAGAGTCCCTTGGATGGCAAGGAAAACAAACCAGTCAATCCTAAAGAAAATCAACCCTGGATATTCATTGGAAGGATTGACCCTGAAGCTGAAGCTCCAATACTTTGGCCATCTGATGCCAGGAACAGACTCATTAGAAATGACCCTGATGCTGGGAAAGATTGAAGGCAGGAGGAGAAGGGGATGACAGAAGATAAGATGGTTGGCTGGCATCACCAACTCAATGGGACATGAGACTGTGCAAGCTCTGGGAGCTGGTGATGGACAGCAAAGACTGGTGTGCTGCGCTCCATGGGGGTCACAAAGAGTCAGACACGACTGAGGGACTGAACTGAACTGAACTGAGCTCATGTGACACAAAGATCCAGCAGCTGGTTTGAATCAATGGACCTGTTGCCTTTTTTTCCTTGTCCATGGCTATCTGGTAACATTTTTATGGGTGAGTATTCAAATCACAGCTCCTTCAATTTTCTTCTTATCAGAAGTCTTATCAGACTTATCAGAGACCATATGCAGAGAACATAGGTAGCACAAAATGTATATTTTGAAAGAAACCAGGCTACCAATAAAGAAACATGCCTGTTTGCTTCGAAAAGACTGTTGAGAAGCCCCAACATTCATTCAGAAGAAATGTTCTCCAAAAAGTACTCACAAAGATAAAAAATTATCAAGAGAATATTTGTTTTACCAAAAGGATTATTTTTATTTACTGACAAACTATTTTTTGAGCTATCTCTAAAAGGAACGTTATATAAGTAAATGTAGAATGTTACTAGTTTAAGAAAACAGGTACAAGTGTTAATTTGGGGAGAGATGTGTATGTTTTACATACCAATGTCACCCTTTTACTTATGAAAAACAGACTTAAAAATGATGAGTCACAATTATCAGGAGAGTTCTCTATCTTTAAAGAATTCTAACCAGGCCTCTTTCCCATCAGGTTATTCTTAGTTTCTTAGACTAGGACAAAGAACAAATTGTTCCAGCCCACAGACTGTTCCAAAATTGGGCCTGCATGCCTATGAACCCTGATCCCAGGCCTGGAAAAAAAGTGCCACTGTGTCAAAGATTACTGCACTGACGTATCAGAGAAGGGAGATATTATAAACTGGTGGTAAGAATGAAGAAACTCTCTGACAGCAATATTTTCCTTAGGGAAATCAACAAAAACATTTATAGAACTTTCTCATCTCAAAACTGTGTCTTTATTGTCTGAAAAAAAAGAAAAGCAATCTTTTAAAAAAATACACAGAAATGTAGCCAGTTTAAAATTTAGTAGCCAATTATACACACACTCTCAACCACACACGTGTGCAGGCATAGTTGTTTCTCCTGCACAGAAAATGTTCATCATTTTTCCATTAGTTTCTTTGGTAAGGTCAAGATATGGGTAAGAAGGTAATTTAAAATTTAATGTACTTCAGTTAAGAAAGTAATGTATAAAAGTAGGTTTGTGTTTATTGTATTTAACCAGAATTTCTAGAACAATTAAACAGTAATAGTTTCAGTGTCTTCTTTTATTTTTTTTAATTTTATTTTATTTAACTTTACAATATTGTATTGATTTTGAAAAAAACACTTAATTTATCAAGAAGGACCACAACTGCATAGATGGGGCTATGATTTACCAAGATAAAAACCCAAATCTCATGTATCCCATCCAGCTATAAAGTTAATAGTTCAAGACATGTATCTGGATGCCAGAGATGAGATTTCACATGAAGATGAATTTTCGAGTTACTCCAACAGTGTAAACAATAATGAAAGTAAAGAAAATAGAGTGATCATCTACAGTAAAAGTATGTTTATATGAGAAAAGATCAGAATTCAGAACTAATTATATTAAGCTAGTGTGATTTTGTGTGTGTGTGTGTGTATACACACCATATATATGACAGGCACAGAGTAAAGGGACAAAAGAAAGTGAAAGTGTTTGTCGCTCAGTCGAACTCTTTGTGACTCCACGGACTGTGGCCCGTCAGGTTCCGAAGTCCAAGGAATTCTCCAGGTAAGAATACTGAAATGGGTAGCCACTTCCTTCTCTAGGGTATCTTTCCTACCCAGCTGTCAAACCTGGACTTCCCACATTGCAGGCTTTATCATCTGAGCCACCAGGGAAGCCAAATAGGTGATTAAATAGTTAATCCCACTAGAGGATTGTAAGTAAAAAATATGGGAGACCCCTGTAAGTTAATGATTACTCAGGAAAGTAGCTTTGCTTAACCACAAAACCAAGCAGACATGCTTAGCAACAAAACCATGCAACAGAAGCACGAGACATGTCCCCAAACAATAAAACAATGGTGGCATGGGACCCACATCCTGCCCAGAGAGCTCAGTAAGTCAGTGATTGTGCACACATAAACAATAATTTGTGGACCTAATTTTACGAGGCAGGGACAAGAAAACTCCCCTGCCCGAGCTGGAGAAGGAGCTGATGATGGAAGCATGACGTGCACTCAACAAAGACAAAGAAGTTCTTTTTCCCCTCCTGATGTTTCCTTTGATTATAAAACTGTAGCCCAGTAAGTTCTTGGGGCAGGGCAGCTCTCGTCCACCATTTCATAAGCCTCACAAGTGTCCTATTCCAATAAATCACTTTTTATCTGTCTCTGTGCCTCTCGCTGAATTCTTTTTCTGCACTGAGACATAGAGGACTATGGAACTAGAGCTCTTTGGAGCCCCTGAACCAACACCCAACAATTTCAGACATATATTTAGGCTTCCCTGGTGGCTCAGATGGTAAAGAATCTGTCTGCAATCTTGGAGACCTGGGTTTGATCCCTGGGTCAGGAAGATTCCCTGGAGAAGGAACTGGCAACCCAATCCAGTATTCTTGCCTGAGAAATGCCATGGACAGAGGAGTCTGGTGGGCTAGAGTCCATGGGTTTACAACGAGTCAGATATTAAAGTATAGAGAAAATGACTACATTGTTGAAGGTCTCATGGCCAGCAAGTGATGTTTCACTATACAGACTCAAGTCTGTCTGGCTTCAGAGTCTGCATTCAGCCACCACAATATATTGGAATACGTGTAGAAATACACACATTAGAGAGTAAAGAGGACTTCCTGTTTCTTAGAATTACTTGGAGGATGAGAAATGAGATATAAGGGACTTTGCAATCAGTGAAACACCATGCAAGTATAAAGGACTATTGCTGCTACTGCTGCTGCTAAGTCACTTTAGTCGTGTCTGACTCTGTGTGACTCCATAGACGGCTGGCTACCAGGCTCCCCCGTCCCTGGGATTCTCCAGGCAAGAACACTGGAGTGGGTTGCCATTTCCTTCTCCAATGCATGAAAGTGAAAAGTGAAAGTGAAGTCGCTCAGTCATGCCCAACTCTTAGCGACCCCATGGACTGCAGCCTACCAGGCTCCTCCATCCATGGGATTTTCCAGGCAAGAGTACTGGAGTGGGTTGCCATTGCCTTCTCCGAAAGGACTATTAAATATATTTAATAATATTTATTACCAGCAGAGGGGCTTCCCTAGTGGCTCAGTGGTAAGGAATCCCTGCAATGTAGGAGCTGCAGGAGACGCATGTTCAATCCCTGGGTCAGGAAGATTCCCTGGAGGAGGGCATGGCAGCTCACTCCAGTATTCTTGCCTGGAGAATTCCATGGACTGAGGAGCCTGGCGGGCTACAGTCCACAGCGTCACAGAGTCGGACATGACTGAAGTGACTTAGCATACACCAGCAGAAACAACACTCAAAACTTTTTACCTAGTAGTGCTTTTAATTCACAGGAGAAACTGAGTGTTTTTGCCTCCCTGGGAAACTTACGGTCCACAGGAAGTTGTTTTTGCCGCTGGCTGTCTCGCACGATACTGCCACCGCTGTCGCTGGAGCTGCTGTTTTGACGGGTTATGTTTGCCGGGAGCTTGGACACAGGAGTAGGTGCTGGAGTGGAAGGTGGGAGGGGAACCGGGATGGGAGCTGGTGTTGGAGGAGGTGACGGGGCAGAAGGAATGTCGGTTGCTCTTGGGCCATACTCCATCCTTTGTTTCTACAAAAAACAAATAATTCTTTCAAAATTGTGAGGCTATAAACCTAGGCTGGGAAAATAAATCATACTTTGGATGTTGTTGGCTATGTATTTGTAAACTTCCTTGCAGACCCACAGCAAATTCGTGGGTGTGTTAATGTACACACATGCACACATATAACCCTCTAATCCTACATGAGGCAACAATTATTAAAAATTACTTCTAAATATTCTACACATTTGTTCAGAATCAAAATGTAAATTCAGCAGTCAAAAGTATATACCAATAACAAACAGGAGTACTAATGACAGTAAGAAATGACAAGAAAACTAAATTTGAACCAGGAATCATGCAACAGCAGTGTAGGCACAAGATTTCTGATATCAACAATATAAGGCATTAGTTACTCCTTATTTTAAATGTATGTTTTATTCAAAAGTATTTAATTCTGTTGTTTCCAAGTACTATTCTAAAAAGAGGGATAATATTTCAATAGATAAAAGGACTATGCTTTAAAATAAACAATTTTAAAATACTGTTAATTTTTTCAAACCATAACCTTTTTGGCCATCGTCTTAAAGCTAATTTGTTAAATTTCTTGTTAAAAATAGGAATGTGGTGAGGGTCATGAGATAATCTTTAATTAAATGTTTATGACTACATCTCAAAAGCATATTATTAGAAAAAAACGTCATGTGGGGATTTGCATTTTATAAGGTAGATGTGACAGAATATATAACTTTCAGTAATTTTTAAATGATTTAGGCTATTATAAAATAATATATGTACATATTCCCTATTAAACTAAAAACAATAGTTAAAGCTTTAAACAAAATAACAGATAACTCTATTAGAATAAGTTCCAAATTCTCAAAAGGCAATTTTTTGGATCGGATCAAAGCTACAGAACAATGACTTATAATTTAGGTAAAGTTTAGATACAGTACTGGCACAATTTTAATTATTCTGAAATTCAGGATTAGCCAATAAAATGCAAAAAGCAAGCCTTTTGGTAATCTGGTTCTTTGTCTAGAGGAGTTTAATTTCTAAATTGGCCCAAATATAAGGCAGTATTGATTTTAAAAGAGGCCTTCCCAATTTCCACAGAGATCAAAAATATCAAAACACACACCACACATATTCATCACTCTTTCTTAAGAAACAACACACCATTCTCAGAGGCACCTTCACCGCAAATGAGTAACACCTGTGGAAACCAGATGGGGAAGCAGCACCGGTTCACTGCTGTCTCTTTAAAAGCTTCCATTCACCCACGTGGGTAGGGGAGGCAGGAGGGTTATGAGCAAAGAATAGGAGAAAAACTGAGAGAAAAGTTTACCCTGCTGCTGTTTCTTGGAGGGGGATGGGAGTAAGGAGGAGTTAAATTCACAGAGCAAGCCATGGAGTCAGATGGGAGAGAAATGGACTGTGCCGGCCCCTCCATGTCCAAGGCCTGGAAACATTTCTAATATTCGATAATCAAGTACATGATTATTATCATCTACAAAACAACATTCCTATATTTGGGCCAATAAAATATTTCGAGCAATCAAAATACAGCAAACATCACAGACATGTAACACTTAGCACACACCAGTGTCATCTGATTAATGTATATACAGTGTTCCCTTGACAAAAACGTCCTCGGCACACGATTTCATCAAAGGTTAGTGAATTCTCATGTTAGGATTTCAAAAGTGTCAGCATTTAAATGATTGCTTTTAACGCTTAAACAAACCAAAAATTGCTATCAGCTTCTGCATTCCATGATATGATTCATATTTTTCTGCTTTCAAAAAAACAAGAACAGCTCGTGTTTTGCTAGCCGTCAAATAATACTGTGAACAACTGAATACCTGTGTTATTGTCACACTCAAGCCTGCACACAGGCTCACCAAATCTTCTGTGCCTTGTTTCAATCATCTGTCATTGCTACATAATATAACTTTATCAGTATAACCTATCACAGGCTTAAGATATATATATTTATTTATATATATATAACATATATATAAATATATATATATATATATATAATATGCAGAGAAACCAAAGGAAAATGTTTCATGAATTAGGTTTTAAATTTTATTTACTTGCATATTTCCCCCTTTTCGTGGTCCTCCTACCTGCCTCATGCTTCCAACCCCTGAAATAAAAAAGGGATGGGGCAGGGAGTACCTTCTTTAAATCATTACAACCTGTTCCAAAACGAAGGTGGCTTTTCCATGGAAATGGCTAAGTCATCCTCCATGGGAAGGAAAGAGAATCAGGCCTGACTCGTGAAATCACTTTTCTCTCTCTGTGCCCCCACCTTCTCCACTGTTGTCTACTTACCACCCAGTCACTGCTCTTCCCCTGCTTTCCCTAACTGTTTCTTGGTTACTCTGGCTGGAAGTGGAGAGCTTATGGCCCATCAACTTAATGGAAAGTCTTAGAGAGTAGAACTCTACCCCAAACTTTCTTCTCCTGAACCAAGGGTGCTGAGTCTTCAAACCCAAAACGAAATCTTGGCCAACTATTCCCATTTTGCCTGGGACCCTCCCAGTGTTAGCAGTGAAAGTCCCACATCCCTTCAAAGCCCTCAGTAGTGAGCAGACAGGGATGATGGGTCATCTTGGTGTGGCCCTACTTCTCTACCATCATTGGCACTTCCTAACTCTTGTCTTTTATCTCCCACAAATATATTTCAAGTTCTGCTTAAAACAAAATCTCTCGGATGTTTTTCTCTTTCTCTGAAAGTCAGAATTGCTAGATTCCATGGAACACGTTGGCTTCCCAGATGGTGGTAGTAGTAAAGAACCTGCCTGCCAGTGCAGGAGAGGCAAGAGACTTGAGTTTGATTCCTGGGTCGGGAAGATCCCCTAGAGTAGGAAATGGCAACCCACTCCAGTATTCTTGCCTAGAAAATTCCATGAGGAGACTGGCAGACTACAGATCATGGGGCCACAAAGAGTTGGACACATGATTGAGTGACTGAGCATACATGGAACATGCACTTTCTGTTGATAATTAAGTCTAATGAGTTACTTTTCTGTTAGTCACTAAAGCTAAGTAGAAGTTCTCAAGGATTAAAGAAAGAGATTTGTCAATAACCTCTTGATTCATGCAAGATACTGCTTCAGAGGGGAAATTATGCAAGCAAGGCCAACAAAGCCATTAAAATTGAACTGTTCTTAAAAATGGATCTACACATTTTTTTTCCCCTCTAAATTTAGTCTCTTTGGCATTCTGCAGTAAAAACTAGGCACAGCTGGAACATTTAGAGGGTGTTAAGTCCAGAGATTGAATCCAAAAAATTACATCAAAAAAGAAGTGCCTTGAGGGAATAAATGTGGGTTACCTCTGACAGCTCGCCAAGTAATTGCTATTAGGAAAATGGAGCAAATCACATCAAATGAGAAAATTTAACATAGGAGATGGAACTACAATAATATCAATTATACTTCACATCAAATATCAGAGAGTGTGAGATAATTAGTTTTTGGCAGTAAAATTACCTGCCCACAAATCAACCAGAGAAAGAGCCTGTAAATATATAATTAATTTCCACCACTATCCAGTCATATAAAACAAATTATATAGACTCACACTATAGTATAAACAGTGTGGAGTATTTCAGTGATGATTTGTATATCCAAGTATTGTGTTTTAAAATACTAAGACAAGGGTTCATCTTATAGTTCATAAAAAATACAACTACAGTTCATTATGTGTAAGACTAATTCTTCTTAAAAGTTGCTTTATGAAAGGAAATATATATATATATATATATATCATGATTTTTTTTAGCAAGTTGAACTTGTAAGCACTTAAACAAAATTTTATAATTTTGTACACATGCATGTTGGGCAGGAATTTCTATATACATGGAAAGAGAGAAAGAGAGTAGGTATTATTCAAATTACTGCAAAAATATTTGAAAACATTTCCATGCATGAAGCAGTATAAAAGTATCTAAGACCATCCACCATCCCAGTCTAAAGACCATGCCTCTACTGAATAGATGAATAGAGTGTTCTAAGATTAACTTCAAAAAAATTTTTAAGAACTGAATATTATTAGGATGTTGGTCTGTTGGAATGAATATAAAGACATCTTTGGTAAACTTTTCTTCTGCCCAGCAATATCTGAATATCAGGACTGAGTCTGAAAAACATAGATTCGTAACAGGAGCTGAAATTAGTAGTGCTAGTGCTTTAGTATTCACCTGGAGAAAACATTTCCACTTTTAATTTAGGGCTACTTCAGATCAGATTGGATCAGTCACTCAGTCGTGTCCGACTCTTTGCGACCCCATGAACTGCAGCACTCCAGGCCTCCCTGTCCATCACCAACTCCTGGAGTTCACCCAGACTCATGTCCATCGAGTTAGTGATGCCATCCAGCCATCTCATCCTCTGTTGTCCCCTTCTCCTCCTGCCCCCAACCCCTCCCAACATCAGAGTCTTTTCCAATGAGTCAACTCTTCGCATGAGGTGGCCAAAGTACTGGAGTTTCAGCTTTAGCATCATTCCTTCCAAAGAAATCCCAGGGCTGATCTCCTTCAGAATGGACTGGTTGGATCTCCTTGCAGTCCAAGGGACTCTCAAGAGTCTTCTCCAACACCACAGTTCAAAAGCATCAATTCTTCGGTGCTCAGCCTTCTTCACAGTCCAATTCTCACATCCATACATGACCACAGGAAAAACCGTAGCCTTGACTAGATGAAACTTTGTTGGCAAAGTAATGTCTCTGCTTTGGAATATGCTATCTAGTTTGGTCATAACTTTCCTTCCAAGGAGTAAGTGTCTTTGAATTTCATGGCTGCAGTCACCATCTGCAGTGATTTTGGAGCCCAGAAAAATAAAGTTTGACACTGTTTCCACTGTTTCCCCATCTATTTCCCATGAAGTGATGGGACCGGATGCCATGATCTTTGTTTTCTGAATGTTGAGCTTTAAGCCAACTTTTTCACTCTCCTCTTTCACTTTCATCAAGAGGCTTTTGAGTTCCTCTTCACTTTCTGCCATAAGGGTGGTGTCATCTGCATATCTGAGGTTATTGATATTTCTGCCAGCAATCTTGATTCCGGCTTGTGTTTCTTCCAGTCCAGCGTTTTCTCATGATGTACTCTGCATATAGGTTAAATAAACATGGTGAAAATATACAGCCTTGACATACTCCTTTTCCTATTTGGAACCAGTCTGTTGTTCCATGTCCAGTTCTAACTGTTGCTTCCTGACCTGCATACAGATTTCTCAAGAGGCAGGTCAGGTGGTCTGGTATTCCCATCTCTTTCAGAACTGTCCACAGTTTATTGTGATCCACACAGTCAAAGGCTTTGGCATAGTCAATCAAGCAGAAATAGATGTTTTTCTGGAACTCTCTTGCTTTTTCCATGATCCAGTGGATGTTGACAATTTGATCTCTGGCTCCTCTGCCTTTTCTAAAACCAGCTTGCACATCAGGAAGTTCACGGTTCACATATTGCTGACGCCTGGCTTGGAGAATTTTGAGCATTACTTTACTAGCGTGTGAGATGAGTGCAATTGTGCGGTAGTTTGAGCATTCTTTGGCATTGCCTTTCTTTGGGATTGGAATGAAAACTGACCTTTTCCAGTCCTGTGGCCACTGCTGAGTTTTCCAAATTTGCTGGCATATTGAGTGCAGCATTTCCACAGCATCATCTTTCAGGATTTGGAATGGCTCAACTGGAATTCTATCACCTCCACTACCTTTGTTCGTAGTGATGCTTTCTAAGGCCCACTTGACTTCACATTCCAGGATGTCTGGCTCTAGGTCAGTGATCACACCATCGTGATTATCTGGGTCGTGAAGCTCTTTTTTGTACAGTTCTTCTGTGTATTCTTGCCACCTCTTCTTAATATCTTCTGCTTCTGTTAGGTCCATACCATTTCTATCCTTTATGTATATGAGAAGGCAATGGCAACCCACTCCAGTACTCTTGCCTGGAAAATCCCATGGACGGAGGAGTATGGTAGGCTGCAGTCCACGGGGTCGCTAAGAGTCGGACACGACTGAGCAACTTCACTTTCAGTTTTCACTTTCATGCATTGGAGAAGGAAATGGCAACCCAGTCCAATGTTCTTGCCTGGAGAATCCCAGGGACGGGGGAGCCTGGTGGGCTGCCGTCTATGGGGTCGCACAGAGTAGGACATGACTGTAGTGACTTAGCAGCAGCAAACATGCATATAGAATATAAAAGAATTTTATATCTAGACTGGATTCTTGAGATCATGAAACTTTGTCTCTTCCATTTCACAACTCAGCAAACTGGAGCACAGAAAAATAATATACGAGTAGCTCATGGAGCTCAGTATCAGAAAAATAAACAACCCAATTAAAAAAACAGGCAGAAGACATACACAGACATGTTTCCAAAGAAGACACACAGAGAAATAAATGCATGAAAAGATGCTCAACATGGCTTATTATTAGAGAAATGCCAATCAAAACTACCATGAGCTATCACCTCATACTGATTAGAATGGCCATCAACAAAAAAAATCTATAAACAGTAAATGCTGGAGAGGACATGGAGAAAGGGGAACCCTCTTGCTTCTTTGGTGGGAATGTAAATTGATACAGCCACTGGAGAATAATTTGGTGGAGAATAATATGGTGGATTCCTTTAAAAACTAGAAATAAAACTATCGTATGACCCAACAATCCCACTACTCAGCATAGACCCTGAGGAGATGCTTTCTTTAAGGTCATACAGCTACTCAGTGGCAGAGCCAGGGCTAGAATCCTCATCTACCAGGACCTAGACTGGAGCTGTTTCCATAATACAACATCTCTTGCTCTGCAACAGAGCAGACAGGAAAACTTTCTGTTGAACTTACTGGACCATAATGACCAGACATTCAAAATTACATGCATCTTGCTAGGGTAGCATATCTGTAATAAGCAGAGACTTAACAATTAATAATAAATAAAAGAGTTCTTCAGTCAAGCCTCTGAGGATACTGGAAATAATAGAAGGGCAGGGGTTGGTTTCAGACTTGGCATTCAACATGAAAATCTATGTCATAGAAATCGGACTTATGGACACTGGGAGAGGGGAGGATTGGGTGACATGTATGGAGAGAGTAACATGGAAATTTACAATACCATTATGTAAAATAGACAGCCAATAGGAATTTGCTGTATGTCTCATGGAATTCAAACAGGGGCTCTGTATCAACCTAGAGGGGTGGGATGGGGAGGGAGATGGGAGGGAGGTTCAAGAAGGAGGGGACATATGTATACCTATGGCTGATTCATGTTGAGGTTTGACAGAAAACAACAAAATACTGTAAAGCAATTATCCTTCAATTTAAAAATAAATTAAAAAAAATAGAGATATAATATAGAGCATGATTAAAAAAACCTATGTCGGCAAAAGGGTGATTCTGGTAAACAGACCGTCCAAGTGCAAGACATCAGGAAGTCAAGTCAGAAGACCCACAGGAAACTTGATGTGGCAAGGAGATGCCAGGAGGGCGGGAAGCATTCTGGAGGTCCATGTGTTGCCTAGCAAAAGTAAGCCAAAGGCCTGGAATGCTTGATGACAGTACTTTCATCAAAAGATAGGTCATTTATGTTCATTTCTCCATCATCTCTCAGGAACATTTACTTCTTTTTCCCAGTGGTTTCATCCAATCTTTTTTTAAATGTCCTGCATCTTTCATAAATTCTTTATTACCTCCCTTCTCTTTAATTTTAAAACTTTGCTGAAGCCATAGGGGAAACACTTTTGGCAGGAACAGCTGTCTTTACAGAGAGCTGTTAAAATTCACTCCAAATGTGAGGATCTTAAGCAGCCTGGACTCGTGGGGACATCAGGTGGCAACTCAACAACTACTTCAGACTGGTGCCAGGTACGAGCATCCCTGCCAACAGCAATCTCTACCCAAAAGTGCGTGAGCTACAGGCAATGGCTGTTCTTGTGCCCTCTTCTAGCAGCCGCCACTAGTTATTGATTGCCCCCAAAATTTGTTTGGGCTTTTCAGGAGCATGACATACAAAACCTGGACAAACGCTTGGGCCAGCCCATATGTATACTTATTTACAAGGAATGTAAGCATATGAGAATAACAGTCCTAACACTGTGCCTTTTAAAAATTCAGTGCCTTGTACATGCTGCATGGGCTTCCCAGGTGATTCAGGGGTAAGGACTCCACCTGCCAATGCAGGAGACTCAGATTTGATCCCTGAGTTGGGAAGACACCCTGGAGCACGGAAAAGCTACCCACTCCAGTATTCTTGCCTGGACAATTCCATGGACAGAGGAGCCTGGTGGGCTACTATCCATGAGGTTGCAAAGAATCAGACGTGACTGAGTGATGAACACGTTCACCTTTCACAGTGAACACTCTATGTCTACGCAAAACAGGGTATCAATCTTTTGTAAGCACTATTTCCCATGTCAGTCAAGTATATCAGAGCATGGGTTATGATTCTAGAGTCCCAGGGCCCCATCCTGGCTTCATGCAGCTGTGTAATTGTGGGCAAGTACTTAAATTTCCTGATACATAAAATGTGCCTACTTCACAAGGTTGATGTAGCAATTAAACATCCTAGTATTTGTGAGGTCCTTAATGGACATGGCAGATAGCCTCAGCATCTTTCTGTGGTACAGTACAGAGATTTAGAATGTTTTCGTAAGAAGTTTCTTTAAATTTCTGTAAAATTTTGGTATCATTGGATGGATGAGACAGAGAGAAAAGTGTCAGCCACTTCTGAGCAGAGAGAGGGTCACTGCTCCTGATACATGAACACAAAGTAAGGGCAAAGCCAGGGGAGATGGCCCGGAGTTTGATTCTGGGTGGCAGGCTTTTATAGAGCATCTGCTCAGTGCTAGGATTTCTGTCTTTCTCTTCATCAAGTGTGAGATGCTGGCACTCAATAAATATTTGCAGGGTGAATGAATGAAAGATGAATAATACACAGAATCCACTTTTGATATGTTTGTAATCCAGTGGAGTTCTATCAGATTAGGGTGCTAGGATTACTGAAACCAATAATATGGTGGCATCTTTATTTGTTGTCATTCTGAGAAGAGCTGCATAATTTTTATTTAGATACTTGAAAGTATCTGGTAACACTTGTAGAGATAAAATAACTGCAAATATTTCTGAGGCTGTTTTTCTTTTCTTTTTTACTCTATCTAGTCTCTTTTCTCTGAGTGTGTTACAAATACTTTGAGGATAGGAATTCTTTCAGAGTCATATTTATGCCAGATAGCAGATTTTCAAGCTTGCTTATTAAAATTTTACAAGATTTTGGTGGTTTTGCTGGGATCAGACCAAAGTTTTCAGGAGGTGTTAAAAAAAAAGATTGCTTTTAATACCTTTTAAAAGTGGTGCTTCCAAGCTAAGCATGCATACACTCACACACACAGCTTCTATCCACGTTTCTATGTACTTCGCCACATTCAGAGCTATATCCAGAAAATTTCAACAGTCAGATAGTGTTGAAAAGTTTAAAAGGAAAACAGCCCAAACAAGCAATCCCTACAAGTTTCTATTTACATAAAGTAGCCAAGCAAACTCCTGAAACCCATGAGCACTTAAAAAACTTCTTGGTTTTGCCAAAGTTGACAAAAAATATCAGCTGAGCCTCTGTTCAAGGAAGGAGAAATAGATTTTATGTTCTCAGAAAGTACTCTACCTATGATATCTATTCATAGTTTTGGTTCAAGTTTAGACAGAAGCAACCTTTAAACAGAAAGTCAACTTCAGGAATCTGAACTGAAGAAAAAGACAAGACTGAACAGTAGACAGGAAAGGGTAAGAGAGGTTAAACTCCTCAGGAAATCTCAAGTGGGCAAAAATACTTAGAATTCACATTTGTATTTGCAAGTTTTAGGTATCTTATTTTATGGGAGTTTGCCATTCCTAGCAACCAAGCACACAAATGAAAACACATTTGGCTAAGTGTTTCTAACACTTTATATATAAAATCTGGGCTTCTGTTCACATATAGCTACTCAGGATATGCTTTGTAAATAGTGCTTCTTATTGTTTACCATGAGTTAAATATTAAAAACAGTGCTTATAACATGTACACACTGCTATATTCAAATGGATAACCAACAAGGGCCTCCTGTATAGTACAGGGAACTCTGTTCAAAGTTATGTGGCAGCCTGGGTGGGAGAGGAGCTTGGGAGAGAATGGACGCATGTATACATATGGCTGGGTCCCTTCGCTGTCCACCTGAAACTATCACAACATTGTTAATCAGCTCTATCCCAAGACAAACAAAAAAGTTTAAAAAAAAAAACCAAAACAAAACAGTTGCTATAGCTCAAAGGGTATACACTCCATCACTGGTTTAGGCATACACTCTAACACTATTTAAGGCATTCAGTCAAAACCTCTATAGCAAAGAACACAAAGAATTGATATTTGCAAACCAGACAGAAGCCTATATTTGGTCAGGAAATCACATCACAAAATCATAAAAGTAAGAACTTAGGAAAGAAAAAAGTATTAAGACTCAATTAGAAAATTCACTTCAAAAATCCATGAGAACAGGGTAGACCATACCTTGAATAACTCAAACTCCTTCTTTGGCATCAAGAGCTAATGACAAATGATGAACATAAAGTAAGTACATGATACATACGCATAGCAGGCCAGCCCAAACAAGAGCGCAGCAAACAGGTTCCCATTGCCATCACTTTACGTTATCAAGATATATAAATTGTACGTCAATTTTTTATTTTAAATATTTGCTTGATTCTGGAATTCCAGTAAGGTCAAATGTCTCTCCAGATAACTGTGGGATGTGCACTGAGCTTGAATGCTGTGTGAAGCCAGAAGTCCTTACAGAATGATGGTCACAGCACATGACCACAGTTCTAGGCTTGGACAACCTGTGTTTTACTAAGCCTAGGCATGGAATTTCACTATTTCACTGCATATTCTATATAGTTTCAGCTTCCACTCAAATCTGTGACATTATTATGCAGTCAGATGTGACCTTTTAGTCAAAATTCTGAAAATGAAAAGAATTTTCCCGGGGCCATGGGAAGGTAGTCACCGCGGGTTCCAAGACTAAGCGTGGGACAGTCCATCCATTCCATCTCTGCTGACAGGTCTGACTCTAGAGAGCAGGTCACAGATTCAAAAGCACATGGGGCTGGCCCAAGTCTCACGTGATCACCAAATGTGAAGAAAGATAATGGTGCTAAAAATTGGGTGGAGGGTCTGCCATGTGAAGGCAGTTTTTTAAAAGGGATTAGGATGCAATAGTTGGAAAGCTGAAAGCCAACAGACTCTAATCAGTCTATTCAGAGGATGAGAGCAAAGTCTGGGGAAGATGAACTGGTAGACACTCCAACCACTGGCTCAGTGCCATCGTCCATCAGGACCCTTGGGCAGGAGGGCTCTGGGTAAGAGTGAAGAGGCAGAAACACTACTGGGTTGGCCAAAAAGTTTACTCGAGTTTTTCTGTAACATCTTAAGAAAAAACCCGAATGAACCTTTTGGGCAACCCAATATTTCTCCAAATGTCAAAAATAGTATATGGTAGAAAAACAGTATTCAGGGAAACAGTCACTGAGATAAAGATCTTAAGCAATTGCCTGAAGATGTAAATCAGAAAATATATGTACAATTCTTCTTTATGTCCCTAGCCACTGTCCCAGCTACCTAGGGAAACAAAGGTATAAGTTATACAATCAATGAAGTCTCAAAATGACTAGTACATAAAAAGTGTTTAAGTTCTGGGGAGGGGCAATGAATCTAAAAATTTGAAAAAGTTAAATTTTTGCTCAAAAATCGTAATTACCTGTATGGTATGCGTGTAAGGTGGATCAGCACGCCCTAATCCAGATTCTGGGGGTCTCACGATATCCAAAATGTTATTTGGCACAAATCCAGAGTCTCCACTTGCATTTCGAACTTTCCACCATTGCTTCCTATCATCAAGGATCTGTCATCATGCAAGAAAATAAAGATGTCATTTCTGTACCAAACTAATCTATGAAGGAAGTTCAATCTTTATTCTTAGACCAAGCAAATGGTTTCACTTCTAATACACTGACTCAACCCAAACATTCGTGGGTTAAATGATTCTCAGGAATTACACTAAGAATTATAATGACTAATATAGAACAGATATGGTACCATTCCACCCCAGGTCCATATTATTTCCCAAGAATGTTTAACTATTTGTGGTATCAGAAGTGTTTAAGATGAGTCACTTTGAAAAGGTCTATTGTTTCCACTGTTAGACAGGAAATATATTTAAAAACTTTTTTTTACAATAACTATTATGACCTGGCCACATTATATATTAAAAAAGATGACGTCTCAGTTATAACTAAAGAAAGGGATTTTGGTTATGGTGGATTATTCCCAAAACCATTAGCACACTCACTGCTGGGTATATTTGTGCAAGCGTACTAAAACAGGAAGGAGGAAATGTTTTCTCTTATTAAAATAAGGTGGTGTCCCACTCTGGGCATATACCCTGAGAAAATCATAATTCAAAAAGATACCTGCACCCCAGTGTACATTGCAGCACCATTAACAATAGCCAGGACACAGAAGCAACCTAAATGTCCACTGAGAGATGAATGGATCAAGAATATGTGGTACATATATACAACGGAATATTACTTGGCCATAAGAAGGAATGAAATTGGGTCATTTATAATGATGCAGATGAACTTAAGAGTCTGTCAAACAGTGAAATAAGTCAGAACGAGAAAAAATATCATATATTAATGCATATATATGGAATCTAGAAGGACGACACTACTGAACTTATTTGCAGTGCAGGATGGAGATGCAGATGCAGAGAATGAGCGTGTGGACACAGCGTGGAAGGGGAGGGTAGGACAAACTGAGAGAGCAGCATTGACCCATACACACTACCATGTGTGAAACGGACAACCAGTGGGTTACAGACACAGTGTACAGATTACAGTACACTGGGAGTTCAGCTTGGTGCTCTATGATGACCTAGAGGGCTGGGAAGGGGCGGTAGGAGGTAGGCTCAAGAGGGAGGAGATAAATACACACACACACACACACACACACACACACACAGCTGATTCACTTTGTTGTATAGCAGAAACTAACCCAACATTGTAAAGCAATTATATTCCAATTGAAACAAAAACGAAAATTATGGTGCATCTACATCTAAAGTGATAATCAGCCTTGATTCCAGAAAAAAATAAAGGCCAGAAGAAGGAAGAGGGCCAAGTAATCCAAGAAATCCAACCACATTCCCCACAAAACAAACACAGAAGAGACAAACCAGATATCCCTTCCTAAACAGACACAGGTATCTATATTATGCTGTATCCTTGGAAAGGTAAAATATACCGAAGAATAATTTCTTGACCTCAGCATTTGAGGAAGGTTTAGATATACACCGAAAAAGGAAAACAAGTTGACTTTATTAAGAGTATAAAAAGGTAAAATTCTATTACCTCTAAGATATCATCCTTTTGAACTGAGAGCTCACTGTTGTTTCTTGCCACAAAGTCATACTTGGATTTGGCGTATTTCTTGGGGTGTAGATCATAATTTCTACAAAAAGAAAGAAAAAAACATGATCACCCCGCTAGCGTTTCCTAAGAAAAACAGAAGTAAAATACTAAGGCAAGCCAATTTCTACCAGAAACCATTTGGACAAGTTATTTAGATAGTAGTTATTTTATTATACCATATAGAATATGGGAACAAAAGAAATTTTGGCGATTTTACCATTAAAATGAACAAACTATGGCCAGGGTAAAAATAAATAATGCAAAATCACAAAACTAGTTAGTGCAAAGCCAAACCTAGAATGCAAATCTTTGAATTCTTTGTCCATTAAATCCAATATTCAAAATATTAGATATTGTTTTGTAAACCAACATTTCTACCATGAAAGGGCCAGGATAATGATCAATGTTACCATGTGTCATAAAATTAAAAGAGACTGATGATAATTTCCAATTGTGGTAATTTAAATTACATGTTGATTTCACTGATTCAAGCAATGACTTTAACTCATTAACAAAATATCTATGAAAACATGACTAAGTGTTAATTTTTAGGAAACCTCTGTCTCATTATCTACATTGCAAAGGAAGGTATGGACTAAGTACAAGACAAATAACACTTTTTAATTTGTTAATTAATTTACTATAAACTTATTATAAGAGTAAGAATAGGTATATTGGAGAAGGAAATGGCAACCCACTCCAGTGTTCTTGCCTGGAGAATCCCAGGGATGGGGAAGCCTGGTGGGCTGCCGTCTATGGGGTCACACAGAGTCGGACACGACTGAAGTGACTTAGCATAGCATAAGAATAGGTATATTTTTTAAAAACCTTATTTTGTATTGGGGTTCAGCCAATTAACAATGTTATGTAAAAAACAAAAACAACGTTATATATAGTTTTAGGTAAACAGCAAAGGGAATCAAGACATAAATGTACATGTATCCATTCTCCCTCAAACTCCCCTCCTATCCAGGCTGCCACATAGCACTGAGCCAAGTTCGATGTACTATACAGTAGGTTATTGTTGGTTATCTTTTTTAAATATAGCAGTGCATACATGTCCATCCCAAACTCCCCAACTATCAAGAACATGTATATTTTTTTAAAAGGAAACTTTCTTTAAGGATGAGGAACACATGTATACCTGTGGCAGATTCATTTGGATATATGGCAAAACCAATACAATATTGTAAAGTTAAGTAAAATAAAAAAAAAAAAAAAAACCAAACACTTCCTTTAATCATTAAATGACATTTAACAGATTTAACAAGGTAATTTAAAGATGCTTTTATATAATATAATAAAACCAGACTTATCAACAATATACTAATATTTTCATTGCAATAATGAAATAATAACTTTATTTTAAAATTAATTTTACTCCCTAATCTTCTCCTCTATTTACATCCCCATGTTTCCTCATATATTTCTGTAAGAGAAAAAGCAGGAAGGAACTAAAGATGCTTGGTCTTTCTTCCCCTGTGAAGTGGCCATTCAGCTTGTTGCCCACCTAGATCATCTGTAATACTGGGTCACAGTGGGGCCTGCAGGACAGTCTTTGCTATTTTGTACGTCTCAGAAGTAACTGCCAGCATGCACTTACAAAGTGCTTTAGAATTTACAAATCTTCATGGTTTATAGTTTCTTGCTCTCTATAGATTAAACATGGGTAAGACATTGACCACAACCATCAATCTGAAAATCATACTTTGAAATTTTTTAGATGTACCAATGCTTCTTAAGAGATCTAGCATGTATCAAAATGTATGGTCTCTGTTTCTGATTTGAAGTAATAGATAAACACCTGATACAGAGTCTGCACATAGAGATACACACCTGATAGAGAGTCTGCATATAGAAATATACACCTGATAGAGAGCAGTCACAGACAAGGTAATGATATGAGACTTCTAAAAAAAGCCACGAATTGCTTTTGAATAGCAGCGAACTATAATCCCTCAAAGGGGAGGGCTCTGAATTCAAAAAGTGCTTTCCCTAAATAGCACTATAATTTCACTGAAGAGTGAATATACTTCATATGGTATCTACTGCGTTTCTGGCATGTAGTAAGAGTTTAACAATAATTATAAAAAACAAACTCCAAATCTCTGTATTACATTTCAGACCAGAAAACTTTCAGTTTTTGCAAGAATGATGACAAATTTTCTTAGCAACATCAAAGATCCAGGTGTCTATTAACTATTCAGCTTTTGTTAATAATAAGTCCAGCTGAGAGACTGGACCCCTGAAGATAACTGAGATATTCAATTTACTCCTTTAAAAAATTCTTTCCCTGGCTAAATATTGACAGTTTTAAGGTCTCTATACTTGAATATCCCTTCACTAATGGAATTTCCTTCACTAATCTGAAATAATTTCTAGAATAATCACAGCTAAGACAGAAAAAAAAAAGGAAAAGGATAATATTAGGATGAGGAACAAGTTACTCAAGAAGAATTTCAATGAAATAATTTTTAAACTTCAAAACTGATTTTCACCTGTATCTACTAAAAAATTGAATCTATAATTAAAACTTCTTTCATATGCTGACATTTTCAAAATGTATTACTCATTGCTGACTTTTCTTTGTACTCAATTTAATATGTTACTAGTGCCCTTAAAATAATAACTGTATAATTTTAACATCATTTTACTCAAGTATTACCTCTGTTATCACTCCTGGCAAAAAAAAAAAAAAATTTAAACCCCACCTTGTCTAGATTCTATTCAGGAAAAATATATACTGAAATATTAAGGGCATCTAACACTCATAGTAAGAGATGCTTTGAGATAAGAAAGTACTGGGGCCAGCTCTCTACCCCACTTCATCTGAACGATCATTCTGCTACAGCTTTGATATCAATATTTCACCTTTTCCTTTCTCTCATGTACATGGGTTGTCTCCATATAAACCTCACATACAGTTTACATTGGAAATAAGATTGAAAAAGTGAACTTATTTCAATGCAATTTGTTTCTTTCCCATCTTAATTCTCCATTTTTGCCTACACTGAATCTTTTGAGAGAGTAAATATGGGAAAATAAATGAAGTATGAAACTGAAAAGTAAAAAGGAAATACAGAATGAAATGGTAAAGTGGTAAATAAGGCATTGATTCTATTTAAATATTCAGTTTATATTTAGTTTAAATACTTCTAAAGGAAGGTTTGTTTGTTTTTGCTGGGAGAGACAAAGATAGAAATTATTTCTTTTAAAAGTTACAGAGCTGGAAAGATCCTTAGAGACCATCTGGTACACACTAGAGAGTTTCAAAACAATTCTTCTTAATTCACAGATTCTGTCAGAAGCATCTTTTAAAACATGGAAAGTCATCCAATGGCATTTGCGCTGTTAGAATTATAGACTGGAGACCTTGCTCACCAAAGCCAGCTCTACAAAGAAACATCTGAAACTTTAACAGATAATTACTAGATGGGAAGTTTAAAGAAGTAGTGAACAATGCAGACACTGGCACCTCTATCTGTGTTAAACCAGAGATAATCATCTACAGCTCTCCAAATGAGGCTAATGAAAAGTTACCTATCTACATGGCGAAGAGGAGTTGGCTTAAAAGCAACAGCAGCCTCCCCTTGGTCCGAATGGGGCCCTCTTCCATAAATGTTACTGAATGCCGTGTACCCATCAGCTGAAGGATACTCTGATACACTGGAGTGCTGAAAGACAAAGCAGGGAAGGTTAAAAAGTCACCAAAACTATTTGAATGAGCACTGGCATCAGTTAGCAAGAACCGTCTACTACACTGTGATCAGTTTCATTTTCAAGTGATTGACTATTACCTGTTAATGTATTATGAAATGGGAGGGTGATACATTTTTGACAAAGGCCTACTTATAATAAAAAAGGTAATCAGTGCAAAGACTAAATCTTAATTCCAGAAATAACCAGGTATAAAAACAAGAAATTCTTTCCTCTGTGTGAGTGGCTCAGTTGTGTCTGACTCTTTGTGACCCCACGGACTGTAGCCTCCCAGGCTCCTCTGCCCATGGAATTTTCCAGGCAATAATACTGGAATGGGTTGCCATTTCCTATTCCAGGGGATCTTCCCCACCCAGGGATCAAACCCACATCTCTTGTATCTCTTGCATTGACAGGCGGATTCTTTACCACTGAGCCACCTGGGAAGCCTTTTCTCTGAAATTTCAGTAATAGGTGATTTCAGTATTAGGCAGACTTTAATAGCTTGTATAAAATAAAACTGATTGAAAAGCAACAAAAATAAAACTCTGAATCTTTGCTTTGTATGTTTAAGAAACAAACCTTTAACACCCTACCAAAGGAAATACTACTGTAAGAAAATCATCTGAACTCTACACACTTTAAAATTATACTACTCTCTCTTTATTCTTATTTTTAAATGTACATGGACACTATGTTTTTCTTAAAAAATGGAAACACTATTATCAGATTTACTGTTAACAGAAACACGGAAAAACATTGATCTTGACAGCCAATAGTACAGGATAAGAAAATGCTGAAGTCATCTCTTTTTGCAGTTAACACAATGCAGACGTGAGCCTACTGGGCTACTAAAAGGGAGAACCATTATCTATGGGTCCCATTAAGCAGCATAGCTTTAAAGATATGTGTCCCCCCCACCCAAAAAAAAAGCAAACAATAAAGCTCATCTAAGGATTCTTGTATTGTTTCCTTCTATACGATGAATTGTGAGAGCCAGTCCCAGGTGGCACTAGTGGTAAAGAATCTGCCTGCCCACCTTGCGGGCTATAACAGTCCATAGGGTCGCAAAGAGACAGATATGACTGAAGTGACTTAGCACATATGCATGCACATGATAACTGTGCAGGAGACCCTAAAGCATGAGAATTCCTCGGCTATTTCAACTGTTTATTGGTTCGCTGGGACAAAATATTTGAAACTGGGAATGTTTCAGAAAAGTTTTGAATGCATGTTTACTATAGTTAATTCCAGTGACTAAGTTGGCAGGCATAGGGCTAAGTTCACCCACAGACAGAGGAGGTGAAGATGTCTCCAATGGACTGCTGCTGATGTCAAAATGCCCATTTCATGTAACTCCTGTGGAATATTTATCAGGATGCTGCACTTAACATACAAATACAGATAACAATTTCTACCATTTGAATACCTTAGCTTAAACCATCAACAGAGTGAAAAAGCAATCTATGAGATGGGACAAATCATGTATCTGATCATGTATCTGAGAAAAGGTTAATGTCTAAAATATATAGAGAACTTAATTCAATAGCAAAAAGCAAACAATCCAATTAGGAAATGGGCAGAGGAACTGGATAGACATTTCTCCAAAGACATACAAATGGTCAACAGGTATATTATGTAAAGGTGTTCAACATCACTAATCATCCTGGAAAAGGAAATCAAAATCACACTGAGATATCACGTCACACCTGATAACAGCTACTGTCCAAAAGACAAGGGATAACAAGCATTATTAAGGATGTGGCGAAAAGGGAACCCTTTTGCACTGTTAGTGGGAATGAAAATTGGTACAGCCAGTATGGAAAACAGTTATGAAAGTTTCTCTAAAAATTAAAATAGAACTTTCATATGATTCAGCAGTCCTACTACTGAGTATAATCTTGAAGAAGATGAAATTAGGAATTCAAAGAGAATTCTGAACCTCAAAATTCACTGCAGCATTATTCATAATAACCAAGATATGGAAAGAACCTATGAGTCCATTACAGATGAGTAGATAAGGAAGATGCAGTATGTGTGAATATACAATGGACTATCATTTGGTCATGTAAAGAAAGAAAATCCTGCCATTTGTGACAACATGGATAAACCTTGAAGACATTATGCTAAATGAAATAAGCCAGGCAGAGAAAGACAAACACCACTTGATATATGTGGTGTGTAAAAAAGAAAAAATCAAGTTCATAGAAACAGAGAGTAAAAAAGTTGTCGCCAGGGTTGGGGTGGGTGGGAGAAATAGGGAGAGGTTGTTAAAAGGGTACAGACTTTCATCCATAAATAAATAAGTTCTGAGGATCTAATGTAAAATGTGGGGACTACAGTGGGTAACATTGTATTATATAATTAAAACTTGCTAAGAGAGTAGAACATAAATGTTCTCAACAACAGATAAATACGTGAGGTGATGGGTGTGTTAACTAACTAGATGGAGGGCAGCGAATCCTTTCACAATGTATACCTACATCAAATCACAATGCAATAGACTTTAAAAAGCTTATATTTTTATTTGTCAATTACACTTCTATGAAACTCTAAGTAAAAAATAAAGAACAAATGGCTTACTTTAATTCAGTTTATCATATCTGTAGGAGCGAGCACAGGCACTAGATGATCAGGCCATTTTTATTAAACGCTATTATAAAGGGAAGAGTTGAAGAAACAAGAACCACCCACACCTTCTGGCTGGCTCCGAACATGACTGTGGTCAAACGGTATGAAATCACTGGTTTTGAGAATAACTGGGAATATTAGCAGGGAGGAGAGAAATGATGAAAACTGACTGTAAGGACTACACAACGTAGTTCAGGCGGCTGCTGGTTTTGAGGAAGGACAGAAGCTGAGTATCGCCACCCCCATTTGCCACTCCTTATCACCTATGCCTTTCAATTCAAAACAAAATCACCAGATCCTGAATCAGCCAAGTCTTGTCCTAAATGCATCTACTATAGTTGCACTGAAGTATAATAAAATCTCTCTTCTGGGCATGATTGCATTTTCTGCATTGTTAAATCACCATTACTTTAGCCCCTTTTCCCACTAAATCTTAAGGCATAAAATCCCTAAGAACTGCAAGCAGGTGCTTTTCAGTTCCTTTTTTTCCAAACGTCTGAATAAGTGCTCAAGCCATAAAATGGAAAATAGTTTACAATGGGAAAATGATAACTCATTACAAGGAAGAATTCTCAATAATTCTTGTAAAGATACTTATTCACTGAGAGTAGACAAACTTTTACACTGGAAGCCAGGACATATTACTCTCTCTTTAAATGCACAAATTGAAAGAGAAGTCACAAAAGTAAATTTCTGAGGCATACATTATTAAATGGATAAATTTTCTTCTTGAAGATCTGAGGACTGTAAGCAAAAAATTTCTATGATTTGAAAATACTCAGCTGTAACTATAGCAACAGCAAGTGTATCATAATTTCATGACTGATTACATTTTTTTTCCTCCAGAAAAGTTACCCTTTACGAGGAGGGAAAATTCACTGTGATGAGGTCTGAGCTATAAAATACAGCTAAGGACATATGTCTGCTAACCAGGGCCAAGAACTGTGAGGTCATCTTTTTAATCACGCAATTAGAGGGAAAGGCAGTTACAGAATTCACCCCGACCATTATCTGCAGCCAGAGAATAAAACAGAGTAGAAAAAGATTATTTTCAGAATAGTATATTTGCTTTATTTGTAAAATTTCAGAATTTAACCATTCTAACACTATGGCTATTGTCCAAAGAATTGATTTTAAGAAATTTAATTTATATAAATGTTTCTCCCTAAAAGTGAGGATTTACTTTGATTTGCTATTTCATTCCTTGATATCAAAGTTGCCACACTGTAAATACCCACAGGGATCTGAGAAAATTAAGGAATTCAATAAAGGAAATGAACAGGACTTCAAGGAGGATCTAGCCATGAATATTGTGTTTCTCCTTCCAACTAGACCTCATCTGTCTAACTCCTTGGGTTCCAATGACGCGATTTGATTTGTTTCCACTTTAAATGGTGTTTAATTTTCTGTCAAAGAAAAACTCACTTTTAAGGAATGTGAAGAGATAACATACCCAATTTGAATCCCTCAATCCACTCTCCCAATAAATTACAGTCTAAAGCCTACCAAAGACCATAAAAGATACAATAAATTTTACAATCTCCTCAGGGTGTAACAGTGGTCTAAGTCATCATTTGGACCTAGGACTCGAGTCCAGGAGAAGCTCTGGCCTTCTAGCCAGGCTGATAGGATTTGGGAAGGCTTAGTATGAGGCAAAAAAAATAAAAGAAAGAAAGAAATGAGGCATTTAGGAAAAAGCAGCTTAGAACAGGCTTAGATGTCCTGGGTCCTAGGGACTGTCTTGAGGGTCTGATGATGGGAGAGAAACATAGGAAAAATGAGCAGCAGCTGCTTATCAGACAATTCCCTGATAAGGAGAGAAAGTACAGAGTCCAAAAGATGGGATCATCAGGGCTCAAGAGTCCTGGCATGAAGGGCAGGGAGGAGAACCAGCAGGCCGTGAGGTGTGATACCGGCTGGGTTCAGGCTTCACAGGGAAACAGAGCAACTGTCACCATGACAACAAGGCGAGAGGTAACTGAGAGCCGCAGGACATCTAGTCACTAAGTCGAGAGCAATCTTCAGGTCAATAAAGTGAGAACTCACAATCAGAATTAAGAGTCGTATACGGCTGAGTGTCTTCACTTTCACTTTTCACTTTCATGCATTGGAGAAGGAAATGGCAACCCACTCCAGTGTTCTTGCCTGGAGAATCCCAGGGACAGGGGAGCCTCGTGGGCTGCCGTCTATGGGGTCACACAGAGTCGGACACGACTGAAGCGACTTAGCAACAGCAGCAGCACAGATCACTGCACTTCCCTCAAAAGATGATGCCAAGGACGTCCCTGGTGGCTCAGTGGATGAGAATCCACCTGCCTGCCAGTGCAGGGGACACCACTTCGATCCTTGGTCTGGGAAGATCCCACGTGTAGCAGGGCAACTAAGCCCCTGTGCCACAACTATTGAACCCTCCTGCCTCAACTACTGAAGCCGGTGCTCCACAACAGGAGAAGCCACTGCGATGAGAAACCCCTATAAGGCAATGAAGGGCAGCCCCCGCTCACCACCACTAGAGAAAGTCTGCACAAAGCATTAAAGACCCAGTGCAGCCAAAAGTAAACCTTTTTTTTTTTTTTTTTATAGGTAGATGATGCTGAAAGACTACCTCTGTGGATAATCTCTTTGTTTCTTGCTTGCGATGATGTTCTGCTGCGTTTGCCACAGACTCATTCAGTTGATAGAGATCTGGCTCCACTGATGATCCCATGAAGTTCAGCATCGGGGGCTCCCAACCACTGCGGAACCGAGGGACGTACGGTGGAATAAACTGTTCTTTTGGCCACTCTGCTCTGCAGGAGGACATTAAGACAAGTGAACAGTCTTAAGAAATTAAGAAATGCTTCTATGCTCAAAATGACCTTCAGTAAGGCTGGCCACACACACACAAAAATGAAAACAACAACAAAAACAATTCACATCTAGTCTGCCCTCTTTCCATCTAAACAGAGAACCTTACATGTTTATGCTTATATTTAATGGTGATACATGAAAGGAAGGCTGAGTTCTACTTCATGATCTGCTTCCACTACATTGCCTTAATGCTCCATCAACTCAACTTTTAACATGGATATAGGTCTTTGACAATTTGAGGAAAGAATGCAAAGCTAGAAATGTGATGAGTACTTAGCACATAAGGTTCTCCAAGCATCTAAAACAGTTTCTGATCTTCATCTTCTTCATTCCCCTCCCATCACCATGATACTTTCTGATATATATTTTTCAAAAGAGAAACAGCAGACAACATTCTTAAGGCTCATGACTTTTTAAGTTATGAAGTCTCCTAAAATGAAACAGATTACTGATTTTATATATTAAATGGATCAACTAGATTTTCATCAGTAAAATCAAGTGAGGCCTATCTGTAATAAAATCATGATCCATTCATTACTTAATAACTCTGAGACTTTTTCCTGCAAGCTCCAAATCACTTCAGTTCAGTTCAGTTCAGTCACTCAGTCGTGTCCGACTCTTTGCGACCCCATGAATTGCAGCACGCCAGGCCTCCCTGTCCATCACAAACTCCTGGAGTTCACTCAGACTCACGTCCACTGAGTCAGTGATGCCATCCAGCCATCTCATCCTCTGTCATCCCCTTCTCCTCCTGCCCCCAATCCCTCCCAGCATCAGAGTCTTTTCCAATGAGTCAGCTCTTCACATGAGGTAAGAACCACAAAAACAACTAAATGGGAGAGACATTATTAAATTCTGCTAAAGTATGTTATGTTTCACACATGATTTAATTCTTCAGGTTATATTTATACTATGATAAAGTGAGCTATCATTCAGATTGTTATGTACCTTTATGATTCTTTATCTTTATGAGCATATTCATTTCCTAATACTCTAAATAATTTAATCAGGATGGGAAATGACTATTTTCTCCTGTCAAAAGCTAACAATATGAGTTCCTTTCGATGTAGTTTTCCTGCTGTTGCTACTGCTGCTAAGTCACTTCAGTAGTGTCCGACTCTGTGTGACCCTGTAGACGGCAGCCCACCAGGCTCCCCCGTCCCTGGGATTCTCCAGGCAAGAACACTGGAGTGGGTTGCCATTTCCTTCTCCAGTGCATGAAAGTGAAAAGTGAAAGTGAAGTCGCTCAGTCATGTCCAACTCTTAGCGACCTCATGGACTGCAGCCCACCAGGCTCCTCCATCCATGGGATTTTCCAGGCAAGAGTACTGGAGTGGAGTGCCATCGCTAGCAGTCATTAGTTTTCTCATTTTGGGGTAGGACCCAAGACAAAGAAACTAAAAAGCCTAGACTATTTTAGTACTATGAGATCTGATAAATTGAAAAAAGTTTACAGAAAAAAATGAGAAGATCTCTACCTATGCTTACCATAAAATCATAATCTACATAAGTCTAATAGATTTAGGAAATTTATTTAACCAGTTTCTACATAGTATGAGGTATATAATACTGTATTAATATATAAATAATATACATAAATAAATTTAGATAATATTTTCAATATAAAAGCAGCAACAGCAGTGTTCTTTAAGAATCTTCTGCTTGGTAAACCACTCCACGTGTAAAGCATATTCCAACACAAGCAGTTGCCAAAGTCCAAAATGTAAGTGGGAATGGTTTATATACATTTCAATAGAAAAAAGGAGAAAAAGATATGAATTGGTCCATTACTTTTAGGCTAGCCTAAAAGCCTTAGGAAGACAAACTTCCAAGTGATCATATGAATGATTTACTCCATGAAGTGAGATTAATACAAAGATTGGAATAAATGAGGAGAGAAGACATTATTTAACCACATATAATGAAATGAGAAATATTTTTGAAACTTCTTTAGCCCAGCAAATTCAAATCCTGCAATTGTTAATGATTACTTTCCCATAGTCACCTTACTGACAAAACATAAATGTAAAATCATTCCCTCCTCTTTTCCATGTCCACCACCACAGTTCTTATCTCAGGGAATGCTGATTAATAAGGAACCTCTACAACTGCATTACTGTCCCAAGGGTCCTCATGCCTTGGGTGCATTTGTCCACGTCATTACTAGAGTTAATGACCAGACTAATGTTTTAAAGGTGTGGCTGTGTATGCGTCACACTCCTATTCACAAAGCTACTGGTTCTCCTCAGCATTGCACTGGGAGCCTTCAGACCCCAGCCTTGCTTACCTCTGTAGACCTCATTCACCACCATTCTTCCACTCCCTGTTCTCCACAATCCTCTACAACCCAAAGCCTATACTCCAGCTAATTCCACATTCATATTGCATTCTCTTGACTGCTTGCTTCATGCCTTCACTCATGCCACTCTCTCAACTGGACAGGCCCTTTCCCCGCTACGTGTTTGTGGAAATCCTAAGCCTGCTGAGAGGCACCTAAGCAAAATAACTATGAACATCTACTCCAGGGCCAGACTGCCTAGCTCTGCCATTTATGAGTTGTACGGCTTTGGGAAAATAACTTAATCTCTCTTTTTCTCAGTTTCCTCACCTGTAAAATGGGCATAATACAGGACCTATGTAAAGTGCACGGTAGAGTGCCTAGCAAACACTATATGTACACATATGATTATACACATGTACCCACTGGTGTTAGCATCGGATGATTTTAAATGCCAGCCCTTCTTTGGAAGTTCCCCTGGAGAAAGGAATGACAATCCACTCTAGTATTCTTTCCTGGAGAACTGCATGGACAGAGAAGCCTGGTGGGCTACACAGTCCATGGGGTCATGAAGAGTCCGATGTGGCTGAACATGACTAACACATGGCTTCTTTGAAAGCTAACGGCTTTCCTCTCCAAACCATCTTCCTGACAGCTCCATCTTGCCAAGTGACAGTTTTAATGAGTTTCTCCTGGGACTCATCATGCCTTACACTTCTATCTTCTCCACTAGACCTCCGGACTTTTAAGAATTTAGGCCTTCTCATCTACAACACCTACTCCTTCAAACATAGAAGGTTTTAAGGAAATATCTCACTAGATTTGTGTACTAAACAAACAACACTTAAAAGTTATTGTAGGTGTGCTGTCCTTAATCACTCAGTACTGTCTGACTCTTTGTGACCCCATGGACTGCAGCCCACCAAGCTCTTCTGCCCATGGAATTCTCCAGGCCAGAACACTGGAGTGGGTAGCCGTTCACTTCTCCAGGGCATCTTCTCAACCTAGGGATTGAACCCAGGTCTCCCACATGGCAGGCAGATTCTTTACCATCTGAGCCAACAGAGAAGCCCTAGTGAATGTGCTGTGCTGTGCTTTTAAAAAAAGTTATTATAGGTATTCAATGCTAAACACATATGTATGTTTACCTGGTTTTCATCCAAGAGTCTCCCAGTGACATCCACAGCTGCCTCTCATCGGCACTGACCGTGTAATTTAAGAAATCGATGGTGTCCTTCGTCAGTAGAGGGCTGAGCACTGAACCGGCCAGCTCAGGACCTCCTGTTGCCTGCACCACCTAAAGTGGCAACAAATCACTTTTTAGCAAGAAGATGATGATTATATATACATTTTCAAAATGTGTAGATTAAAAAAAAATGGTCTTTATACACTCCAATTAAATCTTGATCCAGATCAATCTGCCCAGCCCAATGGTGACTAATAATTTAAAATAAAAAGTTAATAGTTTAACAGTTTTCACAGAATCTGTCTATTGGCTTCACATGACTGTACATTCCCTGGAAAATATTCATGGTTACCCAGAGAACTCTTAGTCAGATGGTTTAACTATTGCTGCCTTTATATATATATATATATATATATATATATATATATATATCTTTACTGGAAAATCTATTATGCCAAACTTGAGAAATACAGTTCTCGAAACGAATACACTAGGGAGAAACAAAGCTTGAGTTAACAGTCTATGACTGTGCCTATAAAGACATACAAAAATAAAAGGATCCAGAGGGAAAGGTGAGAGAAGAAGGAGAAATGGTCCTCTGAATCTACAGTATTGCTTCCCAGAATTTAATTCAAGGAAGTGCCCTGATATAAAATAGATAACTTCATGATTAGCAAATGCGAATAAACAGGTGCAACTCTCTGATAAACAAAATGATGATAAGTAGATGTCTGAAATCTGCTCCAATGTTACTTCTAAGGGGCTGTTTCCTGGCTAACGAATGGCAATCTCCTAGAGCAGAAACCAGAGCCCTTTTATAAAAATCTCACCTTCCCAGAGATATGGCACAAGAGTAAAGGGATCTTTCTTTGAATGGCGCCAGACCAAGAGTCAATCTCTCTCCAGTCATCCTGGTGTGCTAAGCCTGCCATGCTGTTTTATGTCTGTGTCTCTGCACATGCTGGTTCCCAGCACCTCCAGAAGGCCGTTCCTCATCACTTTAGAACTCTGCTTGGTCCCACCTCTTCTGAGAAGCCCTTCCTAACCTCACAGTGTAACTCTGATGCACCCCGGGGGTCCGCAAGCATGCATATCAGTCGCACATTTCACTGTAACATGGACCTTATTTTTCAGTTCTCCTCCCTTGAGAACACGGACCAAAGTTTATCTGACTTTGAACTGCAGAAGACACAAGGTTAGGGGAATGACTGAGAACACATGAAAGAAAAGACGAAGGATAAGGGGGGTAGGCAGACTCTTATTTGAGAACAAAACCTACCGTGACAGCCTGGCACAGGGATTTTTAAACTTCCAAGCCCTAGAACCTCTAGTAAATAGATAGCAGTGACTACGAGGGAAAGTAAGTAAGTAAACAAACACTAAAATCTTTGGTTTAGCAGTGGGAATAGCTGCTGCTGCTGCTAAGTCACTTCAGTCGTGTCCGACTCTGTGTGACCCCATAGACGGCAGCCCACCAGACTCCCCCGTCCCTGGGATACCAGGCAAGAACACTGGAGTGGCTTGCCATTTCCTTCTCCAACGCATGAAAGTGAAAAGTGAAGCTGAAGTCGTTCAGTCGTGTCTGACCCTCAGTGACCCCATGGACTGCAGCCTTCCAGGCTCCTCCGTCCGTGGGATTTTCCAGGCAAGAGTAGTGGAGTGGGGTGCCATTGCCTTCTCCGAGTGGGAATAGGGAAGGGACCAAAAGGAAGTAAATAAAAGGCATGGGCCGAAGTCCCCTCTTAAGAATGTAAGTAGGCACGTGTGCACATGTATGTGCTGTGGGTATGCTTGTATGGAAATGCTGAGGACACAGGGAGGTACCCATGAAGTCTTATGGTTTAATCAAATGTCTTTGTTTAAATTGGAGTATAACTGCTTTACAATGTTATGATAGTTTCTGCTATACAACAAAGTGAACATGCATATATATATATATATATATCCCCTCCCTTCTAGCCTCCCTCCCACCCAACCCCCATCCCACTCCTCTAGGTCAGCACAGAGCACTGGGCTGAGCTTCCTCTGACATACAGCAAGTTCCCTGCTAGCTATCTATTGTATACATGGTAACTTACAAGGTTTAAAACCACAGAATTTTGTCTGGCTGGTAGCAGGCACTGAATAAATGTACCTATCCATTTCTCTTGTCTAAATAAAATGTCTGTGACTCAGTAGGCAGCACACTGAATGAAGCAACTGAAGTGTTATGTTTGGGAGACCATTAATAAGGAGTCTTTTTTGAGAAATGAAAATATAAAATAAATCAGTGTTTTTAGATGCATAGCCTGATTATAAAGAACTAATTTTTGTATGTTAGGGAAACCAGTCCCATTATTTTATAGTTCTATTCTGTGTGATGTCTAGATACCTACTTATGATCTGTGAAAGACTGTGAATGGAATGAAAGGAGGTGGGAAAATTGCTTTCTAAACAATACTTCCTAACACTAGAACTAAGATAGTTTTAAATGTGTTGAAGAATAAAGAATAAAAATTTTGTTAATGAGCTAGAATCAGTTTCTTTGCATATGGAGAGCCTTGATCCAATTTTTAAAAGTGCTTAAAAAGCAAGAATTATTCAAAAATAACTAGGCAAGTAGAAATTAGATGCTCTATTTATAGCAACAACATAGGGACACATTCATAAATTATTGATGCAGCCTTGAACTTTCATCTTCCAGCTTGCTTATCACAAGATAGTTCTGAAATTCATGTTGATAATGTTACTTACTTTCCTATGTTTGTAAAACAGTATTCATTTCATATTCTACTTCAGGTCTTGTCTAGTTACCCTTGGGGAAAGAAGAATGAGGTGTATTCCTTTTTGTTACCTGGATTCTTTTTCTTATTTTTTCTGATATACAAGCAAAACCTATGAGAAATGCTTGAATTTGCTCCTTTTTTTATAAAGATTGAAGAACTCAGTGGCCATGGTCTTCCTTTGCTCTAAATCAAATTAGTGAAATTTATCTGCTTCATAGTTACCATTCTTACCCTTTAAAAAAATATCATAGAAATAACACACAGAGCACTCACATACCACTAACAATGATCATTATTGCTATTGTTATTCTAGAAAGCAATCATTTGCTCTTTTTACAGGATGAACCATTCAAAACCACTCCATCAAAGAGAAAACCGTCCTTCTAGAGGTATTTAAAAGAAAGAGATTCTGTCTTCTCGCCGTGGCTCCCTCACTTGCCCTCCCCACAAAAAGAGGAATGACATCAAATGTGTGGTCTTATGCTGTATCTTCAGAGAAGGCAATGGCACCCCACTCCAGTACTCCTGCCTGGAAAATCCCATGGATAGAGGAGCCTGGAGGGCTGCAGTCCATGGGGTCGCTGGGAGTCAGATATGACTGAGAGACTTCACTTTCACTTTTCACTTTCATGCATTAGAGAAGGAAATGGCAACCCACTCCAGTGTTCTCGCCTGGAGAATCCCAGGGACGGGGGAACCTGGTGGGCTGCCGTCTATGGGGTCACACAGAGTTGGACACGACTGAAGTGACTTAGCAGTAGCAGTATGCTGTATCTTAGAAAAGAGTGATTTGTAGCCCAGTCTCTTTTGGGATCTGTCTGTACGAAAAGCTAACAACTGTTCCACCTGCTTTCTGTTGCCATGCTTTTCTTAAATCCCAGTGCTTTTTCTTTGTGCTCTCAAATATTATTTCAGCTAATTTTCTTAGCTGTCTAGGAAGACAGGACAGTGGTACAAGTTAGCTTGGAAAACCCACTATTACATGATTTGTAAATATAAGAAAGAGAAAATGGGAAGGAAAGTATATTACTGTACCTATTTCATTAAACGTATAAGAAAAGACTATACCTGGGTATGGAAAATCTAGAAGATGAAAATGTATATCTTGGATCCTGGCCTACGACACAAGTGGTATAACCTTTTGCTGGATAAAATCATGGAAATATCCAGCTTCTTCATAAAGTGACTGTTCCCAATGCACCATTTTGTTAGCTTCAAAAATTACACCTTATATAAAAATATGCTTTTAACAAAAATACAAGAAGGGGAGTTTTCTGCACGAAAACCTGTGTTATGAACACCTTACTATACCTGGCATGTATAGGCCTTCAGAGACTGCTAACTATCTACCAGTATCCATTCTCTCTTTCTTCCTTCTAAAAGGAGAAGTCCCTACATTTTAGATGGACTCATAGTTGCTCCAATGGAGATGCCATGCCTCTAGTGTTAGGCATGGCCATATGAGTAAGTCCACACCATTTGGATAATGCCAGAAACTGTTTAAGCTCAGTCTCCCTCTTAAAGTTATTTTTCCTTGCCATTGTATGGCTGTTACTAGGACATGGAGGTAAGTCAGCTTCCACATTAGAAATGCCTAGCCTGAGTATCTCAATTCCTCCTCTTGCAAACATTTTCTTCATTTGGCTTCTAGAATACCTACTATGATACTCCTGCTTTTCTTCTGATTTCCTGCTTATTCTCACTCTTTTGCTGATTCTTCTCACTCTCTTATCACTGAAACTACCTAAGGCTCCATCATCCCTTCTTCTTTTTTATTTATCATCATTTCCTCGGTGGCACCATCCAATTTCATGGCCTTGTATGCAGAGGATCTTCACAGTTATAACTCTAGCCTGATTTCTCCATTGAACCCCAGATTCATACATTCAACAACCAATTCAAATGTCTCCATCTGGACATAACTCAGTTTTGACATTATCTAAAGAATATTCCTTACCTCCTGCCAAAAACCCATTTTACTCACAGTCTTCCCCATCTTAGTTAATAATTAGTCCATCCTTCCAGTCTCAAGCCAGAACTGTGGAGAAATCTTGGACTCTTACACAACACTTACAATCTGCCAGCAACTCCTGTTGCTTCTGTTTAATAACAAGAATTACATTTCTCACCACCTCCAATGTTAGTTACTTGGTCACAACTACATAATCTCCCATCAGGATTATTTCCAGGGCCACCTCAGTCCCTTCTTCCATCAAATTTCTAAACACTGCAGCCAAAGCAATCCTTTTCTACTGAAAACCCTCCAAAAGCATCAAAGGTTCCACAATCATCAGTGAAGACCAATAGGATATGTCCTCCTGTTTGCTGACCTCAGCTCCCTCTAGTTGAGCTCCCTTTTATTCCATTCAAGTGACAATACCTATTTCTTCCAAGAACAGGATTTACATGTTACTGTCTCGGAGCATCAACATTAGCTGTTTTCTGCCTGGAACTCTCTTCCTTCAGAAATCCACATGACTCATTTCTTACTTCATTTCCTCAAATGATACCTTTTCAGTGAGTCATTCCCTTAAACAACCCTATTCAAAAAAGTGTAATCCTTCACAACACACACACACACACACACACGTACATGGCACTCCCTGTCTCCTTCTCTGTATTTTTCCACACAGGATTTATTTTGAGTGAATTATTTATACACTTTTCAGATTATTGGCTGCCACTACATAATACAACATAAGTTCCAATAAGAATTTATGTGTTTTATGGTCTAAAAGGATGCATGTACCCCAATGTTCATCGCAGCACTGTTTATAACAGCCAAGACATGGACGCAACCTAAAAATTCACTGAGACAGGAATGAATAAAAAGGATGTGGTACATATATACAATGGAATACTACTTAACCATTCATAAGAATGAAATAATGCCATTTGCAACAACATGGATGGACCCATAGACTATCATTCTGAGTGAAATCAAAGAAGAAGAAATATTGTATTACATCCCTTAAATGTGGAATCTAAAAGGAAATGATACAAATGAACTTATTTAAAATAGAAACAGGCTCGCAGACTTAGAGAATGAATGTATGGCTGCCAGGAGGGAAAAGAAGGAGAAAGGGATAGTTAGGTAGTTTGGGATGGACATGTATACACTGCTATATTTAAAATGAATAACTATAAGGACATACTGTACAGCACAGGCAACCCTGCTCAATGTTGTGTGGCAGCCTGTGTGGGAGGGGA
The DNA here is from genome assembly GCA_935064755.1 of Tragelaphus eurycerus. Lineage (NCBI taxonomy): Eukaryota > Metazoa > Chordata > Mammalia > Artiodactyla > Bovidae > Tragelaphus > Tragelaphus eurycerus. The sequence goes on along the minus strand of CAKXYN010000036.1, from coordinate 12,735,773 downwards.
GTTTGGGGGAGAATGGATACACATGTGGATATGACTGAGCACCTTTGCTGTCCACTTGAAACTATCACAACATTGTTAATTGGCTGCATTCCAATATAAAATAAAAAGGTTAAAAAAAGAATTTATGTGTTTTGTTTTTGATGAGCTACCAATAATGCCAAGCATTTAAAGTGAAAGTGAAGTCGTGTCCGACTCTTTGCGACCCCGTGGACTATAGGCCACCAGGCTCTTCCGCCCATGGGATTTCCCAGGCAAGAATACTGGAGTGGGTTGCCATTTCCTTCTCCAGGGGATCTTCCGGACCCAGGGATCGAACCCGGGTCTCCCGCATTGTAGGCAGATGTTTTAACCTCTGAGCCACCAGGGAAGCCCATAGCATGTAGCAGGCTCCCAATTAACATTTGCTGAATAAATAAATGAATGAACAAGTGACTGAATCAGATGCAGCTCAAGAGATGGAGGAACATCTCACTAAAAGAAATCTGGATCTCTGGGTAACTTCATAGAGCAAAGCTATCTGTCAGCATTGGGCTCCTTATGCCTAGCCTGTTTTGAGAGAAATTAAACTTTCTATATTGTTCAAGCCATTTACGTTGTATACTCAGTTCAGTTCAGTTCAGTTCACTCGCTCAGTCGTGTCCGACTCTCTGCGACCCCATGAGTCACAGCATGCCAGGCCTCCCTGTCCATAACCAACTCCCGGAGTTCACTCAGACTCATGTCCATCGAGTCAGTGATGCCATCCAGCCATCTCATCCTCTGTCGTACCCTTTTCTTCCTGCCCCCAATTCCTCCCAGCATCAGAGTCTTTTCCAATGAGTCAACTCTTCGCATGACATGGCCAAAGTACTGGAGTTTCAGCTTCAGCATCATTTCTTCCAAAGAACACCCAGGGCTGATCTCCTTTAGAATGGACTGGTTGGATCTTCTTGCAGTCCAAGGGACTCTCAGGAGTCTTCTCCAACACCATAGGTCAAAAGCATCAATTCTTTGGCACTCAGCTTTCTTCACAGTCCAACTCTCACATCCATACACAACCACTGGAAAAACCATAGCTTTGCCTAGACAGGCCTTTGTTGGCAAAATAATGTCTCTGCTTTTCAATATGCTATCTAGGTTGGTCATAATTTTTCTTCCAAGGAGTAAGCGTCTTTTAATTTCATGGCTGCAGTCACCATCTGCAGTGATTTTGGATACTAGTATATACTAAAACACTGGTATTCAATAAATCTTTCTTTTTTCTCATTTTCTTAGTTCTGTCAAAGACATCAGTTTCCTCAGCTAATAAATTAAGTGTTTGGACTAGGCAATTTCTAAGTTTCTTTTCAGTTCAATTCAGTTGCTCAGTTGTGTCTGACTCTCTGTGAACCCATGAACCACAGCACGCCAGGCCTCCCTGTCCATCACCAACTCCCAGAGTTTACCCAAACTCATGTCCATTGAGTTGGTGATGCCTTCCAACCATCTCATCCTCTATTTTACCCTTCTTCTCCTGCCCTCAATCTTTCCCAGCATCAGGGTCTTTTCAAATGAGTCAACTCTTCGCATGAGGTGGCCAAAGTATTGGAGTTTCAGCTTCAACATCAGTCCTTTCAATGAATATTCAGGACTGATTTCCTTTAGGATGGACTGGTTGGATCTCCTTGCAGTCCAAGGGACTCTCAGGGACTTCTCCAACACCACAGTTCAAAAGCATCAATTCTTCGGCACTCAGCTTTCTTCACAGTTCAACTCTCACATCAATACATGACCACTGGAAAAACCATAGCCTTGACTAGACATCTCTTTGTTGACAATGTAATGTCTCTGCTTTTTAATATGCTGTCTAGGTTGGTCATAACTTTCCCTCCAAAGAGTAACCGTCTTTTAATTTCATGGCTGCATTCACCATCTGCAGTGATTTTAGAGCCCCCCAAATAAAGTCAGCCACTGTTTCCACTGTTTCCCCATATCTTTGCCATGAAGTGATAGGACGAGATGCCATGATCTTAGTTTTCTGAATGTTGAGCTTTAAGCCAACTTTTTCACTCTCCTCTTTCACTTTCATCAAAAGGCTCTTTAGTTCTTCTTTTAAGCTTTCAAATTTCACATCATCAATGTACACAACAGACACCAAAAGAAATAGTACCCCAGCAAGGCAATGAAGAAACGCTATCAAGATAATCTAGACAGATATGTGGGGTTGAAAAAATGCTAAGAATAATTACTTTCTGAAATTAATAAAATCTTACCATATTTAATGGAGTAAATAAAAAATGAACCAAATCTGCAGCACTAGGATTCTGGATGTGAGATTTCAATTTGGCCTGTAAGATTAAAGAAGCAGGCAAACACATTACTACAGTGTGATCAGGCCAAAGACAGACATTCAAAAAGGTTCAACCTGGACTCAAAAGAAGAGGTTCTTCTACTAGTTTAACCTTTGGAATATCAATTAGCAAGCACTGAATTAGATTAGGAGAATTTCACTTAAAAATTAGAGTCATCCTTTTTTGATCAAGTGTCTTAGATGTATAAGTTTTGCAATCTGCTATTCTAATTAAAGGCAAATAAAAACACATACAAAAAAACTACAATAACAGTTTAATCTCTTAATTTGATCAGGTACATCCTGGCTAGACTCTGATCTCTTCCATTTGTTGCTTCAAATAGTACATAAGTAAATTTTACTTACCAGAAGGTTAAATCCATGTTTAAACTTTTGGAAACAGTCCACAAATGCATCAGGAGGTGGAGGTTTTGCCCGCAGTGTTAAAACACCCTCTAAAGAATTAAATAGGAGAAGCGGGTAGATGAGGGCAGAGTTCCAAGAAAACTTAATCAATGAAAACACATTTATGTTTGCAAAGTTTGATGATCACATCAGATATCATACTACCTAGTCACCTTCCCACTTCTCATAGACTGACTGTAACAAATTAAGATCACCCAACCCTTGAAATGGATTACTGTACCCTTAGGCGCTACCAGATTACTCATCAGGTTCCATAAATTTATACTGTAGCCCTTCTACATGCTAATCACTGTGTTTATCACTGTGAAGACTATAAAAATGTGTAAGTTGTGTAAGTTACACATCCTACTCCTAAGGCCCTAAAACTCCATAGATGATATGAATCAGATAAGTAAGAGACGTGTCAACTGAGGCTACAAAGAGACTACAGATGAGGAAATGAATACTTAAGGATGTGTCCTGGGAAAAGCAGTTTTTAGATGGGATTTGGAAAGTTTGTTCCAGGGCAGTTTGGTAAGAAAAACATCATGGTTGAATAAAAGCAGCATTAGCAAAAACATGGAAAAAAGAAATAGTCTCTACATGAAACAACAAACAGAAAAGCAAAGACACATGAGAATGGAAAAGTAGATCAAGGTGAGACTGTGAATGACCTTGACCACCAGGGTGAGGAGTTTGACTTACATAAACAATAGAACATGGGATTAACAAGCTTTTCAGCAGAAAAAGTGAAGTAACTGCCTTACACCTTTAAGAAGAATGTCCTTACAAAATGGAAGACTAGAGGCTTGAAGGTTGCTTAGAAAGCTGGGTAAAAAATGAGGTACCTTGAAGCAGCTGCTGGATATGAAACTGAAAAGGGAAAAAAAAAACTATACAAGGGAGGCTGAAAAAATAAAATCACTGTTGGTTATAAACTAAAGAATGGACTCACAAAAAAATCTATCGTTCTGAATTTGGATGACCAAGAGGATGGCATACCCTTTGTAAAGACGACAAGAGCAGCAAGTACATCAAAAAGCAGTAATACTGAATTTCAAAATATATGAGGTAAAGTATATCCACATACACACTTCTAGAAGACAGGTCTACTGTTATATGCTTATGATACAGATAGAGCTAGAGAAAGATGTGGAAGTCATGTGTAATGAAAAGAATATTTAATTCTTTTCTTATATATTTCCATCTATACGAAGAATTGATGCTTTTGAACTGTGGTGTTGGAGAAGACTCTTGAGAGTCCCTTGGACTGCAAGGAGATCCAACCAGTCCATTCCGAAGGAGATCAGCCCCGGGATTTCTTTGGAAGAAATGATGCTAAAGCTGAAGCTCCAGCACTTTGGCCACCTCATGCGAAGAGGTGGCCATGCGAAGAGGTGGCCATTGGTGGCCATTTCCATGACTCATTGGAGAAGACTCTGATGCTGGGAGGGATTGGGGGCAAGAGGAGAAGGGGACAACAGAGGATGAGATGGCTGGATGGCATCACTGACTCAATGGACGTTGAGTCTGAGTGAACTCTGGGAGTTGGAGATGGACAGGGAGGCCTGGCGTGCTGCGATTCATGGGGTCGCAAAGAGTCGGACACGACTGAGCAACTGATCTGATACCATTTTGTTACAAAATTATAATTTTATATATCTTGAAAGGGAGGGAAAGGGAAGTCGCTCAGTCATGTCTGACTCTTTGCAACTCCATGGACTGTAGCCTACCAGGATCCTCTGTCCATGGGATTTTCCAGGCAATAATCCTGGCGTGGATTGCCATTTCCTTCTCCAAGGGATCTTCCCAACCCAGGGATTGAACCTGGGTCTCCCGCATTGTAGACAGATGCTTTACTGTCTGAGCCACTAGGGAAGTCCAATACATCTTGAGGTCATTTAAAATAACTGAACTGCAGCATATGTAAAAACTGCTTGAAGGTGACCTGAACGTACTGTTTGGAGTTTTGTGATAAAAAGTTAAAATCCATTGACATTTTTAACTATTGTAATGAGCAGAGTCAATCCTTTAATTTAACAAAATAATGAGGTTCTATATTTATAGCAAAATAAATTTAAATATAAGAAGAATGGCACTATGACTTTAACAGACATTATCTTTACAATGACTAACAAAAACTATAGACAGATGGCCACTACTGAATGAGTCTCTAAATAATTTAGGCAGAATGTCTTAGAGTCTTTCTTTACTGTAGCCAAATTGGGACCAAATGGGCTATTCCCCAGGTTTATCGTACTCTCCGTCTACATCACTGGTTCTCTCAAAACCAGAAAAGGGATCTTGGTCTCTGGTCAATGGAGTCCTATTTAACAACTCTAAAGTGCCAGTTCTGCCTAGCACTGGCATTCCGAATGGTTCTTTAGGAGGTTAAGAAAATCCAACTTACCTCCTGGTCCTTTCTTTTTACCTTTCTTAGCTTTCTTCCTTTTAGAAAGCTCAGAAAATGCTTCAGCTGCTTTTTGGAGTTTTGTGATAAAAAATTCAATGTCATCCAAAATGTGGTTTAAGATTTGCTGAAATTAGAAATTACAGAATAAACTACAAAGCAGAAGAAAACTATTTTTGCCTTAGCTTTACACTGTGAAGGAAAATCAGAAAGTTTAAAAGAAAGAAAGAAAAGAAAAAGGATCACTTCCCACATATAAATTTCAAGTTTATCACTAATTCTAAGAAAAAGTATTCAACTAGCATACCTGTGGCTAAAGTCTAACATGTACATTTTTATTTAGTTTTATTTTATTCTATTTTTCAATATCATAAAGAAAACATTCACAATATATATTCAGATTAACTATTTTCAATGACTCTAATTTTCTCATTGTGTTCTTCCCACATAAAGTTGGGGGTGGTTCTAAGAAAATAGTTTGTTAGAACAGCACTAGCATTTCAGTTTTTCTAATAAATTTCCCAATAAAGCAATGACAATATTATTTTTCAGGACTAAGGGTATATAGAATGTTGTGATAACCTAACACACACATTGATAATCTGTAATAGTAGGCATTAATAAGAGTTTCTACAGGGTAAAGCAGAATTAATGATGCACTATGCTTTCACAGATCATGGGATCAACTTCAATTATACTATATATTATATCACATATTATATTAATATATACTGTATATTATACATACTATAGTCTTTCTTGACTTCCTTTTATGTGTGAAACTTGACATTCTTTTAAAGACTAAAAACTGAGATTAAATAAGCTTTTGAGTATTAAATAAACCTTTAAGCGTTAACAAGTAACACTGTAATATAAAACTTAAATTTCAAACTCTAAAGTCCTTTAACTATTTGTTTCCAGATAAGCTCAGAACATAAGTAGTGTATAAAAAGCAATTATACTGACATTATATTTTATAATTATGTCACAGGGCAGTGTCATTTTGCCAGGAAATTACTATAGAGAAATCAAAATCAACATAGCCTTATCTTTTATAAAGTATTAAAATATACTTATCTACCCTTAAGAAGTGCCACATAACTTTTATCTTTCAGGCATTATAAAATATTTTAGAATAAACTCCAGGAAGACAAATTAAAAAGATATTCTAATTATAGATTACAAACCACAAGAAAAGAAAAATCCCTCAAATCTTGATAATTCAACTTAAACTCCTTTGTAAACCCAGTTAATATCCTAGTTCTATCACAGCCATAGTCTACTAGCTAAATATTGGCATCAAGGCAAAAACTGTTAGGAAAAAAAAATAATTCAAAGGTCAAAGCCACCACTGAATAAAAAAATATAGTTTCCACAAAATATCTTGATTTAAGTCAACTTAACTTTTCCTGTTAATATTTTTTCTCTAAAAAAGAAAAAGCCAATGACCTAATGATGACTATTTCACTTACCACATCTCTGTCAATGCGGGCTGCCATCATCTCGGGTGTTTCTTCCTGCTGGTAATAATTTCTCTGTTTCTCAACTAAAGAAAAGAAAATCATACATCTTTCAACCTATTGCTTATGTGATACCAATATAGATAAGCAGACATGCAAACTGTCTAGAAAAGAGTGTCACTGGCAAAAGTAAACACTTGCACTGGATACAAAAATCAAAGCTGTGCTCATCACCTCTGGCCTGCACCCTCGCCACCAGCACCTCTGACACGTATTCTCACCACCCTCATCCCTGACACTCATTCCCACCACCACACTTGACAGAGCTGAAGTACCAGCCTTCCATCTGCATGGTATTGATTTACCCTGTAATGTCCCCCTCTATTCTCTCTCTTCTAACGTCAGATGCCTGTGGAAACAAGCCCAACTTAGTGCCCTTTAATTCCTACAGAAGAAAAAATATACACGTTTTTTAAGCACCAATTTCTTAAAAGGGGCCAACTAAGTTCTAAGTTTTGAAGCTCCTCATTCTCATACTTTCTAACATCGTGATAATAGTAAAGCTTTGGGTCTTCTGATAGTAAAGGGTTTCTAATATTCCACTTGTAATTAAGCTTAAAGCCCACAATGTTGGGCTCATTCTCATTAGAAGCTATATGCTTTAAAAGCAGAAATACCTACAAGAATTTGGAAAAAGTCGCGAGATACTATGTTAGCTCAGCTGACTAGGGCATGATAATCAGTATCATTATCTGAACTCCTTCCAGCTACAAGACTGTTAACACTTTCAATTAACACAGATACTCATTCCAAGATTTCTCAGTAGATGAAGTGAAAGAAAAAGGAGAACTGCATCATTACTAAATGGAAACACAACTCAGGATGGATCTTCATGGCAGATCCTCATGGCACATCATGTTCAATAATACAGAGAAGAGCAAAAAATACTGCAAACTGCTGTGCCTCCTCTCTGCCTAACTTTACCCTTAAATGGAATATTCACCAAAAAAGAAAAAAAAAATCACTGAGTCTTACAAAACTTAATCAGTACAATTTCCATATATGAAATCTATCCAGTTAGCTGCTGTTCTTACATGTGGTTGGCTGCTATCTTGGTTATAGGTATACTGGGCAAGAGTTAAGTTGAAGCTGAAATATAGGTATTAGGAACTCTGCTGCTGTGTTCCGAAAATACCATTTGGAGGACACAGTGAAAGATATGTAGTATTTCTCAGAGTTTTTCATAGTCTGAGGCACTACTAGGAACGCGCTGCAGTTGCCACTATTCAGAGATCTCTCATGGAGTCAGGGCAGAGCTATGGCTGCATGCGTGCCTGCATGCCCAGTTGTGTCTGACTCTTTGGGGTCTGGGGACTGTAGCCTGCCAGGCTCCTCTATCCACGGGATTCTCCAGGCAAGAATACTGCTGTGGGTTGCCGTTTGCTCCTCCAGGGGATCTTTCAGACCCAGGTATCAAACCCAGGTCTCCTGCACTGGCAGGCAGGTTCTTTACCACTGCACCACCTGGGAAGCCCCAAGAGCTATGTCAAGGATCCGAAGAAGAAGTCATCCAACCTAAGTCAGCTGGAGCCTTCAGGCGAGCAGAGAGATACTCTTCTTAGAGCGCTTTCAACTACAAAGTGGCCTGGATCCAGGCAGAACTTCATATGGTAAGCAGTGTGTTCTGTTTGACCTAGTAGTAAACTAGAAGTTCTGAAAAGCTTATCTAACTGTAACCTAATAGATGAGACTGTACAGAGTACTTTAGACAACATCTAATGAGGGACATCACTGGTGACTCAGACTGTAAAGAGTCTGCCTACAATGCAGGAGACTAGGATTCGATCCCTGGGTTACAAAGATCCCCTGGAGAAGGGAATGGTGACCCACTCCAGTATTCTTGCCTGGAGAGGACAGAGGAGCCTGGTGGGCTACAGTCCATGGGGTCACAGAGTCGGACATGACTGAGTAACTAACACACACAATGAGGGCTCAGAAATCCCTGGGACTAGATTTTTGTTGTTGTAAATTATAGGTTTGATGGATGTTCTTATAGGTTTATTCAGAATGTCTAAAAAACTTAAGGTGTCTTATCCTTCCTCAACTTCAAGGAAGACCGTTTTGATCTCTCTCAAAATAAAATCCACATCTCCTCTACCAAAAGAATAACAATAGCAAAATTACTCTAAGTACACAAGAAGTAGAAAACACTATAAAATTCAAATTAGCATTTTAAATACAAAGTGGAAATGTATATAAAATGTTATAAAGTTACAGTAACTAATAATTATGCTACTTTATTTTTGAAAAATGGATGCTTCAAAGATTTCTTTCTTTCATCTGTTTGGTAGCTGGGCTTATATGTAAACTGAAAATAGCTTTAAGGACACAAGAATTTAAATAAAATGGAAAGTGATTGATGAAACGAACTCAATTTGGCAAAAATGACTACCTACTATACTGCCCCACGTATATCATATACATTATTCCCTTTCAGATTCACAGAAACATATGAGTTTAACTCATTTCCATTCTGCAAGTGAGGCATAACTTTTAAGGTCACACAGGTATATCCTGGGCTTTCCCCAGAGCCTAAATTTTGGTTCACCAGACTCAAAGGACAGCCCGGTATCACTCATTTTGTCAATTAAGCTTTGTAGTTTAACTACACTGCTAGATATTCTCATGAATGATGCTTTATAGGTAGAGTAAGTGATTTAAGTAGTCACACTGAACTAGGAGGTAAAAGAACTGATGCTATAGTCTCCATCAAATTTTTGTTTTAAAGAATATCAAAGCAAAATGACAGTACAGACATAGGACCCAGTAGGTAAATTTACATGATGGTGAATGCAATTTAGCCCTTTTCCACCTCCCTATCCCCTGTCCGGACATCCTGCCCTTGTAAACATGAACAGTTTGTCCAAGAGAGGACAGTGGTAAGATAACAGTAATGGAAACAACTTTGAAGTATTATTTAAAAATATTGATCTAAATTATATTAAATATTAAAGTATTTAATGTATATATTAAAATATTATATTAAATATATTATATTAAGTGTAATATATTATATTTAAATATATTTTATAATATTAAGTATATTAAAATATTCTATTATCACTCTTTAGTTGAGTCAAACTCCCTCTTTGAGTGCTTTAAAAAGAAAAGACTCTAAAACTAGATTTATTAAGACTGGTCTTAACTCTTAGAGATAATAATCTTATAAAGTCCAAGGTTTAACTTTTCTTTATATAAGACCTATTTTTACAAAACTAACCTTAAGTTTCAGCTTAGAAATTAGCATCAGAGGCTGAAAGCAAGAACTGGGTCACAACTCAAAATAAATGTTCAATAAGTACCAATCCCTGGAAGTACTCACAGTCTGCTTGGTCAGCTGCCAATGCGGACCAGGCTGCCACTCGACTCCTAACATCCACCTGGGTCACAGTGCCAGGGGGCACGGGGGCAGGAGCTTTGGGTGGAGGTGGTATACCAGGGTCTGCTTTGGAAATCATCCTGAAAACAGATGAAAACAAACTGAATTTTTACCATCTCTATTTCTATAACACATCAGTTCTCTGAGTTTTATGTATTAGTTCTTTAACCTCTACAAGTATGCCTTGGGGTAGAAAAACAAGGATTTCTTAACCATTCCATATTATGCATATTTATAAATGTATATAAATGGGAAATAGATGGGGAAACAGTGGAAACAGTGTCAGACTTTATTTTTCTGGGCTCCAAAATTATTGCAGATGGTGACTGCAGCCATGAAATTAAAAGACGCTTACTTCTTGGAAGGAAAGTTATGACCAAACTAGATAGCATATTCAAAAGCAGAGACATTACTTTGCCAACAAAGGTCCGTCTAGTCAAGGCTATGGTTTTTCCTGTGGTCATGTATGGATGTCAGAGTTGGACTGTGAAGAAGGCTGAGTGCCAAAGAATTGATGCTTTTGAACTGTGGTGTTGGAGAAGACTCTTGAGAGTCCCTTGGACTGCAAGGAGATCCAACCAGTCCATTCTAAAGGAGATCAGCCCTGGGATTTCTTTGGAAGGAATGATGCTAAAGCTGAAACTCCAGTACTTTGGCCACCTCATGCGAAGAGTTGACTCAATGGAGAAGACTCTGATGCTGGGAGGGATTGGGGGCAAGAGGAAAAGGGGACAACAGAGGATGAGATGGCTGGATGGCATCACTGACTCGATGGACGTGAGTCTGAGTGAACTCTGGGAGTTGGTGATGGACAGGGAGGGCTGGCGTGCTGGGATTCATGGGGTTGCAAAGAGTCGGACATGACTGAGCAACTGATCTGATCTGATAAATGTATATGAAAAGTATAGAACATTTCCAGTTCAGCTGAAAACCAGGTTTAATGTATTTTTTTTGGGTCTCCTATGATTAGCAAAGGGTGTTAACAAAACTAGAGTCCTAATATCTATTTATATGCCCTTAGGCTATCTTCCCTTAAAATGCCACTCTTGTTCATGAGTCTCTAGAACAAGAGAAGTGGGAGAAGCCATACCAGAGAAATACCAGAATTATGGGGAGAAAAGCCATGCACACACACATACACACCAACAACCCTGGGAAAGCAAATGAGCTGAGATTACAGACTGTAATCTGTAAAACATGATAATATACCTTTGCTGAAAATATTTTAATTTTTAAAGAAAAAAATGACTCAAATAAAACCAATTCTAACCCTTAATTTCTTTTAATGTTTTTACCTCAAGACATCAAGCCGCCTCTTCTGCTTCCCTCCTTTACTGTCACTGATTGCACTCTCAATATCTTCACTAATTAGGTTTGCCTGCAACGAAAGACAAGTTACCTGGGAGGTTATGGATTTCTTTATCTTGGTATGTAGGTTAAAACAGAAAGAGGGATTATGTGCTCTGTCCAAATCAATAAATGTCTTGATGCAAAAGAAAAGTGACTTTTTAAAAAAAATCTGCTTTTGAAATATGACACTTGTAGTTTTTTTTCCAGTGAACTTTGTAATGAAAGGATTCAAAAATGGAAGGAATTTTTAAAGATTATTTCATCCAGACTCCTTTAATTAAAAAAAAAAAGCTATACTTGTATAAAAGCAAAGAGAAAAAGGATTTGCATATGTTGAAAGTATAATCACATGCTGAAAATGTAACTGGGTTAATACCTCTGCCTGGGAAGAGGTGGAGGAATCAGAAGTACCAGCATATGCAGCCGCATCCTTCCCCTCTCCCATCCTCACCATCCACTGGGCACCCATTAACCGTGGACATACATAACTCAGTTCCAGCAGAGCCACTCCCTCAGTTTAAGACAGCCCCAAGTCATCACTAGGTGGACCCCAACACTTGGCTGTAACCCTTGTGATAACCCTTTTATTCTGTCACTTCAGGTTAATAAAATTTAGCTTTCTCCAAAGGAATGATGTTTCTGATATTCTTCCAACGAGAGCATTTGAATGTCTGATGTGGTTTTCTTGGGAATCAATGTGAGATTAGCAGCTAAGAAGTTTGTTTGGTTCTGAAGTTTATTTATAGCCAGTGATTATTACTGTATATCACATTCTTGCTAGGATATATTCATCTCCTATTTTATGTCTGCTTGTTCTCTGTATGTTTTCCTCAAATACACACACTCACACACACATTGTTATTTAGTTGCTAAGTTGTGTGTGACTCTTTACAACCTCACAGATTGCAGGCTGCCAGGCTCCTCTGTCCATGGCATTTCCCAGGCAAGAATACTGGAGTGGCTTGCCATTTCCTTCTCCAGGGATCAAACCTGCATCTCCTATATTGGCAGGAGGATCCTTTTACCATGGGGCCACCAGGAATGCTCCCATATACACACATACATACATAGTTATATATTATACTCTTTACCATAGGCACAGGTAATCATAAAATTTTAGAAGTGAGGTGACACTTAAAGACCATATAATCTTTTCTTGTTTTATAATTAGTAGAACTGAGGAATACTCATATGATGATTTGGCCTAGGTCACACAACTATTAAACGAGAATACTAACGTGTCCTAGTCTAGCTTCACTTGGGTAAGAACATCCTAGTTTCAGGAAGAATGTCTAGGAGTCCTGAATTTCCTATGGGCAGGGTGTGGAGTTGGCTATCATATTTCCCAAGAAAAAATTTATACTAAAGTGGGCAGGAGCATTGTATAAAGTCCCATGAAAAAGAAAGGTTAAAACTCAAAAGGGAAGTTGCAAGAAACTACAAATATCATTGCATTTATATTTCTAATGGGGCAAGGGAAAAAATCCATCCCAAATGTGGAATATGGCACCAGTGAGTACATGCATAGAGCTGTGTGGTGGTACTTGAGAATTTAAGCAGGACAAAACAGCATTCAGTAAATCTGTTTTGGACCCATCAGTATCATCATGCCCCAACAAATAAAGCAAGAGCTTTATCCTCAAAACTGGAATCCAGAAACTTCACTCAGTCCAGTAACAGGGAGAGATTTTCGAGCACTGAGACATATAGCAGATTTAAAATGTCTTTAAGCATAGCTCTCTGTGTTTAAAATGTTTGAATTAAATTTCACTGTTTTCAGAGTAAAATATCCATCTTAATCCTTACTGATAAAACAAATCTAACCTTGCAAAAAAATTTCTTAATGCTTTTTATGACTTTACAAAGGCAACACAGAAGTCGAATGAACATACAAATTATCTATTGTCACAATTCTTTCCAAGTAAGAGAGTCATTTATTTAAATAAATGTTTTAGAAAGTCATTTACGACATAAATTGAAATAAAAAGAAAATTATAAAACATACTATTTATAGTCAATCTTAATTTACCTATCATATTTTAATGTCAAAGAATTACAGAAAAGATCAAATGACACTTTATGCTAATCTCCCAACATTTCTTTATAAGAAAATGAATGCCTGTATATATTACATACAATCAAGTGCTAGATCACTGTTCTTGGCAAAGCAAAAATCAACTCAATTAAAAACAATTTCCCTTTTAGAGAAATCAACTCATGAAATAAAGATTCAAGGTTGCAGATAAATTCTAATGTCCAATAAAGCATCACAAATTACAATCATTTGAAAATTACAGTGTACTTTGAAATATAAATCTTTAGGATATGAAGTATTATTATGGTATAGTAACTATGCTCAACTCTTTTCACATTATGACTTGGGGATTACATAACTTGAGCAATTATTCAAGTCACATAATTGAACAGTAACCCTTAAATCAGTACCATGGAAAATGTCCAAATGTTTCATTGCAATAACCCATGCTATGTGATTGGTGCCAGCATAAAACAGATGACATGGTTATTATCTGTGAAGCATGATTTTTGAAGAATCAATCTTTAATTATAAGTCCAAGTCCCTCAGTGAAGAATTTAATGTATCATCTGCACATTTTTTAAATAAACAGAATGCATCTGATTTTTTAAATAACACTCAATCTTCTCTTTATTTACTTAGTCTATACATCCTAGGGAAGATACTGAGGTGTTTTCCTTACAAAACTGTAAAAAACTAAAAATCTAGTACAGAGTAGCCATATGATTGAAGGAGGTAATCAAAAGCTAGAACATCTGCTTAAAGGGAGAGAAAATTCACCAGTCTTTTACCTTAATCTCATCACACTGGAAAAGATGAAGGTCTGGCTTGCTCTGGGTTGGCTCTTTGCACACCAGGGCAAGAATCGAATCATAGCTACAGGAATGCATCACAGCCTGGCAATGCTGAATGGTGTTCAAAGGAAAATTCTCCAATTCATTCTAAAAAGCAAAAATACAACTTGCCTTACTTTTCTTTGGATATATAAAATCTGCTCCACAAAGAGCTCTAGGCATCATACCAATAATTTTTAAAAGTATGCAAACCACATTGACAATGAACAGTAGTAAACACAGAAAATATGGAGGATGAGTAGGTACAAGGAGACAGAAAAGACACCATCCTGGGCTAGAGGAGGAGTGAGAGAAAGAGCAAAAAAGATGGAAATATTTAATAAAGGAATGTGGTTCTGTTCTTAATAAACAGAAGAAAACCTGAAATTAGCAGTACTGATTTCCTAAGATTATGGGATAGAGAGGATGCCCTTAGGAGAAAAATAGGCAAACTGAGGCCTCTTTCCAAAGTTATTATCCATCTTACCTGGTATTCTTTTCCCTGTGGCTATATAATATCAAGGTTTTGCTATGTTTTGTTTTTACTTGAATATTATAGTCAAACTCTTAGTTTTTCTCTTTAGTAATCACAGATGTTAAGCCAAGAATAATACATCATTTGTACACTTTTTATTTCCGTGAAATCTCTTAGATGGAAAAATTCACTACGTAAGTTTTTCCAGCCAAAAATGTCAAACATCAAGGTTAGAACAATCTTGCTAAAAAATACATTCTTTGAAATGATTAAGCTATTTGGTCATATGAAATTGAATAGTTTCTAACCAATAAACAGGCATGCCAATAAGACCCTGATAGATCAAAGTATTACTTCTGAAACAAATTAATTTTCTGTTCATAATAATAATGAATTCTTTGTTAATGAGATATATTTAAGGTGGTTATCCTAACATGAATGGCCTTACACAAATAGCAAGCAGTGTCATGATGTAACTGATGGGAGAAATGGTGGCTTTTTATAAGTAAACAAAACCCAATATCCCTGATAACTGGAACATTGAAAAAAAAACCAATAACTTGTATTACAGACAGCACATATACACAGACATCACACCATAAATTGATTCTAAGCCCTCATTCCTTGGGACCCAGAAAGGTTTAAAACAAAAAATGCAGACTCCATTAAAAAAGAATGTTATTTCTAGGCCACATCAGGAAGATGACAATTTTCTTTCAAAATAAATTAAATAATATCCCTTCTCTATAACTACTTGAAACTAGCAGGATTAGAGGAGCTCCCGGGTGTTATTCTCTCGCAGAATGCAATGGAGGAGATAAAAGAAAGGGCAAATTTTACACCCTGCTCCTATCAGAATACTTTAACATGATTACAAAAGTTATTTTCTTTATCTTAGCAACTCAAATGCCTACTAGGTGATGGGGCTCAGAAAAGGCCTCTTTTAAGAGCTCCAGCATCTTACCTGACTACCTGTGTGAAAGAAAGGTACCCGGTGTTGACCTGGTGGAAGCTGAGACTCATACACACAAACTCTTCATCCTAATTCTCTCACTGGGGTTCAAACCACAACACTTGGATATGGCTTGGCCTAGCATATAATTAACATATGTCTTAAAGAATAGTGCCCTATAGGGGCTTTAGTTTAGCGCTATGTGTTTTTTTCCTCACTTCTTCCATCTCAGCATATATGGTTAAAGAAACATTGTATCCCTCTATATCCAGTTTAAAAACATGATTTTGCATGCATAAAGTATATGGAGAAGGACATTTTTCCTTCAAATTCACTGACAAGAGTATGTTATAGTGCCGAATATTTACCCATTTTCTAACAATCTGACCTAAATGAACATAAATATTTTAAAACTTTCTTGAAAATAAAATAGTATATGTTTTTCAAACTTGCCTTTGATTCTAAATCGATCAGGCTCACAGCTTTCTCATCCACCTGAAGAATCATATCTTGAGTCCATACTTTGCCCTTAGCATCAAGCAATTTCAGCTTCCTTATTCCATCATCAATAGTTATCATAGCATCTTTCCGATCCAGAACAAAGGTGGTCAAGTGCTTATGATTGAGAAAAGAAAAAACGTAACACACATAGCCTCTTAGTAAACATTTTCCCCCCAAAATTGTAAAGTTAACCTAACTGAAGTCAGCTAGTAGAGGGGAAAGACAAGATTGGGTTGGTCAAAAAGTTCATTCAGTATTTTCACACCTCTTATGTGAAAACCCGAACAAACATTTTCACCAACCCAATACAAAGTACTTTAGAACTTCATGGGAACCTTACTGGGATAATAAAGTCAAAACAGGTTTTTGATGAATAGAGGAAATGATGCCTTCAATCATAAAATATCTAAATCTGTGTAATACTGAGCCTTGTTGAATTAAGACAAACGTGAGAAAAACAAACTTTAAACAGCTTAAATAACATGCTCTTTATTTAATCCATTTTATTACATTTTGGTTATTTAGATGTTGAACAACAGAACAACAGTCTACAAACTAGCCTGAAAACTATAGATCCTGGTAGTTGAGAGCAGCAACAGCAATTCTAGTTTGCAACAAGTATCAAACTTTTCACTCCACTGAAACAAAACTTTAAATTTCATTAAGCATGCTTGAGGAAATAGAAAACTAAAAACAGGAGCAATTTAAAAATTATTCACTAACTCAATATTTTCTACTATAATAAGGAAAGTTCACCCAAATAGATTCCAATTAAGAGCAAGTATCTTAAAAGACAGCAATAGAGGGAAAATTTTTTAAAAAGAGACCATTGTTTAAACAGAACTTGCAATAACTTTAGACCAAAGCATCAAGGTTTATTTCAAGAAGAGTCCATAATACAAAATAGAAGTCTTTGTTCTGTTTGTTTTTTTTTTTTTTTTTTTTTAACTTTTGTTCTGTTTTTAACCAAAAAAAGGCTGGTAATGATAAATGAGTAGTTATTTTAATTTATTCTCCATGAAAACAGATTAACTACTTTTATATTTAACGTCTGTTTTTAAAAAATCTAAAAGAAAAATTTCAACCCAATTTACAACATCATAGACATGAAATAAAACATCACTCTGATTTTACTATCAATTTTTATGTCCCTCAAGCTTCATTCTACATTGTAGCAAACATCGAGTATCTTACTTCAACACGGTATTGGGATATATCTGATACACTGCTGACACTGTCCCGTGCATAATTCTTCCTTTGTTCTGGAAAATAAGTTTAAAAAGCTGTTATTTACCCGTGAATAGGCTGAACTTCATATAGCAGTGTCTCATGGCCATCTCTAAAACCAGTCTATCTCATATATAAGTACAGTAGTTGACAAGTCACCATTGTGTGGTTATCTGAAAATACTCATTATTCATATTCATTGAAAAAGTCATGGAAAAGCTTACATGAAATGTAAAAACGATCTGACCAACATAAATGATCATAATCCCCAAAGTTAACAAGATTATTCATGTGTAAGGAAAAAAGTTATTTCATCTAAAGATGTTATTAATCAGGGACGTCCTCTTGACCAGAAAAGAGAAAAATGTGGCTTGTAAATTTCATCTTTTAACACACTGAGAACAAGATAGAACCACAAATACTGTCACAGATACTGCATTATATGAGTTAGACTCTACATCATTAAAATAAAAGACACTGCAAGGCACACGTTTCACCAAATCCACACTAGGGAGCGGGTTAGAGGAGATTCAAAACGTGATTCAATCACACTCAATGCCACTTAACTCTAATAATATTCACACATCTACAGAACACAAATGTGATACTCAGAACTGTAGGTATAAGCTGTTAGAAAAAAATAAGAAAGTTAGGTAGAAAGTTACTACACCAACTAAATAAAAAGCAAAAAGCAACCTATTTTTCTTTTGCAAAATGCTGCAAAACCAAAATAAAATATGTGACGGCAATATTTTGTACTTGTTGCTTTCTAATCAAGCAACTTAATCATTTGTAAATTTGGGGTTACCTGACTTTTTTTCCTGTGGTGAAAAAAACTCTAAGTGGGAAGCAGAAAAGTTTGCATTATCACTTTTGTCTCTTGTCACTAAGAAGGAGACTGATTTTGGCAAAACTCTGCATTTCAGCACCCTTATTGTAAATACAAGGGTTAAATAAGCTCAAGTTTCAAGATTCCTACAGCACTAAAATTTATTCTCTCTCTCTCTGCCTCTGTCTCTACCTCTCTCATATAAACACACCTTAGTTTTTCTAATAACCATGTTTTTATCCAAATATAAACCTGTTTGTTTCAGGTAATATAGAAATTTTCTGATTTTGCTACAACAGAAGTTGAAAAGTTCTGCTGAACATAAAAGCAAAGAAAGTACAAAAATACTAACTCAGAAAGTTAATACATAGGATTTTTTTATAAATGATAACTTTCGGTTTCACAATACTTATGAAAGTTACAACTTTTCCTTTACATTTTTCTTAAAGCTTAGGTGAGAATATAAATGCCTTTTATTACATCACTCTGATATTATTCCAATACATTCTGATTTTGCTTTTGCAGCATGAAAGTTATTTACTAAAAATGGGCACACTATAACATTCACCATCTGCTACCTTTCTTTTTTTGTTTGGACGATGATCTGAAGAAGTATGATGCATCTGGTCCTACCAAAACAATGTCACCGAAAAGAAACATCTGATTTCACCTTAAATTTTCTATTCCAGTATGACAAAACATACACCTTAATTTACACCTTTTTAAGAGTGAACAACCATAATTTTTCTGATTATTAGCCAAGGTTTAATCAATGTGAAATATGAACAAATGGATACTTGATGATAACTCTTAACCCATGATAACTCTTAAAAAGTCAATATTTAATTCAGGGACACGTCTGAGAAAAACACTTTCAGAAAGAATCAGTATTTCAGAATCACCGGTTCTTCATATTCTAACACAATTCTCCATGTCCAACTCAGAACACGAGGGCAGTTCTGTTTCCTTTTGTCCGGCCTCAGGACCATAAAAGAAATGGCAGCGGTTGCCATGGTCTCCAATATTGATATGGCAACCCTGAGATGTTCAAATGCTTGACTGAGTTTTTCAGTTAAGTGAATGGCAACATTAAGATAAAAAACTATTAGATTAACACCCCCCCCCCCCCCCCCCCACCCCAAACCCCAATTGAAGATAAAAAACTATTAGATGTTTTGGAATTAAATATAGTCTCATTACAAAACAATAAAACTTTGTTCCCCCAAATTTCCTAACACATAGTTTCTCAATCCTACAGAAAAATACTTCACAAAAGTAGAAAACACTGTTTGATAGCATTCATAAAAGGTATGATGCTAACTGAAAGATAAGGTACCATTCCTAATATTCTAAATTAAGGATCCATTGTAGGAATTCCTAAGCTCTTTCTCGCCAGTGTTATACAATAAATAATATGTATGTGTTACAAGAAATCACCTTTTAAAAATCTAAAAATGTGTAAATGCCATAAAATGGATTTACAAATAAACTAGTAGTTTCAGTGATTTAAGTCAATGAATAAAAGTTACTATGAATATTTTAATAGGAAATTTTGAAATAAAGCTCCTAAAAGGCAATTAGAGTAATATTTATTTTTTAAGAAAATCATATGTACTCTCAAGTACAGCTGTAAATAGTAATTATGCTCCTAAGCCTGAAATATCTCACCCAGAGCTCTAAACAGTATGGAAAGCCTCAATAAAGTCACCATGATACTTAAGATAAACTCTCTATCGAGGTTCATCACTTTCTCTAAGAAATGGTTCTCAACCTTGGCTTACCATTAGAAAATGAACTTTAAAAAACACTGCATGCCCTCCCCCACCCACACTGCATAGCCCAGGATTCTAATGTAGTTGGTCTAGAACGCAGTCTGAGTACTGGGCTTTGTAAAAGCTCTCCAGGAAATTCTAATTTTTTTCGTTCTAATTCCAAGGTTGGAAACTATTATTCCAAAATCAGTACAAAGGCCAACTCAACTACCACCTCCTAAGTTGAAATTTTTTTCTTTCCAAATTAAGAGTGTAAGTCATGGTCAAATAGTCTCTCTCTCTGATACAATTAGAGTTTGGAACAAACTCTACTTGATTGTAGTGCCACTGATGGCGCTTCACTGTTTTTGCTAATGGCTTTATTCCATGGACCAGAATATACAAACCCAAAGGATGGAATTAGGTGGATTCAGTTAGCAAAGATGGAAATTCTTTATGCATTATTTTAGTGTTATTGAGCTGATACAGTGCTGTGAAAACTGCTATTTTACTTCTGGACCAGGTAGTTAAACTTAGGTTTCAGTGAACTTTGGATGATTATCATGTATCACTATAGGTTCATCAAATCTAACAGGTGTATTCCTCTGAAGGTGGCTGCTGACAGTGGAGGAGGCTAGGCTGTGGGGGTTTATGGAAAATCTTGGTACTCCTCAATTTTGCTGTGAACCTAAAACTGACCCCCAAAATGTCTTAATTTAAAAAAAAAATAGGTTTCACTTAACTCTTCAACGAGTACAATGGCCACTATAACAATACTCAGGTCTTGTTTGCCAATATTGCTGTTTACGTATAAGATAGCAAGATTTTAAACAGCTAATATTCAGAAAATTGTTATTTTCTCTTTCTCTGAAAACAAAGGACTGCTCAGAAAGTAAGGATTTGGTTATTAAAAAGAAAAAGTGTAACATAAAAGTGAAAGTGAAACTCAGTCGCTTCCGACTCTTTGCAACCTCACGGACTATACACTCCGTGGAATTCTCTAGGCCAGAATACTGGAGTGGGTAGCCTTTCCCTTTTCCAGGGAATCTTCCCAACCCAGGGATCAAACCCAGGTCTCCTGCATTGCAGGCGGATTCTTTACCAGCTGAATCAGGGAAGCCAAACATAAAAGTAGCTGCCAAGTACTCCTCTAAGTAAAACAATGGGTTATTGTTCATACTACTTTACACTTATAGAAACTCTCAGCCATAGGAAAGGAGAACTCCTTTCCCATTATTTTAGTGTTTATTTCTGTACAGGAGAGGTGGCTTAGCGGGAATCAGTAAGAAGCACTGTGTAATAATTACAAGCTCTCATGACGTAGGCAACTATAAGCAAGATGACAAATCAGTGTTTGAACAAGATCACTTTTTAAAAACAAACAAGGTCATTTTTACAAAACCACATTATTTAAGAATTCATTTTATTGCCTGGTCCAACAAGTTGTTAAAACAGCTCATCCCCCAAAGAGGAAAAAAAAAGCTTTAAAACTTTCAGATAACATAGAAAAATTGTTAAATTGTCTTTTTGAGCCACACAGACTTGACATACTCTATGAAGCTGGATGTCGACTCTAACATTGCCCAACCTCCTGGTAATATATAGTCAAGAGACTTTTACTTACAGTTTTTAAAAATGTTTTTTCTTAAACTATGTATTTTTTCCAAGTAAATTACACCTTGTCCAACAATGAGAATGGAAATAAGAGAAGTGGGTTTTAACCCTTTGGTGCCACCTGAATTTATAAGACCTCTCCTAGACTTCAAATGGGACAATTAAAGAGACTAATAATTCCAAACTAAGAACTGAAAGAAAAAGAAAGATAAGAACAAAATGGAAAATATGTGGGTCAATATCTATTAAGAAAAGTGGTATATTTGAGAACATGAGTTGAGCACTATGTAAAAATACAGCAAAGTTCACAGTCAGTTATACAGAAATGAAGCATACAGAGAACAGATTATTGATGCTCACTTTACCAGTACCTCCATAAGAAGAAAAAAGAAAAGCAAGAAAAAAACAAATATATCTTCCCATATGTTAACATCACAACAGCATTCAAACTTCAGGTAAAATGAAACTTGAGAGACTGCCTGTCATATTTATCTTTTATTATATCACCGCCCAACAATATAATAAATGTAGGTCATGATAATAAAGTATTACTAACTGGTAATCCTGTGACACATTTTTTTCTGGTGACAGGATGACTTTAAACAGCTGATTAGTTATGGTAAGTTATCATATTCCAACTTTAGCTCATTTAAAGGAGTCACTTTTCGAGGAAGTTCAGCTGTTCAGAACACAGCAAAGAATCCACACTTAAATAAAATAAGCCCTCCGAGTGGGAGACAGAGATGTCATAATATCTAACGTTAATATTTGCACATTTTAATGCACAGATTCTCTATTCCTTACTTACAACCTATGTGTAATACTCACAAGATTTCCTATTAGTGTCTTACCCTACATATATCAAAAGCAAAGCTAGAAGCAGGCATGTTACCAACAAAGGACAGTTCACCTGAGTTTATTAAAACTGCTTGGGACCTAGCCACACAGGAATATACAACAGCTTCAAATACTCCTAAGGGAAAAGATCCTGTATGATTTGGTATAAAGTTAAGGAATGGGCTTCCCTGGTGGTTCAGTGGTAAAAAATGCACCTGCCAATGCAGGAGACATGAGTTTCATCCCTGGGTCAGGAAGATCCCCTGGAGGAGGAAATGCAACCCACTCCAGTATTCTTGCCTGGAGAATCCATGGACAGAGGAACCTGGTGGGCTACAGTTCATGGAGTCGCAAAGAGTTTGACAGGACTTAGCAGCTAAACAACAATAACAGCAGCAAAGGTAAGGAATGCAGTCTCTGAGCATCTCACAGTACACACGCTGGAGTATACGCCACTGACCCTCTGAGTCATGGACAAGGATTACAGGAGCCACGCCCCAACAGAAGGGAATGTCTAAGGCTTTTTACAAGCATTTCCCTTACAAAAAGACTTTGACAAGCAGGCTAGCTGGAAAAAAATACATAAAATTTTCAATTCCCTGATAATGGCAGCCAAATGAAATGTTACCACCATGAGGTAAGAAAAGAAAGAAACTGTAGAGGAGAGAAATTGATATGTATTTCCTACTTATGTTGTCAGGGACTTTATCGATGCAGAGCCTCTCACACGCTGGCTTTAAAATTTCTTGTATAATAATGAATAAATGACAGTTTAGGGTGATTAAAACTGCAGCACAACTTAACATTTTCCTTGAATACATTAAAGAATATAGCTGGAAGAAGCAAATTTATTATCGTAATTGTGCAGTTCACATTCATAGGACTTATAAAAAAATATTTCTAGTGATAGCTGAGATGCAAACTTTAAAATATATGATGAAGATTACCTCTTGTTCCTGGCAAAGTATCACTGAGATGAGATGTATGACATCATTTAGAGCTAACAGTAAAATATTAAATTTGATGCATCTGAGAACCCATGACTAAAAGCTACCCTCCTATACCCTTCCTCACTACCATAATGGATTCCCTACTTCTATTTTTTCATATACACAATATTATATGTGTATGAAGCAATATTATCATCATTTCTATTTTGCAGTTGAGGGAACTGGGACCAACAGATTAAATCATTTGCTCAAAACAGTGGCCCTTTTGGTAGAAGTGCTATGATTCAGCCACAGATCACGTGGCCCCCCATACCCATGCGCTGCCTCTCTGAGAGAGATACTGAAGCAGTCATAATGGTGCATTATGGTGTCACACTGAAAAGTGTTCTCATAAAAAAGACCAAGCTGCATGAAACTCCTGACACAGGCTGTAGCCTGTGCTCGGTACATAAAAAAACAGTGGTCATTAACCATGAAACTCATGTTGCAGCATGCTAAATAATGCCCACATATCCCAGAGGAATCCATGTGCCACCCATGAAGGCGAGTGAATTCTTGAAAGATTTATTCAACTGGTTTAATCATCAGAGAGGATAAATCTTAAAGACATACACTGTGACACAATAAATGACATTACAAATCTCTCCTTTACCAACATGTTAATTAGAAAAGAAAAGTTAAAAGTATGCAGTTTGGGAGGCTAAACAGTCCTAAAATTAACTAAATATAGTTAGAGCTTTCACTGGAATTTTATTCCAATTAAATAAAACTAGAAAAGGTTTGTTCAAAACCCAGACATATTTCTATGCTGTCATTCACCCATGTAACCATTCATCCCACTCACTCATTGCATTTACTGGGAACCTGTCAGAGAGAAGGCACAATGGACATGTGTGTCTTTGTGGACAGTGTGCTGAGAGGGAAAGCTGAGTATTAGCTACAAGGAGGAGTGAAATGTTACCTGCAACTTCAAGAAATTTAAAACCCTCTGACATCTAAGCCTAACACACTGCTGAGTCTTCTTTCTTCCTGATGATTGCCTCTTGCATTTGCCTGTTTCCATCACTCTATTTATGTCCTCTGTTTACCTATATGCTGCTCATTTTTGTCACATTACCCCAAATTAACTGTTACTTTTTTTCTTACAGTCAAGATTTTTAAATTTATGTTATTTTGACAAATTACCTCACCTTAGAAAGGAGCCCCAGTTTGCTTTATATGTAAAAAGGAGGGAATAAAAATTTATTACTTAAAAGCGGAAGATTCAGTTCCTAGGTAGGAAGACTCAATATTGTGAAAATGATTATACTACCAAACACAATCTACAGATTCAATATGATTCCTATCAAATTACCAATGGAATCTTTCACAGAACTAGAGCAAAATATTTCACAATTCATATGGAAACACAAAAGATCCCAAATAGCCAAAGCAGTCTTGAGAAAGAAGAACAGAGCTGGAAGAATCAACCCTGCTGACTTCATATTATACTGCAAAGCTACAGTCATCATGACAGTATGGTACTGGTACAAAAGCAGAAATATAGACCAATGGTACAAGATAGAAAGTCCAGAAATAAACCTATGTACCTATGGGTACCTTATTTTTGACAAAGGAGGCAAGAATATACAATGGGGCAAAGACAGCCTCTTCAATAAATGGTGCTGGGAAAACTGGACAGCAACATGTAAAAGAATGAAATTAGAGCACCTCCTAATATCAAACACAAAGATAAACTCAAACTGGATTACAGACCTAAATGTAAGACCAGAAACTATAAAACTCTTAGAGGAAAACATAGGCAGAATACTCGATGACATAAATCAAGGCAAGATCCTCTATAACCCACCTCCTAGAGTAACGGAAATAAAAACAAAAGTAAACAAGTGGGACCTGATTAAACTTGAAAGCTTTTGCACAGCAAAGGAAACTATAAGCAAGACAATCCTCAGAATGGGAGAAATGCATAGCAAATGAAACAACTAGTAAAGGATTAATTTTCAAAATATAGAAGCAGCTCATACAAGTCAATGACAGAAAAACAGCTCAATCAAAAAATGGGAAGAAGATCTAAACAGATATTTCTCCAAAGAAGGCATACAGATGGCTAATAAACACATGAAAAGATGTTCAACATCGCTCATTATTAGAGAAATACAAATCAAAACTACAATGAGATATCATCTCACACTGGTCAGAATGGCCATCATCAAAAAAATCTACAAAAAATAATTGCTGGAGAGGGTGTAGAGAAAAGGGAACACTCTTGCACTGTTGGTGGGAATGTAAATTGATACAGCCACTATAGAAGATGTATGGAGATTCCTTAAAAAAACTAGGGATAAAATCACCATGCTATGCTACGCTAAGTCACTTCAGTCGTGTCCGACTCTGTGTGACCCCACAGACGGCAGCCCACCAGGCTTCCCCGTCCCTGGGATTCTCCAGGCAAGAACACTGGAATGGGTTGCCATTTCCTTCTCCAATGCATGAAAGTGAAAAGAGAAAGTGAAGTCGCTCAGTCATGTCCGACTCTTAGCGACCCCATGGACTGCAGCCTACCAGGCTCTTCCATCCGTGGAATTTTCCAGGCAAGAGTACTGGAGTGGGGTGCCATTGCCTTCTCCTAAAATCACCATATGACCCCGCAATCCCACTCCTAGGCATATACCCTGAGGAAACCAAAATTCAGAGAGACTCATGTATCGCATTGTTCACTGCAGCACTATCTACAATAGCTAGAACATGGAAGCAACCTAGATGTCCATCGACAGATGAATGGATAAAGAAGTTGTGGTACATATACACAATGGAATATTACTCAGCCATAAAAAGGAATGCATTTGAGACAGTTCTGATGAAATGGATGAACCTATAACTTATTATACAGAGTGAAGCGAGTCAGAAAGATAAATATCGTATTCTAACACATATATACAGAATCCAGAAGAATGGTTCAGTTCAGTTGCTCAGTCGTGTCTGATTCTTTGCCATACAATGAACTGCAGCATGCCAGGCCTCCCTGTCCATCACCAACTTCCGGAGTCCACTCAAACCCATGTCCACTGAGTCAGTGATGCCAACCAACCATCTCATCCTCTGTCGTCCCCTTCGCCTCCTGCTCCTAATCTTTCTCAAAGGTCTTTTCAAATGAGTCAGAAGAATGGTACTGAAGAACTTATTTACAGGGCAGCAAGGTTCTCCTAGTCGAGGCTATGGCTTTTCCTGTGGTCATGTATGGATGTGAGAGTTGGACTGTGAAGAAGGCTGAGCGCCGAAGAATTGATGCTTTTGAACTGTGATGTTGGAAAAGACTCTTGAGAGTCCCTTGGACTGCAAGGAGATCCAACCATTTTGAAGGCGATCAGCCCTGGGATTTCTTTGGAAGGAATGATGCTAAAGCTGAAACTCCAGTATTTTGGCCACCTCATGCGAAGAGTTGACTCATTGGAGAAGACTCTGATGCTGGGAGGGATTGGGGGCAAGAGGAGAAGGGGACGACAGAGGATGAAATGGCTGGATGGCATCACTGACTCGATGGATGTGAGTCTGAGTGAACTCTGGGAGTTGGTGATGGACAGGGAGGCCTAGTGTGCTGCGATTCATGGGGTCACAAAGAGTCGGACACAACTGAGTGACTGATCTGATCTGAACTGATCTGAATGGAGAAACTAAAATAGAGAATAGACGTATGAACATGGGGAGAGGGGAGGAGAGGGTAATAAAGAGTATGTATGGAAAGAGTAACATGGAAAACTTAACACTACCATATGTAAAATAGATAGCCAACGGGAATTTGCTGTATGGCTCAGGAAACTCAAACTGGGATCTGTATTAACCTAAATGGGTGGGATGGGCAGGGAGATGGGAGGGAAGATCAAAAGGGAGGGGATACATGT
Organism: Tragelaphus eurycerus; assembly: GCA_935064755.1. Lineage (NCBI taxonomy): Eukaryota > Metazoa > Chordata > Mammalia > Artiodactyla > Bovidae > Tragelaphus > Tragelaphus eurycerus. Next base: position 12,708,498 of record CAKXYN010000036.1, on the reverse strand, counting down.
AAATCTATGGCTGATTCATGTTGAGGTTTGACAGAAAACAACAAAATTCTGTAAAGCAATTATCCTTCAATTAAAAAAAAATTTAAAAAAGCTAAAGATTCAATCCTTGAAGCAATGATTTCATAAAATTGCTCCCAATACAAAATATTAACATTTGAAAGTGATCTTAATTTTTACTCCTTATTCCTGTCTTCAGTTAAGTTCAGTTGCTCAGTCGTGTCTGACTCTTTGAGACCCCATGAACCACAGCACGTCAGGCCTCCTTGTCCATCACCAACTCCTGGAGTCTGTCCAAACCCATGTCCATCGAGTCGGTGATGCCATCCTACCATCTCATCCTCTGTTGTCCCCTTCTCCTCCTGCCCTCAATCCTTGCCAACATCAGGGTGTTTTCAAATGAGTCAGCTCTTCGCATCAGGTGGCCAAAGTACTGGCATTTCAGCTTCAAAATTAGTCCTTCCAATGAACACCCAGGATTGATCTCCTTTAGGATGGACTAGGTGGATCTCCTTGCAGTACAAGGGACTCTCAAGAGTCTTCTCCAACACCACAGTTCAAAAGCATCAATTCTTCAGCACTCAGCTTTCTTTATAGTCCAACTCACACTCACACATGACTATTGGAAAAACAACAGCTTTGACTAGATGGACCTCTGTTGACAAAGTAATGTCTCTGCTTTTTAATATGCTGTCTATGTTGGTCATAACTTTCCTTTCAAGGAGTAAGCGTCTTTTAATCTCATGGCTTCAATCACCATCTGCAGTGATTTTCCTGTCTTAGCAGTCTGAAAATAGACCTTTGAATCTATAGTATTGTTGAAAAGCTTAATACTCTTTCTCCTTAACAAAAATCTTTGGGTTATTATTTATATATCTGACTTATCTACATTATTTAGGTCTCTGACTCATCTATTCCTATCCATATACATTGAATCCATCCTCACCTGCTACCAGAGTGATTCAAGACAAATAGGACCTATTATTGCCCCCCCACCTCCACCTCTATTAAAGCATTTCATTGACCAGTCATTCCTTTTAAACAATGTCCAGATGCCAGTGCACTGTTTTTTTCTAATGTGGTCTATGTTTGTTTTTCTGATCTTTCCTGATGTACCACCTTGAACCATCTAGTTAGTTTCAACTGTTTACAGCTCCTTGATGCACTATATTTATTCTACAAGTGTTAATTGAGCATAAGTTATTCAGTAGCCACTGAGCTAAACTTAGGGAATCCTAAAGCAAAGAAGGCAAAGGTGGCCCACATTCATGGAGCTTAGGGTCTACTTTTAAAAGGGTTAATACAACTGTTTAAGGCACCCTCTAGCCCCACAAACGCCTGGAGAATTTCAGGTTTTAACCTCTCCATGAAATTCCTCCTGCTTACCCCACTCACATAGAAGAGCTGAACCCACTGCACCACCATCTGACCTCGTTGCCATCCAAGCTTATTCAGCACTTTATAACGTCGCATGCACATGTCTACCTCACCAAAACAGTGCCAAACCAATGACCGCCTCTTATTCATCTTTGAAATGAATCAAATGACATGTAAACAGAGACTGTGAAGATCACAGCCACACAGAAACAATAAGTATCTGTCTTGAAATGGAAGACTGAAGGAATTATTTTTGCAAAAAAGAAAAAAAAAATTTCCCTTTTCAGTTGCTTTAAGTCATGGTCTAGAGTGCAAGTTTCATAAAGTCAATGGACCTTATTACTGGCCCTGTTTGGGGCACATATATTACTGGCCCTGTTCTGGACACGTTATTAATCACAAAATAAATCTTTGTTGAATATATTCTCTAGATCTACAACTGACTAGAGCATGGCAAGAATGTCACAATATTGTACTCAAGAGAACTGAAACCAAAGCTAATCAGATTGACAAGGTCATAGGAAAATGATGCTAAAGCTGAAACTCCAGTATTTTGGCCACCTCATGCGAAGAGTTGACTCATTGGAGAAGACTCTGATGCTGGGAGGGATTGAGGGCAGGAGGAGAAGGGGACGACAGAGGATGAGATGGCTGGATGGCATCACTGACTTGATGGGTGTGAGTCTGGGTGACCTCCGGGAGCTGGTGATGGACAGGGAGGCCTGGCGTGCTGCGGTTCATGGGGTCTCGAAGAGTCGGACACGACTGAGCGACTGATCTGATCTGATATGGTATAAAATCCATTTTATGGATGTGTCATTTGAGTTCTAAAGTCTAGTCACTGGATATACAGAAAAAGAAAAAAATCACAAAATCTTGTAATGAGTCATTTTTACCACAGCCAAAATTCTGTAGCTCTGAATGACATAAAAAGAAAAGAATTTCAACTTGAGAAAATGCTACTGGTTCCTACAGTTGATAACAACGATAGCAAATATATACAGCATTTTCTGCTTGCCAGGCACTGTACTAAGCATTTTACATGTAGTAGCTCATTAAATTCTTATATCAAGCCTATGAGATATTCCCATTACACAGATAAGCAAAATGAGGGACATATAGGTAAAGTAATTTCTTCAAGATCACTCATCTAATAAATGGTAGAACTGGATTTCAACCAGGATGGCTGGCTCCAGAGTCTTTGCTCTTCACCCCAATACTAGTCTCATTCTTTATGGGTATACAGTATCAAAAGGCCACACAGATCCCATAAAAGCAAATGTCTTCCTAAACACATGTGATACGTTTCAGGAGAACTCAACTTCTTTGTAGTACTGAATTCTGTTTTATATTTGAAGTTTTAAAAAAAACAGTATTTATAGCTGCAACAACAGAAGGAATACAATGGAAGTTAGAGAAAGATCAGTAAGAAATTACCTAAGGGCTATTGGTCAAACTGTAATGCTACCCCAAAAGTTCAAGAGCTGTAAGGAAGAAGTCTTGCTGTCAGCCCATAATCAACAGAATCAGTCATGAAGATCAACAAACACATCACGCATCTTAGATGGGGAAATCTACCTAAGGTACTTAGGTCTCCATAGAAAAGTCTCCATAGAAGGCACTGAATACATTTCATTTGTAGTTCTAAATTGTATGACAGCCCATAGAGATTAGGGCTTTGGTAGATTCCACAAGAATTATTTTTAGAATAATCCTTATGCATTTATCTCTATTTCATTCCCAATAATATAAACAAGTCATAGGTTCAAACTGTGGCTTTGGACATGTCATTTGCAAAAGTAGTCAGAAATGTATTTATACCCCATTAAATATACGAACATACCATAGAGAGCCTTTGCACTTGTTCGTGAACTGTGATCTCTGTCCATGGAAAAGGTGGCTGATGATCCGTAGCCACTGTAATAAAAAAATAAAAAAAGGTCAGTGTGATGAGTTAAAGTCCAAACGAAGCAATAAAAACTCAAAACTACAAATGCAAATTCCAGTGTACCACAATCACCATGTGTTTTCAGAAAAGTATATAGAGTTTATATAGTTGGTTTTGTCCAGAAATAGGCTATTGTATCCTGATCCAATATAGATCTCAAATGCCAAGTCAAAACCACAGCCAAGGAACATCCCTGATGGTCCAGTGGTTAAGACTTTGCATTCAAAATGCAGAGGGTACAGGTTTGATCCCTGGTAAAGGAGCTAAGATCCCACATGTCTTGTGAATAACAAAAAAAGACCAAAACATAAAAACAGAAGCAGAATTGTAACAAATTCAATAATGACTCAAAAAACAAAAACAAAACAAAAAACCAGCCATGGAGATTCAATAAGGTTGAAGCTAGCTTAGAAACATTTAAGTTTACCATACTAAATTGAGTTTTGAACAGTGATCCAATTATAAAAAGTTCTCAATCATTCAAACTATAGCAAAATAGACACTATTGTTTTCACAAATGCTTAAAGAGAAGTTAACAAAAATAACACTTTATCATTAAATCTGACTAGCTATACCTTACTTCCAATTTACTGTTATGTGAAATAAACATTATTTAAATTTTTAAAATTTACTCAGTAAACATTTATTAAGCCCTAAAATTTAGAAACTCAATATTCAGAAAACTAAGATCATGGCATCTGGTCCCATCACTTCATGGCAAATAGATGGGGAAACAGTGACAGACTTTATTTTTGGGGGTTCCAAAATCACTGCAGATGGTGATTGCAGCCATGAAATTAAAAGACACTTGCTCCTTGGAAGAAAAGTTATGACCAATCTAGACAGCATATTAAAAAGCAGAGACATCACTTTACCAATAAAGGTCCAAAGCTATGGTTTTTCCAGTAGTCATGTATGGATATGAGAGTTGGACTGAAAGAAAAGAAAGCTGAGCACTGAAGAACTGATGTTTCTGAACTGTGGTGTTGAAGAAGACTCTTGAGAGTCCCTTGGACTGCAAGGAGATCCAACCAGTCAATCCTAAAGGAAATCAGTCCTGAATATTCATTGGAAGGACTGATGTTGAAGCTGAAATTCCAATACTTTTGCCACCTGATACAAGAACTGACTCATTTGAAAAAACTCTGCTGTTGGGAAAGATTGAGGGCAAGAGGAGAAGGGGATGACAGAGGATGAGATGGCTGGATAGCATCATCAACTCAATGGACATGAGTTTGAGTAAATTCCAGGAGTTGGTGATGGACAGGGAGGCCTGGTGTGCTGCAGTCCATGGGGTCGCCAAGAGTCAGACATGACTTAACAACTGAACAAAACCAGATGGAAAGGGAATGCAAATATTCACAAAGGAGATAAAGCCCACAAACAAAGTTAGAAGAGAAGGAATACTTTGGGATAGAAATAAGAATTTCTTAATAGAAGAAATTATAATAAGTTTATGATTAAATGGATATTTATTATAAGAAAAAGGAAAAAATGAAGCTGTGGTAAAACTTTTTGACTTGAATAAAGTGATGGACAAGATAAAGATGACACTTGACATACTCCCCTGGCGTTTCTTATTGACCAGCACTAAAGGTATTGGCAATCATCTTTGTAAAAAGAAAAGGTGAAGCAATGTGAACAGGCTAGACCTGAGAAATGTGAATAATCGAGCTATGAAAGATAGTGAACTCTAAATCAGAATGACCAATATCAAATAAAAACAATATTAACCACAATATAAAAGGCAATGGCCACTTAAGTTGGTGTACCGATTTCAAATTATATCTAAAGCCACAGGAATTGGCCTTTTTAAAATTTTATACAATGGTAAATATCTTGAGAGACTGGACTAGATGACATTTAACTTTCCTCAAATGAAAATATTTTACAAATAACAAAAATTGAATGCTCCAGAGAAAGTAAAAGCTATGAAATAAAGTACATATTCAACTATGGAAAGCATTAATACATAAAATACCAGAAGAAAACATCTTCAATTAGATCATTGTCATTGGGGTTGATTGTTTAACCATCTTTTTTCTTATGAGACACAGTAAACTTTTAACATTAACATATCTTAGTGTTACAAAGAATTTATATATTGAGGAATGAACTACATAAATAAGTGAAACAGATCTTTTTGCTGAAAATATAAAACAATTAAAACCACCAAAACAAATCAAAATAAACAAGAAATTAAATATAAAATTTCCAACTTACTTCATTTGAGATGGATTCATTCCAAAACCACTGGGATGACTGGAAATATGACCATTCATCGTGATTTTAATGCTTGTGTTCTGAAAAGAGAAAGGTTCATGGATTGAAGGAAGTAAAAAGGTTGAGACACCTCAGGTTTAAAGTTACTCATTCAACAAAATACGTGTCACTTCCAGGATGACGCTAGAAATATAAATATCTCCACCCTTTGAGAGCTTAGGCTCCAGAATTATATATGGACATACAAACAAAGATTAAATTGCCATTTAAAAATTGTTTTCCTAATATTTATTTACTTATTTAGCGGCACCAGGTCTTAGTTGCACCATGTGGGATCTTTGGTTGCAGCACATGGGATCTAGTTCCCTGATCAGGGATCAAACCCCAGGTGAGTAAAATAAAAATTGTATATATAGTTCTAAACCCTCAAACTAGATAAACATAATTCTATATTTTACTCAATTTTATGAAGTGTTATTTTAATATTTCATTATGAAAGTAATATAAACTCATTAAATTAAAAAAAAAACTTGAAAAATACAGAAAAGCACAAAATACAAAATAGACTGAGGGGAAAAGTATCACCCAACCCCATCATTTAAAGACAACCATTTAACAGTCCTGTCAGTTTCTTCCAGTCTTTTTTTTTTTTTTTCTGTATCTAGCTTTTCTTTCTTCCTTCCTACTTTCCTTCCTTCCATATTCTTTATTCCTTCTTTCAAAGCGTATCCAACCACATCCTATCCATACACTTGGATACACCTTTTTTTCAAGAAGGTATTCATTTATACATTCCTTTTACTCTTTACAAGAAAAGCAACTTTTTAAATTAATACCAGATGCTTCTCTTCAGAAACCATTTTTAATCTGTTTCATAAACTGAACAAATTTCCTTCAAATAAGATGAGTACAAATAAGTAGAACTTCCTTATTGCCATGTCCAATGGCCTTTTTCTTTTTCTCCTAGACAGCATTCCTACACCTGAATTATTTCTGTCCACCCCTAAATACTTGGCTCTTCCTTGTTTCTGTGGCACTAAACTATTTTGGATCTTGTCTTAACATGTCTGACTTTTGTATGCATTACATTACTATGTTGCTTCAATAACTGAGAGGTAGGTGGGACATATCCCAGCTTTATTATCAGACAAAGGCAAAAAAAGAGAATAGAAAAATTAACAACTACTGTGTGAGTTACATGTCAGGTACTATGATGAATACTGGGACTCCTAAGGAGATCAAAAGAGACATAGTCCTAGCTTTGGGCCAATAGTCTAATAGGAAAAACATACACGTAGTAAATAAATATAATATTTTAAATTGTTGTTACTATTACAAAGGGAAAATTCAGGGCCAAATTGGGGGGGTGGTATATGATTTATGGGAACTTAAACAGGGAGGGCACAGAAAGTCTATAATAATATTCAAAACCTAGTAACTTCAAATTAACTCTTTCCCATTCTTCAGATCTCAGTTCAATCACCATGTCCTTGGGGAAGCATTTACTGACTTCTGTGAATAGATAAAAGCCCACTATCAGATACACTCAGCACTATGCACCATTTTTCAAAGTATTTACCACAGTTGTAATTTCTCATTTGTTTAAATTAATTCCTGATTCTTCATTAGACTTTAAGCTCCATGAGGGCAGAGACTTATCTGATGACTGCTGTTTGTTAAGCATTAAGAACGGTACCAGGAACAGGCTGGGTGTTCACTAGATATTATTTCCAAGAAAGAAGGATGGACTGGAAGTCTGCATCCTACTCTTCAAAGAGTTTAGTGTATTCTTATGAAGACAAAACCAATCCATATAAAACACACAGTAAATAGGTCCCAAGGTATAAGGCTCTATTTTAAATCTATTAGAGGTTCTGAGATAGGAAAAGCAAGGCAAACGCCATAATTTTTGGAAGGGTTGGAACTTGACCTAGTTCTTAAAGAATGGATAAGATTTATAAAGGTCCTCAAAACACTCAAGTTTAATTCAACATTTTCTAAGAGTCTTGTCCATATTTATTCACAGCTTAGAAGCAGATTTCTAAATTAAGGAACAAAGAAATATTGACCTTTAACCTAGGTAAATAGTGTACCCATAAAATTACATTTATACTGTATTACTGTTTCTGTTATTATTGTTGTTGATTTTCCTTTGATTTATATTTAGATACAATCAGTGCACAGAGGCAAACCAGTTCTCTAGAGAAAAACAGAACCCTGATTTATAATACTTCCTGATTTGCATTGTATAAATATTCCCACTATGGCTCATTAAACCAAGCTAGCAATGGTTTAACAGCAGCTTACAAAATCCTGAATATTTCACAGTTGGTTCTCATAAGCCTATAGGATCAAGAGAGAGCATACCACTGTTACATTCTAGAATTTGGGCCAGGACAGAGGCCTGAGATAACACTATGGTGTCTCTGGGTGGTGTGTGTGTGTGTGTGTGTGCGTGTGTGTTCAGTCACTCAGTAGTGTCCAATTCTTAGTGACCCCATGGACTGTAGCCCACCAGGCTCCTCTGTCCATGGGATTTCCCAGGCAATAAAACTGGAGCAGATTGCCATTTCCTCCTCCAGAGGATCTTCTGGACCCAAGGATCAAATCTGTGTCTCCTGCGTCTCCTTCACTGTAGGTGGATTCTTTACTGCTGAGCCACCAGGGAGCTAAAGGCTAGGACAGAGGCTTTCACAAAAGCCTAGAACTTTAACACCATTTCTGAGACTAACTAGCCTAAGCAAGTCAATTAAGCCTCTTTCTCTATTTTTTTTTCATCAGTAAAATAGAGGTAATTTGGTCTCTCTAGCTCACAGGGCTCAGAGAAGGCAATGGCACCCCACTCCAGTACTCTTGCCTGGAAAATCCCATGGATAGAGGAGCCCGGTAGGCCATAGTCCATGGGGTCGCTAGGAGTCAGACACGACTGAGCGACTTTTCACTTTCATGCATTGGAGAAGGAAATGGCAACCCACTCCAGGGTTCTTGCCTGGAGAATCCCAGGAACGGGGAAGCCTGATGGGCTGCCATCTATGGGGTCGCACAGAGTCAGACATGACTGAAGCGACTTAGCAGCAGCAGCAGCTCACAGGGCTAACAAAAGATCAAATGAGATGTACAAGTTTCTCCTGAAGATAAAAAAAAAAATACTCTTTTAAAACAAGCTGGTTCATTTAATACACAAATTAAACCCCCAGGGTTTATAGTGATTTTGATCTAGTTTGCATTTTAAAACCACAGCAGGTGGTTTTAGTGAAAAGCGATAGCCACAGCTCATCTTTTTCATGTTTAATTCTTCATGACAGTCAAATAAATGCGTGGTTTGTGTTTTGTTTTAAAATAGTGATTTGTCAGAATGAGACACTTGAAAAAGGAATAGAAAATGTTGATTTGCTAAACTGAATTTTAAATATAGAAACTTTCCTCTTTAGCAACCATAGTGTCATTTGTCACAGATGCTCATGTAGCATTGTGGAGGCTTTTAGATATTTAAACAAAGCAATATAGGGCACTCTTTGCAAAGGAAACAATTACAAATGTTTGTTTGCCTTTAGGCTTTTGAAAGATATATCCTATTTATACCTATATGAACCATATGCTGAGTCCTCAGTCGCTTCAGTTATGTCTGACTCTTTGCAACCCCATGGACTATAGCCCACCAGGCTCCTCTGCCCATGGAATTCTCCAGACAAGAATACTGGAATGGGAAGCCATGTCCTCCTCCAGGGAATCTTCCTGACCCAGGGACTGAACCTGCATTTCCTGCATTGAAGGCAGATTCTTTACCGCTGAGCCACTGGGGAAACCATATATACATATACATATATATATATATATATATATATGCCATACACATATATGCATACAAATATATATATACATACACACACACATATATACCATATGTGGACATATATCTCTACATAAGTCAAGTGGGCCTTATGAAGCACTGCTGTTAATAAAGCTAGTGGATGTGATGAGATTCCAGCAGAACTATTCAAATCCCTAAAGGATGATGCCATCAAGGTTTTACATTCCTTATGTCAGCAAATCTGGAAGACCCAACAGTGGCCACAGGACTGGAAAAGGTCTATCCTCATCCCAATTCCCAAAAAGAGTAGTACCAAAAATATGCGTACCATTGGACAAATGCACTCATCTCCCATGCTAGTAAGGTCATGCTTAAAATCTTGCATGCTAGGCTTCAGGCTTCAGTATTATGCAAACCAGGAACTTCCATATGTCCAAGCTGGGTTTAGAAAAGGTAGAGGAACTAGAGATCAAATTGCCAACATTCACTGAATTATAGAGAAAGCAAAGGAATTTCAGAAAAACATCTATCTCTGTTTCATCAGCTACACTCAAGCCTTTGACTATGTGGATCATGACAAACTGTGGAAAGCTCTTAAGAGAGATGGGAATACTAGACCATCTTACTGTCTCCCGAGAAACCTGTATGCAGATCAGAAAGCAAAAGTTAGAACCCTGTATGGAACAACAGACTGGTTTAAGATTGAGAAAGCAGTATGACAGGGCTGTCTGCTGTCACCCTGTTGGTTTAATCTATATGCTGAGCACATCATGAGAAATGCCAGGCAGGATGAGTTACAAGCTAGAATCAAGACAGGCGGAAGAAACATCAACAACCTCATATATGCGGATTATACTACTCTAAAGGCAGAAAGTGAAGAGGAACTAAAGTGCCTTTTAATGAGGGTGAAGAAGGAGAGTGAAAGAGCTGGCTTAAGACTAAATATTAAAAACCCAAGATCGTGGCCTCTGGCCCCATTACTGCATGGCAAATAGAAGGGGAAACAGTGGAAGTAGTGACAAACTTCCTCTTCTTGGGCTCCAAAATCACTGCAGATGGTGACTGCAGCCATGAAATCAAAAGATGACTGCTTCTTGGCAGGAAAGTAATGACAAACTTAGCGTGTAGAAAAACAGAGACATTACGCTGCTGACAAAGGTCCGTGTAGTCAAGGCTATGGTCTTCCCAAGGGTCACGTACAGTTGTGAGAGCTGGGCCATAAAGAAGGCAGAATACCAAAGAATCGATGCCTTCAACTTGTGGTGCTGGAGAAGACTCCTGAAAGTCCCGTGGGCAGCAAGGAAATCAAACCAGTCAATCTTAAGGGAGACCAACCCTGAACACTCACTGGAAGGACTGATGCTGAAGCTGAAGCTCCAGTATTTTGGTCATCTGATGTGAACAGACAACTCACTGGAAAATTCCCTGATGCTGGGAAAGATTGAGGACAAGAGGATGAGATGGCTGGACGGCATCACTGATGCGATGAACCTGAACTTGGGCAAACTCCAGGATAGGAGGTGAGACAGGGAGGCCTGGCGTACTGCAAAGAGTCAGATATGACTGGGTGACTGAACAACAACAACAATATATGCATGTGTGTGTGTGTGTCGATCAATCAGCCGGCGGCGGTCGCCTCTCTCCTCTGTCGTCCCCTCTCCTCCCCTCTCCCTCCGCGTGTGGGTGGCTCTGGGTTCAGCTGCATCATTCCTTGACAGTGGTGGGTCTGGTGTTCTCGTCGCCTCTTCCTCAGCTCTCACATCCATATCGGCTAGGGACTTTGGTGTGTCTCTGCTGTTCTTCTGGGGTCTCGGTGCGTGTGTGTGTGTGTTTTTTTATATATATATATATATATATATATATACATATATGTAGATATATATATATCTACATACAGGTACAGATATATAATATAGAAGAATCATCAATTCTTACTGAGATATGCTTTTACTTTTATTAACTCTTAGACAAAAAAAACCTCAAAAACTGAGACAAAGTTTTCTTCACTGCTCTTAAGGGCGGAAAAATTCAGTTAACTCTACTATACATTAACCACTTAATTCTACTAAAAGTGTACGCTAAAATCTTCATAATAGCTTCCAATAAATTTGAAATAGCATCAATTTCCTTATGAAAACAGTTTTTGTAAGTCACAGTTACTATAATTTTCCCCTCATTTTCTCCAGAAAATAGCATTCCTTAGCAATTACAAAGATAAGGAGGATAAATTTAAGATCTAAGGTAAGTGTACCAAAAATGTTCAACACTGAAATTTTCAAAGGAAAGCAAATAAAATATATGAAAGTCATTGTAAGAAAAAATAAATAAGGCTATAATAAGGCTAAACTAGCAAGATAAACTTGTATCAGAAAGTTTAAGATTCCAAATATAAATAAAATAATAATTTATTTTCCCTTTTCTTTTTCACTTACAAATTGATGAATGAATCTGTAGGCATTATTCAATGTTAGTATCCCACCACACAATCTAGCTACTACACAACCAGCAGCTCCCTCTGTATATTAAGCTGTTCTGAAATGACGTGTGTCCTAAGAAAAACGTCACAGATTTTTGTTTGTTTAAGTTTTTGTTTGTGTGACAGAGTACCTATCTTGAAGCAACTGTATTTCAACTTCAACTTAGTTTAATTTTTGTCTCTTGATCTAAGTGATAACCAAACTGCAGGGTGAGGAGGTTGATTATCATCATTATGTAGAGTTTTAAGTAAAAGACCACTGAAATTTAATTTCTACCAATACTGTGTGACATGGTCTATTAGTGATTGTGCTTATAGTATAAAAAAGACCAAAAAGTATAATTTAAACCTTCTAAATCATCACATATTCTAACTCCTTCTGTGTCTTCTAGAGCAATCACTTTTCAATACATCTTACCAGTATTGTCACCTGTAGAAAAGTCATCATCTATTTCTCTATGTCATTGGTCAACCATTTAGGAATAGAGAAATTTTGTGTGTGAAAAAACTTAGGAAACTAATAACACTAAGATGTTATTTAAAAAAATGATGATGATGATGATGATGATGATGTGTAGCTAACACTTGTTAAAGTATCACAATAATTTCTAAGCTATATGGAAGCCCAGTATTTTCTCAAGGCCAATCTCCATGTAGAATGAATAATTCTGTGCCTTAAAGGCACAATACACTTCAATCATTTAAAATAATTATCTTGATTCTTTTTTTTTTATAATTCTGAGAAAATTCTTAGGCTGTTTGTAAGTTAGGTTACAATTTGAGGGGAAATCTATGCTCAATTCAGCATGTCACTGTCTTAACAACTAGGTGAAAAAAAATACTTGTTACTAAAACTTAACAAGCAACTAACAAGAAACATTCTAGTCATAATTATATGTTTAGTACTTAATAGACTTCTTAGGAAGGCCTAGCACAGAGAAGAGCCACACATACCCTATCAGTACTATCTGAGTATTTCCCTCTAATTCTTATTGCTATGATGATATCATCAGTGTATCAAAGAGTATACACCTCTTTGATATATGAGAAATGACTAACATTTCAGTTCAAAACATTAATACTATACTGATTTGGGAAAATGTGCTACTTTTAAAAAGAATAACTATTCATCAACTGTTTGTACTGTACCACGTATTGTGCTAAACATTTTCTATCCATTATCTTATTTAATCTTTACATTCATTCTTGAAGGAAGTAACTCTTTTCCATTTTACAGATGGAGAAATTGAGCTAAAGAGACTAGGTGCCCACAGACATAGAGAACAAATGCCTGAATACTAAAGGGTAAATTGGTGATGGGATGAATTAAGAGATAGGCACTGGCATATATACACAATTGATACTATATATAGAAACTAATAACCGACATCCATTTGTGGATGTGACTGGTGATGGAAGTAAAGTCCGAAGCAGTAAAAAGCAACACTGCACAGGAAGCTGGCATGTTAGGTCCACGAATAAAGGCAAATTGGAAGTGGTCAAAAAGAAGATGGCAAGAGTGAACGTTGATATTTTAGGAATCAGCAAGCTAAAATGGACTGGAACGGGTGACTTTAACTCAGATGACCATTATATCTACTACTGTGGGCAAGAATGCCTTAGAAAACAATGGAATAGCCATCAGAGTCAACAAATTCCAAAATGCAGTACTTGGATGCAGTCTCAAAAACGACAGCATGATCTCCGTTCATGTCCAAGGCAAACCATTCAATATCACAGTAATCCAAGTCTATGACCTGACCAGTAATGCTAAAGAAGCTGAAGTTGAACAGTTCTATGAGGACCTACAAGACCTTCTAGAACTAACACCCAAAAAAAGATGTCCTTTTCATTATAGAGGACTGGAATGCAAAAGTAGGAAGTCAAGAAATAGCTGGAGTAATGGGCAAACTTGGCCTTGGAGTACAAAATGAAGCAGAGAAAAGGCTAACAGAGTTTTGCCAAGAGAACACACTGGTCATAGCAAATACCCTCTTCCAACAACACAAGAGAAGACTCTACACGTGGACATCACCAGATGGTTAACACCAAAATCAGATGGATTATATTCTTTGCAGCCAAAGATGGAGAAGCTCTATACAGTCAGCAAAAACAAGACCAGGAGCTGACTATGGCTCAGATCATGAACTCCTTTTTGCCAAATTCTGACTGAAATTGAAGAAAGTAGGGAAAACCACTAGACCATTCAGATATGATCTAAATCAAATTCCTTAGGATTATATAGTGGAAGTGACAAATACATTCAAGGGATTAGGTCTGATAGACAGAATGCCTGAAGAACTACGGACGGAGGTTCATGATATTGTATAGGAGGCAGTGATTCCTAAAATGTCAATGTTCACTCTTGCCATCTCCTTTTTGACCACTTACAATTTGCCTTTATTCATGGACCTAACATGCCAGCTTCCTGTGCAGTATTGCTTTTTACTGCATTGTAAGACCATCCCCAAGAAAAAGAAATGCAAAAAGGAAAAATGGTTGTCTGAGGAAGCCTTACAAATAGCTGAGAAAAGAAGAGAAGCTAAAGGCAAAGGAGAAAAGGAAAGATATACCCATTTGAATGTAGAGTTCCAAAGAATAGCACGGAGAGATAAGAAAGCTCTCCTCAATGATCAATGCCAAGAAATAGAGCAAAACAATAGAAAGGAAAAGACTAGAGATCTCTTCAAGAAAATCAGAGATACCAAGGGAACTTTTCATACAAAGATGGGCACAATAAAGGACAGAAATGGTACTGACCTAACAGAAGCAGAAGATATTAAGAAGAGGTGACAAGAATACACAGAAGAACTATGCAAGAAAGATTCTCATAACCCAGATAACCACAATGGTGTGCTCACTCACCTAGAGCCAGACATCCCAGAATGTAAACTGAAATGGGCCTTAGGAAGCATCACTATGAACAAATCTAGAGGAGGTGATGGAATTCCACTTGAGCTATTTCAAATCCTAAAAGATGATGCTGTGAAAGTGCCACACTCAATATGCCAGCAAATTTGGAAAACTCAGCAGTGGCCACAGGACTGGAAAAGGTCAGTTTTCTTTCCAATTCCAAAGAAAGGCAATGCCAAAGAATGTTCAAACTACCACACAACTGCACTCATCTCTCATGCTAGCAAAGTAATGCTCAAAATTCTCCAAGCCAGGCTTGAACAGTATGTGAACTGTGAACTTTCAGATGTTCAAGCTGGATTTAGAAAAGGCAGAGGAACCAGAAATCAAATTGCCAACACCCACTGGATCACAGAAAAAAGAGAGTTCCAGAAAAACATCTACTTCTGCTTTATTGACTATGCCAAAGTCTTTGACTGTGTGGATCACAACAAACTGGAAAATTCTTCAAGAGATGGGAATACCAGACCACCTTACCTGCCTCCTCAGAAATCTGTATGCAGGTCAAGAAGCAACAGTCAGAATTGGACATGGGAACAAAAGACTGGTTCCAAATCAGGAAAGGAATATGTCAAGGCTGTATACTGTCACCCTGCTTATTTAACTTCCATTCAGAGTACATCATGTGAAATGCTGGGCTAGATGAAGCACAAGGTGGAATCAAGATTGTCGGTAGAAATATCAATAACCTCAGATATGCAGATGACACCACCCTTATGGCAGAAAGTGAAGAACTAAAAAGCTTCTTGATGAAAGTGAAAGAGGAGAGTGAAGAAGTTGGTTTAAAACTCAACATTCAGAAAACTAAGATCACAGCATCCAGTTCCATCACTTCATGGCAAACAGATGGGGAAACAATGGAAACAGTGACAGACTTTAATTTTGGGAGGCTCCAGAATCACTGCAGACGTTGACTGCAGCCATGAAATTAAAAGATGCTTGCTCCTTGGAAGAAAAGCTATGACCAACCTAGAAAGTATATTAAATAGAAGAGACATTACTTTGCCAACAAAGATCCACCTAGTCAAAGCTATGGTTTTTCCAGTAGTCATGTGTGGATGTGAGAGTTGGACTACAAAGAAAGCTGAGCACTGAAGAATTGATACTTTTGAACTGTGGTGTTGGAGAAGACTCTTCAGAGTCCCTTGGACAGCAAGGCGATCCACCCAGTCAATTCTAAAGGAAATCCAAGTATTCATTGGAAGGACTAATGTTGAAGCTGAAACTCCAATACTTTGGCTACCTGATGGGACGAAATGACTCATTTGAAAAGACCCTGATGCTGGGGAAGATTGAAGGCGGGAAGAGAAGGGGATGAAAGAGAACTTGATGGTTGGATGGCATCATCAATTCTATGGACATGAGTCTGAGTAAGCTCTGGGAGTTGGTGATGGACAGGGAAGCTTGGCATGTTGCAGCCCACGGGGTCACGAAGAGTCTGACACAACTGAGTGACTAAACTGAACTGATAGAAACTAATGAAAACCTACTGTATAGAAAAAGGAACTCTACTCAGTGCTCCGTGATGACTTAAATGGGAAAGAAATCCAGAAAGGAGAGGATATATGCATACATATAGCTGACTCACTTTGCTGTATAGCAGAAACTAATACAACATTGTAAGAAGATCCAACCAGTCCATTCTAAAGGAGATCAGTCCTGGGTGTTCTTTGGAAAGAATGATGCTAAAGCTGAAACTCCAGTACTTTGGCCACCTCACGCGAAGAGCTAACTCATTGGAAAAGACTCTGATGCTGGGAGGGGTTGGGGGCAGGAGGAGAAGGGGACAGCAGAGGATGAGATGGCTGGATGGCATTACCGACTCAATGGATGTGAGTTTGGGTGAACTCTAGGAGTTGGTGATGGACAGGGAGGCCTGGCGTGCTGCAATTCATGGGGTTGCAGAGTTGGACATGACTGAGCAACTGAACTGAACTGAACTGAAAGCAACTATAGTCCCATAAAATTTTTGAAAAAATAAAATAAAATAGTTCAGTAAATCCATGGATCTGGGACTCAGATCTCCAAAGAGAGCAGGTCAGGCAGTTGGAACTGGAATTCCTGAACAGGAACATGGAGGTTGCTACTGGGAGTGTGGGGGAAGAGACAGTGGTTGGATCAGATCTTGAACAATTTCTGAGCAAGGTTTTCATGAAATTTCACAAGTGGTATGAGGAATTTAAAGTGAAATCTGTATATATTTATTTATGTATGAGTTTTCCTTTTTACATGTATCCTCCCTATACAGGCTTGATAAAACCTTTCATCAAAATGTGTACCTTTCATATTATATTATCTCCATGACTAATAGTGGACTTATAGTCTTATATACTGGTTGCTACAATAAACTGACTTCCTGTTTTGTTTTGTTTGTGTTTCCATCACTCTAGGAGACAGATTTAAAAAGATATTGTTGATATTTATGTCAAACAGTGTTCTACTTATGTTTTCCTCCAGGAGTTTTATAGTGCCTCATTTTACATTTAGGTTGTTAACTAATTTTGAGTTTACTGTTGTGTATGGTGTCCGAGAATGTTTCAGTTTCATTCTTTTACATGTAGCTGTCCAGTTTTCCCAGCACCACTTATTGAAGAGACTGTCTTTTCTCCATCGTATATTCTTGACTCCTTTGTTGTACTGAATTCATATTAGATGCATAGGTTTATTTCTTGGTTTTCTAACCTATCGTTCTATTGATTCATATGTTTGTTTTTGTGCCAGTACCATATGGTTTGGATGACTGTAACTTTGTACTATAGTCTAAAGTAAGTTACCCTGATTCTTCCAATTCATCTTTCTCAAGATTGCTTTGGCTATTTGAGGTCTTCTGTATTTCCACACAAATTAAAAAAATTTTTGTTTTAGTTCTGTGAAAAAGGCCACAACAAATTGACTTTTAAAGGGCATATACTTTATCAGTGGAAATTTTTGACTCAAATGTACCCTGTGATGTAATTAATCAGCTAAAGTAGATTCTGATGCCTCCTCACCACCTGCCACCCTTTTAAAGAGACTTATTTAGTCCACTGAATACACCTGAAGTCTTATTAAAACTTCAGCCTTTTATTAAAACTACAGTATTTTGAAATAAAATTTTAAATTTCTGAATCATTTTAGGTTTACAGAAAAATTATGAACATAGCACAGAAAATTCTTGAATTCCCCATTCCCTTGTTAATATCATATTAATATGGTGTATTTGTCACAATGAATCAGTATCAACATTTTATTATTAGCTAAAGTCAATACTTTATTCAGAGTTCCTTTGTCTTTTTACTTTTTTTTTTTTTTCTTTTCTGGAATCCTATCCACAATATCACATTACATTTAGTCCCCATGTCTCATTAAGCTCCTCTAGAGTGTGACCAGGGAAGGCAGTGGCACCCCACCCCAGTACTCTTGCCTGGAAAATGCCATGGACAGAGGAGCCTGGTAAGCTCCAGTCCATGGGGTCACTAAGAGTCGGACACAACTGAGAGACTTCACTTTCACTTTTCACTTTCATGCATTGGAGAAGGAAATGGCAACCCACTCCAGTGTTCTTGCCTTGTTCTTGCCCCCAGGGACGGGGGAGCCTGGTGGGATGCCATCTATGGGGTCACACAGAGTCGGACACGACTCTAGCGACTTAGCAGCAGCAGCAGAGTGTGACCATTTCTCTAAGTTTCCATGCTTTTGATGACCAAAAGGGCTGGAATAACAGATTATCACAAATCAGGTGACTTAAAACAACATAAATTTATTCTCTCATAGTTCTGGAGGTGAGAAGTCCAAAATCAAGGTGTCAACAGAGCTAAGTTCTCTGTGAAAGTTATAGGGAAGAATTCTTCCTTGCTCCTCTAGCTTCTGACAGTTGCTGCTAACCTTTGGTTTTTCTTGGCTTGTAGATGGATCACTTCAGTCTCTGTCTCTGCCTCTATATGACCTCTGCTTGCTGTGTCTCTGAGTCGAAATTCCCTTCTTTTCATTGGGATACCAGTCAGTGGATTAGTGTTCACCCCAATCCAGTATGACCTCATGGTAAGTTGGTTCAGCTACTATGGAGAACAATACGGAGATTTCTTTAAAAAACTAAAAATAGAGCTACCACATGATCCACTGATCCCAATCCTGGGAATATATCCAGAGAAAACCATAATGTGAAAACATCCATAGACCTCAGTGTTCGCTTCCTCACTATTCACAGTAACTAAGACATGGAAGCAGCCTAAATGTCCATCAATAGATGAACAGATAAATAAGATGTGGTATATATATATATTTATATATATACATATATATAGTAGAATATTACTCTGCCATAAAAAGAGTTAAATAATGCCATTTGCAGCAACATGGATGGACCTAGAGATTATCACACTAGAAGTAAGCCAGACAAAGACAAATATCATATGACATTGCTTATATGTAGAATCTAAAAAAAGTGATACAGATTAATTTATAAAACAAAACAGACCCACAGATATAATAAATTTATGTTTACTGAAGGGGAGAGGGGAAAGGGATAAATTAGGAGTTTGGGATGAACATAAACACACCATGCATGCATGCTCAGTCACTTGAGTCTTGTCCAATTCTCTGTGACCCTATAGACTGTAGCCCACCAGGCTCCTCTGTCCATGGGATTCTTCAGGCAAAAATACTGGAATGGGCTGCATGCCCTCCTCCAGATGGTCTTTCCAACCCAGGAATCAAATAGCATAAACACACTGCTGCTGCTGCTGCTAAGTCGCTTCAGTCATGTCCGACTCTATGCGACCCCATAGACGGCAGTCCACCAGGCTTCCCTGTCCCTGGGATTCTCCAGGCAAGAACACTGGAGTGGGTTGCCATTTCCTTCTCCAATGCATGAAAGTGAAAAGTGAAAGTGAAGTCGCTCAGTCATATCCGACTCCTAGCGACCCCATGGACTGCAGCCTATCAGGCTCCTCCATCCATGGGATTTTCCAGGCAAAAGTACTGGAGTGGGGTGCCACTGCCTTCTCCGATAAACACACTACTGTATATAAAACAGACAACCAACAAAGTCATACTGCAAACACAGGGAACTATACTCAATATTTTATAATATCCTATATGGGAAAAGAATACATATAACTGAATCACTTTGCTGCATATCTGAAACTAATGCAACATTATAAAATCAACCATACTTCAACTTAAAAGAATTTTAAATTAAAAATAAATAAACAAATGAGGTCACACTAGTATGTACAGGGCAGTAGAACATGAACATTTCCTTTAGGGGAACACAATTCAACCTGCAATGATGTCCTTGGCAGTTTTCTGGGGAGTCCTACACTTGGTTATTCTGTAGGATGTCTCTCTATAGGGGTTTGACTGATTTTTTTCTCATGGTTAGAATGGAGTTATAGATTTTGGAAGAAAGACATAGAGACGTGTGCCATTCTCATCACACCATACCAAGACTAGTACGTGCTGCTACCCTGACTCAACATGGTTTATGCTAACCTTGGCAGCATTTGTCAGGTCTCCCCATGATAAAGTGACTTTCCTCACCACCATTACACAAGCTCTCTTGGGAAGGAGGTCAGTATGTGTAGAACATTCTTAAGGGGTGAACAGTGATGCTCCATCTCCTCGAGGAAGAACTATCTATACAAATTATTATGAATTATTCTACACAGAGATTTTTGTGTATTTCCCACCATTACTTTATTTATTCTATTTTTTTTTAAATATTAAACCGGTAAGATGGAAAAACAAAAAAGAAGTTTAGATTCACCAAATAAAAACCCCTGATGATTCATTCCCTGTAAAACTCCTATTTCAAGTGGTCCAGAGAAGATCTGAGTTAAGCTTCAGTTGTGCTGGGTACAGAATACTGCTAAAGAGAGAAAGTAAAGACAGAGAGAAAGAAAAGAACTAGAAAATGAAACCAAGAAAGCAACTAAAATCAGGGCATGAGAGAGATTATAGCCCTTAACAAAACCCCTGGCCACCACCAGCAAAAGATGATCAGAATTTTTAAAAGTAAACATTATTTAAGACGTTCCAATCTTCCCAGAAGTAAAGTTGGGCAGAGATTGTTGGGCACAGATTCTCAGAAGAGGCGGGAAAATACTCACTGGGGACATTTTCTCTCAGGGTACAAATAAAAATATAGATTTTCTTCTGTCAATTCATTCCTCAACTGAGCAGAATTCAGAGAACATTTTGGAAAAAGAAGTCAAGAAGACCATCTCACCCACCCCACCTGCCACCTCCCCCAATAATTTTTTTTTCAAATTTCCTCTTCTTGTACATCAGCCTTGAGGGTTACTATTCACTGATATTGTACGAACCTCGGTAGAAGGTTTCCAAAATTAAACTTGGTGCCATTGACTAATACAAAACAAAAGCCACAAGGAAATCAGGACTTCATATGATATATGATATATCTTAATTGTTAATCGTCCTTTTTCCATGGTAGTGCCCTACATTAAATTAATGCAGGTCAACATATCTTTTAACAAAGGCAAACAGAGTTATCTGGGCCTGACGTAACCCAGATGGGTGGAGAGACAGACAAAAAAAAAAAAAAGTTCTAAATTATCCTTAGTGAAATCGAAACTCTTGAATTCAAATTTCATTATGATGTATTAAATGGTCCCTAAAAATAGTAAATCATAAAACCTTACAGGTACAGTGAGAAGAGCCCTGACCCACAGATGAGACATAACATTTTAATATTTAACTACCCTGCTGCCAAGATTACCTTCCTCAGCAATACTTAGAGCAAAGGATGTTAAACAATAAACAGGACATGGCAGGCAATTCGCTCTGAATTTTCAGTACAGCTCCTTAAGAGGGCCCATGGTTTACAAACTAGACAACATAATTTTAGAAATGGTCACAACCCACAAAATGGGAAATGCCACCTTTAAGCAAAAATTGCTGGGAGAAATATCAAAACCTCAGATAGAGAGACACCACCCGGAGAAGGAGAGGCAAAGCCTCTGAGAAGGAAGTGGAGAGGAGGGGCAGCAAGGACAGGCACTGGTCCCATCACTCGGAAATAGATGGGAGGAGGCAGATTTTCTGGGCTCCTCACTGCAGAGGTGACTGCAGCCAAAAAAGTGCTACTCCGGAGGAAAGTATGACAACCTAGAAGCATATCAGCAAGAACACAAAAGGTCGCCAGTCAAGGCTGGTCTCCTGTGGTCATGTTGGAGTGAGAGCTGGACGTGAAGAAGGCGGCGCGAAGAGTGAGCTGAACTGTGGTGTTGGAGAAGACTCGGGTCCTGGACTGCAGAGTCAACCAGTCCATTCTGAGGAGATCAATCCTGGAATTCTTAGAGGAATGATGCTAAGCTGAAACTCCAGTAGGCCACCTCATGCGAAGGACTCAGGAGAAGACTCGATGCTGGGAGGGATTGAGGGCAGGAGGAGGGGGACGACAGAGGATGAGATGGCTGGATGGCATCACTGACTCGATGGATGCGAGCGTGACCTCCGGGAGCTGGTGATGGACAGGGAGGCCTGGTGTGCTGCGGTTCATGGGGTCGCAAGAGTCGGACACGACTGAGCGACTGATCTGATCTGATCTGATCTGTGCTGAATTCATCCCACTTTTCCAAAACATAAATACATCTCCCTAAGGTTATTAGAAGTAAAAATGTTTAAGTTGAACACTTATCAGGATTGATACAGGACTTTAGAAAAAAAAAGTACAAGTGAAGATCAGATCAGCTTACTGATGTATTATAATGCACATGGTCACATCACCCCTACTCTGCTTCTCAGATCCGTTATTAAAAGATGCTACTTCCCATCTTAATTTCATCTTTCCCTGTCTGCCTATCACTCAAACTTATTAATTTGATAAGAAGACATGGAAGTTGCACATCTTATCAAAGACTATTCATTATTTCAATTTGTTTGATCTGTTTTAGCAAGACACGGTTTTACAGCTCCAAATATCAGCATAACGGTTACACGGGGGCAGGTATTTCACTCTGATAGAAGACCCTGTGTACTGCTCTAGGTATCAGAGCATATCAACTTCAACGTACATAACTTTATAGGCCCATGGAAAGTTCACGACTAGGCAAATAAGGTAAAACTCTCAAACCATTCTGAACTTTTTCTTATTCCTATTATTCAACACAGCTTAATATTTTGTTGACAAATATAAAAAGGCACTCCTTTCAAAATACTATTTTTCATTTATCCTCAGAAACAGAGGCAGTCCTAATATGCTGTTAGAAAGTGATGCAACAGAAAATAGTCAAAACAAAAAATGTCAATTCCAGTGATCACCTGCATTTGGCTGAATATGAAAATAACTGGTCAATAGTAGGTACTCCTGCTAAGAAAATAACCCTTGGCACCCCAGCAAACTCAAGTAAGATCCAGCACTAACAAAGCCTTCCTTGCAAATGTGTCCATCTTACAGAGATGAGAAAATTTTAGAAGAAAAAAAAAAAGGAAAGAAGAGGCATATTTAGGAAATGAGCATATTACAGGTAATGTAAAGCACAGTACAGAGTTCAAAAGAGCTAGATTAGGGGTGAGTCTACAGAACAAAACCTCCCTCAAAGAAGGATGAAATCAAAGAAGGCAAAATAAAGGCCTTTAGAAGTGTATGGTACAGTGCGGGAGAGACATCAAAAGGATCATTTATGATACCATGTGGCAAGCAGAGCGCAGAAGACTAGATGAGCACCTCCTATTGAGAAGGCGAGGGCATTCAGTTCCTAAAAGCCTTCCTTCCGGTCTTCAGTTCATGATGTATGAACCAGGTAAACCACAAAAGAAAAGGGAAGAGTGAAGGTAAGAGTCAGCTTCATACAGTTAGGAAACCACCAGGACTTCAGACAAGGGGTGGGATGGGGTAAGAGGCAGGAGGGAGGTTCAAGAGGCAGGGGAGATAAGTATACCTATAGCTGATTCATGTTGACGTATGGCAGAAACCAAAACAATATTGTAAATCAATTATCCTTCAATTAAAAAGAAATTAAAAAAAAATTTTTAAAGGAACATGGCTTGACTTGTGGTTTCTTATCATATCCTAAAATGTGTTTTTCCCCTTTTAAAAAAAATGTATTATTTTTTTCTATTCTTTTTCAAATTCTTTTCTTATTTAGGATATTACATATCTAATATATTTTCGTGGCCTAAAAATGGACAGATATCTGTTAATGAAAAACTTAGGAGAAAAATTCAAGTCACCTCTAATATGAACTTGAGAAGTTAAGGTGGCTATGAAATATGAGTACAAGTTTATACTAAAAATAAAAGTACCATAAAAGTCAGAGTAAAAGCACACACACACAAAAAATGAAGGTAATTCACTTTACAAAAAGTCAGCTGATATTTTGGTAGTATACAATTAACTGCCTGTTATTTTTGTAGCAACAAATGCCATTTTCAATTTCCAGGAGAAACATTATAATATGTAAAAGTGAGGCAATATGTCTAGCTAAATCAGGCATTATTGTTAACGAAAAATGCTGTAACTATTTTTCCAGAAATTAAATCATAGCACAACAGAGTTAGATTCCTAAATTAAACCTGAAATTTATCCTTAGGTAAATAACCACTAATTTACTCATTTTAATTAAACAGATTTTTAAATAGTTTTTCCCAAAGAGATGCCTTTTAAAATAAATGTATCTGGGAGCAAATTCTTTGTGAGCTCCCCTCAAACAAAAGTCAAGAGATATCTGTGCATTCATTTTAAAATTCAAGTTGCCTATAAAAAATAAAGTAAAGCTTTCTTTTCTTCAGAGATTAGATATTTTTATAGTCATAAAAATTAAAGGAAGAAAATTTAAGTCCCATGGGAAAAATTTTTAAATCAAGGCTATGAAATTTCATACTTAAAAGACAGTAAATATAACCTTTGACTGTAGACAGTACTACTTTTAAAAAAGTCTGCCAAATTATAACAAAATAGACATTTTCAAAAACAGACATATATCTGTTTACTATTGTAAAAAAAAATAATGCTCATTTATTAAGCATTTTAGGGTGTCAGCCACTGTGCCAGGCACTATTTGTACATTATCTTACTAAATTCTTACCACCTTATGAGGTTATAAGAGCTTTATTATCTCTATTTTAATAGGAAATCTGGGACCTATAAAAGTTACAAGTAAAGGTAACTCGGTCATGATAGCTGTGTACCACAGCCAAGAACTGACTGCCAGTCGTGCTTTTAACCACTGTTGTACACTTTTGTTTAACTAATGACAAATCTGGTCACAAATCAGCCATTTTGAAGCTGGCTGGGGCTACGTCAACACTCATGAATTAAAAGTCAAAATGACCTTTTAAATGATTACTCAAACAAGATTCATCCAACGTTTTTCAGTACAAGCCAATAACAGTACTCATTCATGCATTTGCTCCTTCACATGGATTTACTAATAACCATTCCATAGTTTCTGATGCTCAAGATAAACACTGTTAAATAAAACTTCCAGCATTGATGAAAAAGAACAGTATCATCACCATTCAGTGTAGTAGCTGGGCACAAGTATTAAACACCTGAAGTGTATGTAGCTAGTACTACTGAAGGTGAAGGTGAAGGTGAGGTCGATCAGTCGTGTCCGACTCTTTGCAACCCCATGGACTGTAGCCTACCAGGCTTCTCCGTCCATGGGATTCTCCAGGCAAGAATACTGGAGTGGGTTATCATTTCCTTCTCCAGGGGATCTTCCCGACCCAGGGATCAAACCCGGGTCTCCCGCATTGGAGGCAGACACTTTAACCTCTGAGCCACCCTTTAATTTTACTAAATTTAAGTTAATTTAGTGTTGCTTCTTCAAGGTGCTTATAATCTAGTGGGAAAGCCAGAATGAAATACGTAAAATAACAAATATGATAATATATCATTTGTTAATTGCTTAGAAGAAAAAGAACAGAAAAGGTGGAGGACAGAGGAGGCTGGTGTGCAACAGTCCATGGGGTTGTGAAGAGTCAGACATGACTGAGCAACTGAACAACTTATAAATCTATAAAGTCAGATTGAATCAAATCTAGCTACAAAATTCTGACAAGGATGGGACTGAGAGATTCATTCTGAAAATTTTATTTCAGGATTTCATCACTTAAAACCTAGGATAATTAGTGTAACTTTAAAACAAAGAATTTATGCATGTTTTTGAAAGTGCTTTCAGTGTTTCAAAAGTGATGAACAGAAACAATGCCCTGTTGATAAATATATGCAAAAATAACTCTGAATGATAATGTTGTTTTTTTAACCCTATTCCAGCTAACAATTTGAATTTAAACTAAATAAAATAAAAGATAATAGGAAAGAAGAATTGAAAAAACTAAAGTAGGAAATTAAAAGACGCTTGCTCCTTGGAAGGAAAGCTATGACAAACCTAGACAGCGTATTAAAAAGCAGAGACATCACTTTGCCAGCAAAGGTCTGTATAGTCAAAGCTATGGTTTTCCCAGTAGTTGTGTACAGATGTGAGAGTTGGACCATAAAGAAGGCTGAGCACCGAAGGACTGATGCTTCTGAATTGTGGTGCTGGAGAAGATTCTTGAGAGTCCCTTGGACAGCAGGAGATCAAAGCTGTAAATTCTAAAGGAAACCAACCCTAAATACTCATTGGAAGGACTGATGCTAAAGCGGAAGCTCCAATACTTCGGGCACCTGATGCGAAGAGTTGACTCGTTAGGAAAAAAAAAAAAAAAACAACAACAACCCTGATGCTGGGAAAGATTGAAGGCAAAAGGAGAACAGGGCAGCAGAGGATGATATGGATGGCATCATTTGCTCAATGAACATGAATTTGAGCAAACTCCAGGACACAGTGGGCTTCCCTGGTGGCTCAACTGGTAAAGAATCTGCCTGCAATGCGGAAGACCTGGATTCAATCCCTGGGTTGGGAAGATCCCCTGGAGAAGGGAAAGGCTACCCACTCCAGTATTCTGGCCTGGAGAATTCCATGGACTGTATAGTCCATGGGGTCACAAAGAGTTGGACACAACGGAGCAACTTTCACTTTCTGGGACGTAGGGAAGGACAGGGAAGCCTGGCATGCCACAGTTTATGGAGTCAAAGAGTTAGACACGAATTAGAAACTGAAAAACAAAGGCAGTGAAATCTACAAAATGGTAACTGGAAGTACTTCAAATTTAAGAGCCCAGGAAATGAGAGAGAAACAAATGCAATATTATTAATACTTGGGCAGAAATGGAAGTTTTTATAGCAACATGTCCACTATTGGGCCACAGTCAATTTATAAATCAAAAAACAAAAATATTTTCCAGGTATTAAATTCTGGATTTGAGCACTTGGAAGAGAAACAGAGCAAACACAACTCTCCAGTGAATTATTAAGTGAAAAAAGGAGTTTGGGTCAGCCTGGGAAGGGAGAATCACTTCAGGCTGTCATGTTCCTGGACCACATTGTGTGGGTTTTTGTTTGTGAGGTGAAGATAGATCTGTTTGGGGAAGCAGGCTATTTGAGGTCTAAAGGAAGTAGAAATTTGAAGAGGGAATTATCACAAGGCTGGTAATGCCACATTTGCATTTCTTTCTTTCCATTCCCATAGTTCCCAACTCTGAGCGACTGGGAAAAGGGCCCACAGGCTGAGGGAGTTAGAAAAAATGGGGAGGAGCATGACTGGATGTCATGTTAAGGCAGCGCTCATAACAAGCACAAGTTTATTTTAATATTTCTAAATAGCCCCCAGATTGATTTCAGCTCTTTAGTAAATAAACTTGATATTGTTTAGCTAGCATAACTGCTGTCCCCCTGTTTAGGCCAAATGATTTTATAGGTCAACGCACTAAGAGAACTAAACTGCTACTGTAATAGTAGTGATGGAACAAAGAAGAAGAGAAGTGGCAGCAGCAGCAGCTAACATTCTGAGAGCACGATATTCCAGTCACAACTCTGAGTGCTTTATATCTATTTACTTTCTTTTCATTGTCACTTCAAACTTACAAGGTAGGGACCATTACTATGCTCGCAGTACTCATGAATTAGGCTAGGTTCAGTGCAGTCACTCAGCCGTGTCTGACTCTTTGCGACCCCATGAATTGTAGCACTCCAGGCCTCCCTGCTGCTGCTGCTGCTGCTAAGTCGATTCAGTCGTGTCCAACTCTGTGCGACCCCAGAGACGGAAGCTCACCAGGCTCCCCTGTTCCTGGGATTCTCCAGGCAAGAACACTGGAGTGGGTTGCCATTTCCTTCTCCAATGCATGAAAGTGAAAAGTGAAAGTGAAGTCGCTCAGTCGTGTCCGACTCTTAGCGACCCCATGGACTAGAGCCTACCAGGATCCTCCGTCCATGGGATTTTCCAGGCAAAAGTACTGGGGTGGGGTGCCATTGCCTTCCCCGGCCAGGCCTCCCTGTCCATCACCAACTCCCGGAGTTCACTCAGACTCACATCCATCGAGTCGGTGATGCCATCCAGCCATCTCATCCTCTGTCATCCCCTTCTCCTCCTGCCCCCAATCCCTCCCAGCATCAGAGTTTTTCCAGTGAGTCAGCTCTTCACATGAGGTGGCCAAAGTACTGGAGTTTCAGCTTTAGCATCATTCCTTCCAAAGAACACCCAGGACCAATCTCCTTTAGAATGGACTGGTTGGATCTCCTTGCACTTCAAGGGACTCTCAAGAGTCTTCTCCAACACCACAGTTCAAAAGCATCAATTCTTCCTTGCTCAGCTTTCTCCAACAGAGTTAAATAACAATGTCACTAAGTAGTTATCTAAATAGGAATCTTAAAAAAAAAAAAAGCAGGAAGTAGGAATCTAAAAAAATATATACAAATGAACTTATTTATAAAACAGAAACAGACTCACAGGCCTAGAAAAACTTATGGTTCCCAAAGGGGAAAGGTAGCAAGGGATAAACTGGGAATTTGGGATTAACAGGTACATACTGCTATACATAAACTACATAGCCAACAAGGACCTACTATACAGCACAAGGAACATTATTCAGTATCTTGTAATAACCAATAACAGAAAATAATCTGAAAAAGAAGAAATATATATGTAATATATATTATATATACAAATGTATAACTGAAACACTTTGCTTTACATCTGAAACACTATAAATCAACTATACTCCAATTTAAAAAATTTTTAAAGTTAATAAGTAGTAGACAGAATAAATTCAGCCACTCTGCCACAGAGAGGAAAATAATGGTCAGAGGGTTGTTTTTCACCTGAATTCACATAGCATCTAAATAGAATTAAAGTGATTTTTTTTCTTTTGCTATAAATTTATTGCAAATGAGTTGTGTACATTTGTAGAGAAAAGAACAGTCAAGTTTACTTATAAAGAAGAAAGAAAAGGTCTGGATTCTGGATATTCACAAAGTAGAGGAAGGAGATAATTAGGACTATTAAAAATTGTATCAAGACAAACGCAAAGACAGTACCAGGATAAAAACAATGGACCCTAGAACTTCAATAGGATCACAAAATTCTAAAAGGGCATGATATCACCTTGATTTTTGTTTAGCAAAGTCTATGCCTATTATGCGGAGAAGGCAATGACACCCCACTCCAGTACTCTTGCCTGGAAAATCCCACGGACAGAGAAGCCTGGTACACCGCAGTCCATGGGGTCGCTAAGAGTCAGACATGACTGAGCAACTTCACTTTCTCTTTTCACTTTCATGCATTGGAGAAGGAAATGGCAACCCACTCCAGTGTTCTTGCCTGGAGAATCCCAGGGACGGTGGAGCCTGGTGGGCTGCCGTCTATGGGGTAACACAGAGTTGGATTCAAAAGCAGAGACATTACTTTGCCAACAAAGGTTCGCCTAGTCAAGGCTATGGTCTTTCCTGTGGTCATGTATGGATGTGAGAGCTGGACTGTGAAGAAGGCTGAGCGCCCAAGAATTGATGCTTTTGAACTGTGGTGTTGGAGAAGACTCTTGAGAGTCCCTTGGACTGCAAGAAGATCCAACCGGTCCATTCTGAAGGAGATCAATCCTGGAATTTCTTTGGAAGGAATGATGCTAAAGCTGAAACTCCAGTATTTTGGCCACCTCATGCGAAGAGCTGACTCATTGGAGAAGACTCTGATGCTGGGAGGGATTGAGGGCAGGAGGAGAAGGGGACGACAGAGGATGAGATGGCTGGATGGCATCACTGACTCGATGGATGCGAGTCTGGGTGACCTCCGGGAGCTGGTGATGGACAGGGAGGCCTGGCGTGCTGCAGTTCATGGGGTCGCAAAGAGTCCGACACGACTGAGCGACTGATCTGATCTGATCTGATCTGAAGTGACTTAGCATAGCATAGCATAGCATAGCATATGCCTATTATGGGCTTCCCTAGTTGCTCAGATGGTAAGCATCCTCCTGCAATGGAGGAGACCTGGGTTCGATCCCTGAGTTGAGAAGATCCCCTAGAGAAGGAAATGGCAACATACTCCAGGATCCTTGCCTGGAAAATTCCATGGACAGAAGAGCCTGGCAGGCTACAGTCCATGGGGTTGCACAGAGTTGGACACAACTGAGAGACTAATACACACACACACACACACACACACACACACACACACACACACCCCCCCTATTACAGAGTCTTTCTCTGAGAACATAGTCCCACCTTCATAACTGCAATCAATAAAACCAGAATTGACCTTTATATCCAACTTTGAGGCAATGTATGTATTTATAAACATGGGGACGTAAGAATTAATATGAAAGACAGATACCAAAAAGTGACCCCCAAGAAGCCTTATGAAACTGTAGAGATATTCCATTTTCCCTCTATGAAACATACATAGTGGGCACTTTTCCTCCAACTTCTGTGGAGGAAGTTCCTTCTTCCCTCAGGAACTTCCACAAATCAGCTTAAATACATGTACTGCTTTTTCTAACAATTTTATTTACTTTTACTGAAGTCAATGGGAAAAGAGCTAACAGTTCTCCTCCAGCTGCTAAGTGTCAGCATAGCTTAAACTCAGCAACCTCTTCTAAGGGTTACAAATTATTACACTCCAAGGGATAAAGGTGATTGTTTCTGATAACATACATTTTCTTGGTGTTATCTCTTAAGTAATTATTAAACTCCATATATTTGTGTCATGTAAGACGCTTACTCCTTGGAAGGAAAGTTATGACCAACCTAGATAGCATATTCAAAAGCAGACATTACTTTGCCAACAAACGTCCGTCTAATCAAGGCTATGGTTTTTCCTGTAGTCATGTATGGATGTGAGAGTTGGACTGTGAAGAAGGCTGAGTGCCGAAGAATTGATGCTGTTGAACTGTGGTGTTGGAGAAGACTCTTGAGAGTCCCTTGGACGGCAAGGAGATCCAACCTGTCCATTCTGAAGGAGATCAGCCCTGGGATTTCTTTGAAGGGAATGATGCTGAAGCTGAAACTCCAGTACTTTGGCCACCTCATGTGAAGAGCTGACTCATTGGAAAAGACTCTGATGCTGGGAGGGATTGGGGGCAGGAGGAGAAGGGGCCCACAGAGGATAAGATGGCTGAATGGCATCACCGACTCGATGGATGTGAGTCTGAGTGAACTCCGGGAGCTGGTGATGGTTAGGAGTCCTGGCATGCTGCGATTCATGCGGCGCAGAGAGTCCGACACGACTGAGCAACTGAACTGAACTGAAGCACTAAAAAGGGCTTCCCTGGTGGCTCAGTGCTAAAGAATCTGCCTGCAATGCAGGAGACAAAGGCTCAATCCCTGGGTGGGGAATATCCCCTGGAGAAGAAAATGGCAAACCATTCCCATTATTCTTGTCTGAAAAATCCCATGGACAGAGGAACCCAGCAGGCTACAATCCATGGGGTTGCAAAGAGTCAGACACGACTGAGCATGCATGCCGTGCTCTGCACTGAGATTAGAAAGAACCCACAACACCAAAGTCCATACTATGTCTCACTTTGCTAATACTACTCCTAACCCTGTGCCCTTGGATGTGTCAACTATAAGAAACCTTATAGTTTCTTAATTAGTACCCGGGTGGCTCAGTGGTAAAGAATCTGTCTGCCAATGCAGGAGACACATATACGGGTTCGACCCCCTAGGTCAGGAAGATTCCCCTGGAGGAGGAAAGGGCAACCCGTTCCAGTATTCCTGCCTAGGAAATTCCATGGACAGAGGAGCCTGGTGGGCTACTGTAACATGGGGTCACAAAAGGTCAGACACAACTTAGTGTATGCTCACACATACACACACACACACACACACACACACACACACACACACAAGCTGGAAGCTAGGGTATCTTAAGAGCTCTTTGCAGCTCTAAGGTCTGGTGCATTATCTTGATTACATCAGTGACAAAAGCTAGCACATTAGCTCAGTTACCTGCTTCTTGTCATACAAAGTTACCTACACAGACCATCTGACAGAATAGAGTAGAGAAGGGCATGTTGTTTTCTCATTGGTGGAGGGTGTGGTCCTTACATAAGTAACTTTGAGGACTGGCTGAACTCTACCCTCATAAATCCCAAGCCTGACTACGAAGAAAGCATGTGACATGAGGAATGTTGTCCTTTTCTTTTTCTTTATAATTTAGCTGCAAAGACACCCTGGGGATAGCACGTAGCAGCACATAGTAGCATATGAACTAATTAGCCGGGAAGAATACAATGCATTTCCCTGCTTTCTTAGCAATTGAACTGTTTCATTCCAGGATGCTGAAATGGAATTTTTTTAAACAAGTCTTTGCATTTGGTGAGATATGAGACTCAGTGTTTACACAAAGTGAAAGGGACTTCCCTGATCACTCAGCTGGTAAAGAATCCACCTGCAATGTGGGAGACCTGGGTTTGACCCCTGGTTTGGGAAGACCCCCTGGAGAAGGGAAAGGCTAACACATAGCAGCACATTAGCCAGGAAGAATATAATGTATTTCCTGGCTCTCTTATGAATGGATCTGCTTCATTCCAGGATGCTGAAATGCAAAATTTTTAAACGAGTCTTTGCATTCGATGAGACATGAGACTCAGCATTTATACAAGAGTGATGCTTAACCTCAACTGCCACTGTTGACACCTCCAGAAGGGTTGTTTTGTCAAGAGCCATGTGCCTGCTTCCCTGCCATGAAGGAAATAAGATGAAACTTGAGTGGCATGCTCCGGTAACTACCGTACATGCCAAGACAGAAAATCAAAGACTCCACTGATCAAGGCTCAAGTGCTTAGGATGGAAAAAAAGAAAAATGACCAACTATCCATCAACTAAGTGGACAAATGATCCACAGTATGGATCACCTCTGCCCACACATGATCCCTAAACATATTTCATGGCCCTTGCAAAACTTACAGAGGCTCAAATGACGATAATCTCCTTTTAGAAAATAAAGATGACCCAGTTGCTGCTCTCCAAGAAGATAGGTGAGCAAGCTTGCCCAGGGGCAATTTTCTAACATCCAAAACCCATTTTCCTATTCCTAAAAATTAACAATAATAATGCTTCTGCCAAGAAGGAAAATGCTTTGAGGGTACTTTTTTCCCCCTAGAGCCACTGGAAACAATAAAAACTTACTGAGTATGCATTAAGTGGCTTCAGTCGTGTCCAACTCTAAGACTTCATGGACTGTAGCCTGCCAGGCTCCTGTCTGTGGGATTCTCCAGGCAAGAATACTGGAGTAGGTTGCCATGCCACCCTCCAGGGGATTTTCCCAACCCAGGGATTGAACCCCTTTCTGCTACATCTCCTGAATTGGTAGGCAGGTTTTGGTTTTGTTTTTTTTTTTTTTTTTTACCACTAGCACTACCTGGGAAGCCCACTGAGTACAGTCTAATGCTTTCATTGTGATACTGTGAAAGAAAGTGAAAGTCACTCAATCAAGTCCAGCTCTTTGCAACCCCATGGACTATACAGTTCATGGAATTCTCCAGGCCAGAATACTGGAGTGGGTAGCCTATCCCTTCTCCAGGTGATCTTTCTGACCCAGGAATTGAACCAGGGTCTCCTTCATTGCAGGCAGATTCTTTACCAACTGAGCTATCAGGGAAGCCCGTGGTATGGTGAGAGAACTAACAACAAGAAAAAAACATTACGAAGATAGGCAGCCCTGAACTAATTAATTTTATCTGCATACCCCCCTTCTTCTTCTTCTTCTAAGTCGCTTCAGTCGTGTCCGACTCTGTGCGATCCCATGGACTGGAGCCTACCAGGCTCCTCCGTCCATGGGATTTTCCAGGCAAGAGTACTGGGGTGGAGTGCCACTGCCTAGGAATCCAATATATTCTGTATTGGCACTACTTCATAAGTCTATCAAAGTGGAAGGTTATTTTTAGATAGCTTTAAAATTAAACTTTTTAAAACCCTCACAATTCAAACACAAATCAAAATTATAAATAGTACCTTCCTAAAATTACACCATCACTAAAACTCCCAAAGTTGAGTAAAATAATAAATCACAAATTTGAACAAACTCAATTTAAGAACACGTAATGGGAGTTGGAGAACATAGTTGTGGGGGGTGGGCTCCTGGCTTGTCGTCCTTACAATGTATACAACTGCAGTAAAGGTTTTATAGCAAGAGTGGCATTTATGTTTCTCAGAACTGTTTCCTGTAAGAGTAAAATACAGAGGAAATAAAGACTCTTAAAAGAGAAATGTAGAATGAATCATAAATCCACTGGATGACAAAGAAAATCAAAATGTTTAAGGAAACACAACTATAACAAATACTAACATACCCCCTATTTTATTATTTTTAGACTTTTTATTGAGGTGTAGCTGATTAATAATATTGTGATAGTTTCGGGTGAATGGCGTAGCAACTCAGCCATACACATATATGTATCCGTCCTCCCCCAAACTCCCCTCCCATGTAGGCTAGGGAGTCCTTAATTTAAATCCTGATATTCCATCTCTCTGTGATCTTGGACAAATCATTATCTTCTCTAAGCCTCTGATTACTTATCTATCAAATGAAGATAAGACTGTCGTTAAGGATTATAAAAAGCCGCAGGTCCCTTGAGATCCATATCTGTATCTACGTCTATCATCTCCTTTATTTTCCTGAAGAAGTTATTTAGGAGAAAAATAGAGATGGAGACCCTTTCTTTAAGTACTGTTTCTAAAAAATGAAATTCACTGAAGCAAAATCCAGTTTCAGTCAATCAAATAGGACACAAGAGAAATATATGATACAAAAATAAAGGATGTTGCCCACTACATTTGCACACACACAAAAAGAAAATTCCTTAGCTCACCTTTCAAGACCAGGAAGAGTTTGCCCAGAGTCATCTCTCCAGGCTTCCACATTCTCATAGGCTCTGCCACCTATAAAGCTTCACTAGAACCACAGGCTCTTCTGGGTATTCTTACACTGGTTAACCCACAGGCTTCTGCTCCTACCCTGAAAGCCCCACCCACTACTTTATACCAACCATCCAGCAATTGCTCAATTCCTACTTCTTTCTTTCTTAAGGTTTTCCTGACTAACTCAACATTAGCAACAGCTAGTCATCTGGCAATTACTTATCATGTTTAACATTTTTTAGTGTAGCTTGGAAGAACCTCTCTGATATTTCTTGGGAAATCTGACATTGCTCTGGGGTGTGGCAAACTCGTATAGTTTTTAGCAAAATAATTTCAGTAACTAAGCATGTGCTGCTACTGCTGCTGCTGTTAAGTCGCTTCAGTCATGTCCAACTCTGTGTGACCCCATAGACGGCCTCCCACCAGGCTCCCCTGTCCTTGGGATTCTCCAGGCAAGAACACTGGAGTGGATTGCCATTTCCTTCTCCAATGCATGAAAGTGAAAGTGAAGTTGCTCAGTTGTGTCCAACTCTTGGCGACCCCATGGACAGCAGCCTACCAGGCTCCTCCATCCATGGGATTTTCCAGGCAAGAGTACTGGAGTGGGGTGCCATTGCCTTCTCCAAGCATGTGCTACAGAAAGCTTATATATGCATGCTAAAAAAAATAACACATAGAATTTTAGTGGACAAAGTGGATACTATTAGCAATAGAAATGCCCTCTATGATTGACACAGATGACCACGTGACACAAATGACTCCCATCTAAAGAAAATTTGATACAAAATAGAAACAAATTTAGAAAATACAGAATTGGACTAAATTTTTTTACAGAATTTATTTAGCAGAATTTCTACAGTCACAATTAGATAAGACCCTCAGTGTTGACTGAGCGGAAACACCAACAAAAGCACCGCTGCTGGTATGGGCATGTACAAACGATTTTAACATCTGATCTGAAAAGCAGAAGTTTGGGTAAAAGTGCGCCTATTTATATCAAGGAGGTTCAGAACTGACTCAGAGGAAAAAGTATTATCCTCTGACTAAACAAGACCACTTCCTGAAACACCCAATGTTTTTCTTGGAAGCAAGGATATACAAATGCCATTTCTCTCAAACACTGATTAAACAAAATTGAGGTCTAACACAAAACAGAAGACATATATTTTCCGAAGCCAACTAGGTTTCAAAGTGGAGACCATTACATAAACATATATTATCTGGTCATGAAAGGGAGGACTTTAAATACAGTCAAAATGGATAATTTAAGGTATATCATAATGAATAAACCACTACCTACCTACACATATCCCTCTTTATACCAAAATCTCTTAATGGTGAAGAAACACTAGGATTTTCATCCACAAAATTAACTAATGTTTTTCGCTTAAAACAACCTAAATTTTTTCTTTTGTCTTCTCTGAATCACCTGTGTGTCCAGTATTTAATGTGCTCAATCACTTCAGTCGTGTCCAACTCTTTGTGACTCTCTGAACTATAGCCTGTTTGGCTCCTCTGTCCGTGGATTCTCCAGAGTGGTAGCCATTCCCTTCTCCAGGGGATCTTCCCAATCCAGAGATCAAATCCATGCCTCCAGTGTCTAATACATTGAAGGCAAATTCTTTATCCACTGAGCCACCAGGGAAGCCCAATATTTAATAATAATTTACAAAAACAATAGGTAATATGTAAGTGCTTGTATGTGCCAAATCTCGTTATAATTCTTGGCATGCATTAATTTACTTGACAACCACAACTCCTTCAAGAGGAGTTACTGTCTCTATTCTACAGAGGAAACTGAGGCACAAAACAATATAGTACCTTGGCCAGTACCATACAGTGAGTATATGATTAAGCCCCTAGCCCAGGCAAACCTATAAGAGCCCAAATTCCCAGTTTCTGTGCTCAGTCTGTGTGTGTGATACCCTTGCTCATTATAAAGATGCTAAAACTTAAAAACACTTAAACACATACACATACAATGACACATATATACATCTGTATTAAGCAGGCTTTCCAGGTGGTGCAGTGGTAAACAATCTGTCTGCCAATGCAGGAGACACAGGTTCGATCCCTGGTTTGAGAAGATCCCCTGGAGGAGGAAATGGCAACCCAATTCAGTACTCTTGCCTGGGAAATCCCATGGACAGAGGAGCCTGGAGGGCTACAGTCCATGGGGTCACAAAAGAGTCAGACATGACTGAGCAACTGAGCAACTGAGCACAGAGGACATCTGTATAAACATTTCATATTTATGTAATCCAAGCTGAAATCTACGCATGCCCATCTACATGACCATCATATCAATAGCATTTGGGTACCACTAATACCAAGTCCTTTGATCGAGAAGAACAGTTACTTAGATAAACTTTGAAACATTCCACTGGTCCAGATACCCTGATGTCAGTCTCACTTGTTTTTCAGTCCCAAAAGGTTGGAAACATCTCACGGGACTGCAAAAACACCACAATGATACTGCCCTGGACAAGGCCCTTGGGGGAGAAAAATACACATAACATTTCCTTCTTCAAAATAACAAGCAATTAAACTGAGTCTTGCTGTTTGCTTCCTCTTGAGTAATCTAGACTGGAAAGGGTTCAAATATCTGACTCTTGCAGTATTTTGCTTCCAGGAAAAGATAATCCTTTAAATATTCCATGTTGGCTAGTAAGTGTTCGCTCCTACCTATAACTGATTCATAGAAACCAGGTTAAATATTAAATGACTCCCTATTTCTAGTTCTAAACACCTGAAAAATAAATTCCTAGTTAGCTAAGGAGGCAGAAAACACGACTTTGGAACAAGTCACACCACCCTGACCTTTGGATGATTAGGGGGAAATTTAGAAGGAGGGGATTTATCCCAGAAGGGTGAGGTCCTTAAAGCAGCAGCCTCAGGAAGTATATTGCCAGTGTGAATACCACTGTGGAGGTGCTGAAAATTCAGGGGTGCTCCTGGAAGCCTGCCTGCCTAGTATGATTTGAGGGTTAACATAGAGTCCTCTTGTTACCTTAAATGATACCATTTACCCAAGGGACAGGGTCATTGGAGACTTATTCTTTTAAATTAAGCATTTTTATCCCTAGGAACCATGATTAACATACAAACACCTCTGGGAATAATAATGTATTACGTTATCAACACTTAAGTATAACTTATCAGATAGTTCTCCTAAGATAGGAGGAAACCAGGGTAATGTGAGAACGTTACTGATGAGGTCACTATGCCCAAAAATGTACGAAATCTGCACAGAAATGGAGCAGTAGCAAACAACTAAAGGAAAATCTGCCTGCTTCTCACATGGAACTCTGCTCAATGTGATGTGGCAGCCTGGATGAAAGGGAAGTTTGGGGAAGGATGAATACACGAATATGTATGGCTGAGTCCCTTCTCTGGTCATCTGAAACTATCACAACATTGTTAATTGTCTATACTCCAACACAAAATAAAAAAAAAATTAAGAAGCTAAAAAAAAATTGCCTGCTTGATACTCTTGCCTATGGTAAGATATATTTAGCTATTAATAACTGCTAAAATTATGAAAAAAGATTTCATCTTACAGATGGAATGATTACTTATTAGAGGCAGACATCCCATACAGTGAGCAAAATCATGCAAGAAATTCTCTCAGTGTTTCTGTTTCCATCTACCAGGAGTTAGGGCTTCCCTGGTAGCTCAGCTGGTAAAGAATCTGCCTGCAATGCAGGAGACTCCAGTCTGATTTCTGGGCCAGAAAGATCTCCTAGAGAAGGAATAGGTTACCCACTCTAGTATTCATGGGCTTCCCTGGTGGCTCAGCTGGTAACGAATCCGTCTGCAATATGGGAGACCTGGGTTCAATCCCTGGGTTGGGAAGATCCCCTGGAAAAGGGCATGGCAACCCACTCCATTATTCTTGCCTGGAGAATCCCCTTGGACAGAGGAGCCTGGTGGGCGACAGTCCAAGGGACCACAAAGAGTTGGACATGACCAAGTGACTAAGCATAGCACTAAGGGTTGGGCGTCACATCTCTCTTTGGACATATGCAAAGAGATAATTACAGTGCAACTTAGTAAACGCTACTGTCTTGGTATAAACGATGTACTAGGAAACCATCAACCTAGGACAGCTGGCAGTAGTTTTCATCTGGGAAGAGACAGTAGAACCAGATGTGAAAGACAAAAGGGGTGTGTCTATCAGCACGAGTACCAGTAGGAGACGACATTCTAGGCATATGCAAAGCATGGTACATGGAAAAAGGCAAGTTTTGGGGAATAGTGAGATAATTCAATGTATCTGTGATTCAGGGTATGTAAAAAATGATGTAGCAGAGAAAAGTGTGACACCAGATTGTGAGGGGCCTTATAGACCATGTAAAGAAATTTAGACTCAGTTTTTATGGAAACAGTAAACCAGTGAAGGGAGTAACAGTCATATTACTAATTTTAATGAAATAACTATAGGGGCATTCTGGAGGGTAGATTAGATTAAGAAGCAAAGTTAGCTAATTTTGAGATAATTTTATCTGTTTCTTTCATTCCTGTGGGACTCTCCTCAGTTATATTCTGCTCTACATATTTTTTAAAAAAATTAAGACTCACCTATGTCATTCTCATAATGTCTTCAAACTTCTGAACTCCCCAAGGAGAAGCAGAAAGATAGTTTAATTAATTTAAAATGTTCTTACCAACAACCTTTAAGGACGGCTCATATTTTCTAGAGTTATTAGTTACATAAGAAACCCAAGGGAGCTATATTCATCCTATTTAAGAAAAGTCCACTTTAAAAATGCAGAGACTAAGAGTTCCTGGTGGCCTAGTGGTTAGGATTCTAGGCTTTCACTATCACGGCCCAGGTTCAAACTTTGGTCAGGGAACCGAGATCCTACAAGCAATGCAGTGTGGCTGTAAAGAAAAAAATACAGAGACCTAAAGATTGCTTTTTGGTTTTGGGGTTTCTTTAACAATTAAACTTATTTATTTTTAATTGAAGGATAACTGCTTTATAATATTGTGTTGGTTTCTGCCAAACATCAACATGAATCACTTTTTGTTTTTAAAATATTCCTTTAATGGTGTGGCCATTGTGGAAAATGATGGGCAGTTCCCCCAAAAAATTAAACACAGAGGTACCACATGTTCCAGAAATCCCACTTTTGGGTGTAGACCCAGAACTGATACTTGTAAACTCATACTCAAAGCAGCATTATCCACAACAGTCAAAGGATGGAAGCAGGCCAGGTATCCATCAATAGATGAATAGATAATTAGGATGTGGTCTATACATACAGTGGAACATTATTTAGCCTTTCAAAGAAATTCTGATGCATGCTACAACATAGATGAGGCTTGAGCCATTAGGCCAAGTAAAATAAACCAAAGGTCAAATACTGTATGATTCCACTTAAGTGAGGTACCTAGAGTCCTCAAAGTCATGTACCTAGAAAGGAGAATGGTGGTTGCCAGAGCTGGTGGGGGACAAAAGGGTGATGACCAGTTAAACTCTAATGAGTATGGAACCATTTGTGAATATATAAAAGTTGCAAAGATGGATGGTAGGGACAGTTGCACAACAATGTGAATTACTTAATGCCCAAGAATTTATATGAAAGAAGATTTAAATAGTGAAGTGAAGAAAGCACCCTCGTGACTGCATGCTAAGTCAAATCAATCATGTCCAACTCTGTGCAACCCCATGGACTGCAGCCTGCCAGGCTCCTCTATCCATGGGATTCTCCAGGCAAGAATACTGGAGTGCGTTGCCATTCCCTTCTCCAGGGGATCTTTCCAACCCAGGGATCGAACCTGGCTCTCCTTCACTGCAGGCAGATTCTTTACTGTCTGAGCTACTGGGAAGCCACTGTATGTTATATATACATATTTTCATGATAATAAAAAATGTAAGTGAGGGATGAATAAATCACTGAGTGTTTGCAAGCCAATCAGGTGTGACTGCCTGAAATGCTGTATACTACAGCTGCCTCTGTCATGAGGACATACCAGACACATCAAGGATTTCTGTGGCAAACACACACAGATTAAAACCATCCTTCCAATCCTTTGTGTGTATGTATGTGTTCACATAGATATATTGATATACCCGGGTATGTATACATATATTGTTGTTGTTGTTTTCGTTGTTAAATCATGTTCAACTCTTTGCAACCCCATGGACTGTAGCCTGCCAGGCTCCTCTGTCCATGGGATTCTCCAGGCAAGAATACTGGAGTGGGTTGCTATTTCCATCTCCAGGGGATCTTCCGACCCATACGTATTTTAATTTGAACTAAATTAGATTATCATATATCCTACTTTAATAAAGATCAAGAGATATAATCCCTAATTTGCAAAAGCAATAAGCTAAACTGTGTTTGGGTGAGAAAAAAGAGCACTAATCCAGTTTCACCAACTCTCAATTTCTCTCTAACCATATTTGGCAGCCCCTCTTAAATGCCATTTCTCAGTGACCCATAATTTTTTCATTACTCAAATGAAGTAGGATTCTATGTCCCACCCCTTACATACCAATCTCACAGTATATTAATGGGATAAACTAAGACAACATATATATAATATATATATATATAATTATTTTAACATAGAAAATGATTTGGAATAGATACTGCTACTTTACAAAAGGGTCATTTGACGTATGATCAAATGGCTCAAACAATGTTTTTAAATTCCTCTGCATTTTTCACTTTTTAAGTGAGTGCTCAAATAATCTAATATGCAAACAAACTTTGAGGCAAACAACCACTGAACAAAATAAAATACATCAGTATTCCTAAGGGTGTAAATATATAAATATACATATTTATATATATATATAAGTATATACATATATATATCAGCGTGCTCAGTCACTCAGCCATATCTGACTCTTTGTGGCACCATGGACTGTAGCCGGCCAGGCTCCTCTATACATGGAATTTTCCAGGCAAGAATACTGCAGTGAGTTGCCATTTCCTACTCCAGGGGATCTTTCCGACCCAGGGATCAAACCCACATCTTTTGCATCTCCTGCACTAGCATCACCTGGAAAGTCTCATATTGTACATATACTACACACTTTTTCAATAAGATGGCTACAAAGGTCAAACTTTTAAAGTAATAAGATCTAGATTTTGCTTTCATTATTAATAAGTTAATTATTAAGTCCCATACCAAATATCAAAAGGAAATACAAAATTACATTAATAAAAGTTAAGACTCATTTTAAAAGGATAAGAAACAAGTCTGTAATTTTAACAAAGCTATCATTAACTTGATGTATTATGGTAAATCAATTGTTAACTGCAGGAGTTAGTCCCTGGAAATAAGCCAGGTGACACTGACAATATATAACTCAAATATTTTAGTACTTAAGAAAGAATCTGTTTCAAAAAAAAAAGAGTTTTCCACAAGTCATTTCTCCCAACATACATCTGAAGAGCTTATATTCTTCAGAGGGCATGGGTTATCTTTTTTCCTTGCTGATCAAAATGAACTCACAACTCTGAGAAAGCATCCCCCATCTGCCAGCCAGTATTTCTCTTTTTGTAAGGGAATAGACTTTTGACATCCAGTATGACATTCCTTAAACTTAACATTAAATCCCGTCAACTAAAGTTCACTAAAGTTTAAGCTTAAAGCACAGACATGTTTATTATTAAATTCTTGTATAATCAGCTATATATGTATTGCTTTTTATCACTTATGGCTCTTTTCAACTTAAAATTAACATTTCAGAATAACTGAAATGTTTT
Source organism: Tragelaphus eurycerus (assembly GCA_935064755.1). NCBI lineage: Eukaryota > Metazoa > Chordata > Mammalia > Artiodactyla > Bovidae > Tragelaphus > Tragelaphus eurycerus. The sequence goes on along the minus strand of CAKXYN010000036.1, from coordinate 12,665,847 downwards.
CTTTCCTTCTGTCTTCAAGTCCCATTCTCCTTCCCACTTAAGTGACCTTCTCTTCCCTTAATTGTAGTAAACCCCTATTTCACCTCTATTTTATAGTAAATATCTTATAAAACATTCCTTCCAAATCCACTGAAACTATAGTTCACCCCCTTGGGAAATATACAATTCTCTCCCCTTCTCTTTCTACTTTATAAATTCCTCAATGCACTCAACCTGTAAGTGATATTATCTCAGTTTAGAAGTTCAAATTTGATTTTGAAGAAATATGTTCTACAAACAGGAAGTGCTTCAGTATTTAAGTCAATTAAACCTTTAAGCCTTATTATCACGTGTTACTTGGTCACTCGGTGATCACCCAGAGAACCTGGGCTCATGTTTTCTAGGACAGAACACCCTCCCCCTCAGCTTGTTATTTTTGGCAAAGTAGCTATATTCGTTCTATCTCAGAGTTAGTCCTGGCGTTGTCATAATGCCAATTCACTTCTCCTGCTTAGGAACTGATCTGGCTGCAGTGGTCTACATTCCTTTTTCCTGCCCTTTCTGTGCAGACTTTCTCCAGGTCAGGATCCATTCAGATACTTAACAGCAGTTAAGAAGGTTTGGAAAAGCTGGGCTGCCAGTGGCCTAGAGTAACCTGGGATTACCAACAGTCCAAGGACTTGAATGTAATTAGGTGAGCTACAGAGAGGAGGGCAGTAGGCTACATCCATGCAATCCCTGGACTCAAAATCACATCATGAATTTCCCAGAAAAATATCTATTCAGTCTTTGTCCCTTCAGTAAATCTTGCTGAGAGCTTCCTTTGTGCCAGCAAGTATGTCTGAGGCTGGATATATACAATGATGAACAAACAGATACAATTCCTCTTCTGAGTCGACAGGAGACAGTGGATGCCTTTGATCATCTCTTGAATATGCCAAGCTCTTTCCATCCTCAAGGCCTAGAACTCCATGTCTGGAATAACCATCCTCTTTGTCTTTGACTGCCTAAATCCTGTGCGTGCGGGCTCAGTCGCTCAGTTGTATCCAACTCTTTGTGACCCTATGGACTGTAGTTTGCCAGGCTCCTCTGTCCATGGGATTCTCCAGGCAAGAATACTGGATTGGGTTACCATGCCTCATTCCAGGGGATCTTCCTGTCTCAGGGATTGAACCTGTGTCTCCTGCATTGGCAGGCAGATTTTTTACCATTGAAGCCACCTAGGAAGCCCCTAAATCCTGTGTCTCAGTTTAAATAAGCGTCTTGAGAACTATTCCTCTGACCCTTCCAATCTGTATTAGATCCTTTATTGCATGTTTTCATTACACCCTGAAGTCTTCCTCATAAAACTTTATCATTAGACACACGGGTCCATATTTGTTTGATAATCTGTTTAAACTGCTACATGGTAGAATCTCTATTGAACAGAACATACTTTTCTATTTTGTACTTTATATTGAGAATATTTTAAGCTTCATCTTTCTTTTAGGTGAATATTAAGTTTTTAACATGAGGCTTGATTCTCTGTTCTTTACATTTTCTTTATAACTCTTTATCAAAAAATCTTCCTTCAGGTGCAATTTTTATAATTAAAATTACACAATTCTCACCAGCCTGCATGGGAGGGGGTTTGGCAGAGAATGGATAATGTATATGTATGGCTGAGTCTCTTTGCTGTTCACCTCGAACTATGACAACATTGTTAATCAGCTATATCCTAATAAAAAATAAAAAGTTTAAAGTTTGGGGGAAAAGTCATACAATTCTGCAACTAATTCTATTTTTTGTGTACACAATTTACATTTTTTTCAATATTTTAGATATTAGCTAAAATTACTAAAATTGTTCATATCTGATATCTAGATATTTTCAAGTCAGCATTCTGAATAAACAACACTCAATTTTTATGAACAAATTTTCTCTACCATGTTCTTATGTGGAGAAACCCAGACAAATATGAATCCCACTACTTAATAAATGTGAAGGTTTACTTAGCCTCTATGAGCCTGGTGTCCTCGTCTGTAAGTGTAAAATCTTTCAAGGGTATGAGAAATAAACACAAAGCATCCAAAGTCCCTAGTAAAATACTATATTACATATCAATTCCTTCCTCCATGAAGGGAAAAAAAAAGTCTGTGAAATATACCAGGTTCTGTTACCTACTCTGATTTCCTGAAAGAAGACAAATCTAACTTTTTCTGCTTTACAGTCTATACTTCAGGGCAGTGTTGAAAATTTACTGTAAAGAGCAAGGTTGTAAATATTTGGGGTTTCTGGGTCACATTTGGTGTCTGTTAAATTCTCTGTGTTTATTTTTAATAATCTACAAAAAATGTGAAAATAATTCTTGGCTAGTAGAAAGAAAACCCTGGACACAGTTTGCTAGCCCCATGCTCTAAATTTATAGATGCTCATTAATCCTCATCTCATTATCTGTGTAATATTAGGCTCTTTAATATTTAACTGAAAATTTTCTCTACTATTTATCAACTCTTCAGTTTAATAAACACTAATTAACACTAATTTATATGCAAAGTGCTATCAGGCAACTGATTACCTAAAGAAAAAGAGATACATCTCATGTTATATTAAAAAGTACAAATAAGGCCTTTTGAAGCTTCCCTCTATTGTCACTTCTCTCTTTCCTTTTTTTTTCCCCCCTGAGCCTACTACTAATCCGGATTTACAGCATAACCAATTTACGTTCATGACCTCGGGTTTCTCTTCCCATAATCCTGAATTGAAATTGGTGCTAGCTTGAGCTCCTTGATGAGAAGATGATTAGGCTTCTTGAATCACAGAGCTGGGCTTCCCTGATGGCTCAGTGGTAAAGAATCCGCCTGCCAAACAGGCAAATTCAATCTCTAGATTGAATTCAATCTAGAATTCAATTGGTTCAATCTCTAGATTGAGGAAGAGTTCCTGGAGAAGGGAATGGCTACCCACTCCAGAATTCTTGCCTGGAGAATCCTATGGACAGAGGAGCCTGGCGAGCTACAGTCCATGGAGTCGCAAAGAGTCAGACATGACTTAGAGACTCAACAACAACCACAGAGTTAGGGGTACCCCTACTGCCCATCCCTCTTCAGGCTCTCTCCTTTCAATTCTGATAAACTTTTATAAATTCCCCTTTCTCTCTCCAGCTTCCAAAACAATAATTTCTTCCTCTCTTCTCTATTTCAGCTCACCTGATTCCTAGTGGTCCAATTTTTGTCCCTTTTCACGCAAAACCCAGTGGAAAAAACTCTGAATTCCATGTCAGAATGAGTTGTTAATGCTCTGCCTCTGAGAATCTGTGCAATTTCTTAGCCTGAGGACCTCTGATTCTTTATCTATCACAGGGGTTAAAAGGCAGCCTGTGATGCCAATCAGATGCAGTTAAGGCCAGAGAAAATAACACAGTCAAAGTTTTTGATTATAATCTATAAAGTACTCTAAGAGACCTCTGAGATCTCTGGTTCAGAAGTCAGAAGTCAGATGTGATTCAAGATCTGGCTCTGCCATTTATGTTTATGAATTAACGACCTTGAGCAAGTTAACTAACCCCTCTAAACCTTATCTTTCTTCATCTATAAGGTTTTATGAGGGTTGCACGGCTTAATCCATACCCAGCACACATTATAGTACTGGGCATATAGTAAAGGCTGACAAAAAGTTAAACATAATTACTATCTAAGGGTAAATCAGGGATTCCCTGATCTTTTAGGTTACCTTCCCAGTCTCTACATACTTCTGAGCATATCTATTTATTTCCACTGGTAAATTTGTGCCTTTTTTCTACGACACTGGTTAAACAAGTTCTCTGGCATTTTTCTCTGTTGCACTATGCTCCTCTTACAGGGATTTTTTTTTTTTTTTAATGTCTCTCACCATTCAAAGAGAGGGGAAAGGGAGGACAGAAATGAAGGAAGGAAAGAGAGAGAACTCTCAGTTCACATTCTGTACGTTATCAATTAGTACAGTCAGTTTGGTTATAATGTGTCATATGTGTTCCTGAAAAATTGTGATGCTATGCAAAATCACACCGTGAAAAGCACAGGACTGAAGGGAGAAAATAGCCGTCAGTAATACATAAAAAAGAAAAGACCCTAGCACAGGTTTTCAAATGTTAAATGGCTAAAAAATAAATAAAAATGATAATAAACATGGTACCTTACTTTGCAAAAGACCTGAAGTTTGCTTGTGGAATTGAGTGTCCAAGGGCGGTGGCTTGTGAGTTCATTGTACAATGGTGGAAGAAGGCTTATCTGAAATTGGAGGGTTATGAATCAAGACATGGGTGGTCGTGGCTCATGATATGCAGTGAAGTCAGGGAGCTATGGGGCAGCAGAGGTGTGTGCATGGGTATTGTGTCAATTTCTATGTGGCTCTCAGTTCAGCTAGGTGAAATGCCCTGTGTTCACCAACTAGGTGAAAATAAAGTAATATCAGGCACAATAAATGTGAAATCTACATTCTACTCAAATCGCTCCCTAACACCAATGCTGTAGGAATAAAATTTCATTTTCAAAACAAGCATGGTAGCTGAACTGACTGTATTTATCTCCAAACTGTGAACTCCTGAAAAACATTCCCAGAAATATAATCACTATTTTCAAAGTCTGTGTTGCCCTTCAATTTCCTACCAGCCCAAAGCCTTTACCAAGAAGTCATTCTTTCCTCGTCAGTATTGAGCTGCTACACAAAATCTAAAATATTTAACTGCATCTTTGTTTCTTCAGCTTTCCCAGCTATGGAGAGCTCTGATTCAGACAGCCATGCCGTATGTGTTTAGGTATCTAAACAGTCCTGTCCCCAAAGGTGTCCACTGCAACAGAGGATAAAAAGGCCTGCTAGTCAATAACTCAATGCCATGGCATGATATTTACTCAGGTGTCAAATATTTACAGTGAGAATCTACTAAGTACATGAAAGCACAGGAGTTATAAGATGAAACCACATCCTACCCTGCTATATTTAAAATGATAACCAACAAGTCCTATTGTACACACAGGGGTGTTATGTGGCAGCCTGGATGGGAGGGAAGGTCTGGGGAGAACGGATACATGTATATGTATGACAGTCCCTTCGCTGTCCACCTGAAGCTATAACAACATAGTTAACTGGCTATCAGTTCACTTCAGTTGCTCAGTTGTGTCCGACTCTGCAACCCCACGGACTGTATACTCCAATACAAAATAAAAAGTTCAAAAAAAGAAAAAGATGAAGCCACATCCAACCCATCATAGTAAGAGGCAGAGACTCAACTCAGCAGATTATTTCAAGTCAATGCTATATAACGGCTTTCATGTTACATAGGGGCTTCCCTGGTGGCTCAGAGGGTAAAGTGTTTGCCTACAATACTGGAGACCCGACTTCGATCCCTGGGTCAGGAAGATCCCCTGGAGAAGGCAATGGCAACCCACTCCAGTACTCTTGCCTGGAAAATCCTATGGACTGAGAAGCCTGGTAGGCTACAGTCCATAGGGTCGCAAAGAGTCGGACACGACTGAGCGACTTCACTTCACATGTTATGTAGAAGGTGTAAAATATTACAACACATGTAAAAATAACAGTAACACAAAACATAACATGAAGCACCTTAATAGAAAATGCAAAATACATTACCTTCAATGTTGGAAGAGGGGACCAGGAGAAAGTTCATGGAGGTGATTAGCAGACCTGAAGGATGAAGTAAATTTTGGATATAAGAGAGAGACTTCCTTAACGTGGCATGAGTCAAGAAAAAAGCAGGACATGGAGATGTAAAGCATAAAGATCAAGAAGTGTAGGCCTTAAATTAAGATATATGACAAGTGGTACGTACCAGACTTTGCATTTGACATGATGGGAAATGGAAATGCCACGGACAATTTTTAGCCAGTGGAATGCAACATCAGTGATGAATGGGCAATGGGGAGCCCAAAGGGCTTTCAGAGATCCCGGGCTTTGAATAAGTTAAGAGACTTCATTCAGAGTCTTTGGATGCCAGGCCAGCACAGCAGGAGGGCTTCCCTCAGCTACAATTCCCCGCTTTGTGTCCAAGATTGATATTCACGGCTCTACTTAATGGATACTAACTGTGTCATTTGGTCTGGCAAATTGTATGAAAAAGTGGGGGAAAAAAAGAAAAAATTACCTACAAAATAAGGAAAAATATTTTTTAGAAATGAGGAAGGAAACAAAAGAATGCAATGCAACCTAGAGTAGTAATAATATTGTCAGATACTTAAATCTGACATTCATTAGGATCATATAATTAGGGGACTTAAATAATATGATCCTGTATTACATTTAAACATCTGACACAATGTATTTTTAATACTCAAGAAACTGTACACTAATGTTCCTAAGAGCGAAAGCTTTCTTGAACAGATGTTCATGTAAGATCTACAGCAAGATTAAGAAACATACATGCATTTCAACTGAGACTTTACATTACGAAGTAGAGACAAAATTTTACAAGGTGCTTTAAATTTTTAGAAAGTATATTGAGAATTAAAACTATCACAAGCTTCTTCTAATCAAATACCCAAACCTAGTTAATACATTCTATACAGAAGACTTGCCTTCAAAGCCCATAAATTTTAACTAAAATAAGAAGTATAGTTTTTTCACATAGCTGAAAAGTCCAATTAACATGTTCACCTGTCAAACAGTTAAAAACATACACAAACTTCAACTCTAAAATAAAAAAGAATTTTTAAAGAATATTTAATGGTTTAATCAAATCAGAACTATCCTATAGAGTAAATGATCAAAAGAATGTATGATGATCTACCTCATTATATCACCTCCACAAAAACTGCATGCAATTCAACTAAGCTATTATTTAAAAATCTAAAATATAATGAGCTGCCTTGGAGTCCCTTAAAACTCCAAACCAGTTCCCTTAAGTAAATGTCATACTACCTTGATGAGTTAATGACATATGTGATTTCACTGAAGAACAGATGAAAAAGGAGACCTCTCTATACAACTTATTTCAGAATTATTTACATAGAAAATGAGTCTAAATGTTTATCTTAACCTCTAAGTCATTCCCACTTATATGCAGTTTACTTAAACTGAAGATACTGTGTCCAAGTTTGGTTACTGAAAAACAGAAACCTCCTTGAAAATACTCTAGGTACAGTAGGTACAAGGATATCCTTCTTCAGGTGAAAATAGGTGTGTCAAAAGGCAACATGTTTTACATATCATCCCCAGTGCATGTATAAGATTTATACTAACAGTGAGACTGACATGTGCCTGGGAATTTTGGCCTGTAAAGCTGACCAAAGCTTTGTAGCAAGGGTAAAAGTAAATCAAGCCATAAACATCTCAAGGAATCTCATTTTCTTTTCATGCTGACAAAAAGCTGCATACAGTGGTTATATGAGTAGCTCAAACTTCTTTGAACTGTTAATATTCCTTATGGTGTAGAGTCTCAATAAATAGCAGACACATTATGGGAAAATCAACTTATCCAGGACTCCATTTCCAAAAGGATCCATACAGTCATAACCATGGCACCTGAACTTCAGAAGGCATGACACTTTCCAGCATCCTTAACAGCGATGTAATCAGTTACTTCTGCTATGCACTACAAAGTGATACACTTTTAGTAGCTCTCCTCCAATTTTCTACAGTATTTTAATTTATACTTGCATTTAATTATTAGTAAGAGAACAAAAAGGCTCCTCCTGAATAGTAAATGTAACAAATAAATAGATAAGAGCTACAAAAAATAGTAGATCTCTATGTACTAAGAATTATATATACCTGCCATTAAGCTCATACTTAAAGCACCCTAAGTATAAAATTACGGAGTGTTATGAAAGAGTTTTATGAAAAGTTATGGATTTTTGGAGAAGAGTCGTTCTTTGAAAAATTCCATTAATTGACTATTTAAACATTTAAAAGATCCATTAACATTCATGGGTTTAAAAAAAAAAAAAAAGAAAACTTTAAAGACACACATTCACTACTTTCTTGGTCCCAAGCAAAATGTTTACACAGAAATTTGGCAGTGCAAAGTCTGTGCTCAGAGCCAATAAAAACTTAAGAAAACTGAGCTTGGTAATAAGCACATTTTCACAGTACAACTAAAGGCACAGAACAACCCAGAGCAATTAATATTTATAGGATAATAACAGTATTTTGCATATCAGATTAATTTTTAAGTAATTTTAAGAAAACTTGAGATACACAGACACACACACCCACACACACTTTCCCAACTGTTAATAGTCAACAGATTTTTTTCTTAGCTATAATGATGGAGGGAGGAAGGATTACTCTCTTAACCACTGACCTAAGAAGGGAAGAAAATTCTGCGTATCCTCACCTCTATAAGCAAGAACTCTGGAGACAGGAGGCAGGACCCTATAGCACCTAGGGTACCAACTTCACCAAGTCCAGAATTCCCCTGGAGTTCCAAATAGGAATTTACAATATTGTCAAAGGGTTTATTGGGACTAAAAGTATTACCACATGTTTCAAGGTCTACAAATATCCTCCATGATAATTACGCCTTTGAGAGCCCTCCTTAGCAAAGAAAACATTCACAAACTCAAACTTACCCACACAAGCCAGGAAAGCTGCTCTGAGCGATCCTCCAGGCAATACTGAGAGGACATTCCTCTCTGTTCACTCTGGTGCCAAGTGACCTTCGGCACATCAACATCAGCAAGGGTGGGGCTTGGAGCTTCAGTTTCGGCATTGTGCTACCCTGGACAAAGTTTCTCTGGTTTCTCCGGGGCGTTAACTAAGACTTCCTCTTCTTGTTAAGTGAGTAAACACAGTCACTACTTTGCTTCCAACTCTTCCCTAAAGTGGTAAAGCCGTAAATGGTACAAATACTGATGGGGAGATTGCTAGGTGCTCTAAATTTAAACAGACACTGTACAGATAGGCTATTATTATTCTCAGCTAAAGAGGTGATTTCTGAGGAACAGAGGTTAATAAGTAACTTAATGGGAATTACAGGTGCCACAATCTGGTCAACTGAGCTAATGAAGAAGACTTTCCACCATAGATACACAGAAAAAATGAGAAACAGAAACAGATTTTTAAAATGAAATACACAGCTCCACTTGCAGTAAAGAAAAATCCCCCGGTGCCAAACCAAAGCTAGGACTGATGGCCAAACCAAAGCCAGGACTGATGGCCAAAGTGCTGCTGCTGCTGCTTAAGTTGCTTCAGTCGGGTTGGACTCTGTGCGACCCCATAGACGGCAGCCCACCAGGCTCCCCCGTCCCTGGGATTCTTCAGGCAAGAACCCTGGAGTGGGTTGCCATTTCCTTCTCCAATGCATGCAAGTGAAAAGTGAAAGTGAAGTCGGGCAGTCGTGTCCGACTCTTCGCGACTCCATGGACTGCAGCCCACCAGGCTCCTCCGTCCATGGGATTTTCCAGGCAAGAGGACTGGAGTGGGGTGCCATTTATCGTCAGTTGTGGCCAACAGAAGAATCACTGGAGTGTCTTTAAGGCTTATGTCTAACTGATATTGGTACGGAGATGTCCCCTCAAAGAATGGGATCAGAAGTAAGTTCTCTCAAAACTTATGGTTGCCAGCAGGGAAGGATGAGGGGAAGGGACAGTTAGGGAGTTTGGGATTGACACGTATACACTGCTTATAGTTAAAATGGGCTTCCCTGGTAGCTCAGACCGTAAAGAATCTGCCTACGATGAAGGAGACCTGGGTTCGATTCCTGGATCAGGAAGACCCCCTGGAGAAGGAAATGGCAACCCACTCCAGTATCCTTGCCTGGAGAGTTCCATGGGCAGAGGAGCCTGGCGGGCTACAGTCTATGGGGTCACAAAGAGTTGGACACAACTGAGTGATTAACACACACAAATTCTTTGTTGCGACATAACATTGAAGGCATGAACTATGGGAAAAGCACAACACTTTCATGTCTATGCACTAGCTTCTGGCTTCAGCTTCATAGTTAAAATGGGTAATCAACAAGGACCTACTGTACAGCACAGGGAATTCTGTTCAATGTTATGTGGCAGCTTGGATGGGAGGGGAGTTTGGAGGAGAAGAGATACATGTATGTGTATGGCTGGGTCCCTTTGCTATCCACCTGAAAGTATCACAACATTGTCAACCTGCTATACTCCAATATAAAATTAAAAGTTAAAAAAAGAAGAGAGTTCTGTCTCAGGAGAGCAGAGTTGGGCTAGATTTCCAGCCCTGCTTTTCTTCAGCACAGTATACAAACTGCCCAAGCATCCATAGCAACCCTAATGCTCATATAGGGAGAGAAGAAGAGGCACACAAGTTGGGCATAAAGTTGGTTTTGAGGTCCTTCCATAAAACTGGAGCTGTCGACAAAGGGCTGCGATCACAATTATAGAATAATGAGGGTGACAGGAGAAATCCACCCATTGTCTTAGTAAGACTTTCAGTGGGGTTTGTCTCTGAGAGTCTGGGTGAGAGGTCAGGTGAAACACAGCCAGAAATGAAAATCTTAAGCCTGGGGCTTCCCTGGTAGCTCACTGGTAAAGAATCTGCCTGCCAATGCAGGAGACATGGGTTCTATCCCTGATCTGGGAAGATCCTTCATGCTACAGAGCAACATAGCCTGTGCATCACTAATACGGAGACTGTGCTCTTGAGCCTGCAGGCCACAACAACTCAGTCTGCAGGCTCTAGAGTCCGTGCTCCACAATGAGAGAAGCCACCGAAATGTGAAGCTTGAATACCACAACTAGAGAGTAGCCATCGCTCGCCACAACTAGAGCAAAGCCCCAGGCAGCAACAAAAACCCAGCACAGCTAAAAAACAGATTAACCAAATTAAAAATAAGACAAGCAAACCCCAAGCCTGTGTCACAACAGTTCTGAAGTCTGTGAGAATCTCCAAAGTAAGAAATGGAAGAAAAAATGGATCCTGGGCTTGTGATATCCCTGGAGTATCTGAAATAAACAAACATAAAACTCCATCAAAAGTAACACTACATCAACAAGGCCGTAATGGATTCCCACAAGCTAGAAAAACTAAACCAATACAAAACAAAAGCAAAAAAGAATTCTCACTAAAAAGGAACTTATAATGTAGAAATTACAAAACAGGTGAGAAAATGATTTACTGTGATTTGATGTATTTGAGTACTAACAAGTACAGCAAATGGAAAATTTAGCAATCAACTAATGTTTTAACATGAAGATACCAGAAAAGCAGAATTATTAAGAGATGGGGGAAGAAAAGAGCCTATAAATATAGAAGTGAAAAAACAAGCAGGTTTTACAACAATCAAACTGAATTTATATGCGTATCAGTTCAGTTCAGTTCAGTCACTCAGTCATGTCTAACTCTTTGTGATTCCATGAAATGCAGTACGCCAGGCCTCCCTGTCCATCACCAACTCCCAGAGTTTACCCAAACTCATGTCCATCTAGTCGGTGATGCCATCCAGCCATCTCAACCTCTGCCGTCCCCTTCCCTCCTGCCCCCGATCCCTCCCAGCATCAGAGTCTTTCCCAATGAGTCAACTCTTCGCATGAGGAGGCCAAAGTATTGGAGTTTCAGGATCAGCATAAGTCCTTCCAATGAACACCCATGACTGGTGTCGTTTAGGATGGACTGGTTGGATCTCCTTGCAGTCCAAGGGACTCTCAAGAGTCTTCTCCAATACCACAGTTCAAAAGCATCAATTCTTCGGCGCTCAGCTTTCTTCACAGTCCAACTCTCACATCCATACATGACTATTGGAAAAACCATAGCCTTGACTAGACGGACCTTTGTTGGCAAAGTAATATCTCTGCTTTTTAATATGCTATCTAGGTTGGTCATAACTTTCTTTCCAAGTAGTAAGCATCTTTTAATTTCATGGCTACAATCACCATCTGCAGTGATTTTGGAGCCCAGAAAAATAAAGTCTGACACTGTTTCCACTGTTTCCATCTATTTCCCATTATATGCACATAGATATGCAAATTTCTCTGCATAGAGAACCCTCAGTTTTCATCAGAATCCTATAACTTAGAAAGGGAATAGCATCACTATAAATAGAATTTTAAAAACTTGTTTAGAAAAGTGCTAATCGATACCAGAACTTAATTATCTGGCAGAACCTATCACACCAACTTTTCTTCTCTACTATTTTTCAACTTCCTGACTACTCTGCTCTGTAACTCTTCATTTCCTGGAAATTCTAACCCATCCCCCAAGCCATTCAGAAACCTCCAACCCTTGCAAAAAAGATACAGTGGAAACTGTGATGTGCCACCCTGATCCTCTTTCACAACTGAAGGATTTTTTTTCCCCAGATGTTGTAGTGATGCCAGCATACAGGCCTTGGCTATCAGCTCTCTTAAGAATGGCCTTAGCTGAAGAATCTCCTCATGTAAGTTCATGCTCCCCTCTCAGGGCAGCCCACATCCAAAGGCTGGCTGGAAACAATGGTGAAATGCCATCTCAGCTTTAGAGCCTCCAGGGGTCAGACTTCCACCAAGACTACAAGACAGCCTAACGTCCCCCTTGCCCAGAGTTGGTTTCTTCCTTCCACTCCCCAGGGCTTGATTGATCCCAAGGGCACTTTCTGAGAAATTTCCAGTGCACTAATTTCCATCTGAGTTTGCATTCTAGGGAACTCAAACTGCAACAGAAGAAAATCAGAAAGGAATAAAAAAGACAGGATATGAGAACAATACTATCAAGGAAGTGAAAAGAGTAAGAAAGACTTGTAACCAGCCAGGAGAATGACAAAAGGTATTAATATAATCTCTTTCTTAGATAATAGAAGGGAAGGCCTTTTTGAAAATGAACAATATAATCACAAAAATTCCCACCCACCGTATCAGTGTGTATCTGAACTTGAGAGTCAAAGGAATCTTAATAGGGTATTCCAGTTCTAGCCCCTGTCACTTTGAAGATAAAGCTTTTAGGCCCAGGAGTCTGCAAAATGCCAAAACTGTAGCTGTTTAGAAATAGGAACATTTATTCTTTTAAGACAGTCACTTTTCCCAAAGTAAGTTAACAGGTACATTTAATACTCTGCTACGACAAAGTTACCAGTAGTGATATGAGTGGTATGTGTGTGTGCGCACACGTGCGTGCAATTTCTGGCTTCCTTTAATAGTCATGGAAAAATGTGCAGCAAACAAATGTATCACATTTCAAATACATATTTCTCATGGCTACTTCTGGTGAGCTGCCTTATCTTAGAAAGGGCAGAGAGTCAAAAACCCTTGAGCCTAGCTTAGATTTGTCCCATGCCCCAGTAGCAGAATTCTGATATATCTTTTAGTTCTGAATCATTGATAAAGATGTTAATGATAGTTTTATAAAAGGCTAATCTTAACCTAGTTGTGATGTGCGCTCAGTCATCAGTCATGTCCAACTCTTTGTGACCCCATGAACTGCCGAGCCCACCAGGCTCCTGTGCTCAAGTAATTTTCCAGGCAAGAATACCGGAGTGGGGAGCCATTTCCTCCTCCAGGGGATATTCCCAACCCAGGAATCGAACCCACAGTCTTACTCTGGTACAAGCTGGTATATGACTAATCATTATCCAGAATACTAATAAGAAAACTGCACAAACTAAAACAATATTCATACGCACACTCAGAATGCCAATGACACTGGACAAATCTAAACAAGGTTCATGGGTATTTGTTGATTCCCTTACCTTTCGAACAAAGAGCAGAACACCAGGAACAGTCATGAGAAACAGTATATATTTGGAACGTGACAGTTTTGACTGCTATATATTTTTCCCATGACTACTGAACGAAGTTGGAAATTGTGCATGCATGCACGCACGCACGCACACACACACACACACACACACACACACCCCTCTACTAGTAACCTTGCCCTACATTCCACATTTTATAACCACAGATACAGAAGCAGAACGAGATAAGCTGTAGCAAAACCTCTCAAACTAAACCCACCAGATCCAAAAAGACATGAAGGCATTTACACAAATTGTTAGGACCACCAAGCAGAATCAATCAACACTGTTGTAATCCACTCATCCTGCAAACCTAAACAGTCTCACTCTCAGTTCTTCAATTTGTCTTTCATTCTTTCCTCTCCCAAGAATCACAATCTGCTGGGTCTTCTCTAAGCCAACCCTTCTTCTCCTTCTAACTTTAAAACCTTTTTTTTTAATGAGAGTAAGAAATGAATGTGCTAGAAATATGAGAAAATCCAAAAGAAACTGTGTGTGTGTCTGCACTCAGTTGTGTCCGACTCTTTCTACGGACAGTAGCCCACCAGGCTCCTCTGTCCACGGCATTCTCCAGGCAAGAACACTGGAATGGGTTGCCATTTCCTCCTCCAGGGTATCTTCCCAGCCCAGGGATTGAACCTGCATCTCTTGGGTCTCCTGCACTGACAGCCAGGTTCTTTACCATTAGCTCCACCTGGGAAGCCAAACGAGGTTTCTAAACTCTAAATGTCAAACCTCAATTATATACATAGCTAGTTGAATACATACGGGTAGAATGACTAACAAAATACCTTAACAACTTATCTGGTAAAGGAATGAGACTGCAATATAACACATATTAGGGAACAATCACGTCACATTATTAATACTTCACAAGCATACAAAAGGGCAAGCATGCATGGCATTTGAATGAGAGGAAGAACCAATTTGTTCATATAATAAAAGATCAAATGAGTCACTATAGGTTTAGAGTCATTGTTCGGACACAGAATCTGGATAAAAGGTAGAATCATAAAAACAGAAGAAACATAAATGGGCACCTCTTGTGAACAAATATACACAGGACTAACAATATTCATTCTTCACATAAGTCATTTAGAAAAATGAGATCATAATTCAATTTCAGGTTTATAAACAGCTTGTGCTGTGTTATGCTTAGTCGTTTAGTCGTGTCTGACTCTTTGCGACCCCATGGACTGCAGCCCGCCAGGCTCCTCTGTCCATGGGGATTCTCTATGCAAGAATACTGGAGTGGGTTGCCATGCCCTTCTCCAGGGGATCTTCCCAACCCAGGGATCAAACCCAGGTCTGCCACATTGCAGGTGGATTCTTCACCAGCTAAGCTACCAGGGAAGCCCATAGACAGTTTAGGTCTCTCTTATTATAAGATAGAAAATACTGATTTGAGAACAATGAACTCATTATTACTGTAAAATAATACAATGGCATGTAAGTGAACAAAATGGCAGTTTTACCTTAAATTGGCAAAGTTTTAGGTATATACTTGGGAAACATCACACAGCCTTACCTGATTATGGATTTCAGTATCATTTTCAACCTAGGAATCACTGTAGAGTTCCAATGAGTCATGCTTTTATATGACAATTTCAATTGAAAGGCCAACAAAATTTTGAAAAACATGGTGAAAACAAAAGAAAAAAAGGATTTCTCAGTTCTATTCATGTCCTACAACCAAAGAGAAGTTGGAAAGTGTGGTGACCTCAGTTCAAAGAAACTGATCGCTTGTGTTTATGCCCTCACTCTGCCACTGAATACCTCTGTACCTCAGGGAGTAACCTAACCTCCCTCTGCTCCATTTCCTCACCCGTAAAAGGAGATCAATGAGACCCGTTTGTAAACTCTCATTCATGTCTATTCTAGAACATTTACCTAATTCAAACTTAAAAACAGAAAATCTACTTTATTAGATTTGGGCTAAGACAGGTTGCAAAGAATCAGTCACGACTGAATGAACTGAAGGCACAGCAATTGGCAGTTTCACGCTTTTCAACAGAAAATGGTAAATTTTCAGAAAAATACAATTACCAAGGATAAAAGTGTGTGAAAGTGTTAGTTGCTTAGTCGTGTCCAACTCTTTGTGGCCCCATGAACTGCACAGTCCACCAGGCTCCTCTGTCCGTGGAATTCTCCAGGCAAGAATACTGGAGTGAGTTGCCGTTTCCTCCTCTAAGGGATCTTCCTGACCCAGGGATGGAACCCAGGTTGACAAATCAGGGGAAAAAAGTGTCATTTGCCATAAGGACAGCTATAAATTCACCTCAGAAATTATAAAGAAATACTTTTACAGAGCCTCCGACTTCTGCTGAAAAATTCCCATTTGCATATACAGACTCCGCCAAAACACAATAGGAACATAGAATTTCTGAGAAGCAGAGAAAATAGTTTTTGGCACACAGTATCAATATTTCTCATCATTATAAAGATTTCACTTACAGCTTCCTCATTTCACCTGACTCAGATGCGGCTGGCATTCCGCAGAACTGGCTAGGTGAATGCATATCAAAAGAACTGCCAAGATATTCCTTGTAAAACAGCATTTTTAAACTTATAACATCATCCCCCAAACCTATGCTTTCCACAAAAAGTTAAACTCTAAAAAAATGATCAGACTGCTGCTGCTGCTGCTGCTAAGTCGCTCCAGTCATGTCCGACTCTGTGCGACCCCATAGACGGCAGCCCACCAGGCTCCGCCGTCCCCGGGGTTCTCCAAGCAAGAACACTGGAGTGGGTTGCCATTTCCTTCTCTGATCAGACTACATTAGCCTATTAAAATCATGGGTGCTTCAGGATATTTAAGTGCCATTTGGAAAGAAAAAGACATTTAATATAAGAGTACCAAACCCTTCCCAAAGTATTTTTACAGTCAGGAAATTGTCATATTAGCTAGATAATATGACTTAAGGTGGCTCAGTGATAACAAACTCACCTGCCAATAAAGGAGACACAGGAGATGTAGATTTGATCCCTGGGTTAGGAAGATCCCCTGGACAAGGAAATGGCAACCCACTCCACTATTTTTGCCTGAGAAATCCCATGTACATAGAGCCTGACAGGCTACCATCCACGGGGTTGGAAAGAGTCAGATATGAATGAGCATGCACACACACACAGATACACACACACTCTCTCCTAAGTATAATCACATGCTCTGGCACCAGGAAGAAAGGAAGGAGCAAGCCAGCAAATGCAGAAAATGAACCATGAAAACTGATACGGTACCATCTTACCAAAAACTCCAGAGAAATGCACCCTGTGAAATATTGTGAAGAATCATCCTGTACACACTTTAACAAGCTAATACTAGGCAAGCAGCCTTGAAAAATTAAATCAGGCAGCATTACGATAAACAGAATGAAATGCCTGTTTTCAGAGCAAGCAGTTTAGAAAAAGCTGTGTAAACAGTCCTGACAATGACAGAGCCTATATCATCCTTTGAAAATACAACTTGCAATTAAATGTGCACATCAAATGATCCTTGAAGCTTGTATGTTACCAATAAATAGGGGTGGCAGAGGGGTCTTAAATCATATGAGCCTCGCCAGTGGCACAGAGAACTGCAGTCACATAAAGAAAAGCCACTGCAGCAAACACTTCAACATGTGTTTGAATGCCACAGTGATGCACTGATATTAAAGTGCTAGAGGCTGTATCAGTTTTAACTTCTTTGAATATCACTGGACTCAAGTTTGCCGAGGCAACAGAAAAGCGCTAATACAATGAAAGTGAATGGCAACCCACTCCAGTATCCTTGCCTTGAGAATCCTATGGACAGCGAAGCCTGATGGGCTACAGTCCGTGGGGTCTCAAAGAGTCAGACAAGATTGAAGAGATCTAGCATGCATGCACACACAACCTTAAACAAATCACTAATATAGGCAATAGGATATAGTTATAAAGAACTTGCCTTTATGTGCAAAACAGGTTCAGATACCAGTACTGTTACGTACAGCTGTATGACTCTGGCCAAATTACTAAGTGTTTATGCTTGTTTATGAAGTGAAAATAATAGACTCTTTTTCACAGCGCCTGAATGAAATGCATGTAAAGAGCACAGCCTGATTAACTGTCAGGAATAAATGGCAGTTTAACAAACATCACCACTTCTCTGAGTTTTCTTTACTTTTGCCTGAGTACGATCTTAAACTGCTGCACGCTTTATATCCTTATCAAATGAACTCTCATCAAAACTTTAACCATGACTATTTTTAAGTCTTTTACCATTCACAATTATTGTTTTACTCTGATTCTTCCCTGAAAGCTTTTATATAATGTGAGAACATTACATAATGGCCTAACTTGAATAATGTAGAGACCATGCCACTGGGCTGTGTAAGAGTTTCCAGAACTAATGAGGGAATTGAACTGCTAACTAAAAATCAAGCAGAATATGGGACTGAATGAACTAGTGTGGATGATTAGAATTTTTTTGACTTTTGTTTGAAGCATTGCTGGTTCTTTACTGTTACGTTTTCCAGATTTAAAGAAATCTTTTTTCTCTTTTCTCTAAAGCTACCTATAATTTATAGCAATCTGGTAAATTATACCTTTGTAAAAAAAATCAAAGCATTTATCTCTTCTCCCTACCTGATCTCCCCAGAATCTGAAAACTCTTAGTGAATATTCTATCTGCACAGCCACATAGTTATCTACATAAAGTTCAATAAGCATCTGTTCTTCTAAAAGGAGAGAATGATAAACACTGGCTGTATTAGCGAAACTTGCTCTGGAATGTCACATCTGAGAATGATGTGCACAGTCAAGGTAGGACGAGACAGCTTTAAGGAACTAAGGCTGAATTTAGGGAGCCAATGTTTATAAAGTGCGCTTCAAAAATCCGCCTGATACCTTGGTTATATGGTTTCTGCCTAACAAGTGAAAGAGCAAAGTCTATTCTTACAGGACCCAGGAACCTAGGGATATTGGAGCGGGGGGACCTCCAGAAGACAGAAATTCACCTCTCTCTAAGTATTACAGGCAAAAGCTGATGGTGAGTCACTGGCTTGGTTTCCTAACCCCAGAAGATTTTAAGAGGACAATCTGAGATGCCTTATTACAAGTGGTTAAGTGCAATCTGAGATTTCTTATTAGAAGTGGCTCCAGGAAAGCAGACTTAAAAAGAGCATACATTGTTGGTAACTATTCTTGCGGGACGGATATAAATTATCAGGCCAAGTTTAATGAGACCAGATTTATTTTGCAAACAAATTACTCTTACTTAAAATATCTTTGACAGAAATGAGAGTGTCCCCAAAGACAAAAATTATGTTTCGGTGCAAAACTACAGCACACCCCTATGGGTATTAAATTCTTGTCCTGTTCATTGTCTTTGAGGTTTGGTCAACTACCTGTAAACTGGACTGGATCCTGAATTCTTCTCGGCTCCCCCAATATTTAGCTACAACTCTCCAAACTAATGTGTTCAATTTCTTTCCCATTCTTCTGACTTGGAATCACTAAAAATTAAAACTGCCTCTTTCCCAAAGTCCTTCAAGCCAAAGCTGGACAACTTGATGTGAACTTCAGGGAAATCACCACAGTAACTCATGTATGGACAACCTTCCTTCCTGCTGCCACAAGAGTCCCTCAGAAAGTTCTCCAGAAGGCCTGATGTCATCACAGAGACAAACTGCAAACTAGGAAAACCTGCCACATTACTGCTAGCACTCCCCCTACTCTATCTGAAGGTTCTCTGAGTCCAACATCTAGAAATATTCTCGACAACTGATTGCCCTCTGCACTCAAAAACTAAGTTCATAGTTCGTTCTAACCATTAACCTGTTTTTTTATATATATTTTTTTTTGTCTCCAGAGAAATCTCCAACACCTAGAGACCATTTCAGTGGGTTACTGGACAAGCTACACTAACTCATTTTATAGGCCAAGAAAGTTCTTGGCCAAGTTTCAGAATGAATGACAGGGTTCAGGACACACTACTCCCAAAATATACCACCTCGGCATAGAATATTTTAAGTGGGGAGATAGTGGAGGACATAGGAGCCTTGCGTGCCGCAGTCCATGGGATCGCAAAGAGTCGGACATGACTTAGTGACTAAACAAGTGTGAGGAAAAAGCAGAAGCAAGACAGTCACTCAACCGTCCCCAAGTCTTTCTCCCCAGAAGCAGGTCCTAAAATCGTCATGGGAGAGGTGCCTTTTCTATATCCAGAGAAAAGGAACATCTCTATCTCTGAAGCAAAAGGCACACAGAACAATCTGAACACACTGCTGCTGCTGCTGCTAAGTCGCTTCAGTCGTGTCCGACTTTGTGCGACCCCACAGACGTCAGCCCACCAGGCTCCCCCGTCCCTGGGATTCTCCAGGCAAGAACACTGGAGTGGGTTGCCATTTCCTTCTCCAATGTATGAAAGTGAAAAGTGAAAGTGAAGTCGCTCAGTCGTGTCCAACTCTCAGCGACCCCATGGACTGAGATTCTCCGTCCATGGGATTTTCCAGACAAAAGTACTGGGGTGGGGTGCCATTGCCTTCCCCAATCTGAACACACAGTCCTCCTTAAATTCCCCCCAGTTCCCAACACTTACCTCCTACTCTTTAACCTACCATATTCCTCCATAATCATCTACTCTTCATCAAAACCAGCATAAAAACACTCAGGTCTGTTTCCCCATTTCCTTACAAAGGCTTCATGTCACAAACAATTTTCACTAAATAAATATATGTGCTTTTCTCCTGTTAATCTGCCTTTGTCAGCTTAATTTGCAGGTCCGGCCAGGGGCCCTGAGAGAATTAAGGAAAACATTCTTCTCCCCTATGCTCCAGACATCACTCTTTACATGAGTTTATAAGTTTTTTCTTCTGTTCACCTACACTCTCACCGAACACTGCATATCATTTGTTTTAAAATTTTATTTCAACTTGGCAGAGGAAAAATTTTTTAAACATTTCTTAGTTTAGCAGTCATATTCATCTCTCTTTAAAACAATTTCGATATAACTTCCTCAAAATTTTCTTGCTGATTTTTCATTTTTTTTTCTTTTAGACCAACAGGATTCATCTGTCAGTTGTCAGCATGAGTATTTTAAAATAGTGTATATATAAGGCATAAACATCATAAGATTTTTTTCCTCTAGACCAAAATAAACATGCAGCTTAAATATATGTTTTCAATGTCAAGCTCCAACTTAGAACATAATATAGACCTTATATCCATACATTAAAAAAAAAAAAAAAGGTAGATTAGGTCTTTTTGTACTTTTTATAATGGTATCATACGCGCCTGTGTGCCTGCATGCTCAGTCATTCAGTCATATTTGACTCTTTGAGACCCTTTGGACTGTAGCTCACCAGGCTCTGTCAATTTTTCAGGCAAGAATACTAGAGTAGATTGCCATTTTCTCCTCCAGGGGATCTTCCCAACCCAAGGATCGAAGCCGAATCTTGTGTCTCCTGCTGTGTTTCCTCCTTCCCCTCTGAACCATCAGGGAAGCCGATAATAGTACCGGACATTATCTCTAAATTGGGAACAACATTAATCTTTTATAAATTGGATGCATGTGGTAATTGTTTCTTTATACCTGTCTAGATTACTCTGTGGTGGTTTAGTCGCTAAGTCGTGTCTGACTCTTGGGACCCCATGGACTATATCCTGTCAGGCTCCTCTGTCCATGGGATTTCCCAGGTAGAATTACTGTGGGTTGCCATTTCCTTCTCCTGGGATCAAACACCCGTCTCCTATACTGCAGGCAGACTCTTTACCAACTGAGCCATCAGAGAAGCACCTCAGTCAGTTCAGCTCAGTCACACAGTTGAGTCCGACTCTTTGAGATCCCATGGATTGCAGCACGCCAAGTCTCCCTGTCCATCACATTCCTGGAGCTTACTCAAACTCATGTGCATCAAGTTGCTGATGCCATCCAACCATCTCATCCTCTGTTGTCCCCTTCCCTTTCCGCCTTCAATCTTTCCCAGCATAAGGATCCTTTCCAATGAGTCGCTTCTTCCCATCAGGTGGCCAAAGCATTGGAGTTTCAGCATCAGCATCAATCCTTCCAATGAACATTCAAGATTGATTTCCTTTAGGATTGCCTGGTTGGATTTCCTTGCAGTCCAAGGGACTCTCAAGAGTCTTCTCCAACATCACAGTCCAAAAGCATCAATTCTTAAGCGCTCAGCTTTCTTTATAGTCCAACTCTCACATCCATACATGACTACTGGAAAAACCATAGCTTGCACTAGACAGACCTTTGTTGGTAAAGTAATGTCTCTGCTTTTTAATATGCTGTCTAGATTGGTCATAGTTTTTCTTCCAAGGAGCAAGCATCTTTTAATTTCATGGATGCAGTCAACATCTGCCTTGTGATTCAGTTCAGTCACTCAGTCATGTCCAACTCTTTGCGACCCCATGAACCGCAGCATGCCAGGCCCCCCTGTCCATCACCAACACCCAGAGTTCACCCAAACTCATGTCCATTGAGTCAGTGATGCCATACAACCATCTCATCCTCTGTTGTCCCCTTCTCCTCCTGCCCTCATCTTTCCCAGCATCAGGGTATCTTAAATGAGTCAGTTATTCACATCAGGCGGCCAAAGTATTGGAGTTTCAGCTTCAACATGAGTCCCACCAGTGAACATCCAGGACTGATCTCCTCTAGGATGGACTGGTGGATCTCCTTGCAGTTCAAGGGACTCTCAAGAGTCTTCTCCAATACCACAGTTCAAAAGTATCAACTCTTCAGCACTCAGTTTTCTTTATAGTCCAACTCTCACATCCATACATGACCACCGGAAAAACCACAGCTTTGACTAGACAGATCTTTGTTGACAAAGTAATGTCTCTGCTTTTGAATATGCTATCTAGGTTGGTCATAACTTTCCTTCCAAGGAGTAAGCATCTTTTAATTTCATGGCTGCAATCACCATCCGCAGTGATTTTGGAGCCCCCAAAATAAAGTCTGACACTGTTTCCACTGTTTCCCCATCTATTTCCCATGAAGTGATGGGACCAGATGCTATGATCTTAGTTTTCTGAATGTTGAGTTTTAAGCCAACTTTTTCACTCTCCTCTTTCACTTTCATCAAGAGGCTCATTAGTTCTTCACTTTCTGCCATAAGGGTGGTATCATCTGCATATCATAAGTTATTGATATTTCTCCCAGGAATTCTGATTCCAGCCTGTGCTTCATCCAGCCCAGCATTTCTCATGATGTACTCTGCATATAATTTAAATAAGCAGGGTGACAATATACAGCCTTGACATACTCCTTCCCAATTTGGAACCAGTTTGTTGTTCTATGTCCAGTTCTACAACAGCATTTATGTGAGGATGCCTCTTGTCATTCTTTCTTTATTTCTTAATGTCTTTGAGTATTACCACATTCATTAACATAACAGAAAACTTGTATGGCTTCTTAACATAAAATCAAAATATCACCCCTTAACTAGCCAGCCAGTCAGTCCCTAAAGTTTATGAACTTTCAGAGCCTGATATCAAAATCCAATTCTCATATCAGATTTCCAGGATAAACAGTGCATTTTATACATATGATGAGCTTCCCTGGTGGCTCAGATGGTAAAGAATCCACCTGTAACATAGGAGACGCAGGTCCGACCTCTGGTTTAGGAAGATCCCCTGGAGAAGGGCATGGCAATCCATTCCAGTATTCTTGCCTGGAGAATACCATGGACAGAAGAACCTGGCAGATTACAGTCCATGGGGTCACAAAGAGTCGGACACAACTGAGCCACTAACACACAGAGTGACATATGTGGTATGTCTCAAATACCACCCTCAAGTCTCCCTTAGCTGACTTTGACATTCTAGAGGAAACTAAGATTCAGAAAGAATAAGGTAGCTTTTCTGAATGTGAATTAATTTTATCAAAGGTTTTCTATATCTTTAAATACAAAAATAATTCAAATCAGCTATACTTCTATTTTAAAATTGGGAAGATGGGCTTGATAAAGGACAGAAATGGTATGGACCTAACAGAAGCAGAAGATATTAAGAAGAGATGGCAAGAATACACAGAAGAACTGTACAAAAAGATCTTCACAATCCAGATAATCACAATGGTGTGATCACGGACCTAGAGCCAGTCATCCTGGAATGTGAAGTCAAGTGGGCCTTAGAAAGAACCACTATGAACAAATTTAGAGGAGGTGATGGAATTCCAGTTGAGCTATTTTAAATCCTGAAAGATGATGCTGTGAAAGTGCTGCACTCAATATGCCAGCAAATTTGGAAAACTCAGCAGTGGCCACAGGACTGGAAAAGGTCAGTTTTCATTCCCATCCCAAAGAAAGGCAATGCCAAAGAATGTTCAAACTACCGCACAATTGCACTCATCTCACACGCTAGTAAAGTAATGCTCAAAATTCTCCAAGCCAGGCTTCAGCAATATGTGAACTGTGAACTTCCTGATGTTCAAGCTGGTTTTAGAAAAGGCAGAGGAACCAGAGATCAAATTGCCAACATCCACTGGATCATGGAAAAAGCAAGAGAGTTCCAGAAAAACATCTATTTCTGCTTTATTGACTATGCCAAAGCCTATGACTGTGTGGATCACAATCAACTGTGGAAAATTGTGAAAGAGATGGGAATACCAGGTCACCTGATCTGCCTCTTGAGAAATCTGTATGCAGGTCAGGAAGCAACAGTTAGAACTGGTCATGGAACAACAGACTGGTTCCAAATAGGAAAAGAAGTACGTCAAGGCTGCATATTGTCACCATGTTTATTTAACTTATATGCAGAGTACATCATGAGAAATGCTGGACTGGAAGAAACATAAGCTGGAATCAAGATTGCTGGGAGAAATATCAATAACCTCAGATATGCAGATGATACCACCCTTATGGCAGAAAGTGAAGAGGAACTAAAAAGCCTCTTGATGAAAGTGAAAGTGAAGAGTGAAAAAGTTGGCTTAAAGCTCAACATTCAGAAAACGAAGATCATGGCATCTGCTCCCATCACGTCATGGGAGATAGATGGGGAAACAGTGGAAACAGTGTCAGACTTTATTTTTCTGGGCTCCAAAATCACTACAGATGGTGACTGCAGCTATGAAATTAAAAGATGCTTACTCCTTGGAAGGAAAGTTATGACCAACCTAGATAGCATATTCAAAAGCAGAGACACTACTTTGCCAACAAAGGTTCGTCTAGTCAAGGCTATGGTTTTTCCTGTGGTCATGTATGGATGTGAGAGCTGGACTGTGAAGAAGGCTGAGCGCCAAAGAATTGATACTTTTGAACTGTGGTGTTGGAGAAGACTCTTGAGAGTCCCTTGGACTGCAAGGAGATCCAACCAGTCCATTCTGAAGGAGATCAGCCCTGCGATTTCTTTGGAAGGAATGATGCTAAAGCTGAAACTCCACTACTTTGGCCACCTCATGCAGAGTTGACTCATTGGAAAAGACTCTGATGCTGGGAGGGATTGGGGGCAGGAGGAGAAGGGGGTGACAGAGGATGAGATTGGCTGGATGACATCACTGACTCAATGGACGTGAGTCTGGGTGAACTCCGGGAGTTGGTGATGGACAGGGAGGCCTGGCGTGCTGCAGTTCATGGGGTAGCAAAGAGTCGGACACGATTGAGCCACTGAACTGAACTGAACTAACTGGTACTACAAGTACATATTACATGGTCACTTACAGGGATTTTAAATTAATGCTTGCATGGATCTTTGAGAAAGACACATACATGTGCCTAACTCCTATACCCAGTCTCTTGGCATTGCTCCATTTGGTAAGGGAGCCTATTTACAGACATTTCAGGACCTGAGAGTAATGGATACTGCTTTATTCTGAAAAGCTACCAGTCTTCAAGATTCCTCCCCAAATTAAAATTGTATATAATCTGTAAAAATAATGAGCCTTCAGTTCACTTTATATCATTTTGATTCATTTAACAATGAAAGAAGATTCAGTATCGACAGAAGATTACTCATTCCCAGGTATCTTGTTATGGAACATTTTTTTTTTTTTTTGATTCATCTTGTTTACTTCAAGGCAAACCTTATTCTGCATGCCATGAGGGTACCACTAGCCCACAGATGCATGCCAATAAATCAGGATAAGGCAGAAATATCTGAAACTCACCTGCTGGCCCTTGAAGCCAATTTCCACTTATTTGTGAGGACTGTCAGTAATTACAGCAACAACATACTGTATCTCACACCATCAACTCTGTATTGCTTGAAATCACTCTCCAAGTGTGCGTATGTAGTGCGTATATAGTCTACAGAACACTTTCGCTTTTTTTTCTTCTTAATTCTGTTTGTCACCTTATCAAAATTATACAATGGGATTTACACCAATTATTCTTAGTCATATGATGACTCACCCACTACTCAGTACTGACCATACACACCAGACCTGTAGAAATCTCATAATAAGAGCCCTGATTCATCACCGAAGGACAGAGACATGGATGAAGAAAAATAGAATGAGGGAAAAAATTTGAATCTTAAAAATTCATAAGCTCTGTAAATAAACTACTTAATACATATTTATTAAACAGTATATATTTCTGTTGAAATTAAGTATTTGTTGAAGTTTGTCTCGTGTGAGTATGCTGATTGGTTCATAAATTAAGTCAAGAATTTGCCCTTTAGGTTACTCTGTATTACAGGCATAGATACACACACTAAAAGCATACAAGTAGCACAGGCATCGGGGAAGGCAATGGCACCCCACCCCAGTACTTTTGCCTGGAAAATTCCATGGACAGAGGAGCCTGGTGGGGTCCAGTCCATGGGATCGCTGGGAGTCGGACACGACTGAGCGACTTCACTTTCACTTTTCACTTTCATGCATTGGAGAAGGAAATGGCAACCCACTCCAGTATTCTTGCCTGGAAAATCCCAGGGATGGGAGAGTCTGATGGGCTGCCGTCTATGGGGTCGCACAGAGTCGGACACGACTGAAGCGACTTAGCAGCAGCAGCAGCAGCACAGGCATATGCATGAACATTAAATACAGCATAAACCTAATAAAAATCATACTTAAGTACAAATAAAAAATCAGAAGACTTTAATATGATAGCTAGGGAGGAGTTAATCATAAAAACTGAATGAGTAGACAAAAGATTACAGGAAGCAAACGGCCACTTGATTCCTATTAATAGTAAAGTTAGAAAGAGTGCAGGGAGCTAACACTGAAGATAATTTCACAACTGAAACAAAACAGCCTGATAAAGCAAGAAGGATTAAGTGTGTCTTTCCTATGAAAGACAAGCTAAGGAACAAAGGATACAAGCAGAAAGAAAAACAGCAAGAAACGAGACATATAATAATGTCAAGGAGAACAGAGTGATGGGATTAGGGGAGAAACTGAGAATTTAATATTCAGCTGTGGGGTATAAAGTTCAGTCTCTGAGGTTTTCGGGGGGACTGTTGTTTAAGATTTAAGAGAAGAAAATCTTAAAAAGAAATCACCCGGAGAAGGCAGCATCAGTTCAGTATAGTTCAAATATGTACCAGAGAACTACAACAACTAAGTTCTATAGTGATAAATGCCAGGTGGATTTATGAAAAATAGTCAAAAGGGAAGTGCCAGGTTTTGTTAAATATCTAGACATCTATGGAGTGACAGAAAAGAGTGAAGATAAATACATATATATACACATACATATATACAGAATGCTTTGTTGCTTGAGATATTTACGATATAGCAGCATTCCTCAAAATAGTGAAATACAATGAGAGGTGGGTTTTAAAGTGCTAATCTGTGGCTTTATCTTTTTTACTTATTTATTAATTATTCCTTCATTTAACATAAGTTAGTTATTAGTTTTCCTGCCTCCTTTGGCCTCCTGAAAGCATGAATAATAGACTTATTGACTGCCTATTGTGTAGCATGTACCATACTAGGCATAAATGAAATCATCCTAGAAGCATAAATGATTTTTATGGATTCTCTTAATCCATAGAAGTAGGAGAGAGAGCAAGAGGGAAATCTCAACTAATGAAATGGAAAACAATTTTGGATGAATTAGAGAAGACGTATAACCAGAACTAAACTAAACGAAACTTTGTTGCACATGATCTCTTAGATTTAAATTATTAAATAGATTATAATGACTGTAATTCAGTAAGTGGTATTTTCCCAGTGTTTGAAATTCACTAGCTCTTTTAAATCATCATTCCACTCGGGAAATTGTATTAAGTTGTTTAGCTAAATCTGAGCAATACACAAGTAACTACAGTTTTACTGTTTAAATTCCTCACAAGGCCTGTGGCATCTGGAGTTCTGCTTGTTTTCCTGGCTGATATCATTTTTAAACATCTAGGAACATGTTCAGCTGGGATTGCTATAGGGAGCTCTCATCATATCCAGTCTGACCATTCGGCATATAGTATGTATTTCCAAACTAACAACCCATTTGATAACCTCAGATTCATCATATCACTTATGATCATCCCTCCTCATTCCTACATTACATTTTAAATGTAACTGAAAAATCTTAATATTTATTTTAATGTTCATAGATATGGACAGGTTTCAGGCTAAGATTGCTGACTCACCGCCACAGCTTACAAAAAGTACTTGAAACATGGACACATTAAAATCAAGAATGGGTAAGTCTAGTTTCCTTTATCAAGATGTTTTTGTGAGTTTCCTTCTCCCTTCCCTGTAATTCTTCAACAAATGACAAATCTACAACTACAGAACAGGATAGTCATTCCCCACCAGTTCCAACTGTGAAGGGACGCTTAAAAGCAATGTGAAGAGTTAGCGCCTGCTAGTTAGCACTGAAAGGAAATAATCGACAGATTAAAAGCAATGATGCAGCTAATTCTACTAAATCACTGGGTTTGCCTTCTAACTACTTGCTTTTTATTGGTGGAAATTTCACTGTTGCCCCAAGTACAAGCAACTGGTCATAAGAAAACACAGGTGACCCAAGCTGGAAGAATCATGCCAACCATAAGACTAAGCAGACTATTCATCACCATGGTAATAACTCTTAAAACAGACACAGAAGCCAATTCATAGGTTCCATTTTCAAACCAGGAAGTGATTTGGGAGTGTATGCATGTCTATAATTTACACAGTATCCTGTGCCAAGTTAATAACAGTTCAAGAGATGAAGCTAAAAGAAAATACAGAAGTGGCCCTTTTAGTAACATTGATTCACAATGCATGGAAAGGTAATCTGTTTCTTTCCACAAAGAACCTCAGAGGATGTTACAACAATAATCAGGAACATTCTCCCAGGTATTAAGTCATTAATTGAATTTGAAAGGTCACATATTACTCCTAACATTTACTTGAGGACAGCACATCTCTTTTGCAAGAAAATAAGTCCAAAGTTTAAGCTTTGTGACTTACTTTCAATACAAAAGAACACTACCTAGCTAAGAGTTTGAATAAGTTTAACTGAATATGGTCTTTTCAGAGAGACTACTTCCAGAAATAGTCAAAGCATAACATATTTTGACCTCAAGCTTCAGTAGCAAAATATTCAAACCAATAAAAATGTGCTAAACACAACTAAAAAAATAAAATGATAAGGCACAGACTGGAATACTAGAAGTCACATTTCTTTTAATTTTTCCTTCAAGGCAAGGGTACTTGTGACAAATCCCCATGTGTTTTGCAGTTTTGGTACTGTCTGAGGAAGTCTTCAGTTCAGTTCAGTCACTCAGTTGTGTCTCTTTGTGACCCCCTTGAACCACAGCACGCCAGGCCTCCCTGTCCATCAACAACTCCTGGAGTCCACCCAAACCCATGTCCATTGAGTTGGTGATGCCACCTAACCAGCTCATCCTCTGCCATCCCCTTCTCCTCCTGCCCTCAATCTTTCCCAGCATCAGGGTCTTCTCAAATGAGTCAGTTCTTCAAATCAGGTGGCCAAAGTATTGGAGTTTCACCTTCAACATCAGTCCTTCCAATGAACACCCAGCACTGATCTCCTCTAGGATGAGCTGGTTGGATCTCTTTGCAGTCCAAGGGACTCTCAAAAGTCTTCTCCAACACCATAGTCCAGAAGTATCAATTCTTCTGCACTCAGCTTTCTTTATAGTCCAACTCTCACATTCATACATGACCTCTGGAAAAACTATAGCCTTGACTAGATGGACCTTTGTTGACAAAGTAATGTCTCTGCTTTTCAATATGCTGTCTAGGTTAGTCATAACTTTCCTTCAAGGAGTAAGCATCTTTTAATTTCACGGCTGCAATCACCATCTGCAGTGATTTTGGAGCCCAGAAAAATAAAGTCAGCAATTGTTTCCATTGATTCCCCATCTATTTGCCATGAAGTGATGGGACCAGATGCCATGATCTTCGTTTTCTGAATGTTGAGCTTTAAGCCAACTTTTTCACTTTCTTCTTTCACTTTCATCAAGAGGCTCTTTAGTTCTCCTTCAATTTCTGCCATAAGGGTGGTTTCATCTGCATATCTGAGGTTATTGCTATTTCTCCTGGCAATCTTGATTCCAGCTTCTGCTTTCTCCAGCCCAGCGTTTCTCATGATGTACTCTGCGTATAAGTTAAATAAGCAGGGTGACAATATACAGCCTTGACATACACCTTTTCCTATTTGGAACCAGTCTGTTGTTCAATGTCCACTTCTAACTGTTGCTTCCTGATCTGCATACGGGTTTCTCAAGAGGCAGGTCAGGAAGTCTTCATTTCTCCTTTATTTTTGAAGGACAATTTGGCTGGATATAGAATTCTCAGTTGGGGATTCTGGCCTTGGTTTTCCCACTCTCTAAAGTATTTAAGTGTACACTCCTCTGCTTGCTTAGTCCACAGGTAAGAAACACTGGGTCTTTCTCTTTTGCACTTGATATCATACTGCCAGTTTAATTTAACCAATACATATTCTAAGCACTGAGGTAGTACTTGAATATAATCTGAAAAATAGGATTCAGTAAGATACACTGCAACTAGACTGTTCATATCTGCAGGGAGCTTAGAAATTAAGAGGTTTTAAAACAGATCATCCTAATTTGTATATGAAACTATTAACTTTTTGAGGGCAGAGACCTTACTGATACTCTGACCTCCTACAAGTCAACCTTCAGTACACGTGCACTTCCTGTGTTGCCAAGCAGAATTACAAACTTGACAATCAGGAACCCTATAAATCTATGCCAGTATTAGTTGGTGTCTGATTGCTGCTCGCCAAACTTTCTTTTTGGTTGCATGACAAATTCCCTATAACAATCATATTCTGAAGCTGTAATCCAGCTCCTCTTTTCTTTCGTCCTGCTCAGAAAATAACTGCACTTCACATTTAACTATAAAACAATAGAGATGAGCTGCATGACCTCCCTAATCTACATGGAAATAAGAAAATCTCCAATAGCACAAACAATCTATTAGATATTAATACTGCTTTAAAAATGGATTCACAAATGACAAGCTTCCATATGACATTTAAAATACTCCATGTGCTCACTTCAAAAATGAAAAAAGTTGAGTCAATGATATAGTCTATAGTATTATCCTATAGGCATGTCTTCATATGATATGGAAATAAATCTTTTTGGATGGAATAATCAAAATGTTCTGGGCAACTGTTACCCAAGTTTTTTAACTGATTGAATCAAATTCCCCTACACAGAATCCTTGTCCTCTTGGAAATAGTTAATGCCTTTTCAAAGTATTCTGAAGAATTAAATTCAGCATATAAAACCTTAAAATAAATGTTTCACTCACTCAGGCTTTTTCACCTCAAGCGAACTTCATGCTAAAGAATCAGAGCTAGAGTATTTTCTGAAAAGAAACATTTTTTTCTAGTAATCGTGCACAAAAAATGATTTCATTCAGTCTGACATGTCAGAAACATTTCAATTATCCCCACACTGACAGCAAGAAGTTACTCCGTGTGCTGTTATCTTACCCCTACAGCGTTTACATTCTGAACTGAAAGACAAAAAGTAAAGTGTTCCTGTTTGTAGGCAAAAGAAAGCTGACAATTTATCACTATATATAGTCTGTTCTTTAAAATCTGATTTCACAGATTTTTAAATTTTTTTTAATTTAAAAAAATTCACAGATTATACAATTTTTCATCATACCCATACAGTGTAAACATTCGGAAAAGGTGGATTTTAAGTAGTTACTACCTTTTTGAATGTTGCTTTTGCCAAGGTAAAGAGTTTAAATAACTGTCTACTTCTAAGAGTAATTAAGTCTGAAGTTAAACTATGCATTTCATAAAACTCTAACACTATTGCCAGAAAGAGCTCATTAGTGACCAATTAATCCGTTTTTGTAAGTCAAATATGTTGATCTATCTGTAAGCCTAGACTTTCTCACCCTAACAAAGATGAATAGTGTAACAAAGAACTTCAAACTATACTTGATTCTCAAGGTGATCTATTGAAACAAGAGACCTTTATCAAGGTTACATTCTATAATTATGAATATGATCACAAGGTGGAGGAGAAATCAGCACTGACAATAATTAACTAAGTACCTACTTGTGCTCTGCACTCTTCTAGACACTCTCTCTGAGTTATCCCATTTAATCCCGACAATTCTATAAAGGTAACACTGCACCCACTGTATAACTCTGAAGGTTGAGACTCAAAGCAGATACATGCCCAAATTTTACAAGTATTAGATGGTGAAGACTATGAACTCAGGCCTTTCTGTTACATCCCTCACTCACTATTTAAAAAAATTTTTAATTGGTAAAAGCCTCCTAAAAGGATGTTTCTTTGGACTGGTCCATTACTTTTGTGGAAACAAAGAAATGACTTAGAAGTGAAACTAAATACGCCAATTGTTTAACAAGTAAGAAACCAACATCTCTTTTGAAGATACGAAAGAACGTGATTTGCCATCGTATAAAGAGAACACAAAAGTAGCTGCCAGATGACTCAGCCAAGCAATAAATTAGAGGTTAAAGAGGCTACAGCGGAATCGAAACTGTAGTGCTACGTCTGAAGATTAAAGGACAAGTCACTAATCATTGTGAAAGGCCCTGAACACAGCAGCCACTCGGTCACTTAGCAAGGAGCTGAATAATGAATAAATTGTGCAAGTAAAATGTAGACAGTCAGCAGCTGCAACATTAGACAAAAGATGACCAAAATAACTAGTTATAGAGTATCGACCACCATACTAGAATGGGATAATACCTACAATAGAGTACAGTAAGACAGTAATTTCACAGTATTTCTCTTCTAAGACATAGAAAAATACTCTCAAAACTAGTTACCAGAAAGAAATATAGTGTCCTGGCACTTAAAAAAAAACACCTTAGTATGTATTTTGGGAGACCAAGAATCAGAGCATATGTGAAAATAGACTTAGAGAACAAACTTACGGTTGTCAGTGGGGAAGGATGGGTGGAAGGGGTAGTTGGGGAGTTTGGGATGGACATGTACACACTGCTGTATTTAAAACAGATAACCAACAAGGACCTACTATATAGCTCAGGGAACTCTGCTCAATATTATGTGGCAGCCTGAATAGGAAGGGAGTTTTGGGGAGAATGGAGATATATAGATATATGTATGTATGGCTGAATCCCTTCATGTTCACCTAGAACTGTAACAATATTGTTAACTGCTATACTCAAGTACAAAATAAAAAGTTTAAAAAACAGGATATATGGAAAACTCTTTTGGGCAGCCCAAACAGAAGACAGACCATGATGTGTGCTTGTGGGCTGAAGAACAAGAGAAATATAGCAAGTTAAAAAGAAAACCAAACAAAAAAACTGACAGAAGAAGCAGTTTTCTTCAGACCACAAACATCAAGGCAGACAGATGAATGGCTAACACTCTAGAAAAGGGAAAACTAAGAACTAGAGATTTTTCCACAGCAAGAATGTAAAATTCTGAATATAAGGATACTGCAAATAATGTAAAAAGGTTTCTAATGAAAGATACATTTTTAGCAACTCATAGATTAACAATCCTTTCTAATATTTCCTAGTAAGTAAAGAAATTTATAGTTCTAGAACTCCAGTGATTATAAGACCATTTAACTGGTTTTATTTTATTTTGTGTTCTTTCCTCCACCACATCTACATTATCTTAGCTTTCTCATCTTCTCCTTTTGTGCTTGCCAGTTTTTTTCAGAAATGAGACACAGATGGCCCTGTCTTACTACAATTACCACTGGTTCAGTGGTATTCAGATCAGATCAGATCAGTCGCTCAGTCGTGTCCGACTCTTTGCGACCCCATGAGCCGCAGCACACCAGGCCTCCCTGTCCATCACCAGCTCCCGGAGGTCACTCAGACTCACATCCATCGAGTCAGTGATGCCATCCAGCCATCTCATCCTCTGTCGTCCCCTTCTCCTCCTGCCCTCAATCCCTCCCAGCATCAGAGTCTTCTCCAATGAGTCAACTCTTCGCATGAGGTGGCCAAAATACTGGAGTTTCAGCTTTAGCATCATTCCTTCTAAAGAAATTCCAGGATTGATCTCCTTCAGAATGGACTGGTTGGATCTTCTTGCAGTCCAAGGGACTCTCAAGAGTCTTCTCCAACACCACAGTTCAAAAGCATCAATTCTTCGGCGCTCAGCTTTCTTCACAGTCCAGCTCTCACATCCATACATGACCACAGGAAAGACCATAGCCTTGACTAGGCGAACCTTTGTTGGTAAAGTAAAGTCTCTGCTTTTGAATATGCTATCTAGGTTGGTCTTAACTTTCCTTCCAAGGAGTAAGCGTCTTTTAATTTCATGACTGCAGTCACCATCTGCAGTGATTTTGGAGCCCAGAAAAACAAAGTCTGACACTGTTTCCATTTAAGAGCGCCCCGCCGGCGCGACGCGTCGCGCACTAAGAGCGCCCCGCCGGCGCGACGCGCCGCGCACCAAGAGCGCCCCGCCGGCGCGGTCGCGCACCAAGAGCGCCCCGCCGGCGCGACGCGTCGCGCACTAAGAGCGCCCCGCCGGCGCGACGCGTCGCGCACCAAACGCCCCCGCGCGCGGCGCGCACCAAGAGCGCCCGCCGGCGCGCACGAAGAGCGCGGCCGAGAGGAGCTACCCCACGACCGAGGACGGACGGCGGTGAGGGCCAGCGCACTAAGCGCGGCCGAGAGGAGCTACCCCACGACCGAGGTCAGGAAGGGCGGCGGTGAGGAGAGACCCCCTCGTCCAAGGTAAGGTGCGATGGCTGTGCTTCGCTGGCCGGGAGCATCCGGGAGCAGCCGGGACGAGATACCCCACACCGAAGGTAAGAGAAACCCACATAAGACAGTAGGTCTTGTAAGAGGGCATCAGAGGGCAAATACACTAAAACCGTTCTCACAGAAAACTAGTCAATCTAATCACACAAGGACCACACCCTTGTCTAACTCAATGAAATTAAGCCATGCCCGAGGGGCAACTTGGGATGGGCGGGTCATGGTGGAGAGAGATGACAGGGTGTGGTCCGCTGGAGAAGGGAATGGCAAACCACTTCAGTATTCTTGCCTTGAGAACCCCATGAACAGTATGAAAAGACAAAATGATAGGATACTGAAAGAGAAACTCCCCAGGTCAGTAGAGGCCCAATATGCTACTGGAGATCAGTGGAGAAATAGCTCCAGAAAGAATGAAGGGATGGAGCCAAAACAAAAAGAATACCCAGCTGTGGATGTGTCTGGTGATAGAAGCAAAGTCCGATGCTGTAAAGAGCAATACTGCATAGGAACCTGAAATGTCAGGTCCATGAATCAAGGCAAATTGGAAGTGGTCAAACAGGAGATGGCAAGAGTGAATGTTGACATTCTAGGAATTAGCGAACTAAAATGGACTGGAATGGGTGAATTTAACTCAGATGACCATTATATCTACTACTGTGGGCAGGAATCCCTCAGAAGAAATGGAGTGGCCATCATGGTCAACAAGAGAGTCCGAAATGCAGTACTTGGATGCAATCTCAGTGGTATTAGGCTATAACTATATTCAAAAAGTTCATTCTTTAAAAAGATTCTCTCCAAGTAAACTGTTAATTCCCATTTAATTCATTGTGACAGTTCATAATACTAAGGCCTCTACCTTTAATTTTTGTAGTTAAAAAACCTTCAAATCCATGATCTCAACTTATTCTCACAACATATAATCTGGAAGGTACTAGAGTCAATAGCCGTATCACTCCCATTTTAAAACTGGCAAACTGACCCAAAGAATTCAACACCAAGGGAAGCTGCAGCAAAGCCGGTTGGTGTGGGAGAGCTTCATACAGCCTGAGGCTCTCACCACCACTCCACACTAACTGCATTTCATGGATAATTGTGGTATGTTTCTGAGTACACGCAAATGACAAAATTTCCTAAGAAACAGAAGACTGCTTTAAATATACTAGTGAAAGTCACTCATTTGTGTCTGACTCTTTGCGACCCCACGGACTATACAGTCCATGGAATTCTCCAGGCTAGAATACTGGAGTGGATGGCCTTTCCCTTCTCCAGGGGATCTTCCCAACACAGGGATCAAACCCATTGCAGGAGGATTCTTTACCAGCTGAGCCACAAGGGAAGCCCTAATTTATCGTCAAAAGAACTCACCACAAAAATGAAAACATGCTCCAATTCTTATGTTTCTCACTTCAGCCCATTAAGAGCTATATTAGAGATA
Source organism: Tragelaphus eurycerus (assembly GCA_935064755.1). Lineage (NCBI taxonomy): Eukaryota > Metazoa > Chordata > Mammalia > Artiodactyla > Bovidae > Tragelaphus > Tragelaphus eurycerus. The sequence goes on along the minus strand of CAKXYN010000036.1, from coordinate 12,629,705 downwards.
ACCTTCACATAAAAGTAAATGAATAAATGTAAGGTAAAATATCACTCATTTTGAAGCACAGCTTGCAAATAACAGTTGCTTTTACTTAGTAAATACACTGTGTTCTCTTGTACTTATACTTTATGTTCTCTTTTTATCTTAGATTGAAAACTATATAAGTGGACAAGATAAAGAGGAAAGAGACGATGAAGAATCACATACTGTGACAGGTACATTTAACACGCTATCTGATTTAATCTGTGCAGTCACTCTGGGAAGTACTGAACAAAGACTCTAGATTTAAACTAGGACTTGAATCCATGTCTAATCCCAGATGCCTCAAAGACACTTTATTTTGCATGTTTGTAATAGTTTCTAGCATTTTACAACGTTAAGTAGAATAGTGAAGTTGCTCAGTCGTGTCCAACTCTGCGACCCCGTGGACCATAGCCCACCAAGTCCTCCGTCCATGGGATTCTCCAGGCAAGAATTCTGGAGTGGGTTGCCATTTCCTTCTCCAGGGGATCTTCCTGACCCAGGGTTGGAACCCAAGTCTCCTGCACTGCAGACAGATGCTTTAACCTCTGAGCCACCAGGGAAGCTCATTAAGTAGAATATGCATATTTAATTATTTCTTATATGTAGTTAAACTTGTATATTCAGCTCACAGCCTACAAATAAATACCCTGGTTAAGTAACCAGGGTATTTTAAATAGACCCATATTAAAAGTACGTTATTAAATTACCTATATCTATGTAACTTACAATGATGTAAAGTACGTTTAAAATGTGTACCTATCTGTGCATGTATGGATGCTCAGTTGCTAAGTTGTGTCCTACTCTTTGCAACCTCATGGACTGTAGCTTGCCAGGCTCCTCTGTCCATGGGATTTTCCAGGCAAGAATACTGGAGTGGGTTGCCATTTCCTCCTCCAAGGGATCTTCTCAACCCAGGGACCAAACCCGCATCTCCTGCATTGGTAGGTGGATATTTTATCACTGAGCCACCTGGGAAGCCCAGAATAACATATTGAAAGATTCACAAATGAAACAGTATGTCTGAAATATGCTTTGTTTTACAAGCGAGGGAAGAAAATGTGGAGATAGATGCACCAAGATTAGTCAAGAGTTAATAACTGTTGAATCTACATCACGGTTATAAAAGTGTGTGTTACACCATTCTGTCTACTTTGTATACGTGAAATTTTCCACAGTACAAATGATTTTTAATCTGAGAAATTTAGTGCATAAAAAAATGGTACCTCAAGTATTATAACAGAAGTACTTTAAAGAACAATTTAAAATTTAACTGCATGTTCCTATAAAAAAAAAAAAATGTTTTGACTAGATAATAATACTGATGTGTCAACCCGAAGATATGTGCCTCAATTCCTTACTGAAAATGTTTTGTTTGTAAGATATGGCCTATCTCTTTATTAAGTTCTGCTAGTACACTGGAAACAGCAATTTCTTGGAAACTGGAAAAGTAACAACTGGTTAAAAAAATATAAGCAAACTGCCAGACTAGATTTTTTTTTACTTCCAAAGTTTTTTGTTTACTTCAACTGACACTAAGAAAGCTCATGATGAATGAGAATGGTAGCACGGATTTTGGTTCAAAATCTTCAAGTTTGGATAATGCATTTGTAATTTAAATTCCATATTATGAATCTTTGCTAAGTGAGAAACAGTTGCATTCAACATAAAAAGGTAAAAAGAACAAAGGGTGTGAAATTTAATTTTGGGTCTTTCGCTTAGTGGTTTTACATAATTTCAAGCAAGTTCAAATTCCTTCATATATAAAATAAGGAAAGTAGTGTCTTCTATATGATACTGGATGTGTGGATTTTAATTACTGTATATTGTATATATACTACAGTAATATATATATTCCTGTAATGTTTAATACATAGTAGCTAATATTCTGTCAACATCTAGTAAGTATTCTACAAGTTGATATGATTGTTTTGCCAGTTAACAAAGGCCTACTTCTCCCCACATGCCAACAACATTTCCCATGGGTGTAAAAAGTCACTTGGAAAATACATCCACTCTGATGGACTAAGAAACCCTTTTATACAGTGAAGTGTATAAATGTATGTGTCTTCATGTAATCAGCAGACAACAAAAATTTCCCTATAACTTCTACTTATCTAAGCTGTAATGATTCTGAATAAATAAAATGGTTAAAAAGTTTAAAGAGAGGATGCTTTCAGTTAAATAGCCAAAGTAAAGTTACATTTTAAATGCATTTGGCATTTGCAGGATCAATTCACATGAAAAATATCAAAATAAATCATTAGACTTACTGATAATGCTTCTACTATAAGAAAATTCTTACCCTTGAAAATAAAGTCTCAACAAAGAATGGCTGCCTTCCAACTAGCCAGATCCCGTAGGGCATCTGCATGTACTTTGAAGCACATCATGTTATAGCACTCATTTGTTTACATACTTTTTCCCTAGTTGGAATATGAACTCCAATAAAACAGATGCAAACTTCTCTTCTTTTTGTATCACCAGCACCTGCATAGTGCCTGACAGTAGCATGTGCTTAATAAATATTTCTTGAATTCACCTATGAGTACATTTACCTTCACTCCAAGGACTTCTGGATCAAATCATTAAGTTCCCCACAGTTGAACTCTATGATGCAGCTGAGTCTACCAAACCTGGAATTAGGATTTAAGAGACTTTCAGTGTGGTTTCACCTTTCGCCCTTAGTCCATGGAGGTAACATCTACTCTAATTCAGCACAGACTCTCTTTCTGGGTTACTCTTCCAAGCCTCGCCTTCCAGCCATACCACCAGGTAACATAGCACTCTACATGCCAGGTGCCACACTTAAACACAGCACACATTTCAGTTCACCTGATCTTTACAGTAACCTTGGAGTTAAGTATCAGTACTACTCCCATTTTACAGATAAAGATGTCAAAGCTTAGAGATTATAAAATGTGTTCAAAGTCCCAAGGTTACAGAGCAGAGGCACAACTTGAGCCAGGTCAGTCTGACTACAGCCCATATTCTCAACACTGAGGCCTCTGAACAGAAGCTTCACTAATAAACAAAGTCTTTTGAAAAAGGCTCTAAAAGTCCCTTGAGGTCACTTGAGATGTTTTTTTAATGAGCTTTTAAAAAGCGATGTTAGCTTCCTTTGGGAGTCCTTCATTTTTCCCTCTTAGGTTCACTGACATACAGGGAATCCATCGATACAGAGAATACTAACCAATAGAAGCTCTCAGATGAGGGCAGACAAGAGTTGAGAATGGAAAACATACTCAAAGAAAAAAAAATCAAAGCAGTCGAGGAATCTTGTGAACAGATTAGGGGGAAAAAATCAAACTGACAGATCAGAATCTTACTGCATAAAGGATGAGATATCTACTAATGACTGAAATTTGGATAAGGCTTAAAAGTTACAGAGCACTTACAAATACATACACTAATTCAATAAAGAGAAGGTCCGTAGGCCCAAAGCTGCCAACAGAACATAAATGTCCTGTAGATTTGACACTAAAACTTTCATTGGAACCAGTAGAAGCTACATAGGCTAATGAATAAGACCCTGTTTCCCAAGTTTAAATCTAAGTTTTGCCAATTATGTATGTCTTTGGCAAAGGTACTGATCAACCGTTCTGAGCCTCAATTTCCAGAGATGTAAAATACAAATAATATCACCCTTATCATCAAACAGTCTACAAATAACATGCTGGAGAGGGTGTGGAGGAAAAGGAACCCTCCTGCACTGTTGGTAGGAATGTAAGTTGGTGCAGCCATTGTGGAGAATAGTATAGATGATCTTTGAAAAAAAAAACAAACTAAAAACAGAGTTGCCATACGATCCAGCAATCCCACTCCTCAGCATATATCTGGAGAAAACTCTAATTTGGAAAGATACATGCACCCCATGTTCACAGCAGCACTGTTTACAACAGCCAACACATGGAAGCAACCTAAGCATTCATCAGCAAATGAATGGATAAAGAAGATATGGTACATATACACAGTATTACTCAGCCATAAAGAGAGAGTGAAATAATGGCATTTGCAGTAACATGGATTATGATACTAAGTGAAGTTAAGTCAGAAAGAGAAAGACAAATATCATATGATGTTACTTATATGTGGAATCTTAAAATATGATGCAAATGAACTTACAAAACCAAACAGACTCACAGATAAAGAAAACAAACTTACGGTTACCAAAAGGAAGGAGAAGGATTTGGTTAAATTACAAGTTTGAGATTAGCAGATACAAACTACTACATATAAAGTAGCTCAATAACAAGGTCATACCATATAGAAAAGGGAACTATGCTGAATATCCTGTGATTAGTCATAATGAAAAAGAATATGAAAAATATTATGTATCTATATATACACAATTGAATCACTTTGCTGTACACCAGAACCTAACACAATATCACAAATCAATTATACTTCAATATAAATAAAAGAAGAAATACCTCTCTTGTATCAAAATGATGAGGAAAAAATCAGTTAATGAATCATGCTGTCCAAGACCATTAGTTGAGTATGACCAACCTAGATAGCATATTCAAAAGCAGAGACATTACTTTGCCAACAAAGGTTCACCTAGTCAAGGCTATGGTCTTTCCTGTGGTCATGTATGGATGTGAGAGCTGGACTGTGAAGAAGGCTGAGTGCCGAAGAATTGATGCTTCGAACTGTGGTATTGGAGAAGACTCTTGAGAGTCCCTTGGACTGCAAGGAGATCCAACCAGTCCATTCTGAAGGAGATCAGCCCTGCGATTTCTTTGGAAGGAATGATGCTAAAGCTGAAACTCCAGTATTTTGGCCACCTCACGCGAAGAGTTGACTCATTGGAGAAGACTCTGATGCTGGGAGGGATTGGGGGCAGGAGGAGAAGGGGACGACAGAGGATGAGATGGCTGGATGGCATCACTGACTCCATGGATGTGAGTCTGAGTGACCTCCGGGAGTTGGTGATGGACAGGGAGGCCTGGCGTGCTGCGATGACTGAGTGACTGATCTGATCTGATCTGATGTGGACTACCAGTGATGGGAAAAAGGTAATATTCTTAAAAAAAAAAAAAAAGTGCTTTCAGAGAGCCTGCAAGGAGATCAAACCAATCAATCCTAAAGGAAATCAACCCTGAATATTCATTGGAAGGACTTATGCTGAAGCTGAAGTTCCAATACTTTGGCCACCTGATGCGAAGAGCTGAATCACCAGAAAAGACCTTGGTGCTCAGAAAGATTGAGGGAAGGAGGAAAAGAGGGTGTCAGAGGATGAGATGGTTGGATGGTATCACCAAATCAATGGACATGAGTGTGAGCAAACTCAGGGAGATAGTGAAGGACAAGGAAGCCTGGTGTGCTGCAGTCCATAGGGTCACAAAGGGTCAGACACGACTTGGTGACTAAACGACAAAGAGACCCTGAACATTCAAAAGTAACAGCAGCCAACAAAATGCACAATAAGGCAAGCTTGTCGTCATGCTCAGATTCCCAGGCAGGGCTGAACTGCCCACTTGGAGGATGCTACTCAGAAAGGAATATCTGAAAAAATTGTTCTTCACCAGGGCAGGCTTCATGGTCAAGCAAGCGGAACGGGTGCACAGGATCTCATACACAAAGGCCCAGGATCTTGTTCTGCAGTAATTGTCTTAAAATTCTTAAAAATCGTACCTTTGAATCTGTGTTTGGTACATGAAGTCCAGTGGGATGATAAGGCTTGGCTTAGAGCCTTGATTCATGAGGAATCCCACCTCCTAACACCTCCTTACCAAAGCCAGTAACTGGACTTCTGGGAGGCAGGGAGAAGAAACACTGCCCATCCACATCCTAGCTGGTAGCACCACAGCCTATTAGGTGTGGCTCACAGCATCCTCTTGCCCACTCCCAATGAAGGCACCAAGCAAATCTGGGGGCAACCCCCTGGAGGTGGACTGTAGTTTGGTGTGGCAGTCCATGAGAAAGAGGGCCTGACTTTTCCACCCAAGCTGGACACCCCTCTTTTCATTTTGCTCCGGGCCCTACAAATTACGTAGCCTGCTCCATCCTTCTCTTCATGATGGCAACAAAAATACTGCCACCAGGAGACAAGCATTTGGTGAGCACGTATTTCTTCAAGTATAAAAGCTACTGGGAAACTATTAGCCACTCCCAACCTAGATCAGCCAGCAGTTCTCTTTACAACAGGGGATCCGGAGAAGGCAATGGCACCCCACTCCAGTACTCTTGCCTGGAAAATCCCATGGATGTAGGAAGGCTGCAGTCCATGGGGTCGCTGAGGGTCGGATTCGACTGAGCGTCTTCACTTTCTCTTTTCACTTTCACGCATTGGAGAAGAGAATGGCAACCCACTCCAGTGTTCTTGACTGGAGAGTCTCAGGGAAGGGGGAGCCTGGTGGGCTGCTATCTATGGGGTCACACAGAGTTGGACACGACTGAAGTGACTTAGCAGCAGCAACAGGGGATCAGTAACAGGAAGACAAAGATGTCTTCACCTAGAGTGGAACTGAGCAAAACAGGAAATATTGTTGTTCAGTCGCTAAATCATGTCCAACACTCTTTACGACCCCATGGACTGTAGCCCACCAGGTTCTTCTGTCCGTGGGAATTTCCAGACAAGAATACTGGGGTGTGTTGTCGTTTCCTTCTCCAGGGGATCTTCCTGGATCAGAGATCCAACCCATGTCTCCTGCACTGGCAGGTTGGTTCTTTACCACAGAGCCACCTAGGATAGCGCTTGTGAAAAAAGAGCTGGCCTCTTCCTGATCCCTGCCATGAGGTGCCCTGGAATACCTTCCCAGCCCCTTCCTTACTTAATTCATCCTTGAAGGTTTTCTTGAAAGCAGACAGTTGTAGGTCCAGGGCATATAAGAATGAACAGGACAGAAAGTGAAATAGTTCAGTAATGGTAGCAAGAACTAATATCTAAGAGCTTGTAATGTGCCAGGCTCTCTAAGTATTTGACATATTTGATGATTTAATTCTCACAATGAGCCCATGATGTAAAGAAAATACTGCCCTATCTTAGATATGAGAATATGGAAACATGGAGAATTTGAATATCTTGCAGCTACTAAGCACAAGGGAAGGCCAAGCGGGCTCAGTGGTAAAAGAACCCGCCTGCAATGCAGGAGACGCGGTAGGAGTCACGGGTTCAATCCCTGGGTCAGGAAGATCCCCTGGAGGAAGAAATAGCAAACCTACTCCAATATTCTTGCTGGAAAATACCTTGGACAGAGAAGCCTGGCGGGTAACAGCCCATGGGGTTGGGAGAGAATTGGTCACGACTCAGTGACTCAACAACAACAAAGCATGAAGCTTGGATTCAAACCTAGATAATGACAGCAGATAATGACAACACAGTGTGATAAATGCTGGAACATAGGTTATGGAAAATACCTAGAACCAAGAATTTAAGTAAACTGGTTAGTAAAAACTAAAATTAATAAATACACTGGTTAGTAAAATATAAAATTAATAAATATGTTGAAAAGCCTTAGAAATACACAAAGAGAAGGTAAACAAAGATACTGGGCCTCTCTTTAAATTTTTCATGAACCATTTATTAATAGATAATAGTTCCAGGACACTACCTTTTAGTAGAAATGCCACCAGCTATCACATTTGGTTTCAGAAATACACAGAAATTTAAAAACAACAAATGATCAATGACTAGGGCAAATACATTGCCAAATAAAACTAGTTAACTGCTATTAACCTGAATTACAATCATGATAAAACATGTGATCATATCATAAAGTACTGCAAAGCCACTCTAGCAATGGCTGAAGAGTTCACCATTTAATGCAACACGTTTTTACATGGGGTTGCATATCCAACTAATAATCTTATTGGAGGAAAAGAAGCATCATACAGTCAGGCCTATAAAGGTCTTTTTAAGGTGAGTCAACCCATACCAGTCAATGAATCAGATCTTGCACTCAGCAGCTCATCTAAGAGATTTTTTTTTTCTTGATGCAACAGTCTTAGGGAGATTTTCTAGAATTAAATTGCCCTCAACTGTTCTGTGTGAAGAGATTAGTCCTATAATACATGCTGTCCTACAGGTCAATCTTCATTATCTGTAAAGTATAATTTAACTTCTATAGTATCAGCCCCATATTCTTTAACTTTTTATTTTATATTGGAGTACAAATGATTAACAATGGTGTAGTAGTTTCAGGTGGACAGCAAAGAGACTCAGACATACATATACATGTATCCATTCTCCCCAAACTCCCTTCCCATCCAGGCTGCCACATAACACTGAGCAGAGTTCCCTGCACTCTACAGTAGCTTCTTGTCCCCTTCTCCATTTTAAATACAGCAGTGTGCACATGTCCATCCCAAACTTGCTATCTCCATCCCCTACTCTTCCCCCCGCAGCCCCATATCTTGCCTACCTAATAAAACATTTCTTCTTTGTGTTCTAATTTATTCAACACTGAACCTGATCTTCCCCACAAAACAAGGTTACTCTTCAAATATCCTCATTTACTTTAAGAGCACTCCTTTCTCGTCATCACCCAACTTGAAGCTCTAGTTGTTACTGGCTCCTCCATCTTCAACTCAACATCACCTCATGATCAAAATAAGCTTAACTGGTCTTCCTACTACAGACAATTTCCTCATCTAATCCTTTTTATAAGACTGAGAAAATAATTAAATCTTAAAAAGCACTGTGGACTTCCCCAGTGGTCCAATGCCACGTTTCCACTGCAGGGGGCAAAGGTTCGATTCCTGGTCCAGGAAGTTCCACATGCCATGCAGTGCAGCCAAAAAAAATATTAAAAGGAAAAAGCACTGCTTCTATTCTGCTGTCCAGTGGCAACATATGAAGTCACTTAATAAAAACAAATTAGTTTAATAATCAAGCAGCCTGGATTTCAGCCTCAATTCCTCCACTAACTCATCTGAGTAACTCAGCTAGGTTTCCTTACCTGGAAAACATGAGTCCTGGGCTAGAAAAGTAATGCAGTCTCTTACCATGAGAACAACAAACCTCTTATACTGGAATTCATGGTCCGCCATGCCACAACTTAGCTAATCAACCTCATCTACAATCGTCATCCAAGGCCTACGCTCTGATCACCAGCTTCTCGCATGCTCCTGAATTCTGTCAGTCCCTCCAGTGCCCTATAGACAATTCCTTTTCCTAAAATGATGTCACCCTCTCCTCTCATTAAAGACATTCTCAAACAGAAGGCATACCAGGGATTTTTTTTCTCTCTGTCCTTTTCTGACATTAGCAAATTCTCAACAGTCACCACATATCTTGTATGCAGTAAATATTCAGGGGGAAAAAAATGAACTTCTTAAACTAGAACTACAAGACAAAATTATTTCAATATACGAAATAGTACTGAAACTAGTAACCCTCAATGGCAATCCTCTTTTACCCTCCTAGGAACTTTATTCGCTGTACGTATTTGGCCCTGTTAACTCTAAAACTCAATCTACACAGGCCGTGGCTCCAATATAAGGACTCAGTAGTTAATGAACGAATTTTATTTTGGTTCTCCAAACTGTACAGTCTAATTTATCATTGCTGAATCGAACTGGATATTATATATAGCTAATGTGGTCACATGAAAGTTCTTAATCTTAGTACATTAACCAACTGTTTCCTAGAAACTCAACCTATTTTTAACGTCAAACCATGTTATTTTATGAGAAGCAAGTTAGTTCCAGTAATATCAATTCAGTCATTTGACAAGTGAAATTATTTTTGTGAACTGACCTGAGAACTCCCAATTACCATCTACAAGGCTGCACTGGTAAGAAATTGATGAAATAATAATTTGGGAGGGGCTTCAAACATATTTTCACATCCCCAAGTGGTCATTCAGTTGCCAGAAAAAAGAAACCAATGGCCCAGAGATATCATCCAGTTCTCTAGGGTCTGTTTTGACCTGATTCTGACATAGAAACAGAACCAGTGCTTCATATACACACTAAAGGGCTTCCCTGGCAGCTCAGTCGGTAAAGAATCTGCCTGCAGTGCAGGAGATCAGGGTTCAGTCTCTGGGTCAGGAAGATTCCCTGGAGAAGGGAATGGCTGCCTACACCAGTATTCTTGCCTGGAGAATTTCACAGACAGAGGAGCCTGGCAGGCTACAGTCCATGCCGCTAAGTCACTTCAGTTGTGTCCGACTCTGTGCGACCCCAGAGACAGCAGCCCACCAGGCTCCCCCGTCCCTGGGATTCTCCAGGCAAGAACACTGGAGTGGGTTGCCATTTCCTTCTCCAATGCATGAAAGTGAAAAGTGAAAGTGAAGTCGCTCAGTCGTGTCCGACTCTTAGCGACCCCATGGACTGCAGCCTGCCAGGCTCCTCCATCCATGGGATTTTCCAGGCAAGAACACTGGAGTGGGTTGCCATTTCCTTCTACAATGCATGAAAGTAAAAAGTGAAAGTGAAGTTGCTCAGTCGTGTCTGACTCTTCGCGACCCCATGGACTGCAGCCTGCCAGGCTCCTCCATCCATGGGATTTTCCAGGCAAGAGTGACTGGAATAGGGTGCCATTGCCTTCTCCGACAGTCCATGCATGGGGTTGCAAAGAGTCAGACATGAATGGGCGACTAACACGCATGCGCACGCACACGCACACACGCACGCACACACACACTAAAAAGAGCAAAGAATTTACTAGCAAAAGGCTTGTGCCAAAACCCACCACTTAATAACTCAAAGCCACAGGCAAGTCTTATCACCTTTCATCCTCAGATTTCTCATCAGTAAAATGAGAATAATCATAACATCAGCCTCCTCTACTATATAAGACCTCTGACGTCCCAATGATAAAATAATGCAAAAGAGTTTTTGAAAAACGCTTCACAGATACAAATTAAGATATTATGTAACAATATTCTTAAATCGAATACTCACAGTTGTATTTATTATCAAGTATATACCACCTAGTAAGAAAACAAAAGTGAGTAGGATTTGTAAGAGAAAAATTATCCTTAATGATACCAATTTCCTAAGTCTGGATTTTCAGACATCTTGCTTTTTTAAGTAGGACACACAAAACTCTACACAAACAATTTCAGGCAGTTAAGTATCTGAACACCTTTCCTGAAAGATCTCCTGGGAGAGAATTTCCACAGCTCTCTTGGTGTTTTTCACTGGGGAACTGAACAATTCAAATAAGGTACAAATAAGTACCCTGGAGAAGAAAATGGAAACCCACTCCAATATTCTTGCCTTGGAAATCCCATGGACAGAGGAGCCTGGTGGGGTACAGTCCATGGGGTTGCAAAGAATCAGACATGACCTAGCGACTAAAAAGCAACAACAAACAAGTTCTCATTTCTTTCACCAGATATAAAGAAAACAAAATATAACATGTTGGTTTAAATGGAATAATTAGATATAAAAGTCTATTCTGCAACAAGTTTCTTGGCAGGTGAAGACAAAATATTAATATGCAAGGCATAATGGACTTAAGCTTTTTCTCCTTCATTCAAGTTCCCTCCTTGCAGAGGCAGAAACCTCTATTGACAAGAAACAAATCAAGATCAGGCTTCCAAGATTTCACACTGAAATGCTAACCTTGACACCTTGCAACTTGCAGTAAAAAAAAAACAGTCTTGTCTGCAATCCACAGCACAAAACATTAGCACTTTATGTACTTGTCACTGTTGATGTTAAACTCCTCTAACGAAAGCAAATATTAAGACATCTGATACTAGAGAGAATTTAAGGCCCACTTAACACAATTTCTCCAGCTCCATCCTAGTGTTTTTTTGTAACAGCAGGATGTAATGTACTGACGAACACATTGACTATTTAAGGTTATGTACGCCCCAGGCTGTCATTGAAGGACAACATGAGAAAGAAGTACTTTAAAGAATGCTTTCATTTTGTCCAATGTGTTATTCAGTGTATCTGTTAATACAATATCTTCCTACAGCCCTAGCTTTCTGTGGCACCTCACTGAGAATTCACACATTATAAGTTATTGAAATTCTTACTGAGTGTCTATCACCTCCCCTGGTCTGTAAATTCAAGGGCAGAAACTACATCTGATTGAATACTTATTTCTCAAATACTGAGTACAGTGTCTGCCACATAAGGAAGTTCAATAATCATCTATTGAATGAATAAATCATATACCATAATTTTATTTTTCCAGAACATATGTTCAGTCCTTCTGGGTTGGGGGGATCCCCTGAAGAAGTAAATGGCAACCCACTCCACTATTCTTGCCTGGAAAATTCCATAAACAAAGGAGCCTGGAAGGCTGCAGTTCCTGAGGTTGCAAAGAGTCGGACATGACTTAGCAACTAAAAATAAAAGGAAAATTATCTCTTTAAAAGAAGAAACTACATCTTCCATTTATTTCTCTTCTCTACTCTTCCCGGAACTTGCTGTGATTATAGCAAGGAAATGAATCATAAATATTTGATGGTGATGATGACAACAATCATGACAGCGGTAATAGTGGGAAGACAAATTATCCTCATTGAAACAACATATAGGGATTTCCCTGACAGTCCAGTGGTTAAGAATCTGCTTTGCAATGCAGGGGATGAGGGTTCAATCCCTGATCGGGAACTAAGAGGCCACATACCAGAGGGCAACTAAGCCTGTGGGCCATAGTGGAAGAGCCTGCATGGTGCAACAAAGATCCTGCGTGCTGCAACTAAAACCCAAGACAGTTGGAAAAGATATATATTGTTCATCATTAAAATCAGATGCGACTGTCTCTGTATGCTGAGATTATAAATGGTTACTTTCCTATTTATCCTCTAGGTTTGCCAAAATTGGTTTCCAAGATTTGAGTGATGCTCCCATATACCAGTAAGTCTAAAAAGAATTAGTTTCTTATGTGTAAACAAAATCTAGACTGACTATAATAATTCACCTAAGAAAAATGAATCTCCAACCATATGAAACTGATACTGCAGAAGCCGCCAAGCCTTTTGCCTTTTGTCTCCTATGTCCAGTGACTTCAAATGATAACTTTCCTATTTCCTCCTGCTGAGGAAGACTGCCCAGAGAATTGGATGCTATCTTTCTAAACGCACTGGGTGCTTGGATAAAGGTAAGGTGAGAGCAGGGAGCCAAGAGCTACACTGATCTCCCACCCTGTAGAGCACACACCTGCCACTCTGCTGCTCAGTGTGTGTTTGTCTCATCACAGCCCTAATTCCAACTCCAGTTTTATTCGTAACTGGCAGAAGCAACTGCCCTTGATTAGTAAGCATGGCTTTATACTCTACCCTATGGCAGACACCACACACACACACACAGAGGCAAAATCTCTACCTATACATGAAACTGTTTATTACGATCAGAGGTAATTTGATTTGATAAGCAGCAGTCCAAGTATTCAATGAAGACAAAACTCAAGATGCTGCTGCTGCTGCTAAGTGTTTCTATCAAGATGAGCTCTCCTTCCCCGGTGGCTCAGAGGGCAATACAAGAGACCTGGGTTCAATCCCTGGGTCAGGAAGATCCCCTGGGGAAGAGAATGGCAACTCACTCCAGTATACTTGCCTGGAGAATTTCATGGATGGAGGAGCCTGGCAGGCTACAGTTCATGGGGTCGCAAAGAGTTGGACATGACTGAGCAACTAAAACTTTTCACTTTCAATTAGATCATTTGGTTTATCATCTGAATAGGTTTTACTTCCCCAGAGTAGCAGTGTCTAAAAGTATATATATATCTATGACCTAGCATGGTCCATGTTAGATTTCAGAGACAATAGTAGAGGAAGAGGTGAATCTGACAACCTGTCACCCAGAGTCAAGGAACCTCAAGCAATAAGTATATACTTAACAACACAGGGTGCCAAAAGAAGCAAGAAGGGGAAGAGTGGGGGACTTCCCTGGTTGTCCAGTGATTAAGACTCTCCCTTCCAATCCATGCAGAGGACATGGGTTTGATCCTGATCAGGGAACTAAGATCCCATGTGCTACAGGGCAACTAAGTCCATGCACCACAACTAGAGAAGCCTGCACATTGCAATAAAAAGCCCACATGCTACAACGAAGACCCAACACAGCCAAAATTTTCAAAAAAAAGAATGAAAATAGTGGATGCCTTTCCTCACTTTGTTGAGTACTTGAAACCAGAGCAATTATTCACGGAATATTGAATAGAAATATACTTCTGCTATTGAGGTGTAAAAACATGTTGGCTATCCATTCAAGCAACTTTCAAAAGCATGTTTTAAAACCAGGTCCATTAGTCAGATATTGGACTTTAACTCAAAGAAAGAGCATCTTATATAAAAAATATCTCCTCTTTTCCTTGGTATCAAAAGGATATTCTTCCTAAACTCCTCAGATCAAATAAGCATACACAGAGAACAAAATGATCACATTAAACATCAAAAGTAAACAATAAGATCCAGAACTCTGCTTCTTTCCTTGTCATAATAAAAACCAAGTCCTTGTCTCAGCATTTGAGATTCTACATTTTCAGTTTCAGCATTCCAGCCTCAACTCGAATGCTAGTCACTCAGTCATGTTCGATTCTTTGTGACCCCATGGACTGTAGCCAGCCAGGTTCCTCTAATCATAGAATTCTGCAGACACGAATACTGGAGTGGGTAGCCATTCCCTACTCCTGGGGATCTTCCCAACCCAGGGATCAAACTCAGGTCTCCCGCACTGCAGGCAGATTCTTTACCATCTGAGCCACCAGGGAAGCCCCCAACTCCACTAACCCCAATATTTATTCATTCAGCAAAAATGTTGGTTGGCCAAAAAAGTTAATTTGGGTTTTTTGACAAGGTATTATGAAAAACCTGAACTTTCTGGCTAATCCAATATATGAAATTATGGCAGTCAACAACGCTATGATGATCCCAGTCTTTAAAAGTTGACTTTAAAGTGTCTTTCACTCAAATCAGTCAATTCAGTGTGTCCTCCAAATGCCCATTCAATATTTACTGGATAGGTTAAATGTTGGGCACTTTTTCAGACACTAACAATACATCAGTAAACAAAAGGACATCTCTTTCCTTTATAAAATGCACACTCTGCAGATGAAGAAATGTGTACCTGTCCCTTTATACCTTTATGCTATGTTCACATCATTTCTCCTTTCTCCTCTGTGACCCACCAACACATTCTCTTCATCCTAGCACTAATCCTACCAAATCTCACGTATGCGATAGTTCAGACAACATGTTATATGCTATCTAGATTGTTGATGAATAAACTGAGACTCAGGCAAGATTGAAAACTGAAGCATGTGGAAGGAGAGCAGAGGGTCAGCTAAATTTAGGAAATCAAAGAAGCATTAAGGGATTCTGCACAGGTCTTTAAGGCCAAGACTAAGAGTCAACATGGGAAATCAGTGACTCAGCCTGGGGTGTAGCTGAGGGTTTTGTCATACAAGCAACACAGAAACCCAGTTACCAGTGTGAGGCACAAAGTTAATGCAAGACCAGCAGCAATAGTGTTTGACATCAAGTAAGCAGCCACTCTGTGTGTACGTGTGTGTGTATGTGTATGTGCACACGCAAGCATGCATGTGTGCACACAGTCATGTCTGACTCTTTGTGACACCATGGACTGTAGTCCTCCAAGCTCCTGTTCATGGAATTCTCCAGGAAAGAATACTGGAGTGGGTTGCCATTTCCTCTTCCAGAGAATATTCCTGGCCCAGGAACCAAACCCGCGTCTCCTGTAATGCAGGTGGCTTCTTTACCACGGATCCATTGGGGAAGATACTGGTTGAAGAGTACAAACTTTCAGTTATAAGATGAATAGGTTCTGGGGATCCAATAGCAGGGTAATTAGAGTTAAGAATACTGTATTGTATACTTGAAATTTGCTAAGACAGTAAATCGGAAGTATCCTCACCACATCAAAAAAAAAAAAAAAAGATAACTGTGAGAGGTGGTAGATATATTAAATGACTGTGGCAATCATTTCACAATACCTAAGTGTATCAACCCACCACACTGTACATTTCAAATATATACCATTTTATTTTCCAATTATATCTCAATAAAGCTTGTGGGGAAAAGAAATTCAGGGGCCCGGAATCAGAAATATCATTATACTGAATCTCAGATTCTCTTAAGAAAAGGAAAAAAAATCCCCAATTATATATTCTAAATTACCTTTCCTTTCCTGATAAGTTTGTTAGGAAGTAAAAGAGATGGGCCTGAGAAATTAAACTCCAACGGCAAAGTCATAAATAATATTGATGTCAGTAATGATAAAAGATCACTTCATGGCAAACAGATAGGGAAAACAGTGGAAACAGTGGCTGACTATATTTCTAGGCTCCAAAACCACTGCAGATGGTGATTGTAGCCATGAAATTAAAAGATGCTTACTCCTTCCTTGTAAGGAAAGTTATGACCAACCTAGAGAGCATATTAAAAAGCAGAGACGTTACTTTGTCAACAAAGGTCCGTCTAGTCAAGGCTATGGTTTTTCCAGTGGTCATGTATGGATGTGAGAGTTGGACTATAAAGAAAGCTGAATGCCGAAGAATTGATGCTTTTGAACTGTGGTGTTGGAGAAGACTCTTGAGAGTCCCTTGGACTGCAAGGAGATCTAACCAGTCCATCCTAAAGGAGAGCAGTCTTGGGTGTTCACTGGTAGGACTGATGTTGAAGCTGAAACTTCAATACTTTGGCCACCTGATGCGAAGAGCTGACTCATTTGAAAAGACCCAGATGCTGGGAAAGATTGAGGGCAGGAGGAGAAGGGGTTGATGGAGGATGAGATGGTTGGATGGCATCATCAACTCAATGCACATGGGTTTGGATGGACTCCAGGAGTTGGTGATGGACAGGGAGGCCTGGCGTGCTGTGGTTCATGGAGTAGCAAAGAGTTGGACATGACTGAGCAACTGAACTGAATGACAAAAGTAACAGAAAATTAACTGTAATAACATCAATAACCATAATCATAATGCCTCGTTATTGAGGCATATATATTTATGTTATTCATTAAAATGTCTTAAAAAACACTTTTGAATCTACTAACACATTTCATTTCATAAAATCCTATAAGGAAGGCAGGGAATCATTATTTTTCTAATGACATCAACAATATTAGTTGCATCATTTCAGTTACATTATGGTGGAAGGGGCATTTGTAGGATAATCATAATTTATTTATAGCATTGGTGTCTTAAGAAATGTGACTCAGGCTGTAACTGGAACCTCAGGAAATCAGGATATTTCCTTGAGCTTCAAATCCAATGGTGAACAAGAGACTCCAGCATGGGCTGGCAGAAAAACTGTTTTCTTCCCAGTCTACCAAAGTAACCGGGCCTTATCTAGAAACATCTAGAAACAGGACATGGAAGCCTGGTGTGCTGCAGTCCATCGGGTCTCAAAGAGTCGGACACGACTAAGAAACTGAACAACAGCAAAGAAACACTGATAAGCTTAAGAAAGAGTATCAATGGGGACATCCATGGTGGTTCAGTGGTTAAGACTCTGCCTTCCAATGCAGGGGTTCAATCCCTAGTCAGAGAGCTAAGACTTCACATGCTTCAGGGCCAAAAAACCAAAATATAAATCAAGCAATATTGTAACTAAAATAAAGATTTTAAGAAAAGAAATATTATCAATAAAGTCCTTGGGCTCTTTTGTTTATTTTCAAAAATATTTTTAAAAAGCAAAAATTAAAATGCAATTGTAAGAATGGTACTAATAATGCATCCTAGTCATAGAAGGCAAGTGCAAGTTGCTCAGTTGTATCTGACTCTGTGTGACCCCACGGACTGTAGCCAGGCTTCTCTGTCCATGAAATTCTCCAAGCAAGAATACAGGAGTGGGTTGTCATTTCCTTCTCAGGGCATCTCCCCAATCCAGGGATCGAACCCTCATATCCTGTGTCTCCTGCATTTGCAGGCAGATTCTTTACTGTCTCTATACAAATAAAGCTCTGTGAAATGACCAAGGTCTTTTCTCCTTTTCCAGAATTTGTTCTTGAATTTTTCATATCAGATCAGATCAGTCGCTCAGTCGTGTCCGACTCTTTGCAACCCCATGAATCGCAGCATGCCAGGCCTCCCTGTCCATCACCAACTCCCAGAGTTCGCTGAGACTCACATCCATCGAGTCAGTGATGCCATCCAGCCATCTCATCCTCTGTCGTCCCCTTCTCCTCTTGCCCCCAATCCCTCCTAGCATCAGAGTCTTCTCCAATGAGTCAACTCTTCACATGAGGTGGCCAAAGTACTGGAGTTTCAGCTTTAGCATCATTCCTTCCAAAGAAATCCTAGGGCTGATCTCCTTCGGAATGGACTGGTTGGATCTCCTTGCAGTCCAAGGGACTCTCAAGAGTCTTCTCCAACACCACACTTCAAAAGCATCAATTCTTCGGTGCTCAGCCTTCTTCACAGTCCAGCTCTCACATCCATACATGACCACAGGAAAAACCGTAGCCTTGACTAGATGAACCTTTGATGGCAAAGTAATGTCTCTGCTTTTGAATATGCTATCTAGGTTGGTCATAACTTTCCTTCCAAGGAGTAAGCATCTTTTAACTTCATGGCTGCAGTCACCATCTGTAGTGATTTTGGAGCCCAGAAAAATAAAGTCTGACACCGTTTCCACTGTTTCCCCATCTATTTCCCATGAAGTGATGGGACCAGATGCCATGATCTTCGTTTTCTGAATGTTGAGCTTTAAGCCAACTTTTTCACTCTCCACTTTCACTTTTAAGAGGCTTTTTAGTTCCTCTTCACTTTCTGCCATAAGGGTGGTGTTTATTTGAGGGCTGAACACTTATCATAACAGTTATAAATGGCACTACCATTATTGAGATAAGGAGTAATTAATACTATAATACAATCCAGGCACAAAAGCATAAGTACAAGCAGATGCAGTGGATGTATTTCAACTTAAGTAAGACCTTGGATACTCAACTCTGTCTTAGAGATGTCAGGAAATGGCTAAAAAGTAAAAGGTACTAAAACTAATTAAAGCAAATCTCAGTAGAAGTATTTATAGTGATCAAAATAACTAAATATAGTACATGAACTATACTAGTTTAATCTAACTCAGATCCTCTCACTTCCCCTATAATGCTCATGCCAGAACTGTTTTAATACTTAAATAGTCTGGTACTAAATGGACTGCATTCTTGAATTTTAGCAAGTAATTTAAAGCTTTCATACTACCAATAAAACGGCATTGGTAGCATAGCAATTACAGAGTTAAAAAAAAAATGATGTAAATGTTAAGTAACAGTGAGGATAGTTACTGTTTCCACAAAGTAACTCCTGCAAGGGAAGGGACAGCTGGGCATTTCATCCCAGACCTGAGGGGGCCCGGGGGAAGGCCAGAGCCAACAGTTCACCCACCAAGCTGCCATCTGGCTTGGGACCAAGCAGAACAACGGAGCCTGGCAAGAGAGTCACTGTGTTGTGTCTCCAACTGGGCATTAGCTTCATCCCAGTGGACACTGTTTGGAGACACAGTTTCACACCATTCTTCTCCTCTGAGTTCTCTCCCTGTGCCAGGGGGGATGAGGGGAAGATTCTGTCACAGTAGGTGTTGGCCTGACCTCAATTAAGACACTTGTCCCATTTGGAAAAAGAGAGTTTCAATGACTCTGTTCTATAAACTCCCAGAGAGTCCAGAACTCAAACCAAAATTGCTGGCAGATGAAGGAAAGGATGGAGTTGGCAGGGATCATGAGCTTGGCTAGAAAGAGAAGAGCAGGAATGGAAATCCTGAACCTCTTCACATCACAGCATCATAAATCTGAAATACAGGGGAAAACTCAGGGAGGATGAGTCATGTAATAGCACAGTCCTGTTTCATTTAGTCGCTGGTTTGGGAATAGAGCAGTTGGCATGGCTTGGTAATCAATGAGGAACACATGAGTCGCTACTCTTCTCAAGGTCCTGGGCAAACAGAGTAATGTATGCTAGCAGCAGTAAAGACATCCAAATAACTCTCAAACTCTCCTTCCATAACTGAAGATAATGACTCCTCTCCCTGAACATCCAGTCCCAAGTTTTCCAAGCAAACTGTCTATAAAATTTTTTATGAAATATGGGAAAGAAATCTCCCATTCCACTTCCTGCAAAGAAAAAGAAATCTCTACAAGCAACAATATTAACTTTTTTCCCCAAGTGATAGAGGCAGAGATGCAGGCTGGCTGAGCAGCTGATCATGTGATGCTGTGATGTGACAATGCCAGGCAACCTGCCACTCAGTCACTTTTTACTTCGCCTCTCCCAGGTGTGACGGCAGGGAGTCTGGCTTCCCCTCAGAAGCCTAAGCCTTTGGAACCGAGTTCCTTCCTTTGCTATCCCCTCGACCCAGATACCACATGGGTCTGATGTGGGCACAGGCAGAAAACTGTCCTGAGGTCAAGTCTGCTAGATCCTAGAAGGCAAAGATGTCAGAACAACTTCAACAAATGCTGTCTATCAAAGGTACAGGTGGACGGCATTACTCACACATGAGAACTTTCAGAGCCTTTTAGGGCCTGCAAGCCAATACATTCTGCCTGAAGATTTTGGAAAACCAGCCCCTCTTTTTTTAATTTTTTTAAAATTTATTTCTTTTAATTGGAGGATAATTACTTTACAATATTTTGATGGTTTCTGCCATACATCAACATGAGTCAGCCATAGGTATATACATGCGTCCCCTCCATCCTGAACCCCCCTCCCCAGCCCATCCCTCTAGGTTGTCACAGAGCACTGGCTTTAGGTGCCCTGCTTCGTGCATCGAACGCACACTGGTTATCTATTTTACATAAGGTAATGTTCATGTTTCAGGGCTATTCTCTCCAATCATTCACCCTCACCTTCTCCCACCTAAGTCTTTATCTTGAAACCACCTGCAGCAATTGGGTCTCGATCTATGAGCTTCCCACTCAGCAAATCCTTAAACTAGTCTCTTTCCTAACCACCCAAGCCCACACTTATACTTCAGAATTTAATACTCTCCTCTCCCCTCCTTTCCCGTCTGCCAGTGTCCAAGAATATCCTAATACTCCCTCCTTGTCTCTCCAACAACTCTACCCTTTGCAGTTCTGTTCCGTCTCTTAAACAGTCCTGTGTTCCTTCACATTTATCTCACCCTTCCAAACACATATAGGCCTTCCTATCACTGCGGGCCTCTCAAAATTTTATACTTTGCCAGACTCATTTATTTTTTCATTTCTTTTCCCCCAGCTAGACAGAATTACTTTGATATTTTCATATGATTATGAAGCAGCCAGAGTTGTATTCCAATTTACTTTTCTAAATTGTTAATTGATTCATTCACTCTCTCGTGGAATTTTTCCTGTAACCAAGGTTACATGGAAGAAACTGTTGCTAAATATTCAGTCTGAGAGCAAGTAACAGGTGAAAATGTACAGCCCACAGAGGAATTAAATATCATGAACTTGATTAACATTAGCAATGTAGTCTAACCGACACTGTTTCACCAGAGAGACAACGATGAAATATTTTAAGTGGACCCATAAATATACACTAAGATGATTAAAGCAATAAATAGCAGAAATCAATCCTTCCTGCAGGGCTTACAAGAAGTGTTTTTAAACCACAGAAATCCCAACAACACAGATTTGAAATGAGATTTCGCTGAGAAAGTTTTAAAAGTTTTACTTTGTTTTCACAATATACAGAGGGATAAAGTCATTCTTTGAAAGTTCCAAGCTCAAATAAACAAGCAAACAAACAAACAAAAAGGATAGGCAGTACAAATGGAAAAAAACATTTTAACTGGACTATGTCGTTGATGATAACATTGAATCAGTGTTTAAAATTTTAGTACAAAAAAAGTCTAGTGATTATGTAGGAGAACATTCTCGATCTTAGGAGATACTTAATCAGTAATGAAATATCTTGACATCTGCAGCTCACTGTGAAATAGAAGGAAAAAAGCATTACATGTATATATACCTACACAGAAATAAAATATATGTACATATACATTCACACCCCCCCACACACACATACACACACAAAACATATAGGTGGGAAGGGACGAAGAGGGAGAAAAAGTGAATTCAAATGTGGTAAAATGCTCACAACTGGTGAATTCGAATGAAGCATAAATGGATGTTCATTGTATTATTCCTCCAACTTTCCCATAGGTATTAAAAAATTTATTAAAAAGATGTAGAGAAATTAAATTCTCCTCCTTCTGTAACACCTATTATATACTTCTTACATGAACTATATCATTAAAATTAGCTTATGGTTTCATATTTTACAAGTTGGTATTTTATATCCTCTACATTTTCACTGACTTTATAGTAACCAAAAGAGTGCTATAATCTACGAAATGTGTCCCAATAAACATATTTTGATTAACTAATTAAGTTTTAAAAGGAACATCTGTTCATTCAATTGGGGAGCAGAATTATTTCTCGCCAAATAAAGTTATATCATGCTTTTCATGTAGCAATTAAATATATTTTCACAATCTCAATCTGATTTAATATAGAACTAATATTTTGCAATAAACATTCTAATGAAGCTCTATAGTATTTCATACAATACAATTACCAGCTACCAATTAAGGCACATACCAGCATCAACAACTTAAACTTCTGTATACTAAAAAAAAAAAATTCTTAGCCTTGTTTAAATTTCAGAAGGGAAAACAGAATTCCAATTGTGTTTTCACTATAAAATTGTGGTTAGCTGTTTCTGCTATATAGCTTTATGTTATATTTTAAAATAATGGGATAGGATTCTTTCCAAGAATCAGGTTATAATCATAACTTGGATAGATAGGGAAATGGGTGTGTATGTTAATGACATCCGTCAGTGATATCCAACTGGGTTCAGACAGTAAACTTCCCAAGTTGGTGATAAAAAACAAGGCAAGTCAGGTAAAGATCGGAGATGATATTTAACAACCTACAGGATGACACATTAGGGTGAGTTCCAGACTAAGTGGGGCGACTGCACAGATCAGAGACACTGGAGGATGCTGAAACAGCCTGACCACTGCCTTAGTCTCCCAGCAATGGTCTCTGAGAAAGGAGCAAAGCTGACATGCAAACAAACTACCATCCCACAACACAGGGGCTCTGCTGGCTGCACAGCAAGGGGACTCTGTTCCTTAATGTAAAAAATTGCAAACTTCAAACAGTATCTATAAAGGGAACGATGCAACTCTCAACTAGATGATAAAACTAGAAGAAAGATAAACTCACCAGGACATATATATATGTACACACTACATAGCATCTTCTTTTCTCCATCTCATTTCAGTCTGGAATAAATTTTAGTGCAGTTCTTCTGTATCATAATGCCAGTGGTCCAGTTTAGACTTCAAAGTCCCAAATTCCAGACTCATTTCACACAGAAGGCATACCTAATTCCAGGCCGCCTCCACTTGTTCATGCCCCCACAATATTTTACTAGTGTATATTAGAATTATTTATCTTCCAAGGAGATTTCTTGCTACTGTGAAAACAAACCATGACTTATTTTTTTTAATTCATAACGATACTCTGCACAGTACTTGTACAAAGCTAGACTGTAAAAAATATTTTATAAGAAAAGTAAGAAGTAGCTAGCTGAGAGGTTAAGAGATTATGTGTTCAACTCAACAAAGTTTAAGGCAAAAGCAAATTTTAAAATATCCTAGTATCAGTAGGAAAGAGACCAAATATCAGACAGTAGCTATCAGGACCAAGGACTGATTTTACTGAGGTATAAAACCTACAAACTTTTGAAGAACTTTTCTCTGTGTAAGTCTATGACTGCCAGTCATTTTCTAGGCTTGGTGAAACTTCAACTAGATAAAATAATATCTGAACTTCAGAATAAACTGTACTTCAACAGTTTATCTTCTTTCAATGAATACTCAAGAATGATATAAATCTAAGGTGCTAGATTCTACAGAAAAGAGTTCAGTGTGAATAATATGACTAAAACTTGACCTCTTCTTTCTCTAATCGCTCATCTCAAGGTATGAGGTCTCATACTTTCTAAAAATGATATTATAAATAACTCAGTGAAAGATAAGTACTATCTACAACCATTGTAACTAAAGCATCATCAATGCCATGTACAACATCATTCTCTAAAAAGAGGAGACCATTAACCACTTTCCATTAAATCATTTCATATTAAAAGTCAGAAAAACATCTTTTTCTATAAACAGGTTAAGCTGCATTTAATTTGATCAGGTTGTAATTAAGCTTAGGAGTTCTTTCCGTTATGGGGTCACAGCCAATTTAGAATTCCAGAGAAATCAGAAAAAAGGCATCAGATCCAGAAATTTTTAGGGG
Source organism: Tragelaphus eurycerus (assembly GCA_935064755.1). Classification (NCBI taxonomy): domain Eukaryota; kingdom Metazoa; phylum Chordata; class Mammalia; order Artiodactyla; family Bovidae; genus Tragelaphus; species Tragelaphus eurycerus. The sequence continues at coordinate 12,605,516 of CAKXYN010000036.1, read as the reverse complement.
TCCAGTGGTTAGGACTCCATGCTTTCACTGTTGAGGGCCTGGGCTCAATTCCTGGTCAGGGAACTAATATCTCAGCAAGCTGCAGCCAGAAATGTTTTAAAAAAAGAATAAGATCCAATTTTTAACATTTTAAAGCTTTTTTCAGTTCACAAATCAAAACTAACAACCAGACTTCCCTTAACAAAAGAAACTGGAAAGAATACCTAGATGAAATAAAATAAGCTTGTCCCCTGAAGATGAACGCCTCGCAATGTATTGCCTCACTTTAAAGTTATCAGAGTACAATAAACTACAGAATACAAGTAAAAGCCTCATGCATAAATACTTGTTAGAACATGGGTGTGACTCCATACTTGTATTTATGTCTCCACACCCACTGCTGATTTCTACATCCATCTCAAGCATATGTTAGAGTGGTTAGATATTAATAGGAGTTTGGGAAAAAAACTCTTATTGGGGAACAAAGAGAAAGAAAAAAAGAAAGGGAAAAAAAACAGAGCTTCCCCTTCCAAAGAGAGAGAATAAAGGATTAGAAAACTGTACCCTTCAAACAGCTTTCAGTTTAAAAGAACAGTTGGTTTTGTTTTTTTAATTATTAGGAAAAAAAAGTATGAGACACAAAAATTATCAAGGGTAGGGAAGGAAGAAATAAATGACAGGAGGCCAGCAAAACTTGGAGAAAGAAATTTCTTCAGAAAAGCAAGAAGTGAGGTAATTAGTATTACAAACAAGTAATTTTCAAAATGTCTATATGGAGTTAAAGGAATTATGAGTCTCCTATAAGGCAAGAGTATTTTGATTTTAGATAATGTATCTACACTCAGAGAAAAGGTTTAATAGAGAAATGAATACTCAACAAGAACATAGGCAGAACACTCTATGGTATAAATTATAGCAATACCCTTTTGGATCTGTCTCCTAAAGCAAAAGAAATAGAAGCAAAAGTAAACAAATGGGGATCTAATCAAACCTAAAAGCTTGTGCACAGCAAAAGAAACTATTAACTAAACAAAAAGACAACCAATGGAATGGAAGAAAATATTTACAAATGATAAAACTCACAAGGGGTTAATATCCAAGCTATATAAACAGTCCATACAACACACACACACACACACAACCCACACAATCAAAAAACGGGCAGAAGACCTAAAGAAACATTTTTCCATAGAAGACATACAGATGGCTAACAGGCACATGAAAAGATGCTCATTGTTGCTAATTATTAGAGACGTGTAAATCAAAACCACAGTGAAATATCACCTCACACCTGTCAGAATGACTATCATCAAAAAGTCTGCAAATAACAAATGTTGGAAAGGAAGAAGATAAAAGGGAACCCTTGTACTCTATTGGTGGGAATGTAAATTGGTATACTCACTATGGAAAAGAATACGGAAGTTCCTCAAAAATAGCCTAAAAACAGAACTAACACATGCTGCTGTGCTTAGTCGCTAAGTTGTGCCTGACTCTTTGCAATCCCATGGCCCCACCAGGCTCTTCTGTCCATGGGGATTCTCCAGGCAAGAATACTACAGTGGGTTGCCATGCCCACCACTCAGGGATCTTCCCAACCCAGGGATCAAACCCAGGTCTCCCACACTGCAAGCAGATTCTTTACCGTCTGAGCCACCAGGGAAGCCCAAGAAGTAACATATGATGCAGCAATTCCACTTCTGGGTAGAAAGCTGAAGAAAATTAAAAACACTAATTTGACAAGATCCACACACCCTAATCTTCACAGCAGCACTATTAACAACAGCCAAGAATTGGAAGCAACCTAAGTGTCTATCAACAGAAAAGTGGATAAAGATGTGGTGTACACACACACACACACACACACACACACACACCGCTGGAATATTACTTGGCCATTATAAAGAATGAAATTCTAGCAGCAATGTGAATGGACCAAAAGAATATTATGCTTAGTGAAATAAGTCAGAGAAAACAAATACTGTATGACCTCACTTACATATATGATCCAAAACATAATACAGATAAATGTATATATCAAAACAGAAATAGACTCACAGATTCAGAAAACAAACAACAGTCATCAGTGAGGAGGGGGGTTGGGGTACAAGACTAAGACATACAAACCACTTTGTATAAAGTGGGTAAGAGACTAGGATATATTGCACATGCCAGGGAATAGCAGCCATTATATTAGGGTAATGTTTAATGAAGTATAAACTGTAAAAATACTGAGTAACTATGCTATACACTTGACACCAATATAATATTGTTAATCCACTACACTTCAATTTTAGAAACAGAATGTGTTGATGACCATGTCCTAGTTAAATGAAACTGACTATAATACAGGCTTAAATTTATGAAATAAGACTCCCTGGGATCATGTAAACATATATCTAGCTTGATTCGCTAAACCGGAAAAAAACATTCAATCATTACTACCAAACAGAATTTCGTTCTTTAACTATTCATAATTTTAAACACCAGGTCACATTTTAAGCTTTTCAGATTTATGTGTGTGCTCAGTTGCTCAGTTGTGTCTGACTCTTTTATAGCTCCATGGACAATAGCCCACCAGGCTTATCTGTCCATGGAATTTTCCAGGCAAGAGTACTGGAGTGGGGTGCTATTTCCTATTCCAGGGGATTCTCCTGACCCAGGTGTTGAACTCACGTCTCCCATGTCTCCTGTGTTGTTGATGTATTCTTAACCACTATGCCACCTGGGAAGCCCCAGATTTATGCTTTTCACAAATTCTACAAACCAGTCCAACAGCAGCCTCTGTTTTTTAAATATATATATTAATGATAAATCAACAGTAGCAATGGTGGTGATGATGATGGAGAAAACTAATGGCAGCAGCCAACATTCTGGGTGATGAACACGAGACTGCATGTTGCTTCTTACACTCCATTTAGTGTGCTTACATGATCAAGGAAAACCTAAAGAATACAGTTTACAATACACACAGGCGAATGAAACATTTACCAAGTGGAACTGGAATGAGATAAAAATAGAATCAAAAGAGCTCAGGTCTACTTTTTCCACAACGCAACTTTATAGAAACAGACTAGTTCTACCAGTCTGAGGTCAAGTGCCTACTGCTCGCCAGTGGTATTTTATACAAAAACCAAAAAATTTGCTTCTGTGGTAAGGTTTATTTTGAAGCTTTCTTTACTAAAGCCACAGGCAGACAGTACATAGGACAAGCCATGAGATGGCAGAGAAAAGTGGTTCCTCTCAAATGGAAGATGCCAAAGTTCACAGTATCAGGTCAGTCTTAGGCCAAAAAAAGTACTTTATACCAACATTGTTAGTTTCTCTCTTCTTCTTTAACACTGAAACAAATGCCCTATTTTTCAAATACATTTTAAGAGTTTTATATTCACCCACCTCCCCCAAAACTAAATATTTGTTTCAAATTGTGTCTTGTTCTCTGCTAAACACAGTTGTTATAGTAAGGAAACTGAAGTGGTTGATGGCTATAGCTCTTCTTCCAGGAATATCTGTCAAAATACTTATTTGTCAGTTTCAAGCTGTCTAGAAATCTATTTTCTCAATTATATTTCACAAAGTAAAAGCATTGCAAGTGTAAAGGGGGGAAAAATGTATTACAGAATTGCCTTTCCCCAGAGAATAAGAAGCTGGATATTTTTCAGTTGTTATTTTACAAATAAAGATTTCCACTCAATTTAATATAAATAAATAAATATTACCTTAAAAATTAGAATTATGCCATGCTTCCCTTGAAGTAAGAACTGAGCTAAATTAAAATCAATGACTTTAGAATATCAAGAGCTGGCAAGAGCCTTGGAGGTGTCCATTTTTTAAAAAGACCATTCTGGATTATACAATTAACTTTTGAATAATCCTGGGAAGGGGCTTCCCAGGTGGCTCAGGAGTAAAGATTCCACTTGCCAATGTGGGAGACACAGGTTCAATCCCTGGGTGGGGAAGGACGCCTGGAGAAAGAAATGACAATCCACACCAGTGTTCTTGTCTGGAAAATCTCATAGACAGAGGAGCCTGGTGGGCTACACTCCACAGAGTCGCAAAAGAGTTGGACATGACTTAGCAACTAAACAATAGCAAACAACAATCCTGGGCAAACAGGGAAAGATGGGATTTTAAGAACAGAAGTAAAGATGCAATACAGTTCCCTGGCAGCTTGTACAAACTTGGATGTGCTCTATTTACCAAGAATTAATTAAAGGATACCACTCTAAAGTTGAGTTCTTGATACTTTTAAAATTATTAGCGAAAAAAGTATTTTCAGTATTAAGCAAATATAATCTCCTTCCATCATAGTAGTGATTTAGCTATCTGCACATAAGCATACAGGAAAAAACTCTTTTTCCTAGCCCTTAGAGGTAAATGACTATCATTAAACAATAGTGACAGCTGTCTCTTGAAGTCATATTAACAGTGACAGCAGAAAACATATGATACAATAGTGACAAAAAGACAAGAGGAGATGGTCTGGCACTCTCTGAGGGTTCCAGGTTTACACACCTTTTGAGTCCATAGAAAAAGAAGAATCTACAGGGATCAAAATCATTTCTTAGACACAAATTATTTTAATCAGACTATAGTTTTAAGGCTTTATAGATAAAAATTAAAATCACCTGAGCAATTAAAATATAAAATAAAAATTAGACACAACTATAATTGTTCACAATTGAGTACCAAAGAGTTCTCTGTAAGATATTTAAATTCTTTGAAGAGATACTTCATTTTTTTTCCCATATGCTCCCAATTTAAACTCTGTCACCACATAAGATCTCACTTTATGCTCCATTAATCAAGACTGCATGAACTAACCACTAAAAAAAAAGGTGAGTTCTCTTTCTATAGAATAACATCAGCAAAATAAACTGATAGTTATCAAAAAGCATTTACAATAATAGACATAGTCAGGAACATGTTACAAGTCATTTTTCCATCATTAATAACACAAACAGCAATTCTACTTCTGTAAATTTTATTGACACTTTCATTAAAATAGATGCCACACTCGGTATATACATATAAGGAAGAAATAAATTAAAAATATACCCTCATGGAAATATGTAAGAGAATTCTTCAGGATTTTAAGTAAACCAACCAAACCAGCATTATAATATCAATCAACTTTCATATAAAAACGTATGGTGTAAGACACCTTTGAATGAAACAATTAGAATATAACATGTCCACAGAAATATCTTAAGCATCATATCTGGAAAGCAACACTTAAAACATTAACACAGAAGATGTATTTATAATTTAAAACAGTCTCTATAAAATTATTCCATATATGTCATGAGAATGTTCCAAGACTCAGCTGAATTTCTTCTCAAACAATGAACATCTCTAAATAGTAACTGTATTTTCAGTCCTTTGTCTAATGCACCAGAAACTGAGTACAGAGCAAAATAAATAAATTGAACACAGTACAAAAACTTCCTAAGCATTCTGACCAGAGTAATATTTATTTTTCAATTTTTTTTCTGGTTATACGTGTTTTGCTTTCAGCAGCTGAATAATACCCAAAATAGTTCCAGTGTCTTAATTATTTGTAATTTCCATTTCTTAGCTGGACTTCATTATAAAAACCTGGATTGAAAATCACGTGGTAAACAAAACTCTAACAAGCAACACTGAACCCAATTCACTTTATCAAATAAAACTGAAAAATAATTTTAAAAACAGAAAAAGAACGGATATTATTCATAATATTAAAATATTCACAATTATCACAGAGCTTTCTAAAAACAATGGGCTGAAGAGCTGCTTCTGAGGCCCTTTTCAGGAGAGTTTGATTAATAAAATATCAGAAAGCTCTCACTGTCTTACTCACAGGCTGGCATTTTATACCAATCTTAACAACTGTTCTGTAATAACAGGAATGGATAGAACAGAAAGTGTCAAGTCGAAATACTCTCACCTTTGTTAGCCTTCTATTTCAAGAGTTCAGTTTCTTCACAGAGTAAGTTATAAAACTTTAACACAATGGCTCACTTTATTAAATCTGTGAGATGTTTAATGGGAATAATCATAGCCCACATTTAAAAACTGAGAACTTGAAAAACAGGTGTGTTTGCCAGAGGTTTTTTCGTAAATGACAGAGTACATTCTGATAGTCCCCATGATTAAATTTTCACACAGTATTTTAATACAGGCTCAGTAAAAAACGGTGGCTGGTATTAAAATTTTTCTTTTCAGGTGTGGGAATGGAGGCCCTACTGATGTAAAATTCATGGTGGAATATGCAGGATAGAGATTCAATACATATATTAAAGCTTTTATCACACATAAAATCACTGCTCTAGGCCTTGTGGCCCAGCCAGGAGTAAAAGTCAGATATGCAGTCTATAGTCGGAAAGTAGAGGGCAAATACCTGGTGTCTGGTGAGACACACACATATACCTTATAGCACACAACAGGAGTGAGTGAGTGTCAAAGAGATCCTGAGAAAACAAACCGGAGGACTGCGGGAGCGGTAGGGGGTGGTATCAGGGAAGGTAAATTTTATTCCATGATGGCATAGAATATATTTGCCAAAAGAGAGAATAGATTTGCATATGAAGATAAGGTCAAAAGACATTCCAAGTAAACAGAGAGAAGAGAGACATTAAGAGTGGAGAAACTGGGGAGATGGAAGATTTCAGGGGCAAGTGCAGAGTGCTTCATTTTGGCTAAAGAGGCATTTATAAGAAGGGAGAGAAGTGAGGCTAAGTAAAAATGAAAGCAAGTAACCAGGTTACGGAATCTTTTCCTGTCGGCAATTTTTTAAGGACTGGCCTGACATCATCTGTAGCTCAGCTGGTAAAGAATCCACCTGCAATGCAAGCAACCACAGTTCGATTCCTAGGTCGGCAAGATCTCCTGGAAAAAGGATAGGCTACCCACTCCAGTATTCTTGGGCTTTTCCTGGTGGCTCAAATGGTAAAGAATCTGCCTACAATGTGGGAGACCTTGGTTTGATCTCTGGGTTGGGAAGATCCCCTGGAGGAAGGCATAGCAACCCACTCCAGTATTCTTGCCTGGAGAATCCCCATAGACAGAAAAGCCTGGCAGGCTACAGTCCACGGGGTCACAAAGAGTCGGACACAACTGAGCAACTAAGCACAAACTGACATCATCTGAGCTCGGCTTTAGCAAAATTGAGCTGGAAGGAGCAATTAGAATGAAAACTGAAGTAGGATAGAAGCAGATGCAGATACGGCTTAGGAAGTAATAGCTTAAGAAAACATTTATGTGACCCTAAAATTGTGAATGTTAAAGCAGACATGGCAAAGGCAAGGATTAACTTTAATGTGAAAGTCGCAGGAGTTGGCAACCAATTGGACGTGGCTGGCAAAGGAGAAGGGGTCAAAGATGTGCTCTTCTCATGGGCTAGAGATTCTCCCTGGCTTTGAATTATCTGAAACTAACTCACTGTAAGGATTCTTTGTGACAGTATTGAGAGCTAATTTCAAAATACAAAGGAAAGAGGGAAAGAAACATATTTTGTATAACTTAATCATGTATTCAAATGAGATATTATGAGGAAGTGATCCCAAAGTCCCTGCACTATTTTGTCCTTTTTTCTTTCCCTCTAAGTTTTTGGAAGTGAATTAGAGAAAACATGCCTGTCATATAAAAGCCCTTTTACTGACAAACATAAAATAAAACTTAAGGGCCATCTGATCATAACTTTTCCTTTTTAATTCCAGGCAACAAGGCACCGAACATAAAAGTAAACTACCCAAAGGCCAAGTGACAGCTGGAATAAGCACAGGGCAAGCAGTCTGGGTAAAGAAGCTTTGCTCTCTAGAGAGCTGTGACTTCAAATCCACTTTCTGTCAAAATAAGGGAGTTCAACTTTTGGACATCAACTGAAGTGCAGGTCCAAGCCCAAACACTCTGTTACCAGAAGAAATGATGCTTTTGAACTGTGGTGCTGGAGTAGACTCTTGAGACTCACTTGGACAGCAAGGAAATTAAACCAGTCAATCCTAGAGGAAATTAATCCTGAATATTCATTGGAAGGACTGATGCTGAAGCTGAAGCTTCAATACTTTGGCCACCTGATGTGAAGAAACGACTCACTGGAAAACACCCTGATGCAAAAGACTGAGGGCAAGAAGAGAAAGGGGCAACAGAGGATAAGATGGTTAGATTGCATCACCAACTCAATGGGCATGAGTCTGAGTAAACTCTAGGAGATAGTGAAAGATGGGAGCCTGGCGTGCTGCAGTCCATGGGGTCGCAAAGAGTCAAACATGACTTAGAAAATGAACAAGAACAAAACTATTCCATGAAACATGGCTGAGCAAATTTTGTCCCTCATGTTTTTTAGCTTCTTGCTTTAATTTTAGAATATTCTACAACCAGTCTCTAATTCTGTTTAATTTCAGCCAAATCACTTTAGATGAATCTGAAAAAGCAATCACTTGATCAGCACAGAGAAACTTTAGGAAAGAGTCAGGATGCTACAAAAAAAAAAAATTCACACCACACAAACATATTTAGCATACACATAATTTAAGATCAGGAGAGCTAAAATGACATAAACCAACCTAATCACTTTATCATACAGAAAACAGTATCTTCTTTTGGCAAGAAGTTATTTTACTCCTGAATCAGCAAGGAAAAAGAGAGATGAAAATCCCTCTCTAGGGGGAAAAAACAGATTGTTGAAGAACATTAGAAAGACTAGAGAGAGTATTTTTCAAAAGGTTTTAGCAAGAATGGTAAGATATGTTTCTCAGGTCCTTAGATAGATTTTATGACTCTTGTTCCAATTATAAAAAGAGAAAACTTCGGCCACTATAACTCAACTCTATTGAGGATTAAATAAATGTCTGCAAACTATGAACATAACATTTTTACAATGTTTTGGGAAAGTAATTTCAAGCATAGGACTTTTCTTCAATATTCACTCAACATCTTTATAGAGTTTCTGCAATAAACCAGACCACAACTTTGGCACTGGACAAAATCGCTTTTTCAAACTTAAAATTCTGCAAAAATATGTATCAGATCAGATCAGATCAGTCGCTCAGTCGTGTCCGACTCTTTGCGACCCCATGAACCGCAGCACGCCAGGCCTCCCTGTCCATCACCAGCTCCCGGAGGTCACTCAGACTCGCATCCATCGAGTCAGTGATGCCATCCAGCCATCTCATCCTCTGTCGTCCCCTTCTCCTCCTGCCCTCAATCCCTCCCAGCATCAGAGTCTTCTCCAATGAGTCAACTCTTCGCATGAGGTGGCCAAAATACTGGAGTTTCAGCTTTAGCATCATTCCTTCCAAAGAAATTCCAGGATTGATCTCCTTCAGAATGGACTGGTTGGATCTTCTTGCAGTCCAAGGGACTCTCAAGAGTCTTCTCCAACACCACAGTTCAAAAGCATCAATTCTTCGGCGTTCAGCCTTCTTCACAGTCCAGCTCTCACATCCATACATGACCACAGGAAAGACCATAGCCTTGACTAGGCGAACCTTTGTTGGTAAAGTAATGTCTCTGCTTTTGAATATGCTATCTAGGTTGCTCATAACTTTCCTTCCAAGGAGTAAGCGTCTTTTAATTTCATGGCTGCAGTCACCATCTGCAGTGATTTTGGAGCCCAGAAAAACAAAGTCTGACACTGTTTCCACTGTTTCCCCATCTATTTCCCATGCAGTGATGGGACCAGATGCCATGATCTTCGTTTTCTGAATGTTGAGCTTTAAGCCAACCCTTTCACTCTCCACTTTCACTTTCATCAAGAGGCTTTTTAGCCCCTCTTCACTTTCTGCCATAAGAGTGGTGTCATCTGCATATCTGAGGTTATTGATATTTCTCCCGGCAATCTTGATTCCAACTTGTGTTTCTTCCAGTCCAGCATTTCTCATGATGTACTCTGCATATAAGTTAAATAAACATGGTGACAATATGCAGCCTTGACGTACTCCTTTTCCTATTTGGAACCAGTCTGTTGTTCCATGACCAGTTCTAACTGTTGCTTCCTGACCTGCATACAGATTTCTCAACAGGCAGATCAGGTGGTCTGGTATTCCCATCTCTTTCAGAACTTTCCACAGTTTATTGTGATCTACACAGTCAAAGGCTTTGGCATAGTCAATAAAGCAGAAATAGATGTTTTTCTGGAACTCTCTTGCTTTTTCCATGATCCAGCGGATGTTGGCAATTTGATCTCTGGTTCCTCTGCCTTTTCTAAAACCAGCTTGAACATCAGGAAGTTCACGGTTCACATATTGCTGAAGCCTGGCTTGGAGAATTTTGAGCATTACTTTACTAGCGTGTGAGATGAGTGCAATTGTTCGGTAGTTTGAGCACTCCTTGGCATTGCCTTTCTTTGGGATTGGGATGAAAACTGACCTTTTCCAATCTTGTGGCCACTGCTGAGTTTTCCAAATTTGCTGGCATATTGAGTGCAGCACTTTCACAGCATCTCTTTCAGGACTTGGAATAGTTCCACTGGAATTCCATCACCTCCACTAGCTTTGTTCATAGTGATGCTTTCTAAGGCCCATTTGACTTCACATTCCAGAATGTCTGGCTCTAGGTCAGTGATCACATCATCATGATTGTCTAGGTCTTGAAGCTCTTTTTTGTACAGTTCTTCTGTGTATTCTTGCCACCTCTTCTTAATATCTTCTGCTTCTGTTAGGTCCACACCATCTCTGTCCTTTATCGTGCCCATCTTTGCATGAAATGTTCCTTTGGTATCTCTGATTTTCTTGAAGAGATCCCTAGTCTTTCCCATTCTGTTGTTTTCCTCTATTTCTTTGCATTGATCACTGAAGAAGGCTTTCTTATCTCTTCTTGCTATTCTTTGGAACTCTGCATTTAGATGTTTATATCTTTCCTTTTCTCCTTTGCTTTTCGCTTCTCTTCTTTTCACAGCTATTTGTAAGGCCTCCCCAGACAGCCATTTTGCTTTTTTGCATTTCTTTTCCATGGGGATGGTCTTGATCCCTGTCTCCTGTACAATGTCACGAACCTCATTCCATAGTTCATCAGGCACTCTATCTATCAGATCTAGGCCCTTAAATCTATTTCTCACTTCCACTGTATAATCATAAGGGATTCGATTTAGGTCATACCTGAATGGTCTAGTAGTTTTCCCTACTTTCTTCAATTTCAGTCTGAATTTGGCAATAAGGAGTTCATGGTCTGAGCCACAGTCAGCTCCTGGTCTTGTTTTTGCTGATTGTATAGAGCTTCTCCATCTTTGGCTGCAAAGAATATAATCGATCTGATTTCGGTGTTGACCATCTGGTGATGTCCATGTATAGAGTCTTGTCTTGTGTTGTTGGAAGAGGGTATTTGCTATGACCAGTGCATTTTCTTGGCAAAACTCTATTAGTCTTTGCCCTGCTTCATTCCGTATTCCAAGGCCAAATTTGCCTGTTACTCCAGGTGTTTCTTGACTTCCTACTTTTGCATTCCAGTCCCCTATAATGAAAAGGACATCTTTTTTGGGTGTTAGTTCTAAAAGGTCTTGTAGGTCTTCATAGAACCTTTCAACTTCAGCAGTATGCATACACATAAATAAACAAATAGTAGCTTCTCAGTATCATAAATGATATATAATAGATCCTTCTTCATTTCAGTTATGTAGCATTTCCAATGTAGTTACACATTTTGTTTTTGATGTCACAATTTACCTTTTTTTATACTGTGTATCCATTAACAAATTATTTCATCTCTAGATATTTTCCATACTTTTGTCCTTTAAAATTCATACTAGAGTTAACTGCTTAACACACTACTATAATACAGTATTACTGTATTCTGAATATGACTATAGTTATGTTTACCATTGTATTTTACAGTTTCATGGTTTTTTGTTACTATTATAATTGGGGTCCTTTCATTTTCAGCTCAAAGAACTCCTTTCAGCCCTTTCCATCAGGCGGGTATAATGGTGATGAATTCCCTCAGCTTTTGTTTGTCTGGGAAAGTCTTCTCTCTCTGTTTCTTTTTTTATTTGGCTGTGTGGAGTCTCAGTTGCGGTACATTTTGCCTGGAAAAATCCCATGGACGCAGGAGCCTGGTAGGCTGCAGTCCAGGCGGTCGCTAAGAGTCTGACACGACTGAGCGACTTCACTTTCACTCTTCACTTTCATGCATTGGAGAAGGAAATGGCAACCCACTCCAGTGTTCTTGCCTTGAGAATCCCAGGGATGGGGGAGCCTGGTGAGCTGCCGTCTATGGGGTCGCACAGAGCTGGACACGACTGAAGCGACTTAGCAGCAGCAGCAGACCTTTAGTTGAGGCATGCAAAGTCTTAGTTGCAACATGCGGGATCTAGTTCCCTGCCCAGGGATCAAACCCAGGTCTCCTGCATTGGTAGCACCAAGTCTTAGCCCCTGGACCACCAGGAAAGTCTCTGTATCTCCGTTTCTGAAGGACAACTTTACTGGATAAAATAGTCCTGGTTGGCAGTTTTTTCATTCATCACTTTGAATATATCATCTCACTCTCTCCTGGCCTTCACTGTTTTCTGCTGAGAAACCCACGGATAGCTTTGTGGGGCTTTCCTTGTCCTTAAGGAAGGTTTTTCTCATGTTGCTCTTAAAATTCTCTTTGCCTTTGATTTTAGACTGTTTTATTATCATGTGTCTTGTAGTAAATCATTTGGGGTTGAAATCTGGGGGGAAATTATGAGCTTCATACGTTTAGATGCCCAACTTTCTCCCCATATTTAGAAAATTCTCATCCATTATTTCTTTAAATAAGCTTTCTGCTCCCTTTTCCCTCTGGGACTTCAATAATATGTAGTTGTTTCTCCTAAAGGTATTTCATAGCTTACATAGGCTTTCTTCATTCTTTATCATTCTTTTGAACTCCTCTGACTGGATAATTTGAAATGACCTACCTTCTGCTTCACAGATTTTTTCTTCTGCTTGATCTGATCAGACATTGATGCTCTCTATTGCCTTTTTTCATTTCATTCATCATAGTCTTCAGCTCCAGAATCTCAATTTGGTTCTTTTTTTTTTTTTTTTTGATTCCTGTTTTTCTGTTTAACATTTCATTTTGTTCATATATTGATTTTTTTAATTTCATTGAATTGCCTGTGTTTTTTTGTAGGTCCCTAAGCTTCCTTAAAATTACTATTTTACAATATTGTATTGGTTTTCCCATATATCAAAATGAATCTGCCACAGGTATACATGTGTTCCCCATCCTGAACCCTCCTCCCTCCTCCCTCCCCATACCATCCCTCTGGGTCGTCCCAGTGCACCAGCCCCAAGCATCCAGTATTGTGTACTGAACCTGGACTGGTGACTCGTTTAATATATATTATACATATTTCAATGCCATTCTCCCAAATCATCCCACCCTCTCCCTCTCCCACAGAGTCCAAAAGACTGTTTGAATTCTTTTATTGGGAACAATTGTAACTCTCTTTTCTTCGGGAGGGGGTGTTAGTTACTGCAAAATAACTGTGTTCCTACATAGTGTCATTTTTCCTTGATTTTTCACATGTTCCTTAGAGTCTTGCATTGCTGTCTTTGCATTTGAAGGAGCAGTCACCTACTCCAGTCTTTACAGGCTGCTTTTAGGAGAAAAACACCTTCCAGAGCCTTGTTAGGAATTTGGAGACTTTTTCAAATCTTTTCTATGGATTCACCTGTTCCACACTTATTGTTCCTTTTTGTGAGTGAATTCTTAAGACTGTATGCCTTCTGTGGATCCTGCAAAGCCAGGTCAAATGATGAGAGCCTCCTATTTTGCTTTCCCTGGGGCGGTCTTGAATGCTCAAGTTCATGTGGTCTCTCCCAATCCTGCAGAGTCCAGTTGGCTTTCCATTTGTGCTCACCAGTGTCTGCAAAGGTTAGATGTCTTTGCTTCAGGGGTGCACACAGGGAGCTGGCCAAAGGGTAGAGTATGGAGCTATGAATGGATGAGGCACTGAGGGTGCTCAAACACTCTCAGTTTCCCCTGTGGAAGAAAGCATCGGTCAGGAAGGTCCCTACTGGCATTCGGCTGTGCCACCTTGCGGAAAGGGTGATGCAAGTAAACCAAAACTGTTCCTGTTGCCCTCTTCACTGCATACAATCTCAGACACTTTCGCCCCCACAACAGTACGTTGAACTTCTCTGCTGGACTACCAGACTTCCACAAGGGCACTACTGTCCATGGGTGATTGTCAAAACCAGGTACTCTTTGTGGGGAGAAAACAATGGTTGTTGTTGTACAGTCACTAAGTCATATCCAACTCTTTGTGAGCACCCCCCAAGAACTGCAGCACACTAGGCTTCCCTATCTTTCACTACCTCCCAGAGTTTGCTCAAATTCATGACCACTGAGTCAGTGATGCTATCTAACCATCTCATCCTCTGCCACCCCATTCTTTTGCCTTCAATCTTTTCCAGCCTCATGGTCTTTTTCAATGAGTTGGCTCTTTGCATCAGGTGGCCAAAGTATTGGAGCTTCAGCTTCAGCAACAGTTCTTCCAGTGAATATTCAAGGTTGATTTCCTTCAGGATTGAGTGGAGAAAACAATAGAAAACTCTCATTCCCCCATATGATGATACCATTCTTCTGCAGCCCAAAGGACACTCAGCCCACTGATGCTCTGCTCAGGACTATAGTCACTTCCTAGTCTGCAATGAGTTTGGGTTCTTCTGCCATAGTATATAATATGCATAAATAAATTTATTTTTTTCTCTTTCTCCCCAGCTTATCAGCTTCACATTACTGTTTATAAACCTTTCTAGAACCTCATCATCATCTATTTTTCTTTCTTCCTGTTTGCTCTGGGATTGGGGAAAAAAGCTAAGCAAGTTTGTTCTCAGACTTTAATAAAGAGATTTTTAATATAGGCCAAGTACTATACCTGTGACTGAGTAGAGAGATATCATTTATATCATTTTTCATAATTTTCAATGCCTCCCTCATTCCACAATTTAGGTGCAACCAGGGAGAGCCACCTTATTAGCATCTTATCATCAGTGCCTAGAACTATATCTAGTTTTTTTTTTTTGAAGATAGCTGATAAATATTTTGAATAAATGAATTTTCAATTTCCTGACAAATTCAATAGAGCATAAGGCTCATGACAGTTATATGAAGGCTTAGAATGCTTAGATATTAGGAAATTCTGCAATAAACTAGTTGTGTGACTTAGGACAAATCACTTGACACATCTTGGTTTTACTTTCTTTGTCAGTAAAATAAGAATGCTGAACTACACAAACTCTAAATTTCTCATATATATACATATAATATTTTAATATTCTTATTTTGATTACTCATAAGGACTTCCCTGGTGGCTCAGACAGTAAAACTGCCTACAGTGCGGGAGACCTGGATTCAATCCCTGGGTCGGGAAGATCTCCTGGAGAAGTAAATGGCAACCCACTCCAGTATTCTTGCCTGGAGAATCCCATGGATGGAGGAGGAGCCTGGCAGGCTACAGTCCATGGGGTTGCAAAGAGTCAGACATGACTGACTTCACTTTCAAGCTACTTTTTTCTTAAATAATTTATTTTTCTTAAATAATTATGATACAAAATAAGTCACTGCCAGATAGGCACTTTGGTTGGCTCCTGATCTTTCACTGACAAATACTATAGGTCTTCTTTTCATTGAAAGGAGGGTTGTAAAGGGTGGTGGCAAGCAAAAGTTTCTATTTAAATTTAACATTTAAATTGCCTCATTTAAATTTTTAAATTTTTTAAATTTCCAAATCTCAGCACTTTATCTATAAATTACACCAGCCAGACATAACCTGAATAATATATTTCACTAGTTCACGAGGGTAGAGAAGACAGTCACAGAGATATGTCTTAGGTAACTGGAGGACAACCTTAAGGCATCTATGGTGCAACATATGGAAGAAAGACAGGAGATATGGGAACAGAATAATACTGTAAACAGACTGCCTCAAAATTTCACCTCCAGTATGCTCTGTGAAAGGAAGCAGGTGAAATGGTCCAATAGTGAATAAATGAATTCTGCTCAGTTTTTCCATCATACTATCTTTACCTGTAGAAGCGAAGCCCGCTAACACCAAAAGGCATGTTAAGCATACATTCACCCAATACATATTAAAATAAAAACTGAGTGCATACTCTGCATCCAGCATTGTGCTAAGGCACAAGAAAGACAAAGATTATTCCAACACATCCTCCACCTGTAAGTGCTCAGACTGGTAGAGAGAAAAGAGAGTAAATAAACCATAAAACACAGCATAATTACTATTTTAAAGTAAGTACAGCCTACCACTTAGGCACAAAGATAGGACTTTTTTCTGGGAAAGTGATCTTTAAGCCAAATCTAAAATGATATAGATAAACTGAGGAGGACAACAGAGAGGAAATCCAGACAGAGGAAATGGAGTGTGCAAAGTCATGCAAGAGTGAAGCTGAGTGTATTCAGGGAATGACAACTGTTACAGCATTTGTGGGGCACTGGCAGTCAAAGGGGGGAAGGCAATGGCACCCCACCCCAGTACTCTTGCCTGGAAAATCCCATGGATGGAGGAGCCTGGTAGGCTGCAGTCCATGGGGTCACTAAGAGTTGGATACGACTGAGTGACTTCGCTTTCACTTTTCACTTTCATGTGCTGGAGAAGGAAATGCCAACCCACTCCAGTGTTCTTGCCTGGACAATCTGGGGACGGGGGGACGGAGGAGCCTGGTGGGCTGCCATCTATGGGGTCGCAGAGTCGGACACAACTAAAGCGACTTAACAGCAACAGGCAGTCAAAGAGGAAAAGCCTGGGAGGAGAGCAGGAGCTGCTGCGTGCCATACGAGGGGGAACTGTCTGTGTAGTGAACATACGGGGAAACAATGAGGAATTTTAAGCAACATAAAAAATATGATTAGCAGTCAAGATAGGGAAGGAGGGATGCTGTCACCCAGTCGATAATAAGAATCAACAAACTGATCCCTTCAAGGTTGGACAAAGTTAAGGGTTAAGGCAGAATTAGGAGTTCAAAAAGAGTCACAGAGTTACCATTTGTGTAACAGTGGCTCCATTCAGAGGAACAGGAAGAGAAGAGAAGGGAGCTGGGTTAGGAAAAAGGCAACAATGTATTAGGGCATCTGTGAAGGCCAAGGGGCCTGTGCAGGTTGCAGGTACGGTCAGAACTAAAGGCCTGGAGCTCAAGAGAACAGCATCTGCGAGAGATAAAGAACCGAGAGTCAATGTTCTAAGTGAAACAATGTGAGTGGCTGAAGTCACCTTGGAAGATAATGAAACATGAAATTAGATGAAGGAGGAATCCTGGAAAACTCAGAAACTTCTCAACCTGTCAGTATTCAGATTATAGACAAAACCATGTACTGAGAACCTACTCATCCCCACTCTCCCATCCCCAACCCACTCCCTGCAAAAAGTGCTGGCTCTCCTTGCTAGTAACCAATGATGCCAGAACTTACTTTAGAAGATAACCACCGTGGAACAACTTTTTACATACCTATTAAACTCCAAGGAGTAGAGCTTCTGAATTAACATCTAAGTACAGATAGATAAAACAAGAAACCAGGAAAGAAGTCAGTATAGGACTTTTCTGGTGGTCCAGTGGATAAGACTCAGCACTTCCACTTCGAGGGTCATGGGTTCAATTCCTGGTGGGGGATCTAAACTCACATGCCATGAGGTGTGGCCAAAAAAGAAAAAAAGTCAGTGTATAACCAAAAAGGACTGACTCACCTTGGTATCTAAAATTCTCATTTTTGTAGGAACAACTTGTAGAATGTATTAATATAACAAAGGCTGGAAATCTTATGTGACTTTTAATATCACATAATCAACTTCAGGTATTCATAAATATTATTTGCCTAGTGAGAGAAAAACAAGCATCTTATTTGGATAGTTCAGGAACTGCTACGAGAAATGCACCAACTAATTTACTACAAAAGCAAAGGGTGAAAATGATTTCATCCCCTCTAACCAATACATTCAAATCTTACCTTTTTCTTTAAGAAAAAAAGACTTTAAAAATAACTAAGTTCTAGTATGCCATAAATTAAAATTTAAAAAAGTTCCTCTCGTACTAACTTGTTTGGTAGTGATTTGTTAACATATAAGAAGTAATAGCCAAAATGAGGAAATAATGAATTAAGTTTTCTTTTAGAACAAAAGTGCTTCTATAATATGGATTTGGCAAACCTGCAGAGATGGGATTTATATATCCGCCCCCTCTCCCTTCCCTAACCCTTCAACTTGTACACAAGCCTACAGTTCTTCAAGTTGACAGCATACAACTATTAACTCTCCAGTTAGGACGACAGAGCTTGGAAAATCAGGTCACAAGGTTGCCACGGGGACTCTAATTATCTGTCTGGCAAGTTTGCGTGATGTCCTACTCCCCTCTGTGATCCTGTCATATATCACCTGGTAAGCAAGATAAGGTAAAGGTTAGCAGGGCTTTCTACAAAAATATTTGCTCCAAATCACTAGGAATGTGGGAAAATGCAGGCACTCTTCTCCATTTATGTCAACACTGTCATTGAAACTTTTATTCAGAAGCTTCTTGGTCCACAGAATTTTTTTAAAAGTCCAGGGTCAATCATGACCCAAACCATATATGCTGACTTACAATTTAAAAACAATTCTTGATCCTGTTCCAAGCGAGCTCTCTGTAATGCAAATAAAGTCATTTTTCTGAAATAGATAGTTATGAATCTTTCATTCACAATAGCTAATGAGAAACACATGAGCCAAATACATCGTGGGGATCATGTCAGTGGTGTGTAATCTGAGCAGTGTGTTAGGAAGTGCTGGGCTCCACCAGAGGAGGATGAGGCAGTGTTGCTTCAAATGAAGGTCTTCAAGTTACCCACATTGCAAATTCCCAGTAAGACACATTTCGCCATCTCTAAAGATGACCACTTTACGATCAGCCTGAGGTCTTCAGCATGACTTCATTTTATGAATAATGGCTTCTTCATTCCTAGGCATTTCCAAGAAAAGAATACTGAGTAGTGTCTATAAAACTAATACAAACCATACTTGTCTGTTCTGATCTTAAGCTGACCTTAGTTGAAAAATCTTTCAAAGGGAGTTCTGGTATACCATAATTTTTCCCAAAGCTGTTCACAAATAAATGTTCTTCTGCAGGATGACTGTAAAATAAAATGTAATTTGAAAATGTTATTATTTTATAAATCCACAATATTGGGATGTGTTGAAAAATAGAATACAAAATGTTAATATCTTCACTCTCTTAGAAATGAAAATGAGAAAAAAAAAGAAAAGGAGACAGATGAAGGAAGGGAGGGAGGAAGAAGCCAGAAAGGTTATTCTTTATTTTCCACATTTTTTACCATTTACATAGAATGTGGTGTTTCTTTTAAGTTTTTTATGCTTCTTCTAATCTAGATTTCTGACACTGTGTACTCTAAGGTTAGCAACCTTGTCTGTTTTGTTAATTACAGTAATTATTGCTACTTAGTAATACAGGCATTTATTTAATATTTCTTTATTGAAAAATAAGTTTCACTAAATGAAACAAGATTATTTTCTATTAAATAAAGCTGTATATGTCCAGAATTGTTAGATCAAGGAATTAGATTGGGCTGAATTAAGCCAATGTGCTTGCTAATGGTTTAACCAAATCCTTAATCTCACATAACTATCTCATACATGCATATCACTTGGCCACCTCATGCAAAGAGCTGACTCATTGGAAAAGACTCTGATGCTGGGAGGGATTGGGGGCAGGAGGAGAAGGGGACGACAGAGGATGAGATGGCTGGATGGCATCACTGACTCGATGGACATGAGTCTGAGTGAACTCCGGGAGTTGGTGATGGACAGGGAGGTCTGGTGTGCTGCGATTCATGGGATCGCAAAGAGTCAGACACGAATGAGTGACTGAACTGAACTAAAAGGATCACTGGAGAAAGCTGAAATAAGTCAAACAAGATCTATCACCACAACGACTAACAAAACTCACCCTCACATACAAAAGACCTTCCAGGATGTATGTTGCTATATTCACTATGCATTTGTATACATATTCCTCTTCTGTAATCTTCCTTTTAAAGGAAATGTTACCACAGTATCATCCTTCCCATGGACAAAGGAGCTGGTAGGCTACAGTCCATGAGGTCACAAGAGTCAGACATGACTTAGTGACTAAACCACCACTATCACATTATCCTTCCCAGTGACTGGTATGACTGACAGCAGTAACAGAAACTTAGTAAGACTAAAGGGGAAATAGGAAGCTAAGGTGATCATAGCGAGAAGTTTCTAAAAGAGCATCAGGAGCTTCCGCAGTGGCTCAGCGGTAAATAATCTGCCTGCCAATGCCAGAGACACAGGTTCAATCCCTGGTCCAGGAAGAGCCCACATACTGTAGGGCAATTAAGTCCACACACCACAACTACTGAGCTTGTGCTCTAGAGTCTGGGAGCCGAAACTACTGAGCCCACATGCATCAGCTACCGAAGCCCTTGCTCTTTAAAGCCTGTGCTGCCCAGCAAAAGAAGCCACCACAATGAGAAACCCAAGGACTGCAACTAGAGAGTATTTCCTGCTCATCGCAACCAGAGAAAGCTCTCTTGCAGGAATGAAGATCCAGCACTGTCAAAAATGAATAAAATTATAAAAATCTTTAAAAGTTCTTTCAGAAAAAATTAATTAGTATCTTTTGAAAAAATTAATTAGTATCTTTTGTCTTTAAAATTAAGCCAAGTTCTCTAATCAACTCCTTGCAAAAATTCCACATACTTCTGTCCTCCTTTGGAAGAGAGAAAAATCAGCAGGTTTGCTGCTGCTGCTAAGTCGCTTCAGTCGTGTCCGACTCTGTGCGACCCCAAAGACGGCAGCCCACCAGGCTCTCCCGTCCCTGGGATTCTCCAGGCAAGAACACTGGAGTGGGTTGCCATTTCCTTCTCCAATGCATGAAAGTGAAAAGTGAAAGTGAAGTCGCTCAGTGGTATCCGACTTAGCGACTCCATGGACTGCAGCTCACCAGGCTCCTCCGTCAATGGGATTTTCCAGGCAAGAGTACTGGAGTGGGGTGCCATTGCCTTCTCCGTCAGCAGGTTTAGAGCAGCCTAAAAGCTTCCCCCCAAATTTATATCCGCTCTCTCAGGATCACAGAATCAAACCCACCTGCCTCTATTGACAGCAAGCATTTGTTACATCTAATTTCTAAAATCCAATCAATGTCCACAATAGTCTAGGAAAATCAGCATTACACAGAAAGATCCAGCCGTTAAATCTTTCAAGAACAGGTATAGTTTGGGACATAACTTTATTTTATGTTTATTTATCAAATAAATATCTAACATATATTTCTAACAAATAATACATTATTCTTTACAGTATATTTAATCAAAGTGCCCCATATGTAGTTCATGAACAGCACAGTAGTGGTAAAAACAGCTTACAGGTTCTCAGGAAATCTTAGTGTTTCTACTTTTGTTACTGCTGAACTATTTCTCTCATATATCAGATTCTACCACCACTAGTTCTCCCCATGATTTCATCACTTAATCCATTAGTTTGGAATCTTTTAGGTAAATCATATAAATGCCTTTGAAAACCATAAACATAACATGAAAATCTAATTGGCAGCCAATGAGTTAAATTATCCCTTATTCTTAGGCCTTCTACTTCATAGTACACTGACAACTCACAAAATCATACTTCAAATATTCCAACTGCCTGGCAGAGAGAGAAAATGGAAATAATTCTAGGTAACATATATAGGTAGGCTTCCCTAGTGGCTTAGAGGTAAAGAATCCACCTGCCAAGCAGGAGACATAGGTTCAATCCCTGGGTCAGGAAGATCCCCTGGAGATGAAAATGGCAACCCACTCCAGTATGCTTGCCTAGGAGGTCCCATGGACAGAGGAGCCTGGCTGGCTACAGTCCATGGGGTCCCCAAGAGTCAGACACGACTGAGCGACTAAACAACAAGAGTTACAGGGAAGGTGTGAGAGGGGAAGCTTTGAGGGCAAGATAAGGGAAGATCCTTTAGAACACTATGGACTTATCCAAACAAAAAAAAAACTTTTACATTATACAAATTTACTTGACAACTATTTGAATTCAAATTCTAAAAGTCCCTGTAGTATTAAGCGGCTCCTACAAAACAAAATGTTTTTTAAAAACTCACTAGCATATACTCTAATGTACAAACAAAACCATGGTGGATCTTTTCTAATTAGTATAAAAACTTAGTGGTGTCCAGATGCATTCCAGCTGAAGTCAGTCACTGTGAATGTACTTAGTCTGGAAAAGATTTCATTATCTTCATACTGAGACTTTACTACTTCCAAATAATTTACTTACTACCCAAATAAGATGAAGGTGATGAGGGCTTCAATTCCTCCTTTGTTTCAAACTCTCCGGCAGCCTAAACTTAACCTTCGCTGTCATAACCACCATGAATGTCTCTTTTATTCAGATTTCACTCGCCACAGCTGAGATCTCACCAAGCAGTGAGAAAGTCTGAATGGTAACTGGAGAGATAGCAAAGTTATGAAAGATACATTTTCAACTACTGCCATTTGGGCCCTGAAAAAAAGTGGTCAGACACTGGGGCTGGAAGACAGAGTAAGGCAGGAAAGAGGGAAGCAGGACAGAGAAGGGGTACTGAGGGAAAACTCACATGGTCATTTATCTGCTTCAAGATTTTTATACGACTGTTTCCCTTGTGAGACTATGCAAAGTCTTCAGATTAAACTGAAAAACATAAAATACAGTCAAGTGCATGGACACTGTAATAAATGGTGCTGAAATTTTTGTTTTGGTCGTTTGGATAAGAAATATATGAAAAAGTAAAACAATAGAAAAAGATGGTATTTTAAACTCAATTTATCTTATAATGCTGCATAGCAAATATGCTAATACAGAAAAACAGAAAAGTAATTATTCCTAAATTTAAAGAAGTTATAAATTTTTTGTTATTATTTTTTACACATTATTCTTCAGGCTTGGCTATCATAGATCATTCACTTAAAAACAGAAGAGCTAAGACTTTAAGCAAATCTGTGAATCCACACATGTTAAAATCTTAAGAGGGCTGTTTTAATAATTGAAAACACCCTCAAAGCAATACAATATTGTAAAGTTAAGCAAAAAAATAAATAAATAAAAAAAATAAAATAAAAATAAAATAACACCCCCCAAAAAAAAAAAGAAATGAGTGAAGGCATAGAGGCATAGAATAATGCAATCAATAAATATATAAAAAAAAAAAAAAAAAACACCCTCTTTAATATACATACTTCAGGCATATATATTAATTCTACACCTTTACATGCATGAGCATCACGTGAATAATGCTACAAGATTTGGCCTGATGACTAGATTTTTATCACAGAAAGAATTCCATTGCTTTTAAATTATTCAGAGTCTAACAAGGCCCCACAAAAGAGCTAAATAAAAAAACTACCAACAAAACCCGATGTTTTCTCTTGACTAAAAGTTCCCTGAGATATAAAAAATATCTAACCTAGCTTATAGTCCACAAACTAAAAAGATTTTACATCAGAAGTTCTGATAATGCAGATAAACATATTAAAATAGTAAAGACAAATCAAGAAACCCTAAAGATAGGGTTCTAAATCAATATTTCTGAATTAAAGAGCAATATTTTTAAATCCCAATATACAGTTGTTCATAAAACAAAGTTTTCAAATACACTGGAAAGAGAAACTGGAAATTACATATATATACATAAACACACAGACAAGATTAACATGCTTATTTGGGGGGAAAAGTCTATACAGCTATAATAATGTCTTATTTTCTTCCATATGAAAGTTAGATGCATCTGCTCTCTCTTTCATCATAGTTATATCTTTCTCACATTTAAAAGTCAATATACTCACAATCATCTTATTATACAGTCATGTCTAAGATTACCATTAACTCAAAATGTCAAAATTATTGTAGAAAATTAAATCATGTTCAATGTCTTCTCAAAAGTAATGCATTTCACCCACGTATTTCTTTATGAATTTGTTATGCTGCTTATATTTTTTAAACATTTATTTTTTAATGAAAAATATTAGAAACAATTACAATATTATAAAATATTACAAATATTAGAGTCTGCAGAAAAATCAGAGTATTCAGTGATCACAAATGTTATATTTCAGACCCTGGAAACATTCTATTGTTGCATTAAGCCAATATGTCACTATTGGTTTACTATATCAATAATATGCATATATTTGTAGGAAAAGGAATAATATTCTAATGGTGATAGAGAATTAATACTCTAATTGTGCTAATAAAAAACTTTCTAAATAAAATGAAATTCATATCACTAGCCTTTAGCAGAGGACTTTGAAAAATATCTTTTTCCCTCTATTTAAATATAAACTTCTCTTCCTTCTATTGAGCTTCATGTTTTCTTTCTCCTATATTAAAATCACAACTTTTCAACTACAGAACTCTGACCTCTTATCAATTCATAATTGATTTACTGAACAAATTACTTTAGCACATTCCTAAGTATTGTGTTTCAGGTTCTGATGAAAAACTGTTCATGGCTCTTAGAATTTTGGATTGGCTCAAAAAGGACTAAATTCCACTTCATTAGGATATTAGTCTTATGTTGCTATGCTACTAAATATAGGACTTTCCTGACAATAAAGAATCTGCCTGCAATGCATGAGACCTCGGTTCGATCCCTGGGTTAGGAAGATCCCCTGGAGAAGGGTATGGCAGCCCACTCCAGTATTCTTGCCTGGAGAATTCTATGGACAGAGGAACCTGGCAGGCTATAGTCCAAGGGGTGGCAAAAAGTCAGGCTTGACTGAGCACTAACACTTTCATGCTACTAAATATAAGAACGCTTTGCTAATAAACCATAATGGAAAAATATGTGTGTGTGTGTATACACATATATAATTCATCTCTGTGTGTGTGTCTCTCTCTATATATATATATACACACACACATATATAACTGAATCACTCTGCTGTGTAAACTTATATTGTAAACTATAATTTTACAATATAAACACATTGTAAATCAACTATACATCAATTTAAAAAGAAAAGAATGATCTGAAACTATTACATTGTTAATCGGGTATACTCCAATATAAAATAAAAAGTTTTTTAAAAAAAGAATGGTTTGAGACCGGACTTCTGATTTCACCCAAAAACACAAGTGCTCTTTCTTAGTAAAATCACTTGAGTGTCACAGGGCTGAAAAGGAACACAAGAATTTATCTGCTACATAAAGGACTACATTCAGAAATCACATGATTAGCAGAAGGCATTCATGCAATTCTTCTAGCAGGTTTGGTACCTTGAGTTTCTCCTACTCCACTGTAATGACTACTCTTTTGTATTGTTACTCATAAAAATGACAAGTAACTGGTTATTCAGTTCTTTCTAATAATCCAGGGGCTCCATCTGTGAGAACGTGCAGAATTCCCCATCGCTCCTGTCATGCCGACCCATTCTGCACAAGTCACATGTATTTATCTTTCTGCCTGGAATGCCCTGGAGTCCTCTCATTCTTGACCTCAAAAATTTATCCTATAATAAAGCCAAGTGTCACATACCCAGAAAAGACTTTTCTGACTCCATCAACAACAGTGAGCCTCTCCCTTCTTCTATGTACTGAGATATAAATATAAATGTGTACATTTTTTTCTCTTGTTCACTTAACCTCCTTCCAACAACTGCATCAGCAGGTACTACTATTGTTTCCACTTCTAACATCAGAAAACTAAGGCAGATAAGGTCTCCCTGATTTCAAAGTCCATCAGTTGCTTGTTTGTTTAATACATACTCCATTTGGCTCCAGAGATGGTTGTCTGGTTGCCTCCATTCTCTGGGTTTCCTGATGACAGAAGGCAGAGATCCTGTCTTACTCCTCTCTGTGTGTACAGTGTCTGGCACAGAACAGATACTCAACAAATGCTCAATAAATGATGAATTGAATGAACAAATGAAAGGTAATTACCTTCAAAGTCCTTGGTAAAGAAAAGTTCATCCCCTTCTAAACATTCTAAAGATACTTCTGTAAAAAGTTATGATAGTGTGCCGATTTCATCTAGCAAACATTTTGTGAGTGGGTAGCACATGTGATGTGCTTAAATATCAATGAGACACTTTCTTGCCCTCAAGAAACTTAATTCAGCAAGGCATAGGCATAAACAAATACCCAATGACAACTACGCATGTTCTTCTTTTCCTAATCCCCTACAACTTCCTCTCTTTAAAAGAATCTCATTCTTTATAGATGCTGCAATACCTCATAGCTCTGGGTCAGTGGGAGGCAGATCCATCAACATTAAAAAAAAAAATTAAAAGAATCTCCACAGATCTCAAAAACACAATCTTTTGAGGCATTCGCAGTTAAATCAGTAGTCATTTAAGTACTATGTTAAAGAAAAGAATAAAATCAAAGACACATTAATACTACCCTAGCACTTTTTCAGTTACTAGAGATAACACCAGCTTACTAGAGCTGTAACATCAGTAACATCAGTTATTAGAGATTCTTTACCAGCTGAGCCACCAGGGAAGTCCAAGAATACTGGAGAGGGTAACCTATCCCTTCTCCAGGGGATCTTCCCGACCCAGGAATCAGACCAGAGTCTCCTGCATTGCAGACAGATTCTTTACAAACTGAGCTATCAGGGAAGCCAGAGATAACCCAAGAAAGCTAAAAACATGGGTTTTAGAGTCAGAAAGATCAAGATATCTATCCTAATTCTGTCTCTCTCTCCCCATGCAGACCACAGGCAAGTCATTTTCTCTTTTTGAGCCTATTTCTTACCTGTAATATAGAAATAAGGAGACCTGCCTTCAAGAGGTCTTGTGAGAGTTAAAAGAGATAATGTAGCACCAAAGGTGCTAGTTTTATAATGTCTGATCTAATCTAGATGCTTCTTGAAGGGTTCTGGTTCTAACTGTAATGTAATAATACTGCTGGCCCTAATGTCAACAACATAAAGTGTTGACCAGATGAAATGTATTTGAAAAAAAAAAAAAAAAGTCACTTGAAAAAAGGCAAGAGAGTCTCAGGTTTCTAGACGGTGTGGATATCATCTGTCCCTTCTCAGCATACATCCTGCAAATCCCTTATTTGGGACTTTTTCTGTGAAAAACAGAGCTTTATTAATTATTTCTATGATTAGATCTAAACTAACTGACATGTGTTACTCAATTAACAATTCTAATTTCCACAAAAAAGAATCTCTGAGTTGATGAGAAAGAAAAAAAAATGAATTATATACGATGTCCAGGAATCAATCTTGGTATACAGTCCAAAGTCTATGCAGTGTTACATTTTGGTTTTCCAAGTCATTTCTCAACTGTTTCTTTTAACTGGTTTTGCAAAACATGTAAAAACAATAAAATCAAAACACTTTCCTTTCCACCGTAAACCTAATTTAGAATCTACTTTACTTAAAATATCGCATTTACTAGCTACTGGTACAACTTGAAATCCACTGGGGGAAAAAAATGAATCTGACACAGACTTCACCCTTTGTACAAAACTTAACTCAGTATGAGTCATATATCTAAAAGCAAAACACAAAACTATAAAACTTTTGCTGCTGCTGCTGCTGCTAAGTCGCTTCAGTCATGTCCGACTGTGTGTGACCCCATAGACGGCAGCCCACCAGGCTTCTTCGTCCATGGGATACTCCAGGCAAGAACACTGGAGTGGGTTGCCATTTCCTTCTCCAATGCATGAAAGTGGAAAGTGAAAGTGAAGTCACTCAGTTGTGTCTGACTGTTAGCAGCGCCATGGACTGCAACCCACCAGGCTCCTCCATCCATGGGATTTTCTGGGCAACAGTACTGGAATGGGGTGCCATTGCCTTCTCCCCAACAATGAGAGAAGCCCCCCCAATGAGAAGCCCAAGCACTGCAACTAGAGAGTAGCCCCCACTTATCACAACTAGAGAAAGCCTCTGCATAGCAAGGAAGACAGCACAGCCAAAAAGAAAACAGAGATCTATTTTAAAATGGGCAAAGGTTCCTAACAGACATCTCATCAAAGAAATATACAGATGGAAAATAGCATATGAAAAGATGCTTAACATTAAATGCCATTAGGGAAAGGGCCAATTAAAGCAATGAGATATTACTGTGTGCTTATTAGTATGGATAAAATCCAAAAAACTGATAATATCAAATGTTAAGAAGGATGAGGAGCAATGGGAGCTTGCATTCACTGCTGGTAGAAATGCAAGATGTACAGTTTCTCTGGAAAACAGATTGGTAATATGTTACAAAGCTAACCAGAATCTTACCATATGATCCAAAAATTGTGTTCCTAGGTATTTATCCAACTGATCTGAAAACTTTTGTCCACACAAAAATTTACCCATGAATAATCATAGCAGCTTTACTCATAGTTGCCAAAAATCAGAAGCAAGCAAGATACCATTTAACAGCTGAATAGATACAAACTGTGGATACATCCATACAATGCAATACTATTACACGATAAAAAGAAATGAGCTATCAAACCACAAGACATGAATGAACCTTCAATGCACATTCCTAAGTGAAAGAAGCCAATCAAACAAGGCTGTATGATTTTAGTGATATGATATCCAGAAAGAGCAAAACTATAGAGACAGTTAAAAAAAAAAAAAAATCGGTGGCTGCCAGGGGGAGGGGTTAAGGGAGTGATATGAAACACAGAAGATGTTTAAGTGTTGAAATTATTCGGTATGATCCTTCTGTAGATAAATAAATGAAATTACACGTTTGTCAAAACCCACAGAACTTCACAAAACAAATAGTTAAACAATATATGTAAATTTTTTAAAAATCACTTAGAAGGTGTGGGGATCCCAAGATGGAATTTAGGATGTGACAAAAGTATCTACCTGTATCATAAATGTGTCCAACAACCTCACTTAAAAAGATGGGAGGGAAAGGGGTGGCATCTCTAAGACTAAATGGAATCTGTAAAGGAATAGCACATAAGCACTGTACTCTAGTTGATAAAGCTGTTTCCTCCTCTTTCTAAAGAAAGCACAGGTTAACAATTTTGATACTGTTGTACACACATAATGGGTTTGAACAATTAAGTGAATGGATGGCAGATGTGAAAGCCAGGTTTCTTCTCCCTGAGTGAATTTACAGATAAGCGAGGAAAGAAAGCCACAATGATATGGGTGGTAATGGATTAGGCAGAGTAAGAGACAATCACGTGAACTCATATTTAGCTTAAAATAGATATGCATGTGGAGGAGATGGCACTCCAGTCCAGTATTCTTGCCTGGAGAGTTCCATGGGCAGAGGAGCCTGATGGACTCCAGTCCACGGGGCTAAAAAGAGTTGGACTGACATAGAGAAACATGCATAGATAAGTATATCTACAGGCATTTGTATACACACATATGCATTCCCCGGGGAAGGCCATGGCACCCCACCCCAGTACTTTTGCCTGGAAAATCCCATGGACGGAGGAGCCTGGTAGGTTCCAGTCCGTGGGGTCGCTAAGAGTTGGACACGACTGAGCGACTTCACTTTGACTTTTCACTTTCATGCATTGGAGAAGGAAATGGCAACCCACTCCAGTGTTCTTGCCTGGAGAATCCCAGGGACAGGGGAGCCTGGTGAGCTTCCGTCTATGGGGTCGCACAGAGTCAGACACGACTGAAGTGACTTAGCAGCAGCAGCATATGCATTCCCTGCTGTCAGATGAAAGGTTCTAGAAGTAATGACACCTCAGTAGCAGCAAGAATACCTAGAGTCTGTGATGACCTGGGAGGGAGGGGCATATATGTATACATATAGCTGATCCACACTGCTGTACAGCAGAAATGAACACAACATTGTAAAGCCTTTATACTCCAATTAAAAATAATACTAGTTAAAAAAAAAAAAAATACCTAGAACCCAGATATTGGCTTCTAACATCATTTCCCAAGAAGATGAGGCAGATTCTTTCTGGCTAACCCTAGGGCTGGGGCATGAAACAGAAATATAGAAGATAATTTTGGAGCATCTTTTAATGTTAGAAAGTAAGGAAAGATTTTTTTAAAAAACCTTACATTAATAGAGAGATATCAAAGGAAGACAGGAACCAACTGAAAGAGCTCACAGTGTCCAAAACTGAAACAATTTGGGGAACAAAATAAAGTAGTACTGGATTCCAACAAAAAGTACAAATATAAGCATACCCAGGAGTCCAGACCAATATAAGCAAATGATTGAGTAAATTAATAAATGGAGTGTGAGTGAGTGAAAGTCGCTCAATCATGTCCAACTCTTTGCAACCCCATGGACTATACATACAGTCCATGGTTTTCTCCAGGCCAGAATACTGGAGTGGGTAGCCTTTCCTTTCTCCAGGGGATCTTCCCAACTCACAGATCAAACCCAAGTCTCCCGCATTGCAGGGGTATTCTTTACCAGCTGAGCCACAGGGAAGCTCAAGAACACTGGAGTGGGTAGCCTATCACTTCTCTAGGGAATCTTCCTGACTCAGGAATCAAACCAGGGTCTCCTGCATTGCAGGCAAATTCTTTACCAACTGAGCTATGAAGGAAGCCCTTAATAAATGGAGGAAAGAGACAAATCTTCCATACAAAAAAATTCCAAAAGATATATATAAATACTCTGCATGCAAGAAAGAGAAGCATAATTCTCCACTTCTTAAGTATAGGCTGTTCACAGTGACTTCCTTCTAAGAAACAAAATTAAAAGAAAGAAAAAAGAGCAATCTTTTCAGTGCAGAAAACTAATACTACTGCAGCCAGGTGATCAAGATCAATATCAACAGTGATAAATTATGTCTGATAGGGAAAGTGAAGTGAAAGTCACTCTGTTGTGTCTCTTTGCGACCCCATGGACTATACAGTCCGTGGAATTCTCCAGGCCAGAATACTGGAGTGGGTAGCCTTTCCCTTCTCCATGGGATCTTCCCAACCCAGGGATTGAACCCAGGTCTCCCGCATTGCAGGTGACTCTTTACCAGAGATCAAACCCAGGTCTCCCACATTGCAGGCCAATTCTTAAACCAGTTGAGCCACAAGGAAAGCCCAAGAATACTGGAGTGGTAGCCTATTCCTTCTCCAGTGTAACTTCTCAACCCAGGAATTGAACCAGGGTCTCCTACATTGCAGGCAGTTTCTTTACCAACTGAGGTAGTAAGCACCTTTTACATTATGTGATAAAAGTAGCACTGTACCTTAGTGACCTTCCTTTCAAAAACCTAAAACCTCAATCTGATGAGGAGAATATTCCACTAATTCCTATAGAGGGCATTCTCCAAATACCTGACCAGCACTCCTCAAAACTGTAAAGAGCATCCAAAACAAGGAAAGTCTAACAAACTGTCACAGCCAAGAGAAGCCTAAAGACACGTGACAACCAAGTGTAACGTGACCCGAGATGACAGGTCCTGGAAAAGAAAAGGCACATTAGCTATAACTAAGGAAATCTAAAGTATAAACTTTTGTTAATAATAATGTATCAACGAGCTTCCCTGGTAGCTCAGTGGTAACGAATTCGCATGGCAATACGGGAGATGAGGTTTGATCCCTCTGGCAGGAAGATCCCCTGGAGAAGAAAATGGCTACCCACTCCAGTATTCTTGCCTGGGAAATCCTAAGAACAGAGGAGCTTGGCAGGACTATAGTCCCTATAGTCCATGGGGGGCTGCAAAAGGGCCGGACAGGACTTAGGGACTAAACAACAACGTACCAAGACTGTCTCACTGATGTAACAAATACTAATGCAGGATAGTAATGAGGGGGAACAATATGGAGGTATATGAGATGTCACTTCACTATCTTCACACTTTTTCTATAAATCTGATCTAAAAAGAAAATATGTTTTTAAAAATACCATTTAAGAATGTATCTAGAAAACACTGAAGAGGCTATAGTAAAGCATGGAAGAACCTCACACCTTCCATGGATACACTAAACCTCAAATGCTTACAACTACTCCATTACAGAATTTTTCTGAAGCAAATATTTTCAATCACTAACAGCTGCAAACAATTTCACACAGGAATTCCCTGCAGGGATGTACCCTAAGTGAAGTACTTAACTAAAATTAAAATTCTTTTTCCTCTTACATACCACTGCAGATGTCTGAAAGTTTGTAATTATCATTAACTTGTGTTGCCTTCTGATGACCCAAACATAGTTGTGTGCTTAACACAACTCCAAAAAGCTGACGAACTTTATATAAATCAAATCAGTGCTAAGATACCCATCTGACAAAACTTCAAGCATCTAAACCAAGACCTTAAGAAAAACCATCATCTCTTATTCTGGATACTCCTAATGTATTTCCTCATACACGTCGTGGTTCAAGTGAGCTGCTGCAGAATTAAAGAAGATAAAGGAAGAAAACAGAAGAGTCTGGAGAAGAAGAATAAAAAGTAGTGGGTGAGGATTTCCCTGGTGATCCAGTGGTAAAGACTCTGCTGCCCCACTGCAGGGGGGCATGAGTTCAATTCCTAATTCAGGAACTAAGATTCTGCATGCTGCATGGCCAAAAAAATTTGTAAATATTTTTTTAAAAAGTTTAAAGTAGTGGATGAACATGGGTGTAAAATAATGAAAAAGGAACAGATTACTATTTGAAATGTACCACATAAAGTCACTGAAAGGAAAGGGCAGGAAGCCTATGCCATAGCATTAAAAAAAAGAAGAAGAAGAAGAACTGATATCTGATATCTGATATCTATGTCTATTTAGCATAGACAAAAAACTGAAAGCAGGAAAATCTAGAGATAAAAATAAAATAAAAATCTTTACATTTGATTGGAAACGAGCCAAGTGTTCAAAATTTGGCATTAGATTCTCAACAGGGAACAAACAAGAATAAACCATTCTAAAGAAACTTCATGCTAAATACAACTTAAAATATTCCCCCAATATTAGTAAAAGGATGAAAATTACTATATAATGATATTCAATGACACTGAAAAGTGGGAGAAAAAAGATTACAATGAGGATGTATCAAATATTGTGAGTTATCTCACAACACTGGAATTAAAAGCAAGTTATCTTTCCCTTTCTTCTATGAAGAGAATGACTTGTGGAATTTTTAGAAGTCTTGAATTCTGCACTAAAAGCAGTCTATAAAATGTTATTACATTTGTGATACATTCTACCCTATCCTTTACATGGCAAGTCTACAAAGTGGGTTATTTTTCAAATTGCCAAGTAAAAATGTGAACCCATGACCAAAAATTTCCCACACCAGCTACATAAGAACTATAGTAATATGTCCAGAAAACTCCAATTCCAAATAGAAAATAGGTGAGAAAGGACAACACAGCCTTTAATTTTCAATGACCACATGATCTAAAGTACCGGTTCACACTTTACAAAACCCTGTTCCCTGTAGAAGAATGGTATCCTTTCAATGGAAATACTTTAGAAGCAATACACAACATAGCTACTTTGTTATATGTATCTAGGAATCCCAATTCTATTTCCCCCCAAAATAAAGCAAAAACTAAAGTAGTCACAGGAGTCTCAAACGAAGTTTTATCTGAACTCTTCAGGATTAGCTATTCCTCTTATTATCTGAGGTGAGGACTGAAACCGTCAAAAGAAAACCAGTAATATATTTCACGGAAATACATTTTGTAAAGGTGAATTCCAATTCCTAATGCTCTACCGCTCTTGACGCCTAAGGGGTTCAAATCCTCATACCTAATACATCATCCTACCCCCAAAGAGAGTCCAGCGACGCTGTGGGTACCATGGGGAAAGGATTTGACAAACAATGCAAGGGAGGGAAGAACCCTGGCAAGATTCTGCATACTGGGAGTCCTTGAAAGGAGAGCAGAAAGTGAGAGCGTAGGAGGAGCGAGCAGGGTCTTGGAAACCCACTCCGAAGGCATTTACTGACAAAGACTCCTGAAGGGCCATCTTCCCAAAAGTAAAATGGTAAATGAGCCGAGTGAAGCCGCTAAGAAAGAAAGTCACCAGGAATTAGGAGTGACAACTACGCACAAACAACGTGCTCTCTCGAAATTGTAGGGGTATGCGATGGTGGGATCTTGTTGCAAACTGTCGATTGGACACACACACACACACACACACACACACACACCAATGTGGACATGGGGAGGGTAGCTCTATGAAAGCCCAAGTCTCAGACAAGCCTGGAGAAGAATATTCGGCCCTGGAGTCGCCCGGAGGACCAGAGAAACGCAGGTGTACCTGCGGAAGCTCAGGTTACCGGGAAATAAGACAAGGACCGTGTGCGTCTCCTCCGCCCACCCTGCCGGAGCCCCGAGCGCGGAGGGCGGGCACCGGCTCGGGGCGCCCGGGACCCGCGCGCGGACTCGCCCCGGAGGCAGCGCCCTAGCACACCTGGCTCCCGACACCAGTTGAAAGCAGTCAGAGTGAACGAAGGCGGACGCGGCGCCTGGCACCGCTCCATCTTGGCACACAAAGGCGGGTTTTGAAAATCGACGGAAGAGTCCGAGCCGCGGGACCCCGGTAGGCACCCTTCTCCGAGGGGCTCTTACCTCGGATCCGCCCTCCGGGCCGCGGCTTCCCCGGAGGCGCCTCGAGCCCTCACCCGGCGGGAGGCGGCCGAGAGAAAGCCCCCGACGCGGACCGCTCCCTCCCAGTCCTCCGCGAGCCGCCGGCGGCCGTCGGCGCCCGGCCGAGGAGAAGCGGTCTCCCGGGGCGAGCTCAGCGCCGGCCTCGCGCTGGGCGAGACTGCCTCGCCCGCCGCCGCTGCCGGGGAAGTCTGGAGCTGCACGCCCGCTCGTCGGCTCGTCCGCTGAATCGGCCGCGCGCCGCGCACGCCCAGTTCCCCTGCCGGGAGCGAGCCCGCGAGCACGCGCTGCGCGCCCTGAGCCCGGCTCCACTCTCCGGGTCTTGGCGGTAGCCGAGCCGCAGATTAACTGGTCTACCCCAGCGCGGGAGGCGAACGCGCCCGGAGGCCGGGTGGGCGGGAGAGGGGCGGGAGGAGAGAGGGCCCGGCACAGCGCGGAGCTATCA
Organism: Tragelaphus eurycerus; assembly: GCA_935064755.1. Lineage (NCBI taxonomy): Eukaryota > Metazoa > Chordata > Mammalia > Artiodactyla > Bovidae > Tragelaphus > Tragelaphus eurycerus. Next base: position 12,570,660 of record CAKXYN010000036.1, on the reverse strand, counting down.
AGGCCACGATCAAAGTCGGACCGAAGTTCTGAGCCGCCGACGGGTTTCCAGAAGTGCTCTAGCAGGACCGACTAGCAGCTGGGAGGCGCTGGAAGGGGAGGAGAGCAAGAGGTTTGCCCCGGGCAAGAGTGGACGCTCTGGGCGGAGGGAGCGCCCCAGGGCCCACGTCGTGGCCACTAACCTGCGAACAGTAAACCCGGCGCACCCAAAGACCCTCCAGCCTCTGTCTTCCTCCCGGGACCCTCCCACCATTTTTCCCCCCTTTTGTTTCTTCTTTTTATTTTTCTCCCCAACTCATGCCATCAACTGGTGGCACCCAAGAGGGCCTCCATTCGGTCCCTGGGAGTCTCCAAACTGCCGGTCCTTAGCTGCAAGCAGCAAGACCAGACCCGCTTCACACGCCTGCCTGGAATGCTATTTTTTTTCTCGTAGCTCCTGCCAAGAGCCTGATGTGGTTTGAAATAGTGGAGGCTTCTTCCACATAATACCTCTCACGACCTTGCTCAGTTCCGTTCAGTCGCTCAGTCGGGTGCAACTCTTTGCGACTCCATGGACTTCAGCACGCCAGGCTTCCATGCCCATCACCAGCTCCCCAAGCTTGCTCAAACTCATGTCCATCGAGTTGGTGATGCCATCCATCTCGTCTTCCGTCATCCTAACCAACCCTCATAACGTTTTCTCTGCCCAGTAGCCTCTGGAAGCACTGAATGAGAAGTCTTTTCGTGTGTGACATTGCATTCACTTCTTCTTGAAACCGCCCCCCGGCCCCCCCCCCCCCCCGGCCTTTGTCATAGCTATGGCCCCCTCCTTTCTTATTTCTTTAAGGTCAGGACTCCCAGGAATCAAGGAAAGACTATAAAATAAACTTGGTTAAAATAGATTGAATCTGCTTGTTTCGTCCAATAAGGAAGAAGGGTAGTCAGGGGAAAGAAAGATTTCCCACAAGATGGGAAATAAACCAGTATCCTAAAAGTTGGAATAGACCTTAAGTCCGGTCCACTATCTTAAGTAGAGATCCTGTCTCCAATATTTCCTCTACACCATCAACCACTTAACCTTTTCCATTGTTAGAGATCTCTATTTTTATCTATATTATGTATAATTTTCATTGAATACTATGCTGGGAACTATACAATTTTTATATGCTATTGCTAATCCTTAAAATGAGATGGGCCTTGTTATAACTATTTAACAGGAAAAGGAAACTCAGAAGTTTCATTCCTTTTGGCAAAGCCAATGCTGATGCTAGAATTAAAATCCAAATTAAAAATGCTTAACTCTAAAGTCTGTGTCATTTGATTTGTGAACATCAAATCAACTTTCCTTAACTTAAGCACTGGTGCTTATTTTGTCCCTAAGAGCCACACGAAATTAACTTCATTTCTTATAGACATCACAAGTCTTGAAATATTTGAACCAATTATTAAGTAACCACCAGATCTTCTCATATTTTCTTCTTCTTCAAAATCTCTAGAACCTCTCTCTGTTCTTCAAATGGAATGGTGAGTCCTCATAAGTACACTCCATACCCTGCCTTGAATGTGCTTTGAGTTTTCACTTTTCTCCTTAAATTGTGTGCTCTGAAGAAAACACAACATTCAAATACAGTGGGTTGAGAAGCAAGTATTGCAGGGATCAGCCGCTTTGATCTAGGCATACCCTGACAATCAATTCAGTTCAGTTCAGTCACCCAGTCGTGTCCGACTCTTTGCGACCCCATGGACTGCAGCATGCCAGGCCTCCCTGTCCATCACCAACTCCTGGAGTTTACCCAAACCCATGTCCATTGAGTGGGTGATGCCATCCAACCATCTCATTCTCTGTCTTCCCCTTCTCCTCCCACCTTCAATCTTTTCCCAGCATCAGGGTCTTTTCCAATGAGTCAGTTCTTTGCATCAGGTGGCCAAAGTATTGGAGTTTCAGCTTCAACATCAGTCCTTCTAATGAACACTCAGGACTGATCTCCTTTAGTATGGACTGGTTGGATCTCTTTACAGTCCAAGGGACTCTCAAAAGTCTTTTCCAACACCACAATTCAAAAGCATCAATTCTTCAGTGCTCAATAACACATCTCAAACCTGCATTAGGTTTTGTAGCAAGCCAGTACTCTGGCCTGGAAAATCCCATGGATGGAGGAGCCTCGTGGACTGCAGTCCATGGGGTCACTAAAAGTCGGACATGACTGAGTGACTTCACTTTCACTTTTCACTTTCATACATTGGAGAAGGAAATGGCAACCCACTCCGGTGTTCTTGCCTGAAGAATCCCAGGGACGGGGGAGCCTGGTGGCTGCTGTCTGTGGGGTCACACAGAGTCGGACATGAATGAAGTGACTTAGCAGCAGCAGCGGCATATTCAGTTCAGTTCACTCTCTCATTTGTGTCCGATTCTTTGCAACCCCATGAATTGCAGCACACCAGGCCTCCCTGTCCATCACCAACTCCCAGAGTTTACTCAAATTCATGTCCATCAAGTCGATGATGCCATCCAGCTATCTCATCCTCTATTGTCCCCTTCTCCTCCTGCCCCCAATCCATCCCAGCATCAGACTCTTTTCCAATGAGTCAACTCTTCGCATGAGGTGGCCAAAGTACTGTAGTTTTAGCTTCGGCATCAATCCTTCCAATGAACACCCAGCACTGATCTCCTTTAGGATGGATTGGTTGGATCTCCTTGCAGTCCAAGGGACTCTCAAGAGTCTTCTCCAACACCACAGTTCAAAAGCATCAATTCTTCAGCACTCAGCTTTCTTTATAGTCCAACTCTCACATCCATACATGACCACTGGAAAAACCATAGCCTTGACTAGACGGACCTTTGTTGGCAAAGTAATTACAGAGAGGTAAAACATCCAAGTCAATTTCACATAGACTACAATTAAACCGTATCTTTCACCTTCCATAGTTTATACTTCCATAATTTTATGTTAGGGCTTCCCTGGTGGCTCAATGGTAAAGAATCTGCCTACAGGGCAGGAGATACAGGAGACATGGGTTTGATCCCCGGATCAGGAATATCCCCTGGAGAAGGGAATGGAAACCCATTTCAGTATTCTTGCCTGGAAAGTCCCATGGACAGTGAGCCTGGCAGGCTACAGTCCATGGGTGTACAAAGGGTTGAACATGACTGAAGCAACAGCCCATGCACACACACTCATTTACATTCTTACAACAATCTTCTAGAAGTCTCCATTTTATATGGGAGGGGGAGAAATACACAAAAACAAGAGCCATAAGTCATCTATTATGTGACAAAGTTGAGATTTGAATTCAGACAACTTGGCTCCAGAAAACATGCCTTTGATGATTATGTTCTACAGTATATTAAAAAAGAGTAGACAGAGAGTGTAGAAATTCCAAACCAGCAGAGGAAGGGCAAGGCAATAAGAAATGAACAAATAAACATAACAGTATATCTATTTTTCTACACTGTGCAAAGAAAAACAAAAAATACTGGAAAAAAGTGTAGAAAAGAGGGGTCAAATAAAAGATAGAAAGTAAAAACTGAAGGGGAAAAACATTCAAATATGTAAGTAATCACAACGTAAATAGATTAAATTCTATAGCTAAAAGAGTCAAAGTACTTTTCCAAAACATTGGTATATGCTATTTATAAAACATAAGGACATGGAAAACATAAGATATATCAGGTATATAATAATGAAAAGAAGACTGGTGGAGCTACATTAATATCACCCACAATGAACTTTAAGATTAAAAACCATTATTGGAGATAGAAAGGGCATCACATAATAAAATCTGTAAGAAGAAACTGATAGATCCAACATTACATTGGGCAATTTCAAAATTATCTTATCTATTGAGAAGTTATTGGTAATTCCATGTATATAGATAGATACAGATATATAGATACACAACATTTAGAGATTACAATGTTGACAGACAACACTAAGAGAATACATATTCGCATCAAACCTGTAAGAAATACTTACATAAATTTACCAGTGTACCTTAACACATTTCAAAGAATTTGGATTATTTAGACCAGGAGTTGAAAAGCTTCTTCTGTAATAGGCTAGATCCCAGGTGGCACTAGTAGTAAAAAAAAAAAAAACCCACCTGCCCACACAGGAGATAACACAGCAAATAGCACTGAAATATGTATATTACCATATGTAAGATAGATGACCAGTGCAAGTTCGATGCATGAAGCAGGGCACTTAAATCTGGTGCTCTGGGACAACCCAGAGGGATGGGGTGGGGAGGGAGGTGGGAGGTGGGTTCAGGATGGGGAACATATGTGTGCCTGTGACTGATTCATGTTGATGTATGGCAAAAACCATCACAATATTGTAAAGTAATTATCTTCCAATTAAATTAATTTAAAAAAAAAAAAAAAGACTCCATACCTCCACTGCAGGGGGCACAAGTTTGATTCCTGATTAGGGGAACTAGGGTCCCACATGCTGAGTGGCCATAAATAGATAAATAAATAAAAATATGCCAACCATTCTTAGCTCACCAGCTGTTAAAAACAAAAAACACGTGTTGACTGGGTTTGTTGATTCCTAATCTAAACTTTGTAATCTCTGCTCACAAGGCAACAGATTTACAAATACAGTGCAGACTAATTTTTTTTAAGATTTCACTTAAAAGTTAAATAACAGTACATTTTAATTTTTAAAGATCCACTTCGATAACTGGGATTTAAAAATAGACTTCCAAATAACCGTGGATCAAAGAGAAAATCATGAATGAAAATTTTGAAATACTTAGAACTGAAAAAAAGAGAAATAAGTTCTGGTATATTCAGGACATGAAATATCTCAAGCAGTGAACATGAGGCAACAACCACCATATTCAGCAGCATAAATGATTCTTAGAGACATAAAGTTAAGTGAAGGTCACATAAATTATGTACAGTAAGTTGCTCCTTTTACAAAGTTCAGAAACAAGCATAACTAAATGACGTATTATTTGTTATTGTTCAGTCACTCAGTCATGTCCGATTCTTTGTGACCCCATGGACTGAAGCACGCCAATCTGCTGTCCTTCACCATCTCTCAGAGCTAGCTCAAACTTGTGTCCATGGAGTTGGTGATACCATCCAACCATCTCATCCTCTGTCGCACATATATATTTGCTAAAACCAGTGTATAAACAAAGGAATGTTTATCTTAAAATTCAGAATAGTGGTAACATCTAAGGAGTCAGGAAGGGAAATGAAAAAAAAAAGATTTTTATAGACAAATTGTGATAGTAATGTACTGGGGGTGGGGGCTTCCCTGGTGGATCAGACAGTAAAGACTCTGTCTGCAATGCAGGAGATCTGGGTTCCATCCCCGGTTCGGAAAGATCCTCTGGAAAACCCCTGGAAAAGAGAATGGCAACCTACTCCAGTATTCTTGCCTGGAGAATTCCATGGACAGAAGAGCCTGGTGAGCTACAGTCCTTGGGGTTGCAAAGAGTCGGACATGACAGAGTGACTAATGCTGCTACTACTACTAATGTACTATGTGTCACTGGTGTTTACCGTAATTACTACTCTTGCTCCTGTGGAGGAAAGGGTTGTTGAATTGCATACAGCAGGGAGGAGGACATTAATGCAGGGAAATGGTTATGGCTATTTCTGCTTTATTGTCTATGCCAAAGCCTTTGACTGTGTGGATCACAATAAACTGTGGAAAATTCTGAAAGAGATGGAAATACCAGACCACCTGATCTGCCTCTTGAGAAATTTGTATGCAGGGCAGGAAGCAACAGTTAGAACTGGACATGGACCAGACTGGTTCCAAATAAGAAAAGGAGTTCGTCAAGGCTGTATATTGTCACCCTGCTTATTTAACTTATATGCAGAGTACATCATGAGAAAAGCTGGACTGGAAGAAACACAAGTTGGAATCAAGATTGCTGGGAGAAATATCAATAACCTCAGATATGCAGATGATACCACCCTTATGGCAGAAAGTGAAGAACTACTCAAAAGCCTCTTGATGAAAGTGAAAGTGAAGAGTGAAAAAGTTGGCTTAAAGCTCAACATTCAGAAAACGAAGATCATGGCATCCGGTCCCATCACTTCATGGGAAATAGATGGGGAAACAGTGGAAATAGTGTCAGACTTTATTTTTCTGGGCTCCAAAATCACTACAGATGGTGACTGCAGCCATGCAATTAAAAGGCGCTTGCTCCTTGGAAGGAAAGTTATGACCAACCTAGATAGCATATTGAAAAGCAGAGACATTACTTTGCCAACAAAGGTTCGTCTAGTCAAGGCCATTGTTTTTCCTGTGGTCACGTATGGATGTGAGAGTTGGACTGTGAAGAAGGCTGGGCACCGAAGAATTGATGCTTTTGAACTGTGGTGTTGGAGAAGACTCTTGAGAGTCCCTTGGACTGCAAGGAGATCCAACCAGTCCATTCTGAAGGAGATCAGCCCTGGGATTTCTTTGGAAGGAATGATGCTAAAGCTGAAACTCCAATACTTTGGCCACCTCATGCGAAGAGTTGACTCATTAGAAAAGAGTCTGATGCTGGGAGGGATTGGGGGCAAGAGGAGAAGGGGACGACAGAGGATGAGATGGCTGGATGGCATCACTGACTCGATGGACATGAGTCTGAGTGAACTCTGGGAATTGGTGATGGACAGGGAGGCCTGGCATGCTGCGATTCATGGGGTTGCAAAGAGTTGGACACAACTGAGTGACTGATCTGATCTGATATGATCTGATGGAAAGGCTGGAAAAGACAGAATGAGAGAAGAGGGACAAGGCAATTGTAACTCAGATTTGTGGTGAAAGTGATCCAGTTACCATTCTCTCATTTACCTGGACACAGGTCATCAAAATGTGAGATTGCTTTTTATCCCTGATCTTTCAAAGTCCACTGAGCTCTGTAGATAAAGCACTCCTTTCCAGGAGAACCACAGATAGTCTGTCCCTAATTTTAAATCTGAAAGTTTATTTGTACACCAAGGTTTATTTCCTCCAGAAATTCTAATGTCTCTGTACAATCAAGGGAAATTTAGTTCTCCTAAATCTGACTGTTATTGATTCCTTTACTAGTAACACCTGAATATTCTTTAAAATGCAGATGAGACACCGTTCATTTTACCTTTTTCACATAACCGTACTGCTCACTCCACAGAATGGAAATTTGCCTTTTGAAAACAATTATCTCACTACTGTTTTAAAGGGAAGCAAGGCAATTTTACTGAATATCTACTATGTTGCAGACACTGAGGGCTATTTGTACACATTCTCTCAATTAATCCCTACTCCAAGATCATGAGAATGATTTTTTTATCTCACTATTCATAGCTTTTTTTCCTAATCAAATCTAAACTTTTTATTTTTCTACTTGTGTCTAATCACAAAAGCAGACGTAAATCAAAGGAGAAAAATAAAATAGCCATGGGGAAAAGTAAGCCTTCAAAAAAATCATTAATTTTAAATTACAGAATAGCCATAAAATGGAATTTACAATGAAAAAGAATGAAGTGGTTATATTAAGTACTAACTTGGATGAACATCAAGATATGTAGTCATTTATATGGAAAGGTGAGTTGTAATACATTATGTAGTATGAATGAATTTATGTAAAAAAAGAATAACAGCTAAAGAAATACAAGCCATATTTTAACAGTATTTTTTTAATTTAAATTTATTAATTTTAATTGGAGGCCAATTACTTTACAATATTGTATTGGTTTTGCCATACATCAACATGAATCCGCCATGGGTGTACAGTATTTTTTATGGGGAGAAAGGTAATAGTGTAGCGAAGAGTTCCTTTCATTATTTAGTTAATTATTTTTTGCTAATTTTATTTTATGATTTTATTTTTTTACTATTTTAGTTAATATATTTGTATAGTATTTGAATTTTAACAATGGACCTGTATTATTTTGTGGCAGAGAAAATTTAACATAGTAATATTTTGTGCATTTTGTGTGTTTCTGTAGAATTCAGCGAGGTTTTTTAAAATTTCAGTTACTGAGGCCTAAAATATCTTTAGGTTTCTGAGCTAGAATAACCCTCAGGCTATTTAACAATTCCCTTTGGGTACCCTCATTGGCATTGCAAACACAGACTCTGTTTCCTTAAGTTGGCACCCAAATTTTTTTTCTCCATTGACAGCAGAATCCTGGAGAGAGGAGAGGGTGAAATTAAAAAAACAAAAAACAAAAAACACCTCCTATTACACATTTGATTTTAAGAAGCAAATTCACACTTCTTATTAGCTTTCTCACTCCAGTAGCTCTGGTACTCAAGAAAACTCCAGCAACTTGAAAGATAATTTCCCTGATTGCTGTTGGTATTCAGTCACTCAATTGTGTCTGACTTTTTGAGGCCCTGTGGACTGCAGCATGCCAGGCTTCCCTGTCCATCACCAACTCCCAGAGCTTGCTCACTCATGTCCATTGAGTCGGTGATGCCACCCACCCATCTCGTCCTCTGTCATCCCCTTCTCCTGCTTTCAATCCTTCCCAGCATCAGGGTCTTTTCCAATGAGTCAGCTCTTCACATCAGGTGGTCAAAGTTCTGGAGCTTCAGCTTCAGCATCAGTCCTTTCAATGAATATTCAGGATTGATTTCCTTCAGGATTGATTGGTTCGATCTCCTTGCTGTCCAAGGGACTTTCAAGAGTCTCCTCCAACACCACATTTCAAAAGCCCTGCTGCTGCTGCTGCTGCTAAGTCGCTTCAGTCATGTCCGACTCTGTGCGACCCCATAGATGGAAGCCCACCAGGCTCCCCCGTCCCTGGGATTCTCCAGGCAAGAATACTGGAGTGGGTTGCCATTTCCTTCCCCAATGCATGAAAGTGAAAAGTGAAAGGGAAGTCGCTCAGTCGTTTCCGACTCTCAGCAACCCCATGGACTGGAGCCTACCAGGATCCTACGTCCATGGGATTTTCCAGGCAAAAGTACTGGGGTGGGGTGCCATTACCTTCCCCGTCAAAAGCCCTGATATCGGTGCTTAAATCCAAGTTTCGGCAAGACAATAGCAAAAATATCCCCCAAATTCCAAGTCTAATTTCATCTTGAAGAACTTGGACACACACACACAGAAATCTCTGGGTGCTTGTTGACTTCGCAAATACACTTTCCTTCTCTCTAATGAACACTTTATTTTTAATGCAAAGCTTTCAAAGAATATGCCATACTTTCTTATCTTCCTAAACAGAGTGTTTATCTTACTCACCACAGTTATCATTGTGCACATTCATGATTGCACCACGCAAGTACACAATTCTTTATACAAACCCTTGCAACTGGATGTTTGCATCTTGTGAAGGTAACATGGTGCTTATACTAGAGACCTATTCATAGCACCCCAGCAGGGTCTGTAATTAACACATTACTTCTGCAACAAAACAAATTCACACACTTTAAAATGAAGCTCATTAAATAGCCCTTCAGATTAGATGTGCTGTCAGACAAGCACAAGTCAGGTCAGGCTTTGTTACCAAATGAAATTTGGAAAAAACAAAAAAAGCAAACAAACAACTTAAAAAAAAACTTTTGACCTGGTATTGCAAATAAAGCCATCATGCACCTGTATAAGATGCCACAGGAGGAACTGCATTGCTGGCCTTGCATTTGAAACTCTAATGGCTATCATTTTGAGTGCTTAATGTTTGCTTCTGTAAGTCTTTCTGCCTCCTTTGTGTAGCTGGACAGTCTTCCATCCTTTTTTTGTTTTTGCTGTAACTTCCTCTACCACCTTCCTGCCCTAATAATTTATTATTTTTCTAAATTTCTTTATTTTTTAATTGAAGGATAATTGCTTTACAGAATTTTGTTGTTTTCTGTCAAACCTATTATTCTTAATCTCCTGTGACTTGAAAAAAGATAAATTATTATAATCAAACATGAAATTAGAGTACATAGATTTTAATAAGGAGCCCTAGAGTTATTTTTTGATAAGACACAAATTTTACTCCCATTCTTGACATCTATTTCAACAATTTAAAGAATTTATTCTTTACTAATGATTGTCACCTGTATTCACAGTTTTTGAGATTGTTATCTTTGGAACATAACTCTAACTTCCTGCTCTACAAAAAGGAAATATTATGCCTCCTTTTATAGATGTCACCTTGTTTCAGAAACTGACACCTGGTGAATCATGCTATTCTAAAATATGCATGTATGACCTTTTGGTAATATGAAAATAAGCTAAGGGCTACAGTTTATTTCAGTTCAGTTCAGTTCAGTCGCTCAGTCGTGTCTGGCTCTTTGCGACCTCATGGAACACAGCACGCCAGGCTTCCCTATCCATCACCAACTCCTGGAGCTTATTCAAACTCATATCCATCAAGTTGGTGATGTCACAGTTTATTTCTTAAACAGTTTATTTACTCTTGCCCAAAAAATAATCACATTAGTTGCCTACATGCTCAGTCATGACCGACTTTTTGCAACCCCATGCACTGTAGCCCACCAGGCTCCTCTGTCCATGGAATTTTCCAGGCAAGAATGATGGAGTGGGTTGCCATTTCCTTCTCCAGGGGATCTTCCCAACCCAGGGATCAAACCTATGTTCCTGAGTCTCCTGCATTGAAAGGAGATTCTTTACCAGTGAGCCACCTGGGAAGCCACAAAAAATGTGATGACAATAAATATTAAAGTGTTTGTAAAACCTTACATTGTGATCTCAGGGTGACATTTTAAAATCATCAGTCAGTTGTCTATATTTTCCTTCTTTACTCCACTGGCAAGTCCTTCTGTGTTCTGACCCCACCCTGTATATTTATCTGCATTCATCAATGCTCCAGCCGTGAGCTTCCCACAGCACTAATATGTGGAACCCTTCCATGGCCTTGCCCACACGGGCCACACTGATCACTGTAACATGAAGAAACCTGGGGTGGAGTGGAGGGGCATGACTGGAAATCGATACAGGAATGTTCATGATTCAAGGTTCCAGGAGGAAAGTAGCCAAAGCAGGTGAAAGATCAATACCCGGTGCTGAGAGTGACATGATAAAAGGAAAATATTGAAAATTGTAGGAACCCAGAAACCCATTCAGATGACTCAAGCCTAAGAAAGCATCTATGGGCTTCTGATTCATCCATTCAGCAAAGGTTCAAGCACTTGCCAAACACAGGGATGGGCCACGGGGATACAAAAAGCAGTGCAAAATGGTCCCTTCCCTTGAGGGCTTGCAGTATTAGTACTCTCTGAGCCCAGAGAAATGAACACCAACTCAGCTGTGCAAAGTCAGGCTGGCATCACGGGGACTCATCTGACTGCCTTTCAAATTCCCAGATGTTCCTCGAGCACCCTGGCCTCCTTCCACCACAGCTCCAGCACTTGCTGTTCCCTGGCTGTGGAATGCTTGTCTTCCAGATATCCACATGGTTTGCTCTCTCATTGCATTCAGGTTTTAGCTCAAATGTTACCTCATCAGAAAAGACTTCTCTGACCAATCACTCTATTTAAAGCTGTACACCGCCCCCTCCCAAAGTACTGTGTGTTGAATCACTTCAGTCATGTCTGACACTTTTTGACCCCATGGACTGTAGCCCGCCAGGTTCCTCTGTCCATGGGATTCTCCAGGCAGGAATCCTAGAGTGGGTTGCCATGCCCTCCTCCAGGGGATCTTCCCAACCCAGGGATCCAATCCACATTTCTTATGTTTCCTGCACTAGCAGGCAGGTTCTTTATCACTAGTGCCACCAAGGGGAGGGATTAATTAGCAGTTTGGGCTTAATAGATATACATTCCTATATACAAAATAGGTAATCAACAAGGGTTTACTATATACAGGGAGCTATATTCAAGATCTTGTAATAGCCTATAATGGAAAAGAACCTGAAAAAGAATAGATTTATATATATATATATATATATATATATATATATAACACACACACACACACACACACACACACACATATATATATATTTATCAGTCGTGTCTGACTCTTTGCGACCCCATGGACTCACTGCAGCACGCCAGGCTTTCCTGTCCATCACCAGCTCCCAGAGCTTGCTCAAACTCATATCCATTGAGTCGGTGATGCCATCCAACCATCTCATCCTCTATCATCCTCTTCTCCTCCTGCCTTCAATCTTTCCCAGCATCAGGGTCTTTTCGAATGAGTCAGTTCTTCACATCAGGTGGCCAAAGTACTGGAGTTTCAGCTTTGGCATCAGTCCTTCCAATGAATATTCAGGACTGATTTCCTTTAGGATTGACTGGTTGGATCTCCTTGCTGTCCAAGGGACTCTCAAGAGTCTTCTCCAACACCGCAGTTCAAAAGCATCAATTCTTCGGCACTCAGCTTTCTTTATGGTCCAACACTCACATCCATACGTGACTACTGGAAAAACCATAGATTTGACTAGATGAACCTTTGTTGGCAAAGTAACGTCTCTGCTTTTTAATATGCTATCTAGCATGGTCATATATATATGATATATATATATATGTTACATATGACATATATATATAAATACATATATATATATATATAGCTGAATCACTTTGCTGTGCAGCTGAAACTAATACAACATTGCAAGATAACTATATTTCAATTTTAAAAATTGCACCCCCTAAACACACACAAACTCAATTCTTTCTCCTTCTTCCTATAGTTTTACTTTGTCTTCTTTTTTTCTCAGCACTTATCACAATCTGTGATCATCTTGTTCAATTATTCATTGTCTGTTTCCCTCATGTAAATTCAGTGAGAGTAGGGATTTATCATTCATGTTTATTGCTGTACCTCCAGTGTTGGACATAATTAAATGAATAAATGAATGAGAAGAAATTTGAGCTGAGTTATGAAGAATATGTATTGGTTTTTCAAGGAAACATGTAGTGTGTGTGTGTGAGGGCCCAGGGAGAACAGCAGAATGTACAGAAGAATAAGGATAATGCAAAGGAACCAACGCACCTTGGAAGGAACTTAGAGGGAAATAAAATGATTGGTGGGTTTTCATTCACTGTTAAGTAAGTTAAAGTGTAAGTAAATAAGTGAATGAACGCATGATTGACTTAATGATCAGGTTTTGGTCTTAAAGAACACATAAGCATAGATGGGTGGAACAGAAGACAGGAAGTGGAGATAATTGAGAAGGCTGGTTTTCTACAAAGAGGAAAATAAGGAAGACCTGAATGAAGAAAGTGGGAGCAGAGAAGAGAGACCACACCTGAGAAGCCAATAAAGCTGTGATGCGATTGAACGTAGGGGGAGTAGATGAAGGCAGAGGACTCTGACGGAAGTGTCTGGATGAGTAGGGTGCCATTGGCCTCACAGTAAAACCAGGATTGGTGAAAGGAGGTGAGCTGCGCAGATAAGTCACCCTGTGTTGTAAATCTTAGGATTAAAGTCTCTGTAATAGGTGGAGACAACTAATATGTAGGTGGAACTGTGGACCTAAGTGTAAAGTGAAGACAGAAGACAGGTTTGGAATAGTGTGGATGCCTTTATCTTCAGGAAAATAGAATAAGAAACAAAATCTAAGGATAATTGAAGAGAGTAAGAGGTGGAGGGAAGAAGAAGAATGTTCACCAAAAACAGAGAAGCACATAATAGGGTGGTTAGAGGAAAACTGGAAGTTTAAGCCCCTGAGAACAAGCAGGTGCTGTCTGGCTCACTGCTGTAGCCCTGGCAGTGTCCTGGTAGAGGGTAAGAGACTTGCAAATACATGTGGAAAAGGGAGGAAGGGAAAGAAGGGGAAGAGGAAGGGATGGAAAGAAGCTTGGAAGGAGGGAACTGATTAACAGTAGGACTACGAAGGTGGCAAGAAGGATAATGAAAATGAAGAGCTCAACTTGATTTTATTAAGGGCTTATAACATGACAAAGACCATTTTAAGCAGCTTCTGTGGCTTGTCTCATTCTAGCCTCACAACACCCTTGTGAATTAGGGATGATGATGATGATGACTGCCTCTTTATAGATGAGAAAATGAAGCAGAGAGAGGTGAACTTATCCCAGTTTACACAGGAGGCAAACGACAGAAGCAAGATCTCAAGTCCAGCCATCTTACTCCGAAGCCCACTTGGCACAGATGGAAGAGTGTGCTTTGTGAGGGCCCTTGAGGGAAGAGGATTTCAATGGAGGGGCAGCTCTGTGGCCTGGGGAGGGGAAAGGAAGGAGAAGAAGCAGAGAGAGCAAATGTAGACTGCTACTGCAAGGAAGGAAGAGGGACCCACCGTAGCTGGAAAGGAACACAAGAGTGGCAGAAGCCGTTTTGTGTTTTTAATGAGCGAGTCTGGAGCATGTGGACTCGCTACAGTCTGTTTACATCACACCCCAGAATTGCTAAAAAGAAAAATGAGGGGGTTGGATGAGAAGACACCCGGGTTACTTCCAACTCTGATTCTACTATTCCACAACTTCGAAATTCTTTCTCAGTGGAGCCAGATGGAATATTTCACTCGATAACATTAGCTGGAAAAATGATTTAATATACTTTTAAAGAGGTAGTTAAATAGAAATCTTATTATTTGAGTTTCCTTATAATTCATGAGTTTTTCATCTTTTCCCATCCTGGTTAGTGACATTTCTTATCTTTAGGAGGAACCTAAAGTTTTTCTTTGTCTTTAGGCCCACAAAAGCCTAATGACATATTTTTGCTTCCTTTTCATAAGTTAGGAAAGGGCCAGGGTCATCTGGGTTCATATCCTTTTTCCTTATTGCCTTTTCCCTTTTGTACCCTACTCCTCCTTCCACAGGAAAAAGTTAATTTAAGTGTAAGCAGTTACAGACAAGACAAAATGTCTCTTTCACAATATGTCTTAAACTATGTAATCATTAGTGTTGTTTCCTGCAATTCTTTCTCCACTAACAATTCCTTGAAACCTTTCCTTTCCTCCAATTTTCTTTCTTTCAGGCCAAACTTTTCCTTTCCTCCTCCTCTATAAGCAACTGGAGTGTACACACACTATAAACATACACATTCTGGAATTCATAATCCCAGAAATTATCCTAGACTCTCCTTTTCCCTTGGATTCTTCTTTTCCCTCTGTTCTCACCACACAGAGCCCTTTCAGTGACACACATTCCTGTCTCTTTCATGCCTTTGCCCGGCTTTTCTCTCTCTGCTGCTGACAAGTGCTCAGTCGTGTCCAACTCTTTGCAACCCAAAGACTGTAGCCTGCCAGGTTCCTCTGTCCATGGGATTTTTCCAGGCAAGAATATTGTAGTGGGTTGCCATTCCCTTCTCTAGGGAATCTTCCCAACCTAAGGATTAAACTCATGTCTCCTGCATCTCCTGCGTTGACCAATGGATTCTTTACCAACTTGTGCCACCTGGGAAGCCTTTTCTATCTCTAGTTGCTCCTTTTCCGATCCACATGATATCAGTTTTCAATGATCTACTTAGCAGGGCAATGAGGATGGGGAAAGAGGTTGGCTATGGAAAACACAAGAGTCATTTCTTTTCTGGCTTTGGGATGTGTTTTCACACTTACCCAAATTGGTATATACCCGATTTTGGAAAATCACAGCACTTCAAACAAAGTAAAGCTCTACTTGGAAGACATGTCTCAAAAGGAATTATGAAGCTATCCACTCAGCTAGTCTTTGCTCATTTTGATTCTGGGCATGCCTCCAGACAATGGATGAATAGCGTTATCTCTTAGACAAATGCAAATAATCTTCCCAGAGAGATCTTTATTTTCCTCTCTAAAACATGATATCTTCCTAGCTCTCAATTCCCTGGAGCAAGGTGATAATTAAAGTGTTTCAGGTTCAAAGGCAGTCTCTCTGAAATTCCTGATGAGCGAGCTTCAGAGAGGAGGAAGAATAAACAGAGATGGCAATGATATCATAAGTGAAACAGGTTATGATGTTAATAACATGTTGAAAATAAGACGTGTCTGCCTAGTATCAATAATTGACTCTGTTCACATTTTCCTGACACATGTGAATCCAAATCCCATGGTTCATAATAGTCTCTATTTTGGCAAGCGTATGCACCAAGCAAAGATGAACAGGGTGCAAATAAAGAATCTTTGTCAGTACTCAAGCCAATACTATGATGGCACCTCATTATAAAGAGACCTAAAACAGTTCATGACAGCCAGCAACCTTTCTCTAGAAAGAGCACAAATCTCCATCTCTCTGAAGCCAAATAATGATTTGCACCTTTTATCTTTACAGGCTGTGCCTTTGAAATTATAAAATATGTTAGAATACTCAGCAGTGATCTGTGGTAACTCAAGTACTTCTTTCTTTATATATAGGCAAAATTTTCAAGTATTGACAATCCTGATGATTCTTAACCAGTTTAATCCGCTTAATCAGCAAGGGTTCCTTCTCTTATTTGTGATAAGAATTATTCTCATAGTATTTGATACAATTAAAAAATAGATAATATCTTCAGTCTATTTTTCCTTATTTCTGTTTTTTTCTGATTAAAAGAAAGCTGAATTTGAATTGTTAAACCAGGAAAACGTTGCATTGGCTAAGAATATGGAACTTTTTAGCTCAAAACAATTAATTGGCAAAAGGCCAATGCAAATGCTTGCTGTCTATTCAACTTTTATATCTATTTTTACAAAGGCTAAAAATATCTAGAACATGTGATTTATGCCACCTCACAGTGAGAATTCATCTGTATATGATAATGTAACATGCATCTGTAAAATGAAAAATTTTCCCTAAATGAGTTTTTAGATTTCCTGTATTCCTGGGACACAATAATTTCTGGCTGTTTGACAAAACCCATCTTCTAGAGCTTCTGATACTTTTCCCTAAAGGTCAGTGGGAAGAAGCTTCCTTTTTACTTTCTCTGGGAGGAATGACCAAAACAACTCTCAGGCCACCATTTTCTCTCATGACCTCCTGTCCTTCCCTGCTCTTAGCTCCCAGGGGTCATGCCAAAGATTGCTGGTTTTAATCCAACTTTTTAAACTGAAGGCTTGGAGAAGCAACTTAGAGTTGCATAACATTTTTCTCTATTTTATAAGACATAAGATAAAAAGATTATTCAAAAAAACTGACTTTCAAACCCTTAAATGGCCTTGGCCATGCTTTCATTGGCTGAGTCTAAGAGACCACTGTGGTCCCAAGACTCTTTAAGAGGTGGAATTTTATTTCTGAAATGGATTTTGGACCATATGCAATACATATAAGAAAGTTGTCTTTTCCAGCCACAGTGGAAAACATCTGTTTTACTAGTGAATTTGACTCTATTTGCCAGAATAACTTCCCAGATGTTTTGAAAACTCTAAACAACTGCAGCCTTTCGGATCTGCTCTGGTTCAAAACTTGATTTACTAAGAAAACATGTAGGTCTGTGACATAAATGAAAATGAAAATATTTCTCTTAATGAATCCTTAATACTAAGATATTTTAGGTATGGCCTCAGATTAATGGTCTTTTATAGATTTTTTTCTTCTTAGGATATGCATTTAGACATAACTTCTTGGAAGGGATTAGAGTGTGAATAGAAAATTATTTCCACTCTTCTGAGTCTAACTGGTGCTACTATTAGACTATGTAGGCTCCTTTTTCAATTCCCCAGCTTTCAGTAAATGCATGCATGATAAGTCATTTCAGTCGTGTCTGACTCTTTGTGACCCCATGGACTGTAGCCCACCAGGCTTCTCTGACCATGGGATTTCCCAGGCAAGAGTACTGGAGTGGGTTGCCATTTCCTTCTCCAGGGGCTCTTCCTGACCCAGGGATTGAACCTGCATCTCCTGAAATGGCAGGTGAGTTCTTTACCGCTAATGCCACTGGGAAGACTTTTCTTTCCATTTTTGTGTTCTCTTCAATCTTCTTCTTCCTCCTTTATGAAATCCTCTAGAAGATCACACTCATGTCTGCTACAATTCAGAAATGCAAAATGTTTTAAAAGAAAATTCCAAACGAGACAGAACAAATTCATTGTATATTAAAATTCAGTATGTATTTCCCTTATAAATACTTGCTAACCTTTTATATGCTTCATTACATGTTAAACATATGTTTTTAAACAGCAAGAACCTATATTTTGAGTATTTTTTAGTTGCTACAGTCGGTCAGTCATTTCTAATGATCACACCTCTTTTCATTCATTCCCTAGAATGTAGGCTTCATCTTGTTCAACCTTGCATTGCATGTCTGCATGCTCAGTTACTTCAGTCCTGTCTGACTCTTTGAGAACTCTGCATTACCAGTGCCTAAAGAAGAGCATCTGGTAAGCAGTCAATTACCATTTGTTGAATGCATCTAACATTCCCTAGATGGGAAAGGTGAGTGGGGGTATTATGCCCCAGAAACCATGCTAAGTAATCTTACAAACACACACACACTATATATATTCCATGTAACCTTCTCAGGAACTCAAGTAAGAATTATTATCCCCACTGTACAACTAAAGGAAGCAGAAACTCAAGAGAGGGAGGAGAGTAATCTATCCAAATTTACACAGGTAGAAAGTTGCAAATTATTTAGCTCCAAAGAAGGCTCTTTGAATAAAATGAAAGATAAACAAGACCCATACAAATTCTTTTTTTTTTTTCCCCCATTTCCCTCTCTGGTGGCTGGTTCTGAAGAAGACTTTAAAAATAGAACTGAAGAGTAGCATTGAAACGTATGCATTGCCCAGTGTAAAATAGATAGCCAGTGGAAATTTGCTGCACAACGCAGGGAACTCAAACCCTTTTCCGTGACAACCTAGAGGGGTGGGATTGGGAGGGAGGTTCAGGAGAAAGAAGACATATGCATACTAGTGCTGATCCATGCTGATGTGTGGTAGAACCAACACAATACTGTAAAACAATTACCCTCCAATTAAAAATAAACAGTATTTTTTAAAAGAAATTTAACTCTTCTTCCCTAATACAGAAAAGTTGGAAGAGTCCAGAATTATTTAGTCATGATTTTGTAGTCAAGATATCTTTGCAATCATTGTAAACAAAAAGCAGTGAACTTAAATTGAGCTGAATAGAAGTTTGGGGAGCACCTTGGCAGGAACCTGGTTATCCACCTTTGATCAAACTTCACTGGACTTGGCTCTGTGTGTGTGTGTGTGTGTGTGTGTGTGTGTGTGTGTCTCAGTCATGTTTGACTCTGAGTCTCTATGGACTGTAGCCCACCAGGCTCCTCCATCCATGCAATTATCCAGGCAAGAATACTGGAGTGGGTTGCCATTTTCTTCTCCAGGGCATCTTCCTGACCTCTACTCTATTTCCTAAGAAGAATCATAGGTGAGACCCTCAAATGGCTTTACGTTTTCTGATATAACTTTCACCCTGAAGTAAAAATTAGAATTACAGTCAATGGTAGGGTCCAAAATGTAAACAGAAATAAAACTACCAGAAAATTTACTAATATTTGCTTTCATCCTGTTAAGTTACACACATACATATTAAGAATACAGTCCTTGGAAATTATGATGTTTGTTTTTTGCATATTTATGTAATTTAAATGCATCAACATAATCATTAATTTATTCAACAAATAGTTGCTGAATATCTGCCAGCTATAAAGTAATTGGTGATACAAAAGAGTTATTGAAATCCAGTAATCAATATAAATCATGTGAAAAAAGATTCAAATTTGTTGTCAAAAATAATAAAAGGACAAAATGTTTTGAGATTTCAGAGTGAGGAAGGCTTATAAATAGCTAATGGGAATCAATGGTGATTTTGATGTATTCATCTTTATATTTTAATGTATATTTTACTTACAGGAGTAATAATCAAAGTTTTTGAACAAAAGCCATTTTTCAGGACTTCCCTGGTGGTCTAGTGGTTAAGACCATATTCCAATGCAGGGGTGGAGGCTTGATCTCTAGTTGGGCAACAAGGATCCTACATGCTTCCGGGCTTGGCCAAAAAAAAAAATTATTTTTCAGACACAATGTGGGCTGTTTATGGCACTATTGAATCAATTAGAATTGCTTTTAGCTGCCATTTGCTTAAACAATAGTGAGACATTTAGATATTTCACTCAAAATGAAATCTGGAGGTAGGCAATTCAACAGCAAAGGAAGGGTTTCAATAATATCACAAACAGCATGGGTTCTTTCCATCTTTACCCTCTGCCAATTTTGTGATTGCAAGATGGTTAACGGACTTTCTTTAGCATCATGTGCTCAGACAAAAACTTTAAAAGTAGAGAGAAAGGCTGTATTCTCCTTAAGCACTTCTGTTATAGGGAAGGAAAAGTCAGCTCACTTTCCCCATGTCTTTTTGGCCAGACTTGGCTCACATACCCTCCCCGAGAGCAACTGGTGATGAAGAGCAACAGCATTGTCATGATATAGTAACAACTACATGTACTGCCTTCTCGCCTTCTCTCAAGACCTCAATTTAAATAAGCAACATGTTTGCATGGATAGTAGAATTTTTAAATTACTCCTTTTAATAGAATTATTATAACCATTTTTTATTTGCCAACCATGGCTACAGTCCAGTCCTTCAAAGGTATATTTATCTTATTTTAGTACCAAAAAGCAATAAGTATTGTTTAGATGGAAATGGTGATTCACTGAGGTAAAATTATATTCAATTTCTTTGTCATTTTGCCCAACCTGTGGTCCTAAAATTTTACTGAGTGGAGTTTCAACTCCAAACTTGAGAATGAAAACTAATCCATGTGAAGTTATCACTGTTATGTCAGAGAAAGTATGTGGCCAGTAGATTTAATTCTAATTCCAGCGGGAATTAGATTAATAAGGCAAGCATATTTGAAATCATTGTACATGCCAGTGTCATTGTTTGCTTGAATTCAGTGTGTTAATTTCTTCCACCTTTTATATTTAACCAGAGTTCCAGCTTTCCACTTTATTCAGTCCAAATATTAAAGTAGTTACTCTACTCTTATTGCATATAGTATGAGAGAACTATTTCAACATTAAAAACAATGAATTTGTTTTAACATCATGTGTCTTTGGAACTGCAATATGAATATTTTTATTTATGGATTTTTCTTCACTTAAACCATGATATTTCTAAGACTATATTCCAGTCATCTATTACTGCATGACAGACCACCCAAAATGTAGTAACTTAAAACATACCCTGAGAAAACCACAATTCAAAAAGACACATATACACCACATGTACCCCAATGTTCATTTCAGCACACATTACAATGGCCAGGACAGGAAAGCAAGCTAGATGTCCATTAACAGATGAATGGATAAAGAAGTTGTGGTACTTATATGCCACGGAATATTACTCAGCCATAAAAAGGAACGAAATTGGGTCATTTGCAGTGATGAGGATGAACCTGGAGTTTGTCACACAGAGTAGAGTAAGACCAAAAGGGAAAAACGAACATCATATATTAATGCCTAGATGTGGAATCTAGACAAACAGTACAGATGAATCTATTGGCAGGGCAGGAATAGAGAATGCGTTATGGACACAGAGGGGGAAGAATAGGGTGGGATAAATTGAGAGAGCAGCACCAACATATGTACACTACCATGTGTGAAATAGTTAGCTGGTGGGAAGCTCTGTAAGATAGCAGAGAGCTCAGCTCGGTGCTCTTCCATGACCAAGATGGGTGGGATGAGGGGGTGGGATGGAGGTCACAATAATCTTTTTTTTTTCCCTGCTCCTGAGGCTGCAGTTTGTGGGGGGCTGTATTGGAATGGCATGTTTTGTCCACCATAGCATCAGGTGGGGGCAACTTAACTGGGGCAGAATCCACTTCCAACATGGCTCCTTTACTTAGCTGGCAAGTTGCACTAACTCTACTGCAAACTCCACTGGGGCCGTTGGCTGGGTACCTTGGGTGCTCTATGCAGGAGGCTGTCCATGTGGGCCTCTCCAGAGGACTGCCTGGGCTTCCTCATAGTGCAACAGTTGGGTTCCAGGAACTAATATTCCAACAGAAAGTTGAAACTGTCAGTATCTTCAGGCTTGGGTCAGAAATTGTCTTAGCGTCAATTCTGCTGTGTTGTACAAGTCACACAAACCTTATTGAAAGCAAGTGGATGTAAATTCCTTCTTTTACAAATATTGCAGGATTAGACTCATGAGTGTCATCTAATGTAGCCAAACTTCTGTTTGTTTTTGCCATGCCATGCGACATGTGGGATCATAGTTCCCTGACTGGGGATGGAACCCTTGCCCCCTGCACTGGGAGCATAGAGTCTTAACACTGGTCAATCAGGGAAGTCAAACTTTTAGAAATAGAAAGCAGAATGGTGGCTGACAGAGTTTGAGGGCAGGGGGAATGGAGAAACTGTTAATGCAGTGGATATAAAACTTCAGTTCTACAAGATGAAAAGGTCTCAAAATGTTACACAACAATACAAATATACTTAACAGTACTGAGCTGGTGGCTCAGGCAGTGAAGGATCTGCTGCAACGCTGGAGACCTGGGTTCAATCCCTGGGTCAGGAAGGTTCCCTGGAGAAGAGAATGGCTACCCACTCCAATATTCTTGCCTGGGAAATCTCATGGAGAGAGGAGCCTGGCAGGCTACAGTCCGTGGAATCACAAAGAGTTGACACGACTATGCGACTGAACAACACAAACACTGAACTCTTCACTTAAAAGTGGTTAATAAACTTTATGTGTGTTTTTACAACAATAAAAAACAAAAGAAAAAATTTTTAATAATCATTCTTTTGATAAGAACAGTGTCAAAAAATATGACTGTCTTTAAACTTCACAGACTGGAAAGAGGATTTGGTTCTATATTCAAAGTTCATTCTCATGGAAATTCTCTATTCTTTATGATATAGTATGTCCAAACCCTGAAAATTATACATTTTGTAAATAAAAACCATAGTACAAATATAGTAGAGTTTAAATACAGAAGCTACCATCATTTTTGGCATTAAAAATAGTCTAGATTAAAACTTTAACTGGAAACATCAACATCCTCTGATATCTAAAATTAAATTGTATATTTTAGAAATAGCATTAGAGTCAAAACCTGTTTTTTTTTCTTTTTAAAAGTTGCTTGTAAATATTTGCAAATTTAAAGTTACAATTAACAACAATTTGTAATTACAGAAGTCCAATTTATTTTTCACTTTTTGTATGTGTGTGTGGCATCACTTTACCCTTACAATATATACTTTATCACATTTTTAGGTAGCAACAACAAAGCCTAGATATGTTAATTAACTTTTTCTCCAAGATTACTAAAAATACGAGCTACAGAATCAAGACTCAAGTTTAGTTGCCAATAAATGCTTTTTTACTCAGAAAATTGGTCAGAACCAGTGCTGATCATGAAGCAATTTTAGTGTATTATTTAATTTGATGATAATGACTAAGTAAGAAATGTCCCTTGCTTATACTTCCAAGTTCTAATCAAATAATTCTTAATTAGGTAAGATATTTTTCCTTTTAAAAAAGCAATATTTTAACTCTATAACCTGTTAAATATTTTAAAATTGTACTTTGATATTTAGTTATAAGAAAGTGAACTAGAACAGGGATTTTTACATATGGAGTTAAATGGAATTTGGTAGGTAACTTCTGATAGTAAACAAATAAAAGTCATCTTTATATACTGAGAGAATAGTGCTAAGTCAGTATCAGGCACACCGAGGTAGTTTCCAATTAGCTTTTTTTTTTTTTTTAATGAGGATGATGTGCTTGGACTTTATAGAAATTGAAAGGTTTCATGATATAGTAAAGGACAAATCTTATGAGCTTTCTTCTATTTATCATTTGCCTGCTATAGAGAAAGATGACACTTTATTTCTTTGATCTGTGAGAAAATTCTCTGTTCTCTAGTTTTACAGGCATCATTAATATTATTTGTCACTTATTGTTCAAGAACAATGTGCAAGGTTAGGAATGAACAGTCACAGCCATAATGTGAGAGGATAAAAAATAAGGAGGTATTTGCACGGCTAGTATCTTTCCTTCCAAGGATAAGCTATTGAGAGTTTCTAGTTCTGTTAATCAGAGGACCGCTTCTTTCTGGAAAACTGTGATGATAATGCTACTTTTCACTGGTTTTATTTTACCTAACTAGTAGCTTCTTCACAGTCTAAAACAAGTCTATCTCCTCATTAGTTGGCAAAATTTAAATAGGGTCTGTAGATGGTTGTTCATTCATGTCTGACTCTTTGCAACCTCATGGACTATAATCCACCAGGCTCCTCTGTCCATGGAATTCTCCAGGCAAGAATACTGGAGCAGTTTGCCATTTCCTCCTCCAGGGGATCTTCCCAACCCCCAGGGACTGAACCCAGGTTTCCTGCATTGCAGGTGGATCTTTACAATCTGAGCCACTGGGGAAGCCCTCAGTAGACTAGATACTACTGCTCTATTAATGTTAATCTCCTGCTTTCGATCACTGTCCTGTGAGTATGGAAGAGAATGTCTTGGTTTTAGGAAATACATGTGAATTATTAGGAGAAAAAAGAGTTGTATGTCTGCAATGTACTCTCCAATGTTTCAGAAGAAAAGTACTAATACGTGTGTTTGTTTATATATGTGTGAGAAAGAGTGAATGATAAAGTGAAAGAGTTAAAATGTGAACAGTGAGGAATATGGGTGAAGGGTATACAGGAATTCTTTGTATTGTTTCTAAAACTTTTTCTGCAGGTCTGACTTCAAAATAAAATGCTTGGGAAAAAAAGAACAGTCTGCCTCCTCTTTCTGCCTGGTAAATCTCATGTCTGCAGTGTTGCTCCTGGCACTTTTCTATTACAATTCTACATTTCCTGAACACAACATCTAATATTTTGGCTTCTAACCCCAAGTTCTGTACTAAGTTCCACACCTATGAGAGCTTCTCTGGTGGCTCAGCGGTAAAGAATCCACCTGAAATGCAGGAGACACAGAGACACAGGTTCAATCCTTGGGTTGGGAAGATCTCCTGGAGAAGGAAATGGCAACACACTCCAGTATTCTTGCCTGGGAAGTCCCATGGACAGAGGAGCCTGATGGGCTTCAGTCCACGGGATTGCAACAGAGTTGGACATGACTGAGGATTAAACAACAATGACAACACCTATAAGACAGTATCTCTACCTGTACATCCTACAAGATCTTGTCCTTCCAAATCATTGACAATTGGTCCCCTTCACTCATATTCACTAGCTCAGTAGGTTCTATTCATTGCTTCTTAAAATATGCTCATTCTACCTGGAGGGGTGGGTGGGAGGGAGGTCCAAGAGGGAGAAGATATTTGTATACTGTGGCTGATTCACTTTGTTGTACAGCAGAAAAGAACACAACATTGTAAAGCAATTATTCTCCAAATAAAAATAAATCAAAAGGAAACATGTTCATGTTTGCCAGATCCTTTTCATCCCCATTACCACTAACATCTTTCAGGCCTATATTTCTTTCCTAGATCATTACAAAGGTCTCCTTACAGGTCAAATTTTCCAGTTTCACTCCAAACCATCCTGTGAACTGCTGCCAGATGACTGTCCTTAAAAACGACTAAGAGCACGTGACTACCGTACTTAAAACGTCTTCCCTCCTTGTTTAGAGTGGAATCCAGTCTTTCTCTTCAAATATATAAGCCCTCCAAAACACGGTCTTTGCCTTCCTTTCAATTTTCTTTCTCCTCCACAGATTGCCCAAACTATTAATCATTTCCTGAAAGAGACATCATATTTTTTCATGCCTCCATACCTTCATTACTTTGGCCACCTCATGCAAAGAATCAACTCACTTGAACAGACTGATGCTGGGAAAGATTGAAGGCAGGAGAAAGGGACCACAGAGGATGAGATGGTTGGATGGCATCACCAACTCAAAGGACATGAGCAAACCGTGGGAGGCAATGAAGCACAGGGAAGCCTGGCATGCTGCCGTCCATGGGGTCGCAAAGAGTCAGACGTGACTGAGCAACTGAATAATAAAGTACCTTCACACACAGGCACACATACACCCTTTCGAATGAAATTATTCCTTCCTTCTCTTCATAGCTATACTGCCTCTGTTTACCAAGCCCTTGAGTAAACATAACCCTCTCTTTGACGCTTTCTCTCATCCCTCCTTCTCTGCTGCAGGTGGTTTATTGCTAAATGTATCGTGCTACCAATTCTGCCTTGACCAAACATAACTCTATTATTGCACTTACAGGATTGTATTTCTATTGTTTTTTCATGTTTATCTTCTGCAGAAAAGCATGAGTTCTTTGAGGGAACCTGACTTCTTACCGGCAGCATATAGTTGCAGAACCTTCTACAAAACCTACCAATTAAGTTATGTAGTATAAGTGGAAGAAAAAATGTGAAGATAAGCCACACTAAATATAGAATGCTTATTAATTTCTGAACTTGTGTTAAGAGACAGAACTACATTTTAATCTGAGAGAGAAAAGGCTTAAAATTAAATACTCAAAGTAACACTTTGAAATCCAGTCACAATAAAAAAAAAATTCAATCTGTCAGGTTTAAATAAGTAGTATCAGATGCTTTCCTATATAACAATTAAAGCCAGAAAATTTTCAGAAGACATGATTAGAAAAAAACAAATGGAAATAATAAACATTCTACACAACTGCAGAGGCACAACATAATGAAATTCATTTGCTATTGTTTGGAAGTTTTTATACTATGTAAGTCATAATGTGGAATAACGTGAAACACACAAAATAATCAGTAGAAAAGGAAGGAATAACAGTAATAATAATAATAATCGCTACTGTTTATTATTACATGCCAGGCACTGTGCTGGAACTCTATATATTTTATCTCATTCTAGTCTCAGAACAATCTTCAGTGTAGGTATTATTGTTTATCCCATTTACTGATGAAGAACCTGTGTCTTAGGGAAGTTAATTAAATTACCGAAGTCACATAGTCTAGTAAGTGACAGAGCCAGGTCTTAAAGTCTGACTTGGAAACCCAAGCTTTTACCTATTGCACTAAAACAAAAATAATTCTTTAACCATGTTTGACAATGTTTCTTTTGTCCCTTAGTGAGGAGAAGCTAAGAATCACATCAGAATCACATAGAATCTCCAGGGACTTCCCTGGTGGTCCACTGGTTAAGAACCCACCTTCCAGTGCGGGGGACGCAGGTTCGATCCCAGTTGGCAACTAAGAGCCCACATACCTCAGAACTAACCTGTGTGCCACAACTACTGAGCCCATGCACCACAGCTAGAGGTTTCATGCACTGCAATGAAAAGATCCCACATGAGGCAGCAAAGACCCCACACAGCACAACGAAGAACAGATACTGCCAAATAAATAAATATTTTTGGAAAGAATCAAACTCCATTTTAATTATAGTACTTGGATGAGACTAAATTTTGTAATAACGCTCTTGCGGTCATGAGAGCAGCAGTTGGGAATGGTGTATTCCCTGAAGGGAATATATATTTACCATGTCAGTCATTTATTCACTAAGTGAATCCCCCAATCATAATTGAGAATCAGACAGCCAGTGACAGCTGGAGATGTGAGAAGAGAGAAGTCTCCCATGTCTTGGGCTAGAAAGCAATTCATCTTTGTCCCCCAATAAAATACATAGGAAATGGTTTTAGTGGAAATTGATGACCTGCTGCTGGCACATAATCGAAGTGTTTGCCTAATCAGAGAAGGGGATCAAAAACTAGAATTTGTGCAGAAGTTATATGTTCTCACTAGTTATCTATTTTATACGTAGTATCACTAGTGTATGTAAATCAATCTCAATCTCCTAGGTCGTCCCACCTTGTCCCCCTTGGTGTCCATATGTTTGATCTCTATGTCTGTATTTCTATTTCTACTTTGCAAATCCATCTATACCATTTTCTAGATTCCACACATATGTGTTAATATATGATATGTATTTTTATGTTTCTGACTTACTTCATTCAATATGACAGTCTCTCATCTCTAAGTCTATATACGTCTCTAAAAATGACCCAATTTCACTACTTTTTATGGCTGCCCAATTGCTAATTCCTCTCCTACCAGCCTTCTGCCACCACACACAGGCCCTTAAATTCAAACATACTGAGTTATGAGCACTTGTCCAAATGTGCTATTCTCTCTTTTGCATTTGGACACATGATACTGTTTCTGTGTGTAATTCGTTTCCCCAAACTCTTCCCTCATTCTGTCTCTGAAACTGATTCCTTTGGGTCCAATTCAAGAGTCATCTTTTCTAAGAAAACTTTCAGGACTAGAATTGAGCTTAGTATGCTCTGCTGCTGCTGCTGCTGCTGCTAAGTCACTTCGTCGTGTCCAACTCTTGCGACCCCACAGACAGAAGCCCCCAGGCTCTCCTGTCCCTGGGATTCTCCAGGCAAGAATACTGGAGTGGGTTGCCATTTCCTTCTCCAACGTATCAAAGTGAAAAGTGAAAGTGAGTCGCTAGTCGTGTCTGACTCTGAGCGACCCCATGGACTGGAGCCTACCAGGCTCCTCCGTCCCGGGATTTTCCAGGCAAAGTACTGGGGTGGGGTGCCATTGCCTTCCCCGTTAGTATGCTCTACTCTCCCTTAAAATTCTGTGGAGACTTGAGCTTTAGACTTTATCACACTGCATTGTTATGATATGTTTACCTATCTACTTCCTTTTTACACCACGCGCTTCTGAGGTGCCTTGCCTGGGGCAGGACATGGTGATATTTGTTGAGGGAGTGAATGGCCGGTAATCCTCTTATTCATCCATAGTCACTGCTTTAGTCCTAGGAGATTTGCATGTACCCTTTCTTGTGTGAAAGTCCTGTAGACTGGAGGCTAGCTCTTCCTTTAATTTGCAAATAAGTCCAATAGAAATTGAAATTAATTAGGAGGGCAGAAAAGGAGTTAAAATGAAAAATTTGACAGTATTTTTTTTCTTCTTTAGCTATATTCATTGAAGTTATTACTGATATTTTCATGTATTTACTATATGAATTAAATTGATGATATTTAGGATATGGCCAAATGTATAACATATAGCTATATTATTTACTGCTTTCAAGATAGCTGCTGAAGGAAGCATTTCTTTTTTTTTTTTTTTAAGTGTTCACTAAGTAAATTTTTTATGAACAGTTTTTCTATTCTCCTTTTTCACTGAAAAAAGAGATACACTTTTCCTTTAAGCAAGATTGTTGTTTAGTTGCTAAGTCGTGTTCAATAGACTGTAGCCTGCCAGACTCCTCTGCCCATGGGATTTTTCAGGCAAGAATACTGGAGTGAGTTGCCATTTCCTTCTTCAGGGGATCTTCCCGGACCAGGGCTTGAACCTCACCACTGAGCCACACACACACCTTGAGAAACCCAATTTTGACAATAGTTCAAGGTAAAATGAATTTACTGTCTCTGAAAATGTCACAGTCAGTATATAAATTTGTTTTTCTTGTCTAAATAAGGACAGGATACTATAACTGAACAGTATACTGAATAGTGAACTAAAACTGAACAGTTTTTCTGTTCTCTTTTATCATGGAAAAAAAGACACACTTTTCCTTTAAACAAGGTACAGTATTTGAAATGAATGAAAATACATCAGGACACAAAGATTTAATTAATTCTCCCAATTTATACCCACTAAGACTACCTAGATAGCATATTCAAAAGCAGAGACATCACTTTGCCAACAAAGGTTCGCCTAGTCAAGGCTATGGTCTTTCCTGTGGTCATGTATGGATGTGAGAGCTGGACTGTGAAGAAGGCTGAGCGCCGAAGAATTGATGCTTTTGAACTGTGGTGTTGGAGAAGACTCTTGAGAGTCCCTTGGACTGCAAGGAGATCCAACTGGTCCATTCTGAAGGAGATCAACCCTGGGATTTCTTTGGAAGGAATGATGCTAAAGCTGAAACTCCAGTATTTTGGCCACCTCATGCGAAGAGTTGACTCATTGGAGAAGACTCTAACGCTGGGAGGGATTGCGGGCAGGAGGAGAAGGGGACGACAGAGGATGAGATGGCTGGATGGCATCACTGACTCGATGAATATGAGTCTGAGTGACCTCCGGGAGTTGGTAATGGACAGGAAGGCCTGGCGTGCTGCAGTTCATGGGGTCGCAAAGAGTCGGACACGACTGAGCGACTGATCTGATCTCTGAAGACTTCATAGCTCTTTGTGAATAAATTTTTCACTATCATGTCATTTTTTTCTGGCACTGTTATCCTATTCATGGAGTAGTAGAATATATTGATCTGACTTTTGACACAATAATCAAATTTCATTAAACTTTTAGGTGAATTTGAATTACATTTGTAATAGAGATCAACACTTTTTTTATTGGAACATAATTGCTTTACAATCGTGTTAGTTTCTGCTGTACAACAATGTGAATCAGCCATATGTATACATATACCCCCTCCCTCTTGAGCCTTCCTCACACCCTCACCCCCATTTCACCCCTTTAGGTTATCACAGAGCATTGAGCTGAGTTTACTTGCTTTTTAAATTAATATATATTTATGGAACAGACTGTTTTACTGGAAGTTTCTGTCCCAGAGTGTATGACATTTCTATTTTAAATGATCAAGGGAGAGCCTCTCTGTTCTGCTGTGTTCAAGTTCTATTTTGCTAGTATTTCATTGTATAGAAATGAATATGGATTATGACTCATAGTGATACTGACACCCTTACACACCCCTTCTTTCTAATTGTGAAATCAAGGTTCTGTATTTTTCTTTTAATTACATTAACTCCCCTACTCACAGCTTTCCCTCTCCCACTGACTGAATATTGTTCTTGCTTCTTCTTCTGGGCAATTTTGCCTCAGATACATATCTGAAAAAGTATTTGAGCTATTTTTTCCCCAAGACTTACCCAAACCAATGTGAACTGATTCTACATGCCATCAGCCTCCATATCAAGATTTCATCTGCAAGGGTTGTTTCAAATTTCATTTTTGGTTGTAAAGTACTTCATGCACTCAAAAAGGCATAGAGACAATGAACACATGAGAACATGTTAACATCATTAGCCATCAAGAAAATGCAAATTAAAACTATCACGCTCAATGCTGCTGCTGCTGCTGCTGCTAAGTCGCTTCAGTCCTGTCCGACTCTGTGCGACCCCATAGACGGAAGCTCACCAGGCTCCCCTGTCCCTGGGATTCTCCAGGTAAGAACACTGGAGTGGGTTGCCATTTCCTTCTCCAATGCATGAAAGTGAAAAGTGAAAGTGAAGTCGCTCAGTCGTGTCCGACTCTTAGCGACCCGGTGGACTGGAGCCTACCAGGATCCTCCGTCCATGGGATTTTCCAGGCAAAAGTACTGGGGTGGGGGTGCCATTGCCTTCCCCGATCACGCTCAATAGCATAGCTGTAAAAAAAAAAAAAGAGACTAAAAAATAACAAGTGTTGGTGAGGATGTGAAGAAATTGGAATACTCACACATCCCTCATGGGAATGTAAAATGACACAGCTGCTTTGGAAAATACTTTGACAGGCCCTCAGAACACTACACATAGAGTTAACGTATGACCTAGTTATTCTAGGCGATGTGAACATATGTCCACAAAAGAACTTATACACAAATGTTCATAGCAGCATTATTCATAATGGACCAAAAGTGGACATAATCCAAATTTTCATCAACTGATGTTTGGATAAACAAAACATGATACATCCAAGCCATGGAGTATTATTTGACCATGAAAAGAAGTACTGATATGAAATGACCAAAATAGGCAAATCTATAGAGACAGAAAAGATTAGTGCTTGCCTAGGGCTGTAGAGGATTTGGAGGAAATGAGGAATAACTATGAATGGGCTCATGGTTTCTTTTGGGAGTAATGGAAATATTCTAAAAATTGATTATGGTGTTTGTTGCACAACTGTGAATATACTAAAAATCATTAAATTGCATAATGTAAATTGGTGAATATATATGGTATGTGAACTTCATTTCAGCAAATTATGTTAGAAAATACACAGAATAAAAGAACCTACACACTGCATAAAGTATATGTAGTAGAGACCATCAAGATATTGCCAAGGTTTTAAAATATGTTGTTTTGCTATTTTTCCACCAAATTTTTTAAAAAGCAAAAGTTTGATGCAAGATACAGGATGCTTGAGGCTGGTTAACCGGGATGACCCAGAGGAATGGTATGGGGAGGGAGGAGGGAGGGGGTTCAGGATGGGGAACACGTGTACACCCGTGGTGGATTCATGTTGATGTATGGCAAAACCAATACAATATTGCAAAGTAATTAACCTCCAATTAAAATAAATAAATTTATTTTGAAATAAATAAATTGAAACCCTTGGTCTTCACTTTCCCCACCTTACCCAGAAATAACCACTATCATAAAGTTGGTGAGCATCATTCCTATGCATATTTTGATCCTTTTACTACTTATGTGTATATACATTAACAAAATATGAATCTACTTTGAATGTTTTTGACATTTTACATAAATGGTATAATAAAAAGTAGCTTTCAAAGTTTTTTTGTTCACTTAGTATGGTATTTAAAGTGTTTAAATGTGACTAATAAACGTACATACCTTGCAGAAGGCAATGGCACCCCACTCCAGTACTCTTGCCTGGAAAATCCCATGGACGGAGGAGACTGGTAGGCTACAGTCCATGGGGTCATGAAGAGTCAGACACGACTGAGCGACTTCATTTTTACTTTTCACTTTCATGCATTGGAGAAGGAAATGGCAACCCACTCCAGTGTTCTTGCCTGGAGAATCCCAGGGATGGCAGGGCCTGGTGGGCTGCCGTCTATGGGGTCACACAGAGTTGGACACGACTGAAGTGACTTGGCAGCAAACGTACATACCTACATCGTCCACTTAAATTCTATATAGTACTCCACTGTGTTAAAATAGCACAATTACTTTACCCATTGTTCTAGGGATGAAAATTCAAGCTATTTTCAAACATTTACTGCTACAAAAAAAAAAAAAAAACTTGAAAAAATCCTTGAACATGTTTCTATGGATGTATTTACCATAGTTTATCTACAGGTATATATACTTAATGTTAAAAATTTATGGGTAAGAGGTTATGATCAGTTTAAATATTGTGTAAGCTAATTTCCAACATTTGTATCAATTTACATCCTTGCTGAAGTGTTTAAGGATACTGTTTTCTCCCACCATGGCCCTTTCTTGGTATTATCAATCACTTCAAATCACTTCAATGTAATGGTGGTGAAATAATATCTCATTGTATTTTTAGCTATTATCCCTTCAGATATTTCCTCAGGTCCTTCTCCTTCTGGGCCCCTATAATGCAAATGCTGGTGTGTTTAATGTTGTACCAGAGGCCTTTAAGGCTGTCTTCAGTTTAGTTTTGTTTTGTTTTCCATTCTTTTGTCTATATTCTGTTTTGCAGCAGATTTCCACCCTTCTGTCTTCCATATCACTTATCCATTCTTCTGCCTCAATTATTTCACTATAGATTCCTTCAAGTGTATTGTTCATCTCTGTCTGTTCTTTAGTTCTTCTACATTTTCGGTAAACGTTTCTTGCATCTTCTCCATTCTTTTTCCAAGACCCTGAATCATCTCTATCGTTATTCTGAATTCTTTTTATGGAAGGTTATCTCCACTTCATTTAGTTATTTTTCTGTGGTTTTATCTTGTCACTTCTTCTGGGACATAACACTCTACATTTTCATTTTGATTACCTTTCTGTGATGTGAGTTT
The DNA here is from genome assembly GCA_935064755.1 of Tragelaphus eurycerus. Classification (NCBI taxonomy): domain Eukaryota; kingdom Metazoa; phylum Chordata; class Mammalia; order Artiodactyla; family Bovidae; genus Tragelaphus; species Tragelaphus eurycerus. The sequence continues at coordinate 12,537,272 of CAKXYN010000036.1, read as the reverse complement.
CATTCTAGCAGTTTTGGGATTGTAATTCTTCTTGCTTCTTTTCAATATCTCATTGCATTTTAATTCAATTTTCTTGAAATCAGGTGTGATTGAGCATCTTTGCATCTACTGTCTTTTGGGTATTGTTTCTGTAATATTTTTTCCCCTATTCATTGCTTATTTTCCTATTGGGTTATTTATTTTATTCACTCTTGTTTGTAGGAACTCTTCATGTATTTTGGATTCTAATACTCTGCTAGCATATGTATTTCAAAAATCTGTCCCAGTTTTGGTTTGCTTTTTAAGTTTTTAAATAATACCTTTGTCAGATGCAGGTTTTCAGTTTTTATATCATTAAATTTAACAATCTGTTCTTATGGTAGGTGCTTTCAGAGATATGAACAAATTTGGCTTCATTTTTTGCTGCATGTTTTAAGATTTCACTTGTATATGAATCTTAATCTACCTGGAAGAAAAAATTATTTTTTTTATTGTGTGAAGTAGAAAAATATTTTTATTTTCCTTTAATACCCTGTATCCCAGAACCCTTTCTTCAACTGACTAATAACTGTTATACCTCAAGTTCCCTGTATAGAGTTTTGGCCATTTCTGGATTATCGATTCTTTCTCCTTGGTCTATTTATCTTTCCTTGTGTTAGTATAATGCTGTTTTAATTACTGTACCATATAAATCTTGCTCTCTGGCTATATTTTGTTAACTTATCTGCAGCACTGTGGAAAATTACAGAATAAACTTGTGAAGCCAAATACTCTAGGAAATAAATTTCTCAAAATGATAAGATGTTGGCATCGATTTTGGAATGTTATTTGGAATAATTCACAGTGGTACCTGTTAGTGATCTGTACAACTACCTGAAAATATTTTGAATCATGACCAGCTGCTATGACTTTGGCTTTCAAAGGAAATTGACTCTGGATATTGAATATTATACCTACTATGTAAAAGAATTTTCATCTGAAATTGTGTAGAACTCCATTAAAACACTGGTGCTATGAGAAACTTTTGCCTTCAGTTTTTTTATAATATAAAACTACGTATATATGGAACTATACACTATGTGTATATGGAAAAGTTATTTTAGAGACAAAATAAATTCTGAAATAGTAAGACATATTAATTGTAATATGAGTTTCTATGGTGCATAACAAAACATCCATATACACAAGTATTTATAGTAAAAATTATTGAATACATTGAAATACACAAACAGAAAAATTAACAACATGGAATAAATCTTACCACAGTAGTATTAGCACTAGTCAAATAGCTTTTTTGACCCTGAGTTCTTGATAATTGTCTGTTTGGAAGTTTCCCCTGAAAATAGCATCATTAATTACAGCTCAACATTTCTCAAGATGATTTGCCCACATGTCAGTTTCCCTTCTCAATTTTCCTATTTCTGTCATTGGTATCACTATCTTTACAGTATCTCAGATTCAAAACCTTGGAATTATCCTTGATTTTTTACCTTCATATAATCCACCTCTCCAGATGCCCCATTATCTCCTGGGCTTCCCAGGTGGTAAAGAACTGGGCTACCCAGTGGTAAAGAACCCACCTGCCAATGAAGGAGACGTAAGAGATGCAAATTTGATCCCTGGGTTGGGAATATCCCCTGGAGGAGAGCATGGCAACCCACTCCACTATTGTTGCCCAGAGAATCCCATGGACAGAGGAGCCTGGTGGGCTACAGTCCACGGGACCACAAAGAGTCAGAAATGAAGTGACGTAGCACACACGCAGTCTCTCTATGGTAGGCAGAATGATGGCCCCTCCTTCCCCTACCCTCAAAGGTGTTCATGACCTAATCCCTGAAAACTGTGACTATGTTATGTTACATAGCAAGAGGAAAAACAGAAATTGGAAATGGAATTAAGGTTGTTAATCAACTGTCTGCAAAATAAGGAGATTATCCTGGTTTATACAGGTGGACCCAGAGTAATTGCTTGCTTGCTTAGTTGCTCAATCACATCCAACTCTTTGCAACCCCATGGACTGTAGCCTGCCATGCTCCTCTGTCCATGGGGATTCTCCAAGCAAGAATATTGGAATGGATTACCATGCCCTCCTCCAGGAGATCTTCCCAACCCAGGGCTCAAACCCAGGTCTCCTGCATTGCAGGTGGATTCTTTACCATCTGAACCACCAGAGAAGCCCAAGAATACTAGAGGCGGGTAGCCTATCCTTTTTCCAGGAGATCTTCCTGACCCAGGAATCAAACCAGTGTCTCCTACATTGCAGCTGAATTCTTTACCAGCTGAATTATCCAGGAAACCCAGAGTAATACAGGAGTCCTTTAAGTGTGGAAGACTGAGATAGAAGAGTCAGTGTTAGAGTGATGGGCCTTCAGAAAAGTTTAACAGGCTTTCCTGGCTTTGAAGATAGAAAGGGACCATGAGCCAAGAAAGGTGGGCAACGTCTAAAAGCTGGAAAAGATAAACAGATCCTCCCCTAGAGCTTCCAGAAGGAATGTAGCTGGCCAACACCTTGATTTTAGTCCAGCAGAACCCATTACAGACTTCTGACCTTCCAGAATGGCAAGATAACATATGTGTTGTTCTAACCCTTAAGTCTGGGGTAATTTGTTAGAGCAGCAAGAGGAAACAAATACACTCTTCAGCCACCAATCACGTCTCCACTGTTTTTGCTTTACACTTCCTCTCAAATGTCCTTTTCATCTCAATTTCAAGTGGCAGTATCCAGTTCAGGCCTTCATTTGTTAGCTCTGGATGTTGCAATAGATGGCTAACCATGATACAATGGACATAGTCCTAAATTGTGAGGAGGGATACTTGGTTTCTAGTCTGTCTCTGCTATTAATTAGCTTGTGACCTAAGGAGATCTCCATGCCAAACTTCCTCACCCTCCACGCAACGCACACATACACACACTCTCACATTATAAGATAATTAATTCCATTATTTCTAGCCATTTTTAAAGCCACTGGATAGCTTGTCTACCTCTTACATCCTCACTTCTTCAATCCATATTATGCATCTGTCTAGAATGCTTCTTAAATCCTATTTTGTATAAATTACACACATATGTACAAACCTGCATTGATTTTTCATTACTTATAGGTTACATTAGTCCCTATTAAAGAACTTTTACAATCTGCATACTGCCCCATCTCTCTCCAAGATTTTTTTTTTCTCTCCCAGAATATCCTACCCTACCCATTTCAGTAAAACAAGTGTATTCATTCATTCCTCAAAGGTGGCCCCTTCAGGCTCTTCCTCCCTCCTGCAATATCCATACCCCACATTTCTAATTATCTGAGTCTCACTCTTGTAAGAGTGAGAGCAGGCTTCCCTGGTGGCTCAGAGGTTAAAGAGTGTGCCTGCAATGCAGGAGACTTGGGTTCGATCCCTGGGTCGGAAGATCCTCTGGAGAAGGAAATGGCAACCCACTCCAGTATTCTTGCCTGGAGAATCCCATGGACGGAGGAGCTTTGTGGGCAACAGTCCACAGATCGCAGAGTGGGACACAACTGAGCGATTTCACTTTCTTTTCATTTTCCACTCTTGTAAACATTTCCCAGGTGGCACTAGTGGGAAAGACCCACCCACCAATGCAGTAGATGCAAGAGACACGATTGGGTCCCCGGGTTGGCATACCCCCCGGAGTAGGAAATGGTAACCCCTTCCAATATTCTTGCCTGGAAAAGTCCATGGACAGAGGAGCCTGGTGGGTTACAGTCCATGCGAATCACAAGGAGTCAGACACGACTGAGTGAGCACGCACGCACTTTCTGCAAAGGGCCCAGTAACTGCCACCCTCCACGATTACTGCCTGTACTGTGTTTCTCAAATTAAATTATGATAGGAACTCAGAGATGATTTAAATTTTCCAACTCAACACTTGGAGTTGAAAAGGGGTGGGAGAAGAGCCATAAAGAAAAAGAAAAACTAGTTCAAAGGGCTAAAGTTTTGCCTTTCAAGTCTCTGGAAAGAGTGAGGAAACAAATGTAGTCACAACTAATCTGGTACTTTCTTGCTTTAGTAGTTCTCCCTTCATGGGTATGTCTTGTCTCCCAAAGTATAAGCCTTTAATGATAGGGTCATTTCTTATATTTCTTTTATCCCTATCAATTAGAAAAGAGTCTGATGTCTTACCAACAAAAGTTACTCACTGGTTTGCTCAGGGTTACAACACATAAATAGTAATGACATTAACATACCAAATCCAGTTTTAGTTTCCACAGTTCATGAGGGATTCAAAATACTTACAAAGTATTGAAACAATGAGTTCATCCATCAAATATTTATGAAAAGCTTGCTTGAGCTCAGTGTATGTTAGCCAAATAATCCCCAATGCTGGGATATGTAGACTCTCACTTAATCTCCTTAATGCTTTGGCCTCCAAAACCCACCTCCCCAGCAGCACTGTTTGGTATCTGCCAAACATGACTCATAGTCCTCTGATCCTTCTTGAATTCCTCTGGATTCTGGGAGGAAGTTCTTTCTACCACTGTTTCAAGGCCTACCTCACTGCAAGCTGTAGAGTCACATAAATCCTAGAGGGGGTTCATTTCCCCCACAACTTCCCAAAAAGAGCAATGTCTTAAGAACCTGGGCATCTGTGGGTATGAAACATTTTTAGATGTCCTTGATTTAATTAACTCCTAATAGCATATATCCGGATTCTTTGCATCAAACTCTGTGTCCAAGCCATCTATTCAGCCAATGTTTTCAATGCTGACTACAGCATTATCTCCATGAGGGCTTTATATCTTTGCCATTTTACCTGAAACCAGGATTTCTTCCTGATCAACTTACACTCTCATATTCCATGATGCTAATAGCTGAGTTGCCCTGATGGAAGTGAGCTGTTGGTTCAAGTCTAGGGGAAAGATTTTAATGCAAATTGAACCTGAGTACTTGGTCTGAAATCTCAAATGGATCTATGCTCTATGTCAGCATAGATCCATCACTGAGCATCTTAGGCAATTATATTTAAGAACTGTTTGTTGTTCTGTCACTAAGTCATGTCCAACTCTTTGTGAGCCCATGGTCTTTCACACACCAGGCTTCCCTGTCCTTATTATCTCCCAGAGTTTGCTCAAACTCATGTCCATTGAGTTTATGATGTCATCCAACCATTTCATCCTCTGTCGCCCCCTTTTCCTCCTGCCCTCAATCTTTCCCATCATCCCAGCTGACTCTTTTCCAAAGAGTCAGCTCCTCAAAGCAGGTGGCCAAAATATTGAAGCTTCAGCTTCAGCATCTGTCCTTCCAATGAATATTCACGGTTGATCTCCTCTAGGACTGACTGATTTGATCTCCTTGCTGTCCATCACATATGGCTAAACATTTGTTTCAATTGCTTTTTCTTTCTCCATGGTCTATTTTCTTTCAGTTGTCTTTTTCCTTTCTCCCCCCACACTTAAATTTACTTCCACATACACATTGCACCAACTGTCAGTAGCATACAAATGCCTCCTTCTTTGGCTTGTCAGTGACATAAATTTTTTCTAGCATATCCTGACAAGGGCATTGTATTTGAAATGTCATTTCCTTCTCTCATTTAGTCATGGAATTTAAGTCTCTTTCAAATATTCTGTCTTTCTCATACACAATCTTTTGCCTGTACAACATTTTTTTTTATTTCCCACACCAAATGTATATATTTATATGACATAATAGAACTGGTAAGGAAATTACTGCTCCAGCTTTCTAAAATCATGATAGTACCTTGGAGCTAATATGCTATAAATTAGCTATTTCAGTCATATATGTGTGTGTGTATATACATAGATATACTTGCAATGCATAACCATCCATAAACAATGAGTAGTATACCAATGTACAAAGTCACACATATAAACTAACTATTGCTGATTTAAATATACAGCACAAGTCTACCCACACAGTTACAGGGTTCCCCAGGTGGCGTTAGTGGTAAAGGACCCGCCTGCTAATACAAGAGACATAAAAGATGTGGGTTCGATCCCTGGACTGGGAAGATCCCCTGGAGGAGAATATGGCAACCCACTCCAGTATTCTTGCCTGGAGAATCCCATGGACAGAGGAGACTGGCAGGCTATTGGGTCACAAAGAATCAGACATGACTAAAGCAACTTAGCATGTACACGAGTAGACAGACAGTTCTCTCCATGCAGGAGACCTGGGTTTAATCCCTGGATTGGGAAGATCCCCTGGAGAAGGTAAGAGTTATCTATGTCAGTATTCTGGCCTGGGGAATTCCATGGACAGAGGAGCCTGGCAGGCTCCAGTCCGTGGGGTTGCAAAGAGTCGGACAGGACTGAGTGGCCCTCACTTTCAGCTAGCCATAGCCATAGCAGACACAAAGGCCAGAGTCTTGAGACTCAACTCAGAGTGACCCAGGCTAAATAGCTGCCTTGACAAAACTCTGACTGACCTGTCTTCAGGCCTAAATGTGACAACTGCCTTAGGCCAGAGAAACATCCTGAATGGATGGTGAGGCTTTGAGGAAACTGCTTGAAAACGTCTTGAGGAACTCAGTCCAGTCTTTATGATAGCAGTGTGACTCCTAGGATATAGGCAGTATTTGACTCATGCATGAGACTTAACAGGGGAAATGTAAATAGCAATGGAAGATGAAGCAATAGTGAAAATAAAAGGCAAATATGAGGAAAAGGCCAGTGCAAGCTTCAAAGCAATGTTGACAGTAATTCAGAAAGAATAAAACAGGCAAGGATGAAATCTTTTAAACCAGTAAGAAGCCTAATAATAGATTACAAGCTCTGTAAGGGCAAAGATCTAGGGATCTGTTGGGAGAAGCAATCGGCTAATGGGCCCTAAGAGTCCCATCAGAGTCATGCTAAGTATGTCAAGAACATAAGGCCTCCACTGGTCTTACCTGGGCCATTTCTCAGGGTTACATGTGTAGCAAGCAACTTGGGAGGGAAGGGCTTCCCAAGCGGCTCAGTGGCAAAGAATCTGCCTGCCAAGCAGGAGATGCGGGTTTGATCCCTGAGTCAGAAAGATCCCCTGGAGAAGAAAATGGCAACCCACTCCAGTATTCTTGCCTGGAGAATCCCATGGACAGAGGAGCCTGGAGGGCTATAGTCCAGGGAGTCACAAGGAGTCAGACACAACTTAGTGACTAAATGGCAACAGTAACTTGGGAGGGAAGAGGTAACAACTCCCCTTAAAGAATAACTTGTTCCTTCTGAAACTGATGGATTCTCCAAGCGAGTGTTGCTCTCCTGTAATATATTGGAGAAGGAAATGGCAACCCAGTCCAGTGTTCTTGCCTGGAGAATCCCAGGGATGGGGAAGCCTCGTGGGCTGCCGTCTATGGGGTCACACAGAGTCGGACACGACTGAAGTGACTTAGCATAGCATAGCATAGCATAGCAATGCAACCCAACAGGTGTGGAGGCATCCAGGTAGGCCCACCTGAGTTATCCTGTGGAAACTGGGGGGTGTGAGAAAGTGACACAAGCAAAGAGAAAGCTCATGTTGGCTGCTGTGCCCGGAGTAATAAGGTCCTTCGTCTTTGACCCCAGTCTCATGTCTCCTGCCAGCATCCAGACACAATAACAGGCTTGCTTATTAACCTGAAAATTGGGTAAGATTCCCAACCCTTCCTCAGCTCAACTCCCACCACCCAGAATAATACCCGGCAAAGAGGGGTTGTTTGATTTGTTAAATGAGTCCCTTACTTAATGAATATCTGAATTTGCTTTATCTTACAATTAACCCCATTTCATGCAAAGATGGTCTCGATAAAGGACAGAAATGGTATGGACCTAACAGAAGCAGAAGATATTAAGAAGAGGTGGCAAGAATACACAGAAGAACTGTACAAAAAAGAGCTTCACGACCCAGATAATCATGATGGTGTGATCACTGACCTAGAGCCAGACATCCTGGAATGCGAAGTCCAGTTGGCCTTAGAAAGCATCACTACGAACAAAGCTAGTGGAGGTGATGGAATTCCAGTGGAGCTATTCCAAATCCTGAAAGATGATGCTGTGAAAGTGCTGCACTCAATATGCCAGCAAATCTGGAAAACTCAGCAGTGGCCACAAGATTGGAAAAGGTCAGTTTTCATCCCAATCCCAAAGAAAGGCAATGACAAAGAATGCTCAAACTACCGCACAATTGCACTCATTTCACACGCTAGTAAAGTAATGCTCAAAATTCTCCAAGCCAGGCTTCAGCAATATGTGAACCGTGAACTTCCTGATGTTCAAGCTGGTTTTAGAAAAGGCAGAGGAACCAGAGATCAAATTGCCAACATCCGCTGGATCATAGAAAAAGCAAGAGAGTTCCAGAAAAACATCTATTTCTGCTTTATTGACTATGCCAAACCCTTTGACTGTGTAGATCACAATAAACTGTGGAAAATTCTGAAAGAGACGGGAATACCAGACCACCTGATCTGCTTCCTGAGAAATCTGTATGCAGGTCAGGAAGCAACAGTTAGAACTGGTCATGGAACAACAGACTGGTTCCAAATAGGAAAAGGAGTACGTCAAGGCTGCATATTGTCACCATGTTTATTTAACTTATATGCAGAGTACATCATGAGAAATGCTGGACTGGAAGAAACACAAGTTGGAATCAAGATTGCTGGCAGAAATATCAATAACCTCAGATATGCAGATGACACCACCCTTATGGCAGAAAGTGAAGAGGAACTCCAAAGCCTCTTGATGAAAGTGAAAGTGGAGAGTGAAAAGGTTGGCTTAAAGCTCAACATTCAGAAGACAAAGATCATGGCATCTGGTCCCATCACTACATGGGAAATAGATGGAGAAACAGTGGAAACAGTGTCAGACTTTGTTTTTCTGGGCTCCAAAATCACTGCAGATGGTGACTGCAGCCAGAAATTAAAAGATGCTTACTCCTTGGAAGAAAAGTTATGACCAACCTAGATAGCATATTCAAAAGCAGAGACATCACTTTGCCAACAAAGGTTCGCCTAGTCAAGGCTATGGTCTTTCCTGTGGTCATGTATGGATGTGAGAGCTGGACTGTGAAGAAGGCTGAGCGCCCAAGAATTGATGCTTTTGAACTGTGGTGTTGGAGAAGACTCTTGAGAGTCCCTTGGACTGCAAGGAGATCCAACCAGTCCATTCTGAAGGAGATCAGCCCTGGGATTTCTTTGGAAGGAATGATGCTAAAGCTGAAACTCCAGTATTTTGGCCACCTCATGCGAAGAGTTGACTCATTGGAGAAGACTCTGATGCTGGGAGGGATTGAGGGCAGGAGGAGAAGGGGACGACAGAGGATGAGATGGCTGAATGGCATCACTGACTCAATGGATGTGAGTCTGAGTGAACTCTGGGAGTTGGTGATGGACAGGGAGGCCTGGCGTGCTGCAATTCATGGGGTCGCGAAGAGTCGGACACGACTGAGCGACTGATCTGATCTGATAAGCATTAAATTAATTGACATATAGTTGTGAAATCATGAGGCTTATTATTTATTCCTGATTAAAATATCATGCTAAGGAGACATCTCTGGTGGTCCAGTCATTAAGAATTCACCTTCCAATGCAGGGGACTTGGGTTTGATCCCTGGTCAGAGAATTAAGATCCCACATACTGTGCGGCAACTAAACCTGCACGCCACAAGTACTGAGCCCACGAGCCGCAACTAAGACCAGACACAGCCAAATAATTGTGTTTTTTTTTGAAAAATGATCATGTGAGGTGCTTACTACTTAAGTTCAAATAAAATGGAGTTAGTGAAATTCTCATTAAGAAATGCAGGCAGCCCAAGCAATTTGAAGGTACACTGTTTGCATTTGTGTGTCTCCAGGGAATTATAACCTTCTGAGGACAAGAACTGTGTCTTTTCACCCTTGAATTCCCAACACTTAGTATGTGCCTGGCACATTTAAAGGGCATAATAATAATGATGATGATAAGATAATAACAATTATCACTTGTTGAGTACCTACTACATGCCAGGCCATGTGCTCAACACTTCATATTTAATCCTCAGAACCATAACTTAAGTACTATTATTATGTCCATTTGAAAAATGAGGATCCACCAGGGACTGAGCCCATTTCTCCTGCATTGGTGGGTGAATTCTTTACTGGTGAGCCACCAGGAAACCCTAGAGGGGAAGGATGGGGTGGAAGGTAGGAAGGAGGCTCAGGAGGGAGGGGACATATGTATACCTATGATTGATTCACGTTGTTATATGGCAGAAACCAACACAACATTGTAAACCAATTATCCTCCATTTAAAAATAAATTTAAACTAAAAAAAAAAAAAAAAAAAAAAGGCTCAAGAGGCACAGAGAGGGGAGGAAGCTTGCCCATAGACACACAACTAGTAAGTGGTGCATATAATGGGTTGAACACTGATGCCCAAAGATCTCCACATCCTAATTCTTGGACCCTGCAAATGTTACTAAAGAGACTCTGCAGGAATGATTAATTTAGGGATCTCAACATGGAACATTATGCAAGTTTGTCTGGATGCATCCTGAATGCCATTACAAGTGTCCTTGTAAGAGGAAGACTGAAGGAGATTTCACAGACCAGGGAGAAGAAAGCAACGAGATCACTGATGCAGATGCTGCACAGCTGGCTTTGAAAATGGAGGAAGGGATCACAAGCCAAGGAGTACAGGTGTCCTCTAGAAGATGAACGAGGCAAGGAATGGATTCTCCCTTAAAGCTCCTAGAGGAAGCACAGCTGTGCCAACACCTTGATTTCAGCCCAGTGATGCTGGTTTCAGACTTCCAGCCTCCAGAACTATGGGAGAATAAATTTCTGTTGTTTTCAGCCAAGAAAAATAAAGAAAAAAGAAATGCTGCCAATAATTCCCAGCAATTTGTCAATTCATGGGCTAATCATTTATAACATATTTGAGAGAAAGCATCAAAATCTTAGTTATATTACATATCATATATTTTAATTTTGTGTTTAATATTTTTAAATTCATTTTATGAAAATAGTGAATATCAATTAATAAGGAAATGAAAAAAGACCTCTTGCTATTAATTTTACCCAGACCAGAAATCCAGATCAGGAAGCCTAACAAAAATAAACAGCCTAATTTTCCCCTTCCCCCTTAAGAAAGTCACTGGTTTCAGATCCTCTGAAGGTATTGACATTAAGACCTCATGGATAATCCTCTCACTTCTATCTAGACTTGATTTATCAATACATAAATAACCACTGATTAATGATATCTGCCAATGGAATCTTTTCCAATTATATACTAAAAAATAAAACAATTGAGACTTTGATTATGTGCAGCAAGGCGTATGTGGTGTGGCAGTCTCTGCTGTGTACTTTCACATACACAGCGATGCATAATTTCTGAGCAACACCTGGCAGGTATGAAGTCTCTGTAACTGGCTCATTGTATTTTTCTCAATAGGTTGCAACCCTTTTTTGCATGTGGGCTCCACACCTTTCTAAACACTTGGTAATTTATGGGAGAGGCAACTTTCTTTTCCTGGTGAGAGGCTGTAGAATTTGTTTTAGTTGAAATGGAGAACTTCCTTTATAGTTTAAACCACGTGCAACTGTAAACTACCAGCAGCGGCACAAGAAACACTGGAACAAAACTTCAGTGTGCAAAATGGGTCATCAGTGTTTGTTCAAGTTTTTAAATATGGCAGTTGCCTAATCGTCTCTAGATGTCTAAAAATAAATTGAAGCTGAAAAGTTCTTTATTATGAACAGAATAGAATGGGGCCATGAGAGGAAGCTCATTACACGTTTTTTTTTTTACCACCACTCTTTCATCTTTCTCCAAACAATTCACTCACGTAGGATTCCAGAGCCTTATGGTTTGGACTAATATGGTCATTAAAATCCCATGTTTATAAATGAAGATCAACTAAAACATTTAGATTATTCAGACCATCACATTTAGTAAAAACAAAAAACCAGTATCTTTTGAAGTAAAACAAACATGGAGCTATGTAAATTTTCTTAAGAGCTATTGCACCTAATAATATTGTTGGTTGCTCAGTGGTATTCAACTCCACGGACTGCAGCACACCGGGCCATCAGGCTTCTCTGTCCCTCACCATCTCCCAGGGTTTGTTTAGACTCATGTCCATTGAATTGATGATGCCATCCAACAATCTTATCCTCTGTCATACTCTTCTCCTTTTTTTCTTCTTTAATAATAACAATTTAGAATTTATTAAAATGTACATATATTTTTAGGTCACCGCATAACAAGTATGACAAACTTTAATGCAGATTTGCCTCATTTCTGCTCTGAAGCAGAGTTTTCTAAGATGCTCAGTGATCTCATTAAAACCAAAAAAAAAAAAAAAAAAATACCCTATTGTGTTAATTTTTAAAAGCATTTTTTTAATCACTGTCATTCCCACTTTCTTGCATATTATTAATGCATATAATATTATTTATAATATTAATATATTTACAATCATCTCTTCATTAGTCTCTGGCAACCACTGAAGGACTGAAAATCCTTGATGGTATTTCTATAATCATACCTACTTAAATGCTTGGAACGCCCTAAATTATTAGTAAAGGAATTCCCTGGTGGTCCAGTAGTTAGGACTCCAAGCTTCCACTGGAGGGGGCTTGGGTTCCATCCCTGTTTAGGGAACTAAGCTGTACAACATGGCCAAAAATAAATAATGTTAAAAATTTTTTAAATAGTTTTAAAATAGGTTATTGGTAAATGTTGGCTTAATAAATAAATTTGTATTCCCCCTCTATTCAATTTTCAACTTAGAGCTCTTTTACCTCTACACACACTTCTTAGGTTTTCATCCATATATGGAAAGCATCCAAATATGTCTGTCCATCCATCCACTCCCTCCAGATCTCAAGTCTTTTTATTTCAGCTGATTGCTGATATTCCCTCTGAATGCCCTGCAAGTCTGTACTCTCAACATGTGTAAAATTAAATTCACAGTAGTTTCCACAAATTCAATTCATCTTTAAAACTACAACTCAAGAGACATTTGTTGACATCCCTTTGCAAGCAGCACTCACTAGACAATGGGGATTAGATGAGAAAGATAGTGTCAGGCCTCAGGAGGCTTGTAGACTAGTAAGGGAGATGAGCACTTTCAAGGTACCAGGTGCAGTGTGATGAGTATTAGAAGAACAAACTAAGAGCTGAAAATTCTGGAACTGCTCACAAACACCGACTCTTCAGGAAGCAAGAACATTTCGTCAAAAGCTAGATATGAACTTCAAAAAAAAAAAAAAAAAAATCTCCAAAATTTTGGCTTCAATGGATCCTTACCTGCTTTATCACTTGCTCCACATTCTTAGCTTTAACTTGCTGGAGGTGGTCTGTGTATCTCCCCAACCTTTAGACCCCTACTTGCTCTCTGAGAACTGGCATCCTGGCTCCCATCTATCTGGCCTTCTGTGCTTTCATTCAGCCTCAACTTGCTTTCAAATCTGTAAGATGTACTCTAAGAGGGGACTTCCCTAACGGTCCAGCAGTTAAGACGCCGTACTCTCCTTTGGGTCCAGAGCATGAGGCTTCAGCAGAAGCATTCATGAGCGGGTGACCCAGCGCAGTCCTTCTTGGAATTGGATAGTCATTTTATTTCTCTTGCTGTTAAGTCACTGAGCCCAGAAGATTAGAGTGTTTTATTTATGGGATTCCTGTAGACACACCCACCCACATACATATATATATATACACACATAGAATATATATCTACACACATATATATACATATATATATATATATATATATATATTATATATATATATTTTAAAAGACTATGCTCTCAATGCAGGGGACCGGGATTCAGTTCCTGGTCAGGGGACTAGACTCTACCTGCTGCAATTAAAGACCCCACATGCTGAAACTAAGACCAGGCTCAGCCTAACTCCATGGGGTCACAGAGTTGAGCACAACTGAGCACACATGCGTACAAATAAATAAAAATTTAAAATATATATTTTAAAATGATGTGTGCTTTTAAAATGGATAACCAACAAGATTCTACTGTGTAGCACAGGGAACTCTGCTCAATGTTATGTGGTAGCCTGAATGGGAGGGGAGTCTGGGGGAGAACAGATACATGTATATGTATGGCTGAGTTCCTTTGCTGTCCACCTGAAACTATCACAACATTGTTAATGGGCTATACTCCAATATTAAATTAAAAGTTTTTAAAAAAGATGTATACTTAGAGGAAGTAAAATATCATATTTTAGGAAATACTTTAAGAATCAACCTTTGACTTGAATATTAGAGTAAGTTTGATTTTAAGAGGACAATAGAATGGGAAAACTCATATAGTTAGATGGACTAGTTTGAGCCAAGACACAAGAGACAATCTAAGGGCATATTCCAGAAAGAGTGGATGGGAATTTGTTGTGTTTGGGTCTGTTTGGTTCCCCACTGTTTACTTACTCTTCCACTCACAAAATAGGACCACTTGATCAACAAGAGCCTAACGCTCAAGGATATTAGGATACTCCTAATATCAGGGAAAAGGATTCATACTGTGCCAGAAAAAAGGAAGTGGGAAGATGGAGAAGGAAGTACGTATGCAGTAAAAATAAAGCAGTAAATAAAGCTAGAGTGGGTAGCAGAGTTACACAAGGGCAGTTTAAGGGTGTTGATGGTGGAGGAATCTTACATGATTCCCTCACTCATCAGCCCAAGACCAGACAACCAAAGAGCTTATGAGTAACAGTAAGAGAAGTGTGTGTGAGTGCTCAGTCGTGTCTGACTCTTTGCGACCCCATGGACTGTAGCCCATCAAGCTTCTCTGTCCGTGGAATTCTCCAGGCAAGAATAGTGGAATGGGTTGCCATTTCTTTCTCCAGGGCATCTTCCTGATCCAGGAACCAGAACTGCATCTTTGGAGTTTCTTGCATTGGCAGGTGGATTCTTTACCACTGAGCCACCTGGGAAGCCCCTAATAGAATAGTGGACACTCTAAAGAGTCTCTGGGGACTTCCCTGCTGAGCTCCTAATGCAGAGGACCCTGGTCAGGGAACTAGATTCCACATGCCTCAACTAAGATCCCAACTGTCCCAAAGAAGATCGAAGATCCTGCATCCCACAACTAAGACCTGGCATGGCCAGATAAACAAAGAAATGTTTTTTAAAAAATAAAGAAAGGCAATGAAGATAAAATAATACCTTCTGAGTTTGAATAAAAATGTCAACTATGGAATGACAAAGTGTCACTAGGAATCATACCATAGAACTGTTTGAACGCCTGCTAAGTCGCTTCAGTCGTGACCCCACAGACTGTAGCCCACCAGGCTCCTCTCTCCAGGGGATTCTCCAGGCAAGAATTCTGGAGTGGGTTGCCATGCCCTCCTCTAGGGGATCTTCCTAACCCAGGAATTGAACCTATGGCTCCTTTGTCTCCTGCATTGCCAGGCGGGTTCTTTACCACTAGAGTCACCTGAAACTATTTAGCAGGTAATAAGGATCCATGTCAAATAGATGGGGAAACAATGGAAACAGTGACAGACTTTATTTTATTGGGCTCCAAAATCACTGCAGATGGTGACTGCAGCCATGAAATTAAAAGATGCTTACTCCTTGGAAGAAAAGCTATAACAAACCTAGACAGCATATTAAAAAGCAGAAACATTATTTTGCTGACAAAAATCTGTCTAGTCAAAGCTATGGTTTTTCCAGTAGTCATGTATGGATGTGAGAGATGGACCGTAAAGAAAGCTGAGTGCCGAAGAATTGATGCTTTTGAACTGTGGTATTGAGAAGATTCTTGAGATTCCCTTAGATAGCAAGGAGATCAAACCAGTTCATCCTAAAGGATATCAGTCCTGAATATTCATTGGAAGGACTGATATTGAAACTGAAACTCCAGTACTTTGGCCACCTGATGAGAAGAACTGACTCATTTGAAAAGACCCTGATGCTGGGAAAGATTGAAGGCGGGAGGAGAAGGGGATGACAGAGGATGTGATAGTTGGATGGCATCACCAACTCAGTGGACATGAGTTTGAGCAAGCTCCAGGAGTTGGCGATGGACAAGGAAGCCTGGGGTGCTGCAGCCCGTGGGATCGCAAAGACTGAACGACTGAACTGAACTGAACAGAAGGATCCATGTAAGAAACTAGTAACATTATGTTTTGTCTTGAAACTAAATATTTTTTTAAATTTCATAACAAGTGGAGGATTAACATAAACCGCAACTTTTTATGAAGTTGGAATATGTTTTTTTTTCTTTGTTGTTGAAGAGAGTTGAAAGTTGTCTTCAACATATGTTGAGAATTTCTTCTTAAGATGGCTTCACACAGAGAAAGCAAGGCACATGTTTAACTAGAATAAGCCAGGTGAAGACACTTATTACATTTATTACTTCCTGGGTCAGGAAGATCCCTTCGAAAAGGAAATAGCAACCCACTCCAGTATTCTTGCCTGGAGAATCCTGTGGACAGAGGAGCCTAGTGGACTACAGTCCTTGGGGTGGCAAAGTGTTAGACACAAATGAACGTGTGCATGCACACACACACACAAGATTCCACAGGTATGGTTAATACATTTGCTTTGGCGCCAATGGGACAGTCTTTAGTAGGGCCACAGCCCATCCACACAAGAGCAGTTGTGTAAATAAGGAAATGATACCCTTCATCCAAGCAGATACATTCTCATGTAGGCACACAGACTAGCAAGCCAAATGAGACATGGATTTAACCCTATTTGCCCCCTTAGCAGACCCTTATGTACTTCACAACCTGTGGTTAAAAAAAAAAAAAAAAAACAAAACTAGGCAGCCCTCATGTTCCAGCTACATTTAAAGTGAATTTGGGAGGCTCCATTCCCCTTTGCTGTCTGACCTAGAAACAGACACTTCAAAAGACAATTAGTCTGTTTTCTGGCACAAGACGTAAGGCTGGGTTCCCCACCTCCATGCCTACTTTTCCTGCTGTGCTTCTTTGAGATCACATTACTTATAGCCTTGAGTGTTGAAAAGGGAAGATCAGACCCATTTATTTAATGTCACGATCAATATTGATCCCAGGCCTATCTACTGGAGTAGATTCTTCGTAGGCAGTGCTTACCGTGGCTCTTAGGAGTTCAGGGAGAATTTATGAGCTCAATTCTTTTTTCAGTTAGAAAGGAAACACATTCAAGATGTACTAAAATAGCAGAAAAGAAGTATAGTGCCCTACTTTATGAGCACAAGATGAGCTTGTATTTACTAGACAAAGAATTTATAGCTGGGAGAAGTAGATTTCAGCTTATGAGAATTTCTAACTGTCTACTTACACCAATAGCTCATTGTACAAAACTGATTTCTGAGAGACTCTGAAAAATGATAAGGTCATAAACAATTGGGTAATAACATTCAATTACTAACTTTCTCAACAAATACTATTGCCTGATGATTTAGTGCAATTGTAATTTATAAATAGCCACTTAAAATACATTCTTCCATTACATACAGTGAAATATAACTTTTTAGATAGGTTATTACAATAGAAAGTAGTTACCTATAAACCATGGTCGCTATTGAAAGATTTGTTGTAGGAATCTAAAGAAAGTGTGGACTGGAAAGTACTTTTTCAACGGGCATAATTGTAAGACAAGATGAAGCATTTTATACTTTATGACATCTTTTAATTAGATGAGAAATTAATATCCTGTTTTGTTGTCTCTGGTTTTCATTTGCAATTACATGTAAGGCTAGTCACAAGTTTTTGAAGTTCTAAAGTACTGAAAGAGTCTTAGTAGGGCTTTCTGTTTAAAACAAACAAGACAAAAAACTGGACAATTGAATCCTATCTTAACATCCTACAGTATGACAAGGAGCATGTCCCTTCACATTTTAGCATTTTTATGTTGCAAACAGATATTTTAACCCCCATTACCCTAAGGTCTACTGTCACAAAATAAGGGTGATGATTATCTCATAAAGATTAGATAGAGTCAATGCTGACTACCCTCTCTCTAACATAAATCCCTATTCTGCTCTCTTATTGTCTTGTAAAGAGGTTAGGGTCAGTTCTAACGGCAAACTAGTGTTCAAAATATTTCCCATCCCTGATAGTTAGCGACTCAGGAAAGGTCATGTATACACTGCTATATTGGAAATCGATAACCAACCAAGATTTATTGTACAGCACATGGAACTGCTCGGTGTTAGGTGCCAGCCTGGATGGGAATGGGGTTTAGGGGAGAATGGATACATATGTGTGTATGGCTGAGGCCCTTCACTGTTCACCTGAAACTAACACAATATTGTTAATCAGCTATACCCCAATACAAAATGCTTTGGGTGTTAAAAAAAAAAAAAATTTCCATCCCTGAATGGGTGTTTTATTAATTTTTGCTTTTCCAAATTCAACTTATAACCCAAAGCTTCTTTAGCAAGCCCTCTCTAACCCATCCTACCTCCTTTGAGATCTGATATCACTTATACTCATATACTCATCTATCTAATTTTAATGCAATCCTATGCCATCTCACAGTATGTCTGTCTAATATGCATGAGCTTTGTTTCCCTAGCAACACTGTAAGCCTCAGAACAGAAAACGAGGTGTATCTCATTTTTGTTCCTGTATAGAGCTTGGGGTAGAGCTGAGCACAGAACTGATGCTACTCAATTTAATTCTGTAAGTTTGGTTCATGTTTCCTTGAACATGCAGACTGTGTAAATTCCCAGGATGTTAGGTTCTATGATCAGTAATCACGCCCACATACATCTCTTGATCCAATGCTACAAACTATATAGATAGACAGGTGATAGAGAGATAGATATCCACATAATTTTTTTAACCACCAAGACTCACCAGACTTAATCCCCCCTTTAATCAGAGTTTACCATTCAACCTCATTTAAGAACAAGACACACATAATTAAAATATGTTAAAGGAAATTCACCTTACAAGTCAGTTCCTTCAAGAGGCTTATTAATAGTTTGGAAATTAAAAGTGTTTAAGAAAGCATAATCAGCATCATAATAATGTGACTAGAGAATGAATGTGGACCGCTTCACCAAATGCATGAAAAGAAGCAAAATTGAAAAGACTGGATAAGGATTAACCAAAGTCCTTATACCAAGAAAAATACTGGGGCTTTCCCAGTGGCTCAGTGGTAAAGAATCCACCTACTAATGCAGGAGACACGGGTTCAATGTCTGGGTTGGGAAGATCCTACATGCCATGCTACAACTAAGCCCATGCACCACAACTCTTCAGCCTGAGCTCTAGAGACCAGGAGCTGCAACCGCTGCAGCCTGCATGCCCTAGAGCCCACGCTCTGCAACAAGAGAAGCCACTGCAGTGAGAAGCTCTTGCACTGCAAATAGAGGAGCCCCTACTCCCTGAAACTAGGGAAAAGCCCAAGCACCAACGAAGACCCAACACAGCCAAAAATAAATAAACGTTTCTAAATGTGTGAAGTTACATAATGTTTCAAAAAATTTTTTTAAAAAAAGAAAAATACATGGGTTTCAGTATAGATTTAGATAAATTCATGAATGAAAGATGCAGCATAAATCATCCAATGGGAGAAAAGGAATATAAAATAATGTCTACTATTTACTGAGCACTTACTGTATATCAGGCTCCGCTGTAAATGATGTCACCTTAATCTTCATAAAAGACCCTTGGGTGCAGGGGTTCTCTCATGCTCATTTACTAGAAGAGGAAACTGAGGCACAGAGAGGTAAAGTTGCACAGTTAATCCACGACGGAACTGGGATTCAAACCCAGAAAACTGATATCAGATATGGAGTTTGAAATAGGATACCCATTTAACCCTGGCTGGATATATCTGGTGGCAGCTACTGCACATTTAACAAGGTCCTGTTCTCTGAAAACTTGGAGACCACTTTGATCTGAACTTCTTCCACAACTGCTCTGAGCACAGACTTTTTGTGGCAGACACAGCATAAAGTGACCCTCGGTGAGTCACACACCCTTGTATAATGTCCTCCCTCTGACTGCAGCATGGAGACTTTAACTTGCTCTAAGTAGAACGTGGATGTGACAGCCTGGATGGGAGGGAAGTTTGGGGGAAGAATGGATGCATGTATATGTATGGCTGAGTCCCTTTGCTGTCCACCTGAAACTATTACAACATTGTTAATTGGCTATAACCCAATACAAAATAAAAAAAAAATTTAATAAAGAACTCCAAGAAGCAGAAAATAAAGAAAGAATACAGCAAAGAGAATAGGATAACACTCTCATAATTAGATTACATTACATAAGATTCTGTGTTAGCAGACTGGACAACGATACTCTCTTACTGGTCTTCAAGAAGCAAACAGCCATGTCATGAGCTGCCTATTGAGACAGATGGTTCCATGGCAGGGCATTGTTGGGGTACCACTAGGACCAGTGAGTGACTCAGCCAATAGCCAACAAAACTCCAAAGTCCTCAACCACAGAGCTGGTAAAGAATCTGCCTGCAATGCAAGAAACCTGGGTTTGATCCTTGGCTTGGGAAGATCCCCTGGAGAAGGAAAAGGCAACCCACTTCAGTATTCTGGCCTAGAGAATTCCATGGATTATATAGTCCATGGGGTCACAAAGAGTCGGACACGACTGAGCGACTTTCACTTCAGTTCACTTCAATCACACAGTTACAAGTACATGAATTCTGCCAACAAGGTGAATCATCTTCGAAGCACATTCTCTCCCAGTCAAGCCTTCAGATGAGAAAACAGCCTAGCTGACATTTTGATTACAGAATTGAGCAACTGAGGAGCAAGATTCTATGATTGTCCTCTTTACCCCCACCCTCTAGGGTACACACATCTTCCCCTAGTCAATCTAACATGAATCTAGGTGCTATTGTGAAGGGATTTTGCAGATCCAGGTATGATCTGAAATCAGATGACCTTAAAGTAGGGAGGTTATCCTAGTTTGGCCTAAACTAAGTGATCCAGTAAGAGGGACTAGACATTTGAAGTGTGAGGCATATTCAACACAATGGAGACTCTCCATTGGCTTTGGGGATGGGGGGGCCATGTGGCAAAGAATGTAGGAGGTCTCTATGAGCTAAGAGAAGCTCCCCACTGACAGCCAGCAAAGAAGGGCCAGCCTCATTCACGGAACTAAATTCTATTTGGAAAAATGATCCTGACATCCAGCTGAGAACAGAGCGAGGCTGATACCTTGATTTTAGCTATTAGAGACTCTGAGCATTCAGGTGCACTGTGCCCATACTGCCCAGATTTCTACACAGCAATGAACTAGTAAATGGGTGGAATTTGTGGTGATTTGCTTAATCTGTTACACAACAACACATAACAGATACATGTGTCATATTTAGAGTTGACATAAATTGAATACATAAAATGAATTTCATTAAATGAAATTGAATCATTTCAATTAAACAGCCAGTTCTTTGGTGGCTCAGACGGTAAAGAATCCATCTGCAATGCGGGAGACCTGGGTTTGATCCCTGGGTGTGGAAGATCCCCTGGAGAAGGGAACGGCTACCCACTCCAGTGGAAAGAGGAACTGAACAGGCTATAGTCCATGGGGTTCCCAAGAGTTGGACACAACTGAATGACTCTCATTTTCACAATGCCTGGAATATAGAAGATGGTAAGCATCTGTGGGGACTTTTTCTCCTAACGAGCTCTGAAATAGAGAATTTTTTCTATCATTGTCAAAGTGACCGGTACTATTGTTACCGAAAAGTGGGAGGTCTGGCTGCTCACTGCCCAAAAGCCAATAAACAGGCCAGGTTGGTGAAAAGGAAAGTTTGCTTTATTTCAGATGCCGGCAGCTGTGAGAAAGGGCAGACATGTCCAAAAGCCAACTCCCTCCTCCCTCCTTCCCCAACTAGGCAGAGCTGGGGGAGAGGGGCTACATGTAGAAGCAGCACAGTCATCCTCAATCTGGTCAGTGGTCTGACCAGTGTCACTTTGGTTGTTTTAGGTACAGTTAATCTTTAGTTCTAGGGTCCTGTTTGTTCCCATTTCTTTGAGGTCAGTTCTCACAGTTGTGGCAGTGTATGTCGTGACTGCAGTCTGATCATCACTTCTTCCACCTTGTGCTTTAGTATCTATAAAAGCTCACAGGATATGGCTCAGAATATTATCTGTAGCCCTTGAGAAGGGACTAAAGGTCCTTGACCATGCTTAATTAGTACACTATTATTATTCCGTCTCCTTTGACTGCTTTCCTTTGTGTCCACATGTTCTCACTTCTCTGATTAAACTTGTTCTTTGACTAACGTTTTCCACCACAGACAAAAGGCAGGCAGAGGACATGGGGGGAAGGACCATAGGCTCCTGCTCTGTTTCACTGTTTGTAAGGAAAAACATTCACCATTCAGAACAAATGAAAAATACTATGTAATCGTTTATGGAAGCACAGTGCAGCCAAACTCTCCTTTGGATATCTATGATTATCCAGGAATCAAAACAAAGAGAATAAAAGTTACTAAACTTTACCTGTTGGGGCTTCCCTGGTGGCTCAATGGTTAAAATAATAATAATAATAATAATCCTGCCAAGATAGGAGACACAAATTCGATCCCTGAGTCAGAAAGATACCCTGGAGAAAGAAATGGCTCCAGTATTCTGGGAACACTGGAAAATTCCCTCTGTCTGGGAAATTCCACGGACAGAGGAGCCTGGTGGGCTATAGTCCATGGGGTCACAAAAGAGCCAGACAAAACTTAGTGACTCAATGACAATAACAACAAACTTTACCTGCACATCTCAGAATCGGAATACAAGGAATTCAAGTTATTATCCTGGTTCTTAAAAGTAGAATTTTACTATTTCCTATTTCAAATTATTCCACAACTTATTATCTCTCCGACTTTCCAGCTTTCCACCATAAAGTCCTAGGATACTGAGATCATGGAGAAAGTTTCAATAAATTGTCTCCTGTCTCCTGACTGAATCATAAAACTTGCCAGCTGTGAATTTGTTTGTCATCAGTATAAGATGATCTCTGTGTTGAGAATTCAAGTGCTTAAATTCTGGCCTATGTGTCATAGGTAATTTGAGTATTGGTTCCAAGGTCTTGGGATACATTCCAACTTAAGTGTATGTTGTCTGAAATTTAGAAATTCTCCTGCAGTTGAAAGCTTCTCACTTTCTGCTTTAAGAGAAGTTACCAAATCAGTTCTATCTGAGCTTGTGTGGCCCAGAGGTTGTTTCATATCACTGGTAAAAATCAGTGATTCTCATTTACATGTTTATTTAGACCCCCACAAAGATAAATTTATCCTTTAAAAAATAAATTTCTTGAGACAGTGAGCTGTTTTATGTTGGTTGTGAATTTATTATACTTAACTTTTTTCTTTTGTTTCTGAGGCATGTGGGATCTTGTTCCCTGATCAGGACTTGAACCCAAGCCCCCTGCACTGGGGGTGTAGAGTCCTAGCCACTGGACCACCAGGGAGCCCCCGCATTTGCTTTTGAAAGGAAAAAATTCAAAATTCAATTAAAATGTTGTCTTTTTCTTTCTTTCTTTCTTTTTACTTTAAATTTTACCTAAATTTCCTATCCAATCCTCTAGTCCTGCCTTAGAATGACCTCTTTGTTATTTCTTACAGTAAAGATAATATACTGCTTTAGAGAGGTAGAGAGTCACTATTTTTTTTTAAAGGGGCATGGCATCTTTTGCTCATGAAAGCATTATTATCACAGATTCTGACTGGCACTTGGGAATTTCCAAATTCAATTTGGTAAAGCTTTATACTGAAGCTCACCAAATAGACTGGTTCACGATTTGACACAAAAAATATTGGAAAGGTGCTACCCTTTGAGGATTCTGGAATGCCAGAGATGTTCTTATTACATGCTGAAAAATAATCTCCTGTTTGGATGACTTAGTGGTCTATCAGGTATTTTTAAAAATGTTATGCATGTGTCTGTGTTAATCACTCAGTCGTGTCCAACTCGTTGCAACCCCATGGACTGTAGCCCACCAGGCGCCTCTGTCCATGGGATTCTCCAGGCAAGGAAACTGGAGTGGGTTCCCATTCCCTTCTCCAGGGGATCTTCCCAACCCAGGGATTGAACCTGGGTCTCCTGCATTGCAGGCAGATTCTTCACCACGATGCCACCTGGGAAGCTCTCTAAATGTTATACTTGGGGTAAAAGAGATGAGATGGGCTCTGTAAGATTAGTAAGACACATGAAACACCAGGCCAAGAGAGCATTACCTATGGGAAAAAAATAGAGGATTTTGGAAGCACTCTTCTACACAGACTATTAAGAGATTCTGAAAGCTGGAAAAAAACTATTGGAAGGGAAGAATGATAGCCCGATATATGGAAAGATAAAGCACAGTTAAGTATAGTATAATAAACAGCTCTCTCTCAGCTCTCCAGCTCTCTTTTGAATCACATTTCTTCAATTTATTTATAACACTCATTGTTTCCATATATCTCAGGTCCCAAAGTGGAATTCAGTTTCTTCCCTAAAACACTGCTCGGTAGACGGCACCACAAGCAAATACCTAAGACTCTTCCTGGACTCCCTCTCCTGGCCTGTGTATAGCTAATGAGCAAGTCCCTCTATTTGAAGCTTTCAGATATGATTCTTTCATTTGCTTTGTTCCCCAACTTCGGCTTTAGAACCAATCCTAGCCATGACATGTCTGAAATGTTGCAACAGCCTCCTCCTAGCTGCTCTTCCCTGTCCCCATGGCCACATGACTATCCCTCCCCCACACTCCTAGCTCTCATGGTCTGCTTTCTAAAAGTCTCATCTTTCCATTTCCTTGAATGATTTCCCATGGTCTAAAGAATACAGTCCAAACTCTTCAATGTGATGTAGGAAGTGTTTGTGATTCGGCTTCTGCTAGTTCAGCTGCTTTTCTGATGGTTTCTCCCTAAACAGAACTTATTATCCCCACAAGGATATCCTCCCCAGGTGCTCTTATCAGTCTGTGATTCCCTTTTTTCCTTTATCTGTCTGATCAGCCTCTACTTTTCCTTCTATTTCAGCTGATTGCCCATTCAGTCAATCTCATTTCTTTCATTTATCCATGAGCAAGTGACTGTGAAGATATACAGCTGGATAAACACACAGCCAACCCTCAAGAATCCTAGTCCAGTGGGATTCAGTAGAGACCCAGTAGCAGGTTGACATGGCCACATGCACTGAGAGATGCCAGGCGCTGTGCTGTGGGGTTTCAGAAGAGGGGAAAAAACAACAACAAAGTCTGTACATTTGCATCCTCTTGCCAACTTTCTTAGGAAGAATTTGAAAACCACAGACCGCAGTCTGATCTAACATAGTGTTTCAGTTATTCCCCAAACATTTCATATTTAAATTTATTCCTCACAAAAGCCATAGCTAAATGCAACAAGGGTTTTGCTATAATATCATGTACAAGTGAATGTATTTATTTCCTTTTTTTAAAACTGTTTTTTGCAAGGTACTAATATTCAACAAACACTTCAAGTATAAACATGATATTGAAGTTCATTCAGCTGTTTTGTTTTGCTTTATCTTTTGTTCTTGTTCATAATGATTTTTTCCTAAATGTACTTCAGCTATCTATATAATAATTCAGCCACATTTACTTTATTGTGGCTTGGTTTTAATTATGGTACTTGTTGAAATTCTGTAGTGGCATTTGCTTTACTGTATTATGTGATTTCCACTTACAAGTAAAATTGCTGGGTGGCTGCCTGCTATCTGCCAGTATTCCATGACACCAAAATATTTCTTTTGAAATTTGCATTTCCCATATTTCAGGGCTAAGAGTTCTACATACACAGAATTGATGCCTTCCTGCTAGATCACAGTATTTGTATTTGCATGAACCAGATAATACATTTCTCCTCACAAAATCAATTTGATATGTTTGATAATGTACACTTATTCCCACATCCTATAACAAAAATTCCATTGTAAACTGGAGGCATATTTCATTTACCAGGAAATGTCAGCAAATAGAGCACTTCCAGTTAAGGGATCTGGAGAAAGATATGCAAAGGAAGTAACAATTGAGCTGGGTTGTGATGGATTGTTTTGAAGCAAGATGGGACTGACTGAGAAAGTAAAACCAAGTCTAGGAGGAAAATTCATGGAGATGGGAAAGTTCAGAGTATAATTGTGGTTCTTCTGTAACTCAGAAAGACTACAACCAGGTGTACACAATGAATTTTAGGAGGAAAAGTTGAAAAACTAGATCATGGAGCCAGATCATGAAGGCCCTGAATGAGAGGCTGCATGGTAAGTCACTTCAGTTGTCTCTGACTCTCCACGACCCCATGGACTGCGGCCTGCCAGGCTCCTCTGTCCATGGGATTCTCCAAGCAAGAATACTGGGGTGGGTTGTCATTTTCTTCTCCAGGGGATGTTCCTAATCCAGGGATCAAACCTGGGTCTGTTAGGTCTATCTGCATTTGCAGCAGAGTTCTTTACCACTAGCACCAACCACCATAAGAGGCTATGGGTATAGAAGTTCAATTGATAAGAAATTGGGAGTCACTGAAAGGGCTTTGTTTTGATTGAACTTTAATTGAACTATAACATGGTGTAAGTTTGAGGTGTACAATGTGTTTGTTGGCTTGATAATTTACATATTGCAATATGATTACCACTGTCATATTAGTTAAAACTGTTACCATATCAAAATACTTATTATTTTTTGTGTGTTGAAAATAGTTAAGATTTAGCCTCTTGGCAGCTCTGAAATTTATAATATTGTTGACTGTAACCATTATTTTGTAAGTTAGCTCTCCAGGATTTATTTACCTACTTCTTTTAGGTTTTTACACTTTAACATCTCCCTAGGGACTTCCCTGGAAATCCAGTGGTTAAGATTTTGCCTTCCAATATAGGAGATATGAGTTTTATCCCTTTCAGAGAGCTGAGATCCCACATGCCTTGCAACCAAAAAAAACAAAACATAAAACAGAAGAGATATTGTAACAAATTCAATAAAGACTTTAAAATTGTCTACATCAAAAAAAAAATAATAATCTTAACAAACAAAAACATATCCCTATCCCTGGATCCTGTTAACCACCATCCTATTCTCTGTTTTGACAAGTGCAGTTTTTTCCTGTTCCACATATCAGAGAGATGACACAGGTTTCTCTGTCTGACTTACTTCACTTATCATAGTGCATACAAGGTTCATCCACATTGTTGCACTTGGCAGATTTCTTTCTTTCTCGTGACTGGTTAATATTCCACTATGCATATGGATCACATCATCTTTATCCATTTTATCTGTTGATAGACAGGTTGCTTCCATATCTTGGCTCTTGTAAATAATGGTGCAGTCAACATGAGTGTGCAGCTATCTCTGAAAAGTTTTTATTTTCAGAATAGAAATAGTACAATGGCTGCCCTTCAAAGAGACTGACCTGGCAGCAGCACTTTAAATGGATTAGAGAGGAGAGCTGGGAGGTGGGGACACCCGTAGAGAGGCCAGCTATGCGCATAATGTACCATAAATATGATGAAGGTCTAAACCTGAGAACTAACATTGGGGGCCTGCAGAGGAATATAAAGAGAAAGAAAAGTGGTATAGACACTGGATCAATAGAGTTCATTAGTTATTTGGATCTGGAAGGCAAATGAAAGAAGAGGTAAGATGTGCTTTGGTACGTGGGAGAATGGTGGTATGAGTTAGGACAGAATCAAGTGTTCATTTTGAAATGCACTGAAGCACTGAACTTGAGGCATCAACAGGCCATTCAGATAGAGCTTTCCAGGAGGCACTTCACAATTTAGGAGCAGAAACCAGGAAAGAGACTGGGTTTGGAGAGGCTGACTTAGTGGTTGTGGCAGCCACCAAAGTGAGGAATGTGCCTGACAAACACCCAACTTCAGAGAAAGTCATTAACTGAAGGTCTCCGCTCTTGGACTGTACACTCACCTTAGTTTTTGAGCTAAGGACATGCATTTCACAGATGGCTTCCAGACAATGAGTAAGGTACAGTGGCAATACTAAGGCAGACCAGCCGGAGAACACAAAGCATTCCCTGCAAATTGGTGCAGCTGCTATGGAAAACAGTAGGGAGGTTCCTTAAAAGCCTAAGAATAGGGTTTCCAGATGACCCAGCAATCCCACTCTTGGGCATATATCTGGAAAAGATGAAAACTCTAATTTGAAAAGATACATGTACTCCAATGTTCAGAGCAGTGCTATTTACAATAGCCAAGACACGGAAGCAACCTAAATGTCCATCAACAGATGAATGGATAAAGAAGATGTGGCACATATACATGGACTATTACTGTCATAAAGAGAATGAAATATTGCCAATTGCAGCAACATGGGGGGACTTATAGATTATCATACTGACCAAACTAAGGAAGACAGAGGAACACAAATGCCATATGATATCACTTACATGTGGAATCTAAAAAATAATACAGGTGAACTTATTTACAAAACAGAAACAGACTCATAGACTTAGAAAACAAACCTATGGTTGCTGCTGCTGCTAAGTCGCTTCAGTCGTGTCCGACTCTGTGCGACCCCAAAGATGGCAGCCCACCAGGATTCTCCAAGCCCACTAGGATTCTCCAGGCAAGAACACTGGAGTGGGGTGCCATCGCCTTCTCCAACCTATGGTTACTAAAGAGCAAAGAGGAGCAGAGGGATAAATTAATTAAGAGTACGGGATTAAGATACACACCATCATTCATAAAAAAAAACAAAAGGAGCTACTTTTAGCACAGGGAACTATATTCAATATGTTGTAATAACCCATAATGGAAAAGCATTGGAAAAATATGTATATATGTAAAACTGAATCACTTTGCTGTGCTCCATCAGATCAGATCAGATCAGTCGCTCAGTCGTGTCCGACTCTTTGCGACCCCATGAACCGCAGCACGCCAGGCCTCCCTATCCATCACCAGCTCTCGGAGGTCACCCAGACTCACATTCATCGAGTCAGTGATGCCATCCAGCCATCTCATCCTCTGTCGTCCCCTTCTCCTCCTGCCCTCAATCCCTCCCAGCATCAGAGTCTTCTCCAATGAGTCAACTCTTCGCATGAGGTGGCCAAAATACTGGAGTTTCAGCTTGAGCATCATACCTTCCAAAGAAATCCCAGGTCTGATCTCCTTCAGAATGGACCGGTTGGATCTCCTTGCAGTCCAAGGGACTCTCAAGAGTCTTCTCCAACACCACAGTTCAAAAGCATCAATTCTTCGGCACTCAGCCTTCTTCACAGTCCAGCTCTCACATCCATACATGACCACAGGAAAGACCATAGCCTTGACTAGGCGAACCTTTGTTGGCAAAGTAATGTCTCTGCTTTTGAATATGCTATCTAGGTTGGTCATAACCTTCCTTCCAAGGAGTAAGCGTCTTTTAATTTCATGGCTGCAGTCACCATCTGCAGTGATTTTGGAGCCCAGAAAAAGAAAGTCTTACACTGTTTCCCCATCTATTTCCCATGAAGTGATGGGACCAGATGCCATGATCTTCGTTTTCTGAATGTTGAGCTTTAAGCCAACTTTTTCACTCTCCACTTTCACTTTCATCAAGAGGCTTTTGAGTTCCTCTTCACTTTCTGCCATAAGGGTGGTGTCATCTGCATATCTGAGGTTATTGATATTTCTCCCAGCAATCTTGATTCCAACTTGTGTTTCTTCCAGTCCAGTGTTTCTCATGATGTACTCTGCATAGAAGTTAAATAAGCAGGGTGACAATATACAGCCTTGACATACTCCTTTTCATGTTTGGAACCAGTCTGTTGTTCCATGTCCAGTTCTAACTGTTGCTTCCTGACCTGCATACAGATTTCTCAAGAGGCAGATCAGGTGGTCTGGTATTCCCATCTCTTTCAGAATTTTCCACAGTTTATTGTGATCCACACAGTCAAAGGCTTTGGCATAGTCAATAAAGCAGAAATAGATGTTTTTCTGGAACTCTCTTGCTTTTTCCATAATCCAGTGGATGTTGGCAATTTGATCTCTGGTTCCTTTGCCTTTTTTAAAACCAGCTTGCACATCAGGAAGTTCACAGTTCACATATTGCTGAAGCCTGGCTTGGAGAATTTTGAGCATTACTTTACTAGCGTGTGAGATGAATGCAATTGTGCAGTAGTTTGAGCATTCTTTGGCATTGCCCTTCTTTGGGATTGGAATGAAAACGGACCTTTTCCAGTCCTGTGGCCACTGCTGAGTTTTCCAGATTTGCTGGCATATTGAGTGCAGCACTTTAACAGCATCATCTTTCAGGACTTGGAATAGCTCCACTGGAATTCCATCACCTCCACTAGCTTTGTTTGTAGTGGTGCTTTCTAAGGCCCACTTGACTTCACATTCCAGGATGTCTGGCTCTAGCTCAGTGATCACACCATCATGATTATCTGGGTTGTGAAGATCTTTTTTGTACAGTTCTTCTGTGTATTCTTGCCACCTTTTCTTAATATCTTCTGCTTCTGTTAGGTCCATACCATTTCTGTCCTTTATCAAGCCCATCTTTGCATGAAATGTTCCTTTGGTATCTCTGATTTTCTTGAAGAGATCCCTAGTCTTTCCCATTCTGTTGTTTTCCTCTATTTCTTTGCATTGATCGCTGAAGAAGGCTTTCTTATCTCTTCTTGCTATTCTCGCTGAATGAACTATACTTCAATTTAAAAAAATCATACGGAAAGAAAGGAAGGCAAAGCAACACACTGTCAGCCAAACTGGCTTAAGTGAAAGCAAAAGTCACTCTGTCTTTTCCGACTCTTTGTGACCCCATGGACTATACAGTCCATGGAATTCTCCAGGCCAGAACACTGGAGTGGGTAGCTGTTCCCTTTTCCAGGGGATCCTCCTAAGCCAGGGATCAAACCTAGATCTCCCGCATTGTGGGCAGATTCTTTACCAGCTGAACCACAAGGGAAAGCCAGGAATACTGGAGTGGATAGCCTATCTCTTCTCCAGCAGATCTTCCCGACCTAGGAATTGAACCAGGGTTTCCTGCATTGCAGGCAGATTCTTTGGCTCAAGGACATACTAACAGCCACTGAACCTTCCATTGGTTGTGCGGCAATCTACAAGGTATGACCCAATCGTCCTTCTTTACAGTCTTCTCTCCCCCTCCCTTAGGATCAGACTTGCATCAAGGTCTGACCTGTCTCCCAAGCATATCTGAACTCTCCCCAATGTTTTTTTAGCACAAGCATTTCACATAAGCAATAAAATCTTTCCCCATTCAATGCTGTCTTGGCATCTGCTTCTCAGAGCACCTCGATTAACACAAGAGTTACTTGAAATAGATGATATATACTCCATAAGCCATTTTGTACAACTGGCATTGATGATCAAAATAGTGATCTTAGGACTTCCCTGGTGATCCCATGGTTAAGACTCCATCTTTTCAATGCAGGAAGCCTGGGGTCAATCCGTGGTTGAGGAAGTTCCACATGCACAGTGTGGCAAAATAAATGATCTTAAATTTTTTGAGATCTTGAATCATTAAAGCAATATTTAAGTAACAAATTTAATTCATAAATTATAAAATTATATACATTAGATAATACCTTTAAATGAGGATGTTATGCTTTTATATTTAAAAGATTACTTTAAATGGAAAGGGGGAGTCATTATAAGAAGTTTATATTAATCTCAAATAAATATTCCAGAGTTATAAGTCTTTGAGTTAGAGTCACAGATGAGTGATCTTTGAGGCACTGCAAAACCCCAGGTAATTAATATCTTTTATTTTCCAACTACTCAGAAAGATGGTGATCCATTTATGTTATCCTCTGGCACCTTTTTGCTCCTTTTTAAAACTCTTTAACATTAAAAAAATTCTGATACGTATTTTATAAATATGATGGATAAATACTAAATACAAACATTCAAAACATCTGACTAACAAACCACTATAGTGTATTACAGTAATTTCAGCAAACCCTGAAGGCCTTTTTGATTGTAAGAAGCACATTATCTATAGTTTCTCTTATACCACTATTTCCAAAAAGAATCTATGCTCTTTAAGAAGGTATGGCTTAGAATCAATCAAAACAAATGATTTAATCAATATAATAATTAGGCTAGCAACTGGATCATTCAAGCAACTATGGTTTTCAGTTTATTGCATATTCTAAAGGCCAGTGTAAATAGGGAATTGTTGCTTTGGTTACTAGAATGGTAGCATATCTCTTTAGATGTTATAATTAACTTTGAAGAAAATGTTGTATGAATAAGCCTTTACTCCAAGGACCTATGTTTCTTCACATCCTTAGGAATTGCTTACTTTCTCTTTCCCATTAAGCTGTGGTTTATAAAACAAGCATATTGTTAGTTCTATCTCTCTTGAATGCCTTTGACTCAGGAGACTAACAAACAATGTTGGCAGGAACATTGGTCAATCTTCTGAAAGGTGGCCAATGAATTTGGAGTTCTTTTGGCCAGACAAGTCATGGGATCACAGCCCAGCCTTGAGCTAAGTTTAAGGACAATAAGATTAGTTCTGATATCTAGAAAAATAATGGAACATATGGGGAAATGCTAGACTTAGAAAAAACTAACATTCTCCAATTTTTCTTTACAGTTAAAATTAATGGAAAGTTAGCGTTGGCTGGAAAGGTTGTACAAACCTTTACATGCACAATTAAAGGGTTGGATGATTACTTGGAAAGTGTGGATCATATAAAATTTTGCTATGAAAAAAGACCAAATACAAATCTTTCTTGACTGTGCATGAGTTTGCATCCAAATAAAACCATTCATAAATTGAAAATACGGTAAGTCAAAAATGCATTTAATGTATCAAAACCATGAACATCATAGGTTAGCCTAGACTACCTCAAATGTGTCCAGAACACTTACATTAGTCTACAGTTAGGCAAAATCATCTATCACAAAGCCCATTTTATAATAGAGTATCGAAAGCCTCATGTAACTTATTGCACATGCATGCTTAGTCACTGTGTGTGTGTGTGTGTGTGTGTGTGTGTGTGTGTGTGTGTTGGACTGTAGCCTGCCAGGCTTCTTTGTCCATGGGATTCTCCAGTCAAGAATACTGGAGTGGGTTGCTGGTTCCTCCTCCAGGAATCCTATACCCCAATACAAAATAAAAAGTTTTTAAAAAGAGAGAGCGATAGTATGAAATTGCTCTTATGTATTGAAATATCAAATCATTACATACCACATCATATATTAATAGTACAATAATATATTATTGTATATAATGTGTGGTATATATTAATATGTATTGTATATTATATTATATGTGTATTATATAATATATAATTATTACATTTGTAAGATAATAGCACATATTATACATATAAACTCAAAAGGTTGGGAAAAATTACAGTCAGCACCCAAGTAAAGTTAAACCAGAGACCCTCAAAATTAATACTCAATGTCTTCTGTTCAAAATTTGATACCATCTTATCCTTAACTCAGCAACACTAACTAGAATATAACAGAATCCAACTTCTAGGATCATCCACCATCTATCACAGGCAGACAAATAAATCAATATGTGACATTTTTACATCTCCAGGGTCAAAAAGTATTACTGTTTCATAAATGACAAAAGAAAGAGATAAATATGTGCCAGTGTAATTTTCTTATTTCCTTCCAAATACAAACGATTAATATATAAATTGCCATCTTGTTTTCCCAAGAAAGCATAGCCCAGGTCTAAAGCTCACACATCAGGTTTCCAATAAGAGTCCCAATTCCATCCACCAGCATCTTACTCAGGTTATGGATCTTTTGAAGGCTTTGTAGCTTTACAGACTTACTGTGTGTAGCTTGATGGTCTGCAGAAAGAATTTAAAAAGTGATTAACTTCTCTTTTTGGTCTATGCATATGTATTTACTTTGAACACCAATATCAGGTGAAATAAATAAAATTAACCTCTGTTTAGAAAACAGTAAACCAAGATATTTGTGGTGCACTTATCCTAATAACTTACGCATTCTTCCGTTTGGGTAGCTATCAACTTTCCCTCATTATCTGAAATGTTTTTATCATGTTCAGGTATTTTGGGAATGATACTATGACTCAGAATTATGTGGTAAGAAATGTTCAGATGATACACAAGATGAAATGAATAAGTTAGAGAAAAACATAGCCAACCAACTGATTATCATTTAGGTGCATAGTATCTATATAAGAAAAAGTTCTATACTTAGATGAACCAGATTCAAACCCCATTTCATGTATTTATTGTAAAATGAGCTGACTAATAGAATCTACCTTTCAGGGCTAATGGGATTAAGTATAAGAATTCTTGTAAATCCCATTAGCATAGGGGCTGACACATAGACGGGACTTGATGACTATGAGCCACTTTGTTATTAGCATCTCAGCTGTCACCTCATCTTTGAAGGTCATCTCCTAAATCTTCCAAATACTTTAATGACAATTATCCCTCTCCTTCTGTACTACTTTGCGATTTTGTTTATATCTCTCTCATACTATGCCTGCCTTCCTCATTAGATATTAGGTTACAAATGGCAAGGACCACTTCTTCTTCATCTTTATATTTTAATCTCAGTACCCTAACCCTAACCTCAGGTATGCAGATGACACCACCTTTATGGCAGAAAGTGAAGAGGAACTCAAAAGCCTCTTGATGAAAGTGAAAGAGGAGAGTGAAAAAGTTGGCTTAAAGCTCAACATTCAGAAAACTAAGACCATGGCATCCAGTCCCATCACTTCATGGCAAATAGATGGGGAAACAGTGGAAACAGTGTCAGACTTTATTTTTCTGGGCTCCAAAATCACTGCAGGTGGTGATTGCAGCCATGAAATTAAAAGATGCTTACTCCTTGGAAGAAAAGTTATGACCAACCTAGATAACGTATTCAAAAGCAGAGACATTACTTTGCCAACAAAGGTCCGTCTAGTCAAGGCTATGGTTTTTCCAGTAGTCATGTATGGATGTGAAAATTGGACTGTGAAGAAAGCTGAGCACCGAAGAATTGATGCTTTTGAACTGTGGTGCAGGACAAGACTCTTGAGAGTCCCTTGGACTGCAAGGAGATCCAACCAGTCCATTCTAAAGATCAGTCCTGGGTGTTCTTTGGAAGGACTGATGCTAAAGCTGAAACTCCAGTACTTTGGCCACCTCATGCAAAGAGTTGACTCATTGGAAAAGACTCTGATGCTGGGAGGGATTGGGGGCAGGAGGAGAAGGGGACGACAGAGGATGAGATGGCTGGATGGCATCACTGACTCGATGGACATGAGTTTGAGTGAACTCCTGGAGTTGGTGATGGACAGGGAGGCCTGGCGTGCTGCAATTCATGGGGTCACAAAGAGTCGGACACGACTGAATGACTGAACTGACTGACTGACCCTTTCTCCAAGACCTAATAGCAGATTTATATTACTCTAGACTTTAAAGATTTCTTTTTAATTAAAAATTTTTTTTCTTACATTTTTTTTACTTAAATTTTTTTATTGTTTACAAACCTTTGGGTTGAAGGCTGACTTTCAATAGATCGCAGCCGGAGAGCTGCTCTGCTACGTTGGAAACTCCGACCCAGAAGCAGATCATCTACAAATGGTTTAGCACCATCTTCCCCACGAATGTGCCTCACATGATGGGCGAGGGGGCAGGCACCTTTGTGGCCGTGCCCCGTATCCCAGGACAAAGACTTCTCCGCACCAGATCCTGGTCCTCATGCACAGTGGGGCACTAAAGAGTTGTTGTTGTTGTTGTTGTTTGATGTGGACTATTTTTTTAAAAGTCTTTATTGAATTTGCCACAATATCATTTCTGTTTTATGTTTTTTGGTTTTTTTGGCTGTGAGGTATGAGGGATCTTAGCTCCGCGACCATGGATTGAACCTGAACACCCCACACTGGAAGGCAAAGTCTTAACCCCTGGACCTCCAGGGAAGTCCCTAACGCTGGACTTCAAGTGACTTATTATATGACAGATTCTTCATCATCCTTTGGGTCTCACTTCAAATGTCAACCTCTCTGTCCATGGATTCCAAGAGTGTCTCCCCAGCTCTACTCACCCCCCACCAAAGTAACTTTATTGCATCATCCTGTTTATTTCTTTCAAAATCCTTATCATTTGGGAAAATAATGTAACTCACATACACACTTGTGTGTTGTGCGGCTCTCCTGACAGAATGTAAGCACAATGATTGGGAGCCCTTGTTCACCAACAGATCTTTAGCCCCAAGACAGTTCAGTGTCAACTTAGGTTCTCAGAAAATACTTCTTCAATGAACACCTCCTATGGCCCAGGTATGGTAGTGGCAGTTGAAGTGATGTGTTCTTAGTGCCCCTGGTTTAAAGAGCTAGTAAAGTTGGTGACGACTTTTGAATGTTAAACAAAGTGAGGTTCAGGAACGATCGTGATAAGATGGCAGTCCCTGCCTCACTTCCTCTGCCTTTCCCATTCCAGTTCCCTCTGTCTGCTCACAGGGAGCCCCACCTACAGGCTTAAGCCCCAAAGACTTCCCAAACCAGTCATGGTGTGAGGAAGGAAAGCCTTAAACAGCTGACAGAGCCACAACTAAAGATCTAGTGAGAGGCTTCCCTGATCGCTCAGTGGTGAAGATTCTGCCTGCCAATGCAGGAGGCATGAGTTCTATCTGGTCCAGGAAGATGGGATGGTCTGCCAAATAATAACTCCCCAGGCAAGCACTGTCTCTTAGGATAGGTAATGAAAGACCTTGGCCCACTAGAAAACAGGGACTTGGAGCCATTTGAATGATGCAAATTCAAAGTTTTGAATTGCTTTCACTATACGCAGACGATGAAGATGGCCTTCCACTTGGCTAATTCCCAGATTTGTGTTAGGGTCTGGTGAGTGACCTGGGGTCTTGAGAACTAATCCAAAAGGTCTGGTAGGATCTTTGGTAGAAATAGTGTTGGAGCCTGATTGTCATTACAGAGCAAGGGATTTTTCTTCTTTTTCAGACTGAAAACTACAGGAGTCTTAACCAATTCCATGGAGTGTTGCATATATCATGGCTTGGAAAGAAAATAAATCCTTTGTGGCAGAAATTCATGAACTTGGTATTAAAGAAATTTCATGAGCTACTCCATAGTATACAATTATCAACTCAGCTTCTCATTAACTAAAAAATAGTATCACTTGGATCAGAAACTTGACTCTGGAGCTTCCAGGTTGGTGACCACGTGGAGATGCTGGAAGAGTGACAGGCCTGCCCAGAGAGGGCAGGGAAACTCTGCATTCCTTCCCATGTACCTTGCCCTGTGCATCTCTTTTATCTGGCTATTCTTGAGTTATATCCTTTTATAATAAACCAGGAGTAATCTAAAATACAAGACACATAGAGATAACACTACATGAAGACAGAGGTAGGGACTGGATGGATGCATATACAGCCAAGGGACACCAAGAATTGCTGGCAACACCAGAAACTAAGAAAAAAAAAAGAAAGCAAGCAATAAAGAAAGAAACTCTTGTCCTAGAAACTTGAGAGAGAGCATGGCCCTGCCAAGACCTTGATTTTGGATGTCTGGCCTCCAGAACTGTGAGAGAGTAAATTTCTGTTGTTCTAAGCTATGCAGTTTGTAGTACTTCATTTTGGTAGCCCATTTACAGATTAACCAAATGGTAACAAAATTTTCTTCTGAGCAAAGCATTTACTGCATAGGGAAATACGCCCCTCAAATAATGTGATTTCCAGACGGTTTATTGTAGTGTCTAGCTTGTTGTTTACTGAAGAGGGATGGAAAGCCTTTTCAGTTGTGATGGATTCTTGTGACAGATTAAGGAAGAGTACGTGTTCTCTTCTGTGAAAATTATAGAAATAAACAGGAAAAGAGGAGACTTCCATGTTCATTAAATAATGCTGAGTGTAAAATAAGAAGAGAATTGATTTATTTGCTTTCCAGAGATAATTTGATGAGTCAGGATTTTAAATTATATTGTCTTTTCTAACAAAGGCTAGATCCCTGTGTGCTCAATTGTATTCCATTGGAACTGCAAAGTTTTACTGTAAGATGAAGATTTAGTAGGACCAATGACTGATGAAACCATAAGAAAGTCAGTTTTAGAAAAATGAAAACCAACCTCCAGGAAGTTGCTGGAATAACAGTGGTCAAAGAATAATGGAAGCTGGATTTTACACAGCAGAATAGGCACATTTAATACATGTGAATATGTCTCTTTTTGTGGCTGTGCAGCTTCCAGGATCTTGGTTCCCCAATCAGGGATTGAACCTGTGCCCTCTGCAGTGGAAGTCTGGAGTCCTAACCACTGGACCACCAGGGAATTCCTAACATGTCTTCTTTAAATTGTATTTTATTTTATTTATTTTTGACTGCACTGGGTCTTTGTTGGTGGTGTGGGCCTATGCTAGTTGCGGTGCTCAGGTTTCTCACTGCGGTGGCTTCTCTTATTGTTGAGCACGGGCTCTAGAGCTTGGGCTCGGTAGCTGTGGTGCATAAGCCTATTTGCCACGTGGCATATGGGATCATCCTCAACCAGGGATCGAACCCATATCCCCTGCATTGGCAGGTGGATTCTCAACCACTGGACCCCAGGGAAGTCCCTAATATGCCTTTATTAAAAAACAAAACTTGACTCTCACAGACTCCATCAAATCCATCAGCATATGTTCTCAGCA
This sequence comes from Tragelaphus eurycerus, assembly GCA_935064755.1. Classification (NCBI taxonomy): domain Eukaryota; kingdom Metazoa; phylum Chordata; class Mammalia; order Artiodactyla; family Bovidae; genus Tragelaphus; species Tragelaphus eurycerus. The sequence continues at coordinate 12,498,885 of CAKXYN010000036.1, read as the reverse complement.
TCTCCTTCAAAACACATCTAGACCGTGATCATCTTTTCTCACCATCACTGCTCCCACTCTAGTACCAGTTTCCATCCTCTGTCCTGGGGGTCAGTGCAATATTCCTGCAAATTTGTGTCCTCTCCTTACCTCAGATCTTCTTACCCTTTCCCTCAGAACTCTCTGCTTGGCTACTCATTTCCCTCTAAGTAATAGCCAAAGTCTTACCAATGCTCACAAAGACCCACGTGACCACCCCCGTGTCCCTGCCCCTGGAGACGGAAATGGCAACCCACTCTAGTATTCTTGCCTGAGAGTCGCATGGACGGAGGAGCCTGGCGGGCTACAGTCCCACAACTGTACGGGTCACAACGAGTCGAACACGACCAAGCAACTTCACTCATCACCATATGCCACATCATACATGTTATTTGATTAGTCTGCCCTCCACTCTGAAGGTTCTGCATCTGCAGATTTGATCAGACTTGGATCAAAAATATTTGCAAAATATGTGTTTCAAAAAGTGAAACATATTTGCATTGCAACAGCAACTATTTACATAGAATTTACACTCTATTGGTAACTATTTGTATAGCACTTACATTGTATTGGACTTCCCTGGTGGCTCAGATGGTAAAACGTCTGTCTACAATGTGAGAGACCTGGGTTCAGTCCCTGAGTTAGGAAGATTCCCTGGAGAAGGAAATGGCAACCCACTCCAGTACTCTTGCCTTGAAAATCCCGTGGACAGAGGAGCTTGGTGCAGGCTACTATCCATGGGGTTGCAAAGAGTCGGGTACGACTGAGCGACTTCACTTCACTTCTACATTGTATTAGGTATTAGGGTCACAAAGGTGGCTCAGACAGTAAAGCGTCTGCCTGCAATGAGGGAGACCTGGGTTCGATTCCTGGTTCGGGAAGATCCCCTGGAGAAGGAAATGGCAATCCACTCCAGCACTCTTGCCTGGAAAATCCCATGGACGGAGGAGCCTGATAGGCTACAGTCCATGGAGTCACAAAGAGTCGGACATGACTGAGCGACTTCACTTTCACTTTCACTTTTCAGGTATTATAACCTAAAGATGATTTAGGAAATATGGGAAATATGCTTAGATTATAGGCAAATATCACACTAGTTTATATAAAGGACTTGAGAATCGGCAGATTTTGTACCTGTGGTGGGTCTTGGCACCAATCCCTTGCTCAGACCAAGGCACCACATATTTACCTACTCACTGTAGGTGCATTGAAAGTAAAATATTTGTATATTTTATTTACTGCTCTACCCCTAATCTCTAAGACAGCCCCTGGAGTACAGTGGCACTAAATAGATATTTTTTGTTACATTTCAGTCTGCATTCTTCTGAAGGCTTCATTAGACTCTAATTGGAGGAAATGATGCTAAAGCTGAAACTCCAGTATTTTGGCCACCTCATGCGAAGAGTTGACTCATTGGAGAAGACTCTGATGCTGGGAGGGATTGGGGGCAGGAGGAGAAGGGGACGACAGAGGATGAGATGGCTGGATGGTATCACTGACTCGATGAATGTGAGTCTGAGTGACCTCTCAGAGCTGGTGATGGACAGGGAGGCCTGGCGTGCTGCAGTTCATGGGGTCGCAAAGAGTCGGACACAACTGAGCGACTGATCTGATCTGATCTGAAAGGCTATTTTTTAAAATAATTGTAAGATAGTTGCTTTACAGGCAACTATATTGCTTTAAAATGCTATTTTCTTCTGGACAACAAGGCAAATCAGCTGTAAGTGCACATGTACCCTCTCCCTTGAGCCTCCCTCCCGCCTCACCCCCATCCCACCCTCTAGGTCAGCACAGAGCACCGAGCTGGGCTCCCGGTGCCATACGGCAGCTTCCTAAGAGCTGTCTGTTTTATACACGGTACTGTATACATGTCAATCTCAATTTCCCAGTTCATCCCACCCTCCCCTTACCCATGTCCGCACGTCTGTTCTCAACATCTGCGTCTCTATTCCTGCCCTGAGAATACGCTCATCCGTACCGTTTTTCTAGATTCCACATATGTGTTAATATACGATATTTGTTTTCCTCTTTCTGACTTACTTTGCTCTGTATGCTATCTCCATACTCCACATATGTTCTTTGAATTAATCAATATAAAACATTTTGAAAGAAATTTAAAGCTCCATTATTAACAAATTCACTTTGCACTTACATCAAATAGCAATTAATAGGCACAGATGGTGTTATTTTTAGATTTGTTTGTTTGAATAAAAGAGGACAGTAATTGAAAGAAACCAATATTCCTCTTGAATATTGACTTCTCTTCTTTTTTTTCTCAACTTCTTATTTTAAAATTCAAATTATGTTCTGAAATGTCCTAAAGGATTGAAGCAGGCACTTTCAGTTCCATGGATACTGAATCCATATTTCTTAGGTTAATGCAAAACTGAGGCTCCCTGTTCGCTTATTTTAATTTTCTTTTTTTCTCCATTTCTATATGCAGAGGATAAAGGGAAACATTCATCCGCACAGAATGGCATGGCACGCAGAAGTGATGAGGGCTGCACTCCAAGAGGATTAAGCACACAAAGAAGATAATTAACTTGCTGAGGCCCTACAGAAAATTGTGGACTGGTAAGAACGGCATTCAGAGTTTCTGCTATCCTAAGAAAGATCGACTCAAATAGCTACAGTGCATGCCTCAGAGTTCATTTGTAAGCCCTGAGTGTTCATAGAAATGAAAAAGAATATTTAACCTTAAACATCAGGCAAAGAAAATAAAATGTTGATAATTTACAAAAGTGGTTTGCTTTTAAATATAGGCTGACATCCAGTTCAAGTCCAAAACAGACTATATTTTTGTTACTGTTTTAAAATCATTCAGCATAGCAATAGAACGCCACATAATAAAATTTCACTAGGGAAAGTGATGAAAGTGCAGAGATCCTAGACTTCCCTAAATACAAACCCATATATATATGTGTGTGTGTGTGTGTGTGTGTGTGTGTGTGTGTGTGTGTGTGTGTGTGTGGTTAGACTAGACACTGATAAGATACTTTCCTGGATGGGAAAATTACAAGTAATTTTAATTTTCCTTATTTGAGCACTTGTTGTTTAGTCACTAAGTCGTGTCCAACACTTTTGCAACTGCCTGGACTGTAGCCCACCGGGCTCCTCTGTCCATGGGATTTCCAAGGCAAGAATACTGGAGTGGGTTGCCATTTCCTTTTCCAGGGGATCATTCGGATCTGGGGGTCAAACCCACATCTTCTGCATTGGCAGTGGGTTCTTTACCACTGAGCCATGAAGGAAGCCCAATTGAGGTCTTAGAGTCTTTCAGAAATTTTATAAAGAACGTGTGTTTTTTCATCAGAAAAAATTATGAAGATTATAATGTGCCTATGTATGATTTCTAATATATATAATGGTCAGCCCTTAAATTTAGACATCAGAAATGCACTTTATGTGTTTGAAAGCAAAGCACCCCATTGATTGGGCAGAAAGACATCTCCAAGTTTACCAAATTTGATGATTCCCTGACTGCTATTTATTGTAAGTTGACAATGTAGTACCAGGCACGTAAGTCATCATCTAAGAAAATCAGAGAGCAGAACCATTTTTGACGAGCAGTTGGACTTCAGAAAGGAAGGCCTAGGGAAAGAAAAACTGGAGAGAATCTGAGATTCTTTTGATGCCTGCTTACATGCAAGCAGTGAGAAATGGGCAATAGCTAATTTTTAAAATTTTTATTTTATTTTTAATTGGAGGATCATGACTTTACAATATTGTGATAGTTTCTGCCATACATTGACATGAATCAGCCACAGGTATACATATGTCTCTTCCCTCTTGATCCTCCCTCCCCATCTCACCCCTCTAGGTTGTCACAGAGCTCTGTATTTGGGTTCCCTGTGTCATATAGCAAATTCCCACTGGTTATCTATGTTAAACACAGTTATGTATAAGTTTAAATGCTATTGTTTCAAATTATCCCACCTCTCTGTCCCCCACTGTATCCAAAAGTCTGGCCTTTATGTCTTCATCTCCTTTGTTGGTCTACAATAGTTAATGTTTTAAATCTTGCCTAAGAACTTGTGGTTGTTGTGCTTTAGTCACTCATTCATGTCCGACTGGAGCCCGTCAGGCTCCTCTGTCCATGGAATTCTCCAAGCAAGTATACCGGAGTGGTTGCCATTTCCTTCACCGGGGATCTTCTCAACCCAGGGATCGAACCCACATCTCTTGCATCTCCTGCATTGGCAGGCAGGTTTCTTTACCACCGAGACACCAGGGAAGATGCCCTAAGGAACTACTATCCTCTAAAATCTTGGGAATATTCATTAATATTACTCAATACATTATTTCAGACAAGATTTAAAATCCCTGTGACACAGATTTCTGCCTTCAGGAAATTCCACACCGGAATATGCATTCTCCTTCCACTCTCTGGCTTTGGGAAACTTCATTCAATTTGACCCACCTCAGGTCTCTTCCAAGGCAGAAAGAAGGTGGCAGTCTCTTTGCCTTGAATGATATCAGCTAGAAAGTCATTCCTCTGGGTATCATCTGCAAGCCTAAAGGTGTAAATCAAGAATAAAAACAAAAGGATTTCAAGGATAAAGAGAATTTCCACCACCTTTTAAGTAGAGATGGGGATGATTGGAGTGGAATTGGTTGGGACAATACCAATAAATGGGAGATGTTCTTAAGGAAATTGATTTAAATTTTAGATGATTTAAAACCACAAATTTCTTAGTTTACATTGAAATATAAGTATAAACAATATGTGAGTTTAAAAATATATATGTAAACCACATTCGGTCCCTTCAAAGGGTCTTCATTATAAATGGGGAATTATATGGGAAGAGATTGCCATCTAGTGGATAAAGGAAAAATACATTATTGTGTAGGAGGTGGGCAGGGTTAAAACTCTTTATGCAAATATTAGCATTCCTCATTACACTACTTTATTAATCAAACACTTCTTTCTTAATTTAAGAATCATGTAGGTTTAGATATTTGGATATATATAGTGTTTTAAAACATATAAATGCTTTTACCAATAAATTTTTGTTATGTTTTTCAATTTAAAAGTGTAATACATGACATTGCAGAAAATTCCTGAGCTACAGAAAAGTATAGAGTAGAAATCTATGACTCTGCTGCCTAGAGACAACACAGTTAACATTATAATGAATTTCTTTCAACCCATTTTCTATGCATTCATAACTTTTCATATAATTGACATCTCAGTAATGTTTGTAGAGTGCTTTAAAACACTAAAGTTACATTATGTGTTTTTAACCATGTGATTTAAACTTGCTGTTGTCTGAGTGAGCTTCCTTTCCTGGAGGAAATAAAATATGCATTGCATGGAAAAGTAAGAGAATATCCTATGTTCAGGAAATTGCAGTGGCTTATACTGTTGGAAAATGAAGTTAGAAGTCAAAGCTCAGTGAGAGTGTTAGGGAGAAGATGAACAGGAGATGGAGCAGTATGTGGAAACCGGGCTCAGGAGAACCATGGGTATGCCAGATGGATACATTGTCTGCTGATAGGGGTAACTATTGAGGAATTTTGGGTAACAGTGATATAATTGGATTTGAATGGCACACAATAATAAATAATAATAATAATTTGATACTAATACAGAAGGCAGACTAAAATAATGGTTGTCCAAGCTGGCTGAAGTTTAGAACTACCTTCAGTTCAGTTCAGTTGCTCAGTCGTGTCTGACTCTTTGCGACCCCATGAATCGCAACATGCCAGGCCTCCCTGTCCATCACCAACTCCTGGAGTTCACTCAGACTCATGTCCATCGAGTCAGTGATGCCATCCAGCCATGTCATCCTCTGTCATCCCCTTCTCCTCCTGCCTCCAATCCCTCCCAGCATCAGAGTCTTTTCCAATGAGTCAGCTCTTTGCATGAGGTGGCCAAAGTACTGGAGTTTCAGCTTCCGCATCATTCCCTCCAAAGAAATCCCAGGACTGATTTCCTTTAGGATGGACTGGTTGGATCTCCTTGCAGTCCAAGGGACTCTCAAGAGTCTTCTCCAACACCACAGTTCAAAAGCATCAATTCTTTGGTGCTCAGCCTTCTTCACAGTCCAACCTCACATCCATACCTAGGGAGCTTTAAAAATACTGATCCCCAGCTCCAGTCCAAACCAATTAAATCAAGATCCTCAAGAATGAGATCTTATAAGTAGTTTCCCAGATGATATTATTATACATCTTGGGGTGAGAGCACTAGACTAAAGAGAGATGAAACTAGAGACAGAAAACCACTAAGAAGGGGGTTGCATTTGATCATGTGAAAAATTGTATGTGCCTCAACTAGGTGAGTGACAGTATGAGCATGGAGAAGTCGTGTAAGTGGCAGAGTTGGCACAAGTTGATAATTAATTGAACACAAAGTACGAGAAACAAAAGAATCAAAGATTATTCTCAACTCTTCTCAGTACTCTATAATGGCTATACTCAGTAATGGCTATATAGCAAAAATAAATTTATAAATCGAGGAAAAGATTATTCTCTAATGGTGTCTTGGTAGATGGTGGTGTCGGGAGGAAATACAGCAAATTGGGCATGTGTGTGGGAATCAGAAAGTGTGCAAGAAGCTACAGTTTTCCTTTAGATTCATCACCGATGACACAAACACACTAGATACATTTTCTGTTTGCCCTGTTGTGAATCTTTGGGCCAGAAAATGTCTCTCAGCTCCACTTCATCCTCTGATTCTCTCCTTTGGTGACCTTTGGTGTTAGTTGCATCCGACTCCTTGTGACCCTATGGACTATAGCCTGCCAGGCTCCTCTGTCCATGAGATTCTCCAGGGAAGAATACTAGAGTGGGTTGCCATGCCCTCCTCCAGGGGATCTTCCCAGCCCAGGGATCGAATCTGCATCTCCTGCACTGAAGGCCCAGGTGACCTTGGGACTCAGACTACAAATCACATCTTTGCTCCACCAGGCTCTTCCAGCAGGGGGCGCGAGAGGAACACCATGACTCTGGAGAAGAGGGATTTACCCCTCCCTGTTTGCCCTCTGGTGGCTTCCTGATTGGTAGGGGTGCCACGGAAAATCACAGGCCAGACCTTTTCACTCCTGTAGCCAGCAAGCCTTTTTGTAGCAGCCACTGATTCCAATTCGCAATTTTTTCAACACGCATAGAAAGAGCCTCATCCCCCTCTTCGGTTCCCACCCCAGACATCAGCGGCCAGCTGTCTGATGTCCCCTCTTCAGAGGCCTGGATTTCAACATCCCAGGGCTTCTTCTCTACGTTTGTACAATTTTCTCTGTTCCCTTTGCTCTTTCAGGCCTAGGGATGGTATCTGCTTCCTGGAAGTTGCAATTTCCATGATTCCTTCGAGTTCTCTTTTTAATTATTTAGTGATTAATATCTTTCTAATGGTAAAGAAGCTGCCTGCCAATTTAGGAGACATGAGTTCAATCCCCAGTTGGAGAAGATCCCTTGGAGAAGGACATGGCAACACACTCCAGTATTCTTGCCTGGAGAATTCCATGAGCAGAGGAGCCTAGTAGGCTATGGTCCACAGGGTTGCAAAAATCAGACACAACTGAAGCAACTTAGCCCATCTTTATATCTATATATCTACTCCTTACGTTATGTTTTTTCTACTCCAATAATGTGCGGTTTCTGTCTCCTGACTTGACCCTACAGGGCCAGTTGGGATGAAAAAGTGCATCCTCAGCCCTCATTTGCCTGATCCTCTTTCCACATTTCCAGATAAAATAAATATTGAGCCGTTTCAGTGGCTCTTTTTATAGAAGAGTCAAATAAGCATTTAACTTACAAAGTACATGGTATAAGAACCTAGAAGTTATAACTTTATCTAATTCTCTCTTGTACCCGTGAAATGAAAAATGTGTGTGTGTGTGTGTGTGTGTGTGTGTTAGTCGTTCATTCGTGTCCAACTCTTTGCAACCCCATGGACTATAGCCTGCCAGGCTTCTCTGTCTATGGAATTTTCTAGGCAAGAATACTAGAGTGGGTTGCCATTCCCTTCTCCAGGTGATCTTTCCCACTCAGGGATTGAACCCAGGCCTCCTGCATTATAGGCAGATTCTTCACTGTCTGAGCCAGCAGGGAAGCTGTGGCTTCCGTGAAATGAAAGTATCTCCTGCCATATCAATAAACAAGAAATGTCACAATCGTCAGCGATTTCTGGCCTCCAAATGTGAATGAATGCTCCCTAAACTGTGAGCCAACAGATGCTGCCACCCCCGTACTCCCACCCCACCCCACCATTCAAGGTGATTGCTGAGGATCTGAGGTGAGTGGAAATGCAACAAGCAGCCATCTATCACTCCTTAAGGTGAACAAGGAAACAGGATTTGGCCCCAGATAGCTGAGGTGCATATGAGAGGAACAAATTCAGTGAGCCCAGAGGCTTGCATCTTCCAATACATAAAATGCTAAATTCTTTAACTTGATATATGATCTTTAATGTTCAGATTGCCTGATCTGTTGTTGCAAACTTGTAGACAGCCTGACTCTTCTTCCTGCCTCCTTGGAACAGTTTTCTCAGAGCTACTGAAATGCTGTCCCCTCCCTGGGCTCAGAGGAGTCCTAAACATTCCCACCAAACACAATAACTTTCAGGTTGTGACTGTATTTTTCAGTTGACGTACAACACAAGCGAGAGGAAGACAGAGAGCCCTCAGCATTTAGGCTTTCAGATGGTTTCTGGATTCTGTTTCCCCAAACTCTAACCCTCTTCCTGCAGACCTTTCTCTAGCTTGCACCGCTGAGGGTTTCCATCTATTTTCTCAGGGAAATTAAACTTCTTCCTAGTTGAGAAAAGTGAAGTTGCTCAGTCATGTCCGGATCTTTGCAACCCCGTGGACTGTAGGCCCCCAGGCTCCTCCGTCCATGGAATTTTACAGGAAAGAATACCTTCTCCAGGGGACCTTCCTGACCCAGGGATCAAACTCAGTTCTCCCACAATGCAGGCAGACTCTTTACTGTCTGAGCCACCAGGGAATCCCCTAGTTGAGAAGGGGGCCACATTACTGTATGTGGTTAAACTACACAGATTTTGTTCACAAGGTGATGAGGTTTTCCTTGGCCTGATGTTTCCCAAAGGAACAGAAGAGTTTGCCAGGGGCCCTGCAGACTCTGATTCTAGGGGACAAAGACAGTGACTGCTCTGATTCCAGACTGGTCTCTTTATCTATGGGTGCGGCTGCCATTTTCCATCCGATTTACAAAAGAACAAAGGCAGCTCACTTCCATGAGTTTTCTTCCTAAGAAAACACAATCTAGTATCCTGGTGTGACTTTAGAGTCTACTCTCTTGTGAAAAAAATAAACTTTGATTTTCTGGATATGGATCTTCTTGCTTTTTTCCTGGGTATATCCATATTATTAGAACCATCACTCTAGTTTGGAATTGCTTTGTCTGAATAGTTAAGGAAAAAATGGTACCAGCTTTGAAACTGTTTACCACAGATTGGGACTTGAACTTAGGTGGCTGGGACTCAAACCCAGCCAAAACCCACCGTACCTGGTTTCAGGGCCTAATGAAGTTCAGGTTCTTGATGTCGCATCATAGAAAGAATTCACTGAGAGACAAACTGATAGGTAAGAAGTGGATTTATTCAGATTCAGAGAGAAGCACACTCCACAGATAGAGCACAGGCCATTACAAAGGGCAAGGATGGCTGCGAAATGTGGCATGGTTAGTTTTTATCAGATCAGATCAGATCAGTCGCTCAGTCGTGTCCGACTCTTTGCGACCCCATGAACCGCAGCACACCAGGCCTCCCTGTCCATCACCAGCTCCCGGAGGTCACTCAGACTCGCATCCATTGAGTCAGTGATGCCATCCAGCCATCTCATCCTCTGTCGTCCCCTTCTCCTCCTGCCCTCAATCCCTCCCAGCATCAGAGTCTTCTCCAATGAGTCAACTCTTCGCATGAGGTGGCCAAAATACTGGAGTTTCAGCTTTAGCATCATTCCTTCCAAAGAAATCCCAGGATTGATCTCCTTCAGAATGGACTGGTTGGATCTTCTTGCAGTCCAAGGGACTCTCAAGAGTCTTCTCCAACACCACAGTTCAAAAGCATCAATTCTTCGGCGCTCAGCCTTCTTCACAGTCCAGCTCTCACATCCATACATGACCACAGGAAAGACCATAGCCTTGACTAGGCGAACCTTTGTTGGTAAAGTAATGTCTCTGCTTTTGAATATGCTATCTAGGTTGGTCATAACTTTCCTTCCAAGGAGTAAGCGTCTTTTAATTTCATGGCTGCAGTCACCATCTGCAGTGATTTTGGAGCCCAGAAAAACAAAGTCTGACACTGTTTCCACTGTTTCCCCATCTATTTCCCATGCAGTGATGGGACCAGATGCCATGATCTTCGTTTTCTGAATGTTGAGCTTTAAGCCAACCTTTTCACTCTTCACTTTCACTTTCATCAAGAGGCTTTTTAGCCCCTCTTCACTTTCTGCCATAAGAGTTGTGTCATCTGCATATCTGAGGTTATTGATATTTCTCCCGGCAGTCTTGATTCCAACTTGTGTTTCTTCCAGTCCAGCATTTCTCATGATGTACTCTGCATATAAGTTAAATAAACATGGTGACAATATGCAGCCTTGAGGTACTCCTTTCCTATTTGGAACCAGTCTGTTGTTCCATGACCAGTTCTAACTGTTGCTTCCTGACCTGCATACAGATTTCTTAAGAGGCAGATCAGGTGGTCTGGTATTCCCATCTCTCTCAGAATTTTCCACGTTTATTGTGATCCACACAGTCAAAGGCTTTGGCATAGTCAATAAAGCAGAAATAGATGTTTTTCTGGAACTCTCTTGCTTTTTCCATGATCCAGCGGATGTTGGCAATTTGATCTCTGGTTCCTCTGCCTTTTCTAAAACCAGCTTGAACATCAGGAAGTTCACGGTTCACATATTGCTGAAGCCTGGCTTGGAGAATTTTTAGCATTACTTTACTAGCGTGTGAGATGAGTGCAATTGTTCGGTAGTTTGAGCACTCCTTGGCATTGCCTTTCTTTGGGATTGGGATGAAAACTGACCTTTTCCAATCTTGTGGCCACTGCTGAGTTTTCCAAATTTGCTGGCATATTGAGTGTAGCACTTTCACAGCATCATCATTCAGGACTTGGAATAGCTCCACTGGAATTCCATCACCTCCACTAGCTTTGTTCGTAGTGATGCTTTCTAAGGCCCATTTGACTTCACATTCCAAGATGTCTGGCTCTAGGTCAGTGATCACATCATCATGATTATCTAGGTCTTGAAGCCCTTTTTTGTACAGTTCTTCTGTGTATTCTTGCCACCTCTTCTTAATATCTTCTGCTTCTGTTAGGTCCACACCATCTCTGTCCTTTATCGTGCCCATCTTTGCATGAAATGTTCCTTTGGTATCTCTGATTTTCTTGAAGAGATCCCTAGTCTTTCCCATTCTGTTGTTTTCCTCTATTTCTTTGCATTGATCACTGAAGAAGGCTTTCTTATCTCTTCTTGCTATTCTTTGGAACTCTGCATTTAGATGTTTATATCTTTCCTTTTCTCCTTTGCTTTTCGCTTCTCTTCTTTTCACAGCTATTTGTACGCCCTCCCCAGACAGCCATTTTGCTTTTTTGCATTTCTTTTCCATGGGGATGGTCTTGATGCTAATAAGTGGGAGGGCTATTCCAACTATTTTTTGGAAGGGTCAGAGATTTCCAGGACTTGGGCAGTCACTCACTCCTTGGTCTTTTAAGAGCGCTTTGGAACTGTCATGGCACCTCTGGGTGTGTCATTTCACTTGCTGATTGAGGATCAGGGTCTAGTCTTGTCTGCCATCTTGGTCCCATTTGATTCTAATTGGTCTATGTTATGTCCTTGGGCTACGTCATTCTTTCAAAAGTTGTGCCCTGCTCCTTTCCCTCCTGTCACAGTTCCAAATGGATTCTTCCCAACAATGCAGTATCTCCTCTCAGATCAGATCAGATCAGATCAGTCGCTCAGTCGTGTCCGACTCTTTGCGACCCCATGAACAGCAGCACGCCAGGCCTCCCTATCCATCACCAGCTCCCGGAGGTCACTCAGACTCACATTCATCGAGTCAGTGATGCCATCCAGCCATCTCATCATTCTTTCTGGAGTTATTTCTCCACTGATCTCCAGTAGCATATTGGGCCCTTACTGACCTGGGGAGTTTCTCTTTCAGTATCCTATCATTTTGCCTTTTCATACTGTTCATGGGGTTCTCAAGGCAAGAATACTGAAGTGGTTTGCCATTCCCTTCTCCAGCGGACCACACCCTGTCAGATCTCTCCACCATGACCCGCCCATCCTGGGTTGCCCCACGGGCATGGCTTAATTTCATCGAGTTAGACAAGGCTGTGGTCCTGGTGTGATTAGATTGACTAGTTTTCTGTGAGTATGGTTTCAGTGTATTTGCCCTCTGATGCCCTCTTGCAAGACCTACCGTCTTACTTGGGTTTCTCTTACCTTGGGCGTGGGGTATCTCTTCCCGGCTGCTCCAGCAAAGCACAGCCATCGCACCTTACCTTTGATGAGGGGTCTTTCCTCACCGCCGCCCTTCCTGACCTCGGTCGTGGGGTAGCTCCTCTGGGCCGTGCTTAGTGCGCCAGTCCTCACCGCCGTCCTTCCTCGGTCGATGGGTAGCTCCTCTCGGCGCCGCGCGGCGGGGCTCAGTGCGCAGCGCGGCCGGCGAGGGGCTCTCAGTGCGGCGCTCGCGGGTAGGCCGGGAGCTCTCAGTGCGGCGCTCGCGGGTAGGGCCGAGGTGAGGCGCTCGCGGGTAGGCCGGGAGCTCTCAGTCCTCTCAGGAATCTGTAAGTGATGGTGGGGGGAGGGGATCTTTTTTATATCATCAAACTCTGTCTCGCTATCTCTATGCCTAGGGGTATGGCCATGTCTATGTTTATGTCTATTTATGTCTATATCTCTATCTCTACCTACACAACCATAATAGCTGATCTTTCTGTCCTAAATACTAAGATAGATGCAATATCAAAAGTATCCATATTATCTCCCTTCTCTTCACTTGGAATATAATTTGAGATTTCTCAGCCCACAAGCAGCGAATCTCTTTCCAAAATCATAAAAAGCAAAATGAATGAGAAAATATTTATAAACTATTTATCTTTTGCTTGGTGGTTAAGTCATGTCTGACTCTTTGCAACCCCATGAGCTGTAGCCCACCAGGCTCCATGAAATTTTCCAGGCAAGAACACTGGAGAGGGTTGCCATTTCCTTCTCCAGGAACTTTATATCTGATAAGGGGTTAATACCAAAATATATGAAGAACTTATACACTGCAATAGCAAACACTCAAGTGATCTAATTTAAAGGTGTTGCAGAGGAACTGAATAGACATTTTTCCAACGAACATATGCAATGACTCCCAGGTACATGAAAAGGTGCTCAACATCACTAATCATCAGGGAAATGCAACTTAAAACCACAATGGGATATCATTTCACATCTGTTAGAATGGCTATTATCAAAGAGAAGAGATAACAGATTTGGTGAGGGTGTAGAGAAAGGGGAACACATGTGCACTGTTAGTGAGAACGTAAATTGGTACAGCCACTATGGAAAACAGTATAGAAGTGCCTCAAAAAATTAAAAATGAAACTACCATATGATCCAGCAACCGCACTTCTGAGCATACATCCAAAGGAAATTAGCATCTCATATGATCCAGCAACCGCACTTCTGAGCATACATCCAAAGGAAATTAGCGTCTCAGAGAGCTACCTGTCCTCCCGTGTTTGTGTCAGCATTATTTACAATTAGCCAAGATACAGAAACAACTTAAGTGTCCATTGACAGATGCATGGATAAAGAAAATGTGACATACATATATATATATATACACACACACACAAAATATGGGAAGTTGTTCAGCCATAAAAAAAATGAAATCTTGTTATCAGCGACAACATAAGTGGACCATGAGGGTGTTATGCTAAGTGAAACAAATAACACAGATAAAGACGCCATATGATTTCTCTTAAATGTGGAATATAAGTTTTTTTAAAAAAGCTCATAGATATCGAGAACAGATTGAAAGTTGCCAGAGGCATGGGTGGCGGGGGCGGAGGGGTGGGGGAAATGAAGTGTGTTAGGAGCTCAAAAGATACAAAATTTCACTTAAAAACTAAATAAGTGGATGGAATGTACAGCAAGGCAACTAGAGTTCATAATACTGTATTGCATATTTTAAAGTTGCTAAGCTGAAAACTTCTCATCACAAGAAAAAAAAATTGTAAGTATGGACAGGGAGGCCTGGCGTGCTGCAGTTCATGGGGTCGCAAAGAGTCGGACACGACTGAGCGACTGATCTGATCTGATCTCATGTATGGTAAATGATGTTCACTAGACTTATTATTGTGACTGTTTTACAATATATATACACAAATAGCAAGTCATTATGTTGTACACCTGGAACTAATTTAATGTTATATATCAAGCATACCTTAATACCTTCATTTAAAAAAATTAACAGCCTAAAACGCCACAAGTTTGTTATCTCGCAGTTTCTGTGCTGCAATCTAGCATTAACTGGGACTTCTGTTTAGCATATTATAAGACCCAAGTAAAGGTGATGGTCAGCTGTGTCATCTGGAAGCTCAATTAGGGAGATACGCACCTTCAAGCTTTACTGAAATTATTCTTTTCTGGCTGATCTGCAGTGCAACTTTGCATTGATTAGATTTCTATCTACATGGACTATTTTGTTCCTTATTTCTATTCTAAGCACTGTGCCATTGACACAATGCTTATTATGACATCAAAATATCTGTGATAGCTAGGGCTTCCCTGGTGGTCCAGTGGCTAATAAGAATTCGCCTTGAAATGCAGGGGATCCCACTGGTTCGATTCCTGGTCTAGGAAGATTCCACATGCCTCGGGGCAACTAAGCCCCTGAACTACAGCTACTGAGCCTGTGCTCTGGAGCCCTCAAGCTGCAACTACCAAAGCCTGCATGCCACAGAGTCTGTGCAACAAGAGAAGCCACTACAGTATGAAGCCCAGGCATACCAAGTCACTTTAGTTGTGTCTGACTCTTTGTGACCCTATGGACTGTAGCCCACCAGGCTTCTCTGACCA
Source organism: Tragelaphus eurycerus (assembly GCA_935064755.1). NCBI lineage: Eukaryota > Metazoa > Chordata > Mammalia > Artiodactyla > Bovidae > Tragelaphus > Tragelaphus eurycerus. The sequence continues at coordinate 12,483,820 of CAKXYN010000036.1, read as the reverse complement.
TGAGATTCTCCAGGTAAGGATACTGGAGTGGGTTGCCATTTCCTCCTTTAGGGGCTCTTCCCAACCCAGGGATCAAACCTGCGTCTCTTTTGTCTCCTGCATTGGCAGGAGGGTTCTTTACCACTAGCACCACCTGGGAAGCCCAATAAGAAGCCCAGTGCACCACAACAAGAGCAAGTCTGAGTACAGCAACAAAGACCCAGTACAGCCAAAAATAAATACATAAATATTAAAAAATAAACTGTGATATCTAGTTAGAGAAGTCTTTTTTTCCTTGTTTTTTCTTCTTCTGGGGTGTGTCAGGGAGTTCTGGTCTTTTGCCATTCTATATAACCATTAACATAAGCACTTTAAGCTTTAATTTGAACAACTGAGGCTTTGGGTTGAAATTGCACTGAATCTGTGTATCAGTTTGGTGATGTATTCATTTGCTAGAGCTTCTATAACAGAATACCACAGACTGGGTGGCTTAAACAACAGGAATTTATTTCTCACTGTTCTGGAAGCTAGAAGTGTACAATCAAGGTGTTGCTGTTTGGAAATTCCCTGGTGCGGTCCAGGGATTAGGACTCTGAGTTTCCACTGCAGGGTGCACGGGTTCTGGGAACTCTGATCTTGCAAGCCGTGTGCTCCCCCTCCCCCCCACAAAAAAAGGTGTTGCAGGTTTGGTTTCCTTCGTAACCGCTCTCCTCTGCTTGCAGATGGCCGCTTTCTCACTGCGTCCTCCTGTGGTCACCCCATGGTCTGTGTTGTTGTGTCCTCTTCTAGTAAGTCACCAGTTACTTACTAGACTAGCTCCTGCCCGTATGATCTCATTTTGCCTTTATTATCTCTTCAAAGGTCCGGTCTCCAAACACACTCACATTCTGAGCTAGTGATCGAACATATAATTTTGGGGGCAGTACACTCAGCCCCCAACAGGGAAGCACTGATGTTTTCCCAATATTAAATCTTCCCATCCATGAACAACACAGCCATCTTTCTATTTTCATATTTTTAATGTCTTTTTACAAAATTTATCATGCTCCCCAGAAGCCCTGAAAAGTAATTGAAATATTCTCACTTTACTTCACCAGACCTCTCTTTTTTCCTTCTATGCTTTGGTTTGTGTCTTAGAAGGTTGACATTTTTGGAGTTCATCAGAGGGCTCCCTTGCCTTCTGGCCTCTGTAAAGTTTTTGCCAATGGGAAGTATGGGTAGGAGATCTGAGTGCATACACATCCCTGCATTCTTGCCCACTTCACTGCTGATGATTGGCTGTAGCTGTATTCTTCTCTGGAGCCTTGCAGCTCTTTTTTAAAATATTTAATATTTGGCTGTGCCCGTTTTAGTTGCAGCACACAGGATCTATTAGTTGCAGCATTTCAACTCTTAGTTGTGGCATGTGGGACCTAGTTACTCACCAGGGAGCAAACCTGGGCCCTTGGACTAGGATCATGGAGTCTTAGCTGCTGGTCCACCAGGGAAGCCCAGCCTTGCAGATCTTGACTGTCACCTTCTCCTGGAGCCAGAGTGCTATGAAGTTAGGTTCAGGTAACTGCTCCTTTTCAGTTGCCCATTCAGACCTATGATTCAGATCAGATCAGTCGCTCAGCTGTGTCCGACACTTTGCGACCCCATGAATCGCAGCACGCCAGGCCTCCCTGTCCATCACCAACTCCCGGAGTTCACTCAAACTCAAGTCTATCGAGTCAGTGATGCCATCCAGCCATCTCATCCTCTGTCATCCCCTTTTCCTCCTGCCCCCAGTCCTTCCCAGCATCAGAGTCTTTCCAATGAGTCAACTCTTCACATGAGGTGGCCAAAGTACTGGAGTTTCAGCTTTAGCATCATTCCTTCCAAAAAAATCCCAGGGCTGATTTCCTTCAGAATGGACTGGTTGGATCTCCTTGCAGTCCAAGGGACTCTCAAGAGTCTTCTCCAACACCACAGTTCAAAAGCATCAATTCTTCAGCGCTCAGCCTTCTTCACAGTCCAACTCTCACATCCATACATGACCACAGGAAAAACCATAACCTTGACTAGGCAAACCTTTGTTGGCAAAGTAATGTCTCTGCTTTTTAATATGCTATCTAGGTTGGTCGTAACTTTCCTTCCAAGGAGTAAGCATCTTTTAATTTCATGGCTGCAGTCACCATCTGCAGTGATTTTGGAGGCCAAAAACATAAAGTCTGACACTGTTTCCACTGTTTCCCCACCTATTTCCCATGAAGTGACGGGACCGGATGCCATGATCTTCGTTTTCTGAATGTTGAGCTTTAAGCCAACTTTTTCACTCTCCACTTTCACTTTCATCAAGAGGCTTTTGAGTTCCTCTTCACTTTCTGCCATAAGAGTCATGTCATCTGCTTATCTGAGGTTATTGATATTTCTCCTGGCAGTCTTGATTCCAACTTGTGTTTCTTCCAGTCCAGCGTTTCTCATGATGTACTCTGCATATAAGTTAAATAAGCAGGGTGACAATATACAGCCTTGACGTACTCCTTTTCCTATTTGGAACCAGTCTGTTGTTCCATGTCCAGTTCTAACTTTTGATTCCTGACCTGCATACAGATTTCTCAAGAGGCAGATCAGGTGGTCTGGTATTCCCATCTCTTTCATAATTTTCCACAGTTTATCGTGGTCCACACAGTCAAAGGATTTGGCATAGTCAGTAAAGCAGAAATAGATGTTTTTCTGGAACTCTCTTTCTTTTTCGATGATCCAATGGATGTTGGCAATTTGATCTCTGGTTCCTCTGCCTTTTCTAAAACCAGCTTGAACATCAGGAAGTTCACGGTTCACATATTGCTGAAGCTTGGCTTAGAGAATTTTGAGCATTACTTTACTAGCGTGTGAGATGAGTGCAATTGTGCGGTGGTTTGAGCATTCTTTGGCATTGCCCTTCTTTGGGATTGGAATGAAAACTGACCTTTTCCAGTCCTGTGGCCACTGCCGAGTTTTCCAAATTTGCTGGCATATTGAGTGCAGCACTTTCACAGCATCATCTTTCAGGATTTGGAATAGCTCAACTGGAATTCCATCACCTCCACTAGCTTTGTTCGTAGTGATGCTTTCTAAGGCCCACTTGACTTCACATTCCAGGATGTCTGGCTCTAGGTCAGTGATCACACCATCATGATTATCTGCATCGTGAAGATCTTTTTTGTACAGTTCTTCTGTGTATTCTTGCCATCTTTTCTTAATATCTCCTGCTTCTTACCCCATTTTTCTCTCTTGAGTTTCTCCACCACTCTGTTGCTTGCTTTTGATTCTGACCACTTAATGCATGATCTAGTCATTAAACTCTCCTCTGGGAGTTAAAATTTCGTGCTGGGAAAAATACTTTTTCAGATTTATTCACAAGTACTTTTTATCTCTTGATGCTATTTTATTATTTTATAGAATAATTTAAAATTACATTTCCTGTTTTTTGTATAGAAATAGGAATGCAATTGCTTTTGCTCTATTTTTTTTTAAATCTGGCAAATTTGCTGAACTCTAATTCAAATGATTTCTACTAGGTCTTTAAAAATACTTAAATATAAAAAAGTATAGATTTTTCTTTATATATAATCTCCAAAATAATCTTTAAATAATCCCAGATTTGTTATTTTCTTTGCAACATTTATGCCTTTTAGGGTTATATAAACCCTAGTTTGATGCTGTATTGGAGTGATCGTTGTACTCTTTGTTGTCTCATACCTAACCTAACAGGAAATGCTTTAAGTTTTTCATTATGTGTGATATTTCTTTCAGATATTCTATCAGGTTTAGAAGGTTCCCTTATAGTTCTGGTATATAACAGCTTTTATCATGAATGATTGCACATTAAATTTTATCTAGTTTTCTGCACAATATAATGAAATACTGATATCATTTTTTTCTGTCTTTTAATGTGGTTTGTTGTTGTTTAGTCACTCAGTCGTGTCTGACCCTTTGCAAACCCATGGATTGCAGCACACCAGGCTTCCCTGTCCTTCACCATCTCCCAGAGTTTGCTCAAATTCATGTTCATTGAGTCAGTGATGACATCCAACCATCTTATCCTCTGTCATTCCCTCTCCTCCTGCCTTTGATCTTTCCCAGCATCAGAGTGTTTTCTAATGTGTTAGTTCTTTGCATCAGGTGGCCAAAGTATTGGAGCTTCAGCTTCAGCATCGGTCCTTCCAGTGAATATTCAGGGTTGATTTCCTTCAGGATTGACTGGTTTGTTCTCCTTGCAGTCCAAAGGATTCTCAGAGTCTTCTCCAACAGCACAGTTCAAAGGCATCACTTCTTCAGCACTCATCCAACTCTCACATCCATATATGACTACTGGAAAAACCATAGCTTTGATCATACAGACCTTTGTTGGCCAAGAAATGTCTCTGCTTTTTATATGCCATGTATGTCATTGCTTTTCTTCCAGTGAGCAAGCATCTTTCAATTTCATGGCTGCAGTCACCTTCTACAGTGATTTTGGAGCCCAGGAAAATAAAATTTGTCACTATTTCCATTGTTTACTCATTTATTTGCCATGAAGTGACAGTACCAGATGCCACAATCTTCATTTTCTGAATGTTGAGTTTTAAGGCAGGTTTTATCCCTTATTCAGGGGATCTTCCCGACCCAGGGATAGAACCCGGGTCTCCTGCATTGCAGGCAGATTCTTTACCATCTGAACCACCAGGGAAGTCTTTAATGTGATTCAGTTCAGTTCAGTCGCTCAGTCATGTCCAGCTCTTTGCGACCCATGCACTGTAGCCCTCCAGGCCTCCCTGTCCATCACCAACTCCTGGAGTCCAACCAAACCCATGTCCCTTGAGTCAGTGATGCCATCTAACCATCTCATCCTCTGTCATCTCCTTCTCCTTCTGTCCCCAATCTTTCCTAGCATCAGGGTCTTTTCCAATGAGTCAGCTCTTCGCATCAGGTGGCCAAAGTATTGGAGTTTCAGCTTCAACATCAGTCCTTCCAATGAACACGCAGGGCCGATCTCCTTTAGGATGGACTGGTTGGACCTCCTTGCAGTCCAAGGGATTCTCAAGAGTCTTCTCCAACACCACAGTTCAAAAGCATCAATTCTTCTGCATTCAGTTTTCTTTATAGTTGATCTCTCACATCCATACATGACCACAGGAAAAACCATAGCCTTGATTAGATGGACCTTTGTTGGCAAAGTAACGTCTCTGCTTTTTAGTATGCTGTCTAGGTTGGTCATAACTTTCCTTCCAAGGAGTAAGCGTCTTTTAATTTCATGGCTGCAATAACCATCTGCAGTGATTTTGGAGAAAAATAAAGTCAGCCACTGATTCCACTAATTCCCCATCTATTTGCCATGAAGTGATGGGACCGGATGCCATGATCTTCGTTTTCTAAATGTTGAGCTTTAAGCCAACATTTTTACTCTCCACTTTCACTTTCATTAAGAGGTTCTTTAGTTCTTCTTCACTTTCTGCCATAAGGGTGGTGTCATCTGCATATCTGAGATTATTGATATTTCTCCCAGCAATCTTGATTCCAGCTTGTGCTTCTTCCAGCCCAGCATTTCTCATGATGTACTCTGCATAGAAGTTAAATAAGCAGGGTGACAATATACAGCCTTGACGTACTCCTTTTCCTATTTGGAACCAATCTGTTGTTCCATGTCCAGTTCTAACTGTTGCTTCCTGACCTGCATACACGTTTCTCAAGAAGCAGGTCAGGTGGTCTGGTATTCCCATCTCTTGAAGAATTTTCCACAGTTTACTGTGATCCACACAATCAAAGGCTTTGGCGTAGTCAATAAAGCAGAAATAGATACTTTCCTGGAACTCTCTTGCATTTTCGATGATGCAGCAGACGTGGTTAATTATAATAATTGCAGTAGTCTGTCTTCTAATATTAAACTAACTTTGAAATCCATGGAACTGACCACAATACACTATACTCTTAGAACTCAGAATACAAATGAGGAGAAATTATACCTTTTGTTTTAGATACAAGGCAGTTTGTAGGCTTACCTATACACATTGAGCTACGGATGGACATATATTAATATTTTACTGACTAGTTTTTATAATTGGAGTTGTGTTCTATATTTATCTCCATCAGTAATGCAGAAATTTAATAAATAATCATTTGTCCAGCATTCAGTAAATGCCATTGACTCTAATTGGAAAGGAAATCTGAAAAAGAGGTGATATATGTACTTGTTGTTGCTGTTTAGTTGCTAAGCTGGGTCCAACTCTTTGTGACCCCCATAGACTGTAACCTGCCAGGTTCCTCTGTCCATAGGATTTCCCAGGCAAGAATACTGGAGTGAGTTGCCATTTTCTTCTCTAGGGGATCTTCCCAACCCAGAGACTGAACCCAAGTCTCCTGTCTTGCAGGTGGGTTCTTTACCACTGAGCCACCTGGGATGCCCCCAGTGTATAAGTATAGCTGACTTGGGGCTTCCTAGATGGTTCAAGTGGTAAAGAATATGCATGCCAATGCAGAAGATGCAAGAGATACAGGTTTGATCCCTGGGGCAGGAAGATTCCCTGGAGTAGAAAGTAGCAAGCACTCCAGTATTCTAGGCAGGAAGTTGCAGTATTCTTGCCTGGACAATTCTGTGGACAAGGAACCTAGTGGGCTACAGTCTATGGGATGGCAAAGAGTCAGACAGGACTGAGGATAGCTCCTTCACTTTGCTGTATAGCAAAAACTAACACAACATTGTAAAGCAAGTATACAGCACAGACAATTTTAAACATAAAATAAATGCTATTCACTTTTCTGGTACTACAGTACAAAGATGACAAAGCCATTAGGGAGCTCATAATTTAAACGTGAAAGGAGTGTGTGTAACTGTGTGTTCGACCACAGGGTGAGTTGGCACAGAGAGAAGGAAAGATAACTGAAAACATACACAGTAAGTGCTGTCATATTGATGAATGAACAAAAGGCTGAAGAAATAGAAAAGGGAAGCATTTCAAGTCTCCATTCAAGTTATGAAGATACATATTTACGACAAAAAGATGATGTAGAAGGAACCATTCACAGACATTTGGGCTGATTAAATATGTGTTGATATGTGCCAAGACATCATGGCCTTGAGGATAAATCAGTGAAGTGGCTGCAAAAATCTCTGCTCTTTCGGTTGATATTCTAACCAATTTCAAAGGAAAGAAACAACTTGCACAGGGAAAGGACCTTTCCTGCTCATAACAGATTTTGTATGAGCAATCCTTCAAGTTACCCTTGTCACACCACGTAGGGATACAAGTGTGCAGCCTGCAGAAGAAAATACCAGTGTTTCTATTATACTTAGTTTAGAGATTCTAGTATTTCTAGTTTTGCCTATGAAGTAACATGTATGTAACTTTGATGGGAATACCAGACCACCTGACCTGCCTCTTGAGAAACCTGTATGCAGGTCAGGAAGCAACAGTTAGAACTGAACATGGAACAACAGACTGGTTCCAAATAGGAAAAGGAGTACATCAAGGCTGTATATTGTCACCCTGCCTTTTTAACTTATATGCAGAGTACATCATGAAAAATGCCGGGCTGGATGAAAAACAAGCTGGAATCAAGATTGCTGGGAGAAATATCAATAATCTCAGATATGCAGATGATACCACCCTTATGGCAGAAAGTGAAGAAGAACTAAAGAGCCTCTTGATGAAAGTGAAAGAGGAGAGTGAAAAAGTTGGCTCAAAGCTCAACATTCAGAAAACTAAGATCATGGCATCCGGTCCCATCACTTCATGGCAAATAGATGGGGAAACAGGGGAAACAGTGGCAGATTTTATTTTGGGGGGTCCAAAGTCACTGCAGATGGTGACTGCAGCCATGAAATTAAAAGACACTTACTCCTTGGAAGGAAAGTTATGACCAACCTAGATCAGATCAGATCAGATCCTAGACAGCATACTAAAAAGCAGAGACATTACTTTGCCAACAAAGGTCCGCCTAGTCAAGGCTATGGTTTTTCCATTGGTCATGTATGGATATGAGAGATCTACTATAAAGAAAGCTGAGCGCCAAAGAATTGATGCTTTTGAACTGTGATGTTGGAGAAGACTCTTGAGAGTCCCTTGGACTGCAAGGAGGTCCAACCAGTCCATCCTAAAGTAGATCGATCCTGAGTGTTCATTGGAAGGACTGATGTTGAAGCCGAAACTCCAATACTTTGGCCACCTGATGGGAAGAACTGACTCATTTAAAAAACTTTGATCCTGGGAAAGATTAAAGGCAGGAGGAAAAGAGGACGACAGAGGATGAGATGGTTAGATGGCATCACTGAGTCAATGGACATGAGTTTGGGTAAAGTCCGGGAGTTGGTCATGGAAAGGGAGGCCTAGTGTGCTGCAGTCCATGGGGTTGGAAAGAGTCGGACACGACTGAGCAACTGAACTGAACTTACAAATTATTATCCGTATACTGGGAATGGTCACTCAAGCTTTACTGATGTATTTCATCAAAGAATTTGAGGACCACTGTTCTAGAGTCCTTCGAAGGCCTCAAAATAAAAAGTAATTTGAAATTAACTGTATTTAAAGTCACAGAGCCCGTCTAAAATGGAGACGGGCTAACATTACTCGCAATGGAGAAATGTTACGTGGCTGGGGAATGTACTTAAGGGCCCTGGAGACAATCCCGGAGGAGCTGCCGTATACAACTGTTAGAAATGAAAAAAAGTTCCTACTGTTTGCAGGTTTGGGTCATCGCTGGGAACAACTAGAGGTAGATGTGCACACACCCAGCACAGTCCAGCCGCCTGAACTGCTTGGTGCACAACCTAGATAGGCCGCCAGGTTCAGGTGAGCAGTACCTGCTTTCGCACTCGGCAACTCTGCCCAGAAACTGCACGGCCACTGACGTTCTGAGTGAGAGCTCAGAGATCCGCGCGCCAACTTTGAACCAGAGCCAAAACCTCAGCCAGGAGCCGTGCGTACAGGCGTGTGGGCCAGCGTCACGCGTTCACCGTGCGTGCTCTCGCGCCTGCGCGCTGCCGTCTTCGCGCCTGTATGGCGCTTCTGCCGAGCGAATCCGCCTTCCCTCCGCCTCGTCACTTCTGGCGGACGCTCAGCGTCATTGGTGTCGTCACTTCCTGCCGGTACCGGTGTGGACGGTACGGGTCGCGGCCGCTGAATCTTCGCTTCTCCCCTTCCCCTACTCTCCTCCCTCCTTCCCTTTCCCTCCCTCGGCGGCGGTCGGTCGCCCGTCGCGGACTCCCTGACCCGTCCCTAACCCCTTCCTGACCTTGGGGCCACCGGATTGGCCTTTTCCTGTGCCCTGGCCCAGCGTCAGTGTCGGGGTGGGGGCCTTGAAGAGCCCGAGGCGCTGCCACAGAGGAGAGAAAAGACCAGACGACCCCTCGGCTCTGCAGCGGGATCGCTCGGCTCGCAGCCGCCATGGCGATGAGGCAGACACCGCTCACCTGCTCCGGCCACACGCGGCCTGTGGTGGATCTGGCCTTCAGTGGCATCACGCCTTATGGCTATTTTCTAATCAGCGCTTGCAAAGGTGAGTGGGGCCGCTAGTCGGGCCCCTGATGGCTGAGGTCGGGCAGAAAGCGACCGAGGTTGGCATCCCCATTGCGGAACGAACTGCGGCTCTCGCAGCGTTTGAGGTTAGGGCCCCACGGCGGGCTGATGTGGAGAGGAGTAGTTAGGGCTTCCGCAGCTGACGCCGAGAGGCTTTCCTAAGTAATGCCCTAACGAAGGCTTCTCGTTTTACCTTTATTGCTATTTTTGGAAAAGCTGAACTGTGCGCTTGCCTAGACCTCCCGGCCAGCAAACAGTGTAAATATCTCTCAAGGATTTGGCAGAATGCAGCAACTAGGCCAGGCCTTATTTTACGAAGACTTAGCATTCCTGTTATCTCATTGAATAGTCTTTTCTCGTATGGAATTTTTCATTTCCGTTTTCCAAGTGGAAGCTATGTGTGATGGAAGCTGAGATTTATATTAAGAAGTTTGTCCAAAGTAAGACTCAAATCTAGATTGTTTTGACGCAGGTCAGTTTTCACCTAGTTACAGATGCTTCCCAGAGAGAATGTGCAGCTGTGTTCCTCATTGAATTTATTTCTGAACGATCCTTAGTGACCCCAGTGAGTGAGAATAGTTCAGACAACAAAAACAGTTTCCACTTTGTTTTTCAATATGATCGTTTTATGTTTGAGTCTTAGATTTTAAGTCCTCCGAACTTCTAAGTCACATGTCTTCTTCAATATTTTTTAGATGGTAAGCCTATGCTTCGCCAGGGAGATACAGGAGACTGGATTGGAACATTTTTGGGTCATAAGGGTGCCGTTTGGGGCGCAACATTGAATAAAGATGCCACCAAGGCAGCGACAGCCGCTGCAGATTTCACAGCGTAAGTGCAGCCAGAAATGGCCACCTTCGGAGTTCTCTGTGGATTGTGCTCTGAAATTATCAAAACGTTGTTAAAGGTTACTCGTGAAATTCTTACTGCCTACTATATGGAACACCCCGTGTTTGATCTCACCAGAATTCCGGCCTGATCCTACTTGCTTCTTTCTCTTAAATGGTTCTCAAACTGTTCACAGAGACTCAAATGACTTCATTCTGTGTAAGGGTGAAATCTAAATTGTTGATTTTCCCCTTGCATCTAGATTATCGTCATTTTTGTTGATTGCACCAGCAGAATGTCTGCTGACGCCATTATTTCTTATGCCACGGCCGTCTTGGTTCAGGTCCCTACCTCTAGTCGTTTCCCGCCTGTTTATTCTCCCCGGTGCTGTCAGTTGTCTTCCTGAACACAAATATCAGGTCACTTCTCTAGCTAATGCTTTTCCTGTCTTACCTCTGCTTTGCCAGTGATCCATGACCTTGAGTGTACATTATTAGAAGCTTTTAAAATACTCATATACGTATTGGTCGGGGGTGGGGGTGGGGGTGGAGGGGTGGGTGAAAAAGTCCCCAACAACAGTTTATTTCCTTGCCAGAAGTTCTTCTAGGTGATTCTGATGTGCAGCCTTTAATCATTGGCCTAAAGGTTAAATTTCCCATCCTAGGCACCCCACTCCAGTACTCTTGCCTGGAAAATCCAATGGGTGGAGGAGCCTGGTAGGCTGCAGTCCATGGGGTCGCTAAGAGTCAGACATGACTGAGCGACTTCCCTTTCACTTTTCCCTTTCATGCATTGGAGGAGGAAATGGCAACCCACTCCAGTGTTCTTGCCTGGAGAATCCCAGGGACAGCGGGGCCTGGTGGGCTGCCGTCTATGGGGTCGCACAGAGTTGGACACGACTGAAGCGACTTAGCAGCAGTTCATCATCATCTGCACTGCACACCCCATGCCCCACAGTCTGGTTACACTCATTGTTGCCAGAATGGACCTTACTTACTCTGATTTTTGGCTTTTGCATATATTATTAAGCTGACTTGCCAATGACCCACTTTCCCATCTGCTCATGTTTATCATATCTTATATAACCTTGGTGCCTCTACTTCCTAATGTTTGTGACTTAGCAAACACTTAAATGTTTTAAGGAAGACAGTGTCAAGGGTTACTGTACATGCAGTAAACTGTTAGAATTGAGAGTCTTGAGAGTGAAAGTGGTTTTTAAAAATTGTTTTTTTTAAACAGAATTTTACACTAAGGAGCAATTGTAAATGTGTTTGTTGTGCCTTTGTATTAAGCAAATTAAACATACTAGGCTTATTATGAAAAATAAAGGCAGATTGATTGAGGTGGTGCATACATGACTGTGTATTTGTTGAAACTTGTAGAGCTCTATGGTGTGGAGTGAGTTTTACAATACATAATTTTTTTTTGTTGTTGTTAAATAGAATTTTTAAATAAACAGAGGGAAATACAATCCCATGCTGATGTGGGATTCAATTTGAGATGATGAGAGATCAGTAAGAAGAGTTAAAATATCAGTTTGATCTTTTTTCTTTGTCTTCAAAGAATAGATGTTGTTATGTTTATGCATAATAGATGTTGTTGTGTTATGCTCTGCCCTGTTGTGAGTCTATGCAATTCTGATAAAATAAGAAACTGCTTGGTTTTATGTAAATCCTTTAATGTCAAATGTTGCTTTAGAGGTCGGCATGCATGCTTATAATGTGACAGACTCCTTTGTTAATTATGGGATGTGAAAAATAGGAAATACAAGGAAGATTTGTGGAGGACTGGAAGGTGAGGGTGTCCATTCCCTCTTTTTGCTCACACTGTTGGCTGTGTTAAACTTCTGACTCTTATAATACTTATTGACTTATGTGTTGCTGCTTCTTGAGGCCATGGGCCATGTCTTATATTTTTTTTGTATACCTGGCTTGTTCAGCACTTTGTCAAACAAATAACTTAAGGAAGTTTCTGAAGCAGAAGGACCAAGAATGGATGAATTACAGATCTTGGTTTTGTTTCTGAGACATTTATGTCTCCTGTGAGTTCAACCTATTTTTTTTTCCTTCAATTTCTCCAAAGTTTATTTTTTGCTGAGTCCATTAGGAACATTGTCATTGGGAGAGAATGTCATTGGTTTCATAACAGAGATAGAAAATTGGAATTAACAATTCTGTGACCCCAGGGACCATAGCCTGCCAGGTTCTCCTGTCCATGGAATTCTCCAGACAAGAATACTGGCATGGGCTGCCATTTCCTTCTCCATGAGATTTTAGATATTTGTTAGGTGGATTTTTAAAATATCATTATCGAAACTAGGTCTTCAGTATGCTAAGTTAATAGTTAATAAAGTGATATTTTAAATTTGATTAGGTAAAATGTAACAAGATCTTAGACACCACAGACATTAGTGTTAAAATAGATAATCTTTTAAATTGCTTTTCTGGAGAGATTCATTTCTATTAATCTCAGTTGTGTGTTATCTGGCACAAACATGAGTGCTAATGACATGAGCAGAATGCTCTGTCTTCTCTTGCCTGATGGACAGTCTTGCTCTGATCTGAGACTTGTACAGAAGCTTGATAGGAATGATTCCCATCTCTGTAAAATCTGTGAAGACCTGATGTACATTTGACAAATTGTAATGCCAGCCCTTAGGAAAAGAAACAAAATGTATTAGACAGAAATTACTGCTCATGTGATAATTACTCTGAAATGGAGAGAGAAAAAGGTGTGAAAAATTTGGCACTTTAAATATTTAACAGAGTTCTGAAAAGAGTAGTCAGGATTTTATCTTGCTGCTAGAGGCACAGTTATCTTTGTTTTTAGGTCACTAACACCATTAATAACCCAAGTCATATATTTGAGGACGTTTCTCTGTATAGGTATTCAGTGTTGTTTTGGGGCTTTCTTAACATTTCAGGTCTTAGTGCCTCTGTTTACACGGGGTTATTAAAAACACGAGTGCTGGGGCCAGATTGTGTTTGAATCCTGGCTTCATCCTTTATCTTGTGAACTTTATTTAACCTCTCTTTTTCACAGTTTCATCATCTCTAAAAGTGAGAATAGCAGTAGTGCCTACCACTCATCGTGAATGGGCTTCCCTTGTGGCTCAGCTGGTAAAGAATCTGCCCACAATGCGGGAGACCTGGGTTCAGTCCTTGGCTTGGGAAGATCCCCTGGAGAAGGGAAAGGCTACTCACTCAAGTATTCTGGCCTGGAGAATTTCATGGACTGTGTAGTCCATGGGGTCGCAAAGAGTCAGACACAACTGAGTGACTTTCATTCGTCGTGAATATTAAATAAGTTGATATGTTTATATTTGGAAATTACCTGAAATCTAGTACACATGTAAATGTTAATATGTGTAGGGTAACACTGATAGCTACCACCCCAATAGACCAAAATCATGTGTTCTTTTGGAACATCTGTGGCTAAAGCCAAGAAACCTTTGGGTTTCATGCAATGAGGTTCTAATAGATCTAAGTAGCAGGAGGGAATACTTCTGGGTTTTTTCCCTCTCAGTTCAGGCTTTCAGATGCCATGATGTAGTGGGAAAGATGTAAGCATTTGCATTAAGCAGGCCTGAGTTCAGGCTTCCCTGGTGACTTAGTGGAACCTACCTGCCAATGCAGGAGACGTAGGTTCCATCCCAGGGTCAGGAAGATCCCCTAGAGAAGGAAATGGCTACCCACTCCAGTATTCTTGCCTGGGAAATCCCATGGACAGAGGATCCTGGTGGGTTATAGTCCATGGGGTTGCAAAAGAGTCAGACACAACTTAGCAACTAAATAACAACAAGGCCTGAGTTTTGTGCTAGCCATACTTTGTATTTTCAGTTTGATCATGAGCTGTTTCTTAAACCTCTTGTTTCATATTTTTCAAATGAATGTAAGCCAAGCGTGGTTTGGGGGCAAATCAGCGATTTTTTCCCACTTACATGCCTGAATCTAGCCTTGTGTCTGTTGCATAGCACGTGCTTGGTTAGTGGGAACTGACTGAGACTTGATCCTCATTTGCTGTGTGTCTGTCTGTGAAGTGTGGGGATGTGTGCATCTTTTCTTTGTATTCTCATTTAATGACCTGTGTGGGCTCTGCTATTATGGAACTTGACCCAATAAGAAGAGCTCCTTAGTGTAATTTTAGGTGTCATGTTTATGTAAAGGAGAATTTTGTCCATTTTTCTTAGAGACAAAGTATATTCAGCAGGTCTGGTCCGTGAGTCAGTTTGGAATGTTATCTTGTAATTTGGGCAGGCAAGTCAGCTAAAACTATCCCTGAAACACCATTCTCTTTATATCTTTTAATTTGTCTTTTAATTCATAGAGCTAATGTTACCACCACATCTCCTTATCCTCTTTTTTTTTTTCCTCTTGTAAAAAGCCAATGCTGCTGCATCACTTCAGTCGTGTCCAACTCTGTGGGACCCCACAGATGGCAGCCCACCAGGCTGCTCTGTCCCTGGGATTCTCCAGGCAAGAATATTGGAATGGGTTGCCATTTCCTTCTCCAGTGCATTCATGCATGCTCAGGTGCTTCAGTTGTGTCCGACTCTGCGCGACCCTATGGACAGCAGCCCTTCAGGCTCCGCTGTCCACAGGATCTTCCAGGCAAGAATATTGGAGTAGGTTGCCATTTCCTTCTCTGAATAGCCAATAGGAAGAACTACTAAAAAGCCTCTTGATGAGAGTGAAAGTGGAGAGTGAAAAGGTTGGCTTAAAACTCAACATTGAGAAAACGAAGATCATGGCATCTGGTCCCATCACTACATGGGAAATAGATGGAGAAACAGTGGAAACAGTGTCAGAATTTATTTTTCTGGGCTCCAAAATCACTGCAGATGGTTGACTGCAGCCATGAAATTAAAAGATGCTTACTCCTTGGAAGGAAAGTTATGACCAACCTAGATAGCATATTGAAAAGCAGAGACATTACTTTACCAACAAAGGTTCGCCTAGTCAAGGCTATGGTCTTTCCTGTGGTCATGTATGGATGTGAGAGGTGGACTGTGAAGAAGGCTGAGTGCCGAAGAATTGATGCTTTTGAACTGTGGTGTTGGAGAAGACTCTTGAGAGTCCCTTGGACTGCAAGGAGATCCAACCAGTCCATTCTGAAGGAGATCAATCCTGGGATTTCTTTGGAAGGAATGATGCTAAAGCTGAAACTCCAGTATTTTGGCCACCTCATGCGAAGAGTTGACTCATTGGAGAAGACTCTGATGCTGGGAGGGATTGGGGGCAGGAGGAGAAGGGGACGACAGAGGATGAGATGGCTGGATGGCATCACTGACTTGATGGATGTGAGTCTTAGTGACCTCCGGGAGCTGGTGATGGACAGGGAGGCCTGGCGTGCTGCGGTTCATGGGGTCGCAAAGAGTCGGACATGACTGAGCGACTGATCTGATCTGATCTGATCTGAAGGTTATCAATAAATCAAAGGTGCTCTTGTCTCCTTTTTGATGGCTTGGCCGTCATGTTAAGACAGGCAGTCATTTTCCCGAAATAGCTTAAATTTTTGTTAAGCCCTTAAAGAAGTATGTTTAGCAGCCCTTCTATTGAGACTGGTAAGTCCTTTCTCAGAATATGAAAAGTATTGAACCTATAGCATTAATCATATGCAAAAAACTGGAGACATAAGAGGTATCAATAGTTTAGGAAGATGGCAGGTATATCTTGAGTTGTACAGAAATGAATGCTACAGGATTAGGTGTTGAGAGGGTATTGTTAATGATGTTTCATTAACCATCTTCCTTTATGGACCCTTCCTGCCTGGAAAATCCCATGGATGGAGGAGCCTGGTGGGCTGCAGTCCATGGGGTCGCTAAGAGTCAGACACGACTGAGCGACTTCACTTTCACTTTTCACTTTCATGCATTGGAGAAGGAAATGGCAACCCACTCCATCGTTCTTGCCTGGAGAATCCTAGGGACAGGGGAGCCTGGTAGGCTACCGTCTATGGGGTCACACAGAGTCGGACACGACTGAAGTGATTTAGCATAGCATAGCATAGCCAGCTAGTTATAACCAGTTTCTTGCCTGGAGTTTAGGTTATTCCAGATTCCTTTTAGGATTCTAAGCTGTTTTTAGGACTCTTATTGGGAATAATGGAAATGTGCCAAAGTTACTACAAGTGACTAGAACATACTCTATTGGAGAGGGTGGCATTCGATTTTACTAGTGTATCTAGGTGGGAGGAAAGTAGGTGTAGATATATTGGCCCTCTGGATGGTACTAGTGCAGGCGCTCCAGTTCTTGCCTCTGGAACAGTGAATGGACATGGTCTAAGCAGAATAATTAGATTTGGGGGAGTTTGGGGAAGATGATTGAATATCCTTGAAATTAGTATCTCTAAGGACATTGCCCAGTTTCTTTGAGACTCGAGAGTATGTGAATAGGATCAGATCAGATCAGTTGCTCAGTCGTGTCCGACTCTTTGCGACCCCATGAACTGCAGCACGTCAGGCCTCCCTGTCCATTACCAACTCCCGGAGGTCACTCAGACTCATATTCATCGAGTCAGTGATGCCATCCAGCCATCTCATCCTCTGTCGTCCCCTTCTCCTCCTGCCCCCAATCCCTCCCAGCATCAGAGTCTTCTCCAATGAGTCAACTCTTCGCATGAGGTGGCCAAAATACTGGAGTTTCAGCTTTAACATCATTCCTTCCAAAGAAATCCCAGGGTTGATCTCCCTCAAAATGGACTGGTTGGATCTCCTTGCACTCCAAGGGACTCTCAAGAGTCTTCTCCAACACCACAGTTCAAAAGCATCAATTCTTCGGCACTCAGCCTTCTTCACAGTCCAGCTCTCACATCCATACATGACCACAGAAAAGACCATAGCCTTGACTAGACGAACCTTTGTTGGCAAAGTGATGTCTCTGCTTTTGAATATGCTATCTAGGTTGGTCATAACTTTCCTTCCAAGGAGCAAGCGTCTTTTAATTTCATGGCTGCAGTCACCATCTGCAGTGATTTTGGAGCCCAGAAAAATAAAGTCTGACACTGTTTCCACTGTTTCCCCATCTATTTCCCATGTAGTGATGGGACCAAATGCCATGATCTTCGTTTTCTGAATGTTGAGCTTTAAGCCAACCTTTTCACTCTCCACTTTAACTTTCATCAAGAGGCTTTTTAGTTCCTCTTCACTTTCTGCCATAAGGATGGTGTCATCCGCATATCTGAGGTTATTGATATTTCTCCCAGCAATCTTGATTCCAACTTGTGAATAGGATAGAGATTTCAAATATATTTGATATTTTCTTCACTTTTGATGTGCTAAGTTGCTCAGTCATGTCCGACTCTATGCAACCCCATGGACTATAGCCTGCCAGATTCCTCTGTCCATGGGGATTCTCCAGGCAAGAATACTGGAGTGGTTTGCCAGACCCTTCTGTAGGAAATCTTCCCGACCCAGGAATCAAACCTAGGTCTCCTGCATTGCAGGTGGATTCTTTACTGTCTGAGCCACCTCAGAAGCCCTTTGATACCTTCTGTTATTATAGCAGTCTAATCTATGTGAACTCTTATCACTGATTTCCCTGTGATTAAGAGTAAGATCAGATCAGATCAGTTGCTCAGTCGTGTCCGACTCTTTGCGACCCCATGAATCGCAGCACGCCAGGCCTCCCTGTCCATCACCAACTCCCGGAGTTCACTTAGACTCACGTCCATCGAGTCAGTGATGCCATCCAGCCATCTCATCCTCTGTCGTCCCCTTCTCCTCTTGCCCCCAATCCCTCCCAGCATCAGAGTCTTCTCCAATGAGTCAACTCTTCGCATGAGGTGGCCAAAGTACTGGAGTTTCAGCTTTAGCATCATTCCTTCCAAAGAAATCCCAGGGCTAATATCCTTCAGAATGGGCTGGTTGGATCTCCTTGCACTCCAAGGGACTCTCAAGAGTCTTCTCCAACACCACAGTTCAAAAGCATCAATTATTTGGCACTCAGCCTTCTTCACAGTCCAACTCTCACATCCATACATGACCACAGGAAAAACCATAGCCTTGACTAGACAAACCTTTGTTGGCAAAGTAATGTCTCTGCTTTTGAATATGCTGTCTAGGTTGGTCATAACTTTCCTTCCAAGGAGTAAGCGTCTTTTAATTTCATGGCTGCAGTCACCATCTGCAGTGATTTTGGAGCCCAGAAAAATAAAGCCTGACACTGTTTTCACTGTTTCCCCATCTATTTCCCATGAAGTGACAGGACTGGATGCCATGATCTTCGTTTTCTCAATGTTGAGCTTTAAGCTAACTTTTTCACTTTCACTTTCACTTTCATCAAGAGGCATTTTAGTTTCTCTTCACTTTCTGCCATAAGGGTGGTGTCATCTGCATATCTGAAGTTATTGATATTTCTCCCGGCAATCTTGATTCCAACTTGTGTCTCTTCCAGTCCAGCGTTTCTCGTGATGTACTCTGCATAGAAGTTAAATAAACAGAGTGACAATATTCAGCTTTGACAAACTCCTTTTCCTATTTGGAACCAGTCTGTTGTTCCATGTCCAGTTCTAACTTTTGATTCCTGACCTTCATACAAATTTCTCAAGAGGCAGATCAGGTGGTCTGGTATTCCCATCTCTTTCATAATTTTCCACAGTTGATTGTGATCCACACAGTCAAAGGCTTTGGCATAGTCAATAAAGCAGAAATAGATGTTTTTCTGGAACTCTCTTGCTTTTTCCATGATCCAGCGGATGTTGGCAATTTGATCTCTGGTTCCTCTGCCTTTTCAAAAACCAGCTTGAACATCTGGAAGTTCACGGTTCACATATTGCTGAAGCCTGGCTTGGAGAATTTTGAGCATTACTTTACTAGCATGTGAGATGAGTGCAATTGTGCGGTGATTAAGAGTAAACATGTGGCCAAAACTAAAAGTAAAGTAAAGTTAAACAGTATAAGCTGAGTTCTGTGGAAGAACAGAAAGGAATGGTTGATGGAAGTGAGAAAAATAGAAGGTTTAGTGAAAAAATAGCATTAGTGATGAACTCTGAGGTTGAGTAGAACTGTGATAGCTGAGAATGTAGTTTGTTGTTGCTTAGTTGCTAAGTTGTGTCTGACTCCTGTTGCAATCCCTTTGTCCATGGGATTTCGCAGGCAAGAATACTGGAGTGGTTGCTATTTCCTTCTCCAGGGGCCTTTCTGACCCAGGGATTGAACCCTCGTCTCCTGCATTGGCAAGTGGCTTCATTACCACTGAACCACCAGGGAAGCCTAAGATTATAAAAATACAGACTAAGTAGAACACTATGAGCATTGTTTGAGGGATTGTTTACAATCTGATGTGACTAGATTCAGAGAAATAATGCAAAATGAGGTTGGGAAAGTAGGGCTGGACCAGAGAGTTGAATTGGAAATGGGAGAGGGTGGAATAGGTTTCCTGTGCAAAGAGAAATTAGTGTTTGAGAGTTTTGTAGCAATACCACTCACAGTTGACACTGTTTCTCTGAGCATACTGTTACACTTCTCTACAATGTTTCCATTTTTTCCCCTGGTGTATTTCTATGCTAAGTCACTTCAGTCCTGTCCAACTCTGTGCGACCCCACAGACAGCAGCCCACCAGGCTTCCCTGTCCCTGGGATTCTCCAGGCAAGAACACTGGAGTGGGTTGCCATTTCCTTCTCCAATGCATGAAAGTGAAAAGAGAAAGTAAAGTCGCTCAGTCATGGCAGACTCTTAGCGACCCCATGGACTGCAGCCTACCAGGCTCCTCCGTCTGTGGGATTTTCAAGGCAAGAGTACTGGAGTGGGGTGCCATTGCCTTCTCCAACATGCTCTTTAAGGCTCCTGGTTTTGACGCTTTGATTTTCTGGACTTTCTGACATAAATGGTAGTGTGGTTTTTGTTTGTGTCTCTATAGCCATGTGTGTTTGTATTTTATTTCTTTTCTTTCTTTTTTTTAATCTATTTATTTGACTGCATGGGATTGGGTCCTAGTTGAGGCCCTCCTGACCTTCATTATGTCATGCAGTATCTTTCATTGTGGCTAGCTGACTTAGTTGCTTCCCACCTTTTGGGATCTTACTTCCTCGACCAGGGATGGAGTCCATGTCCCCTGCATTGCCAGGCAGATTCTTAACCATTGGGCCACCAGGAAAGTCCCTTAATTATATTTCTTAAATATATTATTGTATGTATATATATATCCACCCCCCCTCAGCTAAAGCTAACACTACTGAGGCAAGAACTTTGGGATCATTTTTTTTTCTCCCTTTTGTGCCTCCGTTTTGTCTCCCTTTTCTCCTTTTTGAGTCTTGAGTGACATACTTGATACGTTTATTCAATGTTTAATGAGTGAAGAAAAAATACTCCTTGCTTTCTCTGTTTTTCTTTTTTCTCTGTTTCATTGTTCACTCTATTCCTAAAAATAAATGTCAATTACATTAGCATGGAATTATTAGAATAATTATTATGAAGCATAGCTTGTTCCTCATAACAATTTCTTTTCCCATGTGGAAGGTTTTCTTGTTTATTTTTCAATCACCTCTTCTGATCTAAAATGAATTTTTTCTTCTTTATTGTTCAAGCTTTTTTATTTGGGGGAACTTCTTAACAGTATTTCTGTGAACTATTATTTAATCATTATCCCTCAGCATACACATACATACATATGTGTGTATAGACACACAGTCACACATTTACTTTGGGTTGGGATGGGTTTGTTGGAAAACTTAACAGTTGAGAGATTTGAAAACCTATAATTAAAATTCTCAACATTAGCATTATGTAATCAAAGGCTGATACTTTGTGTGGAGGTTAATTGGACTAGGATTTGAAAATTTAAGTCAACTCTGAGGGAGAGATGGGAGAATATTTTTTTCTCTACTGTCTTGATTTAAAATTTTATGTAATCTCTAAGTATTTATTGTTTTTCATCTCTTGTTTCTCGTGTATATGAGAGTATAGACAAAATTGGAAAGGTGAAACTGAATTGGTTAAAATGTTTGCAGTCGTGTTATAAGAATATTATGGCTACAGGCTAAAAGGAAAGTAAGGATTTATGGTCTATGGGTCTGATTTACTTAAATTTGATCTTTTCCATTGTCAAAATTATATTGCTGTATCATTTTTACCTTATAATACATTTATATAACATCGCAAATAACTCATTTGGTAACTAATTGTCAAAATTACCATATGTTTGTCTTTTACTTTTTATGTTTTACTTTTAGCAAAGTATGGGATGCTGTCTCAGGAGATGAATTGATGACCCTGGCTCATAAACACATTGTCAAGACGGTGGATTTTACGCAGGTATTAGAAAGTGGAATTTGTTTTAGAGAGTTATATTGCTGTTATTATAGGATATGTCTGTGGTTTTATATTTGATTGGTTTGTATTTAGTTCATGTTTGGTTTTGTGGGGGAGTATTTTGTATATGCTGGTTACATTTGATTTGACTTTAGATTAAACTATATACCTTTACAGTTGACTCTTGAATAACACAGTTTGAACTGTATGGGTCCACTTAACATGAATTTTCTTCAGTGATAAGTTCTGCAGTATTTCACAGTCCGCAGTTAGTTGAATCTTTGGATATGGGGGAACTGAGGTGGGGAGGGGACCACATATATAGAGGACTGACTGTAACTGATAACGTGGATCTTCCACTTTGTGGAGGGTGGTGCCTTAATCCCTGAGTTGTTTAAGTCAACTGTATTTTTTTCTTGGTTGATCCTATGAGATTTTTAAGAACCCTGGAACTCTTGTATCAATAGCAACAAACATCTGAAAAACCCAAGTAATGTTTCCCAGTGACTTAGAAGGGAGAGGATAAATTTGAGATCATCACAGTCATACTACTCAGTAGGCAGCGGTATCAGAGCCAACTGAGAGAAGCCATGTGGTTGGTGGTATGACATTTGAACTGGGAAGCTTACAGGATTTGGCAATTATGAGAAAGATAAATGCTCTGTAGTATTTTCTCAGGAATAATTGATCTGTGTGCATCTCTTTGTGATATCTGTGAGCTTTATTTGCATTTTATGTAGTATTGAAGAAGCTGCAAAGATCTATAACTATTAGTAGTTAATCTAATACCATTTTACTTGTGTGTGTTTTTAGGATAGTAATTACTTGTTAACCGGGGGACAGGATAAATTGTTACGCATATATGACTTGAACAAACCTGAAGCAGGTAATTTTAATTCATATGTATTTGTGGTTTTGTTTTCTTTTAATTTAAATAACTTTTCCTGATTAAAGGAATTCATGTTCAGTACTTAAACTAGGAAAATGTAGTCACAAATAAAAAAATTAAATTTTAATCCACCATCCAGTCCGTTCCCCACCTCCGTCATGTGGGGTCTTTTATTCCCCTGCTGCTACTGCTACTGCTAAGTCACTTCAGTCGTGTCCGACTCTGTGTGACCCCATGGACAGCAGCCCACCAGGGTCCCCCGTCCCTGGGATTCTCCAGGCAAGAACACTGGAGTGGGTTGCCATTTCCTTCTCCAATGCATGCAAGTGAAAAGTGAAAGTGAAGACGCTCAGTCATATCTGACCCTCAGCGACCCCATGACTGCAGCCTACCAGGCTCCTCCATCCATGGGATTTTCCAGGCAAGAGTACTGGAGTGGGGTGCCATTGCCTTCTCCGTTTATTCCCCTGACCAGGGATCAAACCCACACCCCCTGTATTGGAAGCTTGACCACTGGACCACCAGGAAAGTCTTATCATCCAATATTATTAATTAATGTCTTTCGTTTTTGGTTCATGTTTCTCCAGTCTTTTTTTTTTTTTTTAATGGATTTTTTTTTTACACTATTTAAAGAAAAAAATTTATCCTGATAAACTTTTATTATGACACTAAGTCTTAAAAGGTACATAACAGTGTTAACTAGAAGGCAATGGCACCCCACTCCAGTACTCTTGCCTGGAGAATCCCATGGATGGAGGAGCCTGGTGGGCTGCAGTCCATGGGGTCGCTAAGAGTCAGACACGACTGAGTGACTTCACTTTCACTTTTCACTTTCATGCATTGGAGAGGGAAATGGCAACCCACTCCAGTGTTCTTGCCTGGAGAATCCCAGGGACAGGGGAGCCTAGCGGACTGCCGTCTATGGGGTCGCACGGAGTCAGACATGACTGAAGCGACTTAGCAGCAGCAACAATGTTAACTACCTCTTGGTTAGAAGGAGTGGTTATTATCTGTAGAGGGTGAGAAGGGTAAGAATTCTCAATGTATATACATACTTAGATTTTTGAACCACATGGGTATATTAGCTATTCAGAAGAAGGCTGAAAATCTGTAGTAATTTTTTCATGTCTTTAAATACCCTATATTCATTCTTTCTAATGACTGTATGACTTTCCATTCTATGGATAAGTGAACTAACCAATCTCCTATTATGGCCTACTTGGGCTATTTACAAATTTTCAAAATTATAAGCAGTGTTATGCTAAACATCCTTATAGTTGCAAATATTTCACAATTGTTTCTGTAGCATATCTACATAGAAATAGAATTGTTGGGCAAAAAGGAGATATACTTGGAAGCCATTAATAGGTATTACCAAAGAGGCAACCAGTGAAGTATAAAAATGTACCTATAGCCAACCTATTCTAGCAAACACTAACTAGCTTTATCTTTGCCAGTTTAATAGAAAAATTCTTATTAATGGGAACTTGAAAAATAATTCATGAGGTTAAAATACTGTTGAATACCATTTTAATTTACTTTTGTGGACTAATAAGCACCTGTTCATTCCATTACTGGTTTTAAAATTTATTCTAATTTGTCATTTGCTTTTACATTTTGTTAGTAAGGTTTTTGGTATACACATTTTTAATAATTGGATGGTGAAATCTGACATTTCCTCTATAAATTCTCAGTGCACAGAAGTTGTAAGAGATACATTTTCTTCCCTAGTCCAGATCTTCACTTCCATTTTGCAGTATTTCAGTGCTTTCCTAATCACATGCTGCATATTTTAAAAGCTACCAAAATATGAGAAAAAGAGTTTTATTTATTATATATTAATTGGGTTCTTAAATTTTGTGTTGTGGGCATAGTTTATTCATAAGTCAGTAAGCTTTAGAAGCTTATAACAAAGTCAAAGCTACATTGGAAGTTAAGCAGTTATCCTCGAGATAACTTTTCTAAAGGTATTTCTAAGGTGAGGAAACAAACTGCGTTTATCTTTATTCTCCTTTGGTACCTGGGAATTAATAACTTTATGCAGAAACAGCAGACTACTCTGACCTCACCAAATCAGTGTACCTTCTGACTCAGCAAGATAGTTCAAGGCTCAGGCAGATAGCTTTTGTCTTCTTTTCCCTTTCTCAAAGCTGCCTTTTGAGAGTGACTCTTCCACTGTCTTGCATTAGAAAGGAGAGCTTTTACGCTGTCAGACACCAGATTAGAAACTTCAGGGGATGGCTGCTATAATGTGTGCACGGTTTTCATCTGTGTCTGATAGCAGTGTCTGTCTGTGTTTTGCATTCAGTTCTTGCTATCCACACAAACAGCATGCAGCCAAAGAGTGAGTTGGGATCATAGTACTGGTCTAGTGTTGTCTCTTTGGACCTGTCTACCACTGGCCAGCCTCCAAATTCCCACACACAAAACTTTGGGAATAGAGATTGTTGCTTCGGGGAATTTGATGTAAGATACCTGTAGTAACTTTTTCTTTTAAGTGATGGTGCAGGGCAGGGTTGGATGGGGGAGCAACTTTAAATGTTTCGATTGTTAAACTCTGAGGTGTAGTAACTATTGTTAATCCCAGTTTACCAGTGAAGAAATGTAGCCTTCAGAAGGTTAAGTGGTTTGCCCAAAGTTAAAGTTGTGTTGAATGGTATTGCCTGCAACATCTGCTTTTGCCCAGACATAGCAAGTATATTAACAATTGTAATTTAAATTGTTTTATCTGAAGAACCTAAGGAAATCAGTGGTCACACATCTGGTATTAAAAAGGCTTTGTGGTGCAGTGAGGATAAACAGATCCTTTCAGCAGATGATAAAACTGTTCGGTGAGTAATTTTTCTTTAATAATTTGAAGTTTGAAAACATGTTTGACTTTGGAGCTTATAGTTAAGTTTTCTATAACTATCATGTAGGAAGAATTGTGTCTGAACATTACAAACTGGCTGCATCTGGGTCACTTTTTTGGAGCTGTCTGTTATAAACATAGAGTGGGATTCACAAGACTTAATTAAAACTATTGACATCTTTATAAGCAGGTGCTCTTAACCTGGGTTAGTGGACTAGCTGGCCATAGGATGTTAAGAGTGTAAACCATTATTTAGAGCAGTGCTGAAATTCATTAGATTAGGAGATGTATCTTAATAGTATAATCATTTTGGAGGTATATTTAAAGTATTAGTTTTTACTTTACCAACAGGCTACCAAATAATTTGATGTTTTATGCGAAAACCACATTTCTCAATATCATCTGTAATTTGTGAGTTGGAGTGGAGGTTGTTTTACTACAGTTGTGGCTATTTTTTCATTGATTAATCTGCAGGTGTAATTTAAGCTGTAAGTATTTTTCTTAAATGAGTAAATACCACCTTCTTTTCTTTTTTATGCAGCCTTTGGGATCATGCTACTATGACAGAAGTGAAATCTCTAAATTTTAATATGTCCGTTAGCAGTATGGAATACATTCCTGAGGGAGAGATTTTGGTAATAACTTATGGACGATCTATTGCTTTTCATAGTGCAGTAAGGTATGTCTGAGAAGTGTCTTCATTTTCTTTTCTGGTAACAAGGGGGCAGTTTAGTGTACTTAACATTTGCAAGGCATGTACTAAGGTATTTAATGCTTTTAAAGGCAGATCTTGGCCTATGTGATATAATATGGAGGAAGATTGTTTCCATACCTAATAATAGTGAGTTTTTTTGAAGATTTTGGTAGACTTTAATCAGAAAAATTAATCAAATTAATTTCCAGGTGTTTGGGACATTTATTGGTATAATTTAATAATTTTTAATGTATATTTTTCTTTAAAGATCCCTAGACTGATGCTGTAATTTACATTGTTCATTACTCTAAAACCTTTGTGATCTTGATTCTGCCATTTCACTTTAAAATTTCAGAAAAATTAGTGATTTTTCTTTTTGTTTCCAAGTAGGGCATAGATTTAATGAATTCTTTAAAAGCAGACTTAATTTTTATGATTATAAATCTATTAAATGCTTACGTTGGAAATTTAGAAAATAAATTTGGGTATAATCCTATAGCCATAGAACCAGAAAGTTACTGGTAGCTGTGTTTTTTGCTAGTCTTTTTTCTTTAGGGGAATGTGTGTGTTTGTATGTGTTTTTTCTTCAGTTACTAGGATCCTAATAAGTATAATTTTCATTTTTTTATTCTAAGATACTCTTAGCCATTAAAATTCTTTGAAAATATTTTTGCTAGGTGTATTATTACAGAGTCTGAGTGAGTGAGTGAAAGTCACTCAGTCGTGTCCAACTCTTTGCAATCCCATGGACTATACAGTCCATGGAATTCTCCAGGCCAGAATACTGCAGTGGGTAGCTGTTCCCTTCTCCAGGGGATCTTCCCAGCCCAGGAATCGAACCCAGGTCTCCCGCATTGCAGTGGATTCTTTACCAGCTGAACCACCAGGGAGGCATTATAGAGTCTACCATGTCACACATTAGTTCCCCTGTTTTAACTCTGCAGTGAGATTTATGATCGCATCTCTTGCATGTTTCTTCACAAGAGAATCCTGTCAGTAGAGTTATCAGTTCAGAGGTCAGGAATGTCACGGCTGGCGCAGTCTGCAGCCTGCGTGCAGCTTTGTCACCTTCCCCTGCCTGCCCATCCCTGCCCTAGACCAGTGCCTCCCACGCACTGCACCGCTCTCCGGAGGGTAAAATCACAGAGAAACATGAGGGGATAACAACAGAAGATGATGTTGGAATAGTTGGGATCAACAATTTTTCACAAGAATCTTTGGGAGATGTTTAGTCTGCCTGAAGTTGGAATAAGGTTGAACAGACAAGATGAGCAGATGCTTTGGAAAGTATGAAAATTACCAGTGAGCTCTCATCTCCTCTCTCAGGAGAAGTAAGTGAAATTAATGAAGCTCTTGCAGAAAAGCCAGGACTTGTCAACAGATCTTGTTATGAAGATAATGGCCAACTGAGTAACTCTTCAGAATTAAATGAACTGATGGGTGAAGAAGCATGTGAGAAATACAGAAAATCTATTGAGCAGTAAAAATGAAACCCCTGAAAAAACTAGTTTAAATAAACAAAACAGAGGGTAGGCATGTGTTTAAAGTTCTTAGTGTACATACCACACAATTGATTTCCATAAAGAATGTACCACATTATATTCTGACCAGCAGTCCTGACCTTTTCTCTGTAAAGGGCCCATTGCAGAGCTGAGCTTCACTGAATAGCTGAAGAAATGAGAAAGCAATCAAGATGGAGATGAGCAATTAAGAATGCTAGAGAGTTCTTAATTCTCTCTAGCATTAGAGAGAATGCACACACACACGCACACACAATGAATTGATAATGGAATGTTATTGCCCAAAACCATTAAATTGTGCAGCTGAGTTCATTGGTTACTTCTGGACTTGGGCAGCGTGTAGCCCTGCTGTAGAACCTTGCCTGAAATGGTGGTGGTGGAGGTTTGCTGGCCTATTAAATATTCTGCAATTTAAGCCAGAAAGTTGCTATTCAGTGATCCTGCGTAAGTCATGACTAACTTTCATTTTCATGCTTTGTAGTGTGTGATGAGGGGAGTAGGATGGCGGCATTTCTGAGTTGAAATGCTCTAATGTTTTGTGTTGGAAGCCTTTCAGTATTTTTAGTGTTAGAGTGGAAAAGAGCCAATGCCCAAACTCATTGATGTTCAGGGGAATTTGCTATTATGCATTGATTTTTATTATGTAGCTATAGTCTCAGATTTAGTTATTATCTTAACGAACGTGAACGTGAAGTCGCTCAGTCGTGTCCGACTCTTTGCGACCCCACGGACTGTAGCCTACCAGGCTCCTCTGTCCATGGGATTTTCCAGGCAACAGTACTGGAGTGGATTGCAGTTATTATCTTATAGCCTGATAATTAAAAACAGCCATTTTGAGCAGTTTTATATTACACAGCATTAAAGCTTTTTCCTTTGCAGAAAGTTAAAAGTTCTCAGCAGCTGAAAATAGTATACAAATAATCCTTTATATTAGTTAATTACTTGTTGTAAAAACTTCTTCTATTTACCAAGTAATACATGTTTGTCCTGGAAAAATTAAACAATGCAGAGTTAATTTTTTTTTTTTTTCAAAGTAAAAATCATAGTACATTAGCTGTACTGTTTTCGTTAACCAACCTAATCATTTCCAGGAAGGCATTCACTGCACAAAATGGATATCCCTCTATGGAAGGGGCTGTGTATTTTGGGTATGAATTTCGCTTGGGCAGAGTAGCCTTCTGTTTGTTTTTTTTTTTCCCTAATATTATTTAGATGTGTTTTTGTTGGTGTTTTTCCTCTTTTAAAAATTATAGTTGACTTATAAGACTTAATTTCTGCTTTACAGCAAAGTGATTCAGTCATACATATACATTCTTTTTTATATTCTTTTCCATTAAAGATTTATCACAGGATATTGAGTATATTTCCCTGTGCTCTACAGTAGGGCCTAGTTCACCCATTCTCTATATAATAATTTGTATCTGCTAACTGCAGACTCCCACTCTATCCCTACCCCATCCCTTGGCAACCATGAGTCCATTCTGTCTGCGGGTCTGTTCTGTAGATACGTTCATTTGTGTCATATTTTTAGTTCCACATATGTGACATCAGGATACTGAAAGAGAAACTCCCCAGGTCAGTAGGGGCCCAATATGCTACTGGAGATCAGTGGAGAAATAACTCCAGAAAGAATGAAAGGATGGAGCCAAAACAAAAAGAATACCCAGCTGTGGATGTGTCTGGTGATAGAAGCAAAGTCCGATGCTGTAAAGAGCAGTATTGCATAGGAACCTGGAATGTCAGGTCCATGAATCAAGGCAAATTGGAAGTGGTCAAACAAGAGATGGCAAGAGTGAATGTTGACATTCTAGGAATTAGCGAACTAAAATGGACTGGAATGGGTGAATTTAACTCGGATGACCATTATATCTACTACTGTGGGCAGGAATCCCTCAGAAGAAATGGAGTGGCCATCATGGTCAACAAAAGAGTCCGAAATGCAGTACTTGGATGCAATCTCAAAAACGATAGAATGATCTCTGTTCGTTTCCAAGGCAAACCATTCAATGTCACAGTAATCCAAGTCTATGCCCCAACCAGTAACGCTGAAGAAGCTGAAGTTGAAAGGTTCTATGAAGACCTACAAGACCTTTTAGAACTAACACCCAAAAAAATATGTCCTTTTCATTATAGGGGACTGGAATGCAAAAGTAGGAAGTCAAGAAACACCTGGAGTAACAGGCAAATTTGGCCTTGGAATACGGAATGAAGCAGGGCAAAGACTAATAGAGTTTTGCCAAGAAAATGCACTGGTCATAGCAAATACCCTCTTCCAACAACACAAGACAAGACTCTATACATGGACATCACCAGATGGTCAACACCGAAATCAGATCGATTATATTCTTTGCAGCCAAAGATGGAGAAGCTCTATACAATCAGCAAAAACAAGACCAGGAGCTGACTGTGGCTCGGACCATGAGCTCCTTATTGCCAAATTCAGACTGAAATTGAAGAAAGTAGAGAAAACTACTAGACCATTCAGGTATAACCTAAATCAAATCCCTTATGATTATACAGTGGAAGTGAGAAATAGATTTAAGGGCCTAGATCTGATAGATAGAGTGCCTGATGAACTATGGAATGAGGTTCGTGACATTGTACAGGAGACAGGGATCAAGACCATCCCCATGGAAAAGAAATGCAAAAAAGCAAAATGGCTGTCTGGGGAGGCCTTACAAATAGCTGTGAAAAGAAGAGAAGCGAAAAGCAAAGGAGAAAAGGAAAGATATAAACATTTAAATGCAGAGTTCCGAAGAATAGCAAGAAGAGATAAGAAAGCCTTCTTCAGTGATCAATGCAAAGAAATAGAGGAAAACAACAGAATGGGAAAGACTAGGGATCTCTTCAAGAAAATCAGAGATACCAAAGGAACATTTCATGCTAAGATGGGCACAATAAAGGACAGAGATGGTGTGGACCTAACAGAAGCAGAAGATATTAAGAAGAGGTGGCAAGAATACACAGAAGAACTGTACAAAAAAGAGCTTCAAGACCCAGATAATCATGATGATGTGATCACTGACCTAGAGCCAGACATCTTGGAATGTGAAGTCAAATGGGCCTTAGAAAGCATCACTACGAACAAAGCTAGTGGAGGTGATGGAATTCCAGTGGAGCTATTCCAAGTCCTGAATGATGATGCTGTGAAAGTGCTACACTCAATATGCCAGCAAATTTGGAAAACTCAGCAGTGGCCACAAGATTGGAAAAGGTCAGTTTTCATCCCAATCCCAAAGAAAGGCAATGCCAAGGAGTGCTCAAACTACCGAACAATTGCACTCATCTCACACGCTAGTAAAGTAATGCTCAAAATTCTCCAAGCCAGGCTTCAGCAATATGTGAACCGTGAACTTCCTGATGTTCAAGCTGGTTTTAGAAAAGGCAGAGGAACCAGAGATCAAATTGCCAACATCCGCTGGATCATAGAAAAAGCAAGAGAGTTCCAGAAAAACATCTATTTCTGCTTTATTGACTATGCCAAACCCTTTGACTGTGTAGATCACAATAAACTGTGGACAATTCTGAAAGAGACGGGAATACCAGACCACCTGATCTGCTTCCTGAGAAATCTGTATGCAGGTCAGGAAGCAACAGTTAGAACTGGTCATGGAACAACAGACTGGTTCCAAATAGGAAAAGGAGTACGTCAAGGCTGCATATTGTCACCATGTTTATTTAACTTATATGCAGAGTACATCATGAGAAATGCTGGACTGGAAGAAACACAAGTTGGAATCAAGATTGCTGGCAGAAATATCAATAACCTCAGATATGCAGATGACACCACCCTTATGGCAGAAAGTGAAGAGGAACTCCAAAGCCTCTTGATGAAAGTGAAAGTGGAGAGTGAAAAGGTTGGCTTAAAGCTCAACATTCAGAAAACGAAGATCATGGCATCTGGTCCCATCACTGCATGGGAAATAGATGGGGAAACAGTAGAAACAGTGTCAGACTTTGTTTTTCTGGGCTCCAAAATCACTGCAGATGGTGACTGCAGCCATGAAATTAAAAGACGCTTGCTCCTTGGAAGGAAAGTTATGACCAACCTAGATAGCATATTCAAAAGCAGAGACATTACTTTACCAACAAAGGTTCGCCTAGACAAGGCTATGGTCTTTCCTGTGGTCATGTATGGATGTGAGAGCTGGACTGTGAAGAAGGCTGAGCGCCGAAGAATTGATGCTTTTGAACTGTGGTGTTGGAGAAGACTCTTGAGAGTCCCTTGGACTGCAAGAAGATCCAACCAGTCCATTCTGAAGGAGATCAATCCTGGAATTTCTTTAGAAGGAATGATGCTAAAGCTGAAACTCCAATATTTTGGCCACCTCATGCGAAGAGTTGACTCATTGGAGAAGACTCTGATGCTGGGAGGGATTGAGGGCAGGAGGAGAAGGGGACGACAGAGGATGAGATGGCTGGATGGCATCACTGACTCAATGGATGCGAGTCTGAGTGACCTCCGGGAGCTGGTGATGGACAGGGAGGCCTGGTGTGCTGCGGTTCATGGGGTCGCAAAGAGTCGGACACGACTGAGCGACTGATCTGATCTGATCTGATCTTATTTAACTTATATGCAGAGTACATCATGAGAAATGCTGGACTGGAAGAAACACAATCTTGGAATCAAGATTGCCGGGAGAAAATATCAATAACCTCAGATATGCAGATGACACGACTCTTATGGCAGAAAGTGAAGAGGGGCTAAAAAGCCTCTTGATGAAAGTGAAAGTGGAGAGTGAAAAGGTTGGCTTAAAGCTCAACATTCAGAAAACGAAGATCATGGCATCTGGTCCCATCACTGCATGGGAAATAGATGGGGAAACAGTGGAAACAGTGTCAGACTTTGTTTTTCTGGGCTCCAAAATCACTGCAAATGGTGACTGCAGCCATGAAATTAAAAGACGCTTGCTCCTTGGAAGGAAAGTTATGACCAACCTAGATAGCATATTCAAAAGCAGAGACATTACTTTGCCAACAAAGGTTCGCCTAGACAAGGCTATGGTCTTTCCTGTGGTCATGTATGGATGTGAGAGCTGGACTGTGAAGAAGGCTGAGCGCCGAAGAATTGATGCTTTTGAACTGTGGTGTTGGAGAAGACTCTTGAGAGTCCCTTGGACTGCAAGAAGATCCAACCAGTCCATTCTGAAGGAGATCAGCCCTGGAGATTTCTTTAGAAGGAATGATGCTAAAGCTGAAACTCCAGTATTTTGGCCACCTCATGCGAAGAGTTGACTCATTGGAGAAGACTCTAACGCTGGGAGGAATTGAGGGCAGGTGGAGAAGGGGACGACAGAGGATGAGATGGCTGGATGGCATCACTGACTCGATGGATGCGAGTCTGAGTGACCTCCGGGAGCTGGTGATGGACAGGGAGGCCTGGCGTGCTGCGGTTCATGGGGTCGCAAAGAGTTGGACAGGACTGAGCGACTGATCTGATCTGATGTGACATCTTATGACATTTGTCTTTTTCTGACTTACTTCATTTAGTATAATAAGTTCCGCCTATGTTGCTGCAAGTGACATTATTCATTTTTATGGTTGAGTAGTATTTTGTATGTATGTACCACATCTTCATTATCCATCCATCTGTTGGTGACCATTTAGTTTCCAAGTCTTGGCTGTTGTAAACAGTGATGCTTTGAACATAGAGATGCCTGTATCTTTTTGAATTATGGTTTTGTGTGCATACATGGCCAGGAGTGGGATTGCTGGATCATAATGGCAACTGTATTTTTAGCTTTTTGAGGAACCTCCATACTGTTTTTCGTAAGGCTGTTCGAACTTACATTCCCACCAACAGTATATAAGGGTTCCTTTATTTCCACACCTAGAGGGGTTTGTTTTTTTTAGCAGCACTTTGTTGTTCAGTCACTGTGTCGTGTCTGACTCTTTTCAACCCTGTGGACTGTAGCCTGCCACGCTTCTCTGTCCTCCTCACATATGTCAGTATGTTTGAATAAATGGATATTGTATTATTCCTTAAGTTTTAGAATTTAGGAACATTTTAAATGTAACATCATTTCCTCATATTATTTATGAAATATTCAAAACTTATAAATGTTGCTTAATTTTTTTTCTAGTTTGGACCCAATTAAATCCTTTGAAGCTCCTGCAACCATCAATTCTGCATCTCTTCATCCCGAGAAAGAATTTGTTGTTGCAGGTGGTGAAGATTTTAAACTTTATAAGTATGATTATAATAGTGGAGAAGAATTAGGTAAGATGTCTTTATTTTTTTTCTTAAGATTATATAGGTACTTTCATCAAAGGTTAGGTTTCAGTGATTAACACCTTAGTTAGCCAATTTTTTTAGCTCCTACTTGGTTTCTAGGACTTCCCTTGTGGCTCAGTCGGTAAAGCGTCTGCCTATAATGCAGGAGAGTCGGGTTCGATCCCTGGGTTGGGAAGATCCTCTGGAGAAGGCAATGGCAACCCACTCCAGTACTCTTGCCTGGAAAATCCCACGGATGGAGGAGCGTGGTAAAGCGGGGTCGCAAAGAGTCGGACATGACTGACTGCACTGCACTTCACTCACTTGGTTTCTAGCTATCCTGCTTTATAGTCCAATGAACTTAAGCTTGTTAGAACTGTACACAGAGAATAAAACACAATTTTGTTTTGTTTCTTTGGGAAAACTGATGGATTTACTAAATAGAATCTATTTTAATTGTTCAGTGTTCATAATTTATTGGTTGAATATTAAGTGACTTAAATAGAGATTCTTTCCCATTGTTTTTATTTAATGTCACTTTTCAAGTTTTAGATGTTTGGCCTCATGTTTTATTCTCTGAAGAAGAGAAAGTAAATTATTTGCTGGGTATCTGAGGTTGCAATTCGTGAATATAGAACCTCGGATGCAGACATTCTTATTTCAAAATCTCAAATTCTTTCTACTCTTATGATAATTTTTTATATTCATGATAACACAGTTATGGTATTCCCTGAGAGAAGCTAGTGCATGAATGTCTTTGAGTTGAGAGGACATGGAGACAGAATAAGAACTGCTGCTACTACTGCTAAGTCGCTTCAGTCGCGTCTGACTCTGTGCGACCCCATAGACGGCAGCGGATCAGGCTGCCCCGTCCCTGGGATTCTCCAGGCAAGAACACTGGAGTGGGTTGCCATTTCCTTCTCCAATGCATAAAAGTGAAAAGTGAAAGTGAAGTCGCTCAGTTGTGTCCAACTCTTAGCGACCCCATGGACTGCATCCTACCAGACTCCTCCGCCCATGGGGTTTTCCAGGCAAGAGTACTGGATTGGGGTGTACTTCTCTGGAATAACATTGGTCTAATAAACAGTTTCGAAAACTGGTAAGGTGATGAGGCATTAGAAAATAAGTGAAAAAAGTTCAGAAATAAGGATATGCCTTAAACAGAATAACACCACTACTAATGTGTACATTTTCTTATTAAACTCTATATAGAATAGGTATTGATCCTTTATCTTTATACTCTGTGATCAAATGATTAGTGGACTACAGCCCTTCTGCTAGGAAAGTATGAGAGGCAGAGTGTGTAAAAGAGCTCCATCTGGTGGTTCTCCGTAGTCATAGTAAGAATTGCTTCCCTGGTAAATAGTGAGTTTAGGATTTGAAAATGGGGATTGAATTGGTAAACTTTAGACTTGCTTTCCGTAGACTTGAAGGTGGGGTGTCATTTACCTCCCTTTCTTTATCTTTTTTTTTTTTTTTGGTTTATTTTAAAAGATATTTCTAGGTATCTTTTTAAAATTTATTGTTTTTGGCTGTGCTGTGTGCAGCCTTTTCATCTAGTTGTGACAAGCAGGGGCTCTTCTCTAGTTGCAGTGCTTGGGCTTCTCATACTGATCTCTCTTCTTACAGAATACAGTCTCAGTAGTTGTGGCTTGTGGGCCTTAGGGCTTTGGCTCAGTAATTGAGACCCACAGCGTAGTTGCCCTGCTGCATGTGGAATCTTCCTGGACCAGGCATCAAACTCACATCCTCTGCTTTTCACAGGCAGGATTCTTAAGCACTGGACCATCATGGAAGTCTCCTTTATCTTTATTGGAACATGAAGTCTTGTTTTTTTGTTTTGTTTTGTTTATGATGAGAATCACTTTAGTTTTAATTCAGTATAGTTCTTTGACTTTGCCCTCAGGAATTTCACATCTTCTCTAGTGTATCAATACTTAATATCCTATTCAGGTATGAAATTATCTCATACCCCTTCTCTTTCTAAGAATCCTACAAAGGACACTTTGGTCCCATTCACTGTGTGAGGTTTAGTCCTGATGGAGAACTCTATGCCAGTGGTTCTGAAGATGGAACATTGAGACTGTGGCAGACTGTGGTAGGAAAAACATACGGCCTTTGGAAATGTGTGCTTCCTGGTAAGACTTTTTATTCATAATTTGGATCATTTTTCATTATTAATTCTGTCTCTGTTTCTGTCTTCTTTAGAATAAGGTTTAAGCAAAGAGTAGCCTGATGAATAAATCATCCATTAATCTCTGAATAATACTACTTATTGATCCTTACTAGTACAGTAGACATGTTTTTAATAAAAGTATTGTTATTGATCCCAAGTAGTTATAGTTTGGATCTAAAAGTCTGAATCTGAAAGATATACTATTTTAGAATTACAGTTATTAAAAAAGGTGTTTTGTAGTTTATTGCTTGCCATAGTCTTGGTGTACTCTTCTTAGTTGTTAAAATACTAGAACTTGCTCTTGACATTGTAATTCATGTACTCATCATTGCTTTTCTTTTCATAGAAGAAGATAGTGGTGAGCTGGCAAAGCCCAAGATCAATTTTCCAGAGACAGCGGAAGAGGAGCTAGGTAAATACTAACATTTAACTTCTGTAGGGTCCTGGAGGATGGAAAATTGAACTATTAGTTAACTCATTGACAAAATGTATTCAATGTAAGCATATACTTATAGGAAGTTTAAATATATATATTTATATACATATAAATACATAAAAAATAAATCATTTTAAATACTTACTGCATGGTACTAGCCGCAGAGATGTATCATGGAGATGACTGATATGGTTACTCTTAAAGAACTTAGAGTCTGACTTAGGAGGCAGATGCTAAAATAGACTGTTGCAGTTGTAATTTTTACTTAACACTTGTTAAGCACCAAGTGCTCGTTCCCAAATATAGAATTATAAATGGTAATGTGCTCTGATCAAATATAATATTGATTGAAATTCAAATCAATAAAAGGGAGCCAGATCTTCAAAAATCTGACTTTAATCCAGTGTCTACTAGACAGTTGAAGTCACTGAAAATGTAGCCCAAACGAGAGCCCCCCTGGAGTGGAAGAGCTTGCTGGGAAATGGTCAGGTCTTTCCTCACTGCTTCTTAGTGGCCTGGGTTCATCGTTCGTGGCTTGTGCACTGTTCTCTTTTGCTTCCCCTCACCAGCACGCTTGAAAAACTTTTTCATTCATTCCTTAATCTCACAGAAATATAGAGTGGCTTCTTCCCTTCCTTAAGTCGACTAATGTGACATCCTGTTTTTGAATTGTAGAAGAAATTGCTTCAGAGAATTCAGATTCCATCTATAGTTCAACTCCTGAAGTTAAGGCCTGAGCATCAGGCAAATGCCACAGACAGTACACAACGTAATGGACTAAAGCAAGTGGAGAAAAGCGTCAGCCT
Organism: Tragelaphus eurycerus; assembly: GCA_935064755.1. Taxonomy (NCBI): domain Eukaryota; kingdom Metazoa; phylum Chordata; class Mammalia; order Artiodactyla; family Bovidae; genus Tragelaphus; species Tragelaphus eurycerus. The sequence goes on along the minus strand of CAKXYN010000036.1, from coordinate 12,446,681 downwards.
CCAGAGTTACTCTCTGCTTACAGCAACATGAGCAGTAAATAATGAGGAATATGAATTAGCTCCAGTGCTGGAACTAACCTACTTGGTGATACCTATGAATGAGAACACAAGAGTATCTGCTAAAGGCAGGTGGAGTTATGCTCTTATAATGTGATGATCTGTTGTCTTTTTAATGAATATGTGTAAGCCAACATCCAATTTCTCTTATTACAATTAGATTTCTTGTAGCTGTTTATGTTATTATGAAGAGGGAAAATATATTGGCCTATTTTTCTGACTTTTCCCTTAAAAGCAGAAAGCTGGGTGTTTTTTGTTTTTTGCTTTAGTTATAAAGAAGAGGGAATACATGATAAAGTAACAGTTTGATTTCTCTTTTATTGTACACTGCTTCTGAACATCTAATTATTTTTAGTTGTCTCAATAAAATGGCTCTAAAACAATGCTGTGTGTGTTTCTTGGGGAAGTTGATAGATTTGAGTAGTTGGGATGTTTTGGCTGTGCCAGGTCTTGGCTGTAGCACTTGGGATCATTTTTTCAGTTGCAAATGCAGGCTCCTAGTTGCAGCACGTGGGATCTAGTTTCCTGACCAGGGATTGAACCCGGGCCCCCTGCATTGGGAGTGTGGAGTCTTAGCCACTGGACCCCTGGGGAAGTCCCCATAGATTGTAGTTTTATAAATGGAAATGGCCAGAAAGTTTTTATGTATCATATCAAGAGACCACCCAGGTAAAGAATCTGTAGTGAATAGAAATTGTTTCCTGATTTTGAAATTCAGTTACTTGCACTGAATTTTTGACATCTTCATGTGCTTTGGTAGAGTTTTATATACCTTTCTCCTTGCTAGATTGGACAGAAATGCTTGAACTGCCTTTTAAGAAAACTTTCAGAAAAAAAATGACTTATCTAAATGATAGATACTTATTATAAGAAAAAAAAGTTCAGAATTAGCAGAAAGATAGCAGAAAAATCACGCAAAATCCCACTAACCCCTAAAATCTGTTAAAATTGATCATTGCACATTAGTATACCTTTGTGTGTATATATCCAGGTAGAAGAGATTTTATAAAAATGGGGGATAATTGTAGTCCTGCATTGTTTGTTTCACTACCATTTTAAGTTCAGGTGACAGTCCAAAAGCCCTTTTACCAACCTTCTAATAAAATGGATCAACTGAGTTTAGATTTGTGATACATTTATTTTTTAATAATATGGGAGGACTACTGAACTTGTTTGGAAATACTTCTGACAAATGAATAGTATCTGCCAAATTGCTTTTTCTCTCCTTGATTATCTTGTGAATGATCCTTGATAACTTTCCTTAAAAGAAATAACCAACCCCAAAATAAGTCTTTGAGGATTTCTGGTAAGTGGAAGAAAGCACAGTAGGCTGTGACTGCCTTAGAGGTTCGAGAGAGGTGTGTTGCGGAAAGTCAGCTGATGGTCCACCCAGGGTCGCCTGGGTGGGGGAGGTGGGGGAATGGTGTGTTTTCTTGTCAGCTTGCCACATTCCTGATCCTTTGCAGCAGCAGTATTCTCAGTGTACCACAGATTCTAATCATACTCTGACTTACTGTAAATAAAGCTGAGCTTTATATGCACCAGATTGGAATTTTGAAATTGACTGGTAATTTGTGAAGTTCATGACCAAAGAGAATTTCTTCTGGAAATGGCAACCCACTCCAATGTTCTTACTTGGAGAATCCCAGGGACGGAGGAGCCTGGTGGGCTGCCGTCTCTGGGGTCGCACAGAGTTGGACACGACTGAAGCGACTTAGCAGCAGCTGCAGCAGCAGGTTTCCTAAAGGTCTAAAGGCCCTATATACCATCCCTGGGTGGCAGATGGCTTGAAATCTCTAAAAGTTTAAGCATGGAAGCGGCCTAGGTGTCCATCAACAGATGAATAGATCAAGAAAAAGCTGTATATACATTTAATGGAATATTACTCAGCCATAAGAAGGAATGAATTTGAGTCAGTGCTAGTGAAGTGGATGGCTCTAGAGCCTGTTATATACAAAATGAAGTAAGAAAAACATTGTATATTAATGCATATGTATGGAATCTAGAAAAATGGTACTGATGAACCTATTAGGGCAAGAATAGAGACCAGACAGAGAAATTTGCAGATGCTATAGGGGAATGAGGGTGGGATGAACTGACAGAGTAGCATGGAAATGTACATTACCATATGTAAAGTAGATAGCTAGCAGGAAGTTACTGTATAGTTCTGGGAACTCAGCTCTCATGTCGGTGCCCTGATGACCTAGAGGGGTGGAATGGGAAGGTGGGAGGGAGGGGATATATGTATACTTGTGACTGATGAATGTATGGCAGAAACCAACACAACATTGAAGCCAATATCCTCCAGTTAAAAAAAGTTTTAAGTTGAATTTCGGGCCATGGCACTCTGTCATACCATAGCTTATACTTCTGTAATTACAGTGTTCCTGTTGGTCAGATCTCTGGTTGATTGTGTTGTATTAACTGTCAAGTTCTTAGGTTATTAGATTCTGATCATCCAGTTGAGTCATTTTAACTTTTAGCTTTTGCCAGATTAATAGAGTTGATCATTAGCTACTTTTAACAACAGAGGATATGTTTTTAGGGACTTGACTAGTTTAGCTCTGAGGGGTACCCTTGTTTTTCTTGGTGGCCTTGTACATGCTAAGTATACAAATCACCTGGCAGTCTGTGGGAACAGCCAGTAAACGTTTGGTATCCTTTGTGTCTCAGTTTTCTATTGCTGCTGTAACAAACATCACAAGTTTGTGGCTTGAAACAACACAAACTCACCTGACGGTCGAGGCCATCAGAAGGTTGAAATGAGCCTCACTGAGCTGATGTTGGCAGGTGTTGGCAGAACTGTGTTCCTTCTGGTAGGAGAGAATCTTGGCTTGCTTTTTCCAGCTTCCAGAGGCCCCCCGCATTGCTTGGTTCATGGTCCCTTCCTCCATCGTCAAAGCCAATAACGCAGCATCTTCAAATCTCTGAGTCTCCTCAGCCCTCTTTCATGTCAAAGACATTTGTGATTACATTGGGCCCATGTCAGTTCAAGATTCTTAATCCCGGCTGCAAAGTCCCTTTTGGCATGTAAGAAACAGAAAGTTCCAGAGGTTAGGATATGGACATCTTTAGTGGGCCATTACTCTGCTTATGCTGTGCTAAGTCACTTAAGTCGTGTCCGACTCTGTGTGACCCCATAGACAGCAGCCCACCAGGCTCCCCCGTCCCTGGGATTCTCCAGGCAAGAACACTGGAGTGGGTTGCCATTTCCTTCTCCAATGCGTGAAAGTGAAAAGTGAAAGTGAAGTCGCTCTGTCGTGTCCGACTTTGCGACCCCATGGATTGCAGCCTAACAGGCTCCTCCGTCCATGGGATTTTCCAAGCAAGAGTACTAGAGTGGGGTGCCATTGCCTTCTCCTATTACTCTGCTTACCACACTTGATAATGGTAGAACCCTGTAGTAGAACTTATTTTAGCAAAAAGTTCAAGTTTGTATTTTAAAATTGTACCTGTCAAAGCCTCCAGTGTCCTGCCTGTTTCTAACTCAGTGGTTACTTTCTGTTTTGATCTTAACAAGCTTTGCTGCTGCTATTTAGTCGCTCAGTCATGTCAGACTCTTTGTTGACCCTATGGGCTGTAGCCTTCCAGGTTCCTCTGGCCATGGGATTTCCCAGGCAAGAATACTGGAATGGGTTGCCATTTCCTTCTCCAGGGGATCCTCCCAACCCAGGGATTGATCGCGCTTCTCCTGCATTGGCAGGCAGATTCTTTACCATTGAGCTGCCTGGGAAGCCCCCATAACTAAATCTTTAGCAACATTCAGTTGTCTTACTTGTTTTTGAAGGTTTTTTTTTTTTTTTTTTGACTTTGTGAAACTTCTATCACACTTATGATTTTCCTTACATCTTTTTGACTGCTTCTGTATCTGCCAGCTCCTCCTTTTATGCTTGACCTCAGGTCTGGTCTGTACTTTCTAGCTCTGGTCTCCAAAGAGAAAATGTAGGATTCAGTATCTTCCGAAATCTTTCAAATTCCTATATCCTGCCTGCGGCCCTGAGTACCAGTATTTAATGTCACAGTTGCCGCTCCACGTTAGTAAGTATCTCAGGTTTACCTGTGGAAAACAAATCTTAATTTCTCAACCAAACCTATTTCCCCTCAACCTGTTACCCATTCCACTCATGGGCACTGCCTAATACTTCTTCAAGTTGAAAGACATAAAGTCCTTGAGTCTGTTAGTCTCTGTGTAAGTCCTGTGGGTTCTTGTGAGTCTACTTGCCTCATCCACTATTACCACCCTAGGCCAGGCTATCCCCATGTGGACTGTTCTAGTGCCTGACTGTTCCCCTTTTATCCCTACTCCCTCACCTCGCTCTCATCCTACCCGTGCTCTACACAGGAAAGCTAATTACTTGAGGATTTGAAGAGGCTGAGTGACTGTCTTGTTTAAATCCATAGTATCTTCCTGTTATACCATATTTTTACTATTTTCTGACTGCTGCCATCTGTGACTTCATTTTTTCCCTTGTTTGTACTTGCTTTAGCCATAGTGGCTTCATTTCTCAACACCCCCCCCCCTTTTTTTTTTTCAAGATTTTTGTTTTTGATGTTGGATCATTTTTAAAGTCTTTATCGGATATGGTACAATATTGCTTCTGCTTTATGTTTTGATTTTTTGACCACAAGGCATGTGGAATCTTTGCTCCCCAATCATGAATCGAACCTGCACGCCCTGCATTGGAAGGTGAAGTCTTAACTACTGGACCACCAGGAAAGTCCCTCACAAGGCCTTTGACTTGGCTTGCTTGCTATTTCTGCTACTTGGGCCACTCTTATTTAAATATTTGCATGGCTGGCCCTTTCTTGTGATTCAGGTGTCAAGTCCGCATCACTTGCTATTTTGTCCTATTTAATCTTCCTGCTATCTGACATAATCTTGTCTATTTTTTTGTCTTCACCCATTCTGCTTTGCTTCGAAAGGTGGCTGGTATGTTGGAAGTGCTCTCGTAGATGTTGAAGTAAGTCCCTAAACAAGCATCAAATCGCACCAGACCAGGGAGACGATTTTTCACCTGTCCTCTATGGAGCAGACCTTTCTATCCGCTGAAAGTCGGATATGGCAGTCACCTACCCAAAGCACATGCCTCTTTCCAGTGAGTTCACGTATAGCTTCAGCTGACCTGAGATTCAATCACCTATAAGGATTTCAGCTCGTTTGATAAGAGTCTCCCCATCTGTACTCTGCTTCCCATTCCATTCTTCCTCTGCAGCTTCCTCTCCACATCCTAATCGCATTATAGCTCAAATCCTGCCTAATTTTTAATAATTTATCCTATATATCATTGCTTCTCAGTTTTAGTGTCATTTAGAGGTTTTTTTCTAAGAGACCAGGATTGAGTACAGTCAATTCTCAAGAATATTTTATGTCAGTCAATAAAGTTAAATATAATTTTTTTTTTTTTTTTGCCACACAGTATGTGTTATCTTAGTTCTCTGACCAGGGCTGGAACCTGAGCCCGTTGCACTGGAGACTCAGAGTCTTACCCACTGAACTGCCAGGGTAGTCGCAACACATTCATTTTAATGGCTACAAAATAATTTACAGATTATATTTTTTAATAGTTCAAATTCAGTGGAATTATTAACTTAGCTGCCTGTTCCTCTTTGAGACCAAGGTGGAGGCAAATGGATGTAACTTTTCAGGACAGAGCAACAATAAAATGGGGAATTGAAAAATGCAGACCAAGGGAAAATATTTCTTTAGTAGGAACCTTATGTTCTACCCCTGAATATTTTCAGACAATGATTCTGTTGGATTACTGTATGTTACTGAACTCTAGGGGGGAATTCCTGAAGGAAAAGAATTACTGGAACACAAACAGTTTCAGATAGGCCTAGCTTTGCTGAGCTATAAGAATGCACAGTTGCCAGTGTGACATAGTATCACCTAGACAAGTGTGAGTTTAAAATCAATAGAGTTCCTGAAGAAACAAATGAGACATCTAACAAATTTACTTGAGTAAACAAGGCCAAAGTATGCATCTAAATGATAGCTAATGGACAGTAACTATACTTTATAGGCTGAACCACTTTATGTAATTAATGAGAGAATGGAACTTGGTCAAGTAGAAAACAACTGGTTTAAGTTCACAGATGTGTGTGGAAATAGTATTTATTAAGTGCCTTATGTTAGATTTTTCTGCTTAAGTTTTAAAACATTGTTACTGTTTAATTTCTCCAATAAACCCATGAGATAGGTAATATTTCCATTATGCATATGGGAAACTTCATTTCAGAAGTTAAATGACTTGTCTAAAGAGTTTGGCTTCAGAGAAATAGTAGGAACAGTAAGTATGTTTCTGTGAGTTATATTGCCTGGGTTTGAATCATCTTCTATCACATATAGACTAATCTCTTTGAGCCTCAGTTTCTTTATAACAGGAGATGACAGTTTTCACACAGATTTGCCTAGTTGGGAAGAGATCAAATAGTTGATGGAGAGGGCTTAACTCGTAGGAAGCATTAATCTAACCTAGTGGGTACATGCTCAGTTTCTCAGTGGTGTCTGACTCTTTGCGACCCAATGGACTGTAGCCCTGGACAGGCTACAGAGGACAGGCTCCTCTGTCCATGGGATTTCCCAGGCAAGAATACTGGAGTGAGTTGCCATTTCCTCCTCCAGGGGATTTTCCTGACCCAAGGATCAAACCTGTGTCTCCTGCATTGGTAGCAGGATTCTTTACCACTGTGCCACCTGGGAAGCCCCAATATTATGTATTTATTCTATCAGTGATCCCTCCCAACTTTGGGATTTGTTGGAAAAATAGATGAAAAAGATGGGGAGTGGATGTCAATGACAAGATAAAATGGTCTGCTGCTAATTTTGCCAAGTGAGTATTAAAACATGACCTACCACCACAGTCTTCATGAAAGAAAAGACTTTGAAATCCTAGTTGGTAATGAAGGGCAGAGTCTCAGAATAAAGGGCTATTCCTTAAACTGAATAAATTTAGCTTCATAATAAAAAACACAGTATAATTCTTTTTTTATTTTTGGCCATGCCACACTGCTTGTGGGATCTTAGTTCTCTGACCAAGGATTGAACCTTGGCCCTCAGCAGTGACAGTACAGAGTCCTAACCAGTGGACCACCTGGGAATTTCTTCTTATTTCACCATGAAGTAGGAATTACAAGCTCTAGAAGTCACTCTAGAATTCTGAAATATTTCAATTCTAATATTCATACTCTTTCCCAACCCTCCCTGTTTCTACAGTTTCCCCCATCTGATTTAGAAATACTATTGACAATCCACAGTCTTAAGTGAACTTTTACCTTAGGAACGTGTGAATGACTGCTCTAAGAAATCATAGAGACTGCAGTTGAATATTGGACTTGTTAAAACAGTGGGCACTCTAAGAAAGTAGCACAAACCATAATAAATAATCATTCATCTAACAAATATTCTACTAGGCCTGCATGTGTGACTAAGCAAACACAACTAGTTCATGCCCTGTGACCCTTAACATTTGGATTACTCCTATCTCCCAGGTCAGGTAGGTTCTAAAGGTTTCAAGGTAAACAGAACATATTCTTAGAGCTTTAATTTTAATTGAAGGAGTCGGGGTGGGAGGGCGGGGAGAAAAGTAATTTATCTGACAACTCGAAATTTTTATTAAAAAACATACACGGATTTCCCTGATGGTCCAATAATTGGAGTTTGCCTACTAATGCAAGGGACATGGGTTTGATTCTTGGTCCCGGAAGAGCCCACACACCTCGGGGCAACTAAGCCCATGCACCACAACTTAGAGCCCAAGCTCTGGAATGAAAGAAGCCACTGCAATAAGAAGCCCACACACTGCAACTAGAGAGGAGCCCCCACCCACTTGCTGCAATTAGAGAAAGTTTGCACTCAGCAACAGAGACCCGGGGTAGCAAAAAAAAAAAAAAAAAAAATCCCATAGCCACAAAAAGGAATGGCATGCAAAATTTGCATGGGTTAAAAGAATACAATAAAGACAGTTTTACCCTTGTAAAAGACAGTTTGGGCCAGAGCTCCAGATTAGCATGCTTGGTTTACTCACTGCCTCTAGGCTGGTAATTCTTTGCACTTAGCTTGCGTAAACATCATCTGAGGGAATTTTTTTAAAAATACAGATTTCACAGTCCTAGAGATTATGATTCAGTAAAGCTGTGGTGAAGCCTAGCATCTGCTTTAGGGAAAATCTTTTGGGAGAGTCCAACATAGCAGTGGTGGCCCACAGATCTGAGAGGCCTTACCTTGAGGATGGATGCTTCATCAGTTTCAGAAGGCAAAAAATGTAGAACTGAAATCCACAGAGTGAAATTTAGCAACATTTCCTCATTAGAAACAAACAAACAAACAAAAACAAACCTGCACTTCCCTGGTGGCTCAGTGGTAAAGAATCTACCTGCCACTGCAGAAGACGGGTTCGATCCCTGATCTGGGAAGGTCCCACATGCCTCAGAGCAACTAAATGTGAGAGCTCAAACTACTGAGCCCACTTGCCGCATCAGCTCAAGCCTGTGCGTCCTAGAGCCCATGCTCCACAACAAGAGAAGTCACTGCAATGAGAAACCCATGCACTGCACCTAGAGAGTAGGCCCCACTCACTAGAGAAAAGCCCGTGCAGCCATGAAAACCCAAAACAGCCAAAAATAAATACACAATTTTTAAATACCTCACTTTTTGCATTGTATCCCCACTGTCTCTGAATGCTGCCAATTTAAGATACAGTCAAACTGTATAGATTAATTCCAGATTCAGTTCAGTTGCTCAATCATGTCCGACTCTTTGCAACCCCATGGACTGCAGCACCCTAGACTTCCCTGCCCTTATTTAACTTATATGCAGAGTACATCATGCAAAATGCCAGGCTGCATGAAGCACAAGCTGGAATCAAGATTGCTGGGAGAAATATCAATAACCTCAGATATCAGATGACAACAACCTTATGACAGAAAACAAAGAACTAAAGAGCCTCTTGATGAAAATGAAGATCCGGTCCCATCACTTCATGGAAACAGATAGGGAAACAATGGAAACAGTGACAGACTTTATTTTTGGGAGTTTCAAAATCACTGCAGACGGTGACTGAGCCATGAAATTAAAAGACACTTGCTCCTTGAAAGAAAAGCTATGACCAACCTAGACAGAATATTAAAAAGCAGAGACATTACTTCACTGACAAAGGTCTGTCTAGTCACAGTTAGGGTTTTACCAGTAGTCATGTATGGATGTGAGAGTTGGACTATAAGTAAAGCTGTGTGCCGAAGAATTGATGGTTTTGAACTGTGGTGTTGAAGACTCTTGAGAGTCCCTTGGACTGCAAGGAGATCCAACCAGTCAATCCTAAAGGAAATCAGTCCTGAATATTCATTGGCAGGACTGATGCTGAAGGTGAAACTCCAATACTTTGGCCACCTGATGTGAAGAACCAACTCATTTGAAAAGACCCTGATGCTGGGAAAGATTGAGGGCAGGAGGAGAAGGGGACGACAGAGGATGAGATGATTGGATGGCATCACCGACTCAATGGACATGAGTTTGAGTAAACTCTGGGAGTTGATGCACAGGGAAGCCTAGTGTGCTGCAGTCCATGGGGTCGCAAAGAGTAGGACACAACTGTGCGACTACACTGAACTGATGATTACAAGTGATCTTGTTTTTGTTAATTTATCATGGGTCCAGTGGCCTTGGCTGACGTTGGTGTTCTGTAAAACTGTATTATATTCTACTGGGGAACACGGTGGTCTAGCTTTGAGTGCTAGGCCAGCTCTGGGCTTTCAGGGTGAAGATAAAAATAGGTAAAATACTATTATACAGGACTTACCTGGTGGTCCAGTGGTTAAGAATCTGCCTGCCAGTGTGGGAGACATGGGTTTGATCCCTGGTCAGGGAAGATCCCATATGCCATGGAACAGCTAAGCCCGTGCACCAGAAATACTGAAGGCTGTGTGCTGCAGCTGCTGAAGCCTAAGTGCCTAGAGCCTGTGCTCTGCAACAAGAGAAGCCAGTGCAATGAGAAGTGTGCATATCAGAAAGAAGAGTAGCTCCTGCTTGCTACAACTAGAGAAAACATGCACAGCAACGAAGACCTCAGTTCAGTTCAGTTCAGTTCAGTTCAGTCAGTCGTGTCCAACTCTGTGACCCCATGGACTGTAGCATGCCTGGCCTCCCTGTCCATCACCAACTCCTGGAGTTTACCCAAACCCATGTCCATTGAGTCAGTGATGCTATCTAACCATCTCATCCTCTGTCGTCCCCTTCTCCTCCGGCCCTCAATCTTTCCCAGCATCAGAGTCTTTTCAAATGAGTCAGCTCTTCACATCAGGTGGCCAAAGTATTGGACTTTCAGCTTCAACATCAGTCCTTCCAATGAACACTCAGAACTGATCTCCCTTAGAATGGACTGGTTGGATCGGACTCTCAAGAGTCTTCTCCAACACCATACTTCAAAACCATCAATTCTTCGGTGCTCAGCTTTCTTCACAGTCCAACTCACATCCATACATAACTACTGGAAAAACCACAGCCTTGACTAGATGGACCTTTGTTGGCAAAGTAATGTCTCTGCTTTTTAACAAGCTGTCTAGGTTGGTCATAACTCTCCTTCCAAGGAGTAAGTGTCTTTTAATTTCATGGCTGCAATCACCATTGGCAGTGATTTTGGAGCCCCCCACAATAAAGTCTTCCACTGTTTCCCCATTTATCTGCCATGAAGTGATGGGACTGGCTGCTGTGATCTGTTTTCTAAATTTTGAGCTTTAAGCCTACTTTTTCACTATCCTCTTTCACTTTCATCAAGAGGCTCTTTAGTTCTTCTTTACTTTCTGCCATAAGTGTGGTGTCATCTACGTATCTGAGGTTATTGATATTTCTCCTGGCAATCTTGATTCCAGCTTGTGCTTCATCCAGCCCAGCGTTTCTCATGATGTACTCTGCATATAAGTTAAATAAACAGGGTGACAATATACAGATCTATGGCAACCAAAAAGTGAAATAAATAGAAAATTTTAAAAATGCTCTTTTATGTCTGAATGGGATGTAGACACATCCAAAATGTTCAGCAATAGCTTTGGGCTGACAAGGATGAGAGGCAGTTCCATGTAGAGGGAAAAGACTGGAATTACTTTTCCTATGAAGCCTATAGGTACTGCGTGAAGCTGACAATAACATTAATGGTTTCCAATTGTTGAGCCCCTACTATATGCCATAATGTGTATTGTATCACTGCTTTACACACAAACAACTCTGCAAGTCAAATCTGTTTTGATCATCTGTATTTTACAGGAAGTAACATTCTTAAAATCAGCTAGTCATTAGATGGAATTGCTGGTGTATTAAGGAATTGGACCCATTTGAAGTTTGCTCACTTTCCACTGGTCTTGCTGGGTGGCTCAGCTGGTAAAGAATCTGCCTGCCAATGCAGGCAATGCAAAAGACGTGGGTGGAGAAGATTCCCTGCAAAAGGAAATGGCAACCCACTGCAATATTATTGCCTGGAAAATTCCATGGACAGAGGAGCCTGGCTGGCTACAATACATGAGATCGGAAAGAGTCAGACAGGACTGAGCACACGTATGCAGTTTCCACTACCCCAGGATCTCTGTTCCTAACTTTGATGTCTCTATGTACAACAATGGAGAATATAGTACATGCTTGACAGGATTGTTCTTAGACTCCATTGCTATCATTTCTCTGAAAGTACCTAGCCTAGTAACTGGATCATGGTAAACAAACTGTAACTAAGTTTTCCCTTTTTCATCAGAGTGGAGCTATCTCTGATGGTGAGTATGGAGTTGATCAATAGTCTGTGCTGAATTACTCCAGTTAACTTAAACCTCCAGGTCATAAAAAAGTCAGGCTTAAAAAATTCACAGAATCAGAGTTTTAGAGCTCCAAGATGTTGTCAAGGTGTTTTCTTACAGATGAGGAAAACGAAGCTTAAAAAGGCAGTTATGGCCAGTGTCACAATCGCTTTCAGAGCAAAGCTGAGACCCATTCCTAAGCCCCCTGGTTTTTCAGGCCACAGAGCTGCCTCTCTTCAGGAAGCCTAGGTTAGAAGTCACAGGACTTGGGGGTCTCTGGCGTGCAGGCTGGTGGCCCTCAAAAAGTTCGGGGACCACCAATGCCTTTTCAGGTGTGGGGCCGCAGAGCTCTGCTAACAGTAACCTGGAAGAGCTTCTCCCGTCTTGTTCTGTAATCAGGGAAAAGTTTCAAAATACTTTTTGTTCAATGCAGTCGGTATCTGAAGTATTTGACGACGAGTTCTTGCATCCTGATTTGCGGGAGTTAGTAAGGGAGTTTCGCGCCTGGCGGAGAGGACCGAGGGGGCTAGGCTGTGCGATTTTCTCTCCAGTCAAGGGAGTCACGTTCCAGCCATCCGGGGCTGTTCAGTGGTTCCGCCCCCATATGGGCGTGGCCTGGAAGTAGGGGGCGTCGCGTGGCGAGGCAAGGGTGGGGCGAAGCAGGAGCTGGAGGAAGGAGGAAGGGCAGCACAGAGGCGGGCTCCCGGAGCCAGCTGTGCTGCGGCCTCTTCGACATGTCGGCGCACCAGCAGGGCACGGAGCTCGGTAAGGGCCCGCAATCGCTCCCTCTCCTCTCCATTGCTCTCGATCCTTTGCTTCTTCCAGCCTTGCGGCGCCCGGTGCCCTGGCCAGGGGTCCTGGAGGCGGGTGCTAGACCGGTTGGGTGGCGCATGCGTGGGGGGAGCAACCCAGGAGATTGAACCCTTGGGCACGTGGATCCTGCGAGTCTTGACTCACGAGCCTTATATTTATAAGCGGAGTACGTAATTGGAAGGGATTCGACTTTGATCTTTCAGCTCATTCGTTTACCTGGTTGCAAAGAACAACAGCAGTAACCAAAAAACCCAAAGACCCGCAAACAAACCAGATGAAAACTATTTAATGCTGGCTTTCCATGGGTTATTGTTGGCACAGCTCTATGTCTAGAGTGGTCGTACTGGACCACTCTGTGGTTGAAAAAGTTGTCAGGTCTCTGGACTATGTGCTGTATGCTAAGTCATTTCAGTCGTGTCCGACTCTGTGACACTACTGATTGTAGGCTCCTGTGTCCATGGGATTCTCCAGACAAGAGTACTGGAGTGGGTTGCTATTTCCTCCTCCGGGGGATCTTCCCGACCCAGGGATCGAACCTGCATCTCTTAAGTTTTGCATTGTGAGGCGGATTCTTTACCACTAGCGCCACCTGGCACTATATAGTCTGTCCTTGGATTATAGAACTTAATGGAAATTGTATGATTTTATAAGTACAATGATTTCTAAAAATGCTTGGATTATTTTGCCATTTATTTCATTTCATTGATATTATCAAATATTTCTGGCAAGAAAACCTAGTTTTGATTTTCCTGAATGTGAAAAATTTGTAATTCAGACATAGCAAAACCATGATGAAGCCAAAGGTTAGGGATCTTAGTTTAAGTATGATAGCTTGCTTATCTGTATTCTGAATCTTCACTTTAGCTGTGTGACTTTGGACAAATAATTTACTCTGCTTAAATTTCTTAATCTGTTAAATGGTTATAATAGCAGTTGTCTCATAAAGTGATTTGGAGATTAAATGAGAGGGTGTTAACTGATACATTGTGAGCACTATTGTAGTAAACTATTATATACCATATACTTACTATTATATACTATTTGTGTGGAGAAGGAAATGGTGACCCTCTCCAGTATTCTTGCCTGGAGAATTCCATGGACAGAGGAACCCGGTGGGCTACAGTCCATGGGGTTGCAAAGAGTCAGAAACGATTGACTAACACATGCACACATACTATTTGTGAGTACCTAGTAAACGATTATACACCACATATATAGTAAGTAAAAGGTATATAATAGTTTACTGCTGCTGCTGCTAAGTCGCTTCAGTCGTGTCTGACTCTGTGCGACCCCACAGACGGCAGCCCAGCAGGCTCCCCTGGCCCTGGGATTCTCCAGGCAAGAACACTGGAGTGGGTTGCCATTGCCTTCTCCAATGCATGAAAGTGAAAAGTGAAAGTGAAGTCGCTCAGTTGTATCTGACTCTTAGTGACCCCATGGACTGTAGCCTATCAGGCTCCTCCGTCCATGGTATTTTTCCAGGCAAGAGTACTGGATGTGGTGTGCCATTGTACTTGCAAATAGTATATAATAATACTCACAATATGCCAAATAAGTATACAATAGTATAAGGAGAATTCTATTTCTAGGGGCCAATTTTGTGAAAATTAGCTATAAATTTATATAATACATATGGGTACTTTTTTTTTTCTCTTTAAGTAGTTGTTCTCATTAAACAGCTTGGGTTTCATGAGATGATCTAGAACTTTTGTCGAACGGTAGAAGCTTGTCTTTATGAAGGCAGGTGATTTCCGCACCATATTGAGTCACCTTTACTCACTGCCCTTTAGTAGGTTATATTTTAAACTCAAGTTGTATCTTTGAAATGTGGACTTTAGTCAAAAAAGGAGTTTCCTAGATTGGAAGATCCAGAAAGACGATGGATGGAGGATAAGTATGGGCATAGGCCTTGGTCATCTTGGTATCTTCAGGGTATGGCTGTGACTCTGTTTACTATTTGATGCACTATTGTTTCACCAAAACATAGAAGGTTTTGTTTCAAGAAGCACAATTAAACCATTTTTTGCTTTTTTTCCCTTGAGTTATAATTGACAGAAAGTTTTAATTTTATTTCCAAGAATTAGAATCATATCCATTTCTTTGTTGAAAAATAACAATATACACAAGAGAAAAACAATTGCTGTGTAGAAACTTTAGAAAAATTGGTTTTTGCAAACAAAAACCAATTGCTATGTAGAATAATAGTACATGTAATTTTTATGCAGCTATTTAAATGATCATAGTTTTGTTTTATTCTTTTTGTTTAAATAACATCAGATATATTTCTTGGGTGTTTTTCCTTCACTGGTATTAATCATTAATCCATACAGAGATTTAGGCTAAAATGCTAAAATAAGTTATTTGAGATATTTATGTAGTGGGAAAAAATCATTCAGTATTAATTTATGCAGTATATTACTTAGTTTCTTAGTCTTTTGAAATAAACACTAACTTTTTTTTTAAAGAAATGAACTTTTAACCCTTTATTGGGTTGGGAAGATCTGCGGGAGAAGGGATAGGCTGCTTACTCCAGTATTCTTGGGCTTCCTTTGTGGCTCAGCTGGTAAAGAATCCGCCTGCAATGTGGGAGCCCTGGGTTTGATCCCTGGATTGGGAAGATCCCCTGGAGAAGGGAAAGACTATGCACTCCAGTATTCTGGCCTGGAGAATTCCATGGACTGTATAGTCCAGGAGGTTGGAAAGAGTTGGACACAACTG
Organism: Tragelaphus eurycerus; assembly: GCA_935064755.1. Taxonomy (NCBI): domain Eukaryota; kingdom Metazoa; phylum Chordata; class Mammalia; order Artiodactyla; family Bovidae; genus Tragelaphus; species Tragelaphus eurycerus. Next base: position 12,431,318 of record CAKXYN010000036.1, on the reverse strand, counting down.
TGTGACTTTCACTTCACACCTTTATTATAATTAGATTATAGGTTGACCTATGGTTCTCAAACCTGAGTGCATTTCAGAACCACTGGAATGGTTGGGCCCCATGTCTAGAGCTTCTGATTCATTGAGATCTCAATTTGTATTTCTAATGAGCTGTCACCTAATGTTAATGCTGTAGGTCCAGGAGCCACATTCAAGAAAGCAAGCACCTTGAGCAGCAAAGCTAGACTAGCTCTAGGGTTCTTTTTCCTTCTGATTCCAAACTGGTCAAGCCTTCTTCATAGGAAGACACAGCTGTCACCTACCCACTTACAGCCAACACTGATCAAAGAAAAAGATATAATCTATCTAACTATAATCTTTATAGTTCTGTGGTGCACTTTTGGCCCTTTGTTGTTGTTATTCTTTAGTTGCTAAGTCATCTCCAACTCTGTGACTCCATGAACTGTAGCCCACCAGGCTCCTCTGTCCATGGGATTCTCCAGGCAAGAATACTGGAGTGGGCTGCCATGGCCTCCTCCAGGGGCTCCTCCTGACCCAGGGATTGATCTGCGTCTCGAGCATCTCCTGCATTGGCAGATGGATTCTTTACCTCTAAAGCCATGTGGAAGTTTGAGTGATGTTCTACTTTCTTTCTCTTTTCTGAATATCATTAAAATTCAGTTTTGTTACTTCTGTCTTTAAAGAGATCTTAAGAGGCTTATGAAGGATGTTGGCAGTGTGGCTTTCCAAACGTGATATTCTTTGGGGACATCTGGAAAGTGGGAGTGTTGTATTAGGTGACTTCTAAGGATCTCTCTGCTGTCTGCCAGTATTTCTGCAAGCTCTTGTGTATGTGCTTGCATACTGAATCATGTCCAGCTCTTTGAAACCCTGTGGACTATAGCCTGCCAGGCTCCTCTGTCCATGGGATTCTCCAGGCAAGAGTACTGGAGTGGGTTGCCATTCCCTTCTCCAGGGGATCATCCCAACCCAGGGATCGAACTTGCATCTCCTGCATTGCAGGAAGACTTTACCTGCTGACCTACTGGGGAAGCCAAGCTCTTGTGTACAGAACGGAAATTTTCAAAGATTTCTGAAAAACAGAAAAAAAAAAAGAAAAAAAAACTCCTTGAAAACTGATTTTTAGCTGAGACAGGATGGGGACAATTCTATGAATTTCCTGTTTTGCAGTAAAAAGAAATTGTTTTAGGCATATATTTACAATTGGAATGATCAGGAGCCAAGATTACTGAGAAAACTGTTTTGCTCTGTAGAAACGTTTTTTTGTAATTCAAGTCAGAACAGACAAGGCAATTTATTTGTTTAAAAGACAGATAAAGGAGATCAGCTTTGGATTAGTTGCTAAACCAAGAAGCAAGATGGAATTTTGTATTTTACGAAATACATTTATTCATCCAAAAGTTGTTATTGAGTAGCAGTTGTGAACTGGTTGACATTACCTGGGCTCTCGGGATACAACATGGACAAGGGGAGTCCCTGCCTTCACAGAACTAGGTCCGATGGCTAGCTGCATCAGGCCAAGCTGCAGTTAAAATAAGTGCAAATGTGATACACTGTTACTTTCCATTTATTTTTGTCTTTTAAAGAAATTAGATAGTTATGCCTAAACTGTACCTTAAATGAGTTACCATAACAGAGAAGACTCTTGAGAGCCCCTTGAACTTCAAGATCAAACCAGTCAATCCTAAAGGAAATCAGCCTTGAATATTCATTGGAAGGACTGATGCTAAAACTGATGTTCCAGTACTTTGGCCACCTGATGCGAAGAGCCAACTGATTGGAAAAGACCCTGGTTCTGGGAAAGATTGAGGGCTGAGGAGAAGGGGATGACAGAGGATGAGATATGGCATCATCGACTCAATGGAGATGAGTTTGCGCAAACTCTGGGAGACAGTGAAGGACAGGAAAGCCTGGAGCGCTGCAGTTTATGAGATCACAAAGATTTGGGCACCCTTATGGCAGAAAGTGAAGAGGAACTAAAAAGCCTCTTGATGAAAGTGAAAGTGGAGAGTGAAAAAGTTGGCTTAAAGTTCAACATTCAGAAAACAAAGATCATGGTACCTGGTCCCATCACTTCATGGGAAATAGATGGGGAAACAGTGGAAACAATGTCAGACTTTGTTTTTCTGGGCTCCAAAATCACTGCAGATGGTGACTGCAGCCATGAAATTAAAAGACACTTACTCCTTGGGAGGAAAGTTATGACCAACCTAGATAGCATATTCAAAAGCAGAGACATCACTTTGCCAACAAAGGTCCGTCTAGTCAAGGCTGTGGTTTTTCCTGTGGTCATGTATGGATGTGAGAGTTGGACTGTAAAGAAAGCTGAGTGCCAAATAATCGATGCTTTTGAACTGTGGTGTTGGAGAAGACTCTTGAGAGTCCCTTGGACTGCAAGGAGATCCAACCAGTCCATTCTGAAGGAGATCAGCCCTGGGATTTCTTTGGAAGGAATGATGCTAAAGCTGAAACTCCAGTACTTTGGCCACCTCATGCGAAGAGTTGACTCATTGGAGAAGACTCTGATGCTGGGAGGGATTGAGGGCAGGAGGAGAAGGGGACGACAGAGGACGAGATGGCTGGATGGCATCACTGACTCGATAGACGTGAGTTTGAGTGAACTCCGGGAGTTGGTGATGGACAGGGAGGCCTGGTGTGCTGCAATTCATGGGGTCGCAAAGAGTCGGATAAGACTGAGCGACTGAACTGAACTGAACTGAGTGACTGAACAACAGCAACAACAACAAGGGCAGTTTCCTCAAAGACTGCAACAACACTGTGGTCCTCAAATTGAAAACTTTAACATGAATTTATTATTATCATCCAACCCACAAACTTCAAGTTTAGCCAGTTGTCCAAATAATGTTTGTTTAGTTCAAAAAAATTAGTTTCAGTATCGTGTGTTGCCTTGAATTGTCATATCTCTGTAGTTGTCTTCAGGCTGAAATGATTGCTTAGTGTTTTGTCGACTTCTGCAGCACAGAGGCCAGTTGTTTTATAGACTGTTCCTCTGTTTCTGTTTGCCATGTTTGTTTTGTGGTTAGATTTAGATTATGGATCCTTGGCAGGAATTTCACAGGAATGATGCTGTGTACTTCTCGTTGCATCCTATTAAGTAGCCCATGATATTGATTTGTCTCATTATTGATGTTCATTTTGATCATTCGATTAAGGTGTTGTCTCCTAGGCTTCACCACTGTAAACATGTGTCTTTTGTGTTGTGGTACTTTGAAACTAAGTACCCTGTTTCTCTGGAAATTTTCCATTTATTTATGTTTGTTTATATTAGTATACATTTGAGGTTTCCTATTTTTTTTCAAATGGGTTGTAGTTTTTACTATTATTATTTAATATTGAAATTGTTGAGGTTTAGCTAATGGGATTCTCTTCATCCTAGCTCCTCTCTCTTTTAACATGTCTCATTATTTTTGAAGTACTTCATTCTTTCTTGGCTTAACAAGGTGTTCCAGGCTTCTCTTCTATTGAACTGGCTAAAAAGTTTGTTCCGATTTTTCCATAACATCTTATGGGAAAGCCCAAATGAACTTTTTGCCAACCTAATACTTGCCCTGGTGACTCAGATGGTAAAGAATCTGCCTGAAATGTGGGATGCCCAGGTTCAATCCCTGGGTCGGGAAGATTGCCTGGGGAAGGGCATGGCAACCCACTCCAGTATTCTTGCCTGGAGATTCCGTGGACAGAGGAGCCTGGTGGGCTACATACAGTTCATGGGGTTGCAAACACTCAGACACTACTGAGTGACTACACTTTCACTTTCAATACTTTTCCTGTCCCAACACTAGAGTCAGCTCTTTCTCCAAGGAATGTTTTTTTTTTTCAGTGGATAATGGTATTTAGAAGCCATGATCTGGGCAGTAGGTTTGGAGACTGGCGTGTCCCTGCTTCTAAGCCCCTCACTTGGTAGAGTTAGACTGTACACACACACACACACACACACACACACACTTACTTCTATAACTACCTACTTATCATCTCCCTATATCTCTCTGTATAGTGAAAACCATGAATTCACACCGATTCTTCCAATTCCAGACCAGCATCACAGATTTATTCAGTTTTTCTTCCTTTGCATGTTTGAAACCCTTCACATGCTGGGTTGTACATACTCCATCCCCAGTAGATGTTCTTCTTGACTTTCTCAAGTTCTGACCCCCAGCACTGGGCACCTGCATCCAGCGTGTCCTCCAACTGCTGCATCAGGCTGCTGCCCACATCAATACCCCCCAGCAGGTGGTTCTCTGGCTCAGTGACTCTCCCTGCTTCCCAGGGTGGGTGTAGGGTTTAGGACAATTGTTAGGAGAGGACGGAGACCAGAATACATTTTAAAAATTCATTCTTATTTATTATAAACTTACACATTAAAAAAAAAAAGAGTGAAGTAGAGTTCCTGCCGTTCCTGGCACTTGTTCCCTGTTGCTCATGATAATGGCTGGGCTGCCAAAATGAGCATAGCCTGGTCTCTGCTTTCCTGAAGCTCACAGTCAACTAAAGGAGACTGTCATGTATAAAAAATGATCACAGGAGGATACAGGTGGCCATATTGTTGTTATTATTGTTTAGTCGCTCAGTTGTGTCTGACATTTTGCGACCTGTGGTCTGCAGCACACCAGGCTTTCCCGTCCTTCACCATCTCCTGGAGTTTGTTCAAACTCATGCCATATAGAAGTAATCAAATTGGAAAGTTACAGAGGAATTTACAGGTAGTCCAGAGCAGGTTTTTGGAAAGGATGTTTTTGATAGGGAGTAGTTTCTGCAAAGGAACTGACCCCAAACAGCCTGGCATGTTTCATTAACTATAAGAACCCAATTTTCAGATTTCTAGTGCAATCTTCTCATTCTATAATGACTAACCATATTATTTTAGTGAAGAAAGAAGAAAAAAGTCCTTCATATTCTTGGTATGAAATTCATACACAGAATCAATATATAATTATGTACACTTGTAGGTTTTTGAAAAAATATTTTATTTATTTGTTTAGGCTGTGCTGGGTCTTAGTTTCGGAATATGGACTCATGATTGTGGGAGTGGAATCTAGTTCCCTGACCAGGGACTGAACTCAGGTCCCCTGCATTGGGAGCTCGGAGTGTTACCCACCGTACCACCAGAGAATTTCCATACTTTTAGATTTTAAATGGGACCTCCTTTTCTGAACTTGAACTTTGATTTTGTATTAAAAGTCTTTTACCCTTTGCATATAAGCACGAGTGATAAGGCTATCTTTTATTATTCTGATACTGTTTTGATAAATGGCTTCCCACGTGGCTCAGTGGTAAAGAATCTGCCTGCCAATGTAAGTGATGCAGAACACGTGGGTTCAATACCCGAATTGGAAAGATCCCCTGGAGGAGGAAATGGCAACCCACTCCAGGATTCTGGCCTGAAAAATCTCATGGACAGAGGAACCTGGTGGGCTACAGCCCATGGGGTCACAAAGAGTCAGACACGACTGAGGAAGCACGTGTGATGCATGATTTTAGTAAATAGAAAGCACTATAAAGGAATCATTTGTGTCTGTGGTATAATTAAATAATTAACAGTCCTGCATGGCGCCTGCTAAGTTAAAAAAATAAAGCATCTGAGCTCTGTGGGTTTTAATTGTTAGAAGGGAAGACAGACTTCAAGCGCTCATGTGAAACGGGATGCCTCTGCCAGGAAAGAAAGACTAGTCAGCGAGACAGCGCAGAGAGCCCCGGAGGATGCGGTTTAGACGTGTCACTAGAAATTGTTTAAGTGGAGAGCGTCGGCCCTTTTAAAACACTGCCTGTCACTGGAGGATTGGGTCACCTTGAAATGTGTTCATCTTTGAGTTAAAGGCATGAAAAGGCACTTTGAAATTTTCCAGTTAACTTTGGTGTGTGTCGTGTGTGTGTCTGCAGTTGTATCTCTTCTCCGCCCGCCTCAGCCGTTCACAGGCAGCTCCCTGGAAACCAGCGTGGTCGCAGGAGAAGGATAAATGTTTCATCTCCATTCCAACAAACTATACAGACTCTTTTAAAGTGTGGAGACACTCCAGGCTGCGAGTTCTGACTCTCTTTGTAGAGTCAGGCCTTCCTCCCCTAAAGCAGAGTCTGAGATAAGGGCAGCCAGTAGTTCCTTCCTAAAAAGGTGCCACTTAGCTGGTGCTTTGGTTCTCTTGGACTGTGTTTAATAATGTCGGGATTGTGGCCTTTAATGTTGGGCGGAAATAATCCAAATTAACTGCTCTTGTAATCTCGGTTCAGATAAGCTTTTCAACTGAGCACCTAGTGGACCCAGCTCCTGCCCCATGGCCACAGGGTGTGTGTGTATGTGTGTGTGAGTGTGTGGTTTCATTCAGTGTCTGGCATGTTTCGGGTAGAGAGACTGTTTATCTCTGATGTAGAAAAGAAAGTCGCTCAGTCATGTCCGACTCTTTGTGACCCCATGGACTGTAGCCTACCAGGCTCTTCTGTCCATGGGATTTTCCAGGCAAGAATACTGGAGTGGGTTGCCATTTCCTTCTCCAGGAGATCTTCCCGATCCAGGGATTGAGCCCAAGTCTCCCGCATTGTAGGCAGACGCTTTACCATCTGAGCCAGCAGGGAAGTCCCTCTGATGTAGAGATCTATGTATAAATATTACCCAGGAATAGTCAAACACTGTTTTCTAGGAAAATAAACAGTGTCCATGTTTATAAAGCTCCTTTTTTTTTTTTTTTTTTTTTAACATGTCACAGTTTCCTAGCAGGAAGGCATGTTAGGTATCAGTTTAACATCACTGTGTTACAGACAAGTAAATGGAGAACTAAGGAAGTTAAACCTGTGGGCACATGACTGTTGCAGGTGGTACTGGACATGAAGCTCTCTCTCTTTGCTGATTTATTCCAATACGCAGCATTACCTCCCTCCTCATTAGTCAGACAGAGAAGGGAAAATATTGTATGAGCTCCCTTATATGCAGAATCTAAAAGGAAATGATACAAAGGAACTTATAAAACAGACTCACAGACTTAGAGAATGAACTTATGGTTGCTGGGGGGAAGGGATAGTTAGGGAGTTGGGGATGGATATGTATACACTACTATATTTAAATGGTTAAGCAATAAGGACCTTACTGTATAGTACAGGGAACTCTGCTCAGTGTTATGTGGCAGACCGGAGGGGAGTTCAGGGGGAGAATGGATATATGTATATGTATGAATGAGTTGCTTTGCTGTTCACCTAAAACTATCACAGTATTGTTAGTTGGCTGTACTCCAATATGGGCTTCCATGGTGGCTCTGTAGAAAAGGATCTGCCTGCCAATGCAGGAGATGCAGGTTTGATCCCTGGGTTGGAAAGATCCCCTGGAGAAGGAAATGGCAACCCATTCCAGTATTCTTGGCTGGGAAATCCCTTGAACAGAGGAACCTGGTGAGCTACAGTCCATGGGGTCGCAAAGAGTCAGACTTGGTGGCTAAACAACAACCCTCCAATATAAAATAAAAAGTTTAAAAGAGGCAGATTCTTGACCTTCATAGTAGCTTTAACTATCCATATGAGAGGAGAAGCCCAGGAACTTGCATTTTCACAAGCTCCCCAGAAGGTTCTTAGGAACACTGCAGATTCAAAACCCTGCAGGAAACCAGAGTGACCCAGATTATTTGGAGTTTCAGAGAACCTTCAATGACTATTCAGTTGGCCTGTATCCACAGGTTCTGCATCTGTGAAGGGCTGGTGGTACTGTGCCATTTTCTGTAAGATGTTTGAGCATCCACAGATCTTGATATCCACAAGACTCCCGGAACCAATCCTGTGGATACCAAGGGATGACTATATTATTTTTTGATAAATCCTTTTTATGTTACTTTTTCCTTAATATTAATATCTTTATATGTCATAGTTTTTTTTTTTTTTTTAATCTTTGGTTAGCTAAGTTTCTGTAAGCAAATTTGGGGAGAATTTATCCTTTTATTTTCTAGTTGAAATATGTTACATGATGTCTAAAGCATGCTGTGAAGGCAGTGTTGGAAGCATTAGGAGTGTAGGACAGTTAAGTGGATGTATTTATCTGAAAAGTGCATTACATCTGAAATGGAGCACATTTTATTTAAATAATGCCTCTGGCTAATAGAAAAATGTGATCAGTGGTCTTTGTGATGATTTTGCAAACTGACCTGAGAGCATCTTCTCCATGATCTCAGAGACTGGAGGGGACAGACCTTGAAGATCTAATACCCAAAATTACTCTTTGTGGTGTTGTCTACCACAAAGAGTAATTTAGTTAATTTTCTTGTGGGAAAACGAACATATTCATATTTTGTTGGAGATTACAAATTAAGTTTGTATTGTGGACTCAGGGAGGAAGGGTTCAATCCTCTTTACACTTGTATTTGGTAAAGTAGCTCCAGCTCTGTGTATTTTGGCATTTTTGAGGGGAAATTGTTTTATTTTCTTAAGTATTTAAGGAGAAACTTAAATGTTTCTGATAATTTTTTAGAAAGAAAGCAACATATTTCAGTCTTCTGTGTCTCTATAAGCAGAGTTTATTTTCCTTTTGCAAAAAGTGTTGATTCTTCAGGAAGTAATCATTATTATACTCTCAAATCCTTCTATCCAGCACAAATATGTAGAGTAACTAGTGTATATTCAGCATTGTTGTGTCTTTGTGAAAGAAACCAGGGCCATACAAGTTGAGATGTCCCAGCCTTGAGAAACCTCTTCATCAAACTTTAAAACTGGGAAAGCATAAAGCTTCACTCTGGCCAAAGAAAGCAGACTTGGCTCATCCTTGGGATGTGCAATTGCCCTGTTTCAAATCATGAACCCGTCAACATGGTATTTATTACTGATCTTTGGGTAATCATTTAAAAGTACTGTGGGAAATCTCTTGGGTGAGACAAATGAAGATCTCGCATGGGTTTTTATCAGTGGCAACACCTCATGGATCTGGCTCCAGGAAGAAAAAGTCACAATTTCTGTCTGCAGGGGAATATTGATTGACTGGTTATAGTATTACACTAGTCATCACATAAAATAGAGAAGTTGTGGAAGTTAGTGTTTAAAATGCAGAGTCCAGGCAATAAGCATGGGTGCTAATATGGAAGATGTTTTAGAAACAAAGCAGAGTTCTCTCTGCTTCTGAAAGAGAGTGCAGTTGTTTTGATGCTGACAGTAGTACTTTTTCAAGCCAAGTAAACTCAGGCAGCCTACACAGTGAATGTCCAGGGATCTGTGCTTGGCTGTGTATGCTTCACCAGCTTTATACATTGTGGTTTTTCTGGAAAGCACACAGAATTTTGGTTGGTCCTTACTCTGGCACCATCTGGCTATGTGACCTTGGTAGGGGACTCCAGTGCACTGGCTTGTACTTTACAAGTAGGTGAAAAGGATGCATGACAGTGTACATTTATCTATTGTACCAATTGTGCCACTGTAGGGGAGACATTGATTATGGGGAGTGTATGCATGTATGGTGGAGAAGGAAATGGCAACCCACTCCAGTGTTTTTGCCTGGAGAATCCCAGGGACGGGGGAGCCTGGTGGGCTGCCGTCTATGGGGTCACACAGAGTCGGACACAACTGAAGTGACTTAGCAGCAGCAGCAGCAGCATGCATGTAAGGTGGTTTTTTGTTTCTTGTTGTTTAGTCGCTAAGTTGTTTCCGACTGTTTGCAACCCCATGGACTGTAACCTGCCAGGCTCCTTTGTCTGTGAGATTTCCCAGGCAATAATACTGGAGTGGGTTGCCATTTCCTTCTCCAGGGGATTCTCCCAACCCAGGGATTGAACTCGAGTCTCCTGCATTATAGGTGGATACTTCACCACCACGGAAACCCAGTGGGGCAATCAGGAGGTGATAAATAGGTTTACCAACTAGAATACATCATGAGAAAGGCTGGGCTGGAAGAAGCACAAGCTGGAATCAAGATTGCCAGGAGAAATATCAATAACCTCAGATATGCAGATGACACCACCCTTATGGCAGAAAGTGAAGAGGAACTAAAGACCCTCTTGATGAAAGTGAAAGAGGAGAGTGAAAAAGTTGGCCTAAAGCTCAACATTCAGAAAACTAAGATCATGGCATCTGGTCCCATCACTTCGTGGCAAATAGATAGGGAAACAGTGGAAACTGCGTCAGACTTTATTTTTTTGGGCTCCAAAATCACTGCAGATGGTGATTGTAGCCATGACATTAAAAGACAGTTACTCCTTGGAAGGAAAGTTATGACCAACCTAGATAGCATATTCAAAAGCAGAGACATTACTTTGCCAACAAAGGTCCATCTAGTCAATGCTATGGTTTTTTCAGTAATCATGTATGGATGTGAGAGTTGGACTGTGAAGAAAGCTGAGCACCAAAGAATTGATGCTTTTGAACTGTGGTGTTGGAGAAGACTCTTGAGAGTCCCTTGGACTGCAAGGAGATCCAACCAGTCCATTCTAAAGGAGATCAGTCCTAGGTGTTCTTTGGAAGGAATGATCAGATCAGATCAGTCGCTCAGTCGTGTCCGACTCTTTGCGACCCCATGAACCGCAGCATGCCAGGCTTCCCTGTCCATCACCAGCTCCTGGAGGTCACTCAGACTCGCATCCATCGAGTCAGTGATGCCATCCAGCCATCTCATCCTCTGTCGTCCCCTTCTCCTCCTGCCCTCAATTCCTCCCAGCATCAGAGTCTTCTCCAGTGAGTCAACTCTTCGCATGAGGTGGCCAAAATACTGGAGTTTCAGCTTTAGCATCATTCCTTCTAAAGAAATTCCAGGATTGATCTCCTTCAGAATGATACTAAAGCTGAAACTCCAGTTCTCTGGCCACCTCATGCAAAGAGTTGACTCATTGGAAAAGACCCTGATGCTGGGAGGGATTAGGGGCAGGAGGAGAAGGGAATGACAGAGGATGAGATGGCTGAATGGCATCACCAACTCTATGGACATGAGTTTGAGTAAACTCCAGGAGCTGATGATGGACAGGGAGGCCTGGCGTTCTGCGATTCATGGGGTCACAAGGAGTTGGACACGACTGAGTGACTGAACTGAACTGAACTGAACTGAATTCTTTCAAAGCTGGAAATAGGGATGTCTATTAACATCTGTTAAAGTGAAAGTGAAGTCTCTCAGTCGTGTCCGACTCTTTGCGACCTCATGGACTGTAGCCTACCAGGTTCCTCCGTCCATGGAATTTTCCAGGCAAAAGTACTGGAGTGGGTTGCCATTTCCTTCTCCAGGGGATCTTCCCGACCCAGGGATGGAACCTGGGTCTCTTGAATTGCAGGCAGACGCTTTACCATCTGAGCCACCAGAGAAGCCCTACGTCTGTTAAAATTTCATGCCAAATAATTGAATTAAGTAAATATACTTTATGCTCTAAAGATTCTTTATATAGCATTCCAGAAATAACTTTGAGTTTGGAATCATAGAGACCTGTTTAAATCTTAGTCCTGACATGTACTGTGTGACCTTGGACAAGTAATTTAATCTCTGAGCTTCAGCTTCCTTGGTGGCTCAGATGGTAAAGAATCTGCCTGTGATGCAGGAGACTGAGGTTTGGTCCTGGTTGGGGAAGATCCCCTGGTTCTCCAGGGGAATGGCTACCCACTCCAGTATTCTTGCCTACAGAATTCCACAGACAGATGAGCCTGGTGAGCTACAGTCCATGGGGTTACAAAGAGTTGGACATGACTGAGCGACTGACACTTTCACTTGATACTTTTTCAGTTTCCTCATCTATAGAATGGACCAAATGCCTTCGTAGCAGAATTAGTATGAATATTCAAAGAGAAATATAGTTAAATCACCCTTAACTTGATTAGTGGTAACCATTATTCCAGTGATCTTCTGAAAATAAGGTTTTCATTATTACTTCACCTCCTCCTCTAAAGGCTTGCTTCATTTCCTTTGCTGTTTACCACTCATCTCCCAAAGTCCTTTGCCTTCTCTTATGGCACCGACTGATTCCTGTCTTGTGTTTGCGTCTTGTAGTGATGCTTTATTATTATTATTTTTGGCCATGCCTCATGGCTTGTGGTATCCTAGTTCCTTGACCAGGGACTGGATCCCGCCCCCCCCCCCCCCCCCCCCCCGCCCAGACTCATTGGAAAAGACTCTGATGCTAGGAGGAATTGGGGGCAGGAGGAGAAGGGGACGACAGAGGATGAGATGGCTGGATGGCATCACTGACTCGATGGACGTGAGTCTGAGTGAACTCCGGGAGTTGGTGATGGACAGGGAGGCCTGGTGTGCTGCAATTCATGGGATCGCAAAGAGTCGGACACGACTGAGCGACTGAACTGAATTGAACTGAACAGTGGAAGCTCAGAGTCCTAATCACTGAATTACCAGAGAATTCCCTGTTGTGATGCTTTATTAATATCTATGTTTGTTAGGTCTCTACATCCCTCATATTACTTGTTCAGTTACTCAGTTGCGTCCAACTCTTTGCAACCTCATGAACTACAGCACGCCAGGCTTCCCTGTCCTTCACTGTCTCCTGGAGTTTGTTCAAATTCATGTCCATTGAGTTGGCAGTGCCATCCAACCATCTCATCCTCTGTCATCCCCTTCTACCTTCTTGTTCTGCACTCAATCTTTCCCAGCATCAGGGTCTTTTCTAATGAGTTGGCTGCTGGCATCAGAGTACCAGCCAGAGTAAACACTCTGGGAAAGATTGAAGGCAGGATTAGATGGGAATGACAGAGGATGAGATGGTTGGATGGCATCACCGACTTGATGAATTTGAGCAAGGTTTGGGAGATGGTGAAGGACAGGGAAGCCTGGTGTGCTGCAGTCTGTGGGGTCCCAAACAGTCGTACACGACTGAGTGACTAAACAACAAAAAACTGGATCTTCCACTTCAGCATCGGTCCCTCCAATTCAGGGTCAGATCCTTGATCTTTAACCTCTGGGTAATTGAGAGTCAGCCCACGTTAGGGATTTTCCTTATGAGGCAGGGGAAATTTTGACTCTGGGGCACCTACCTCTTGCTGCAAGTTCTCCTTACCCCTGCAGTATATGGAGGGTGCCTCCCCCTTTGTTTAAAAGCTGTCTGGGAAATCTCCTTGGTGGTCCAGAGATTAAAAACCCACCTTGCAATTCAGGGAACTGGTTGATCCCTGGTTGGGGAACTAAGATCCCACATGTCACGGGCCACCTAAGTCTGCACACTGCAACTAAGACCCTATGCAGCCAAAAATAAGTGAAAAAAAATGTTGTCTGGAATGAGAACAGAAAATTCCCTCCTCACCAATGAGTGAGTGATCGATGATGTTCCTTTTCCCCAGGAAAGGTAGCTTTAATAAGTACCAAGGAGTGACCCTTTAGTTGTGCAGTTTGTAACATTTAACCAGGGGGAATATTGGGTGGCTGGTGAGGAACCTTTTCGCTATTCCCTGCCATTTTGACTTCTGTCCACTCTGTTTGGTACAGTTGACCTTACAGAAGATCTCTCAGGCTTCCAGTCTTCCATAGCTGTTGGATCCTCCCCTGCAGAAGGGAGCAGCCTTGTTTGTAGAACTTGGACCCAGCTCCTGTGGAGAGCCGACTCAGTCACGTGACTGCCTCAGGAACTTCCAGTTCTGGTGCGGCAGTGGGGGGGTGGCACTGGGGGGCCTGTGTTCCTGGGGGTACACCCTGAGGGGGACCGCTTCCCCAATGTTTCCCAACGACGAGCATGGCCTCAGAGATCTGATTCAGCTGAACTTCCAAGTTGGCACATCAGATCCCTTCTTGTTTAAAGTAGGGGTGATTTCAAATTTTTGGTGATGTGTCCCAGCGTGTCTGGTAAAAGCAGCACCCTTGTTAAAATCCTGTGCCATCAGAGAAGTTCTTCCTGAGAAGAAATTGTGGAAGGCGATCAGCTGCTGCTGCAGGAAGCAGAGTTTTGATTATGCACCAGGAGATGGGAATTGCCTAACTTCCGTTTTGAGCAGAGCTTCCCAGGCAGTGTTGACAGTCACTGTGTTTCATCACGTTGGGGGGGTTGGTGTGTTTGTTTGGGAGGCTGCATCAGTTTCAGCCCTGCCTGCTTACCAGCAGGGTGTTTTAGCACGTGTTAGACGCCTGCTGTTTAAGGGGTACAGCTATATCCCAGGCTCCTTCTGCATGTGTGTAGATATATGTATTTACACAAAGATAAAGGCATTCCTGGAGAGCAGGAGACTGGTATGTAGGGCTGTGGAAAGCATTTGATATTTTCTGTAAATCAGAGGATATTGAGAAGGTGATATAAGGCATGTACGTACATAGAGTAGCTACACAATAAATGTTTCTTTTTTCAATTTTTCTTTCAAAACTTCGTTCACTTCACTTTCAAAGGATGACGTCCCAGTTTGAGAATTTGGGTATGTAGTTGTAACCCACTTAGGTTAAATTTTTCTGCAAATAAATATATATGTTGGGATGGTTACCCACTTAAGTATATAGCCTCTTTTTTGGAAGGAGATTGGCCTTTGAAGTCAGACTGCCTGGAATTTGAGTCCTGATTCTTCTACCTATGATTTTTGAGTTTTCACAACTAAAAATATGTGGTGGATAAAAGCTGGGTCACAGACTGAAGATTAAATGAGGCATTATGAGTAGGGCAGCTGGCATGGTGCCTGGAATGTGGTGAGCTATGGTAAGGGTTACTTAGCCTTCTCTTTACAAGAAATGTAACAGAAATGTTGAAAGGTTTTGACCTTAATGCTCAAGAATAACTGGTGGTGAACAAGAGCATTGCTGATTGGAATATAACATGGGGTTGTGAGGGAGAAGTTCAAAGGATCTAGGGCACCTGGAGGCCTAGTGTATGCTGGAGTCTAATGTTGAAAGAAGGTATGTAGTCAATAATGCCAACTCTTTGTGGCTCCATGGACTATAGCCAGTCTCCTCTGTTCATGGGATTCTCCAGGCAAGAATATGGGAGTGGGATGCCATTTCCTACCTCAGGGGATCTTCCCAACCTCCTGTCTCTTGTGTCTCCTGCTTTGGCAGGTGGATTCTTTACCACTAGCACCACCTGGGAAGTCCTTTCTAGTGACTTGCTTCTCTTCCTTTGGAAATGTATTAAAGGTAGTTATCATTTGGAGGCTTCCCCCCAGCCCCAGAAGAGAATTTATCCATCCCAAGTTCTTTTATTTTTCTAATTTTTTGGGGGTGATCAGCATCTTTGAAAATTGTTAAATAACCAGACTACAGAGTAAGTGTTTATTCGCTAAGTATGATTGATGTCATCCAGTAACTGTTTTAGGCAAGTAATCCCAGACAAGCCAGTTCAGTCCAGTTTACTTCAGTCGCTCAGTCATGTCTGACTCTTTATGACCCCATGGACTGCAGCACCCCAGGCTTCCCTGTCCATCACCAACTCCCAGAGCTTGCTCAAACTCATGTCCATCGAGTCGGTGATCCTACCATCTCATCCTCTGTCTTTCCCTCCTCCTCCTGCTTTCAATCTTTCCCAGCATCAGGATCTTTTCCAATGAGCCATTTCTTCGCATCAGGTGGCCAAAGTATTGGAGCTTCAGCTTCAGCATCAGTCTTTTCAGTGAATATTCAGGACTGATTTCTTTTAGGTTTGACTGGTTTGATCTCCTTGCAGACCAAGGGACTCTCAAGAGTCTTCTCCAACACCACAGTTCAAAAGCATCAGTTCTTTGGTGCTCAGCTTTCTTTATGGTCTGACTCTTATATCCATACATGACTACTGGAAAAACTATAGCTTTGACTAGACCAACATTTGTCAGCAAAGTAATGTCTCTGCTTTTTAATATGCTGTTTAGGTTTGTCATAGCTTTTCTTCCAAGGAGCAAGCGTCTTTTAATTTCATGGCTGCAATCACCATCTGCAGTGATTTTGGAGCCCAAGAAAATAAAATCTGTTGCTGTTTCCATTGTTTCTCCATCTATTTGCCATGAAGTGATGGGACCAGATACCATGATCTTAATTTTTTGAATGTAGAGCTTTAAGCCAGCTTTTTCACTCTCCTCTTTCACTTTCATCAAGAGGCTCTTTAGTTCCTCTTTGATTTCTGCTGCAAGTGCTCATCTTCTATTTTTGTTTTGGTAAAAGTGGATATTCGTTTCAAAATCAAAATACACAAAGTTTAATAGCAAAATTGTGGTGATTCTCCTTAGGACATTTAAAAAGTATTTACCTGAAAGGTGAAGTGTCAGGAATAATATGAACTCACAAACTTTAGGAAATTAGTTTATGCCCCTCTTAAAATGTATTCTTCGTAACTTACTACATCTTACCTTAAAGACAAAACGTAAAAGTAAATGTTCCTATACACAACTACGTATACAGTAGATAACAAATGAGGACCTATTGAATATCACAGGTAACTCTACTCAGTGCTCTGGTGTGACCAAAGTGAAAGTGAAAGGTGCTCAGTCGTGTCCAACTCTTTGCTGCCCTATGGACTATACTCTCCATGGAATTCTCCAGGCCAGAATACTGGAGTGCCTAGCCTTTCACTTCTTCAGGGGATCTTCCCAACCTGGGTTTGGATCCCTCCCAACCCAGGGATTGAACCCAGGTCTCCCGCATTGCAGGCAGATTCTTTACCAGCTGAGCCACAGGGAAGCCCAAGGATACCAGGGTGGGTAGCTTCTCCTATCTCCAGCAGATCTTCCCAACCCAGGAATCGAACCAGGGTCTCCTGCATTGCAGATGGATTCTTTACCAACTGAGCTATCAGAGAAGCCCTATAGTGACCTAAATGGGAAGGAAATCCAAAAAGAGGGGATATATGTATACATATCGGAGAAGGCAATGGCACCACACTCCAGTACTCCTGCCTGGAAAATCCCATGGACGGAGGAGCCTGGTAGGCTGCAGTCCATGGGGTCGCTAAGAGTCAGACACGACTGAGCGACTTCACTTTCTCTTTTCACTTTCATGCATTGGAGAAGGAAATGGCAACCCACTCCAGTGTTCTTGCCTGGAGAATCCCAGGGATGGGGAAGCCTGGTGTCTATGGGGTCACACAGAGTCGGACACGACTGAAGTGACTTAGTATAGTATATAGTATGTATACATATAGCTGATTTACTTTGCTGTACAGCAGAAACTAGCACAATATTGTAAAGCAACTATGTTGTTTAGTCACTAAGTCGTGTCTGACTCTTCTTCGACCCCATGGAGTGTAGCCCTCCAGGCTCCTCAGTTCATGGGATTCTCCAGGCAAGAATATTGGAGTGGGTTGCTATTTTCTACTCCAGGGGATCTGTCCAACCCAAGGATTGAACCTGTATCTCCTGAACTGGCAGGCGAATGCTTTACCACTGAGCCACCTGGGAAGTCCCAAAGCAACTCTACTCCAATAAAAATTAAAAAAGAAAAATTAAATCTTCCTGGGCGAGCTCATGTATTGCCTTACATTCACAAGTGGGACATGTGTGATGAGAACAGAAGGACAGGACAGGAGTAATGGGGGAATTGGTGTCAGGAAAAATAAGTATAGGTTTTAAGTAACTGTTGAATTCCATTAACGTATTTATTCTTTATTTTTGGCAGGGAGCTTAACATACTTGTTTAAACTGAAATGAAGTAGCTTTTATTCCTGTTTTAAGTTCTGTTCTGCAGCCTTTAAATTATGCTTATACTTTGATAGAATTAGTTGTGTGTAAGTCTGTTCTAGCATTTAAGTATCCTTGCAGATACTAACTTGTGTGACTGGCATGACATCCAGCAGAGGTACAGCTTTGTGAATAATGTTTTCTATTAAAAAAAATGCCAAAGGCCTTTTGAGACACTTTCAGATTTTAATTTAGGAAAGCCTGTCATCCAAGTCTCTCATTGAGAGGAAAGAGTTAAATAGGTTTTCTGTGAGGCTCTTAGCTCCTAGAACAATCGATCAAATCTTCTCAAAGGACTGAGAGATGGATCTTTACCCAACAGGGGGCCAAAGTTTTCCAGCTTCTTGATGAATTTCTCTGAGGTCTAATGATTCCTTTTGAACACTGGGCACACTTAGGGGCTTGGAGAAACTCTGGTAAGTTTTCCCAAACTTCATTAAATTGAAAGGCTAACTAAATATTTGGACATACTGAAAACCAAATGTGGTTTAGTAAGTCTTATAGGGTGTCTTTATGAAAGTGTATAGTGGTAAAATCAAGATCTTGGCAAGGAAATGTCTTGTAATATGGGAAATTTTGTTGATTAGCAGACTTATTTAAGATGCTAATTTGTCTAAAAAACATGTGCTTTCCAAATTCAAAAAGCCCATATACCTTCCCAACTTGCTTTGCCCGGAAAGGGTGTAGATAGAGGCTGAAAACCAATGCTTGATTTAGGCTGATAGAATAAGTCTGTTTCATAAAGGTGAAAAATAAGGTAGTCAAAGAAACTGTAAAGGACGTTTTATCTTCTTGCGTCTTAGATTTCTTTTCTCCTATCCTTACAAAGCAAAGCATGGGTGATATGCTGAGATGTCAATTATCATGTAAATCCATATGTTAAGTCTAAGTCCAGAATGTGAACCCTGGTGGTCTATAAGCATGGAGAAGCTTCATCTTTTAGGAGTATAATGGTATACTTCCTCATGACATTTCTGAAATAGAGGGAAAATGAAATATAGGAATGCCTTGTTTTATTGCACTTTATTGTACTTGGCAGAAGTTGTATTTTTTACAGACTGAAGGTTTTTGGCAACTTTGCATCGAGCAGGTCTACCTTCACCATTTTCCCCATAGCATTTGCTCATTTCTTATCTCTCTGTCATGGTTTGGTAACTTTTGCAGTGTTTCAAACTTTTTCATTGTTATTGTATTTGTTATGGTAATCTGTGATCAGAGATCTTTCATGTTACTCTTATAATTGTTTTGGGGCCCTATGAATCATGTTCATAGCAAACTTCATCAATAATTGTTGACTGTGTTCTGACTATTGCACCGAACTGCCATTCCCCCATCTCTCTCTGTATCCTCAGGCCTCCCTATTCCTTGAGAGTAAATAGTATTGAAATCAGCCCAGTTAATTACTCTGTGAGTGTGCGTGCTGAATCACCTTAGTTGTGTCCTACTTTTTGTGACTCTGCCAAGAGGGGTGTCCTTCTTGGGATCGCAAAGAGTCGGACATGACTTAGCGGCTAAAATTACAATCATAGTAACAAAGAAAGATGAGGAAGCTGCAGAAGATAAGTTTGAAGCTTAAGAAACTGTCTCCTAAACACCAAAGTGCAAGGTGAAGCAGCAAGTGCTGATGTAGAAGCTGCAGCCTGAAGGTGGCTTCACTGAACAATAGATTTTCAACTTATAAATGATGTGAGAAATGATGGTTGTCCTGGGAAAATTCCTCCCAGTGTTTGTATCAGTAAAAAGCTCACTAGATGCTTTTGGGGGCATGGATGGGACTTATCAACCATAGGATGGTTCTGCTGGGCTATTTCATTGAAAGACTCTCAATTGTTCAATAATTTGTGGTCTTTTTTTGGCCTGGTCTGTTTCTGTGGAGGTGAATCCTCCAATCTCTTTCCTGGGGGGAACATAAGCTAGATGGCTACTGTTCTCAAAGTGGAGGGGAAGCAAGCTGGTGGTGGCTCTGGATAGCAACCTTCACTGTTCCCTTCTATCTGCTCTACTATGGTCTTGACGACAGAAATAGTACAAGGTGTTGGGGGAGCACGTTAGCAGGGGCACCTAATGTATGTGGGGTGACAGGGAAGGCCTCCTTGAGAAGGATTAAGCTGGTATCTGAAGGATGAGAAAGGAGCCAGCTAGGTGAGAGTGAGGGGAGAGTATTCTAGGCAGCATGCATGTGTGCTCAGTCACTGAATCATGTCCGACTTTGTGTGACCCCATGCATTGTAGCCCACCAGGCTCCTCTGTCCATGGGATTTCTCAGGCAAGAATACTGGACTAGGTTGCCATTCCCCTCTCCAGAGGATCTTCCTGACCCAAGGATCAAACCCATGTCTCCTGCATTGCAGATTCTTTACCACTGAGCCGCCTGGGAAGCCCTGTTCTAGGCAGAAGGCTTATAAATTTATTTGGGTAGATGTGTCTTGTAAGGTGGACCAAGTAAGTTGTCAGTTTGTTTTAGTAGTTCATATAATCAGAAGAACAGCACCAGGGATGTAATACCAAAGGCACTCTTTCTTTTGGTGGTTAGTTATATTAACTAATTAATGTACTTAGTCGCTCTGTCGTGTCTGACTCTTTGCGACCCCCTGGACTGCAGCCTGCCAGGTTCCTCTGTCCATGGAATTCTCCAGGAAAGAATACTGGAGTGGGTTCCCATGCCGTCCTCTAGGGGATCTTCCCAACCCAGGGATGGAACCCAGGTCTCCCTCCTTGCAGGTGGATTCTTCATCATTTGAACTACCAGGGAAGCCCAACTAATTAATATCGTGTCCTTTTCAGATATGTAAATAACAGCAATGAGGTTCTAAATGAAATGTTGGCTTAAGAATCCAGATTTAAACTTACTACATTGGGTATGAGAAGTTGGACTTTGTGAGGAATTGAATGATTAAATTAGTTGCAAGTTTTTCTTGTTAGTTTATCTGTTGCTTGTTGACTTTGTCTTCTGGATGTCACCTGAGATTTGTTGGTGCGTTTTTGTAGTGGTAATATGACCGATTAGACTAGTTTTAAGCAGATACTGAAATTTAGATTAGCTGTTACGTATACTCTTTGCGACCCGGTGGACTGTAGCCTACCAGGCTCCTCTGTCCATGGGATTCTCCAGGCAAGAATACTAGAGTGGGTTGCCATTTCCTTCTCCAGGGGGTCTTCCCGACCCAGGGATTGAACCCAGGTCTCCCACATTGGAGGCAGACACTTTAACCTCTGAGCCACCAGGGAAACCCATACTATCAATCTTGGCCTTTCGGGAAATGTTCCCAGCCTGTCTTTCAGGCTTTGTTTCTGTTTCTCTCCAATATGTTTTCTTGATTCTTCAGAAAAGAAAAGAAGTTTAATATTCCCTAAAAGATCATGGCATCTGGTCCCATCACTTCATGGGAAAAAGATAGGGAAACAGTGGAAACAGTGTCAGACTTTATCTTTTTGGGCTCCGAAATCACTGCAGATGGTGATTGTAGCCGTGAAATTAAAAGACGCTTACTCCTTGGAAGGAAAGTTATGACCAACCTAGATAGCATATTCAAAAGCAGAGACATTACTTTGCCAACAAAGGTCCATCTAGTCAAGGCTATGGTTTTTCCAGTAGTCATGTATGGATGTGAGAGTTGGACTATAAAGAAAGCTGAGTGCCAAAGAATTGATGGTTTTGAACTGTGGTGTTGGAGAAGACTCTTGAGAGTCCCTTGGATTGCAAGGAGATCCAACGAGTCCATCCTAAAGGAGATCAGTCCTGGATGTTCATTCATTGGAAGGACTGATGTTGAAGCTGAAACTCCAGTACTTTGGCCACCTCCTGTGAAGAGTTGACTCATTGGAAAAGACCCTGATGCTGGGAAGGATTGGGGGCAGGAGGAGAAGGGGACGACAGAGGATGAGATGGCAGGATGGCATCACTGATTCGATGGACATGGGTTTGGGTAGACTCTGGGAGTTGGTGATGGACAGGGAGGCCTGGCGTGCTGTGATTCATGGGGTCACAAGGAGTCGGATATGACTGACTGAACTGAACTGAAACTATATTTGAATTGAATTCTTCCACCCCAGGGTCTCACTTAGAATGCAGCTCTTTGGCTTCTCAGCTGCCCCACCCTCCCCTTATCTCTACCCCTTCACAGCTGTTGCGGTGATTCTTTCAGCATGGCATTTTTTTTAGTTCCTGCACAAGTAGACTCTCACTTTCTCTCTCTCTTTTTTAAAGAGGGACTTTTTTTGTTGTTGTTGGTTTGGCTGCACCTTGTGGCATGTGGAACCTTAGTTCCCTGACTAGGACGCAAACCTGTGCCCCTTGCATTGGAACTTGAAGTCTTAACCCCTAGATGGCCCGGGAAGTGCAGATCCTCACTTTCTCTTAAACTTTCATAGCACTGTCTCCCTTGTTTACTCATTAAAAAGGTAGAGTAAGTCCTATTTCTACTCTTATTTTCACATCTTTTGGTTGCAACATATCTATAATTTTGGCCAACTCAGTAATTTTGGCATCTAATGTTCTGTGCTGTGCTGTGCTGTCTCTTCAGTCATGTCTGACTCTTTGTGACCCTATGGACCCACCAGGTTCCTCTGTCCATGGGATTCTCTAGGCAAGAATACTGGAGTGGGTTGCCATGCCCTCCTCCACTGGATCTTCTTGACCCAGGGATCGAACCCTTGTCTCGTACATCTCCTGCATTGGCAGACGAGTTCTTTACCATTAGCACCAACTGGGAAGTCCACCTAGTGTGATAGAGCTTACTAAATCTGTTTCTAGCTGATTTGAATGGAGATTCCTTTTTATTTCCCCTGTGATCTATCTTCAAGTTTTCACAGTCATATATTAGAGAATATATGTAAATGTTCCAAGTTATCCTCGTTCTAAACATCTTCAGAATGTCCCCATTTTATTTGTGTATTCATTTGACATTATCATTTGATATCAAAGGCAAAAGAGCCTACCCATTTGGCCCTATTTCTTCTTCCCATTTAACCATTTCTTTTAACTATTTTAAACTAACTTTTATTTTTTTCTCCCAGATTTTGAGAAAGTAAGTGTTCATTATGAGGCTTCCCAGCTGGTGTTAGTGGTAAAGAACCTGCCTGCCAACAACCCACTCCGATATTTTTGCCTGGGAAATCCAATGGACAGAGGAGCCTGATGGGCTATAGGCCCTAGGGTCGCAAAGAGTTCGACACAACTAAAGTGACTTGGGATTGGTCCTGGTGTTTCAGATGGTAAAGAATCTGCCTGCAGTGTGGGAGACCTGGGTTCGATTCCTGCGTCAGGGAGATTCTTCTGGATAAGGAAATGGCAACCCACTCCAGTATTCTTGCCTGGAGAATCCCTGTGGATAGAGGAGCCTGGTGGGCTTATAGTCCATGGGGTTTTAAAGAGTCAGACATGACTGAGCAACTAACACACAAGTGACTTAGCGTGCACACTTGTATTCATTATACAGTTGGCAGAAACTGGGCTATAGTTCCCTCTCCCCCCACCCCCCAACCCCAGCCTTCCTATTATGTCTAACATACCAACTGATCAAATAAATTCATAGTAGTTCTCCAGTACTTCACATGTGGAGTCCTCTGGCTAAATTTCAAGATTCCCTGTGACTTTATAGCACCTTATTTTACTCCCAAACAGAACTTTTGGTCATTCTTAATTATTCTGTGAACAAGCCATCACCATTCCCATATTTGGTCTTTATTCATATTATACCCAGTATGTGAAATGTCTTCCCTCTCTTTGACTTATAGTTCATTTCTGCTAATCTGTCAGCACAGGTGGACTCGTTGGAATCTTCCTGACTGTCCTAATCATCTCATAGTGATGGATTTGGAGCCAGAACCCAAGCTCCTGCCTTTTTATGCACTGTCATGCCCTCTGTTTAGCATTCCTGCTCAGATCCATTGAATGATGGCTCTCACACCAAGCTGGCCGTTTCTTTCCTCATTGTCAGCAATGGCTTTATATCTTGGTGGGTAAGTTAATCACAGACCTGCATGATCACACCAGCTGTACTATAAAAACTTTGTGAGATAGCTAACAAGTGCCTGATACGGAGGCAATGTCCATAAACAGCCATCCATGGTTTTCCAGCTCCAGATCCAGTGATGCTCATATCGTAGAACCAGAAGCTAGAATTCCTTTCTTCCAGGGCACTGCTGTGTCTCCAGATCTGATACGCCTTACACTTCAGTTAATCTCTTTCCTTGGCAATCTAGTACAAGGCCTCAGTAGATGGCCTGCGGGTTTGGTTGTGTTACCACTGTGCTATTTAAGTTTTACAGTGAACTCACTCGGAACTCTAGTAAATTAAAAACAAAAAGGGCGGGGAACTATTGGATATTTTAACTGCCTCTTTCTTTGACTTCTTGGTTCAAGCCAACAGTATATTTCTCAAACAACTTTGATATGTAGACTGCTGAGGAAAGCTATATGGTCCCAACCTGGCAGGTTAAGAGTTCTTTGAACTAGTTAATGAAATGCTTCATACTGGGAACCTGGAGAAATATCAGCTTAGTTTCTGAAAAGCCTTTTGATAATGCTTCCCTTAAGGGTTTAAGAAAAATGCCAACAGAGTAAAAAGTATTGCTTTTTTCATAGATTTCAACATATTTAAACAATAGCAAAAAAGAGTTCAAAGGAAAAACTGCTGTTCTTTGCCCAGGGAGGTCAGTCATTGGTTGATACCAGTTTTATTATGGCAAATAATACTGTTAGTGCTAAAAGAAGTCTTTGGAGGAGAGCTTAGAAAGACAATTGATGGACATCAAGTTAAAGATATTTTGAAAAGTGAAAAATGTGTTAGCTTTGTAAATACATTGAGGTGAATTTAAAAACATGGGCACCCACTGCTATGTTATTTTAACCTGTAGAGTTTCACTGTAATTTTTAGAAACAAATGTTGTTGATGTATGTTTAAGATGCTGTAGCAGAAATACCGTGGAATGTGCAGTCTATAATAAACAGAAATTTATTCCTCATGTTTGGGAAGCTGGGAAGTCCAAGATCAAGGTGCTGGCAAATTTGATGTTGGATGAGAACCAGTCTCCTCATTGGTGGCTGTTTTCACTATAAACTCATGTGGCAAAGGGTCAGGGGATCTCTTTGGGGCCTCTTTTATAAGGCAGTGATCCTATTTGTGATGGCCCCATCTCATGACCTGGTTACCTCCTAAGGCCTAACTTCTGAATACAATTACTTTGGTGATTAGGTTTCAACATATGAATTAGGATTTGGAGAGGGTAAAGCATGTAGACCAGCTGCTACTGCTAAGTCGCTCCAGCCACGTCCAACTCTTTGCAATACCATGGACTGTAGTCCGCCAGGCTCCTCTGTCCATGGGATTCTCCAGGCAGAATGTTCTAATCCTAAATGTATAGTTTAGTTTTTACACACCTATATAAGTGAGTTTCAGTGTAATTTGATTTACACATTTGTATTAGTAGAAAGTTAAATATTTACATTTTTAAAAATGTAGTGTATGCTATACACCACTTTTATTCATTATATTTTAAATATTTACTTATTTATTTATTTGGTTGTGCTGCATAGCACAGCATATAGGATCTTAGTTCCCCCACCAGGAATGGATGGAGGTTCGTGCACTGGAAGCTCAGAGTCTTAACCACTGGACAGCCAGGGAAGTCCCATATACTTAGATTTTAAAGTTTGGGAAGGAAAAAACATAGCTCTTAGTCTGCTATTTTATAGTTGTGAATCAGTTTCTTATTACAAGCTTTTCATATTGGTTTCTGTATGTTCTGTGTGTTAATTATTGCTATAAAATAAATTGCTATTTGATGATGCTAGGTTATGAGACCTGTGGATTGACCCAGCTTCTAGATTTATCTGATTATTTCCTCATGATGTCATTTAACTTACTTCTGTATCTTCTATATTTTAAGTTGGAAGTTATATCTTATATTAGTCTACTACTAGAACCAGTAGTAGATAGATGGATAGACAGATACATAGCCACACACACATACATGTGTGTGTGTATGTGTGTGTATAGATACATAGCCACACACACACACGTGTGTGTGTGTATGTGTGTGTAGCCTTTTATTCTATTCAGGTCTTTCTTCATTAGATTGGGTGAAGCCCACCCACCTTGGGGAGGGCAATATGCTTTATTCCATCCACCAATTTAGACCTTGACCCCATCCATTAAACACCCTCACAAGACACATGCAGAAATAATGTTTAGTCACATATCTGGGCACCTTGAGGCCCAGTGAGGCTCCATTTCCCTGATAGCTCAGTTGGTAAAGAATCTGCCTGCAGTGCAGGAGACCCTGGTTCGATTCCTGAGTGGGGAAAACCCCATGGAGAAGGGAAAGGCTACCCACTCTAATATTCTGGCCTGGAGAATTCCATGGACTGTATAGTCCATGGGGTCAGAAAGAGTTGGACACGACTGAGTGACTTCCACTTTTCATAAGACAAATCTTGTCAAAAAAGAGGTCTTGATTTTCTTTGAATGTTTTACTAAATTCATATACTATAAAATCACAGGCTGTCTCAATTTCATTTATGTGGTATTGTGATTTATAATAAGAAATATATATTTGGTGTTCATCTATTCTTCTTTGCACAGAGTTCCTAAACTCTTTGGATTTCCTGTGATGAGGGGATGTTCTGGACTTACATGGAGGTACCCTGGCATAGCCCAGGCTCCTGCCACTCCCTCTGAGGAACAGGACTTAGGAGTGCAGCCCCATCACCATCTGGCTATGGTCACAAGTTGCTGATCGCAAGTGAGAGCAGCAACAGAACTGCCCTGCTGAGCCCAGTCAACCAATAGTGTGAGGAGAAATCATAAAAGAATTGCTGTTTTTAGGCATGACATTTTGAGGTAGTTTGTTACACAGCGATAGGTATGCATGCTAAGGCACTTCCGTCGTGTTTGGCTATTTGCAACCTCATGGACTATAGCCTGTCAGGCTCCTCTGTCCATGGGATTCTCCAGGCAAGAATACATTCCCTTCTCCAATGGATCTTCCCAACCCAGGGATTGAACCTTAGTCTCTTACATCTCTTGCTTTGGCAGGCTAGTTCTTTGCTACTAGTGCCACCTAGGAAGCCCTTACACAATGATTGATAATAATCAAATCAGATAGGTTGAGATATTCCCAAGTACAGTTTTAGAATTTTAAAATTAAGTCTTGTACACGGGTTGAAATCTCGTTTAATTTGTTCAAGCCCTCTTGTTTGTAGAGGGATAAAGTTCAGGGTCGTCTTCTTTGCAATATTTACAAACAATTGTCAACAAATAGTTGTAGTTCACTATGTTTCAAAAATTGGAGGCTTTGGATGCTTTATTTACATAATAAGTTTTTTGTTTTTTTTTTTTTTAATTTTAGTTTTGGCTGCACTGGGCCTTCGTTGCTGTGTAAGGATGTTCTCTCACTGCAGTGAGTGGGGCCTACTCTCTAGTTGTGGTGTACAGTCTTCTTGTTGTGCTGGCTTCTCATGTTGCAGCGCAGGGGCTTTAGGGCAGGTAGGCTCAGTAGTTGTGGCACACGGGCTTAATTGCCCCTTGGCACATGGGGTCCTCCTATATCAGGGATTGAACCCCTGACCCCTATACTGACAGGCAGATTCTGAACCACTGGACCACCAGGGAAGTGCATATTTAGTTGTTGTTCGGTTTCTAAGTAATGTCTGACCCTTTGTGACCCCATGAATTGCAGCATGCCAGGCTTCCCTGACCTTCAATATCTCCCAGAGTTTGCTCAAACTCATCTATTGAGTCAGTGATGCCATCCAAGCATCTCATCCCCTGTTGAACCTCCCCACCCCCACCCACCCTGCCCCACCTTTTGCTTGCTCTCAATCTTTCCCAGCATCAGAGTCTTTTCCAGTGAGTCAGCTCTTCACATCAGGTGGCTGAAGTACTAGCGCTTCAGCTTTAGCATCAGTCCTTTCAATGAATATTCAGGGTTGATTTCCTTTCGGATTGACTGATTTGATCTCCTTGCAGTCCGTGGGACTCTGAAGAGTCTTCTCCAGCGGTTTTTTAAAAAAAGATTTTTTTCAACTGAATTTCAAAAAGAAAAGCCAATATTTAAAAGTCTTATTTATAAAATAGTTCATGACTGACATATGTCAGCTTAGATTGATTGACAAAATTGTTCTTCCTCTTCAAAGAGTCATATGTTCTTAACATTCAACTGATAATAACCAGTAAAAAGATAGTGCACACTGCCAGGAAGAAGTACTTATTTTTAATTAAACATCAGTTTTCTCACAAAGATCAGGTAGTTTATTTATTCTGTGTATATGTAAAATATTTAAAATTTGACAGTGATAGCTTGCACTTTGATTGTTAGACTGTGGGAACTTATTTGGATGAAATTATAAATTAAGTGTGTATCACAACCAAATCAACATGTTTTTCTGCTTCCTCAGTTTCTTAATAAGAACATTGTTTCTATTTTGATGCTATATTCCAACAAAATTTGCATCTGTGGCATCTCTGCAAAATCAAATAATTGATCTGTTCAATGCTAACCTGTTTAAATTTACAGTGGTGGTCACATAATGTCAGGTGTCTTACCTTTAACAAAATAGACTTTAAATTTTTTTCTTGGATTTAATGTTTGATTTTTTAAAAAATGAGCCAATATTTGAATTAATTTAGCTGATTTTTCTCTTTAAAACACCCATGACTGATATAAAATGGCGTTTTCTAGTTGTTTGTAAAATTCTTCTGCTTATGGAGCCAACAAATTAATAAATACTGCCGCTTTAAACATACACTAGAAATTTGGGATGTAAAAACAAGCACTATATAGAATACTCATTTTATATAAATGAGAAGTCATGCTTCACAGTTTTATATAACTGTATCTGCTCAGGCTGTATGAAATTGCCATCATTAAGCACAGGCTTCTTAACATAACTGCTAATATTTTAAATAGATATGAATCCTTTTAAGCAGATTTGGGTCTTGGAATCAGTGATATTTTTGTAGAGATATTTTGGCATGTGATAAACATTGAAACCTGCATGCAGGTCAGGAAGCAACAGTTAGAACTGGACATGGAACAACAGACTGGTTCCAAATAAGAAAAGGAGTACGTCAAGGCTGTATATTGTCACCCTGCTTATTTAACTTATATGCAGAGTACATCATGAGAAGCGCTGGGCTGGAGGAAGCACAAGCTAGAATCAAGATTGCCGGGAGAAATATCAATAACCTCACATATGCAGATGACACCACCCATATGGCAGAAAGTAAAGAAGAACTAAAGAGCCTCTTGATGAAAGTGAAAGTGGAGAGTGAAAAAGTTGGCTTAAAGCTCAACTTTCAGAAAACTAAGATCATGGCATCTGGTCCCATGACTTCATGGGAAATAGATGGGAAAACAGTGGAAATAGTGTCAGACTTTATTTTTCTGGGCTCCAAAATCACTGTGGATGCTGACTGCAGCCATGAAATTAAAAGACGCTTACTCCTTGGAAGGAAAGTTATGACCAACCTAGACAGCATATTAAAAAGCAGAGATATTTTGTTGACCTTTGTCAAAAAAGGTCCGTCTAGTCGAGGCTATGGTTTTTCCAGTGGTCATGTATGGATGTGAGAGTTGGACTATAAAGAAAGCTGAGTGCCAAAGAATTGATGCTTTTGAAGTATGGTGTTGGAGAAAACTCTTGAGAGGCCCTTGGACTGTAAGGAGATCCAACCAGTCCATCCAAAAGGAGATCAGTGCTGGGTGTTCATTGGAAGGACTGATGCTGAAGCTGAAACTCTAATACTTTGGCCACCTGATGCGAAGAGCTGACTCATTTGAAAAGACCTTGATGCTGGAAAAGATTGGGGGCAGGAGGAGAAAGGGACAACAGAGGATGAGATGGTTGGATGGCATCACTGACTCAATGGACATGGGTTTGGGTGAACTTCGGGAGTTGGTGATGGACAGGGAGGCCTGGTGTACTGTGGTTCATGGAGTCGCAAAGAGTGGGACATGACTGAGTGACTGAACTGAACTGAACTGAAATGTTGAGAAGCATTTTGTGCAAAGAGCAGATCATGAACTTTTCTGAGAAGTGGAAATTCAGAATTTAATTTTTCAAAAGAATATTTATTGGGCCGCTCTGGGTCTTAGATTCGGCACACAGGATCTTTGATCTTTAGTTGTAGCATATGAAATCTAATTCCCTGATCAGGAATCGAACCCTGGCCCCCTGCATTGAGAGTGTGGCGTCTTAGCCACTGTACCACCACAGAAGTTCCTAATTTTTCATTAAACATACTATTTTGAACTCATTGTTGGCAATAGATTTTTTTTTTTTTTAATAAAAAAGCCTAATCCCAAATACATAGTGTATGGGAGTTTCATCCTTGGGTTAGGAAGATCCCCTGGAAAAGGAAATGGCAACCCACTCCAGTATTCTTGCCTGGAGAGTTCCATGAACAGAGCCACCAGGGAAGCCCCATTGGTATCATATATGGTTCATCTAATAATAAGGTTCTGTCTGGTGACCTTTGGTGCTAAGGTTTTTGGTGACTGTTCTATGGAAGCAGTAAAAGTGGCATCTGACCTTATCATATCTGCCTGGCGCCTTGTAGTCACACCAGGTTGGCTTTGTGGAAGAGCTCTGTGGCCGAGGATTGGTCATGAAAGTATTGGTGTGGTGAAATGCCCCAGAAACACATTACATGTGCCAATGCCTGGGCTGCAGCAGTAGTCATCTTACTGGTCTACCTACTCTAGTCTCCCTCCCTTTCTTCCTAACCTGCACACTGATGTCAGTGCCTCTTAATTCCAAAGAGTTAAGTATATTTTACTTTTACTGTTCAGTAAGGTAATGCATGCTCTTTGTAAAAGTTTTAAGTTAAAAAAAAAAGTTTTAAGTATTATGTAACTATAATGCATGGGAAAGTAAAAATCTTATGTAATTCTACCTCTGAAGACAAACATTGTTATCAATTTGGTCTATGTTCTATTATTTTTTTGCACATATACCAACAGAAATATATTTTATATTTTTGGATATTAGATTAGACTTTCAAATGAAAACTCATTCTAGACCCCACCTGTTGGAAATGATGAAGCTCCTAGCACAGTCTCTGTCCTATATCTTTATGGTGTGGAGACTGAGCAAGGCTGAGTTTTCTCACTAATGCAAGCTGAATATTTTCTGAGCTTGACTGGATCAGATATATATTGACATCCAAGGCTTTTTTTTTTTTTTTTAAAGCTAACCTTTTCCAAGGTTAAGGTTGAAAGACTAGACATGATGAAGTTGATACTTAAGTTGTTCAGTGTCTAAGGTAAAAAAATAAATTTACTGTGATGTGGCGGGCTTAGTGAGCACCTATTTGTGTGCTTGGCATTTGTGAGTGATTCCTAGCAAGTTGCAAATTAGAACTGAATATACACAGCACAGGAAAAATAGACATCTGGGTGCCTACAATAGGAAGAGGTACTCTGTAATAGATGATAGGATTAAAAATATACTATGGAAGTGCATCTCAAGAACCAACTATTTGGGGACAACCATTAAGGCACAGATTTAGTGGTATAATTTTAGATACAAAAACCCAGAAAGAATGAGAAGTGAAAATGTAGGAAATTTTTAATCTTTCTTACTTTTCCAAAATTGAGAAAGTCTAATGAAGTATCACCATGTATTTTTCTCCATTAGGAGCAAAGATAAAATCAAAATACAGTATAAACTTCCTTTTATGGAGTTATCATTTGGTATTACACTTCATAGGAATACTGGGAAGAAGTACAGGAACAGCCATGAACATAAGAGGAAGTGATGGAAAGGTGAAGTGTCAATTTTCAGGGAAAATGATGTCTATCTCCACGGAGACTTAAAGAAAGACAATAATGATTAAAAAAAAAGTGAAAAGAGTGTTTAAGAACAAATTTATAATTGAAAGAAGGGCCTGAAAGCCCCTGAAATGGCATACTAAGAGGAGCACTGGGATTTTCTCCATGGAAGAGTTTTCTGAAAGGAGTTATCGCCTTCCAATTATGGCTTTACGCCTATTCTCCCCACAGACACATGTGCTTGAAACCCCTCCTGGCCCCCTAAGAGAAACTTCTATGGTCCTGATGAGATTGTGTGCCTTAGAATCACTTCTCCGAGAAAGGAGATGCTAAAGGGTACTCGAATAAAATATTAAAAATTATGAAGGACATAACAAAGGCCAATCAGTCCTTTCTTTTCCCCAGACCCCATAATAGGAGAACAAGGGTTATCTGATGAAATTAAAGAGTAGCAAATTAAATGCTAATAAAATGGGATAGTCACTTATATAATTCATTATCATGGGAGGTCGCAGAGGCAAATTCCGTGGCTGGATTAACTGTGGGGCTGGCTGATTTTATGACCACTAAAGATATATTTAGCAGTGGAGGCTGATATTGTGAGAGAAGTGATTCTATTACATTCTCCTAGAGATGGTTTGCAAGGACCTCTAGCAAGTGGTGTCTGAGACCTGTGAGAGCCAGCCTCATGGGTTCTGATCTTTGGTGGGAAATTGTAGTAAAAATTAGTTTTTAAGGGGAATGTCCTCAGGTATTGTATTCATGTTGCAGTCCCAAGTTCTCTCGTAGAGATCCAAAAGTCCTTTAATGAGGAGCAACTGGGGTACAAAGTTTTGTTACACAAGATGGGGAATTCCTGAAGATCTTTTATCTTTTGTCCAGCAGAGTGACTATAGTTAACAGTGCTGTGTTGTATACTTGAAATGTGCTGTGAGAGTAGATCTTAAATGTT
This sequence comes from Tragelaphus eurycerus, assembly GCA_935064755.1. Taxonomy (NCBI): domain Eukaryota; kingdom Metazoa; phylum Chordata; class Mammalia; order Artiodactyla; family Bovidae; genus Tragelaphus; species Tragelaphus eurycerus. Next base: position 12,399,079 of record CAKXYN010000036.1, on the reverse strand, counting down.
CTTAGCATACATGAAAAGGAAAAAGAATATGGTAAATGTGTGAAGTGATAGGTAATGTTCATTAGCTTGACTGTGCTGATTCTTTCACAGTGTATGTTTATCAAAACATACACCTTAAAAATAGGCAGATTTTATTTGTCAAGCTGTGTGTGCTCAATTGCTCAGTCAAGTCTGTTTGTAACCCCATGGACTGTAGCCCTTCAGGCTCCTCCGTCCATGGGATTTCTCAGTCCAGAATACTAGAGTGGGTTGCCATTTCCTCCAGTAGATCTTTCCAGGGATCGAGCGCTCGTTTCCTGTCTCCTGCATTGGCAGGCAGATTTTTTACTACTGAACCTCCAGGGAAGCCCTACAGATAGGAGACAGCATTTCAAAACAAGCAACAGAGACGTCTCCCGGAATTTTGTTGTTGTTTTTGTTTTTGGCTGCTCTGGGTCTTAATTGCGGCTTCAGGATCTAGTTCCCTGACCAGGAATCGACTAGGGATCGAACTCCTGGCCCTCTCTGCATGGGGAGCATAGAGTCTTAACTACTGGACCATCAGGAAGTCCCTCTCCCAGAATTTTGAGCAGCTTGTTTTTTCTTTTCCCTCTTAGGACTTTTTAAAATTTTAATGCTCTAATTTCTAATATACTTTGAGAAATTCTCCTTTGAGGAAAGAATGGGGGTATCCTATCAGCATCTAATAGATATTAATCTTATAAGTGAGGGGATATTGATCAAGGATTCCTTTAAGCCCCAGTGTTAATTCATTTATGTGTTTATTAGCCATTCATTCTCTTGGACTGGACACTCCCAAATAACTCTCTGCTGGCAGAAATGAAGCCTGTGACATGAATAACACAAGGTTTTCCTCTACCATTAGGCGTATCTGTGTAATGAATCAGTACAGGTTCTCCTAGTTCCAAATGTATTTGATTTTGCACAGAGTAGGACTTTTCATGGCTGGGCTTCCTTCAAGAAAGTTATTTATAGTTGAGCAGAAAAGAAACATAACTTTTTAAAATAAGTTTTGGGCTTCCCTGGTGGTCCAGTGATTAAGACTATGCTTCCAATGCAGGGGATGTGGGTTCGATCCCTGGTCAGGGATCCAAGATCCCACATGCTATGAGATGCAGCCAAAATAAAAAAAAATTAAAAAATAAATAAAATTAAAATAAAAAAAATAAAAAAGTAAATAAAAATTAGATACTGATAAGTCTTTCCTTTTGAGGACTGTGTAAAAAACAAGTGAATGTATTTAATAAAATCTTCAAGTTTTAAATTGATGTTCTTTTTGCTTCTAGACCTTAGCTGGATCTCCAAAATACAAGTGAATAAACCAGCAGTGCTAAGACGTGCAGAACAAATCCAGGCTCGTAGACCCGTGAAAAAGGAGTGGCAGGTAAGGGCTTTTCTTAAAAACTCTTTCCCTTGCTTTACAGGCCTGATCTCTTCCCTCGAGGCCACAAGACTGAATTTCACTCAAGCTGCATCTCAACTTAAAAGATTGTAGCTGTCCCTGACTTATTTTAATAATTCATATATGATGAAGATGGGTTGGAGAAAGATAACATGTTTATCTAAACAGGTTAAAATCTTATCATTCTTGAGTGGCAAAGCTGCAAATGAATATGAGGCATTTTTATTCATGAGTGAATTAAGTGGCATATTTTCTCAACATACTTATTCAGTTTCTTAGACACACCTTTGGTTGTCTTCTATTTTAATTTTAAAACCGTAACACCTAAACCTGGTGGGTCCATTGTTGGAGGCCCTGAGGTTGTGAGAGTTGATCTTATTTGACCATCATGTTTACTGCTGCTGGTAAGTTTCATCAGTCGTGTCTGACTCTGTGCGACCCCATAGATGGCAGCCCACTAGGCTCCCCCATCTCTGGGATTCTCCAGACAAGAACACTGCAGTGGGTTGCCATTTCCTTCTCCAATGCATGAAAGTGAAAAGTGAAAGTGAAGTCGCTCAGTCATGTCTGACTCTGACCCCATGGACTGCAGCCCACCAGGCTCCTCTGTCCATGGGATTTTCCAGACAAGAGTACTGGAGTGGGGTGCCATTGCCTTCTCCGCATGTTTACTGTATGATTAATTTTCCCAAATTATCTTTCAAAATTTGCAAAATGGTGTTTTGTAGAGTACTAGTGGTCAGCATATTCTTCAGTATGTACTAACCAAAGACATGCTACACATCTCAGGACTGAAAGGAATTCAGAGTTCATTCTACAAGTGAGGCAAAATATCGTGATTGAATCCTTTAGGGTGACAGGTTGCATTTTGCTTATCCTTAGAAATAATCTGATTGAAAAGATAAAAGTAATTTATTTGAATGAGTTTTGAAATGTGAATAATATTGTTTTAAAATTGAAATTGGATTAAACTGGAAAAAAAAAAAAAAAAAGAAAGTAGAGACCCTTTATAATGTCTCATTCCAGATCCCAGGGATGGAAATCTAATATAAGATGGAAACTTTTGTTCCTGAGTTCTCCCTTATCAGGGTAGAACCTTCCCAGGTCGCTCAATGGTAAAGAACCTACCTACCAATGCAGGACATATAAGAGACGTGGGTTCCATCCCTGAGTCAGGAAGATCCTCTGGAGAAGGAAATGGCAACCCACCTCTGAGTCTCCTTGTGTTGAGGTGCAAAAGTCACACGTGGGGAGACTTGTTCTATTAGGAATTTCCATTTGGGGTATCTGTGGAAGAAAAAAAGTTTAAAAGCTATTTTTTTCCCCTTTTATTTTACTCTGTGTAACATTCATCTTTTTGGTTAAGCTTGAACATATCAGAATGTATGCCTCAGAACAGCATAGACAGGAGATTTTATTTTATTTAAAGCAGTTTGTTTTTAAAGATTTTTTTGATGTGGACCTTTTTTGTTTTTTTTTTTCCCCTTTTGGTCTTTTTTGAACTTGTTACAGTGTTGCTTTTTTTTTTTTTTTAATGCTTTGGTTTTTTGACCCCAAGGCATATGGGATCTTAGTTCTCCTACCAGGGATTGAACTAGAACCCCTTCTTCCCTTAGAAGGTGAAGTTTTAACCACCAGACTACCAGGGAAGTCCCTAGACATGAGATTTTAGCACCCTTATGTACCTAATGGTTTTCTACTAACTAACTGGATTGGAGATTAATTATTTTTTTTTAAACCTTGTTTTTACTTTTCTTCAAACCAGGCTGCATGGCTCCTGAAGGCTGTTACCTGCATAGATCTTACCACACTTTCAGGTGATGACACAGCTTCCAACATTCAAAGGCTGTGTTATAAAGCCAAGTATCCAATCCGGCAAGACCTCTTAAAAGCTTTAAATATGCATGATAAAGGTAATGTGTACAGTCTGTCTGATGTTTACCTTTTTTTACAGAAGCAATCACTGAATCTAAGAAGACTTAAGATTTGGATGCTGAAATGATAGTAACAATAAAATCTGTGATAGAACTGTGTATGCAGAGTAATAATTGAGATTCTTCTCTGAAAAACAGCAGAGAGAGAATCTGAGTCTCATTTTTAGGTCAGTTCTTGCCCATCATGGATTAAAGTTGCAAGTATTGAGTTTCTTTATTTTTCGTTCCAGTTCTTCAGTTTTGGAAATTTTCTGTCTAGTGACTCGAATACTATGATTCTGATTCCCTAGCCACATGTGAAAAAAGCCGGTCTCATTACTTAATAATCACATCTCATACATAAAGTATTTTCTGTGAGTAAATGAAATGCTTTTGAGAATAAAATACAAATGGGAAATATTGCCGGCTTGTATACTGGGTTAGATCTTTTGAAAAAAATGGTATATTCACTCTCTTCATGTACATGAAAGAAAGGACTTTCTTAAGTTGCCATAAATTTAGAACCTCAACATTTTAGAAATGCAGGAGACTTTGAGAGTGAAAATGCCCCTGTTTCTAAATGTGAAAACAGACCTGGAGGGTGAGAGGACAGTGTGCTTCGTTCCTCAATGGGCTAGTTCTAGGAGCCAGATCTAAACTATGAAGGGATCTTTCATGGTTCCTAGGTGCCTGTCTCTAATGAATGCAACTAATGCTGCATTGACCCAATGCAGGTATTTTTTTCACAATTAGTTTGTGTTAATAGATAACTTATAGATCTAAACAGGTGCATAGCATTTAGAAAGTATTTAGTATGTTTCGTTTACGCTGACAATAAAACATCTACCATTTATAACTCTTAAAAGCAGCAGCTTTATATGAGTCTTATGCTATCGTTTTATAGTGTCTCTTTGATTTTTTAATTTAAGAGCTTATTCCTCAAACTGAGGGCTCCAGATCCAGATTTTATTATTTTCTGCAAAAGAGAGACTAGGATTAGTGACATGTCATTTTGCAGTGCAGGCATACCTTGTTTTATTGCCCTTGGCAGACACTGTTTTACATATTGAAGGTTTGTGGCAACCCTGCATTGCGCATGTCTGTTGGCATTGCTTTTCCAACAGCATTCGCTGACTTCTAGTCTCTGTCACATTTTGATAATTGTCTCAGTAATGCAGCTTTTTCGTTATTGTAATACTCTTTATGGTCATCTGTGATCAGTGATCTTTGACGTTACCATTGTAATTATTTGGCATTATGTTTTTAAATTAAGTACGTACTTTTTAAAGATAATGCTATTGCACACTTAATATTGGCTACAGTATAGGGTAACTGTAACTTTCATATGCACCACGAAACCAAAAAATTCCTGTCACTCATTTTTTTGCAATGCTTGCTTTATTTCGGTGATTTGAAACTGTACCTGCACTATCTCCAAGGTCTGCCTGTACTATCTTGCAAGATTCACTTCTATTTTTCTTCATCTAGTGTCCTCTGTGAATCCTGTAAAAACTTAGATTTTGTTATCTACATGAAATAAAACATTTTCATTGAGTCAGAGCCACTAAGTTTACCATTTAGGATATTTTTTCAACAAATGGAACTATATTAACCTCCAGGAAGAATGTATTAAAAATATTTTATTCTCTAAGGATGAGAAAATGATCCATGTTGTCAAGAACTAGAAGGGAATGTGGAAAGTAAAAGCCTTTTAATTTGTTGCAATGTTGTAGGAGGATTATTTTTTCTCTGATTTTGATTTCTGCCAATGTTGAAGTCTAAATAATAATTCAAAGCATATTGTGTGACTTGAGCTTCACATGAAGTCGGCCGTTACTCTTCCTTTCTCCGTAGGCATCACTACAGCTGCCGTTTGTGTTTATCCTGCCCGCGTGTGTGATGCTGTAAAAGCTCTGAAGGCTGCAGGCTGTGACATCCCAGTGGCCTCAGGTAAAGGCTGTGGTTTCTGTTGTCATTTTTTCAGTGTTTCCCTTCAACTCAGACACCTTGAGGTATTACCTATATAGTTACTTTATTTTATTTATTTTTGACTGAACTTTAACTTTCTCTAGTTGGCCGTGAGCGGGAGCTACTCTCTAGTTGCGGTGTGCAGGCTTCTCACTGCAGGGGCTTCTCTTGTTGCAGAGCGCAGGCTCTAGGTGTGTGGGTTTCGGTAGTTGCGGTGTGTGGACTCAGTAGTTGTGGTGCATGGGTTCAGTTGCCTGAGGCCTGTGGGATCTTAGTTCCTGCACCAGGGACAAACTCATGTCCTCTACATTGCAAGACGGATTCTTAACCACTGGACCACCAGGGAAGTCCCTATCTATATGATTTTATGCTGCAGTACTGTGCTCGGTCATTTCCAGCTCTTGGTGACCCCATGGACTGTAACCACCAGGCACTCTGTCCATGGGATTTTCCAGGCAAAAATTCTGGAGTGGGTTCCCTTTTCCTTCTCTAGGGGATCTTCCTGACCCAGGGATCTAACCTGCCTCTCCTGCATCTTCTCCTTTGGTAGGCAGATTCTTTACCTACTGAGCCACTTGGGAAATCCCACATAGTTTTATATTATAATTTTAACTAGTTTTGTCTATTTAATTGATTGTATTTATTCATTCTTTTCATATTTGTCAATTGCCTGTTGAGTAGCAGACATGATATTAATTCCTAAGACTACAGAGCCGTGGGCTTTCTCAGTGACTCAGCAGTAAGAGCATCAGCCTGCCAGTGCAGGAAATGCAGGTTCAACCTTAAAGGAAATTCAGTTGTTAAGGAGGAATCGTCAAGTCAAAAAAAAAAAAAAAAAAAATCATAATGTAGGACATATTATTTTTTTGTAAAATATAATAATAAAACTATGCAGAAGATACAGTTGTAACTCTGAGTGCAGAGTGATTTATTCTGCAGAGGATGGTAACACTCAGAGGGTAAGGGACTGCTTTAAGAGATGTAACTGCATTGGGTCTTAAGGATAAGGAGGAGTGTAGAGAGTAGATAAGCTAGGGAGTGGGTTTCCCAGGGGCCAACACACCTGGGGACCCTCCTGCCAATGCAGGAAATGCAAGAGAAGCTGGTTCGATCCCTGGGTCAGGAAGATCCCCTGGAGGAGGGCATGGCAACCCACTGCAGTATTCTTGCCAGGAGAATCCAATGAACAGAGAAGCCTGGCGGGCTATGGTCCATAGGGTCACAAAGAGTCAGACACGACTGAAGTGACTTAGTGGCCATGCAAACTAAGGAGTAGCATTTCCAACAGAGGAGCTGGTCTGTGTAAAGGTGCAGAAGTGCATTCAGGGAACTGAAGTGAGTTTGCGGTGTTGCTTCCTAAGGTAGGACAAAGGGAGGGCTGGGGAGTTGAAGCTGGAGAGGTAGATGGGGGCCAGACCCCATGGGGAAACCTTACCAGGCTGTGGTATTTGGGTTTTACTTTGTCGATGGGGAAGATACCAAGAGATGTTAAGTAGAGAATGCCATGATCTACTTCATAATATAATAAGTTAGGGGATGGTAGTGGATAAATTAAAGGGGATTGAAATGGAGTCAGACTGATCATAGTCCCTGCGGGAGATGACAAGAGCCACCCCCAAACCTGAACGATAAAAGAGGGTATGTTCAAGTGTTGCTGACTTAAAGAAAGATGCAGTGGGAGAACCAGGCATGAGGGATGGAAAAGTCCTCCTGAACGCTTCTCTGTGTGTGTGTGTTTACAAATGGATAGATAGATATTAAATTAGATTCTCCTTTTAAAAGACGTTAGAGGGATATCTTAGTGGTTTAAAAAAGGAAGCTGAGAAGATCATTAATATATTTTGTTAGGGATACATCAAGAGAGACAAAGTATACAGTATTTATATATTAATATGGCTTATTCGTGAAGATTCCTGAGGTATTTGGCAGCTTCACCTTAATCAGCCTTCATTTTTCATTCAGTTCAGTTCAGTTGCTCAGTTGTGTCCGACTCTTTGCATGGACTGCAACCCCATGGACTGCAGCACGGCAGGCTTCCCTGTCATCAGCAACTCACTGTGCTTGCTCAAACTCATGACTATCGAGTCGGTGATGCCATCCAACCATCTCATATTCTGTCGTTCCCTTCTCCTCCTACCTTCAATCTTTCCCAGCGTCAGGGTCTTTTCCAATGAGTTAGCTCTTCACATCAGGTGGCCAGAGTATTGGAGTTTCAGCTTCAGCATCAGTCCTTCCACTGAATATTCAGGACTGATTTCCTTTAGGATGGACTGGTTGGATCTCCTTGCAGCCAAGGGACTCTCAAAAGTCTTCTCCAACACCACAGTTCAATAGCATCAATTCTTCGGCATTCAGCTTTCTGTATAGTCCAACTCTCACATCCATACATGACTACTGGAAAAACCATAGCTTTGACTAGACGGACCTTTGTCAGCAAGGTAATACCTATGCTTTTTAATATTTTTCATTAGGCTCAATCAGTTCAGCTTTTCCTTTACACAACAGGGAAACATACTTTCCTCTAAGGTAGCAGACCCAAGGAATTTAATAACATCAAGGAAACATGAAAGGTTACCTTTAGACACAAGAATGAAATCAGTGATAAGCATGTTAAAAATGTTAATACTTTTTCCAAAAGTGTCATTGTGTTTTTATTTTCCTTCTGTTCAATACGGGAGACCTGGGTTCGATCCCTGGGTTGGGAAGATCCCCTGGGAAAGGGAAAGGCTACCCACTCCAGTGTTCTGGCCTGGAGAATTCCATGGACTGTATAGTCCATGGTGTCGCAAAGAGTTGGACACAATGGAGTGACTTTCACTTTCACTTTCACTTTCGTACTTGGACTAGTTCTTCCCGACTCACCGCTGCTCCAGTTTTGTGGACTAATTAGGTGCTTTTCCATCATGCAGTATCTCCCCTTTATTCTCATCTGCTTGACTGTTCGTTTGAAATGGGCAGTGGATGGAACGTGTATTTCCATTTGGTTACAACAGCTATAAATATGAATGAATAAGTCATAACAGTGATAGCCAACTTGGTCAAGAGTAGGATCCACAATTAACTAGTGTCCATCCACAGGGCTACTGTTACGACTTTATGAGTATCATTGTGATGCTGACGTATCTTCTTAATCACTATTTTCCTAAAGCTCCCCCATTAGCCTCTCTGCCAGCAGCTTAATTTCAGATCTTCCAAAAGATATACTACTAGTATTTATCCTAACGTCAGTGCTATATAAGATTGCATTCAGTTTCTTCATGGTTTACTTTGCAAGGTATGCATGAAGTTCTAAAGTGTCGTTTATACTTTGGTCTGAACACTGATTTTTTTTGGTCTGAAATTCTTTGTTGAGATACTGACCAACTGAAATTTGTCTCCCTCCCTCTCTTCCTTCCTTCTTTTTCTACTAGTGGCCACTGGCTTTCCAGCTGGACAGACTCATTTGAAAACACGATTAGAAGAGATCAGATTGGCTGTGGAAGATGGAGCTACGGAAATCGATGTGGTGATTAACAGGACCTTGGTGCTGACAGGCCAGTGGAAAGGTAAGGGCATGTGCTTACCCAAGGGACTCAGTAATTCCCTGGTCAGCCAGATGGCGAGGACCTGAAAAGAGGCAGCGTGGTTTGGAAGTCACTGTTCTAGATTACAAGTCACTAGATCAGAGGGTGAATGGAGGAGAAAACACAACTGAGATTGCTCATCCTTGTCACTTATAACTCTGGGCAGATGCCCACCTGCATGAACTTTTTAGATCCCTTTTAAGGGATCAGTTATTTCCAAGGAATGAATTATTAACTTTTGCTCTATTCTCTACTGTTTTGTTACTCAGTACAAAAATCACCCCAGGCAAGTATTTTATGCAGAGTTTATTTTAATATGCTGGAGGAAGCTTCCCTTTTTTATGTTAATCTTTGTAGATTTTGAGGATGTGGGATTATTGATTAGTTTACTCCTGTTCTTGAACATAGCTCCTTTGGATTTTGTTATGTGTTCACCTTCAAGATTTGTGATTTACTATCAAGTCAATTACAATAAGACATTGCCCAGTCCAGTAACAAGTTGTTTCCTTTTTTAAGAGATTGATTTTACTTATACATGAAATATATTTTATATACTTAGAGTTTTTTTTTAAGTTAATAGACTATTTTTTAGAGCGGTTTTAAGTTACAGGAAAATTGAGCAGAAAGTATGCAATTCCCATATACCTCCTGTGCACACCCCACTGCATACAGTTTCCCGTATCATTAACATCTTATATTATTGCAGTCGGAGAAGGCAATGGCACCCCACTCCAGTACTCTTGCTTGGAAAATCCCATGGACAGAGGAGTCTGGTAGGCTGCAGTCCATGGGGTCGCTAAGAGTCGGACACGACTGAAGTGACTTAACATAGCATAGCATTATTGCAGTGTATATGTTAAAATTGCTGAAGCTGAACTAATAACACTGATACATTACTTAATCAAAGGAGGTAGGATGTGCTCAATCATGTCAACTTTTCTGACCCCCATGGACTGTAGCCCGCCAGGTTTTTCCAGACAAGAACACTGGAGTGGGGGTTGCCATTTCCTACTCCACAGAGATTGTTGATAGCTAAAATAAGTACAATTCTGTATTTTTTTAAAAAAATCATTGTAATATGTAGCTTAATTGAAAATTTTTAATGATATCATAGGATAAAACCAGAATAATGTATTGTCCCTTTAGCAATGTAGCTATAAATGGCATATTTTATTCTAATTACTAAGGGTCATTTGTAATTAATTAATTAAAATTAATTCCCACTGTTAATTAACCAGTAATAAAGGAAGTTGGTGTTCTATTTAATCTCCTCCCCTACAAATAACCCTTGATAACACTGCAATGCACAACTTTCCAAGCCATTTCCCCTTCGCATACACACATGCAATGCCTACCATTTTGTAAAGTTTAAAATAAATATTTTTTTAAAAAGTTAAAAAGTTAGAATTAAAAATAGGATCATGCTTAATTTATTTTCCCTTAACCTAACAATTGGACTTGCCAATATCTCATAGGTGTCTCTAAACTCTATCTATCCATCCATCTAGCTCATCTTCTGTAAATTCTAGTTCCATTGTTTATTCACTAAAAATTGCTTTTGGTTAGGCAGCAACAAAGATTCAGTCAGTGGTTTAAATGCTCAAGGAGTTACTCTGTTATGTAATGTCTATGTTCATGCATAGTGACTTAGTCCTGTCTGCCTCTTTTGTGATCTCATGGACTATAGCCCACCAGGCTTCTCTGTCCATGGGATTCTCCAGGCAAGAATAGTCGAGTGGGTTGCCATGCCCTCTCCAGGAGATCTTCCTGACCCCAGGATCGAACCCATGTCTCCTGCATCTCCTGCATTGCCAGGCAGATTCTTTACCAATGAGCCACTTGGGAAGCCCCCTCACGTAAAGTCTAGGCATAGGTATTTCAGGAGTATTGTGGCAGTCCCTCAGAGTTCTCAGAGACCTGAGCTTCTTTACCTTCAGCTTCCAAGATCATAGCATCTGATCTCAGCTTCAACACAACTCCATTGTTTACAATGGCTTTTGAAGCTCCAGCCCTTACACTTGTCTCCCAGATGACAGGAAATAGGAACTTGTCCTGTCTCTCACACACCATCTTTGCTTACACCTCATGGCCCCGAATCGAGTTATGGTCAGGCTTGACTGCAAGTGAAGCTGGAAAATGTTGGCTTGGAACATTCATTATGTTTCCGTTCATTCTTTATATGTTGGATAGTGCACATTTCTGTGCCTCAGTGGAAAGGAGTGAGGGAAATACTGGATCAGAAAGAGACTGTGCCACATGAGCTAAATAGGATGTGATCTTAAAAAACTTGACAACAAAAGGGGACTTCCTGGTGGTCCAGTGGCTAAGACTCTGCGTTCCCAATGCAGGTGGCCCGAGTTTGATCCCTGGTCAGGGAACTAGATCCCACAGGCCGTAACTAAGCAACTGCACCACAGCTACTAAGGCCATGCACTCTATAGAGTCCTCACGCCACAACTACAGAATCCAGTTCATTGCAACCAGAGAAATCCTCGTGTTGCAATGAAGACCCAGCGAAAATAGATTAATTTTTAAAAAGTTGGGGCAAAGCAACAATAACAACATTTAAATAAAAATATTTATGAAGTCAAAAGGCACAGTAATCTGGACCATGAGCTATGGGGTGGGTTGTCTCAGAGATTTCTGTAGCCTCTGGGGAGCATCACTGTATTCCAGGAGAATCCAGTCCCTAGTATAGCAGTTCTGAGTGAAAGTGAAGGTCACTGTGTTGTGTCTGACTCTGCGACCCCATGGACTATACAGTCATGAAATTCTCCAGGCCAGAATACCGGAGCGGGTAGCCTTTCCCTTCTCCAGGGGATCTTCCCAACCCAGGGATCAAACCCAGTTCTCCCACATTGCAGGTGGAAGCCCACAGCAATTTTGAAGGGTCTAGGAAAAAAGGTCAGGTCGTTCCCATTATCTGATACTCCCATCTGTACCCACCAACATTTTTAAATCCTTACCAGGTTTCAATATTTTTTTTTCAGATTTTTGTTATTTATATGTTTGTCTGTTTTTGGCTCTGCTGGGTAGTTGTTACTTTTCTGTGGGCTTTTCCCTAGTGCAGCGAGCAGGGGCTGCTCTTCGTTGCAGTCATGGACTTCTCGCTGCAATGGCTTCTCTTGTTGAGGAGCATGGGCTTAATTGCCCTGAGGCGTGTGGGATCTTCCTGGACCAGGGATTGAACCCATGTCCTCTGCATTGTCAGGCAAATTCTTAACCACTGGACCACTAGGGAAGTCGAGGTTTCAATTCTTGACAGTGCACAAATATCTTTTTGTGCTTTCGATTTTTGTTCCGTGTCTTAGGGGGTCATATGTGCCTTGGGCATTTGCAACCATCCTTAAATGGCTTATTTTAAGTAGATGTCCCTCGTCCCTATATATTAATTCTGCTTGTCTGCTTCTTGTAACAGATTTCAGTTCAGGTTTAAAGCTAGAGTAGGCAAAAAATGAGTAAGCTTTATGTGCTAAGTTTCTTCAGTCATCTCTGACTCCTTGCAGCCCTGTAGACTGTAGCCCACCCCAGGCTCCTCTCTCCATGGGATTCCTAGAGTGGGTTGCCATTTCCTCCTCTAGGGGATCTTCCTGACCCAAGGACTGAACCCACGTCTCTTCCATCTCCTGCAAAACTACTAGAGCAAATTTAGAAATAAACTCTGTGTCATTTAGTTGGATAAAAAACTGTATGTTCTTTATCTTTTATTAAGTAATTATAGACATAGAAGTATAGATTGTATTATAACTTGTGCTCCTGTCTTTAGAATACTACTAATTGGAAAATCAAATACAATAGGAGATGAGATTTGATGTAATTGGCTTTCCCTTAATGAAGCAGGAATGGTTGTTTTTAAGAACTGATAATTTCCCAATAACAGACATTCATGTAAAATATAATAACATATCTTTGTCCCAGACCATACTTTTCTATTAACTCTTTCTGTGGTGTTAATAACCTCTTGACCCCAAACAAATTGAAAAGGACCATTGAATACTAGAAATTTAATTCTAACTAGAAGCCTGCCAACGTCTTGGCCCTTTTTCACTGCAATATTTTGTCTTAATTTCAGTTCCAAATTTGATTACATATAATTGTGTTTTTCAGTGTCATGTTTTAATATTAGCTGTTTTCTAAAATATGAGCCTATCATCGATTTCTTGGAATTTGCCGATGGAGGTGTCTATGAGGCCGTTAGACATTCCAGTCTAGGTCCCTCTTCTCTTTGCACTAAGGTGTGGAGGACACTGGTTAAACACCAAGGGAAAGAATCCTGTTTTTAAAACCTGGCCATTCAGAGTGTCTCTTCACCATTTCTCATGGTCACAGGGGTTCACAGTGTAGCATATGAACTCAGAGGGGAGATATGAGAAGGACTTGTTATTCCTCTGCTTGGATTCATCTTGGTGGTTATTTAAAATCTACTTCCTCAGGACTTCCCCAGTGGTGGGAAGTTAAGACTTCGCCTTTCAATGCAGGGGGTGTGGGTTCAATCCCTGGCCAGGGAGTTAAGATCCCACATGCATTGTGGCCAAAAAATCAAAACATAAAACAGAAGAAATACTGCAACTAATTCAATAAAGACTTTAAAAAAATGGGCCACGTCAGAAAATTAAATAAAATCTACTTCCTCAAACTTTTAACTTTTCCACCCACCTTGCATGCATGCTAAGTCACTGTAGTCGTGTCCAACTCTGTTCAACTCTATGGACTGTAGTCCACCAGGCTTCATCTGTCCATGGGATTCTTACTGGAGTGGGTTGCCATTTCCTTCTCCAGGTGATCTTCCCAGCTCAGCAGTCAAACCCATGTCTCTTACATCTTCTGCCTTGGCAGGCGGGTTCTTTACCTTTTGTGCCACTTGAGAAGCCCTCCACCACCTTGAGGCTCCTTAAGTCTTGGCAAATGACCTTAGTACTACTTCTCAGAGAAAATACATCTGTTAGGCAGGAACTTCCTCAAGGTCCTTGCATCTAATCTGTTCCCCTTTTCCTTCTCTTCTTCCGTCTGTGTCTACTTCCCCAGTTGCTTCTCAGAGCTCACTCCTCTCATCAGCATTCTAGCAGACATCCAAAAGTTCTTATGATTTAAAAAAAAAAAAAAAAGCCCACAGGCTCCATTCCTTCTCATCCCCAGCTGAGTCTCCCTTTCTGTTCTCCCTTTCATGGTTGAAATTCTTACAAGAGTTATATTTACTTGTTCCCTTGACTCTGTGGCCTCTTATTTTGCTGTCCCTGGGGATACTCTCTGGTCATTTAGTTTTGTGGCCCAGAAAGAGTGGACACAAGGGACAGTTTCTTCCTGGAAACACTCTCTTGTCATGGCTTTGGTGATCCCACTGTCTTCAGGTTTTCCTTCGTGTTTCTGATGCCTCCTGTGTCTTGTCGTAAGCTCCTCCACCTCCCCTGTCTTCACTGAAGTGTTTGTGGTCCTTGGGCTCTGTCCCAGAAAACTCAGTTTCTCAGGCTTTGCATACTGTTTTTTGGGAACCTCCTGTCTACACTGATTTCGGCTATTACCTGTGCTGAGGACTAAACCTCCAGAGTGGGGGACCTGAGTCTATCTGACTTGGAAACCTGTGTTCCATTTCCCCACTAAAATTATTCCCCATGAAATGATGCTTTTCATTGATTAGTTTCCCTGGGACTGCAAGGAGATCCAACCAGTCCATCCTAAAGGAGATCAGTCCTGGGTGTTCATTGGAAGGACTGATGTTGAAGCTGAAACTCCAGTACTTTGGCCACCTCGTGCGGAGAGCTGACTCATTTGAAAAGACCCTGATGCTGGGAAAGATTGAAGGTGGGAGGAGAAGGGAACGACAGAGAATGAGATGGCTGGATGGCATCACTGACTCAACGAACATGGGTTTGGGTGGACTCCAGGAGTGAGTGATGGACAGGGAGGCCTGGCGTGCTGCGGTTCATGGGGTCGCAAAGAGCTGGACATGACTGAGCGACTAAACTGAGCTGAACTGATTGATTAGTTTCACTTAAGCAAACATTCAAAGTCAGTGAATCTGGGCTTCCCTGGTGGCTCAGTGGTAAAGAATCCACCTGCCAAAGCAGGCGACATGAGTTTGATCCCTGATCTGGGAAGATTCTATGCCATGGAACAACTAAGCCCACGGGCTACAACTACTGAGCCTGTGCCTAGAACCCATGCTTCACAACAGAAGCCACCACAGTGAGAAGCCCTCGCACTGCAACTAGAGAGTAGCCCCTGCTTGCCATGACTAGAGAAAAGCCAGTGTAGCGACGAAGACCCAGCACAGTCTAAAAAAAATCAGTGAATCCTCACCATAGCAGAGAATCCAGCCATTTTAGAAATCCATTAAAAATATTTTCATTTCCCCGACTTTATTTACTTGTTCTATTAAATACAGCTTATTTTTGTCTAGGTCATTCATAACGGTTGTATCAATGATTACAGGAACCTCATTTGATTTAGCTTTGCTCTATTGCACTTCACAGATTTTTACAAACTGAAGGTTTGGGGCAACCGTGAGTTGAACAAGTCTGTAGGCCCTGTTTTCCTAATAGCATTAGTTCGCTTCATGTCTCTGGGTCACATTTTGAAAAGTCTTACATTATTTCAAACTTTTTCATTATTATTATTTTATTATTATATGATGGTGATCTACGACCAGTAGTCTTTGATGTTACTGTTACACAAGGATTGTGACTTGCTGAAGGCTCAGATGATGGTTAGCATTTTTTAGCAGTAAAGTATTTCTTCCTTTAAGGTATGTACACTGTTTTGTTTAGACATAATGCTACTGTACACCTAATACACTATAGTATAGCATAAGCATAACTTGGCGTGCACTGGGAAACCAAAAATTTCACGTGACTCATTTTATTCCATTACTTGGTTTATTGCAGTGGTTTGAAATGGAACCAAAGTATCACTGAGGTCAGCCTATGTATTATTCTGGAACACAGTGATGCTCTCAGGGCCTGAAGTCTGGGAGATGACTTGCCCCAGAGCTAATGGTCCCATAGCTGATGGCTCCATAGCTAGTGGTCCAGGCTGCTGTGCTTTTTTTTTTTAGACTTCATATATCTTTTTACTGAAACATCTTTGCTGCTGTTGTTGTGCCTGGTCCTTTGCTCTTAGGCTTTTTACTGTCAGCTTGTTTAACTGTCCTTCCCTCACTCCTTTCCATCTGGGCAGAGAAATGGACACCATCTAACTTGTTGCTCATGACAGTTGTTCTGACTGGGTAGGATGTGGAATGTCTGGCTAGTTCTCAGACCTTCTCATGTTATTTGCCTCAGCTCCCTGCCTCACAGAATCCAGGACATCCCCAGTTATGTGTACTGTCAGAATTGGGGGCTGGATTTAGGGAGGAGTAGGGTCTACACTGAAAATCACTCCAGATCATTTGGATTCCACATTCCACCACCCCCCTTGCCCATCCACCCAGCCATCCCATATATTCCTAAGGAGAAGCACTAACTTGGAGCAACCTTTTTTTTTTTTTTTTAAACACGCTTCTAGTTCTTGATTCTGTATAGTTTAGGCATGCGTGCTCAGTTGTGTCTGACTCTGCGACCCTGTGGACTGTAGCCCACCAGGGTCCTCTGTCCATGGGATTCTCCAGGCAAGAATACTGGAGTGGGTTGCCATTTCCTCTTCCAGGGGATCTTCCTGCATCTCTTGCATCTCCTGCATTGGCAGGCGGGTTCTTTAACATTGGTACCACTTGGGAATTAGGTGCCACATAATTGAAGCATTATTGAATTTGCATATTCATTAATTAATACAAATCATATTTTCCATGTGTTGGTTGTTTATTGAGCCTGGTTCTGCAGTTGGCTGTCAACAGGAGGCTTAAGGAACAGTGTTACTCTGTTGAGTTTAGCCAGAAAGACATCTACTTCTGTGCTCTTGGGAGGCTAGTTCTCCTCTCCCTGGGAAGACTGTGCCTTCAGATCAGATCAGATCAGTTGCTCAGTCGTGTCTGACTCTTTGCGACCCCATGAATCGCAGCACGCCAGGCCTCCCTGTCCATCACCAACTCCCGGAGTTCACTCAGACTCACATCCATCGAGTTAGTGATGCCATCCAGCCATCTCATCCTCTGTTGTCCCCTTCTCCTCTTGCCCCCACTTCCTCCCAGTATCAGAGTCTTCTCCAATGAGTCAACTCTTCGCATGAGGTGGCCAAAGTACTGGAGTTTCAGCTTTAGCATCATTCCTTCCAAAGAAATCTCAGGGCTGATCTCCTTCAGAATGGACTGGTTGGATCTCCTTGCAGTCCAAGGGACTCTCAAGAGTCTTCTCCAACACCACAGTTCAAAAGCATCAATTCTCCAACACCACAGTTCAAAATCATCAATTCTTCGGCGCTCAGCCTTCTTCACAGTCCAGCTCTCACATCCATACATGACCACAGGAAAAACCATAGCCTTGACTACACGAACCTTTGTTGGCAAAGTAATGTCTCTGCTTTTGAATGTGCTATCTAGATTGGTCATAACTTTCCTTCCAAGGAGTAAGCGTCTTTTAATTTCATGGCTGCAGTCACCATCTGCAGTGATTTTGGAGCCCAGAAAAATAAAGTCTGTCACTGTTTCCACTGTTTCCCCATCTATTTCCCATGAAGTGATGGGACTGGATGCCATGATCTTCATTTTCTGAATGTTGAGCTTTAAGCCAACCTTTTCACTCTCCACTTTCACTTTCATCAAGAGGCTTTTTAGTTCCTCTTCACTTTCTGCCATAAGGGTGGTGTCATCTGCATATCTGAGGTTATTGACTGTGCCTTAGGTGAAGAGAATAGTTGTCCTGTGCTGGACCCAGAGAGAGGTGACGTCAGCCGGCCAGATGAGCCAATCATCACTGGAGTCACAGTCAGGCCCAGAAAGTACCCAGGACAAATATACTGTGGAGTAAGAAGGGTGGGGGTGTTTCCCAGGTGGCACTAGTGGTAAAGAACCCAGCTGCCATTGCAGGAGATATAAAAGACAAGAAGTCTGATCCCTGAGTTGGGCAGAAGTTGGGCAGATCCCCTGGAGGGGGGCACAGCAACCCACTCAGTATGCTTGCCTGGAGATTCCCATGGACAGAGAAGTGATTCATAGCATCGTAAAGAGTAGGACACAACTGAAGCGACTTAGCATGCATGCAAGCAAGAAGGTAGGGGATTGCTCCAGGAGACCGGAAATCTAGGGTCTTTGCATTAGACAAACCCTGGTTGGAATCCTGGTGCTATTGTTAGTAGCTGTTTGCTCTTAGATAAATCACTTAGCCTCTCCGTACCTTCTGTTCCTTTTCTGTAAAACAGGCATAGTGGCATCTGCTTCACGGGGTTATATTAGTAATGGGGTATATTAGTAATGGGGATTAAATTAGATGATGTCCATAAATTGGTCATCCTCTTGCTTGGCCCAGATGAATCTCTCCATGCCCACTGTGGTTTCCTCTCTCTCCCCCTCCTCCTGATGAAGGTAGTATGTTGCCAAGGGAAGTAATGACACAGCAGAGGCATCGAGTTGATGAAGAAGAATTCTAAAGACGTAGGTTTTAGTATTTATCATTTAGCTAATTTACACCTGGTCTGTGAGCACTTCTCTTCTGTCTGCCTCCCTCTGTTTACATAAGCTACCAGGGACTTCCCTGGCGGTCCAGTGGTTAAGACTGTGCTTCCAAGCTTCCAGTACAGGGGATGCTAGTTCAATCCCTTGTTGGGGAGCTAAGATCCCACATGCTGTGCAGTGTGGCCAAAAAATAAAATAATAAATTAAGTTACTAGTGAGGGGATAAGACATAAGGGTTTTCTACGGGTGTTTCCAGCTATAATGGCCTGTGATTTTGTATTTGGTGTTGTTCCTTGTCTGTGTGTATTATTCCTATGATAAGTCCTTGTAATATGGTATTTTTTAATGATGATATTGAGGTTGACACCTCAGTTGCATTCTTTAAACAGTTCTTTGAAGAAAGAATTCACCAGAAGAGGTTCATCACATCATAAATCTTATTGAGCAGGTTTTGAAAATTAAATGCATTCCATGCTCTGTAAATATACAGAGGTTTTCAATTTTTAAAAACTTTTTTATGACCACTCTCTGGTGCATATATTTACCTGATATATTACCAGTGACATGGAAAGACTATCAGATTCAAACATCTTCCAGCACCTAGAGCTGGTGTTAACTAGTTTTTGGAAACCCATTCCACAGTGAAGCACGAGCAGGTAGTGGGGGTTTAACCACTAAGTCGTATCCGACTCTTGAGACCCCCATGGACTATAGCCCGCCAGGCTCTTCTGTCCATGGGATTCCCTAGCCATGAATACTGGAGGGAAGTGCCATTTCCTTCTTCAGGGGATCTTCCTGGCCCAGCATCTCCTGTATTGCAGGCAGTCTCCTGCATTGCAGGTGGATTCTTTACCTACAGCTTCCCTGGTGACTCCAAAGGTGGCTGCGTCTGGGACATTTTCCCAGCATTATGTGTTCAGAATCACATCTGGGATTATCATTTGTCTTCTGTATCCACAGCCTCACATACCTTTTACCCTGCTCAGTTCCATTTTTTTTGCAGTTGTTTTATTATTTTTTTCTTTTACTTGTTTATTTATTCAGCTGCGTTGTCTTAGTGGCAATATGTGGGATCTTTGTTGAGGTGCACAGAATCTGTCTAGTTATGGCATGTGGACTTAGTTGCCCCAAGCCATGTGGGATCTTAATCTTAGTTCCCCAACCAGGAATCATACCCTCATTCCTTACATTGCAAGGCAGATTCTTAACCACTGGATCACCAGGGAAGTCCCTACCCTGTTCTCTTCTTCAGCTCTCCTAAACTTGGTTTGTGGAGTATATGCCTCGAGATTCTTGGGAGCTTTCAATTCAGTTCAGTCGCTAAGTTGTGTCTGACTCTTCATGACCTCATGAATCACAGCACGCCAGGCCTCCCTGTCCATCACCAACTCCCGGAGTTCACTTAGACTCATGTCCGTCAAGTCAGTGATGCCATCCAGCCATTTCATCCTCTGTCGTCCCCTTCTCCTCTTGCCCCCAATCCCTCCCAGCATCAGAGTCTTCTCCAATGAGTCAACTCTTCACATAAGGTGGCCAAAGTACTGGAGTTTCAGCTTTAGCATCATTCCTTCCAAAGAAATCTCAGGGCTGATCTCCTTCAGAATGGACTGGTTGGATCTCCTTGCAGTCCAAGGGACTCTCAAGAGTCTTCTCCAACACCACAGTTCAAAACATCAATTCTTTGGTGCTCAGCCTTCTTCACAGTCTGAACTCTCACATCCATACATGACCACAGGAAAAACCATAGCCTTGACTAGACGGACCTTAGTTGGCAAAGTAATGTCTCTGCTTTTGAATGTGCTATCTAGGTTCGTCATAACTTTTCTTCCAAGGAGTAAGTGTCTTTTAATTTCAGGAGCTTTAGGATGGTACAATTTATTTTTCTTATTTGCTTAGTTTTACAAAAGAAGGGTAGTAGAAAGAATATCTCCTAAAAGAAGTTAAGGTTTTTCTTTGTTTTGTAGAGCTGTTAATCATAATATCTTATGAGAAAAGCAATCTCTAAATCTATAGACACATTTTGGGGGAGGAATCACATAATCTATAACCTGGGCTTTCTGTTTTGAGGGTTGTTTATAACAGAAACCCTCTGGAGATACTTACGACTGCTGTATGCTTTTATGGTTTTTGTTTTTATGCTATGATTCTTCAAAACTTCAAATACTATTGACAAAAATGTGTGTGTTTTATCTCTTGTAGGTTGTTATTTTACTACCTAGTGTTTTAGTTCATCTGTGTTTTAGTCTTTCAAGATTAATTAGTTGCCTTAGTGGATGAAAACTGTTCTTGAACATTTTGTGACTTTCTTAGATTAGAAGGTTGCTGTGTAATTTTATATTAAGTGTTTTACTGTACATATAATTATCTTAAGAGTAATTTTCAGGCTACTCTTGCACAGTGTTGAACATCTTTCTGGTACTCAAAAAATAATTGCTTAGATATGTTCGTTAACAATTATTTTTAAGTGCCTTTGAATAGCACGGAATATAAAGGGAAATCTACTTTATGGCTTTTGGATGGGCGATACAGTCTTTAAACACTTGGGTTCTTAACTTCCATCATAATTTCTGTACACAAAAGCTTTACCAACAGTTTTCTATGTCTGTGTGCTTTTGTGCTCAATCTCTCAGTCGTGTCCAA
The DNA here is from genome assembly GCA_935064755.1 of Tragelaphus eurycerus. NCBI lineage: Eukaryota > Metazoa > Chordata > Mammalia > Artiodactyla > Bovidae > Tragelaphus > Tragelaphus eurycerus. The sequence goes on along the minus strand of CAKXYN010000036.1, from coordinate 12,378,052 downwards.
TTCTTGGCAACCCCATGGGCTGTAGCCCGCCAGGCTTCTCTGTCTGCAGAATTTCCCAGGCAAGAATACTGCAGTATTGGCAGAAGTGGCAGTTTGCTCTTCCAGGGGATTTTCCTGACCCAGGGTTCAAACCTGTGTCTCCTGCATTGGCAGGCAGATTCTTTACCACTGAGCCATCTGGCTACCCCTTTTCCAAGTCTACAGTAGTACTTTTTCCAGAAAGCGTAACAGGTTGCCAGCAGCCTCAAGATGAAGAATCTGTTTTCCTTTTAGGTAGGAGCTGGAGAGGAAGAAGAGACTTTTAGATGGAGAAAAGTTGAATTCTTGAGATGCAAGCTCCTGCTGGCACAGGGAGCCAGCAGTCACCTTGTTTTGGATGCTCTTTAAAACCAAGACAGCGTGACCTCCTCCATCCCCTTGGGTCAGCATCTAGGCCTTTCCCAGAGTGGCTGAATTATCTCAGTCCTGCCACGGACCTCTCCACTGGCTCAGCCCCACTTGTTTTTCCCTCTGGCAGGGACAAGCAGAAGGTCAGGTTATGACCTCCATGTCTTCTCCTCAGTGTGGCAGCAGTAGGAGGGACAAGGAGGGACAGACAGGAGACCACGCCTCTGCTGGTTGTGCCGCTATATTGATTAAGCATCTGCAATGTAATCCATCTTGGGTTTCTAGTACACCCACTTTTGCTACTCCTGAAAACCTCATTATAAGTCAAAACATTTATTATCAGGTTTCTTAATGTGACATCACTCTGCCAGCCACCACTCTGGTGTGTGTGTTTTGTTACATTTTGCATTATTCTGACTAATTTGCAGTCGTGGTGTTTGAATTCCATTTTCATTTGTCAGTCATCTTTTATAATAGCTTTCCAAATTATTATTTTTCTGATGCATGCAAGAATTGTTCTCTTTTTTTTAAATGGGGAATTTTCATTTTTTAAATGGGGAATTTCTGTAATGTTTGAATTTTTAACAGTGAATGTGTATTATGAGAATGTGAGAAGAAAAGTTAATAAATGCTTTAGGGAACAAGGTCATGATATATGCAGAGACTTAACCATAAAGGGGTTTACTGAAGTATTGTTTATAAGAGCAAATAATCTGAAATTTTAACTATCCAGTAATAGATGGTTGAATACATTGTTTATGACCATGCAACGGAAGATTGTGCAGCCATTAAACATTGTGCTACAAACATGAATTTATTAATTTGGAAAGATGTCTACGATATACCAAAGGGAAGAAAAGCAGGTTACAAAATAGTATGTACCATATATAATCACACATTAAAAAAAAAAAACCAGTAGAATAGTTGATAGTTTCAAAAGCCCTCCCATGAGAAAACTACCTGGATGTTAAATAAACTACAACAGTATATCAAATGTATCTTTTTTAACTTTTATTTTTTAATAATTTACAACTTACAGAAAGGTTACAAAAATAGCACACAAAACTCCCATTTTATTCTTCACTCAGATTCCCCAGTTATAAAATTCTACCCCATTTAAATTTTTGCCTTCCCCCTTTTTCTCTCTGTCTCTCTATATGTGCATGCAGAGAGAGAGATAAATAGATATAGATATATTTTTTCTGAATTATTTGATATTAAGTTGCTGACCTATTGATACATTACTATAAGTACTTCAGTGTGTATTTCCTAAAAACAAGGACACTCATATGAAGCCATAGTAAACCATCAAAATCAGGAAATTAACATTATTGTCATTAACGTTACCATTAAATCTCCTGCATCTTCTGCATTGGCAGGCAGATTCTTTACCACTGAGCCACCTGGGAAGCCTACATGTCTCTTTAGGCTTCTTCAACCTGGAATAGTCCTCAATCTTTTCTTGTGTTTGAAGAATCGAGGTCTATTTTGTAGAGTGTAGCTCAGTCTGGGTGTGTTAAATGTTTTTTCATGATTAGATTCACATTAGGTATTTTTGATCGGCCCATTCCTGAAGTTTTGCTTTGTTCTTCTCAATGTCCTCTGCTTTCAGGAGTCCCGAAATGTTGATCTGTTCCATTATTGATGGTGTTACACTTTTACTTGGCTAAGATGGTTTCTGTCAAGTTTCTCCATTGTAAAATTAATAAATATTTTGTATTTTAGTAAGTATTTAACATCGACTATGAATGGAGATATGGTTAATATCCTGTTCTCCATCTAACTTTTACTCGGTGGTTTTAAGTGTTCATTGATAATTCTTCAGTTATATTCTGATAGTTGGCAAATGGTGATTTTTTCTGATTCCATCATTTCTTTTATACTCATTAATTAGCATTACCTTCTTCTCCCTCCCTTTCTTCCTCTCTTCAAGAACTCTTTAGATGCCTTTTTTTTCCCCCAATTGATTATAATCCATTACTATCATTATTTATTCTGGTACTCAAATTGTCCCAGATTTGGCAGATGGGAGCTGCTTCAAACTGGCTCCTCTGCCCTTTTGACATGTTTTTGTTATTCTTTAAGACCTTCTTTACATTTATTTAAAAGATATTTTGGGCTTATTTTTAGCTTTCTCTGCCCCGGGCTTGGGATCAGCCACTTTCCCAAAGAGCTTTGCTTGTTTTCATTGAAAGTTGGTGTTTAGAAACCAAGATCTGGGTGCTACAGGGTGCTCATTGCTACAAGGTTGCTGCTGTTTCCCTGCCTTCTCAGGAGACAGATCTACAAAATACATAAATGTATACAACACACACCTATAAACATACATACAGCTCTGTCTATCTATCTGTGATGTTAGGAAAGATTGAGGGCACGAGGTGAAGGGAGAGACAGAGGATGAGAGGGTTGGATGGCATCACTGACTCAATGGACATGAGTTTGAGCAAACTCCAGGACATAGTGAGAACAGGGAAGTCTGGCGTGCTGCAGTCTATGGGGTCGCAAAGAGTCGGACACAACTGGGCGACTGAACAACAACAGTAATAAGTTAGACATCTCTTCTGGTGCCCCAAAGAGGTTGTTCCTTACGTTCTTTAGGAAATGCGGATCACAGTGTCCTCTGCTTTTTGTTTATTTGTTTGTTTATGACTGCACTGGGTCTTTGTTGTTGCACATAGGCTTTCTCTAGTTGCGACGAGTCGGGAGCTATCCTTTGGTGCTGCGCGCGGTCTTCTCATATAAATCCAGGCCGTCAGAGCACCTACACTATTGTCCATTATACCATACTTTCCAGTGTAGATGTGTTATACTGGAGTCATAGGTTGAAGACTAATAAACCAATTCTGATGATCCCATGGATTGCAGCCCACCAGGCTCTTCTGTCCATGGAATTCTCCAGGCAAGAATACTGGAGTGGGTTGCCATGCCCATCTTTAGGGGATCTTCCCAACCCAGGGATTGAACCTGGGTCTTCCACATTGCAGGCAGATTCCTTCCTGTCTGAGCCACCAGGGAAGCCCCATGGTAAGCTGAAAAGGGGTTTATTATTTATTATTAGGAGGATCTGGGGTAGCTTACTGAATCAGTGGGAAGCTGAGAAGCAGGCTTGGAACACAAGCAGGACCATGAAGACTAGGGAGCAGAGAATAAGCCAGATGTGTCACAGGAAGAGTTTGGTTACAAGACCAGTGCTGTTGCTGCTGCCACTGGCCAACGTGGGTACCATGCTGGCTGGTGACCACTCTGGACTCTTGGATCTACTGCCACTGCTGATGTTGCATCACTCATGAACATCTCTAACTGTCCTTCATCTTTGCATCAGTCAGTAAAATTCAAAGGATTATGTAGAAGCATTCCTTTGATGGAGCCCAGACCTCATTTTGGGCTTCCCAGGTGGTGCTTGTGGTGAAGAATCTGCCTGTCAATGCAGGAGACAGAAGAGGCTTGGGTTTAGTCCCTGACCCAGGAAGATCTCTAGAGGAGGGCATGGCAACCCACTCCAGTATTCTTGCCTGGAGAATCTCATGGACAGAGGAGCCTGGTGGGCTACAGTCCATAGGGTTGCAAAGAGTTGGACACAACTGAAGCAACTTAGCACAGCACATGCAGACTGCATTTTAAAAAGAGCAGATTTTTATGCTTTCTGATTTAATTGTCCTGGTAGACTCTGGGCAGAGTGGTAACAGAAACAAATAACAACTTTCCCAGTGTTGATCTTTAAAGATGTAAGATACTTTTTCAGTTAACCTTGACCCTGTTATGTGATGAAACAGGTCAGGGACATAATTTAAGGAGTTGGCAATTAAAGAATTAGAAGGCATTGGTTGCATATTGGTTAAATCTAGTGAAACCCAGAGTGACCATTTTTGGTTCTATGTTTGGGTCATGGATTAAAAATCAAGAATTCCAGATGGCTGATAACTGAGTCATAAAATACATCTGGGTTTTCTGGTTAATTTTAACTGTAGGTGAAGAACTTCAGTGGATATTAAAGGGTAATATATTTTAGAAAAAGGCTGGTGATTTTGCTTATAAATATGCTCAGGATCAATGTTTTAAGAATTTTGTTATACAGGCCAAAGTTCCCTTTCACAAATGCTGTAACAAAATATTTTCAAGCCTTATCTGATGGCTCACTGAATGTAAGCACTAATGCATATAACAAAATTTCAGTGTAGTACAAAAAGTTGGGTCAGGCCATGCACCAAGATTTGACTTTTATCAACAACACTTAGTAGAAATTCATTTTACTAGAACTCTGAACTTAATGATTAAACTTTTTGAATCCTTACAATAAGCCAGGCAATGCACAAAGTTTTGTGTGTGTGTATACCTATCTGTATATATCTTATCTTTTAATCCTCAAATAACCTACAAAATAAATATTATTATTGATACTTTAAGGCTAGAACTGAGGCTGGGAGAAATAACTTGCCTAAAGCCAAAGCCTTTGACTGTGTGGATCACAATAAACTGTGGAAAATTCTGAAAGAGATGGGAATACCAGACCACCTGATCTGCCTCTTGAGAAATCTGTATGCAGGTCAGGAAGCAACAGTTAGAACTGGACATGGAACAACAGACTGGTTCCAAATAGGAAAAGGAGTACATCAAGGCTGTATATTGTCACCCTGCTTATTTAACTTATATGCAGAGTCCATCATGAGAAACGCTGGACTGGAAGAAACACAAGCTGGAATCAAGATTGCTGGGAGAAATATCAATAATCTCAGATATGCAGATGACACCACCCTTATGGCAGAAAGTGAAGAGGAACTCAAAAGCCTCTTGATGAAAGTGAAAGTGGAGAGTGAAAAAGTTGGCTTAAAGCTCCACATTCAGAAAACGAAGATCATGGCATCCAGTCCCATCACTTCATGGGAAATAGATGGGGAAACAGTGGAAACAGTGTCAGACTTTATTTTTTGGGGCTCTAAAATCAGTGCAGATGGTGACTGCAGCCATGAAATTAAAAGACGTTTACTCCTTGGAAGGAAAGTTATGACCAACCTAGATAGCATATTCAAAGGCAGAGACATTACTTTGCCAACAAAGGTTCGTGTAGTCAAGGCTATGGTTTTTCCTGTGGTCATGTATGGATATGAGAGCTGGACTGTGAAGAAGGCTGAGTGCCGAAGAATTGATGCCTTTGAACTGTGGTGTTGAAGAAGACTCTTGAGAGTCCCTTGGACTGCAAGGAGATCCAACCAGTCCATTCTGAAAGAGATGAGCCCTGGGATTTCTTTGGAAGGAATGATACTAAAGCTGAAACTCCAGTACTTTGGCCACCTCATGCGAAGAGTTGACTCATTGGAGAAGACTCTGATGCTGGGAGGGATTGGGGGCAGGAGGAAAAGGGGACGACAGAGGATGAGATGGCTGGATGGCATCACTGACTCGATGGACGTGGGTCTGAGTGACCTCCAGGAGTTGGTGATGGACAGGGAGGCCTGGCGTGCTGCAATTCATGGGGTCGCAGAGAGTCGGACACGACTGAGCGACTGAACTGAACTGAACTGAACTGAAGGTCACACAGAAAGTGTTGGAGTTGAGTTTTAAATCCACATTTGTTTGACCTTTGAGATTGCTCATTGTACTAGGAAGAAAAATCCTTAATTCGATCACAACTTAACTCCATATTATCATTCTTGAATTTTTAGCTCAAGAGGTTTCCTTGTCACTAGTTCTTAGAGGACAGCTTTCTATTTTCAAGAACTGTTATTCCGTCCAAGATTCACTCTCTGAGTTAAAAGAATATAAATTGTTACTGCCACATCGTCTTTTGGTGTTTATCCTATTCTTGCACGTTGTTGTATTGGATGTGTGGGCGATATGATTTTCTCATGGTTTAGGTGCGACATGCAGGGTAAGGTGAGCAGTGTGGCATCTCGGGTCATTTCTGATACTCACAACTACTGACTGTTAGGAATTTGTAAAAATATTCCGCCCTTTCTTGAAAAAAACTGTGGGTACCTCTTGGAGGCAACAAACATTGTTCTTTTCCATGTGTCTTGTAATAGAATCCTTGGCACTGCAAGTTAAGTTTGGATTTTCTAAAATTGAGAAGACCAGTTTTGTTCCATCTTTATCTTTCCTGGTTTGGGGACTTGCCTGGTGGTCCAGTGGTTAGAACTCCATGCTTCCAGTGCAGGGGGCGTGGGTTCCATCCCTGGTTGGGGAACTAAGATCCTGCATGCTGTCTGGTGTGGTGCATATCCCCCCTCAAACATGCTGTGCTAAGTCACTTCAGTCGTGTCTGACTCTGTGTGACCCCATAGATGGCAGCCCACCAGGCTCCCCCATCCCTGGGATTCTCCAGGCAAGAACACTGGAGTGGGTTGCCATTTCCTTCTCCAATGCATGAAAGTGAAAAGTGAAAGTGAAGTCGCTCAGTCGTGTCCGACTCTTAGCAACCCCATGAACTGCAGCCTACCAGGCTCCTCTGTCCATGGGATTTTCCAGGCAAGAGTACTGGAGTGGGGTGCCATTGCCTTCTCTTGTTATTCGTAATAGACAGTCTTAAATAATTTTTCAGAATTTTAATACTCATTATACTGTACTGATTTTGCTTCCTAATATTCTGTTACTTTGAATATGAAAGGTTTCCCCCTTAATTTAATTTTATTGAGTATAATGGGCTTTGAGGGTATATATGTGTGTGTGTATATAAAATATATATATATTTTTTCAATTCAGGTGCTTTATGAGTGCTATATGGAGCTCTAGAAGGCAAATGTGGTACTGGGGTCAGAGCTTAATAGATTCAAAGTTGCATCTCTGAATTCCTCCACAGCTGAATTTGTGTACATACACCCATCACTACCTGTCTAGGCTCAACACTTTTTAGTCTGATACATCGGAGGCGCTAGTGGTAAAGAACCTGCCTGCCGATGCAGGAGATGTAAGAGACAGATTTGATCCCTGGGCTGGGATGATCCCCTGGAGGAGGGCCTAACAACCCACTCTCGTATTCTTGCCTGGAGAGTCCCATGGACAGAGGAGCCTGGCAGGCTGTGGTCCATAGGGTTGCAGAGTCAGACATGACTGAAGCGACTTAGCACACATACATGCATAGACAAATACCCTGGCAGAGAGTGGGACAAACTGTTATGTCTTTATTTTCAGTACCAGAGCTCTCAGGTTTATATTCCTGCTTTATATTCCAACAAGAGAACTTATTATGTGTTAATGGGAGAATTCAAAAGGACTGGAGGATTTTTTTTTTCTTTAGTTTGCAAAGTGATACACCCCTGTATATATGGTAGATGAATTTCTTTTTTTCTCCTAAGTAACCATCCTACGGAAGCAGTAGAAATTATTTGTAATTCGCATGTCTTTATAATGATACTTTAAAAGCTCTGTGGCTTGGGACCTGGGGCCAGGGCATAGAAACTGTTTCATGGTTGCAAATGAAGGAGTTCCTTAGGACAGGAGGGGAACTGCAACAGAATGCTTGAGGCAATATTAAATTGGGGTGATTTTTTTAGAAAGTGACAAATGGTTTATGTTTCCTAAATCTGAGATGGGTTCTACCAGTTCTAAATGACTGCCAAGTTATGTTATCACTTGCCGGCTTTGTAACGGCCTCAATTATTTCCTTCCTCAGCCCTGTATGATGAGATTCGTCAGTTTCGCAAGGCCTGTGGGGAGGCTCATCTCAAGACCATCTTAGCCACAGGAGAACTTGGATCTCTCACCAACGTCTATAAAGCCAGTATGATAGCTATGATGGCAGGTAAGCGTTTTATATTGAAACGATGGTATATATTGAATGGATGCTTTTAAGAGAAATTAAGACAAAGCATTTGGCTATTAACTGAAAGTGCTAACCACTTGAGGAGAAGGCAATGACAACCTACTCCAGTACTCTTGCCTGGCAAATCCCATGGACGGAGGAGCCGGGTGGGCTGCAGTTCATGGAGTCGCTAAGAGTCAGACATGACTGAGCGACTTCACTTTTCACTTTCATGCATTGGAGAAAGAAATGGCAACCCACTCCAGTGTTCTTGCTTGGAGAATCCCAGGGCCGGGGGAGCCTGCTGGGCTGCTGTCTATGGGGTCGCACAGAGTCGGACACGACTGAAGTGACTTAGCAGCAGCAGCAGCTAACCACTTGGAGGGTTTTGTTTTCTTTTTTTTTTTTTTTGTGGGAGGGGTCAGCTATTTTATGAATACATGTGCAGTGGGAAATGGTCACACACTTGGCTTTCTTCCATGTTTTTGGGTGGCGTTTCTTCACTGCATTATCCTTGTAAGGCAGTAGATGGCTCTCTTGTTAGTGAGTTGCCTTCTGCGTTAGTCTTTGATTATTCATTCATCAACATATGTTAGACAGGAATTTCTTTAACTCTGACTTATTCCTCTCTGTGAATTTAAGTGTTTGATTTTTTTCAGAGATCCATATCTGTCCTGTCTAAGGCAGCCTGAGCTTTTGTCTGTGTTTTATTTTTTTTTTCCTTCTTAAATTTAGGGCAGTGTCATTGTTTTTTTTTTTTTGAAATGTAGTTTGACTCAGTCTTTGTTTTCACAAACAGCAGGTCTAGCTATTCATACCCTCAAGCTTGACACTGATTGCTTTTTCTCACCTTTGTAGGAATCAGTCAATCAGTCTTTAGAGTTCTGTTTTTCGCTGTATTTCATACATTCTTTCCATCCTGTGTGCTGCTATCTTAGGCCACTGTCATTCCCCACATGGATCACTTCAACGGTCTTCTAACTAGTTTCCCAGTCTCTGCTTCTGTCCCCTTTCAATCTGTTCTCCATACTGTTGCCAGAATAATCTCTCAGAAATGCTAATTGGGTTGTGGTACTGCTTGTTTAAAATCCTTCGGTGGCGGCCCTTCGTTTTCAAGATACAATATAAATTCCTTCAGCTTGGCTTTGATAAAGGTCCTTCCCAAGACCCTGCCTGAGCCTCGGAGGCCTCCTCCTTTTCATATGCGGGACTCCATGGAGTTACCTGCCGTGCCCTGCAGGTGGTGCAGGATCTTCTTCTGTGCACAGACTGTAGCTCTGGCTCAGGGGCTCAGTAGTTGCAGCATCATGCTGGCTTTCTCAGAGAAGGCAATGGCAACCCACTCCAGTACTCTTGCCTGGAAAATACCATGGATGGAGGAGCCTGGTAGGCTGCAGTCCATGGGGTTGCTAGGAGTCCGACACGATTGAGTGACTTCACTTTCACTTTTCACTTTCATGCATTGGAGAAGGAAATGGCAACCCACTCCAGTGTTCTTGCCTGGAGAATCCCAGGGATGGGGCAGCCTGGTGGGCTGCCGTCTATGGGGTCGCATAGAGTCAGACATGACTGAAGCGATTTAGCAGCAGCAGCAGCAGCTGGCTTTCTGGTTGTGGCACATGGGCTCCAGAGTGCGTGGCTCAATAGTCGCTCCCCCTGGGCTTAGTTATTCTGCAGCATGTGAGATCTTAGTTCCCCGACCAGGGATCAGACCCTCATCCCCTGCATTGGAACGTGGTTTATTAACCACTGGACCACCAGGGAAATCCTCCCCATAGAGGTTTATTGAAACCTCTGTCAGATAGCTTACTGTACCGTGATGGAGTGTTGCATTTTTAGCTGCCCTACTACTGGTCCATGTTTGGATGAATATATGTGACTTCTTGGTTCTTAAATTTGGGCCTCTATCGCAGTCACCCTCTAGATTTTTCTACTCATATACTTTTCATTAAAGACTCTCTCAGACCTAGCGTGATTCCCTGGAATTGTACTGAAAATCAGCTGACCAGGCATTAATGAAGCTGTTGCTCTGGTTTGGTGCTGTATCCAAAAGATCTCTGCTCTGCTTATTTTATTTAGAGTGAAATCTCTGAAAACCTAAGGACAGGGAAGAATGGAACATTGTAACGAATGGGTCATCAGTTATATTGGCATTCCAAAGGTCCTCAATGAGAGAAGACGCTGGAACCGTCAGGAGCCTGGGGAAAGCCCACTGGAGTCAGGTAGACAGGTAGTCTCCCTTTTCATGTTCCTCGAAACAGGACCAGGGAGTTAGCCCAGAATGGCGTGATCTAGGTCACAGTGAAAGTGTATTCATTCTGGGTGAGCAAGCCAACCCTGTACCTATTGTTTAAAATAGGAACATTACTAGGTCCTCATGCTTGGACACGTCTGTTCCACCCTCCACCCCACCCTTTGCATCCACAGACAGAAATGTGACTGGAAACATGCCGTCACCTGTCTCTTCCTGTTGACTCGTATCCCTGTGCATCTTGTTTATCTACTTCAGTTTTTCATCTGATCAGTGTCTGATACTGTGAGTGATGGAACTTGTATTTGTGATGTGCTTTACTAGATACAATGGCACCCCACTCCAGTACTCTTGCCTAGAAAATTCCATGGACGGGGAGCCTGGTAGGCTGCAGTCCATGGGGTCGTTAAGAGTCAGACACGACTGAGCGACTTCATTTTCACTTTTCGCTTTCATGCATTGAAGAAGGAAATGGCAACCCACTCCAGTGTTCATGCCTGGAGAATCCCAGGGACGGGGGAGCCTGGTGGGCTGCCGTCTGTGGAGTCACACAGAGTCGGACACGACTGAAGCAACTTAGCAGTAGCAGTAGCAGTTACTAGATACTTCAAAATTATGTTCCTTCATTTTCACACCAGCCCTGTAGCTGATGGAGAAACTTGAGATGGAGGGACTTGCCCAAGGTCCCAAAGCTAAGTGATCATAAAAGTCATTATTTGAACCCAAGTGTTCTGGCCTCAGGTGTGTTGCTTTTTCAGTTTTAACTCACCTGTCTCCCAAGGCACTGTGCCAGACCTTATCATGCATTAAAGGCAGTCTTTGTGAGATGCATATGAAAGCATCTAGCACTTCCTGACCCACAGTTTTTGCTTCTGTTACGGAGGTATATAATAGAAATGAAGTAGTTTTTGAAAAAATTTTTTAAACAAAATTTATGGACTGCCTTCACATTTCATCCTGTTTCTGTATTATATAAAAACTTTTTTTTGTTTTCTTCAAAATCAGCTTCATTGAACTAAATTTATATTCAATAAAGTTCAAGTGTTAACATGTACGATATGATGAGTTTTGAAAATTTATATATTCCATCTTCTCAGAAACAGCCTTTGTTCCCCTTTGACGTCAGTTCCACTCTTTTTAACCTTCTGCTCCAGGTGCAGTAACTGGCCTGATTTTATCACTGTGGATTAGCTTTGCCAGTTTTAGAACATTATACTTATACAATATGTACTCTTCCGTTTTTTTTCACCTATATGCCCTGAGGTGTAATACCTGTGAGATCCATTCACGTCATTCTGTGTATAAGAAGTTTGCTTGCTTGTTTTTCATTGTACAAATATAGGAGTTGCTGAATTTATTAATGTAAGGTGTTTAGAATATTCTCTTACTAGTCTGATGTCTGTAGGGTCCATAGTTCTATCTCCTTTTTTATTCCCAATATCAACTATTTTTGTTTTCTTTCCCGTTATTGTTGTTGTTCTTTGTTTTGTTTTGGTAGAAAATATAGTCTTGCTAGGGATCTGCCAGTTTTATTAATCTTTTCAAAGAACCAATATTTTGCTTTTTTTTGCTTTATCATTCAGTTAAAAATGTTTTCTAATTTTTCTAGTTGTTTAGAATGTTATTGGAGTGTTATTTAGTATGAAATGTTTAATTTCCAAATATTTTATGTTTCTATGGATATTATTGGAGAAGGCAATGGCACCCCACTCCAGTACTCTTGCCTGGAAAATCCCATGGATGGAGGAGCCTGGTAGGCTGCAGTACATGGGGTCGCTAAGAGTCAGACACGACTGAGTGACTTCACTTTCACTTTTCACTTTCATGCATTGGAGAAGGAAATGGCAACCCACTCCAGTGTTGTTGCCTGGAGAATCTCAGGGACGGGGGAGCCTGGTAGGCTACCGTCTATGGGGTTGTACAGAGTCAGATACGACTGAAGTGACTTAGCATAGCATGGATATTATTATTACTGACTTAAAATTTAAAATTCTTTTATGCTCAAAGAATATCCATATTAAGAATCTTTTGCCTTTTGTAATTAATGAAATTTATTTTATACCCCATTTTATGGTATATTTAAGTATCTACGTCAAGTGCACTGAAAAAAGTGTCATTTATTTGCCAATGTCAGTCGTAATGTTCTGTAAATGTCAATTAACTCAAGTTGGTTGGTCACATTTTTTAGATCTGATTTTGTTTTGTTTTATTTTGGTCTACTTGTTCTGTTAATTTGTTAATATCAAAGATTTCTGATCACTGATCACCATAACAAATATAATAGTAATGAACACTTTTGAAACATTTCAAGAATTACCAAAACATGGCACAGAGACTTGAAATGGTACTGATAGACTTACTTGATGAAGGGTTGCCACAAACCATCAATTTATAGAAAATGCATTATCTATAAAGTGTAATAATGCAAAGCACAATAAAATGAGGCATACCTATATTCCTCTTTACACTTCATAGATCACAAATATAAAAACCTTAGAGCAGTTCCATTTATACCCTCATTAGTCCCCAGAAGTATTTTACTATTCTTCTTCTTCTACCTGTTTATAAACCCCTCCTCAAAGTGATGTGATTTTTAATAGATATTTGTCATTTAAGGAAATTAAAAGAAGAAACCCAGGTAAAACCAGTCTTTTGCATGTCGTTTCTTTAACTCTTATTCTTCCTGTAGTCTGCTGGTGATTAGTTCTCTCAGATTTTGTTCATTGGAAAATGTCTTTTTTCACCTCCATGTTTCAAGGGTGGTTTGCTGAATATAGAGTTTTAGGTTACAGTTTTATTTCTATTTCAGTACTTAACCTTATCATTGCATTTCTTGGAATTCTGTTTCTTCCTGTTTTCCTGTAAGTAAAGTTTCATTTTACTCTGGCTGTGGCCACCAATATTTCTCTTTATCTTTACTTTTCACTAATTTGACTATGATGTGCCTAAGCGTGGTTTTCTTTGTACTCATCCTTCCTTGGAGTTTATTGAGCTTCTTGGATTTGTAGGTTGTTGTTTTAGACTTTAAAAAACATTTTTTTTTTCAAATATATTTTCTTCCCCGGTCTTTTTTTCCTTCTGGGACCCAAGTTCCTGAGTGTTAGATATTGTCCTCAGCTTACTGGGGCCTGTTAACTTCAATTTTAATCTCCCCTCCAACCCTCAGCCCCCTTTTTCTGAATGCCTAATATACATGGATCTTTCTTCAAGTTCATTGACCTTTATTTTCTACCTTAAATTTACTTTTATACCCATCCACTGAAATTTGTGCTGATGAACATTTTTAATTTTAGAATCCATTTGTTATTTTTTAGAATTTTAGTTTTTCTACTCTTTTCCATTTTTTTTCATTCATTGAGATCATATTTTCTTTAAAATTCTTGAACATATTTGTAATAGCTGATTAAAAGTCCTTATCTGCTCATTTGTATATCTGAATTACCTTAAGGTCTTTATCTTGAGCTGCCAGTTCCCCAATTCCTAAAAAGAGTTGCCTTATATATTTTGTTCAGTTGTACAGTTATTTATATTTCTATTTATAGCAGGAGGGCAAGTCTCATAACATTCTATCATGGCTGGAATTCTTCATGGCTCTAGTTTTCCCATCGATGTAGCATCAAAAATCTTGAAAGGAGTTTGTCATTTACATTCATAATAATTTTTATCTTATAATTTTGATAACCATTTCTATTATTATAAACCCAGTTCTCTAAAGAGAGAGAGGTAAAACTATATATAACTATGTTAGTCTGGTGTTATACATCACTGTAAGTAAACACTTGGTTATCCAGAGTGTGTTTACATTTTTGGTTAACTAAGTGATTAGTAGCCTAGTTTTTGGTTTAATCTAGGGCTTATCCAACCAGTCCATTCTAAAGGAGATCAGCCCTGGGATTTCTTTGGAAGGAATGATGCTGAAGCTGAAACTCCAGTACTTTGGCCACCTCATGCGAAGAGTTGACTCATTGGAAAAGACTCTGATGCTGGGAGGGATTGGGGGCAGGAGGAGAAGGGGACGACAGAGGATGAGATGGCTGGATGGTTTCACCGACTCGATAGACGTGAGTCTGAGTGACCTCTGGGAGTTGGTGATGGACAGGGAGGCCTGGTGTGTTGCGATTCATGGGGTTGCAGAGAGCGACTGATCTGATCTGATCCCTGGTAGCTCAGTTGGTAAAGAATCTGCCTGCAGTGTAGGAGACCCAGGTTTGATCCCTGAGTCGGGAAGATCCCCTGGAGAAGGAAATGGTAAACCACTCCAGTATCCTTGCCTGGAAAATTCCATGGACAGAGGAGCCTGGGTTGCAGTCCATGGGTTGCAAAGAGTCAGGCATGACTGAAGAACTAACACTGAGGAATCTTTCAAAATGTTTTAGGGGAAGGAGCCATGGTCATGGAAGTTAGAAGACTTGGTCTCTTATTCTGTCTTACAGAATTTGTGACCCTTGAACAAATAAATTCATTTAATTATCAGTTCAAATGAAGTAACACATGTGATTTTGGTATAGCTGTGTGTGCTAAGTCACTTCAGTCCTGTCCAACTCTTTGCGACCCCATGGACGTTAGCCCGCCAAGCTCTTCTGTCCTTGTGATTTTCCAGGCAAGAATCCTTCTCTGGAGGATCTTCCCAACTCAGGGATCAAACTCACGTCTCTTGAGGATCCTACACTGCAGATGGATTCTTGGCCACTGAGCCACCAGGGAAGCCCTGGTATAGCCGTAGGAGATGAAAGAAACTGAGCTGGACTCTATTCTGTACTGATCCTAAAGCTTATTGTATTAGTAGAATTGCTTAATGAATCTTACATATGAACTTGTTTGGTCAGCTTTTGACTCTGTCTTAAAAAAAAGAAAGTTATAAAAAAAAATCTGATTCATTGAAAATCATAATTAGGTGTGTCATTTTTTTTATGTTATACTTTTTAGATATTGTTATCATTTTCTCTAATTGTTTCATGATGAAAGCTGTAGCAGCCACCTCAGCTCTTCAGCCATGTATGAGATCACTTATTCAGCAGCCACAGTGATCCACAAAGATCCAAGAACCAAAAAAAAAAAAAAAATTAAAAAATAAAGAAAATATTTTGAATAGGTGAAATATATGTGATATAATCTGTAATATAACAATAATAATAGGTAGCATTTCTTGAGCATTTACTGTGTGACAGGTACTCTTTAAGGGTTTTATTTATATTTAATCTTTACAATAACTGCGAGGTAGGTATTCTTCTGTAGTAAAATAAGAATTAAATTAAATCAGTTAAAAGGATATCTTTATTGTAGGGACTTCCCTGGTGCGTCAGTGGCTCAGATGCTGCACTCCCAATGCAGGGGGCCCAGATTCAATCCCTAGTCAGGAAACTAGATCCCACATGCCCCAACTAAAGATCCTGCATGCTGCAACTAAGAAATTAATAAAAGCAAACAAATAAATACATAAGACCCCTCTATTTAAAAGAAAAAAAAAGGTTATTTTTACTGCTGTTTTGTATGGTCATTATTGCTATTTGTAAATATCCCAGATATTTCTATCTTCTTTACATCATTTCCTGTGTCTGCTGTAGCCTTCTCCCCTCCTGATAGCCGTTTTTAAAGATTTAAGTGAAATTTTCATACTCTGTCAGATTTCTCTATGATCTTTCAAAGGCAAAACTAATTGTTCATACTATCCTCCTCCTTGGATAGTTATAAATACCAGTTCAGTTCAGTTCAGTCGCTCAGTTGTATCCGACTCTTTGCAACCCCATGAATCGCAGCACACCAGGCCTCCCTGTCCATCACCAACTCCTGGAGGTCACTCAGACTCACGTCTATCGAGTTGGTGAAGCCATCCAGCCATCTCATCGTCTGCCGTCCCCTTCTCCTCCTGCCCCCAATCCCTCCAAGCATCAGAGTCTTTTCCAATGAGTCAACTCTTTGCATGAGGTGGCCAAAGTACTGGAGTTTCAGCTTTAGCATCAGTCCTTCCAAAAAAATCCCCGGGCTGATCTCCTTCAGAATGGACTGGTTGGATCTCCTTGCAGTCCAAGGGACTCTCAAGAGTCTTCTCCAACACCACAGTTCAAAAGCATCAATTCTTTGGTGCTTAGCCTTCTTCACAGTCTAACTCTCACATCCATACATGACCACAGGAAAAACCATAGCCTTGACTAGATGGACCTTTGTTGGCAAAGTAATCTCTGCTTTTCAGTATGCTATCTAGGTTGGTCATAACTTGTCTTCCAAGGAGTAGGCGTCTTTTGATTTCATGGCTGCAGTCACCATCTCCATTGATTTTGAAGCCCCCCAAAATAAAGCCTGACACTGTTTCCACTGTTTCCCCATCTATTTCTTATGAAGTGATGGGACCAGAAGCCATGATCTTTGTCTTCTGAATGTGGAGCTTTAAGCCAACTTTTTCACTCTCCACTTTCACTTTCATCAAGAGGCTTTTTAGTTCCTCTTCACTTTCTGCCATAAGGGTGGTGTCATCTGCATATCTGCATTTGTCATAGAGGATGAGATGGCTGGATGGCATCACTGACTCGATGGATGCGAGTCTGGGTGACCTCCGGGAGCTGGTGATGGACAGGGAGGCCTGGCGTGCTGCGGTTCATGGGGTCGCAAAGAGTTGGACACGACTGAGCGACTGATCTGATCTGATCTGATCATCATCAGTTGTTTTACCTGTTAGGGGTATGTGTGTGTGTGTATGTATATATATATAACTATATATATATAGTTATATATACATTGTGTGTGTGTGTATGTGTGTATAAAACTATGAACCTCCTTGAGGCCAAAGAGGTTCTTATCTTGCTTATCTGTATTCTTCTGTGATTGATACCATGTCTGACATGTGTATAAAACTATGAACCTCCTTGAGGCCAAAGAGGTTCTTATCTTACTTATCTGTATTCTTCTGTGATTGCTACCATGTCTTACATCTAGGATAGCCTAAGGAAATATTGTGGAATATACAAATGAATCAATGAGAAAGACAGAGATAAAGAAAAGTGAAAACAGGCAAAATGAAATTAGATTAGATTAGATCTAGGTTCCTCTTTCCTGATGTGTCACAACTTTGTAGAGTTTGGACACGTTGTTTTGAGAGCAAATTTCTATTTTAATTGAACAAAAAGTTAGAAAAAATATTATGTATACAAAGTATGGCTTGAGCAACCCAAGCAGTGTGGTATGATGTCTAAAGGGTTTCTTAGGATTCTCAGATAGTTCCAGAGGCAAGGAAAGGACCAAGGAAAAAACTTTTTGCCTTGACTTTTTCATCAGTGAAGTGGATCTTGGGACTTCCCTGGTGGTCCAGTGGTTAATAATCCACCTTGCAGTGCAGGGGACTCGGGTTCAGTCCCTGGTTAGGATTATGATCCCTAATGCCATGGGGCAACTAAGTGTTTTCACAACTACTGAGCCCTTGCTACCAACTAGAGAGTCTGTTTGCTGTGATGAAAGGTCTCACGTGTCGCAACAAAGGTCCTGTGTGTTGCAGCTAAGACCCAAGGCTGCCAAATAAATAAATAAAGTAATTAATTAAAATAAAATATTTTTTTAAAAAGAGAAAATGGATCTTACTTTTACATTAGTGGAAACGTGGTGAGAGAAATACAAAAAAAGAAGATGGTAAAGTAGGAATAAACAGTTTGAAGGGAATATAATCAGGGAAGAGAAATGAGCACCATATTTTTTTCATCAAACAACCCAAGAACAAGGTGATAGGAAGTAAGATCGAAAGGGAAACATGCTTATAGAAAAGAGAAGTCGAAAACAGGTCATCTACTGCTCAGGGATTTCCGCCCAGCAAATGCACACATTAAGAATAATGCCAGATTGTAGGCATGTGGCTTTATCTTTCAGTAGCCTGGACTGTTCACACACACGCAACAGCTAACAAGCTCTGCTCTGAAGTTATGCTAGACCTTATCTTTGGAAATAATGCAGGCATGATAAATAAGGCTGGAGTAGAAAAGCACTAAAGATGCAATCATAATGTCATCAGGTTTGAATTGCTGATGAAGATCTGTGGGAAGAGTACAAACATAAAAATATGGGGCTTGAGAAAAGCAGACCTTGAAGGGAATGCGAAATGAGTTTTGAACTTGGCTGGGATTTTGTAACGTATAGGAAATCAAAAATGAAAAAAGTAGGAACCAGGGGAGGGAATACTCGAAATGCAACCCAATAAGATCAAAGTAATACAGAAACAATGAGATGAAGCTGAGAAAAAGAGAAGAAAATAGAAGGGAAGCCATTAAATAAATAAAAAAGGGAGAAAACAGTGGGAAATTTGCTGTGACTGAAGGAAACCAAAACCCTAAAAAAAAAAAAAAATGCTGTGATTAATAGCAAATTAACATCTAAGACTTGTTTAAAAGTTAAAAAAAATTTTAAATATGAGTTAATCCTAGTATAAATGACAGTATAGATTTATTTTTCTAAAGACTGTCATAAGTCACACTGAGTCCTTCATCTTAGGCTGCAAATCTTTGTATCGTGAAGGAGTATTGATCCAGATGGCACATCCAGACCCCTGTGGTGTTCCAGCCTGTTTTTTTTTTTTTTTAAATAAGATCTTGCCTTTCATAGGAAAAGCATTTAATTTATCAAAAAGTTTGCTTCAGTTGAAAGTTTATCACAGTGGAAAGCATAAGAATATACATGGGTATTAGGTTAACAAGTAAAGAATTTAAAGTATAGATTTATTTACAGTTCCTTAAACCAGTCCTGAAAATCAAACCACTTATAGAGTAAAAACTAATTATCTTGTCATCTTATTCAAGGCCCCAAGCAAAAATTTCAGAACGTTTACCTTAGCCCACCCACACCCTCCCCATCCTTTGTGAGTGTAAAATAAAAAACTCCGCAGAAGCGAGGACTTCCCATGTTTGCTGGCCTCCCAGCAGGGCAGGAACTCCTGATGGTGCATTTTGGTCCATACACGTCATTTTTTAAAACAGGTTAAGTCTATTTAAGCATTTAAGTATAAAGCATTTTCTGTGCTTCCTCATGGCTGGACTTCTAGGGAGGAGGGGCAGGGAAGGAATAGCTTCTAAGCTTAGTTTTTTATGTGGTGTATACTAGTCTGTGTAAAATTTTACTATGTGAAATTAAAAAAAAAAAAAATAATAACCCACCTTATTCCAAAAGCATATAAACCGCCTTTTACAGACCTGGCTTGCTAAGAGAAATCCCCCGGGCAGAAAGACTTGCACATAGCCAGTGCCTAGAAAATGCTTCTTTTGGGATAGGTCATCAGGTACAAGGACATCAAAGTATACGATTGTAAATAACATATATAAAATTCATTTTTTAAAAGAGATCTGTATTTTTCTCAGCAGAAGAATTAGGGATTTTTTTTTTTTCTTATTCTGGTTTATGACTTGGGAGGTGAGACCCACAGGTAGTTGCTTGTGTCTCTGAGATTGTTATTCATTTGTCTTTATTTCCTAACATGTTGATTTTTGTTATTTGTCACATAGTATCTGTGCCAGTTGCTCACCTATTAGCAAACTCGTAAATGCTGTGGAATTGAAATCCTTGAATGGACCCCTTAGTCCTTTGCACTGGGGAGATACTAGATATACATATTTGGGGTTTCCCTGGTGGCTCAGAGGTAAAGAATCTGTCTGCAGTGCAAGAGATGCAGGTTTGATCCCTGGGTCAGTTGGGAAGATCCCCTGGAGGAGGAAATGGTAGCCTCCTTCAATATTCTCGCCTGGGAAATACCGTGGATAGAGGAGCCTGGCAGGCTTTAAGTCCATGGTGTCATAAGAGGCAGACATTACTTAGCAACTAAACCACCACCTTACGTATTTGTTGAATCATTTCGTGGACAAAGGTTAATAAATCTTGTGAAGTGAGTAGTTGACCAAATTCTTTTTGCAGTTGTCCTAAAGAAAGTAGGGGTGGTAACTTATCAGCATTGAGTGGCTTGGAGACCTGAGGCTTGGAGGTTAAGTAACTAGACTGAGGCCACACATGGAGGATGGAGCAGAATTCTGGACTCAACCCCAGATTCCATACTTTAGTCACTGCACCATCCTGCTCTCTGTTGCACCATCAATCTAGATTATGAAAGGTAAGTTTAAGCTACGTTTGACCTTTGGAGGCCCAGAGGTATTTCTCAAGTCCCTGAATGAGATTTATATGTTGAACAGTACTTTTCTATGGAGGACAAGAAAAATAAGACAACAGAGAGAGAATGTTTGGAGAAAAACTCTAGGGGGTGAGTGAGTGAGTTAGTTGCTCAGTCGTGTCTGACTCTTTTTGACCTCATGGACTGTAACCCACCAGGCTCTTCTGTCCATGGTATTATTCAGGCAAGAATACTTGAGTGGGTTGCCATTCTCCAGGGGATCTTCCCAACCCAAGGATCAAACCCGGGTTTCCTGCATTGCAGGCAGATCCTTTACCATCTGAGCCACCAAGGAATCCCCTAGAGGGTGGTAGACAGGAAATACTCATGAAAGAGCCATGTGAGGGCAAACCCAGAGCCCCACCCATGATAGACCCACAGCAAATCCTTCTTGAAATGAAAGGGAAGATTGCAAGAGAACCCTGAGCTCAAGTAGCTTCCACTGTATCTTCCTGCTCTGCTGATGGTCCCATCATGATGCACGTGCAGGGTCATGCATATCAATGGCTACTTGAGTTCTGTACAAGGTTCTAGCTTCTTTTTAGATTCTCTTCCTTGGGGGTGCAGGCAGCAGTTGAAGTGGACCTTTATCTTGTCCACCTGAGGAAGGATGAGGAGAGAGGTCAAGGCTGAGCGCCGTATGAGAATGAAGGAACAGAGAGATACAATGAAAGGGTGTGGAGGATGGAAATGGTACTGGAGCATGTGTAGAAGGATGGCTGAGTATGGGATGAGGGAAGTTGAAACATCCTCATGCAGAGTGATTGAAAGGAAAGGGGACATCTTATTTGGGAAGAATGTGAGCATTGGGGTTGTGATATTGTGTTCACATGCTTTTATGCACGCATATACACAACAAGTGGAGAGGGCAGTGGCAACCCACTTCTGTACTCTTGCCTGGAAAATCCCATGGGCAGAGGAGCCTGGTAGGCTGCAGTCCATGGGATCACGAAGCGTCAGACAAGACTGAGTGACTTCAGTTTCACTTTCACTTTCATGCATTGAAGAAGGAAATGGCAACCGACTCCAGTGTTCTTGCTTGGAGAATTTCAGGGATAGGGGAGCCTGGTGGGCTGCCATCTATGGGGTTGCACAGAGTCGGATACAACTGAAGTGACTTAGCAGCAGCAGCAGCATACACAACAAGGCATGAAAAGACATGATTGTTGTCTATTACCCAAGGACGGAGGACTGGCACCTTACTTTTAGAAGACATAGAAAGATGGATTTCAGCCCAGTATAAAGCAGAGTTTTGATAAAGTTCAAGTTTTCTGGAATTTGCATGGCCACGTCAGGAAGTAGGAGGTATTCAAAGAACCGGCTGGAATGACAGCCCATTGGAGCCAGTGTTAGATACATGATACTCAGCGACCATCGGGGTGCTTTCTGCTTTGGAGGTAAATATGATCCTGAAAGAAGAAACATTGTATATGATCCTTTGAATCTAAATGTTAAATATGATCCTTTGGCTCTAAGTGTTAAATGTGATTCTTCAGCGTTGAGTCTGATACTAAAGGAGAAAAATATTTTACATACCTGCACACATACACACAGGTTGTGTATGTATGAAATTTCTGGGTAGACTTAAATCCAGGATAGACAGGGCCTGCAACTATGGGATTAATGAGAAAAGAGGGAGGGTATTGGTTTTCTAAACTGCACCCTAAGAAAGTACCAAGAACTGGGTACCTTAAAACAATGGATGTTTGTTCTCACAGTTCTGGAGGGCAGAAGTCTGAAATTAAGTCTGTGTCCACAAGGCCGCCTCCTTCTGAGATCTGTAGCAGAGAATCCTTTCTTGCTAGAAAGCTTCTGTTGTTTGCTGGCAATACTTGGCATGCCTTGTGTGTGTGTGTTAGTCATTCATTCGTGTCCAACTCTTTGTGACCTCATGGAATATATATAGCCGGCCAGGCTCCTCTGTCCAAGGATTCCTCCAGGCAAGAATACTGGAGTGGGTAGCCATTCCCTTCTCCAGGGGATCTTCCTGACCCAAGGATTGAACCTGGGTCTCCTGTATTGCAGGTAAATTCTTTGCTGTCTGAGCCACCAGAGAAGCCTTGGTTTATATTAATAGATGTGTTACTCTCATCTCTGCCTCCATTGTCACATGGTCATCTTCCTGTGTATTTGTCTCTTCTAAGGACACCCATCATGTAACAGCCTAGCTTACATAGTAAGACTTTATTTTTACCTAACTGGTTGCAATTGAAATGACAGTATTTTCAAATAGGTCACTTTCTGAGGTTCTGGGGATTGTAACTTCAATATGCCTTTTTAGGGAGCACAGTTGAACCCATAACAAAGAGAAGCAGCATTTTTGTCCTATGGTCCTCTTGTTTCCTGTAAACACCTGAAGAAGTTTTGAGAAAAATACATTGAGTCAAACCAGCAAACTTAAATTCAGGTACAAAAGATTGATTTTTCCCCTCTAAGCAGTGTTGGATGGCTTTGTGGATAGGGGAAATCTAGTAGATATTAAATATTTTTATCTGCAAAAAGCATTTGGTAAGGTTCTCAATAGGAGATTAATGGCTAAAATAAAGAATGAAGCATTAGGAGATAAATTTGCTTATGAGCGAGAGACAGAGACTAACAGTAGAAGGAAATACATTTTAGATTGGAAAGGAGTGACATACAGCACTAGCCAGAAATCAGTTTTGGGACCTATGGGTTTTTCACTTTATTTTTATTGGACTTGGTAATAAAAATACAGATCTTCAAACAGTCCAAGACAGAGTGAGTAATACTACAAGCATCAGTAATCAAAAGTTATTCTCTATCATAAACTAAATGACTGATAATAAATACTGACACGAGACTACACGGTGTACCATAATATTATAAAATAGAGCAAGCGATTCTCCTGTGTTCTCTTTTCTTGTGCAAGGGTGAATATTTCTTTATTTGTTTTTTCACAAAATATTTGCAGGTTTCTTGGTTTACTTTATAATCCAAATCAATGAAAAAAATATTTTTTTTAACTTGGAAAGATGTGTTAACTAAGAGAAAAATTGGTCAAAGCAAGACAAAGGTTATATTGCTGTCCTTAGAATAAAGAAATTAGGGACCCTGTGTGTTAAATTGCTCAGTGAGCTACTGAATAAAAAAGACTTCGGGAGTGAGGGGACATTACTGAAATCATCAGCTGACTCTGCAGTCATGGAAGCATATGCAAAAAAGGGCATTGTTAGAATGATAAAGCTATATATCTGAGGGAGTGAAATATAAGATGGGGACTTTTTTTCTTTTCCTTTTTAAAAGTTTTAATATAATGGCTCTAAAAAAACTGTAAAATTAAGTAATTGTACATGTAACTTTTGTCTTCCCAGGAACTAGTTAAGCATGTGGGAAGAATACTTTTCAAATTGGAATGTTGCCTGCAACTCCTTCTGTCTCTGTTACTAAAGGTCTTTGTAGATTTCTGTCTGTTTTTTCTTGATTTGTACATCGTCAGATAAGCCAAGAGGAATAGAGCAACTAAATGTTCAAAAATTAACTCATAAAAATTCCAAACATTTTGAAAACTGGAAAGAATAAGAGAAACTTATAGGATATACAGAAACTTTTGTTCATCTCAAAGCTTTCATTTTATTAGGTAAGAAAACCAAGATTCAGACAAGTCAGATTCATGAGGAAATTATCCCAGAACAAATGAGTCAAAACACAGTCTAGGTTCTCCACCCAGTTTGCAAATTAGAATTTCCTGAAGAGTTTCTTCCATAAACTGTTGAAAAGATCCTACCACCCAGAGTTTCTGATTTTAACCATCTTGAATGGGGACATTTGAATGAGTACTTTAAAAAACTCCCTTCGTGTGTCTACTATGTAGGCAGGAATGAGAGCCTTTGATCTGTAATATAGGTTTCTTGATGATAAGACAAGAGTCCTTTCCACTCATCTTAGTAATTTAGAAATTATTCAGGGAGAGAATTACAAATTCAAGGGGAAAAGCCTTTAGCAAAGACAGTCCACAATGAACAAGCTGATCCAGTAGTTAGTTACCTTACAGAAGGCTCGCTGGGAACTCTGAACCTGTATTCCCGTAGAACAAGATCATGAATGGTTACTTGATCTCCGTGCCAGCCCTGAATTTAGCCGACAGAGTAACTGAAATTTCACACTGCAACAGCAGTTCTGTAGATCCTAACCAACACATAACAGTGTTTATGGAAGGCCCTGAATTTGTATTTCTAATAGGTCTCTATGAACATTTTTCATCCTTTTTTGCTGCCTTGGTAATATTGAGGTCCCTCTTCCCTTCAGCTGCAAGGTATTAGATTTAGGACTTGAATGGGGACTCCTCGCCCAGGTCCAAGCTGTGCTGGGAAGTGGAAGGAAGTGAGAGAGTGAGGGGTGGTAAGGGGTGGGGTGAAGACAGAGGGGCTGGAGAAGAGACTGGTGGGGAAGAGAAGGGTGAGATTTTCTGTCCTCCTAATACCTGGGGTATTTGTTTCCCTTAAACAGGCTCATCCAGTAGGTATTTTATGAGCATCTAATGTTTATCAGATGCTGTTCTGGGAATGGAGGACCACAGTCCATGGGGTCGCAGGAGACACACACAACTCTACTATTAATAAAACAGCAACAACATTCTGGGCATTGGAAAAGGAGACGACAAGAGGGAGGGGAGAGAAAAATAAGAAGTAGCGCCTTCCCTTTAAATGCTGAGTGTCTCTCAGTCTGGTCAGGAGGTGAAAAAATGGGGTTTATGATTTGCCCTATTGGGAATGGTAGGAGCTGTGGGTACACTTACTCTGGGGCTTCAGGAACATGGCACCCTCTGAGGTTTCACAGAAGGGTTCACAAAGCAAGTGACCTGTGTGGAGGAGTCATTAGGTGCAGAGGAGGAGGGAATCTCAGGCAAAGAAGCTCATGCCCTTTTATACCTGGAGCTGTGAAGAGCATACCATGGTGAGAACACTGATATGATTAGGGTGGAGACATGGCAAGCGAGTGGATGAAGTGAGTAAGCAGCCTGAGGCTTATGGCTCTGCTATAGAATTTGCATTCCTGTCTCTGTGGGTATGGAAAGTTTTTAGCCTTGGCAGTTTATAGCCAGGAAGTGAGTGATCGATAAATTCGTTCATCCATTTATTTCTACTATGTGCTAGGCACTGGGGATGAAGATCAATAAGATGCCCTTTCTCCAGACTCCCTGTCCTCCCTTCTTGCTCTCTGCAGTAGTGGAGTAGTGATCAGAATTTCACTTTCAGGGGAGTGAATTTAGGGGAAAACCAGGAACCTGTTAGGAGGCTGTTGTCCCAATCTGGTGACCAGGATGAGGGGCTGAACCTGGGCAGAGCAGTGGGGCTGGAGAGAAGTGGACAGCTGAGGGGGATGCTAAAGGGGTGGAATGAACGGTTGTCTGCTAAACAGGGGAGGAAGAGGACAGAACAGCTCATGATGGTGCAGTTTGTAAGGATAGGGAGTTCAGGGGAAACAAGGCCCCCAAAAGGTGGGGCTTCAGATGGCACTGGTGGTAAAGAACCCACTTGCCAATGCAGGAGACATAAGACTCGGGTTCGATCTCTGTGTCGGGAAGGGCCCTTGGAGGAGGGCATTTTAACCCACTCCAGGGTTTCTTGCCTTAGAGAATCCCATGGACAGAGGAGCCTGGTGGGCTACAGTCCATAGGGCTTCAAGAGACAGACATGTCTGAAGCAACTCAACACACAGTTCAAGGCTTTTTTCAGCCCAGGAAGCTGAACCTCTGCCTCCTGTTACAAGGTCCTCCACCTGTTATCCATCAGGGTCCTTGGCTTTCCTCAATCAATAGAAATTGACTAGAGGCCAGATAGGAAATTCAGGCAAGGCTTTACTGGGGTCTCTGGTGAAGTAGGGGGAAGGGAGGAGTGAAATCAAGTAACAGGTTCCCTGTTCCCTCTCTGAGTTGGGATGAGGGGGTTCCTTATATGGGGTGAGGGTACAGATGTGTCCAGAGGTCAGGCTGGAGGGGTGACTTAGGTGTTTTGCTCACCTCTTAGATGCTGTTGTGTACAAGGGTACATGTGCGGTACCCTGCTTTTGCTCCTGGATCTTCAGAAGTGGCATTAAGGGGTTTTTTGGACTGTTATCTTTCATCCAGAATTTGTCCCAACTGCACATGCACACAGTTATTTTTAGTCCCATACAGTTTCTTTGTATTTTGTGGCTCAAGGAGAGGTGTTTCCAGGTGTAGTTCTTGTTATTGTTTAGTCACTCAGTCATGTCCAGCTCTTTTGTGACCCCACAGACTGTAGCCCGCCAGGCTCCTCTGTCGATGGGATTTCCTAGGCAAGAATTCTGGAGAGGGTTGCCATTTCCTTCTCCAGGGGATCTTCCCGACCCAGAGATTGAACCCATGTCTCCTACATAGGCAAGAGGACTGTTTACCATTGAGCCATCTGGAAAGTCCGTCCAGGTTCAGGCATTCCAGCAAAGGGTCCCAGATCCTAGACCTGTCTCATACCCTGTTCGTTTGTCTCCCCAGCTTGTTGCAGAACCAATCCACCAGAGTCTCACCACTTCTCCTCTACTCTTCTGTTCTTGTAACAAGGAGAAGAATTTTAAATGAAGTCTGAGTGAGGCTATGAAGATAAAAGAAAGAGAAGTTATTTTTATGTTTAGAAAACATTAGCAAGACAAGGCACATAAAGCAAAACAGAGAACGAATACGGTTATTTCAGTGATTCGGGAGCAGAAAGGAAATTCATGCTTTTACTTGAATTATATCTCGATGCTTTGCTTTCCTAGTGACCTAAGAATTCGTGTTATAGTATGCTTTTTGTAAAAAATTTATCATCAGCTGGGACATCGAAAGTTAAGTTTCCTGTGTTACAAAGCTGCTAAATTGGGCAGGGGACAACGGGGGAGGCACTGAATAGTCAATGAAATGGGGGAGAATTTAGATCATCCGTGTCACACGAAGCCAGCAAAAGGCTGTTTGTAGAATGTTAGCTGCTATCACACTGGTTTCATATTAACATTCTAGTGAATAATTAAAATTTGCCTGTTTATTTTTTAATAAAAAGGAAAAGCATATAAATTACCTCAGAGTTTATAATAGTTATCTCTAGTCGCGTTCATGGATGTGGCAGTTTCTGAGTAGGACTGCGGATGAGATAACTTAGTTAAAAAGCAGATTTTCTTCTGCTTTTTCCCATGTCCTCATCTCACAGCGTTCATTATTCTAATGCCATTCAAAAATATCAAGTGAAAATCCTTAAAACTATCACTTGGAGACATTTTCATTAGAGATGGTATTTTCTAAATTGAGTGGTTATTAAATATATTTTTCTGCTGAAATTATTTTTGAAGTGCATTTCTCACTTTCATCCTTCTACAAGCCCACACCCGGGCGTGGCTGATCACTCCGTCTTCCCTCTTTGCTTTTCTTCCCCCTCTTTGTTTTTTAACCATACAGACTCCTGAGAGGTGATCAGTGTGCTTAGTTGCTCAGTCATGTCTGACTCTTTGTGACCCTTTGGACTGTAGCCCACCAGGCTCCTCCATCCATGGGATTTCCCAGGCGAGAATACTGGAGTGGGTTGCCATTTCCTCCAGCGGATCTTCCTGACCCAGGGATCGAACCTGTATCTCCTGTGTCTCCTGCATTGCAGGCAGATTCTTTACCCTCTGAGCCACTGGGGAAGCCCCATGAGGTGATCAGGGACTCCTTTATAATTGAATATAGTTTTCCATTGAACCCACCCTTCTCCACTATTGCTTTTTCTGGTTGTTCCTTCAGGACTAGACTGGAAAGATTCCGGATTTTTATTCAAGTAATTGACCCAGGGAAAAAACACCTCCCACAGAGATGGGAAAGAGATTGGGGCTAAGAAACAAAGAAAAGGACACAGGCATTGTGAAGCCGCCATCTGTGGTCTTGGGTGATGTCACATTTGATTCTCTTAAGGATGTACATTGTTCTAGTAATTCTACACCCGAAAGGGATTACTGAACTCCACCAATTTCCAGAGGTGGGGTGGTGGTCTGAATTTGTGTCTATTAGTAGGAAGCGTGTTAGTAGGTAGTAAGGGGGGAAAATACAGCTGAGGAAAGACAGGAAGAAAGTCAATGGTATTAAAAGAAGAATCTTCAGAGGATGATGAAGTGATGAATAGGAGAATTTTTTAAAATATTTATTTATTTATTTATTTTTGTGTACACTTGGCCTTCATTGCTGTGCAGGCTTTCTCTAGTTGTGGTAAGTGGGGGCCACCCTCTAGTCATGGTGTGTGTGTGCTTCTCACTGAGGTGGCTTCTCCTGTTGCAGGCTACAGGCTCTAGGTGGGCAGGCATCACTAGTTGAAGAGTGAGGCTCAGTAGTTGGAGCTCATGGTTTCCCCGCTGCATATGGGATCTTCCCAGACCAGGGATCAAACCTATATCCCTGGTGAATTCTTAACCACTGGACCACCAGGAAAGTCTGACTAGGAGATTATTAACATGGAATGACGTAGCTCCTGTTCCCCAGGGTCAGAATGGGGGAGAGGAAGGATTTGGCTGGAGAGTTGTTCAGAGTTCAGATGCTTTGGGAGCTTAGAAAGGAATTCCCAATGTGGACTTTTCAGACAAAGTGTCCCTTTCCTTAGTACCCCAGATAGGTCCAATCAAATAAAAGTAGAATAATGGGCTTCCCTGGTGGCTCAGACAGTAAGAGTCTGCCTACAATGCAGGAGACCTGGATTCAGTTCCTGGGACAGGAAGATCACCTGAAGAAGGGAAGTGCTACCCACTGCAGTATTCTTGCCTGGAAAATCCCATGGATAGAGGAGCCTGGTAGGCCACAGCCATGAGAAATGACTTAGCAACTAACGCTAATCAGTATTCTTGACTGAAGAATTCCATGGACAGAAACAGTGTAACACTTACTTTCACTTTCAACAGTTACTAGGTACTTTATAACCAGAAGGTTATAAGCTCTGAACTTGCCAGAGAGATTCCAGATAGGTAAAGAAATACCAGGTAGGAGCCATTGAATGTAACCTTGACTTCATGCATGACCGGGAACCAGCAAGGTCATTGGCAGAGGACATGGGGATACCCCTGCACTTCAGAGCCTGCTGCCCTCTGGGTGTATCCCTTTTCTCTCCTAGTCCTTCTTCCTTAGCCGGTCCCTGCCTGTAACTATGTCCTTGTCCTCTCCTGAAATTTCACCCTGTCTTGGGCAAGGGGACAGTCCATTCCTCTCTTCTCTTCCTCTGCTTGGCCCCGGGCTGCTTTCCTGGCCATGCCCTCCTTTCTCATCTCTTTGTTCATCCCCTGCTTCATCCTGGGGAAGCACCCTGGAGAGTTGACTTTGGATGTGTCTGAAACATAAGTGACCTAACTTCAGTTTTTGAACTGTTCAAGACCCACTCCTGGGACTTCCCTGGCAATCCAGTGGCCTGCCTTCCAATGCAAGGGATGTGGGTTTGATCCCTGGCGGAGGAACTAAGATCCCATACACTACAGAGCAACTAATCCCGTGTGCCACAACCAAAACCTAACATAGCCAAAAGTAATACTAATAATAGATGCATTCCTTATCACCTGTTCTTGTGATGCCTTTTTTTAAAATTTATTTTTTTATTGAAGGATAATTGCTATACAGAATTTTGTTGTTTTCTGTCAAACCTCAACATGAATCAGCCATAGGTGTACTTATATCTTCTCCCTTTTGAACCTTTCTCCCGTCTCCCTCCCCATCCCACCCCTCTAGGTTGATACAGAGCCCCTGTTTGAGTTTCCTGAGCCATACAGCAAATTCCCATTGGCTATCTATTTTTTGTATGGTAATGTAAGTTTCCATGTTACTCTTTCCATATATCTCACCCTCTCCTCCCCTCTCCCCATGTCCATAAGTCTATTCTCTATGTCTGTTTCTCCATTGCTGCCCTGTAAATAAATTCTTCAGAACCATTTTTCTTGATTCCGTATTTGTGCATTAGAATACGATATTTATCTTTCTCTTTCTGACTCACTTCACTCTGTATAATAGGTTTTAGGTTCATCCACCTCATCAGAACGGACTCAAATGCATTCCTTTTTATGGCTGAGTAATATTCCATTGTGTATGTGTACCACAACTTTTTTATCCATTCATCTGTTGATGGTCATCTGGGTTGCTTCCATGTTCTAGCTATTGTAAATAGTGCTGCATGTGATGTCTTTTTTAAATATATGTTCTTATATTGGTTTTGTAGGACTGCTGTGATAGTACCACACACTGAGTGACTTAAACAATAGAAATCTAGGCAGCCTGGATGGGAGGGCAGTTTGGGGCAGAATGGATACATATATGTGTATGGCTGAGTCACTCTGCTGTGCACCTGAAATTCTCACAGCATTGTTAATGGGCTATACTCCAATATAAACTAAAAAGTAGAAAAAAAAAAGAACTCTATTTTGCAGTAGTTGTGTACAGATGTGAGAAATGGACCATGAAGAAGGCTGAGCAATGAAGAATTGATGCTTTCGAATAGAAGTGTTAGAGAAGGCTCATTGAGAGTCTCTTGAACTGCAAGGAGATCCAACCAGTCACTCTTAAGAGAAATAGACCCTGAATATTCATTGGAAGGACTGATGCTGAAGTTCCAATATTTTAGCCACCT
The DNA here is from genome assembly GCA_935064755.1 of Tragelaphus eurycerus. Lineage (NCBI taxonomy): Eukaryota > Metazoa > Chordata > Mammalia > Artiodactyla > Bovidae > Tragelaphus > Tragelaphus eurycerus. The sequence goes on along the minus strand of CAKXYN010000036.1, from coordinate 12,346,973 downwards.
GATGTGATGTGTAGACTCATTGGAAAAGACCCTGATACTAGGATACTTCGAAGGCAAAAGGTGGAACATGGGCTCTATGCATGCAGACTTCAACTTGTAGGCTAAGCAGATGTGGCTCCTGGGCTCTGTAGCATAGGCTGAATAGTTGTGGCGCAGGAGTCTAGTTGCTTTGCGACATGTGGAATCTTTCCAGATCAGGGATTGAAGTCAGGGCGCCTGCATTGGCAGGTGGATTCTTTACCACTGAGCCAGCAGGGAAGCCCTCCAATTTTAGCTTGTAAAGACTTGAACTTTAGTTTCTTCTTCCATATTTTACTCTCTTGAGCTCCCAGTATTTTCTGTCTGTTGATAAAAATGGTTTCTTTCTCTCTGCTTCTTTGGTAACTTCTTCAGACAGATTGGTTTATAGAGGTGTCATTTGCTAGTCCTCAGAAGCTACTTCTCTACCAGAAATCTCTGATGTTCAGTGACTTTGCACTTTGAGCTTTTCCTAATAATTCCTACCGACTTTCTCAAATCACTGTTCACCTCCTACTTTTCCTTCCACGTTTTATTTAGTTGGACTTTGACTCCTGTCATCCAGTGTGGATGGAGAGTTAGGGGTCCTGATAGACATAGCTGATAGTTCCTCGAGATCTCAGCCAGGCAGAGCAGAGCATGTATAGGGGGCGATACTTTGTGTCTTTGGCTGCAGAGAGTGACTGCAGAGAGAGAGAGACATTAACAGATGTAGTGTACCATTGAATTTCTAAATCAGAAGAGTGAAAGCAAATAGTTACAGATAGCATGGAAGTGAACAGTGATGGCTCAAATAAATAAGGAATTATTTTTCTCATAAAACAAGAAGTCTGGAGGTATAGCCAGCTACTGCTGTTGGCCCATCATCATTGTCTAGATTGGTACCTCAGTTATTGGCTTGATGTTTCCCTCATGGTTGAAAGATGGCTGCCAGAGCTCCGGTCATCACATTTACATTAAAAATGGAAGAAAGCAATGTCAGTGCCACTTTATATTGAAGGAAATAGTTGAATTGGGCTAGGTAGGATTTTGACAGGCAGAAAAGAAGGAGGGTATGAGGTTGATAAGGCAGAGGATGTTTTTGCAAAACAATAATGAGTCTGGTTTAGAAGGCAGAACTGTGCAGTGGTGAAAAGCCTGGACTTTGACTTAGCAAAGCTGTGTTAAATTCCATTCATGAGACTTAAAAACTGTTATCCTAGGTTCCTCAATATCCATAACCCCTTGTTTCATCATTTGTAAATGGAAGTAGTAAGAATAACCTGCCTTCCTAGCTATTGTGGAGATCAGATGAGAATAGATACATAAAGCCAAGCACCTAGTGAGTTCTTAGCAAAATAAAAGACCCCTCTCCTCCTGTTGTTATATTATCATCATCAGAATTAGCTAGAGTCCAAGAGACTCTAGGGTGGGCAGAAGAAGGGAACAATGGAATATTTGGCTAAATTCAGACCCTGGAGAGTGGAAATTTTAAGATTTTTACTCTTTAAGCAGTTGAAGGTTGTGAAATGAAAAATGCCACCATCAAACCTGTCTTATCTGTTCATTCCATATTTCAACAATTTTTAGGGCTTCATACTTAAAAATTTTTGTGCTCTTTTGTTTCTATGTATTAAATATAAAAACCTGGGCCAAGTCAACCCAGAGAACCTTCTTCTTTCTCAAGAATAAATTGATGGTATTTGTGACAGAAGCACAAATAAATGGATCGCTAGCATAAGTTGACACTGTTTGCTGTCTCTAACCCAGTTTTCTAAATGCCTTTTTCCCTTATAGGTTATCATTGTGAATCCCATTTCCCGTTTTTGGTAATCAACTTAACAGCTGAAATTTTTTCTTCACTGAGGTTTTACATTTTAAAGTTACCTATATATTCACTTTGAATTTTGACATTTAATAACTCCCCTGAAATACCTGGGAGAAATTACATCTATGATAAAACATGTACTTCAGAAAGAAGGAATAAATGCCACACTCAAGGCAATTATATAGGCAGTATTAAAAACATTAAATATGTATTGAAATTTTAAAATATAGGTTTAAAAGGAATGTAAATGAAGACTTATACATATTGAGAAACTATTTCTAGTCTGTTTGTGGGGGGAGGGGAATCTCCTAAAAAAACAGTAGCCTTAAATCAGACCTATTAGTTTTATAATAGGGAGTTCTGTGAGAGACAGATAAAGCCTGTGTGTTAAGTGTGTAGTGTAAGCTATTTGTCTGAAACATGCTTTCTTACCGTATGGGTATATACAATTTCTACTTGAGAATTTTGGAAAAGGAACGTATAGCCCTTCTGCTATAAGGGAAATACAGGATATGAGCATATGTATTTATTCACTGGCAAGTCAGTGCCTTGAAAAAAAAAAGTGACTTTCGAGGAGATCTTAGATGTTGTTGTTCAGTTGATAAGTTGTGTCTGACTCTTTGCGACCCCATGAACTGTACCACGCCAGCCTTCCCTGTCCTTCACTATCTCCCAGGGTTTGCTCAAACTCATGTCCATTGAGTCGGTGATGCCATCCATGTCATCCTTCTGTTATCCCCTTCTTCTCTTGCTCTCAGTCGTTCCCAGTATCAGGGTCTTCTGAGTCAGCTCTTGGTATCAGGTATCCAAAGTATTGGAGCTACATTTAGCATCAAGTCCTTCCAATGAATATTCAGGATTGATTTCCTTTAGGATGTACTGGTTTGATCTCCTTGCTGTCCAAGGGACTCTCAAGAATCTTCTCCAGCACCACAGTTTTAAAGCATCAGTTTTTCAGCCTTCTTTATGGTCCAGCTAACATCCACACATACTACTGGAAAAACCATAGTTTTGATGATATGGACCTTTATTGGAAAAGTGATGTCTCTGCTTTTTAATACACTGTCTAGAGAATCCCAGGGAGGGGGGATCCTGGTGGGCTGCCATTTATGGGGTCGCACAGAGTCGGACACGACTGAGCGACTTCACTTTCACTTTCATGCATTGGAGAAGGAAATGGCAACCCACTCCAGTATTCTTGCCTGGAGAATCCCAGGGACGGGGAGCCTGGTGGGCTGCCCTCTATGGGGTCGCATAGAGTCGGACACGACTGAAGCGACTTAGCAGCAGCAGCAACAGCAGGTTTGTCATAGCTATTCTTCCAAGGAGCAAGCATCGTTTAATTTCTTAGATGAGTTCTGATTAATATGTAAAATGGGTCCAGCGGGCAGGCACGTATTTACTCAGGACTTTTGCACAGTCTGGGTAAAAACCTTTCTTCCTGCCCAGTTCACAGACTTCTTTTTCCTCCTCCTTCCTTGCCTTGTGTGTTTTTGGGAATTTGTGAATGACCCTAACACCCTGATGGTGCATATTACTTGGCAGAAGTTTGCGGTGACCCGTCCCAGGGGTGCCCTTACCCACGGGTGAGATCTGCTAGGTTCTGTTACTTCTTCCTTTGCTAGCTTGTTTCTCTTTAGTTGAGGACTCAAGGTCTCTAGTGGTGGCTGAGGGAAAAGAAATAAAGATAAAAATGAAGGCGTGACTAGTTGAAAAATAGTGAGAATTTTAACTTGAAAATGATTTGTGAACGATCAGAGGGCAGCATTGTCTTTGTCAGTAGTTGGTAAGTGGTCACTGCATAACCCAGACAGCTGGCCAGAGAGCTCCACAAGTAAATACTTCCCATTCAGAGCTTTTCAAGGTTCACCCATCTCTGGATCTGCTATCGGGAAGCGTCTGAATTTCCAGGTACAGCGAAACAATCATCTAGAGATAAAAACACCCCTCAGGAAAATTAACACAACTTCTTTTATGAAAGACAGGTCACTGTAAAAAGTCACTCTACTTACTTATCATCAATTGTTGGGGGAAAAAAAGATTTATGATGACATTGAGGTATGATAATCTCAAATATGTTCTGCGTTGTTTTTTAGAAGCTTTGTGTTTAAAATTCATAGCACTTTCTAATCCTGATAAAGTAGCCTAATTTTCTCGCTTGCTTTTGTTCAGTAAAATGTATTTCTAAATCCATTTTAAGCAGCGATTTCTTCAATTTGAGTAATTTTCTCTCAAGTTTAATAGATACCACACAAGCATACCTGACTTTTAATGTTAATATACACTATATATTCCAAACTTGCTAGTGACAATAGAAAGCACAATCAGAAGGAAATTCAGTTGTTTAAAGCATATCTAGCTTGTTATTTTGTTAAAATTCTTCTTCATTTTACTCTTTTTTGCTAAAGTATAGTGATACCGAATCACATTTTACCCTTTACTGAGGTTTCGTCTGCCTCTTCCCTCCTAGCAAATGGGAAAGGAAAAAAATATATATATTAGATATGTCATTTTAAGATAAGATGACTTTAAAACTACTATGTCAATAGAGGACATTTACTTACCATAGTAAATCCCTACATCAGTAGGTTCAGCTCTAGGCAGTGGCCCAAAAGGAAAGCATTTTGATTTTGAGACATCTGGCAATGGTACCTTGATTTATAGATTGATGTTTTTGTTTTATATTGAGACTAAAATGCTTTACTGTTTTATCCAGACTGTTATACCTCCACAGTGACAATGCCTATGCGTATTTCCGGCATCTTCTTTTGATCATAGGGTACCAGCCTAGTGTCATGAATCTCATTTTTTTTTTTTCTTCTCAATGGTGCCACCAGTTTTCTGAAAAGGAGGGTACTGTGATAGAGACGGATAAAGAAAATTTTTCAGAAAACAGACCAAGAGAAAGAAAAAAACAATTGACTTACATAACTAAGTCCTTGTTTCCTTTACTGGAGCAGAGCCCCATAAAGGGAAGTCTTGTTTTGTACACTGCTGTGTCCCACTCCCCGCCCCTGCCCCCCGCCTTTTAAAAAGTAATTTTATTTATTTTCTTTTTGCCCGCACTCCGTCTTTGTTGCTAGGCTTGCTCTGGTTGCGGCGAGCAGGGGCTACTTGCTGGTTGTGGTGCTCAAGCTCCTCATTGTGGTGGCTTCTCTTGGTGTCAAGCACAGGCTCTAGGGCGTGCGGGCTTCAGGAGTTGCTTCTCCCAGGCTCTGAGCACAGGCTCAATGGTTGTGGCACACGGGGATTTGGTTGCTCCGGGGCATGTGGGATCTTTTGGGACCAGAGACTGAACCCATGTACCCTGCCTTACATGGCAGATTCTTAACTGCTGGACCACCAGGGAAGCCCCGTGTCCCCCTTTTCACAAGAGTACTAACACATAGTATTTTTTAAATTTCTTCTTCTTAGTTGCCAAGTCGTGTTTGACTCTTTGTGACCCCATAAACTGTAGACCGCCAGGCTCCTCTATCCATGGGATTTCCCAGGCAAAAATACTGGGGTGGGTTGCCATTTCCTTCTCCAGAGGATTTTCCTGACCCAGGGATCGAACCTGCTTCTCCTGCATTGCAGATGGTCTCCTGCGTTACAAGTGGATTCTTTACCGACTGAGCATAGTAAGTGCTCAGTAAATACTAGTTGGATGGGATTGGGATAAGGTTGGGATAGAGTGGTTGGACTAAGCATAGAGCTGGGAGCGTGTTATACATTGTCATCAGTTTGCAAGTGTAATTTTAGAGTTCCTCTTATATGTTTGAAAACCAAAAGCAAGACCAGTTCTAAATAGGATTAAGGGACTAGTCAGCTGGCCAGTTTCCTAGGGTGCCAATCCATAAATGGCACTGCATAACTGAGAACATTCAAGAAAGAAAAAAATGTATTTACTAGAATTTCTCTGTAATACATGATTGGGATTGGGCCTATGACATTTTAGGGACATGCTCTTTTGTTCTCCAGACAGATCTTCTCTGCTTTCTAAGGAGGGTGGGTCCAGTTCATTACAGCGGTTTTGTTTGGCTGAGTGCAGTATTCAAATCAGTAGTTGCAGAGTCAAATTTTTTGGACAAGAGAGTATATAGCTAAGTGCTGTTGCCAAGGATCTTCTTACTCTACTTTAGGCAGGATTAAGCCTTTTTAGCTAAATGAATTTAAAGCAACATTTAAAGATTGTTAGTTTAAAAGGATATCAAATAGGAGCCTGTATAAGAAGATTACAGATTTTGATGTCTCATTGAAGCCCTAGGCGGGAGTGCTCTCTAATTGAGATAAATAATTAAAAAGAAATTAATAGCCATAGTAATAAAGTAAAATGAAACAGGTGAAAGTAATTATAAAAAATATATATTATTTAACCCAATAAATTATAATATTTCATTTCAGCATATAATCAGTATGAAAATTTTTACTGAGATATTTTACAGTCTGTGTTTTGTATTGCCTTCAAAACATCATGTGTATTTTATATTTGTGGCACCTCCGGTTTGAACTTAACCACTTTTACAGTGCTTAGTAGCCACACGGTTGAGTGACCACCATCTTTGACAGAGCAGTACTAGTCTATGCACTGGGGAGTCAGTGACCCCAGAGCACATCATTGAGCTGGTCCTAAAAGGTCTTTTTATAAAAATTCCCTCTTTGGCCTGCATGAAATTCTCAGTTTGGGTACCATTCTTAAAAAAATTTTTTTAAAGGAACAATAATGATAAGTGTATTGAAGTATTTTCCTTCAAACATAATGCTGTAGGTCGTTTGCTTGAACATGAATGTTGTTCATTTGGTTGTGTTGTGTATTAGTTGCTCAGTCATGTCCGACTCCTCGTGACCCCATGGATTGTCGCCCACTAGGCTCCTCTGTCCATGGAATTCACCAAGCAAGAATACTAGAGTGGATAGCCATTCCCTCCTCTAGGGGATCTTCCCGGCCCAGGGATCGAACCTGGGTCTCCTGCATTGCAGACAGATTCTTTACCATCTTAACCACCAAGCTCCTCTACAGGGTGAAGCATTATCAGTAAATAACCACAGTTGAGACCAATGATCACTAAACGTTATGTTATTATTAAGAAAGATGAGAGAGGAAACCTGGTTTACGGATGTCATACTTGGGAGCCGATGGAAAATCCCTTGCAGAGGTTACTGGGAGTAATCTCTTAAGACATGAGTTCAGGAAAGGGTTGAGGGTACAGGTGATTATAATTTTACCTAGAGTTAGTTGTACTAGTTTTCCTTTCTCTCCTGCTTTCTCCCTCATGAGCCAACTTCATTTTTTCTTTTTCTTTTAAATTGAAATTAATTCCTATAAGGTGAAATTCACTTTGAGAGGGTGCAGTTCAGGGGATGTTTAGTATATTCATGAAGTTGTGCAACCACTCCCAGTGATCTATTTTCAGAACCTTTTGTTTTAGTGACAAATCTAGGGCTCACTTACCCCTCACTCTCCTTCCTTGGCAACTTTACTAAGAAGACAGAGAAGGAAGCAAAGAGGTGGGAACTATGAGAACATGATTTGAGGGAGCCCATGTCTGAACTGTTGACTGTATGTGACTACATCCTCAGGAGCATTAATAATTAATACAATAGTAAAAGTCAGAGGAGGTTTAAAGCTCAGTTTAGAAGGCATTCTGCTGTATCCCATTGCCTATCATGGCCCCAAATGTTTACAAGTGATATGACCTTGTAAACATTTGAGTTAAGCAATCCTTTTATCAAATTGGAAAAGCAAAACTAAATTAAACTATTTAAAGTCATTTGAAAAATTACACAGTTTAGATCCACTATAAAATAGATGTTATTTGCATCGATTGGTAACTCATCTCTAATGTTATTCCAGTTCTAAAACTCATTCCAAAGAATCTAAGTTTTAGAAATGAAAGGAAACTTAGGGCATATTAGACATAACTTGAGGACTCTTGTTTGTGTCATGCCGTTCTAACACATATCTTTGTATGGTTGGCATAACTGTGTAGAATATTCTCCCAGGGACATTACTGTCAATTATCAAGGATTATGTAGTCAGAGTTTCTACCTTGCATTTCATTTGAATCATACTGTTTGGCATTGTTTTAAATGGCCACATTTTAATTTTTATTGAGGGGAAGGCAACTGCAAAGAATATGGTTATCATGAACTAATCTTCCCCTTGGGGTATTTGAGATATTTTCTAACTCTGAGATTGTGATTGCTTTCTGATTGCCATTCTGCTCGAACATGCCTTACTGCTTAATTGTGTTGCTCTGTTGCTTTTTTCACATGATGGGCTGGACCAAATGAGAAAGATTGAGTTGACCAAAAAGTTCATTTGGACTTTTCCATAACATCTTATAGCTACTCTTTAGATCCCATAAGATGTTATGGAAAAACCTGAATATTGGCCAACCCAGTATTTCCAGAGCTCATTCTTCAAATTGAGGGAAAGAACTAAGAGAGCTAGTGTTTCTATTTTTTTTTCTAATCTGGCTCTTTTCTCTTCCTTTGGCAAACATTTCCCCCACTTTTCATAAGATTAGCCAATATCCCTGGATCCTGTAAAGATGCCTTTGTGGTGTACTTGTCTCCAGACTGAGTATGAGCGCCATGTTGATACACCTCCATAAGGGCCATCGGCTTCCAACCATCCTCTGGCCAGTTCTTCAACCATATGCTGAATCTTTTATGTCTCAGGCTTCCCTGGTGGCTTGGCTGGTAAACAATCCGCCTGCAATGTGGGAGACCTGGGTTTGATCCCTGGGTTGGGAAGATTCCCTGGAGAAGGAAACGGCTGCCCATTCCAGTATTCTGGCGTGGAGAATTCCATTTGCTGTATAGTATACGGGATCACAACGGGGAAGGCAATGGCACCCCACCCCAGTACTTTTGCCTGGAAAATCCCATGGACGGAGGAGCCTGGTAGGCTCCAGTCCGTGGGGTCGCTAAGAGTCGGACACGACTGAGCGACTTCACTTTCACTTTTCACTTTCATGCATTGGAGAAGGAAATGGCAACCCACTCCAGTGTTCTTGCCTGGAGAATCCCAGGGACGGGGGAGCCTGGTGAGCTTCCGTCTATGGGGTCGCACAGAGTCGGACACGGCTGAAGCGACTTAGCAGCAGCAGCAGCAGCAGCATACGGGATCACAAAGAGTTGGATGTGACTGACTGGCTTTCACTTTATGTCTCACCCTAAATTATTTTCAAGCCTACGTTGAGTGGAAGAATACAATATCTAAGAATATGGTTTTAATTGGGGGCTTCATATTTTTGTACTGTATTTTTTTTTTTTTTAGTATCCCATTGGAAATTTCTGGTATAAATTAGTGTCATAATTACCATACAAAACTCTGTTGCTAACTTTAATCGGTGATTTCTTACAGAGCAGTAGAAAACATGGTGCTAATGAATAATGTGCCCAGAAGCTCTTATTATAGGGTTGGCATGAATTCCACTTAATGACAAGCTTTCTCAAGCAGCAGTTGATTTTAAATCCTATTTTTCATTAGTGAAGTATAAAATGTTAATCATACCTTCCATTGTGCTGTTCTTTTGTAGCCTAGTAGCATATATCTTCCATGTTCACCAAGACTCCCTTTAAGATACTACCAGTAACTTCCTATCTCATAAAAAAAGATTTGTTCAGGAAATAAAAATGTATGTTTCCCCATTGTTAGCTATATGTTTTTCTAATAATCACATCTGAAGCTTATTATGCAGTAATAGCCTTAAGATATTATTTTTTTAAATGTACTACTTTGGTCTTAATACTAGTTTTTAATCTCTTCTTGTTTCTATGAAGTCTGAATGAGATTTTCAAAATTGAATAATAATTTGATCCGTTAATCTTTTGAAGCTAGTAATTTTATTTTCCTCTCTTTGCAGTCTCTGAGGTTCGCAAATGAATAGAGCTTCATTACTGCAGTCTGCATTTAATAACCATTATCCATTATCTTGTAATTAAGACTCCCTGTAACGAATCATGAGGACAATGCAAAAATACATAGTACATTTCTTTAATGAACTGGAAAATGTTCATCTTGTTCTATTTAGTAATGAGTTGCTGAATAGTCATTAAATCCACTGGAGAATAGAGCTAGATGGATTTTGAAGACTGTCTTGAGTTTGTGGTTAATCTATTAGAATTAAAATTTCATCTTCTATTTTTATCAACAGCTGATTAGAAGTCATTCTGTTTGACCAAATTGATTAGAAGACCATATACAAGGGCAGCTGTTGTTTAATGAAAGTTTTTAATGAAACTGTACCATGGAGACTTGTAATTATAGGCCTTAGAAAAGCTTTGAGTTGCTTTAGACCATGAAAAAACTCTTGTACTAGAGATTTCAAATTAGGAAAATAAAAAAAAAATTTAATATCATACTATAAATTTATTATTAATTTTAATTTCAACCAAGCACATTTGAATACTTGTCTTATTTAATGTGTTCCTTTTGACCCTTCAGGTCTTTCATCTCCTAGTTTAGTTATTTCACTGAAATTATGGGCACTGATGAAAGAATATTTATATGGATATCTATTTTAATTGTGAGTTATTTTCTTATAAGGTTTTTTTCCCCCAAGCTGAGCAAAGGTGAGCTTGGTTAATGTTGGATTTACATGAGCTCTGAGGAGAACCTCTGGTGCACTGTGGTGTCCGTAACTCCAAATCTAGCATTTATTTCTCTAAGGTAATTTTGGTTTAGCAGAGGGGCAAAGGAAGCAATATTAAAATAAGTAAAACAAAGTGTGTGCCTACTCACTCCCACTGGAAAATCCATTGTTCTTTTGACAGTTGTAAAATACAAAGGTACTTTCTAAAGTGTTTTGTGTAATTAAAGCTAGGTCATATTCCAGGACTTAAAGAAATAGCCAGTGGTGCCTGCACCTACCTGCTCTATGAATCTCTTATGTAGTCTCTGATTTTCAATTGTCCTCAGCGTATCCAAGCACCGTATTTAGCATCTTAAACATTGATTTCAGATGATCAGACCTTGTATTTCCTATGGGATTGTTACAGTCAGATTTTAGAACCCACATTGATAACACATATCCCAAATATCACCATTCTGTACTTCTATGCTAACTGTCCCTCACAGAGATTCCTTAGATGGATCCATTTATTACTGTCGGAATATGTTCTGAACTTTCTATGCTTTTGGTGTTTCTTCTAATGGTATTTTTCTTCCATCTGCTCTCTCATCTTCACATTTTATCTCACCTTCAAGGTCTCTCCCAAATTTCACCCGTTCCGTGAATCCTTCTCTTACTTTTGCTAAAGTGAATCTGAACCTTTCCAGTTCTTGTTGACTGTAATCTTATATCCAAAACACACAAATACTGTATACGATTTGTGTCTTCTTCCATATGTGACTTCCCAGACAATAAAGGCTTTGCCTTAAAATTTAAGAACTTCTGGCGTCAACTTTGACATGTGAAGATCCTGGATGCTTTCATAACGGTACTTGGAATAAGAAAAATCCAAATAAACTGAAAATCAATGACTTTTCTCAGAAAATAAATGACTTTTCTCAAACATTAAAGAATTTAAGTCACAGGGCAAACTGCCACCTAGAAATCTGTAGAGACAGGCAGATTCTGAGAGTCATAGCAGAGATCTGCTCACCTGTGAGTCAAACTGGTAGGAACACGTAAATGGTAATTTTGGCAAAGTGTTGGAGGCTGCATGTGGCCCCTACATTTTTGCAGGTTTTTCTCTCCAGGAACCCCAGATTCTCACAGTGAAGAGCCAAGAAAGATCTTCTCTTGGCCCTGAGAGGGAAAGAGAAAAATAATCATTGTGAAATATGTCCAGATCATTCTTCTTAACAAAGGTCCACTTTCCAAGGCAAAAGGCTTTAGTAGAGCCTCATCCTACTGGGAAGGGCATTTCACTCTAATCTTCATAAATCATCAAAGTCAGGGAGAAAAGCCAAGATACACTTATGAAGGTTACAGCCCAAGGACAAAGACCCACTTAAAGACTGAAATTTAATAATAAGATTATAAAATATTTCCTTACTCCCCTGCATTATCATTACAGTCATAGGGCTCCAGTAATCTAGTAGATTACAGCTGACAGAGCTAAAAGACATATACTCTCCCTAAAGAGGAAGATTTAGGAAGACTGAAGTAAACATGAGAGACAAAAACAAGGACATTATAGGTTTCAAAAACTCTGATACCTTTGGCTACAGCAGACAGTAAACACAGCCTGACTCTTAGGCATATTAACATAAAATTTCACACTGAAGTCCTCCTAATTCTCTGTTCTTATTGCCTGATGTCACATCTGGTGTTCAACAGAAAATTATAAGAGATGCTAAAAGGCAAGAACACAATCTGTAGAGACAAACAAACATTAAACCAGAGTTAGATATGGCAGATATGTTAGGATTATCAGAAAGAGAAATTTAAAGTAACTGTGACTGATATGTTAATGACCTTAATGGGGCAAGTAGACAACATGAGGAATGATAGGTAATATAAACAGAGAGATAGAAACCCTAAGAAATACGCAAAAGAAAAAGCTAGAAATCAAAAACGCTGAAACAGAAATGAAAAATACCTTGTCAGGAGACTGGATAGAACTGTGGAAAGAGTCAGTGACTATGAAGATACATCAAAAGAAACCTCTTAAACTGAAATGCAAAGGAAAGAACAGGTGAAAAAAAAAAAAAAAAGTACATCCAAAAACTGTGGGGCAATTTCAAAAGATGTGGTACATGTAACTGGAATAGTTGAAGAAGAAACATAAAATTGAGCAGACAACATATTTGAAGTAATAGTGGCCCAGAATTTTCCAAAATTAATGATAGATACCAAACTATAGATCCAGGAAGCTCACTCAGCGGAATAAATTTCAGAAACGAGCAAACAAAAAACAGTACACTTAGATATGCATGTTCAGTTGCTCAGTTGTGTCTGACTGTTTGCAACCCCATGAACTGTATCCCACCAGGTTTCTCTGTCCATGGGATTTTCCAGGCAAGAAGACTGGAGTGGGTTGCCATTTCCTTTTACATAGGTATGTGAAAGTGAAAGTGAAGTTGCTCAGTCGTGTCCGACTCTTTGTGACCCCATGGACTGTAACCTACCAGGCTCCTCTGTCCATAGGATTTTCCAGGCAAGAAGACTGGAGTGGGTTACCATTTCCTTCTCCAGGAGATCTTCCTGACTCAGGGATTGAACCTAGGTCTCCCACATTGTAGGCAGACACTTTACCATCTGAGCCACCAGGGAAGTTCCTTTACGTAGGTATATGTGTATATAGTATTCACACTGAAGAAAACCAAAGACATATAGAAAATTTCATAAAAAGCCAGAGAAAAGAAAAAGGAAACAATTTCAATGGACTTCCATTGAAAACCATGTCAAAATAAAATGAAGTAAAGTATTGAAGGCAAAAAACTCCACCAATCTAAAACTCTGTATTCAATGAAATTATCCTTAAAAAGCAAAGGGCTTAGACATAGTAAAAACTGGGGGGAAACATTGCCAACAGATCTTTCCTATGCTGCTGCTAAGTCGCTTCAGTCGTATCCGACTCTGTGCGACCCCATAGACGGAAGCTCACCAGGCTCCCCTGTCCCTGGGATTCTCCAGGCAAGAAGACTGGAGTGGGTTGCCATTTCCTTCTCCAATGCATGAAAGTGAAAAGTGAAAGTGAAGTCGCTCAGTCGTGTCCGACTCTTAGCGACCCCATGGACTGGAGCCTACCAGGCTCCTCCGTCCATGGGATTTTCCAGGCAAAAGTACTGGGGTGGGGTGCCATTGCCTTCCCCGGATCTTCCCTATAAGAAATGTTAAAAATATTATTCTGGGAGTAGGAAATTATGTAAGTCAGAAACTCTGATTTACATTGAAAAAGAAAGAACATCAGAGAAAAAATAAGTGAAGGACAAAAATAAATTATTTTCTTTCTCAATTGATCTAAAAGATAACTGTTTAGGTGGATGAAACTGGAGCCTATTATACAGAGTGAAGTAAGCCAGAAAGAAAAACACCAGTACAGTATATTAATGCATATATATGGAATTTAAAAAGATGGTAACAATAACCCTGTATACGAGACAGCAAAAGAGACATTGATGTATAGAACAGTCTTTTGGACTCTGTGGGAGAGGAAGAGGGTGGGATGATTTGGGAGTATGGCATTGAAACATGTATAATATCATATATGAAATGAGTCGCCAGTCCAGGTTCGATGCACGATACTGGATGCTTGGGGCTGGTGCACTGGGATGACCCAGAGGGATGGTATGGGGAGGGAGGTGGGAGGAGGGTTCAGGATGGGGAACACATATATATCTGTGGCGGATTCATTTTGATATATGGCAAAACCAATACAATATTGTAAAGTTAAAAAATAAAATAAAGTTAAAAAAAAAAGAAAAAAAAAGTAGTTAACAGTGATAGTATATTGGGTGATTATACCATTAAGTTCAGTTCAGTTGCTCAGTCCTGTCCAACTCTTTTGCGACCCCATGGACTGTAGCACATCAGACCTCCCTGTCCATCACCAACTCCTGGAGCTTACTCAAACTCATATCCATTGAGTTGGTGATGCCATCCAACCACCTCATCCTCTGTCGTCCCCTTCTCCTCCCGACTTCAATCTTTGCCAGCATCAGAGTCTTTTGCAAATGAGTTAGCTTTTTGCATCAGGTGGCCAAAGTATTGGAGTTTCAGTTTCAACATCAGTCCTTCCAATGAACACTCAGGACTGATCTCCTTTAGGATGGACTGGTTGGATCTCCTTGCAGTCCAAGGGACTCTCAAGAGTCTTCTCCAATACCACAGTTCAAAGGCTTCGATTCCTTGGCACTCAGCTTTCTTTATAGTCCAATTCTCACATCCATACATGACTACTGGAAAAACCATAGCCTGACTAGAAAGACCTTTGATGGCAAAGTAATGTCTCTGCTTTTTAATATGCTGTCTAGGTTGTACCATATGTATAAATGAAAATGAACTACAGCAGTGTTATAGGAGATAGGAGGGAAAAATTAGGAATACTTGGTTGAAAAATAACTGCAGTACTTACAGCAATATATAATGTTATTTGGAGGTAGATTTAGATTACTTAAAAATGTATATCGAAAGCTACAGGGCAACCACTAAAAATTATACAAAAGGAGTATAATTGATATGCTGAGAGGAGATAAAATGGAATCATATAAAATGTTCAGTTAAAGCCAGAGAAGGTAGGAAGAAGTATAACAATAAAAATACAACACATAGAAAAGTTATAATTAATTATAAAAATAAGACCCTATTGTATGTTGTTTGTAAGGAATCCACTTTAAACATAAAGACTTTGAAGGCTCAAACTAAAAGGTTGGAGGAACATATTCCATGGTAACCTCAGAATAAGGGGTATTAATTTCAGACAAAAACTTCAGAAAAGAGAACATTTTTAGGGATAAGTAAGGACATTGCATAAAAATAAAGGGGTCATTTCTCAAAGAAGACATCCTGAACAATCCTAAACAGATATACATCTAAAAACAGAACATCATAATCTGAGGCAAAATCTGGTAGAACTGAAAAGAGAAATAGACAAATCTATTATTATAACTGTACTTCATGACCTGTCTTTTAGTAGTGGATAGCTCAAGCAAGCAGAAGTATCAGCTAGGATGTAATTGACCTGAATAGCCATATTAGTCAAGTTGACATTTATAGAAAACTATTCAATAGCAGCAGAATACGTATTTTCAAGTTCACATGGAACATTCACCAAGAAAGGACACATCCTGGTTCTTAAAGCACACTTAAATGAATTTAAAAGAATAAACAATAGAAAGTATGTTCTTAGACTACAGTGAAACTAAACTAGACATCAATAGAAGAAAGACAGCTGAAAATTTCCCAAATAGTTGAAAATTAAGGTACTTCTAAATTACATTTGGTTCAAGACGTTCTCAAAGGAATTTTTGAAATTTCTTTTTAATTAAATGAAAGTTAAAGTACAGCTCATCAAAATTTGTAAAGTATTGCAAAAGCAGAGCTTAGAAGGAAATTTTTAACTGCATATGTTAGAGAGAAGAATGATCAAAAATCAATAATCTCAGCTTCTACCTTAGGACATACAAAGAGAAAGAACAACAATTTAAGCCTAAGGCAAGCAGAACAACAGAAATAAAATTTAGAACAGAAATGAAATTGAAAACAAAAACAATATATAAAATTTGAAAACCCTAAAAGCTGGTACTTTGAAAAGATCAATCAAATTGATAAAACTCTAGTTAGAATAACCAAGAATCAAAGAGAGAATGCTAATATCAGAAACAAGAGATCATTACTATTCCTATCATCATTAAAAAAAATAATAAAAGAATAGTATGAAGAACTCTTTGCCCACAGTTTGATAATACAGGTGGCTTAGATCAACTTCTTGAAAGAATAAATAACCAAAACTCACACTGAGAGAAATAGTCTGAATAGACCTATGGCTATTAGTGATGTTATTTTAATTTTATTTTATAAAATATTTTAATGATAGTATATAAGATAATGAATTTGCTTCTTTAGTAATATAATATTTAATAATTTATCTAATAATATTATATTTGATACTTTAATAAATTGTTGAATAAATATTAAGCAAATTATTAAAGAAAAATATTTAAAACCTTCCAAAAAGGAAAGCACTAGCTCTTGATGGTTTAACTGATGACTTGTACAAAACATTTAAGGAAGAAAATAATACTAGTTCTCCACAATCTCATCCAGAAAGTAGAAGAGAGAGCACTCACTCTGTGAGGCTATCATTACCCAAATATCAGTTATGAGAAAGAAAAGCAATAGATGAATATTAACATCACTTATGAACATAGATGTGAAAGTTGTCCACAACGTGGTAGCAAAAATGAGTTCAATATATAAAAAGAATAATATACCACAGCCAACTGGGATTTACTCCAGGTGTGCAAGACTGATCCGATGTAATATAATCTACCATATCAATAAGCTAAAAAAGAAAAAAAAATGTATGCTAATATCAATTGGTACAATTAAAACATTTGATATATTCCAACACCTAATCCTAATAAAATCTCTCAGCAAATTAGGAATAGAGAGGAACTCCCTCAGCTTGATAAAACATATCTACAAACAAACTTCAGCTAATATGCTGAGAAACTGGATGCTTTTTCCCTAAGATCCTTCTAAGAACAAGGATGGGTGTTCTTTCTCAGCATTCCTACTCAACATTTTGCTGTAAGTCCTAGTTGGTGCAATAAGACAAGAAAAGGAAAATCAATGTATAAAGATTAGAAAATGTGGTAGGCTGATAAAGGCTCCCCAAAATAGATTTACATCCTTATCCCCAGAACCTGTGAACATTACCTTTTTTTGGTGAGGAGAGCCTTTGCAGATGTGTTTAAATTAAGGATTTTGAAATAACATTACTATTCTGGCTTATCCAAGTGGGCTCAAAATGTCATCCTATATGCTCTGGGTTGGGAAGATCCCCTGTAGAAGAAAATGGCAACCCACTCCAGTATTCTTGCCTGGAAAATTCCACAGACAGAAGAGCCTGGTGGGCTATGGACCACAGGGGTGCAGAGAGCCAGACACGACTGAGTACTCATGCACATCCATGCCCTTATAAGAGAAAGGCAAAGTAATATTAAGCTTACATACAGAAGGGGAGGAAATATGCAGATCGAGACAGAGCTTGGACTGATGCAGGCAAGGCATGCTGGAAGCTATAAGAAGTCAAAGAGGCAAGGAAAATGTTCTCTTGAGAGCCTCCACAGGGAAGACAGCCCTGCTGACTCCTTGATTTTGGACTTCTGGCCACCAAAACAGTGAGAATAAATTTCGGTTGCTTTGAGCTACCTAGTTTGTTATAATTTGTTATAACAATCACAAGAAATTAATACAAGAAGAAAGATATAAAACTGTCTCTCTGTGTAGATGACATGACTGTTTATGGAGAAAATCCCTTCAAAACAACGAACTTCTGAAGCTATTAAGTGAGTTTACCAAGGTTGCATGATATAAGTTTAATATACAAAGGTCTGTTTCTTTCCTATTTACTGTAATGGACAATTGGAATTTGAAATTTAAGAAAAACTGATTACAATAGTAATCCATAATTGAAATAGGTGTAATCTAATCTAACAACATATGTCCTTGATTATATGCATACCTGTTAGATTGCCAAAAATTGACACCAATCGCTCATGAAGATACAGAGCAAGAGGAACTCTTATTCATTACTGTTGGGAATGAAAAATGATATAATTACTTTGCAGGAAAATTTGGCAGTTTTTTTCAAGGCTAAATATGGTCTTACTGTAAAATCTAGCAATTGCTCTTGTTATTTACTCAACTGATTTGAAAATTGCTTATGTGCACACAAAGACCTGTATATGAATGTTTATAGCAACTTTATTCATAATTGCCAAAAGTGAAAACAATTAAGATATCCTTAGATAGATGAATGGATAAACAAATGGTGGAACAACCATGCAATAGAATACTATTCATCAATAAAAAGAAGTGAACTATGAAGCCATAATCTACAACAATGGGAAGTGATTATTAATATGTACCCTTGATAGCCTCTCTTCTGAGATGAAGAATTTAGATGATATCCAATATTGGTTTTTTAAAAATAATTTTATTTATTTATTTTTGGCTCTGCTGGGTCTTCATTGCTATGCATGCTTTTCTCTAGTTGCAGAGAGTGAAGGGCTGCTCTTTATTGTAGTTCATGGGCGTCTCATTGCAGCGGCTTCATAGGCTCTAGGGCTTCTGGAGCAGGCTTCTGCAGGCTTCAGTAGTTAACAGTTCCTGGGCTTGAGAGCACAGTCTCAATAATTGTGATACCTGGGCTTAGTTGCTCCTCAGCATGAGAGATCTTCCTGGAACAGGAATTGAACCTGTGTGTCCTGCACTGGCAGGTGGATTCTTAACCACTGAGCCACCAGGGAAGCCTTGTATCCAATATGGTACCCAAAGCCTTTTAGTGAATCAGAAGACACTGATACCTATTAGGAAAACACATCTTGGTATCAATGTGAATCTTTGCTAATGGTCTTTTACATGTATTTTCTGGCTTTCATTTCTTTTCTCTGCTTATTATTTCTGATATTGTAGGGGCCAGGTATTGGTTCTGTAGTCCCATTCATTCATCCATCCATTCATTCATTCATCAACTTAGCACATGCCTACTTCAGGGCCTTTGTACTTGCTGTTTCCCTCCTTGTGATGCTCTTTTCAAAGATTCCTTTCATCAGCCTCTGGATTTCACTCATCAGAAATACTTTTATGATAACTGTTAAATTACAGCTATTTCTCCCCACCTCCATCACGCTCTTGCTCATTACTTTTCTTCATCACACTTACCTCCACCTGGCCTTCATTTATTCATTCAGTCAGTTTAGTCACTCAGTCATGTCCGACTCTTTGCAACCCCATGGACTGCAGCACACCAGGCCTCCCTGTCCATCACCAACTCCCGGAGTTTACTCAGACTCATGTCCATTGAGTCAGTGATGCCATCCAGCCATCTCATCCTCTGTCGTCCCCTTTTCTCCCACCTTCAATCTTTCCCAGGATCAGGGTCTTTTCAAATGAGTCAGTTCTTCGCATCAGATGGCCTTCATTATGTGTTTATTTATTTATTGTCTTTTTCTTCTCGAGAATCTAGTCACAAGGGCAGGAACTTTGTTTTGTGTACCGGTCTGTTCCCAGCAGGTAGGACAGAATGCAGCCCATAGTAAGCTCCCAGTAAATACTTCTTGATGAATGCAGGCATGACAGGCACATCTCCATTTCTTCCAGTGGGCCTTCAGGTCCAAAAGAGAAAGTTTCTGATGACCTGATTGGGTAGATCAGAATTCTCATAGTTCTTACACAGAATTGCAGCCCTACCTAGGTCCCTGCTCCATTTCGGTTTATATAACATTGATAATTTTCAAAATCCTTTCATAGAGACTGTCTCTTTTGATTACTTTTATAACGCTATGAGGCAAGTAAGGATTTCCAGACATATTATAAATGAGAAAGGTGAGGTGATGGAATTTGCAAGGTAAATGTCAGCCAGAGCTAGAAGCCAGATCTCCTGACTTCTGGCTTATCAAGTGATTATGCGGGATTTATGCTGCATCTCCACCTGCTCCTTGAATGTACGCTTTTGAGGGAAAGAGCTTGAATGCTTTGTGTTTATATTTTGTGCTGTGCCTTTCACATTGTACTTACTCAAGGTGTGTCGATTTGAACTTCTCTATCCACAGAGTCTTCCTGGAAGTGTCTTGGGCCCTTGAAACTAGAGGGCGATGTTTTGGCCACTTCTTTCCTCTACTTCTTTTGACCACCTTGATGGACCTTGGGAGAATCTCAGAGATTAGATTACAAATGATTTCGCAGATTCCATGGGTGTGGGCCATAAATTGCCCAGGAATCATCTGGGAACCTAGTTTCT
Source organism: Tragelaphus eurycerus (assembly GCA_935064755.1). Classification (NCBI taxonomy): domain Eukaryota; kingdom Metazoa; phylum Chordata; class Mammalia; order Artiodactyla; family Bovidae; genus Tragelaphus; species Tragelaphus eurycerus. Next base: position 12,326,740 of record CAKXYN010000036.1, on the reverse strand, counting down.
ATTCAGATTATAATTTAATTGGTTCAGTGTAGGATCCGAGGGTCTGCGTTTTTAACAAGCTCTCTGGTAGTGCCTGCGATGCTGAGCTGTGGGCCACAGAACAGTTTGAGGTAGATTACCACATGGAGGACGGACCCTGTGTCTGACTGTGTGACCCTCATTAAGCTTTTTGGAGACACTGTAGCACATGGGTTAAATTCTGTTGCTTTTGTTAGAATTCTTCCTCCCTCACTGTTTGACCTCAAGCAAGTTACTTTCCTTTCAGTTCAGTTCAGTCTCTCAGTCGTGTCTGATTCTGTGACCCCCATGGACTGCAGCATGCCAGACCTCCCTGTCCATCACCAACTCCCAAAGTTTACTCAAACTCATGTCCACTGTGTCAGTGATGCCATCCAACCATCTCATCCTCTGTCGTCCCCTTCTCCTCCCACCTTCAATCTTTCCTAGCATCAGTTCTTTGCATCAAGTGGCCAAAGTATTAGAATTTCAGCTTCAGCTTCAGTCCTTCCAATGAATATTCAGGACTGATTTCCTTTAGGATGGATTGGTTAGATCTCCTTGCAATCCAAGGGACTCTCAAGAGTCTTCTGCAACACCACAGATCAAAAGCATCAATTCTTTGGTGTTCAGCTTTCTTTATAGTCCAACTCTCACATCCATACATAACTACTGGAAAAACCATAGCCTTGACTAGATGGACCTTTGTTGGCAAAGTAATGTCTCTGCTTTTTAATACGCTGTCTGGATTGGCCATAACTTTTCTTCCAAGGAGTAAGCGTCTTTTAATTTCATGGCTGCAGTCACCATTTCCTCCTTAAAAATAGGGATCATATTAATACCTCTTGCGTACAGTTATTGTGAGGATTGAGTCAATACTTAAATCACTAGAATAGTGCATAGCACCCAGAGCTCAGTGACTCTTAACTATTACTCTCCTCTCTTTGTCTCCTTGTGGTATTTTGTTAAACTACATCATTAGGTTGAAGATATATTTGAGAGACAGGAAGTTGTTTAACATATTTGCAAGTTGAAAATATGTGGTGTCTTTCATGAAAGTCACAGTCTAGTTGGAAGACAGCTTTTGTTAAGAAACAATGCAGTAGACATCGGCTAGTGATGATTCTCCTTGTATTGTCACAGCCGTACTGTGCACTTTCTACCGCACATAAGATGAGGGGAAAATGAGTAGGCCCTCCAGTTTTGTTGTAGTGTGACTATATATGATGCTAAGCATAGGGCAAAAAATTGTTTCTATTTCTCTCAGTTTTCCATTAAATAAACCAACTTGGTTTTAGTTGATGATATGGAAATGTAGAGGCAAGAGCCCCAGGGGTCTGGAAGAATCCATTTGGTGCCTAATTTAATTAATTTTATAGTAAGAGGAACTTGGGAGACTCAGGAGATGTGGGTTAGATCCCTGGGTCATGAAGATCTCCTGGAGCAGGAAATGGCAACCCACTCCAGTATTCTTGCCTGGAGAATCGCATGGACAGAGAAGCCTGGTGGGCTATGGTCCATGGGGTCACAAAGAGTCAGACATGACTTAGTGACTGAGCATACACACAAAGTAAGAGGAAAATAATATATGGACAGAATGACTTTAAAGAGAGATTTGGTTTTAGTTTTTAAAAAAATTGATGAAAAATAAATTCCTCAGGGGGAAAAAAAAAGGTACACGACTTGCTCATTCCACTGACTCAAAAGTGAAAAAAAAAGTGTTTAATTAATAAATTTTAAAAATTGATGTGGAGTTTTTCTTCCTCTTTTTTTTTAGGATCAGATTTTATTAAGACCTCTACGGGAAAAGAAACAGTAAATGCTACCTTTCCAGTAGCTATAGTTATGCTTCGGGCCATTAGAGATTTCTTCTGGAAAACTGGAAACAAGGTATTTTATTGCCAGCAAATCTTTCTTCCTTCTGAGTAAAGATGATGTTATTTATAATACTAGTCACAGCCACGATAGCTGTCTTTATATGCAGATGCTGTGAATGCATTCCCTTTATTAAGATAACCATTTAATTTACCTTTCAGGACAAAAGAATACATTCATGGGGAAGGAATGTGTGATTCATAGAAAAGTGAGGGTGAGTGAGGGAGTTAGTAGGTGTGATCAAGATGTAAACTCACTTTACGTCCTTTTATTAACCGAAGACCATGTTATCACTGACAAGAGATTCCTAAATGGGTTCTTTAACGAACTAATTCTGCCACAACACAGAGGCTTTCTGCTAAGGCGTTGGCCAGCGAAAACAGGTTAATGCAGAAATTAAACTTCCTTGAGGAATGCAAAGAATTGCAGAGTAACATTTATTGAATGATAAGCTGTGGTGGTGATATGAAAAGTATGCAATATAATGGGAAATAATCTTTTCCTGTCATTATTGAAGGACACACATAAATTGGTTTTTCTGTTGGGAAACCCCGGTCCAGAAAAACTTATTACTTTTAATAATATGAGGTGAAGAGAAAATTCTCGAGGAGATGAACTTATTAAACAAAATAATGAAATGCTGTGAAACAGCAGGGAAAAGGTAGCTAGACGTTATATAGCTCTTGAATTAAATATCCATTTTTGCGTTTTATGGCAGTCAGATGTGCTCTTTGGAAGACTGTTAAGCTGAGGAGGGTATATGCTCGCTTTTGTCAGCTTTTCGAAAAATAATACATATTTTTTGAAACATATGAATTTAAAAGGAAAAATGCGTATGAGGTGTTTTTTTTTTTTTTAATGAGTTTGGATTTTCCTTTTCACTTCAAGTTGCTTGTTTAGCTGCAAATTATCTCAAAGGATTACTTTTTTTTTTTTTTACATCATGGGAGAGAAAGGTAATTTTTTTTTTAAATGAGACTTTGCCTTCACGAAAGGCATCTTTTAAAACCAATCTCTTGAGGTCTGCTGAATAGAAACCAAAAAAAGAACTTTAATCCTTTGCCAGCTGGGATGTGATGACTTTATATGTGACTGTATTTCAGTTTATTTTGGAATTGGAGACCTTTCTTAGAAGGTACCTAGGTTTAAGAGGAGATGAACTCCTTCCAGAATTTTTCCTTCAGAATACCTTTATATCTTAAAAGCGTACAAATAGGATAAATATCTACTGTGACCTACATAGGAAAGTTGACTTAACTTGAGTAACCTCTACTTGGTAGCCTTTCTGCAATGATCCAAATTTTAAAACAATTTTTTTTTTAAAGAAAGGCTATAAATATGAGAACTCTAGCTTCAGGACCCTCAAATGAGATCACCACCATTCACTAGACCTGGGGTTACTCTCAGCCAAAAAACATTCCAATAGATGCAAAATTTTTTTTTTCTTCTTTAAGGATTTTTTGATGTGGGCCATTTTTAAAAAGTCTGTATTGAATTTGTTGCAATATTGCTTCTGTTTTGTTTTGATTTTTTTGGCTGTGAGGCATATGGGATCTTCGCTCCCTCACCAGGGATTGAACCCTCAGCTCCTGCAATGGAAGGCAAAATCTTAACCACTAGACTGCCAGGGAAGTACTGATGTGAAGTTTTTTACTCTTCCAAATGCCTGGGCCCTCACCCCTGGCAGCTCTGGGTCAGGGACAGTCCTCAGGCATCTCTACGTTCATAAACTCTGTGATGTTGTTTAGTTGCTCAGGTGTATCTGACTCTTTGCAACCCCATGGACTATATCCCACCAGGCTCCTCTGTCTGTGGGATTTCCCAGGCAAGAATACTGAAGTGGGGTGTCACTTTTCCAGGTGATCTTCCTGGTCCAGAGATTGAACCCATATCTCCTGCACTGGCGGGTGGATTTTTTACCATTGAACTATACAGAGAAGCCCTCATACGCTCTGCAGTCAGGGCTAAAATTCTCCATTGGGCACCCAGTCCTGTATTGTTTTTAACAAGCATTCATTGATTCACTCATTGAGCCATTATCCTAAAAGTGAATACGTCCCTTCCTGAAAGAACACTTACACAAGAATTTTTCAATAAAAGTTTTAACTGTTCAATGATTAGATCAGGGTAGAGAGGGAGGAACGGTTTGCTGTCTTTCATGACTTTCTTTTTAACTGTATTGCCCCTTTCCTTAGCTAATAAAAGTTCATCCTGGTTTTACTGAGAAGCAGGTAGAAATCAGTTCATATTCATCTGGGTCACATTTGACTTCACAAAGAAAGGACCCGTGCGTGTATCTGCAAATCAGGGGCATCTTCTCCGAGTGTTGACAAGCTGTCCAGGCAACCCTTAGATGGTGAAGCTTCTACATCACTGATTTAAGGGATGTTTTAAAATGTAATAGGTTGCCTTCCAGACCATGATTAGTGTCAGTCTTGAGAAGCAGAGGTTTGATATTTTATAACCGATTTCATTGCAGATTTATGTTTTCCACATTCTCTCCCTTAAAAAAAGACAGGATAAACTTATGCTAGAAACTCAGTTTCAAAGCATTGCCAAATAGACTTGCTGATACAACAGAATTATATAGAAAAATCTGTGTGCAGTACTGCCTAATTGATAGAAAATGCTCCTGTGATTAACATGTATGCTAATATCAGCTCACTGATTTTTTTTTTTCTTTTTTGCCTTATCTCAATAAATAGCTTCACTCCACTCACCTCTCCCACCCTCACCTCCCCTTACTCTTACAAGGTCACCTGGGCTCCAGAGTGATAGGCAGATGTAGTTAGAATCTCTGTGTGGCTGTTGCTTAGCTGTGTGACATGAGACCAAGGCAGGAAAGCCGGTGAGGGGACTTCTGCTGATGTTCCCGTGAGGACTGACAAGGGTCTGAACTAAACCAGTGGAACGAAGAGTTGAGAGGAAGGCGTGTGTGTGTATGGAGAGTTGAGAGGAAAGCGTGTGTGTGTATGGAGAGTTGAGAGGAAAGCGTGTGTGTGTGTGTGGAGAGAGATTCAGAGGGCGGAGCTGGTGAGACTTGACTGTTGGTCATTGGATGCAGTGTGGTGAGGAAAATGGGGAGGCCAGTTTAGCTAGAAGTTTCTAGCTTGGGTTTGTTGACCTCAAGCAAGTCGACTGCCAGCTATTTCTCCAGCAAAGATGAATTTAATGGGGATCCAATACGTGCAGCTCCCTGCAGGGCAAGGGAAGAAGAATGCTTGAGAGGAAAAGGAAGATGGGAGGTGTAGTAAACAAGGAGTCTGGTACTATTCGTGGATTGAGTCCTTGCCAGGAAAGAAGAGTCTGTCTTCTTCCTGTTATCCGGCAGTAAGAGCCCCCAACTCTATTAAATTGAGGTTTCTTTTTATTTCTTTTTAAAAAAAATTTATTTGGCTGCATTGGGTCTTAGTTGCAGCATGGGGAAACTTTCCTTGTGGCGAATGGGCTCAGTAGTTGCAGAAACGCAGGATGTGGGGTCTTAGAATGAAGGATCAAAACCATGTTCCCTGCTTTAGAGGGCAGATTTTTAATAACAGGACCACCAGGGAAGTCCCTAATTGAGGTTTCTGTTTATTCATTTTTTTTATAGGCTGATAATGGACCACGTACTTATTGTGTCCCTTCTCTGGCATTCTGTTAGAAAAAACCACCCCTCCGACATTCCCCCTCACTGGTGCTCCCCAGCAGAGCAACCAAACTCTTGAGTGGTCAAATGTGTGAGCTTCGGTCCTTGGGCTTTGGGTATTTACTCTATCAGATAGTCAAGTTCTTAAGAAAAGTATTTCTAGATAAGCAGGTTTTACTGTATATAGGACACATCTATCCTTTTCTAAGGGACTCAGGGACATCATTGGTAAACATCAGATACTGGCTGAATTGTACTATTGGTGGTCACCTGCAGAGACTGCTTGAGTGTGAAGGGCCCCTACACTGTCTTTCTCTCCTGTGCTTATTTAGCTGTTTGGCTGTTTTATGCAGCTCGGTCTACTGACAACTTAAAAGTCCCTGTAGTTAAGTTGATTAAAATAACTGTCACCTGTCCTTGGTGGTTGCTGTGGTTTGGTTAGTACGGCCTCACTGATTCTTTCTTCTCATTTTAAACCTGCGAATGTATCTTTTGCAGCTCAGACTGAAGGACCAAAAGGTGTACATTTCCCCTGGCCTCCTGATAGAAATGGAGAATGAACCGGCTCTTGTGTTATGTTTTCCTGTTTATTGACACCTCTCTTGTTTATCCCAGGTTCACAGCTATAGTCTACATGGTTAAGGCTTATGACTTTCCAGCAAGTGAAATGTTAATGAGGGTTATTAACTCTCATTAGCGTCTCCTTGGAAGCAGTGACATTCTTCCCATTAATCTTGGAAAAGTCATTTTGTCCTGTGAATGGGCTTGAGTCAGTGCTCTGAGTGCTGGGGGAAGTGAAATAGGCTTTAGAAAAGAGAGAGAGGATGGAGACCCTGTATTAATACAAGACCGGTTTTTAAAGCAACACAGTAACAATACTAAGCATTGTTCTCTTTCCCTTGTCGTCTTTCAGGTAGGCTTTAAACCGGCCGGAGGCATCCGCAGCGCGAAGGACTCCCTTGTATGGCTCTCTCTCATAAAGGAGGAGCTGGGAGACGAGTGGATGAAGCCTGAACTCTTTCGAATAGGTGCCAGCTCTCTACTTACCGACATCGAGAGGCAGGTGAGGAGCAGCAGCCCACTGTCCTTGGAACACCTGACAAGTATTTTTAAGAAAGAAATAAAAAGTCACTTGTTTAAAGAGGACTTACAGATGGACAACGCACAAATGGAAAGGTGCTCAATATCACTAATCATTAGAGAAATGAGATCAAAGCTACAGCAAGGTATCACGTCACACTGGTCACAATCAGTTAGTCGTGTCCGACTTCTTGCGACCCCATGGACTGCAGCATGCCAGGCCTCTGTCCGTCACGTCTGTTACTCAAACTCCTGTCCATTGAGTCGGTGATGCCATCCAACCACCTCATCCTCTGTCATCCCCTTCTCCTCCCGCCTTCAGTCTTTCCTAGCATCAGGATCTTTTCAAATGAGTCAGTTCTTCGCATCGGGTGGCCAAAGTATTGGAGTTTCAACTTCAACATCAGTCCTTCCAGTGAATATTCATTACTGATTTCCTTTAGGATGAACTGGTTGGATCTCCTTGCAGTCCAAGGGACTCTCAAGAGTCTTTTTTAACACCGCAGATCAAAAGCATCAATTCGTTGGCTCTCAGCTTTCTTTATAGTCCAACTCTCACATCTATACATGACTATTGGAAAAACATAACTTTGACTAGACAGACCTTTGTTGGCAAAGTAATGTCTCTGCTTTTGAATATGCTTTTTGAATATTTCTAGGTTGGTTATAACTTTCCTTCCAAGGAGTAAGTGTCTTTTAATTTCATGGCTTCAATCACCATCTGCAGTGATTTTGGAGCCCCCCAAAATAAAGTCTGCCACTGATTCCACTGTTTCCCCATCTATTTGCCATGAAGTGATGGGACCAGATGTTATGATCTTAGTTTTCTGAATGTTGAGCTTTAAGCCGACTTTTAAACTCTCCTCTTTCACTTTCATCAAGAGGCTCTTTAGTTCTTCTTCACTTTCTGCCATAAGGGTGGTGTCATCTATGTATATGAGGTTACTGATATTTCTCCCAGCAATCTTGATTCTAGCTTGTGCTTCTTCCAGCCCAGCATTTCTCATGATGTACTCTGCATGTAAGTTAAATAAGCAGGATGACAATATACAGCATTGACTTACTCCTTTTCTTATTTGGAACCAGTCTGTTGTTCCATGTCCAGTTCTAACTATTGCTTCCTGACCTGCATACAGGTTTCTCAAGAGCCAGGTCAGGTGGTCTGGTATTCCCATCTCTTTCAGAATTTTCAACAGTTTAGTGTGATCCACACAGTCAAAGGCGTTGGCATAGTCAATAAAGCAGAAATAGATGTTTTTCTGGAACTCTCTTGCTTTTTCCATGATCCAGTGGATGTTGGCAATTTGATCTCTGGTTCCTCTGCCTTTTCTAAAACTAACTTGAACATCTGGAAGTTCACGATTCACATATTGCTGAAGCCTGGCTTGGAGAATTTTGAGCATTACTTTACTAGCGTGTGAAATGAGTGCAATTGTGCGGTATTTTGAGCTTTCTTTGACCTTGCGTTTCTTTGGGATTGGAATGAAAACTGACCTTTTCCAGTCCTGTGGCCACTGCTGTGTTTTCCAAATGTGTTGGCATATTGAGTGCAACACTTTAACAGCATCATCTTTCAGGATTTGAAATAGTTCAACTGGAATTCCATCACCTCCACTAGCTTTGTTCATAGTGATGCTTCTTAAGGCCCACTTGACTTCACATTCCAGGATGTCTGGCTCTAGGTCAGTGATCACACCATCATGATTATCTGGGTCATGAAGATCTTTTTTGTATAGTTCTTCTGTGTATTCTTGCCATTATCGAAAATGGCAATCATCAAAAAATAAATGCTGGAGAGGGTGTGGAGTAAAGGGAACCTTCCTACACTGTTGGAGGGAATGTAAATTTGTAGCCAGTGTGGAAAACCCTGTGGAGGTTCCTTTAAAAAAAGTAAAAATAGAGCTACCATATTGTCTAGCAATCCCACTCCTGGGCATTATATCCAGAGAAAACACTAATTCAAAAACATATGTGCACACTGATGTTCATAGCTGCCCTACTTACAGTAGCCAGGTCATGGAAGCAAACTAAATGTCCATTGACAGAGGAATGGACAAAGAAGATGTGTGTGATTGTATATATATATATTTAATATGCAACAGAATATTACTCAGCCATTAAAAAAGCATGAAATAATGCTATTTGAAGCAATGTGGATGGACTGGAAGATTATTATACTTGGTGAAGTAGGTCAGATAGAGAAGGACAAATATTTTATGAAATCACTTATATGTGGAATCTAAGAAAATAATATAAATGAATCTATTTACAAAAGAGAAATAGTCTTACAACTTAGAAAACAAACTATGGTTTCTAAAGGGGAAAGGGGAGGAGGAGGTAGGGGTAACTTACCAGTTTGAGATTAACAGATACAAACTACTGTACATGAAATGGATTAGAAACTAGGATTTACTGTATAGCACAGGGAACTATATTCAGTGTCTTGTAATAACCTATAATGGAAAATAATCTGAAAAAGAATATATCTGTGTGTGTGTATATATATATAAATCACTTTGCTGTGTGCCTGAAGCTAACACATCATTGTGAGTCAACTTCAATTTTTCTTTTTTAAAAAGGCATTTATTGGACTGTGAGAATAAAGCGATGAAAACTCAGTTCATTGACCTCATCATACCCCACCTGCCTTCTTCCAAGCAAACTTCCACCTAAAGTAAAGTTGGAAGGAGATTCTGCTGAAGTACATAACAGTGGGGCTTCATAATGAAATATTAACTAAAATCATTAGGTAATAGTGTCATTATTAATTGATGTGAATAGGAATATAATAACTGATGATGAAACTCTGCTTTCCCCACAGATTTACCATCACGTGACTGGAAGATACGCAGCCTACCATGACCTCCCCATGTCTTAGATCATCAACAAATTCCAAAAACATCCTTTGCAACAATGTGTAAAAATTATCTTTCTATGTGATTGCTAAAGTTATTTAATTAAAAAATGGGGGGATAGATAACTCCCCCCCTTAAAATTTCCATTGAATTTAGCTTAAAGAATGAATGGAAAAAAAAACTAATCTCCCCATTTCAGACATATCTGAAATGATCTGAATTACCATATCTCCAGGGTTAATTTTGTAAAGGTTTTCTCTTAAGAACTCTGAGTAAAATGTTAATGATAGCTTTGATAATGTTGAATTCTAAGGGAGAAAATATTGACTTGCCCAAGAACAACTATGTGGCAAAAGAAAATGAAGCACCCCGAACTTCTCTTGCTCTTCCAAAATATTTCAGGACTAATTTCCTAATCGCTCAGCACGAATTTCCTGCCATGATAATTTGTCTTTAATTTTCACAACAGATATGCTCTTTTACTAATTGTTTTGCTAAGGAAATATCTGTCATTTTATATGAAACTATGGATATCATTGAATATTTTTAATGAAAAAATTCCTATCGTTTATTAAAAAAACTTTAAATTGTAGTAACACATATGGAAAATTTAATCTATTAAACTTAAAAAGAGATTTTATCCATGACTTTCTACGTCTCTCTAGTACAGTCCTTGTGTCTTTATCTAGATAAAGCACCTGTGTACATTATTAACAGGTACCACTTACATCTTATATTCTGAAACTTTTTCCTGGTAGAGTGAATAGGAAAGAAACAGCAGACCCTAACATAGTACTTAGTATGTGTGAAGCTCTTTATGTATATCAATTTACTTTAGGCTTTATTTAATCTCTTGGTGTAGTAAGGTTAGTATAGTAGGGTTTTGAATCCTCACAACAGTCAGTATTGATGTTATCATCCTTTTATACAGATGAGGGACTGAGGAACAGAGAGCTTGAGCAACTTGCCAAAGGTCACAGAGCTCAGAATTAGCAGAGGCAAGAATCAATCCCAGGCAGGCAGTACGGCTCCTGAGTCTGTGCTGTCACCGCAGGTACGTAAAACTGTCCCCCCGCCCTCAGAGACACATAGCCAGAGCCCCCAGTCCGCTGTGGGGAACAGAAATCTGCTTTGGAGGCTATTGGTTCATTTACTCATTGTCTCTCTCAGCTCCTCTCCTCCCACCTTTGTAGAAATTAAGTTTCCTTAAATGGTGATTTTCGTGGAGAGCATTTTTTTCCCTCCCTAAACAAGTCTCCGGCTACTCTGGAGAACACTGGACTGGGAATCAGTTTTGGTTTTGTCTTTTCATCTGCTGAATTCTAACCCCGCCTCTTCCTCTTTCTAGCTTTGTGACCTTAGTCCTGTCTGTTCACATGCCTGAGCCTCAGTTTCTTCATCTGTAAGGTTAAAGGAGTTGGTGCAGGTGATACCAAGATTTGTTCAGACCTCCAATTATATTACCCTAAAGATAATGATAACAGATCTAAGATAATGGTTTATGGCTATAAAGAGAAAACACTTTTGCAGCAACCTAAATTAGAATTTGCTTCTCAGAAGTCAATTAGGCATGTCACTCAAAGCACCTCTCCAACTGTGAATGAAATAATGAAAAATAAGAGTGGAGAAGAAATGCTGCTTTCCCCCACAGCTTAGCAGAGAGCAAACTTTTGACTTATGCCCCTGGATGTGGTCAGTGGCTCTGAATGCCATTTCTACCGTCATAACATGCTGGTCCACATGCCCACCAGCACAATGGCCAGTCACCTTTGGAGAAGAAACTTTGCAGAAAAATAATTACATTCCCTCACTTTGGAAGCTATTCCAATTTCACAGGGCTTTCTGTTTTCCTCCCATTAAACCCAGCTGGTCATTTCAGTTGATCAAGCGAACAGGCATCATTATCTTCAATTCTAATTTATATGAGGCATCCACTGGAATTGACCTCTGCGGACAATTATAGATTCACATAGGAAATTAAGACTGGTGAGTCTCTCAAACTTATTAGAGGCTGATGAGCATGGCCTGATCTAAAGGTAAGTAATCATATATTTGGGAGGACAATTTATTCTAGGGACTGTCAGCCCCTTCATCAGGAATGTCTGCCCCTTACCTGGCTCTTGAAATCAAATGTACCGCAGATGACTTCAGTAGGAAAATACTAGTAAATGTGGATTGCCATGAAAACATAAAGAGGAAGAGATCATTTCTGAGGTGACCGTGTTTTTCTGTAAGCAGATTTGTGTACTTCGGGACACAGGGAGCAGATGCTTTATACAATCAGAAGGTGAGTCACTGTGTTCCGTAATTAAAGCTTGTAGGTTAATGAAAGCAACTCCTACCCCACCTTTACCCCTTCCTCTGTAAAAATTGTTGCAGTGGTTCAAGAAAGCAGAATTTAAGCCTGAAAAATATTTTTAAGCAAACAACCCATCATATCACTTAGGGGCTTAAGAAGAATTTAGAGAATATCTAGTTCTATGTTTTCAAAAACTCCAAGTGGGAAAGTCAGTATTGCAAGATGATGTAGAAAGTCAGAATTGAGCCCAGAACCTATTAATAGATCTACCTCACGCCACGAGATACTTTACAAGACATAGCCAGGGCTTTGGAATTAAATGTGTCTTGTTCATATACTCTGCCATGCCAAATGATTATGTTTGTCATCATGTGAGTGTCAGACTTTTGGAAGATTCACATTTGTCTCTAGTCATCTAAATGGTGTTGTAGAGAAGACCAGCTCTCTAAATCTAAACCGAGTGATAGTGTGGTTATTTTTCTCTTTAAAAATATTTTGACGTGGACCATTTTAAAGTTTTCATTGAATTTGCTACAGTATTACTTCTGTTTTATGTTTTAGTTTTTTGTCTGTGAAGCATGTGGAGTCTTAGCTCCCCAACCAGGTATCAAACCCACATCCCCTGCATTGGAAAGTGAAGTCTTTAACCACTGGACCACCAGGGAAGTCCCTAGTGTGGCTTGTTTAATCTGTTAGACTTTCAGAATTTTGAGTGATCTCAAGAATGGATGTTTGTTTTTTTTTTAAAAGAAAGTTGAACATCGCTTTATTTTTGTTTGTTTTGCTTTTAAGAAAAAAAGAGGGGGCACTTGTTTAGCTTCTAGCTTGTCTGCAGATGAAGAGAAAATGACAGTGTAATCACAAAACAGATTTGTAATTACAGTATCTTTGCCTCATTCTGGAGTATTTTAGCACTAATGGGAAATTTAGGCAAATTAGTTTGCATGAACTGTAGCTTCTAAGGAGACCCGTGCAAAAGCAGAAACCGTTACAAATCTATCTGGAAGGCCATCATGACAGTGGCACAATGGAGTCCCTGTCCTGATTGAGCAGAACAGTTGCTGTGTCCTACCTATATATGTCTTAAACCAGATCTAGAGAAACCAAATCAGTTTGTTGGGAAAAGTCAATTTACACTTCTGGTACAGATGGAAACCAGTATTAATTTTTCTTCCTGAATCAATTGATCCTTTTTGGATACAACATAAGTAGGGCCAGACTGCAGAGTTAGAAGACAGAATTTTAATAGATCCTACTTTCAAAGAAAATGAAAAGTTATCCTGTTTGGGCACTAGGAAAAAGGTATGAGGTGAAATCCGTTTCTCCATTAGTTTTCCTGATTGGGCTCAAGAGTCTTGCTTCCCAAAGGAAAATGTCTATTTTATAACCACCACCAAATGATCTTTTCCAGAAATGACCACAGGTAACATCTGGCTGATATATAAAATATGTAGTAAAAATAATCATTTTTAATTAACTAAACCCTGCTCAGGAGAGAGAGTCAGAGGAATATCCATCTGGTCAGTTCTTATTTAATAGGGCAAATGAGGATCAGAATATTTAATCCAATATATACAGAATACTTAGTGACCTTACCATGAACTGAACTTTTTTTTTAGGAAGAGGAATGGGGTGGAGAGGAGGGATAAGAATATCTAGAAAGGACAGACCTAAGTTTGACTTTTTATTTTAAGAAGTACATCTCGTACTATAAAACATACATAGAATATAAGAAACTTAGGTTTTGTGACATTAATTTCTATAGTTCAGTGACAAGAAATGCATTTCAATTTAGTTGAACAGTCAAAAGAGGTCATATTTTACTCCATAGCTTGAAAGGGATGATGAGTTTTTAAAAAGTATTAAATAAAAATATAAGGAATTGGGATTATTTAGCCTAAGGAGAAGACTGAAGAGTAACTGAGGTCTAACAGTCCCAGAAAAAGATTCCATATGGGATCTTAGTAACCAAGAGTCCTGGAAAGGATCATTTGGTGGTGGTTGTAAAAATATCTATTTTCCTTTGAGAAGCAAGACTCTTGAGCATGATGAGGAAAGCAAATGCAGACATGGATTTCACCTCCTACATTTTTTTCTAGTGCTACAAAGGGCATAACGTTTCATTTCTCCTCAGTGAAGAGGTGAGTTTGTGCTGCATGTGAAGTTAAGTTAGTTCTAGAAAAGAACTCCTTTAATGCCCTGAAATGTGTAATTGAGAAGGTGCAACTTGCTATTCCATCCTCAGAATTTAATTCTCCTCTGATAGGAGTGGTTTCATTGTGCTGCCAAAGAAGGTGGTTCTCAAACACATAGAACACAAACACCAGGAGAGTTTATAACACAGAATTCTGGACCCCACCCCCAGAATTTCCAATTCTGTATAATTTTCATTTCCAAGAAATTTTCAAGTGACATTGATGCTCTGATCCTGGAACCCATTTTGAGAACCACTGTACTCAGCACCTAGATTCCAACGTAAATGTATCCATTCATTATCTTTATCACAAGATGCCAGGATAAATGTGTATTTTTTCCATTATTTTTACAGTATTTTTTACTGCTTTTCATAGCGGAGAACAAAAGGGAGAATGGAATAACATTATCTGTTAATCCTTTCACAGTAGGCAGTGAACTGGATCAAACTTTGGGCTTACAAGTAAGCTTTGGAGCCTAGCATAAACATTTTAGATGAGTGTAGAATCATCCACAGAATCTTGCAAAAGATTTCAGCAAGCCAAGATAGTAAGACTTGGTGGTATCTGAATTTACCTCTTTGGAATGCTTTAACTTTTGGTGATTCTTGGATAATTGCACTTAAAAGCAAGATGTATTTTAACAGAATCCAATCTTTAATATTTGAAACAGATACCATGTTCTAGGAGAGGGACATTTCACAGATACTTAGCATCTTAGTGTGAAGTTACTGTGTGTAAGTGACTTGGAGCCAGTGAAAACATTAGGTTCTTGGTTTTTTTCAAGGCTAATAGGTGTTTAAAATTTGTTTTTATTTTTCTTTTCAAATATGTGTTCTGCTGGTACTATACATAGTCAAGCATGGTTCTTAGTTGCAAATAACAGAAATTCCTCCTACCTAGCTTAAGCAGAAAAGAAATTTATTTTAAAATCATACTGAGTACCTTACAGCAGTAGTCCCCAACCTTTTTGGCACCAGGGAGTGATTTCGTGGAAGACATCTTTTCCATTGGCCAGAGGTGGAGGGGATGATTTCGGGATGATTCAAGCACATTACATTTATTGTGCACTTTATTTTTAATCTAATGGTGCCGCTGATGTGACTGAAGGTACTGCTCCACTGCCCAGAGGTTAGGGACCCCTGCCTTACAGAATATCTAGGAAAGCCGGATAGGCACAGAAACAGCAAGCTCTGAGTAGCACCCAGAATCTTAAGATCTGCTCCATGGCTGACTTACTCTTAGCATCTCTGGGCACATGAACCTAGAATCTTTGCCACCCCAAAAGCTGAAATGCTCATTTATCCCAGTGGCCAAAGATGCTCTCTTGGGTGTCAAACCCCTGTGGAGTTGTGTCTGGTTGTTGGAGCCTCAGTCACATTCCTTTCCTAGCTATAAAGGAAGCTGGGCCAACAGCTTTGGCCTTCTGTGAGGAGGTGGCAAGATAGTATTCAAAAGGTGTTAGATGGTCACCCGTCATAATAGTTGTCCACAATGATATAACAAGTTGATGCTGGAGAGATGGTTTGTGGTCTTTCCTCTCAACTGTATTTTCACTTCTTTGTTTTTGTTTAGTCTCTAAATCATGTTCGACTCTTTAGCAATCCTATGGATGGTAGCCTGCCAGGCTCCTCTGTCCATGGGATTTCCCAGACAAGAATACTGCCATTTCCCTCTCAAGGGGATCTTCCCAACCCAGGGATCGAACTCAAGTCTCCTGCATTGGTAGGTGGATTCTTTACCACTGAACCACCAGAGAAGCTCCATTCACTTCTAGTCAGTCCCCAAAGCTAAACTCTGCAAAGTTGCCCCTTGTCTCTTAGACCCATAAAACAGTCTAGAGATAGCCTGTGTATCCTTTTTATACTTTCTCACCAGCGATACATGACAGTGTTTCTCCCCCAAAATACTTAAACTTACGTTTCTTTAGGCAGCTATCTCGGAGAAGGCGATGGCACCCCACTCCAGTACTCTTGTCTGGAGGATCTTAGGGACAGGGGAGCCTGGTGGGATCGCACAGAGTCAGACACGACTGAAGTGACTTAGCAGCAGCAACAGCAGGCAGCTATCTATTGACTTCCTGCCATGAGTAATGGTAAAATTAGTGTTTTCCACTTTCTCCCAGAGTCACCTGACTCTTGAGTACATAATTTTTCATTCATATTTAGATTTTGAAATGTACTTACAGTTCTATTATATGATTTATCAGCTTCAATCATCTTTCAATCCTCTGCTCTACCAGACGAGAAAATCATCAGGTTGACATTACTACCCACCATCTGTCCTCTTTCCCTCCAGACCTTGGCTGTATTGTTTCTACATCATTAGGTTTATAACATTTAAATTCTATTCTGTGACCATGATCTCCAGAAATTGTCTTCGTTTTAGTCCTACAGTTTAATGAGGTCAATACTTAGGACCAGTATTCCATTTAACTGTTTGCTCCTCAGAGTTTGGCTTGTAGTAGTTTCTTGGGGGGAGAAGGCAATGGCACCTCACTCCAGTACTCTTGCCTGGAAAATCCCACGGACGGAGAAGCCTGGTAGGCTGCAGTCCGTGCAGTCGCTAGGAGTCGGACACGACTGAGGGACTTCACTTTCACTGTTCTCTTTCATGCATTGGAGAAGGAGATGGCGACCCACTCCAGTGTTCTTGCCTGGAGAATCCCAGGGACGGGGGAGCCTGGTAGGCTGCCGTCTATGGGGTCACGCAGAGTCGGACACGACTGAAGCGACTTAGCAGCAGCAGTAGCAGCAGTTTCTTGGGGAAGGGCTTAGGGAGTGTTTCCTGAGGTTTGCAAGTTCAAAAATGTTCCTTTTCATTATGCTTTGATGACTGTTTGACTGTGTACAGTTCTTAAACCGTGCAGTTTATATCCCCTAGGGCTTTGTACCGCTGCTCCAACGTCTTCTGCCATTTAAACATTACTGTAGAAAGTAACATTCGGACTCAAACTTTTAGCCTTAATGCACAAGTTTGTTTTTTTCTTTCAATTCCAGTAACCTTACTACAGCAGTGCTGAATGTTTTGTGTCAAGTTTTCCTGTTAGTTCAGCATGCCCTGTAGATTTATGATGTATTTCTAGAAAGTTACTTTGAAGTATATCTTTAGCTTTTTTCCTATATTGTTATGTTTTACATCTTCATCAGGATACTAAGTTACTGCATGTGTTAAGACCTCTTTAATCTGTCCTGTCTTGCTACTATTTTTTTTTTCTAATTCTTTTACGTTTCTTTTTTTCTACTTTAAATTTTCTATTTCTTCTTTTTGTTTATTTATGACATTCTTGTTTCTTTCCATGTTTTTGGCAAAATCTGGTTGCTGCCAGTGAATTGTTTCCTGGGTTCTTTCAAATCATATTTCACTTCCCATTATCTTACTGCAGCTTCCCTGAGCTCTTGTATATTTGATATGAGCTCTTTCTTTATAGATATGGTAGCTTTAGTTTGGTCTTTTTGTTTGTTTTCAAGTTTATGGCAGTATGCTTGGCCCAATTTTTGTCTACTACATGGAAACATTTTTCCTGTTCTACAGTGAAAGATGTATTTATCTTCCATTGTACCTATTTTTCATTTTCTTGTAGTAGCTTTGCATAGATGCTCATTTTTTAATAAGATGCAGTTTTTTTCTGGACAAGCTACTGACAAGAGATTTGTGTGGGAGAGATATTGTGTCCAGGTTCTAGACCAGTCAGGAATTCTTGCTGTTCACAGACACGTAAGTTCCTCATGTTATAATATTGTATTTTTGAGTGGATTCTTTGGCCTTAACTTTCCCTAGCTACCAGAGATCATTGGCTCTGAGGTGTCTCTCATTGCATTCTTGCTCTCTGACCCTGCCTTGATGACAGGCTGCTTTCTGAAAATAATGGGGGGTGCTATATGATTTTTTTTAGCTCTACCTCCCCCTGCTTTTTTATGCCAAACTGGGTCCAGTAAAAACACCTGTTGCCAGCCTGTGTACTTATTCCAGTTGATCCATAGAAGTTATGGGTCTGTCTTCTTAGGGTTTGCAACTTTCTTTGATCTGCTGCCTTTGAGGTCAAGGATTTGGAATTTGTATGAATATTACACTTGAATAGAAAGAGTTGTTCATTGTGTTTGGATGAATATAAATTCTGATGGACCTTGAAATCACTAGTAGAAACAGCAACTCTAAAATTGAAAGTGCTAAGAAATATGGATTGAAACTGTAGCACGGGCATCTGGCATTATTCAATATCTCACCCTCAATAAAACATCTTTCCCATCAGGATGTGCAGGAAAATAATAAATAAAACTGAACTTGGAAAGTGTCTGGCGTGTAGAAGCCCTTTGTAAAGTTCTAGTTCTCTGGTACCATGATGGCACTATAAAAAAAGCAACAAATCATAAATGTAAAAATATTCTACTTTGATAATACAGATCTAACCATTGTTTGAGTATAAACATGCTTTGTACCCTTGAAACCCATGACTAAACGGCATCAGAAGATTCAAAATCAGAAGCCTTGTCTCACTCCTATAACCTCCTGTAATGGCTGCTTTCTCTCATTCTTATAGTAAAATTATTACCTTGTGTCTTTTAAAATTTCTCCTTTTACGGCAGGCAGATTGTGGTGGAAGGGAGAAATAAGAGGTGGGTAGGGGTCTAGGCCAGACCAGCATCTAGGAGTTCTGCATTCCTGGATTCAACCAACTGTGGAGCAAAAATACTAAAAGAAAAAAAAATACCATACAGTTCCCAAAAACAAACTTAAATTTGCCATGCCCTGGCAACTACAAGCATACCTCGTTTTATTGTACTTCACTTTATTATGCTTCATGGATAGTGGATGTTTTATTTTTTTTAATATTTTGGCTGTACCAAGGGATTTCTTAGTTCCCTGACCAGGGATCGAATCCGTGCCCCTGCAGTAGAAGCAGAGAGTCTTAACCACTGGACCACCAGGGAAGTCCTGATGGTGCATGTGTTATAAAATAGAGGTTGTGCCAACCCTGTTTCAAACAAGTCTATCTGCACCATTTTTTCTTTTTTATTTTTAAATCCTGGAGAATAATTCACTCTTTGAAGATGTACAATATCAGTACTTCAATTTTCTTTTTTTTAATGCTTTTTTTTTGACATATACATGTTGTTTTATTTTTTTATTTCTGTCTGTGCTGGGTCTTTGTTGCTGCATGTGGGGTTTCTCTGGTTGTGGAGAGGAGGGGCTACTCTCTAGCTGTGGTGTGCGGGCTTATTGCAGGGGCTTCTCTTGTTGCAGAGCGCAGGCTGTAGGCACGCAGGCTTCAGTAGTCTCAGCATGCAGGCTCCGTAGTTGTGGCTTGTGGACTCTAGAGCCCAGGCTCAGTGGTTGTGGCACACGGGCTTAGTTGCTCCAAAGTGTCTGAGACCTTCTGGAACCAGGGATCGAACCTGTGTCCGCTGCATTGTCAGGGATGGTCTTATCCATTGTGCCACCCAGGAAGTCCCCGCACCGTTTTTCTAACAACATTTGCTCGCTTTGTGTCTCTGGGTCACATTTTGGTAATTATTGCCGTATTTCAAAGCCTCCACTAGAAAACTATTATGACTCACTGAAGGCTTAGTTGATGGTTACCACTGTTTAGCAATAAAGCATTTTTTAATTAAGGCAGATATGTTTTATTTTTACACATAATGCTGTTGCACACCTAACAGATTACAGTGTAGTGTAAACATAACTCACGTGCATTGGGAAACCAAAAAGTGTGTGACCTATGTTACTGCAGTATGTGCGTGATGGTGGTGGTCTGAAGTGAACCCACACTATCTGAGGTATGCCTATATTTACAGAGCACCCTGGAGAAGGGAATGGCCACCCACTGCAGTAGTCTTGACTAGAGAGTTCCAGGGACAGAGGAGCCTGACAGGCTACAGTCCATAGGGTCACAGAAGAGTCAGACAGGACTGAGCAACTTTCACTTCTTTCTTTTTTACATTGTGTTAGGTATTATAACTAACTGAGAGATGATTTAAAGTGTATGGGAGTGAAAGACCTTGGTGGTACAGTGGATAAGAATCCACCTGCCAATGCAGGGGACACAAGTTACATCCTTGATCCAGCAAGATCCCACATGCTGCAGAGCAACTAAGCCCACAGACTGCAACTACTGAAGCCTGGGCTCTAGAGCCCATGCTTGCAACAAGAGAGGTCACCACAAGGTGAAACCTGTGCACCACAATGAAGACCCAGTGCAGTCAAAATATGTACATAAAAGTACATGGGAGTCTGTATATGTTATATGCAACCACTATACCGTCTTATATAAGGGACTTGAACATCCTCGGATTTTGGTATCTGCAGTGATCTGGAAATGAGTCCCCCAGGGATGCTGAGGGATAGAGCAGAACAGGCAAATCTCTTACCTGGGAGTTATGCAAGTCTGAGACTCAAGAGTGGAGAGAAATCTGAGTCAGTGAAGAGGCTCTAAATATGTCTGGTGGGTAGAGGGAGCCAGATTTTAAACTAGGAGATCACAGAATAAGAAATTGGGGTATGGTGGCTAATAGGTCAAGCAGGGATGGTCTAGGACCAAAGTCTGGTTGGCCTGTGTATTCTCCCTTCGTCACAGTGGCACATGGCCTGGAGCCTGTAAAGTGATGGGGGCAGAGCAGACTGTCTTATATTCAGTCTATCTGTCAGCATTGTCATTCTGCTCATCCCGAGTGGGAACTCTGAGCAGTAGGACTATTGCGACCAGCTTTAAATCCCTTACAATATACAACAAAGTTCCTTACAGAGAGTAGGTGCTCAGGACTTATTTGTTAAATTAATTTTAAAAATAACTATCACTCTGGATAAATACAGGGAAGGTATGATTATAAAATAAGGCTGATCCACAGGATAAACAACAACAAAAAAATCAGCACCATTAGGCAGACAGAACTACAGCTTTGCTAGTGACTGGAGTTCCAAAATACATGCATGATACATATTTTTAGGGGAGTTTTTCATAGAGTAACCACACCTTGAGTTTAATGCATTTAAATTTTTTGGAACAATGATCCATTTTTACCAATGATTTCTGTAATTTCAGACTTAAAAACTGGCTGAATGAGTTGCAAATGTATGAAAAATGGTTTGTGAAAGCAATTTTTAATCATTAAGTTGTTTGTTTTGATGGGTAAAAAAGCACATATCTTTTTAGAGCAATGTTTATTTCATGTTTTGAGTGGCAGGAAAAATAATTGCATGTTTGAAATCTTTGAAATATGTTTTAATGACTTTAAAATGACTTAAGAGCAAATGTGCCAAATTTACCTACTGCTTGAGCCTTTCCATGGTTGAAAGTTAGCTTTACTTCCCAAGCCTTATGGAAGTATTTAATATACTCTTCGATTGTGTCTTTTAAACAGTAGTCAGTGTCTGTACCTGGTGGACTGGTTAGAACATTGGACACACCCAGAGCAAGATTTTGCAAAGAAGAGATAGTATAGTTTTGTAGATGCTTGATTCTACTCTAAAAAGAATGGATATGAGTATTTTTAACATAAAAGAATTATGCAAACATGTTCTTATAGTAGGATTTCATTGATAGATTTAACAGGCATCTGCCTGATATATATGCTGAGCATTACTTTTCAAAAAAGAGTAACTTCATTTCTTATTTAAAACACTTTCATTTTAATGAGACAAGGTATTTAGAAGGATTTGGAAAAATCTGTAAAATTCAGAGATCACTCCTCAGCATTTTCTGAGTGCCTAATGTATATTTTGAATTACTGGAAATTCACAGAATTGCAGAATTCTTTGAACACATATTTGCTAATACAGACTAGTAATTGGTAGTTGATTATATACTTAATATGTTGTAGGTACCATTCTAAAGTGCTTTATATGTATTAACTCTTTAATCCTCACAACATTCCTACAAGGTA
This sequence comes from Tragelaphus eurycerus, assembly GCA_935064755.1. Classification (NCBI taxonomy): domain Eukaryota; kingdom Metazoa; phylum Chordata; class Mammalia; order Artiodactyla; family Bovidae; genus Tragelaphus; species Tragelaphus eurycerus. The sequence goes on along the minus strand of CAKXYN010000036.1, from coordinate 12,304,934 downwards.
GGTATGATTATATTTATCAATTTGTAGATGAGTTAGTTGATAGAGATATAAAGAAATTAAGTGATTTGTTTTAAGGTCACACATAGAGTTGGAATTTGAGACCTGTTACTCTTTGGCTCTGGGTTTCCTAGGTGACTCAGAGATAAAGAATCTACCTACAGTGCAGGAGATGTATGTTCGATCCCTGGGTTGGGAAGATCCCCTGGGAAAGGAAATGGCAACCCACTTCAATATTCTTGCCTGGGAAATCCTATGACAGAGGAACCTGGCGGGCTGTACTCCGTGGGGTTGCAAAAGAGTCAGACATGACTTAGCGACTAAACAACAGTAAATCTTTGGCTCCAACAACGTCTGTGTTTTTAACTATGATGATAGAGAATGTGCCAGGCACTTTGGTAAAATGTAACCATTGTGTGATATTCCAAGAAAAGGTAACTCACCAGAATTATAGAATTTCAGGGGATAAAAACAGACCCCCAAAGTTCATTTAATCTAACCGTTCAGCCAACGGTAGTGCTCTCAAGCAGTGTACAGGCTTGCCATGGGGATGGGGAGGAATAGCAACACAGTGGAATCTCTGTACTGAGCTGTTCAGGGACAGAAACAGTGTCCTCCTTACAGGTTAAACATGTTATATCAGGCTTTTATTATATTTACTGCTGGGTCTTAGATCTGGGATTTGGCCCATGTTATTTCCAAATCCTTATATAATGAGCTGTGTTGCTGCAGATTTCTACCATTATAGCTATAAATTCGAAACACACAAACACACAGAGGCATCCATCCAAGTATAAAATTACTAGGGAAATGGGAAGGACAAAAAAATGAATTGGTAGGTTTGGGGGTGGTAATTACTGGTGGCACTGATGTGGCTAGATCTTGCTAGGAAATGATAGTAGTCTGGAATGGTTTTAGGGGCATTGTGAAAGTCAAGAACAGATTCACGAGGGTCAAATGATGTAGACAGATTTCAGATGGAGTGATGACGCTTGTAAATTACTCCATAGAAAAAGGATGCCTGTGTGTTTTATGTTTCCAAATTTGTCAACAAAATGAATGTAGGGGATAAAGGGTGTTACAGATATTGCTTCCCCAAGTTTAAAAAAATTTTTTAATTGAATTTATTTTTGCTTATTTATTTATTGGCCACATTGTGTGGCATATGAGACCTTAGTTCCCTGACCAGGGATCGAACCTGCACCCGCTGCATTGGCAGTGTGGAGTCCTAACCACTGACTCACCAGGGAAGTCTCCACTCCCCGCCAAGTTTTTGAAGGAAGAAATAGTACCTTATTTGTATTTGTGTCTTTTGTGCCTTGCCTGTTATGATCTTCAAAACTTGTTGAATTTATATGTACCATATGTCATTTAAGCAGAGGGGAGACTATGTCAGGAGGTTAAATAAAACTTCATACAGTAGTTAATGTTTGAGTATGACTAGGTATTTTATGGGCTTCTCAGGTGGCTCGATGGTAAAGAATCAGTCTGCCAGTGCAGGAGATCCAAGAGACTCGGGTTTGATCCCTGGGTTGGAAAGATCCCTTGGAAATGGCAACCACTCCAGTATTCTTGTCTGGGAAATCCCATGGACAGAGGAACCTGGCAGGCTACTTTACGCAGAGTCAGACAGAACTGAACACACACGCAATGCATTCAAATAAGAATCTGAGGATTTGAATGTAGCACCAGTCATTCCTGCTCCCTTCTTGGGAGTAAGCCCTTTCTCCATTCTCAGAATAATAATGGAGCAGGGGCTCTATATGGGAAAACTGCCATTGTCCAGCCCTCTGTGTCTCTGGGTGGTGGATCTGTTAAGTTTTGGGGTGGAATCTCAGGGAGCTCACAGTCACCACCTAGTAAACTACATGCTTCAAAACCAGCCCCATTGATAATAAAAGTGATCCTTAGTTCTCTCTCTGTTTGCTTTTCTGTTTTGTCTCTCAGTTTATTCAGAATTTGGATAAGGTTATAATTTATTGGGCTCGCTCAAATCCCAATATAGCCAGCAGTGACAGGCATTCTTGGATGGGAATAGTATATGTGAAAGCATATGGAACTGAAAATGCATGATGTCAGAATTATGTCTGGCTGCAAGAATGAGCACAACAGGGGATAATCAAGGAAAGTTTAGGGTTGAATGAAGAAAGTACTCATATGGCATGATAATGAGTAAGCCTTTATCCTTTGGACGTTTGGTTCTAAAAGTATGCTCTGGAGACCCCTAAGGTCTCTAAGAACATTTCAGGAGGAGTCCAAAACCACGTTCATACTAGTACTAAGACATCGTTTACTTTTTTCACACTCATTTTCTCATGAGTGTACAGGGGAGTTTTCCAGAAAGTACATGTGCACAGCATTATGACAGACTAAGTGCCAAAGGAGATCTGAGACTTCAGCTTCTAGGCTAATAGGACACCTTTTTTCCAGCCAGTCATTAAAGAGATTTGCAAAAATGTACAGCAATATCACGTGTCTCACTAGTGTTTTTTTTTTTTCTAATAGTTATCTTTGCCCCAATTGAGCTTTGCCAAGACTCTTGACACAGAAAAACTGTGAAATAATAAATAGGCATTTTTTAAGACCAAAAAGATAGTCAATCTTTTAGAAAAATGTTATTTACGTTAGCATGTGATGGATTTATTATTTTTAGTGAATAGAATCAAAAAATTAAAATTTTTATTTATATTAATGTGTTAATTTATAATACAGCAAATATTAGGAAGTAAAATTAACACAAACAAAAGCTGTATAGGGCTCTTAGTAATTTTAAAGATCAAGTGTGAGAATGTGTCCTCTGCATAGTGGAGAACATTTAGAGGTTTTAAAGTAGGGGATAAAGATGATCTGGTTCCTAATAGATATTTAATTCTTCAGAAGTTATAAAGAATGGCCTTGCCCAGCTTTGGTGAAGATGTGGGAAAGGAGCATTCCATGGGTCAGAAGATGAATTGGTATAGCCCTTAAATAGAGTGTTTTGGCAATATCTACCAAAAGACTATAAATAAAGCATAGTTTTTGGCTCAGGAATTCCACTTTTAGGAATGTATTCTAAGGAAATAACTGAATAAATGTTAAAGATATAAATACTGTCTGTTAATACTTATTGTATTAATATTTATAATCCTTAAAAGAAATAGAAAATGACCTAAATGTTCATGTTTTAGGCTCTGCCAGCTTTGGAAATCACTGCCTGGGCCAGACTGAGCCTTGATTCCCTCTTTTATTATTTTTTAATCTATTTATTTAATTTATTATTATTATTTGTTTATTTTTGGCTATGCTGGGTCTTCATTGCTGCATGGGCTTTTCTCTAGTTGCGGCTAGCAAGGGCTACTCTCTAGTTGCAGTGCTTGGGTTTCTCATTGTGGTGGCTTCTCACTGTGGTGACTTCTCCTGTTGCGAAGCATGGGCTTTAGGGTGTACAGGCTTCAGTAGCTGCCGCCTGTGGGCTCAGTAATTGTGGCTACTGGTCTCTAGAGTATAGGCTCGATAGCTATAGCACACGGACTTAGTCACTCCATGGCATGTGGGATCTTCCTTGACCAGGGATTGAACCCCAGTCTCTTTCACTGACAGGCAGATTCTTCACCACTGAGCCTGCAGGGAAGCCCGTTTCTTTTAATTATAATGAGATTGAAAGTTCAGCATTTCAAGAGTCAGAGGCTGATTGAAGGATTGCATGTGCCCTTGATTCTTCATCAATTTCAGCACCCAAATAATATTCCAGATTTACCCGCCCTGCAATCAACCATCTCCCTCAAGGTGAGAGGTTTATAAATCCCAAGGGTCCAGACATCCGAAGCAGGCTGTCCAGACATCCAAAGTGTGTAGCTGTGGTGGACGATCACCAGTGGCCACATAGCTCTACATATGCAGATTTGACTGGGCTACCTTTCCTGAGATAAAATTCCAAGTCTGCAATAAAATTATTTTACATCTTCCTATAGCCAAATTTCTCCCGGCAATCTTGATTCCAACTTGTGTTTCTTCCAGTCCAGCATTTCTCATGATGTACTCTGCATATAAGTTAAATAAACATGGTGACAATATGCAGCCTTGACGTACTCCTTTTCCTATTTGGAACCAGTCTGTTGTTCCATGACCAGTTCTAACTGTTGCTTCCTGACCTGCATACAGATTTCTTAAGAGGCAGATCAGGTGGTCTGGTATTCCCATCTCTTTCAGAATTTTCCATAGTTTATTGTGATCCACACAGTCAAAGGCTTTGGCATAGTCAATAAAGCAGAAATAGATGTTTTTCTGGAACTCTCTTGCTTTTTCCATGATCCAGCGGATGTTGGCAATTTGATCTCTGGTTCCTCTGCCTTTTCTAAAACCAGCTTGAACATCAGGAAGTTCACAGTTCACATATTGCTGAAGCCTGGCTTGGAGAATTTTGAGCATTACTTTACTAGCGTGTGAGATGAGTGCAATTGTTTGGTAGTTTGAGCATTCTTTGGCATTGCCTTTCTTTGGGATTGGGATGAAAACTGACCTTTTCCAGTCCTGTGGCCACTGCTGAGTTTTCCAAATTTGCTGGCGTATTGATGAAAGTGAAAGTGGAGAGTGAAAAGGTTGGCTTAAAGCTCAACATTCAGAAAACGAAGATCATGGCATCTGGTCCCATCACTGCATGGGAAATAGATGGGGAAACAGTGGAAACAGTGTCAGACTTTGTTTTTCTGGGCTCCAAAATCACTGCAGATGGTGACTGCAGCCATGAAATTAAAAGACGCTTGCTCCTTGGAAGGAAAGTTATGACCAACCTAGATAGCATATTCAAAAGCAGAGACATTACTTTACCAACAAAGGTTCGCCTAGTCAAGGCTATGGTCTTTCCTGTGGTCATGTATGGATGTGAGAGCTGGACTGTGAGGAAGGCTGAACGCCGAAGAATTGATGCTTTTGAACTGTGGTGTTGGAGAAGACTCTTGAGAGTCCCTTGGACTGCAAGAAGATCCAACCAGTCCATTCTGAAGGAGATCAATCCTGGAATTTCTTTAGAAGGAATGATGCTCAAGCTGAAACTCCAGTATTTTGGCCACCTCATGCGAAGAGTTGACTCATTGGAGAAGACTCTGATGCTGGGAGGGATTGAGGGCAGGAGGAGAAGGGGACGACAGAGGATGAGATGGCTGGATGGCATCACTGACTCGATGGATGCGAGTCTGAGTGACCTCCGGGAGCTGGTGATGGACAGGGAGGCCTGGCGTGCTGCGGTTCATGGGGTCGCAAAGAGTCGGACACGACTGAGCGACTGATCTGATCTGATCTGATAGCCAAATTACAGAGAAGGCAATGGCAACCCACTCCAGTACTCTTGCCTGGAAAATCCCATGGACAGAGGAGCCTAGTAGGCTGCAGTCCATGGGGTCGCTAGGGGTCGGACACAACTGAGCAACTTCACTTTCACTTTTCACTTTCATGCATTGGAGAAGGAAATGGCAACCCACTCCAGTGTTCTTGCCTGGAGAATCCCAGGGATGACAGAGCCTGGTGGGCTGCCGTCTATGGGGTCGCACAGAGTTGGACACAACTAAAGCAACATAGCCGCAGCAGCAGCATAGCCAAATTAAGGATATACAAATGTAAGTTTCTCATAAAACTTATGAATATATAAAAGTTCATAAAGTGCACAGGTTCTAATCAAAGGATTCATAGAAGTGACTCATTTTCCATCAGTGCAAACATGCAGGTTTCTTAGTTGTCAGAGCATAGTGATCCTTGGCAATATTAGATTTGTTCCCAGAAGAACAAAGCTTACAGATTGGCACTAGAACTTTCAAACCCATTTAGTATTTCTCTAAGAATCTCCAACAATAATCCAACAATAGGGGAGTCATAAGATTACAGTACATAAATATAACAGGCTACTAGTAACCTCAAGGATGAAGAAAGAAATAATTTTTATCTTTTATCTATATGTAAGATTTTTTCCCCTTTGTTTTCTTTCAGGATTTTTTTCTTTATCTTTGACTTTCTGTAGTTTGGAAATCATATGCTTAGGTGTAGTCTTTCTGGAATTTATCCTGCTTTGTATTCTTAAGCTTCCTGGATCTACAGTTTGGTGTCTGATAAGAAGTTGAGGAAATCCTCAGTCATTGTTTGAAATATTTCTTCTGTTTGTCTTTTCCTGTGGCATTTCCATTATGAATTTGGTATACTTTTTTTAGTTGTCCTACAGTCCTTGAGTATTCTGTTCTTATTCAGACTTAATTCTTTTTGCATTTTAATTTTTGAGGATAATACTGAAATGTCATTTAACTCACAGGTTCTTTATTCAGTCAAGTCCGGTTTACTAGTAAGTCCATTAACGAAATTCTTTATTTCTGTTACAGTGTTGTTTGTTTTTTCTTTTTAGTATATGGCACCCCACTCCAGTACTCTTGCCTGGAAAATCCCATGGACAGAGGAGCCTGGTGGGCTGCAGTCCATGGGGTCGCTGGGAGTCAGATATGACTGAGCGACTTCACTTTCACTTTTCACTCTCATACATTGGAGAAGGAAATGGCAACCCACTCCACTGTTTTTGCCTGGAGAATCCCAGGGACGGGGGAGCCTGATGGGCTGCCGTCTATGGGGTCGCACAGAATTGGACACGACTGAAGTGACTTAGCAGCAGTAGCAGCAGCAAGCATTTCAAGGCTATGATTTTTCCAGTGGTCATGTATGGATGTGAGAGTTGGACTGTGAAGAAGACTGAGCGCCGAAGAATTGATGCTTTTGAACTGTGGTGTTGGAGAAGACTCTTGAGAGTCCCTTGGACTGCAAGGAAATCCAACCAGTCCATTCTGAAGGAGATCAGCCCTGGGATTTCTTTGGAAGGAATGATGCTAAAACTGAAACTCCAGTATTTTGGCCACGTCATGTGAAGAGTTGACTCATTGGAAAAGACTCTGATGCTGGGAGGGATTGGGGGCAGGAGGAGGAGGGGACGACAGAGGATAAGATGGCTGGATGGCATCACCGACTCGATGGATGTGAGTCTCAGTGAACTCTGGGAGTTGGTGATGGACAGGGAGGCCTGGCATGCTGCGATTCATGGGGTCTCAAAGAGTCGGACACGACTGAGTGACTGAACTGAACTGAAGCATTTCTTTTTAAAAATATTTATATATTTATTTTTGTCTGTGCTAGGTCTTCATTGGAGAAGGAAATGACAACCCACTCCAATATTCTTGCCTGGAAATCCCATAGACAGAGGAGCCTGGTGGCTACAATCCATGGGGTCACAGAGAGTTGGACACAACTTAGTGACCAAACAACAACATATTAACCTTGAGAAAATTATTATAGTCCTACTATAATAGCACTAGTGGTGCTAGTGGTGAAGAATCTGCCTGCCAATGCAGGAGACATAAGCGACATGGGTTCAATCCCTGATTGGGAAAGATCCCCTGAAGGAGGGCATGGCAACCCACTCCGGTATTCTTGCCTGGAGAATCCCATGGACAGAGGAGCCTGGCGGGCTACAGTGCATAGTATTGCATAGAGTCAAACACGACTGAAGCGACTTAGCAGGTCTTCAATGCTGCACCTGCTTCAGTTTCTCCAGTTTTGGTGAGAGGACTACTCTAGCTTGTGCTGTGCAGGTTTCTCACTGTGATGGCCTCTCTTGTTGCAGAGCACGGGATCTAGGCATGTGGGCTTCAGTAGTTATGGTGCACAGGCTCAGTTGCTTTGCTGCATGTGAGATCCTCCTGGACCAGGGATTGAACCCTTGTCCCCCGCATTTGGAGGCAAACTCTCAGCTACTAGACTGCCAGAGAAGCCCTACCTCTAGCATTTCATTATTGTTCTTTCTTAGAATTTCCATCACGCTGCTTATGTTTCCATCACCTACCTGTTGTTGCAGGTTCTCTATCTATAGTACCCTAGCATATTAATCACAACTGTTTTAAATTCTTCATTTGAAAAAAAAGATAGTGGCTTTGGCAATGAGGGGTGCTATGGTGGTGTGTATGAACATCCACTGGCTGGTTGCATTTGTCAGAAAAATTCCCTGGACTGTGGCCTCCAAGTGAGCTATTTGCACAGTTTGGCCAGGTACCAGCGTGCACTGTTCCTTTTGACAAAAAGACTGGTTTTTCACAGAGGTATGGGTTGGATTCAATTTTCTTCAGAAAAAGAACTTAATACATGATTAGAGGAAAACCATGTTATTCATAAAGCTCCATGTTTAAGCTCAAAAACCTAAAGCTTTGCAAAGGGATCAAACATCTGATGAAGAGAAAGATTTTTGAGACCATCACTGCCTATTAAATAAAGTAAGCAAACTGAAAAAAAAAAAAAATTCCCCATCTGATAATTCAAATATTCCTGCCTTGTCTGATTCTGATGTTTGAGCTGTGTCTTCAAGGTCTATTTTTGCATTTTGGTATGCTTTGTAACTTTTTCCTGATAGCTAGATGTGCTACACCAGCTAAAGGGAACTGTAGTAAATAGACCTTTAGTTAATGTGGTGAAGTGTGGGATCAGAAGTGTTCTATAGTCCTGTAGATGGGTCTCAGTCTTTTAGTAAGCCTCTACCTCTGGACTTGAACTTCACAAGTGTTTCTCAGACTTTATTTCTCCGCTTTTAGAGGGCATAGGATGGCTAGGGTGAGCTGGAGTAGGATATTTCCCTTCTCCAGTTCAGTTAGGCTCTGATGCTACCTGAGTGGATTAAACTCTTGATAAGCAGTTTCCCCTGAGGGCAAGTCTTGTTAAAAACAGGGTGCTCTAGGTTTCCCTGGTGGCTCAGTAGCGAAGAATTCACTTGCCAATGCAGGAGACATGGGTTCGATCCTTGGTCTGGGAAGATCCCACGTGCAGGGGAGCAGCTAAGCCAGTGTACCACAACTACCGAGCCCGTGCTCTAGAGCCCAGGAGCCGCAGCTACTGAGCCTCTAAGCCACAATTACTAGAGCCCGTGCTCTGAAACAAGAAAAGCCACGGCAACGAGGAGTCCATGCAACACAATGGAAGAGTCGCACCTGCTTGCTGCAACTAGAGAAAAGCCCACACAGCAACGAAGACCTAGAACAGCCAACAATAAATAAATAAAATTATATATGTTAAAAAAAGCGAACTATCATTAAAAAAAATAGGGAGCTCTGAGGTATTTCAAAATGGTTCCTTTCCCCCTACCCCTGCAGAAGCCAAAGAGAATTTGTCTCCAAAGTTTATTTTGGAAATCTGATTGAATACCTGGGCGTTAATATTATGATATTGTTGGGGCCTCCCTATGACGAGTTCCTTTGGAGCTTTTAATTCTTGGACTTATCTGCACTGGGACTCCAGCAATTCATTGATTACAATTCATATTTTCCTATCCTAGCGCTGGTTCCCACGGTGGCTTCTTCTTGTGAGTCTTGACTCTCTGAAGCCACATCTTTGTTTCCACCTATCTCTCCAGTCTTGAGGGCAGTGATTTTCCCTGTGAACTTGTCTTATGGATCCAAGAAGAGTTGTTGACTTTCAGTATCTTCAGTTTTCCACCTCTTGTTAAGAGGGAGTAGCAACTTCCAAGCTTCTATCATGTCAAACTGGACATGGGAATATAAAGGATAAAAACAATAAGAATGGCTGCATTAAAATTTATGATTCAAATTGCTGTTAGTAGATTTAAGGTAAACTGAAGACATCTGTATTGTTTATAGTGTATCTAACTGTTTTGCACTGATGTTAGTTTCTTGGTTTTGATAATGTACTACAGTTAATATAAGATTATCAGTGCAGGAAGCCTGATGGAGGGTTCCCAGGCACTCTGTACTGTATTTTACAACTTCTTGAGAATCTCTAACCATTTAAAAATAGAGGCTTGTCTTAAGTAAATGAAACTAGAAAAAACATTTGCAACATAAGAAGGAAAAAAAAAGCCTCAATGTATAGAAAGCTAACCAATCAATAAAAAATACATCCTAGCAGAGAAGTAGGCAAAAGATATAAGTAGGTACTTTGCAAATCATGGGTACCTAATTTATGAAAATTTGTTTAGACTCACTCACAGCCAAGAAACAGCAGATAGAAGACATATCACTTTCTATTTATTATCCTGGTAATAATTAACAATGAACATAATAATACCAATCACTGCCAAAACTGTCAGTAATTGGGTGCTCCATCTACTGCTTGTAGAAGGGTAAATTGGCACAATTTCATAGGAAACCACTTTGATAACACATAAAGTAGCAAATAGTTGCAGTTTCATATACAGGAGTTTATTCTTAGGAAAGCAGGATGTACACAAATATATCTATAGACATATTCATCAAGCATTATTTATAGTAAAAATCTTAAGGAACAATAATAGAAAAATGATTAAATAACTACAGCAGAATATCACTATTGTAGAAGAATATTAAATGGCATGGGAACATGATTCCAAGTATCAAAAATCTAATTAAAAAACAATATGAAAGGATATGTACAATATGATGCTAATTCTGTTTACCAAGGTTATATGTGAAGGAAAAAACATGGAAATAACAAAAGAGCAATAATCAGATATCCTGGGGTAGTGGGGTCCTGTATGATTTATTTTCTTCTTTGTGATTGTCTTAGTTTTTCATCTTTTAATGTTGATCGTGTATTGCTTTTATAAACAAAGCAATAAATAAAATAGATCTTAATAAAATCTGTCAGCCAAATTTATTAAACTCCCATTATTCTAGGTTATACAGGAACAATACTCTTAAAAAAAATTTTTTTTTAATTTAATTTTATTTTGGCTGCACAGCATAGCATGTGGGATCTTAGTTTCCTGACCAGGGATTGAAACCACAGGCCCTGCAGCAGAAGCACAGTCTTAACCACTGAGCCACTAGGGAAATCCCAGTAATAATGCTCTTTCATACTTGTAAAGCTAACAATCTAAAGGATAAGCTAACATAAGATAGTGTGCGTGCCTGCTTAGTATGTCCAACTCTTTGTGACCCCATAGACTGTAACCTGCCAGGCTCCTCTGTTCAAACAAGAATTTTCCAAACAAGAATGCTGGAGTAGATTGCTATCTCCTACTCCAGTAGATCTTCCCGACCCAGGGATTGAACCTGTGTTTCCAGCATTGCAGGCAGATTGTTTACCACTGAGCCACCTGGGAAGCCCCCAGCATAAGATGACAGAACACCTTAATATACATATGATCCAGCAGAGCTATTACAGGAGAGCTAAGAGGAAGTCTGTGTAAGAATAGAATGTGAACTTGGCAGTCAGTCAGATCTGTAGGACTTAGTCTCAAGTTGTACCTGGTTTGACAGGAAACAACAAAATTCTGTAAAGCAATTATCCTTAAATAAAAAAATAAAAAAGATTGCTTTAAAAAGTTTTGTTTTCTAAGAATGGGGGTAGTAATACGGTATGTAAATGCCTAGTACATAGACTATGTTGAATAATTTTTAATTTCCTTTCCTAAAAAGACCTTTGGTAATAAACATGTCCTTTTTATGTCTTTGTAATGTTCATTGTATACACGGACCAGAACGTCTTCATTCATTCATCTGTGGATGGACATCTAGGTTGCTTCCATGTCCTAGCTACTGTAAATAGTACTGTGATGAATGTTGGGGTGCATGTGTCTTTTTCAATTTTCTCAGGGCATATGCCCCATAGTGGGACTGCTGGGTCATATGGTAGTTAATTCCTAGTTGTTTAAAAGGAATCTTCATGCTGTTCTCCATAGTGGCTCTATCAATTTACATTTGCACCAACAATACAGAAGGGCTCTGTTTTCTCCACACCCTCTCCAGCATTTAGTGTTTGTAGATTATTTGGTGATTGCTGTTTGGACCAGTGTGAGTTCTAGTGAGGTGGATGAACCTAAAACTTGTACAGAGTGAATTAAGTCAGAAGAGAAAAATAAATATCATATATTAATGCATATATAGAGAATCTAGAAGAATGGTACTGATGAACCTATTTGCAGGACAGGAATAGAGACACAGGCATAGGAAATAGACTTGTGGACATACAAGGGGCAAGAGAGGGTGGGACGAGTTGAGAGAGTAGCCTTGAAACGTATCCATTACCATATGTAAGTGTGTTAAGCTGCTCTGCTGCTGCTGCTGCTGCTAAGTCGCTTCAGTCGTGTCCGACTCTGTGCGACCCCATAGACCGCAGCCCTCTGTCCCTGGGATTCTCCAGGCAAGAATACTGGAGTGGGTTGCCATTTAAGCACAAATCTGATCTCTTTTTCTATGAGTTTGTTTTTGAAGAATAGTTGACCTATGTAACACTGTGTTAGTTCCTGTTACAAAGCATAGTGATGTGATACTTCTGTATGTTTACAAATGATTACTACAATGTCTAGTTACCTTGTGTCACTGTACAAAGATATTACATTCAGTTCAGTTCAGTCTCTTTGCCACCCATGGACTGCAGCACGCCAGACCTCCCTGCCTATCACCAAGTCCCAGACTTTACTCAAACTCATGTCCATTGATAATTGTGATTATATTCCCCAAAATGTATGTATGTATTTATGTATGTGATTATTTGTTACTGATTTCTTAAGTTCAAAAGATTTTAGTAACCCTGCATTTTCACTCCTTGCCCACAAGCTTTACTATATTTGATGTCATATTTTAAGACTTTTGTTCTGTGTATCTCTCAACTACTTACTGTGGATAAAGATGATTTTACTACTTTTGTCTTTTAACCCTCCTACTAGCTTTATATGGGCTTCCCTGGTGGCTCAGATGGTAAAGAATCTGCCTGCAATTCGGGAGACCTGGGTTCGATCCCTGGGTTGGGAAGATGCCCTGGAGAAGGAAACGGCAACCTGCTCCAGGATTCTGGCCTGGAGAATTCCGTGGACTGTGTAGTCCATGGGGTCCCAAAGAGTCAGACATGACTAAGCAACTTTCACTTTCACTAGCTTTATATGTGGCTGATTTACTACCTTTACGATATAACTGGGTGTGTAGTTATCTCATGGTGGTTTCGTTTGCATTTCTCTGGTGACTAATGATGTTAAGATTTTGTAAGATTTTTGCCTTCTGCACTAATTTGATCTCCTCCATCAAATATGAATGACAGTAATGTAAATCAAACATGCCAACAGTGTAAAATGCCTCCTACAAACAGTTTGCTTACTGATTCAGTTTGCTTACTGATTTTATTCCCACCCCCATTAAAGTGTTCTTATATATACATCTTGAGGACATATGTAAGTTTCTATCTCTTTGAAGCTTTTTCATTTTCATTATTTCGCTGGATTTAGTACAATGTATGGAGAAGGCAATGGCACCCCACTCCAGTACTCTTGCCTGGAAAATCCCATGGACAGAGGAGCCTGGTAGGCTGCAGTCCATGGGGTTGCGAAGAGTTGGACATGACTGAGCAACTTCACTTTCACTTTTCACTTTCATGCATTGGAGAAGGAAATGGCAACCCACTCCAGTGTTCTTGCCTGGAGAATCCGAGGGACGGTGGAGCCTGGTGGGCTGCTCTCTATGGGGTCGCACAGAGTCGGACACTACTGACTTCGCAGCAGCAGTAGCAGTACAAAGTAACTTTTCTCTTGGTAAAATCCCCCAGATTATTTATATGATCAGCATGAAATGATGCTTTTCAGAGCACTTATTGCCCCATATTTGGAGGCATTCCTTTGTTTAGGAGAGTTCAAAGCCTTTTGATGTTAATATTCATAGAATCTTGGTGAAACGGATGGGAAGCACTGAGAGAAGCAAATGAAATTCCAGAAGGCAAAGTGACTCAGCCCAAATCTCAAAGCGAACTTCTGTAATGTAAACTATAAGTTGAGTCAGTCATCAGATATGTCACCAGACCGACTGCAACCTGGCTAACCAGGACACCTCTCCTCATGGAGTCAGACCAATAAAGGTTTTAAATGAAGTCAAATCACTTCATCTTCTGATATAAAGTTAGTATCATTTCCCACCAAATCTTTCAGAACTAGAAAGTTATCATGAGCCATGCCATGTAGAGTCCCCATGGATTTGCCAACTGATGGCTTTAAAGAAAAACATAGTCATTCTGCCCCACAGAGAAAGATGTGTGAGAATGCAGTAATGTAGGGGAAAAAAGTTTCATAGAACAATTCACAGAAATCTCCTGTCCTCTCGTACACACATAAATATTTTCAAGTAAGAAGACTCTGTGTTTTGAGGAAAAACAACAAAGAAAAGGATAGGACCTCTAGCAATAAAGAAATAAAGCACACCAGTGTTCCAGGTTGGTTTTTCTGAACATACTGCATATTTAAAGAGTCACTCTGAAGGAATATGTCTGATGTTTAGCAAATATGCCAGAATTCACACACCCAAGGATGGTGCTTTTTTCCCCCTCAAAGTAAGCATCTTGGGATGTTTATACGCTTATTTCAGTGTCACTGCATCACTGATAGAAACATTTTTGGATTTGCTATTTTGGAATTGACTTCAGAGTCTTAGGAACATTCTTTTGATTAGCTTCAGGATTCTGTGGCTCCATAAGAAAGTAAGTTTCAAATATTCGCTCACCATTTGACTACTTTAAGTCTCAGACTCCTTATTCTGCTCTTTTGTATATTTATTTATTTTTGGCTGTGCTGGGTCTTCCTTGCCTCATGTGGGCTTTCTCAAGTTGCGATGTGCTGGCTTATTGCAGTAGCTTCTCTTGTTGCAGAATACAGGCTCTAGGTGCACTGGCTTCAGCAGTCACAGGCTCAATAGTTGTGGCGCATCTGCTTAGTTGCTCTGAGGCATGTGGAATCTTCCTCAACCAGGGATAGAACCCATGTCCCCTGCATTGGCAGGCAGATTCTTATCCTCTGTAGCACCAGGGAAGTCCTCTCCTCTTTTCTTACTCCTTATTCTCACCCAATTCTGATTGTCTTGTTTTTTGAATTTATTGCTTAATCTCTCATTTGCCTCTCTTTCTGTAAATCAGACATGACAGTGAGCTCACAATCTTAGGGGAAATCTTTACTTCTCTTCTGGACCATGCTCTTGTCTTGTCTTGTCTTCTGCCTAAAGTGCTATGGGCAGCTCTCGGTGGAAATCTTGGTCCAGCCTGACTCTAGAAACAACTCTCCTGCCCACTTCAAGGACAGATGACTACATACACACCCAATACAGAAGCAGGATGATGACCCACCAATGACTCAGTGACAGTGATCCAATTCATCTAAGAGCAAAATTAATTTGTTAAAATGGCCCACAGTGATTTGGTACCAATGGCTGATATGTAGGGAATGACATGTCAGCTCAAGCTGCATAAGGATAATAAAGGCTGAGAAGTGGCTGCAAAGTAGAGAGACAGGACTTGTCCTGAGGCTCTGAGTGCTGCACTGCATCCCTCCCCTTAGACTAGGGGATGCTGCCTGCATGACAGCGTGGACTCATCTCTCGCTCCCATTACGGTTGGGGCAGCTTGGGCTCTGCTCCATGTCTTCTCTTTGGGACCCATGCTGCTGGGCCTTGTCTCTTGATGGAGGAAAATGCAGCCTAGTGGACCATACACACAAACATTTGGGGGCACTGCCTGTAGAGTTGGAATGGACACACGGTGTGCCGTAGTTGGTTGAAGGGAAAACTAATGTATTATAGAGTAATTTTTTTATTTTGGAATTTTTATAGTATTTGCTTTATTTTTATTCATTAAAATTTTTTAATTGGAGGATAATTCTTTACAATGTTGTGTTAGTTTCTGCTGTACAACAATGTGAATCAACTATACATAGATGTATACATATGCATGCATGCATGCTAAGTCACTTCAGTTGTGTCTGACTTTTTGGGACCCCATGGACTGTAGCCCACCAGACTTCTCTGTCCATGGAATTCTCCAGGCAAGACTATTGCAGTGGGTTATGTATACATATACTTATACATTGGGCTTCCTCAATGGTTCAATGCGTAAAGAATTTACCTGCAATGCAGAAGACACAGAAGACAGAGGTTTGATCTCTGGGTTGGGACGATCCTCTGGAGGAGGAAATGGCATCCCTACATACACACAAGTTCCACTCCAGTATTCTCGTCTGAAAAATTCCATGGACAGAGGAGCCTGGTGGACTACAGTCCATGGGCTCACAAAGAGTCAGACACGACTGAGCCACTAACCACAATTTTTTCTCTCCATACATACATCCCCTCCCTCTTGAGTCTCTCTTCCACCCCTACAAGCCATCTCTATGGGTAGATTCATTTTTAAAAGCTATACTTTTGTTGGTTTTGTTTTAAATATCTTTGTTGGGAGGGAGGGCACTTATGTTCCTATCTCCAGCAGCTCTGAAATATTTACCCTGTAGAAGGAAAAGTCATGTAACAGTAAATAAAAACTCAGACAATAAAAATGCATTAGTATTTTCTTTGGGATAGTACATTTTTATAGTGGCATTTATCAATTTATATTCCTCGTGGCATTTTACTTGATAGAAAGATAAATTGTGTTTTCCAAACACAGGAAAGCAGATTATCCTAAGTAGAGAAATGGGGAAACTGACTACATCTGTATGTTGGTTCATAATCTCAGGAACTCCCAGGGGGCAGATCTGAAACTGAACAGGAAAGCCAGGAGTGAACAAAGAAAGAAGGCAGACCACTCCAGGCGGGTAGGTGGCAGTTCTCAGGAGCAAGAAAACTTATATACCAGACTTGTCTTGGACGGCTGCATGATGCATAGATTTCCACCCCAACCCACCAAAATCTTAGGAATTTACATAGAGGCTGTATTGGGGTTCAGTCACATATACTATCCTGATGGTCTCACCACCACTTCACTCTCTTAAGGTTTCATGCTTGAAATGGCTTCAGCTATAAGACTGGATGCAGAATGGACGTTCCCAGGACGGGGAGGGGTGCCTGAGTCCATCTAGCTCCTGGGTCAACAGCCAGTCATGTTCTGTCCATGGCCTTCGTCAACACTGTGATTACTGCTCATGCTCAAAGATGACCTCTTCGTGGGATTCTGGATACTTTTCCTTGCCGAGGTAAGTCAGACTCCAGTGTTTTATTTTCAGTATTTCCCATGCCAGCTTCACCTGAAGAAGCTGTGCGTATGCATGTGTTTTAAGTCACTTGAGTCGTGTCCGACTCTGTGCAACCCCATGGACGGTAGCTCACCAGGCTCCTCTGTCTATGGAATTCTCCAGGCAAGAATACTGGAGTGGGTTGTCATGCCCTCCTTCAGGGGATCTTCCTGACCCAGGGAACAAACCCACATCTCTTATGTCTCCTGCATTGGCAGGCGAGTTCTTTCCCACTAGCATCACCTGGGAAGTCCAGAATAAATTGACATAAGACCAAAAGAAAACCATCTAATTACAGTAAGTCCCCTACATACAAATGAATTCCATTCTGAGAGCAAGTTCGTAAGTCCAATTTGTTCGTTAAGTCCAACAAAGTTAGCCTAGGTACCCAACTAGCACAATTGGCTATATAGTACCATACTGTAATCGGTTTAGAATACTTTTCGTACAAATAATACACTAAAACTACAAACACAAAAATTAAAAAAAAACATTTTAATCTTACAGGACAGTACCTTGAAAAGTACAATCACTGGCATACAGAGGCTGGCATCAAGTGAACAGGCAAGAAATAAAGATACTGTACTACTGAACTCTGGGCTTTCTTGGTGGCTCCGTGGTAAAGAATTTTTCTGCCAATGCAGGAGATATGGGTTAAATCCCTGGGTCAGGAGGATCCCCTGGAGAAGGAAATGGCAACCCACCCCAGTATTCTTACCTGGAGAATCTCATGGACAGAGGAGCCTGGTGGGCTGCAGTCCATAGGGACACAAAAGAGTCATGCATGACTTAGTGACTAAATGCCAACAACTGCTAGTGTACTCTACACAGTGCTGTAAAGTACACAAACACACAGCCACTAGTAGAGAATGCATGCATGTAACAATGTATGCCAGACACGTGGACTAACTTACATGATTGGATGTGTGAACGCACGTTCACATCTTTGAAAGCTTGAAACTTGAAGGTTCGTATGTAGGGGACTTATTGTAATAAAAACACTAGGATCCTAGTGCCAGGATTTTGGCTGATGCCTCAGAGAATCAGGTAGAGACAATCCTGAGGATGTATGGGGAGGGTAAAGCAGGCAGGAGAGAATTGGGGAGCCCAGGCATCAGGCCCCTTGTCCCCATCTGCCCAGACCCACATGGAGGGAGAGAACAGTGAAAGCAGGGAGTTGTCCTGGATTCTGTTCTGTCTACACACTGAGTACTGAGCTCGGGGTTCCTGACATGCAGGGGGAAGGGAAGGAAAGGGCAGGATGTCAGGGCTCCATCATCACAATCTTACAAAAGAAACAGATTGTAAAAGCCGCGAGAAGGATTTATGACTTCAGGGACCTTTGTGAGTCATTTTATTAGCTTAGTATATCACTCCCCTCCCATCCTTGTGCTGACAACACTCCTTAGCCCTTCCCTGGATTTCTTGTCAAACTGGGCAACTATATAAAATGAACAGACCGGAGCTGCAGTAAGGGACTGATTGATTCCTGTGTGCGCCTGCACACGAAGAAGCAATTTTATTCTAAGAGGTTCTCTTATGCAGGCTTCTGGTGAGGGAATCTCAGATGGTTTCTGACAACTCTGTGTTTTTAAAGACTTTTATTTTTTCTTACAAGGGTCTTCCTAAGAGCATAAATCAAATTATAAAGAGAAGGGTATGCTCTCCTAAATAGTTTTGAAAAGTAAAGTGTGAGTCACTCAGTCGTGTCAGACTCTTTGTGACCCAATGGACTGTAGCTCACCAGGCTCCTCTGTCCACAGAATTTTCCAGGCAAGAATACTGGAGTGGGTTGACATTTCCTTCTCCAGGGGATCTTCCCAAGCCAGGGATCAAACATGGTTCTCCTGCATTGCAGGCAGACTTTACCCACTGAGCCACCAGGGAAGCCCCAGTTATCTGAAAGTTTGGAGAGGGCCATGGTGGATGTGCCAGGCCCAATACAGTCAGTGAATGGTTCAGACCCTTTCAAGCCATCTACACAGCTGGATTTGCATTTCTGGGGCTTCTCTGGTGGCTCAGATGGTAAAGAATCTGCCTGCAGTGCGAGAGACATGTGTTCAATCTCTGGGTCAGGAAGATCCCCTAGAGAAGGGAATGACTACCCACTCCAGTATTCTTGCCTGGAGAATTCCATGAATAGAGGCTACAGTCCATGGGATCTCAAAGAGTTGGACACGACTGAGCGACTAATATTTTCACTATGAGAAATTCACAAGAGCCAGATCAAATGTTTTCTCCTTTGTAACTGATGCTGTTGCTAAGTTGCTTCAGTCGTGTCCGACTCTGTGCGACCCCATAGACAGCAGCCCACCAGGCTCCCCGTCCCTGGGATTCTCCAAGCAAGAACACTGGAGTGGGTTGCCATTTCCTTTCCCAGTGCATGAAAGTGAAAAGTGAAAGTGAAGTCGCTCAGTTGTGTCTGACTCTGTGCGACCCCATAAACAGCAGCCCACCAGGTTCCTCCATCCATGGGATTTTCCAGGCAAGAGTACTGGAGTGGGGTGCCATTGCTTTCTCTTCTCCTCTGTAAAGCCTTTCTTTTTTTAAATTGAAGTACAGTTGATTTAGAGTATTGTGTTAGTTTCAGGTATACAGGAAAGTAACTGGGTAATACATATATATGTATATATTTTTATTTTTATTCTTTTCAAACTAAAATCTGTATTATAGATTATTATAAGATATTCAATATAGTTTCCTGTGCTAGACATTAAATCCTTGTTGCTTATCTATTTTGTATATAGTAGTGTCCATTTGTCAATCCCATATTTCCAATTTATCACTATCCCCACCCTTTCCCCTTTAATAACCATTAGTTTGTTTCCCATGTCTGTGAGCCTGTTTCTGTTTTGTAAACAAGTTCATTTGTACTGTTTTTTAGATTCATGTGTAAGTTATATATTTGTCTTTTTCTGACTCACTTCACAGTGTGGTAATCTATATGTCCATCCATGTTGCTGCAAAAGGCTTCATTTCATTCTTTTTTATGGCTAAGTAATATTCCATTGCATATATATCACATACTACATATCTTTTTTATCCATTCATCTGTCGATGGACTTTTAGGTTGCTTTCATGTCTTGGCTGTCATAAATAGTGCTACAATGAAGATTGAGGTGCATGTATCTTTTTCAATTAAAGCTTGTAAAACCTTTCTTGATTTCTCTAAGTTTGAGTAAATTTCTCTGTATTCCAACAACAAAACAACAAAATTAATAGTTGCAAAAAAATGTAATGAGTGTTTACATGTTCTCTAGTCATTATTCTACATGTTAACTCACTGATTTTTACAACAACCAGGTGAGGTCTGTGGATTTTTTTCTGAGACTCTGAACAGTTAAATGAGCTGCCCAAGATCACACAGCTACAAAGAGGAAGAACATGGATTTTAACCTAGCTGTGGGCAGTCTAACTCCAGAGTATGTGTTCTTTATTTCAAACAAGTTCTGGTTCAAAAGGAAAGAATAGCCTCTCAGGCTGTCAGTACTGCCACTTAGTCGTAGACCTAATATTGCTCAAGCTGAAGCTCCAATACCTTGGCCACCTGATTCGAAGAGTTGATTCATCGGAAAAGACCCTGATACTGGGAAAGATTGATGGCAAACAGAGAAAGGGGTGGCAGAGGATGAGAAGGTTAGATAGCATCATCAACTCAATGGGCATGAACTTGACCAAACTTTGGGAGATAGTGGAGGATGAGGAAGCCTGGCATGGTGGAGGACAGGGAAGCCTGGCATGCTGCAGTCCATGAAGTTGCAAAGAGTCGGGCATAACTTAACAACTACACAGCAACGACAGACCTAAAATGCGTATTTTGTACCTGCTTTGAATCTCACTGAACTCTCATGCCTGATGGGTCCACTAGAATTCTGTGCTTATGGGAATCCTCACTGCTATATGCTAATGGACTAACAAGGCATTCACTTTACGTGTGTGTCCTCTGCCCACGTGCATGCTCCATTGTCAGTTCGGACTTCACTTACAAAACCCAAGCTCAAAGAGCAAATTACTAGGACTTTCAAGTTAGTGACCACAAGGCATTAAACCAAGTGTGAGACCCTGTTGAGAACACAGTCCTGTGTAACTACACAAGGTTGTGTCTCCAAGAAGTCATCCCTGATTATGAGATAGTACTTCACTTTTTTGTTTTTCAGGTGAGACAGTGATGGTGGGACAGATGAAGTATACTTCAGCTCAAACCAACAGAAGTTGGAGGAGCCTGGATTTGGACTCTGATCTGTCTGTCTGATTCTAAAATTCACATTCCCAAGTGTTCAGTACTTTAATAAATCAGCTATGCAAATGGTCCCCAACCTTTTTGGCACCAGGGACTGGATTTGTAGAAAACAATTTTTCCTTGGACAGTGGGGTGGGGGGATGGTTTCAGGATGATTCAAGCACATTCCATTTATTATGCTGCTGCTGATCTGACAGGAGGCAGAGCTCAGGCAGTAATGTGAGCAATGAGGAGCTCCCATGAAACACAGATGAAGCCTCACCCACTCGCCCACCGCTCACTTCCTGCTTTGCAACTAGGTACACACAGTCACAGACCATTACCAGTCCATGATTTGGGGGTTGGGGACCCCTGGTTATGCCGTTGCCCCCCTAACCATTAGCAGATTACAAAAAGTGGATTATCAGTTGTGGCTTATAAAGAGTCCAAATTGCTTTCCATCTCTGTTCATTCTCCTGTGTAGCAGTTGACCAAGTGCCTTACCTTTGCTGCACTTTATATATTTTTTAAACACCTTTCTCAACACCTTTGTTCATCATCACAATCTTAGGAGAGAGTCACTCTTTTTGCAGATGAGGAAATTGAGGCTCAAATGCAGAAAGTGATGCTCCAAGATCACTTTGTCAACAGCAGAGCCGAATCTGGAGTTCTTTTTTTAACAAGTCTCCTTTTAAGCCAAAACTCAAACAGTAGAACTTGTGGTCAAGTGATAACAGAAGGAAGAATATTGGCTCATAAATCAAAATGAGGTTTTTGGATATCCTTTACATAATAGGGAGCATGACCTAGTAGAAAGAACCTGTGAATTGAGGTCAGAGACTGGACTTGAACACTGCCACCTATTGCGTAAACTTGGCGACTTCCATTTTTGAGCACCAAAATTCTCATATACAAAAAGAGATATTTATGTTGTTGTTGTTGTTCAATCACCAAGTCATGTCCAACTCTTTGAGACCCCCGTGGACTGCAGCACACCAGGCCTCCCTGCCCTCAACATCTGGAGTTTGCCCAAGTTCATGTCCATTGTATCAGTGAAGCCATCCAGCCTTCTCATCCTCTGTTGCCCTCTTCTCCTTCTGCCTTCAATCTTTTCCAGCACCAGAGTCTTTTCCAGTGAATCAGCTCTTTGCATCAGGTGGCCAAACTAAGGAACTTCAGCTTCATCATCAGTCCTTCCAATGGGTATTCAGGGTTGACTTCCTTTGAGATTGACTGGTTTGATCTCCTTACTGTCCAAGGGACTCTCAAGAGTCTTCTCCAGCACTACAGTTGGAAAGCATCAATTCTTCGGCACTTGCCCTGAGGGACAGTTCTATCAAAGTGAGAAAACTTGTGAGGCTCAGTAAATGTGAGTTTCCCTGTTCTTACTGGTCATGACCTACTGGTTATATAGATAGTAGAGAACTCAATCTAACATTCTCTATTCCAGAGAGGCCAGGCTGGCTAAAGGCAAATTCAGAGTGAAGGAAACACCCAGAATCTTACTGTGTTCTATTCTTCACCTTCACACAATCTCTGCTGCTGCTTCATGTCACTGATATTAGTCATGAAAAAGACACACCACCAGGTACTATGATTGACACATAAAAGATGTGCTAAATGTGTGAGGCCATGGACGTTCTGGTCTTTATATGATATCAATTCAGAAATTTCATTGTGAAGTCATTTGACAGTATGAACTAATGGGTAATTTGGCCACACTTTACCAGACTTAAAATCATTATTAATTTCTTTAGTACTGTAATAACATTGATTTAGGTGAACGTTTATAACATAGAAAGTGTATAATATTTAGCAGTAATTAACATCTTTTAATTAGGAAGAATTGCCAAGCAGTTTTCTCTGTTGGCTCTGTTGTTGGCTAAAAGTGCTGCTGGATGCAAATTCAGCTTAATCACAAAGGGGACAGCTTGCGTTTTATGTTAAATTTGCCTTTAATGGATTAAAAATATTCTTTGGTATTATATTTTGTCATAAGTAGGCACATTTGAATCACCAGTGTTATAGAATGTGAGTAGTCCAAATGTCATAAATGTTATGAATAAAACCATTCACCTAGTGATGTGCACATAGGATAGATCAAAGTGAGTGTAGAAATTTGATATGTCTGTCCATATGCTCATCGAGTTGTGTAGGTCTTAATACTGGCTTTGCTATTATTATTCCTCTAGAAGCACAACATAAAATTTCATCTTTTCACGTGCATTTATAGCAAATGTTACTCCTTGCTAACCAGAGAGGCATTTAGAAAATTGCTGGGTATGAAAATTGCTGACATTTTCTGAATTTCAAATGACAAATGAGATGTTCCTGTCAGTTTACTGTGTAACTCCGTAGCATATGGTGCTTCTGCTGGTGGGTGTTATTTCAAAGTTTGCAGATCACACCACAAGAAAGTCCCTCTGGTGGGCTCCTGGAACACTTAGCAACTGTGAATCTGAAGTGACAGTACAGAGGGAAAAGACTTTAAAAAAAGAGCGTTTTTCTTTTCTTTTTTTTTGACAGTGAGAAAGCAGTACAAAGTGAATGATAAGTTAATACAGGGAGGTGGAGGGTAGAATCACTAATCCAGCAAAAGGAAAAAACAAACAAACAAGAAAAAGCAGTTTTCTCCTTTATAGAAGAAATGGAGAAGTTATCTAAATTCTTAAAAACAGTGTATAATGTCAGATTTCAGAGAAGAATAAGAATTAAGAGACTGACTAGAATTAAAATAATTGTCAACTGGGGAAGACTCTTGAGACTGCCTTGGAATGCAAGGAGATCAAACCAGTCAATTCTAAATCCCCAAATCCTAAATCAGCCCTGAATATTCATTAGAAGGACTGATGCTGAAGCTGAAGCTCCAATACTTTGGCCACCTGATGCGAGGAACTGACTCTTTGGAAAAGACAGAGATGCTGGAAAAGATTGAGGGCAGGAGAGGTGGCGACAGAGGATGAGATGATTGGATGGCATCATCGATTCAATGGACCTGCGCTTGAGCAAACTCCAGGAGATAGTGAAGGACAGGGAAGCCGGGTGTGCTGCAGTCCATGGGGTTGCAGAGTTGGACATGACTTTAACCACTGAACAGCAGCGACAACTATGTTACACAGAAGCTTAGAAATGGAGAGGAGATTGTTCCGAGCAACAGAGAAGAGTGCCAGAATTACATTTACACTAGAAATTGCAAAATAGCTTCGAATAATCTCCGTTATTCAAAATGGGGCAGCTTATTTAAAGCCAGCTCTCAGCAGAGCCCTGTTCCTTTCATTGCAATCCACTTTAATAGGTCACTTTGTTTTGCTTTGTTCAATAATGACTGCATTCCAGAGCGTTTCTGTACAGTGGTCAAGCTACTAGTCAATTAAACGGAAAAGCCAGTGAAATTAGTTTCTGGATATAACTGACTGGTCAGTTCCAGTACAGTAGCTCCAACTGCCTTAAGGACCACTGCTCACTGCTCAAGGCTCATTTTTCTATTTGTTCCTCCTTGGGATCCAAAAACTTTCCATTGTTTATCAACCACCAAAAGTTTTATTTATGCCTTAAGAGTGCGGAGAAATGTTAGTGACTCAAAATGATGTGTTTTTAAAAGAATTGGCCCTCACATTCCTCTTATCCTGTAATCCTTCAACATTTTTGCCCCCAAAATCTATGGAACAGTAGATTTTTTCACGGAAAATAATTTCAAGGAAATTATTCAGTAAAAAAAGGAGTGGCTGAATTGTATTGAATCTCATGGTCACTGATATAACAGGTGTTGGGAGTTGACCCATACAATAACAAGAGACAATAATGATAATAATAGGTAAAATGTATTCTCAGAGAAGGCAATGGCACCCCACTCCAGTACTCTTGCCTGGAGAATCCCAGGGACGGGGGAGCCTGGTGGGCTACCATCTATGAGGTCACACAGAGTCAGACACGACTGAAGTGACTTAGCATAGCATAGCATAGCAAAATGTATTCTACTCTAAGTATGTCAAGTGAATTGAATCACATCAACCTTCCAGGTGATGCTAGTGGTAAAGAATCAGCCTGCCAATGCAGGAGATGCAAGAGACGTGGATTTGATCCCTGGGTCAGGAAGATCCCCTGGAGGAGGAAAGTGGCAGCCCATTCCAAAATTCTTGCATGGAAAATTACATGGGCAGAGGAGTCCAGAGGGCTACAGCCCTTGGGGACACAAAAAGTCGAACATAACTGAAGTGATTGAGCACTCAGGCACACATTCGCCAAGTTCAGTTCAGTTGCTCAGTTGCTCAATTGTGTCCGAATCTTTGCGACCCCATGGACTGCAGCACGCCAGGCTTCCCTGCCCATCACCACCTCCCAGAGCTTGCTCAAACTCATTTCCATCAGGTCAGTGATGCCATCCAACTATCTCATCCTCTGTCATCCCCTTCTTCTCCTGTGTTCAATCTTTCCCAGCATCAGGGTCTTTTCAAATGTGTCAGTTCTTTGCATTAGGTGGCCAAAATATTGAAGTTTCAGCTTTAGCATTAGTCCTTCCAATGACTATTCAGGACTGATTTACTTTACAATTGACTGGTTTGATCTCCGTGCTGTCCAACGGACTCCCAAAGTCTTCTCCAAATCACAGTTCAAAAGCATCATTCTTTGGTGGCTCAGCTTTCTTCATAGGCCAACTCTCACATCCATACGTAATACTGGAAAAACCATAGCTTTGACTAGGTGGATTTTTGTTGGCAAGTAATGTCTCTGCTTTTTAATATGCTGTCAAGGTTGATCATAATTTTTCTTCCAAGGAGCAACCGTCTTTTAATTTCATGGAGTCAGTCATCATCTGCAGTGATTTTGAAGCCTCCCAAAATAGTCTGTCACTGTTTGCACAGTTTTCCCATCTATTTGCCGTGAAGTGACGGGACTGGATGCCATGATCTTAGTTTTCTGAATGTTGAATTTTAAGCCAACTTTTTCACTCTCTTCTTTCACTTTCATCAAGAGGGTCTGTTGGGAGCAGGTTTTTGGATTAGCGCTCCGCCCGTGACAAAGGTCATGAGGAAGGAGGCTTGGCAATAACGCAAGGGCGCAAGATCAAGCCTCAGGAGCCCCTTGGAGGTTCTCGAGCATCTATTCCCAAAAAGCCGGAGTCTGCCTACTTTCTGCTTTGTGTTCTCACCTCTGACTTTATGGGAGGCTGTCCCCCACTACCTCTCTCTGAAAAAAGAGTTAACTTAAAGCTTCAGTTAATAAAAATTCCTGGGCGTGACAGGAGTGTTTTAACCTACAAACTCTGAAGGTTCTCTAGCCTACCTAACAGGCTTGTCCAGCCACATGTGATTACTCACAGCCTCCCAACAGTGGGAGGCACGAGATGCTCTTAACCTTCTAAAAACAGGTTCTTTAGAGAAGTCAGAAAACTATTAGTATAAGTATAGTGGACTGATTAGAAATTGTATTGGTGAAGGGTTTTTCATTTGTTGAGCCAATGATTGCTGCTAAGTCTCCACTTCCCTTGCCCTTATACACATTAATGAATATATAGAAGAAATAAGTATTAACCTTTGATACTAATCACGTTAGACCTTCAGATCAGATCAGATCAGATCAGTCGCTCAGTCGTGTCGGACTCTTTGCGATCCCATGAACCGCAGCACGCCAGGCCTCCCTGTCCATCACCAGCTCCCGGAGGTCACCCAGACTCACACCCATCAAGTCAGTGATGCCATCCAGCCATCTCATCCTCTGTCGTCCCCTTCTCCTCCTGCCCTCAATCCCTCCCAGCATCAGAGTCTTCTCCAATGAGTCAACTTTTCGCATGAGGTGGCCAAAATACTGGAGTTTCAGCTTTAGCGTCATTCCTTCTAAAGAAATTCCAGGATTGATCTCCTTCAGAATGGACTGGTTGGATCTTCTTGCAGTCCAAGGGACTCTCAAGAGTCTTCTCCAACACCACAGTTCAAAAGCATCAATTCTTCGGCGCTCAGCCTTCTTCACAGTCCAACTCTCACATCCATACATGACCACAGGAAAGACCATAGCCTTGACTAGGCGAACCTTTGTTGGTAAAGTAATGTCTCTGCTTTTGAATATGCTATCTAGGTTGGTCATAACTTTCCTTCCAAGGAGTAAGCGTCTTTTAATTTCATGGCTGCAGTCACCATCTGCAGTGATTTTGGAGCCCAGAAAAACAAAGTTTGACACTGTTTCCACTGTTTCTCCATCTATTTCCCATGTAGTGATGGGACCAGATGCCATGATCTTCGTTTTCTGAATGTTGAGCTTTAAGCCAACCTTTTCACTTTCCACTTTCACCTTCATCAAGAGGCTTTTTAGCCCCTCTTCACTTTCTGCCATAAGAGTTGTGTCATCTGCATATATGAGGTTATTGATATTTCTCCCAGCAATCTTGATTCCAGCTTGTGTTTCTTCCAGTCCAGCATTTCTCATGATGTACTCTGCATATAAGTTAAATAAACATGGTGACAATATGCAGCCTTGACGTACTCCTTTTCCTATTTGGAACCAGTCTGTTGTTCCATGACCAGTTCTAACTGTTGCTTCCTGACCTGCATACAGATTTCTCAAGAGGCAGATCAGGTGGTCTGGTATTCCCATCTCTTTCAGAATTTTCCACAGTTTATTGTGATCTACACTGTCAAAGGCTTTGGCATAGTCAATCAAGCAGAAATAGATGTTTTTCTGGAACTCTCTTGCTTTTTCCATGATCCAGCGGATGTTGGCAATTTGATCTCTGGTTCCTCTGCCTTTTCTAAAACCAGCTTGAACATCAGGAAGTTCACGGTTCACATATTGCTGAAGCCTGGCTTGGAGAATTTTGAGCATTACTTTACTAGCGTGTGAGATGAGTGCAATTGTTCGGTAGTTTGAGCATTCTTTGGCATTGCCTTTCTTTGGGATTGGGATGAAAACTGACCTTTTCCAATCTTGTGGCCACTGCTGAGTTTTCCAAATTTGCTGGCATATTGAGTGCAGCACTTTCACAGCATCATCATTCAGGACTTGGAATAGCTCCACTGGAATTCCATCACCTCCACTAGCTTTCTTCGTAGTGATGCTTTCTAAGGCCCATTTGACTTCACATTCCAAGATGTCTGGCTCTAGGTCAGTGATCACATCATCATGATTATCTGGGTCTTGAAGCTCTTTTTTGTACAGTTCTTCTGTGTATTCCTGCCACCTCTTCTTAATATCTTCTGCTTCTGTTAGGTCCACACCATCTCTGTCCTTTATCGTGCCCATCTTGGCATGAAATATTCCTATGGTATCTCTGATTTTCTTGAAGAGATCCCTAGTCTTTCCCATTCTGTTGTTTTCCTCTATTTCTTTGCATTGATCACTGAAGAAGGCTTTCTTATCTCTTCTTGCTATTCTTTGGAACTCTGCATTTAGATGTTTATATCTTTCCTT
The DNA here is from genome assembly GCA_935064755.1 of Tragelaphus eurycerus. Lineage (NCBI taxonomy): Eukaryota > Metazoa > Chordata > Mammalia > Artiodactyla > Bovidae > Tragelaphus > Tragelaphus eurycerus. The sequence goes on along the minus strand of CAKXYN010000036.1, from coordinate 12,276,360 downwards.
TTCTCCTTTGCTTTTCGCTTCTCTTCTTTTCACAGCTATTTGTAAGGCCTCCCCAGACAGCCATTTTGCTTTTTTGCATTTCTTTTCCATGGGGATGGTCTTGATCCCTGTCTCCTGTACAATGTCACGAACCTCATTTTATAGTTCATCAGGCACTCTATCTATCAGATCTAGGCCCTTAAATCTATTTCTCACTTCCACTGTATAATCATAAGGGATTTGATTTAGGTCATACCTGAATGGTCTAGTAGTTTTCCCTACTTTCTTCAATTTCAGTCTGAATTTGGCAATAAGGAGTTCATGGTCTGAGCCACAGTCAGCTCCTGGTCTTGTTTTTGCTGATTGTATAGAGCTTCTCCATCTTTGGCTGCAAAGAATATAATCGATCTGATTTCGGTGTTGACCATCTGGTGATGTCCATGTATAGAGTCTTCTCTTGTGTTGTTGGAAGAGGATATTTGCTATGACCAGTGCATTTTCTTGGCAAAACTCTGTTAGTCTTTGCCCTGCTTCATTCCGTGTTCTAAGGCCAAATTTGCCTGTTACTCCAGGTGTTTCTTGACTCCCTACTTTTGTATTCCAGTCCCCTATAATGAAAAGGACATCTTTTCTGGGTGTTAGTTCTAAAAGGTCTTGTAGGTCTTCATAGAACCGTTCAACTTCAGCTTCTTCGGCGTTACTGGTTGGGGCATAGATTTGGATTACTGTGACACTGAATGGTTTGCCTTGGAAACGAACAGAGATCATTCTGTCATTTTTGAGATTGCATCCAAGTACTGCATTTCGGACTCTTTTGTTGACCATGATGGCCACTCCATTTCTTCTGAGGGATTCCTGCCCACAGTAGTAGATATAATGGTCACCTGAGTTAAATTCACCCATTCCAGTCCATTTTAGTTCGCTAATTCCTAGAATGTCAACATTCACTCTTGCCATCTCTTGTTTGACCACTTCCAATTTGCCTTGATTCATGGACCTGACATTCCAGGTTCCTATGCAGTATTGCTCTTACAGCATCGGACTTTGCTTCTATCACCAGACACATCCACAGCTGGGTATTCTTTTTGTTTTGGCTCCATCCCTTCATTCTTTCTGGAGTTATTTCTCCACTGATCTCCAGTAGCATATTGGGCCCCTACTGACTTGGGGAGTTTCTCTTTCAGTATCCTATCATTTTGTCTTTTCATACTGTTCATGGGGTTCTCAAGGCAAGAATACTGAAGTGTGACCTCGCCTTCCCACGACGGGCGCACAATTAAGAGCGCCCCGCCGGCTGCGTCGCGCACTAAGAGCGCGGCCGAGAGGAGCTACCCCACGACCGAGGTCAGGAAGGGCGGCGGTGAGGAGAGACCCCCTCGTCCAAGGTAAGGTGCGATGGCTGTGCTTCGCTGGCCAGGAGCAGCCGGGAACAGCCGGGACGAGATACCCCACGCCCAAGGTAAGAGAAACCCAAGTAAGACAGTAGGTCTTGAAAGAGGGCATCAGAGGGCAAATACACTAAAACCGTTCTCACAGAAAACTAGTCAATCTAATCACACAAGGACCACACCCTTGTCTAACTCAATGAAATTAAGCCATGCCCGAGGGGCAACCTGGGATGGGTGGATCATGGTGGAGAGAGATGACAGGGTGTGGTCCGCTGGAGACGTTAGACCTTCAGATCAGATCAGTCGCTAAGTCGTGTCGGACTCTTTGCGATCCCATGAACCGCAGCACGCCAGGCCTCCCTGTCCATCACCAGCTCCCGGAGGTCACTCAGACTCGCATCCATCGAGTCAGTGATGCCATCCAGCCATCTCATCCTCTGTCGTCCCCTTCTCCTCCTGCCCTCAATCCCTCCCAGCATCAGAGTCTTCTCCAATGAGTCAACTCTTTGCATGAGGTGGCCAAAATACTGGAGTTTCAGCTTTAGCATCATTCCTTCTAAAGAAATTCCAGGATTGATCTCCTTCAGAATGGACTGGTTGGATCTCCTTGCAGTCCAAGGGACTCTCAAGAGTCTTCTCCAACACCACAGTTCAAAAGCATCAATTCTTCGGCGCTCAGCCTTCTTCACAGTCCAGCTCTCACATCCATACATGACCACAGGAAACACCATAGCCTTGACTAGACGAACCTTGTTGGTAAAGTAATGTCTCTGCTTTTGAATATGCTATCTAGGTTGGTCATAACTTTCCTTCCAAGGAGTAAGCGTCTTTTAATTTCATGGTTGCAATCACCATCTGCAGTGATTTTGGAGCCCAGAAAAACAAAGTCTGACACTGTTTCCACTGTTTCCCCATCTATTTCCCATGAAGTGATGGGACCAGATGCCATGATCTTCGTTTTCTGAATGTTGAGCTTTAAGCCAACCTTTTCACTCTCCACTTTCACTTTCATCAAGAGGCTTTTTAGCCCCTCTTCACTTTCTGCCATAAGAGTGGTGTCATCTGCATATCTGAGGTTATTGATATTTCTCCCGGCAATCTTGATTCCAACTTGTGTTTCTTCAGACCTTAAGCTAAGTAAATTCTTTCCCTGACTAAAACCCACTACACCCTCACCCTATAGAAATGTAAATTTATCTAGTGGAGTCTGTTTTAAGAATAATCACCCTGGAGAAATAAGTGTCCTGGTTGACTGACCGCTATCACAAGGAGAAGGTCATAAATTGTCAACAGGCCCCCTGGCCAGAAGATGATGTAACACCCCTAAGACCTCTGTATACATTTGTATGAAGCACTTGACTTTGATAAAAGTCAGGGCTGCTGACCCCATGTGACTTTTGTATAACATCTCAGGGTATAAAAGTAGACCATGGAAAATAAAGAATTGGGATCAGTTCCTGGAAAGACTGGTCTCCCCATGTTGCTCTCTCTCTCAAATTCTGGCTGAGTCTCCATCTGGAGCGCGGAACCCACCATGCTTACTAATTATGCCTGGGCTTCTAAGATTGAACCGGGGAGGCCTCAGTGTCTCCTCTCATTCGGGAGAACAGAAAGACGCCTGCGGCCTACGTAAGTGGTGCAAACTTCTTGTCTTTAAGTTTTATTGGTCCCCCGTGTAAACCAAGCTACTCAGCCTCTTTTCTCCACTGAATTTTCCTACTGAGCTATCCTCGTTCTATTATTCTTTATATCTCTAATTATAACTATCGTGTCCTTACCCCCACCGATGCGGTCCTCGCTTCGAAGTCCCTGGATTAGCTGGGGCTGGTCCCCAGCAAGGGTCTTTAGTTCTTCTTCACTTTCTGCCATAAGGGTGGTGCCATCTGCATATTTGAGGTTATTGATATCTCTCCTGGCAATCTTGATTCCAGCTTGTGCTTCCTCCAGCCCAGCATTTCTCATGATGTACTCTGCATAGAAGTTAAATAAGCAGGATGACAATATACAGCCTTGATGTACTCTTTTTCCTATTTGGAACCAGTCTGGTGTTCCATGTCCAATTCTAAATGTTGCTTCCTGACCTGCCTACAGATTTCTCAAGAGCCAAGTCACGTGCTCTGGTATTCTCATATATTTAAGAATTTTACACAGTTTGTGGTGATACATACATTCCTAGGCTTTGGCATAGTCAATAAAGCAGAAATAGATGTTTTTCTGGAACTCTCTTGCTTTTTCCATGATCCAGTGGATGTTGGCAATTTGATCTCTGGTTCCTCTGCCTTTTCTAAATCCAGCTTGAACATCTGGAAGTTCATGGTTCATGTATTGCTGAAGCCTGGCTTGGAGCATTACTTTGCTAGTGTGTGAGATGGGTGCAATTGTGTGGCAGATTGAACATTCTTTGGCATTGCCTTTCTTTGAGATTGGAATGAAAACTGACCTTTACCAGTCCTGTGGCCACTGCTGAGTCTTCCAAATTTGCTAACATATTGAGTGCTGCACTTTCACAGCATTATCTTTTAGGATTTGAAATAGCTCAACTGGAATTCCATCACCTCCACTTGTTTTGTTCATAGTGATGTTTCCTAAGGCCCACATGAATTTACATTCCAGGATGTCTGGCTGTAGGTGAGTGATCATACCATCGTGGTTGTCTGGGTCATGAAGATCTTTTTTGAACAGTTCTTCTATGTATTCTTGCCACCTCTTCTTAATATCTTCTACTTCTGTTAGGTCCATACCACTTCTGTCCTTTATTGTGCCCATCTTTGCATGAAATGTTCCCTTGGTATCTCTAATTTTCTTGAAGAGATCTCTAGTCTTTCCCATTCTATTGTTTTCCTCTATTTCTTTGCATTATCACTGAGGAAGGCTTTATCTTTCCTTGCTATTCTTTGGAACTCTGCATTCAAATGGGTATATCTTTCCTTTTTTCCTTTGCTTTTCCCTTCTCTTCTTTTCACAGCTATTTGTAAGGCCTCCTCAGACAACCATTTTGCCTTTTTGCATTTCTTTTTCTTGGCAAAGGTCTTGATTCCTGTCTCCTGGAATGTCACGAACCTCATTCCATAGTTCTTTAGGCACTCTGTCTTTAGATCCAATCCCTTGAATCTATTTGTCACTTCCACTGTATAATCATAAGGGATTTGATTTGTATCAAACCTGAATGGTCTAGTGATTTTCCCTACTTTCTTCAATTTAAGTCTGTATTTGGCAATAAGAAGTTCATGATGTGAGCCACAGTCAGCTCCCAGTCTTGTTTTTTTATGACTGTATAGAGCTTCTCCATCTTTGGCTGCAAAGAATATAATCAATCTGATTTTGGTGTTGGCCATCTGGTAACGTCCATGTGTAGAGTCTTCTCTTGTGTTGTTGGAAGTGGGTGTTTCCTAAGACCAGTGTGTTCTCTTGGCAAAATACTTTTAGCCTTTGTCCTGCTTCATTGGGTACTCCAAGGCCAAACTTGCATGTTACTGCAGGTGTTTCTTGACTTCCTACTTTTGCATTCCAGTCCCCTGTAATGAAAAGGACATCTTTTGGGGGTGTTAGTTCTAAAAGGTCTTGTAGATCTTCATAGAATCATTCAACTTCAGCTTCTTCAGCATTACTGGTTGGGGCAAAGATTTGGATTACTGTGATATTGAATGGTTTGCTTTGGAAACAGAGATCATTCTGTTGTTTTTGAGATTACATCCAAGTATTGCATTTTAGTATCTTTTGTTGACTATGATGGCTACTCCCTTTCTTCTAAGGGATTCTTGCCCACAGTAGAAGTTATAATTGTCATCTGAGTTAAATTCACCCATTCCAGTCCAATTTAGTTTGCTGATTCCTAAAATGTCAACGTTCACTCTTGCCATCTCCTGTTTGACCACTTCCAATTTGCCCTGATTCATGAACCTTACATTCCAGGTTCCTATGCAATATTGCTCTTTGCAGCATCGGACTTTGCTTTAATCACCAGTCACACCCACAACTGTGTACTGTTTTTCCTTTGACTCCATTTCTTCATTTTTTCTGGTGTTATTTTTCCACTGATCTCCCATAGCATATTGCGCACCTACCGACCTGGGGTTAGCTGAAGTTGAAAGGTTCTATGAAGACCTACAAGATCTTCTAGAACTAACACAAAAGATGTCCTTTTCATTATAGGGGACTGGAATGCAAAAGTAGGAAGTCAAGAAACACCTGCAGTAACATGCAAGTTTCACCTTGGAGTACCGAATGAAGCAGGGCAAAGGCTAATGGAGTTTTGCCAAAAAAACACACTGGTCATAGCAAACACCCTCTTCCAACAACACAAGAGAAGACTCTACACATGGACATTACCAGAAGGTCAACACTGAAATCAGATTGATTATATTCTTTGCAGTCAAAGATGGAGAAGACTCTACACATGGCCATTACCAGAAGGTCAACACTGAAATCAGATTGATTATATTCTTTGCAGTCAAAGATGGAGAAGCTTTATACAGTCAGCAAAAACAAGACTGGGAGCTGACTGTGGCTCAGATCATGAGCTCCTTATTGCCAAATTCAGACTTATATTGAAGAAATTGGGGAAAACCATCAGACCATTCAGTTCAGTTCAGTTCAGTCGCTCAGTCGTGTCCGCCTCCTTGCGACCCCATGAATCACAGCACACCAGGCCTCCCCTGTCCATCACCAATTCCCGGAGTTCACTCAAACTCATGTCCATCTAGTTGGTGATACTATCCATCCTTCTCATCCTCTGTCGTCCCCTTCTCCTCCTGCCCTCAATCCCTCCCAGCATCAGAGTCTTTTCCAATGAGTCGGCTCTTCGCATGAGGTGGTCAAAGTATTGGAGTTTCAGCGTCAGCATCAGTCCTTCCAATGAACAGCCAGGACTGATCTCCTTTAGATGGATTGGTTGGATCTCCTTGCAGTCCAAGGGACTCTCAAGAGTCTTATCCAACACCACAGTTCAAAGCATCAATTATTGGCTCTCAGCTTTCTTCACAGTACAAATCTCACATCCATACATAACCACTGGAAAAACCAGAGGCTTGACTAGATGGACCTTTGTTGGCAAAGTAATATCTCTGCTTTTGAATATGCTGTCTTGGTTGATCATAAATTTTCTTCCAAGGAGTAAGCGTCTTTTAATTTCATGGCTTGCAGTCACCATCTGCAGTGATTTTGGAGCCCCCAAAATAAAATCATCCACTGTTTCCACTGTTTCCCCATCTATTTGCCATGAAGTGATGGGGCAAGATGCCATGATCTTAGTTTTCTGAATGTTGAGCTTTAAGCCAGCTTTTTCACTCTCCACTTTCACTTTCATCAAGAGGCTCTTTAGTTCTTCTTTGTTTTCTGCCATAAGGGTGGTGTCATCTGCATATCTGAGGTTATTGATATTTCTCCCAGCAATCTTGATTCCAGCTTGTGCTTCTTACAGCCCAGCTTTTCTCATGATGTACTCTGCATATAAGTTAAATAAGCAGGGTGACAATAAGCCTTGACGTACTCCTTTTCCTTTTTGGAACCAGTCTGTTGTTCCATGTCCAGTTCTAACTGTTGCTTCCTGACCTGCATATAGGTTTTTCAAGAGGCAGGTCAGGTGGTCTGGTGACATAAATCAAATCCCTTATGACTGTACAGTGGAAGTGAGAAATAAAGTTAAGGGACTAGATATGATAGACAGAGTGCCCATTAAACTATGAATCGAGGTTCGTGACATTGTACAGAGATAGGAATCAAGACCATCCCCCCTAAAACTGAAAAGCAAAAAGCAAAATGGCTCTCTGAGGAGGCCTTACAAATAGCTGTGAAAAGAAAAGAAGGGAAAAACAAAGGAGAAAAGGAAAGATATACCTATTTCAATGCAGAGTTCTAAAGGATAGCAAGGAGAAATAAGAAAGCTTTCTTCAGTGATCAATGCAAAGAAATAGAGGGAAACAATAGAATGGGAAAGATCAGAGATATCTTCAAGAAAATTAGAGATACCAAGGGAACATTTCATGCAAAGATGGGCTCAATAAAGGACAGAAATGGTAGGGACCTAAGAGAAGCAGAAGATATTAAGAAGAGGTGGTAAGAATACATAGAAGAACTATACAAAAAGATCTTCACAACCCAGATAATCACGATGGTGTGATCACTCACCTAGAGCCAGATAGCCTGGAATGTGAAGTCAAGTGGGCTTTAGAAAGCATCACTATGAACAAAGCTAGTGGAGGTGATGGAATTCCAGTTGAGTTATTTCAAATCCTGAAAGATGATGCTATGAAAGTGCTGCACTCAATATGTTAGCAAATTTGGAAAACTCAGCAGTGGCCACAGGTCTGGAAGAGGTCAGTTTTCATTCCAGTCACAAAGGAAGGCAATGTTAAACAATGCTCAAACTACTGCACAATTGCACTCATCTCACACGCTAGTAAAGTAATGCTCAAAATCCTCCAAGCCAGGCTTCAGCAATACATGAACTGTGAACTTCCAGATGTTTAAGCTGGTTTTATAAAAGGCAGAGGAACCAGAGACCAAATTGCCAACATCCGCTGGATCATGGAAAAAGCAAGAGAGTTCCAGAAAAACATCTATTTCTGCTTTATTGACTATGCCAAAGCCTAGGAATGTATGTATCACCACAAACTGTGGAAAAGTCTTAAATATATGAGAATACCAGACCACCTGACCTGCCTCTTGAGAAACCTGTATGCAGGTCAGGAAGCAACAGTTAGAACTGGACATGGAACAACAGACTGGTTCCAAATAGGAAAAGGAGCACGTCAAGGCTGTATATTGTCATCCTGCTTATTTAACTTCTATGCAGAGTACATCATGAGAAACGCTGGGCTGGAGGAAGCACAACCTGGAATCAAGATTGCTGGGAAAAATATCAATAATGTCAAATATGCAGATGACACCACCTTTTTGGCAGAAAGTGAAGAGGAACTCAAAAGCCTTTTGATGAAAGTGAAAGAGGAGAGTGAAAACGTTGGCTTAAAATTCAACATTCAGAAAACTAAGATCATGGCATCTTGTCCCATCACTTCATGGCAAATAGATGGGGAAACAGTGGAAACAGTGGATGATTTTATTTTGAGGGGCTCCAAAATCACTGCAGATGGTGACTGCAAGCCATGAAATTAAAAGACGCTTACTCCTTGGAAGGAAAGTTATGACCAACCTAGACAGCATATTCAAAAGCAGAGACATTCCTTTGTCAACAAAGGTCCACCTAGTCAAGGCTATGGTTTTTCCAGTGGTCATGTATGGATGTGAGAGTTGGACTATAAAGAAAGCTGAGTGCCAAAGAATTGATGCTTTTGAACTGTGATTTTGGAGAAGACTCTTGAGAGTCCCTTGGACTGCAAGGAGATCCAACCAATCCATCCTAAAGGAGATCAGTCCTGGCTGTTCATTGGAAGGCCTGATGCTGAAGCTGAAACTCCAATACTTTGGCTACCTGATGCGAAGAGCTGACTCATTTGAAAAGACATTGATGCTGGGAAAGATTGAGGGCAGGAGGAGAAGGGGAAGACAGAGTATGATTTGGTTGGATGGCATCAGCAAATCAATGGACATGGGTTTGGGTGGATTCCAGGAGTTGGTGATGGACAGGGAGGCCTGGTGGGCTGTGGTTCATGGGGCTGAAAAGTGTCGGACACTACTGAGCGACTGAACTGAACTGAACTATACTGACCTGGAGAGTTCATCTTTCAGTGTCCTTTTGCCTTTCATACTGTTCATGGGGTTCTCAAGGCAAGAATACTGAAGTAAACATTATAGCAACTGTGGGTTCTGTATTTTGTAGGTTAAAAGCAATGGAAATTTCATGTTCTTCCATAAATACATGAATGCATGTTAACATGTGTGTCTGTCTTTTCATTTGCAGGAATACACAGTGGTGGTATGTGGTTAAAACAGGAATCACATTGACTGATACTGACAGTACCCACCTGTGATGGCTAATTTGATGTCAGCTTGGCTGGGCAAAGTGGTGTTCATCATTTCTGGGTGTGTTTATAGAGTGTTTCCAGAGAAGACTAGCATTTGAATTGGTAGACTGAAGTAAAAAGGAAATTCCTCATCAGTGTGAGGGGGCATCATTCCATCCCTTGAGGGCCTGAGTTAAACAAAAAAGTGGAGGAAGGACACATTTCACTATGCTTGAGCTGAGACATTCATCTTCTCCTGCCCTTGGATACCAACGTTCCTGATTCTGAAGCTTCTGGCTTTAAACAGAATTATACCCTATATTTCCTGGGTTTCCAGCTTTAAAACAAGACAGGCTAGGCCTCTGTATCACCTGAGCGAATTACTATAATCATTCACTCTCTCAGTCCATATGGAGAGAGATTTATATTAAATAATATGCTGTGCTTAGTCGCTCAGTCGCGTCTGACTCTGTGATCCCATGGACTATAATAGCCTGCCAGGTTCCTCTGTCCATGGGATTCTCCAGGCAAGAATACTGGAGTGAGTTGCCATGTCCTCCTCATTAAATAATATAGATATTATGATTCTCTCTATATATGTATGGGTGTGTGTGTGTGTGACTCAGTCATGTCTGACTCTTTGCGACCTCATGGACTGTAGGCCGCCGGGCCCCACTGTCCATGGGATTCTCCAGGCAACAAAACTGGAGTGAGTTGCCATTTCCTCTTCCAGGGGAGCTTCCCAACTCAGGGATGGAACCTGCGTGTCTTGTGCCTCCTGCATTGACAGAGATTCCTTACCCCTGCACCACCCAGGAAGCCTCTGTCTCTATATAGGTATGTCCATATATCTATACCTATCTGTTTCAGGGTTCTCTAGAGAAACAGCTTGGTTCTATTTTCTCTGGAGATGCCTAACTAATAGACCCATCTAGAGGCTTATAACAGTACCAGGCTTAGGGAAAGAATTCAGGAAATGTTAACATTAATTATCATTTTTACTATCATCATTGTACTTCCGACTCCTTTCCTTTCTCATTGACATCATTTCTATCTCTTTGAATTAGTACTAACCAAGCTTATTGTCTAGATTCTCTGGAAAGATGTTATTGATATGTAAGTTTGATTTACAGTAGCTGCCTGTGTTTCTTTTCCTAAAAGTAATGGTTATTAGGCTCAACACATCTTATTTGTTTGCAAGTCTTGTTTTTTTCCCCACTCTGTTTCTCCAGGAAATATAGCAAAACAATTAAAGCTTGTGTATAAATTTGTTTTGTGTGACAATTTTCTATCATAAAAAACTGCTTATCGAAGACATTTTAGTAAGTTTATAGAACTAGATTTATGTTTACTTTCCAACTGTTTACATTTTTAAAGGTCCTTAAATAAGTGAGGATATATATATATACTATGCTATGCTATGCTATGCTATGTGACTTCAGTCGTGTCCGACTCTGTGTGACCCCACAGACGGCAGCCCACCAGGCTCCCCTATCCCTGGGATTCTCCAGACAAGAACACTGGAGTGGGTTGCCATTTCCTTCTCCAATGCATAAAAGTGAAAAGTGAAAGTGAAGTCGCTCAGTCATGTTAGACTCTTAGCGACCCCATTGACTGCAGCCTAACAGGCTCCTCCATCCACGGGATTTTCCAAGCAAGAGTACTGGAGTTGGGTGCCATTGCCTTCTCCGATATATATTTATATAAATAAATAAATAAATATATATATATAAATAGAGGAGATGGTGATTTGTAACATGCTTAGTTGCTCAGTCACGTCTGACTCTTTGTGACCACATAAACTGTAACCTGCCAGGCTCCTCTGTCCATGGGGATTCTCCAGGCAAGAATACTGGAGTGGGTTGCCATGCCTTTCTCTAGGGGATCTTCCCAACCCAGGGATCAAACCCAGGTCTCTGGCATTGTAGGCAGATTCTTTAATCATCTGAACCATGACAGGAAATAGTAGATTGTATGTTACTTCTGGGCAAGGATATAATTTCTCCTTTCATTGTAACTTCTTCAGACTCCATAAATGTTGTCTGGACTAACTGACATTGATTCTACCCTAAATACATTAGAAATTGAACTTTTCCTTCAACATATAATTAGTGTGTTTCTTGAGATCGGCAGGATAAACAGACTGCTAGGTGTTTATAGCAATGCTATCGTTTCATTTTTAGAAAAGTTGTACAAATAGGAAAAGATGACAAGCCAGTTTCATGCTGCGTGAATCTACGCAGGTATCAATTACTATGATGTCCCTATTAGTGGAGATACAATTGTGATTTGATGTCACAAAACATTACCCTTTCCTGACAGATGTTATGAGCCAAACTGCTTTTAAGAACCAGTCAGCCTGAAAATGACAGAAGTCCTGTATCCTCATCAGATTCCACATTGGGAAGCGTTTCATCTTTCATCTGTCACACTCAGTCGATGTACATGACATCAGTTGCAAGGCCTACATTTGTAACAACAAGGTATCCAGGTGTTCTGCTGACATCAAAGCTCAGAGAGCGCAGGCTGTTGTGTTCTGGGAAAGGAAATCACAGGGAGAGGGGAACCAGTCACTGTGTAGGTCATTTCAGTCTGATGTGAGACATGCAATAGTGCCAAGAGGCTGCTAAGCTCAGTTCGAAAGTATGGTCAATAGAAAGATGAACATGTGTGTGTGCATGCTATGTTGCTTCAGTCATGTACGACTCTGTGTGAGCCTATGGACTAGAGCCTACCAGGCTCCTCTGTCCATGGTATTGTCCAGACAAGAATACTGGACAGTAAAAGTGAGTGAAAGTCGCTCAGTCGTGTCTGACTCTTTGCAACCCCATGGACTGTCCATGGAATTCTCCAGGCTAGAATACTGGAGTGGGTAGCCGTTCCCTTCTCCAGGGAATCTTCCCAAACCAGGGATCAAACCCGCATCTTTAACGCCTTCTGTGTTGGCAGGTGAGTTCTTTACCACTGGTGCCATCTGGAAAGCCCTACTAAGAGATGACACTTGCATAAACTGTCTCCGAGAATCAGCCACCTGAGCAGAATGGTTGCTGAGACTAAGAACAACCTTTGAGGGACTTCCCTGGTGGCCCAGTGGCTAAGCCTCTTCGCTCCCAATGCAGGGTGCCTGCATTCAATCCTTGGTCAGGAAACTAGATCCCGCATGCCACAGCTAGGACCTGGTGCAGCCAAATAAACAAATATTTTTTTTTTTTTTGAAAGAACAACCTTTGAACACAAAGTACCCCAAACCAACCATGACTGTTTCAAAACCAAAGTAGAGTGCCTTCATGAGAGTCTGAAAAAGGCATCTCTTTTTGGTAGACAAATCAGAAAAAGGTCGCTTTCTAGTTGGATGTGCCAGTCCACAGCCTTTCAGCCACAGATCCACTCTTCTTTGCCTCGCCAATAATTCTGCCACATTTCTCTCGTGCACTAAATTAAGCCTGTCAATGGAGGGTGATGGAGGGAGGTGGGAAAAGATGTCCCTTTTCCTGTTCCACTGTGTGCTCTCTTTCAGCAGTAAGGCACCTCGCAATTGGTGTCTTCCTTCAGTTTTCCATAGCATGGCTTTCCAAAAGTCTGCTCTGGCTGCACATCGACAAACTTCTTTGCCATCTCTGGGACCTGTGCTTTCTCCAGTGAAACCTGTATCTTGGCCCCATTGGACAAGGGTCTCTCTCTTTTAGGTTCATTCCTTACTTGGGCGCTCTGCTTCAGTCGTAGAGGTAATGGCTGATGCCCGTGTCAGTGATTCCTGTGTTGTTTCGACTTCTCTTTACCCTTGGAAGCTTCTCTCTGTTACTCCCATCCCTTGTTTTATTTAATTATTCTTTGTATTGAAATCTTACTTAGTCACAGTATGCATGGTTTCTATCTCGTGAAATAGACCCTTCCTAACACAATAAGAACTATACAAAAAAGATCTTCACGACCAAGATAATCACGATGGTGTGATCACTCACTTAGAACCAGACTTCCTGGAATGTGAAGTCAAGTGGGCCTTAGGAAGGCCTTAGCTTATGAACAAAGCTAGTGGAGGTGATGGAATTCCAATTGAGCTATTTCAAATCCTGAAAGATGATGCTGTGAAAGTGCTGCACTCAATATGCCAGCAAATTTGGAAAACTCAGCAGTGGCCACAGGACTGGAAAAGGTCCGTTTTCACCCCAATCCCAAAGAAAGGCAATGCCAAAGAATGCTCAAACTACCACACAATTGCACTCATCTCAACGCTAGTAAAGTAATGCTCAAAATTCTCCAAGCCAGGCTTTGGCAATACATGAACTGTGAACTTCCAGATGTTCAAGCTGGTTTTAGAAAAAGCAGAGGAACCAGAGACCAAATTGCCAACATCCGCTGGATCATGGAAAAAGCAAGAGTTCCAGGAAAACATCTACTTCTGCTTTATTGACTATGCCAAAGTCTTTGACTGTGTGGATCATAATAAACTGTGGACAATTCTGAAAGAGATGGGAATACCAGACCACCTGACCTGCCTCTTGAGAAACCTATATGCAGGTCAGGAAGCAACAGTTAGAACTGGACGTGGTACAACAGACTGGTTCCAAATAGGAAAAGGAGTACATCAAGGCTGTATATTATCACCCTGCTTATTTAATTTATATGCAGAGTACATCATGAGAAACTCTGGGCTGGAAGAAGCACAAGCTGGAATCAAGATTGCCAGGAGAAATATCAATAAACTCAGATATGCAGATGACACCACTCTTATGGTAGAAAGTGAAGAGGAATTCAAAAGACTCTTGATGAAAGTGAAAGTGGAGAGTGAAAAAGTTGGGTTAAAGCTCAACATTCAGAAACCGAAGATCATGGCATCTTGTCCCATCACTTCATGGCAAATAGATGGGGAAACAGTGGAAACAGTGTCAGACTTTATTCTTTTGGACTCCAAAATCACTGCAGATGGTGACTCCAGCCATGAAATTAAAAGATGCTTACTCCTTGGAACAAAAGTTATGACTAACCTAGATAGCATATTGAAAAGCAGAGACATTACTTTGCCAACAAAGGTCCATCTAGTCAAGACTATAGTTTTTCCAGTGGTCATGTATGGATGTGAGAGTTGGACTGTGAAGAAAGCTGAGCACCGAAGAATTGATGCTTTTGAACTGTGGTGTTGGAGAAGACTCTTGAGAGTCCCTTGGACTGCAAGGAGATCCAACCAGTCCATTCTGAAGGAGTTCAGCCCTGGGATTTCTTTGGAGGGAATGATGCTGAAGCTGAAACCCCAGTACTTTGGCCACTTCATGGAGTTGACTCATTGGAAAAGACTCTGATGCTGGGAGGGATTGGGGGCAGGAGGAGAAGGGGACGACAGAGGATGAGATGGCTGGATGGCATCACTGACCTGATGGATGTGAGTCTGAGTGAACTCCGAGAGTTGGTGATGGACAGGGAGGCCTGGCGTGCTGTGATTCATGGGGTTGCAAAGAGTCGGACATGACTGAGCGACTGAACTGAACTGAACACAATGGATAAATTAGAATGGTGACCCTTTGACAGGATTTAGTGAGTACCAAGGCAAGAGTCTGTCTCTCTCCCATGGTAGCAGCAGGACCTTTCACTTGCTGGGTGAGCAAGGGCTGGACTTAAGTCCCCATTTGCTTCAGCACATTGGCAGGCCCCTTGAGCTCTTGTACAGCCTGTACAACTGTTAGGAGTCATCCTTCACTGGACCATTGAAACTCTATAAATTAAAACAGGCATTGCTCTCTGCTCTGAAGATACCTTCAGGCTAGTGGATGCAACAGACAAGTAAACAGATAATGAGACGCAGAAAACAAACTTGTGGTTACCAAGGAAGGATGTGCAGGAGGGATGGACTGGTAGTGGGGTTAGCAGATGTAAATTATTATATATAGAAGTGGGGCTTCCCAGGTGGTGTTAGGGGTGAAGAATCTGCCTGCCAATGCAGGAGACACAGAGATGTGGGTTTGATCCCTAGGTCAGGAAGATCCTTTAGAGTAGGGAATGGCAACCCATTCCAGTATTCTTGCCTAGAAAATGCTATGGACAGAGGAGTCTGGCAGGCTATAGTCCATGGGGCCACAAGGAGACAGATATGACTGAGCAACTAAACATACATATATAGAATGGATAAACAGTAAGGCCCTACAGCATAGCACAAGGAACTATATTCAGTATCCGTGATAAACTATAACGAAAAAGAATGTTTTAAAAATGTATATATATATGTAACACAAACTGAATCACTTGGCTGTACAGCAGATATTGATATAGCATTGTAAATCAACTATATTTCAGTTAAGAAAATCACATATCTGACAATTTCCATTAGGTTACACAAGTCAAATGCTTTTTTGATGCTTTTGAACTGTGGTGTTGGAGAAGGCCTTTGAGAGTCCCTTGGAATGCAAAGAGATCAAACCAGTCAATCCTAAAGGAAGTCAGTCCTGAATAGTCATTGGAAGGACTGATCCTGAAGCTGAAGCTCCAATACTTTGGCCACCTGATGTGAAGAACTGACTCATTTTGAAAAGACCCTGATGCTGGGAAAGATTGAAGGCAGGAGAAGGGGATGACAGAGGATGAGATGGTTGGATGGTATCACTGACTTGATGAACATGAGTTTGAGCAAGCTCTAGCAGTTGGTGATGGACAGGGAAGCCTGGCATGCTGCAGTCCACAGGGTCGCAAAGAGTCAGACATGACTGAGAGATTAAACTGATACACAGGTCAAGTTTACTTAATTTAAGAGAAGATGGCAAAATTGTGAATATCAAGAGATAATATAATCACAGGCCATTGTAAAGACTGGCTACTACAGACATCCTACAGTAAACCAGAGGGAGGGAAGTTTCCTGCCAGAGAGAATACTAGAGGTGAGAATGGCACTTTGCCTTAGCAAGTGATGTAGAATAAAATAGTGTCCCAAGCACATTTATTAGTAGCATGTACAGAGGAATGGGAAGGTGAAAGGTAATGGCAGGTGTTGAACCATTGCTCTGTTATACCATTCAGGGTTTTGAGGTTGGAAGGTGGCATTGGGCAACTGCAGTGAGAAATGATTGGATAAATTGTCAGAGGTAAAATCACAAAGGACCTGGCTCAGCATTTTGCTTGGAGGCTATGGGGAGCCGTGGACAGATTTTAATCAGGGTAATGATTTTTAATCCTTGTATCTGGAAAGCAAGCCACTCAGATTCAGCGTACCTCTTGCAGGGTTAATTTCCAGCTCTTCTCGAAAGCACAGGCACCTTCTGTGTGGACCACCTGCCCTTTCCCCCGTTCTTGCTCTGGTTTTCTTGTCCTTAAGCACAACTGCAGCATAAGGGGAATAGCCAGGGTGAATAGAGAGGTTAAGTTTCTGGTTTCTACAACCTTCCTGGGAAGCCTCTTTTACAGGCCTGTCAGCTTGCTGGGTGCTAAAAGGACCATGGTAGAAAACAAACTGCTACTAGTTTCAGCCAGTGACGATGCTGGAGTCAAAGGACATCAGTGCTCTGGAAGGCTGTTTTATACAAATGTCAGTGTGGCAGGCCAACTGGGGAATTCTCCAGGCTTTTCAGCTGTAATCATAAGCAAGGAAAGGAAAACTGTCGATCTTAGCATTTTCAAAGATAAAGAACAGCAGTGTGATTATGTATATTTATATTACACAAATATTATATGTATTGTAGATATATAGCGTGTTTTAGGTATATCTATAATATCTAAGGGCTTCCCGGTGGCGTAGTTGGTAAAGACTCTGTCCCCAATGTAGAAGACCCAGGTTCAGTTCCTGGGGTGGGAAGATCCTCTGGAGAAGGAAATGGCAACTCACACCAGTGTTCTTGCCTGGAAAATCCCATGGATAGAGGAGCCATGGGGGCACAGGGGTCGGACACAATTTCATGACTAATCCACCACCACCACTCTAACATCTAAAATATCTAGTGTAATTATAGATACACAATATAGCTTTATATTGTTTATATTTATTTTATATTATACTATATATAAATATGTTAGGTCTGAGACCCTGGATTAGGAAACATTACCTATCTTTTCCAGGAATAGAGGTAATTTACTACAGTTAATTTCCAATTTTCCATAGAAAAAGGAATAAGAGTAAGACAAAAAAATTTAAATCCTTTTGTCATCCTTACCTTCATTTCTGTTATCATGGTCTTTACTTGAAGTACCCTAGAGGTATAAGCAAATTAGTTTACAAGAAACTAATTGCCTAATTTTAATCCCTACTAACTCATTCATAAGCCTCGGCAATTTACTTTCCCTTCTTAAGAAAATTGGCTCACCACATCATTAGGGAGTGGGCTTCCCTGGTGGCTCAGTGGTAAAGAATCTGCCTGCCAATGCTGGAGACTCAGGTTCAATCCCTGGTTCAGAAAGATCCCTTGGAGAAGGAAATTCTTGTCTGGAGAATCCCATGGACAGAGGAGCCTGGTGGGCTGCAGTCCTTGGGATCACAAATGACTTAGAGACTAAAACAGCAACAACAACAATTGTTAGAAAGTAACCAATTGTTCGGTTGTTCAGTCGTGTCCGACTTTTTGCGACTCTGTGGACAGCAGCATGCCAGGGTTCCCTGTCCTTCACCATCTCCTGGAGTTTGCTCAAACTCATGTCCATTGAGTCAGTGATGCCATCCAACTATCTCATCCTCTGTTGCCCACTTCTCCTCCTGCCTTCAAGCTTTCCCAGAATCGCGGTCTTTTCCAATGAGTTGGCTCTTCACATCAAGTGGCCAAAGTATTGGAGTTTCAGCTTTAGCATCAGTCCTTCCAATGAATAATCAGGTTGATTTCCATTAGGATTGACTGATTTGATCTCCTTGCAGTCCAAAGGACACTCAAGAGTCTTCTCCAGCACCACAGTTCAAAAACATCAGTTCTTTGGCACTCAGTCTTCTTTATGGTCCAAATCTCACACCCATACGTGACTACTGGAAAAACGATAGCTCTGATAATATAGACCTTTGTTGGCAAAGTAATGTCTCTGCTTTTTAATAGGCTGTCTAGATTTGTCACAGCTTTTGTTCCAAGGAGCAAGCATCTTTTAATTTCATGGCTGCACTCACTATCTGCAATGATTTTGGAGCTCATGAAAGTAAAGCCTGTCACTGTTTCCATTGTTTCCCATCTATTTGCCATGAAGTGATGGGATCAGATCATGATCTTAGTTTTCTGAATGCTGAGTTTTAAGCCAGCTTTCCACTCTGCTCTTTCACTTTCATCAAGAGGCTTTTTACTTCTTCTTCACTTTCTGCCATAAGGGTGATAACATCTGCATATCTGAGGTTATTGATAGTACTCTTGGCAATCTTGATCCCAGCTTGAGCTTCATCCAGCCTGGCATTTTGCATGATGTACTCTGTATATAAGTTAGATAAGCAGGGTAACAATATACAGCCTTGACGTACTCCTTTCCCAATTTGGAACCAGTCTGTTGTTCCACGTCTGTTCCCAACTGTTGCTTCTTGACCTGCATATAGATTTCTCAGGAGGCAGGTAAGGTGGTCTGGTATTCCCATCTCTTCCATAATTTTCCATAGTTTGTTGTGATCCACACAGTCAAAGGCTTTAGCATAGTCAATGAAGCAGAAATAGATATTTTTCTAGAATTCCCTTGTTTTTTTCTATGATCCAATAGATACTGGTAGTTTGATCTCTGGTTCCTCTGCCTTTTCTAAATCCATCTTGTACACCTGGATGTTCTTGGAGTAGGCATGGTTTGTGCCTTTAAATATCTCTTTCAGATTGAAAAGATCCCATTTTATGAATTTCACTCTTTTAAAGACACACTCTTATTGATGATATTAATGCTAATGGAAGTGTGAAATATGAATAGAGATACAATAATTCCCAAATCATGTAATCAGTCTCTGAAAAATTTAAAATTTGTGGACTACTAGACTCTGTGTTTTACTTGCTGTTGACATAATTCAGATAACAAAAGGAAGCGCCATCAAAAAATCCTAATGAAGAGGAAGCCCATCTTGCTGATTCCTGGTCTAATTTTTATCCAGAAGCACCCTATCTGGACTAGTATAACCCTTAGGAAAATATCATACACCTTTAAAATTCACTGTCCATTTAAAACAAAGTATAGATAATTTTTAAGATAATCTGGGGTGTTTTATACCTTCTTATTTAGCCCATTCTTCCCAGGATCTTTCTTGGTTCTTTGTATGTTTTCTCAGTGCTCTGCTACTGATTTGCATTCATGGTTTGCAGAAGCCTGAGGACAAAAGAGCCTTTCCAGCAGCCAAGAAAGATACAAACAGTTCTGGCCAATAGGGCAAAAATTCCAAACAATAAAGACACATGATGTTCACACAACAAGGGCAGGATAGAAGGAAAAATCTCCAGTGAAAACTGAATTACCCTGTACTGTGCTGTGCTTTGGGGAAGGCAATGGCACCCCACCCCAGTACTCTTGCCTGGAAAATCCCATGGATGGAGGACCCTGGTGGGCCATAGTCCATGGGGTCGCTAAGAGTCGGACACGACTGAGCGACTTCACTTTTACGTTTCACTTTCCTGCATTGGAGAAGGAAATGGCAACCCACTCCAGTGTTCTTGCCTGGAGAATCCCAGGGACGGGGGAGCCTGGTGGGCTGCCGTCTATGGGGTCGCACAGAGTCGGACACGACTGAAGTGACTTAGCAGCAGCAGCAGTGCTGTGCTTGGTCACTCAGTTGTGTCCAACTCTGCAATTCTGTGGACTGTAGCCCACTAGGCTCCTCTGTCCATGGGATTCTCCAGGCAAGAATACTTGAGTGAGTTGCCATGCCCTCCTCCAGGGGATCCTCTCAACCCAGGGATTGAACCTAGATCTCCTGTGTTGCACGCGGATTCTTTACTGACTGAGCCACCAGGGAATTACCCTGAAGATCCTCAATTACAGCTATTTGACTTGACTATGGAAATCTCAACTGGTCCCTTATTTTGTTAGCAAATGAGGCAGTTAACTTTATGTGTCAACTTGACTGAGTTAAGGGGTGCCCAGGTATTTGGTGAAACATTATTCCGGCTATTTCTATGAGGATATTTTTAGGTGAAATTAACAGATGATTGTTAATATTGCCTCAATGGACATGAGTTTGAGCAAACTCTGGGAGATAGTGAAGAACAGGGAAGCCTGGCATGCTTCAGTCCATTGGGTTGCAAAGAGTTAGACAGGACTGACCAACTGAACAACAAAACATTTAAATTGGTAGACTGAATAAAGCAGATTGCCCACTGTAATATGGATGTATCTCATTTAATTGTTTGAAGGCTTATATGGAACAAAAAGTCTGATTCTCCCCTAGTAAGAGAATTTCTCCTGCCTATGGGAAGAATTAACTGCCTTGGTAGAATATGCTTATTTGGATGGAGGGAAAACTTCTCTTTTTCTATCCCCATGAAAGTCTATACTACCTACTGATAGACCCTTATGGCAGAAAGTGAAGTAGAACTAAAGAGCCTCTTGATGAAAGTGAAAGAGGAGGATGAAAAAGTCGGCTTAAAGCTCAACGTTCAGGAAACTAAGATCATGGCATCCAGTCCTATCACTTCATGGCAAATAGATGGGAAAACAGTGGAAACAGTAGCAAACCTTATTTTTTTGGTTTCCAAAATCACTGCAGATAGTGACTGCAGTCATGAAATTAAAAGATGTTTACTCCTTGGAAGAAAAGTTATGACCAACCTAGACAGCATATTAAAAAGCAGAGACATTTCTTTGCCGACAAAGGTCTGTTTAGTCAAGGCTATGGCTTTTCCAGTAGTCATGTATGGATGTGAGAAATGGACTGTAAAGAAAGCCAAGTGCCGAAGAATTGATGCTTTTGAACTGTGGTGTTGGAGAAGACTCTTGAGAGTCCCTTGGACTGCAAGGAGATCCAACCAGTCCATCCTAAAGGAAATCAGTCCTAAATATTCAATGAAAGGACTGATGCTGAAGCTGAAGCTCCAATACTTTGGCCACTTGATGTGAAGAACTGACTCATGGAAAAGACCCCGATGTTGGGAAAGATTGAAGGCAGAAGGAGAAGGGGATGACAGAGGATGAGATGGTTGGATGGCATCACCAACTCAACGGATGTGAATTTGAGTAAACTCTGGGAGTTGGTGATGGACAGAGAGGCTTGGTGTGCTGTAGTCCATGGGGTTGCAAAGAGACACAACTGAGTGGCTGAACTGAACTGATAGAGGCTTCAAGTTTTCCATCACTCTTCTTGATATATTTCCAAAACTTCCAAGAATATAACATTTCACACATTTATAAATTTTGGGATCAATTAGGGTCCAGAAAGGAAATCAGAAACCACATTAGGTATTTCAATAGAGAGAGTTTAAGATAAAGAGTTGCTTAAGCAAATGATGGAAGAATGAAAAAGCAGAGGCTGAATATTTAAGTTACATGGAGGTAGTAACTGTAGGAAGTAGCCATGTGAGAAACAAAGGGAAGAAGTTTGAGTCATCTAAATCTACAAGCTTAAGGAGGGGACCCTGCAGAGTTGGGATTCATATTGCTCAGTATGCGGAGCTGTGTAGCAGCATCTGGTACCTAGAAGTTTGAGGACTGGTCCCATGGATGCAGGACTCAGAAACTTAATGGGGCAGTTTCCCAGCTTTGCCTCTCTGGTATCATCTGGGAGTGATGAAGACAGCTAGGGACTGGAATCACTAGGCTGTTGCTGACAAGACATGAGCAATTTGCATATAATTTTGTAATTTAAATTTTTTAAAATTCTATTTTATTTAACTTTACAATATTCTATTAGTTTTGCCATATATCAAAATGAACTTGCCACAGGTATACATGTGTTCCCCATCCTGAACCCTCCTCCCTCCTCCCTCCCCATACCATCCCTCTGGGTCATCCCAGTGCACCAGCCCCAAGCATCCAGTATCGTGTATCGAACCTGGACTGGCGACTCATTTAATATATGAAAAACACCAATACAGTATACTAACACATATATATGGAATTTAGAAAGATGGTAACAATAACCCTGTATACGAGACAGCAAAAGAGACACTGCTGTATAGAACAATTTGCATATAAAAATCAAGTCCATATTCCACCTCTCTTTCTCTCCTTCTCTCTACTGGTTATGCCTAATAGACAAAGGATAAACAGTTTTGCCTAGTCCTAGTCCTAGCGTCTCATAATATAGAGGGATAGATTTACATTGCCCTGGGAGATAGTAGCTCAATAACCATTATGGGACTTCCCTGGTGGTTCAGTGGTTAAAGAATCCACCTGCCAACCCAGGTAACAGAAGTTTGATCCCTTATCAGGGAAGATCCACGTGCCTTGGGGCAACTAAGTCAATGTGCCACAACATCTAAAGCCCGCATGCTCTAGAGCCCATGCTCTGCAACAAGAGAAGCAACTGCAATGAAAAGTCTGTGCTCTACCATGAGAGATTAACCGTCCTTTGCTGCAGTTAGAGAACGCCTCATTGGCAGTGAAGACCTGTAGCAGCCAAAACAAACAAACAAACAAACAAAAACCCAAAAACCATTATGAATGGAAAGATCTGAAAACAGGTTTTGACGGA
Source organism: Tragelaphus eurycerus (assembly GCA_935064755.1). Taxonomy (NCBI): domain Eukaryota; kingdom Metazoa; phylum Chordata; class Mammalia; order Artiodactyla; family Bovidae; genus Tragelaphus; species Tragelaphus eurycerus. The sequence continues at coordinate 12,253,555 of CAKXYN010000036.1, read as the reverse complement.
GAAGAAAACCTAAATAGATAGAAACTAGTGGAATTAGAGGGGAACATGAATGAAATTATAGGAGCCTATACAGCAGAATAGAAAGGCAACCTTGTAGCAATTTTGCATAGTATCAGCTTTGATGCCTCTAGATAATAATAGTAACAAAGAAAGGTTAAGGCTAGTTCTAAATATTAATAAATCTGTAAGAGCAATATATATATATTTATTTATATTTAAAATCTGTATTGCTTATCCAGTTACGCTAAGCATGGTGTAAAGAAAAAAATGCTTTATATCCATGTTGATATTTTGTAATTTTCAGTGACTCTGATAAGAATGATTAAACTTATTGCAGGTATAAGAAACAACTAAATAGTAACATAATTTGGAACATTGAAGCATCATTACATTGGGAAATTATATAATATTCCAAATATTTAAAGAGTTTAGTTCAGTCACTCAGTCCTGTCCGACTCTTTGCAACCTCATGAATTTCGGCATGCCAGGCCTCCTTGTCCATCGCCAACTTCTGGAGTTCACTCAAACTCATGTCCGTCAAGTCGGTGATGCCATCCAGCCATCTCATCCTCTGTCATCCCCTTCTCCTCTTGCCCCCAATCCCTCCCAGCATCAGAGTCTTCTCCAATGAGTCAACTCTTCACATGAGGTGGCCAAAGTACTGGAGTTTCAGCTTTGGCATCATTCCTTCCAAAGAAGACCCAGGACTGATCTCCTTTAGAATGGACTGGTTGGATTTCCTTGCAGTCCAAGGGACTCTCAAGAGTCTTCTCCAACACTACAGTTCAAAAGCATCAATTCTTTGACGCTCAGCTTTCTTCACAGTCCAACTCTCATATCCATACATGACCACAGGAAAGACCATAGCCTTGACTAGGCGAACCTTTGTTGGCAAAGTGATGTCTATGCTATCTAGGTTGGTCATAACTTTCTTTCCAAGGAGGAGTAAGCGTCTTTTAATTTCATGGCTGCAGTCACCATCTGCAGTGATTTTGGAGTCCAAAAGAATAAAGTCTGACACTGTTTCCACTATTTCCCCATCTATTTGCCATGAAGTGATGGGACCAGATGCCATGATCTCAGTTTTCTGAATGTTGAGCTTTAAGCCAACTTTTCACTCTCCTCCTTCACTTTATCAGTAGGCTTTTTAGTTCATCTTCACTTTCTGCCTAACATTGGATAATTATAATGTGCCTGGCAGTGTTTTAAGTGCTTTACATGTATTAATGCACTTAGTTCTCATCATAACTCTATTTCTCTTACCTTCCCCATTTTATAGATTAAAAAAGACTATGACAGAGAGAGAGGTTAAGTAACTTGGCAATAATCACACAGCCCCAAGTGACAAAGCTAAGATTTCACTCCAGTATTCTGACTTTTAAACATTCCAGTTTACACTGTTAGTAAAATAATTTTTTGATTAAAAAAAATCTTTTCCAGTGATATTGTAAACTTTAGTTTCCTTATGTATAAATAGGGATAATAATGTCTGTGTGGAAAAGGGGGCCACAGAGGATAAAATGGTTAGATGGATAATGTGGCTGACTCAATGGACATGAGTTTAAGCAAACTCTGGGAGATAGTGGAGGACAGAGGAGTCTGTTGTGCTCAGTCCACGGTGCTGCAAAGAATCAGACATGACTTAGTGACTAAATAACAACAACAACAATGTCTGCAGGATGGAATTTTTGTAATGCTAGATAATAAAACATTTGTTAAAAGCTCTAGTGTAGGGTTTACCATGTATAAAGTCCTTAATAAATGGTATTTATCATTTATACATCTGAATATCTTTATCGAGGTAGGTGAAATTTAATTCATCTGGGGGCTCACTTGAAATTTTGGAGATAAACAAAAATATCTCTTGTAACCAAGATTCAGAAGCAAAGGAAGAGCTCATTCTGGCCACTAATACACCCTAATAAACAATAAGGAATTCTAGGAAGGACAGCATGGATTTTTAAATGTACTTTTTAAATAGATCATTATCTGAATAATAACCCTAACTTTTAAAATCTCAGTTTCTTAAATAACCGGGAAGCAATAATACAAAACAATTGCTAGCAGAGACCTTTTGGCCTGCCCTTCTAGTCCTACTCAATCTGCACTCAAGAGAGAAAATACCGTTTGGGAATATGAACAGTGATGGGCTCTAAGGTGACTTATTTTTCTGTTTGCTTTTTAAAAAGAGAGATGAGAGGATAATGTAGTTGTAATGGCTGAATTGTGTAATTATGGATAGAGGAAATATAATAATATGCTTTCCTAGCATGAAACAATAACTCTGATTCCTTCTCATTATTTTAAAAGTGAATGAACACGTATACACAAATGTTCTCAATGAAAGCCTAGTTTTGTAGGATTATTTATGGAGGAGACCGTGTACATATATCCTTGTAAGACTAGGCTTCCATATTGGTGAAAACTAACTTGGACAGGATACAAAGAAACAAAAAGAAAAGCAGGTAATAACTTTGCTCTTGGGAGGTTTTAGGAAATTTCAAAACATGGCTAGAACCGCAATACCAAAGAATCTCAAGTTTGTAACCAAGGCAACTCTTCCTGCTCTGCATTCAGGCTTTCCTGTTGATTATCTATTGTAATGCCAATAATTGCAGCTGAGAGTAGTCTCTGTTTGTTGTGAGAGACAATTAGCACTTGAAATAAAATAACAGATCTAAATAAATTGACTCAACAGTAGGACCTGATCTCTTAGGAACAAGCAACAGCTTTGGAATAAGACTGACTCTTGTGTTTCCAGCAGCCTCCAGAGTAAGAGAGTCATCATTGAAAGTTATTTGAGGTCTCATTGGTGATTACTTCTGTTGTTATGGTTGAAAACCATTTGTTTCTTCTTAGATTCTTTTGGAAAATAGTTTAACAAATCCAAACCTACAAGGAGGTGATACTGAATTCTCAATGATCGGCCTCTTCCAATGACTTGTCTCTATGTGTAATGCTTTGTTAAAAGTATTTCCTACAATTAGTGTCACAATTATTCTTCACCGTTATATAAACTGTATTTTAAATTGCTGTATATTTTCATTCAGATGTGAATGGAAAGCTTTGCAACTCCTGATCTATATCTTTGCCTCACCTGCAATTTTTGCTTTCACAGTGAAAGTCATCATTTGTGTTAACACCATTTGCAGAAACCATTCCATGGCACAGACTCTCAAAATCAGTGTTTTAAAGAACTCATGGACCCATGACTCTTAGAGACTTTCCAAAGTCTCAATAAATCTTTAGTGTTTCGAGGACAAATTATTTTCCCTGATTCAACCTTAGTTGCTTTCAGAGTCTCATTTATTATTTGTTTAAACAAACGCACTGGTCTATTGCTTCCATGTGATGAGATTTCTGCTAGAATGAAACTCCTAGCCTTTCCCTTCAGCTATCTGATTTGTGGGTTCAACATAAGAAACTGAAGGAGCTGGACTCAACCTCTTCTGAACTCAATCCCTTTTGGACTTCCTTTTTTTCTGAGGAAATGTGTCCACAGGCTTTATGGATTCCCACCAGCCCTCTCCCAAGTGGAAAGGGCTCTGTTTCTAGGGGAAAGTGGCCTGCAGCTGTCAAACTATCCCAGCAAATAAGAAAAGAAGTCTTTTAAATTCAACAATAAAGGCAGATTTAAAGCCACATTCTCCAATCAGCATTAGCAGTAATAAAGCTGTTGGTTTGATAGCCATCTGTCTATCTCTTTTCTTTCTAAATTGGTTCTGAATTCAACTGGGTAAGAGGGATGTTATTTATTGGCTGCTCCAATCACCTAACATGTGTCTTCCATATCAAGTGTAGTTGATAAATATTAACTAATGACAAAGTCATAGAATGTAAACGCTACGAGAGCAGAACCTTTGTGTGTGTCGTTCAGTGCCGTTTCTCTAGTACATACAAGTTATTAAAAAATCTGTAGAGTGGCTGAAGTTATAGCTTCTTGAGTTCAGATCACAAAGATTCTTACATTTCAGAATAAAGAGTTTAGGACTTCATTTTTTTTTTTGTCATTGACACCCAAAAGATGAATGAAAGATGGTCTCAATGTAAACAAAGGAACTAGAACCATGGCAGAATCATTGAATTATTTACAGGAGAGACTGGCAGTGTGGTCTGCTATGGATTGGAATTGGGGCTTATCTATAGCTTTTTCTCTGGCCCAGGACCCCAGGACTGGGAAATCTCAAAGGATGGAAAAGGAACAAAGAGCACAGATATGGACCAGTGATAAAGGCTGGTCCTAAGGAACACAAGGAAAGGATGTGAGGATGCAGAGAATGAATCCTAGAGTAGAGAGGGAGTCTACACAACACTGGGTATGAAGCCATGCAAGAAAATGTCTCTGAGTCACCGCTCTCAGGGATAGGAAATAGAGTGGTACAGGACACTGGTAAAGATGTGTCTGAAATAGGAAGCTGTTCTTTTTAAAATTATGTTTATTTATTTATTAAAAGATCCTGAAGCTGGGAAAGACTGAGGGCACGAAGAGAAGAGGGTGACAGAAGATGAGATGGTTGGCTGGCATTCCCCAGTCAATGGACATGAGTCTGAGAAAAGGAGATGGTGCAGGACAGGGAAGCCTGGCCTGCTGCAGTCCATGGGGTCCCAAAGAGTTGGACACGACTGAGCTACTGAACAGCAGCAACAACTTATTGATTTAGCTGTGCTGGGTCTTAGTTTCGGCACTTTTAGATTCACTGAGGGATGCGGGATCTTTAATTGCAGCATGTGAACTCTTAGCTGGAGAAGACAATGGCAACCCACTCCAGTACTCTTACCTGGAGAATCTCGGGGACCGCGGAGCCTGGTGGGCTGCCGTCTATGGGGTCGCACAGAGTCGGACACGACTGAAGCGACATAGCAGCAGCAGCAGCAGCAGAACTCTTAACTGCGGCATGTGGGATCTAGTTCGCTGATTAGGAATTTCTCCTTCCCTGAGTCTCAGCCACTGCAACACACCAGAGAAGTCGCAGGAAGCCATTCTTGAGGGCAAAGACAGTGGACTTTAAAATCCATACTTTGATCCTATTTGACAAAAAGATAGGAACTGGCCATAAGAACTGCAGCAGGACAGACTACTCTGAACCAGGCACAAGTGAGGAAGGCGAGCACCTGAAACTCTACCTGTTCGAGGGGACGAAAGCCCGCCAGAAACTCAGAAAGAGGGCGCGTAAGAGAACTACGTGCAGGTCTGCTAAGTCGCTTCAGTCCTGTCCTACTCCCTGTCCATGGGATTCTCCAGGCAACAATACCGGCGTGAGTAGCCATTCCCTTCTTCAGGGGGTCTTCCCAGGGATGGAAACTGCCATTTCCCGCATTGACAAATGCGTTCTTTACCATTAGCGCCACCTGGGAAGCCCAAGAGAACTACAGTTTAGTTCAGTTCAGTTCAGTCGCTCAGTCGCGTCCGACTCTTTGCGACCCCATGGATTGCAGCGCGCCAGGCCTCCCTGTCCATCACCAACTCCCGGAGTTCACCCAGACTCACGTCCATCAAGTCAGTGATGCCATCCAGCCATCGCATCCTCTGTCGTCCCTTTCTCCTCCTGCCCCCAATCCCTCCCAGCATCAGAGTCTCTTCCAAGGAATCAACTCTTCATATGAGGTGGTCAAAGTATTGGAGTTTCAGCTTTAGCATCAGTCCTTCCAAAGAACACCCAGGACTCATCTCCTTCAGAATGGACTGGATGGATCTCCTTGCAGTCCAAGGGGCTCTCAACAGTCTTCTCCAACACCACAGTTCAAAAGCATCAATTCTTCAGTTCTCAGCTTTCTTCACAGTCCAACTCTCACATCCATACATGACCACAGGAAAAACCATAGCCTTGACTAGATGGACCTTTGTTGGCAAAGTAATGTCTCTGCTTTTCAACATGCTATTTAGGTTGGTCATAACTTTCCTTCCAAGGAGTAAGCGTCTTTTAATTTCATGGCTGCAGTCACCATCTGCAGTGATTTTGGAGTCCAAAAGAATAAAGTCTGACACTGTTTCCACTGTTTCCCCATCTATTTGCCATGAAGTGATGGGACCAGATGGGACTGCAAGGAGATCCAACCAGTCCATTCTGAAGGAGATCAGCCCTGGGATTTCTTTGGAAGGAATGATGCTAAAGCTGAAACTCCAGTATTTTGGCCACCTCATGCGAAGAGTTGACTCATTGGAAAAGACTCTGATGCTGGGAGGGATTGGGGGCAGGAGGAGAAGGGGATGACAGAGGATGAGATGGCTGGATGGCATCACTGACTCGATGGATGTGAGTCTGAGTGACCTTCGGGGGTTGGTGATAGACAGGGAGGCCTGGCATGCCGCAATTCATGGGGTTGCAAAGAGTCGGGCACAACTGAGCGACTGATCTGATCTGATCTGAGATGATGGGACCAGATGCCATGATCTTCGTTTTCTGAATGTTGAGCTTTAAGCCAATCTTTTCACTCTCCACTTTCACTTTCATCAAGAGGCTCTTTAGTTCCTCTTCACTTTCTGCCATAAGGGTGGTGTCATCTGCATATATGAGGTTATTGATATTTCTCCCAGCAATCTTGATCCCAGCTTGTGCTTCTTCCAGTCCAGCGTTTCTCATGATGTACTCTGCATATAAGTTAAATAAGCAGGGTGATAATGTACAGCCTTGACTTACTCCTTTTCCTATTTGGAACCAGTCTGTTGTTCCATGACCAGTTCTAACTGGTGCTTCCTGACCTGCGTACAAATTTCTCAAGAGGCAGGTCAGGTGGTCTGGTATTCCCATCTGTTTCAGAATTTTCCATAGTTTATTGTGATCCACACAGTCAAAGGCTTTGGCATAGTCAATAAAGCAGAAATAGATGTTTTTCTGGAACTCTCTTGCTTTTTCCATGATCCAGTGGATGTTGGCAATTTGATTTCTCGTTCCTCTGCCTTTTCTAAATCCAGCTTGAACATTAGGAAGTTCATGGTTCACATATTGCTGAAGCCTGGCTTGGAGAATTTTGAGCATTACTTTACTAGCGTGTGAGATGAGTGCAATTGTGCGGTAGTTTGAACATTCTTTGGCATTGCCTTTCTTTGGGATTAGAATGAAAACAGACCTTTTCCAGTCCTGTAGCCACTGCTGAGTTTTCCAAATTTGCTGGCATATTGAGTGCAGCACTTTCACAGCGTCATCTTTCAGAATTTGAAATAGCTCAACTGGAATTCCATCACCTCCACTAGCTTTGTTCGTAGTGATGCTTTCTAAGGCCCACTTGACTTCACATTCCAGGATACAGGCAGGTGCAAATGAAAAGACTTAAGAACTCATCCTGCTGCTGCTGCTGCTAAGTCGCTTCAGTAGTGTTTGACTCTGTGTGACCCCAGAGATGTCAGCCCACCAGGCTCCCCGATCCCTGGGATTCTCCAGGCAAGAACACTGGAGTAGGTTGCCATTTCCTTCTCCAATGCATGAAAGTGAAAAGTGAAAGTGAAGTCTCTCAGTCGTGTCCAACTCTTTGCAACCCCATGGACTGCAGCCTACCAGGCTCCTCTGTCCATGGGATTTTCCAGGCAAGAGTACTGGAGTGGGTTGCCATTGAGAACTGATCCTAGAGACCTCAAATCAAAAAAACAAAACAAAACAAAACTATTTCACACCACATGAGTGTAGAAGAACTGGGGCAACACACAGAGAAGAAGATTCAAGGTCAGAAGCTGTTCTTGTGCTTACACGAATTTCAAGTTCCTAATAGGAATTGGTATGTCAACTCCACAGTATAGTGTTTATAATTTGTTGTCCATAATTAGGCCCAAAAATAGCAAAATGTATATAGCTCTCATTCCTGTGTATGGATTCAGGCATTCCCCAGAAATCTCTTAATGAAATCCCCAAGGCTACCTTTTGGGTATGTTATATATAGGACTCACCTATTAGTTAATATTATGGTGCCTGGCATGGGCAAGAAGGTATGAACAGAATTGCATAATCCTGTCCTGTAAAGCACATTACTTAATCAAGAGTCCCAGGAGTTCTGGGGTACTGTCTGAATGCAGGCTGTGGAGTTAGAACACTGGGTTTGAACTCTATCGAACCACTTTCTAGCTAGCTGTGAAAGCTTGGGTCAGTCACTCCTCATTTGTAGCTTCAGTTTCCTCATCTGCATAAACGTACACATAGAGATTAGAAGAGTGTTTGCAGTATAGAGCTGAATATAGCAAGGTAAGTCAGGTACATTAAATAAGTGTTTATATAAAATGAATTGATTATCTGCCTAGATAAATTTCATGAGTTTTTCAACATAGATACCTTTGCTCAGTGACTGGCATATGACTGTTCATAGAAATGGTGAGATTTACTATTAATGGGTCCTAAACATGTGCTGAGTGCCTGTTGGGTACAGAGTGACGGCCGCATATGTGCTGAAAGTCCAGCCATTGCTATCTAATGATCCTTTATATGGGTTGATCAAAAATTTCATTCAGGGTTTTTCCATAACATTGTACAAAAACCTGAAACAAGCGTTTTGGCCAACCCGATATTTCATATTTAGTCTCACCTCTTTCAAGGCTGATAGTTTTCATTTTCTTTACAGTAGCACTGATTTTTAAATAATATTTATTTATTTGCTTATTTATTTATTTTTGGCTGCGTTGGGTCTTTGTTGCTGCCCTCAGGCTTTCTCTAGTTGCGGTGTGTGGACTTCTCCTTGTGGTGGCTTCTCTGGTTGTGGAGCACAGGCTCTAGAGCATGCAGGCTTTAGTAGCTGCAGCACATGGGCTCCGTAGATGCAGATCCCAAGCTCTAGAGTGCAAGCTCAGTAGGTTATGGCACACGGGCTTAGTTGCCTTGTAGCATGCAGGATCTTCCCAGATCAGGGATCAAACCCGTGTCCCCTGCCTTGGCAGGCAGATCCTTTACCACTGGACCATCAGGGAAGTCCAGTACTGATTATTTTTCTTCCAAAAATATAAGCAGTATATGAGTGTTTACCTCATCCAGCCTACCTCTCCTCTTCCCTATAAAATTTTAGTAACAGGTGACTTGGTAAGCTTTGAACCTCCTGCTCTTCTCATCCTGGGCTTATTCAAGGGTTCTTATTCCCACTGCCTCTTTCCTTCACCTTTCTCTCCCTTTCTTGTTTCTTCATATATTTCTAAGTCTCTGTTATGTACGCTACATATTACTAGAAGCATGTTCTCAAGCATTTAGCATGTATATGAGGAGATAAGACATAAAAAGTTAAATATAAGGTTTGAATGGTCATGCAAGACACTGCTGCAAGATATCTACCAAGGCTGTTTATGCTACCTGGTCAGTGATATTCATTATACACCTAGTATATCACACTGTCGATCAGTGTTGTTTGTCCCTTCTTGCACACACACACATGAAGATGGCTTTATTCTATAAATTATGAAGATGTAGACATTATCTAATTCCAATGATGCTAGATGAATTTAAAATCTTAAGCAGGAAGAAGTTAGAGATCCAAATGACCACATAAAGAAAATACAGTATCAGTCACATTTTTGGAATTTGATGCAGTTAATTAGAGTTTGATGCCATTATTTAAAGGGGCTCCCGAAATCACCACCAAATTTGTACTAGGGCATGGGTGTGCATAAAATGTGAACAGAAAATTTGCTGACTAACTATATACAGAGAATTATTCCAAGTAATGATGTTTTGATAAATAGAGCTGTTGTGTTTGGAAAATGTGAAATGAACAGATACTCATGTAGGAGGAAAAACTTGGAAAGCAGTAATGCTAAATGGACTGGGGTGATAGTTGGTGGCAAATTCATACGAACATGAAATGTAAGGGGGCACAGAAAAGAAGGACAATATGATTTTATGTGGACTGAGCCAAGAAATCACAGCATAGATCATGGGAAACATAAGCCAGTCTGTTTTCATCTCCTTGGTGAAATACTTTTGGAATAATACACGCAGTCTCAGGATTTCAGTGCAAGGAAGATGTTAAAAAACAGGAGATTCCAATGTGAAAAGTACAAGTGATTATAAGGACCTGTCAGATTGATTTATGAGGTGTGACTGGCACAACACCACCTAAATCTGTGCATACATGTGAGCATCTTACAGAAAACAATTGATTATCAAAATAATTGTAGTTCTTTTTTTTTTTTTTTTTTTTTGCAGTTCTATTGTCAGGGATGAGCATTTGTTGGCTTAAGATCCCTGGCCTTGAAAAGGAGATTATTTAAAAATTTGTCATCAGACAGACCCTATCCAGGAAATAAAAATCTGTGTAATTCACATACAGTTGTCAAATTCATGCTTACTTGTAATAAGCTGAAGAAACTGTGGTTCTAAAATGGTTCTAGTGGCAATAGAAATAAAAAATAACCTTAGCTGATGGATAACTAGTAACCGTTGATAGATTTATTCTTTTCCAATAACCCACGTGTTGGGTTTGAAATTTTATAAATATAGTATCTTAATGGGAGAAGTGATATATAGTATCTTAAAGAGAAGGGGGTGGCAGAGGATGAGATAGTCAGATGACATCACTGACTCAATGAACACGAATTTGAGCAAACTTCAGAAGATAGTGGAGGACAAAGGAGCCTGGTGTGCTGCAGCCTATGGGGTCACAAAGAGTCGGACAAGATTCAGTGACTGAACAACAACGACAAAGGGAGATGCGATTAATACTTTAGGAGAGGAGAGGTAACCAGAATGGCAGAAAGAAATGAAAAGCAAACAAAAAAGACCAAAGGATGAGATGTTTCTCAGGATAGATGAGAGAGCTTGGGCTAATTTAATGGTCATCAGGAAGATGCTTAAAAATTACCTTGTTCATTAAAAAAAGATATATTATAAGCCATAAATTACTAAAATTATATGAGCATATAAGGAAAACATGAATGTTTTAAATATAGGATAAAAATAGTTCTTGTTGGAGCTACTATTTACTCAAAAGGCTGACTCTGCATATATCAGTGTTATGAAAGAAATCACTTTAAATTCCTTATGTAATCAACTGGCATTTTATAGTGAACTGCAAAAACCCAGCAAATGTGAAGAATTTTAGAATACCTGTTTCTCAGAAATGATTGCCTTTTACATATAAATGTACTTTAGAGTATATTCAGCTTGAGTTATTTTCTGTTTGGAAATAATTGCCTCTAAGTGGTATTAAAAAAGGAAAGTTATAGGCAAACACACAAGTTGTAGAACTAAGTAATTTAATGATGTGGTTCCTCATATATTTATGCTTGAGTTTATGGAAATGTGTTTTGAAATTCATGTAGAGCACTGAAAAAAAGGTTATAGGACAAATGATTCAAATTGAGGTCAACCAAATCAAAACATCAATGTACCTCACAGTACATTTATTTTCAACATAGTCGCAAAATAACCTGCATGCTCACTAAAACAAGGCATATACATTTAAAATTTTATTTTAGTCAGAATTAACATCTTTTGAAAAAGCCAGAGTTAGTTTCATGAGTTCAAAAACCTCCAGTTGCCCGTCACTGTTTTTTGAATCAAATGAACACTTTTCAGCTTATAAGCAGCTCAATTATCTTTTTCAGCCTTCTCCACAGTATAGATGACTCAGCCTGCTTTTCCTATTTCATTAACTCATGGCTTATAATTTAATAGTTGCTTACTTTGTGAAGTAAGTAGAATAATTTTACACCCCTTCCTCATCATAATGAAATTCTTTCAAATTCTTAGAAGATACCACATGTGTTCCTTCTGAACTAGTTGTTACAACTAGTTCAAATGCCTACAAAGGCCATGTAGGTAGTACAAGTAGATACAGTGGATTTGGAGGGGACCAGACACATGGGGGAGGACCTGTTTGAAGGTCAGCCTCTGCAGGACTTTGAATGTTGATAGACTATAACGATCGGCATGGCTGCTGGCTTTTCCACTTCTTTAAGAGGAGCCTGAAATCTAACTGATGTGAAATTTCCAACTTTTAAATGTGGGAATTGATTCAAAGAGAAAAAAATGTACTATCTAAACTCTGAAAGAGAATAGAAGATTTCCAGACTGAATAAGGTCCTTGAACTTTTATCTTTTTTTTTTAAAATTTTTTCAGCATCCTAAATCTTTTTCATAACAAGGCAGATCTGGGATTAGTTTTTGTAGCCATGGCTGGCCCATCAAACTCTGAGCTCTTCATGTCCCTGTGCAAAGGTTCCTGGGGCCTTGGCAAAATACCTGAACACCTCTTGACCCTTTCAAGGACTGGAGAGGTCATGGCCACAGCCCTTGGGAGAGAGGCCCCAGGGCCAGCTGGTCAAAGGAGAGGAGCTTGCCCCCAGCATTGAGGATGTGGCCTTGGGTGTGGCTGCCCACCTGCACCCCCGCAAAGCACACACCTGCGGTTTGGGTACCACTTGGACACACACATCATCTGTTATAATCCCTGCAACCACAGCTGTTTTGCTTTCCTGGCCAGGACGCTTCATCTTCTGGGTCATCCAGGAAAGGAACAGAGGTGGCCGGTGTGTGGGACTCACGGGCGACCTCTTCAGTAGAACCTGGTTGAAGGTGGAGTCAGCTTCTCCAGCCAGAAGCCTGTGCAGCTTGACAAACAACCTTATGGAGATGTCCTGGCTTTGGGGCTTATCTACAAACATAATCTATAAACAATAAGAATAGAGTGTTAGCTGTTTTTTGTTTTGTGGCTGTGCTGGGTCTTCATTGCACTGTGTGGGCTTCTCTAGTGGTGGACATGTAGGATCTTCCTGGACCAGGGATCGAACTCATGTCCCCTGCATTAGAAGGTGGATTCTCAACCACTGGACCACCAGGGATGCCCCCAAGCACGGAGTTTTATTTGAGCCAAATTGCAGGCTAACCCAGCCCCTGCTTTCCATATAACTCTGAGAAAATGACTTTCCAACAAAGTTTTATGTCTTGTCAGAACAAAGAACATTAAACAAGTCAGGGTTACATTTCTTCAAGTTTTTTTTTTTTTTTTTTTTAAAGAACAGCATGTACGCAGCGAGTGACCATGGCCTTGCCCTTGGGAAGGGAGTTTTATCATGGAGAAGGACCAGCATTGGCACCCTATGAAAAGGGGAATTTAATCTTTATTTTTATCATGGTCATTCTTTACTTCTGGTCAACATGCCCTTTTTCTTTCGTAATTAAAGCAGATGTACAATGTATGTTTGATCAGCCACCAACAGGCTCTTTTAGTTAGCCTAAAATTCAAATTAACTCATGTATAGGTCAGAATGACTTCCTTGTATTTCACCATGTGAACATGTATTTTTATCACACCACTCACGTCAAACTTTTCTGCCCTTTTTGTGGGGACATCAATTCTCATGATGGTGCCCCATCCTTGGCAAGATGCCAAAAAGAAACGAACTGGGGTGGTGGGGTGGGGGGAAAGCCTTCAGCTGCTGGCACCCTGGTCCTTGAATTTTTAGTTTTAACCACTATGGCAAACTCTAAATCAACTAAACTCCCAACCCCCAATTCAATTTTCTGCCCTTGTATCCTTGTTCACACCAGTTCATGGGCCAGGACAGGTGTTGTCCTTTTTTTTTTCTCTCAGTTCACTCAGAAACTTTTCCTGATCTTCTTCTTTAAGAAATATGCTTTCTTTTCCTCCAGATCTCTTTTTGCCTCTAGATCCATGTAATATTAAACCCTTTCCTACCTGAAGTTTTCCTTGTCTTATTCATTTAAATATGTATTTTATTCTTATTGCTCACTGTATAAAGTCCTTGAAGGCAGAGATTATTTTACTATGCCTGACACTTAGGAGACATTCGGTAAATGCTTGTAGAATTGAAATGAAGGCTATGACTGACAGATGTCCTGTTGGCAATGTTTTTCATGGAGACTCTTACTTGAGCTGAACCACGTAGAGTTAATATTTACAAGGCTAAAGTCTAGGGGAAAAAAATCAGTTAAATCATGTTTCCTTAACAGATGGTGCATCTGTGTTTCTTAATGTAATATCCTGACTGTGTATAATTGTCATAATTAAGTAATAGTTGCCCGTACAATCTTTGGTAAAAAGAATCACTTTTATATGTGGACTTCAATATCCCAATCCTCATCAGTAAATGCTCCTGCATTTATCCCAGTGTGGGCTGTTACTGGTAGATTTCCTTCTTTGACCCCCAAACAGTCGATGAAGCCCTTCTTGGTTTCAGGTTGTGAAAGTAGGCAGTTTAGAGAAAACCAGGCCTATGTAGTTAATTCCTGAACTGAATTTTTTGGCTTTCTGGTCACTCTCAGCTAGGTCTAACGCTTGAGTTAACATCACTTGAAACTCAGCAGACCTTGAGGAGTGTCGATGGATCTTTTTTTCACTCACTTGAGCACTGACTACACTTACCCACAGAAGAAGGAGTTAGAAATTGTTATCATTCATACTTCTTTCTGTTTGATCTGTATAAAGTGCACTGTTTTCAAGACAATTGGGTAGATGGTGAAAAGATCTTTAAAACTGGCATCAAGAGACCAGCTGTTTGATCTTGAAAAGCAAGGAGGTTACCTGAGCATCCCAGGTCTAGTTTTCTCAAGTGTAAGATACAAAGTGATATGCCTGCCACTTAGAGTAATCCTCATTTCAGGGTTAAATGAAATAATATATGTGCAGACAACTTTGTGGACATGCTTTCCAAGTGTTCACTGTTGTTTATTTGAAGAACTTATGCACTTGTTCCTTTGCTGGTAGTTATCTAATTTCTTGGGAATCCTTTTGGGTCTGCAAACAATGGTAGGACCAAATGGAGCCAAACCCATGGGTTTATACGTTGTCTAAAACAGCTTCACTCAAGCGTGGCGATGCTGAAGAGTGACAACAGAAACCTTGTTGTCTGGTTGTCACTCTTCAGGTGCCTGATAAGTAAGAAATATTTAACATCTTGTTCTTTACAGAAAAAGTTTGCCTACTTCTGCATAGTTTTTTTTTTTTTTTTTTTGCAGGAGGTATTCAAACATTTGGCCCCAAGTCTGAACTTGAAGAGCACCTCAACTAGACCTTCTCAGGTTTACTGTTTATTTTTCCTGTGGTCACAGGGCAGGAATGAAAACACCTGTGGGATTTGGGACCAGAACAATAATTACTTCTCAGTCTTATCTCCCGCAGCCAGAAGAAAACATCTGCTTTTTTAATTCTGCAGAGAAGGGCAGAATTAAAACTCTCCGGGGACTTCCGCTATATCTCTGGCACAGAGAAGGAAGGGGCGAAGGCAGGAGAGAATGTTTCCGGTGTAACTGAGTGCAAACTTAACACAAATCAGATTAGCTGAGGGTGAAGCCTAGGCTTTAAAGTTTAAACCTAAATAGGTCTCATTGCTGTTCTTGAACCAGTGGATATAAGCTGGCAGAAGTCCCGCTAATTCTTTGATTTGTTTAATAAAAGTCATTTAAAAAAATCAAATGGATCACTGGGCAGGAATTTGACCAGAGACACCTTCCAAGTAATAATTAGCTAGGCAATTTTTTCTTGAGTTTTATGTTGCCATAAATATTCATGACACATTCCCCATCAAATTGTAAGTTCTTCAGGAAACACTGTTATCAGTTTAAGAACATGAATCAGACTGATAAAGCTAATTGGTTAGGGTTCTTTTTTCTCCTTCATTTTAAATAAAGCTGTCGAAGGTTCCCAGGGTAATGAAGAGCTTTGTTGTTATGACAACTGCTTATTCCTTTCCCTTTGAAGAAGCTTGTGATGTGATAGGCAACACATCAGGAATAATTAAAACAAATGATAAGCGAGACACATCTGCTTAGAGGAATAAACCAGCACAAACTGTAACCATTTTACTGGTTTTCGATGACTATTTTCAGGGCAGGAAATTCACATCATTTGAGCTGGTCATTTGTGCCAATTTCCATCATTTCTCGTTCCAAAAATCTTGTCACTCAGGGAGGATTTAGTTATATACCCGAGACCTTTATGGCTCAGAGCTTCTCACTGTCTGACTTAACACTTCTGCAAATAGTCTGAAACACTGGAAGTGATGGTTTATCAGGGACACACTCTAAAGTGATTCTGAATGTTCTCATGACTTACATACTCTGATTTCAAGAAAAAGGCAGTTGTAGTTCTACGGCCTTAGTGTTCACTCCCTGGAACCAAACAGAGTCTTCACTTGTTGCTTTGTGCCAAGCCCTTTCAGATTTCCTTCTCCTTTAACCTTTATTCAGGGAAGTTGTTAATCATGTTAATTTCACAGCAGAGGAATCCAATCCCCGCTAAACACACTCAAGGTAGCCTTGTTCGTTGTTCAGTCACTAATTAGGTGAGAATTCAAACTTAAGTCTTTCCCAGTTGATTTTGTTGTTGTTGTTGTTTAGTCCCTAAGTAGTGTCTGACTCTTTCGTGACCCTGTGAACGGCAGCCTGCCAGGCCCCTCTGTCCATGGGATTTCCCAGGCAAGAAAACTGGAGTGGGTTGCTACTTTCTTCTCCAGGGGATCTTCCCCACCCAGGGATTGAACCCACATCTCCTGTGTTGGTAGGCAGATTCTTTTCCACTGAGCACTTGGGAAGATGCTAAAGCTGAAGGAAAACATTAATTTGAATAATTAAAATGTAATGTATTTTTCTACGGAGTTGGGCCATTATTCCAATTCATCCTCATTTCTTTGTAAAACACTTAGTCTAGCTATCCTAATGCATTCCTCCACCAACTCCAGATTATGAACCATTAGGGGTTATACATATTTTAGGGATAAAACACGGATTATTTTCTTTTAAAAAATTAATGAGAGACTAGGATATAAAATATCAGGGTTTCTTCACACATAATGAAGTGTTCCAGAAAAACATCTATTTCTGCTTTATTGACTATGCCAAAGCCTTTGACTGTGTGGATCACAATGAACTGTGGGAAATTCTGAAAGAGATGGGAATACCAGACCACCTGACCTGCCTCCTGAGAAATCTGTATGCAGATCAGGAAGCAACAGTTAGAATTGGACATTGAACAACAGACTGGTTCCAAAAAGGAAAAGGAGTACGTCAAGGCTGTATATTGTCACCCTGCTTATGTAACTTCTATGCAGAGTACATCAATGGCACCCCACCCCAGTACTTTTGCCTGGAAAATCCCATGGACGGAGGATCCTGGAAGGCTCCAGTCAAAGGGGTCGCTAAGAGTCGGACACGACTGAGCGACTTCACTTTCACTTTTCACTTTCATGCATTGGAGAAGGAAATGGCAACCCACTCCAGTGTTCTTGCCTGGAGAATCCCAGGGACGGGAAGCCTGGTGAGCTTCTGTCTATGGGTTGCACAGAGTCGGACACGACTGAAGCGACTTAGCAGCAGCAGTAGCAGAGTACATCATGAGAAATGCTGGACTGGAAGAAACACAAGCTGGAATCAAGATTGCTGGGAGAAATATCAATAACCTCAGATATGCAGATGACACCACCCTTATGGCAGAAAGTGAAGAGGAACTAAAGAGCCTCTTGATGAAAGTGAAAGTGGAGAGTGAAAAAGTTGGCTTAAAGCTCAACATTCAGAAAACGAAGATCATGGCATCTGGTCCCATCACTTCATGGGAAATAGATGGGGAAACAGTGGCAGACTCTATTTTTCTGGGCTCCAAAATCACTGCAGATGGTGACTGCAGCCATGAAATTAAAAGACGCTTACTCCTTGGAAGGAAAGTTATGACCAACCTAGATAGCATATTCAAAAGCAGAGATATTACTTTGCCAACAAAGGTTCGCCTAGTCAAGGCTACGGTTTTTCCTGTGGTCACGTATGGATGTGAGAGCTGGACTGTGAAGAAGGCTGAGCACCGAAGAATTGATGCTTTTGAACTGTGGTGTTGGAGAAGACTCTTGAGAGTCCCTTGGACTGCAAGGAGATCCAACCAGTCCATTCTAAAGGAGATCAGCCCTAGGATTTCTTTGTAAGGAATGATGCTAAAGCTGAAACTCCAGGACTCTGGCCACCTCATGTTAAGAGTTGACTCATGAGAAAAGACTCTGATGCTGGGAGGGATTGGGGACAGGAGGAGAAGGGGACGACAGAGGATGAGATGGCTGGATGGCATCACTGACTTGATTGACGTGAGTCTGAGTGACCTCCGGGAGTTGGTGATGGACAGGGAGGCCGGGTGTGCTGGATTCATGGGGTTGCAAAGAGTCGGACACGACTGAGCGACTGAACTGAACCGAACTGAATGAAGTTTGATTTTATGAGAATTTTTTTTTGTCAACTTATATCTTCTTGTGTATACTTGATTGTAAGTCATGGTCTAAAAAGCTTAAAAGACACCCCTCTAATACTGTCATTATTTGCCTCCTAATTGTCTAATTTCATTTCATTCCTCTTTTTATGCCTTTTTTGATGGCAATAGATATAAAAGCACTGTTAAATGTTTGTCTTTAATAAATGGTAACTGCAAAATCAGATTTGGCTACCTCTCTCTGAAATAGTTAAATAAAAAAGAATGCTGTCCTTTTTATATGAAACTTAAGATTCTGTTTGGCCATCTTGAGAGACGGGGAACTAAGACCTCAGTGAAAGAAAAAATGATGCTGCAGGCCTCTAAGTTAAACTGCCATGCATATATTGAAAGATTTTCTTCCATACATTCAGTGAACCTCTTCAGTTTTACTGTTGCTGCTATTCTTGGAAACACCATAAAGAATTGGGAAGGAAGTTATATGAGAAGAGTGATTATGAAAGTGGTGTAAACATAGGGTATACTTTTATAACATATTCTTGCCAAAAATATTTAATCTGAATTCATGAAGCCTCCAGACCTAATCTGTAGAGTAGAGGCGATGGCACCCCACCCCAGTACTTTTGCCTGGAAAATCCCATGGACGGAGGATCCTGGTAGGCTCCAGTCCATGGGGTCGCTAAGAGTCGGACACGACTGAGCGACTTGACTTTTACTTTTCACTTTCATGCATTGGGGAAGGAAATGGCAACCCACTCCACTGTTCTTGCCTGGAGAATCCCAGGGACGGGGGAGCCTGGTGGGCTTCCTTCTATGGGGTTGCACAGGGTCGGACACGACTGAAGCGACTTAGCTTAGCAGAGGAAATACAAGGGATAGAAGCACAAGTTAACGGACACCATAGAGAAGCAAATTCAGAGTGTGGGGTACCTTAAAGACAACTTTTCTTAAAAGAAAATGTTGTGGAAGAAAAAGAGTGGGGTTAGGTACTGGATTAAAAAGACTAAAGAGATAGTTGCTGCTGCTGCTGCTGCTAAGTCGCTTCAGTCATGTCTGACTCTGTGCAACCCCATAGATGGCAGCCCACCAGGCTTCCCCGTCCCTGGGATTCTCCAGGCAAGAACACTGGAGTGGGTTGCCATTTCCTTCTCCAATGCATGAAAGTGAAAAGTGAAAGTGATAGGGCTTCCCTAATAGATCAGTTGGTAAAGAAACCACTTGCAATGCAGGAGATTCTGGTTCAATTCCTGGGTCAGGAAAATCCCCTGGAGAAGGGATAGGCTACCCACTCCAGTATTCTTGGGCTTCCCTTGTGGCTCAGCTGTAAAGAATTTGCCTGCAATGCGGGAGACTTGGGTTCAATCCCTAGGTTGGTAAGATTCCCTGCAGAAGGGAAAGGCTACCCATTCCAGTATTCTGGCCTAGAGAATTCCACAGACTGTATAGTCCATGGGGTTGCAAAGAGTCAGACATGACTGAGCAACTTTCACTTTCACTTTCAAAGAGAGTTAACAACCAAATATATTAAGTGAGAACTGATTAGATACTGCATAGAAAATGAGTTTAGAAAAATCATTTTTGGTATAATTGAGGGAAATTAAATATAGACTGGATATTAGATATCATGGAATTATTATTAATGTCCTTAAGTTTGATTATATTATGGTTATGTAACAGAATGACTTTATTCTTAGGACTTGCATGATGAAGTTTTTAAAAATGTGATTCATGTCCATATTCTGTAATTTACTTTTTAATAATTCATCTATCTATCTGCCTTTTCTATCCACCAATCCTCTATTTATCAAAAGAGAGATAGATTGAGCAAATGTGGTCAAATATTTACAAGTGGTAAATCTAGGTTAATGATACATGGCATTTTAAATACAATCATAACTTTTCTCTAGGAGTAAAAGGTTTTAAAAATAAGAAGTTGGGAGAACAAAAATTACATATTGTATGAGTCCATTTCCATAAATTTCAAAAATAAGCAAAACTAATTTATGGTATTAGGCATCAGGATGTATGTTGCCTCCAGGAAGGACTGAAGGGATTATGGTTAGGAGGGGACAACCACTTGTCTGAGAATATTCTAATTCTTAACTTGGGGAGTAATATGTGAGTATGTTCCCACTGAGACCAGATCACTGAGCTACATGTTTATTACTCATGCACATTTTCTTTTTTTTTTTTAACTGGAAGAGGATTACTTTAAAATGTTGTGTTGGTTTCTGCTGTACAATAATGCAAATCAGTCATAATTATACATATACTCTCTCTTGAGCCTCCCTCACCTCCTCCACTCCATCCCTTTGTGCATATTTTATATATAGTTGTACTTTAAAAAGATAGAGTAGATAATTAATATTTTAAAGTGGTTTGTTTTTGTTGGGGTTTAAGGGATTGATTTTTCAAAGTGAGAAAAGGAAAAATAAAAGCCTGAACTTATATCAAAAGCCATGTCTGAGCTTGGGCTAGACCTTCAGCAATCTCTTGAGTTTGGGGAAATGGGGGCTTAAGATAATTTGTATAGTTTCTGCATGTGGCTAATTAAAAAATATTTTGCTGTTAAAATTGCTTACATACAAAATACATTATAGTAATCAAAAATGATTATTGCTTTAGATACTGAACTTGAAAGCCTGGCTATACTGTGTAGGGTTATCATATCATTTTAAGTTCATTACTATAAAGTTGTATTGTAGCTCTTTCTGTAAGATTTTTACAGGAAGTTTCAAAATACTATATTTTTTATGATAAGAGAATGTGTACTCATCCTCTAAAGGTAATGGTACTGCCAGACAGAATGAAATCTGGTTTATGGGCAAAAATGGGTGCTTCTCAATTGGTATCTCTCTAAGCCCTTAACTGTGGATTAGGAAGAGAATGAATGGGTCTCCTCACTCTCTACTATTTCTCTTCTGTTATGGTTTCCTAGATGATGGTTTCAAACTCATTCATTTACTAGGGCATTTTCTTCTCAAAGGGGATTAAGTCCTACAGTGGTATAAGATGGTCTTAATAGATAATATAGAGGATAAGGAAGGTTGTGATTAGTTCTTGGAGGGGTAGATATCACTTCAAGTCAAGATGGTGAAGAAGCACATGTGTCTTCTCCATCCTCTCTCTTCTGCAGCTATAGAGCTTCCCTGGTGGCTCAGATGGTAAATAATCTGCCTGCAATGTGGAAGGCCGGAGTTCAATTCCTGGGCTGGGAAGACCCCCTGGAGAAGGGAATGGATACCCACTCCAGTGTTCTTGCCTGGAGAATCCCATGGACAGAAGAGCCTGGTAGGCTACAGTCCATGGGGTCGCAAAGAGTTGGACAAGACTGAGAGACTTTCACATATAGACATAACAGATAATATGGTAATTCTTATGTATCAGAACACTTTCTGGAGAATAAAACCATTCACTGTGACCCGTGTACTGCTTACTTTTCTTCTGATATATTCATCTCTTCTTTCATTTATTTGTTCAACAGAGTCCTTCATTTAAATGTACGTTACATGAGGGTAGCAACTTCATCTGTCTTGTTCAACTTCATCTGCAACTTCATCTGCACTGCTGAGTCCCTAGTACAAAAACCAGGCACACGGGAGATGCTTAGAAACTATTTGTTGAAATAATGAGTGGATGAATGTGCTTTAAGTACCTACATATATATTCAAAGTAGACATAGAACAGAGAGGAGAATCGGATGTTGAGACTTAATAAGAGCAGAACAGTGAACTCCTCGGTCTGTCTTAATGGATTTCAACTCACAGTTTTATCTCCTCAAGTCTTACATTAGTTCATGTATTGATGCTGCCATAACAGGAAATCTCCAGGTCCTAAGGTGTTATGATATTAAACATTTAGTTTTTACTTAGCAACCAAAGTTTGTGTTTGGTAGCAGCTGAAGTAGAGAGTAGGGGGGTTATGATCTAACAGTCAGTTCAGTTCAGTTGCTCAGTCATGTCCGACTCTTTCTGAACCCATGGACTGCAGCACACCAGGCCTCCCTGTCCATCACCAACTCCCAGAGTTTACCCAAACTCATGTCCTTTGAGTTGGCGATGCCATCCAACCATCTCATCCTCTGTCATCCCCTTCTCCTGCCCTCAATCTTTCCCAGCAT
Organism: Tragelaphus eurycerus; assembly: GCA_935064755.1. NCBI lineage: Eukaryota > Metazoa > Chordata > Mammalia > Artiodactyla > Bovidae > Tragelaphus > Tragelaphus eurycerus. The sequence continues at coordinate 12,231,324 of CAKXYN010000036.1, read as the reverse complement.
CCGGGTCTTTTCAAACGACTCAGTTCTTTGCATCAGGTGGCCAAAGTATTGGAGTTTCCACTTTAACATCAGTCCTTTAAATGAACAGCCAGGACTGATCTCCTTTAGGATGGACTGGTTGGATCTCCTTGCAGTCCAAGGGACTCTCAAGAGTCTTCTCCAACACCACAGTTCAAAAGCATCAATTCTTCGGCACTCAGCTTTCTTCACAGTCCAACTCTCACATTCGTACATGACTACTGGAAAAACCAGAGCCTTGACTAGATGGACCTTGATTGGCAAAGTAATGTCTGCTTTTGAATATGCTGTCTAGGTCGGTAATAATGTTCCTTCCAAGGAGTAACCGTCTTCTAATTTCATGGCTGCAATCACCATCTGCAGTGATTTTGGAGCCCAAAATATCCACTGTTTCCCATCTATTTGCCATGAAGTGATGGGACCAGATGCCATGATCTTTGTTTTCTGAATGCTGAGCTTTAAGCCAACTTTTTCACTCTCCTCTTTCATTTTTATCAAGAGACTCTTTAATTCTTCTTTGCTTTTTGCATAAGGGTGGTGTCATCTGCATATATGAGGTTATTGATATTTCTCCCAGCACTCTTGATTCCAGCTTGTGTTTCTTCCAGTCCAGCGTTTCTCATGATGTACTCTGCATAGAAGTTAAATAAGCAGGGTGACAATATACAGCCTTGATGTACTCCTTTTCCTATTTGGAACCAGTCTGTTGTTCCATGTCCAGTTCTAACTGGTGCTTCCTGACCTGCATACAGATTTCTCAGGAGGCAGGTCAGGTGGTCTGGTGTTCCCATCTCTTTCAGAATTTCCCACAGTTCATTGTGATCCACACAGTCAAAGGCTTTGGCAGAGTCAATAAAGCAGAAATAGATGTTTTTCTGGAACTCTCTTGCTTTTTCGATGATCCAGCAAATGTTGGCAATTTGATCTCTGGTTCCTCTGCCTTTTCTAAAACCAGCTTGAGCATCAGGAAGTTCATGGTTCATGTATTGCTGAAGCCTTGCTTGGGGAATTTTGAGCATTACTTTGCTAGCGTGTGAGATGAGTGCCTGGCTTGGAGAATTTTGAGCATTACTTTACTAGCGTGTGAGATGAGTGCAATTGTGCGGTAGTTTGAGCACTCTTTGGCACATGCTAGTAAAGTAATGCTCAAAATTCTCCAAGCCAGGCTTCAGCAATATGTAAACCATGAACTTCCTGATGTTCAAGCTGGTTTTAGAAAAGGCAGAGGACCAGAGATCAAATTGCCAACATCCTCTGGATCATCGAAAAAGCAAGAGAGTTCCAGAAAAACATCTATTTCTGTTTATTGACTATGCCAAAGCCTTTGACTGTGTAGATCACATTAAACTGTGGAAAATTCTGAGAGAGATGGGAATACCAGACCACCCGATCTGCCTCTTGAGAAATCTGTATGCAGGTCAGGAAGCACCAGCTAGAACTTGCCATGGAACAACAGACTGGTTCCAAATAGGAAAAGGAGTATGTCAAGGCTGTATATTGTCACCATGTTTATTTAACTTATATGCAGAGTACATCATGAGAAATGCTGGACTGGAGGAAACACAAGCTGGAATCAAGATTGTCGGGAGAAATATCAATAACCTCAGATATGCAGATGACACCACCCTTATGGCAGAAAGTGAAGAGGAACTAAAAAGCCTCTTGATGAAAGTGAAAGTGGAGAGTGAAAAGGTTGGCTTAAAGCTCAACATTCAGAAAACGAAGATCATGGCATCTGGTCCCATCACTACATGGGAAATAGATGGAGAAACAGTGGAAACAGTGTCAGACTTTATTTTTCTGGGCTCCAAAATCACTGCAGATGGTGACTGCAGCCATGAAATTAAAAGACGCTTACTCCTTGGAAGGAAAGTTATGACCAACCTAGATAGCATATTCAAAAGCAGAAACATCACTTTGCCAACAAAGGTTCGCCTAGTCAAGGCTATGGTCTTCCCTGTGGTCATGTATGGATGTGAGAGCTGGACTGTGAAGAAGGCTGAGCGCCGAAGTATTGATGCTTTTGAACTGTGGTGTTGGAGAAGACTCTTGAGAGTCCCTTGGACTGCAAGGAGATCCAACCGGTCCATTCTGAAGGAGATCAGCCCTGGGATTTCTTTGGAAGGAATGATGCTAAAGCTGAAACTCCAGTATTCTGGCCACCTCATGCGAAGAGTTGACTCATTGGAGAAGACTCTGATGCTGGGAGGGATTGGGGGCAGGAGGAGAAGGGGACGACAGAGGATGAGATGGCTGGATGGCATCACTGACTCAATGGATGTAAGTCTGAGTGACCTCCGAGATCTGGTGATGGACAGGGAGGCCTGGCGTGCTGCAGTTCATGGGGTTGCAAAGAGTCGGACACAACTGAGCGACTGATCTGATCTGATCTGATCTGAGATGAGTGCAATTGTGCAGTAGTTTGAGCATTTTTTGGCATTGCCCTTTTTGGGGATTGGAATGAAAACTGACCTTTTCCAGCCCTGTGGCCACTGCTGAGTTTTCCAAATTTGCTGTCATTTTGAGTGCAGCAGTTTCACAGCATCATCTTTTAGAATTTGAAATAGCTCAACTGGAATTCCATCACCCACTGGCTTTGTTCGTAGTGGTGCTTTCTAAGGCCCACTTGACTTCACATTCCAGGATGTCTGGCTCTAGGTGAATGATCACACCATAGTGATTACCTGGGTTGTGAAAATCATTTGTATAGTTCTGTGTATTCTTGCCACCTTTTCTGAATATCTTCTGCTTTTGTTAGGTCCATACCATTTCTGTCCTTAATTGAGCCCATCTTTGCATGAATTTCACAGCTATTTGTAAGGCCTCCCCAGACAGCCATTTTGCTTTTTTGCATTTTTTTTCCATGGGGATGGTCTTGATCCCTGTCTCCTGTACAATGTCACGAACCTCATTCCATAGTTCATCAGGCACTCTATCTATCAGATCTAGGCCCTTAAATCTATTTCTCACTTCTACTGTATAATCATAAGGGATTTGATTTAGGCCATACCTGAATGGTCTAGTGGTTTTCCCTACTTTCTTCAATTTCAGTCTGAATTTGGTAATAAGGAGTTCATGGTCTGAGCCACAGTCAGCTCCTGGTCTTGTTTTTGCTGATTGTATAGAGCTTCTCCATCGTTGGCTGCAAAGAATATAATCGATCTGATTTCAGGGTTGACCATCTGGTGATGTCCATGTATAGAGTCTTCTCTTGTGTTGTTGAAAGAGGGTATTTGCTATGACCAGTGCATTTTCTTGGCAAAACTCTATTAGTCTTTGCCCTGCTTCATTCCGTATTTCAAGGCCAAATTTTCCTGTTACTCCAGGTTTTTCTTGACTTCTTACTTTTGCATTCCAGTCCCCTATAATGAAAAGGACATCTTTCTTGGGTGTTAGTTCTAAAAGGTCTTGTAGGTCTTCATAGAACCGTTCAACTTCAGCTTCTTCAGCGTAACTGGTTGGGGCATAGACTTGGATTATTGTGACATTGAGTGGTTTGCCTTGGAAATGAACAGAGATCATTCTGTCGTTTTTGAGATTGAACATCTGAATGCAGAGTTCCAAAGAATAGCAAGAAGAGATAAGAAAGCCTTTTTCAGCGATCAATGCAAAGAAATAGAGGAAAACAACACAATGGGAAAGACCAGGGATCTCTTCAAGAAAATCAGAGATACCAAAGGCACATTTCAGGCAAAGATGGGCTCGATAAAGGACAGAAATGGTATGGACCTAACAGAAGCAGAAGATATTAAGAAGAGGTGGCAAGAATACACAGAAGAACTGTATAAAAAAGATCTTCATGACCCAGATAATCATGATGGCGTGATCACTGACCTAGAGCCAGACATCCTGGAATGTGAAGTCAAGTGGGCCTTAGAAAGCATCACTATGAACAAAGCTGGTGGAGGTGATGGAATTCCAGTGGAGCTATTCCATATCCTGAAAGATGATGCTGTGAAAGTGCTGCACTCAATATGCCAGCAAATTTGGAAAACTCATCAGTGGCCACAAGATTGGAAAAGGTGTTTTCATCCCAATCCCAAAGAAAGGAAATGCCAAAGAATGCTTAAACTACCGCACAATTTCACTCATCTCACATGCTAGTAAAGTAATGCTCAAAATTCTCCAAGCCAGGCTTCAGCAATATGTGAACCGTGAACTTCTTGATGTTCAAGTTGGTTTTAGAAAAGGCAGAGGAATCAGAGATCAAATTGCCAACATCTGCTGGATCATGGAAAAAGCAAGAGAGTTCCAGAAAAACATCTATTTCTGCTTTATTGACTATGCCAAAGCCTTTGACTGTGTGGATCACAATAAACTGTGGAAAATTATGAAAGAGATGGGAATACCAGACCACCTGATCTACCTCTTGAGAAATCTGTATGCAGGTCAGGAAGCACCAGTTAGAACTTGCCATGGAACAACAGACTGGTTCCAAATAGGAAAAGGAGTATGTCAAGGCTGTATATTGTCACCCTGTTTATTTAACTTATATGCAGAGTACATCATGAGAAATGCTGGACTGGAAGAAACACAAGTTGGAATCAAGAGTGCTGGGAGAAATATCAATAACCTCAGATATGCAGATGACACCACCCTTATGGCAGAAAGTGAAGAGGAACTAAAAAGCCTCTTGATGAAAGTGAAAGTGGAGAGTGAAAAGGTTGGCTTAAAGCTCAACATTCAGAAAATGAAGATCATGGCATCTGGTCCCATCACTACATGGGAAATAGATGGGGAAACAGTGGAAACAGTGTCAGACTTTTTTTTCTGGGCTCCAAAATCACTGCAGATGGTGACTGCAGCCATGAAATTAAAAGACGCTTACTCCTTGGAAGGAAAGTTATGACCAACCTAGATAGCATATTCAAAAGCAGAGACATTACTTTGTCAACAAAGGTTCGCCTAGTCAAGGCTATGGTCTTTCCTGTGGTCATGTATGGATGTGAGAGCTGGACTGTGAAGAAAGCTGAGCGCCGAAGTATTGATGCTTCTGAACTGTGGTGTTGGAGAAGACTCTTGAGAGTCCCTTGGACTGCAAGGAGATTCAACCAGTCCATTCTGAAGGAGATCAGCCCTGGGATTTCTTTGGAAGGAATGATGCTAAGGCTGAAACTCCAGTACTTTGGCCATCTCATGCTAAGATTTGACTCATTGGAAAAGACTCTGATGCTGGGAGGGATTGGGGGCAGGAGGAGAAGGGGACGACAGAGGATGAGATGGCTGGATGGCATCACTGACTCGATGGACGTGAGTCTGAGTGACCTCTGGGTGTTGGTGATGGACAGGGAGGCCTGGCGTGCTGTGATTCATGGGGTCGCAAAGAGTCGGACATGACTGAGTGACTGATCTGATCTGATCTTGCATGAATTGTTCCCTTGGTATATCTAATTTTCTTGAAGAGATATCTAGTCTTTCCCATTCTATTGATTTCCTCTATTTCTTTGCACTAATTGCTGAGGAAGCCTTTCTTATCTCTCCTTGCTATTCATTGGAACTCTGCATTCAAATGGGTTATCTTTCCTTTTCTCTGCTCTTCTTTTCACAGCTATTGGTAGAGCTTCCTCAGACAGCCATTTTGCTTTTTTGCATTTCTTTTCCATGGGCATGGTCTTGATCGCTGTATCCTGTACAACATGGTGAGGATCAATGTCTGCACTTTGCTAGAGTAGCCATAAAGAAATACCGCACGTCCAAGGTAAGAGAAGTCCCAGTAAGACAGTAGGCACTGAGAGAGGGCATCAGAAGGCAGACAGACTGAGACCACAATCACAAAAAACTAGCCAATCTGACCGCACGAACCACAGCCTTGTCTAACTCAGTGAAACTAAGCTGTGCCCTGTGGGGCCACCCAAGATGGATGGGTCATGGTGGAGAGTTTGGACAGAATGTTGTCCACTGGAGAAGGGAATGGTAAACCACTTCAGTATTCTTGCCTTGAGATCCCCATGAACAGTATGAAAAGGCAAAAAGATAGGACACTGAAAGATGAACTCCCCAGGCCGGCCAGTGCCCAATATGCTACTGGAGATCAGTGGAGAAATAACTCTAGAAAGAATGAAGGGATGGAGCCAAAGCAAAAATAACACCCAGTTGTGGATAGGACTGGTGATAGAAGCAAGGTCCGATGCTGTAAAGAGCAATAGTGCATAGGAACCTGGAATGTTAGGTCCATGAATCAACAAATTGGAAGTGGTCAAACAGGAGATGGCAAGAGTGAACATTGGCATTCTGGGAATCAGCAAACTAAAATGGACTGCAATGGGTGAATTTAAGTCAAATGACCATTATATCTACTACTGTGGGCACGGATCACTTAGAAGAAATGGAGTAGCTATTATAGTCAACAAAAAGATCCAAAAATGCAGTACTTGGATGCAATCTCAAAAACGACAGAATGATCTTTGTTTGTTTCCAAGGCAAACCATTCAGTATCACAGTAATCCAAGTCTATGCCCCGACCAGTAACACTGAAGAAGCTGAAGTTGAATGATTCTATGAAGACTTACAAGACCTTTTATAACTAACACCCCCCAAAAGATGTCCTTTTCATTATAGGGAACTGAAATGCAAAAGTAGGAAGTCAAGAAACACATGGAGTAACAGGCAAATTTGCTTTTGAAGTAAAGAATCAAGCATGGCAAAGGCTAATAGAGATTTGCCAAGAGAGCGCACTGGTCATAGCAAACACCCTCTTCCAACAACACAAGAGAAGACTCTACACATGAACATCACCAGATGGTCAAACTGAAATCAGACTGATGATATTCTTTGCAGCCAAAGATGGAGAAGCTCTCTACAGCCAGCAAAAACAAGACCAGGAGCTGACTGTGGCTCAGATCATGAACTCCTTATTGCCAAATTCAGACTGAAATTGAAGAAAGTGGGGAAACCCACTAGGCTATTCAGGTATGACCTAAATCAAATCCCTTATGATTATACAGTGTAAGTGAGAAATAGATTTAAGGGACTAGATCTGATAGACAGAGTGCCTGATGAATTATGGATGGGTGTTAATGACATGATCCTTGAAACAGAGTTATTCCAAGATCCAGGACCAGGGAGGGTCTGGTGTGTGCAAAACAAGGGTCTGAGCTTACTCTGACTAGTGATATTCAGCTAGTGGAAGAGAGAGGATGAAGACACATGTGCTTCTTCACTATCTTGGCTTGAAGTGATATCTACTCCTTCTGCTCATGTTCCATCGACAAGAACTAATCACAACCTTCCTTATCACCCACTCTAGATACAATAGGAGCTGAGAAGGTATGGCTTCACCAGTTAATGACCTTGTAGGACAAGGCCTCATGCCTAGAAGGGCTCCATGCTGGGTTTCAAGGTCTGTTATCATTATCTGGAAATTATTGATAATTTTTTAAAACAGGGCTCAGTATTTTTATTTTACACCAGGGCACACAAATTATTCACTGCAGATGGTGACTGCAGCCATGAAATTAAAAGACGCTTACTCCTTGGAAGGAAAGTTATGACCAACCTAGATAGCATATTCAAAAGCGGAGACATTACTTTGCCAACGAAGGTTCGCCTAGTCAAGGCTATGATCTTTCCTGTGGTCATGTATGGATGTGAGAGCTGGACTGTGAAGAAAGCTGAGCGCCGAAGTATTGATGCTTCTGAACTGTGGTGTTGGAGAAGACTCTTGAGAGTCCCTTGGACTGCAAGGAGATTCAACCAGTCCATTCTGAAGGAGATCAGCCCTGGGATTTCTTTGGAAGGAATGATGCTAAAGCTGAAACTCCAGTATTTTGGCCACCTCATGCGAAGAGTTGACTCATTGGAGAAGACTCTGATGCTGGGAGGGATTGGGGGCAGGAGGAGAAGGGGACGACAGAGGATGAGATGGCTGGATGGCATTACTGACTCGATGGATGTGAGTTTGAGTGACCTCCGGGAGTTGGTGATAGACAGGGAGGCCTGGCGTGCTGCAGTTCATGGGGTCGCAAAGAGTCGGACACGACTGAGCGACTGATCTGATCTGATCTGATCTGAAGCTTAGAAATGGAATCTTTGACAGGGCAGCCTCTTCCCAACAATTGTTTTGCATTACTGAAGGTAAACATAAATATTTGGTGAACAGCTAGCCATCTCTGCCACACCTAAGCATTGTTTCCAAATTTGAAGCAAATAAGACTCTATATGATATTTTAAAACATCCAATATTTAAGAACCCCCAGAAACCAAATGAAAAGAATAAAAAAATTATCGCTAATCTTAGTTTTTTTTAATTACAGAAATGCATTAGCTCAGCTAGGAAAAATTGACAAGGGCATACCTCAATAGGCATCGGTGGAAAAGCAACATGGCGCAGATAAATGTGACAGCTGTAACCACATGCCAGTTCTAGTATTTTGGATTCAAAAAATATTTAATAAGCATATAGTACTTGTCAGCTATTCATCTATGGTTGGCAAACCACCATTAAGACAGACCAAAACGCAAATCTCTACCAGTACAACTTCTATTTAATCCCATTATACACACACACACACACACATTATATGGGCTTCCCAGGTGTCAGTAGTGGTAAAGAAACCACCTGCAAATGTAGGAGATGTAAGAGATATGGGTGCAATCTCTGGTTTGGAAAGATCCCCTGGAAGAGGGTATTACAACCCACTCAAGTATGCTTGCTTGGAGAATGCCATGAATAGAGGAGCCTAGCGGGCTACAGTTCACAGGGTTGCAAAGAATTGGACATGACTGATCCACTTGCCTGTGAATGTCCAGGAGTTTCCAGTGGAGGCGTGGGTTGGTGGTGGGCTACTGCAGGGTTGGGGGCACTGAGTGTAGCAGTACATGCATGGCGTCTTTTGAATGAAGTCATCATTATCTTCATTACCTCCACCATAGTATGGCTCCAGTAAATAGCTGGGAGGGAAAACAGCTCCACACAACAACATAAAAATGGATTAAAGATTTATTAAGCAAGGCCCTCCCCATGGTAAAAGAAACCCAAGTAAGACGGTAGGTGTTGGGAGAGGGCATCAGAGGGCAGACACATTAAAACCATGATCACAGAAAACTAGCCAATCTGATCACACGGACCACAGCCTTGTCTAACTCAGTGAAACCAAATCATGCCTGTGGAGCCACCCAAGATGGATGGGTCATGGTGGAGAGGTCTCACAGAATGTGGTTCACTGGAGAAGGGAATGGCAAACCACTCAGTATTCTTGCCTTGAGAACCCCATGAACAGTATGAAAAGGCAAAATGATAGGATACTGAAAGAGGAACTCCCCAGGTTGATAGGTGCCCAATTTGCTACTGGACATCAGTGGACATAAAACTCCAGAAAGAATGAAGGGATGGCTCCAAAGCAAAAACAATACCCAGTTGTGGATGTGATTGGTGATAGAAGCAAGGTCTGATGCTGTAAAGAGCAATATTGCACAGGAACCCGGAATGTCAGGTCCATGAATCAAGGCAAATTGGAAGTGGTAAAACAGGAGATGGCAAGAGTGAAGGTGGATGTTCTAGGAATCAGCTAACTAAAATGGACTGGAATGGATGAATTTAACTCAGATGACCATTATATCTACTACCGAGGGCAGAAATACCTTAGAAGAAATGGAGTAGCCATCATGGTCAACAAAAGAGTCCAAAATGCAGTACTTGGATGCAATATCAAAAACAACAGAGTGATCTCTGTTCGTTTCCAAGGCAAACCATTCAATATCACGGTAATCTAAACTTATGCCCCAGACAGTAACACTGAAGAAGCTGAAGTTGAATGGTTCTATGAAGACCTACAAGACATTTTAGAACTAACACACCCAAAAGATGTCCTTTTCATTATAGGGAACTGGAATGCAAAAGTAGGAAGTCAAGAAACACCTGGCAAATTTGGCCTTGGAATACAGAATGAAGCAGGGCAAAGGCCAATAGAGTTTTGCAAAGAGAACACACTGGTCATGGCAAACACCCTCTTCCAACAACACAAGAGAAGACTCTACACATTGACACCATCAGATGGTCAAAGTGAAATCAGACTGATGATATTCTTTGCAGCCAAAGATGGAGAAGCTCTCTACAGTCCGCAAAAACAAGACCAGGAGCTGACTGTGGCTCAGATCATGAACTCCTTATTGCCAAATTCAGACTGAAATTGAAAAAAGTAGGGAAAACCACTAGACCATTCAGGTATGACCTAAATCAAATCCCTTATGATTATACAGTGGAAGTGAGTAATAGATTTAAGGGACCAGATCTGATGGACAGAGTGCCTGATGAACTATGGATAGAGGTTCCTGACATTGTACAAGAGACAGGGATCAAGAACATTCCCATGGAAAAGAAATGCAAAAAGTAAAATGGCTGCCGGAGAAGGCCTTACAAATAGCTGTGAAAAGAAGAGAAGTGAAAAGCAAAGGAGAAAAGGAAAGATATAAGCATCTGAATGCAGAGTTTCAAAGAATAGCAAGGAGAGATAAGAAAACCTTCCTCAGTGATCAATGCAAAGAAATAGAGGAAAACAATAGATGGGAAAGACCAGAGATCTCTTCAAGAAAATTAGAGATACCAAGGGAACATTTGATAAAGGACAGAAATGGTGTGGACCTAACAGAAACAAAAGATATTAAGAAGAGGTGGCAAGAATACACAGAAGAACTATCCAAAAAAGATCTTCACAGCTCAGATAATCACGATGGTGTGATCACTCACCTAGAGCCAGACATCCTGGAATGTGAAGTCAAGTGGGCCTTAGAAAGCATCACTACGAACAAAGCTAGTGGAGGTGATGGAATTCCAGTTGAGCTATTTCAAGTCCTGAGAGATGATGCTGTGAAAGTGCTGCACTCAGTATGCCAGCAGTGGCCACAGGACTGGAAAAGGTCAGTTTTCATCCCAATCCCAAGGAAAGGCAATGCCAAAGAATGCTCAAACTACAGCACAATTGCACTCATCTCACATGCTAGTAAAGTAATGCTCAAAATTCTCCAAGCCAGACTTCAGCAATATGTGAACCATGAACTTCCAGATGTTCAAGCTAGTTTAGAAAAGGCAGAGGAACCAGAGATCAAATTGCCAACATCCGCTGGATCATGGAAAAAGAAAGAGAGTTCCAGAAAAACATCTACTTCTGCTTTATTGACTATGCCAAAGCCTTTGACTGTGTGGATCACAATAATCTGTGGAAAATTCTGAAAGAGATGGGAATACCAGACCACCTGACCTGCCTCTTGAGAAACCTATATGCAGGTCAGAAAGCAACAGTTAGAACTGAACATGGAACAACAGACTGATTCCAAATAAGAAAAGGAGTACATCAAGGCTGTATATTGTCATCCTTCTTATTTAACTTCTATGCAGAGTACATCATGAGAAATGCTTGGATGAAGGGTTGGAAGAAGCACAAGCTGGAATCAAGATTGCCAGAAGAAATATCAATCACCTCATATATGCAGATGACACCACCCTTATGGCAGAAAGTGAAGAGGAAGTAAAAAACCTATTGATGAAAGTGAAAGAGAAGAATGAAAAAGTTGGCTTAAAGCTCAACATTCAGAAAATGAAGTTCATGGCATCTGGTCCCATCACTTCATGGCAAATAGATGGGGAAACAGTGGAAACAGTGTCAGACTTTATTTTTCTGGGCTCCAAAATCACTGCAGCCATGAAATTAAAAGATGCTTACTCCTTGGAAGGAAAGTTGTAACCAACCTAGATAGCATATTAAAAAGCAGAGACATTATTTTGCCAACAAAGGTCCATCTAGTCAAGGCTATGGTTTTTCCAGTGGTCATGTATGGATGTGAGAGTTGGACTGTGAAGAAAGCTGAGTGCCGAAGAATTGATGCTTTTGAACTATGGTGTTGGAGAAGACTCTTGAGAGTCCCTGGATGGCAAGGAGATCCAACCAGTCCATTCTGAAGGAGATCAGTCCTGGGTGTTCATTGGAAGGACTGAAACTGAGCTGAAACTACAGTACTTTGGCCACCTCTTGCGAAGAGGTGACTCATTGGAAAAGACCCTGATGCTAGGAAGGGTTGAGGGCAGGAGGAGAAGGGGACGACAGAGGATGAGATGGCTGGATAGCATCACTGACTCGATGGACATGAGTTTGGGTCAACTTCGGGAGTTGGTAATGGGCAGGGAGGCCTGGCGTGATGCTGTGTATGGGGTTGCAAGAGTCGGACACGACTGTGACTGAACTGACTGTCCATCATAACAAGACCCATTTTCCTCCTCAGTCAGTCTCTCCCATCAAAAAGCTTCCATAAGTCTCTTATCCTTCTCCATCAGAAGGCAGACCGAATGAAAGCCACAATCACAGAAAATCAGCCAATCAAATCACATGGACCACAGCCTTGTCTAACTCAATGAAACGATGTTAAGGCCATGCCATTTAGGGCCACCCAAGATGGATGGGTCATGGTGGGGAGTTCTGACAGAATGTGGTCCACTGGAGAAGGGAATGACAAACCACTTCAGTATTCTTGCCTTGAGAACCCCATGAACAGTATGAAAAGGCAAAATGATAGGATACTGAAAGATGAACTCCCCAGGCCAGCCAGTGCCCAATATGCTACTGGAGATCAGTGGAGAAATAACTGCAGAAAAAATGAAGGGATGGAGCCAGAGCAAAAACAAAATCCAGTTGTGGATGTGACTGGTGATGGAAGCAAGGTCCAATGCTATAAAGAGAAATATTGCATAGGAACCTGGAATGTTAGGTCCATGAATCAAGACAAATTGGCACTGGTCAAACAGGAGATGGCAAGAGTGAACGTCGACATTTTAGGAATCAGCTAACTAAAATGGACTGGAATGGATGAATTTAACTCAGATGACCATTATGTATACTACTGTGGGCAGGAGTCCCTTAGAAGAAATGGAGTAGCCATCATAGTAGGAAAAAGAGTCTGAAATTTAGTACTTGGATGCAATCTCAGAAATGACAGAATGATCTCCGTTCACTTCCAAGGCAAACTATTCAATATCACAGTAATCCAAGTCTATGCCCCGACTAGTAATGCTGAATAAGCTTAATTAAACGGTTCTATAAAGATCTACAAGACTTTTTAGAAATAACACCCAAAAAAGATGTCCTTTTCACTATGGGGGACTGGAATGCAAAAGTAGGAAGTCAAGAAACACTTGGGGTAACAGGAAAATTTGGCCTTGGAATGTGGAATGAAACAGGGCAAAGCCTAATAGAGTTTTGCCAAGAGAATGTGCTGGTCATAGAAAACACCTTCTTCCAACAACACAAGAGAAGACTCTACACATGGACTCCACCAGGTGGTCAACACCGAAATCAGATTGATGATATTTTTTGCAGCCAAAGATGGAGAAGCTCTCTACAGTCAGCAAAAACAAGACTGGGAGCTGAGTGTGGCTCAGATCATGAACTCCTTATTGCCAAGTTTAGACTTAAATTGAAGAAAGTGGGGAAAACCACTAGACCATTCAGGTATGACCTAAATCAAATCCCTTATGATTATACAGTGGAAGTGAGAAATAGATTTAAGGGACTAGATCTGATGGACAGAGTGCCTGATGAACTATGGATAGAGGTTCTTGACATTGTACTGGGGACAGTGATCAAGACCATCCCCAAGAAAAAGAAATGCAAAAGAGAAAACTGGCTGTCTGAGGGTGCCTTACAAATAGCTGTGAAAAGAAGAGAAGCGAAAAGCAAAGGAGTAAAGGAAAGATATAAATATCTGAATGCAGAGTTCCAAAGAATAGCAAGGAGAGATAAGAAAACCTTCCTCAGCGATCAATGCAAAGAAATAGAGGAAAACAATAGATGGGAAAGACCAGAGATCTCTTCAAGAAAATTAGAGATACCAAGGGAACATTTGATAAAGGACAGAAATGGTGTGGACCTAACAGAAACAGAAGATATTAAGAAGAGGTGGCAAGAATACACAGAAGAACTATCCAAAAAAGATCTTCACAACCCAGATAATCACGATGGTGTGATCACTCACCTAGAGCCAGACATCCTGGAATGTGAAGTCAAGTGGGCCTTAGGGAGCATCACTATGAACAAAGCTAGTGGAAGTGATGGAATTCCAGTTGAGCTATTTCAAGTCCTGAGAGATGATGCTGTGAAAGTGCTGCACTCAATATGCCAGCAGATTTGGGAAAGTCAGCAGTGGTCACAGGACTGGAAAAGGTCAATTTTCATCCCAATCCCAAAGAAAGACAATGCAAAAGAATGTTCAAAGTATCGTACAATTGCACTTATGTCACACGCTAGTAAAGTAATGCTCAAAATTCACAATCCAGGCTTTAGCAATACATGAACTGTGAACTTCCAGATGTTCAAGCTAGTTTTAGAAAAGGCAGAGGAACCAGAGATCAAATTGCCAAGATCCGCTGGATCATGGAAAAAGCAAGAGAGTTGCAGAAAAACATCTACTTCTGCTTTATTGACTATGCCAAAACCTTTGCCTCTGTGGATCATAACAAATTGGAAAATTCTGAAAGATATGGGAAATCCAGATTACCTTATCTGCCTCCTGAGAAATATGTATGCAGGTCAAGAAGCAAGATTTAGAATTGGACATGGAACAACGGACCGATTCCAAATAGGGAAAGGAGTATGTCAAGGCTGTATATTGTCACCCTGCTTATTTAACTTCTATGCAGAGTACATCATGAAATATGCTGGGCTGAAGGAAGCACAAGCTGGAATCAAGATTGCTGGGAGAAATATCAATAACCTCACATATGCAGATGACACCACCCTTATGGCAGAAGTGAAGAATTAAAGAGCCTCTTGATGAAAGTGAAAGAGGAGATTGAAAAAGCTGGCTTAAAAGTCAGCATTCAATAAATGAAGGTCATGGCATCTGGTCCCATACCTTCACAGCAAATAGTTGGGAAAACAATGGAAAGAGTTACAGACTTTATTTTGGGCGGCTCCAAAATCACTGCAGATGGTGAGTACAGCCATGAAATTAAAAGACGCTTACTCCTTGGAAGAGAATCTATAACCAACCTAGACAGGATATTAAAAAGCAGAGACATTACTTTGCCATAAAAGGTTTGTCTAGTCAAAGCTATGGTTTTTCCAGTGGTCATGTATGGATGTGAGGGTTGAACTACAAGGAAAGCTGAGTGCTGAAGAATTGATGCTTTTGAACTGTGGTGCTGGGAACTCTTGAGAGTCCCTTGGACAGCAAGGAGATCAAACCAGTCAATCCTAAAGGAAATTAGTCCTGAATATTCATAGGAAGAACTGATGCTGAAGGTGAAATTCCAATACTTGGGCCACCTGATGCGAAGAACTGACTCATTGGAAAAGACGTTGATGCTGGGAAAGACTGAAGGTAGGAGGAGAAGTGGATGATAGAGGATGAGATGGTTGGATGACATCACTGACTCTATGGACATGAATTTGAGCAACCTCTGGGAGCTGGTGATGGATAAGGAAACCTGGCATCCTGCAGTCCCTGGAATCACAAAGAGGTGGACACGACTGAGCGACTGAACCGAACTGAATTGAAGTAGAGTTGATTTACAAATTCTGTTAGTTTCAGGTATACAGCAAAGTGATTCCATTATACATATACATTTTTTCAGATGACTTTCCATTATAGATTATAGATATCCATTAAGATACTGAATGTTGTTCCCTATGCTATACAGTAAATCCTTCTTCTATTTTCTATATAATAGTTTGTATCTGTTATTCTCATACTCGTATTTTATTCCTCCACTCTGCCCTTTACTCTTTGATAACCAGAAGTTTGTTTTCTGTGAGTCTGTTTCTGTTTTGTAAGTTCATTTGTATCATATTTTAGATTCCACAAATAAGTGATATTGTATGATATTTGTCTTTTTCTGTCTGACTTACTTCATTTAGTACCAAATTCTCTAGGTCCATCCATGTTGTTGCAAATGGCAATTTCATGTTTTTGATGGATGCATATGTATACCACATCTTAAACCAGTCATCTGTTGATGAGCACTTGGGTTGTTTCCATGTCTTGAATGCCGTTCTTTTATATTTTAAAAACAACTTTAAAGAAGTATTAGCACAATAAAATTCACATATATATAAAGTATATAATTTAACTTTAAAATAATATAATTTAGCATATGTACAGACCTGGGAATCCCCTTATCACTTCGTTCAGTCTCCAAACAATCACTGATCTGCTTTCTACCAGTATTTATTTAGTTTATATTTTCTAGAAGTTATATATGTATTATTATTTGTCTGACTTCTTTTTATGAATATAATTAGTTTGATATTCATCCATATTGGATGTATCGAGTAGTTCATTTCTTTTATTGCTGAATACAATTCCATTGTATGGATACACCCTCTTGTTTATCCATTCATTTGTTGTTGGACATTTGAATTATTGACAATTACAAATAAAGCTGCAGCCAGAATTTGTGTACAAGTAGTTCTGTGCACTTAGGCTTTCATATATCTTAAGTAAATGCTTAGAAAAGAAATGGCCAGCAGGTGTATGTATAACTTTTAAAGAAATTGTTTAACTATTTTTAAAAGTGATTATACCATTTTACATTTCTGCCAGGAATGCTTGAGTGTTCCATTTGCTCCACACCATCAGTTTTTTTTTAAATGTATTTTTATTTATTTATTTGGCAATGCTGGCTCTTAGTTATGGCATACATCATTTTCCATCTTTGCTAAGGCATGTAGGATCCAGGGATCAAACGTGGACCCCTGAATTGGGAGCATGAAATCTTATCCACTGGATTTCCAGGGAAGTTCCCATTAGTATTTTTAATTTTAGAGATTTTAATAGGTGCATAATGAAGGAAATGGCAACCCACTCCAGTGTTCTTGCCTGGAGAATCCCAGGGACTAGGAGGCCTCATGGGCTGCCATCTATGGGGTCGCACAGAGTCGGACACGACTGAAGCGACTTAGCAGCAGCAGCAGCAGCAATGGTATTTCATTGTGGTTTTAATTTGTATTTCCCTAATTTTTGCCACCTGATGTAAAGAGCTGACTCATTTGAAAAGACCTTGATGTTTGGAAAGATTGAAGGGAGGAGGGGAAGGGGATCATAGAGGATGAGATAGTTAATGGCATCACCGACTCAATGGACATGAGTTTGGGTAAACTCTGGGAGTTGGTGATGGATAGGGAGGCCTGGGGTCACAAAGAGTCAGACACGACTGAGTGACAGAACTGAACTGAATTACTAGTGATGTTTAAGATCTGTTCAATTCATTTTTATTATTTTTGTTTTACATGTTATTATCTTTTAGGGAACTTTACATAGTAAGAAAAAAGTTTTTGTAGCATCCAAATAGTTCTAATGCATTACTTCAACTTTTGCATTTAAAAAAATATTTTGCTTTCATTTTGAAGTATATTTTATAGGACATAAAATTCTCAGTCAACTCTCTCATTCTTCCAGTGCCTTAAAGATGGCTGCTCCATTGTCTTCTCATCTGTCTTGTTTCCAAGGAAAAATCTGTTATCCTCCTTATGTTTGTTCTTCTGTACATGCTGTGCCTTTTTCCCTCTGACTGTTTTAAAACTTTTTTCTTTTTATGATTGAGTTTAAACATCCCAATTATGGTGTTCCTTAATGTAGTTTTCTTCATGGGTATTGTATTTGGGGTTTGTTGAGATTCTAGGACTTGTGGGTTTATCATGTGTCATGATCATGCTTGCCTGCTCAGTCATGTCTGACTCTTTGCAATTCATGGATTATAGACCACCAGGCTCCTCTGTCCGTGGGATTCTCTAGGCAAGAATACTGGAGTCAGTTGCAATTTCCTCCTCCCAGATATCTAATACATTAGTTCAGCTTTTGCATTTAAAAAAATATTTTGCTTTCTGACCCAGGGTTCAAATCTACATCTCCTGCATTGCAGATGGATTCTTTACCCGCTGACCCACCATAGTTTTCATCCAATATGGAAACAAAGTTGATCACTATACACCTATCTGCCCCGTGTCTTTCATGGATACCAATTACATGTGTATTAAGCCACCTGAAGATGTTTCAAAACTCATGGAAAATCTGTTCATTTTCTTCCAATCTTTTTTTCTTTGTTTCTTTTTGGATAGTTTCTAGCTCTAGGTCTGAAAATTCACTAATATGTTCATCTAGAGCATCTGATCTATTGTTATCCCCATATGGTGTAATTTTCATCTCAGGGATTGTAGTTTTCATGTCTAGAAGTTTGATTTGCATTTTTAAAATTTATTTTCATGTTTTTACTTAGACACATTCAGTCTTTCATCTAACTTAGTGACCGTATGAAATACAATTGTCATAACTGTGTTAATATCCTTATTTACTGCTAATCTTATCACCTGTGTCATTTCTGGGCAGAATTCTGTTACTGAGTATAATTCTTTTATACTCGAGGGACACCCACTGGAGATCTTCAGAGTTCTGTCTGCAGCTCTCACTTCTCTGGTTACCCTTCTCTGTGAATTCTAGCTGCTTTGGCCTACCTAGACTTCCAGTTGTGTTTGCTTAGTGCACCTCAGGGTTCTTTGTGGGTTCTTGTCTCCTGTTCTACATCCTGGGAACTCTCCCTTGCTAGGAACCTGAGGCAGTGTTAAAGCTCATCTTATTTCCTTCTTGTCTCTTAGTGATGGTTGCCTTTAATTTTCTGATATCCAATTTCTTGAAAACCTGTTTTGAAACATATTTTGTCTTTTTTTCCCATTTGTTTCAGGCAGAGTGCTAAGTCTGGTCACTGTTATTCATCTTGGATGGAAGTGGATACCTCTATGATATTCTTTAAAATTTTTTTTTAATTTTATATTCAAGTATAGTTGATTAACAATGTTGTGTAAATTTCAGGTGTACAGAAAAGTGATCAGTTATACATGTATGTGTATCTGTTTTTTCAAATGCATTTAGGCTATTACAGAATGTTGAGCAGAGTTCTCTGTGCTAAACAGTAAGTCCTGTTGGTAATTGTTTTTAATATAGTCATGTGTACATGTCAATCCCAGACTCCCAAGAGTTTGGTAGACATCTTTGACTACCCATTTTTTTCATGATTTTTTGATGTGGACCAGTTTTAAAGTCCTTATTGAATTTGCTACTATATTTCTTCTGTTTTGTGTTTTGTGTTTTTTTTTTTTTTGGCCACAAGACATGTGGGATCTTAGTTTCCCAACTAGGGATCAAACCTGCAGCCCGTGCATGAGCAGGCCAAGTCTTAACCACTGGATCACAGGGGAAGTCCATTGATTACCTCTTAGAATCTCACAGTCACTACCACCACCACCACACACAAAAAAAGGCCCTGTCAGAGAACTGAATCATGGTGAAGAACATAAATGTCTTGTACACAGTTGATACTCAATAGGTATCGCACAGGTGAATGATTGAAGTACTGAAGGGATACTTCAGAGAAGAAATACAGAAGAGGAGGAGAAACAGAATTAGATTTGCCATCTTCATACCACACGTTGCTGGTGGAGATAACAGAAACAAACATAAATTATGTCATCTGTCAGGAATTGTTGGTTCAGAAAGCAGCGGCGGCAGATGTAGATGCCAGCAAAGCGAATCACTGCTACTTAGCACAATGGGAACACTTCAGTTCTTCATGCGAATGTTATAGGAATAAAAGGAAATGCACCTTAGCAGATAACTTAAAAAAAAAAAGTGGGGTGAAATTTAGCATCTATAGTGTGAAATATCTTTGGATGGAGATGTGCAGTTGGTGAAATAATGTCATAGCACTTCAAAGAGCAATCTCTTGCTGTCCTGATCCCACCCTGAAATTTCTCTTTCCTCACCAATAAAAGGATGTATTGCATAAATGCCATGACGTTTGTGGAGCTCTCGGTGTATCCGTGTAGAACATTATCTTAGCTGTGTGTAACGAGGAATCCTGCGGTCTGAAAAAATGGGAGACTGCTGTGCCTGCCAGCATTACTATTATTTTCCAAGTGGAACTGGGGGCCATTTCAAGTTTGGAAAAAAGCAAAACAAAACATGGACTAAGCCAACAGAGTATAATGGAATTCTTGAAATACAAACTGTCCTGCATTTTCCTTTTAAATCCACTTAAGTACCTGGAAAGCTTTAAGGAGGGATTTTAATGACTTTAATGTAAGAAATGCACACAGAATCAGCATGTCTGAAAAGTTTTTCTTTCTCCTATAAACTATTGAAGAAAGGACTATAGAGAGTTTTTGAGATTGAGATATGAGGCTTATTGACATCAAAATCATGTACCACAAGGCCGGTGTAGGCAAAGTAAATCTGGTTCTGTTTTTCCCCTTAGGAAGAAGCTTCCTGTCCACCCACTTTCAGAGCACAGCCCTTGTCCCTCAGTCAGCAACAAAGAGGATGAGCTAAGACCATGGTTTCTGTCTAGGGGACCATAAACACTGACATCTCCCAAATGTATTTTTCAAATAAAAATAATTACTTCTTTATAGTAACCTCTATATCATGAGAGAACTCTGTCTCTGCTATACACAGGCAGCATGAGCTTCTTGCAAGTATCCTCTGTTGAATTCCAAAGTATCTTCCCCTTATCAATGATTTGTTTTTGTGAAACTGTGCAATTGCATTGACCTCTCAACAGGCAAATATTCCTAGGAAAGGTGCCAGAGTGAAAATTTTTATCAAATCATCAATATGAAAAGCCTGAGGACATTGAGAGAGGAAGAACTAATAGAAGGCATACAGAAAAAGAAGGCAGGACCCAAGGATGTACCTCCCATTTTAGAATTTTGCTAAGGAGAGGTGATGTCATTGTTGTTCATCCATTCATGTATTCAATAAACTTTTACTAAATGTAAATGCATGATTTATTATTTTATATCCTTTCTCATACCCCAAAGAATTTTTGTGTTTATGATACAAACTCAGTCCCCCGTGAGGGTTTGACATAGACCCAAAGGCCACAGAAAAACAGGTTATAGTAAACAAAAAGGCCAACTTAGTTCAAAGTATAAAGTGCGATATAAATGAAGGTATCATAGATTATGACAGACATCATTCAGAGGAAAGGAGAACTCTAAAAAAAAGAGAGATGGGGTTTGGTAAATAATTAGAAATGGACATGGCCCCAAGATTTTTGGTTTAGGCAACTAAGTTATCATAACTGAGATGTAAAATGCAGTCAAAGGAACAAATTTTGGGGAAAGATAATGAGTTCAGTTTGGGAAATATTGAGTTTGTCTGTTCTGTAGGCAATGCCCTATGGATATATTGGTTGAATATACTGGTCTAGAGGTAAGGAGAAGTGTATTTAAATTGAAGGTAGAGATTTTGGAGTTATCTGTTTCTATGTGGCGGTTCACTATGTGAGTTGATAGAATTAACTGTAAAGAGGAACAATTTTAATGGGACGCATAGGAAATGTGGAAAGACTAAATTGGAGGTAGGGGCACAGAAAAGCAAGAAAGAAATCAAGGGACAATGATGTGACAGAAACCAGGGGAGGATAAATCTTCATGGGAGTGGGGAGTGATTGATTGTCAATGGTGGCAAAGGCTTTAGAGGGGTTATGAAGATCAATGTAGGACTTGGACAGGACAATTCAAAAAAAACTCCAATAATGTGATGGAAGTAGAAGCTAGACATTAGTGCATTAAAGAGTGAATACCATGGAAGCAACCTAAGTGTCCATTAACAGATGAATGGATAAAGAAGATGGGGTACATGTATACAATGGATATTACTCAGCCATAAGAAAGAAGGAAACAATGCCATCTCCAGCAGCACGGATGGACCTGGGTCTTATCATATTAAGTGAAGTAAGTCAGAAAGAGAAAGACAAATGCCATATGATAACATTCATGTGTGGAATCTAAAATATGATGCAAGTGAGCTTATTTACAAAACAGAAACAGACTCACAGACATAGAAAACAAACTTATGGCTTCCAAAGAGGAAAAGAGTGGGGAGGGATAAATTAGGAATTTGAGATTAGCAGATGCAGAATACTATATATAAAATAGGTAAACAACAAGGTCTTACTGTATAGTACAGGGAACTATAATCAATATTCTATAATAAAACATAATAAAGATAGTATAAAAAAGAATATATATATAACTGAATCACTTTGTTGTACACCAGAAACTAATACAACAAATCAACTATACTTCAATAAAAACAAATAAATTAATTCATGGTTCATTAAAAAAAAAAGGAGTGAATATCAGGCTTTCCCTGACATTACTGTAAGTGTAGTTGTAAGTGTACCGTTTCTTTTTTTTTAATATAAATTTATTTAACTGAAGGCTAATTACTTTACAATATTGTAGTGGTTTTGCCATACATTGACATGAATCTGCCATAGGTGTACATGTGTTCCCCATCCTGAACCCCCCTCCCACCTCCCTCACCATCCCATCCCTCTAGGTCATCCCAGTAAGTGTACCCTTTCAAGACAGGTTAGCTGTGAATACATTAAACCCCTTCAAAATGTGGTCTCTGTCTACATAGAAAACCCTAAAGACTCCACCAGAAAATTACTAGAGCTAATCAATGAATATAGTAAAGTGGCAGGATATAAAATCAACACACAGATATCCCTTGCATTCCTATACACTAATAATGAGAAAATAGAAAGAGAAATTAAGGAATCAATTACATTCACCATTGCAATGAAAAGAATAAAATACTTAGGAATATATCTACCTAAAGAAACTAAAGACCTATATATACAAAACTATAAAACACTGGTGGAAGAAATCAAAGAGAACACTAATAGACAGAGAAATATACCGTGCTCATGGATCGGAAGAATCAATATAGTGAAAATGAGTATACTACCCAAAAAAGCAATCTATAGATTCAATGCAATCCCTATCAAGCTACCAATGGTATTTTTCACAGAGCTCGAACAAATAATTTCAGAATTTATATGGAAATACAAAAAACCTCGAATAGCCAAAGCAATCTTGAGAAAGAAAAATGGAACTGGAGGAATCAACCTGCCTGACTTCAGGCTCTACCATAAAGACACAGTCATCAAAACAGTATGGTACTGGCACAAAGACAGAAATATAGGTCAATGGAACAAAATAGAAATCCCAGAGATAAATTCACGCACCTATGGACACCTTTGACAAAGGAGGTAACAATATACAATGGAAAAAAAGACAATCTCTTTAAAAAGTGGTGCTGGGAAAACTGGTCAACCACTTGTAAAAGAACGAAACTAAAACACTTTCTAACACCATACACAAAAATAAACTCAAAATGGATTAAAGATCTAAACGTAAGACCAGAAACTATAAAACTCCTAGAGGAGAACATAGGCAAAACACTCTCCAACATAAATCACAGCAGAATCTTCTATGACCCGCCTCCCAGAATATTGGAAATAAAAGCAAAAATAAACAAATGGGACCTAATTAAAATTAAAAAGCTTCTGCACAACAAAGGAAACTATAAGCAATGTGAAAAGGAAGCCTTCAGAATGGGATAAAATAATAGCAAATGAAGCAACAGACAAACAACTAATCTCAAAAATATACAAGCAACTTCTACAGCTCAATTCCAGAAAAATAAACTACCCAATCAAAAAATGGGCCAAAGAACTAAACAGACATTTCTCCAAAGAAGACATACAGATGGCTAACAAACACATGAAAAGATGCTCAACATCACTCATTATCAGAGAAATGCAAATCAAAACCACTATGAGGTACCATTTCATGCCAGTCAGAATGGCTGCGATCCAAAAGTCCACAAGCAATAAATGCTGGAGAGGGTGTGGAGAAAAGAGAACCCTCTTACACTGTTGGTGGGAATGCAAACTAGTACAGTCACTATGGAGAACAGTGTGTAGATTCCTTAAAAAACTGGAAATAGAACTGCCTTATGACCCAGCAATCCCACTGCTGGGCATAGACATTGAGGAAACTAGAATTGAAAGAGACGTGTAGCCCAGTGTTCATCCCACCACTGTTTATAATAGCGAGGACATGGAGGCAACCTAGATGTCCATCAGCAGACGAATGGATAAGAAAGCTGTGGTACATGTACACAATGGAGTATTACTCAGCCATTAAAAAGAATACATTAGAATCAGTTCTAATGAGGTGGATGAAACTGGAGCCTATTATACAGAGAGAAGTAAGCCAGAAAGAAAAATACCCATATAGTATCAGTTCAGTTCAGTTGCTCAGTCCTGTCCAACTCTGTGACCCCATGGATTGCAGTACACCAGGCCTCCCTGTCCAACACCAACTCCCGGAGTTCACCCAAACTCATGAACATCGAGTCAATGATGCCATCCAGCCATCTCATCCTCTTTCATCCTCTTCTCCTCCTGCCTCCAATCCCTCCCAGCATCAGGGTCTTTTCCAATGAGTCAACTCTTCCCATGATGTGGACAAACTATTGGAGTTTCAACTTTAGCATCAGTCCTTCCAAAGAACACCCAGGACTGATCTCCTTTAGGATGGACTGGTTGGATCTGCTTGCAGTCCAAGGGACTCTCTAGAGTCTTTTCCAACACCACAGTTCAAAAGCATCAATTCTTCAGTGCTCAGCCTTCTTCACAGTCCAACCCTCACATCCATACATGACCACGGGAAAAACCATAGCCTTGACTAGTTGGACCTTTGTTGGCAAAGTAAAGTCTCTGCTTTTGAATATGCTGTCTAGGTTGGTCATAACTTTCCTTCCAAGGAGTAAGCGTCTTTTAATTTCATGGCTGCAATCACCATCTGCAGTGATTTTGCAGCTCCAAAAAGTAAAGTCAGCCACTGTTTCCACTGTTTCCCCATCTATTTCCCATGAAGTTATGGGACCGGATGCCATGATCTTAGTTTTCTGAATGTTGAGCTTTAAGCCAACTTTTTCACTCTCCTCTTTCACTTTCATCAAGAGGCTCTTTAGTTCTTCTTCACTTTCTGCCATAATGATGGTGTCATCCGCATATCTGAAGTTATTGATATTTCTCCCAGCAATCTTGATTCCAACTTGTGCTTCTTCCAGCCCAGCATTTCTCATGATGTACTCTGCATAAAAGTTAAATAAGCAAGTGACAATATACAGCCTTGATATACTCTTTTTCCTATTTGGAACCAGTCTGTTGTTCCATGTCCTAACAGTTCTAACTGTTGCTTCATGATCTGCATACAGGTTTCTCAAGAGGCAGGTCAGGTGATCTGGTATTCCCATCTCTTTCAGAATTTTCCACAGTTTGTTGTGATCCACACAGTCAAAGGCTTTGGCATAGTCAATAAAGCAGAACTAGATGTTTTTCTGGAACTCTCTTGGTTTTTCCATGATCCAGCGGATGTTGGCAATTTGATCTCTGGTTCCTCTGCCTTTCCTAAAACCAGCTTGTATACTAACACATGTATATGGAATTTAGAAATATTGTAATGATAACCCTGTATGCGAGACAGCAAAAGAGACACAGATGTATAGAACAGTCTTTTGGAGTCTGTGAGAGAGGGCGAGGGTGGGATGATTTGGGAGATTGGCATTGAAACATGTATAATATCATATGTGAAATGAATCACTAGTCCAGGTTCGATGCATGATACAGGATGTTCCGGGCTGGTGCACTGGGATGATCTAGAGGGATGGTATGGGTAGGGAAGTGAGAGCGGGGTTCAGGATGGGCAATACGCGTACACCTGTTGCAGATTCATGTTGATGTATGGCTAAAACCAAGAGAATATTGTAAAGTAATTAGTCTCCAATTAAAATAAATAAATTTATTAAAAAAATGTGGTCTCTGGCCCAGAAATTGTATTTTTTCCTAAGGAAACTATCTAAGATATGCACAAAAATGTACATATTTCAATACTGATCACAGCATTATTTATAATGATACAAAATTGGGAATAACTTTAATGTTCAATTATAAGGCATTGGTTAAGCAATTTATGGTTCAGGCATATGATGAAAAAAATACTACCATTAAATTTATGTTGAAAGGAATATAGAGACATAAGAAATGCTTGCAACATATATTTTCTAACACTTCTTCATTGAGAAAGTATTCAATTTTTAGTTTCGGGAAAAGTCATTAAACATACTATCTCTACCCAAACCAAACCTGGCTATGAATACAGTGTAGAGATAAGGCAGTTAGTGGAGGGAATCAGTCAAGGACTGGTTTTTCTTTTCTTCATCTTTCTCTCCCTCCTCTATTCTCTCTGTTCTTCTTTAGTTAATTAGAGATCCCTGGAACATGCTTATTTGCTCAGAGGGAGGAATCAGCACTGAAAGAGCTAAAATACTGGGGATTAGGGGTCCTAATCCCCACTGGTTCTCATGGTCCAGTGGTTAAGAATTCACCTTGCAATGCAGGGGTCACAGGTTTGATCCTTGATGAGGGAACTAAAATCCCACATGATGTGGGGCAACTAAGCCCACAAACTCTGGAGCCCATGTACCACAGCTTGAAAGTCCTCGCACCTCAACAATAGATCCCACATGACACAAGGAAGATCTCATGCCTCTAAGACCCAAGGCAGCCAAATATACAATTAAGTAATAAATATTTGAAAAAAATACTGCGGATTAGTTGTGGGACAGAGGAAGCAAGATTTACCTGAAATAGGAAGAAAATTGGAGAATGAAGAGAGGATGGAGGAGGAGACAAATAAATGGGGATATATATGCCCAGATTGAAGAGGGACAGGGAGAGAACATCTGAGATACATCCATTCAACATGCTTTACTTTTCTGTGAAAAAGAAAGCTAGGTCACCCATCTGCAGAATATAAGGAGATTGTGGGTGGCATCGAAGACTTGAGAAGGGTTAAAATTTAGGAAGAGGATTGTTTGTAGGGAATGAGAAAGAACACGTCAGCCTTATGAATGAAAACTGATAATGCTAATGTGTGCCTTGTTTCCTTTCATATCAATTTCATGATGAGACAAAAGGAGGAACAGAGTGTGCCGAGTGAGAGTGCATTAATGATAGGAAGTTACCTGTGAGTATGTGAATGTGTAAGGTTCTGCCTCTTCATCTCACCACAAGCATTAACAGGTACTTATTGAATTCTCACAATCAAGGCATGGAAGAGACTGCACAGTGATGAGATATGGTGCCCATCCTTACGGAACTTACATCTGGGCGGGGAGATGAATCGCAGCCACTTCAAAAGTTAACTGCATTACAAGGTAATTTTGCCATAAGTGAGGAAAGTGTCATAAAGAAGCAGAAAAATGATTGATCACTTACAACTGAAGTAATCAGGGATGAGTTCCTATTATTTTTACTTTCCCTTTGTGTATTTATTTATTTCTCCTTTTTGATAGAGTAGACATTGCTATATTCATCTTTAACTCCTGCCACACTTCTTGGTACATGCCAAGTCCTTAATAACCATTGCTGAATGAACAGATTAATGAATAAACAAACAAGTCAAGTAATATTTGATTGACTTGAGGGGAGGTGGGGTGGAATTCATTTCAGTAGGGTTATAGTAACATAAAAATGTAGAAGAAAGGAGAAAAGAAGAAACGGAAAATAAAACAGCATTTGCTGAGTATCAGATCAGATCAGATCAGATCAGTGGCTCAGTCGTGTCCGACTCTTTGCGACCCCATGAACCGCAGCACGCCAGGCCTCCCTGTCCATCACCAGCTCACAGAGGTCACTCAGACTCACACCCATCAAGTCAGTGATGCCATCCAGCCATCTCATCCTCTGTCATCCCCTTCTCCTCCTGCCCCCAATCCCTCCCAGCATCAGAGTCTTCTCCAATGAGTCAACTCTTCGCATGAGGTGGCCAAAATACTGGAATTTCAGCTTTAGCATCATTCTTTCCAAAGAAATTCCAGGATTGATCTCCTTCAGAATGGACTGGTTGGATCTTCTTGCAGTCCAAGGGACTCTCAAGAGTCTTCTCCAACACCACAGTTCAAAAGCATCAATTCTTTGGCGCTCAGCCTTCTTCACAGTCCAGCTCTCACATCCATACATGACCACAGGAAAGACCATAGCCTTGACTAGGCGAACCTTTGTTGGCAAAGTAATGTCTCTGCTTTTGAATATGCTATCTAGGTTGGTCATAACGTTTCTTCCAAGGAGTAAGCGTCTTTTAATTTCATGGCTGGAGTCACCATCTGCAGTGATTTTGGAGCCCAGAAAAATAAATTCTGACACTGTTTCCACTGTTTCTCCATCTATTTCCCATGAAGTGATGCTGAGTATAGGCCAATACTATTATATGTTTTACCTACATTATAGACACATTTAATGTAACAGTAACCCTGTGAAAGAGCTATAAATATCTTCATTTGAAAGGATGAAGAGTTTCAGGGAGATAAGGTGACTTGCTCAGGTAGTGAATAAATGTGTCAGTGCTGGGCCTAGATCCCCAGAACACGAGGCTGGTCCTAGGACAGTGAAGAGATGGGTTTGCAGTGAAGAGATGGATTTTCATGTACTCCCTTGCAAGAGCATGTCTTTCTCCATCTTTACTACATCACATGGTGTTCCTGTAGCCTTAAACTCCTGTAACTACTAGCTACATCTCAGTTCCTAGAGGTGGTAATGGCCTGAATTCCCATTGCCTGAGTCTTCACTCTCACAAAAGCACCCCGGTGGTCAGGCCCCTGCCCTCTCTAATCTCATTTCAGATGGCTGTCTATTCGCCAACATCCACGCTCCAGGTTTCCTGGACTACACTTGCTCATTCAGCCTTTTTGACCTTCCCTCATGCTAGTCTCTGTGTCCAAGGCCCTTCTTGCTTTGGTACCTGTTTATCTTTCAAAATCTAACTCCATGGCCGCTTCTTTTTCTGACTCAAAAATAATGTTGGTTGCATGAGCTGATACTTTTGTCTTCCTGCGCTTCCATCATATTCTTTTTTCTTTTCTTGAAAATGGCCATGTTCATGAATTCTTCTCTTTTCCTCTCCTCCCCTAAAGAGCCCACCTGGCCAAAGTACAGTTTAGTACTTCTAGAGTCAAAGGTGGCCTCTTTGACTTCAATATTATGAAAGACAAGGGAAATTTTGGCACTTATCCCTAAGGCCAAGGCTCTGAAGTTTTGGACCTCCCCTAATTCCATCGGATAAGGGGAAGAGAGAATTTAAGTTATGTATATGTATATATAGAGGGTTTCCCAGGCGGCACTAGTGGTAAAGAACCTGCCTGCCAATGCAGGAGACATAAGGAACGTGGACTTGATCCCTGGGTCGGGAAGATCCCCTGGAGGAGGGCATGGCAACTGACTCTAGTATTCTTGCCTGGAGAATCTCATGGATAGAGGAGCTTGGTGGACTACAGTCCATAGGGCAACAAAAGAATCAGAAATCGATTCCTTCAATATACATAAAATTGAGCCCATAAAAGTGTTCCTTTTTATCAAGTTCTGGAAATCCTGGTGTATTTCCATCCCATCTTGTGGCTCAGATAATAAAGAATTTGCCTGCAATGGGAGACCTGGGTTCGATTCCTGTGTCAGGAAGATCCCATGGAGGAGGGTATGGCAACCCACTCCAGTATTCTTGCCTGGGAAATCCCCCACACAGTGGAGTCTAGTAGGCTGCAGTCCTTGGGGTCGCAAAGAGTCAGACATGATCTGCTGAGCTGCTGGAGAAAAGTTGAGAGGCCCTCTTCAGGCTCTGGCCCAAGGTGGCAGCCAGCGTGAAGCTCTGCAGGCTTCCTCCAAAGCATTTGAACCTTGCAGCTGGGAGGAGAGTGCTGATGCCTCTTAGGAACAGCAGGAAACAACACATGTGTCTAGCTTCAGGGATTAATTAACACTGCTCTGAAATAAATCCCTTAGAAGGATTTTCCTTCTCTTTGACAGAAATCCATTTTCAAGTGTAGAGTAATTTGCTATTAAATGAGCCTAAGGCTGGTCTCCTCACATAGTCTTCTTCTGGAAGTCACTCATGATGCCAGAGCTAAAACCACCCTTACTACTGCTATGACCAGGGCATGCAGAGGGTGTGGGCAGTGTGTTCTTTGCCATGGGATAGGCCTGGAGTTAAGTGTTCCTGGTGGTGGTGGTGATAGGAGAGATTGGGACTGATACATAGTTTAATCTGATTCCAGGGACTTCCCTGGTGGTCTAGTGCTTGGGAGTCTGCCTGCCAATGCAGGGGACATGGGTTCGATCCCTGGTCCAGGAAGATCCTACAGGCCACAAAGCAACTAAACCCGAAGGCCACAACTACTGAGCCCACGAGCCACTACTACTGAAGCCCGTGTGCCAAGAGCCTGGTGCTCCACAACAAGAGAAGCCACCACAATGAGAAACCTGTGCACCACAACAAAGAATAGCCCCAGCTCACAGCAACTAGTGAAAGTCCATAGGCAGCAATGAAGACCCAGCACAGACAAAAATGAAGAAATCTTTAAAAATAAATCTGACTCCAGTTCAACAATGTTTAGAGATAGCCCAGTGGCATTCATCTGGACAGAAGACCACAGGGGAAAGAGGATTGTTCTAGGAGCTCTTAGGAGAGACTCTGCTGATCTCATTTTCTGTAGTTAGATGGCAGCTGGAAGAGGGGAAGCAGCCACCTATGCACCCACAGTCGTGAGAAGTTAGTTCCCCAGGATTCCCAGCTCTTCCACTCCTCCCCATCTTCCATCTCTCCCTCATGAGTGTGAAGAAGCACCCTAAGAAGCCCCAACCTACAGGTATCCTGCCATCTTGCTGTAGGAAAGAGGTATCCCAGAATAATTGTAGGTCACCTTTTGCACCTCATTTATACAAAATCATAGGAATGTTGACTTCTTATCAAAGAGAACAAGTATTGTCTTCCAACAAGTATGCTTGCCAGATCAAGATGGGAAACTAAGGATACTGTGAATGGAGAAGGGAAGGACAGGAAGTGGGAAAGTAGGGGAGGAAGCCATTGTCAGAAAGGATCAGTTTTTTTTTTTTTTTTTAATTTATTTATTTTGAATTGGAGGATAAATGCTTTACAATTATCTGTCATACATTAACATGAATCAGCCATAGGCATACATATGTCCCCTCCTTCTTGAACCTCTCTCCTAACTTCTATCCCATCCCACCCCTCTGCTGCTGCTGCTGAGTCACTTTAGTCGTGTCCAACTCTGTGTGACCCCAGAGACTGCAGCCCACCAGGCTCCCCTGTCCCTGGGATTCTCCAGGCAAGAACACTGGAGTG
Organism: Tragelaphus eurycerus; assembly: GCA_935064755.1. NCBI lineage: Eukaryota > Metazoa > Chordata > Mammalia > Artiodactyla > Bovidae > Tragelaphus > Tragelaphus eurycerus. Next base: position 12,200,269 of record CAKXYN010000036.1, on the reverse strand, counting down.
GGTTGTCATTTCCTTCTCCAATGCATGAAAGTGAAAAGTGAGAGTGAAGTCGCTCAGTCGTGTCTGACTCTTAGGGACCCCATGGATTGCAGCCCACCAGGCTCCTCCATCCATGGGATTTTCTAGGCAAGAATACTAAAGTGGGGTGGCACATTGCTAGTCTTCACTTAACTTGAGGGCTTGAAGGTCGTTATGCCAAGAACATTCTTTAAAGGTCAAGTTCCTAAGTACCTTTAGAATGTTAAGGGAAAACTATTCTTCTGAGTTGGAGAAGGCAATGGCACCCCATTCTAGTACTTTTGCCTAGAAAATCCCATGGCCGGAGGAGTGTGGTAGGCTGCAATCCATGGGGTCGCTAGAGTCGGATACGACTGAGCGACTTCACTTTCAGTTTTCACTTTCATGCATTGGAGAAGGAAATGGCAACCCACTCCAGTGTTCTTGCCTGGAGAATCCCAGGGACAGGAGAGCCTTGTGGGCTGCCATCTATGGGGTCGCACAGAGTCAGACACGACTGAAGCAACTTAGCAAGCAAGCAAGCAATTCTTCTGAGTATGAGACTAACAGGCCCTGAAGTGGTCAGATGAAATGCAAGTTTGTAGACACAAAGTATGCATGATCCACGGGTTGACCGATGAGAAGTAAGATGGTTGATGACTCTCTGAGGTGGATGCCATGGCTCACTGCCCAGGGCTTCTTTAAAACAGAGACACTCCTGTCCTAGCACCTGGAGATATTGGTGATGACAGCTTTACCGGAGGAATTCATTGGGAAAGATCCTGATGCCGGGAAATATTGAGGGCAGGGGGAGAAGGTGGTGAGAGAGGATGAGATGGTTGGATGGCATCACCTACTTGAGTTTGAGCAAACTCCTGGAGACAGTGAAGGACAGGGAAGCCTGGTGTGCTGCAGTCCATGGGGTGACAAAGAGTCAGACACGACTGAGCAACTCAACAACAATAACAGGGAATTACCCTTGAAGGAAGAGATAGCTACTTAGTTTAGCCATGATGCTTCCCCAGGAGCAGCCCACATCCAATGACTGGTTATTGGGGAAGGGAGTGGTAGGTGGTGGAAGTGGCAGGGTGACCATGCCCATTGCCTCAAGGTAACACAAGTCTGAATAGCTATTCCAGCTCTAGAGGCTTCTGGAAGATTGTCCATGGTCTGTATTTTGCCTGCATCACAACTCCAGTCTTTCCTCTGCCCAGTTTTTCTTCCTTCACTCTTTCAAGATGGGGGTCCCTGTGGGCACTCTCTATAAACCTCATATATGCAGCTCTCAGTTTCAGGGTCATCCCTCTGTGGAGATTGACCTGGGACATTCTATGTCACTATTTCGAGAGAGACAAGAGGTCATCCTTTTAAGAGCTAAAACATTCCAAGGAGCACTAGACCCAGGGCACCTGTGTATTCCAAAATATTAAAGATGGTAACCAGAGAATTGGGGCTTCCAGGGTGACACTAGTTGTAAAAAACTTGCCTGCAACGCAGGAGACACGAAAGGTAGGTTTGATCCTTGGAGGAGGAAGACCCCCTGGGGTAGGAAATGGCAACCCATTCCAGTATTCTTGCCTGAGAAATCCCATGGATAGAGGAGCCTGGCAGGCTACAGTTCATGGGGCTGCAGAGAGTCAGACACGATTGAGTGATTGATCATCAGCAGCAACCACAGAATCAAGGAGGCCTATGTTAGCTTGAGTGGGTCAGAACAAGTGTCTGTCCTCTCACACAGAGGAGGTCACTTCCTCACACCTGTAGGATGTAACTGTTGACTGCTCCATATCCATGCCGCTCAGCCCCAAAACATACCTTGAGTTTTGATTTTCTATTTCAGTTCTTCCGAATGTTATTCCCTTTTTGTTCCTGTTGTTCCCAGCACTGAGAGTTAATTTGTTCATCCTTCTGAGAACTCTAATCCCAAAGGATAAGTAAATTCCCTTTGCAACCCAGGAAGAAAACAGAGGTCTTTGATTTCGTGTTGTCACTAAGTCAGTTCCCAAGATTAAAGCCAAATCTAGGTATTTGCTGAGACTTTCTTAGAATGTCTTCATTTTGTGTACACAGCCAGCACTTGGCTGTTTATGATGATGTTAAGACATTTAAAGATGTTTTCAGTTTAATTTGAAGTTTAGCTAATATTTATTTAGCACGTATTATTTGCTTGACATTTCTATTGTAAAATAAAACATGGATATAGAAAATCAAACGGAAAAGCAAAGAGTAATGAATTCTATGTTTGTTGTAACCCCTCCTCGGGTTTAGAAATAGAACTTTTCTGGGGTGCTATCCCAGCAGCCCCTCTGTCTACCCTACCCCAATCTCAATTCTCCTCCTTTTCTCCACAGTAACCACTGCTCAGATTTTCTTTTAAAAAATATTTATTTATTTATTTGACTGTGCCAGATCTTAGCTGCGGTAAACTGTTATCTTTTCATTGCACCACGTGGGATCTCAATTCTCCATCCAGGGATTGAACTTGAGCCCCCTGCAGTAGAAGCAGTCTTAACCACTGGACCACCAGGGAAGTTCTTGTAGATTCTATAATAATCACTTCTTTGCATTTCTTTAGAGTTTTATCAAAAAATGTGCATCCCCAGACTATAATTTTGACTTGCCTGCTTTTAAAAATATGTCTTTTACATTTCTTTGAATCTACAGCTTCCTCCTCCATCCCTTTCTTTCCCTCACATAAGTTGAAAAACTTGAGGCATGTGATCTTCACTTTCTCATAGTCTGGATTTTTCACTTTAACATTTTCTTCTCTCTCTATATACCTTACAAATTGGCACCTGGATCCACACTTTGCCAGACCCATGTTTGACCCCTTCTACAAATGAAGAGATTTGAATCCCCATTCTGTCCATTCAGATATCTTTACTGAACCTCAAATTGTCCTGTATTTGACTAGTGGGGGCCTCTTCAATCAGCTTCTGAGTCTTTCATGAATTCTTTGCTATTGGGTGTGTTAAGGTTTTCCAGGCTCATCTTGTGGATTTCTGGCCCCAGATATGGAAATAGCTACTTCTCTAAGAAGCCTTGGGCAGTTTTTCAGGGAAAATGGTATCTGAAAACCACAGTCTGTTTGTTGGGGATGATCATTGTTTCAAGGCTTCTATAGTGGACATATTACTTCATGATTTCAAACTATAGTTGGCATTTAAATTTAGTAAGAGAGGGATTTTTACTTGATTTCTGTATTGCATCTCTATTTCTTTTCTTTCATACCAAAATTTTAGTTGTCAAGAACACGGGAAGTGATAGAATCAGAATGTTCCATCATTACTCAATTCCAATATTTTATACATGTGCTCAGTCGCTTCAGTCATGTCCGACTCTGTGTGACCCTATGAACTGAAGCCTGCCAGGCTCCTCTGTCTATGGGATTCTCCAGGCAAGAATACTGGAGTGGATTGCCAATCCCTCTTCCAATTATATACACACATGATACTAATACTACTACTGGTAATATGATCGTCTTCAAAGAGATGGGAATATCAGACTACCTTACCTGCTTCTTGAGAAATCTGTATGCAGGTCAAGAAGCAACAGTTAGAACAGGACATGGAACAATGGACTGGTTCAAAATTAGGAAAGGAGTATGTCAAGGCTGTATATTGTCACCCTGGCTTATTTAACTTTTATGCAGAGTACATCATGTGAAATGCCAGGCTGGATAAAGCCCAAGTTGGAATCAAGATTGGGAGAAATGTCAATAACTTCAGATACGGAAATGACACCACCCTTGTGACAGAAAGTGAAGAGGAACTAAAAAGCCTCTTGATGAAGGTGAAAGAGAGTTAAAAAGCTAACTTAAAACTCAGCATTCAAAAAACAAAGATCATGGCAACTGGTCCTATCACTTCATGACAGATAGATAGGGAAACAATGAAAACAGTGATAGACTTTATTTCCTTGGGCTCCAAAATCACTGTGGATGGTGACTGCCTCTGTGAAATTAGCTTGCTCCTTGGAAAAAAAGCCGTTGACAAACCTAAACAATGTATTAAAAAGCAGAGACATTACTTTGTTGACAAAGGTCCGTCTAGTCAAAAGTATGATTTTTCCAGTAGTTGTGTATGGATGTGAGAGCTGGATAATACAGAAAGTTGAGTGACAAAGAATTGATGCTTTTGAACTGTGGTGTTGGAGAAGACTCTTGAGAGTTCCTTGGGCTGCAAGGAAATCAAACCAGTAAATCCTAAAGGAAATCATCCCTGAATATTCATTGGAAGGATTGATGCTGAAGCAGAAGCTCCAATACTTTGGATACCTGATATAAATAGCTGACTCCTTGGAAAAGACCCTGATGCTGGGAAAGATTGAAGGCAAGAGGAGAAGGGGATGACAGAGGACTATATGGTTGGATGGCATCACTGACTTGATGGATATGGGTTTGAGCAAGCTCCAAAAGTTGGTGATAGACAGGTAAGCCTGGTGTGCTTCAGTCCGTGGGGTCGCAAAGAGTTGGACATGACTGAGCAACTGAACAACAAAAATATTATCATTGAAAATAATTACCAATTTTCTGAATATACTTTCCCCATCTCCATTGATTTTTACAGCCTGCCAATGCAGGAGACTCAAGAGATATGAATTTGATCCCTGGGTTGGTAAGATCCCCTGGAGTAGGAAATGGCAAACCACTCCAGCATTCTTGCCTGGGGAATCCCTTGGACAAAGGAGCCTGACAGGCTGTTGTCTATGGGGTCGCAAAGTCAGATAAGACCGAGCATGAGCATGTAATGACTATATCTATACTGTCTAAGCATATAGCCGTCATCACTATACTTTTCCTTTTTAATGCTCATTGCTCTTGGTTCTATTATAATGTGTGCATTCATGCTAAGTTGCTTCAGTCGTGTCTGACTCTTTGTGACCCTATGGACAGTATCCTGCCATGCTCTGCTGTTCATGGAACTCTCCAGGTGAGAATGCTGGAGTGGGTTTCCATGCCCTCCTCCAGGGGATCTTCCCAACCCAGGGACTGAACCTGCCTCTTCTATCTCCTGCATTGGCAGTTGAGTACTTTACTACTTTTGCCACCTGGGAAGCCCTAATTCTACAATAACCATATGTTTTATCTATTTAGTTCTATCAGTCCTTGTGTCTATGTCTCTCTAGTGGTTTTGATTCTCTGAAACTCATTTATAGTGTATTCCTCAGGCAAGGCTCATAGGAATAATATTCCTTGAGTTTTTATATGTTGATAACAGTTTGTGTTGGAGAAGGCAATGGCACCCCACTCCAGTACTCCTGCCTGGAAAATCCCATGGACGGAAGACCCTGGTAGGCTGCAGTCCATGAGGTCGCTGAGGATCGGACATGACTGAGCGACTGACTTCACTTTCACTTTTCACTTTCATGCATTGGAGAAGGAAATGGCAACCCACTCCAGTGTTCTTGCCTGGAGAATCCCAGGAACAGGGGAGCCTGGTGGGCTGCCATCTATGGGGTCACACAGAGTCGGACACAACTGAAGTGACTTAGCAGCAGCAGCAGCAACAGTTTGTGTATGCTCTTGATGTCTGAAAGTCAGTTTTGCTGAATAAAAAATCCTTTTCTTTATATTTCCTTTAGACAATTCTTTTCTTGAGTATGTTAATTAAGTCACTCTACTTTTTTCCCTGTCATAAAGCATTTCTGTTTTAGGTTTGATGGTAACTTAACTTTCCCCCTTATAAATAGCTTGCTTTTTACCCCTAGATGCTCAGATAATTAATTTTCTTTAAAATCCAATGACTTTATTAGACTATGTCTTTCTGTTGGCCATTCTGAGTTGATATGCTCAGATGTGTGATGTGCTCTTTCAAATTTTTCTTAAATTATTGTTTTTAGTATTTGTCCTCTTTATTGCTTCAGTTTCCTTCCTCAGGGATCCTTATAATATGTAATTTGAATCTTCTTTGCCTATCTTCCTTTGCTACTTTCTCTTTAATACTTCTTCTTTATTTCCTTTTGATTTTTAAAATCTTCCTCTTTTTCACCTATTTTTCTTAAGGCATATTTTGTGTTTATTTGCTTTTGTGTTCCAGTTTAATCTTTGTTTCCAAAATGCCTTTTCATTTATTTATAATTCTTCTGCTCTGTCACTTCACTTCTGAGTTTTTAAAATTCTGACTAGATTGTTCCTTTACATCTTATATCATTTTCTTAATGTCTTTTAGTTCATTTTGAAATAGGTTACAGTTTTGATCTGTCCCTGTCTTTCTGATATGCTTTTGTTATCTATGGTGATGTTATTCTGCTTTCTATTCTCTTTTATCATATAATAACTTTGCATAGGACTTGACTTCGATGCTGCTCAATTTTATGGGAAATCAGTTTTCTGGAATTTCAGAGGCCTGATTCAGGCTAACATTTCTAATTTCAGAGAATCCTCTCTTCTATTGTTTTCCAAAACTTCCTGGTTCTGTTTTCCACCTCCAATTGTATCTGCATCTTTTCTTTCCTTGGTCTCTACTGGGCCTATTCCATTCAATGTTGATTAAATCCCAGAAGTTTCTCCTCAGTGCTGGGACCTTTCCTGAAAGGGACCTCAGTCCTACAAGAAAAAGTGCTGGATTCTTTCAGTTCCAGTTTCCTCCTTGAGCCTTGCCTTGCTTATCGAGTGTGTGTGTCAGTTGCTTAGTCATGTCTGACTCTTTGTGACCCCATTGACTGCAGCCTGCTAGGCTTCTCTGTCCATGGAATTCTCCAGGCAAGAAAAATGGAGTGGGCTGCCATTCCTTTCTTCAGGGGAATCTTCCCTACTCAGAAATTGAATGTGGGTCTCCTGCATTGCAAGCAGATTCTTTACCATCTGAGCCACAAATGGAGCCCTGCACTTGCCCATCACGGGATTGTATAAAGCCCTCCAGGGTCAATGGCTGATACCAAGTGGGTTCACAGTGTTTATCATGGCTTCTCTCTGCTTTATTCTGCACAGATGCTGGTACCACTATGAGCCTGTGACTGTGCTGATTTATCGCCATTGGCTGATATTTTGAGGTTTCTAAAGTGTCCAAAATGCAGTACTTGGATGCAATCTCAAAAACAACAGAATGATGTCTGTTTATTTCTAAAACAAACCATTCAATATCATGGTAATCTAAACCTATGCCCCAACCAGTAACGCTGAAGAAGCTGAAGTTGAACGGTTCTATGAAGACCTACAAGACCTTTTAGAACAAACACCCCAAAAGATGTCCTTTTCACTATAGGGAACTGGAATGCAAAAGTAGGAAGTCAAGAAACACCTGGAGTAACAGGAAATTTGGCCTTGAGTATGGAATGAAGCAGGGCAAAGGCTAGTAGAGTTTTACTAAGAGAATACACTGGTCATAGCAAACACTCTCTTTCAAGAACACAAGAGAAGACTCTACACATGGACATCACCAAATGGTCAACACCAAAATCAAATTGATTATATTCTTTGCAGCCAGAGATGGAGAAACTCTATACAGTCAGCAAAAACAATACCGGGCGCTGACTGTGGCTCAGAGCACGAATGCTTTATTGCCAAATTCAGGCTGAAATTGAAGAAAGTAGGGAAAACCACTAGACCATTCAGGTATGACCTAAATCAAATCCCTTATGATTATACAGTGGAAGTGAGAAATAGATTTAAGAGACTAGATCTGATACACAGAGTGCCTGATGAACTATGGATGGAGGTTCCTGACATTGTACAAGAGACAGGAATCAAGACCATCCCCATGGAAAAGAAATGCAAAAAAGAAAAATGACTGAGGAGGGCTTACAAATAGCTGTGAAAAGAAGGGAAGTGAAAAGTAAAGGAGAAAAGGAAAGATATAAACATCTGAATGCAGAGTTCCAAAGAATAGCAAGAAGAGATAAGAAAGCCTTCTTCAACGATCAATGCAAAGAAATAGAGGAAAACAACAGAATGGGAAAGACTAGAGATCTATTCAAGAAAATTAGAGATACCAAGGGAACATTTCATGCAAAGATGGGCTCGATAAAGGACAGAAATGATAGGGACCTAACAGAAGCAGAAGATATTAAGAAGAGGTGGCAAGAATACACAGAAGAACTATCCAAAAAAGAGCTTCATGAGCCAGATAATCATGATGGTGTGATCAATGACCTAGAGCCAGATATCCTGGAATGTGAAGTCAAGTGGGCCTTAGAAAGCATCACTACGAACAAAGTTAGTGGAGGTGATAAAATTCCACTTGAGCTATTTCAAATCCTGAAAGATGATGCTGTGAAAGTGCTGCATTCAATATGCCAGCAAATTTGGAAAACTCAGCAGTGGCCACAGGACTGGAAAAGGTCAGTTTTCATTCCAATCCCAAAGAAAGGCAATGCCAAGAGTGCTCAAACCATCTCACAATTGCACTCATCTCATGCTAGTAAAGTAATGCTCAAAATTCTCCAAGCCTGACTTTAGCAATATGTGAACTGTGAACTTCCTGATGTTCAGGCTGGTTTTAGAAAAGGCAGAGGAGCCAGAGATCAAATTGCCAACATCCGCTGGATCATGGAAAAACCAAGAGAGTTCCAGAAAAACATCTATTTCTGCTTTATTGACTATGCCAAAGCCTTTGACTGTGTGGATCACAATAAACTGTGGGAAATTCTGAAAGAGATGGGAATACCAGACTACCTGACCTGCCTCTTGAGAAACCTGTATGCAGGTCAGGAAACAACAGTTAGAACTGTTAGGACATGGAATAACAGACTGGTTCCAAATAGGAAAAGGAGTACATCAAGGCTGTATATTGTCACCCTGCTATTTAACTTCTATGCAGAGTACATCATGAGAAATGCTGGGCTGGAAGAAGCACAAGTTGGAATAAAGATTGCCAAGAGAAATATCAATAACGTCATATATGCAGATAACACCACCCTTATGGCAGAAAGTGAAGAAGAACTAAAGAGCCTCTTGATGAAAGTGAAAGAGGAGAGTGAAAAAGTTGGCTTAAAGCTCAACATTCAGAAAATGAAGATCATGGCATCTGGTCCCATCACTTCATGGCAAATAGATGGCGAAACAGTGGAAACAGTGTCAGACTTTATTTTTTTAGGCTTCAAAATCACTGCAGATGGTGATTGCTGCCATGAAATTAAAAGACGCTTACTCCTTTGGAGGAAAGTTATGACCAACCTAGATGGCATATTCAAAAACAGGGACATTACTTTGCCAACAAAGGTCTGTTAGTCAAGGCTATGATTTTTCCAGTGGTCATGTATGGATGTGAGAGTTGGACTGTGAAGAAGCGCCAAACAATTGATGCTTTTGAATTGTGGTGTTGGAGAAGACTCTTGAGAGTCCCTTGGACTTCAAAGAGATCCAACCAGTCCATCCTAAAGGAGATCAGTCCTGGGTGTTCATTGGAAAGGCTGATGCTGAAGCTGAAACTCCATTACTTTGGCCACCTGATGCAAAGAGTTTACTCACTGGATAAGACCCTGATGCTGGGAGGGATTGGAGGCAGGAGGAGAAGGGGGACGACAGAGGATGAGATGGCTGGATGGCATCATTGACTTGATGGACATGAGTTTGGGTAAACTCCAGGAGTTGGTGATGGACAGGGAGGCCTGGCATGCTACAATTCATGGGTTCACAAAGAGTCAGACACGATTGAGCAATTGAACTGAACTGAACTGAAAGAAATGTAATTTCTAGTATCATGGTCAATATTGACCACAAATTTGGTTTACTTCCTTATTGCTTTGTCAGTTTTAATGCAGCCATTCAGAAGAAAAATAAAACTATGCTTTGTCCACTGCCACCTTCTTCTCTGGAGCACTATTTGACAGATCAGATCAGATCAGATCAGTCGCTCAGTCGTGTCCAACTCTTTGCGACCCCATGAACTGCAGCACGCCAGGCCTCCCTGTCCATTACCAACTCCTGGAGGTCACTCAGACTCATATTCATCGAGTCAGTGATGCCATCCAGCCATCTCATCCTCTGTCGTCCCCTTCTCCTCCTGCTCCCAATCCCTCCCAGCATCAGAGTCTTCTCCAATGAGTCAACTCTTCGCATGAGGTGGCCAAAATAATGGAGTTTCAGCTTTAGCATCATTCCTTTCAAAGAAATCCCAGGGCTGATCTCCTTCAGAATGGACTGCTTGGATCTCCTTGCAGTCCAAGGGACTCTCAAGAGTCTTCTCCAACACCACAGTTCAAAAGCATCAATTCTTCAGCACTCAGCCTTCTTCACAGTCCAGCTCTCATATCCATACATGACCACAGGAAAGACCATAGCTTGACTAGACAAACCTTTGTTGGTAAAGTAATGTCTCTGCTTTTGAATATGCTATCTAGGTTGGTCATAACTTTCCTTCCAAGGAGTAAGCGTCTTTTAATTTCATGGCTGCAGTCACCATCTGCAGTGATTTTGGAGCCCAGAAAAACAAAGTCTGACACTGTTTCCACTGTTTCCCCATCTATTTCCCATGTAGTGATGGGACCAGATGCCATGATCTTCGTTTTCTGAATATTGAGCTTTAAGCCAACCTTTTCACTCTCCACTTTCACTTTCATCAAGAGGCTTTTTAGCCCCTCTTCACTTTCTGCCATAAGGGTGGTGTCATCTGCATATCTGAGGTTATTGATATTTCTCCCAGCAATCTTGATTCCAGCTTGTGTCTCTTCCAGTCCAGCATTTCTCATGATGTACTCTGCATATAAGTTAAACAAACATGGTGACAATATACAGCCTTGAGGTACTCCTTTTCCTATTTGGAACCAGTCTGTTGTTCCATGACCAGTTCTAACTGTTGTTTCCTGACCTGCATACAGATTTCTCAAGAGGCAGATCAGGTGGTCTGGTATTCCCATCTCTTTCAGAATTTTCCACAGTTTATTGTGATCTACACAGTCAAAGGCTTTGGCATAGTCAATAAACAGAAATAGATGTTTTTCTGGAACTCTCTTGCTTTTTCCATGATCCAGCGGATGTTGGCAATTTGATCTCTCGTTCCTCTGCCTTTTCTAAAACCAGCCTGAACATCAGGAAGTTCACGGTTCACATATTGCTGAAGCCTGACTTGGAGAATTTTGAGCATTACTTTACTAGCATGTGAGATGAGTGCAATTGTGCGGTAGTTTGAGCATTCTTTGGCATTGCCTTTCTTTGGGATTGGGATGAAAACTGACCTTTTCCAATCTTGTGGCCACTGCTGAGTTTTCCAAATTTGCTGGCATAGTGAGTGCAGCACTTTCACAGCATCATCTTTCAGGATTTGGAATAGCTGCACTCGAATTCCATCACCTCCACTAGCTTTGTTCCTAGTGATGCTTTCTAAGGCCCACTTGACTTCTCATTCCAGGATGTCTGGCTCTAGGTCAGTGATCACACCATCATGATTATCCGGGTTGTGAAGCTCTTTTTTGTACAGTTCTTCTGTGTATTCTTGCCACCTCTTCTTAATATCTTCTGCTTCTGTTAGGTCCCTATCATTTCTGTCCTTTATCGAGCCCATTTTTGCATGAAATGTTCCTTTGGTATCTCTGATTTTCTTGAATAGATCTCTAGTGTTTCCCATTCTGTTGTTTTCTTCTATTTCTTTGCATTGATCGTTGAAGAAGGCTTTCTGATCTCTTCTTGCTATTCTTTGGAACTCTGCATTCAGATATTTATATCTTTCTTTTTCTCCTTTGCTTTTCATTTCTCTTCTTTTCACAGCTATTTGTAAGGCCTCCCCAGACAGCTATTTTGCTTTTTTGCATTTCTTTTCCATGGGGATGGTCTTGATCCCTGTCTCCTGTACAATGTCACGAACCTCATTCCATAGTTCATCAGGCACTCTATGTATCAGATCTAGGCCCTTAAATCTATTTCTCATTTCCACTGTATAATCATAAGGGATTTGATTTAGGTCATACCTGAATGGTCTAGTGGTTTTCCCTACTTTCTTGAATTTCAGTCTGAATTTGGCAATAAGGAGTTCATGGTCCGAGCCACAGTCAGCTCCTGGTCTTGTTTTTGCTGATTGTATAGAGCTTCTCCATCTTTGGCTGCAAAGAATATAATCGATCTGATTTCAGTGTCGACCATCTGGTGATGCCCATGTATAGAGTCTTCTCTTGTGTTGTTGGAAGAGGGTATTTGCTATGACCAATGCATTTTCTTGACAAAACTCTGTTAGTCTTTGCCCTGCTTCATTCTGTATTCCAAGGCCAAATTTGCCTGTTACTCCAGGTGTTTCTTGACTTCCTACTTTTGCATTCCAGTCCCCTATAATGAAAAGGACATCTCTTTTGGGTGTTAGTTCAAAAAGTCTTGTAGGTCTTCATAGAACCGTTCAACTTCAGCTTCTTCAGCATTACTGGTTGGGGCATAGACTTGGATTACTGTGACATTGAATGGTTTGCCTTGGAAACAAACAGAGATCATTCTATCATTTTTGAGATTGCATCCAAGTACTGCATTTCGGACTCTTTTTTGGCCATGATGGCCACTCCGTTTCTTCTTAGGGATTCCTGCCCGCAGTAATAGATATAATGGTCATCTGAGTTAAATTCACCCATTCCAGTCCATTTTAGTTCGCTAATTCCTAGAATGTCAACATTCACTCTTGCCATCTCTTGTTTGACCACTTCCAATTTGCCTTGATTCATGGACCTGACATTCCAGGTTCCTATGCAATATTGCTCTTAACGGCATCGGACTTTGCTTCTATCACCAGACACATCCACAGCTGGGTATTGTTTTTGCTTTGGCTCCATCCGTTCATTCTTTCTGGAGTTATTTCTCCACTCATCTCCAGTAGCATATTGTGCCCCTACTGACCTGGAGAGTTTCTCTTTCAATAAGGCAATGGCACCCCACCCCAGTACTTTTGCCTGGAAAATCCCATGGATGGAGGATCCTGGTGTGCTCCAGTCCATGGTGTTGCTAGGAGTCGGACACGACTGAGCGACTTCACTTTGGCTTTTCACTTTCATTCATTGGAGAAGGAAATGGCAACCCACTCCAGTGTTCTTGCCTGGAGAATCCCAGGGATGGGGGAGCCTGGTGGGCTTCTGTCTATGGGGTCGCACAGAGTCGGACACGACTGAAGCGACTTAGCAGCAGCAGCAGCAGCATCCTATCATTTTGCCTTTTCTTACTGTTCATGGGGTTCTCGAGGCAAGAATACTGAAGTGGTTTGCCATTCCCTTCTCCAGCGGACCACACCCTGTCAGATCTTTCCACCATGACCTTGCCTTTCCCGCGACCGGCGCACTAGGAGCGCCCGGCCTTTCCCGTGATGGGCACACTAGGAGCCCCCCGCCGGCTGCGCGGCGCGCTAGGAGCGCCCCCGCCGGCTGCGCGCGCCCGAGAGGAGCTACCCCACGACCGAGGTCAGAAAGGGCGGCGGTGAGGAGAGACCCCTCGTCCAAGGTAAGATGCAATGGCTGTGCTTTGCTGGAGCAGCCGGGAAGAGATACCCCACGCTCAAGGTAAGAGAAACCCAAGTAAGACGGTAGGTCTTGCAAGAGGGCATCAGAGGGCAAATACACTGAAACCATACTCACAGAAAACTAGTCAGTCTAATCACACCAGGACCACACCCTTGTCTAACTCAATGAAATTAAGTCATGCCTCTGGGGCAACCCAGGATGGGCGGGTCACTATTTGACAAGCCCTCTACAAATACTGTCCCATTCAACTTTCTGGACATCCCTGTGGGATAGGAATAATTTTTTAAGAAATATTCTTATTATTTAAGAAATATTTTTATTTTCCATACAAGGAAACTCATACTCAAGAGGTCAAACAGCTTCCTAAGGTTATTCAGCCAGTAAGTGGTAGCTCTGGGACCTGAACTTATATCTGTTTGACTCCTAAGTTGGCTAAACCTTATCTAAGAAATATTAAAAGATTGGGCCTTTCAAGTTTAAAATATATATTCCCATAGAATATTTTCCTAAGAAAATGCTGCAATTTGTTGTTAAGAAAATATTAGGGAGTGTTCATCTTTAAACATGAGAGTTTGGATTTTTTTTCCTTTTATGCACATTTCCACATTTCTCTAATGAAAAGATACTAAATTTAAGTTAAAAAACTCAGTGCACTTTATTTGAAAAATTAAAATGAACATGGTTGAAAGGTTCTCTGGCTAGTCCCAAAAGTATATTTAACCTAATCATGTACCTGAAATACAGTATGCATATGTGTACACACACACACACACACACACACACACACACATAAATACATGCACATATGCATATTTGATCACATTAGTAAATCATGCATCTGCAATATTAAGTTACAGCACAACTGTTAGGGGTATAGTGGTTAAAAATGTAGGGTCTGTGGTTCAATAAACTTGTTTTTGAATTCTAGAGCTTTATTTTATTTGGGTTAACTGGGACAGATTTTTCAGTTCATTCTGGCTCTGGTCTCCTCATCTGTAAAGTGGAGATAATTTCGTAGGGTTGTCCTGAGTATAAAATGGCATGATGCACATACACTAAAGCACCCAAGACAGTGCCCACCAAGGATAAGTCCTCACTAAATGCAACCAGGACAGTACAGAAACTAGGCTTAGTTTAGGGGAAGTAGATGGAGAATTGCAGCCATTCTGAAAATAATTTCTGCATAATATCAAGCTTTCAGAAATGGGAGGGTTTTTAGTTTGTTTGCTTTAAAGGAGAGAACTGCTTGAGGGGTGGAATGAATTGGGAAATTGGGATTGACATATATACACAATTGATACTCTGAGGCTTCCCAGATGGCATAGTAGTAAAGAATCCACCTGCAATGTAAGATACCCTGGTTTGATTCCTGGGTTGGGAATATCCTCTGTAGAAGGGATAGGCTACCCCTTCCAATATTCTTGGGCTTCACTGGTGGCTCAGCTGGTAAAGAACCTGCCTGCAATGTGGGAGACCTGGGTTCAGTCCCTGCGTTTGGAAGATCCCCTGGAGAAGGGAAAGGCAACCCACTCCAGTATTCTGGCCTGGAGAGCTCCATGGACTGTATAGTCCATGAGGTCGCAAAGAGTCAGACACAACTGAGCGACTTTATTTTTATTTATTTTTTATTTTTTAAATTTTTAAAAATATTATTATTTTTTTATTGTATTGGTTTTGCCATACATCAACATGCATCCACCACGCAGTGCTTTGTGGTGAGCTAAATGGGAAGGAAAAGAGGGGGTATATGTATATGTGGCACTTCATGGGAAATAGATGGGGAAACAGTGGCAGACTTTATTTTTTTGGGTTCCAAAATCACTGCAGATGGTGACTCCAGCCATGAAATTAAAAGACGCTTACTCCTTGGAAGGAAAGTTATGACAAACCTAGACAGCATATTCAAAAGCAGAGACATTACTTTGCCAACAAAGGTTCATCTAGTCAAGGCTATGGTTTTTCCAGTGGTCATGTATGGATGTGAGAGTTGGGCTGTGAAGAACGCTGAGTGCAGAAGAATTGATGCTTTTGAACTGTGGTGTAGGAGAAGATTCTTGAGTGTCCCTTGGACTGCAAGGAGATCCTGGAGATCCAACCAGTCCATTCTGAAGATCAGCCCTGGGCTTTCTTTGAAAAGAATAATGCTAAAGCTGAAACTCCAGTAATTTGGCCACCTCATGCGAAGAGTTGACTCATTGGAGAAGACTCTGATGCTGGGAGGGATTGGGGGCAGGAGGAGAAGGGGATGACAGAGGATGAGATGGCTGGATGGCATCATTGACTTGATGGACATGAGTTTGGGTAAACTCCAGGAGTTGGTGATAGACAGGGAGGCCCGGTATGTTGCGATTCATGGGGTTGCAAAGAGTCGGATGAGACTGAACGACTGAACTGAACTGAACTGATGTACATGTGTATATATATATATGTGTGTGTGTGTGTGTATGGATATGTATGGCTGATTCATTTTGCTGTACGCCAGGAACTAATAAACATTGTAAAACAACTATACTACAATAATAATTAATCAAAAGTAAACATGTCATGCAATAAAAAAAATAAAGGAAAAGCTTTTAAAATTTGTCAATGAGTGCCTTTAAATTTTTTTCACTGCTGGAAGAAACAAGAGTTACAGTAGGTAACCTTAGAGTAGGTGGCTCAGTGTGTAAATGACAGCTCACACAGCACATAAAAGGTATGTATAGGTCAGATACTTGTGGTAACTGGAAATTGACTTCCTGTAGTGCTCTGGGGACAGATTGGAAATTACCCTGCTGGGCCAGTACACACTTGGTAGAAAACTTTGTCAGTCCTCCCCAGGATGTGATTTGGAAGGCCATTTGTAACCCTGATCATTGTAAACAAATTGTTTGAAGTGGTAACTTGAACTATTTTGGTGACAATTGTTAGACTATTCTGCAGTGAGTTTAATTATTACAAAAGGGTGGTTCTTCTTGGATAGTGTAATACGCACCATTCTTCCTGCACTGAGTTGGTTATCTTGTGATATTTTGCTGTAGAGATCATTTGTTGTTATTCAGTTGCTCAGTTGTGTCTGACTCTTTGTGACCCCATGGACTGCAACATGCCAGGCTTCCCTGTCCTTCACCATCTCCCAGAGTCTGCTCAGATACATGTCTATTGAGCCAGTGATGCCATCCAACTGTCTCATCCTCTGCTACCCGCTTCTCCTCCTGCCTTCAGTCTTTCCCAGCATCAGGGTCTTTTTGAGGAGTCAGCTCTTCGCATCAGGTGGCCAAAGTATTGGAGCTTTAGCTTTAGCATCAGTCCTTCCAATGAATATTCAGATCCTTTAGGATTGACTGGTTTGATCTCCTTGCTTTCAAGGGACTCTTAAGACTCCTCTCCAGCACCACAGTTTGAAAGCATCAATTCTTTGACACTCAGCCTTCTTTATGGTCCAACTTTCATATCTGTACATGACTAGATCTAGACAGTATATTAAAAACCAGAGACATTACTTTGCCATCAAAGGTCCGTCTAGTCAAGGCTATGGTTTTTCTAGTGGTCATGTATGGATGTGAGAGTTGCACTATAAAGAAAGCTGAGCGCCAAAGAATTGATGCTTTTGAACTGCAGTGTTGGAGAAGACGCTTGAGAGTCCCTTGGACTGCAAGGAGATCCAACCGGTCCATCCTAAAGGAGATCAGTCCTGGGTGTTCATTGGAAAGACTGATGTTGAAGCTGAAACTCCAATACTTTGGCCACCTCATGCAAAGAGATGACTCATTTGAAAAGACCCTGATGCTGGGAAAGATTGAGGGCAGGGGGAGAAGGGGACGACAGAGGATGAGATGATTGGATGGCATCACCGACTTGATGGACATGGGTTTGGGTGGACTCCAGGAGTTGGTGATGGACAGGGAGGCCTGGCGTGCTGCAATTCATGGGGTCACAAAGAGTGGGACACGACTGAGTGACTGAACTGACTGACTGACTTTACTAGAATTCACAGAAGCATTTAATTTTATTGAGCAAAAATATATGAGTTGAAATATGTAAACCATGATGCCTCCCTCTGTATTTTCTGACTGTAACATCCTTTGCTCAATGATCAGAATGCCTTTTAACATCCAGAGGCTGACCTAGAGGTCATTTTCTGTGCTCCAAACCTGGGGAAGATGGACAAGGGGCATGAATGGTGCTTGTACTGCAGTTGCAGTCACTTGAAGCCTTAGGCAATGGGTAGGCATGCATCCTTGCCAATTAGTGATTGCATTAGTGCACCTGCCTCCCCAAGTCCAGCTGCTCCTCACCATCCCCTCCCTGAAACCACCTGGGCAAGTCCAGTGGTGCTGACAGCAAGCAGACATGAGAACAACCTCACCATTGACTCTAATATCTCCTACAAAAGGAAACCAGGATGTAAAAGAACTCCTTAGCTACTGTTTAGTGTATAGAAAGCCTCCTGCTACAAATGTTCATTGCAGTCTATGCACAACAGAAGATTTTCAGCACCAAGAATTGAGACTGGATTCTTCTCAGTTTCTTGAAAAGGTACATTTCTTCTGAAAAACTGGTTGTCTTTTTTTCTGATGAACATTTTGTGAATTTTGCAACAAATAATGTTTTTTTCTTTGTTTAGGTCACTGGGCAGTGACATTTGTGGCATCTCTACAAACCCTATAAGATCTAAGCCCTAAAGACACAAGCTTTGATGTGGTCAGTTATCTGGAGAATAGGGCTACATCTCTGGTAGGGCTACATCTCTGGATGTTTCTTTCTTTATTTTCCCTTCACCTAGCATTTCTTCTCCAGTGTGTATATGTGTCTGCCAATGCAGGAGACACAAGAGATGCAGGTTCAATTACTGGGTTGGGAAGATCCCCTGGAAAAGGAAATGGCAAGCCATTCCAGTATTCCTACCTGGAAAATCCCATGGACAGAGGAGCCTGGTGGGCTATAGTCCATGGGGCTTCAAAGAGTTGGACACAGCTGTGCGACTGAGAATGCATTCATCAGATTTCTGTAGGTCACTTCAAATCCTTTTTGAATCATGTTCAGTTAGATCTACACCTAACATTTTTCATGCCAGGACAAGAATATAGGATGCCTACATTCCTTCTCATTGTTGGATCAGTAATGAAATCTTCACTTAGTAAAGAAGATGGATGGTCTGTTGCATTTATTGTCTTTTGGAAAAAGAAAAAAAAAAAAAAAACTTTCTAGAGACTTCTATGGCAGCCCATAAGTTAAGACTCTGCTTTCACGGATGGCATGGATTTCATCCCTGGTTGGGTAACTAAGATTCCACAAGTTTTTCAGCCAAAACAAAATAAAACAAGCAAAAAGCAACGTTCTTACTCATTTAATTGTGATTGGTAGCTGCATCTTTATCAAATGAAGACTTTGCAAGGTACTGTTCCTGAAATCTATGTGTAGGTATAAAAAACAAAACAAAACAACTATGTGTAGTTAAAAAAAAAAATGTCTGTCTTGACCTTGCTTTGAGGCCTTGGCTAGAGACTGATCAGTTCCTCTTTTTGAGAAGTTAAGTCCTCACCCCAATCATTTGCTTTATCTGGGCCACGACTGTTGTTTTGTCGCCAAGTCGTGTCACACTCTTTGTGACCCACGGACTGTAGCCTGCCAGGCTCCCTCTGTCCATGAGATTTCCCAGGCAAGAATACTGGAGTGGGTTGCTGTTTCCTTCTCCAGGGCATCTTCTCAACCCAGGGATCGAACCCAAGTCTCCTGCATTAGCAGGCAGATTCTTTACTAATGAGCCACCAAGGAAGCCCCACAGACTCCTGTGTAAAAGATAGCACGTGCTGCATACTAATTTGCTTCAACTGACCTTTTGTGACCCTAGCTCTTTAGGCTCCTCCGTCCATAGGATTCTCCAGGCAAGAATGCCGTAGTGGGTTGCCATTTCCCTCTTTAGGGAATCTTCTCAGTCCAGGGATCGAACCCGTATCTCTTATGTCTCCTGCATTGGCAGACAAGTTCTTTACCACTAGGACCACCTGGGCAGCTCAGGGTAGCACAGGTGTAGCTGTTTGTGCCTAGAGCCAGATGAGAGGTGAAATAGCTGACTGTGGATGACACCGGGGGGAACAAAGACTCTGATCCTGAAGCTGCCTTTGCTGGATTCTACCCAGGGGATCGAAAGGGAAAGAAAACTTAGGTTTAAATACTTTCACTTTCCAGGGTCTTATTTCCCTTCCCCACTCCAATTTCCCTGGTTCATTTTCTCTTAATTGGCCTTGATTGGAAGTCATCATAAATCAGAATAATTTCTCTTTCATGCTCTTCAAAATTTAACTCACCAAAAAAAGTCTTTAGCTGGAAATGTCCATAAAAAATGAATGTCAGTGGTTTCATCTCTAACAGGGAGAAAATGAAACTCAAGACATTTTGGAGTCACAGTCAAACTATCTGAGGATGATTGTGAATTGATTTATACAGGGCCTTTAAGAAACTTCATGTCCTTTTTGGAATATACTAAGCAGGAATCACTCTTTCACAAATCCAGAAATTATAGCCACCATGAAGTTAAATGCTATATCTGTCTTAGCCTGGGTCTGTACCAGGCTGATAATTTACTTCGAGACTCAAAAAGGCGATTTGACTCTGCTATCAAGTTCTCAAAATGACTTATTCAATACTGAGTATTTAGATAAAAGCTAGATTCCATTCTCTTCCCCTTTCCTTCCTTCCTTCTTCCTTCTCTCCCTTCTATCCTTTCCTCCTTTCCCTTCCTTCTATCTTTCTTCCTTCTATCTCTTCCCTCCTCCCCCTGCTTTCTATCTTTCCTTCCATTCTTCAAGCCCACATGCTGTGGGTGACAGTTCTGGTGATAGCACGCTATCACGTAGTAGCTGTGTGGGAAATATTAATGTATATATGGATAGAGATTACATATGTTACCTTAGCTCTGAGGTTGTAAATGGGAGAAACCTGCTTTCTAGCACTTTCTAGACTTTGATTAATTTAAAATCTGCCATGTTAAAGACATTTATACACCAGTGTCTATGAATTTGTTTGACACCAACTACCAAATCTAGATTGTTGAGATGGAGGAGGGGTAGGGTATGGATATGTTCCTTGGTGTCATTTGAATACCCACTGGATTAATTTCATTTATCTTCTTAACTTCTTCAGGTAGGAGAGCCCAGGCATGAGAATCAGAAGAAACTTGAGAAGATTTTTTAGTGAAAGAAACCCAAGCACCCAACTTAAATATACTAGTTTGTGTTTTGGAGAAGGAAATGGCAACCCACTCCAGTATTCTTGCCTGGAGAATCACATGGACAGAGGAGCCTGGAGGAGCTACACTTCATAGCTTCGCAAACAGCTGGACACGACTGAGCGACTCAATAACAAATTTTTTTGGAGCAATTTTTAAATTAAAAAAAATTCACTATATTAATGCTGTTGAGACAAACTTTGAAGATTGACCAGAAATACCTAGAAGAGATGAAAGTCAAGAGAGGAAAACTTTCATGTTGGAATCATGTTTCACACTCTTGGGTTCTAGAAAGATCCTTTTAAATAGAGCTGCTTTCATGTTGTCAACTCATTGAAGATTGACAGGAAGGATACCTTACATTATTTTTTACTTTATGGCCATATGACCTTGAAGAAACCCTGAGTGCCACTTTCAGTTCAATTCAGTTCAGTCGCTCAGTCGTGTCTGACTCTTTGCGACCCCATGAATCGCAGCACGCCAGGCCTCCCTGTCCATCACCAACTCCCAGAGGTCACTCAGACTCATGTCCATCGAGTCACTGATGCCATTCAGCCATCTCATCCTCTGTCATCCCCTTCTCCTCCTGCCCCCAAGCCCTCCCAGCATCAGAGTCTTTTCCAATGAGTCAACACTTCTCATGAGGTAGCCCAAGTACTGGAGTTTCAGCCTTAGCGTCATTCCTTCCAAAGAAATCCCAGGGCTGATCTCCTTCAGAATGGACTGGTTGGATTTTCTTGCAGTTCAAGGACTCTCAAGAGTCTTCTCCAACACCACCGTTCAAAAGCATCAATTCTTTGGTGCTCAGCTTTTTTCACAGTCCAATTCTCACATCCATACATGACCACTGGAAAATCCATAGCCTTGACTTTATCTATTTGTAAAATAGGGGCAACTGCTTTCCTTGCTTTGAAAAGCTGTGAAGCCTGAGTGGTAATTATCAGCTATGTATGTGTGTGTATTTGCTAAGTTGCCTGTCATGTTCAGCTCTTTGTCACCCTATGGACTTTAGCCTGTCAGATTCCTCTGTTTTGGGGATTCTCTAGGTAAGAATATTGGAAGGGGTTGCCATGCATTTGTCCAGGGGATCTTCCTGATCCAAGGATTGAACATGAGTCTCTTATGTCTCAAGTGTTGTTAGAAATATTTTCTCCTATAGGATGCAGAAAAGGCCGCCTGACCAAGAAACTGTCCCCTTAGCCTTTCAACACTTCTTTAAAAGGATTCAAAATCTTCTAAGTATTCATGTCTTGGATAGGACTTCTCATCTTATTTGTGAGCTAAAGGAAAGTAATTTGGCTCCTATGATACACTTTTGCCTATTTTCTGCCTGTTAGTAATATACAGTCCAGGTGGCACTAGTGGTAAGGAATTCATTTGCCAATGCATGAGACACAAGAGATATGGGTTCAACCCCTGGGTTGGGAAGATCCCCTGGAGGAGGAAATGGCAACCCCTTCCTGTATTCTTGCCTGAAAAATCCCATGGACAGAGGAGCCTGACAGGCTACAGTCCATGGGGCTTCAAAGAGTTGGATACAACTGAGCAAAAACACAAGGAACAAGTCATTTACAGCAAGGTGGTAATAGAAAGAGATGGAAAGGGAAGGAAAAGGAGGGGACAGGGAAGGCAGGAAAGGAAGTGGGGAGGGAAAGGATCAGAACATTTACCGAGTACCTGCTATGCATCATATACTACATTTTATAGTTTAGAAAGTTAAATCATGTAGTCTGGTACTTTTTTATTTACTCCAGTGACTTTTGGTCTTTTGAGAGTAATTTATTGTTTTCAGATTAAGTGGTCAGTGACTCAGTAGTGTCTGATTCTTTCGGGACCCTGTGGACTGTAGCCCACCAGGCTCCTCTGCCCATGGGATTTTCCAGGAAAGAATACTGGAGTGGGTTGCTATTTCCTCCTCCAGGGCATCTTCCTGACCCAGGGATTGAACCTGCATCTTCTGCATTGCAGGCAAATTCTTTACAGCTGAGCCCTCAGGGAATTCCCTGGGATCTCCTTTAAAAGGGCACTTGCCGGGAGAAATATCAATAACCTCAGATATGCAGATGACACCACCCTTATGGCAGAAAGTGAAGAGGGGCTAAAAAGCCTCTTGATGAAAGTGAAAGTGGAGAGTGAAAAGGTTGGCTTAAAGCTCAACATTCAGAAAACGAAGATCATGGCATCTGGTCCCATCACTGCATGGGAAATAGATGGGGAAACAGTGGAAACAGTGTCAGACTTTGTTTTTCTGGGCTCCAAGATCACTGCAGATGGTGACTCCAGCCATGAAATTAAAAGACGCTTACTCCTTGGAAGGAAAGTTATGACCAACCTAGATAGCATATTCAAAAGCAGAGACATTACTTTGCCAACAAAGGTTCGCCTAGTCAAGGCTATGGTCTTTCCTGTGGTCATGTATGGATGTGAGAGCTGGACTGTGAAGAAGGCTGAGCGCCGAAGAATTGATGCTTTTGAACTGTGGTGTTGGAGAAGACTCTTGAGAGTCCCTTGGACTGCAAGAAGATCCAACCAGTCCATTCTGAAGGAAATCAATCCTGGAATTTCTTTGGAAGGAATGATGCTAAAGCTGAAACTCCAGTATTTTGGCCACCTCATGCGAAGAGTTGACTCATTGGAGAAGACTCTGATGCTGGGAGGGATTGAGGGCAGGAGGAGAAGGGGACGACAGAGGATGAGATGGCTGGATGGCATCACTGACTCGATGGATGCGAGTCTGAGTGACCTCCGGAAGCTGGTGATGGACAGGGAGGCCTGGCGTGCTGCGGTTCATGGGGTCGCAAAGAGTCGGACACGACTGAGCGACTGATCTGATCTGATCTGAATCCTATTCATGTGGGCTCCACCCCCATAGCCTAATCACCTCTCATTTCCTAATACCATCACATTGAGGGTTAGGATTTCAACATATAGATTTGGAGGGGGAGTCACAAACATTCACTTCATAACTGATGGGAAAGAAGAAATACTCCTTGGCTTGCTAAACAGACAAAGCATAATCCTACTCCCTTCCCCTAGAGTTTGGTCCTCTTGAGTGTAACTCAGGAGCTGACTACCACAGGCACTGACAGAATACTAAGAGTCCTGATAAAGCTACTTACCAGCTCTTGAGAATTTTTCTGTGTCTCCACTTTAGGAGCGGCAAGTTTAGTGATAAGAGATAGATGAATAAAGCCTAGAGGCCAATTAACAGGCTAGACATGTCTTATCTAATCAGCCTGTGACATTCAAACCAAAGCTTTCCTTGTGTGCCTGCTTAGAAGGTGTTTGGTGGAGAACATAGATGCTTACAAATGAGCACCTGCTTTTTAGATGAACACAGTGGGATAAGAGATGGGATTTTTCCTGGGTTGATAAAATACTCACTTTAAAAAAAATAAAATAAAAGAGTCCTATCTTTGGGCTAAAGGGGTTTGAAGTCTTCAGTGAAACTTTTTTTTTTCTTCACATTTTAGATAGACTCTCACTTGACTCTACTGGCCTGCTGGAATTCATAGACCAAGCAGAAAAATAAGAGAAAGAAAGATGTGCATCAGGCTGAATTTGGCAGTCCAAAAGATTTTTTTTTCAGTCAGCATGGTGGGGTGCTTTTGCATGGTGATCTACCCAGTCTGCTATTGAAAATGTCTAATAAGACCAACTCTCTGCTTAAAAAGTCCCAAATCTCCCCTTCTGGTATGAGGTTGCAGAGCTTCTGTTAAAGCAATAGAACTCTAAGACCATGGTTATTTTGACTTTCCATGTGTCCTTTACTTTAAAAGACCTCTCTCCAATGAATGAAGATCAAGAATTCAAGAGATGGCATGGCTTTATGAAAGGGTAGTGGGGGAGAAGGGATGAAAATTCTGTTTGGATACATCAAAATTGTAGTGCTCCACATGGAGATACCTAATAGATGGATTTAGAAATAGTTCTGGAACACAGGAAAAAGGCATAGAGTTTCATTAGGCTTAGATTGTAGTTGATGCCATAAAAGTAAATGACATTTTCTAGGACTAGTGATGCATAAAGAAACAGAATCTAGGGTAAGACTACAGAGGGAACACCAACTTCTTGTGGTATTGATGACAAAAGAAAACCAGTACGAGAAAATCACAGGTGAACACATGATACCCAACTGAAAGGAAGTGGAAAGCTCCTCGTCTAAGCCATGATGACATTTTAACCATCTTCATGACTTATACTCCAAGATGGATGGTCAGGTTAGTGGTGATTGGTGCCAAAACAGGGAATCTTTCAGAGTACAAGGTTTCAGAGAGATTGGTATGTGAGAGGATGAGAAAGGGAGAGAAAAACAGGCTTAAAAGGAGGAGAAAAGAGAGGTATAGATGTGTGTATGTGCCTGTGTATGTAGAGACTGAGCTGCAGAATATTCAGTGAGTAACCCTTTATGTATATCAGTCTCTTATAAAACTAACTAATAATGTGAACAGAAGTATACGCTAGAGATAATTGAGTATATACTCGATTCTCTGGCCCTGTGCATCGTCTACTTAGTTAAAGCATTGCTGCTGCTGCTGCTAAATCGCTTCAGTTGTGTCTGACTCTGTGCGATCCCATAGACGGCAGCCCACTAGGCTCCTCTGTCCCTGGGATTCTCCAGGCAAGAATACTGGAGTGGGTTGCCATTTCGTTCTCCAATGCATGAAAGTGAAATGTGAAAGTGAAGTCGCTTAGTCGTGTCTGACTTCTCAGCGACCCCATGGACTGGAGCCCACCAGGCTCCTCCATCCATGGGATTTTCCAGGTAAGAGTACTGGGGTGGGGTGCCATTGCCTTCCTTGAAAGCATTGCTAGAAAGTTTAAAATTCTACCCCAATATTCATCTCTGTCAACACCGTACATTTGAAATTTCAGAAATTCAAAATCTGAGGGTGCCTCTCCTTCCTCGGGTTCACCAATTAATTTTCAATTTGTTCATCAAACATTTAATGACTTTGCTCTTTGTCCAATATTTGCTTAAACACACACAGGATTAGGGAAACTGATTTCTTCTGTGTGCAGGGCAATGGGGCACAGAGGTTGTGCTAGAGGTAAAGAATTTACCTGCCAATGCAGGAGACACAGGAGACGCGCCTTCAATCCCTGGGTTGGGAAGACGACCTGGAGGACGAAATGGCAACCCTCTCTAGTATTCTGGCCTGGAAAATTGCATGGACAGAGGAGACTGATGGGCTTCAGTCCACAGGGTCACAAAGACTCAGACAAGTGAAATGACTGTGCACTCATGTACACAGAGGTAATCAAGTTAAAATTGATTATAAAATTGAGATCATACTGGATTAAGGTGAGCCCTAAGTCCAAGGTTAGTGTCCTTATAATTTGAAAACACAGAGGAGACATAGGGAAGAAGGCAGGATGAAGATAGAGGCAGAGACCGCAGTCTTGTGTCTACAAGCCGACAGATACTAAAGGATGGCAGCCCCCAGGAGGGCCAGAAGACAATGGAACAGACCATTGCCTAGAGCCTTCACAGGAAGCCCAGCCCTGCTGACTTCTTGACTTTGGACTTCTGGTCTCCAGAACTGTGAAAGAATATTTTTCTATTTCAAGTCACCTATGTGTTCAGTCTGTCGGTCATGTCCAACTCTTTGCAACCCCATGGACTGTAGCCTGCCAGGCTCCTCTCTCTATAGGATTCTCCAGGCAAGAATACTGGAGTGGATTGCCATGTTCTCTCCAGGGGTTCTTCCCAACCCAGGGATCGAACCCACATCTCCCGTGTCTTCTTCATTGCAGGAGGATTCTTTACCTGCTGAGCCATTGGAGAAGCCCTTAAGCCTCCTAATTTGGGGTGTGTGTGTGTGTGTGTTTTTCAGGAAATGTCTAGAGAAAGAATGTACTTTCTCATTCATGTGGCCTGTTCAGACCTATTGCTGCTCTCATGCCTTGCTAGGTGGGAAATTATTCTGATTTCTTGTGGTTCTGTTTAGATTTGCCATCTGGGGTCTCACTGTCTCTCTTCCCCCTTCCTGCATTTTAATCCCATTTGAGAAAGTTACTTAAAAAAATAATATCCTGCCACATAATTAACTTCCCTGTAGTCCATGACATACTTGACTATTCCTTGAGGAGAGAGATTATATCCTTCTGGCTTGATAACTGTAGAGCCCAAGCCACCGTGTGTGTTTAGTAAGCGACTCTGGTCGACAGTGTCTGAAAGAGAGGATAATGAGCAGAGATTCTTAAATATCTGTGTGTCAACACCCTTTGTAATACTGGAATTTCTGGCAACACACTTAAGGGGATTAAAACAGAAAAAGTTGTTAAATAAGCAAATTGGGAAAACAGAAAAAAACTTTCATTGTGATCACGTATCCACTTGCTGCCATTCAGCCTCACAGGACTGTTTACTGCTCTGACTATGTTTTCTTATTTATTTAGGAAGCACTGTTCTGGCAGTTTTAGTCATCACATGATTTGAGATCACAGATATATTCATGCTATAGTCAGATGTGCAAAGAAAATGAAAATTCTTCATTTATCAATAGTATGCTCATCTTCTTCACAAACTCCCACCCACTGGATAGTAGGGAAAGAAAACCCAGCTATATTTTAGTTTAGTGTTTAAATGGTCTCTTTATGTGAATCAACCTCTCTGTAGATGGTTCACAGAAAATGCTCAGTCTTTTGGAATTTCATCTCCATGCCCATTGGATTAGTTTCCTCAGTTCAGTTCAGTTGCTCAGTCGTGTCTGACTCTTTGCGACCCCATGAATCACAGCACACCAGGCCTCCCTATCCATCACCAACTCCTGGAGTTCACTCAAACTCATATCCATCAAGTCGATGATGCCATCCAGCCATCTCATCCTCTTTCGTCCCCTTCTCCTCCTGCCCCAATCCCTCCCAGCATCAGGGTATTTTCAAATGAGTCAGCTCTTCACATCAGGTGGCCAAAGTATTGGAGTTTCAGCTTTAGCATCAGTCCTTCCAATAAACACCCAGGACTGATCTCCTTTAGGTTGGACTGGTTGGATCTCCTTGCAGTCCAAGGGACTCTCAAGAGTCTTCTCCAACACCACAGTTCAAAAGCATCAGTTCTTTGGTGCTCAGCTTTTTTCACAGTCCAACTCTCACATCCATACATGACCACAGGGAAAACCATAGCCTTGACTAGATGGACTTTTGTTGGCAAAGTAATGTCTCTGCTTTTGAATATACTATCTAGGTTGGTCATAACTTTCCTTCCAAGGAGTAAGCATCTTTTAATTTCATGGAGTCGGTCATCATCTGCAGTGATTTCGGAGCCCCTCCAAATAAAGTCTGACACTGTTTCCTCCATGAAGTGATGGGAGCAGATGCCATGATCTTATTTTTCAGAATGTTGAGCTTTAAGCCAACTTTTTCACTTTTCTCTTTCACTTTCATTAAGAGGCTCTTTAGTTCTTCTTCACTTTCTGCCATAAGGATGGTGTCATCTGTATATCTGAGGTTATTGATATTTCTTCCAGCAACCTTGATTCCAGCTTGTGTTTCTTCCAGTCCAGCGTTTCTCATGATGTACTCTGCATAGAAGTTAAACAAGCAGGGATTAGATTCCTAGTTGCCTGCTATAGCAACATATGAAAAACTGGGTGGTGTAAGACACAGACATTTATTGTCTGCAGTTCTTGAGAACAGAGGGACTTCCCGGGTGGTGCTAGTGGCAAAGAACCCATCTCCAATGCTGGAGATGTAAGAGACGTGGGTTTGCTCTCTGAGTCAGGAAGATCCCCTGGAAGAGAAAATGGCAAGCCACTCCAATATTCTTCCATGGAGAGAGAAGCCTGGTAGGCTACAGTCATGGGGTTGCAAAGAGCCAGACACAACTGAAGCAACTTAGCATGTAAGCACTGGTGAAGAGAAGTCCAAAATCAAGGTGTTGGCAGGGCCATGCTCTGCCTAGAATTTTAAGAAGACTCTGTCCTTGCCTGTTCCTAAAGTTTGGTGGTACACTCGCAATTGTTGGCTTTCCTTGGCTTGCAGCTGCATAACTCATTTCTGCCTCCATCATTATGTGGTTCTAGTAGTGACCACTGCTGAAATGTGATACCAGTATAAGAAACCCTCTCTTCTCTTTTGTTTGGTTCTAACCCCTGTACTTCTACAAAGTCATGAGAAAGGTGAGGTAGAAGAAAACAATAAAGGACTCTGATATCTGCTTTCTTTTCTACCTCTTCCAAAATCTTCCTACAATCCCATCAACTGAAAGGAGTGGGCCTTTCCATTGTGTATCAAAAAGGCCATCTACTTTGGGGCTGTAAACTTTGTTGTCAGATCAGTGTGAAAGAAGGCATATGCCCTCTTCATTTTGGAAGGAACACTGTGATTTGAGTCCTCCTGACATAGGTTTATTATAGGAGATTTAAGATATTTTTGAATTGGGAATAACCAAGTAGATTGGTTTAACACCCCCTCACCCCTTACAGCTTGAATTGCACTGTATACATTCAGAGACTAGGCATTGAAAAGAGACTTCCTGGGTTCCAATCCCAGTTCTACCACTTACTTTTTGAAATTGAGGCAGTTACTTAATCTCAACAAGTCTCTATTTCCTGGTGTTGAAAACAGGAATAATAACAATATTCTTTTGAGGGTTATTGTGAAGATGAAAAGACATAATGAAGAGTTCCAGGAGTACCTGACATACAGAGCTCACCCAGTAAATGTTGCCCAGTAACATTTATTTGGCATTATCCACTTGACCATTATGCAATACTATTTGCTTTTTTGCTCCCAGCAAATTGTAGTCCTCTTTCTAAGGCATTTTATCTGACAAAACATTGCCTTTCACACAATAGTTTAAAGCTTTAGTTTTAACCCAGATACATGTCATTCTTGGATCACAAAATGCTGATGGGTCCTTGGAGGGTTGCAGTCCATCAACACATGGTGGGAACTCATGAAGAATCACAGATCCAGTGTTGAATAACTCCATGCTCAAACTTGGCCATGAACTTTCTAAGTCAAAGAGAAAATGTTGGCCTCTTAAATACTGAAACAGACATAATATACATTTATGTTTACATTTACTTACTTTTTTTGTTTTATTTTGGAGTGGTGCTTTTCTTTGTATTCTGAATATATAGAAAATATGACATTGGAGGACAATTTCCATCTTTGTGATGTATCAATTTAAAGTATATAAGACTTTATGAAGCAAATGTGGTCCTTCTTGATGGAAAGAAGATACTTTGATATCTGATTTCTAATTCACATTTTTATATGCAAACTCTCCAATGATTTATTGATCTTGAGAATAAAGCTCGAATGACAGAGGAAGTTCTATAAGGAAAGGAAGCTGCCATAGTCACATTTATATTTAACTTACTACTTTTAACAAAGGACTTCCACTTTATGAGTACTATTACATGGGACTCTACCTTACAAATATTCTTGTAGCATATTTTAAAGAGTCACAGAACTTTGTGAGCGAGCTCTTTATCTACCTTTGTGCTATTAAATGCTTATTGAAATATAGCCAAGGCTATTAGTTTTCCTACTGGAAATTATAGGGTTTGGAAATTATTGAAGTGAGAGTTAGTGAGGTTCTCCTCTATTTAACCCAAGTTTTGCCTACTACAGCTTAAAAGTCACTAGTTCTTCTTTTGTCTTTTTGACTAATGAGAATAATTGATTCCTGTCTTCATTTTACATTATTCTCTTATGTATTTTTGTCCATTAAGCTTTCCCTTTTAAAGAAGTGTTTTCAAAAAATGCCACGTAGATGACCTGTGAGTAGAGGTTCCTGATTATACTAACATGGAAATGTTAATAACCTTATTTCTGGGTCACTAAACCATTGGTGGGATTGGAATTAGACAAACAGATCTTTTCTATCTCTAACTGTAGCATGTCTATCAGATTGGTGTAAAATACTTTGCTTAGTGCTTTTCATTTCCCAACATACCCGCTAATTATTTGAGTCTGTTCTTGATAGAATTTTAGAGCAAGAAGTATCAATTGAAACCAAGAAGCTCAAATTCATAATTTTGCATATGGCCCAGGATGGTTCTTTCCAGCCCCAGGTTTTCTCACATGCCTGTGACACCATCTTACCCATCAGGTCTTAGCTGAAAGCTTAAATGTTAAATGTCACCACTTTAAAGAGACCTTCTTTGACTCTCCTATCTGGGAAGAATTTTTATCCTTTCCCTGTCACTGTATCTCTTTGATTTGCTTCCCAGTACTTACTATATGAGTCATGATACGGTGTGTGTGAAGTTACTTCAGTCGTGTCTGACTCTTTGTGACCCCAAAGACTGTAGCCCACCAGGCTCCTCTGTCCATGGGATTCTCCAGGCAAGAATACTGGAGTGGGTTGCCATTTCCTTCTCCAGGGGATCTTCCCACTCCAGGGATTGAACACGTGTCTCTTAAGTCTCCTGTATTTTCAGGTAGGTTCTTTGCCATTAACACCACCTGGGAAGCCCAATGATATGTTGAATGGGCTTATTTATTGAATATGTTGAATACTTATTTATTCATTTTCAGCCTTTTCTGCTGTACCCTAAGAAGGCAAGGTTGGTGATACCACCAGGAATTGTCAGGTGCCCAGTACCCAGCGAGGTGCCTGATACTGTGTAGACATTTGATATGAGAGCTGGACCATAAAATATCTTCTCTTCTTTGTTTCTTCAGCTTCCTCTGGGTCTTCATTACAGTGCATAGGCTTGGTTGCCCTCTGGCATGGGGGATCTTAGTTCCCTGATCGTGGATCGAGCCTGTGTCTCCTGCATTGAAAGGTGGATTCTTAACCACTCAACCACCAGGGACATACCTGTCTTCTCCCTTTTCTTCTTTAGTTACACACACACCCCTGATTTAAACCAGTAACATCATTTACCTAAGATTCTTGATCATGTGATGGCCACTTGTTGTTGTTCAGTCTCTCAGTCATGTCCAACACCATGGACTGCAGCATGCCAGGTCTCCATGTCCCTCACCATCTCCAAGAGTTTGCTCAAACTCATATCCATTGAGTTGGTGATGCCATCCAGCCATCTCATCCTCTGTTGTCCCCTTCTCTTCCTGCCTTCAATCTTTCCCAGCTTCAGGTTTTGTTTTTTTTTTTAATGAGTTGGCTCTTCCCATCAGGTTGTAGCCAAAGTATTAGAGCTTCAGCTTCAGCATCAGTCTTTCCAATGAATATTTAGGGTCAATTTCTTTTGGGGTTGACTGGTTTGATTTCTTGCTGTCTGAGGCCACCAGGCTTTTGCAAGTACGGTGGCATATTTATTCCATGCCAGAATTCTTCCATTAGTGTTAAGAGCAAGGGGCTAATACAATTATGCAGAAATCCTTAGCTATAGCATCTGGGAAGTGTTCATAATTTTTCTCCCCAAAGGGAAAGTAGATTCTGAAAGTGGAAAATGCAGACTAAGCTAGAACCAACTTTCAAAACAGTATGTAGACTTGCTCAAGTACTAAGCTGAAGCCAGTGATTTTGGAAATTGTTGCTGTAAGAAACTGTGCTGAATCATAGTTTGCAATTGTAGTGCAATTTAGGATCACCTGTAGAGTTTTTGAAAACCACTGATGTCTTGGCTGTACCCCAGGATCCACTGGAATAGAAACTCCAGTCGTGGGTCCTGAGAGTGCATATGTTTAAAAATTGCCACTTGTCATTTTGTTATGTATCAGACTTTGGAACAAAATAGAAGACACACTTTGGTCCTGGGTGACACAATTTGTGTTCAGAGTGTTGAGTATGTCCTTCTGAAAATCGATAAGCCAATAACTACAGTGGATGCAAGTTTACTCGTGATACTGAAGTTTCTCTTTTCCTTTTTTTTTTTTTTTTTTTTTTTTTTTTTTGGCTGCATTGTGAAGCATGTGGGATCTTAGTTTCCTGGTGAAGTGAAATGTTAGTCCATCAGTCATGTCTGACTCTTTGTGATCCCACAGACTATAGCCTGCCAGGCTTCTCAGTCCATGGGATTCTCCAGGCAAGAATACTGGAGTGGATTGCCATTCCCTTCTCCAGAGGATCTTCCCAACCCAGGGACTGAACCCAGGTCTCCTGCATTGCAGGCAGATTCTTTACTGTTTGAGCTACAGGGAAGACCAATCAGGGATCAAATCCGACCCCCTTGCATTGGAAGCATAGAGTCTTAACCACTCGGCTGTCAGGGAAGTCCTGACACCCAAGTTCCTTAACTGAAGATATTTTGTAGATAATTATTGATGGTGCTACTTTAGAATAGATAACTGGTTACAGAACAGTTCTGAAAGTGTTTCTGACTTGTTTTAAATGTGGTCCATCTACATGGTAATTGTGTTGCAGCGAGTCTTGGAAGTGGGCCAATTGTGCCTTCGTGTAGACTTGTCACCTCTCTCTTCCCACTCACCATATGGATTCTTTCTTCTGTTTTAAGTCAGAGTTTAGGGCTTGTCTCCTTCAGAAAGTTTTCTGTAAACAGCTCCTCTATCCTCCAGTAGCATATGGATGCTTGAACAGATACTAGTTCACCTTTGTAAACCACTGTGTCTTAGGCACATACTCTTATGAGTTGCCTATTGGTTACAGTGTCCACCTTAATAGCCCTTCAGCAACATTTTAACATGGATTACAAGGACCCAAGGACCTGATGGATGTCCAGTAAATATTTGTTGGTTCAATGAGGAGCTAGGCCTGCTCCTTTCCAAGCAAGCATTCTTACAAGGGCAAGTTTAAAGAAAAAGTCGGGGGAAGGTTGTTGGCAGTTTGTTTCTGTGAAATAAAAATGAAATAGAGTTTTTTCTTTTTCTTGTGGCTGATTTCCTTTCACAGGTTTCTTCACCAACTGGCTAGCATCCAACTTTGTCAGAGTTGAAACATCAGACAGCTAGAAAAGAGGTTCTCAGTTGATAAATATTTGATTTACAAGGTATTGAGAGGTTTAAAGAAATGGAAAGGAGTTTGTCTAATGGGAGTTGTGTTTGTTACGGTGAGGAAGATCCCCAATAACTAGGTCTGTTTTTCTTTCCAGTGGCCAGTGGGTACCTAACTTTATCATCCTGGTTGCACTGCAGATTGTTCCAGGCTGAGCAGATGACTAAACAAAACGAGGAAGACTGGAATGCTCTGGTTCTACAACAGAAATACAGCTGAAGGGGATATTCTTAGCTTTTTCTTTTCTCCTTTGCTATAACCTGTGATAAATATTGTATATCTCAGCAACATAGGGAAAAAATGATTGATCCTTTCTCAGTGATATAGATATGTGGCTGTATATGTTATATGCAGAGTGAATGATTGAAAGAGAACAGGAGAGCGGGGCAAAGAGAGAAATACAAGGCACTATGAACAGAATTGCCAATAGCAATCTATCAAAGGCATGTCAGGAAATGCTGGAAGAGATAGTGAGTTTTATCTCTAATTTAATCATTTGTTGCTTCTCTATTGTCAGAATTTTCTTTTCTTTTAAAATTTTACTTCTTACGGACCACCTTCCCAAGTTTCAAAGAAATAGAAACCATCTGGGGAAAAAAATAAACTGATTGAATTAAGTGCTTAAGAGAATAATGTGCTGTCTTTTATATTTGCTTTGAATCTTGTATATAAAGATAATTATACAGATCCAGCCCTGCATAGTAAGAGCATTGCACTATCAATAGCTTTGTCTCCCTCAGATTTAGTGCAGACCATTCATTCTCAATGGGAATTGTACTGCTCCTCAAAGAGCAAAAATTAGTTTGGCCACTGTGGGGTGGGGGCAAAATTATTGGATAGCATTATCATTTCTGACCCTCCAAAGGGTTATACATAAATAGATATACAGTATTTTTGTCTTTTAATTTAATCTTGCCTGTAACTATTGAATTTTTCTCTGCTGAATGTATGATTTTTGGAGGATCTTTAACCAGGTAATTTTATTAATATAAGACCTGTGTTTTGTGGGAACCTTGCAGTCAAGACTAATAGCTGAACAAAAAGGAATTTGAGTTGGTTTGCAGGCGTAAATCCAAATTCTTCATAGATTATGTAGTTATGTTAGTCTTCTCAAATTGTCAGAGAGAGCTAAGTGTATGGGAGGGAGAGGTTTACTGCAATTTGGGGAAAACGTGCTCTCCTTTGATCGTGAGTACTATGTAACTCTTGAAAGGTTGGTGGCTAATATACTTGGGTCTGTTTTTTCAAGCAGTATAGACAGTTTTCCATCCAAAGAATGATGCTAAAGCTGAAACCCCAGTACTTTGGCCACCTCATGTGAAGAGTTGACTCACTGGAAAAGACTCTGATGCTGGTAGGGATTGCGGGAAGGAGGAGAGAAGGGGGGCGACAGAAGATAAGATGGCTGGATGGCATCATTGACTCGATGGACATGAGTCTGAGTGAACTCCGGAAGTTGGTGATGGACAGGGAGGCCTGGCGTGCTGCAATTCATAGGGTCTCAAAGAGTCGGACATGACTGAATGACTGAACTGAACTGAACTGAGATAGTTTTCGCCAGGATGTTTCAGATTTCTTCTCCCCTCCTCCCCCATCTCCCTACAAAGTGAACGTGTTTCACACTTCATTATAGTATGTCACCTACATATGAACAAATTTCATTCTGAGAGCACGTTCATTAAGTCCAATTTGTTCACAAGTTAGCCATGTTACCCAACTAACAATCGGCTATATAGTACTGTACTGTAATAGGTTTGTAATACTTTTTTAACATAAATAATATATAAAAACAAACACAAAAGATAAAACATTTTTAATCTCACAGTAGAGTATCTTGAAAAATACAGTAGTACAGTATAGCAGCCAGCATACAGGGGCTGGCATCAAGTGAACTGGCAAGAGGACTTATTGACTGGAGATAGGAGAGGAGGGGGAAGATAGTAGAGCTGCAGATGGTCAGCCATAGGAGACAGAGAGCAAACTGTAATTTCACTCATGCCTGACGCTGATGGAATGCGCATCTTTGAATGTTTGCAACTTGAAGGTGCATTTGTAGGGGACTTACTTTATAACTCTCAGAGTTGTCTGCACTGTGTGTGTGGTGCTCAGTTGCTTCTGTCATGTCTGACTCTTTGTGACCCCATGGACTGTAGCCTGCGAGGCTCCTCTGTCCATGAGAATCTCCAGGCAAGAATACTGGAGTGGGTTGCCATGCTCTTCTCCAGGGGATCTTCCTGATCCAGCGATCAAACTTGGGTCTCTTGCATTGCAGCCTTATTCTTTGCTGCTGAGCCTCCAGAGAAGCCCATTGTCTGCAGTGACCCTCCAGCAACTCATCAATTCCAGTTCATGTTTTCCTACCTGCCACTGGTTCCCATAGAGATTTCCACTTGTGTGTCTCTGCTCTGGGAATCCACGACTTGCTCTAATACCTGTCTGTCTTTCCAATCTTGGGGGCAGCAGTTTGCCCTGTGTTCTCTCTAACGGATCCAAAAAAAGTGGTTGAATTTTCATGTTCTGTTGCTTTTTACCTTTTGTTAAGATGGAGGGTGACTTCCAAGTTCCTTACAAGTGGGACTGGAAATTGGAAGTCACTACTTCATTATAAGAAGTCTTCTTTTGTTCCCTGTTGTTACATGTCTTTATCCTGTCTTAGCATCTTGATTTTATACTCTGAAATGGTAGAGATCATGTAGAATTATAAAGCATTAGAGGGAGAGGGAGGGAATTTCAGCAAGCCAAAATCCACTTGTTCCTTCATTCATTTATTCACCATTCACCATGTATGAATATGTGTGTGTGTGTGTGTTTGTATACACATACACATACTTTTTGTGTACATATCACATGGCAAAATCTGTGTTGAAATTTGGGAGGTACAAATATAAATTGATCGTCAATTAACCCCGGGTGGCACTAGCGGTAAAGAACCCGACTGCCAATGGAGGGATATGTTAAGAGACACAGGTTTGATCCCTGGGTTGAGAAGATCCCCTTGGGGAGGACATGGAACCCACTCCAATATTCTTGCCCGGAGAATCCCTTGGACAGAGGAGTCTGGCAGGTTGCAGTCCATAGGGTCATACAGAATTGGACACAACTGAAGTGACATAGCAACTAATCATATTACTAGAGAACTTAAGTTCAGGAACAGGAATAACACATTTCCCAAGCCTTACAATGTCCTCAAAAAACCCAGTTAAAATTATTTAATTTATTTGGCCATGCTGGTTCTTAGTTGCCGCATGTGGGATCCAGTTCCTGACCAGAGAGCAAACCTGGGCCCCCTGCTCTGGGAGCTTGAAGTCTTAG
Organism: Tragelaphus eurycerus; assembly: GCA_935064755.1. NCBI lineage: Eukaryota > Metazoa > Chordata > Mammalia > Artiodactyla > Bovidae > Tragelaphus > Tragelaphus eurycerus. Next base: position 12,163,511 of record CAKXYN010000036.1, on the reverse strand, counting down.
CCACTGGACTACCAGGGAGGTCACTTTCTTCCAAACACAACTTTTAATGGCTACAGACCTCCGGGAGCTGGTGATGGACAGGAGGCCTGGCGTGCTGCGGTTCATGGGGGTCGCAAAGAGTCGGACACGACTGAGCGACCCAAGTCGCTCTGATCTGATCTGATCTGATACCATCATTTATTCATTATTCCCTTATCATTGGATTTTTAAATTTCTTGTTATAAACAATACTGTAAGGAATACTCTTACACATAAAAAGTGACTCATAAATCATTTCCAGCATAAATTTATGGACATGGAATTATTAGGCTTAAAAGTGAATTCTTTAGAGTGTCTTGACTTTAATGGTCTTTTCATATTGCTCTTCAGCAAATGTTTACCAATCTGCACTCCTGGTAGTTCTGTGTGAATGTGACTATCTTAATATACCCTTAACTGGTATTGAGTATTATTATTGTGAAAATGTAAGTTAAATTACTTTTAAAAGGGTGAAAAATGTATATTTAAGCTCAGACTGATTACAGCACTTGCTGCTTTTCAAAGGAGGTGGCCTAATTCAAAATAATGAGAAAACAACCTCAACCATACCATTCTTTTCAGGGAAACTTGTGGAACTGACAGAAGGTCAGGCAGGAAATTTCAAAGTCTCTGTCAGTTCAGCTTTTCTGTGCTGGAGTTGGGATGCAGTATAGAGATTTATTATTTAGGGGAAAATATCAGTGACTCAGGATACCTGAGCCAAGTAGGGGGTGAAAAACTGCAGGGAAAAAAAAAAAGAAAGATGTGGAGTTTTGATGTAGGTAGGGAATTCAGGGCAGGGGTAGGGGTGGAGGTGGGTTTGAGTCCCAGCACAGGGATTCAGAAAATAAAGACGATGGGGCAGACTTTAAAATAAGCAGATCACAGAAAAATCCGACTCCCATCCTTTCTGTCAAACCTTTGATAAATCTGTTCTTTAAATGACAATTAAGGAAAGAAGATATGGTCCATATTTGTGGTACACTGTTTACAAAACAATGGACAGAATCACGAGGTGACAAAATGCTTCATCCAGGACACACAACTTACTCGGCCAAAGTGAAATAAGATGTAAAAAAAATTAAAAGTGATTCTGATGAATTCCAAAGGCATTAGGAAGGATTTAGGCTTTCCCCTGTGAAGACTAAATTGGGTTATATGTCACTGGTGTTTAAAATTGGATTTTTTAAATTAGTTATGAGGCCGAACATTTTTTCATATGGATTTTAATTTTTTTTTTTTTTTTTGGCTGTTCAGTTTTTCTTCTGTTAATTGTCTACTCCAATCCTTAGCCACTGGCACTCACACAAAAATATTGGACTGAGCTATATGGAACTAAGACAAAGCAAACTTCTCTCACATCAAGACCATAATAGGCTTTACAGTGATAAATAATAGTCATTAATATACTGCTCTAGATACTCGTCCTTGAGGGTGAGGGATAATACATGCCTATATACCATTCTGGGTCTCCAATTATTATTATTATTAAATTTGTATTTGCTAATTTACTTTATCATTATTTGTAAAATCATTGGCTGTGCTGAGTCTTCACTGCTGCACATGAGCTTTCTCTGGTTATGGTGTTCAGGCTTCCCATTGAGGTAGCTTCTCTTGTTGCTGAGCATCGGCTCTAGAGCATGCAGGCTTTAGTAATTGTAGTGCATGGGCTTAATTGCTCCATTGCATGTGGAATCTTCCTGAACCAGGGGTCTAACTCGGGTTCCCTGAGTTGGCAGGCGGATTCTTAACCATAGGACCACCAGGGAATTGCTCCAATAATTATTTGTTGAATTCTTAAGAAGGCTACTTTGATTCTGCTCAATGCTTCTTGCTAGACGTGCTAGGAGTATCTCACTCTTATGCCAGTAGCAACAAGAAATCCCTTTTCTACCAACTTCCCCCCACAACATTATCCCTTAATGTCCAATTGGTCATGAGGGTTCAGAGATAAAATGAACATTTTCTCAGCAGGCTGAGCTATAAAGTGCATTTTTCTAGAGAGCAGAAATGGAGGGAAAAGCACTGCTGGGACATTAAGACAATGGTTGGGAACAGGTTTAATGGCACACTGAAGTTTGGATAGCATGGCTTATGGAAACCATCAAATTCAACCCAGGAACCCCAGACCAGACTACTTTGTTGGTCTTTTTTTTTTGTGCTAATGTGGTGCTCAGTTTTTAGTGATGTGCATTTCACAAAAAAACAGAAATCCAAAGGTGACTTTGTCTTGCTTCCGATTTGAACACTATCAGAATGTCCATGAAAACAAATAAAAGTCAATCTCAAAAGGGCTTATCATCATAATAGCAATATTTTAAAAGTGATAAACTTCAAAAGCAGGATGGGATTCTGTTTGTTTTCCTGCTGGAATAGATAATGTCTCCTAGGATCTCCCTTTGGGAATCTCTGTCAGAGGATGAAAAGAACAAGGTTTATGTAGGCAGTGCCAGCTCCTATTCTCTTAGATTAAACAAACAAACAAACAAAAAACACAAAAATAAACAAAGAGAAAAAAGTTACTTCTTCCAGAAGATACCCATGTGGATATAGTAAAATTTTATTTGACCTCCTATTAATTGATCACTGTAAAAGATAATAGGTTTGTTTTAAAAACCTATTTAATCGGCACATTTTGCTAATTTTCTGCCTACAGGGGAGGAGGCTGAGGGAGAATAATATTAAGATCAAAATCCCCTTTGGACCCAGATCATTGATAAATTGATTATGACATTAATCAAACCCCCAAGCTGGAGAGCTGGAAACCTGGGGACAAGTTTATTAGGTTTACTTAAATAAACCTAGTTCTTGGAATTGCAGTGGCATTGCTTATAGCTATAACTTATTCTAAAGAGCAGAACAGACCTGGGCAACCTCATTCAAATTGTCTTGCTGTCTCTAAGGAAATCTTCATCTTGTACACCCCTGGTTTGTAAGAGCTAAACAAATCCTACCTCTATTGGATGGGGGCACATTCAAAAGTGCCATTTGTACCTGAAAACAATAAAATGGACTTCCTTCATCAACTTGAATGTGCTCAGTCGCTCAGTTGCGTCCGACTCTTTGTGACCCCATAGATTGTATCCCGCCAGGCTCCTCTGTCCATGGGGGTTCTCCAGAAGAATACTAGAGTGGGTTGCCATGCTCTCCTCCAGGGGATCTTCCCAACCCAGTGATCAAACCCAGGTCTCCCACATTGCAAGTTGATTCTTTACCGTCTGAGCCACCAGGGAAGCCCATCATCAACTTACCCCTAAAGAAACTGAAACGCAGATTGAGTTTGTGGGTAACCCTGATACAGTCCAGGCTGTAGGAATGAAGTGGGCGTTTTGTCTCCCCACAAATTATCTGCAGGTTGTGGTCTGGAACTTTCTTCTTACAAGTATCTTAATGCCCACCATCTTCTCTGTATTAGACTCTTTGATTTACAAATGACAGAAAACCCAATTCAAATTGGCCTAAGCAGGGGGAAAAAAAAAAAAAGACTTCATTGGCTTGGGAACAGCAATATGTCAGGCTAGATCTAACTTCAGATTGCCTTGATACAGGGGCTAAAATGATGCAAAGAGGACCAATTCTCCTATTATCTTTTCCTTCTGCCTTCTTTATTGGCTTCATTCACAGTTCTGTTGGGAAGTGATTGGGAAGCTTGGAGCTCCAAACCAGCATTCTTCATGTTCACATCTAATAGAGAAAAAGAATGCTATTCACTAAATGTGTGTGTACATGTTCAGTCGTGTCCAGCTTTTTTGAGACCCCATGAACAGTGGCCCATCAGGCTCCTCTGTCCATGGGATATTCCAGGCAAGAATAGTGGAGTGGATTGCCATGCCCTCCTCCAGGGAATCTTCGTGACCCAGGGATGCAACCCACGTCTCTTATATCTCCTGCATTGGCAAATGGCATCTTTACCACTAATGCCACCTGGGAAAGCCCATTCACTAAATAATCTAGACAGAAGCTGGCACTGACTCTCATCAGCCCTGAGATCACAGGCTCGCCCCACAATGAATCAGTGTGGCTAGGAGGATGGAATTTTCTTCTTGTGCAGTCTAAGTTACATGCTTATCCCTAGGGTGGGGTGGTGGTGTCAATTACACCAGAATTTCATACTCAGAGAATAGAGAAGTGAGGTTAAGCAAAGAAATGGAGGACATATTGATGCTAAAAATGAGCAGAGGGTTCTGCATGGCCAGAAGACCATAAAGTCCAGTACACAGTTCTGTAGGCTTACTGATGAGATCATGAAGTTCAGCTCCTTCCAAAGACACAGATTTAATTGGAATAGAAAACTAAATTTTTTGTTAAAAGATCCAGTGTCTTGTGCTTTGTGGAAGCAATTGGAAGACAGTCACCTTTTCTTGCCAGTCCCTTGGAAAATAAAAATTATACCTTTAGGAAATGGGCTATTGATCTAAAAATAAGTGAATGTAAGAATCACTGTTATTTCTTGTAATACACTTTTTTTTTTGTTTGTTTGAAAAAAAGCATGAAACTTGAGAGCCTGCTATCAGCTTATTGGATGTTGTCTATTCAAAAGCAGAGACATTACTTTGCCAACAAAGGTTTGCCTAGTCAAGGCTATGGTCTTTCCTGTGGTCATGTATGGATGTGAGAGCTGGACTGTGAAGAAGGCTGAGCGCCAAAGAATTGATGCTTTTGAACTGTGGTGTTGGAGAAGACTCTTGAGAGTCCCTTGGACTGCAAGGAGATCCAACCGGTCCATTTTGAAGGAGATCAGCCCTGGGGTTTCTTTGGAAGGAATGATGCTAAAGCTGAAACTCCAGTATTTTGGCCACCTCATGCAAAGAGTTGACTCATTGGAGAAGACTCTGATGCTGGGAGGGATTGGGGGCAGGAGGAGAAGGGGACGACAGAGGATGAGATGGCTGGATGGCATCACTGACTCGATGGATGTGAGTCTGGGTGACCTCCGGGAGCTGGTGATGGACAGGGAGGCCTGGCGTGCTGCGGTTCATGGGGTCGCAAAGAGTTGGACACAACTGAGCGACTGATCTGATCTGATTCAGTTATCCAGGTTTCAGAGTCAGAGATAAATGTGATGCCACCATAAAGCTTTTTTCAGACATAAGGAACACCATTAATCTGGTACAATAGCCACCATCACTGGTGGCCCAGATGGTAAAGAATCTGCCTGCAATGCAGGAGACCAGGGTTCAGTCCCTGGGTTGGGAAGATCCCCTGGAGAAGGGAATGGCTACCCACTCCAGTATTCTTGCCTGGAAAACCCCATGGGCAGAGGAGCCTGGCGGGCTACAGTCCATGGGGTCTCAAAAAGTTGGACACAACTGAGAAACTTTCACTTTCACTTTTTTCAGTATCAGTAAACAGAGATCCTTAAAGCCTTTTCTTGGTGTTTGTGAAGAAAAGACTTTCTCTGAAGGAGACCATCCACTTCTAATACTTCAAATACAGCCATATGTGGGTAGATGCTACTCACATCTATCTCCAGATGAAATTCACTTTCTAGAACCAAACTATAATCCAATTCCTACTGGCATTTCAAACTCACTGTATTTAATATTCTATTCACTGTCTCTAGTCTTGATCTCCTTAGTGTGTGTTCTCTGTCTCGGTTTACCACATCATCATCAACTCCATCATCCAAACCATAAACTTCCCTCTGCCTATTGACATCCCTGCCTCTCTTAAGCCATCTTGTATAGGGTTCCCACTTGGATAGTCATTTACATTCAAACAACATTTCATGTATCTAAAATTTAAACCTGCTATTTGCCTGGTCTGTTTTAGATGTTGAGGATACCACAGTGAACAAGAATCCTGGAGACTCTGTTTTAGTGGGAAGCAAGAAAAAATACTTGAAAAAGTATAAATGAAATGGGGAGAGGGCAGGAGGAGAGCTGGGAGTAGGGAATTGCTATTTTCTGTCAGGCAGTCATGGAAAGTTTCCTTAATGAAACAGTATTTGACCAAAGAGAATTTAAGGAAGTATCAGATCAGATCAGATCAGTCGCTCAGTCATGTCCGACTCTTTGCTACCCCATGAATCGCAGCACGCCAGGCCTCCCTGTCCATCACCAACTCCCAGAGTTCACCCAGACTCACGTCCATCGAGTCAGTGATGCCATCCAGCCATCTCATCCTCTGTCGTCCCCGTCTCCTCTTGCCCCCAATCCCTCCCAGCATCAGAGTCTTCTCCAATGAGTCAACTCTTCACATGAGGTGTGGGCCAGAAGTACGGGTGGAGTTTATGCAAAGAATGGTAGGGAGCCTGAGCTGGAGGGAGGGGGCAGGTTTGCATTTCTTCCAAGGTCCCGGGCTGATCTCCTTCGTGGACTGTTGATCTCCTTGCAGTCCTCCAATGACCCCAGGGCATCTCCTCAGGGACTGGGGATCTCCTTGCAGAAGAGTCTTCTCCAACACCACAGTTCAAAAGCATCTATTCTTCGGTGCTCAGCCTTCTTCACAGTCCAGCTCTCACATCCATACATGACCACAGGAAAGACCATAGCCTTGACTAGGTGAACCTTTGTTGGCAAAGTGATGTCTCTGCTTTTGAATATGCTATCTAGGTTGGTCATAACCTTCCTTCCAAGGAGTAAGCGTCTTTTAATTTCATGGCTGCAGTCACCATCTGCAGTGATTTTGGAGCCCAGAAAAATAAAGTCTGACACTGTTTCCACTGTTTCTCCATCTATTTCCCATGCAGTGATGGGACCAGATGCCATGATCTTCGTTTTCTGAATGTTGAGCTTTAAGCCAACCTTTTCACTCTCCACTTTCACTTTCATCAAGAGGCTTTTGAGTTCCTCTTCACTTTCTGCCATAAGGGTGGTATCATCTGCATATCTGAGGTTATTGATATTTCTCCCGGCAATCTTGATTCCAGCTTGTGTTTCCTCCAGTCCAGCATTTCTCATGATGTACTCTGCATATAAGTTAAATAAACATGGTGACAATATACAGCCTTGACGTACTCCTTTTCCTATTTGGAACCAGTCTGTTGTTCCATGACCAGTTCTAACTGTTGCTTCCTGACCTGCATACAGATTTCTCAAGAGGCAGATCAGGTGGTCTGGTATTCCCATCTCTCTCAGAATTTTCCACAGTTTATTGTGATTTACACAGTCAAAGGCTTTGGCATAGTCAATAAAGCAGAGAGAGATGTTTTTCTGGAACTCTCTTGCTTTTTCGATAATCCAGTGGATGTTGGCAATTTGATCTCTGGTTCCTCTGCCTTTTCTAAATCCAGCTTGAACATCAGGAACTGGAATAGGGAACATTTAATAAAATAGCAGTATCTGATTTTTTCCAGTAGTCATGTATGGATGTTAGAATTGGACCATAAAGAAGGTTGAGCACCAAGGAATTTGTGCTTTTGAACTGTGGTGTTGAGAAGACTCTTCAGAGTCCCTTGGACTACAAGGAGATCAAACCAGTCAATCCTAAAGGAAATAAAGCCTTAGTATTCATTGGAAGGACTGATGCTAAAGATGAAGCTCTGATACTTTGGCCACCTGATGCAAATAGCTGACTCACTGGAAAAGACCCTGATTCTGGGAAAGATTGAGGGCAGGAGGAGAAGGGGAGGACAGAGGATGAGATGGCTGGATGGCATCAATGACTCAGTGGATAAGAGTTTGAGCAAACTTCGGGAGATAGTGAAGGACAGGGAAACCTGTCGTACTGCAGTCCATAGAGATGCAAAGACTCCATTGATCATGACTGAGAGACGGAAGAATAACAAGAGGTGAACCATGGCTAGCTATTAGAGGGGTAAGGATAACTCTGGGTACACGGAAGTCACGACTGCAGAGAGTGGCGTCCAGGTCTCAGGCTGAAGGAAAGAACAGAGAAGGGATCTGGAAACTCGGAGGAGGGCCACACGGGACTGAGGTTTAGGTCTCCGAGGAGAGCGCATGGCCGCTGTAGGAGCTGTGTGCTGCAGAGCGATGCTTGCTGGTGCGCGGTGCCATTGTGCTGTGTGTTGCAGGGACGCCCACGTGCCTGTCCCACGCCAGAGGGCCTTCTTCCTCCTCTAGGCTTGCAGGCTCCCTCCAGCGCCCTCTATCGGCAGAGCCTGTTGTGGCGCTGCAGGCCGGGAAGAAAAATGAACTCTGCAGAATCCAGCTCCCGTTTCACAAAGTAGGGCAACAAAGAGTTGGTCTGGACTGAAGACAGAAAAATAATTGGCATAAAGAAATGGGTTCAGTGGAGAGGGAGAGGGGGCCAGAAAATGGAGGCTGTATGTCAGAGAGGGATTATAACAACGAATCATGGAATCTTATCTGGGAAAGCAGGGGAGGAGATGAAAAAGGAGGTGAGAGGCAGTAGAAAGAAGATTTGGGGTCAATATGTACTGCAGTGTGAACAGCCATCTCTAGAGATATGCAGAGCATGACCTGCACTACTGTTTGCCAAGGCCCCAGGAGGCACCATGGGACTCAATGGGACTAGAGAAAGATTGGAGGAAGGAGGAAGGTTCTAGGTACAAGCAAATCTGATCTTGCTCCATCACTTTCCAACATGGTCATACAGCTGTTAGGTTGATCCAGTTGAAGAATGTCAGCCTATAGACTGATGTCTAAGACCTTTCTACTTGCTCTAAGGACTATGGAGAGGGTCAGTTTCCATCCGAATAATTATTGTTCAACATGGCAAAACTTAGGCATCTTTCAGTCTTTTCTACTTCATTTTCTAAGTCAGGAAAGACAAAACCACAGCTTTAGTTCCAGTAATTGTATAACCAAGTGATGCAGTATTAGATATGCTTTCTAAACCACATGAAGAGTCTCATCTTCCCCCCCGCACCTTTTGCCTATATGTCTCTGGACTCTGCCCTCTTGAGAATCACCGACCTAAACATATAAATATCTAATAGGGGAATTTCAGGTATCTGCTAAAAGCCACCCATGAAGAAAAGTCACACTAGTAATTGACAGCTGACTCTGCTTACAGTAATTAGAACTGGTCAGAGTTCACAGACACTTGCATTTCACAGGGATGTACAAATCACACAAGTCTCACATTTTTTAGTAGAAGCCCACTGACTGGCAATATTTTTACAAAATGACAGCTTTCTGAAAGGCATGGGATCTTATTTAAGTGAAAAAAAAAAAAAATAGTTATTTTTCACCAGAGGACCAAAAATGAGGCTGAAATTAATGAATTCACAGAGTCAGGAGCACTGCTATGTCAAGTTTGGTTTGGGGCAGACCCCAGACTCATTTTGGGCAAACAGCCGTGGGGGTCTTCATTCCTTTATCTTCCTTTTAAAACAGAAAAACCTATTCATCCAAATCTCTAAAGGGTAAGCTTCCTCTTTTTAATCTACTTATGCAGAATGAAATTAAGAGCCACTAACACCATTGTCCCAGAGAAGGCAATGGCACTCTACTTCAGTACGCTTGCCTAGAAAATTCCATGGACGGAGGGGCCTGGTGGGCTGCAGTCCATGGGGTCACTAAGAGTCAGACACGACTGAGCAACTTTACTTTCACTTTTCACTTTCATGCATTGGATAAGGCAATAGCAACCCACTCCAGTGTTCTTGCCTGGAGAATCCCAGGGATGGGGGAGCCTGGTGGGCTGCCGTCTATGGGGTTGCACAGAGTCGGACATGACTGAAGTGACTTAGCAGCAGCAGCAGCAACACCATTGTCCAACAGAGGAAGGCTTTTAAAGGAGAACTGGAGAGTGATATATAGGGATCCCTAATCACTACACCTTGATACAAAGAGGAGTGAGGAATTTTTCATGGGTATATGAACTACGCTGCTGCTGCTGCTAAGTCACTTCAGTTGTGTCTGATTCTGTGCCACCCCATAGATGGCAGCCCACCAAGCTCCCCCATCCCTGGGATTCTCCAAACAAGAACACTGGAGTGGGTTGCCATTTCCTTCTCCAATGCATGAAAGTGAAAAGTGAAAGTGAAGTCGCTCAGTTGAACTATAATTAAGTACAAATAGAGAGTTGGACTGTGAAGAAAACTGAGCGCCAAAGAATTGATGCTTTTGAACTGTGGTATTGGAGATGACTCTTGAGAGTCCCTTGGACTGCAAAGAGATCCAACCAGTCCATCCTAAAGGAGATCAGTCCTGGGTGTTCTTTGGAAGGAATGATGCTAAAGCTGAAACTCCAATATTTTGGCCACATCATGCAAAGAATTGACTCATTGGAGAAGACTCTGATGCTGGGAGGGATTGGGGGCAGGAGGAGAAGGGGATGACAGAGGATGAGATGGCTGGATGGCATCACCAACTCAAAGGATGTGAGTTTGAGTGAACTCCGGGAGTTGGTGATGGACAGGGAGGCGTGGCATGCTGCAATTCGTGGGATCGCAAAGAGTCAGACACGACTGAGCAACTGAACTGAACTGAATCGTCTATGAATTTTCTGTTATTTTAGCAGTGTTTTTAGCAGTATTTTTCCTGCAATATGGTAAAATATGATTATTTATATTAAAGATTCTTTGTACTGTTAAGAGATATTTCCAAGAAATTCCTAAAAATAATTCTCATAGCATATTTATAATATTGCTTAATTTAACACATTTACATATAATCATCCCCAACTTGGGCTTCCCAGGTAGCACTAGTGCTAAAGAATCCTCCTGCCAATGCAGGAGATGTAAGATACATGGGTTCAATCTCTGGGTCAGGGAAATCCCCTGGAGGAGGAAATATCACCCCACTCCAGTATTCTTGTAGGGAGAATCCCACAGATAGAGGAGCCTGGTGGGCCACAGTCCATGGGGTTGCAAAGAATTGGATACAACTGAGCAACTGAGCACACCTTCATCCCCAACTTATCAAACCACATATACTTTTAGTATCATCCTAAAATAACTTATAATCATTTTCTCAGAAGATGAGAAAATAAAATTATATTCAGAATCTGGTCCTCCAATCCCACTGTTCTAGTTAAATGACCTGTGGTCTCTAGCTGAAGAATCTGCATCATGGTGAGGCTCTGTATCATTCAATGAAAGCTTCCTTCTTCACACTTGGCTTGTGCTTGTATGTACATATAAGGTAATCTACAAGCATTGATGTTTTGCGTTCTTTAATGCTCTCTAAAAGTGATAAAAACGTGACTGGTGCTTCTGTTAAAATACATTAAAGCAGAGAGACATCTTGGGAAGTTATTAGCAGTGTTCTCTGAGGCTACTGCACTTTTCCTAGAAGGAAATAGACTACCATTTGTGGTAAATCAAATGTGTATGAAAAACAGGGCATACAATAAAGTGAGAAATAAATAAGCTAAGACTCCAAGGAAGTAGCTCTAAGAATGCCTGAGTCAGGAAGAGGTGGGAGAAATCTTAAAAGCGAAATGGAGAATAATTAAACAAAAAGAAAAACCCAAATAAACATGAAATGAAGGAAGGGATAGGTGGAGAGGCAAGACTAAAAAGTGGATCTAGGGATCATACTGCTAATTGGCTGAGGAGAAATGCAGTCATTTTCCAACCTGGACTTCCTTAGAAAATTATTCACTCCATGTGGATGAATTCAGCTTGTTATATATATATATAACCCACAGCAACCAATGACTGGATGAGCAAGGTACACACAGAGTAGATGTTTTACTGTCAGAGTAAGGATTCTAGAAGGAAGGCTGTTCATTGGAGAGTGATGTGGAAAGAGCAAAAGTATTCTTGCCCTTCTAAGATCAAGGGATTCACTCATTTTTCTATTTTTAAAAATTTGTATTGGAGTATGGTTGACTTACAGTGTTGTGTTATTTTCTGCTGCTCAGCAAAGTGAAGCAGCTATATGTATACGTATATCCTGGAGAACAAAATGGCAACCCACTCTAGTATTCTTGCCTGGAAAATCCCATGGACAGAGTAGCCTGGCAGGCAGAAACCCATGCAGTCACAGAGTTGGACACAGCTTAGCGACTAAACCATACATATATCCACTCTATTTTAAAAGAATCTTTTCCCATGTTAGTCATTACAGAGTATTGAGTAGAGTTCCCTGTGCTATACTGTGGGTCCTAGTCTTCTTTCATTTATTCTTTTGGCTGCACTACATAGCATGTGGGATCTTAGCTCCCCATTTGGGGATTGAACCAGACTCCCTACAGTGGAAGCGTCCAGTCTTAGTCACTGGACCACCAGGAAAGTCCCTCATTTATCTGTAATTTCACATTTCTTTGCCATTTCCTAGGTGATCAGCAAAAACACTTTTTCACAATCATGAGCCAGACCAACAACTTTGTTTCTGTCATGGTACTTTCTGGCTAAAGAGAAAAAAAAATATATGCATAAGTAATCAAGATAGTATCAAGTAATAACATCCACTATGAAGAAATTACAGCAGAATGATGGAATAGAGCATCCATTTTATTACATGGACTGAATTATTAAACTTTTAAAATTTCCCCTCCCTCCCTCAATCTTCAAACATTTTATTAAGCCTGCATTATGTCAGGCATATCTGGTTCATATTTCTATACTCCCCAACCCTCACCAAAGATTATAGAGTGTTTTGCACTTAATAGGCACTCTGAAAGCTGTTTGAAAGATTTAGATGTTCACAGACTTAGATTCTAGTAAATGAAGAACATAAGATGTTGAAAGACAGGAAAGACAAAAATTAAGCATAATTAACACAGGAACAGGTTAAAATTAGCTGACAGTGAGCCTTATTGGCACAAATAATGACTATATCAATATGGCATTTGAAATAGCAGGACGGCATCATTTATCTCACTTTTGTGTCTCATCTGTCTTATGAATTCGGAGAAGGCAAGGCATTTTGCCAAGTTTAGAAGCAATTCAAATTTTACGTATTAAGAGTTTCTACGGAAACTTGTATTTGTCTGTATTTGAACTCTGATTGCTGGCAAGATAAAAATGTCTTAGTTAAAAGAAAATCAGTTCTTAAGACAATGAGAAAGGGAAAGAGGGAGAAAGAGAGATAGAAATCCAATGTACCAAGTTAATTGTAAAGAGTCAGCATCAGATGGTCTGATGGCTTCTTAAAAGGTGGAAGGGAAAACAGAAATGGGCAGAATGCATTTTGGAGGTCATAGCCTTTGATCATAGAGTCGGCATGTTCCTGTGTTGTGTGACTAACAACTTAAGGCCAATTTCCCCTGAGAAAATAACTTTGGATGAAGTAGTTGAGTTGTGTGTGCGCATTCGTGTCAAACTCTTTGCAACCCCATGGACTGCAGCCCGCCAGGCTCCTCTGTCTGTGGGATTTCCCAGGCAAGAAGACTCAAGTGGGTTGCCATTTCCTACTCCAGGAGATCTTCCCAACCCAGGGATTGAACCCACATCTCTTGCATCTAATGCATTGGCAGGCTGATTCTTTACCAACTGAATCACCTGGGAAGCTCTATGGATGACATAAGCCAAACGTTTTTCCTCTTGATTCTCCTGGTAACATCGATAAATCTTTTTCAAGCAGAGTGAAATGAAAATGGAGGAAGGCCCACGAATGCAGATGCCAGCTCTCTCTTCCCACCTCATATGTAAATGTTATAATAGGATATACTGACTTAGCAGTAAGGTAGAGTGAAGGCACCTAGAATTCATTTTAATTCTGACTCCTGCTCACAAAGGCTCCATAGGTTTGTAGAAAAGATCAGAATTAAGCAGAAAAACCCACAGCCCCACAAACACTGAGAAAGTGTGGATTTACCATAACATACAAACCAATCTTAAATCCAAGTAAAAAAGTTATAGGTGCCTGTTCGCAGGTCAGGAATAGAGACACAGACAAAGAGAATGGGCCTGTGGACACAGGAGGGGAAGGGGAAGATGAAATGAACTGGGACGGTAGGTTTAGCATGCATATACCACTGTGTGTAAAATAGAGAGCTAGCAGAAAGCTGCTATATAGTACTGGGAGCTCAGCTCAGTGCTCTTTGACGACCTAGAGCAGTGGGATGGGGGGAGGAGTGGGTAGGAGAGAGGTTCAAGAAGGAGGAGATACATGTATGCTGGCTATGCTTAGTTGCTTAGCATATTGCTTGTGATAAAAAGCAATTACGCTCCAAATAATAATAATATTGATAATAATAATAAATGTCTTATGATGGCAGTGGCAGATCCACAGTTGAGGTAGGCAAATGTTGCAACTGGCAACATTATCTTGCATTTCAACATTCTTGCATAAATTCCCTCAATCTAAGGCATATAAACACATATTCTTGAAAGAACCCACATGACTCTTTATTTTTAGGAGGTTACATAAAATATTTATGTCTTTCTGTCCTCCTAACCAATTACTTTCCCTAAGGAAAAAAAATAATAAGTATGAAATGTGATAAAAAATTTACCTTGTAACAAATAACAGGCAATTAACTCATTCATTTCCACATTTTTTTTCGTTCTCTGTTACCATTGGAATGTATTGTAAAATAACTATCATTTTAGAACCTTTCAAACTGGGATCCACCATATCAATGGTGGCAGGCAAGTCAAAACACAATGTAGATTTCTTATCAATCAGAATGTCAAATGATCTCATTAGAGTTTCAGGTCTATATGTGGGTGCATTTCAGCTACTCTGCGTTTCCTGCATGAAAGTTTAGCAAAGATTAAGTCATTTACTAGCGACAGTTGGCAGAGGCAGCTGAGTAGAAGCTTTGATGAAATGTGTCAGTCATTTTCCAGCAACTCTGCCTTCAACAGTCAGCTATCGGGAGTAACCGCTGTCACTGAGCTAAGCTGGTGTAGTTGGAATTCTTTTTGACATGATATTCCTTCTCCACATTTTTGCCTTTAACTTGTTTGTGAGCTCTTTACTTCTGTGATTGTTTTTACCCTTAAAATTAATTTTCTGAACATGATAGCCTGGAATTCCTTTTTGAAAATAATTTGGGGTGGAGGGAGTAATGAATTGAAGGGATGAGCTTTAGAATTTGCACGAATAGCACATAGGGACTTCCCTGAGCTCCGTTGGCTAAGACTCCATGCTCCTAATGCAGGAGGCCTAGGTTCCTGAGCGGGGAACTAGGTCACACATGCCACAGCGAAGACCTGGTGTGGCCAAGTAAATAATATTGAAAAAGATAGGAATTGGCACATAATTGGGGTTTCCCCAGTGGCTCAGCAGTGAAGAATCCACTTGCAATGCAGGGGATGCAGGAGATGCTGGTTCTATTACTGGTTCGGGAAGATCCCTTGGAGGGATGCATGGCAACCCACTCCCATATTCTTGTCTGGAAAATCCCATGGACAGAGGAGCCTGGTGGGCTATAGTCCATAGAGTCGCAAAGAGTCGGACACAATTGAAGTGACTTAGCACGCACAGTATATAATTAAAGAGTGAATGTCACCTGCTATCCTATTTATCTAAGATTTTGTTCTCAGTTTTACTTAAAATTAACTACTGAATCCTAGCTAATTATGAGAGTCAAATATTATTTCTGGTCTGCCCCTCTCATAAGTCTGAAGTAAATCCAATGTCTGTGTTGCTGGTACACAGCATAAACTCCAAACATCTGCTTGTGACATAATTACGTAAAGCAGAGAATCTTGGCCTTCCAAGGGTCTCTCTAACAGATCACTCCAGGAACTATTCCAACTGTTTCAGAAACTAAGCTTCCAAGATGCTTCCTCTCTTTCTCTGAGGAATTGGTAGTGATTAGATCCTAACACAATTTGCAGTCTCTGGACATGTGTGCACAAATACCACATAAAATGATAAGCAAATTTAACACATAGGAAAATGAATTCGAAGCAATGACCATCTGTTATTAAAACAGTGATTTTACCCAATCTTTAAGTATTTTTCTTAAACTGAAAGAAAAATATAAGTGTATCTTATATTAAAAAAAAAAAAGTCAGCACTAGGTCCATGACTTCTGTTTGAAAGTACCTCATGGAATTCTCAGCCACACAACAGTAGTTTTAGTTAATAATTTGGTAGTAACTGAGTAGACTGAAATGGATTAACCTGGGCATTATTACCAAAAGCTGGAAGCAGAGGACCTTCTAATTAAAAACTGTCCTCTCAAATTAGCTTAGGTGTATTTTAAAAATTGAGTATTCATTTTAAGAGTTTACATGTTGGTTTAAGGTGTTTATGAAAAGGCAAGTATAAGGAAAGTGAACCAAACGGTGGAAACATTGTTATATATTTTCTAAACATAAACGAGCTTTATTTAGGGTCAGTTTTATTCATTTATCTTATTTCTTTGGCTGCATTGGGTCTTAGTTGTGGCTTAGTTGCTCCTTGGCACATGGGACCTTAGTTCTTTGGCCAGGATTGAACCCTTGTCTCCTGCACTGGAAGGTATTTGAGGTTAATTTTAAAAGAATATTTTACTTAAAAAAACGGACAGTTGTGTTGTGAGATCTTGAAAACTTTTAGTAGGTAAATTATCAAGTGGCATTGATTTGAGGGGGAAAAGACATGTCAACAGATAATTACAATAAAATGTGCTAAGTGGTTTTATGAGGATTTGTGCCAAGTCCTCTGAGAGGGCTCCTCCCCTTCCATATGGGAGTTTTGGCAGTGACAGAATCAGGGTGTGGGTGCATTTGATGAAGTGATTGCAATCAGGTCAGAGGATTAAAGAACTCTTGAAGGAGGGACTTAAAACAGCCTTTCTCCTGATGGTATATTGAATTTGAAGGAAATAATGTTAAATAGGATAAAAAAAGACATTATTAGAATTATCTAAGAGCTCACTCTGGCATTCTAATTGAAATTAAAATTTCTTCTAAAATTGAATACAGTAATAATGCTTAAAATTTATATACCACTTTGTGCTTTATAGAGTAATTTCTCATTGTGTTAGCATTTGCTTAAAAAGTAATTTAATTTTTAATATATTCATTCATATACCGTTCATTCATTCAATAAATATGCTCTGTGCTAGATACTGGGTTGCCATTTCCTTCTCCAGGGGATCTTTCCAACCCAGGGATCGGACCTGCATCTTCTGCGTCTCCTGCAATGGCAGGCAGATTCTTTTACCACTGTGCCACCTGGAAAGTGCAGATACTGTGTCAGAAGCTACTATTTCCAAGAAGAATAAGGCATTGGTCCTGTGTTTACACGACTGTATACTTGCTAGGTTGTGAACATCTTTGAGGGTGAAGGTACCTGTAGCATTTAGGTACTCATAAAATGTTCATTGGATGAATAAACCTGTGTATGTTTTGATCAAGGTGGAACATGATAACTTCATAGATGCTAGAGCCAGAACACTTAATTTAGCTTGGATATACTAGTATGATATTGGAGAATTAATTTAGCTTTTTTCAGTCTCTATTTCCTCATTGTAGGATAAAATAATCTCTCTCGTACAGGGCTTTTCTGAGGATGGATGTGAAAGTGATTTCTAATAACCTAAAGTGCTACTTAGGTGTTAGTCATTGCTACAAATAAGATTCCAATATTCTACATTATAGAGCAACATTTTAAAGGAAGTAGCTCTATCAGAAGTAAAGCAATACAGCCTTTCCAGAATGGATACGTCAAGAGTTCTAGTCGTGGCAGGGTGCCAGGTACTCTTGGGGGAAATTACATCAATGATTAGGATCAGAGGTCAAGACAGAAGTCTCTGTACAGATGAGCAGACCAAAAGGGACTAGAAGTGTTGTGACTTGAGGGTAGCGCAGATCCCAAATAGTTGTCAGTGAAAGTATAGGGTTCTAAGTCTGACTAGTAACAAGGTAACCTTGCTCCAAGGTCAGTGAATGGTTCCACCTTTATCACTTAGGCATCTGAATTTTGGTTCTGGTATTCTGGGAATATTTGGAACTCCATTGAATGGAGTGGATTTATAGGGAATGGATGGGTTTATAGATAAAAGTATATGGTGGATATTGCTTAAAACATGTGAAGATAAAATAATTGAATTGAGGGGCTTCCCTGGTGGTTCAATGGTTAAGAATCTGCCTTTCATTGCAGGGGATGTAGGTTGATCCCTGGTCAGGAGACTAAGATCCCACATGCCACAGGGTAACTAAGCCTATATGCCACAACTAGAGAAAGCCCTCGTGTGACAGTGAAGACTCAGTGTAGCCAAAAAAAATAAAAATAAAATTTAAAATGTTAATTGAACTGAAGTGGCTCATAGGTTGTTGAAGACAGGTATCATAACTGATACTACTAGTTCCACACCACCACCACTAACTATATGTTGACACTTTACTAACCATTGTATCTTATTTCTAGTAACAATCATGGAAAGACTATAAAGTATTCTCATGTTATTTTACAGATAAAAGCATACATTCAAATGCATCAGTTGGTAAGCAAACTGACTCAGCTCCTGTGAGCTATTTCATATGAGATGTCTTTTTTTCTTTTTTTTAAATGGGTCAGTGGGTAGAGAATCCACCTGCAGTGCAGGAGACAAAAGATGCAGCTCTGATCCCTGGGTCGGGAAGATTCCCCTGGAGGAGGAAATGGCAACCCACTCCATTACTCTTGCCTGAAAAATCCCATAGGTGGGCAGGCTAAGGAGCCTGGCGGGCTACAGTCCAAAGTGTCACAAAGAATTGGACACCACTGAGTGACTAAGCTTGCATACATGATTGGAGTATAGTTACAATGTTGTGTTAGTTTCAGGTATACAGCACAGCAATTCAGTTGTACATATATGTTCATTCTGTTTCAGACTGTTTTCTTGTATAGGTTATTACGGAAAATTGAGTAGAGTTCCCTGTGCTATACAGTAGGTCCTTGTTGGTTGTCTATTTTAAATATAGTAGTGTGTGTATGTTAATCCCAAGCTCCTAATTTATTCCACCCCCTCACGTTTCACCTTTGATAACCGTAAGTTTGTTTTTGGTATCTGTGACTTTGTTTCTGTTTTCCAAATAAGTTCATTTATATCATTAAAAAAATTAGATTCCACAGATGAGTAATATCATATATTTGTCTTTCTCCGACATCTTACTTCACTCAGTTTGATACTCTCTAGGTCCAACCCTGTTGCTCCATCCCGACCAGGGATGGAACCTGTGCCCCTGCACTGGAAGTGAAGCGTCTTAGACACTGGATTGCCAGGGAAGTCCCCCATGAAGGTTTTGAAATGGTAAGCCTCATCCAGGTACAATTCCACATGAATTTTCAAGCCAATTAATATACATGCTGAAGAGGCTGACTTCTTTCTCCAGTAAGTCCTTTATCTATGTTCTTGGGTCATTTTTCATGTGTGATATTCTCAGTGAGAAAGGAATGGAGCACAATGCCTTCTTTTCTGGTTCCCCCCAGCCCCAAGCACTCTACATTAAGTATGGAAGGCATGAGAGTTTATTAGAACATGTTGATCCACAGACTAAAATAGATAAATGAATCTCCTCCCAATTATAAATCAATACATACTTATTAAACATATACCAACACATACTATGACACAAAGATGCGCTAAGCATTGGAAATCTTATTCATTGTTGAAGTCCAAATTAAATGATGCAGCTGTGTATCACTACCCATTGCTGTGTAACAAAATATCCTCCAGATTAATAATTTATTTGGTCTTAAGTTGGCCACACAGTTCTTCTGGTCTTGGTTGTGATCAGTTTCATTTGGCTAGGCAGCTATGCTTCTGGGGGTAGGTTGAATGTTGGTAGGAGTTATGGGGTGATATCTCCCATTTTTCATCAGGCTAGCTCTTTTCTCATTGCAGAATCAAGAGAAAAAAGTGATTATGCTAGGCCTCCAGAGCCTCGGTTTAGAACCGACACATTATCCTTTTCACCAAACTCTGGTGACCACAGCAAATCACAAGTTGAGCCCAGATTCCAAAGATGGGGGAAATAGATCCCACCTCTTCATGGGAAGATCTGTAATGTTGCAAAGAACATAGACCAGGAGGGCCAGTAATTGAGATCACCAGTGCAATCTATCCACCACAAGATGTAAATACCAAGTAGACAAGAAAGGCTAATATGCTGTTAAAGAGTCAGACACTCTGCAAGACATTAGAGGTTCACCATATGCACTGTACAAAACGTCTTGGAAATAACGGGAAGGTAAGCTACACAGGGGTGCTGTCGGTTCTGCCCTTCTTTACTTAGTATTTGCAATGAAACTCTAATAAACTGATGAATATATACAAATTTAAAACAGGAGATAGTATCAATTATAAAATCATACTGTCTGGCATCACTGAACCAAAGATACCAGAGTAAATAGCCATCAATGTGAGCATTGTAGAGGTATGAAGATTAATTATATAGTGTGAGAACCAGGAACTTCTGTTTACAGACAAGGAGTTAAACTCTCACAGCAGCACTGGAGAAGACTTTTGAATTAATGGCTAATTTCAAACAAAGCATTTAATGTCACCACTTGAAATGTTTCAGTAATAATTCAAATGGTTTAATTCTAAGCCACTTATGATTAAATTTCAAATATGCTAAGGTATTATTAGACATTTATGGGAAAAATCATTTTCCCCCTGCAAATTAAATGTTCTTCTTTGACGATGATTCAAGTTATATGGGGGGCTCTTGTTTCCTTTTAATTATAGCCCCAACACTTATATGGATAAAGCAGTAATATGATCGCAATTTCATTTTGGAGCCATTATTACTGAAATGCAAAAATATCTCAATCTCTCACCCTCTCCCCCTCCTCCTAGGTTTTCTTTTTAATCCCATAAAAGCATCTGTCTTTGATTTCAAGTGGAGTACCTGCTGTGCAAGATGCGATGCAAATCCAATTTGTGTGTAACAAAACCAAATGGGCTGAAATGAACTCTGCATTTTAAAGATGTTTTTGTTTAATCATCACCATCACTCGTCTTTAATGAATGCATAATCAAGTTAAACTTCAGGCAAGAAATGGAATGGCTCTTCTCAAGACCGAGAAAGCAAATTCTCGTGATATCCCTCATGGCTGCTCTGCCTCCTATTCCTGTGTTGGCAGGAGAGGAAGAAGCAAGATCTTCAAATGCGTATGATGGCAAACTGTTGAGAACCATGGCGTGAGCAACGGGACTGCTCATTTTTTCCTGCTTTCTTCAGAAATCAGTATGATAATTGTCTAGAGCAGAAAGTGTGGATGCAGGATTCCTGGGTTCGTATTTTGTTCTCCCCTTTCCTGTATCTCATGGCAGACAGGAGGTATAATAAAGTGCTTTGGGCGTTTAGAGAAGGATCTACATGAGGTATTCCTATTCCACACATCATCAACACCAAAAGTTGGTACATAATTTCCTAAGTATAGAAGGTCTTTTGGGTAGTGAGTTTCTGTGATTCTTTCTTTTAGAAGGAGAGAATCTTCTGAAAAGACCTTACGATGTTAGACAAAATTTTTTTTTGAGTTGAAGTACAGTTGATTTACAATGTTTTGCTAGTTTCTGGTGTATAGCCAAGTGACTCAGTTTTATTTATATAGGTATACATATAAATATATATATATTTTTCAGATTATTTTCTCTTATAGGTTATTTCAAAACACTGCATATAGTTCCATGTGCAATAAAATAAGTCCTTGTTGGTTATCTATTTTACATATGGCAGTGAAAGTGACGGGGAAGGCAGTGGCATCCCACTCCAGTACTCTTGCCCGGAAAATCCCATGGACGGAGGAGCCTGGTAGGCTGCAAAGAGTCAGACACGACTGAGTGATTTCACTTACACTTTTCACTTTCATGCATTGGAGAAGGAAATGGCAACCCACTCCAGTGTTCTTGCCTGGAGAATCCCAGGGACGGGGGAGCCAGGTGGGCTGCCGTCTATGGGGTCGCACAGAGTCGGACACGACTGAAGCGACTTAGCAGCAGCAGCAGCAGTGAAAGTGAACGTGTTAGTTGCTCAGTCCTGTCTGACTCTTTGTGATTCCATGGACTGCAACCTGCCAGGCTCCTTGGTCCATGGGATTCTCCAGGCAAGAATACTGGAGTGGGTAGCCATTCCTTTCTCCAGGGGATCTTCCCCACCCAGTGATCAAACCCAAGTCTCCTACATTGCAGGCAACTCTTTACTGTCTGAGGTACCAGGTAAGCCTAATATATAGCAGTGAATATATGTTAATCTGGGCTTCCCTGGTATATAAATATACCACATCTCTGAAGAAAATTATAATTCAAAGAGATACATGCACCTTAATATTCAGTGCTGCACTATTTACAGTAGCCAAGACTTGGAAGCAACCTAAGTGTCTACCAACAGATGAATGGATAAAGAAGATATGGTATGTATGTACACTGGAATATTACTCGGTCCACTTTTGTACAGTCATGTGTGCTGTGCTTAGTCGCTTCAGTTGTGTCTGACTCTTTGTGACCCCAGGGACAGTAGCCTGCCAAGCTCCTTTGTCCATGGGGATTCTCTAGGCAAGAATACTGGAGTGGGTTGCCATGCCCTCCTCCAGAGGATCTTCCCAACCCAGGGTAGTTGTGTACTGGATAAACCAGTTCCAAACAAGGAAATGGGATGAGAGAATATTTCATAACATCGGGAGATCTAATGAGAAAACTGAACTTGAAATGTACCCTGACTGATGTGGGGTTGGATGGCTAATGAGTAGCAGAACTGGAGCTGGAATTCTGGTCTCTTGGTCCTCAGTCTTTCTAAAGCAATCCTGCAGTATAATCCTGAATTATGCATCACATTGATGAACCTCAGAAAGGAAATACATTCTAGAAGAATTATCAAGGGATGAGCTGTCTTTGAGCTTTGTATTCAAGGTGAATATGAATGACAATAGGGTTAAGTATAACTCATGCAACATATGATTTGTGATTGTCAAGCAAAATTTAGTTTTTTTGGATGCCAGAATGTAAGTCTTCATTTCTTCTGATTAATTTTAATGGTTAAGAGTTAGGATTGGACTTTTTTGAGGGGGCGGGGCACACCACACCATTTGTGGGATCGCAATTTCCTCACTAGGGATCAAACCTGGGCCCCTGCAGTGGAAATGCAGAGTCCTAACCACTGGACAATTAGGGAAGTCCCAGGATTGATTTTATCTGTAGCTGAGAGTCTATAAAACTCTGAGATGGACAGTTAAACTCTTGGATGAAATTCCAATATTGAAAGATATTTCTTCGTGATCAGGCATTGTCTTCTATTGGGAGAAAATTCTTCTGAAGGAATAATACTGGCAACCAGCATGTGTCTTTCATCTTTACACTTCTAAAGTTTCATTAGTTTCCCTTCTTATCAGGAACACTGCCCTGGGAGCAGAGTCCTGTGACTGTATGCCATGGTTAGTTTTGGTAGTGGATGGAAAGGTTAAGGAAGGTTGGAGAATGGCCCACAGGGCAAGTGTGTTGAAACCTGCAATGAGTATTGTAGAAAACAAGGGTTTGGACCAAAACTGAGAAATTTGACATACATATTAGACATACCTACTAGACATACCTACTCATAACTTGTTTGAGGCCAGCTGCCCCTGAGTAAAGCAACTTTCAGAGCAGATACAACAATGTATGTTCCAAAGAGTCCATGCTGGGAATTCCCTGGTCCTTGATCTGTTTATCTTGTTCTCTACCTTGAGCGGTTCTATTCAGTTACAAATATGAACGTTGAGTTTTAAATGGTTTTAGAATTTGCCATGTGATGAGAAGTAAAAAAAAAAAAGGGCACAGTCATTAAACTGCATTCTTGAACAATATCATGTGCTTTGTTTTTAATTGGCCAAACTATTTCATCACATGGCAGAACAACATCAACACCTTTCAATAATATTATTCTAGGGAGGTTAAAAGACACATGTGCTGGACTTCCTTGGTGGTCCAGTGGGTAACAATCTGTCTGCTAATGCAGGGGACATGGGTTCCCCTGATCCGGGAAGATTCCCCATGCTGATGGGCTGCTGAGCCCCATGCACCACAACTACTAAAGCCTGCATGCCATAGAGCCTGTGCTCTGCAATAAGAGAAGCCACCACAATGAGAAGGCCAGGCATCACAATTAGAGAGTAGGCTCTGCTCACCACAACCAGAGAAAGCCTGTGCAAAACAATGAAGACCCAGTGTAGCCAAAATAAATTAACTAATGAGTTTCTTAAAAAGACACGTGTTCCTTCCAAACTAAAAAATTTCAGTTTCAAAATTGTACTAGCTGGTCAATGAAATGTCCTGATTCCTCGAACTGTTTCATTTCTCTTCATACGGAAAGGAAGACTTCATCCAATATTTGTGTACAATGCATACACTGAGGCCAAGCAGTCATCCATGTAAATGTACCAAGTCAAAGAGTCTATTGAGTGCTCAGTTGCTCAGGCGTGTCAGATTCTTTGTGACCCTATGGGTTGTAGCCTGCCAGGCTCCTCTGTCTATGGGATTTTCCAGGCAAGACTCCTGGAGTGGGTTGCCATTTCTTCCTCCAGGGTATTTCCTGACCCAGGGATCAAACCTGAGTCTCCTGCATTGGTAGGCAGATTCTCTACCACTGCACCATCTGGAAAGCCTAAAAATTCAGATATTTTGGGGGAAGAGTTAAGATTATCATGTACTTTGGTTCAATGTGGTTGATAATTTTGAGCAGTAAACTATGACCTAGGCATCTGAAAAATAAGATTATTTGGGGAGATGCACTTGTCAATTGAACTCTAAATACAAGTTTGAGGGCTACCAAAATGTCCCTTTTGCAGTAATTTAAATTTGTTGAAAACAAAAATCTTTAAGAGCCTTTGCAGTTCTAGAGTTTGTATCAAATCAGAAGATATCACTGTAGTGATAATTCAGTTGTTATCAACCGACATGGCCACTGGATGTCCCCACTCTTCCTCAAATGCAGTTGAGGCATCATTTAACTGGCAGTTATAAAACCAGTACATTTTGCAGGGAACCTTTAGAAAGATCCTACAGGAGTTCTGGTGTGTTTAGCAGTACTGCTTGCCCCTGGCAATAGCAGGATGGACTAGAAATGGGAGACTTAGAGACTGGGTTCAGTGGGAAAAATTCTTGGGTTCATGTCACTCTGTGTCATTGCATATTTACTTTTGTAATCCTCTACAATGGCCAGTTTTCCCCAAAAGTTCTAAAAAGAAAGTAACTGAGGATACAGCTATTATAATTCCTGCAGGGGAAACAAGTATGAGCTGGAAAGGGTGAGAATATGGGAGCGTGCCAACGTTGCGGAACCTGTGAAAACTTTCCTCACCAGAGTGAAAAATACAAACTACATGGAATTCTTTAGCAAGAGAGAAGCTCTGAATTTTGGTCACTCAGTTTTTTTTTTTCTCATCCATTGTACCTAACTTGGTAATAGCTGTAGGACAGCTAGCTTGACATTGGATTGAGAGTTAAGAGACCAGAATTTGAATCTTATTTCTATTTCTCACTTGTTCTGTGACATTAGACACATACGCTTTTCTTTTCTAAACCTCAGGCTCTTGTTTGTAATATAGGTATCGCAGTCCTGTCCTCAGATTTGTTGAGAAACTCAAGTGATATTTGAAAGAACCGAGGACACAGTGGTTACAGAATAAATGTCAAATATATTAGGAATTTAGGAAGCAATTAAAAGCTAAAAAAACCAAAAATTTAAATCTTCCAGAGATCTTTGGTCTAATAAAATGGAAAATAGAAGGATTTAGTTTTACTTACAATATATTTTATTATCTACTCAGACGTGATGAAAATGTATTTAACCACATCGACTCCATCTTTGCAACTGTCAGGAACAATGCACAGTTCCTGAAGGCTTCACCAAAAAAAAAAAAAAAACCCTAGGAAAGTGGAACAGTCTGAAAAGAAAGGTGCTACAGATACTTACTTAGTCCTTAGGGTTTATGAAGGGACTCTTTGTGACCCAATGGACTGTAGCCCTCCAGGCTCCTCTGCTTATGGGATTTCCCAGGCAAGAGTACTAGAGTAGGTTGCCATGCATTCCTCCAGGGATTCCTGACCTAGGGCTCAAACCCCAGTCACCCCCATTGCAGGCAGTTTTTTTTTTTTTTTTTAACCTTCTGAGCCACTAGGGAAACCCTTTACTGATGAGAAGCTGAAGCACAGTTCAGTTCAGTTCAGTTCAGTCACTCAGTCGTGTCCGACTCTTTGCAACCTCATGGACTGCAGCATGCCAGGCCTCCCTGTCCATCACCAACTACCAGAGTTTACTCAAACTCATGTTGATTGAGTCGGTGATGCCATCTAACCATCTCATCTTCTGTCTTCCTTTCTCCTCCCAGACTCAATCTTTCTCAGCATCAGGGTCTTTTCAAATGAGTCAGCTCTTCACATCAGGTGGTTAAAGTATTGGACTTTCAGCTTCAACATAAGTCCTTTCAATGAATATTCAGGACTGATTTCCTTTAGAATGGCCTGGTTGGATCTCCTTGCAGTCCAAGGGACTCTTAAGAGTCTTCTCCAACACCACAGTTCAAAAGCATCAATACTTCGGTGCTCAGTTGTCTTTATAGTCCAACTCTCATATCCATACATGACTACTGGAAAAACCATAGCCTTGACTAGATGGACCTTTGTTGACAAAGGAATGTCTCTGCTTTTTAATATGCTATCTAGGTTGGTCATAACTTTTCTTCCAAGGAGTAAGTGTCTTTTAATTTCAGGGCTGAAGTCACCACCTGCAGTGATTTTGGAGCCCCCCAAAAGATCTGAGAATTGGACTATAAAGAAAGCTGAACGCTGAAGAATTGATGCTTTTGAACTGTGGTGTTGGAGAAGACTGAGAGTCCCTTGGACTGCAAGGAGATCCAACCAGTCCATCCTAAAGGAGATCAGTCCTGGGTGTACTTTGGAAGGACTGATGGTGTACTTTGGAAGGACATGCTGAAGCTGAAACTCCAGTACTTTGGCAACCTGATGGGAAGAGCTGACTCATTTGAAAAGACCTTGATGCTGGGAAAGATTGAGGGCAGGAGGAGAAGGGGACAACAGAGGATGAGATGGTTGGATGGCATCACCGACTCAATCAACATGAATTTGAGTAAACTCTGGGGGTTGGTGATGGACAGGGAGGCCTGGCGTGCTGCAGTTCATGGTGTCGCAAAAGTCAGACATGACTGAGTGACTGAACTGACAGACTGACTGAAAATAAAGTCTGCCACTGTTTACACTGTTTCTCCATCTATTTGCCATGAAGTGTTGGGACTAGATGCCATGATCTTAGTTTTCTGTATGTTGAGCTTTAAGCCAATCTTTTCACTCTTTCACTTTCATCAAGAGGCTCTTTACTTCTTCTCTTTCTATGATAAGGATGGTGTCATCTGCATATCTGAGGTTAGTGATATTTCTTCCAGCAATCTTGATTCCAGCTTGGGCTTCTTCCAGCCCAGCCTTTCTCATGATGTACTCTGCGTAGAAGTTAAATAAGCAGGGTGACAATATACAGCCTTGACGTACTCCTTTTCCTATTTGGAACCAGTCTGTTGTTCCATGTCCAGTTCGAACTGTTGCTTCTTGACCTGCATACAGATTTCTCAAGAGGCAAGTCAGGTGGTCTGGTATTTCCATCTCTTTCAGAGTTTTCCAGTTTATTGTGATCCACACAGTCAAAGGCTTTGGCATAGTCAATAAAGCAGAAATAGATGTTTTTCTGGAACTCTCTTGCTTTTATAATGGTCCAGCAAATGTTGGCAATTTGATCTCTGGTTCCTCTGCCTTTTCTAAATCCAGCTTGAGCATCAGGAAGTTCACAGTTCACATATTGCTGAAGCCTGGCTTGGAGAATTTTGAGCATTACTTTACTAGCATGTGAAATGAGTGCAATTGTGCGGTAGTTTGAGCATTCTTTGGCATTTCCTTTCTTTGGGATTGGAATGAAAACTGACCTTTTCCAGTCCTGTGGCCATTGCTGAGTTTTCCAAATGTGCTGGCATATTGAGTGCAGCACTTTCACAGCATCATCTGTTAGGATTTGAAATAGCTCAACTGGAATTTCGTCACCTCCACTAGCTTTGTTCGTCGTGATGCTTCCTAACGCCCACTTGACTTCACATTCAAGGATATCTGGCTCTAGGTGAGTGATCACACAATCATGATTATCTGGGTCATGAAGATCTGTTTTGTATAGTTCTTCTGTGTATTTTTGCCACCTCTTCTTAATATATCCTGTTTCTGTTAGGTCCATATCGTTCTTGTCCTTTATTGTGCCTATCTTTGCATGAAATGTTCCCTTGGTATCTCTAGTTTTCTTGAAGAGATCTCTAGTCTTTCCCATTCTATTGTTTTCCTCTATTTCTTTGCATTGATCACTGAGGAAGACTTTATCTCTCCTTGCTATCCTTTGGAACTCTGCATTCAAATGGGTATATCTTTCCTTTTCTCCTTTGCTTTTCACTTCTCTTGTTTTCACAACTATTTGTAAGGCCTCCTCAGACAGCCATTTTGTTTTTTGCATTTCTTTTTCTTGAGGGTGGTCTTGATGCCTGTCATGAACCTCTGTCCATAGTTCATCAGGCTATCAAATCTATCCTAGTTCATTCTATCACATCTAGTCACTTAAATCTATTTCTCACTTCCACTGTTAAGGTCATATGATTTAGGTCATACCTGAATAGTCAGGTGGTTTTCCCTACTTTCTTCAATTTCAGTCTGAATTTGGCAATAAGGAGTTTATGATCTGCCCCACAGTCAGCTCCTAGTCTTGTTTTTGCTGGGTGTATACAGCTTCTCTATCTTTGGCTGCAAAGAATATAATCAATCTGATTTCGGTGTTGGCCATCTGGTGGTGTCCATGTGTAGAGTCTTCTCTTGTGTTGTTGGAATAGGGTGTTTGCTAGGACCAGTGTGTTCTCTTGGTAAAACTATTAGCTTTTGCCCTACTTCATTCTGTACTCCAAGGTCAGATTTGCCTGTTACTCCAGGTGTTTCTTGACTTCCTACTTGTGCATTCCAGTCTTCATAGAACGGTTCAACTTCAGCTTCTTCTGCATTACTGGTCAGGACATAGACTTGGATTACAGTGATATTAAATTGCTTGCCTTACAAAGTTGAGGAAAAGTTACTTTGCACCATCAACCCCGTGGCTGTGCAGAAATCAAATACAGGACAAAGTGCCAAGGTTCTGGAACCTCTGTCTGAAACATTCATCAAATATGGAAAACAGGACTCTCCTCAGTCTCCAACAGTTTCCATCAAGCTCCCAAATGGAGTCTCGTATCTCTAATTACATGCTACCAGGAGACTATTTTATTTTCACTTAGGGAAAAAAAAAACACAAAACTTGCAGGTAACTAAAGAGCAGCCATGGCACATGATTCCTGCTGGACAAATGATATTGGTGCTCATCTGCTGGGAGAATGTGCATGCGCACATCTGGGCATAGGCCACCAGGCTACCAGTTAGTTTTTCTGCAAGAAGGAGGCTGACTTTCTTTTTTGTTATGTAGCCTTTGCAATTGGAGAAGGCAATGGCACCCCACTCCAGTAGTCTTGCCAAGAAAATCTAATGGATGGAGGAGCCTGGTGGGCTGCAGTCCATGGGGTCGCTAAGAGTCAGACATGACTGAGCGACTTCACTTTCACTTTTCACTTTCATGCATTGGAGAAGGAAATGGCAACCCACTCCTGTGTTCTTGCCTGGAGAATTCCAGGGACAGGGGAGTCCGGTGGGCTGCCGTCTATGGGGTCGCACAGAGTCGGACATGACTAAAGCGACTTAGCAGCAGCAGCAGCAGCCTTTGCAATAACACCAATGTTTTCATATAGTTTATAGTATTATCATTTTATTTTGAATAGGTAGAGGTTATTTTTATTTTATTTTTAATATAATTTTTATTTTATTTTGAGGTATATTTGGTTTACAACGCTGTGTTAGTTTCAGGTGTACAGTGAAGTGATTTAGTTTTATATATATATATATATATACTCCACTCTGTTTCAGATTTTTTCCTCATATAGGTTATTGCAGAATATTGAGTAGAGTTCCCTGTGCTATACAGTAGGTCCCTGTTGATTATCTGTTTTATATATAGTAGTGTGTCTAGGTTAATCCCAAACTCCTAATTTATCCTCCCCCCACCCATATCTTTCCCCATTGTGGTTTAGGATTTCTGTCATTAGTGCTGGTTCAGAGACACTCCTAATATGAATGACTGAGTAAGATTCAGAAGTTTTTATGAGCTTTGTCTTGGTGGAGAGTGATTCTAAACTTCTGAGAGGTTTGATGGCACAGGAGTTGTGTTGATGAAGAAGTTAGCTAATCAGGGTCTACAGCCAAGACTCAACTCTTGTCCATTGGCTTCGCCTAGCCCACTGAAAGCCTTTATTGTCCTTATTTTGTAAACATAAATTTATCCACAATGTAACCTTGCAAGATGCTGGATGCAGCAAATTACAGGTTATGCTATCTTTAAGATCTCTAGATCTAAGACGCAGATATGAGTCAAGCAAGAATTGGAGTATAACTTATGTTTTCCTTTTTCAGAAACTATTACTGTATCTTCATTGAAAGTTAGGCATTTTATTCATTCAAGAAATTCCAATTTAAAAAATATTGTCCATTTT
Source organism: Tragelaphus eurycerus (assembly GCA_935064755.1). Taxonomy (NCBI): domain Eukaryota; kingdom Metazoa; phylum Chordata; class Mammalia; order Artiodactyla; family Bovidae; genus Tragelaphus; species Tragelaphus eurycerus. The sequence continues at coordinate 12,133,164 of CAKXYN010000036.1, read as the reverse complement.
GGATCAAAATAACACCCTTGAAATAAGTAGTTTCAGTTTTGATAATAAGTTTGCCTTTATCTAGACTATTTCCCCATGTTCCCATGTTGTTCAGCTGTTTGTAGTTTGGAAGAACATTAAATAAATAAGGAAAGGGTAAGAGTAAAACTGCCAAGCAAAGTTGACTCTTCTGTCTGACAACTGAACAGCCTCATAATTAGTTCTAACTTGCTGAGCTAGCCAGTCACAGAAGTCTATATGGAACTGACTCATTGGAAAAGACCCTTAGGCTGGGAAAGATTGAGGGCAGGAGGAGAAGGGTGTGACAGAGGATGAGATGGTTGGATGGCATCATCCACTCAATGGGGCATGAGTTTGAGCAAACTCTGGGAGACAGTGAAGGACAAAGAAACCTGGTGTGCTGCAGTCCATGGGGTCGCAAAGAGTCAGATTTGACTTACGGAGCTCAGCCTTTGTGTGCATCAGAATCCTCTAAGCAACTTGCTTAGAGACTAGTGCTCTAATGCAATTTTTATTTTAGTCGAGATTTTATCTTTATTTATTTATTATTTATTTTATTTTTGGCTGTGCTGGGTCTTCACTGTGGTGTTCAGTCTTTCTCTAGTTGCTGCGAGGGGGGCTGCTGTTTGTTGTGGTACAGAGGCTTCTCATGGCCCTGGGTTCTCCTGTTGCAGACCATGAGCTCTAGGGCTCATGGACTTCAGTAGTTGCAGCAGGTGGGCTCAGTAGTCATGGCACACGGGCTTAGTTGCTCCTTGGCATGTGGAGTCTTCCCAGACCAGGGATTGACCCTGGGTTCACTGTGTGGGCAGGTGGATTCTTATCCACTGTACCTCCAGGGAAGTCCTTTAATCAAGACTTTAATTCAGTGAATCTATGGTAGGACCCAAGAATCTGCCATTTTAATAAGTACTACTGATGATTCATCCTTGTATGGTTCTTTGGCCAAACTTTGAGAACTAATAGTAAGTGATACCTGAATCATCTGAATTCACAGGAGATTAGTCAGGATGCTATGAGGAAACAAAGCTTTACTCTCTTAGGGGAAGAGAGGTGATAAGAGGCAAAGAAACTGAATGGGAAGTGAGGGACAAGGAATAAATTAAGTTGGCCAGGTGCTGTAAGTGTTGATCGCTATGGCAATACATCCTAGGAAAATGTATGAAGATCTTGTCTCACCATTGTATAACTGCTTCCCATTGTCCACTTAGAACTGTGGACCACACATTATTTGAGGGGCAGGGAGGCCAAAAACATGGACTCTGGGACTGGCCTACAATTAACTTTTGCTTCTGCCACTTATTAGCTGAGTGACTTTGGGAAAATTACTTAATCTCTAAGTTTCCTTATGTGTAAAATGGCAATCAGATCAGATCAGATCAGTCGCTCAGTCGTGTCCGACTCTTTGCGACCCCATGAACCGCAGCACGCCAGGCCTCCCTGTCCATCACAAACTCCCAGAGTTCACTCAGACTCACAACCATCGAGTCAGTGATGCCATCCAGCCATCTCATCCTCTGTCGTCCCCTTCTCCCCCTGCCCCCAATCCCTCCCAGCATCAGAGTCTTCTCCAATGAGTCAACTCTTTGCATGAGATGGCCAAAATACTGGAGTTTCAGTTTTCCTTCCAAAGAAATCCCAGGGCTCATCTCCTTCAGAATGGACTGGTTGGATCTTCTTGCAGTCCAAGGGACTCTCAAGAGTCTTCTCCAACACCACAGTTCAAAAGCATCAATTCTTTGGGGCTCAGCCTTCTTCACAGTCCAGCTCTCACATCCATACATGACCACAGGAAAGACCATAGCCTTGACTAGGCGAACCTTTGTTGGCCAAGTAATATCTCTGCTTTTGAATATGCTATCTAGGTTGGTCATAACTTTCCTTCCAAGGAGTAAGCGTCTTTTAATTTCATGGCTGCAGTCACCATCTGCAGTGATTTTGGAGCCCAGAAAAATAAAGTCTGACACTGTTTCCACTGTTTCCCCATCTATTTCCCATGAAGTGATGGGACCAGATGCCATTATCTTCGTTTTCTGAATGTTGAGCTTTAAGCCAACCTTTTCACTCTCCACTTTCACTTTCATCAAGAGGCTTTTGAGTTCCTCTTCACTTTCTGCCATAAGGGTGGTGTCATCTGCATATCTGAGGTTATTGATATTTCTCCCAGCAATCTTGATTCCAACTTGTGTTTCTTCCAGTCCAGCATTTCTCATGATGTACACTGCATATAAGTTAAATAAACAGGGTGACAATATACAGCCTTGACGTACTCCTTTTCCTATTTGGAATCAGTCTGTTGTTCCATGTCCAGTTCTAACTGTTGCTTCCTGACCTGCATACAAATTTCTCAAGAGGCAGATCAGGTGGTCTGGTATTCCCATCTCTTTCAGAATTTTCCACAGTTTATTGTGATCTACACTGTCAAAGGCTTTGGCATAGTCAATAAAGCAGAAATAGATGTTTTTCTGGAACTCTCTTGCTTTTTCCATGATCCAATGGATGTTGGCAATTTGATCTCTGGTTCCTCTGCCTTTTCTAAAACCAGCTTGAACATCAGGAAGTTCACACTTCACATATTGCTGAAGCCTGGCTTGGAGAATTTTGAGCATTACTTTACTAGCATGTGAGATGAGTGCAATTGTGCGGTAGTTTGAGCATTCTTTGGCATTGCCTTTCTTTGGGATTGGGATGAAAACTGACCTTTTCCAATTCTGTGGCCACTGCTGAGTTTTCCAAATTTGCTGGCATATTGAGTGCAGCACTTTCACAGCATCATCTGTTAGGATTTGAAATAGTTCAACTGGAATTCCATCACCTCCACTAGCTTTCTTTGTAGTGATGCTTTCTAAGGCCCACTTGACTTCACATTCCAGGATGTCTGGCTCTAGGTCAGTGATCACACCATCATGATTATCTGGGTCGTGAAGATCTTTTTTGTACAGTTCTTCTGTGTATTCTTGCCACCTCTTCTTAATATCTTCTGCTTCTGTTAGATCCATACCATTTCTGTCCTTTATCGAGCCCATCTTTGCATGAACTGTTCTTTTGGTATCTCTGATTTTCTTGAAGAGATTCCTAGTCTTTCCCATTCTGTTTTTTTCTTCTATTTCTTTGCATTGATTGCTGAAGAAGGCTTTCTTATCTCTTCTTGCTATTCTTTGGAACTCTGCATTCAGATGTTTATATCTTTCCTTTTCTCCTTTGCTTTTCACTTCTCTTCTTTTCACAGCTATTTGTAAGGCCTCCTCAGACAGCCATTTTGCGTTTTTGCATTTCTTTTCCATGGGGATGGTCTTGATCCCTGTCTCCTGTACAATGTCACGAACCTCATTCCATAGTTCATCAGGCACTCTATCTATCAGATCTAGGCCCTTAAATCTATTTCTCACTTCCACTGTATAATCATAAGGGATTTGATTTAGGTCATACCTGAATGATCTAGTGGTTTTCCCTACTTTCTTGAATTTCAGTCTGAATTTGGCAATAAGGAGTTCATGGTCTGAGCCACAGTCAGCTCCTGGTCTTGTTTTTGCTGATTGTATAGAGCTTCTCCATCTTTGGCTGCAAAGAATATAATCGATCTGATTTCGGTGTTGACCATCTGGTGATGTCCATGTATAGAGTCTTCTCTTGTGTTGTTGGAAGAGGGTATTTGCTATGACCAGTGCATTTTCTTGGCAAAACTCTATTAGTCTTTGCCCTGCTTCATTCCATATTCCAAGGCCAAATTATAATCATAGTATTTATGCCATGGAGTTGTTGTGAGGATGACATGAGCAAATATAAGTAAAAGTACTCTGAACATGCCTGGCCCTTAGTAAGTTAATGATAGCGATTGTGTTAGTCACTCAGTTGTGCCTGACCCTTTGTGACCTGATGGACTGTAGCCCGCTAGGCTCCTCTGTCTGTGCAATTCTCCAGGCAAAAATACTGAAGAAGGTAGCCATTCCTTGCAGGCAAATTCTTTACTGTCTGGACCACCGGGAAGCCCCTAACGTCTTTAGTAAGTTATAGGTAAAAGTGAAAATCGTTCAGTCATGTCTGACTCTTTGTGACCCCATGGATTGAGGCTTGCCAGACTCCTCTGCCCATGGGGTTTTCCAGGCAAGAATACTGGAGTGGGTAGCCATTCTCTCCTCCAGAGGATCTTCCTGGCCCAGGGATTGAACCTGTCTCCTGCATTGCAGGCAAATTCTTTACCGTGTGAACCACCAAGGATGGTGGTTATAGGTAAAAGTTAGCTATTACTACTCTTACTTCTAACTCCATGCTTGTCTGGGAAGGAAGGGGAGAGTTGGAAAAAAAAGCAATGAGATGAGATCACTCAGAACAGAAGGAAAAATGTAGAGCTTGTGAGTCCTTCAATTGTTCCAAGCCTTTTGTAAGGTGACTTTAATTATTTTAAGATATCTCTATCTTGTAAAACTTGTCTGTCTTTTGAAGTCTACATTTTTAGTACATTCCTTTTATTTTCTTTTTGCTTGGCTTCTTGGCAAAGTATTGTATGAAAAACTGCAGTGTTAATGTAAAGAAAAGGATGCCCTAGAGCATTAATTTTTCAGCTGGAGGGAGTTTTTGAAGTAAAATTTGACCATATGTACTTAAGTGTATTTGTGGATATGAGATGAAAGAGTTCCTGACTGGATTCTGTGAGAGTACTCAGATGCCAAAAAGATTAACAGTCATCTTCTGAGAGCCAGATTACCTGTGGCCTCTTCCTGACCCATTTCTATGACCCTAGATAAGTGGTTTTCAACTCAGAGTCGTTTTACCCCCTTCCCCTCTGGGGGCATATGGCAATGTCTTGAGATATATTTTCTGTTGATGGGTGGGACTGTGTTTCCTTCCTGTTGTTTGACCTAAGACCAAACTATGGTGGGGGTAATGAAGATAATCATGACCTCCTTCAAAAGGTCCCATGCACGCACTGCCACACTCAATGTCCCCGACCCTGCAGCAGGCCACTGCCAACCCACGCCTCTGTTGGAGACTCCTGGACACACACAGGCAAGTCTGGGTCAGTGTCTTGTGGGGTCACTGCTCCTTTCTCCTGGGTCCTGGTGAGCACAAAGTTTTGTTTGTGTCCTCCAAGAGTCTGTTTCCTCAGGCGGATCATTGGTTGGGTTAATGGCGACCTTCTCCAAGAGGACTTATGGCACACCCAGGTCTGAAACACCCAGATGGCCTGCCCCTGTGGCAGGCCACTGCTGACCCATACCTCTGCAGGAGACACTCAAACACTCAAAGGCAGGTCTGGCTCAGTCTCTGTTGGGCCTCCTGGTGTGCACAAGGTTTTGTTTGAGCCCTCTGAGTGTCTCTGGTGAGTATGGGATTTGATTCTAAATGTGATTTTGCCCCTCCTACCATGGAGGACATGGAGAACATGGAACAAGAGAATGGTTCCAAATGGGAAAAGGAACATGTCAAGGCTGTATATTGTCACCCTGCTTATTTAACTTATATGCAGAGTACATCATGCGAAATGATGGGCTGGAGGAAGCACAAGCTGGAGTCAAGATTTCTGGGAGAAATAATAACCTCAGATATGTAGATGACATCACCTTTATGGCAGAAGATGAAGAGGAACTAAAGAGCCTCTTGATGAAAGTGAAAGAGGAGAGTGAAAAAACTGGCTTAAAACTCAACATTCAGAAAACTAAGATCATGGCATCTGGTCCCATCATTTCATGTCAAATAGATGGAGAAACAATGGAAACAGTGAGAGATTTTATTTTTTCGGGCTCCAAAATCACTGCAGATGGTGACTGAAGCCATGAAATGAAAGGATGCTTGCTCCTTAGAAGAAAATCTGTGACCAAACTGGACAGTGTATTAAAAAGCAGAGATATTACTCTGCCAACAAAGGTCTGTCTAGTCAAAGCTATGGTTTTTCCAATAGTCATGTATGAATATGAGAGTTGGACTATAAAGAAAGCTGAGCACTGAAGAATTAATGTTTTTGAACTGTGGTGTTGGAGAAGACTCTTGAGAGTCACTTGGACTACAAGATCAAACCAGTCAATCCTAAAGGAAATCAGTCCTGTATATTCTTTGGAAGGACTGATGCTGAAGCTGAAACGCCAATACTCTGACCACCTGATGTGAAAAGCTGACTCATTGGAAAAGACTCTGATGCTTTGAGGGATTGAAGGCAGGAGAAAAAAGGGGACGACAGAGGATGAGATGGTTGGATGGCATCACTGACTCGATGGACATGAGTTTGAGCAAGCTTTGGGAGTTGGTAATGGACAGGGAAGCCTGGCATGCTGCAGTCCATGGGGTCTCAAAGTGTCAGATGTGACTGAGTGACTGAACTGAACTGAACTGAGATATATTTGGTATATAATCCCAGCTAGTGGGTTCTACTGGCATCCAGTAAGTAGAGTACAGGGATGCTGCAAACTATCCTACAGTGCTCGGGGCAGCCACTTAGACCTTTATTGTTGTTCAGTCACTAAGTCTCATCCTACTCTGTAACTCCATGGACTACAGGACACCATGCTTCTCTGTCCATGGGATTTTCCAGACAATAATACTGGAGTGGGTTGCCATTTCCTACTCCAGAGGATTTTCTCAACCTAGGGGTCAAGCCAACATCTCTTGCGTCTCCTGCATTGCAGGTAGATTCTTTACCACTAGCACCACCTGACAGGCCCCCAGGTTGGGTATTAGGCACACTTAGAATTTGGATGCTTGATTGGAAGCAGGCAAATTTGAATTTCTTTTTCTGTAGCGTTGACTTTATCAGGCGAGACATTTCCTCACTTGGGTAATGGAGTCCCTATAATAATTAGCATTGAAATCCAGGTAGACAGCTTTACTAGAAAGACTGACAACCAAATCACTCATGGTGGTGATGACCTAGGGGACTAGTCCTGTAGGTCCTTGTTTATTTGCATGAATGAAAAAGTGGGAGGCAGGACTGAGTGAGGTTATTAAGTTAGTTTTCATGAAGCGTATTCATTATAAATAATCAGCAAACAATTTGGGCTAAATGCCATGAACCAAACACATTTCTCTCAAGGTATATCTGATTTCTATCTAATTGTGGACAGGGATCAGCGTCAGCAAGATTATTCTTTGAATAATAGATAGATCCTGTCTAGTAGCCTGGGGACAAGATCACATGTGTCCCAGTCATGTCCCTAGAGTGTCTTTGTGTGACTCTGAACTTTTCTTTTATTTTTCCATCATTAAAGTTACCCAAGCCTTTATTGTTTTCTGTTCTGTGAAAACTCTTATGTCTGGAGAACTAGCTTTGGAGCTGAGGCCAACTTTAGAGAGAGCTATGATATTTTAAAGAGATCTAAGTTCCGTAGCTTTCTAGAGTTATCCTCATTTTAGGGGGAAATAGAGTGGGTGTGTGAGAGGCAAAATCACTTAGATGACATCATTCCTTTTAGATGGGTCACTGGTGAGAAAAAAAATCATGGAAAAACTGGAAGAGTCAGGATACTTGCTATGGAACATAAAATGGAAAATAAGATATAAGACTCTGGCTTTGTAGTATAGACCTTGGAAATAGATGCCACTGAAAGTTCACTGGACAGTTTCTAAGTCTGACAATTTCTCTCTATTGTTTCTCATGAAGGTACAGAATAAGAAGTCGTCTGGATTATATGAGGGTATATTCTCTATGGAAAGAAAGAAAGAAAGAAGGTGAAGTCACTCAGTCGTGTCTGATTCTTTGCAACTCCATTGTCTGTAGCCTACCAGGCTCTTCTGTCCATGGGATTTTCCAGGCAAGGATACTGGAGTGGGTTGTCATTTCCTTCTCCAGGGCATCTTCCCAACCCAGGGATTGAACCCAGGTCTCCTACATTGCCGGCAGACACCTTACCATCTGAGCCACCAGGGAAGCGCACATATTCTCCATAATCCAGGACAAATGTGGCAGATGCCAAAGCTTTAAGAGTACCATAAATCTTTTCCCTGTTGTCCCTGTGATTTTTCTGTGAGGAAAGAAAACAAAGAAATATGTGGATTCTAGTTTCAGCTTTGTCACTCACTAGCTGAAAAAAAGTTTCCTCAAATGCCAAAAAGAAGGAATTGTATTAGATGATATCAAAATTCCCCCTCAGAGCTGAGTTCCTATGAAATCTGTCTCTATGATGTGTCAAGAACACTACATTCAATTTCAAGCAACATTCAATCACAGAAATTTCTATGAGAAACAGAGTAACATTTCTGTAATCTGTACCACCCCCCGCCCCCCACCCCGCAGAACTCCCTAGTTCTGGACAAGTTGTCAGGCTCAGACTTTATGCTGACCAAATTTATCATCAGACTGAATTTACTGCTTGTGCGTTCCACACTTGAGTTTAAGCTGCTGTCACTCCAGACAGCTGGACACATTTACTCCTTTGGACAAAACCAAGACAGTGAGGTTACCACCAGGAGCCTGTTTGCCCAAGGGACTTGTCAACTCTACTTGTCAAGTCTCTGTTCAGGAAAGAAATTCTTAGAGAAGAGAGCTCCAGGCACCCAAGCTTGCTCTAACTACTACTAGCCTTGTAGCTGAAAGAGATTAGAATATATGACAGTGTCTATTATTTCCATTTGGCTGTGCCACTAAGATGTTCACAAGACCTAAAGGTGCCTGGCTACTCCGCTTTGGTATTTTTGTGACAGAGTGGAGCTCTAAATGGGAAAACCCTTTGGTAGGGGAAGAAAATGTAGCTTCATTAAATTGAGGGCTTCAACATATAGAGTCTAAGAGACTGTAGCAGAGTTACAATGTCAGGAGCTGTCAAGATACCTGTAAGCTCTGACAAGGATATATACAGTGGTGGTACCTGGGGGGGTCTTGGGAGTCCTGGAATGCAGAACCTTTGTGATTGGTAGCCTCATCGTAGGGACACACTACAGCTGTGCCACTGCTATCCTCCTGAGTGATCTTTAGGGAGTGTGTATGTGAGGGAAGGTATGACACAGCAGTGGCTACTTATCCACACGGGGTGGAGCAGGCTCTTCCAGGAGACCTTGTGAGCCCCTTGGGGTGAGATTTTGAGTATGGCAGAAGCTCCAACAATCTCAGGTCCACCTAAATGATCTCATTTACTTACAGCTTCAAAGACAGTATTTCCAAATACAGTCACATTCAAGGATACTAGGGTTAGGGATTCAACCTATACATTTGATGTAATCCAAGTCAGCCTAAATTCAGCCAGTAACTAGACATTTCAATGGCATTAAGCCCATAAATTCCTGTTTTCTTTGTGTAATCTGGGCCTCCCTGGTGGCACAGCTGGTAAAGAATCTACCTGCATTTGGAGACCTGTGTTCAGTCCTTGCACTGAGAAGATCACCTGGAGAAAGCAATGGCCATCCACTCCAGTATTCTGGCCTGGAGAATTCCATGGACAAGTCCATGGGGTCGCAAAAAAGTCAGACACAACTGAGCTACTTTCACTTTCTTTTGTGTAATTTAGGTTGACATTTTTTTGTCACTTAGAACTTAAAAATTTAAACAAGATGGCTTCCCAATGGAAGGTCTCAGCTCCTGCCCCTCAATAGTCTTTCTCTCCATAGACAAAATATTTTTAGTGCTCTTAAGAAACTTGGAAATGAGGGAAGAGAGACAGATAACATTGCCACGAAGTGCAATCAGATGCTTATGAAAATATATCCTCATACCTAGTCCATGAAGCCTGAAAATATTAGTGATATTGAAGATCAGGTGTCAGCCCCTTCGTGTCCACACATAAAAGGAGCTTGGGGAAGTCCAGCTAAACCTACATAGCTTGGGAGCAAATACATAGGCCTATCACCTATGCCTAGATCAGAGTTCTTTCTATCCTTCTGTTTGGTATTTACTCCAGTTGTCCATAGTTCAGAGATAAAGAGCCTACATTTGATCCCCGAATTGACTCAAGTATGTGATAAAAAGATTTACCTCCTAGGTGATCTGTGACTGCAAAAATTTTAAAACAAAGTATTATTTATATTAAATATGTACCATTACACCAAGGTCCCTGACTAAATTCAAACTGGTAAAATATAGGTGATAGAAGACCATTTTCTCAGTTGCAAACAAATTCTTTTATAGAAATAATGCAAATGAATGTACTTCTCATTCAGGAAAGATTCACAAATGCTACAATCTAAACTGAGATCTTTGTAGATGTGACTTCAATTCCAGTATGTGAGAGGTAATCAATAATTATAGAAGGAAACTTCTCTAAGGCAATATTGGGCTTCAGAACTAGGACTAAGATTTGAAATTTAGAACACCTTCTACCTATCCCTGGAGTCAATTCTACATTCAGGGCATAGGCTTTGGTCTCAGGAATGAACAGGGAGCAGAAAAATGCTATTTTATTGATACTTGCACAATTTTCTAAAGAGGAATCACATTCAGGGTGGATGGATATTTTTTATTTATTGAATGTTCTCAGTATTTCTCATTGGTGTCTCTAAGCAGCAGAACTAAGATCAATAGGAAGGCATAAAGTTGCAAGATGGGAATGAAAAATGAGATTAAGAGTAATGCTTGTAAAAATGCAAAGATACCTGTATGAGAGACAGCAGAGGAAGCGTGACTCAGACTCTCACAAGCTCTCTTCTCTTCTTGTGTGGCAGCATTGATTCTGTGGCCCCTTGAGAAAGCTCTTTCTAAAGTGTTGAGAAATTGGAGGCATGCGGAGCTTGAGACAGTGACAGAGAACGTGGTATTTCAAGGGGAAAGACCATTCAGACAAAGTTGAGATTTTCGTCACTGCTGTACATACCCAGGACTAAAATGAAGCATAGCTGTTTTCTGGGGGTTGCATCTTGTCCTCCACAAATATACTAATACATTCGAATGAATGTTTTTCACTGGAAAGAGTCACCTTGATAGAACATGTATTACAGCACTGTAGCCATTGCTCAAAGCATCTTTGCCATTGCTTATATTCGTGTATATTCAGAGCTAATAAATTTATATCTGTTGAATTTTGAAAACTGCCAGAAGACTGCAAGTGCCAAGATTGGGAAATAAAACCTTGATTTAACTGGATCTATTTTTGTCTTTCTTTCTTTTACAATTGGTAATCAAACATGTAAAGTCAATATGAAGTAATGGAATTGATTTTCTTGTATGGTTTATAAAATGATGCTGAAGGCTTAAGAAAGGGTTGAACAATGACAATACCATAAATAGAACCTCCCAAGGTGGCTATTCTGAAGGGTCCAATGTTCAAGTGCATTTGGTTTGTGTGTAAACACACATGTACACACACACACACACACAGAGCTTGTGTACAGGTTGCCGTATTTTCAAGTGTCTTGGTTGTGTAGAAAATAAAACTATATAATTCAGCTAAATACACATTCACAGACACTATTACTCTCTGGCTATAAACAATGCACTCTAAGTCAGTTCTGAGTTTTCCTTGTTTCTGGCTTAAATTCCATCAAGTCATGAAGATGAAAACGAAAGTGTTAGTCACTTGGTCATGTCCAGCTCTTTGCAATCCCATGGCCTGTAGCCTGTCAGGCTTCTCTGTCCATGAAATTCTCCAAGCGAGAATACTGGAGTGGATTGCCATTTCCTTCTCCAGGGCATCTTCCTGAACCAGGGATTGAACCTGGGTCTTCAGTGTTGCAGGCAGATTTTTTACTGTCTGAGTCACCAGGGAAGCCCTTAAGTCATAGTTTCTGCTTTATCTGAGTGCTAATAGGAGCTCATAGCACAGTCTCATAACAATACTTATGAGACAGTACCTACTCCCTGGTCTTCACGGGTCCTTCACTGGTTTATCCTGAGATAGTTAATTCTCCCATTTGGTCCACCATGGTGTTTTGTGCTTCTGTGACCCCTCATCATGACCTCAAAACACATTTGCGGGCACTTGTTTGTTCTTTGTCTTTCTCTCCTCTCTTTCAGAGCTATAACTTCTGAATCCTGAAGAGGGCAAGTGGGAGTACAGGAGACTTGGACATGCCTTAGACTCTCTGCCCCAGGCATCCCATGAAGCCATTCAGCTTTATTACTGCCTTGCTTTAGTGATATAAGCAACAACAAAAGCCCTGTAAAGATATGCCTGGCACAGAACAAGGATCACTATGAATGTTTGTTGATTGACTGACTGGAGTGAACACAGATGCTGTCTTCCCGACTTCCAGAAGAGTTCTTTTGGATTCCCCAAATCATCCCAGGATTCTATTCCCTTCTTCACTTTCCTTGAAACTAATCTTAGAATGAGAGTGGAGAGAAGAACATGAGGCCCCTTCTTGAGACTTTATAAAAATAATTCTAGATCTCCAAGGACTTCCTGATAGCTTCCCTGATAGCTCAGTTGGTAAAGAATCCACCTGCAATGCTGGAGATGTTGGTTCAATTCCTGGGTCAGGATGATCCACTGGAGAAGGGATAGGCTACCCCACTCCAGTATTCTTGGGCTTCCCTTGTGGCCCAGCTGGTAAAGAATCCTCCTGCAGTGTGGGAGACCTGGTTTTAATCCCTGGGTTGAGAAGATCCCCTGGAGGAGGGAAAGGCTACCCACTCCAGTATTCTGGCCTGGAGAATTCCATGGACTCTATAGTCCATGGGGTCGCAAAGAGTCAGACACAGCTGAGCGACTTTCATTTCACTGTGTGTCTTTCAGCATTTAGATGAAACCTACCTCTTGATTCTTCACTAGACTCTATGCCCCATGAGTAATCTTCTCTGTCTTCCTCACCTTTGTATTACTAGGTACTATATGGGCAGAGCAGCAGTCAATGCATATCTTTGAAATAATTAATGTGAGCATGAAGAGTTGAACGATTTGAACCAGGCTATTTTGACATTTAAGAGGGCTGCTGGTGTTTTCTAGATTTTGCTAGTTGTTATCTCAGAAGAATTAGAAGTATTCTTTTAACCCTGGCTGCACTTTTGCAAATCTGGATATAGTGGGTTAAGAGGGAAAGGTTACTATTCTCAAGTAAACATCCCTTACACAGCCCCAGATTTAAGGAAATAGTTGGCTTTTTAAATGTCATTTGTCTAACTTTTCAGATAGTTGGTTAATTTTTTTTCCCACATTCTTTAACGTCTTATTAGAGTGCTTTGGGACAACTTGAGATCTGACAAAGTCAGTAATCACATGTAAAATTTTGATTATATGATGAACAGTCCATTTCTTACCATTCAGACTCCTCAGTGACCATAAATGACTTTGAAAGGAAGAATAATTCTCACCAACTAGTACAGGGAAATCTTCCAAGGACACTTTTCATAGCAAAGATTAGGAATGGCTGGTAAATCTTTAATGGACAATTGGCTCCACTTTTCATGGGTTTATGAGAACAGCTGCACCAAACTTACTAAATTGAAATGTTCTGCACTCTGTGGAGAAGGGTCAACTTCTCTCTTCCTTCCTTCCTCTTTTTGCTCCCACTTCCCTTTTCTCCTTATTTCATTTCATCCTTTCTTCCCTCCCTCCCTCTCTTCCTTCCTTCCTTATTTTCATTTTTCCCATTACATTTATAGCTACCATGTCTTTAGTTAATTAGTTCTGCACGGAAGTAACTTTGCTTATGAATGACACATGTGAGGGAGAGAAGAGTGCTCCTTTCCACTTTTTTTTTTCTCATTCATATCCAATTCAGCTGTACATAGGAGCTAAATTGTTTCTAGGGATGAATAATAAAGTCCAAGGAAAATACTAGTTATCTGGGATTTTCTTTGAACATATGCCTTCTTATATCAGATACCAAAGACAGAGAGTTATTATATACCCTCAAAGTCAAGACAAAATTTTAGCATGTCTGTGATATTTGATCTTTATTAACTTGGGTTCATCGCAAGGAGTGGCACAGCCAATGGGAAGGTGGGAGTTAGAAGCTGTTAGTTCTTTTCTTAGATTTAGGGCAACTGTTTAACCACAGCTTTGAAATTTGAAATTTTGGATCGATTGCCTTTTCATTTTGTCTTTAGTTCCTTTGGTGTGCAGACACTTGTTAGTTTTATGTAGTCTTATTTGTATATTTATGTGTTTGTTGCTTGTGCTTTTGATGTTGTATCCATACAATTATTGCCAAGAGCAATGTCATGAAGCATTTTTTTGTTTTATGCTAGGAAGTTTACAGATTCAGGTCTTATGTTTAAAATGTTTAATCCATTTTGAGTTGGTATTTGTGTATAGGGTAAGACAAGGGACCCGCTTCATTCTTTTCTATGTGGAGATCCAGTTTTTCCCACACTGTTTTCTGAACAGACTATCTTTTATCCATTGTGTGTTCTTGGCATCTTTATTGAGGGTCAGTTAACCCAATATGTGTGAGTTTATTTCTGGGCTCTCTACTCCACTTCATTGGTCTCTTTGTCTTTATGCCAAAACCATACTGTTTTGGATACTATAGCTTTATAGTATATTTTGAAATCAGGAGATTTGATTCCTTCAGCTTTGCTCTTTCTCAAGATTGATTTGGCTATTCATGGTCTTTTGTGGTTTCAATGAATTTTAGGTTTTTAAAATTTCTGTAAAAATTGCTGTTGGGATTTTGATATGGATGACATTGAATCTGCAGATCACTTTGGGCAGGCAGTATGGGTATTTTAAAATATTAAATCTTTCTTTAATGGGATGTATATTACTTTTTTCTAATAAATAAATGTACTTGTTTCTTTAAAAAATTTTCTTCCATCAATGATTTGTAGTTTTACGTGTGCAAATTTTTTCACCTCTTTGGTTATTCCCAAGTATTTTATTCTTTTCCATGCCAGACAGTAAATTGATTGTATTAATTTTGGATAGTCCATTCTTTTTGTATAGAAATGCAACTGATTTTTATATGTTGTTTGTATATCCTGAAATTTAATGAATTTGCTTATTAGTTCTAACAAAAGTAGGAAGTCAAGAAACACCTGGAGTAACAGGCAAATTTGGCCTTGGAATATGGAATAAAGCAGGGCAAAGACTAATAGAGTTTTGCCAAGAAAATGCACTGGTCATAACAAATACCCTCTTCCAACAGCACAAGAGAAGACTCTACACATGGATATCACCAGATGGTCAACACTGAAATCAGATCGATTATATTCTTTGCAGCCAAAGATGGAGAAGCTCTATACAGTCAGCAAAAACAAGACCAGGAGCTGACTGTGGCTCAGACCATGAACTCCTTATTGCCAAATTCAGACTGAAATTGAAGAAAGTAGGGAAAACAACTAGACCATTCAGGTATGACCTAAATCAAATCCATTATGATTATACAGTGGAAGTGAGAAATAGATTTAAGGGCCTAAATCTGATAGAGTGCCTGATGAACTATGGAATGAGGTTCGTGACATTGTACAGGAGACAGGGATCAAGACCATCCCCATGGAAAAGAAATGCAAAAAAGCAAAATGGCTGTCTGAGGAGGCCTTGCAAATAGCTGTGAAAAGAAGAGAAGCGAAAAGCAAAGGAGAAAAGGAAAGATATAAACATCTGAATGCAAATTTCCAAAGAATAGCAAGAAGAGATAAGAAAGCCTTCTTCAGTGATCAGTGCAAAGAAATAGAGGAAAACAACAGAATGGGAAAGACTAAGGACCTATTCAAGAAAATCAGAGATACCAAAGGAACATTTCATGCAAAAATGGGCTCGATAAAGGACAGAAATGGTACAGACCTAATGGAAGCAGAAGATATTAAGAAGAGGTGGCAAGAATACACAGAAGAACTGTACAAGAAAGAGCTTCATGACCCAGATAATCATGATGATGTGATCACTGACCTAGAGCCAGACATCCTGGAATGTGAAGTCAAGTGGGCCTTAGAAAGCATCACTACGAACAAAGCTAGTGGAGGTGATGGAATTCCAGTGGAGCTATTCCAAATCCTGAAAGATGATGCTGTGAAAGTGCTGCACTCAATATGCCAGCAAATTTGGAAAAGTCAGCAGTGGCCACAAGATTGGAAAAGGTCAGTTTTCATCCCAATCCCAAAGAAAGGCAATGCCAAAGAGTGCTCAAACTACCACACAATTGCACTCATCTCACATGCTAGTAAAGGAATGCTCAAAATTCTCCAAGCCAGGCTTCAGCAATATGTGAAGTGTGAACTTCCTGATGTTCAAGCTGGATTTAGAAAAGGCAGAGGAACCAGAGATCAAATTGCCAACATTTGCTGGATCATCGAAAAAGCAAGAGAGTTCCAGAAAAACATCTATTTCTGCTTTATTGACTATGCCAAAGCCTTTGACAGTGTAGATCGCAATAAACTGTGGAAAATCCTGAAAGAGATGGGAATACCAGACCACCTGATCTGCCTCTTGAGAAATTTGTATGCAGGTCAGGAAGCAACAGTTAGAACTGGTCATGGAACAACAGACTGGTTCCAAATAGGAAAAGGAGTACGTCAAGGCTGTATATTGTCACCATGTTTATTTAACTTATATGCAGAGTACATCATGAGAAATGCTGGACTGGAAGAAACACAAGCTGGAATCAAGATTGCCAGGAGAAATATCAATAACCTCAGATATGCAGATGATACCACCCTTATGGCAGAAAGTGAAGAGGAACTCAAAAGCCTCTTGATGAAAGTGAAAGTGGAGAGTGAAAAGGTTGGCTTTCTAAAGCTCAACATTCAGAAAACAAAGATCATGGCATCTGGTCCCATCACTACATGGGAAATAGATGGAGAAACAGTGAAAACAGTGTCAGACTTTCTTTTTCTGGGCTCCAAAATCACTGCAGATGGTGACTGCAGCCATGAAATTAAAAGACGGTTACTCCTTGGAAGGAAAGTTATGATGAACCTAGATAGCATATTCAAAAGCAGAGACATCACTTTGCCAACAAAGGTTCGCCTAGTCAAGGCTATGGTGTTTCCTGTGGTCATGTATGGATGTGAGAGCTGGACTGTGAAGAAGGCTGAGCGCCGAAGAATTGATGCTTTTGAACTGTGGTGTTGGAGAAGACTCTTGAGAGTCCCTTGGACTGCAAGGAGATCCAACCAGTCCATTCTGAAGGAGATCAGCCCTGGGATTTCTTTGGAAGGAAAGCTGAAACTCCAGTATTTTGGCCATCTCATGCAAAGAGTTGACTCATTGGAGAAGACTCTGATGCTGGGAGGGATTGGGGGCAGGAGGAGAAGGGGACGACAGAGGATGAGATGGCTGGATGGCATCACTGACTCAATGGATGTGAGCCTGAGTGACCTCCGGGAGTTGATGATGGACAGGGAGGCCTGGCGTGCTGCAGTTCACAGGGTCGCAAAGAGTCGGACACGACTGAGTGACTGATCTGCTCTGATCTAACATTAGAAAAAATGGAGTGTTTGGGGTTTTCCGTATACAAGATCATACCATTTGCAAAGAAGGACAGTTTCACTTCTTATTGGGATGCCTTTTATTTTTTCTTATCAGTTTGTTCTGATGAGGATGTCCAATACCATTTGAATAGAAATGGTGAGACTGGACATCCTTGCTTTGTTATGATCTTAGAGGAAAAGCTTTCAGTTTTTCACCATCGAGTTGATGTTATCTGTGGGCTTTTCATATATATATAGTCTAGGGCTTCACTGATAGCTCAGTTGGTAAAGAATCAGTTGGCAATGCGGGAGACCTGGGTTCGATCCCTGGGTTAGGAATATCCCTTGGAGGAGGGAAAGGCTACCCACTCCATTATGCTGGCTTGGAGAATTCCATGGACTATACATGGACTAAAATTCCATGGAATTTTCAAATATAGTCTTAATTATATTTAAAAAGACTTTTCATATATAGTCTTAATTGTGTTGGGATGATTTCTTTCTATTCCTACTTTTTTGAGAATTTTTATCATGATATGGTGTTGAATTCTGTCAAATAATTTTTCTGCATCTACTGAGATAATCAAATGACTTTTTCATCATTTATTCTATGATGTGTTGTATCAAATTAACTCATTTTCATTGTTGAATAATCCTTACATCCTAAGAATAAATCCCATTTGGTTATGGTAATCCTAACGTGCTGTTGGGTTTCAGTGTATGTGTCAAACCTACAGTGAGTTTTATAGTTTGATTTTCTTTTTAGTCCATTCAGGCACTCTATGTGTTTTGATTGGGGAATTCAAACCATTTACACTAAAATAATTACTGATTTGGAAGGATTTATTATTGCCACTTTTTTTGTTTTCTGTTAATATTATAGTTACTTGGTCCCTCCTTTCTTTTCTTGCTGTCTTCTTTTGTATTTTGTTGGTATTTTTTTGTTGTTGTTGATACCTGTCCTTTTCACAGTTCAAATAGGAGACTTATGTGGGGTTTGGTGGAAATCACCAGAACCTGCATCTTTCAAGCCCTTCATGGTTGGTACTAACTTCTGTAATCTCTCCAGAAATATAGTATTGCTTCTGGTTTACTGTTTTCCTATGTAGAGGCTATTCTAATGTGTTCTAACGGCCTTTCCAACTGTAATACAGTAAGTTCCCTACATATGAACAAGTTCCATTCTGAGAGTGCATTCATAAATCCAACAATGTTAACCTAACTACTCAACACCATTGGCTATACAGTACAGTACCAGTTATATCACCACTGCTTTTATGCTTGCTTCCAGACATCCTGGGCTAAAATAAAGATACTACACAACTGTACTCATACAGTACTATAGAGTACTGTACAGTAAAGTGCATGAAAGCACAACCACTTGTAGAGGAGGCACACATGTGACCATGTATGTCAGATAGCTGAACTAACTTATGTGATTGGATGTGTGAACACACAATCACATCTTTGAAAGTTCACAACTTGAAGGTTCATATGTAGGGGTCTTACTGTTACCCTCAATCTACAAGGAGAGGGAGTCAATGTGGAAATTATGCCAGCTGCTACATGTGTCTGTTCCAATTGCACATTCTGGAACTAGAGAAATAACCACAGGGTGGGTTTGGCAACATACTGGGCCCACTGTGAATTAGACTTAAGCTAAAACTCCACTTGTCATCTGGTATTTATAAGTCCTTACTCTAACCTGTATGCCATAGTGATGTTCTGGGTCTCATGGAATCAGTGTCAGTTCAGATCATGAATCCAGAAATTCCAAAATAGTCTGGTCATTTCTTTATGCACAGTGTACAGGTATTTTAGTAAAAGGCAGCAGATCCCTTTTGGAGAGGCCTGGGAGAAAAATTGACAGTATATTTTTGCAGAGTACTGGGGTCTTTTCTGGAGAAGGCAATGGCACCCCACTCCAGTACTCTTGCCTGGAAAATCCCATGGATGGAGGAGCCTGGTAGGCTGTAGTCCATGGGGTCGCTAAGAGTCAGACATGAATGAGCGGCTTCCTTTTCACTTTTCACTTTCCTGCATTGGAGAAGGAAATGGCAACCCACTCCAGTGTTCTTGCCTGGAGAATCCCAGGGGCGGGGGAGCCTGGTGGGCTTCTGTCTATGGGGTCGCACAGAGTCGGACACGACTGAAGCGTCTTAGCAGTAGCAGGGGTCTTTTCTCAAGGGGACCTGGTTCCCTTTCATCCAAATTGTTCTGGAAAGAGGCTCAAGTCTGAAAATTGATTAAGGGGCTGTAACTCTCTGTTTTTATGATCAGGTTAAACTTGCCTTCATTTGATCTAGAACTTTTTCTGCCAGTACAGATTAAATAAGAATTTAGCATCTTACTTCTGGGAACACCATGGTCAACTAGTCAATGCCATAGGTCTGCATGAGTCAGGCTATTCTGCTTTGACTCTGCTGTCCAGTGTAGTAAGAAGGCTCACTTTGCCTTTGGTGGTTGAGTGCTGCCATTGGCCTCTGCCACTCTGGGGTCCAATTTCTCCCATTGCATTTAGTTTCCCAATTCAGTGACTGCCATTCTCACTGTAAGGTCTGGCCTACAGAGAACCTACCAGCATGTCTGATGTATAGCAAAGAATACCAGTGCTGAGAAGTATTCTCTGAGTAAAGGATTGAGTGGTCACATGAATTTAGAAAACACTGAATAGCAAATCCATTTCTCAGAAATTCCCAGTATATATAATAAAGCTTCTGAGAAGTCGTGAAGACATCAAACTAAATTGCTTGTTAAATCCAGCATTTGATGATGGACACTTCTTCGCTAATAATTCTTTTGAGAATTTGTACTCTACAGAGCCAGACTGAGTGTCAGAACTCTTGGAAGCTTTTGCAATGAAATAGGGGTTTCTATATGGGCAAATTGCATCACCTCCCTGGACCTAGATTTCTTCATTTATGAAATAAAAAACTTGATTAGATGTTCCTTAAGGTCCTTTTTAAGTATAACTGCTTGGTGATTCAGATTCATTTCTATGTGAACAAAATCCATTATGCCTTGTACAGATCACCAACAAGATTTTAGAAATCTCCACTCAATTCCCTGCAGTCAGTCAGCTCAGTTGATCAGTTGTGTCCAACTCTTTGCGACCCCATAAACTACAGCACACCAACCTTCTCTGTCCACAACCATTCCTGGAGCTTGCTCAAACTCATGTCCACCCAATTGGTGATGCCATCCAAGCATCTCATCCTCTGTTGCCCCCTTCTCCTCCTGCCTTCACTCTTGCACAGCATCAGGGTCTTTTCCAGTGAGTCAGTTCTTTGCATCAGGTGGTCAAAGTATTGTAGCATCAGCTTCAGCATCACTCCTTCCAATGAATATTCAGGATTGATTTCCTTTAGGATTGACTGGTTTGATCTCCTTGCATTCCAAGGGACTCTCAAGAGTCTTCTCCAACACCACAGTTCAAAAGCATCAATTCTTTGGCACTCAGCCTTCTTTATGGTCCAACTCCCACATCCACTGACTAGACATTGACATTGACATCCATTGACTAGATAGACCTTTGTTGTCAAAGTAACCTCTCTGCTTTTTAATATGCTGTCTAGGTTGGTCAGTTCCCTACAGATACTTCAAACTCATTTTATACAAACACGTTTGCATCCTTTCCACTATCCTGGTCCCCTATCCTCCTGTATTTCTTTCTTTAGATGAGTGGCATTAACAGTCAGTTTGTTGCTTGAATCAGAAACCTGGTGATGATCTTGAACTCTTTTTCCTTTGTCACCACCACATCCAATTAATATCAGAGATCAGATCAGATCAGATCAGATCAGTCGCTCAGTCGTGTCCGACTCTTTGCGACCCCATGAACTGCAGCACGCCAGGCCTCCTTATCCATCGCCAGCTCTCGGAGGTCATTCAGACTCACATTCATCGAGTCAGTGATGCCATCCAGCCATCTCATCCTCTGTCGTCCCCTTCTCCTCCTGCCCCCAATCCCTCCCAGCATCAGAGTCTTCTCCAATGAGTCAACTCTTTGCATGAGGTGGCCAAAATACTGAAGTTTCAGCTTTAGCATCATTCCTTCCAAAGAAATCCCAGGGCTGATCTCCTTCAGAATGGACTGGTTGGATCTCCTTGCAGTCCAAGGGACTCTCAGGAGTCTTCTCCAACACCACAGTTCAAAAGCATCAATTCTTCGGTGCTCAGCCTTCTTCACAGTCCAGCTCTCACATCCATACATGACCACAGGAAAGACCATAGCCTTGACTAGGTGAACCTTTGTTGGCAAAGTGATGTCTCTGCTTTTGAATATGCTATCTAGGTTGGTCATAACTTTCCTTCCAAGGAGTAAGCGTCTTTTAATTTCATGGCTGCAGTCACCATCTGCAGTGATTAGCTTAGTGATTAAATATATGGGCTTCCATGTTGGACTCTAAGAATCCAAGTCCCAATTGTGGGGAAAATGGGCAAGCAGCTTGGCTTCTCTCTGTTTCACTTTCCTTATGTACAAAATGAAGACAAGTATAATTCCTAGATCATAGAGAGGTTGTGAGAGTTACATGAGATTATTCAGTCCCAGTGGAAATCCAATAGTTTCTTCCTATTATTCTGCCTTTGAATCTCTGATGTTTTTCCCATCTCCCATCCACATCTTTCTACCCTAACCTCAGATTTCCTTATCTTTTATAAAAAATTAATTTATTTATCTTTCATTGCTCTGAGTCTTCATTTCTGGGCATGAGTTTTCTCCAGTTCTGGTGAGCTGGGGCTGCATTTTGTTGCAGTTCACTGGTTTCTCATTGCAGTGGCTTTTTTTGTTGTGGCTCCCAGGCTCTAGGCTCATGGACTCAGTAGTTGTGGCAGACAGGTTTAATTGCTCTGCAGCATGCTGAATCTTCTTGGACCAGGGATCGAACCTGTGTCTTCTGCATTGGCAGGTGTAGTCTTAACCACTGGACCACGAGGTAAGTCTGGATCTCATGATCTCTTACCAATATTCACTTACACATAGTGACTATCCTGAGATAACTTTTGTCTAGCCCCTACCAATTGATCCTCTACATTTTTGGACTGAGTGTTCTTTTTGAAGCACAAATCTGTCATGTTATTCTGCCCTTGAATCTTGTGCTCCAACTGCTCTTGTCAAAAGTCCAAATGACTTGCAGTTTTCAGAATAAGCTATGCTGTTTTGTACTTTTCCATGTTGCGTATGCTACTTCCCAATGTTACCTGAAATGCTCCTGCTTCTGCCCTTTGTTTAACAGATGTCTGTTCCTCTTTAGACAAAAAATGTCCATAATGACATTTGGGGTCCCACATGCATTTCTAGAGTCTTGCTACTTCTTATGTAGAGTTGGATCCAGTTGCCCCTCTTCAGATCTAGACAGGGTTCTCTGATTACTTCAACAAACAGAAAGCAGTAGAAATGATGCTGTGTACCTCCTGGCTAGGTCACAAAAGATGATATTGTTTCTGCTTGACTTTATTTCTTTTTGGGGATACTTGCCATAGGGAAGGCAATGGCACCCCACCCCGGTACTTTTGCCTGGAAAATCCCATGGACGGAGGAGCCTGGTAGGCTCCAGTCCATGGGTTTGCTAAGAGTCGAACACGACTGAGCGACTTCACTTTCGCTTTTCACTTTCATACATTGGAGAAGGAAATGGCAACCCACTCCAGTGTTCTTGCCTGGAGAATCCCAGGGACAGGGGAGCCTAGTGGGCTTCTGTCTGTGGGGTCGCACAGAGTCGGACACGACTGAAGCGACTTAGCAGCAGCAGCAGCCATAGGCCACCAGCCATCAAGTTTCAAAGAAGCCCAAAGGAGCCCATGTAGAAAGACATGGAGAAGCTCACACGGAAAGGCATAGTAGCATCAGCTACTAATGGAATGCTCCTTCTGTACATGGATGCAACTATATGTATTTGTGTATAAGTGCTCAGTTGTGTCCTACTCTTCGTGACTCCATGGACTATATAGCCTGCCAGGCTCCTCTGTCCATGGGATTTGTCCAGGCAAGAATACTGGGGTGGGTTGCCATTTCCTTCTCCAGAGGATCTTCCCAACTTAGGGACTAAGCCCATGTCTCCTGCTTGGCAGGCAGATTCTTTCCAACTGAGCCACCTGGGAAGCAAGTGTATGTATATGTATATGTATATGTATATGTATATGTATATGTATATGTATATGTATATGTATATGTATAATGTGTGCTGTCTCTTCAGTTGTGTCTGACTCTTTGTGACCCTATGGACCATAGCCCTCCAGGCTCCTCTGTCCTTGGGACTCTCCAGGCAAGAATACTGGGGTGGGTTGCCTTGCCTTCCTCTAGGGGATCTTCCTGACTCAAGGATCGAATCTGCATCTCCTGTGGCTCTTGCACTGCAGGCAGATTCTTTATCACTGAGCCACCAGGGAAGCCCATATGAATATGTATACACACATGTATAGGTGGAGAGGCAGTTATCCACAAACATTTCTGTTTTCATGGACCACATATTCTCTATAATTTTATGGCCACATGTAGAAAATAAAGATCCTGTAATAAAATAGGTATCTTCAATGAGGCAAATACCCTTTTAGCTAGACTAACTCATTAATGTGAAAAATCATTTACAATTTAGCATGGATTAGCAGAGAAAGCTGGAAGGAGAGAAGTCCTTGGATTTTTTGCACCTGCTCATCTAGCCAGTGAACTTCATGGACAGTTACGCATGTAAGCTCCTTGGTAATTTAAGCCTTCTCTTGTGTGCTGCATACTGTGATCCGGGCTGGCCGTCTGGGATGTGACTCCTGCTTTGAGAGTAATGATAAAGTTTCTAGCACTCAGTGTTGTTGTGGGAGGCAGACTGTCGTGGAAGTGTTATTATTAATGAGCATTACTACTGGACAGCTTGAATGAGGGGATAATTTATTCTCTGTGAACTTCTAATTGCAGTAAAATGGTTCATTCACTGCCACACTTGTCCATCTTGTTTGTTCCCGTCTTTCAGGCATGGTTGGCTGCATAGAAATAAGGCAGAACTGTACAAGCTGCACGAAGACAGAAGTCTGCATTTCTGGAGATACTGTAGAAACCAGTCAGGAAGGTTTAACCCATGTGAATGAGGCGTGGGAATGCATTAGGAAGCATTCTGTTATGCTCAAGGGGGCCCTCATCAATTCAGGGAAATTAAGGCACTTACTCTGTGCAATGCATCCCACCCCAAAATGGAGGTTCAAGTTGTCCAGTAGTAATGCTCATTAGTAATAACCCTTCCACGACAGTCTGCCTCATTGAAAATACCTATTTTTTTTTACACGGGAAATCAGTGTCTTCAGATGAAGCTCTGGCTTCTAAAGCTCACCCTTCCTCTCTGGCATTTCTGACAGAGAGCTCTTTCTCTTCCTTAAAAATTCAGCATGAGAATTCAGCATGAGAATTCAAAATTCTCTTGACTCTCATTTTGTTTCCAGAGATGGCTTTGGGAAAATGAAAAGTGTCCATAATGATGGTGCGTGTGCTTTCTTGATAGTTTCTTCAATGTTCTGGTGACTTCCCCCTGCTTCTTGCCAAATTTCTGCCTCCCACTGATTCCATTTTTTTTGCCTTCTTTTATCCCTGTTAGCACTGTTGCCTCGCTCTTGGCATCAGTGTCTTGAAATGTGCTTCCGACTTGCTGCTACCATGGTAATAGACACTTGTCATCAGCTATTGACTCGTTACTATGTTTAGACAAGGTTTGGTCACTTGTGATTTAGCAGGCTTAAGTATTATAACAACCTGATTCCAAGCCAGTACATGGAGTCAAACCTGTCTAAGGTGGATGATGGATTAAAGTTTGGGTGCAATGGCACCCCACTCCAGTACTCTTGCCTGGAAAATCCCATGGATGGAGGAGCCTGGTAGGCTGGAGTCCATGGGGTTGCTAGGAGTCAGACACAACTGAGCGACTTCACTTTCACTTTTCACTTTCCTGCATTGGAGAAGGAAATGGCAACCCACTCCAGTGTTCTTGCATGGAGAATCCCAGGGATGGCAGAGCCTGGTGGGCTGCCGTCTATGGGGTTGCACAGAGTCGGACACTACTGAAGCGACTTAGCAGCAGCAGCTGTTATATTATTTAATAACTAGTAAGGTCTCTGAGTAGACTTGTGACAATGTATCACTTGGGGAAAATATCTTGGCTGTCAAATAGTATCGATTAGACCATAGACAATGGATGCTAGACCATAGATCATAGTCCACCTCAGTTGAACACACAGCTGGAGAGAGGGAGCAAGATGGTTACGGAGAGAGAGAATGAGTGTGTGTATGTATGAGAGACAGAGATAGGCAGAGTGAGACAGACTGGGTCTTGTCATCACAGTGCTCCATTATCTTTGACACTTTTACTAAATTTGCTGGAGGAATCCCAGGAATGTCCATATAGAGGCTAAGGAAGTGGAGACTAGTTCGCCTAAGGTTCCATCTTGATCTAACAATGACTGTCAATTGAGGAACAGACCACTTAAATTATAGATTAAGGAAAACTCCAAAAGGACCCCTACAATGATTGCCACAGAGCCTGAAATTCTGCCCTTAGAGTCATGCCTTTGGGTTTAAGCAGAAGAGCAATAATTATTCACAAAAGAAGGGAGGGGCAGTCCCTGGGATTGCTAAGAGTTGATATTGTTTGCATCCAAAAATTACTGATGGAAGAAGTGCTAGTCTTTTGTGCTGGGCCAGAAGATACTGAAATGCGTTGGGCCAAGGCACTGTCTTCCCTGGAATTGCCCTGAGAATATATAAAAATCTATTGTAGGCAACAACTCTACTGAGGGGTGGTTCCATATAAAGGGCTTGCTCCTGGAATTTGTATTCAGGCTCCCTAGGTCCAAATTTTCACTCAGTCCGTGTGCTTGTACAACCTTTGTAAAGTTATTAACTTCTCTGTGTTTCATGTTTTGTATCTGTAAAGTGGGATTTACCAGTACTTACAGAGTATTTATTGTGATGACCAAACGCTTGTGCACATGCTCAGTCGCTTCAGTCCTGTCTAATTCTTTGTGATCCTTTGGATGGAAGCCTTCCAGGCTTCTCTGTCCATGAGATTCTCCAAGCAGGAATACTGGAATGGGTTGCCATGCCCTCCTCCGGGGGATCATCCCAACCTAGGGATCGAACCCACCTCTCTTATATCTCCTGCATTGGCAGGTAGGTACTTTACCACTAATGCTACCTGGGAAGCTAATGATTAAGTGAATTAATATTAAAAAAAAAAAAAAAAAAAAAAAAAAACCGCAACAGAACCTTGCATTTAGCAGTACTACAAGAGTCTTCACCATTATTAATAATATTTTGGAGGGTAAATTTGTTAACTTAACTTGTTCTTTCCTAAGGCAGTTTGGAATTGACTGTAGCACATCTGAGGGCATTTTATTGCAAGGGGAAGGAAAGGATGCTTATGAGCCCAAGACCCTCTTTGCCAACCCCAGGTTGGTCAGTCTGGGGGCGTCTTCTCAGTGTAGTGCTCCTGAAAGCCTAAAATCCACACAAGAACAGTGGCTGGCTCCATAGAGGGAGCTAAGGGCTGGAGAAGAGATGTTAGAACAATGCTGTTCTGGGTAACCATTCTGTCAGGGTCTCTAACCCCAGTGGGGCTTCCCAGGTGGCTCCATGATAAAGAATCTGTCTGCCAATACAGGAGACATGAGTTCAATCCCTGGGTCAGGAAGATCCCCTGGAGAAGGAAATGGCAACACAATCCAGTATTCCTGCCTGGATAATCCCACAGATAGAGGAGCCTGGCGGTCTACAGTCCACAGGGTCACAAAAGAGTTGGATACAACTTAGCGACTAAACAACAGCGGACCCCTATGTTATCTTTCCTTTCATTCTTGTTCCCTTTGGGATGATGTGGAGAGTGTTTCACCCAAGTGGCTGGGAATCATCTGGTGTTGGTGACTATTATGAGTGTCTTTTGTAGAAGGGGCTGGCACTTTAAAAACAGACAGACCAAGTGAACATCTTGAGACATCCACTATCTCTGTGACTCTCGATTATTCGCTATGTCTCAGAGCTGCAATATCTCCTGTACGAAACGGACTTGCCAAAATGTGTCTACTTCCTAGGGTGGTGCCAACCAAATGTGATGATACATGTGACAGCAGCTTGTAAACTATAAAGGGTGACACAGATATGAGTTGTTATTATGAGTGGTTCCTCTAATTTCCCTGTTCTCTACAAGCAGACCTGAATGTTAGCAGCACCTGCGTGCTGTCATCACTCAGCTGTTGATTTCATTTAAGGACCTTATTTATAAGTCTGTGGCTGGTGATTGTATGTCAGCTTTTCTAGCAGTGCTGATGGGCTATGCCCACCACCGGACTGGTTCAAGGTGCTAAGGCTGAAGCTCTTTTGTCGTACAGCAAAGGGATCCTGTGGTTTTTAGGAGTCTCCCTCCTTCAATTTGTAAATCATGTAATATTAATAGGAAGCATTTTGGAATCATGAGCTGTTTTTTGGTGATACTGTTACTCTGATAGTCGATAAAACGCTTTCAGAAACCAAGAGAATTAGATTTTGGCCAGGGTGGAATGAATGCTATAAATCAAGATTACTTGAAAGGGATATGAGAAAGGATTAAGCTGAGTGCAAGAGATAATGAGGGGAGGGAGTTCCCTGGTGGTCCAGTGGCTAAGACTTAAGGGGCCCAGGTTCAATCCCTGGCAGGGCAACTAGACTCCACATACCCAACTAAAAATCTGGCATGATGCAACTAAAAACATCCCGGGTGAAGCAACTAATACCTGATTGATTAATTAATTAACAATTAATTAATAAAAAAGAGAGACAATGAGGGGAAATATCCAAGAAGCTTGAAAAAATTTACCAACTTCCAGGAGCAGATTTCTAACTGTTATTTAAAAAGTCACTCTGATGGGAACATTTTCACTGGCAGATTCACATCATAAGAAAGTGGTTTTCTTAATTTTGTATACAGTTCAATGCAGGGACTTTTGGCTGCATTGGATTGAAGTGTTACAAGAAGAAAAGAAAGAGGAAAGAGATGTAGCTGTCAGTTGTGGACAGAGTCAGCTGGTGTCAGATGTGTGCTCTGCAGGTCACAGGAAACATTTTCAAGTACCTCACCTTTCAGGTCTCTGTTGTGGACAGAAATAGAGCACAGAAGGTGATTCTTAGGAAAGACTTCATCTTCCCGATCTTTTACAACTGAAAAATGGAGCAAACGAGTGTCTGGGTTCAGACCCTTGGCAACAAGTGACTGGGAGTCAATGCAACACTGCGGGGACACAGAACTTTGCCTGCCACTGAGCATATTACTGGAGAAATACTGTACAGAACCCAGCAGGCTTCTGCAAACAACACATCCCTTTAATTTAATTGGTGTTATAGAGAAGCTGAAATGCTCTGCTTATTTACAAAGCTACAGATTTATGTAAAGCAAAACCAATTACACTTAATGCCTAAACTATTCCAGGTGCTCAGTGATAATGTTGCTAAGCACTAGACAAGAAACTAGTGTGTGAATGCCTCCTGTTTCCAAAGCAAGTGTGTGTAGTCCTTGCAATTTAGCTAATCACGAGTGTCATCCCCAGTGTGAGAATTCTAAGCTCTTTTGGTGTTTGCTTGGGGTCATCTTTATAATTCTGTAGATCTTTTTTCATCTCTAATGACCAGTGAAAGCATAATGAGCACTTTTTCCTATCATGATGTAGAAATTAAGGAGACAAAGGCAAATTTGGGAGGGGCGGACAACAAAATAAAGCAGACCCTATTTCTAACAATGAGAGGGACTGTTGGAGCTTCTGACTTGTTCTGAGATGAGGTGTGTTTAAAGGTTTTTTGATCTTTTGAGCATTGATTAAACCCAAATCACAAACTCAGCATTTAACCTTTCACAACAAAGAAAGATTCTAAGGCAGATCAGGGATCGGCCTCACTGTTTCACCAGAGAACAAATGCCAAAAAAAAAAAAAAGATTTGAAAAAGTTACAGGGCAAGAATTTCTGTCTGTAAGGGTTTGTCTTTTCATTGTCCTCAGAACAAACAAATGAAAAATAGTTTGAGTCAGAGAAACACCTGGTGCTTTACAGCTGCTCTTTTGCAATTAAAAATGCATATCACACCTCATCAAGATGTATAAATCTTTTATTCTGCAGATCTAAAATATTTTAGATATACACAAGGGAAGTGCTTTAATTGCAGAATCATTTCCAATCAACTGATAAAACCCACCTCTCCTATCCAGCTTGAACTGTCCCAGAAAAGAGTGGTGCTCAGATTTTAGGGAGCATAAGAATAATGATTTGGGTGGGTTTGTCAGAACTGCCAATTCCTGGGAAAAGTTTTGCCTTAAAGCAGTCTGTGGTTGGGACCAGAAAGATCTGCCTAAAACTGGGGATCCTCAGCAAAACATTGATAAACACTGCTACAAAGATTTGGGACCCTAGTTGTATTTTTTTAATGATTTTTTTCACATTTATTTGTGTATACTGGTAAAATCTCTTTTGGAAAACAGTTTTCTGAATGCATCTGAACTGGTACCAGTGGAGACCAGGTTAGGGAATCTCTTTAAGTATCTCTTTGATTTGATCACTTGCCCTTCCCCCAACACTCATTTAACCTCCTTAATTTTCTCCTTTTCTTTAATCTCAATAATTCCACCACTTATATTTATTTTACAATTTCTTCAGTATGTGAATACTCACTTTTGGGCTAAGGATCTTTATTTTAGCAATGCTGTTTTTTTAAAAAAGTTTTTTTAAAGATTTTTTTTTTAATGTGGACCATTTTTTAAAAGTCTTTATTAAATTTGTTACAATATTGCTTGTGTTTTGGCTTTTTGGCTGTGGCTGGGATCTGACTTAGCTCCTCAACCAGGGATCAAACCTGCACGCCCTGCAATGGAAGGCAAAGTCTTAATGTCTGGACCCAGTAATGCTGCAGTTTAATTCAGAGAAAGTTTCCTTCACTCATAACTTGATGGTGTAATAGCAAGATGAAGTACAGTAAAACTACATAGGCTTATTATTTATGTATAAGATATAGGTTATTTGTGTTTAGGTTTATTATTTACTCTGACATAAACTGAATCTGATTATTATGCCTGGCATGTAAATAAGGGCTCAATAAATGTACTGAAGGGAAGAATATTGACATACTATTATTTCAATTCATAGGACTTAAAACTATGACAACCAAGAAGTGGCATATACATTGCTTTAAATGGCTGAGCCATTAAAGTACACAGATAATGTTCATAAGGCCACTCTCACACCAATACATATTAGCTCTTAAACTAAAAGGCATAGCGTCCAGCTGAACAACAGTGAATACTCCACTCATATGATGGGTTGAGTCGAATAGTTCCACAGGGCTGTTTCCCAAAGATCAATACTTGAAGAAAATTCCTGTGTACTGCCGTAAAATTTCAAAGACTTTTCCTGGAGGGGAAGGGTTTCTTTGAGATTACTTCCACTGGTGTTCTGGGCATTAAAATGATTTAGATTACAATACCTAAAAAAGAAAGAAAGAAAGGGTTTTTTTTTAAGGCCAGATGTAGATGACTTGATAAATCATTTGCTTTCTCCCCGTGCTTGTCTCCCTTTTATTACAGTCCCATAGATACTGGCACAACGGTGATGATTATTTAAGAGCCCTGCTCCCCAGAAGAGTCTGGATAAAACGACAAAGGTAGTTTTAGGACACGTGAAGGTGTCTCACAAGGACCTTTAGGTGGTGCTGTTAAAACAGTCTGCCGTGAGTCTGATAGTAAGAAACGTGAAAGTCTGGAATTATCAACTTTGTAGATTTAATGGCGGCAGGACTGGAAAGATTTATTTCAGTTGTGTCCGACTCTCTGCAGCCTTATGGTCTGTAGTCCACTAGGCTCCTCTGTCCATGAGATTTCTCAGGCAAGAATCCTGGAGTGGGTTGCCATTTCCTTCTCCAGGGGATCTTCCTGACCCAAGGATCAAACTCATGTCTCTTATGTCTCCTGCATTGGCAGGTGGATTCTTTACCACTAGCGCCACTTTAGAGTGGTCAGATGCACTAGAGGTTAGTAAATTCAGCGCTGAGACTGTGTGGAAAACCCCACTGTTGAAGAAGAAATCTACAGATGTGTTTCTAAACTGTGTCCCCTTATCCCTGACTTAGGCAAAATCTGGATTCCCCATCTTCTAAATGCCAGACAGTAAGCCAGGGCCCAGTACTCACCCTTACTTACCAAATTTTCACTAAATCTGGGAAAGATGGAACCATTCTCATTTCACAGGCAAAAAAGACTGATGTTTTAAGAGGTTACATAACTTGCTTAGGTTCACATGAGTAAGAGTTGACACAGCTTAGGTTTGAAACCAGAAGTCGCTGACCAAGGTTTCTGACCATTTTCCTCTACAGCAGGTTGCCTCTGAAGAAAAATTGTCTCCTAAACATTTCGAAGAAGCTCTAGGAGGAGAGGAATTTCAGGCTGTTTTATTCACTGCTGTATGCCTACTGCTTTGACCAGTGCCTGGTGCATGTTGTTGTTTAGTCGCTAAGTCACGCTTGATCCTTTCGCGAACCCATGGACCATAGCCAGCCAGGCTCCTGTCTATGGGATTTCCCAGGCAAGAATATTGGAGTGGGCTGCCATTTCCTCCTCCAGGGTACACAGCAGATGTCCAATAAATATTGGTTGAATGAACAAATGAATAAGAACCATAAATTCAATTTTATCAAAAACACATAAGTCTCCAAGGTTAGGCTTTTTTTTAATTTGCGAAGGTTTCTGATGCTAACTTTGCCTTCTTTCCCTTCTCAACATTGCTAAAAATATCTGTAAGAAAAGGATATGCTTTGAATAACTAGTCCTTTGTCTCTGATGTAGGTCTCTTTTGCTAATTGTTACAGGTTATGTACAAAAGATTACTGGTATCATTAACAAATTAAGCACAATGATATTAACTTTATATGTTTTACAATGTTAGAGGGATGATGGTGTCAAGTTGTAATAATAAATACCCTTCTGTTTTCCCCCACTATAAACATCTGTGTGTGCATTCTAAGTCAGTTCAGTCATGTCCAACTCTGCGACCCCATGGACTGTAGCCCGCCAGGCTCCTCCATCCATGGGATTCTCCAGGCAAGAATACTTGAGTGGGTTACCATGGCCTCCTCCAGGGGATCTTCCCAACCCAGGGATTGAACCCGTGTCTTTTATGTCTTCTGCATTGGCAAGGGAGTTCTTTACCACTAGTGCCACCTGGGAAGCCCAATAAACATCTATAATATCCTTTATTAATATCTTAGCATCTGATGTAGGATGCATATTTATATTAAGGTCTATAGTGATATTCATATAATACTTTCCAGCAAGGGAAAACATTTCATCTACCTACTTACTTCAGCCCCAACCTGGAGAGCCTCAGGTGTTCATGTCACTATTTCAGATGTGATTGAAGAGGGCTCTAATACAGACAGAGGCAGGGGACTGTTTGCTTTTGTTTCTTCTTAGAAATGGAAGGTACACCTGGTCTGGCACTCTGGAATATTCCTAACTATACTTAGTTAGGGCTTCCCTGGTGTCTCAGAGGTAAAGAATTCCCCTGCCAATGCAGAAGATACAGGTTCGATCTCCTTGGGTTGGGAAGATCCTCTGTAAAGGGAAATAGCAACCCACTCCAGTATTCTTGCCTGGGAAATCCCACAGACTGAGGAGCCTGGTGGGCTATAGTCCATGGAATTGCGAAAGAGCTGGACATGACTCAGCGACTAAACTGCAGCATACCCAGTTAAGTGATTTTCCACTGACCTCAATAAGATTAGTTTGGTTCTAGGACTTACACCGGAGAAGGCAATGGCACCCCGCTCCAGTACTCTTGCCTGGAAAATCCCACGGATGCAGGAGCCTGGTGGGCTGCAGTCCATGGGGTCGCTAAGAGTCGGACACGACTGAGCGATTTCACTTTCACTTTTTTGCTTTCATGCATTGGAGAAGGAAATGGCAACCCACTCCAGTTTTCTTGCCTGGAGAATCCCAGGGGCAGGAGAGCCTGGTGGGCTGACGTCTATGGGGTCACGCGGAGTCGGACACGACTGAAGTGACTTAGCAGCAGCAGCAGGACTTACACCAGGATTGTAGCACAGTGATATAAACTTGATGGTGGGGCGCCCTTGTATAGTAACACATACCTAATTCCACTTGTATGTTAGTGAGGGTGCTGTTTCATCATTAATCCACCGGCCTCAGGATCTTTGGGACAAGAATAGCTTGGGACTGTCCTTGATACTTGGTACTGACATTGATAAATTTATCGCCAATATCTGGCTCTGACCAGATATACCTTTGGGTTTGGTAAGAACTAGATAGTGTTTGGAAGTGTATTGAGATAAAACATCATCTCTCTCATAAATAATGTTTCAATAATATTATCCCTGGGACATCTGTGTTTTCTCCTGTTTCCATCCTTATTGTTTGTTGTTGTTTAGTTGCTATGTCATGTCTGATCCTTTTGCGACCCCGTGAACTGTAGCCCACCAGGCTCCTCTGTCCATAGGACTGTCCAGGCAAGAATACTAGAGTAGGTTGCCATTTCCTACTCCAGGGGGTCTTTCTGACCCAGGGATCGAACCCTCATCTCCTTTTTGGCAGGTGGGTTCTTTACCACCAAGCCACCAGGGAAGCCCCTTATTTTTTTGCCACTGCTTGACAAAAGCAATCAATATAGAAATAAGCTAGAATCCTGCACTTCTCACTGCAGACACTGATCTAATCACTTATATTCCATACGGTTTCTCACTTAATGCTTTTGGTTTGGCCTCTCCAGTCCCAACTGGACTCACATACTGGACTCATATCTCAGATACCCAAGGCAATGTGTTCCTTTGAACTAATGTAGTTGGTTCTAGCTATTTAATTTCTATGGGCAAATTTCTCAGACTCTCCTTTCTTCTGAAATGGGACAAGCATTCTTTTCTTGTGGAGGCTGATCAACAGGTGGTGCTGAGTACAGTTACTTGAGCTGAAGAGACAGTTTCCATCCCCATAGAGTTAAGGGGTCATCAGAGCAGGAAGAGGGCTCCTCCATGGCACTTAGAAGCAGCACAATTTACTCAATTAGGTTTTCACTTTAGTGTTCTCATGTATTCAGTTCAGTTCCATCATTCAGTCATGTCCACGGACTGACACTAAGTCACTCTTTGTGACCCCATGGACTGCAGCACATCAGGCTGCCCTGTCCATCACCAACTCCCGAAGCTTGCTCAAACTTAGGTCCATCCAGTTAGTGATGCCATCCAACCATCTCATCCTCTGTTGTCCCCTTCTCCTCCTGCCTTTAATCTTTCCCAGCATCAGGATCTTTTCCAATGAGTGAGTTCTTCACATCAGGTGGCCAAAGCATTAGAGTTTCAGCTTCAGCATCAGTCCTTCCAATGAACACCCAGGACTGATTTCCTTTAGGATGGACTGGTTTGATCTCCTTGCAGTCCAAGGGACTCTCAAGGGTCTTCTCCAACTCCACAGTTCTCATGTATAGAGTGATAAGATCAGAAAGGTGGACAAACATGCTACTTAAGACAGAAATGCTCAACATATGGAAAATTAATTTCTTCTCATCCTGCTTTGTTTCATCCTTTCTTTGTTTCCTTCCCTCATAAAGGATGCAAGATAAAAGAAAGCTTACAGGAGATGGAGAAGATTTGGTAAGAATCCTATTTATTTCTAAATAAGCCCTACATTGGGGCTTCCTCGATGGCTCAGTGGTTAAGACTCTACCTGCAATGCAGGAACCGCAGGAGACATACCTGGGATTGGGAAGATCCCCTGGAGGAGGGTATGGCAACTCACTCCAGTATTCTTGCCTGGAGAATCCCATGGACAGAAGAGCCTAGCAGGCTATAGTCCATAGTGTCGCAAAGAGTCGGACAAGACTGAAGTGACTTAGCACACATGCACAAGCCCTGCCTACATTCTCTCTTAGTGCTTTTCACCTCGGGTTCCTCCAATCTCTGGTGCTTTGTATATTTTTATTCCTGCCTCCTTCTCTCAGTCGCTCAGTCGTGTCCGACTCTTTGCGACCCCATGAACCTCAGCACGCCAGGCCTCCCTGTCCATCACCAACTCCCGGAGGTCACTCAGACTCACATCCATCGAGTCAGTGATGCCATCCAGCCATCTCATCCTCTGTCGTCCCCTTCTCCTCCTGCCCCCAATCCCTCCTAGCATCAGAGTCTTCTCCAATGAGTCAATTCTTTGCATGAGGTGGCCAAAATACTGGAGTTTCAGCTTTAGCATCATTCCTTCCAAAGAAATCCCAGGGCTGATCTCCTTCAGAATGGACTGGTTGGATCTCCTTGCAGTCCAAGGGACTCTCAAGAGTCTTCTCCAACACCACAGTTCAAAAGCATCAATTCTTCAGCGCTCAGCCTTCTTCACAGTCCAGCTCTCACATCCATACATGACCACAGGAAAGACC
This sequence comes from Tragelaphus eurycerus, assembly GCA_935064755.1. Taxonomy (NCBI): domain Eukaryota; kingdom Metazoa; phylum Chordata; class Mammalia; order Artiodactyla; family Bovidae; genus Tragelaphus; species Tragelaphus eurycerus. Next base: position 12,097,541 of record CAKXYN010000036.1, on the reverse strand, counting down.
ATAGCCTTGACTAGGCGAACCTTTCTTGGCAAAGTGATGTCTCTGCTTTTGAATATGCTATCTAGGTTGGTCATAACTTTCCTTCCAAGGAGTAAGCGTCGTTTAATTTCATGGCTGCAGTCACCATCTGCAGTGATTTTGGAGCCCAGAAAAAGAAAGTCTGACACTGTTTCCACTGTTTCTCCATCTATTTCCCATGTAGTGATGGGACCAGATGCCGTGATCTTCGTTTTCTGAATGTTGAGCTTTAAGCCAACCTTTTCACTCTCCACTTTCACTTTCATCAAGAGGCTTTTGAGTTCCTCTTCACTTTCTGCCATAAGGGTGGTGTCATCTGCATATCTGAGGTTATTGATATTTCTCCCGGCAATCTTGATTCCAGCTTGTGTTTCTTCCAGTCCAGCATTTCTCATGATGTACTCTGCATATAAGTTATTTTATTTAAACAGGGTGACAATATACAGCCTTGATGTACTCCTTTTCCTATTTGGAACCAGTCTGTTGTTCCATGACCAGTTCTAACTGTTGCTTCCTGACCTGCATACAGATTTCTCAAGGGACAGATCAGGTGGTCTGGTATTCCCATCTCTTTCAGGATTTTCCACAGTTCATTGTGATCTACACAGTCAAAGGCTTTGGCATAGTCAATAAAGCAGAAATAGATGTTTTTCTGGAACTCTCTTGCTTTTTCCATGATCCAATGGATGTTGGCAATTTGATCTCTGGTTCCTCTGCCTTTTCTAAAACCAGCTTGAACATCAGGAAGTTCACGGTTCACATATTGCTGAAGCCTGGCTTGGAGAATTTTGAGCATTACTTTACTAGCATGTGAGATGAGTGCAATTGTGCGCTAGTTTGAGCACTCTTTGGCATTGCCTTTCTTTGGGATTGGGATGAAAACTGACCTTTTCCAATCTTGTGGCCACTGCTGACTTTTCCAAATTTGCTGGCATATTGAGTGCAGCACTTTCACAGCATCATCTTTCAGGACCTGGAATAGCTCCACTGGAATTCCATCACCTCCACTAGCTTTGTTCGTAGTGATGCTTTCTAAGGCCCACTTGACTTCACATTCCAAGATGTTTGGCTCTAGGTCAGTGATCACACCATCATGATTATCTGGGTCGTGAAGCTCTTTTTTGTACAGTTCTTCTGTGTATTCTTGCCACCTCTTCTTAATATCTTCTGCTTCTGTTAGGTCCACACCATTTCTGTCCCTTATCGAGCCCATTTTTGCATGAAATGTTCCTTTGGTATCTCTGATTTTCTTGAATAGATCCTTAGTCTTTCCCATTCTGTTGTTTTCCTCTATTTCTTTGCATTGATCGCTGAAGAAGGCTTTCTTATCTCTTCTTGCTATTCTTTGGAACTCTGCATTCAGATGTTTATATCTTTCCTTTTCTCCTTTGCTTTTCGCTTCTCTTCTTTTCACAGCTATTTGCAAGGCCTCCCCAGACAGCCATTTTGCTTTTTTGCATTTCTTTTCCATGGGGATGGTCTTGATCGCTGTCTTCTGTACAATGTCACGAACCTCATTCCATAGTTCATCAGGCACTCTATCTATCAGATCTAGGCCCTTAAATCTATTTCTCACTTCCACTGTATAATCATAAGGGATTTGATTTAGATCATACTTGAATGGTCTAATAGTTTTCCCTACTTTCTTCAATTTCAGTCTGAATTTGGCAATAAGGAGTTCATGGTCTGAGCCACAGTCAGCTCCTGGTCTTGTTTTTGCTGACTGTATAGAGCTTCTCCATCTTTGGCTGCAAAGAATATAATCGATCTGATTTCAGTGTTGACCATCTGGTGATGTCCATGTGTAGAGTCTTCTCTTGTGCTGTTGGAAGAGGGTATTTGTTATGACCAGTGCATTTTCTTGGCAAAACTCTGTTAGTCTTTGCCCTGCTTCATTCCGTATTCCAAGGCCAAATTTGCCTGTTACTCCAGGTGTTTCTTGACTTCCTACTTTTGCATTCCAGTCCCCTATAATGAAAAGGACATCTTTTTTGGGTTTTAGTTCTAAAAGGTCTTGTAGGTCTTCATAGAACCATTCAACTTCAGCTTCTTCAGTGTTACTGGTTGGGGCATAGACCTGGATTACTGTGACATTGAATGGTTTGCCTTGGAAACGAACAGAGATCATTCTGTCGTTTTTGAGATTGCATCCAAGTACTGCATTTCGGACTCTTTTGTTGACCATGATGGCCACTCCATTTCTTCTGAGGGATTCCTGCCCGCAGTAATAGATATAATGGTCATCTGAGTTAAATTCACCCATTCCAGTCCATTTGAGTTCGCTAATTCCTAGAATGTCAACATTCACTCTTGCCATCTCTTGTTTGACCACTTCCAATTTGCCTTGATTCATGGACCTGACATTCCAGGTTCCTATGCAGTATTGCTCTTTACAGCATCGGACTTTGCTTCTGTCACCAGACACATCCACAGCTGGGTATTCTTTTTGCTTTGGCTCCATCCCTTCATTCTTTCTGGAGTTATTTCTCCACTGATCTCCAGTAGCATATTGGGCCCTTACTGACCTGGGGAGTTTCTCTTTCAGTATCCTATCATTTTGCCTTTTCATACTGTTCATGGGGTTCTCAAGGCAAGAATAGTGAAGTGGTTTGCCATTCCCTTCTCCAGCGGACCACATCCTGTCATATCTCTCCACCATGACCCGCCCATCCTGGGTTGCCCCATGGGCATGGCTTAATTTCATTGAGTTAGACAAGGCTGTGGTCCTGGTGTGATTAGATTGACTAGTTTTCTGTGAGTATGGTTTCAGTGTATTTGCCCTCTGATGCCCTCTTGCAAGACCTATCGTCTTACTTGGGTTTCTCTTACCTTGGGCATGGGGTATCTCTTCCCGGCTGCTCCAGCAAAGCACAGCCATCTCACCTTACCTTGGATGAGGGGTCTCTCCTCACTGCCGCCCTTCCTGGCCTCGGTCATGGGGTAGCTCCTCTCGGCTGCGCTCTCAGTGCGCCGCTCACAGGTAGGCCAGGCGCTCTCAGTGCGCCGCTCACAGGTAGGCCAGGCGCTCTCAGTAACTTACTTGCTCAATAATCACAGAAGAATAATCACACTTAAATATTTTGAGTGCTAGATGCTAGCTCCATGTAGACCAGTACTTTGCTTTCCTCAGTTTTATTTTTCAAGTGCTTGGAACAATGCTTAACACACTGGTTTGAATGAATGGATGAATGAATAAATGTGTGAGTCAGTCCCAGAGCTATTTAATAGAGTTTTGGTTCCCGTGCTAGTGCTACCTGAATTTAGCCCACAGTCATGGTCATCTTGGCCATATCTCAGCATGAGTCTAGGTGAAAAATAAACGGGAGGAAGAAGAGCATAAAGCAACACATGAGGCCATTATTATTATTATTATTGCTAACATTTTTGAGTATTTACTTATCCTCACAATAACCTTATCGCACAGTTACCATTCTTATGGTTTCCTTTTGACAAAGAAGAAACTGAGGCTTAGCAAGGTTAAGCAACTTGCTGAGGTTTGTGTAGCTAAGCTGTGGAACTGGATTCAACTGGACTGCCTCTAAAGATTGCTTTTTTTTTTTTCCAACTTTATTGACATATACATATATTTAATTAGGGTATAGTTGCTTTACAATGTTGTGTTAGTTTCTGCAGTACAAAAAAGTGAGTCAGCTATATGTGTGTATATATATCCCCTCACACCCCAACACGTCCCACCCCTCTAGGTCATCACAGAGCACCGTGCTGAGCTCCCTGTGGTCTACAACAGGTTCCCACTAGCTATCTATTCTACACATGGTGATGTATGTATGTAAATTCCATCCTCCCGATTCAGCCTGCCCTTGCCTTCCTCACTGTGTGTCTGCGTGTCCATTCTCTATGTCTGTCTCTATTCTTGCCCTGCAAATACGTTCATCTCTATCATTTTTCTAGATTCCACATTTATGTGTTATGATATGATTTTGTTTCTCTTTCTGACTTACTCCACTCTGTATGACAAACCTGAGGTCCGTGCACATCTCGACAAATGACCCAAACTACTTTTTGAAACACAGGGTCAAATCTTACAGTGGGAGAGTACCTGAAATTGAGACACAACACAGGTTTGTGAGAATTAGCTGATTTGTCTGGAGGCAGTGGCCTGAGGGGAGAGAAGCCTTGCCTTCAGTTCCAGTTTTTATTGCCAACTCTGTTTTGCTGCAAAGACGGGGACATTGCTGTTGAATCCTTCTGCAAGAATCTGACTTTCTAATGTGGTGGTCAATTTAAGAACCAGGCAGGCATTTTTAAGGAGATTTTACAGTACAGAGGGTTGCTTTGATAACATATACTTTGGAAGGTAAGAAATTTTAAAATTCAGTAAGCCCTTAAGACTTTTAATTTTTGTTTGTTTGTTTTTTTATTTTTGTCATTAATTCTGTCTTGCATGAGGTCTCAGTGCTTCTCTTATGCTGGACCATAGGCCCCATGATAGTGAGGGCATAGGTGGCATGAACATTGACTGATACTGACTTCATTTCCTCCTCATTTACCACATCCCATGACTGATGTTCCAAAAGAGATTTAACAGAGGAATAAAAGAATGATTCAGGCAAGGAATAAGTGGTACTAGATGAGAGACTAAATGACTAAATAGATAAATGAATGGAAAGAAGTGAGGAAAATAAAGACATATTTAGTTCCTGCAATATGGCAGACATTGTGCTTGGTCTTTTATCAAAATTCATCTCCCCAAAAAGCCCACAAAAAGTTGGAATTATTGTCCTTATTTTACATGTGTGAAGACAGAGGCTCAGAGAGGTGAGGCACTTTGCTCAAAAGCACACAGCCATCCAAGAAGACATCACTGAGAGAGAGAGACAGACTGGCAATGGATGGATGGTAGATGATACATATTAAGCCACTTGAATGGTCTCAGGTGACTGGCTAAATGATTTTGCACAGTTTGTTATTGACCTTGAAATGGTCACTGCTGATTTAAAGGCCTGAATGGAATCCAAATCTTAAGCCTCATTAGATTTCTAGCTATTTGTTTAATGATATTTGCTTTTAATGATAATGACTCATTCATTCTTATTATCGATATGGTTATTTCTAATTCTAAAATGGCACTGTATGTTGGAGGAAAAATATCTTATTTTAGAGTTGAGCAAAGAACTTTTTATTATAAGGACTGATGGAAAAAGTGAAGTCTAAATGGAAATTTCTTGCTCTGAATATCTGTTAAATTTCTCTAATATGCTAATTTGTCCAGTCATGGAATACAAGATTCCCATTGGCTCCGTGATGGCTCCCAGATCAATATTTCATGGACTCAGAAATTGTTCATCTTGCCACACACTTACTTACCTTTGTGAAACACTCCAGAATCCCAGGACGTTCAACAATGTTAATGATGCCAAGAAGAAGAAGAAGTTTTCTAAATTGCCTTTGTTTAATGTGTTTGGAAACCAATTGCCTGTTTGGAACAAATGTAATTGTTATTCAACTGCAGAGTTGTAAGTTTCTGTGAATATTTTATCATTCCACAATTCATAGAGTTTTATTCGCTTGAATAATATCTACAGAGCAAAAAAGCACATCTGAAACTCAGAGTTAAAATTCATTTAATTCTGTAATTAACAGTAAAATAATAAGCAAAGCACGCCAAATGTTTTGAAGGTCAAAAAACTTGATTTCGATAGCACACTATAGATATCGCAAGAACCTGATTATGCTTCTAATTTGCAAGAATCACATTTTTTATTTATTCTTATATGTTTAATATATAGAGCAGTGCTTGGCATCCCCATAGGGATTGTTTGGTAAAATACATTGAATGTATGAAAAATATTTGTCATCACCAGATAGCCCATTGCATGTGCTAATTGTAAGGTTGTGAATGTGAAAGTCACTCAGTTGTGTCTGACTCTGTGATCCCATGGACTGTAGCCTGCCAAGCTCCTCTGTCCATGGACTTCTTCAGCCAAGAATACTGGAGTGGGTAGCCATTCCCTTCTCCTGGGGATCTTCCCAACCCAGGGATCGAATGCAGGTCTCCTGCATTGTAGGTGGATTCTTTACTGTCTTAGCCAGCAGGAAAGCCCAAGAATACTGGAGTGGGTAGACTATTCCTTCTCCAGGCAATCTTCTCCACCCAGAGATTGAACTGGGATCTCCTGCATTGCAGGAGGATTCTTTACCAGCTAAGCTACCAGGGGAGCCCAATTATAAGGTTAGTGAGATAATACATGTAGATGCCAGATGTTACTTTATTTTGATAACTGAGATAGGATAAATCCAGTGTTACTTTAATACCACAGACCCTATTGGTCAAATTGCAGTCTGTAGTTCATGTGAAAATTTTCTTTTAACCTGATGAGAATTCCTCAATTTAATACCCTTAAGTAAGGAATCTTCACCTCTTTTGATGTCACACTGAGTATGGGCTGTGCTGTGCTAAGTTGCTTCAGCCGTGTTTGACTCATTAGCCCCATGGACAGAGGAGCCTGGCAGACTACAGTCCCTGGGATCACAGAGTCAGACTGTAGTCCGCCAGGCTCCTCTGTCCATGGAATTCTGCAGGCAAGAATACTGGAGTGGGTTGCCATTTCCTCCTCCAGGGCATCTTCCTGATGCAGGGAACGAACCTGCATCTCTTCTATCTCCGGCACTGGCAGGCGAGTTCTTTACCACTAGCATCATCTGGGAAGCCCCAAACTTAGTATGCTATGCTATGCTAAGTCACTTCAGTCGTGTCCGACTCTGTGCGACCCCATAGACAGCAGCCCACCAGGCTCCTCTGTCCCTGGGATTCTCCAGGCAAGAACACTGGAGTGGGTTGCCATTTCCTTCTCCAATGCATGAAACTGAAAAGAGAAAGTGAAGTCGCTCAGTCGTGTCCAACTCTTAGCGACCCCATGGACTACAGCCTACCAGGCTCCTCTGTCCATGGGATTTTCCAGGCAAGAGTACTGGAGTGGGGTGCCATTGCTTTAGTATATAAGAAATTAATTAGGGTTCAAGGTCATTGCTTTTACTACACTCCTAAGTTGTGACTTTTGCTTTGGATCTTGCTAGAACTCTCTTTTCATACCTAAATCTATATATCTATATCCATATTATCACTATGACTTATACACACACTCAATTTTTCTTCAGTGGGTGTTTAAATTTAATATTGAATATATTTTATGAAATATGATGTATTCTATCATATACATTATACATGTAGCACTTATTTTTATGCACTACTTTTAAAAACAGCAGTAGGATCTTAGTAGTAATAATATATCATAGATATATAGCATTATGGAAGTTTAAAAGATTACTTAAAAGGCAGAATCTATCTTCAGAGAGAGAATTTAAATTCAATTGCAGTTCTGAATGGGCAAAATAGTTAGTTCAGTTCAGTCACTCAGTCATGTTTGACTATTTGCAACTCCATGGACAGCAGCACGCCAGACTTCCCTGTCCATCACCAACTCCCAGAGCTTGCTCAAACTTATGTCCATCCAGTCGGTGATGCCATCCAACCATATCATCCTTCTCCTCCTGCCTTCAACCTTTCCCAGCATCAGGGTCTTTTCCAATGAGTCAGTTCTTCCCATCAGGTGGCCACCTCACAAAATATTATGCATTATGAGACCAGGAAGAGATCATCTCTGAATAGTCAGCTCCTACACTGGGTTGTGAGCAATCCATCTATGTTCCAACTGACTTGATCTTCAGTGTCATCTCTGGCACAGGGGTTATAGGTTGCTTCCTTAACTAGTATATGGTTTTTGGCTTCTCTCTTGACAGTGTATACTTTTAAACGGGATTTGAATTAAATGCTTTGTTCAAGGTTGATAGTCAGCAAGTGCACAAGCATGACAGCTGTGAAGAATTGTGCCATTTCCCACTTAAAGCTGCTGCTCTTCTGTCATTTAACTTCCCAATGACTATTATTATGGATCAACCATGAAAATTATCTTGTGTCCATTATAGTCTAGGACCTATAATGAAATCTGGTATTGAGTTTAAAGCTATTTTGTAAGTTCTACTTCCCCATTTTATTAATTTGTGTTCCATTACAATAGAAATTTATGGTTTTATTGCTACATTGGCATGCTGCCTTTATCTGATATTTAGGAGAAGTTTCACTGAATGTTTGTGTCTGTCTATTGGGTATTTTGTAACCCTTTTAATGTATATGTGTGTGTGTGTGTGTGTTTAGAAACTAAGCATTTGATTGTACCTGAATGGGGGAGTCAGGGTAGAGGTCAAGGCAAGTTGAGAGAGCGTCACACTTATTTTCAGGAAGAATGAAACCATCCTGCTAAGCCTATTCAAACAGTCCCATTTCCTTATTTCTCATGAATTAATATCCCAATCATATTTCTGTCCTTTTCATTTCACATCAGCACTTTGCATGTCACGTGATTATACCATTTTATCACAGTGTTTCTCTGGCTAGAGTAAGAGGAGTTTGCACAGAGTAGGCAAAGCCTCAGAATTAACATGACATTAATTCTTCTTGGAGCATGAATTTTACTCCATAATAAGTAATTGAAAAGACTATCTTTATTCCATAACAAAGTCAGATGAGGGAGAAGAATATAAATTTTGTAAGATCTTTAAAGGTAAAACATAATATTTCTAAGAAATTGTGCAATTACAGCAAATACCAGACTATCAGGGATTCCTAGGTGGCGCTAATGGTAAAGAATCTGCCTGCCAATACAGGAGAGATAAGAGACAGGGGTTTGATCCCTGGGTCAGGAAGATCCCCTGGAGGAGGAAGGGCATGGGAACCGACTCCAGTATTCTTTCCTGGAGAATCCCATGGACAGAGGTGCCTGGAGTGCTATAGTGCATAAGGTCACAAAGAGTTCGACACAACTAAGAGACTGAGCATGCACACACGCGCCCAGTGTGGGGTTAGTGTGCGTGCATCTTTCTCATTGGGGGTGCTGGGGTGGGCACACAAGAGAAGCAGTGTCACCTGGTATTATGTGCATGGGGCTGACAGGAGGATGTGGTACTTGAAAAGTTAGGGAAAGGCAGTGGAAATTTATAAATAACACAAGATATTTTGTGACTGGAATTATTTAAAAAATAAAAGAGAACCACACCACCTAGTCAAGCTCCTGATAATACTCCTTTATTCTTTTAAATTTTTTATTGGGGTATAGTTGATTTGCAATGTTTCTTAGCTTCTGCTGAACAGGAAAGTGAATCAGTTATACGTATGCATATATTTACTCTTTTTAAAGATTTTCTTCCCATACAGGCCATTACAGGGTATTCAGTAGAGTTCCCTATGCTATACAGTAGGTTCTTATTAGTTTTCTATTTTATATATATATATAGGAGTAGTCTTTCTAAAATATGACTTTTAGTGTTCATCTTTCTTCCTAATGATGATCTCATTCTAGTTCCATAGTTTTGCCTTTCCTTCTCTAGGGGATCTTCCCAACTCAGGGATGGAACCCGGGTCTCCTGCATTGCAGGCAGATTCTTTACCATCTGAGCCCCAAGGAAAGCCTTTGATTGTGTAGCTAATTTACATGGTGCACTTCATGGTCAAGAAAACCATCACCTGAATTGATTACATGGAACAAACACTAGCATCAAGTTAGAGAGAGAGATTCTTTGTGAAGCTTAAGTTTGCTTTATATATGAGATTACATGTCTATGTGTGCTCTTTAGAGCTGCTGCTAAGTCACTTCAGTCGTGTCCAACTCTGTGCGACCCATAGATGGCAGCCCACCAGGCTCCCCTGTCCCTGGGATTCTCCAGGCAAGAACACTGGAGTGGGTTGCCATTTCCTTCTCCAATGCATGAAAGTGAAAAGTCAAAGTGAAGTCGCTCAGTCATGTCTGACTCTTAGAGACCTCATGAACTGCAGCCCACCAGGTTCCTCCGTCCATGTCCATGGGATTTTCCAGGCAAGAGTACTGGAGTGGGGTGCCATTGCCTTCTTCTCTTTAGAGCTAGCATTGCCTATACAAAGATACAGAAAAAAATATAGAAACAGCATTGCTGAAATCAGAGAGACTTTTGACGTTATTATTTAATAGTTTGATTGTTGAGGATTTGCCCAAATGGATGGCTTCAGCCTTGGTTTCTCCTCTCTGAAATGATAACAGTACCCCATCTCACTGAGCTGGTATGAAAAGAAAAAGAGATAATAGATGTTGAGGGTTGGGCACAGAGAGGGTAACCCCATAAGCATTAGGCTATCCCTTCTTGCACCTCACTTGAGAGGTTCTCATACAAACTCATGGAGCCTGAGCTTGATCTTGAGCCCATCTCCTGTCAGATATTTCTTCATGTTCTGTGTGCCTTTTTTTCTATCATTATCCCAGGACTGGTTGTAAAATGTTCCATTTAACATTGTCAGTTGACTCAGCTCTTAGGTACTATAACTTTATTTTAGTAGCTTATAAACTTTTATTGTCGTAATTCACATTTGTGCCATTTTTCATCTGACATTTCTAGTAGCTGATTGAAATCAGGAGCATCCTTGCAAAAGGAGACAAAATGAAGGCTTTAGGTCTCGAATGGGACTAACGAGACTTCTCTAGGTCTTAGCTGGGGTGGACAGGAAGGTTAACAACATGAGAAAAAATAGCCACATGAAGAGTCTGGGGGATGACAAAGTGCTGTTTGTTAATGCTGACAGTTAAGCCTTGGTGACGTATTTTGATATTGTAACCAGCTTGTCGGTAATGAGTGTTAGACTACTGACTAGAACACTCACAAAATATTTGACATTATTCACCGTCCCCCTAAATCATCTGTCACTCAGCTAGATTTATTTGTTCATTTGAAAATCATTTAAGAAATTTTTATGTACCAGGAAATGGGTATTCTATCACTTAAGCAAAGGAGCTCATGGATTAGTAACATGAAACATACAAACAGATACACCACATACCTTGTTTTATTGCACTTTACAGATCTTGCATTTTTTACAAACTGAAGGTTTGTGGCAACTCTTGTCAAGCAAGACTACCCGTGCTATTTTTCCAACAGATTTTTTTTTTTTTTTTGGCCACACTATGTGGCGTGTGGGATCTTAGTTCCCCAACCACGGGAACTACGGGTCCCCAGCAGTGGAAGAGCAGAGTCCTAACCAGTGGATTACCAGGAAACTTCCCCCAAACAGAATCCTTTCTAAATTACGGTACATACATTGTGTTTTTTAGACATATGTTACTGGGCACTTAGTAGAATTACAGTGTAAACATGCTTTATGCTATACCATCTTAATAGACAATATAGTGTCTTAATCTACAATGTCTTTTACACATACTGTCTTAATAGACTGTATAGTGTAAACAGCATTTTTATATACATTGGGAAATGAAAAAAATTCACATGACTTGCTTTATTGCTGTATCTGCTTTACAAACCTACAGTGTCTCTGAGGTATGCCAGTAATTATTCTCAAACATTCGACTTTATAGGCACTAAATAAAATGTTTCTGTTTATCTTAAATTATCATGGTCATTTTAGAGATAAAAGGGCCATAGACGTATCTAAACTAGTTCTTGTATTTTATTAATGAAAAGATGGAGGCACAGAGAGGTAAAGGGAACCTTCACTCAGACCCTCATTTTCTTTTTTATTTTGAGCTTTTTATTTCTCTTTTTCTTAAATATTTATTTGTTTGACTGCATCGGTCTTAGCTGTGGCCTGCAGCTTTAGCTGCCCTGCAGCCTGTGGGATCTTACTTCTCCAACTAGGGATCAAATCCATGCCCCCTGCATGGCAAGGCAGATTCTTAACCACTGGACCAGGAGGGAATTTCCAGAACCTTCATTTCTTACTCTTAAAACTGCACAACTATAGCTCCCTATTGGTGCTAATGTAATGATTAATTATGATTTTCCGTAGCATCTTGTCAACAGTCTAAAAACATCTGGACAGCAGTCTTTGAAATAGCTTGCTCCAAATAACACCCAAAATATCTAAGATGGTATCTCCACCTAAATCCTGGGATTGATATTCAACTTATTATGAGACTTAAAATAATTTACACTAAATTTAAGGTTTTAGGAATGGGCTTGAAAAATACATATAGTGACCCACACAAGCTATGATGCTGTAAACAGCACAAAACTGCTGATGTGAAAGAAAATACTTTATTCCTATTGCATCTTATGCCCTGTGATGTGAAGCCTAACGTTTCACGTAATGCTTTTGTGTCTTGAGTGTCACAGAGCCCTAAAGGCCTGACCACATATTTCCCTGCTTCATCAGATATGTTCCCCACCCAGGGGGATATTGTCCCCTCCAGCTAGTTCACTATCAGCTACACTCCAACTGGTCCTCAACAGATTTCACTTCTTACCAGTCCTTCACCATTATTCAACCCAGCAGTCACATTCGCGTATGGGAAGCAGAGATCACATCACTGTTTGTTGCTATAAGTCTGTTCCTCACAGACCCTGCTTGTATGCTCTCTTCCTGGGTGCAGCCCCATAGGGCCGGGCACAGCATGCTCTTGTACCCTAACATGAGCACAGGTGATGGATAAACTGCCTTCAGTCTCATCTGCCCCCGTGTTCATCTTATGCTATTTAGGTAGCAGGATCCCTCTCTCACCAACATCATGAATAAGAGGTGACTGGGATATGCCCCCATCCCAGAAATCAAGGTCAGTCCTAGAAGAAAGATGGTATTTGTTGTTGAGCTAATGCACAGTTACTGGGTTTTTTTTGCCGATGGTGGGGGAAGCCCTTCCCTATACCCTTCTAGCCAGCACCCAGCACCAGGTACCTCTGCTTCTAAACTATTGCATCAGGGAGTGGAACTTCCATAAACCATCAGACAAGAAGTAATGGGGGCACAGCACAATCAGGGGACATTGCGTCCCAGAAGTGTTGTCTTCAGAAGTATTATAGGTGAACATGAGTTCTGGGAGCACCCGAAAGTCAAGTACACTTGAGACTGAAGGTTATAATCACACTGTATGATCAGAGTGTTGAAGAACTAGAAATGGGGGTAGATAACGTTTTCATGTCAGTCTGCTTCTTGTCGTAACTTGGGTTTTAATGGGGCTCTTTAACAAAAGACTTTGGCAAAAATATGGAATGTGACTGCACTGTGCTCAGTTGTTTCAGTCATGTCCAACTCTTTGCAACACCATGGACCATAGCCAGCCAGGCTCCTCTGTTCATGGGATTCTCCAGGCAGGGATACTGGAGTGGGGTTGCCATGCCCTCCTCCAGAAGATCTTCCTGACCCAGGGATTGAACTCGTGTCTCTCACATCTCCTGCACGGGCAGTCACAGGTTCTTTATCACTAGTGCCACCTGGGAATGTGACTGGAGGTAAGGGAATCCATATACATTCTCAGTTAGTAGATAGTGCCTCTCAGTAATTCTGTTCCTTGAGCTTTCCTCAGCAAATCTGTTCCTCAGTAAATCAGATGGTTAAGACTCTGCCTGCAATGCAGGAGACCCAGTATAGATCCCTGGGTGGGGAAGATCCCCTGGAGAAGGAAATGGCAACCCACTCCAGTACTCTTGCCTGGAGAATGCCATGGACACAGGAGCCTGGTGGGCTACAGTCCATGGGTTCACAAAGAGTCAGACACAATTGAGTGACTAACACACTTTCACTGAAATGAGTAAATAGAAAAAAATCCACATGAGGGAGGAAATGTGATGATAATACATATTATTACTGTTGTTTACAAAATACCCCAACACAAAATGACAAAGGTTAAAATAATAATGATAAAATGAGAAACTCATACAGCAAATGTAAAAATAAAATAGTGGAAAAAGTAATTTTTTTCAGGAAAAACTAATTTTTTTCGGAAAACTAATTTTTTCAGGAAAAACTGAATTCAAAGGAAAATCCATGTCAAAGGGACATCAAGGATATTTTTTATATTGATAAAAAGCTAAATTCAAATTGCAGATATGTCAATGAAACATAACAACGTAATGAAACATAAAAAAATTTGTTGGAAGTGCAAAGAAAAACACAGATAAATAATTCTGCTGAATGATTACATCATAGTTTGATTCATTTTTTTGATAGAGTAGGCAAAAAGGAAAATAATGTAGAGAATTAGAATAATGTGATTGGCACTTTGCTGTACACCCAAAACTAATGCAATACTGTAAATCAACTATACTTCAATAAAAAGGAATAATATGATTGGTAAGAGTTTAATTAAGATTACACTATTGTTGAGTACAAAGAAAAATGTTAGAGGACTTATAGAAGTTTAGATAACATTAATGACAAATCAAATTCCTGTAAATTGAAGATTCTGCTCCTAAATAACTAGCTGGTCAAAGAGGAAATGAAATTTACAATCACAATGTATTTAGAAAATAAAGAAAATGAGAAAATTCCATTTACAAATTTAAGCATACAGATTTAAATCCTATTAAGAGACATTTAAAGGCACACTGTTTTCACTTTTAGAGTAAGAATAAGCATACATGAATTAAACACTGAGCATGAAAAATCAGAAAATAAATAAAACAAATCTAAGGAAAGTAGGAGGAAGGAAATAGAATAGAAAGTCAATATCTTAAAGTATATTAAACAGTTCTAAGAGCTGATTCATTGCAGGAAAATGTAACAACAACAACAAAAAACTTGACAAATCCAATCAAAATGTACAACAAAAGAATCAGACAATATAACAGTGTTAAGTTATGAGTATGCTAGGTTAGTGTCAAAAAATGTTCTGGAAATAGGATGATTATCTAGGAAAACGTTATTTGCCAAAATAGAACCTAGAAGAAATGAAAAATCTTAATGGCAAGAAATAGCAGGGAAAGAAACATTGCAAAGAATGATCCTCAAAGACACATTAGGTCTGAATTCACCTTTTCATTTTCATGGAAGAAGTGAGTCTTTCCTCTGGATCTTACAGAGCAAAAGATCATCAAGTATTGATGCTACTGAGGATTGTTTATCCCATGTAGTTAAGATGATTTAATATTGAAAAATCTATTAATTCAATATACTGTAATGTCAGGAGCAGTAAGAAAAATCAAAAGGTGATCTCAAGAACTGCTTAAGAAGCATTCAGTAAAATTTAGCCTGCTTCATTTAAATCTTAGAGAACAAGAAACAGAAATGTTTTTATGATAACATCTCTTAAGATTCTCTTTATAAACCTATAAATATGCTTAATAGAAAATTAAGAAAGATTCCTATTAAGGTCATGAGAAAGATAAAATGTGACTGTATTCTGATATTAACATTGTCCTGAAGTTCTGTGTCCTGATGAGGATGTAAAGCAGAGGAGTTAATATTGAAAATAAGGATGAAAATTATATTTATCTTAAGATTAGAGAATTCAGCCATAAACTTAAAAGGATCAACTAAAATGCCCTCATAAATTTACTAAGAAAGTTTAAGAAGTTAGATGCAAGATGAAGACATAAACATTAATAATCTCCCTATATAATAGTGATTATCTCAGTGAGCTGTAATGAGGGAAAATGATTCAGTTCATAACAGCAAAAAGAAAAAGAGCATAAAATGCCAACAATAACTCTAAGAAATGTTCAGTATATACGCAAAGAAAAAATCTTACTAAACTGAATTTTTGAATACTAATAAATTAAAAATGTTACACACTTAGATGGAGGTATAAACCATAGGGAATATAATTTTTACATTTATAATATTTTTATAAATGAATCACCACAAGAAGTATGATTAGTAATACCTGATATGCACTGCATGCATGCATGCTTAGTTGCTTAGTCGTGTCCGAATCTTTGCAACCCCATGGACTGTAGCCTGTCAGGCTCCTCTGTTCATGGGATTTTTCAGGCAAGAATACTGGAGTGGGTTGCACTTTCCTCCTCCAGGGGATCTTCCTGACCTAGGGATCAAACCTGCATCTCCTGTGTCTCCTGAATTTGTAGGCAGGTTCTTTACTCATTGAGCCACTGGATGCATTATATATCATAAAACCATATAATTAAAAAGAGAGTGATACTAAGCTAAACTCAAGAGGCATTGGAAAGGACACTCAAGAGGCATCGGAAAGGAACAAGACAAAGAGATCCTTGAAACAATGCTAAGACCACCTGAGAACTAAGTCTTTATTAAAGTACACATCACTAACTGGTTTCATTTCATTTATCCTATAGTTGTGGAATATTTTTGGTTTAACTAACTTTTCTCAATATATATCAAATTATGTTGTGAAACTTGTTTATTTGAATCAAATAAGTGTTATCTTCACTTAATACAAAAATTAAGTCCACATGAATAAGTCTATTCTACTAGAATTCCATAGGGCTTCCCTGGTAGTTCAGTGGTAAAGAATCTGCCTGCAATGCAGGAGACCCAGGTTGGATTCACATCCCCTGGAGTAAGAAATGGCAACCAGCTCCAGTATTCTTGCCTAGAAAATCTCATGGACAGAGGAGCCTGGCGGGCTACAGTCCATGGGGTTGCAAAGAGGTGGACACGACTGGAGTGACTGAGCATGCAAAATTCCATAATCATAGATAAATGTGATGAAGTTAATCACAATGAAAAAGGTTGATACATTTGATTATTAATATATATCAACAAAACACACGTAAAACACTCATCTATAAAATTAAATGTTTAGTTAAAACTGGGAAAATATTAGCAATGAATGGCAATGATATAATAATATCCCTAAAGTTTAAAGAACATGGAAAGCAATAAGAAAAAAATGCAGATAGACTAAAAGAAAAATGGGCAAAGAATATGATATGTCATTTTATGAAGAAAAAAAGCAATGTTCATCACATTAAAAATTTCAATTTCCTGTTCTTAAAAATACAAATTAAAGTAACAATGGAATATAATTTTTTGCTAATCAGATTGATGAAGATTAAAATAGTAATATGCTCAGGGCTGAAATTAATACATTGAGACAAGTATTATCCTACCACACTGGTGGCATAATTGATTGGCCTTTTAGAAAACAATTTGGCTTTACTTCTCAAGAGTCTTTAAAATATTTAACTTCATTGAAAGAGCAATCACATTTCCAAGGTTCTATTCTAAGGGGACAATCCTTATCTGATGTACTTTAAGATTATATAAAACATGCACACCTTAGTAATATTTATAGCATTAGAAAATGGGAAAAATCTAAACATTCCTTAAGAAGGAAAAGGCAAATTAATATATATTATACATGTATATGATATATATTAAATCAATATATATCCCCACCCACGCCATAAAACATATCAAGTAATTGTTAAAAGTAAGCTTTCTTTTTTCTTTCAGAGAACTGCAAATGACATGGGACTATCTCTCAATATTTTTAAGGAAAGAACAAAAGGTAGGTACTTGATGCAAATTTGTTTATTGAGCTTTCAGCAGGATTAATTCAGGCACTAATTTTGTTTAAAATAAATAACCATAGGGCTTCCCTGGAGGCTCAGTGGTGAAGAATTTGCCTGCCAATTCAAGAGAAATGGGTTTGATCCCTGATCCGGGAAGATCCCACATGCTGCGGAGTAACTAAGCCTGTTTGCCACAACTACTGAGCCTGTGCTCTAGAGCATGGGAACCACAACTACTGAGCTCATGGGCCACAGCTTTTTCTCCATTCCTTTATACTTTGAATTTATTTCATCATATATGGCAGAATAATAATATTTTAAAACATATATGGACACCTTTATGGGAGAAAAATATTTTTAAACCACTTCATCAAACATACTTTTGAGGATAGTTGACTTGTAAAAATCATTTCTGATTTATTATAAAAGACCAAAAATGGCTGGTTTTCCACTATAATCAACTCTTTTTCAGCAGTCAAAGTTGGGATGACAGCCTCAATAGTGTAAGTTGCAAGTTATGTGCTATTTATGAACTATCCTAAGATTTTATTTTGGAAATTATAATACCCCAAGTGACAATAACCAGTAGAGTTTGAACCCTTCAGTGACATTTCACTATATTCTGTATTGAAATCCTAGATTTACCCAATGCCTCAGGTATTACATGACATTATCTTAAGTGCTAAAGCATATTGGGTGTTTTTAAATTTTTATTTATTTTTTAATTGGTGGAAAATAGCTTTAAATTTTGTGTTGGTTTCTGCAGTACAACACACACACTATATAATATATATATATATATATATATATATATATATAAATATAAAATGACAAGCATATTGTTTTTGATTCCAGGCGTATTTCAATTATGACAAGCATATTGTTTTTGATTTAAGGCAGATTTCAACTATCTCTTTTTGGACAAAGAGGTAGTATTTTCTCTTTTTACTAACATTTCATTCTAAATGTTATGGAGCTGTGAAAATATTTAAAATTTTTTACTCAAGTATAGTTGAGTTACAATGTTGTGCTAATTATTGATGTACAGCAAAGTGATTCAGTTGTACATGTAAATATACACTGTTTTTAAAATATTCCTTTTCATTATGATTTATCATAGGATATTGAGCATAGTTCTCTGTGCCATACAACAGAACTTGCTGCTTACCCATTCCGCATAGAAAAGCCTGCATCTGCTAACCCAGAATGATCGCCATTCTGACTGGTGTGAGGTGGTACTTCATTGTAGTTTTGATTTGCGTCACTCTGACAATTAGCAGTGTTGAGCATCTTTTCAAGTAACTATTGGCCATCTGTATATCTTCTTTGGAGAAATGTCTATTTAGATCTCCTGCCCAATTTTGGATAGGGTTCTTTATTTTGTTGTTGTTGAGTTGTATGAGCTGTTTATATATTTTGGAATTTAAGCCCTTGTCAACCATATCATTTGCAAATATTTTCTCCCATTCTGTAGGTTGTATTTTCATTTTGTTTAGGGTTTCCTCTGGGTGTGCAAAAGTTTGTAAGTTTGATTAGGTCCTATTTGTTTATTTTTGTCTTTATTTAAAAGTCAAAAGATCAGGAGATCAGTCTTGGGTGTTCATTGGAGGGACTGTTGTTGAAGCTGAAACTCCAATACTTTGGCCACCTCATGCGAAGAGCTGACTCATTTGAAAAGACCCTGTTGCTGGAAAAGATTGAGGGCAGGAGGAGAAGGGGATGACAGAGGATGAGATGGCTGGATGGCATCACCGACTTGATGGACATGGGTTTGGGTAGGCTCCAGGAGTTGGTGATGGACAGGGAGGCCTGGTGTGCTGCGATTCATAGGGTCAGAAAGAGTCGGACACGACTGAGCGACTGAACTGAATTGAAAAGTCAAAAACCTTCCAGGGATGGGAGAGCCTGTTGGGCTGCCATCTATGGGGTTGCACAGAGTCGGACACGACTGAAGCGACTTAGCAGCAGCAGCAGCAATGCCTTTTGAAATTTTTCAAGTACTTCGGTTGGGTACAGGGAGCAATTATTTCCTTCAAACTTTGTTAGATTTTTTTAAAAGTTATTTTATAATGGGAATGGTTTAGCAAACATCCAAAATGGTTGAGGCAAAACTGAAATGGGTTTTACACCTTACTTTATTTTAGGCACATCTATCACTTCACTGTCTGCTTTTGGCTTTGGAGCCAAGAAGTAGGCAATTAAAAAGATGTAACCATCATTCTCCAGGGTGTATGTGCTTCTGCATCTCGAGAAATAAACCCTATGCAGTAAAAAGAGCTTTCCAATCAGGAATCCACCACTATAGGGTTTGGGCAACTTGTATAGCTTTCTGAGCTCATTTCCTTCTTATCCGTGATGGGGCTACAAATACCTACCCCCAAAGAATTGTTGTGAAGATTTAATGAAATAATATCCTTGTGAAATGCATGTAGCAAGGTCTGCATATAACTGACACTTAATAAATGTTAATTTCTTTCCTTCCTCCTTTCAGTAACCTGATTTAAATGCTTCATTTGAGATTCATAGCTCTCCTACCTGAGTTAATTTTTAAAACACATTAATTTTCATGATACCTGAAGGAAATAATACCTAACAACTATATTCTAACTTTGGCTTTTCTACCATTTTTTTTCATATTTATCTAATAACTACTCAAATTATTATTACCCTCAATTTACAGACAAGGAAACAGAGGCACAGAGAGGCTGAACTGTTTGCCTAAAGTCATGTAAAGGAGATAGAATAAGTATTTGTTGAATGAAGGGGTGGTTAGAGCTTGGGTCCTGAATCCACACATGCTCAATACTTTTTTCTCATAACAATGCCTGCATGGAGACTTAAATTTGCATTTCTACTTCTTGGGAATTGTGGATAAAAATGAAATCAGCTTGCTGTTTCTAGGAAGGGACACAGTGTCTTTCAAAACTGTAGAGAAATCTCTATGCATTGTTCACTTGAACTGCAGGAGAAGGGGCCTGGGTACTATTTGGGATAACAAGCTTTCTTAGAAGGGGGAGTTCATTCCTTTGAAGAGCATTGGGAGGTAAAAACCCATCAAGATAGTGTGTTCTCATGATGATTTCAATGAATTATCATGGAAATGAGTTTTAGAAGAGAGGTAATGCTTTGTGATAATAGCCCGATAATGCCATTAGCTATGAACTGTAATTGTAATAGCATTAGTCAAATGAATATATCTGATATTAATTTGAGTGTCAAATATTTCTATAAGATTCTTCTTGTTAATTAAACATCAGCCTTGGTATTATTAATTCAGTATCTAGCCAGTACTTGCACATAGTAGGAACCTAATATGTTTTTGTGGACTGATTTAATAAATCCATCTCTAAGTGGAGCTATTTCAAAGAGTGAAATATTGAGTTTAAATAACATCATGGCTATAGCAGGAACTGATTTTTGTCCCAAATCTGCCTGCTTGTACAGTCTGTTCACTCATTTGCAGCTTCAATTAGCTAATGGTGCAGACATTAATTTCAGAATTTGAGAAGAAAGCTTTCTCACTTTTTTGCATATTTATAAGGAAATAGCCTATAAGATTTACTCCCAGAGTACTTAAAGTCATGAATAGAGTTTGTGCCTTTCTCCCTGTGTCTTGTGGTCTTTGCCGCTGCTGCTGCTAAGTCACTTCAGTCGTGTTCGACTCTGTGCGACCCCATAGACAGAAGCCCACTAGGTTCCCCCGTCCCTGGGATTCTCCAGGCAAGAACACTGGAGCGGGTTGCCATTTGTGGTCTTTAGACCATTTTCAAATCTACTGGACAGTTTCATGACTGCCTTGAGCACCTGAATATTACTGGGTAGAATCATGCTTTAGGTGGTTTGAAACCGCTTTTCATGATCACCAGTGTCAACTACGCCTTCATCACTACCACCCACCTTAACACTTTTTTTCTTTTTATCTCTTTATTTTTGGCTGTGCTGGGTCTTCATTGATGCACACGGGCTTTCTCTAGTTGTGGTGCATGGGCTTCTCATTGTGGTGGTGTCTCTTGTTGCAGAGCACAGGTTCTAGGCACATGGGTTCAGTAATTGCGGTGCATGGACTTAGATGCCCTGCGGCGTGTGGAATCTGTCTGGACCAGGGACTGAACCCGTGTCCCCTGCGTTGGCGGGCAGATTCTTAACCACTGGACCACCAGGGAACTCCAACACTTCTCTTTTAAATCATCTTTTCTGGCTCTCGAAATAACATTCTCCTATCTCCCATTCTTCTTATTCTTCATTCTCATCCTATTTCCTTTTTGCTCTCATGAATGGTTTGCTGCTACTTTATGAAGAAAGTTGGGACCCTTGAAAGGAAGACTCCAGTATATTTCTAATACGAGAACTATACATCTGCTTGCACCTGCACACCCACTCTCCTTTCTTCTGTTTCAGTAGAGGAAAGAAATATCCACCCTCTGATAAGAAGTCAATCTCCCTTTCTTTTGTGCATCTTTTTTTTTTTTTTTTTTTTTGCTCACGTATATTTCTTTCTTTTTTAAAAAAATTTTTATTTTTTATTGGAGTATAGCCCATTGATAACGGTCTGATAATTTCAGGTGCACAACAAAGTGACTCAGCCATATGCATATTTGTATCTATTCTCTCCCATTCTCTTGCATTTTTAATTTCTCCATTGTACCAGATATTTTCATCTGTTAAACATGCTCAAGTATCTTTCAAGATTAAAAAAAGGTATCTTGAACTCACATCTCAGGTTCCCAGATAAAACACAGAACCCATAGTTAAATCTGATTTTGAGAACAACCTTGAAATAATTTTTAGAAGGAGCATGTCCTGAATATTGCACTGGTAACTTTATAAGGTATAATTTATGCAAAGCACATCCATAATATTGCATGGGATATATTTATTCTAAAAAAATTAGTTTACTTGAAATTCAGATGTAACTGGGTGTCATGTATTTTTATCTGCTAAAGTTAGCAAATCTACTCACAGCTTCCTCCAGCCACCACTTTATTTTTTAAATCTTCAGAGAAAGTTCTTCAAAAGAGACACAGATGTATAGAACAGTCTTTTGGACTCTGTGGGAGAGGGAGAGGGTGGGATGATTTGGGGGGATGGCATGGAAACATGTATAATACATAAGAAACGAATCGCCAGTCCAGGTTTGATACAGGATCCTTGGGGCTGGTGCACTGGGATAGACCTGGAGGGATGGTACAGGGAGGGAGGTGGGAGGGGGGTTCAGGATGGGGAACACATGTACGCCCATGGCGGATTCATGTTGATGTGTGGCAGAACCAATACAATATTATAAAGTTAAAAAAAAAATTTTTTTAAAAGAGTTGTTTTAAATGTGACGCCTTTATTGCCTCACTTAGTAGATATTTTTGACCCTGCTCCAATTTGGTTTTCTTTTCCTTTTCACTGCTGAAATGACTCTTGCTACAGTTATTAGGGATCATAATGTTGCAAATCTAAGGATACTTTCCATTCTGCATTCTATTATTTGATCTCACAGTAGCACTTTTTATACATAAACATATATTGTTTATATAAAATATAGGGAATATAAAGGAAAGGACCACTCATTATCAAATGATGTTAATGACTATTTTGCTGCTGTTAAATAGAAATGTGTTCTATACAGATATTTAATATCTGACTTCATTTACTTCATCGCTGAGCAGCATTTCTGAAACTAAAAGATTGACGAATTTTCTGAGTTTTATACTTTCTATTTCTTCTTTTTTTGACCATTCCTTACATTACTTGCTTGAGCTATATCACCTTCAGAGCATCTTTAAAATTTTATTTTTCATTTCTTACTGTTCCTTGCTTTTTGTTAGATGTTTTATTTTGTATTGGAGTATAGCCGATTACCAATGTGGTGATAGTTTCAGATCTCGCAGTAGCATTTAACACAATTTACCATTTCCTATTTTCAGTGAACACACAGCACGCAAACACACATGCACGCACATATACATACATGCATGAATGCATATTTCCCCCTACCTCTCTGGCGGTCCTCTTCCTTCTCTAGCCGGCCATTTCTCCTCCACCCAACCTCTAATATCTAGGTCCTTCTCTCCTTTTCTTCTCATTCTTAATACTCACATTAGATAATTTTGTTCACTTCCTTGGATTCAAATGTTATTTTTGTGCCACAGATTGTCATATTTATATATCTAACCCAGATCCTTTTTCTGAGCTCCAGGTATTTCCCTTTGGATGTCTCATAAATAGGTCAAACTTAATGTGTTAAAAAATGAACAGGTGATAAGTTTTTCAACCTATCTGTCTTCTAATGTCCTCCATTTGGTAAATAGAATCTTTGCCCACCAGTTATCTTTTGGCAGCATCTGGACTACTTCCTTGACCCCACTTCTGTCTCCCGCATGCTACCACCTCCTAACTCAAAGCCATCACTAAATACTATTCACCCTACCTCTAAAATCAAGCTTACATTCATCCATTTCTCTCCATCTGCCTACTTTGTCACTAGCTCATCATTACTAAACTTGCTTGAGTTTTACTTCAGTTGAAACCATCCTGCTTCTCCCAAGCCATTCTTCTTTCCTTTTCAAATTACACTGCATCCGCAGTGATCTTAAAACACAAAAAGATGTGACTTGCTTAATGCCTTTATAAATTCTTATTGCATATAGATATTTTAAAATTAGAGGGAAACTGTTTTACAATGTTGTGTTGGTTTCTGCTGTACAACAAGGTGAATCAGTCATAAGTATACATAGATCCCCGCCCTCTTAAGCCTCCCTCCCAGCCACCCCATCCCATCCCTGTAGGTCATCACAGAGCACAGTGCTGAGCTCCCTGTGCTATACATCAGCTTCCCACTATCTGTTTTACACGTGCTAGTGTATATACGTCAATGCTACACTCTCAATTGGGCCCACCCTATCCTTCCCCCACTGTGTTCACAAGACCATTTTCTATGTCTCTATCTCTTTCTATGTGTCTCTATTCCTGCCCTGTAAATATGTTCATCAATACCATTTTTCTAGATTCCATATACATTGCATACAGCTTTTTAGAAAATATCTGTAAGCCAAAGTTCCTGCATGATTTTACTCCTACTTTCTTGACCTGACTTCACGTGATTCTCCCTGAATATTTTCAGGCTACTGATCTTCTCTGAGTTCCTCTGATGCACCAGGTGACTCTTTACTTCTAGGCTTTGATATATGCCTGCTTCCCTGGTGGCTCAGTGGTAAAGAATCCACCAATGCAAGAGATGTGGGTTTGACCCCTGGGTTGAGAAGATCCCTTGGAGAAAGGCATGGCTACCCACTCCAGTACTCTTGCCTGGAGAATTCCATGGACAGAGGAGCCTGGCAGGCTATTGTCCATGGGGTCAAAAGGAGTTGGACATGACTGAGCGACTAACACTTTCACTTGTTATACATTCTCTCTACCAGAAAATCTTCACCCTTATGCTTACCAAGGCAAATACCATTCATCCTTCTAGAGTCAACTTTAACACTGCAGGCAGGAACACAGATGTGTGTCTAACTCTATCTAGATGTGTAAGTTTGCCTTGCAAAGGGTGTACCACTAATGACATGGGTCCAGGAGGGCCAAGAAAAATCTCAGAACATAGCTTTATTTCATCTCATCCCAATCCAGTCCTAGAATTGAAGCTGACTAGGACACCTGTGCTTTGCATTTATGGAACATATTCCTTCCTGAAGAATTATAAAAGTGCCAAACTAGAACCTCATATCCATGATATTCATAGCCCACTTGGAAAATGTTGAGATCCCACTCAAATTACAATAACAACCACCCCAACAACACAAATCATTATTTTTTGTGTGCTTTTACTGATTTGGTGCTTTATATCTACTTCCTCTTGGTTGTCCAGATATCTTGGAAGTTGTTCAGATCAGATCAGATCAGTTGCTCAGTCGTGTCCGACTCTTTGCGACCCCATGAACTGCAGCACGCCAGGCCTCCCTGTCCATCACCTACTCCCGGAGGTCACTCAGACTCACATCCATCGAGTCAGTGATGCCATCCAGCCATCTCATCCTCTGTCGTCCCCTTCTCCTCCTGCCCTCAATCCCTCCCAGCATCAGAGTCTTCTCCAATGAGTCAACTCTTCGCATGAGGTGGCCAAAATACTGGAGTTTCAGCTTCAGCATCATTCCTTCCAAAGAAATCCCAGGGCTGATCTCCTTCAGAATGGACTGGTTGGATCTCCTTGCAGTCCAAGGGGCTCTCAAGAGTCTTCTCCAACACCACAGTTCAAAAGCATCAATTCTTCGTGACACCATTTTAGAGAAGGAGAAATTGAGACACAGAAAAATTAAGTAATGTGCAGTCAGGGGTGCAAAATTCTTTCTTCTGTTCTTCTAGGTTCTTCTGGCTGGTCTAAGAATGAAACTGACCTGAGAAAGATTGACAGGAGAAAATAAAATTGAATCTTGTACTTACAAGGACCACCACCACCCCCGCAACATGACAGGTTCAAAGAGAGAAAGATACAATGAGGTATATATGCCATCATGATGTAAGAAATGGGATAGGGACCTGGAGCTTCCAAGAAAGGAGGGTCATTCATAGGATGATAAGAAAGACAGCAGATGTTTGATAACTAGATGTCTGCCCTGCCATGTAGATAAATATAATAACGTAATAGTGTAAGAATCCTGTGGCTTCCTAGGTGGCTCAGTGGTAAAGAATCTGCCTGCCACTGTGGGAGATGTGGGTTTGATCCCTGGGTCAGGAGGAGCCCCTGGAGAAGGGAATGGCTACCCATGCCAGTACTTTTGCCTGGAGAATCCCATAGACAGAGAAGTCTGGTGGGCTGAAGTCTAGAGGGTTGCAAAAAGTTGACACGACTGACTGACTGAGCACATAGGCCTAGATAAATATAGACCTTTGGTGATTAGATGTTTGCCCTGCCATCTTAGATAAAATGTATCTCTGATGAAAACTCTCTTTTTCTGGGGAAAACTTTCCAATTTAAATTTTTTCTAGGAAGCTAAGGGAGAGGCAGTAGGGTTCCCACTGCCTTTCACTCAAAATGATCCACATGCCAAAGGAACTTGTCTTGGGAAGACCTGTTCTGAACCCCTAGAGCTAAAAAGTTCACAGTTTATTAAGGGCAGAGCTGAGTTTGAACTCAAGTGCTCTGACTCCAAATTCTGCCCTTTCTACCTCTCATGAGCCAACAGCACTAGATACTTGCTGTCCATGTTGGAAAGGTATTTTGAATTTTGACCTGATACTGCTGTGAAAACTTAAGGTCTCGGGGCAACGTCAAGGGTCTCTGTGGAGCCAAACAGAGGATGTAGAATAAATTGTTTCTGGGACATATAATCCCATTGGATGAGGGGGTCTCTGCACCTGATTCTGACTGAGGAAGAAGAGCAGGGTTTGCTTGTGGAGCACTGGGGGCCTACCATAGTATCCATGGGAATGGGGGCACTAAACCACTTGACAATCAAATGTAGACTATGGCCTGGCTTCCCAGGTGGCACTAGTGGTAAAGAATCCACCTGCCAATGCAGGAGATGCAGGAGGCACAGGTTTGATCCCTGAGTCAGGAAGACCTCCTGAGAAGGAAATGACAGCCTCCTCCAGCATTCTTACCTAGAAAATCCCAGGGACAGAGGAGCCTGGCAGCAGTTGGATACAACTTAGCGACTGAATAACAACAACATAGGTGAATTACTGGGTAGCGAGCCACTTTTCCCCTCTGGGTCTGTCATTTCAAAACACATATGAAGTTGGACCTTAGACACTGGCCTGAGTTTGAAGAAACTCATCTCTAAGAAAATAGGTGCGGATCTGTGAAATCCAGCTGAATAGCTTTCCAGATGCATAAATATTTTCTTCTTTCAAGTTTACTGCAACTGCAAATCCCCATTTCAAGAACAACTCAGTGATTCGTGCCGACAAGGCTGTCAGTGGTCTCAATCATCAGAGATATTTAAATGAGAATTTTAAAAGATCACAGTTTTATTTTAAAATGGCTCTTGATGGGCGTTAAAGTGCTACGTTCTCTGCCCCTTTGCTGAACTCTGAAGAGGAAGGACTAACAGGGACAGGAAGATGTGTACCTTGACCTCTTGATTCTGCCCAATTATCCTTTTTTTCTCTGAGACATTCTGCTTTGGATCTTTCAATCACCTCCACGTCCATAACTAAGATGTCACTTTTCACTGAATTCCCATTTTGTTATTTTTGTCAGAAGGTAAGCTTGTGCTCACGCATGTGAGAAAATTGATCTGGTTGCTAATGGCACAGAGTCGAAATAAGCAGTTTGACTGACTTCTTCACTCCCTTTTTATTAGCATTGCTACTTTTAGATAAACTATTCCTGAAATGATTAGTGTAGGAGGATGGGTTTAGTCTTGTATCTTCTCCTTTAAGGCACTTAGAGTTAGAGATCCCAGAAGCATCAGTTTTCTCACTTGTACTGAAAATGTCACTCTAACAGCTATCTGTCTGCACCGTCAAGTTTTGAGAAATCTTTTGAATTTACCGCATTCACACCATTCTCCATCATGGTGCTAAAAATGACTAATGCAGCTTGGAGACTGTGATAACTGATCATCTTTTCCAATCATACGCTAACACTCACACACACACACTCACATACACACATGCTCTGCTGACATGAATCCTTAAAGATTTAAAATACCCTATATGCTAAATGGAATGTGGAGGCTTGTGGGATGCTTAAACATAGAGCTATAGAGTTCTTTTTCATGATGCACAGTTCTGTCAAAGAAATTGGTCTGGTTGTTTGATAAACAGACTGATCTTATTTCTAACTGAATGTGCCACTATGGCATTATTCTATATTTAAAATAATCTCTAACATTAAAATGCTCAAATACATTATTTAACTTTATCTTCTCATCATCTCTGAGAACAGTGAAGTGCAGCGTTTCCTTTTTTTAATCATTCTTAACAAGATGGTGTCCTACCTGAAATCATGCAGATAGTCTAAGGATCACTCTCTTTTAGAGGCCTTAATTCGTCACCATAAGCCAGTTTAGGGTCACTAAAATCAAATCATCTAAATGAACTTCATTGCCTTTCTTGATGAATGCTAATCTGACGGCTAAAGTGACTGTTACAAACTCAGTTATATCTACTCCCAGAAAAAACTATGTGACAAAAGTCTCCTGTGATGTTGTTCTGGGAATGATGGAGAATTGTGTGGGCTCAATGATAGTAACTAGGTGAAGAGGCGGCTGATTATATCCAAAGGGGGAGGATTAGTTGATTACCATTAACTTACAGTGAGGTCTCTAGGAATTTTCCACAAGGCTCTGCTTTTGCTCTCCAATTCAACAATTGTATCAATTACCTGAAAGAAGTCTAGGAACTTGCTTACTAAATTTGCCAGTGACACAAAGCTGGTAAAGAAGTAAAGACCAGTAATTCACCAGATGACAGAATCAAGTTTTTAAACTGTCTGTTATTTAGAATGATGGGCTGACATTTATTAAGGATAAGAGATAAAGTCCTGCATTTAATTAGACAAAGAAATTGTGATAAGATGATTGGAACTGAACTGAGAGAAACTGCTAAAAATAAAAAAAAAATAAGCTTCAGGTTTTAATTGAACATAGGTGTGATGCAACTACTGAAAAAGTGACTACAATCTCTGTTGGCATTCTATTAAAAATGCCAAGACAGAGAGAGATTGAGAAGGTTGATAAAAGTTACATATCTATCTTGGATGTACCCATTTTGAGCCTTGTGATTGAGTCTGGAAACCATATTTTAAGAATGATACTGACAAATTGTTATCTATCCATCAAGATAGAGGGGTTTTGATAATGAAAAATCAGGGATCATGTACTATGAAAAAATTGGAGTGATGTGTCTATATATTAGAAGGGGGTCAAAATAACTATCTTTATTGAATACTTATTATGCATAGTAACTACTTAATCTTCTAAGCAACATAATGAATTATTTATTGTTGCTATTGACATGAAAACTGAAGACACACAGCTAGACTACCTGGATTGGAATCCGTGGAGTTTGACTATAGAACCTACTCTTTTAACATTGTACATTATTGCCCCAAATATTTATTGAATGTTTTGAAGTGTTGCTATGTGGACAGAAAAACTAGGTTTATTCTGTGAAAAATATTTATCAACAGATGGGTTACTTCTCAAAGTAGAGAACATTTCCTGGGTACTAGAAGAAGATTGTGCATCTTCTAGTTTCTGGTACAGTGTTAGACTAGATGACCTCTACAGTGCAAGATTCTAACTGATTAGGATATGATTTGATGTGATACAGTACTAGTATGAATCGAAAAATATTTTAAATAAGTGAATTAAATCAATGAGCAGTAATTTAAATGATGTTCTTTTCAATATAAGTTTAGAGACTGCTCCTCCCCTCTGCCTCATATTGCATGATGCTAAGATGTACTCACTGTGTGTTCTTGGTAGACCTCCTTCAATGGGCACCAAACTCTGCCAAAACTATATAAACTTTTGGGCTTTCATGGTGGCTCAGTGGTAGAGAATCAGCCTGCCACTGCAGGGAACGTGGTTCCATCCCCGATCCGGGAAGATGTGAGATGCTGTAGAGCACCTAAGCCCATTGCCACAACTATTGAGCCTGAGCTCTAGAGCCAGGGAGCCACAACTACTGAGTGCATGCGCTGCAACTACTCAGGCCCATGCACCCTAGAGCCCGTGCTCTGCCAGGAGAGAAGCCACTGCAATGAGAAGCCTGCCCACTGCAACTAGAGAGTAGACGCTTTGTCAACTTTATAAAATTGTCATAATAGACCCAGTAATGTTATATAACATATCCTACCATACTATGCAGATTCTCAGTAAAAATAGATTTTCAGTAAAATATATTTGCAAGAACAGTTGTGTGTAATAAGGAAACTGTATGGCCTTTCTTCCTGGTTCCTGGGAGGTAAACTCTAAAATCTCTGAATTTCCCAAGTGACTGAAGTGTCTTTGTTATTCATGGTTGGCTCCTTAAGCCCTACCTGATGGTTTTCATTAATGGCATGACTCACAATGGGAGCTGGCAAGCCTGGAAGACCAACCATAGGGTTAGAGGGTTGGGATTTTGAGCCACAGAGTGGGTATCAGCCCAGTCTCTGGGGAGAGAAGATAGGCTGGCCAAGAGACTACATGGCCAATGGTTCAGTCAATCCTGCCCACATAAGACAGAAGTATTAGTTGCTCAGTTGTGTCTAACTCTTTGTGAACCCAAGGATTGTAGCCTGCCAAGCTCCTCTGTCCAAGGGACTCTCTAGGCAAGGATACTGGAGTGGGTAGCTATTCTCTTTTCCAGGGCATCTTCTGGACCCAGGGATCGAACCTGGGTCTTCTTGCATTGCAGGCGGATTCTTTACAGTCTGAGACACCAGGGAAGCACCTACCTCAATAAAAACTCTGCATACTGAAGCTCAGGTAAGCTCTCCTGGGTGACAGTGCTCTGTGTATTGTCACACACTGATGTTCCAGTTGGGTACCACATCTCTGAGGATGAAACAAGCTTTGTTTCTGGAACCCTCCCAGACCTTGTTTCATGCATTTCTCCCTGAATCTCATTTCGATTTGTACTTTTTTGCCATAATAAAGCTACAATCACAAGTATTGTGCTTCCTAGCAAATTATCAGTTCTGAGGGGGAGTCTGTGGGGAATCTCCACATTTATAGCCAGCTTGTCAAGAGATGTTTAGGTAGAGGTATTGGTAAGATTTTTCCAAGCTATCTTATAAAATCCTAATACCAGTGTTCTAGGCTTTGTTTACATTTAAAGACTCCAATCATCAGAGATGTCAACAAATTCTATTGTTCACACTTAGTTATGACAGTTTGAATGTGAGCTCATAAGAACTGGAACCACGTCTCACATAATTCCATGTATTAATAACATAGAGCCTGGCACATGGTAATTACTCATTACATACTTTGGCTTATCTTTCTCAGTTAACTAAGAACAGGGTTTGATCTTAACAATCAAAGACTGTAGATTTGTTCCTTGAACTCTATTATATCTATCATTTAATTTATTACTTAATTTTATTGCTTCCCTACACCCCTGGAAATTTTGTGAGGATCTGAAAGTTAATTTTTCCTGCCATGGTGTCTCTAGTACCCAATATGGTATCTGGAACAGAGTGGATCCGCATAAATATTTTTTGAATGGATACCTAGTGTTAAAAGGAGTTTCTCTTTCATAGAATTTATTTTTTCCATAGTTGGAAGGTAGGAAAATTAAATCTACTTGTAAAGAATATGAATATTTGTTTACAATTTTAAAATGTATTGTATTTTTGAAAGGAGAGAACAATAAGCTTCCAGTATTTCCCATAAAATTAGCACAATCAAATTTAATAAATTTTAATTTGTATTAACATCTCAGAACAAATAAAGGAAAAAAATCTGTAGATTTAAAATACAGCCAAAGACATTTTGTCATGACAGCTAATCTTTAATGTTATTCTGTTTGATTTTTCTACCAGTCCATGTAAGAGTAATACTTTTTATGTAGCATGTGACTTTTTCAGATTGGTTGTTTCTTCTGACCAAAATATCTATTGGGAAATTTTTCCAATTCAACTCACAATTTCTCTTTGGTTGCAGACTATATTTCTGGATAAAGGATCATCCAGATACCCCCATCCTCCTATATTTACCCAGGACTTACCTTTTCTGAGAGTTGTTGATGACCCATTATTGAATACAGCCCTATTGAAAAACCTAATAAGAATATAATGACCAGTTTGCGTTAAAGTACAATAAAGAAAGACAGCAGACAGGGTCTCATGAGAAGTGACATTCTGTAATTACCTCCTCCTATCAAAAGAAAAACAATTCCCAGAAATTAATGAATACAGCAAGAGTCTATTTCCTATCTTAATTCTATCTTAATTGCAAAAGTGGATCAATTAAAAAAAAGACTACGCTGGCAAAGCCTCTCTTAAGGTTTTGTCTCTCAATTCTCTAGTCATCAAATCAATATATATATATATATATATATATATATATATATATACAAGCAAGCAAACCATGGCACTATTTTTTACCTTCTGAAATGAGGTAGACCAACTCCAACAGCAGTGCCCCCATGAAACAAGCAAATCCATTGATCAGTGTCAAGCAATTCATAAAGGTTCCTCTGATGGTACTTGGAACAAATCTGTGTATTACAGACACTGAGAAGACAAAAGTTCAGAATTTAGAACATTATTCCTTTTTTTTAAACTTTTTATTTTACATTGGAGTACAGCCAATTAGCAGTGTCATGATAGCTTTTAGATGAATAGCAAAGGGACTCAGCCATGGATATACATGCATCCATTCTCCCCTAAATTCCCCTCTCATCCAGGCTGCCACATAACATTGGGCCAAGTTCCCTGTGCTAATCAGTAGGTCCTTGTTGTTTATCTATTTTAAATACAGGAGTGTGTATATATTGATCCCAAACTCCCTAACTATCCCTTCCCTCCATTCTTCCTCCCAGCAACCATAAGTTCATAGAAAATTCTCTCTAAAGTAAAAGTATAGATACTCTTCAAATCGGTATTGATCATACCTCCAAGAAAGTTTACTGATGCAGGTAAAATTTCTGTTGGGCCTTGTTAACATTGGGCTTCCCTTGTGGCTCAGCTGGTAAAGAATCCGCCTGCAATGCAGGAGACCTGGGTTTGATCTCTGGGTTGGGAAGATGCCCTGGAGAAGGGAAAGGCCACCCACTCCAGTATTCTGACCTGGAGAATTGCATGGACTGTATAGTCCACGGATTGCAAAGAGTCAGACATGACTGAGAGACTTTCACTTCACTTTTGTTAACATTACTAGGGTTAGATATATTATGATGTTTAAAAATGCTTGCTCCTTGGAAGAAAGGTTATGACAAACCTAGACAGTGTATTAAAAAGCAGAGACATTACTTTGCCGACAAAGATCCGTAGAGTCAAAGCTATGGTTTTTCCAGTAGTTGTGTATGGATGTGAGAGTTGGACCATAAAGAAAGCTGAGTGCCAAAGAACTGATGCTTTTGAATTGTGGTGTTGGAGAACTCTTGAAAGTCCCTTGGACTGCAAGGAGATCCAATCAGTCAATCCTAAAGGAAAACAGTCCTGAATATTCATTGGAAGGACTGATGCTAAAGCTGAAACTCCAAAATTCTGGCCACCTGATGCAAAGAACAGACTGACCCTGAGGCTGGAAAAGACTGAAGGCAGGAGAAGAAGGGGACGACAGAGGATGAGATGGTTGGATGGCATGACCGACTCAATGGATATGAGTTTGAGCAAGCTCTGGGAGTTGGTGATGGACAGGGAAGCCTGGAGTGCTGCAGTCCATGGTGTCACAAAGAGTCAGACAGGACTGATCCACTGAACTGAGCTGAGACGATGTAACAGTTTACAGATATCTACAAGGAATAAAATGTGGCAAAATACACTCCTATATAGCTATAAGGAAAATTGAACTGCTAGGTGGTTGAGTGTCCCAAAATAGTCACCCAAGTTATACATCAATTTGAATATTTCTTATGGATTTTGGATTGAGCTGAGGCTTAGATTAAAGGACTAGATCTGATAGATAGAGTGCCTGATGAACTACGGACTGAGGTTCATGACATGTACAGGAGACAGGGATCAAGACCATCCCCATGGAAAAGAAATGCAAAAAAGCAAAATGGCTGTCTGGGGAGGCCTTACAAATAGCTGTGAAAAGAATAGAAGTGAAAAGCAAAGGAGAAAAGGAAAGATATAAGCATCTGAATGCAGAGTTCCAAAGAATAGCAAGAAGAGATAAGAAAGCCTTCCTCAGTGATCAATGCAAAGAAATAGGGAAAAACAACAGAATGGGAAAGACTAGAGATCTCTTCAAGAAAATTAGAGATACCAAGGGAACATTTCATGCAAAGATGGGCTCGATAAAGGACAGAAATGGTATGGACCTAACAGAAGCAGAAGATATTAAGAAGAGGTGGCAAGAATACACAGAAGAACTGTACAAAAAAGATCTTCACGACCCAGA
The DNA here is from genome assembly GCA_935064755.1 of Tragelaphus eurycerus. Classification (NCBI taxonomy): domain Eukaryota; kingdom Metazoa; phylum Chordata; class Mammalia; order Artiodactyla; family Bovidae; genus Tragelaphus; species Tragelaphus eurycerus. The sequence continues at coordinate 12,063,261 of CAKXYN010000036.1, read as the reverse complement.
TAATCATGATGGTGTGATCACTGACCTAGAGCCAGACATCCTGGAATGTGAAGTCAAGTGGACCTTAGAAAGCATCACTACAAAGAAAGCTAGTGGAGGTGATGGAATTCCAGTTGATCTATCTCAAATCCTGAAAGATGATGCTGTGAAAGTGCTGCACTCAATATGCCAGCAAATTTGGAAAACTCAGCAGTGGCCCCAGGACTGGAAAAGGTCCATTTTCATTCCAATCCCAAAGAAAGGCAATGCCAAAGAGTGCTCAAACTACCGCACAATTGCACTCATCTCACACGCTAGTAAAGTAATGCTCAAAATTCTCCAAGCCAGGCTTCAGCAATACGTGAACTGTGAACGTCCTGATGTTCAAGCTGGTTTTAGAAAAGGCAGAGGAACCAGAGACCAAATTGCCAACATCTGCTGGATCATGGAAAAAGCAAGAGAGTTCCAGAAAAACATCTATTTCTGCTTTATTGACTATGCCAAAGCCTTTGACTGTGTGGATCACAATAAACTGTGAAAAATTCTGAAAAAGATGGGAATACCAGACCACGTGACCTGGCTCTTGAGGTCAGGATGAGATGAGACAGTTTGGGGCATGTATAGAAAATTATTAGAGCTGGAATGTGAATACATGGGAGTTTATTGTACTAATCTCTCTCTTTTTTATATAAGAAAAATTGTAAAGAAACACATTAAATAATATGAACGGTTTTAGCTTTGAGTGGCTGAATGATTGGATTTTAAATTTTTTTTCCTACTCTTTTGTACTTAGCAAATTTTTCTGCAATGAGAGATTGTAAATAAATATTGAAGCTCTTTTTAAAAAGAAAGGTGGTGATAGAAAGCTGATATGCCATGAACACTAAACTTTTAGTTTCACTCTCTCTACAAAGAATGAAATTTAATTATATCTTCCCCCTTCCCTTTCAGGAAGACTTCACCCCTAGTTTCCCTGTACTTTACCCCAGTAAAACTCTGCATTTGTCCAGCACTTTTTAAAAAATTTAATTTACTTTTATTGTTGGCTGCCTGGGTCTTCATGGTGGCGAGTGGACTTAGTCATTCCGAGGCATGTAGGATCGTAGGATCTTAGTTCCCAGACCAGGGATTGAACTCACATCTCTGCACTGGAAGGCAAATTCTTATCTGCTGGACCACCAGGGAAGTCCCTTGTCCAGCACTTTTAAATGAACTTACTAATACTTAATGTAAAACTATTCCTTCCTGTACTTATTTAACATTTTCATTTTGCTTTTTCTGTGTTCTCCATGTGTTTTTATTTATCATTCAATAAACATGTAAAGAAATCTCTGTGCTTCAGATGTGCTGAAGTACTAAGGCTGAGGGTGGGAGAAAGGATCAGTACATCTTCCCTGGATTTTGAACTCTGGGAGGGCAGAGAGCAGAGATATGCATAGTACTAAGGGCAGCACTAACCAGGTGCTTAATATCACAAATATTGTTATTGGAGATTCAGGTAGTGATGATGAGAAGTAAAATGCTGCGAAGAAAGGCTTCAAATATTGGCAGCAGGAGACGTGGGTTCCAGAGCGGTCTTGTGCCCTGCAAATTACCTGCAGTTTGAGGCCAAGCTTGCAAGTTTTCTCAGGAAGAGCCAAAGGAAAGTGCAAGAGAAACGCTGAAGAGGCTTTGGGCAGGAAAGGACTCAGTTACAAAAAGGACTTGGCTGGTGAACTTTCCTCTTTCTATATACAAGGAGACAAACAATGGGCAGGAAGATGAAGTAGGACGATTTCTTTCAGTGAGAAAAAGCAGAACATTCGGGCCCATTATTACTTTGCTAGTTAATTATTAATCCCGTGCTTTTCTCTTGCTAGAACTTCTGGTGTGGTATATAATTCATGAGCACACTTTGCCAGCTCTCTGCCTGCTGGTTAATCTCTCTTTGGTGTCATTTTCCTCGTTTTGAAAACCTCTGGTTCCCTTTCATAGGACTTCACTTTTCAAGTCCTCCGATCTCCAATTTCAGGCATCTACTTGCGTGTTCTGATCTTTTTTGACTTTGGTGATCATTGACTTGATTTTTTTAGGTTCCATGATATTTCTTTTAGCATACTGTAGTATAGATGTAATCAACAAATCAGCCACTATTCTAAAATCCTAATTTTACTCTGAAAAGTGTTAGTCGCTCAGTCGTGTCTGACTCTTTGCTACCTCATGGACTTTATAGCCCAACAGGCTCCTCTGTCCATGGAATTCTCCAGGCAAGAATACTTGGAAAGGTAGCCATTCCCTTCTCCAGGGGATCTTTCAGATCTAGGGATCAAACCTGAGTCACCGGCATTGCAGGCAGATTTTTTACTGCTTGAGCCACCAGGGAAGATCATTTTACTGTGAAGACACAGTAAAGAATATACAGTATATGGGAAAGCTGGTCTTGTTGCCAAAGAGCGAGTTGAAATGTGTCTCCAGGTGGAGACTGTAGTGTTTGCAGAGATGCCCCATCACAGTTTATGTGGAATCTACAAACTATAGAGCCATAACTGCCTTCCTCAGGCAGCTGGTACTGGAGACTCATTCCTGGAAATTTCTTTTACTTCACTTGCTCTTAAACAGTTAAAATGTGTTTCTTGCATTTAGTGAGGGGTTTGTTTTGAACATGTGGAGAAGTATGGCAGAACTAGAAAATGGAACTTTATGCTATTACCATTTTCAGATCATTATTCCTCCCTCATCTCTACAAAATCTTCAACTTTGAATCTCATGTTATCTGGTTAGATCACCTAATATTTCTTTTCTTTGCTGTCAGCTGCCAATCTCTGTGACATTTTCTTATATTTTTCAAAGTCATCAGCTCCCCTCTCATGGTTACACTCTCTGGTTCCACTTCTGCCTTAATTCTTGGCAGTTTTTAAAAAATATATATTTTTTGATGTGCACTATTTCTGTCTTTATTGAATTTGTTATACAGTATTGCTTCTGTTTTATTTTTTTTGGCCTCAACACATGTGGGATTTTAGTCCCCCAATGAACTCAGCCTCCTTAAATTGGAAAGTGAAGTCTTAACCACTGGACCTCCAGAGAAGTCCCCTGGCAATTTTAACACACACATACATACAGATCATCTTTCCAATCTTCCCTTCTGTCATATCTTGGTTTTTCAGTTCCATGGCCCCCTTTCCAACATCCTTGTCCCCACTTGACCTTAGCCACTCACACCTATGGACACATGGTGAATCTTGTACCTCAGACCAGGGGCTGGTGAACTGCGGTCAGGTAAGGTCCAGCTGCCATCTATTTATAAATAAAGTTTTACTGGGACACAGCTATGCCCATTCGTTGTATATCATCTCTGACAGCCTATACACCACAATGGCAGAGTTTAGTAGTTGCACCAGAAACAGTGCAAAACTGAACCACTTACTATCTGAAAATTTTAAGAAAAAGTTTGCCAACATACACCCCAGAATAGTGATTGTCACTGATCCATAATCTCAACTTTGTGCACTGGCCTCTGACTACCACCTTCCATCTTCCCAGCTTACTCTCAATGACCCAACCATCAAAATGCCTGTCCTCCTTCAGGGATTCTACTCTATTACTTCTTTCCTTATTTTCACCTCTTTCATGCCGTTCTCACTACTCTTTTAATCCAAGCTAAGTTCCGCAGTCAACTATTAGAATCATATTCTTCCACATTCCCTCATTTCTTTGCCTGTCTCTTGCCTTCTGGAAATTGACTGGCAAGACAATTTACTATTTGCTCCTAGATCCACACAGTCTGACGTGGCTAGAGAAAACCACATATCCCTGCTGACCAATTCATTTAAAAATTTTTTAAATTTTATTTATTTATTTGGCTGTGCCAGGTCTCAGCTGCAGCACGGTGGTGGTGGTTCAGTCTCTAAGTTGTGTCCGACTCTTTGCGACCCCATGGGCTGTAGCCTGCCAGACTCATCTGTCCAAGAGATTTCCCAGGCAAGAATACTGGAGTGGGCTGCCATTTCCTTCTCCAGTTGCAGCATGCAGGATTTTTTAGTTGTGGCATGTGAATTCTTAGTTGTGGCATGTGGGATCTGGTTTCCCAAACAAATGATCGAACCTAGGCCACCCCTGGAGCAAAAATAAGTTTGACAGTTTGACCAGTTTATCTCTTCCTCACTCCTCCAACTGCATGAGACCCCTTGCATTTTCTTGCCAGACACACTCCCACCTGTGCCATTTTTCCAGCAGTGATGTTTATTAAAAATATTTTAAACAACTCACACTTAAGTCCACTATATTCCTGGAATATTAAATCTTTTATTTTTTTTTAAAATAAGAAGTATACATGGGGAAAAAAAGAACTGGGATTAGAAACCAGGTGAATAAAAAAAGGAGAGATGAGACAGGACCAGATTTAAATTATATTTCAGAGTAAAGACTAAGACTTGCTGTTGGATTGGAGGTGAGAAGTAAGAAGAAAAAAGGAACTTTGGATGACTGGTGAAAAAGACACGATACTGTTCCCGCTATCAGATCTCCTGGTGTTCAAGTTGTGGGAGGTGTGGTTTTCTACTATGACCTGTGAGCCGGACATCTCTGCTTGAGCCCTGAGTCTTGGACTATTAATTTCCCTGAAGCATAGTAACAATAATAACAGCACACAAGTGGTGTGCTGTACTGTGCTTAGTCATTCAATCGTGTCCAACTCTTTGCGACCTCAGGGACTGTAGCCCACCAGGCTCCTCTGTCCTTGGGCATTCTCCAGGCAAGTATACTGGAGTAGGTTGCCATGCTCTCCACCAGGGGATCTTCCCAACCCAGGGACCAAATCCAGACCTCCCCCATTGTAGGCAGATTCTTACCGTCTGAGCCACCAGGGAAACTATACAATTGTTAATGGTGAATGCGGTCTATCCTATATATTGTCTATGTACATGCTGCTTTTTCCTTTACATGAAATATTTCACTTAGTCCTTACAACATCCCTTCCTCACGTTACAGATGATGAGAAAGGCTCCCAAATGCAGAATAATTTTGCCAAGGTCACACAACTAGTCAGTCGCTGAACTGGGTTTGAATTCAGTTCCGCCTGACTTTAAGATTCATGGATGTTAACAACTATGCCATACTGCCTTCCAGAAGAATGATTCTTGATTTCATAGTTCAAAACACCCTCTCACATTTTATGTCATTTAATTCTCAGGAGTAGGTTTCATTCCAATTGACTGTTACACCGATGCTGTGATATGAGGAAGAATTATAAGTATTTCCATTTTAAAGGTCTAAAAGGTGAAGCTTAGTGGTTAAGTGGATTTTTAAGGTCACATGTGTAGTTAATAACAAGGCTGGAAATTAAAATGAAATCTTCTGCTCCCTGTCCCATGAGCTCTATAGAGGAAAAGTCAGTGGACTTAGTTGGATCTCAGTTTTCAGATGGGAAATCAGGGATGGATGGACTAAGTGCTTAATATGACATGATCTGCCTTTTTAACTCTCTGGTTAAAAGTACCTCTCTGGCTTTCAAATGTTGAACCACAATTGCTTAGCTGGCTGGGAATTTCCTGACTGTATTCACTCATCATCTTCATTGATTCCTTGATGACTCAAGCAGTAATGAGTTCACCTGCATTGCAGGAGACAGGAGATTCGGGTTCGATCCCTGGGTCAGAAAGATCCCCTGGAGGAAGAAATAGCAACCCACTCCAGTATTCTTGCTTGGAAAACCCCATGGACAGAGGAACCTGGCAAGCTATAGTCCACTGGGTCACAAAAGAGCTGGACATGACTTAACAACTGAGCACATAAGCGTTCACTCATCACCTTCATTCATTACCTATAAATGTCAGATGACTACTTTCAACAATTTTCTGGAAACATCAGGGAAGTCACAAACATTTGTGTGGTGACATTCTTTTATACTATTTTTGTATTCCCTCTAGTGTCAAACAGTGATAGCCACATCTTAGAATCTCATAAAATGATTTCATGTGAATGAAATGACTTAAAATCAGAAAAAAGAAGTCTAACATACATATATGCCTGTAATTACACATTTAATTTTATTTTGATTTTTTAAAAAGGATTACCTTGATGTCAAATATATGTATATGTACATATATATTAAATACATATATATATATATGTATATTGCTTTGAGGAATTTAAGAATAATTGAAGATTTTAGACAAGAGAATTAGTTAGAATTGTCATCTATGAAAATTGCTCAAAAGGTTGAGTTGAGCAGATAGAATGGGAGAGACATTAGAGGCAGGAAGAGAGTCAGGAAGTTATAAAAGTAATTTTGGTAAAGTATAATTGGCTTGAGTTACAATCAGGATTCTCTGTGTGGGGAACTTATAAGGAAGACAGAAATACAAGATGCAGTAGATCACACTGATACGTATACATACACACACACTCACACATACATATTGCAGTTTTGTAAGAAGTCACTGAAATAGTTTGATGAACTTTGAAGTGGCTAGTTTAATTAATATCAGCATCTAGATGATACACAAAACCCTTGATACTTAATAAAGTTATTTTGAACTTGTCTTATGAAACATTAGTGATCACACTTAATTTAGTGTCATTTAATTTAAAGACACTGAGTTGTCTGGAAACTGGCTTAAACTTTCATTTCATTTGAATGTTTATATACTCTCAATGTGTGAAAAAGAAGACAAGCGAAAAGCAAAGCAGAAAAGGAAAGATATAAACATCTGAATGCAGAATTCCAAAGAATAACAAGAGATAAGAAAGCTTTCTTCAGTGATCAATGCAAAGAAATAGAGGAAAACAACAGAATGGGAAAGACTAGGGATCTCTTCAAGAACAGAGATACCAAAGGAACATTTCATGCAAAGATGGGCTCGATAAAGGACAGAAATGGTATGGACCTAACAGAAGCAGAAGATATTAAGAAGAGATGGCAAGAATACACAGAACTATACAAAAAAGATCTTCACGACCCAGATAATCACGATGGTGTGATCACTCACCTAGAGCCAGATATCCTGGAATGTGAAGTCAAGTGGGCCTTAGAAAGCATCACTACAAACAAAGCTAGTGGAAGTGACAGAATTCCAGTTGAGCTATTCCAAATCCTGAAAGATGATGCTGTGAAAGTGCTGCACTCAATATGCCAGCAAATTTGGAAAACTCAGCAGTGGCCACAGGACTGGAAAAGGTCTGTTTTCATTCCAATCCCAAAGAAAGGCAATGCCAAAGAATGCTCAAACTACTGCACAATTGCACTCATCTCACACACTAGTAAAGGAATGCTCAAAATTCTCCAAGCCAGGCTTCAGCAATATGTGAACCGTGAACTTCCTGATGTTCAAGCTGGTTTTAGAAAAGGCAGAGGGACCAGAGATCAAATTGCCAACATCTGCTGGATCATGGAAAAAGCAAGAGAGTTCCAGAAAAACATCTATTTCTGCTTTATTGACTATGCCAAAGCCTTTGTGTCGATCACAATAAACTGTGGAAAATTCTTCAAAAGATAGGAATACCAGACCACCTGATCTGCCTCTTGAGAAACCTATATGCAGTTCAGGAAGCAACAGTTAGAACTGGACATGGACCAACAGACTGGTTCCAAATAGGAAAAGGAGTACGTCAAGGCTGTATACTGTCACCCTGTTTATTTAACTTATATGCAGAGTACATCATGAGAAACGCTGGACTGGAAGAAACACAAGCTGGAATCAAGATTGCCAGGAGAAATATCAATCACCTCAGATATGCAGATGACACCACCCTTATGGCAGAAAGTGAAGAGGGGCTAAAAAGCCTCTTGATGAAAGTAAAAGAGAAGAGTGAAAAAGTTGGCCTAAAGCTCAACATTCAGAAAATGAAGATCATGGCATCTGGTCCCATTACTTCATGGGAAATAGATGGGGGAACAGTGGAAACAGTGTCAGACTATTTTTCTGGGCTCCAAAATCACTGCAGATGGTGACTGCAGCCATGAAATTAAAAGACGCTTACTCCTTGGAAGAAAAGTTATGACCAACCTAGATGGCATAGTGAAAAGCAGAAACATTAGTTTGCCAACAAAGGTTGGTCTAGTCAAGGCTATGGTTTTTCCTGTGGTCATGTATGGATGTGAGAGTTGGACTGTGAAGAAGGCTGAGCGCCGAAGAATTGATGCTTTTGAACTGTGGTGTTGGAGAAGACTCTTGAGTGTGCCTTGGACTGCAAGGAGATCCAACCAGTCCATTCTGAAGGAGATCAGCCCTGGGATTTCTTTGGAAGGAATGATGCTAAAGCTGAAACTCCAGTACTTTGGCCACCTCCTGTGAAGAGTTAACTCATTGGAAAAGACTGATGCTGGGAGGGACTGGGGGCAAGAGGAGAAGGGGACGACAGGGGATGAGACGGCTGGATGGCATCACTGACTCAATGGACGTGAGTTGGAGTGAACTCTGGGAGTTGGTGATGGACAGGGAAGCCTGGTGTGCTGCGATTCACGGGGTTGCAAAGAGTCAGACATGACTGAGCGACTGATCTGATCTGATACTCTCAACGTACACTACAACTGTCATTTTTGGAGGGAGTTATAAGTGAGTTTATGAATGAGAGGGAGAGGGTGAGAAGAGGGAAGGGAGAAAATCAGAGGAAAGGTTACGTATCGGTCTTATCTTCTAAGTTTTAGCAGAATTTTCTTCTGTTTGTGACCAAATGATTGCTACCTTTAACCAGATTAGTAAATCTTCCATTCCATCCTATCAACTTCAGGTAGAATTAATCATTGTCTGTATGTGGTAAAAGAATGAAGAAAAATTGTAATTTCTTTTTAAATGAGGATGATGTATAAGCTTGTTGTGAAGCATTGTGGGAAATTTCTGGGGTAGGATCAGATTTCCAGCCACTTGAGGCAATGTACTGCAAGGGAAGATTCAGTATGTTCCAACAGGAGGTGAAAAAAATTATTACTCACAGGCTGGGTTGACCAGGGTTTCAGCCACTCCAAGTAAAACCTATTGAAGAACCAGGTGGGACCAGGGCATGGAGGAGACGATGACACCCTTGTCTGAAAGAGGTTGCTCCACTGGAGGGAAATGCTTTCTGTGTATTTCAAAGACACCAGCTACCAACACAGACAAGGCAGCACAAAGATTGCCAGTGACTGAAGAAGAAGAATGCAAAGGAAAAAAACAAATTTTAAAAAGTCACTGAAATGGAATATCTCCTGCCATATCTATAAACAAGGATTCCACAGCCATCTATGATTCTGGTCCTCCAAATGGGAATTTCTCAACCTGGAGGGCCCCCAAAAGGAAGAACAATCCCTGTGATATAGCTGCCGACACGACACTCCCTACAGACAGGAGTGAGGGGGTGGGCAGCTGGGGATGTGAAAATGCAGGATTACTGGCCCCAGATAGCTGAGGTGCATGTGAAAGGAATGAATTCAGTGAGTCCAGACGCTTGCATCTTCCCAGACATGCATGTGTGCCTGCTAAGTCACATCAGTCATGTCCAACTCTTTGCAAATCCATGCACTGTAGCCTGCCAAGGGTCCTCTGTCCATGGGATTCTCCAGGCAAGAATACTGGAGTAGGCTGTCATGCCCTCTTCTCCCATACATAGAAGAGAGCTAAATTACTTACCATGAGATATCTGGTTTTCCTTAACTACCAGTAATCTTCGATGTTCAGACTATCTTCTCCCTTTGTTGCAAATTTCTATATAATCTGACTCCATCCCCCACCTCTCAGAGCAGTTTCTCAGGGCTACTTGAGATGCTGCCTCCCTGGCTTGAAGTCCTAAAAATTCCCATCGAATGAAACAGCTCTCTACTTTCAGGTTGTGACTATATTTTTTTAGTCAACACCTCCGATCAGTGTAATAGGCCACAGTATTTCTTACACACTGACACTAGAGGATGTATCCTCAACATTTCGTTATTGTTATTCTGGGGATGTCCAGATGTCAGCTGATTGTGTTGTGTGATTTTCCTATGCTTAGGCTTCAGTCTCTCAGAAATGGCTGTTTTAGTTCCCTGTTTACTGTTCAAGCTGGTTTTAGAAAAGGCAGAGGGACCAGAGACCAAATTGCCAACATCCGCTGGATCATGGAAAAAGCAAGAGAGTTCCAGAAAAACATCTATTTCTGCTTTATTGAGTATGCCAAAGCCTTTGACTGTGTGGATCACAATAAACTGTGGAAAATTCTTCAAGAGATGGGAATACCAGACCACCTGACCTGGCTCTTGAGAAACCTATATGCAGTTCAGGAAGCAACAGTTAGAACTAGACATGGAACAACAGACTGGTTCCAAATAGGAAAAGGAGTAGGTCAAGGCTGTATATTGTCACCCTGCTTATTTAACTTCTATGCAGAGTACATCATGAGAAACACTGGGCTGGAAGAAGCACAAGTTGGAATCAAGATTGCTGGGAGAAATATCAATAACCTCAGATATGCAGATGACACCACCCATATGGCAGAAAGTGAAGAGGAACTAAAATGCCTCTTGGTGAAAGTGAAAGAGGAGAGTGAAAAAGTTGGCTTAAAGCTCCGCATTCAGAAAACTAAGATCATGGCATCTGGTCCCATCACTTCATGGGAAATAGATGGGGAAACAGTGGAAACAGTGCCAGACTTTATTTTTTTGAGTTCCAAAATCACTGCAGATGGTGATTGCAGCCATGAAATTAAAAGACACTTTCTCCTTGGAAGGAAAGTTATGACCAACCTAGATAGCATATTCAAAAGCAGAGACATTACTTTGCCAACAAAGGTTCGTCTAGTCAAGGCTATGGTTTTTCCAGTAGGCATGTATGGATGTGAGAGTTGGACTGTGAAGAAGGCTGAGCGCTGAAGAATTGATGCTTTTGAACTGTGGTGTTGGAGAAGACTCTTGAGAGTGCCTTGGACTGCAAGGAGATCCAACCAGTCCATTCTAGAGGAGATCAGTCCTGGGTGTTCTTTGGAAGGACTGATGCTAAAGCTGAAACCCCAATACTTTGGCCACCTCCTGTGAAGAGTTGACTCATTGGAAAAGACTCTGATGCTGGGAGGGATTGGGGGCAGGAGGAGAAGGGGACGACAGAGGATGAGATGGCTGGATGGCATCACTGACTCGATGGACATAAGTTTGGGTAAACTCCGGGGGTGGCTGATGGACAGGGCGGCCTGGCGTGCTGCAATTCATGGGGTTGCAAAGAGTCGGACATAGTGACTGAACTGAACTGAACTGATATCTACTGCACCCATTTCATTTCTCAAGTTATCATTCATATTGCTGGACTTAATCCCATTGTTAGAGCAGAGGCAAACTTTAGCTTGATGGAATTTACTTGAAATTTAGAGATAGTCACCTTTTGCCAACTTGCATAAAATTTCAGATAAGCAAACTTTCAATTCAGAAAAATCAATCTAATGTTTAAATAGCTTAGTGTTTGTTTTAGTTGATAGAGAAACTGGTAGGTAAATTTTTTGATTGTATCTCAACATTTAAATGTATCCATAATGTCTGCTCTTTCTGAGACCTCAAGAAACAGAAGTTTATAAAAAAGGAGGAAATCTGAATAACAGAAAATTTAAGGAATTTTAAAATATATTATCACTTTAAATTAGATTCCATGAAGGCCCGTTCATAATGAAGTAGAGATTTTAGTTCTGTTAACAGCTCAGATTGAAAAAAGGAATTTTGATATTACCTATCTTGAAGATATGACTTCCCTGGTGGCTCAGAGGGTAAAGAATCAGCTTTTGATTCAGGAGACCTGGGTTTGATCCCTAGGTCAAGAAGATCCCCTGGAGAAGGGAATGGCAACCCACTCCAGTATTCTTGCCTGGACAATCCCATGGATGGAGGAGCCTGAAGGGCTACAGTCCATGGGCTTGCAGAGTTGGACACAACTGAGTGAGTAACACGCATACACCTTGAAGATAAAATTCATCACAGAATTTATCTATATTTAGCACATTAAAACTCACTAGAAAGAGATCTAAAATGTCAATTTGATTTAATATTTACTCTATTACTGCTATACATAAAGTTTCCTGTTGGGGCAGCTGGGGAGGTAAGATTAAAAAAAAATTGTTCTCAGTTTTTGTGGACTTATAATGCTATTCTAAAGGAGAAGAATTTACTTCCAGCTGGAAAAGTGAGAGGAATCCTTCCATGATTTAAAGAAAGAAAGACTGAACTTTCTTGGTGGTCCAGTGGTTAAGAATCCTCCTGCCAATTCAGGAGACATGGTTCAATCCCTGGTCAGGGAAAATCTCACATGCCTCGGAGCAACTAAGCCCATGTGCCATAACCCCTGAGCTCATGCCATAGAGCCTGTGCTCTGCAACAAGAGAAGCCACCAAAATGAGAAGCCCTTGAAGTGCAACCAGAGTAGCTCCTGCTTGCTGCAACTAGAAAAAGCCTTTATGCAGCAGTTAAGACCAAGTGCAGCCAATAAATAAATAAATATTAAGGAAGAAAGAAGGGTTTCAGTAGGAGAGGTGAGGGCAGCATGAATGGCCTGAGCAAAAGCACGAAGTCATGAGAGTATCAGACAAATTTTCAGAATGGTGAGAAACTCAAGTTATTTAGGTATCAGGGGAGAAGACAGATTGAGGTCAGATCATAAGAGGCATTTCATAAATTTTTAAGGAATTTTCAAATTACTCTGAAGAAAATGGAATCATTGAAGATATTAAACACAAGTGAAAAGATTAGAATTGGCATTAGGATGATAACTCTAAGAGCCAGGTGCTGGTTGATAGAATGGGAGTGATACTGAAGGTAGGAAGATAGCTAGGAAGTTAAAGGCTAAAGGATGGGCTTCCCAGGTGGTGCTGCTGCTACTGCTAAGTCGCTTCAGTCGTGTCCGACTCTGTGCGATCCCATAGACGGCAGCCCACCAGGCTCCTCTGTCCCTGGGATTCTCCAGGCAAGAACACTGGAGTGGGTTGCCATTTCCTTCTCCAATGCATGAAAGTGAAAAGTGAAAGTGAAGTCGCTCAGTCGTCTCCGACTCTTAGCGACCCCATGGACTGGAGCCTACCAGGCTCCTCCGTCCATGGGATTTTCCAGGCAAGAGTACTGGGGTGGGGTGCCATTGCCTTCCCCGTCCCAGGTGGCGCTAGAGGTAAAGAATTCGTCTTCTAAGGCAAGAGACAGTCGTGGATTTGATCTCTGGGTCAGGAGGATCCCCTGGAGAAGGAGATGGCACCCCACTCCAGTATTCTCGTCTGGAAAATTCCATGGACAAAGAAGCCGGGTGGGCTATAGTCCATGGGGTCACAAAGAGTTGGACATGACTGAGCAACTGTACAGAAACCGACCTATTTATTAAGTACAGAAAAATAAATTATTCCTTTGGTTTTGCAATGACATACATATTATTATTGTTTAAAAAATGTTTTTTATAATCATATTATTCAACAATATTAGACAAATGACACCTAAAGATTTAAAAAAGTGATTTGCCTCTGGGAATTATGACTGACTGAATAGAAAGAAAGCAACAGTTGGAGACTGTTACTTACTGTTAAAAAACTTTCAGAACTATCGATTTTCTCACCTACCATGCTTCCCTGAATCTAAGATTAATTTAGCTATATGAGGAAACCTTCTTTCATACCACTGAGAAAGGAAAAAAATGCTGCCAATCTAGCATACTATGCAACCCAATTTCATGCACACATACAATGGACTGAATTGTGTTCCTTCAAAATTCATACATTTGAAGCCATAACTTCCAAAGTCATTACTTGAAGACAAAGCCTTTAAAGAGGCGATTAAGGTTAAATGAGGTCTTAAGAGTGGGACAGTAACCTAATATGGTGCTCAGTTGCTTCAGTCATGTTCAACACTTGCAATACTGTGGACTGAAGCCTGCCAGGCTCCCCTGTCCATGGGATTTCCCAGGCAAGAATACTGGAGTGGGTTGTCATTTCCTTCTCCAGGGAATCTTCCCAACCAAGCAATCGAACCTGGGTCTCCTACATTGGCCGGCAAATTCTTCACTGCCTGAGCCACCAGGGAAGCTCTGTGTGACTGTTATCTTTGTAAGAAGAAGAAAAGACGCCATGTCTATACAGACACAGAGGAAAGGAAGGGTGAAGACAGCAAGAAGTTGGCCATCTACAATCCAAGGATAGAGGACTTAGGGGAAATTAAACCTGCTAACACCTTGATCTTGGATTTCTAGCCTCCAGAACTGTAAGAAATAAACTTGTTGTAAAAGCCACCTAGTGTATGATATCTTGTTCTGGTAGCACTAGCCAACTGATTACAAGTATGTTCAGGTATTACGTGAAAATTAAATTGTTCAAGAATTTCCTTGGCAATCCAGTGGTTAAGACTCGGAGCTCCCCAATGCAGAGGGCATGGGTTCAATCCCTGGTTAAGGAACTAAGATCCTTCATGCAAAAAATTAAGTTGTTCAAATATTGTGCAATTAAATTGTAAGATATTCCCATGAACCTCAAAGAAAGGATCGAAGTAGATAGAACAGATTTTTAAATTTTCTTAGCTTTCTTATTTTAGAATTTGAATTCTCTGTGTATCTTCTACAGTACATCTCATTCTAACTAATTTAGTATAATTTAGATAAAGATATCATGTCCACTCCCCACCACCACCTTTTTTTTTGTTATCACCTGTTGTTTATAAAAAGGCTTATGTTGTATTTTATCCAGGAAAGTTTATAGCTTTAGAGGCAATAGATTAGACAAGAGATGGGCAAATATTTTTTGTAAAAAACCAGTAGTAAGTATTTTTGGTTTTATGTGACAAAAGGCAACATTTTGAAGCTATGTATGTATTATATAACAAGAAATAGAATATATTTTATACAAATTTTTTATTGGTAAGATTCAAACTAATAATGCTTTTTTGAGGGTATAATGTAATTTCACTTAATTGGTATTCAAAGTTATCATTTCTTATCAAATCAATTGCAAATGTTCATCAGTGAAAACAACTTTTAGCTTGCAGATAATGTAAAAGCAAGTGGCAGGCCAGATTTGGCTCGAGTGTAGTGGTTGGCCAAATTTTGGTTGACTTGTCAGCTTTTATTGCCTACTGCTGAATTTTAGCTCTGATCTGACGAGAAACTGTAGCATCTTTTTACCTAAGCCTCCGCTGGCAGTATACAAGCATGAAATGTGAGAGAGCAGTCTCTTGGCTTTTTGCTCTGTCCTTGAAACTTAAAATCTAGTCTTTGATCAACAGCATAGGAATCACCTGGCAGCTTGCTAGACAGAATTTCAAGCTCCATCCTAGAAGGTTTGATCAGACCTACATTCAACCAGATCCAAGAAGCTCTGAGACCTGTTTTAGGAAAATCCAAAGAAAGACAGTTCTCCAAACAATTTCAAGCAAAGCACAAATATTTAGTTCATCTACCTAGATATTTTAGGGCAAAGCATATCTTACCTGAAACATCAAACTAACTGCATTTGCTTTTTATTTGCTACTGCACTCTGGTGCAGATGAAAAATGGCTTTTTAAAAAATTCAAAACAAAGCTGCATTCCAACCTAAATTAAATCTGCTCCAATTTTATCCTTAACACCTATGAGATCATAACATGTCCAAAGCAGAGTGTATTTTGTCAGAAAGTACACATTTTAAACCTTTGCTGCTGCTGCTGCTGCTAAGTCACTTCAGTCGTGTCTGACTCTATGCGACCCCACAGACAACAGCCCACCCATCCCTGTGATTCTCCAGGCAAGAACACTGGAGTGGGTTGCCATTTCCTTCTTCCATGCATGAAAGTGAAAAGTGAAAGTGAAGTCGCACAGTCGTGTCCGACTCCTAGCGACCCCATGGACTGCAGCCCACCAGGCTCCTCCGTCCATGGGACCTTCCAGGCAGGAGTACTGGAGTGGGGTGCCATTTAAACCTCTAGCAGATCTGTATTTACAAGATAAAGCACACGGTTCCAAAGGAGATCTTATATTCAGATAAATAATTTATGCTTTAATATTGGCTATGTCATTGTAGGGGCTTCACTGGTGGTTCAAATGGTAAAGAATCTACCTGCAATGCAGGAAACCTGGGTCTGACCCTGTGTCGGGAAGATCTTCTGGAGGAGGGACCGGCAACCCACCCCAGTATTCTCGCCTGGAGAATCCCATGGACAAAGGAGCCTGGTGGGCTATAGTCCATAGGATCGCAAAGATTTGGACATGACTGAAGAGGCTGAACACACTCATGGTTGCAGACAACTCTCTAAAAGTCTTAAATCGCTTAGTTTATTCTATTATCCCACCATGTGATAATTTTTCAAATCAGACCACAATGAATTTTTTAAGTCAGAATTTATTCAAACGTTTTGGTTGTACTTGCCGTTTCCTGTTGAAGCAAAATCTAACACTACAGTATAAATATGTAAAGATGATTCCAACATTGGATAAATTTGCCTCACTGAGAAAACTATGGATTTTTTTTAATATGTCATTTGAGGTCTGAGTCTCCGATATGTAACACAACTGAAAGGATGAAGCTCTACTTAGTCCTTGAGACGTTGTCCTCAGATCCACGATTTTGGCAAATTCCAAAAACAGGAAACTGGCTAATGTAAGAACACACTGGTGTCCATAAAACACTCATAAAGATAGCTATGACTTTATCATCGTATATATTTCTGCCTTTGTGGAAGAAATTTCTCACCTGCTACTTGGCATATGTTTTTTGCTTTGTTTCTCCTGTTAGTGGCATGTTCCTGTGTTTGAATTGAGCTAGCCATATTCTGTCTTTTGTTTCTCTTTAGACCACTGGGAACTCATTTCAGGAGGTTCAGCTTCAGTTTGTGTTTTAACTTCTGAATCTGGAACAGGTCATTCATTTGCATGGAGATCAGTTACACAAACATATCTGTAAGGCATAAAATATTGCTTCAGTTGACTTACTAGATGGTCTAATTTAGGGGTCCCCAACCTCCAAGATCTAATGGCTGATGATCTGAGATGGAACTGATACAACAATAATAGAAATAAAGTGCACAATAAATGCAACACTCTTGAATCATTCAGAAACCACCTGCCCCTCCCCCCCCCCCCCCCCTGCAACCCATGGAAAAATTATTTTCCCTGAAAAAAAACTATTTTCCTTCTGGTCTACTTTACCTCAAATTTAGTTCCAGTGTGGATGTCAACTTTAAAAGTAAGAACCTAAGAACATCGATGTGCTTTTATTAAACAAATGAACAACTGAATGAATGAGTTATTCAGGCTAGATATTTGCATGTTACTTTTTTTAGTGTTTACAAAACTTCTTTCTGCCAGGTATTCTGCAGAAGGTATACACCATGATGTTTCTTGGTGTCACAGTTCTGAAAACTATATCAGAGAAAAAGTAGTTTTGATGAAATAATCCTACTTTCAATGAAGGTAACTGGATCCTTGGCTTGGTTTTTAATTTATCAAGCACTTTGATTCCAACCAAAAAGAAACTCTGTCAATTATTAGAACTAGTAGAAGGTACTATATATAAACTAGTAGAAGGTATATATATTAAAAAGGGACCAGCACTTTGGCTATACCTGAATCATAAAGAACTTTGAATTAGGATTTGAATTTTCAAGTTTTATTTTAAAGAGGAAGGCCTGGAAGATATTTGGATATACTTCATCTGCATTTCAATATCAATG
The DNA here is from genome assembly GCA_935064755.1 of Tragelaphus eurycerus. Classification (NCBI taxonomy): domain Eukaryota; kingdom Metazoa; phylum Chordata; class Mammalia; order Artiodactyla; family Bovidae; genus Tragelaphus; species Tragelaphus eurycerus. The sequence goes on along the minus strand of CAKXYN010000036.1, from coordinate 12,045,707 downwards.
TTACTTAAAAGCCAAGATAACAGCTACCTACTGCGTTGTACACTTCTGCTTTGTATAAGGCTTAATAACAATCTTAATTAGGCTAATTTTAGTCAGATTAATACTGGTGTGTGTCAGCACTAGCTACTAAATGCCACATACTGGATTTTAACTAATGGTAGGAGAGGAAATACTCATGGTATAAACATTTTTGAACTGAAAAAAGCTAAAACAAAGTATATCCAACTATGACAGAGGATACATCATAATATGACTGATTCTAGATTTTTGGTGTATTAAGGCTGACTTTTAAATAGACACATCTGTCTCATGTAATGTTAGGAAAATACAGTCTTGATGAAACACTCTGTGTGTATCACACCTTTGTCGTCCAAGTTCTAAAAGATTCGGAGATTTTTTTTTAATCATTGGTACGGTCATATACTTGTTAATTTCTTTAGCTGATAAACTTAAGAATGTCCTATCTCCAATCAGAAACCCCTCTTTCCTTGCATTGTTATGAGCTAGATAAAGAAAAGCAAGCTCATTTTTTTTCCCTGTGTTAAATTTCTACTTTGACCAAACAAATGAGATCTCTCTACCCCTCACTCTTGGCCTGGGCTCTCATTATCCTTGTCAAACCCTAGGCATCTCAGCGTTGGCACCATCTGCCTCCTTAAACATGACAGTCCTTGGACAGAGAGTGACTGACTGTGAAAGGGAGTGGGGGAAGCCTTAAAGACCAACTCATTGTGATGGCAGAAGGATTTTTCATTTACTTCATAGCCTTGATTAGAAATAGCAGTAAGGATTCCAAATTAACACTGATAATGTCTATAATTTAAATGTTCAAAACAGCACTATTTACAATAGCCAGGACATGGAAGCAACCTAGATGGCCATTACAGATGAATGGATAAAGAACATGTTGTACATATACACAACAGAATACTGCTGCTGCTAAGTTGCTTCAGTCATGTCTGACTCTGTGCGACCCCACAGACAGCAGCCCACCAGGCTCCCCCGTCCTTGGGATTCTCCAGGCAAGAACACTGGACTGGGTTGCCATTTCCTTCTCCAATGCATGAAAGTGAAAAGTGAAAGTGAAGTCGCTCAGTCGTGTCCGACTCTTAGCGTCCCCATGGACTGCAGCCTACCAGGCTCCTCTGTCCATGGGATTTTCCAGGCAAGAGTACTGGAGTGGGGTGCCATTGCCTTCTCCAACAATGGAATACTACTCAACCATAAAAACGAACGAAATTGAATCACTTGTAGTGATGTGAATGAGCCTAGAGCCTGTCATACAGAGTAAAGTAAGTGTGAAATAGAAAAACAAATATTGGGTATTAATGTATATATACAGAATCTAGAAAAATGGTTCTGATTAATCTATTTGCAGGGCAGGAATAGAGGCACTAAAGTAGAAAACAGACTTGTGGACACAATGGGGGAAGGAATGGGGGTGATGAATTGAGAGAGTGGCATCATCATATATACACTGCTGCTGCTGCTGCTGCTAAGTCCCTTCAGTCGTGTCCGACTCTGTGAGACCCCAGAGATGGCAGCCCACCAGGCTCCCCCGTCCCTGGGATTCTCCAGGCAAGAACACTGGAGTGGGTTGCCATTTCCTTCTCCAATGCATGAAAGTGAAAAGGGAAAGTGAAGTCGCTCAGTCGTGTCCGACTCCTAGCGACCCCATGGACTGCAGCCTACCAGATTCCTCCATCCACGGGATTCTCCAGGCAAGAACACTGGAGTGGGGTGCCATTTCCTTCTCCCATGTATACACTACCATGTGTGAAACAGATATGTAGTGGGAAGCTGGTGTATAGCACAGGGAGCTCAGCCTGGTGCTCTGTGATGACCTAGAGGGATGGAATCGTGGTAGGAATCGAGGTGTGGGGGGGAGACTCGAGAGAGAGTATATATGTACACATATGACTGATTCACATTATTGTACAGCTGAAACTAACATAATATTGTAAAACAATTATATTCCAATAAAAAGGAACTATAGATAGCTAGTAAGTGGAATAATAATAATAAATAATAAAACAATGGCTTCAGAATTAGAAGGTCTGAATTCAAATAAGACATTATTTTTGAGATCCTTGACCTAGTAAATGATGATTTATCATGAGATTAAGTCGGATACGCATAGGAAGGTGTCTAGGTTCAAATGAGGAATTCACAAAGATTTGTTTGTTCATAATTTATATACTTACATACTTCACTCACATTTTCAAGGCACTTAGGTTCAAAGGGAAAGTAAATTTTAATGTTAGATTAATTCAGTTATGTAAATCACTATCAAGAGTACCCTAGGTTTATGCTTCTACGTCCTGATAAAACTTATTAATCTTCCATAATCACAAGCAGGATATGGAAAACTTAAGCAAACATCTAGTTAAAAAGATACATATCATCACACCTCTTTATTTCCCCAGAGCAAAATATTATGCAAATAAGTGAGCAAGTATATAAACGAACAAATGAATGGACTCTGGCTTAGAAACAATTGAATTCAGTAATTTGTACTCAGAAGGATATAGCTCAGATTTTTTAGATGAATCTAGTTTTTTGCCTTTTCTTCCTGTCCACTAAGTCTGTTACCAACCTTCACAGGGAATATTTAGTTCATTAACATCAAATAATATATCAGATAACTCTAGCTAACTTTCCACCCTCCAGAGAAACACATACACTTCTTTAAGAATAGACATGTTTTCAAATATGTGAGATTGGAGAATTGTCCAAGAGAAAGTGCTCATATTTCAAGTGAATTTAAGATTTCTTATACTCAGGGAGGATTTTATTTTTTTTTTGGCCACGCCATGTGGCTTGCAAGATCTTAGTTCCCCAACCAGACAGAATGTATCTGAGTCCTCACCCGGGCCCTCATTAGTGAAAGCTAACCATTGGACTGCCAGGGAATTCACAGGAAGGATTTGAAAAAGTAGTTCTTTCATCTATATTGCATACCATATTTCTCTAAAGTAACCCAATTTAAAAAATTTTTTAGTAATAAAGCATAATTCAGAAGCTTAGACTGAATTTTCATGATTTTGTACAGGAGTGCCAAGAGTTTTGGCATTTTGCAATATAAATTTACCCCCACGTTGTTCTGCATTCATTATATTTTAATAGTACACTTGCTGAGGTTATGTACAAAGTCTTACTTTTCCTTTGTATTCTCAAATAGAATGCTGCTGCTACTGCTGCCAAGTCACTTCAGTCGTGTCCGACTCTGCGTGACCCCATAGACGGCAGCCCACCAGGCTCCCCCGTCCCTGGAATTCTCCAGGCAAGAACACTGGAGTGGGTTGCCATTTCCTTCTCCAAAGCATGAAAGTGAAAAAGTGAAAGTGAAGTCGCTCAGTCGTGTCTGACTCTTGGCGACCCCATGGACTGTAGCCTACCAGGCCCCTCCATCCATGGGATTTTCCAGGCAAAAGTACTGGAGTGGGGTGCCATTGCCTTCTCTGCAAATAGTGCTGGACATTCACTAAATACTGGTTTGGATTTCTATACTAGCAGACAAAAAAAAAAAGCAGTTTGTAAGATTTAAGGACTGTTAAAACCTATTAAGTTTTATCGTTTGTCTAAACCTATAACAATAAATAATGTAAAATAAAATAATTTATTTTACAGAATAAATCAAAAAATATTTTGTACTGAAGACCTCTACAATTGAAGATAAAATAAACTGAGTTTAGTCACTTTGAGTTCTTTCTAAAAACAAATCTACTCTGTGATGTGGTCTAGAGTGATCTTGTTGATGGCTCTGGTAAATAACAGGAGGCACATATGCTAAAATGTAACTTATATAAACAGAAACAGCAAATATATATATATATATAATATATGGGTTGCCAGAAGACTGCATTGTCTTCACAGATCTCTACAAAGGAGGTTTTAAGAATAACAACAGGAGTGCTGAAGAATTGATGCTTTTGAACTGTGGTGTTGGAGAAGACTCTTGAGAATCCCTTGGACTGCAAGGAGATCCAACCAGTCCATCCTAAAGGAGATCAGTCCTGGGTGTTCACTGGAAGGACTGATGTTGAAGTTGAAACTCCAATAATCTGGCCACCTGATGCGAAGAGATGACTCATTTGAAAAGACCCTGATGCTGGGAAAGATTGAGGGCAGGAGGAGAAGGCGACAACAGAGGATGAGATGGTTGGATGGCATCACTGACTCAATGGACATGGGTTTGGGTGAACTCCGGGAGTTGGTGATGGACAGGGAGGCCTGGCATGCTGCAATTCATGGGATCGCAAAGAACTGGACTTGACTGAGCAACTGAATTGAACTGAACTGAACCAAGAGAAAAGAAACTTCCAGATGCCTGGCCTTGACTCTCAATGAAATTATTTCACAAGTAGATGATAAGACATAATGTTGCCATTGCATGCTATTTCTTAATAGTTTCAAACTTCCTCTGCTTTCTATTTATCCTCACCAAACAATTAGACCTGCCCCTGCAAACGATGACTTAGTATTAGCTAATATTTATAGAGCTTCCACCTTGTGCCCCAACTGTGCTCTAGGTGCTATTATCACCTTGAATGATTTCAAACGTTTTACAGAATAGAGGGTTTCAACATTTATCTTGGGTATGGCCCTCAATTAAAAAAGTGAACTAGAAGACAAAATTAAGTGGCTTTCCCAAGTCACCCAGGAACAGCTCAGCAGCAGAGCAGGGGCTGAGACCCCAATCTCTGGTCATCAGATGAGCTTGGTTTTCCTGTTTCTTATCTTCTTGTTCCATGGCAGTGCCTGGGGGACCACAGCAAGGCGGAGGAGAATGTCACCAGAATGTTCCTCCTCTCCCATTTCATTGGCAGAAATTTTACTTTACCCTCTATAGATTGTGTTTTGAGTAAGAAGTCCTACACTTTTTTCACTTTAAAAATTGAGAGTAGACCATATCAACAACAACAACATGGTAATAATATGAGGTCAGTGTTCAGTTGTGTCCAACTCTTTGCCGCCCTATGAACTGTAGCCCACCAGGCTCCTTTGTCCATGGAATTTTCCAGGCAAGAATGCTGGAGTGGGTTGCCATTTCCTTCTCCAGGGGATCTGCCTGATCCAGGGATGGAATCTGTGTAAGATGTCCTACATTTTTTTCACTTTAAAAATTAAGAGGGGACCATAACAACACCAAAGTAGCAATTATATGAGATCAAGGATGTGTTAACTAACCTTATTGTCATAAATATTTTGTAATATAGAACGGTATCAATTTATAACATTGTGTACCTTAAACTCACACATTTGAAGCTTTTGAATTATGGTGTTGGAAAAGACTCTTAAGAGTCCCTTGCACAGCAAGGAGATCAAACCAGTTAATCCTAAAGGAAATCAACCACCCTCAGTATTCACTGGAGAGACTGATGCTAAAGCTGAAGCTCAATACTTTGGTCTCCCGATGCAAAGAGCCGACTGATTGGAAAAGACCCTGATGCTGGGAGAGACTGAGGGCAGGAGGAGAAGGGATGACAGAAGATGAGGTGGTTGGATAGCATGGCCGATTCAATGGACATGAGTTTGAGCAAACTCTGGAATATAGTGAAGGACAGGGAAACTTGGTGTGCTCCAGTCTATGGCCTTGCAAAGAGCTGGACACAATTGAGAGACTGAATCTTTATTTTAAAAATGGAAGGATAATTCTTTAAGAAAGACACCCAAAGGAATAGAGAGAATATATGAATATAAGTAGATCTTATTTGTACATGGATTTCCCTGGTAGTTTAGATGGTAAAGCGTCTGGCTACGGAGATCCGGGTTTGATCCCTGGGTTGGGAAGATTCCCTGGAGAAGGAAATGGCAACCCACTCCAGTATTCTTGCCTGGAAAATCCCATGGACTGAGGAGCCTGGTAGGCTACAGTCCATCGAGTCACAAATAGTCGGACATGACTGAGCAACTTCACTTTCTTTCTTATTTGTACATGAAATTTTAGATCCATGAAACTACGATTTTTTAAAAATTAAAATTTTAAATGAAGGACAGGGAGGCTTGGCATGCTGCAGTCCATGAAACCCCAGAGTTGGACATGACTTAGCAACTGAACAACAACATCAATTATATCTCAAGGTGGAAAAATTGTTTGAAAATTATTGTTGCACACCTTATTATTGGAAGAAACACTGTACTGAAACTGAATCACAGTACTAACTTGTAATACTTTTTTTTTGCTGGTTCAGAAGTTAATTCCTCCCAAGTATTATGGCTTACCTGTGTTAATTTTTTAAAACATTCTCAGCATCAACTTAGGAGTAGAGACTGTTTTACATGAAGAAGGAGAGGCCATTTGGTGGCACTGAAAATTTCACCGAGTCTTTATATCAGGTGTGTCTTCTGAGAAGCATAAAAGGATAGGAAGAAAATAGAACACTGATGTCGAAACTCCAGTACTTTGGCCACATCATGCGAAGAGTTGACTCATTGGAGAAGACTCTGATGCTGGGAGGGATTGAGGGCAGGAGGAGAAGGGGACGACAGAGGATGAGATGGCTGGATGGCATCACTGACTCGATGGATGCAAGTCTGAGTGACCTCCGGGAGCTGGTGATGGACAGGGAGGCCTGGCGTGCTGCGGTTCATGGGGTCGCAAAGAGTCGGACACGACTGAGCGACTGATCTGATCTGATCTGATCTGTCCATGTAGAGACTTGAGAAACTGGACATCAATACTCTTGAATGTAGCTTCGTCCTAATTTGTCAAAATCAGACTCTACTCCAGAGCACATAGCTAACTTAGAGCCTTGTACAGTGTTTCTTATTTTAGTGTGGGATGGAGAGGGTGGGACAAATTGAGAAAGTAGCATGGAAACAGACTTTACCATACGTAAAACAGACAGCCAGTGGGAATTTGCTGTGTGACACAGGGAGTTCAACCCAGAGCTCTGTGACCACCTACAGTGGTGTGGAAGGTGGCAGGGAGGATTAAGAGGGAGGGGACATATGTAGACCTGTAGCTGATTCATGATGATGTATGGCAGAAATCAGCACACTATTGTAAAGTAATTACCCTCCAATTAAAAAAAAGTTACAAACCACTTACTAGAAATGGTAAGTTGTACTTACGAATACATGCTGACAGAAAAGAGCCATCTCTCTTAGAGGGAAGCAGGCAGGTTCTGAAATATTACATAAAAGGAGCCAGAATGAGTAGTGGTAGGATACTGATGACATTCATGACTGAAACTGGCAGAAGCGATCCACGCAGATTAAGATTGAATTCACGATCTGCAGATAATATCCTGAAGGAATCTGCTTTTCAACAGGGAAAGAGCCATGCATTAAGACAGTGGTTTAAGACTTCCCTGGTCGTCCAGTGGTTAATATTCTGAGCTTCCAATGCAGGGAGTGTGTGTGGGTTTGGTCTCTGGTTGGGGAGCTAGGATCCCACGTGCCCCATGGTGAGGCCAAAATAAATGAATGAATAAATAAAATGATTTCAAAAAAGAAAAAAAAAAAAAGACAGTGGTTTAACTTTAGAGGAAGATTCCTGTGGCAGATGCCTTGTCCCTTGCCTGTACTCTGCAACAGATAAGCTGGACATTCCCCATGTCTTTAAGGTCATGATTATGAGCTGACAAAGGTCAGTAGGAGCTCTGTTTAGTCTATTGACAATGCAACTGATTCTTTATGATGAATCTTTTGTCATCTAGTCTTTCTTCTTAGTTTTCCTTGGAAAAGTAACAGAGACCCTAATTTTGTGCTTCAGATGACACATAAGAAATCAAGTAACAAATATTACATATCAGCAAGTAAAGTTTTTGTTTTTCCCAACAACAAAGCAAAAGCCAGCAGAAAGTATTAAGACTTTCTTTTCACTCATAAACAATAGATTGTGGCTAGTATATCCTTTAAATAGCATTGAATTTGGTAGCAAAGTAAGTAAGAATGATTTTTCCCTAAGAAGAGGGGCCCAGTGTAGAAATCCATTACTTGATGTAGGCTATATTTATAGGCTCCTGGATTGGTCTCATTGTTAATATGTCAAGTAAAATGAGAAAAAAAAAAGAGAGAAAACAGACTTGTGTCTATACTCTCCTTTTAAACTAATTGTGAACCACTAGAGGACCAAAACCCACTCCAGTACTCTTGCCTGGAAAATCCCATGGGCAGAGGAGCCTAGTGGGCCGCAGTCCATGGGGTCTCGAAGAGTTGAAAACGACTGAGCGACTTCACTTTCACTTTTCACTTTCATGCATTGGAGAAGGAAATGGCAACCCACTCCCAGTGTTCTTGCCTGGAGAATCCCAGGGATAGGGGAGCCTGGTGGGCTGCCGTCTATGGGGTCGCACAAAGTCGGACACGACTGAAGTGACTTATCTTATCTTAGAGGACCAAAAAGAGAATTCCATGAAAAAAGTTGCACAGTAAAGTAGAAGAAATTAAAAACAAACATACAAAAAAACCTACAACAACTAACAATACCTCTGCCTCACTGCAAACCCTCAACATAGTGTCAGAATTTCATTTTTAAAATAAATCCTAATATTAACTAAAACTCTGACATTAACCTGGAGTCTCTTCATGTGCTCCAAACCTTTTGTTATAACTGTTAGGTCAGAACTAAAGCACAGTGTCACAGGAAAGGTGTATCTTCTCACTTTTATAGTTCATGAGCTTTGTTGCAATAATCACATCTTTGTCATTATCATTAACAGCAAAGAGTATTTCTTAATTCCGAGGGGCACACAAAGCTACTAATTGGCTTGGTGAGAAAGTCAACCCAAGTTTTGTCCTTAAGGGATGGAGTCTCCATATATATATATATATATATTTTTTTTTCCTTACAGTGTGTGAACTTCATTAGGATTCCTGCTTTACCCCCATCCTGGGGGAGCAACCTGGCTCAAACATCCAGATGATAACTTCTTGTTTGAAACCTTCACTATCTCCTCTAATTATCAGGTGTGCAACTTGAGAAGCATAAGGAGAAGCAGAGTCATAAGTCAGTACAGTTGCTAACAAGTCCACCGATTATAAAATGAGCCTTTTGCTCTGTTAACTGCCTCCATCCAGGGATGGACTACATTTTCACTGAGATTTTTTTTTTTTTTTTTGATCTATATAAAATACGTCCTGGTGATAATTTATCTTCCGATCTTGAATTTGACCCTTGGGATAGTAAACAGGATTGTTATAGTTGGGTAAAGACAGCAAGAGAGAAGGAAACATTAGCTAGTTCTGCCCTAGTTCCATCAAAATATTAAATTCCTTCCTTAATCAGAGGAAAATGAATGATTTTTTTTAAGAAAAAGTGCTGGCAGCAGAGCTCCTTTAAGACTGAGAGGCTCACAGCACAACTTGGAAGTTTCTGTTACTGATTTCAAACGAGAATTATTGTTAATAGGAATAAAGTTATTATCAGCATGAATCACAGACATAGAAACCTGTTAACTTAATAATGTGGCAAATGTATGATTAATCTTTAGTGAAGCAATATTCATATATTGCCTAATCTAAGAAAAGGCTCCGATGTCTTGAAAGCTTGAAATCATTTCTGCTTCTGCCTCAAGTTCTGAAATCATCTCCTTTTAAAATTTTAAATACTCTTATTTCATACAAGCCTCTGAGTATTCAGGAATAATTGCTGTCAATAGAGATTCATTTTCACCTCTGAATGGCCAGTAATGTCAAATGGCAACATCATCGGCCTTAATATCAACATATTTTAAATGTATGTCTTAGAACTGAAGGTCAATAATTGCTACTAAATTTAAAATATGGCATGCTATGATGTTTTATTCTTAGTGCTTTGATCTCCTTTATACTGGTGATTATTTCATCTGGAGGCAAAAATCTAACACCAGCCTATCCCAGTGGAAGTTTCATTTGCCTTCTTTGAGCAGTATATTCTAACCATTTTCTCTGGAGTTTCTGGTATAACATTACTGTATATGATTTTGGAACCTGTATAGTCTGTAGAGGGTTTTTTTTTTTTGATTAATTTTTGGCTGCACCTCCTGGCATACAGAATCTTAGTTCCTTGACCAGGAATCAAACCCATGACTCCTGCAGTTGAAGCACAGAGTCTTAACCATTGGACTGCCCAGGGAGTTCATTGTACAGGAATTTTTAAAAATATAATTTTGTCTATTTATTTATTATATTTTTGGCTGCTCTGGGTCTTCATTGCTTTGTTGCTTTTCTCTAGTTGCCACGAGCAGGGGCTACTCTCTAGTTGTGGTGCTCGGGCTTCTCATCGCAGTGGCTTCTCTTGTTGTGGAGCACGGGCTCTAAGGCACCCAGGCTTCAGCCGTTGAGGCATGTGGGCTCAGTAGCTGTGGCTCCCAGGCTCTAGAGAACAGGCTCAAGAGTTGTGGTGCATGGGCTTAGTTGCCTTGAGGCATGTGGGATCTTCCCTGATCAGCGGTCGAATCCATGTCTCCTGCATTGGCAGGCAGATTCTTCACTACTGAACCATCAGGGAAGCCCTGTATAAGGGTTTTTAACCCAGATGCAAGAGAGGCATAGTGGGTAACAGCAAAGTGTGGGCAGTGATACCCGCCCTGGGTTGGGACAGCCATGATGTCATATTGCTAGGAAGGCTGCTGCTGCTACTGCTAAGTCACTTCAGTCGTGTTCGACTCTGCGTGACCCCATAGACGTCAGCCCACCAGGCTCTCCTGCCCCTGGGATTCTCCAGGCAAGAAAACTGGAGTGGGTTGCCAAGAGCAAATTGCAAGTCACTTAATGTCTCTGAGACTCAGATTTAGGATAACAAAATCAGTCCTGAGGCATGCTGTGGGGGTTGACTTAAGACACTGTGAAGTCATCCTTTAGAGACAATGCCACATATAGGTAATCAATGATATTAGTGTTTGTTCTTTGCAACAGTAGGCATCTAGATTTGATGATATGCTTAAAAATTAGTTTATCAAAGTTTATTATAATTTATGTCAAATTTTAAAAATATATGACAGTTTGCAGAGAAGGGCTGAATTTAGTCAAAAGTAACAGTAGGAGTCACTACATTATGAGGATAAGAATCAAAAATTTGTGCTATTTGCACAAAAGGTTCAAGGCCACCCATGGGTCAGTTAGCAATTTTGTACTCATGATTAATTTCTTCATTCTAAGATTTTTTATAATATTAATGTTCATATATAGAGGTGGTGTTTTTGTATTTTTGCACCTTCTATTATTGTGGAGTCAAGAGAGAGGTTGAATCTACTAAATCAACCTAGTTTTCATGCATTGTTTAGAACAAGGGTCAGCAAGCTTTTCTGTAAAAGGCCAAATAGACAATATTTCCATGTGTGGATTCTGTTGCAACTACTCAACTTTGCTGTTTGCATATATAAACTTACTATTACAAACAAACATAAGACTGTGTTCCAATAAAACTGTATTTATGAACTCTGAATTTTTTTTTCTTTTAAAAGAAGAGGATTTTATTCTAGTTGCTGGCAGGATCCTTCTAAACAAGGAGAAATCCTATACTTATTCTTTTCTAACAATTGTACTTTATTTATTTTTTAACGGCAGTAGAGTTGATTTATAGCACTGTGCTACTTTCAGGTATACAGCAAAGTGATTCAATATATATACACTCAATATATGGGGGCTCTCTGATAGCTCAGTTGGTAAAGAATCTGCCTGCAATGCAAGAGACCTCAGTTCGATTCCTGGGTCAGGAAGATACGCTGGAGAAGGGATAGGCTACCTACTCCAGTATTCTTGGGCTTCTCTTGTGGCTTAGCAGGTAAAGAATCTGCCTGTAATATGGGGGATCTGGGTTCGATCCCTGGGCTGGGAAGATCCCGTGGAGAAGAGAAAGGCTACCCACTCCAGTATTCTGGCCTGGAGAATTCCATGGACTGTATAGTCCATGGGGTTGCAAAGAGTCAGACATGACTGAGCGACTTTCACTTCACTTCAAACTCTGTCTCTATATATATCATGGGGTTGCAAAGAGTCAGACATGACTGAGCAACTTTCACTTCACTTCATACTCTCTCTCTCTCTATATATATATATATATAGGATTAGCCAAAGTTCATTCAGGTTTTCCCATAAGATGTCATAAAAAACTCAAATGAACTTTTTGGCCAACCCAACACTTGTTCAGATTCTTTTCCCTTATGCTATGCTATGCTATGCTAAGTCACTTCAGTCATGTCCGACTCTGTGTGACCCCATAGACGGCAGCCCATCAGGCTTCCGCGTCCCTGGGATTCTCCAGGCAAGAACACTGGAGTGGGTTGCCATTTCCTTCTCCAATGCATGAAAGTGAAAAGAGAAAGTGAAGTCGCTCAGTCATGTCTGATTCTTAGAGACCCCATGGACTGCAGCCAACCAGGCTCCTCTGTCCATGGGATTTTCCAGGCAAGAGTACTAGAGTGGGGTGCCATTGCCTTCTCCGCTTTTCCCTTATAGGTTATTACAAAATACTGAATGTAGTTCCTTGTGTTAGATAAGGCCTCGTTGGTTGTCTATAGTACTGCATGCATGCTAAGTCGCTTCAGCAGTGTCCGACTCTGTGCGACCCTGTGGACTGTACCCTGCCTGGCTCCTCTGTCCATGGGATTTCCCAGGTAAGAATATCTGAGTGGGTTGCCATGTTCTCCTGTAGGGGATCTTCCTGAGCCAGGGATTGAACCCATGTCTCTTACGTCTCCTGCACTGGCAGGCAGGTTCTTTACCACTAGCGCCACCCAGTAGAATGTATATGTTAATCCCAAACTCCTAATTTATCCTTACTGCCTTTTCCCTTTGGTAATCATAAATTCGTTGTTTGTTTTCTATGGACACCTTATTTTTAATTTCATACAATTTATAATTATAATTGTGCACCCAATTATAATTATAATGTGCTGCAAAATATTATTCTTTTTTTTTATTTTTAAAAATCATATGAAAATGCAAAAACCTTCCTACCTTACAGGATATGTGAAAAAGGCAGTGGGCTGGATTTGGTTTGCAGGTAGTAATTTGCTGACCCCTGGTTTAGAGTAAGCATTGTACTAAGAGTCAGAAGATAAGATTCTGCCTTTTCTTTCACTACTACTCACCGTTGATCTACTTACCCCAAATCACTTAATTTTTTCAAGTCTTAGTTTCCTCTTCAACAAATGAAGGAATTGAGTATTTTAATCTCTAAGATTTTTTTCTATATCTATAGATCACTGACTCGATGAATGTGAGTCTGAGTGACCTCTGAGAGCTGGTGATGGATAGGGAGGCCTGGCGTGCTGTGGTTCATGGGGTCGCAAAGAGTCGGACACGACTGAGCGACTGATCTGATCTGATCTGATAGATCATAGAACCTACTATTCTATGATTTAACTCACTCATTAGCCATCTAATTCCAAGTTAGATGTTAGCAATGAAGAGTTTCAAATTTATTCAAAGATTTTTACAATCATTTATATTTCTTCATAACTGAATCAGCCAATTTAGCTACTTTTTAATACCAATTTTTAAAGGCTTAGTCAAGGAGGAAAGCAAAGTTAATTTATCTCCAATTTTGTTGCTCAGATGCTCAATCATGTCTGACTCTTTGTGATCCCATGGACTATAGCCCACCAGGCTCCTCTGTCCATGGAATTCTCCAGGCAAGAATACTGGGGTGGGAGGCCATGTCCTTCTCTAGGGGAACTTCCTGACCCAGGGATCAAACTCTTTATCTCTTCCATCTCCCACATTGGCCCGTGAATTCTTTACCAATAGCACCACCTGCAGAGAAGGCAATGGCACCCCACTCCAGTACTCTTGCCTAGAAAATCCCTTGGACGGAGGAGGCTGATAGGCTGCAGACCATGGGGTCGATAAGAGTTGGACACGACTGAAGTGACTTAGCAGCAGCAGCACCACCTGAGCAGCCCATAATTGCCCATAGATCTCATATTTTTCTGAGTTACTCATAGGCCTTGGAAATTCTGTAAAGTATTGTCTGCCAGGTCTGCACCTACTGACAGACACTTGCAGTTCTACAGGAAAAATGCCACACTCAGATCCTCCTCTGGAATGCTTATACCTGACTCCACTTAGTCCTTAAAAGCTAGAACCTGTAATGATTAGAAGCATTTATAGGTTAACATCCTAAACAAGTATATGGGAAGCACTTGTTGGGGTGAAAAGAAATGTCTACTTGTAATGTTATCATGCAATCATTTTACTGTTTCTGTGGGTAGTATCAGTTATCTTTCCTCACCTGCATAATGCACATTTTGTAGAGGAGCTGAAAAATAAAGAGTGGCAGAAGGTTGAAGAAAAATTTTATGTCTTCCACAAGGAGCTCACTGTAGCGACCACCATTTTTTTCCTTGGCATGGTCCAACCAGCTTGTCACACCTCCACCAAGGTGGCAATACTGCAGACAACATGTTTTCAGTGCATTAACAAACACCCTGAATGTTGTCTGGAGGGAGCAACCTGCAAATAATTGGAAATATTATGTATTTAGTAAAGGAATAGTTTTCAGTTTTCCAAAATATCTATCAGAAAGATAACAATGGTAAAGATGAAGGGCAGTAAAGTGAGAAGATTTTAGCACCCAAGGGGCTGAATTCAAAGGAACAAGCTTCTGACGAGGGTTCTGGCATCCTGGTGACCAGCCCAAGGTGGTGCCTGACAGCCGATGTAAAAAATGAAAAAGGTAAGATCAACGGGAGCATATTAAAAAGGGAAGAAAGGTGACAAAATATAACACCAAAGTAAAAGATTTCAGAATCTCTCAGAAGCCTCTAACTTTAACACATTAATGAATGAGACAAGCTGAACTTTCTTTTACAGCCTTAACACAAGAACTGGTACTATTTTTGTTTTAAATATAAATTGCCATATAAATAATCCTCACTTTCCTTGTCAGGTAGAAGGTGGTTTCTTATTTTGACATGTAGATGAAAGGAAATATATTCTCTGCCTTGACTTTATCCTTGAATTTCAGACATAAGGTTAAACTTTGAACTCTTCAAATGACTTTATATATGTTGATAGTGTCACCAAAAGTTCAGATTAGATTAGCTGGCTTTTGACTTTTCCAGTAGTTTCCTCTGGGTTTATAGGGCTGTTGCTTAGCATCAGAAGCATTTTATTGCTTTAGATATTTGCAATCACTTAACTGCTAGTGATTTGCAACCTCATTGTTGCTTCTTTTAAGATCTTTCAAATTTCACCTTTTAATTGACTCCATGCAGCCCACTCCAGCACTCTTGCTTGGAAAATCCCATGGAGGGAAGAGCCTGTTAGGCTGTAATCCATGGGGTCGCTACGAGACTGAGCGACTTCACTTTCACTTTTCACTTTCATGCATTGGAGAAGGAAATGACAACCCACTCCAGTGTTCTTGCCTGGAGAATCCCAGGGATGGGGGAGCCTGGTGGGCTGCTGTCTATGGGGTTACACAGAGTCGGACACGACTGAAGTGACTTAGCATAGCATAGCATAGGACTCCTAATCCAGTGACAGATAAGAGATCCTGGTTTAGTTAGCAGTTCAGAGGCGCCATCATGATTGTTACAATGTCTCATAGCACTCCCTTAGACCAGATAAACCCTGCCTCAAATTACAAAGACACCAAACCATGGTTGCAGGATAAACAGTGAAATAAACAGGAAAATGCTTGAGTTTCTCCAAAGAAGGCCGCTTTAGAAACTCAGAGTATATAGTTTGATCATCATTTTAAATATGTTCAAATTTCCCATAGTAAAATTCTAGATGAAATGCATTGTAACCAAGTTCATTTAAATGTCAGAGTGTTGGTTTTCAGATTTAAATAAAGAATATTAATTTCTTTTTATGGTTATAGAGTGATGATATTGATTAGATCTGGTCTTTTCTTTAAGAGTTGTAATAGACCTATTATGTCAGTCTTTGATTAATTGAGAAGCTGGGGGCCTGGTAATTGAATATGGAGCCTTTCACCTCTAAGTCACTGAATCAAATCCAGCCCAAATTGGTAGTGACCAAGAATGATTACAGCAGAGGCTCTTTGGCTGCCTCCGTGAAGTGTGTTGAGGTCAAGTGGAAGTATGTCGGGATAATTGCTGACAGGAGACAGGCTCATATCTACTGTCACTCTTGCCTCGTAGTCAGTGTGGCCAGACTTGGATGAAAGGCCCCCAGAACTGAGAAGTCCAAAGGAGACAGACGTCCCTGTGAGTGGCCAAGGCTTGTGTCCCTTAACAATGAAATAATTGGGACATCTCTTTACTATTGGAGGAAGAACTGCTCTATTAGGAAACTTTCTCAGCTATTTCAATTAGTTTACTTAAGGTTTTGGTAAGATGAGAACTAAAACTGTCTTGATGAACAGTCTAGAGACTGAATTTGAACAGGTCTGGGCTTGGAGACTTAACTTCCTGACATCTCCTTCTGATCCTGCTTCAGTTGCTCATCAACCTGTTCTCTGCTCAATTCTTGTGAAACAGTACCGAGTAGTCAGAACGGTCATTACTGGCATTGATCCAACTTACTCTGTGCTTTCAAACAGGCTTTATTATTAAATGATAACTATTTGAAGGATAAAAGATTATTTCCAGAGGTATTTTCCCTAATTTCCTTCCTATGTTTTAAATTCAGGACTTTATTGAATATAATGTTTTAAACTCACTATTTCTTCTTCACATAAACAAATCATTATTTCTCAAGGAAAATTGGGATCTGCTTTTATGCGTGATAAATTGATATCTCCAATCTTATTAAATAATTAATATTGCTATCTTATTATTTCTAAAGAAAGGGAGTTTGAATTAGTGCTTCTGAAATTAGCTGTGTTAAAAGATATTTTTAAAAAAATTTCTCAACTATGATAGTCAATACACTTGTGAAGTATGATAAAATGAAATACCTAAGAAATAACATAAAAACAAAGATACAAAATATAAAACCTGATCATCTGATTATTAAATTAATAGATATATGATATAACTTTCCATAATACTTCTACTGTGTTTTCTCCCAGTGACTTTATTTTCTTTGTTACACACTAGTAACAATTTATGATAAGCATTGCTTGATGGACCAAGTTTTCAGTAGCCTGCCTTAAATACACACTTTGAAAAATAAATTTATTTAGACAAGTAAAATTTTATCTGATATGGTGATATGTAACAATGAAAACAAAATGATTAAGAACAAGAAATGATTAAGTATGAACAAGGTCTAAAATTTTAGCTAGCTCTTCAAGTGTGCATCAGTTCAGTTCAGTCGCTCAGTCATGTCCTACTCTTCGTGACCCCATGAATTGCAGCACTCCAGGCCTCCCTGTCCATCACCAACTCCCAGAGTTCACTCAAACTCACGTCCATTGAGTCGGTGATGCCATCCAGCCATCTCATCCTCTGTCGTCCCCTTCTCCTCCTGCCCCCAACCCCTCCCAGCATCACAGTCTTTTCCAATGAGTCAACTCTTCACATGAGGTGGCCAAAATACTGGAGTTTCAGCTTTAGCATCATTCCTTCCAAAGAACACCCAGGACTGATCTCCTTCAGAATGGACTGGTTGGATCTCCTTGCAGTCCAAGGGACTCTCAAGAGTCTTCTCCAACACCACAGTTCAAAAGCATCAATTCTTTGGCACTCAGCTTTCTTCACAGTCCAATTCTCACATCCATACATGACTACTGGAAAAACCATAGCCTTGACTAGATGGACCTTTGTTGGCAAAGTAATGTCTCTGCTTTTTAATATGTTATCTAGGTTGGTCATAACTTTCCTTTCAAGGAGTATGATGATGATGATGATCACTCGCTCAGTCGTGTCCTACTCTTTGTGACCCCATGAATCGCAGCACGCCAGGCCTCCCTGTCCATCACCAACTCCCGGAGGTCACTCAGACTCACATCCATCGAGTCAGTGATGCCATCCAGCTATCTCATCCTCTGTCATCCCCTTCTCCTCCTGCTCCCAATCCCTCCCAGCATCAGAGTCTCCTCCAATGAGTCAACTCTTCGCATGAGGTGGACAAAACACTGGAGTTTCAGCTTCAGCATCATTCCTTTCAAACAAATCCCAGGGCTGATCTCCTTCAGAATGGACTGGTTGGATCTCCTTGCAGTCCAAGGGACTCTCAAGAGTCTTCTCCAACACCACAGTTCAAAAGCATCAATTCTTCAGTGCTCAGCCTTCTTCACAGACCAGCTCTCACATCCATACCTGACCACAGGAAAGACCATAGCCTTGAGTAGGCGAACCTTTGTTGGCAAAGTAATATCTCTGCTCTTGAATATGCCATTTAGGTTGGTCATAACTTTCCTTCCAAGGAGTAAGCATCTTTTAATTTCATGGCTGCAGTCACCATCTGCAGTGATTTTGGAGCCCAGAAAAAGAAAGTCTGACACTGTTTCCACTGTTTCCCCATTGATTTCCCATGTAGTGATGGGACCAGATGCCATGATCTTCGTTTTCTGAATGTTGAGCTTTAAGCCAATCTTTTCACTCTCCACTTTCACTTTCATCAAGAGGCTTTTGAGTTCCTCTTCACTTTCTGCCATAAGGGTGGTGTCATCTGCATACCTGAGGTTATTGATGTTTCTCCCAGCAATCTTGATTCCAACTTATGTTTCTTCCAGTCCAGCATTTCTCATGATGTACTCTGCATATAAGTTAAATAAACATGGTGACAATATACAGCCTTGACGTACTCCTTTTCCTATTTGGAACCAGTCTGTTGTTCCATGTCCAGTTCTAACTGTTGCTTCCTGACCTGCATACAGATTTCTCAAGAGGCAGATCAGGTAGTATGGTATTTCCATCTCTTTCAGAATTTTCCACAGTTTCTTGTGATCTACACAGTCAAAGGCTTTGGCATAGTCAATAAAGCAGAAATAGATGTTTTTCTGGAACTCTCTTGCTTTTTCCATGATCCAGCGGATGTTGGCAATTTGATCTCTGGTTCCTCTGCCTTTTCTAAAACCAGCCTGAACATCAGGAAGTTCACGGTTCACATATTGCTGAAGCCTGGCTTGGAGAATTTTGAGCATTCCTTTACTCAAAGATAAAGTGAGATGAGTGCAATTGTGCGCTAGTTTGAGCATTCTTTGGCATTGCCTTTCTTTGGGATTGGGATGAAAACTGACCTTTTCCAGTCCTGTGGCCACTGTTGAGTTTTCCACATTTGCTGGCATATTGAGTACAGCACTTTCACAGCATCATCTTTCAGGATTTGGAATAGCTCCACTGGAATTCCATCACCTCCACTAGCTTTGTTCGTAATGATGCTTTCTAAGGCCCACTTGACTTCACATTCCAGGATGTCTGGCTCTAAGTCAGTGTTCACACCATCATGATTATCTGGGTCTTGAAGCTCTTTTTTGTACAGTTCTTCTGTGTATTCTTGCCACCTCTTCTTAATATCTTCTGCTTCTGTTAGGTCCATACCATTTCTGAGAAGATACTAAATAAGCTAGGAAATATTAGGTGAGTTCAATGATGAAAACAAAGTGAAGTGATAAGATAAAGACTTAGAAGAAAGGTGTGCATGTCTGTGCTCAGTCATGTCAGACTCTTCCTGATCCCATCTCTTCGTAGACCGCCAAGCTCTTCCATTCATGGCATTTCCTAGGCAAGAATACTGGAGTGATTTGCCATTTCCTACTCCAGGAGATCTTCTCAACCCAAGTGTCAAACCTTCATCTCCAGTGTCTCTTTCATTGACAGGCAGATTCTATACCACTGCTCTACCTGGGAAGCCTAGGGTAGGGTGTAGACAATACCTAAAGAGTTGAAATTTGAATTGAGAGTTGAATAGATTGGAAATAGGCAAAATGAGCCAGAGGAAGCATATACCAAGCGTGTCACGAAGTAGAGATTAGCTGGGAGAGGCTCAGAAACAGTAAAGGTCAATGAAGCTGTAGTTCAGAATGATGGAAGTAAATAAGTTCTAAGAGTTGGTCAGGGTCAGACTTTACAGGCCAATGTAAGGAACCCAGAGTTTATTTTTCATGTTATGAGAAACCATTAAGAAATTTTACACAGAGTAGACATAAGATATGATGTACGTTTTAAAAAAGTTACTCTGGAACTCTGGTAGTTGCGTGCATAATGGATTTTATGGAACAAGAGACAAAGATGGAAGACAGTTACCAGGTAGTGTAACTGTCTTGGTTACAAGACAACTGTCTTGACTTGACCAGAGACCAGGAAGAAGAGAAGTGAACCGAATGGGATGTGTGTACATGTCAATGCCAAACCCCTATCCCCCTCCCCAATCCTGCCTCCCTGGCAACCATAAATTCACTCTCTAAGTTTATTAGTCTGTTTCAGTTTTATAAATAAGTTCATTTGTATCTTTTTTTAGATTCATATAAGTGATATTATTATGATATTTGTCTTTCTCTTCTGATTTATTTCACTCAGTATATACTGACAATCACTAAGTCCATCCATGCTGCCATAAATGGCATTATTTCATTCTTCTTAATGGCTGAGTTTTCATCACATATAATGTACACACTGCTATATTTAAAGTGGATAACCAACAAAGACCTACTGCATAGCACAGGGAACTCTACTCAATATTGTATAACTACCTAAATGGGAAAAGAATTTGAAAAAGAAGAGATACATGTACAACTAAATCACTTCACTGTACATCTGTAACACAACATTGTTAATCACCCAGCACCTAATCACCTATACTTCAATATAAAATAAAAAGTTAAAAAAAGAATGAGAAGTGTTGTTGAAGAATCAACAGGATATTTTGACATGGGGAGTGGGTGAAGAAATGAGAAGATTTGCGGATGCTACTTCTGTTCCCCCTACATGAAGATGGAAAAGACAAGCACATTTGCAGTTGGATGAATTAAGACTTGAAGTTTGGTCACCTTAAATTTGAGATGACCCCTAGATAACCAAATGAAAATGGTGATTAGGAAGTCAAGAATGTGAGTTTCAGGATGCTGCTGCTGCTGCTAAGTCGCTTCAGTAGTGTCCGACTCTGTGCGACCCCATAGACGGCAGCTCGCCAGGCTCCCCATCCCTGGGATTCTCCAAGCAAGAACACTGGAGTGGGTTGCCATTTCCTTCTCCAATGCATGAAAGTGAAAAGTGAAAGTGAAGCCGCTCAGTCGTGTCCGACTCCTAGCGATCCCATGGACTGCAGCCCACCAAGCTCCTCCCTCCATGGGATTTTTCAGGCAAGAGTACTGGAGTGGGGTGCCATTGCCTTCTCCGGTTTCAAGATGAGGAGAGGTTAAATGAGATCGAGTGTTTGGTGTGGGTCACTTAAGGAAAGAGGGTAAAGAGAGAAGAATGGAGTCCTAGAATAAATTCCAGGGCTCTGTTCCAATATTTTGGCCATCTGATGTGAAGAGCTGACTCAAGAGCCTGATGCTGGGAAAGACTGAGGGCAGGAGGAGAAGGGGATGACAGAGGATGACAGTAAGGAGGCAGGAAAAGGAACTATGCTGTCATCTGTCTATGCAGAGGAACCATCCATTATCCATTCAAACTGTAACTATCCCTGAGTGTCAGGAGGGAAGTCCCACTGAAAACATCTGTACCTAAACATCAGACCACATTCTTGGATTAATCTGTTAGGCTTCATAGGAAACTCAAGTCTTCTGTACAAATAATATTGTGTGTCGTGTAGACTCAGCCTTTAAAAAAATCCATTGTCATTATAATCCTCAAATTGCTTCTCTACACCAGGAGCAGAAACGGGAAGCTGAAAAAAAAAACCTGAAATGAAAATGCAACCGAAACGTCAAGCTCCAGTTTAAACGTGCATGGCAAACACTCCAGTGTGCACATTTTAAAACAAAACAGATGAGCTATTTTAAATGCTTATTGCCAAACTTAAAAGATCATAACCATTACTATTAAAAAAAAAACTTTAGAAAGCAATTTTTTGTACCTTTAAGTCCTTGGCTCTGATGGTCTGCTCCTCTGACCTTGATCTAATCATGAATATCTATGCTACTTAATTATAATAAAAAATCCTACATTGCACTCTAGATGGTAGATGCACTTTTTTTTTTCTTCTTCTTCTTCTTTGGTCACCTGCCAGTTCTCAAAATTACAGCAGTGGGAAGAAATGCAAATGAAGACTGTGCTTGACAGCTAAACATAATGGAATGCATGGTCCACATTTGAAAAGTTACCTTAAAATAAAAGGTAGCATATAAAAAATCATTTCTTTAAGGTCACCTATGGCTTTGAATTACAGCTTTGAGGAAGTTCCAATTTAGTCATCAGAGAGGAAGAAGCCAAAATAAGGATGATGTACTTTTCTAGAGTGAAGACAGAGTTTTACTTCACCACAGTTGAGTGATTGTATAACTTTGAAAAATAAAACAAAACAAAGCAAAACAACTCCAAAATATTCATCTTATAGAGTATTATGTAAAGTAAACCGCTGGTGAACATTTTGTAACTTTACCTGCAACTAATACAATTTTTTCTTGTAACTGGCCAAAGAAAGGTTACCTTATCACTTGTTAAAATAAGTAGCATATGAACTACATTAGTCTGGCAGTAAACAAAGCTGATCAAATAGATTTGTATTACATGAAGAACTGTAGTTCTTTATTCAGATGAATATATACTTTCAAATAGGAGATTAGGAAGCAAATGGTTGGATGCTGAATAGTTATTTGGAATATGTGAGTGCAAAAATTATGTATAAGCTTCCCTGTTGGCTTAGTAAGTAAAGAATCTGCCTGCAACGCAGGAGACCCAGGTTTGATCCCTGGCTTGGGAAGAAGCCCTGGAGTAGGAAATGGCAACCTGCTCCAGTATTCTTGCCTGGAAAATTCCATGGACAGAAGAGCCTGGTAAGCTACAGTCCATGGGTTGCAAACAGTCAGACAGGACTGAGTGACTAACACATTCACAAAAGCAGAATTACTTGACAATTACATACTCCAGAATATTGCCAAAGTGGTCTTTTGACAAAAGTTTATACTTCCTTTACTTTTTCCTCTTTTTTGCCTTTTGGGGCTGAGAGGATCTCTCAGACATCGTTTTGCATAATGAACCCATTCCACAGACTGCCAGGAGGCTGTGTACTGCCCAGCTGTGACTGAGAACACAGAGTTCTGAGAAACAAGGCAGAGGCTTCTGGGTAATGCTTCCCCTGTCTCATTGCCTCAGTACCTGGTGTGAAAAATACAAGCTCTAGCCTGAGAAAAGTAAGATCTGGGTTCTGGTTCCACATCAGCCATTGCCTGTGACATCTTGGGCAACTCATTAAATTCAATTATGTCTACTGTACTTAGTTTAACAATAACAAACACTGAACATTTAGTATATTCCAAGTATGTATACAACTCAGGAATTTTCTTTTATAATTAAATTTATTTAATTGAGGGCTTCCCTTGTGGTTCACCTGATAAAGAATCTGCCTGAAGTGCCAGAGACCTGGGTTTGATCCCTGGGTTGGGAAGATTCCCTGGGGAAGGAAAAGGCTACCCACTCCAGTATTCTGGCCTAGAGAGTTCCATAGACTGTATAGTCCGTGGTTCGCAGAGTCAGACACGACTGAGCAACTTTCATTGATTTTTAATTGAAGGACAATTGCTTTACAGTATTGTGTTGGTTTCTGCCAAACTGACACATGAATTTTTAACTGTATTCAGAAATAGATCATTTCAACACAACGTGCTAGATGGAAAAGTAAAGCTCGGGATGGTACAAGAGCAGAAACCAAGTTCATGGAGTATAGTCTGTAAAAGGAAACCCTGTGCCCTTCTTACCCACTTCACTGATATGAGGTGAAAGGAAGTACCAGTGGTGAATGTGCTTAATTTTAAAAAATATAACTTCTTGCATTGCTATTAGTGGTAGTTGTATAGATAAGGGGTAAAAGTAGGGGTAACAGGGAAGGTACTACTGAAAGTAAAATATGTTAGAAATTAAGATCAGAGTTTTTTTTAAATGAAATTAAGATCAGAGTTTTTTTAAACAAGAGGGATAATATGAACAGAGTGACTGATCAAAGGAAGAGAATAGAAATTCCAGAAATGCAAGTGGTGGTATACAGGAAGGTGGCATCTCAAAGCAGTGGGAAAAAATACACTTTTTAATAAGAGGCCAGATAATATGACAGTCATATGGAAAAAGATAAAATTGAGTTCACTCTTAAAACTTATTCTAATGCAATTTCCAAATGGGTCACAGATATAAAGGTAAATATATATATATATATATATATATATATATATATATATATATATACCAAAAGAAATATGAATGAATTCTTTTATAATCTGGGAGTGAGTAAGACTTTTTCACCAAAGTTCAAAATCTAGAAACATAAAGAAGATAGGTAAATTTTATTTCAAACATAAACTATGCAAAAGACAAAAGCAAATAGACAAAAGTCTTATGCATGGAAGGGCTCTACCATGGCTCAAGGGCAAAGAATCCACCTGCAATGCAGGAGGTGTGGGTTCAATCCCTGGGTTGGGAGGATGCCCTGGAGGAAGGCATGGCAACCCACTCCAGTACTCTTGCTGGGTGAATCCTGTGGACAGAGAAGACTGGTGGGCTACAGTCCAGTCCACAGGGTCACTAATAGATGACCTGTTAGTTGCTTTTAATAATAGGTTAAAAACAACTAATAGATCATCTTTGGAAGACACTGAAGTTCACCTCATTAATTTGAAAATCTAAAACTAGAGGGAAAGAATTAGGCATTTATCTTCTTTTCCTTACACAAACTACTTCTGTGTAATGAAATAGTTATTGAGAATACATTTCAGCTAATAAAATTTCTCTTTATAGAATTTCCTTATAGAATTATTTCAGCTAATAAAAGAGGAAGAAATATAGAATATCACCAACCTGCAACCCCCAGTGGGATCATAGATTTGGACAAAAATTAACAATGGTTACTGACCCTGCAAAAGCAGATAATGAGACAGTGTGAAGTACCTAACACCATCTGTGAAGGAATTTTGCCAAAAATGAAAAATATGAATCTGATCAAGGATCTATGTCTGTCAGACATTTTAGGGGAAATAAAAAGGGAAAACCTTTTGGATGACATTAAATGGATGAAATCAGCAAAATTCAGATTATGTGAAATGTTCAGATTTCTTAAGGAAAAAAATACAGAAAGGAGAGAAATAGAGATGAAGGGGGAATATATATGGTTTAAGGGACATAGCTGCCATTTGGAATATATGGGCCTTATTTGGATTTCATTTGAATAAATTATAAAACAAAATAAAATAAACAGATTTTAAAAAGGAAACATTTTTTAACAGATACTTGATCATCTTAAGAAATTCCCTGTGTGTGTTAATGACATTGTGATTATATTTTTAAAGTATTGAGCATATATATAGCTTCTTTTTATACACACATATATGAAGCACTGTAATATTTAGTTCTTGCTTCAGAACTACCAGTAGGGATGGGGGAAAAGTGAGTAGAAATGAATTGAGAATTGTTGAAGCTGAGAGCTAGATAGAAGGTTCATATATGATTTTTTTCTACTTTTGTTTATGTTTAAAATATTCCATTAGTAAAACTCTTTTAACAAGGGAAAAATAAGATAGATTATTGATATTCTTACAGACTCTGTTGCTCTCATGTGAAGTAAGTGACAGACTCTACAAATTCTCTAAGTTGAAAGTGAAATTATAGGGAACCTAAGAGGTAGAAGATGCATCAATAAAACCATAAAAACAAAAAAAAAAATGTAAAGTTAGATTTACTTACATTTTTCTGGCTGATAAATCACGTTATAGTGCATCATATAAAGAGTTATCAGAGCCATAAGTGTAGACATAAAAGTAATAAGTAAAACCAGGGCCCAGGCCCCTGAGTATTGGACATAAGATACACCCAGAAAGACCACAGTTGCATTCAGGTTCATGATCCAATAAAACCTGGGAATCAAAAACAAAAAATAGAATTGCCATTGAGTAACTTCATATAATAATTGCTAATTCTTCCAATAAACATAGGCTATAAAGTAGTAGCATATGAGGCAAGCTAGATTTTGCAAATATTGTTCATTAGCTTTCTTTTTTCAAATTCCATTTTTTTTTATTTTTATAAAAATTTTAAAGGTTATTCTACATCTATAGTTGTTACAAAACAGTGGCTCTATTCCCCATGTTGTATAAATACATCCTAGTAGCCTATCTTACATACAACAGTCTGTACCTCCCACTCCCCCAGCCTCTATATTCCCCTGCCCCATAACCACTAGTTCATTCTCTGTATCTGTGAGTCTGCTTCTCTTTTGTCATATTCACTAGTTTGTTGCATTTTTTAGATTCTATATATAAGTGAAATCATACAGTATTTGTCTTTCTCTATCTGACTTATTTCACTTGACAAAATACCCTCCAATTCCATCCATGTTGCTGCAAATGGCAAAATTTCTTTCTTTTTTATGCCAAGTAGTATTCCCTTGTATGTATATACCACATCTCCTTTATTCATTCATCTATTGATGGACACAGGCTGTTTCCATAACTTGGAAACTGTAAATAAGGTTTCTATGAATATTGGGGTGCATGATTCTTTTCAAAATTAGTGTTTTGGGTTTTTTTTTCAGATATATATACGCAGAAGTGGAATTGCTGGGTTATATGGTAGTTCTATTTTTGATTTTTTGAGAAACCTCCATGCTGTTTTCCACAGTGGCTGTACCAATTTACATTCCCACCCACAGTGCACAAGGGTTCGCTTTCTTCCACATCCCTACCAACATTTGTTATTTGTGTGCTGTTTGATGATAGATGTTCTGATGGGTGTGAAGTGATATTAATATCTCATTGTGGTTTTTAGTTGCATTTCCTTGATGATTAGATATGTTGAGCATCTTTTCATATGCCTGTTGGCCATCTGCATCTTTGTTTATTAGCTTTCTTATTAAGTACATACTTATTAAGTGGGGTCTGGTTGCTCAGTGCTCAAAAGCCAATAAAGAGGCAAAGTTGGTAGAAAGGAAAAATTGCTTTGTTTTGGGTGCCAGCAACTAGGGCAGGGGGCTTCTCTGGTGGCTCAGTTGGTAAAGAATCTGCCTGCAGTGCAGGAGACCTGGGTTTGATCCCTGGGGAGGGAAGATTACCTGGACATGGAAATGGCAACCCACTCCAGTATTCTTGCCTGGGAATTCCCATGGACAGAGGAGTCTGGCGGGCTAAGTCCATGGGGTGGCAAAGAGCTGGACACGACAACCGGGGAAGGGGGAGAGCAGACTCCTGTCCAAAGGCTGACTCCCCTCCACTGACAATCAATGGTCAAGAGCTTTTATTGGCAGAAGGGAGGTACATATAGAAACAGTACAGTGAGTCTGAGAGTCACCTTGAAATTGGTCATATGGTGGTCTGACCAATGTCATCTTGTCAATTTAAGTTTTGAATATGTATGCACTCATGAAATGATCACCCCATTCAAAATCTTGAACATCTACTCTCCATAACTGACCTAGAAAAGTAATCAAATGTCAAGCATGGTCATGCCGAGTGAGCTGACTGACTATAATCTACTAATAGTGATTTGTTTATTGCCATGCAGGGGAGGTACAAAGTTAGAATTTTGTAGGACAATGGGATAAAGTCCCTTGGCTCTACCTCAGGTCATCTTTAATGCTTCTCCAAGCCGGACACTTGAACTGTGGCTGGTATTAACAAAGAGAAGCTAGAGCTGAAAGCAATGTTATAGTCCTTTTAATTTTTAAGAAACCCTGTTTCTAATGCTAAGTATTGCAGAGAAATCCAAGAGGACTCCCTGAGACTCTTCAGTACACCACTGGGGAATGTAAACGGAATTACTTTAAAGAGGGTCAAGGAAAATTACAATTCTTCCAAGACTTACATCTTGTGAAATATAGTTATAAACCAAAGAATTATAGTGCTGAATATCTCTGTATAGGAAGAGATTTCACATAAAGTACTAAGTGTATTTTAACAAATGTCACCCGACCTATTTGATTGTGTAATTTTCTAAAAGAATTGCTTACTACAATCACGCTTTATATATGTCTTTGTTGATCCATGGACAGGACAAGCCATAGATAATTAAGGGTAAAATTATATATGTATCAACTGTAAAAAAAATAAAGGAAATAAAAATCCACAGTCTTCAAACTCACCATTAAGACTCCTTTCATCTCATAGCTCACTAGCAAATTGAATATATAAAGCACCTCTCCCACAGAAAGTCAGAGAGCAAAGCACTAAAGCAAAATAAATACCAGTGATTAAGGAAAATTGAAAGCAGCAGTAAAAATATGTTTCTTTAGTCTACTTTTAAACACAGACTGGGAACTGCAAATAATTGGGAGTATATATAAATGGTAATTTTTTTTTTTTTTTTTGGTCTTCATGATTCCACAGTGTTGAATACAAATAAAGGGGAAAAACCTTATCGCTGCAAAATTTAGCAACCCTTTTGGGATTAATAATTTTAAAATTCGCCATAATTTATTTAGTAATAATTTTTAAAGTCACTCAAATGTTTTGTCATTTTTTAGACTGAGCAATTTTGACATGCTTCAGACTTATTTTAAGTGATTATAAGATAAACAGTTTGAAATGGGCTTTCCATCCTACTTGAGAACATAATGAAAGAGGGGAGGAAAACTTCTGGGTCTCCCAAGCCTTAGTGGATAATTTTAAGAGTTGAGAGATAATATGTTATTCTTCATGGAATGATACTGAGATAATTCACCAGGATTATGGTGGCTCTTCACCTGGATTTGTGGCTCTTCAATGGGTTAAAATGAACTGTTTAGAAGGGTCAATGTAACAGTGGGGCGCTGATTTCATGGTGGATGCTGTTGTCAGTCGGAGAAATGGATGGCACCCCACTCCAGTACTCTTGCCTGGAAAATCCCATGGATGGAGGAGCCTACTAGGCTGTAGTCCATGGGGTCGCGAAGAGTCGGACACGACTGAGCGACTTCCCTCTCAATTCTGGAGAAGGAAATGGCAACCCACTCCAGTGTTCTTGCCTGGAGAATCCCAGGGATTGGGGAGCCTGGTGGGCTGCCATCTATGGGGTCACACAGAGTCGGACATGACTGAAGTGACTTGACAGCAGCAGCAGCTGTTGTCAGCCACTGCTTCTTTTAGCATGACCACTGGCCCATTGAAATACTTCAAAGAATAATCTAGCTGATATGAACTTGGAGAAAGAGAGACCAAAGGAAGTTTTGCAGTTCCTACTTAAAATTATTGGAGTATAGTTGATTTACAATGTTTGTGTTGGTTTCAAGCTTCAGTTAAATAGTACATATATTCATTCTTTTACTAGATTCTTTTCCCACATTGGGTTATTACAGAATATTGAGTAGAGTTCCCTGTGCTATACCATAGGTCCTTGTTGATTATCTATTATATAAATATAGTAGTGTGGGCTTCCCAGGCGGCTCAGTGTTAAAGAACCCGCCTGCCAATGCGGGATCCAGATTCAAGCCTTGGGTCAGGGAGATCCCCTGGAGAAGGAAATGGCAACCCACTCCAGTATTCTATTCTTGCTTGGGAAATCCCATGAACAGAGGGGCCTGGAGAGCTACATGGGGTTGCAGAAGAATAGGACATGACTGAACAGTTAAACAATAGTAATATAGTAGTATCTGTGTGTTCATCCCAAGCTCCTAATTTAGTCCTCCCTGCTAAGTTTCTCCTCTTTAACCATAAGTTTGTTTCTAAAATTAGTGAGTCTGTTTTTGTTTTGTAAACAAATTCATTTATATAATTTTTTCCTACTTTTCATCATAAGTATTTTTCAACAATGCTATTAAAGAAAAGACAGCTTAATAAAAGAAAATCATTGATTTTGGTGGACAGGCAGCACAATTTAAATAAAAGGTTTATTTTTAATTAAGAAATTCAGGAGACCGCTTCATTCTCTTTCTTTGCTCTCCCTGCCTCTCACTTTTCTAACTTGCTCTTCATTCCCTTTCTGTCTTTATTTCCCTTTCTTCTGTCAACATCCCAATTTTAATAGTTGTTAATGTTGTTGAAGAGAAAACCAGGCCCAAAATTATGTTACTTGGGCTAAAGTCCATGATACCAACCTAGACTTAGATACATGACTTACTTGAAGTTTTGAGCCTCCCCAGAAATGTAATCAACCAGTCTGGAATTTTCTGGTCAGCATCAATGAAGTCATCTGTCTTGTGAACCTCTCCATCCTTCAGGAGAAAAAGCAGCAATCTATGTGATGCAACCCTTGCCATTCCCTTCCCAACACCCACCCCCCAAAGAAGATATCCTGACCTCAAAATAATGCTTTCTTTTCTTTTGCTAATAGCTCCCTTGCCCTACCCTTCTTCCTACAAAAGGCTTCCATTTGGTACAACCCCTCAAAGCACCATTCCGGTTGTTAGAAGAGATGCTCCCCAATTCATGAATGACCTGATAAAGCCCACTCATTTCAGTTCAGTTCAGTCGCTCAGTCATGTCCAACTCTTTGCAACCCCATGAATCACAGCACGCCAGGCCTCCCTGTCCATCACCAACTCCCAGAGTTCACTCAGACTCACATCCATCGAGTCAGTGATGCCATCCAGCCATCTCATCCTCTGTCGTCCCCTTCTCCTCCTGCCCCCAATCCCTCCCAGCATCAGAGTCTTTTCCAATGAGTCAACTCTTCGCATGAGGTGGCCAAAATACTGGAGTTTCAGCTTTAGCATCATTCCTTCCAAAGAAATCCCAGGGCTGATCTCCTTCAGAATGGACTGGTTGGATCTCCTTGCAGTCCAAGGGACTCTCAAGAGTCTTCTCCAACACCACAGTTCAAAAGCATCAATTCTTCGGTGCTCAGCCTTCTTCACAGTCCAGCTCTCACATCCATACATGACCACTGGAAAAACCATAGCCTTGACTAGACGGATCTTTGTTGACAAAGTAATGTCTCTGCTTTTGAATATGCTATCTAGGTTGGTCATAACTTTTCTTCCAAAGAGTAGGTCTTCAAATTTACTCTGTTGCTTTTTAAAAAAAGGTGTATCATTTTCTCATTTTCTGAGTTTAAGATCTTTGAAGCACTGCATGTTTATTGATGACAGTAAGTCACTATTGACACACCTACAGGGTCAAAGCCACCTCACAGGCCTTAACAAAAAGCGGGAGGCTGCAGGATCAGTAAGAAATGTAAGACATTTTTTTTCTCAATATTTTTTAGTTTATCGTTGTATGTCAGAGAGAAATTCTGAGTATTTTCTGAATGCTGACAATTTTGGCAAAGATAACAGAGGAAGTGCCTGTTGTTACTACATTGAGTGGGCACATTTGTTAAACTTGGCTGGAGCCCAGGCAAATAGAATTTTGGAAGGTCTAGTGGTTTTTTAAAAAACTGTTTACAAGCTATTCCTCAGTAGTCAACTTAGAAGATATTCTGAGTGCAAGCATACCTTGAAGATATCAATACTATCGGTCTGGTTTCAGACCACCAAGATATAACAGGGGGCATGAAGTTTTTGGTGCAAAAACTTTTGTTTTCCCAGTGTATATAAAAGTTATGTTTACACTACGCTATAATGCATTAAACATGCTATAGCATTATGCCTAAAAAAATAATGTGCTTACCTTAATTTAAAAATATTTTGTTGCTAAATAATACTAACCATCATCTAAGCCTTGAGTGCATGGTGGTAGTAACATCAAGGATCACTGATCACAGATCACTGTAATAAATAAAATAATAATAATGAAGTTTACATACTGTGAGAATTATCAGATACTTCAGAAACACAAAGTCACCAAAGGCTGTTGGAAAAAATGGCACCAATAGACTCGCTACACACAGGCTGTCATTAACTTCCAATTTGTAAATTTTATGAAATTTACAATTCATAAAAATTTATAAATTTTTGAAATTAAAAATTCTATTCCCTGTGAAGCACAATAAAGCAAAGTAATAAAAAGAGTTATGTCCACATTAATAAGTACTAATAAGAAATGAGTTCTAATAAGACTATGCTAAGAACTGTTTTGATTTTGTTAGCTGAAATGTATCTTGTAAATTATGACTTTACCATTGAAGAATTGTGTAATTTCATATTTTGTTTTTCTCCTCAAGGATTAGGTAGGATTTCTCAATCAGGTAGATTTCTGGAGTGGTAAAGAAAAACTGTTATGAATCATCAAAATTTTCTGAAGCATCTTCATACAAAATAAGTGGTTCCATCAGTGTTTAGCTCCATTTCTTTTCAAAAATCCAGACCACGTGTGGAAGTCTCTTTTCTTAAGTCTCTCGAACTGTTTTCAAAATTCTGAAGCACTTGGTAAAAATGCACATTCCCCAGCTATGCTCCCAGGAAATTCTGATCTGAGAAGTTGGAGGTAGGGATATGGGCAATGTTTTTTTGTTTTGTTTTTTAATTAATTTTTATTGTCATATAGTTATTTTACAATGTTGTGTTAATTACTACTATACGGCAAAATGAATCAATCATACACATACATATACCCTCTCCCTTTTGAATTTCCTTCCCATTCAAGTCATCACACTGCATTAAGTAGAGTTATGGGGAACATTTTTTAACAAAATCCTCAAATGATTCTTAAAATCAGGTAACACTGCTTGAGAGCAGTGGTTCTCAAACCTGACTACTTAGGCAGCTTAAAAAAAAAAAAGCCTCTGGTTCCCACCTCAAATTAACATGATCAGAATTTCTGGT
Source organism: Tragelaphus eurycerus (assembly GCA_935064755.1). Classification (NCBI taxonomy): domain Eukaryota; kingdom Metazoa; phylum Chordata; class Mammalia; order Artiodactyla; family Bovidae; genus Tragelaphus; species Tragelaphus eurycerus. The sequence continues at coordinate 12,013,160 of CAKXYN010000036.1, read as the reverse complement.
GGCAGGGTCCAGGCATCAGTATTTTTAAGCTTTCCTGGACGTCTAGGTTTGAGAATCACTTCTCTCAGACAGTACTCTGATACTCCCTGGTGGCTTGGCTGGTAAAGAATCCACCTGAAATGCAGGAGAGCCAGGTTCGATCCCTGGGTTGGGAAGATGCTCTGGAGAAGGGACTGGCAACCCACTCCAGTATTCTTGCCTGGAGAATCCCATGGACAGAAGAGTCTGGTTGGCTACAGTCCACGGGGTTACAAAGAGTCAGACACAACTAAGTGACTAACTTTCACTTTCTCTCAGATAATACTTTAGTAAAATATTACAACAGGCTTGGAAAAAAAGGCTGTGGGACAATAATTTTTTCCTCTAGTACTTTCCTAAGATAAAAAATATTAAATTTGAGCAAGTATTTTAAATCAGACAAGTAGGAGACATATATTATGTAGAGTCAAACTGAGTACCAGATAATCAAAATTTCAGGGATGGAATAATTCAGTCTCTAGACTTTTACAAGAAATTTACCAATATCTTATTTGAGCCTTTACAGCATGTAGAATTCACTCTGGTAACTGGCTCACAACAGACTATGATATGCAGACGGGATGCAAATTATCAGGTGAAGTAGCAAAGATATGAGTGAGTGTTAGTCGCTCTGTCATGTCCGACTCTTTGCGATCTCATAAACTGTAGCTCACCAGGCTTCTCTGTCCATGGAATTCTCCAGGCAAGAATACTGGAGTGGGCTGCTATTCCCTTCTCCAGGGGATCTTCCCAACCCAGTGATAGAACCTAGGTCTCTTGCATTGTGGACAGATTCTTTACCATCTGAGCCACCAGGGAAACCCAAAGTAGAGACGTGAGGGAGCAAGATTTAAGTTTAACTGTGGTAGGATTTAAAATTACAGTCATGAACAGACTTAATTATTCACCATTCAGTTTGCTTCCCAAAAAGATTCTGCAGAGGTGTATTTACTTATATGATCTCCAGTATGGTAACTCTTAATTGTGCACCTCAGAGTTTGGAAAACACTGAAAGAGCTAGGTTCAGTTCTGGGTGATGGCACAAGCAGAAGTTGGCAGATTATTATGCCTCTTGATTTCAGGGAGCTTAGCTTTATTCTTTCAATGAGGTACATATTTGAGGATAATCCAGTACCAGATGGTGATGTTGGCTGGGAGAGGTTTTCTCACCTACATTTGGCAGCTCCACTCGGAAGTGGTGCTTTCAATGCCTGAGACTTCCAGTCTACACTATTTCACATGATCGTTAGGAGGTAGAGATGCAATGACACATCTCATTAAGGGTCCCGTAACTATGAACATCTGACATCTGTGCTGAAACCGGAACTGGATGCAACCTTCAAGTGGTTATGGATTCAAGTGGTATGTTGCTTTTTCAAAAGCCACTACTGAAATTCATTATATTAACCAGGCTTGTAATCTCTAGGGGCATTTTTGACTTGAAGAAATAGATGATAAATCAAGGGGCTGCTCATTTTAAAGATGATCTTCTCCTAAATGGTCTTCCTCTTTCCCAGAAATTGGACAGTGACTTTAGCTGATGACTTATTCGTCATTGAATAACATTGGTCATAGCTAACCTGATTTGAAAACCTATAATGTGCCATGGTACTTTGCGTAAAAACTCCACAACAGCCCTCCAAGGCATCCACATTCTGTGGCTGAGGGACCCGGGGCTTTGAGAGGTGAAGAAACTTGCTGAAAACTGTAAGACACCTAAGTGACACAGCCGGGTTCCCGCCAGCTGTCTGGCTGCCCAGCAGGGGTTCTATCCATCTTGCCACCAACCCCTGCAGTACGTACAAGAATAGAATGAACATTCATTTCTATAAACTGCAACAAGCAGCTGTTCATAAAAGTTTTTTCATAGTTTAGTATTTGAACTGAGAAAGAAAAAACAACCATCTTCAGCCTTCGAGGAGCTTATTATTTCTACAGTCTTTCATAATGTTAAAGAATAACACTCTGATTCTTTATATCCCTTTCTCAGCGCCCTTAATTTTAAAAAAATGTTGCATGATCCCTTTATTGGAGATTTTAATGAAATCAGAAAATAATAAGTAACCCAATATAAAGGTGTTCATCTTAAATGTGGCCTGGCTCCAGAAATTCATTTTCACCCCATTCCTCATCCCCCTTTCCAATGTCCTAAAACACAAACCCATTGGGTGTCCCCTCCATTTCCCTGAGGAAATATTTCATTCATATAATGGCTCCTTTGTAATCAACGCTGAGAAATGTCACTTTGATTAAACACAATTCTGAATGACTAAGACCACAGTACAATAAATTCTCCAGAGCTATCTTTCAGAACAACTGATTGCTCTCTAGTCTTAATCCTCCAGAGTCTTATTTAATCAAAATGATGTTGCTAATTAAGGATTAAAACCTCCGAATAGAATAAAAAGAAAGATTTTTCTTTCTCCTTTGGGCAGGTCAAGGAGGCAGAATTTGCTGTAAGGAAGTAAAGAGTTTCTTCCACCTTTGGTAAAATAGCATTATTCTCTTTCGTCTGGACTTAATCCAAAATAGGCCTGAGTGCTTTGTAATATTAATATAATATGGCAGGAGGGTGGGAAGAAGAAAAGGAAGGAAGAAAGACAGAAAGAAAAAAAGGAACTGTCTCAGATAGCTGCATGTAATAATACCTAAATAATATTTATTATAATTTTTTCATGTAATGCTTTAAATATGAGTTCTCTTTAGACATTTTGTCTGATGCTATTTCTGCTTTGCTTTTATCTATTGCTAACACTGGTGGAAAAGGCAATATTTGAGAAAAATGCTGCTAACTCATTTCACAGAGAAGAGGAAGAGAGACAACATATCTTGGATATATCTGATATCCACCGATGAATGACAATAACAACAAAATTCCCTACTAAGTGTTGAATCACATTTTCTTAAGACCAAAATTTCAATTTTTTTCTTGAATTTGCATTTGATAATTAAAATTTGTTCTTTAGAAACACATAACACTGTAAAAGAACTCACTGGGAGAGAAAGACTCATAAAAATGTTTGATTTCTATGGACTAGAAATTCTGTCAGGTGCTGGGGTGGAGTGAATGTGAAATAGAGATGTTGGTTGGTGCTTTAATGGATATTTAAGAAGTAAAATTCTTCTTCCATCTTTCTCATCTTCTTGCTGAATTTGTAATCTCTGCCGAATTAGTCTATTACAATGTAGACATAACTAAGAAAAACAACTTATTGATTACTTATTGATTACTGCTATGTGCCATGTTTTCTACCAGCAATATACATATTATTACCTCTAAGAAAATCCAGAAAAGGTATTATGATAACCCTTCAGAAATGGTTAAACTCATAAAGAATAAATGACATTACTAAGATCAGGCAATTGTGTAGAGCTGAGATTTCCACCAAGGCCTGTTTGGCTCCAAAACCATCTTCTATTCAATATGACACACCATCTCACACTTGTTTACGTGGAGGACAAATTCATCAATGTGTTTCAAGAAGGTGCCGGTAAGCTGTATTGGTCTATACCTGACTCATAGGCTCCTGGGACTACTGGCTTAATCACTGTCACAGGTATTATCTCACTGTCACCCAGCCCAATCAATGGCAAAGGCTGAATGACTGCCGTCAAAATGGACCCAGAGAGCAAACAATGAGAAATGCACAAAGGGAAAAGGATGTTATAAGCCTGTTTTCTCTCCCAGCTAGCTCTACTTACCAGTTAAAAAGGGATGTTCATTTCTGGGATCCACACTCCTGAAGGCTGTAAGCACCCAATGGACAGACTACAGCTCTGATTCCTCCTGTGCCGAGGCAGACGGCCAACAGTGCTACGTGAAACAGCCTTGTCTGCTCTTTTTTGGGTACATTGTTAATCAGATGGTGAGTGCCTATGTAGAAGTCCTCCAAGGGAAAGGCAGCCACAGATAATAAAACAGTGCCTGTGGATGGAGAAAAAGAGAAATAAATATGCATAGACCACTGACTCACCAAAGCACACCAGAAATAAACTTTTTCTTCTGAATGTAGCCTCATCTTGTGATAGTCTTATTAAAATACTAATCATGGCAATTCTGAAGGCAATATAATTTTCCTAAAAGTAAATATTTCCCTCAATATGTGTTTTTAATGAATCCAGAGTCCTAGTTTATTTTTCCCTCAAACTCAAACCACCTCTCAGAATATATAAACAAATCATATCCATTTTGGAGGAACTTTTTATTTTGTATTGGAGTATAACCAATTAACAATGTTCTGATAGTTTTAGGTGAATAGCAAAGGGACTCAGCCATACATATACACACATTGCTATGTTTAAAATGGATAATCAACAAGGACCTATTGTACAGCACATGGAACTCTGCTCAGTGTTATGTGGCAGCCCGCATGGGAGAAGGGGGTGGGGGAGAACAAATCAAGTCCATTTAAACAAAATTAAAGCAATTCAGAAACACCTGATGTGATGTGAGATACTAAAGATGTCTGCACTCCCACCCCTCAGAGAAAACCATCTTTCACAAAGGTTATTTGTTCTTAATCAAGAGAGACAGAAAATGCTATGATCTTAATCAACTCAGAAGCCTATTAAAGAAAACTTTTTGGGTTTTTTTTTAACATGAATTGCTTATATTTTTCTTTTTAAATTTTTTATTGGAGTATAGTTACTTTACAATATTGTGTTAGTTTCCACTGTATAGCAAAGTGAATCAGCTCTACATCTACATATATATATATATATATTTATATCCCCTGTTTTTTGTATTTCCAGATGTCCATCAACAGAGGAACGGATAAAGAACATGTGGTACACAATATACAGTGGAGTATTACTCAGCCATAAAAAGGAATGAAATTGGGTCATTTGTAGAGGCACGTATGAACCTAGAGACTATCATACAGGGTGAAGTAAGTCAGAAAGAGAGAAACAAATGCCGTATATCAACACATATATGTGGAATCTAGAAAACTGATATAGATGATCTTATCTGCAAAGGTGATTGGTATTGATGTACATGTACACTGCTATGTAGTCTGTTACCAAGTAAAAAAGAGTAAATCATGCTTAAATGCCTCCTCATCAGAAAATATTCCCTGATACAGAAGAGCAGCCTTGTCACTATCTAGTCTGTCCTGTCCACTTCCCCAGCTTTATTTGTCATTATTGTGCATTACCACCCAACAAAATAGCTATTTCTTGATTTTCTCATGTCCCATTTGACAAAGTTAGCTTCATAAGAAGAGACTGCTTTCTTCTCTGTTGCATTCCAGAACCTGGAACAATGCCTAGTAGTCAACAAGAAACATTTGTGGAATGGTGAAAGAATATTTGCCATGCAGTGACTTAGTTTATGTTTCACAGAACTGAAGCAGTTTACAAGTGTGAATTACACTCTGATCAATTTAGTGACTGGTACTTGGCCATCTGATAGCAATGTGTACAAGCTGAGTACCTGCTAACCCATCACTTCCTCATCATCTTCCCTGTCACCCAAAACTGCATTTCTGGTTGGTTTCGATGAACTACCTTCCTAAGTTCCTCAGCTCAGAACTTGGAGTTAATTTCTGTCCTTCCATTATATTTGTGCCCTTATTTAGTTGATGAGTTTTTTTGTTGTTTTATGTTCTTTCCTGGATTGATACTTCTCCATCACCTAGACCAGCATCCTGAGATTTTCTGTTCTCTCTCTAACCTCTCAATGGGATTGTTTATTGGAAGATTTCCCAAACGTGTTCATCATATCTTCAGTAACTCCTTTGTGTCTAGAAAACCACCTTGAACTTCACAGTCTAAATTTATAGACTGTTCATCAACTTGGTCTCTATACCTTATCAAACAAACCTGATATTTTACCAACATTGCTTGCAATCACTTCGCTCCCAAAATTTTAAGGATATATTTTTTTTCTTGCTATGTAAAGTAGCACAGGATAGTGTTAAATTCACTCATTTTTTTTAGCAGGTAACCATAACTCATAACATGGAAATCATGTATTCAAATGCAGTCTTAATTACTATATGACTAATTAAAAGATCATTTTTCATGAAAATGTTTCTCAGTTATTCTACATGAACTTCGAAACACCTTTTTAGCACATTTCATTTTAATTGTGAAGCAAATAAACATCACATTTCACATAGAATTTGTCACAAATTTGGGCTTGTGATAGGAAGGGGGAAAAGGAGGGCATTCTATAGAAGACAGACATTTGAAGAGATAATTAATATAAAATATCAGTGCAATGATAAAGGTATCAAAGCAACTTCTAACACACACATAGAGACACACATACATACATACACACTTACTAGTATCCCTCGAATTATACAGAGAATAAAATAAATTGAAACAACATTCTAGGCTCATTTATTAGACTTTATGCTAAAAACAAGGTGGGAATAACATAAATCAAACATTCTAATAAAAATCCACTCAAATAAGTTGTAAAACAATCCAGTCAGAAGTGGACACTCACCTAGAAAATGCAGAAATAAGCAAATATGGACCAGTTTGTTTCTTCCTAGGCAGACATCAGCAAGCCAACGTGCAAACACCCGGTTAAGGATTGACGCTCCAGTAAAATCCAAGTTCAAAACGGCGGCCTGGTAATTGCGACAACCAAGCTTGACACTACAGAAGGGAATCATATTGCAGACGACTTCGAAGAAAGTGAATCTCTCACACAGCTCTACTAGAAGCAAACAGATTCTAACCTGAATTTTTTTCACAGAGTATGAGGAAAACAAATAACCAATATGTCATGGTTTTCTCCTTCTCGATGCTGTGATTTAAGGGTTTCCTCTCATCCGTGTTTTTAAAGCCTGTAACAGATATGACTACCCTCCTTGAATACTGCTTAAGTTGGTGATTTGAACTTGGTGATTTTTGCCCCCATCCGTCTAATGAAAAAATAAATAAGATCTTTGCTTTCAATTTTACAACTCCATGCTAAAGTTTTATAAGGCTTTTTTTGCACATTAATGTTCATTTTGATGATCCAAGAGAACATGAGAAGAGACATGAGTATTTAAACCATGGTAGCTCAGTGTGGCCAAATCTGATTTGTTTGTCTAATTACTTAGAGGCTAAATTAGGCTTTTCCTCCAAAATTTATATTGAATTACATGAATCCAGTTTCATACATGTGGAAACTCATCTGCCTCACACTGATAAAGGTTTAAATACGGAGGCAGAAGAAGCAGTTTTTCAGGAGAATTTGAGCACTAGATCAAGAAATAATTTGAACCTAATAATTTCTGATTCTTTAATTAAAAGAAGCCAGAACATACCTAGAGATAAAGCGCGAAAGGAAATCTGTTTGGAGGGGGCAGAATATCTTATCATTATTACATTTCTTGTTATTTTTGGTTGGAATTCTGATAAGAAAGCTAATTAGGTAACAAAAGTGCTAGTACATTTAGGTAACAAGCAGAGTTTGCAAGAAAGTAATTTAAGTGCACTAATGGAAGGAGAAATTTTTAAACAAAAACCCTGTTCCTTTAAGTTGACCCCATGCTTGTAGAACAGCCTCTCAGAGGAAATCAGAATGAAAAGGTGCTATTTGATTCATTATTAGTCAGCAAGAGGGGTACAGCAGCTATCCTACACATGCTTTGGGGAATATCGACTCTGGTATCACCCTGACCCTCCAGCTAGGTGAATGGATATTAACATTCTATTTTGGAAAGCAGGAGAGCACAAATTAAGCTAAAAAAAAGCGGCAGTAAAAAGAGAACATTTTAACAGTTAGGAGTTTAGCAGAAGGACATAGGAAGACAAGGGAGTAGAATTATTGGGTCAAAGTCATAATAATTCAAAACATAGGGGATGAGTGCTATGCTATGCTAAGTCACTTCAGTCGTGTCCAACTCTGTGCGACCCCATAGACGGCAGCCCAGCAGGCTCCCCCGTCCCTGGGATTCTCCAGGCAAGAACACTGGAGTGGGTTGCCATTTCCTTCTCCAAAGCATGAAAGTGAAAAGTGAAAGTGAAGTCGCTCAGTCGTGTCCGACTCTTAGCGACCCCACGGATTGCAGCCTAACAGGCTCCTCCTTCCGTGGGATTTTCCAAGCAACAGTACTGGAGTGGGGTGCCATTGCCTTCTCCGAGGGATTGAGTACAGGAATGTTATTTTCATATTGGAGTCGAAAGCAGAAGACTGACAAAGACTTTTGACTGTGATTCTTTGACCTGAGAAATTGGGTGCAAAACAGTTTGTATTGACTTCCTCTAAGGGTCTCATTGGAATGGTGGCTATCTTCACCAGCTCAGCACTATTTCTCCCCCTTTGGTTAACAATGCCCTGTTTTTCCTTTGTGTGGAGTGATTATGCTATTTCTTATCCAAACTTACACATATTTGTGAGCGAAAGTGATGCTATTTATAGTTATTCCTGAAAAACAGGTACACACTGGGATTGTGTAGGGCAAACCCCTGTGTGTGGTCCTCCTACCTTTGAGGAGTGACTTCCTTCTATTCCATGACATCCTGGTGGGGCTTTCTTCTGGCCAAGGGAGATCATCACAGGTCTAAGATGGTCATTTCGCTGTTTCTCCACAAGCAATTTTAGTCATAAGTGGACTGATAAGATTAGACCTGGTAGAAGCCGAGTCTGATGGTACAACTCAATAGGGATTGTCCATGTGCCACTGATGGAGAGGCTTAGGACTGTTCTGGTTCATATTCTTCAGGGGGACATGGTTAGTTTTTTCTTCTGTAAAGGACTCAATTTCTTTTCTTAAGAAAAATCTTTATTGTATTTGTTACCATACTGCTTCTGTTTCATGCTTTGATTCTTTAGAGTGCCATGTGGGGTCTTAGCTCCCTGACCAGGACTTGAATCCACACCCCCTGCACTGAAGGCAAAGTCTTAACCACTGGACCACCAGGGAAGTCCCAGGACTCAATTCACAATCAATTTTGGTTTAAATTAACCCCCTTTGATTTCTGTGGCTTACAAAGAACCCTCAGTGATACTGTTTTTTTTTTTTTTTTTGTCCATCCCAGATGGAAGGGAAAGATGGTCCCCAGCCACTGGTTGATATATTAATACTTAGCCAGTACCTGACAAAGAACTCCAGCAGTGTGATTTCACAAGCAGGGTAGCACCACCTGTTCCCGGGGCCTGGTGATGATTGTGTTTGAATTCTTTGGCTCCTCTTGCATTCTTGCGCAAGGACATGACTCAGGTGGTGGGATCCTGTCATCAGGGGGTGGTTATCAGGGAGTGTGCAGTGTGTGCTCTGTCGCTAAGTCGTGTCTGACTCTTGGCAACCCCATGGACAGTAGCCCGCCAGACTCCTCAGTCCACGGCATTCTCCAGGTAAGAACCCTGCAGCGGGTTGCCATTCCTTCTCCAGAGGATCTTCCTAACCCAGGGATTGAATCCTTGTCTCCTGCATTGGCAGGTGGATTATTTACCACTGAACCACCTGGGCTTCCCCAAAGCAACGATATTTGCTGAGTAGAGTTGAAACAATAGGAAAGCATTTTTCAATACTGAACTCAGAATGAATTTAAAGGACAAGTCTCAACTCCACTTGAGAGTAACACTTGGCCAGAAATACTGAATACTGTCGTTATGAATACACTTGAGTCCTTAAGTGGGAATTTAGGCATACTTTAGCTTTATACAACCCTATCCTAACATCAACACCCTCAGGCTTGTTTTCTGTCCTTTCCCCTCCATGCCACCCTTAATTAAGTGACATTTTCCCCCCATTATAGAAATAGGTAAACACATTACATACAATTTGGAAAATGTCTAAAAATAGAAGAAAAAAACAGTGAATCTTTTTGAAGCATTTCCTTTGATGTTGTCCCTTCATGGCTAGTTTTTATTAGCAAGGTTTAAATGTGTCAGTTGTATAATTGTATACAATTACTGTATAATATGTTTTCTACCCCTTTTGTAGGTAATGTTATAAGCAGTTTAATATGCCATTGCAAACTCCTTGTAAACATGAATTTTTATGGTTGCATTCATAGACAGATACATGGCTCACTTAATTACTCCTCCATTTGGGGTTAGTTACATTTGTCTCAGATCAGCTATGTCGATCTTTCTTTAACTTTGGACCCTGAGCCCACATTTAAAAGAGAAGGCACCTTATAAGCAGAAGTTTAATGACTATTTGTGCATAAAATTTCTCATTCCCTGATTACAACCTTAGGCTAGTTTCTCATAAATAACATCACTGGGTTAAAATGTGGGAAAGTTTTTAGGCATCTTGATATTAAATGTCAAATTATAATACAAATCAGGCATGTTTTAAAATTAAAGAGCCTGTATCATTTTTGGAATGCAAAATTTTACTTATCATATTTAGTAGAGGAAATTTATTATAACATATTTATTATAGATATTATTTATATTATATATTTATAATATATATTATACATATAATACATATTTAATGTATCTTATCTAATAGAGGATATTAGTCAAAGGCCTATTTGATAACCTAATGACCACCCATGATTTTTACTGAGCACCCAGAGCCTGAATGTATCAGATTCTGCAAGAGTTTCATTGGAAATGTACTAGAAATGTAAGCTCTACTTTTAAGGAGAATATTTTTAACAATTTCTAATTTTTAATAATTTAAAAACATTTCTATAAAATATCCCCAAGTTGATTATACATTCTGAGAAAATTGTATTGTCTTTCAAAGTGATTTTATAGTATATTGGTGTAATAATTTCAAATTTGATATGTACTTAGGGAATAATTTTTCATAAGTCTTTTCTAAGCATTTTAAAAAAATTTTTAATTGAAGGATAATTGCTTTACAATGTTGTGTTAGAATAAGCATTTTTAAGGGAATAGTGGGAATGTAAATTAGTACAACCACTATGGAGGACAATACAAAGTTGCCTTTAAAAAGCTAAGAATAAAACTATCGTATGACTCACCGATCCTACTACTGGGTATATACCCTGGGAAAAACATAATATCAAAAAGACACATGTACCCCCAATGTTCATAGAAGTACTATTTACAGTAACCAAGACATGGTGGCAAACTAAATGGTCATTGACAGATGAATAAATAAAGCTGTGATATATATATATATATGCATGTGTGGGTGCTAAGTTTCTTTTGTCATGTCTGACTCTTTGAGACTCTATGGATTATAGCCCACCAGGCTCCTCTGTCCAGGGGAATCTCCAGGCAAGAATACTGGGGTGGGTTGCCATGCCCTCCTCCAAGGGATCTTCCTGACCCAGGAATGGGACCCAATCTCTTGTATCTCCTGAATTGGCAAGCCAGTTGCTTATCAATAGTGCCACCTGGGAAGCCACATATGTATCTGTTATATATACATATATATCGCCAGGCCTCCAATTTATGGTTATCAAAGGGCAAAGAGAGAGGGATAAATTAGGTGTTTGAGATTAGCAGATACAAATTACTATATATAAAATAGATAAACAACAAGGTCCTACTGCATAGCACAAGAAACTTTATTTAATATCCTGTAATAAATCATAATAGAAAAGAATATGGAAAAGAGTATATATATATAATCGTATAACTGAATCACTTTGCTGTACATCAGAAACTGATACAGCATTATGAATCAACTATGCTTCAATAAAAAATACTCCTTTGATTGGCAAAAATAGTTTTCTCTGTGTTCTTAAGACACTGTGTATATTTTTCTTAAAAAATAGTTTTTAATTAGTTTGCATTTTCTTCACTGACTGTGTGTTGAGAATAGGGGCAGTTTCGTGTTTATCTTTATACCTCACTGCCTAGAACAGTGCATGGAATGTTATTTCACTTTGTGTCTGGTGGCTAAGAGTGAGTGTGACATACCAGATAGAAATAACATTTACTCATGCAGAGTTCTACAAGAAGGGCTGCTTATTTATTTGTTTTTTAAAATCTGCTACCAGATCTTGACTCTAGTATTTGGGTAGAATCCACTTGATGTCTATATATGAATACATGACTAGTTGACTTCCTGAGTAAATAAATGAAAACACAATTTAAGATGAGATATTCTTAGGACTTTTTGAAGGAAACAAAGGCATTGTTGTGCACCTAATGAACCCTATCTGACCACTAGCAATATTTACTGAGCACCGGGTAGCTACCAAGCCCTGGGGAGCCCATGATGACAAAATAGCAAACTTGGCTGGATAGGGGTAACCATACAGTGAGGAATATCAACAATTAAGCAAGAACTACACTCCAGAGAGTTATGTGCTGTGGTGGAGGAAGAAGTGAGTGCAGTAGAGCTTATAGCAATGCTAGCTGTTGGGGAGCAGGGGGCCAGTATATGTATGCATATGGTTGATTCACTTTGCTGTAGAGCAGAAACTAACAACATTGTAAAGCAATTATACTCCAATAGAAATAAAGTCCACAGAAAAATTTCCATGGAAGTGATACCTATGCTTGAATCCCCTGCATGCATGCTCAGTTGCTTGAGTTGGGTCCAGCTCTTTATGACTCTTTGTACTGTGGCCTGCCAGGCTTCTCTGTCCATGGGATTCTTCAGGTATAATACTGGAGTGGATTGCCATTTCCTCCTCCACGGGATCATTCCTATTCAGGGATCCCACCTGTGTCTCCTGCATTGCAGGTGGATTCTTTACCACTAGCACTGTCTGGGAAGTCCTTGAATCCCTTGAAAGTGAAAGTGAAGTCGCTCAGTCATGTCTGACTCTTTGCGACCACATAGACTGTAGCCAACCAGGCTCCTCTGTCCATGGGATTTCCTAGGCAATAGTACTGGAGTGGATTGCCATTTCCTTCTCCAGGGGATCTTCCCAACCCAGGGCTCGAACCCAGGTCTCCTGCATTGTAGACAGACGCTTTACCGTCTGAGCCACCAGGGGAGTCCTATCTATCCTTAGAAGGATACAACTCACCCTTGGGAAATGTATAAGATGAGGCTTATTCCTAACAGAGGGCATACTCTCCACAATACAGATCACTTTACTTTTTTTTAAATTAATTTTTACTGGAGTATAGTTGATTTACAACGTTGTGTTACTTTTTGCTGTGCAGCAAAGTGAATCAGTTGTGTGTATATATATATATCCACTCTTCTTTAGATTCTTTTCCCATACAGGTCATTACAAAGTATTGAGTAGAGTTCCTTTTGCTATACAGTAGGTCCTTGTTAGTTACCTATTTTATATATATTAATAGTAGTTTGTATATGTCAATCACAATCTCCCCATTTTCTTCACTGGCCATGTGTTGAGAATAGAGGCGCTTTCATATTTATCTTTATACCCCTTTTCCTAGAACAGTGCCTGGAATATTATTTCAGTTTGTGTCTAGTGGCTGAGAGTGGAAAATAGTCCTCTCTCCCTTTTTCCTGTAATAACCTCAGATATGCAGATGATACCACCCTTATGGCAGAAAGTGAAGAGGAACTCAAAAGCCTCTTGATGAAAGTGAAAGTGGAGAGTGAAAAGGTTGGCTTAAAGCTCAACATTCAGAAAACGAAGATCATGGCATCTGGTCCCATCACTTCATGGGAAATAGATGGAGAAACAGTGGAAACAGTGTCAGACTTTCTTTTTCTGGGCTCCAAAATCGCTGCAGATGGTGACTGCAGCCATGAAATTAAAAGACGCTTACTCCTTGGAAGGAAAGTTATGACCAACCTAGATAGCATATTCAAAAGCAGAGACATCACTTTACCAACAAAGGTTCGCCTAGTCAAGGCTATGGTCTTTCCTGTGGTCATGTATGGATGTGAGAGCTGGACTGTGAAGAAGGCTGAGTGCTGAAGAATTGATGCTTTTGAACAGTGGTGTTGGAGAAGACTCTTGAGAGTCCCTTGGACTGCAAGGATATCCAACCGGTCCATTCTGAAGGAGATCAGCCCTGGGATTTCTTTGGAAGGAATGATGCTAAAGCTGAAACTCCAGTATTTTGGCCACCTCATGCGAAGAGTTGACTCATTGGAGAAGACTCTGATGCTGGGAGGGATTGAGGGCAGGAGGAGAAGGGGACGACAGAGGATGAGATGGCTGGATGGCATCACTGACTCGATGGATGTGAGTCTGAGTGACCTCCGAGGGCTGGTGATGGATAGGGAGGCCTGGCGTGCTGCGGTTTATGGGGTCGCAAAGAGTCGGACACGACTGAGCGACTGATCTGATCTGATCTGATCTGAACCATAATTTTGCTTTCTACATCTGTGGCTCTATTTTTGTTTTGTAAATAAGTTTGTATGTACTATTTTCTTAGATTCTACATATGTGATATATGATATTTATCTTTCCCTGTCTGATTTATCTCACTCAGTTTGACAATCTCTAGGTCCATCTTTGTCACTGCAAATGACATTATTTCATTCTTATTTTATGACTGAGGAATATTCCATTGTATATATATACCACATCTTCTTATCCATTCATCCATTGATGGACATTTAGATTGCTTCCATGTCTTGGCTATTGTAAATAGTGCTGCAATGAACATTGGGGTGCATGTATCTTTTTGAATTATGGTTTTCTCAAGGTATATGCCCAGGAGTGGGGTTGCTGGATCATAGGATAGCTCTGTTTTTAGTTTTTTAAAGATTCAAAAGGCTTAGATTGGGGAGCTCCAAGGTCAGGGAGAAAAGAGTCAGGAAGCTAAAAGAGATAAGAAAAAAACTAGATCATAAATGGCTTTATAATATTGAATTTGAACTGGGTCCCGAAGTCATCCCTCTTTTATATGTTGAATCCATTGAATAGAACAAATTTCTACAATAAAGCAGGATACAAAAGACAGAAATCTTTCATACCAAATCATTTTTTTCCACTCACGATCAGAAGTATGGACCCCAGTTAAGAAGTATTGACAAAACTCAGTCATTCCTAACTACTTCTTTTATTACCACCACTACCTAGAATACTAGCATAGTAATCTAGGCAAAAATGAATGAAAAAAAAGAAATGCCAGGATTTGCTAGAAAATTGAAGGTAGAGTTCTTAGTACTAATTGGATATGTGATGCCAGGATTTGCTAGAAAATTGAAGGTAGAGTTCTTAGTACTAATTGGATATGTGTCATGATGAAGTAAGAGTGTCAAGGATGATGAGTACATTAAATAGCAGACATTGCTGTGGATAGTGATACTGTTCAACACTAAGGAACAGAAAAAAGTTAAGTGAAATTGAAAGTGGCTCAGTCATGTCCAACTCTTTGCAGCCCCATGGGATTCTTCAGGCCAGAATACTAGTGTGGGTAGCATTTCTCTTCTTCAGGGGATCTTCCCAACCCAGGGGGTGGCACCCAGGTCTCCTGCATTGCAGGCTGATTCTTTACCAGCTGAGCCACAAGGGAAGCTCAAGAATACTGGAGTGGGTATCCTATCCCTTCTCCAGCTATCTTCCTGAGCCAGGAGTCAAATGAGGGTCTCCTGCATTGCAGCAAATTCTTTACCAACTGAGCTATCAGGGAAGCCCACTAAGGAACAGAGCTGGAGTCAAACTATCTCTACCATTTGACATACTGGGGCACCTGCAGAATATCTAGTCGATGATGAAACAGGGAAATGGAGTTCCCTTTGTGTATATGTGGGAAGAGTTACTTCCTGCTTTGAGTGGAAGTGGAACATAACCCCAATGACATTTTCTGTAATGATGTTAAATATTCCAAAGCAAAAGTATTTCAGAACATTGCTGTTTAATCACCTCTACTGAATAATACGTATATTTCATGGGAATTTATGGAGCACCATGTCATACCTTTGAAAAGCACCTAGAGAAGACTATAGGAGACTATAGCCTCTGCTAAACATATGCCAGGATGATAACCTTAAGAAAAAGTTAACATTTTTATTCAAGAAAGAAAATGGATTTGTTTAGTTGTTTTGAAATTCATCACAAAATGTAATCTATTTTAAAATTTTAATTTTTTGAATCACTATTTTTTAAATTTTGCTGTCTACTAAACAATTTGTTATTTTTAATACTAGATTATATATTCACTAAAAGAAAAAAGGAAGCAGTTGAATCATGTACTATGTTAATCAGTATGAAGGTAAAACTAATTTCTTGTCATTCACCTCAGATTTGGGTTTTGCCAATTTTAGAGAAGATCTGTAGGAGGAACTTATTACTCTCTATGGTACTGACCTTGAAAACTTAAAATGTTGATGACTGTTAAGGCCCCCACTTAGAAAACATTAAGTCTTGACCACTGAACTGCCAGGGAAGTCCCAGCCCCCAGTTTTAATCTTATCATTTGTTTAGAATACGGGTTTGGTCGTTAATAGACATGTTTTGAAAGAATGATGCCTTGCTTAAGGAAAGGATCTTACCATAGGGGGAGGAAGGATTGGAAATATAGATACAGGAGTAGGACTGGTGGCATCTGGTTTTTAAAATTTATAATTTTAGATAGACTGGCACCTAACATCAAAATTATACAGTCTTAAATCTGCAAGAGGGTATTTGGGCCCAGTGGACAGAAGAGCCTGGTGGGTTACACTCCACGGGGAAGCAAGCGTCAGACACGACTTAGTGGCTAAACCACCACCATCACCTTGTTTTACAATGTTTTACAACTGAAGGGCTGAGAGGTGAAGCGATTTGTCTACACTTACTTAACTAACTGATAGCTCATCCTGTGATAAAATTCATGCCACTTTGTTGCCAATCCAATTTTATTTCTATAGCATTGTAGTTGGGTAAAATAATCTGTCTTAGAGCTCTGAAGGTTGAGTATCTTTAAAACTAGATATTGACCCAGACCAATAAAGTTTATAGTTAATCAAGTTTATAACATGGTAGAAATGCTTTTAGACCCAGTTCTCTTGTTATATACACACATTTGTACAATAAACTTAACTTCTCAGGACCTCGGTTTCCTTTCATGGTGACTAATGCCCTTGGATTACATGATATTTAAAGCCCTTTCTGGTTTTAGATCCTAATTTCCCTTGCTAAAGATCCTGGAAATTTACAAGAAATATATCCTTTTCACAGTAGTAATAGAGTTGCCTTCCTATAAATTTTACTTTTCATATATGTAAACTCTGAACAGGGCATAAGTAAGATTTAACTATTTTAAAAGATGCAATTACCATGGTTATAGCTAGATTTCTATCTTTGTAGTACTGTCCCTGTGGATCCAATTTGACAGGTGAGAAGGTAAAAAGCAAAGGAAGAGCTCCTCATCTCTCTCTCACTCCCTGGACCCCAGAGTTAGAAAATCGTCCCTGTCCTTTCAAAATTTATGCAGGAGAAAAAACAGAGAATTTAAAAATATATGGTTATAAATAGCACTTTGATACTGATTTCATTGTTTCTTCAAACTCTGCAAATTTTATCCTCGGGACTTTATTCAAACACATGTAATTACCTAAGCTAAGCAGTTTTTTATACTTTCAAAGCTCTTGCGTTATTGCACCTGTACGACGGCTTTATAATTCAGTAGTAATTGAACAGCAATTATTTTTCATGATGCATGTACATTTTTATATCAGATTGTTGGCAGATATTCTTTATGATGATGTCGTTTTCACTAATGAGGAAATTAGAGCGAGTTATCTCATAGAGTTAGATGTCTTTTTCTGACTCATTTCCTAGCTCTTGACACGGATTTTAGAAAGTTGTATTGTGAAGCTACATATACAAATGGGAACAATGTTATTTCTGAACCCATGGAATCCAGGGGCAGTGGTGAGCTGTTTTATAAGGCTGGTAAGATCCTGCCTATCTTGTCCATGTGATAGACTCTGATATTAAATGTATATATGTATCTACCTATAAGTTTAGATTGTAAAAATTCCAAGAGAACAAAAATCAAACCTTTTAAGTTTTCACAGTGCTCTGCCCAAAGTGTGTGCTATGTGCGTGTGTGTGCTCAGTTGTCTGACTCTTTGCAACCCCATGGACTGTAGCCTCCCAGGATCCTCTGTCCATGGCATTCTCCAGACAAGAATACTGGAGTGGGTTGCCATGCCCTCATCCAGGGGATCTTCCAGATCCAGAATCGAACCCACATCTCTTAAGTCTCCTGCATTGGCAGGTGGGTTCTTTACCACTAGTGTCACCTGGGAAACCTCATTTTGATAATTCTAGAGCACAGTATGAAGAGCAGGACTGGTGAGAGACAAGCAAGATGAGGCAAGATTGTGGAGGGTCTTGTTTCATGCTAGGTTTTATGCTGAACTCATGAGAAAGCCATGAAGATTTCTAATTGTGGGTTGATGGAGTCAGAACTATATTCTAAAGAGCGAGAAGGAGTATCCTTCCAGCATCAATGGGAAGAAAGGCTGCTGCTGCTGCTGCTAAGTCGCTTCAGTCGTGTCCAACTCTGTGCGATCCCATAGACGGCAGCCCACTAGGCTCCTCTGTCCCTGGGATTCTCCAGGCAAGAACACTGGAGTGGGTTGCCATTTCCTCCTCCAATACATGAAAGTGAAAAGTGAAAGTGAAGTCGCTCAGGCCTGTCCGACTCTTAGCGACCCCATGGAGTGGAGCCTACCAGGCTCCTCCATCCATGGGATTTTCCAGGCAAGAGTACTGGGGTGGGGTGCCATTGCCTTCCCCGGGGAAGAATGGCTAGGAGGCCATAGAAACCACCTAGTGAAAACATAACCTGGGAGATAAGTGATCACAGCCTATTTGTGGGTGTTTTAATGAGGGTGGAAGGCAGGGGTTAATGAGTCATGAAGGCAGAAAACATGATGAAAATTTCTGACTGGTTTAAATATAGATGATAGGGAAGGGGAAATCAATCTTGACTCCAAGGTTTAGATTTCATAGCACTATCTGCTGAGACCAGAGAAAGCAATGGCACCCCACTCCAGTACTCTTGCCTGGAAAATCCCATGGACAGAGGAGCCTGGTTGGCTGCAGTCCATGGGGTTGTTAAGAGTCGGACACGACTGAGCGACTTCACTTTGACTTTACACTTTCCTGCATTGGAGAAGGAAATGGCAACCCACTCCAGTGTTCTTGCCTGGAGAATCCCAGGGACGGGGGAGCCTGGTGGGCTGCCATCTATGGGGTCACACAGAGTCGGACACGACTGAAGTGACTTAGCAGCAGTAGCATTTGCTGAGACCCAGATGCGTGGGAGGGTTTTGAAGTAGGAGTGTATGTGGAGATGAGGAACATCATGGACTCAGTTTTGATATATTGCTTTTGAAAAGCCTGAGGAACATACTGAAATAGATGTCCAGAATATCCATATCTGAAGTTGAGGATACAACCTGGACCAGAAATACAAATTGAGTCACCTGCTTACTGATGCTCAATAGAACGATAAGAGTGGTTGAAGCCATTCAAAGAGGATGGGAAGAGTAAAACAAAGGCAAAACAAGGCCTGGTGGAGGATTTCAATATTTAAGTCAGAAAAAGAGTTGTGTATGTGAATGCAGGATGGAAAAGGGAGTGGTGGCCAGGATGGGATTGCCTGGTAGATTTTAGAAGAACTGAATAGTCAAATAAAATGTATCTAAATAATTTAATAATAAATAAAGTATTGATATCTTTAGGCTTCCCAAGTGGTTCAGTGGTAAAGAATCCACCTGCCAATGCAGGAGACGCAGTTTCAATCCCTTGGTCAGGAAGATCCCCTGAAAGAGGAAATGGCAACCCACCCCAGTGTTCTAATCTGGAAAATTCCATGGACAGAGGAGTCTGGAGGGCTACAGTCCATGGGGTTGCAAAGAGTCAGACGTGACTGAGCAACTGAGCACGCACATACACATCGATATCATTGATGAGGGGCCAATTTCATTGGCACACTAAATGCTGCACTGAACATGTTTTCAAAGTGCTCAGAGCATGTTCCTGGATTCTTATGTGAGATGCCTGTATAAAGGGGTGGGATTAATTCCCCTGAGTTGAGGAGACCATCAGATAATATTTGAACTGACCATGAAGAAAATAGGAATCTGCATGAAAAGATGAAAAAGTGAATTCTCTTTAGGGCAACAGTATGAACAAAATTCTGCAGCCTAGTAAACATAGAATATTTGGGTCCCTGTGTGACTGGATGTTCCTGATGGTCCCCCTTCTCCAGGCCTTCAAGTTTCCACTTGTGCATACCCCCCATCTATTGATCAAATTGACATAGAATCCAATTGGTAAGAGAGCTTCAGAAGCAGTTTTCAGAGGTCAATCTCCAGTGATACAGAACAAACTAAGCAAAAGGCCCAGAATGAATGAGAAAAAACAATACTGGAAATGGACAGGAAGAGATAAAGAGAATAAAGAAGTCTTAGGTATTTATGCCTATGGGCTTCCCCAGTGACTCAGCAGGTAAAGAATCTGCCTTGCAATGCAGGAGACAGGTTCAGTCCCTGGGGCAGGAAGACACCCTGGAGAAGGAAATGGCAACCCTCTCCAGCATTCTTGCCTGAAAAATCCCTTGGAGAGAGGAGGAACCCGGAGGGCTACAGTCCATGGGGTTGCAGAGTCAGACACAACTGAGCATACATTGATGCCTCAGATCAGATCAGTCGCTCAGTCGTGTCCGACTCTTTGCGACCCCATGAACCGCAGCACGCCAGGCCTCCCTATCCATCACCAGCTCTCGGAGGTCACCCAGACTCAAGTCCATCAAGTCAGTGATGCCATCCAGCCATCTCATCCTCTGTCGTCCCCTTCTCCTCCTGCCCCCAGTCCCTCCCAGCATCAGAGTCTTTTCCAATGAGTCAACTCTTCGCATGAGGTGGCCAAAATACTGGAGTTTCAGCTTGAGCATCATTCCCTCCAAAGAAATCCCAGGTCTGATCTCCTTCAGAATGGACTGGTTGGATCTCCTTGCAGTCCAAGGGACTCTCAAGAGTCTTCTCCAACACCACAGTTCAAAAGCATCTATTCTTCGGCGTTCAGCCTTCTTCACAGTCCAGCTCTCACATCCATACATGACCACAGGAAAGACCATAGCCTTGACTAGGCGAACCTTTGTTGGCAGAGTGATGTCTCTGCTTTTGAATATGCTATCTAGGTTGGTCATAGCCTTCCTTCCAAGGAGTAAGCGTCTTTTAATTTCATGGCTGCAGTCACCATCTGCAGTGATTTTGGAGCCCAGAAAAATAAAGTCTGACACTGTTTCCACTGTTTCTCCATCTATTTCCCATGTAGTGATGGGACCAGATGCCATGATCTTCGTTTTCTGAATGTTGAGCTTTAAGCCAATCTTTTCACTCTCCACTTTCACTTTCATCAAGAGGCTTTTGAGTTCCTCTTCACTTTCTGCCATAAGGGTGGTGTCATCTGCATATCTGAGGTTATTGATATTTCTCCCAGCAATCTTGATTCCAGCTTGTGTTTCCTCCAGTCCAGCATTTCTCATGATGTACTCTGCATATAAGTTAAATAAACATGGTGACAATATACAGCCTTGACGTACTCCTTTTCCTATTTGGAACCAGTCTGTTGTTCCATGACCAGTTCTAACTGTTGCTTCCTGACCTGCATACAGATTTCTCAAGAGGCAGATCAGGTGGTCTGGTATTCCCATCTCTCTCAGAATTTTCCATAGTTTATTGTGATCTACACAGTCAAAGGCTTTGGCATAGTCAATAAAGCAGAAATAGATGTTTTTCTGGAACTCTGATGCCTAACTGTACTTATTGCACGGAATGGGGCAGGGATACTGGTCCCAGAGAGATTATGGAAGTTGACTGCATCCCTGCCCCACCTGGGTCCCCATACACATTTGGGTGAATGAATGACATTTAACTGGAGTGGAAGATACAGGAAAAAAAAGTTCATTTAGCTTGAATTTAGGTATATGGTTGAAGTTCCCAAGAAATATAAGGGTATTCAGATATAGAAATTTGGGCCTGGGACATAAGAATGTGAGCCATAATGAAGCTGACCTGAGAATCATCAATGCATAGATAATCATTAGAGCCAATAAAATAGATGAGTTCATAAAGGATGTATAACAAGATGAGAAGACCACCAAAGACTCAGTCCTGTGAGGACTTGACAATTCTGGATTAGATTTGATAATATTTGTTTTTTTTTCACTCATTCTCCTAGATTCTGATGTCATTTTCTCCAAAAGTATCTATGGTAAGTAGGTAAGTAAAATGGAAAATTGAGGTTATTCTAAATATTGGTAAGTATTTCAATATTTCTTTTTAAAAGAACATCTACTACTCAGAGGAATAAAATTGTTTCAGTCTTTACTTGCCTGCATTTTTATTCTTTTTAACAACACCATAAAAAAAAAATCACACTGGTTATTTGGATTGACTCATTTCATTTTATCTTTTAATTTTCAGATTCCTTCTTTTTGGGATTTTACTTATAGCCATATCCAGTTAATCTGCTTTAAAAAAAAAAAAAAAAAAAAACTACTTTGTGCCTTACTCTGGCCACCTCTACTGAGAGAAATCAGCAACTATTTCCTGAATCTCTTTGTGCAGTACTGATGGTCTTCATTTAACACCCAGAGAGCACAGAACATTTAGGTGTTGCCTTCCCTTACATTTGCAATTCATACTCTGTGTCAATTCATGTGGTTGATATTATAAAAATCATTTTAAACCTAGTTTAACTTTTCTTTTTTAACGTTTGGCTTATTCATAATTTTATGAGCTATAAATTTTATTGCATTGTGAATTGCCTTTCCCATCTGCAGATAACTCTGAGGAAGTCCTTGGAGAAATTGCTTAGGATGTGGTAAAAAAATGAAAAGAAAGGGACTTGTGTTGTGATGTGGTGTTAGGCCAAAATGTATCCTTGAGTAGAAAATGACCTGGGGGGAAAGATTTGGGCTCTTTCTGTAAATTCAGTTTTATTTGAAGGGTTCACTCTGCCTGAACAAGTAAATTCTGCCCACAACATGCAAAATGAAGATGAAATTGGATGCAATTGCATGGTTTACTGAAACAGTAGTTCTAATGAATCCATTTAAAGTCCTTCTGAGCAAAAATGTTCTTCAGTGTGATTATTCAGATACTGTCAATAAGAATGAAAATAAGGAGAACATGCAAATCCCTATTTTTCTTGTGAAATGCAGATTGAGTCTTGGTATGGATTAAATTTGGGATTATTATGGCCATACCAAAAGGAGAAGGGAGCGGCAGAGGATGAGATGGTTGGATAGCATCACCAACTCAATGGATATGAAGTTGAGCAAACTTCGGGAGATAGTGGAGGACGGGGAAGCCTGGCACACCACAGTCCATGGGGTCACAAAGAGTCAGACACGACTTAGCAACTAAACAATGACAACAACCAGATATTTATTGAATGTTTGAGGATTCCCACAACCACATTTTATTATTAAGGCAAAGCTGAAATATGCAGAAGAAAAATTATTATGTTGATTATTTTCATGTTGGGTTTATTTATATTGACAAACACTAAATGACTGTAAGGATATTAAAGAACAGCTATAATGAGTTGGGGGTTCAAGTTCTTCTGGCTTGTTGATTCAGCACAAATAAAGTTTTATTTATTCACTAGCTATTTAAAACTACTTTGTTTATATCTCCAATAATGGGAAATATTTTCCTAAAGAGTTTCGAGAGGTCCACTATCAGAGTGTTAAGAAGTAGAAGATACTGCATTTGAGTACTGTTTGTTGGAATTAAACTTCACTTTTAAAATTTTGCTGTCTGGAATACATATTTTTACTATGTCCGTGTACACCAAACATGTCCTCATGGAAGGGCCTTTTCCTCAGCCCTTTCTTCTGTCTAAATAGAAGGCTTTTCTCCCAGATAACCACATATCCATCTTCTTTACTTCCATCAAAACTTTGCTCAGTTACCATTTTCTCAGTTAGACCTACACTGAGCTTCCTCTTTAAAATTGCTCACTGACTTCCCCCTGGACTGGCTTCCTTGGAGGCTCAGTGGCAAAGAGTCTGCCTGCTAATGCAGAAGATGCAGCAGGTTGGATCCCTGAGGTGGGAAGATCCCCTGGAGGAGGACATGGCAACCCACTCCAGTATTCTTGCCTGGAGAATCCCATGGGCAGAGGAGCCTGGCGGGCTACAGTCCACGGGGTCTCACTGTGAAGAAGGCTGAGCGCCGAAGAATTGATGCTTTTGAACTGTGGTGTTGGAGAAGACTCTTGAGAGTGCCTTGGACTGCAAGGAGATCCAACCAGTCCATTCTGAAGGAGATCAGTCTTGGGATTTCTTTGGAAGGAATGATGCTAAAGCTGAAACTCCAGTATTTTGGCCACCTTATGCGAAGAGTTGACTCATTGGAAAAGACTCTGATGCTGGGAGGGACTGGGGGCAGGAGGAGAAGGGGACGACAGAGGATGAGATGGCTGGATGGCATCACTGACTTGATGGACTTGAGTCTGGGTGAACTCCGGGAGTTGGTGATGGACAGGGAGGCCTGGCATGCTGCGAATCATGGGGTTGCAAAGAGTCGGACATGACTGAGCAACAGAACTGAACTGAACTGAACTGAGCTCACACTCTACCCTCTGGGAACCAGCTTGTCCTGTTTTCCCTGGCACTTTCCTTGTTTTAACACTGTAAGTCCCACATCCCCAAAAGCTCCTCCTCTAGTACCCCTTACTCTGTCCAAGTTGTTAATTTACGTGTGTATGTATGTATCCATCCATCTTCATATATACCATACACACACATGTACATACACACACTTAGTTGAATGTTTCCCTATAGAAGAATTGTTCAACAGCAGGACTTTTCATAGTGACCCCTCCATCCCCACAGAAACATCCAAAGGCCTCAAAGCAGTGCTCAATAAATACTCATTAAACGAATGAAAAAAATTTCTATGTCAAGGCAGATTAGTAAAAATTAGAATAGAAAGGCCATGCTGATGTCCCACCTATCAAATTGGTGTTTTGATTTTTATCATTTTTCTCACTGCTGCTGCTGCTGCTGCTAACTCACTTCAGTTGTGTCTGACTCTGTGTGACCCCATAGATGGCAGCCCACCAGGCTCCTCTGTCCCTGGGATTCTCCAGGCAAGAATACTAGAGTGGGTTGCCATTTCCTTCTCTTCTCACTCATACTTACAGGTAAATGCTGCATGACTCAGAGATTGCAAATGGCGGGAAAGGTAATGCCTTATATACTGGTCATTTGAATGGGAAATTGAGATTTAAGTAACGAAAATATTTATTCATATCAGAATTGTACTGCTGGATGATAAGATCGGATAGTAACTTTCAGCTGTGCTTCAGTCCGTTAGAGACACTGATAGAAAATAAAGAGGAAGCAATGGTGAGCCTGAAAGAACATTCTAGAACTAACTTGGCATCTTTTTTTGAAAGAAGGCAAGGGTAGAAGCAGATTCAGATTCAAATTCAGTCTATCAAAATGTGCATGGGTGCTTTTGCATGTATATAGATATGTGTATCTGATGGAAAAAAACCCAAACCAAAAGCCAAATATAACAGACCTGGTGCTGTGCTTAGTCACTCAGTCATGTCCGACTCTTTGTGCCCTCATGGGTTGTGACCCACCAGGCTCCTCTGTCCATGGGATTCTCCAGGCAAGAATAGTGGAGTGTGTTGCCATTTCCTTCTCCAAGGGATCTTCCCAATCCAGGGATCGAACTTAAGTCTCCCACACTGCAGGCAGGTTCTTTACCGTTTGAGCCACCAGGAAAGCCCAAGAATACTGGAGTGGATTCTTTACCAGCTGAGCTACCAGGGAAGCCTATAATAGATCTGGATATGTTTAAATGACATTAAACCAATATCTTAAGTAGAAATGAGGATATTAGCCCAGGAAAATGGCACTGTTTACAGAATCACTCAGGTACTCAGGATGAGTCCCTACAAATCTTTATAATGGTTTCTTTCAGCCTATGCCCTGACTGATGGCTGTCTTGTTACCTTCCATTATCCCTCCTTCTCCTTTGACATTTAAGCTTCTGAGTTTTTGGAGATTTGTCTCCTCTTTCCTAGCCTTTACATCCAATCACACGACTGCACTTGTTTTATTTTCAAATACTTTTCAGCTTGTCTCCTCTTTTCTACCCTCAGTGTCCCTTCTTTGGTGTTCCCTCCTGATCCCTTGCCGTAATTATTGTAAAAGACTCTCTCCACTTTAGCGATATTACAATTCCTTCTCTATCCAGCTGCCATAATCCTCTATTTACTGTGTCACTCTCCTGAATAAAGTACGCGCTCCTTAGGAAGACGTGGTGCTCACCATCCTCTGACCTCTGTTTTTCATTCTTCAGCAACTCTTTCTGCTTCGTCAATACCAAACTACGCATGTGTGTATGCTCAGTTGCTTCAGTCATGTCTGACTTTGCAGCCCCATGGACTGTAGCCCACCTGGCTCCTCTGTCCATGGCAAGAATATTGGAGTGGGTTGCCATGCCCTCCTCCAGGGGAATCTTCCCGATTTGGGGATCGAACCCTTGAACCCTCTCTCAAGTCTCTTGCATAGGCAGGCAGGTTCTTTACCACTAGTACCACCTGGGAAACCCTCAATATTTCCCACCACAACTCTTGCCTTAGTTTATTTTGGCCCATGTTGTCTCCTCTTTCATGAATACAATCCTCTCCAGTTGGCTAAGTTTTATTCGTATTTCAAGATATATGTCAAATTTCCCGTCCTTTCAGAAGCTGTACCCGCATTTCTGTCCATGGAAGGTGACATGTCCTGTCTCTGTGCTGCTCCAACACTGTGCTTCAAGATATCACATTTCCATTATCTATTTTTATCTCTTTTCTGCATTTTGTCCTTCCATCTCGCAGATATAGATGAAGTCTTATTCCTTTTTCAGATTGACAGCATCCAGCAAAGTACTTGGTGATGAAACAACTGCTTGTTGAAAGAGTGAATAAATGAATGAATGCTTATATGGCTTCACTGTTACCAGCACTGAATTGATGTTCACAACTCGAGTCATTTATTGGTCAGCAAAGGACTTCCTTTAAATTCTTTTTTTCAAGGTATATCTTTTGTTTCTCTTATGGAGAACCCTCTTTTCCTTCGACACCTGACAAATGAGTCACACCTCAACTGTAATGAAATTTTCCTTCCACTGCCAATTCTCTGTTCCTGATGGAAGGATCCATGTTAAAACTTTTTATTTTATTCCCTTCAGACTATTGTAATGGTCTTTTGGCTGGTGTCCCAGCACTTATAATTAACAGACTTCAGTTGGTATGAAATGTTGCTGCTGAAATCCAACCCAACACTGGATCAAATAAGCACATAACTCTGGTTTTCGTGTTGTCAAAATTAGAGATGGAAAATTATTATTAGTTCCACATAGACTCTGATCCTCTGGGGAGTTAAGGCAAAATTGCTCCCCTCTGGTGTTTTGTCCACTGAGTTTAAGTGAATCAAGCAACAGGTTTTCTACTATTTCCCTTGGGAGATTCTTTCACTGTCAAATAGAAGTGATTAAAAAAAAAAAAAAAAGAAGGGGAAAAAAAGAAGGAAAAAAACCTCTTCAACTTATATTAGGTTTTCTTGACTGTTTTCTTTCTAGCCTTTGCTCAGTGGAATTCCGAAGCATCTATACCTGATGGAGTGTATCCTTTTGGCAGAAAGGTTTATTTTCTTCTGTGATCCTAGTTGAAGGCATTGCCTTTATAATGACCCATTTAATCCCAGTCACTTGGAAATGAGTTAAATACTACCTCCTTCACACAATCTAAATTGGTTTAACATCTTTCAGTGCAAGTTATTTGTGTAATTTCCTGCCCATGCTAATGTATACATCTCAATCTGACTACATAGACTTCAGGTCTAAACAAATGATGTCAGGGGCCCAGGAGCGAATTACTGTATTGATCTATTAAATAGACCTAAAATGCTTGTTTGGTTTTGGAAGTCACTTGCAATCAGTAGCATTTTAGTGAAAAGCTGAGACTGTGAATGACTTAGTAGGAGGAGGCAAAGCCACATTGTCTAACTACCCTAGGGACTGGTATTCCAACAAGTTTTCCTAAAGCATTCCACTACTGACAGGATTTGCTATGAGACGTGATGTCAGTTTCTCCATTAAATGCATCCTTTTTATTAGATTATGGTATGAGGGAGGAAGAAAATTTCCTCCACCCTTCTTGGTTCTTCTAATTGGTCTAAGAATTAAATTGACATAAGATTGATTAATAGGAGAAAATCTGTCAAAAGTTTAATAACATTTATACCTAAGAGGAACTTCCAGGTGGCTCAGTGGTAAAAAAAAATCTTGCCAAACTGGAGATGTAGGTTTGATTTGTGGGTTGGGAAGATCCCCTGGAGAAGGAAATGGCAAACCACTCCAGTATTCTTCTCTGAAAAATCCCATGGATAGAGGAGCCTGGCAGTCCAAAGGGTTGCTAATGGACACGACTTAGCGACTAGACAACCACAAACAGCAACAATACCTGAGAAAGACTCAAGAAAACTGAGTAACTCACCGAAGAGGCAGAAGTGCTTAGTCACTCAGTCCTGTCCAACTCTTTGTGACCCTTTGGACTTCAGCCTGTAGGTTCCTCTCTGTCATTCGGATTTTTCAGAAAAGAACGCTGGAGTTGGTTGCCATTTTCCTCTTCCAGGGGATCTTCCTGACCCAGGGATCAAACCCATGTCTCCTGAACAGCAAGCAGATTCTTTACCCCCAAACTTCAGTTTTGGGGTAAACTTAAATACTATCTTCAGTTAAAGACAAAAGAAGATGTTGGGAGTAGTGGGATTTCAAAGGGGAAGAAGGCAATTGACATGGATATGGAAAAGTAAGCATTTGATAAACAAATGTTCCATGGGCCACTTAGAGACTGTGGGACACAAAGAAGAATTTTAACAGACTTTGCTAGGTTCCTCCCTGTCGCCACACCGAGTTCATATTTTGGTGATCTACGAGGATACTCCCTTCCTGGAATGTGTCCTCTGCATTCTTTTAGGCACTTAGAGGGGGAAAGTCAACAGTTCTTCTTGAGTCTTTTGGGTCTTAAAAACAATCAAATTAAAATTATTCCTGATGCCAGAGCTATGCAATTTGGGGTGGCAAAATTTGCTCTCCTACAGTGAGTGGAGATAGGGGAAATTTCTCTCATTCTACCTCTACACAAATACACACCACATTCATTAGGAAGGATTTTAATAGAGGAAGAAAACTTGCTGGGATCTGAAGCCAGATGGACTTCCATTCAAATGCTGATTCTTCTACCTTCTAGCTGCAAAATGTTTAAATTATTTGCCTTTCTCAATGTCTGATTTCTCATTTATAAATTAAGAATAGGAATATGATACTCATATAATTGCTGTGGGGATGAAATGAAATAATGTAGGTAATATATGTTGACATATGGTAAATATTCTACTACATAAATCAATGAGGGTGTGTTGGAAAAAATAGGTAAATATCTGATATGAATTTAATGTACATTTTGTGGAGTTAGGAAGTCATGGTGTACTTTATGTTTAGTTATTAATAAAGTGCCACAAAGACATTGAATAAAAAATTCCATGTAAGTTCAAGATACTACTGCCACTGCTAGTATTTTTATCCACTTAGTGATAGGTCACATCCCTTAATAGCTCTTTCTTGACCTATAAAACACTTTAAACTTTTTTTTTTCCAAAGCATCTTTCTATATCCTCAAATATTATTTGGGACACCTCAGTCTTGCCTGTTTGTGTCAATATTAAGTAAATGGATCATACTAAGTTCTTTCTTTCTTTTTTTAAACATTTATTTCTTTACTTTGGCTGTGCTGGGTCTTCATTGCTCTATATAGGCTTTCTCTAGTTGCGACAGGGGACTACTCTCTAATTGTGGTGTGCGGGCTTCTCATTGCGGTATCTTCTTTTGCTGCGAAGCACAGGTTCTAGGCAAGCAGGCTCAGTAGTTGTGGTATGTGGGCTCAGTTATTCCACAGTATGTGGGGTATTTCCAGACCAGGGGTCAAACCCGTGTCCCCTCCATTGGCAGGTGGATTCTTAACCACTGGGACTGCTAGGTAAATCCCCAAATTTATTCATATTATGGAAACCTTTTTCTCCTTCTTGTTTACAATCAATTGATTACTAATATTAATGAACTTCTTAGAGCAAGCAAAGTATGATGTGTGTATTTGTGTGTATGTTGGGGGTGGGCAGGAGTGTTGAGCAAAAACTGAAAGAAGCTTTACGTCATTTGAATAGATCCAGTCTCCCAAGCTTCCATCTTCTGCCAGGCTAACTTTTGAGGTCCCAAACCTTTATCATTTGTCTTATGTTACTGTACATCCTCCTTTGTTGCCTATGTATCAATAACAAAGGCCGTAGAATCTTTGGATGTAGATGTGATATGAGGGTTGAGCAGGAGGGTGCCTGCCTCACCCCACCAAGTGGATTGCTCGCTAGTCCTGGTTAAACCTGTAGGAAACATGTAGGAACACTGGGTGCCGCATGGCTTGCAGTCTTGAGCAGATTAGCTGTAAAATTTTGGTTGTTGAAAAGTGTTTCTAGATTGTGTTTCAAGCTATGGTATGATACAGTAAAAATAATCTATTTTTTGTTCTCTGATTTTTTTTAAAATTCTTTGTCATCTTAGCATTTAAGTTGTATATTATATTTTAAGAGATTTTCTAACTTTTAAAAACAACTCTATGAGACAGATCAAAATCAAATCTAGTTGAAAAAAATAGTTCTGAAATGCAGATGTTTAACTTATTTGTATCCAAAGCTAGGCTCTGGTCCCATTAAAAGAAGTGCCAGAGGAGTGTTGATTTGGTTGTGTGTGTGTTCAGTTGCCCAGTTGTGTCCGACTCTTTGCAATCCCATGAACTATAACCCACCAGGCTCTACTACCCATGGAATTTCCCAGACAAGAATACTGGGGCAAGTTTCCATTTCTTCCTCCAGGGAGTCTTTTTGACCCAGGGATCAAACTGATGTCTCTTGCGTCTCATGCATTGCAGGTGGATTCTTTACAACTGAGCACTGGTTATTTTTACACAAATTTGCATTACTATCAAAGAGACCTTACTCCATATATGCAAAATCAAGTAGCATTAATTCATTAGTATTTCTTTACCAACTATATTCAAGAGCAAAATTCAAAGCAGGAAGTAACTGAAACACACAACAGATATTTAAACCAATCAGTGCCAATTCATGCTTCAGATCAGATCAGATCAGTCGCTCAGTCATGTCCGACTCTTTGTGACCCCATGAATCATAGCACACCAGGCCTCCCTGCCCATCACCAACTCCTGGAGTTCACCCAGACTCAGGTCCATTGAGTCAGTGATGCCATCCAGCCATCTCATCCTCTGTCGTCCCCTTCTCCTCCTGCCCCCAATCCCTCCCATCATCAGTCTTTTCCAGTGAGTCAACTCTTCACATGAGGTGGCCAAAGTACTGGAGTTTCAGCTTTAGCATCATTCCTTCCAAAGAAATCCCAGGGCTGATTTCTTTCAGAATGGACTGGTGGATCTCCCTGCAGTCCAAGGCACTCTCAAGAGTCTTCTCCAACACCACAGTTCAAAAGCATGATTTCTTCGGTGTTCAGCCTTCTTCACAGTCCAACTTTCACATCCATACATGACCACAGGAAAGACCATAGCCTTGACTAGACGCACCTTTGTTGGCAAAGTAATGTCTCTGTTTTTCAATATGCTATCTAGGTTGGTCATAACTTTCCTTTCAAGGAGTAAGCGTCTTTTAATTTCATGGCTGCAGTCACCATCTGCAGTGATTTTGGAGCCCAGAAAAACAAAGTCTGACACTGTTTCCACTGTTTCCCCATCTATTTCCCATGAAGTAATGGGACCAGATGCCATGATCTTTGTTTTCTGAATGTTGAGCTTTAAGCCAACCTTTTCACTCTCCACTTTCACTTTCATCAAGAGGCTTTTGAGTTCCTCTTCACTTTCTGCCATAAGGGTGGTGTCATCTGCATATCTGAGGTTATTGATATTTCTCCCAGCAATCTTGATTCCAGCTTGTGTTTCTTCCAGTCCAGCATTTCTCATGATGTACTCTGCATAGAAGTTAAATAAACAGGGTGACAATATACAGCCTTGACGTACTCCTTTTCCTATTTGGAACCAGTCTCTTGTTCCATGACCAGTTCTAACTGTTGCTTCCTGACCTGCATACAAATTTCTCAAGAGGCAGATCAGGTGGTCTGGTATTCCCATCTCTTTCAGAGTTTCCACAGTTGATTGTGATCCACACAGTCAAAGGCTTTGGCATAGTCAATAAAGCAGAAATAGATGTTTTTCTGGAACTCTCTTGCTTTTCCCATGATCCAGCAGATGTTGGCAATTTGATCTCTGGTTCCTCTGCCTTTTCTAAAACCAGCCTGAACATCAGGAAGTTCACAGTTCACATATTGCGGAAGCCTGGCTTGGAGAATTTTGAGCATTACTTTACTAGCATGTGAGATGAGTGCAATTGTGCAGTAGTTTGAGCATTCTTTGGCATTGCCTTTCTTTGAGATTTGAGGGAAAACTGACCTTTTCCAGTCCTGCGGCCACTGCTGAGTTTTCCAAATTTGCTGGCATAGTGAGTGTAGCACTTTCACAGCATCATCTTTCAGGATTTGGAATAGCTCCACTGGAATTCCATCACCTCGACTAGCTTTGTTCATAGTGATGCTTTCTAAGGCCCACTTGACTTCACATTCCAGGATGTCTGGCTCTAGGTCAGTGATCACACCATCATGATTATCTGGGTCGTGAAGATCTTTTTTGTACAGTTCTTCTGTGTATTCTCGCCATCTCTTCTTAATATCTTCTGCTTCTGTTAGGTCCATACCATTTCTGTCCTTTATCGAGCCCATCTTTGCATGAAATGTTCCTTTGGTATCTCTGATTTTCTTGAAGAGATCTCTAGTCTTTCCCATTCTGTTGTTTTCCTCTATTTCTTTGCATTGATCGCTGAAGAAGCCTTTCTTATCTCTTCTTGCTATTCTTTGGAACTCTGCATTCAGATGCTTGTGTCTTTCCTTTTCTCCTTTGCTTTTCGCTTCTCTTCTTTTCAGAGCTATTTGTAAGGCCTCCCAGACAGCCATTTTGCTTTTTTGCATTTCTTTTCCATGGGGATGGTCTTGATTCCTGTCTCCTGTACAGTGTCACGAACCTCATTCCATAGTTCATCAGGCACTCTATCTATCAGATCTAGGCCCTTAAATCTATTTCTCACTTCCACTGTATAATCATAAGGGATTTGATTTAGATCATACCTGAATGGTCTGGTGGTTTTCCCTACTTTCTTCATTTTCAGTCTGAATTTGGCAATAAGGAGTTCATGGTCCGAGCCACAGTCAGCTCCTGGTCTTGTTTTTGCTGATTGTATAGAGCTTCTCCATCTTTGGCTGCCAATAATATAATCGATCTGATTTTGGTGTTGACCATCTGGTGATGTCCATGTATAGAGTCTTCTCTTGTGTTGTTGGAAGAGGGTGTTTGTTATGACTAGTGCATTTTCTTGGCAAAACTCTATTAGTCTTTGCCCTGCTTCATTCTGTATTCCAAGGCCAAATTTGCCTGTTACTCCAGGTGTTTCTTGACTTCCTATTTTTGCATTCCAGTCCCCTATAATGAAAGGGACATCTTTTTTGGTTGTTAGTTCTAAAAGGTCTTGTAGGTCTTCATAGAACCATTCAACTTCAGCTTCTTTAGCGTTACTGGTTGGGGCATAGACTTGGATTACTGTGACATTGAATGGTTTGCCTTGGAAACGAACAGAGATCATTCTGTCGTTTTTGAGACCGCATCCAAGTACTGCATTTCGGACTCTTCTGTTGACCATGATGGCCACTCCATTTCTTCTGAGGGATTCCTGCCCACAGTAGTAGATATAATGGTCATCTGATTTAAATTCACCCATTCCAGTCCATTTGAGTTCGCTGATTCCTGGAATGTCGACAGTCACTCTTGCCATCTCTTGTTTGACCACTTCCAATTTGCCTTGATTCATGGACCTGACATTCCAGGTTCCTATGCAATATTGCTCTTTACAGCATCAGACCTTGCTTCTATCATCAGTCACATCCACAGCTGGGTATTCTTTTTGCTTTGGCTCCATCCCTTCATTCTTTCTGGAGTTATTTCTCCAGTGATCTCCAGTAGCATATTGGGCCCCTACTGACCTGGGGATACCTCTTTCAGTATCCTATCAATTTGCCTTTTCATACTGTTCATGGGAGAAGGGAATGGCAAACCACTTCAGTATTCTTGCCTTGAGAACCCCACGAACAGTACGATTCATGCTTAGAGGAGATAAAAAATCTAAATCTTCTCTGTCTTCTTAATTTTTATAGTATAGACACAGCACACAGCTTAGGGCATGGGTATCTCCATTAACATTAACACTGTTGGACTTTGAAGAAGTCTTTGAGTTTGCACTTTAAAGAAAAATCAAAAGCCACCTAATTTTCACCAACAGGAGAATAAGTAAATAGTTCGTATTACATTCACATATGACCACTGAAGAGTGGGTAAACTGAGTGAACTAGAGCTATACTTATTAACAAAGGAAAATCTCAGAAATATACAGATGTATGAGAAAACATTCAAAACCAAACATCCAGGATAACAGCATGCCTCTAAGGGTTAAAAACTAAAAAATTAATAATTGCTGTGGATACACACATAGGAATGGGGATGATAAAGAGTAAATTCACAACAGAGATTATCTCTAGGGAGAGAGTGAAGAGAATGGAATTAGGTAGACGTTGATATGGGGGACTACACCTCTATTTGCAATATTGCATTACTCCCTTTCTTTGCTGTCAGAATAAAACTTTCACCTGAGTTTAAAAGGGCACATGGTTGTCTAGCTAGAGAATATGTTTTCCAGTCTTGCAGCAGTTGTATAGTCATGTGACTAAATTCTTGCCAAGGTAGTGTGACTAGAATTGATGTGTGTTATTTTGTCACTTCCTTAGAGGAAATTACTTGTTTTTTCCCTTCTCCTTTTCTGCATGCTGGAATATGGTGCAATAACTGCTAATCTAGTCTAAACTGGAGGACATGTATGGTACTCTGGGGGCAGGTATCATGGGCCTTGAGCCAGTGGTCTCATGTGATGTATATAACAGTAATTCATAACTTTCACTCCTATGTCTTACTGTGTAAATACCCAGTGGTTCATCCATGGTCTTATTGATGGACATTAAGATCACTTCTTTTTTGGGGCTGTAAAGAATATTATTATATAATTTTCCTTACCTTACAGGTTAGAGTTTCTCTATGGTATTTTCTGTCTTAGTCTGTTTGGGCCATTATAACAACAATAACAAAAATACAATAAATATTTTTACAAAATTTACAATTTACAATTGTAAATATTTATTTACAAGACTGGCTTGTAAATAAATATTTATTTCTCACTGTTCTGAGACCCAAGATCAAGTCAGCAAGAGATGAAGTGGCATATGAAGACCCACTCCTAGATGGCTGTGTTTTCTCTATGTTCTTACATAGCAGATGGGATAAGGAAAAGAAGTATGCCAAGGCTGTATATTGTACCTTGCTTATTTAATTTGTATGCAGAGTACATAATGCAAAATGCCAGGCTGGATGAAGCACAGGCTGGAATCAAGATTGCTAGGAGAAATATCAATAACCTCAAATGCACAGATGACACCACCCTTATGGCAGAAAGTGAAGAAGAACTAAAGAGCCTATTGATGAAAATGAAAGAAGAGAGAGAAAAAGCTGGCTTAAAACTCAACATTCAAAAAACTAAGATCATAGCATCTAGTCCCATCACTTATGGCAAATAGATGGGGAAACAATAGAAACAGTGAGAGATTTTATTCTGGAGGACTCCAAAATCACTGTAGATGGTGACTGCAGCCATGAAATTAAAAGACACTTGCTCCTTGGAAGAAAAGTTATGACCAACCTAGACAGCATATTAAAAAGCAGAGACGTTACTTTGCCAACGAAGGCCCATCTACTCAAAGCTATGGTTTTTCCAGTAGTCATGTATGGATGTAAGAGTTGGACTGTAAAGAAAGCTGAGTGCCTAAGAACTGATGCTTTTGAACTATGGTGTTGGAGAAGACTCTTGAGAGTCCCTTGGACTGCAAGGAGATCCAACCAGTCCATCCTAAAGGAAATCAGTCCTGAATATTCATTGGAAGGATTGATGCTGAAGCTGAAACTCCAGTACTTTGGCCACCTGATGCAAAGAACTGACTCATTTGAAAAGACCCTGGTGCTGGGAAACATTGAAGGCAGGAGGAGAAGGGGGCAACAGAGGATGAGAAGGTTATATGGCATCATGGACTTGATGGACGTGAGTTTGAGTAAGCTTTGGCAGTTGGTGATGGACAGGGAAGCATGGTGTGCTACAGTCCATGGGGTCACAAAGAGTAGGACATGACTGAGCGACTGAATTGAATTGAACTGAATTCCTGAGGGCTCCACCCTCATGACCAAATCACCTCTCAAAGACCCCCCAACTCCTAATCTTAGGGGTTGGCTTTCATCATACATTTCATACATTTTGGGAGGGGGGACAAAAACATTCAGTCCACAGCATAGGAATTAAATTGCTAAATCAGAGGATATCTCTATGTTCTATTTTCCATAGTACAATCTGAATAAACTTCTTTCCAAATGGCTGTAACAAGTTAAACCTACGATATGTTAGAGTTTCACCTTGTTTTGATTGAATTTTAATTAAAAAACTTAAATATCATTGTTCTAATTTTTTAAATATTAATTACTCATTTCTCACTGTGACTTTAATTTGTATTTTCTTGATTACCAGTGAGAACAGGCATCTTCTCATATGCTTAGGGCTATTTGTGTTGCCTTGGCTGAAAAATGCCCATTTACATTTTTGCTTATTTCTCTATTGTGTTATCTTTTTCTTACTGATTCTACATACAAATCCTTTGTTAAGAATATAGCAAAAGTCTCCCACTTTGTGATTTTTCAATGAATGGAAGTTTTTAGTTTCTTTTTTTTTAATTATTAAAAAAATTTTTTTTTAATTTTATTTTTTAACTTTACAATATTGTGTTGGTTTTTAGTTTCAATGTAGTGATGTACCTATCTTTAACTGTATGGTATGCCAGTTTTATTCTAGTTTAAGAAATTCTCTGCTCTCAGACTGTTAAGATATTATATACATTATTTCATAATATCTATAGTTTTCACTTTTCATATTTAAAAATTCTAGAACTAGCAACTGATTTCTGGATATGATCTAGGTTAAAAAGAAAATATTCAATTTCCTTGTAGATAACCAATTTTTCTAGACCCACTGAATAACTATTACTCAGCTTCAGATCAGATCAGATCAGTCGCTCAGTCGTGTCTGACTCTTTGTGACCCCATGAACCGCAGCACGCCAGGCCTCCCTGTCCATCACCAGCTCCCGGAGGTCACTCAGACTCACATCCATCGAGTCAGTGATGCCATCCAGCCATCTCATCCTCTGTCGTCCCCTTCTCCTCCTGCCCTCAATCCCTCCCAGCATCAGAGTCTTCTCCAATGAGTCAACTCTTCGCATGAGGTGGCCAAAATACTGGAGCTTCAGCTTTAGCATCATTCCTTCCAAAGAAATTCCAGGATTGATCTCCTTCAGAATGGACTGGTTGGATCTTCTTGCAGTCCAAGGGACTCTCAAGAGTCTTCTCCAACACCACAGTTCAAAAGCATCAATTCTTCGGCGCTCAGCCTTCTTCACAGTCCAGCTCTCACATCCATACATGACCACAGGAAAGATCATAACCTTGACTAGGCGAACCTTTGTTGGTAAAGTGATGTCTCTGCTTTTGAATATGCTATCTAGGTTGGTCATAACTTTCCTTCCAAGGAGTAAGCGTCTTTTAATTTCATGGCTGCAGTCACCATCTGCAGTGATTTTGGAGCCCAGAAAAACAAAGTCTGACACTGTTTCCACTGTTTCCCCATCTATTTCCCATGTAGTGATGGGACCAGATGCCATGATCTTCGTTTTCTGAATGTTGAGCTTTAAGCCAACCTTTTCACTCTCCACTTTCACTTTCATCAAGAGGCTTTTTAGCCCCTCTTCACTTTCTGCCATAAGAGTGGTGTCATCTGCATATCTGAGGTTATTGATATTTCTCCCGGCAATCTTGATTCCAAATTGTGTTTCTTCCAGTCCAGCATTTCTCATGATGTACTCTGCATATAAGTTAAATAAACATGGTGATAATATGCAGCCTTGATGTACTCCTTTTCCTATTTGGAACCAGTCTGTTGTTCCATGACCCGTTCTAACTGTTGCTTCCTGACCTGCATACAGATTTCTCAAGAGGCAGATCAGGTGGTCTGGTATTCCCATCTCTTTCAGAATTTTCCATAGTTTATTGTGATCCACACAGTCAAAGGCTTTGGCATAGTCAATAAAGCAGAAATAGATGTTTTTCTGGAACTCCCTTGCTTTTTCCATGATCCAGCAGATGTTGGCAATTTGATCTCTGGTTCCTCTGCCTTTTCTAAAACCAGCTTGAACATCAGGAAGTTCACGGTTCACATATTGCTGAAGCCTGGCTTGGAGAATTTTGAGCATTACTTTACTAGCGTGTGAGATGAGTGCAATTGTGCGGTAGTTTGAGCACTCCTTGGCATTGCCTTTCTTTGGGATTGGGATGAAAACTGACCTTTTCCAATCTTGTGGCCACTGCTGAGTTTTCCAAATTTGCTGGCATATTGAGTGCAGCACTTTCACAGCATCATCATTCAGGACTTGGAATACCTCAACTGGAATTCCATCACCTCCACTAGCTTTGTTCGTAGTGATGCTTTCTAAGGCCCATTTGACTTCACATTCCAAGATGTCTGGCTCTAGGTCAGTGATCACACCATCATGATTATCTGGGTCGTGAAGCTCTTTTTTGTACAGTTCTTCCGTGTATTCTTGCCACCTCTTCTTAATATCTTCTGCTTCTGTTAGGTCCACACCATCTCTGTCCTTTATCGTGCCCATCTTTGCATGAAATGTTCCTTTGGTATCTCTGATTTTCTTGAAGAGATCCCTAGTCTTTCCCATTCTGTTGTTTTCCTCTATTTCTTTGCATTGATCACTGAAGAAGGCTTTCTTATCTCTTCTTGCCATTCTTTGGAACTCTGCATTTAGATGTTTATATCTTTCCTTTTCTCCTTTGCTTTTCGCTTCTCTTCTTTTCACAGCTATTTGTAAGGCCTCCCCAGACAGCCATTTTGCTTTTTTGCATTTCTTTTCCATGGGGATGGTCTTGATCCCTGTCTCCTGTACAGTGTCACGAACCTCATTCCATAGTTCATCAGGCACTCTATCTATCAGATCTAGGCCCTTAAATCTATTTCTCACTTCCACTGTATAATCATAAGGGATTTGATTTAGATCATACCTGAATGGTCTGGTGGTTTTCCCTACTTTCTTCATTTTCAGTCTGAATTTGGCAATAAGGAGTTCATGGTCCGAGCCACAGTCAGCTCCTGGTCTTGTTTTTGCTGATTGTATAGAGCTTCTCCATCTTTGGCTGCCAATAATATAATCGATCTGATTTTGGTGTTGACCATCTGGTGATGTCCATGTATAGAGTCTTCTCTTGTGTTGTTGGAAGAGGTTATTTGCTATGACCAGTGCATTTTCTTGGCAAAACTCTATTAGTCTTTGCCCTGCTTCATTCCGTATTCCAAGGCCAAATTTGCCTGTTACTCCAGGTGTTTCTTGACTTCCTACTTTTGCATTCCAGTCCCCTATAATGGGACATCTTTTTTGGGTGTTAGTTCTAAAAGGTCTTGTAGGTCTTCATAGAACCTTTCAACTTCAGCTTCTTCGGCGTTACTGGTTGGGGCATAGATTTGGATTACTGTGACACTGAATGGTTTGCCTTGGAAACGAACAGAAATCATTCTGTCATTTTTGAGATTGCATCCAAGTACTGCATTTCGGACTCTTTTGTTGACCATGATGGCCACTCCATTTCTTCTGAGGGATTCCTGCCCACAGTAGTAGATATAATGGTCATCCGAGTTAAATTCACCCATTCCAGTCCATTTTAGTTCGCTAATTCCTAGAATGTCAACATTCACTCTTGCCATCTCTTGTTTGACCACTTCCAATTTGCCTTGATTCATGGACCTGACATTCCAGGTTCCTATACAATATTGCTCTTTATAGCATCGGACTTTGCTTCTATCACCAGACACATCCACAGCTGGGTATTCTTTTTGTTTTGGCTCCATCCTTTCATTCTTTCTGGAGTTATTTCTCCACTGATCTCCAGTAGCATATTGGGCCCCTACTGACCTGGGGAGTTTCTCTTTCAGTATCCTATCATTTTGTCTTTTCATAATGTTCATGGGGTTCTCAAGGCAAGAATACTGAAGTGGTTTGCCATTCCCTTCTCCAGCGGACCACACCCTGTCATATCTCTCCACCATGACCCGCCCATCCCAGGTTGCCCCTCGGGCATGGCTTAATCTCATTGAGTTAGACAAGGGTGTAGACAAGGGTGTCTAACTCAATGAGATTACTCAGCTTACTGACCTCAAATTTCTGCTCATTATTATTTGTGTGGGACTATTTTAGGGCTCTTTGCTCTTTTTCATTATTCTGCTTACCTAGTCCAATTCACATGCCGCATTGTCTTATTAGAACTTTAATAAAAATGTTGGACAAATCTCCCACTCCTCCTTGCTCTTTTTATCCAAGATTATCTTGGGGAGTCCTATTTTTTTTGGTTGATAAATCTTAACTTCAGAAAAATTTCATGCTTTTCCATTGTGTTTGTGCCTTCTCTTGTTTTTATCAATTAATCTAGGAGAGAATTTTGGCTTTAGTTCTTTATTTGCTTTTCAGTTGACCTAAACAATTCTTTTATGTAAGTTTCCCATAAGCTTAACTTTTAAGCTTTTTTGTTTTCTCTCTAGAGTTGTGCCCTTCCGGTTCAAAATTAAACAAGGAAAGAAAAGAGGTCTTCGGTAAAGAATTGTTTAAAAAAGAAACGAAAGAGTTTTTGTTGTGGCTCAAAGGAAAAATGCATACATTCAGAAAAAAAAATACCTTAGATGGAAACAATGAAAGGGAAAGTCATAAAGGGTAAGCATGAGAACCAACCTTGTACCTGAACTTGAAGAATGAAGCGGGGGTGGGGGGGTGGGGGGGTGGATGTGGAGGCCAGGCTCAAAACCAGCTGGCCCAAGCTGGCTTAGGATGGCTCCGCTGCTTTCTGGAGCATTCCCTGAGGGAGACAGCAGAGGATCCAGAGGTAAATATTGAAGGTGGGAAAGAATGAGTTCATTATGTAAATAATAGTTTCAAGCCAGATGTTCAGAACTAGTATACCTTCCTTGCCTCAGGCGGTAGTACAATGCATTTTGAGAGAGTTTTCATATCCTCAGGGGCCTTGCTATCAAATTCCAAAATTACTCCCTCTCCTCAGACAGCTTCCTTCACAACTGCTGAAAAAAAAAAAGAAACTATTAGAAAGGTCTCACGTTGAGGAAATTTCGGTAAAGTGTGTTACATGCAAACAGGAAGGGAGCAAGAATTAAACAATTTGGATAATTACTGTCCTGAATGCTGGCTTGTGTAAAAAAGAAATTCTGCTTTTCAGTGTTTATACTCAAGTACATAGAGTGAAAAAAAAAAAAAAAGAATTTCATGGAGCTAATTTAAAAAAAAAAAAACAAAACAAAAAATGAAGCAGGCTTTTAGCTGCTCAGATCCTATAAAAATCAAAAGGACGGATGTGACTTAAACTTGCTTTACTGAAGCAAATCTTCACAACCTGACATTTCAACTGAGCTATGGGGTACCGAAATAATCCCACAGGTATGTAAAATCAGATACTATATCTGCATGTAAGTATTCTGCTCAGGGATTTGGAGTTCCTAACTGACAACCTGGGAAAACCACATTACTTACACTTGCTCAAATAGTCCCTAATTAGCCCTTCTGACCCTCTTGTATACTATTAAATGGCCCATTATAAAACGTTAAAATGGAATTCTTTCCATTAAAAATGATTTCCTTGCTAGTGAACATGATCTAGGTTTAATGGACAATGTTGGTTACCACCAGGTTGCCCTAATGCACAGTGGATGCCTTCCAGAGCAATGGGATGGGAATGGGCATTAGGCTGTCTGGTTCAGTCAGTGAGCTGACAGAGGCAGGAGCCTTCCTGCTGCTGCTGCTGCTGCTAAGTCGCTTCAGTCGTGTCCGACTCTGTGAGACCCCAGAGCCAGCAGCCCATCAGGCTCTCCTGTCCCTGGGATTCTCCAGGCAAGAGTACTGGAGTGGGTTGCCATTTCCTTCTCCAATGCATGAAAGTGAAAGGTGAAAGTGAAGTGGCTCAGTCGTGTCCGACTCCTAGCGACCCCATGGACTGCAGCCCACCAGGCCCCTTCGTCCATGGGATTTTCCAGGCAAGAGTACTGGAGTAGGGTGCCATTGCCTTCTCCGAGGAGCCTTCCTACAGTGGTCCAAGTATTGCTTATGTGCTTAGCTTGTTCTGGGTATATGACTTTTTGATCTAAAGAGCTGAAAACTCTAATGAGAAATTGTGTAATGAGCCTGAAAATGATCAGTTTAAAGAGACTTTTATATCACCTCTTCAGGTTAGTTTCTGAGTTTTATTTGATTAGTAGGACAAACAGGCTGATGCGGTGGGAACTTCTTCTGAGATTCTGGCATAGTCCATCCTCAGTTCCCTGGACATCCATATAGTGCCTCACATAGTAGGTGTCCAATGGCTGTTAGATCAATGCTGTACAATGCTTCTGAGAGGCCTATAATTAAAATTTTTGAAATGTGCATTTAAGAAATCAATAAACACATATTTATTGATTACCTATATGTGCCCAGTCGGAGAAGGCAATGGCACCCCACTCCAGGACTCTTGCCTGCAAAATCCCATGGACGGAGGGGCTTGGTGGGCTGCAGTCCATGGGGTCACTAGGAGTCGGACTCAACTGAGCGAATTCACTTTCATTTTTCACTTTCATGCATTGGAGAAGGAAATGGCAACCCACTCCAGTGTTCTTGCCTGGAGAATCCCAGGGATGGGGGAGCCTGTCAGACTGCTGTTTATGGGGTCACATAGAGTCGGAAATGACTGAAGTGACTTAGCAGATTTGTGCCCAGTATTGTGCCTGGCCAGCTCTAAGGAAAATTTAAAAGATGCTTTAGAAATAGAGACACAGACGTAGAAAACAAATGTTCGGATGCCAAGAGGGAAGGAGAGGTGGGCAGGATGAGTTGAGAGACTGGAAGTTACATACAAACACGCTATTGATACTATGTATAAAAATAGGTAACTAACAGAGAATTTACTGTGTAAGGGACCTCTACTTAGTGCTCTATGGTGACCTCAATGGGAAGGAAATTCAAAAAAGAGGGGATATTTGTATGTGTGTATGCTAAGCTGCTTCAGTCATGTCCATCTTTTTGAAACCCCATGGACTGTAGCCCGCCAGGCTCCTCTGTCCATAGAATTTTCCAGACAAGAAGACTGGAGTGCGTTGCCATATAAATAGTTAATTCACTTTAATGAACAGCAGAAACTCATACAACATTGTAAAGGAACTATATACCAATCAGATCAGATCAGATCAGTCGCTCGGTCGTGTCCGACTCTTTGCGACCCCATGAACTGCAGCACGCCAGGCCTCCCTGTCCATCACCAGCTCCCGGAGGTCACTCAGACTCACATCCATCGGGTCAGTGATGCCATCCAGCCATCTCATCCTCTGTCGTCCCCTTCTCCTCTTGCCCCCAATCCCTCCCAGCATCAGAGTCTTCTCCAATGAGTCAACTCTTCGCATGAGGTGGCCAAAATACTGGAGTTTCAGCTTTAGCATCATTCCTTCCAAAGAAATCCCAGGGCTGATCTCCTTCAGAATGGACTGGTTGGATCTCCTTGCAGTCCAAGGAGCTCTCAAGAATCTTCTCCAACACCACAGTTCAAAAGCATCAATTCTTCGGCGCTCAGCCTTCTTCACAGTCCAGCTCTCACATCCATACATGACCACAGGAAAGACCATAGCCTTGACTAGGCGAACCTTTGTTGGCAAAGTAATGTCTCTGCTTTTGAATATGCTATCTAGCTTGGTCATAACTTTCCTTCCAAGGAGTAAGCGTCTTTTAATTTCATGGCTGCAGTCACCATCTGCAGTGATTTTGGAGCCCAGAAAAACAAAGTCTGACACTGTTTCCACTGTTTCCCCATTTATTTCCCATGTAGTGATGGGACCAGATGCCATGATCTTCGTTTTCTGAATGTTGAGCTTTAAGCCAACCTTTTCACTCTCTACTTTCACTTTCATCAAGAGGCTTTTTAGCCCCTCTTCACTTTCTGCCATAAGAGTGGTGTCATCTGCATATCTGAGGTTATTGATATTTCTCCCGGCAATCTTGATTCCAAATTGTGTTCCTTCCAGTCCAGCATTTCTCATGATGTACTCTGCATATAAGTTAAATAAACATGGTGACAATATGCAGCCCTGACGTACTCCTTTTCCTATTTGGAACCAGTCTGTTGTTCCATGACCCGTTCTAACTGTTGCTTCCTGACCTGCATACAGATTTCTTAAGAGGCAGATCAGGTGGTCTGGTATTCCCATCTCTTTCAGAATTTTCCACAGTTTATTGTGATCTACACAGTCAAAGGCTTTGGCATAGTCAATAAAGCAGAATTAGATGTTTTTCTGGAACTCTCTTGCTTTTTCCATGATCCAGCAGATGTTGGCAATTTGATCTCTGGTTCCTCTGCCTTTTCTAAAACCAGCGTGAACATCAGGAAGTT
Source organism: Tragelaphus eurycerus (assembly GCA_935064755.1). Classification (NCBI taxonomy): domain Eukaryota; kingdom Metazoa; phylum Chordata; class Mammalia; order Artiodactyla; family Bovidae; genus Tragelaphus; species Tragelaphus eurycerus. The sequence continues at coordinate 11,968,566 of CAKXYN010000036.1, read as the reverse complement.
CACGGTTCACATATTGCTGAAGCCTGGCTTGGAGAATTTTGAGCATTACTTTACTAGCGTGTGAGATGAGTGCAATTGTGCGGTAGTTTGAGCACTCCTTGGCATTGCCTTTCTTTGGGATTGGGATGAAAACTGACCTTTTCCAATCTTGTGGCCACTGCTGAGTTTTCCAAATGTGCTGGCATATTGAGTGCAGCACTTTCACAGCATCATCATTCAGGACTTGGAATAGCTCCACTGGAATTCCATCACCTCCACTAGCTTTGTTCGTAGTGATGCTTTCTAAGGCCCATTTGACTTAACATTCCAAGATGTCTGGCTCTAGGTCAGTGATCACATCATCATGATTATCTGGGTCTTGAAGCTCTTTTTTGTACAGTTCTTCTGTGTATTCTTGCCACCTCTTCTTAATATCTTCTGCTTCTGTTAGGTCCACACCATCTCTGTCCTTTATCGTGCCCATCTTTGCATGAAATGTTCTTTTGGTATCTCTGATTTTCTATATACCAATAAAAGTTAATAAAAATAAAAGATGCATTAAATGTTCTTCTAGGATACAGATCATAAGAGAATCATTAAATAATGTCTCTGAAATTCTCATATTTACTCCCATCCACACCAGGAAAAAGTATCCTTTTTTGCTCAGCTGGTTTTGGAGAGGAATATTGGGTAAGCTGAGAGTGGCTGAGTTACTTTACTTAAGAAGAGGGACAGGAATGTGCCGTGGAATTTGTTCTGGTCTCTAAGATGTATCCAAGAGGATTCCAAGTCTTGTGAAAATTGCTCTGCTTTCTAGAGGATGGAATGTGACCCTGCAACTTCAGAAGCACAATCATTTAATAATTGTTACAAAAGCATCCTGTCTACCCACAACAGGCTTTCCTGGTGGCTCAGTCAGTAAAGAATCCGCCTGCAATGGAGGAGACTTGGGGTCAATCCCTGGGTCAGGAAAATCCCCTGGAGAAGGAAGTGGCAACCCACTCCAGTATTCTTGCTCAGAGAATTCCATGGACAGACTAGCCTGGTAGGCTACAGTCCATGAAGTCACAAGAGTCGGGCATAAGTTAGTGACTAAACCACCACTACCTACCCACAATAGAGACATCAGTAGGTTCTAAGAATGAAATACATCACTTTATAATCTAGAGCATGTTCAGTTTTTGGAAACCGTGTTTTGACGGTCTCTTTAATGCCTTTCTTGTGTGGAGCTCCTTCTCCCAAATTTTAGCTTCTCTTTGGGCAAACTCCAGGAGATGGTTAGGGACAGGGGAGCCTGGCTTACTGCAGTCTGTGGGGTCCCAAAGAGTTGGATACAACTGAGTGACTGAACAACAATAACAACAACCAGTGAAGAGAGGTGGACGCACTCTGTGAGCTGTTTCTTGCCTCTGTAGACTGACTCAGCAGGAACACCTGTGTGTTGTCTGTGTGGCGTCCTCAGCGCTCCAGCCATACAGATGGGCTAAAGAGGCAGCTTTTTTTTTTTTTTTTTTTTTTTAGCATGAAGCAATAGAATTACAAAGTACCAAACTTTTTTTAAAAAATTTAATGCTTTGCATAAAATCTGTTGGCAAAACCCCTTCTCCCTTCCCATCTAAATTCTTTGATTTTTACTTGTTTTTTTTTTTTTTTTTCTTTTGGAATTTTTTTCCCTTTCATATCCAGAATCAGCACAGATACATTCTGATATTGAGTAAAATAGCACATTACAATCAGATCAGATCAGATCAGATCAGTCGCTCAGTCGTGTCCGACTCTTTGCGACCCCATGAACCGCAGCACGCCAGGCCTCCCTGTCCATCACCAGCTCCCGGAGGTCACTCAGATTCACATTCATCTAGTCAGTGATGCCATCCAGCCATCTCATCCTCTGTTGTCCCCTTCTCCTCTTGCCCCCAATCCCTCCCAGCATCAGAGTCTTCTCCAATGAGTCAACTCTTCGCATGAGGTGGCCAAAATACTGGAGTTTCAGCTTTAGCATCATTCCTTCCAAAGAAATCCCAGGGCCGATCTCCTTCAGAATGGACCGGTTGGATCTCCTTGCAGTCCAAGGGACTCTCAAGAGTCTTCTCCAACACCACAGTTCAAAAGCATCAATTCTTCGGCGCTCAGCCTTCTTCACAGTCCAACTCTCACATCCATACATGACCACAGGAAAGACCATAGCCTTGACTAGGCGAACCTTTGTTGGCAAAGTGATGTCTCTGCTTTTGAATATGCTATCTAGGTTGGTCATAACTTTCCTTCCAAGGAGTAAGCGTCTTTTAATTTCATGGCTGCAGTCACCATCTGCAGTGATTTTGGAGCCCAGAAAAATAAAGTCTGACACTGTTTCCACTGTTTCTCCATCTATTTCCCATGTAGTGATGGGACCAGATGCCATGATCTTCGTTTTCTGAATGTTGAGCTTTAAGCCAATCTTTTCACTCTCCACTTTCACTTTCATCAAGAGGCTTTTTAGTTCCTCTTTACTTTCTGCCATAAGGATGGTGTCATCCGCATATCTGAGGTTATTGATATTTCTCCCAGCAATCTTGATTCCAACTTGTGTTTCTTCCAGTCCAGCATTTCTCATGATGTACTCTGCATATAAGTTAAATAAACATTACAATAGGTGGTACTATCCCTCGCTTTTCTCTTAGTTTTAAAAGAGGATTTGAAGATAGTGAACTACTTCAGTTCATTTTGGCTGTGACTATGACCAACCTAGATAGCATATTGAAAAGCAGAGACATTACTTTGCCAACAAAGGTCTGTCTAGTCAAGGCTATGGTTTTTCCAGTGGTCATGTATGAGTGTGAGAGCTGGACTATGAAGAAAGCTGAGTGCTGAAGAACTAATGCTTTTGAACTGTGGTATTGGAGAAGACTCTTGACAGTCCCTTGGACCGCAAGGAGATCCAACCAGTCCATTCTGAAGGAGATCAGGCCTGGGATTTCTTTGGAAGGACTGATGTTGAAGCTGAAACTCCAGTACTTTGACCACCTCATGCGAAGAGCTGACTCATTGGAAAAGACCCTGATGCTGGGAAAGACTGAGGGCTGGAGGAGAAGGGGATGACAGAGGATGAGATGGCTGGATGGATGGCATCATAGACTCGAAGGACGTGAGTCTGAGTGAACTCCGGGAGTTGGTAATGGACAGGGAGGCCTGGTGTGCTGTGGTTCTTGGGTTCGCAAAGAGTCGGACACGACTGAGCAACTGAACCGAACTGAACATGACAACACACACTTGACAGGGAATAACATCATGTCCAGTGTCATGGGTAATAGTGTGCCCCTCCCTCTTCAGTGTTGGCTCCAAACCTGCCTTACTTTTTAAGTTTGGGGGACAGGGGGCATCCCATCAGTAGCAATCATCAACCCACAAATGGAATCTGTGTGTGTGTTAGTTGCTCAGTTCAGTTCAGTTCAGTTCAGTTGCTCAGCCATGTCTGACTCTTTGCGACCCCATGAATCGCAGCACGCCAGGCCTCCCTGTCCATCACCAACTCCCGGAGGTCACTCAGACACACGTCCATCGAGTCAGTGATGCCATCCAGCCATCTCATCCTCTGTCGTCCCCTTCTCCTCCTGCCCCCAATTCCTCCCAGCATCAGAGTCTTCTCCCATGAGTCAACTCTTCGCATGAGGTGGCCAAAGTACTGGAGTTTCAGCTTCAGCATCATTCCCTCCAAAGAAATCCCAGGGCTGATCTCCTTTAGAATGGACTGGTTGGATCTCCTTGCAGTCCAAGGGACTCTCAAGAGTCTTCTCCAACACCACAGTTCAAAAGCATCAATTCTTTGGTGCTCATCTTTCTTTACAGTCCAACTTTCACATCCATACATGACCAGCGGAAAAACCAAAGCCTTGAGAGACACACCTTTGTTGACAAAGTAATGTCTCTGCTTTTCAATATGCTATCTAGGTTGGTCATAACTTTCCTTCCAAGGAATAAGCGTCTTTTAATTTCATGGCTGCAATCACCATCTGCAGTGATTTTGGAGCCCAGAAAAATAAAGTCTGACACTGTTTCCACTGTTTCTCCATCTATTACCCATGAAGTGATGGGACCAGATGCCATGATCTTAGTTTTCTGATTGCGGAGCTTTAAGCCAACTTTTTCACTTTCCTTTCATTTTCATCAAGAGGCTCTTTAGTTCTTCTTCACTTTCTGCCATAAAGGTGGTGTCATCTGCATATCTGAGGTTATTGATATTTCTCCCAGCAATCTTGATTACAGCTTGTGTTTCTTCCAGCAGAGTGTTTCTCATGATGTACTCTGCATAGAAGTTAAATAAACAGGGTGACAATATACAGCCTTGATGTACTCCTTTTCCTATTTGGAACCAGTCTGTTGTTCCATGACCAGTTTAACTGTTGCTTCCTGACCTGCATACAGGGTTCTCAAGAGGCAGATCAGGTGGTCTGGTATTCCCATCTCTTTCAGAATTTTCCACAGTTGATTGTGATCCACACAGTCAAAGTCTTTGGCATAGTCAATAAAGCAGAAACAGATGTTTTTCTGGAACTCTCTTGCTTTTTCCATGATTCAGAGCATGTTGGCAATTTGATCTCTGGTTCCTCTGCCTTTTCTAAAACCAGCGTGAACATCTGAAAGTTCATGGTTCACATATTGCTGAAGCCTGGCTTGGAGAATTTTGAGCATTACTTTACTAGCATATGAGATGAGTGCAATTGTGCAGTAGTTTGAGCACTCTTTGGCATTGCCTTTCTTTGGGATTAGAATGAAAACTGACCTTTTCCAATCCTGTGGCCACTGCTGAGTTTTCCAAACTTGCTGGCATATTGGACATATTGAATGCAGCACTTTCACAGCATCATCTTCCAGGATTTGAAATAGCTCAACTGGAATTCTATCACCTCCACTAGCTTTGTTCATAGTGATGCTTTCTAAGGGCCACTTGACTTCACATTCCAGGATGTCTGGCTCTAGGTCAGTGATCATACCATCGTGATTATCTGGGTCATGAAGATCTTTTTTTTTTTACAGTTCTTCTGTGTATTCTTGCCATCTCTTCTTAATATCTTCTGCTTCTGTTAGGTCCATACCATTTCTGTCCTTTATTGAGCCCATCTTCGCATGAAATGTTCCTTTGGTATCTCTGATTTTCTTGAAGAGATCCCTAGTCTTTCTCATTCTGTTGTTTTCCTCTATTTCTTTGCACTGATCACTGAAGAAGCCTTTCTTATCTCTTCTTGCAATTCTTTGGAACTCTGCATTCAGATGCTTATATCTTTCCTTTTCTCCTTTGCTTTTCACTTCTCTTCTTTTCACAGCTATTTGTAAAGCCTCCCCAGATAGCCATTTTGCTTTTTTGCATTTCTCTTCCATGGGGATGGTCTTGATCACTGTGTCCTGTACAATCACAAACCTCATTCCATAGTTCATCAAGCACTCTATCAGATCCAGTCCCTTAAATCTACTTCTCACTTCCACTGTATAATCATAAGGAATTTGATTTAGGTCATACTTGAATAGTCTGGTGGTTTTCCCTATTTTCTTCAATTTAAGCCTGAATTTGGCAATAAGGAGTTCATGGTCTGAGCCACAGTCAGCTCCTGGCCTTGTTTTTGCTGACTGTATAGAGCTTATCCAGAGAATATAATCGATCTGATTTCGGTGTTGACCATCTGGTGATGTCCATGTGTAGAGTCTTCTCTTGTGTTGTTGGAAGAGGGTGTTTGCTATGACCAGTACTTTCTCTTAGCAAAACTCTATTAGCCTTTGCCCTGCTTCATTCCGTATTCCAAGGCCAAATTTGCCTGTTACCCCAGGTGTTTCTTAACTTCCTACTTTTGCATTCCAGTTCCCTATAATGAAAAGAACATCTTTTTTGGGTATTCATTCCAAAAGGTCTTGTAGAACCGTTCAACTTCAGCTTCTTCAGCATTACTGGTTGGGGCATATACTTGGATTACTGTGATATTGAATGGTCAGTTGCTCAGTCATGTCCAACTCTTTGTGACCCTTTGGACTATAGCCCACCAGGCTCCTCTGTCCATGGGATTCTCCAGGCAACTGGAGTGGGTTGCCATTTCCTTCTCTAAGGTATCTTCCTGATCCAGGAATTGAACCTGGGTCTTCCATATTGCAAGTAGAGTCTTTATCATCTTAGCCACTAGGAAAGCCCCCCAGTGGGCTCTACCTGGTGGTAAATGGATTAGCAGTTTAAATGCTAAGGGTCACAGGCCTGACCACACCACAGCATGGCCACTTGGGTTCCTGCAGAGATGGCCTCAGTTTCCACTTTTGTCCCAAATGTTGCCTGACTGAGGAGGATGGTCTCAAGACCTTGGATTGAAAGCTGTCACTCTGCCTCACCATGTAGATAGATGATGGATGTGGTGGGACTTTCTCGGTGATCCAGTGGTTATGATCCCATGCTTCTACTGTAGGGGACACAGTTTCAATCCCTGGTCAAGAAGCTAAGATCCCACATGCTGTAGGGCAAAAAAAGAAAGAAAGAAGAAGAAGAAGTGGGAGGCTTGGGGGCCAACGGGCTCTTATTGTCATTTAGAGATACTTGGCTCTCGCAGATTCAAGCTTAATGTTTTTGTGACATCGTAATGATAGCATTGGTCTCTTCACAGTATTAACTCTGATAGCCACTATGCACAGAGTATGCTATCATTCAGATCAGATCAGATCAGTCGCTCAGTCGTGTCCGACTCTTTGCGACCCCATGAACCGCAGCACGCCAGGCCTCCCTGTCCATCACCAGCTCCCGGAGGTCACGCAGACTCACACCCATCAAGTCAGTGATGCCATCCAGCCATCTCATCCTCTGTCGTCCCCTTCTCCTCCTGCCCTCAATCCCTCCCAGCATCAGAGTCTTCTCCAATGAGTCAACTCTTCGCATGAGGTGGCCAAAATACTGGAGTTTCAGCTTTAGCATCATTCCTTCTAAAGAAATTCCAGGATTGATCTCCTTCAGAATGGACTGGTTGGATCTCCTTGCAGTCCAAGGGACTCTCAAGAGTCTTCTCCAACACCACAGTTCAAAAGCATCAATTCTTCGGCGTTCAGCCTTCTTCACAGTCCAGCTCTCACATCCATACATGACCACAGGAAAGACCATAGCCTTGACTAGGCGAACCTTTGTTGGTAAAGTAATGTCTCTGCTTTTGAATATGCTATCTAGGTTGGTCATAACTTTCCTTCCAAGGAGTAAGCGTCTTTTAATTTCATGGCTGCAGTCACCATCTGTAATGATTTTGGAGCCCAGAAAAACAAAGTCTGACACTGTTTCCACTGTTTCCCCATCTATTTCCCATGCAGTGATGGGACAAGATGCCATGATCTTCGTTTTCTGAATGTTGAGCTTTAAGCCAACCTTTTCACTCTCCACTTTCACTCTCATCAAGAGGCTTTTTAGCCCCTCTTCACTTTCTGCCATAAGAGTGGTGTCATCTGCATATCTGAGGTTATTGATATTTCTCCTGGCAATCTTGATTCCAACTTGTGTTTCTTCCAGTCCAGCATTTCTCATGATGTACTCTGCATATAAGTTAAATAAACATGGTGACAATATGCAGCCTTGACGTACTCCTTTTCCTATTTGGAACCAGTCTGTTGTTCCATGACCAGTTCTGAATGATAGCATACTCTGTGCATAGTGGCTATCAGAGTTAATACTGTGAGGAGACTAAATAATGAGAAAAGTTTTACCAGAGATAATGAAATATTGCATAATGTCTGCATTTTACCATTGATTTGAGTACATTCTTGCTGCTGCTGCTGCTGCTAAGTCGCTTCAGTCGTGTCTGACTCTGTGCGACCCCAGAGATGGCAGCCCACCAGGCTCCCCCATCCCTGGAATTCTCCAGGCAAGAACACTGGAGTGAGTTGCCATTTCCTTCTCCAGTGCATGGAAGTGAAAAGTGAAAGTGAAGTCACTCAGTTGTGTCTGACTCCTAGCCACCCCATGGACTGGAGCCTACTAGGCTCCTCCATCCACGGGATTTTCCAGGCAAGAGTACTGGAGTGGGGTGCCATTGCCTTCTCTGAGTGCATCCTTAGAAAACTGAATGTAACCAAAACCCAGGACATTTTTAGAAGTGGTATGCTCTCTAGAAATTTTGTGTGAATTTTTATACAAGCACTGTTTTATGATTTATATAAAATGATATAAAAATAGGGAACAAATAAGAGGGAAAACTGTAGGAAAAGTTTCTAAACACAGGGTAGGAGGCTGAGAAAAATGGCCTGAGAATGGAGTGAGAAAACCCAGAATGACTGAGTCTTGTATGAGAGCGTTGAGGGTGGGGTAGAAAAGAGAAGTGGCTTTAAGGAGTGGATCTTGAACCCCCCAAAGAAGTCTTTCAGAGTTCTTTCAGAAACTCCTGCTTTGTAATATGTAAAGTAACAAATCTTGTTTTTCAAGCAAACTTTCAGTAAAATTATCTCTCATCAAAGTTTTGGAGTCAAATTTGTTGAGATTTGCAAACAAGGCTTAGACTGGTCTTAAGATCTAGAACTGATTGCATTCACATTTCAAGAATGTTGAAAGAAACATGCCACTAGATATCTAAGTTCTTATTTATATAGAATAAATATAATGCTTGTTTTTGACACCAAAGTAGGACATATGGTCTGAAAAATAAACTGACATATTTAGTTGATTGATAATTAAAATTTCTGAAATGTCTCAGAATTTTGGGCACCAATGTGTGACCAAAATTGCACTTGATAAACCCTAAGAAAAATTGACAAAAAAATGGATTAAATATGGCTCTCTGAAATGATATCATAGGGATTAAATTATTTCAGAAAATTATATCAACTGTCTTGGTTTGGGGATATCCCAGAAAACCCAGGCTATAGGCTCAGAAACTCTTGGCATGCTATTCAGAATGTTAAGTTGTAGGTCATGAAAATTTTTAATATAGCAACCACTTTCCCCCTAAGTTGAAATGGTAGGAATTTTATTTATGGAATTATATTTATGGCGCAGCTGGTGTGTGCCAGGTGCCCAGCTAGGCCCTAGGCACATGCATAAAGCATTGCCATTGACCTTCAGAAGAGCATGGTCAAATGGGAAAGAGAGAGACATGCAAACTTACATGATAGTAGTATGGAATAAGCATCGTTGTAGCGGTAACTGCAAGTTTAGACAGATGGACTCTATCTTCCTGCTGAGCTGGGCTTTGCCTAATCAGATGGAGAGGCAAGAGTCCTTATGGCTGGACAGGGACAGAAGGTGGGGCCAAAGGATTTGGTGAGGATATTGACTAAATAAGAATGTACAGGAGATAGAAAAAAAGATGCAGGAAAAAGGAGATATTTGTTGAATGGCATGAAGTCTGGCAGAGCTTTGAGGACCTAGCTGGTACCCACCATTGTGAGAGCTTTGTAGCTCTTCTCCCTATTTTCAACTTGAGCTCAAATTATCAAGGGAATCTTCTATAAAATAGTGCACATTTCTGCTTTCCTCTTAAAGATCTCCCAATATTTGAGAAAATAGACTCCTCATTCTGGCTTTCAGAATTTTCTACAGTTTGGCCCTCACATATAATTTGGACTTCTAAACACAGCATTTTAACATATTTCAGCCACATAACTCTCCCTACTCCACAAACACACTCAACTTAATCAAGCTTGACTCCTTTGTTGTTTTAAATGTTTAAAAACATTGTTCATTGCTAAAAGCCCTTTTCAAATACTGCTCCTCTGTGACTCTGCCTGGTCCTCCTTCACTCTTATCTACAGTAGGATTTTTTTTTTCTCTCATCTGAATGCTCATCGACATTTATTTCTATGGTGAATTCTGTCTTAGAATTATTTATGTGTGTGTGTGTTAAGGCTCTTCAGTCGTGTCCGACTCTGTGCAACCCACGGACTTTAGCCCATCAGGCTCCTCTGTCTATGGAATTTTCACAGGCAAGAACACCAAGTGGGAAATTCTGTTGCCATTTCCTCCTTCAGGAGATTTTCCTGACCCAGGGTTCAAACCTGCATCCCTTATGTCTCCTGAACTGGCAGTCAGGTTACTTAGCACTAGCAGCACCTGGGAAGCTGCATTGATGTACATATATGTTTTCAATTTCTTTGCTTGTAAGAGATTCAAGAAATTCTTATTGTATTCAATTTCAGGTCTTTCCTCTCACTCCTCTTACATCAACTAGCATAAAGTAAGGCCATAAATAATGATTACAAAGAACAAAATTGAGTGGTTCATGGAGTTGATAGTGAGAGACTTGAAAACGCAAGGTGGAAGTGAAGTGTGGAGACATGTTGAGTTGTGATCCTCTGGAGGATCGTTGGAAGAATCCCTCTCTTTCTTATTCTTGCGTGCGTGCATGTGTTTGTGTGTGTGTGTGTGTGTGTGTGTGTGTGTGAGCGCACGCACGCGCACCCGTCTGAGGTCTTCTAAATATTTAAATCAAGATCAGAAATTCCCTGCTAAAAGCATTAGTAGCTGCGACTATGCAAAAACCATTATAACCTCCTTATTTACTGTGTGATGAGATTGACAGACTCATTTAAACATTGTGAATAATGCAAAATGCCTTTGTTGGGGATTCCAACGTACAATTTTTCCAACGGTTTCGATGAATGAATACAAAGTATTTTCAATGCCAGTGATTTCTGAGAACGAATTTGACTCAAGGTTTTTGTCCCCTACTTGCATAATAAAAATGTTACAAAGAAATACTATCTTTTTTAAAAAAAAAAAAATAAAGAAATTATTTAGGAGTCCAGAAGATTATCTGTGGGTAGTGGTAGGAAATTTGGATTCAGTGCTTGTATAATGAAAAAAAAGCATGAAAAATGTAGAATGTTATCTGTTTTATACATAGTATCAGTAGTGCGTATACATCAATTCCAATCTCCCAAGTCATTCTGCTCCCCATTTCCCCGTGTGGTGTTCGTATGTTTGTTCTCTACATCTGTTTCCCTATTTCTGCTTTGTAAAAGATTGGTATAGGTGATCTTATTTTTCTCCCCTCACTATTTAAAGAAAAACTCCTTATAATTAAAGAATGTATTACTCTGTACTCTTCATGTATCTCAGGGGCTTCGCAGGCAGTGCTAGTGGTAAAGAATCCACCTGCCAGTGCAGGAGATGCAAGAGACAAGGATTCCATCCCTGGGTCAGGAAGATCTCTTCAAGTAGGAAATGGTACCACACCCAGTATTCTTGCCTGGGAAATCCCATGGACAGAGAAGCCTGGCGGGCTACAGTCCATGGGGTCACAAAGAGTCGGACATGACTGAGCGATTGAGCACACACACACACACACACACTTCATCTCTCCTTGCTCTATTGTTTTGCTGGCTATCTTACTCTAAAATGGAAGGCTGTCTGCACAACAAAGGAAACTATAAGCAAGGTGAAAAGACAGCCTTCAGAATGGGAGAAAATAATAACAAATGAAGCAACAGACAAACAACTAATCTCAAAAATATATAAGCAACTCCTACAGCTTAGTTCCAGAAAAATAAATGACCCAATCAAAAAATGGGCCAAAGAACTAGGTAGACATTTCTCCAAAGAAGACATACAGATGGCTAACAAACACATGAAAAGATGCTCAACATCACTCATTATCAGAGAAATGCAAATCAAAACCACTATGAGGTACCATTTCACGCCAGTCAGAATGGCTGCGATCCAAAAGTCCAAAAGCAATAAATGCTGGAGAGGGTGTGGAGAAAAGGGAACCCTCTTACACTGTTGGTGGGAATGCAAACTAGTACAGCCACTTTGGAGAACAGTATGGAGATTCCTCAAAAAACTGGGAATAGAACTGCCTTATGATCTAGCAATCCCACTGCTGGGCATATACACTGAGAAATCCAGAATTTAAAGAGACACATGTACCCCAATGTTCATAGCAGCACTGTTTACAATAGCCAGGACTTAGAAGCAACCTAGATGTCCATCCACAGATGAATGGATAAGAAAGCTGTGGTACATATACACAATGGAGTATTACTCAGCCATTAAAAAGAATACATTTGAATCAGTTCTAATGAGGTGGATGGAACTGGAGCCTATTATACAGAGTGAAGTAAGCCATAAAGAAAAACACAAATACAATATACTAACACATATATATGAAATTTAGAAAGACGGTAACAATAACCCTGTTTACGAGACCGCAAAAGAGACACTGATGTATAGAACAGACTTTTGGACTCTGGGAATGGGAGAGGGTGGGATGATTTGGGATAATAGCATTGAAATATGTATAATATCATATCTGAAACGAGTCACCAGTCCAGGTACGATGCCTGATAACGGATGCCTGGGACTGGTGCACTGGGATGACCCAGGGGGATGGTATGGGGAGGGAGGAGGGAGGAGGGTTCAGGATGGGGAACACATGTGTACTTGTGGCGGATCCATCTTGATGTATGGCAAAAGCAATACAATATTGTAAAGTTAAGCAAAATAAAATTTAATTAAAAAAATAAAATGGAAAGCTGTTTGGATGCAGAAGCTGTTTACTAATAAGTAGACAAAATTCCTTTTGTTTTGATCCCTTCTCTTTTTCTGCTATTGCATCTAGCAGCTCTCAAATATTGTAGTTGATCTTCATTTAATTTAGTACTGTTTTAGTACTCATTTCTGTACTGTTATTCTTGTTTTTTCTTTTCTTATTTTTAAAACTTTTTATTCTATTTTGGAGTATAGCCAATTAACAATGTTGTGAGTTTCAGGTGGACAGCCATACCTATATAAATATACATTCTCCCCTAAACTCAGCTTCCATCCAGGCCACCATATAACATTGGATAGAGTTCCCTGTGCTATACAGTAAGACCTTGTTGGTTATCCATTTTAAATATAGCAGTGTGTACATGTCTCTCTCAAACTCCCTAACTATTCTTTCTGCCCCCTGCCCCAACCATAAATTCATTCTCTGAGAATCTGTATCTGTTTTGTAAATAAGTTCATTTGTATCTTTTAATTAGATTCTGCATATAAGGGACATCATATGATATTTCTCTTTCTCTGTCTGTCTTAGCTTACTCAATATGACAATCTCTAGGCCCACCCATGTTGCTGCAAATGGCATTATTAAACTTATTTTTATTTTTCTAATAAAAAGAATGAGGCCCTGAATATGTATGAAACTTTCCTGGGATTTTGTTATAGGTTGAATTGTGTCCCCTCAAATTCATATGCTGCAGTCTTCACTTACAACACCTCAAAATGTGACCCTCTTTGGAAATAGGATTATTTCAGAAGTAGTTAGTTAAGATGACATCATACTTAGCAGTCAAGGTTAAGGATGGGCCCTTAATCTGGCATAATTGGTTTCTTTGTAAAAGGGAAATTTGAAGACAGGCACACACAAGTGAGAATTCCATGGGGAGACAGCAGAGATCGAGGTGAGGCCTCTACATGCCAAGGAATTTCCAGGATTGCCAGCAAACCACCAGAAATGTGTCCTTTATATACATCACAGCTGCATTTTCTGAATAGACGTCACTTACATGAGTTTTAAGGTTCAGGTTAAGTTACTGGGAAACATGGAAGAGGAAATGATTATTTCTCTCTGGGTGTCCTAGAAGGTTTTTTTGTTATAATTATTTATTTATTATTATTTTTGACTGTGCTGGATCTTGTTGCTTCATGTGAGATTTCTCTAGCTGCGTTCAGTAGGGGCTACTCTCTAGTTGTAGTGCGAGGACTTCTCATTGTGGTGGCTTCTCTTGTTGCAGAGCCCCAGCTCTAAAGCACAGGCTCTGCATGGTGCTTAGTTGCCACAAGGCAAATGGGATCCTCCCAGAGCAGGGACCAAATTCATGTTCCCTGCATTGTCAGGCAGCTTCTGAACAACTGGACCACCAGAAAAATCCAGTTGCAGATTTTTTGTGGCTTGTTGTTGGTGGCGATACATATTGTAACCAACTCATCTTATATTTGCTTTGCTTTGCTTCATCTTTTGCTTTACTTTCTTAGGGCTATTCTGCCTTGTCCTCCCCACACCAAAATGAAACACCAGCATGCATAGTTTTTCTTAATCTCTGGGAGAGGCTGAGACAACTCTATGAGGAGTGATACCAGAAAGGAGAATCTCAGATTGGAATTTGGAAGTTGAATTGCCCACTGGTCTGAAGGTAAAAGGACCCTTAGCATCCAGCAACATCATAGTGATGGACACTCCTGTGGTTAATTGGAAAAAGGATGCATCTGCAAGGCGAGGTATTGGGAAAGGAAATGGCTGTTACACTTGAGCATTGATAATTATAAGGACTGCAGTGTAGGATGGTTACCTTTGATAGGCTTGGGGAACCTCCTTGCCAAGTTAAAACCCACTGATTTTAAAGCTTCAAGCAGCTTTGAAGGAGTTTGTCACTTCATATAGCCACATGACAGACTGTGCTGTAAGTCAGGACTAGGATCTTATTATAAATCAGTGCTGCAAAGAAGACTAAAAAAAGAGTCTTATCAAGGGTCGTATGTCAAAGTTAGAGGTCTGATAGGGAAAGAGTGGACTCCTGAGATATTTAAGTAGACAAATTTGAGAACACTAAGGCCAACAGTTCTTCTAAATGCTTCTGGGTGGCTAAAGAAGCTCCTTTTTCCTTCTTTAGAGGAGAACAGACTCCATTTGTCCAAAGACCATTCAATGACCTCAGCTGAGAAGCTGCCACCTGAGATAATGCTTGTTCCTCTCAAGATGTGTGATTACTACCCCTTCAGTGCTGGTAGACCAAATACCAGCATTGGTATTTGGAGTCTCAACACAGCCTCAGTGAGGAAGGAAAAGTCCTATTTCTGAATGATAAAGAGGACAAGACAAAGAAATTCTAGAAATTGGTACTATTCTGTCAGGGATTAGGATAATACAGATAACTGAATCTTGACATGCTGACTTGGAGATAATGTAATCGATATCTGAATACGGAAACATTCACTGACATGGTGGACACTTAACAATGACTCAGGGGACTTCCCTTGTGGTCCAGTGGTTAAGAATCTGCCTTGCAATGCAGAGGACGTGGGTTCAATCCCTGGTTGGGGAAGTAAGATCCTACATGCCACAGGAATGAAAGGCAAGGAAACCCATGTACTATGAGGAGCAACAAAAGAGCCCATGTGCTGCAAGTAAGACCCTACACAGCCAAATAAATAAATTTTTTTGTCTTTAAAAAAAGCAAATAAACCAAACCAAAACTAAAGCAATGACTTAGGAGTCCATGTCTGAAGTTGGTTCTGGGATTTTGTCAGGATGACTCCTAGAAACTTGGACATGATAATGGACAGTAGTAAATGAAGTGGAGAGGCCAGAATTTCCTTGGCACTTTGAGGAAATTGAAGGAAGGCTCAGAGAGGTGAATTGTTAGATGGTTCTATAAGGTAAGACCCACCATTTGACTTTGGCCCCTGGGAGTAACTGGGAAAAAGAGTAAAAGTGATGATATTCCCTTCAGTATGGTAATATGGAAGTCATTAGAGAGGACACCAGAATCTTGGAGAAACTTACTGGTAGATGTTTTCTGAAAGCTGGGGATTGGCAATAAAATATGCCATGAGACTAGACTCCCTGTTATCAGTAAGGATGTTGGGATTATAGAATGTCAGGAGCCAGGTAACAGTGCTTAACTATTGATTTAATTACAGAATAAGAAGTAAAAGTAGCAAATCAGTTGTGACAATCAAAGTCTGTTTACCTGTAGGAATCTGTGGTAAAGGTCAGTAGGTCATGGTAATTCTGAGAATAAGATATAGGAACAGCTAACTAAGGGATTCTCAATTTATGTAATTAAGAAATATAAATAAAATGGGGTTGACAAGTAGAAATTAGTTGCTATAATGGAAAATTGAAGCCTGTGTGTAGTTTCCAAATCTAAGTCATTTTTACAGACATAGATTGCATTGATTGAAGGGCAGACTGAATTCTTTTGAGGAAAGACTATCCCCACAATACTACCAAGAGTTTGGTAAATACTTCTCTGAACCTTCAGAAAAGATCACATGCCCATTTACTGGAGAACAGTGCAAAGGGAATACATAATGTTTTCAAGGATCTTAGATTTGTGATCTGACCTTTGTTGTTATTTAGTTGCTCAGTTGTGTCCAACTCTTTGTGACCCCATGGACTGTAGCCCACCAGGCTCCTCTGTCCACAGGATTTTCCAGGCAAGAATACTGGCATGTGTTGTTACCTTCTTCTACAGGGGACCTTCCTGACCCAGGGATAAAACTCACGTCTCCTATATTGGTAGGTGGATTCTTTACTGCTGAGCCACCAGGAAAGCCCGATCTGACATTAAATTGTATTATAATCCCTTAGTTTTAATGGGGTTTATGGAAGGCAGGTGAGAACTGAATTGCTGGCGTCATAGTGGGATTTGTGGGTCTATTGATCCTATCTGTGTCTATTTCCCCACCTTCTTAGGTTAATTGATACTATATTCTTAGCTGCTGGCAGAACCCTCTCATTGGTTCTCTGATCCATGGAGTAAGGTCCATTATGATAGGAAGGGCCAAGTAAGTCCCTATAATCAAAAGCAATATTATGTGCCAGGAGGGATTGCAGAGTTAGTGCTTTTATTCAAGAGTTGAAGAGTACAGGGACAGTGGGGATTATGTCTTAATCCCTGCCTTCTCAATTCTGTCCAGTTTCTGCAATAACCTGACATTATGACGGGATCACCAGGAACTTGGAGCCCCAGTAGCAGAGACTACACATGTAGGTTCTTGACTGTGATCAATCGGCATTGCCTTGGTACGTGGCATGCAGCTCTGGATTTGATGAATGCTTTTGGACCTCCATCGATATATACCCTTCATCGTTTTGCACAAATCCCCTCCTTTCTGTCATAACACAGGGATCTGGATTATCTTGATGGTCTTCAGGCTGTCATGTAATTCATCTGTGTTGATGACATCATATTAACTACACCTACTGAGCAAGAGGAGGCAAGTGGCCCAAATGCTTTCATAAAACATGCTATGTGACAAAGGGAGAAAGGTAAACCCAGGGGCTTGGTACATCAGTGAAGTGTTTTAGGGACCTACTGGTTTGGAGCACGTTGGGAAAACTATTAATAAAGGATTTGTATCTCTTATCACGAAGTAGGATGTGCCTTGTACTTTGCATCTTTTATCACTAAGAGGCCCAGGACTTGATGGGTCTTTTTGGATTTAGAAGGCAGAATATATAACTTATTTATCGAGGTACTCTGGAAATCTGCCAGTTTATATCTGGGCACGGTGCCAGCATGTCATGTCCAAGGTGCAGGCTGCAGTCAAGCCACCCTGCCATTTAGAGCATCTGACCCACTGTTTTCAACTAGGGGTAACTATCATGATGAATGAGGATTTCCCAGGGGGTGGGTTGCAGTGCAGTCCTTTAGGGTTCTGAAATGAGGCCACTCTCTCTTTTAAAAATTTTTATTATTTATTTACAGTTGTACTGGGTCTTCATTGCTGCACATGGGCTTTTTCTAGTTGTGACAAGCACGGGCCACTCTTCTTTGGAGTGTCTGGGCTTCTCACTGGGGAGCACAAGCTCTAGGTGCCCAGGATCAGTAGTTTTTGCACACGGGCTTTGTCGTTCCACTGCATGTGGGATCTTCCTGGACTAGGGATCAAACCTGTGTCCCCTTCATTGGCAGGCAGATTCTTAACCACTGGACTACCACTCTTTCTTTTTAAAGAATAGCTCGCTGCATGTTTCAGAGCCCTCATGGAGCCTGAGTAGTTGATCATGGAACAGCAAATGAGAATGGGATGTGAGCTGCCTCTCATGAATTGAGTGTTTTTGGATCTCACACATCATCATACTAAATGCACACAGCAGCGAATCCAGGTAGGATGGAGGTGGTACAATTGTGACCGGACCTGAGCACAGGCACTGTTGAGCGCACAATTCACGAGCAGCAATGACTTAACACTTAGCTCTCAGCTGCCACTATGTTTTGGATAGAAAAGCCAGCTACATGGTGACAATGCCATTGAAATTCTTCCATCTTAGAGGAAGTACTAATTCATTCTTACCAGAACTAATAGTAGAAGCAGATGAATTTATCAATACATGACCATTTGGCGACTTCTCTGGTGGTCCAGTGGTTAAGATTCCATGCTTCCAATGCAGGGGGTGTGGGTCCAATCCCTGGATGGGGAACTGGTGTCCACAGGCCACGGAGCATGGCCAAGAAAATATGTATATAAAAAAATGAGCACTTTTGTCTTATATAAATGACAATTTCATGTGGTTCAATAAAGTACATTATTCTGGATATGAGTATGGCAGGCAGAATGTTGATACCCATTCCCCTAAACATATTTACAGACTAATCCTTGAAACCCCTGAGTATGTTAGGTTACATGGCAAATGGGAATTAACATTGCAGATGGAATTACAGTTGTTGACCAGATGACTTTAGGATCAAAAGATTTTCCTGGGTTTTCTGGGAAGTTTCAATGTTAATGCTAAGGATCCTTAGAAGAGAGCCTTGAAACAAAGAACCAGAGAGATGGCAGTGTAAGGACTCAGTTTTACACTGCTGGGAAGATGGAGCAGGCAGCCATGAAGATGGAAGGCAGCATGAAGGAAGGACTGTGGGCATCTTCTAGAAACTGGAGAAGGCAAGGAAATAGCCCCTCTTCTACCACCTGGCCAGCATCTCCAGAGAGGAATGCACTCTGCCTGCCATCATCTTGATCTTAGCCCACTGAGATCCACAGCAGACTTCTGATCTACAAAACTGTAAGATAGTTCATTTATGTTGTGTTAAGTGACTAATTGTGACGATCTGTTATAACTGTAATAAAGAACTAATGTAGCTGACCTTTGAGCAACATGGGGCTGAGGGGTGCTAACCCCATGCAGTCTAAAATCCATGTATAACTTTACAGTGAGCCACTGATATCTGTGGCTTCATATAGGTGGACTTATTCAACCTCAGATCATGTAGTACTGCAGCATGAATTTATTGAAAAAAAAATCCACATGTAAGTCAATCCTAAAGGAAATCCATTCTGAATATTCATTGGAAGGACTGATGCTAAAGCTGAAGCTCCAGTACTTTGGCCACCTGATGTGAAGAGCCGACTCTTTGGAAATAACCCTGATTCTGGGAAAGACTGAAGGCAAAAGGAGAAGGGGTCAGTGGCTGAGGATGAGATGATTAAATAGCATCACTGACTCAATGGACATGAGTTTGAGCAAACTCCAGGAAATACTGAAGGACAGGGAAGTCTGGCATGCTGCAGTCCATGGGGTCACAAAGAATCAGATACAACTTAGTGACTGAATGAAAACTGAGGGAGTAGTGGGGCTTCCCTTATGGCTCACATGATAAAGAATTTGCCTGCAATGCAGGAGACTTGGCTTGATCCCTGCGTCAGGAAGATCCCTTAGAGAAAGAAATGGCAACCCACTCCAGTATTCTTGCCTGAGAAATCCCATGGACAGAGGAACCTTGCAGTCTACAATCCATGCAGTTGCAAGAGTTGAATAGGACTTGGAAACTTAACCACCACAACCACCTGGGGAAGAAGTGAGGCCACCTTCTATACATCTAAGATTGGTACTATAAAAAAATGTTTATTTAATTGTCTGCTTGCATTTTCTACCCCTTTATTTTTTCCATGATGTTTTTTGTTGTCTGTCATTTTATTTATTTTTAGGCCATGCCATGTAGCATGTAGGGAAGGAAAAGGCAACCCACTCCAGTATTCTTGCCTGGTAAATCCCATGGACAAAGGAGCCTGGCAGGCTACAGTCCATGGGGTCACAAAGAGTTGGACACGACTGAGTGACTTCACATGACTTGCATGTGAGATCTTAGCTCCTAGACCAGGGATTGAACCAATGTCCCCTGCATTGGGAGCATGGAGCCTTAACCACTGGCCTGCCAGGGAAGTCCTTAACATTGATATTTCATTGGATTTTGTGAGCAGAGCTGAGTATCACTGAGTAAAGATTATTAGATTCAGTGTGTGTTGCCCCACATCAGCTTGCCTTCCCACCCCAAATTCAGTGGTTTGCTTTCTTTTCTGCCCAGACTGGCCCTGGAAATTGCTCACAGCATTTCGTGCTACACTCTGAAATCGCTTTATAGCCGCCAAACCTCCAGTTGTTTACACCTTCCCCAGGAGGTAAGGGCTGAGTTCTGACACAACCTCTATGTCACTTGGAAGTGCATGGGCTTCCCTAGTGGCTCAGCAGGTAAAGAACCCACCTCCCAGTGCAGGAGACATAGGGGACTCAGGTTCAGTCCCTGAGTCAGGAAGATCCCCTGCTGAAGGAAATGGCAACCTGCTCCAGTGTTCTTGCCTGGGAAATCCCAGGGACAGAAGAGCCTGGCAGGTTGCAGTCTATGGAGTCTCACAGAGTCAGACACAACAAAGCAACTGAGTGCACACACACACTCCATGCCACCCACTGCAACTAGTGAGCCAGAGTAGAGCTAGCACTTTGTTCCAGCCTGAGTTGGGGTACTTGGAGGCTCCAGTTTCTTCCATGGTTGTCCAGAGGGACCTGGAGACCAAGATGGAATTGTTGAGGAGGTTAAAGCCCAAAGGAGAAAGTTAAAGCTCAAAAGAGATTGGTTATCTCTTTGACCAACAACAGATGGAAGACATGATCTGAATAAAATCTGCTCACCCATCCTCTCGCATAGATTCTACCTAGTAGGGCTTTCATTCTGTCTTGTGGAATGGAGAAGCACCTTGATTTCCTTGAGAAGCTGTGCCAGTTCAGAAGCAGATCATCTTGTACTTCCTTCTTCCCTGTCTCAATTTATTTTGCCCCTCACCCCTCCCCTCAATATTCAGTGTTAGCACTTTGGCTTTGCCTTCGATTCTGATGTTTTAGGAACCTGGCCTGAAATACTGCACTCGAAGCATGTTGAAGACTTGAACTACCCGAGTCACAGTGCAGAAGGTAAAGAGGGGTAGATGGTTGAGTTAATTCAAGAGAAGAACTGTCTGTATTTGCTATTGCTTTGGACTGGAACTGAAGAGCTGAGGAAGAGAGGCAATTATAAAACCTTGGA
Organism: Tragelaphus eurycerus; assembly: GCA_935064755.1. NCBI lineage: Eukaryota > Metazoa > Chordata > Mammalia > Artiodactyla > Bovidae > Tragelaphus > Tragelaphus eurycerus. The sequence continues at coordinate 11,947,593 of CAKXYN010000036.1, read as the reverse complement.
AGTTGATGGTATTGGCAACTGCTGAAATGATGTGTTAATGAAGATTTCAAATATTAAATGTTTGGAGAGAAGGTAATGAGCTGAATTTTGAATATATCCTACTTGAGGTGCTAGGGGGGCAACATCCAGGTGTTGAAGTCTAGGAGAAAGTTGGAAAAGCATTCTTGCAGCTAAGGTGGTGGCTTTGGTAAATGCAAGGTTGAGGTCAGCTTGCTACAGTGTAAATTTTTTATACACATAGATTTTTTATGGCCACATTTCTGGCAGACATGGAGGTGTGTTTCAGCAGTGAATATAATGCCTTTTGGAAAATAAATCATCCAATAGCATTTATTTGAATGTCCCCTGCCCTAAAACATTTTAACACTCCTGTCATTTATTTCTTCCAAATCATCTATCATTTATCCTTTCCTGGCTAAGGCCACATTTATCCACAGGGCTGGCTATGATGTGCTATCAGAGGTACCAGTAAGGCTGCTCTGTTTCAGGAAGTATCTCTTTACTGCCTTGCTCAAGCTGGATTTTCACAATTAGTGGTTCTACTATTGAGATGAAGGATGTAATCTGTCAAAATTTGGTAGGTCATTAGTGGATTTGAAGAGACTGAAAGTAATAGATTCTCTGTGAGGGAAGATTGTGTGCATGTGAGAAAGAGAGAGAAAGGTGGTGTCATCAATGGTGTAAAATAGTGGTTCTATTAAGATTCTTGTGTCTGTCACTTGGGTTTCATCTTAGACCTGTTGTCTTTGGCTCTTGGAAAAATTACTTCACTAAGATTCAGTTACACCATATCTATAAAATTGAGCATAATCATAATAAATACCTAAAGGGCTGTTATGTGATTTAAATGGAAACATGAATGAAGGGTACTTCATTTATGCTAAGCTCTCAAAAATTATTAATAATATTTTTAAAAGTGTGAATTGGAAAGCCAAAGACAAACAGTACCTACTTTATAATCCAGTCCAGAAAAGGGCTTTCAGATAATGGATGATCATTGTTAGTAAATTTAGATTTGGGATACATTTTTTTCTCTTAACTCATATTATTCATAATTTAAATAAACTGAATGATTACAAGTGACCCCTCCCCCCATCCCTGTGGAAGTGTCATTAGTCTGCCTTGCTTTTTAGCTCCCTGAGAAAGTGGCTTTTCAGTGTTAAAGTCTTACTCATTCACTTGGAGGTGAATTGGAGGTGGATGGTCTGCCTTACCTCCAAAACACATCTTAAATTGTCCATCTCTCACCATCTATTAATACATGGCTTTGACAGTGGCAGTGACCTTCTGATGGAGCTTGTTTTCATTTTTTTCCCCTACAATCTGTTCTCCCCTTAACACAGAGATGGCATTGAGAACAGTTCAGTTGATTCCTGTTTGTGTTCGTTAGGTGTTAGTTAATGTTGTTGTTCAGTCATGTCTGACTCTTTGTGACCCCATGGACCGTAGCCTGCCAGGCTCCCCTGCCCATTGAATTCTCCAGGCAAGAATACTGGAGTGTGTAGCCATTCCCTTCTCCAGGGTATCTTCTTGACTCAAGGATCAAACCCAGGTCTCCTGCATTGCAGGCAGAGTCTTTACCATCTGAGCAACCAAGGAAGGCCTTGTTTTGATTAGAGTAAAAACCAAACTCCTTTTTTTTTTAAGGTCTTTTTAAAAAAATTAACTTTACAATATTGTATTGGTTTTGCCATATATCAAAATGAATCTGCCACAGGTATACATGTGTTCCCCATCCTGAACCCTCCTCCCTCCCCATACCATCCCTCTGTCTCCCATTAGTACATTTCTGTCACATTGATATCATTAAAAGCAGCCACAGATCTTATTCTTTTTCTCAAAATATCAAGCCTTTTTTGTTTCTTTCTTGGTTGCTTTCTTATTTGGGGCCTTTTCACTGATCTCATCTCTCCCAGCTCATGACAAGTCCCAAATTTGTGTTCACAGATGATCACTCCTTTCTTTTTCTTTATAGCACTTTTTTATCATCATTATCTTATTTCTCTATTATTTCATTTGTATAAGCCTCTCTCTTCTATAAGAGCTACATGAAGCCAGAAGCCTTATTTCTATCTTGTTTAGCATTGTATCTGCAACGTTAAATGAGCCTGGCATAGAACAAGTACTCAGTAAATATTTGTTTAGTGAGCAAATGAATGAACAAATGAACATGAGGCAGTATTATGTTTTGACCATCCATGTTTCCATGACTAAGAGAGTTAGGAAATGAAGTGATGATGAAGACCACCCACAATGACGATAATATACAAGATGTCTCTGTGCCTATGGGTAGTTGAAAAGAAGTAAATGTGAAGCTTTGAACAGTTGAGAAAAAAGTGCATAATAATTGCAAACACATTGTTTTTGTTTGTTTGTCAGGCATTGTTCTAAGAAAAGGGAGCATATTAATTCTTTAAGTCTCACTATAACCCCACCAAATAGAAGCTGTTATTAGCGCCCGTATTTTATAAATGAGGAAATAGTTGCAAAGGAGTTGAGTAAACTGATGCTCAAAACCACACAGTTAGCAAACATGAGGGGAGGATGTGAATACAACAGTCTTGTCCACATAGTTACCCCACTTTATGACTCTCTAAAGTAGTCTAACAGGCTCATCAACATGATACAGATACTGAATGATGCAAGCAAGTATCATAGCTCATAACTGTTCATATCCACTCAGCAGTTAATTCTCTACCTTACATGTGATGGTCATGTATCAGGTTGAATCGGGTAGGGTTGAATCAGCAGGGTAGATGAGTAAAGAAAAGTCTTAAGCTAGACCTTAAAAATCAACAAGTTAGTTGAAAGAATATTCTAGGGGTCATCAGGAAAAAAAGATGGTAAAATAAAAACAGGGAACATTTTGATCATATAGATGATAAGATTTTTATAGAATCCAGAAAAAAAAGTAGGATAAATGAATGTGTTTCCAGGGAAAGAATGGTATTCCAAAGAAGGAGGGCAACTTGACTAGAGAACACAAATACATGATGAAATTGGCAAACAGAACACTTCAGTGGAGAGGAATGATTCATGAGGCTTCATAGCTTGATGAAAATATGATGAAAATATCATCTCTAGGGACTATACAATTTTTAAGTCACTGATTCTGTACAATGACCCCTTGGTATCCACAGGGATTGGTTCCAGGACAACCTCACAGCCCCGTGTGTGTGTGTACTAAGTTGCTTCAGTTGTGTCCAACTGTTTGTGACCCCATGGACTATTGCCCACCAGGCTCCGCTGTCCATGGGATTCTCCAGGCAAGAATACTGGAGTCGGTTGTCATAGTGCCCTCCTCCAAGAGATCTTCCTGACTTCCCCCACAGTACCAACAATTTCCAGATGTTCAAGTACCTTATATAAAATGGAAAAATATTAGCACATAACCTATGCACATCCTCCTGTATATATTATATTATCTCTAGATTACTTATGAAACCTAATACAATGTAAATGCTATGTAAATAGTAATAAATACAATGTAAATGTCAGGCTGTGAATTGTTGTCAGTTTGCAGCAAATTCCAATTTTGCTTTTTGGAAGTTTCTGAATTTTTTCCAATTATTTTCAATCTGCGATTAGTTGAATCTGTAGATGTGGAGCCTGTGGGTACAGAGGGCAAGCTGTATTTACCAAGTAACCTTCAAATTTAAATTCAACTTCTCAATGTTTCCTGACCTGGAAAAGAAAGATTCAAGATCATAGGCAGATTTGTTGTTGCCAATAGGGATGCGGGTATGGAAGGGATGGATCAGAAGTTTGGGATTTGCATATACAAACTATTACATATAGAATGGATAAACAACAAGGTCTTACTGGGAACTATATTCAGTATGGTTCTGTAATAAACCATAATGGATAAGAATATGAAAAAGTATATATACATGTATAACTGAATCATTTTGTTATAAGTAGAAACAAACACATTATGATAAACAATCTGCCTGCAAGGCGAGAGACCTTGATTGGATCCCTGGGTGAGGAAGATCTCCTGGAAAAGGGACTAGCTACCCGCTCCAGTATTCTTGCTTGGAGAATTCCATGGACAGTGGCTAACTGTCCATAGGGTCACAGAGTCGGACCCAGCTGACCTGCTAACACACACTATACTTCGGCCGGCGTAGAGACTCAGATATAGAGAACAGACTAATGGATACAGAGGGGGAAGGATAGGGTGGGACAAATTGAGAGAGTGGAAATATATACATTACCATATGTAAAACAGATAGCTGGTGGGAAATTGCTGTGTAACACAGGGAGCTCAACCTGGTGCTGTGTTATGACCTAGAGGCGTGAGATATGGGGGCCGGGGGCTGATAAGATAAGAGGGAGGTTCAAGGAGGGGGGTCTTATGGATGCCTATGACTGATTCATGCTGATGTATGGCAGAAACCAACACAATATTGTAAAGCAATTATCCTCCAATTAAAAATAAATCGATTTTAAAAAGAGTTTGTTTTCAATCAAGAATTATGTATCTTGATCTCTCTAGTACACACACAGACATGCATGTGAGCACACACATACACTGCTTTCTCCCAGCATACAGTTATATAATATTCTAATATTATCATCCCCCTAACAGACTACACCCATAGACATCATAAGGGGTGAGAACTGGGAAAAGGAGCATGGGGGTGACATTAATTGAAAGATTTGAATGAATTTGTTTACCACCGTGACCCTCACTATTTATCTTACTTGTCAGCTTCCAACATGGTCTGATTTTCAGCATTATCCCAAGAGTTTTGGTGCGTGGGTCCCTCCCAAGGCTAACGTTAATCAGTTGACATAAAAACACTCATAATTACATAGATCTTAGATAAAAACTGGGGATACAGATAAAACACATTCTAATATAAAGGCAGTGCAGTTCATCACAGAAGGGCTCTGTTCAGTGGATAGGAAGTGCAGGCTGGATGGCTGTAACATTACTTTGTACTCTTGGAACTATGACCTTGACTCCCTGGACTGTGTGGCAATGCCTCCAGTCTTTCTCCAGTCTTAATTGAAATCAAACTAAACTAAATATAAGGCTTTTCCTTCCTTCCCCCCTTTTCTCTTTCATTCCATTACTTTTTCATAGTTAATGTCTATGTGGAACTAACTGGCTGCACTGTTTTTCAATTCATTCTCCCCAAAGCCTCCTCTGGAGCCATAAAACCATGAATAAGAGGAATTAGCAAACAGAAAGCCTATGATTTTAGAGTATCTGGGGTAAATGGGAATATAATTAGGCTGGTGCTGGTTTACAATTAGGAGAGGGATTATATCTGCCTTTGCTCACTGTCTACCAAGGTAACCCGGAGAAATACGACTAATTTGGAGGAGAATTATCACGTTAGCCCATAGCTGTCGTTCAGCGTCTCTCTCCCCCAGCTGCGGTAACTCCACCAGCCCCTTCTTGCAGAGAAAGCCCCCGCTACCACCCCTGCTGCTTTATAAATGCTCTCTTCAACCCGAAGGGATTGTGCTCACAGCACAGTGCAATTTTCATTTAGAAACGGGCTTCCAATCGTGTTGACACACCTCATTAGCTAAGACCGACCTCTTAAGTCAGGGAGTTTCATACAGGTGTTAAGTACTGGAGGGAAAAAAAAAAAACAAAACCCTAACAAGTCAACGAAAAAAAGCTTTATTCTTCACCCAAATAAATAAGGGAAGACAGCGTTGCTTACTCCAAGTCCCTCGTACCGTATAATTCTAAGCTTGATGATCTTCGCTGTTGCTATTGTTTTGTTTTATTTTCTTTTTCTCCACTCTAGGGCGGAAAGTCGCATTATTTGTATATGATGCGGGTGCGGTTACACATGAGTTTGGCTTTCTAGAATTATAGAAAAATGGCGCAATATTGTTACTCTCTCCATGGCTTCCGCCCATGTGCGTTCTTCTCATTGTCAGGTGTGCCATTTGGAAGCATTCAGTTAAATTTATTTAAATGTTTAATTTTATCAGCCTCTGCTGAGCATGCATTTGGCACTTTATTTTACTTATTGGTTTATCCGATGAGCTGTTTCTCAGTTGTCTACGGGAGTATGTGTACTGATAACTGTGGCAGGTGTTTAAGCGTTTGGCAGGATTTGTCACTTGGAAGAGAACCAACCCAGCTTGGGCCATGTCCTGTGGTAGTAAATTTCAGCTCCGCTGTAGGTTTCTCCGCTCATCGATGATTTACTTGTCAGGGAAGAGCCTCTAAGAGGTTCTATTGAGTTAGATGACTCTGCCATCCTCAGAAATATTTAATGAATCAGTTCCCATTAGAAGAGTAGGCTGGAGACAATCGCTTGTCTATTTTGCTCTTTTTCTTCCTGTTTCTTTCTAAGCCTTTTCCTGAGAAAGAAAATTGCATCCTAAACCTGCCTTGTGTAATTAATGTGTGATCCTTGCCTTTTTTTTGGGGGGGGGGGACATCATTTTATGTTTCATGATGAGCATTTGCTAACAGCAGAAATGGGATAGAGGATGTCAGGAGAGAGAAACTACTCGAAAGGCTTTATGTGATGAACCACAATGTCAAGCATTACTGGAAAAAATATGATCGAAAAACAATGACAAAACACAGGTGAGAGACACCAATGACACCCACAGACAACCACATGCATTTAAGTTCCTCTGACTTCTTTATTCACAGGTAGATGTTCTGCAAAGCAGATTCTGGAATGCAATTGGGGTAAATTGGTAGCTTTTAGAACCAGGATGTTTTTCTTAGTAAATTTGGTGTCCCCTCTCCAGGTTTAATGGCATCATTTTTGTTTTAACTCTCCTTCTAAGTCTTTTTCACTTGACCTATCTGTAAACTGTAATCCTGCTTCATTCTAACTATCAGTCCAGCTCAGTTGCTCAGTCATGTCTGACTCTTTGGGACCCCATGAATCGCAGCACTCCAGGCCTCCCTAACTATAGACTATCTCTAATGATGTTTCCAGAGATGCAAAACAATGACACTTTAGGGAGTTTTTGTTTTTAAAATTTTATTTCTTTTAAATTAATTTTTACTTTGTTTTTAAACTTTTTGATTTGTATTGGAGTATTAACAATGTTGTGATAGTTTCAGGCAAACAGCAAAGGGACTCAGGCATACATATACATGTATCCATTCTCTCCCAAACTCCCCTCCCATCCAGGTTGCCACATAACATTGAGCAGAGTTCCACTTGCTATACAGTGGATTGTACCACCTCACTTAAAACAAGCAGCGACTAGCCCACTTCCTGATACACATACCCTGTTCTGTTCAAAAACATTTTCTGTGATTCAGGATTGGTGGCCTAGTCACTCAGTTGTATCTGAATCTTGTGGTCCCATGGACTGTAGCCTGCCAGGCTCCTCTGTTCATGGGATTTCCCAGGCAAGAATACTAGGATGGGTTGCCATTTCCTTCTGCAGGGATCTAACCCACATCTCCTGCACTGCAGGCAGATTCTTTACCACTGAGTCACCAGGGAAGCAGTGGTGTTAAAGTTTTTATTTGCTCACTTAAGACACTCAGATATCAAATTCTAGTTGGTTTCAGATTGTATTCTGGAAAAAAATGCTCTAGTGCAATGTTACCGAAGCTCTAATAACTGTTAAGAGTGATGCTGCTGCTGCTAAGTCTCTTCAGTTGTGTCCAACTCTGTGCGACCCCATAGATGGCAGCCCACCAGGCTCCCCCATCCCTGGGATTCTTCAGGCAAGAACACTGGAGTGGGTTGCCATTTCCTTCTCCAATGCATGAAAGTGGAAAGTGAAAGTGAAGCCACTCAGTCGTGTCCAACTCTTAGTGACCCCATGGACTGCAGCCTACCAGGCTCCTCCATCCATGGGATTTTCCAAGCAAGAGTACTGGAGTTGGTTGCCATTGCCTTCTCTGACTGTAAGAATAACTTTCTTGAAAAATGTAGATTCTAGCCAGAAACAAGATTGACTTGGATCAGAATCTACAGAGGGAGGAGCCAAGGAATCTGTAACTTTGACAAAGGCTTACTTTTACTATCAGACAATTTTGGGAAACATTGCTCTGTGTCTATGAGCTGTTGGTCTAGGGGAAAGAAAATGATCTATGAAGACAGGCAGATGTGGACTTGAGTCTCTGCTTTCTCATTTCCTAATTATGTGGCCTGGCAAGTAAACTTCTCTGATCCTCATTTTTCTAATCAGTAGATTAAGGATAATACTAATAGAGACTGATATTAAAAATATTTGACAGCCTGGTGGCATGGCAGCCACCAATTAGAATCAATACTAGCCAGAGCTCTGTGCCAGGCATTGAGTTCTTTTTTTAAGTCTTTATTGAATTTGTTCAATAAAGACTTGGACTTTATTGCAAGTCCAAGGGTCCAATAAAGAAGATCCAACCAGTCCATCCTAAAGGAGATCAGTCCTGGGTGTTCATTGGAAGGACTGATGTTGAAGCTGAAACTCCAATACTTTGGCCACCTTATGAGAAGAGTTGACTTATTGGAAAAGACCCTAATGCTGGGAAGGATTGGGGACAGGAGGAGAAGGGGGTGACAGAGGATGAGATGGCTGGATGGCATCACCGACTCGATGGACATTAGTTTGAGTAAACTCTGGGAGTTGGTGATGGACAGGGAGGCCAGGTGTGCTGGGATTCATGGGGTCGCAAAGAGTCAGACACCACTGAGCGACTGAACTGAACTGAACTGAATTTGTTACAACTGTTTCTGTTTTGGTTTTTGGCCATGAGGTATGTTGAATCATAGCTCTCTGAGTAGGGATCAAACCTGCACCCCCTGAACTGGAAGATGTAGTCTTAAACACTGGACCATCAGAGAAGTCCCCAGGCATCAACTTTTTAGTTTCCATTCATGAGGAGAGCAGTTGATCGAAAGAGAGCCTGGGAGTTGAGGAGTCAGGTGGGGAGCACTTGGAAGACTAAGGCTGTGGGTATTTACTAGCCCATGAGAAAGTATTACAGTATTTCCATAATTGGGAAGGTGATGTCCTTATGCCTATCAGCAGGCTAGCAGCTCTCAATAAATTCAGATGGTTGGGAATATTAAAATAATGTTTAAAATTGCAGTGCCTAGAATCCTGTAGGTATTCAAAAAGTAAAAGTTACCATCAGCGTTCATGCTTTTTATTACTAATTACATATATTATTGTGGAACTGAACCAGACCAGAGAAGATCAGGTCCAAGAGTCCATAGACACTCCCAGAGTCTCTAGAATAGGATTATGATCAAGTTATTGATCTAGCCTTGGGAAGGCAAGGGTGTGAATACAGAAAGGGGATCTGAAATTGGGAAATGATTCCAAGTGTGGAAAAACAGCTGAGATATGAATGAGGGTGAGAAGGAACCTCATGTGTCATCTTAAGCAGAGACAGAGCAGATAGTTACAGAGTCCACCGAGACCCCAACCCTGTAGAGAGAGCTATCAAGAATCTAAACAGACATGTATTCAGATACTCAGCAGTGGATGCCAAGAGCCTAGCTGCAGGGATAGGGTGCAAATTAGGTGAAAGACTAGGTGGTAAAGATGATGCAGCAACTAGAATCCAGCCTTGAGGAGACTTGGCTGCACAGGGTCATAATAGCAAAAAAATTGATGTAATGTGGTGATAAAGCTTCTTAAATGTGAACACTTAGTCCTCTGCCTAAGGACTGGGCTGATTTTGCCCTATAGGTCAAATTGCAGCCTACAGAGGAAGGCTAAGAGGACAATTATCCAAGCAATAACTCTGATCTATGTGATGATGGAGAAGCCCAGTGTTGCAAATTCCAGTGAGAGACTGAGAACGGAGTGGGTGAGAGAGGATGGCGGTGATTTGCAGAGGTGGGGGTAGGGAAAGAGAAAAGAGGAGAGCTCAGCAGGCAAGATGTCCTTCAGAGACCTGTCAGTCTTTTCCCTCCCACACTCACCGGCTGTCTCTGCCTTTAGACCGTTTTCCTCTCATCCATTGACATTTGCTCCCCAAATAATGTAATTGTGGAAGCCAATCTCTATTGCCCTAGGAAAGCATTATACACATTTATTAAATGGAAACAGAGCTATTTGTAGAGAGCTTAACTTAAAACAAAGAATGAAACTACTACTCTTCAGGTAGTGACCACAGTGCAGTCTGCAACCCTGTCATTGAGCCACTGCTGGAAGAAAGAGCCCAGCTGTTGGTACTTCTGTGGGGCTGCTGCTGCTGCTAAGTCGCTTCAGTCGTATCCGACTCTGTGGGGCTGGGAGAAGCCCAAATTGAGAAAACTTCATGTTTTATAACCCACAGCAATATTGATTATTCTCAGCTGCCTTCTGTGGGAATCAGAAATGATTTTAGCAGGAAGGCTGGCTGGGGGCAAATAGGAAAAACAGGTTTCTGTGTAGTTCAAGAAGCACCAGAGAGGGAGCACTACCAAGTGGGACTTCTGGTTCTCCTGCTGCCTTTTGCAACCACCTCTTCCTCCATTTACCTCTGGCCAGTGTTGATGTGGAGCCATTGGGAACATTATCAAACCCCAAAGGGAAGAGTTACCAAACTCCTTCTTGGTTGCTCTCATTTCTAAATGTTGACACTGTTGACTTAGAGTGATTTCCAAGATGAGTACCTGGTCCTCCAGGACTTAAATAATGCATATTTACTTATATCTTTAAATAAGTTTCTTTAGGCACCTCCTATTCTCAGAACTGTCACAGTTAAGCTGAAGGGGGTGAGTTCAGGCTGGAAAGACAGTTTCTTTCTCTGGAGTTTAAATTAAATCCTTGACATTATGAAACATTACAGATCCATTACCATTGTCGATTGTGTACTCTTTCTATGTTTTTCCTATTGCATTATTCAGAATTAAGTTAAGAATTCTTTTTATTGTGTCTTAATGTTTCTGGGATGTGGACAGATCAATATTTCCAGCCTGTGCACACTCTACCTAAGGGCTGTGAGTCATATCTGCTTTGAAAGAAATAGCACTTAAGGACTGTCAGTCAAGTCAGTTGTAAGAAACATAGAACTCTTTAAGAATTACTCTGCCTCCTCCTCATATCTAAATATAGCCAACTGGTTGGAGTGTCTAAGGCAGATAGCTAAGCTGTATTTTTAAAATGGTACAATTGCAATTAATCTACACAAATAAAAAGCTCAATGTCTTATTACCTATGTATAGCAAATATATAATCTTTGTTAAACTAAAAACTATATAACAATATGAGTAAGGAATATAGGTAAGAAAATGACCCAGTTTCCTAAAGTCGTTTGGACGTCAATATCACAGTATATTGTTTTACTAGGTCCTTATGCCCAGGTTGGAAAAGCACTGGGGTAGGGTATGTGAAGATGAGATTTCTAGTCTCTGTTTGGTCACTGCTTAACTGCGTGACCTTTATAAACTACTATCTTCAACTCTTCCTTCCCAAGGTCTGAGTCTCCTTTCAGACTGCAGGTTAAGGACTACATATTAAGAATGGACTGTGTATTTTCAGATTCACTTGCTGCGTCTTTGTGAGAACTTCGAGTTCATATCAATCAGCTTGATATAGAAGAAATCCCTCTTTAACAATCAAACCTGCTTGCCTCATTAGGATTTGTTCATTGTTCCTAGAAGTAAATAAAAGCAAAATTGTTCCTCTGGTATCTAATATACTAATAACATAACAAGTATTTATTCAGTGATGACTTACCTTAAGCTCATCTCTGTGCTAGGTCTGTAGTTAATTGTCTCTCTGTATGAGCTTCCATTTACCGACCACATAATTTATATTTGCAAAGTGATATTTGGATTCTTCTGGCACATTATTGCCAAGAGTGCCGATAAAGGAATCATACTATGCCCTAATATCCCTGATTATATTTGTATCAGTGTCGTAGAGGTTGTATCAGCAGACAGAACAATGGACTGTACCATTAAATTAGCACAATTTTGCAGCACCGTCTGGCAGAAGCTCACACTTAATCCAAGAGGTTATTCAACCCTGTCCAATATGATTACTCTATAAATATTTGCCCAAGCTCAGCACCAGCCGTTATATCACTAATCACACACAGGTTGGTTATAGCGAAGACCCCCAGTGTCAGCAATTTGAAAAACAAAGCTAATTAGTTTTGATTTAGGGATGGGAAGACTTATTAAGTTGAAAGTGGAGAGTTCGCACAGTATAGTGGCTATTTAGAGCACATAGGAATATGAAGGAGATTTACTCTTATTTGCATACAATTTTGAGAAGGAATGGAAGGACTGCCAGGCTAAGAATACAGGCATGTGTGACAATAAGTGGCCTCAATGTAGTGATTGCTGGGGGATTGGGGTGAGCAATAGAACAACCCTATTAAAATAGAATGACCCCCTAAAAATATGATCCCAAATGAATATTCATTAAGTAATCATTGTGTTTCTATATATACCAACTTTAAGACAACTCCTTGATTTCCCTTTCCAAACAGAGTACTGATCCTAACTTCTCAACAGAGAATCCTGATACTAACTACAGTGTTGACCCGTGAGGGTTGATATGGAGGGTAGCAAAGGAATCCCTTCCCCCTGCATCCCTAAGCCACGAGTATACTGTGGTACTTGGGTTTATTATTATTATTATAGTCTTTCCATCCTCTAAGAATATTTTGAATTGGAAAAATTTTACTTAGTGACATTTTTTGCTGCTGCTACTAAGTCGCTTCAGTCATGTCCGACTATGTGCTATCCCATAGATGGCAGCCCACCAGGCTTCCCCATCCCTGGGATTCTCCAGGCAAGAACACTGGAGTGGGTTGCCATTTCCTTCTCCAATGCATGAAAGTGAAAAGTCAAAGTGAAGTTGCTCAGTCGTGTCCAACTCTTAACGATCCCATGGACTGCAGCCCACCAGGCTCCTCTGTCCATGGGATTTTTCCAGGCAAATGTACTGGAGTGGGTTGCCATTGCCTTCTCCAGTGACATTTTTTACTTAGCCCTAAATAATGCAGAGCTATTTATTCCACTTTTTGAAAGGCTGTTGTTGAACAGAAAGACCTCCTTAGACACTAAACCCTGGAGAAGGGAACCACTGGAGGCAACTACTCCAGTACCCTTGCCTGGAGAGTTTCCTGGACAGAGGTGCCTGGTGGGCTACATTCCCTGGAGTCACAAAGAGTCAGACAGGACTGAGTGGCTAACACTCACACACAGAGACTAAAGGAAGAGAAGGAACATTAATCAGCCCTTAAATGGGACCAAGCTGAGAACTTCCCTTGCAGTCCAGTGGTTAGGACCTCATCTTCCAATGCAGGGGGTACAGATTTGACCCCTGGTCAGGGAGCTAGGGTCCCACATATCCTGGGGCCAAAACACCAAAAAACGTAAAACAGAAGCAACATTGTAACAAATTCCACAAAGACTTTAAAAACAGTCCATACGGTTCTTAGGTGTTTAGGTGTTTTTAGGTGTTTAGGCCAAAAATTGGCGTAAACACTGTACTACTCTCTTTAAATATTCTCTCATTTAATTTAAAACTCATTACAATTTTATTTTTAAGGTTCTTAATTTCCCCTTTAAAGATGAGGAAACTGAGACCCAGTGGGGTTAAATAATTTAGCTTGGGGCATGTCATACTCTTCCACTGATTACCAGTTTTTCTACTCCCAGTTGAGATCTTGGGTAAGTCGTTCCTCTCTTTGGGGTCACTTGCCTCCTCGTGAAGTAACAGGAATAGCTAAGATCACTGGTCTCTCAACTTTTTTGATTATTCAGTTCAGTTCAGTCACTCAGTCAGGTCTGACTCTTTGCGACCCCATGAATCACAGCACGCCAGGCCTCCCTGTCCATCACCAACTCCCGGAGTTCACCCAGACCCACATCCATCAAGTCAGTGATGCCATCCAGCCATCTCATCCTCTGTCGTCCCCTTCTCCTCCTGCCCCCAATCCCTCCCAGCATCTGAGTCTTCTCCAATGAGTCAACTCTTCACATGAGGTGGCCAAAATACTGGAGTTTCAGCTTTAGCATCATTCCTTCCAAAGAAATCCCAGGGCTGATCTCCTTCAAAATGGACTGGTTGGATTTCCTTGCAGTCCAAGGGACTCTCAAGAGTCTTCTCCAACACCACAGTTCAAAAGCATCAATTCTTTGGTGCTCAGCCTTCTTCACAGTCTAGCTCTCACATCCATATGTGACCACAGGAAAAACCATAGCCTTGACTAGACAAACCTTTGTTGGCAAAGTAATGTCTCTGGTTTTGAACATGCTATCTAGGTTGGTCATAACCTTCCTTCCAAGGAGTAAGCGTCTTTTAATTTCATGGCTGCAGTCACCATCTGTAGTGATTTTGGAGCCCAGAAAAATAAAGTCTGACACTGTTTCCCCATCTATTTCCCATGCAGTGATGGGACCAGATGCCATGATCTTCGTTTTCTGAATGTTGAGCTTTAAGCCAACTTTTTCACTCTCCTCTTTAACTTTCATCAAGAGGCTTTGTAGTTCCTCTTCACTTTCTGCCATAAGGGTGGTGTCATTTGCATATCTGAGGTTATTGATATTTCTCCTGGCAATCTTGATTCCAACTTGTGTTTCTTCCAGTCCAGCGTTTCTCATGATGTACTCTGCATATCTTATTAATTTAAAAAAAATCTTGGAACATTTATAGACGAATATGTATTTACAGTAAGTCACACGTATAGTATTGTGAATCCATTCATTAATTAATGAGTTTATGGCTTTCTTAATTTTACACTAAAAATATAAATCTTTGTATTTTCCCCTCAGGATTGAATCAAGATACCAAGATCATATGCATCCTACTTTGTAAACTGCAGGACTCAATGATCTCCACCAGCTTTCAGAATCTACGATTCTAGGCTGTCTGTTCAGCTTTGTAAATTATAGAAAGAATACATTGATGAAAATCTTCTTGGCATGAGTAAATTATGATTGAAGGGGCAGAAGCAGTTGAAAAAACTAGGCCAGGAATGCTCAGTTGAAAGCCCTGGGCAATGTAATGTAGAAAAACTAGAAACCCAATAAATGGTGAGGAAGAAGAAGAGATGGGAGGAGATGATGATAATAACAACCTAGTAGAATACTTTCTGTGTTTTGGTCCTAAGTCATTTTACAAATATTTCTTTATTTTTGTAATCACCACCACAACACTATGAGGTAAGAGCTATTGTCTTTAAATGAGGGAATGGAGAAGACGGAAATGAGGAACAGAGAAGTGAGGTATCTTTATTGATTGTGTATCTAATAAAAAGATGAACTGAGATTCAAAGCCAGTCTCTGGGTCTCAGAAATGAGACCAAAGGTTGTAGAAAATTGCAAAGTATTAGTGGACATTTCTTCATTGTCTTATTATGAACAACTCAGTGATTGTATTAGTCAGAGTTCTCTAAGACAGAAAAGGGTAGATAAGTAGACAGATAGATAGATAGATAGATGAGTTAGATAAACAGATAGATAGATAGATAGAGTTATTATAAAAAACCTGGTTCGTGTGATGATAGAAGCTGAGAAGTCCGTAATTTTCAGTGTAGGCTGGCAGCTTGAAGACCTGGGAGACCAATGGTGCAGATGGCTGAAAAAGTCCTTCGTGCTCTGGGAGGCCAACTTTTTTTGTTCTATTCAGGTCTTCAACTGATTGGATGCAGCCCAGCCCATATTATGGAGGACAATATGTTATTCAGTGTTCATCAATTTACAAATTAAACTCATTCAAAAATATCTACCAAGTTGACCTAACCACCTTATCAGTGTAAGCCATTCAGTGTATTTCATCTACACTATTTCTGAGATGGATTCTTGACCTGATTAAAACCAATTAGGGCCAAGAAAGCTTATCTCTGTGATTTAATGTGTTTCCAGAGACAGGACTCTCTTGCAAATATAAGGGAAGAGGTTGCCTGGAGCGCAGGCAACACCAAGGAAGCAGAGCAGAGTGGCAGAGAGACATCCCAATTTTATCTTATGAAACTTAATCCAAGCATTGTGGAAGCTAGATATACCTGTGGACTATCCAATTATGAGACTTGATAAACCCTTTCTAGTTGAATTGAGTTGAGCATTCTGATACTTGCAACATAAAAAGTTCTAACAAATATATAGAGAGAAGTTTGGCATGGAATGATCCCAAAGGTTTTGAGATCAACTTCAGGTTATAGGCAGCTACCATGATTTATTGGGCTTCCCAGATGGTGTAGAGGTAAAGAATCTGCCAGGAGATGTAAGAGACACAAGTTCAATCCCTGTGTTGGGAAAATCCTCTGGAGGAGGAAAGGGCACTCCACTCCAGTATTCTTGCCTGGAAAATTCCATGGAAAGAGGAGCCTGGAGGGCAATAGTCCATGGAGTCCCAAAGTACTGGACATGACTGAGTGACTGAACATACCTCTCTGCCTCCACACACACACACCATCAAAAAGACTGTGGCAGCTGACTATTAGACAGGTCCAAGAAAGCATTGCAGGCATTTTTGTGTATTTCTAGGTTCAAGGAAAAGCCAGGCTGATCTTTTCTGCCAGATGAACTATTGCCTGCTTCATGGTTTCACCTAAAACTCGCTTAATGACAACAAATAAAGAGAAGGATGTGGCCATACATCAATAAAATAAAACCAGAAGTTTTTGAAGGCGTGGTGACTAAAATTACTTTAATGTACTCTAGAAAATAATTCATCTTAAGCTCCAGCAAAAATAATCATTCACAAATCCCTTGTACAAACATTTTCCTTTTTTTTCTCAATCCTGGTCAATCTCACTGTATTTCAAACTTTTCTTTTGCTCACACTGTCTCCCTGCTAACTGTCTATCTGATGGTACCAAAAAGTGCTGTCCTCTTCAAGAGCATTTTCCTGTTTGTTTTCACTCAGATTGATCTTTTTCTAAAACCATCAAGGTTGATATTGCCTTTTCTACTCATCTGAGCACTTAGTCATGTCTTGTATGATTACCTTGTAGGCTCGTGTCCATGAAAGAATAAGAGAGATGAACCACTCCAATTCATTCTTAGAAAACGAAATTAGAATGCACTCAAGGATTTGCCCTATAGGTCAGGCAAGAAAGAAAACAGAACAAGGAAAGATCTAGATGTATTGCTTAACCTTAACTTAGAGATAGGCACCTGGAGACTGGAATGCTTTCAACTGCAAAATCAGACCATATTAGACAAAAAGGAAGTCAGTACCTTCAGGTTCAAATGTATCATCAGTTTTCAAAGGAGGAGCAATGTAGTGATGAGCACATGATAACAAATCAACAAATCAGGCATTGACAACAAGCCCAGAAGTCAGGAAATAGCCAGAGTGATGGAAATTTTTGGCAAGGAAGCCTTACTTGGAGTCTGAAATGAAACCAAGACTTTAGGCATTGAGATTCGGGGCGTAAGCAGAGGGTAAGGACTCTCTGATTTAAATTAGATACAGGTCTTAATCTGGAGTTAGGTCAGAGAAATAGAATGCTCTAAAATAACCCCTCCTCCCCCCAAATAAAATAAAATAATCCCAAACAAGAATCATGACTGCATAACATAAGAGCTGGAAACAGCCTTAGGAAATGTAGGTTCTCGTTTCCAGCTGAGTGCTCTTGAACAGGCATTACAACCTCTCTGTGACTCAGTTTCCTCTCTGGTAAAATGAGAGGGTTGGGCCAAAGGAACCCAAGGTTCTGAGGGGGTGATTCAGGGTTCATATTTGCTCCAATCACTAAAGATTTTAGACCATCTGAGAATCCTGCACCTTGCTGAAAATTATTTTAAATATTAAGGTTCTGTGTAAGAGTTCATTTGAAAATAGAACTCTACTGAAAAAAAAAATAGTTTGAAAACTACTTGAACAGATGCTACTAGAGTCTGATTTTATGCTATAAGCTAGAATTATTTATCCTTCCACCAAATAGCCCTAGATGAAAAGTGATTTGTGTTTTATTGATACCAGTTGAGAGTGTCTTGTGAAGAAAAGGGCCTAAAGTACCTTTGGCAAAGGAAGAAATCAGATATTTGGATTTCTGATCAAATATATTTACAATCGTATTTTACATTAAAAAGTAGTACATGTTCTGATGTATTACATATAATACATTTTTTTTAACAGTAAAGAGAAGTATAAGGAAGAAGATGGAAGTCATATGGATACTTTTAAGCTGGAGGAAATAATCATCACCATTTCATTTATTTTCTTCCTGTCTTTTTGTGTTTGTGTGTGTGCATGCCCACACCACAATGTTTTTCAACAAACTTAAGGCCTTTTATTTATATTCTGTACATTTTAAGGTGAGTAGGAATAGTGTGGTAGGAGTGTTAAAATATTACAAAAGTAACCAGATTACAAGACCATGTAAACATGCCATAAAAGAAATAAATACAATCTGCTACAAAAGTTAAGCAGAAGGCTTCTCTGGTAGTCCAGTGGTTAAGAATCTGCCTTGCAACGCAGGGGACAGAGGTTTGATCCCTGGTCTGGGGAGACTAGAGAGCAAAGGTCCCCCAGGTTGAGGAGCAACTGGGCCTAAGCACCACAACTACTGAACCCTTAAGCTATAACCACACTTTAGAGCCCTTAAGCCATAACTGCTGAGACCATGAGTTACAACTGAAACCCAGGTGCCCTAGAGTCTGTGCTCTGCAACAAGAGAAGCCATCGCAACGAGAAGCCTGCACACTGCAATGAAGAGTAACCCCCACTTGCTGCAACTAGAGAAAGCCCAAGTACAGTAATGAAGACCCACTATAGCTAAAAATTAAAAATAAACCTTTTTAAGAAATTCAGCAGAAATGAGATCACTTTAAAGAAAAGCAATATTTTATTTTTTTGGCTGCAACATAAGGCATGCAGAACTTTCTTCTTATCCAGGAGTTGAACCCATGCCCCCTGCATTGGAAGCGTGGAGTCTTACCTACTGGGCCACCAGGGAAGTCCCTGAGATCAGGTTTAACTGGGCAGGAGTTTCAGAATTAAGGGAAAAGAAGCCCAATGGGGTTTAGATAGACTGATATGAGAGAGGAGATATTATCAGATAAGAGGAGAGGTTATCGAAATGGAAATGAGGGGAACATGTGTTGATTGATCAATTCCAGAGTGAGAAATCCATCTCCTTAGTCTCTGCTTTCTGTTCCTGGCTTGGCATTTCACACACAGGCAGGCCTTGTCTTATTGTGCTTCACAGATACTGCACTTTTTACAAATTAAAGGTTTGTGGCAACCCTGCACTGAGCAAGTCTATCAGCTCAATTTTCATCAGCATTTGCTTATTTCATGTCTGTGTCACAATTTGATAATTCTCACAAAATTTTAAAGCCTCCACCAGCAAAAAGACTACAATTCATTGAAGGCTCATATGATGGTTAGAATTATTAGCAATAAAGTGCTTTTTACTTGAGGTACGTACATTATTTTTTTTAGACATACTGCTATTGCATATTGAAGAGACTACATATAATCCAAATATAACTTTTATATGCACTGAGAAACCAAAATATTCCTGTGACTTGCTTTATTGTGATATTCAGTTTATAGTGGAAGTCTGGAACTGAACCTTCAATATCTCCAAATTATATCTCTATACCTAAAATAGCAGCATTATTTATAATTGCCAACATATGGAAGCAACCTAGGTGTCTATTAACAGATGAATGGATAAAGATGTACAATATATATACAATATATGTACTGTATATATACAACATATGCATACAATATACACAATGGAATATTATTCAGCCATAAAAAATAATGAAATTTTGCCATTTGCAACTACATGGATGGACCCAGAGGGTCCATCCCATAATACCCAGAGGGTATTATGCTAAGTGAAACACATCAGACAAAGACAAATACCATATGATATGTGGAACTTAACAAACAAGACTAGTGAATATAACAATAAAGAAACAGACTCAGAGAACTAACTAGTGGTTACCAGTGGTGAGTGGGAAGAGGGGAGGGGCATAAGAGGGATAGGGCATTAAGAAGTAGAAACTACTATGTATAAAATAAATAGTCTATAAGGATATACAGACAACACAAGGAATATAGTTAATATTTTATAATAACTATAAATGCAATATAACCTTTAAGATTGTGAATCATTATGCTGTACACCTGAAACATATATAATATTGCACACCAACTACATCTCAATGGGAAATAATTTGTATACTGGTCCCATAAACTATTAACATATTTTGGCTTTCCTAAGCCATTGCTGACATAGGATAGAAGATTCACAGTTGACACAAAGGGATCTGTCAATGTTAATGTGGGGAAACTCTTCACAGCTGCTCCAGCAAAGCGCAGTTGCCTTTCCTGACCTTGGACTTGGGGTATCTCCTCTTGCCGCTCCAGCGCTGCACAGCATTCAGTATCGTGGTTATCCAAGTCTATGCCCCGACTAGTAATGCTGAAGAAGCTGAAGTAGAATGGTTCTATGAAGACCTACAAGACCTTCTAGAACTAACACCCAGAAAAGATGTCCTTTTCATTATAGGGAACTGGAATGCAAAAGTAGGAAGTCAAGAAACACCAGGCAAATTTGGCCTTGGAGTACAGAATGAAGTAGGACAAAGGGTAATAGAGTTTTGTCAAGAGTTTTGCCACTGGTCATAGCAAACACTCTCTTCCAACAACACAAAAGAAGACTCTACACATGGATATCACCAGATGGTCAACACTGAAATCAAATTGGTTATATCTTTGAAGCCAAAGATGGAAAAGTTCTATACTGTCAGCAAAAACAAGACCAGGAGCTAACTGTGGCTCAGATCATGTACCCTGTATTGCCAAATTCACACTTAGATTGAACAAAGTAGAGAAAACCACTAGATCATTAAGGTATGACCTAAATCAAATCCTTAATGATTATACAATGGAAGTGAGAAATAGATTTAAGTGACTAGATCTGACAGAGTGCCTGATGAACTATGGATGGAAGTTTGTGACATTGTACAGGAGACAGGGATCAAGACTATCCCCAAGAAAAAGAAATGCAAAAAAGCAAAATGGCTGTCTGGGGAGGCCTTACAAATAGCTGTGAAAAGAAGAGAAGTGAAAAGCAAAGGAGAAAAGGAAAGATATAAGCATCTGAATGCAGTTTCAAAGAATAGCAAGGAGAGATAAGTAAGTCTTCCTCAGTGATCAGTGCAAAGAAATAGAGGAAAACAATAGAATGGGAAAGACTAGAGATCTCTTAAAGAAAATTAGAGATACCAAGGGGACATTTCATGCAAAGATGGGCACAATAAAGGACAGAAATGGTATGGACCTAACAGAAGCAGAAGATATTAATAAGAGGTGGCAAGAATACACAGAACTATACAAAAAAGATCTTCACGACACAGATAATCATGATGGTGTGATCACTCAAATAGAGCCAGACATCCTGTTTGTGAAGTCAAGTGGGCCTTAGGAAGCATCACTACAAGCAAAACTAGTGCAGGTGATGGAATTCCAGTAGAGCTATTTCATATCCTAATAGATGATACTGTGAAAGTGCTGCACTCAATATGCCAGCAAATTTGGAAAACTCAGCAGTAGCCACAGGACTGGAAAAGGCAGTTTTCATTCCAATCCCAAAGAAAGGCAATGCCAAAGAATTCTCAAACTACCGCACAATTGCACTCATCTCACACGCTAGTAAAGTAATGCTCAAAATTCTCCAAGTCAGGCTTCAACAATATGTGAACTGTGAACTTCCAGATGTTCAAGCTGGATTTAGAAAAGGCAGAGGAACCAGAGATCAAATTGCTAACATCCTCTGGATCATTGAAAAAGCAAGAGAGTAGAAAAAACATCTACTTCTGCTTTATTGACTATGCCAAAGCCTTTGATTGTGAATCACAATAAACTGGAAACTTCTGAAAGAGACGGGAATATCAGACCACCTGACCTGCCTCCTGAGAAACCTGTATAGCGGTCATGAGGTGACAGTTAGAAGTGGACATGGAACAACAGACTGATTCCAAATTGGGAAAGGAGTATGTCAAGGCTGTATATTGTCATCCTGCTTATTTAACTTATATAGAGTACATCATGAGAAATGCTGGATTAGATGAAGCACAAGCTGAAATCAAGATTGCTGGGAGAAGTATCAATAACCTCAGATATGCAGATGACACCACCCTATGGCAGAAAATGATGAAGAACTAAAGAGCCTCTTGATGAAAGTGAAAGAGGAGAGTGAAAAAGTTGGCTTAAAGCTCAACATTCAGAAAACTAAGATCATGGCATCTGGTCCCATTACTTCATGGGAAATAGATGGTGAAACAGTGGAAACAGTGTCAGACTTTATTTTGGGGGGCTCCAACATCACCGCTGATGGCAACTGCAGCCATGAAATTAAAAGACGCTTACTCCTTGGAAGAAAACTTATGACCAACCCAGACAGCATATTAAAAAGCAGAGACATTACTTTGTCAATAAAGGTCCATCTAGTTAAGTCTATCGTTTTTCCAGTAGTCATGTACAGATGTGAGAGTTGGACTATAAAGAAAGCTGAGCGCTGAAGAATTGATGCTTTTGAACTGTGGTGTTGGAGAAGACTCTTGAGAGTCCCTTGGACTGCAAGGTGATTCAACTAGTCCATCCGAAAGGAAATCAGTCCTGAATATTCTTTGGTGTTGAAGCTGAAACTCCAATACTCTGGCCACTTGATGTGAAGAGCTGACTTATTTGAAAAGACCCTGATGCTGGAAAGATTGAAGGTGGGAGGAGAAGGAGATGACAGAGGATGAGATGGTTGGATGGCATCACCAACTTAATGAACATGAGTTTGAGTAAACTCTGGGAGTTGGTGATGGACAGGGAAGCCTGGCATGCTGCAGCCCATGTGGTTGGGGACATGACAGAGCAACTGAAATGAACTTAACTGAACTGAATGTCAGTGTAGAGCAATCTATTTTCAGATACCATGTGAAGTAGAAGCAACTATTTTTTATCATAATAGGGGGTATAAACCCCATCCCTATCTTTCTTAAGCCATGTGAGTACCAGAATAGAACATCATTGATCTTACCGAGACGGCAACATGAAGATCATCCTGGTCTGTAGTCAGTCAGCAATTTCCACAGATGTCACATACAGACTTTCATATATATATACTGTGCTATGAGCAAGTAACCAGGTAAAGACTGATGTTGCATAGGTTTTGCTGGACAAAACAGAGTAGAACATGTAGGCGGAAAATTCAATCTGAATCAAGTTATTGCTGGTTAGTGACCCATTGAATCCGCTGACTGCCAGTTTCTTTCCAAGGAAGAACTGACACTGGGATCAGAGCCTGCTGAGAGTTCGTTGTGTATTAGTTGTTTGACGAAGACATAGCTATGCTTCAAGGGGATTTACATTCTGAACCTGTTTAGTACAGCCCAGCTCAGCACCTCTCATGAGTCCTTAAAGAAAAACCAACTCCCTAAGTCTTTAGAGAGTTGGATTCTTTATTGAGGACTAATGGGAAAAGAAGAGGAGGGTTATATTACATACTATGCTTGAAATCCTCAATGAAAATCCTCTTTAAGCTATATCTCTCCTCCCTCTGAAGTTCCTCTTTTTCACTAGCCACTTCATCTCTTTCTCAATACTTCTCTTAGCTGCTCCTGATGATCTACTGACCCTGATTTGTCAGGTATCTGCTCTAGTAACCATCTCTCCTTATCTCTCTTCTATCTCATACAGAGATATTTAAAACTTCTCTTTTTTTGCTCAGTTTTTAAAAAATTATTTAAAAAAATTTTGTATTACTTTATTTTTTGCCAACTTCTTCGGAAGGTGCCAGAAAATTGTAAAATTGCAAACTTTCTCTACTTTGAATTTCACAATTTTATATGTGTTCTAACATGTATTGTCTGTTTTCAGATTGTCTGTTTAGTAATTTTCAACAAATCTTCAATACTCTTTCAACAGAAAGAAATTTGAGTTACACATAAGCACTTTTTGGGGTACTATTATAACTGGTTGCATGTCCAGTTTGACCTCACTATCAGCATCAAGGTTTTAATGTCCCAGTAGTTGACTGAACCAGATAATAAGACCATCCTATGTTCTGAGTACTTTACCTTTTCTGCCCTCCTATTCATCCCACTGATGAGAATGACAAGACAGATCAGTTGAAATCATTGTTGCTTAAATTCTACTGCAAGTTTCTAGAAGAGTGGCTTAATTGTTGCTGTAGCAATGCTGGGTAGGCCATATTGGTGGGGAAAGAGACTAAAATTGGAGAATCCAGTTTAAAAATTCTGTTATTTCTGTGACCGCTGGAAAGATGTCCCTTGAAGGGAACCTAAGATAATTCTCCATGTTCTGCTATATTGGCTGGGTGAGGTATCTTTTTGTTCTGGACAATTTATTATTTCCCATTTGCTTTTCCACCTAGGAAAAGAGTACTTTGTAACCCGAAGATTTGACTAGTCTGGTCAGTGGAAAGGCTTTTTAACTTATTTTTTAACCTAATAAAATTCTAGTTTAATAAATCAGCAATACTAAATATACAAGTATGAATTCATTTTGCAGAGACTGAATACTCATCTGGGCCAATAAAAGGGAAATATTTCGAATATCTTAATATTAAATTAAATACTTATATGTAAAATAGTAAGACAGAGGAATCTGTGTGGCATCTTAGTCAGTTTTGTCCCCACCTTTCCCTTTACTTTCTAATTGCTGTATTTCATTTCAAGGTCATTTATAGCTGTCCTTCAGTTTCCTAATATATGTAAGGAAGATAACACTTTTTCTAAAATGTTCTTTTAAGAATCCAGTTATCATACAATTGAATATTACTCAGCCATAAAAAGGAACACATTTGAGTCCGTTCTACTGAGGTGGATGAACCTAGAACCTACTACACAGAGGGAAGTAAGTCAGAAAGAGAAACACAAATATCATATATTAATGCATATACATGGAATCAAGAAAGATGGTACTGATGAACCTGTTTGCAGGGCAGCAATGGAGACACAGACATCGAGAACAGACTTGTGGACAGAGTGGGGGAAGCAGAGGGAGGGACAAATTGAAAGAGTAACACTGATTCATCCACATTACCATATGTAAAATAGATAGCCAGTGAGAATTTGCTGTATGATGCTGGGAGCTCAAACCCAGAGATCTGTGACAGCCCAGAGGGGTAGGGTGGGGTGGGAGGTGGGAGGGAAGTTCAACAGGGAGGGGACAAATGGATATCTATAGTGGATTCCTGTTGATGTATGGCAAAAACTAACACAATATTGTAAAGCAACTAATCTCCAATTAATTTTTTTTAATTAAAAAAAAGGAAAAACAAGAATCAAATTATCAGTAGAAGAAAAGACACTAGGAAAAAAAAATGAGGTGCTATAAAAAATTTAAAGTGATTAAAATTAAATTTAGGACAGGAAATTATTTGGCCTTATGCTCCTATCTGTCATACCTGGCTGTACTGAAAGGGTGATTGCTGTTGTTTAGCCGCTCAGTTGTTTCCAACTCTTTGTGACCCCATGGACGGCAGCATGCCAGGTTTCCCTATGCTTCACCATCCCCTGGAGCTTACTCAAACTCAAGACCTTTAAGTCAGTGACGCCATCCAACCATCTCACCCTCTGTCATCCCCCTCTCCTCCTGCCCTCAATCTTTCCTAGCATCAGGATCTTTTCTAATGGGTCAGCTGTTTTCATCAGGTGGCCAAAGTACTGGAGCTTCAGCCTCAGCATCAGTCTTTCCAATGAATAATCAGGACTGATTTCCTTTAGGATTGACTGGGTTGATCTTCTTGCAGTCCAAGAGACTCTGAAGAGTCTTCTCCAACACCACAGTTCCAAAGCATCAATTCTTCGGCACTCAGCCTTCTTTATAGCCCAACTCAAAATATGTTAATTTATATAAAATGTATGCCCTTGTCTATGAATATTTACTGTCACAAGCTTAATTATTGAAAGTGACAAGTCTCTCAGTCATGTCTGACTCTTTGCAACCCCATGGACTGTAGCTCTCAGGCTCCTCTGTCTATGGGATTCTCCAAGTAAGAATACTGGAATGGGTTGCTATTCCCTTCTCCAGGGGATCTTCTCAACCCAGGGATTGAACCCAGGTCTCCTGCATTGCAGGCAGATTCTTTACTACATTCCTGGGGTTTGTAAAATGTCAAGAAATATTTGAATTATGCATATTATTTCCGAGGATAAAAAGTTTTAGTGGGTTTACATTGATAAGTCCATAAAAGTTCCCTGGAATGATTAGAAAGATGTCCATTGAAGCAAACCAAATCAGATATTCTCAGTTCAGGATAAATTGTTCTCTGCTCACCATAAAACTAATACTTCTTAATAACTTTGAATAATCTCAGTGCTGAAGTCTCCTTTTCTTGCACTCATGCCATTCCTCAGCCCTGCTTGAAAATTTGTACTCTTGCTACCATTGATATATCTGTTCTAGAAAGGAACAGGCTGTCGTTTCCAGGACTGTCAAATCAGGAGCTTTCACGAGAATGCAAAGATTCACTCTATTATTGCACATCATAGAACTCATGCTTGTAGCTTGAAAATAGAAGTCTTTGGTGTAGGCATTTGCTTGTTTGACAGGTCTGTCCTAAATTTTGAAACCAGTGGTACTGTAAAGTGCCTGTCTGACAATGGTATACCAGCGCTCATTCATGCAAAATAATTATTGTTCACGGTTCCTTAGCTGAAGTCAATAGCTCTGTGCAAAACACAACATAATGCAGAGATCTAAAGTTACTAAATCAAAAGTGAGAAAAAGAAGAATTTTAAATGGGCTTGGCAGAAGAAAAAAAAGCTTCTACAAGATTTGCCAAGTGCCTTTTCTCAACACAATGGAAGCTTCTAATGTTTTTAAAAGGGCCTCCATGATAAGAAATGATGGTAACTTTTATTAGCATGTCCTGGTAATTGTTATCACAGAACTTCTATGATGTCAAAGAGATAAAAGCCATTATGGACATAGCAAGTGGTGCCTATTGCTTGGTCTCTAAACTTGAGACTATTTTCAGGTTTGCTTCTGTGAATTCAGGTTTTTGTTTTATTTTAATATCTATATCCAACATATTATCTACCCTGAAGGGCTTGATTTAATTTACCTAAGTATGTATATGATTACTAACGCACATATGGAATGTTGAACTAGCAAATTTTGGGTTGGCCCTGGTGGCTCAGACAGTTAAGAATCTGCCTGCAATGTGGGAGGCCTGGGTTGGGAAGATCCCCTGAAAAAGAAAATGTTAATCCACTCCAGTATTCTTGCTTTGAGAATCCAATGGACAGAGGAGCCTGGCAGGCTACAGTCCATAGGGTCGCAAAGAGTCGGACATGACTGAAGTGACTTAGCACAGAGTTTTTATTCACACATAACACAATTTGTCTTCCCATTCTTCTGCTGATGGGTATTTAGGTTTTTCCAGTTTGGGGCAATTACAAATAAAGCAGTAAAGACGTTCTTAAGCAATTCCTTTTGTGTCTAAATGTTCTCATTTCTCTTGAGTGATACCTTAGAGAGGAAATATTGCATTAGGTCCTACTATAGGTCCAGAGAAAGAATTCCAACAACTCCAGTCACAAAATTCAATCATATACATGTGTGTGCATGTTAGTTGCTCAGTAATGTCCAACTCTTTGGACCCCGTGGACTGTAGCCTGCCAGGCTCCTCTGTCCATGGAATTCTCTAGGCAAGAATACTGGAGTGGGCTGCCATTTCCTTCTCCGAGGGATCTTCCTGACCCAGGGATCAATCCCAGGCCTCCCACCTGGATTAGGACCATACCCTAAGCCTATGTTTTTGTTTAAAGGAACCTACAAGATGGTTTTCCTAGTGTGGATACCCCATCTTTACACTCACAGGCAACATGTGAGAATCCCAGTTGCTTCACACCCTCATGAGTATTTTATCTGTCTTTTTAACTGTTGCCATTCTAATGTTTGGGAAGAAATATCTCACTGTGGTTTGACTGCATATCTCTTAAGACTAATGCCCTTGGACACTTTTGCATATGTTTCTTAACCATTCATATATTTTCTTTTGTGAAGTGTCTGTTCAAAACTTTTGCAATTTCTCTGTTTTTAATTATATATTTTACCTCCTAATTACTGCTAGAGATAGTCTTTATATATTTTGCATACATGTTCTTTGTTAGATAAATGTATTGAGACTATTTTCTCCCAGACTGTGGCTTGCCTACTCATTTTTTTTAAAGTCTTTATTGAATTTGTTACAATACTGCTTCTGTTTTATGTCTTGATTTTTTGGCTGCAAGTTATGTGGAATCTTAGCTCCCCGACCAGGGATCAAATTCAAATCCCCTATATTGGAAGGTGAACTCTTAACCACTGGATCACCAGGTAAGTCCCCTATTCATTTTCTTAGTGATATCATTTGATGAGCAGAATTCTTAATTTTGATGAACTCCAGTATATCAATTTTTTTCTCTTACAAATAATGCTTTTTGTGTCAAGCCTAGAAATCTTTGTTAACTCCTAGGTCATGAAGATATTTTCCTATGTCTTATTCTAGAAGTTTTATAGTACAGTATTAGCTTTTAAGTCTATGATCCATCTTGAATTATTTTTATATGTATGGTGTGAGCTGGGGGTTGAAGTTCCTTTTTTTCATATTGCTATATAGATAGAGTGCCTGATGAACTATAGAATGAGGTTCGTGACATTGTACAGGAGACAGGGATGAAGACCATCCCCATGGAAAAGAAATGCAAAAAAGCAAAATGGCTCTCTGGGGAGGACTTACAAATAGCTGTGAAAAGAAGAGAAACAAAAGGCAAAGGAGAAAAGGAAAGATATAAGCATCTGAATGTAGAGTTCCAAAGAACAGCAAGAAGAGATAAGAAAGCCTTCTTCAGCGATCAATGCAAAGAAATAGAGGAAAACAACAGAATGAGAAAGACTAGGGATCTCTTCAAGAAAATCAGAGATGCTAAAGGAACATTTCATGCAAAGATGGGCTCGATAAAGGACAGAAATGGTATGGACCTAACAGAAGCAGATGATATTAAGAAGAGATGGCAAGAATACACAGAAGAACTGTACAAAAAGATCTTCAAGACCCAGATAATCATGATGGTGTGATCACTGACCTAGAGCCAGACATCCTGGAATGTAAAGTCAAGTGGGCCTTAGAAAGCATCACTATGAACAAAGCTAGTGGAGGTGATGGAATTCCAGTGGAGCTATTTCAAATCCTGAAAGATGATGTTGTGAAAGTGCTGCACTCAATATGCCAGCAAGTTTGGAAAACTCAGCAGTGGCCACAGGATTGGAAAAGGTCAGTTTTCATTCCAATCCCAAAGAAAGGCAATGCCAAAGAATGCTTAAACTACTGCACAATTGCACTCATCTCACATGCTAGTAAAGTAAAGATCAAAATTCTCCAAGCCAGGCTTCAGCAATATGTGAACCGTGAACTTCCTGATGTTCAAGCTGGTTTTAGAAAAGGCAGAGGAACCAGAGATCAAATTGCCAACATCCACTGGATCATGGAAAAAGCAAGAGAGTTCCAGAAAAATATCTATTTCTGCTTTACTGATTATGCCAAAGCCTTTGACTGTGTGGATCACAATCAACTGTGGAAAATTCTGAAAGAGATGGGAATACCAGACCACCTGATCTGCCTCTTGAGAAATTTGTATGCAGGTCAGGTAGCAACAGTTAGAACTGGACATGGAACAACAGACTGGTTCCAAATAGGAAAAGGAATACGTCAAGGCTGTATATTGTCACTCTGTTTATTTAACTTCTATGCAGAGTACGTCATGAGAAACGCTGGACTGGAAGAAACACAAGCTGGAATCAAGATTGCTGGGAGAAATATCAATAACCTCAGACATGCAGATGACACCACCCTTATGGCAGAAAGTGAAGAGGAACTCAAAAGCCCCTTGATGAAAGTAAAAGTGGAGAGTGGAAAAGCTGGCTTAAAGCTCAACATTCAGAAAATGAAGATCATGGCATCTGGTCCCATCACTCCATGGGAAATAGATGGGGAAACAGTGGAAACAGTGTCAGACTTTATTTTTCTGGGCTCCAAAATCACTGCAGATGGTGATTGCAGCCATGAAATTAAAAGACGCTTACTCCTTGAAAGGAAAGTTATGACCAACGTAGATAGCATATTCAAAAGCAGAGACATTACTTTGCCAACAAAGGTTCATCTAGTCAAGGCTATGGTTTTTCCTATGGTCATGTATGGGTGTGAGAGTTGGACTGTGAAGAAGGCTGAGCACCGAAGAATTGATGCTTTTGAACTGTGGTATTGGAGAAGACTCTTGAGAGTCCCTTGGACTGCAAGGAGATCCAACCAGTCCATTCTGAAGGAGATCAGCCCTGGGATTTCTTTGGAAGGAATGATGCTAAAGCTGAAACTCCAGTACTTTGGCCACCTCATGCAAAGAGTTGACTCACTGGAGAAGACTCTTATGCTGGGAGGGATTGAGGGCAAGAGGAGAAGGGGACGACAGAGGATGAGATGGCTGGATGGCATCACTGACTCGATGGATGTGAGTCTCAGTTACCTCTGGGAGTTGGTGATGGGCAGGGAGGCCTGGCGTGTTGCGATTCATGGGGTTGCAAAGAGTCGGACACGACTGAGCGACTGATCTGATCTGATCTGATCCAGTTGTTCCAGCTCCATTTATTGAAAACTTTTCCTTTATCTATTGCATTGCTTTGCTGAAAGTCTAGCGCTAGTGGTAAAGAACCCACCTGCCAATGCAGGAGACTCAAGATATGTGGGTTCCATTCCTGGGTTGGGCAGATACCCTGGAGGAAGACATGACAACCACTCCAGTATTCTTGCCTGGAGAATCCCATGGACAGAAGAGCCTGGTGGGCTACAGTCCATAGTATCACAAAGAGTTAGACTCGACTGAAGAACTTGGCACAGTACACAATGTCCTGAAAGTCAACTGATCAACTAAGGGTGATTCTATTTCTACATTCCTTTCTGTTCTTTTGACCCACTTGTTTATCCTAAACCTTTACCATATTCTCTTGATTACCTTCATGAGTTTTATCATTTTTTAGTTCTGTTTTTGCGGCTATTTTAACTCCAGCAGGTATTAGGTTCAGCTTTTATTTTAAAAGTTAACACAATTTTCAAACTCCTCTGGACCTCAGTGTCTGTAAAATACGAAAAATAAAAACTCTTTTATAGGGTTGCTGGGAGAGATGAAGCATCTAGTATACCTTTAAAAGGGGCTTTCCTGGTGGCTCAGTGGTAAATAAAACATGCCTGCCAATGCAGGAGATGTGGGTTCCATCCCTGGGTAGGGAAGATCCCCTGTAAAAGCAAATGGCAACTCACTCCAGTATTCCTTCCTGGGAAACGCCAGGGACAGAGGAGTCTGGTGGGCTAGAGTCCATGGGGGTCTCAAAAGAGTTGGACGTGACTTAGTGATTAAACCACAACAACACAGTATCTTTAAAAAGTGTATTTAATTCTAAAATAATCTTTGTTAAGATTAGAATGCTGCTTATTTTTTTCACTTTTTGCTTCACTTCATCTTAAGACATGTTCTCACATATATTTACTGAAATATCCAAGAACGGTCTATATCCTTAGTTTCAGATTTGCAGAGGCAGATACTGTATGGATTAGAGAACAAAGTTTCAAGAGAATCAAAAGGAGTGATGGGCACCTGATTCCTTCCCACTTACGCGAAATCTAGTCTAGTGGTGATAGCAATACTTTCTGACATTTTTCATTTGTCTGTTTTTTTTTTTTTTAAGGCAAGAACTATTAGATTTCTAATGCTTTATTCTTCTAGATCGTTCTGACTTGATCTCCCTTTTCTTTGTTGTAGCAGCTACTCTTTGCTGAATGACCTTTGCTCTCCCCACCCCACATCAGTGACCTTTTAAACTGTTTTAATATTTACTGTGGAATTACTTGTCCTGAACCTTGGATTGAGTTTCCCTGAAAGATCTCATTATAGGCTTAAAATGGTGGTGAGCAGAAGGGTTCAGAGTTTGAACCCTTCCCTTTACCTAAACTAAAACAAGCTGAAAAATAACTCTTTCTCTTCCTCACTCATCTAAGGGCACACAACAGAGATGAGTAGAAGTGTAAATTCTTTCATAACCTTTTTCCTATTACTACCCTAGTGAGTGAGTGAGTTAAAGTCGTTCAGTCGTGTCCAACTCTTTGCAACACCGTGAAATATACAGTCCACAGAATTCTCCAAGCCAGAATACTGGAGTGGGTAGTCTTTTCCTTCTCCACGGGATCTTCCCAACCCAGGGATCGAACCCAGGTCTCCTGCATTGTAGGCGGATTCTTTATCAGCTGAGCCACAAGGGAAGCTATTACCACCCAAGATCACACCCCAATTATCATTCTCGTTTTTAAATTGAAATTTCTCTTCCTTTGGTTTAGTAGCAGTTTCTTACTTTTGGCTACTGTTTTTACTCGATTGCAAACTCCTGGAGCACAATTATTTGATGTCATTTATCTTAGTTTCATGGGCCTTCCCTGGTAGCTCAGATGGTAAAGAATCTTCCTGTAATGCAGGAGACCCAAGTCTGATGCTTGGGTCAGGAAGATGCTCTGGAGAAGAGAATGGCTACCCACTCCAGTATTCTTGCCTGGAGAATTCCATGGACAAAGGAATCTGGCAGGCTATGGTCCATGGGCTCGCAAAGAGTTGGACATGACTGAGCAACTAATACACACATCTTAGTTTCAAATCTTAGCATCAAACCAAGTGCCCTGTATTCACTTCATAATTATCTATTAAATTAATTCTTTGCAGTCAATAGCTGATTATGGTAGACAATATCATATATATAACAGACAGGCAATAATTGTACATGGTTTATTGATAGCAGGAACTCAGTACTTATTCACTGATTGATTAATAGTTTGAATTCATTTTATAATTAGAGCACCAGATGAGTCTGGTGATCATTTCAAAAACTTGTTAGAACTGCTCAACTGGAATTCTGCATATTGAATTATTTAAATAATAGCTCTCTGTACCTTTTTCTGTAATGTTATCCATAAGATTAAAGCCATTTTACCTCATAATAAATGAAGAGTCTTCTAAATACTTGTAGTATTAAAATCCCTTGACAAAAATTCAGAATTATCTCAAATTCTTATTCCAGTGAGTGTCACAGCCAAGTTCCAGTGTACTTGACTGAGACAGAATAAATATATGTAGTTTTAAAAAGACTCAGACAATGAAAGTGAAGCATTAGTGTCTGCTGATGCTAGACTTTCTAATTCTTCTACTGATATACTTCTGTAGAAAGTGTTCCCGGGCCTGTGATTAATTTCTGCTTCCTAGAGCAAACTGGTAAATCTTACTTCCTTTTTTGATGGAATATGGATTTGTCCATCAAATCTTAAACAGCTAGTCCTGGAGGCACCTTTTAAAGCCAAAAGGAGGTAAAATGAGGTCAAAAAAAGTAAGTACGCTACACACGGCAGGTGGTAAATGTGTAAGAGGTAGGAGCACATGAGAAGTAACATAGGTGGAAAACATAAGTCCTTAAACATGTTACAATAAAGCCATGGAAGTGTTGACTTTAAAAAAAAAAAAAAAAAAAGCAGAATGTGAGAGTTGTGAATTATGTTTTATCTGGGGAAAGATGAGGACTGCAGCCCTGGAAAACATCACCTCAGATAGCTCTAAGACACTGTTGTAAAGAAGCAGGGGGAAAGGTCAATATACACGTGATTTGGTGAAGCGGGAGTACCTGCAATCAATCACATATTTTCTTTTTTTTTTTTTTGCAGAAATTTTCTTAGTCACAAGGAGCAGATGTCACCATGAAGGATTTTCATGTTTTTCTAGATATGAGAAGATACAAGAGTTGGGCTCCTAAAATCACCTCCTGAAAATACATATCTGAAGACCTGTTCTGCCAGTACTTCCTGCCCTACCTCGACCTCTCCCCACATCCAGCCAGAGTGCCTCACTTCTGCTCCACTCTGAACTCTTCTTGGCAGGTGTTGAAAATCAGCAGCTGTAGCAGCACATATTTAATTCTTGTAGAGATGGATGATAAGTGCCAGTGGCAAGTGCCAATTTGTAGTTGACTGAAGTTACACCCATAAATACCGTTGTGGGACAAGGAGGCTTGAGATGTTGTTGTCATTCAGTCGCTAAATTGTGTCAGACTCTTTGCAATCCCATGGACTGCAGCACGCCAGGCTCCTCTGTCCTCCACTCTCTCCTGGAGTTAGCTCAAGCTCACGTCCTTTAAGTCAATGATGCCATCCAGCCATCTCACCCTATGTTGTCCCCTTCTACTCTTGCCCTCAATCTTTCCCAGCATCAGGGTCTTTTCCAATGAGTGGGCTCTTCACATCAGGTGGCCAAAGTATTGGAGTTTCAGCTTTAGCATCAGTCCTTCCAATGAATATTCAGGACTGTGATCTGCTTTAGGATTGACTGATTTTATCTCCTTGCAGCCTAGATACTGGTATTGGAATAACCACACCTTTCTTAAACACTCCCCTTGCTGCTGCTGCTGCTAAGTCGCTTCAGTCGTGTCCGACTCTGTGCGACCCCAGAGATGACAGCCCGCCAGGCTCCCCCATCCCTGGGATTCTCCAGGCAAGAACACTGGAGTAGGTTGCCATTTCTTTCTCCAATGCATGAAAGTGAAAAGTGAAAGTGAAGTCGCTCAGTCGTGTCCGACTCTGAGCGACCCCATGGACTGCAGCCTACTAGGCTCCTCTGTCCATGGGATTGTCCAGGCAAGAGTACTGGAGTGGGGTGCCATTGCCTTCTGTCTTTACAAAAGCTATACTAAGCTGATTGTGTAAGAACTGACCCAGTTTAATTTCTTCCTCTGAACCCTTTCTGTTCAGAGTGAGGAAGCAAATTCTCCAGGATCACTGATTTGGTAGACTTTTAGGTAATCTACACCAAAGGTTACATTGTTGTTAGTGCCAGCTTTTCGAAGCAGGGAAAGCAAAGTTCAACAGAAGAATCAGCGACTTCTAATCAGGTTCCTTCCTTGCCCCGCCCCCTAGATTTAAACCTTCTCTAAAGCTTTCGGTGGTTTTAACACTGAAACCTTTAAAAATTGTTTGCAACTGCATAAACCTGAAAGGTCCCCAGGCGCTGCGGCGGGCAAGTGGCCATTTGAGTTGAGAGCTTCCGCCCGCGCGGAAAAGAAAGAGTTCAGAAAGCGCAACCGGTGGGCGGAGGTTACTCCGGGAGAGAAAAATCAGGCGACTTAGGGGAGGGGTTTGGCGAGGTCGACCCCTGTGCTTTCAGCGACCCGGAGCCAAAAGAGGAGGAAATTAACCAGAGGGGGCGTGGCCTCTGTGTCCAGCCAGCCCCGCGCAGTGAAAGTCCCACAGCTCCCGTGCGACGCACTTCTGGGACCGGCTCGTGGCCTTTCTCCTGCTCGGATTCACAACACCTGCTCGGGAGTGGTGTGTAAGTAGAGGGTGAGAAGAGAGAGGGTGGCGCCGGGAAGGGGGCCGGAGTGGCAGGTGCAGGCTTGGGGTATCTCTGCCGACCTGAAACTTGTTTGCACAGAGTAACTGCTTAAAGTTTGCTTTTCAATCCACTACTTTTAAAAGGGAGTTTCGTTCCTTTACCCCCCAACCCCGTAGATAAACTGTCAAACTCCAGGATTAAAACTTGAGAGAATACTTCTTTTTGTGTTTAAAGTGATGATTTACCCACTTTGAATTCTCAAGCCAAGGAAGCATCCACTTGGAAAGGGCGCCAGTTTTGCTGGCTTTGGGGGAGTAAAACGTGAGCTCATGTAACAACAATCGAGGAATGGGTGCAGTTTAAGAAACTTCTGTTCATCCTAAGGGGGTAAAATCCTGCAGAACTTCTGAGATCCAGGACAAACTGGCCTTTGCATCGCCTGAAAGATAGAACTTGCTTTTCTTGGTTCACTTTGACAGGCCAGAGAAACATCAGCAAGGTAAAAATAATAGTAATAATGAACAAAGTGCAGCATGACCTGAATCAGATCCTATTAGATGAATTAGATACCACAGATTCAGACACGACTGAAGCAACTTAGCAGCAGCAGCAGCAGAGTCAGTTGACTGGAAAGCTAAGGATCAAACCCCCTTGGGAAGGTTCTCAACTGTGGGGGGAGGTGGGGGGAGCCCAGTCTGGAGGTGGAAGCCCTGTGGAAGGAGTAGAGGAGAGAGGAGCCCTTCCCTGGGAGTTAAGGCCTCATCTGTGACTGCCATTGCTGGACTTGGGTGGTGGGGGCTAGGGTGTCTGCAGTTTCTATCTCCCTGCTGCGGCATTCTTTGAAATAGTCACAAGCCCTTTTGGTAGTCCTGACACCACTTTTTTATTTTCTCCTTTTCCCTCTACTGTTTACTCTCTAAGAAAGTGCCAAGTGGGCTGTCATCAAACATTATTGAATAGCCTTTGGAAACTTGTCCAGGCCCCCAGCTAACAGGCTTTAAACCAGGCCAGCCCAGTGTTCTCAGAGCTCTAGCCTGCTGTGAATACCAAAGAAGACACACCTTTTGCGTTCTTGGGAAATTAGGCTGGTTTTGAGTTTTGCTGTCTTCTGAGGTTTCCAAAGTAAGAGGCCAGTGTGTGTGTGTGTGTTGACCATCTTTGAAAAATAGCAAATCGGTCCAAATTTGAATATTACTTTCTGTGGCAAGGGCGGTTTTTCTGAGGGTTTGTTTGAGAGTGGAGTTTCTTTATTGCTGAGACTAGAAAAGGAGGTCAGCATAGTTTCCTGAGCATAGTCCCCCTCCCCCCACAGCCCAGTAGCATTCCCCCCACCCCCACCCCCGAACACCTGGGCCCTGAAGCATAGGGGGCCATGTCCGCAGTCACTCAGTCTTTTCCATAAATTCTAGAACTCACAAACAGCAAGGAGACCACTGAATTGTCTTTTCTCTTTATCTCACAGGCAGTGTTCTGTTGCTTTAAGAAGGTCTGAAATCGCAGAGTCATGACCATGGGAATGTGTGCTCACATTTTCTATGTGTTGCACAATATTGATGGAGAAAGGCCACCATAAATAAGAGAACTTTGCTCTTTTTGGCCAAGAGTCTATAAAGAGAAGAGGACTATTTCTCAGTTAATAGTATGTGTCACTAAACTGTGATAGACAATAAGGGATGGGAGTGGTTCTAGGGGGAGAGTGAGGGGGATAAGACAGGAAGGGGATTTGACAGAAAGAATTCCCCAGAAGACCAGGGTAGTCCAGAATTCTCCTTGATGGGGGATAGCCTACAGGCTCAATATTAGAGAAAACTGGGTTCCAGTCTTGGGCCCTCCACTGTGAATTTGGGTCAGATTACTAATTCTACCTCTCTGGGTCTCAGTTTCGTTATATGTTCAAGGTAGAGACAAATGGCACCCCACCCCAGTACTTTTGCCTGGAAAATCCCATGGACGGAGGAGCCTGGTAGGCTCCAGTCCGTGGGGTCGCTGGGAGTCGGACACGACTGAGCAACTTCACTTTGACTTTTCACTTTCATGCATTGGAGAAGGAAATGGCAACCCACTCCAGTGTTCTTGCCTGGAGAATCCCAGGGACGGGGGAGCCTGGTGAGCTTCCGTCTATGGGGTCGCACAGAGTCAGACACGACTGAAGCGACTTAGCAGCAGCAGCAGCAGAGACAAATATTGTTTTCTCTGACTACTTGAATTTCTCCAAGTTCTCAAGAGAGATAATGCTATGGCCTTTGAAAACTCTGAAATTGTATCCTCAATGCCTAGAACAGTGCCAAGGTAAGAGCTTATTTATTCACCAAATACTTACCTAGCACTTACCAGATCCCACTGCCTTTCTTTTTTCATTTTTCTATTTCAAACTTTTTCTTTTGTACTGGGGCATAGCCAATTAACAATACTGCGGCAGTTCCAGGCAAACAGCGAAGGGACCCAGCCACTCACAGGCATGCATCCACTCTTTCCCAGACTCCCCACTTTATGCTCTATTCACGTAATCCTCCCAAGAGTTCTGTGAGGTAGGAGGTTTTATTAACCTCATGTTGCAGGGAAGATTCGTTAATCACGGGTGGTAAATGACGGAACTGGATCCACTACGTCTAGTTCTGGAGTCTGTCTTTGCCCTTTGTAAAGGCACCCCCTCCACATTAGGTGACTGAGTCCCCTTCTCTGGTGAGATAGGTAGATATATTCTCTATTATGCCAACCAGTGTTGGACAATGAAAGGGACAACACACTGTCCAAACAGAATTCATCACTGGAATAATTTCTGTAACTCATCACCAAGTTTCATGTTTTGCTCTGCTTACTTTTCTTAGAAAATTTCTACTGCATTCCTTGACTACTCAAATCACTGAACACTTTAACTTCTGAATTATTATTACTGCTCTACTGCACTCCTCTCTCAATGATCTTTCATGAACAAAGCTTTTAGTAACTTCTTTTTGGAGTGCAGTGCAATGGCATGATGCAAGTTTAAGGCAGCTATCAACAAATAAACCTTGAAAAAAAAGTCTAGATTAGCGCGGCCTAATTTCATGCCATAAATGACTCCTATTTCTTAATGTCTTACCTTTAGCCCTACTTACCCCACCCTTATAGGTGATTTGTGGGCCCACAGAGTGCAGTGTCAGGAGCTCAGTATTGGCCATCTCCCAAAACCACAGACTGGAGGGGCTAAGCCACATTCTTAGGGATTGAGAAATTCTCTCTGTGAAGTACACTTTCTGCATTGTTCACATTTAGAGGAAAAAAAAAAAAAAAAAATCCTGCCATTGACCTTTGTCCCCAACTGCTCAAGATTTTGTGTTCTTTTCCCAGCAACAGTCTGAAAGTCTTCCACCTTTTCTCTACTCTTTCAATACCCATGTTTACTGAGAGAAAAGCATCTTCTCAACTTTTTTTTCACTGCTAAATGCATTTCATTTTGAGAACATTAGTGAAGACCTACCAAAACCTGTTGACTTTTAAAACTAGGGTTGGATAGTAGCACCTGCTACTTGATAAACTTTTCTTAAGTTTTTTTTTTTTTTT
This sequence comes from Tragelaphus eurycerus, assembly GCA_935064755.1. Classification (NCBI taxonomy): domain Eukaryota; kingdom Metazoa; phylum Chordata; class Mammalia; order Artiodactyla; family Bovidae; genus Tragelaphus; species Tragelaphus eurycerus. The sequence continues at coordinate 11,908,777 of CAKXYN010000036.1, read as the reverse complement.
TAAATTAACCTCCCTGCTGTATCTGTCCAGAGGCATAGGATTTAGGGATTCCTTATTAAGCTAATTACTTCAAGTGCACTGTGAAGTCAGAGAAGGCAATGGCACCCCACTCTAGTACTCTTGCCTGGAAAATCCCATGAATGGAGGATCCTGGTAGGCTGCAGTCCATGGGGTCGCTGAGGGTTGGACACGACTGAGTGACTTCACTTTCACTTTTCACTTTCATGCATTGGAGAAGGAAATGGCAACCCACTCCAGTGTTCTTGCCTGGAGAATACCAGGGACCAGGGAGCCTGGTGGGCTGCCGTCTATGGGGTCGCACAGAGTCGGACACGACTGAAGTGATTTAGCAGTAGCAGTACTGTGAAGAAGAATGCAGTTTATTGGTGACTCCTCCCCACCCCCATACTAGAACAATAGTAGATACATTAAATGTTGCAAAAAGCAAGGGGTGAAGGCTTCTGGCAGTCTAGAGGTTGAGACTTTCCCATGTAGGCAGGTGTGGGTTTGATCCCTGTCGGGGTTGGGGCACCATGATCTCACATGCCTTGGTGGCCAAAAAAAAAAAAAAAAGCCCCATAAAACAGAACCAGTGTTTTAACAACTGGTTCTTTGCCCAGCAACCGTTGGGAGGAAAATCCACAGCAAAAAAAAAAAAAAAATCTTTAAAAATGTTACTAAAAGTATAATATTATCTTGCACTGAGAAATGTAGACTGAAAAAAACATAATGTGAGAGCTATGAGTTCAGTTTTTGTTGAGGCTTGCTGAGGACTGTAGCCCAGGAGACAGCCCCTCAGCTAGCTTCTCTAAAGCTGAGGAACTTCTCTAAAGAGGTAGATGGCGAAGTCAGTATATGAATAATTTTAGTAAAGGGGGTATGTGCAGTCAAACCCAGATCTTGGTAGAAGGTTGCTGCTGGTTATGAGGAATAGGTGCTCCATTAATGATTTTAGTGCTTTTCTAGGTATGAGAAGATGTAAGAAGTCTGGCTCATAAAAGTTTCTCCCGGAAAATGTCTAACTATCTGAAAGCCAGTTTTGCCAGTTTTCCTAGAACACAGGGTGACTTCTTTCAGATAAACTCTGAAGTCCTTTCAGGGCATGATAAAGATTCTCATAGACTCAGATGGCAAGTGACAGTCTTTAGCTGGCAGAATCTGTCATACTTGCTTTCAAGACTACTGACCTGTGGAGGTGAATTAATTTGCTACTGAGTGTGTGTGTGTGAGTGTTTAAGCTAAATGCAGCTGATCCTTGAACATTATGGGGGTTGGGGACCTATCCTATGGGTAGGTGAGAATCCACATATAACTTATAGTCACCCCCTCCTTATACACAGTTCCTCTATATCCATGGCTCTGCATCTGCAGATTCAACCAACTACTGATTGTGTACCACTCTGGTATTTAGTACCAAAAAAAATCCAAATATAAGTAGATCCACATGGTTCAGATCTGTGTTGTTCAAGGGTTAACTGTACATTTCTATTTGCTTGAACCCAAGGAGGCTATTTTTAGCCTACCTTTCAAACTAGAGATTGCTTAGGAAGCTTTGGGTTTTTATTTCCAAAATGGGACTAATACTTACCTTGTAGCATAATTGGAAGAAGAAGGAAGATAATTAGTAGAATGGGTGCTGGCACTGGGGCAGGTGTAGGGTAGGTGCAGGGTAGGCATTCACTCAATGTTAGTTGAATCAGAATTAAGCAGTTTGCAGTCTCTTGAAGTAGACAGTGCAGTGTGGTTGGTTTATGAGATGTGAGATCAGAGACTTGGGTTCTTCTCCCAGTGTGGCTGCTCAATATCTCTAGTTTCCATTTTTTTTCATCTGTAGAATTATATACTCATGAGGATTATAGTCTTATAGAAATTATGTAAGGTAATGCACATAAAGTACATGGTATAATATAGCCAAGTCTTATAAAATTAAATATATATGTATTATATATATACACATATATATAGACTTGTCACATTCAACAGTAACATACAGACAACTGGATGACCAGTAGCAGAGTCTGGAAAGATATATCAGATCACATCAGATCACTCGCTCAGTCGTGTCCAACTCTTTGCGACCCCATGAGTCACAGCATGCCAGGCCTCCCTGTCCATCACCAACTCCCAGAATTCACTCAGACTCACACCCATTGAGTCAGTGATGCCATCCAGCCATCTCATCCTCGGTCGTCCCCTTCTCCTCTTGCCCCCAATCCCTCCCAGCATCAGAATCTTCTCCAATGAGTCAAGTCTTCGCATGAGGTGGCCAAAGTACTGGAGTTTCAGCTTTAGCATCATTCCTTCCAAAGAAATCCCAGGGCTGATCTCCTTCAGAATGGACTGGTTGGATCTCCTTGCAGTCCAAGGGACTCTCAAGAGTCTTCTCCAGCACCACAGTTCAAAAGCATCAATTCTTCGGTGCTCAGCCTTCTTCACAGTCCAGCTCTCACATCCATACATGATCACAGGAAAGACCATAGCCTTGACTAGGCGAACCTTTGTTGGTAAAGTAATGTCTCTGCTTTTGAATATGCTATCTAGGTTGGTCATAACTTTCCTTCCAAGAAGTAAGCGTCTTTTAATTTCATGGCTGCAGTCACCATCTGCAGTGATTTTGGAGCCCAGAAAAATAAAGTCTGACACTGTTTCCACTGTTTTCCCATCTATTTCCCATGTAGTGATGGGACCAGATGCCATGATCTGCATTTTCTGAATGTTGAGCTTTAAGCCAACTTTTTTACTCTCCACTTTCACTTTCATCAAGAGGCTTTTGAGATCCTCTTCACTTCCTGCCATAAGGGTGGTGTCATCTGCATATCTGAGGTTATTGATATTTCTCCCAGCAATCTTGATTCCAGCTTGTGTTTCTTCCAGTCCAGCATTTCTCATGATGTACTCTGCATAGAAGTTAAATAAACAGGGTGACAATATACAGCCTTGATGTACTCCTTTTCCTGTTTGGAACCAGTCAGTTGTTCCATGTCCAGTTCTAACTGTTGCTTCCTGACCTGCATACAAATTTCTCAAGAGGCAGATCAGGTGGTCTGGTATTCCCATCTCTTTCAGAATTTTCCACAGTTGATTGTGATCGACACAGTCAAAGGCTTTGGCATAGTCAAACAAGCAGAAATAGATGTTTTTCTAGAACTCTCTTGCTTTCTCCATGATCCAGCGGATGTTGGCAATTTGATCTCTGGTTCCTCTGCCTTTTCGAAAACCAGCTTGAACATCAGGAAGGTCACGGTTCACATATTGCTGAAGCCTGGCTTGGAGAATTTTGAGCATTAACTTCACTAGCGTGTGAGATGAGTGCAATTGTGTGGTAGTTTGAGCATTCTTTGGCATTGCCTTTCTTTGGGATTGGGATGAAAACTGACCTTTTCCAGTCCTGTGGCCACTGCTAAATTTTCCAAACTTTCTGGCATATTGAGTGCAGCACTTTTACAGCATCATCTTTCAGGATTTGGAATAGCTCCACTGGAATTCTATCACCTCCACTAGCTTTGTTCGTAGTGATGCTTTCTAAGGCCCACTTGACTTCACATTCCAGGATGTCTGGCTCTAGGTCAGTGATCACACCATCATGCTTATCTGGGTCATGAAGATCTTTTTTGTACAGTTCTTCTGTGTATTCTTGCCACCTCTTCTTAATATCTTCTGCTTCTGTTAGGTCCATACCATTTCTGTCCTTTATCGAGCCCATCTTTGCATGAAATGTTCCTTTGGTATCTCTGCTTTTCTTGAAGAGATCCCTAGTCTTTCCCATTCTATTGTTTTCTTCTATTTCTTTGCATTGATCACTGAAGAAGGCTTTCTTATCTCTTCTTGCTATTCTTTGGAACTCTTCATTCAGATGCTTATATCTTTCCTTTTCTCCTTTGCTTTTTGTTTCTCTTCTTTTCACAGCTATTTGTAAGGCCTCCCCAGACAGCCATTTTGCTTTTTTGCATTTCTTTTCCATGGGGATGGTATTGGTCCCTGACTACTGAACAATGTCATGAACCTCATTCCATAGTTCATCAGGCACTCTGTTTATCAGATCTAGTCCCTTAAATCTATTTCTCACTTCCACTGTATAATCATAAGGGATTTGATTTAGGTCATACCGGAATGGTCTAGTGGTTTTCCCTACTTTCTTCAATTTAGGTCTGACTTTGGTAATAAGGAGTTCATGGTCTGAGCCACAGTCAGCTCCTGGTCTTGTTTTTGCTGACTGTATATAGCTTCTCCATCTTTGGCTGCAAAGAATATAATCAATCTGATTTTGGTGTTGACCATCTGGTGATGTCCATGTATAGAGTCTTCTCTTATGTTGTTGGAAGAGGGTGTTTTTATGACTAGTGCATTTTCCTGGCAAAACTCTATTAGTCTTTGCCCTGCTTCATTCCGTATTCCAAGGCCAAATTTGCCTGTTACTCCAGGTGTTTCTTGACTTCCTACTTTTGCATTCCAGTCCCCTATAATGAAAAGGACATCTTTTTTGGTTGTTAGTTCTAAAAGGTCTTGTAGGTCTTTATAGAACCATTCAACTTCAGCTTCTTCAGCGTTACTGGTTGGGGCATTGACTTGGATTACTGTGACATTGAATGGTTTGCCTTGGAAATGAACAGAGATCATTCTTTCGTTTTTGAGATTGCATCCAAGTACTGCGTTTCAGACTCTTTTGTTGACCATGATGGCCACTCCATTTCTTCTGAGGGATTCCTGCCTGCAGTAGTAGATGTAATGGTCCTCTGAGTTAAATTCACCCATTCCAGTCCATTTGAGTTCGCTGATTCCTAGAATGTCGACATTCACTCTGACCATCTCTTGTTTGACCACTTCCAATTTGCCTTGATTTATGGACCTGACATTCCAGGTTCCTATGCAATATTGCTCTTTATAGCATCAGACCTTGCTTCTATCACCAGTCACACACATCCACAGCTGGGTATTCTTTTTGCTTTGGCTCCATCCCTTCATTCTTTCTGGAGTTATTTCTCCACTGATGTCCAGTAGCATATTGGGCACCTACTGATCTGGGGAGTTTTACTTTCAGTATCCTATCATTTTGCCTTTTCATACTGTTCATGGGGTATTCAAGGCAAGAATACTGAAGTGGTTTGCCATTCCATTCTCCAGTGGACCACATCCTGTCAGATCTCTCCACCATGACCCGCCCATCTTGGGTTGCCCCATGGGCATGGCTTAGTTTCATTGAGTTAGACAAGGCTGTGGTCCTAGTGTGATTAGATTGACTAGTTTTCTGTGAGTATGGTTTCAGTGTGTTTGCCCTCTGATGTCCTTTTGCAACACCTACCGTCTTACTTGGGTTTCTCTTACCTTGGGCGTGGGGTATCTCTTCACGGCTGCTCCAGCAAAGCACAGCCATTGCTCCTTATCTTGGACGAGGGGGTCTCTCCTCACTGCCACCCTTCCTGACCTTCAACGTGGGATAGCTCCTCTAGGCCCCCCTGTGCCTGCGCAGCCACAGCTCACTGGACATGGGGTTGGTCCTCCCGGCCAACACCCCTGGCCTCGGGCTTGGAGCGTGGAGTATCTCCTCCGGGCTGCCACCCCTGACCTCGGACGTGGGGTAACTCCTCTCGTCGCGGCCCCTGACCTCGGACGCGGGTAGCTCCTCTCGGCAGTTCCTGCGCCGTTGCAGTCTGGTACTCTCGGCCGCTGCCCCTGACCTCGGATGTGGGGTGGCTCCTCTCCGCTCGCAGCTGCCGCCGCCGCCTGCGCTTTAGCGCGCCCGCCGCCACTGCCGCCACCGGGATGGATAAAATGATTAGAATAATTTCTCTAAATAGGTTGCATGCAGGGGTTGAGTTTTAAAGGCAGGAACAGATATGTCTACAAGAGACAACACTCCATGCTAAGCCAGTAAAATAGTGTTTAAGCTTGGGTATGAGAAAAGATGGGCTTCCCAGGTGGCACTAGTAGCAAAGAACCCACCTGCCAATGCAGGAGACATAAGAGACGCAGGTTTGATCCCTGGGTCGGGAAGATCCCCTGGAGAAGGGGACAACAACCCACTCCAGTATTCTTGCCTGGAGAATCCCATGATCAGTGGAGCCTGGCAGGTTACAGTCCATAGGGTTGCAGAGAATTGGACATGACTGAAGCGACTTAGCATGCATGCACACATGTGCTCATGATAAAAGGTGTGTGTTTATGTGGAAGAAAGAGACGGTGTAGTAGTGGGGCTGATAATAGAACAGAGGAGGTTAAAAAGAATGTCAGATAGTGCAGACTTTCAGCTTTTTCCTAAATTCTTACCCACTTGGATTTGAGTATCATCTGTGTACTTCTTCTTCCTCCTCCTGAGCACTTCTCCAGTTACACTTCCAACTCTAGATTCAGGGAGTTACATTCCATTTACTCTTGACAGCTTTTCGATGGGAGTAAATATAGAATGTGAAGTGACCTGAAGAGTTTTGTAAAGCTAATCCTCCTCCCCTTGTCCCTTCTACGAAAGTATCATAAATGCCTCTTTCTCCCCCCATGTTTGCAAGCCTTTTATTTTATGTTTCCATTATCCTGTCCACCCTCTTCACTTGCATTGGTGTGAATGAGGACCCTGGTCGTAGTGATAGTGATGATCATGATAAGGAGATAATAAGCTTTATTGAGGGTTTTCATGGACCTGGCACTGTACTAGGTATGTTCCACATCTTATCTCACTTAAATCCTGACAATAACCCACTAAGTTGGGAGATGCCGACTCATTGGAAAAGACCCTGATGCTGGGAAAGACTGAAGGCAGGAGGAAAATGAGGGGGACAGAGGATGAGATGGTTGGATAGCATCACCGATGCAATGTACCTGAGTTTGAGCGAACTCCCGGAGATGGTGAGGACAGGGAAGCCTGGCATGCTGCAGTCCGTGGGGTTGCAGAGTTGGACACTACTTAGTAACTGCTGAACAACAACTATTCCTATCTTACCAACAAACAAATCCAGTTTCACAGAGGCTAAATCTCTCAATCAAAGACAATAACCGAATGATGTGACTGGAATTCAAATATGGAGTCTGAGATCTTGATTACCACTGAAATGACAAAATGTTGTGAACTGGATTTATAAAGAAGGGTGTGTATGAGAACTTAGGCATTTCTACTCAAACATTACTGGTACTACTATGTACATAGTTTGATGTTTTGAAAGAGATTCATGGATTCTGGTTTGTGTCCAATTTGTGGCTCATCTTGATGCAAAATGTGATTTTATTCTAGCTTTAGCGAAATTTACCTATGTATCACAAGCAAATGCTTGTGATAACCCCTATATTTTCATTTTCACACAGTGCTTGTTTGATATGTTCAAGCTTAATGATATAGAACAAGAAAAACCAGGGATTGGGGTGAGATGAATTGGGAGATTAGGATTGACATATATACACTATTGACACTGTGTATAAAATAGATGACTAATGAATGAGAGCCTACTCTATAGCACAGGGAACTCTACTTAGTGCTTAGCTGTGACCTAAATGGGAAGGGAATCCAAAAAAGAGTGGCTGGATGAATAGGTATAGCTGATTCACTTTGCTGTACACTAGAAATTAATACCGGAGAAGGCAATGGCAACCCACTCCAGTGTTCTTGCCTACAGAATCCCAGGGACGGGGGAGCCTGGTGAGCTGCCATCTATGGGGTCGCACAGAGTTGGACACGACTGAAGTGCCTTAGCAGCAGCAGCAGCAGCAGAAACTAATACAACATTGTAAAGCAGCTATACTCTAATAAAAACAAATAAAAAAAAAAAAAAACCATGGATAAGAGCAAAGACTATTACATGTATTTCTTGACTTACATAAAAAGAGTAACTTAAATAAATGATTAAAATGGAAAAAAAGAACTAAAAAAAATGATACTATGCATTAAAAAAAATCTAAATGATTATTTCTTCTTCAAATAACCCCAAATATCTTCAATAACAATATGGTTAATACTGTAGTATAAGGACACCAAGTGACCATCAAGTTATTTGGGGGTATTTATGTCTGTTTTTTCTTATCTAAAATCTTTTTAACATTCCAGACCAAAATCAAAAAAATGGCCAACCTTTCGCAGCTAATGGAGAATGAAGTATTCATGGCCTTTGCCTCCTACGCGACGATTTTGCTTTCAAAAATGATGTTTATGAGCACTGCAACTGCATTCTATAGATTGACAAGAAAGGTAAGACATGGGAGGCAGTATTTTGTTTTAACAGTTGGGATTCTGGAAAGCAATTTTCTTATTTTTTTGTGAAGACCAATGGCATATTGTTTAATACTGTAAATGAATATGCAGTCATTTAGTTCAAGTGGTTCTGATATATTTATAGAATAGGTAGTTTCTTCCAGAAATCAGTAAATGGCTTTTTGTTTGTTTGTTTTTATTGTTCGGTTAGCATATGAGATTTCTGAGGTATCAGATTTTTCAAGGAAACTTTGTGATTTTGAAGTTAATTTTGATAACTAGAGCTCAGAAAATAGTCACTTTCTAGACAGTAAATTGACGTTTTCAGCTCTATTACAGATCAGGGATATATGCCTTAGGGCAAAGAATTAAGTTCTTATTGTTATCAATAGAGTCTCTATGATTGGGACAAGGCATTTGAATTTTGTGTGGTTATAATTTCTTAAGTGAATAGTATTTCTACCCAGCATTATAACAGTTTTTTTTTTTTTTTTTTTTTTAATGGAGGCTTGGGGAAGGTGGTAGAAAGTTTTGAAACACATAACCCGTATACAGGGGAAGAGCTTCCCTAATGGCTCAGTAGAAAAGAATCTGCCTGCAGTGCAGGAGATGCAAGAGACATGGATTCAGTCCCTGGTCTAGGCAGATCCCTGGAAGAGAAAACAGCAACCCACTCCAGTATTCTAGCCTAAAGAATCCCATGGACAGAGGAACCTGGCAGGCTACAGTCCATGGGGTCGCAAAAAAGTCAGACACTCCTGAGTGACTGAGCATGTAACCTGTATGCAAGTTGGTTTTGTGACAACAGTGACATGCGTAAAGCAAAGCTACAAAGTTAGATGGTTTTTACTGGTGTGACTCCTGTGACTGTTCACCAACTTCTTTCTGGAAAACATCATTTGTCTCTCTTGGTCCCGGTCCTGAGTTTCTGTCCTCCAGAGTCTTGCTTTATTTAGAAGTTATAGTCCTCCCTAAGGTATTTCCTTATTACTGTCTTGAGGTATCATTCCTTCCCAATGATGTTTGCATTTTAATGGGGCACATATCCACATGGGTAAACCTCTAACAGGGCAAGGTGTTTGAGCCTCTGGCTATAAAGTGGCTGCTACTACCAGGTCTTAACTCAGTGGTGAAGAATCCACCTGCCAGTGCAGGAGACACCAGAAATGAGGATTTGATCCCTGAGTCAGGAAAATCCCCTGGAGCAGGAAATGGCAACCCACTCCAGTATTCTTGCCTGGGAAATCCCATGGACAGAGGAGCCTGGTGGACTGTGGTCCATGGGGTCTCAAAAGAGTCAAACACAGCTGAGAGACTAAACAAGCAGCCACCAGATCCTCACTATCCTCTAGAATACTGTGGCGTCAAGGACAGCAGAAATGTTGCTTGTCTTAGAAGAAAAGGGGAAGGGAATTCGAATTTGTGAAGTGCCAGTGATCTATACTAGGCACCATGACACTCTGTTTGTGTGCCAGGTCATGGAAGCATTTTACATAATTGTTAGCATTATCTTGTGAGATGAGCATTACTCTTCCCATTTTATGGATGAGGAAATCAAAATCAGAAGAATTCAGTAGCTTTCCCAAGATTACACACCAACCAAGGCTGAGGCTGAGATTCAAATTCAGATTGGTTTAAACTCCTATTTCAAGCACTTTCCGATGTAATACATTATTTACTCATTCAAAATCTCTTTATTGAACATCCAGTATGTGCCATGCATTTATTTCAGAACCAGACAGACAGATCTGCCCTCAAGAGCTGATCAGTTCTCCTCAACATCTTTATCTGAGATAAATGCTCATGTCGTATTAAGAAAAATACTATAATATTTATGAGGTTTCTCAGCTTAAATTAAGGCTAATTTTATAGTTTATGTTTTTCTTTATTATAAATCATTAAATAGTGGAACATAAGTATTTTTAAATGCATGTTTCAAGTTTCAGGGAATGGGAAAATAATTTCAAAGAGCATAATAATGACAGGAAGGACTATGTGCAAATATGCCCTGGAACACATGTGCTTGGTGTTTCAGATCAGATCATATCAGATCAGATCAGATCAGTCGCTCAGTCGTGTCCGACTCTTTGCGACCCCATGAACTGCAGCACGCCAGGCCTCCCTATCCATAGGAATGCAGTTCAACTTCTTATATTTCACTGGATTGTTCAAGCTAAAGTTTTAGTTAATTCAGAGGAAAAAGAGGCACACATATCCTAACAAAGTACAAAACACTTTGCTTCTCCCCACTCTTTTATGCTGCATGCCTGTTCTCTGGTATCTTTGGCAAATAAACTTATGACTTTCATATGAGCCAATCAGTTGGAAATATGTTCTTCAGGAAAAGTGCATTAACATTACTATTAAAAAATGCCGGTTTACCACAATAGTAACTTTCTATTATTTTAATGAGGACTCAGAATTATCCTTTTTTCTGGTTTTGCTGCCTTTTCACTGTTTTTATATATTGGTTTTTTATTTAAGTTCTTATTTATGTTTCTCTTTAAAAATTTTTTTACACTGTTATTAAAAACTCAGGTTTTAAGAAGAGATGCTTTCTCCTGTGTGTATGTGCTCAGTTGTGTCCAACTCTTTGCTACTTTATGGACTGTAGTCTGCTGGGCTCCTCTGTCCATGGGATTTTCCAGGCAAGAATACTGGAGTGGATTGCCATTTCCTCCTCCAGGGGATCTTCTGGACCCAGGGATCAAACCTGCATTTTCTGTGTGTCTTATGTTGGCAGGCAGATTCTTTACCACTAAGCTACCTGAGAATCCACATTCTTTCTCCTACCCCTGGGTTTAATCTATAACTCCCCAATTTTCTTTTCATAATGACCAACTTGGATGCCTGTATTTCTTCTGATAAAATATGAGTATCAGGTAGAGTACCACCCCGCCCATGTTATTTGGTATTTGAAATAGGTTTTTTTTTTCTCGGTATTTGGAATAGGTTTTTGCCAACCCAGAAGACTGCGCAGGCTTTGGCAAAGGAGAAAATGCCAAGAAGTATCTTCGGACAGATGACAGGGTGGAACGTGTTCGAAGGTAAACCAGTGTCTCCTGAAATGACTCATTTGATCACAAGATGTTGGTCTCAGAGTCAAGTGAGGATGTTGGGGTCTTGAAGAAAAAGAAAAGTCAATCATTTTACCTACTCTGTATAATTATAGAAAATTAGCAATCTAGAAGTCTCCAACTATCACTGTGATTGCATGTATTTCCAATTTAGCTTTTCTGTGCACTTTGTTAGGGTTAATGACTTTGTTCTGTGTAGGGATTTATCAAAAGTAATGACAGATAGGAGGTGAAATGGGGACAGTAGATTCTTACAGTTTTTGTCCTCTTTCTCCAGAGGTGAGACCGTCAGCTTGGGTAAAAGTTTGAAGAACTAGGTATTTTTGTATAAAATGGAAAGTATGAACTTGGGAAATCTCTACCTATCTTCTCTTTCTCTCCCTCCTTTGTAGATATTATATTTAATGCACAGAGAATTCAGTGAACAGTGAAAAGCAATAAGCCAAGATACCATCTACCCAGCTTCCTAATGATACCATTAATAAACTTATTTTAAAAAGCACATTCAATTCTAGTTCTGAAGGTATATTTCTTCATCCTTGTCATAAAGTAATGTAAATTACAAACTTTTTCTTTCATCTTTATTGAAGCTTGATTGACAAAATTGTAAGTGTACAATTTGCAGTGTACAATGGCATTTGATCCACGTATATGTTTATAAGGAGTCCTTTCATTGAATTAGTTGACATTTATTAATGAATTTCATTAATTAACACTTCCATCACCTCTCAGATTTCATCTCTCCTCCCCTCTTTTTTGGTGAGAACATTTAAATTCTACTCTCATAGCAACTTTCAGTTATATGTGCTGTGTGCTCAGTTGCTCAGTAATGTTTGCCTCTTTTGCGACCCCCTGGACTCTTAACCCGCCAGCCTCCTCTGTCCATGGAATTTTCCAGTCACGAATACTGGAGACTCCATGGGGTCTTGCCGACCCAGGTATTGCACTCCCGTCTCTCACATCTCCTGCACTGGCAGGCCGTTTCCTTACCACAGTGGCGCCTAGGAAGCCCCAGCCTTCAGTTACACGGTTACACAACACAGTGTTATCTGCTGTAGTCAGTGTGATATCCTTTAGATCCTCAGACCTTGTTCATCTTATAACTGACACTTAGTACTATTTTCTCAACCTCTCCAGATTTCCCCCAACCCCTATCCCTTGGGAACAACTACTTTATGTTCTTATGAGTTCAGCCTTTTTTCCTTTTGGTAGATTCCATTTATAAATGATACCATACAGTATTTGTCGTTCTCTGTCTTAGTGATTTCATTCACCATAATGTCCTCCAGTTTCATCCAAATGACAAGATTTCCTTTTTTTTTTTTTTTTTTTTAAGACTGAATACTATTCTCATCTTTTGGGGTAATGGTAGGTAAGTTGTGTGCTATGCTGCGCTGTGTTTAGTTGCTCAGTTGTGTCCAACTCTCTGTGACCCCATGGACTGTAGCCCACGAGGCACCTCTGTCTGTAAGGATTCTCCAGTCAAGAATACTGGAGTGGGCTGCCATGCTCTCCTCCAGGTATCTTCTTAACCCAGGGATCGAACGCAAGTCTCCTGCATTGCAGGCAGATTCTTTTAACATCTGAGCCACCAGGGAGGACCTTCCAAACTGTTCTCCATAGTTAGCTATACTGCTTTATATTCCTGGCAGCAATGTAGAAAAGTTCTTTGTTCTCCATATTCTGGCAAGGATTTGCTACCTCTTGCCTTTTTCACAGTAGCCATCCTAATAGGTGTAATGTGATAACTCATTTTAGTTTTGATTTGCATTTACCCAGCTGATTAGTGATGATGAGTACCTTTTCATGTACCTCTTGGCCATTTGGATGTCTTCTTTGGAAAAGTGGCTATTTGGGTCCCCCTTTTTAATTGGATTATTTTATTTGTTTATCTATTAATTTGGGGCTATGAAATTGTGAGTTCCATATATATATTTTTAATATTAACTGCTTATCAGATATGAGGTTTGCAAATATTTTTTCCCATTCCATAACTTGCCTTTCAGTTTTGTTGATGGCTTCTTTTGCTGAGCAGGAGCTTTTTGATTTGATGTAGTCCCACTTGTTTATTTTTGCTTTGTGTTTTTTTTTTTTTGCTTTTGGTGTCAAATTCAAAGATATCATTGCCAAGACCAGTGTCAAAGAGCTTACAACCTTTATATTCCCTCTAGAAATTTTATGGTTTCAGGTCTTATGTTCAAGTCTTTAATTCATTTTGAGTTGATTTTTGTGTACGGTATAAGATAGGGTTCAGTTTCTTTTGCATGTGGAAATCTAGTTTTCCTGACACAATTTACTGCAGAGGCTGCCCTTTCTTACTGTGTATTCTTGGCTTCTGTGTAAAAAAAAAAATTGAGTATACATGCATGAGTTTATTTTTAGGTTCTCTGTTCTGTTCCATTGATCTGTGAGTCTGCTTTTATGCCAAAAAAATACTGACTTGATTTCTATAGCTTTGTAATGTAGTTTGAAATCAGGAAGTATGAAGTCTCCAGCTTTGTTTTTATTGCTCAAGATTGCTTGGATATTCAGGGTCATTTGTGGTTTCACACAAATTTGGGGACTTTTAAAAAAAATTCTCAAAAAATGCCATTGGGATTTTGAGAGGGAGTACATTAAATCTGTAGATTACTCTGGGTTGTATGGACATTTTAACAGTGTTAACATTAATTTTTCCAGTCCATGAGGAGAGAATATCTTTCCATTTATTTATATTTATTTTATTTCTTTCATCAGTATGTTATGGTTTTCAGTATATAGATCTTTCCCCTCTCTGGTTAAGTTTATTCCTAAGCATTTTATTCTTTTTGATGCTATTTTAAAGTTTGTCTTCCCCAGGTGACTCAGTGGAAAAGAATCCATTTGCCAAGCAGGAGACGGGTTCAATCCCTGGGTCGGGAAGATACACTGGAGAAGGAAATGGTAACCCACTCCAGTATTCTTCCCTTGGAGATCCCATGGGGAGAGGAGCCTGCTGGGCTACAGTCCATGGGGACTCAAAGAGTCGGGTACAACTTAGTGACTAAACAGCAACAGCAGTAAAGTTAGTCTATTTTATCCTTCCAAAAGATCAGCTCTTCGTTTCATTGATTTTTTTCTATTGTATTTTTAGTTTCTATTTCATTTATGTCTATTCTGATCTTTGTTATTTCTTTCCTTTACTAATTTTGGGCTTAGTTTGCTTTTCTTTTTTTTGTTTCTTGATACGTCAGGTTAGGTTGTTCATTTGAGATTTTTTTCTTAAATGTGGGCGTTTATCACTATATACTTCCTCCTTAGATTGCCTTTGCTGAGTCCCCATGAGTTTGGTATGTTTTTTTCCTATCTTTATCTGTCTCAAGATATTATTGATTTCTCTTGAGCTTTTTCTTTGACCTGTTTGTGAATTTTCCAGTTTTCTTTTTGTAATTGATTTCTAGTTTCATATTGTTGTGGTTGGAATAAATGCTTGATTTTGCACTTCTTAAATTTATTAAAAACCTGCTTTTTGGCCTAAGATATGATCCATCTTGGAGAATGTTCCATGTGTGCCTGGGAAGAATGTATATTCTGTTGCTGTTGGATGTAAAGTTCTGTAAATGTCTTTTGGGTCCATCTGAGCTAAGTGATCTTTCTAGATGATCTATCCATTGTTGAAAATGAGTTATTGAAGTCCTCTATAATTATGGTATTGTTACTTCTCCTTCAGATCTGTTACTGTTTGCTTTATATATTAAAGTTTCCTATCTTGGGTGCATATATATTTACCAGTGTTATGTGGTGTTGGAGAAGACTCTTGAGAGTCCCTTGGACTCCAAGGAGATCCAACCAGTCCATTCTGAAGGAGATCAGCCCTGGGATTTCTTTAAAAGGAATGATGCTAAAGCTGGAACTCCAGTATTTTGGCCACCTCATGCGAAGAGTTGACTCATTGGAAAAGACTCTGATGCTGGGAGGGATTGGGGGCAGGAGGAGAAGGGGACGACAGAGGATGAGATGGCTGGATGGCATCACTGACTCAATGGACGTGAGTCTGAGTGACCTCCGGGAGTTGGTGATGGACAGGGAGGCCTGGCGTGCTGCGATTCATGGGGTCGCAAAGAGTCGGACACGACTGAGCGACTGATCTGATCTGATGTCCTCTTAATGCCTTGATCCCCTTTATCATTATATAATGAACTTTTCTGCCTCTTGTTACAGTTTGTTTTGATAAAAGTATGGATTTTTCAGCTTTCTTTTGGCTTCCTTTTCATGGAATATCTTTTTCTACACCTTCACCTTGTGTCTATGTATGACCTTAACTCTTCGTAGGCAGCATATTGTTAGGTTTTGTCTTATTTTTGTCTGTTCACTCATTTTTGTTTGATTGGAGAAGTTAGCCCATTTTGATTTAAAGTAATTTCTGATGCTTCCCTGGTGGCCCAGACAGTAAAGAATCTGCATGCAATCCAGGGGTCCTGAGTTTGATTCCCTAAGTTGGGAAGATCCCCTGGAGAAGAGAATGGCTACCCACTCCAGTGTTCTTACCTGCAGAATTCCATGGACAGAGGAGCCTGGTGGGCTACAGTCCATGGGGTCACAAAGAGTCAGACATGACTGTCTAACACTTTCACTTCACTTCTTGTACTTATTGCCATTTTGTTAATTTTTTTCTTAGTTGTTTTGAAATTCCTTTGTTCTTTTCTCTTTCATTGTGATTTGGTGATTTTTCTCTAAGGGTAAGCTTTGATTCGGAGAAGGCAATGGCACTCCACTCCAGTACTCTTGCCTGGAAAATCCCATGGACGGAGGAGCCTGGTAGGCTGCAGTCCATGGGGTCGTGAAGAGTCGGACACGACCGAGTGACTTCACTTTCACTTTTCACTTTCATGCATTGGAGAAGGAAAGGGCAACCCACTCCAGTACTCTTACCTGGAAAAATCCCAGGGATAGGGGAGCCTGGTGGCTTCCGTCTATGGGGTCACACAGAGTTGGACACGACTGAAGCGACTTAGCAGCAGCAGCAAGCTTTGATTGCTTTCCTTTTATCTTTTGTGTATCTACTATGAGTTTTTATTTGGTGGTTACCCTGAGTCTTATGTAAAACATCTTGTTTTATATTAGTAATAGTCTATTTTAAGTTGATAACAACTTAGCTTTTAATGCATGCAAATGACTTAATGACTAAACAACAACAACAAATCTTAATCCATGTTTTCTAACTGATTTATTGAGAAAGTTTAGGAAAGAGTCAAGTTTATATCAAAATGAAGAATATGAAGATGTGCACAAATGCAGGATTGAAGACTTAAGTTAATCTTGAGACTATATACCATAAGGGAATCTGCAGAAATCTTTGGAGGGGCTTCAGACTTTCCAGAAAATCAAAAGTGATAAGGCAAATATGATCTTGATTCTAAAGGGATTAAATGCTGCAGCGGATACCTGAATTAGAGAAGTAAATTTTTTTTTCAGTCTCCATTTCATTATCTATTTATACTCACCAAATTTTAGAAGTGTAGTCAAATATATTCATGGTGTTTCCTATCTTAACTATTCATCAGAAAACTAAATATCTAAATGTTTAAGTATGGCTGTGAAAACTCCGCACTGCTTCTTTAATTTTATATAATTTTGCTTATCCTGTGAAATGTGTCTAGAATTATACCACAGTGTAGATGTGCAGTAGAAAATACTAAATGAAGATGGAGCATAACTTCAGTGTTTCACATGTTAGAAAAATGGATTGGCAATAGAATCTCAATAGAAGAAATTCTTCAGTGGGGAGGTCAGTCAAGGTGGTGACGTGGGGGACTCCTGAACTTCTCTCTTTACACTCATGTTGTTGTTCAGGTTGTTCAGTGGCTAAGTTGTGTCTGACTTTGTGACTCAATGGACCACAGTATGCCCATGAAAGCTTAGCTAAAGAAATATTATTTGGGGATTTTAGATGCCTTCCACTCTCCCTTCTCAGCCCCTACTTCTGTCTCTCCTTGCCCATGGGATGGTATTTCTAGAGGAGAAAGCCATAATCTAAGCTGATCTTCTCATCAGATTGTGAACAACAAATAAAATTTAGTGAGAACAATTGCCCATAGTTGTGAAAGGAGTGAGTGCCCTTGAGGAGGTGCAGGGACTGTGTGTACAGCGCCCCCTGGTGATCAGACACTGGCTTTTCAATGTGGCAAGAAAGGATCTCCAGGAAAGAGAAGCTTCTAGTTTCCAGGTGTATTTTTTGAGATCAGATCAGTTCTGTTAACAAAGTGATTTACTAAATCACTTTTGGAGATACTTTTCAGAATAAAAGTTCCCACAATCTCCCCTCTCTATTTTTAACCTAGAATTTTTCTTTTTCATTACTTCTATTTGTAATTATCAAGTTGTTTCTATTAGCATATTTTGGTGACAGGGACTGAATTTGGCTACAAAGGACGTGAAGTTGTGCTTTTAGGCATGCAATATTGAGAAAATATACACTACACATATGGGACCCTTAATTAAAAATATAAAGTAATATGTGTTGAAATGTCAAGATAAGTAGCCTAGAGTAAGTTATTTATATTCTGGGCATATGGAAATCAATGATGATTAGAAAGCCTTTTACATTATGCATTTATTTAATCCTATCCCATATTGTTCTAGAAAGAATTCAAGACTATATACATTCCCTCTGTGTGTGTGTGTGTATGTGTATGTGTGTGTGGTGTGTGTGTGTGTGTGCGCGCGTGCATTCACACACAGTTGCTCAATCATGTCCAACTCTTTGCAACCCCATGGGCTGCAGCCTGTCAGGGTCCTCTGTCCATGGGTTTTTCCAGGCAAGAATACTGGAGTGGGTTGCCATTTTCTGCTCCTGGGGATATTCCTGACCCAGGGATCAAACCCACGTCTTTTGCATCTCCTGCATTGACAGGCAAATTCTTTACCACTGAGCTTCCTGAGAAGTCCCATGTGCATTCCTTACAATAAGATAAAGTTGTAAGGTAACCAGGGCAGCTGAAGAAATAAGGTTAAACATTTAAAAGAGAAAAAAAAAGGTTTTAGTACTTAGGAAGAGATGTTTCGAATAAGCTACCTTCAACAAAATTTTATTTGGGGATTTTAGATGCCTTCCACTCTCCCTTCTCAGCCCCTACTTCTGTCTCTCAATAGAGAATACCTCTTTATTGAGACTCTTCAGTGGGGTCCAGTTGATACTCACTGGGAATTCTTCAGGGAAGTGGAGGATGGGATAAAACTTAAAGCTAGATGATTCCTTTCTGGCTCAATGCATGAATGAAGCATTTACTGAGAGATTACTGTGTGTCTCACTGTCACTCCTTTTATTGGAATGCTGTAAAATAGCTTTAAGACTGACTTCCTGCACTTGAGGGGTCTGTAACTTTTCCACTGAAAACCAGACTAACGTGCATGTAGTACTCTTGCCTGGAAAATCCCATGGACAGAGGAGCCTGGTAGGCTGCAGTCCATGGGGTCGCTAAGAGTCGGACACGACTGAGCGACTTGACTTTCACTTTTCACTTTCATGCATTGGAGAAGGAAATGGCAACCCACTCCAGTGTTCTTGCCTGGAGAATCCCAGGGACGGGGAGCCTGGTGGGCTGCTGTCTATGGGGTCGCACAGAGTCGGACACGACTGAAGCGACTTAGCAGCAGTAGCAGCAGCAGTACTTAAAGAATGATATAAAGCTGTCTCTCATCAGATGTTAAGTAGTAGGATACAAGTATAATTTCCTAGGGTCTTTGCCAATATTTCATAGGGAAGAAGTTGAAGAATGTTAGGATTTGGAAGGGAAAGAGGAGATGAGAGAACATGGGAGTTTGGAAAAATTTCTTTGCAGGAACTTGAACACACTGCTCCATGCTGAGCATAAAGAGCTTTGGGTAAGAGAAAGAAGTCAGCTGGTCTGGTGTGAAGCTCCTTTTGTGGTTGGCCACCCCCTGACAGTTCTCGATGATGTATAGCAACTCCGGTTTAGGTCAGGGCGATGCTGAGATCCGAGAGGTTCTGATCTGACTGAAGCATCTTGAGCACAGAGCAAGGCTGGAGTTAAGGTCAGTCCAGAACAAGCTTGCACCAAGGGGCGTCTGCCCAAAAGAGAAAGGACATGGGAACATGGGATGATGGAGAGGAAGTAACAGATCCTGGTAGAAAGTGCTCATAAAGATGGATGTCCATCTGCTACTAGATTTTGGTAACCATCTAGGAATGACACAGAAATAAAGGAAGCTTCCTCTTTAGGATGCTTTCTGTTGTTTGAGTAGAGAAAGGGTTACAGTGGGAAGGTGATACTGAACTAGAGCAGATGCTCACTGGGAGAGGGTGTGTCTGCAGTGGGGTCTAAAAGGAAGAATGATCCACAGGTACACACTGTTATATTTAGAAAGGATAACCAGCACGGACCTGCTGTAGAGCACAGGGAACTCTGCTCGATATTATGTGGCAGCCTGGATGGGAGGGGAGTTTGGGGGAGAATGAATAATGCATATGTATGGCTGAGTCCCTTTGCTGTCCACCTGAAACTATCACAACATTGTAAATCGGCTATACTCCGATATAAAATAAAAGGTTAAAAAATAAAATGAAAAAAGAAGAGCATTATAAGATGGCATAAATTAACACAGTGTGAGGCTCCGTTGAAAACTGGCCTTACCAGAACAGTGAGGAATACTGTGAGACCATTTTGAGGGTTGAGGACAAGGAAAAAGAACTGAATGAAAGAAATAGAGGGAGGCCAGAAAAAATGGAGAGGCCAGTAAGTTCCAAGGAACCCTGCCCTTGAATTTCCTCCCCCAAACCCCCACCACCGGAGCTCTTTACCCCTAATTTTCCTTTACTTTCTTCTCTGTTTTCACACTGTATTCTTTTTGTCAATTGCTTAATATAGACTTGGGGCTTCCCAGGTAATGCCGTGGTAAAGAATCTGCCTGCCAGTGCAGAAGACATAAGAGACACAGGTTCGGTCCCTGGGTCAGGTAGACCCCTTGGAGGAGGAAATGGCAACCCACTCCAGTATTTTTGCCTGGAGAATCCCATGGACAGAGGATCCATGGACAGGCTGCAGTCCATGGGGGTCACAAAGAGTTGGACACAACTGAGCAACTGAGCCCAAACATATTTCTACATGGTCTCATCATTATATGGTCTTTCTCAGCCTTAAAAATGTCTGTCCTTTTAGAATGTGGTAAAGGAGAAAAGTAACATGGCCTAGATGGGAGGTGAAGAAATATCTGTGGTCCAGCAGGAGAATTCAAAGGATCCAAACAAATACCCTTAATATAATTGGTGATGTGAGCTCATCTTTAGTAGAAAATAGTGTTTCTGCCTTTTCTTGCCCACCTCGCTTTCAGTAACCCTTGGGTTGTTCCATGGAACAGAGGGAACAAGAACACTCATACCCTTTCTGTCTTGGCTTTATTTAGGGACATGTGGTTGTTTATTTAAATCTTTCAAAACTGTTACGTATCTAAGTTACTGTTACTTTCTGCATGCCTTTATGTTGTTATTCTGTTTGTCTGGAGAACTTAGAGATAATCTACAGAAAACAGGAGAAAGTAAATGAGCTGATAATGGTGATCTTTGAGCAAAGATTATTTAGTAATTACACTTTTTTGTGACTAAAAGAAAAAAGTGAAATTCGCTCAGTTGGGTTGACTCTTTGCGACCCAATGGACTGCATAGTCTATGGAATTCTCCAGGCCAGAATACTAGAGTGGGTAGCCTTTCCCTTCTCCAGAGGATCTTCCCAACCCAGGGATTGAACCCAGGTCTCTATCTTTCATTTTGAAATATGTATCAATAGCTTACAAGTTCTATCAAAATCTCAATTTATAGTCTAGATTCTTAAGCAGTTTTTAACTGTGGAAACTAGAACAGGGTTACCAGATTTGAGAATTAAGCAGTTTATAAAAATATTTATAAAAATATATATTTTTATAAATATACACTTTATGTTAAAAAAAAAAAATCTCGTCAGTAATTGATGTGTCTTGTGTTCACGATCCTAGCCAGAGATGCCATGAATTGGAGAAAAAGTTGTGTCTAAGTCATGCTTTCTGTTTTCTAGCTGTGGTATGAAATTCAGATCTGGGATGCATGACTTTCCCTTTATTATTGTCTTTCATATTTGTGTATATTTTGCCCCATCACTACTAACTAATTCCTTTTGTAATTTTAGGATAGATTGGCTGACATTTTTCCCATGTTTGAAAGGCTAGTTATATATTCTGTAATCTGTATGTAGAGAAAATGAAATTCTTGATATTAAGATTGGTAAATTGATTTCTGGTAACCTAGTGGCTTGGGTGAATGGACAAGGGTGGTTATCAGTGACCATTTTGCATCCTAGCACAAGTGAGGGGAGTCTTAAGAAAGATACTAACCCAAAGAATTTTCTTCTTTTGGGAAGAAGAATTTTTATAATAGGAATTTTGAATTGCTGTTGTACAGACCTCAGAAGAAAAAATATTTTATATGTATAAAGATGATGGGAGTTTTATTATGTAGATGCACTTTTGATATTCTTGGAAACGCAAAAAGCCTTTTGTCTTAAATGTTGAGATACACTGAAAATAAAAGAAACAAAATAATGAGTCATTCTAAATAACAGCCAAGTGGATAGTGAAGCAAGGGAATTTGAAAGAAATAAAATGAATCTTACTTTGCATGTTTAAGATCCATTAACACTTCTATTTAGTTTCAGAAGAGAGGGAATAGTGAATGTATTTCTGCTGATTTTGAAATTAGGGTTTTACAAGTCATCTTTTTTCTTACAGAGCCCACTTGAATGACCTTGAAAACATCGTGCCATTTCTTGGTATTGGCCTTCTGTATTCCTTGAGTGGTCCAGACCTCTCTACAGCCATCCTGCACTTCAGACTCTTTGTCGGAGCACGGATCTACCACACGATTGCTTATTTGACGCCCCTTCCCCAGCCAAATCGCGCTTTAGCTTTTTTCATTGGCTATGGAGTTACACTTTCAATGGCTTACAGATTGCTGAAGAGTAAGCTGTACCTGTAAAGAGAATCATACAACTCATCATCCAATGATTTTCTAAAAATTCTGTACTTCCAATTTATAATGAATCCTTTTATGATTTTAAGCAGGAGGGGAGCAGAGAAATTAAGATAGAGAAAATCCAGTCTGCATATTAATGCCACCAATAGCCTTTATTCTTGTTTTGTATTTACACAGGACATTTAACATAATTTTTAATTCCTTTGTCTTATTCATAAAATACTTTGTCATAAATTTTGATTATAATTTGTAACATTTGTTCAACATTTCATATTTTAAATCTTTAAAAAGAATAAGTACATGTATGTTGAACCTGTATTTCAATATTGATGAAATGGGCATATGAAATAAAGAATTCAAAGGTTAATTTCATTTAGTTTTATCTTTCTCAAAATATTTTCAAAAGTTTCAAGCTTCAGAAAAGTAGTACCCTGAACTTTTATATATGTTTCACCTAGATTTACCACTTGATAACATTTCCCTATATTTGCTTTAGTTCCATCACTGAATGTTGTTTCTGAACAATTTGAAAGTTGTTCAATTGCTAAGTCGTGTCTGACTCTTTTTGGCCCCATCGACTGTAGCACACCAGGCTTCCCTGTCCTTCACTATCTCTGGGAGTTTGCTCAAACTCCTGTCCATTGAGTCAGTGATGCCATCCAACCATTTTCAAAGTGTGCTGCTTGTAAGACACTTCACTCTAAATACTTCAACACGTATCTCCTATGTACAAAACAGTCTCCAAATAACCATATCATTATCACACCAAAGAAATTTAACTAAGATGGTATAGATGAACCTATTTGCAGGGAAGAAATAGAGATCTCACTTGGTGCTCTGTGATGACCTAGATGGATGGGATGGGGGTGGGAGGGAGGTCCAAGAGGAAGGTGATATTTATGTATACATATAGCTGATTCACTTTGAACAGCAGAAACTAATGTGACACTTTAAAGCAATTATACTCCAATTAAATAAGAAATATAACTTTAATACAATAGTATTATTTAACATATATGGTGAGTAGTGAAAGTTGCTCAGTTGTGTCTGACTCTGTGATCCCCGTGGACTATGCAGTCCATTAAATTCTCTAGGCGAGAATACTAGAGTGGGTAGCCGTTCCCTTCTCCAGGGGATCTTCCCAACCCAGGGATCGAACCCAGGTCTCCCACATTGCAGGCAGATTGTTTATTGGCTGAGCCACCAGGGAAGCCCATTTTAACATATATATTTAACATACATAGTTCATATTTAAAGTTTCCCTAATTTTCCCAATCACGTCCTTTATAACTACTTTATTTTTGATCTAGGAATCAGACAAAGACCTTACACTGCTTTTCGTTATCATTTCTATTTACTTTTCAATAAAATGGATGAGTTCTTTTTGTCTTTTATGACACTAGCATTTTTTGATGAGTTTGAGGCTGGTTTTACAGAGTGATCCTTAATCTGATTTGATTTTGTCTATTATTTTCTCATTCTTGGATTCAGATTAAACATTTTTGGTAATGTTGTGTTCTTCAGATTACAGTACATTAATAGACATATGTCAGTTTGTCCCATTAGTGCTGATCAATTTAGTAAGGTAGTATTGACCAGATTTATCCATTGTAAAGCTATCTTTTTAACTTTATAATTATATTTGGGTGATAAATTGAGACTGTGCAAATCCTGTCTTCCTATACTTTTTTTCCCCATTTTTTTTTCCTATAAACTTTTACTCAATGGATTTAGCATCAAAAATGCACAGTTTTGTTTCCATATAAAAATATATAATCATAAAACATAAATGTTTACAAGCCTATAAAACACTGTATACATCTATACACATTTAAATTTTTTCATCTTAAATGGAATTATGTGTACTTAAACCTTTTTAATAAATGATGAGCATTTAAAAGAATGATATTTTTCTTATATTTGACATTTATATTATTAGTTTTTCTATCTCTTGATTGATCTTAATTCTAAATACATATTTCTTAAATAGTGCTTTTAGTGGCTCTCATAATTGTTCATTTAGGTTTACCACACAAAAGAAAAGTTACTGTGCTGTATTATACGTTTCATAATTTGATTAGCTCTTAAGTTCATAAAATGTTTTGGACAATTGACCATGAGAGTTCGACACAAGTTTCATTTTACTTCTTTTCCTAATGTTAAAAGCAGCTTTGCACATCAGGAAAGATTTGTGCTGTAAATAATGGGAAAGACCATGAAAGTGAAAAGTTCAAAATTTAAGGATTATCTCTCCCTGCATAAACACACACACATGCACACACCCAACCCTCTGGATTTGGGTAACCTATTACCCTGTCCAATATGTAGTTCCCTTATACTTTTGAGAGTTTTTAAGGTCAAATGATCTATGTACATGAAACATATGAAGAAAGGATATTCTAAATAATAAAGTGTCCTCCATATGTAAATTATTTGGGTAATCTATCAAGCACAAAGATTCAGTTAGCTGAGTTCTATATGAGATACTTGTTTAACCATCATCACTTCTATAATTGTTTTAATAAATTTTCTACTTCCCTGGTATTGCTTCTCAGAGTAGCATCAGAATGCGCTGTGGTTATTATAATGGGTACGCACTCAGCTGCTAATATTTGATAGCCATTACTTAATGGCTATCAGGAAAAAGAAAGGACATTTAAGTTACATATTCGGAGAGGTATAAGAACTATGTATATGTCCAGAACATGCCTAAGAAGAAATGAAAATGTCTAGAGATTACTAACTTCCATTACCAAGTCTGAATAATAGTTTTTAAAGATAATTTAAAGTGGTTTGTAACTGTATATTCACTCAGAAGAGAAGCTGTAGGTGTTGGAGAATTTATTAGTGAAACTTTTAATGGGAGAGAGTGGATGAAGGGTAAGAATACTTACTGGTTCAGTGCCCCTGCACCAAAGAATCCCCACCTATCACACGACACACTGGGCTCTGGCGGGGGAGTCTGTGCTGTAAATGGCTTTGCCTTGTGATGGGACAGAGGTGGAGAAGAGATTGCACAACTTGTATTAACACTGTTAACCTGTGAGGGATGTGATGAACATGCTCATGTTTCTACCACTGAATTAGAACTCTTTGAAAGCAACAATTGTGTTTCTTTATCTTTGTATATATATTTTGATTCATGTACATGGACATACACATGTGTATTCACATACCCCATTCTTGGACTCCACACAGACACACACAGTTGATATTATACCACCACCATCACCAGTATTAAGTTAACCATTACGGTTAGTAATTACTAACTTAATATATATAAAATTCTGATGTCCCACAACCAGCTTTCAACATGTCCAAGCCAAAGAAGAACGTCGTAGAGGTAGATGTCCCCACCTGCTAAGAAGATTCTACTCTATATAATACTACATGAAATAACCATAGGGGATATGGTTATTTACTTGGTTAGTAAAGTAAGTATACTTACTAAGTTAGTATACTTAGTAATTAGGTAACAAGTTACTTTTTCAAATTTCACCAATCCCTTCACTCACACCTTGGTGTCTTGTTACAGACCCTAAACAAACTGCAATAAGTAAGTCAAGATCTTTCTGCAGAAATCAGAAGGTATTTATCTGTAATTCTTATAGTGATGGGAGTTTTAAGGGAGAGGGTGAGTGACTCTCAAATGGGGCTGGAGGATAGGGCAGGTTTTATCAGAATCTCTACAGCTAGCATCTACACACACAAGATATATATATATATAATCTATGTTATTTAGGACATATTCCCTATGGTTATTTCATGTAGTATTATATAGAGTAGAATCTTCTTAGCACGTGGGGACATCTACCTCTATGACGTTCTTCTTTGGCTTGGACATGTTGAAAGCTGGTTGTGGGACCTCAGAATTTTATATATATTAAAGGGCTCTCTGGTTTCAAAAGATTGGGCACACCTTATCTAATCAATGCCAAGTGGGTGAGTCCCTCTGTTTTGAAAACTCTTTACTTTATCAGGGTATCAACATGACTAGGCCCTGAGAGGTAGGCTCATAAATGAAACTTGATTGTAAGCCATAATAGCAAAGAATTCATAGAAACTCAGTCTTGTAATTTCCTCATGATCAAGTGGTCTGAAACCCAGGGATTAGTCCATTCTGGCATTGTGGTTAAGCTGCTTTGGAAACTAAATTATGATCAGAAATAACCTGTTGAATTTCTCTGGGGAGCATTGCCAAAGGTACCAAAGTTACTCCATGACCCAGTGCTCTGCATATTGTAAGTAGGCTTATGTGGCAAAAAAAAAAAAAAAAAAAGGTTTGTGTGGCCTGGTAAGCATGGATTTAGACCAGAGTTGGATGAGTCAAATATTCAATGGCATAAGATTAGGCAATCTGATATATCCATTTCAAACGGATCTTCACATACATAGATCCATTTCATGAAGATGATGTCATGAGTGGTACTAAAAATATTCACAGTCCATTGGCTACAGTACCGCACATTCATCTCCACACCTAGACCAGTCTTGTGAGTGGGATTGAAAGACCAAGTCTAAAGACACAAATTCCTCACCATTGTGGGAACTTAAGTACAGTCAACACTTACCTCTGCATTCTTCTTTTTGTCTGTTTCCTTGGCTGTCTAATCCTTCCTAGTGAAATAGTTCTCTTCGCACCACACTAAAAGTCATAGTCTACCTCTTGGGTCTTCTTAACCTGAAAGTGAGCAACTGCCCTTATCTATGCTGTGTTGGCCTAAGTGGTTAATTATCAAAGGTCAAATGTACAACTTCTGATTCCTATTTTTTTAGGGGAACCTCAAGAGACACATAGGTGGTTCAGTGGCAAAGAATCTGCCTGCCAATGAAGGAAATGTGGGTTCAGTTTCTGGGTTGGGAAGATCCCTTGGAGTAGGAAATGGCAGTCCACTCTAGTATTCTTGCCTGAGAAATCCCATGGACAGAGGAGTCTGGTGGGCTGTACAAAGAGCTGGACTTAACTGAGCACATTCCTGCAAGCAACACCTAAGCACTACTAACAGCTCGGTGTAATAACATTCAGTGATTCCAAGGCCAGATATTTCTCTAGGCATTGAGAAGAAGGGAATAGGAATTCTGGTGCCCAAAGCATTCAGCTTTCATGTAGAGAGGCTCAAGCCTAGGGAATCCAGGATAACCTAAGTTCTAGAAACCATTCACCTGAGGGTTCTCCTTTATAATTACCACTCCCCCCCCCAATTTTTTTTTTTTTGAGTTGCAAAGTTGCTTCACACTGAGTCTTCTTGGAGGCAGGTGGTGAGAAGTGAGGCAATTTGCCTTGAAAGTCTCTACAATCCATTTAGAAACAGCAGCACAAAAATCCTATGATCATCTCCCCCCTGCTAGCCTGAAATGTCAGCCCTGTGGGAAGCTGATAGGTGTTCCTGCTATCAGTGGAAGCACCACCTCTACATTCGTATCTTTCAGAGCACTTTATTCACCATACATCCTAGGTAAACTGTTGGATTTGACAAGGAGGGGTTGTCAAAGGCAGACTACTGGGAAGGGGCTATGTTGGCTTGAATTTGGCACCAATCTCTCATGCTTGACAGCTCAAGCACAAGATTGTGGATGAGCTATAGGACCTGCGAGCCTCCTCAGTCAGCAAGCGCAGGCCCTAAGTCACATTTAATTCAGAAAGCCCTGACAGTCCTGCATAAAACGGAAGCAGTAAAATGGAGAGGTAGGAGCTGCGTGCAAGAGGAGCCATTTAAGTTATTTCCTCCTCACTGGAGTTCCGGAAAATAAGAACCAGGATGATATAGACTAGGGTACATCATGAAGAGATCTGCGTTAGCAATTTAAAGAAAATTGTCTAAATGTTAAGCCTGGGTGACACGATTTTTTATAGCTAAAAGGGGAGTTAGTGGAGTCAGAGCTGTCTAAAATCCTTCATCTTTTACCCTAAATTATACATATCTGTGGAGAAAGAAATGGCAACCAACTCCAGTATTCTTGCTGGGAGAATTCCATGGACAGAGGAGCGTGGAGGGCTGCAGTTCATGAGGTTGCAAAGTGTCAGACATGGCTGAGTGACTTTCACTCACATTACACGTCTGTATCTATTTGTTGCTTTTGTTTAGTTACTCAGTTGTGTCTGACTCTTTTGCAACCCCATGGACTGTAGCCTGCCAGGCTCCTTTGTCCATGGAACTTTCCAGGCAAGAATACTGGAGTGGGTTGCCATTTCCTCCTCCAGGGGAATCTTCCCAACCCAGGGATCAAACCTATCGTCTCCTATGTCTCCTGTATTGGCAGGCGGATTCTTTGCCACTGAGACACCAGGGAATCCCATCTATATCTGCATCGCTACATAAACAAAACCATCTGAAATAAAGAGAAAAGTAAAGAATTGAAGCAGTTTTATGTAGTGAATAGAACATTAGATTTGGAAGCACTTGTATTTGAATCTTGACTCTGACACTTTCTGGCTGCCTGAGATAATGACCAAGGTATTTAACTTCCTTAAATCCCATCTTTAATTCTAAAATGGCAAAATTAAGCCTTTACCTATGGTATTAATAATCTTTGGCCATAATAATTCTGCATAACAAATCATCCATGACTCAGGGGCTTTGCAAATGATTTTGCAGGGTTCGACTGATGTTGGCTGAGTTTGCTCATGTGTCTTCTGTGAGCTACAAGTTGGCTGAGTGGTTTTCCTGGCCATGTGTCTGACTCTCTCATGTACCTGACAATTGGCTGGAGCTTGGCCAATTCTAAATGATCTCAACTAGGGTTACTCAGCTCTACTCCATGTGTCTCACCTTCTACCGTAGGGGTCAGTAAACTATGGCTTATTGGCTAAATCCAGTCCATGGGTTGTTTCTATAAATAACAAACATTATTATAAATATTTCCATAAATGTGTTCATTGGAATGCAATTGTGCTCATTCATTTCCATATTTTTTTGTGGCTACTTTCAGGCCACAGTGGCAGCTTTGAGTAGTTGAATAGTCATACTAGAGGCCATGTGGCCAACAAAACCTAAAAGATTTACTTATCTGATCTTTTACAGAAAAAATGTGCTGACTCTTGCTCTTGTAGGCTAGCCTAGATCTGTCATCATGGCCATGGCAAAGAGTAAAAAATAAAATGGAAATGTGTAAACACTTTTTCAAGAATCTGCAAATATCAGAGTGGCTAATATGCTCTTGGCCAAAGAAAGTCATATGTGTGACTGTAGAATTAAAATGCCAGGACACAGACTCAGTCTATTAGAAGAATAGCAACATCATGTGGCCCGGGGACCTGGACGCCTGAAGAGATGAGGAATTTAGTCTATTTATGCAAACAACCTACCACACCTGCCCACTTTAGGATATTATTATGAGGGGTTCAAGTCAGACACATGTAAAACATATTAAATCTACAAAACTATGTGATTAAACAGCATTCATTCTAGTGCATCCTAATTTTATCATATTAGTGGTTATAACCTGTTATATACTCGGTGTGATAGGAAGAGTTATAAGTAACTATGTGGTATGTGAACTTGGCCTTCTTGCTTTCATTTGCAATGTACTCCTTGAGGGGACAGATGGGACAAGGAACAAATATTTGGATAGCCTTATCGCCTCTATAATCAAGTTGGTTCCCAAACGGTGCCCAGTCTGTTCTCTTGAAATTATCATCTGCACCCTGCTCCCAACCAAGTGTTTCATCAAAATTAATCAAGTTCTGCTTATTGGTGCATTGAGTGTAGCACAGACAACACTACTGGCACAAATTTGTGTGTTAGTATTTGCTGGAATCATTGTATTTTATTTTTCTATGGGTTGAATTAATCATGAAAATAAGGGCTGTACTAAATCCTTGTCTGAACTATGTCTATAACTTGATAGCTGATGGAATATAATTTACTTTTTCTTTATATCTTTCATGACAATACAGTGTTGAGACACAAGAACTGGTTCTAATCATAGCTTCCCATTGATTTGCATGAGACACGCAAATCACGTACTCTTTCTCTCTCCATGTCGTCACATTTAAAACCAAGGGATTAAGTTAGAAAAATATTTAAAGCATTCTCCGACTCTAGAAATTCTGTTTGTTCTTGAGGCAGGTGTTGGTCTCCTCCTTTTCCATTGATAAAATATGAATAGAAAGTTGTGGCAATAATTATGGTAGGAAGCTTGTAGCCTCTATTAATGGGGTCAAAGCTAGATTTGTGTGTTAAGTAGCATTTTGTGGTTAGTGTCTTAGAACAATAATCTTTAAATTAATTTTCTCTGAATCACGATTGTGATGCTACCAAATTCAAACGGTTGTGTGTTTATTTCAGAAATAAAGAAATGCACTGGGTTACCCCTACTTTAGGGCTTCCCTGCTGGCTCAGATGGTAAAGAATCTGACTGCAATGTGGGAGACCTGGCTTCGATCTCTGGGTCGGGAAGATCCCCTGGAGAAGGAAATGGCAACCCACTCCAGTATTTTTGCCTGGAGAATCCCATAGACAGAGGAGCCTGGTGGGCTACAGTCTTTGGGCTCACAAAGAGTTGGACATGCTGAGTGACTAACGCACACACCCATACATCCTTTCTTTAAGATTTCCTTCCATTAAATTTTCTTCAGACATTGAATGCGGTATCACTTGAGGAGATCAGTCACTAGTAATAATGACTATGTAACAAACAAATAGAATGCAAGAAGAAAATGAAGTAGAGTTCTTTGGTCTTTTTCACCCTAGGCTCCTAGAATCTTGACTCTAAGAGTTACTTTCTACTTAGTCCAAATATTTATATGCAAAATAGATATTTTATGTATATTACTTTATTTTTTGTGAAAGAAATATATACTGAGGGCCTCCTATGTGCCAGGTTCTGTTCTAGGCATTTGCTATACATCAGTGAATAGACACACAGTTTGCCTTCTAGTGGGAATTCTTTAATTTAGGGATTGTAAAGAAAGCAAAAGGATTTGTTGAACTGATTGAACCCATACTATCGTAAGAATTTTCTATGCCAGTGGTAGTCCAGTAGGGCCTGTGGGCCCAGTCTGGTCTTCTACTTGTTTTTTTGGCTCACAAGCTAATTTTTTTTTTCCTAATTTATTTGCAATAAATCTGATGATAGGGAACATTAACCTTGAATTCCACTTTGGCAAAATGTTATCCTCTGAATAAAATTTCCTTCTCACTAGTAAATCTGAATTACAAAAACGAAGTTGTTCTCTATTATTATTTTTTTATTTCATTTTTATTTTTTGAATAAAAGATGTGGAAATTTATTTTTTTATTTGTTATATAAGTTCCTAAGTTCCTCTATAGCATGATTGATTTTGCCTTTTAGCTCAGAAAGTCTAGTATTTACTATCTGGCCTTTTACAGAAAGTTTCTCAATGCCTGATCTATACAATTGAATACAAAGACTCTGAATGGATACAGGAATTTTTCTAGTTCTCTTTCACTAAATAACTGAATTTAATCAAAACAACTTAAAAAACTTTATTTTAGCATCATTTTATTTTCAGATTATTATCTATCTTTGTTTTAAATTATTGTGTCCTATATGGTATGGTATATGCTGGGTATTTGGTAATCTTATAAGCAATTGTTTTCTCGTTTGTTAAAGGATTAAGATATTGTTAATTGACCTCTGTGAAAACAAAGCTTTTCATTTTGTGTATGGTTTCCTTTGCTGTCCAAAGCTTTTAAGTTTCAGTTCCACTTGTTTATTTTTCCTTTAATCTTCATTACTCTAGGAGGTGGATCCAAAAAGATACTGCTGTGACTTATGTCAAAGAGTGTTCTGCCTTTATTTCCTTCTAAGAGTTTTATAGTATCTGGTCTTACATTTAGGTCTTTAATCTATTTAAAACAAAACAAAACAAAAAGACAACCCACAGAACAGCGGAAAATATGTATAAATGAACTGACTGACAAGGGACTAATCTCCAAAATACAAGAACATCTCATACAGCTCAATACTAAAATCAAACCAATCAAAAAATGCTTCTCCTAAGTTGCTTCAGTTGTGTCCGACTCTGTGCTATCTCATAGATGGAAGCCAGCTAGGCTCCCCAGTCCCTGGGATTCTCCAGGCAAGAGTACTGGAGTGGGGTGCCATTGCCTTTTCTGATGGGCAGATCTAAAAAGACATTTCTTGAAAGAAGACATTTGTTGTTGTTGTTCAGTTGCTAAGTTGTGTCTAACTCTTTGCAACCCCATGGATTACAGCACACCAGTCTTCCCTGTCTTTCAATATCTGCTGAAGTTTGTTCAAACTCATGCCCATTGAATCAGTGATGCTATCCACACATCTTATCCTCTGTCATCCCCTTCTCTTCCAGCCCTCAATCTTTCCCAGCATTAGGGTCATTTCCAGTGAGTTAGCTCTTTGCATCAAGTGACCCATGTATTGGAGCTTCCGCTTCAGCATCAGTCCTTCCAATGAATAGGGAATGGCAAACCACTCCTGTATTCTTGCCTTGAGAACCCCATGAACAGTATGAAAAGAAGACATATGGATTACCAAAAAGCAAACGAAAAGATGCACAACATAGCTAATTACTCAGATCAGATCAGTTGTTCAGTCGTGTCTGACTCTTTGCAACCCTATGAATCACAGCACGCCAGGCCGCCCTGTCTGTCACCAACTCCCGGAGTTCACTCAGACTCACTTCCATCGAGTCAGTGATGGCATCCAGCCATCTCATTCTCCGTTGTCCCCTTCTCTTCTTGCTCCCAATCCCTCCCAGCATCAGAGTCTTTTCCAATGAGTCAACTCTTTGCATGAGGTGGCCAAAGTACTGGAGTTTCAGCCCCAGCATCATTCCTTCCAAAGAAATCCCAGGGCTGATCTCCTTCATAATGGACTGGTTGGATCTCCTTGCAGTCCAAGGGACTCTCAAGAGTCTTCTCCAACACCACAGTTCAAAAGCATCAATTCTTCGGCACTCAGCTTTCTTCACAGTCCAACTCTCACATCCATACATGACCACTGGAAAAACCATAGCCTTGACTAGACGAATCTTTGTTGGCAAAGTAATGTCTCTGCTTTTGAATATGCTATCTAGGTTGGTCAGAACTTTCCTCCCAAGGAGTAAGTGTCTTTTAATTTCATGGCTGCAGTCACCATCTGCAGTGATTTTGGAGCCCAGAAAAATAAAGTCTGACACTGTTTCCACTGTTTCCCCATCTATCTCCCATGAAGTGATGGGACCAGATGCCATGATCTGCATTTTCTGAATGTTGAGCTTTAAGTCAACTTTTTCACTCTCCACTTTCACTTTCATCAAGAGGCTTTTTAGTTCATTTTCACTTTCTGCCATAAGGGTGGTGTCATCTGCATATGTGAGGTTATTGATATTTCTCCTGGCAATCTTGATTCCAGCTTGTGCTTCTTCCAGCCCAACGTTTCTCACGATGTACTCTGCATAGAAGTGAACTAAACATGGTGACAATATACAGCCTTGACGTACTCCTTTTCCTATTTGAAACCAGTCTGTTGTCCCATGTCCAGTTCTAACTGTTGCTTCCTGACCTGCATACAGGTTTCTCAAGGGGCAGATCAGGTGGTCTGCTATTCTCATCTCTTTCAGAATTTTCCACAGTTTATTGTGATCCACACAGTCAAAGGCTTTGGCATAGTCAATAAAGCAGAAATAGATGTTTTTCTGGAACTCTCTTGCTTTTCCCATGATCCAGCGGATGTTGGCAATTTGATCTCTGATTCCTCTGTCTTTTCTAAAACCAACATAAATATCTGGAAGTTCACGGTTCACATATTGCTGACGCCTGGCTTGGAGAATTTTAAGCATTACTTTACAACGTGTGAGATGAGTGCAATTGTGCAGTAGTTTGAGCATTCTTTGGCATTGCCTTTCTTTGGGATTGGAATGAAAACTGACCTTTTCCAGTCCTGTGGCCACTGCTGAGTTTTCCAAATTTGCTGGCATATTGAGTGCAGCACTTTTACAGCATCATCTTTCAGGATTTGGAATAGCTCAACTGGAATTCTATCTAGCTTTGTTCGTAGTGATGCTTCCTAAGGCCCACTTGACTTCACATTCCAGGAAGTCTGGCTCTAGGTGAGTGATCACACCAACATGATTATCTGGGTCATGAAGATGTTTTTTTGTACAGTTCTTCTGTGTATTCTTGCCATCTCTTCTTAATATCTTCTGCTTCTGTTAGGTCCATACCGTTTCTGTTCTTTTTCAAGCCCATCTTTGCATGAAATATTCCTTTGGTATCTCTGATTTTCTTGAAGAGAGCTGTAGTCTTTCCCATTCTGTTGTTTTCTTCTATTTCTTTGCATTGATTGCTGAAGAAGGCTTTCTTATCTCTTCTTGCTATTCTTTGGAACTCTGCATTCAGATGTCTATATCTTTCCTTTTCTCCTTTGCATTTCGCTTCTCTTCTTTTCACAGCTATTTGTAAGGCCTCCCCAGACAGCCATTTTGCTTTTTTGCATTTCTTTTCCATGGGCATGGTCTTGATCCCTGTCTCCTGTACATTTAACTTCTATGCAGAGTCATGAACCTCATTCCATAGTTCATCAGGCACTCTATCTGTCAGATCTAGGCCCTTCAATCTATTTCTCACTTCCACTGTATAATCTTAAGGGATTTGATTTAGGTCATACCTGAATGGTCTAGTGGTTTTCCCTACTTTCTTCAATTTAAGTCTGAATTTGGCAATAAGGAGTTCATGGTCTGAGCCACAGTCAGCTAGAGACATGCAAATCAAAACTACAATGAAATATCATCTCACACCAGTTGGAATGGCCATCACCAAAAAGTCTACAAACGATAAATGTTGGAGAAGGTATGGGGAAACAGAAACCTCCTACACCTTTGGTGGAAATGAAAAGTGGTACAGTCACTATGGAGAACAGTTTTTTTAAAAAATTGAAAATATGTGATCCAGCAATCTCACTCTTGGGCATATATCTGAAGAAAACCACAATTTGAAGAGATACATGTACTGCAGTGTTCGTTGCAGCACTATTTACAATAGCCAAGATACAGAAGCAACGTAAATGTCCATTAACAGAGAAATGAATAAGGCAGATGTGATACATACATATAAAGGAATATTACTAACAAAAAGGAAGGAAATCATGCCATTTGTAGCAACATGGATGGACCTAGAGATTATCATAGATCAGATCAGATCAGTCGCTCAGTCATGTCCGACTCTTTGCGACCCCATGAACTGCAGCACGCCAGGCCTCCCTATCCATCACCAGCTCTCGGAAACCACTCAGACTCACATTCATCGAGTCAGTGATGCCATTCAGCCATCTCATCCTCTGTCGTCCCCTTCTCCTCCTGCCCTCAATCCCTCCCAGCATCAGAGTCTTCTCCCATGAGTCAACTCTTCGCATGAGGTGGCCAAAATACTGGAGTTTCAGCTTTAGCATCATTCCTTCCAAAGAAATCCCAGGGCTGATCTCCTTCAGAATGGACCGGTTGGATCTCCTTGCAGTCCAAGGGACTCTCAAGAGTCTTCTCCAACACCACAGTTCAAAAGCATCTATTCTTCGGCGCTCAGCCTTCTTCACAGTCCAGCTCTCACATCCATACATGACCACAGGAAAGACCATAGCCTTGACTAGGCGAACCTTTGTTGGCAAAGTGATGTCTCTGCTCATAGGAAGTGAAGTAAATCAGAGAAAAAAACAGGTATCATATGATATCACTGACATGTGGTATCTAAAAAAATGATGCAAATGAACTTATTTATAAAATGGAAACAGATTCATCTACTTAGAAAACAACCTTGTGGTTGCCAAAGGGGAAAGGTAGGGGAAGGGATAAATTCAGTTCAGTTCAGTTCAGTCGCTCGGTCATGTCTGACTCTTTGCCACTCTATGAACTGCAGCATACCAGGCCTCCCTGTCCATCACCAACTCCCAGAGTCCACCCAAACCCACGTCCATCAAGTCAGTGATGCCATCCAACCATCTCATCCTCTGTCGCCCCCTTCTCCTCCTACCCTCAATCTTTCCCAGCATCAGGGTCTTTTACAATGAGTCAGCTCTTTGCATCAGGTGGCCAAATTATTGGCATTTCAGCTTCAACATCAGTCCTTCCAGTGAACACCCAGGACTGATCTCCTTTAAGATGGACTGGTTGGATCTCCTTGCAGTCCAAGGGACTCTCAAGAGTCTTCTCCAACACCACAGTTCAAAGGCATCAATTCTTTGGTGCTCGGTTTTCTTTATAGTCCAACTCTCACATCCATACATGACCACTGGAAAAACCACAGCCTTGACTAGACAGACCTTTGTTGGCAAAGTAATGTCTCTGCTTTTGAATAAGCTATCTAGCTTGGTCATAACTTTGCTTCCAAGGAATAAGCGTCTTTTAATTTCATGGCTGAAATTACCATCCGCAGTGATTTTGGAGCCCCCCAAAATAAAGTCTGACACTGTTTCCACTGTTTCCCCATCTATTTCCCATGAAGTAATGGGACCAGATGCCATGATCTTAGTTTTCTGAATGCTGAGCTTTAAGCCATCTTTTTCACTCTCCACTTTCACTTTCATCAAGAGGCTTTTTAGTTCCTTTTCACTTTCTACCATAAGAGTGGTGTTA
The DNA here is from genome assembly GCA_935064755.1 of Tragelaphus eurycerus. Lineage (NCBI taxonomy): Eukaryota > Metazoa > Chordata > Mammalia > Artiodactyla > Bovidae > Tragelaphus > Tragelaphus eurycerus. The sequence goes on along the minus strand of CAKXYN010000036.1, from coordinate 11,872,004 downwards.
TCTGCATATGTGAGGTTATTGATATTTCTCCTGGCAATCTTGATTCCAGCTTGTGCTTCTTCCAGCCCAGCGTTTCTCATGATGTACTCTGCATAGAAGTTAAATAAGCAGGGTAACAATATACAGCCTTGACGTACTCCTTTTCCTATTTGGAACCAGTCTGTCCATGTCCAGTTCTAACTGTTGCTTCCTAACCTGCATGTAGGTTTCTCAAGGGGCAGGTCAGGTGGTCTGCTATTCCCATCTCTTTCAGAATTTTCCATAGTTTATTGTGATCCACACAGTCAAAGGCTTTGGTATAGTCAATAAAACAGAAATAAATGTTTTTCTGGAACTCTCTTGCTTTTTCCATGATCCTGTGAATGTTGGCAATTTGATCTCTGGTTCCTCTGACTTTTCTAAAATCAGCTTGAACATGAGGAAGTTCATATTTCACGTATTGCTGAAGCCTCGCTTGGAGAATTTTAAGCATTACTTTTCTAGCGTGTGAGATGAGTGCCATTGTGTGGTAGTTTGAGCATTCTTTGGCATTGCCTTTCTTTGCGATTGGAATAAAAACTGACCTTTTCCAGTCCTGTGGCCACTGCTGAGTTTTCCAAATTTGCTGGCATATTGAGTGCAGCACTTTCATAGCATCATCTATCAGGACTTGAAATAGCTCAACTGGAATTCCATCACCTCCACTAGCTTTGTTCATAGTGATCCTAAGGCCCACTTGACTTCACATTCCAGGAAGTCTGGCTCTAGGTGAGTGATCACACCATCGTGATTATCTGGGTCATGAAGATGTTTTTTGTACAGTTCTTCTGTGTATTCTTGCCACCTCTTCTTAATATGTTCTGCTTCTCTTAGGTCCCTACCATTTCTCTCCTTTATTGAGCCCATCTTTGCATGAAATGCTCACTTGGTATCTCCCATTTTCCTGAAGAGATCTCTAGTCTTTCTCATTCTATTGATTTCCTCTAATTTTTTTTATTGATCAGTGACAAAGGCTTTCTTATCTCTCCTTGCTATTTTTCGGAACTCTGCATTCAGATGGGAATATTTTTCCTTTTCTCCTTTGCTTTTAGCTTCCCTTCTTTTCACAGCTATTTGTAAGGCCTCCCCAGACAGCCATTTTGCTTTTTTGCATTTCTTTTTCTTGGGGATGGTCTTATTCCTGTCTCCAGTACAATGTCATAAACCTCCATGCATAGTACATCAGGCAATCTGTCTATCAGATCTAGTCCCTTAAATCTATTTCTCACTTCCACTGTATAATCATAAGGGACTTGATTTAGGTCATACCTGAATGGTCATGCAAATGACAATCGTGTGATCACTCACCTAGAGCCAGACATCCTGGAATGTGAAGTCAAGTGGGCCTTAGGAAGCATCACTATGAACAAAGCTAGTGGAGGTGATGGAATTCCAATTGAGCTATTTCAAATCCTGAAAGATGATGCTGTAAAAGAGCTGCACTCAATATGCCAGCAAATTTGGAAAACTCAGCAGTGGTTACAGGACTGGAAAAAGTCAATTTTCATTCCAATCCCAAAGAAAGGCAATGCCAAAGAATGCTCAAACTACTGCACAATTGCACTCATCTCACACGTTGTAAAGTAATGCTCAAAATTCTCCAAGCCAGGCTTCAGCAATACATGAACCATGAACTTCCATATATTTATGTTGGTTTTAGAAAAGACAGAGGAACCAGAGATCAAATTTCCAACATCTGCTGGATCATGGAAAAAGGAAAAGAATTTCAGAAAAACATCTATTTCTGCTTTATTGACTATGCCAAAGCCTTTGACTGTGTGGATCACAATAAACTATGGAAAATTCTGAAAGAGATGAGAATAGCAGACCACCTGATCTGCCCCTTGAGAAACCTACATGCAGGTCAGGAAGCAACAGTTAGAACTGGACATGGAACAACAGACTGGTTCAAAATTGGAAAAGGAGTACATCAAGGCTATATATTGTCACCCTGCTTATTTAACTTCTATGCAGAGTACATTATGAGAAACATTGGGCTGGAAGAAGCACAAGCTGGAATCAAGATTGCTTGGAGAAATATCAATAACCTCACATATGCAGATGACATCACCCTTATGGCAGAAAGTGAAGAGGAACTAAAAAGCCTCTTGATGAAAGTGAAAGTGGAGAGTGAAAAAGATGGCTTAAAGCTCAGCATTCAGAAAATTAAGATCATGGCATCTGGTCCCATCACTTCATGGGAAATAGATGAAGAAACAGTGGAAACAGTGTCAGACTTTGTTTTGGGGGCTCCAAAATCACTGCAGCTGGTGATTGCAGCCATGAAATTAAAAGACGCTTACTCCTTGGAAGGAAAGTTATGACCAAGCTAGATAGCATATTCAAAAGCAGAGACATTACTTTGCCAACAAAGGTCTGTCTAGTCAAGGCTGTGGTTTTTCCAGTGGTCATGTATGGATGTGAGAGTTGGACTGTGAAGAAAGCTGAGTGCCGAAGAATTGATGCTTTTGAACTGTGGTGTTGGAGAAGACTCTTGAGAGTCCCTTGGACTGCAAGGAGATCCAACCAGTCCATTATGAAGGAGATCAGCCCTGGGATTTCTTTGGAAGGAATGATGCTAAAGCTGAAACTCCAATACCTTGGGCACCTTATGTTAAGTGTTGATTCATTGGAAAAGATTCTGATGCTGGGAGGCACTGGGGGCAGGAGGAGAAGGGGACAACAGAGGATGAGATGGCTGGATGGCATCACTGACTCAATGGACGTGAGTTTGAGTGAACTCTGGGAGTTGGTAATGGACAGGGAGGCCTGGCCTGCTGTCCATCATGGAGTTGTAAGGAGTTGGACACGACTGAGTGACTGAACTGAAGTGAATGGTCTAGTGGTTTTCCCTACTTTCTTCAATTTCAGTCTGAATTTGACAATAAGGAGTTCATGATCTGAGCCACAGTCAGCTCCCAATCTTGTTTTTGCTGACTGTATAGAGCTTCTCCATCTTTGGCTGCAAAGAATATAATTAATCTGATTTTGGTGTCGACCATCTGGTGATGTCCAGGGATAAATTCTTTTCCATCTGAAGAAGAATGGATATATGTGTATGTAGAACTGAATCACTTTGAAACTAACTAATCACACCTGAAAGTAATACAACATTGTAAATAAAATATTCTCTAATATAAAATAAAAATTAAATACAACAAAACAAAACAACAACCAAAAAACAGCTATTACCAGCATGTTTTGAGTCTGTATGTGCTGTCCTTGGTAGTGGAATTTTCTCTCTGAGATAAGAGCTCTTTTTTAAAAATTCTATTGAAGTATAGTTGATTTACAAGGTTGTGCTTGATTTCTTCTGTACAGCAAAGTGACTCAGTTATGTTGTGCTCAGTCTCTTAGTCTTGTCCAAATATTTGCAGCCTCATGGACTGTAGCCTGCCAGGATCCTCTGTGCATAGAATTTCCCTGACAAGCATACTGGAATGGGTTGACATTCAATTTTATACATATTCAAAAGCAGAGACATTACTTTGCCAACAAAGTTTCGCCTAGTCAAGGCTATGGTGTTTCCTGTGGTCATGTATGGATGTGAGAGCTGGACTGTGAAGAAGGCTAAGCGCTGAAGAATTGATGTTTTTGAACTGTGGTGTTGGAGAAGACTCTTGAGAGTCCCTTGGACTGCAAGGAGATACAACCAGTCCATTCTGAAGGAGATCAGCCCTGGGATTTCTTTGAAAGGAATGATACTAAAGCTGAAACTCCAGTACTTTGGCCACCTCATATGAAGAGTTGACTCATTGGAAAAGACTCTGATGCTGGGAGGGATTGGGAGCAAGAAGAGAAGGGGACAATGGAGAATGAGATGGCTGGATGGCATCACTGACTCAATGGACATGAGTCTGAGTGAACTCTGGGAGTTGGTGATGGACAGGGAGGCCTGGCGTGCTGCATTCATGGGGTCGCAAAGAGTCGGACATGACTGAGCGACTGATCTGATCTGATATATATATATTTATATATGCATATACACATACATATATATATATTATTTTTCATAATCTTTTCCATTAGGGTTTATCACAAGATATTGAATATAGTTCCTTGTGCTATACAGTAGGACCTTGCTGTCTATCCATCCTTTTCATAATAGCTTGTATCTGTTAATCCTGCACTCTCAGTCTTTCCCTCCCTTCCTCCGTCTCCCTTGCCAACCACAGATTTGTTCTCTCTGTCTGTAAGTCTGTTTTTGTTTGGTAGATATATTCCTTTGTGTTGTAATTTAGATGTCACATAGTGGAATGAGTGATAATAACATTTAAGTTATATGATATGGTATTTGTCTTCTGAGATCAGTGTTCTTGATGTTACTCTGATGGATATTGAAGTTTTGAAGCCCCTTTGGCTGGAAGAGTCTCCTTTTGCTTGGAATAGATAAATAGAAGAGGAGGGCCTGGCAACCCATTCCAGTATTCTTGTCTAGAGAATCCCTGTGGACAGAGGAGCCTGGTACGCTACGGTCACAGGATTGCAAAGAGTCAGACGCGACTGAAGTGACTTAGCATAATGCACACAGATATGTAGAAATTATGATGCTTCCAATGTAACTCCATTACATCACTCACTTCTCAAAAATGGTAGCTAAAATCATTAATGTTTCATCATTTCATACCCAATGCCAAGGAATTTACACTAACAGAGAGCAGAATAAGCTATGGCCAAATGAAACTGAACAGAAAACTCAGAAACAGTTGATGAGGTCTAATTTAACATCTTTGTTTTTTCCTGGGACATTTATGCTCATGGTAGTGATTTTATATTGCATACATATAACATAGTCACAGTTATTGCTTTTAGAATTGCTCCTAGTTTCTTTGATGGATTTAAATTTATCACTATTTTATGGCGAAATAGTATACTGCTCCTCTAGGAAAAGCATGACTGCTCTGCCACACAAATGTGAAATTTTCTAATTAAAAAATTACCCAAAACTCTTTATCAAAACCAACGACCATTATGTTTATAATTCTGAGTTAACGTTTTAAAGTATGTTTCAAAATATGAGTGAGAAAAATTACACAGATTTCCATTTTTAGGAATCTATTCCTAAGATACATGGATCAAAAATATAAACGTACTTATGGGACTTCTCTGGTGGTCCAGGGGTTAAGAATCTGCCTGTCAGTGCAGGACATATGGGTTCAATCCCTGATCTGGGAAGATTCTACATGTTGAGGGACAAATAAGCCTGTGCACCAAAACTACTGAGCCCACGAGCCATAACTGTGGAAGCCTGTGTGCTCCAGAGCCTGTGCTCCGCAGCAAGAGGAGCCCCCACAATGAGAAACCCACTCACCACAACTAGAGAGTCGACCCCAAGCCCCACAACTACAGAAAGCCCTTGCACAGAAACCAAGGCCCAGTGCAGCCAAAAGTCTTCTATCAGTAAATAAATATTTTAAAATGTACGTGTGAACAAACCTGTTCATTGAAGTACCATTTGTAATAGCAAAGTACTGGAAATAATTCAAATTGATTGGGTTTAGAATCAACATTTTCATTTCTAAAAAAGTGAGGTATTAACTGATTTCACATACCCACATCACAGCACTGTAACTAATATTAAAACTACTCAATTAAATATCATCTGCAGAGAAGGCAATGGCACCCCACTCCAGTAGTCTTGCCTGGAAAATCTCATGGATGGAGGACCCTGGTAGGCTGCAGTCCATGGGGTCGATAACAGTCGGACACAACTGAGTGACTTCACTTTCACTTTTCACTTTCATGCATTGGAGAAGGAAATGGCAACCCATTCCAGTACTCTTGACTGAAGAATCCCAGGGATGGGGGAGCCTGGTGGGCTGCCATCCATGGGGTCGCACAGAGTCGGACACGACTGAAGCGACTTAGCAGCAGCAGCAGCAAATAAAATATAAGGTTTAAATATTTAAGAGATCTAGTATTCTCATTAAAGATAAACAAAATAGCAAAAGCATAATAAAGATTTTTTTCAACAACAGAAAAATACTTAAAAGTGTATTTGTGAAGAAGCCTAGTCACTGAAGCACCATTTGTAATGGCAAAGTACTGCAAATAATTCAAATACCAATAAGGAATGGTTGAATAAACTATAATGTATGCACACAATGGATTATTATGCAGGCATAAAATGAATGAGAAAAATTCAGTGTTTCTATGAAATAATCTGCAGGACATAAGAAAGTGTGTGTGATTATAAACCAAGGAAAAGACAAAGACCACCCATAAAGTTTAAAAAGTATATTAATAGCTAAATATAAGAAGAGGAGGGAAGAGATGGAAGAGAGAGGGATAGAAACTGTTCTTTTAATTTCCTTTAATTAAATTCTTTTAACTTTCTTTGTTTTGAAGATGCAACTTTGAAAATGTAAGTGTTTTACATTGTAAAAAAATTAGAAACAAAATGGAATTCCTAAATATTGAAAGCAAAAAGAAAAGAAATTTCAAAGTGTATCCTATTGATGGTACAACCTTTCAGAGAGAAATTATTCCAGGTGACTTTAAGACATCACAATTGAATTGTGCATCCCCAGTGGGACAAAACAGGTTTTAAAAAAGGAAAGACTCTCTTCAGTAATGATATAATTGGTGTTAGTGTTTATTTTATTCTGAGACCATCATATACATAAGCATGGATAAAGGAAATAAATAATTATATTTATGTCATTGAAACCAGGGTTTGGGGCATGGCAGAGAGTGAAATAGATATGAAATCAGCTGGGTTAGGTAAAAACCCTGTATTCCTAAATTTGAATTGGAAGTATTAGTTTGAAGTTGTGATGTATTTTATCTGAAACAAAACTAAGATGATATTTTCTATCTCTTGCCACTAAAAAGGACTAGCAGCCATATGTAAAAAATGCAAAATGAATCTTGTCACATCAGAAAATAAGAATACTATTCAAGACTATTAGCATCATCTCTAAAGGACTTTGGGGGCCTAAGTGCATTGACTCCCTTAACAAAAGGAGGATGACTTAAGTATTAGTAAGTGTAATAATTGCAATAAATTGTAAGACATCAAAGATTTCCTAATGTGTTAATAAAATACATATATACACATTTACATACAGATGTGTACCTATATATGATCTTCCCAGGTGGTGCTAGTGGTAAAGAATCTGCTTGCCAATGCAGATGTATGAGAAGTAGGTTCAATCTTTGGGTTGGGAAGATCCCCTGGAGGAGGTCATGGCAGCCCATCCCAGTATTTTTGCATGGAGAATCCCCATGGAGGCCTGGCAGACTACAGTCCCTAGAGTCATAAAGAGCTGGACATGACTGAAGTGATTTAGCATGCATGCACATGCATATACAATACATATATAGGAGATCACATATACATATAAAATAACCAAGCACTTATCTTGCCTCTCCTACACAAACTGTACCTCAGCCTAAACAATTGCTTATGAGGGAAAAAATAGCTCTTAAAAGCCTACCAGCTAAGAATTAAAGAAATAATTTATCTTTTTAACACCTTAAGAATTACTGGATCTAAGTAACTATTATCAATGACTGCTAACATTACACACACACACACACACCACACACACACACACACACACACACACACACACACACACACAAAGACAGCCAGGGATTGTCTTTTTGAAAACAAATTTACAGAAAATATAAAGGACAAAAATCACCATGAGGATAAATCCAGAAAAATTTAGACTGAGGAAAACCTCATAGGATGAACCATGCATTTCTTCAACAAAAGCTTGAAGAGAGAGAAAAGAAAAAGAGAGACAGATAGACGTATGGAGACAACGTAAAGATTTAAAGAAATTTGAGATGTTTATCATCTCTCTATGTATGGATGTCATTTGGATTCTAATTCAAAAACAAAATGAAAATGATATAAAAAAATGGGGACATGGAAGCATGATTGAATATTTGATAAACTCTGCTCAATATGTGCCAACCTGGAAGGAAGAGGGGCTTGGGGAAGAATGGATACATATATGTGTATGGCTGAGTGCCTTCACTGTTCACCTGAAACTATTACAACATTGTTCATCAGCTATACTCCAGTACAAAATGTTTCCAGTGTTAAAAAAATAAAAAATTAAAAAAGAGCTGTTTTAGAAATTTCAAGAATTATCATGTTATTGAATGTACAAAAAAAGAGTTTCCATCTTTTAGAAAAATATTTAAAGATGATGTGATAGCTTCAAAACGCAGGGATGGGTTAGAGAGAGACACGAAGGTATCAAGTATCAAGGAAGCAAGTTTGGTCATGAGTTGTGAACTGTTGAAGCTGAGTGATAGGTACATTTAGAATTATTACACTGTTTTCTCTTCTTTTATTTATATTTAAAATGTACTAAAATAAAATAGTAAAACAGGGGGTAGCAGCAAGCAAATTCTTCTAAGACCTAGAACTATGGCTGATCAAAACCTAAATGAGTTGCAGTTGCCTGTTGAACTAATATTTTAACAATATTTTGTCCTCTAGAGAGGAAAATCAGATAAGGCAATGGCACCCCACTCCAGTACTCTTGCCTGGAAAATCCCATGGACAGAGGAGCCTGGTAGGCTGCAGTCCATGGGGTCGCTAAGAGTCGGACACGACTGAGCGACTTCACTTTCACTTTTCACTTTTGTGCATTGGAGAAGGAAATAGCAACCCACTCCAGTGTTCTTGCCTGGAGAATCCCAGGGACAGGGGAGCCTGGTGGGCTGCCTATGGGGTCACACAGAGTTGGACACAAGCAATTTAGGAGCAGCAGCAGTAGCAGTAGCAGTGAGGAAAATATATATAAGCTGAATTGTATTAGGGGGTACTTGTGATTATCATTTTTATAAATAAAACTTTTCATTTTGTATTTATTTTTCATGTGTGTTTTATATATTTATTTTTTGGTCATGCTGCACAGCTTGCAGGATTTTAGTTCCTCAATGAAAGATGGAACCCATGCCCCCAGCATTGGAAACACAGAGTCTTAATCCCTGGATCACCAGGGAAGTCCCCAAACTTTAAATTTTTTTCCAAGTGTGGAGTAGTGAAAGTGTTAGTCGCTCAGTCAGGTCTGACTCTTTGGGACCCCATGGGGTGTAGCCTCTGTCCATGGAATTCTCTAGGCAAGAATATTGAATTGGTAGCCATTCCCTTCTCCAGGGGATCTTCCCAGGGATTGAACCCAGTTTTCCTACATTGCAGGCAGAATCTTTACCATCTGAGCTACCAGGAATTTCTCCTTTACAGTTTTGATGTTGCCATGTGGGGCCAATGTTTTGATGTAATAGACTCTTGTATGTCTGTATATATACAGTGGAGATAATGTTTTTGAAATATGCTCACAAATAATACAATCTCTCTTTTAAACCATGCTTTTTTTTTTTTCCCTTACTGCATGTCTGAGTTTTTATCACTCCAAGAAAGAGGAAAGTAGGAACCTACTAGAAAACAGAGGCTCAGAAGTAGGAAGAGGGTGGATCTGACAGGTGAATTCCTCCTGGAAGAGGGGGCAGGAGGCAGAAATGCTTCTGGTGCAAAAAAGGAAGGGGTTCAGAGAGACTGGATGTGGGATTGGGGTGCTACTGGGATCCCCTGAGAGGACTATACACCTCTGGACTTTATGAGAAGGCCTATGTCATTGGTTTAATAGTGCCCCCCAACCCTGAGATGTTTTAACCCCTGGAACTTATAAATATGACCTTATGTGGACAAAAGGTTGTTGAGAAACCAGTGGACCCATCAAGAGATCCCTGTCCCGAAGGATGACTCCAGAGAGGGCTGTAGCAGGACCTGTAGGTGGAGAGAAGAGATATAGACCTAAGACAAAGTTGGTTGGGAAGGATGAAGTAACACCAGACAACAAATGAGCCGACAGCAAACCATGGATTTCACCAGTGTGGACATAGAGTGGATTTAGATGGTGGTGGTTTAGTCGTTATGTCATGTCTGACTTTTTGCTACCCGATAGACTGGAGCCTGCCAGGCTCCTCTGTTCATGGGATTTCCCAGGCAATAATACTGGAATTGGTTGCCAATCCCTTCTCTAGGAGATCTTCTTAACTCAGGGATCAAACCTGGGTCTCCTGAATTGCAGGCAGATTCTTTACTGACTGAGACACCCAGGAAGCCCCATGGATTTAGATAGGACAGTCTAAATACAGTCAGAGACAGGGGGATCCAGTTTCAGCTCAGAGAAGCAGGAGCAAGAAGAGAAATACAACACAGGGACTAGAGATCACCTCCCCAGTTTCATCTTCTTCTTGTCCCAAATTTCTTCTGGGAAAGAGGGAGAAACTTAAGTTGTTAGAAGAGTTTCAGCTGTAATACAAATTCAACTGCAATGGGCCATTGTAATCAAGAAGGGTGTTAATGAGCATGAATTGGACAACTGCAATAATTTTCTGGTCATCAGCTGGGTGGAAGTAGGTGGGTTGAAGGAAGAACTTCGATATTACATCAACTGAAAGTGAATGTCACTCAGTTGTATCAGACTCTTTGCGACCCCATGGACCGACTGTATGTAGCCTGCCAGGCTCCTCTGTCCATGGAATTCTCCAGGCCAGAATACTGGACTGGGTAGCCGTTCCCTTCTGCAGGGAATCTTCCCAACCCAGGGCTCCTGCTCTGAAGGCGGATTTTCTACCAGCTGAGCTACCAGGGAAGCCCATTCCATTAGATACCTTTAAAAAGTCATACATGAGTTGTAGTATAGAGATTTTCTGGTGAATGACCAAACAACAATGCATAAAAAGGCAAAACCCAACAATTATAGACCTTAGATCTGTTTCTCATAGTAAAATCTACTATGATTTTTACTAGTTATTAATTTGGACTTAATTGAATTTATTTGCACATCTATCAGCCTGTGTAAGAGTCAGCTTTTGACAACAAAAGTCTGACCCAACCTTATTTATTTTAGCTTCAGTCTTTCCGTCAAATGCCAGGAGAGATCTGCTTCTTCTGAGGGCTTTGTTTTATCAATCTGGGTGGCTAGCTTTGATTTGGCTTTGTCATCTTGCTGGGGAACTCACAGGTAAATCTCATTTAGAGTTTTGCTAATGCTAATTTATAGATCAGCAAGTTTGGAGGACTGTTTTTAATGTATTCAGTTTATTTTGGAGCTTTGCATCATTTCTGCCTCTCTGGAGTTAGGTCCATTTTACAGCCAACCAGAAAGACAGTACTGAAGTAATTGTAAAATGATGATCTTCTATCTGTATTCTCTCCTTGGCACTCTTGCCTAAAGAATCTATCTATTGCCTTCACTCTTTGCTTCATTCTGGATGTACAGAGACTTGTTAGAGGTGTCCTAACAAGTGGCTGGAGTGTCCAGCTCCATTTCGGGGGCCCGACATTATGTTGACCTCTGTTTTCCTTCAAACGCAGTGACTAATTTGCTAGAGTGTGAGATAAAATTCAATAAATGAATCCAAAGTCCCCAGGCGGCTTGGAGTTTGGAAATTCTTGGACTCCTTTGGAGCAGGTTGGCGATTTCTCCTTACCACTAGATGTCCCTATGTGGCTTTTCTTTTGGACACCAGAGCTGTACTGGATGTCAGCTACCTCTGCTCTGCTGGATGGAAGCAAAGTGCATCGCAGTCTCTGAAGAGGCTGTTTATCGTGGAATATCATCCAAGCTGGCTTCCATGGTGGCTCACATGGTAAAGAAACTGCCTGCAATGTGGGAGACCCGTGTTCAATACCTGGGTTGGGAAGATCCCCTGGAGAAGGGAACAGCAGCCCACTCTAATATTCTTGTCTGGAGAATTCCATGGACAGAGGAACCTGGTGGGCTACAGTCCTTGGGGTTGCAAAGGGTAGATACAACTGAAGTGACTTAACACACATACATTATCCAAGCTGGGACCAGGCACAACTTAGCCCTTATTACACTCATTCAAGTCTAAGGGCATGACGAAGCTGGAGAGTTATCTGAGTCTGCACAGAAATCAGGACTATCTCCACAGAGGTCCCAGTTCTTTTCAACATGCGTTCATTAAAATTTCCCTGCCTCCTAGTGCCCTCTTGGTAACCTAGATCAAAGCTTTCAAAACTATCATGAACTGGTTCAAAAATTTTTTTTTCACTGCTACTCTCTTGCAGACCAACATATGGTCTTACTGTGCTTGACATCACAGGTAACTCACTTGGTGAGTTTGATAACAACCAAAGTGGGTGTTTCCTGTCCAATGAAATGACTGATAATATACGTAGATGTGATGTTGCACAGCAATGTCAGCTGACTGTACAAGGTTGTTTTAAAAACATTCTCTTGATTTCTGTATTTCTTTTGTAACAGCTGGTACAGCTGTTGACTGGTAACAGCTTGCAGACCGCTGCTGATATGAGGATCATGCTTTGCGTGGCACTGGACTAGATGTCATTATGAGGCTTACTTCTACAAACTTGAATGAAAACTAATGGGAACTGGAGCAGCTCAAGGCAGCTTTAGATGACTTGCATAGAGACTCATGCAATGTGCTGAAAGTTGTGGTCTCTGTCCTTCTGCCCCAAGTCAGGCCTGGATCTTCCACTGAGCTACTGCACTGAATCTCAGATTAGGGCAACATTAAAAAAAAAAAACAAAAAACTGGCTTTCCCTAGTGACTCAGATGGTAAATAATCTTCCTGCACTGCAGGAGACTAGGGTTTGATCCCTGGGTTGGGAAGATGCTCTGGAGAAGGGAATGGCTACCCACTCTAGTATTCTTGCCTGGAGAATCCCATGGATAGCGGAGCCTGGCAGGCTACAGTCCATGGGGTCGTAAAGAGTCAGACACAACTGAGCAACTAACACTTTCACTTTCACTTCAAACAAAATGCGATGGGTGATCCCCAAAGACCACAGCAGCAAAAAGGAAATGAAAGTTTTTGTAACTTCTGAACCTGTTATCAAGTCCAAACAGTTCTGCAAGGCACACAGAAGGCCAGTAAATCTAGAGATGAGCTGCTGGGACAAGGAATAGTGACTTGATTCAGAAAGCAAGCAGGTCTTTGTGTTCCAAAGAACCATCTTGCCTAATTAGAATTCAGGCTTCTTTTATATTAAAAGGGGAAAAAGTAAAGTCAAACATTTCCGGTTTCTGGTCAGTCTCCAGAGAGGATGTGTTAATTTCTTCCTTCCTGTATTTATTCCCAAGTAGGCCTGGTCAGGATGTTTGCTGTGAGCAAAAGGTATAATGCTCCTTACCTGGGAGGCAGTGTTCCCAGAGGTGAACCATTGTGTATAATTTAAACTTACAGATACCATCCCTTTAGTGATCAACATATAACAGAACACAAAGATTCTTCTTTATTACAAATCTTTTTGCAAAAATTAAGTGAATCTTGTCTGCTCTGTACTTTAAAAGAGAAATAAAGGTGATGAAGGATGGTAAATATCATGTACCTGGATTCATTTTAATAATTAGCCATAGTGACACCTGGGTGGTCAATCGTCTGCTGCTTTGTGCTGCAACCAGCTCCAATTACAGCAATAGTGGAAGAATTTTAACTTCACAAACTGAAAAGAAATAGTTTGTTTACTCAACGCACCAACAGTTTGTGCTCCAATCATCATTTATTAAGCCAGTTATTTGTAAAGTAAGAGCACAATTTGCCTTAAAAACAATGTTGAGAACGGTGGTTAATTTTCCTGTTCACTCACAGAAAACCATTTAAACCAGGCAGTAATTGAGTTAAATAAACACTATTTCTCTTTGTTATGATTCCATGGGTCAAGTCAAGCAGCAGAGAACGTTGTTTGAGATCCCAGTTCCAAATTTTGATAGAAGAGGTTTCTCTTCTTTCTCAGGATGTCCTGTGGAGAAACAGGATTTGTGTAGACTTCCTTGCTCTGGTGGGAATGGACAACAAGATCACATGAGTCTCTCATAGCAGTAGCTAACAAAGAAGCAGGATGAAGGGTTTTATTAAATATTTATTTAGAACTTGAAGTATGAAACCATGTTTCATGAGCAGTTTTGGGACCTTTGTGCAGGGGTGGCTGGGAGTCAGGCACGTGACCTCTTAGAGAAGGAAAAGTCACATGGTGGGATCTAAAAGCACTGAATCAAATGTTATCAACTGGAAGACTAGGATGAAGCCACACAAGTGAAAAAGGAAGATGAGAGAAGTGTTCATATGAGACGAGAGTGGAAAGACAATATATGCAGCTTTGTCAGCAGGGGATTGAAATTCCACAGATGAAGGCTTATTTTCATATAATTCACATTTTGGGGGCTGAAGCCCCTAAGGAGACGCCCTAAATATGTCCTTCCAGAAAGACGACTCTAGTGTGGACCAACGTCTTTAGTGTCTCTGATGGATAATACAATAGAGGTGGGAAAGATATAGGTTTCATGGAACAAAAAGCGTATGCAGTTTGTTGGCACTTTAAGGGAAAAAAAAGCAAACTGCATAATATAAAATTAGGTATAAAATATATATTTATTTAGATAAGAAAATAAATAAAAACAATATATCCATTTTTAAAAGTAGATGTCCATCAACAGATGAGTGGATAACAACATTGTGGTATATATATATATGGTGAAATATCACTCAGTCATAAAAGGAATGAATTTGGTCAGTTGTAGTTTGCCAACAAAGATCTGTCTAGTCAAGGCTATGGTTTTTCCAGTGGTCATGTATGGATGTGAGAGTTGGACTATGAAGAAAGCTGAGCACTTTCTTTCATAGTTGGACTGTGAAGAATTGATGCTTTGGAACTGTGGTGTTGGAGAAGACTCTTGAGGGTCCCTTGGACTGCAAGGAGATCCAACCAGTCCATTCTAAAGGAAATCAGTGCTGAATATTCATTGGAAGGACTGATGTTGAAGCTGAAACTCTAATACTTTGGCCACCTGATGCGAAGAACTGACTCATTGGAAAAGACTCTGATGCTGGGAGGGATTGAGGGCAAGAGGAGAAGGGGACGACAGAGGGTTAGATGGCTGGATGGCATCACTGACTCGATGGACGTGAGTTTGAGTGAACTCTGGGAGTTGGTGATGGACAGGGAGGCCTGGCGTGCTGCGATTCGTGGGATTGCAAAGAGTCGGACCTGACTGAGCGACTGAACTGAACTGAACTGTGTGAGATGGATGAATGTAGAGCCTGTTATACAGAGTAAGTTGTTATGCAGAAGTTGTATAACAAATTGTATAAGTTGTTATACAAAAGTTGGAAAAAACAAAAATCATATAATTAACATATATATGGAATCTAGAAAAATGGTACTAATGAAGCTATTTGCAGGGCAGGAAGAGATGCAGACATAAAGAACAGACTTGTGGGTCATTTTAAGGTGGCTAGGAAGTGGCCCAGAGGAGCGGGCGGTGGCCTGAGAAGCGAGGGGCGGAGTCAGGAGCCCTGCCACACTGACTGGAGCGTTGCACAGCTGCCGCAGCGGCAGTACCTCCCATGTGGAAGCCCTTTGTGGTAGATGCTGGCTGCCCAGGACTAGGGTTTCATCGCACTAAACGGTTTTAAACCAGTGAAGTTGGATTCTCTTTAAAAAGACAGACAGCCCATCGTGAGAACTATAGAGTTTGTGGACAAATTTATGTTGGGCGCATAGTGGCATGATGTCCGCAGATTCCTGCAAGGGCCCCTAAGTTCTTAGAGGACCGCTTTACCTTTTGAATCAGAGAGGTGCAAAGCTCGATAAATAATGGCCCTTGTGGATAAGCACACAGCGATTGGACAGAATTTGCGAAGGTATCTGCCCCCAGAACGGCCCCCTGCACCCCCGCCCCCTGGTGGTGCTGCTGGCTGGCAGAGACTGCACCCGGTGGAGATGCCCGTCCTGAAGGACCTGGCCACTGTGGCCTTCTGCGATGCACAGTTCACTCAGGAGATCCACGAGACGATTTTAAACGAGGCAGTTGGCGCCATGATGTATCACACCATCACGCTCACCAGTGAGGACCTGAAGAAGTTCAAGGCCCTGAGAGTGATTGTGTGGATAGGCAGCAGCTACGACTATGTCGACGTCAAGGCTGCAGGTGAACTCGGGATCGCAGTGTGCAACATCCTGTCCGCAGCAGTGGAAGAGACAGCGGACTCAACCTTCTGCCACATCCTTAATCTGTATGGGTGGAACACCTGGCTGTACCAGGTGTTGCGTGAGGGCACGCGGGTGCAGAGCGTCAAGCAGATTTGAGGTTGCCTCAGGCGGGGGCAGGGTGCGCACATCCGCAGGGAGACACTGGGCCTCATTGGCTTCAGTCTCAATGGGGCAGGCAGTTGCGGTTCGAGCCAAGGCCTTTGGATTCAGCGTCCTAATTTATAACCCCTACTTGCAGGATGGGACGAAGCGGTCTCTGGGCGTCTAGAGAATCTATACCCTGCAGGACTTACTGTTCCAGAGCTACTGTGTCTCCCTGCAATGCAATCTCAACGAACATAACCACCACCTCATCAGTGACTTCACTATAAAGCAGATGAGGCAAGGAGCCTTCCTAGTGATCGCGGCCTGAGGCAGACTGGTGGATGAAAAAGCCTTAGCCCAAGCCCTCAAAGAAGGAAGGATATGAGGGGCGGCCCTCAACGTGCACAAGTCGGAGCCTTTCAGCTTTGCTCAGGGTCCCTTGAAAGATGCACAGAATCTCATCTGTACTCCCCACACAGCCTGGTATAGTGAGAAAGCCTCACTGGAGATGAGGAGGCGGCTGCCACTGAGATCTGACGGGCTATCACAGGTCGCATCCCAGAAAGCTTAATAAACTGTGTGAACAAGGAACTTCTTGTCATAACAGCTCCCTGGTCAGTAATAGATCACCAAGCAATTCATCCAGAGCTGAATGGTGCCACATACAGATACCTACCAGGCATTGTGGGCGTGGCTCTGGGAGGACTTCCTGCTGCCAAGGAAGGGATCATCCCCAGACGCATCCTGGTGATCCATAACCTCCCCACAGTGGTACATCCCTCCCAAGTTCCCTCTCCCAACCCTCCCACGAAATAGGGGGACAATCGAGAGCACCCTAACGAGCAATAGAAGCAAGTGACGAAAGGTAATCATTCAGATACACCAGGGACCAAGAGACAGTGAAAAATAAATGAACTAAGAGAAAAGGAATTTGACAGTCTTTTTACCTGATTCTGGACATACGCATCATTGACGTTACAGTGTTACAACTACAAAAGAGCTAGAAGTCGAGAGGTGGGAAAACTGAAGATGTCCTCTGCTTGCACAAGTGCTGAAAGAGACTAGGATGTGATTTATTAACGACCAGCTTCTGTTATTGTGTGTTGTTTTTCTTCTGTGCATCAAATCACAAAGAATAAATAGATGTTTCCTTTATCAGTCCCTTGGGCACAGGAGGTCCTGTTCAGGTCCTTGCTCTAGAATGTTGCATCAAGAGTTCCAAACACCAAAATAAAATATTAAGAGAATAATAATAATAAACTGAACAGAATTGTGGACAGAGCATGGGACAGAGAGGGTGGGACAAATTGTGAGTAGTATTGACATATATACACTGCTGCTGCTGCTGCTGCTGCTGCTGCTGCTGCGTCTCTTCAGTCGTGTCCGACCCTGTGCGACTCCATAGACGGCAGCCCATCAGGCTCCCCCGTCCCTGGGATTCTCAAGGCAAGAACACTGGAGTGGGTTGCCGTTTGTACCATGTGTAAAATAGATAGCTCGTGGGAAGTTGCTGTTTAACACAAGGATCTCAGCTCAGTGCTCTCTGACAACCTGGAGGGTGGGATGAGGGGGTAGGAGGAAGACCCAAGGGAGAGGAGAGTATACTTATGGTTGATTCACATTGTTGTACAGCAGAAGCCAACATGACGTTGTAAAACAATTATTCTCCAATTAAAAATAAATTTTTAAAAAGTGTTATGTTCATAGGTAAAAACTTTTTAAAGAAAAGCTAACAAATACAACCATACCTTGGAGATATTACGAGTCTGGTTCCAGGTCACTACAATAAAGGGTGTATTGCCATAAAGTGAGTCAAATGGATTTTGGCTTCCCAGTGCATAGGAAAACTATGCTTACACTGCACTGTAGTCTATTAAATGTACCATAGCATTATGTCTAAAAATGGACATCAGTTCAGTTCAGTCCCTTAGTTGTGTTCAACTCTTTGTGACCCCATGAATCACAACATGCCAGGCCTCCGTCCATCACCAACTCCCAGAGTTTACCCAAACTCATGTCCATCGAGTCGGTGATGCCATCCAGCCATTTCATCCTCTGTCATCCCCTTCTCCTCCTGCCCCCAATCCCTCCCAGCATCAGGGTCTTTTTCAATGAGTCAACTCTTCCCATCAGATGGCCCAAGTATTGGAGTTTCAGCTTCAACATTAGTCCTTCCAATGAACACCCAGGACTGATCTCCTTTAGAATGGACTGGTTGGATCTCCTTGCAGTCCAAGGGACTCTCTAGAGTCTTCTCCAACACCACAGTTCAAAAGCATCAGTTCTTTGGTGCTCAGCTTTCTTCACAGTTCAACTCTCACATCCATACATGACCATTGGAAAAACCATAGCCTTGACTAGATGGACCTTTGTTAACAAAGTAATGTCTTTGCTTTTTAATATGCTATTAGGTTGGTCATACCTTTCCTTCCAGGGAGTAAGCATCTTTTAATTTCATGGCTTAATTTAAAAGTGCTTTATTGCTAAAAACTGTCAACCACTATCTGAACTTTCAGTGAGTGGTAATCTTTTTGTGAGTGGAGGATCGTGCCTCCATGTTGATGTCTGCTGGTTGATCAGAATGGCAGTTGCTAAAGGGTGGGATAGTGGTGATAAAGACATCAGTGACGTTTGCCTCAGTGATTGACTCTTCTTTTCTTGAATGATTTTTTGGTAGCATGCTATGCTGTTTGATAGCATTTTACCCACAGTACAACTTCTTTGAAAAGTAGAGTTCACCTCTCAAACATGCTGCTGCTTTATCAACTAAGTTTATGTCATCTTCTAGATCCTTTGTTGTCATTTCAACAATCTTCTCAATATCTTCAGCAGTCTCCATCTCAATCAAGCACCTTCTTTCTACATTGTAAGAAGCAATCCCTCATCAGTTCAAGTTTCATTGTGAGATTGCAGCAATTCATTCCATCTTCAAGCTCTACTTTTTTTTTTTTTTTTGAGACAAGAATCTCTTTTTATTTAACATTGCAGAGTTAGAAAATAAGAACCAGGCTTAGTACGAAGATAATACCAATCATCAAATCGGATGTAACCCTTAAATTTTCATCTGGAAGACAGAAAGAAATGAACTTTAAAGTGGCATGTGTTTATTGTATGTTGTACCAAAGCGAAAGATATATATAGATAGATAGATAGACCTTGATATAGATATCACATTTTTTTATCCATTCATTTATCAATGGATGCTTAGGTTGTTATCATGTTGTGAATACTGTGAATAATGCTACAATAAATATGGGCTGCAGATATAATTTTATTTCCTTCAGACATATACAAGGAAATGAAATTGTTGAATATGGCAGTTCTGTTTTATTTTTTCTAAGAACCACTGTAATGGTTTCCATAGTGGCTGCACCAATTTAAATATATACCAGTAGTGTGCAAGGGCCCCCTTTTCTCCATATCATCTACCTTTCTTATCTTTGTTATTATTATTATTACAGCCATCCTAGGGTTTCCCAGATGGCTCAGTGGTAAAGAATCTGCCTGCCAATGCAGAAAACCTGAGTTCAGTCCTTGGGTGGGAAAGATCCCCTGAAGAGGGAAATAGTGACCCACTCCAGTATTCTTGCCTGGAGAATTGCGTGAACAGGGGAGCCTGGCAGGCTACCATCCATGGTGTTGCAAAAGAGTTAGACATGACTCCGCGACTAAACAACAACATAGCCACCCTAACACGTGAGAAGTGATAACTCATTGTGGTTTTGAGTTGCATTTCCTTTTTTTTTGCATTTCCTGATGATTAGTGATGTTGAACATCTTTTGTATACCTGTTTTTTATATCTTCTTTGGAAAAATGTCTATTCAAGTCCTTGACCATTTTTAAATTGGATTATTTGTGGGGTTTTTTTGGTAATTAATTTGTGTGAGTTCCTTACATATTTTGGAAATTAATCCCTTATCAGATATCTAATTCACAAATATTTTCTCTCATTCCATAGGCTGCCTCTGAACTCTCCTGATCGTTTCTTTTGTTGTGCAGAAACTTTTTATAATGTAGTCTTTTGTCTATTTTGCTTTTGTTGCCTGAGGTTTTGGTGTCATATCTGAAAAATTATTGCCAAACCAATGTCAAGAAGCTTTTTCTCTGTGTTTTCTTCTAGGAGTTGTGTGGTTTTGGGTCTTACATTTAAGCCTTTAATTCATTTTGAGTTGGCTTTTGGGTGTGGTATGAGATAGTGGTCCAGTTTCCCAATGCCACTTTTTGAAGAGATTATCCTTTCCCCGTCATTTATTCTTCACACCCCCATCAAAAATTGGAGAAGGCAATGGCACCCCACTCCAGTACTCTTGCCTGGAGAATCCCATGGATGGAGGAGCCTGGTAGGCTTCAGTCCATGGGGTCACTACAAGTCGGATCCGACTGAGCGACTTCACTTTCGCTTTTCACTTTCACACAATGGAGAAGGCCATGGCAGCCCACTCCAGTGTTCTTGCCTGGAGAATCCCAGGGACGGCAGAGCCTGGTGGGCTGCCGTCTATGGGGTCGCACGGAGTCGGACACGACTGAAGCGACTTAGCAGCAGCAGCAGCAGCATCAAAAATTAGTCGACCACATCAGGTTCTACTTCATATTCTAGTTCTTTGACTCTCTCTTTTAATTTTTGGCTGTGCTGGGTCTTCGTTGCTGCATCCAGGCTTTCTCTAGTTGTAGTGAATGGGGTCTACTCTCTAATTGTGGTGTGTGGGCTTCTCATTGTGGTGGCTTCTCTTGTTGCAGAGCACAGGCTCTAGGGTTTGTGGGCTTCAGTAGTTGTTGTGTGTGGGCTCTGTACCTGTGGCCCGTGCACTTAGTTGCCCTTTGGGTTCAATCCCTGGGTCGGAAAGATTCTCTGAAGCAGAATGGGGCAACCCATTTCAGTATTATTGCCTGGAGAATCCCATGGGCAAGGAGTCTGGTGGGCTACAGTCCATGCGGTCACAAAGAGTCGGACGTGGCTGAAGCGACATAGCACGCGTGAACTTTGTTCCAAGTGCTCTGCTGTGCTCTGAGTATAAGAATAAAGAAGAGGGACTTCCCTGATGGTCCAGTGGCTAAGACTCCACAACCCAATGCAGGAGGCTCAGGTTCAATCCCTGGTCAGGGAACTAGATCCCACATGCCACAAGCAAGTGTTTGTATGCTGCAACGAAAGATCCCATGTGCTGCCACTAAGACCACGTGCAGCCAAATGAATAAAATAAATGTTAAAAAAAAGAGAGAATGAAGGAGACATGTGCCCTCTGGAGGAACTCAGAGAGCTCTTGTTTCTAGGTCTGGCTAATAGAGAACAGCAGAGCCAAGGTGAGAACCCAGGTGTCGTGATTTCCACCTCAGTGCTTTTGCTGAAGTTTAGAAGTTTGACCAGTACTGAAAGCAGAAAATGCTCTAGAGTGATGTAAGTAAATCAGTACCTCTAACTTGTGGTAGGTTAATAAGGGCCTGGGTATTCTGGAACTTTTAAAACTAACCTACAGAGTCTGAGCTAATGGGCCCTAAAGTCTCTACAGAAGGGATCAAATTTGGTACCTAAGATACATTCCCAAAGAAAAGTACTAAGACATCAAAGGTGTTGGTTTTAAAACACAAAAGCACTAAAGAAATTATTTAAAGTATCAAGATGAGTAGTTAAATGTAATTGAGGTCATTTCTTAATGACTCAGTTAAAGTGATTCTACATATGGGGGAGATAGGAAATCTTCAATATCCAGTTTGAGCAGCTCTTCCTTGCTCCTTGCTGTTGCTGCTGCTGCTAAGTCACTTTAGTCATGTCCGACTCTGTGTGACCCCATAGACGGCAGCCCACCAGGCTCACTCATCCCTGGGATTCTCCAGGCAAGAACACTGGAGTGGGTTGCCACTTCCCTCTCCAATGCATAAAAGTGAAAAGTGAAAGTGAAGTCGCTCAGTCGTGTCCAACCCTCAACGACCCCATGGACTGCAGCCTTCCAGGCTCCTCCACCCATGGGATTTCCCAGGCAGAAGTACTGGAGTGGGGTGCCATTGCCTTGCTGTAGGGAGAGGCTTTTAAGACATGGTAGCTATTTGCAGGAGAAGGCGATGGCACTCCACTCCAGAACTCTTGCCTGGAAAATCCCATGGATGGAGGAGCCTGGTGAGCTGCAGTCCATGGGGTTTCGAAGAGTCGGACACGACTGAGCAACTTCACTTCCACTTTTCACTTCCATGCATTGGAGAAGGAAATGGCAACCCACTCCAGTGTTCTTGCCTGGAGAATCCCAGGGACAGGGAAGCCTGTTGGGCTGCCGTCTATGGGGTCGCACAGAGTCGGACATGACTGAAGCGACTTAGCAGCAGCAGCAGCAGCTATTTGCACTTGTGTCCCTTCATCAGGAAAACAAGGCAACCAAAGCAGGACAAAGGGAACTCAGGAGCATTGAATGTCATTGAGGGGCCCCGAGTTTTATGTGTGTGTGTCTTTAATCATCAAAATAAACTTGTGTGGTAGGGTTTCTTATCTTTATCTTACTGAAAACTAAATTTAAATTTTTTTCTTGGTCCACACCCTGCAGCTTGCAGGCTTTTAGTTCCCCAACCAGGGATTGAAACTGTGTCCTTGGCAGTGAAAGCACAAGTCTTAGCTTCTGTACAGCCAGGGAATTCCCTAAACCCAAATGTTTTAAAAACTGTGCTGAAGGACACAGTTTGTAAATGGCAGACTCAGAAATGATGAGACTTTCCTGCCAGTCCAGTGGTTAAGATTCTCTTCTATTGCAGGGACACAGATTTGAACCCTGGTTGGGTAAACAAGATGTTGCAGGAAGAGTAAAAAAATAATAATAATAATAAATGAATGAAACTAGGCTAGTTTATGGAACCTTGGAACCAGTTCCAAGATTCATGTTCTCTTCAGTGTACCATGCCACCTCTGGGGATTAGAACAAGATTTAAATGAAAGAAAAAAACACCAGAAGGAGAAGTAGGGAAGGTTATAAATAAGGAAGAGCTAATTTATATTTTTGTTGAATTAACAAATATGTATCAGCAGATAGGCTGGGCTTATAATCCTTTTTATTCTCTGATCAAACATCGCTTTTCAACATACTGTGTCAGGAACCAAGCTCAATTCCCTCCTTTACTTGTGCTGTACCCTGAAGCAAATGCTCATACTCACTGAGAATTTTCTGAATGATTCAGCCTTTATGGAGGAATAGAAAGATAAAATCCTGGGCTCTGGAGGCAGAGTATCTGTGTTTAAATCCACATTTACAGCCAACTAGATATATGTAACAAATTATTTTACCTTCCTATATCTTGGTTTGGAGAAGGCAATGGCACCCCACTCCAGTACTCTTGCTTGGAAAACCCCATGGACGAAGGAGCCTGGTAGGCTGCAGTCCATGGGGTTGCTAGGAGTCGGACACGACTGAGCGACTTCACTTTCACTTTTCACTTTCATGCATTGGAGGAGGAAATGGCAACCCACTCCAGTGTTCTTGCCTGGAGAATCCCAGGGATGGGGGAGCCTGGTGGGCTACCATCTATGGGGTCACACAGAGTCGGACATAGCAGCAGCAGCATATCTTGGTTATCTCAGTGGGGACAATATTAATGAAGTTTCACTCCTAAATTTGACCACCTATACTTCCCTGGTTGTCCAGTGCTTAAGAATCTGCTTGCAAGTCAGCGGATTTGAGTTCAATCTCTGATCTGAAGATTTCTGGAACTAAGATCCCACATGCCACAGAGTAACTAAGCCCACAAGCTGCAACTAGAGAGTCTGAGAACCACAAGGAAAGATCCTGCATGGAACAGCAAAGGCCTGACACAGCCAAGTAAACAAATAAAATGTTTTTTGAATTTTATATTAAAATATATTTAAAATTTTTATATATTGAAGGTGAAAGTCACTCAGTTGTGTCTAACTCTTTGCCACCCCATGAACTATACAGTCCCTGGAATTCTCTAGGCCAGAATACTGGAGTGGGTAGCTTTTACCTTCTC
The DNA here is from genome assembly GCA_935064755.1 of Tragelaphus eurycerus. Lineage (NCBI taxonomy): Eukaryota > Metazoa > Chordata > Mammalia > Artiodactyla > Bovidae > Tragelaphus > Tragelaphus eurycerus. Next base: position 11,847,926 of record CAKXYN010000036.1, on the reverse strand, counting down.
CAGGGGATCTTTCCAACCCAGGGATCAAACCCAGGTCTCCCGCATTGCAGTCAGATTCTTTACCAGCTGAGCCACAAGGGAAGCCCTTTTATATATGAAAATATATATATTATATATATATTTATAAAAACTTGTGTGACATGAATGATACATAGAACATACTGTCTAGTCCAAAGTGAGTGTTCAAGAAATGTTAGTTTTTCTATTATTATTGTAAAAACAAATATGATAGGTATAAATAAATTGTCTCCCTAATCTTAGAGGCAAGAAATGATACAGTTCTTTAGATTGTAAACCATTTTGGTTTATTTCAAGGATTAGTAAAAAGTCCTCTGATGAATTTGGAGATCTCACTCCTATCCTTTGGAGCAGATATGTTTAGAGTTTATGAGTCTCATTGAAGGAAGATCATTGGTGATGTCCAGGCTTATGTGCCCTATTCTGAGATGGTGGCACTTCCTAGGATTGTTGTTGTTTCTATTCAAGTTTCTACCACTCATTTGATTGTGGCCAGGTCACCACCAATTGCATAAACCCAAATCCAAAAGCCTTCTTGTCTGAATCTAACCAGGCATTTGAGTTTGAGGCATTACCTTTTCAATATGCTCTGTCCCCATGTGTCCTAAGACACCTGAGCCTACGTTTTGTTAACACACAAGTCTCTGTAGTTATTACCTTCAAAACAGCCAAACAGATTGTCTGTCAGATTCCCTTCTCTGGCTCTGAAGAAAAGGCATTCTTTTTTTACCAAGGGCATTAAGGCTGAACCCAGAACTTGAGAAACACAATTCTGGGGGCTTTCCTTGTAGTCCAGTGGTTAAGACTTCACCTTCCAATGCAGAGAATGCAAATTTGACCCCTGGTTGAGGAGATAACATCCCACCTGCCCCAGAGCCAAAAAAAAAAAAAAAAATCAAAACATAAAACAGAATCCATATTGTAACAAATTTGAAATTTGATAAAGGCTTTAAAAATGGCCCACATTAAAAAAAAAATTCTAAAAAAAGAGAAAGAAACATAATTCCGGTCTACTCTTACTGATGAAAGAGGAGGATATGCATTATATTCTGGTGAGATTACATCAGAAAAAAACCCTCAAAATAACAACAAACTTTTTCAATAAATCACCTTGTTTTATGTATATAAAACCATTCTATCTGTAAGATACTGTAGGAAAAGCAAGACGCTTACCATTAAGACCTAGTCAAGATAAAACAACTGAGACACTTCAAAGCTTCCTGAAAATTCTATCAAAAATCTGAGTATCCTTACAGTGATTTTAAAACATGACAGTTTTAACTAAGCCCTAGTTTGGAGAGTTACATCTCTGCCTGAAGATATACTTTGATGGCCATAATCTTTGTCTTTCTGCTTCAGTGACGTGGAGACGGATTGGATGCCAGCGTGTCAGAGAATCTGCCTAGCTGATTAGGCTTCTGTAGACACAACAAAGGCCATATTTTAAATTAGCTCCACACCGTCTAATCAGAATGAACAGACTACTTGGGTCTGTGATGGAGATGTATTGGCAGCTGATGAAGGCTGTCTAGAGGGATTTTTGGTGAAAACCCAAAGTATTTTAATGCTGAAAGCAATTTGATTCCAGTGTAAGGATTAAGGGCGATTTAGAAGGAAATGTTTATGCTAACAATTCATTTCTATTACAATTGGTTCTATAGTTTGTCTTTATATATTAGCTTTAACAATTATGCAAGATAATTTTTCTTATCTCTGTCATCAGGGGCTTAAAAATATTAATTTGTTAGAATTTAATCACACTCAGGAACATTTTGATATCTCAGATCACTTCATCAAGATGCCCGTGAACGTTCAGGGGAAACACTCTAACTGCAGATTCATGTCTGTTGGTTGGGGAAGCCGATTTCATCTTTTTTCAAATATTTATTTATTTATTTAGCTGCACTGGGTCTTAGATGCAACACGTGGGACCTTGGTGGGTCATGTGGGGTCTTTTGGTGTGGCACATGGACTCTCTAGTTGTGGCTCTTGGGCTCCACAGTGCACAGGTTCAGTAGCTGCAGCTGGTGGGCTTAGCTGCTTCACTACATGTGGGATCTTACTTTCCTGACCGGGGATCGAACCTGGGCCACCTGTCTTGGGAGCCTGGAGTCCTAGCCACACTAAGGGCCTCTAAGGACGTCCCCTGTACTCCCTTTCTGTTCTGAGAATGGTGACTCAAGCTGGGCAGGCACAGCCTCACCAGCTTCTGCCTGCTGTCATTCCTGTGGTGGCATCTTAGCTTCCTGTCTGGCCTTGGTGATTCTCGATGTTTTAGTTTGGTTCTCCAGCTTCCCATCAATTCTGCAAGTCTCCTCAGTCCATCCAATGTGTTTTCTATTCCATAAGATATCCAGAGGACAGTTCTATTTACATTTAATAAATAACTTATCCAGCTTTTTATTGTGGTTGTGTATATCTCTGCAACAAGACTATAAGCCAGTGGAGAGCAAGACCTATGATTTATTCATCTTCTTGTCTTGTAGATGATCAAGAAGAGATGTGATGCTAACCAAATGCTGTATCAAATGTAATCAATCATCAAATGTTTTTAATATCTTTCTTGTGAAGGAGATATTGGGTAGGCCAAGAGTTCATTTGGGTTTTTCCTTAACATCTTATGGAACACCCAAAACTAACTTTTTGGCCAACCCGATGTTATTTTATACATGTATGAATATGCTACTGTCTTTAAGTACAATAAAACTGTCATAGAATCAACCTCATCTTGACCTAAGCCTTCCTGAGAAAACTATTGGATAGGAAATGTGAATTTCTCTTTTCTATGGAGTAAAGTCCTTCATATACCACTTTGCAAATATCTCCAATGTTTTTTGCAAAAATCTAGTCTGCTACTGCTGCTAAGTCGCTTCAGTTGTGTCCAACTCTGTGCGACCTCATAGATGGCAGCCCAGTAGGCTCCTCTGTCCCTGAGATTCTCCAAGCAAGAATACTGGAGTGGGTTGCCATTTCCCTCTCCAGTGCATGAAAGTGAAAAGTGAAAGTGAAGTCGCTCAGTCATGCCCTACTCTTAGCAACCCCATGGACTGCAGCCTACCAGGCTCCTCCATCCATGGAATTTTCCAGGCAAGAGTACTGGAGTGGGTTGCCATTGCTTCTACCCATTTCCCTTGTTCCTTACAGAACTGGTCTAATTGTAGAACAGTATTATACTTAAGAGACCCTCCAACTGGCCATCCTTCACCGTCCTCCAATGGATACCATGGCCATGCAGCATCACGTAGGAAGACCAGGTGTGTCTCCTTTAAGCCCTGGTGATCAAATCTATCCCAGTTTTTCAGGATACAGTTCAAAGGGGTGAAGCTGGAATTGTTAGCTCCCATCTGTAAAAGAGAAAAAAAGTGACCAGTGCCATTTTTCTACCAGAGGCATCCCTCCCTGCTCTAGATGGGGGTGTAGACAGACTTTACACCAAAAGATTTTCCTTCCCAGTCGGACTTAGTCTGTCCCTTACCAACGCAGGCACCGTCCATGTCCCTCCCGGTTCTACCACCGAGATGGGGTGGGGATGTACCAGGGGGTAGACTTGATAGTATCCCTACTTGACTTTCAGCTCTTCACCCTTAACCTTGCTTGCCTCTGAAGCCACCCGAATACAGTCTACCAGATCTATAATTTTCCATGGATTGCCTCCAACTCTCATCTCTCATGAACACCTTCTCATGGCTGGGCATTGATTTTTATATTTTCTTCCAGTTAATTGTCCCTTCCTCTGAGGTCCAGGATTAAAATCTGTGCTCTGTTACTTCTTTCTTCACTTGTCCCTCCCCCTATATGTATAAGACAGTTTCCAAATCTTTATCTCAACACAAACTTTCTCAGCTGTGCTCCAGTTTTATACCTACTCTTACCTGAGTGACATGAACATATACATATATTGCCACCCATCCAAGCTAAATCTGGCAAAAATTGAACTTATCTTTTAAACCATCACCCTGTCATTTTTCCCATCATTAAAACTACCATCAGACTTAGAACACGGAGTAATCCTCTATTTTATTATCCTACTCATAGAGATCAAGTCTATAAGTCAAAGTTTCCCAAAATAAATATTTTCTTTTATCTCTGTTCACCTGTATATATGCCAAACAAAGAAACAAAACCAGACATGTTTTGAACTAAATAGTAGAGTTAATATATAAGAAGGAATATAATCTGTTTCACCCAATCATCTCTCATTGGAGCTTCTGGGAATCTAATATCTCCAGCCCCGACCCTGAGTTGATTTGATTTGGGTAGGAGAAATATGGAATTAGAGAATGACTTTTTAAAAAATCTGTAGCCAATGTAGTCTAGCTTAGTTTTGATTTGTTTTATATTTTATCCACTTAAGTGTAATAAAATGGTTGGATTCTACCAATCAATGGCAATAAGATGACCACAAGATCCTACAGGTAAAAGTACTAAGAAGGGACACATATTTTTGAAACCTAGATTGTTTTTTCTTCATTAATTTTTTAATTTTAGTATAGCTGATTTACAATATTGTGTTAGTTTCAGCAAAGTGAATCAGTTATACCTATACATATATCCATTTTTTTCCAGATTCTATTCATATATGTTATTATAGAACGCTGAGTAGAGTTCCATGTGTAAACAGGAGGTTCTTATTAATTATCTATTTTATATAGACATTATTAGTTACCTAATTAGTTATATATTTTATATAGATAGTGTGTACATGTTAATCCCAACCTCTTAATTTATCACTTTCTCCCATGTTTCTCCTTTGGTAACCATTAGCTTGATTTCAAGATCTGTAAGTCTGTTTCTATTTTGGAAATAAGTTCATTTGCCTCATTTTTATTAGCTTCCACAAATAAGTGCTATCATATGATAATTGTCTTTCTCTGTCTGACTTATGTCACTTGGTTTGATAATCTCTAGGTTCATGCATGTTGCTGCAAATGGCATTATTTTGTTCTTTTTTATGCCTGAGTGATATTCTATTGTATAATGCACCATATATTCTTTATCCATTCCTCTGTCAATGGACATTTAGATTGCTTCCATGTCTTACCTATTGTGAGCAGAGCTGCAATGAACATTGGGGTGCATGTATCTTTTCAAATTATGATTTTTCACTAGATATATGCCCAGAAGTGAGACTGCTGGATCATATGGTAATTTTATATTTAGTTTTTTAAGGACCCTCCATACTGTTATCCATAATGATTGTACCAGTTTACATTCCCACTGACAGTGTAGGAGGATTCCCTTTTCTCTACACCCTTTCCAGCATTTATTTTTTAGGGATGGTTTTATGATAGCCCTCTGACCGGGGCGAGGTGGTAGTTCATTGTGTCTTTATTTTATTTTATTTTTGGTTTGTTTCATAGTATGTGGTTCATTATTTTATATGTATACATGAGTTACCTTTGTGGTTTCATTTAACATAAATATTTACTTTTGTATCCACACTGTTAACAATTAAGTGGAATATTCCTTTGATCTAAATCATCACTAATTCTTACACTATACTATCAGTCAGTTCAGTTCACTTCAATCGCTCAGTGGTGTCCGTCTCTTTGCAACCCCATGAATCGCAGCACGCCAGGCCTCCCTGTCCATCACCAACTCCCAGAGTTCACTCAGACTCATGTCCATCAAGTCAGTGATGCCATCCAGCCATCTCATCCTCTGTCGTCCCCTTCTTGTCCTGCCCCCAGTCCCTCCCAGCATGAGTCTTTTCGCGTGCCCGCCGCAGCCACCTGTGCCTTCGTGCGCCCGCTGCCTGCTGCAGTATAGTATACTATCAGATCATATCAGTTGCTCAGTTGTGTCCGACTCTTTGCAACCCCATGAATCGCAGCACACCAGGCCTCCCTGTCCATCACCAACTCCCAGAGGTCACTGAGACTCACATCCATTGAATCAGTGATGCCATCCAGCCATCTCATCCTCTGTCGTCCCCTTCTCCTCTGGCCCTCAATCTCTCCCAGCATCAGAGTCTTCTCCAATGAGTCAACTCTTCGCATGATGTGGCCAAAGTACTGGAATTTCAGCTTTAGCATCATTCCTTCCAAAGAAATCCCAGGGCTGATCTCCTTCAGAATGGACCGGTTGGATCTCCTTGCAGTCCAAGGGACTCTCAAGAGTCTTCTCCAACACCACAGCTCAAAAGCATCAATTCTTCCGCGCTCAGGCTTCTTCACAGCCCAGCTCTCACATCCATACATGACCACAGGAAAGACCATAGCCTTGACTAGGCGAACCTTTGTTGGCAAAGTAATGTCTCTGCTTTTGAATATGCTATCTAGGTTGGTCATAACTTTCCTTCCAAGGAGTAAGCATCTTTTAATTTCATGGCTGCAGTCACCATCTGCAGTGATTTTGGAGCCTAGAAAAATAAAGTCTGACACTGTTTCCACTGTTTCCCCATCTATTTCCCATGAAGTGATGGGACCGGATGCCATGATTTCTGCTTTATTGACTACGCCAAAGCCTTTGACTGTGTGGATCACAATAAACTGTGGAAAATTCTGAAAGAGATGGGAATACCAGACCACCTGATCTGCCTCTTGAGAAATTTGTATGCAGGTCAAGAAGCAACAGTTAGAACTGGACATGGAACAACAGACTGGTTCCAAATAGGAAAAGGAGTACGTCAAGGTTGTATATTGTCACCCTGTTTATTTAACTTATATCCAGAGTACATCATGAGAAACGCTGGACTGGAAGAAACACAAGCTGGAATCAAGATTGCTGGGAGAAATATCAATAACCTCAGTTATGCAGATGATACCACCTTTATGGCAGAAAGTGAAGAGGAACTCAAAAGCCTCTTGATGAAAGTGAAAGTGGAGAGTGAAAAAGTTGCCTTAAAGCTCAACATTCAGAAAATGAAGAATACTATACTTTACCATACCAATAAAGATGCCTAGCTATAAAGCACAGCCTGGAGGAAACACACTGAACACTCTGCAATCATTCACAAACTCCCTATGCCCAAAGCCCTCATGGCTAACTGCTCACTGGGCCATTCCATCTGTATGTACTCAAGTCCTCATTTTCCATAAAGGTATTCTTTATTCCCTATTTTCTAGTCACTCAAGCATGAAAGTGTGTGCATATTTTCAAATCCCTTTCTCTCAACCCAGTAAGTTAATCATATTCATTTCTTATTCTATTTTTTAATTTATTATATTTATATTTATTTAGTTAGTTAGCTATTTGGCTGAACCAGATCTTAGTTGTGGCATGCAGGATCTTTGATTTGTGTTCTGGTATGAGGGATCTTTCAGTTGTTGCATTCAAACTCTTAATTGCAGCATGGGGGATCTAGTTCCCTGACCAGGGACAGAACCCAGGCCCCCTGCACTGGGAGTATGTAGTGTTAGTCATTGGACCACCAGGGAAATCTCACACATCCATTTCATTTCTGAAAAAAATACCTTTCGTTTATTTTACCCCCATTTCATTGTTACTGTCACTAATGTATTCTGATTTTGTATCTCTTGCCTTGATGATTGCAGTAGACTCCTCATTGACTCCTTGATTCCAATCTCTTCTCTTGACCAGTAACCCTCCACACTGTCAATAGACTTGTCTTTCTAAAGGGACATCTGGTCACTTCTTCTCTGATCCAAAAAATTTCGATGCCTCATTGCCATTATAATGCAATTCAAATTTCATAGTATGATATTCAGGGTTTTGATCTGAAATCAGTCATTAAATTAGTGTTCAAAACATTTCATGTACATTTTCTTCTACTCTCAAGATTCTATTGCTTGACACCCCTTTTGTTGCTTACCACTCACTATAGGCACTGCTACTCTGGCTGCACGAGTCCTTTCCTAAATATGCACCATGATTCCCTGTCTCCATAGTTTTGTAACTCTCATTCATTTTGATTGGAATATTCACTCATTCTTCTCTTTTGTGTCAAAAATTCTATTCTTCTTGGCAAAATTCAAATGACCATTGTGTTAAAAATTGTTGCAGTTGAAATTAGATAGTTCTTCCCTGTGTGTTCTTTTAATTCTTCCCCCTCTTATATCAAATAAATTAAATACTTATTTAAAATGCTTATCGATGTTTCTTCTATTATATTTGTATGAAGTTTGCCAGGTCAAATACAGGTTATTTTATCTGTCTCTCTCAGCCCTTAATCCCCTGTTTAACTAGATAATGCCTGCTCATCTCCTGAGGCTTAGTTTAAGTGTCTCTTTATAAATGAGTCTCCCCTGAATTCTTAGAAAATGTTGATCTTCCAAAAAACATTTATGGTTACATGAACTTTTCCTTAATATCATATTGTACATGAGTAATTGCTTAAATCTTCATTGCCAGACCATATGTTACCTACTTCATTGCAGCATACCTTTTATTTTTTTTTAATTAAATTTTATTTTGCTTAACTTTACAATATTGTATTGCTTTTACCATACATTGAGATGGATCCGCCACCAGTATTGCAGCATACCTTTTAATCAGCATGTTTGGCACATAAAAGGAATTCAATAAATATCTATTCCGTGAATGAATGATACTATTTTTTAACCTCTATAACTGCAACAAGACTAAGTATGATGCATTTGATTGATTTAGCATTCAAAAAAAATGCATGTCATGTAATATAATTAAATCCATTGTCAAGAAGTCATATACAAACTGAGCACTCAATAAATATTTCTTAGATGAATGAGGAAATGAATGAATGAATACAGTTCCATATTCCAGTCTAGTATGGAAAGAATGCTAGACTGAGAATTTGAAGGTCTGGGAAAGTTGTAGCACTATCTTACTGTACGGTTTTGAACAATTTACCTAACTGTTCTTTGTCTGAGTAATAAATTCTGTACTACCTGCTGATAAAGATGAGGTAAAACACAAATGGAAGGAGTTTTCATGATACTACAATTGAAGGGAAATGAATATGAAATGAATATGGACTATAGACTGCTCTGTTCTGCTCTATTGCTAGGGAGAATGTTTTTTCCAGCTGAATTGAAAAAGGATTGCATTTAAAGAGTTGGAATTCCTTTCTCTGAAGAAGTGGGAATCACCTATAAGATATAACTGCTTTCTCCATCAGAAATATGAACCTTGAATTCCTTCAACACAAGTATCCCCATCCTCAAATATTGAATATTTTAAACTAAATGTTTAGAGGTTTTTAATCTCATACCAGAGCTGTGACATTGCTCTGTATATTCCTCAGCCTAACAGTTTATATATTTCCTAATCTTAGAGTCCATATATCTTATATATGGTCTATCTATCAAATTCTATGAACTTTTCTAAGAGTTCAAGGATTTAGGAACTCCCTGAAATTCTAGGGGGAATGTTATATGTATTTATATGGAGGGGGGTATATTTAGCACAGTTTAAAAAATCAGGTTCTTAAATGTGCCAAAAGCCTAAAGATCACTGGTATAGGCAAAGATGAGAAAATATCCAAGAAACTGAAGAAAAAACAAACATTGAAAGGTGAGCTTAACAATAGCAACAAGCATAAAACCAGAGAATTTTACAGAGATGTAGAGGTAAGAAAACCCAGTCCTGCTCTCAGGCCATATTGAGTCAGTTTACGCCTTCTGGTAAATCTCTGTAATTTGGTTTCTTAGTCCAAAGGAAATCAGAAGGACCAAATTAGAAGAGTGATGTTTAAAAGAATATGGGGGAGTTTCCTGGTGGCCTACTGGTTAGGATCCAGCAATTTCACCACTGGTTTGATCCCTGATCAGGGAACCTTCCCATACGCCATGCAGGAAAAAAATGCAAAAAAATATTTTTCCAAATAAATGAAAGAATATGTCTTGGTATAGATTCTTCAGAGTTCATTTTTCCCACCTACTCATTTTATGCTCTTTATATATCTTGTTTCAACTGTTATTTTAGTTTCACATTTATAAAACTTAGCATTTTTAACATTTGTTCTTCATGTGTATGGGATCATTTTAGCCATGTTTTATGTCTCTTATAATTACTCTAGTGTTGAGGTTGAAAGTTTGAAAATCTTATTGTTTTTTAGTTGATGTTTTGTTCTTAGAATTTTCTTTTGATATTTTTAAACTGAGATATGTTTGACATAAAATATGGTATTAGTTTTGGATGCACAATATAATGATTTAATATTTGTAAATGTTGAGAAATGATCCTTATGATAAAATTAGTTAACATCCATCACCACATGTTACAATTTTTTTTCTTTGACATTCTTTGTCCTTTTTTATTTTGGTAAAAAAATATTCTTTAATTCCAGAAGTCTCCAAAAAGCAAAAGTTGAATTTGCCACACACTGGGAAACTATATACATAGTATTTAAATTGTATTGAATATTATAAGTAATCTGGAGATTTTTTAATATATCTTTTAATTTTTTTTAATTGGAATATAATTGTTTTACAGTGTGTGTTAGTTTCTGCTGTACAACAACATTGATCAGCTATATGTATACATATATCCCTTCCTTCCCGAACCTTCCTCCCAACCCTCTCATCCCACCTCTCTAGGTGAGCACAGAGCACTGAGCTGAGCTCCCTGTTCTACACAGCAGTTTCTCACTAGCTATCTGTTTTACACATGGTGGTGTATTTATGTGAATGCTATTCTCTCAGTTCGTCCCGCTCATCCCTTTGGCATTCTTAAAGGGCACACTTTTCCTTCCCTCATGTCTCTTAAGATCAGTTAGGACTTGGAGTAGTGGGAGTCAATGAGTGAATGCCTATGGCAACCTGTATAATACCTAGTAAACATTTTTTCCTGTTGATTTCTGCTACATGGTTGTGATGGGGCGAATAATGATTCTTTCAGGGACAAATGGGAGAGAGCCACAAATACAGCTTAAAAATGATTCAGCATCCTAAACTCGTACTTTTGCTTTTGTTACCCAGCACTTTATATTGTCACTCCAATATTACATTTTCACCCCTAAATCTCTCACTCTGTCTCTCTCTCTCTCTCTCTCTCTCTCTACACACACACACAAATAATAATAATCTGAGTTCTCCAGAGAAACAGAAGGAGAGAGAGAGAAAGAGAGGTTGTAAGAAATTGACTCTCGTGTTTATGGAGACTGACCAGTCGTGAACTGGTGAGCTGGGGACCCAGAGGAACTGATGGTGTAGTTCCAGCCTTAATCTGAAGGCCTGAGAACCAGGAGAACAGCTGTAGTTTGAGAACAAGCAGGCTTGAAACTCAGGAAAAGTTGATGTTTTCATTCAAGCCCAAAGAAAGGAAAAGCCAATGTCTGAATTTGAAGGCAGTAAGGTAGGATGAATTCTTTCTCACTCAGATACGTCTTTTTGTTCTATTCAGTCCCTTCAACTGATTGGATGAAGCCCACCCACATTAGACAGGGTAATCTTCTTTACTTAGTCTACAGATTGAAATGTTAATCTTATTTTAAGGAATACCTTCATGGAAACACCTAGAGTAGTTTGACCAAATTACAGTGCACCCTGTGACCCACTCAGGATCACATAAAATTAACCATCAAACACTTCCCTCCCCTCCCCTGCCCAATTTGAGGCAGGCTTCAGTGTTCCCAGGTTTTCTGTTAGTTATTACACTGATTTCTTATATCTATGCTTCTATCTCTCATCTCTGAAATCTGCAGGGTTAATTTGGTAGAGAAAGTCAGCAGTCTGTACTAATTTTCCATTTTGTCAGGAATCTCCTACTTATAATTCCTAAATTATTTGTATTATCACTAGTATTTTTCTCCCTGTATTAGAGAAAATTGCCTCTCTTTTTCAAAATTAATTTCTATTGTATTCATCTCTTTCCCCAGTCTCCATTACATTGTCCATTCCACCAACCCATTAGGGAACTGTACTTGTGTGTATGTCTATGTAAGCATGTATTTATTTCTACTCTCTCTGGACCAATAAGAATACTCCTCCTATAGGCACACCATAAATGTTCGTTGAATGAACAGATAAATGAATGAATAATGAATGGGTGAATGGAATTATCACTGAGTACAAATCTTTAATGTAAAAATCATGAAACATTATGCAAATGAGAAAGAAATTCATTTTATGAATGGTGGTAGAAAGTCATATAGTTGAGCTATGAAACATTATAAAATACTTTCTAGTTTTAAAACACAAGATTAAACAATGGAAATTGCTAGTTCTTGTGATCACTTGTTATGTCTCATTATAGTTCCAAGTAATTCTCATTTATTTTATTTCAATTTGTGTATGCATGTGTGTGATTCTGTTCAATTTTCAACATGCTTCAACTAGATTTGGCTTGTGTCTATAAGCTGGATACTATGAAAGACTCTTGGAGAATTATTCCATGACTTGTTTGGTCTCTAGGTAATTCAAAGATTCATTGTCACCTTAATTGAACAGCCATTCTTCTTTTTAACTTTTCCTTTCTTCTCCCACCTCCTATGCGCTCCTTCTATTCTTCTGTTTTCTTTTAGCAGGTATGAGTGGGAGGTCTGTATTATTTTTGGAATATTCAGTTCTCTTTGGGGAATTAGCTAGCATGCTTGACTTCCAAGAACTCTAGAGTGAAATGAGTTGACAGAATGTAAATTTAACCCTACTTCAATAGCTTTGCTATGTGGTTTGCTCATAAGCAAAGATCATATTTGATATTAGTTTCATTTAGAAAACAATTTTTCTATGAAAGTGAAAGAACATAAGCAATGAAAGTTAGAATAGAAGTGATATTTTCAGTTAGCTTAACCCAGCAGATTTGTATAAGTTGCATTGTTTATTTTAAAATTTATCTGAGATTCTCTTTTAAATATATCTAACAGAAGGCAGTTGATCTCTTAACTAAGAAGTTCACTTTTAAAAAATTTCAGCTCATATTTATTGAGCACCTAGAATATGCCAATGTACCAGGCACAATTCTAGTTCCAGGGGACTCAGTTAACATAATAAATTTTCACAGCAGAATCTTGTTATCCATTATTCATACTGATTTTATTTCTTTATCCCTATTAAATGTATAAACAAAGAGTAACTTCCCCCTGAGTTTTATTTTTTCTAAATGTGATTTCTTCAAATTGTAGCTAAAATATATCTTATTTCAATCAAATTCTTACTATGAAGTTTGATTTATGTTAAAAACACGTTTGTCAAATAATCTCTTTTATTCTTTGATATTGTATTAACAGAAGAGAATTTTCATCCATTCTGCATGCAGCAAATATTTATCAGTCCTTCCTTCCATGCTGAGTGCTAGACGTAGGGTTATAAAAAGGTATATAATCAAATCAGAACTCTAATTCTAAAAGTTATGAATACAGTTGTAACGCTAGACCTCCAAGAAGATCAATAACAGGCAAACGACTCAGGATCAAATGTGGAAAATTAAAAATCATACATTATTGTGTTGTTTATTATCTTTTTATAAGATATAGAATCAAATGTTGTGTTGTACTTAGAGACACTGTACCTTCAGATTCTATGACAAGACAACCTTGAATTTTTAATAGCTTATGAGTTGTAAGATCCACTTAGAAAAATTCAAAACATAGGATCTATGTAATATCCTTGAAAAAAGTTATTTTCACCCTACTGCAAGAATTATACATACATATATATACATATAACAGTTTTTTAAATTTTATTTTATTTAACTTTACAATATTGTATTGGTTTTGCCATATATCAAAATGAATCTGCCACAGGTATACATGTGTTCCCCATGCTGAACCCTCCTCCCTCCTCCCTATTCGTAACATCCTTCTGGGTCATCCCAGTGCACCAGCCCCAAGCATCCAGTATCGTGCTTTGAACCTGGACTGGCGACTCATTTCATATATGATATTATACATATTCCAATGCCATTCTCCCAAAATTGACTTCATAATTTCTTGATGCCACTAAAATTATTAGAACTTTTAATTGGTATTACTGCAAAGATCAACACTGTGGAAACTCTGCCTCTTCTCACAACAACGCATTTCTAATAGAACTAGTATTTGCTTTTCTTGAGGCTCTCCAAGTGGCACAGTGGTAAAGAATCTGCCTGCAATGCAGGACACACAAGAGACATGGATTTGATCCCAGGGTTGGGAAGATCCCTTGGAGAAGGAAATGGTAACAGGCAGGCTACAGTCCATGCGGTTGCAGAGTCAGACTGAGCACATACACATTTGCTTTGGTTGAGATTTGTGCTAAAGAAATAATGACAAATAAGGCCAAGATGTGCTCAGTCACTCAATCGTGTCTGACTCTACGACTCTTTGGACTGTAGTCCTCCAAGCTCATCTGTCCACGGGATTTCCCAGGGAAGAATACTGGAGTAGGTTGCCATTTCCTTCTCCTAAGGATCTTTCCAACCCTGATATCAAACTATTGTCTTCAGTGTCTCCTGCATTGCAGGTGGATTCTTTACCCACTGAGCCATCAGGGCCAAATCAATCACTAAGTATTTACTCAGTGATTACAATGTGAAAAACATTCTGGTAGATACTAGGAGTGCTAAAATGGACAATAAGACAGGCCCTGTCCTCATGCATTTCATAATCTCATTATGCAAGCTATGACATGTGATAGGCCAGGACAAGATGGTTGGATGGCATCACTGACTCAATGGACATGAGTTTGAGCAAACTCTGGGCAATGGTGAAGAACAGGGAAGCCTAGCATGCTACAGTCCATGGGGTCGCAAAGAGTTGGACACGAAGGAGAGGCTGACACACATTCAGAGAATGTGCCTTTCTCTGAAGGGCACATTCAGAGAAAGGAGAGGCTGGTGAAGAACAGGGAAGAACAGGTGAAGAAAGGAGAGGGCAATGGTGAAGAACAGGGAAGCCTAGCATGCTACAGTCCATGGGGTCGCAAAGAGTTGGACACGAAAGAGAGGCTGACACACATTCAGAGAATGTGCCTTTCTCTGAAGGGCACATTCAGAGAAAGCTTTCAGAAAGACTTGATCAAGCAGATGGAGTAAGTTTTTCTTAAAGAATAGGTACTCTTTATGTTCTAAGTTTATTGAGAGAGAAATATTTTGCATATGTTTTCCTATCTCCATGGTGTGTAGAGCAGTGCTTTGTACTAATAGAAACAAAAGAAATATTTTCTAATTAAATCTGCATGAGTAAAAACAATGAAAGATATTCCAGCAAAACTGTAAACAAAATTGCAATAATAATTAAAAATTGTTACTACAGCTAACATTTATTAGGTGCTACTCTAACTCTTTAAATGTATAGACTCATTTAATTTTCACAACTCGATTGAAATAATTGCTAATGTTACACCTATATAGCACTGAAGAGAAAACTGAGGCATAAAAATTAAGTAACTTGTCTGAGGACATGCAGCTAGTTAGTGGTTGAACCAGGACTTAATCCCAGGGAGTCTGGTTTCAGTATCTATGCTTAATTTTAACCACCAAGCAATAATGTTTCTCAAAACACTGTGGTTAATATGAAGAATGATATGACATGATTACTGCCTTCAGAGAGCTTAAAATTATATAAGTTCAGGCCATTTAAATAATTGAATAGTAATAACTACATTAAAATTAAAACTGTTGCAATTAATCTTGAAGTGAGGAGCAAGGACATAAATGATTTAGTTAGAGAAAAGGAAGCTTATTAAAACCTGAAATACTTCAGGAAGACTTCCTGTAGGAAGAAAACTAGTCTTTAGAAGATCAGTAAGATTAGACAGTTTGGGGGAAATGTCTAGAGCATACTCCAGAGAGAGGGTGTGTTATGAACCAAGGTAGGGTGACTTTAAGCAACCAAAGGCTGTGCTCTGGAAAGAAATCTCTTTGAGAGTGGTAGATAATGGTCAGAATGCCTGTTTGAAGCATACGGTAGAAGCACCTGTGACAGGCTGAAATCTCTGGTTCTTCTTGATCCCTCAAATCTGGTGACACTTGACTCTTTCAAAACAAGAAGATCTTGTGCCCAGAATTAAGTGGCTTCCAGAAATTTGCCCCAGACTAACCCCCAATACTCTTCCATTTTATCATCTTCATAGATGGCTGGAGCAAGTTGGCTTTCAAATTCTTGATGCTTTGGGGACCTCAGATTCCCCAGCCTGGGGAAATAGCCTTTCCTCCCTCTGGCCATTTGTGAAGGCAAGCCACTCTCTTCTCTTCCTGTACATTGCTCTTAGCAGGATCACTTTCCAAAGTTTAAGCATTTTCAAAAGAGAAGGAAGACACTGTCCATCCTTTTGCAAATATGCCCTGATGGAAGGGATCACAAAATTGGCTTGGAAAAGATGAGTGAGTACAGAAATGAGAGATAGTAAGAGTTAGAATAGATGGACATTAACTCTTTACAGATGTTTTTTCATGAGTTTTATCAGAAGGTAACTTGTTGGTAGTTTGTCACATAGAAAGTGAAAAATCCAGATTAAATGTCTTACAGTATCCCCAGTTGCCTTTCTGAAAGGACTCAGTTATCATCACAGTGTACACATCATTTTAAAATTATTTGGTGTTTTCCCTGGTGGTCCAGTGGGCTAAGACTCCATGTTCCCAGTGCAGGGGACCTGGGTTTGATTCCTGGTCAGGGAACTAGATCCCACATGCTGAAGCCAAAGATCCCCTGCAACCAAGACCCGGTGCAGCCAAAAAAAATTATTAAAAAGAATTTTTTAAAATATAATTATTTGGCATGCCTGGACAGTAAAAAGATTTTTTTTTTTTAAATATTGCCTGCTCTTGGAAGACAATATTGTGCTAAATGTAGTGCAATGCTTCTCAGCTCACAAAATCTGCTACGTGGCACAAAACTGAAGACATTCTTAAAAGAAATACTGCAAGATATGTACATTGCCTGTTTTGTCAAACCTGCCATTTTCCTTCCGGAACTTTCCTGAAATGTCTGGACATCTGTATTCCTCATACTGGCTGGCATTAATGCGATTTTTCTATAAAAGGAGTGGAGGACAAAAGAAAAGGCGAAATGTGCCCCACGATTGCAAACGTGATCCTCAACCACTGGGATAAAATTACATTGACGGTGGGGGAGTAACTTTTTTACTTTCAAGAACAATGTTTGATATTTGAACCAGACTGTCTGGTGATGAAGCTCATAACTTGGGAGATAAATCAGGTTCAAATTTAGAAAAGAGTTTTCAGAAGTTGCTTAGCAGGGTACTTTCAGGGGTTAACACATGAATAGAGGTTGCATGGCGCCGGGTCTGTCTGTCCTGTGTTTGTTGGACGAAGATAATAAGGCCTATTCCCCATGGTAGCAGGTACAAAGAAATTTAAATTCTGTGGTAATTATTCATTCTAAATCCTGTGACATTTTAATATCGAGAAAACGTTTAAATCTTGTCTAGTTTCTGCCTCCGTTCCCTCTTTGTGTTGATTTCTACATCTCTTCCTATTTATCTCTTTTGTGCATCGCATATATTTCACTATGAACTCGATTTTACAGGTGAAAGGCCACAGCTAACTGTTCATACGCCTTATCTCTGCCCTAGAGAGTGCTAACTCACAAATGAGCCAACTGCACCTACTGTACATAAAACAGCAACATCACTTTGATCTCTCCCTTAATGTGCTGGGTTTAGATTACTTTGTGAGCAAAAGGGGTGAAAGGTGGCAGGGTACTATTTTAACTAACTACTGGGGGCGGTATTTATTCATGGTGCAGATTTTTAATGGGAAAGATGGAACATGAAAGCTTGGCAGATGTACTGCTCAAAGGGTTTGACAACATAGAATATTTTTATAGATGAAAGGTGAGGAATCTCCAACTTCTCAGTGTAACATAAATTGTATGGAAAAGAGTAAGACATGTAAAAAAGTCAGAAAACTACCCATATTCCCCTACGATTGCATGCAATCCGGCCACAAAACCAGAGGGCTATTTCAGAGTGGCATTTTTCAGGTTCCAAGAGGGACATGGTGAACCTTAAAAGTACACTCTTTGAGAAAAATTCTC
Organism: Tragelaphus eurycerus; assembly: GCA_935064755.1. Taxonomy (NCBI): domain Eukaryota; kingdom Metazoa; phylum Chordata; class Mammalia; order Artiodactyla; family Bovidae; genus Tragelaphus; species Tragelaphus eurycerus. The sequence continues at coordinate 11,830,051 of CAKXYN010000036.1, read as the reverse complement.
ATTCATTTATAATTAATGTAATATTGTTTTAGTAAGGAATAGGTAGGTCAGGAAGTGTCTATTTCAGTGTCATGACAAGGTGGAAACCCAGAAACATACAAGGATAATATTCTCCACGATTGGAAGAATAGATTTTATCTTGCCCCTCCGATCAGACTATAAGTCCAATTATGTTTAATTCAGAAATAGCTTGAAATTCAGGCTTCACAGGTGGTGCTGCTACTGCTACTGCTAAGTCGCTTCAGTCGTGTCCGACTCTGTGCGACCCCACAGAAGGAAGCCCACCAGGCTCCCCCGTCCCTGGGATTCTCCAGGCAAGAACAGTGGAGTGGGTTGCCATTTCCTTCCCCAATGCATGAAAGTGAAAAATGAAAGTGAAGTCGCTCAGTCGTGTCCGACTCTTAGCGACCCCATGGACTGGAGCCTACCAGGCTCCTCCGTCCATGGGATTTTCCAGGCAAAAGTACTGGGGTGGGGTGCCACAGGTGGTGCAGTGGTAAAGAATCCACCTGTCAATGCAGGAACACAAAAGATGTGGCTTCAGTCCCTGGGTTGGGAAGATTCCCTGGAGAAGGAAATGGCAACCCATTCCAGTATTCTTGACTGGGAAATCCCATGGACAGAGGAGACTGGCGGGCTACAGTCTATGGAGTCACAGGCAGACAAGATTGAATGACTGAGCACGCATACCTGCAGCTTGAAATTCTGCCTTTGCCTTTGATGAGATCCTCATCTTTCCTTTCTTGGCTCACTGTGGTCTTGCCCTAAAGCAGACTCTCAATCTTTCCTTCTGTCCATAAACGCTGATGGTACTTGTTATACTCCTGCCAGTATGATGGCTTCTTATGACAAAGTTTCTTAGGTAGAGGGCTCACTATATATATATATACATATATATATATATATGTATGTATTTATTAGTCTTTCTGAAATACCAAATTCCACCTAACCTATTTTCTCACTCTCCAACACATTTCTGTTTCTTTTGAAATTCCAAGCTCAAAATGGATTCTTGAGTGAAGACTTCTCCATCAACTCCCATAAGACTTAGTTGTTTCTGTCCTAGATACTTTCACAGTAACATGATAATAACTCTGAAAATGAATTAATGGTATGATATTCTAATTTGTCTGTTGAAGCGGCTGTCTTCCCAACTCTACGCATAGATTGTATGCTAGGATATTCATTCATCTTTTAAGTCCTAACTCTAAATACAGTGGCAACTGCATCATAATGATATAATAATATAATATAAAGATTTTTTGTACACATGTGTACTTTTTATTTATTATATGATATGGTAATGTATACAAAGCTTAAGTGTAGAGCTCAGTCATTTTTACATTTTATATTGCTTTTGAACTGTGATGTTGGAGAAGACTCTTGAGAGTCCCTTGGACTGCAAGGAGATCCAACCAGTCCATTCTGAAGGAGATCAGCCCTGGGATTTCTTTGGAAGGAATGATGCTGAAGCTGAAACTCCAGTACTTTGGCCACCTCATGCAAAGAGTTGACTCATTGGAAAAGACTCTGATGTTTGGAGGGATTGGGGGCAGGAGGAGAAGGGGACAACAGAGAATGAGATGGCTGGATGGCATCACTGACTCGATGAACGTGAGTCTGAGTGAACTCCGGGAGTTGGTGATGGACAGGGAGGCCTGGCGTGCTGTGATTCATGGGGTTGCAAAGAGTTGGACACGACTGAGAAACTGATCTGATCTGATCTGATAAGTGCTATTCAGATGAAGACATAGAAAAATTCCGACTTCCCAGGACATTTCTTATTGCCCCTCATGTCAATAATGTCAATAATGTCCTTATTGACATTTCTTATTGTCAACACCTTCTCTGCACCACCAGAGGTAACTTCGTTCTAACTCTTATGCAGTAAATTAATTTTAGTGATCTTAAACTACATATGGACTCCAAAAATGGAATCAGACTGTATTTACTTTTTTGGAGTCTGACTTTTTTCACGTAGCATGTTCTTGAGATGCATGTTTATATTTTTTTATTATGCTGTAGAATTCCATTGCATAAATATGTCATGAATTTCTCCATTGTCTTATTCATGAGCATATGAACCATTTATAGCTTTCCATTCGTATGAACAAAGTTACTAGTAATATTTTTTGTACCTATTATTTTTTGTGGATGTTTACACTATTGGTGGTTCAAATGGTAAAGAATCCACCTGCAATGTGGGAGACCTGGGTTCGATTCCTGGGTTGGAAAGATCCCCTGGAGGAGGGGGGGCAAACTACTCCAATATTCTTGCCTGGAGAATTCCATGGACAGAGGAGCCTGGCAGGCTGCAGTACTGGGGTGGCAAAGAGTTGGATATGACTGAGCAACTAAGCGCACACTATTTTTTAAGTATATACCTAGGCATTAGATTGACTGGTCATTTGATAGGTACTTGATTAGCCTTGTAATGTATTATTGCTTCCTAAAAATGGCTGGGCCAGTTTATACACCCACAAATTAAATATGAGTCCTAGTTGTCTCATATCCTTGCCAGGAATCAATATTGTTAGTCCTTAATTTTGGCCTCGTAGATAGAGTTTACATTTATGTCCTTAATGAGCAATGATGTTGAGTAAGTTTTTATATACTAATTGGCCATTTGAATATCATCTTTTGTAAAGTGCCTCTCCAATTCTTTTTTTAATTTTTAAATATTTATTTATTATTTGTCTGGTCTTAGGCACAGGCAGGATCTTTCCTTGAGGCACACGTGAACTCTCTAGTTGTGGCTCTCAGGATCTGTAGTTGCAGCAAGTGGAGCCGCTCTGTTGCATGTGGGATCTTAGTTCCCTGAACAGAGATTAGGCAGATTCTTAACTACTGGGCCACCAGGGAAGTCCCTGCCTCTTTAATTCTTTAGCACATTTTTAGTTGGATTGGTTGTCTTTTTCTTATTCATTTGTTGGAGTTCTCTATAAATCTGGATGCAATTCCTTTGTCAGAGGTATTGCAAATATATTTTCTCAGATGTGGTTTGCCTTTCTTTTGATGAGCAGAAGTTCTTGAGTCCAATTTATTATTTTTCTTTTATCTATTAGTCCTTTTTATGGTCTTTTAAGGAAACTTTATCTCACCCAATTTCATGAAGATAGTGTGTTGTGGTTCTTCCAGAAATTTGATTAGCTTTCACATTTCGGTCTAATATTGACCTCAAATTAATTTTTCTGTATGATGTGTGGAAAGGTTCAAGGTGTTTATATCCCATAGAGATATGCAGTTGCTCCAGAATCACTTATTGAAAAGATCATCTTTACTCCCACTAGCTTCTATTGGAAACTATGTAGCAAATTGGGCAATTCTATTTGTATTGGTGTCCTTTTGGATTTTTGATTTAAGTGTTCAAGGCTTCCTAAAGCAAAGGTCCTAAGCTTGGCATAACAGAACTGGCTTAACTGAGTACTCTAAACTCTTGTCCAGCGGCTGTTTTCAGCTAGGTATCCCAGAAGTTCTCTCTGCTTATGGTTGGTCCAGGAGCTATCCAAGGCCCTGATAGGTGATTATGATGCTCACTCGTGGGCCTCTCCTTATTCATGTGTTGTAGCCTTACCTCAGTTACTGTTGAATACTTTAACAGTTCCTTTTTATATTTTTTTCCTAGGTTTTCTGTTTGTTTATGGTAGAAATTTAATTAAAAGACTAAGTACTCTGTCATGGTCCAAACTGAAAGTCTCTTAATAAATGATTGTTGAATAAATAGGTCTGTTGAGTTGGAACAAATTCCAGTGTACCCTGGTAAGAATGTTGACTAGGCATTGACAGTTGTCTATATGCTGGTAGTAGTTAAAAGAAGTTGTAAGGGATGTTGAGATTTTTCAAGGAAGATTGTACAAGGGTCAAAGAAAGAAGAATTTTTTTAAATAAGATTAAGGAAGAACAATATTTAAAGGATACCAGATTAAGAGAATCCAGAAAAGGCTGAAAATGGGACAGAAATGTAAATATTATATTTAAACACTCTCTTGTACTTCAAATTAATTAAATACTTATTGAATTTTAAAATAATTTGTATGACTAACAAAAGAGGGATTGTATAGATTTGTGGATGAACCAAGGATTTGGGTTCAATGGGGAAGGATTTCTAAGAAGAGTAAGAGTTTTAAATTGAGGACTAATTGGATTAAAGCCGTATGGGATGGGATAGATGTGGAGACTATGGTTATTTCAGCCACCAGCTGAGCATGAGCAGGATTCAGATTTGCTGCAGGGATGCACATGAGGAAACCAACCTGAAAAATGTCAGGGTGGAAGAAAAGGAGTAATGGCTCCTGACTTTTTTTGTTGGTGGAGGTTCGGGGTGAATCTGTACCTGAAAACAGATTCAGGTGACTTGCCTTCAGGTTGCATTACCCTAGCAAATATAGTTTAAAAGTTTAAAGTGTGTAACACAGATCAGAGAAAATAATACTGGGTTGAAAATGATTTCAAACACATATTTGCTGATTCTCTTATTATTTAAATAATTATATGAATCAACTTGAGATGACTTTGGGAGGCTACTACAGATCTGAGAGCCCTTTAGTTGTCTCCGATGTCATCCCAAGCTATCCTGATTCTGCTAATAAAATGTGTTGATAGTAGACCAGGGTGGAAGATTCTAAATCCAAGGGGAAAGTAGGAAACCTGACCTTAATTGATCTGAAAGGCAGAAATTCATTTTAAATTAGATCTCATTTGTAAGTAAGGTGGGGGAAGATGATTAGATATGTTTAAAAGACAAGCTAACAATGATTAGAAATAGCCCATAAAGACACTGGTAATTTTAAACATTAGTTTTTAGTCACTGAGTCAAGTCCGACTCTTTTGCAACCCCATGGACTGTAGCCCACCAGGCTCCTCTCTCCATGGGATTTCCCAGGCAAGAATACTGGAATGGGTTGCTATTTCCTCCCCAGGGGATCTTCCCAGATCAGGGAGTCTGCATTGACAGGCAGTTCTTTACCACTGAGCCGCCAGGAAAGCCCAATTTTAAGCATAGGAAGATGGAACAGAAAGATGATGGTAATGTTGAACTCTACACTAGGTCTTGTTGTTAAGGCGAGTATATGGTAGTGCATATCCAGGTGAATATATTTGGAAGTTAGTGAGAGGCACACAGTTGGACTGAGAAAGATACATGGCTATCTGTTGATGGCATAACAAGTGATCTAATGATGGGGGTGTTCTTCAAAATATAATGGCAATAAGCAAGATAAACTATATTGTATTACCAATAGGGGGCTCTGTGGCTTTGCAATAGAATTATACTCATTCATTTAAACCCCTCCCGCCATGACCCATATACTTTTCTCTGTTAACAACTGAGTCCTTCTACCCATCCATTTCTCCATTCTTCCATTTAGTGTCATTAACTGAATTTTTCATTAGTTAACAGTAAAAATACTCAGAAGGCAAATAGTTCCATGGTTTTTTCTCCACCTCATCGGAATTGTCGGAACTATTATTGAGTGGTGAGGGTTAGGGTAATGGAACTTGGAAAAATGCCATCCTAGGATCCCTCTGTGCTACCAATATGCAAATAATTTAATAGTAATGCAGTCAAGAGTTCCCTGAGTAAAGACTCTCCATTTTCATCACTGTTGGTAAGTGCCAAGGGGGACAGATGAGAATAAGTTATAGCCACATCGTGACATGTAATAAATCTTCCAAAAGAGGTTTACACATACTCAGCGCTTTGGCTTTTATCCTGTGTACGACACTTCTGTTTGCTTTGCATCTAAGCAACAGAAAGTAATCAGCCTCTAAGAACTTAATTATTGGTTGCACAGATAACCCTTAGGGTGTGTGTGTCCAGTCACTTGGGCCTCCTTCTACATCTTTCATCACAAAAAACAATATGCTTCCCTCAGTGCCGGCCTCTCTGGAAAGCAAGGTGGTTAGTTTCTTCTTCAAGAGGAAGACAAAGGGCTGCTGAAACAAGAGAATAATACGTTGAAATGACCCTTTCTTGGGAAAATGAATTGCTAATAGTCTGTGATGACTGAAACAAAAGAAGAGTCCTACGGCTAGAAATCACTCAAGAACGGAGCCTTGATAACAGTCAGCTGCTGAGAGGTAGACAGTGTAAGAATTCTGGGGAGAGCAGTGAGAAAATACTGTAACAGGCTTGCAAAATCCACCTCTGAATCACACTAGTATATTAATGAGACAAGTTCAAACTAGTCTCACTCCCGCCTCTGAATCAAACTGTTAACACAATTTAACACACTTTCAAAGGGGCACCCCTAGGATGTGCTAATGAAGTCACTTTCTTCCCAGCATGAGTCAATGGTCTTTCCCCTCTTTGTTGAGCTCTCTTTGATCAGGCATACTGAAATACTCAAATATCTTGTCAATGCTGGGAGGTGGTTCGTATGTTTTTCAAGCATATCTATGGGGAAACTGAGGCATAAAAGACCAAATCTAAAGTTCAAAAGTAGTACATTTATTAGCATTTGCATTGATTTGCTGTCCCAGCTTTTCCCTACTATTATTTAAATGTTGTGAAATTAATAAACATTGCTCAGGAATTATGCCTTTCAAGTTTATAAATAATTTGAAAAAGAACAACAGTTGTGAATTGCTCTGTAGTTGTTAAACACTGAACAAACATGTGTGTGTGTGCATGCGTGTGCTCAGTCATGTCCAACTCTTTGCGATCCCATGAATTGTAGCCTATCAGGTTCCTCTGTTCATGGGGTTATCCCAACAAGAATACTGGAGTGGGTATGCATCCCTTCCCCAGGGGAACCTCCCCACCCAGGGATGGAAACTGCATCTCCTGCTTTGCAGGCATTTTCTTGCACTGCAGGGTGATTCTTTAAGGCTGAGCCACACAGGAAGTATTAACATTTCAGTTTTCAAAATTACATTGCAAATTGTTTGAACTGGACTTTGAAACTTTTTTTTTAAATTTTTTGAACTACAATGGGAATGGATACATTCTAGAAACCAATATTTAAAGCAACCCAACAATTAGTTGTTTTCAGTATAGTTTCAAAATTAAAGCAGTCTCTTAAAAGGCATTGCTCCATGCAGGTATCTCCAAAGACAGAAACTACAAGTATTTTAGGCTAAGACAGTGGTCTGTACAGTGCAAAAGCATTTATTTTTCTAATCTTTAAACTGCACACATATGAAAGTATGAAAAGTATATTTTTATATGTATTACACATTTTCAAATACAAAGAATTTAAAATTTAATAAAAAGAATTTTTCAAAATGAATTGAGTAGAAATAATGCATTTAGCATTTGTAAAAGTCTTGCAAGATGTTTATAGAAGAATTATGCATTATTCTATTTGACAACAGACCTATGACTTTTAGATAAAAGCAAAAAAAAAAAAAAGAGGACCTGTAAAAAAGAAGAGTCCTTAAACGGAACTATATAATACACAGATAACTACCTGTAATTTTTTTTATGAGCATCTAGATTTTGGTGGCACAGATTTTAAAATTTCTTATTGCTCATATAAAACTTTGGGATTATCTGACAATGATTCATGGAATATTATTGTATATCTGACTTTGGCTGTTACCCATTACACCATGTTAACATATTTCAATAAGTAATCAATTTGGTTTCCAGTGCACTGATTTAATTCAGGTTTCATTATTTGCCTAGTATTTATTTTTTAGGCATGTTGTCCATCTTAGTCTAGGACTGCCCTTTTTGCATTAGCCATTTTAGGATAAAATACTTAATAAGATTTGCATTTAAAAAATGAACTAGAGAAACTGGACCCCCTCCAGCCAGAACAAGTAATTATGTCATTTGTATTGCAAAGCAGGAGTGGCTATAAAGCAATGGTATACTTTTTTAAAGATTGATAACCTTAAGCAGTATTATATTACACACAAAATGGCAGGTCTGACAGAGGAATTAAACGTGGGCAGAGTACAAAATCCTGAAAACTGTACAGTGTTGAAAAGTTCTTATTTTTTCTTTCAATGAGCTATGCGATTAAAAGTAATTATTTACAGTTCGTATCTTGATTATATCTTTGTGTCACACATTGGGTTTTAGTTGAGTGAACCCTGGTGGGTAGCAAAGAGTGCCACATCATATACCAGTGAATGATTTCAAATTCCATGTCTTAATATTCAGAGGTCCAACTTGGATTGTGTCAATAAGAAGTGGCCAAATAATCCTGAACACGTTTAGTTGCCTTTTGATAACTGTGAAGGCATTCAGTCTGCCAAGCTGAAACGTCCCATTGTTGGTTATGACTCTGAAAACTGGAAATACTACTGACATTACTACCACTGGAAAAGGAAATGGCAACCCACTCCAGTATTCTTGCCTGGAGAATCCCACAGACAGAGGAGCCTGGCAGGCTACAGGCCATGTGGTCCCAAGAGTCGGACATTACTTAGCGACTAAACCACCACCTCATTTAAAGTGGGCTTTCCCGGTGGCTCAGACTGCAAAGACTCTGCCTGCTAATGCAGGAGATCCAGGTTCCATCCTTGGGTTAGAAAGATCCCCTGGAGAAGGGAATGGCATTTCACTCCAGTATTCTTGCCTGGAGAATTCCATGGACAGAGGAGCCTGGTGGGCTACAGTCCATGGGGTCACAAAGAGTCAGACATGACTGAGTGACTAATGCATATACCACTGCTAAGAAGAATACAATATGCCTTTATTGAGCATTTCATATTCAACACTTTGCTCTGAGTGCTATGTTAAGTACGTTACATATACTATCTCATTAATCCTCCCCAAAACCTTGCAAGTTTGTATTATTATTAGAAGAGATGAGGACTCTATTTATGAAGGTTACCTAATAATCCCAGGACCACTAGCTATTATAGCCATAGAACAAAACCACCAGCTATTTAAATCTAATCTAGTTTAACTCCAGAGCTGATGTTTTTAATCACTATGACATATTTCTATAAACTAAAAATCTTCTAAAAAATATCCCTAAGATATTTTCCTAACAGAGGCAGCTGCGACTATGTTCCAGTGAACAACCAGACATTAAAATGTTGCGGCACTGAACTGAGACCTTTTCAACTACAAGTGGTCCCCTAGTAGTTTTAGGAAGGAAGGTTTTATGATAAGATGTACCTAAATGATCAATCATGGTTTTTCTGCAGGAAAAAAGGGTACATAGTTTGCTGATTTGTAGGCATTGGTCAACTAGGTATTTCTTAAATTTTGTAAAACTGTTCTAAATCTTACCCTCACAGGGTTCACGGAAAGGGACACAAAAAGAAATGCAAGGCAAATGGGAAGAGCAGTCTCATAAGAAAATCAGAATTCCACCGAGGAAACTAGCCAGTGTGATATGAACCAAGAATGCTGACAGGGAAAGATCTTCTGCTCTTCTCATGGGCTCAGGAAACCCATTTAGGGAGTTGTTAAAAACTGAGAGAGGCAATTTAGAGATAGCTACATCCTCTTAGACTTCAAAGAAGAGGAAATATATTTAGGGACATTTCTGATATAAAAATCTGTTATAATTTTGAAGGTTTTCTTTCCTTATTCTTCTCAGTTGAAGACTCTAATGTTTGTAATTGAATTCTATGTTTAATTGCTCAATATTTCAATGAACAGTCTACTTTAAAAGTCAATCAAACACATTTTCTGGTTTATATATTCTTTATACATATTAGTGCATATGTATGTATATATGTTTGTATTATAATTGAAGCTAAGCATTTTCTAGTTAATTATGGAATATGATATATTAGTTTCCTAGAGCTGCAATAACAAAGGACAGCAAAATGGATGGCTCAAACAATAGAAATGTACAGTCTCACAGGTCTGAAGGCCACAAATCTGAGGGAAGGAATGGGAGTTTGTGATCAGCAGATGCAAACTGATATATATAGGATGGATAAGCAAAGACCCACGGTATAGCACAGAGAACTATGACAAACCATAATGGAAAAGAATATGAAAATGAATATATATTTGTATAACTGAGTCACTTTGCTGTACAGAAGAAATTAACACACTGAAAATCAAGTTCTAGATGGTGGTAGTGATAAAGAACTTCCCTGCCAATGCAGGAGACATAAGAGATGCAGATACTATCCTGGGTTGGGAAGATCCTCTGGAAGAAGGCATGGCAACTCACACCAGTATTCTTACCTGGAGAATCCCATGGACAAAGGAGCCTGGTGGGCTACAGTCCATTAGGGTCACAAAAAGTCTGACACGACCGAAGTGACTTAGCCTGCAAATGGAATGTACTTCAATAAAAATAAGAAAAAAAGTTTGATCCCTTCTGAGACCCGTGAAGAAAAATCTGTTTGGTGCCTCCCCTCTCTTCTGGTGCTTTGTTGATGTTCTTTGGCTTGCAGAAGTATCAGCTCAATCTCTGCCTTCATCTTCACATGACTTTCTCACTGTGTGCATGTTTATCTCCAAATTATTCCCTTTTATAGGAACACTTGTCACATGGGTGAGGGGCCCACCTTCCTGAAATAGCATCTGCAATGACACTGTTTCCAAATAAGGTAGGGCTTCCCAGGTGGCTCAAGTTGTAAAGAATCCGCTTGTCATTTCAGGAGACAAATGCAGGAAACACGGGTTTCAATTCCTGGGTCAGGAAGATACCCTAGAGAAGAAAATGGCAACCCACTTCAGTATTCTTGCCTGGAAAATCCCATGGACAGAAGAACCTGGCAGGTTACAAAGTTCATAGGGTCACAGAGTCAGACACAATTAAGTGACTGAGCATGCATATACTAATATTTCATCTAGAAATGGATTTTTTCTAATATTCAAATTAAATTGCTAAGATTTTTAAAGTTGGGACTCCATAGTTCATGTACTGTATATAGAAAATTCTGGAAGCTTACATGAACAATATATTCAATAATTCAATAATTTAATAGCGATAATTTAATCTCCCTTCAATTCTTCTCTTTCCAATGATACTGAGATAACAAGGGCATTGTACAAAGCTTTCTACTTCACTTTCTCAATTTATCCTCATCATAACCCTCAAAAGAAGGTACAGTTATTTTCATTGTAAAGATGAGAAAAGGACAAAGATGTCAAATAAGTTGACCGAGGTCATGCAGATAAGTTACATAAGTAGGAATCAGATAGGTCTATTTGACCCTAAAGTCCTTTGTTTTTCAACAATTACTAAGCATCATTTTAGATATAATTTTCCTATTGGAAAAAAACACCCCATGTGAGTAAAAATGTTGTGTAAAGAAGAATTCAAGGCAGCAAAATTGACTCATTGATATAACTTGTAGTTAATATTAAAAAATGGTCAGTAAATTTAAACAAAGAGGAAAGACTAGGGAGATTTGAGAACCAGGAAAAGTTAGTGTCAGATGTCTCACATTAGGAAAATATGAAGGAAGAGAGTATTTATTGAACTAAAATTCTATACTGGATACAGATCTTACTCATATTTGTATCACCTGGGCCAAGGCTGCAGTAAATGATTACTAAGTAGATATAAATATGGTGGAATGAAAATTTTGATATTGGCTACAGGAAGGCATTTGTTCACAGAATTTTAAGGACAATAATTAGATGTAAATGTATCAAGCATACATAGTCCATAATAATCTATCATATTGGCTTGAAAAATGAATCCATACAAAGAAAATAGAAGTCAACATTGATTGAATACCTTCTATGTTTCAGGGACTGTTTTAAAGTGTTTATAGAAAACATTGCTTTTTTTTCCCTCCACAAATTTATAATGTGTGTACTACTTAAATTTATTTTATATTGGAGTGTAATTGATTAACAATGTTGTATTAGTTTTAGCTATATAGCAAAGTGATTCGGTTATACATTTACATGTATTTATTCTTTTTCAGGAGAAGGCAATGGCACCCCACTCCAGTACTCTTGCCTGGAAAATCCCATGGACGGAGGAGCCTGGCAGGCTACAGTCCATGGGGTCGCTAAGAGTCGGACACGACTGAGCGACTTCACTTTCACTTTTCACTTTCATGCATTGGAGAAGGAAATGGCAACCCACTCCAGTGTTCTTGCCTGGAGAATCCCAGGGACGGGGGAGCCTGGTGGGCTGCCGTCTATGGGGTCGCACAGAGTCGGACACAACTGAAGTGACTTAGCATAGCATTCTTTTTCAAGTGAGTACTATTTTGATCTCCATTTTATAAATGAGGAAAGAGAGGTTTAGAAGCTATAGCGTAAAAGGTCCACGGATTTTTCAGAGCAATGTCACTCCTGATTTTTTAAGGTAACATTGGTTTGTAGTATTATATGTTTATGTGTATACTATATTTTGACTTCTATATACACTACAGTGTGCTTACCACCAAGTTTCATTTCTATCAATCACTATACAATTGACACACTTTGCCTTCTCCGACCCCTCTTCTACTCTGATAACCACTACTCTATTCTCTGTATCTATGCTTTTGCTTTTGTTTTGTTCATTTATTATTAATTTTATGTTCTACATATTAAAGAGATCATATGGTATTTATGATAAATAAAGATATTTATTTATCTTTCTCTGTCTGACATTTCATTTAACATAATACCCTCAAGTCCATCCATGTTGCTGCAAATAGCAACAATTCATCTTTTTATGACTGAGTAGTATTCCACTACATATATATAACTCATCTTCTTTATTTATCCATCAATGGGCAGGTAGGTTGTTTTCATATCTCAGCTATTGTGAATAATGCAGTGAACACAGGGATACACATAATCTTTTCAAATTAACTTCAGATAAATATCCAGAAGTAGGATAGCTGGAACATATGGTAGTCATTGATATCACCGAAGAGGAAGAAAAGATATAAAAATTTAATTTAACTTTTTTTCACCCATTGCAGCACATGGTAGGTACTTAATATTGGATAAAGTGAACTGAAGTTTTAAGTTAAGTTACATTAAGGATTGTGTCTATGGGAATGCTGAATAGCATAGGGGAGTTCTCAGAGGATAAAGCAGATAATGCTACAGAATGAAAAGAAACAGCAGAATCAAAAAGCCTCATCATGTGAATAATAGTCTATTAAAGAAAATGGATAAATGAGATAACTATGTAAGAAGAAAAACACTACATCATCTATTGTCATGTCTCATCAGATCTTAAAAATTCCAGAAACAGGTATAAGAAAGTTAAATTTCTAATGATCATGAAACTCATGGAAAACTTTTCTTGTCCATGAAGTTTATATATTTTGTAATTGTCTATTTCCAAAAAATTCAAATATGAACTATATTGTTAATATTGTATAACCATAAAAATTTTTAGGAGTAAGTTATTAAAACAGAATAGGTGATGAGTAAATAAGTATAGTGTGTGTGTTTAGAGTTATACTGAGTTATTAAATGTTTTCATTTGTTTGATACTAAAATACATAAATAACTGCTTCTAATATTCAGGCAAGTTAAAGTGTATGGGCAGCTGTTCATGTTACATTTCAAATATAAATATACATATTTCACATTTATTGATTTTCTATTCTGTGCCAGATATTGTTCCAGGCTCAATGATGTCTCCCTATTTTTAAAATTAAAAAAAAATTAAAACCTTCTAGTTATAGTTTCTTCAACTTTAGAAACCTAGAAACACTTAGCTTCACTATTGTTCCCAACTGGAGAATTTTGATATCCACTTTCTTTAGATGAATATAAAATTTTGTAAACTATTTTCTGAATGTTAGATGAAGTTTCCTACAGGTTCCAAGCATTATTCACTGTGTGTATCATTAAATCTTAGAAGCTGAATAAAATATATATTCACCTTCTATTTTGAGAAAATTGTTAGTATACCTTTAAACCTTAGTACCAATCCAAAGATTAACTATATTATTAGGTTGCAAAAAAATTCTAAGGGCTGAAGCCACAGCCTCACAGACAATGAACCTAACTCACACTGATTTAAAAGGTAGATGAGATTATTTGATGATTAACTTACCTAAGAACATCAGTAGTTATTTCTGTAATAAATGCCTTTTTCAATCACTATTGTCTTAGTAGAGGCAGAGGGTCCAGGGATAACATTAATCTAATTGATTCTTTTGGAAATACTCATAATTAACACATGAACTTAGTCACCTCCTCTGCATACACCTTGATCTACATCTCTAGTTCATAAGTAGTGATATCAGCCTTTCAGTTTTTCCAAAATGGAAACCTTCAAGCTCTTCTCGAGTCATCTGCTTCTCCACAGCCAATGAAAAGTGAAATTCTGTCAATTTAGCTTCTGAAAACTGATGACTTCCTTTCCTTCTCCACCTCTTTCTTAATTTAAATGCTCACCTCCTAACCTGGACTAATTCAGGAGTCACTACCCGGCCTTCCTGGCTCTGGTCCACTCTGCCCTTCCAGTCAGCCCTCAGTGAACTCAAGTTAGAAACCTGACTTGTCATTCCCTACATAAAAGCCTTTTAAGTGCTATCCCAAAAATCTAAACAATTCTAAAGAATCTAAACCATCCTTTTTTTATGGAATTCACATGGACAGACCTATGGTCTTTTCAGATCCAAGCATTCATAAAAGAGATGACATTGGTATTACTAAATATTTTTACTACAAATTTCTTACTAATGCACATTTATTAAATATTTACAGTTGCTCCAACAACAGTTTTAAATTCCTTTCTAACTATATACATATTAATATATATCATTTATTATATGTATTATATACACATACATTACATATATGTGTATATATTTATATTTTATTTTGTTTGGAAAAGCTTGGTAGGATGCTTTAAATCTCAATAGTAATCTAAAGATGGCCATCTTATTCGATTGCAAAATATGTGGCCTAAATACCCTAGTTTATAATTCAGCAAAGTGCTTGGAGGAGGCCCAGTAGGAATGATGAATGGTAAAGATGGGATTATTACTCAAGTCTCATTTGTGACAGTTGACTTCCGTGGTATTTATCTTACATTTTTCTTTTTGGCTGTGTATGTGAGTGTAATACACTTTATATATTAGCATTGGTCCATCTGTTATTATATTGGCAGCTGGAGATTTCCATTGATTAGTTTCTCTCTATTTGCTTTTTCTTTTTCTAAACCTTCATGCTGTAATACAGAAGATTTATTTTCAATGATTTATTAAAATGTAATTCTAAGGTGACTCCTTATCAAGGAAGTAATCTGCAGGCTATCTTTGTTTAAACTTGCAACCTGCTTTGTCAAGGAAAACTGCCTATGAAATTTTCATTATAATAGACAGCTTTTCATAATGAATGAAAAACAGCTATTATGATTGAAAACAAATTGCTCTGAAACATAGTCTTTGAAACAATGTGCTGCTTAATTGTATTTTGGTGGGGTGGGGGGAGCAAAGGCAATTCTATTTAATTGGTTACATTTTTCAGTTCTATAAATTAATTTGCACTACCCAATATCACTTAATTTTTCCCTAGGAAAGCTTTTGCTTGCCCTAGCAATATTATAACTGCTAATTCAATTACACTGAAATTGTTTAATAGAAAATATAATTGCTTATTCATACAGAATACCCATTAAAGAAGTGCAAAAGCATGAACCCAAGGGTTACTGCATATTAATACTTTGGGAATAAAGATGGGGATGTTGTGCAGAGAAGGTGCTGGCTGATCTTTAATTGTTCATCACCTGCCTCCAAAATAATATGAATGGACCCAAACTAAATGACCACTCATTACAAGTTTCAATTTAGGAGCTTGGCTGGGGTCAGCAGATTGCTTATGCTGATCGCAATGATTTGAAGTTGTGATTACCATAAGCAATTTAAATTTTATTGATCTCCCCTTCTGAAAGTTGTAATTGAGCATAGATGTTGGACCCAGAGCTCTCCAAACTAAATTGTACTCTGAAGCCCTTGCTAGATTCCTGCAAGAATCAATAAGCAGTCAGTCACATTAACAATGAAATAGGTCCATTAACATACGGTGCTATTGGTGAAACTTTATTTAGGAAGGGTGTTAGTTCACTTCATTGTTTTATCAATGAATCTTGGCTGTACAAGGAAAAGTATTGCTTTAATATGTGTAATAAGCTGGTATAAAAATGAAATTATATATTATAAATATATGGAATATGACTAGGTAGGCAGTTGAGTCCTTCTATTAGAGTCATCATGAATCATATCATCATTTTACTGTAAACAGAAGTTTCATATGACTGGAATTGCAGCTTGCCTGCTGCAGTGCTTTGCAGTAATTTGGAATTTTGATTCCTCTTTATTAGATACAAGGTCTCCCTCCATCAAGGTTAAGTACATCTTGAAGTCTCCATGTTCAGTGGCAAGCAGTGGCTTTTTGAAGGGAGCTACATGACATATCCTGCTGGCCCAGAAATAGGAAGAAAGCTGAAATTCAAACAGAAATCTAAATGGTTCCAAAGCCATTTGGGCCAGTATTGTATACCCAGAGCATGACTAAGTTTTAGTAACAACTCTGGCCTACCCATTTTTACAAATTATAAAATGATTAGAACTATGTGTCTATTAAAACTTCATGACGTGCATGGATGCTCAGTCACTCAGTTGTTCCAACTCTGTGACCCCATGGACTGTAGCCAGTCAGGCTCCTCTGTCCATGGGATTTTCCAGGCAAAAATACTGGAGTGGTTTGCTGTTTCCTCCTCTAGGGGATCTTCCCCACCCAGGGATCGAACCCGCATCTCCATGTCTCCTGCATTGACAGATAGATTCTTTACCACTGGGCCACCTGGGAAGCCCAAAGTTTCATGACCAGTTTTCACAAATTAATCAGTTCCTATTTGTCTTTTCTACTCACTTCCTAATCAAATAAAGGATAGTAAACTCTTGAGGATTCCCAACCTCCTACAAATTTTAAATATCAAGATGTGTGAAGATAGTAACACCATCATCTAAGAAACTTTCTGCTGATCCCATCATTTTGGGGTGTTGGGATTGCCTGCCCCTCTAATTTGGCACAATGTGGTACAGGAGGAAGGAAGTGGAATTAAAACCTTTCTGTCTGATTTTTATTAGTTAAGATTTATTTAACCTTAGAATATAGAACAAAGTTTTATTTTTAGATTTTCCTAAGGAATGGTGGAGAAGAAATGGCAAGAGAATGCCAAGAGCTATGGAGTTAAGGTGCAGAATCTTATCTGATTTAGAATGGGGCTAGAATATCTCAAAAGATTCTGGAACTCAGCTTCTCAACTACATCTTTAGCCCTCGGGATGTTGATGATATACATAAAGCCCAGCAGGAAAGTTTACTTTGAATGTGGCCTTGGGTCATGTCTTTCCTATGGGGAAATTCTACAGGGGGGCTTTGCTTAAACAATCTAAAACAGGACTAATTATTCACATGGGGCTTTGGAAGAGGCATGTTTTATGAATCTGAATGCTGCGGCTTTTAACCACTTGTGTTGTAGAAACTGAAGACTAAGTATGTTAGTCACGTCCAATTCTTTGTGACCCCATGGACTGTAGCCTGCCAGGCTCCTCTGTGCAGGGGATTTCCCAAGCAAGAATATTGGCATAGGTAGCCATTTCCTTCTCCAGGGGATCTTCCCAAGCCTGGTATCAAAACTGGGTCTCCTGTCTTGCAGGCAGATTCTTCATCATCTGAGCCACCAGGGAAGACCCAAAGAAACTGGACATGTTACTAAATCTCTCTAGACCTCAGTTTCCTCAGTGGATGAAGATAGTAATGGAAGACATTTCGTGTGTAAGATTGATGTCAGGATTAATGAGATAGTCCATGTAAAGAATTTAACATAGTGCCTGGTATAGAAGGGGTTCTCAATAAAGATTAGTTGTTAGTAGGATGACATGTTAATACATTTGGATTGCCTGATTTCTTACAGCCTTGGTTTCTTACAGTGTCCCCTTAAAATAGTTTGGATGAAAGAGTAAATGTCCGCTTGAGCTAGTTTTATTCAATGAACGTTAAATGTCAGTTGCTCAGTCAGGTCTCACTCTCTGCGACCTCATGGACTGTGGCCTGCCAGGCTCCTCTGTCCATGGGATTTCACAGGTAAAATTATTGAAGTGGGTTGCCATTTCCTTCAGGGAATCTTCCTGACCCAGGGATTGAACCCATTTCTCCTTGATGGAACGGTGAGTAAAAAGCCCTGCATAGTAATTTTATGCTGAAGAAATCAGAAATTGAGAGAACTGTAGGAGCCATGCAGGAGACCTGGGTTTGATCCTTGGGTTGGGAATCCCCTAGAGAAGGGAAAGGCTACCCACTTCAGTATTCTGGCCTGGAGAATACAGGCCATGGAGTCGCAAAGAGTTGGACACGACTGAGCAACTTTCACTTTCACTAGGAGCCATATGGTTGGTTGGAGGATCAGAGTTCACAGAGGGCAAGGTGAGAGAGCTATCCTGAACACAGACAGATCTAGAGTCAAAGGTGCGGGGGACTGACCTGATAAGGGGGCTGCCTCGCTATGTGATTTCAGCTTGAGGCCCCCCTTTAGCTCTCTGTCCCACCTTCCTCAAGAATGTTTTTTACAACCTTGTGACTCCAGCGAGTCTGGCTTGTGGCTACACTTCAAGGAGCAAGAAACCTTTTGTATTGCTAATGTAAAACCAGGCCTAGAGATAAGCAAGAGTCTTGTATGTCGAATGTCACGTACTACATGGTATAAATATGAGCATCAATAAAGACTGGCATTGGTCCAGTGTTGTCCGATCCTCTCAACCCCATCTTGCTTTCATTCTTTTCTTCTAAGCTCCTCGACAGCAGGGTTCCTGGGGGTTTCGCCTTACAAGCGCTGGCCGCGGCAGGTGGCGCCCAACGTGGGGCTCGAGCTGTGTACGGAGCCACTACTCGGTAATCTCGGTAAACTTGAGTATACGTTCGATTGTGAAGTTGCAACAGATTTTAATTGAGGAGTAGTAAGGGTTATAGTTGAGAGTATAAATAATGGGGCAATCACATAGTCGTAGTCTGTTTGTTCATATGTTGTATGTAATGCTGCACCACAGGGGAGTGACAGTCTCTAAGTGTAAGTTAATTTCTTTTCTGTCATTCGTGGAGGAGGTATGTCCATGGTTCCCCAAGGAAGGCACTGTAAATCTAAATACCTGGAAAAAGGTGGGGGAACAGATTAAAAACCACTACACTCTGTTTGGTCCAGAAAAAGTACCTGTGGAGACTGTGTCTTTGTGGTCACTGATTAGAGACTGTTTAGATTTTGACCATGAAGAAATTCAGCGTTTCAGTTCGCTGTTGAAAGATAATGCAACCAATGACAGAGAGTCTGAAGTGCCTCCCGAGGGGGAACATGAATATACCGTCCCCGAAGAAACCCCTATAAACCAACCTCCTCTTTCTGAAAATACTATGCAGGATGCTTTCTTAACAGAATCCCAGCCAAAACCGAAAAATAAACTATCTCCTGATGAGGAGTCTTTCCTCGATGAGGAGGCGGCTAATTATCACAAAAAAGATTGGGGATGATATTTTGTTAGCTCATGCTGATAATGTCTTGTTACCTGAAATATTTTGTTTTTTGAGGTCTCAGCTACAAAACCATGGATTAATCATTGCCAGAGACAAGGTACAAGTACATCATCCTTATTCTTATTTAGGTTTTCAATTATATCCTCGAACTTTTGCCACACAAAAACTTGCACTGCGAACTACTCATCTACGTACCTTAAATGATTTTCAAAAATTGTTGGGAGATATAAATTGGATTCGCCCTTATTTGAAACTCCCGACAGATGTTTTAAAGCCTTTGTTTAACATTTTAAAGGGAGATCCTGATCCGACATCTCCACGTCAATTAACCCCTGAGGCTCGTTCAGCCTTGTCCCAGGTAGAAGTTGCTATTCGTGATCAACAAACTACCTACTGTGATTATTCTAAACCTTGGGGTTTGTATATACTGCCTTCTCCGCATTCCCCTACAGGTGTTCTGTTTCAGAATGATCCACTACGTTGGATTTATTTAGCCTCTGTTCCTTCGAAAAATTTTGCCCCCTACCATGAATTGGTAGCTAAAATTATTGCTAAAGGCCGCCTGGAATCTATTCAATATTTTGGAAAAGAACCTCATTTTATTTGTGTTCCCTTTGCTTTGGAACAGCAGGAATGGTTATTTAAATTTTCAGACAACTGGGCACTTGCCTTGGCAAATTTTCCTGGTCAGCTTTTACATCACTACCCTTCTCATAAACTTTTACAGTTTGCTAAACTTCATCAATTCATTTTTCCAAAGGTGGTACGACAACAGCCGATCTCCAATGCTACTAACATATTTACAGATGGTTCCTCCAACGGTAGAGCTGCTTTGATTATTAATAACGCTGCTTATTTTACAGACACATCCTATTCTTCTGCACAGATCGTGGAATTGTTTGCTGTTGATCAAGCTTTAAAGACAGTATCTGATGCTCCTTTTAACTTGTTTACTGACAGCCAGTATATTGTTCGTGCTCTCTCCTGTATTGAAACTGTTCCTGCCATTCATAATGATTCGCCTACGGTCTTTAACTTATTCTCTTCCATACAGGCTACAATTCATAAACGAAATCATCCATGTTATTTCGGACACATACGGGCACATACATCTCTACCCGGACCTCTAACTGAAGGCAATCAAACAGCTGATCTGCTAACCCGAGTCTTTCTTTCACAATCTAATATTCCTTCCTCTATTGAACAGGCACGGGCTTCTCATGCGTTACATCACCAAAACAGTCACTCATTGCTTTTACAATTTCAGATTTTTAGAGAAGCCGCTAGAGAGATAATAAAGGCGTGCCCTTCGTGTCCTCAATTTTTTGTTGTGCCTCATTATGGAGTCAACCCCCGTGGTCTGTGCCCCAATGATCTCTGGCAAATGGATGTTACCCATATTTCTGAATTTGGAAAACTTAAGTATTTACATGTTACTATTGACACTTTTTCAAATTTTTTGTCCTGTTCATTACTTTCAAGTGAATCCTCGAAACAATGTATACGTCATTGTCTTTACTGTTTTTCTGTTATGGGAATTCCTAAAGTGATCAAAACTGATAATGGTCCCGGTTACACTAGTAAATTGTTTCAGACTTTTTGTGCTCGCTTCCGTATCCAGCATAAGACTGGCATTCCTTATAATCCACAAGGACAGGGCATTGTTGAGCGTGCTCATCAGCGCATCAAACATCAACGGTTAAAATTAAAACGGGGGAATCCAGCTGACTGTTACCAAGTTTCACCTCCTAACCTGTTGAATCATGCACTTTTTACTCTGAATTTCTTGTCTCTAGATGCAAAGGGCTTGTCTGCTGCTCAACGATTTTGGGGAAAGGAGATCAATGAGAAAAAACCCTTAGTAAACTGGAAAGATCCCCTTACAGGCCAGTGGCATGACCCTGACCCCGTTTTAATTTGGGGTAGAGGTCATATATGTGTATTTCCACAGGATGCCAAGGCGCCACGCTGGTTGCCGGAGAGGTTGGTACGCACGACGACGCAGATCACTAAACTGGCAGATGCGACGCCTGACGCTGCGCAGTGAGGATGACAATTTGCCCACTCCTCAGCAAGTTGGCAACCCACTCCAGTGTTCTTGCCTGGAGAATCCCAGGGACGGGGGAGCCTGGTGGGCTGCCGTCCATGGGGTCACAAAGAGTCGGACACGACTGAAGTGACTTAGCAGCAAGTGGAGGCGCTAATGCAGAGAGCTTAAAATACAGCACATGCGCAGGCTAACATTTCCCCTATTAATATTATTATGATATTACTCATGCTGTTACAACAAATCCATAGCAGTAGTTCATCTGTTTATTGGGCTTATGTTCCAGATCCTCCACTTATCCAACCGGTTGAATGGGAGCGGGAAGTCATACCTGTGTATGTTAATGATACCATTTTACTAGGAGGACCCTCTGACAACCATATAACACCTCAAAAGGCTAACATGTCTTACTATGGACTGACTACGGAATATCCCATGTGTTTTTCTTACAGCCAGACCATCCCTAATTGCATCACCGTGGCCCCCATCGTGTCATATCTTCGGACAAGCTTCCCCGGAATAAACAACTTCACAGGAACAGCAACTACAGTGCACAACAGTACGGGGCCACGAGATGTTCCCTTTTGTAGCTACAACTTAGCCACTCCTCTGGGAATAGCGCTTCCATGGACCCGATGCCGTTCGACCAATGCTACAGTTTACAACCTCAACACCACTCAACTCTGGGACTGGGGTCCACAAGAGCCTAGTGTGTGCCCTGAATGTCGAGGATTACATCCTCCGATATTGGGACTTAAATCAGAAGGGACATTCCAGACAGAGATTTGGAAGCTATTGGCCGCTTTTGGAGCCAGTGGTCCCACGCTATATAAATTAGAGAAAAATGTCACTGGAACCAAGTATGGAGACATAGGAAATCTGGGTCGCCGGTACCCGAGAGCTTGTCTCCCTTTTCCTTTTATGCTCTTGGTAGGAGTGACTGAAATATCCTTGTCTAACAATGAATACCATGTAAAATGTGATGATTGTACACTTACTAACTGTATTAGAGGGATCCCAATTGGACAACAAGTAATAGTTGTAAGGCAGCCCGCATTTGTCATGCTGCCAGTAAAAATCACGGGATCTTGGTATGATGAAACTGCTCTAGAACTTATCCAGCAAATTAATACCGCCCTTTCGCGCCCAAAAAGAGGGATTGGTTTAATAGTGTTAGGAATTGTATCTTTAATCACTTTAATTGCTACTGCTGTTACCGCTTCTATTTCCCTTGCTCAATTGGTACAAGATGCTGATGTTATTGATTCTTTGTCTTATAATGTAACCAAAGTAATGGGAACCCAAGAAAACATCGACAGAAAAATTGAAGATCGATTATCAGCTCTTTACGATACCGTACGAGTTATTGGGGAAGAGGTTCAGAGTCTAAATCTACGTACAAAAATTAGGTGTCATGCTAATTATAAATGGATATGTGTTACTAAGAAAGAATATAATCAAACTGATTTTCCTTGGTTTAAAATCAAAAGGCATTTAATGGGAATTTGGCATGATTCGAATGTATCTTTAGATTTACTGCTACTCCATGATGAAATTCGACAGATAGAAGACGGGCCTAAAGCTACCCTGGACATTGCTAAAGAAACTGAAGATTTTGTAAATAATCTTTTCTCTAATTTTCCAAATTTACGTTCACTTTGACATGGTATGTTGGCAGTCGGTATAGGCTTAGCAGGGATTTTGCTCCTGATGTGTTTAGCTCCTTGCCTTATTTGCACTCTCTTTCAGGAGATTCTCTCAGTTAGAGCTATGGTGCATAAAAATACCTTGCATCATAGACAATTAGTGGAGCTTTTAAAAAATAAAGAAGAGGGAGCTGCGGGGGACTGACCTGATAAGGGGGCTGCCTCGCTATGTGATTTCAGCTTGAGGCCTTCCTGCCTCGCTATGTGATTTCAGCTTGAGGCCCCCCTTTAGCTCTCTGTCCCACCTTCCTCAAGAATGTTTTTTACAACCTTGTGACTCCAGCGAGTCTGGCTTGTGGCTACACTTCAAGGAGCAAGAAACCTTTTGTATTGCTAATGTAAAACCAGGCCTAGAGATAAGCAAGAGTCTTGTATGTCGAATGTCACGTACTACATGGTATAAATATGAGCATCAATAAAGACTGGCATCGGTCCAGTGTTGTCCGATCCTTTCAACCCCATCTTGCTTTCATTCTTTTCTTCTAAGCTCCTCGACAGCAGGGTTCCTGGGGGTTTCGCCTTACAAGCGCTGGCCTCGGCAAAAGGGAAGTTGCTAAACATTTTGTCTCATATACTCTACCTTCCTTTTAAGAGCTCTCTCCCCACTTTGAATGGTCTCTCTTCCTGAGTGTGTCAGTTCCACACTGCTTGAGATTGCCTTGTGCTTCCCATGATGGAATGTAATTCAGGTCAGCTTTTTTGGAGCAATGCTTTATGTTCTGGGTGCTGTGCTTTTTGTTGTGAATCACCTTCAGTTTAATCACTTCTAGTCACCATTCTCTTACCTCTATCATTGGTAAATAATTTCATATCCACTTTCAGATTAAATTGTAATGGATTTTTTAAAAATACATCTTTCTTGAGTGGGTAATTAAATGAATGAACACATGTGAGGCTTTTGTGTTTGAACAGGTCTTTTAATAAACCAGTTGGAAAAGGTAACTTTTAGGCTCTATCTCAGGCTGATAATGGAGCTAGTGTAAAACAAGAAGCTTTCTGGGGTGTCTCTTAAATCATATGCAGATTGGTGATTCTTTTACCTACCTGCATGGTGGCAGAGATTTAAGAGAATATTCAGAGGATTATGATGTAGGATAAATGGGTGGTATATTGAATAATTAAGTAATAGTGAAATAAAATAAAAGTGATGAAATAACAGAGGGGAGTGGAATTTGCTTTGGGGGCAACTGAAACTAAGAGTATATGAGTTATTTCAATGATTAGCCTGCATTTTGGGGGGCTTCCCTGCTGGCTCAGATGGTAAAGAACCTGCCTGCAATGCAAGAGACCCGGTTTTGATCCCTGGGTTGGGAAGATCTTCTGGAGAAGGGAATGGCAATCTACTCTACTATTCTTGCCAGGGAAATCCCATGGACAGAGGAGGCTGGAGGGCTATAGTCCATGGGGTTGCAAAAAGGTGGACGAGTGAGCACACACGTGCCTGCTCTCATGCTTATACCCACTTTATAGGTGAAGCTTATAATAGTTAAGTAAGAATTATTGCTTTTGAACTGTGGTGTTAGAGAAGACTCTTGAGAGTCCCTTGGATTGCAAGGAGATCCAACCAGTCCATTCCGAAGGAGATCAGCCCTAGGATTTCTTTGGAAGGAATGATGCTAAAGCTGAAACTCCAGTACTTTGGCTACCTCATGCGAAGGGTTGACTCATTGGAAAAGACTCTGATGTTGGGAGGGATTGGGGGCAGGAGGAGAAGGGGACGACAGAGGATGAGATGGCTGGATGGCATCACTGACTCGATGGACGTGAGTCTGAGTGAACTCTGGGAGTTGGTGATGGACAGGGAGGCCTGGTGTGCTGCAGTTCATGGGGTCGCAAAGAGTCGGACACGACTGAGTGACTGAATTGAACTAAACTGAACTTGCTCACGGTCCCATAGTCAGTGATGAAATAAGCATTCACCAGGCTCCTCTGTGCATGGAATTCTCCAGGCAGGAGTACTGGAGTGGGTTGCCATTTCCTTCTCCAGGGGATCTTCCCAACCCAGGGATCAAACCTGGGTCTCCTGCATTATAGGCAGATTGTTTACCATCTGAGTCATCAGGGAAATCCAATATATGTGATGTAATTAAAGAAATGATTGGATAACCTTAAAAATGAATACAAGAATTCTCAAAGAGAAAGTCCTTTTGATTTCCATTTGACTTCCTTCTCTGAGCTCATGCCTCATTTTCTCCCATGCACGTGTTTACCTGATACAGCAGTGCCTTGTAGAAAAAGCAAATTAGAAATACTATACTCATGTATCATTATTGCCTCTTATCAGAGAATTGTCTGTGTGACCAACCTGGCCTCCAAATGTACCCTTAGCATGAAACTAGAAGCCTTCCTTGGTAAAAGTGAAATGTTATTCACTCACTCATGTCCAATTCTTTGTGACCCCATGGACAGTAACCCACCAGACTCCTCTGTCCATGAGATTCTCCAGGCAAGAATACTGGAGTGGGTTGCCATCCCCTTCTGCACGGGATCTTCCCAACTCAGGGCCCTATTGAACCCAGGTCTCCTGCATTGCAGGCAGATTCTTTACCAAGTGAGCCACTAGAGAACCCAGGAGCCTTCCTTATTGGACTTGAATTTCAATAACAGCAAAGTGAAGTGTGGTGACATGATGTGTGCTTGGACAAGGAATAAAAGCTCCACTGACCATTAGGAGATTGTTTTGTTTTGTTTTTAAAGTGGGATGCTTTGAACTCAAAAACTATGAAAAGCAAAGTGAAGAGATGAAGCTGTTTCTCTATTCATTTTATTCTGAAGAAACTGCAATTGACAGGAAAGAATGATAAACAAGATTCAACTCTACCCCCATCTTACATTTTAAGATCTAAATATAACTGGTTAACATTTAAGTGAATTGGACAGAGCTCTTAGTCCGTAAAGTGTGATAGATAGGCTTGGTTACCCAAAATTTTACATCTCTTACCCCTTCAACCTTAGTTCTTTCAGCTTTTCTTTTTCATATCCTTTGGTTTGTATGTGTTCTCAGTTTTTTTAACTATTTAGGTCTCTCTGGTTATAAGGGTGAAGATTCATTTTAATGGAAAAATTTGTGTATATTTGAAAACTCAATTGCATCTATGCTTAAGAACAATAAATTAGGAGTATGGGCTTCTCAGGTGGCACTCGTGGTAAAATTCACCTGCCAGTGCAGGAGACGTGGGTTCAGTCCCTGGGTCGGGAAGATCTCCTGGAGGAGGAAATGGCAACCCACTGCAGTATTCTTGCCTGGAAAATTCCATGGAAAGAAGAGCCTGGTGGGCTCCATGGGGTCAAAAGAGCTGGATACGACTAAGCATCTGAGCACACACGTCTGAGCACATGGGATTGGCAGAGATACACTATGTATAAAATAGAGAAACATAAAGGACTTACTGTATGTCATAAGAAACTATATTCAATATCTTGTAATAACCTGTAATGAAAAAGAATCTGAGAAAAGTTATATATATATACATGTATGTATGTATAATGTACATATGGGCTTTACAAGAGGCACAGTGGTAAAGAGAATATGTCTGCCAATGCAGGAGACACAGGAGATGTGGGTTTGATCCCTTGGTCAGGAAGTTCTCCTGGAGGAGGAAATAGCAACCAACTCCAGTTTTCTTGCCTGAGAAAAACTCCATGTACAGAGGTGCCTGAAGAGCTACAGTCCATGGGGTCACAGGGGGTCACACATAACTGAGCTACTGAGCATGTGTATGTATATACATAACTGAATCACTTTTCTGTGCACCTGAAACTAACATAACTATAATTCAATAAAATTTAAAAGAAAAACAAAAAACCAATGATTAATTTGCATAATACACTGATTATTACAGTTATTACATTTTTTTAAAGACATGCAACATTTCTGATTTCTGCTCACAAGTGTTGGCCAGAAGTCAAGAGGGCCACACTGAACCTCAAAGGAGGCTGTCAAATTTTGTGCTTTGGAAAAAGAAAAAATAGACTTATGAATGGCTCATGATCTTTGCCCCACTACTCCTCTCACAGAACCCTGATATCTTTAAATAGCTGTCTAGATTAAGTATAATGAGTATGATGAAAAATGAAGGATTCTACTGTATATGAAAGTGAAAGTAGCTCAGTCAGGTCCGACTGTTTGCGACCCCATAAACTGTATAGTCCATGGAATTCTCCAGGCCAGAATACAGGAGTGGGTAGCCTTTCCCTTCTCCAGGGGATCTTCCCAACCCAGGGATCGAACCTGGGTCTCCTGCATAACAGACAGATTCTTTACTAGCTGAGCCACAGGGAAGCCCAAGAGGAAAGGCTTCTCTGCTGTAAATAATTGAATTTAAATCTTTTTTCCAGTTCTATTGAGATATAATTGACATACAGCACTGTATAAGGTGAAATATATAGCATAATGATTTGACTTATAATTGGACTTTGACACTTTTGAGAATGTCGTTATTGAAACTTGACTAATACTGCTTACTTTTGTCAAGTCTTAAATTCATAAACCTTGATTTTGTTCCCCTAAACTTTGATTTAAGATTGGTTTTGACACTACACTGAAGAAAAGATTGCTATTTTGAGATCACTAGATATGAGCCAACTGAACATAAGAAGAATGAGTCTTCTAGGACAGTTAAACACAGGATATTGTTTATATTAGCATGAGACAGAATGAACCACTGCCCCAAACTGCAAGGATCCCAATTAGATATGCATTTCCTCTAGCTAGAAACTGGTAACAATGTCAAAAGTGGAATTAAATAATTAACTATCTATTTTTCCTTCTCTTAGCATACCTTCTCTTTTGTATCAGGCACTAAAAACCTGCCCACCTTGAAATCTTGGATATTGAACATTTTGATGTTTCCTTCTTTTTTTCCCTAAAGATTTCACATTTCCCACAATTCTGTAGCACTGCTATCACTTCTCCCTTCCCCATGCCCCCAGTAACCCCAGTTCCATGCAACTTGTAAAAGGCAATCTGACCCTAAGACTTCATAGTGGGTGGCAGATGGCCTTGGTGAATGACTATTTCTGCTGTTAAAATAAAATGACAGGAAACACCACAGAGAGGGCTCTTTTATTTGAAAAAAAAAAAAAAAAGTGGGTTGTCACATGATATAAAACACAAATCTAAGGAAGGGCTTTTGTTACTCAGTAACCTCATGGAGTGTGATGATCACTAAAAGGAAAATGCAATGTCCACCTTCAAGACTTTGTGAAAGAGGCTTTACATGAAAGGCAAGACAGTGCTTCCTGGCCTACTGCTTACATGTGTAGCAATTTATTATATGAAAATGCAGAGCATAATTCAGATAACTTTAGAGTGCTTATTGAGGTTGCCAGGCAAAAATATCTACCTCCATGCTACATTAGCATTTTTCTGGTTTAGACAAGCGCATCTTTTTGAATTGGGTTGCATGAACCATCACATCCAAAATGTAAGTTTAATATGTATATTTAAACTTTTTTTCCCTTCGGAATGGAGCTATAATTCGTATTATACCCAATCTATTCTGAAAAAAATAATAACAGTCATATTGCAATCTTTTGTTCCCCTCAAATACCTGGGGGGAAATTTAAGAATTTTAAGAGCTGAAATCTTAATGTTGAGGGGATAAGGGATTTTATATATATATATATATAGTCAAGAGTGTCCCTTATTCCACCTTAAAAAGTTCTTAGACCTTACTAATAATTTTTATACCATGATCATTCACCTTGAATGTTCGATATTATGCTTAAAATCTTATACTCTACTTAATTGTTTTCAACAGCATTTTTATTGAGCATCCACCAGGCAAAAAACTACCATTCCAAGTGCTCTGGAACCTTCTGCTTTCGTTTATTAATAATTCCCAAACAGAATGTCTGCTTCAGACATTAGTTGCTGAAATAGAATTGAAT
This sequence comes from Tragelaphus eurycerus, assembly GCA_935064755.1. Classification (NCBI taxonomy): domain Eukaryota; kingdom Metazoa; phylum Chordata; class Mammalia; order Artiodactyla; family Bovidae; genus Tragelaphus; species Tragelaphus eurycerus. The sequence continues at coordinate 11,801,035 of CAKXYN010000036.1, read as the reverse complement.
CTTAATTAGTTCAAGAGAAACTCCTACTTAAGTGGTCTTAGAGAAAAGGCACTCATTTCCCCTCTAATATATCCTCCTGTTGTTTGACTGTGATGAGAATGGTCTTTAAAAGAGGCCTCAGGTGTTAAACCAACTGTTCAGGCTCATTGTCAGCTGCTGGTTTCTAGAGTATTAATTCAAAATTAGTGAAAATATAAGACTATGTCTACATTGGCCAACTCTATTGCAAAATTGAGCAATTTTCAGTTAAGGGTGCAGCGTTCTCTACAATGCCCTTGAGGAAGATTCAGAAGCTCATTCTATTTCCATCTGCTTCCATCATTAGAGAATGCAGTTGATTGATTCAACCTCACTAACAATAAGAACGGATGCTGCTTAACTAAAAGGTGAGTATGGGAGTAATATATATGCCAAAATGAACACAAATAACATTCTCTTGCTCCACATACATATGTAGATACAGAATTTCATATATGTGTAATTCATATATATAATTTTTTAAAGATAATTTTATGGTTTGAAGATTGGAATGGCCTTATTTGTATTGGGTTCTTATTATTTTTTGTAATTAATTTATTTATTTTCAGTTGTGCTGGGTCTTCATTGCTGTGGGTGGGCTTTCTCTAGTTGTGGTGCACTAGTACTCTTGCCTGGAAAATCCCATGGACAGAGGAGCCTGGTAGGCTGCAGTCCATGGGGTCGCTAAGAGTTGGACACGACTGAGCGACTTCACTTTCACTTTTCACTTTTATGCATTGGAGAAGAAAATGGCAACCCACTCCAGTGTTCTTGCCTAGAGAATCCCAGGGACGGGGGAGCCTGGTGGGCTGCCGTCTACGGGGTCGCACAGAGTCGGACACGACTGAAGCGATTTAGCAGCAGCTTCTCATTTTGGTGGCTTCTCTTGTTGTGGAGCACAGACTCTAGGACGTGTGGGCTTCAGTAATTATGGCAAACGGGCTTAGCTGTCCTGTGGCATGTGGAATCTTCCCCAGCCAGAGGTCTAACCTGTGTCGTCTGCGTTGCAAGGAGAATTCTTAACCACTGGACAACCAGGGCAGTGTGCGTCTTTGTTATTATTAGATGAAAAGTGCAAAGGAAGAATGGGCATCCAGGAGTTGGCTGCTGCCTCTCCTCTAGTCTTCCTATCAGGAAAAAGAATACTGAATACTAATATCACACATTTTCTGCACCATTGATTGAGTGCCGAAATGGCAACCCACTCCAGTGTTCTTGCCTGGAGAATCCCAGGGACAGGGGAGCCTGGTGGGCTGCCGTCTATGGGGTCGCACAGAGTCGGACACGACTGAAGTGACTTAGCAGCAGCAGCATGATATAATGTTATTAGCAACACTATTGACAGTATTACTATTGGTGTATAAAGCTTATGTCTCTAAACATATCAAAAGTTTCTTCTGGGTCAAAATTTGTGTATAGTTAAAATTCCTTGTGGATTTAGTAAGTGCTGTATTCAAAACAGGCACTCAGGAAATATTTGTTGGAAGATAGATTAATCAGAAGCGTTATTTTATAAACCATGTATTGAATGCTTAAGAAACAGATCGCTAATTGCTCCACTCAGTGTCTATTCACCCCCTTCTCTTTGTAAGAACAGAGTCCCCCATCACTCCTCACATAACTTCCGCCTCCCGCATCGCCCACTGCCACCATCTTTAGTAGGGTGCATGGCTTTCACTTTCCCCTTTCATGCATTGGAGAAGGAAATGGCAACCCACTCCAGTGTTCTTGCCTGGAGAATCCGAGGGACAGGGGAGCCTGGTGGGCTGCCGTCTATGGGGTCGCAAAGAGTCTGACACAACTGAAGTGGCTTAGCAGTAGCAGCAGCATGGCTGTCTAGCTAGGGACTACATTTCTCAGTCTTGCTAAGATAATATGTTCAATGTCTAGGACATTTTCTTTTAAAAAACAATGAAACTGCTTTTTACTTGTCTCACCTTTCCAGGGGTGGCGGTGAATCAGCTTCACCCATGCGCAGTGAGCAACACTTAGGAGACTGTAGAAAAGGAGGGAGAGAGAATCTTGACCGGGAAAGCTATGATGTATTCTGAACCTCTAACGCATCTCTGCACTGTTAAATGCGAGAAAGCTGGAGTTCTATTTTATTTGACTGATTGTATTTTGAGGTTGCTTTGTTACTGTAGCTTCCCTAGCACTCCAGTTCAGTTCAGTTTGGTCGCTCAGTCGTGTCCAACTCTGCGACTCCATGGACCACGGCTCTTTTTCGAAGATGCCGTCCTAGAATCCCATGGACCCACTCACTGTTCTCCAGTAAGACTGTGATCTAAGAAAGCAGCTAGGCTTGACTTGTGAGAGCATTTGTGGCCTGTTGAAGAGAAGAGAGCGCTTCCCAGGTGACTCAGCAAGAGACGCAGGTTTGACCCCCGGGTCACGAAGATCCCCTGGAGGAGGAAATGGCAACCCACTCCAGTATTCTTGCCTGGAAAATCCCATGGACAGAGGAGCCTGGGGGGCTACAGTTCATGGGGTCATAAAATGTCAGACACAACCCAGAAACTGAGAATGCACAGAGTGGAGAAATTTAAGGATGTGTTAAGAATGCCTGCTCACAAGTAAATTAGGGAAATACCTTGTCAAACCTTAAGTCTTCATTGTAGCGAGGCACTGTGCACGCAGGGGCCAGAATCTCACAGATGATCAGAGTGAGCTGCTCTTTGTTGGTTATGCAATTTGTAACTCTGCCTCAAATAAATAGGGATGTATTTTAAACTTTGTAAATGAAAAACAAAGCTGAAACTTGGCCTTGGATAATTAAACTATTTTTTTTTCCTCGTAAAATCCTCCAGATCTTCTCACACACACACACATACACACCACAATCAAAAAACTATAAATGAGTTGAGGATAGAGATTGTTTCTTGTTTTTGCTTACATGGAAATCTTATTTCTATACATAGCAAAATAGAGAACTCATCTTTGGGGCCCTGTTGAGGTTTGTTGAATTGATTGTTCAGAATTCAGAAGTTCAATAATATTATGGATTTTCTAGTTCTTATAAATTTATAAAATGTTTCATTATAATTTGCTAATCTAAATGTTATTTTCCCGTAATTGGCCATTTTTCTATACTACTTATAGTACAAAAAGAAATGTTTGGAAATGTTTGCCAAATACAAAAGTTTCAAAAGATTGCTAGAGTTATTTGGGCTTATAGTGGTCCTTCAACTGAGATTTCCAGAAATGTTTGCTAAAAACTTTATCCTGCACTTTAAATCAAGAAAGCAAGATTTATTTCTGATCAGTGTTAATGTATTTACAGAAAAGTATCCACATAAAACCAGATCAAGTTTGCTTTTTTTGAGCAATAAATTTAAATGTTATATTAATAACATTTTCCTCTATCATACCAAGTTTTCAAGGGAAGAAGAGTTTTCTCACTGATACATTGATTGCTTTTGTCTGGGGAAACAACAGTTGCCCATGTAACAGTTGTTCTGGGAAGATTCTTTGTTTTCTGTGTTGAGTTGTTCCTTATCGTAAAAAATCAATCTTGGATAGATAACTTTTCTCACTTATACTGATATAAGTCATGATTAATAGTGTCCAAATACCTCATCTATTGTAAAATTTTAAAGAGCTGATTAAACCATTGTGCATTAAAATATAGTTGTTTGAAGATTTTAGAAAAAAAAAATCCCTTCTAGAAAAAAATAGCATTTTTAAAAACTGCTTAAAAAATAATATCAAAATTCAATAATAACTCCCAAAAGAATGAATGACTTAAGTGTTGATTAATTTTTTTCCAAATTAAAATTCTCCATTAAGATCCTGAGTTTTCGAGATTATTCTAAATAAAATCTCCACTAACCTCCTCTTTCTTGGAGAGCAATTTTTTAACTAAAACAATTAAGTTTTGAGATCTATTTAATTTTTACTTCTTTTAAGTACCAGCATAAACATCTGCCATCTGGCATGGAAATTGCCTCATATGGCGGGAGGAGAGATGAGATTTATTTAAAAGTTCTTTGTCTTTGATACTTCTCCCTGCTGCATTTTCCGCTAGTGTAATTTGAACCTGACTGTATTTAAATAACCATTTATCGTCATAATGGAAGAGCCGACTTAAAAATACATAACTGCTGTCATTCCAGGAGACTGTATTAAGGAAACATAGAATTTGCCATTCTAGATCAGACCATTTGTCTGTCTTGTCTAACATTTGCCTCTGGCAGTGACCGATATTGAGGACATTGGAGAACAACAGAAATATGCAACATGAACACAAACCATTTTTTAAGGGAATCATTATTTTCTCAGTTGGTAATTTACACTATAGGATATTAAAATTGAATCACCGCTACCTGTTTATATTATTAACATTTTTATTAATCAATAAGCTAACCAGTTTTGTTAAAATTATTTTAGTGAATGATAATAATCTATAATATTTCTGCATATGAATAATCTTATGCAACTAACACTCATTTTTAAAAATTCTATGATTTTTAAACATGAGGAAAATATGGAGAAATTTAGGCTGTACAGCAAAAAAAAAAAAAAGACAAACAAACAAAAAAAAACAAGCCTTTAATTTTGGCTTGTAGTTCAAAGTCTAGATAAAAATGTATTTACTACAAAAGTACAGTTTACAAGTCCAGAAGACAGTCTAACACTATCTAATTTGATACTAAATTTACTATTGATGGTACCAGAATAATCCTATGCTGAGTGATTAATGGGTGGACCAGAATGTAAGCCTACAAATTTGTATCTTGCCTGACAACCCACCAGTGTTGTGGAAAAAATATTACAGAGACAAATTCATTCTTGATCCGTCTCTAAAGTTATGGGTAGATGCAATGAACAAAATAGTTACCAAGTGTAGGGCTCAAATACACACACACAAACACACATACCCTCTCTCTAATGCTCCAGTCGTATCATTCCTTGTGTTCCCCAAGACCATCACCTTTGCTTATCCCTTCCTTACTTGTCCCTAAGTGAATATAAATGCCTTTCCTCTGAAATTATGTAAATTATGCATATTTTTCTTTAAGACCACAATAATCTCAAGGAATTCTAAGTGCATAAAATCTGTGTACTCTGTCAGTCAAATTTTCACCTAGCCCACAAAAGGTACTTATAAAACAGCTTTTCTATTACTCCTTCACAAACAGAAAAAGAAAGATTGAGCGTCAAAGTGAATCTTTGTTAATTAGCAATTCTGCCCAAATCACTAATAAAGTGACCACCTGTTTGGAACCATCTTCTCAGTGTTCAGAAATCAAGAGGTTTAAATAATTTGAGTAAATACCTGCATACCTGGTTACTCAGATGAGCTGAAAAACAGTGAGCATTAGAGGGTGGAGATGGAATCACATGATATTTCCACTCTCCAAGGTGCTGGTGTGTCAATTGCTAATTTAATAAACTCTCTTCCTGAAATGGCTGGTGTCTTTGGAGGTATATATATTTTAAAGTTGTTTTGTTCCTTATTAGGAATAATGACATCCTACATGGCCATGGATAAATAACTAAAGATATCCAGATGGAGGGTGAATGAGTTTTAGAAGTGTTCCTTAAGCGCATGCATGCTCAGTTGCATCTGAATCTTTGCAGCCCCATGTACTGTACCCACCAGACTCCTCTGTCCATGGAATTTTCCAGGCAAGAATAGTGGAGTGGGCTGCCATTTCCTACTCCAGGGGATCTTCCTGACACAGCGATTGAACCTGTGTCTCCTGCATCTCTTGCATTGGCAGGCAGATTCTTTACCCGTGAGCCACTAGGGAAGCCCTCTCCTTCAGTAAGTAAGCAGTTGAAAATGGTTTATTTCGATTGGGTTTGTACTGAACTGGCAGCAAAGGGGAAGGCAAAAAAAAACAAAAACAAACCAACAACAACAACCAAATTCATCATTTCCTAAAATAAGTGATGGAATGTTTACTTTCAGCCAAGCTCTAAAGACATCTGGAAATCCTTGAGTTGGTTCCTTAGCTCCTTGCATTTTGTAGGTTAGTCTTTCCATGAAGGCAAGAAGAACTTACTTTGCACAAATGCTTCATCTATCTGAAATAAATCCTTGCCTTTAACATGAGACATGTGTAATCAGAAATAAATGTTGCCAAGCTTCCATCCATAATTCTACTATGCCAATTTTCAAATCTGTCAGCCAGAATCTTGACTTTAGTATAAGATATGTCTTATTGATCCTTCTAGGTCAGCTGTTCTCAAAGGGAGCACTCTAGTCTCTGCATCCCTCCCTCCCCAGGACACTTGGCAATTCTGGAGGTATTTTTATTGTCACCCCCATGGGGTAAGTGCTGACATAAAGTGGTTAGAGGCCTAAGATGTTGATAAACATCCTACAATGCACAGGGCATTCCGTCCACAAAAAAAGAATTTTCTGGTCCAAAGTATCAATTGTACTATGGAAACCCTGCTCAAAATGGAGGGCATTAGAAACACAGTTGGAGAAAGTGTTGGCATGTCTATCCACACTCTGGACGGAGAATTCTCTTCACTATAATGTGAGTTAACTGTAAATATATATTGATAAAAGTAATACATCAGGCTTTTTATATCCATTTTTAGTATTCCTTTCTAAGAACTGGGAAGAGTCCTTTTATGGACTTGTAGTTAGTTCCTCAGTTTTCTGGTGTCTCTGGTGTTCCTGCCACACCATGCTTGACTGTGTTCCATGTGTTTTGATTGGTCATGTTGCTATTTGCAGTTCGCAAATGATGGAGAACGCAGTGGACTCAAGTTAATTTTAAGTAGCAGTCTTTGTCATCTTATTTCTATCAGGAAAGAAGATGCTCAGCAGCCCTGTGTCTAACCTGAGCATTCTGTGCTATTCTGGACCAGATTAAGAGATTTGTTCCACAACCTTCCCCAGAAAGGATCCCTCCTGAGTTAGTTCCAGTTGGAAAGGCATCCTTTGTGGACTGTTAACTATAAACACCATGACATTCCTTGAGCAACATCAATAAACATCCTCTCATCCTTTCCACCCTTCTTACAGCAGCTGCTCAAAAAAAAAAAAAAAAAATTTTTTTTTAATTTAACCATTGCGTGCCCAATAGCAAGAAGGCAAAATGGCATTAAGTCGACAGGACATGCAAAAGTGCCTTTATAGCTCCAGGTGAAGAACTGCAGGGAAAATTTATCATTTTAGGTTTCCTGAGAGGGGAGGTGCATTACCAACTGCCATCTACCCAGTCATTTCTTTTCTTTTTAAAAATTTTTGTAGGGCTTCCCATGTGATGCTAGTGGTAAAGAATCCACCTGCCAAAGCAGGAGATGCAAGAGACACAGGTTCAATACCTGGGTCAGGAAGATCCCCTAGAGAAGGGAATGCCTTCAATATTCTTGCCTGGAAAATTCCTTGGACTGAGGAGACTGGTGGGCTATAGTCCATGGGGTCACAAAGAGTTGGACACAACTGAGTGGCTAATGCTTTCACTTTTTCAAAACTGAATACATACTCCAATGTATTCTCCAATGATCAAACTTAAAAATCCCATTTCTCAGGCCTAAATACATACATTTATAAAAGTAATACATTGGGCTTTACTTTACCAGATGACTGGCCTAATTTTCCATTGTCATTATTTTCCCCTCATTGACAACACAAATGATAAAGCTGTGCTCCTCTTCCTTACTGTCCCTACCTCGGTGTCACCTTTATTGCTTCACCATTTCTAAAGACATAAAGGTGGTTATCTTCAGACCATTTTTAAAGGAGAGTAATAATAATAATGAGACTAAAATCCAAATTCCGAGAAGACACATGTTGGATTCAGAAGCCCATGTGCTTGTGCATGATGTGAAAGGTGTACTGAGAAGATATTAATCTTATTTTGTCCCTTCATTTTACATGAAAGCTGTCATTATTGGGATAAGAATAAAATGAACATAATTATGATAAATGGGAAGCACACTTGGGAGTCAATATACTACTTGGAGAGAGTGTGCTAATCAACACCAGGCAGTGGGCTAATGCACCCTGCAAACAAGCACATCGGAGAGATTTTAAATTTACAACTTAGGGAAGCTTGGCATTTAACTTGAGTTGCTTTTGGCTTTAAGGTGAAACAAAAGGTACAATCACAGTAGTTTGTGCATTACAGTAACAAATTATGTCAAGACCATGGAAAATGCAAAACTAATGCTATCTCCCTAATAAGACTTAGCATATACATGAGTCCTTCAATGAATGTTAAAAAAGTTCATAAAAATGGGTGGAAGAGTCCCACATCTATTTTTGTTTTTAATGAACAGTGGAAAGGAAGAGTAAGAGAAGCAATGGGTTCTTAGTTTGAAAGCTTTGCCTTATATATATATTAAAGCTGATGAACATAATTTTAAAAATGCAAGTTGCAAGTGCCAGAGTCTCTAGACTACTGGGGATCTGTCATCTTTTAAAACATACTTTTTAAACTTGATTCTTAATTATTCATATGTAAATGAAGCTCAGTGCTTTTGATGATCTCAATATCTCTTATGTAACTTCAGTTTTAATGGCAATACTGTTTCTGTTTTCCTATTCCAGTTTGCCAAGAATCTGGAAAAAATAGGACATTTTTGGTTCTGTTATTCCTACTAAAAAACATTTCTTATGCTTCTAAGAGAAGAGGAGAAAAGACAGCAATTTTACTAAATAGATATATGGCTTGGTGGATTGGGTTTCTGTTGGTTAAGAATTGCTTTTGGAAGTAGCAATTCTACCATTGATTTGAGGGTTGAATAGTAATTCTTATTAACATTAGTCACCTTGACTCTTCCTTCTGGTATTTCAGAAGTGCCTCTGTTGAACTCCCTTTCCAGGGGGCTGATGAATTAATTAGTTTTTACCAAGCATCTACTATGTGTCTGATTCATTGTTAGGTTCCTGGCGAGCCACATATCAAACAATATGGTAAAACAGGAAACCCGTAATCACCTGGAAAAGTCTAATTTCTGTTTGTTAGTTCAGAAAAGAGTTGAAATATTGAAATAGGGAGGAAAAAATGATCATGGCCGGAAAGAGGAGATAGATACCTCAGCTGCCATATTACAATCTACCATCACATGCACTCTCTCTCATATCCCTGCTCAAAAACCAGGGATGACTTGGTAACATATGAGCAGCTATTTGGAGAATAACCAAAAGTGGGATAAGCCCAGGGAATGTAGCTAGCTACTAAGAATGGTGTGATGGGATGAGGGCACAATGAAAGGCTGCTCACATCTGTAACCATCATAAGCTTGTGGACAGACATCAAAGACATTAGAGGATGGGCAGGGAGCCAGCAGTGGTTAGGAGGTGGTTGCCAGCTTTATTTACCATCAACTGAATCAACATTTCGGACACGACTGAGCGACTTCACTTTGACTTTTCACTTTCATACACTGGAGAAGGAAATGGCAACCCACTCCAGTGTTCTTGCCTGGAGAATCCCAGGGACAGGGGAGCCTGATGAGCTTCCGTCTATGGGGTCGCACAGAGTCGGACACGACTGAAGCGACTTAGCAGCAGTAGCAGCAGCAGCAGAATCAACATTGCACTCTGTGATTCAAACATACTAACATAAGTGTATAATAATAGTTGTTAGTCTATATGTCAGCTATTCCATAAACTTTCAGAAAGGACAATATATCAACATGGCTCTATACAAAACCTTCTCTTAGCAAGCACTTACCCTCACAGTCTACTGTATTCCTGGCCATATGTAGGGACTGAACAAACAAGAATGACAAAGACATGGCCCTTGTCCTCAAAGAAAACAAAGTAATGGAGTTCTTTCTTCTGAAACGTGCTGATATTCTTACCACACCAGAATCATGTTTATGGTTGGTTAAACATATTGGATAAATGTAGTCATTTTGTTGGTTGAATCTACAAAAGTTGAGCCCTTTCAGTCAGAGGATGATTTTTAAATGAGGTGGGACCTGAAGGAAGGATTTGAATACATCAAAGGGAGAAAGAGCATTCTGCATGGGTGGAAATATGGAGGTGAGAAATAATCTAATTTTTGGAAGACAGAATGGCATTTGCCTGACCTGACAAGGAGACAATCATTGAAATTAAGTGGGAGAAAAGGAGTTTCTGCGTTGCTTAAAGTGTAAATAAAGTCTTTAGAAAAATATTTGGCCAGGAAGTCAGGAAATATGGATTCAGCTTTGTAATCTTGAGCCAATCAGCCTTAATCTATTAAGCATTAATTCTCTTATTCATAGAATGAGGGTAAAAATACATATTTGTCTATCATGTAATGTACATCTTCATCACAGAAGGGTTTCTAGACTGAATAAGAACATAAAGCAAATTGCTTTAAGCTCTTGGAAGAAAGATGCTATTCAAATCTAAAGAATTATATTAAGATTTTATATTCACTCACTTTTATATGTGGTTTTGCTGAAAGAGAAAGATTAGTTTGAAGTTTATCCTGCTGTTTTGGTAAAATAGGTAAAAATGTCTTCCTGATTTTTTTCTGAGCACAAGATAAAACTTATTGTCCTTGGCTAAGTAGATTAGCAGCCATTTTCTTTGAACATCCAGAGCTCAAAAGTAGCATCTGTCTTATTCGTATATAACCTTAAAAATAGCACATAAACTTATAAAATTTAATTTAAAGCTAAGTTAAATACATGAAATAATTTTTAGTTTCAAATTTGTTTTTCCTGTGTAGTATAAACAGTCTTTCTTGATGTCAATTTTAGTAGTTTCAGAAAAGGTCAATACACATTTTCTCAAGTAGATATTTTAATTTTTGTGTTTTGTTTCTTTGCAAACCTACTGTCTTACTTCTCTACTGCTACTGCTGCTGCTGCTAAGTCACTTCAGTCGTGTCCGACTCTTTGCGACCCCAGAGACGGCAGCCCACCAGGCTCCCCCGTCCCTGGGATTCTCCAGGCAAGAACACTGGAGTGGGTTGCCATTTCCTTCTCCAGTGCATGAAAGTGAAAAAGTGAAAGTGAAGTCACTCAGTTGTGTCTGACTCTTAGCGACCCCATGAACTGCAGCCCACCAGGCTCCTCCATCCATGGGATTTTCCAGGCAAGAGTACTGGAGTGGGATGCCATTGCCTTCTCCATACTTCTCTACTACTCAACTGTATTTGAACAATCACAAAACGTCTTCACTCTTCTATACAACTAATTCTCAACTCTCAACTAAGGTCATATTGCTTCTTAAAATCTAAGGAAGATAGGATTAAATCTTTATTTAATGTCCAATGGAAAGTCTAGTACAAGAAGGAATGTTGTATATGAGACTTCTGCCTCTTTCAAAGTAGCTCAGCTTATGAGTCATTTTGCTACCCTGCTCCAGCTGCCCTTGTTCAAATCATATTTTCCTAGAGATGAAACTCATCTTGTTTCCTTTCAGTTCACTTGCTCAGTCATGTCTTGCTCTTTGCAACACCATGAACTGCAGCACGCCAGGCTTCCCTGTCCATCACCAACTCCCAGAATTTACTCAAACTCATGTCCATCAAGTTGGTGATGCCATCTAGCCATCTCATCCTTTGTCATCCCCTTCTCCTCCCATCTTCAATTTTTCCCAGCATCAGGGTCTTTTCAAATGAGTCAGTTCTTCACATCAGGTGGCCGAATTATTGGAGTTTCAGCTTCAGCATCAGTCCTTCCAGTGAATATTCAGGACTGATTTCCTTTAGGAAGGACTGGTTGGATCTCCTTGCACTCCAAGGGACTCTCAAGAATCTCCCACAACACCACAGTTCAAAAGCATCAATTCTTCGGTGCTCAGCTTTCTTTATAGTCCAACTCTCATATCCATACATGGCTACTGGAAAAACCATAGCTTTGACTAGATGGACCTTTGTTGGCAAAGTAATGTCTCTGCTGTTAAATATGCCATCAAGATTGGTCATAGCTTTTTTCCAAGGAGCAAGTGTCTTTTAATTTCATGGCTGCAGTCATCATCTGCAATGATTTTGGAGCCCCCAAAATGAAAAGTCTGTCACTGTTTCCACTGTTTCTCCATCTATTTGCCATGAAGTGATGGGACTGGATGCTGTGACTTAGTTTTCTGAATGTTGAGTTTTAAGCCACCTTTTTCATTCTCCTCTTTCACTTTCATCAAGAGGCTCTTTAGTTCCTCTTCACTTTCTGCCATAACGGTGGTGTCATCTGCATATCTGAGGTTATTGATATTTCTTCTGGCACTCTTGATTCCATCTTCTGCTTCATACAATCCAGCATTTCTCATGATGTACCCTGCATATAAGTAAGATAAACAGGGTGACAATATACAGCCTTGACGTACTACTTTCCCAATTTGGAACCAGTTTGTTGTTTTATGTCCAGTTCTAACTGTTGCTTCCTGACCTGCGTAGAGATTTCTCAAGAGGCAGATCAAGTGGTCTGATATTCCCTACTCTTTTAAGAATTTCCCACAGTTTGTTGTGATGCACGTCAATGAAACAGAAGTAAATGTTTTACTGAAACTCTCTTGCTTTTTTGATGATCCAATAGATGTTGGCAATTTGATCTCTGGTTCCTCTGCCTTTTCTAAATCCAGCTTGAATATTTGGAAGTTCACGGTTCATGTATTGCTGAAGCCTGGCTTGGAGAATTTTGAGTATTACTTTGCTAGCATGTGAGATGAGTGCAATTATGTGGTAGTTTGAATATTCTTTGACATTGCCTTTCTTTGGGATTAGGAAAACTGACCTTTTCCAGTCCTGTGGCCACTGTTGAGTTTTCCAAATTGGCTAGCATATTGAGTGCAGTACTTTAAGAGCATTATTTTTAAAATTTGAAATAGCTCAACTGAAATTCCATCAGTTCCACTGGTTTTGGTCATAGTAATGCTTCCTAAGACCCACTTGACTTTGCATTCCAGGATGTTGGTTCTAGGTGAGTGATCACACCGTCACGGTTATCTGGGTCATGAAGATCTTTATCGTTTAGTGCTTCTGTGTACTCTTGCCACCTCTTCTTAATATCTGCTGCTTCTGTTAGGCCCATAAAATTTCAGTCCTTTGCTGAGCCCATCTTTTCATGAAATGTTCCCTTGGTATCTCTAATTTTCTTGAAGAGATCTCTAGTCTTTCCCATTCTGTTGTTTTCCTCTATTTATTTGCTTTGATCACTGAAGAAGGCTTTCTTATCTCTCCTTGCTATTCTTTGGAACTCTGCATTCCAATGGGTATATCTTTCGTTTTCTCCTTTGCTTTTAGCTTCTCTTCTTTTCTCAGTATTTGTAAGGCCTCCTCAGACAGCCATTTTGCTTTTTTGCATTTCTTCTTCTTGGGGATGGTCTTGAACCCTGCCTCCCGTACAATGTCACGAACTTCTGTCCACAGTTCTTCAGGCACTCTATCAGATCTAATGCCTTGAATCTATTTCTCTCTTCCACTGTATAATTGTAAGGGATTTGTTTAGGTCATACCTGAATGGGCTAGTAGTTTTCCCTACTTTCTTCAATTTAAGTCTGAATTTGGCAATAAGCAGTTCATGATTGGAGCTACAGTCAGCTCCTGGTCTTGATTTTACTGACTGGATAGAGCTTCTCCATCTTTGGCTGCAAAGAATATAATCAATCTGATTTTGGTATTGACCATCTAGTGATGTCCATGTGTAGAGTCTTCTCTTGTGTTGTTGAAAGAGGGTGTTTGCTATGACCAGTGTGTTCTCTTGGCAAAACTCTATTAGCCTTTGCCCTGCTTCATTCTGTACTCCAAGGCCAAATTTGCCTGTTACTCCAGGTGTTTCTTGACTTCCTACTTTTGCATTCTAGGTACGCTGCGATTCATGGGGTCGCAAAGAGTTGGACACGACTGAGCAACTGAACTGAACTGAACTGAATGAGGAGAAGGCAATGGTGACCCACTCTAGTACTCTTGCCTGGAAAATCCCATGGATGGAGGAGCCTGGTAGGCTGTAGTCCATGAGGTCACTAAGAGTTGGACACGAGTGACCGGCTTCACTTTCACTTTTCACTTTCATGCATTGGAGGAGGTATTGGCAACCCACTCCAGTGTTGTTGCCTGGAGAATCCCAGGGATGGTGGAGCCTGGTGGGCTGCTGTCTATGGGGTCACATAGAGTTGGACACTACTGAAGTGACTTAGCAGCCGCAGCAGCCCCTATAATGAAAAGGACATCTTTTTTGGGTGTTAGTTCTAGAAGGTCTTGTAGGTCTTCATAGAGCTGTTCAACTTCCACTTCTTCAGTATTAATGGTTGAGGTATAGACATGGATTACTGTGATATTGAATGGTTTGCCTGGAAATGAACAGAGATCATTTTGTCATTTTTGAGACTGCATCCAAATACTGCATTTTGGACTCTTTTGTTGACTATACTGGCTACTCCATTTCTTCTAAGGGATTCTTGCCCACAGTAGTAGATATAATGGTTATCTGAGTTAAATTCACCCTTTCCAGTCCATTTTAGTTCACTGATTCCTAAAATGTCATTGTTCACTCTTGCCATATCCTGTTTGACCACTTCCAATTTGCCTTGATTCATGGACCTAACATTCCAGGTTCCTCTGCAATATTGTTCTTACCACATCTTGCTTACCTGCTGTCATAGATAAACTTATCACAAAAGGCTTTTTGGTGTTAGCCAAGTTTAACAGTACTTGAGGAAATGGAGAGACCAGCAATGCAACACTGTAATATGTGTTCGTGTCTGTGTCAGTTGCTTAGTCATGTCTCTTTGTGACGCCATGGACTGTAGCCCACCAGGCTCCTCTGCCCATGGAGTTCTCTAGGCAAAAATACGAGAGTGGGTTGCCATTTCCTTCTTCATGGGATCTTCCCAACCTAGGGACTGAACCCTGATCTCCTGCATCTGCAGGCAGGTTCTTTACCATCTGAGTCATCAAGGAAAAATTACGTGTTATCTATCCCACTTCTTTAAAACACAATTTACTTATGTTTTCTGAAAAATCAAGCTTTAGCCTTTTTCCATGTTTTGGGGGTGTCTTTTTCTCTTAAAAGCCCAACATAAGACAAAATAGAAGCAAAATCTTCTCATTTTTATTATGTAGAACCAAATCCCTAGTCTGGTTAGATGCTATAAATAGAAGAAATATTCAAAGAAATATCAAAAAAAATCTGATGTTTTAAATAGTCACAAAACCGTTTTTACTAGGTGGTTTAATTTTTCCTGACAGGGAAGCAAATTAAAAAATTCCAGTAATAGAATAATAACCAAGAAGAAAAAAGAGAATATCATCTAGAAAATTAATAATAGAACAATGGTGGCTTCCCCAGCTGTTCAATAGTAAAGAATCTGTCTACAATGTAGGAGACACCAGAGATGTGGATTTGACTCTTGGGTTGGGAAGATACCCTGGAGGAGGAAATGGCAACCCATATCAGTATTTTTCCCTGGCAAATCCCATGGACAGAGGACCCTGGTGAGCTACAGACCACAGGGTTGCAAAGAGTCAGGCATGACTGAGTGACTAAGCATCTATGTCTATAATAAACTCTACTCACCCAACAACTATCTATTTTGAGGATCCATTATATATTAGGTATCTTATTTCGCTCTGAAAACAAGTTGATTAAGATAATGCTCTAGTCTCCATGAACTCCCATTCATTCATAAAGTTTGAAATAACAATCATGTAATGGCAGCAAGTTTAAACTCATGGAAGCACATTTCAAGAATGAGATCCAATCAGGCTCCCTGACTTCAGGCTATACCACAAGCTACAATAATCAAAACAGTATGGTAATGGCACACAAATAGGCACATAGATAGATGGAACATAATAGACAGCCCAGAAATAAATACATGCAACTATGTGGTCAATTAAACTATGACAAAGAGGCAAAAATATTAAATGGGGGAAAAGACAGTGTCCTAAATCAGTGGTGCTGGTAAAACTGGACAGCTACATGTGAAAACACAAAATTAGAACATTTTCTCACACTATATTAAAAACAAGCTAAAAATTGATTAAAGACCTAAATCTAAAACCAAGAATTATAAAAACAGAACACTCTCTGACTTAAATATTAGCAGTATTTTTTTTATGAATCTGTCTCCTCAGGCAAAGAAAACAAAAGCAAAAATAATCAAATGGGCCCTTAGTTCAGTTCAGTCACTCAGTCATGTCCGACTCTCTGTGACCTCATGGATTGCAGCACACCAGGCTTCCCTGTCCATCACCAATTTCTCTGTCCATCACCAAATGGGCCCTAATTAAACTTAAAAACTTTTGCACAGCCAAAGAGACATTGACAAAATGGAAAGACAACTTACTGAATGGGAGAAAATATTTGCAAATGGTATGCCCAAAAAGGGGTTAATATCCAAAATATATAAATAGCTCATAGAGCTCAATTTAAAAAAAAAATTGAATAAAAAAATGGACAGAAGGCCTGAATAGAAATATTTTCAAAGAAGATATATAAACTGCCACCAGACACATGAAAAGATGTTTAACTTTGCTAATCATCAGAGAAATTAAAATCAAAATGAGATATCAACTTACACCTGTCAGAATAACATTGGTCTATTATTGTAACCTTGGAAGGAAAGCTATGCCAAACCTAGATAGTGTATCAAAAAGCAGAGACATCACTCTGCCAACAAAGGTTCATCTAGTCAAAGCTATGGTTTTGCCAGTGGTCATGTACAGATGTGAGAGTTGGACCATAAAGAAGGCGAAGTGGCAGAGAATTGATGCTTTCAAATGTGATGCTGGAAAAGACTCTTGGAGTCCCTTTAAGGAGATCAAACCAGTCAGTCCTAAAGGATGTCAACCCTGAATATTTATTGGAAGGACTGATGTTGAAACATCAGTACTTCAATAATTTGGACACCTAATGCAAAGAGCTAACTCATTGAAAAATATCGTGGGGAAGATTGAGGGCAGGAAGAGAAGGGGATAATAGAGGATAAGATGGTTGGACGGCATCACTGACTCAATGGACACAAGTTTGAGAAAACTCTGGGAGACAGTGAAGGACAAGGAAGCCAAGTGTGCTGCAGTCCATGGGGTGGCAAACAGTTGGATGTGACTTAGTGACTGAACAACAACAAATTATTAAACCAAGTAATAAAAATAAAATATAAAATGCAACAAATGTGGCAAGAACCGTATATTTTGAGGAAAATATATAGTCCCAAATACTTACATTAGAAAAGATGAAAACCTAAAAATGATTGTATAAAGCATTAGAAATTAGATAAAGTAGCATCAAAATTAATGCAAAGAAAGTAGAAGCAAAGAAGTAATGAAATAAAGACATCTCCTTCTCCTTCTCATTCCATTCTCTTTCACTTGCTCCACAACAATCATAAACAAACATGCCATATGGTGCTCTCACACCAGAAGCATGCTGATAACTCCGCATACAATGCTTTTCTTTCTGAGAAAAACACTGTCCCTTTCCTGCTCTTACTCAGATCTTTCTCAAATGTGACATTCTCTATGAGGCCTTTCTTGATCACCTTTTACAAAACTACACCCCTATTCTTATTCTTCTTTTTTAAAAAATATTTGTTTATTTGCACCAAGGCTTAATTGTGGCATGTGGTATCTAGTTCCCTGACCAGGGATTGAACCTGGGCCCCCTGCATTCGAAGTGCAGAATCCTTGCTACTGGACCACCAAAGAAGTCCTTATTCTCATTCTCATTGTTTTTAACTCCTCTGCTGCTGCTGCTGCTAGGTCACTTTAGTCGTGTCCGACTCTGTGCGACCCCATAGATGGCAGCCCACCAGGCTTCCCGTCCCTGGGATTCTCCAGGCAAGAACACTGGAGTGGGTTGCCATTTCCTTCTCCAATGCATGAAAGTGAAAAGGCAAAGTGAAGTCACTCAGTCGTGTCCGACTCTAGCGACCCCCTGAACTGCAGCCTACCAGGCTCCTCCATCCATGGGATTTTCTAGGCAAGAGTACTGGAGTGGGGTGCCATTGCCTTCTCTGCTTAACTCCTCTACCCTGATATATTTTTTCCATTGAGTATATCACATTTAACATAGAATATACTTTAGTGTTTGTGTCATTTACATTAGAATGGCATGTTTGATCAGGTGAGGGATTTTCAAACTATTTTTTTCCCAGTACCAAGAAGAATGCTTAGCCAATAGTTGGAACTCAATCAACATTTGTTAACTGAATGAAATCAATGAATGTAAAAACAAGCTATAGTAATAGAAACACAAAGGTTAAAAAAACAAACAAAACTGGCTTCTTTGAAAAATGTAAAGCAAATAATTGGCAAATTAATTTTCTTAAGAGGAGAAATTTAAAAAGTAATATGAATGGTATGAAAATTTTAACAAGAAATTTGATAAACTTAATGAAATATGGTTTAAGAAGAAACAGAAAATCTAAAGGCTTCTTGGACAGGATCAACCTGTCCAAGACTCATTTCCTATGGCTTGGCTTTCCCAGAAAAGAAGTCTGGTCTCAAGAAGAATTCCATGAAAACTGGTCAGAGCCTTGTGCTTAAAATAATCAGTTCTGGGAGAATGCTGAAAGAGTAGATCATGATGCTGGTCCATCATATCATGTAGCTGAATCACAAGTTTTGGAATTCTTACCAGGGAGAAGACTGATGGTCCTCAATCCTTAAAAGCTAAGGTGGTCATAAAGTACTGGGCACAAAAATTCCACTTGATCACCCGGCAATAATTGCAGGGCCTGAATGCCAGCTTTTGATCACATCTCTTTCAGTACATGAATGTTGAAGAAGCTACCATATTTTCTTTTTTAAACTGTTACAGACTCCTCTGTGATTTCACCAAAGAGGCTAGTTCTTTAATAAGCAACTTAAAAACTCTGGAGCCTAGGGGCCAGGGTTTCTTGGATGGGAATTTGATGTACAGTGTTGCAAGGTCCTGTGTACTGCTCCAGACTGCTTTGAGCAATGGTGGAAACTCAGGTCAGCTGCTGTGAAGTATCCCCAGGAAAAGCAGTTTCAGAAGATCAGTTGTGTGTGAGGTCTGGTTGTTTACCTCCAGTTGAGTAAGTAAACCTGGACAGGTTTCTTAATAAAAGAAATCAGATTTGTTTTTATAAAAAAGCAATAAACTCAGAAAATTTTATAGTTGAATTCTACCAGATATTCAAGGAACAAATAATTTCAATCATGTATGCACTCTTCCAGAGAAGAGAAAAATGCAACTATACATTGGGCTGCTTCCATCACAAACCATGTCACCAAATTTAAGATGATATGACATTTCTTATAGATGGAATTTTATGAAGTCATAGTCTCTCTAATGAATGTGTTTTTTGGTCCTTGCACTCCTGTATTTTGTACCCATTCTTTCATGAAATAAATATTTTCTTCTTGACAGTGACCTTTTCCTGGTCTTTAGTATTTTGAAAGCCATGGTGTTTCAATGATCATTATCCATAGGAGCACTCAGTTTATGAGGTAATATTTGAGTTTAGAATATCAAAGTGGTACTAACTATTCTTTATCTATATCAAGGTTTTTTGTGTTGTTTGATTTAAAGTGTGTAATTATACAGATTACATTTGATAAAGGTATGTACTAAAAGTATAAATACTAAGAGAAAAGCAAATATCATATATTAATGCATATATATGGAATCTAGAAAGATGGTACTGATCTACAGGGCAGCAAAGGAAATGCTGGCATAAAGAACAGACTTATGAACCCAGTGAGTGAAGGAGAGGGTAAGACAAAGTGAGAGAGTAGCACTGAAACACAGACATTACCATATGTAAAACAGAGAGTCAGTGGGAATTTGCTGTATGAAGCAGGGAACTCAAATCCGGTGCTCTGTGACAACCTGGAAGGGTGGGATGGGGTGAGAGGTGGGAGCGGAGGTCAAGAGGGAGGGGATATATATATACATATGGATGGTTCATGTTGATGTATGGCAGAAACCAACACAATATTGTAATGATCCTCCAATTAAAAATAAATTAAAAAATATAAAGAAAAAAGGTATAAATTTTTATGCTGCTGTGATTTTGAATGTCATCCTTCAGTGCTCCTGTGAGAAAATTCATTCAATGATAGGTAGGATGCTGGATTCAAACTTGATTTCTCCACCCAATATTTATATTTGGTTTCTTATTAGGCAAATAGATAATCATTTATTAAAATCTTACTCATGAATAGTCATTCTGTGAGTGTCTGACAGCATTTAGGGTAACATTCAAGTCACCTCATTTTCCTGCATCTGGGGAGTATTGTCACAGTGCTTGATTATTTTAATCTAATAGTCTCTTGCAAAGATGGACCCTGATGAGGAAGCTTGTAGGTATACATTAGTATCGGTTGTGTTAGAGCCAATTGCTGTCTGACCTCTCCTCCCTGTAGAGGCAGTATATAATGCCATCTGTATATCTTTTAGTCACATTGAATCATGTCATTTAACGGGCTTCTGGATGTGAACAGGTTTACCTTATGCTTAGGAGAGAAATCAGTCAAACTGCTGAATCGCACATCTGTGTTCATCTGCATCACCACTTTTCATAGTATTTGAATACTTTCTTTTTCTGGACTAGTAATAACACTGTTAGAAACTGTCTAAAATTTGCTACTATCATAATTAGAATATTACTAAAGATTAAAAAATTGTCAAGGAAATTCCCTGGTGGTCCAGTGGTTAGAACTCTGTGCTCTCACTGCCAAGGGCCCAAGTTCTGTTCCTGGTGGGGGAATTAAGATCCCATATGCCACATGGCGCAGACAAAAAAAAAAAAAATTAAAATTATTATTAAGGTAATTTAAACTCTATACTTACATGTAAAATGGGTTCCAAGGCTAAAGTCAAGACTGTCTTTCCAATCTGGACATGAATGTTTGCAAGTGTAATTTGGCCAAGGAGTTGCCAGGCCAAGGCATACTCCCAGGAAAAGCTGAGGAATTTTATGCACACAAATGACTCTAAAAAAAAAGAGGATTTGAAATGACCAAGCCTGTTAAATAAATTTCTTCTGGACACATGGCCATGCTCAGGGCCTAAACCTGCACAATCACCGTTCACCATCACCCTAGGCTCAGTCATTTCCCTCTTCCTGCCCCCAGGAATAAGCACGTGAATAAGTTAAAATGAATCAGAGTCTTCCCCAGGACTTTCCTTACAGAGAATTGGGCAAGATTGTCTCTTTGAGATGAATTTGCTAACCTTGTATACCATGATTACGAGGTGTACTTATGACCACTTAATGCTTACCCAGAGTGAATCTGCCCAATAAAATTGAAGAGATGACACTCTCATTACAGTATTTAAGTTCTTCCCCTTGGCCCACCCTGACCCAAAGCAGCAATAGGACTCCTAGACCCATGAACTTAAAAATTACATGAGCCTTTTTTGGTTATTTTACTTATTGTTCAAGTTAGTGATCCTTGGAGCAGCAGCATTAAGTTCACCTGAGAACTTGTTAGAAATGCTCATTTCTGAATCAGAATCTTTGGGGATAGCCCCAAAGGTTTAACAGGCCCTTCAGGTAACTCTGATATGCTAAATGTTGGGAAACTAGTTTACAGTATTTGTTAACCTCTTTTAAAAAGTGTAGTATAGTTGATTTACAATATTATATTGGCTTAAATTATTTTGAATTGAGTTTCTGTGCATCTTCAGTTGGTGATTTTTCCAATGTACTAGAAAAACCATAGTTTTTCCATAGTCATGTATGGATGTGAGAGTTGGACTATAAAGAAAGCTGAGCGCTGAAGAATTGATGCTTTTGAACTGTGGTGTTGAAGAAGACTCTTGAGAGTCCCTTGAACAGCAAGGAGATCCAACCAGTCCATCCTATAGGAAATCAGTCCTGAATATTCATTGGAAGGACTGATGATGAAGCTGAAAATCTAATACTTTGGCCACCTGATGAAAAGAACTGACTCATTGGAAAAGACCCTGATGCTGGAAAAGATTGATGGTGGAAGGAGAAGGGGATGACAGAGGATGAGATGGTTGGATGGCATCACCGACTTGAAGGACATGAGTTTGAGTAACTCTAGGAGTTGATGATGGACAGGGAAGCCTGGCATGCTGCAGTCCATGGGGTCACAAAGAGTCAGACATGACTTAGTGACTGAACTGAACTGATCTGATATAGCAATGACAAAAAAGAAATTTTATAACAAATTAGAAGAATTTTGGTTTAAAAAGTATTCTCAATTGACCATACCAGAGATCCAATTTTTGAATAAGACATTGTCAGGAAATTCCTAGAATCTCTAGTCTCAGGTTAGCCTTGTACCCACTTAGCCTCCAATACTTCGTCCAACTGATGCGAAGAGCCAGTTCATCGGAAAAGACCCTGATGCTGGTAAAGATTGGGGCCAGGATGAGAAAGAGGCAACAGAGGATGAGATGTTTGGATGACATCACTGACTCAATGGACATGAGTTTGAGCAAACTCCAAGAGACTGTAAAGGACAGGGAAGCTTGGCGTCCTGCAGTCCATGGGACTGCAAAGAGTCAGACATGACTGAGCCACTGGATAACACTTAGCCTCAGATAGTCATGGGCCATTTGAAGACAAACATTGATGAATCTGTTCCATCTTCAAATCATTAGAATTTTCAAACTGTGGGGGATAAACAGAGGGGTGTTGTTCCTGCAACTGTATGTCAGGTTGAGAACATTCTATTTAAACTAAAAGAACTGCTTAATTTTAGCTTCAGTATCTAGGTTTAGAAGAGAACCTTTATGGATTGTCTCAAGGGTGGATTTAGTTCCTCAGTCTAAATATCTTTGCCTTTGATCCAAATCATTCCAATTTACTTTAACATAAGAGGGTGCCTGTTTTTATTCAACTGGCTTAATGCTGGGTACTGTGTCATCAATAAAAAATATAGTCAGAAATCTCATGTGAGTTAATGGTATAATAGCAGTATGCTCTATGATTAACAATAAAGAATATAAAAATGCATGCTCCTAAGAAATATTGTATCACTCACAAAAAGAAGCTTGTCCTTTACACGCTTATGAATGCAGAGTATGTCATGCGGAAAGCACTAGATTTCTTTTAGTGTTATTTTTTAATATTAGATGTCTCTGTAATGCAAGCTGATGATCTGGCAGATTTAATTCTCATGATACCTTCTTTTGAGAGGATGTCTGATTTGAAGCATAATATCTACAATCTGATAAATTATTGCCTTAATTATAAAAATAATATCTCACTGCACACTTTGTATTTAAATAAGTTTAAGCATGACTCCCAGCAAGTACTAATTTTAAAACCTGAACTATGAAAACAGAAGGAGGATAATCTATAAAATTCTTTGCAAGGAAATTGACAAAATTGGAAATATATATGTAATGAATGTTTAATTATAATTAGAAATTATTTTATATGATATCACCTTTTACAGGTTATGGATCTACCTGTCTTCTCAACAGCTCAGAGGCTGTACAGGGAATGTGGCCTGGATGGCTATTAATAAAAGCCAGTTTCCCATTAGAAGCATTTATTGGTATATTACATAGTGGCTCTTTTCCCAGAGATCCAAGTATTCTCTAAAATTCCACTGGCACAAATCATGTTTTAAAAAATCCTGTCTAGAATTTAAGGTGTAGTTGAAAATCATCAAATGGAAGCCAGATTGCTCTTGGTCCTTTTTTTTTTTAAAAATTATTTATGGCTGTGCTGGGTCTTTGTTGCTTTCTGAGTTGTTTTTCTAGTTGTGGCCAATGGGGGCTACTCTCTAGTTGTGGTGTGTGGGCTTCTGATTGCAGTGGCTTCTCTTGTTGGGAAGCACAGGCTCTAGAGCATGCTGGCTTCAGTAACATATGGGCTTAGCAGTTGTGACTCTCGGATTCTAGAATGAGGGCTCCGTAGTTCTGGCCCATGGCCTTAGTTGCCCTTCAACATGTGGAATCTTCCTGGACCAGGGTTCAAACTTGTGTTTTTAATTTCTCTATCTGATGCTTTCTGATAGTGTAGAGAAATGCAACGGGTTTCTATATATTAATTTTGTATCCTGCAAATTTACTAAATTCATTTATAAGCTCTAGTAGTTTTTGGGTGGCATCATTAGAATTTTTTATGTACAGTATCCTGTCATCTGAAAACAATGACATTTGTACTTCTTCCTTTCCAATTTGGATTTTTTTCTTCTCTGGTTGCTGTGACTAGGATTTCCAAAGCTATGCTGAGTTAAAGTGGCAAGAGTCAAAAACCTTGTCTTGTTCAGTTCCTGATCTTAAAGGAAATGCTTTCAGCTTTTCACTGTTAAGTATGATGTTAGCTATAGGTTTGTTGTATATGGTCTTTATTATGTTGAGATAAGTTCCCTCCAAATGGGGATATCCAAGTGGCTCAGTGGTAAAGAATCCACCTGCCAATGCAGGAGATGCAGGAGATGTGGGTTCTATCCCTGGGTCAGGAAGATCCCCTGGAGGAGGAAACGGCAACCTACTCCAGTATTCTTGCTTGGAGAATCCCATGGGCAGAGGAGCCTAGCCGGCTACAGTCCATAGGGTAGCAAAGAATCAGACATAACTGAGAATACACACACACACCACATGTTCCCTCCATGCCCATTTCCTGGAGAATTTTTTTTTTTAATCATAAATGATGTTGAATTTTGTCAAAAGTTTTTTCTCTGTTGATTGAGATTTTTATTCATTAAACCAACAACCTCAAAAACAACACTGATAAAATCTCAGAGCCCTCTGATCTTCTACCTAACTTGGGGCTACGTGACTAATTGCACCAAGAAGGTTAGAATCAACTGTAAATACAGTACCGGCTATGGTGTCTCCCTCAGGAAAATGGTGAAGAAAATCATTTGTCCCTTCCATTATAAAAAAGAGGAAGAGGCTAGCTATGGTGTCTGGTACTGTGGTTCCTGCATGAAAATGGTAGCTAGTGGTGCTGACTCTATAGTGCCACTTCTAAGGTCATAAAACGAAGGAATGAAAAGATCAGAAGCTCCACCATGGGAAACACTGCTAGCCTGTAATAAATGGATTCATTTGTGTAACTGAAAAAAAAAAATTCTCAGAGATTTCTAAAGTTTAGGACTATTGATACTGCTAAAAGAGAAAGAAATAGATTATAGAAAGGAACTAACCCAGAAGCTGTTATCTAAGAATAACCTTTGTTTTCTTAGAAGAAAAGAAAAATTCCATCTTATGCCGCGAGGGAAAAGGTGAGATTCAAGGAATCTGCACTCCTGGCAAGATTTCTGAGTGGTTCTGAATCAAATGGTTGGCATTTTAGAAAGTTGCTGTAACAGGCTAGTCTTGAAATCAGAATCCATTGTTCAGAGAGTTTATTCCTTTCTGCCCCCAAATAGGAAACAGAAGCTGATAGTTACCAAGAGAAACAGAAAACTCATGGAGCAAATAAGTTCTTTTAGAACCAGTAAAGTAAGGTAGTGTTAATGAAATGTCAGAAAACAAAAACCAAGACCAAGCCCAGGAAAGCAACAGTAGCAAGTGCAAAAGAAGCAAAAAGCAAGAAATAAGGACATTTTAAAGGCATGGTCTGAAATCAAGTGAGAAGGATGGAGTTAAGCCCATAACACCTTCACACTGTGTATACAGTAAAGTAAAAAGGAAAAGCAAAGCTTGAAACTGATGCTTGGTATCAACGTTCTCTAACAAATTCAGAAAGTAGTTAGAAAAAAATTGGATGATGAAATAAAACATGAAATGAAATTAAATTGAAATGTACTAGAACAAATTGGAGAAGGAAATGGCAACCCACTCCAGTATTCTTGCCTGGGAAATCCGGTGGACAGAGGAGCCTGGTAGGCTACAGCCCATAGGGTCACAGGAGTCAGATATGACTTGGTGATTAAAACCAAGCAAGTACAAATAATTGAAAAGTCAGTTTTATCCAGTAACCCATAAGCCAGGGTTCATACACAAACAGAAAAAGAAACAAGCCAAAACAAACACAACTGTGCATCTTTATTTCAAATAGTGTGTTACTATTTATGAATGTTCAAGTAGCACTTTTAGAAGCTTAAACCAGTGTTTGACTTAAAAAGGAGACTCAGGCAATGAAAAGGACAAGGATTGTATTAAGATTTAAAGGGTCACCAGAAAAAAGTTAAGAGTTGCCATTAAAATATTTTAAAATGCTTTCTTAAAATTTGTATTTAGTGAGTGCCTTTTGGAATAGATAACTTGCAAAAAGCAATTCAGTTACATCTTGATATGACTTTTTTTTTTAGGAACTTTCATTCTTCGATGTATCACCTCTCCCTCTGAAGTATTTTCTTCAAATTGTGTTCAGTAACTGCAGCATGTTCATGTGTTTTAATTTTATTGTACTGTATTTTAAATTTTAATTTTATTCTAGTGCAAAACTTGTTTAACTTGTTGTCTGAACACCTCAAAATTATTTACTTTGAGTAGTTAAGTCTCAACTTAATCAAGTAGAAGTGATAGGTATTGGTTTCTGTATCCTTTTCGCTATAAAAGAATATTTAATCTCGCAGGTGGCACTTCTCTTCCTCTGAGATAACTATAAGGGTATCAGATCCAGAATATTTTACCCGGACTAGGTGAAGGGCTTCCACTGCATTTGTGGGTGTTCTGTCCCCATTTTTTGTCAAAGTACGGCTCCTGTTAGCACTTCAATCTGATGGAGGGGAAAAAAAAGTTTCTCTGGCTTTCCCATCCACCTGCTCTCATTTCAGTGGGTGCATTACCTGTATCTGCAGAGATGGGAGCTCAGGTAGAGTCGGTGTCTCAGCCCCAATCCTGAAACTGATGCGGGCTTTTTTTTTTTTTTTTTGCCTGCTACCCTATTTGATTCACATTCTTATAAAGTTAAAGACAAGCTTGCTTCAGTTTTATCTTGTTTTCGTTTTCTCCACTGCCGTTTCTCAGTTCCGGATGTACTGAAGATTATACGAGGAGATCTGACACCCATCTTTCCTCGGCTATGCAATTCCCGCAGATTAAACTATGAACACAATAGTGCTACATTCTTTTTAAGGCTGTGGAAGAAACACTCCTGCTGCCTGCCCTCTTAATTTAGTTGTATGAGTTTTGGAAACTTGGTAACATTTAAAAGGGTTTTTTTAAAATGATAAAGGGTTTGTTAATGATGAATGGTTTTTTAATGATAAAGGTATGAATAGGCTTCCCAAATGGCGGTAGTGGTAGAGAACATGCCTGCTAAGGCAGAAGATGCCGGAAATGCAGGTCCTGGGAGGGAAAGATCCCCTGGAGAAGAGCATGGCAACCCATTTCCGTATTCTTGCCTAGAGAATTCCATGGACAGAGGAGCCTGGCTGGCTACAGTCCATGGAGTCTCAAAGAGTCAGACAGGACTGATGCGATTTAGCACACATGAATAGGTGTAAAAAGTGTTCATATTTTCAGATCTTTATAAAAATGATCCTAAAAGATCTCAAGGAGGCTAGAATTCTAGGCGATAATTTCAGAAGTGAATTTGGACTTCATTCTTGAATAATGCATAATTTTGAGAACAATACAGTTGCCAGAAAAGTTGTTTTCCAATGGAGTTGACTGTCTCATCTTGAAACTTGTGTAGCAGTGCTTTTGTTTCAGAACAAAAGATGTGCCGTTAAAATGATGTGCTGAAAATTAAGCAAAATGTAACTACTCTAGTTGGAAAATAGAAAATATTTGGTCCAGATGGCTCAGAGGCAATGATAAACAAGAAAAGGAGAGGTTTTCATGGTAATAACTGCAGTTCTCTGCCTTACCGTATAGATGAAGGTTAATTTCTCCTGTTTTTTCCTCTTCTGCCTCGCCTTTCTCCCTCCTCTTTTTGCTATTGTTGTAATGATCAGACCCTGAGTTCTCTGAAGACAGGAATATCTTTATTTTGCTCTCCTTTGTGCTGCCCTAAAAATGTAAGTTAGGCTTCTTAAAGGGGTTTGTTTGTTGCTCGCCTAAGTAAATCCTCAGAGTATTTGTTGAAAGAATGAATGACTGACTGGGTGAACGACTGAGATGTTATACTCCTCTGATAACAGTTAATGACCTAATCAATATACTTTCTCTCTTATTTTTTTCCTTTAGACTATGAACAAAAGTTATGTCATAAACAACTTCAGCCTTTGAGCATATCAAGTTTGTTTGATTTTGAAAGCCACCAACCAAGACCATTCTTGTACTTTTTGAAAGAACAAGAGACATGTCTATGTAATAATGATAAAATTAGAGAACATAACCCCTGCAGTTATTTGGAATTAGATGAGGAACCCCTAATTTTTGCTTGAATGAGGTTTTATTTTTCAATTTATGTGGCTGCTTTGTTGACACAGCCAAAACCAAAATGCCTTTTCCTACTGACTTCCACAAAAGGAGACCCTGCAACTGTCTTATTTATAAATGTGTCTTTGTCAAATGCCCTCCTTCTAAAGAACTTACACTCCCTGCAAATATAGCCTCTACTCTGGTGCAATGGCAGGAAGAAGATGTTACAACTGAATAACCATATATCTTTAATGATCAAATTGACTCACTCATCAAGTTTCATTTAACTTTTCTTCATGATACTTATTTACTACTTTGAAAAGCACGTTTATAACTCCTTCTGGCCTTCTTCCCTGAGCTTGACGAATCACCGGCATTTTAAAAAATTGAGGAAAATTTAGGTTAATGATTCTATATCCGTGTTGTAATTTTTTTTTCTCCTTTAACTTCATAGTACTTAATGTCTTGCTGACTTCATCAGTTTAGTGACACATTTCAATCAGTCTCAATTCTTTTAACTTGAATTTATTAAAAAAAAACAAAACTTCAACTTGCATCACACTTAAGTTTTCTCCCATTTTACAAGGTCTCATTTCAAAGTGGATCAAGTATCCACTTTGTGGGCCAAGCGTCACTGCCCTTTGATGGTACTGCTTTTTCCTCTAGATCTCTACGCTTGTTACTGTGAAGATTTGAGGCAAAATTAATTCAGAATAGTTGTCAGAGTAGAGATCTATCTGCTTTGACGGCCTTTGCCTGCAATGCACGTGACACAGCAGGAGCCACAGCTTCCATCCCTGGGTTGGGAAGATCCCCTGGAGCAGGGAATGCCAACTAACTCCAGTATTCTTGCCTGGGATAGCCCATGGACAGAGAAGCCTGGAGGGCTACGGTCCGTGGGGTCACAAAAGAGATGGAAATGATTTATCGACTAAATAACAACAACAATAAACAGACGTGGCTGATGGTGAAAACTATGATTAAGTATTCATATGGCTATTATAAAAGCAAAGTTTATATGGAGAAAAATCAGTATATTATTCTGCTTTTTTTTTAAAAATAAAAGCATAGTTGTAGTAGATCACAAATATACTGAAATCCATTATACATTTTCTTTTAACCTGAACCTTACTGTGACATGTAAATTGACTTGTTTATGTTAATAGCAGCCATTTAGGAGTAAATTCCCAAAGTACTGCCTGATAATTAGATTGGGCATAATTCACACACTGTATGTTGCTTTGAAAATGGGCTTCTTCAAAAAGGTAACAGTTAGAATAGAATGTGTACCTCCGAACTGTCTCTAAAAGGATTCTTATTACACAAAACCACACATACAGTGTGGCAAAGATAATGTCGGCACTTAATGCAGAAAAATAATGCAACATGTTCTTTTTGGTTCATTTACTGCCATATGCTGCTTGAGTAATGAAAACCTATTTGGTATAGAGACAGATGTGGGTGTACTCTGAAAATTCCTAGTCAATAATGAAGCTTTATATTTGCTATTTTGGAAATGACTACTAAGTGTTCAATTATGAAACATCCCCAGATCATTAGAAAATTTCATTTGATCTGTCCTCTCTATAAGGACTTGAGGAGGACTTTTGGTTTTCTTTTTTCATTACCCAGTTACTGTGTAATGAAAATTCTTCCAAATTTGGAAATGCCTAATAACTATGCAGTTCTGATAATACTAAATTAATTAATATTTAAACATTTTATCTCCATAAGAGAATGCTATTAAAGAATTACGGGTTGCCAAAATACTCATATTTATCATTAGTTTATATGATATCAAACAGAACTGTGAATTAAATATTAATTTAAATTATTCTAAAATGTATCAAAAATTCTATTAATTATCTAAATTATTCTAGGTTGTGGGAGAATCTGGAGTACAAATAATAAACTTTATCAATATTTAAACAGAAATGAATTAAATAACTTATTTAATATTACTGAGAAGCAATGTCTACAGCTCAAATCTGAACAAATAAAAGCCATGTTTTGCTGTTTATTTTGTGTGATTGCAGAAGACAAACTGGTTCCAGGATACAAAAATAATTAGAAGCACACTGGCAAATGATAGCAAATATGTTATGAATATGGACTTTTTACTTTTTTGGTAGGTGATGAATAGATTTTATGTCAGGATAAAAAAGTATCATCTTTTTTTTTTTTTTTACATGGACTCATTCCAATTATTTACTAAGATTTTCAGATACTTAGGCTGACTTGAGACCAAATTATGAACCTATGGCTTTTACATTTAAATTTAATTTTGAAATTATCAGTCCATTAAGCACAATTGTGTGGAATTATACCTTTTGCTTAATTTAGCCTCAACCATGTTTTCTTATGGTTGAATTTTAATCCACACAGTTTTATAGCTACATTCATTGAGATAATATCTTCCTGTTTTATACAGTGTTTGTATACATTAAAATATAATGAAAAATAGGTACATGAATGTAGCCCCCAAAACCTCATACAAATAAAAAGAGTCATTGATAAACTTGTCATTGATAAACGGGAAAAATAAGCCAATTCACAGTGGTACTTTGCTAATGCCCAATTTTAATTAAATATCAAAAAGCAATGAAGTCGAACAAAGACAGTGTTTTACTAAATGGTTAAAAACTTAATTGAAATCTTGGAAATAGAAACAACACCCTCTTTTCTTGGTTATCCCTCTTCCACATATATTACAGGAGGTATTGTCTGAACTGAAAAGAATCTAGGGCAAAAACCATGCAACTAAGGGAACAGGAATTCTGCACTTTAAGTTTCAAGTATCAGAAGCATGTCTTACCTGTTGTAATCTAGTCCTAGATTATAGAGCCCTTCCTTCAAGATAGCCAGAGGAAAATGGAATTTCTCAAGCCACTGGTTCCAGCTCTAGGATCTTGAGGTGGAGCAGTATGGCATAAAGGAGCAGACATAGACACAAGTCAAATAGAATCGTGGTAGATGGGAGTTCCAGGATGAGATTGACATGGATGGTACCAAGTGAAAATGAAAAAGAAAATGGAAGGAGAAGTTAAATGAGAGTTTTAACACCTCAGGTTTGATCCTCTCTTTTCCCTTTCTTTTCTTTTCTCCTTGTGTGTGTGTTAAATCACTTCAGTTATGTCCAACTCTTTGAGACCGCATGGACTGTAGCCCACCAGGCTCCTCTGTTCATGGATTCTCTAGGCAAGAATACTGGAGTGGGTTGCCATGTAGGGAATCTTCCAGACCCTGGCATCTCCTGCACTGAGGTGAGTTTTATCCTGTCTCTAAACTTTTCTTTTCTTCTGTCCTTATCAGTCCCTAAAATAGTTTGGGTTGGACCGGAGTGTCAATGTGATTGGTTTCAAGGGAAGGAAAAGAGAAAAGAACAGTTGGCCAAATGGTGTTTTTCCTATTTTTCTCCTCATGCTTAGCTTTGCTTCACTCAAGGTTGCTCTGCCTCCATCCCCCAACCCACATCCCCATTTCCAATCTTGGTTCTCTTTCCCTGAGCTTAGGGTGGAAGGAGCCAGAGGTGATTATCCATAGAAGACAGTCTTTCAGCAATCTTTCTTTTCCTTCAATTCTCCTGGCTTTTAGAATAAGAGATAAAGAACATGTAAATTTTCTTTTCAACACTTGTGTCTCCTTTCTACCTTTGACTTCAGAATTGTGCATCTTGTTAGTCTAAACTCTGCTGCTATACTATGGCTTGGATTTGGAGTGTTGAACGTATGAAATACCTTCTGGAGGAGAAATTTCTGGTCCTACTCAGAGCTGTTTTATTAAATAACCTCTCCCTTTTTTGTGTGTGTAACCCAAATAAATACTGCCGCCCCAAGGAGTCCTATCTAAATATGACACGATACTCAAAGAAATACAATCTAGTAACAAAGAGAGTGAAAAGAAATCCAGATCTTTCCTTTCACTTCACAAAAATCATGAAATCTTGTTTAAAATTCCGGAGCCGTCCCTGGCAGTCTAGTGGTTAAGACTCATTTTTTCCATTACAGGGGGAAACAGTTTCAATCTGTGGCTAGGAAACTGAGATCCCACATGCTGCATGGCGTGCCCAAATAAATAAAGAAATAAAACAAAATCCACAGTTCCACCCTTTAAATCCATTTACCATTATTCTTGTTCTACCACTTTCTCACTTGCTACTTTGATTCTTCTTTCTACCTCCAGACTTTCAATTCCCCGCCATAAATTGCCTATGGTGAGGGCGTTTTTCTGTTTCAAAGTTTCTCTTTCCTTCAAACTTGGTCTGTGTTCTCTCTCTCTAGTAAATTTCTACCCTTTCTTTTTTGTTTTCTTACCCTTTCTGATGCAAATTCAATCTCTTACCTGGTTCTTCTCTATAACAATGCCCCCCAAGATGGCCAATAAAGCTAGAGTGCAGATGAGGAATGGGGCCTGGAGAGGTGGGGAGAAATAGGAATTTAAAGATGCTCTGAGTACTTACATGTAATAATTTTTGCCCTTATTTTAATATCTTTAATTACTTTCTTTCTCTGGTATCTACTTCTCAATTTCGAACATATTCAAGTGTCTTATCCTGAATAACTCTCCGAAGTTTTCTTAAAATCCAATCTTTCAACTTAATCCTCAGACTCAGACAACCCATAAAAATGGCTCACTCATGTTGCCCCCACTTCCTAATCTTCCTGTTTTAAAAAAATCCCATTGAAGTCTGGCTTCAAGATCTGCTTGGATTACCAGATTCAATGGCCTTTTTTTCAGGCCTTACTCTACCTGACATTCTGAAGTCTTGACATTTTTTTTTTTTTTTTGAAACTTTTCTGTTTTTGTTTCCTCAAAATATTTTGTGTTTGTTTCTCCCATGACTTTTTCTTAGCCCTCTTCTCTTATCTTCTTACCATATACACACTCCAGAGGCTTATTTCAACCATTTTCTAGATGAGTCCCAAGTTTTTAGCTCCAGCCAATCTTCAGTCAGTTCAGTTCAGTTCAGTTGCTCAGTCATGTCTGACTCTCTGCAACCCCATGAATCGCAGCACGCCAGGCCTCCCTGTCCATCACCAACTCCCGGAGTTCACTCAGACTCCCGTCCACCGAATTGGTGATGTCATCCAGCCATCTCATCCTCTGACGTCCC
Organism: Tragelaphus eurycerus; assembly: GCA_935064755.1. NCBI lineage: Eukaryota > Metazoa > Chordata > Mammalia > Artiodactyla > Bovidae > Tragelaphus > Tragelaphus eurycerus. The sequence goes on along the minus strand of CAKXYN010000036.1, from coordinate 11,767,836 downwards.
CTTCTCCTCCTGCCCCCAATCCCTCCCAGCATCAGAGTCTTTTCCAATGAGTCAACTCTTCGCATGAGGTGGCCAAAGTACTGCAGTTTCAGCTTTAGCATCATTCCCTCCAAAGAAACCCCAGGGCTGATCTCCTTCAGAATGGACTGGTTGGATCTCCTTGCAGTCCAAGGGACTCGAGAGTTATCAGTGGTCCCTTCAAGTCTAATGAAAGGCATCAACACCAGGGAGAAGAAGAACAGAAAGACAACTAGGCAACAGGTATGTGTGTGTGTATGTGTGTTAGTCTCTCAGTCGTGTGCAACTCTTTGTGACCCCATGGACTGTAGCCCACCAGGCTCCTCTACCCTTGGGATTTTTCAGGCAAGAATACTGAAGTGAGTTGTCATTTTCTTCTCCAGGGGATCTTCCCAACCCAGGGATCGAACCCAGTTCTCCTGCATTGCAGACAGATTCTTTACCATGAGTCACCAGAGATACCAAGTTTATATTTGTATTTATTTTCTCAGGCTTCATAATCCCCCTGAGTTTCACCCATAGGCAATCTGCCAATCTTCTCCAGGGTGATGGACTCAACTGTTTATTAATATCTATAGGTAAATCTTCTTTAGATTCCTTAAGTTTGGTCATTCACATCCTTAGCATTTCCTTGGATTCCTTTCTCCATCAAAGCTATATTAAATTCCTCCCAACTTCACTTTTAATTAAGGGCATCACTATTATCCAATGGATCACAAGCATCATTGACAATGGTTTCCTTCACCACACAAGCCATAACCAAGATGGCACCAAGTCCTCATAATTCCTTGGAAACACTTCCTTTTTATCTACTATACTTGCCATTTCATTCTTTGTATATTTTTCTGGAATATCACCTTTTCCTCCCATGTTTCATTCTAGATTTCCTTCTATAATTCACTTACACATTGTCATCACAGTAATCTTTTTAAAGCCCAGATCCAATTCCATGCCCAAATAAACACATTCGATGGCACCTTATTGCCTTGAACAGATGTCACAAAATCAAAGACCCATAGGAGCCAGAAAAGGAATATAAATCAGTGAAACAACTTGGATCAGGAAACAGCTGAGATGCATGACCACCATGGAGACAACTGTCACTCAGCTCTCGCCATTTGTTGTCATGGGGAATCTCAGGTCCAATATCACCAAGTATTTCCATTTACCAAGAGAAAACAAAAATTGGAATTTGCTTAAAGTAAAACCCCTCAAATTTAAATAGTTGGCTGTACTTATTTAAAGGATGATTTAGGAAGAACTGTCAAGAACTCTGAGGGATCAGATGCTCTATTGTCCTACATTTTAGCCTGATATGGTTTCATAGATGCTGGTGGAACACAGGAGAGATAAAGGACTTTGTTACTCATAGTCATAGAAACAGCCAGTGTCAACATCTCTCCTGGTTCCTGGAGCCCAATTGGCAAAAGGTGACATGAAGAGGGTCATGAGAAACCTGCACACATAGTAGGTTGTGTTAAAGGAGAGAAACCCTGGACTTGAACCTGAATATTTTATACTGGGCACTTTGCTTGTCTGTCCTCCACCCTAGAAGGAAACACCGTCTCTAGCTTCCAGCTCTGTTCACTATACAAATATCCTTTGTAAAGCCAGGGGAGACAGCGATGACAATGCCTTTGCTTGTGTGACATACAGAGATATGTGAGAGCCATGGAGAACTGTCTCTCAACAACAACAATGACAACAACAATGCGTTTTTGCAGCAGATCTGATCTACAGGATATGTCTGTGACTTACGGTATAGAAGAAAGTTTATTAAGTGACAGCCTCCAGGCTGGTCATTTATTTCTCTAAACAAAATTTTATTGGAACACGTCTGTGTCACTTCATTTACATGTTGTCTATGGCTTTTTTTTGTGCCTCTAAGACCAAGTTGAATAGTTGTAACAGAAACCAAGCTTGAAATATTTACTCTCTGACCCTTTAAGAAAAAAAAGCTACTTTAAAATTTATTGATCAATGATGTAGAGGATAAAATGTTAGCACACCCTCTAATATACTTGAATCAAACACTTGAATCAACAATTCATTCACTAAACAAAAATATTTGAAGAGTTACTATTATCAGACATGGTACTAAGATGTTGATGGTGCTGAAACCGAAAATATGGTTCTTATTTTTCAGGGGTTTCAGACGCAATGAAGTCAACATAACAGTGAAAATGATACAACATGGACTTCCATACAGCAGCTGTAGATTTATGGGAGTCCATAGAAGGGGTGGACTTTACTGGTGGCTCAGTGGTAAAGAATCTGCCTGCCAATGCAGGAGATGTGGATTTGATTCCTGGGTCAGGAAGATCCCTTGGAGAAGGAAATGGCAATCCACTCTAGTATTCTTGCCTGGGAAGTCCCATGGACAGAGGAGTCTGGTGGGCTACAGTCCATGGGATTGAAAAAATGTTGGACATGACTTAGTGACAAAACAACAACAACATTAGGAGGGGCACCTGTGTGGGCTGGGAGAGTCAGAGGAGCTTCCTAAAGGGGAGAGTCCTCAAAGATGAGGAGGCTTCCCTAGATGCAGAAAGAAGTAAGAGCAGTCCAAATACAGGAAACTGAGTATACAAAAGCTTGGAGATTTAAGGAGGAAGATATCACTGGGCCAGTGCAGTTGGTAGAGAAAAGGCAGCAGATGCAAAGAAAGGCATTGGGGGTGGGAGGGAGGCCTGGGTAAATGAGTGGGACTAGTTTGTGAAAGGCTCTGACTGTTTTATGGAGAACTTTGTCCTGAAACAATGAGAGTCTTTGAAGTAGAATTATATGGTGGTGTTTGGAAGTCAGTGAACTTGCAGGTAAAAAGGCCTATTAGGATAAAGTGACAAAATAGTGTGACGGACAATAATCAGACCCAGAATGAAGCAGTGAGGGCAGGGGTGGCGACAGTGAGCTGTAGGAAAAGAGAAGAGAGGACAGGATTAGGTATTTACATTTCCCCCTGTGCCCTGTGCTCCAGCCACATCAAATTATTTACCATTCCTTGAATTAATTAACTTGGGGCTTCCCTGGTAGCTCAGCTGGTAAAGAATCTGCCTATAATGCAGGAGACCCCAGTTCAATTCCTGGGTCAGGGAGATCCCCTAAAGAAGGGCTAGGCTATTCCCTTCCGTATTCTTGGGCTTCCCTGGTGGCTTAGACCGTAAAGAATCTGCCTTCAATGTGGGAGGCCTGGGTTTGATGCCTGGATTAGGAAGATTCCCCTGGAGGAAGACATGGCAACCCACTTTGGTATTCTTGCCTGGTGAATCCCCATGGACAGAGGAGCCTGGTGGGCACAGTCTATGGGGTCTTTTCTGTGTGTGTGTGTGTGTGTGTGTGTGTGTTTGGGGCAAAATGAGGTCTTTATATACTTGGAGGCCACACCAGACTATAATCAACCTAAGAGCAGGTGACATACCTTGATCATCATTACATTCTTAATATACCACGAAATTCTTGGTACTCAGTGGATCCTCAGTACATACCTGGTGAATGAGTGAATGAATGCATTCTTACCTTCCTTCTTCCTCATTCATTAAAACTCAGCTCCAAAAAGAACTTCTCCTTAAGAAGCTAAATTCTCCTTTCTCTCCTGCTTCTTTCAGCAAAGTATGGTGCTACTAAAGTCGGTTGCATTATTATATTAAATCCAAGGGAATAGTGATGGAAATTTTAGAAATAAAAAAGAAAATTCTATTCTTTTTCCTATATCTAGTGCCTGGGATAGTACTTAACGCATGCTACATGCTGCTGCTGCTACTGCTGCTAAGTTTCTTCAGTTGTGTCCGACTGTGCGACCCCATAGACGGCAGTCATCCAGGCTCCGTCGTCCCTGGGATTCTCCAGGCAAGAGCACTGGAGTGGGTTGCCATTTCCTTCTCCAATGCATGAAAGTGAAAAGTCAAAGTGAGCCACTCAGCCATGTCCAACTCTTAGCGACCCCATGGACTGCAGCCTACCAGGCTCCTCCCATGGGATTTTCCAGGCAAGAGTACTGGAGTGGGTTGCCATTGCCTTCTCCAATATGCTACATAGCCATTGTCTAATTAATGTTAGTAAAATGAGCATGTACTTAGACTTTAAGAGATTGATCTCTGAAGAATCAATCATCTTTCTAAACAATTCAGACTAACTATTCATCATTCTGTTTGGTAATCCAATCCTTGATTTGGTTTTCAACTTTGATATATCTTTAGCCTGAAAACAATTTAACTGTTGGACTGTATAAGCTGATCAGAGTCTCACTATTTCTGTGCCTGATCAAATGAGTAGAAGTTTAATATAGTATACATTTCAGACAAATTGGATGGCTAAGAAGGCTAACAATATGAAGGCTAAGAACCATAACAACAAAAAATAAAAGCAGTTGCTTGTTTGTGTTATAATTGTATAGGCACTGTTTTAGCTACCATCTGCAAAATTAGAATGATATTAAGTTTTTCCCAAGTGTAAAGAATGAATAGTGGGTGGTTAGGGGGTATTTTGGACTTACAGTATCTTTTGCCAATAGTGGTTTGAAGATTCTTGATGCTGCTGCTCTCTGCTTTTATTCCCCTCTGAGAGCACTCCATTTGCCTCATTAACCATAGGACTTAAATTAATATGAATTATTGAAGCTATTTTTTGTTGTCTGCTTTTTAAAAACCATTTGGCTTAAACATCATTGTTCCTTTCAGAGAAAATGTCGATTAACCCTTTCCAATGATTGTTAAAAAAAATAATATTGCCAGTTTTTTTCATTGCGTTAAGACAGAATTAATCATGAAATATAACTTAATTAATTATTGTAACCCTTCTTCCCACTTCCATGGGAAGGAAAGAAGTGCTATGAATGTACAAGGAATGGAATTCTAGGGGATCACCATATTTTTTTTTACATTTCTTTATTTCTTTCTCCATTTTGTCTTTTACGCATCCCTCCTCTTCTTACCACTCTTATCATGTGACCATCAATCTTGGATTTCTTGCTTCTGAACATTAAAACTAACATAGTCTCAGATGTTCAGCCACAAGAAGAGTTTGGGAAATCTTATAGCTTGTTTTATAGTGTAGCTTTGGGTGTTAGTTACTAAAAGTGTCCAACTTTTTGCAACCCCATTGACTGTGGCCCACCAGGTTCCTCTGCTCATGGAATTCTTCAGGCAAGAATACCAGAGTGAGTAGTCATTCTTTTCTCCAGGGGATCTTCCCAACCCAGGTTGGATTGGGTTGGATTGTGCGCAGAGTCTTTACCATCTGAGCCACCAGAAAAGCAAGTCATTCACAGTTGCAGAGCTAAAGAGCCCCACTAGGTACTGTTTGAGTTAGAAGTATATGCTGGCTGGACCCCAATTGACAACCATTGTCAAGATCTGTGAATCTCCAGAGTGAGTAAACCAGACAGATGGTGGACATTACATACTGACTCCTATATATATACATACATACAATAGAATGGGAAACAACAATAAAATGGGAAAAACTAGAGATTCTTCAAGAAAATTAGAGATACCAAGGGAACATTTCATGCAAAGATAGGCTTAATAAAGGACAGAAATGGTATGGACCTAACAGAAGCAGAAGATATTAAGAAGAGACGGCAAGAATACACAGAAGAACTATACAAAAAAGATCTTCATGATCCAGATAACCATGATGGTGTGATCACTCACCTAGAGCCAGACATCCTGGAATGCAAAGTCAAGTGGGCTTTAGGAAGCATCACTGCGAACAAAGCTAGTGGAGGTGATGGAATTCCAGTTGAGCTATTTCAAATCCCAAAAGATGATACTATGAAAGTGCTGCACTCAATAGGCCAGCAAATTTGGAAAACTCAGCAGTGGCCACAGGACTGGAAAAGGTCAATCTTCATTCCAATCCCTAAGAAAGGCAATGTCAAAGAATATTCAAACTACCACACAATTGCACTCATCTCACACACCAGTCGGACACGACTGATCAACTTCACTTTCACTTTTCACTTTCATGCATTGGAGAAGGAAATAGCAACCTACTCCAGTGTTCTTGCCTGGAGAATCCCAGGGATGGGGAGCCTGGTGGACTGCCGTCTATGGGGTTGCACAGAGTCAGACATGACTGAAACGACTTAGCAGCAGCAGCAGCAGCACACGCTAGTAAAGTAATGCTCAAAATTCTCCAAGCCAGGCCTCAGCAATATGTGAACTGTGAACTTCCAGATGTTCAAAATAGATTTAGAAGAGGCAGAGGAACCAGAGATCAAATTGCCAACATCCATTGGATCATTGTAAAAGCAAGAGTTCCAGTAAAACATCTACTTCTGCTTTATTGACTATGCCAAAACTTTTGACTGTGTGGATCACAATAAACTGTGGAAAATTCTGAAAGAGATGGGAATACCAGACCACCTGACCTGCCTCTTGAGAAATCTGTATGCAGGTCAAGAAGCAACAGTTAGAACTGGACATGGAACAACAGGCTCATTTCAAATTGGGAAAGGAGTACATCAAGGCTGTATATTGTCACCCTGTTTATTTAACTTATATGCAGAGTACATCATGAGAAACGCTGGACTGAATGAAGCACAAGTTGGAATCAAGATTGCCAGGAGAAATATTAATAACCTCAGATATGCAGATGACACCACTCTTACAGAAAAAAGTGAAGAGAAACTAAAGAGCCTCTGAATGAAAGTGAAAGAGGAGAGTGAAAAAGGTGGCTTAAAGCTCAACATTCAGAAAACTAAGTCATGACATCTGATCCCATCGCTTCATAACAAATAGATGGGGAAATAGTGGAAACAGTGAGAGACTTTACTTTTGGGGACTCCAAAATCATTGCAGATGGTGACTGAAGCCATAAAATTAAAAGATGCTTGCTCCTTGGAAGAAAAGCTATGACAAACCTAGACAGCATATTAAAAAGCTGAGACATTACTTTCCCAACAAAGGTTCATCTAGTCAAAGCTATGGTTTTTCCAGTAGTTATATGTGGATGTGAGAGTTGGACTATAAAGAAAGCTGAGTGCTGAAGAATCGATGCTTTTGATCTGCAGTGTTGGAGAAGACTCTCTAGAGTCCCTTGGAGAGCAAAGAGATCCAACCAGTCCATCCTAAAGGAAATCAGTCCTGAATATTCATTGGAAGGACTGATGCTGAAGCTGAAACTTCAATACTTTGGCCCCCTGATGCGAAGAACTGACTCATTTGAAAACGCCCTGATGCTGGGGAAGATTGAAGGTGGGAGGAGAAGGGGACGACAGAGGACTATATGCTTGGTTGGTATCACAGACTTGATGGACATGAGTTTGGTTAAGCTTTGGGAGTTAGTGATGGACAGGGAAGCCTGGCGTGCTGCAGTCCATGGGGTCTCAAAGAGTCAGACACAACTGAACTGAACTAATATATACATTCATGTCTGGGTGTGTTCCCATTACATTATCTGCTTACATGATCACGTTATCTTCTCCAGTCAATTGTGCTGACTGTGTCTCTCATGCCTGAAATACACTTTATGGGAACAAAGATAAAAGTCACTGCTTTAAACTGTACACCCTGTCTCCAGAATTCTCAACTTGGAAATGCTTAGGTAGGAATGATTCAGAGTTTTGTGTCAAACCTGCTCACAAAGGAGAAGTATAAAGAAATGAATTTTGACTCTATAATAAATTATCTGTCTAAACTTCTGAACTAGTTATTATACTTCTCTGGAGCCTCAATTTCTTCAAGAATAGAAAGTGAAGTTTTATGAAACTTAAATTGGATAATCTATGTAAAGAGCTTAGAACAGTGTGGACACATGGTATATCCTCAATAAGTTAGTTTTATTTTCTCTCATGAACCTTAAAGAAACTTGAATACTCCTGGCTTCTTGCTGACTTCCAAAGCAGTCAGCAGGCTCTGTTAATTTTCAGCAGACTTCTCTCAGTCTTCTAGAATTTTCTGCTTTAGTCTGCAGATACAACATGGGATCTGACCATATTTAAACATTGAAGAGAGGAAGGGGAGAAGGAGGAAAAGAGAGGAAAAAAATGGGATGAGGAAGGGAGGAAGGGAAGAAGAAAGGAGGGAAGGAAGGACAGAAGGAAATACCTTTTTCTTACAACCTTTAAGAGTCTATTGTCAAGACAGTTTCACCAAATAGTAATTAGCAAACTGTTTTAAAATTTGTTCAAAAATACAGATGAAACAGAAAACTATGTTTGAACACATTGAAATATTGTGTCATGTTTATCTTTACTCAGTTGATTCAACAGTTGGTATCACCACCCATCACCTTATCAGTATGCAAATCTTGGTTTTCCATTTCCAATATGTGTATTTTAAAAACATATATTAAACATTCCCTTGTGAATAGCACAGTGTTTCTCTTATAATATTTTAAAGATATTTTTGCTTAACCCTGAAATTCTAGTGTTTTTATAACACTGTAAAATCATTTTATATCTTATTATGTAAAAACAATGAAAATATGCCAAAGCTTCAGTATTTCTTCCTGTTCCAAAAATGAAGGTTTTATTCAAGAAAAGTTAAAAATGAATATTTACCCATAATATAATATAGAAAGGAGAAGCAAAAACAATTGTCAGGACTTTTAAAAATTCTCATGATTATTTAATATGACATTTATAAGCTTTCTGTTATTGCTGTTGTGGAGAATGCTACAATGAGGAAAAACCACAGTATGAACCATGAGACTGAAGCAGACTATTTGATTTCAGTTTTGGATAAATAAAATACTAAAATCTCATCTACAAAAGAGACACCTGGTTATATTTTACAAAAGCTGTGTCTGTATAGCAGCTCGTAAATATGTCTATATTTAATATCGATATGATTTTAAAATTACTTCCAATTTATTTTTATTTTTTGACAATGATACCAGCCAAGCTGAAAGAGTTAGACAAAGTTAAAATAGGCACTAGAAGACACTCTTCTATTCCTCCTGATGGTCATTGATATAATTAACTGCCAGCAGCAAAGTTAGATATATATTCTGTGGCCTTGAACGTGAGTCCAGCTAACTGGCCCCGGTGGGGCTACTGCCCATGACTTTGCCTTTTTACACTATAGTTAATAGTACAGAAACATAGATTTTGTTTGGCTCCTAAAGGATTAGAATGTTCTCTACCTAGTCTTCTTTCAGATATGTATGCCAATTTTTTTTTTCTTTTCTCTCAGTTTTCAAGGAGCTAAATTTGGCAATAATGGGTAAATGCTGATTTTATAAACTTTAAAAAAAACCCTATAGGCAATTTTCCTCCCTCTCTAGGAACGAAATATCAGAATACTAGAGAGAAAAATGGAAATGTCCTAGCATTCCTAGAGGAGGTTGTTCTTTATGCTCCCTTTAGGCTAAGAAAGGAGATGCTATTTCTTATTCCTATTCTTAAAAAAGAGAGTGCAAAGAGTAGATCAGGGGAAGCTTCCAGTTTTTCAGTCTTGTTAGTGTGCCCTTCCCACAACTACAGGGCCTTCACATCTCTCCTCCACCCTTTTTTCTCTCACTAGCAACAATTTCCTGCGGACAGAGACACTGATAGTGAAATAGGGTCACATTTGGAGACAGTTAGGTGATGTATGTTAATATCCTCTCTGGACTAGCTGGGATCACCAATTTCAGTCCCTGTGAACTACAGCCTCCAGGGCAAAATGTATTTAACCTGCAGTGACACATTGCCCAGGAGCCATTCAGTATTTATGTCATTCTGAATTTTTATTTAGAAACAATTAAAGCTACTTGGATTTCAAGAACTGTCATGGTTTCTGGTCAAAGTTTATTTTTTAAAAAAGACAGAATAATCTACAACTTTATCAGCATACAGCTAAAGTCATGACTAGTTCTCCTTTTTCCCCTCTACTTCTAGCCTCTGCCTCTGGACCGTATGCATGGAAGTACATACCAAGAACATACATGGTGAAGGATGTGGACATGGGTGATGGTGGGGTTTGTGATAAATCTGAACTTTGTAGCAATAAGAAATTTCAATAAACATATTTTCATATAATAATCTCATTTCTGGACAAGACTAGGTGTATTTCATAAAAAATTTACTGATTGAACTTCTAAAATTTTGAATCACAACAGGTTGCGGAATTAAAAAAGACAGCAATTAGTCATTTAGTACTAATGGTACTTTTCCTGTTGAATTTTTGATTCACTGGGATACTTTTGACCAGTTCAGTTCAGTTCAGTTGCTCAGTCATGTCCAACTCTTTGCGACCCCATGATCCCAGCACGCCAGGCCTCCCTGTCCATCACCAACTCCCGGAATTCATCCAAACTCATGTCTATCAATTCCGTGATGCCATCCAGTCAACTCATCCTCTGTTGTCCCCTTCTCCTCCTGCCCCCAATCCCTCCCAGCATCAGGGTCTTTTCCAATGAGTCAACTCTTCACAGGAGGTGGCCAAAGTATTGGAGTTTCAGCTTTAGCATCAGTCCTTCCAATGGACACCCAAGACTGATCTCCTTCAGGATGGACTGGTTGGATCTCCCACTTGCAGTCCAAGGGACTCTCGGAGTCTTCCATACAACCACAGTTCAAAAGCATCAATTCTTCGGCGCTCAGCCTTCTTCACAGTCCAGCTCTCACATCCATACATGACCACTGGAAAAGCCATAGCCCTGACTAGATGGATCTTTGTTGGCAAAGTAATGTCTCTGCTTTTTAATATGCTATCTAGGTTGGTCAGAACTTTCCTTCCAAAGAGTAGGGGTCTTTTAATCTCATGGCTGCAATCACCATCTGCAGTGATTTTGAAGCCCCAAGAAATAAAGTCTGACACTGTTTCACTGTTTCCCCATCTATTTCCCATGAAGTGATAGGACCAGATGCCATGATCTTAGTTTTCTGAATGTTGAGCTTTAAGACAACTTTTCACTCTCCTTTTTCTCTTTCATCAAGAGGCTCTTTATTTCTTTGCTTTCTGCCATACGGGTGGTGTCATCTACATATCTGAGGTTATTGATATTTCTCCCAGCAATCTTGTTTCCAGCTTGTGCTTCTTCCAGTCCAGTATTTCTCATGATGTACTCTGCATATAAGTTAAATAAGCAGAGTGACAATATGCAGCCCTCTTTTTTTTTTTGGTCTGTTTTTTTTTCTCCTTTCCTTTTTAAATTTTTTTTTTTCCCCTTTATATAGGTTTCTAAAGAGGGAGAAAAGGGAGTCTGGTATTCCCATCTCTTTCAGAATTTTCCACAGTTTATTGTAATTCACACAGTCAAAGGCTTTGGCAATAAAGCAGAAATAGATGTTTTTCTGGAACTTTCTTGCTTTTTCAAGGACCCAAAGGATGTTGGCAATTTGGTCTCTGATTCCTCTGCCTTTTCTAAAACCAGCTTGAACATCTGGAAGTTCATGGTTCATGTATTGCTGAAGCCTGGCTTGGAGAATTTGGAGTATTACTTTACTAGTGTGTGAGATGAGTGCAATTGCGCGGTAGTTTGAGCATTCTTTGGCATTGTCTTTCTTTGGGATTGGGATGAAAACTGACCTTTTCCAGTCCTTTGGCCACTGCTGAGTTTTCCAAATTTGCTGGCATATTGAGTGCAACACTTTCACAGCATCATCTTTCAGAATTTGAAAGAGCTCAACTGGAATTCCATCACCTCCATTAGCTTTGTTTGTAGTGATGCTTTCTAAGGCCCACTTGACTTCACATTCCAGGATGTCTGGCTCTAGGTGAATGATCACACCATCGTGATTATCTGGTTTGTGAAGATCTTTTTTGTACAGTTCTTCTGTGTATTCTTGCTTCCGTTAAACAATGTCAAATCATATTTAAGCTGTAAAATGTTGATTATTACAAATTATCTTCTGATCTTTTACTCCATGGTCTGTAGCCCACCAGGCTTCTCTGTCCATGGGATTTTCCAGGAAAGAATGCTGGAGTGGGTTGCCATTTCCTTTACCAGGGGATCTTCCTGATCCAGGGATCGAAACTGGGTCTCCTGCATTACACGTGGATTCTTTACCATCTGCTGCTAAGCTGCTAAGTCACTTCAGTCGTGTCTGACTCTGTGCGACCCCATAGACGGCAGCCCACCAGGCTTCCCCGTCCCTGGGATTCTCCAGGCAAGAACACTGGAGTAGGTTGCCATTTCCTTCTCCAATGCATGAAAGTGAAAAGAGAAAGTGAAGTTGCTCAGTCATGTCCAACTCTTAGCGACCCCATGGACTGCAGCCTACGAGGCTCCTCCGTCCATGGGATTTTCCAGGCAAAAGTACTGGAGTGGGTTGCCATTGCCTTCTCTGTTTACCATCTGAGCCACCAGAAAATATGAAATCTTTGTGTAATATAACAAGGCAAAACTCAAAGGCCATTCAAGTCTAATCCCTTGATATGGTATGAGATAGACAGAAACCATATCCGGCATCACTGGATTTTCTGAAATAGTTCATCTATTACATGAATAAAACAGCACTTTCTAGTGAGGGCAATGTGCATACAGCACTGAGATGGACTCATTCCCTTAAATTTTAGTTACACGCTGTTTATAGAAAGAATAGACATTCTTCTGAGTTATTTATGTATTACAACATTAAAATTATATACTTGGAAATAATTTAATGAGAATCCAGGAATAGCCACTTAGTCATATGGCCTGACAGCCAGAACTCAGAGAGAAATAGAGTTAAATAACCAGATGTATGCATAACTATCTCCAGCATCCTCAGGACAAGTGTTTGTGACTCATCTACTCCTCTTCCCAGGGAGCAATGATTAAGATTCTGCGTATTTGTGTCTCTCTGAGTAATTATCAAATAGGTGATTCTTTCATGTGTGTATGTATAGTTAGTTAGTTAGTTAAGTCGCTCAGTCGTGTCCGAATCTTTGTGACCCCATGGACTGTAGCCCACCAGGCTCCTCCGTCCATGGGATTCTCCAGGCAAAAATACTGGAGTGGGTTGCTATTTCCTTCTCCAGGGGATCTTCCTGACCCAGGGATTGAACCCAGGTCTCCCGCATTACAGGCAGATGCTTTAACCTCTGAGCCACCTTATGTCCTTTGCCTACTGAAAATTTCTACTTCTGCATCTTACTCATATTTACTCATCATACTCATCTCCCTTGTAACTTCACTTTTTCATGAACTCGAGGAACTCTCCTTACTTATTTGTAGTTTTAGCCCTTATTGATCACTCTGGTTCTCTCTGTACTGCTCAATACAAATTTCTAAAAAGAAGAATTTTAATTGCTCATTTTGTTTTAAATGCCAGGCTTTATCATTAGTTTCTGACCCACTTGAGTGGCAGTGGTCAGCACTGATTCAATCAGTTCTGGTTTATGGGGTTCACTGGGCTGGATCTTCAGCCTAGCCTATAGGTCACAGCCTTTCACATAGAAGAATCTGAAATACCTAGTACATCTTGTCTCAAACTACTGTCCCTTCAACCTGTCATGTTCCCTGAATTAGTCTTTTCATTAAGTAAAACTGTTACCTAAGAGAAAAAATATACCAAGTTATTATCAGCCATAAAGCCCCAAGTTAAATTGATGATACAGGCACCTAGCATAGCCCTGAGTGAGCTGGTAACATTTGTAAAATTTTATGGAAAGGATGTGTGTGTGTGTGTGTGTGTGTGTGTGTGTTAGTTGCTCAGTTGTGTGCAACTCTTTGGGCCCCATGGACTGTAGCTCACCAGGCTCTTCTCTCCATGGAATTCTCCAGACAATTATACTGGAGTGGGTTGCCATTTCCTTCTCCAGGGGATCTTCCTGACCCAGAGATCAAACCTGGATCACCAGCATTGCTGGCAGATTCTTTACATCTGAGCCACCAAGGATATTCAACTTGATATCAGGAGACCTGAGTGCTGGTTCTGTCTGTGCCATGAACTGAATCTTCAGTTTGGCAAGCTGTTTAACCTTTCAGGCTCTGGTTCTGCATCTGTAAATCTGGGTGAGGGGATTCACGTGGTTCCCAATCTGAAATCCTAGGAGTTCCCATCATAAAGTTTGAGGTCAGAATAAATCTGGAACACAATAGAGGCAATAGGATGGATTCACAGGGGTTTCATGCAGACAGAAATCGCAGTGAGGAAGAAATCAGGCCAAGAATGGTTTCCTTGAGTGGATTTGTCCTTGAAGGTCTAGAATGGCCAAGCCTTTTGACTGTGATCAATATCAATCAATATTGTTGGGGCAAGGCTGAGAGAGTCAAAGTCTTCAAGAATAGATTCCTAAGGGGATGAAAGTCAAGTTGCCAATCACTTCTAAAGATGCCATAACTTCCATTAGTGAATATGCCTACTCTTTGGGAGTCAGGAAGTCAGGGAGTCAGTCCTTTTTTAAACTTTTTATTTGTTTATTTAATTTTTGCTGTACGGTGCAGCATGTGGGATCTTAGTTCCTTGACCAGGGATCAAACCCTTGTCCCCTGCATTGGGAGTGAAGAGTTTTAACCACTGGACCACCAGGGAAGTCCCTACACTCCTTTTACTGATTATTTGACTTACCTCTACATTCTTCTTGTTCCATTTGCTATCAATTTTGGCTGTCTCCCTTAGGATGAACCCTAAAGAATCTAGATGTGAATGAAATTGGATTTACACTGAAAGATCAATATGTACCCCAAGGATAGATATTCAAAGTCATGGGATAAGCAGCAAAATGGCTCCCAAGTTAGCAAACTTATTGATCATCTGATCAAATATATGAGAGCCAGAGAAAGACTATTTCCCTTAGAAGATGGGTTGCTAATTGTGAGCACATGGCCATTGGAGAGTGTCATAAGCCCCCTTGACTTGTGTGCTTATCTGAGCACTTTCCTGAGGAGATACGGTTTTAGTCAGTGGACTTGTATTATTCCAGATTCTTTAGCAAAGTGGAGAGAAATGTTGGGGGTTGTAGCCAAAGGACATTGAGTTTCTTGGACTCTGATAACTTAGTACAGATTAGTACAATAAGTCTCCTACATACAAACCTTCAAATTAGGAAATATCAAAACTGTGAGCATGATTGCTGGTCCCTGTATACCAGCTGTTGTACTCTACTACTGTACTTTTCAAGGTACTGTACTGTAAGATTTAAAATATATACTTTTTGTATTTGTTTTTTATGTATGCATTGCTTGAAAAGTATTATAAACCTATTACAGTACAGTACTATATAGTTGCTTGTGTTAGTTGGGTACCCAGACTAACTTTGTTGGACTTAAAAACAAATTAGACTTAAAGAACCTCATTTGTATATAAGGGTCTTACTGAATATAGATATTCTGGTTTTGTATATAGATCCTTAAGTCCTTGATTCAGTTCAGTTGTTCAGTCCTGTCCGACTCTTTGCGACCCCATGAATCACAGCACGCCAGGCCTCCCTGTCCATCACCAACTCCTGGAGGTCACTCAGACTCATATCCATCGAGTCAGTGATGCCATCCAGCCATCTCATCCTCTGTCGTCCCCTTCTCCTCCTGCCCTCAATCCCTCCCAGCATCAGGGTCTTTTCCAATAAGTCAACTCTTTGCATGAGGTGGCCAAAGTATTGGAATTTCAGCCTCGGCATCAGTCCTTCCAATGAACACCCAGGACTGATCTCCTTTATTAGGGTGTGTTTAATCCTAAGAGATATATTTGCATTGATGTGATAGAAAAAAATCAAGTTTTGTCCTATGAGTCTCAGGACCATACACGGGGCAGTGATACATTGACTGAAGTGTCAGATGCTATACTGAGATCTTCAACATAGAATAATGTAAGTAAATTCAGATAGTCTTCCTGTGGTGATCATCTTGCATTGATGTGCCCTCAGGTCATTCCTATGCTTAAAAGTTTTCAGCATTTCCACATTTTCACTTAGAGTAAAATCCAAACTTCTTATGTGCCCTATGAGTTTCTACCTTATTTGCCTGCAATCTCATCTTCTCTGACTCTTCTGTTCACTTATATCACTCAAGCCACACAGCTCTTCTTTCTGTTCTGATAACATGTCAAAGTTGCCTCTCCCTGGGAGCCTTTACACTTACTATTCTCTTTGCCTGAGAATCTTTCTCTCGTAACATTTATGTGGCTTCCTTCTGCTCATTATTCAGGCCTTAACTCAAATATAATGAGAAGGTTTCTATGACACTGCTATTTGATATAGTCTTTTCTCTCTACTTTAGCTCATTTTTTTTCAAACTTTTTTGTAAAAGATACAGAAAAATTAAACAAAATTTATAGTAAGCATCTGAATGTCCACCATGAGGCCCTACCATTAATATTATACTAGAGCTTTAACATTTTTTTATTGTGATAAAAGTCACATAATATAAAAGTACTAACTTAACAACACTTGACTCTACAGTTCGGTGGCACTACTTAGCTTATTTATTTTTGAAACATTTTATTTATGAAAGCTAATACTATCCAAAATGATTACATTTATTTGTTTTCCTTTTTGAAAAAAATCTATTTCCTTCATTAAAACATATTCCATGAGAGCAGGATCTTTTCTGTCATGCTTGTTGCCATATCCTATACATACATAATTTTTATTTTAATGAATATAACATTTTTATACATATGTGCTTTGCTTAGTTACTCAGTCATGTCTGACTCTTTGTGACCCCATGAACTATAGCCCGCCAGGCTCTTCTGTCCATGGGGATTCTCCAGGCAAGAATACTGGAGTGGGTTGCCATTCCCTTCTCCAAAGTATCTTCCTGACCCAGGGGTCGAAGCCAGATTTCCTGCATTGTAAGCGGATTCTTGACCATCTGAGCCACCAGAGTATACTCGGGCCATTATCTAATCAGTATAAGTTGTTGTTGTCATTGTTCGGTCACTAAGTCACGTCCAACTCTTTGCGACCCTGTGGACTGCTGCATGCCAGCCTTCCCTGTCCTTCACCATCTCAAATTCATGTCCATTGAATTAAATCAGTGTAAGTATCCTGTATAAAATTCACTGGTTTATTTTGATCAGCTGGTGACATTTCCATGTGATTCACAAATGGTTCTGATTTTTAGAACAAAATAAACTACTTTAGGTTGTACTTCTTTCCTGAGCATTAATCCAAGGTTAGTAGACAATGAACAGTACAGAAGGTGAATTTCCTACCTGGAGGCCTGAGGCTGTTGCAAACATTTGATTTATTAGGAAATATATAAATCAAAATAGCTCTGCTGATCATGCCAGAACTATGGTTATACTGAAAAATCTTTCACATAGGTTTCTAGTTGGGTGGATAACTTGTATATGACCTACACAAAAAGACTTGGAGTAATCTTTTCTAATTCTAATACCACTTTGTATTTCAGGGATTGAAAAGGCAGTGTGCCATGGTGGGAAGAGTTCAGACTCTACAACAATAGAGCTGGGTTTGAATTCAGCTCTATCATCTACTAGGTATGCCTTTGAACAAGTCCTTTCATTCTTCCTGAGTTCCAGTTTCCTCATCTGTAAAGTAGAACTAGTAATACTTACCTTCCAGAGCTTCCTTTAGGGATGTATACCTAAAGTGCCAGGCACTTGACAAACTCTTGTTGAACTTGTAGCCACCATTATTTGTTGCTTAGTTGCAAAGTCGTGTCCTACTCTTTGCAACCCCATGGACTGCAGCATACTAGGCCTCCCTGTCCATCACTATCTCCAGGAGTTTTTGCAGACTCATGTCCACTGAGTCGGTCCTGCCATCCAGTCATCCCATCCTCTCTCCCTCCCTTCTCCTTCTGCCCTCAATCTTTCCCAACATCAAGGTCTTTTCCAATAAGTCAGCTCTTCGCATCAGGTGACCAAAGAATTGGAACTTCAGCCTCAGCATCAGTCCTTCCAATGGACATTCAGGGTTGATTTCAGGATTGACTGGTTTGATTCCTTTGCTGTCCAAGGGACTCTGAAGAGTCTTTTTCAGCACCACAATTCCAAAGCATCAATTCTTTGGCACTCAGCCTTCTTTATGGTCCAGCTCTCACATCCATACATGACTACTGAAAAAACTGTAGCTTTGACTATACGGCCCTTTGTCTGCAAAGTGATGTCTCTGCTTTTTAATACGCTGTCTAGGATTATTATAGCTTTCCTTCCAAGGAGTGAGCCTTTAAAAAAGCTTTTATATATAAAAAATCTTTTGTTAAAAAAAGGCTTTAAAGCCTTGAATGGTATTGTGTTTTAATATTTGTTTTATTTATCTGCTTTCAAATTACAGTGGTTGCTTCTAAAAACAGCAAGTTATGGTGGATGATGGGAAGATGGGTATCTTGAGAGAGGAAAAGTACATAAACCACATCACAGTTGAGGACCATTTGAACTGGCAGTGGATCCAAGGTGGCAGTGGGACTGTGGTAGCTGGCATTCATGTGTATATACGTGTGTGTGTGTGTTAGTCACTGAAGTCATGTCTGACTCTTTGTGATCCCATGGACTGTAGCCTGCCAGGATCCTCTGTCCATGGGGCTCTCGAGATAAGAATACTCAAGTGCATTGCCATTCTCTTCTCCAGGGGATCTTCCCAACCCAGGAATCAAACTGAGGTCTCCCACATTGCAGTCAGATTCTTTACCATCTGAGCCACCAGGGAAATCCATATATACTAAAGAGCTGTGGTATTTGCATGGTCCAGTTGCTCTCCATTGCATTCTTCTTATGCTACTTAGTCTCTCTGTTGTGTATCTCTTTTCCTCATCATGCTTTCTGCTAACAAACACTCTATTTTCTTACAATTTCAGGTTACCATGACTCTGTCTCTGAAGGACACGTTTCCCATTGTGACCTATCTTCTGTTTCCTGTTTCTTCAGTCTTATATTGTAGCTTCCACGTCCTGCTAGCTGCCTGGTTCTTGGTTTGTTTCACTATTCATTTCTGGAGAGGGACTCAGATTGATCTTACTCAAGCTTTCTTAGGAAGCCATGCCATCATCCTCTGAATAGTCAGGTATTAATTTGATCCACCTAAAATTAACACTTGCATATTTCAAAATAAGCAAATACCAGCAAGTTTGTGTGGTATAACTTAATAGATGATGTCTCTGGTGAGGGACCATTGCTAAAGCCAAGGGTGAGGTGGTATCATATACAACACAAACAAACAAGAACAATAATTTTTTAGTCTTATTTTATACCATGTAGAACTGGGTATGGCTGGAGCAGGCACTGTGATTAGCTCTTTAGCAAAATATGAAATCATTTTTATTGCCTGAAATGTTAGACCCAGAAGGGAACTTAAAGACACTTTATTTAGTCCAACCTGTTCACTCTAGAGATGAGGCATTCAAACCTCCAAACAGTAAGCCCTATGTGACATATAGCTAGTCAAAAGTTGGAAAACTAAATCAGTGAAAAAATGTTAAAAAGAAATTGAGTTATTTACTTTGTAAAAGATGTCTGAGCATGTGAAGATGAATAAAAGACAAACCAGTCTATTAGAAATATCACCATCTATGCTGTGCTGTGCTGAGTTACTCAGTCGTGTCCGACTCTTTGTGACTCCATGGACTGAGGGTTCCAGAAGAGCTCTCCAGGCTCTTCTGTCCATGGGGATTCTCCAGCCAAGGATACTGGAGTGGGTTGCCAAGCCCTCTTCCAGGGGATCTTCCCAACTCAGGAATTGAACTGGGGTCTCCTGCTTTGCAGGCAGATTCTTTACCAGATGAGCTACCAAGGGAGCCATCTAGTAGGGAAGAAAAATTAATTTTAATATAGAAATGCCATAATAAATATATACACAGGGTCAGAATGCGTAATTATGGGGCTGGGGAGATTCAGGGAGATTTTTCTAGAAGAGCAATGTCTGACCTGGGATTTGAGGCGTTGAATCCCTGTTAGGCAGTTGCAGTTGTGAAGCATGTTCTAGAAAGTATATTCCTGAGTGAGCAGAAACTGTATTTTGTGTGAGTGTGGTGTGTGGAGGACACAGTAGTTTGGGCCACAGGTTGTCCAAGAGAAGGTTCAATGTCTCTCCTTTCTCTCTTGCCTGACCCTGCTATATATTTTCCCCCTCATCTCTGTTAGGTTTACCTCCAGTGACTGTTAAAATCATGCTGCATTCTACCTTTCTGACCAGAATAACAGTGTGAAAAGATTGTTCAGCAGCATGAAAAGGGGTGGAAGGCAACCAATTTGAAATTTATCATAGTTAAAAATGGTACTGAAGAATTTATTTACAGGACAACAGTGGAGAAACAGACATAGAGAATAGACTTATGGACATAGGGAAAGGGGAGGAGAAGGTAAGATGTATGAAAAGAGTAACATGGAAACTTACAGTACCAAATGTAAAATAGATAGCAACAGGAATTTGCTGCATGGCTCAGGAAACTCAAACAGGGGCTCTGTATCAACCTAGAGGTGTGGGATGGGGAGGGAGATGGAGGGAGGGTCAAAAGTGAGGGGATATATGTATATCTATAGCTGATGTATGTTGAGGTTTGACAGAAAACAGCAAAATTCTATAAAGCCATTACCCTTCAGTAAAAGATAAATTAATTTTTAAAAATCAAGAGAAACAGTTTGTTTCATTTGGGATTGCCCAATAAAATCTGCCCTTGTCCCCTGTTCTTGGGGGTGCTGCCATTTCTTGGTGAAGGCCATTTTAAATGGTATTCACATCTTCTCAAGTGTTTGCAATCTACTCCAAGGTGTTGTCATTTTCACACTAAATAAGAGCACTTTTAATTCCTTCCCCCAGTCCAGATGCCCTCTAGGATTCCACTCAATACACCGCCCCCCCCACCCCCGACTTCAGGATGACAGGAAGCCATTGATTACTCCTGTTCCGTATTCCCCTTGAGCTAGCCATATACCACCTACCTTAGTGTGGCTCGTACTGTGTATTCCTAATGCAACTGCTTTTTTCCCCATTTCTGTGACTCAGGTTATAACACGTGATTCACATGAGGAAAATTAGTAGTCTGTTTTGTCCGAGGGTTGTACCACAAATAAAATCCCAGGAAAGCCTATGTAGATTCCAAGAAAGCAATGAAAAAAGTACAATATTTTGAATTCACTGTCAAATAAAACTCAAAATGACCACTTATTGGAAAAGCAGAATTTAACATACGTATTTACATTTTCCACTTCCCCCTCTTTTTATGGATTAAAGAGTAAATCTTTGTCGAAAATAAGAACTCATTCAGAGGGAAACAAGGAGGAAAAGCTGAATGCAAAGCATTGCTCAGGGCAAGAAAAGGTTTGATTCAATACATTTTTACCATAAATTTAACGACGGAGTTCAATATTTAAATGTAGTGAAGGGTTCACAACCCAATCTTAAGCAAATTTTTCAAAATCGACCCTATCTTTTCTTGCATTTTGTTTTTTTTAAATTTCACTGGAATCTAACATTTTTCATCATTTCTGTTTAATGATGAGAATTAATTTGCAAAGGAATTTAAGTCAACATCAAAGGGAGAGAAGAGAAGAATTTATGGGCTGAGATTAGCACTCCAAAGAAAAGAAAGCAGAATACAGCAATAAGCTCCCACTCTTGGTAAGCGGTAAACGCTCCTCTGCTTTTAAAATTCCCTAACAAGGTGAGCGAAACCATTCCAAGAACACTATTGTCAAGAGACACCTTTGAACTGATCTATCCTGAAGAATAACCCCCAGAAAGGTAGGGAAAAAAATAACTTTCATATGTTTGTGGCCACACAGTGCAGCTCTGACTTCTGAACATTTTTCCCCAATTATTTTTGTAAAGTATTGATCGCAATTTAATTTTGTAGTCCCAACATGAGAGGTGCTTCATGCTGAAATGTCTCACAGGAGATTGTAATCAGGGTCTAGCCTGAAGGTGAAGCGTTCGTACATAGGTTTTACTCTATTTCTCCACTCTTCATCAGCTCGGGGATTGGAGCAGAAGGCATTCTCAGGCAGATTAATTTTTGACGATGGGATCGATGGAAGATGTTTTTTCCTCCTGACATTGAGTCATCTAATTTGCTGTTTATCTTTGGCTTATTGAGTTTTGAGCATTGTTAAATCATACCTTTCAGCTGTTTAATTTCATGTGTGAATTTTGCATTCCCCTCTTGTACTCTGGCATAACTCTTTTACTTAAAATGAGCAGGCTGATGGGCCTTTTTTTGACACAGGGTTACTGCTTTAGAGTCTGTTAAGTACTCAAAGGTAATGTTCTGGTACTTTCTAGCCTTTTTTTCTTTGCTTGTGGCCATAGATCAGTTCACCTCTAGGGAAATCATTACTTGCCATGATTATTATCCTCAGCACCTTCATCTATTCTCCCTTGTTTCCTGACTCCATGGCTTGATGAAGTACCTAGATGTGCCAACACCTTATCTCAGGTCTCATAATTAACCCCTTCATAACACAGGCTGAGGAAATTATTTTTCCTGTGAAATGCTCTGTCTAGTTCAACACTGGGGCTTCTTCATAGTAATCACAGCAGCTTTCAGAGTTTCAACTCTATCTTTCCAGTCAGACATGGATTTTGTAAGTGTGCTGATGGCTATAAGAAAAATATTTTCCACCTAGAGAAATTTGGCCTCTTGTAACCTTTTTTCCACCCACTTTTTAAAGATAATCAGCTGTATTACCAACACCTTATCTATACACACTGAATATTTCCCACTGTGGCAATCTTGTATCACATTAGTCATTCTACCAATCTTCATGAGTGTACTCATAATAATCTAGAAATTAATAAAATGTGAATGGGTCTTTTCTAGCTTGAAAGGCATGTAATGTATTTTAAACTGGAAAACAAAATTTTAAAACATTAACAGAATATACTGCAAGATTTGAATTTAACCTTAAAACAATTGATTAGTTTATTAATGCAGGAAAGAAAAAATCCTATTCCATACTCCAAACCATTTATGGATTTGATTGAACACAGAGATGTTATTCCTATTATCATGAAAAGAGCCCGAGACCATCCGTTAGTAAAACTATCTCCTGCTCTCTAACTAGTTGGATTTCCATGAAGAAGTCATAAAGAACCATATCTCTCTCTTTTTTAAATTTATTTATTTTTTAATTGACGGATAATTGCTTTACAGAATTTTGTTGTTTTCTGTCAAACCTCAACATGATTCATATATCCTCTCCCTTTTGAACCTCCCTCCCATCTCCCTCCCCATCGCACCCCAAGAACCATATCTCTTTGGTTTTCATTTCCCTCATTAGTAAAATCAGGAAGTTTCTTATAATTGGGTTGGCCAGAAAGTTCATTCTGGTTTTTCCATACCATCTTCAGAAAAATCCAAACAAACGTTTTGGCCATCTTATCTGTGGCATTATTACTCGGAAGTGTTATATACTTATTCACCCCTATCTGTTACCCAAGACCTCAGTTAAATTCCACCTCCTCACTGAGTGCTCTTGCCTGTTACTGCCAACAATGGAGGTTATCATAACCTCTTGTTTGGCATTGTTTCATATTAGTTTTGGTAATGCTTTCTGGTAATTAAAAAATATTTCATGACTGTATTTACAAAAAAGACCCATAGTTCCATTTTACATGTTATTTCAATATCTTAAAAGACAGACAATATCTTTTTTTTTTTTTTTTGAGGATGTATTTGATTTTTGGAGTAAGCTCAAATATATTAGTTGATATTCCAATTATGTAGGTGAATAATGAAGACTGGAAACTTACTCTTCAGGTAAATCTCTGTATTATTTAAATTTCTTCCTGGGACTGATCATGGACACAATTACAGGGGAAGAGATCTCAAGATGCTTTGGGTATGGCAGAGTTGCTAGAATAAGATATGGCCTGATGAGGTCAGTATTAGTTGTTCAGTCCTGTCTGATTCTTTGCAACTACTTGAACTGTAGCCTGCCAGGCTTCTCTGTCCATGGGATTTCCCAGGCAAGAATACTGGAGTGGATCACCATTTCCTTCTCCAGGGAATCTTCCTGACCCAGGGATCAAACCCAGGTCTCCCACATTACAGGTAGATTCTTTATCATCTGAGCCACCAGAGTAATTCCAGTGAGGTTACTACTTTGGAAAACAATTTCTATTTTGTAATAATTATTATTATAAAGGCTGGTTGTTAATATAATAATATAGTTATCTAATTGTTTTATTAATTGGTCTCATGTCCTTATAGGTAACATATGTCTTGTCCTAATAAATTACAAGGTCTCTTTCTAGGCAAGAAAATGATATTAATCTTTGAACACTTACTTTGTAAACATTTCAAGTTTTTCCTTGGTTCAGACTTGAAGTTGCTATTAAAGATTAAATCAACTGAAATTTGTGAGAGTGTTTTTGTACTTCCTTAGCTGGAAGAGATGAGAATGAGTTAGCGTTAAAAAAAAAATGAAGAAATAAATTTTCTGCTCCACAGGAGAATACACGAATTGCTTATGTAAATAAGAATTCACAAATTAACATCCATGTCTATAAACACTAATGTAGGTTAATGTCTTTGTGAATCATGCTGCAATACGTCAGTCCAAAACATTTGGAAACAAATTTGAAAAAGAAAACTGCTGCAAATAATGTAATACTCTGTTTCCCCAAAGTGTCTCTTTCCTTAGGATCTGAATAAGTGGTGGAGGTTGAAGGAGAATATTGGGCATATTAATCATGTTTGAGACCAAGGGATCATGACCATCAATTCCCTGTATAAAGAGAAGTTACCTGGTGATCTTGACTAGTTCAAGTTCAAGTCCTTGCCAATCAGATACTAAGCATACCAAGAACAAGACCAGAGGGAACAGATACAAAACCTGGTAAATGTATTTGGCTATTTTCTAGAATTCATAAAACAGTCATAAATTTGTTCAAAATCAAATTTTTAACTCCAACATTTTGGTCTTCATTTTGCAACTGTTGTACATATCTATTCTATTGGCTTTCCTGGTGGCTCAAGGTTAAGGAATCCATCTTGACCCCTGCCAGTCCTCCTGCCAATGCAAGAGATATGGGTTTGATCCCCGGGTTGGCAAGATCCCCTGGAGAAGGAAAAGGCAACCCCCTCCAGTATTCTTCCCTGAGAAATCCATTGACAGAGGAGCCTGGTGGGCTACACTCCATGGGGTCACAAAGAGTCAGACAGACACAACTGGGTAACTAAACAAACTATTCTATAAAAAGTGTACATATTTATATCATATATAGTAAATATGCCTATGTAGTATTTGTATCATAGTAGTATAACAGTCTTGACAATAAATAACTGGCTCCTCCATCTAAGGAATTCTCCAGGCAAGAATACTAGAGTGTGTTACCATTCCCTTCTCCAGGGATTTTCCTGACCCAGGGATTGAACCCAGGTCTCCCACACTGCAGGCAGATTCTTTACCTTCTGAGCCACCAGAAGCCCATTAAATAAGTAGGATAAACAATAAAATTATTGTGAAAGTGTTAGTTGCTCAGTCATGTCCAACTCTTTGCAATCCCATGAACTATGTAGCCCCTGTCCCTGGAATTCTCCAGGCAAGAATACTAGAGTGGATAGCCTTTCCCTTCTACAAAGATTTAATTTATGGAACTGTGCTAATTTCCTTAATCTGTACTGAATATAATCTAATCCTACCTGCAGTCCTGGAGATGGCTACTGCTATTACCTTCATGTAGTTCAGGTACTTTATCAGGAACAGATGGCAATGGAATGATGTCAAATGATTTAATGATTCAAATGATTTAATAATTCAAATGATTTAATGACAATCAAATCCATTCTATAAGCAAGAAATATAAGATTCCCCCAAAGCTAAGTGATTTATGCAAAGCTGCATGGACGGATCTCAGGTTAAAACCAGGGTCTGCTCTCTCCACTGGAATGTTCCTTCTACTCTGTCATTCATTCTCCTAATGTGGTATGTGGCTTAGAAGATAGCATACACTTTTGTTTTTGAAGATCTCATCATTTCACTGAAAGAAGTCAGGATGTGCATGAGAACTTCCCAACAGAATGTTGTTAAGATTATCTTCCTTCGGTAAAAAGAAAACCCACAGTAATCACGCTATGGTTTTGTTACTGTGTATGTTTTTGTTTAAAAGTTACAAACATGATTTTCTTTTTATTACCAAGGCCTGGCTGTAAAATGTTTAAAAAATTTTCCATATTTTATTTACCACAAATTAAATAGAGTAGGTATAATAACAGCCAGGTCTTAGGATGCAAGTCAGTGAGAGATAAATCCAAACATTGGTTTAAAGAGCCTGGTAAGGGAATTCCCTGGTGATCCAGTGGTTACAACTCTGTACTTTCACTACCAGGACTGGGGTTCAATCCATCATCAGGGAACTAAGATTCTGTAAACTGCACATGCTAAGTTGCTTCTATTGTGTCCGAATGTGTGACGCTACGGACTGCCGCTTGCCCGGCTCCTCTCTTCATGGGATTCTCCAGGCAAGAATACTGCAGTGGTTAGCCGTGCTTCCCTCCAGGGGATCTTCCTGACCCAGGGATCCAATCTGCATGTCTCATGTCTCCTGCATTGGCAAGCAAGTGCTTTACCAGTAGCACCTCCTGGGAAACCCAAAATGGTTTATTTATTTGGCTGCACTGGGTTTTAACTGCAGCACGAAAGATTTTTTTTTTTTTTTCCTGGTTGCATCCTGCAAGAGAAGGCAATGGCAACCCACTCCAGTACTCTTGCCTGGAAAATCCCATGGATGGAGGAGACTGGTAGGCTGTAGTCCATGGGGTCACGAAGAGTCGGACACGACTGAGTGACTTCACTTTCACTTTTCACTTTCATGCATTGGAGAAGGAAATGGCAACCCACTCCAGTATTCTTGCCTGGAGAATCCCAAGGATGGGGGAGCCGGGTAGGGTGCTGTCTATGAGGTCGCACAGAGTCGGACAGAGCTGAAGTGACTTAGCAGCAGCAGCAGCAGCAGCAGCAGCATGCAAACTTTATTTGCAGCATGTAGGATGTAGTTCCCCAATCAGGGATCAAACCTGGGCCCCCTGCATGGGGACCACAGAATCTTAGTCACTGGACCATCAGGAAAGTCCTGTGACCCATGACAAAACAACAAAACACCAAAAAACAACAACAACAAAAAACCTTGTGAAAGGTGAGCTAGGAAGGAGAGAAACCCTGTTTTAAATGCCAGAACATAGAAAAAGTGAGTCTTGAAGATTCTAAGTTTAGGTCTAACATAGCTACAGCAGTTCTTGTGTTAAAACCATGTTTTACTCCTGCTTCAAAAACTCCCGCCTCTATTGTGTATAGGAACTCAGGTTCCAAAAGAGCTGAATTGTGATCTGTGATAAACTATTGCTGCATCTGTCCCTGTTGCCATCCATCTCCAAGAGAGAACTTCCTGGGCTATGAGGCTGTCTGGCTCTAGGACAGAAATGAAGAGAAAGGCAGTACTTCATTTTGAGTTCATTGCACATCAGTAAAAATATCTCCCCAGGCCCATTTTTAGGTGCTGGTGTTAAGATGGTGTTATTTGTTTCAGCACTCTGCAACATGACTTACACCCACTATTATCTATCTAGTCTCTTTGTATGTATTACATAATAATGAATTTTTCAAAGTGTACCCACAGAGGAAAAAGAATAAATTCTAAAGTCCTGGATGATCCACAGCATCACAATTAGCTCTTTAATTAGTTAGAGGCAACTGCAGCATTTTATAAACCCAAACCATAGGCACCTAATAGCCATCATGTCTTGCATTAGCATCATATTTTGAAGACTTTTTGAACTGTGATAGGCCATGATCAGGTTCATTGCATGAAAAATCTGAATAAGTCCAAGAAATTGAACATGGAAATAGCAGGTCACACAGAGTAGCTCAGATTGTAAAGAATCTGCCTGCAATGCAGGAGACCTGGATTCAATCCCTGGGTCGGGAAGATCCCCTGGGGAAGGAAATGGCTACCCACTCCAGTATTCTTGCCTGGAGAATCCCATGGACAGAGCAGTCTGGCAGACTACAGTCCATGGCATTGCAGACTAGGACACGACTGGATGACTAAGCATGCATAACAATAGAGCAGCAGAAGAAAGATTGTGAACCAAGATGTTAAACTGTGTAATTCGAACATATGTAACCCATTCTAATCACTGTTCCTCCACCCTTTGATAACTTAAAATGCAGTGAGTTCTGGAAGCTTCTGGCTTGACGGATACTTCATTGGATTGCTAAGACAATCAAACTTCAGCTATACATTCAGGGAGAATAAGAAGTCATCAGGGCACTACATCCAATCCCATCTTCATCCCTCTTGCTTGTTCACCTTGCAGTCTTTGTTATGGTCCTTCTCACTAATACTGGAAACTGAACCAGCCTTTGTGGTCTGGCCGAGAACAATAGCCTAGCCCATAGATCCCTTGTTTGATTTTTCCAAACACTGCACAAGGCAGGCACAAAAGCTGCTATTGTACCTAATATGTCGATAAAGAATGTAAGGCTTAAGGAGATTATGTTAAGTTTGTAGAGCCAGGAAATGTGAGATAAACTCAAATTTGGGTCTTTTGAATCTTACTCTATGCTCTGTGAAGAAGAGCTGCTGTTCTTAATTGAGCTTCTCTTGTTGATTGAACTGCTTCCTTTAGAAGGGGCAGATTCTATGTGCTTTAGTCGCTCAGTTGTGTCCAACCCTTTGAGACCCTATGGACTGTAGCCCACAGGGAGTGGGTTGCCATTCCCTTCTCCAGGGGATCTTCCTGACCCAGGGATTGAATCCAGGTCTCCTGCACTGCAGGCAGGTTCTTTACCATCTGTGCCACCAGAGAAGCCCGGGCAGGTTCTATGGACCTAGCCAAATTGGGAATTAACAGTATAATTAATTCCAGATCATTTGGGCTTGTTTTCTCCAAGCAAAGCAACATTCACACTTTTTCATTCTGTGGACTGACCCATAAATTCTCACTGGCTGCACTGTCTGATTCAGTGACTCCTGACCATAGTCAACCACATATATATCATCATGTGCTAAATATAACTCAAGATACAGTTCTATGGGGAGGAGCCTTGGAAGGAAGTTCATCTAGAGAATTGATTTATAAAGTTCAATGATACTGGGAATAAAAATAAAAATAGACAGCCCAAATAAACTAAAGAAAAGAGTGATACTCTTAAGAAGGTTATCAAACAAGAAAGAGGAATATCTAGTATTTATGAAGCATTGTTTTCTTCCTCTTAATGTTATATATCTAGGCAGCCAGCCACATGTCTGTTCTGTTGGAAAGACTATCAATTTATGGTGGCTTAATTGGAGAAGACTCTTGAGAGTCCCTTGGACTGCAAGAAGATCCAACCAGTCCATTCTGAAGGAGATCAGCCCTGGGATTTCTTTGGAAGTAATGATGCTAAAGCTGAAACTCCAGTATTTTGGCCACCTCATGCGAAGAGTTGACTCACTGGAGAAGACTCTGAGGCTGGGAGGGATTGGGGGCAGGAGGAGAAGGGGACGACAGAGGATGAGATGGCTGGATGGCATCACTGACTCGATGGATGTGAGTCTGAGTGACCTCCGAGAGCTGGTGATGGGCAGGGAGGCCTGGCGTGCTGCAGTTCATGGGGTCGCAAAGAGTCGGACACGACTGAGCGACTGATCTGATCTGATCTGATCTGAATAGCCATAGATGATGAATTTTACTTTACAGTCATTTTGTCTTTGAAAAGAGGGAAAGCCTAATATAAGATAAGAGGGAAAGCCTAATGTAAGATGCACTAGGTAAAAGAATAGAAGAGAATATACATTTTAGTGCTATCAGTACACTGTAGTCAACAATGCTTAGCAAGGTTTGTTGTGTAGATCTACTCACTGCTTGGTCTAGAAAGACATCTATGCTTGGATGGAAAGGGGTATCTTACCATAAAAAGAGGAGAATGAAGCCTCCAAGAAGAGTCACTGTAGAGTGAAAAAGGGTGTAAGTCTGGGTAAAAGGGTGAATGCCATTTTGACTTAATTCTATCTGACACTGGACCTATGTGAAAAATAATCAACTACTAGGCTAGGTCCTTATACATAATTAGACTTCACTGGAAGATGAAAATCCATGAGAGTTCTTAGCCTTAATGATTCAAGCAGAGAAGGGACCAAAATTGATCTGACTCTTAACACCATTTATTAATCCCCTTAACCTCATTCATTCTACATATGACCACCAATTTAGGGGCATTTTTTTGCTTCTCTTTGGCTCTTATCCCCTTTAGTCCTACTTTACATACAATTTCTTTCTTAGTGTCTCATTTTTCTTTCTCTCTCCTGCCCACCAATTCTTGGGCTATGACTTTCATCTTTCCTAAGGCATCTACACCATTGTGACAAGGCTGACTTTTTTCACTAAAAAGATTACTCAGTATTTTTAATGGCTCTCTGGTCTCTTTATTCAGCAACCCACTGATGCTCCATTAATTAAAGCATCTAAAGAGAACATTTTGGATATAGTACCCTCATTCTGGTTATATTTTGAGGCTTAGTTAGGATGCTAACTTTTCAATAAGATGGTCTATGACCCTAGTAACAGAATTAAGTTACTCTTCTGGAAGTAATTGGTATACAGTTCTGTCAAGGATTATATGGTAGTTTATAAATTTTAACATACCTGTCTTTACAAATTAAGTGGGAATTTCTACAGGCAGGAGCCAAATATCCTCCGTGCATATAACCCCAATGAATCTGAGCAGAAAGAACTGCAAAATTTCTTTTGTTAAAATCATGAAAAACAGAGGATGGAGACCAGTTTTTCTTCTCTAGACAAAGTGTTTGGGTCTGGGTTATTTGTTAGAACATAAATGAGTTGGCATTTATGCTTATGGAATAAGTTGGAAATCTATAATTGTAAATTCACGCTTATTTTAATGAAATCAAAACTCAAAGTGTGAAACCATCCAAATAAATATAATTTTCCCCAAACTGCTTTGATATGAAAAAGACTCTTTGGCATAGCTCCAATTAACTATCTTAGTCACCCACACAGAAGCAAAAAGCCTCCCTCCATCTGATTATAAGTTTCTGCAAATAGCAAAAAACGCTCAAAGCCTTCCTGGTTCTTCTCTATGTGCATTTTCCCCGACCCAGAGCAAATAGAACGGACTGATTCTGTCATTTGCATAGACAGATCTGAGATAGTCTCATTTTTCAAGCTTTACAAGTCTGATCAAATATGGTTTTAGTATTAAAAGGAAATTATATAAAATATATTCACATATGTGATATTTTATACTGAGTCTAATATATTATGGCCAAGATACACGTCCATAGTTTAATTATAATAGATTAAACGACACTACTGGTGTGTTCTCATCTGCAGTTCTTAAGTGCATTTTTAAGGGCCTTTGTTGTTTAAAATGTCAAGCTTTTGTTTTCTATTCTTCCACCCTTTGCCCACGACTGGTATCTCTGCTTCTGTTAATTGTTCCAAACACCTGCTACAAACTCAGCCCCTGAACAAACAAAAACTACAGGGAACTTGACAGCAAAACAAATATATACAGAAAGAAGAGTTTTATAGAACCTGCCCTCTTACCAAGTGTGCAAACACTCAGACTGAAAAACGAGATCGTCTGCGGATATATCTCCTGGCAAATGAGAGAGAAGTCCCCTAGTGAGGCCAGTTGATAGAGGCAGTGAAGGCCCAGGACACATGTCTTCTTACCCCTTGCCATGGTGTTCCAGATGGTTGTGTCGACACAAGACAGACCCAGTCAGCTGGCTCATTTTCTGTCATGAAGCTGAAGGAAGCAACTCACCACCGTGGACCTGAGCAGGATATTTGTCCGTGCATGTGCAATAGAACAGACAGGTATAGTTTTGAAGGTACCTCCCTGCCCCCTCATTTTTGAATGAAGGAACTTTTCCAGCACTGGGCATATATCACATGTCTCATAGCAAGATTAGAGCTTCACTAAAAGTAAGAGCATGGTCTTTGCCCAGGAGGTGATAAATTTCCTGTGCTTGCAACAGTGAAGACTTGGGAAGTGAATAAAGAAATGTCTTTAAGCATCTCTTAGGCATGTCATAAAAGGGCACATTCAATATAACTCATATGAAAAAGTAATGTCTGATGTGGCTCGGGAAAGAGACGCAGAGAATGGTAGGGCTTTCAGCAGCAATTCTGGGAGGAAGTTGCCATTGATGTTTTTATCACTAAATATATGTAAAGAGATTGGCTCCATCCTCCCAATGTCCTCCTCCAAATGATGGTAGATAGGAGCTGGGTGTGATAGAGTCTGTGATTCCTTCTAACTAGAGGACCTAATTTTGAAAACAAACAGCACTGAAGCCAAGCTATACAGGCTTATTTAGATTCTTATTTAGATGTATTTTTTTTAGAAATTACAAATAGACAAATAAGGAGAATTCTTTTCTTCAACTTGTAAAATCTTGCAGTATCTTTTTAAAATTAGAGTTGATTTACAATATTGTGTTAACTTCAGGTGTGCAGTGAAGTGATTCTGTTTTTTTGTGTTGTTGTTGTTCAGATTGTACTCTTTTGGAGGTTATTACAGATACTGAATCTAGTTCCCTGTGTGTGTGCTGACTCCTTGGACTGTAGCCTGCCAGGATCTTCTGTCCATGGGATTTCTAAGGCAAGAATACAGGAGTGGGTGCCATTTCCTCCTCCAAGGGATCTTTCCAACTCAGGAATCGAACCCACTCCTGCTGCACTGCAGATAAGTTCATTTACCCAATGAGCCATCACGGAAGCCCCTAGTTCCCTGTGCTATATGGTAAATCCTTGTTGCTCTTCTATAATGTTTTATGGATACAGTACTTTGTATCCATTAATCCCATACTCATTTGTCTCTCAAAGAAGGAGAATTCTTAATGCTGTCAATGTTTTTCTTTACATTCACCTTTTTTGTTCTTGTCACTAAAAAGTGGGAACTAAAACCAGGGCCATGAGGAGTGTCTCTCTGTATTGGAGGTAGAAAGGAAAAGCATGAAGACTGAGAAAATAAATGGAAATGCAAAGAAGAAAGGCTGTTTCAGAAGGAAAATTTGAAAGGACCCTGAAGGGCAGGACTCCTTGAATTTTTAGGGACTTACATGTCTAGCAGGACCTTGCACTCAGGGAGACAGGTTGGTAAAATGTATAGAAGACGAGTGTGACTTGGAGGCCCGCCAGTGTGGAGGCACAGACGCACTTCTTTGTGTGGTCTTGTTTCGGAGGGTGAATGCCAAAGCTGGCCCTGGGCTCACTGAAATGAGCAGCTGCCTGGGTCACATCAGTAAAAAGAGCAAGTATTAACAGGTGCAAGGGGGACACAGGCTTTTCCTTTGTCAGTATCAAAGTAAACAGGTAAAGCTGCTCATTCGTCTTAAAATGTAAAACTTCAGGCTTCAGTTGTAAGCAGCCCTTGGCATCTCCTATGTGTCTGTCAGTGAGTCTAAGGTGCCTCCAGCTTCCTGAATTCAAAACCGGGCATTTAGTCATGTCCAGGAGGAAACCGAGGTTCGAGGGCTTTGTCTTCAGGTGCTGACGCTCTGGATGGATTGAAAATCATAGGAATTTTGAACAGGCATTGAGGGGTTTCCCCAGTACAGATTGCATCTTAACGTTGTTTTTCTTCAAGAAGCCTCTTGTCGGGGGAGAAAACCTCTCTCCTGTTTCTGATTCTGTTCAGGGCCACTATAATCTTGTTCTTGTTTGCTTGCTTGGGGGCATAGAAAGCACTAGGGCTGGCCCTGCTAAGCGTTTCATTCCCTCTCCATCCCTGGTCATCTCTGTCAAAGAAATTGAGCTCAAATGGTTGCTGGGAGTTAAAAAAAATTAACATTCTCGCTACAAAGACTTCAGATTGGAGGAAAGAATCTGTGAGTGGTGTTTAATGATCCATCAAAGCTATAGGGCTTAATTTTAGACTAGAAATATTTTTTATTTATGTTTATTAACGTGTGAGATTATTTTCCACGGAGGAAAAAAGGAAACTTGGAGCTATGAACCAGAAGCATAAACAGTTGATTTTCTCACTGGGGACAACAGTCATTTTAGCTATATGGAGTTGGAGTGTTCAGGGGTCCACCAAGGTTCATCCCCATCACAGGTTCTTATTCCAAACAACCTGGAATTCTGCCGTTTCCCAAGCGTGGATGAGATAAATGTGGTGTTTTTTTTTTTTTTTTTCACCTTTCCATAGCATACCACCTGAGTATTTTGAAAAGTCTGCTGTTTTACGGAATGCATTGCTGATATCATTTTACGTTTTGTAGTCAATACTGAAAGACCTATACCACTTCTGTTTGGTCTTAATATTTGGTCATTTTGGTAGCCAACATATGAAATTTTGTATGGCTCACCTGAGACATGCCACAAATCCCATGAGAGATTATTAATAACGCTAATCAGAAATGTCTTCTTGTTGAATCTCAGATGAAGCTCAAGAAGATGTGTTACCATAGCTTGGGACCTTGGGGTGTCACAGCACCTCTTTCTTCTTTCTGCTACTTTAAAAGAAAGCTGGTGAGTTGAGTTGACTGCATTTTATGCACTTGTATTTAAAGAAACAAGTCTGGTTCTCTCTCTCTCTCTTTTTTTTTTTCTTTGATTTTGTTTTGTTCTAAAGAGCTGGCATGGGAAAGACAGAGGACTCTAATTTTTGTCTGTTTTACTGGAAGATGGGCTAATCTGGCACTCCACTGTAGTAGTCACTTGTCAGGGAAAATGTGAAAGGTGAGATGTGCATGGTTCATCGTAGCCTCTGGGTGTGAAAGAGGGGCTGTGCACGCTTGATGTGCAGAATGAGCCTTGCCGGTGGCTGTGTCATTTAGACCCAGCAGCTGGGAGACTCAGCCCCCTCATTTGTCTCTCTGCCACATCCCCCGCAAACAGGCACATCTGCTTTTCCATGAGCCATACTTTATTTATGGACTCTTGCTTTATCCCAGGTTAATTTGTTGCTAAGTTCCCGCCCCCTCCCCTCCCCCCACCGCTGCCGCCCCCTCCCCCCACCCCCCACCGCTTCCGCCCCCGGGGCTTCCCAAGTGGCCCTAGTGGTAAAGAACCCTCCAGCCAATGCAGGAGATATAACAGACATGGGTTCAATCCCTGGGTCAGGGAATATTCCCTGGAGGAGGGCATGGCAACCCACTCCAGTATTCTTGCCTGGAAAATCGCATGGACAGAGGAGCCTGGCGGGCTACAGTTGATAGGGCCTCAAAAAGTCAGACATGACTGAAGCAACTTAGCACGCACGAGGTGTCTTCCTAACTCATCAGCCTCTTTGGCAAATTATTGAATACTTTAGCCATGAATTATTGAACTGGAGATTCCGGATCAATTATATATCAATTTATATAAACATTCCCAAATGGTAAATCTCTTTGTCCAACTGAGGGATTAATCTGTCAAATTTTTATTAAGCACCTATTCTCTGCCAGTTTTTGTTATTCATCCTGGAGAACTCTTGAGGTGCTCATGGTCTAGAGAGAGGGATGCGAAACACATTTGCCACAAATTAGAACGCGGTACCCTGAGTGCCGGAGTGAAGGGATACTGAGGAAACTATCTAACTCAGTCTTTGAGATTAGAGAAGCTTTTCCACGAGTGATTTCTTTCGAGCAGGCACTTGTGGGTGAGTATGTGTTTGCCAAAGCAGAGGAGTCAGCCTAGACAGAAAGAGGAGGCTTCAGAGAATACACTTACTTATGGAAGAGTGAAAAGTTCAGTGTGGCTGGAGAACAGACATAGAGAAAAGTAGATGATGATTCTGGAATAAGAAGCCATGTTTGCTATTGGGAACGTTGGAAACTATAGAATTTTAACTTTTGCTTTAAGGCAGTGATGTGTCAACTCAAACTGAGCATATCCCCTAGGTTGTTGTTACGTCCTCTGATGAAGAAGTGTTGATAAAATACTCTGAAAGAGGGAACTTAGTGGTTAAGACTCTGAACTTCCACTGCAAGGCAGTATGGGTTCGATCCTTGATCTGGTAACCAAGTTTTCACATGCTGCATGGTGTGGGAAAAAAAACCAACAAACTCTGAAGGAATAAGTATAAATGATTTAGAAACATAATCTCTATGTAATACATAGGGTAATCTAGACAAAAATAACATGAAATGCCTACCTTTGATATGCATGTCTGAGATGAAGACAGTATTTGTGAGAGCATATTCCTTCCTCCCAGAATTTTCTGGCAAGATTAGCTTTTGCATAAAGAGCATGTCTCCCCCTCAATGTAGCCACTGTTTCAAACAAAACATCTGCAATCAACACTGGCTGGATTCCCACCACTAGGTTCATTTCTAATGTGCTTTTCATTTATCTTTTTATTATGTATTCTAGGGGGCTGCATATAGTCAGGATGGCATATGAAACACGAGGCTAAATGTTCCCTGATGTATTGTGTGGAGCAAGGATACGGATGGTTTTCTAAAGAGCCAGAAAATAACCTCCCTGTATCAAAGACTATAGAAGCTCTGATTTTTAATCCAGAAAATAGAGTTGCTAGGAGAATAAAAAGGGTCTTGCATCTTTATTTCTCCAAACAACGACCTTTTTCTTTGGTTTGAGAGATAATGCTCCACTTGGTAGGATCAATGGGATATGATAGTCATTCTTGAGCTTTCCCTTTCCTTTCGTCTCATAATAGCGTATGTGCTCAGTTGGATCCAACTCTGCAATTTCATGAACTGTAGCCTGCCAGGCTCTTCTGTCCATGGAATTCTCCAGGCAAGAATACTGGAGTGGGCTGCTGTTTCCTTCTTCAGGGGATCTTCTCAACCCAGGGATCGAATTCTAGTCTCTTGCATCTCCTGCATTGGTAGGAGGATTCTTTACCACTGAACCACCTGGGAAGCCCAGTAATCAGCCAGGAAATTTATCCATACTCCCTAGCTTAGGTTCCTCCTCCCAAGCCTTTTAAGAAGGCTGTCATATCCCTGATCCCTACCAGATCAGTTCATAATGAGAAATATAAAGTATTTGTGGAAAAGATTATTCCTGGGTAATCACCATGTGTCTGCTCCTTTCTACCCATTTACTCTCATGGGTTCTTAATTTTATAACCTGGATCCTAGCCTTTGACCTTGAACTCAGTGCCTCCCTCTGGTGTCCTTCAGGTTTGATTCCCTTATAGGTTCTCTTTCTGGTTCTTCTGTTTTCCAGTATTTTAAAATACTCTGCTTTCACTTTTTGCTTTGGTTTCCTCATTGCCTTAAGTAATAACTCTTCTTGCTAGTCCTTAGCCTTCCTCCTAGGTCAGACACAACTGAGCAAATACACACAAATACACAGGCGGACACAAAACTGAAAATTTTACCTGAAGAGTAATCATCAATGAACAAGTAGTTTTCGCAAGAGTGGGCTGTAGGCTCCGTGTTGAATATAAACATTGGCTGACAAAAGACAGACCTCACAAAACATGCCTGGGAAAGACAGTGATATCTAGCAATTTTGGGGAAATTCCCTGGTAGCTCAGTTGATAAAGAATCTGCCTGCAATGCAGGAGACCCCAGTTCAATTCCTGGGTCCAGAAGATCCCCTGGAGAAGATCCCCAGTATTCTTGGGCTTCCCTTGTGACACAGCTGGTAAAGAATCCACCTGCAATGTGGAAGACCTGAGTTCAATCCCTGGGTTGGGAAGATCCTCTAGAGAAGGGAATGGCTACCCACTGCAATATTCTGGCCTAGAGAATTCCATGGACTCTACAGTCCATGGGGTCACAAAGAGTCAGGTACTACTGAGCAACTTTCACTCACTAAGAATTCTAAAGAATCTTAATGTAAATAGAAGACACATTCTTTTGCTGGTTTTGCTGGATCAATTTCAACATGACAGATAGGGACACACACGTTCATTTGTGACAGAGAAAATCAGATAATACAAACATTATGGGAATCCCCCAGCAATATGAAAAAATATATATCTCTGGTGCAAATTGGCCATGAATTAGTGAAATTGCATTTTCATTAGGAAAAAAAAGTGCTTTGATATTGGTATCACACATAAAGCTGCAATACAAGATGCAGTACTCATTAGCTATGGCTCTTAAGACATTTCACACCTGGCAGATTACCGTACCCACTTCTGAGCTTCACAACCAAAAATATACGTGAAAGCATCAAAAATGTTCAGAGGAAAGCCACCAAGTTTATCCAAGTTTTGGGACATAAGATCTTTCAGATCAGATCGGTCGCTCAGTCGTGTCCGACTCTTTGCGACCCCATGAACTGCAGCACGCCAGGCCTCCCTGTCTATCACCAGATCTCGGAGGTCACTCAGACTCACATCCATTGAGTCAGTGATGCCATCCAGCAATCTCATCCTCTGTCGTCCCCTTCTCCTCCTGCCCCCAATCCCTCCCAGCATCAGAGTCTTCTCCAATGAGTCAACTCTTCGCATGAGGTGGCCAAAATACTGGAGTTTCAGCTTTAGCATCATTCCTTCCAAAAAAATCCCAGGGCTGATCTCCTTCAGAATGGACTGCTTGGATCTCCTTGCAGTCCAAGGGACTTTCAAGAGTCTTCTCCAACACCACAGTTCAAAAGCATCAGTTCTTCGGCGCTCAGCCTTCTTCACAGTCCAGCTCTCACATCCATACATGACCACAGGAAAGACCATAGCCTTGACTAGGTGAACCTTTGTTGGCAAAGTAATGTCTCTGCTTTTGAATATGCTATCTAGGTTGGTCATAACTTTCCTTCCAAGGAGTAAGCGTCTTTTAATTTCATGGCTGCAGTCACCATCTGCAGTGATTTTGGAGCCCAGAAAAATAAAGTCTGACACTGTGAAAGGTCAAAAGATTGGGGATTATTTTGGATGAAGAACGACTTCAAGATGATCTGTGAGTTTTTTAAGTTTCTTATTCAGAGAACCGTTGATAAGCATTTTTATCTATCACTACTAAAGGCAGAAAAGAAAGGGAAAGGCTAGAAGTGAACCACAAAGGATTTAAGTCTGAAAGGAGAAATGTTGGCTGAAGAGGGCTGTCAACCATTGGAAAGGGTTGTTTCATCTTTATCTGAAGCCTGGGTGGGATCTCAGTAACTTGGCCTGGGTGTGTGTGCTCTTGTTTAAAAGCCAGGCATATATTAACCATTTCTTTTATGAGACTTGTCTATGTAATGAGCTATTGCCTTGTTTAGGGACACTTTATTGAAGGAGTTAAAAATAATTTTATCAATTCCGTTTTATACTCCGAATAAGATGAGAAGCAATCTGTAACATGGATGAATATACTGTAAGTCCCCACATAATGAATGAGGTCCATTCAGAGACGGTGTTCATAAGTCCACATTTTCTGTAAGTCCAACAAAGTTAGTCTAAGTGGCTCAGGTGGTAAAGAATCTGCCTGCAATGCAGGAGACCATGGTTTGATCCCTGAGTCAGGAAGATCCCCTGGAGAAGGGAATGGCTACCCACTCTAGTATTCTTGCCTGGAGAATCCCATGGACAGAGACACCTGGAGAGCTACAGTCCATGGGGTCACAAAGACTTGCATACCACTGAACTACTAACATACACACACACGCCCAACTCACACAATAAAAATAATACATAAAAAACAAATACAAAAAATAAAGAAAACGTTTTGAATCTTACAGTACAGTAACTTGAAAAGAATGGTAGTTCAGTACAACTGCCTACATATAGGCACTGGCAACAGTGGACCTGGCAAGAAGAGTTACTGACTGGAGGAGGGAGAGGAGAAGGGAGATGGGGAGCCGGAGGATCATCAGCAATAGGAGCTGGAGGGCAAGCTGCAGTTTCACTCACACCTGAAATTGATGGTGCTGGTTCTGGTTCCTTGCTGGATTCAATTCTAGCTACCCGTTTGAAAAAAAAAATGATCCACTGATGTTTGGGTAGTAGTTCTTTTTTCTTGTCTTAAGTGACATTGTAGCACTTGTTTGCATTCTGAATGACTGCTGCAACCTTTGTGTACTGCCCTTCATTTGGGTTCTGTGCCTCAAAAGCTAACAGTGCACATTTGCATCTTTGAAAGTTCCTAACTTGAAGGTTTGTATGTAAGAGACTTACTGTATTACCATATGTCATGGCACTTTCTGTGCCTCACTGCTTGTGAAAGAAACAGGTGGATAAATAAAACCCACAATTTCAGAATCATAAATTCCATCTAGTTCTAACCATAATAGCCTCTTGAAGGACAAGTAGAAGAAATGGTTCTGAGAGAAGTAAAGTCATTAGAAAATAGTCCTTGAGATCATGGAGGACTACTAACAGAAACTGGTCATTCTGTTTTGGTGCTAAAAAGGCAACCCTGAAATGATGCCTTATGCAAATGAATGAGGTGGGTGAGGGTAACAAGTAATCTGTCTCTCTAATTTCTTTACTCCATTAACCTTTGCATATCTCAACAGATTCAGATAACATTTAACATTTAATTGAGATTTTACACTCAAAAGAGTAAGATATGTCTTACGATTTCAGTGGGTTGTTGAAGTAACACAATTTAAAGAGTACAGAGTAGAACATTTACCACCCAGTGGCACAAAATCCAATTTCTTCAGGTTCCTTATTGTGAACTTTTAAAGTGTAAATACCTGTATTTCCAAATTCTATTCCAAGGCCATTCAAAAGCAATGTATCTAAAACTCATCTTCTTCCCCAACAAACTACCACCCACTCCTGTATTGACTGTCTCCTAAGTGTCTTTGAAGTGTACCTTCTCCCCAGTTCTGCTCTATTGCTTTTAAATCATTCTCTTCAACTGCATCAGCTGGGCTCCCAGCTTGTAGTCTCAGCAGCCTCCACTTCACTTTTCATAGGATCACTAGACTGAACTTCCTGAAATGCACATCTGATCATGTCATCCTCTGCTTTGTAATCCTCCAGGCTCCCCTCATCTAGGGCAGAGATAGTCACACCTGATAAATCATTAGAATCACTGTAGAGTTATTCAGATGTACAGAATTTAGGGTATCACAACACACCTACTGAATTGGAATAGCTGATACCCAGATATGCATACACAGGCATACACACACACACACACACACACACACACACACACACATCTATACTTCTGGAACTCCATAAGTTTGGAGACCAGTATCCTACACTGGGGGCTTCTCTGGTAGCTCAGCTGGTAAAAAAAATCTGCCTGCAATACAGGAGATCCTGGTTGACTCCTAGGTGGGGAAGATACCCTGGAGAAGGCATAGGTGATCTACTCCAGTATTCTTGGGCTTCCATGGCGATTCAGACAGAAAAGAGTCTGCCTGCAATATGGAAGACCTGGGTCCAATCCCTGGGTTGGGAAGATCCCCGGGAGGAGGGGATGGCAACCCACTTGAGTATTCTTGCATGGAGAATACAGTATTCTTGCCATGGACAGAGGAGAATGGCATGAGGTCAACAAGAGTTGGACATGACTGAGCAACTAAGCACAGAGCATCCTAGACTGGTGTAAGGAAATAATCCCTTCCTCACTGGACTTGAACCTGTAACTCTTCATGTTAATTGTAGTTCTTTAATCCATTGAAATCTCTTCACCTTTGAAGTCTTTACAGGTCTAGAAAACTCAGCAGTGGCCACAAGATTGGAAAAGGTCAGTTTTCATCCCAATCCCAAAGAAAGGCAATGCCAAAGAATGCTCAAACTACCGAACAATTGCACTCATCTCACACGCTAGTAAAGTAATGCTCAAAATTCTCCAAGCCAGGCTTCAGCAATATGTGAACCGTGAACTTCCTGATGTTCAAGCTGGTTTTAGAAAAGGCAGAGGAACCAGAGATCAAATTGCCAACATCCGATGGATCATGGAAAAAGCAAGAGAGTTCCAGAAAAACATCTATTTCTGCCTTGTTGACTATGCCAAAGCCTTTGACTGTGTAGATCACAATGAACTGTGGAAAATTCTGAAAGAGATGGGAATACCAGATCACCTGATCTGCCTCTTGAGAAATCTGTATGCAGGTCAGGAAGCAACAGTTAGAAATGGTCATGGAACAACAGACTGGTTCCAAATAGGAAAAGGAGTATGTCAAGGCTGTATATTGTCACCATGTTTATTTAACTTATATGCAGAGTACATCATGAGAAATGCTGGACTGGAAGAAACACAAGTTGGAATCAAGATTGCTGGGAGAAATATCAATAACCTCAGATATGCAGATGACACCACCCTTATGGCAGAAAGTGAAAAGGGGCTAAAAAGCCTCTTGATGAAAGTGAAAGTGGAGAGTGAAAAGGTTGGCTTAAAGCTCAACATTCAGAAAACGAAGATCATAACATCTGGTCCCATGACTACATGGGAAATAGATGGGGAAACAGTGGAAACAGTGTCAGAATTTATTTTTCTGGGCTCCAAAATCACTGCAGATGGTGACTGCAGCCATGAAACTAAAAGACGCTTACTCCTTGGAGGGAAAGTTATGACCAACCTAGATAGCATATTCAAAAGCAGAGACATTACTTTGCCAACAAAGGTTCGCCTAGTCAAGGCTATGGTCTTTCCTGTGGTCATGTATGGATGTGAGAGCTGGACTGTGAAGAAGGCTGAGCGCCGAAGAATTGATGCTTTTGAACTGTGGTGTTGGAGAAGACTCTTGAGAGTCCCTTGGACTGCAAGGAGATCCAACCGGTCCATTCTGAAGGAGATCAGCCCTGGGATTTCTTTGGAAGGAATGATGCTAAAGCTGAAACTCCAGTATTTTGGCCACCTCATGCGAAGAGTTGACTCATTGGAAAAGACTCTGATGCTGGGAGGGATTGGGGGCAGGAGGAGAAGGGGACGACAGAGGATGAGATGGCTGGACGGCATCACTGACTTGATGGATGTGAGTCTGAGTGACCTCCGGGAGTTGGTGATGGACAGGGAGTGCTGCAGTTCATGGGGTCGCAAAGAGTCGGACACGACTGAGCAACTGATCTGAGAACAACATTCCTTTTTCTCCTAATCTACTGGAAGCACTTCCACTTCTTAAGACTCAGCTGATTTCTCTTAGAATTTATGACTGATGCTCTTGAAATTAGGCACTCCTTTCTTTCTGCCCCTAAAGTATCTTGTGCATACTCCAATAGATTACAGAAGTACAGAGATGTTTTTCCCTCATTTTACCAATAGACTGCAAGCTCCTTGAGGGTAGAAAGTATGCCTTGGAGCTTTGGTGTGGTGACTCTTCCTCCCATTTCTTTTGTCTCCATGCTCCTGGAAGTTGTAAGGTGACTGGTGTATAGATATTAGCAAATAAGTGATCCTGGAAGCATGGGGAGGAAGGAAAAATGATGAATAGAGATATTCTTGAGATGATACCTTGGATGATAGTGAATTATTATGTTAACTTTTGTGCTGACAGAGGAACCCAAAGTACTTAGAATCTGGACAGAGCAAAGCTAAAGATTAGTGTGGAAACTAGTTAAGAAATGGGGAGGTTTTATTTGAGGGACGTAAGGTTGAAATGCGATTTTTGGATTTACAATAAAAAACACCCCAAATTAATGGATTTCACAAATTTATATATCCACATTTAAATACATCTATATGTTTTTAATAGGGAAAACAGAATGAAGTGGATAACTTTATTTCACCAAGGAAGGTAATAAAGAACAAAACCTATTATTTATCATCACCATATTTCCATAAAGGAAAGGCTATCTGTACAACCCCTCAAAATAGGAAAGGTAAACATCAGATTGAAAAACTATTTTTGAGTAAATATAGTCATGTAAAACATATGTAAATATTTTTTTTTCCTTTTTTAAATTTCATCCGTCAAGATTGATCTTCAGACAGAATTTTAGGAGAGGCAGAAAAACTTTCAAAATTTCCTTTGTATCCAAAGCAGGGATCTGACATTATCTCCTCAAGGTGAAATAACCTTGAATGGCCTGACATTTGCACAATGGCTTTCTTTTGATCTGTCTGTAGTTCTAACTAATTATTTAAAAATACCTTCCCTCTTTCCCTGTATTCTTCTACTCATAATATTTTGTGACAGTCTAATAAGAACTCAGGCTTATCCACTGACCATATGTAAAATTAGATAAATTGTAATATTCCAACAGAAATGCTAACTTTATGTCAAAAATTCAGGGTAGAGTTTTGGGAATATGAACTGGGGTCACCTGATGCAATGAGCCATCTCACTGGAAAAGACTCTGATGCTGGGAAAGACTGAAGGCAAAGGAAGAAGGAGGGAGCAGAAAACGAGATGGTTAGATAGCAATGTACATGAATTTGAGCAGACTCCAGCAGACAGTGAAGGACAGGAGAGCCTGGCACGCTGCAGTCCATGGGGTTGCAAAGAGTTGGACACGATTTAGCAATGGAACAACAACAAAAAAGACCAAAGAGAAAATAAGATATACACACTAGAAAATTTATCTTCTGGCTTCTATTGTTAGAGGATTATGGGTTCTCATGTGACAAGTGAAAAAGAAAGTGTTAGTCACTCAGTCATGTCTGATTCTTTACCGTCTGAGCCACCAAGGAAGCCTAAGAGAGAGATAAACTGGGAGGAGAAAAAAATAAAACCATAATGTCGGGGTCTTATAAATTCAGTACAAAGTTCCCCTTCTTTGAATCAGGCTACAGCTGAAATCTTATAATGTACCAATAAAATTTCAAAGTTTCTGTAAACAAATATGTCAGTTCAGGGCTGCTTTTGACCACATATAACACAAACCTAACCACACTGACAAGAGGTAACCCAGCCACAGTGACAAGATGTCCAGAGGTAAGTTGGACAGTTCTAGTTCAATCTCCCACTGTGATTTGTTCTGCAAGCTTCCACTTACATTCCAGGCAGGAAGAAGAGGCCAGTAGAGAGGAAGAAGATGTGTTAGGATCAGGAAAGGCAAACATTGCTCCCA
Organism: Tragelaphus eurycerus; assembly: GCA_935064755.1. Taxonomy (NCBI): domain Eukaryota; kingdom Metazoa; phylum Chordata; class Mammalia; order Artiodactyla; family Bovidae; genus Tragelaphus; species Tragelaphus eurycerus. The sequence goes on along the minus strand of CAKXYN010000036.1, from coordinate 11,723,261 downwards.
AATCTCCCAGTGACTCATTTTTGCATCTTATGATCCAGAATGGTATCAAATGACCCCAGGTGCCGAAGAAGCTGTGAAATGGAAGTGTGTGCTTTGACACATCACCGCCTCTTATGGTGTTAGTAAGAATGAAGGAGAAATGAATGAAGTAAGAATGAAGAAGTACGTGGACACTAGCAAGAATGACGAAAAATGTGCACACCTACCGATAGCACTGTTTAATTTTTCCTTTACAAACCAAAATAATCATGTTCCGTACATCCAGAGCATCATCAAACAGGATACATTTCTTATTCTCTCTTTTCAAGGTCTGTTTGCTATGCTAGCTATAATAATTTAGGGTAAAAAATCCCTACATCGTAAGAGTCATATTTGACCTTTCCTCCTTGTTCCTTTTACATTTAGTCAACTGTCATATTTGGTACAATTTGTTTCTTTCATATTGTGTCCACCCTTTTATTCCCCAATAGCTATTATGCTGCTTAGGTGCTTATCTCTTTCCTTGTTTTGTTTTTGTTTTTTTGACAAAGTTATTTTGTCTGAACGAACTATCTACATCCCCTCTTGTCTCTCCTTAGTCTTGTCTGTACCTTTCAGGGAATCAGTTCAGTTCAGATGCTCAGTCATGTCTGACTCTTTGCGACCCCATGGACACAGTGCACACCAGGCCTCCCTGCCTCCCTGTCGATCACCAACTCCCAGAGTTTACTCAAACTCATGTCCACTGAGTCGGTGATGCCATCTAAACATCTCATCCTCTGTCATCCCCTTCTCCTTCTGCCTTCAATCTTTCATCCCCAGCATCAGGGTCTTTTCAAATGAGTCAGTTCTTCGCATCAGGTGGCCAAAGTATTGGAGTTTCAGCTTCAACATCAGTCCTTCCAATGAACATTCAGGACTGATCTCCTTTAGGATGGACTGGCTGGATCTCCTTGCACTCCAAGGGACTCTCAAGAGTCTTCTCCAACACCACAGTTCAAAAGCTTCAATTCTTCGGCATTCAGCTTTCTTTATAGTCTAAATCTCACATCCATACATGACTATTGGAAAAACCATAGCCTTGACTAGACAGACCTTTGTTGGCAAAGTAATGTCTCTGCTTTTGAATATGCTGTCTAGGTTGTTCATAACTTTCCTTCCAAGGAGTAAGCATCTTTTAATTTCATGGCTGCAACCACCATCTGCAGTAGTTTTAGAGCCCCGCCCCAAATAAAGTCAGCCACTGTTTCCACTGTTTCCCCATCTATTTGCCATGAAGTGATGGGACTGAATGCTACGATCTTAGTTTTCTGAATGTTGAGCTTTAAGCCAACTTTTTCACTCTCTTCTTTCACTTTGATCAGAGGTTCTTTAGTTCTTAACTTTCTGTCATAAGGGTGGTGTCATCTGCATATATGAGATTATTGATATTTCTCCCAGCAATCTTAATTCCAGCATGTGCTCCATCCAGCCCAGCATTTTTCATGATGTACTCTGCATATAAGTTAAATAAACATGGTGACAATATACAGCCTTGATGTACTCCTTTTCCTATTTGGAACCAGTCTGTTGTTCCATGCCCAGTTCTAACTGTTGCCTCCTGACCTGCATACAGATTTCTCAGGAGGCAGGTCAGGTGGTCTGGTATTCCCATCTCTTTCAGAATTTTCCAGTTTATTGTGATCTACACAGTCAAAGGCTTTGGCATAGTCAACAAGGCAGAAATAGATGTTTTTCTGGAACTCTTGCTTTTTCAATGATCCAGCGGATGTTGGCAATTTGATCTCTGGTTCCTCTGCCTTTTCTAAAACCAGCTTGAACATCTGGAAGTTCATGGTTCACGTATTGCTGAAGCCTGGCTTGGAGAATTTTGAGCATTACTTTGCTAGTGCGTGAGATGAGTGCAATTGTGCTGTAGTTTGAGCATGCCTTGGCGTTGCCTTTCTTTGGGATTGGAATGAAAACTGACCTTTTCCAGTCCTGTGGCCACTGCTGAGTTTTCCAAATTTGCTGGCATATTGAGTGCAGCACTTTCAGGAAGTCAGTATTGTTTATTTATTTGTCTGTACCAGGTCTTAGTTGAGGCATGAGGGATCTTTAGTTGAGGCATGTGAGATCTAGCTCCTGGAACAGGGATCAAACCTGGGCCCCTGCATCAGTCTTAGCCACTGAACCACCAGGGAAGTCCCTAGAGTCAATTCTCTTAAACTTTGACCTTCATAATGCTCTATATCTTTTCAAAATCTTTAATGGTTTCCTATTGCCTACCAGCTAGATGAGTCACTACGAAGCCCATTGCTCCATGAACTTGAATTGAGGGCGGTTCCTGTAAAACATCAATATTCCCTTCACCTCCCAATGGTTCAAGATTAAATTTAAATGTCTATTGTGAAGCTGTTTCTAATCTCTCAGACAGAGGAAATCACTTCTTCCCCAATGACCTTATAGCACTTTGTGGATAGCTCTACTTTCTAGATTATTACCTCTCAGGATTACCTCTTTTCTTCCCTCAAACACAGGGATTATTCATTGAGGTCTTCAGGGGATAGGGCAGAGATTTTCCCATGCAGTAGGTGCCCAATAAATGTCTGTCTGATTGACTATATGGATATAGTAATTATTGAGTTCCTCTGGATAATAAGAGAAGTGGAGACTACCCCAGTATAAAGTGAAAGTTGCTCAGTTGTGTCTGACTCTTTGCAACCCCATAGACTATACAGTCCATGAAATTCTCCAGGCCAGAATACTGGAGTGGGTAGCCTTTCCCTTCTCCAGGGGATCTTCCCACCCCAGGAATAGAACCCAGGTCCCAGCGATTGAACCCAGGTCTCCCTCATTGCAGGCAGATTCTTCACCAGCTAAGCTACAAGAGAAGCCCAAAAATACTGGAGTGGGTAGCCTGTCCCTTCTCCAGCACATCTTCCTAATCCAGGAATTGAACTGGGGTCTGTTGCAGTGCAGGTGGATTCTTTACCAGTTGAGCTATGAGGGAAGCCCATCCCAGTATAAATGCTAGGCATATACATGGCAAGGCACACACACAAACACAAAATCTCTGAGATGAAAAGAAAATAGTAAGAATATGTTTGACCACGCAATATATCGGATTGTGCCCTGGATCCCCAATTTAATTTCCTCTGTGAATTTTGATATTTTGCTTAGAAGGAGTTTTCTAGTTTGTTGAATGGTTCACCTACAATTGTTATTCTTTGCCCCACATCTACCTACTGGACATAAATCACTTCTGAAGCTCACCCATCCAGGCTGATTAGCCTCTCTCAGGGCAAATGGCACTTAAGAGGCTCTCAGAGAATTCAGAACTCATAAAAATAATAATAGTAAAAGTAACTTAAACACTGTATACCAAGGCATTATATTAAGGACTTAACATAGATTGTTTCATTTAATTTTCAATAAACCCTGTGAAGTAGCTATTATTATCTATTTTACTAATGAGAAAACTGCTATCCATGGAACTAAGTAATTTTTTCAAGATTATTGTCACTCCAATGGCAAAGTTGATAATGCTAACCACTGTTGCTTATGTCTTAAATGGTTTCCATGGAAACATAGGGTTTCGCTAGTGGCTCGGTGGTGGGCTTCCCTTGTGGCTAGGAGATAAAGAATCTGTCTGCAATGCAGGAGACAGCCTGCAGGAGAGGAGTTGCAAGTTCTATGGATCAGGAGATACCCTGGAGAAGGAAATGGCAACTCGGTTCAGTATTCTTGCCTGGGAAATCTCCTGGACAGAGGAACCTGGTGAGCTTCAGCCCCATGTCCCAGCCAAAGAGTAGGACATGACAATGGGCAACCACCATCACCATGGAAAAATTAGAGTTAATTGAGACTAAGCAAATTGTGTTTTGAGATAAAGAATAACCATGTTTATCTAAAAGTTAATCAAGGTCTGCAGAAGCCTGATGATGACAGTATAGCACCAATAATGAATAATGATGAACGTTGCTCAGTCATGTCTGACTCTTTGCGACCCCATGGACTACACAGGCCAAGGAATTCTCCAGGCCAGAATACTGGAGTGGGCAGCCTTTCCCTTCTCCAGGGGATCTTTCCAACCCAGGGATCGAACCCAGGTCTACCCACAGTGCAGGCGGATTCTTTACTAGCTGAGCCACAAGGGAAGCCCATAGCACCAAGAGGTCTTGTTAAATATCCTCAGTGAAAAGTGAGATAAACTCTCACAGATGTGGGTGGTTAAGTCATGGTATCAGCTGTTGAGTTCCCCTTCTGTTTCTTTATTTTCTTCTTTTCAATGTCCAACTAACGTCGTACTGATACCCTCCTTCTAAAATGATTTCTTCTACCTCTGCTTTTACACAGCCTCTGTTTGCTGCAATTTTCAGGTTGAGTACACATTTCTGGAACAGTTCACCTTTGCTCATCTTGTTGTACTGCACTCTGCCTTTTCTCTCAAGCTCTTTATTTTTGGCTTTCTGAGTTTCTAAGATAGTATCTTTCAAGACAGATTTTTTGATTGACACCTACAGTAAGAACTACACACACACAAACACACACACCACTACACACAAATAGTTGAAACATAACTTACTACTAAATCCACCTGCAATGCATCTGAGTCTATGAAAGCATGGGTCTACAACTGTACTCAAATAGGGAAAAGTTAATGTCAAGTACACATAACAGTTACCATATTGAACAGTTAAATAAAATGGTACACAGTTTTATAAAGTTAAATAGTGGCCGGTTTCTTCTGAATGTATGCAGTGTCAATTCATATTTGTTTGTTTTCTGAGTAGAGATTAAATGTAGAGAATTGTAAGAGAAATCATACCAAGAACACAAAGTACTAATCAACATAGGTGGTGAGGCATTATAATCAGTTCAAAAGAAGCTCCAATAATTTGTGCAAGAAAGAGGATTAGTCATGTGTCCTAATAGGAAATTTGACTGGATTGATTCAATTCCTTACTTCTTAGGAGATAAAAATCTCTAAATGATCCTATAGCTTATAATAAGATATTAAATGGCATACCTAAGCTTTCAATAATGTCAGCACATATCAATTTAGGAAAAGCATTGAGTTGTGAGAAATTATAACCTAGGTGAAAGACTTAGACTTTGAAGAGTTACACTGATGTAAAAAAAAGCACGGCTATTAAATTATCGGCCAGTTGATGTCACTGACTCAAATTTGAATCATTTAGATCAAAGCAGTTCATTCTCGTGCCCTAAACAAGGTTCAGAGAGTCAAACCACAGATCCTGTAACCTCAGCTAGTTGAGACAAAATTCTCTAATTTTTTTCTTTTTATTGGCTGCGTGGCATGTGGAATCTTAATTCTCAGACCAGGGATCCCTGCACAGGAAGACTGTCCAGAGTCTTTACCAGAGAACCACCAGGGAAGTCCTCCAAATTCTCTAATTTTAAAAGGATTTACACCTTAGAAAGATATGAAGCAAAATACAGAAATGTTAATTTTTTTTTTACAGCTTTAAATATTTTTAAAAGAAATTTTGACTTGTGAGAATGTCTGGCTTTAAAGAATTGAAGCTTACTAGATGGTACTTTATTGAAATGTTCAGAAGAATTTGACTAAGATTCTAATCAATGTTTAAATGGTTGGGTTTGATTTATTAAATTTACAAGTTTTGGCTTATTAGCTGTTTAAATGGTGTACAAATGTTTAAAGAAATAGCATTTGTTAGAGTGGTATGTTTACTAAATTGAGCATTAAACAAACAAGAAATAGCAGTGAACATTATATTTTATGCACCGAAGTTTCTCGGGCACAAAAGCTTAGAAAGGCCTTATATGGTGCTACACACATGGAAGGTGTGTGATTTGTTTTTTTTTTTTTCTCTTTACAAAGTTTCCTGGCTCTTTCCATGTAATTTTTATTCCACTTTCAGTTTTTCTTCCATATCTTATTCTCATATACCAATAACTGCTACAGATGTAGTTTGTGTTTTCACTGAGCCCCTGATATTATTCATACTAAATTGAGGATTCTCTAAGAATAATATAGGAATTATAGGTCAAGATTGACTTTGAGACAAACTTCCAGCTCCACCAAACTTGGGCTGTGAGAGCTAGGTGATTTGGGGATATTTTAGCGAGTCATGTTGAATTTAACCCAAGGTATCATGCAATTAAAAATTCTTGGGGCTTCCACTGTGTTTCCTAAGTTGAGGAATTACATGTTGTTTATGCAACTATGTTTGACCACTTCTCTCCCTAATCATCAGAGGTCTAAGCTTTCTGATTAAGTACTAATTATATATTGAAAATACAGGAGCTGCTTGCAGGATGGAAATTCCCATTACAACCACTTAGTCTGGAATGATTTATGTTTGGAAGGATCCCAGTGTATGGAGAAAGCAATGCCACCCCACTCCAGTACTCTTGCCTGGAAAATCCCATGGATGGAGGAGCCTGGTAGGCTGCAGTCCATGGGGTCAAGAAAAGTCGGACACGACTGAGCGACTTCACTTTCACTTTTCACTTTCATGCATTGGAGAAGGAAATGGCAACCCACTCCAGTGTTCTTGCCTGGAGAATCTCAGGGACGGCAGAGCCTGGTGGGCTGCCATCTATGGGGTCGCACAGAGTTGGACAGAAGTGACTTAGCAGCAGTGTGTGGAAGTGGCTGTGGTGATAGTAGTAAGCAGTTGAAGCAATGGAAGGAAGAAAGTCTCGGGGATCTTTCTGTGGTCAAATGAGGATGCTGCATTTGGCTAACTGCATTTGGTTCTAGTCTGTGTTCACGATAGCTACTTTGGCTCTAGTCTATGTTAAGGATAGCTGCTTTGTCCACTGGGCTTCCCAGGTAGCACTAGTGGCAAAGAATCCCCTGCTGACACAAGAGTCTAGGGTTTGATCCCTGGTTGGAGAAGATCCCCTGGAGAAGGAAATGGCAACCCACTTCAGTATTCTTGCCATGGAAATACATGGACGGAAGAGCCTGGTAGGCTACAGTGCATGATGTTGCAGAGTCGGACACAACTGAGCATGCGTGCACTTTGCCTACTATGGCTTCAACCTCCTTTGCCACTGTAAATCAGAAACTAGAGAATCCCCTAATTATTTGGCCACTGATCTGGACCAAACATCCCCGACACCTTGTGTATTTTAGCCTAGTGAACACAGGCTAGTTTGACACAGATTGCTCTTCTGACTTGGTTTGTTTTATGTCATCTTATGGAAGTAAGTTATAAAACATCAAAGACAGGTAACACATTTTCAATGTTTTGACTTCTGAGAGCAGTCTAGCCTCACCTCATCACTGCATTTTCATACTGATGCAGAAAATTGAAGATTTCTACTCATGCTCTCCAGTCTATGGTGACTGCCTCTTGTTTCGGACACAGTACTCCTCTGCTGCTATTGCTGCTAAGTCGCTTCAGTTGTGTCCGACTCTGTGCGACCCCATAGACGGAAACCCACCAAGCTCCCTTGTCCTTGGGATTCTCTAGGCAAGAACACTAGAGTGGGTTGCCATTTCCAGCTCCAATGCATGAAAGTGAAAAGTGAAAGGGAAGTCGCTCAGTTGTGTCTGAATCTTAGCAACCCCATGGACTGCAGCCTACCAGGCTCCTCCCTCCAGGGGATTTTCCAGGCAAGAGTACTGGAGTGGGTTGCCATTGCCTTCTTACTACTCTACTAGGGATCCTCTATTATTCCTAGCTTGGCAGCTTCAAATAAATTACTTAAAGGTTGAAAGAAGGAGCTACCAAGTGGATTGATTTTAGGAAAACATAGGGAGGCCTGGTGTGCAGCAGTTCATGGGGCTGCAAAGAGTCGGACATGACTGAGTGACTAAACTGAGCTGATCACTCTTATTTCCAATTTTCATTTTTAAAGATGGCATTCACTCTGAAATGTTTGGAACTTTTACTCAAGCACAGATTACTTCTAGTTTTTGGCTAGAATGTAATAATAATGATGATGATGACAATGACAGAATAATAGTAACAAGAATGAAAACACTACGAAACAGTGCAGCGGTTAAGCTCTAGAGTCAGAAAACTTTAAATCTATTTAGTGTATGACCTTGGACAAGTAATCTGTTTACTTTCATTTAAAATCTGCAAAATAAGGATAAATAGAACCTATGATGTGAGTTTACATGTAATGAAAACCCAATACATGCTATGTTTAGTAGGCACGTGTGTGTGTGCGTGTGCTCAGTCATGTCCGACTCTTTGCAACATCATGGGCTGTAACCCACCAGGCTCCTCTGTTCATGGGATTTTCCAGATGAGAATATTGGAGTGGGTTGCCATTTCCTTTTCCAGGGGAACTTCCCAACCTGGGGATCAAACCCATGGCTCCTGTCTCCTGCATTGTAGGTGATTCTTTATGGTTTGAGCCACTGTGGAAGCCCCTAAGTGTTGAGTAAGTTATAGCTACTATTAGACACTACTGATAATGAGGCATATAATATTATGTGTTTTCTTTTACGTTTTTTAAAGTCTTTTGTAGAAACAGGGTTAAAAAAGATTTGTATCATCTATTACCTTAATGCCTCTTGCTCCTATTTTTCTTTGTATTGTGTCCATTTAATTTGTACAGTTAACAATGACCATCTTGCCAATAAAGCCAAAATATCTGCTATGCCAATTTCATGAGTATTCAGCTCCTCAGCCCAGAATACCCATTGTGTAAAAAGTGCAATGAATTCTAATTCACTTTTGATTGCAATGATCTGAACCAAACACGAAACCTAGCTGACCCAAGAGGCCTTGCGCTTTACAATGTTGAGCATTATGTTGATTGGCATGCTCTGAACAGGAATATCTTTGAATTTCCTTTTCAGGAAACAGAATTCTTTTAATTAACAACATTTTTAAAAATTTCAATATGTGTAATTGTTAACACCTGCTATGTGTTGCCAACAGATGTTTCTTTCTTACCTAAGGGAACTGTTATAATTATTCTATAAGCTTACTGAAATGGCATTTACTATGATAGTTGGAAAACTTTAGTTGGTGACTTTGTAATATTTGGCTTTTCTTTTAATCTTGTTCCCTATTACTGCCAGTCCCCACACACTCTGCCCAACCTGGGTCCCCAAAGGCAATAATGTCCTTTTTTGGGGAGGAGGGTTGCTAAATGTTTCAAAACTGGTCATGCATATTTTAGTGGTTGTGAAAGTTTTCTGACATTATGTACATTCTAAGACATTGTAAAACTGTACTTATGTTTTAGCAGCTAATCCACATAGTGTTCAACATGAAAGTTTTACATCTTGATTGTAAATATAAAAATATACTTTTTAGAAAGGTAATGATACTCTTCCAGTCACTTGGCTTCAAAAGAAGCTACAGCAAAAAATGAAATTTTTCTTGATTTTTTTTCAATGATGTATATACCATTTTATTTGTAGTAGACTTTCAAAATTCTTCATTTATGATACTAATCACACAATTACCTACAGGCATGAGTTAAATATGACCCTAGTTTCAGTCAAATAATAGGCCAATTGCCAACAATGAATGGAGGCAGCTCCATTTATAATGGCTGTTTCAACAGAGCACTATTGTCATCATAGTGATCTGAGGGTGACTCATTAATTAATTGATGTTCTTTTTTATTATGTGCTATTGAGTTAATGAGTAATTTGTGTGAAATAATTCTCTGAACACATTGATTACTTAAGATATTTTCTGGGGCTTTCATGTCAATGACATGCTGAATAGGTACAATATGGTATGTGCTTTTGTGTGCTCATTGTTCCTAGGTCTGAGATGAGGACAAATCGGTGCAAAGACTCCCTAAGGTGGTGGAATGTAGGAAGTATCCTAAGGCAACTCTCAAGACGTTGAGGACCCAGGGCAAGACATGTCACATAGTAGGTACTCAATTAATGTCACGTGAAAAAATGGCTGTATTAAACTTTGCTCCCATTTACCTTGCCTTGCATTAAAATCACATTTAGGAAGTATCTGTAATGGCATTTTTAAAGAAAAAGTAATAATCAAAGGGCTTTTGCTAAAACTGTATTCAGTGTTAATGGTCTATTACAATAAACATGCAGATTGTTTTCCCAACTTAGTTAAGTGAACACTAAATATGTTTGGCCTGTATCATTTCTATGAAATTGTTTAAATGACTAGTCAGAGAGTGGTTTGCCTCAAGTGACAGTTAAGAGGAAACCATTTGCGAATGGTGTGTTTGACTACAGATATAATTTTCAGCACCTTGGTTCAGAGAAGGTAAAACATTTCTTCCTTGAAGAGGTAGGATTTAGTTGAGTTCTGTGTTTTAATTCATTATGCAGGAGTGAGGAAATCTGAAATTTAGTCTGACAAGAGCAACATGGTTGCTTTCAGAAAGATCACTTAAAATTTGTATAAATGTACAAATTTATACCCACCAATTGCTACCTTCATTTTGACAGTTTTATTTTCCGCACAGAAGTAAATAGCAATAAACTACCTAGGTTGGAGATCCTGCATATGACATTTGGAGAAAGCGTTTGGGGTACTTTTTTCTGCTTCGGATCTATTAATATCTTTTGAAAGTAAATGTCCTTATACACTTTTATTCCTTTTGCATACTATGCTTTCCAGATATCATCTTAGACTTTTGCCAATTTGTGCAATCCAATAGTGTGATGCCCCTTTTATTAAAAACATAAATCCAAATATAAAAAAGTGAATGAAAGAAGCCAGCAGATATTTATTAAGCAAGATGGAAGTGAAATTACAAACACAGGTCAGCTTTTCAACTCAGCCAGCACTCTGGTGGGTGGAGGAGCTTGGTCCTTCATCACACAGTCAGCCTACAGGAGATGCATGTAGGCAGCCTCCGCTGTTTGAGGAAACCAAAGCTCCATCGGAGGTGTCCTTCTGGAGCCTTCAGACAATAAGCTAAATGACGTCAGGATTTACACAACACAAAGAGGAAAGTTGACAATAGTTCAGGGACTCTGAGGAGTCAAGACAATAAGCTTAGTACTTCAGGTCAAAAATGCTACTATTTTCAGGCAATTAGCTGTCAGATGGCCTATTTCTATCTTGTTCCACCATTTTATGGAGATTAAAGATAATCTAAGGAGATTAAGGCCTTAGTCTTTAGTCCAGGTGAGTCATTTTGTTTATAGAAAAAGCATAAGAATGAATTCCCAAAGGATTAAGCAAAAGAAAAGGCAGTCAAAACCTTGTTTGGTCTTTGGGTGGCAGGAATAATGGAACAGCTTCAAGAAGCTGAGAGAAGTTTGTTCCCAATTTACAAGTATTTTGACATATTGATAAACATATGCAAAAGCATTTAAATATAAAAAAGATCATTTGCAAAAAGATATGACAATTCGAATTTTACATTCACATGAATTTCAAACAGCTCTTAATGGGGACTTAGGAGGGCTGCTTTAGTAAAACCACTTTTCACTTATCTCCCCCACCTTCCTCCCATTTGTTCAGTTTTGTTTTTTTGGTTTTGGCTATGCAAGTCTTTTCATGAAACAAATGTAAGTTTCTAAGGCTAAAATAATAATTTTGTGGACCGCATACTGCTATTTTTGAAATATCTCTGGGGTATATCTCAAATTTGGAAGACACAGGACTTGAACATTCTTAACCATGAATCCTTTGTAAAAATACATACCGTTCACTTTTCACAGAACCATCTTCCTAAAAATGAGAGGCAATATCCAGATCCACATGCATGTTCAGAGTAAAGCTTTGTTTTAAAACAACTCAAATCCACACCAGAGTTATTTTCAGTTTAATATTCTGTCCCCAAATCAAAAATTCAGATATCACATTTAATTTTCATCTGCAGTGCATATTTGGCAGGACAAAGTAGGGATGCAATTAACACTGGGAAATGTTGTTTCCTATACAAGTGATCAATATAAAAAAAAAGAGAGAAAGCCCACAGAAGTAAAATTTGTTCTAGTAAAATATGCTTCATTGTGCCTGTTGTGGAATTAGGTCTGTTGAATAGTTTGAATATAGGGAGCAGAAGCAAAGAAGCAAAGTGTGAACAACCCAGAAGAAGGGAACACAGTCTCATCTTTATTTCCTTAATTGTAATTTAAATAATCAGTCTCCATAATTTTTCTTCCTAGAAAGCTTTCTTCTTTATCAGCTATCATGTAGGTAAGGGAATAATTTTTCACCTTTCAAAAATGGAATGACAGATTTCAGCCTAAGTGTGATCAATTCTGAATGGTAATTACTTAGAGAAAGCAACGAAGAGTAAGACACATCAAACTTTGAAAGTGTTCACTTTGGAACATTAAAATAAGTGGCAGGTAAATACAGAAAAATATATAATCACCAGTTCTCAGCTTTTTATCAATCCCTTTGTTTCTCTTCTTCTAGAAGATTCTGTGAGCACTATGTTGCTCTGATCAAAAGTGACTTCAATCCTCAAATATCATCATAGCTTCAATGTGCATTATCATGATTTCAGTAGATTCACACTCAAAACCTTTTAGTGCCAGAAATGCTTCAAGCCATAATGTTATTATACCCTTAGCTCTTATGGAGAGGTCTGGGCAAAATTTGCACAAGAAATTTATCATTTTAAGATTATCTCATAATTGCAGTAACACTTTTTTAAAGTAACCCTTTGGAAAATTTTTAATGATACCCAAAGGCACTAGTTCACATAGGGGTGAATGGCGCTGAAGGAAACAAAACAAAGCCACTGACTAGGTAAAGAGCACAAAAAAGGATATTAAACGGAAAACTGTTAAGCTTTAAAGTTATTCTAAAAATGGCACTTTTCACGTTGGTAAAAAATGAAAGTGCTTTAAGATGAAATTTTTATGCATTATTTTAAAGCTGATCTTTAACCCCCTGAAAATAGGGGGTTATAAATGAGAACACTGATAAAGACTCTAAATCATAGCGGCCGTAATAGTGGATGTTGCTAAAATGCTTTGTGTCTTTCTTTTTCTGTATTTTTAATGATGATAGACTTGTTTAATCTATACGTATCATTAGTGAGATTTGATCTTCAATTCTTTACTAGAAAGTTACAGCTCATTTAAAATAGCTGGTAGATACAGAAAGCATAAATATACAGTAAGTTTAAACACTGATTGTACTAAATGCAACAATACAAAGAAGCAAACAGAACACAAATGGTAACACAATAAAACTGTATTACATTTGTGCTTCAAATATTACAATACATTATATACAATAGTCCAAAATAAACATCTCATGCCAAGTGACACAAAAAAACGAATAGCAAGCAAAAAAATCCAGCAATATGTACATTACTTTTTTCTTTAATAATAAACATTCAACTCTGAACTGGGGCAATTTCACTACATACAGATGCAGTCCGCCTTTTATTCCATAACCATCCTGCTTTCCTATATCTACGCTATTCAGTTGGTTCCCGTGTCAATTCGTATATACACGTGGAGCAAAAAAAGATAAAAGAATGTAGTGCTTTGTATTCTTAATGGGGTGATGTTGATAGATCAGCGAACCTGGGGTGCATAACCTTCTTTCATTAAACCTTCCTCGTAGTCCGTCTGGCAAAGGATCATGTTATTCTTTAGGAAAAATTTATCTCCAACACAAAATCTGAAAATATTTATAAAAATAAAATGGTTAAGATGACTTCATTCAGATCTCTAATTTTGAAGATTTCTTTTCCTAATCATCATTTCATATGGTAATTCCCTGAGTTTGGCTTAGAAAGTTGCCTTTATTGTCAAAATTAAACCATCCAGGTCATTTAATAAAACACTGCACACAAAATTTAAGATCCTACTTTTACACATAAAAATCATAAGAACATTGAGGAAAACACCTTGAGCAGCAAAGGTTACATTTTTTTCACATATATTGGAAAGAAAAAAAGAACTAACCTGTATTTACACTCATGAATACAGGAGACTTGGGTTTGACCCCTGGATCAGGAAGATACCCTGGAGAAGAGAATGGCTACCCACTCCAGTATTCTTGCCAGGAGAATCCCACAGACAGAGGAGCCTGGTGGGCTCCAGTACATGGGGTTGCAAAGAGTCAGATATGACTAGGCAACTAACACACACATAAAAGAAAGAATGATAATATTTCATGGCAGTGATAATGGAAGCTTTCATCACTGCCCATTTATCCACTTTATTAAAAAAAAGTAAAAACATTAAAATGAATCAAATGATTAGGGAATAGACAATTTTAGAGCTTCTCATTTAAAGCTTCCTTTTATTTCCTGTTATTAAAATGTGATTAAATTCTGGTAATTTGGAAGTGATTGTTCTGAACTGAAAGCTGTTTTAGCAACCGACTTAGATGCTGGGCCATGGTGCTTTGTTTGTGGCAAGTTCACTAACTATGAAATAGTAAGTGGACTTCTTAGAGCACTTCCAATTAGACCTCAAGGAGTAACCTGATGAACTTCTTAATACTGATATGATAAACTAGTTTCTAGTAGCTAATTATAAATTTTATTCTATAAAGCATTGTTTAATGTGCAAGATCGTAATGTTTTTAATAAGTGCTCTTTTTGTATAATTTCCCAGTGGTGACACTTTGGACACAATTAAGGTCAGAAATAAATGCCTGTGCTGTTTCTGGTACATTTAACAATAAAGTAACTCTTGGGAGATCTGTATATATTTTTAATTGTAACAATTTAACCTTCAAACAGCAGTGTCTGGTAGAGTTGACCCAGTAAAACTACTTGTAATTGTACAAGTTGACCTCACTGACCTTTGATAGTGGTCTCTCTTTATCAGATAGTCAATTTCAAATGATGTTCAGGCAGAAATCTTAGTGGATAGATTAAATTGTGTCATGAAAGCCACACTTTAATGTTTTGTGAAGTTGAAGGTTTAAATGAGGAGCAGTTGGGCTGATTTACATTTGCAAAGATTGGAATGCTAGACAAACAGTGAACCTATTTATTTTCCAACTGGGTAGCTTTGGAAATTTATCCTTATTCTAGCTAAGTAGATAGAGGGGAAAATAGTGTAATAAAAAAAGTAGATTGAAAAGAATTAGCTTTCCTCTTAAAGGAAGATTGGTCTGTTTATTTGTGGAATTTACTTTTTTTTCCCCAGGATTACTGCCTGCTGATGATGCTGATTGAAAGTACAGACTATGCCCTGATCTTGAAATCCTGCAGTTGTTTGTGGTCAAGGCTATTCGATACAATGGACATTCAAGTCTTGACTTCAAGTATATCTTCTTTTTATTAGTTGCAAACTATAAACATGAAATATTGTGCTTAAAAAGTGGTGTTTGGATAAACCAGTTTTTGTAGATTATTCTGATCATTAGGGTATGTTGAATAAAAGGAAATATTTATTTTGTTGGGCAGGCCTAAATAGACAAATTATATACTTTTCTTTTATGTGAGATTATATATAATAACATACAGAATACATTTGATTACTGTTCAAATTTTTCACTTTATATTAATGATGAAATTAATTTGAATTGACTAATAAACTAATAAAATATCACATCAAAAATAATTTTAATAAAATATTCTTGTGTTCCAGCTGATATTATTGAATCTTATCTTTTCCTAAAAACCAACTAAACTAGAAATACTTTTTCAACTCTGTACTGTCTAAAATTATGCTTTAATTTTTAAAATAAAGTCTCCAAATTCTATTTGCTATCAAATAAAAATGTCATTTTTAAAAAATTTTATTTTGCCATGTTGTGTCATGCCATTCTTACCTTCAGGGGCCTTGAAATGCAGGTAATTTTATTTGTAGATTAATAAAGTCAGAGTAATTATATCAACAAAAGCACTGAACCAAGAGCCTAGGGATTTGGTACTGAGTGCTGTGGTTCTCACCTACCCAACGCAAGAAATAGCATGCATTTCATACTTTGAGTCATTTCTCTGTGGGTAAGATAAAACAGTTACATCAATGAATGGTTCTGTTCAGTTCAGTTGCTTAGTCGCGTCTGACTCTTTGCGACCCCATGGACAGCAGCATGCCAGGCCTCCCTATCCATCACCAGCTCAGTAGGAATGTTAAAATAAGAAGTATATTAAAGGCAGAGAGACATTTGCAATGAACTGAGTTCAAGTACCAACGTTCTACTCACGATATTAAAAATGAAACTTCAGGGTTTTTGTCTTCAACATCAGTAACTTTTGTAAGTTGGTAGTAAAGAGTAGAAATGTAGTATGTAAAGCCTTCTCTCAATGTTTGGAATGTAGGTAATTAAAATAAACACCTCTTATACAGTACTTACCATGTACTAAGGCTGAACATGTGTATAGATATAGTCATTGCATTTATTCCTTAAATCTAACCGATGAAATACTAACATTGTCCTTTTCAGATGAAAAACCTAACGCCTTCTCCAGAATTTTTAAAACCTGCTCAGTGTTCCATAGCTAGAACACGTATGGTAGAGGAATGAAAAGCACCCTGATCTCTTTGGATTCAAGATTCAAGCTTTTATTATTCACAATAGCCAAGATATGGAAACACTTCAGTGTCCATAAACAGAGGAATGGATAAAGAAGATATGGTACATGTACACACACACACACACACACACACACACACACTCTCTCTCTCTCTCTCTCTCTCTCTCTCTCTCTCTGGAATGCTACTTAGCCATAAAGAAGAATGACAATGCCATTTGCATTATGTCACATCATACTAAGTGACTTAAGTCAGGCAAAGAAAGACAAATATCATATGATATCACTTACACGTAGAATCTAAATGATGACATGATAAACTTGTCTACAAAACAGAAACAGAATAATAAAGTATGGACTTGTGGTTGCTAATCTTTAAATAATCTTTAAAAAAGAGTGCCTATCATTCAGTGAGATATAAATGGAACTCATCTAAAGTATTCCTTCCTGAAATATGCTGTTACTAATATGTTGTCAACTGGATAAAGAACATTTTATGTGTGTATCAATTTATACTTAAAGGTCAAAATGAAACAGAACACAGGTGAGGAATGTCACACACATAAAACTTAAAACAGCCTTGAAAGCTTTGGTTAAGAGCTGATTATGATTGCTTTGCAACAAGAGCTGATATCCTCCTTTAAAATGTTCTATACACAAACATGACAAAATTAGAGAAATAGCAATGTAGATATCAGACATCTAACAAAATGATCTACAAATGTGATTTTGTAAGAAAGGCTAAATTCCAATGTTCTATAACCAGATCCTAATGTGATTTACCATTTGCAGAAAAACATTATAAAAATAGTGATGGTCAGAGGATGTTGAATGTATGTATATTAACAGGTCAGGCTAAAATTC
The DNA here is from genome assembly GCA_935064755.1 of Tragelaphus eurycerus. Classification (NCBI taxonomy): domain Eukaryota; kingdom Metazoa; phylum Chordata; class Mammalia; order Artiodactyla; family Bovidae; genus Tragelaphus; species Tragelaphus eurycerus. Next base: position 11,706,071 of record CAKXYN010000036.1, on the reverse strand, counting down.
TTGAAAATAAACATATTCTTTTTTATAATCTAACCCTAACTGCTTGTGATACAGTCAGTTCAATTAATTCTGGCATCATTAAAAAATACGTTAAGGAATAAAAAGATGCCCAATCAGTTTAGTAAACCATCTAATCTTAATGTTTAAGAATGAATCATAGAATTAATTACCTGGTATTTTGGAGTAACTACAGTTAAATTCATATGATCTTAGATACTAGAAAAGTACAGACAATAAGTATAATTAAGAAATTATCCCTGTAAAATGTGGGGCTTAGAGCGGTTTTGAACAGGTTATCAAATGCCTCTGCGAGGAAGCCTTCATTTGTGACATCCTTTCTGAGAATGAAAATGTTAACTTAGTCATCTACTTCCCTAAGATGAGTGACTGTCAATTATAATTAATTTCCATTTCCACAGCACTTTGGAAAGAAAGGGAATCTAGTCCATATCTCCAATATTTCTACTGTCCTATTTAGCATACCTCTGTTACTAAAAGATGGAGATTTTGATACTGTACTTCAGTAAGAAGTGGAGGTTATACACTCATTATACACTTGTGAACAAATTTACTGTCTTTTCCCAATAATAGCACAGTTGTCATCACACAGAAACAATCTTCTCTGTACCAAACTACAATACCCGTATCCCAAATCCTACTATAAATTAATTAATATCTACCCCACTTAACTCCACTCTATCTACTCACATTTATATCCACTTACTCCTAGACAGGGGCTTCCCTTGTAGCTCAGATGGTAAAGAATCTGCCTGCAATGTAGGAGACCTGGGTTCAATCCCTGGGTTTGGAAGATCCCCTGGAGAAGGGAAAGGCTACCCACTCCAGTATTCTGGCCTGGAGAATTTCATGGACTGTATAGTCCATGGTGTCACAAAGAGTTGGACATGACTGAGCGACTTTCACCCATGGACAAAGGAGCCTGGCAGGCTGCAGTCCACGGGGTTGCAAGAGTTAGATGCGACTTAGCGACTAAACCACCACCACAGTCAGCAAAGAAAATACCCATCTTGAAATAGGCCAGGGTCCTCATACTGGATCTGAGTCCAGAGACTAAAAACCAGACTTTCTTGGTTCAAATTTGGAATCTACCTTTTTCTATCTGTGCAATCTTGGGCAAGTTACTTAAATTCTCCATACTTTCATTTCCTCATCTGTTAAATGAGGCAAATCATAGTGACTACTTCTGGGTTATTTTGAGTACTAAATGAGCTAGCACACGTAAAACAAAACAATGTCTGATCAGCACTGTATGAGACTTTGCTACCATTATTATTTGCTACTGACAATCTTCTCTTTGCTTAGCTATTTTCTAGTCAGGGATATTTTCCCCTTTTTTCTACCTACTTAAATTCTAGAAATTCTTTTTTTTGGGGGGGGGGGAATATAGGATTAGGTTGGAGAAGGCAATGGCATCCCACTCCAGTACTCTTGCCTGGAAAATCCCACGGATGGAGGAGCCTGGAAGGCTGCAGTCCATGGGGCGCTGAGGGTCAGACACAACTGAGCGACTTCACTTTCACTTTTCACTTTAATGCATTGGAGAAGGAAACGGCAACCCACTCCAGTGTTCTTGCCTGGAGAATCCCAGGGACGGGGAAGCCCGGTGGGCTGCCGTCTATGGGGTTGCACAGAGTGGGACACGACTGAAGCGACTTAGCAGCATGGGAATAGGTGAGTAAGAGGTACAAAGTAGTAGGTATAAAATATGCTACTAGGATATACTATAGAACATGAGGAACATAGGCAATATTTTATAATAATTTTAAATGGAGTATGACCTTTAAAATTGTGGATCACTATATTGGGGCTTCCTCGGAAACTCCATAGTAAAGAACCCATCTGCCAATGCAGGAGACACAATTCAATCCCTGGGTCGGGAGGATCCCCTGGAGGAGGGCATGACAACCCATTCCAGTATTCTTGCTTGGAATATCCCGTGGACAGATAAGCTTGGCGGGCTACAGTCCATGGAGTCACAAAAAGAGACAGACACAATTGAAGCAAGTGATCACACACTATATTGTACACCTGTAACTTACATACTATTACACAGAAACTATATGACTTAGCACACATATACTTCAATAAATGGATAAAGATTTTTTAGTTTCCATTCCTTCCATAAGTATTCCCTGACCCCATCAACTCATTCTGATCTTTTCTAAAGCACTTACTTTTTGGTGTATCATTTACTGTGCCATTTTAAATTCTCTCATGAATGTGTAACAGATTTCCCACTCAGAGTGGTAGTGCTGAGGTAAACGACCATGAGTTAAATTTTGTTTGAACCCTTTGAAATACCACCATAAACTATACTACCACTTGAAGTGGGTGTTCCACAAATGTTGGTGAAGACAGACTTATTCTAGAACTGAATACTTCAAATAACAAAGCTATTTTTGGTGAATGATTTAAATTTGGATTCATGTTGACTTTAGTTCAATGACTTCTTACTTTCACAATTTCCTCTCTCTCTTCCCTACTCCTCCACATCCTCACTAAACTACTCCACAACTACCAATCTCTGAGCCTCTGTTCATTTCCAGAACACATTACGTGGTTCCACACCTCCATGTTTTGCCTCTGCCTCATCTATCTGGAAAACCCTTTCCTCACTGCACCAAGGCTTTCTCACCTCCCCTACCCCATGACCAGACACACTTCCTACCCCCTAAGCAGTCTTCGAGAATCCTTTAAAATCCAGCACATCAACCCTTTGATGCTTTCATAAGAAGGACAAAAGGGACACACCTCTCTTCCCTCAGTACAGATCTGCTTTGTATGTTTAGTAAACAGATATTTACACTCTTCCCGTCTGTGATTCTTTGATCTCCAGTGTGTTCTATAGTTCTGAACACCTCTAAGACAGAAACTAGAATTTACTCACCTCTGCTTCCACAGAGCCTAGCACAGTGCTTTCTTTTTTTTCAAATGTCACACAGTTATATAATTTGAGGCCATTTCATTACAAATGAGCACTTTTTTCTCATCTCTTATAAAACCATCACTTAGCTTTCTAGAATGTTCTGGGGGGGGGTGTGTGTGTCACTCACTTTTAAGAAATTAACCAGAATTTCCCAATTCTGAATAAGATTAAAGTTATCATACAAGGTGCTCACAATAATCTTCTTCTGGTCCTTTCAAAATAGATATATTTTTAGATATTTTAAAATTCAGATTCACACATTTTTAGCCATGAAGTGAAGAAGTGTTGGTCACTCAGTTGTGTCCGACTCTTTGCAACCCCATGGACTGTAGCCCTCCAGGCTCCTCTGTCCATGGGATTCTCCAGGCAAGAATGTTGGAGTGGGTAACCATTCCTTTTCCAGGGGATCTTCCCAATCCAGGGATTGAATATGGGTCACCTGTATTGCAGGTGGATTCTTTACCATCTGAGTCCCAGGGGAAAAAGAGCTAAAAAGCCCATTTTTAGCCATACCCTTTTACGTGAAGGACAGAGAAGACTACCAATCCTGAAAGTTCACTGTTACTACTACCTTATTCAAAAATTTCATTTATTTATTTATATTGGCCATGTAGCATGTGCTATTTTAGCTCCCCAACCACAGATGGAACTCATACCCTCTGTAGTGGAAGTGCAGAGTTGTAACCACTTGACCACCAGGGAAGTCCTTCTACTACCTTTTTTAGACACTCAGCAATGCTTTATATCTTACTGATACTTTGATTTAAAAGTTAAGATGAAATGGCTTGCTAAATGATTGTTCTCATTGCTGTTCCATCTCTAAGTTGTGTCCGACTCTTCTGTGATCCCATAGACTGTAGCCCACCAGGCTCCTCTGTCCATGGGACTCTCCAGGCAAGAATACTGGAGTGGGCTGCTAATTCCTTCTCCGGGGGATCTTCCCGACCCAGGGATCAAACCCATGTCTCCTGCATTGGCCGGCGGATTCTTTACCACTGAGCCAGCAGGGATTCCCACTGCTAAATAATACTCATAAGCATTTATAATATCACAATTTCAGCATCAAGAAAGTTTGCTTAAGGGAAAGTGCCTATAAATTATCCATTGGTTTTGTGTGTCCCTTGAAAAGGTGTACTACTGGGACAATGATTTGGCTACTATGAGTACAGACTCCTGGCTTTACTGGGGAGATTTCCCCAAGCAAACATCAATGTAAAAGGAGAGTCTCCTGTACTGAAAACCTTCTGGGTTCAGAGTAACACAATTCGTCTGCTTTGCTTGACTGATGAAGATTAGCTGACTGCTTGCATTAAAAGAGTTTGTCTTGTAGGGATGGAAGTGACAAGACAATAACTAAGTGCTAATTGTGCATAGCCAGCACTAAAGATATGCAGTCTCATTATGGCATGTAATAAATGAAGCGCACACAGAAATATATTAGGTACTTTAATAATGATACTAGAACAGTATTTTGCAGCAATAAGAAGGTGAACAGTTTTAGAGTTAAAATTTAGGAGTATTTGTCTTACTTGACTGAGTTCCACTGAGGAGACAAACTTAATTGTGAATGCAACTTTTTATTTCAATGGTGAAATAAAATTGATATACGATTTGTAAATAGCATTAACAACCTACAATTACTTTGCATCATAATAGAATTTAGGCTGGGCTTAGCACTTGAATGATGTTTTAATTTTCTGTGTAGAACATGGATAAAATAGGTAAGTCTGCCTTAGAAAAATGGATGAAAGGAATAAACAGGCAGTTTCTTAATAGAAAAAATATCAAAGGGCCACGAGAAATCAAATAAATGCTAATTAAAAATGATAATAAGATATCATCTTTCATCCCTCAAGGTGACAAGGATATCTTTAAAAATAATAATTCCCAGTGTTAGAACTTCTGTAAGGGAATGCATTATTTTTTCATTTCTGGAGTAAGGATAATTGGTATAATTTTTCTGGAGAGCATTTTGGCACTATATAACATAAACCTTAAACTGTTATATGCTTTGTCTAATTAACCATGTGCTTGAGAATTTAGCTTGACACAGATTTGAGTATTTGTTTATAAAGTCCATATTAAATTGATGATACTGATAATACAAAAACCAGAAGATAAAACCTATACATCTGATGATAAAAGACTGATTTAACAATATATGAAGCTCTATCCATAAAGCTGAACACAAGAAAGCTTAAAATATCATAAAATAAATTTTAAAGGCAAGTAAAAAGGCTCACTCTATTAATGAAAAAGTACAAGTATCAAATATTAGGATTCTTCCTTCCTACTTTCCTTTAAGATGTTTAAGTGTGGGTATAATATAAAGCATATGTTATGTATCACTTGTCATATGTACATAGAAAAATGTATGACAGGCTATACACCAAAACATTGAAATAATTTCTTTCAGAGTAGTGAGACATGGGACAATGTTATTTTATATCCTTATTTTCTAAATTTTCCATTATCAATCTGTAACATTCTATAAGTAGAAAAGCAGTAAATATTAGAGCTATAGAAAGATACCTCTATTGTTAGTAAATGTTTAGTGGATCAATTTGATAAGTAAACAAAAAAATTCTAAATTTAGTATTAATACACCTTAAGACATACATATGCAAGGTAATGAATCTATAAGGATGTGCAGGTATTTGTATTTTTGTATTCCTATCTTTATAATAAAAATATGTACATATGCCAATTTATTTTTGGCTAAATGTCACTATAGACTGAATCAACGTACTATGATTCCAAACATCTATTGGGAAGAATCAAGATGCTGCAGGGTGATTTCTTGAATTATTTCCTGGGTCAATTATACATCGTGAAGTATATCCGGCAACATTCTGAACATCTACATTTAGCAAGAGATATCTCGTGTGAAAACCAAGTTAGTGAAATATTATATGGTTAAAAATAAATCATAGATATCAAGGTAAAAACTAATTTTTGAGAACCTATTATATTCCTCATATTCATAAGTTTTTTTCATTTAATTTTCAAAATCTGCAGGATAGGCGTTATTGTCTGCATTTTAAGGATGCACAAACCAAACTCAGAGAAATTAAGCAACAAACTCAAGCTTGCACAGCCAGTACATGGTGGGGTTGAAATCTGAATCCAGTTATCACTGTAAACACATGTTCTTTCCACTATTCTACAGCACTTCATAAGAAGATACTGCATTTGACAGTGAAACAAGGCCAATTACAGTAACTGAGAACTGGACAAAACTAACTGAATATCACATTCAGATTTTTTTCACCCACGTGCTGAATTTATTTTCATTAAACTCTATCAAGCACAGTAATTTTTGAAATGTATTTTGATGATGTATCTTTTAATATTCTCATATCTTCTGCATTTATCACACAAAACAGGTATCATAGTATATAGCTCCCACTAGAAATAAAAGTTATAATTTTCACTTTAGAAAAAATGGAATGAACTCATAACACTTTGAGATGAAAGAGTTCTCTGAAATGGCCTAATCTAACTCTATTTTGTTATAAGGGAGAAAACTGGGGTCCAGAGGACTAAAATGGTTGGTTTATGCTCATATACCTTGTTAGGGAGAGTCCAGACTGGAATTTAGGTTTCTAGATCCCCTCTGTAACATTCTTTCCATCCTTCAATGCTGCCTCTCCGATACTGATAACTATATCCAACCTAGTTCCCAAAGAGCTTTGAAGCAACTTTAAAAGTACATATACAACAAGTTTAAAATTCAAGATAAGAAATCAAGAGATTGAGCAACTGTATACAAGGAAAATAAGATGAATACATACAGCTTGCCACAAATTTCTGTATGTTTTCCTTTGCAAATTTGTTTGCTCAAGTAGTAAAGACATTTTAAATTTATTTTTAAAAGAAAAGCAAGAGAAAAGAATGAATAAGAGAAAGTTTTCTATTAAGTTTTCATACACTTAAGTTTTCATCTCCTATCATATCATGTTCTATGATGCAGTTCTTTTAGGGACAGAAGGATAGAATTGAGACCTTTCTCCTTCTCAGTGATGTGTTTCTGGCCTTGAATGAGATGTTGCAGAAAACAAAAATGCTGAGATAAGTTGCTTTAAGTAAAGGGCACTAAATTCCCACCATTAAACACACAGCCAGCAAAGGGAGATTTACCATCTTTTTACAAGCCAGAATGAACTGTGCTTACCTCTGATTACAAAGCTGACATGCAAAACAGTCGAGGTGGTAAACATTGTCCTTAGCGCGCATCACCATCTCAAAGGCAGGGATGAGCTTACTACAAGCAGCACAGTTTCCTGTGACTCCGAAGAGCCTAGAACAATAAACATTTTTTTTTTTCAGACTCTTGCAGGGAAATCTGATTTGGTGACCAGAAAAGATGCTAATAATACCTTGTAAAACTATCAGTACACAAGTGAGCTTTATCCTACGTGTATACATAAATATTCTTTGGTGATACATACTCAGTTGACCTTTCTTGATGAAAATCACATCTTGTTTGAGAAGAAAAGGAAAAGACAAATACATTAGGAAGCTTACAGAACTGCACCAAACAGAAGTTAACAGGGGTGAATTCACAGCAAAAACCTTCTACTTGTTAGAATATAAAATATAAAAGCAATATAACTTTGATCTCAATGCCTCCTATTAAATATTTTTGTTGGAAAAGAAACCCATTTGAATGACTCACTATTTTCTGATACCTAGTTACTAAAAGCTTTGCCATTATTATTAAGAAATGTTTACGAACAAGCCCTTAAATAGTCAAAAAACATTAGCGTTGCATGCACCCTGTGGCCCTATACCATAGTTATAGCTATGATTATGTTATTCAGGTAGCATATTAAAGTAAATGAGGCTGTAAACTATAAATAGCTAGACCAGGACCTGAAATATACTGTAAGAGCTACTGGAATTGTCTGGGAAAAAGGTATTTATTAAAAAAAAAACCACAAACCTATTTGCTGTATTCCTGAAAATAGTTACTGTAATGACCTAAAAAAAACAGTACAAAATAAAATATGTCTATAGTTTAATAATGGCAGGAAATAAAATATTTTATCCATTCATACTGGCAATGTTTAAACCAAATTTCTTTAAAGTTGTTAATGGTGGTGAAGAGTTATTATGAATAATATTCCATGCATACAAGTTAATGCACTTTTTAACTAGGAAGCAAACTAGATGAAAAACACCACGTCTGCCAGTTTTCTTTTTTCTCTAGCATCAGGCTGACAGGAGAAAAATATAATGGCTCTCATGGGAAAGACCAAATTAAAAGCAGTTCTAAACTAATGAATTCAAAGGTGCTACGGAGAAAACTCGTTTTAGTTATAAAAATGTACTTTAAAATATCTTAGCCTTTCATTTTACTGAATTTAAGGATTATGTACAAATGTGCTGAAGTTTCTCTTCTTATTACTTTCTATATACTCCAAAGATAGGTCTTTGCTTAAGGCATACATATTCATTTTCAAGTTTATAACTATTTCCTCTTACCAGGATAATGACAATTGTCAAAAAGAGTTGTGAGAACAGCTTCTAAGTGTCTGGCAAAATGTGTAATAAATGTTTATGCTTGTGTTTTTGTTAGTTGTCTCTTAAAGAACATAAGCGCCTTGAGGGTAGAAACTGTA